>OX596145.1:5010000-10010000 GCA_951394285.1 Epirrhoe tristata
ACGCAAATGGTACAAAATCGAACAAAAAACAAACACTTACTTGTAATTCTTGTGAGTTTATGTTCCGCTGTACCTAAACCCTTTCTGGCCGTTACTGCTTTAAAGCTAACTTCAGAATTATTTTCTAAGCTTTCTCTTTTATTTGCGGTCGCTGAGTTCAACCTAAATAATAATTAATAATAAATTTAAAGACACATTATTTTGTATGTATATATTTTGTAGGTAAAAAGAGCATAGGTTTAGGCAAATTATAATGTAGGTACGTAATTATTTCGTACTAATGTGTAGGTAATCTAATTATTACTTAGGTAGACAGTTTATTTCAAAATATATTGTTGCGTTGCTTTACCAAAAACCATGGTTCAGAGTGGGTGGCCTATCTTGAGGCTAGATAAAGAACATTTTTGAATATTCAACATTCATCAACATTTAGGTAAATAATATGCATAAGTATTTATCTGCGTTCTATATTTCTCATAAGAGTTCGACTCAGAAAACGCATACTTAAGTAATAAAATCGAATACCTTAGGTACCCACCCACGCAACACAAAGAAAGTTGATTGAATTTACATAATCTCTAAAGGCACATGTTTTTTGTTTATACTCAACGTAACCTTTCTAACCTTATTTACATAACAATTATAATATACAAGCTACATAATTATAATGACTAAAAATAAAAACAATTTCCCACTAACATTTACGCTGTACAAATTGGTTTTTGTAAACCTTAAATAAAATCTATAGATAAATAATTGTAGCATTTCAACTAAAAATAGGATTAGGTACATTCTTAAACATAGATCTCATTGCGATTGGCATAAAAAAGGTATACCTCTGTTCCATAAGGCATTTTTGTTGTAGATAATTATTGGCTAAGTATTTATTAGAATTCTCGTGTTAACTTATACATAGCAAACAAAATCATGTACGTACTACACATTGTACAGTCAGCGTCACCAATTGGTAACCCCCCTAACAAAGCGGTTTGTACGGCACGGCGGGGGGGTTAACAATTGGTGACGCTGACCGTACACACTTTGATTCTAATGTAGGTACTATCGCATTGAATGAAGTAGATACTACACATTGTACAGTCAGCGTCACCAATTGGTAACCCCCCTAACAGAGCGGTTTGTACGGCACGGCGGGGGGGTTAACAATTGGTGACGCTGACCGTACACACTTTGATTCTAATGTAGGTACTATCGCATTGAATGAAGTAGATACTACACATTGTACAGTCAGCGTCACCAATTGGTAACCCCCCTAACAGAGCGGTTTGTACGGCACGGCGGGGGGGTTAACAATTGGTGACGCTGACCGTACACACTTTGATTCTAATGTAGGTACTATCGCATTGAATAAAGTACATACTACACATTGTACAGTCAGCGTCACCAATTGGTAACCCCCCTAACAGAGCGGTTTGTACGGCACGGCGGGGGGGTTAACAATTGGTGACGCTGACCGTACACACCTTGATTCTAATTTAGGTACTATCGCATTGAATAAAGTTAGCCTTATTCATTTATAAACTGAGGTATACAAAGGTTTCTGGAACCAATAAAAATATTTCAACTTGTTATTGTACTCCGCCCTTTCAGGGGGCAAACCTATAAGACATTATAATAGGTATTGCATAATGTACCCCTACAGTAAAGAGGCGTGTTTTTGTGTATGTATATACCGCTAATGCAGTGATACACTCTAAAAAACTTATATTGCTGTATTTAGTCACAGTATTCTTTAACTGTACCTTATCAGCAAAAGGCGCCATATTCATATCTTTGCCGGAATCTACATTTTCATAAGGCACACGATAACAGCTACCGGCATTATTAACAAATTACTGTAAAATATTGCTTGGGGGCTTGCCCCTTGACACATACTTGCCCAATATACAAAGCAATTTTATACATTGGTTATTTATAAGAAAAATAAATATTTTTTACATGTAAGCTAGCTGGAAATTTCAATTTTAAGATACCTTTTTTCTCATACATATCTATGTTCCACAGTCAAAATTAACTATGAAACATGGTGCACTTAATAGTGATTACTGACTATGACGTAAGTACGTCACAGTCAGTTATTATTAGCTTGTATGGAAAGCACTCAACTCCGGATATAAAATGAATACCTATTCAGAGTTTAGTATTTTCTCTATGAAAAAGTTACTCAGAGATTAGAAAGATAAATGTTAACTTATAATAATCTCTTACCAAAGCCGATCATTCAATAAAGACAACATTTTTGGAATTAAGTTACTTTTCGGACGATATCGAAGAAACAAAAGACAGACTGGATTTTTTTTTCCGTTTTACCGTCACGACACATGTATATGTCAAATCGTCAGTGCGAAATGCGCAGGCGCGACTCAGTCCATAGATTGTTACATCGTTAGTAAGGAAGAGCGTTTCTAGGATACCTAATTGACAATTAATTTATTATAATTTATTATATTTCCAGTATAGAAAAGTACTATTTGCTTCGTTCCAACAGAGTGTTCCACGACACTCACGTACTATTTTATTCACAATAAATGAGTGAGATGGCATGTAAAACTGCCAAAACGAGATGCATCTATCTCTTTCTACTTGATTTTTGTCTTTATTGTCCGATTGGCTTAGGATCGCAAGTGAAACATGTAACAAAATATGTCCACCCGCTTCGCTGATAATCACACTTAATATTTCTTATTGTTATAATTTTGGTCTAAATTTAATGTTTCTCTTCTCAGATCAAGCTTGATCTGACTTAATACCGACCATAATATAATAATTAATATTCATTTCACGAAAAATCGTTAATGGCAGTTATAAGTAGCTGTCGCTCACTAATTGTTTCACAGTTCCTACATTTTACGCTTTCAGTGCCCATGACGCAAAGTCGACGTGCTCTAAGTTTTAAGATAGTTTATTAATAATGATAATAGTTGTAAGTTTTAAGAGGTTAGGTGATTAAGTATAATAAGTTATACGATTCATAAGTTTTACATAAACACATTTAATATGACCGTCTTTTCTATGATATTCTGGATATTTATTTGCAGATTAAGTAAATAGCGCGGTACTTCGTTGCCGCGAAATTGTGGATTTTATAATTTTATAGTGTGTGTGTGCCAACATCCTTAGTTACTTTTAAAAGTAGTAATCTAACTCTTTCAAGGACTGTGCGTTATTCATTTGGTCAGTCAGTATGTCTGTTTCCTATATTTAACATGCACGATTGCTGAAAAACTTCAAATAGGATTCATAGTCCCTATAATAATTTCATATTATGTAATCGTCAAATATTAGGAACCAAACCTCATTCAATCACCCAACATTCTATCTAAGCTTTGACGCGCCGCTTTTTGAATCATCTGTTAAAGATATCCCTATCTCTTTCTTTCACTATCTGAACATATGAAAAGGCAATAACTTTAAAGATTTATCTTCAAACAGAAGTTGATACGTGGGATATCCCACGTATCAACTTCTGTTCAGTTTCTGGTCAGTTCAAGTGCGCGTGATAATATTATCACGCGCACTTGAACTGACCAATCACAATCATGCTCGAGCTGAGATTTCGAGATTTGAATTTCTCCGCTCTAGCTCTGTGATTGGTCAATTCGACTGCACGTGATAATGTCCCGCGTATCAACCTACAGTAACTGTAAGATTATGGAGTGATATCAGCGAAGCCCCTTGGGGTGAGATTGGGGTCAGTCCGAGTCGCTTCCAGACTCTGAGAGGCATAGGTCGTCGTTCAAAACGTCTCTTAGTAGTGGAGGGTTGCTGTTTGCGGTACCTATAAAATTAAACATTGTCAATGATTGAGAAATGAAAATCAATCAAAGTCTTATCAATTTTTTTCTATTCCGACGTGAACGATTCCGTGGCCGAGCTAAGGCACTCCGGCTTCAGGAGGATCGTTTGTTAGTTGCGGGTTCAAATCCCGTAGGAATCGAAAAATATAATTCGTTTACGTATACGACTTCATTTCTCAATGAAATACCTAAGTATGGTTTAACACTTAGAACATGAAAATTTTTTGTCAATGATATTATTTATTTATTTTATTTATTTATTTATTTATTTATTCAAAAAAAACATTACATATATCCTTACAGGTATTTCACCTAATGCAATATAGTAGTCACAAATTACAATCACAATCAAATAAAAATTAAAAACAAAATAATTCAATAAGTATAAATGTCAATAAAAATAAATCAATAGTCAAAAAGCAAAACAAATAATGAAATAGTCCGATACAATACAAGCAACAATAATAAAAATAAATTAAATGAATCATTATCTCACAACAAAAAATAATAAATAATAATTTTACCCTTTACCATAGCACAAATTAAATAATAACACCCTTGCGAACTCGCTCTGTGAACAGTGAAACACGTCAATAGTTACCGCTACTAGATTTAGTTCTTGTATAGTGCGCGTCAGTGGTGCCTTGTTCAGCAAGTTCGTCCTACCGCGAGGCACCGCGAACAGTGGCGGCCGCCTGCGCCGCCCGACGAACTCGTCCGGTACGCACAGCCTCATCATCTCCAAGATGGTCGGGTTGGATATTATCCCCCGGAACACCTTTACCACATAAAGAGCGAGCGCCATACCTCTCCTAATTTCCAATTTGTTGTATCCAACCATACCTAAAACGAATAAGGTTGGATACATCAAGGGATAGAAAGGGTAGACGCCATATCTCTTCCAGTATAGGTAGCGAGTGAACTTGTTCTGTATGCGCTCCATCATGAGACCATATTTAGCTTCATGAGGAGCCCATATAGAGGCTGCGCTTTCCATCTGGCTTCTGACCAGGGCATCATACATAGCAGTTAGAGCCCTAATGTTTGTGAACCCATTTGCCCGTCGTAAAATGAATCCTAGAATTCTGTACGCCTTTTTACAGATGTTCACAATATGGGCTCTGAACCTCAACTCGGTATCCAGTCGAACCCCAAGATCCCTCACCGATTCTACCCGCTTCAACTGCGCTCCCTCTATCTGGTAGGTGTAGTGGCGTGGGGCAGTTGCTCTACTAAATGTTATTACGGAACATTTGTCCACATTAAACTGCAACTTGTTTCTATGGCTCCACTCCACCACCCTATCCACGTCTTGTTGAAGACGCACGCAGTCTCCTTCTTCCTTAATCGGCAAGATCAACTTAAGGTCGTCTGCGAACAATAGACATTTGGCCTCTGTGACAACCTCGGGCAGATCGTTGATCATAACGATGAATTCCAGTGGCCCTAAGTTGCTACCTTGGCTTACCCCTGTCTTTGTGAAATAAGGTTCAGACATACATCCTGCTTATTATATTATATATTATTATAAGTAGTTTTAAAATCTAGCAAAGTTTTATCATACCGGCTAGGCCGTGAATAGTACAGAAACGGCGGAAGGCGCAACACAGGCGCATTTCATATTTATTAGAAAATCGATCTTATTGTGCTTACCGTTAGGTAGAGATTGCGGTGCGCTAGGTGCATTGTCTTCGCTGTCGCTACCGCTGTCTGAATCGCTGCCGCTATCGCTTGAAGAACTAGACGAACTATCATCTGCATTCTGAGCGTTCTGTTCAAACAAAATCAATTAGATACATTTTGTTTTTTGTTGGGTGTTTTTTTTTATGTAAACGTTTGCTGGTATGTTTGTGTGTGAGAGAATGGTTTAGGCACTGTGTAAGCCTATTCCATCTCAAACCCCATCCCATACTATCGCCCTATCGAGTGTAGTGTAGGCAATAGCAATATCTATACTAGGTACAGCCAAATTGGTCATGGAATTTTTGTAAACATTGGATTGACAGGTTTTTCACCTGACAGCAGAAATTAACCAATGAGGAACAAGACGTCAAAACGGAAATTCTTTAGGGTTGCCATTTTTAATAAAAAGATGAAAACTCTGTGATTTATATTTTCGTTTTCGGTAATTTAGTGAAGTTTTGTAAATTCCATTATTAAGAATCTTCATAGCAGTGACGTAAACATTAAAAATTGTAACAAATCTGGTAGAATTAATAAGTGAAAGATCATAGTTTGGTGAGCACTGAACATACGTTAGTGACAACCCTAGACAAACTCAGCAGTCAGCTTATCTCCAATATTTACAAAAAATCCATATCGAATTTGGTTGTCTCCTGAAGCTATCTAAATCATCTAGTAAAGATGTCAGTATAATCTAGCATGATAGATGTAAACATATTTATGACTAGCTGCGCTCGCGCGGTTTCTCCCGCGGTCCTTTGGTCCTTTGCGTCATTTTTTCGGGATAAAAAGTAGCATATTATGTCCTTTCCTGGGATCTTTATCCATGCCAAATTTTAGCTTAATCTGCTCAGAGGTTTGTGCGTGAAAGGGTAACAAACAGAGACAGATAGACAAAATGACTTACTTTAAAGAGTTACTTTTACTTATTAGTATGGATATTCGCTTACATGGTTGGCAGGAGACGCGTGTGTATGGTTGATGGTTGGAAGGGGCCTTTCTGGCATCGGTCTTTCCTGCATAACGCGTTCAGGCATGCGTTCTGGGACACGCTCAGGCATACGTTCTGGGACGCGTTCTGGGATACGTTCTGGGATACGTTCTGGGACACGTTCTGGGACCCGTTCTGGGACGGTGCGTTCTGCTACGCGATCATGTGACATGCGATCAGAGGCGTAGTTACGCTCCGGCGGAGGCTGCCGTGATGGGGCTGAGTAGCCTGAAAATGAATAAAGTAGATTCAAGTTTTTATGGAACGAAGTTCCTTTAAAAAAAAAACAAAACAAACGGACGGTATCGATAATGGAGGCTAGAAAAAAAGCGATCGATTTTACCGTCACGACATATCGCTGTCTCCGGGAAATAAAAGCATAACTACAAAAACGCAACTTTACAGGAGAAGCAAAAAACATTTTTTCGTTGATAACTTCACAAATTGTGCAAAATGGTGCGCACAGTATTGCGCAAAAAAAGATGCACTGAGTGCGAAAAGTGGTGCACACACAAGGTGCGCAAATGTCAAATGTACAAACTTCGTTCCAACAGAGTGTTCCACGACACGTACTTTTTTTTCAAATTAGCCGCGTACTGACGGAGCTAGCAGCCTCAGGCATTTGCCTAAAACGTGGCATGTGCGTAGCATTCGACCATCAATTAGAACATTTAAAAATAAATAAATTATACATAAAAGAAAGTTTATTTTGTGTCACCAAAAAGCATAATTAAAACTAAAGACTTATCTAACAAAAATGTTACAACAAAAAAGGTCGCCACCCAGCATGAGCAATAATAAGCTAAGGCAAACTATTTCGCTGGTATTCTGTGACGCCATGTAAGTACAGTTCGCCCAACGGATCTAGGCATTCGTGAAGTTTGTCTTTTTTTTTATGATGAATGGGTCGGCTCTTGACCTCAAACTTACACAGGTAAGAGTGAGGTCTACGATGGAGCGAGCTTACCCAGAAGGTGCCTATTAACTCTCTTCTTAAAAACAATAGGGTCGTAGCTCAGCGGAAATACAGACGCTGGAAGCTGATTCCAAATTTCTGATTTTTTGTCTTTGACAGAACAAAATTTTGTATGAAAAAGCGGTCACTGCGCAGACAAACGGCTAACTTCACGAATGCCTAGATCCGTTGGGTGAACTGTACCTACAGCGCAGCACACCTACATGTCCAGAATGATTTTTTTTCATCGGGCGAATGCATAATCGCGCGTCCGATGGCTAATTAGAACAGCGCCTTAGTGGCAAAATCGTGTGACGGAGTTTATAGAGCGCGAAGGTACACGTAGTGAGTTTTGTAGGACAGATTTTTCTTCTGGTAACTTCCGCTAAACTAAATATCATTGTAGGAAGAGTTAACTACATACCATTGTGTTGCGGCGGGGCTGGGCTTGGCGAGGGAGCGAGCGGAGTCAAGGCGTCATCCAAACCTATCATCGGCAGAGAAGCGAGCGTACTGTTGCCACCGCCTGACCAACTGTTATTAAAAAAAGAATCCTAATTACGCGTACATAAATATCGACGGTTAAGAATCAATACCATCTATCTAAAATTAACCTAATTTTACAGGGGGTGAAAAAAATGTTTATAAATTTTATATAAGGCTTTTTATATTTACATATATTTACAAAATACAACAGGATTAGTCAAGCTATCTAAGGATCGTTAGAAACGATCTATGGATAGCTCAACTGATCCAGGTCACTGTCACTCGGAAGCGTGCCCAAAACACTGGCGGCATTACCACGCTGGATGGCAATGCTGATCCTTTGAGCCAAAAATGTGCCACATCTCGGATCACGCGTCACTCAGTCAGGATTTTTTAATATGATTTTTTAGGATAGGTTAACTTATACTCCTACTATTATTATAAGCTAAGATCTATTAGTGTTCTACCGTCATACACAGAAATAATGTAAGTTGGGTGCTATTAGTGTCTAATGGTTTGCACATTTTTTTTGCGCACCGAAAGATAGTAGTTTTTTCAATAAAACAACAACAAAAAATGAAGTAAAACAATATTACTTCTGGAAATAGTATCTATCTCTGAAGATTAGGTGATATTGGCAGAAAAAATACTCATCGAAATCATTAGGTGGTATTTCAATAAGGTCTATCTCACTCAATTTCAAAAATTTGATGTAAGGTGTTTTGGTAGACAACGCACAATTTTATTTTGAATCGAACTGCATTAAAAAGTCAAAATCTCAAAAATGACAGATAGATGGTATTGATTATTAACCGTCGATATAAAACCATACGCGCAATAAACAATTATGTATTTGGCCATGTCTCTGACTACCCCCTTAGAAATACATAAAAAGATCTGAGAGAATGTCTACCGCGCCTTGGGGATACAGTCGTGATCCTGTTCACGTTTACTTAGTTGGGTAAAACAAACAGGAACTTGCCTGTATCCCTGAGGCACAATCGTCTCTCAGAGCTTTTAGGGAATTTTAGATTCCTTGAAAATTTCTTAGATAGAAGAACGTGCGAATAAACATCACACATGCCCACATTTTGCAGAACTTAGCACTCAATACAATCATGACAGGTTGCAAGCCTATCACTGCTAGGATTGCCGTTGCAACTGTTACGCGCAGTTCAACAATTGATCTCATTTCCTGAGAGAACAATTCTTTGAACTTTTATCACAGTATGTAGGTATACTATACCAACCAAGTTTGCAAGATTTAGCAGAGTATAGATTAGAATACTCACGGTGCGGCCTGGGGCGGTGAGGTTTTGGGACGGACGGGCGAGCGGACCATGCTCTGTGGCTTCTGAGGCGCCGCGCCGTTGAAGCGAGACGGCAGATTTGGCTGTACGCCAGCCGAACCTGTCATTTAAAAATATAGCAAAGCATTATCTAATAATAATAATAGTACTTACTACGTATAAAAATGGACTCGTCTTCGACGTACGTAGCTTAACTTTCTAAAAAATCATGAACGGGTGCAAAAAATTAAGAGAACCTAAAAATGGCCAGTAGCCAAAATATTCAAAGCCTTTTAAAAACAAAATAGAACCTCGGATTGAGCTTCTAATTTACCCAGGGATTGGCCTTTAATAATAATGTCACAATAATGTCATCTGCCGAAGTATGCCACGATTTCATATGGTTGTCTAAGTGGCCATTCTAGCCGCCATTTTGAAAGAGACTAGAAGCCAAAATCCGAGCCCTTTTAAATCAAATAGAGCCTCGGATATGTTGAACTTATAATTTACCGGGATTAGGATTGGCCCTTTTGTTTGTAGTGACTCGAGTGCGCGAGGTAGATCGCTGGGTCGTGTTAGTAAAGTCGGTCGTCACCGGGGTCAATGGACGCGGCTTCTGTGCCGATTCTTGCCTGGAAATACATTTAAGATTATTGTCACCTACAACTATGTACTATGAAATAGTGTGATAAGGGAACAGTGTGGAGTGAAAGAAAATGTAGTGTTAAGGATCGAGAGAGGTATGTTAAGCTGGTTTGAGCATGTAGAGAGGATGGATGACAGTCGTTTGACAAAGCAGGTGTATGAGGCAAGTGTGTATGGGACAGTTGGAAGGGGAAGGCCTAGGCGAACCTTCTTGGATCAAATTGGCGACATTTTGGAGAAGGGCCATGTCAAAAGTACCCTAAACCGGCGAGCGTGTATGAAGAATGTAATAAGAGTGAATGAAGCAAAAGTTGTATGTCAGGATCGTAGCAAGTGGAGATCCGTGGTCTCTGCCTACCCCTTCGGGAAAGAGGCGTGATTTTATGTATGTAACTACATATGTATGTAACTACATATTCATACAACATTTATACAAGACTATAATAAAACCTTTTTGATAACACTGAACACATTTATATTACCAGCAAACCAAAAACTACATAAACAATAACTATGCTCCTTACTCAAAGTTTATCAAGGCAAAAACAACAAAGTTTACAATACTATATACTTGCTTGCCCATAAGCTCAGTTGGTAGAGCCAGGCCACGGACGAATCGGCGAGGAAATTTTGGGATACATTTTAAAATTAGAGACTTAAGACACTTATATTGCTAAAACCTCACTATTTACCAAACCATCAATATTTACCTTGTCTTCTTCACCTGTATGTTGCTAGACAGCTTCTCAAGTGTGACTTCGCCAGTGATCCTGTCTATAATGAGCACGCATTCCTTTGTGTAAGGCCTTTGGCTGCCTTTAAACACGGTTTGCGGCACTCCAGCGCCATCTGTGAAATATTTGGAACTTAACAATAACCTCTCCCCATCATGGATTCATAATATTATGCACATAGAAGGAATTTTCTACAATCCAACAGGACTCCAAAAGGGGTGAAAAACAGTTGCATAGAGTGATTTGCTTGAATGAAACTCTGTTAGGAAACTTTAAATGAATCTTAATTGGAAAACTTAAGTTATGATATACCTACATAACAAAATAAGTCTAGCCTATACAGACAGATTGCGAAAGGATTACTAAAGTCTTATGACTACCAAATTAATTACGATGCATAACAAATAATTAGCCAACAATCTATCCACTGCTGTGTACAGTCAGTAGGTACGCTAAATACATAAATTAATTAACTCACCCAAATGAGGAACAGTGACCGTAACTTGGTTATTTATACCAACATCAACTGTAGCCATTTTATTAACATCCACTGAAGCTGGTTTAAAATCATCTGAGAACAGAAACAGAAAAACCTATATGCAGTACCTAAGCTAAGTCTGTATTTAATTTTTTAATCTCTGCAATAAAAGAGCTTGTGCGTTGTGCCAAAATACATTTGGATGTGTTTCGCTCAAGCTCTACATAGACTTCTTGGGATGTCTAAGTCACTTTCAAAGTGATCTTGAGCGACTTGAGTGATCTGAGTCAGAATGTCGACAGTGCTTTTAAGGATCCATACTTAAAAAATAAATGAAACAGGATCCTATATATTTTTTTTAATTGAATGTATTTATCAATTACACCATAACCAGACGACTGATTTGAAACTTGGAATGTGTAGATTGTAGCCATTTAATCTACATATTTAAAGTATTGGAAGCACGCGATCGTATCGAAGCTAGACAAGATACTGATATTTGTGTAGGATTATTTAAACAGGAAAATAAATAAAAATAATTAATGTGTGATGGTTGGGTTTTTTTTTTGCAAGTGTAATACAACTTATTTCAACAAATGCATGTACTTACACTTAATTGTATGATACTGGGAGGCCTTGTTGTTGGTAAAACTAGTCCCTAGCTTCAGCTCCCTCACATCATAGTTGAGGCTGTGTTTGTCGGCCATGACTATGGATTATGCCATGTGTAGAATGTTCTGGAATATTAACTTATTGGCTTGCATCAAAGTTTTAAGACAATTTAGCTAAAAATAAAACCCTTGCTTGGCAGTCGGGCAAAACTATTAATAAAGAACTCATCATCATCATCATCCAAAGCCGACTGCGTCAAATACCTTGGCTTTCTTCTGGATAGAAGACTGACCTGGAAAGAACACATAACACGCAAGAGGGACCTCATCAATCGCAAGTTCAAATCCCTTCTATGGCTCATGGGTAGGAACGCTGTGCTCAAACCTACGGTGCTCAGTTGTGGGGCACAGCTAGAAAAAGCAACATACTCCGTATCCAGAGAGTTCAAAATAACATCCTGCGAACGATCGCCAACGCACCCTGGTACGCTAAGAACGATGAAATACACGAACACCTGAACATGCCAACCGTGGCCGCTGAAATGGAGCTGATGAAGGAGAAATACATGGAACGCTTGGCCCACCATCCAAATGAACTTGCCACTCAACTGCTAGACACTTCCCGCACAGTGCGGCGGCTGAAGAGAAGGGATATCCTATGAGAGGAGAAAGGGCACTGGCCTCTTCACTCTTAAAGCCACTGGAATCACTCAAGCAATCCGCTTATAGTCAGAAGACCGATTGCAGATGAAAATGAGAAGAAAAAAAAAAAAAAAACATCCAAAGCCAGTTACAAAACTATTTAAAACACCCTAATAAATTAATGTTTGTATTTAACCAGACGGCTGAATATCATCCAGGCTGTTAGTTGAATGGCGCCGTTTAAAATTAAATGGCTAGGGCTAAGCTAAGCTATAAATAGGCTTTAATTGAATGGCCCATTAAACCAGTTGCCTGTGGCGTTATATACCACTGCTGATTTGAAAGAACTAGTGATACTACAAGAAATAAAGAATCCCACTGCTGAGTGTAGGCCTCCTTCAAGGTACCAGGCACACTTCATGATGAACTTAACTTGACTAATGTCTAAAACTCACAATAGTTTTGAAATTACATTGTACATACTGCCTTTGATTTGAATAGTGAAAATAATTGCCCAAAATAGAGTAGAAAATTACCACAGATTTTAAAAATATCAAGAGGTAATCTGCAACTGGGCCTGTGCCAAGTTAGTGTACCTACATCGTTAAATTGTACTGTACAGTAGCATCTGATCTATGGATGCATATTTTAGTATTTTATCCTCCTGTCTAAAAGATACACCTAACTTCAGATATAAAAAAAAAATACCTAACTCCAAATATTTTCACCTTTGATAAAATTTTATTAGCAAAGTAAAACTAGGTAAAAATAAAATAAATAAAGCTTTTTTAAATAAGTCAAATACTTTTTTATTTGATAGTTGTGCAAATTAAACAGCAATAAATACTCGAAAGAACCTCGGATCCAGAAAACCCTGGCTCACTGCCCAGATGTAAACCAAATAAAATTATCATCTTTGCATTTTAACATAATGTAGTCTCTATTTAGAGTATAGATAAGACCTGTTCTTATCAATGCAATTAAAACTATTATAATAAATGATGTTGTCAGATACTTGTTACTGTTGTATCTTAGCAAAACCAGCAAATAACCACAAAATTAGAACTAATTTAAAAAGGCAATCACAGGTTTTGTACAAATACGACAAATTTTACTATGCACACGTACCTACCTTCCTCAATTACTTGAGTGACATTCTAGTTTCTGTAGGTATCAATTTCGTCAACAGATATTTTTTATCAAATTATAAATACATGCAGTGACAATTCAACATGATGTAGTCCTAGGTGAATGTAAAAATGTGCCGTTATTAGGTTCAAAAAATTAAAAAAGAAAGTTCAAATGAGTAAAATATGGCAAACAAATCAAAAGACGAACTAAAAGTACTTCACTTACCTTCGATTGGTTCTCTTTCAAGAATAAGTTGTAATAGATGCTGGTAATGATTTTGCATGTATTTAGTAAGGAAAAGCAATAGTTAGGTAATAACTTAAAGTAATTGCATGTAAAATAGCTCACTCAAAAGAATAAAATTCCCAAGAACTATTCCTTCGATCGATCGACCTAGATCTCATGACGTTTCATTCGTTTCGATGTCTCGTAGTGATGTCCAGCGAAAATGATTTATGAAATACGTAGTATCGATTGTAACAAATTAAACTATTTTAACATAGTCAATGTTATTAGCTAGCTATCTATCTACGATTTTTAGTAAGATTTGTATAACGTAAAAAGGGGGAAGGGAAGTAGGGCATTTTCCCTGCAGTGGAACGATGCAAGCTAAAAAAGAAGAATAATGTAAGTAGGTAGGTACCATTATAATAAAATGTCATAAAGTAAATAAGGTAACTAGCAGCGATAATAGTTCTTCTCTCGTGATGGAGTTACAAGACCGCCATGCGCCAGCAGCAATCCTCCGTAATTGAATCCATAGGTACTATATAATATTATAAATGTTAAAGTAACTCTGTCTGTCTGTCTGTTACGCTTTCACGCCCAAACCGCTGAACAAATTAAGCTGAAATTTGGCATAGTTAAAGGTTGTATCCCAGGGAAGGACATGGGCTAATTTTATGCCCGAAAAAATGAAAAAATCCTAAGGGACCGAGGGTCACACCGTGGGAGCGCAGCTAGTAATAAATAAATAACATAATAAATTAAGTAGGTATACCAAGTTTATTGTGACAGAAACAGGTATAGCGGTTCAAAAAATTCGCTTCGTTTCTGTTCAACAGCTCGCAAGTGCCCAGTAAGTAAAATATTTTTTTACGATAAAAAAATTGGAATCGAGTTCTTTAACCAATTGTGTCCCAACTCAATCAATACTTTTGCCACTGCAGTCAGCTGTCAGATAACTTGTACTGTCAATTTCAAGACACATTAATGTTATTGTCATTTTTTTTTTTTTGTCGAATATCATGTCAAATTGTCATGTCAACCTACTACGTCAAACAAAAAACATTACGAATATTCTGTCTGGCTCACAGATTGAATACCCTGGTCTGGCTGGTTGTTTTGTTTGTTGGTTGTGCCGCTTTTGATTTGGAATACTTTTGATCGTATTTTCCCGTTTTCCTTAGAAACCAATTCAACAAGATGTCTAAAAAATCGATATCTCTAGACGTAGATCCTTCAATTATGGAGCAAAATATGAGAATAATCAGGGTATGATAATCAGGAAATGTACCTACCTACTATGTATTTACGATTTGTAATTTTGATATAAATGGCTTTCATCATCATCCTAGGGAAAAGCAAAGACACGATCATAAATTCCTAAGGTTAGGACCTCTCTAGAACCAAGAATAATCACTGCTAATTTGAACTCTACCTTACAGGAAACTCCTGCTGATGAAAGGCTCAACAAAATGCTGGCTTCTGTTGACGTTCCCTGGAAAGCTGTCAAACCTACACCAGGCAAGCTCAAATTTTATATTCATTATCCACCTGATTTTCCCACTGCTGGATTTTGTGCCATCTACACAATTCAAGTTCAATAGCATGGGGAAATATGTTTCTTCCTTGTTTACTTCTAGAGAAAATACATTGTTTGTTTCAGGTTTTTGTGTGAAGACTCTGACAAAGCCTGACAACAAAAAAGTGTTTGTGAACATTTGTGTAACAGATGTAATACCATGTCCACGTGATGTTACCAATGAACAGCTGATGCAAATATTGAATTCGTCTGATCCGTCCAGTTACAGAGTCCCAATGAGCATTGGTGAAGGAAGAACAGAGTCTGATAAGTCTGGATCTCCCTGCACAGTCTATGATGTTGCTATAAATTCAGAATTTTTCAAGAAAGTTGAGAAGGATGTTCTCTTTCAAACATTCTTCCTTACCGTGGTCTTTGAAGGCTTGCAGGATAAGTACCAATGTGAACTAGATGTGAAAAGATCTACCATCCTCAAGAATAGAAAGTCTATTGGCAATTTACAAACACATAGGATCCAATTGCGAGATATTAAAACTTCAGAAAGTGCTTTGAAATCGCCTCTAATTGAGGAAATAGGAGAAAAGCCTACCATAAAGAAACCAGAACTCTTGTATAGGATGAAGCGTGAACCGCCAGTAGGAGAAATAGAATACTTGGTGGCAGAGTTTAAAATACCAGCTAATGTTAGTATCATTACTCAGTTCCTATTAGACCTGTAGCCTTATTGTGTAATTCAACTGACAGTGGACATGGGCTTCATTTTGACATTTGAAACCCATTCTGGATTCAATCATCATTTTCCTATTATGTGATTGGTTGAGCTCTATTGGGATGACAATTGGGAATGGATTTCCAGTTAGACAACAAGGCTGCCAATCTGTTTGAAATTATCTGTGAAAAAGTACATCTAGTTCAAGACTTTTTGTTCTTTTCAGGTAGAATTTAGAGATCTGAATTTGGAAGTTGGAGAAGATAGACTAGTACTAGATTCCAAGGGCATGTTTGAAATGATTGATTTCTATCTGCCATGCAGTATTGATCAAGAATGCATTGATGCACAACTCAATAGAAACAATGATGTAAGTATTGGGGTGCTAAAACTGTTTAGCTTATTTATTAAGAAAGCCTGTGGGGCTATGATGAGCAACGTGAAATTGTCACGCGGCGTGAGATGAGAACATTTGTCATGCCGGCATTTTTATAATTTTGCGCATATATGAGCGCCATGACAGAGACTATGTCACACTATCTCACAATTTGACATAACGATATGAAATAACGGGCTGCGCATGACGACAGACACAGTTACGACGATTTTTAACGAGAAAACGAGACGAGAGACTTCCGTCACGGTGCTCATCATAGGCCCACTGGAGTATCACCCGATGACACCGCAGGCTAGCTGTGTAAAAAATATTTTAGGCCTAGATGCCTTGCGACAAAAACCAATACGTTTGTTTACTTGGATACACGTTAAGCGACTAGTTAAGACGCCAAGCGCGCAGCGCGAATATTCCAGTCGCGAGGCATCTAGGCGCTAAGCAAGCCGCCTGTGCGTTCGCGGCCTTACTGTTTGCACATTTACAGTTCGCCCAACGGATCTAGGCATTCGTGAAGTTAGCCGTTTGTCTGCGCAGAACACAATTTTGTATGAAAAATCGGTCACTGCGCAGACAAACGGCTAACTTCACGAATGCCTAGATCCGTTGGGCGAACTGTACATTTGTTTTTTTTTTTGTATTTCAGATGCTGGTTGTGAAAATGCCAGTGGTTAATTAAATTAAATCATGTCTCAATTCATTAAATTCAATCTTCAATGTTAGTTATATCCAAGTGAGCTTTAGTTATTTTTAATGGTGAGAAAAAGTCAAAAACACTTAAAAAGTTAATAGGATTTATTGATTTTTGTTAAATTGTAAAACAGTGAAATACATTTAATTCACTAAAGTTATTCTTGTTTATTCAATCATGATGGATCATTATTGCCATTAAAAAATTTATACCCTGAGATTTTTTTTTCCAAGATTCTCTAAATAAACTTATCTTATTAAAAGGTATCACGAAATGTGAGTAAGCCATTATTATGAGACTAGGTTAAATAAAATGTTGAACTTTTTGTTACATACTCTAGTAATGCATTAATGTACCCACAAGTTTGTGATGATAACAATTATTTCAATTCATTTGTACAACCAGTGTGCCCTTATTTTATAGGGACTACAATTTACATAGCATAGAATGTTATAGCACTTCTAAATTGTTACTACTTACCTAAACATTTTCTAGTAAAAATAGGGGGTCACAGATCCTTTATTGTGTTATTGTGTATAAATAAAATAACACTTGAAGACATTCTTACATCATACTACATTTAACTATTTTTTCTCACCAGATTTAGGAATAGCGCAATCCGCGCGTGATGCCTCTAAAATAATCACATTATAAAACTTATGCTCATTATGAGCTTGTGGCCAAGTCTGGTGAAGTTTTTGAGAATCAACAACTTCACCAGACTTTGTTAGATCATCTGGCTAAATTACACACACCAAGTAGGGTAGGAGGTATATGGGCGAGAGATCACTATGATACCTACTAAGCAGAGAGATTTGTGTGTTCATAGACCAACCACTCGATGATGTGTTTACATTTATCGAGCACTTGTTTCACACACCACTGTTTCTCATCAACGTAATCCCACCATAGCGTTTCCTAAAGCTTAAAACTCATC
Source organism: Epirrhoe tristata (assembly GCA_951394285.1). NCBI lineage: Eukaryota > Metazoa > Arthropoda > Insecta > Lepidoptera > Geometridae > Epirrhoe > Epirrhoe tristata. Next base: position 5,027,954 of record OX596145.1, read on the forward strand.
ATGCTTCGCGGCAACATTCACGTTACCGCTGTACTCTCTCAAATGCGCCTTCACATCGTCTATTATGCCCGAATGGTCCCTTATTTGCAGAGTGACGACACTGCTGACGCGTCGATTGTTTCGCATGAGGTATAAACGAAGCGACGGGTATGATGTGATGCCTTCGTGTTGACAGAGACCACGCTCGGAGAGACAGTTTACTCGTCCTAATTGTACCGCGTTACCCAGCATCTGTAATACGACTTTTCATTATATTCGTGTAAAGTAAGATTGTGGCGGCATTGATTTTAAGGATTTCAGAAACGAGCTCCCGCCAAAGGTATAGGGGGGTGACTTATATCTTTTAAAGTGGCCTTTTATTGTGTCTCTATCAATATCATGTTGTATTCAAAGCTAGTCTCTAGTCACTAGCTAGCAGTAAAAAGTTATATTTACATTATTTGACTGGGCTATTACATAACATACTTACAATGCCAGCGATGGCGAATTCTGGATACATCTCGTAGCATCGGTAGCATCTCGGCGAGTGGAAGTAAACTAGCCATGGCTTTACGGCACTGAAATAATGTAGTAAAAATAATGTTCTCGAACGTTATTTTAGTCTAGTTTTGAAGATAGGTTATTCTACTCCTGTTTCAATCTTAGAGGTGCCGATCAAATAAACTTTTTCGATACTTATATTTTAAGTTTAAGGTAGTTCAAAAATGTATTCTAATACAACTAAGATCTGGATGGGATTACCTAGTTGGATTTAACTCCTCCGCAATAACAGTTTTGGTGAAAGTTCGCCAGTTGAGTTTCTGCACCGAATCGTCGATGCGCTCCAGTGCCCATTCCAGAATATACACCGCTTCATTCAGTTGCTGCAAGTTTACGCTGAAATAATACATCTAATCAGATTCATCAAGATTCGTATGATACTTTTAAAGCAAGTTTCTTTTATGCAACACCGTAATGTGAACGTTTTGGGTAGGTACTGTGCAGTCCACTTTGAAATAGATTTAGGAAATAAATAATACTAGTCAGACAAGGCAGGATCTAAACTTGATAGATGGAGGAGCTCGTATTACGGCGCTTATTTTCCGTACCATACAATTTATAAGGTAAATCCCGTTATCAACAACTTGTAGTTGTAGGTATCTCCAAATACAATCCTTCTTATGAGTGAAATATACCTGAAGTGATGACCCGAAGCAAGGGGGTATAGTCGTGCTGTCGGCATTCTAATATTTGCGCAGAAACCACTGGTGTCTGTTTTGCATTTGAGGATACCAACTCGTACGAAGTCAAGCGGGCGTAGCTGAAAAATAAAAACAAATATAATCCCGTCTTTCTGAGAGAATACTTATTTATGAGACTAACTGGACACAAAAGTCGTAGAACCAAAATACTTTTAGTGAAAGGTCAAGTGAAGCACAAAAATACTTACTGTTAGACATTTTCATCCGAATCAGTCTACTTCTTGTATTGTCACTAGTTTTTCATGTATAGCCCTATAGGTAAGTATCAATAATGAAAAAACATGTGACAAAGATTTAGGTCTACACTGGGTTGAATTATGCCCAATTTTTGTACAAATGATTATGTAGAATTGTTTTAGGAACTCATCTTAATTAACCGGTCAGTTTTTGTGGGAAGTTTTGTTATAAAATGGATCAAGACTTACCTTAGTATAGACCTTCATCCATTCCTTAGCTAGCTGGTCGCAGAACTTGCCACAGTGCGCGGGCATATGTGCAACCAACCAGCTGTGAGATCTACTGGATACATCCAGGATTTCCAACACTTGGGCCTCAGTTATCTCCATGTCTGGAAATAAAATTGAATTTAATAGTATTTTTTATATTCAAAATGTGGGCATGTACTCGTATCAAATATGTATATTATGTACTTGGACATGCCTCTGGTTACATCTCAAAGGATCTGGCATACATAAAAAGATCTGAGAGAATGTCTACCGCGCCTTGGGGATAGTCGTGATACAGTTTCACGTTTTCATATTCAAAAATTTAATACTTACACAAACTCATCCTCTTCTATAGTAAGACAATTCAAAGCGTTCAGATAAACTATAGACTAACACACTGCGAAATGCTGTAAACTATGTAGGTACTTAAACCAAGCATCATTTCGATTGCCCTTGAGGCATCAACCCGAATCAGCAAAATCGGTTTCAAAACCCGCATGGTGGCAATTTTTGCGATGGGTATATATTTTCAAAAACTTGAAGACCATACACAATACCTGCACTATCTCTCAGCATCTGTATAAACTCTATAAGCTCGTGTACGTTCGCGCGTTCCGAATAGTAAGTCCGCTTGGTTCCGTTTTGCACGAGCACTGTTGGCTCATTGTACGCCACTCGTCGGCAATAATGGTCAGTATGGGCCGTGCACGACATTATGCCAAACTGAAACATACATGGTAATTTGTGTAAATTGTGGGCATGTGTCAAATTATGTATTTTGACCTCAGACTACCCCCTTACACACGGCAATGTTATCGCGGCGATGCGATGAAAGAAGGAAGGTTTTGAAACAACCACCAAAAAACCACGTTTGAATCCCGAAGAGGTAAGCAGAGACTATTGAATTAGGTTTGATACAATTTTGGCTTATAATGGTGAATTGGTGACCCACGGCCACGCGTCACGTGATTAACCCTCTTTTCACCATCTTTTCTACTAAAATGTATCTCATCGTATATCCATGGAATCCTTCACGAACGGTTGATGTGAACGGTCTTCTGGGTGCTAAGTAGGTATGAATTTTATTCACCATTCGGTATTGACGCCGTAAACGTGGATTTGTACTGATTTTCATGAGTGAGTACCAAAAGGCACTGCTATTTTCCCATACAATTCTGCGATAACGAACGCGTAAAAAACGAATACTAGGCACCCTGAATATACTCACATTGATATTGGTATCTTTGAAGTGGATACTGGCTCGTGTGAATGGCTCAATGATATCATTCCATGACAACTTGTATGGTACTATTAGTAAAACCCATACACCATTTTCTGAAATACAATAAGAATCTATATAAGTTTAGGAACTGCTATTTAAAAATCAGCGCTGCATCTCGACTCCTAGTAGTAGTTTTTACACTGTTTGCCAGAGAATAAAATATTTAATAGCTAAAAAAAATATTTAAGCCAAAGTGTATTTATGATTTTGTACTGTTATTTTTACCAATATTCGCTAAGCAAAAAAATAATAAACAGGTTTAAAAAAAAGCACATACCTGCCTCAAGTGTCCTAGTGAACTCGGTAACGGAGAGTGTGTGTAGATTCGTGGCCTGCACGGCCAGGTGTATGGAGTTAGAATCGACAAGTTGATACGCCCCGCCACGCTTCAACACGCCCCAAGCCGGGGGAGATTCTACGTGCAACGCCGCGCATAGCTCTAACCATTCGTCGCAGTTTATTTCACCTGAGAATTATGAAAACACTTTACCTACTGAAAACAATGAAAATGAACGGAAAATTAAAATTTAGCTACGAACTTAAATGCACTATAATATTGTCAACGTGATCTACCTAGAGGCATTTTTTGCCTTTGCTAATGAACTGTTTTCATAAAACTACAACTGATTTGAATATAAAACTCTAGAGCCCTGCTTAATTGACCGGTGGTTACAGCAAAGCAATAAAGCTGAATTTATGCTATCAGAATATCATCATTTTGTTTATCATCTGCGCATATCTCTATGAATCTAGACATCAAATTGATAAAAAACTATTGAAACTTACCGAAATGTACATCAGGCATGGATAATCTCCTTTGATGGAACTCAAGCCTGTCGCTTCCATCCGTGGAGAAATACAGTACCCAAGGCGTCTTTGAGCCGCTACGTAATGTTGTACGTAAGTCCTGAAAATCAGGTTTTTTCAATTCATAAATGAAGTAATAATTAAATTACATTTGGGTACATATTTTCACAGAACCAGATGTAAAAGAGGCTAGTCAGAAGTTCTATTATGTTTGTTATTAAGTCCACACTTTACAGTTTTTTTTTAATAAGTTACAAACAAATAGCTCACCTGCAATCTTACAGGATCAATAACTTCAACCTTAGGTAGTTGATTGACAATTTCTTTCAGCAATTCCTTTTCTTCTGTGCTCTCAATTTCGAAGGTTACATCCTTGTATTTGAATACGACTGTGGCGTAATCGTTCACTGACAATTTTTCTCTAAGACTGTCATCTTCAATTATCGCTAGAGTGACTAGACCTTGCTGTTGAAAATAGAAATATGCTGAAGTTATAAAACAACTTAAAACAATGCTAGTTTGTGGTCTATTTAGTTAGACCTTGAGTATGTAGTATAGCTATCGAGAACTTGACCGGAAACCAATAATATCATTGCCGGAAACCCAACATTACTATCAGATTCATACAAAAATAAAACAAGGTACCGACCGTGACAGGACTCGAACCTGCAATCTTCGGATCCGAAGTCCGACGCCTTATCCATTAGGCCACACGGTCTCGTGACAATGTTGTCGAATAAAATAATTGCTTTGCCAAATATGCGCGCGCATTACTGAAAATCTCCGATGGCGGGAATATGCGAATGTTTTACAATTTCCATAACAGCTAGTTATTCATTATGTAATCGAAGGTTTTCTGTAGCACAATGTTTCCTGTTCATACTATCCTCAACTTAAAGATGCTCCTTTTCTTGGGTCACAACTAAAATAATATCAATGCATACCAACTGGAAAGCAATCCTTGTAAGAGCATTCGCTCCAACTCTGTTCTCTCCTAGGACATAAGCTATAGGTCTCTCAGTGCCTCTGATTTGTGTGATGATTGGTATATGAACTCTGCTTCTTAGATACTTCATGACAAACGTGTCGAGCGCGTCCAGTGTCCGATCTCCTCGGTAGTAGAGATAGTTCCCGTTTTTACCCTGAAATCAGAATGAAAATTAAAATTACACTTTTGAGTAAAATTAATAACTTACTAAAATGTGCAAGTTCTCATTTCTGTCGGCACTCTTGGAGTGCCAATGTTTTTTTTATATTATTAAAAGTAGCAGAGATCACAACTTACATTGGGATAAAATATCAGTGTTGGATAGCTGCCTATTCTCATAGAGTTGTAGCAGAATGAATTATAGTATTTGCAGTTCACAGCGCCAACTTTAACCTGAAAATCAAATAAATTAAAAAATTTTACCAGAAAAAACAGGATCACTATTTGCCCCCAAGGCATGGTAGACATTCTTACAAACTTTTTTTGATCTTTTGAGAATGTCGTAAGGTTGAAATCAGACTTAGGTCCAAATACCTACATATTATATTTTGACACATGGCAAGATTTTGCTGAGAGATTTTTAGAGATTTTTTTAGTATTCCATAATATTTGATAGGTTTTTTATGGACAATAATCAGGTAGGATGTTAAGCCATGTTAACAAATTACCATTCAGCTTGCATGTATACTAAGCACAATGGATCTTTAGCTTTCTGATGTTAGGTGCAATAGACAAATGCGCAGGTTTTGTAGAGTAAGCGAGATAGCACGATTTTAGGCATCATCAAAAATGGGTTCTGCACAGCTACTTCAGAGAGATAAAGAATGATTGTGCATATTATACTTAACTAGCTGCGCTCCCGCGGTGAAACCCGCGATCCCTCGGGATTTTTTAATTTATAAAAGGTAGCCTATGTCCTCCCCTGGGATACAACCTTTAACTATGCCAAATTTCAGCTTAATCTGTTCAGCGCTTTGGGCGTGAAAGCGTAACAAACAGACAGACAGACAGTATTAGTACCAGTATGGATGGTAAATGTAAGGAAAAGAGAGCTAAATCTGAAAAGTAACACTCACAACTCCTTTGTATAACTCGGCTAGTTTCTTCCAATGGTCAGCCACATTTTGGCACGGAGGGCAGAATGGTGAATAAAAGTTTATGAAATAAAATCCTTCCTTTAGGTAATTGTCTGAAAATAAGATACTCAGCCTCAGAAGGGATTCTGGAACTTTATTTTACATCTTCAGGTTATTTTTATAAATACTTACTTATTATATGTTTTTAGTCTCTGACATAGATAACTTAGAAATCTTAGTTTCAGGAGCTGTATTCCCGTTCGTTTGATTAATATTCGGATGTTTCTTACTACGATTTCTGACTTCAAGGGCCAATTTTTCGGTTTGGAATACTTGGTCCTAAATTAGGATCTTATCGACTAAATACAATTAAGCTTGTAGTAAGAAGCATCTGAATATTCATCAAACAAACAAACGCGAATAACCCCCAGTCAGATTAAAATAAATGTGACTGTTTACTTACAAAAGCTATTTCCCGAGAGAGTATCCACAAATGGGTCTTCATAGTACAACCCATTGTAGTACAAGTTGTCATATTCCGCTTGTGATTTATAGTCATACTTTCTAGAATATGTAGGGTACGATCCATACAGGTCATACTTGTGCCTCTTATCTGGGTCCTTAAGCGTCTCATAGGCTTCTGTCACTTTAAGGAACTTCTCCTGATTTTTGGAATCCTACAATTTTAAAAGATGAAGTACTAGCTGCGCTGGTGTGGCCAACGGTCCCTCAGGATATTTTCAGGATAAGAAGTAGCCTATGTTCTTCTCTGGGATATATAGACAGACAGAGATACTTTAACATTATAATAGTATGGAAGTATGGATGGTTTATTTTTTTATAATGCTGGACTTTTTCACACAGCATCATCTAGCCCCAAAATAAGCAGAGCTTGTGTTATGGGTACTACAATACTGATATACTACTTATATACTTTTTGATTGTAAATACATACATATTATACACAGAAACACCCAGACCCAAGACAAATATATGTTGATCATACAAATATTGGTCCCGCCGCGGGATTTAATAACCACAGTAATGATAACCTGAACAAAAAAGTTTACAATTGACGAGCCTGAAACAGTTTTACTTGTTACTTAGCCTTTATTTAGTAGAATTTATTGAAGAAAAATTTAATAACTTACAGGATTTTTGTCTGGGTGCAATTTTATGGCAAGTTTTTTGTATGCTTGTCTGATCTCTTGTGCTGTTGCCTGCTTTGTCACCCCCAGGATCTCATAAAAACTTACATCAGACAGATTTACTACACCGATATGTAGACTTGTAATAAGTAACCATTTAATTAGCCTGTAATAAAGTTAGAAAATTGATTAGGAACACTAACTTTGCACCGTACCAATTATTGATCTCTATTGGGCTAAAGGGTACCACCAACCAAGAAACATAAAAAAAAACTCCTTTTGGCACCAATAACATTTGAAATTAGAACACAGGTATGTAACTTACATTTTCAGACAATATCTTTACGTAGCAACGTCCGTCGTTAGGATAAACGTGGTTCAGATAATTTAGATAAACGTTTATTCAGAAATGGGCAGCAAATTGTAAAGAGATACAGTTGTTTACTTTCTGTGTAGGTGTTGTAATGTGTGTCACCACACCACAGCACACTGTGTTGAGGTGGGTGGCCAGTAGTAACAATCACCAACGTCAACGTCAACCGGCGGCGGCAACTCAACCATAATGATAGTTAGGACTGTTTTCGCAAAAAAAATAAAAAAAATCGATACTTAGTTTTCGCGATAATCTAAATAACTGTGGTTGTACCTCTGTGGCGCAGTGGGCGAAGGTCCGCCTGCGATGCAGAAGGATGCGGGTTCGATACCCGCCGCGGGACAAATGTTTGTATGACCTACAGATATTTGTCTCGGTTCTGGGTGTTTCTATGTATAATATGTACAATGTATTTACAAACAAAAAGTATATAATAGTACATTATGGTACTAGTGTGTAACATTGGTGATTACCGCCGAGGCGTTTTAAGATCGCAATGCGCGCGCATAGGAAAACTGATTATTTTTTCCCGCAATAGCGAAACATTTTTCACAACTCGTTTTCACTGTTGAAAATGAGTTTTTATTGTTATTTTATTTACAAGTGTGTTGAAAAACGTCGTATGATACACGTGTGTATTGATGATTACCGTCCTCGGTTCTGTTAAACACCTCGGCGGTAATCACCAATGTTACACACTAGTACCATAATGTACTATTATCAGTCATCTAGTAACCATACCACAAGCTCAAGCTTACTTTGGGGCTAGATGATGCTGTGTGAAAAGTCCAGCATTATTTATTTATCATCAAAGGATGATACAACCACAGTTATTTAGATACCACAGCTTGCTTTACGTTACGCTCTGAGATGTTTCTACACTAGTTTCTGCTAAATTATTTCTCTAAAAGTCAACATGAATTGCAAAAATATTGCAATGCATGCAAGTGGGTGTGGATCGTGTGGATGGGTGGTTATTTTGAACTGCCTGCCTGCCAGCTGCCAGCTAGGCCGGCCCGGCCGGCCAGCCCAAGATTTTCAGCATTAGCATGGTACCATTTTATGCGCCAGCGGCGCCAGCCTATAAAGTTGACAGCTTGACTGACAGTGACGTTCTTGCTTGTTCTCTTTAAAGTTCTTCTGAGTTCTTCCAAAATAGCAACGTTTCAACAGTTTTACTTGACTGACACCACTTCCGGTAGTAATTATCCAACTACCTACAATAAAATACTCAAAGACCTACAAGGTTGACTAATAAAATAAAACAAATTAACAATAATATTACCTACTTATAAGATTTTATTAAGCTACACCTAAATAAGTTATCACTTTATTCCATCTTGGGCAACCAACACCTGAACTAGGTAAGTAGGTAGGTACTTACCCAATTACGAATTGTTAAAAAATCATAAGGATGAACTTAAATCTAAGTAATTTACTTAAATAATAATAAAACATGGCAAGATTTCATTTCACTGGGGGATTGTTCAGCTAACTACCTAGGTACTAAAGTTACTTAGTAGGTTCTATGTTAAATATTCTTTAACTTTGACTTTAGAGGTTAATTCCAACGAAAAAATATTAGTAGGTAGGTACCTACTTTTATTATGTAGGAATTAGGTAGCTGGGTACAATGTGTTTCTTAAGAAGTTATAGTCGAGATAGTCGTGATTTTGAATTGTACATAGGTAGGTAGGTACCTAAACCTCTATGTACTAAGTTACATTAGGAACATAGGTAATTAATCTTCGTCTAAATATAAACCCTTTTACAGGAATCAACCCATGCATTGAGGTAGGTAGGTACCTACGTACTTAGATAACAGACAAACAGGTAGATCGAAGGAAGGCTAAAGCGTAGTGAAGTGAAATACCTAAGCACGTAGGGAAGGACTTGTATTAGGTACCTACCTACCACAGGTAGTAGGTACCCCTAAAAAAATAGTCATAATAGTTATCACAGAAACAATAAGGCTATCGATAAAGAAAAATTGATAAAACATACTCAGATCAGACTAAATACTGTGGCTACTTCTATAATAGGTAATAATTATTAAGAATGTTTAATGCTTCTTCTGAGGGTATAGTAAGCTAATATCCTTAGCAGCAATAGTTCTGAGCATAATACTCCGATATCTTTCCAATAGTTGCCTTCAGTCACCATAAATTCCTTGAGCAGTTCACTGGGGAACCTGTGAAGAAAAAAAAAAACCTTAGTTATCAGCACATTGCGTGATTTGTTAGTTGTTCACTCATTCGCACGTCCAACATGATAACTCATCCCACGGGAATAATATTACCTATAGGTATTATTCCCGTGGGATGTGTTATCATGTGAGTGTTTTTTAAAACACACCGTAGGACTACAAGGACATAAATATGTTCAGGAATTAATGACCATGGGGCTTATTACAAGAAAATGAGCAGAGTTTAGGCCAAGTTTGACTAAAAAACTGTCCCTAGAAAAACGATCTTTAAATACTCGAACATAGAACGCTTTTTTGTGGTAACAGTTTTGTTTTGACATTGTGTCAACACTCAACATGGGGTTCAACCAAGTTTTACGTTTTTATTATAAGCAGCCAACGTTCATTTGCAAGAGCATGTAGGTACAGATAAAGTGACAATTTGTACCTTAAGTGACAGTAGATTTTACTAGGAGGACACTCGAGTGGCTGTCTTCCGTACGAATACAGAGACAACACGACTGCCTCATATGCTTGCTTCAGGAAGGAAATGTTGGCAATCAGTCTCATCACGGCGCTCATGTGCTGGAATAGCACCACGAAACCCGCGAAGAGTAACATGGCACACGTCATTATAGCTCCGATGAAAGTACCGTTCTGTGAACAAGATTTAAAAGACTAAGGGCCAATTCCACCCCTTGCTGATTTTGATAGCCTAACAACAATATATCCAACAAAACGACGTTAAAATTTTGTTTGACAAGTTTCTGATAAGTCTATCAAGCAGTTAAACCTGATTTTGATTTTATGAATGTATGTGAGATTGGCCCTAAAACCGTAAAAAATATTGTGTTACCCGGACCGGACCATAATTATAAATAATAAATAGATTGACACCTCATTCATCAAAATTGGATGAGTTAGATTAAGACGCTTCGGTGGAACATACGTAGGTTAAATAAGTACTTACAAACATATTAAAAAAAAAGATAGATACGTAGGTACCTAGATTTCGAAATTAAGATTTTATCTGTAGGTACTCTAAATTATAAGGATAATAAAATTCGTGATGGAAGTCACGTTTCTGTTATAATGAATTGCCAAAATGTTCTTTTAAAAGTGGTTTGAATTAATTTAGCCTGTTAGATTTATGCGTCAGGATCAAAAACGTGAGTATAGTGGGAAATGGGTTCTTAAACCAGCTTTGTGGGAATTTATGTACCTACACTAATACCTACTTTATTAAAATAATGGTTTGACGTCAATTCTAACAGAGTGATCATAGTCGAAGTCATAGTATTTATTTGCTATTCAATACCTACATGTCGTTAGAGAGAAAAATACTCTACACGTCGCTAATTCAGTTGCTTACTCAACTCACCGTCCACCTCGATGAGACCACCTGGGTTAAAATAGTTTGTTAGATTATGTAAGGCTAGTGAAAAATCAGAAAATGCTACGGTCTTATTGCGATCTGGATCAAACGCGATCTAGTCCAAATGTGAAATAGTCATTTAGAGATTTGGTCATATAGCGAACTGGTCATGCAGCATATTACCTAGTCAAATTGAGATTATGGTCCAAACGCTCCTAACTCAATGCGAGGGTTAGGACGTAGGTACCTAAGTAGATAGGCAGACCTATGACATCGACTTTTATGATCAACAAAGATGAACAATTTCGATTTCTTTCTCGAATGTTCTTACCACAGGATTCATACAAGTTCCGATGACGTTCCCGAAGGCGTCAGCGAGCAGCGTAACGGTTGTCAGCGCCAGCACGAACATCAGAAATCTGGACCACTCCAGCGGCTGCCCGGAGATGAAGTATGAAGGCACAGAGTATACGAAGCTGTACCACACCTGGAAATTGATTCCAATTAATATCATCATCATTTGCAGCCAATATCCTACTGCTGAGTGTAGGCCTCCCTCTGATTTATGCTCTGAGCCTCACGCGTCCAAAAATCTCTTTTAATGTTGTCTACCCATCGAACAATTGATTGGCTGACCTGAGAACTTCAATCTAATCTTGTATGGAATCGGCTCAAAGCGTACGATATTTACATCAGTTTCAAACAGAAAAGCTTAGACTTTCCCTGCGTCATCGTGAACGGCTTCTTTCCAATTAATAATATAAACTTACATTCAATTTTATTTAGTAGACTCATCTTGCTTCTATCACAACTATACTTATAAGCACTCAAGTCTCATGCATAGTACCTAGGCGAAACTTGTCATATAGCTTAACTTTCGAGCTCTCGGCTATCATCGGCTTACATCGACTTTCTTCGGTTCCATCACACAGTACCTACAGACTTGGCTGGTATCACCCAGTATCAATGGGCTGAGATTTATATATGGGGACTAATTATTGTACCTACTCTAGATAGAGTAAACTAAGGTCAGAACTCAGAATGTTCTTCATTGCTCGAACTATATATCTAGCTACTAGTTAGTAGTACCCTACCCGTACTACGGTACTTACTTGTAAGGGCATGCCGGTCACGAGTGTTGCAATGTAATATGTCTTCAGATTGTACCAGTTATTGAAGTTTTCTTTCTTCAAAACCGATAACTCTAGTGGAACTGAAATAAAAATTAGCTTGTAAATTGCTAATCTAGGTCCTTTTTATAATTTTGTTATGTAAACAAATTTACGAAGAAATAACAAATTACTCAAATTAGTCTACTTATCAGTCAAAAAAACGAGGCAGCAGGAATGAGTGAGGTGGATACCTTCATTAAGAATGCCTTTATGGATCATTCAAGGGCATGTAACTCATTAAGCTGAATGCACCACTTGTTTTGGATTTTATGTGATTTTTCCACTATCATATTTTTTACGACTAGGTATTATGTCATGCATAAAATAGCAGAATGGCATCGGTTTAGCAAAACGTACGAAAAATCGCATCGTGTAAATACCCCTTACGTTACAATGTACTGTTATAATAATGTGTAAAGTAGGCTAGAATGTGACCACGGTTTCCTTATAAGGGATAAACTATGTAGGTACAGACTTAAGGTGCATTTACACGATGCAATTTCAACCCATACGATATCGTATCGCACGGCAATTTTTCACGTGTAAACGCATATGATTTGTCATAGTTAGCGCGACACTCGTCGGCACGTTCAATGGGCGGGGCTTAGCAAATCGTACAAAAAAATCACATCGTGTAAATGCACCATTATAGATGACGGTTTTAATAATTATGATACAAGTTTATATTGTCTGTGATTATGATTTACTGTGTTAAATTACTTAACATGTTTATAATAACCTATGTAAGTAGATATTCGCATATAAAATACACTCATGAGATAACATATCTATCCTACTTATTTACTTATAAATGCGAAAGAGAGTTTGTTACTTATTTTATATATGGATGTAGTACCTATTGATATTTGTTTGGTACTCCTTCACGCCAAAACATACGAATGGATTTGGATGAAAGGCACAGAGATAATAAATTAAAAAGTCTGGAATACTCGTAATCCTAAGCTACTTCACTCGCAAAAAAGAAGTCAGTGTTTTGACGGACTGCGGGTAAAGCCGCGTAGCGCAGCTAGTACTCAATAATTTGTTTCATTGTTATTAGCATGTTGAAATTACTTCCGTTAGGTCGCTGGTAACAATGATGCCCAACGTTTCATAAAACATGGAAAGGAAACAAGCCAGACTATAAATTGCATTGAAATCTAACACCTGCACCGTCTCGGTCATAATGTGAGTAAATCAAATCAGTAAGCTAGTCCAATATAATATCCTATTGTAGATAAACACTAAAGTCTTGTAAGATATCTAGAGTTTACATGCACTTTATTTAAATAAATAAGATAATTTAAATTATCTTATCTTATCTTACTTTAAATGTCATGTAACTAGGAGAGTGCTTGTAACGAATGTTGATGGATTTACGAGTAGAGGTAGGCCAAAGAAAAGATAGATGTATTGTGTGAAGGATGACATGAGTAAGAAAGGAGCGAGTGTTGTGATGACGGCTGATAGAGGAGAATGGAAAAAGAACACAATGTTGTGCCGATCCCACATAATGTGGGAAAAAGGGCAGGAAAATGATGATTAACTACTTTCTAAATATCTAAACAAATCAATATTATATGTAGATAGAGTATGTTTGTTAGGCCAAAATAATGATCTATTTATGTACTTATTTACTATACTTAGATGAACGTCGTGATATTTTTTATGAATGCTTGTTCCGGCTAATAATGGCATAAACTGATTGATGGGCTTTTCACTTTTCACTAAACTAAGCCCCAAATAATAAAAGAGTTATTATTATTAACAAACAATACCTAGAGACTGAAGTGGGGTTAAACACGTCTTATTAGACTATATTTTAGCATTGGCGGTGAGTGGGTTGACTGCATCGAAGCTATAAAGCATCTATTAACATTGCCTGGTCACTTACGCCAGTTTTATTATATTTTGATCTAAGTAATTAACTTACATTTAAGTACAGCAGGCATAAGCGATGTGTAGGTTAAGTAGACCAGAGAGACCAACAAGTAGCCCAGATTGCTAATCGTCTTGGAACCATCACTGCCGCACCTCTCGAACAGAAGACCCAGCAGGACACCAATAAACACATGCAGCGCCACTTTTAGGTGAGTCACCGTCTGCAAGATCAAGGATCTATTTAAAAAAAAGCGTGTTAATAGAATAGAATAGAAAATACTTTATTGCACACCACATAAAAAGTAAAATAAAAAATATAAAACTGAACAAAAACTTAACTATGATATACAATCGGCGGTCTTATCGCTAAAAAGCGATATCTACCAAATAATTAGGACCATTCCAGCTTCCTACCATTTTATTTCTGAAGGTAGGTTCTGATGTTTGATAGCGGTAGGAATTCTCTGTGATATTTTTTTACCTATGCATTCCTTGGAAGATGTCTAAGGGGGTAGTTTTAGTTTCCTATAGGTACCTACTACTAATGAAGAATGTCCACTTCTGACTAATACAAGTTTCTCTACCTAAGTAGGAGCCACTATTTAATGATTTTCATCACGTCTTTTCTATGAAACTTTCGTCCAAGCAACTTGATTTTCACGAGGCAATGATATTCTTTGAATATTTTGATTGCTATTATATCTAGTAGGTACTTACATTTTGAATGTGGAGGTTTGAGAGCATATTTCTAAAATACAATCCCTAGTGCCTACTTAGGTTACAATACAACTTTTCAATCCATAATAGTGTGGTTGGAGCTGGTAAAAAATGACCCGCGACCCGTGCACCCACTGGCTTCACCCACCGGTGGGTGTAGTGGTAATTCCAAATCTGGCACTCGCCGGCCGCTACCGCGGCACGCTTCGCTCGGCTTGTGCGTGGTTGTTCACTATACACCTAACCACTCGTCGCTTCGCTCCTCGCAACCTATGCTATAGGTCTGTTAGTTGTATTAAACAGGAATTACCCCTACACCCACCGGTGGGTGAAGTCAGTGGGTGCACGGGTCGCGTGCTTAAAAAATAACTCGACGAAAGTCACGAGCATTCTCTAATAAAAATATCTTCTATCTTAGCACACCAAATTCCTTAAAGGATGTAGGTCACCAACAAGTCCCCAATATATTTTTTTAAAGCTATGATAATTTTAAGAGAAACCATCCTATTGTTTTCACATTACATAGGAAATAGAAAAACAACATTGTTTACCATAGAATACCTACACTACTACTTATATTTGAACAAGTTGCGGTGTACTTACAAGAGAGTCGATTGGGAAGGGAAAGGGAGAGTGTGAACGGTGATCAATATTAAAGGTTTTTGTTTAGATTTTATGCAAAGCAGTACCTACTTACTAGACCACAATTAAGTTAAGCTACCTAAACATACCTATGTTTAGGTAGTTTGACTTAATTGTCTATAAACACATATTTATAGGTAGACACTTATAGATAATTAGCTCTTTATAAACCCATGATAATGGCTCTTTGGTATGTAGGTATAATTTGCTTAATTTATATAACATGCTAACGAGTTATATATAACCTACCTATTTTGTAGTGATACTTAATTTATTACAACAAAAAATGGTTTTATTTGAACAAAAAGACTCACAAAACATTTACACGATTTGCATGAATTAGTACAAAAAATTGGTGTTTCATATCTAAGTTTAAATCAATCTTTCGCAACTTAAAAATTAGACTTTCTGGTCAGACAAGACGAATTGTTTATTAATTGGATGATTTTGCACAGCGATTCACACGTCGTTAGTCGAAACCACAATGCCACTCGTGCCAGCCACGTGTTAGATCTGGATGTTACAATAGACTATAATAGTAGACTACTTGTGTAGGTATGGTACGTTAAAACCCAGTCAGAGTCTAAAGAGTATGGGTGAGTTGATGGTAGATAGATAATAATACAGGGAGTCCCAGGAAAGACTACCGGTCAAGCGGAAGTCTAGCAATGAACCCAGGGACTAAGAGCCCAATCTCTCTGGTATTTATCGTAGCAACACATACGTAGTTCTTCGTTAGATGCTAGTAGGAAACCAGGTACGGGAGGCGTCCCCCATTTTTCCATACTCTTCCTTTACCAAGCAGCTCTAATCACTTCTTGTTAGCTTGGATGATTGTGTTCGTTCCTATTCTAATTACCAGCTATGTATTTGAGAAAGTTACACCGATGCCATTCTGGCATACCATTCTTGCCTCTTGTTTTCTCATACTCAACGGAGCGAGAGCTAATATTCTGTGGCAAGAGGAAAGAACAGTATGACAAAATGGTATCGTCTAAACGGCGTCTTACTTACCCAGTCTCTGTATTGTTGCAGAATACATCGTCGGAACAGAACTCCAAATTTGTAAAGCTCGTGTGGTCTCTTCACAATAACGGATGTTCTGTCTTTGGGTAGTGTGAGCTTTTCGATCTCGATGGCAGGCGGTGCCAGCGGCGGTGGCATACCTTTGTTCTGTGAGCAATGCTCTGCCAGGATAGTATTAAAGTTACCATATTCACCGTTTGCGATCTCCAAAACTGAAACAAAAATATATCATCAGTGCCCTATAATTTCTGCTGGAGTGTCAGGAACTTTTCAACCGGTACCTACTTGTGAATGAAATTAACGTTGATGAGACTTCGATAAATAAATGAATAATGCTGGTCATTTCACACAGCGTCATCTAGCACCAAACTAAGCAAAACTTGTACTATGGGAACCAGATAACTGTTATACATAGATACACCCAGGCCCGAGATAAATATTTGCAGACATACAATCATTTATTCCTCGGTGGGAATCGATCCCGCAACCTGCTGCGTCCCCGAGCAGGCTTTCACCCACTGCGTCACATAGGTTGATAACTTTGAAAGAGGCTGGTAGGACGCAGTAAGGAATAAATTATGCATAGAAACTTATTATGTACGGTTTTCTAAGGATCGTTCAAAGAGATCTATAAAAAGCTCAACCGTTCCAGGTCACTGTCAGTCGGAAGCGTGCCCAAAACACTGGCGGCATTAGCATGCTAAATAGCAATGCTGATCCGTTGAGCCAAATATACGCCAGCTCTCGGATCACTGGTAATAATAATCATTGTTTGAGTTTTTTTTTTTTATTTACAAAAAAAGAAAAGGGCTTTGTCGCTGAGCGACTATATCGCCCAATCAGTAACATCTTAGCTTAGTCTTCATCATATAGGTCTTCATATTCTTCATGGTTTCACTTTTTGGTTTTTTCTTTTACTTCTTTTTATTCCTTCTTCTTCTTTTCACTTTGACTTCACTTCAAATCTTTCTTCAAATATGTATTACTTATGTCACATAAATTTGAGTCAATTGAAAAAACATGGCGGCTTGTCCTTTCAAACCTCCAACGGAAATCTTTCGACAAATGAGAAAACTTCTTGAATACTCCCCCATTCCATTTGCCAAATCTCCTGTTTCGTATCCAAAGCTTCAGTAAAATGCCACCGAAATTACATAATAAAACCTAGTAAAACACGAGAAAACTAAATAAAATAGCAGAGCCACTAGCTCCTTCAAAAATGGCGAAAGAAGTCCATAATAATCATAAATGGTAGGTTAACGTTTCAAAGCAGATCAACAAAAACTAGATTAACGTGAATTAATTAGATTCATGAATATCAAGTACTTTGCTGGAGAAATATGGCTCTGTTAGTTTGTAAGTTGGAAATAATTGCGCATTTTAATTTTAAATAATTAGTTGACTCAACTTGCTTACTAGTCAGACTTGTTTTCTAGGGCTATTAGTGATCGGGTTTTGCGGAAGAAACTTTAAACAAGCAGAAACTTATGCCTTTTTGCAAGCTTTTTATTAACTTCATGTTTACCTGCTCTATAGGTTCAATCTAACGGTTAACAACTTTGAACTTGTTTTAAAATATAGATTAAAAAAAAAATAACAACCTTAGTTAAACGCTTTCATTTTGGTAAAAAAACTTCTTCCATTGCAAGCAGAGTTATTCATGAGTGCAATTAAAAAAACAGGATTAAGACCCCAGCTTAATAGCTGGGGTCTTATTCTCGTGTGATAAATCCGATATTTCGCTGAATATTCGGACGTTTCCTACTACGAGCTACATTGTATTCGGTCAATCAATAATATCAATTTATGAACTCGGTCTAAGCCTAGGAGCTAGGACCAAGTATTCCTAACCTAAAAATTGATCCATGAAGTTAAAAATTGCAACTTCTGTCATGTATTTGTCTGGCCCGTTCGGCTGTTTTGCACGAGGGTAAGGCCCCTGGCTATAGGATCGTGGTTCGTTTAGCTCAACACAGGGACCCATCTCACACATTTTTTATTCGTTTTGGAACGAAAGAACACGTTGCAGCCTCGTGATTAAGTTTTATATATATCATCACAAAACAAGCTGCGTCGTATGGTCACTCCTGTGTGGAGTGAGAGAGACTTCCTTTGAATATAATTTTCAGGGGGAAACTAAATAAGAAAGCGCCTATAAAAATATACAATTACATAAAATACTTATTTATTAGACTTCAAACAAAAATCTATGTTTATCATAAAAAAAAATAACGATGAACCTACTCCTACACCCGCGATTTGACTTGCACATGTAGGTACAGTACAACTACATTATTAAAGCGCTTCGGCTGGTTTCTTATTTCTCTCTATTTCCGAATGAATCCGATCGACTTCAATGTAGTAATTATATCCCTTTACCTATCCTAGTATAGTATTTTTTTAGATAATTACCACATTGAAGTTCTTGATGTATTCGGAAATAGAGAGAAATACGAAACCAACCGAAGCGCTTTAATAATGTAGTTGTACTGTATGTAATTTTCTCAGTAGAACTATCGAGATCGTTGTTACAACTATCCGTAGGTATCTTTTTTGTTAATTGTTACCAAGCGGTGGTTTGATGATTCATTTGATCAAATGTTTTATGATCTACATAATATATTTGTTTCGTGTCTGGGTGTTTCTATGTATAATATGTATGTACTTATTTTAAAAAAAAAGTATATAGGTAACTAGTATATCAGTCATGTAGGTAGTACCCATAACACAAGCTCTGCTAACTTTGGGGCAGATGATGCTGTGTGAAAAATCCAGCAATATTTATTTACTTATTATTATTTATGTAATTTTTGTAGCTGGCATAGAAGAAGGGAGGCCTACTATACCCAGGAGTGGGCGAATGGGCGAAACCGGGCTGAGATGATGATATTGTGATATATTTTTCCGTATCTAGACTGTTTTATCTAAAAGATAACTTACTGTAATCAGCTGGGTTGTGATATTTGGGACACTGGAGCCCCAGTGCTGCTAGATAGGGTACGGTGTGCTCACTCGGACCATTGTATATACACATGCCTTCTGCTAAGATGTAAACCTGCAAATGTGTTACAGATAATTGAAACTGGATTTATGAACATCTATTTAAGTAATGCATGCAGCATTACTTAGATAAGTGCAAATAAACTACTTAGGCTATTATACCTCTCTCACCTACACGGCTACAAGATTCTACTCAGGGTCACTGAACTGTGAACTTCAATCTGGCCATTGACTTCATGCCAGTACCTACTAAAACAAAAAAAAAGACATAACATCCATATTTTTCTGATCTGCTGATAGTAATTTGTTTGTCTGTTTCACATCATGGATTGTCATAATGACAGCTGTAAATGGTGTAATTTCAAATTTATAACGTCAATCTGATTCACAACAGGAAAGCGACCATTTCAGCTTAGATCTTTCTATCTCACTACTACCATAAACTAGTGGTTCTGTGAGAACAGTAGAACTCGCAAACAAAATTGAATTTATCAGGTGCTTTGAATTTCCCAATAGGTTTACCTATCTATGCCTGTGTAAACTTATAAGCAAATTAGAGGGATGAGTTTTAGCGATAACTCGCGTTCCCTTGGTCCTAGGAGGTTGAATCTGGTATCTACGGGGTTGTCTCGTAAAGGCGGAGACGACTGCGTAGTCTGATTGGTTAGGTAGGTATAAAGTTAACGAAAAAAACGTCCATATAACGCTAAAATAAACTCTCCGACCCTTTCCCCCCCTCCACTCTTCCTTGGTTTGGATTTTTTTTCATAACATTTTGTGTAGAATGAAGTCCTTAGCCGGATAGTTTCCGGATAGTTTCGGATAATTTCGGTTTCGGATATTAAGCAGGCCAAAACGCAACGATACTGTCCTGTCGACAGTCGATACGCTATGGTGCGAAATTAAATATGTTTTTTTTAATGTTTTTCAATAGGTACAAGTTGTTATTAGGTGACCGTGAACTGATTTATTTTTTATGAGCCCAACCACGGATATTATACTATTATTCAGGAGGAGTTCCATTGAACGGCTCTTAGTTATAGTACCTACTGTCATCATATTTTAAAATTTTAGATTATATTTGATCCACAAACCGTGTTTTAACTCAATAACCCTATTATCTAAGGAGATCCGGTCTCCATCATCAGATCAGTTCGCTGTCATCTTGACAGAATATGTAGTGAGTTTAAACTCAATCGGCCTATTTTCGGAGGAGTTCCATTGCACAGCTCCTGGCTCCATCATCAGATCAGATAACTGTCACAATATTATTGCATTGTCACTCAAAACTTTCCCCCTATTTTCTCTCCATTTAAAAAATCGCGATCGCAAAAAAAAAACTTACCTGATCAAACATAGAGTAGAGTGAGGCAGGTGGCTGGTGGATAGTGCAGATGATGGTTCGTCCATCACGCGCTAGATTTTTAAGCATTGTCATACATTGCATTGAAGTCAGACTGTCGAGTCCACTGAAACAATTAAGATAAGATAAATTGTGACAAAAACAGATATAGCGGTACAAAAGCTTCACTAGAAATGTACCGATATTATGCAAGTTTCTTGTATGTACCATGATTAAAACTCACACAGTGTTTCCCTCACAAGGAATGAAAAGCCTGTATAGCATAGCTGCTCAATTTACATTAAATATACTTAGTAGGTACCTACTAGGTAGGTACACGAGTCGAGTATGTATGTAATTTTTTTTAATATATTTTATTTATTTCTCTCTCACAAAAAATACAAATAACAAATACATATGTGCTACAGGTCATGCAGTTCCCTACTCAACTGATTTATACAAAAATATATTGAAAAAGAGATTAAAAGGGTGGATGGTGGGCTCCACCGTCTTCAGAGCGAGTCCGGTAGATAGCGGAGCGTTAGCGGTACCACGCCGATTACGATTTAATTAGTCAAAATAATAATCTGAAAAATGCCCTGAACACAATATATCAAAAGGTGAGCTTTGAGGAAATCCAAACTTTGTTTTTGAAGATTATGTAAGAAGTACCCTATCCATAATTTTTTAAAATATCTAGAATAGATTTTAATACAAGACCTCTGAATGTATTTCAGAAATTGTAATTTCCGCATGCGATAAATAAATTACGGTACTTTTTAATAATGCACATTTGTTTAAATGAAGGTTATATTTTTTGTATTTGAAAGTTTTTGCTGAGGTCGAAAGATACCAGTTCACTCAATTTGCATTTAAACTTCTATGTTAACTTGTAGCAACATAATTTACAATTCAATTTTAATTGTAATCATTATTATTCTTTTGCGGTATAATAAATTATCATATCTTACAAAAAGCCATAAGTACCAATATCTCCACAACATTATAACATTATAAATACATAATTAAAAGAAAACCGACTTCAATGTTTGACTCTGGACGCGGCGTGACTCAGGGCGTCAAGTGAGGATAAGCCCACCCTATAAATCGAAATAGAATAGAAATCGAATCGACAGATAGCGCTTAGACTCCACCTATGCACCTGCGACTAATGGCATTATTTGGAAATTATAGACTCTCTGATCGGAAGGAAATTTTATGTCAAGTACTGCGGCACATGATTTCCTGGTCCGTATTCCCGTTCTTTTTTTCGTTCGTTTGATGAATATGCGGATATTCCTTACTACGATTTCGGACTTCAAGGACCAACTTTTTCTGTTTGGAATATTTGGTCCTAGGTTGGGACGTTGATCTTCTTATCCACTGAATACATACATACCTACAAGAACGAATAAAATACGAATATAAATTATATGGGACCACCTCGGGAGTATACCTACTCTATGAAACAAAAAAAGAATTTTACAAATCAGTCAATAAATCGCGGAGCAATCGCGTAACCAGATATAAAAAAAAAAACAAAAAAAAAATACAGAAAAAGTCGGTTGAAAATAGAATACAAAATAAAATGTTATTTTCGCTACACTACTTAGTAGCACACGTCAAACAAATCAATCACAAACAAATAAAAGTGTGAATCTTCGAATTATTGCTGGCTTTAGTCGGTGCTAAAAAAGCAATTATTAAAAGTTATAGATTCAACTCGTGTCTTCTCGCTTATGAGGAGTTTTATTCGAATTCGCCAATGGATAGGTACCTACAATTTTATTTATTAGTTTATTAGTAAGCGAATACTTACCTATTGTTTTTTTTTTTGCAGAAAAGCTTTTTGCAAACAGTTTTGTATGCCGAGGAATATTTTTATTTCTTCTGGTAATAGTTTGATGGGCTAAAATGTAACGAGCTTAATTATAAAGGTTCGAAGAACTGCGTAGATATTTATCAAAAACCGTTTATTTTAAACGTTTTTTCAATTTTTTAAAATTTTTTAGTCAATAAATTTTTATGTGCTAAAACAAATTCTAATATTAGCGATCTAGTATTTCATTTATCTCATCTCAGACCTATAATTGACCTTTGCGAAGGACGAAAGCTCGCCTGTGACGCATAAAGTCGCTAGATCGATTTCTACCGCGGAAGAATGTCTGTATGATCTTCAATGACAGTGTGAAAAGCTCATGGTGTAGCTTGTTCACTTTTCGCATGTACTGTGTGGTCAAGTGGATCAAAAGTCAACAAGTGGATGAGTAACCGCCAGTGGCATTATCAACTGAACGCTTCCGTGCTTCGGCAGGCACGTTAGATAAAATTGTCAGTCCCGGCTAATAGTCTTTAAGTCATAACGGAGACGTCACAGGAGCTGGTCACTAACTCATACGAACTTACTTTTCGTGACATTGTGTAGATTGTGTTGTCGAGAGTCCGTGGTGTGCTTACGTGGTAGGTTCGTCCAGAAATATAACAGGAGGGTTGTCTATAAGCTCCACTGCGATCGACAGCCTCTTCTTCTGGCCGCCTGATAAGTTGCCGCATCGTGTATCCTCAGTCCCAGTCAGCCCCAGTTTGAACAGAACTTCCTTGATCTGTAAACAAAGTACAACGTAGGTATATACGTACTCTGATCTAATATTTTAATACTGGGTGTCCCGCCCCTTGATAACGAATCTCGCGACAGGCGTATGCACAGTCACTAATGTCAAACTTGTGCTAAACGGACATAGTTATGTATTAAGGAACCAACCCACACTCGAGTCGAGTTTGAGTTAATTTCGACATGAGTGTGGGTTAGTTCCTTTACCTATGCATAACTATGTCCGTTTAGCACAAGTTTGACAGCGGTGACTGCGCGATTACGCCTGTCGCGAGATTCGTAATCAGGGGGCGAGTCGCGGTCTTTGAGGAAAGAAGTCGCGGTTGCCAGACGTCTTGATTGATGAAAAAACAAACAAACAGGATCATGACGCTTCGATTCGAGGTTGAGTCACAGAATACATATAGGTTGAGTTGATAGGTTGAACTATAACTGGAATCAACTATGTTTTCCTGAACTATAATATTTTGATCCAGTTTCTAAGGAATTACGTTTATAAATCATAATAGGTACCTACTTAAAATTAGCTTAAGCATAATAATTAATGTAATTGCTGACAATTGTGTAAACAGAGATTATGAATTTATGAAGCTTGCTTTAACAATAACTACTTACATCGAAGTTGTTGAACCATCTGCCTACTTACAAGAATCTGTTGACGGAAATAATAGAAGGGTGGTAGATCGAGGTTTTGAATAATAGACATCTGTGTGTTATAATAATCTAATGTATATGTTTATAGATACAACATGAAGGCTAAGCCGAAACTTTTTTTTTTCTCTTTTAAAGTTTTGTAGAGTTTTTTGCGTACACCTATTTTACTGAATCTAAATTGACAACCTTTTTGTGTGACCTAAGTGTTTTTTACTGTCTCTTGCCATTTCTCAATTTAGGTTTGTTACAGAATAGAATAGAATAGAAAAACACTTTATTGTACACAAAAGAAACGCATAACAGGATATACACAAAAACAAGTGAACACAGTACAGTCTGTTACTAAATAGGTAGTAGTAGTATAATTTCAACATGAGAGTGAAAAAATAAAAAGTGGTCATAAGCGTAGGTGTTTATGAATAATACGGAAAGCCTTTGGTCGATATACGTTATCCGCATTACATACTACATCTATATTAATAAATCTCTTTGTCTTACATATAAATGGTTTCCTTGAAGTTCAATAAGCTTACTTTTTAAAAAACCCGGAAAAACCGTACTATGTCAAAAAATGAAGTACATTCCGTCGAGAAATAAATTACCTACTTATTATTGTTTAACTATACGTGATTACAATCAAGTCCCAACCTTTGACATTAAGTTAGGTAAAGAATAGTTAAATGTACCTATCTACATTCAAAGTATGCTAATTAAATAAATAACACACAATTCTTACGTCATTCAAAATCAAAGTCAAAGTAAAAAAGCATTTAATTAGTAGGGCCGCTGGGATCTTTTGTGAAAAAAAGTTTTGGCAACCTAACTAATTATTTGTTTTTTTTTTGCCCAAAACCGGATGAGTGGAGAGAGGGATCCATATATCCATATACTTATAATTAGCATGAAATTAACTGTGTCTGTCTGTCTGTTTGTTACCTTTTCATGCCCAAACCGCTGAACAGATTATGCTGTTCAGCGGATAAAGGTATCCCAGGGAAGGACATAGTCTACTTTTTATACCGAAAAAAATATAATATTCAGAGGGGCCGCGGGAGCATAGCTCGTAATTAATAATTATAACTTAGAACATACTCGTAATTTTTTTAACATTATGTTACTCGGAATAAGGGAGCTTTCTCTTGGTTTTTATCATGAAGTTAGTACCTACACCTTATACAAAAGACATCAACGCGTTATATTATTATACATAATTATAGCTTGCATGTAAGATAATTGAAATAAATATGAATATCATTATTTAGCAAGTTATCATAAGTACTCGTACTACATATTTAGTAAGTTATACATAAATACATTTCTAGGTCTCCTCAAATGACATTTCTTTTATGTAAAGATAATCTGTGCCATTGTTTAATACTGGACGAGTAGTTTTTGTATGAAAAGTACTTACTATTGATAATGTTTAGTGATGTGGTCATACGTTGTTTTCGTACACACCTTGAAATTTATTTTAATGACGATACACAATGGGCATGACGGAAACCGCTGCAAGTTTTAGGTGTGTAGATCCAGAAGTGTATTAGAAGGTGCTTAAAACATTACTCGATCTAGCGTGAACGATCCGAAATGGCACTCCCACAACACTGTATTCAGCTATATAATTTTAATTTTCTTACAGTGGGCACTGATATACTTACAACGCCATCTTTCAGATCCTGAGTGATAGTGTTTCCCAACTTCATCTCCACTGCGAACTGCATCAGCTCGCGCACGCTAAAGAGATGGTTCAGCCGGTCGTCTTGGAGGATGTAGCAAGACTTCTTTCGATATGCCTTCAATGATGTCAGAGTGCTGGATTTGCTTAGTTCACAGATACGATCGCCAGCGCGAATTTTACCCGTAACGCCTTGCGTCCTGCCAGAGAGATTTCAACGTTACCTATTGATCTCAAATTGCGCGCTCAAACAGACAAAGAAGCCAAAAAGGTATAATAATTAAATGTAATTGCTTTTTTCTCGACTCTCAAAGGAAGGGCTATGTTTTTAGGGTTTGTTTTGTTACCAAAGGAACTCAATTACTGAGGTGTCTAGTCTATCTGTGCCTGACTGAGTCCATGCGTTTGTTACGAGGTATCTTTTGAAGCGTAGACACTTGAAATTATCCCAGATCATTTATGTACCTATATGTAATTAAAGTAAAGCTTGAAACTTCAAGGGGTCATATAAAAAGGTTTTTTTTTAACTTACGCGAATCCTGTTAAAGCATTGAGCAGTGAGGATTTTCCAGCACCGGACGGACCCATGATGGCGGTGAGGTGACCGGACTTGAAGTGCCCTGACACCTCTTTGAGAATAGTTTTCTTTTCTGGAATCAAAGAAAACCTTTAAGTAAAGTATTCAATTTCAAAATTATATTTGCAGAGTCTGTTACAGAGATGGGCAATGAGCATAAGTAATATAATACTCGTACGAGAAGCTTGATTGCTACACGACAGTTTTTGCTGTCATTCAAGCACACGCTTCTAAAGCGCTATATTTTTGGAACGAAGTTCCTTTTCGGACGGTATCGAGGATGAAGGCTAGGCTAGAAAAACAAAAGCATTTTACCGTCACGAAATATCGATGTCTCCGGGGCATATAAGGATAACTGAAAAACACAACTTTACAGGAGAAGCAAAAAACATGTTTTCGTTGAACTTCACAAATTGTGCAAAATATGCAGAGTACGAAAAGTGCACAAGGTGCGCAAAATGTCAAATGTACAAACTTCGTTCTAACCGAGTGTTCCACGACCCTCACTTACTTTTTTTTACTTAAGATTACTCATATTTTTTCGTGACAAATCACTAAAAGTAGGTATCCTACTTCATGCAAAACTATCAATGTTTATTCGATTCAGTATAGCAATCCGTCATTAAATCATTAAACTTATATTAACATTCATAATCTATTAGCATGTCATACTACCTATAAATTAAGATTAAAAAAATTATCTTGTTAATAAATACCTAATTCAAGTTTTTAACCGACTTCAAAAAAAGGAGGAGGTTATATGTTCGGCTGTATGTATGTTTTTTTTTTTTTTTTTTTTTTTTTTTTTTATGTATGTTCACCGATATTTCCGTCAGTTGTGGACCGATTTCCAAAATTTTTTTTTGTTTGAAAGGGTATACTCTTATAGTGGTCCCATATAAATTTTATTCCTGAGGGATTAATAGTTTTCCCGTAAAACTAAAACAATCACTGAACTTTAAGAAAATTGTGGCCCGATTTCCAAAATTTTTTTTTTGTTAGAAAGAGGTATACTCTCAAGGTGGCGCCATATATTTTTTTTTCCCGAGGGATTAATAGTTTTCCCGTAAAACTAAAACAATCACTGAACTTTAAGAAAATTGTGGACCGATTTCCAAAATTTTTTTTGTTAGAAAGTGTAAAGGACACACTCTCAAGGTGGCGCCATATATTTTTTTTCCTGAGGGATTGACAGTTTTCCCGTAACATTCAAAAAACCTCATTCTCACTACACAACACACCCTGACTCACAATCTGAGTCAAACATTAAATAGTTTGAAAGGGTATTACACCCGACTGCCGTGCAGCCGCTAAAACGCAGTAAGAGCAAATTTGCGGTTTCGAGAAAATGGCAAAAACAGTTTTGACGCTGATTATTTTATAGTACCAAATTAGTTTTGTGAAATATTTATTACTGACGAGAACCAAGTGTTATCGAAGATTAATTTTTGAAAAAAAAAATATTTACTTTCTTTCATACATTCGAAATAAAAAGGTATTTTCCAAAAACATAGCTGTTACTGCATGCTAAAAGATACACATATGCAGACTAAAATGCGGTATAAATACTTGATACTGCAAAAACGTTTGATTGTACGCTACTTTGCAGACTAAATTGCAGCATAGGACGTTTTTTTACTGCATTTTAATTAGTATCTTTAACTATTTGCTTCGTAGTATGTTACGACTTTTCGTAATTTACGATAGGGAACCCTATGTCATATCGGGATTATTGAAAACAAAGAAATATTTTTTGTATGTATGACAATAACGTTTATTTTATAAACATTTAAGCTAATTCTAAAATAACTTTAGGTGTTCTTAACACATGTGACTTTGCTTAAAATGACTAATAAGTACTTAAATAAAAAAGTTAACTGAGTTAGTTTAGCAAGAAACTCTAAAAGAACTAATAAAATAAGAGATCTCAAGGTACTTTAATGTCACATAATTAAAAATAAAATCACAAAATATTGCAAGGAATACGATACCTACACAGAATCTGTGTATGTAGGTAAATATTTATTATTCTTAGACATCTAAAAGGCACGCATAATCAAATTAAACATAATGGCAATCATGTTAGTAGTATGATTTACTCGGTATTATTTTTACCAAAACCAAAAGAAAACATAAATCAGTACCTAAGTATTTATTTATTAACTAGCGGAACGCCCGCGACTTCGTTCGCGTGGTACATACTACATATCAACATAGCCCTTATCACTTGAGTAAGCTTAAGCTTTTCATCGCTTTAACTAAACTGAGTGACTGTGACGGCAAGTTCAACTTTGATGACTGAGTCTGAGTCCGAGTCTCACTCTAAATCTGACCCTCAATCTAACCCTCGTCTCGCCCTCACTCTTAATGTGACTCACAATCTCACTCTCACATTTAATCTGACGCCCCCCCATAAATCCACAGCACAAATCCATAAGTCCACAAATCCCCAAATCTACAAATCCACAAATCCGCCAAGCCGTCAATCCGTCAAACCGTCACTCCGTCACTCCGTCAATCCGTCAATCCGTCACTCCGTCACGCCATCACGCCATCACGCCATCACGCCATCACGCCATCACGCCATCACGCCATCACTCCCACTGCCACTGCCACTGCCACTCCCACTCCCACTGCCACTGCCACTCCCACTCCCACTCCCACTCCCACTCCCACTCCCACTCCCACTCCCACTCCCACTCCCACTCCCACTCCCACTCCCACTCCCACTCCCACTCCCACTCCCACTCCCACTCCCACTCCCACTCCCACTCCCACTCCCACTCCCACTCCCACTCCCACTCCCACTCCCACTCCCACTCCCACTCCCACTCCCACTCCCACTCCCACTCCCACTCCCACTCCCACTCCCACTCCCACTCCCACTCCCACTCCCACTCCCACTCCCACTCCCACTCCCACTCCCACTCCCACTCCCACTCCCACTCCCACTCCCACTCCCACTCCCACTCCCACTCCCACTCCCACTCCCACTCCCACTCCCACTCCCACTCCCACTCCCACTCCCACTCCCACTCCCACTCCCACTCCCACTCCCACTCCCACTCCCACTCCCACTCCCACTCCCACTCCCACTCCCACTCCCACTCCCACTCCCACTCCCACTCCCACTCCCACTCCCACTCCCAGTCCCAGTCCCACTCCCACTCCCACTCCCACTCCCACTCCCACTCCCACTCCCACTCCCACTCCCACTCCCACTCCCACTCCCACTCCCAATTATGGTTCCCATAGCAACTGTTACTCCCTCTTTCATCCCCTTTATAAGGTAAAAAAACTAAATAAAGTGCTACATTCAAGCTATTTGCTGCATTTTAATCTGTATTTTATATTAAATAAAACAGTGATCGACTTTGCAGTATTAACATTTCCAGTACAAAAACTGTTTACTGCATTTTAGTTTGTATGCCAGAATAGTTTTTCAAGAGTAGATTACAGATTTTATGTGGTAATAGGGGTGTTTGCTGCATTTTACTCGGTAAAGTGAAGGGTCGGTGTAGGGATATTACTCTATTTTATGCTGTTACTGTATTTTAGTTGGCATATCATTACATTTTGGCCTGCTATGTTGAGTTACTGCTTTCGAAAAATTGATTTTATGATCCTATTAATCATCAGATCAGAACCTACGGTACACCAAGCTGTTCCTCATGCCATACCGGTCAAGACTGCATATTCAGCTCAAAATCGACAAAAATCCTGTTACTGCGCTTTAGTGTCTGCACGGCAGCCGAGGTAGTCCAAAATATTTTCTTTTCCTTATGGATTGATAGTTTTCCCCCTTGCTGAACTCCGGTGTGTCCTTTAGTAGGTCTGCCCATGACTTCTCTTATCCTTTCCTACTTAAGCTACGATAAGCAAAGTCTTAATGTACTCGTAGCTTACTATATTATTTACACATACACTTTTATTTACACAGTATTTATTTACTTACACTAAAAAGTGAAAAATAAAACATTTTTGAAAAAAAAAAAATTGAACCGACTTCACAGAACACAAACAGAAGAACCTTCTACACACTAAAAAGAGAAAAATAAGAATATAATTTGAAGTCGGTGCCAAGTGAATACGATTAAGTACCTATCAAAAAAAGAAATCGAGCGATAGCGTACCAGGATACAATTTTGCACCCAAGTTCTTTTGAATTTCTTAGATGTAAATGAATAGTTGGCACCGACTTCAAATTATATTCTTATTTTTCTCTTTTTAGTGTGTAGAAGGTTCTTCTGTTTGTGTTCTGTGAAGTCGGTTCAATTTTTTTTTTTCAAAAATGTTTTATTATAAACCTCTAACGCATATTCAAATACTTGGTTATTTTCCGGGTGACTGCATTATTATAATATATAATTCCTATTTTTTTAAAAAACAACTTTTACTTGGATACGTAACAATGGATTTATTGTAAAACTTTGACCACAGACTCGAATAACATTCAAGCAACTCGAATAACTGCACGTGTGTGTGTGTGCAAGTGGCTGGAATTGATAACATTTTTGGGCATTGGGCCTTGTTCGGTTTGTGATAGATTTGCTTTATGGCAGATTAGTTTTAGGACAGATTCGCTCTAAGGTAGAAATTGTACAGTCAATGGCAGATTCGATAAGAGTTTTCTATTTTCTTTCGTTTATGAGTGAGTTTCATATTTTTTGTAACTTGTCAATAATTTGTCACACAAAGGTATTCTCTATTAATTAAATTGTCAACTTGTTGATGATTGGGGCCTTAACTAACTACAATAAATATAAAAATGACTCGTATAACATAAGTTTTCCAAGCATTAAAAACTCCTTCAGTTTATCTTTCGACACTCCTTCCTAATCTTTCTATCATTATGAAACAGCCAAGTTCAATCTAAACATCATAAAGTCGTAAATATACCTACTTAGCTTTATAGAAGGTCACATTTAGTGGAAATACTATTAGAATAAAACTAATCCTCACTCAGATAAATGCGTAATTCAATAAAAATTGCGTGTCATTTGCGCCAGTTAATGGTTCTGTTTATGACATTGTTTTACCTACTATATAAAACCATCTGACACGCCCAGTATTGTAATTCTTATACTTATTAACTTAGCAATTTTCTTGCAAAAACTCTGCTAAATGACGCTTGTTATAGCTAATTTATTACAAGATTGCGTTATCGGTACTTAGATACCTACTATTAAACTATAGTTTTTCTTTATAGAAGCTGCGGTATTATGTGCATCGTTAAGGAATAATGAGCAAAACGCGTTTAATGCTAAGCTAAGTTTAGATAAACTTAGCTCGCGTAGCTTCGGTGACTTTTCTTAATTTAGTTCACTAAAAATAATTCCAACAGATTCGATTTAGTACCTACACTGTAATTTTTTACCTGTACGGCATGAACGGTCATCATCACCAACTGGTAACCTCCCTGCAGTACAAACCGCCTTACTAAAGTGGTGACCAATTGGTAACGCTGACTACCTAAACGGTCATCAGAAGTTTTAGTGCGACACGCGCTCTCTGATATCCACGATACAGTGCACGCAGCACACAAAGAGCACAACAGACAGTGGAAGTTTGCCATAGTTAGATAATTATGTACAATAGTACACATTTTCGATCTTGAGGCAAATTAACAAGGAAAATCATTTTATTATCTCATAGAGTTAATGGATTTTAAGATAAAGTTACCTACGATTTACGAGTAGGTATATTGTATATGATTATATTAAAATGAGACTATAAAGCATAATATGCTATGCTGAAGAACCATTTATATATCAGTCTATACCTTAGTCAATCTATACCATATATAGAGTAGAAACTTTAGTCTGGATAGTCTATGGTCAACTACATTAGGTACGTATTAATGACTGTGCTATATTTGTCCCCCCATGTACCTAATAAAGAGTGTCCTGGAATTACGTAATCATCAAAGTGGACTGACCAGGATCCCACGAAATATATAACTATATAATAGGTATTGCTAATCTCATGAATGTAGATAGATGGACCAGGCCTAAGGAACGATTTAGGAAAACGTAGACACGGGGAATAATCGTATTATGATTTGCATAGGTTAGGTACCAAACTTAACTTCATAACTTTACTTTACCCCATATTTTTTTATTTTTTGGACATCATCATCATTCCCTTGCCCTTATCCCACGCTAAGTGGAGTCGGCAAAACATGTATTTTTCCTACATTCACTCCTATCACTTTTTATTTTTAAGACAATTTTTTTAATTTTTATTTTTTTAAGATATGGCATAAAAAATACATCCAACCCTAAATTTTCACCCTTCTACAACCAACCCCTATTTTTAATAGCGATATTAAACTTGACCGATTCTTATGAAATTCAGTAGGTATGAGAATCGTACGTAAAACTATTGTAATTTTTTATGAATACGTGTGTGTAAAATGCATTCGTGTTAGGACGAGGTAGGCCTCGTCCCTCGCAAAAATCGTCAGAATTTGTAAAAGAAATTTCGTCAAAACTGGGTTGATCTGAGGTGCTCACTGTCACTGCACAATGACACATAAAGTTGGCAAGTCTCATGTACCTGTAGTTTTACTAAAACCCGATGTTTACTTATGTTTTCTTGATAATTTCCTTACATTTTTCAATATTTACAGCTTTTATCTTCAGAGGCTATGGACACGATAATATTTCCAACCCTTCTATATGGATGCAAACTTGGGCGCTAACTCAAGACAAATTATCAATTCAATTATTTATTCAAAAAATTTAAGGATTCCAAAGAGCAATCGAAAGGAGTATACTCGGAATAAAGCCGCAAATAGAGGAATAGTGACTTCCGCTCTAGAACAAAAGTACTAGATGCCGCAGAACTTGCATGCAAACTTAATGGAGATGGGCCGGGCATGTTGCCTACCGATGGAAGGTGGAGCGAAAAGTTCTTCATTGGTACCCCCGGAGCGCAACTTGGCCCCGCGGCAAATCGAAAAGATGGCATATTGGCATAGGTCGGACGACAATGGTCAGACGCGGACTGAAAGGGGCCGCCTCGCCTGCATACAAACAGACGCGAGAGCTAGCATGAAAGTTAAAGTCGTAAGCGCCAAAACAGTAATTCTCTTTTAAAATAAAAACTATTCGTAAATATGTAAAATCCAATTACCATTTTGAAAAGGGTATATGTATAGACTTATCTGTAAAGAAAACATAGAGACATAAATCGGTTTCGTTCAAAATCAAAATCTATGCTTTATGGAGCAGTTTTTGGCATTTATAACAAATCGTGAAAATCAATTACCAATTTGGAGTAAAAAACATGAAAAAATACAAAACTTAAATATCAATTCCGAAGGTTTTGTTATTGCCGAAAAAAGTCAAATTCCTTGACGTCAATACGTCGTCTAAGCATCTTTTCACCGACCAACAGGAAATGTAAGGTTTGGGTTCAAGTGAATGCGAGTTTTGCGTTTTAACCAAGTATAATTTCAAACTTGTTTTTTTTAAACATGTTTCAATAGGTCTTTAATTTTATAATGTTAGCTAGGCTAACTTTTTTTAATAAAAATTTGTAGGTATTACGGATGTCGAAGAAACATCTTTTGATTCAGAGATCTGAAAAAGAAAGATTGCGAAATAGTAGTTGTGCTCTTCTTTTTCTTCTATTTATAAAATCTAGTGTTACCATTAGTACCTACTCATACAAAAGTTTACACTAAGTACCTAATATATCCTTATCGCAGATATGTACGATACATATTATTATGTATCCACCCAAGCTCAAGTTTTTACGACCAACGTAATCGTTGTTCGTAAAAACTTGAGCTTGGGTATAAAAACGCCTAGCCTAATGGCTAGGCGTTTTTATATCTCAGTCTGACAGTCAGGACTTTACTTCTTTTGACATGACCATTTTAAACCAATGATTCTGTCATTATACAATTATAGTTGACAGGATAATAAGATTAAAAAAATATATGGAATAGGTAATGCAAAGTATAATTGGATTTATAAAAATGGCCACTTATATAAGTCTCCAGTTTACCGTCAAGGACCAGTGGGTTAGCGCCTTTCGATCAAATGTTGATGTTTACCTACTATTAGCTTAAGCCCGCAGCTTTGCTCTTGTGGTACCAATATTGATCAAATGAGCGCTTCCGCGCTTTGGAGGGCACGTTAAATTGTCGGACCCGGCTAGTCCTTAAGCCGGGTTACTGTCGTTTGGGACACAAACGTTTGGGACACTTTGTCCCTATTGACACTTTTGATTTTAAATGTTTTTTTCACTGTCATTTGGGACACTATCAAAATATTGAAGCTGTTTTGTACAGTCAGATCAAAAAGTTTTTAAATAATTATAATACGATTATTTTAAAGTAGCTTAAAGGGACTAGACATGGTGGCGACGTGTAGGTATAGGTATCAGATCATTGTAATTAAATAATTTGTAAGTCTTTTTCGACTTAAAAAAAACTACAAAAATTCATTTAAAATGTATATTTATTTACTACGTTGTAAAGTCCAAATCTTCAAAATATCGGTTTATATTAATTAACAATAATAATGTCATAACATTACCTACTTATTATTAAAATCTTTTGTGTATACATAAAAATCTTTAAAAAAAAATAACCTACAAAAATCACAGTATATTCACAGCATTTGGCACAATACTCTACTAAAGCTAAAATATCAAACAAATCAAAAGATAACCTAAAGATAAAAAATAGCCTAAAAAATCACAGTATTTTTACAATATTTGGCAAATTATTCTTAGAATTCTTATCTTTTATGGTATCTATAGCCAGCACGTAGAAGTATCGGTTTTCCGAGCTTCGACGTTACTATTTCGATTCCATTTTGATTTTGACTTGACGATGCTGGTGGATCTCCTGAAAAAACAAATATGCTACTTTATGAACATTTCACAAGAATCTGTACCTAACAGTCTATCTAACAAAACCATAAATTGATGCATCGAATATAATGACTACGATTATGAATGAAATTAAATATCTCTTACAATACACACAATTTT
Source organism: Epirrhoe tristata (assembly GCA_951394285.1). NCBI lineage: Eukaryota > Metazoa > Arthropoda > Insecta > Lepidoptera > Geometridae > Epirrhoe > Epirrhoe tristata. The sequence continues at coordinate 5,063,181 of OX596145.1, forward strand.
TTATCAGTTTAGATCTAAATTTAAAGTAATTAAGTACCTAAAAGCGTATAATACCAATAAAAAAATGCTGCGTAAATGATAGTTAACTTACCTCCAAAAAACATGAACAACAACACAATCCGCCACATGACTATTTTTTTACTTAACCACTGACCATGACTCAGGTAGACTAATTAATGGCCGTGCGTCCGAGCAAAAAGAACAAGTGAACCCTTTAGGAACAAAAGAGAAAGAAATAGAAACATTTCTATGCTTTCTAGAACTAGTTTTGCATTAGCGCTTGCTCGCTCGTTACTGCACCTGAGCGAATACTTTACCTTTTTAAAAATGCAAATTTGATATTAAGATTTCTACTGTTAGGTATCGTTAGAGGTTTAACTCAAAAATCATGATAATTATCTCGTAGATAACATTAATTATGTTCCTAACCACGATAGTTTCAAAAACTATAACGTTAGAGGTTTTTTGCCTGACTGTACAAAACAGCTTTTTCTATTGGTGTCCCAAATGACAGTGAAAAAAATATTTAAAATCGAAAGTGTCAATAGGGACAAAGTGTCCTAAACTTTTGTGTCCCAAACGACAGTAACCCCTTAAGCCATGATGGAGGCCTTCACCAGAGTTGGCCACTGACTCATACGAACTTACTTGCTGTTTTTTTAAATAGCCTTTGCTATTCTAGGCTACGATTAACATCTATTCCACGTTTCAACTTTCAACCAAATCAGTCCACTGCTTAGGGAAGAAACACAAACAAACATCTATTATATCTATGGTATTGGTCGCGAAGGAACAGGAGTAGAATCACCTAGTTTTAAGACGTTTCAAAGTGATCCCAGCGGTCCTACTGAATAAATGCTTTTTGACTTTGACTTTGACTTTGATCTAAACTTACAATCTTTCAGATTTATAGTATTAAGTGAAAATAAAAATAAGTACAATACTGGGATATTACGTGAAGGCTTACATTTGGACCGAAAAGAGTTCCTAAGCAGATTTATGTTTTCAATAAAAAAAAAATATCTATTGATTTTTTGAAATGTTGCATAATGGTTTTCAAGGATAACAGACGTTTCACCAATCGCAGTGCAGCTACATCACGAATGGAATAAGTTATACAAGAAGCAACAATCAATTGAAAGGATAGTATTTACTTATCGTTTTTCTCAGGGTTTTCATAACAAAACAAAAAAAAAACATTACATAAATATTTTTTAATATATTTGTTGAACCCAATTCCTGAATTGAGTTAGTTTAAAATTTACTTTAAATTATCACATCACTATGGAATTTTTTACAGAAATTAATTCTATTTCAATAAATCAGCCAAGTACGAGGCAACGACTCGCACACGAAGGGTTCCGTACCGTACCATCAACGGTTTTTCTTAAAATATAATTTCCCCCCCTTAAATTTAAGTTCATAATTAAGTCGAATTGTTACCTACTCATTTCTAGAAACTTAAATGTTATAAAAAAATTGTTTATTGAATATAGCAGCAATAGAAATTCACATTCTGTGAAAGTTTCAACTGTCTACCTTTCACGATTCATTAGATAAGAGCCCTCTGACAGACGGACAGACAGACAGACAGACAGTGGAGGCTTAGTAATAGGGTTCCATTTTCACCCTTCGTGTACGGTACGGTAACCCTATAGCGTTTTCACATTATCCGATCCAATATCGGATATCGGTGCTATCAATTTCATACATTTTACTTGCACCGCCATCGTATCGGCGTCCGATACCGATATCAGATCGGATAATGTGAAACCGCTCTTAAAATAAACTGACAAGAAACAGATGTAAAGCTGAGTGATCCCAGCCAGCGGTCCTACTCACAGAACTATATCTGTGGTCCTACTGAATATAATTATGTATGTTTGACATTTCCTTTGACTTTGACTAAACAAGGATATATCTTACAAAAATCACTGCCGATACAAGAAAGAATGCAGGCGTATTGCAAATTTGGCAAACCACGTTAGAGATTTTGATTTGAGGCATTTTGCTTTGTAGGTGTTTTAAATGTGAGTTAGTAATCCTTCAAAGTCGTTTCGCGGCGTAGGCATTGTGATCAAAAAGGAAATCAATTTGCAACTTTATTCTTATTTTACTTATATGGCCGATCCCGAATCGCGAATTAATTTAAAAACAGCGATATGTTTGCCAATTTATTATCGTATCACTGAAATTAGAAAATCCTTTCATCAACAATATTGCCTCATATTTGAATGCAAGTAAAGAAACATTTATTTTCAAGATTTTGAACGTTTCTATTGAATGTCATAGGTGTAAATCCATACTAATATTATAAATGTGAAAGTAACTCTGTCTGTCTGTCTGTTTGTTACGCTTTCACGCCCAAACCGCTGAACAGATTAAGCTGTAATTTGGCATAGTTAAAGGTTGTATCCCAGGGAAGGACATAGGCTACTTCTTATCCCGAAAAAATTAAAAAATCCTGAGGGACCGCGGGTCACACCGCGGGAGCGCAGCTAGTAATAAATAAATAATAAATAATGCTGGACATTTCACACACCATCATCTAGCCCCCCAAACTAAGCAAAGCTTGTACTATGGGAACCATATAACCGATATACTTTTTTGTTTGTAAATACATACATTATCATACATTGAAAAACCCAGACCCGAGACAAATATCTGTAGGTCATATAAACATTTGTTCCGAGGCGGGGATCGAACCCGCAACCTTCTGCGTCGCAAGCGGACCTTCGCCCACTGCGCCACAGAGATCGTCAAATAATTATAAGAATTGCTAATGGTATCTATTGGTAACCTATTGTTTGTAAACCATTTACCTAGAAAATAATAAAATCAGGTCTAATAAACCAGATCAGGTTAGGTTGTGGGTTAGGTACTCTACACTTGAAGAACTAATTACGTATTAAGTTAAAATACCAATGTTATACATACATACCTACTTACTTAAATAACATCTGTAATATGACGGTAGCTCCTTCCTAGAAACTAGAGCATTGCGACGTTTCACAACAATGTCTCTGCAAAAACTGGGTACATACTGATTAATTATTTTCCTAGTTACAGGATAATCATAAATAGGTACCTACATTGTTTCATAATTGCGTGTCTTTGTTAGTGTTACCTATTACAAAGAAGTGAAGTAATTTTTTGTCATCGATCTAACCGAGTACCTATTTGCATAAATGTTTCACGTTCTGAAGAAGCTATTTTTTGCAATTGTTGCACAAGAAATGTAAAAGATAGACATTTGTTTATTTAGTATTTATCGAAGACTTAGAACTTAGGCTAGTCGCGGTCTTAGGATTACGGGATATATAGAGAGAAAAAAACCGACCAAGTGCAAGTCGGACTCGCGCACGCAGGGTTCCGTACCATCTATAAAAACGGCAAAAAGAAATAAATAAGTTAAATGACTTTTCTACACAGCCTCAAAATAAGTAAAGCGTGTCGGTTTTTTAATTGTTTACAGGTACCTAGACCTACTGGATTCAGACGAAATAGAAAATGGAAGAACAAGTCGTGCCCACATAATGTGAGACAAGGGCAGGAAGATCATGATGATTGAAATTTATCACTTATTATAATATATTAAATATGTACTTATTCATAATTGCTTAAGTACATACGTATCGTGATTTAAAAATTTTCGTAAAATCTTCCTCAACATTATTATTATAATGAACTTTACATCAAAAACTCGCACAAGAAATCAAAATGGTTTCCAGTAATTCATCATCATTCAGATCAGTGGGGCATCCAGTAATTACATACACGCATTTTGGTTGAATCTTGTAAAAATTGAAAAATAAAATTCTATCTGTAGCTATATATAATACTTAGACTAGATAGGTAGGTACCTATCAAAGCTAAAGACTAGCAAGAGTAGGTACTCTTGCTAGTCTTTAGCTTCAATAGTTCACAGGTTTCGACAATTTGCAGGTAAAATAATCGAATAACGACCGATTCAGTAAGAGCAGGTACATACCAAATTAATTGACAAAAAACCGGCCAAGTGCGAGTCGGACTTGCGCTCGAAGGGTTCCGTACCATTATCTATAAAAACGACAAAATAACACGTTTGTTGTATGGGAGCCCACTTAAATATTAATTTTATATTGTTTTTTAGTATTTGTTTCTTATAGCGGTAACAGAAATACATTATCTGTGAAAATTTCAACTGTCTAACGGTTCATGAGATACAGCCTGGTAACAGACGGACAGACAGACGGACGGACAGCGAAGTCTTAGTAATAGGGTTCCCGTTTTACCCTTTGGGTACGGAACCCTAAAAGCTCAAACTAAGAAATCCAGTCTTAAACAAGGTGCATTTGGAATGTCTCACATAATTCAAACACAATTTATTGGGCATATGCAAATTCAAATGATTTTAAAGTAACTCGTATAAGTGCCTAACACCGGTATACACAAACATTACTTTGGCATTACACAGTGCGCGCGGGTTCCAAATGTAGGTAGTAAGTAATTTATTTGATTTTTTGGTAATTGCAAATCGTTTTTTTATCGTGACTTTATAATGACATGATTGGAGACAATTTAATAGGATGTAACAAGTAGCTGAAGATGCGGGCGGAAGCTAGGTACCTTATTAGTTAAAAATAAACCTTGTAAATAATTGGTAGCTAGTTAGCTGACGAGGCCACTGAAATTTAATGAATCATACTATTTAATATTGTCTCAATTTTGTAAATGATTATCTTAATAGAAATAAACTATTGTAGGTATAGTTTGGTAGACTCTGCTAATTATTTTGATTGGCATACTGTTGACAGTTGAATTTAATGATAGGTTGGCACGCGATCTTCGAGCACGAGTTGTATAGGAACAGTGTTTATCAGAGCTTAATTTTATTGCATTGGGGTTATTTTTACGCTGTTAAGCTCATTTGGTCCAGCCATCCTGATGATTACGAATTTACTGCATTCAAACTGAAACTGACTTCCGACTAGTCCAACTTTGACCAGCCTGATATGTAGGGATGTTAATGGTGAAGACGGTTCATTTTCGCCTTCCATTCGACACCTTTTTAAATTACACTCGTTATTAAAATGTCTGAACATAAAATGAAACAAGTTTGAAGAAAAATGAAGCATTCACTGAGTGAGCGTTCATTCGAGTGACCCGCCTCATTTAAAAGCTACCTAACTTTTTAAAACAAGACTAGTACTGAAAACTGAGGGGTTGCAATTAGACCATGATTCTAAACATATTTAGCAAAAAAAAAAACGCAAAAAAAAAAATTGACTTAGCTACGTCATTTTATGTTATTTTCGGTTATTTACTACTAGGACAAAATTATAAGACCATACCTTCTTGATAATTTGAATTAAAGAAAAAAACAATAAAAAGTTAAAAACTAAAAATCCAGCAATCTACGTAAAACATCGCGCCCAGTACATACGCAAACAGTAATCTTCAAACGCTGTTTTCTCCGAATATAATGATTTTTTCGGAAAATCCTTTTGGATTTAGTTAGTTTTGGGATGTTGAACCTACCCCTTTCGGCTTCGATAGACGTCTTTTTACAAACTGTAATATTTTTCTTTTGTCTGCTCGGTGATACGAGTATTGAAATAAAGAATAGGTACAAAAATAACACGCGGTTGTTTATTATAACAGAATACAAGCTATGCGAGCGTACTGCGTATCTAGATCATCACAAGCACATTAATACCTATCCATTACGCAATAATGTATGATGAATTCTGTGATTTATGTAAATAATAAATGCCAAGTTACTCATGATACTTACATTTAATATTCAAAAGAATAAGTTATTTATTTATTCACTAAAATAAAAAAATGCAAGTAACGTTTCTGGTTTCTGGACTAGTTTCGTTTTTTTTTTAATAATCTGTACTTCAAGGTATAATTATAAAATTATCCTAACTCATATTTTATAGGTGCTATAACGGATAAAATATGAGCGTATCAAAAATTTCGATTGTGACGACACGGATCCTGTGGCAGAATGGTAAGGCACTCCGGCTTTAGGAGGATCGTCTGATCGTTGCGGGTTTGAATCCCTTCGGAAATTTTGATTTATACATTTTCATAAATATATCTCTATATATAAAAATGAATCCCTATATCCCTTGGTCACGCCATCACGCGTGAACGGTTGGACCAATTGCACAATTTTTTTTGTTGTGTTTGTTCTTGTCAGGAGAAAGTTCATCACGCGTGAACGGCTGTCGCGCGGGTCAGCTAGTATATAATAATTAATAATAATAGTAATATATAATAAAATAAAATTATCATATGTGTATGCATTCGAGCCAGACTGGCAAACCGTGGCCTAGGAGCGCAAGAAGTGGAAGCCTAATGGGGAGACCTTTGCCCAGCAGTGGGACACAATAGGTTGATAAAAATAATGTTTATGCATAAACAGCGTGATTGGTAAGTCTTATTATCCTATTTAATTAATGTTATTAAAAAAATATTACCTATGAGTTTCTATGTAGGTATATGATTTTAATTCTTAGATGATATTAGTAAGCAGGTAAAATATCAATGCGTTCTCGTAACAATTGTTCTCACTTCACATTCACTTCAGCGATTCTATCTAAAATAAATACTAAAACCCAAAAATACGGACCTACTTAAAGAGAATGTTGGCAGCTTGGACCAAGCAAAGTAGAGTAGAGTCAACAGTACCTATATAGTCAACACTAAATTCAATCAGATAATAAATGGGGGTAGATTTCAGGGTCATTTTAAAACCGGTAACTATGTACCTACAAAAAACTTTAAACTAGAAAACCTCTAGCTAGATGATGACTCCTTTTTGATACAACGGCTTCGCACAATTGCATAAATTATATTTTTTTACTTCTAAAATGAATAGTAGAGAATATGTTTTATTTGCAATAATAAGTACACAGGTGCGGTCGCAGCCTGAAATTGGGAGGGGTGGGGTCACTAATTTATCTTCTTTACTTTATTAATTTTAGAAGATTTTTTTATTTTTTTTTTTATTTTTTTTTTAAACTAAAATATTAATTTAACCAGCGCATCTATTTCAGCGATTTTTAAAATATCAGATTAAACATGTCGTGTGATACCAATAAAATACACCCAAGAAACTCAACAAATATACAAACATTCAATCAAACGCCTGGTTAACTAACCGAAACATGTATTGTTTATTTGCATAAAGACTGGTCAGAACATAAAAATATAAGATATACGACTAGAGCAATTATTTATTCCATCAAGTATATTTGCAAAACCTGAATATTTATACATATACATAACGAACGGAAACATACGTCAATCTGTAAAAATATTAAACTATAAGCAAATTTTGCATGTATAAAAAACCGACTATACAGGTACCTAACATAATTAAAATTTTATTACGATGCTGTATTTACCTACCTAATTATCATAAGCTTTTTTAAATGCTTGTTAGAACATAATCTATGTTATACATAATCTTGGTAAAAAGTGATGAAGGAAATAATGGTGTGAATAAAATAAAACCTGTGATAAAGGTTTTATTTTATTTATTAATCTGGGAAAAGGTGCTTGACTCAATAATTTATTCTTTTGACAAACGTTAAAACGTATGAACAAGGCACCGTTTGATTAATTGTGGTTATTTATTAACTGTCATGAAACATGGTGCGTGATTGTATTGCTAATGTTTTTTGTTACTTATTAAGAAAAGTTTTTTTTATAAAGTTTATAAGTACCATGAGTAAGAAAAGAGTGAGTGTTGAGATAACGGCTGATAGAGGAGAATGGAAGAAGGACACATGTTGTGCTCACCCAACATAATGTTGGAAAACGGGCAGGAACATGATGATAGAGTACCTAAGTTTTTTCATTAAATCAAAGCCCGCTCATGAGAATCTTTGACTGAAATTTACGCTATGTAATATTAAAAATGGGTAGGTATAATTGTATGTTTTAAGTTTGGATGAATATCATTAAATTTCGGCATTTTATTAAATTCTTTATTACCTACTCCAGATAAGTGATACCTAGGTTTGCTATATGTATATACTCACTGCTGCTTTAGATCATTGCTAAGTAATCTAAAGGCAAAAAACTTTTTAGAAAAACTTTGATCAAATGGCAAACGGTGTAATAAGACCCTGATTTCAAATCTAGATTTTTTGTTTACTTGTAGCTGAGAAGTAACATAAAAACTCCACCACGTGGCCAACACCACGAGTTAGCCACTAACTTATACGAACTTAATGTTTTACCAGATTATTCTTCTTTCTACCCGCCAACACATATTTTCGACGGTTTCTTTGCGAGAAAAAAATATAGAAATAAAAAGTTCTATCTAATTTTAGACAATAATGTTTTTGAATAAACGTATGACCCCATTGATCTGCATTTTAGATGACATCTGCCGAGGAAACCAAGGCCGTACATCAATGCCTTTAAATAGCTATGCTTGTAGGTAAGTAGTTTGTTTTAGCACGTGGATACCTTGGAGACAATAAGACAATCAAAAGTGTACACAATTTGCTTATCTATGTGAAAGCGTGGACACTCGATAAAATTTTCTGTACAAGCAGTGGTATACGCTCTTTTGAGATAGAAAAACTAATAGATACCAAACATACACAATCAGTGTAATTTTTGTACCTACACGAATGTGCGTTCTCGTTCGTAAGAATTCAATTGAGAACTCGAGGGGCAGGGAGTTCTCGATTGGTGCGGGGCGAAGAGTATTCATTCTTTTTCTAGTATTATTAACTATTCTCTGGTGTGTCAATACATCATTGAACAGTTTGATGACAATTTACAGTATTTTGTAGCGTTTCCTATTTCAATATTTATTGAATACGATGACGCGAGCGCTGGTTGGCAGCAGGAACTATGTCATAGACTGTGTGAAGTAGGTATTTGGTTTAGCATTACCAAAACAAATCTTTACTTCTAGAGAAACCGTAATCATTGAAGTGTTATAAGTACGAGTACACTTCGCCCAACGGATCTAGGCATTCGTGAAGTTAGCCTTTTGTCTGCGCAGAGCACAATTTTGTATGTAAAAGCGTTCACTACGCATACAAACGGCTAACTTCCCGAATGCCTAGATCCGTTGGGTGAACTGTACCAATAGCAAATGGATATATTTAGGTACAGTTATTCATTTGTTATTTTTATAGTTTTATATCTTTTTCCATTTCAGGTATAGGTATATGTACTGCTTGCTTAGTAGTGCTCCTGTTGAAACGAATCTTACGTCTTTTGACTCAGTCATCTATCTATTCAGCCCGGTTACACCCACTGCTGAGTATAGGCCTCCTCTCTATTACGCCACTCTTCTCGGTCCTGTGCAGTCCTTTCCCACGCTTTCCCAGCTACATTTACGATGTCATCCGACCATCGGGCGGGTGGTCTGCCTCGTGGTCTTTTCCACCATTCCGTAATCGCTGTAGTCCATCTCCCGTCTTTCCGTCTAGCCAGGAGTCCTGCCCATCTCCACTTGAGACTTGCGATGCGCATACCCTTGTCTACGACTTTGGTTCGACGTCGTATTTCTACGTTGGGTATGTGATCAAGGAGGGAGATGCCGAGCATGGCGCGCTCCATGGCCCGCTGTGCTACTCTTATCTTGTGCATAGATTCCTTTGTGAGCGGCCATGTCTCGGATCCATATGTTAATATGGGCAGAACACACTGGTTATATGCCTTGGTCTTAAGGCTTTGCGGTATGCTGGACTTAAAGATGTCCTCCAGCTTTCCGAATGCAGCCCACCCGAGCTGGACTGGTCTTGTGATCTCCTTTGCCTGAGAGGATCGGCCGAAAGATAAACAATGTCCAAGGTATATGTACTCGTCCACCTCCTCAATGCGGTAATTATCCACAGTGATGTTAATCCGTGAGGGCGAACGGTTTACCATGATCTTAGTTTTGGACATGTTCATCTTAAGGCCGATTTGAAGAGAGGCTTCATGCAGCTCGTTAAGCATCGTACGGAGATCATCGACATTCTCAGCTATGATGACCAGATCATCCGCGAAGCGCAAAAGGGATATGACTCAGTCATACCCCAGATAATATGTATACCTACTTAGTCATACATAACATGATTAATATATAAACAACGTATGGAGTAGGTAGATACAATATAGGAAAATTTCGAGACAAAACCAGTTATTTATTTTTATCATTGTTATTTCTTATTTTAGTAATTTGTCAGAAATATATTTGGACGTTGCACTTGACAACCCCTAGACATCCTTAAGAGGGTTCTGAATGTGTCTACTGTAACGTATATTATCTATAGGACGACCTCTGTGGTGCAGTGGGTTTGATCCCGGCAGCGGGACAAATGTTTGTAGGTACTATGATCTACAAGTATTTGACTCGGGTCTGGGTGTTTCTATGTATAATATGTATGTATGTATTTACAAACGAAAAATATATATGTAGTATAACAGTCATGTACCCTTAGCATTTAGCTTAGCAAGCTATGCTTACTTTGGGCACCTTTAATAATAATAATAATAAGGCCGCAGGGTACCTTTGAGGCGAGGTGTCGGGGAGTAGCGACCCCGCGGACCCGAGTGCTCCCGAGGGAGGTCACCGTTCCTCACCTCCGCTTGCCTTCACTGGCCGGACGGAGTGAACACTGACGAGGAGCAGGTCCCTCACCTCCGTGTTGCCTTCACTGGCCGAACGGAGTGGAGTCGCTAGAGTATTGCTCGGAGGCTGAGGGGTGTTACGTAAGATGGCGAGTGGGCACGTGAAGCTGGACCCTCTGGGAGCTCGTGATCGTCGTTTAAAGTCCGGTAGCACCTTACCACCTTCCAGCCGCTCACGTCATGTTGCCCCCTTGTCGCACGAGCGACTGGTTTAAGGGGGCCCAGTAGTGAGTTGGCGAGTCTCCACCCGCCATTTTTACATGTTCGTTAACATTGTATCGGCGGGTGTCATAGTTCCCATAGTTTCCCCAGTACCCAGTCCACTACCATCCCACCCCATAGCCCGGTAATTAGTTTTCCATATCCTCAATAGTTCTGCACAAACCGGAGACTGTTCCTGAATGCATCTTTATAGTGTTGAAGGGATAGTAGCCGGTATGTGTCTCCATCATACAAGATCAAAAGTGTCAAAAAGGCCTCTGTGTGTTGGCTTCGGCCCCATGCATTCCTATCAAAGGTCCGGGACTCTATAGTTCCGTGATGTTAAACTTTGACAAACATAATAGTAATAACAAAAAGTTTATTTCAGGCAACTTACGAATAGTACAAAGATGGTAAAAACTAATTCTAAGGCCGACTGGGATAAGACGGGGAAGTTTAAATTGAGTTTTATTTATTAGTTCTGTGACTATCCCATAGGTAATATAATCACATACAATACTTAGCTCAGACTTAAGTATATTGGCCTATGAACCTATAAATAAAGTTTCAAAGTCAAAGCCATCATAAAATACGGCCATCTAACTAGCGCACACTTTTTAGATAAGTCAAACAAAACCTACTGGTACTTCCCGTTGATCTATAAATCAAATACCTACAAGAAGTAAGGTTTCAGAGCAAACCAGTCTGTCTGTCTGTCAAGACCCTTTATCTCGGGAACGCGTGGAGGATTGAGTTGAAATTTAAACCGTATACTCAATTTTACGGTCCCTTTAAGCTGTGAAAAAATTAAAATTCTAAGTTAACGCAAAAAAAAGATACGGCAGTTTATGCCGCAAAAAACGTGTATTTTGACACTCATGGAAATAAAAATTCATAGGGTACTTCTCGTTGACCTAAAACTATGAAATTTGGCAAGTAGTATCGTCTTAGACTACAAGTACAGGGAAAAATCTGAAAACCATTTATATTTTTAGTTAAATCACAAAAAAAAACAGGGGTCGACATTTTGAAGTAAAATAACCGTGTCATGTGGGGTATCGTATGAAAGGGCTTTATTAGCACAAGCTTAAACAGATTTTTAATAATTTACTGTAGGTATAGGTTTTTATAGTAAAAAACGTAAACAGGTTCACGACTTTATAGTTTTTTATAGTTTGCATTGCTTTATGTACCTACTTAGTCCTTTGTACGGAACCCTTGGTGGGCGAGTCCGACTCACACTTGTCTGGTTTTTTATCTACGATGACCTGTTTAGGGCCGATGCGCGTCCGTCTTGCACTTTTCCAGTTTTATCTACGATGACCTAGGTCGGTCCAGTGGAAAAAAATCTATGAACAAGTTATCTCTTTCGGGGATAGGATGTTATTTAGTCAGGGTTTCATTTAATCAGTGACTATATGTCAAAGTGCGAAAAGTCAACTGACCCTGATTGATAAGTAAATACCTACATCGTTACGTCGTGTGTTCTACACGTGCGTCTAAAGGTACGGTGTTAGTTGAAGTGCAGTATCCGCAGTTTACAAGCTGTTTTAGCAAGTTTTAGTTCATCGACATTTTAAAATGTTCATAAATTTAATGTAATCATAAATATCACCTCAATTTAAGATTTCAACAAACATACAATAACCGCCGCACTCAGAGACAAATGGCTATTCAAATCGTTCCGTAGTAAAGATTTTCGAATCTTTATTAGGGAATAATTTAAGAAGGTAGCCATTAAACCACTCTGAGTACGACGGTGAGGAAGCTTAATGGTTGTTAACCATAATAATTATGCCTATTTATTAATAATATGCCCAATTGCACACAATTATTTGCGGTTCGGAAGAGACGTGGACGGGCTCTCAAGAGGCTACTCAAAAGCTGCCCCTAGAGCTATGTAAATCTACTTTGCAACTTCAACCTGCTTCAACAACGGAAAATTATGTTATTTCCACGAACTCTACGTAATATTTACATGTTTTTTTTCTCAATCCCTAACCAAATACTTAACGTTCTAAGCGCAACGTTGTGGCTAAACATGATTTCATAAAAAACAAACATTAGGTGGTTGCAGACTATCCGCGCCGAACTGTCAATTCAATAGAGGAAATGCTGAGAAGTCAGAAGCGAGCCGCATTTTCTGACGTCATCAGTATTTTTTGTATAGAAATAAGTTTTTCTGATTCATTATGAGCCCAAACACGGATATTATATTATGCTATTATTCAGGAGGAGTTCCCTTCAACGGCTCCTAGTAGTACCTCTGTCATCATATTTTAAAATTTTAGATAATACATGATCGATAAACCGAGTTTTAACTTATTCGGCCTATTTTCTGAAGAGTTCCGTTTAACAGTTCCTAGCTCCATCATCAGATCTACTCACTGTAACCATATTAAAAAAATAAAATAGATGATACTTGATCCACAAATCGAGTTTTAACTCAATTACCCTATTATTTGTGGAGTTCCATTCTCCATCATCAGATGAGCTCGCTGTCATCATATTTTAAAATTGCAGATGAAACTTGACAGATGTAGTGAGTTTCAACTCAATCATACTACTGTCTGAGGAGTTCCGTGGTCCATCATCAGATCAGCTCGCTGTCATCATATTTTAAAATGTTAGATGATACTTGACCTACAAACCGAGCTTCAACTCAATCGCCCCTTTTTCTAAGGAGTTCCGTTGCACAGCTCTTCAGATCAGCTAACTGTCATCATATTATTGCATTGTCACTTAGATTCATAAGTGTACCAAAATTCAGCTCTTCTAGGTGTCAGGAAGTAGTTCAAATTAAGCTTGCAAGATTTCACCCGGACAAACATACAAACATTGCAAGTTAATCGAAAGCTTTTAAAATGACTGCGGCGCGGACAAAAAATGTGCGATCAGCTATTGCGTTATTATACTTAGCTACTTTGCGATATTATTGAAACCTGCAAATTATCGTAAACCTTGCTATTTTTGTGTTCCCCTATGACATACTTAGTTTTGCGTTACCTAATAAAAATTCAATAAATAAGGGTGAAAAGCAGGAACTACTAATAAAAATTATACGAATAATTGAAGATTATTCCTCTTCGTTCCTTTACTTTCGTGTTCCCAAACAAACAAACTTTACATTTATGAGTGTTGAAAGGAATTTATATCCTAAATGTTACAAATCCTACTTTACCGCGTCCAGTCTGGTCCTAAAACACACAAGTTTTTTTTGATGTTATTAACCTGTTATAATTATGTCTTTATTCTAATATTATATAATATGACGACCTCTGCGGCGCAGTGGGCGAAGGTCCGCCTGCGATGCAGAAGGTTGCGGGTTCGATCCCTGCCGCGGGACAAATGTTTGTATGACCTTCAGATATTTGTCTCGGGTCTGGGTGTTTCTATGTATAATATGTATGTATTTACAAACAAAAAGTATATAAGTAGTTTATCAGTCATCTAGTACCCATACCACAAGCTCAAGCTTACTTTGGGGCTAGATGATGCTGTGTGAAAAGTCCAGCATTATTTATTATTTATTTATTTATTAATATTTGCGAACACAAACGTGGATCATAATAATATTTGTTTTTCATATCATAATCATCGCGAATCAGATAACTGATATACTACTTATACATATACTTTTTGTTTGTAAATATATACATATTATACATAGAAACGTGCGTGCGCCTATCGCTGGATGTGTTACTAGTTATAATTTTTGTGTTACAATAAGTGCGAGAACCTAGTCCTTAGGCAAACTTATTCTAAGTTTTTAAGCACTACTAACCAACCTATGTATTACTTTGTACCTTGTGAAAAATAAATAAAAACACTGACGGACTGAACACATATTAAGTATGATCCATAGTGGGGTCCCGTTGGCACCTTTTGAGTACCTACGGAACCCTAAAAAGTATTTTCATAAACCTTGCCGAATATGCTAATTGCAAATACAATCTTTGCAAATATTTGCATTAACGATTATTTGTTAGAAGGATAAATTGAAGAGTTGTTAATTTAATTGGTTCATTTTTATGATCTTGATAAACTTGAAAATGAGTTATGAGAAAATAATCGTATTCATGTAAATATTGTAACTAACCTTCCTTTAACAGCTGAGGATAAATAGTTTCTATAGATTTTAGTCAGAGTGTAACAAGAATACTTACTTCTAAAAACTCAAACGCAAGTTACTGTCAATGCTCCACCCCCAACAAGTATAACCGAATCCTACTTCCTATGATTATGTTTCAATCACGCCTTGACGAGACCGATTTTGTTGAAACTTTGAACATTTATTAGGTAGGTAGGTACATTGTTTAAAAATATTTGCAAAAAGAGCAAAACAATTGTGTACACATCACACGAAATATTAAAAACACG
This sequence comes from Epirrhoe tristata, assembly GCA_951394285.1. Taxonomy (NCBI): domain Eukaryota; kingdom Metazoa; phylum Arthropoda; class Insecta; order Lepidoptera; family Geometridae; genus Epirrhoe; species Epirrhoe tristata. Next base: position 5,078,400 of record OX596145.1, read on the forward strand.
AGGTATGTCACATTCTAATGTGAGTGAACTGTCTTGTAAAATATTCTGATGTAGGTAACATAATACACACGTGTTACATGTAAAAGTAAAATGTAAACAAAGTAACGAACTACGTCAATAAAATTAAAAGTCAATTTTATTTAAAAAACAGGATGTCCTAGAATAAAATAGTCTTGAAAGACAAACGTAAATTAATATACCAGAAAAATATCTACAAACGTTTTTACCTATTGACAAATTACAAATTACTTAAGCTATCTCGCTTGGGCAAATTCTATTACTTGTTTACATTATTTAATAACTATCCTACAATGTCAACAAAACACAATACAATTTTTCCTCTAAGGAAGCTTCGAGCGCAGCGACACTTCGCACAACACGCGTTCGCGTCACATCGCCCACGTAAGACGAACCGTCAGTGTCGCTGCGCTCGAATGATGTTCCCTAGATTTTCATACAGTTGCATAGAACATCCATCTGTAGGTCTGTATCGCGGCGACACTGACGCTATAGACGCTTGGCTCGAAAGGCTACCTATAGTGCGATGAGATTAATTTGCTAATCACTGAGCAATGTGATAATCGTTGAACAATTCCATCACAACAATCGGTTTTCAGATCTTATTAATCAATTAAATATTAATAAGATCTGTATATGTAATATAAATTAAACAATTAAATATTATAGCCCGATTATGGCTTCTGTTTGCCAGTTCTGAAATAGTGACATTTGAAATTTAAATTAGATATTTTTGTTTCACAATAGTGTACTTAGACTTCGACAACGTTGAATTTCAGAATAAATTTAATTGACAACACAATTAATCGATCGTCACAAAAAAAAACATGAAACACTACCGAGTTCAAAATTCATTCAAAAACCGAGAGAGTAAAAAAACACGTATTTTCGTACAAAATCGAAAAAACTCACACTTATTGGAGCTTTCGTAATATGAAGTTTCTTCTTGGCGATTGTTAATAGGTATTAACAATCGCAATTATTTAATAAGATGGATCTGTTTTTTCTTTTCTGCGCATAGGTATGCGCAGAAAAGAAAAAACAGATCTATCTTATTTTTGGGAGTCAGGGCTCCTAGCTGACCGCTCAGTTAGCGTTGGATCCAAAGATATAATTTTTCGGGCCATCCTGAATCAAATAGCGATAAAAAATTGCGTTCAATAGTAAAAATTTACAATAACAAAAAACATAATTATGTCTACCAACATAGAAATGCCGATCCCCTTGTCATAGAGTAATGTTCAAAACTTCTACTTAGTCATATTTAGAAATATTACCTACTTACATTATCTAATGCCCTATTTAATGTCTTGGTCAATAACACATGCAACGCAGTCGAGTTTAAAAATACATAGATAATGCTACTTGAGCTAATGTTTGAGGATAAACTATTTTTAAGAACAGACGCTATTTCTGAACCGCTCTAGATATATTTTACCTTTCACGAAAGGGTATTTTTATACCTATAAGTATGTTTAGTTAAAATGGAATTCATTGTCTAATTTACTTTATTTGAGTCTACCTGCGTCAAAAAATTAAATTCGGTAAATTTTAGACCATTCATGAATTTCCATTTCTATTTAAATATAAACTATCATCCCGAAAGTTTATAAAATCAACTGGTTACTACATATTTTAAAGTAAATGTACTTAGTATTGTTATAACTGAAATACTACTAATTAGGGAAATAGGTTATTTTTGATAACAAGTAGACCTTCTAACAGTTTTATCGATGTTATCGCCGTTTTTTTGCATAATTTCCTTATAACTGACTGCAGTGTATGCAGACATGAGCACCATGTTTATTGATTTATACAATAGCTTTTAGACTAATGAATAATAAATACCTTTATAGATATTTTTAGAATTAACCTATTTATAAAAAATACCGTTATTCTGAATTATTTTGGAACGAGGTTAATGCGGATTTCAGAATGCATAGATTGAAAACGCGTTGGTACTTACTTCGAGAGGGAAACCCTCGTGTCACTGACATGGTGATATTCGTGAACTCAATGTCAACATAGTTCTTGGGAGGCAGGCTCACTTCCAGCATCCGACACTCGCTAGCCTCCAGCTCCTTGTTAATGAGCTGGCGACTCAGGATATACTTCGCTATCTTCGACATGGTTCACTACACTTGAATTTAACGTTATGCAAATTAGCACACTATTTTCATTGCATCAATGCACAAAATGCATGAAATATTGGCTCAGATTTTTATTTATAAAATTTTGTATGAAGATAAATTTTATGAAAGTTGTATCATTGTTGTTGTTTATATTTCCTGACATTAGAAGGTAATAATGTCCGTAACGTGCGGAACCGCCCGCTGCCGACTACCGACTGAGCCGAGGGCGCACTCACATTTTTTAACTCGAACATAAATTGTAAGTATTGTAACTTAATACGAGTTTGATAGATGCTTTATTAATTTAAAAACAATGAGTGTCACTTTGATTTATTGCTTAGGTAATTGTGGGAGCTCGATATTAACAGGCGTAAGGTTTTTTTTACATACGAATATTGGTGAGACTCACCTAAATCGATGATAACACAAAGTATTCAGCTCGTAAGGAGGTAAACTAAGCTATTACATATTTACGTATATTTACAGAATACAACAGGATTAGTCAAGCTATCTAAGGATCGTAAGGAGGTAAATGGATTTATATATATTATATATAAACTAGTTTTTTTTTCTCCTGATAACTAAAACCTATTTATTAATCTTGAATTCTGACTCAAAAGGAGGTTTAGCTAAACTTGTTTTGATTATCGGGGTCGCATTACGGTATTTACATTTTGTGATAGTGAATAAAAAAAAATATTAGGTAAGTGTCATACCGAACGAAAAGATCACTCATTATAATGAATTGTATCTAGTTTTAGTAAGTATACATATATACAGTTATACTGAGTTCCTAAGTTGTGTTTGAGTGTTAGCTAAGTGGGTTTTTATGAATGCAATCGATAACGATCACTAGATTTTATATTTAGACCAATTACCTACTTATTTACGAGTTACAAAATGCAAAGTACATATATTATAATCGAACATCTATGTATATTGACGTGTGTTTCCTAGGACTGGAATGTGACTAGCCTAGCGTCTTGAGACTTTGTAACAGAACAATTTATTAAAAATGTTGAATTCGCTAAACGCGGTTTGCTTTCGTACGCTTACATAAACTGTGTCACCACTAGTAATAATAATAATAATGACAGTCATGTGTACAGTTTAGGGTTCGTAAGAGCGGTTTCACATTATCCGATCCGATATCGGTATCGGACGCCAATACGATGGCGGGGCACGTAAAATATATGAAACTAACTGGTACACGCGACTTCGTCAGCAAAATAACATATACTTAATAAAAACAGAACTGAAAACTGCTGTTCAGAAGATTCTCTTCCGATACTTTTTAAAAATAAAAATGCAATAATAGCGCCATCTCGACCTCAGCCATAGGACAACAATGCCATCAGCCTATGTCCGTCCCTGGGACATAATCTTCATCCATGTCATATTTCAGCATCATCTGTTCAGTGGTTTAGGCGTGAAAAGGTAACAAACAGACAGACAGACAGACAGACACATTTTACTACATAATAGATGGCGCCACAGGAAAAATTAGATCGCGCTATCGTTGCGTTTTGGGGAACGTAACATATAAACTCGCTAATCCTCTCCTTTTCAGCTTTATAATATTAGTATGGATTGATAGATCCGATATCGGATTGGATTATTTAAAAGACAGGTACATATTTGATACATTTTACTTTCCTCCGATATCGTATCGGAGTCCGATACCGATATTGGATCGGATAATGGGAAAACGCTCTAACCATTTAGATTATCGTAATTGATCTGAAAGTCGTTTTGACTTGATTGTTGAACTATTTAAAATTTTCAAACTAAAATAAGGTTTTTTATTTTAAGTTTTACGGGACCCCCATCGCGAATAACTCATTAATTTCAGATTAAAATCCATATAAAAAACACATTAAAAATTCACACAGTCAATTAAAAATACATATCAAATACAATCATTATAATAATACAATCAAATTAAAAAAATTAAAAACAGATTAAAATACACAACAAAAAAAAATTTTTTTATTTCTTTAATAATTATTCCTAACTACGAGTAGTACTACCTACGAGGAGCCCAAAAGAATCTGCATCCATTTATTCTGAATGGGACAATCCATACGTGATGCAATCATCTGTAGGATGCTGTTGCCGCTGCCTCGCACACGCTGGAGTAAGGACGCAACTTTCTTGCTAATTATCGCCTGAAAGCCGTCCGTGCACGCCTCTGCGAACATTCTGGATGCGCTGCAGAAGCGAGGCAGCTGCATCATCATCCTAAAGATGTTGTTGTATTGGACTCGCAGGGAGCTAGCTGCACGCCGGGTGTGATTTAACCAGAGGCTGCCCGAGTAGAAGGACTGGCAGTAGGCCCTAACTTAAAACTTTTTTTAACTAAAAAGTTTTTAGGGAGAAGTTTCTCCCGAGCAGCGAGCAAACCTACGTATTATCATATTTCCACGAACAGCCAGCACCCTGCGCTCCCTTTCCGTGTCCTCGTCATCATGCAGCTTCTCGTTGATGATATGCCCCAGATATTTAAAACTCCGTACCACCTGCAGAGCGTCACCGTTAATCATAATTGGTGGAACACTCTTGCCAATACTTACTCTCCCACTTCCAAAAACAAGCACTTCGCTTTTCTTGGGATTATATTTAAACCCGTGATCCAAAATCCATTCAAAACAAAGAAAACTTTGTATGATATTATACCTATTTTGGAACATTTAATCCCCTTTTAATAGTAGCCCCTATCATTCGACGTACTCAATAAAGTGTACCCTACGATGTAATAATGCTGCCCTTATGTTGTCATAGGGATGACCTAGAACACAATTTATCGACAAGACTTAATTTTCTATCGACTTGTGCTTCAGTGTCAATGTCAGGCCCATAAGTGCTGTATAATTTTACCTGTGCCATAAGTGGCTTAATCAGCTTACTATCTCTATGCACATTGCACAATCAGCATAATGCTACTAGCTGTGTTCCGCGATGTTACTCGCGGTCATTCGGTAACACTTCATTTTTCCGGGCATGTGTGTTGTTCCAGACTACCTATAATATATCTCTGTGCCTAATTTATGCCAGACTAGTTTTTTCCAGAGAATTAATCACAGTAGGTACTCCAGTAATAAATGAAATAATAGTAAACAAAATAGGTCGACATCCACACAGTGTCTAACTATGCAAAACGACACCTGAATACCTACTATATAAAATACATTACTAAAAGGAGTTCTAAAATACATATAAAGCTCTCTTCGTAAAGTCATAAGTATTTAGTCACGTGGTGATTAAACTCAGGTAGGTACATTGACTCGATGTTACATGGCCGTAGCAGAATACTAAATATGACTTCTGTTAGGTAGGTATATATGTCTTCTTTGCTTGTCATCCCATATATTGAATGCCATGACACATTTGCTGCATTTATAAGCTTGTAATTGTAAAGTAAAGTAAAGTAAAAGTGATGGGATGACTAAAGAAACGTTTGTGACTTTGTTCGTTTACTTTAAGAGTACCTAGATAATAATAAGAAGGCGCACGCATGCCGCTATTATTATGAAGTCGCGGCTTAGACTAATAATGCATGTACCCTATACAAGTCCAACTGATTGCCGCAATAAACAATAATGTTTAGTATTCTGCATCTACAATACAGCACCAAGGTCACCGCTTCAGTTCTATATCAACATTTCAGTACTTATGTAGTCATTATTGATTTTATAGACTGACTGAAGTGAGTTCAATTAAAAGATAGTGAGGTACAGTCCATAGCATAAGTAGGGTATATTTATTTTCTCCAAAAAAGTTGTGAATATAAAAACCTGTTTTATGAGAGACTGGTGACTGAAATAGGTATATAAAGTAGTAATAGTAGTAGTAGTATTAGGTAGTAGGGTATATAAAAGGCACGTGGGCAGAGTAAATAATGAGCCCTGTTAGTCGAATAAGGTTGTGCCTCGACTTTCAATCCGAAAGTCGTGGGTTCGAATCCCAGCCATGCATCAATGGATTTTTCATTTCGTAAAATTTATATGCGCTTTAACACGAGATCTTAACGGTGAAGAAAAACATAAACCCGCTGGAAACCCTTATTGAGCTCCACACGTATTGACGTGGTCTTTCCTGTGGGCCAGGCTGATTAGGCTGAGAGGATGGTTTAGGTGCTGGGCAAGCCTATTCCTCAAACAATGTCCCAGGCATGTATGGATTGCCTCCTGTATAAATCATCTATAGATGTAAAGGCTTAAGTTCTTTAGAGTAACTAATCATTTTCGTTTTCAAATAGAGTAAGTTTTAATTAAAATTATGATCAAGATAGCTAGTTTCAATGTTATTTGAGTTTTAAAAACTTGAAACGTCAATCAGCTTCTGTTAGCTGTCTTAGAACCTTAGAACGTACTTAAATATATTTTTTATGAAGTAATTACGAGTAAGTAGAAGTGACTCTACCTTCGAACGCAAGGTCGGGGATTTAAACCTGGCATCAATGGAGATTTTCTATTTGAAAAAGGCTTGTTACCATATTTGGTGTTTTCAAGCAAATGTTCTCTTATTCTATGAGTAGGTTATTTATTTTCCTCTTGTTTATTGTTATTATTTATGTTTTGTGAAGTTAAGTGGCAATATACACATCGAGGATAACATTCAATTGCATTCTGTGAAGCATGGATCAACTTCTTCTTCTTCTTCTTCTTGATTTTAAATAATTTCTATAGGTATTAAAAGCCGTGGTGTCCCGGGATGACAATCGTCGTTAAAATAACTAAGAACAAAAAACTTATTTCTTTTTTTCTTATACAACCTTGGAATCACAAGCCCTTTTCTTTTTTGTACATATAAATAAAAATAAATAAAAAAATAAAAAAATTGTAATACATTAAGCTCTTCCGTGAAATCGCAATCGATATTCTTATTTCGAATGTAATTTTTGAAATACATTGCAACAATAATGCGTTCAATTGAACTGCAATATTGTATTCAAGGTTAAACACAAAACGCCTAACAAAGTTTAAAAGCAACACAGCTCGTAGGTATATAAAAAAAACAATAGGTAACAAAATAATCTTCAGGCGTTAGTATTAAATGTGGTTAGCTACTCAAAACATATGTATACAAACATGTTTGTGTATATACTTTTTATGTTAATTTTGGACATAGGTTACAAAAAATATAGGTACTTCAGGTTAAAGGTGCGCGTTGATGTCTTTTGTAGGAAAACTTCAGGCAAATCCAGTTGTAATAGAAGTTTCAAGAATTTTACTATTTAAAAATAGGTAGGTACCATGCTTGCAAAGCTGTGTTACCCGCGGTCCCTCGGGAATACAAAGAAAAGAAATAAAAAGTAGCATTTGTGCTATTCTAGACTATTTAAATCTCAGTGTCAAATTTATTCAGATCCATTCAGTAGTTTTTGCCTAACATACATACCGGATGCATCCATCTTCAACAAAATTTCGTATTACCTATAGTCCGTTTCAATTATTATGACTGACAGATTGGATATTTTAAGTTTCTACAGATGTAGGTATGGCAAAAATCGATTAACAAAATATCGATCACAATTAGGTAGTACATATATATCTAACGAAGTTTTACTTGTAAAATAATCGATTTTTCTCCGTAGAATAAAAGTTGTGTGAAATGAAACAGTAAAACTATCAGCACTCATGCTATATGAGATAGACTTTAGTAGGATAGGGTCATTATCCGAAACGCCTTATGAACAAGGTTAGTAAACTCCAAGCCAGTTTGATGCCATGTTTTTGCAGGCGGCATCACACCACACGCAAGCTCCTTTGATTGGACTGTTTTTCTTTGGTCAAACTATGGGGCTAGAAAATATAAGTAAGGTCCAAGTAAGTTAATAAAAATAACTTAAGTCTGTATTTGTTTTGTATTTCTGTACTTTTCATTCTCAAAAGCCAAAGCCGTTATAGAACAAAGTAAACAAAGTAATTGTAGAACAAAAATAATGTTTACAAGTCATTGATGATTGACTGGTGAAGTAATTTTAAACTTAGCTTTTTACTTATTCCGATTAAAAACCTAAGTATTAATTGCATTAAAAAAATATTTCTCAAATCAAGCCATTTCAACTCTTTGAAGTTGTCCAAGGGGGTATTCAGAGGCATGTCTAAAAACATATTTGGCTCATGCCTACATTTTGCAGAAGTTAGCATCTTATGTCGCATTGCAAGCCCATCGGCACCATGTTATACTCGTAATACAGACTGGTTTACTTACGATGCAGATGTTATCCTTCATCGTTATTTGAGCTCGTACTCACGCATACATTTTCAGATTTAAGAAAACCCATTGATGGCTGGCATAACTTACGACCTTTAGATTGAAAGCCGATGCATTATTCCACTCAGCTAGCATAGCTTTATCTATGTAATGTAAGTATATTTCAATAATTATAAACAAGCTAAGTATACATTTTGTAGACAAGTACATTTTTGTTAATAAATAAATGTACCTAATTGATGGCAATTTATAAAATACAATAGAATCCAAACCATCTAAGGATCGTTAAAAACGATCTATAGATAGATCAACTGATACAGGTCACTGCCATGCCAGTCGGATGCCTGTCCAAAATACTGGCGGCATTAACACGCTGAATGTCAATGCTAAGCCGTTGAGCCAAATATGCGCCCAGCTACTAAGTTGATAAAAGTAGGTATGTTCGTTCATACCTAATAAATGCTTTTTGTTACGAGTAGAACATGTTTATCTGTTCCGCATAAAAGTTTAAAGTCTAATACGAGTATAAGTATTAGCTTGTTATGATTGTTGTGACTATGATGACAGTGATGCGATGATAAGCAAATTAATATAATTGAAGGAGTATAATGTATTTGATCTTAATATTAATTATTCTAATCAGTGATATATCTCACTTACACTAACAAGTGAGAGAAAGAGACGGTGTTATCCAAAATAAAGGCAGGTAGGTAACCTAATAGCAGCATTAGTATTCAAAGTACTAAATGTATTGTTTGACTCTCCTAATGAAAAAGCATGAATACAATGCAAAAAAACCCAAATTTCAAGCCACTTATTTATTTTCATAGCCACAATGAGCTGCGAGCGAGTGGCATCTTTGTCTTATTTCGTGTAAACAATACCCTTTGTATTGCTAACCGCACACACGCGCTACCATCCCAACTCAATCTACAAATTAACATGCAACGTAACAAATACGAATACAGTGCAATTATTTACCGAGTACGGACAAAGGGTTCCGATAGTCCAGTTCGCTCTGAGTCGAGCGGAGGCGCGCGCGCATTCAACCGCGCGGTACGACTACGCACGCGCGATTTACTGTGAACGAACTTTATAAACATGATGCTCGCCGGTGCCCAGATTGTGGACAATGGCAGTGTTGCGTACAGCCAGAATCTTCCCCCCCAAGAGGTCCCAAAAACCGCAGCTGTGCCGATGCCGCTGGCTGTCCCGGAGGTGGCAGCCCAGGGACTCTCGCGGGTGCCCACCACAGATCCTGTAGACATTAGCTTCTCCAACATCACCTGTACAGTCAAACTAGGAATAAACAAAGGTACTTTTTTTATAGTTGAAAAAGTTTAAACTTTTTTCATCTGCGTACTTCCGTGAAATATAAAGTGTAAAGTAAAATTGTCAAACACAATTATTTTTAGCCAACAAAACAATTGACCCAGTTTTAAGCATGTGTCGGGAGGTTCATAAGTTATCGCATGAATAGCAAAATACGTAAATTAACAACAACAATATTGAGTTGTTTCTTATTATCTTAGCAGGCTCCTTTTAGAGATGCTTGCTCTCCTTGTTGCCGTACTCAGGAGACCTTCCCTGTTTGTCAAGATTTTATTCTCTCGCTTACAAAATGTAACTTTAATGTAAGTATCTATACCATATCAGTTTGTTTGACGATGATTCTTCTACAATTTTACTTTTTTATTTCCAATTTGCATTGCAATGCTATATAAAACCAAATTAAACAGGCATTAATAAGACATTTTTGGTAGGTAATGTTTAAAATCATTCGATTCCTTGCTACTTTTATATCAAGTCCGTTGTCGATTTCTTTTTAGTTTCTTCTGTTATCCTTAGCCTGAAATACAATGTTTCTAATCAGAAGGATTACCAGATTACCAATAAGTACCTATAATAAAATCAATATCTCCAGTAATATAATAATCCATAAAATGTCATAAATTATGCCAATCAATAACCTCACAAGTCTTGACAAAAATATTAATAAAGAAAGTAATTAATAAAATAATTTAGCAATGGAACATAATTATGTACATTGTAGAATTTGTAGAAAATACAATTAGCTATGCATTCTCCCCATCCTCACATACGGTTCACAAACCTGGTCAATGACAAATCTGCAAAAGTCCAAACTCGGGGTTTGCCAGCGAGCTATGGAGCGCAGCATCCTAGGCGTGAAATTGGCTGATCGCATCAGAAATAGTAATCTGCGCTCCAAAACACAAATCGCAGACGTCGGGCAACAAGTTGGCAGACTTAAATGGGATTGGGCGGGCCACGTCTGCCGCATGTCGGATGAGTTGTGAGCACGAACCACTACAGAGTGGATCCCACGGGATAGGAAACGACCACGCGGCAGACCCCGGCGACGGTGGAGAGACGAACTTGACTCTCACTCTCCTGATTGGACCACATTAGCTCACAATAGAGAGGAGTGGAAGAAACGAAGGGAGGCCTTTGCCCTGCAGTGGGACATCACGGGCTATTAATAATAATAATAACAATTAGCTATAATATTATAAGTCACACAATACAATATTATGCGATAGTCGGTTTGCTTGTTTACAATTGTCGAGTCTCATTTTATCTCCATAGAATTACCACGTAAATCTAGTAAATAGATTTTGTTACGAGTGCCATAATTTATATTTATAGTTGTTTATTTTTATGCTATGCAAAAGTGGCTACGTAGCCTAGCCAGCCTTATCCATATTAGCCAAGTACGCGCTCATGTAGCATCTCATGAATACCTCATAGATTACCACTTGATGGTGTAGGTATAATGGCCTAAGATTAAAAAAAATGATGATGATGATGATGATCATCCTTGCCGATTTCAGCTACGGCGACATCTTTTCTGCTTAGTTTATATGAATATATAATATTCAAAAACTAATATTATGTTGTATTAAACATAGAATTAAAATACAAAAAAAAACTGTTTGCTTCGATCCAAAACAGCAGTGTCAATCAACCTCGTGCCTATTTTGCCATTTAAGGCTGTTATCAGTTATCATTAAATTAACGCACAATTTGATTTGCAGTCTACGGATTTGATAGGTTTTAAAAAGTATCTCCTATCATTGTCATTGTATCTGTTTGTAATGTACGTGATGGTAACACAGCTCACGTACATATTGTATATCTTCGAACAAAGTCCACAAACTAAAAGTAGTGCAGTATTTTCTATCAATGGTCTTATCGTTATCAATAATCTTTGTGTTATCCATCCTGTACCTACTTGGATAATACTTATGACTATGTCACCTTACAATTATCTCATGTTTTAGTATTCAATCAATTGTACTACTTTCTGGGATGATATCATCATCACATCTACATAGCTCTTTATTTTCCACTCAGCTTTTTTTTATTTATTTATTTAATTATTGGAAAACCAACAGCTATAACATGGTGTCCTTAATAATTACTTTAGAAACAGTGAGCCAATTATAGGTCTTCGCTAATAGTGACAGAATAGCTTTATAAGCTCTCTTATATCCTTTTCTCCAACGTAAATAAATGCTCTGACTGACTGCTGCACTTGACTGCCAAGCCAAGAGATTCATAGGTTAAGACTATCTTGCCGAAGAAAAACTCTACAGTCTGAGCCATCGTCGTGAGGTAGCGAGTTTGTCGGTCTTCTACAGATTGTACTACGGTGAGTGTGCCCAGGAGCTGCACGACCTTATTCCGCCTTTACCGTTCTTTTACAGGGACTTCAGACGCACAGCTGATTATCATCCTCACCTGGTTGATATTCCACTAATTAGAACTCAGCGCTTTCAAAGTTCTTTTATTATGCGCACTGCAAACATTTGGAATCAGCTTCCAGCGTCTGTATTTCGGCTGAGCTATGACCCTGTAGTTTTTAAGAAGGGAGTTAATAGGCACCTTCTGGGTAGACTCGCTCCATCGTTGACCTCATTCTTGCCTGTGTAAGTTTCGAGGTCAAGAGCTGACTATTCATCATAAACAAAATAAAATAATGAGATACCCGTGGTTTTTATGTTCAATAGTAAAAACCACGGGGATCTGGGCTCGCAACCTATGCTATAGGTCTGTTAGTTACAGGTTTTTAGTAGTACTAGAGATACAACGGTGTGTCATTTGTGCTACCAGTTGTACTTCTTAGTAGTACTACTGATACGGAGGCCAATTCTTAGGGATATTTGTAGATTTTAATGTTATTTAGTACTCAATCAAACCACAACCATACGATCATCTAGGGACCGCAGGTAACTGAGCTAATTTAGGTAGTTTTTCTACAAACCTAAAGTAAATCACACAGTGCATCATTATTAGGTAGCACATGCGTCATTTGACCTTGCTAAAGATCCAATGGTTCAAAGTACATTTGGTAGGATTATTGTATTGACCTATTGATGTAGAAGGTAATTCAATAATATGCATTCAGTTCGAATCAACTACTACTTTATAGGGTCAGCTTTTGCTAAGAATCAGTAACGTTTTAATTTTCAGCTAAGCTTAAAATCATTTTTGTTGTGAAATAAATAATGAATAAATCTTATTTATTCATTTTTGTTTTCAATTTCACAAGATCCCGATTCATATATTCCAGATTTTGAAACTTCTTTGATATCATTTTCATGAAAATAATCATCTCATCTATTTAAAGTGACGACCTCTGTGGCGCAGTGAGTGAAAGCCCTCTTGGGACGCAGACGGTTGCGGGTTCGATCCTCGCCGCGGGATAAATGTTTGTATGATCTGCAAATCTCTCAAAAAATTATCTCGGGTCTGGGTGTTTCTATACATAATATGTATGTATTTACAAACAAACAGTATACATATAAGTAGTATATCAGTTATCTGGTTCATAGTACAAGCTTTGCTTAGTTTGGGGCTGGATGACGCTGTGTGAAATGTCCAGCATTATTTATATTTATAAAGTTCATTCATTGAGAATTTTGCTATTTTTAATTATAAACATACAAAAAAAGTTTATGGCAATAAAATTACATTTCCAGTACTTACATAAGATTTTTTCTCGTTTCACCACAATTTTTGTTAACTAATGGCACTTCTAAAGTTAACTTTTAAATCTAGCAAAAATAACGTTTCCAAATGTCTTATCACTGAACCTGCGTCACTAATATTAGTTTTAGATAAATAATTAATGTTTTGTAATAAAATAATTTATTACAAATTAGGTAAATGCTATAAAAATTATAATACTTACCTATCTCTGCCTGCATAACTGACGTAAATACATAGTTGAGGTGAGAAAAACACGGTTTTAATTTTTATTTGTGAACGAATTTTTAACATTTGAAGAGATATGAATAAACTTCATTTAGCTATTTGTTATCACTAGAGGATCATAGGTCAACATTACCTATTGTCATGACTGATGCGTTAGTAGGTAATTTTATCTTCATAGAACTTCAAAATTTACGTTCAGAAAATGTGCCAAAATAGTTTGGTAGTTACATTTATTGTAGCTCAACCTTTGAATCATGTTGTTGTTTTTATTGAGATCCTGGTACATTTTTATAATCTAGTTATACTATCTAGACACGCGCTACGATTATTGATAAGTTATCTATCGCTCAATGTCCCTTTGTTCCAAAAATTCTCGTAAGAACAATATTGTAAGTACTTGAGAAGTTATATAGTTCAACTGGTACCTCTCTTCAGAAACATTTAAATGGTAAAAAAAACATTAAATAAATTAATAAATAATGCTGGACATTTCACACAGAATCATCTACGCCCCAAACTAAGCAAAGCTTGTACTATGGTAACCAGATAACTGATACTACTTATGTATACTTTTTGTTTGTAAATACATACATATTATACATAGAAACACCCAGACTCGAGATAAATATCTGCAGATCATACAACCATTTAACCCGCGGCAGGAATCGAACCCTCAACCTCTGCATCCCAAGTGGGCTTTCACCCACTGAGCCACAGAGGTCATCTTCATTAGGTTGTCTGAGGTGAGGTTTGTGACAGCAACAGCCCGCTATGCCTTTTGTGTGTGTACCTTCCTAATTATATTTTTGGTCTTGTCTCGAGTCTCATTGTATGAGTAGACTCCATTTTTAGTGTTTTAAAAATCTTTCATCATCGCGTATCTCAATGAATCTTCTGACACCAATATAGCGCCAAGAGTCATCCGAAGCTTACCCTCTAATTGACTATTACAGATTTTCATATCATGGACATAGTTTGTGGAACTAACAAAGACTCGACTTTCCACCATATGCGATATTATTATTTGTCTTCATATTAAAGAACTCTTTTGTATGCGCAAATTATCTGATACAATATCCATTGATTAATGGCTGGGGATAGTACTCACAACCTATCATAGAGAGTCTACATAGCCTACAACCTAATATGAGTTTTTTCTTAGGTTTCTCATACAGGGACCTTTATGATTATCACGATGTAAATAACAAATTAATCTTTGTAAGTTCTGAAGTTCCGGGTTTGGGTGATACCCTGATACTCGCAGTTTATGATATCTACGACATCGACACGTGACTACTAGTGTAGGATGATGAATATTTCGAGTTTTATGATGACATAATTATGAAGTATGAGTGTGAATGAGCAAAGGTCAAAGTATAATTTGTGAGGGGAAACCAGTACTTTGGTTTTTGAATCCTCCATTGACGTCCCCTAGGTTGTAATAAAAGGATGTAAACTATTTCGTGTTCTGTGTCTTTGTAGTGGATCTGTGTTCTTAATCTAAAGCAATTTTATAAAGTCTAAATTTTACTCATACAATTACATACAAACTAATTACATACCCAATGATAAAGGATAAGGATGATGATGATATTTGATCAATCTGATGAAAATAGTGCAGGTTTTTTTTATATTACTTATAAAAAAATAAGTAAAATATCATTACAATAGCAACAGTATTACCTAGTTTATAGTTATTTTTACAATAGAAATAATAATAACGTGAAGAACTAATAATAAGTAGGTAATTAAAATTTTCTTCTATTATAGATTTATTCATAGAAACGAATCTACTTCATGAATTAAAAAATAAAAGAGTAGAGTCATCTAATGATCATTGCAAACGAACTGTAGATAGAACTTAGACGTAAGTAAAACGCATTAATATTTTATGATTAATCAATGGAGGATACTTGGCCAGGCGCGGTGATGATAGGTGGAGCAGAATTCTTACCGACTGGTACCCCAACATGGAACTCATGGGAGGAGCGTCAATCGTTCCCAGCAGTGGGATGAAACATGCTGCATATGATGAAGGTGATGAATGAAAGGTACACAAGAAAATATAACAATAATACAGGGCTCAGACGCTGATTTTCAGTGCCGCTTAGGAATAAGGGGCACAAACTTCTATCATTTCGTATCACGCTACATAAACGTGAACTATACTTCTACGAGTATAAACATTGATGTTTGTCTCAGTCTCATCTATAAGCGTAAATAGAAATTATTATTGTTGAACCGGAACTAATTAGTAGGTAGATAGTTAGTTACATCTAATTTGTTTGTTGGGTATGAGAACTTAGTTGCTAAGTTGCGATTCTAAGTCAATTAGTTAAATTGAAACAGCCATAAGCGTATATTAATGATTTACTAATTAAAGACTTAATTTGGTAATGTATGAAGGTCTACAAAAACGAGTGTTGTTTTTGCACGATATTAATATGAATAATGCTGCATTATCTGATTTCTTATACGAGGTATTCAGTAAGATAAATTTTGAATTAGGTTACTTTTAGCATTTCAGGAAAAGGTTCTGCTCTACCATATCAGTTTATTTTTCTCGTGAGTGGTTTTGGTGAAGATATGAGAGCATTGCAGATTTCTGATGGGACGAAAGTTTAGTCTAGTTTTGTTGAGTGTAGGCATATGTAGGATGCCTCCTGAAGCTATATAAATCATTAGAGAAAGTCCTGCTCACTAGACAAATATTTTCCCGACCCTGATTAATATGACGTCGTGATCTAAATTTGAAATGATTTGTGGCAATGTACCTAGCTCCCAAGTTTCAAACAGATGAACTTTCAGTTTTTTTGTTTAGCTACAACGAGTAGGAATATGTTCATTGTTTGGACATCGGAAGAGTCCAAAAATAGAAAAATACCTTATTTTCTAATTGTAGATTTAAACTCTTGTAAGTGTTCTCCCCATAGACATGAGGAGTTTTTCGCTACGTTCAAGTTCTCCCAGTCTAGTTGGCCTTATGACTAAACTAATGGTATAAGCTATATTAGCCAATCGTAGATTGGTATTGTACATGCCATGTATCCGGGCGGGACTTCGGACCTGCGATTAGCTTATTGTTTCCATTACTTTGTTTGTACATACTTATATAATTTACAAAGCTATGTCAGAATAAAGTACTGAAAGTACTAATAGGTAATTGTTGCATTTATGAAAATTAAATGTCCTAACAAAAAAGATAACTAAATTATTGTGTCTTCGTTATTCAGTATGTTCTTGATGTATTATTTTTATATTTAAAACGCTGTTCATGGTCTATCTTGTAAAGTTTTTCTTGATAGATCGTAGAAGTCAGGTGGTCACCTAACTTCTACGATCTATCAAGAAATCTACCAAGCAGGAGGTCTCCTGCTTGGTCACTAAAAGAGGGAACGCTATTGGTCCTTACTGCAAAGTCATTAAGCCATGACGGAGGCCTACGGGCTACGACTGGTAGCCTCATAACTCCGTCACCAGAGTTGGCCGCTCATATAAACCTGCTTATGAAGATCAAGTTATTGTTGTAATTGAGAGTAGTTCTTTTATACTGATTGCTTTAGCTTGAAGTTCGTATAGCCAGTCAATGTCCAAGGCCGCAAGGGCGTTGCGACAGCGCACCGCTTTGTTCTATTTCCTTATCAATACTTACGACATTATCGTGTGACAATTATTACCCGAATTCAATTAGAATGTAGTAGGAAATCTATTAAAAAGTAATCATGTACTTCAATCTATTTCAACAAACTAGGTTTATGATAAATTCACATACTTCTAAACATTGATATCTACACGGCTGTCTTTACGCTGTAATAATTAGACAAATTAGTAAGTGTCTTTCCTGGCCCGTATTGGTATTCAGTTTTGGAAACAGAATTAAATTATAAGACCAATGACATGGATTTGGATAAATACCGTGTACCGTCTAATGGCAAAGCAAATCGATAAAAAAAACTAAAAAAACATAGTTTTTTTAAACTTTTTAGGTACGTTAGGGAATTACGAAGTACTCACTTGCGGTACCTACATTGGATGTTTCCGGTTCCTCTCTACCAACCAATCAATGCTCTACCCGTGGGAAACGAGCTTTATTCAGATGGGACTGATAATATCCCAGAAATTCAGAATTCCATGCCACGTCGTAGGTAATGTCGAAATCAAATTCTTCATAAATCTTATTATTTTGCCGGGAATTTATCGCGTAAAACAAATTAATTTGACTAGTAGGTAAGTAATCAGTAAGTAAAAGTAATTAAGTAATTTTACTAGTAGGTTAGTAATCGGTAAGTAAGTGAGTAATTAATTTTACGCGATAATGAAATAATATTATGAAAAGTAATTCTTCTTCTTTTTCGACAAGAGACTATTTTTCAATGCTATTTTTACCTATTTTTACCAATTTCAGGCGACTCTACACTTACCCAGAAAATGCAACCCAAAACGAAGTCAACCACAGTGACTCGGCAGTTATGACGTCACATCCTCAGTTCCGATATGACCCTCATGGCCCCGTTTTCAAAGGAAACTGTCAGCTGTAGGTTACGTCACAGGTTAACGACATGCCCCATATTGTATGATAAAGGTCGCGAAATGACTGAAGCTATTGCCCTCAACATAATATTTGCATCTACATCAGAAAAACATTTCACAATAAATGTATGGATGAGATTTTTTTCTCTTCAGATTCGGTAGGTGGTAGTTAGGTTAGGTTATTTTAATAAGTTCAGTATGAAACCTACTGAACTGCCTATTAATACCTATTATAAATGTGTGATTTTGTGAGTACTTATGTTATACTCGTATATGTTTATATTGTTTAGGTTTCAAACATTGTCCAAGGCACCACAGCTAGATTCCCTCCTGAAGCTGTCAATCAAAAAAGTCCTCTACTTATTATAGATAAAAAGGCCTAAGTTTAACCAGTGAACCAATTTTACATCTAGGCTTCAAATGATACCACGCGAGCAGAGCCACGGGCGGATGCTGTTAGTGTGATATTAAAATAAGAATCACCTTGCCTAACCAATCTTTAGAACATGAACCACAAAATAACCATACTTATACTTAAACTCAAGTTTATTGTAAAATGTAAACAAACGCCTAACTAATGCCGAAGGTAGGTACCTACTTCAAACATTCAATTGTAAAACATTTTCTTTAACAAAAAAATATTATTGAAAGTGTCACTGACGCTCCAAGAAAAATGCAATAAATGTGTCAACAAAGACACTGAAATTGTTGGAACAATGACTCATAATGTCATGTTTGGATATAGGACGATGCTCTAACAAAGGTGTTTTAGCATACAGCTCCCGGAACACTTGGCTATTGTTTACATACTAACAGCTGTTAATTCTGTGGCCTTAGTACTAACTATTTGTTATTCTGTAGCTGTAGTAATAGCTGCTATAAAGCTGTGGTATGATAGTACTAAGTAGTAGGTAAGCTGTGGCGTAGCGAACTGATAACACGTGTTCTCGCTAAACTTGCGCATGCGTGCAGAATACTAATAGTAATAGAGCACGTCTGAAATTGATATATTATGCAGGTACCACATGTTTTTGTTTACTAACAAACCGACTTGATGCTAGATTAAATAGTAGGTAAGGTAAGTTTAAAAATGAAATGAAAACCGTCATAAACTAAACGTGTCTTTAATTAATTGTTAATTAATACCTGAGGAAAAACAATTGTCGAAAAACAGTTGTTGTGGTATGGGCATGTTATGACGAGAAGAATGCTAGGTTTGTATGTGGAGGAATGTAGCGGAAGTGGCAGACCAAAGAAAAGACCATTCAGTTCATCCAGGACTGTGCGAAGGATGATATTACGCGTAAGAAATGATATTTTTTTTTAATAGAGCGGAGTGGAAGATAAAAATCTGTTGTGCCGACCCCACATAAAAATGGTATAAGGGCAGGGAGATGATGATGGTGACCTCAGGAAAAACGAGAATTGGCATATTATAATGACCTTTACACAAAATATTTTAGACAAAACAATAAAAAACTTATGAGCAATCGCGAATTTTCATAATGTCAAGCTACAATAATCAAATCACTGAAAATAATATTAGTAGTAACGAGTTTTAAATATTTTTTGTTCCATTGTTTTTCGTGTTTTCATCTAAACTAGAATAGATTTATATTAGGTACCTTCCTACCTATTAACGACTTACGTATACATCATCAGGTACATACATATTATGATACCAATTTTGTAAATTTATTTACAGAAACTAAGCTACTACATATTTACATATATTTATATTTGGCTACTAAAAATTTACTAATGAAGCGATACAAAAAACAGATTATTCGACCACTAAAGACTACTTTTATTTACAAAATCATTTGGGAATACGACTTCTGTGGCGCAGTGGTTGAAAGCCCGCTTGGGACGCAGAACGTTGCGGTTTCGATCCCCGCCGCGGGAAAAATGTTTGTATGATCTGCAAATATTTATCTCGGATCTGGATTTTTCTATGTATAATATTTTAGTTACCTGGTTCCCAAAGTACGTACAAGCTTTGCTTAGTTTGGGGCTAGATAAAGCTGTGCTGTGTGAAATGACCAGCATTATTTATTATTTTATTTTATTATAAATAACTAATAACTATAGTCAAATGGAAACATGTTTATTTACCTAATATAAGTTACCGGTCTAACAAAACTGTAGACTTAGATGCTGCAATGTGGTAATTTGTTTAACCTTTACACAAGAAAACGTGTAATTTTACCGACTAATTGTTCAACTTACTTACTGGAAGCAATAGCTTCCAGTAAGTAAAAACCAATTACCCAAGTAATAACTTGGGTAATTGGTTTTTGCATCATCTGCTTACATGGGAGAAGGAAATATGGAGATATCAATAAATAGTGACTTTTGCATCTCGCAAACAACGCGCAAATCAAGCACCTTATCTGCCTGCAGGCAATGAACAGAACATCGTATCTCTAGTAGAATAGAGTACCTACAATGTAATTTGAGTTCTATTTTGGATTATAAGTTGACTGTTGGAAATATTCTTAGTCATTATACTTACTTAGGTACTTTATTATTAACTTAGAGATCTGCATAGCATAATCACTTTGACCACCCTGGTCATGCTATGCAGACAGGGACTTTTCGCTGACTCTACGATTTTTTTTATTAAAAACATGTAATTCTATTCTCCCCCCCCCCCACTCCCTCCATTCATCTCTCTCCTGTGCTAATAATGTCCAGTCGGCAGTGGGGGGAGGCCTTTGCCCAGCAGTAGGACATTGAGGGCTGATATAATAATATAAATAAAATAATAATAAATAATAAATAATGCTGGACATTTCACACAGCATCATCTAGCCCCAAACTAAGCAAAGCTTGTACTATGGGAACCAGATAACTGATATACTACTTATATACTTTTTGTTTGTAAATACATACATATTATACATAGAAAAACACCCAGACCCGAGACAAATCTGTATGTCATATAAACATTTGTCCCGCGGCGGGGATCGAACCCGCAACCTTCTGCGTCGCAGGCGCAGAAGGTTGTCAAATAATACATATAATAATTCTATTCTATCAGGGTTCTTAACCAAGTTTTATTTGACGCATGTTTGAATTATATGTATGTTTTCTCGACTTACTCATCGGATTTCAACGAATGAGATGTTAATCGATTTGTTCATAATCCGGTTGAACTATGTTGCAACCCTTTTATTTATCATTTTTTTATCACGATCATCATCATTCATAGGAAGCTGTACTTTGTCTGGTTTTAGTATTTTTAATCTTGTTATGTATAAGCCCACATTTGACTAGCGACGCACGGGTCCCTCCCTATATCAACTGAGCAATTTATTTATTTGCTATCTCACACTCGAGTGCCCGTATGTCGTTTAATGATCAACAATCGACGATATATTGCTGTGTATTAAAAATACAGATACTTATTATTTTTATTTTACTTTCTGAGACAATCTCGGTAACTTTCAGATTTATTATATTAGTACGATTGTACCTACTTTATGATAGTTAGGATTAGACGATATAGTAATTATATCTTTCAAAAAAAAACTAGACTGAACTTCCGCTAGACACGCACGGCTTCAGCAATTAAGCTTATACCTATATTTCAAGAAAGATCATCCTAGCAACCGGTTTAAGTACCTACCTATTATAATATCATTGGTACCTATTAATATAGCCTTTAATGTCGGTAGACACAAAAACAGTGTTGTTTATGTTGATCGCCTCAATCAAGTTCCATTTGATATAACACATAGGTATTGGCAATTGCTCTTTGATCCTTCGCAGTTTCCGCGACAGACCTTGATAACCTCTGCTGACGTCATCTTAGTGCCCTCAGCATGCACTTGACAGGTTAATCTAATCATTATTAGAATATGGTGAGAATTCTAATAGGAACTAAGTAGGTATGAGATACTCGTCTTTTTAATAATGTAGTCTGGTTTTATAACACAAAGCTTGTGTTATTTTTTGTTAGCATGTTTCGTCTATGCAACTAGTTATTAAATATCATTTGCAACAATGAATACTCAGAAATAACTTCCCTAATTTCAGGCAGCAAGCAGATTCTTCATGGCGTTCACGGAAGACTGCGTCCAAAGCAGCTTATCGCGATCATGGGGCCTTCAGGAGCGGGCAAGTCCACACTCCTAGATGTTCTGTCCGGATACCGCATCACTGGAGTTGGAGGAGCCGTGTTCATCAATGGAAGGGGAAGGATCATGAGTGAGTATTTGAATAAATACAACCTAGAGTAAGGCCAATCAAGTATACTTAATTTTCGCTCGAGTAAGTTACGCTCAGCTCAAAATACCTTAACAAAAAACGACTTAGGTAACTATTTATAACAAACCAATATTTTATGATGATAATTCTACTAACGTTATACCATTGGTCTACTGGTAACATCAACGACCACCGCTTCCAAAGTCCGGTGAAGTAAAAAGTAACACGTCCAGTCCCAATCCCAATCGGCGCTATTAAACATAGGTAATTTATTATATACTTATTATTTCTATAATACAATCTCTATATATAATAAAACATTTTTGAAAAAAAAAATTGAACCGACTTCACAGAACACAAACAGAAGAACCTTCTACACACTAAAAAAAGAAAAATAAGAATATAATTTGAAGTCTAAATTTTGGAAATCGGGCCACAATTTTCTTAAAGTTCAGTGATTGTTTTAGTTTTACGGGAAAACTATTAATCCCTCAGGAATAAAATTTATATTATATTATTTATATTATATTATTATAAGAGTATACCTTTCAAACAAAAAAAAAATTTTGGAAATCGGTCCACAACTGACGGAAATATCGGTGAACATACATTAAAAAAAAAAAAAAAAAAAAACATACATACAGCCGAACATATAACCTCCTCCTTTTTTTGAAGTCGGTTAAAAATGAATCCCTATTTGCCTTGGTCACGCCATCACGCGTGAACGGCTGGACCGATTTCACAAATTTTTTTTTTGTTGTGTTTGTTATTGTCAAGAGAAGGTTCTTATGACAGAAAAAAATTGCGCGGAAAAATGAATCATGCGCAGACGAAGTCGCGTGGGTCAGCTAGTTATATAATAATTTTTCGTATTAGAACCTTCTAAGTAAAGCCCGATAGCGATAGCGATAATATCGCTACCTATGCAGGCTTCCTTAGAAGAATCGATGTCTAAAACGAGTTTAACCGGTATTTTGCTACACCGAACTTAGATGTCTTCAGAGATAGGAATAGATTTAGTGTTTCTTCTCCAAATAAAGTGTAGTTGTTAATAATCAAATGCTATTCTTACACGAACGATTTCGATTGTGTAATCGAAATTTTTTTGAGAAGAGTTCAATAGCTGCATAGAACTAGCATAAAAAGTGACTTGATCATACACCACCACAAAAAGAATAAAATGTTTACTAATGTTTATTAGTAATAAATAATATAAAAGTTTATAAGTTACATAAGTTCTTTATTTCTTACGTACGGGCACTGAATCGGGTGCGCTTCCGGAAGGCGGTGATGAGCGCAGCGAAGCGGAGCTTAGCGACTCGTGAAATTATCAATCACAATAAGCTCGAGACAAGAAACCAAATTCTGCTCGAGCATCGTGATTGGCCGACTAAGCTCCACTCTACTTAACTCCGTCTCAATTGAAAGGGACATGAAAGGTGACTCTAGCATTCTATGTGTTTGTAATCTGTTACATGCTCTGTAGGTACTGTAGAGTCATGGTTTGACTTTTAACCTTAATAATGTATTACGCGGGTTATGACATTTCCGGAATTCCTCATAATTGTACCTTGGCCTAGGTACATCGGCAACAATGTAGGTATATGACACATTGATAGTTCATAATATGATTTTCTTTTTTAATTTAATTATTTTTGTGAAATAAAATCGATCATTCATTATCTAATGAACGAGTCTATATACCTAATTCATACAGTCTAGTTTTTTGTAACAGTAGGTATCCACAAACCTTCGCTATAGCAGTTGTGACTGTAGGATTCCAGAGTTAAAATGAGGGTAGTATATTGAAACATGTAAGTGTAAACATGTAAACATGTAGTGAAACATGTACACATGTAGTGAAACATGTAGGTAAGTATTACCTATACCTACTGGTATCACATAAGCAAAACCGCAGGAGAAGGGCTAAATTATAAGCCAGAAAGTGAAATAACATGATAATATGTACCTAGGTATAGTGTATAGGAGGCACGTAGGTATCCTGCGTACGTACGTACTTAAGTAGAGCACGACCGCGGTCGTGGTGGTCGTGGCCCTGCAGCCCTGAACGCTGCGGTCGAGTGCAACTTACTTCGCAACAAGCTGACAAGTGACAGCTAATCAGTTTTTTCTGCAGATAAGCTACTTCATACGGCATATTCTCGGAGATGTATTCAATATTAAAATCCTCCTTTTACAAAGATAGTTTTGATTTAAGGCTAAAGGAAGATCACCACGCGATCCTATCACTTGGGTTCTCCAACGGGAATTCAATATCTATCAATCTACATTTTGCAAATGACTCATCAAAATACCAAAAGATTTTACCAAGTAGGAGCTTTATAAAATACCGGGCTCCGTGCAAATTATTATTACCCGTTAGGCCTTAACAAAACAGGTTTAGCATGAGCAAGTCATTTAATAGCTCAAACAGTTAGCTGATTATGGTAGGTAGAATATAGGTACTCAGGTACTTGCATGCTTATGTACCTACTGTCGAACGTATCTGAATTGTTGAAAGTATGAACTCTATATTGCTCTTATTTTATCAAGAGAGCTTGACTATTCGTTTCGAGCATATTTAGTTTAATAACACGGATCTAAACGGCGAAAGAAAACGTCATGAGGAAAGCAGTCAGTATTTTAATAGGCATAAATGGCCTCCTTCACGGGTTAACATGGGACAATGTGACCCCCTCTGAAACACGGAAGCATTCAGTTATTTATTAATGCCGCTAGCAGTCATCCATCTATTTAGTGACCATGCAGGTCTATATCGATCTATATCAAAAACGTCTAAGCAAGCTACAACACAAGCGCTTCTACGTTAAAATATTCCTACTATGTCATTTAGGAAATTAACACTTTTCGCGAAAAAAACCCAACTAATATAGGATTTCTTTTATACCAATGTTTTTTATGATAATTCCAGAGCGGTTCAAGAAGATGTCATGCTACATCCAGCAAGATGATCGACTACAAGGCCTGCTCACGGTGGGAGAGAACATGTCGCTCGCAGCCGACCTGAAGCTGCCCACCAAACTCGACCACTACGAGAAGGGAGAAGTGGTACGTAATCTTCATATAAACCTACCTTTGGCATGATTAATAATCTCTCTTATCTTCAGGCATTTAAGGTCTAAACTGTTGTCAACGATGTAGAGTCATTTCATTTAATTCGGCTGGTACCTAATTATCCAGATCTTTAAAATGCCTTCCAAATGATAATTATAATAGGTATATCTTTTAGTTTGTGTCTGAATTGTAATGACTAATGAAAATAATATTTGGAAAGCTGTATTACCTGACGAATATAACGATGTCAGTGTTCATTGCATTTCACTGCGTGCAAGAATTCATGTAGGCAACGAAATTTCCTGAGAAATATAGGTAGTAATGTTTGTTCACAGATTGAAGATATCCTAACAAACTTGGGTCTCTACGAGCACATGAATACGCGTAGCTCCATGTTGTCTGGTGGGCAGAAAAAACGACTCTCCATCGCGTTGGAGCTCATCAACAACCCTCTTATCATGTTCTTGGATGAACCTACCACGTAAGATATTTTCGTATTAGAATGAACACATAGGCAAATACTCCTCAAACCACGGTAAATGATAAGTATACGTTGCCAAACCAGCAATAAACATCACTGCGCTGTAAGTGGTACTTAATGAGAAAATATCCATAATCCTAACCAACATAGCTCATTTAATAAAGTACCAGAACTATTACTGTGTGTGCTAAACGACCTCGCTCTACTTTACGTAGATACCTCGTATCTTCTTTGCAAAAACTTGGCCGTAAGAATTCTAAGTACTTAAATGTGGTTTATAGATGTCAGGAGGCATTTGTAATGAACTTAGTAGTGTTTGGAACAAAAAAAAAAGCAACGATAACTCTCAATCTTGTATTTCCAGTGGTCTAGACAGTGCGTCCTGCTCCCAGGTAGTGAAGCTATGCCAGAACTTGGCGCACCAAGGCCGCACTATCGTGTGCACTGTCCACCAGCCTTCAGCCTCCCTATTTGCACTGTTCGACCAAGTGTACGTGCTGGCAGCTGGCCAGTGTCTCTACCAAGGCACCACGAAGAACTTGGTGCCGTATCTAGACCAAGCAGGCGTACCATGCCCTATTTACCATAATCCTGCAGATTACAGTAAGTCTTCCATACGCAAAAAAGGGTCACTTACCTATCGTTCATCAGATAAGGCTGACTGCCTCTCTATCAGTACCTAACCTATTACCTAGGAGAGAATATGACAGAAATCCAAGCATATTATCGTTTTTTGATATTTTTACTTGGTTTTTTTAAATTATCACCTATTTTTTCAGTTTTATATTCAATAGGTACCATAAACCTCTGCGCCATCACCTAACCACATATTCACTTCACTCTAAAGCAGACTTTCACATAACTTTCTTTTTCAGTCATTGAACTGGCATGCGGAGAATACGGCGAAGACAAAATCCAGCTGCTGAGCACAAAGGCAGAGAACGGCAGATGTCTCGACTACTTTGACGCAGGCGACGCTATCCCCAGCATGGAACAGCTGAGGAAGCAGTACCCTCTGAGCGTTATGAGGGAGCAGGAGCCGCTGTCGGCTGGCGCTGAAGAGACCTCGCAGTCCAACCAAAGATCTGTGCTCATTAAAAGAGGATTTATGAAGGCGAAACGAGATGCGGTAAGTTAACAGGAGATTGCTCCCCAAAACGACACTGCACTGCATTTCTTAAACTCGGAATACATATTAATGTGAGAATTTCAACCCTTTCAACAGTCAGGTTGAATATGTTCAAGTCAATACTTAGTACCTATACATAGGTACTTAGTATTGACTTGAACATCTCCAAGAGGAACTTTGACGTTAATTTTATCACAGTCTCAAAGTTCCTTGAAAGTTCCTTTCCTTTTTCTGAAAGCCTACTTTCAGAGCTTTAAAATATGTTAGGTAAGTACCTGCTGAAAATCTTCCACAAACAACTTTTTTTGTCCCTTTCAGACCATGACCCACTTGCGCCTGATCGTGAACGTGCTAGTCGGCATAATGTTAGGCAGCTTGTTCATCAACGCGGGGAACGAGGGCTCCCGAGTGCTGGAGAACTATAATCTTCTGTTCGCTATCCTGATGCACCACATGATGTCGCCGATGATGCTCACTATCCTCACATGTAAGGCTGATATGACAAATTATTTAGTTCACAAATATGGGCCGAACACGTCTGCGAATATATTTTATGGACAAAACGAACCACACATGGTAGGCCTAGATTTATGGGACGTTGGATTCTCAACTAAGATCCCGTGAATGAATGTAGGTACTTACCTATTCAGTCTTTATTTTCTTGTTGTTCTCTACAGTGTTACAGGGCTTATCGGCCTGAAAAATCCACCTGTAATATATATAATAAGTATAAATAAAATCCAATGTCCGTTTTTTTCAGTCCCGTCTGAGATGTCCATCTTATCAAAGGAGCATTTCAACAGATGGTACTCACTGGGTTCCTACTACATATCAATCACGCTAGTCGACTTGCCAGTATCGGTGAGTACATAGGTCCTAATCGGAACTAGTTGTTACGTACTGGTGTAAGATTTAGAATGAAAGATTTCATCGACCCTGCTGTAAGTAATATCTTCATTATTATAAGAAAAAGAAACGCATATTTAGAAACACAGCTAATTTTGCTTCGTGAAGCATTGTTCTTTTCGTGCATAAAGAAAACTTGACTTGAGCTCATAGTTTATCCCAATATAGGGCTCATTAACTTGATATCGCGAGCTTACCAACTACAACTACTTTAAATACAGTTATTTTTAATTCTAGATAGTATCCTGTGCGCTCTTCACTGTGATAGTGTACACCATGTCATCACAGCCACTCGACATCGTGCGGTTCCTCATGTTCTTCGCCATATCCTTCTACACGGTGCTGGTGGCGCAAAGCTTCGGGCTCATGATAGGAGCCGCTTTTAACGTCGTCGTGAGTATTGCTCTGAACAATTGAATGGACGATCATAGCAGTATTATTCACTGAGCAATTGTCTCCGCAGTAATAAAATCCCTCGGAGTTTTTCCGAGTTTCAGGGAGCCCTTAAGTGAGATTTTATCCCGGCTGATAGACGTGATTTGTGTAGAGTCACCATGATAGAGCAAAAGAGCCTTACCATTTGTGTCTCACAAGTCAGGTTCGGATTATAGGTTGAAACACACAAACACATAATTTCATAATTTCCAGAACGGCACGTTCCTCGGTCCGACAATTTCAGTGCCAATGATGATGTTCGCCGGGTTCGGAGTGACGCTGCGGGACTTGCCCTCCTACTTGTACTGGGGGTCCTATGTCTCGTACCTGAGGTACGGCCTCGAAGGCTTCATAGGGGCTATCTACGGCCTCGACCGCCCCATACTTGACTGCAATCAAGCGGAATACTGCCATTACAAGTGAGTAAATATTATTATATTTTTTATAATGAAACGTCAACGACATCATTTTAAATGTTTTGTTGATAATCTATGGTTATGGGAAGATGAAAATCCAAATATAACGTCTTTGGCTCTACCAATAATTTTCTGATAATTAAAAGTGTTAATTAACTCTCATAAGATTATCGGTAATATTGCAATGCATTCTAGTTAAAAGTAATAACACGAAAAACAACAGGGAACCTATATTATGTATTACCTATAGTATATATTGTGAATAATAAAGCATGATAAATTTAAGTATCTGTTTTTTTTTCAGACACCCTCGTCAGTTCCTAGCCGAGGTAGCGATGTCCCCTGACATGTTCTGGTGGGACGTGCTGGCTCTTTCTGTCACTGTGGTCGTGCTAAGGATCGCAGCATTCCTTCTCCTGAAATGGAAACTCAACGCGGTCCGATAAGAAGTAAAGAAATTATCAAAATAACATTGCATTATGAAGATTGTTAGGAGTTTCGTTTTCAGGAGATAGCGAAGGCCTATTCCGAAGACGAAAGGGATTAGAGAAGACAAAATTGTCCTTAAACGGCGTAGAGTCTACGCCGTAAACCATAAAGTAGAGGAAGACTGGGGTGATATTGCATGTGGAAATAGGTACACAGGATCTGTCTGGGTCCATTGGTGCCATGAACTGTTGATAAAAACGTAATTTTAAAGATTCCTATCCTAGTTTGACTAGAAGGTATAGGTAAGTAAATAAAAATTGCCAAAATATAATTTCGTGGTCGTAACGTAAAATACTGTGATAGGTTTATTTTCATTTTTTTTTTATTTTAAGTATTTCCTCGTTATTTAGATTTACACATCTTCTAAAACATTTTTTTTTTTTTCAAGTATAATTCATGCAAGTCAACAACTTCTTGGCACGTAGTTATTCAATCAAACATATTGGTACAATGCAGTAGTAAAGTAATAACTTTGTCTGTCAAGAGACTTTACTTGTTTTTTTTTTTCGGTGGGCCTAATACTAATGGCCTATAGTGTTACATCGCGGGCACTGAAGGTGCCGAGACGCCTAGAGAGAAGAGTTACGACAACATGCGCAAGGGCACCTTTAATAGGTATGAACCTCGGCTTTGGCTGTTGCCGAATAGAATTTACCTACCTATCTATCATCACTAGATGACGGTATCACTTCACCATTGGCGAGAGTGATAGCGTCATCTGGATCGCCAAGAACGTTTCTTGGCCGTCTGGGGGTGGACTTTAGTTGAACTAGCTATAGGCCAGTTAAATGCCATAATATGAAAGCCAGGTGCATCCCAGACAAAGTCGCGTAGGTCACTAGTACCACACATAAACCAATTTTGGTTTATCTGATTGAGAGCTATGGGTAGTCATTAGGTAAACACTTTATCATTCTATTCCACATCATGTTAAGTTTGTTATACAATCGTGCTCTTAATTGAGCTATGGTATAGTCATTTTAATCTAATTAAGTCTGAAATAAATGAATTATTATTACTTACCTACTTATTTTATAGTAATCTGACTGATTTTGTTATACTTATACAAAAATACCTACCTACAAGTCACTTAATGTAGGAAAATGTACAGTGTATATGAGTGTACAGTAGGTACATGTGCATGTGTAGGTAGGTACACAGTTTCAATGTTTTAAGCTGTAATAAAATCTGTTATGAATATGAAATACTTATTAAAATATTTCTTCGGATGAAAGTCCGTGGTTACCTATATCGTTTTAGTTTTAAGTTGCATTTTATGGCATTCGATTGCTCAATTAGCTATTTATTAATTAAAATAATAAATAATGCGATTTAAACAATATATTTTATAACTATTTGGATGTATTTTTAAAGAGTTGCTATATAAGTTCGGAGCGGGCATTAGTCGGTAGCAGGTAGGTAGTAGACTTATATGACTTCTACTATAGGTAGCCTAGGAGACAAAACTATAGTCTGTTTATTAAATTATTCCAAGTTTGATACAGGTGACTAGAATAAGGTATAAAATATAAATTTAGATACCTATACAAAGATACAAACTAGGTATATAACTATAGATAATAAATAATTGTAAATAAACTTTTTTATTTTATTAAACATTTGTTTTATTTATATTTAATTGTTACACATTCTACATGTACTTTTCTTTTCCACAGAGAGAATAGATAAAAATGACAGTAATGACATCAGCCCCCTTAGCATGGTTTGTCTAGGTACCGGAGAATAGATATTAATGACAGTAATGACATTAGAGTGTGTATAAAACGGAAAGAATGTGGATAAAAGTTACTTTTATCTACACTCTAATGTCATTACTGTCATTTTTATCTATTCTCCGGTACCTAGACAATCGCCATGCTAAGGGGGCAGAGTATGGATTAAAGTAACTTTTATCCACACTACCTACCCGTTTTATATTAAAACAATTGAAAATATCTAATGTTAAGTCCCATAACTCGAAAACCGTGAGACTTTTACTGGGCACGAGGTTCCTGATGATGCCCCTTACCCGTAGCTTAAGGATTATCCACTCATTACAGGACACCCTGTATATCGTGGTAGAGCTATAAACTTACGTTGAAAGCAAGCAAGTTCTTAGCCTCCAGAAAAACCAACAATGAAAGCTTTCAGAGCTTTGTTTGACATTGATCTTCTTCTTCGTTCAGTGTGGACTGTGTGGTTAGGTTTGGATTCAAGTTGATGCAATGAAGGAGATATTATATGGTACAGGCTGCAGGTTTCAATGTCTCATTCGCAATTAATTTGAAATTCGTCGTAGACAACCAAGTTCACGATGTGATGATTTGGGCAGTTGTCCGCAGCGTCCGCTAGATGGCACAATCAGTCGTTCGTAATTGTAATCCCAAATAAAATAAAATAGGAATAACCATACATTTTGACAGATTACACTGGGCACAGGCAGTGGCGTAGCTAGGTAGCCAAGGGCCCTGGTGCAAAATAACCCGGGGCCCTAACTGAACGGTTTAGGTTTTATCAAGTCAAAATATGCAGGGTGTGGCCAAATGTAAACGTATTTATTTTTTTGTAAAAACGTAAGATTTGATTCGTCATTTTCTGGGTACTTAACTATTTGAAAAATCTAATAATCCAGTTGTTTTTATTTTCAAAATACCTATAGTTTCCTTAGAACAAAACCTTCCGGACTCTCGGGACTCAGAGTCCGAAGGCCCCTTGAGCTTGAGGGCCCCGGTGCACTGCACCGCCTATATAGCCATTCGGTAGCTAGCTACGCCACTGGGCACAGGGGGTTATTCGCGTTCGTTTTTTCGTTCGTTTGGTGAATATTCGGATGCTTCTTACTTCAAGCTTAGTTGTATTCAGTCGATAAGATCAACGTTAAAACACGGTCCTAACTTAGGGCCAAATATTCCAAACCGAAAAATTAGCCCTTGAAGTCAGAAATCGTAGTAAGAAACATCCGAATATTCATCAAACGAACGA
This sequence comes from Epirrhoe tristata, assembly GCA_951394285.1. Lineage (NCBI taxonomy): Eukaryota > Metazoa > Arthropoda > Insecta > Lepidoptera > Geometridae > Epirrhoe > Epirrhoe tristata. The sequence goes on from OX596145.1 coordinate 5,110,662, forward strand.
TAATAAGAACGGGAATACGGCCCCAGGAATAATTTTATACCACGTTAATTAGTAAGGCCGTACCAAGCTAAGTAGTACTACTCGCCAAACATAGTTTGAAGTCAAGGGGAAGTACCCTATGAATTTTGATTTCCATGAGTGTCGAAATATACGTTTATATATACGTACGAAGTTTGATATTTTCACAGCTTAAAAGGGCCGTAGAAGGGTCTTGACGGACAGACAGACAGGCGGACAACAAAGTGATCTTATAAAGGTTCCGTTTTTTCCTCTTGAGGTATGGAACCCTAAAAAAACTTAAAGCCAAGTCTCCGTAGCCGAAACCGGCCGAGGGTTATTTATTTTAAATCTTTCAAATTTTTTTTTCAAAACCTAGAGAATATTTTATTATAACAGATCAAGTTGAAAACATAATAAGTAGATACCTACTTACCCTACTACCTACTATTCCAAGAACCAAATCAATTGTTATTAATATTAACTATGATTTTATTATTCTCATTATCCAATAACTCTAGGTCAAGATAAAATCGATAGTAATAGTAATCGATAATAAACATACATTGACTAATCACATGGAATATGTCTGATGTGCGCTTAATCTACGTAAAACGAGACGAATCTGTCTCTCTCCAATTATAGCCAGTTCAAACTAACTTATCTCAATTATTGATACAGATTGACCAAGTGTAGAAGTCTTCCTTGTCGAATTCGACAATGTTGAACCTGGCTTATAGACTACGTAGGGAATAGAAATAGGATAGGCCTAGGATTACTTTTAACGAAATAAAAATGGTTTTACGAACATGTCGAGTCGAAGCATCTTTTACTTTTTGTCATGCTGTAGGGCCTCCTTTGTTAGGTTTAAAAACCTACTTATTTTCACCATAAATAACACTAGAAACTTGATTTATAATACAGCGGAATGCATTCGGTTCGGAATCGACCGACAGCAACCAATCACAGTGCAAGAAAAAATTCGGATCAATTCTTGCACTGTGATTGGTTGCTGTCGGTCGATTCCGAACCGAATGCATTCCGCTGTATTATTAATCAAGGGCCAGGCCTGGAAATAAATATACTAACTCGCTGAAAGGAAAGATTGAATCCGAGCGAGGAAAAATTCAAGGAACGTAAACTACCGATTGTTACAATCGGAGCTTACAATTTAAACTCCGTTTTATAATACTACTATAAGCATATTAGCGATATTTCCGTCAATTGTGGACCTATTTCCAAAATTTTTTTTTTTGTTTGAAAGGGAAGACTTCAAATTATATTCTTATTTTTCTCTTTTTAGAGTGTAGAAGGTTCGTCTGTTTGTGTTCTGTGAAGTCGGTTCAATTTTTTTTTCAAAAATTTTTATTACAATATATGTAGTTAATAGGTTTTGGGACTGTGCAAATACAATCTTTGGTAGGAAGAAAGGGGGCTGGACAATACTGGACATGTCCGTCGCTCGTGAAAGCGAGCCGAGAAGGGACGAGAGGGTTGAAGTCACGCCACCTGGCGGGGGCGTCCGGAAGCATGTGTTTCGATAGTGCTCTGAAGTTGTCTTCTTGTAGATCGCGTTTCGGTGCAGGCGATTGTGTGAAACGGCGCGAACACGAGCTTTTAAAAGTAAAAAATCTCAAAGATCCTATTATCAATCGATAAGTAAATACATAATCGGTATCATGCAATGATGTATGTTTGTTTTCGTGATACCGTGCGTCAGTTGGTATCTTAATTGCTATAAGATGAGCAAGACAAGGTCTTGTTTACGGATTAGGTTCATAACATCTCGTGTGGCGATTCTGAACTTGGATTCGACACGTTCTACTTTCGTGATGTCTAGCTCAGGGTTTGATGAATACCAACTTAACCTCTCAAGCTGTAGGGAGATTTCAAAAAATTAAGATGGCGGCAAGAAAAAATGAATGTTTTTTCTTGCACTTTAGAAAATGATGTATTTTGAGTAAAATAATAAATGCATGATTTTTTTGGATTCTACCTCAATAATGACACTGAAATTTCCAATTGAAATCATATTCTAATAAGATTCTTTCTTCAACTGTTTTACGAGAATCCAGGAACAAACACGCGCTACAGAGAAAAGCGGACCAGTCGAGATATTCATAGTTTATTTTAGATACAGGCATTACAGGCTTATAGAACAAACGTACAGTAGGTATCCCTATTTAAATGTAGGTCTATACTTACTGTGAATGATTAATGTTTATTATTACTTACCAAATAACAAAAAAAAAACTTACTAAATAACATCAGTGGTTATAAATGTTTTATATCATCGATTAATAATGACGACCTCTGTAGCGCAGTGGGCGAAAGCCCGGCTGCGATGCCGACGGTTGCGGGTTCGATCCCCGCCGCGGGACAAATGTTTGTATGATCTACAAGTATCTGTCTCGGGTCTGGGTGTTTCTCTGTATAAAATGTATGTATTTACGAACAAAAAAGTATATAAGTAGTTTATCAGTCATCTAGTACCCATAACACAAGCTCTGCTTACTTTGGGGCTAGGTGATGCTGTGTGAAAAGTCCAGTGTTATTTATTTATAATGAGTGAAGTTATAAAAACAGCAGGTCGTACATGGGTCAGACTGGCGCAGGATTGGGAAGGTTGGCACAAGCGAAGAGAGGCCTATGCCCAGCAGTGGGATGAAAAAGGCTGCGGATGATGATGATGATGATGATGATGACTGAATTGTACCTATCTTATGAAGGAACCTCACTCAATATTATAAGGAGGTAAACCTTGTAAGTTCGGATGGTAGAAGGTAATCTCTGAAACTACTCATATTGCGGATGGAAAGTGGCAATATTATCATAAAACGCCTACTACTATTGATAATAAATTAAAATTTTAAAAGCAGTAGGTACCTACTTACCTAATAAAAAAATAAAAAAATGCTGGACATTTTCACACAGCATCATCTAGCCCCAAACTAAGCAAAGCTTGTACTATGGGAACCAGATAACTGATAGAATACTTATATACTTTTTGTTTGTAAATACATACATATTATACATAGAAACACCCACACCCAAGACAAATATCTGTAGGTCATACAAACATTTGTCCCGCGGCGGGGATCGAACCCGCAACCTTCTGCGTCGCAGGCGGACCTTCGCCCACTGCGCCACAGAGGTCGTCTGTAACGTACAAGTACGCCACAACCACAGACATGCCACAACGAACGCAGAAAGAAAGAAATTTGCTACGACGTAGCACGGGCTCCGCGAGGTAGCGGTATATCCACAGCTAAGTTTTCATTATTTTACGTTCATTAAAACTTAGAACACAACACCTAAACATTTGCCTGTTGAACAATACCCAATTTAACAATCGATTTAAGCCAAGCCACAGAAAAAATGCGACAGTTTATGAGTCTGTATGTTTTTTTTTTAATGATGATGTGTGTTTGTAGGTGTTATTGGTCCGATTTGGGCTAATTTGAGCTTAAAGCTTTCATTCTGACTAACTACTCTAACAACGCGAGCAGCTTGTAACTGATTTAAATAAAAAGCAAACTTTCAATCAGTTTTATGCTTAACTTAAATAGATAGGTATAAAATGTATACCTATTAACACACTATTATTATATTATTATTGAGTGTAAGAACACGAACCCACTGAACTCCTTATCAAACAAAGCTAACAGTCGATTCAAGAAATGATAATATAATATGACTGATGATTATTAATTTATTATTCATATTCTTATAAGTACTGAATAATACAACAAAAATATAAATTTCGAAAAGTCTCCAAAAAAGAGCCACCTTCTCTTTTTTTATTTATTTTTATTTATTTAAATACATACTTTATTGCACAAAAAATAAAAATATTGCACAATTGGCGAACATAATGCCGAAGGCATTCTCTACCTGCTGACCAACGTGTTGTCGGAGAGGTACAAAAGGCGTGCAAAATAGGTAACTTTTCGAGATTTACGTAGGTAAAATAAAAACCCAAACGTAAAAAAAACCTGAAGGTTGTACCTATCTATGGAGAGGGTAGGTATACTCATTATAAATATATGGTAAAGAAAGTAAAGTAAGTTCGTATGAGTCAGTCGCTAACTCTAGTGACGGAGTTTTGAGGCCGCCCTAAGGCCTCCGTCATGGATAGCCGGGACCGACAATTTAACGTGTCCTCCGAAGCACGGAAGCGCTCAGATGAAAATGCCACGTTCGAACGTTGCTTAACTTCGGCGGTCTATCAAACTCAAACTCAAACTCAAACTCAAAATTAGTTTATTCATTGAAATCACTTTGGATTGTTTGGAATCGTCACTTTTCAATTTTTATATAATTTTAATACATTTTTATCTTAATTATGTTAAAACGAGTTGGAGCATATTCAGTCCCAAGCTTTTTTGTCATCCAAATAATCTGATATTTAGTGATTGATAAGTTTTGCAATTCACTTGGGACTTTGTTATAGAAGCGTACACATTGCCCTTTAAATGATTTCATTACTTTATCTAATCTAGTAGTGGGAACAGCGAGTTTATCCCTATTTCTAGTGTTTACATCATGAGTATCGCTTTTTTTTTTAAATGATTTAATATTTTTACGAATATACATCAGATTTTCATATATGTACTGACAGGGTACTGTCATTATGAATATTTCTTTAAAGATTTTTTCATCTTTAAAGACTTTATCAAGAACGACTAAGCAAGCACGACCACGAGCGCTTCTTTTAGACGTGCAGAATAAAAAATATCTGAAGATGTCATATCCCATGGTGACCCGCCCCGTCCGATTTGGCCTGTTTAACGAAAAGAAACGGAATACATAACCGAAACAGTAAACACGGAGAGTTATCTAACCACTACTTCATGATAAGTAACTGATGTTTGTATTTTTATGTTAAGTACTTATTATTAGTAACCTACTTAAATAAAGACAAAATAGAATTATTGCCGAATAGGTACTCAATGCACTGATCCGTTACTCTCTCTGAGATTCTCAAAACTAAAACTAGCACAGCAACAACATCATCATGGATCACAATTTAACACAAATGTAACAAATAAAACATTAGTTTCATCAGAAAATATTATTATCTTGTTATTGTTGTTATCTTGTTTTGTTTTCGATCTCTAAGAAAAAATAAACTTTTACTGGTAAACTAACATGGGCTGATTCTTCAAATATTTGACAAAATATTGGTCATAATGTTACAGATTTTGGAAATATTGAGATTCGTGAAATATCAAATGTTAAGCTACTTTCGTTGCCGACTGTATCTACATTCTTAGCTATTTTAAAATAGTAAATGAAGCAAATGACAGTACCATATAGTACCTATGACGGCCCATTTGTATGAATACACTACCACCCAACCTCATGCCAACAGAAGGAACCCTACGTCCATTTGCAGTTAGTCCATCATTTGTTTTTTTTTCTGGTGCTTCTGAAACCCACGACAAATGGCACCTTAATGTGGGGTCAAGAAAGGACGTAGGTATGTGCCCTTTCGGTGTTTATTTATTTATGGATATTAATCGTCAGAGAAAGAGCAATCGACACTCATGGCCGAGAACCTTTGTTCTGGTAAACAGTAAAATAAATAGTACCTACTCGTTTTAATTTATTTTAAAACACGTGATTAAATTATCTTACGTAGAAGCAATGCCCCTTTCTCGAGGTCGCCGGAGTAGGAGTATTCTGCTTTTTAATAAACTTCTACATTTTGAAATCACATCACACATTAGGTGTACCTACCTACGAAAGTTTGTCGGTATGTGTGAACCTAGGGTTTTACTCTTTCACGCGGATTTGGATTAAATTTGTTATGAAGGTAGCTCATGCCTTCCCTGGATAAACACATAGGCAACTTTTTATCCCAAAAAAGAGAAAGATTTCCCAGGAACTCCGGGTAACAACGCGGAGTGCAGATAGTATGATATAAATTCTGGAAAAGATCTGAGAGAATGTCTACCACGATTTGGGTGTGAATGTATAAATGAATGTATAGGTAAGTGGTGTGTGGTCTCTCAGTGCAACAACACATCTATAAAAATTCCGAACACGATACGAATCCGAACAGAATATTTGTCAACGTCTGTCTTCGCAAAACAATGCGGAATAAGTGGTTGGCCCCAGCACAATCGCAAGGGATGCCCATTACGATACGATATTAACTAGTTTACATCGACCCCTACTTACTTCACACACCAACTGTTACAAGCTCTGCTTACTTTGGGGCTAGATGATGCTGTGTGAAAAGTCCAGCACTATTTTATTTTTATTGATTAGGTGCCTACTATTGACAAAATTGTTGACAGAGCTAGAGCAGCTTGCTTTTGTTCAGATTTGTTGGTAGATTAAGAACAGCTGATTTATAAATGTGAAAAGTTTGCTGAATGAATGATCAAAAACATGAAAAACACCATGTTCTTATTGATATATGTATACTTACCACACTAAAAGTAGCACTACGTAAGTTCACAATCCTTCACATTTAGACATTTATTTAGGTAACAACGGTGGAATGTCAACATCTACCACTGTCTTTTGTGCTACCTTCATTTATTTGATAACGCTATACATTTAGTAAGTATGAAAACAATTTCTAAGTGATCCAACAACATTATGCTTATAGTTACTTTGAAGTACCTACCTATCCGAAAATAACAAAAAAAAAAGTACGTGAGTGTCGAGGAACAGTCGGTTGGAACGAAGTTTCGACTTAGACATTTGGCATTTGTCAAATAAATAGAAACGCTCTTCCGTACTAACAATGTAACAATCTATGGACTGCTTCGCGACTACGCACTTCGCACTGTGACGTTTTGACATATACATATATATGTGTCATGCGTGACGCAAAAATCTAGTGGCTGCTACACACGTTACGAAAAATCGTTACGATTGGACGGTACAGTTCAAACTGCAACGAGAAATCTACATGTGTGTATGAGAAAAACTGTACAGTTGAACGGGGCAGTATGAAATTTTAGATCGGAATCGGAAGAAACATACCGTCCGATCTTAATGATTTTTCGTAACGTGTGTAGCAGCCATAGCACTTTTTTTCGTTTAGCCCCCATCCGATACTGTCCGACAAGGAACTTCGTTCCAAAACTTGAAAATAAAAAACTTTTGAAGCAAAGATTTAATTTGGTACTTAGTACCAAAGACAATAAAATACACTAGGTAGTACTCGTAGTACCTACGTAGTAGGTACGAAGAAAATGTATTGGTCCACGATTTCATTTCAATAACATGCAGTCACTTTGTGATCATCGCGGTCTCCTTGAACCAAATGATAGTTATGTCATTGTCAGAACTCAGACGAGTCCGCTCTATTAGTAGGCATGAAGCTTTATCACAACTAATCACAAGTGTGAGAAAAATGAAATAATGCGGTCAATTTTATACAGCATCCTCTAGCCTCAAAGTAAGCAGAGCTTGTGATATGGGAGGGACCCACAACCAATGCTAAAAAATTATAAGTAGCTATCTTTTTAATTTTATAGGAAATACATTAAAAAAAAATAGGATAGTGTACCTACATGTACAAGTACATACGCCACTCACTCAATAAGTCTCCGTCCTAGCACATATTAGTATAATACACACAATCGTTCTTTAGCTCTCCGAAGTAGCTGCGCAGAACCCATTTTTGATGACATCGTGCTATCTCGCTTACTCTACCAAACCTGCGCAATCGTCTATTGCACCTTACTTCAGAGAGCTAAAGATCCGTGTGCTTAGTATAACAGTGTTGACAGACCCTTATGATTTCTGGATAGTCTCAAAATTTCATGACATTCGGATGATTAATTTATAAGTTACAGAGGCTTTAGTGACCCCAGTTTTGTAGTTTTCTAAACAATAAATAAAGAGGAAGTTCAGGTGTTGATTAAACATTGATTTTTGATAAAGAAAAACACAAACGAGTAACTAACGAGTAATCGCGCGTGAAAGAACGCGTAGCATCAAAATTATCACTCGCGATTGCGTGCAGGCTTTAAAAAAAATGTTTTAAGAGACCGTAAATTGAAATTGTGCCTACTAGAAAACTCAGAAATCAAAACTCTTTATCCATACATTTTGTACTACCTACGTATTTTGTTTTAAACCGTGTATTGAAAGTATTGACACTTTCCTAAATGGTAGATTTCAAGTTCAAACGTTTGAATATGGCGGGGTTTTACATTTTAAATATACAAGTCTGTTATAGCCTAACGACAGGCAAGGCAGACCTTCGTCATTTTATTAAAAAAAACTTATACCTAAAAGTCTGTTAAAAAACCTTGTTGCATTGTAAATAATACCTAATGCCTGGAATCGTAACGTTGCGCAGTATAAGCCAGTGGAAATTGTCCGAGGTTTTTCCTCTTACCTACTAGGTAATAGACAACTTAGAGCCTTGCCACTAATTACTCTCGGCTACAAGCTGTAGTAATGTAACTTGCTATAATATTTCATCATTGATTTTGCACTCAACTGATTCCCTCGACCGACCTACATTTTATGCATCTGCCAAAAATGTTCAGATTTTTTTAAATAGATATATAGATAATTATAAAATAAATAAATAATAATTAATAAATTCTACCTACTTACGTGTTTTATTTTATTATAGGTAAAGTTTAAAGTTTAGTTTTGAGGGGATCGAACCAAAATAATCAATTTTTTCGACACCCTGTTTAACACCCACCCCCGTAAGGGTGTTAAACAGGTGTCGAAAAAATGGATGGTTTTCGAAAATAAGAGAAGCCTAGTATATGTTATTCCAGTAGGTACTTAAACCACGCATTTCAAACTTCATCACGTGGTAACACACACAAAGAATTTTGCATTTATAATAATAAGTAGGATAGGTAAGGTACGATTTAGTTTTCTCAATGTATTCTCAGACGAACAAAAATCAATAATTTGACGACCTCTGCGACGCAGACTGCGAGGGCCTGTCTGCGACGCAGAAGGTTGCAAATATTTTTCTCCTGTCTGGGTGGTTTCTAATAGTGTAGGTATTTACTTTTTTTTTACTTAGGTATTATTTATTTACAGAAACTAAGCTACTACGTATTTACATATATTTACAAAATACAACAGGATTAGTCAAGCTATCTAAGGATCGTTTGAAACGATCTATATATAACTGATCCAGGTCACTGTCAGTCGGAATCGTGCCCAAAACACTGGCGGCATTACCACGCTGGATGGCAATGCTGATCCGTTGAGCCGGAAATGTGCCAGAGATCACGCGTCGCTTCGACCAGACGCCCTGAAAGAATTTTGAAAACCCGAAGGGCTCCAGAGCCCCACGGACCTAGGGTCTCAACCCCAAATGGTTCAAATATATAAAGCCTATCAAGATTTATATATTTGTTCCTTTTGAGATTCTCAGCCGCGCCAGGGCGCGGCGGCAAATTCGGCTGAGCATGAGGACCGTTGGTCCTGACCAACGGTACTTTCTTACATAATATGTAGTAAATTTTTCTGTTTATCGCAAGAAGGCGGTTATTACAAAAGGAATATTTTCAAAGATTACACATAATTATCAGGTTTAAATAACACGATAAGTACTTACCTACTTAGGTTGTGATTAAATTGAAACCATTTGTTTACAAACACTTTCAGAGAGCCGATACTAATACTACTAAACGATAGGTAGGTACTTGGTACAGTCATCTACAAAAGTCATTTAAATTTTGAAACTATTGTGATCATAGTCTTTGATTAGCCAGGATTAAAACACCCGTTTAATTATAAATTAAACAGAGCCGTTTAACTTGTGCAACTAATTCGAAAACGATAATGACCATTTACCTAATTCGACCGATCCACGTGACAGGACTTTTTAAACTTGAAACTGTTACTAATTTTTGTTGCTGACTGTAGGTACTTATGACCTGTAAAATTATGACTCAAATTGTTGTTTGTATTGCATCTTTCGACGCTAAGCTTAGGTATTTCAGTTTTGAAGTTATAGATATATTTTTACCTACATTTTTGGTTTTGTTTTCCAGATATATATTCAAAGTAAAGCCTTGGATTCTCTAATTAATAGGTATAGGTACTCGTAGGAGAATCGATGGCACTGTATTTTACCTGCCCTATTGACCTAATTATTTACTATGGCGATGTTTCAATAGATAGCATCATTAGCATCTTTCACTATGGCTATTCCTAGTTGTCCACAGGGAATTGGTAAAATCACCTAGTATTATATTATTATTGAATCTGTTATAAATTGCTGTCATACCTACAAGTTACCCAGTATAACTTGTAAAACTTCGGTTATTGAAATATTGAGTGAATCGGGAGTCATTTGTAAACAAATTTTACATTAAGCATGTGTTTCTGTTTTGTCGCATAAGCCCCTGTAGTGTTACGGGTAGTTACATAATTCTTGTTAATTCATCAGTGTTCATGAATGAAAGTTATCTAAACCGTATTCTATGGTTAAACTAAGTATACGTAAGCAGATGTAGGTATGTAGCTGGCTTTTTCAATTATAAACTTAGACGCTAAGTAGGTTTTCCTTGAAAAATTTAATTATTATTACTTTTTTGTCATTATTAATTATTTTATATTATAAGTAGGTACTCAGAGCAGACTTGGAAGGAGTCGGATAAGACCTATAAAGCTTACCTACCTGAGTCTAGAAGGAATTTTGTGCACAAAGTTGACACAATTCACAGATTTGATCCTTTATTACTTATTGAACTTGTGTTTTTTCCTGCTCTATTAAGACACAGCAGCATACACAACAGCATGCAAGAATAGCGTGTACTGGTTAGTATTCATTCATGTTTAGGTCAGGCGCAGGGCACGTGATGTGCGCGTGCGCAACACGCACGTTTCACGTACACGTCACCCTTCCCCTCTCCGCGAAAATATAGGAATATATTCCCATCTCATCACAGAAATATATTCCTGTCGTAAATCGCTAGCAATAAAGTATATTTTAATCTACAGGGTGGTTTTATGAGATGGGCGGTGATGGCCAAGTCCAAAAACTCGATTTATAAAAAAAACAATAACTGCATAGGTATTTTTTTTATAAATCTTTTAGTTTTAAAGGAAATGAATTAAAAAATTATTTAAAAAAAAAACAGCCTAGCATTATTGAATTAATGGATTTTGTTGCTGATAAGGATCAATCTTTACAAAGAAATGTATTACTAAAAATAAAAGTACAGTGTAGACTATTCGGAGTCTAACCGCGTATCTAAATTTTTTTCTGTTAATCCAGTTTTATCAACGGCGACGTAGACGAAGAAATGTGAACGCCAATTTAATCGTAAATGGATCAGTAATTAGGCCAACACAACTACTCACGGTAGGTAATATCTTTGTTTGGATTGCGTGTTATATTATACAATGTTGGTGAACGGGTTAAGGTATCTGTACCTATCCTTGAATAAGCATACTGTCTAGGTAAATTGAAACTGCAGTGATAACAGAAAAGTAGGAAGCAACTCAAATGTTTCTTATTAGATAAGTAGGTAGGTATACAACAAAATACATGTGTGAACCAAGTCTATGACATAGCTACATACCAAGTACCTACATGGTACCACGTGAGCGAACCCATGGGCAGCAGTAGAGAAAGAGCGACCATGGTGTGACAGGTTTTTTAGGAACGAAGTTTCTTTTCGGACGGTATCGAGGATGAGGTAGATGAGGACTAGAAGAAAATTTTTACCGTCACGACATATCACTGTCTCCGGGGAATAAAAGGATAACAGTAAAAACACAACTTTAAAGAAGAAGCAAAAAACATGTTTTCGTTGATAACTTCACAAATTGTGCAGTGATTTTATTTTTTCAAAAAATTCAGAAATTACAAAAAAAAACAAAGTTGAAACTTCGTTCCAACCGAGTGTTCCACAACACTCACGTACTTTTTATGATGTTGGATGATTATTGTCAATGTCGTACTTAGGTGTGATTGTAGCGAGACAAATATTTACAAAACAACACACCTTAACATACTGTGAAATTCTGCTGATAAAAAAAAAAACAATCATCACGAACGTGTTCGGCTCTTAAAATATGTAGTGTAGGGACTACATAGGTACCTATGTTTCTAAGCCAGACCATTACATAGTCGGGGCGTCAGACTGGCTGGATGTGCCGACAGAGTAGCATTAAAAAAGCAATTTTAAATTTTCAAAGTAGTGTTCGTAGTGTTGTTACGACATACAATTTGTAAGTCGCGTTCGCGTATTCACCAAAATACGCTTGTCTCGTTGGTCCAGCAGTCTCTGGATGGGTCAGCCAGCAATGATAACCCCCTGTGACGCTTGGACCTCCGACGCGCAGTCGGCCTCATCGCCCTTCTGCGACGCGACGGTCTAGTCTATAAAGGCGTTCGACGCACACAAAGGAAACAGTACGCCTTGGATCTCCGTCGATGATGTATATTATTTAAATTTTAAACATCTGCGCGGAAACATGATTGCTTTAATGATCAATGAATTCGCGTAACATAGCTCGAATTTTGAATTTTTCCCTCCGTCGAATACGCGCACGCGTGCCGTCTGGGCTGTGATTGGTCGTGTAAAGGAAGGTTCTTGAAGAAAAAACAAAACGAAACATGAGTGAATCAGAAGACAGTGTCGGTGTCGGCAGATCGACGTGCAACAGCAAAGGAAGCATGATTGTTGTTTCTAACAGACTGCCATTCATTCTGAAAAGAAATGAAGCCGGTGAATTGGAAAGAAAAGCTAGGTAAGTTATAAAGTTTATTTTTCCCACATAATAAATGATCATAGCAACTGATTGTTTGGCCTTCAGACTTGCGAGATTAAAAGTGTTTATACAAATAGGTTACTTACACTGGAATCATAATAAAAACATAACTTTTAGTTGTGATATTGAGTGAATATCCAGTAATATCTGGAAATAGCGGATTTTATTGCAGGGACAGAAACGTCCAGAATTTGGGAAGAAACTTCCTATAGATTTTTGAATGTTAAGTAGGTAGTACCTCTAAAATTCGACAATTTGTTAATTCACAGGACTTTTTGATAACAGGTGCTTAAATTCCAAAAATATTCAGTGAAAGTGGCCTCGTAGTTTTAATTTATGTAAGTATTGTAATACTTTAGGTAGTACTTGGTCCGAGACTTGCTGAGAAATTGCGCACTATTCGCCGGCATTGGGGTATTTCTCGTTTTCACAGTCGGTTAGCATCGATTTGTCTGGTGCCAATATTATTTCCATGATGTTTATTTTTACTTATGTCGTGTTATTTTGAACAATAGAGATTATCACACACGATAAAGATACCTACAGGTACCTAAAATATTATTGTAGGTAGGTGTATTTGGTCAGTTTTTTAATTGTTTAGGGACCTATGCGATATTTCGGAAACTGATCTTAAAGACCTACATCATTATACGACGCAGATGCTATAAAGTACAAATTTTGTATATTGATAGTCACACTTAAGTCATACTTTGTGTGTGACTGTGAAATTTAATTTATGATAATTGTCACTGGTTCGATGTTCATGTTTCACCATATCTGAGGATTTAAAATCCCTGTTTTACGCCTGTATGTTTGTCTTTTCTTGAACAAAAAAATCATCGAAATAATATACCTACTCATTATTTCACAGTGCTGGAGGCTTGGTAACAGCCGTAGCTCCAGTCGTAATCCGTGGAGGTGGGATATGGGTGGGCTGGCCCGGTATCCACCTGGACGACCCTAATGAGAAGATCCCAGAATCCAACCCTAATGATAAGACCCCCACCGCTGGACTGCTTTCTAAGAAGGTACGGCAACTACAGTCAGTTCAGTGATAGTGAACCTAGTGAACCTCTTGATAATTCTATGAATAAAAATGACATTGTTGGCAGTAATTCGGTTGTTCACTAACAAACAATTCGTATGAATCACTTTTTAAACTCGCACGATTTAAACACATTGTTGATTTTGAGTCCCCTCGTGACCACGATCGGTGCAATCGGGCGAAACGTCGAGGAAAGGTAATAAATAGTTCGATTATTATCTAAAACCGTTACGCGATCTCGTCGAGGTAAAAACAACAATTCGTACGAATATCTTACAAGTAGCATGCCAATAAAGAGTAAAAAAACATTTTTGTTGGTTGTGTTGTGTGTGTAAAATGTTGGTCCACGAACACCCGAATTGAGAAAAATATGGCATTCCGTTGGGACTAATGGTGGGTCGTAAAATTTAAATAAAATAGATCAGTTTACAGTCATTAGAATACCTTGACTGTAGGTAATATAGCAAACCAACTTATGAGAAAACTCTTTCTGTGTGGTAGGCATCACTTACCTACATCTTATATCAATCCAACCTAAATTTAAAATAATACGTTCATAGCCCCAAAAACTGTCCATGTGGTGTACAATAAAGTAATTTATAATAATAATATATATTTTAAAAATATCCCCAAATAATTTTGGGGACCTAGTAACTCTTATTTTTATTCATAGATAAATTTGTTTATTTACTGCATTCAAACATTTAAATGTTGTCCTTTTTGCTACTGGTTTATTATAAGTAAATTAACCCTGATAGTGGACACAGTTTTCTGATCATATTGACGCATCCGACCTTCAGAACACGCTCACCCACCGTGACCATATCACAATGTGTTTTTACGATGTAGGTACAGTAAGCGTCACCAATTTGTATCCCAATCCCCCCCCCCCCCCCAACCCTTAAAAAGGTGGGTTGTACTGCTTGTCTCGTGCAGGGGGGTTACTATTTGTTGAATCTGACTGTACAACGGGTTACCTCTTTCTAATATTAGATTCCGTCCACGAGCAACAATCAATATTCAACGAAGCTTATGCACACTGCCGTATTAGGTATAAGTAGTAAAGGGATATATTTAGATATAGACCCACAATAATGTGTAATAAAAATACGTCTCTAATTGCTTGTATCAAGTACATGTTCTGCAATCTGCGTAATGAATTCGTTATAAATGCAGGTAAATTTATGATGGTATTATTAGTTAGGTATCATACCTTGACAAAATCATGGCTATTCACTGTGGTTTTCTTATTCGAAGGTTTCTTTCCATGACATATTTTATGAAATTCCCTTTATGTGGTACAGTAGTTTTCCTTTGTGAAATCTGATAAGAGATTATCAGATAGAGACAATACTACGACTCTATTATGGTTATTTGTTGAGCTTATAAAAGTTTACAGAACTAAATATTTGCAACCTAGACAATAACAGCTTCTTGGAAAATTCTCTTTTAAGGATTGTTTGTAATTGTAAATTTATGGTTTATGGTGGTTCATAAATTTGGATACTAGTTGTTTCCCGCGACTTCGTCCGCACTGAATGATTTTGTCTCGTTTTCCCATACAAACTTTTTGAAGTTGTCCTTTCCGGGGATGCAATATATATATAGGTATATATATATATATATCCATGCTAAATCTGTTCAACGGTTTAGACGTGAAAAGTTAACAGACAGACAGAGTTACTTTTAAATTTCTAATATTAGGTTTACTTATTGTAATAAGTATAAATTGGTATGGAATGTATTGCAGTCTGGATTCCATTCGATAAAAACAATGTCATGATTCAAAATATGATATCATTTGCAGATCGTTCCAATCCATGCTGAACCAAAACTCTTCGACAGTTACTACAATGGGTGCTGCAACGGTACCTTCTGGCCTCTCTTCCACTCCATGCCAGACCGAGCGACTTTCATCGCGAGCCACTGGAAGGCCTATATCAAAATCAACGAGGAGTTCGCCGAAAAGACCATTTATGCCCTCAAGCTACTGAAGAATGATGAGACTAGGCAGAAGAATGGAAGCTCGGCTCCAATCGTATGGGTCCATGATTATCACCTCATGTTAGCTGCTAACTGGATTAGACAGGTTAGTAAAATTGCAAATATTTAAATACCATTTTAAGTCAATGAATGAACTTAACTTTTATGTCTCCTGCAGCGAGCTGAAGAAGATGATATCAATTGCAAAATGGCATTCTTCCTCCACATTCCGTTCCCTCCATGGGACATCTTCAGGCTCTTACCGTGGTCAGACGAAGTTCTCCAAGGCATACTCGGTAATTATTGAACAAAATGCTGATTTCCTCGTTTTAGTTGAACTACAGATTTCAATTGAATAACGAAGGTTCTCTCCGCAGGTTGTGACATGGTAGGATTTCATATAACAGACTATTGTTTGAACTTTATTGACTGCTGCCAAAGAAACTTGGGTTGTCGTGTTGACAGAAAGAATCTTCTAGTCGAGTTGGGCGGCCGCACTATCTGCGTCCGTCCACTTCCCATCGGAGTGCCCTTCGACAGATTCGTGCAACTAGCACAGAACGCAAAACCAGTGCTCTCTACACCAAACCAAAAAGTAATATTAGGAGTTGATAGACTGGATTATACTAAAGGCTTAGTGCATAGACTGAAAGCATTCGAAAGATTACTGGAGAAACACCCAGAGCATATCGAGAAGGTTGTTCTTCTGCAAATCGCAGTGCCATCAAGAACAGACGTAAAAGAGTATCAAGACTTGAAGGAGGAGATGGATCAGCTGGTTGGAAGGATTAACGGAAGGTTTACAACTCCGAACTGGTCACCAATCAGGTGAGAAAACGACCGATGTGAAATGAAAATTGAGACTTCTTTTGATGATTTAGATTTGATGGTTATCTTTGACCATATTAATATCCTTGCAGATATATTTACGGCTGCGTGGGCCAGGAAGAGCTTGCAGCTTTCTATCGCGACGCAGCCGTTGCTCTAGTCACCCCTCTCAGAGATGGCATGAATCTGGTCGCCAAAGAGTTTGTGGCGTGCCAGATCAACAAGCCCCCGGGAGTACTGATCGTGTCACCATTTGCTGGTGCTGGGGAAATGATGCACGAAGCTCTTATATGCAATCCTTATGAATTGGATGATGCGGCAGAAGTTATTCACAGGTATTTTTCAAGATCGTATATTATTTAGATAAATTGGTAAATACGCAGAAGAAACTTCAGGAAATTTTAATGCAATAATAGTTGATAGGTACCTACTTACGTACATGATTTTTCCTAGATTAAAGTAGGTAAATAATCATCTCTTTGTTTGTTTAATTTGGCTTTGATTTGGCTATTCCTTAGGTACTAGAAACCACTTGAATTCCAATCGAAGGACATTTTTTATGTTACTACTGTTTTCCTGTTTGATAAAAAACGTTCTTGCTTTTCAGAGCTCTTATTATGCCAGAAGATGAGAGGACAGTTCGAATGAACCACCTCAGACGGAGAGAACAACTGAATGACGTTGATAGTTGGATGAAGGCGTTCCTAAAGGCCATGGACTCATTGGAAGAAGAGGCTGACGATATCGGTGCCACCTCTATGCAGCCCGTCACCATTGATGACTTCGATGAATACCTTTCGAAGTAAGCTTTGTCGGTTTCGTGAAAACAATTCGAATAGGTACTCTAGATAAAGTTTCACTTTAGTCGAACACTTTATATCAATGCCAAGCATTAGAAGTTATCAAATGGCTTGTATTAGAAGATTTAGAAGTTATCAGTGGATTCTTTAGATTTAAAACCATACAACTTACTAAGGATTAGATACCCTTAGCCATCTATTAGGGATTTAAATGAAGATCTAAGGATTTCTGCTCAAAAAATCGTCTGGAAGAAATCGCTCACAGCGATAGACCGCCCATTGTACTTCGCTTTAAATATTCTTCTGTATCGTTTTTTCATTTTTGTAATGTCCTTGTGGTGTACAATAAAGTATTTTTTATCTTTCTATGTATCTACGTTAACTTTTTTCGGAAATTAGCTTTTCTCTATCATCACGTACTATGTTAAAAGTTCCCAAGCTCAAATAATATCGCTTTTAGGTATATTGGCTACACGCAGAAGCTAGCTCTTCTCCTCGACTACGATGGAACCCTGGCCCCCATCGCACCGCATCCGGACTTGGCTGTATTACCAATGGAGACCAAACACACTCTTCAGAGGCTCTCTAACATGTCTGATGTGTACATTGCCATCATCTCTGGACGCAATGTTGATAACGTCAAGAAAATGGTAAATTTCCCTTTAAAACGCCTCATTTTATTACAAACGACAAAGGTCACCTTAAATTATCAGCTTTGTAAGAAGACGATTTTCCACGTAGGCCAATATTTCGCCAATATAGGGATTTGTGGTCACCTTGGTATGTATTGGAGTCTGACAAGAGTGGTTGTGGCAAAGTTATGGCGCGTCCTCACGTTGGCCACAACATTATACCGGCCAATATGAAAAAACTCAACAGACACAAAACAAACCTAACCAATTCAGCCAAGGTCGTTGATAGGTCGTGCTTGGTAATCAAACTGATTTCTTAGCCTAGGAAGATCTTAGAATGAAATAAAATCACTTTTCTGTCAATATGCAGCAAAATTATCAATCTCAGACTCATTCAGAGTTACATAACACGATTATGAATAATACGAGTTGATCCGTTACGTGTAGACTGAAGGTTATCATTAGTAGGAAAAGACCTCACACACGTGACAGTGAGTTGATTTTTACTTCAACTGTCGATAATTATAATACATATATTGACTAAACTGTGTGATTTCAACAAAACAAACCATTTTTAATATTGAGATCACTCATTTCGTCAAAAATGATATCCAGTGATGACCGCATTTATGAAACACATTGTCAGATTTTAGTGTTAGTCACAAATCGCTTCATTATGATATGAACAGGGGCCTTATTGTGTAATTCAACTCGCTCTTTTGGGATGACAACTGGGAATGGATTTCAAATTAGGCTGCAGTTCCGAGTGGGATATGTCTAAAGATAATACTTAGAACATAAGTACTTAGATCGAGCAGATTTCACGTATTTGCGCTTCACAGGAAAACAAGCATTTCAAATATACAGTGCAATAACAAGGTCTCAGCTATCTATGAACTTTGACTGATATTATCATCGTTTTGTACAAAATATTTATACTACTTTATGTACATTGTACACACGTATACCTCCTTGATAATGTGTTAACCCGGTTTGGTACATGGTCATGTTTGTTGGGTTACGTAATATTATTTACTTATGTACTGTATAATATACTACATCTCTCGGTACATCAACGACACAGACATTTTAGTGTTTATTGTTTGAAGAGATTTTTGGGCAAAGATTATTAGGGGTTGTGGCAAAGATTCAATTCAAGAATTTCAATAGGCTTGGGCTCTGGGTCCGAGGTCACATGGGTACCTATTTGCGAAACGATAAGGAATCGATAACCTCAATAAGAATCATTGAGCGACTAGAGACTCTATCTCATATTTGAAGTATGTGGTACTTAGTAACCTCGTGACAGGAATGAATTAAAGCAGAACGGGAAATGAACTGTCTTCGGCTCATGCTATCATAGCAATGACGTCGTCATTGAACATCCAAGTTTTAATAGTAACTGCATATCAACACAGTATTTTAAAATGCTTATTTGTTACAACATAGGTCCTATAGGATTAGACATAGGGCCTACCCAAAAAACTCAACTTTACCCTAAAACATAATCTAGTAATAACAGAGGGTAGGTAAAGTTTACTCACATGAAAATACTCGTCAGGTTGGCATCGAAGGCATCACGTACGCGGGTAACCACGGCCTCGAGATCCTGCATCCCGATGGTAGCAAGTTCGTCCACCCCATGCCTATCGAGCTGTCGGATAAGGTCGTTGAACTGCTGAAAGCTCTGCAGGAACAGGTACCTAAATAATATCATCAATTCCATATTCTAATCGCCAATGGAAGTACAAATTTTGGTTGTAGAAAAAAATTACGACATTTTAGACACAGTTTCAGAACATATTTTTAAATAAGTAAGTATATTGATTTAAAAACATTTTATTTACTTACCTCGACATTCGGATGGCTTTACAGCCATCGCGGTCACATGTCACAGTCTAACAGGGTCACAAAATGAGTAGGTTTTTGGGACCGTGTGCGTCCGCGCGCCCTGTGAGACCTCATAGTAATGTTTGTGAATACCGGTGTTAGTCAAAAGTAGACGCCTTTCCTTTCATGTTCTAACGAACTAGGATTGACAACACTGAAACTGAAAAGAGCTTTGATACACAAACAATAAATGTCGTTACTTTCATTCATCTTCCTGCTCTTGTCTCACTTTATGCGGGGTCGGCACATCATGTATTCCTCTTCTATTTCCCGCCATCAACTGTTATCTCAGCACTCACTCCCTTCTGACTCATGTCATCTTTCACACAATCTATCCATCTCTTCGGGCTCCTAATGTTCGTTACTTTCATTCAAAGACCACTGATCTTTGCAGGTGTGCAAAGACGGAGCCTGGGTGGAGAACAAAGGCGCTCTCCTCACGTTCCATTACCGTGAGACTCCGGTCGCAAAACGCGCGGCTTTGGCGGAACAGGCGCGGAAGCTGATCACAGCTGCCGGCTTCACGCCTGCGCCTGCGCACTGCGCGTTGGAAGCCAGGCCACCGGTACAGTGGGACAAAGGTGAGACATGATGATGATGATGATTAAAGGACCGTTTTATTTTAGTCTTAGCATAAGACATCAGAGATCGTTGCCTAGCTTGTTTAGTTGGCCTCATATAAAAGTAAAATATTCTGTATACTCGTATTCCTGCCATCATCCCACATTTATGTCGGACATAGCAGGTTCTCAATAATAATTTCAACATTGGTACCCAATAATTAAAATTAAAATGGCAATAGTGGTATTGGATAGGACTTCCATAGGCTGATGAATCTTCTTCTTCTTCTTCTTCCTGCCCTTATCCCACTTAAGTGGGGTCGGCACAACATGTTTCTCTCTTCCATTTCCCTCTATCACCCGTCATATCAGAACTCACTCCTTTCACAAACATATCCGCATTCACACAGTCTATCCATCTTTTCTCATAGGCTGATGAATCACATGAGTTAAAACTGAACAATAAAACATAGCATTCTCATGTATCTAAGATTTACCAAATAACAAGTAACAAGAAGACTCACTGACATTTTCTTTGCAGGTCGTGCTTCGATATACATCCTAAGAACAGCATTCGGGCTGGACTGGAGCGAGAGAATCAGGATCATCTACGCAGGAGATGACGTCACCGATGAAGACGCTATGCTGGTAAATATCAACTCGCCTTATTTTCAACTTTACTCGATACAAAATAGAGGTGGTTTTTCATTCTAAGTAGGTTTTGTCTATACTTAGTATAATCAATTCCCATAACACAAGCTCTGATTACTATGGAGCTAGGTGATGCTGATACAGGCACTTAAAATCAATCAAACCCACCATAATAAAGTAACGACTTTTAACTTGTTAATTCTTGTTACACTTATTCACATTTTTCTCCGCAGGCCCTCAAAGGTATGGCAGCGACATTCCGTATCGCATCATCAAACATCATAAAAACATCCGCCGAAAGACGTCTGTCGTCCACCGACTCCGTACTGGCAATGCTCAAATGGGTCGAGCGACACTTCTCAAGGCGCAAGCCTAGGGCGAACTCACTCACCTACAAAGGTGCTAGGAAAGCTCGAGACTCTATACAGATGCAAATGTCTTACCAGCCAGTGAAGACTTCCCCTAAGCCTTCCCCTCCTCGTACCCCTGATAAGGCATCGAGCGGCTCTGAATCTAGTTAAGTCTATGAGACATTAGCAAAAGTCTAAAAGCTCGCTTGAATTCGGCATTAAACTTACCTTTTCAGCACACTTTGACATGAATTTAGTAGTAATTTACTAACATTTAGAATTTTGATGTACTTTTCAAATATTGCACTGTATTTTTCAAGTAGAACGTCGTAATTAATGTCGTTTAGTTATATTAGTGTTTTGTAGTGTCATGGAATATTCTGTAGTTCTGTAAACATTCCAGAATACTTAAGTAATTATATATTGAAAGTAATTTAATCAGTGCTAATTCGTGGTGTCCTATGTATTTGAAACTCGAAATATATTTATTAACATTTCTCCAAATGAATATTTTGATAATTTTATTGTAGGTGTAGTTTTAAATTAATTTACTTTGGCTTCTCGCATTTGGTGTAACCAATAGAATTTTAATATTTAATTATTTTATGACTGAAGTGTAAAAGCTTGGTTGTATTAGCTTAGGATATTTTTTGTTTAATTTGATATGCAGCTTTAAAAAAACTATCTCAAGGGGATTGTCGCTCAAATATATCTAAATAATAAAAATGTAATAAAATATTCCTAAAAAAGTGATAAATGGCTATGTAATGTAGGTGTGTAAGTAATCTAAGTATTGTATGTGTAGTGATAGATACTAGTCTAGTTCGGTACCATAATGTACCCACACAATATTGCCAATGTAACCTAATGCCTCATGCTACATGACTATCGGTATAGTCTTCCATCATTTGACTATGGAAATATATAAATATAAATATTGTTTGTCAAATAGGTACAGTACCTACACTACATGGCATATTATCAGGCACACCTTGAATTTGAACAAACTTTGTATTTTTAGAAGCGTATTGATGTTTTAATAATAAAACCACAATGGACGTAAAATAGCCTTTTAATTAATAAATATGTACAAAATCCTCAAACGATTTCACGGAATGTTGATTGTGCCGTAACAATAAATTGGAAAAGGGCTGACTACCTGTTACGTTGGAATAAATACTGACGATATAGTAAAATATGGTTTAAATTAACCTAACATTCATTTTAATATACACTTAAACAAATGGCCGAACTCTGGTTACATATTAACTCATTAAATTGTTTTAAATGCATCTACATTCTTAATTTCCAAAATAAACTGTCTAAAATCGACCCCAGAACACAATAGTGAGCAATGATAGTTAATTTAATATCATTGCAAGTGAGTGTACTCTGAATGCAGGCCTAATAACCTCCTCCTTTTTTTGAAATCGGTTAAAAATACAGGCGTTTCAACCAACTAATGAGTCATTACATGACTGAGTGCAGTACTAAAGTCAATATCACAATGCCTAGACGTTGCTGTGCGAGACAACTAACCACGACAGTATGAAGTAGAAGAGGCATATTGGGTAAACTGCGAGCGCTTTTTTGCCCTCTGGTTGGCTGTCCCCCAAGAACTTTGTGGCCGCTGAAAATAAATATTGACGTCTAATAAAAACAAGCTTAACTTAGGGGCCGTCTCTACGAGTAAACCGCGTAGATATTATAGACACGTTCTAAGAGGTTAAAAATAATTTGAAGTTGTCTAAAGGGCTCACACAAAATACATGCCACAAATAGCAAAATGGAAATCTGTTGCCTTTGCCTACCCCTATAGAAAACAAACTTGAAATTTGTAAAAAAAAACGAAAAAGTACTGGTAAAATGGACGTGTAAATTAAATATCCATTTACAGGTCCATTTTCCACTTATAGTCTGAATTTATTTAAGTACTGTTCCACAAACTTTCTTATAGTCAGTCTGGTGCACGCTGATATATATAATTATTACCGTCTGCCCTCACGCGGTGGCAGACGGTAACACTTAGGGCCTATAAACGGTATAGGCCTCCCTTCTATATCGCCACTCTTTTTGTTCCTGTGCAGTCCTCTCCCACGCTTTCCCAGCCACAAACATTTCTTAAATATAATCTTAGTAAAGTACAGTTCCTAAACAGTAGTTACACTAATCATCAACATAAAATATTAAAGAAATACTTACCAAAAGTAGCCCAAACGAATCCAACCATGGATATAACAAGCCTCAGGAAGAAGAGGAATGTGTTCTGTGTACTGAACAGAATGATGCGGCAAATCACCAGAGACACCGCTATCGGGAACAAGCAGTAGCCAAGCACACACACCGACTGGAAGAATGAGCTGAAAACGTGAAAGTAAGAACACAATTAGGGTGCTTTTCCGCTAGTGTATGCTGTATATTTTGTATGGAATTTCTTTAGTACTGCTACGAGAGTATGTTTGTTATATTTTCACGCTTAAAGTTAGGTGAAATGTGGAATCACAGACGACACAGCTGGAATTCAAATTCAAATAACGTTTATTTGTCTCATACAATGGTTCACATAAAAAATGTAGTTAGTACAATATAAATGTAAGAGCGAATTGATTGAACTGTTTGTGCGAGACTGGTGCCTGAGATAGGAAACCTGTAATACAGGTCACCAAGTGCTCTCACTACACGGTTAAACATCTGAATAAAGATAGCTTAGTTTTAGACCTTAGATATTTTTTTTCGAGAGTCATACAACACATAACTTCACTGAATGTAACAGGGCTAACACCGGAATACCTGAGATAAACAGACAAATAGTGTTTAGATGGTACTTTTAATATATATGACTCTCATAGATTTATCAAATCATTATCAATCTGATTTCATTGTAGTATGTCCATTAGATCATGTCTAGATAATAATATAGATAAAATCATTGCTTTCATCCATGATGACGAATTACTTTCAAATTACATTAAAGAAGTTAAATATTACCCACTGTGTTTAATTATAAGCTTTTTAACAGCAGATACACACAACTTTTTGTGGTCAGCACTGTACGAAAGAAGGCTCCACATTATAAGGGTAAGCTCATATTGTAACTTGACTAGACAATTTGCATGCCATCATCCATTCACATCTCTGTGTAAGCTGACCCTAGTAAGACAGAGAAGCCCTAAGATTGCGAAGCGGGATCGTCTGTCGCGAGGCGGACGCTGCCCATACTTTATCTATGGCGCTTTGCACACCTACGCGACCGCAATGCAGGAATATTTTCATACATATTTGTTTCGCGTTGCAGACGCTCCCGCTAAGCAGTCGCTTCCCGCGTTACTGACGCGCAGGTTTGGAAGGCAAATTTAGCAAGAAATAGAGTCAAAATTACTTACATATTCCCACCCAAAAGTTTGGAGTTAATTGTAACAATTGCAGCGCCGATCCACACCAATACAAACACCTCGGCAAACTCTGGGCCTCCATCGTTGGTGTTATCTGCTCGCTCTGTAGAACCCTGGAGTATAGTGGCCATGAGTGTGCAGAGTAACAATGGGCCCCATAGATCCCCTGAAATGTTTAGTTCAGTATTTTCATGAGTACACCTATCTCCTTTCTCGCCTATTAATATTATAAAATGTTTGGATGTTTTTAGTTTTTGTTTAATAGCATTCTTCTGCCCCTAACTGTAGGTACAACTAATATCATTTAAAGCATGTTCAATTGCTCATCCTGAACATAGTGTTAACCAGTAGGCTGCATTAGATGAAACTTTTAATATGAAATGTAGGCACCGAACAAAGCCAATCTAGTTGCCTTTAGAAGAAAAGTGTTTACTGAGGATAAATGTCCTTCTCAAAAGTTTGCTGGTAGAAAATTCTTTTAGGGTTAAGCTCGCCTTTGTTCATGTACTTTAAAACATATTCTCTTTATGTTTTCTATTGTGTACAATAAAGAATTACAGAATAACAGATTGTCCATGAAAAGATGACTGACAAAAGTTAAAAACTTTATGTTTTTATACAAATCTAATGGCATTCAGATAATAAGTAATTAAATTAGGTATGTCATAAACAAAAACGTGCATTACCTGCGCTAGAACATTTAGCGCCAAAATAGGCTACATTAGCCATTTAAGGGCAAAACACCCAAGCCCCCCCCTGATTGATTGAAGTCCTAAAGCCAAGACACTGTAGCCGAAAACAGCTAGGTTGATACATAATTTAAAATGTATATATTAAATGTAGATATAATGTATATATGTAGTGATAAAAAAAATAACTCACATTCTTTCAATAAGCTAGTTTTTTCTCTAGGGATGAGAACATGATAAAATTTGTTGCCCACCGCTCTCAGATCTCTCATCTAAAAATCATAAAAGGACAACAAGATTAGACTATTTCTCTAGATTCTTTTAAAATCACTCTAAGCTAATTTAAACTAAATCATCTACATGCACAATCACATGCGTCTTGTTACTGGTATAAAGTGTTTTTTCTTACAAATGTTTCTTTGATGGGCTCGTCAAGTGTGTTGAATTCCATAGCATTGCCCGGGGCACCACCACTTGAAGGAATATTCATTTCTCCTTCAACTGTGCCAACATCACCAGCCGGGAACATCTGCAAGTAGGTAGGTAGGTAATTGTATAGGTAAGAGAATTTAGGCAGGCAAAAATAAGTAAGGTGTCTATGCCTTCTAATTTTTAGCAAATAAACTTAGTTTCTACATGATTTTTTTATGTATTTGATAGAGATATAGCTGTAATTGAATTGAGGAAGCAAATTTTTATGATTTGTTTAGGTGTAAAAGGTCTAAATTTAATCGTAAATAGAAATAAACCGAACGTTTTCTTCCTTCCGATAAATTCAAAATAATTCGGTGTGATGTTATATAAAGATACTCACATCATATTTTGCATCAAATGTAGTCATTTTGTTTATTTTATAAAACAGCTATAAGTTCTAATTTTTATTTGTATCGTAAATTCCAACACATCAATATTTTCTCGGAAATTCTGACTGATGATGGCTATTGGCTAATGGCAATTTAACTTAGCGCTTTTGACAGGAAGCTAACATGAATGCAGGTATCAACTGACTGATGACATCGATAGCATGATTGAATGTGACGTTGACAATTCAAAATCAAAAGAGATACACCGAGAACAAAAAATAGGTACTCAATTTAGTGGTCAACTTTAGAACACATTGGAAATAAGCAGGAAAAAAGTACGAACAGTAGGTAACTAGAAAAAAAGTTGTTGGACACTGACATTTTAAAACATACCACTAGCCATGGGTAACTCAGTTAAAAATCGTGATCTGTAGGTTTCAGGTATTTTTTTAATCATGATGTATACCTGAATCACAACTCAACAGCTCCAACAGTCCTAAAGTTTCTTTAGTTTATTATTCCAAAATATTTTTCTAGTTGTAAGGGATGGTGTACGGCATCCCTTATATATTGTTTATGGTTTATATAGTTTTTAGCCCTATCGAGAATGGTAATAATTGCTGTTTTAGTCTGTGGTCTCCGACATCTCTCGTCTATGGTTGTAATGACAAAGACAGTTCAAGTCAAACTTTGGTCTTATTTTAATAAACATGAAATTACATTGGCCAGTTTATTAATTAACATATATTACTACCATTTAATAATTAATTGCCTGATGTTATTATAATAAACGCTCATTAACACTTTGCACTAAGATAAATAAAACGGAAGTTGTATTGCAACTTCCGTTTTATTTATTTCGTTTGCCCGGAAGCTACACACAGCGCCATGCAGCACGATAGATGGACGCGGCAGCAGTCGTAAACTCAAACCTGAGTTTCAATAATAGACCTTATTCCTAGGAGTTAAAATCGAAATTACTAATTGATATTAGTCCGTTCTTCAGTCAAATACGTACGTCGTACTTCAGATCAATCAGTCAAACTCAGCTTTTCGATTAAAGACCTTAACAGTATTGAAATAAAACACAATATAGGTATCGGAGCTTTTGGACTGATGGAGAAGGATGGATTTGATCTGTTAGGGTCTGTTTACGTCATTTTTTCGAATAAAGACTTTAACACCATTGAAATAAAACACATTTTAATATTGCATGATCTTGAGTTTCGTTAGACTTTAACAACTTTTTGGTTCTGAGCATCGGAAAGACGTAGACGGATTCGATGTACAGGTACTGTTTACGTTACAGATCGGTTTTTTGAATAAAGACTTTATCATCATTGGAATAAGAAACAATATATTATTGAATTGTCTAGAGTTTTCTTTTACTTGTACGACTTTTTGGTTCGGAGCATTGATTGACTGAAGGATGGAGAAGGACGGATTTGATGTATATTATCAGTTTGTCACAGCTTCGCTTTTCAAATAGAGACTTTAGCGCTATTGTAATAAACCACAATACAATATTGTCTTGCCTTGGATTGGGACGGAATTGGATCTGTTGAGCCGAAGTATTTTGCCAAGACTTGAAAGACGTATACCGATTTCGGTTGAGCTGCGAGTTATATGTACATATCCATCCTTCTACCCACGGCTACATACCACTGCCATGTTTGATTGATTGAAGCTAGAATATAACAGAAAATAAACTAAAATTGTTGTTTGTTTGGAAAATCGATAACGGTCTCAGCATTGATTTGATTGATTTCTTCTTACGTATATAAGTACGTGTTTTTTTATTAAAATTACTCGTCGTTGTGCCTTCTTTCTTTCTTACTCGTCATCGACTTCGTCGAGTAATGCCACGACAAATATTATGAAAGTTACTGTAAAAAGTAAGTGCCTGAAACAATCACACATAACCTTCATATATCCATTCCAGTGTTTGTGTTCAGAGTTTAAAAATAATATTTGACGTAGGTTGGACGGGAGTGGCGACGTGGCGCTGGGTGGCAAACGATGACAATTGTGGTATTTGTCGTATGCCCTTCGATAGCTGTTGTCCAGACTGCAAGTTGCCTGGGGACGATTGTCCGTTGGTTTGGGGAGCCTGTTCTCACTGCTTCCACATACATTGCATCGTGAAGTGGCTCCACTCGCAACCTCAGCAGCAGTGCCCTATGTGCAGACAAGACTGGAAGTTCAACAATAAGTGAAGGTATGATAGGTACTGACCAATACTTTTTAGCTAGTAGGTACCTACAACTTTGCACACTATTTACCAATAGCTTGCTTAGTTGTTCTTGATACTCTTTGGCCTGTCTGTAATATTAAGCCATGAGAAAGAGCGAGCTCATACAAGCTTAATCATAAGGGCATTCTCATTGACAAACCCCATCAAGTTATGAATTAGACATCCGAAGGCATTATGCCTACACTCAATATAAAACTGTAGTACCTGGCATGGCTTAGTTTGCCGTACATGTTAAGCTGCAGGTGTACTTACAGCCAGAATACAAACCCACAACCGTTGGATCTAATCTCTATTCCACATGCCCAAATCTCACAGTAAACTCCAACAATAACTTGAGTAAAACATTTTAAATAATCATATCACCTAATTATTTCACTTCAAGTAAGTAACCATGGTGACTGAGGCCTTCAGTCGGCCTCAAATTTCGATTAATCAGATATCATACAGACTTAATTATTATCACTAGTGATAAAGGTTGTTCATCCATACCTAATAAAATACACACGAGACTAGAGGATGTTTTACTGTATTAAACAAAACTAAGGAAAGTAATAAAAATTTAAATGTTTTATTGATGAATTACCGCATCTTTCGAAAGCTACTTGTAAACAATAGCTCCACCGTAACATTTTGATTACCACAAAACAATAGGTCATGGAGTAGGTAACTACTTTCGAAATTGCAGTCTAAACAATAGCGTCGCGTGTGCCGCGCCTCGGTAGCCGCTATTGCGTTCATTCTCATAGTAAACAATCACTTTTACATTATTAAACTGTGGGTCAATTCATTGTTCGCCCTACCTACTGGCAGCTGTAGTGCATTCAGCAAAGTACAGCAAATCACTAATTGCGGGAGGCGTTACGGCGAAGTTTAGTAGTTATGTCCGCGATTAAAAAAGCGATCTGTGCGGCGGCAACCGGCGCTGACGAGCAAGTGCCGATACGAGCGAGCGACCGATGACGGACGGCGAAGCGCCCGCTTGCCGGCTCGCGGCTCGCGGCTAGTGGCCAGTCAGTGAGAATCGCGCGCCCGCCGGGACGCACGTCTCAGACAACTAAGGAGCGGTCGCGATCGCGCGGTCGGTGCCGGCGTAACGCGCTCCTTATACTATAACTCCCCTTTATAGTATTGTACGAGTGACGGTTCGTTCAGCATGCTGATGGTACAGAGTAACGCCCAACCGATGAAGAGCAACAAACTGAAGGGTCCGCCTCCTGTGCCTCCGCGACCTAACCAGAGCGTGGTCGCGGAGGCGCTCGCAAAAACTAGGAAGGCAGTCGCCGACTCCAAGGCGAACTTCACAAAGTCGCGAGCGTTCTCCAAACGAGAGCAGACTATCACTCCTAGAAGTAAAACTCTGGAAAGAGCAAACACTGCAAACCCTACTTTAGTATCGCCTAAACAGAACGGCTTGGCGCGCGTGAAATCATTCATCAGAGATGTTATCAGCGATCGTAGCTCTTCATCCGACGAAAAGAAGTCCAGCGGACAAAACTCTAGAAGGAGTTCTAGTGACAGCAATTCAATACCGGCTTCTACCAAAAGGTCTAACGAATCTCTCAATTCCAAAGCGGTCAAAACCTGTAGACAAATATTAGTGAGATCCCTTTCGACCTCAAACAAGTTAGATCAAGACTCGAAATGCAAAGTTACGAAATCCTCAAGTTTTGCGGAGAAGACGTTGCCATTGCGGAAAGCACCGCCGCCTCCATTATCACCGAAACCTAAGCTTAAACCAATGAAGCCTTTACCTTTACCTGTACAGAAAAAATATGTAGTTAATAGTAATGAACACAAAACTAAAGTGGAAATAAACACTTATTCACCGCGTCGAGTGGACGTAAGTCCTTCCTCTCCCCGGCAAGTGTATGAAAGTCTTACGTCTCCGCGTCAAGTGTATGAAAGTCCTTATTCGTCCCCGATCGACGCTAAGCCACCGCAAAGTCCTCCGCCTGAGGCGCCCTATGCTTCCGTGGAAGAAGTACAAGAATTCGATGACAGATTACGGAACAGTCCATCAAAGGAGGATAATAATTCTGAAAGTCCACCGAGCCCACAAATCAAACCCGCCAGCCCTAAGCCCGACGAAACAACAAATGAAGACACCAACTCACTAGAAAGAAAAACTTCTCGAGTCACAGAGCTGTTGATCTCTGAAATTCTCGCGAGTAGAAATAACAATAATAAAGATGAAGCTAACACTGTTATAGACAAAGGCAAGGGTTCCGAGAAGCTCGCAAATGGGGACGACTCGCCGGAGATCTTGATGATGAAGGACATGAATAACCATGAGATGTTGATTTACGAGCTGCAAACGATGCGCTCACAGTCCAACGTGCCGGAGACTTTAGACTCAAGGGAGTGTGAGGATATGAACGGCCAGTGTGATTCTGAGGATGAGCCGAGCTATGCGGTATCGTCGGTGACCAGTGGAAATACTGACGACGGGTATGATCAAGCGTACGCTTACATATTGGACGTTGATCTTCAATCTAGGTAAGCCTAAATTACTTGAAATCTAAAGCATTGTAAGTAGGTATTATTCTTATCATCGATACACGTCAATAGTTATTGAGTTATTTAAAGGCATTCTCATCGGAAAGTTTCACCAGTGTGTCAGCAGGCCATATAAGTATACATTACCATAAATATATCATGGAAAAACTACGCGATATCACAATAATAATATCCTGTTCAAATATTATGTGTAGGTGGTAGATGTAGAGTAGACAGGTGCTTAGTTTTCATAATAACAGACTCTAGATTGTCACCTTGGAATATGACTGGCTTCATTATAAACCAGTTTGTTTTAAATATAATCTATGATAATTTGTAAGATAAAACTACCAACAATCATTATTGATCTGACCTTCCAAAATATGCGGTGTTTAATAAATGAATCATGCATCTTTTTTTGTTTGGTGCCTGACTTACGTCAGTTTTCGATTGTGATGATTCTGAATGATAATTTGAAGCAATATCAATGAAAAATAAATTAAAATCACTAGCAATAAGGTATTAAATCGTATAATGAGTTGGGAAGCTTACAATCAGCAACCGATAGACCCAAGTAATTACCTACTGGTCAAACAATATAGAGGAAATAGTCTGCAAACAAAGTTTTATGTTCGGTAGTGATGAACTCAATTATGTCCGACATGAGTAAAAATTGCACGCATACCAACATGCACCTTAAGCTATTTTATTTAATAACTACTTAGTAGTCTGCCCCGACTTCGGTTGGCTTTAATGTATAAAATTAAAATCGTAAAAAGTTATATGAAAATGTGCAGTGACTCCAAAAATTTACCTGTTCTCCAATTCTCATTGTGTCTATACCTATGTAAATATTAGTATTGAAGTGCTCGAAACCTCTTACTAAAAGTAAGTAAGTATAATAAAAATCACAACCACGAATTTGCTACCTTAAAATGTCGCCCTTAAAGACAATGAACATTGAAAGTAGTTCAGATCGTCTCTGTGTAGACAGGTGGAGGTATGAAGACACTAGACAGCTATTTTCTTTGTCTGCCTAAACATCAAAGAAATCTGCTTGGAAAGCTCCCGCGCCCGTATAACGATAATCTCTTTGAGACACGCGCCTAAGTGAAGGGCTTTCAACAAACCTATCAGCCGGTTATCACTTATCTCTGTAAACCAGGATACCGTATCCACTTTCACCTTGGTAATATCCACTAAGTAATACCATCCACTTATTAATAGCACGTAAAATATTGTTGGAATGTCATTCGACTGCTGGGAAAGGTACTTTATTTATATTCGATTTTCTCTCAACTTTAAACTATTGTAAATCTTATGATCCATTCCATTACACACTTTAGTACGAATATCATAGACTGATTCTACATCTTACTACTAATATAATTGCGAAAGTTTGAATGGACGGATGTTTGTTGTTTCTCACGCTGAAACGGTTGAACGGATTCGGATATAGCTATGGTGGTAGCTTAACCCTGGATTAACGCATAGGCTTTATCTCCGTTAAGTGAGGTACTCCCGTAAGCGCGTGACCCCGCAAGGATAATTTCAAAAGACAATTTCCCTCGCAGGTTACGGAAGCAATACCGCGCGATTTCCACAATGTCTCTCCAAGGGCTGCCGCCTCTGCCGAAGAGTCTAAGCGGCTTTGCGGAAGGCGAGCCTGAACCGGAGCCACCGGCCAGCCAGGCTGACAAACCGCCCAGCGACCTCGACTCACAGCTCATCTACCTGAAGAAGGAAATGGTAAATATCTCAGAATATACCTTTCAAGGAAAAGTCTAAATGTGTTTCAGCGAATTCAAACAAATGCAGAGTTACCTTTTACTAAACACAACGTATTTTAGCCATTGATGTCGAAAGAAGAGAGCATAAACGAGAAATTCTTCTACTGGTAAAAGTAGGATGATAATTATGAAACTTCAAAGATAAAGGACTTCTCAACAGTGCTTACATCGAATTTAATGATCCCCTTAACCTTATTGAACTTTGATGTCCTTTGATTCAATATACCACGTTACGAAATCGTTTCATGGCTTGGTACCTTGCGGGTATAATAAATTAGAAACATTTAATCGTAAACTGCGTAAATCTAATTTTATAGCCTTTTCCAAGAAGATTAGTGTTTTAACATCCCGTAAAATAAGGAATATGGGCTAACACCGACGCGGCGCCAGATCATTTTGTGTTTAAAATAATGCTAAAAAATCTTATTACTAGTATAAGCATAACGTACCTATTTGAAGTAGTAATAAAAAGTTACATCAAACACACCTATACACCTACCAACACCTTAGATGCCAAAATAGAACAGCGGATTCCAAAATGCCTATAAAACCATGTCACATTGTGAAATTATTGGTCCACGAAATTCTTTCCATTTTATAATAAATCTTTCGTCTACTTTCTACGACACATTAAACATTCCCATTTATAGTTATTGCATAAAAACTAAAGTCGTGTCACTTAAAATAGACTGACGCCCCTTCCTAATACGGTATCATGAAATACAATAATACTCGTGGCTGCCTCGACCGCAATTTGAAAAACAGATGTTAGTACATTTGTGCTTATCTCTCCAGTAATCGTTATGTAGGGAATCGGGAACGTTTACGTGTTTCATTCCGGCACACGTTCGCCGGCAAACAAGATTGAACGGCCCAATTCACTTTTATATCTTCTGTGTGTTGTATCAGTCGGAATCCTACTTCAACACGTTTCGGCAATCCTATTCTGTTATACTACATACCTGTATCTTATTGCGCAGTTTGCCCTGGCTATGCCTATTTGTCGCGAAGTAGTTTTCTTTTCACTTTGTTCCGGTTATAAATAACAAACGTATAAAGGTATACTAACATGCAAATGAAAGGCAAGTTAAACCATTCAGGCGTAATTCCGCATAATACCGTTTTGTGCGGGGGAATTTCTACTGAACAGTATCCTGTTAAATGCTCATCAATAAACTATTAGATAAAAGACAGTTTAGTCTGTGTCACCATTTGTATTCGATAAAGCATGTTGCACCTTGTGGTAAGATAATGACAGTCACTATCTGTATGAGCAATTTACCAAAAATTATAACTGCAAAGTCTACCTAAAGTCATTGAATATAGAGATGAGTTTCGTTTGAGATATCAGATGACAATGATGCAAAAACGCGTGTAATAGCAATGTAAGACGTAGAGGCCATTCCTTGTGGCATGTATAATTGACACGACATTGCATTCTTGGTGGCACAGAGGCTCGCTTATGGAAATTCTCGTATATTCTTCTATCAAGAACGTATAATAGACGTCATATCCGTCATAAGCCTCAGCTTTATTGGTACGATTTATGAATAAAAAAATCTAGAGAATTGTGGTCTGGGTTCTTTTTTCTCTCGCTCTTTACATCGTCACCTTAGCACTCACTCATTTCCCAATCACATCATCTACGCCAAACCATCCATTTCTTGTGATCATTTGCTAGTTTTTGGTTAGTACTTATTTGGATTCTCTTCTATTTTTCAAATGTTGCCCGCTACTTTCTAAAGTATCGAAACTTGAAATTGCATTGTCCATTTTGTTTTCCTACGGCGTAATAAATAAGTAATAGATTAATCTATAAAACAGGCTTACCTATCTGCATAGAGTTATGGACATTACCGGCACGCCCCCAGATTGCCATCGGGTAATCTTATATACTAACAAATAAAGAAACTACTCGAGTTCACGCTCATTAGCATTGTACATATTCTTTAACTTCAATCTTCATGATTTTGAGCGAACGGTTCTTTTTCGTTCCGCTGATTACCTCACAAAATATTTAATCCCATCCATCGCATTCAAGTGGTTTTATACCTTCTAATTCTAACCAAACCAAAGGTATTTTTATGATAATAGATAATTAGTTTTAAAACAAAGTTAACCAGTTGGTTTGTGTCATAATAGCACTGGGCTTAGTGTAAAATAACAGGTTGTAAATTAAATTATCAGTTGTTCTCAGCCTTGAAGACCTTGTAACGATTGGCGTCTTACGCGAAACTGCGTACTGGGCGTACCTTCATGGATTGAGTCAAAGCTACTATAAAGCTAGCTGGCACCTTATTATATGCCTTGGGAAATCAATTGTTTACAAACAAAAGAACCTTTTGATTCGAATCGAAGCCACAGAGGCCGTATAAGTATATAATGATGTAGAATATTGGTGTTTGTTCCAATTTCTGTGTGGAGCAAATATGCTTACTACAAACTCAGTCTTGTTTTTTTTATTTCTGAAATAAGTAAAGTAAAAAGATTCTAGAACTTCCTTGAAAGTGTTTCAAAATAAATCCGTGAAAATGAAGTACTTACAAAAAACTTACTACCAAAATCTGCGCGTCGATATTTTAGAATTGAAACTGTCAGCATTTCATAATGCTTATTGAGTAATATTGATAAATTGTTTGGAAGTTTATTACCTTGTTATACCTACAGCTACACTCAAACATGACATCTCCATAATTGCATATTTATATAAATCCGGTCTGAATACTAGCCATGCATCGGTGTTGTAATCTTGTTTACATTCGATGTCTTCTCTACCATTTGCGTGGGCTAGGAATCCATGTCATTGGAGTCCCGTTCTTTTTAGCCCTTCTTTGGTCATTGTAATTCTATACGCGGATGTCGGTTACCTATTCACGCGTAGAAACTATTCATGTCTGTTTCCCGTGAAGGCGACTACTATGTTCAAGGCAACTTTTTATGTTCCAAATATTCGTAATTAGATGTTTCTTGGGTTTAAACTGATCATACCACAGGCACCTACGATGCTAATGACTTTATAAATACGTTTACCTACTGGTAAATTACTGTTGTACTTAAAAATGTTCAGCCTATCTCTATACTCAATACTTACTTTACTTAGGGCCAGCATGATAGATATTTAGACGGACAAAACGAAACCTGACATTACAGTCGTAGTCGTAAGCAGATATCTCTATATATTCTCTATATATAAAAATTAATCCCTATATCCCTTGGTCACGCCATCACGCGTGAACGGCTGGACCGATTTCACTAAATTTTTTTGTTGTGTTTGTTATTGTCAGGAGAAGGTAACTTAGGTCTTATGACAGAAAAAATCTATATATTAATCATGGAGGGCGTGAAATAAGGGTTGAAAGTTTGTATGGGGAGTTGAAAGTTCCAGTTAAAGGAAACAGATGGCGCTATTATTGCATTTTTAAAAGTTTCAGAAGATTCTTACACTTCCTAAAACGCTTCAGAACTCTTGTTTCTATTTTATTTGGCCATCTCCATGTGCCCAATATGGAAGGTTATGAAAGCACCTATCTGGACTTCCAAAACGGGCCTCGACCACTTTCTACAGCTTCTTTTGTACAAGAGCGTCTTCCCACGCAATTGTTCTGTAGATAGACGCTTTGCGAGTGTCTGTACAATTTACATACGAGATATTTATCTAATTCAGATAGCGTAGAAACATTTTTGTTGAATTCTTTAGATGGTACGATATTTCTAGAAATACAGTTTTACTTGGCTTTAATTTTAAAATATTATCGCGTTCACACAATGTTTGTATCAACAGCACTATTAATTAATTATTATTTATTATTATTAATTATTCTTCATTGCATTTTTCTCGATCGCTCTTTGTTTAGTTTTTGAATGTTTGCTCGATTTCCTTTGGTCATTGGGCGAAACGATGTGCTCAAAAAGTCTTGTCGTAATCGGTTCCTTCTCTAGTACTTTAATTCACAAAAGACAAATTGGGAAGATCCCCTCTTCCCAATTTGTCTTTTGTCCACTAGCAGTATGAACATAAATGGGATTGTCAAGGAAAATGGCTTGCATCAGTCTTCATAGTGTACCAATTACGCTCATGCCCCCTGAGCTCTTGTTGAATGCTGTCGTAACAGCATGATTGACGTGACGATCGGAATAACCGCCCGCATTGTCTAATGTCACTAGGTCTACTATCACATCCGCGTTGGCAAGTGGTAGGAACCTTTAATAGATTCGTGTTATTACGCTTCTGTTCTACGATTACCGGCTGTCTAGACCGAACCATGTTAAGTCATTCTTGATTATATACACTTAAATTGTTGTTGGCTATAATAGTGTAATGATTGAAGTCGATATGTCAACAAATACCAGTGTACTGTCTGTCAAATCAAACCATGAAAAATTTGAAGTGCGCGATGATTTGTTCTGTTCTGACTTCATGTTTCTTTGACGTATATTTTATGATGAAAGTCATGCTATAAAAATATCGATCGACAGAATCGTTTTTCAAATGAAATTGTCCATGCTAATACTATAACTAGACCATATCGCCCTGGAGGCACGTGCTAGTATTTATAGATGGAGCGACACCCGGGGGCCTGTTACGTCACCCTAACTGGATTAGTCCAAAACTGAACAAATCCAATAAGAGTTGACGCTTGAACGCGACACCAACCCAGACAAATCCGTCTGTTGATGTAATTAAAAGTAATTGCTTTATTATCATACTATCTTACGATAGAATAGGTGCAGTGCAGTTGCTGGTTATAGTTTCTGAGACATTAAAAACTTGTGAAGAATGTGTCTAATAAACGTAATGTTTCTCTAAAATAATTTTCATTACGAGAATAAGTAAATTACAAATATAGACTTGTACCTGTTTTGTAGATTTACGTAATACATCTGATTTCTTGACTGTGATTTGCTATAAATCCAACTTTGAGAAAATAGTTTTAGGTCATGACATATTTATCTAATTCTCGTAATTCGTTTTCATTAAATAGGGTTTAATGTTCCATGTAATACAGGAAAACCAGGATCGTAAATAGCATGGTGCATGGTCGGAGATTAAATTTCACTAAAAATCATGTTTAGTTTCTGATAATTTGCAAAGCGCTTTATACTTGTGAATAAAGAAACTAATGAAACCGATATATAAAATATATTATTTCAAAACGTCCGGGTTCGATTCCCGAGCTGAGTACAAGTTTTTTTTTTTAACATTTAAAAAAAAAACTTGTACTCAGCTCGGGAAGCTGTTTCAAACTTTCCCATACTAACGTTCTAAATGTTACACCCTGTATAATCATCCTGAGCTTTTGTAGTTTGATGACGTCTGGCCGGATCTTTTGCCGCGTCAACTATAAATAACGGAGTCGTCGAGGCATTAACTAAAACAAGCTGTTTAAACTCATGTCCATTATAAAACGACACGCCTCGTTCGTCGGCGTTCACTTCTCTACCCTACTTTGTTTTTTGTCAACAAAAGAAACAGCTTCCATGTTGCTTTTCAGTACAAATTGTAATGTAGCTTGGTTAGGTACTAGCTTCTGCCTGCGGTTTCGCTCGCGTTGTACCAGAATTAATTTATCTTTAATCATGCCAGGCCACAATCTATATTATTCGTGTTAAATGTGGTTGTGCGTGATTGAATCACCAACATCCAAAAATGCTCATACTTCAAGATTTTGAATATTAGTAGGAGTAGTGAGGTCACAGAATAATGTTAGATACTCTAGAAAACTTTATCTTGAGCCTCTATAGTTTCAAAGACTCATACAAACGCTATTGTTCAGGTCGCTCGTACCCCACTTACGTTCGCTATCAGACATAGCAATCAAACACTTATGCGATCCAACATTTTATACTGTTTCACAATCAATATCATTGGCCACAACTCGTATAGATTGAACCAAATTGGCTAATAGCCACATTGCTTTTTAAAGCGCATCATAAATAATCGTGTCAACGGTCACGAATAGTTCTGAATGAAAGTCCATCGACCTCGGGTGACATAACCACATATAAGTCATTGGATTACCAACAGGCTCGTAACTTCGCATCAATTACATGTACCTCGGGTATAATTAATTGGATACTATTTTCAGTATTGAGCTCCTGAATCCTGATAAATGTCTACATTAACCCAATTCTCCTTCAAGACGTTTTCGTATTTAGAAGTCTTGCGGCAGTCCCTTGTTAGGTCAAGCTTCAACTTTCTGATTATTAGGTAGGAAAGGAAACCTGTTTGGCACAAACGAGTTGGCAAATCCGTGGCTAACTTGCATCCATCACAATTACGTTGTTTTTCTAAAACTGGTATTATTTAGCCCACGTGTGGTTTTACCTTGCTGGTTTGTTATGTTACACTCGATGAATAATTTAATTTGTTTGCAGCATCATTGCGCTATGCGGTATCTTTACATAGCTTTTCGCGAATTCACTAAAGCTTTGACAATGTGCCAGGAGAGTTGGGGTAAATTCTAACTTTAATCATATCTGAGCAACTTTCACGTACTAACATAACGTACAAGTTTGCCAGCTAACGTAAATAATTCACTATTTGGGATAAAAAGTATCTTTTGTGTTAATCCAGGGATATGTGTATGAGCCATCACAAACAATTTCATTCAAATACATTCAATCATTTTCAGCGCTAAGAAGTAATAAATATACACAATTTCGACAAACTTTTGCATTTATAATATCAATGTGATATTATACTTTAATAGGTCCATCTAACTATTCTAAGTTTCATCCAAATAGCTTCTCTGATTCTACAGTCAAGCAAACAAATATAATACCTACAGTTCTATAGTCCATTTTTGACTGATCTCTGCAGACTATGTAAATGGACGAACTGCTGTCTGCAGTTCGTCCATTTTACATACACCTGTAACCGTACATGGCTGTATGGTATCAGGTGTGATTTTGTAGAATGTTTATGGTTATTTTACTTTCTTTCAATCATAATCTGATATTGGACTGAGTCAATATGTTTTGCAATTATTATAATACCCTTAAGTACTAACGTGAGTAAGAGAAATTGTGAAAGCGTAATGTTACTACTGGATATTGGGGTGGGCGTAATCCATTTCATATTGCAAATGGAAATGTCTAAATAATCAGAATATTACTTTGATATGTGCATTAAATACTATCACGAGTTTAACCATCCATATCCTGTTGGAAACCTGCTGTTTTGAGTTAGTGTCTTCGTTGGAGCGATTTAAGACTCGCTCCAGTTTCTCTTGAGATCCTCTATGCGTGATCATCGCACCATTATTAGACATTTTTTCCATGGTGATCATTACACGTTATAGCGTCAGACTATCACCAATTCTGTCCAAAGCGCATGATCGATGACGTGCAACCGTCACGCACCTTGGCCTCCATAGTCGGGCGCAACACGGCACGAATACTTTCACATGTATTCTCAAACAATTTCACCTACATTTAGTAGTATCCATAAATCATTAATTATGTCTAGTTTAACATCAATACGATGAACATTCGCTAAGTGATTGACATATCCGTGCAAATATTCGCTGGATTAAAACAGCTGATTGAAGGCGTACTTGCAAGCGAAGCATGACTGTTTCATTAGGACTTTACGTACTTGAACCAAGTGCTAAGCGGTGGTCCTACTCCATTTCGAAACCTAACACAACTGCGTATCACATGACTTGTATAGTTGAAATCATTTTGTTTTAATTGTATAAGGTGATGGGCGCACCAGATAAACTAGGCAAGTTCTAGCAAAAATATATCTTATTAATAGTTTAAAGTTCGCCACGAATGTCAAGGTATGATTAAAAAGTGAAACGCACAAAAACTGATTAGGTAAATGAATCTGACAACATATTTTGATTCCTATTTTCTATCTGGGTTAATGATATGCTTGCTTGCATCCTACCTGTGGCTTATGGTAAAGTTGCCTAGTCTGTTGCATAAGCTTGAATAAATCGAAGGATTAGGTTTTACCACACCGCTCTTATT
Source organism: Epirrhoe tristata (assembly GCA_951394285.1). NCBI lineage: Eukaryota > Metazoa > Arthropoda > Insecta > Lepidoptera > Geometridae > Epirrhoe > Epirrhoe tristata. The sequence continues at coordinate 5,151,531 of OX596145.1, forward strand.
TTCCTTAGCAATCGTGCTTTCTTATGTACGAGTAAATACTAAATACCCTTTTCGGGAACTATTAAACTATTATTTATTTATTTTGCAAAAAGGCCAAAACGTTCTTCTTTGATTAGCTTCAACAGACGAAGTCGCGCCCGGGTCCACTAGTAATACTTATAAAACGAGAACGTCTTTAAGCTTGTAGATCCAATTAGCATTTTTCTGTTTTTTTTTTTGTTATTTTCTTTGTCATTGGCGACTTCATTCATAGCAGCTCGTGTTGTTTTGTCCGTTAAAATACTTTTACTGCCAAAATTGTCACGACTTGGTCACGCTTTCCTTCATTATTTGTGGAACGTGTTTGTTTGTTTGTTACCGAAATAAGATAATTTTCACATGAACCGAAATATGAAGTGTCTAAAGCTGCTTTTGCTTAAATATTCATATTTGTTAGTCTAAAATTAATGGTGGTTCGACAATGTGATTACTCTAAAATGTAAATGTAATCAATCATTTTATAATTTGCCTTGATTTGTAACCTTAACGTTCCTTAACTAATTACGAAAGATTCGTTGTTTCGTTTCGGTAGTTCTTCCGCGTAGTATTGAAATGTTCTCAACTAGAAATTGTATAACTTACTACCAACCAGAAATTTTATACTTTAATTAAATTTACAATTCTTAACTGCATCATTAAACCATAACTTCCTTTTGAACTACTAAAACATGACGCAACAGTTCAAGCAAATGTCACAAAAACGAAGATTATTAGTGACTGAAAAACTAGGCTCTTTATTTCCTTTCCTGTATTAGATTCATATTTTGTTGCCTCAATGCAATACATCAACGTCGCTGTGTAGGAAACATTTAGCCAAGCCTTCCCTAATGGCCCATTCAAGTCTTCTCTTTCATTCGTTTGCTCAACGTGACTCACGACTTTGTACCACGATATTAAGCATGCACTTACTATCAAAACTAACTTCCACACGTGTCTTGGTACGATGCCTTTCTTCAACATTGTTTGAAATTGCAGCTTCGTTGCAAGTTCTGCACTATTTCAATCTGATTCTTAGGATTTGTAATATGAATCTGTATTGTATTAGTGTTTACCGAGAAGTCTATGTTACAGACTGCTCAGCTTATATTTGGCTCGTATTCATGTAACAATTTTGTGCTTATTGTTTATCCGCTTGTGGGCAATGTTAGTTCATTTATTAAATAGGTTGGCAACTGCATATCGGCACAGTTCGAGTAAGTAGGGTCATGTGAAAGTTTTAAACGGATGTCAACAGTTCATGCTGTTCAAAATTCGCTTAAACATTCTGAGAGTCACTTGATAACGTACCTGCTTTAATGAAACCAGGTCAAGAAGACATCGGTACCTACATGCCACTCTCACTAAAGTTATCAAAACATAGATTTCATTGCAGTTACAGTTGCTGTGTTAAAATGCCTGCATAATTATGTACTCCTTGCACCCACTTATTTTTAATTGATTGTACTTACTTAGTAAAAAATACAGCATGCGCTGTAGATCTGAGAGAACAAACAACAATTAATTCAATAGGCATACTAACTCGTACTACATCAGTAAATAACGTGTTCTACGAGTAGATATTGAATTGGCAATTCCTTTGTTTATAAAAACGGCCCTGGAAATAACTACATTTACCTACCACTTAGCAAGCACAGAAAATAATACATTGCTAGTTCTCGATTCTAAACTCCTTTAACGGAATGGTGAAATACATTTATTAAGGCATCGTGAGAAGGCTATTGTTCCTATTCCGTCATAGCGTTCACCAGAGCGCGACCAAAGGCCTCAGAAGCAAGATGATTATGACTCAGTCTTTATAATTTACTTCATGTCCAGCACAACCGGTATAATTTACGCATTTAACAAAAAAAAACAATCTTAAGAAAAAGACTGATAATAATGGCGAAATATTTCCTTTGACCACTGATTCTAGCCACCACACCGCGCCCTTGTAAAAACCATGGCGCATTGTTCTGTGCAAAAGCCGCAGTGAAAACTTGTTTGGTATCAAGTTTCATACGTCGTCGTCCATCTCCACAGCGACATGTTAAATAAATGAGAACTAAACTTGCTTTATACGTCGGATTAATTTAGACCTGCACTATGTTTCTATAATATGCAATTTATTAATGTACTCATAGTTAAATACTTTCAGTTTCATATCTGACAAAAACACGTTTATACCTATGATACTTTGCACGCAGAGTGTTATTTTATGTAAGTACGTTTATAATATAGTAGATTTACACCAGGCAATGAAAATAACATCAATTTCTCTCTTATTACCTTCTACGTCACACCATCAATTAAAGTTTTACTACTATCTCCGAGTGTTCGCAGCCGGGTCCCACCCGAGCCCATATAAACGAATCATAGAATGAGTCATGGTCGACCTTTCCGTCTAAATTCGCACTCCCATGCCAGCCAACGACCGGTCTGGCTTACAGGATCTAATTGATTTTATTGACTAACATTTTTGATTGATGTACGTTTTTGATGGCTTCCTGTGGTTTCCTTTCAAGATTATTTGAAGATATCTAAGTAGTCTAGTCAGTTTCACGTTTCTAATACATTTTACAATAAATGTATATAGATTACATTACTATTGTTCTTCTACTTCAATGTCATAAAGTATTATATTCAATTCAAACTATTGAACAGTTTCTTTAGATTGACCTCGCCATTTTACTTTTAACACTATCTTTGAAGGAAATGTTAATTGCTTCGCTCCGCTGTCAAGGTGATTTGGACAGCAAACGTGTTATGTTATCTTTTGAAACCTATCAGATTTGGTAAATAATGGATCTATAACGTAACGGTAAGTAAGTAACTGTATCTTTATAGTTTGGCAAATGCTTTTATTTTTCATGTGGTTAGAGCAAACATTTTATTCCATCGTCGTCACTCCTTGTGCTACATAACAGAGGTCGGCTCTAACACGCAGAGCCAAATCGAAATCGCGCTTAGAATATCAAATGTTTTTTAAATGTAATAGAATTCACACAAGGTTCTTGTTCACCAGAAACTCAGAAAGGTTCTCTCTGGCCTATACATTTGTTAACATTAGGTATAAGTACTTCAATTTGTAAACGCAAATAGGAATTGTGTTGCACATGTTTTCAAACTGTCCCTATTGTTTCAAGCATCGCTCTGGCACCAGCATGTCTGTCATTCAATTGTTGCTTTCAGTTATGGCTGTGTCACATCGTGTTTATTGTGTTAAATTGATGACTGTTTCTATTACAAGCACGAGTCGTAAATAATAGATCGTTGCCGTAGGTTTCCAAAATATTGTTGTGTCCAGCTAATAATCCCTCCGAATGATGGATAGCCACTGTATGCAAATAAAACCCACACCTCGGCCGGTCATTGACTCTACGGGTTTTGATTTCCGATAGTCATTCACGTGGGTAGTGCCGTTCTAGAAGCCTACGCTCTGGCCACCGGCGATCATTATTATTTGTATATTATACTAGTGGACCCGTGCGCGACGTCGTCTGCGCATTGTTTCGTCATACAAACTTTAGAGATAGAACTTTTACATATTTTTTGATTTTCCGGAATGTTTTTCGGGATAAAAAGTAGCCTATATGCTATTCTGGAGTTATACCTTTCGCCTTAAGCTGTTACGTTGTTTGGGCGTGATCTTTACACAAACATACAAATATCCAAACATATAAACAAACTCACAAACTTTCAGCTTTATTATATGAGTGGGATCTTACTACGTCTGCTAAAACTCAAACTTTAAAGTCATTTCTTGTTTAGGCGTGCCCCCGTTGACCTGTGCAAATGCAGTCGGCTTATTGATATTTATGATCAAATCAGGTGCATTAGCATTATAGAGCTCTGTAATAACTGAAATAGCTACTGAGTCATAAATTCAAGCAACTCTGATTTCATCAATCAGCTAATATAAACCACACGCGGTGCAATCTCATTCAGCAACGATAAATTTAATGTTTATGCTCAATAACAGTTTTAAAATTATATTCGTGTATATGTTATATTTATATTACATACTGGAAAACAAAGCAAACATGCATTTTAGCCAGCTATAAAATAATTATTAAGTGAGTATTCCTCTGTGGCGCAGTGGGGGAAAGCCCGCTTCGGAAGCAGAAGGGTTCGATTCCCGCCGCGAGAATGTTTGTATAATCTACAAATATTTATCTCGGGTCTTTGTGTTTTTAACCGACTTCAAAAAAAGGAGGAGGTTATATGTTCGGCTGTATGTATGTTTTTTTTTTTTTATGTATGTTCACCGATATTTCCGTCAGTTGTGGACCGATTTCCAAAATTTTTTTTTTGTTTGAAAGGGTATACTCTTATAGTGGTCCCATATAAATTTTATTCCTGAGGGATTAATAGTTTTCCCGTAAAACTAAAACAATCACTGAACTTTAAGAAAACTGTGGCGCGATTTCCAAAATTTTTTTTTTGTTAGAAAGAGGTATACTCTCAACGTGGCGCCACATATTTTTTTTTCCTGAGGGATTAATAGTTTTCCCGTAAAACTAAAACAATCACTGAACTTTAAGAAAACGATATTTCCGTCAGTTGTGGACCGATTTCCAAAATTTTTTGTTTGTTTGAAAGGGTATACTCTTATAGTGGTCCCATATAAATTTTATTCCTGAGGGATTAATAGTTTTCCCGTAAAACTAAAACAATCACTGAACTTTAAGAAAATTGTGGCCCGATTTCCAAAATTTTTTTTTTGTTAGAAAGAGGTATACTCACAAGGTGGCGCCACATATTTTTTTTTCCTGAGGGATTAATAGTTTTCCCGTAAAACTAAAACAATCACTGAACTTTAAGAAAATTGTGGACCGATTTCCAAAATTTTTTTTTTGTTAAAAAGAGGTATACTCTCAAGGTGGCGCCATATATTTTTTTTTCCTGAGGGATTGACAGTTTTCCCGTAACATTAAAAAAACCTCATTCTCACTATACACAACACACCCTGACTCACAATCTGAGTCAAACATTAAATAGTTTGAAAGGGTATTACACCCGAGGTAGTACAAAATATTTCTTTTCCTTATGGATTGATAGTAGTGATGGGCCGAATGTGGTTTTACCCGAATACGAACTTCGGCCGAACATTCGGTGAAAATGAAAAGTTCGGCCGAACTTCGGCCGAAGTTCGGTAGGTACCTAGTTTCATTGTATTTTCTCGAAAGAAATACGTCAAATCTTGTATACGCGATCGTTGAAGTTTTCTAGAGTAGATGGATTGTGGTGCTTGTACTGCTTTTCACTGTGTGACAAATATGGATGATTGAGTTGTCGTTACAACTACTTATTTTCAATTCTACGACTGTTCAGAAGGTACGTACGTACGACGTATTTCACTATTTTAATTGGCATAAATCAATAAAACACGGTTAACACTGTAAAACCGTCCGATTTAACGTTTTATGGTGTTAACTGTGTGTGTGTGACTTTAGTTGATCGAGTGAGCGAAGCGTCTCAGTTTCGAGATTGGCCAAAAATATGCTTTTGTCTGTCATTCAGGTCGCATTTTTCAACCGATTTGGATGTAAAGAACGTCGGTCGTCTCCATACAAACTGTGACCTGGCTCAAATAATTATCGTTTTCAGAATTGATCTACAATAGTCTTTCTTAAACTTTGGCGATCACAATTCATCTTTAGAGATATATTTTATAACATGATTTTATTTGATTTATTTTATTTGATCCACAGCCTGATTTCTTGCTTACGAAGCCACTTACCGTATGCAATTCGTAATTTCTTATTATCAAGCCGAAAAATAATAAAAACTTTTTATTTACCCCTAAAATGTACTGAACTTGGTATATTTTTTATCTGTGGAAAATTTGAGGTCCGATCTTGCCCTCTTTGAACATAAGTTCCGTAGTATAGTAAGATTTATATTTACTTTTGTCGATCGTGATGTTTGACTGGGGTGAAATTGGAGGGAAACGGGGGCTACACAGTCCTCTCCGCTTTCAAGAGGCGAACCAGTGGACACCAGATTCTACCTATTAGGACCAAGGGAACGCGCGTAGTCTATTGAGAAAACTAAAACGTACTTAAACGTCAAAAAAGTCTACCTTAACTTTTGAAAAGTTCAAGCACCTGAAATACAAATTAAATTCGGACTTTTTTTTGGATGGGAGGTCTTCTGTTCTCACAGAATGGTTGAAACTTTGTAGGAGTACTTATACTTAATGCACTTAATGTACTCCTACAAAGTTTCAACCATCACGTCGATTGCACATTTGCTCAGTTGGTAGAGAGTCACTGGTTTAGTTTTATTATTTTAGTCAAGCAGTTGTGTTTTTGTGAAAGTTCCTTTACGGACGGTATCGAAGAAAAACAGGCTGGAGCTAGAAGAAAAATTTCGTTCCATTTTACCGTCATGCCACGTCACGAAATCGTCAAGCGCACAGTCGCAAACAGTCCATAGATTGTTACATTGTTAGTACGGAAGTGTGTTTGATTTGAATTTGAAATTTTCAGTATAGAAAAGTACTCCTTGCTTCGTTCTAACCGAGTGTTCCACAACACTCACGTACTTTTGATTACTATATTTTGTAGTACCGAACTTCGGCAGTTTGAACCGAATTTCGGCCGAATGCCGAACTTCGGCTCAAGCTGCCGAAGTTCGGTTTAACCGAACGTGAAACGAACTTCGGCCCATCCCTAATTGATAGTTTTCCCCCTTGCTGAACTCCGGTCTGTCCTTTAGTAGGTCTGCCCATGACTTCTCTTATCCTTTCCTACTTAAGCTACGATAAGCAAAGTCTTAATGTACTCGTAGCTTACTATATTATTTACACATACACTTTTATTTACACAGTATTTATTTACTTACACTAAAAAGTGAAAAATAAAAATTTTTGAAAAAAAAAATTGAACCGACTTCACAGAACACAAACAGAAGAACCTTCTACACACTAAAAAGAGAAAAATAAGAATATAATTTGAAGTCGGTGCCAAGTAAATACGATTAGGTACTTATCAAAAAAAGAAATCGAGCGATAGCGTATCAGGATACAATTTTGCACCCAAGTTCTTTTGAATTTCTTAGATGTAAATGAATAGTTGGCACCGACTTCAAATTATATTCTTATTTTTCTCTTTTTAGTGTGTAGAAGGTTCTTCTGTTTGTGTTCTGTGAAGTCGGTTCAATTTTTTTTTTCAAAATTTTTTATTATACATATGTATGTTTTTACGAACAAAAAAGTATATAAGTAGTATATCTGTTACTGGTTCCCATACAAGCTTTGCTTAGTTTGGGGCTAGTGATGCGGTGTGAAATGTCCAGCATTATTTATTTATTATTAGAAAACTTTAAATGAAAACCATAATTATTCTACATTCTGCTACCATACCAACTGGTTTTTTTATCCCGTACTACTATTTATATTATTGTGTTTCGGCAATCCCACGAACTTGCACAGGTTTAAATGATGATTCACTTAGGTCAGCCATATTTGTATACAACAACATCGTGGCCGACGCGTTATGATTCAACAAGTAGATTCCGATAAATTATTTTAACGTCATGGCTCGAGATAATGAACATTCACTTATCTAAGAAGGATTCAGCTTTTGTTTATGAAAATCTTCAATCAAGAATATTATTACTAGAATCTCAATAGCATGTAGTAGAAAATTTATTTGATTTTCAAAGGATATAATCACAATTACCGTTAGGACTGTTAGCGCTGTTCTAGTTCTCATTCCTTACGGACAACGGCCATTGGCATTTTTGGATGCCATGTCTTTTCCATTCATTAGCAATCCATTGGCTTCATTGACCTTCACGTCACGATACTATCTGCGCGGAACCCTGCACCGGGCCTTGCGTTCATTGGGTATTGTGTTTTGTATCTGGCTCTATCATAAATGTTGCCTCAAAATCTTGTTTAACAAGGTAATGCTGTGACAACTGAGTGATTTTGTTAGATCTTTCTGAAATTATTTGATTGTCCATGTTCTCATTATTTTATCGGATCATAATGCTCACACGATATTAGTAACTCCATTAAAAGCTGTTTGCTGAGAACAAACATAAAACTTCACATTGCTTTATTATCCTGAAAATGGAGATACTAAAATATTTACGCAATGTCTATGTACACCTTGATATTTTTAATGAGTAAAAAAATTATTAAGATGTTAAACATACAACTAGTTTGCGTTTATTTTTACAAGAACACAGCTATAAGAAGGAAAAGGAACAGAATATCTGAATAACTCTACAGCTGTAAAATTCCACCATAGTTTTTCGATGGTTTCTTTGTGATAATTGCATTGGATAATGCACCTGCAGTTTTACTATATTTCAGTAAAGAGCCCTTATACAGTGCGGCTTTGTTTGAAATGATATGCTTAAAAAAATCGGACGTGCAGCTGTCTGTCGTTAATTGCGCGGCACGCGCCGACCTGCAGCCTGCCCTACTCATAATATAGGCTGCACAGAGCATGTGTTTTAGTGTTGAAATATTCTCTGTTTTTCTCATAAATATACGCAAGAATGTGTTTGAAAAATATAAGAATCGTCTAACAAAGACTTGTTTTACCCAAGAAAGGAACTCTCAAAGTACGTAGTAATGGGCTGTGCAAACTTTTCCTATTTCCTTTCTATAAGTACTTTTATTGAGTTGTCAGTTGCTAACAGATTCCAATTTCTCTTTTTGGCAATAAAACCGGCTTTATAACATGTGCTTTTGCGTGTTCCTCTCACGCGTAATTAAGGTTGCGCGGTTTGCGCCAGCTTTGGTGTTCCGTTCAAAATCACGTTTTATCCTTTACGGGTTTGCTGATTGAGGACCAACATCCATACAAGCTCTATGTTTGTCTGTACCTGACTGTGTACAGTAATTGTATAAACTTAATCCAAGCTGATAGCCATAAAACCTGATTGACAGATGGAGTGGACAAATATGGAAGAAAACGGGGATTAGATTAGGGCGTGTGTCCGTGGGTGAACAGGTCCCACGGTACTGATCAGTTTTTCACCGGCTTCGTGTAATAACTGTATCTAATAGCCACTTTGGCATGCCCACAGGCCCTTTTGTGTCATGTGGGTAAATTAATCTAACGGCATCAACCTACCTTTTGAAGACATGCATGTCGTCGCAGGCTTTTATGTTACTGTGTGGCCTAGTTAAACTGTACTGTACGCAGCATCTTTGGATTTAGCCCTTACATTCGACTGAATAATAAATTACTTTGTCAATCGAAAAATGCAGTTATTAGTCGGCCTACGATGTTTTCTGGATTGCAACAGTATATATTTAACATGGCCTAACATTTGAAAATTCTCTAACTTTAAATCAACATTAGATTAAAAGGGGTATCAATGTTCCTACCTAATAATTATGTAAAACGTAAACTAAACTGCCGGTAAACCATAAACCTTATTCTTTATGACATTCTACCCGGACTGACCGTTTGATGCATCTTGTTGGAATATTTTTACCTATAATTTACTTATCGGCTCCGGATCTCGCCTCGCCCACTATAAATTGCTACCAACCAAGCATGAACATAACGTAAATAATAATAATAATACCTCCTTCCGGCCCTCAGCCATATTTACATATCTCGAAATCTCCAGAGACGTATTGAATTCAAATTACGATGGGGACAAGACATGTGGGTGCCGGCGCCAGCCTTTGCGTGTAAATACAGATGTTGTGGTGTAAATATAACTAAAGAAAATCAAATAAGTTTTATTAAAACATTCTTGATAATTTGTGTCATCGGTTTAACATTTTCCATTAAAGTTTCTCGTATTTCTTGACGGACTCAATTTGTTTATTTTATTTAACTGTTAGTTTGAAACAGAACCAGTCTTCTTTACGATTTCGATGACCTTTCAGTAATTAATATAACTAATAGAGTTATTACCTAAGCGTTGTGGTTTTGCAATGGGCGCCAACAGAAGATATCTTGTGCGGTAAAGTTACCAACTACAAATAATATGCGTGAGATTTCAACGAAATTTCAACATGTTTCCTATTCCTACATTCGATTGTTTGAAACATAGGCCTCCGTCACATCATAGCCAGGACGAACAACATAACTTGTCCTCCTCCGAAAGAAGCTAGTTGTAGTAATTTTGTTTATTAATTCAAGACCACGCAGATAGTAGTTTATGTTTACTTCGTCTCATATTTAACAGACGAAAAAAAAGAAGTTTTACATAGGAGTCCGAATTTTATAACTCTTAAATATAAAGGAGACTGTTCAAAAGCGGTCTATGAACCAATAGCGATACTTTAATGGTATTTGTGTAGGGATGCCTCATTTACATATTTGTGCAAAGGGGCATCAAAATCTGACCCTTTAGTTTTGAGATATACAGGGTGGATTTTTAATCATTATAGTTACAAGAAAACGTTTTTAGGAGACCATGCATAACTTTTTGAGGTATTCTAAACTGCACTAACTCATTTTGGAAAAAGTGTACAGTCAGTGAAAAAAGTGCTGACCATAAGCGGTCTTTAAACCAATAGCGATACTGTAATAGTATTTTTGTAGAAATACCTCAACTATATCCATATGCAAAGGGGCATTAAAATCTGACCCTACAGTTTTGAGATATACAGGTTGGAATTTCGAGACTAGCTCATAGGTCAGGTACCTTAACCGTTCTAGTTACAGGAAAACGTTCCTAGGGGACCATCCATAACTTTTTGAGATATTCAAAACTGCATTCACACATTTTGGAAAAAATGTACAGTCAGCGAAAAAAGTGCTGACCATAAGCGGGATTTGAACCAATAGCAATACTGTAATAGTATTTCTATATAAATACTTCAACTTCATCCATATGCAAAGGGGCATCAAAATCTGACCCGGCAGTTTTGAGATATACAGGGTGGAATTTCGAGACTAGCTCATAGGTCAGGTACCTTAACCGTTCTAGTTACAGGAAAACATTTGTAGGAGGCTATTTATAACTTTTTGAGATATTCAAAACTGCATTTACACATTTTGGAAAAACAGTACAGTCAGCGAAACAAATGCTAAAATCCCAAAAAAAAAATTCAAAGATTTAGGACGTGGTTTTTAACCAATTTTGATGCCCCTTTGCATATGGATAAAGTTGAGGCATTTCTACAGAAATACCATTACAGTATCGCTATTGGTTCAAAGACCGCTTTTGGTCAGCACTTTTTTCGCTGACTGTACACTTTTTCCTAAATAAGTTAGTGCAGTTTAGAATACCTCAATAAGTTATGCATGGTCTTCTAAAAACGTTTTCCTGTAACTATAATGATTAAAAATCCAGCCTGTATATCTCAACTCTGCAGGGTCAGATTTTGATGCCCCTTTGCACAAATATGTAGATGAGGCATCCCTACACAAACACCATTACAGTATCGCTATTGGTTCAAAGACCGCTTTTGGTCAGCACTTTTTTCGCTGACTGTACACTTTTTCCAAAATAAGTTAGTGCAGTTTAGAATACTTTAAAAAGTTATGCATGGTTTCCTAAAAACGTTTTCCTGTAACTATAATGATTAAGAATCCACCCTGTATATCTCAAAACTGCAGGGTCAGATTTTGATGCCCCTTTGCACAAATATGTAGATAAGGCATCCCTCCACAAATACCATTACAGTATCGCTATTGGTTCAAAAACCACGTCCTAAATCTTTTAAAACATTTTTTTGGGATTTTAGCATTTGTTTCGCTGACTGTACTGTTTTTCCAAAATGTGTAAATGAAGTTTTGAATAACTCAAAAAGTTATAAATAGCCTCCAACAAATGTTTTCTTGTAACTAGAACGGTTAAGGTACCTGACCTATGAGCTAGTCTCGAAATTCCACCCTGTATATCTCAAAACTGCCGGGTCAGATTTTGATGCCCCTTTGCATATGGATTAAGTTGAAGTATTTATACAGAAATACTATTACAGTATTGCTATTGGTTCAAATTCCGCTTATGGTCAGCACTTTTTTCGCTGACTGTACATTTTTTCCAAAATGTGTGAATGCAGTTTTGAATATCTCGAAAAGTTATGGATGATTTCCTAGGAACGTTTTCCTGTAACTAGAACGGTTAAGGTACCTGACCTATGAGCTAGTCTCGAAATTCCATCCTGTATATCTCAAAACTGTAGGGTCAGATTTTAATGCCCTTTTGCATATGGATGTAGTTGAGGTATTTCTACAAAAATACTATTACAGTATCGCTATTGGTTCAAAGACCGCTTATGGTCAGCACTTTTTTCGCTGACTGTACACTTTTTCCAAAATGAGTTAGTGCAGTTTAGAATACCTCAAAAAGTTATGCATGGTCTCCTAAAAACGTTTTCTGTAACTATAATGATTAAAAATCCACCCTGTATATCTCAACTCTGCAGGGTCAGATTTTGATGCCCCTTTGCACAAATATGTGGATGAGGCATCCCTACACAGATACCATTACAGTATCGCTATTGGTTCATAGACCACGTCCCATACAACTTTGAACAGTCTTGTTTAATTTAATAAATTTTATTCCTGAGAGATTGATAGTTTCCCTGTAAACTCTAAAAACCTTCCCTCCTAGCTATGTTACAAATAGTGAATCGTCAGTTTGACATAAGTATGGTATTGCCAGGAACTCACGTGCCGCGGTACTTGACATAAAATGTATGTAATTTTTGCAAATAATGCCATCAGACGCAGGTGGAGTCTAAGCGTTATCTGACGATTCGATATGTAATGCGTTCCCTTATATCTCCCAAAGGACTGGATGGATTTCGACATTTAGGGTAGGTATTGTTAGATTCGTCTTAATAACCCGATTGTAATGTATGACCAATTGACCACGTATAAGTTTTTACAGAGTACCTAGTCCGATTTATAAATTAGTAGATTATAGCCATAAAAAAATCTAAAATAAAACTTTTTAACAAAAAATTAAACCGCCGAAAGAACTGAAAAGCAAAAAATAATAGGTAAACCTTTTTATTTAACCTTAATAACTAAGTTCTTAAACGAATGTAAGTATACCTAAGTACTTTACGCTAGCTAGGGACCTTACGAGTATCGTGCAGTTTCAAGTAGATTACTTCTTCATGGAAATTTCATCGAACAAACGAACTTCCAATTAAGTATTTCATATTAATTGTTTAATTCCTTATTGTTGAGACAATTGTTTTATTTATCTTATGCAACCATAATTAAAAAAGTCATTACTTTAATTTCTTCATTGTTTTTAAGCATCAAGATTTTCTCATTATGATCTTAAACAAGTTTATTGGTCCATAACATAATCACAAACCGTTTGCTGTTTGTTTTATTTATTGGTGGATGTTAATTTAGAAGAGATGATCGATTATGTATTATAGAGATGATATATTATCGTTTACAATTCAGAAAATCGACTGACTCAAATCTACCAAAACTACAGTATAGATCTAAGGAACGAGCGATCCACAAGCATCGCATGACTCACGCTTCTGAAAACAGACTAGACAAATTGTTATTTTGATTTATTGTGCTAAAACTTAAATCTGCTAAATCCAGCAAGGTTTAGCAGACTCTGCCAACTTTCCACCCTACTTGTTTATTAGTGTCTCCAAATACTTTACGAGCCCCTAGCCTGATGTAATAAACTTTTGATCTTAAAAGTCCTTATTTTGAATTCTCCCGTCCGTGTGTCAGTGGATTTTTCATTGCGAAAAAAATATACATTTCGGAACACTATGGAAAACATCTTATAACTATAGACGCATCTACAATGCACCGGACGTGCGGTGCACTAATAGGAGTTTCCTTTGAACTTGTTGTTGTAACAACAGTTGCCGCAGTTGTTGATGTTGGCGTTTTTGATTACCTTCCAGGAAACTATCAACTTTTCATAGCTTTCGTATTTTTAAACACACCCACTACTGTAACCTTTTTGGAACTTTGAAATTGTGTAAACAAATTATTGAATAGGAAACATGATTGCAAATTGTTACAATCCAAGCAGAATATGTTACGTCAAGATTTTAAAACCTTGTTTTGTTCATGATAACGGTTTTTCGTAAATGTTTCAGTTTTTATAACAATTTATATAAAAACAAGAATGGTTTGTGTGAATTCAATAGAACATTCAACTTTGAAACGAAACCGGGTGCTTCTAATCTAATTAAATGGCACGGCAGTGACCACTCTTCCCCTTTGTAATAAAAGTATGATAGTCGCACTAAGGGCTTTACAAAGCCCCTACTAGATTACTTATTGCACTCAGTATTGATGACCTTCAGACACGCCACATACCAGAAATCTAAATAAAATTTAAGATAAACTCACTGGGATTTAAAATTTTACGCATCTTCACTTATTAATTTGTAAAACTCATCGGCATTCTTTTGTATTTCTTGGCATGATAACTCGGCCTTCAAACAATCTGTTATACGCTAACAGGGATCCATTTGGTACAGCACAAATAGATATTGTTTATTCCCGTTTCAATCCCGCGTCATGTCATCTCATGTGAGCCATTAACATCAAAATTAGCTCGTCCCCAGTCAAAGTGAAAAAATCTCTAAAGACATAGTATTGTATGTATATTTGTATGTATTGGAGAAATTAATTTTCATAGTTTTCTAAGTCGCAGTGTCCAGTTTGCTAGCAATCTGAATATAAAGTGGTACAATTGATTACAAGCTGTCTAGGACTTGGCACAATAAAATCAATTGATTTTACCGGCCCAGATAGATGTTCGCGGTGGTTTCTGCTGAGATTTTGGAGCCAGTTCATTTGGCAAAGTCACGTTGAACGTATTGGATATCAATCCTCTTGCAGCAATAAAACCCGACCTAAAACCTTGCGAATCAGTTGCATCATTTTCAAATTCAAAACTAGTTTCAGCTATACTTTCATGAGTGTCATAAATAGAAATTTCTTTAAATATAAATCGCTCGTACTCATACAAATGTAGCTGCGCAAATATGTGGTTTCTCTTAATTTCCCTCCGGCTGTAATGTGTCCACAAGTGATGGTAATTAATCGGATGCAGGCTTACGTTTGCACGTCTCCATCGATGCGTGATGTCCACTTTCCCTCTTTTCCCAAACATTCTTTACGAGAATGTGAACAATGATTCCAGCGTCACACTGATTGGATGCCACTCCATCATCGGATCTTTTTGTCATTACGTGCTGTTAATGTTAAGTAAGGATTTAATTAATCCGATTCATGATCATAGATTCGACTGATTGACGCACGCATCTTGTTTCTGTTTACAGTTTTTGTGGTTTAACTCATTATCTATCGCGAGATAGTTTCAATTTATATCTTGAACTTTTAAGGTATAAAATTGCTTCGCACACATTTAGGGTAAAAGGTGAAATTACAATGCTGCTTGTTTATGCATTTACTAGTGAAATTAGCACAAACTAACCTATCAGCACAAAGCTTACAACAATTTCACTAAGAACTCCATATTCGCGAAACACCTATAAAATATTCGTACTCCCTGCCAAGTTCCAGTCGATGGGGAGGCAATTGGAAAATCCAATTAGGAGACAAATCAATCCGTCGTCGTCCAATATTTTTTTATGTAATCTCTGCAGATGCTTTTAGCTCAAACTAGATTCAAATCTATGACCACCTGCAGAGACATTTCGAACTGCACCATTTCCTAGACAAACCTGCCGACCTAGATCTGTTTTAGACGTCGCGAAAATTATCTTCGGGTAAATATTATATCTGGTTTATTCGTGCGGCCTACATATCGTCGTGATCAGACCGCATTCCTATATAACGCAATCGACCAGAACGACTTACGGAAGGCCGTTGGATATGACGGTGGACCTTTTTAGTGTTATCGTTTTGCAAATACCATCCCGCTAACGTTTTATTGTTGACCCACATCTGACCCATAAACGATAAAACGGATAAAAGGGTTTTGAGGTTCTATCAAAAGCAACATCACAGTTTCCTCAATAACTGTACTATTTTCTAAAAATCAAGATACTTTTTGATTTACCTTTGATATCGTCTACGCCAGAATTTTTGTCATTGAAACTGATTACTACCAATGAGCGAATGGGACGTTTGTGTACGATCCGTGGTTCTGTGATTCTCGTAGCTGTTCCTTGTACACTCTTTAAGGGACTGTAAGTTTAGGAAACTCATTGTTTTCATTATAGAAATCTAACCATTCTTTTCCTTCTTTCCAGGCGGATCTTCGTCAGTTGGATCTATCCCTTCTCTCAGAACTATGGTCGCTTAGCGAGTCTATGGCGTCTTGGCGACGGCAGTTGGAGCGAGGGCCGCGCCTTCGCCCCGCCCCGCCGCCCCCGCCACCCCCTCACTACCTCAGGACATAGCGCAAGAAGAAACCATAGAGCTATGGAAGTGACCCATAGAGCTGTGGAAGTGACCCATAAAGCTATGGAGAATAGTCTATCAGTGTAGTGGAAAAGACTTGTGGTGTGGACACTTTATAGTTATATTAGGAAGAGAATATTTCAAGCATGGAGTTGTCGCATTTTGATGTCATTTAAAAAATTATAACATCTGTTGATCCAATAGAAATTTGAATTGAAGATTCTTAGTAAGTACCTACCTACCTAAGTGAAACATACTACACAGTAGCCATGATAGGAGGAACAGAAATTTAGGTAACTATTGTATTCGTAAATCAATATTGATACAAAATAATTATGTGGTATATATATCGCAGCCAACTGGGCCGTATTCGCGTTCCTTTTTTCGTTCGTTTTGTGAATATTCGGATGCTTCCCACCACGATTTCTGACTTTTCGTTCAAGGGCCAATTTTTCAGTTTGGAATATTTGGTCCTAGGTTAGGACCGTGTTTTAACGTTTGAAAAATTTGCCCTTGAAGTCAGTAATAGTGGTGGGAAGCATCCGAATATTTATCAAAGGAACGAAAAAAGGAACGCGAAAACGGACCATGGTTTAATCAGCCGTTCAACTAAGGGCATGAATGATATTCAGCCGTTTGGTTAAATACAAACATTTAATGAACAGGCTGGCTGGATGCTAGGCTATTCATTACGGCGTTTCAAATAGTTAGTTTTATACCTACACCGAAAAACTGTTCTTATTGCCATCTGAAATAATTTAAGATTAATTTATGAGATACATGATTTTTCATATAAAATTGTTGCTAGTTCTAATAGTTTACGAACATTTTTTATGCTTAATTTGCGAAACGATAGTGCAACATTTTCTCTTTATAAATAAGTGTAATGATAGACCATAATGCACTGTTATCATGGAAAGTGACGATAGATTTTAATCACGATCAAATTGTAAATTATGTACCTACCAACCTATGATTAGTGACTTCTCATGTAATTGTAAATTAAATTTCTCTTGTGTGGACTGTGTTGTTGAGTAAGAATCTACTTAATGTTATTAACTTTATTCTGATTAAATGATGTGAGAAATTAAAAAATGTATGTATTATTTGATTTAGATAAATCTATGACTCCAATACATTGCTGTAACTATAGTTATTATGTATGTATTGCTTTTTTAATGTAGTCCAGCTGCTGAGCAAAATTACGTACTTATTTACCTTGTAAATTATGTAGAAAGCACCTAGGTACATAATTTATTATGTAAGTAAACCTACCTAAGAATTCTTTGGTAAGTACTTAGTATTTATGCTTTCCTTTACCGACGACATACAAAGGTTATTTAAAGAATGCCTTTTGTGGTCTAAAAAATATGATTCTCCACTCAAATCTTTGAGAAGCATTAATAATTTTTAACATGACTATTATCTTTAGCTTTCAATAATTTTAAATATGTATGGGGTAGTCAAGTCACGGGTAGAGTCTGGCAAATGAAAGTAGACCCTGAAAAATCGCGGCAAATTCTAACATTGCAGCGAGAATATAAAAAATGTAAGAATATTTAAAATCTCTGCAGGGTAAATTTTCTAGCACTATGTTTAAATCAAAGAGAATAATAATACATATATAATAATAACCAAGTATCAGGTTGTGAATGGGTTGCCACGTTTATATTTTTTGAATTTGCCGCTTTTTTTTAGGGTCTACTTTCATTTGCTAGACTCTGTTAGTTGAAATTGTAGATTTCGAAGTTTATTAGTGGCCAATTTTAGATCGAGTTAGGATTTATCTATCTATTCTTCTCCGCTTTCAACTACAAAACGAAATTTTATCTGTGGTCATGGTCACTGGTCGCTCCATAGAGATATGGGTCGACACCATAGATATTCATTGACAGATGGGCTAGATTGTTTTTCTTTTGTAACTTGTCTGTGGTTTTTCGTTTCTTCTCATCTTCTGTGAGCGAGCTGAGCCATCGCAATTTGCGTTATTTTCATTGAATTGAAAGACTAAAAGCCAGCGTATTTTTATCAGAAATAATCTAGTACAGCTAATGTTATTCGAATGAACCAATAATAATAACAACCCATGTCAGCAGAAACTTCGATTCAAACAAGTCAAGCCCCCAAGGAAGAGCTACCACCGTCGAAGATACCAGACTCCGTAAAGGTTAGCCTACATTTTCTATTAGTTATATCAACATAATAACTATCTAAATTCAGTTGTGTAATGTGCATTGTATTTTTCGAATAAATAAAAAGTAAGAAAGTTTGGTATGAGTTTGTGGCAAACTTTGGTGCCGGATTTCCTAGGCCGTCTGTGGGCCTCCCATCAAGGCGTAGCGACTTTTTAGCCGGGACGTGTCCTCCAATGTACCTACAGAAGATAAAATTTAAATATAATTTTCTAAAACATTTCCTCTCATTTCCAGAAAATAATATCAATGGAGAAGGATAATGAAAACAGTTCCAGAAAATCCAGGATTGATCTCAATGCCTTGCCAACTCGTCAGTACCTAGATCAGACTGTTGTGCCTATACTCCTACAGGGATTATCGGCTTTAGCCAAGGAAAGGCCTCCAGACCCAATCAACTACTTAGCAGCTTACCTTCTTAAGAATAAGAATACATTCGATAATAGCTCGGCAGGTTCTAACAACAATGCCCCGTCAAACCCTCAAACATAATGACCAGTATTATAAAGGAGAAAAACATGCATAGTGACGAGATTTATTGCTCAAGTCTAAAAAACAATTTGTTTGTACCAATGTGCCTATGACTCAAAGTTCAAAAACAATATACATGATGTATTAAAGCCAAATGTTTTTGCGGGATGCTTATACTAATCTATTCTATAAAAGTTTGTTGTTAACCATGAATTACACATCACAATGTGGATTGAAACCATTGAAACTGATGCTTGAAGTCATTCATTATTTTCATTCCAATATGTTTGTGAATGAAGAGATTGTTGTATAACTTTATAGAGCAATATTTTAATGTAGAATTGAATTAGTCACAACCATGTCCATGCCTATTCACGGAGATAGTTATTATAGACAACCTTGCTTAATTAACCAACTGATTTTATAAGAAATCAAAGATCTCATTTCAATGTCTGCTAAAGTTGGTTAAGAGCCTTGCACTGGCTGTATGTACTCTAAAGCAATAAATAGATTTATGCAACTATTTGTAGTGTTAAATGATCTCATGACTGAGCCAATATGCATGTTGTTTCTCTACTTAATGTGCAAGTTCAGACCAATTGCACCAAATGTACCAAGTACTTACATATTTTTAACGTTATAATTGTCAATCACGGACCAGGTTCAGTTGTACTATAATCTTCATTTTCAACTGAGACAATCATAATATTGTTTAACAAGCTATCTCAATTTGTAATTTTTCATGCAACTGACATCATCGAAATGAGTTCGAGATTGATGTCCCAACAGGTGTTTTAGATGTCATACAAAGATGAGGGCTTCATCCTAGGTTGGCTCTTTGCCCAATATGAAACCAATTTATCTTCACTATGTACTGTTAATAAAGATACAAAAGCCTGCTGGTATGCAGGAATGGTGAGGCGGCATGATAAAAACTAGTTGGCAATATCCTGCCACCTGCTGTGATTGTTCCATAGTATGCAATAAAATATACTGATACCTTTTCTATAATATTATTGAGTCTTGTATAGGTATATTTTAGGACACTTGTAAATATTGATACTTTGTCCATACAAAAATATGAACTGTGTGATTGGTCTGAAAAGCCTTAGTTACAAAATGTATGCCTAGATAATAATCAATTTAATGATTGTTCTTATTAAACCAGGAAATAAGGAATACTTAGGTATGTTGAATGTAGAAGTAATTTTATTTTGCTATTTTATAATAAAATTAATATTGTAAGGTGAGTGGTGATTTACTTTTCCATCATTGTATCAGGTCAAAAATTATTCATAATAGACCATGTGACTCCACTGTTATCTAATCAATAAGAAACTCCAGCATCACAATAGCCAATTTATTCAATCAAACATCTTTCTGCTCTGTCTCCTCTAAGAACTTCTGTCGATGCATCAACCAGGAGTCATTATCATCTCCGCCCTCATACTCAGGCTCGACGGAGGCGGGTTCAAACTGCAGCACATCAGTCTCGATGCTTTCATCCGTGAGTGAGGGCAGGGAGTCATGCACGGGCAGAGGAACTGGTTCTGGAGGCAGGAACTCTGCCATGTAGGCAGTGACGTTGCGAGCGCGCCAGACTGATATCTTGCCTGGAAAATGAAAGGTGAGTAAAAAATAAATTACTTACACCCAACAGTCACTTGCATAGGCAGGGATATTTTTAATAAAAAAAAAACAGAGATATTATGACATGGGTAAAGATCGGTTGTGCGTACTGTACCTATCGCTTAGCATATAAATAACTGACCCAAAGTCTCATCGATCTCAAGCTCTTCTTCTCCGCCTTCCTCTGCCTGTTCCTTCAATTCTTTCTCCTCTTTCTCCTCCTCCCCTTCGCCGAACTCCTCCAAAGCCGGGTCCTTTATCAGCAGGTAGAAGCCATGCTGCATACAATTCGTGTCAAACACGAAGCACCCGGGGCCCTTCGGTTTCCCCTTAAGCCAGGACCCGTGGTATCGGACGCGTGGGTAGATGATCTGGCCTGGACCTTCGATCACCCCTTCCATCCAAGTGCCCATAAACTTGACTTGGTATTCGGCGAAGAAGTAGGTACCCAGGCCGTGCCTTCTGCCTAGAATTGAAAAAATAGGTACCTACTTAACACATAATAGAAAAAAACTGATCTATCCTGGATAGGATGGATTTATTTATGTAGATTTATAGTGAATGATGGATGCGGATCCGATCACTTAGGTACGCTTTTAGAAATCTAATCTAATCACCGCATTGGATCCCATGATCATGACAGCTGGGAAAATGCCTCCCTTCTTTTCTTCCATTACCAATTACCAATCCAATTACCTTTAGAAAGTCTTCATAATATTTTTCTACTTATTCATAGTCTTCTTTCGATTCTTCGAAAAGATAGTTGTATACCCAACACAGTTGCATTTTGTATTAACCAGTTTTATGATTTTTAATAGGAAATTAATTGTAGGTAGGTACCCACCCTTGAACCAAGCACCCTCGTAGATGTCTCCATTTGGATAGTAGTAAGCACCGAAGCCTTGTTTAAGGTCATGGCGCCAATCGCCTTCATAGCGTGATCCATCTGGGTATAGCATCTGACCGACTCCATATTTCATGTGTTTACGCCATTCACCTGAAACGTAATAGGTAGATACTTATCAAACTAATATCCCACTATAATATAATAAAGCTGAAAGTTTGTTTAGATGTTTGTATGTTTGTGTTTCAATCATCTAATCAAGTGAACCGATTTGGATGAAACTTGGAATAGGGTTTACCCTATTCCAAGTTTGGTAGAGTAAGCGAGTATGTGTAAGGTAGGCGCGGCTTCGCTCCCGTAGTACAACCATTTGAAATAGCCTATAGGTACCTACGCTATATTTATATAGCTATATTTATATAGCGCTATATTTATATAGCGTAGGTACCTATAGGCTATTTCAAATGGTTGTACTACGGGAGCGAAGCCGCGCCTACCTTACACATACTCGCTTACTCTACCAAACCTGCACAATCGTCTATTGCACCAGAGTTCAGAGAGCTAAAGATCTGTTGTGATTAGTATTAGTATACCTACTAAGGACTAAGTAATAATTTTGGAGTGTTTCATACCTTCATAGCGGGCGCCGTTTTTGAAGACGTAAAGCCCCTTGCCATTCCGCATGCCTCGGCAGTAGCATCCTTGGTAGAAATCTCCGTTCGGCAAAACAGCCCAGCCCTCACCGTGTCGTTCGCCTTCCGCGCTACGACCTCCGACATATATCTAGGGAGCAACAACACCTATGCATCATTTGACATTAATTTATGGTCTGGCTGTTGTGATTCGCATTATGATTGCTTACACCAATGGTATCTTCATCCTCTCCTCTTTCGCCTTTTTCCTCGGCCATGTTACCTACACTCTAGTGTGTAAGCTGTACTATATAACCGTTGATTTTGAACTTCCGAGAATCACTTCGTTTTGCTCCCGCTTGTTTATTTTTGTGTGTGACATGCGTCAGTTTCTGCAGTCATTGTCATCGAAATGAAATAGTTTTAGAAAGAAGGTGTTATGTTAAAGATAATAAGTACATTTGATTAAATACCTATATACTTTGCAAAACCTATCGATGAACGGAAATAAGTATCCCATGCTTACCACAATGAGCATAACTTTCTCCGTTGAAAAGATTTCAACGCGCGCGCTTATATTGCGCTTAATTAGTTTTTTACTCTTTAATCTCAACCTAACATAGTCACATTGGTAGTCTTGTTCGTTAAATTGATATCAAACACACAAGCTGTTAAGCAGATCATGCAAACTTTTGTTTCACTGGGAGAATCAAACTCACACTTGCTTTAGTCGAACAATTGCCATCACGCCACCAAGGTCGCCGTAGCATATTTTGGTAAATAAACTAAAACTCGCGTAATACTAACTGAATATATTTATTAGCTTAACAACTGATTCTTACTTACTACCTAATGTATAGTAATAAATTAATAACACAATTTAAAACAAAGGCAAGCAATAATTTTTGAGACGAGAGCTTATTCTGATTGTTTTATCTGACTAGATACTAGGGTGGAAGTACCTAGCTCTACATAATGTAACCTACCTAAATACCCTAAAAGTAAGTAGGTAAGTTAAGTATACCGCGTTAATGTTTCTCAAGAAAATTCCATGATAGATCTGTAAGTAGGTAGGTACCTATGTAAAAATTTTCTAATAGTAGTACATAGGTAAGTACTTACCTACCTGCATCATAAAATCACAGACTACAACAATATCCCTACCAAATTATTTAGTACTGAGTACCTAACTAGTAAGTACCTACTTGCTAGTACTTAGGTTCTATTAAAATGTATAGCCTCGACGCTAGGTAGATTATAAACTAGTATAATCTCGAACAAAAGATTATTATATTAGGTATACCTACAAAGTATTTTTTCATAAGAAAATGAAAGTTTCTAAAATGAAGAAAGTACCTAAAATTAAAGTGAAAACAGCAAAACTTCTTATAAATAAGAAACAAATGTACCTTAATGATATTAATATCTATTTTGTACTGTTTTAGGATCTTTGAATTATTATAAGTAACAACATTCTAATGTAAACTCATAATGGCTCCTAGAGTCACAAATTAAGAAGCCCTTAACGTAAAAACTAAGTTTCACTGTTAAGTTTGATTCTAAAAACGAGGTCATCACTTAATTCCGTTCTTTAGGTCACGGCATGAGACTTCGAGGCGTTCGCAATGACCTCAATCAAGTCGGATTCCAAACAAACAACTTGCATCGCTAGAACAAGTTCATTTTCTTTCAAATGTTTATATTTACGGAATGGTGTCAGCGTGGTGGAGCTTGCGGTGCTTCCTCCAGTTTACCCCACACGACGTTGCACATCTCCCTGACGAGTGCCTGCTCGCCGGTGTCCAGGTCGGGCGCCGGCCGCCGCCGCTCCTGCTCGACGCTCTCCCTCACTTCCAGCACCTGAAGTGCTCGCACTACGGCTTCCGGTCGTTCGCTAGGTACGCTATTCATGCCCTTTTCCGCCTCCAACCTCCGCACCTTTTGCTCCAAGTCTCGCACGTACTGGACCGTGCGTTCGGCGAGTTGTGGATGCGGCAGAGGCAGCGGCGGTGCGGGAGCGGCTCGCGGACCTTCTTCCACGTTGGTGCTGCTGCTGCTGCCGTCACCGTCATCCCTCAGACGGCCCGAGGGACGCCCGCAATTCATACACGTGCCTCGCTCGCGTTCTTCCACCAAATACAACCACAATTCCTTTAGCTCTAAGTTATCACTTATTAGTTCTTGCTGCTTTTCGTCCAGCTCTCTCAGCTTATTTTGATACGCTGATACTTCCTGACGCATCACCGAAGCGGTGTATCTTCCGAAACGCTGCCATTCTCGGGCGAGCTTCCTTCCCTTCTGTCGATCGTCATCGAGAAAACAGCAAAGATCCCGAAGTTCTTGGTTGTCTTCGCTTAACTTACGGTTCTCTTCCTTGAGCGCTTTAATTTCGTCTAAAAGCGCCTGGACCTGCCGTCGTTGATCTGTAGAGGATCGCGGTGCGTCAGGATCGACACGCTTCGTGAACTTAAGCATGTCGGCTGACCTCCTGTGGATCTGTTCCTCTTGAATGTTGCGAAGCGCACGCTGCGTATCGTCGGCGCTTTGTGCTCGCGTCGTCGGCTCTCCGGACTCGTGGACAATAGCTTTCGTTACAACTTCTCCTGGTTGTTGGCGAAGTACACGTATTGCTCCTGGTGGTAGAGGATATCCAACCGGGTAGCCTTGAGGATATTTTCCGTAGGGGATCGATCCCCCCGGGTAAGGGCCGGGTGGCGCTGCACGGTTGCCCTGCGGATATTGCACTTTGTTGGGATCGATTGGCTTGCCAGCATACGGCAGCTTGAACTCCTTAGCGGTCGAGTCGACAGTGGCTATTTTGGGGCCACCTGCCGCCACCGGGGGCGGATGATAGCGCGGTGGAAAGTTGACCGGTTCTGGGCCCTGTTTGCCTAGTTGTTGTTTCTGTTTGTCGAACTGGCTCGCGTTCTGGTTGATTGACATGGTCGTTGGGGCATGGGTCTCGCGAGGTCATCTGCTAAGTGTTTGCATTCTGCAATATTTCGGAGCTTATTTCCAAACCTACAGATTGTGCGAAAGCCGCGGCCGCATGAGTTCAACGAATGGCGCTTCAATGAATGAAGGAGGGGAACGCCGCCGGCTGCGTAGGCTTTGGACCGTGGCATTCGCGCAATTATCTCTACGTGACTCTGTCGTTAACATGGGCACTAAACACTTCAGTTACACAATGTACCGCCTTGGCACAATAATCCTTGTTATTAGTTCAACACTTCACATTGATATGAATTGATATTTGTTGTTATTTTGATGAATGAAGCTGTATCGTGGTGAGTGACGCGGGTGCGCGCGGTGCGCGTGGTTCGGACTGGATGTTAGCGCGGCGCGGGAGGCTTTTGCGCTCTACCTGGCGGAAGCTCTCGCGTCTCGCTCTACAGCAATGCCTTCTCACCTGTGCGCACACACGGAAGCATACAATGTAACAATGTAAGAGGTTACTTTGTTTGGCTAATAGAACGCTCGTAACCTTGTCTACGAATTGTTAATAGCAATATTCCACTTATGTGACTTTTTAGTTTCGTTATCATACCTACTTACATTCCTTACCTAATACTTTACATTTGCAAACAGTTGAGTGCCTATAAACTTACTGCTTGTAGTAAGTATTTTGGAAGATGAAAGTTCGTAGATGCGCGAGAGTAGATGATTTTAGTGTAAAAGACTTCAACGCTCCGCAAGCAATGGCTTTACTACAGGCAATTTTCACGACTCAAATTAGTATTGCTAAGTGTTTTATTTTAGTTGCACGCACAACCTCAACATTGGAGTTCCTACGTTTTTACCTAAATGCTTACATTGCATGGACGTGACTTTACAATGAACTCAAAAAATCTGAATGGTTTGTCTGCTCAACATATTCAAAGAACTGAAATATTTGATTTGAGAGTAGGTTTCTTGTTGTCACTGTTGGACTAGAAAATTAATTTACTTTCACGATTAATTCCTATTCAAATTCTGCGTTCATTGAGTTAGTACCTAATCTGTATACGATGGCTACACGTACGGTGTGCAAATTAGTCGAAGCCACAGCAAAGTGCTTCGATGGTCGCCGCTCTGCTGGTTCCTTTCCACGGCAGTAGCGAGGTGGTGAGCGTGACGCGAGGATGCGTGGACTAACTCTGTACCTGTGCCTGGCAGCGATCGTGTTTGTGCAAGGTAGGTGCTTGACTCTCCAGAACAACTACCTACCTATACAAATGTTTTGAAATTTAGTATACCAGAGTAGAAAATGAAGGAACATTATGTAAATATTTATTTACTGTTTTGTTTTCCAATAACCTATAGTCCTTTAAAAACTGAGCATGATAGAAATTTCAAAAAGTTTTATTTTGTCTCTACATACATACTTACTTTAAAAATGCAATGTAAACAAACAAATTATTACTAAGTACTTATTACACGGTAGCCAATGCTCAGCGCAACTTACTAGCATCCAAACCCGATCGTCCTTCAAAACCTGACCGGCCAAAACCAGAGCGACATCCAATCAAAGAGGCTCTACTGCTCCACAATGATTCCTTCTCCAACGTGACGTTCGAGGACTGCATCTGGAGACGCGAGCGCGAGCCCTGCCCCGACCCTGATGTGACCCTGCATTTGTACACCGAGACTGAACCTGTTAAGAATGTGGTATGTTTCTTTGTTTCTACCACATGTATCAGTAAAATTTAAAATAGAAATTAAATTAATGTGCACTGGCCGCAAATAAAAATTAGACGAATTCCATATTCTAAAAGTAAATAAAACTTCCTGGCGTTCCAAGTTCAAAGGACACATTTGAAACAGAAGCGAACAAACTCACATCGGTACTCGGTCATTACCATTACCAACCTCTTTGAGCAGTTCATAACTCGTAAGCTTTGCCTCCTGAGGCTCAGTTTGCTTTGGGTTATCTTGTAGCGATAGATGCTCTCGTATTTTATTTTTTCCCTCCCATAGGAGTTCCCTCTAAGGTTATTTTGCCTTTATTACAATAGTTTGCACGTATCATTGTTACAGTAAGTACCTATCTGCCTACTTAGCTACGTAATAAATCCACAAAAACTTTATTTTCCATAGCTTTGTAGGTTGTAACTAAGACATTCTCCAATATTTTCATAGATGACTGGCGTACGCAGGTACCGCTGTCATTAGATAGCACATTGTTTACTAATTTCTCACGTTTTTTTATAAAATTATTCTCGCGCATAGTGTTGTAAGGAAACCTAAAAATAAAGAAACTAAAATGGAAGGTAGGTTAGGTACCTTACCTATCTAATGTTATTCATTAAATCTTTAGATATCTATCTAACTATAAAATACCAGTTCGTAATGTTTATCTCTGAAAATCCAGATGACCTAGGCATTTTGATGCCTAGGCCCTGGTATATTGGCTCTCAAGATTCAGTTTTTATTTCCATCCAATTTCGGACAGATAATGTGACTTGCTGACTTCTCTCTTGAAGGATCGGCTTGTGTATTTAAAAAAATAATTAACTCATCAAAAAGAGAGGCTTCTACAATGAGGCTTTCCGGGCTCCCATTAATAACGTATAGTGGTATGTAGGAATGTATAGTTTCGATCGCCATTGAGTAGACAGTAATGCGAGCATATTACCGCTAGTCGTCCTCGCGGTCCTTCGTTACTTCACGATTAGGTATTGCATGCGCATACGCAACCTACTGTTGGCTCGTGTGTCCTAATAAAGTGTTCCTATCGAATGTATTTTTGGAAATGTGGGTGAACTTTTCGTAAAATATTTAGGACAAGAAGAGTTCTGATTCAAATATCGGGCAACAGAGTTAAAAGCACCTCTAAATTAAATGCATTTCTTATTTAAGCATATTAAAATCAAGCCCGTGACATCTAAAGTTTTTCCATAACTAAAGCCGTTTGGATTTTCCCCTTTAGAAAATCACATCCTGTGGTACTTACCTATACATATTTTCATTTTCAATTTAAACGTAAGTAACTTATACCGTTCCTGAAATTGTAAATTTAGAAGTACCTAGGTTATGCAGTTTTTGTAAAATAATCGACCGTTCTATACCAAAAGACTTCAACGCGCACCTCTTTGGTTGAATGGAAAGCACGTAACTTTATAAACATTTTAGTGGTTTTAGAAATCACGGTTACTTTGTGAATCCAAACAGCTGGGCGTGGCAAAACATCTGTGACAAAGTAGGTAACTAATAGCTATTCTCTTCCTCTGGAGTAGGTACCCACCTACAACAAAAGTAGGTAGTAACCATTACCAATACCTTAAATGAGAAAGTTCAACGTAAAGCCATGGTCTGAATCGCTTTATGGAATCAAAACTTGGATTATTTATTATAACCTATCTACAACTTCATTTACGTCTAGAAGTCTCTAATCATTAGAAGTACCTACCTACTCACCTAGGAATGCATTAGGTAAGTATAATAATAGTAATGGTAAACTTACAGGTGGACTTGTTCAGCGAAGACTGGCTCCGTCAGAGCACCTGGGACCCTGCGTCGGAGACGATACTCCTCATTCACGGCTACGCTGGAGGAGATGATACGCTGCCCATCACCGTGCTCAGAGATGGTAGGTAAAATAAACTGGCAGTATCATCAGAGAAAGATATCTATCCGCATCGGCAAAGATCTTCGGACATTCAAGATTTCAAAACCCTTTGAACATTGTCTGTCGCGTCTTGCGTCCGATCCAATCATGCATTTTGTATGTGTATAGGTAGGGGAGAGCGGGGCTGAAAGTGCCAATTTTGGTAAATCACTCAAAAACGATTGAAATGAAATCGTGCATGCTCAATTTCTTTAACACTTATGTTAAATTTATTGTAGTTTTTGAATTTAAATGAATAATTGGCTATTTTGCAATAGTTTTTTGTGACATTGAAATTAGTGAAACGAGACCTTGAGGCACAATTTTATTGCACTCCTCTTTTGCAAGTATGGAACCCACTGAGAATCGAACTCGCACCTCTTCTTACGCAAAACTCCTGAGACTGTCTATAATACTCGTAATGCTGTCTATCTTAGCAAATACAGTTAGGCAATAAATCTGTCAAAATGTTATAAATCAGTCAACTTTCGTCTTCAATACCTACGTTACACAACCTATAATTTAAATAGGAAAGTTTACTCGCGGTTCGCACGTTTTCCGCATAATTTCCTATGTTTCTCAAAGCTGGATAAAAGTGAAAGTGTTTCGTATGCATATTGCACTTGACAACGAAATTGCGGCGTTCGCTAAGTTTTTTAATACCTTACCGTTTTTTATGTAGGTACTTTGAAGC
Source organism: Epirrhoe tristata (assembly GCA_951394285.1). Lineage (NCBI taxonomy): Eukaryota > Metazoa > Arthropoda > Insecta > Lepidoptera > Geometridae > Epirrhoe > Epirrhoe tristata. Next base: position 5,180,901 of record OX596145.1, read on the forward strand.
TTTCTTGAGTCATCGACCTGTTGCAAATGGTATCACTGAGAATTGCAGAATGTGTGGATCGTGGGGCATTGTACGTGCATGCGGGCTGCAGTTGCGATAGGAGCATGTTGCATCAGGATAGACACGGTTTAGGGGTTTCGCGTTGCAAATCTTTGTATGATACCTATTTTGAAACTGACGATGGCTTACATCGCATGAGCAAATTGAGCAAGGATTAAGCACTGTAATGTAAGTTAAGGATTAACGAGTAGGTACCTACGTAGTAATGTAGGCATCTCTACTTAGTTTGTGGCAGAAGACACTCTACAGCACCCCTTTAAGATCTAGGTTATACGGGTTATGTTATACTTAGTACGTACCTAGTCAAAGTTTGTGGGTCTAGTACCTACAACTAGACTACGGGCATTAGATAGGTATAGGTATAGGTTAGGTTAATGTTTAATGGTTTTAATTTAAGGTTAATGTCCCACAGATAAGGTAAAATTGTTGGTAAGATATTTTCCAATTTGAGCCAGGTAAGAGCAAAAGTTTTGATAAACACCGTTCAAAATCGAAGAGTAAAAATGATTGGACATGACAGCTTTATCAAGAACATCATAGAAGGGTAAGTGGAAGGAAGACGCGGAAGAGGAAGGCCTAGAATAAATTTCATGAGTCAGATAAAAGAGAAGATCGCTGTCATGTCGTATAAAGAAGAAAAGAAGACTGCATTGGAAAGGGAGAGGTGGAGGAAGTTGCATCATTGCACCGACAAGAGCTGAGCTCTTAAATTTGATGATGATTGAAGAGCAAAAGCTTGCAATGGTAAAAAATCTCGGACCAATAGAGACCTACCTTCTCTGTTTTAGGAGAGCGGCTGTACCTTCACACAACATTTCCTATCTTCCAGCGTACCTCCGTCGAGGCGGCTACAACGTGTTGATGCTGGACTGGGGCAAGCTGTGCCAACCGCCATGCTACGTAGCCGCTGTGCACAACCTGCGGCCCGCGGCACGTTGCGCGGCTGAGGCTCTGGGCTCGCTTCGTAAGGCAGGACTCCGGCCCGACCGGCTTACATGTGTGGGACACTCGCTCGGCGCACATATGTGCGGGATCATCGCCAACTATCTCACCTTCCGCCTCAATAGGATCATCGGTAAGTGACGGGAAATAGTCCGGGCTCGCTGCGCAAGGCAGGACTGCTACCGTGACCAGTGTCACGACTTTTGTACAGTATGCACAACCGATCTTTAGCTCTCTGAAGTTAGGTGCACCTAACGATTGCGCAGGTTTGGTAGAGTAAGCGAGATAGCGCGATGCAACAAACTAAGCGAGTGAGCGAGGCAGCTATACAAGTCATCAAAAATGGGTTCTGCGCACCTACTTCAGAGAGCTAAAGATTGGTTGTGCGTACTGTAACATTGCTGCACCTAATGCTGCATTTGTCTGTGGGTGGTAATCACTTACCATCAGGTGCGCCACTTGCTCGTTTACCCCCTCTCCCATAAAAATTAATGTAGTTATTGTTACTTTTGGTGGTTATTGATGTCCATAGCTTAGGTCGGTGCCTAATCTTTCCAGGCTTGGACCCCGCTAGACCTTTGATCCGCTCCGCCCCCGCGTTACGCCTGGACCCGGGCGATGCGAGGGCCGTGCACGTGCTGCACACCAATGCCGGCCGGTACGGCGAGGCGGCTAGGTTGGGACATGCTGACTTCTGCCTGAATGGAGGACGCAGCCAGCCTTTTTGTGAGGACACGCCTAGTGAGTTCGTTTTTTATTTCCTAGATACCTACATAGTTAGAGACTCATCTTGCTGCAGAATAGTCCTTACTCAATAACATTGGCCAGGGTATGCTCTGGTGGTGGTATTTTTAAGCAGCTTGACTGCTTCCATCAGACTAAACAGACCATTTATAGTAGGTACCCACTATACAATAAACCTCCAAAATGCAAGACTTCTAGCGACAAATACCCTACATAATTATCTAACCTAGGTACTTATTATATACACATTCGCTCCCAGAACTTGTACAACCCCCTTTTAGCTGATTTGCTTCTTCTAGTCCTTCGATCCTGACTCACACATTAATAACAGTCTTGTCTAAATAAATAATCAATTCCAGACGAAGCCCTATGCAGTCACATCTGGTCGATCTGCTACCAGGCGGAGTCGTTGTTCCGGCCGCGCTCGGCGGCGCCGTGCGGACGCCGCTGCTCGGTGCGCGTGCCGCCGGCGCGGGCCTCGGCGCTGCCTGTTATGTTGGGGCAGCCGGCGCCTATGACGTGAGTACTACATTGCAACGTCGTTGATAATTTGTAACTGATTCCCGATTCCCAAATTACAAAAGATTCCTCCACCTTCCTAGGTAGGTACTAATGATTGTTTAGGTTACAACCACCTAGCCATGACGGAGGCCAGGCGGAATAAAATACAACGAACTTACTTACTCTTAGTATAATTATTACCCACCATTTAGCACCAAACTAAGAAAATAGGATTTGACTGTATCCCCAGGGTACGGTCAGCGACAGAAGTTCATGAACATTTGATGTATTTGAATCTTCAATATCTTCGAAGCTAAAACTTTTAGATAAAACTTCAGCTTATATTCGATGTTTTGCCTTGCACCATTACTATTTAGGAAAAATCATAGACAATTTTCCCACCAAATAATAATGAAAATGAAGCTTTCAAATCTCCAATTGTTCATGAGCATGAACGCTGACTGTTCCTCTGAGGGCAGATCTAAGAGAATATCTAAGAGTTCAAGGTAGTCAGAAGCAAGTCCAAAAACACCTTTGGGATAATAACCACCTCGAGAGAGACATTGACGGATATATCAAACACACTACAGCCGAACATAGATCCTCCTCTTCTAAAAGTTAAAACTGATCTTTATTGACAGAGCATCCGGCGCGTATTGCGTGGAAGATTTAGAAGCACCGTTTTGCCCGCACACATCGGGCCTTGCAACAGGTGACGACCGTTGCTGCCTCGACGCACAATACCTCGCCGCCGCTACAGCCGAGCCGCCGCGCAAACGGCCGCGACCGCTCGTCCGACTCCGACAGATGAGAGTTAGAGACTACAATACTACCAGAGATTAGACGTTATAATTGTTGTAACCCTTTGATCAAACCAAAGATCGCATCAATAACTGGATTTTTGAATGCGATGTAACAAAAACTAAACAGACGAAACCTACTACTACTTGGCTCTGTGATCTTAATAGGTACCTATTAAAGATATCGCACTTAAAATTGGCGTTTTGAATGCGATGTTACAAAAAATTAAGCTAAACTGTATCCCCAGTGCACGGTAGACATTTTCTCAGATCTTATGCATTCAAGATCCTTTGAAGATGTCTAAGGGGTTAGATGTATTTATAAATTATTTTTCACATTATGTCCAAAAAAATATTTATTGAGTAGGTACAAAATATGTGGATTGGTTGCCTGAACTACAGCCTCCTTACCATGGCGATTGTGTAGGTACCGGAGATTAGAGTGTGGATAGAACGGGTAGAATGTGGATAAAAGTTACTTTTATCCACACTCTAATGTCATCATCATCATCATCAATAACCTCTCAATACCCACTGCTGGGCGTAGGCCTCCTTATCTATTCTCCGGTACCTAGACAATCGCCATGGTAAGGGGGCTGGACTCTATTAGTTTTACTGTCATGTAAAATTAACATACGTAAAATAATTAAACGTAATTTAAGCCAAAGATCCATACATAAATTATGAAAACTTATGTTGTATTTAATTTACTTTACAAGGCCTAGAAGACATTATTTCGAATGTCTGTCTATACATCCGCTTATCTTCCTAATTCCTAATCCTGAGTTGATTTTGGGATGGTTTTTCAAGGGCAAAAATATCTAAAGCATTTTATTTTGAGATCTACAGAAATAGATAAGCAAATAACTACCTAAATATTAAAATGGTAAAATCAATATAAAAAATAAAATATCCTTTAGTTACTTTCATTTTATTTTAACATAAAGACTACATCAGCCTACGATAAATGTTACATTAGTCAGACAAATGTTTTTTTTCATAAATTGAATAGTTCCAAATCACATTTTTACTTTGAATCACTATCGACTGTACTTTTAAAAGGCTAATAAATAATGTTTAAGACATCCTAGTTGTTGCTAACAACACTACTTTCGATTAACAAGAGTTGATAAAACCAAAACTTAATTTCTTGGCAGCACTAAAACACTTCTCAAAAGGGGTATCTGAAGTACCAATTGAATATAAAATAGGTAAATTAGATGATGTATTTTTTACTTTATGAGAACCGGTAAATTTCTTTAAATTAACTTGCATTTTCCACACGGTTAAATATAAGAGTTCACTCACAGAATTTTTTAAAGTTTCTACTTACATCACCTTTCTACCTACACACATACCATACCTTAAATAATTAGAAACATGCATTTGTCAGTTATTATATTTTCGGATCTCAAACTGTGTGGTCAGCTCTTGCCGGCCATGAGTAAAGAGAGCAGCGCTTGTTTCTCCTTCTCTTTCTTTCGGACCACGTCGAGCGAGCGGTGCTTCCATGTGCTCTTGCGCAGTTTTATCGGCCGGCTACCGACATAGCGACCTGATAGAAAACAAATAATTATTATTTTATTTTAATGAACAGACGAAAATACGCAATTTACTAACTGGTTGCCCCCCAATAGCTAAAGTGTTACCAACTATTATCCGGAAGTAACTACTTCCGGATAATTTAACTTTCTAAAGGTTGTCACATTTAGAATTCTTCGAATGAAATCATTATGAAAGCTCGCATATTTCACCCGCACTATACGCGCCGTATTTTATAAGTGCGAGGCGAACAGATTGCTTACAAATTTGCGATCAGCATAGATTGTAATAATTATTAAAATCCAGTCTAAGATTCTATCAAAAACTTTCTTCTTGAATATTAGTATTGAACTCATCATCATTCACTGCCTCATTTAGCCCACTGCTGGGCAGAGATCTCTTGTATTGAACTAGTATAACATTAAGCAGGGTAGGGTTAAGTTTACCATCCATTTCCTTCATGGCCTTGATGAAGTCGCCGGGATCCTTGAAGCTGACGAAGCCGAAGCCCTTGCTCTTATTGGTGCGCTTATCACGAATTACTTTAGCGCGCTGGAAGGACGTGTACTTGGCAAACGTGCGGATCTAAAAAGCATTGTTAAATATAATCATATTAATCTATTTTATATTATCTTAGGTTGTGTGTAGCCTTTGATAAGGAGGACGTGGGATTGAATCGCGTCCTTATATAATCGAAACACATTAAAATAATGATGACTCGAAATAGCGGATGCGTCTCGTACGCGTAAAGCTATGCTAACTAGCGAAACAATCCCTTTATGCTCACAATGCCTACGCCGCGAAACGACTTAGTCGCAAAATAACTCACATTTAAAACACCTACAAAGCAAAATGCCTCAAATCGATATCTCTAACGTGGTTTGCCAAATTTGCAATACGCCTGCATTCTTTCTTGTCTCGGCGGCAAAACGTCTCAAAATCAAAATGACTTTAAAGGATAGTACATCACACGCCATAAGACTAAGAATCATAATTAATTGCAATCAAAAACGGCTATAAATCAAATTGCCTCAAATTAATATTATACCTCTAAATCATTATGCAAATGGCATAGAAACTCTATGTTATAGTATAGTCGAACTGTTTGGATGTTTTTTTTCTAAATTGTTATACTGACGGATCGAACTATTTGGTTAGGTTATGTTAGGATAGTGACCACTTATGCGCGAGGCGAGCGAAGCGTGCCGCGGTAGCGGCCGCCGAAGCGCCAGAAGTCCCCTGCTCTCATCTACCCAAAGAGTAGTTTTAAGGTATAGGTCTAGAGTCGTGGCAGCAGGAGCTCAACGCCTCAAAATGGTAAATACCATTGACTTTGGGCAGAGAGGTAGATGAGAGCAGGGGACTTCTGGCGCTTCGGCGGCCGCTACCGCGGCACGCTTCGCTCGCCTCGCGCATCAGTGGTCACTATCCTAACATAACCTAACCAAATAGTTCGATCCGTCAGTATAACAATTTGGAAAAAAAAACATCCAAACAGTTCGACTATCGAACTACTGGTAGGACTGGATGGAATAAAGGATCGTTTTACCTTTTTACTACCATTCGAACGCTGACATTGGCAAAATTGTGACACACATCGTCACAAACGCCAGATTAAAAAGAAGAAGAAGAAGATAAATTAAAAATTAAGGCCTGATTTACAATCGAGTACCTTAATACATTAACCCGACCTGATGGTCGGTTTAATAACTTTGATTAACTATGCTTGTAACTCAAACTTGATTTGGTTTGTTGTATTTTGGAGCATTTTGATGTTTAGGACCTAAAACTAATTAGTTGTTTTGCATTTGAGATATTTTGTGTCCCGAAGCATCTTCACATACAGGTATTTTACTACTGAGAGCTTTTACGTTAAAGTCACATTGCATTGGTAGCCATTCTGATGTTTAGAAATTTTACTATAAAGTCCGTTTGCATTAGAGGTACAGTAATAATAAGTCGTTTTGATTTGAGGCATTTTGCTTTGTAGGTGTTTTAAATGTGAGTTATTTTGCGACTAAGTCGTTTCGCGGCGTAGGCATTGTGAGCATAAAGGAAACAATCCAGTCAATAATCCATATATTACACTCAAATATAAATACTTAATACTAAAAGTAAACATATTTCACGTCTCAAATGAATGTCTTTCTTATTGACCTGAGAATGGGGGCTTTGCAGCTGAAAAGTTTACTTACCAAGAGCTCGTCTGTGACGTCATTGCCGAGATCTCCGCAGAACATGCGGAAGTCATCATCAGGCCAGTCCAGCAAAGTCACGTCTTCCCAAACTTGGCCCCCAGCTGTCCTCACCACCTGTACCACAACACAATGATTAAACAAAATAGTGTTTTGCTATTGCTATGTCATAATCCCATTTTATGAGGGCAGTTAAGGAAGATTTATAGACAGTTGTAGCCCTTAATTTACTTACTGACACATACTGTTTTTAAGGGAAAATCGCATAATGGTAGTAACCTTCCCAGGTTATTGTAATTATTGCAAGATAATAATAAGTTAATTTGAATCAACATTATAAATAAATAAATAATGCTGGACTTTGCACACAGCATCATCTAGCCCCAAAGTAAGCAGAGCTTGTGTTATGGGTACTAGAATGACTGATAAACTACTGTATACTTTATAACCGACTTCAAAAAAAGGAGGAGGTTATTGTTTGTAAATACATACATATTATACATAGAAACACCCAGACCCGAGACAAATATCTGTAGTTCATACAAACATTTGTCCCGCGGCGGGGATCGAACCCGCAACCTTCTGCGTCGCAGGCGGATCTTCGCCCACTGCGCCACAGAGGTGGTCGTCATTATTACCTTTCTGTTCTTCTTCTCCTTCTTAGGTTTCCCAGTTGACTCAACTTGCGAGATGATAGGCGGCGGCGGCGGCGGAGGCGCCACCGGCGGCGCGGGCTCCGGGGCCGGCTCGGGCTTCGGCGGCGGCGGCAGCGATTCACGTTTCTAAAAATTTTATTACTATTACCACCAGAAATAGATTAACTAGCTATAGTTCTTTTAAAAAAATGGATTAATTTAATGCCTAATATAACTATGAACTAATAAATTACTGCTCAAAAAGATTACCAGATGACCTCTGTGGCACAGTGAGTGAAAGCCCGCTTGTGACTCAGAAGGATGCGAGTTCAAACCCCGATGTGGGATAAAAAAAAAAAAAATATGATCTGCAAATATTTCTTACGGGTCCCAGTAGTAGTTACCAAAGTACAAGCTTTGCTTAAGAGACCTTAAGACAGCCTTAAATCTCCTGCAGAGTTGGCCATTAACTTAATATAACTTTGATAACTTACCCGTTTTCTTTCATGCCTCTCCTTTTTCTCCTCATCTTCTATTTTTGGTTTCTTGTACAGTTTAGGGGCAGCTGAGAGTACTACGGGCTGCGGGGCGGGCGGCGCCGGCGGCGGCGGGATGAGCTGCGGGCCCGGCATTCCCGGCCGAAGGAATGGTATCGGCTGGAACTCATGGTTTGGTGGGCCTGGGTGTCCTGGGAAACCAGGCGGTCTGAGGCGTTGAACCTGTAGTTAAATTACGTCTATTGATATGATGTTTAGTTAACTTATGTTTACCTATATTTTCTTATCTTATAAGAATTTAGGAATTACAGTCCCGTCGAGTGTAGACCTACCATCATTAATACTCAAGATGCTGTGTGACGTACAAAGTCAAAGCTAAATTCTGTCCACGTCACAAAAAGGTTTTAAGTTAATCCAAAAAACACCCAATGCTCCTAGTAATAAAGTCACAAATCCTCAAAACATTAACCTAAACTTACGATCATTCATCACGAAAAACTTCAAAATGCTATACAACGGTCCAAGCTGTTATTTACAGGTGACGGTTTTACTGTGCTGACCATAAATCCATAGTATTAATGATTGAATGTGTATATTAGGTTGGATGCTGATGAAATCATCTAGTATACTCGTAGATGTAAAGACCAAATTTTTTTTTTTTATTATTGTGGTTTAATAGTGAACCAACATTTAATAACGCCAACAAGCCGATTCATAGGTACAAAGAAGTGCTTGAGTCTGGTTTAAACAAACTAGATTATGAAATCTGTAGACCTCTGTAGACATACTTGCTGCGGCACCATAATGCTAGATGGTGGCGGCGGCGGCGGAGGCATAGACGGGTACATCATCGGTGCTAGCCTAGCCTGTTGGAACTGTGCTATCGGCGCCGATTCCAACCTTTGCTGGATGGCTCCGTACGTGCCCGACCCTATCACCGGACGCATAAGCCCTGCAGCAGCCGCGGCTTCCGTCCCCGATATTTCAGCTTCAAACCTAAAACAAGCGCAGTAGTAGAAGCATACCTATAGGATTCGAACTCTGATAAGTCCTCGATACATAGGACAAAATAACGTTTGTTACCTTGACATTTCATCTTGCATTTGCAAGTATTTATTTGCGTCCTCCATGATGCTCCTCGAAGCTTAAACTTAAAGCAGTCCAAAAGATTACGTAGCAAAATATTCGACAACTGTTCAACAAGAATTCGTTTCCATGATACGTACAAATGCCCACATTCTGGAAGATAGTTAAGTTAGTCGTATGCGAACACTAAACACAAGAGAGAGCACCACACACGAATTCATTCAAAAATGCTTTTTTGTTTTGTGCTGTGTGTGTACTACGGTTTGGTTGGTTGCCGGTTGGTTTCACAAACTATAGGATGCTAACGTATGTTGGTTTGGTTGGTTTGTGACCACAGACAGACAGAACACTATTACATTTTACTCCACTTGACACCACAGCCACAGAACCACACAGAACACTATACCAAAGAAAATTATACTCTGACGAGCACCACGAATCACGATACCCACAGACGTACTATACTAATATCTCTCTTTAGGCTAGGCTAATATCAAGATTATATGTCAAAGTCTCAGAGTAATAGTAGGAGTGTAGCCAGTCTAAGAGCCAGCCCCTCAGTTTTTTGGAGTTTTTAGCTTAGGCATTTATTCAAATATCAGTTTTTTTTTGGTGGGGGGGGGATCCCCAGCTTTGTGTCCAATGTATTTTCCAGTTCTTAAATCAATTTATACAGTTATCACAAATGTCTTTTATAAGATTTTTTTATCACAGTTTTTCTCATAGAGATGTTTTTCCTAAGCATGCTGCAGTTTTTCACTGAGTTCAAGTTGGCAACACTGATATCAATCAATCAATCAAAAATCAAACAAACAACAAGAACAAGCAAGTTTCATTCGAATCCATTCCACTTTTCTGTTTTCAACATTGAGTTGCTTGCTTTTCTGATTTAGGTACTTTTTTTGTTAGTTTTTAGAGAAATTACAAAAATGATTGAAGAAAGTAATAACAACACACTTTGGTGTGGTAATCTTGCAGACCAAGTTACTGAGGAGATTTTATATGAACTCTTTCTACAGGTCAGTAGGAGTCTAGTATACCTATAGTTGGGAAAATTATAGGAAAGTATGCATTCCTGTATGCAATCTGTATCCCTTCCTTTTCAGGCTGGTCCACTTGAGAAAGTGAGAATAGCAAGAGAAAGGGACGGCCGCCAAAAGTCATTCGCATTCATAACGTATTGTCACGAAGTCTCCATCCCGTATGCCATCGAACTATTTCGTGGAACTTCTCTGTTCAACAAAGCACTTTTACTGACTTTCCGCGGACGTATGCCCTACCTGCCGCCGCCGATTAGATGTCATGGCCCCGACTCCATAAATCTACAGTCGCATGATATGGAACAGTTTGCAACAATGACTCAAAACCTAAATAACGAAGTTTTGGGGCCAGTTCTCGCACCCAGAGAGATGAATGACGCAAATAAGCTAGTGCTAGCAAGCTTACAAGGTAACTGGACCCATAGGCACCATCCCTACCAAGCCAAAGATAAACACAGGCCCAGGCATGATGAATTTAGAAATCACCATAGATCAGACAAAAAGCAACATTGGAATAGTAGAAGAAATAATAGAAGGTGATCTTGAACTTGATCTGCAGATTAGCCTTCCTTTCAAATGCATGCAACAAAAACAACTTTTGGACTTTTACATTGTGTGTTAGGTATGTGCAATGACATAAAAATATGACTTTTACTTTTTTATAGATTTATTGAGATTGTTACAAAGTGGAGTTAGTTCACTGATGTGAACCAATAATTCCAATGTCATCCAAAAATTCTCTGACAGCTCCCTGTAACACAAAAATGAGTTTAGCACAAGTTGGTTATTCTCTAATTAAAGATATTTTGTATTACACTTACAAGTTTTGCCTTATATCTGTATGTTACATATCCCACTATTTCATAAACAAATGCCATTGATACAAAATAGAAGATAATAGAAATGATCTTTTCATCCATATCAAACAATTGAGACTCCAATATTTTGTAAATAAGCCAAGTGCCAAGTATGGCCCGAACAAACAGGAACATGCCCAAATATAACACTTCCACTATGAGAAATACTGTGGTTGTGTCATAGCCCTCATCTCGGAGAAACCTGTGAAAGAGTTATATTATATCCAAATTAATTAATATAAAGTGATTTCAGTTCTCCCAACGGATCTAGGCATTAGTGAAGTTAGCCATTTGTCTACACAGTGAACGCTTTTTTCATACAAAATTGTGTTCTAACGTGTTGTTGTGTTGTGTAGTTAACTTCACAAATGCCTAAATCCGTAAAGCATTTTTTAGGATTTTTTGTAATATGTTTGTGCTTGCCTAATAAGCATGAAAATTGAAATAGATGTACTTAGGTACATACCATATCATAATGAACAAAACCAGTAGATAGATGATAGCGTTTATTGTTGAGAAGATCACATTGTTTCTGGTTAGTAGTGCCTTAAATCCTAAATTAGGTTTAACTAGACACTAGAGTAAGCAGAACCTATTCTAGAAATTTAACTCTGATGTCACTAACCATCGAGTTTGTAGTAAAGGATTGGTGATCTCCATCATAGCCAGAGTGCAAGCAAATGTGCAGCCCGTGTAGTCCTTATGCATGTATATAGTTATAGCAATCAGTGCACTGGTGTGGTGGCACAGCATCAAAATACTCTCCGACCAGTAGACCAGGCACCACAGCAGGTCAAATGCAAAGTAACCCCATGACCACACCATCAAGGCATAGTTGAATGCTGTTATTTTTGCTGCAGGATAAAGATAAGATAATACAATAAGTTGATAGTTTTTATTAAAATACTATGGTTGGACAGATGCAGTTGTCATGTCCACCTGATTTTAGTGAAGGTCAGTGTATTCCTCTATGAATTGAAGTTAGTATTATAGTGTCTTCACAATAAACCTACACATATACAAACAGGTTTATTACCTATTGATTATTCTACTGTAAACGCCAGCCACCTGCTACTATATAAATTATTCATGGTTCTTCACTTGCTCTACATACGCTAAGTTTTAAGCTACCAACAATAACAGGCCAACTTAATTAAACCTTCTATTTTCTAAACGCCTGTCGCTTAGTAGAAAACGAGAAGGTAGGTAAGAATCAATTACTAATTGCAAAGGGGTGATAAACTCACTGGTGAGTCGGAAAGGCGTCAGATTTGTGATTGCACATTGTGAGAGGCCAACAACGGTCGCCACACTGCCGTGGAGTAGTGTCACTATTCGCGAACACCACTCGGGGCTACGCTGCGGCCATGCAACCACGCTATGTAGGTAAAGCCCACTCCAAAACAGGAACGATACTAGTTTAACTAGCGAAGCCGGCGACAATTCTTGACCGAAATAATTACTTCCTAAATCCATTCAGAAAACGTGCCATTTTGAACATAATAGATTAGAACCACATAAAAGTGTCGTCAATTTCCGCTGCGGCACATTTTCTTTCGTTTTGAGGAGAGTTTCGGTAAAAAAAATTATTTCTGTAAAAAGGATTGCTGAGGTTTGATTGAAGTTTCTGGAATATTTGACAAAGCACAGCTAAATGTGTCAATTGATCGACAGAGACAAAACAATTGGAAAAGGACATTAATGCGGTACTTGGTGCCTCCGTTCTTTTTTTGTTTGTCTAGAAGGGGGTCCATGTCCTACCTATCTATTGCCACCTATGCGAAGACTTCGTTTCTGAAGGATTCGATAAGCAAGTGAAGGGAAGGACAGACGATGATCATGTAGGTACAGTACCTACCTACCGACCCACCTAGCGCTATAAGTTCTGAATGATTTCATTAAACCTATTGTTTTTAAGAAGAGAGTTAATAGGCACCTTCTGGGTAAGCTCGCTCCATCGTAGACCTCACTCTTACCTGTGTAAGTTTGAGGTCAAGAGCCGACCCATTCATCATAAAAAAAAAAAATATATAGTCGGTTACCTACATAGTAGTGTAGGTACTTATACCTACCTATAATAGTAAGTGGGTACAAATTAAAAGCTGTCAAGTAATATAAGTTTTTTTTTATTATATAATATTGTGAAAGGGTACCTACTTAGGTACTATAGAAGTTAGGTAACCTACCTATCTACAGATTCATTCACATGTTGTAGTTAGGTATTAGGTGGTATAAGTAACTTGTAGTAGGTAGGTACCTACCTTGAATTTATCCGATGATTAGGTATGTAGTAGCCCAGACCATGTAGGTAGTAGGTTAAGTTTGGTATAACAAATCAATCAACGTTTAATAATTCGGTATTTACATAATGGGGTAAATTTTATGAAATTGTTGTATAAAAATACCTTTCGCACCTTATCAGTCAAGTTCTACAATAATTGGTAATCATCAGAAATAACAAAGTACCTAGCTTACCTATATATCCCGGTATACCTAAAACCTAACCCACAAACTAACTTACCACGCTTACCACAAAGCAAACCTGCGTTCATGGGTAAGTAGATAACAACAAGCATCTCTGAGTTCCTCCAAAAATTCCATCAAAAATTGGGCGTGCGTGACGGGAACTGGGTAGCAATACGAGATGTGTCAACAGTTTCGCGCAGCCCATCAACACTTAATAATCAACAAATCACATCATCGGTCCAGCTATCGATACCGCAGTTTGTCAACGAGCTTCTCGACGGAGCGGTAGCGCGAGGGTGTCATCGCCTCTTTCAGCAGCGGGCGGAAGCGCGCGTCCTCCGCCAGCGCCAGGCACAGCGCACGCGCGTGTTGGCGCGCCTCCGCACTCGCGTCCGCCAGCAGCTCGCCCGCCGCGCGCAGCAGCTGCGTGCGCGGCTCCGACGGCAGTGCCAGCGCGCGCGCAGCGCCCTCCGCCGCCACCAGCCGCGCCAGCGCCGCCGCTGCCGCCGCGCGCACCGGCCCCGCGCGGTGCCCCGCTCCGCGCCGGCACAGCGCGCCCGCCGCCCGCGCGCACCCGCCTCCGCACGCCACCTGCGCCAGCGCCGCGCTCGCGTCCGCGCGCAGGAACCTGTTCGCGTCCGCGCACCGCTCCAATAGCGCCGCCGCGCTCTCCTCCAGCTCCGGCTCGAGCGCGCGCCCGCGATGCTCGTACAGCGCGCCGAGCGTGCGGCAGGCGGCGCGCGCCACGCGGGACCGCAGCGAGCGTACGTGCGCCGAGGTGCCGCGGGCGGCCGCGCGCCAGCTGCCGGCGGGGGCGCGCGCCGCCTCGTCGGACGCGAGCCGCTCCATTTCAACGAGCCCACCGAGGATCGCCTCCCAATCCTCGTGGCGCGTGGGCAGGATGCACTCGGCGAGCGCGGTGCGCACGTCCCGGGAGCCACGCGGCAGGCACGCCGGGGACTCGGCCGGTGGCGGTGCGGGCGCAGCGGGAGAGGCGTGGCCGCCGGAGCGCGGGCTCGCGGGGCCGTCCCCGGCGGTGGCGCCGGCGCCGGAGCAGACGCTCCCGCCGCCGGACTCCCCGCCGGGCGTCCGCTGGCCCGAGGTCCCGCTGCTTCCGCTCTCTGCGGACCTGTGCGACGCGAAGTCTCCGGAGCTCGATGCTTCGTTCCCAGTCGGCGACCCCTCCGGCGGCGGCGCCCCGGCGCTGACCAGCGACCGGTTCGACCTCTCGGAGTAGTCCTCTACGCAGATCGACGGTGACCGGTGAAGAGATGCCGACGGTCGCGGCGACGGATACGGCGACGGTAGCGGCGGTTCCTGGATGGCCGGGATATCCGCGGGCGGCGATCCTTCTGCGAAAACCCGGGCATCGTATTCGTGGTTGATCTCGCTCTTCTCGGTCTCCTGCTCGATTGCTTTGGAATCCTTCTCGTCGTAATCGGCCGGAACGCTCGAATCCCTGCAAGTAAACAGAACACGATCGGTGCATAAAGGAGTCACGGCATGCATGACAACGCGTGTTACGTTCCCGGGCGGGAAGGGTTCGGGAGGTTACCAGGCGAGTGCGGGTAGGTCGGCGACGAGGTCGAGCGTGAGGTCGGGGGGGCGCGGCGCGGGCGGACCGGCGCCGGCGGCCGAGGGCGAGACGGCGACGCGGCGCGGGCAGCAGCACAGCCGCAGCATGCCGTGTGCCGCCGCGACTGCCGCGAGCGAGCCTCCCTCGCCGCGCCCGCCGCTGCCCTCGCACTCGCCATACGCGGGGGAAACCACCTACTCAATCAATTAACTACAAGCCTCGCGCTATCTATCTACCTGTATAATTCTACCTGCTAATTAACTTGACATCTTTTTGCGATAGGGAGGTGAACACTGCTGAGGAAGGGTACACATGTGTGTATACAGGAAGGTAGATACGATACCTACCTGTAGATTGTCGGTTGTTAGCGTTGTCGCATAGGTACTCAAATAGCTTGAAACCGATTTGTGGTACCTATGTAACCTATCCGATAGTATTGTTTTACTTTGAAAAACGTAGTGTCAATCACAGAATATTACCTACTATGATTACCTATATATATTTCTATGGATTACCTACCTATTCAATTTTGATGATAATTTTTGCTTATGTAGGTAGGTAGGTACTGTAATTTTAATTATCTTGTATATGTGTAGTTAGTGCTTTGGTTCAGACTCAGTCTGAATGAGGTACAGTCAGCAACGAAATTTTTTTAAATGGCTTTTGTGTTCGAAAACCAAGAAAGAATAAACTTCTTGGGAAATTATTATAAGTAAACCAAGACTGTAGCTTCAACTATTAGTAAAAATGTTGGTCATGATGTTACGGATTTCGCAAATATTCAGATTTGTGAAACATCAATAATATTAATCGTTTTTCGGTGCTGACTGTACCTAACCACTACGTACTGTAACTATATTAAGTACACATTTTATAATAAATAAATCTCTATGGTTGGAAAAGCCTAAGACACTTCGTACTTTTGGGGTTACCATCTCTAAGACAAAAAACAAAATAAAACATCTGATTTTGATTTAGGATCCTAAAGAAACCGTCAAGTTTATACATATCAAGTTTTTTTTTAAATTTAATTTACCTAATCACATTATTTATATGTTTAAGTATAGTAGTTTAGTATATTTTTTGACATTCGACGAACAAGACTGTACCTTCCTACTTATTGTTTTTTTTTTACTTGTATTCTTCAGTTTAATTTATTTATTTATTTATTTATCTAAACATAAAAGAAAAGGGCTTTGTCGCTGAGCGACTATACCGCCCAATCGGTAACATCTTAGGTCAGTCTTCTAAAGTCTTCTTCATCTTCTCTATCACTTCACTTCTTGGTTTCTTCTAGTTTTACTTCACTCCCCGGCTTCTTCTTCTCTTTATTCCTTCTTCCTCTTCATCTTTTTATTAATGGCAACTAACTGTAAACTGTATTAACAGTATATTCTGCAAATGTCAAGTATCTTCACCTCTCAAATATGTATTATGTCACGTCAATTTGGTTTTGAAGATTAGGTAGGTAACTTTAAGGTATGCTATACATGTGAAAAAGTAGAGCGATTCAGTGATAGCAAAAATGGGTCGTCTGAAGCCAGTCCGTCGTTCATAAGCGCCCCTGAACACAAGTAGGGCAATAAATTTAACTTTCAAAATGTAGGTTAGTGGTGCTGGTGGCACGCAATTACCCATTTCAATACACGTGAGGTTATAGTAAAGTACCCCTACTAGTAACTTAACCCGTAGCGGTTTGAATGTTTATTGAATACCTAGATGGCTATGTATCACTTTCTATTTTAATGAACTAAAAGCTTACTAAGTAGGTACACACCTACTCAGCCATTCCAAAACATTCGTGGAACTGGTGATACTATACTATCATATCGCCTAGGTAGGTACGTATAACTAAAAAACCGCGTAGCTTTTTTGCAATCACGCAAAGTTACAAGTTAAATCAATGCAAAGCTTGAAAAGCTTCTGAAATGCCCCTTTAGTCGGTTTTTTAATGAATTATCTACTACCATGCAAAATAATACCTAACCTAATTACGTAGGTAGGTACCTACTTACAGTTTTCACTGGAAACTTGTCACTGACATCACACCTATTGTAAGTGATTACCTTTTATCGATTAGTGTTAGTCACAGGCCGAGTAATAGTGTTCTGTGGTCACAGGGGTGGTTGACTCCGTGCGTGGGTTGTTGCAGCTAGGCTAACAGGGTTCCATAATTTGTATTAAATTTACATAGATACCTATCGAAATCGGTGGTCAACGGAACCCGACAATCAAATCAAAATTAGGCCGCAGTGATTACCCTGATTGTGGATTTGATAAATGAAATTTTCTCCAATATGTTCCATTCAATGTCTTCTGTTATAGAGGCGGGTTTTTTAGGCAAAAAAATAAAAACATAAACGTGAACCATTGGTGACCACCACACTTTAATTAGACATAGACATACATACATTTATTTATTTGCTACTCAAGCACACACAAAACACAGTAACAAAATCAAAAGAAAAAAATAAAATAAAATAATTAGTGACCTCATAGTTCTCACTGTATTCTATTACCTCATGACAAAACGAACTAGGTAGGCACAGATAGATAGGTTAGGTACCTACTAATTGTAGGTGGGGTGGAGCCCTTACTACCTACCTTTTACTTTAGAGTTAATTCTGGCATTTACAACAAGCTACGAACTAGGTATCTCACAGCTCTAACGGCTGCTAAATCTGTTGAACATTCCTCAAAAGCTTACTTAAGTAGCTTAATACTGAAACTGAAAACCAGCGCTCCAACACTCTCGAGCTGTTGGAGCAAATGCTGAGGGGTAGCCGTATTTTCACCCACATAAAATTGTGTAGATTTAAGTACCTATTGTGTAACTGTTGTTTATGATGTGGAGAAAATAAAACTTTATTCTATTCTATTCTAATATAAATAATAAATACCTAATGGGTTAAAGCTCACCCTTTGGAATACCTAATCTTCCAGTTACTATCAGGAAAGCTAAGTCCCTTCCTATTTTCAAAAAGCAATTTCTTGAACACTTTCATACATTATGTGATAAAAAAACGGCAAATTATATTTTTTCGATTTATGGTAAACTCATCGTTTGTCAATTCACATTATTTTTGCATCGTCACCTGGTGACTAAGCTTTCAAATTGATGCAATGCCGTAACTTTAGAACCATGCTAACTAGAACTTATACTCGTATGTAGATACAACTCACCTGTCACTCCGAGGAATTGGGGAAAGTTGCTTCACCAGAAATTCTCTTCCAAGTTGCGAAATACCTGTTAGTAAAGAAAAAAAATGTTGTGAATTATCCTACTTCCTACTTTGATCCAAGTTCCTCAACATTACTTTCCGAAAAACGCAACGATTGTTAAATAAACCGTAAAAGTTCCAGTGTAGGTACTGACTTGGTAAAGGAGCTGAATCTGGCAGTGGACGCAGCCGCCTTGGTGGTGCTGGAGCTGCGGGGGGTGGGGTTGACCTGGCTCGTCTTCTCACTGGCACGGGTAGTTGTGAACTTCTGCGATGAGTCAGAACAATGCATTAATTGTAGGTACTACCTACCCTGCCTAGTGCCTATACCCTGCCTGTCTCGTCGATCTCAAAACTGTTCCTACTTTACATAGGTTTTCAAACATGATTCCGAAACATTATTGCAGGTGCTTTACCTACCTTGCCATGAAACTGGGTTTAATATTCTCCAAGGGTCTGCTCAGTCGTTCGCGCAACTGTAATAAGACCAAAATGTTGTCAAAATTGTCTTAGGTAAAGTATGACACCATTTCGTACCTACATAGTTGTAGAAACCTACAATAATTTTATTATAATTAGAAATACATTTGCTTACTTTATTGCAGAAAACATCAGCCCTAGCTGTGCCAGCTAGTCTGCGGCGTACTGCTGAGAGCACAGACGCAGGGCCTGCCGCTCTTGCCAAGCAGAGGGTAGCGCGTAACTGAGCACTTTGTACACTCCCAGCATCCCTTGTCTCCTATAGAACAATTGATAATTTCACCTATCGCCTGTGCTATAGCTAAATAATATCAAGAAATTTCCTTTTTTTAAAACAATGATAAAGGGTAAGCAAAACTCTTAGATAATTGTTTTGTATGTTTTGGGGGTCATTTTTGTAACAAAAAAAGAAATTAATTAAATAGGACCAGAACACACTCACTCTAATCATAGATGGATCAAAGATAAGATCCACCAGGTGGTGCAGCGCCAGCCTCTGCAGCAATGCATGTGGCAGTGCCGCAGGGAGGGGCTCCCGAGCCAT
Source organism: Epirrhoe tristata (assembly GCA_951394285.1). NCBI lineage: Eukaryota > Metazoa > Arthropoda > Insecta > Lepidoptera > Geometridae > Epirrhoe > Epirrhoe tristata. The sequence continues at coordinate 5,200,087 of OX596145.1, forward strand.
CCTGGACACGAGAGACGGTAGCAACTGCCTCGCACAGTCGCTGCTCGCTGCCCGGATCAAAGCGCACACTGCACCTTCGGAAGGAGCTTTCGCTGCCGTCACCTATTAGCAGAAGGCATTTGATCGATTTTAATGTTGCATCAATTGGGGCAGGCGTCCAAATGGAACACGTAGGTAATAAATATTGTTATTGAGTAAATAGTGGAGTAGATTGGTAGACTAAAGTACTTAATAGTTTTCATTTAGATATGGCTATTTAGGGTTTCAGAGTGATCTGACTGACTCATCTTGATTATTTTCTTTTTGGTCGATAAGAAAGCCGTATAAGCTGTGTGTGACCAACATATTCGATGAGCTAAAACTCGTTAACTATCTAGAAAGATAGTTGATTGAACTCAACTGAAATAAATAGAATTCAGCTACGTCGCTGCGCTCCTATATCACTAACCTAACCCGAACCAGCATGTTAAGTGATTTATTCAAACGAGTACGTAACTATCTACTCTACCTACATTATCGAGGAACTAGGTATTTTAACTTACTAATTGTAGGCATTGCAAGCATTATACGCACCTCGTCGCTAAGAGCCCACATGTGTTTGACGAGTGATAAGGCTGCCGGCTCCACCTTCCTCACGTTGTCAGGGTCTAGCAAGGCACTGTGGAGGAGGTCCGTTGCTTTCACCACGGCGATCCAGTTTTCCTAACCAGAAACATTTAAGTTGTGACATAAGCCCTCAGCTTAGGAACTAAGTACCTACCTAATTTCAGCATAGGTAGGTACGTAATTTACATGGTAAAAATGAAAGAGCGATTATGTCGACTGTTCCTAATGAATTGAAGTTTTACCGTGTTGTGCAGTTGATCGGCAATGTGCCGTGGTATGATGCCTAGCTCTTCCCAGTCGTAGTGAGCTCGCAGTGGAGTAGGAGCCCTGGGAGAGCGCAGGTCTTCCCGCGGCGGAGGTGATGACGCCAGCAAGTTCAGGACAAATCTAAAGATGAATACAGTCGGGGTAGATTTTTTGTATTTATAGTAGTTCTAGCTAGATAGGTAGTGTAGGTTATAGGTTACCTATTACAGTATACACTTACTCATCTTGATCCAATTGCACTTTAGTGACTTGACGTCGCGGTGACACAACAGGACTCCGCTGCAGATTGTGGAGCACCTCAACCTCTCTGTGAGGTTCTACAGGGCTCGAAACCTGTGGCGATCGAACTTCTGATATTGTTAGTGCGAACCCCGAAAACTCTTTCGATTTACTATGAGGCTCTCCATTTTTAGACCTAAAGTAATCATACAACTCACTCAAAGATTTCGATTTTAATTTCACTTTGTTATATTTGGATAAATGCTCTTGTTTGTTAGATTTGTTTAAAATTACTGGAAGTGGAATTCCACTCTTTTTATTTTGCAAGATATTTTGATACTGCCCATCGATCTCTTCACGATTGATATCATTAATTTTTTTCACTGTTAATGGCGTAATGGGTTTTGATTCTTCAATGTTATCTGTTTGCACTAACTTGTTATGATTATCGTCTTCGCTTGTTATTAAATTATCGCTATCTGGAGTCCTTATTTTAACACTTTCTCCGCCGAAACGCACTCTTTTCACTACCACGTCAGTGTCCTCAGAATCCCCATCACTGTATTTCAGCATATTCTGATCCGAACTATCATACCCATCTTCGCTTCCAGTCTGTCTCTCGGATTCGGATTCAGTTTCTTCTAAAACAGTCATTGTAATGGCAGTATCGGAATCAAATTTTATTTCTGTTTCAATAATTACTTTTGCAAAATTATTATTATAATAAGGATAATGGCCGTAAGACTCATCTGATGAAGAATCCATCGGGGCAGTCATTGGATGATTGAGAAGTCTGTTGACCTTGATGAGTGGTTGGCTGTTGTTATTGTTTTGATACACAGTTTTCCTTGGAGCAAAGTAAACGTCTAAAGAATCTTCATCGTAGTTTTCACACAATATTCGGTATTTATCTTGTATTTTCAAATCTAGTTTTGTCAAAGATATGGAATACTCCTTAGGTCCACAGACTTTGCGAAGTTTCAGCATAGCTCGATGAGCCACATCTCTGTGCACAGGATCAAAAAGCTTCTCACCTAGTATTTGAAATACTGGAAATAGGTCGAGAGACAAATTTCGCCGTTTTAAAATTCCCATTACGGACGGAATTGATAAGATCAACCCCGTGATAACATTCATTTTCACGTCAATGCCAGCAGAATGGGGTCGTATATTGTGATAGTAGCACTTGTCAAGAATCGCTCTCGCTGCACATTCGGCGTCTTCACAATGAGTGCAGAAAACTTTTAAGGCATCCAATGCCGCCTTCCGTACATTAGGAGATCCGTGTCCCAAGTTGTCCACAACTTGATCAAAAGGGAACGCAAGTGCATTTCCTGATAGCGGCAGGAGATCGGCAAGGACTCGTAGCGCATGGAGCCGGACCTCCCATTCGGGATGAGTCAGCCGATCCCTGATGGCGACATAGAGAAGTTCCACATCGAGGTCCGGTGGTAGGGCGCGGGCCCTGAGTACGCGATCCCAAAGAGGAGCGAGCGGTGGCGGCGGCGTCTCCGGCAGTTGCATGGCGCCGAAGTGAGGCGCGCCGCCGGCTCGCGTGGCCGCACGCCGCTGCCTAGATCCGCACAACTGGGTTAATGATCGGACGGTAAGGCACGCCGCCCCTGACCAATCGATGAAATCACACGTGTACACCTACCCCTACGGGCCGTGGGCGACTGTGGCTATAGCTCTGTCGACACACTTTCCAGTCGTATTTTATTGGTTTACGTCTAGGTACACCTACCTACTACACTGTTAAAAATTAGTTCATTTTTATACTTGCTTTATCTACAAAATTACTAAAGTAGGTGCCTGTATGTATCCTACCTACCTACATACTATAGGGCCCTTACTAATAAACGTTGAATAAAGTTATTCCTCGGAATAAAAAAGAATAACCATACATTTTGACAGTTTACACTCAGGAATAACTTTATACCACGTTTATTAGTAAGGCCGTAAAAGTTTATACAACGTGGCGCGATACTAGATTGTCTAGCCCAAAATGCCATTCAGCACCAATCAGGCAGCAGACATCTACTTACCTACTATCGGCTTAAAGATTACAAGGGCTTACAATCCCTTTCATAACTAGATTATAATAATTAGTAAGTATAATATTCTGAGTTTATTTTAGCAGAATTTCGCAGCTAATATTATTATCCTCTATCTATTGAATATACCTACCTACAGACAGAGATAGGTGTATGACTATATTAGACCTACCTTACCTTCCCAATGAATTGAATAGGTAGGTAGTAGATAAGGTGGGCCCTAGACCTACAATAACATTGAAAGGCATTTCGTTTCTAAACGATCAATTATATTGCGCAATAATAATAATTGCGCAATATTTTTAGCCCGACATTCGACTTCTACACGATGATTTTTTTATTTCATCGTGTAGGGTCCGTATAACGTATTGCGAAATATTTTTAAATTTTTATATTAACAACTGTTTGCAAAAACATTGTGGAATGCGTATTATTGTGCAATACAATAGATCGTTTGGATTCAAAGTGAAAACGTATATTTAGTAACTTACCTAAATTACGCTACTAAATATTAATTTATAAAAAATATTAGGTAGGTAATAATATTCAAATGTTTCTTCTCCTTCTTCTTCTTATTTAAGGATTTACTTCTTGTCAGCACAACTGATGAATCCCTCTCCATGTATCTCTTTCGGGCTGCTTCCTTGACCTCTTTATACGACATGACAGCTACCTTCTCCTTTACTTGGCTCATGTAGCTTATCCTCGGTCTTCCTCTTCCTTCTTCCACTTTCCCTTCTATAATGTTCTTAATTCAAATATTTATGCATTCTAATTTGTAGGGGTCCGAAAACGTTTTTACTTTTTGAATAATTAATTAAAAAACGCACAAGCACAACAATTCTAGGAAGGTAGCTATAAAAATTAATTAGGTACCTACCGTACCTAATTATTTTTTATAGCTCAAATTCAGATACTAACTAATACCCATGCCAGAACAGAGGATTTTGCAATAGGTAATTTCAAATCGGTCCACAACAGACTTAGTACAACAAGTTTTGAGGCACACACAAGTCCGGGGAAAGGTAAGTTATCTGAGTTGGTAACCCTTCGGGGGTATCGAGTTCTATCCTCAGATAAAAAAATATATATGGTTCTATCTTTTGGTTTTGGTTCTTCTATTGTCTGTGGTTTGTTTTACTTTCAATTTCAAGCCTACCAAGCTTAGTAGCAAAGTTTTCAATTTCAAGTTTTATTTCATTCATGTCAAGCAAAGGCGAAGAAGCGTGTTATGTTGCTGTGAGCTGCTACATTTTATGTTTGTTTTTAATATTTCTGAAATAAGAAGTGCCACGAATTCAATTATAATGAAGCCTCCTATTAGTGTTTGTAATCTTAACAAATGAAATGACAATGAATCCAGTGAAATATTGTGGTACCTAACTGCTCAAGGTGTAGATTGCAATTAGTGAAGTCGCAAAGATAATGTTCAGTCCTACTACAAGATGAAGCTGTTACAGATAATACTAATGATAGCGGTGTGCTTTGACGTGCGTGTTACCCTGGGACAAAACGACAATTGCACAAGAACGAATAGCCGCAGCGACTACAAGCTATGCCTAAAAAAATTATCCGACACGTTAGCCACCAGGTTTGGGGACATAATCGTAAAAGAACTTGGTACAGAATACACAACTCACTTTGAAATTCCTAACTCTTACAAGGTGAGTCGATTTTTGACTTCGGACACGGAAGTATTAGCCAGTATTGTTGACAAACTAACCTTCAAGCTCTCATCGGCTAAGAACATACTCAAAGATATGAAAAATGTGATCAATGACAACAGCACACCATCCTTCACCCACCCATGCCCATTCAACTCCATTCGCAAGTCAGTATCTTTAAAAACTTTTACTGAAGAAAATATGCAAGTCCCAGATCCAAAATCTCAAAAAAACCATCATAAAGATCTCAAGATTAAAAGACAATATTTTCTATCACACTTGGACTATGCTACGGATAGAGATTGTTCATCTATGCCCCATTCTAATTTAAGATACTTGTATCACAAAGTTGTGCATCCCGATCCTAAACTGGTTGTTTTTATATTGGATAATAGTATGGATACAGACTCATTTCATCATGCTGTAAATATTGTTAAAGAAACAGCTTATGCATTACAAGAGATAGATTTAATTGCTTTGAAGATGACCAACATGTCTGACTTTGTGAAGTTTGAGGATACTTGCAGTATTGGAGGTATTTCAGATTTAGGAAATGCAACAGATAATAATAAACTTTTATTGAGAGAATATTTATCATCAGCCGAAGTTGCATCTTCAAATGTCATGCCGCTGGCTATTAACAAGGAGTTAAAGAAATTACTGGAGCAGAAGAATTTACCTAAGCATAAACTTTTTATATTCTTGACAGATTCTAAAGTATTGAAAAATGATACCATGCTGAAGCTGTTTCCATTTACAGACAGTAAAAGTAAGGATGAAGGCTTGGTATTTGCAATTGGCTTAATCAATGAGAATAAAATTTATAAGAATTGTTCTTTGGGTATATTACACATAGACAAGTGGCATAATCACTCCAATAACCATTCTGTGATGAGGATACATATAAATGACAGTGGAGTAGTTGGACAAGTTGCTTCAGCATTCATTTCACTACTTCCCGGTATGTATGCTAGTACTGAAATTAAAGTAGAAGGCCCTGTTTGGGAAGCCACAGAAAGAGACTTCATGGTTTCTCTTGTTCTTCCAACTCTCGGCGGTATAATTGGCCTAGACTTGCATTGGTCAGATTTAGCTGAAGACATTTTATATTTCAAGGGTACTAATCAGATGAAAAGAGCTTTTGTCATGGATATGTCGGGTAGAGTTCTGATGCACACATTTTTTCCCAGACCAGAAACTACCTCAGATAAAATCAAATTCACAAATATTGAAGGTATTGAAAATCAGAACTTTACTAAAATTGTCATGCCAGAGATGTTGGCTAAAATATCTGGTAATATAACTGTAGCTGTACAAAACTCTACAAAAAATATATTGTATTCTTGGAAATGGGTTGAAAACATGTATGTTGTATGTATAGCTTCTGAGGCTATTGGTCAAAGTACATTTAATAAAACTAACATATTCTTTACTAGAAACAGTAAAGAAATACTATTTCATAGATTAGATTTGTTTCCTCCAAAAAGTGGGCAAATATGCCGTCACTTCAAGCAAATAGCTACAATTGACCAAGGTACTGTTTATTTAAGTCCTTCCAGTTTTCAGTCTCCATTTACATACCTTTATGATATGGGTGATGGTCAAGAAGCTATCACATACATGAAAAATTACTTAGCCTACTTGAAGAGTGTAGCTCATGGTTTACTTTCTAATCCTGGTCTAAAACAAGAGATTCAATTAGATGTTGGATTTCTGCATTCTCTTCTATCATTTTACAAAAGGCAACATTTACATGGAGTGTACTCTAAATACATAGTTAGGAGATATGCAGTCACTGAAAGTGGAGTGCTTGTCATGTTTCCTGGCACTGTTTTAGAGTATGATTATGAGCCAATCAGAAGGCCTTGGTACACTTATGCAATGGACAATCCAGGAAAAATCATTTTAACTCCTCCTAACTTGGATGTGGGTGGTGCAGGATATGTTGTTTCAATATCTTATGCTGTAAAAAGCTCCTATTATCCAACTATGGTTGTTTCTATGGACATCACGATGGGTTTCCTGTATAAGTTGTTGATTGACAGTATGCCCCTTTGCGCAATGTCGTACGCTAAATGTTTCATCATGAACAATCGAGGGTATTTAGTCTCTCATCCTGGGCTTATGGACCCAAATAGTTCAGGCCCTATAGAGCAGCAACATATTACCCACAAAGAATCCATGATTGCTATGGATATGTTAAACCACAAAGGGTTTGTCACGAAAAGGCTATGCAATAATTTCTATGACAAAACAATACAGAGATTCTATGAATTCAATACTTCGTTACCTAATGTTCTTTCTAATGTTGTATCTGGTGACCATTGTGTTCATTATTACATTGCTGCCATCCCCGGCACTAATGCTTTTGTTGGTTTGGTGAACGCGTCGTGCAGCGTCGGCGCCTTCTGTCCGTGCAGTATGGTCGACCGTCTTTGTCTCAACTGCAATCGCATGGAACAAACCGAATGCGAGTGTCCGTGCGAGTGCAGTTCCGAGCTCTATGAATGTCCGAACGCCAACATTTCGCAATCCCACCAAGAGACTCCTCTTTGTGGAGTGATGCTTGAAAACAATAATCATAAATCCCATTATTTTCATAATTTCGCCGAGAATTTGAAATCCTGTTTTGATTTCCAATGCGAAAATTATTTGTCTCATTCTTCATGTTTAGGAGTATTGGGCTGTGAATGGTGTCAGATAGATGCTGACGGGCACACGCCCCTCTCTGCTCCGTTCTGTACTTCTCAGTCAACTTGTTTCAATGGAGTTCTAGGTGCCGTGACACCGTACGGTGAAGGCACTTTCGGTCATGTCAACAGAGATGCGTTCGGAAGCTATTCAACAATAGGCCCAATTGCTGGTTGTATTGTGACCGTTAGCCTGATCATAGCTGTGGCTATATACTGTTACAGACAAAATGTGACAACAGCAAGTTGCCACAACTTGTATGTCGACGGACCGGCGGAGACTTGGCACGATGCTGATGTGCAAATGAGTCACTTGCAATCTGACGATCCGCACGATCAGTCTGGTCAGGACAAATTACTTCCAGCTATGGAAATAGAAGCTCCGATTTCACCTTATAGAGTGGTGACTGGGTATCGAAGAGCTCACACTGCTAACGGCTCCGACCATGGGTACTCTACCATGACACCTCATGAAGATTCGGAGGCTACTGGTTTTTCAGTGAATGATCCTATCATCTTGTCAGACGATACAAAGTCTGATGTGAGCTGTCCACTTCCAGCTAAGATAAAACCAAGGCTAATAGCAGCAGACTTGAGTGTGACTGTTCTACCTTGCGGTAAAAACAGTGTCATAGCGCCCGTAACTGTACATAGACACATGGAAGCATCATAATAACATATCTACCTCCTATGTAAATACTTACCTACAGTTTTATGTAAATGTTGTTTTGTAATTTGTGATAGCTTTCTTTGCCTATTAAGTTTTAGAATAGAATTTAGTTAGACCCAACTTTTATTTCGAACCTATTTTACACTGGTGCTCTTACATAATGTAATTTTTTATGTGCTTAGCTCACATTGCAATTAATTATTTTGTTTTGTCATTTTAATAGTATTATTAAGCAGCTGACTTATTTTTTTACTGTTTGTACTTTATGTTAATTAAAGTACTTAAGAAATACCTATGTGAACTATGTGCAGTTGTTGTACTTATACCCATTAGCCAGTACTTAGCACTTGTGCATACTAAATAGTGCACTAAGAAGAAGAATACACTCATACATATGTTTGGGTCAAAAATTCAGGTTGTAAAATACAGGTTACTTTTTATATTGACTTTTTTACATTACTAATTTAGTCTATGTAAGTTATAAGAAAACATGTGCCAGTGCCTACTGTATTATTAATTTAAGCTACTAATATTTAAGACTGAATTTCATTGATGTTGGCATTTACTTTGTATTTGATGTAATAAAATTATTTATAATTTCTAAATACAGCTGTTTTATTGATTTTAATTAAACTAGAAAGATAATTTAAAAAATAAGTAGGTACATACTTTAATATTTAAAATCTGTATTTATTTATTTAACTTACATTACTATTCAAATGCGTGTTTACGCGCGGGTTTTGATACAAAAATGCTATCTTTTGACAATAGCATCGATCTTATTACCTAGGACCTTGCGTGCAGTTCAGTTGGTAAGCCCCGCCTACCGCAGCTTATTTTGTTGAGTAATTTTGCAGCGATAAAAATGCGTCTGCTCTGCTGGATTGAAAAGTTACGCGTAACGTAATCAACCGTCACAACGGTTATGTAATGGTAGCTACAGACACTCTAGTCCTAGTTCACACACGATACAACGCCAACGCCGTGCGACACTGATCTGCCTTTGTTCAGTCTACTCGTCGAAGCGGATGTGGGTGTGGGTAGGTTGAGGAGAAGCGGGCCTTGCGTCGGGTCTCGCGGCGCGCTCAGCGAGCCGACACCGACCGCGCGGCCTGTGACTTGCCCGCGCTGACTCAGCTCGCGCCCACTGCTCCTCTTGTTCTGTCGCCGTTAGTAACCGACTGCGGTTGCTCGAGTTGCTGCAATACTGGAAACGGTAAAAAAAAGGTTGACTTATGCCCGCTTTCTATATTCAACGGACAGTCATAGATAAAAGCTACGACTAGTTACCACCTAGAAAAGTTTGACAGCTAAACTGACGCCTGGTATCATATGTTACAGTCTGTAGGTAAAACAAACTGTTTTATTTTTATATGAACTGGGCATAAGCAAATAAAAAACCGACTTAGATCATAGTTATCATACATGTAAAATATACTCACGTCCTTAGCAGCGTTTGCTGAATCAAATCGGATAATGACATCTGATTGGCCTTCCTTTACATCAACATGCAGCGCATGAATGTTACTCCTTATCTGTAATCCATAATGAAATTGATTTTACTTTGAAAGTTTTATAATGCCTAGAGTAGTAGTAGATCCACATGTAACTAAATGGAGACTTATATTGATAGTGTTAAAATAAAATCTTACCGTCCGTTTTGTAAGTCTGACATCAAAAGTTGGTTCAGGTAGAATTTCCTTCACAAACACATCAGGAATCTTCTCCAACTTTGGAACAGATTTTGAATTTTCAGATTCTGATGGTGGCATTGCTGGAAAAATCGAAAGAACTTTGTTTTTAAAAAAATATTTGTTGAAACTTAGAATAGGGATTAGTCTCGAATGCATGATAATTAAACTTGTATTTAAAAAGTAGGTAACATGCAAGCGAAGCCGCGAACTGAAGCTGTTGATACTATAAGTTTTAACTTGTATGTTTGCTTACCTGTATCAAAAGATGGCGCAGCCGGTGCCGGTATATTCGAGTACGCGTGCCTCTTATCCCTCCAATTTTGTTTCATTTCCTTCATGTACTGCCGTTGTAGATTCAAGTATTTATTCCGCAGAGCTTTCCACTCCATTTTGGGCAGTATTTGCATACCCCATAGAACACCTGTAAAAAGAAATCAAGTTTTACTGATAAATAGGTATTAGGTCATAGAGATCTTTCAGTTTAAAATGCAAGTCCATCCAATATACAGGGTGTAAAAAGACTGCTACCGAAAACTAAGGGGTTTCTATCAGACCATGATTCTGAACATATTTAGCGAAAAAAAAAACGCAAAAAAAATTTTGACTTAGCTACGTCATTTTATTTTATTTTCTAGTTATTTACTACTAGTACAACATAATAAGGCCATACCTACCTATTAATTGCATTTATAAAAGAAAAAACCTATTAAAACTCAAAATCCAGTAATCTACGTATAAAAACGCGCCCAGTACATACGCAAACAGTAATCTTCAAACGCTGTTTTCTCCGGCTATAATGATTTTTTCGGAAAATCCTTTTGGATTTGGTTGTGTGTTGGGATGCTGTACCTACCCCATTCGGCTTCGGTAGACGTCTTTTTACACCCTGTATATGCTAAGGATCTGATCGATGTTATTGGTTCTTCAGTTATCATCAGAAAAAGACATAACATAGACATAAATTATATTGAGTGGAGGTTGTGCATCTTGGACTGAAAGATTTAGCTAGTAGGTATAAGTTTGTTGGTACCTTTTGGTGCTTCAGCTTTCTCCAAGGCGTTTTTGTTCTTTTTTGAGCGCTTTATAGTTTTCTTCTTTCGGGGTGTGTCTGGGTCCCCTGCCTCATCTTCTTGACTAGTCATTTCATCTTTGGACACAAGCAGAGGAGTTTTCTCCTGAAAGATATGTTAAAAAATTCTATATATCACAACTAAAACTCTTTATTAAATTAATTGGCACATTTTGCCACTATTTATCTTAATCGGACAGAAAACGAGGGAACATTAATTAGTGAACTTGGCTTACCTCTGTAGGTGTACTACTGGTAATGCTTTTATTTTCATCCTGAAAAAGATAAGATTATTATGTTGATAAAAATACACACTAACATACATGAAACCGAAGCCCACATATAGAGACCCTTTTGATAACTTGATGTTATTTATAATGTGATGGAGATATACATGAGATATAAAAAAACAGTAGCACTCCCGGGAGTGCCGGCCGACAGAAGTGAAAACTTGAACAATTAGGTACCTACGTGTGTATTCCTTAAATCGTCAGGAAATCGAAAAATATTGAAAGTTAAACAAAACAAAACCAAAAATATAGAATATAAAATAGAATAAAATATATTGTTGCGTTTTGCTGTTTCCACAGGGTTTTCCGAGCAGCTCCTTGTGTAGTTCAATGGCCATAGCCAATGCCAATATTGCCATTATTTTCTTCAATTCACAAGACTTCAATTGCCATTGGGATGGCTGACAATTGATTTCAAGTTATGTAATAAGCTGGTGTCGTAACAGTGCACCACACAAATTCAAAATTTTTTACTCATCGAAATTGCCAAATGTGGCTAAAGAAGTTTTCACTTCAAAAATTATAAATGTATGTATACTTCAAATATAAGACTCACACTTGGAGTATCAGCCTTTTTATCACTATCAGAATCTTGTCCTAGCTTCAGCTCCAGTCCTTTTGCAAGTCTCTTTTCTTTGTTTTTCTTCTTTTTCTTTGGCGGTTCATACTCTTCTTTTTCTGGTTCTTTATAATCAGTATTTATGGATTCGTCTACAGAGAACATTTTGACCGATGTTAGTTCTTCTGGAGGCATGCAAGTGGGTAACTTGCAGCCCATTTCAGTGAATTTTCTTAGGCACTTTTGAGCATCTTCTGGGTTTGTGAACTCAATAAATGCAAAGCCCTAGAATTAAACATTATATTACTTACATTAATTGCATTCAAAAAGGTACATTAAAAGGGTACATGAGGAGCAGGATATACATACATACACTAACTCTATCAGTGCCCAGAACAAACATGTTGTATTATGTGTAGCTTGTGCTGAAACCCAATGCTAAAGATTCAAACTATAAACAGTGTGATGGTAGATAATAATAATAATGCTGGACATTTTCACACAGCATCATCTAGCCCCAAACTAAGCAAAGCTTGTACTATGAGAACCAGATAACTGATATACTACATATATACTTTTTGTTTGTAAATACATACATATTATACATAGAAACACCCAGACCCGAGACAAATATCTGTAGGTCATATAAACATTTGTCCCGCGGCGGGGATCGAACCCGCAACCTTCTGCGGCGCAGGCTGACCTTCGCCCACTGCGCCACAGAGATGTTTACAAATTGTACTGTGTTTGTTACCTTGATTGTTTTAGAGTTTTTAAATGTGGGCAGAGAGATGTATGCTACAGGGCCATATTCAGAAAAAACTCTCTGTAGCCACTCCCGTGTGGCAGATACTGGTATTGATTCAACATAAACAGTCCTTTCGTCTGCATTGTATGGCTGCACTGGTACCTTCCGTTTAACCTATAACAACAAAAAAATAAATTAGAAAGCACTATACGAGCTGAGAAATAAAAGCACTGAAGAAGATATGATTTAGGTACCTTTGTTCTATCCTCAGACAACTCAAGTAGAGTGGAATGTTTCATGGCCTTTGCAATATCATTCAAATCCTGGGAGAGAGTGCGAATTTTGTTAAACTTTAAAAATATCTCCAGGGGAACCCATGGATCATTCTTCACAAGGTCTCCTAAGAATCTATCTTTACTTAGGTTAGCTTCACTAAAGTAAAACTCCATTTGCTTGAGAATATTATCGTAAAGTTGTTTCTTTCGATGGCGTATTCGCTTTCTGGGGTTGTGGTCATGCTTCAACTCTTGTTCGACAGTTTCTTCAGCAATATTGGCATCAGGCATTTTTTCTTAGTCAAGATAGCAGTTAAATAACAAAACAATACAATTAGATCAAGAACAACGGACGCGCGGACAGACATGCACAGAAAAATTGATTGAAGAATTTGAAGATGAAGGAGAATTCTTAGAATTAGGATTGTTTGCGGATTTTTTTTTTGAGTATTTTTTTCTGACATGATATGACAATGACAGCTGTTGTCATTGACAACTAGAGTTTTACCTTGCTGTCATTTTGGCAGAAACATAGGCCGACGCCAGACTATACAATATAAAATGATGAAACTTTTTTTACTTTACTATCGTGTTACCACGCTGATCAAAAGGCCTCCCTTTTAAAGCGGCCAGTACATAATGGCGTACGCAGGCCCACTTTAGGCGATCGCTATTGTGTACAGGGGGTAATAGTCTAAAGTGGTGGACAATTGTCAATCGATTCGTGGCGTGCAATCGTGAAGTGATAGAGAAGATGAAGAAGACTGACCTAAGATGTTACCGATTGGGCGGTATAGTCGCTCAGCGACAAAGCCCTTTTCTTTTATGTTTAGATAAATAAATAAATAATAAATAGGATGTTGTCGGTTTTTCTATGGTACCTTTTTGGACACCTATAAATATGGGGTAGGGGGTATAGTTTATGGAATAAAGTTTCATTTTTGAAGTGAAAACTTCTTTGGGCGCGTTGGGAATTTTTAACATGGGAAAAAACGGACACTAGACCAAATAGGTTGAAAACTTATTCTGAGTTTTAAACCTGCTTGGTCTAATGTCCAGTATTACTGGGCACTGTACTATGCATAGATTTAGCATGGTCTCTTTGGTACAGGTACTATGTGTGTAAAGCTTACTAGAATGGCCCGTCAGTATAACGAATTGTGAATAGTTCATCCTGAACTTGACATTTTTAATCCTAGTATTAACAGTTTCATTAAAAAACTAAAAGATATCCTCCACTTCAATGATCCTGGCATCAAAAAGGTACCATGCTAAATTTATGGATCCTGGTAGCTCTGATCATAGATTTAGCATGGTACCTTTTTATATGGCTCTGATGCTCTAACAAGAGTATCTGGAGCTGCCAATTAGAATAGTCCTTGCACAACCTGTTGTTACTTTAGTTATTAGCACCTACGTGTTTGGTTATTTACCAACCTAATTGTTTTTGTTATTGTTTTTGCTTTTGTTTACCTTTTTTAAAAATTTCGTTTGCTCAGCTCAACTTATTTGTATAAACTCGTATATATAGCTGTGCGCACATATGTTTGTGTTAAAATCCTCATATTTGTAATTATTATTTTATTTGTGTTGTAATGTGTTTTGTGTGCCAAATAAATAAAATAAAAAATAAAATTAAAAGCTTGCTCTATTAAATTCGTCTCATTTTGATGTGGAATCTGCGGAAATTATTGATCGTGTATACGATAACCTTTTTCCTCTATGGTCACTTTATTTGCTTCATTGCTCTCTCCCCTCACCCCGCAACGTTTCGACTTCGACATTTCCCCGTTTTCCTGGGATCCGTCAGTCACAGTCAGAATCACAGATCGAGATTCGCGATTTTGACGTCAGTCATGGTTTCTGCCTGAATATTCGGGTGTTCGTTTTTGTCGTCCGTCGATCGACGAGATGTGGGAAAATATTTCGTTAGCTAATTAGATAGCAGGTGTTATTTAACTCAAATAAGTTGCACTAGGTCAATCGTTCGTTATTGATTTAGTTGAGTATCGCGAGCTTCGCGGGTCGTCCCGTCCCATCTCATCTGCCATTCAGCTAGTGGTCTTCGATACAGCTGAGCGTGCATTTGGATTAGGACTCGTAGTTAAAATCGTGCTCAGTGAAGAAGATGACGGCTGCTATGAGCCGCAGTGATATTATCGCCTAAAGTTATTTGTTGTTCAAAATGACTAGTTCACGGTCAGCTAGGCTTAGCTGGAAGCCTATAGAGGTGCCCAAAGCCTTGCAGGATGGAGAGAAATTCATCAAGTGGGATGAGGTAAAACTTTATTGTTACATTAAAATAAGGTACTGCTTCTTAATTATCCTTTATTTTATCCAAATTACAGCAAGCTTCTTCAAGTAGGGACATGATTGTATTCTTTTGTTATTTATTATTATTTTATTCAATCAATAATTTAGGTAATACTGAGCACAGTAGTCTTCTAGGCAGTTTGAATGCTCATTGATTTTCATATAAGTACCTACTGCCATTTTTCCTAATAGAATCTGATGGGTCCCAGCCTGAATGATGATTTAAAGTACTTTTTTAAATACTATCCATACAAATATTATAAATTATACTTGTTTACATAAAAATATCTGAATGTCTCATAGGACAACCATCCCCATGGGGACCCAAGGGGATAGTTGTGATATATCTGTACCTACAGCAGATATTGTCCTGCTCATTCTGACTGTAATATTGGTTTGGGCTCGCTTCGAGGGCACATAGTTACTGACCTGATTTAGAAAGCCAGAAGAATATAACATTATAATTTGATAAGTTCCAGATTATCCCGATGTACTCTTGCTTTATATCAACTGCATGCTTATCATTTCTGAATAGATTCAAAGTCAAAGTCAAAAAGCATTTATTCAGTAGGACCGTTGGGATCACTTAGAATAGAATAGCAAAAAAATAGTTACAAGTAATCCCATTGTCTACAGGATTCGGGCACGGGCCTACCAGTCACCCTGCGTGTGGACCCTAAGGGTTTTTTCCTCTTTTGGACGGATCAGAACATGGAGGTGGAACTGCTTGACATAGCCACAATCAGGGATGTGAGGACTGGAGTTCACGCTAAAGTACCTAAGGTATGAAAAATACCAATAAATTAAAACATTTTTTGAACTGAAACACTGTAGGTAATATTACAAAATTCTGGTACAAATTCATGTGATTACTTCCTGACAATATTAACTGAAGAAACTATTGAAGATATATTCTACACGCACAGATAGCCTATACTTTAATACATGTTTTGTATTTTGTGTAGGTATTTTACGCGTTGTCGCACACGCAGAATACGTCGTTATCTAAAAAGTTGTCAATTAACACTTATTTTAGACCAGTAATTAATTTATTAGAATTATACCCAAACCCACCCATATAATCAGATGTGATCAGAATATATCAGGCGTAGGCTAGGTCTGGATCTCATAATAATTTCACAAGATGACGAGCCGGAAAAAATGTAGACAACTATTTGCTCGAACTTTACGTCGTATATTGAAGTTAGTTATTAAAACAATCCTAGCAAATACCCATACAGGTTGGTGAAAACGTAGTTGCTTTATTTGTTAGAAATATTTATGTAATGTTCATGGAGACGTAAATATAGAATACATTAAAGGTACTAAATTATGTCGTTAGGTAGTTTGGTTCACTCCTATTACAAACATTTTATTTGATGTCAGCTAAAAATATTTGTTTTAGCACAATAAACTCCTTACCTCAACTGGCAACTAGCCAATTACCCTACTCATAAACTTACTTACCCTACTTTGTCTTTGAAAGCTAAAAAAACAGGACAAGTGCGAGTCGGACTCGCCCACAGAGGGTTCCGTACAAAGGACTTATGTAGGTAGGTACGCATAACAGTGCAAACTGGAAGGTATACTTCCTACAAACACTAAAGTTATTAGGTAGGTAAGGTATACATGAGAAGGGGGAAAAGGTAGGTATTTTTATTTTCATTTTTCGTCATAAATCAAAAACACATGAAATAATTAAAAAAATCTGTTTAAGCTTGTGCAAATGTAACCCTTTCATACGACATGCACAACTGCAGTCAAGGATGTAACAACAGTAATTCAAAAGTCATTTCCAATTCTTCACTTCGGAAATGAATTCAATTTATTGTTTTTAGTCAGTTCTTCAATTTACATTGATTTTAAGAACTGCAACGCTCCATTGAACCTTTGTTGTTGTTGATTGTTTTAGGACAATATTTGTTAATTAAATCAAAACTTGAGTCGGCACGTACCGATACCACCCGATACAACCAACGGAGAAACGAATTATCATTTTCATTTAAAAACAAGTCGTATCTAACTTTCCCTGATAACTCAATCAAGCGAACCTCAATCATGGTTCTTAATAAATAGACTTCAATCAGTCATTATTTAAGTCTAGTCTCACTAAACACAAATACATTAATAGTGTGAAGTCGAAAAAATGTACATATTGGCTGATAGAGCGGAGTGGTAGAGAAAAACCTTTTGTGCCGACCCCACATAAAAGTGTGATAAGGTCAGGGAGTTGATGATGATGATGATATCACTTAGCCTATCATAAATAGAGTAAGTAATATGGTTGTATTAGAAGCTACTTAGGTAACGTACAAGCTGTCATTTATTTCCGACATTTCGTGTTATGAAACCATTACACATCTTCATAACGCTATTTTATGTTCTGCGTTCCGTGGCGGGAAAATTACGAGGTGTGGTGGCCTGTAATACTGTTAATACAAGTGGGTTTCCCTCCCTTGGCTGTCACTCCGATCACAGGAGCTCTCACAATATGCGATGATACGACACGCAACTGACAACTTGCGATATGGATAATTCAGTTTCATTGATGTATGCTACTGATCCAGCAGGTAGCAGATAATTTTAGTTTTTGCATTGGTTCCTGTTCATATATATACAAAATGATTAGATTTAGGAAATATAGTATGAAAATGAATCGATAATTATTTTGTAAATTAAGTCATGATTAATTTTTGTTAAAAAATATATTTAAAAACTAGTTTAAATTGGGTGTCAGCAGAACTGTAGCAATGATCGTAGATCGTAGAGTGGAATTATAATGGTACTACGGGAAAAGACTATATTTACATATAGTCTTTTCCCGTAGCGATAGGTAAGTAAAGACTCTACACTATACATATACATGTATAGACTAATAGGTCTAATAGGACTAATCTATAGGTATATTATTGATATTTATATTATAAAATGTTTATATTTTATATTATAACCAAGACAACTGATATATTTACATACCCAATGATGAATAACAGAAAACCTTGACCACAAATTGACACGCGAGCTAAACCACATGTTAACCGCACGAAAATTTAAAGCATACATTTATGTTAGATAGTAAAATTGTATTGTGTACATATTCGTCACGGGCTCCTCAATTAGATACGTAAATCAAAATATGGAAAGGAAAATCCAATTCCGGATAACTACAAAACTATGGTTTTTATTTGACTCTAAACGATATTGATACTTAGAGCTCATCGTTTAATAAATTAAGAGGCTGTTTTCTATAAATAAATATCCCTTTACCTTTGGGTTTATTTTAAACCGAAACTTAATAGCCTCTATGTTTTCATAAGCATTGATTAATCATTGAACGATGACGGATTAGAACTGGTATTAAAACATCTACTAAGTCCATTGTGATGGCTATTAAAAGGTTTTAAAAATGAAGGCATTGTTAGTTTCTCGTAAATGTATTAAGTCGGTTACTATGTCGATAGTGACTACAAATACATAGCATGGGCGATAGTATAATTTGAATTGAAATTGAGTTGGAAAAACCGTCTGGTTATTTTATACGTAGTGCGAATAATTTCAATCTCAATCGAAAGTTATGTAAATGACTAAGTAGGTACAATCGAGAAACTGGTCGTCTTCAAGTTTAATTTTGTATTAGTACCTTTTCCAAAATTTTATAAAATAAATAAGGTTCGTTGTATCTACAAATTGACCCAGACATAGATCCGTATATGAGCAGGCAATTCGTCTTTACCTGTGCCACGATTCGGGAGCAAGCTCGTCATCGTCAAACGTACTTAGAAATAGATAATATCAGTCGATTCGATTCGCGGTTTATGATGAAGGGGAAGGCATGGCTACTAATAATTATAATTTGAATGTGAGAAATGTTATAACCTTAATGAATTGTCCTCAGACGAGCTTGCGAAATATAATTAACGCGATCTGTTATAGGTAACTATTGCCAAGAGCTTGTATACTGTGATGTTACGTTATATTTAGATTCGTGATTGTGAGTAAGCATTACTCATTTATTAGATTAGGTACTTGCTCATGCAACAATTTTTGGGTAAAAATTAATATAAGTAGGTATATTAAGTACATTTTCCATGTTAGTATAGTAATTACACCCTACAAGAAAGCTCATATCCAAGATGACGTGAAAGAAGTAATTTACAGCTCCAAGGGCACTATGAAAGGAATCCCTAGAGCCCTTTCCCGAGGCAGTGCGGATGGTTTTACTTTGTAAGATAATAACTTGCCGTGAACGAACTCGCGTACCAAGTTTTAATAGTATAAACATATGAAATTGTATTGCGATTCTTTACGTAATCGCCTTTGAAACCTAGAAGCACCTTACCCACTCAGCTAATTAAAGCGTGTTTAACAAAAAAATAGATTGACACGTAATTTATACACACAGGGAGAACATTACAGAAAATGCAAAGAAAATAATATTGTTTAATTGGCGGCCATATCGTTAAGTGCGATCTCGTCGGGCAACCATGATCTACAGAGATTTTTTTAATCTACTTGCAAATACCACCACTAAACTAGATGAAACATTTCAAGCGTGCTACACAGCGGTTAGTTATTCTGTTGAAAGGCCCGAGTAATTACTTTTCAGAAGAGGAATATACTATGTTGCGTTTGGTTTAAGGACTTCACATCCCCAAGGATTACTTAATCAAACCTTTGAGAGTATCTTAGAAACACAAAGGCATTATCAGCCGATTTTGGCGTAGGCTTCCGGGCACTTTTGCAAAGTTGGAGGTGGAAGCATTCGAGTTATGTTGCAGGACTCATTCCTTTCACCTATATAGATTTTGTGGCTTCTGTTTTTTCAGATGCGAGTTTATAATTTATTCACAGAAACTATAATTATACATCGTTGTATGTTATATTTTACTATATTTATTAAGAACAGTTGGCAAGCTGCGAGGCAATAAAATCCTTTCGCGGTAAAACTGTCTGTATAGATCGTAACCTGAAAGTACTGTAAACGACGGTTGCCACTAAACGAGCCGTTCGAGTGGCCACTCAGGACTCCCGGGACTACTCATTTGGTCTCAAACCCCCACTAAATTGGAAACTTCTGAACTTTGTTGAGTTTTTTCTCTTATTGTAACCCTCAGGTGAGTGACATACATATTACATATATTAAATTATAACTCTACGGGAAACTTTGCCTGTCACGAAGTCACGATTCTACGTGGGTACAATGACATATTTTTCTTTCTGTTGCTTCTTAACGACCATCAAGAAAGCTTGCCAAGTTTTGGAAGAATTCACGATCAAATTGGAGTTTCGCCACTTCATTGAACTCTAATAGTTTCGAGTCCATGAACTTTGTTCAATAATACTTTTCCCGTTGATCGTACTAGTCGCATTTTTTTGTTATGCTGTTTTATTGCTGTCTTCGAAAGACTTATCTTTATTTACACGTGGACTAATTTGAATTAAAACTTCGGAAGAAATCACCTAAAAGTAAAGAACTCACCGATCTAGTTCCACTCGTAGGTATTATAACAACGGAAATTCAAAGGTAGTTCGCAATTGTGGCTTCATTAAGCTAGGTTCTGCTATTCAATTTCGCTGTCTAAATTTTCGTACGGCCCGTGTAAATTATTTTATACTGCTCGGGTAAGCGACGAGCGTCCCTAGTGAAAAATCTGCCAATATCAGGTAAACAAAAGCGTTAACCTTTACGTGCTACGCTTACGCTACAGCTACAGATAGGTAGACAGTCACGTTACACGGCGGCGTCTCCTTTATTGTTTTACAGCAGCGAGGAATGTTCGGTACGCTAAAATTATCTTCCAGCCGATCGTTATCGATTCCATGTCATGCACTAATTTTAGAAAAATCTGGTACAAATGATCGCTTCGTCGTGACGAAAACATACATTGGCGCGGAATTTATGGCGAGATTACATATTTAGCACATCCTCAGTTTCATATCTACAATTCAGTTTCGATACAATACTATATTATGTAAATGCAATTCCTCGTTTCTCCTTCAAAATCTAGTTCTCGTTTATGTATTTTTTTAACCGGCGATGATTATATTGGACGGATTTTTGCAAATAGTTAAGATTTATAGCACTTTAATTGAAATATATTCTGATTTATGTGAGCGAGTGTCCGTACAACTGAAATGGTTTATTTAATAACGTCTGTAGCTTTTAAAGCTGGAGTGGCAATCAATAAGAGTGAAAGGAGCTTTTGTCGAACTTAAACAAATTACTTATAAGTGCAGCGCCAGATGTGGCGAAGGAAGGGATCTCACTCTATTTCCTTAAAGTATTAATGTTTATAAACGGATAATTTATAGTCGCCAAATAGTATTTAAATATCAACCCTAAGATGAACAAATAAAAGTAAAAGGAGAAAATGTGCAGTTAGCGGAACTGTGGCAGCGGTATCCGCTCCCGTTGACCATTAGCGGAAAAAAGCTTTCCTGAAAACTCGAATGACACGCCACCTTGAGTGTAAACAAATATTTATTTCCTTTCGTTCATCCGTTAAATGTGCATTGCGTGCTGGGTGTAACAAATTACGAGATTGCTTCCAGGAAAACTCATTAGGAGCTTTCAATTTGTGCCATTAGTTAAAAGGTAGGGTGTCATTCATTATGGTAACCTGAAAGTTTACGCACACCTTAAACTTTATTGCATCAACGTTTATTACCCGATCACGGCGAAGCTAAACGATGTTTATGCTAAGCAGAGTTTGGTGATATACGTCTGCTTCTCGTAGAGTAGATTGTTTTTATATGTAATTTATTTTTATGTGGGTTCGGGTATCAATTTGGCAGACGTGCAGGGATTTTGTTTAAAAATTTAAGAAAATACTACTGGACTCTGGACAGGTTTTATGATAGGCGATTGAGATTACTATGTCACTATTTTCAGTAGGTACAAAATACCTCAGTCATGGGAAACCCATCATAAAAGCTGGTCTTTTAATTCTAGTTTTCGTTGGCCAGTCACATTTATGTAGAAGTTAATTTATATGTGTAATTTTTATATGCAGAAACTCTTAATAGATAAAACTTCACACTATTTATTTAATCTCATATTAATTTCATTTACTTATAATTTTCCGATTTGTAATTTCACAACTAATATAATACACGACAGTTGGCCGGGTTCAACAGTTATTATGTTAGCGTAGGTTTGTGTGTGTAGCGCGGTTTTTATTGGAGCAAGGTTGTTGTGGTTTAGTGTGATTATGATATGCTTCCGCCATGTTGTTCCCACGTTGCGGTTTGTTATAGGACATCCCTGATTTAATCAGAGCTTTTATCTAACTCATGGCCCCGATTTGACAAGTGTCTGCGAAGTCCCCAATAATACTAACAACACTCGCATATTTTTATATATGACCCTAAGTAGAACTTATTATGCGATAAACAAAAGTCGTAAACCGTGACGAAGAAGAATTGACTATACATATAAGTTCTTATACGAACTCACTCGCACTCAATAAAAGTATTGTTCAATCTGATTGACAGACTCCTAATTAATCTGAAATCGAAATAGAGGATTGTTCTAAGGGTTTAACTCTAAAATGGAACGCGGATGTGACTTGGTTTCTGTTACGTATGTGTGCGTGCTGCGCCCCGCTCATTTCTACTCGTACAATAAACCAGTGTTAAGCTAGCCAGCGGTCGTTTCACTTGTCTGTCCCCATATTTAACAGTGGCGACGATCTACCCGCAATAATAAAAAAGATAGCGTGAAAATGTCGAACAGTGCACAATTTGGAATTTTAAATAGTTTCGATCACAGTATACAGACGTGGAAAACGTACAAAGGCCGTGTTTGTCATTATTTCGTTGCAAATGACATCAACGGAACAACAGATCCGGCAGGCAAGAAACGGAAAGCGATCCTGCTTAGCGCACTCGCCGAGGGTACTTATAAACTAGCATCGGATTTGGCATTGCCTAAAGATATCGATGACGTGCCCTATGAAGATATCCTAACTCTTCTGGATAACCATTTTACCCCAAAGCAAGTTGGGTTCGGTGAGCGTCACAACTTCTACGCAGCCGCTCAGCTGGCAGGCGAAACGTACTCACAGTGGGCGGCTAGACTACGAGGGCTGACGGAGAAGTGCGGCTTTTTAAACGTCGAAGAGGCGCTCCGTGACAAGTTTATAATGGGCATGCAGCCGGGGCGAGAGAAGGAGAAGCTGTACGCAAAGGACTTAGCGGATCTCACGCTGGTCAAAGTCGTGGAGCTGGCGGAGAGCATGAGTCGCGCGCGCAGCGCCGCCGTGTCTAGCTCGCAAGCCACGTCGCAGCCAGAGAATCAGCTTTTCAAGATCTCAAATGGTGGAAATAGTAGGAGTGTAGGAAAAGTGAAGTGTGAAGTGTGTGGTTATACAAACCACAAATCATCAGAGTGCAGATTTGCAAATTATATTTGCAAAAAGTGTCACGTAAAAGGCCATTTGCGTAAAATGTGTAAAAAAGTGAATTACGTAGAGATGGATTGCAGTGACAAGGGTGAGGATGATGAAGGCGATGATGGTAAGATTTTTTATATCCGTTCATTAAGGGGTGAACCTATGGTAGAAACGATTTTCATTAATAATATGCCATTTAAATTTGAAATAGATAGTGGATCTGCGGTAACTGTAGTTTCGGAGGCTTTTTATAAAACGCATTTTTACGATGTGCCCTTATCAAGCACTTGCAAACAGCTGATGACGTATAACGGTAGAAAAATCGCATGCGTAGGTACGATCTGTTTACCGGTTTGCTATGCGACACAGATGCATTCCATAGTACTGTACGTCGTACGCGACGGTGGTCCACCGCTGTTAGGTAGGGATTTCATATCGCTTTTTAAATTACAGTTAATGCCAGTTAATTACTGTATAGATTCCGATCTATCACCAAAGTATTGGCAACAACAGTATCCTAACTTATTTTCAGATAGATTAGGTGAATTTAAACAATACAAAATAAAACTGCAATTAAAAGATAACGCAAAACCCGTTTTTTGCAAGGCTCGGCCCGTAGCGTTTGCATTACGGGACAAGGTTAACAAAGAAATCGATAGATTGGTCGATTTAGGGGTTCTTGAGCCCATAGAATACTCCGACTACGCGTCCCCAATAGTACCGGTTCTGAAGAGAAATGGGTCAATTAGGTTGTGTGCTGATTATTCGATAAGTATAAACAAACAGTTGCTAGTAGAACAATACCCACTTCCTACAACTAATGAACTTTTTTCTAAGATTCATGGGGGCCAACAGTTTAGCAAGCTCGATTTATCGATGGCGTACAATCAATTTGTATTAGATGACGAATCCAGGAACCTGACTTGTATAAACACAAATCGCGGTTTATATAGATATACTCGCCTTGTGTTTGGATTGTCGAGTTCGCCGTCTATATTTCAGCGAGCAATGGAGGGCGTGTTAGCGGGGTTAGATGGTGTTTTGTGCATGTTAGATGATATTTTAGTAACCGGGAAGGATAGGAAAGAACATTCGGAAAAATTGAATGCCGTCTTGAAACGTTTGCAGGATGCAGGCTTAACGTTACAACAAGAAAAGTGCAGTTTCTTTCAAGATGAAGTTAGCTATCTAGGGTACATTATCTCTAAGGAGGGTCTAAAAAAGTCGCCGGAAAAAGTTAAAGCAATGGTGGAGGCGCCGGCACCTTCAAATGTTACTCAGCTACAGTCATTTTTAGGGCTAATCAACTATTATCGAAATTTTATACCGAATGCATCTACTATACTAAGTCCATTGTTTGAACTGCTAAAAAAGAACTGTAAGTGGAACTGGGGCGTTGACCAGGAAAAAGCTTTTAAAACTATTAAAGAGTTAATGACGTCAAGCCAGGTTCTAGCTCATTTTGACCCCAACTCAAAGATAATTTTAACAGTAGACGCTTCTCCAAGCGGGCTGGGAGCGATTTTGTCTCAGGTAAGTCAAGACGGGGTAGAAAGGCCTATTTCATTCGTTTCGCGGACTTTGAACCCGGCCGAAAAACGATATGCTCAGATACAAAAAGAAGCAACTGCGATTATCTATGGGGTACGACGATTTCACCAGTATTTGTATGGCAGATCGGTACCGTTTGTCTTACGAACTGACCACAAGCCACTTTTGTCCATATTTGGGCCTAACAAGGGAATACCGGAGATGTCTGCAAATAGATTACAGCGATACGCCTTATTTCTAAGCAGCTATAACTACACTATTGAATATGTGCGCAGCGCTGATAACAATGCAGATTATCTATCTCGTGCGAGTTTGCCGCGCGCGGCGCACGAGTGTGCTTGCACGTCGCAGTGCCAATGCTGCGACTGCGAAGTGGCGTATGATCGAGCTACTTATGTTTGTTTTGTGGTAGATGGAAGCATGCCTGTGACATTAGATAAATTACGCAATGAAACTAAAAATGATGCATGTTTAATGCGAGTGATTGAGTTTATTACGAATGGATGGCCGCCGAAAGTAGATGACGTACGGCTAAAGCCTTATCACTTGTGTAGATCACAATTATCATTCGAAAATGGATGCTTAATGCGAGGCCATAAGGTCGTAATTCCTGTGAGTTTATACCAACCGATACTAAAAGAGTTGCATTCTTCGCATTTAGGTATAGTTAAAACTAAGGCCGAAGCTCGTTCAAGATTTTGGTTTCCCGGTGTAGACAAAGCAGTAGAAGCGATGATCAGCTCGTGCGACGTATGCATTCAACTGCGCCCCTCACCCCCGCGCGCCCCACTTGCCCACTGGGAATTTCCACCTTGCCCATTTTACAGAATCCATATTGATTTTTTGGGGCCAATTAAGGGCTGTGTGTATTTGGTGATAGTAGATGCACATACTAAATGGGTAGAAGTGTATAATATGAATACCAATACATCATCAGCTGCGGTAATAAAAAAGCTTTGTGATTTTATGTCAAGGTACGGAGTCCCGAAAACAATAGTGAGTGATAATGGCACAGCGTTCTGTTCGCGAGAATTTGAAGCTTTTTGTGCAACAAACGCAGTTTCACACAGTACTTCACCAGTGTATCATCCGCAAAGTAATGGCCAGGCAGAAAGTTTTGTTAAAGTTGTAAAAAAGGGAATTAAATCTTGTATTTTATCGAGTCATAGCTGCAAGGACGCGGAGATAAAATTATTAAAATATTTGATGGATTATCGTAACTCTGTTCACACTACCACGGGTTTTTCTCCAGCGCAATTAGTGTTCGGTCACAAACTAAGATCCCGGTTAGATCTAATTAATCCCAAATCGTCCACACCCTCGTCACCGTCTTTAACCGAAAATGTTAAAAACCAACAGTGTATGCAAACTAAAATGCAAGGCAAAAATAAAACAAAACATTTCATAAAAAACGATGTTGTATTATATAAAAAGTTCATAAACAAAACAAATACTATGTGGTGTAAGGGCGTTATACTTAAAAGGATAGGAAGAGTTATGTACTTAGTTAAGGATGTCAATAGCTCAGAAAACCAGAAGAGGCACATTAATCAGTTAATGCCTTATAAGGGGACTGATTACAAACAGACTGATTTTGACCAACGCTCGGAAGATGTATCCGGCCATTCTTCACCGACGTCGTCACCTCCGCCGTCACCAACACCGTCACCGCCACCATCACCATCTCCGCCGCCACCACAGCCGCTTTCGACGATGTCGTCACATATGCTGTCGCCGCTACCATCGACATTAGTACATCCTTCAACAGAGATACCGGAGTCCCAACTGGAACATTCGCCATCGGACTACATGACGTCTTCTATTACGTCCAAAGCAAGAAGAGTAGAGTTATATGAGCCCAGCTCTTCGCTGTTACGGGAGGAAGAATGCGATAACGATCCTCAACCAAACATAGTGGGTGACACAGACACAGGTCAGACGGACTCGGAGGATGAGTTTCAGGAAGCAGAAACGGACTCAATCAGTGAAAAACAAATTGAAGAATCTACACCAAAGAGATTGGTTCGTGAACGTCCCAAAGTTGATTACAAAAAATATTTTTAGATTATTAAGTACCTACTAAAGTATTAGTTAAGAAATGGTTAAATTAAGAAATTATTGTACTAGGGGGAGGGATGTTACGTATGTGTGCGTGCTGCGCCCCGCTCATTTCTACTCGTACAATAAACCAGTGTTAAGCTAGCCAGCGGTCGTTTCACTTGTCTGTCCCCATATTTAACAGTTTCATATAATAATAACAATACTCCGTCCGTGCGTGCATCCGTATACAGTACAATTACTGTAGCTCGGTACTGGAGTTTGCTCTACCTAGATTATTTCGCCAGGGGCGGGTGGGTATTGCTATAGGTACAAGGGTTGAATAGCTTATTGCATTCTACCTGTGTGGATTTGTTTGACCATAATGACCTACATACGTTGTGGGGCCATCGTCCGCCCATTACTGTTTTAATTGAAGCCATGGCATCATCTATGGGAGCCGAGGCGCCTTATCTCGCGTTTGTCTGTCGTAAGAAATTCAAGGTATGCGTCGATATCGCGCTTTCTAATTTGTAGTTTAAATACTTAATATGTATAAGTGAGATAACACAATGCATTTTGTAAGATAGGTCAAGTAATAAAATCAAAAAAATATTTACTAATTTCGTTAATGTTTTACGTGTAAACACGAACCAGGATCACAACTATATCCCTAAGGCACAGTATACAAGCATTCTCTCAAATCAAATCACTCATGATATAAAAACCGGCCAAGTGCGAGTTGGACTCGCGCCACCACCATTATCTGTAAAAACAGCAAAAAAATCACGTTTGTTGTATGGGAGCCCGGAGCCTTAAATATTTATTTTATTCTGTTTTTTATTATTTGTTGTTATAGCGGCAACAGAAATACATCATCTGTAAATTTTCAACTAACTATCACGGTTCGTGAGATACAGCCTGGTGACAGATGGACAGACAGACAGACGGACAGCGGAGTCTAAGTAATAGGGTCTCGTTTTACCCTTTGGGTACGTAACCCTAAAACATTATTCTCAGTAACTGTTCTTCTCTTTGTACATGTACCCACTATCTATATTGCAAATCTCTCTCCTCAAAGGTTTGCTGGAAGAAAACTCTTTGTACATGTCCTTTTTTATGTTATTATCCGTGTGTGTTTATTTGTACATTAAAGAATTAAGAATATTAAAAGTAGTCAAGAATCTTGTTAATTTCAAATTATTATTTATTTATGTTGTTTTCATTTAATTGTGTTACTTCTAACTTTAAGAACCGTCCGTACATTGAATTCAATAAAATATCTAAAAGTACAGTGAAGGTGTTTTCAAATGTCCCTTCAGACTCCAATTTGTTGTGAGAGCCTTTCGACTTTTCCGATAAACAGTATAGCTGCCAGGATAAAATATTATCATTGCTGTGTTATATAAAAATGTGTCTTTCTTTTCTCAAACATCCATAAGGCATCGCTTTTCCCCTTTGCCTGAGATGGAAACTATAAAAATATGGGTAGTAGAACGAATATTAAAATTCCTACATTTCTTCCTTTAGCTACCAGATTTATGAGTATGTTTTCTGCAGACAGGTACATTATTAGATAGGTAACATATTCTATCTGTGGCAGTGTATTTTTGGCAATCTAAAAGCTTTCCGATAAACCTATGCCTCATTCGTTGAGGTGACATAAATACTGACCCAGAAAATGTATCTGATCATTGGAAATATCTGCAACGGACGTAGTTTGGTGACCTATCTGCTTTTAAATCGGCTGGCTGGAGAGATCAATAAATTCTACTCCATATATTATGCTCGTTCGTCAAAATTTTTTGCTGATAGAAATAGATACGCCCTGAGGCTGTGAGGTGTACAAATGAACCTAATCCGAACTAAATGAAATGAAGGGGCTTTTACATTTACATTTCGTTTTGGCAACCAAATAATTTAGGGTTATTGGGTTACTTGCTTTTGCTCTGACTCATATATCTCCTATATCTGTGTGTTATTGAATAGTGTGGAACTCATTGCCGGGTACCGTATTTCCCGAAAAGTACAATATAGGGGTCTTTAAATCAAGAGTAAATAGGTTCCTTCTAGGAAAGCATGCTCCATCTTAGACCTCACTACTGCTTAACATCAGGCAGAGGGAGGTCAAATGCTGACCTATTTAATTAAAAAAAAAAAAAAAAAAAAGGTGTGCAAGTTAAGTTCTAGTATTTTATTTCTGTTAATTCTCCGATAATACTAATGGCCAAAAATAAAAATACATTCATATGTTTCCAACGAAACAGTCAATATCCCAGTTAATAAGGCGAGCACTCGTTACATATTCATGATATTCTTTTATCTAGCAAATTATAACCGTCTCAAGATCGCGTCACACTGGTTTGCGTCCTAATTTGCTATAATAATAAACAATTTTCATGAAAAATAATTTGTTATGAGATGCTGGTCTCTCTCAAGTGAGATTCTAGAATCAAGTGAGACGTGTTCTTTTGTAACTTAGGAACATATTTAATTCACTTATAACTTTATTATTGCAATGAATAATTATAACGTACCGGGTAAAAAATTGGTAGAGCTATCTATTTCTATCTGAAAAACCTACCTTCTCAAATAAACTGTACAGTAAATTATGTAGTAGTCATTATTTTCAAACGTTTTTTGTCACCAGGATCAGAAGATTCGGAACGTGGTCCTGATTGGTTCACAAGGTTCCCTTGAAGAGAAGACTGTCACCGTGTGCCACGGAGCAGACTTTGTGAACATAACATTCATCAATTTCTGCTGCACGAGGAAGGAAATTGCACAGGTAAGACTTAACTATTCAGAATTTAGCTCTATCAAGCCATTGAACACCGTACTATCTCCGTTTTCTATTTCCTATCCTTCCGGTAACTTCTACATTTGACTGCGAGCTTTGTTATATCAGCGTAATAATGTTCTGCCGTGACTCGGACTTTGATTTATGTTTGAAGTGAAATTATCTAAGCTTTAAATAGCTTTTAAAACATCAGTCTGCATCGTCATGTCGTGCTTAAGACGTTCTTGAGTTTTTTCATCACTTACACCGTTGATGCTGTTAAATGAAATGAAGGAGCATGCACTGGTAAGGTAAACCGCTAACTCGCAAATAGGTTAATCAATGCTGCGCGCCTGCATAATCAACGAGATTGGTTAGGCCGCAGATTTGTGTGCCTGTTTACAGTCGGGCTCGATACTAGGATTACTAGGACTATCGTGTTGGTAAGCTGGATAATTGAAATAACTCTGTCATCTTAGTGGCAAATCTGACTTGAGGCGCTGCTTGTTGAAAATGAAGATTCAACTATCCGCAACTTGAGAACCTAGTTTAGTTTTAGATATTTTTAAAAGCTTTTAATTAACTTGCAATGTTTGTATGTTTGTATGTATGTTTGTCCGGGTCAAATTTAGCAAGGTTAATTTGACCTACTTGACCGGTGGCCCGGTGTCAGGTGACAATGCAATAATATGGTGACAGTTAGCTGATCTGATGATGGAGTCAGAAGTTGTGCAACGGAACTCCTCAAAAAATAGGCCAATTGAGTTGAAACTCGGCTTATCGATCAAGTATCATCTAAAATTTTAAAATATGATGACAGAGGACTAGGAGCCGTTCAATGGAACTCCTCCTGAATAATTGTTTAATATCCGTGTGTGGGCTCATAATGAATCAGCTTACGGTCACCTATTAAAAGCTTGTACCTATTAGAAAACATTTTTCAAAAAAATGTAGGACTGTTCTAATAAACTGTGATCATGAGTAGAGCATTTACACCGCAGAACAAATGGTCGCCTAGCAAATGGCTTTGCACACGCTCTAGTTATGCATATTAAAGGTATTGTATTGAATTCACGATGTTTGATATTCGTGCTCAGCGGAGCGCAGCGAATCCGCTTCGTTGTCGTTCCGTATTAAAACTTTTCTATTTTGTTCATTTGGAGTTTGGACTACGGACCGCACATATTGTCAGTTTGCAACGGGTCTGGGTTTGAAATTTAAATCGGGCTAGGCCTCAGCTTGGGCGCTGTATGTATTGTATATTTCTACTTTATATTAAAATACTTCTAACTAGGTCGCTCTCAGTTACGTTAGGCGAAGCTTCTATCAATAAAGGATTTAACTGTTACCATCACAACTAAATGCTAACTAAGCACGAGATATGCAAGTTTGCTACAGCCAAGCTACAGCCGATAGTTCAGAGAATTTCAATCTATTGTTTCAATTTGCGCTAGAAAACATTGAAGCGAGTTCATCCCTGGTATGAAAAGGCTATTCAGCTTCGTTTCAATAGGAGGTTTTACAATAGAAACGCAAGACAGTCACGAACTTCAATTATAGTTTTTATGTTCTTCTATTTTCTACGAAGCCTGTTTCTATTGTGGCTTTATGGATGTGCATAAAGTAGGTAGAGTAGGGTGTGTTTTGTTTGAGTAATGCTCGTTCGTTTCCTCTGTGTGTATATTTTGATATTTGCTTACACGGCCGCAGGAGGGTGAGCCTGCCTCGCGCGTCACTCACTGCTCCGTATAAAGCTGATCCATTATTAGGAAGAATATTCGCTACATTATTGTGTTGTACGAGTGATATATTGCACGCTTCCTTCCATATTATGAATATGATGATAGTGCTATAGAGGTCAAATCTCAGCTATTTTTACTTAGAAAATTCCTTATTTATTTGATTTATATTGATTAATTAACTGAATAAGGTTATGGAAAATCTTACGATTTTGATTGTCGTGAAAATATCTTACATAAGTATACTGTATCCATGTGTCAAATTGTATTAGAACATTTCCAATCTAGATATTTAATTATTTATACTTTTGCTTACTCGTACATTGCATTGTATTTTGGATAAAATAAATTAAACAATTGACACTCAACATAGTCCTGCTTACACTAGGAGTATGGTACATACCACAACAAGCAGACCTGGAACATGCAAACATTGCATCTCAGATTTTCGCTCACACGCAAATGAAGTTGTGTGGTTAAAAAGTGTTTATAAAACCAACTGGCAGAAAAGTGCTTCATTGCTAAGAAACAACTCGTCTGTTTTCGTTGGGGGTTAATAAATAATACATTATGCTATACGATAGACTTGTTGCCTTAATTACACGCTCCTCACGTTCTAACATGTTTCTTTAGGATTTCACAATATTATATTGTTTTTGGTTTTAGTTATTGTAAAGTTTATATTCACAAAAATTAGGCAATTCGATACCAAATTACTAACTTTGATAAAGAGTAACGAGTCAAGGCTATGAAAGCACCTGGGAACTGTTTTTATTTGATAACTGTGGTTTGTGTGTGGTTCCCTACGAGTACAAAACCTACTGTTCGATGTTCGTAAACGCACACCTGATATTATTAGTAATATGATCATAATAATTAATAACTAGCCATTTGTAAGTTTTGAGAATAAACAAATATTAAATTTGTTTGAGCGATGGTAAAGAGAATGCGATTGATGTTGTCACTAAATAAAGTTTTTTTTTTACCATCTTTCTTCTATAGATCAGTGTAGTATTTCTTCTTTTAGTGTAACTAAAATAATTCTTAAATAAGCTAAACCTACTAAGAATTGATCAGCTGAGGATAGTGAGAGTGCCCCTTAAGCTATAAATACTTATATGGACCGTGTTAAGTATAATGGGCTTTCAGCATCTAACTAGGCGCTTTTAGTGCGAGTTGGCGTACTTCATCAGCGTAAAGTTTCTATTGTCCACGAGTTTCTTAGCGACTTGTACGGCGCTGACGCTTTGTAAACTGTGCATGACGTAAACTACCTACTTACCTATTTTTAACCGACTTCAAAAAAAGGAGGAGGTTATATGTTCGGCTATATGTATGTTTTTAGCGACTTGTACGGCGCTGACGCTTTGTAAACTGTGCATGACGTAAACTACCTACTTACCTATTTTTAACCGACTTCAAAAAAAGGAGGAGGTTATATGTTCGGCTATATGTATTTTTTTTTTTTTTTTTTTTTTTTTAATGTTTGTTCACCGATATTTCCGTCAGTTGTGGACCGATTTCCAAAATTTTTTTTGTTTGAAAGGGTATATTCTTATAGTGGTCCCATATAAATTTTATTCCTGAGGGATTAATAGTTTTCCCGTAAAACTAAAACAATCACTGAACTTTAAGAAAATTGTGGCCCGATTTCCAAATTTTTTTTTTGTTAGAAAGAGGTATACTCTCAAGGTGGCGCCATATATTTTTTTTTCCTGAGGGATTAATAGTTTTCCCGTAAAACTAAAACAATCACTGAACTTTAAGAAAATTGTGGACCGATTTCCAAAATTTTTTTTGTTAGAAAGTGTAAAGGACACACTCTCAAGGTGGCGCCATACATTTTTTTTTCCTGAGGTATTGACAGTTTTCCCGTAACATTCAAAAAACCTCATTCTTACTACACAACACACCCTGACTCACAATCTGAGTCAAACATTAAATAGTTTGAAAGGGTATTACACCCGAGGTAGTCCAAAATATTTTCTTTTCCTTATGGATTGATAGTTTTCCCCCTTGCTGAACTCCGGTGTGTCCTTTAGTAGGTCTGCCCATGACTTCTCTTATCCTTTCCTACTTAAGCTACGATAAGCAAAGTCTTAATGTACTCGTAGCTTACTATATTATTTACACATACACTTTTATTTACACAGTATTTATTTACTTACACTAAAAAGTGAAAAATAAAATATTTTTGAAAAAAAAATTGAACCGACTTCACAGAACACAAACAGAAGAACCTTCTACACACTAAAAAGAGAAAAATAAGAATATAATTTGAAGTCGGTGCCAAGTGAATACGATTAAGTACCTATCAAAAAAAGAAATCGAGCGATAGCGTACCAGGATACAATTTTGCACCCAAGTTCTTTTGAATTTCTTAGATGTAAATGAATAGTTGGCACCGACTTCAAATTATATTCTTATTTTTCTCTTTTTAGTGTGTAGAAGGTTCTTCTGTTTGTGTTCTGTGAAGTCGGTTCAATTTTTTTTTTCAAAAATGTTTTATTGGTTTTTATATTGGTAGGTATCATGGTAATGGTGACATAAAAGTAAAACTGATTTAAACTTTATTTACAGAAACTAAGCTACTACATATTTACATATATTTACAAAATACAACAGGATTAGTCAAGCTATCTAAGGATCTATAGATAAAATATAAACTGATTTGTCTATTTTAATTAATAGGCATTACAGTATTATCACTCTTTA
The DNA here is from genome assembly GCA_951394285.1 of Epirrhoe tristata. Classification (NCBI taxonomy): domain Eukaryota; kingdom Metazoa; phylum Arthropoda; class Insecta; order Lepidoptera; family Geometridae; genus Epirrhoe; species Epirrhoe tristata. Next base: position 5,234,419 of record OX596145.1, read on the forward strand.
TCAATATGAAATATGCCCAACTTCATAGACGCAATTTTGACAGATAATATTGTTCGAGCGAGCGAAGCAAGCTAGCTATCATTATTTTTATTATACCTTTGTGAAATTAAGAATTAATAAAAATAAGGTATGTATTTTCGCGATGAATTCCCGTCAAACTTAAAATAAGAATTGTTAAGTTTAAAATTGATCTGTAATGAATTAGTTTCCAAAAATCTCCTCCTTACTTGATATTATACATTATAGTTTCCTATTGTAAGTATGATGCCGATATTGCGAGATCTCGTTAGGAGCTAACTTCATTAGTTAAATTGCGATGTAATGAACGCGCTAGAATCGCAGGAAATTCTATCTAGGAAAATAATGTTCCATCAGAATAGATAGAATATGTACATAGCCTACAATTGGAATCGTAGGTATTGGATTCTTATCCAATCACGAAGACATTGAGATCGGCGAATCCATTTGCTGATAAAATAACAAGGCTCGTATTATTATACTTTATAGCTGACATGAAATAATTTTATCTGAAGTAAAAACAAAGCTGTAAAAATATAATTTGTTTAACGATTTTTGCCTAGGCTGCTTAGGCTAACGAATATTGTGAAATCAAAAGGGGCAAATAACTTGATGATCAATTTGTAGCTATGCGCGATTAAATATTTGCATTATTATGTGATTTAAGGTAAGCATTCTCTAATAGTAGAATTTTATCGCCAGATGTGGACAGAGGAACTATTCGCGCTGGCATACAATTTGAACCAGACCAACAACCCAACAGTGAAGTTTCTGGAAAAGCTGCATACCAAAATCGTCCTGAAGGCCGACAAGTCAGGGAAAATTCTTGTGAAAAAGTAAGTTAAATAATAATAGACTGTAGGTAAACTACAAATCATTATAAAGTAACAATGTTAGGTATTGCGTAGGGATCGGCGAAACTGTGACTTATAGGTTGTTATAGGTAGGTAACTAGGTAAGTATATTGAAATTGGTTCAGCTATTGAGGCTTGAATAAATAACAAACATACCTCAGGCGAACTTTTTAATTATTGTACAATGTTTCAATAAACTCGAGTTTCTTGATAGCGATGCTTCGATGATCGAAGTAGCGATGAAAACGAAAACCGTGTTTCATCCTTAGGGTATGTCGGATACGTGAATTTCTGTCTGTTCCCCTCATCGTTAAAAGTTTAAACAAAATTATCTTAAAGACGAAAACTATTCCTTGTTATGTTTTGCAAACTGGTAATAAAGTAGCCATACACCCTGTTAACACGATGTATCACTTTAACTGTGTTACCATAACACAATACATTAAAATTATGGTTTATACGTTGACCGATTTTATAACGCGTTGGAGGCTCATAAATCTTATCTGTATTATTATTCGATAGAGATATATCTATCTGCAAATTTTCATTCATTTTATCTAATAGAAAGGAGAATGATGTGATTTTTATAGTTTACGTTTACGAAATTGATACAATATGGTCGTTATATTACTAAACTGAAACTTTACTTCTTTCTCCAACTCTTTAAATGTCTAAGCTTCCAAGCTTGGCTGAAAACCGCCCTCATTCAATACGTCTATATCTGCTGTAAAGGTCAATGCTACAAAAATACCGATAAATTAAGATGCGCGTTCTGAAAATTCTGAATGAATCAGAGCGTGGACAAAAGAATTTAAATATGTTGAGGATAAAGATGAATGGTGCCAAAAAAACAAGCGGTATTCTGACTTGCGATGCGCTATAAAAAGACAGCGTAAATCAGTGTTAGGGCACTTACACATGTGATTAAAATGATAGTTCCCCGAACGGTTGATACTTCTACGATGCCAGATTGTAAAGTCGCTTGTTATTTTTAAATAACCTAATAACTTATACACGGACAATAAACGGCATGACTACTTGTTCTTGTTTATTTACTGTTAAGGAGTGGATAAAAAAAAATTTCGCAATTGAACTAAATCAGTGTTTCATGAGATTAAGAAGCTGTATCGGAATTAGTACTTACCTATTTTGTTTTGTTGTTAATTTATATTATTACTTGTATACTTCTGCTTATGTATATCGTGTCAGACCCATTGATGGAGATTAAAGATAATAATTTGCAAAGATTTCGCTTTGTAGAGTTCTGCGGTTCTTCAATTTTATCTTTTGTTAATTTAAATGTTTTGTTTCATAAAGCTATTCTTATTGCTATAAAAGGTATGTAGGTACTTCAATCTTAAACATAAATTGTATGTACCTACCAGCGTTCAAGCGCTACTTTGACTTAGGATTTTTTTTTACTTGGTTTTTCAAATCTTACAGTATGAGTAGATTGGCAAATACCCGTTTCTCATTCATACCTTTGTAGTCACGCTGTGGATTATCACCATTCTGCGCTCAGTTTATGTATTCAGAAATAATTTCCAAGATTAGCGGGCTGTTCCAAAAGATTAGCACGTGAATAGGCTGACGAGTTTATTGTGCAGAGTCGGTTTAATCGTCGTTGCGGACGTGCGGCTAAAGAATAAATACTTCCTACCGACAAACTAATATTTGCAATACGTGTGTCAAGTGCGTTTTAATTCCATTTCGTTGATTAAATGCAAATATATATCTTGGCTTGTATGATGAGGTTGCGGTTTGTAACTTAATTAATAATGGAGATAGCGAAACGAAAATCAATTAATTGATATAATCCTCCTGACCGGTTTTGACTACGGAGACTTGGCTTTGTCTTTATTTTTTTTTTATTTCTACTACGGATGGGCTATGATGTTTAGCCCGCATATGGCTAATGTAACCTATTTTAGCGTCAAAGGTCCGATTACACGAAGCGCAAGTTAAGGATCGTTCATCTAATACCTACTCCTACACTCCTGCAGTATCGGAAATCGATATTATACGGAATACCTACAAAATACGTTTGCAAAGCTAAGCTATGTATGTATGCCGTATTATATCGATTTCCACAATATCTTCCTCTTTGTGAGTGCTCCAGATTTTATGTCAGAGAACCGCTGTTGTAAACCTTTGCTATATTTTACTCTAACGCGTTTCCGAGAATATACACAACTATGGAATTATTCAAACAATGGTTTGTTAAAACGTTTTGAATATTACGCGTCATATACTCGTAGAAACACTGGTGGGTAACGATCTGTATGATTCCACAGACATTGACATCTGTTTATCATCGTCTATTGTATCTAGTTTTAACAATTACGTCAATCATGAAGAAACAACCCATGTAACAACATAATAAGATTGCAATCTTATGCGCCGTCTACGTCTCACTCAGCATATTAACTTATTCTATTTAACCTACACGTGAAATTCAATCAATTCTACTGTAATATTTTAGATTCTAGGATCGATTGTTTATAGTTGTAGGTATCTATCTGTATCTTAAAAACTGGATTGCACAATCTGACCTGAAATCAAATAAAACTTACATCCGCGTCAATTTACTTACAATTCAATACAAAATGAACTAGGTTGATATGTGTTATGATTCTGTTGCAAGTTTGTGTTGCAAATTAATTGTAATCTTATGTTTGCGCAGTATTGTCCGGATATTTGCCCAGAATAAGGAGGACAAGAAGCGCGTCGAGAAAGCTCTAAGCGAGTCCGGACTGCCTACGGGGAAGACAGACACCATCAGCCAATCGAAGTTCCAGTTTGAAGACTTCTTCGCATTCTACAAGAGTCTCACGCAACGTTCTGAAGTCCAAAAGATATTCAACAAATTGTAAGTACTCCACTATTTATAGTTCCTCTCATTCCTTAAGTAACAATATTTTAACTGAGTTACAATGTTGAGCTTTGTTGACTTTCGTCCTTGTTTGCGAACTTCGTCGTAGCGTAACTCAATTTCATGGTGAAATAGTATCTCTTAGTTTCATGGCAGTCTGAATGTTGACTTCGGTATAATATTTAGATAAAACAAATAAAAGCCAAGAGCAAATATTTTTCCTACCCCCTTACTTATGCTATCTACATTATTACTTGTAGACTGACTGTTATCTTTTTAATGCAATGCGGTAATTTGGCAAACGAAACGGTAAGGGACGATGCAACAATTCTGTAAGCGGGGCCAGTTGACCAATTCAAAACTTGCATTGTGTCAACTGGCCCCGTAGGGCCAGTTTTTTCCGGGGCTAGTCGACTAAAGAACCAATAAAAAATCCTAAGAAGTAAATAAAATTAAAAAAAAAAACTAATCTATCAAGCGTCAAATTACAAGAAAAATGATGAAAGAATACCTACACAAAGGTCGCTCGTAACAGCGAACACGATATCTTTATTATGCGTTGGAGTCACAAATTGACACTATTTAGTGCTTATGAGTTCACTGGTTCAAATGGTATGGCGGTGGCAATTTATTATAATTGCCCGGATTGTGAGGGAGGACCTATTTGTCGCCTGTTAGTCTCGCTTGTAAATCACAATAAAAATACATTTGGCTGCTATAAAAAGATTTATATCAAAACAAAATTATGGAGATAACACATAAGCGCGTCTCGGCTCGATATTATTTATGTTTCTGTGAAAAAATGTTGTAAGAAAAACAGCCGGCATTATAATAATAAGCGATGATAGGTTTGCAAGCTTGCAACCTGTAAATGTGGGTTGGGTATTAAATTAACAGATGTGTCTTTGGTCATGCCTCTGATTATCGCCTAAATATCTTATAGGGTTATAACTACTTACTTGTCGATCTGAGTAGATATCTACGCACGTAGTGATGCAATCGTGAGCTTGTTTACGTTTAAAATCTCAGTTAACTTAAATCAACATAGTTATGTTGGTAGGTATCGCGTAGCGAAGCTGCGGATTTTATTGATGCGGACATAACACCCTAAACGGCTATATTACCAACATAAGTTTCGATTCATTAGTTTTATTTCTATCAATATTGCGTTTTATACAGCAGTCGCGTCGGCCCGAACAATTTGTTTTTATACGTTTTGTTTCATTCAACACCCCTCTACGAGTATTATGTAAACGTTTCGTGTAAAAGAATACTTTTACGTCTAGACAATGCGTATAATATGTTTTGCTTGTGATATTTAAATATTAGCTAGCGGATTTGCTCACGTGGTAACTTCGGATTTAGTTACTAACGATATCTTATAAACAGCTTATATGCCAGTTAAACTCCGGTTCGAAGATTATCTGAAACATTAGAAAGAAAAATAACAGAATTGTTAAACTATATAATCCTAAACGCACTTTCTACCTATTGATCGCTCGACCTAATATTTCTCGAATGCGAGAAATATTTGCTTTGATCGATACGGATGTAGCGTTCTTGGTTTTATTTTAATTTGCTATTGCTATTAAACTCACATTTGTGGTGAGAGCTTGCGATGTATCGACTAATGAAAAATGTTATACAGTCTGCATATCATGACAACCCTCGTCGGTAGATACATATTTGAGTTTTATTGCGGCGTAGAAATGCTTTAGCCTAAACTCAAATGACATTTTACATTATTCTACCGTAGAGATGGGGATTTCTTGACCAAGCCCATGGTAAGTCAGGCAAATGTTGTCTGTACAATAACGAGGACTCATTTGTTACAGAACGGACGGCAAACCGCATCTGTCCGCAACACAGCTGGTGGACTTTCTGAATGTGGTGCAGAGAGATCCGCGACTGAACGAGATCTTGCATCCGTATGCCGATCTGCAGCGAGCCAAGGATCTCATCAAGGCGTACGAACATAATAAGTATCATCAGCAACGGTCGCAGCTCACCTTCGACGGCTTTTTGAGGTATGAGTGAGTTTGTGTTTTCAGATTAATCTTGAGATAACTAGCTTAGAGGCTATGCCTTGTTACGAAAATTATACTACATCGACATCAAAAATATGCCAAAAAACATTTCTCGTGCAAATTCTGAAACAATTTCAAACTTATCTGAAGCGAAGTTATTTTAGCGCCATGGAAATATGACAAAGTTTACCATCCTTGTTTTGTTTGTTTTAAAGCTGAATATTTGGCTCGGCTTCTGAAAGTAAATGTAAATTACGAATTGTGTTTGAATTGGGGGAGTAACAACGGGTTGCTTATCGTCGAAGGGTATAATTTTGACACTTTGCGCTTTCTCTTGACGTGAGGTCAACCCCATAAATAATTAATGTGAAAGGTCAACCCTAATGTGAGAGTATCCACCTGTCTTTTATAGCCAGATTTGGATTAAACTTTAACCATTATGATATATTTGGCTGGCTTTTTAGCACAAAGAGTTATTATTATCATAATATCAAAACCTATTAATTTCATTCTCGATATTCCCGCCCTATCTTTAAGAAATACAATCAGAGCCATTATATTATAGGTTCCTAATGTCTGAGGACAATCCGATGGTGGCATCTAACAAGCTGGACTTATCTGACGACATGGATCAGCCGATGTCCCACTACTTCATCAACAGCTCGCACAACACTTACCTGACGGGGCATCAGATCACGGGCAAATCCAGTGTGGAGATCTATCGTCAAAGTCTGCTCGCTGGCTGCAGGTATGAACGTTTCATTCTAGGGGTCACAGACCAATTCTGGCAATTATATTTCTTACCTATTTGGAGATAGAAAAAAGGTTCGTTTAAATATGCATACGTCCTAAACTTTTTGATTGTCATTCATTAAAGCAAGTAAGGCGATAAATAGTAAAAATAAAACTTTATTAATTTTCTTTCACAAAGGTCAGCACTAATAATAATGGGGCTTCACATTATTAACAAAAATTGTGCAAGAACTTGTTAATAGGTTAGACTTAGACACCTGTGTCACGGGTCACCAATGTCCCATTCCACGGATATCTATAACATAGAGTAAAATAGCTTTTTTACATAATTAGCCGAGACTGGTCCAAGAAAAAAAAACAGTACCTACTTAATTTAAAATAAGGAACCGTGTACCATTACAAGTATAAAAAAAAACGTAAAACATTAAAGTTTGCCAACTAGAATGGTTTTATAGAGTTGAATCGGACCAGTTTATTAAACTCCATTCCATTTATTTTGCTTTTTTTATAAGGTAATTTTTACATGCATCGTCCCTTACATTAGTTAAGGCAAAATCAGTAGGTAATTTGTTTTGTCATTCGTGATTATTATTCGTCATAAGTACTGCTATTTTGCGGCAAAGATACCTTCGTGCATACCACCACGTGCTATCTGCAATTACCGAATGTCACGTCTTGATTTCGGACTCGCCGGGTCACATCGCTTTTCTAATCTCTACCTGCTCGGTTGGCTAGTGGTGTGCGCATTTTACCGCAGATGTCGATATTTGAGAAAATAATCTATTTGCTATCTATTAATATATTTAGACATTGAAATTGAATCAGTCGTACAATTATTTACATTTGCATTATTTTCGGGTACAAATAAACCTGCATAATTATATGGCTATTTAAAATGTTGACCCCATGAGTGAAGCTGCGGGCGGAATCGAAATATGATATTATCCTAATTTTGATTCTTAGTGTTCATACTTCAATACTCGTGAAATCCAGGCACATATTGTGGCACTAATTACAACGTTATCGATACTAATTTGTATAAAAAATACCGTTGCGGCCCCAATGCGTTTTTAATCACATATTCAATTAACATGCTATCAAATATCGTAGTTATCGATATTACGGTCCGCCCTAATTGATGATCGCCCGATGGAAACAAATGTAAATATTTATTCAACACTAGATTTTATCGTGTAGTAGGTAGTAAGCACAGCTTTGTATAAATTTGTTCTTTTTTGCGTTTATCTTTTGAGCGAATCTATCGTCCAAAATTGTTCTACCTAGGTTAGGTACCTAATGTAATGAATAACTTTGTTAGTCATGCGAACGGCAGTTGTATTTACTTAATAATTTAAATTATACATGTATGGTACAATGCATGATCAAATTGATTCCAATTAAATCAGTCATAGATAATGGCTATTGATTTAAAACTCATCAATGATTTGAGCTTTAATGTGTCTCACATTCCGTCTTATTACAAAAAATATAATCGAATTAGGGAAGCACTGGCTAAAAACTGTCTCTAGAAAAACGATCTTTAAATACTCGTACATGGAACGCTTTTTTGTGGTAACAGTTTTGTTTTGACATGTGTCAACATGTTGTTCAATTAAGGTTTAACTTTTTTGTAATAAGGCCAATTAGGTTTCGGAATGTCGAGAAGCAAAACAAATAATGTACACTCGTAAAGGCTATGCTAATACCCCACTGACTTTGACCGATGAAATATACATTTTTACTACATAATGTTAATTCTATTCACGTTCTTGAATGTTTATCGATAAAATGTGTTGAAAGTTTAAATAATGTTTATGATCATTTTCCGATACTACGGAGCTTTAAAACGAGCCGGGGCTCTTTTTCGTTTATCTAACAAACAAATGATAAGCCCAGAAGCATGTTAATGGAAGTACTGCATTATTTATTACTAAGTGAAAGTCTATAAAATGCTCAAAGGAATCAGAACATAAAAGGCTTTGTTTTGTTTAGTTTCGTTTGTATAAAATTACATTTTTATTTACTTTGAAGAGTATATTTTTGATCCAGGTGCGTTGAACTGGATTTTTGGAATGGGAAAGAAGAGCCAGTGATCGTGCACGGCTATACATTCGTACCTGAGATCAGTGCGAAAGAAGTGCTTGAAGCGATTGCTGAAAGCGCGTTCAAAACCTCTGACTACCCTGTGATACTGAGCTTCGAGAACCACTGCAACCCGCGGCAGCAAGCTAAGATTGCGAACTACTGCCGCGACATATTCGGGGAAATGCTGCTTGATAAGCCGCTCGATACTCATCCCTTGGAACCTGGTAAGTCTTGTTAGTTTCGAATTTGTCTTTTGTTACTCCAAAAATTGTAAGATTTTTCAGAATAAGGTGACTAAGAAATAGAAATAATGGTGGGTTATAAGCAACTCTTATTTTCAGGAACTTCAAGGCGCCATTTATAGGGCGTCGTATTGTGCTCGGAAACAAGAGTTCATATTAAATCCCCTGTTGCGTTTAAGGCCTGACTCAAGTTTTTTTTAAGTAATAGTTATTTAAAACTGTTGCCATGAAAATAAAAATGATAGGTACCTAAAAGAAAAATATTCATCAGTCCATTAGGCCATTGCTTATATTTCCTCTCAGGTACGAATAGTCCTTTGCTCAGATTTTCTGCCATTTACCTTGACGACGAACAGTAGCAGATTGCGGTGTTGACCTAACACAGTGCTCTATGAATAAATTACACAATGTAAAGCTGGTGACGCTTCAGGGATTCTATTCAAATACGAGACTACGCGCTCGTCCTGTAAGGATTTCAAAACTGTGCGGTTTTTCGAGACGTATATGATAGTCCTAAAGTATTGAGATTGTTTTTAAAATATTAGATTTTTTATCAACTCGTATAAGATCTCACTACTCAAGCTTTGGCTTCTTCCAATATTATAAAAATATCCTTATTGTAGGCACTGGCCATAGTCTTCATACCGCAATTCGATATGTTACGGGTCTCATCATTACCAATAAGAGCCGTGCCACAAGAAATGATATGAATCCGATACTGCTCTCGCGTCTTCTTTGTACGAATTCTGCCGATAAAATCATTTATCCGGATACATAATATCCGCCGATGGATGGATTTAGATTTCAAGAGGATACATAAATAATAAATAGAATTGTACGTTCGCGAAATTCCAATATTCACAGAAATAAATTTTAACGCAGCTGGTGTTCATTGATAGATCTCGCTTTGATGTCCAGACACCTGGACTGTTTGCGTTGGCCTACAGAAGGCTTCCTATGACGCCAAACGAGACAGTTTTCACTTCATTATCGAGTGTATTGATGCGAACACTCAGGCAAATGTTTGTTGTAACGTCCAAGCAGACGTTCGCATATCTGCTTTTCGAACAGATTATTGTCGGGTACGATCTCCATATACCGAAAGCTCGGCTTTTAAGCGATACTTGAAATATTGTGTTTACGCGGTACGGAGAATGAAAATAAACTAATTTCCATTGTGTATTAGACACGCGCTAATGTGAATTTTACACTGAACAACTGTTAGATAAATGCTGGATTAAATTTATATTATAATATGCATGGGGTCTAATTTGCATTGGGCGTTCGCTTTACATGAGCAAGTGGTTCACAAAGCTTTCCCGTCAAGGACGGTAAATAAGCTGGTAAATTAACCACACTCAATTAGTATGATGGATCGCCGAGAGTGTTTATTCGTTGATATGATTAAACAGACCCGTTCACCATCATAACCTTTCGCGAGGCAACAAAGTACAACGAACTTTGATAAGCTTTACATTGTATTAAGTTAAAACAAACTCTACACGTGGAATCTATCTTATGTTATGAACGTAAAAGCTTTATAGTGTTTGCACTCAATCTCAATAGCTGAACTGATTTAAGAAGAATTGTGTAAACAGTGAATATGCAATTTTGGATCCATCCACCCTGTTACCAGAGGGATCAGCCCCAGTGACCCGGGGCTGATATGACTTACCAATTTATAACGACATTCTATATTCGTATACCGTATCCAATAATTAGATTTCCAAGTACCTTCTAGCTAATTATTACGAAATTATTGACGACTTACTGTACGTCTATTCAGGAGGTGAAATGCCACCGCCATCGCTGCTCAAAAACAAGATTATAATAAAGAATAAGAAGAAGCATCATCATCATCACAAGGCTGAGGAGTCAATGATTTCGGAGGAGAGCGAGCAGAGACTGGAGCCGATTCCTCAAGGCAACGGGGAGATTGCTCATGCTGTTGTAAGTATACTTAGTTAGAGTTGTTCGATCCAACGAAGGCGGGTTGGCTTAATTGTGTAGATTTATTTGTGCGTAAGCGATACTGAACTTTTGTGAAAAAAAAAAAAATGTACGAATTAGCTGAGCGCTTATTCGTACATTTTTTTAGTGCTGGACATTACACACCGCGTCAGCTAGCCCCAAACTAAGCAAAGCTTGTACTATGGGAACCAGGTAACTGATAAACTACTTATATATTTTTTGTTTTTGTTTGTAAATAAATACATATTATACATAGAAACACCCGAGATAAAATTTGCAGATCATACATACATTTGTCCCGCAGCGAGATCGAACCCGCAACCTTCTGCGTCTCAAGCGGGCTTTCACGCACTGCACCACAGAGGTCGTCAACATGGAGTATTCAAACGCTTGTGAAACAACGTGCATGTGCATCTACACTACACACACACAATTGACACCAACCTGCCTTCGTGAATGATCAATTTTCAATTTTGTTCATAAAACATATGACATTACAATACAATTATTAGAATTACATTTGCATATTACAATAATTGTAATCATCCTTTTTGTGACTAAAATAACCGCCGAACATCGACGAACTATCAAGAAATTAGTACTATTTCTTTAATAACGACTAAAGCAAGCTACATCATGAGTTATGTAATCGATTTCTGCGGCCGTACCTATGTCAGGATGCAGCTATTGTTTTGCTATCTTAGATTCTGATACGACATGGATTCAGGGATGGATGATATGAGAACAACGGTCTATTCGATATTATGATATTTCCGGCAAGACAGAATAACATGCTTTGTGCTTATAATCAGCATTAAAGATACCTACAATGAACCAGGTAATTTGAATGGATGTCACTTTAATATCTGACTCTACCAAAAACAATCAATCTTCAATTCGCTTATTTTCTTAGCGCATGATTAATTTTAATGCGTATTTGTTTTGAAAGAAAACACCGGGTTGGATAGCACTTAAAATGACTAAGATTTACGGCGCCTTTATTGTTTTTGTTTTCAAGTTAAGAGAAAATGTATAGGGTTCAAAGTTTTACATGAACAGTGTAAAACGTCATGTTTTGTATGCGCTAAGACATTTCATATATTATTTTTGATGTGATAATGTCGTAGATAAAATCGACAACTCTAAAGTAAATTTCATTATTCGTTCATTTCATGTTGGAATACTATATATATAGTTAGTGATGCTCACAGTGTAGGTATGGAAAAAAAAAGTTGAGTATTATTGAACTTGACACGGTATTTACGTTCAGCTCGCAACGGACATGGTTATCGACAGCGCGTATAAACATTGAAATAGTAGTTTCATTTAATGAATCAACAGATTTCAATAGACAGATCGAACGGGGAAGCTCTAAACGATAAAGAAAAACATTGTGGGGAATCCAGTGGTCATTGTATTGAGCGGTCATGGGGTTGCAACCCGTCAAATATGGAATGTTTACTTCTGCAAAATGTGTACATGTGCCAAGTATGTATTTGGACATGCCTCTGACTACTACTTTAGATGTTCAAAGGATCTTAAATGCATAAAGATCTAGAGAGTCTACCGCGCCTTGGGGATACAGTCGTGATCCGTTTCATTTATGGTCTGGTGATAATCAGTTTTCGAACAGTCTAACGTTGCCTGTTGTAAAGCGATGAGTTGTTCAAGTGTCCAATACGGGTTCAGTTTCAATTGCTTTGGGTCACGTTCATGATTCGATAATTTAATTGATCTTTGAAGTGTTATGCTGCGGTCTAATTTGCGTGAGATGGAGGGCTTAGGCGCGTATTAATGTGCATATAATTTGAGATGAAGAAAAACTTAGAAAACCATTTAGCACCCACCGCTTGAGAGAGAAGTTAGTATAATCATAATCATATTTTTTTAGTATGTATTCTAGTAGACGCCGATGGTCTTGCAACCTTAGAAAGCTTCTAGTGAAGCGCTCTAACTAACATCTTACAACGCGCGCTTAAAAACACCTAACATGTGCATTAAGTGACTAAAAGAACATGGCACGTTGTCTTCAATTGCAGACGTTACGTTAGCATTCCATGTGTGAGAGGTTGCAAGCCCATCACCGCCTACTGGAATACTAACTAGACGCTTATGCGACGTCCTACTAGAAGGCAAATGCGCAATCATCGCGTGAATTAGACCATCACTAAAATCATCTAAATGTTTCGTCTCGCGTTCTATTAGGACAACGCCTTAGTGTCATGGTCATATTGATTGAAGATTTAATATGTGTTTATCTTTATGTTATGTGTCAGGTGACCCGCCGCGGTTCAAAAGAGTCAATGGTATCATCATCATCGGACAGTTCATCAGGAGAGGAAGAAGCGGAGGGGGCGAGTGAAGGCGCGGGGGAAGCGGGGGCAGACGAGGCGAGGGAAACTCACGCAGCTGCGGAAATATCTGCGCTGGTTAACTATGTGCAGCCTGTGCACTTCTCCTCTTTCGAGAGCGCTGAGAGTTAGTTCCATTTAAATATACCACATTCCGGTCGTGCACCAATAAGTTTTTCTGCCGAAAAAATTACGTGCACTATGCCAGTACCTACTCTCAACGGTGAAGGAAAACATCGTGCGGAAAACATGTGTCAAGTGCAAAAAGCCGAAAGGAGCCTCTTTGAGGCGCACTTAAAATCCTTTCACCACACTGTGACACGATAAGAAGAAGACCTCATTCTAGATGAAACCAAAGTCAAAAAGCATTTTATAAATATTTTATGAATTTTCTAAGGCCGTGTTTAAAAGAAAACCTCCACGAGAAATGTCCGATAGTCTGTCCATCAGATTCAAACGGACACGCGGCCTTAATAATTTATTGATATGTAAATAACGAATTAAATTAAGGAATTTGAATTATTCAGAGCAGTTTGATCACTTGAAAATTCTCAACTCGAATTTTTGATAATTACGTTTCCACGAATTCGGTCTAAGCTAGGGTCTTATCTTGATTTTTATATACTACGTAGTTATTAATGTAATTGAAAATTGCAGAGAAGGGCCGTTTCTACGAGATGTCATCGTTCGACGAGAAGCAAGCCACGACACTCCTGAAGGAGCGTCCCATAGAGTTCGTGAATTACAACAAGCATCAGCTGTCGCGCGTTTACCCGGCCGGCACTCGGTTTGATTCCTCCAACTTTATGCCACAAGTAAGAATTATTTTTACATCCTATATGAGTATTATATATCACAGTGAAAGAAGATGTAGTGTTGAGGATCGAGAAAGGTATGTTAAGATGGTTTGGTCATGTAGAGAGGATGGATGACAGTCGTTTGACAAAGTAAGTGAATGAGACAAGTGTGTATGGGACAGCTGGAAGGGCGAGCCTTCTTGCTTCGAGCCTAGGCGAAACTTCTTGGATCAAATTGGCGACATTTTGGAGAAGGGCCAGGTCAAAAGTACCCTAAACCGGCGAGCATGTATGAAGAATGTAATGAGAATGAATGAGGCAAAAGTTGTGTGTCAGGATCGTAGCAAGTGGAGATCCGTGGTCTCTGCCTACTCCTTCGGGAAAGAGGCGTGATTTTATGTATGTATGTATGTATTCAGGATAGCGAATTGCCAGAAAGCAATGGAGCGAAGCATACTCAAAATAAGAAGGATTCATAAAATCAAAAGCACATTGATTAGAAAAAAGACCAAATTGATTGATGCTCTCCACTATAGCCTTAGTCTAAAATGGCGATGGGCGGGTCACCTAGCGCGATACAATGACAATAGATGGACAATCGAAATAACAAAGTGGAACGGCCCTTGCGGAAAAAGGCGAAAGGGTCGGCCGAAGAAAAGGTGGAGCGACGATATCAAAGCTATAGCGGGGAACGAATGGATTGGAAAAGCAAAAGAGAGAACTAATTGGAATAAGCTGGAGGAGGCCTACACCCAAAGAGGGGTTCCTATCCAAGAAATCGAAGAGTGAAAGAACCTAAATAAGCAACAAATCGTTTACAAACAAACTCTATATTGTGTCAACCGTAGTCGACAAGATTAAATGCATTGTGTAAATATTTAATTTTAAGGGATTGGAAATAAATGGGCTTTATTATTATTATTATTATGTATGTATTCTATGATAAAAAGCTTATCCGAGTGTAAAAAAAGCTCGGCAGTTTATAAAAATGGGTTTGTTCAAATAAGCTTCTGTCTAGGGCTGAATCGAAACGCGGTAATTTTTTTTTTCGATAAATCAATTAAGATCTTTGAAGATATCTAAGTTAGACATTCTTTAGATACATAATTAGCACATACCTTTGCTTATTATAATGACAATGTATTCCAGGTATTTTGGAACGCGGGGTGTCAACTCGTCGCGTTGAACTATCAAACGCTGGATCTCGCGATGCAACTTAATTTGGGCACGTTCGAGTATAATCGCCGCTGCGGGTATATGCTCAAACCTGAGTTTATGCGGAGAAAGGTAACTTTGTTACAGATAAGTGAATAACAGTCCATATAACAGTTAGACAATAACAATATACTAATCTATGTTTAGAGTGAGCGTAAGACAGTCTATTTCTGGAAACAACTATAATATCGAAATGTTTTGTCCATACTGTATCAATGACAAATAGATTTAACCGAACTTAAAGATAACTTAGAAATTGCTTTGTATAATCAGAACCATGTCTAAGGTTACATATATCAAATTATTAAACAACATGAAAACATTTGACTGACAGCGTCAAACAACGTTCACTCTTAAATTTTCAGGACCGCCGCTTAGACCCATTCGCGGAAAGCACAGTGGACGGCATCATAGCTGGTTCACTCACCATCACAGTGCTGTCAGCTCAGCTGTTAACAGACAAACGTTGCGGGACTTACGTTGAAGTGGACATGTTCGGCCTTCCTGCGGACACTGTGCGAAAGAAGTTCCGTACTAGAGTCGCGTCGAATAATGGCATCAACCCCGTTTATGGAGAGGAGCCTTTTGTGTTTAAAAAGGTGAGTGAGAATAAAATACATTGAAACAAGTGTTACAATTAAAAAATCAAAAAACCCGACGAGAAATATACTTACCTACATTTTCATTCTTGCCAAGAGTTTGACTTTTTGACTTGCCTTTTGAGATTTTGCAATGCGTAAAACCATTTGCATGCTTTTAAAAAACTGGAAAACTAAGTTAAAACTTATGTAAAAAATAACAGCTTACCTCTGTTTACATCATATCATAGAAAAGATGCAGAGGTGTTAAATATCAAACGATCGGGAACAATATTGAAACTATGGGATATTGTTTTAAAATATAATGTAATTATTCTATGTGCAATTCATTTCTCACGCTCAAACTTAGATTGCGCGGATCGTAAACATCAGGAGAGCGTTATTGCATAAAACTCATTCGTTTTATTATTTGCATTATGATAAAACTTTACGCTGCTTATTATAAAAACGTAAAACCTTGGTTGAACCCCATGTTGACACATGTCAAAACAAAACTGTTACCACAAAAAAGCGTTCTATGTAAGAGTATTTAAAGATCGTTTTTCTAGGGACAGTTTTTTAGTTAGACTTGGTCTAAACTCGGCTCATTTTCTTGTAATAAGCCCCTACAAGTTCCGACTGAAAGCAATTAGCCTTGGCTCGATTTATTATTTATATTTGCAGCTGTGCTTTCGTGTCTTGGCGCGACTACAAATCATTGTATAGATATTTAGTTTGCAGATATGGGCCTGTTGCAATAACTAGATTAGTTAAGCCATAGACATTTTAGTTTCTTTGTATTGGAGGGAAGGACTGAAGTCAATTCAACAGTCTACGTTTGCCCCTATGAATTTTCAGTGTTATTTGCAGGTTGTGCAAACATTTGTCTAGTCTAGACGCTGTTTGTTTATTTGATCGAGTGGTGGTTGATGAAGTAACTAATTAACAATAAGCTCGTGTCTGTAATGTTATTTATTTTGGCTGTGTTGAACATGAATGATTTACGTCAATATCTTAGCTATGATTCAAGAAAATTAGTGCAGCCGTTTGATAGAGTCAGGTTTTCAAAATATACACCTGTTGTAGGTAGGTAGTTCTTATTTTTCTTGTCGTGTCACCAGTTCTTGCGAACCAGTGTGGTGAAAGGGTTATAAGTGCGCTGAAGAGGCTGTAGGGAGATATAATGTTTATAAAATGAGTAGTTTTTTCTTGAGGATTGATAATATTAACCCCTTGAATATTATCCATCCTCAAGAAAAAACTACGCGGGATTTTAATTCATCATCATCATCGGCAGGGTAGCAGCGTTTGTTGTTAAATGAATTTAGCCCGCTGAAATTCGCAAGTGCCCCGTTTTGCCCCGGTTTGGCCTTTTACATATCTGAGCCTTTTCAGCCTGTGTGTAACCTCTTTGCGTATCTAGGTCTGGGTGTTTTTATGTATAATATGTATGTATTTACAAATAAAAAAGTATATAAGTAGTTTATCAGTCATCTAGTACCCATAACACAAGCTCAGCTTACTTGGGGCTAGATGATGCTGTGTGAAAAGTCCAGCATTATTTATTATTTTATTTTATCTCAGGTGGTGTTACCAGAACTAGCGATGATCCGCGTCGCAGCTCACGAAGAAAGCGGCCGTTTACTGGGACATCGCGTTCTGCCGGTAGTAGGCCTCTGTCCCGGCTACCGGCACGTGAACCTGCGCACCGAGCTCGGACAGCCACTGCCGGCCAGCGTGCTGCTGCACGTCGTCGTCAAGGTGAGATCATGATAGGCTGTTTGTAAAGATTAGTTTAAATAAATGACAGAATAAACTATTAAATCATTATTGTACCAAACCAACTAACTCATTAGACTTAACCTTTATTTTCTCGTTTTACGTGAGCCTTATTTGTCTCGCAGTATTTGTGAAAAGTAAAATAATTATAAAGCAAGATCGAGGGAAGGGCTAAGTGCTACGTGCGTTGTATTAGTTTATTTTTACTACTTTAGTACCTAAATTTTATTGTACCTACCTACCTCCTTATTTTATTGTTTTTATTGTCAACCCGTGATGTGACCCCGTTAGTCCCAGCTTAAAAATCAGCGCTGTCTCCCTTGGGAGCAATATTAAAGCTGAGACTGGACCTATTTGGCACCACAGAGTAAAAGGTAGTAGGGTAGCATAGGCAGGATTTGGTTTATTTTTACTTTTGTTCTTAATTTAACTTTAATTTTGTTATTCTTGTCTAGATGTTAAATGTTAAAATTTTATGTTTATATATTATATTTCTTACTCACCTATTTATTGTCTTTCTTCCTGTAATCGTGTTGTGTGTTCTTATATTCACCTTGGAGATAAAGGTGTCTTAAGCGCGCTTGAATACCTCATTGTCTCAGGATTCTAGTCACACCCTCGCTGTCACTCGGAAGTTAACTATAAACAATAAACACGCTATGATTACGAGATTCAATATGGCGCCCGTGTCATACATAATACATTGCTTTATTCCCTTGGTCTTTATACTATTATTAGCAAGTAGAGATATATCGTGTCTGATCCTCTAATTCAAGCCTCACTTTATATTTATTTTACAGGACTACGTACCGGACGGGCTATCAGAATGGGCGGAGGCGTTGGCCAATCCTATAAAGTACCAAAGCGAGCTGGACAAACGCGAGCACCAGTTGGCCGTGCTCACTGAGGATACGGACGCACCCGCACCTCTCCCCGCCGCCACACCCGCCCCTCCCCCGCCCGTTGAAGTTGTGCCTGTGAGTAACTTGCAGCTTTATACGTGTGAGTAGAGCAGAGCATATTGCGTGCTCACTCGCACCTATAGGTCTTACGACGCGTAACGATTGCACGACGCAAAAAACAAAACAAAAAAACATGATCGTACCAGTTAGTCGTGCTCATTGAAGATACGGAAGCACCCGCACCTCCCCCCGCGGCCTCATCCGCCCCTCCCCCGCCCTATAAGCAACAGTTGGTCTAAGATGAAGCATATGCTTACCTGAAGAGGGATGCCTAATGAGAATCCGGCCGCCTGATTATATAAAATTTGCGATAAATTTTGGATCGATTGCTGATCGGGTCATTGGTTGTTATTTAGCGAAACTAGCGCCACTGCGATAAAATAGCAATCACTGGAACTAAAGTGGAAGATTTTGTTGCAAAAAGGTTGCAAATATTTGAAAGTTTTACTAAAACTATGTTTTTATCCACAGCCGAAACCAGACAACGGAGAAAGCCCTGTAAAGGCAGTAATGACAGAAACTAAGAAGTTGATTGAGAGCGAGTCGATTACTGTCGCGCCCGCGATGCCGCCTGTAAACAATAGGGACTCGAAAGGTATGTTCTATACTATTTTATAAATAAATATATATATTAAGCTCATTTCTGTAATTCATGCTAAACTGAGCCGGGACGCCGCATTTCATTAAGCTCTGAAGAGTGATTTTTGTTGTAGCATGGAGCAGATGTTCATTCCACATATTGTAAAACTGGAGCAAAATGATCCGTCATCTTGATGGACAACTATTTTTATAAACTTGATAATACATTCCAGCAGAAATAAATATTTTTTATTTTCTTATTTAGCCTTTTAAAAACTCCGCCACCAGAGTTTGGCATTAACTCATACAAACTTTAACTTTTTTGTTTTCAGAGTTACCAGTGGACCCTAAACCCAACGGCAGTTCCGACGAAGCCCTCGAAGACACGTTAGAATCTTTGCTCTCTTTGAAAGTAGTTCGTGAGAAACGTTCCGAGTTGGCGCGAAAATTGGATGCCCTTCGTCGAAAGTATGACAAGGAACGTCGGCCGACTTCTGCCAAATTCTACGTCAGCAACCGCCTCGTGAAGAAACTATCTTCTAAGAATATGTAAGCTCTAATGTGCTCTTGATTAATTCTTTACATTGGTAATAATGCCCCACGCCACTAGTATATCATATTTTTAATACGCAAAACTACATTGAAGAGGACTTCAAAATTCTGTTGATTTAAACGAACATACAAAAAACATTAATGTGGTAAATCTAAGCTACGTATGACTATCTGTCCTTCGGGAGGTCTTTTCTTGTCGGGGGTAAAAACAGCCTGTACGGTACATTCGATTAATAGTTTAGAATAGCATCGCGTCTATGTACTGAATCATCCAATTCCATTCAGTTCTTTTTACGTGGAATAAAAAAGAAACATACATCAATTGCATTATTAATTAGTAGGATTTACATTTTATTTATTTTTTATATCCGCTAAACCAATATTTTTTTTTGTAAAGTAACAGCTATTTTGCAACAACCAAAAAAATTTAAGGACTGTTACAACAGATTCAGAAAATGATAATGGCATGGTCAGATTTTTTTTTATTAAACTATCACAAAGTTATCGAGGATTGTAGTCAACCAAAACCGATTTTTTTTTTATAAAAACTGTACAAATAAGTACTACAGACAACAATCGCGTACGGACTCTCATTCAAACTACGCTCTCGTACCATCCCCAGTCAGTAAAACCGCAGTAGCTATCATAAATCCATGTCTGACTCGCCTCGTCTCCTTTTTAGGTTACAATTTTTAAGTTTTATCTACATAAATGTGATCGACACAGATAAAATATTTAAAATTTTTTTGGTAATTTAAAAATAGGGGTGTATAAAGAAAGGCATAACCTCACCTGTATCAGTTTGTTTAGCGGCAGCTACAGCAGCGACGCGGGGGACGAGGCAGCTGGGGCGGGGGCGGGGGCGGTCTGCGGGGAGGCGGCCGGAGCCGAGCGGGAGCTGCGCCTGCGCTACCACCACGCCATCTATGCCGCGTTAGAGAAGCACGTGCGGAACGACCAGCAGCAACAGATGAAGACTCTCACTGTAAGTCATTGAGATAAAATGAGTAGGTGATAGGAGTTGCTGATATAGATGTTCGCATAGACGGCCAAATTTTTTTCACATGCAAACAGAAGATATATTATAGCATTCATAATGTATATCAAGTAAGCATTCATAAATTAACAGTAGTAAAGAACAGGATCACAATACACGGCAGACATTCTATCAAATCAAGTCATTCAAGATTCTATGAGGTCTATAAGTTAAGACAACAGAGAGAAGTTAGCATATAGACACACAATAGACTAAAGAAATATATAATTAATAAATTAACATATCAGTTAAAAAGTTTGGTTCCGCTGACGATCTGGCGTCCATTGCGTTTGTTTTTTCAATATCTAATATTGTTTTTGTTACAGGATCATTTGGAGGTGGAAAAGAAGGAGATTCTCAACAGATTAGCAAATTCACGGAAGGAAGATGTCAAACAACTTGCCAAAAAAACCAACAGGGACAAAGATGAAATATTGAGGATAAAGCGAGAGATTCATTCTCAGGTTAGTATCAACCTCAACGGTTGATCTAAAAATACTTTACTTTGAGGCACAAAGCTATGTTTTTACTTCAACTTAATTGATGTAACAATACTTAAGCGCTAACACTAGAGTCGATGTGTCAAATCCTTTGTAATTATCTAAATCACAAGTACATATACTTGACGAGCCTCACTTGGTTCAACTGGGTCCCAACTGAAGCTTGACTATTAGGTTTAATGGATCACCTTGAAAAACTAGGCCTCAAACCGTGTTCTTTGTTCTTCAAAGTATTGGTCTCGAAAGAACAGGAGTAAAACTAATCTAGACTTCTTGGCTTCTGCGACTTGTTGCCACAGTTCTGCCAGAAGACTAATTAATCTAAGTGATCCCAGCGGATTTGTCCATAAATGCTTTTTGAATTTGACTTCAGACTAGCTTTTTGTAATTTTTTTCTAATAAACATATTTTTATTGTATATAGTCTGTGGAGCGCGGTGTAGCGGAGTGCTGCCGGCTGGAACAAAGCTACGCGCGGCGCCGCGAGCAGCTCGCGCGGGCGCATGAGCGGCTGCTCACACTGTTGCAGAAGCACCGCGACCAGGTACCCTTTGTCAATACATTCCTATACCTATTTTATTATAATACATCTGTTCATTGAAGTTTTTGTTGAATTCTGTCAAACTGGGACATGGACGTAGATATCTGCGTCACAGTTCCAAACTCCTACATATGTCATCGACTTTTAGAAATTTGTATCAAGACAAAATACGATAAAAAGGCACTCCCGGGAGTGCCGAAAGAAGTGAAAACTTAAACAAAAAAAAATTATGCTTTTTTATTAACCCGATTAGTTATAAAGTGAGCTTTTAGCGATATGTAGCTTAGCGGTTCATCAATTTCCCAATCGCAATGCTTGAAATCTTCGCTCATGCATTGTAATTAGTCTGTTCAAGCGTTGCTGGGTTCCGCTCCATTTAACGATTTTAGAATGCGTCACAATGCACCACAGATTGGTGTAGGTCGCGGGTTCAAGTCACGCATGGGTATATTTTTTTGGATGTATTTTAAAATCTTAATTACTTTTAACACGCTTTTATGTTGTTTTAGGAGCTTGTGGAACTGGAGCGCATGTGTGGCGGCGCGCCGGAGGGCTAGAGGCGCGGGAGCGGTCGCGCCTGCTGGCGTTACTCTTGTAGTTGGCACTTGCCTCTTCGGCGACACCCGCCCGGCGGCCCGGCCGAGCCCTAGCTCGGTACGTACGCGACTTATTATTCTCTTAGGAATCTGTGATATTAACGCCTAAGGAACGCGTCGCCACATCCCACGGCAGTATTCTTCGTATCTTACTACTTTAACTATCGAGACTTGAAATGTGCGAATTTTACGAAATGCCCCGAAATATCGATAGATTGTGTTTATCATAGTGTCGTAAGACGAGTCGTAACTGCATTTAAATTAGTCGATAATCGCATAGTGTTACTGACGCTTGGACGATATGCTAGTCACCGCGCATTCTGATATCGATACGGGGAAGCGCAGGCTTTGAGTGTGATTCTTGTGGAATGTTTGAGTTCACACTGAACGAGCTGTAAGGCTCTTCGTAACGTCTACATATCTAACGCAATGCAAAAGACATTGACACTCAATAACGATACGTACACGATTATTTCGTACAAATTATCCACTTCGGTTCTTCGCTACTATTTCGTAGGAATCATTTATTCGAAATTAAATTATAAACATATTCTTATGATGGTTATACCAAATTCTCTGGTTAGTGACTCATTCGTTTCTTTGAGAAGTAAATTAACAGACATATTGTAAATATGTTTTATTCACAAACATATTCAGAAATAGTTTTTAAATCTTACTACACTTGTTAAAATTAGACATTATTAAAAAATTGTCCGTTATACAGTTTAAATTCTTAAAGTAAACATTATTCTGTATGTGTATTCGTAGTCTTTATGTAATGATACTAATGATTATAAAATACATTTACTTATGGAACGTAGTTATTGTATTTGAAGTGTATTATTAAATTAGTACTAACCAGGTAACAATAGGTTGTAGATTAACATTCCAACTAGATTTTGAATTTACATAAAATTAATGTTTTGAATTTGCAATTATTGTTATTAATAATAGCATCGATACGTAAGGATAATCTTCTTGTGTCATACTTACTTTCATGAATTCCGTGATTTTATTCATGGTTAAAATAATCATAATTGAGATCAGTCACTTTCATTCGTTTTAGATTAGTCATGAAACACTTTACATGCTTCTTAGAACTTTGGCAAAAACAACAATTTATTATATTTTAAAGTTTGTAAGCGATATTTTTTTAATTAAAAATCATGATCTTCCACGTGTACAATGGTTTTTGCGTGCAAAAGCGATAGTAAAGTTGAGGCTTGCTGGCTTTCTCAATACTTATATAATATCATAATTGAAAACATACGTCTGGAATAAAATACCTAATTTCAAAACTAAGATGTTAGTCTCATATGGTCTGGGGTTGCATGCAGGTGTAAAATAATGTTAATCATAGCCCACAGTATTCTATAATATTTCTTTAGAGCCTATTGCATTTGCCGATTATTTTTGATATTTTAAAGCAACACTGCCAAAGTTAGTGTAACGCATTTTAAGTTTATTCGTTGTTCTGCTCAAGGATAGTGAGTAATGAAAAAGATATTAATCGCAAACGTTGCATATGCCCCATTAAGAAGATCTCTTAAACTAGGACAAAGAAAGAGACATTAGTTTTTAGGGTTCCGTACCCAACGGTTAAAACGGGAACCCTATATTACTAAGACTTCTGTCTGTCCGTCTGTCACCAGGCTGTCTCTTATGAACCGTGATAGTTAGATAGTTGAAATTTTCACAGATAATGCATTTCTGTTGCCGCTATAACGACAAATACTAAAAAACAGAATAAAATAAATATTTAAAGGGCTCCCATACAACAAACGTGATTTTTTGAACCCTTTGTGCACGAGTCTGACTTGCACTTGGCCGGTTTTTTAATTTATGTTGCCATATGATTGTCGAAGATTTCATCTCCACTTCCACTATAATCAGTAGTAGCTTTAATATGTTATGCCACAAAAAGTATTTTTTTATTCCATACCAAATACACACTTGCCAAAATAAAATTCCTTGGCTTATGACAATAAATACATACGAATATCATGTGATCTTCCTAATTCTATTCGTTTGAATAACTCATTGGACTGGAATTTGTATCAAAATGATGCTCTCGATCAAGTGTGTCTGTGTGTCCCTTACACACCCGACAATAGATAATATCCTAGCAGGCGTAAGGTAGTTACGGGTTTAGTTCTTCAAGGCTTTAAAAACGGCTGTAAATAGTGTTTCTACCTTTCTATGGTGCTTTCTACGTTAAGCTCAAGTACTTAAAAACGTGAAAATGTTCTTGTCTCTGTTTAATGTTTCGTCATTTTAGAGTTGTATAGTTTTATTGTAAGAGATACATATCCATTGGCTAGCGCATTATCCATTGATATTATTAGTAGGGTGCAAGTTACCTAGTAAGATAGCATGGCCATAGACATCATTAAAAACAAACTGCGATTCGCATACCGAATAGTTTTGGTATGCCTTTTGAGAGCTCTCTTTTTTATGATATTATGTTATGTGCACAACAATAAAACACGGCTTAATACGAGTATAATCATAGTCACCATCTGTAATAATGTACATTTTAAATGGAGAATTCTAAAAATCAGTTGAGTAGCTTCAAAGATTACCTTCAAAACATACCTTAATACCTTTAAAACAGTATTGACAAATGAATTAATGTTTCTATTGCATTTCATTAGGAGCATTACATAAATATTTTCAAATAAACCCTACACTTGTTTAGTATTAAACAATTACTGAATAGTTCAGGAGGTAGCCAATCTATGTATTGATTAGCATACCGAGAAACAGGAAGTGCAATATATTCAAAATCATCATCACAAAATTTGTCACAATTGTTTTTATTAAGTTTTAGCTTGGTTTTAGCAATATGTACGCAATCCGTCTTTGAATTTCAAAACGAAATCTTTGCAATAAGTTTAGTCTAATTTTCCATTTTTTAGAGATAAGGTTGAAGGTGCGTTTCATATCGAATAAATCACAGAGTCGACATCCATTGCTCCAACATTATTTTTATGCGAAAGGTGAAACCTGTTTTGCTGAATATTAACTTTGTTTAAATGTCGTGTTATTCAGTTTTACACACAATGAATACTCAATTTGAGCGCGTCTTACAACATTTAACGAGTAAAAATCAATTATTGTACTTATGACTTGGCTATAAACTGCACTCTTATGCACTCTCCGTACCGTTAAATAAGTTAATCGTAGGGATTCAAGTAGCAAAAACTATTTCGAGTTGAAAACATTATATAAATTTAAATAAGAAAAACATTAGCGTCTGATGTATATTGGTGTTATTTAGAGCAGTGTTTCGTTAAAAATCTTGTCCTTTACTCGCCTTTCTACCTTTCTGACGTTTTTATCTAAATTGCATCCCATCTTCAACTATATAGGGTCTTTCATTTTATACTAACTTAATTCAGGAAATGGGTTCAAAAAAAATAGTAAGTAGTAATAGTAAAGTAATTTTTTTTTTTGTTTTGCTGAAAATCCCGAGAAAATCGATAAAGACTATCCTTTCAATTGATTACTGCTTCTTGTATAACTTAGCCCATTAGTGACGTAGCTGCGCTGCGATTGGTGGAACGTCTGTTCTCTTTGAAAATCAAATGCAAAATTAAATTTTAAAGCGAAAACTTTAATGGGCTTATGAATTAAATTGATACGGTCAAACGTCTATTTACAACCCAAAAATGAGGCCCTATCAGTTTGTGTAGTTTAAAATGAAAGACCCTATATTTTTTTGAGTAAAGTTTATGTGGGTACTTACATAACTTTTATTCTTCTAAGTGCCATGGATTTTGTTGTTGACTTTTATTTATTATATCTGAGTTATTAATACTTACCACATGTTAAAATGTATCATGTGTAAATAAATCGGACTTAAAAACGAATGAAAATCTAAAACAGGGAACCTTAACCTATGTATTTCTTCTACTATATATTTATCGATCTATTTATAGTTTAAATACTTAAATCTTAAAAATTTAAATTAGAGAAATGTGTGAAATTATGTCAGTGTGTAGGTAAATATATCTTAAGTTAGGGATCTGATTTGAGCCTTGTGATTACTTGTTAGTTTGGCTGAAGTAATTTTTAAATTAGTAATATTATGCGAATTAATATTATGTAGTTAAATGTCAAATAATATAATTGGAGAGCTTTCGTGAAATGGAGAATTGTATGAGTGTGTGACACTACTATTGGCTTAAGTTTTTATGAAATTGAAGTTAGTTTCAGACACATTAAAAATGATTTTCCTCAGTAGCAACTAAAATTCTGAAGTGTTTACGCAACAGTCCGTGAGTGGAGTTAGACATCAGCTCATTTTAAGAAGTATAATATAATCTGTATGTTTCAATACTTAGAACGAGAAGGTAGTGTTACTCTACTACCCGTCATAGGATCGTAAATCTTAGCATAAATCCGTTTTTGGCATTGTTATTCCCTCGTTGACACCAAATTAGATTAGATAGTTTGTAATGTCACGACTTGTTCTTGCCTTGTGTATCTTGTCTGACTAATGTGTAGGATATCGTGATCGTATTATGTACTGTTAGAATGTGTAACCATGAATTTAGAACGATTGCTCTTCCTAGAATATTCTTGCAGTTAATTGAACTCAGACTATCTGCGAAGCAAAAAAGATTTTCAAAACGACTATGTATTCGATGTCATAAGAAGTAGATGTCTGTGGTTTTAGCCTGCTGTGTCAGCGCAGTACGGAGGTAATAAATGTATGGGTATACTATTGTTATTATTATTATTAGATCAGGCCAACGCGTCGTCACTATTACGTATATGTCACATAATTTGACAGGCATTCTTAACCGTAAGTTTTGAAGTCCTAATAGCTATTTCCGATTCAATCCAAGTAATTCCAGGATGAAAATAAAGATCAGGGAGTATAATGCCGTTCGTTTTTTCGTTCGGATGTTTCTTACTGCGATTTCTGACTTCAAGGTCCAATTTTCAAACGTTAAAACACTGTCCTAACCTAGGACCAAATATTCCAAATCAAAAAATTGGCGACAAACGAAAAAAAGAACGCGAATACGGCCCCAGTCCAAGTATTATTTCGGTTTACCTTTGCGTGTATGTATGATATACGTATAATTGAATCGTGTATAAGAATTAGTTATATTGTGATATAATGTTGCCAACTGCAGCTTCGAAACTTAAATGTAGTTAGGAGAAGAGTCCATAGGATCTTCTGGTCTTTTAGGTAAGTAATAAAATGATAAGTCAACTAATTGTATACTTTGTTACTTCTAAAGGGCGATATTTAGTTGTTAATTATCTAAACATTTGATAATTTATTTTGATGTTTTATACATTTTTTGGTCTAATTAGAGTCAATGTCACTATTTTTGCTATAATTTATTCTTGTTAAATGTAACGTTTATCCTCCCTGTACAGTTAACATACCTGCGTAATCGTAACCTTTGATAAAGCTCTTCCACTATAATATTTTGAAACGCTTTATACCTATTTTGAAATATTTTGTAATGAATCTCGATTTTACAGTCGTACTATAATTCGCTAACCTTTTACATACATCATCACCTTGGTGAAAAGTATTTTTCTTAAATTCTGTGTATCAACACTGTATATTTTGTTGTTTCTAAATATTAAGAAAACTTGAATCTACTTACTATCATCATCATCATCATCATCATCCGCAGCCTTTTTCATCCCACTGCTGGGCATAGGCCTCTCTTCGCTTGTGCCAACCTTCCCAATCCTGCGCCAGTCTGACCCATGTACGGCCTGCTGTTTTTATAATGTCGTCGACCCATCTAGCCGGCGCCGGACGACCTACTCTTCTGTAGCCCTCTCGAGGGCACCACTCGGTAATCACTCTGCTCCACCGGTCATCACCGCGTCTGGCCAAGTGTCCTGCTCAGCTCCACTTGAGCCCCAATATGCGCTTGCTGACATCGCTTACTTTAGTCTGCTTGCGAATTTCGGTATTGGGGATATGGTCTAAAAGTGTGATGCCGAGCTCGGCACGCTCCATGGCTCTCTGTGCAACTCTCATCCTGTGCACAGTCTCCTTCGCGAGCGTCCATGTCTCGGCACCGTAAGTCATCGTGGGCAGGACACATTGGTTATAAAGACGGGTCTTCAAACACTGTGGAACAGAATGTGATTTTAATATGTCATCCAGTCTGCTGAATGCTGCCGATCCCAGCTGGATTCTACTTTATTACTATATTATACACAATTTATTTATTTTTTACTCTCTATTTGTATATCATGTATCTGTCTCTTTTTTGATGTTTTTTATCGTAATAATATTGCTTCGTGTCTATGATAACTAAGTGAGCATTGAAGTCGCTTGTGATTGCAACTTTGGAAATTCCATTGCCAAATGCTTTGGTGTACTTTACTACAAGTTAGTCTGAATCTATAGTATTTATTTACGGTATTCGTAATATAGCATAGAAACTTGTTTCGCAATATGAGTCAGCGTTTGAAAGAGACCAACTTTTATTTTACCTCATTTTTGAACCGGGTGACACAAGATTTCCCTGCGGCTAAGAAGATCTAGCCTAAGACTTTCAAAAGCCCTAATCAAAGCCCATGTTTCTAGTAATGTAATTTTTTACAAAAGCGGAGTATTGCCATTGTTAAAATAGCGGTTTTGTTAAATAATATTTAGGATCGCATCTATTTTTCTTTTTGCATTTATTTTCACTAAGTTCCTGTTTCGCTTTTTTGGATAAACAGTCCTAAAATTAGAAGCAAGATGGGCGTTGACAGTGCTTTGCACATTTCTTATGATATAATAATAAGCGTATAATGATGATGGATAAGCGTCGCTGGCGGCGGGTTGTGAACACAAAGATGGTAGTTTTAGATTTGTCATGCGAAGCTGCAGTCGGTTTCTATAAATTTCTTGCCTTTGATTTTCTCGATCTTTGCAAAACCACCGATGTTTAAAATGTCTTCCCCATGATCTTCGTTTAGTTATTTAGTTATAATTGCATAAAAATCTTTTCCATCAAGACTAACCTACGATGTTTTTTCCATCGAGTTGATCAAAGGCATTTTATCAAACGTAGAGCCGTCTAGATAACTGAGATATTGAAGCACAATTTGTTTCTCATTAAAGGCACAATTATTGTGCACAAAAACGTTATGGATTTTACAACTTAACGTTACGTGTATTCAACTAACTAGATTTTGGAAACTGAGATCTGTTCTGAGTGTTTTAAAAATATTTATATTTATTTGAAGATATATTAAAAAATATTATTTGGTATGTTTTCAAAGAGGAATTAGTAGGTATATGTTTTGTGAAAATGTTGTTGAATTTATGTTATTTTTGGAAAGTTCTAGTAGCACCTATTGAATATTAGCAATGATCTGTTATTTTAAGTTAAGTAGAAAAATAGAGCTTGCGTTTATTGTACCTTAGTATTTTCAATTAAATACGACACGTACCTAATCAATTTTCATCAACATGAAAGAAAGAAAACACAAATAGTTATTTTGATACTTATATTAAAAAATAAACATTTGTATATAGATAAAGTACAGTTATTATCTGAATTCATTTTCCTTCACATGTTTGTTGGTGAGTTTTGTTGCGTTTATGTAATGGGTTTGTATTGATGACATTTTATCTAAATACCTATCTTTTACATTGCGAGATATTACGGTCATTTAGTTATTTGGAAATATTATTATGGTACAGTACTAAATTGATGTATCAAAGCATTTTAAAAATGTAATATTGATTCCCAGAATATTTGTGTATAAAATAATGTTAGTAATTACTTCAAGTAACCTACTGTCGTATTATCTGGGCGGCTTTTTATTGTCTAGTCATTTTTCCTCCGTGTTTCAAACATGAACGTATGCCTGTCTTTGTAGACAATATGTATTATGTAATAATCAATACAAATGTTAAATATTAAACTTATATCTATTAAAATTGATGTCTGTTCTATAGTTTTGTTTTATTTTTAGATGTTAAAGCTATCATTTTCGTTATTATAGCATAGCACTAAATGAACCCTATGCTCGAACTAAAGCGATAAATAAACATGAATATCACGTTGTTAGTATTAAGTAAAAGTTTTAGCGGATTATTTGGCGTATATGTGTAGCTGTTACGTTACGTACTTGACCAAAGATTTGCAATGAATTCACAAATACTTATCAAAACAGATAGTCTCAATCACTCATCTGTGATTTTAATACCTATAACGAATGAAGTGTTTTTGCCATAAGATTTTTGTGAAATTTTATTAAAAAGGAAAGTATAGCGAAGAACTTTTTGTGCACATTGCTGTTTAGGCAAATAGATTACAAAATATAGGTACGAATACGCTATGCATTAGGTATATTATATGCTATGCCAAGTGAGGTCGTGCATCAAGGGCAGTAATGCGCATTATCATAAGCGCATAGAAAAATCTATTTGATAACCAATTGAGAACCGTAGTAATTTAGGTCACTATAGGTACATATAACTTGGATCATATAACTCAAGCTTCTATCTTATTTATGTAGTATAAAATGTTATTAAGTTCATTACAGATTTTTTATATTTTATTCAAAGAGAATAATAATATAGGATTTTATTTAAACCTAAGTATTTGAAATTTGATTTTCCTCTGTCACCAACGATCTCTGATGTCACTATCACTATGGCACCATGGCACCTATGACTAATGTTACTCTATGATCGTATGATCAAAGAGTAGGTACCATAGAGAAACATACCTACTATTAAAAGAGTACTTTCTATACCATCACCTTTCACAGGAAATAAATATTTATAAAAATGTTATAAAAATGATTAAAAATATCAATAATTAGTCAATTCATATCACTAAATGTAATCTCGGCTACAGGAAAAACTTCAATAAGTAAAAAATAGAGTAAAAGGTAGAATTAAATCCACTATAGTTTTCTGAAAGTTTACGATGTTCCGGCAAGCATGCAAACGGATCCTCTCAGCATCATCGTCGCTGGTACAGCCAAGAGCAAGGTACCAAAACTTCGTGATGTCGGAAGCATTGGCGCAAATAGAACGAGAATGCGAGAGGTACTGTCCTGTGCCAAGATTTCCACCGCAAAAGGTAAACTGAACTTTAGTATCCTCGATTACGCTATACCTAAGATTGCGAGCTCTCTTGTGGTTGATATCAGATATCGACATATCCTTTTCAAGGCTTGCTTGAACCATTGTGGCTTAATTTTATACTACATTACATGAAAAATTATCATCAATTATCATTGATAATAATGAATTGTCTACGGATTAAATTTACAGACTATCACATGCTGAAAATTACTAATTAGTATTATGTTACGCCATGACGCAGGAGTGGCCTAAAGCCACCAATATCAGTTGGCTCATTAAAGTTCTTTTAACTTGGAAAGGCAGGTAGAAAAATTTGCATGATTATTTAGAGAGACACCAGAGTTAACCACTAACTCATTAGCTTACTTACATAGGAGATCCAATCAAAACAAAATAAAATTGTTCAGAATGAGAACTTTATCCTGTATAGTTCTTTCCAGGTTTGTGTGATAGGAGCAGGCAGTGATGTCGGTCGAATTGCCGCTCTATTCCTGAAGCAGCAGAAAGTGATCAAGATCCTTGCACTGTACGATGATGTGCCTGAGCGGTTCGTGGTGGGTGTGGCTAACGACCTGGCGCATATCGACACCAGCACTGAAGTAGAGGCGTACCAGGGCCGGGTGTTCCTCCAACCTGCTCTATACGTAAGGAAGGACCGACGCAAACTGGAAATAATATGACGTAGTGTCATTAGCTAGCAACATTTAAAATGTGACGTGTTCCTTAGGATTCGGACGTGGTGTTGATCTGCGGAGGCTGCTACTCTCTGCCTCCTTGCTGCTTCACGCACGACCGCGAGCTGTTCTTCCAAAACATGCAGTTTGTGCGCACGATCACCCTCGCGTGTGCCCAGTTCTGCCCGCAAGCCATTATCGCGATACAGACCCCACCTGTGGACTGCAACTTCACTCTCGTCAAACACGTTAGTCGTTGTTGATTCCTTAATCCTTGTAGATAGTAAGAGGGATAAGCAAAAAAGGATAGTGCCTGGACTTATATCCGAAAGCTGGTTGTGCATCTATATGGATTTTTCGTAAACAGCTAAGTAGAATATCGTGAGGAAATCAGGGGCTTACTCTCGTGTCCGAATCCGAATACTCTGCAGGTAATGGGCTTGCAACCTAATGGAATTCGAACTTCTGAAAAAGACGTCATATGCTTTAAAAAAATTTAGGCGTGCCACTGACTAACCCATTTGACTTAATCAGCGGATCATTGACCGACCTCTGAGAAAATATTATGTACTAGGGGATACATTAGTGATAGCGTTTTATTTTGCTTGAAAAGAAAAGACGTAGCATCAAGGTTAATAACAAGTTGGGTATTAACACTATCCGTTCATTGACACTGTGCAGTTCGCACTAAGCTCTGAGAATTATACATAGGTAAATAGCATTCGCTCCGGCTTATCGCAAAGTTCAACGATCATCTACGAATCCATTAGGATCGGAATGCAGGCTGGTTTCACTAGACCTCATATATAGTGAAACCTTTGTAGACGCTGGAAATGGCGAGAGTGTACGACAAGCGTCGGTTGCTGGGCGTGAATGCGATCAACGCGATGCGAGCCAACCAGCTATTCTGCTCCATCACGGGCTCCGACCCTCGTGGTGCCAGCATCCCCGTCATATGCGGCACGGGACGCTGCACCAGGGTGCCTGTCTTCTCAGTTGGGAAGGCTGGCAACTTTCCTCAGGTATTAAACCGTCCAAGTTTTGGACGAAGGTTGTAGGTACCTTACTTACAAAAAAAGGCCAGGAAAGGACACGAAAGGTACGACGAAGTGCGATCGTAAGGTTTGCAGATTTTAAGTAGATTCGGTTATCGTTTGTCAAAATTAATCCAATTATAATATCTAGATCGATTACTTATTATTTTTGCAAATTAATCATTAATATCCAGAAAGAAATTGAAATACGAATTCGTAAAATAATGTTATTTTGTTTTAGACGCAAGTAGACTGTTTGACACGGCTGGTCCGTGAGGCCGATGATATTATTTGCAAAGTAAAGAGCAACAACGAACAAGGCCACCTATCTATCGGATTCTCCACTGCTCGATTTGTTGTCAATATTATGAAAGGTCAGTTCCTTTAAATTGAATCCTCTCTGAAATTATATAAGTATTGCGATTGTACCAATAAATGCCAAATAAATGTTTTTCCTAGGGTTATTTGAAAAACCAACGTTTATAGACAGTGCTCTGGTAGAGCAAAAAGATCCTGAGAAATGTTACAACATGGAAATCTGCGCAACTCCGATCACAGTCGGCAAGCAAGGAATCTCTGAGTACGCTGTGCCCACTCTCAATGAATCCGAAACCAAGTTGTTGGAATTTTGCAGGTAAGTTATTTTAAGATTTTGTAGTTCACTATACCAAAATTATTTCATAATAATACCTACAGTTCCTCAGAGAATGCAAAAATGAACAGTCTAATTTCGTTTCTTAAATAAAGAGTTCTTAACATGTCCTCGTTAAAAAAAAGAGTTAAGATACAGTATAAAATTATAAAAGGTTTCTCGTTTCCCTAGATGTGACCTCGAGGACATGTTGAACCTAGGCCGGTGCTACGCAGTAGGAGATGAGTACTATCTGCACCCTTGCAAAGTCTGCTCTTGTTGTATCTGTCCACCATGTAAAGTTTGCACTGCTTGCGGGTCGGATGAGAAAAAGTCCTAGTACTTTGAAGGCCTTAAACGAGACATGATCTATCTGCGGTTTAAACAAAAAGTGCGGCGTCTTCTATGAACAAGACTTAAGTCCTGGGATGGGCAACTTGGATTGAGACGAAGGAAAATAAAAAGGATTCAAATTATAACGAACATCTTAAAACACACACTGAAAGAGATATAAACAGGTGCTTGAAGACTAAAGATGATACCATATTTTTTTTGTAAAAATGTACCTGAACGTAATTTTAATCGAATTAAAAACATAAGCAATTCAAGTATCTTTTAGTGCAATCTTTTTTAATATTAAAAACGAAAGTAACTTTTAATTGATCATAATAAGTATAAAGCCCCAAAACTTTTAATGAAATCGTTACTTGTTCAGTTTTACCCGTTACTTAATCAGTTTCACCTGTTTAGCGACTTCCTAAATTAGAAAATATTTATTATGAGGACACGCACGTTAGTTTTAACGTATTTAGGAAACACGAGTTTTTCATCAGCCTGTTAACGTGAATTGGATCGTAACCCCAGCTAGGTGGCACGAGGCATTTAACGCGGTCGATACGCATCACGCCTGTATTTGCACGTGTAAAATGGCTTCTTGAGATTTTTCTGGGAACGGCAAGGTTTTATAATTGAAAGAGTACAATCACCTGAGTAA
The DNA here is from genome assembly GCA_951394285.1 of Epirrhoe tristata. Lineage (NCBI taxonomy): Eukaryota > Metazoa > Arthropoda > Insecta > Lepidoptera > Geometridae > Epirrhoe > Epirrhoe tristata. The sequence continues at coordinate 5,269,138 of OX596145.1, forward strand.
AGTTTTATTTATAGCCAATTCGGAGAACATTTGTTGAAGTATGTAGTCTTGGACTTGGACACCACAGTACAGTACACGTTTACGAGTTAGGAGGAACCAGAGTCGTACTCTCACCACCATAATATTGCTAGATAAATTGTTTGATTACCTTCTGCATTAACCTTATTTATCAACTGTCGCAGTAATATAGAGCCGAGCCTAAAGGTGGGATGTGCTCTCGACTTTCAATCTGAAGGTTGTGATTTTTAATCCCAGCTGAGCATCAGTGAATTTTTTATTTTGGAAATGGCCTTGGTAGAGCCTCTGTGAGACTTGTTCTGAAGGCACGCATTTAACTAAACCATACACAGTTACCATAAAACAAAAAGTTTACTTATTCTATTCTATAGGTATTCATTTTTTTTCTTAGTTATAGTTCAATTGGTGATTTAGTTATCTCACGCCGCCGCATTGTAGAAGATCTCTAAACTAAGAAAATGAGAGAAGACAATAATTGAAATTGTATAGGTACTTAATAGAATTTATATGTATCTAGGATGGACTGCGTGAAGGATGATATGGGTAAGAAAAGAGTGAGTGTTGAGATGACGGCTGATAGTGCGGAGTGGAAGAGAAAAACCTGTTGTGCCGGCCCCATATAATAAAGTGGGATACGGGCAGGGAAATAATGATGACTTAATAGAATTTATAGGTAAGTATTTTATTGATGACAAGTCACCATGCTAAGTAGTAACACAGTAGTAAGTACTTTTACTCAATCATAAAATGGACTTACAATTTCGACTGACGGTAATAGGGTTTTAAATGTTGGTAGGTACTTACTATACTACTTACAATACTTGGTCTTTATATAAATCACGTTGCTTTAGGCGAGGGTGGGCTATTTTTAGAATGCTTGCACGTTTTTATGAATTCCGTGTTTACTGGACAATGATTGTAAGTTCTAATTACAACTAGCAATAAGTCGGTTTGTTTAATTATTTTTTTACTCGGATCCTTCTTCAATAAAACCCTATGGGTTAGCTAATTTATTATTGATCAACAACTCTTAATTAAGTTAGATGATGTAAGAGTAAGTAAGAACACACATTCGCCTAGTAAAACGTGACTAAACACCACACAAGGGAGCACTCCATAATCCCACGAGACGATATTCGATATTGAACTTGTGCCGTGGCCGTGTGACGAAGGTCAGGGGGAGGGCCTTCGGGGATAATCTGCAATGTGACTCTGGAGGCGCAACTCAATAGCGACCTAACTCAATATATTCCTAACATGTGAAGAAAACAAGGCTATTAGAGGTACTCAGCAGTTGGTGGATTTGGTCTGATTAGATAGATAGATGAAGAATCATTAATTTTGAACATAAAAGTAGTCAAATTAAATTATTAAAAAGTGAGTTCGTAAGTCAGTGGCCAATTTTGGTGACGGAGTTTTTAGACGCATTCAGGCCTCCTAAATTATTAGACCTTAGACTAAAGTATTGGTAAGAAACTATTGAATCTTCAATATTTACCGTTTCTTTACTTTCATTGCTTCCTGCCGTGGGAAATTGAAAAATTTGATTACAGTAACAACTACAGTAAATCCCTAACGGCCGTCTAATAAACGTGGTATAGAGTTATTCCAGGTACAAACTAAATTTTGTATGGTTATTTGTATATACAAAAAATTTAATAAAATTTAACAAAAACTATTTCAGGCCCTAAACTTATTTTTGTCGGTGTAATGGTAAGCACATATTTTTCTTTATTTTGCGCTGTCCGCTACTGCTTATGACTTGAGTAGCAAGGAAAGCCCGCTCGGAAAATCTCCACGATCAATGTCAGGATCGCAACCTTCTATAAATTCCATGAATGCTGAAATCCGTCGATAACTTTTTTAAAATCTTGTTTCTACAAGATAAGTCAATACATAATTTGTAGTTGAAATGTATGATAGACCATATTTTTGAACACAAAATTATCACTATAAGTATTGGGAAGTTCGGTATCGGAATGATGGGCGCTAGCAACAAATACTTACACTTATTAGTTTATTTAAAGAAGGAGTGTAAATAAAAATAATATTTTAATTTAATAGATGGCGTATTATTAGGTCGTTTGGCTAGCTGCTCAGTTAGTAGACCGAGGTAGATGAAACCCTTATTATTTCCTGTTGCATTAACGACTCAAAGCAAAGTACTTGGCTACATGAACAAACACATCGATATTCGATATTCTATGAAACCACAGCCTTTTTATATCATGAAAACCAATTTGTAGGTAGGTATTATTTCTACCTGATTTTTTGAAGCTAGAATATAGTTTGCATTATTTTGGAAATAAAAAAAAATTACTTACTCTAATCATTAAAGTAGGTAGGTATATTAAGTAATATTTACCAATGATATTTTGAAGATACCTATACTTACTACTGTGCACTGTACTGTGCTTCTGTAATTAGTAAATTTTGTTTAGGACTTAATCAAAATTGGAGTAAATTTACATAAACTCACAAGTCCACAACTAGCAATTTGAAAGACCAGTATTTTTTTAATTCGTCGGTTAATGTTTTTTAAAACGTCTGATGAAACTGAATAATATTCTAGCTGGCATAAGCGTTTAGAGTGCGTCTGTCGGGGGCGGTTAAGGTCAGCGCAAGTACTTGAATGTATTCGAGGGAGGCAGCCTGCTCCATCCCCCTGCCAGTATCATTCCTACTCCACTCGCCGCGACCTACGCTTGTATACGCAATTAAAATAAAATAATAAATTGATTTATTTAAATATTGTGTAGTGAGTGAGTAGGTATTGCAGTTGGAAGTTTAAAGTTTCATTGTGAAGTTTTATTGAGGTAAGGAGAATTGAGTGCATCTAATAAAAAAAAAATTTAGAGGGCGAATATTTTTAATAAAAACAAAAAAATGTATAAGTATAGATGTACATAGATACCTTGTTTAAATAATTAGTATAAAAGACAATTTCTTTACTTATCTGTAGCAGCAAATTAAAAACTTCAAGAACAAAAAACCTGTGGTAAATATTTTAATTCGATGAAAACTTTCTAGAATCTATTTGCTCTATAAATATCTCAAGTATCACTAAGCTAATATTACTGGAATGAGTGTCATTGAATATTAAAATAGTTCTAGTTGCGATGGCTGAATTTCAAAAGAAGCTCTATCCAAACTGCGACTCGAGCGTGTGGCTACGCTCTTGCGAAGAGGAAGTGGACGAGCCTTTAGAAGGAAAGATTACTGGTACGTAGAAAATTTAATTGTTTTTGCCGTGAAAGGAACGAGTGGGTGTTACACACCCACTCGAAAGTCAAGTAGTGGTCTTACATCGTCGGTTATGCAGGGCCGGAATTCATGTACCTACTTGTGGCCTGGATTTACCAATTTGTCCATGGGCGCCATAACTTTACTGCGTGTCAAAGCACTTATATGTCCAATGTCCATGCTTATCTGTGTATACGATGAATAAGAAAGTTCGCTTTACTTGGACTTACCTACGCGCTATTTATGCCCCGTGGGCAAAAGGTAATAAAATAATACCTAACTACTACATTTTTGCCCGCCACAGTTGACTAAATATAATATGTACTTCCATTTTGTTTTTAGGAGAGATACCTTCATGGCTAAAAGGTACGCTACTACGGAATGGGCCGGGGTCTCTCAAAGTGGGATCTATGCGATTTCAACACATATTTGACAGCTCAGCACTTTTGCATAGGTACAAAACATGTTTCATCATTCTTATATATATATATATTTTTTTTCTTATTTGTAGGCAACAACAACCATTGAAACTATTACCTATTAGGAATATAAGCATTAATTATAACATAAGTTATTCTTTTTTCGTTCTTGGTAAAGACCAAAACAGAATGAATGTAGTGTGCTTATAATATTCTCTACTTTAGATTCGCTATTCACGATGGCACTGTGACATATCAATGCCGCTTCCTCCTCACCAACACGCTGAAGAAAAACCGCGCGGCCAACAGGATAGTGGTCACGGAGTTCGGCACCAAATCAGTTCCGGATCCTTGCCACACCATTTTCGACAGGTATGATATGTAAATAAAATCCCACCAAAACATTCCATGTAAAATTGCTTGCCAAGACTATATTTCACTAAAAAAAAGCAATGATATATCTGTACCTACTACTTGTGTCTGTACTTACTGAGTGTCAAAAATCAAGTTTTTTTTTCTTCAAAATAAACCTACAAAAGAAATGGCTACCTTCAATGCGTTAATATTTTGTCTTCTAAGATTCTGCTTTTAAGATACTACCTATACTATTATATCGACCTCTGTGGCGCAGAGGTGAAAGCCCGCTTGGGATGCAGAAGGTTGCGGGTTCGATTCCCGCCGCGAGATAAATGTTTGTATGATCTGCAAATATTTATCTCAGGTCTGGGTGTCTCTATGTATAATAATAATTATGTATGGATTTACAAACAAAAGTATATAAAGTAGTTTAACAGTTATCTGGTTCCCATAGTACAAGCTTTGCTTAGTTCGGGGCTAGATGATGCTGTGAAATGTCCAGCATTATTTTTATATGTTGTCTATGCTATAACTGAGGCATAACAAACTGTGCTTTTCAGGGTGGCAGCGATATTTAAGCCGGGAGAATCAATCTCCGACAATGCCATGATATCTGTGTATCCGTTTGGCGATGAAATATACGCCTTCACGGAAGGACCAGTTATTCACAGGTACCTATAATAGAAAAATGCATTTTTTTTCATTATACTATTCGTTTCCCAGCTGAGATATTTTTTCGTCCAGAGCATCTCTTAGTTTTTAAATAAACTTGAAAGATAGTTACTGTTGTAGATATGATTATCGAAACTAAGAATATGTTTAGAAAATAACAACGAAACATCAACGTGTTCTGAGATTAAAAGGAAGTAAAAGTAAGTACCTACTTAAGTACCTATATGTTTTTTGTGGTTCCAGAGTAGATCCAGTGACTCTCGATACGATGGAACGGAAGAATCTAACCGAGAAGCTGGCACTTGTTAACCACACTTCACATCCGCATATCATGCCAAATGGTACGTTTTAACCATTTTTCATTTCAAACAACCAAGTTTATGATTCAAGTTGAGTTGAATACTTTGAGTAGTGGATTATATGCTCATACATTCAACATTCACAAGTTTTTGACGAAACTTTTATAGTTGACTTCTTGTTGAAGATTTGATGTGCTCGCTCGAGGTTAAAACAACCATAATTAGGTAATTAAAGTTCAGGGAAACTTAATTTATTTTTATTTATTTATTTATTCTTACTGACTGTACGTTTTACAGTTTTTTTTTCTATATTTTCAGGCGATGTCTTCAATGTTGGAATGTCCGTAGTGAAAGGCACTCTACGTCACGTCGTGGTCAAATTCCCTTACACTGAAAAGGGTACATTTATTCACTGTTTTTTGCCAGGATCATTCCATGCCTGCAAATTTGCATACTCAATCGTACGCATTAATTCAGTTCAGTTTCTTGGTTTATGGCTTCTGCGACTTGCTGTCACAATTCTGCCAACGCATTAATTCAAGCAATCTAATAAATATGTAATTTTTCAGGTGATATGTTCGAGAAGGCTCACATCGTGGGTAGTTTGAAGCCACGCTGGCCATTACATCCTGCGTACATGCATACTTTTGGTAAGTTAAATATCATACTAAACTTGCTTAAAAAATACGTTGTCAAGTAATTAAAAGAAATCGGATCACAACTGAACTATAGGACGTTTTTTTAGTTTTTTTTGAAGTCTAATGGGGTAGTCAAATGCACGTCACATGCCAATACAATTTTAATAAGTACCGACTACAGTAATATATTTCTGTATTCTGTGGTAATATCAAAAATATATCAAATGAATGATTTCAATTGTTCCAGGTGTGACTGAAAACTACTTCGTGATAGTGGAACAGCCGCTCACAGTGTCCCTCCTGGGTGTGCTGCAGAATCAGCTGTCGAACGAGCCGCTAGCCAGCAGTCTGATGTGGTATCCTAAGCATGAGGTAAACACTATAACACAATATTACTGATAGAACCAGGTAAGAAGCATTATTAATAGTGACAACGTCAGTGGCGTAGCTAGGTAGCCAAGGGCCCTGGTGCAAAATAGACTGGGGCCCTAACTGAACGGTTTAAGTTTTATCAAGTCAAATTTTTTGTTTTTTGATTTTTTTTGTAAAAACTTGCGATTTGATTCGTCATTTTCTGGGCTGATTGTAGTTACTTAAGTATATATTTTGAAAAATCTAGAAATGCAGTTTTTTTATTTAACCTTCCGGGCTCTCGGGCTCTGATTCAGAGTCCGAGGGCCCCTTGAGCTTGGGGGCCCCGGTACACTGCACCGCCTAGCCATCCGGTAGCTACGCCACTGGACAACGTACACATACGAGTAAAATCACGCCTTCTCCCCGTAGGGATATGCAGGTAACATAGATTTCTACTAGCTACGATCCTGAAATGCATCTTTCACCACATTTACCCAAGAAGGATCTGAAGTGCAATGCCAAAAATAATAACAAAGGTTTTTATGGACAAGCAAATTCTGTGTCATATAGACAGTTTCAGAAATTAGCGAAATGCCGAAAATACCATGACATCTGTGTGTAGATACATCTACATACCTTCTCGTTTGAATAGGACGAGAATTTGTCGAGTCAGCTACTTTTCAAATTTAGCAAAGCCGTTTAAAAAAAGTTGAATCCAGTTCAGTTCTTCAGTTTCATTTAACTGATTATAGTTCCTTTTACCTTGACGATTAACTTCTATTTTCTGCTTTTCTTCTCTAACAGAGGGTAGACAATACGTTATTTCTCTCCTTCCAGACCCACATAGTGCTGATAAGCCGTAAAGACGGAAAGGAGCACAAACGCTACCGCACCGCGACTATGTTTTTTCTCCACATCATCAATACGTTCGAGCAGGACGGCAAAGTGATACTAGACCTTTGCTGCTACAAGGACGCTAAGGCATTGGATGCTATGTACGTGAAGGCTATTGAGGTAAGATTATTATTATTATTATATTAGCCCTGAATGTCCCACTGCTGGGCAAAGGCCTCCCCCCCACTCCCTCCATTCATCCCTCTCCCGTGCTAATAAGGTCCAGTCGGCACGGAATTGACGAGCTCGTCCCTCCATCTTGTCGCGAGGTAAGATATTTTGTTAAATATTGTGTTGATGCCGTGTTTGCCTATTGGAATGTACAGTCAGCAACGAAAGTCGATTAGCATTTGATTTTCAAATCTGAATATTTTCTGAATCCATGGCCAAAATTTTGACAAAATATTTGAAGATTAAGTATTAGTCCATAACAATTGCGTTTTAAATGTTTTATTTAAAAACAATAAATTAATCGACGTTCGTTGCTGACTATACCTTTGACTTTCAATCCGAAGGTTATGAGTTCGAATCACTTTTTGATGGCATTTTTTAAGCTTTTTTAAGCAAACCTCATTCCAATCTAGGATAACCTCCTTATTCCTTATTTCCAGACAATGCAAAGTAACGCAGACTACGCAGAATGGTTCCGCGGCAAACCAAAGAGGCTGGAGCTACCGCTCTGTGCTCCCAAGTTGACCCGAGTCGAACCAACATTGATAGTCGACCTTGGCTGCGAAACTCCGAGGATACACTACGATTTACATAATGGTAAGCATATTTTTCGTGGAACCAGTGTGGTGAAAGGAGTAAGTGGGAGCTACCACTTAGCTCTCCTAAGTTGACCCGAGTGGAGCCTACCTTGATAGTTGACCTTGGCTGCGAAACTGTGAGGATACACTACGATTTACATAATGATAAATCAACTGATTACAATTTAGCTCGTAGTAAGATGGATCCGAATATTCATCAAACGAACGCGAATAACTCCCAGGAGCCGTATTCCCGTTCTTATTTTCGTTCGTTTGATGAATGTTCGGATGTTTCTTACTACAATTTCTGACTTCAAGGGTCAATATTTCGGTTTGGAATATTTGGTCCTAGGTTAGGACCGTGTTTTAACGTTGATCTTATTGATTGAATACAATGTAGCTCGTAGTAAGGAGCATCCGAATATTTATCATACGAACGAAAATACGTATGCGAATTACCCCCAGGGCTCATAAAAAATACTATACGGAAAAAAAGCGTTCATTCATGAACGATTTTGGTCCAGATTTTTTTTACAGCATCTAACACAGTTTGCTTGCTGTGCTGAGAATAATAATGGAAATCTATTATCTGAAATTGTTTCAGGCCGTCCCTACAGATACTTCTACGCCATGAGTTCTGATGTAGATTCTGACAATCCTGGGACTGTGAGTAGAATTATTCAAATTAAAAAAACTAAGAAAATTCTTTACTATTTTCTCAGATATTCAGATATTCATTTATTCATTTATTCATTTCTAAAAAACAGAATTCCCAATTGGTATAATTAATAAAATCTCGTTACTTTTAGATAATCAAAGTGGACACAGTGACAGCAGAGACAAAAACATGGTGTAACACAAACTGCTACCCCAGTGAACCTATTTTCGTGCCCACGCCAGATGCAAAGGTATATTCTCCTAGAAATGATTGATTAAGTGATGATCTAGGTACCTATCTTTAAAACTGAAAAATGTTGTCTAAATATGTCTACACCTACTAGAAGTCCGACAGCTACCAGAAGCGCCATATGGTTTTGTACTCGGTAAACTTTAACGGAATTATTTTTAAATTTTAAAATCTAAAAGCTCATTTTATAACTAAACTTTTTGTTCAAGTTTTCACTTTTCTCCCAATGTTTTTTTTCTAAGGAAAAGTCTCAGGAAAAAATACTAAATAATCTGAAAAACCTATTAGGTATGTTTTCCGTTCCCTGTTATAAACATCTAGGTTGGCGAGTCACCAAAGCTATTATTATAAATGTAATAACACTGTCGCTTAGATGAAACCTTGGTTTTCTGAGATTTAAAGACTTGAGTAGGTACTATTACACTTAATTTACTGTTCTTCTAAAACAATTATTAAAACCAGTTCCCACATTATCATATTTCCTAAGTATAGATGTCGCAGCCAACTGGTTTAATCCGCCGTCTAATTAAACGCCTAGCCATTTGATTAAACGGCCTGAATGATATTAGGCAAATGGCTTGGAGCTATTACGTTTAACTACTTGCCTAGCCAAGTCATTTATAAGTAATAAAGATAACATTATTGTTGAACGGGTTTGTGTACCAATTAGCACTATTTCATAACTAGATGGCGCGACTGACCCTGCGTCTTACGTTACGTGGGCAATCTGGACGCGAACGCGAAGCGGCGCGGTGCGGTGCGGAAACAACAAACAGTCGATTTACTATTGAAGTGTCCTTTGTCACCGGTGCGCAGCGGCGCGGCGTATTTGTATGATTGGACGTAAACTATGTAGGACGATTCGCCCGCACGTAGGACAGACGCGCCGCGACGCGCCGCGCCTCATTGAATCGCATCGCTTCGCTTCGCAATCGCGTCAAGGCGCCCACATAAGACGCAGGATGAGAATGATCAATTCCTAGATCGCGCTGACGAAAACGCACGGCGAATAATGTTGTCAAATTAAGATCTCTCTAGCTAGATGAAAGTTAGGTTATGTTTGAGCCTGTCCAGATAGAGCGTTTCACACGCGTAAGCGCTCGCGCGTTCTCCAGATACTAGAGCTACATTCATCGCATGCAGATGCTGCGTCGCGTTATAGTTACCTTAGAGTCATTAGAATAATACTAGTCAACTTGCCTATCATAGTCGTAACAATTATTTCTTTATTTGTTGTAAGTAGGTATAGTGTTGTATATTTTATTTATATATAATTTGTTTTGTATTTAATTTACATTATATATATATATACATATATATTATATTATTATTAATATAGTTTTTCATTTAAAAACAATTATTATTCACTTCTCTTTAGATTTTTTGTACGCCGTCCTTTTTATAGTAATTTCTGTCCTATCTATACATAGGTTACCAGGAAGAGATCGCTTTTAGCGATAAGGTCACCCTTTCTTACACTTTTTGTTATCAAGGTTTTTATTTTCTGTTTTTTACTTTTTGAATTATTTTTTTTGGTGTACAATAAAGTTATAATCTATCTATCTACAAGTAGTAGGTATATCAGTTACCTGGTTCCTATAATCATAATCATATATTCATAATTCCAGGTGTGTACTTACATACAAAAGATTTTAAATCTCAGCCAGAACCTGCACTTACAGGCGTATGAATAAAACATTTATTAATTTAAATAAAAAAAGTACGTGTGTGTCATGGAACACTCGGTTGCAACGAAGTTTCTATAATTTAAATTGTCGTCAATTAATAAGTATACAATAGAAACGCTCTTTCGTACTAACAATGTCAGTCAATGTCAATCTATGAACAGATTCACACCAGCGCGCCTCATGACGTGAAAAGTGTCAAAGTAGGTACTACATTTTGTAGTCAAAGAATTTATTTAAGTAAGCTGCATTTTTCAATAAGCCATCGTGTCAAATTGGTTTTAAATCTACTAAATGTCATAACTCTTAAAGCATCAGGAATTTTATTATAACTTTTTATTGCCATGTTATAAAACTATTATTTATTAGACTAGGTACAGCGCGGCTTCGCTCACGTGGTACCAACATTTTGAATAGCCTATGCTATTTCAGCGCCTATTTCAAGTTTCATCCAAATCGATTCACTTATTTAGGCGTGATTGAAACACAAATATACTTACAAACTTTCAGCATTATTATATTCGTTTGAAGTTGGATGATTTGATTCGGTACCTAACCTATATACCAACCATTATAGACAACAGTGCTAATGACGCTGAATAAATGTATGTCTCATATCATGTTTGTAACCCTGGTTCTTCATGGTATTGTTTGCCAACGAACAGGAGCAGAATTATCTCATAAGATTATTCTAAGAGATCCCAGCAGTCCTAATAAATACTTTTTGCTGTTGACTATTGTCCTACATTAAATTTATTTATATTTTCTAGGAAGAAGATGACGGAGTATTGCTGTGTGCATTAGTATGGGGCGGTTTCAGGGATTGTGAAGTATCTCTACTAATTCTCGACGCACGGACGATGAAAGAAATTGGTCGCGCGCATTTCCACACCAAATCTCCGGCGCCAAAGTGCTTACACGGTTGGTACTTGCCGCAACATGTAAAGTAAAAGTATTGTGTTTATAGCGGATTTGCTATGAGATCGATAAGCGAATTTCTTGTTTGCTGAGATGGATGAGCCGAATGCTTTCAACACTGAGTTTGGACGTCAGCATGGCACTTCAACAGATCTTCGAAAACATGAAAAGAATAACCATCCGACTGTCGAATAAGTTTCCGAGAAACATCAGCTGTTTTGTCAAATTTACACGACAAAGTTCGATCCGACCAATGAATCGCAAAAGCAGCCATTCGACTCGAAAAAACGTCGCTTGTTGAATGCATTCGATTGGAGAAGGAATCGCCCTGTTGAACTTCATATTCAAGTGATTGCGGGATGGCTTCTGACATTCGATTGTCCAGACATTTTTTGAAAATTAGTGAGAGGTTTGGAAATGGATCGTGTTAACATAAGTGGATTAGATGTAGATTGAATTGAAATGTAGATATAAGCCCACGTTGATGGTTCATTTCTTTTGTGAATACAAAAAAACAATGATGGTGATGCAGGTGGTATCTTGCAGTACCTAGATTTGATTATTAAGACACGTTGATCCTTAAAGAGAAGTACCTAAAGAAGCAAACTAAAGATACCAGTGTAGTGAAAGTATTTGTGTTCTATGTAAAAGATGCGCGTAAATCCCAAAATTAATTACCTAAGTATCAGATTGACCAGATTGTTCATTTTTTATTTTGGTACCCAAAATCTAGTAATGTTGGTAGAATACACTAAGGAAATTAGTCAAATTATTAGGTCCAATAAATGTTTAATTTAATTAGATCTCTGCACAAAATTGAAATATTTTTCTAACATTTCTACGCCTTGTCAACGTTAACTCGATTTTAACAACATAGGTAGGTACTAGGGCGTGTTATTTTTAAAAACCGGTTTTTCGGTTTTTATGTTTTCGTTAACCGATTAAACCGGTTTTTCGGTTGTTTTTTTCGAGATATTTATGATAGGTGTCTTGGCAAAATAAAATTATAAATTTTAATAAAATTGAAATATATTATTTTAATAAGCAAGCACCAATTAAATTAACGAACAAAGTAATAAAATTCAACAATATGATAAATCAGTCCTCATAGTTACGAAGTGTAATTCACTTTTTTATTTGGTATTATTAAGTTTTTATTTGTTTCTTGTATAACTAAGCCCTTTCGTGATGTACCTGCGCTGTGATTGGTGGAACGTCTGTTTTCCTTGAAAATCATTATGCAACAATTCTAAAAAATCAATAAATGATAAATTTTGAAGTAAATTCTAAAACCGTCTTAGAAAGTTATGTTAAGATGGTTTGGGATGTAGAGAGGATGGATGACAGTCGTTTGACAAAGCAAGTGTATCAGGCAAGTGTGTATGGGACAGCTGGAAGGGGAAGGCCTAGGCGCACCTTCTTGGATCAAATTGGCGACATTTTGGAGAAGGGCCAGATCAAAAGTACCTACCCTAAACCGGCGAGCATGTATGAAGAACGTAACGAGAGTGAATGAGGCAAAAGTTGTGTGTCAGGATCGTAGCAAGTGGAGATCCGTGGTCTCTGCCTACAGCTTCGGGAAAGAGGCGTGATTTTATGTATGTATGTATGTATTCAAATAATTCAGTTTTATATTAAAACTCTCTCTTGCTAAAGTAAAGTTATAAACATTTGGTAATGTTTCTGGCTTGTCAACTTCATGCCAAAGTGCACTCATCAACGGCGTTTTATGCGGTCCAAAGATGGATTTCTGAGAAGTTTTTGTTTGTATTTTTGCAATTGTAATGTATTATGTTGTAATATAATTAGGTAGATTATTAAGATAGTTTTAAAAAAGTCTAGAAAGCGTAGTTTTAAATAAATTTTTCATCTATTACTCATTATAAAAAAAACCGAAATCCGGTTATTTTGAAGGGAAAAAACCGGTTAAAAACCGACGTAAAATCAGCCGGTTAACCGGTTTTTCGGTTAATCGATTAATCGGTTTACATGCCCTAGTAGGTACCTGTGTGGTTATTTTAATAGCTACGAAACATTAAGAATTTTTAAATTTATATAGTTTTTTATGACCTATCTTGGCTTTTATACGTTGACATAACATTATTGTCTGTCCGACTTTGAACTTAAGTATACCTAACTTATTTAGAAGATAAAATTCGATTTTTGTGAATTAGCGAAAATAAAATAAATATTATGTTCATGTGAATTTTTTTATTGAATCACTATTAAGGTTATTTATTCCATTTCAAAGCCAACCTGTTTTGTAGAATAGTCCCACAACTGCTTGCCTTTACGTTCACTTTTCGCCGTCCACAAGACGAGTCTGTTGGAACAGTCGACGAAGTATTTACCCGAAACCTTCTTGCACTCCTCGGAAACCGCCAAGTGGAGCACAGTCTGTGCGCCGTCCTCCGCAGTTCGACTGTACAGTAGCGACCAACACCAGAACATAAACCTTAGCACGCACGGTAAGTTCCTAGAGATTCCAGTCATAATGACCCCAGGATGCACCGCGTTCGCTACCACTCCACTACCCGCCAACCTCCTCATTAGCTCCATTGTAAACACCATCATGCAGAACTTGCTGTTACAGTACGCAAACGTGTTATTATTAAAAAATCCTATCTCATTTATCGTGCTCGGATTGAAGTGGCCAAAGAAATGTAAGATCGAACTGAGGTTAATAATTCTGCTGGGTGACTTCTTCAACAAAGGCAGTAAGAGGAGTGTCAATAGAAAGTGACCGTAGTAGTTGACCTGCATCGGCTGAATGATCCCATCCTCAGTGTATGTGTCCGCGTATCCGTAAATACCAGCGTTGTTCACTAAAACGTCGAGTCTGTCTTCGGTTTCAAGGATGTTTGCGGCGAATTTGTGCACTGATTTGAATGATGATAGGTCCAGGTGTTGGTAAGTGACTTCATAGTTGCCGGTCTCCTGAACGATGGAGTCCCGGGCGGCGATGCCGCGGGTCGCGTCCCTGCACGCAAGAATAACACGCGCGCCTCGCCTCGCCAAGTCCATCGCTGTATAAAACCCGATACCCGAATTCGCCCCGGTCACTATCACCACTTTGCTCTTCATGGATACTTTGGACTTGCATTTTCTAATACTAAATCTGAGATGTAAACTAATCGCAATGAGTATAGCTAATAGTAATAATATTACTACAATTATTGCGATGACGAGCTCCATGACACGGCTCTCTGAAGCGATTTAAGTCTACGACTGGCGACGTACTAGGTAGTAGGTAGGTACCAGCAAGTTATTCTTATGTACAGGATTCTAACATAAAACGTCGGAATAATCATATTCAAAGTGTGGCTTATACATTAGCCAGAGCTGAGTTTCAAGTTCCAGGTGTTTTTGGTATAAATTTTTATGTATACCAGCGGAACGCCCGCGACTTCGTTCACGTTGTAGGTACCTATCAACATATTAGTGTTGCTTGGCTAAACTGCGTATTACGTGGTTTTACTAAGTTGCTATTAATTGACCGAGCGAGCAAAGTGTCTCAGTTTCGAGATTGGCAAAAAATGATTTTGCCTGTCTATCCATCTGTCTATGTTTTCGCCTACGGGTCGCATTTCTCAACCGATTTTAATGAAAATTGGCCCAGAGGAGGCCTTGCTTTTTTTGTTTGTCGATCGCGATTTTTGACTAGAGGAAAAATAGGGGAGAAAAGGGGGAAGTTTGCTGTAGCGTTATTTATCAACGGATTTCAATATAATCAGAGAGGCACACCAAGGACTTAATTCTATTAGTGAAAAAATATCCAAATAGGGGAAGTGGAGGGGGGGGAGAGGGAATGTTTGCTGTAGCGTCAACAAACAGGATCACAACTATGTTCTCGAGGTGCGGCAGACATTCCCTCAGATCTTTTTATATAGTCTACATCCTTTAAAGATGTCTACGAGAGTTGTCAGAGGCATGACCAAATAATAATAACAATAGTCCTCCTCGTCGAATCCGACAATGGCGAACCTTAAATATGTTGAAAAAAGTTATGAGCCCGAATGTGGCTCGCAAAGCCGAATTTTTTTTCTTGACCATGACCAAATACATAATAGGTAACTATGAAAATGCCCACTTCTTTTTCAAAATTGTACTTTTTAGAAGCGAAGTTCTCACAGAACCACTGGTCTACCAATAGGTTCCTACTCTAACACGGATTAATCCAATTAATCTTTCCGCGTACCTGCTCCATACAGCAAACAATGATGAATTAGTAAGCCACTAATATTAAGTGGACAAACACCGCGCCTACGTATTTCAGTATACTCTCATTAGTGTTTCAACTTTCACTCGTAATACATTCTCACGCTAAATTGTATCATTTTAAAAACATTGACTCTTCGTTAATTGTGCAAAATGCAGGAATCTGACGAGAACGATCTACGGCTGTGGTCAGAGTTCAATGAGAGAATACTTACCGAGGAGTTCACATGGGTCAAAATAGTTTACGGGGTAGTGTTATCGGTTGTCTTTGTCGTCGGCATGGTCGGCAATCTCTTGACCTGCATCGTCATCTACTCCGACAAGAGCATGCACACCGCAACTAATTACTACCTCTTCAATCTGGCAGTATCCGACATGGTCGTCACTCTAGCTATTCTAATAGAATTGAAAGATCATTTCATGGTGGAGAATAAGGTTTTCCGTTACGAATACGACGAGCTAACGTGCAAAGTGCATATCTTTTTGTTAATAGCACTTTGGAATCACGGTATTTTGGTGATGACAGCGCTTGCGGTGGAGCGGTACATAGCGATCTGCTATCCCATGGTTCTGAAGTCTTCGCCGGTTTGGCGGAGGGTATCGAAAGTTATTGGAATAATTTGGTTAATAGCGATAGCAGAGTCGCTGCCTGAGCTGTGGACAGTCGGTTTGACGAAGACTCGGAAAGCCAATATCTGCTTCATCCTGCCGACGTACAAAGCGCGGATCGTGAACGGGGTATTAGCTTTAATCACGTTCATAATACCGCTGGGGACTATGTTGTTCATGTATGCGATGATAGCGTTCAAAATGAACAAGATGCAACAGGCAAGCAGTAGCAGAGACAAAGTATTCAACCACCGTGACAACAGGAGTAAAGTGAACAAACTCATCGGTAAGTAAGTTAGGACATACTTAGGTAGGTACCAACATCTTGTTTGTATTATTTATTTATTTTTTGTATTATTACGTTTTGCACTGAGCCAAAGGGCTTTCTATATTCTTTCCTCGTCTCCACCTCTTTGTGGTTATGGGGTCCGTGTGATAATTCATCCTTGGGTTCAGTGTCACTGGAATTTCGCAACTTTCGCAAAGGCAGGCTATATTGGTAGATAGACATTTAAATGATCTAATAGTTGACTGAGCGAGCGAAGCGTCTCAGTTTCGAGATTGGCCAAGAATGCTTTTGTCTTTTTGTCCGTCAGTACTCGCCTACAGGTCGCATTTTTCAACCGATTTTGACGAAAATTGGCACACAGGTTGATTGATTAGAAAACTTTTGTCGATTGCGATTTATGATTGGGCCGAAAATAGGGGAAAGGGAAGAATTTTACTGTAGCGTTATCTATCGACGGATTTAAATCAAATTTGAAAGGCACATTAAGGACTTCATTCTTCTACATAAGATGTTATGAAAAAAAAAAACAAAAAGGGGAGGTGGAAATTTGTTTAAGCGTTTTATAGGACGTTTTTTCGTAAAATGTATACCTACGTATACTAATCAGACTACAGTCCTGTCCGCCTTTAAGAGACGAACCCGTAGACACCAGATTCTACCCCCTAGGACCAAAGGAACGTAAGTAATCACTAAAACTTATCCCTCTATATTGCTTAAAAGTTTCCTTAGGCATAGGTAAGGTACCTACCTTACCTAAGCCTATTGGAAAATACAAAGCACCTGAAAATCAATTTAGTTCGCGAAGTCTACCTGTTCTCACACAACCACTAGTATTATTTGCATCTTAAGTGGAATTTTGTTATTCAGTAGCATTGACGCTGTCGTTCCTCGTGTGCTGGGTTCCATACTTCATTGTGCGCCTTCTAATATTCGCCCTGGATCTCAATCAGCTCATAAGTTTAGACAAGGTGAGCACTAAGGATAATTTTTTTGTTTAGTTTTTGATTAATTTTGACGTACCTACTTCGCGTTTCGCACAAGGTAGGTCTAGTCTATCAGTTAAGAATCAATCATATTTTACACTAAGTAAAGTTATTACTTACATGCTAAACTTGTAAAGAATAGGTAAAAATTGCTTGTTTCAGTGGTGGAACGCTTTGTACAAATTCTCAGCAATTAACTGCTGGTTCAGTGCTGTGCTCAACCCGCTGCTATTTAGTCTCATGTCCACCAAGTTCCGGAAAGCATTGAAGGTACAATCGGATCACGTGTTCCGTTCTTATTACAATACAAACAGTGGGTATAGGAACGTACCTATACCCACTGTTTGTATTTTTTTGGTCACGTTTTTATAAAGATACTAGCTAACCCGCGGCAAACGTTGTTTTTCCATTAAATCGCTATTAAAAAATAAGGGTTGATCGTAGAAGGGTGAAAATTGAGGATTGTATGTATTTTTGTATGTTGTATCATAAAAAAATAGAAATTAAAAATTTTGTCTAAAAAATAACAAATAAAATTTAGGGGTGGACTACCCCTATTTAGGGGGATGAAAAATAGATGTTGGCCGATTCTCATAGATACCGGATAAGCACAAAAAATTTCATCAAAATCGGTCAAGCCGTTTCGGAGGAGTATGGCAACGAAAACTATGACACGAGAATTTTATATATTAGATAGATTTCTTAAGTAGGTATGTAACTACTTACAAGTAAGTATCTAGTATATTTTTACCAAACGCATGATATTTTTACAGACTCTATGGAACAAAACTACGCAGCAGGATCGTCAGGAAACGCACCGGCCTACAATGGTACGAGTATAGCAATCGCAAGTCGTAAGTCTATCCATAAAACTGGTTTTAGGTAGCTAGGTACTAGTTAATACTAGATATTAGACCTTAAGGCTCAAATCACACCGAGAGGCCGCAGCGAAGCGGCCAGCATGCTCGGCAGCGAGCAGTTTCAATGTCAATGATTTTAAACGCTAACTTCATTACTGTATGTAATACATAGGTATTGCTTGATAAACTTGGAAAGGTCGCCCGGCAAGCCGCCGCGACGCCGCGGGCACTCCGACGACTCCCACACAGCGCTTCGCTGCCGGTCGCTGCCATCTCGTTCAAAGCAATTTACTATGTGTCCCTAAACCTAATTGAAACTACAACGTAGTTTTAAAAACGAAAATGTCATCAAAATATCTTAGCAAAGATTATTTTCCGTGATTATATGCAGTTGGTTTTTTAAACAAATAAAAAGCTATCAGTGGCTACGAATATTGTGTAATGTGTGTTTATAACTAGACTGCGCATAACTAGAGATAAGATCTAAGAAACCGATCCAATATTTGGTTCAAATATTTGTAAATAAACATAATTGTAGCACACAAGACTAACGCAATCTTCCACGTCACTGTTTGTTATTATATGATTCTGTGTATTTTCATAATTTTGGTTTATTCTTACCTAATCCTCATTAGAATACAACAGATAGGTATCCAAACAAACAGTAGGCATACTTATAAATCCTATCTCTACTTATACCATCACTAAAATTATTTTGCAAGCTTCATTTGGGATCGGGCAAAACTTTTGGCGAATTTTTGACCTTGAAATCAAGTTAAATCAAAATAATCAACTGCTTAGGGCTTACTCTTGGCAAGGCTCTTTGTGTCTTCTATTATGAAAGAAATAATAGATTGTGTGATAGATTTGTGATTTGTATGATATGAGGGAGGAAACTGAAGCGGGAGAATTAAATAATCTCCAATTGCCAACCTCGAACACGACAGAGAATCAAATGGTTGTCCAGCAGAATGGACGGCAGCATATCATACATTTGTTGTGACATTGAAGAAATAGTTTATGTTTCTTTATCATGCCGTTATCGTTTGTAGTAAACAATGTAGA
The DNA here is from genome assembly GCA_951394285.1 of Epirrhoe tristata. Classification (NCBI taxonomy): domain Eukaryota; kingdom Metazoa; phylum Arthropoda; class Insecta; order Lepidoptera; family Geometridae; genus Epirrhoe; species Epirrhoe tristata. The sequence continues at coordinate 5,288,315 of OX596145.1, forward strand.
CTCCAAAATGTCTCTATAGACGGCTTTTTGTGTTTTTTTTTAATACCTGAAAACTGAAGTCTAGACAGCTATGTTTAGGTATTCAACTCGTAAGCTATGACTGTTTATTCTACGTTATTCTTGTCTTTCGAAGAAAACTAAAAAAGTTTAAAATGATAAAGTGAGACAAGCAACAAACCTATGCAGTTCCTCGGTCCAGCACTGAACGGTATGTATGCGTAGGGATGCCTTGCAGCTATGTTTTCTGGCAGAAAACGTTCCGGAATGAACTTTTCTGGCTCTGGATACAAATCCGCGCGACGGTGCACGTCGTATATGTGGATATTGCATATAGAGTGCGCCGGAACTGTGTAGCCACCTGCAAATAAAATCACTAAAAGTAACGATACTATATTATAATACCTTACCTACGCGACGAGACGAAATATTTAACTTTGCATTTTGTAATGGTGGATAATTCACAGAAACCGATGATTGTTTGACGATTACTACACCTTTGAAGATGTCTAAAGAGCACTCTTCATTTATTTGTAAAAACATTATCAGAATTGAAACAGTGGTGCCAGGAATAACCCCTTATAAACGTAGAACAACATTACTTACATTTTAATAATAGGGAAGATAAATGAAAAAATATCTACCGAAATATTTATCTGTTTTTGGGGTTGGGTCCTCTAATAATGCGTTTGGGTAATAATTTAAATAATTATAATAAGTTTGAACTTACTTAAAACAACATCTTCATTAATTTGCCGAGCTATGAACGGCACACTAGGGTACAACCTCAAGGATTCCTTGATGCAACATTCGAGATACTTCATAGCAGCTAAATCTTCTACGGTAGGTGTACGTTCAGAATCGGCGAAAATTCGTTCTTGCTCTTCGTAAATTAGCTCCTAGAATATGAAGAAGGTAGTCATTTACCAAGTAGAGATGGGTATAGTAAAACGCACGTTGAAACTTTTCATGTAAAACGTGAACAGTTAGGTACTAAATACAATACAATAGTGCCTATCTCAGATACGGTAGACGTCTTCTCATGTTTATGAAGTGTTATGTATGAAGAAGTGAAGCGTATGAAAATGAACAATACAAAAAGTAAATATATGAACAATTACCGGTACCTAATGTAAAATGTACACCAATAAATTACCTGTGCTTTAGGTTCGTTTGCTATCCTCATAACCATAAAACAAAGAGCAGTAGCGGTTGTATCATGGCCCTGTAACACAAGGCAGTCATAAATACTCACAATACTTACACTCACAAATATTTTTGGCTGATCCCAAAGCCCAACTCAATCTTTACCTCAAACAAGAAAGTATCAACTTCTTCTCTTATTCCTTCCTCATCGATCCTCCCCTTCTTTTCCTGATCGAGTAGCAAATCCAGCATAGCCAACCGGCTCTTTTTCCCGTAAACATCATTATCCACATGCCAGTTCTCTATCTGGTTCATTTGCACGTACTCTCTTCTCTCCTGAATGATCTGAGTGGTGAACTTGTGAAGATCTTTCACGGCTATTTTCTGGATAAAAGCGGCTTTAGTCAAACTAAACATGAAGTCGAGGTATAGCCAAGTCCTCGTGAGCCGGTACACGACGCATTTGCCGATGACGAAGAGACCCTGAAAATATCTGTTTGTGACTGACACTATGTCTTCGTCCATAGTCGTACCCAAAGAAGTTTCTGCAAAAAAAAAACAAATTACTCAAGCAAGATAACTATGACCCTGACATAACAATCCACAACTTATTCAATTAGACAGCGGTAAAGTTCACTAATTATAAGTATTCTACCACACATAATCCTTAGCGTCTGCTTGGAGATCAGAGGCATAAAATCCGTCTTTTCACTCGTAGTCTCCTTTTGGAGTTGCTCCACAAACTCCTCGGTCTGTTCAGTGAAGGTCCGGCAGAACTTTCTGAGGATGTTGAAATGGAACGCAGGAGTCAAGAGCTTTCGTCTGTGGTGCCATTTCGGACCTGAAAATAAGTAGCTCAACTGTATTAGTGATACGTGGTGATACAAACCTTATAAACATAATTATTCCGTCTCTCCCTACCTACTCGTATAAGAGCAAACTCAACAATGAAATCCTGAGAATCCCTCTGTTTTCATTGACATGAGAGTGGCAAGGGAAAAAAAAATACCTGCTTTGCCATCGGGAGCCTAGAAGATGTAGGACTAAAAAAATAATTGTAATTCTTAATTTTTAACCGTCTTTAAAAAAAAAGTTGGGTATAGTGAGAGGGAGGTATAAATTTTATTCCTGAGGGATTGATAGTTTTCCCGTAAAGCTCACTTAACGCCCTCAGTCAGGCCACGTATAATAACTACTAATTTCAGGAACATACCATTGTTAATTAGCAATCCCTCACCAAGCCAAGTTTTCATAAAAGAGTACGGCATCTGTTTGTCGTTAAATTTGGTCTGTGACAACAGCACCTGTATAAAAAAGATTTGATTCTCATAATAAACAAACATAACTTATTAAAAAAAAATATTTTTTTTATTTTATGATATTGTATTTACAATAATTTACATTGTTCCTACATAATTACCTATAGCCCTATGCTTCACATCTCCAGAAAGAATTAATAATTGTGATTGAATTGTTAACTTTACATTATGTTATATTTATTATGTCATATTAAAATTAAAATGCTACAATAGTTATCGAGAAAATTTCATTCTCATAAAATTCAGTACTACAATTAGGCAGTAATTTCGGTGTTCCACTTTTCTCGTAGCACCTTGTGTAGAACTGCTACGAGTGCACGTAGCAGTCTGAATGATAGTGCAACAATGATATAACTAAAGCATTGCTAGATTTTTATTTTATTTACGCTAATAATCTTTTCGAGAAGTTTTATTTTTAGATTATGTTTTTTATCATAAGAAGAAAATGCGTAACATTTTACTTAGCATTAGCATACACAATCATTGCGACTATCTGTATACCACTTCAAAAGAGCTAGCCTACATTTATTTGTCACATAATAGCATTCATGAGATGAACTAGTTACCTAAATTAGTAATAAATGACGTTACTCAATATTATTAGGTATGATCTATCCAACCCAGGACCTACAGCGCAGAAGGCAGAACTACTACCAACGAACTGTATGGCCAGTCAAGCAGTCATGGCTGATAATTCTGGTTGTACGGTTAGTGAATATTTACCTCAATGTCTGCTGGGTCATACACATTCAGAGCTCTCAAGTGGAAAGCTTGGAACTTGCTCAGGCGGCTATACTTTTTGTGAACACTCCTCAGGTACTTGAATAGTACCGCTGGAATGAAAAGTATTTTTAAAATAACAAAAAACAGGATCACGACTGTATCCGAGGCGGACATTCCCTCAATTTTATATAAATAAATATTTCATTCCAGATCGATACATAAGTAGTCAGAGGCATTTGAACAAATATAATGGTATATTTTTTTAGCCTTCCATATGATACCTATTATTTTAATTTAGCGTTCCATATGTGAAAGGTTGCAATCCCATCACCGCCTATATTTTAACACTCAAAGAAATCAAAATTCATAGTGTACTTTCTGTTGAGCTAGAACTATGAAATTTGAAAAGTAGCATCGTCAGACTACAAGTACAGAGAAAAATCTGAAAATCGTAGACGCAGGGTTAGATCACAAAAAAAAACAGAGAATGCAAGGAATGGGGGTCGACATTTTGAAGGGAGTTACCCGTGTCATGTGGGATATCGTATGAAATGGCTTAATTTGCGCAAGCCTAAACAGATTTTTAATAAGAATAGTTAGATGTATAACTAACCTAATATATAACTTATGACGAAACTTGTAAAAAAATATGTTTTACCTTCTACTTAGGCTACTTAGGCCTTTGTACGGAACCCTCGGAGGGCGAACCCGACTCGCACTTTCTCCGGTTTATTATTTAAAAATTACCAAAGCTACAGAAGCAACCAGAGGAAATAATTATATAAAATAAATAAGTAGGTACCTATGTAGTTCTTTATTGATTTTTCATCACACGAACACTTTTTTTGTAGGTACCTATTACATAAATGATAAGTTAATGATATAAATATCTAATATCTATTTAATACGCGTAATGAGTCCTGATAAGTTTTTGCGATAGCAGGTCATTTCTCCTGCATGTCACATGATATATTGATCCTTTGACGTCTGGGATAGCCTCATTATACCTTATTATCAGTATCTATTATTCATTTGCTTGCTTTGTAAAGTACTAAGGGAACGTTGGTAACATCATTTCCCTTGTGTTATCGTGCCACATAATATCATCAGCAAATTCTTTAATATTGTTTTCTTATACGTAAACGTGATTACGTTTACGTATAAGAAGTGTGAAACTGATTAGTTTCACGACTGTATCCCAAAGGTGCGATAGACATTTTCTTAGATCTTTTTATGTTACTTATTCCAGATTCTTTGAAGACGTCTAAGGGGGGTAGTTAGAGGCTCTTATAATAGTCGGTAAAAACCAGAACTAAAAAAATGTTCGCTACATCCTACGTAAAAGGTAAAAACTATAATTACAAAGCGAGTCTACGCGCGACGTCGATGCCTACGCCCCGTCTTACGTGGGCGTTTTGACGCGACCGCGTTTGCGACGCGAAGCGACGCGATTCAATGCGGCGCGGCGCGGCTGTCCTACGTGCGCGCGAATCGTCCTACAGATTTCAGATTGAGTATACTAGTTCGCGCGTAAATGTCAAACAAACTGATCGTGTTCGCTTCAAACCGCACCGCGCCGCTGCGCACCGGTGACGTAGGACACTTCAATAGTAAATGGACTGTTTAATTTTTTCCGCGCCGCTTCGCGTTCGCGTCAAACTGCCCACGTAAGACGAGCCGTAAGGCAGATTGGTGGAACGTCGCGTCGAATACAGGCCGATGGGGGAGAACTTTCCCCATCAGTAAAACGAGATAGGTTGATTAAAATATATGAGAGCTTATCCTGATAGAATCTCTGCCACCAATCATCATTACTGAGCAGGTAACTACCATCTTCTCCGACATAATACGACCGAATATGAGTTTGATTGTACATTCAGCCGAAATTTTAGATTCCTAGTCACTGAGTCTGAAGGCACATGAGTACCAATATTTTTTCAGCAATCGAATTATTATAATTTTAATATCAAGGCTTTATAATTACTTAATAAGCAAAAAAAAAAGCCTTAATATCCCGTCCGAAAAATCCACCCTGTAGATCCTATATTACCGAAAAATCTACTTACACAATACCTCAGTCTCATACTTATTACTGATAAACTTTCTTATTCTTAGCATAATAAATATCAAGTTATCTAGGTATAAACACAGGTATAACTTGATAATTATTATACTTATTATGCTAAGATTTAGAAAGTTTATCAGTAGTTAGTATGTGACTAGATATGATCATCAGATCAATTAACGTCTTACCAGGGTGTAGAACGAGGTCAAAAGTATTCCCGAAAATAGGTAATGGCGTAGGCCCTGGAATTTTATGTATAAGCCGTCCCCCATAAGAGAAGCGGAAACACAAACTCAACAAAATTACCACTGAAACTAGAAATAATAATAAATACACAAACATTTTGAATCTGTAAACCACTTCAGAAGAGCTACTCTATTCTACTGGGCATATTTTCATTCATATACAATGTATATTATATAATATAAATTATAATCGTTCAATTGATAAACTTGGAGTAGATATGTTAGTAATTATACAATACCTACAGTCAGTCTAAAGATTTTGCGTAAGTATTCTCACTTCTCTTCCTTAACTGTTTAACAGATTTTGATGAGATTTTTTGTACTTATTGGGCCACTTGGATCTCCAAAACAGGCTAGACAATTTCGACGGGAATTTCACTGGCAGAATGAATGAATGAATGAATGAACACTTTATTGTACACCAATTAATAATAAAACAACACAAAAATAAAACACGTTCAAAATTAGTACAATGGGCGGCCTTATCGCTGAAAGCGATTTCTTCCAGGCAACTTTTCAGACAGAGATAGCTGATAAGTGAAAGTTTATGAGTTGTGACCACCGTGAGCGAAGCCGCGGGTAGCAGCTAGTTTATTATATGTTCTCTAATCCGCTAAACAGAAACCTCACTTTGATCCAAAAGCCTGATATATATTTTTTCACAGTGCTGTAGCCTTGTTCTTTTTAGTTTTAATTTTATTTGACAGAAAATAAGCTGTCTGTGGCATTGAGCGTGGGCGCATTCAGGTAGGTATAGGTCTCCCAACATTAGTGAGAAAAAAATCACCATAAATACGAATTCGACTATGACAATGAGTGTACATTCAAGGATTTTGATATCTGTGAAGTAGAAGTGCGCCGCGACATGTTGCGAACACTCACTCCTGCTATCAATGTTGTGGCAGATGATTAATTTGTTTCTTTATTATTTAGTTAGGTATACTAAAAGGTTTTATCACCCCGATGGACTGTGCTCTTGGCGTAAAGAGCGTAGCCCAAACACTACGGCTCTTATTAATAAACGTGGTGTAAGGTTACACCGGGTGTAACTTAGGAGTAACCATACAATTTTTGTAGTTTTAAACCTGGCGTAACTTTACACCACGTTTATTAATAAGGGCCTACTAGTCTAGTAAAAGTAAATATCTAATGAAGCAATCATATTTCAATGTTTCATCTACTTATGTTTACCTATTAGTTATTAATTATACAAATTACCTACTTATTTAATGTATCCGAGCCATGATCCTACTTTGTGACAAACTCACATAGGCTTACTTAGAAACACTAACGAATGTTTGTTACAATAATCACTATCAATCTATCTCGCACCTACTTTTAAGAAGGTTAGGACTCCCGTCAAATACAGTAGGTACCCATGTATTTTACAGCGCTAGGGAGTAGTTAGTTAAATTCAGATTTTTATGCAGATAGCCACTAGGTAGGTACTGATTTACTAGGCTATGGTGTTTGTATTATTGAATAAAACTTTTAAACTATATTTGTAAAACATTTTATTTTTCAGAAACGAATGTTCACATATTTAGAAGAAAACTTTTTAAATAGACCTCATATGTGATAACGAGTAGGTATCTAATAATAGTATTCATGCGTGATTGCGGAAGTTAAATTTTCAATAATAATGTAATAAACATCCGACGTTATTATATAATAAGTTATTTAATCTTTAACCTATAATAAGTGTCGCATGTAAACAAAGGTTCACAATTTGATAACATTTAACTCAGTAAGTACCAAAATACTGCAAAATACTTAGCATTATTAATTTTTGCAATGACCCAACTGGACTCACGTTCACCACGATCCAACATGTACAAACACAAATGCAAATAAACACTGACTTTTTTAAACTCCGGTTGATAAATGAAGAGAAGGTAGGTATACCTAATAAGTGAGTTAGAAAATAGCGCCGTAGGTACGTGGTATCAGACAAGCAAGGAATAGTTAGGTAGGCCCCGACTCCGTCACTAGAGTTGGCCACTAACTCATACGAACTATTACTTACTAACTTTACTATACCTTACATTTTATAACTAACCTCACAGGGATATTTACGTTAAATACTTCAGCAATCTCTAATCAAACTTACAAGTGACTATTTTATACCATTAGTAGCGGGCAATAGAAAAAATAAAATTACAAAAATAATACTTTTAATTTCAATCACCACTTCCCCGTTTCAATCAAATCCTTTACTTTAAACTTTTGTATTTTCCCGGAGGTTGTTTTCGGGAATTCGTCTATCACTTTCAGTATCCGAGGTATCTTGTACCGGGCGATGTGTCCCGAGCAATGTTTGCTGACGTCATCAAGGGTGACGCGGGTGGCGCCCTCTCGTAGTCGCAACACGGCGCAGAGCTCCTCGCCTAGTCTCTCATCTGATACTCCTACCACCTGCGAGCAATGTTTTACATACTTAGTCCTTACATCTTGTAGGGCCTCTCCGACTAGCGAAGGTTGGCAGTCAATATGGCATATTGTTGATATAATATAATTATCTTTACTAGATGATTTAACAGCGACAGGACTTTTAAACCGGATGTTGCAGTGCCTAGGACCTTATTTGAGATTGAAAAGACTTGCCAAGAACCTAAACCATCTCAGCTTAATCAGCCTTATCCACAGGGAAGACAGACATGGTCAATTCGTGCGAATCTGCAAATAAATTAATAAGTTTAGTTTACATCATTTTTGATTATACCTGGCTTTCAATAATATCCGGGTGTGTGTTTAGCAAATCTTCGATTTCCTTCGGCGCGATGTTCTCTCCGCCCCTCACGATGATGTCCTTCAGTCGGCCCACAATGCGCCCGTAGCCGTCTTCGCTTATTGTAAACTTGTCTCTAGATATTGAAACAAAGGCTTTTACTTGTTTGATTCGTCGCATCAGTCAGAGCCATGTTAAGTTCAGGAATATTTTCCAATTTTTGTGAAAACATCAAGAAAGAAGTAGCATGGACTAATATCCTAAGATTATTAAAAATCTGAAAGTTTTAGTGAATGCAATGCAGCCTGTAGCAAATAGGATCAAAATGTTGCTGCTACCTCGCTAACGAAGCTGCGAGCGAACGTAGAGCTATAAAAATCAATTCCTTTCAGAGTTTAAAGAGCTCTAAACGACAAAAATTTCTACGCAATGAAAGAAATATGTTACCCAGTGCTAACCCATCCATCCTCATTAATAGTCTGGCGGGTCTTCTCCGGTTCGTCCCAGTAGCCAATCATATTGTTGTATCCGCGCGTCATCAACTCTCCCGGACTGCCGAATGGCACCATCTCTCCTCTTTCATCAACCACCTTTGGAAAAATCATAGTTTTACCTCATTGATGATAATGATGACTGACTGCCATTAACTGCAGACAATTACCTGATATAATTACATGCAGACATTAACTAATTTACTTGCACAACATATAGATATTTTGTATATTCCAGATCCTTTGAAAAACAACATTGATGTTCTGGATCCCTTTACATCAATGTACGCTGATCAACAGAAAATGTGATACTTTGTGAGCTTTTTCTTATTTTACAGCACTGTAAAGAGATTTGTTATATGACCTTGACTTCGCAGTGGTCAGTGATGTAGCCGACGGTGTCCGCGACCAGGTCGGTGCTGTCTCCTGGCAGAGACTGGAACACGGCGGCTGTGGTCTCCGTCAGGCCGTACAGAGCCTGCAAACAATAGCATATCGTTTGATATGAACCGTCTCTGAATTATTCAGGTTGAGGTACGAGAGTTACACGGAAAACATAATAGTTGTCGCAAGTGCTTAGCCCTTATAGTGCACGAAAGGAGCCTCTTTGAGGTGCATTTAAAATACCTTTAACACATTGTGGGTCAAAAGAACCTTAACACGACAAGAAGCAGAATCTCTCATATCAGCCTACAGCTTTACCAAAACAATGAAGTTCTATATCTTTACAGATCATCTTCTTGTTGTGTCACTTATTATTTCGAGTGCGGTGAAAGGATTTTAAGTGCGCCTCAAAGAGGCACCTTTCGTTTCTTTTTTCAAAGTGTTACCTTAACAGATCGTACGTTCAAATGCTTCTGTATATCCCGGATGAGCTGCGGGCTGCAGGGCGCGCCGGCCGCCAACGCTGCCCGCAGTCCGGGCGGGGCCGCGCCGCGACGCTTCAGCTCCGATAGCATGTCCACGTACATCGTTGGGGTGCCGGTGATTACTGAACAGCTGGAAATAGATAATTTTTCATTAGTATTTTTCCGGCATCAAGACAGGTGGTCTTGCTGTCGACTAGGTACCGACGTCGGACTAGTAAGATAGCGTGTCCTACATGGCGTTTACACATCCACAATATTAGAGCTCGATGCAAAAAGGACGTTGTGTTTGAGCGTATAGGCTTATGCTATGCTTAGCAGTTAGTAACAACCAGGTGCAAATGTGTGCATATGCAACTTTTACATACGATTTGCAATGAAGTGCCTGAGTTACGTTACCAGTACCTAAGAGAGAGGTTGCCATGTCGAGCATAATTACTTGCATTGATTTTAATGATAATGCTAATTATGAAGTCGTGCTGATTGCCTTGTCTAACTAATAATCAGATAGATAAATTAAGATTTTTTTTCTGATGAGATGAGTAAACGCCACTTACTTTTCTGATAGAAGAGCATTAATATTGGCATTGACATTATACGTCGGTGCAGCCAGGACCATGCTAGACCCGTGCCTGAGCGCAGACATGGAAGTTATAATGGACCCTAGAGCGTGGAAAAGTGGTACCTGAAATATCATACATTCTATATTCTTAGCAAATACATTCACGACGTCGACGACATAATATAACGAATTCCGGAAGCCTAAAATGTATGAAAAGGTCAGTTTAATTGTTAATGGAAAACGAGCGATGTCACCTTTAAAACCGGTAATTGCTGGTCGGTTTTCTATTGAAGGCCCTAACTCTTGTCAGACAATAACTCCTCACGTTTTGCGTAGCGTCGTAGAACCTGACGAACGAAAACTAACCTGGATACAAACATTCTGGTGTCCCTGGTTTAATTCATTTCGTACACCGCAGAAGTATGTGTTGTTTACCACTCCGATGTGAGAATCTAGTGCTGCTTTCGGTTCTCCTACAATGAAAAGGTATTGAGAAGAAATTATAATATTACCTACTGAATGAACGCACCCGACACCAAAAACGATCCCGATATTGTTTTTATCGGGCAAATAATTTTTCAGGATAGAAGCATTTTCATAAAATAAGTAATTATTTAAGTTTTTTTTAAATTAATAGTTTGTTAAAATTTACATAAGCTAAGAGAAAGTAGGTCAATGTTTTTTAACTTATTTGTTATGTCGTTAAATATTACTCTCATACCTGTAGTACCAGATGTGAAGTGTATGAGACACCCTTCTTCTGGTTTTACTTCGCTCACGTACAGCGATATCTCACTCCGGTTTCGATAGTCCTTGATTAAGGAGTTATAATTAAACGTTCCACTGAAAAGTTAAGAGACAATCAGTTCTTACCTACGAAAATAAGCTCATAGATCATACGAGCTTATCTGAATACAATACTTTATTAAATCATCATCATACAGGCTCTCTATTATTTTGTGTCCAAAAATAAACTACTTTTACCTGTGTCCTGAGTCAATAAGGTGATTTCGCTTGGGTGAAGTAAACGCTGCCCATCCAAAGTCGAAGTTATGTTTCTACTTCCACTAAGAATTAAGTACTCATAAGTCATAATATTATTTCAATCTGTACGAGGGGTTTTCAACCATTCAGTTGGCACCTATTTAGGTACCAACCAACTGAAAGGCCTTGTGTGTTTGAAAACTCCTTTTCCGTAGATACCTACACACTGACACTGATGTGTGTGGGTGCATCATAACTTATCTCGCAATAAATGCGTGACTGATATCAATTTCAGTTGGTAATTTTATGAAGCACGCGTGGTAACATAAATCATTGCTGTACTTGTTCGTAAAGAAGGGGAGTTTTATAACACACATTTTTGGTTTCGGAAACCTGGAAAATTCCGCATACTTTTATGGTTTCTACATAATTCTTTCTCTTTTCACAATTCTTGAGAAAGTACCTATCATACCACCATGCAAAAAAAAATATTAGCAGGCAATTCCATATCTACTACTTTGTTTCTTCTATTATAAGTAAAGGATTTTCAACTTACTCTAATTTGTCAACACCTGCGCTGACCACAGAAGTCAAGTGAGGATATTCCTTCGATTTAATTTCTCCAGGTTTGCAACTGTGCAGTTCCGGAACAATGTTTTCTAACGTGCCGTAGTAGTCTTTCTTCAAGGTTTCCCCAATAAACAGACTTTTCATTTGTGTCTTTCGTATGCAGAAGCTCAACTCATTTTTCTCGTAGGCTGGGTTGATAAGTACCTAAAAGCTTGTGATAATATTAGATCATTCTAGCGTGATGATTCAACAACATGGTCCAATTTATATTTCTGTAATTTATAATTACCGATATGAGGCTAGCCCTGGCCGCCGCCACGGCAGCTACTATCCAAGCCACGCTGTTGTGCGACCACAGACCCACTCTATCGCCTTTCACCAGGCCCTGATCTCGAAAAGCGCAGCCTAGGGCATCTGCCTGGAAAAAATAATATATGTTTCCCAAAACTAGAAATTACTATTTTTCAATTGCTAGAACTACGCGGACATTGGTAACCGTAGGCATATATTTTTAAAAGTATTTGTTACTGATGTCCAGACATACCAACCATAATCTCAATAAAAAAAAATATACACACATCTTTCACTTCTCTCAGTTTTATTACCTAAGTACATTCTGACCTGTCCAAAATATTAAGTAAGATTTAGACAGGTATACCTATCTTCGCTTGATTCGTAAATGATAATCATTTTCGTTTATCTGCCATTCTTATTGTTACAGTATCAGCAGATTCATATTCGAAGGAATTAGAGTAATCAGTAATAATAAAAAGTACTTTTGTACTTATTTACCTAAGTAGGTACATTATAATTTCTATCTAATCAACCCATATAGATAAATTGATAGGCTAAGCCGATTGCAGTTTATTGAAATTAGAGGTAAAATGTAGGAAAGTATCTACTTGTTTAAATCTCTACGTACCTACCACAAACAACACTGCTGGACATTTCCGACATTCCCAGAGTTCGTACAAAGCGTTTCGAGTCTACGTTTTTCATACGCAATGCCAAACCGTGGAACTCATTGCCGGGCTCCGTATTTCCCGACCAGTACAACATAGAGGTCTTCAAAACAAGAGTAAATAAGTTCCTTCTAGGAAAGCATGCTCCATCTTAGACCTCACTATTGCTTAACATCAGGCAAAGGTCAAATGCTGACCTATTTTAATTAAAAAAAAAAGTTAGTCATAGAGCTTTCCATGTGGTGTACAATAAAGTATTTTTAAGTGTAAAATGTACCTGCGTAAGTAACTCCTCATACGTGAGGCTGATTCCCTCATGCAGTGATTTGACAGCGACTCTACCAGGGTATTTTTCCACCGTTTGCGCCACGACGTCACCGAACGTTGCCAGCGTCAGCGGCTCCGAGCCAGGGTTGTGCAGGTAGCTGGCTGATTGAATTTGACGAACCCATCTGGAAATATTCAAGAGATACTATGACTAAGCTGTAGGTCTACAATATAATATCATATCGGGTCATGGCATTCATAGTCTCTACTACTAAGATGGATAACATAAATTCATTTCAGCTATTATAGGGCCCAAAAACTACAGCGTGTATTACCTACAGGCACCGGTTGTGTATTGCATAGTCGAGTATAAACATTTGGATTTGGTTATTCAATTGACCATTTAAAAATTGAATAACTTGTTGTCTTAGCAGCTTTTAGTTAAAAATGTAGTCAAATACAAATAAGTACTTATAAGGTTCATTTTGTTTATAGAAAACTATAATTATGGTTTCAATGCTTAATTTATGCGCATATAAAAGACAATTGCACCGCACTGCGTTCTAGTGCAGTACCTACCTTCTTAGGTATAGATGTATTATACTCGTAGTAGAAGCATCTAATACTTATGTATTAGGTAAGTACATATATGTTATACTTATTCCACGTAGGTAGGTACTACTCGTAGCTGGCCTATTGAGCAGAGAAAATACTCATTATGAATAGATAAATAAAATATAAATAGCAGCTTTGTAACATATACAGGGTGTAAAAAGACTACTACCGAAAACTGAGGGGTTTCAATCAGACAATGATTCTGAACACGTTTAGCGAAAAAAAATTTTTTTTTTACTTAGCTACGTCATTTTATTTTATTTTCTAGTTATTTACTACTAGTACAACATAATAAGACCATATCTTCCTAATAATTTCATTTATCAAAAAAAAATAATAATAATAATTAAAACTCAAAATCCAGCAATCTACGTATAAAAACGCGCCCAGTACACACGCTCGACCAGCTGTACGAGGTCGGTTTTCTTCGGATATAATGATTTTTTCGGAATATCCTTTTGGATTTGGTTGTGTGTTGGGATGCTGTACCTACCCCTTTCGGCTTCGGTAGACGTCTTTTTACACTGTACTTTACTATAACATATCTAAATTCAGGTTTTTGTTTGATCGGTCGTTACCGAATCAAAATATTAGGTAAGTACCTACCTACATTACATACTATTGTGTGCACGAGTGATTAGGACATACCTGTTCGATAACAAAACAAAGTGTAAATGTGAAGAATAGATATATAATTATAGACTTATAAGTAACCGATTTATGCTTAAAATTATGGCTATGGAACCTTGATTTAAGATAAGTCTAACCTACCTTGACTTAAGTACACAACCAAATATTGCGGTACCCCAGCGGGGTTCACGTTTTCTTATCTACATACCAATAACTTGAAATAGTAATAATTTTCTTGAAATAATAATAAATTATCTACATACCATTAAGTTGAAATAATACTAATTTTCTTATCTACATACCAATCACTTGAAATAATAATCGAATTGCATTTTATTTAGACTATTCTGATGGATATCATTGAATTTAAAACCAGTATTTTTCTTAAAGTAGTACAAGTTCACAGGAGAGGAAGAACGCCAAGCAAAGCAATGAATCAAAGCAATTACTTAGATTGCAATAATTTACTAATATCAAAGTTGGTAAGGATAAAAATTTTAGTCAGACAAACCTTAAAGTTATCGCAGAGCACTTAAACCTAGAACTATAGAATGCTACACGTTTTTGCCACATAATAACAACACTGTCTGTGCGTCGACAAACAGCCACAACCGGTATCGTACTGACTATACAGATACACAGAGACAAACCGGTAATTGATAAGAGTGTAACTAGCCGTTATCTAGAACTGTTATTGTATAATAATAAACCTAATCAAAAACCTGTTTATTATTGTAATACTCGTTTCAATTACGACCTAGGTGGCGTGATAGGCGAGTTCTCCCATAAAATGCAAAAGGTGACAGTTCGATTCTCGCGGCACGTAGGTATTTGCATAGTTACTTGTACAATTCCTATGACACAGGGAATCCTATTCGTCGTTACTTCTTTATTTAGTTAGAGCAAAATCAGGTCTACCATCAGCTTTGCCAGGCTTTCTGGGATATCTTTAAGTCCGCTGCTCCCGATTGAGCCCTTCAAGCACACCACGGTCAAAGCATAATATTCTTTCAGTATCTGATCTTGGTGGCGGTGGAATCGAGGCCGCGGCCCCCCCTCCGGAAGCGGCGTGGGGCGCACGCGACGTCCCCCTGGCGACGCCGACGAGCCATGCAAATTCCACGACCACTTGAGCTCGCCACGATAGGATCAGGGTGGAAATGCGTTCCATGTGTGCTTCCTAAACAAGGTCGCAGGGTGAAGGGTCGAAGTACATCAATCTATTTTGTTATGCTAATTTCTGGACGCTTTGTTTTGTATATCCTCGTTTTTTTTTATCAAGGGCTTAGATTGGCTCTGAGTTACATATTCCTTCAGGATTTCAATAAACAAATGTACGCAATTTACTGTTTGTTTAACTATGAAATTTCTTAGAAACACTCGTAATTAACTTATATGTTTACATTTATTAAACGAAGCGTGTTTAAGTGATTAGACCTTCCATCAACAAAAGAATAGACGACCTATCTACCATATCTTTCATGACCGTCGTAACTCTACTACGAGTACATAAAAACCGAAATAATTATTTCGTTCTCTATGTCATCATAATATAATATCATGTTGATCTTACTTTGAGTAGGCACAAATCATGTTTATTTATTATTTCTTATTTCGTTAATTGGAACTACATGAATTATGGAAAGAGACTGTACTACTACGTAGGTGTAGTACAATCCGAGTTCAGAGCTGCAAGCTACGAATTCCTCGCCAAAGCCAAGTGTATCAATAACTGTAATGAATTTACATTAGAACCCAACTTTCATTAATGAAATGTATAGTGGTACGCTAACAATGTCGCAACCACGTGGTCAGATCAAACAAACTTATAAGGAAATTTTGTTCTATTGAAAGTAATTGATTGAACCCATATCGGAAATGAATATTGGCGGAACAATAAGTATTTAAAAATAAAAGTAATGAATATATTAACAAAGTAAGACGATGGAAAAATGAACAACAATCCTGAAAAATACTTCGACACGCTGGAATATCCCGTTGGTTCGATAAAAAGTGAAATAAAGATCTCCTGGAGCACCGCCGAGAACCTCCACCAAAAAATGGGTCAAATGCACGGGACAAGTTGAGACATCGCCCACTAGTTTGTTTGTAAATCCAAGCGGCTTCAGGCTCGCGTTTATTTACTCGAATCATGCAAGAAGTCGGCTGGAGCGGAGCTACGCAACGTGCCGCAGTCATGCTCCGCCCGCCCAACGAGTAACACGAACCATGTACCGCGGCCGAGTAGTGCTGTACCGTGACTCTGCTATGTGACTATGTCGCAAGCTGCCGGCAAGAAAGGCGGCAAGGGCCCGCCGAAGAAGAACGCGAACACCGACGATGACAAGACAACTACAGCGAAAGTGCCCGAGGAGAAGGATGAGACCTCCTCGAACAACGGCGACAAGAAGGAGGTTAAGGAGATTAATGTCGCAGAAGGCAGCGGCGGTGGCGGCGGCCTTGTTAAGCCGCCAAGTGCCGGAGTCAACGTCCGGGAGGTGGCTGGCAGGATCCTGGTGCTGGCGCAGAAGGGGGAGTGGCCCGCCGTGGAGCAGACCCTCAAGGTGCTGGAGAAGCTGGTAACGGCGGGCGGCGAGGACGCCGTCTCCGTGCCGATGGCCGGCATCCTGGACCCGGTAAGTGAGCTCGGCGATGCCGATGCCGTCCACAAGGTTAAGCGAGTTGTGGCTAGACAGCACTGAGCTGGCGTGGCGCCCACTCAGCGCGCATACCTTGAATGCTTCACGAATTAACATGTTTATTTTCTAAAAACTAAGCAACAGGGATTTGGGGAAATGAACTTTTGTATAGTTGTTATAAGCGTTACGTTCGGGTAGCAACGTACTATTGCATAGTTTAAGCGCACGAAGGGAAAACTTTAAACAAAACGTTAACTTAATCGGTTCACAAGTTTGGTAACATGGAAATCGGAAGTTCTGCTCTAGACAAGAAAGTTGATCAGCTGTTACATTTCATTTGATTACATGGTTGGTTGGGGTGATTAAAATTGGGTTGTTTTAAATACGATAAAAATGAATTTCGACATTTTTAATGGAGACCAAAATATCGCATGCGCATAATTTATTTTCTCGCTTTCATTTCTTTGATTTAATAAAGCCCCAGATGAGCTCACTGAACTTGATTGTTGATGGCAGAACCGCGATAAAATTATAAGCTCTGATAACGAGATGACATGAGCCTCACCGGCAGTGGACAGGCTAATGGGTGATATCAAATGTGTTTCAAATACGCGTTACGAAAAATATGTTAAACTAGCTGCGCTCCCGCGGTGTTACCCGCGGTCCCTCGGAATTTTTGTCAATTTTTTTGGGATAAAAAGTAGCCTATGTCCTTCCCTGGGATACAACCTTTATCTTTGCCAAATTTCAGCTTAATCTGTTCAGCGGTTTGGGCGTGAAAGCGTAACAAAGAGACTGACAGACAGACAGACAGAGTTACTTTCACATTTATAATATTAGTATGGATAGTATGGATATGGATTATCGTCATAATCACTTATGTAGATATTTTCAAAGTATCATCAGCCTTTCAAGTATAATAACCCTTATTATGAACTCTTATTTTTAGGCATTCAATAGGCATGCAAGCAAAGCTATGAAGCCAAACTGATGATATGAACTCTATTTATATTCAGAGTTCATATCAATACCTAATCTTAGACTGAAGTTGTCTGTGGACAAATAGGAGTAACAAAGCAGTCCAGAAAAATCTTGACAAAGATGTTTTTATTTTGTTTCAAAACGTTATGCCATTCCATAGGTTTGGTTTATTTGTCAAGTTCCAAAAAAGTACATATTCAGTGTAATCCTCAAACAAGGCGTTAGATAAATATTTTGGTCATTTGTTGCACTTTTATGGCATGGAAAATGCAGTCATTTCATTCAATAAGTTCATTTATAAAAAACTTTATTCAGTTTATCAGGATAATGATAATTAATGGTCTTAACAGATTGAGGCCTACACACAGCAGTAAGATTTTAATGTCTGCGGATGGTGTTGATGATTATGGCGATTTACCTAAGCCTTCAAGAAGCAATTTAAAAAGGGACTCAATTTATTTTAATATTACATTTAGAAGATAAAAACAGAAAAAACCAGTTAAAAACCAATTAAGCGATGATCGCATAAAATCACGGAAAGGAAACGTTAGTCTATGCCTATTATCGTTTGGGGGTTACAAACCGTTAAAAGATAATTTGTTTTCTGGATCATTTATGTATAGCAGGGGTTTTATCACATATACACCTTTGAAGATGTATAAGGGGCTTAGAGACAAGTCAAAATATACATTAGGCACATGCAAACATTTAGTAAGAGTAATTGTATCCTTATATCTATTCGTGACAGATTGCATACCAATTGCATATTTTTACTGTGCTGGATAGTAACTCATTGAGTGTGTATTAGCTTGCCTCCTGACTAAGAGCGCTTTCACATTATCCGATCCGATATCGGTATCGGACGCCGATAAGATGGCGGGGCAAGTAAAATGAATGAAATTGATAGATCCGATATCGGATCATGTGTCATAGGATAATGTGAAAGACAGGTACATATTTGATACATTTTATTTGCCTCCGATATGGTATCGGAGTCCGATACCGGAATCGGATCGGATAATGTGAAAACGCTCTAAGACTAACGTTGCATTAAACAAATCAAAAGCTCCAGAACCAGCGAATGTTAGATTGTATTTATATTTTTGAATAATCACTAAGGTTCTGCAGAAAAGAGCAGACCCAAACCCCTGTAAAAATGCCCTCTCCTAAGAAACTCCGGCGGCAACAAGGAACAGTTACAAAACGAAAGCTATGTAAAATGTCTGTTGACAAAAAAATGTTTTATAAAGAAGGGAGTCAGACTGTATGTTCGATATCTTGGCAACGATCGCGTGCCAGGCTGCGTCTCTCATCTTTCCACGTTTTTACTGCTTGTGGGGGAGCATGGATCGATCATGCTACCCATGTATGATTTGTTTTGCTATTTTACCGGTGATATAATGTTCACTTCATTTTATTTCACAGAGCATGATACAAAGATATTGTTATGAATATCAATATCGAATGCTTTCGATCGGTCGATATAGACCATTTTGCTACCCTTTCGTTTTATGCCCAATCTGAGAGCTGATGTCAAAACGATAACAGTCTTTGTGGTGGTGGTATTATCCTTAGATTTATGGTTATGCAGACTAATTCAGTGATGTGATGTGGATCGTTTTCTTGTCCTTATTACAACTTTGCGGTGGCATTACAGTCATCTTACACTGACCTTCGTCATCTAAGATCTCAAATTTTTTTAAAAGCATATCTGTCTTAATTTGCATCTTCCGCTTACGTTTAAGTTTTATCTTACATTCTGCTTGTTACATGAAACTCTCTTCTACTTGCTTATAGATACCACGTTAACCTGTTACTCTTCAAATCATCTCTGGCGCTACCTTCAAACTTCCTTTTATACCACATTGGTCCAGTTTTGTGACTTACAATACAACCACATGTTATATGTTTACAAAACTTTCGCACTGCCACAATAGGCATATATTGGAATATTTCATGGATTTACTATAGGTAGATAAATAGATAAATAGATTAACGCTTTATTGTACACAAGAACATAATACAGAAGATACTTAAAAATAAAAACATTGAACGTTCTGAACGTGCACGAACTGTTTGTGTTATAGGTATCTGTTCTAATGATAAACCAAAATTATTAAGTGTCCAATTTTACCGGAAAGCGTCACGAATTTTCTTGGACCTAAAATCTAACACCATTCAAGAAATTCTATTTTTGGCGGGGTTAGTTATTGGTTCACGCGTTCTTAGGCTATGTACATAGGTACGTACAACTAGCGTCGCAAATCGGTTAACCAACACGTAAAAGTATTTCATATAGACGACAAAAGACTTTGTTTGGTTTTTGAAATCAATGAATTCTATATCAGTCTATTATACATATTATATCCTTAGATTATCCATCTAAGGAGTAAGCAAGTATCTTGTAGTTACTAACAGCAACATCAAAAAATATAAATACCTTTGTAAACTGCGGTTCGCGTACAGCTACATAATAAGTAGGTAGCTTTGAAGTGAAGAAATACATTTTGAGTAGTTGGCCCTTCAGGTGGCGTGTGCCAACTGTGTCAGACGGTCATATTACAACTGTTATGGCCGATTTGATGTATTTCCCAGTCTTGTAAACGTCGATAT
The DNA here is from genome assembly GCA_951394285.1 of Epirrhoe tristata. Taxonomy (NCBI): domain Eukaryota; kingdom Metazoa; phylum Arthropoda; class Insecta; order Lepidoptera; family Geometridae; genus Epirrhoe; species Epirrhoe tristata. Next base: position 5,308,718 of record OX596145.1, read on the forward strand.
GGTTCACTAGAAATTAGCTTATGCCTCGAGCTGTTATATTTTTATAGCTACTACAGTTGATTAATTACCTACAAGGTTTATGTATATGCAGATTATCGAATATAAACTATGTTAAAGTAAGTAGGTATACTCACTACAATGCTATGGAACTACAATACAAAAAAATAACATTTAGGATTGATATAGTTAAAGTATGACTACAAAATATGTCAAAATAGGACTTCAAGAGGCTATTTTACCTAATTAATAATAAATCAGAAGTCATTTTCCGAAAATACTTAAACAACTGCTAACCCAAAATCTATAGGTAACTCACTACGTGTGTATTTTCCACTCATTTACATAATAGGATCTACTATCCTGTTACATTAAGTGTAAGCAAATGAATATTATAATCGATTGAAGTGCGCCTCTGTTACACGGCTTTGCATGGAAATAAAATAGCTAGAAGGTATTTTATCAAACGAACGATAATATTGTTTACTGAGGGTGTCATAATAATGCAGGCAGACACTTATAGACATAGGAACTTGGGGACTACTTATTAAAGATTCAGACTAAATAAGACTAAACAAAATTGCGATAAAACCTTTGGGTAAAATACAAAAGCAATATCATACCAAAATTGTCCTTCACAAAAAGTAAAAACCTAAAAATAAACAAAAGAAAGGTACAAGGATCAAAAAACCGCGCATCCATCGTCCTCGCTGCCCTCGATGCTTATCTGACAGACACCGTACAGCTCCAACGCTGACCATGACTCCCACAAAATCGGCGTCCATTTCCGGCCAGGCTTCCCCTACGGCCTACATAATTTCGGGTTTCAATCGAATATGAGCCGCGAAGTGACCGTTTCTGTGTCAAGGGTAGAAGCAAGGAGTTTTGCGTGCTCGGCTGGCTGTTACTCGGTAATCGATGGGAGATTTTCGACCTTGGCTTTACGGCACCATCCTTGAGAATTGCTGACCTGTCTAATGTTCTGAAGGCCAACTGTTGGCACAGATCAATCTGCGCTGTAGAATTTTACAGACGTTGAGGAAGATAAGAGGCTATTGAATGATTTGGGTATATTGAGCATCCGTTGTTTCACAGATAATGCTAATGATCTAGGGATATACATATATAATCCCGGGATACTGGTACACGTGTGGTAAGAAATAGGCATTCATATGCAATATGCATGCAATAAAGCTTCCGGCGTACACTTGACGCGGCGTAACTTGTAATGTTTTTCATTCCTTTAACATATACCTCCTTAAGTTATTTTTCCTTTGCTGGTCGCGCATTCTTGAGAATGAGTCCAGCGAATAGTAGATTTTATAAATTCACTTCGAAATAGGAAGTTATCAACTATTATGTATCTTCTCGTAATATGTAGTAGCTTAGTTTCTGTAAATTAATAATTTATACTTTTTTTTTCTTCTCGTATTTATTAATTTTTATACTCGTATAAATCATCTAGAACTATAGATGTAAAGACGTCAGTATAAGTACTCGTATTTTATGTAGAGAGGTAAATGCTCTGTTTCATAAAAATTCTATGGAAAGTCAAATAACTAAATACGTTGAGGTAAACTCAAAACTGCTCGTCCGATTTCTACTCGTAATAGTCTTTTACCTGTAGCTCACTACAGGTAAAAGAATAAATAATCCCTCAGGATTCCTTCTCATTTGCGATTTGTCATATATTCTCATTTGTAAATTTTTAGATTGACTTCTCTGTAAAATGCACAGTGGTGAACTGATAAAAAAAACCTACAAGTAACACCACCGTTACCTACATTTTGTTTGCCAATGGTTCTTTCATGAATATTTATTTACAAACAGGAAACTCTAATAAGCTATGTCGTTTTTCAACTGAGTACAAGTATTCCACCGTAAATAATTGCTTTCAAATTGCTCGGAGATATTTAATTTTGGCGTGTTAATAATTCAAACTGCAGGTAAAATGAGAATTTTAAATTACTTTGATTTACTGGTAGCATTTATGGCATCTTGGCAAAGGAGTGGAATGCAAGACTTAATTTTGAAAACATTTATGATTTGCATAGGAAATGAATAAGTATTCTATTAAATCATAAGAATTTCAAAGAAATATAAAACGTATATTACCTACTGAAAAAAAACAATAAATGAGACCTACCTTAATTAGATTAGTTAGAATAAATGGTTATTTATTTATTTGAAATAGGTTTTTCAACACGTAGAGGGTAAGTAAGTACTTAAAATTCTAAACACGTAAGAAGTTTCGTACTAGTTTTTCGGATCTATTACAGATATTTCTACTGAGCTGCTCGTATACAGTGGTATCCGATGCCACTGTGTGCAACTCAACGAGCTCGCATTTCTATGCATTAATCAATTCCGCGAGCTGACAAGCTTGAAAGCTCTTTTTTATGTAGATCTATATGATAAGTTGCATGGTTGGCTTCTTGCCAAGAATGCTTGTAAATGCAGTTTATTTGGACTTTTACTGAAGCTTCTCTTGCTGGTTCAAGGTATATTACATAAATGGGTCAGAAAACACCATACACAACTTAATTATATAAAAGATTGTTATCGGTATTTATTAACTTAATGACAGTTAATAGTTTTGTTTTTTTATTGAGGGGCCTTTCACAAGTTTTTTTAAGGTATAACGAATGACGAATTTTCTGTATTATGAATCAGCAAGTAATGTACAAATACCTATGATCGAAGCATATACATAACCACAATAGATTTGCTACAATGCTTTATAGAGTCAAGGTCAACCCTTTTAGTTTTAAACAAATTAAATTGAAAATCACAAATCTTTTCAGTTGAATTAAATAATTTTCAACATTGGCAAAACACGTTTCTCGTTATACTTAAAAAAAGAAGAATTTTATCTGTATTATAATATTTATTTGGGGAATTGGATTAAGAATTTTTTTATTAATGGATCGACATTAGAAAGGATGTCGTTGATGTCTTTTGTATGGAATAAGTGGCTATCTGTCCGTTGGCGTCGCGTCGCGTCGGTGACGCACGCACTCTGTGTCTGGAAGCTCTAGGGCGGGAATGGATCGTAAGTTTTCATTGGCCAATAACTAGGCAAATGCCAGTTCAAATGAATGATAACTAGATGTAAAAAAATCATGACTAAGACTAAATATTAAAAGTACAGAAATATTCAAAATTACGTTCAATACATTACAGTAACTAAATCAAAAAACAAATTTGAATTTTGAAAATTCTCAAAATCAAACAAGTTATATTTTTTTATTTATTTAGTTTAATTACAAACTTAACTGTAGCATTTGAACCTACAAAACCCTAACTACCACCTACCCATTGCCTAAAATAATCATGGTGCAATTTCAGTTTATTCGGTCAATACAAGTCCTTCATTCAGCTAAAAAGCACACGCGAACCGTGACCTTACTACGCAAGTAGGTACCTATGTACAGTCAGCAAAAAAAATGCATGAATGTTCTGGTTCTGCTGCTTACAAGCGGGGTAAAAAGTAAGTAAAGCAAAAACAAGCGAAGTAGACGTAGGTATCCTTGGAAGATCACTGTGGTAACCCTTCGTATGATATCAATGAAAGAGTCATATTTCAGTGTCATTGATTCATTTATAGTTCTCATAATAATACCTACTAACAGACTTATGTATCACGCAGATAGAGGTTGTACGAAACGACCTCTATAAAAATACTTATATTTATTTAGCAAATTAACATTCGGTCATTGACTTGTATCGGTGACTGTACGTTAGTTACAGTAATTAAGTTTAGTCACTCGTTGGTCACAGATCGACGCGGTTGTAGGCCACACTAGTGATGGAGTAGCCTGAAGTTAAACAGGGTCTTTCATTTTAAACTACACAAACTGACATGGCCTCATTTTTGGCTTGTAAATAGACGTTAAATATGGCATAATGATTTTCAAGGAGAACAGACGTTCCACCAATCGCAGCGCAGCTACATCACGAATGGACTAAGTTATACAAGAAGCAACGATCAATTGAAAGAATAGTCTTTATCGATTTTCTTGGGATTTTCATAACAAAACAAAAAATAAATCATTACATAAATATTTTTTCATTTATTTGTTGAACCCAATTCCTGAGTTAAGTTAGTTTAAAATGAAAGATAAAATTAAGAGATATATTAAAGAAAATATAATTTTCAACCATCCTGCATCATACAAGGATTATAACGTTTAGAAAAATATGAAAAAAAAATCCCATTCAAACGAGCTCTTATACCAGCAAAGGAAAGGATTTGCTTTCAACTACTATTACCTAATTTCTATTTGAACGTTTCTCCAACTTTTGAAATTGAAATATGTCTTACCTACGTCTAAAGTGCCTGATGATCTGAGAGAATGTTCACTGGAATTGATACTATGGTAATCATGATTTTTTATCGAGGTTTAACTTATCATTAAATTAGAATACCTGCGACATAATAAATTAGAAATATATTCGAATAATAAATTGACTTTATTTGCAAGACTAACAAATTCTGAAAATATGATTGTTGGTAAAAAAAATAAGCAACTCTACCCCGTTCTGCCATTGATGTTCCCAACTCTAACTCGAGCCACACAAGCGCTGGCACCGGACATGACTTGCGCTGCTAGCGGCCATCGACGTTTGATGAGTATTAATGTGAGCTGTGACTGAAAGCCTTCGCCGGATATTGCCAAGCTGGCTGCAGGAAAGGAAAGCATTGCAAACTAGAGGAAATTGGAAATTTATTATGAATCGTGGCTTTCGAAGAATGGTTAATTAATTGGTGATGGTTGTACGTACCTACTTATTATTATATTATTATTCTACGTAGGTATTCGTTAAAAATACCTAATTTATTATTATTTTTATTTATGTGAGCGAGTTCCAAGTAACATGCTTCTGACTACCTACCCCATTAGACATTCTCAAAATATCTGGTATACACAAAAAGATCGTCTCGAAGAATAGTGAAATTTATTTTTGGTTGTGTCTAATTTACCTATAACAAAGAATAATCAAGTTTATTAAATCAATATAATAATATTGTAAGCCAGCTATACCATCATTATTTCAAATATTATCATCAAAATGCTGTAATTAATTAAAAATATCTCTTTCTTCGAGTACCTAACGTCTGGTGGTTACGTTGAGAACTAAAAAGTCTCCCTTCGGCCATGTATGATACCAGAGTTTGGTAACCAGTATCATACGAAGAAAAAATGATCGTTGTAGGATACTGGTATCCAAGTGATAGGATTTTTTAAGTCTGTTTCCTGACTGTTTAAAAACATGGAATACACAAACAAAACAGGTATGCAAATGTATTCCTAAATAATAACGGTAATATAAGGTGCCCTTAATAGCTCATGCCGTGATTACTACGCCAAGCCCAATGCAAATAATCTAAATGTAAGGTGCGCCTTCCAGGGAAACGTGGTTACTGGGAAACCCTAAAACCATTATCCATGTAGGTACTTAAATAGATTCATATCATCATCATCCACAGCCTGACTTCTCACGTTGCAGGGTAAGCTTATGCTACCCTGTGCTACTGGGAAGTTTGGCATTGAGTGGGACTAACCCGCTAATCTGACCCGTTGACCGCCCGCGACATGAACAAAATCGTCTGCCTTTTTATGCATATGAAATAGTACATGTACTATTAATAGTTGTTATTCTCTCCACCCGAAGCAGACTTGCATTTGATATACACTACTCAAAAGAGTCTAGGGAACAAGCAAACTACTCTAATTGATTTATGAAAATACGCAAAAAAATTTACTGACCACTAAAATTTATAAATGTAGGCCGAATAAGGAATAAATTAATTTGTTCCAAATAAAGCAAAAATAAAAAAATTGCAAAAGCTTTTCAAACTATGGATGGAAAACCTAACTTGGTCGCAGAGTAAGAGGTTTGTTTGCTTAGATTGTTGACCAATTTTTGTCAAGTATCGATTTTTTTTCTTGTAAATAACCAATACCGCCTACTTTTTCATGATTTTGGACACTCGAAGTGTTATGTTACGTCGTCACTTAACGCGAGAAGAGATGCTTAGGGCTGTGGGAATGTTGGAAACTGGACGCAGTCAACGCGATATTGCGGACGCTGTTAACACACAGCCAAGCATAATTTGCCGATTATGGGCACGCTACAGAGCAACAGGAGATGTAGCCGAACGTCACCGAGGAAGATACAGGGTGACTACCCAGAGGCAAGATCGATTTCTGCAAAATGCTGCAAAAAAGCAGCCCCAGATTACAGCTTGCCAGTTGGTAGGAAGCCCCCAGTCCCAGCACCAAGTTGATATCAGTGACCAAACTGCCAGGAACAGATTACATGAAGTCAATCTTCATGCTCGTAGACCATTAAGAATTCCAGCTCTAAGACGTGGAAATCGAGGGCTTCGTTTATTGTGGGCTAACGCACATTTGCAATGGACCGACAATCAGTGGGCACGTGTTCTGTTTTCCGATGAGTCTCGCTTCGGATTTCATCCTGATTCTAGGAGAGTGCGTGTTTGGCGAGTCCCTAGTCGCCAAAGTCGACTCCTAAATCCTCAGGAAGTTCATCCTCACCAAGGCGGAACGATCATCGTGTGGGCGAGAATTTGCCTGGGTAGAAGAACTGATCTCGTTTGGATACGAGGCAATTTAAATGCCGAAAAATACCTCGAGCAGGTCGTGCGCCCCATGGTGATCCCTCACCATCAGCAGTTCGGCCAGGATTTCATATTCATGCAGGACAATACACGCGCACACACCGCCAGGCAGGTGATGAATGTGTTCTGAACGCACAATATCACGTTATTAGAGTGGCCTGCTCAGTCTGCAGATCTCAATCCGATTGAGCATGCATGGGATTTGCTCGGGAGAAAAGCTTTTAGTGATCTTCCACAAAATTTGAACACAGGAGATGAACTCTTTTCTCATCTATCCAGAGTCTGGAGTGCAATTCCACAGGCAACAATTGATAACATGATACTCAGCATGCCACGACGATATAGGGCCGTGGCTAATGCCTTGGGAGGTCAGACAGATTATTAAACATTTTCAAATAATGTTTTTTTATTTAATTTTCACTTGCGCGTCAGTTGTTTTTGTTATTTACAGAACTTTGATTTTTTTGGTTTAGGCACTATTTTTGTTTTTCTTATTAAATCTTAATTTTTTTACTTGCACGCTTTTTATTTAATTACATAATTGAAATCAAGAATAAATTAGGCTTCTATTGATGTATAACATCTAGGACAAAAATAAGTTGAAATAAAAACATACACTTGAAAATACCCTTGTTCCCTAGACTTTTTTGAGTAGTGTAGTAAGTGTGAAAATAATACATCTTAGAAACAAAACCATTAGAACAGGTTCACGACGTACCGTAGACATTTCTCAAATATTTTTAATGATTAAAAATCTTTCGAAGATGTCTCTCCCAATAATGGAATGAATTCTATACTTAACGACCACCAAACCTTATATTTTTAGCTAGACCATTTTGCTATTATAACTTTAGGCTATTTACGCGATGTTTATCTGAAATCAAGTCCATTATACCTATCTATCTTTGTTTTTGGTTTTTTAACCTATACTTACTCTCCCATTGCTGGGCATAGGTCTTCCCCATATGTTTCCAGTATTATTATTTTATTATTAGGTACTATTCAGTTTTATGCAACTAATCGTGTGTAGCCCAATCATTATGAGGTCACGGTTCAAGACACTAATTATTGTGCGAGTGTTTTTCTACCCCTTCGAAGGGTCGAAACATTTTTGTGACAAGTTATGGGCAGAGAGCGTTTCTGTGGCCTTCAAATCTAATTATGCGCCATGTATTTAGAAATATTGTGTTATAAACAAACTGCTAAAATATAGCAATTTCAAATTGAAATCTTCTTAGCGATAGGCAAGAATTTTTGGTTGCTGTGAAGTGACCGATACGACGAGCATCTTCCCTCTTTCCCGTGTATTTAACCAGCAACTTGGGCTATTCATAGAAGAATTTTAAATATAAATATAAAGCAACCAGAAAATAACAAAAACAAGACACAATCACCAAAAATCTAGCGAAATAAAATATATAAAAAAAATAAGGTAAAGTACTACTTATTTGTAAATGATAAATGCATAGCTATTGGGCTAACATTCGCACCGTGGATGATAATATCGCAACACTCTTATGGCTTACACCACACACCAAAACTAAAGTATTTATCAGCACGAAACTTCAGAATAATTTGCAAAGTTTTCGTCAACCTAACTATTATTATAAAAACTTGGGGTTTTAAAACTTTTGTAATTACTTATAAGGAAAACATACCTGTTTATAGATCAGCGTTTTCAAATCAATCCAGATTAATCTTAAAAAAAATTAAAGCGCTTCTTTTGTTGTTAACTTAGGGAGTTTTGCATTTTCATTGGACTTTTTACGCCGTTAGTACACAGACGCATTCGCATGCGATTCGCATCGACAGATCGCATCCGACAATGACGCACCTATATCATTAGCTATGTTAAAGAGTGAGACGTGGGTTCACATCGCTTCGCATTCGTATGCTAATGCGTCGGTGTACTAACCCCGTTACTGCGAAGCTTCAACAGTATAAAATGTTTGGGGAGATATTAAAAACTTTTTAATTATATATCTTTGAAAAATTGTTTGTCATTCGAACTCATTTCACCGCGTTCTTTTTTCAAAAGTTCTAAACAAATAGAAAATAAATTTTATTTTCTCTTTTGCCGCCAATGTAAAGGTAAATTGTAATGTAAGGGGGGTAAACCACAGAACACTAAACTGTATAATGACATAATTGGCACTCGAAGCTGACCTTCATTATCTATTAAAATTTTATTTCTTAGGTTTTTATGCCAAAGTGCCAATCATTGGGGGTTGCCAAGATTAGTATGGTTGGTTACCCTAGGTACTTTATTTTCCTGCACAATAACAGCCACGTTAGTAGTCATTTGAACCTTATCCGTAATACGTTTTTTTTCTTATACGACTATTTTCGAAAAATACGATGTCTATGTTACCAAACCGAAACCGTGCTTTCCTTAAGCAGGTAAGCCAGATATGCCTATGTATGTATTCGATGTGCAGTAGTAATTATATCTAGAGTCTATATTCTAATTTATAAACGTTTAACAGTGATGGTGTTTGTTTCAGGCGACAGGCATGACACCCCTGATGTACGCGGTCAAGGACAACCGGACCTCGTTCGTGGAGCGTCTCATCGAGCTCGGCTCCGACGTAGGCGCCAGGAACAATGTGAGTCACAGTAAGCTCCTTACTTCTTACTCACTAATCATATCACTACCATACCAAAAGTAAATAATTATAAAGAGGTTTTGTATGTAGAAGATAACCTATCGGTAATACTATTTTTAAATCTTTCACTGTGTCTTGAGAAAGCATGGATCAATTTAAGTCTTGCATACATGGTGCAGGATCGATTGCTCGATTGAGGGCTCTATCTCACATATCAACAATAATAAAAAACATTCAGCAACTTACCACTATCATTATCAGTATATAATAGCGCCATCTCGACCTGAGCCATAAGGAACTTCACTTCAAGTCCCCATACAAAATTTCAACCCTTATTTCACGCCCTCCATGATTAGTTTTGAAAAAAAAGTAGCCTATGTCCGTCCCTGGGACATAATCTTTATCCAAGTCATATTTCAGCATAATCTGTTCATTGGTTTAGGCGTGAAAAGGTAACAAACAGACAGACAGACAGAGACATTTTACTATATAATAGATGGCGCCACAGGAAAAAATTTATCGCGCTGTCGTTGCGTTTTGGGCAACGTAACATATAAACTCGCTTATCCTCTAATTTTCAGCTTTATAATATTAGTATTGATAGTATTGATGTATCAGTTGAATTGTATTCCGTTTCAAAATAATAATAAAATATACTGAAAGACATGCACATTGCACACAATCTGAAGATATGATTTGATGCGAAGAAAAGCATTGCACATCGCGTGTCCAATATTTATCTGTCTTTAGTCATGCCGTAGGGCGCGCAATAGGACCTAATATCAGTTCTTATTCAACAACATTTTAGTAAAAATGAAAACCATGTTTTTTAAGTTTAAATATTCAAGTAACTGTTTACGAAATAAGATCATTTATTGGAGATTGGAGTTCTTACTTTGGCATAATGAAACTAGAATCTCTCCATGATTGAATTATGCTAGATTCCAGTCACCTAACATTTACCTAATTTTTTTCGTGGATTTTATTGATGTGGATACCTATAGGCAGCTGCTCTTGCAATGTCGTTGACCCGACGCACGGTTGTGCCTAAACCTTAAACCGCTAAATTTCATTGTAACCGTCAAATTTTACATGACCTACTCTCGTAGTGGTCATCAGGTACACGAAGGCTACACGCCCACGTCACAGATGGGATGGCCGATAGCTGCCCTCACCTGCGATTTATGCTCATGGCTTATAATGGGCCATAGACCGAAATAACTTTAGACTAGTTACTCTAATATAGGAGTTCATTCAAAATTAGGAGGTACAAATTATATCTGAATTCGGGTCTCATAGAGAAAATCACAAAATGGATAGGTGAGATGAGTATTTTGACTGCTGCAATTTTGGTGAAGAGTTGTTTGTTCTAACGTATAGGTAGGTACATAACAATCAACATTATAAACCTCGAGATACGATAGTAATTATATCTCTTCACGGAGTAGACGTCCCCACATGAGAATTTCTGACATTGAAATGTATTTTCGAATCTCTTTTGTATATGTATTTACACAGCTCTACTATGATTGAATCACTGGAGTCAATCATCGTCATAAAGACCGTAACATTAACTCGACGAATCAGCAACACTGTGACCATTCTTCAAACACGCAACAGAGAAATTATACGTACGATTTCACTGAAATCAAGTCAAACCCCACCCACGGAACAGTACCTATGATTAGTCACTGCTAGTAGGTTTCATACTCACATAATATCCTTTATTCGTCTTGTTAGATGTACCTGTGTCTGTGTGTGTTGCCAAATAAAGATCTATCTATCTTAAACAAAGGTTTTAGTGAAAAGATGTTGAAGCTCTTTTCATCAGTTTTTTTTTTAATTTAGAAGAATCATAATGTACCTAACCTCATTGGTCCGCATTGATATTTTTGTTGCATTGCAATCAAATACGTAAAAAATGTACTTATTACACTTCTAATATGTACTCGTAGATGATGCATGCTTTCTAACACCTTTAAGTACTCAACTTTATAATACAAACCTGGTTTAAATCTTTAAAGCACTCGCGTGCACGATACCATTTTAATTGATCAACACTTTTTATAATTATGTACTCCTTTCACACTAGCAGTGCTGAATATCGACAGAGCTCTCCGCTCTATTCCACTCTGATCCATTAAAGGATTTGTTTCCACTTTGAGTTCCACTCTGATCAATGATTTTGTTTTGTTTCCACTTTGAGTTCTTTTCTGGGTGGGCAAAAAAGAGACCATATTATTGTGACTTGCTGATATTTTTTCAGATTAATTTAACTAGTAAAATTTTGCTTTGACGTGTAAGACCTGCCTAAGGTTACTAAAGTATGTTAACTTCAGCTTACATTTGCCACTTATCTTTAATGACTAAATTTTTCATTACAGTCGAACTAATTACTGTTATCTTTGCAAAAACAGCAATTTAAAGAGCTTTAATAAAACAATAGCTTCTTGCATAAGCAAAGTAATGAAAGTTGTTAGTAATAATGTCTAAGAAGTAAGAAAGGGGCACGCGAGCCGCGAGCCTTCCGACTTTACATGTGTTGGCAGAGGCGAATCTAGGCGATGCTTAGTGTAATTAATTTAACACAGGTAGTTGTGCATATTAATATAAGTTTTTTTTATCTAACTTTATTTTGTCCTATAGGCAAAGGTTCCTCTATTAAGAAAAACATCTTATTACAATTAGTTGTTATGGAAAACGATAGCCATTTTAAGTATGTAGTTGTCACCATAGGGATAAACACGCACGTTACTACATAGTAGTTTATCATTTCTCTGCAAACACGCTAATACACTGATGAACATGTCAATTAGTGGTACACCCGCCCGCCCCACGATTTGGTGCCCGCCCAACTAAGCAGCCCCAATCTGCAGCGCCGGCGCTGTACATAGGCATAGGTTTAACTATTAAAAGACTATTTTTAAGTTCTCAAAAGCATGCGAACAGATTATAGGGTAACAAAAGACTTGTTTATTCCGCTTTCTTTACTTCCAATGTTTGTAGGTAGCAGTAGAATAATTATGTTTGAGCGGAATACGTTAGAAAAGGGTGTAATTAATTTTCTCTTCAAGTATTAGATGAATTAAATTAAGTATAATTTATTTTACGGTGTAAAAATTACGTCCATTTTTCGTACCAGGCGCCCAGCTATGGGTATGTCTGTCAAGATTAATTCGGTCTACTTTATTGTCTAACAATTTTGATCAACGATAAGGTTGCACGTTATTTACGCACAAACCTTTAAATGCTTTTCGTAGCCCAGCACTTCCTAATTCCTACTAAAAGTAAAAAAACTACTAAGTAATATCAAAGTGATATGTCTCAAAGCGTTATTTATGTTTAAATCTCATAATTTGCAAAAAAAGTTTACGATGCTAAAAGCTAATAAAATAACACAGTACTTAATTAATTTCAATAGACTATTTAAGGAAGATGAATAATTTAATATAATTAATATTTTTATCTTTTCAGGACAACTACAATGTGCTCCACATATCAGCAATGTACTCGAGAGAAGACATCGTCAAACTTTTATTATCAAAAAGAGGAGTTGACCCTTTCGCAACTGGAGGGGTAAGCTTAAGTTCAAACTTAGTTTTTTAGGGTTCTGTACCCAAATCCTTGGGTCTGAGTTTCTTATATTTGTCTTGACAAAACTAAAAGCGTTCAAACCATTAATACCTATACGTTTACTGATTTTTGACAGAGCCGGCAACAAACAGCTGTCCATGTGGTGGCGAGCAGACAAACGGGAACTGCCACCAGCATACTGAGGGCACTCCTCGCGGCTGCAGGAAAGGATATCCGATTGAGAGTTGATGGAGTAAGTTCATTGTTTTAACAGGATGACATCAATAATATTCAGTTAATCTTAGTACAATTTATTTAAATAAGAAACCAGCCAGTACAAATTGCTACCTTACCATACTGATGCATCATATTTTAAAACTCTTTATTTCATGTAGTCTTTCATTATATTATTATATCAATGTAGTATTTCATGTAGTCGTAGTAACAATTATATTGCCTATTCCAACGACCAAATTGAATATTCATGAATAAAAATTAAATTTAAAATCATGGCACATGAGCATTTAAATAGGTTTATTGCAATCTGAATATGTCAATTTAAATCGGCTTAGAAGTCTTCAACGACATATTGCCGTACCAACGTATACTAGGGTCAATAACATCGCTTTACCCTTGTAGTTTCTGAACTTTTGGTATCTTTCAACTTTACTATACCGCAGATATTATGCAAAATTTGAAATTGAAAATCAAACGTCAGTACTCTACGGCATCATAACGTACCTAGTACAGTAAATAATATGCTTTATCGCATACTGTTATAGAGGTTTCATTGGCGAGTGAGTAGTGGATGCACGCTCGCGTGCAGCCGCTGTCACCTGGCACTGCCATTCGCCGCCCGCGATTCAGGAACTACCCCCATCCCCCTAAAGTATGAACTGTAAACAAAACCCGCAGTTCACACTAAACTCTGAAAGAATTCCACGCTCATAAACTAATAAAACTTCGTAATGAGGTTAGTCATCAAACAACGCAACACGCGTTTATTTACTAGTCCCTAATTATTTCAGAATTCATCACCTATTGCGAAACCAGACCTCGCTTGTCATGTTGAGGACATTCCGATGGTGGCACGAGCCACCCCATACGAATAGAAACTAGCTAATTATCCGCGAGCTTTAGTAGCCGAGTAAACGTCACCGCGAATTTACAATGCAAATCACACCGCTGAATATTAGTTAGAGTTATAACGTCAGCGCAGAAATTCAAAATTACTAATTTTAATACCGTAAGTCTCAGTCGGTCCTTCGGCGCGCCTAGAGGAAGGCGGCGTTGCCATGGCCTCCCGCCAATTCGTGTCTATAAATTAATATCGATGGAGGATCAAGTACGTATTGAAATCTTCCGCTGCGACGATCTAGACTTTAAAGACAAAAAGGCGTTGTAAATTCGCATCGGAAATACAGTGTGGCACGGCATTCGATCGATAGTACATTTCGAAGATTGCACATAGTCGGATATTGTCTGCGGTGTCATGGTATTCGTGCAGTAGCATGGAGCGGATCGCGCGAGCTGTTCGTACTTAGCGAGCGTCCGCGTCGAGTGTCCGCGTTGGCTCGGGATGGCCGAGGGCGGTAAGGAGCCCCCGAAGAGCGCGAACCCGGCCTCTCGCTCGTGCGACGGCCGCAGTCCGCCCGCGAATCTCCAGGTCAAAGACCTGCAGAAACTTGACATCAGCTTCATAGAGCTGAACAAAGAGCGCGCGAGACAGAAGGAGTGGAAAAAGCTAATTCGCGACATTGCGTCGTTCCAGAGAGGGAAGATTCCGCTGCTGCTGGCAGTGGAGGCCGGCAACCAATCCATGGTCCGCGAGCTCCTCAGCGCGCAGACTGCGGAACAGCTCAAGGTAAGCCCGATGCTTCTCGTTATGTCAATGGATCAGGTGGGTAGTGGGTACCTATTTTCTGAAATACTTTCCCCAAGTCATAATTGTAATTTGAGTCATCAAAAGTTACGCATTCTTTTACGTCTATTATCACTCTTTATTTTTGGTTTGCCTTCAAAGCTAAGTAATTTCTTCTTTGAATGTACAAATTTTTATGCCTTAAGTTTTATCCTGTTTAGTTTATTCCAAATCAGCATTAATCCCCGTGACTTTTTAAAAATTTTTTTGTATCCTACAATTCATTTCGTATTTTTAATAGTTTTGTAGATTGTCTAGGCTTCCTATGAAAATGCCACTAAAATAAATCAGGTCTCTACTTTTTACCTCAAAAAAACTGCACAACAAATCTAAACTAAAAATCTAAAGGGTGGTAGAGCCTCGTTTATTTTAGCTTTTGGCACTATCGTGCCCACAGATCCTTTTAAACTTCATACAACGTTCAGCTCTGTGGTTAGGCAGTGTGTGTTCCGCAGGCGTCCACGCCGGCTGGAGACACCGCGTTACACCTCGCGGCCCGGAGACGGGACGTGGACATGGCGCGGATACTGGTGGACTACGGAGCAGCGGTGGACGCCACCAACGGTGCCGGACAGACTTCCTTACACATCGCTGCCGCGGAGGGAGACGAACCTCTCGTTAAATACTTCTACGGAGTACGGGCAAACGCTGCTATTGCAGATAATGAAGGTGAGAATCTGAGCACAAACAGAAAAGGTATCACAGATGAGCCAAAATGATGTAGGTACAGAAAAACCAGTCACATTATTATAAAACCGAAAATCCTGCTATCATCGTGTAGCATCATCATCATGCTTCTTAAAATCTTTTCACAACTTGTGTCACTGGTTCGAAATATATGTCAAAATTGCAAGAAATTTGACCCTTTTCAGTCAACTCAGAAGAATTAAAGTTGAACTAGTTCATAGAGTTTATGTTGCGACCCTTCGAATAAACGGAAGTTTAACCCAGCATTAGGTACTTACTCCGAAATTACCAATGCTAATTTGCATGGAAAGTAGGAAGTCGCTGAATTATTATGAGGTGACCGAAAATTTCAAGTAATTGTTAACGGATCCATAGAATTCAAATTAACTAGGAATGTAGAGAGATCTAATCAATTTCATACTTTAGGGTTTCTGAATCATGAATATGACTTTTTTAATAGATTTCAAAAACCTCATTTGAAATTTTCAGACCGAACGCCGATGCATCTGGCAGCAGAAAACGGACATGCGGCTATCATAGAGCTCCTTGCTGACAAATTCAAAGCGTCCATATTCGAGAGAACCAAAGATGGAAGTACGCTCATGCACATAGCCTCACTGAACGGACACGCTGACTGCGCGATGATGCTGTTCAAAAAGGGCGTATATCTTCACATGCCAAATAAGGTAAAATCTTAAATTCCATTCAACTTCTACAGATATTTTATGCCCAAATTATTTTTGATGTACTAAGTGCATGATTCAATTTATACGATACCTACTCAGCTTCATAAAAACAATTATCAGACGATTGACACAATTACTTACAACTGACTTAAATAAATTCAAACAAAAACTTGTTTAAAATCATAAAATGTGTATTGCCTGCTGAAAACAGTGAAGCAAAGTTGATTTTACCTAACGCCTGAAACTTTGGCACTCATGAACATCACATGCTTGTACAGTTTCTAGTTTTGCTATCGTGACATAAACTCGACCTTTTTTTCAATAGGACGCAGTGTGCATTGGCATCGTGGAAAAAGACTATCAATACTACATTTTAATATTTTACAAGCTCAATAGACACTATCATTAAAATAAATAATAATTTAAATTGCTACAAATCTTGCCTTGGTTTACGTTAGTACTGTACAGTAAGCTTCTACACGGAACAATTTTATAGGATTGCGTGTTTTGGTTTTATTAAATAATGCATACGGCGCCCAATGAAATTGTAAGACTCGACCTTAGCCTTATTTTACAATTAGCGACAACAATGTGCTAAGTATATTTTGTTATTTCTTATAAAAATAACATTTGGACATAATCATCTCATATACGCTGATAATGGTACTTGATCATTCAAAGTTAAGACCTACTATGTGACCATGATAATTATGAGATACGTTTCAGGACGGAGCTCGCAGTATACACACAGCGGCTCGATACGGGCATGTTGGCATCATCAACACATTGTTGCAGAAAGGGGAAAGCGTAGATGTTACCACAAACGTAAGTAATCTTCCATACTTTCGGTTCTAGCTAGACGAGTAAACTACTTAAAACGAGATGAAATGAAATATATTTATTTGTAAAATAGTTGTACATAATACTAGTGAACGCTGAGAATTGCAGTAGTAAAAACTGTCGCAAACGCAATTATCAACGCCTTATCTTAGGACTAAGAGTGCACAAATAGTTTCTAGTAGACAAAAAATAACTCTAGTAAGAGTTAATCAGGGCAAATCCTTTTATAACTTACTCATTTTTTTTTTTTTAAAGTAGGTACCTACTGTATTTTAAAATCTTGCTGTTTCCAGGATAACTACACAGCGCTCCATATAGCAGTAGAGTCGTGTAAGCCAGCTGTAGTGGAAACTCTTTTAGGATACGGAGCCGATGTCCACGTGAGAGGAGGCAAGCAGAAGGAAACTGCGCTACATATCGCTGCAAGGATACCTGATGGTGAGGATAATAATAAGCCCTAATAGTAATCTGATAAGTAGAGTGGGCTTTCATCAAACATTGTTCATCATCAGTGTCTTGTTATTGAAATTTTTGCATTGCCTTAACAATGCACATGGATGGTAACTACTTAGCTTGAAATAAAATAGAGAGAAACAGAGCTCCAGCTAGACAATTAATAGTAATCCCTCAAATCAATGTGAAAAAAATACCAACAAGAATAAATAAATAGTAAGTATATAATTAAATTTTATGTTTAAAGGTGACAAATGTGCACTTATGCTGTTGAAGTCCGGTGCGGGGCCAAACAAGGCGACGGAAAACGGGATGACTCCCGTCCACGTCGCCGCCAAGTACGGCAACCTAGAGACCATGGTTCTTCTCTTGGAGGACGGTGGTGACCCATTGAGGAAGACAAAGGTAACTTCTACTTTTGACCCGATAAAGATTTTAAAGAACCACGTAAAGTTAGTCTCAAATATTTTTTTTTATAACAGAGTGGTGAAACCCCCCTGCACATGGCGTGTAGGAGTTGCAAACCGGACATCGTGAGGCATCTTATAGTGTTCGTAAAAGAGCATAACACTGAAGCTCTCGCGAGAGCCTACATTGACTCCGTTGACGAGGACGGCGCCAGTGCTCTTCACTACGCTTGCAAAATAACGAAAGAAGAAGTCAAAATCGCCTCAGCGGACAGAGAAGTTGTCAAACTGCTCATAGAAAACGGAGCAGATGTTACACTCCAAACCAACAAGAGTCACGAAACCGCCTTCCATTTCTGCGCTGTCGCCGGTAATAATGACGTCATGACAGAGATGATTGCGCATATATCCGCCGCAGATGTCAGCAGAGCGCTCAACAAACAGAACTCGATAGGATGGACACCTCTGCTCATAGCTTGCTATCGAGGGCACATGGAACTGATTAGCACTCTACTGGCGAACCATGCGAGGGTTGATGTGTTTGACGTAGAGGGCCGCTCCGCCTTGCACCTCGCGGCGGAGCACGGCTTTCTACAAGTTTGCGATTCACTGCTCACGAACAAAGCTTTCATTAATTCCAAAGCCAGGAACGGCAGGACAGCTCTTCACTTGGCAGCCATGAACGGCTACGCGCATTTGGTCAAGTTTTTAATAAGAGACCACAACGCGATGATTGATGTTCTGACTCTGAAGAAGCAAACACCTTTGCATTTGGCTGCAGCGAGTGGACAGATGGAAGTTTGTAAACTTCTACTCGAACTGGGAGCTAATATCGACGCCTCAGATGAGTTGGGCCAGAAGCCCATTCACGCAGCCGCTCAGAATAATTACTCCGAAGTGGTGCAGCTGTTTCTCCAGCAGCATCCAAACTTGGTGATGGCGACGACGAAAGACGGGAACACTTGTGCGCACATAGCGGCTATTCAGGGTTCAGTGAAAGTGATCGAAGAGTTGATGAAGTTTGATCGGACCGGTGTGATTTCCGCTCGGAATAAGTTAAATGAGTCGACGCCGTTACAGTTGGCCGCGGAGGGGGGGCACGCGGACGTTGTGAGAACTTTAGTGAGGGCGGGTGCGTCCTGTACGGAGGAGAATAGGGCAGGCTTGACCGCGGTGCATCTAGCCGCAGAACACGGCCACACTAACGTGCTGGACGTTATGAGGTCGACAAATACGCTCAGGATATCCAGCAAAAAGTTAGGATTGACGCCGCTGCATATAGCAGCTTATTATGGTCAAGCAGGTAAAAAACATTAAACAAAACTACTCAATGTTTGCAAAGAAAATAAGTTTAACCTCATTATGAAATTACCAACCTACTGCTATTTTGGTTTAATCTGCTTATATTTTTTCCAGAAACTGTACGAGAGTTGCTATCTCAAGTTCCTGGAACGGTGAAGTCTGATGCCCCCACAGGGGTATCATTAGTTCCTGTATTAGGGGCAGAGTCAGGATTAACGCCCCTACATTTAGCTGCGTACAACGGGAATGAAAACGTTGTCCGGTTACTCTTGAATTCAGCAGGAGTTCAGGCAGATGCGGCCAGTAATGAAAATGTAAGTTCTTTCAAATATGCGACAGTATAAAGTGCATATACCTATGCTGATTCTATCTAACTGTACATCATTTGTTACAGGGCTTTAACCCTCTTCATCTGGCGTGTTTCGGAGGACACATGTCTATCGTAGGTCTTCTATTGAGCAGATCAGCTGAATTGCTTCAAAGCACAGATAGGCACGGGAAAACTGGTCTTCATATAGCTGCTACGTATGGACACTACCAGATGGTTGAAGTCTTACTCGGCCAGGGAGCAGAAATCAATGCAACTGATAAAAATGGGTGGACTCCTCTGCACTGCGCGGCAAAAGCCGGTCATCTCAACGTTGTAAAGTTGTTATGTGAATCAGGAGCGTCGCCTAAAAGTGAAACAAACCTAAACTGTGCACCAATTTGGTTCGCTGCTTCCGAAAACCATAACGATGTCCTCGAATATTTATTGCACAAGGAACATGACACGCAATCGCTTATGGATGATAAAAGATTTGTGTACAACCTTATGGTGTGTTCTAAAAACCACAACAATATACCAATCGAAGAATTTGTTTTGGTATCACCCGCACCCGTCGATACCGCTGCTAAGTTGTCGAATATTTACATCATTTTGTCCACTAAGGTAAGGTCAATTGAATCACAGCTATTATTCAATAGCTCGTTGGGATCGTGCCATTGATATTCATAACGCATTTTGTTTGTGAACAGGAAAAGGAGCGTGCCAAAGACCTAATAGCGGCGGGGAAGCAATGCGAGGCGATGGCGACGGAGCTGCTGGCGCTGGCCGCGGGCGCAGACTCCGCCGGACACATCCTCACCGCCACCGATAACCGGAACATTGAGTTCCTCGATGTCCTCATTGAAAACGAACAAAAGGAAGTCATTTCCCACACCGTTGTTCAGAGATATCTTCAGGTAAAAAATAGGTAACTTCCACAAAACAAAATAATGTAAACGTTGCTATAAATGATGTTCTAACTCTTGTTTTATCGTTTCAGGAACTCTGGAGAGGGAGTCTCAATTGGAGTGGCATCAAAATAATGTTCCTCTTTGTCGCATTCATACTTTGCCCGCCAGTTTGGGTGGTGTTCTCTCTTCCATTAGGCCATAAATATAATAAGGTTCCAATAATTAAGTTTATGTCGTATCTGACCTCTCACATTTACCTCATGGTATTGTTGTCTCTAGTCGCCATAACCCCTATTTATAATTCTATTTTTAGAGAAAGTTTAGTGCCTAGGTGGTATGAGTGGACTTTGCTTATTTTTCTAAGCGGTCTCCTCCTGTTTGAATTAACAAATCCTAGTGATAAGTCGGGCTTGGGGTGGATTAAAATAGCAGTATTATTATTCGGTATGATAGGGGTAGCGACACATATCGTGGGCTGGATATTCGTCTTACCGAAATACTGGCCGACGCTCATGTATTGCAGAAATCAGTGCTTTGCACTGGCCTTTCTGTTAGCTTGTGTACAAATATTAGATTTTCTATCTTTCCACCATCTGTTCGGCCCCTGGGCCATCATCATCGGAGATCTCATGAAAGATCTCGGCAGGTTCCTTGCTGTGCTGGCCATTTTTGTATTTGGATTCTCAATGCACATAGTCGCCTTAAACCAGCCTTTCAGGAATATAAACAAAGCGGAAGACAATAAATATGCCAGAACGGCTCGAAGAAAACTGTTCTCAGACGGTGAGTGTGACTCCAACTTTTTTTTTTATCATAATAATCACTTATCATCATCGTTTCATAATATTATAGCATCTAGTTGTATGTGTGGAAATGACTGTTTAAATCCTTCTAGCTCAAATTCTAACAATCCTTAAAAATAATAGAAAATCTTCGAACAAAACGACAGAGTACGAACGGAACCCCTTGGCTGAACACCACACTTCCTGGGGAATCGTACAGAAGGAAACAGGGACCATCGGGGCGTAAGTCCGAGTTGTGGAAAAGAAATTAAAATGTTTACACGAATGTCACTTTCATACGATGATCGCGATATCTCGATGTGCTTGTTTTATTCGTTTTATTTTTATTTATTTTTAACAATCCATGCATCCGCTTGCAGGCTTGAATGTTTACCGTCACATCGAGAATGTTATCATCGTTGATAGTATTTTTGTTTTATCTACATTTAGATGACTGTCAACACCGATCTGAATGAGGAATGTGGGCTCTGTACCATACAAACTACACGCCAGTTTATTTTAGGTTAAGATTAGATCTAAGAAGCGCACAATGCATTTTCTGCATCCGCAATGGCCTCACTAGCAAATGGTTTCCAGATGTGGTTGCAGGAGTTGCGTTGCGCGTCACTACCTTACCTACCTAGTTTAGTGGAATGAGTGGCCGACTCACCGCATTCAGTGGAGCAAGATTTGATTTGCGCATGCGCAGCTTGGTTGTTGTCCGAGGGCTGACGCTCACGCCGGTCTCGAGGTATTGTTTTATGTTTTGGATATTGGCTGTTTGTCGTCGATGTGGCGCGTTTAGCGTCCACGCTGTTGGTGTGCAGTTACACGCCTCGCGTAGAAAGGATTGATTGATATAACATAACTGCTTTAAACTTATACTCATTATTATTATTTTAATAATGAGTAAAAATTTACTCATACTTAAAGTAAAGTTCGTCTCATTTTAAAAATAAAATACTATAATTATCACACCTAAATGAAAATGGTTTGACCATATGAGTGTATCCTAATCCTAATCTCTTATTCATTAATTTAGCAAAATTTCTACTTATAAAGTAAGTGGGTATATCAATCTTTCCTATGTTTTGAGTGTTTCTTTTTTAGTCGTCTTAGATTGCTGTTAGAGAGAAGTGAACGTAAGAGTAAATTGATAATACACGTACCGTACCTACTAGAACTCCATTATCAGAACATACTTAAAACTAGAGAATATAAACTTACTTACGTTACTTGAGTTGGTTTTATCAATTCACCCTTCATGCCTTCTCATTTTGAAGTTAGCCGATAGAACGAGGTCCATTTGAGTGTTGTCTTCTAGCGACTCTATCACCGATCGAAGCCTTCGAGAAATTGTTCTTCGCCCTTTTCGGCCAGATTACGTTGTCAGACCTGAACTACATCTCCAATGCGCGACCTTCCTGGACCCAAAACCTGTTCAAGTTCGTGTTCGGAGCCTACTTACTGATGTCTGTCGTGGTGCTCATGTCGCTCCTGATTGCGATGATGTCGGACACTTACCAACGCATACAGGTAAATACGTGTCCACAATGTACAATTTTGTTCACAGTTACCATGAACCCGCTATTTTCCTTCGAACTGCTGTTCTTCGCTGTGTTCGGTCAGACCACCACAGAACAAACGAGAGTGCATCGCAACGATAGTAACACGCAGCCCGGTTGGACGAATTATCTTTTCAAAATAGTCTTCGGAATATACATGTTGGTTTCTGTAGTGGTGCTGATCAATCTACTTATCGCTATGATGTCAGACACGTACCAGAGGATACAGGTAACATATCCCATTAGATCGACTTAAGACTTACCACAATGAGAAATTACCAAGGTTTTATGCGCCTAGAAATAAATGTTATCTATTGAATTAAGTCCCTAGTTATGTAGGCGTTTAAAAAAATAGACCTAACCTGTGTTCAACTACAGCGAGTTTGTTTACAAGCAATTTTTAAACTCTGGAACAAACAGACACAATTCAGGAAACTCTCACTAGAAGGACTTTATAACGAACTCGGCTACGGCACAAAATGAGATTCACAGAAGAACATAAATGGAATTGTAATTACAGGCCCAATCCGACATAGAGTGGAAGTATGGCTTGTCCAAGTTGATACGCAACATGCATAAGACCACCGCCGCGCCTTCTCCACTTAACTTGGTTACCACATGGCTTATGTGGCTCATCCATAGATGTAAGGTAAGTTATTTTGAAATTAATCGTACAAAACAAACAAAACATTTGTTTGTAATTGTGCCAAAGTACCATTGTACGTACCATAGTTTATGTATGGAGAATCAACGATTGAAGATTATTTATCTTGTTGTAAAATTGAACACAATCTTAAGCCACCTTTCTTTTGACAGGAGCGTATGTCCAAAAAGAAGCGACCAAGCTTAGTGCATATGATCGGGCTACAGAGGCAAGACCAGATGAGTGCTCGATCCAAGGCTGGAGCCAAGTGGCTGTCCAAAGTCAAAAGAGGACAGGTTGTTCCTAAAGGTAAGTCATATATAAGTCATGAACTAGCCATACGTAAAATAGTTATTTTCTTATCCCGATATTAACCTAACCGATACTAAAACTTCACAGACTCAACTCGACTATCAGTGGTGCACCTAAGTCCAATAGGATCTCAGCTCAGTTTCAACAACGCTACCAAGATCGAGAATGTTGTTGACTGGGAGCTCATCGCCAAGAAGTACAGAGCATTGATGAGAGACGAACCTGAAGAGTCTAGTTCAAAGGAAAGCGAAGTCGACACCGCTGACGAAGAACTGGAGTTAATACCAAACAATATTTCTGCACCACCTTGAACAAAATATTGTGGCAGATTTTGGATATTACGGTTGTACCCTAGATTCACGTAAATGTGAAACTATTTGAGGGAAAGTATTTGTAAGATAATTGGCTCTTCCACTATTAGAAGATGTTTACCTACTCTCTTTTTTAGAAGAAGAATAATAATTTTAAGGAAATTATTATTTCTTTACCTAGTCAAAATATTGCCATAATCCAGACATTTGTGATATGGTTACATTTATTTTATAGTTATGTGTACCACTCAAACATTGTAAATATTAAAATAAAATAGTAGGTAACTACCGAATGCAAAACATTGCAAAGTACTTACATTAATTATCCAAAATAGATAATTAGTTTGTAAGATGAGCAACAAAATCGTTACAATTCCAAGTACCTAAACTTCCAAGTAGAAAAACTTAGGTGCTGCCGCCGCCGCGCTGAGTTGATTTATGTATCATGTTAGAGACAGTTCCTAGGTCCTTTCGAATACAGGGTTATTTTTAAAGGTGCAAGGCTTAGGTATTACCGTCCACCTTTCTGAGACCACCTAATTTATAAAAGTAAATTCTAAACCTAAACAAAAGAGTAAATTGTGGTTATATTTTTTTTCTAACAGTGCTCGATTTATGTTCAACGTCAATGTAGTACCGCAGCCATTGATATACTTACAGCCGGTTTCTCGATCGCAAATCATCTTCAAAATTAACTAATCATTGGTCAATCTCTTGACAGTGTCGATTTGCAAGCCGTTTGATACTGATTTGACACTGTCAAGAGATTTGCCCAATGATTAGTTAATTTTGAAGATGATTTGCGTTCGAGAAACTGGCTGTTAGCTTTTTATAATTACTGCCTTTGTTCTTGATTATCTTTGAATGAGCCATGAATCGACCGTATGGCAGCGCCTAAGTGTATTTTTGTATTATTAGGTACCTGTGTTGGCGTAGAATATAATACAAATAGGTATAATACGCTCAACTATAGTATTTTTCACGTAGGAACGTATCCCTGACACATAGAACTTTTTGGTTTTACGCTGTACAACAATGAACAATTTTGAAATAAATTAAATCTAGTGATACTAAGAACTAAAAGATACAACTTCAAAAGAAAAGGATTTTGTCTATTTCCTTTTTTAACATTTCAGAAATTAACATAAAAGAGCCTTATCACATTAACCGTTCCTATGTGAAAAGGACTAATCTCTCTGAAGTAGCTGCGCAGAACCCAGTTTTGATGGCGCCTAAAAAACGAAGACAGCGTTGTATAGCTGCCTTGCTCACTCCCTTAGTTTGTTGCATCGTGCTATCACGTTTACTCTACCAAACCTGCGCAATCATTTAGTGTACCTAACTTCAGAGAGACAATGATCGGTTGTGCGTATTGTAGTAGTGCAACAACTAACTTAACATCTATAGTATTTTTCACGTAGGAACGTATCCCTGACACATAGAACTTTTAAGTTTTACGCTGTACAATTATGAAAAATTTGGAAATAAATAAAATCTAGTGATAATACTTTAGGACACCACTTCAAAAAACATTGTTTTCGCCTTACTAACTCAAAGAGGGCGCTTTTGCCGCGTAAAAACAGTGAGCTAAACTCTACTTTGCTCATACTATGTGGAAAAGTGATTTGAATTTAGAATTCGGCAAACAATGAGAATCGAATAGCATTAGAGGGCAAGGTGATCTGGTTTTTGGACTGGAGCCTACCAGTTGCGGGGCAAAAAAAAAATAGCGGGAATTTGATTAGCTATCTAACGGCGGGAATTTATACGTAAAACAATTTTAGATAAATCGCTGAAATAAACTGACAGATTTAATAATGAGTGAATCCAGTGACGAAGATTTATCCTTCGGAGTTAAAAGAATTTTGTTAAATCTTGCTAAAATTATTTTCCTTACATCTTGTATCT
Organism: Epirrhoe tristata; assembly: GCA_951394285.1. Lineage (NCBI taxonomy): Eukaryota > Metazoa > Arthropoda > Insecta > Lepidoptera > Geometridae > Epirrhoe > Epirrhoe tristata. Next base: position 5,334,575 of record OX596145.1, read on the forward strand.
TTTCGCTAGTAAGGTGAAAAGTTGTATGTATCACACGAGACCAAAATAATTTGTTGCTTGTGCTTTTGAATCCCTCACAACACTCAGGATTCTAACTTATTCAAATATAGAATCCCTCGTTTGTTCGGGATTCAAACTCGGCACTCGCAGCAAAAACTCATTTTGCTCTCTAGTGGTACAATGTACTATTTTGTCTATTTCGTTTTAAAATATTGAGAAATTAACATAAAAGAGCCTTGTCACGGAACCGTTCCTATCTGAAAAAGACTATAATAAGGTATTTTAAGACAAAGAAACGCTTGGTAAGTGTTTACACTTATTCTTTTTTCATTATAGCGTTAATATAGCCGTATAAGAATAACTTAACCATAATATTTTTATAAATAACCGTATTGTGTGTATGTATTAAAAATTAATTGTCAAATAAAAACGGTTTGATTGATTTGTAAATGTTATTTATTATTATTTATCACTAGCTGCGCTCCTGCGGTATGACCCGCGGTCCCTCTTTGTCCTTCCCTGGGATAAAACCTTTGACTATGCCAATTTCAGCGGTTTGGGCGTGAAAGCGTAACAAACAAACAGACAGACAGTCAGAGTTACTTTCACATTTATCATATTAGTATGGATTGTACGATAATCGTGCAGATGATTAAACTGATGTAGTTGCATTTAATGTCTAACACACGAAGCCGAAGCACTTTGTTCCACAAGCGTTGACACAATGAGGATACCTACAGTGTCAACACGTGTAAAATACTCGATCGGGATTGTACGTAGTTCGTGAGTACCTAATACGTAGATATTGGACTCTAGAATAATACTAAGTAGAGTCTAGAGCGCTCCAAATGCATTGTAAGGATCTAGCCTTCATTTTAAATACTGACTAATACAGAAAAACACGAAAATTTATACAACTAGTTATTTGAGCTTACACAGTTGGGATTCTATCACAGACCAATTTATTCAAGTGTAATTTATTGTAATTTTTTGCTTTGTACACACACGTATTGTCTTATCAACTTTGTAGTGTAAATAATAAAATTAACCTTCAACATCGTCCATGCCTTCAATAAAAAAAAATACTGTAACGTTTAAATAAGATGGCAAATGTATATTTGTAAAATGATACTAAGAGCTGGTTAGTTTAAACATTCGCTAAGACGTTGATCGTCATGCCTTAGACGCCGTTTACACGACACCATTCTGGGATACTATTCTTGCCTCTTGCCACAGAATATTAGCTCTTGCTCCGTTGAGTTTGAGAAAGCAAAAGGCAAGAATGGTATGCCAGAATGGCATCGTGTAAACAGCGTCTTATTACCAATTCAACTAGGGAATTTTTGGTATATTATCACAAAAATTAAATAATTTGGTAAGTATTTAAGTGTTGCGGTAAGCCACATAGGTATTATTACTTATTTTGTAGCTGTTTGAGTTAACACACAGAGGAATTATGTGGAGAATAGTATTCTTATTTGGTAAATTTTCACATATATTTTTTTCTCTTGTTTTTTTACACTAACATTATTTTTTAGTAAGTATCACTTATTTTCTTCTAGTTTTGGTGCAATTATCTAATGCCGCATTCATAAGATGTTATGATAAGTGAGTTTTTTCCTCTTTTATTAGTATCAATATAAGTAATTTACAAGAACATTAACAAAGTGCCTTAGAGTGGCCTTGAAACTCCGTCACCAGAGTTAGCCACTGACTCGTACGAGCTTACCTATGTGCACTTCGTTCAACGGATCGAGGCATTCGTGAAGTTAGCCGTTTGTCTGCGCAGAAAGCCATTTTGTATGAAAAAGCGGTCACTGCGCAGACAAACGGCTAGCTTCACGAATGCCTAGATCCGTTGAACATAAAATAATTGTTTCGAGAAACAACAAATGAAAATAAACGTTCTAACGTCTTCTCCTATTTATAATGAGCATCCATTACCTACTGCTTAGCTTATCTATTAGGTAGCTGTTGAATATAATTATTGTTTTAATCAATACGTTCCTTCCTCTACCAGGTCATTAAACACATACGATGTAAAATCATTAGACGAAGCGCCTGAGATCTTAAAATCGACCTACTACAATAGTAGCTGCCCTAATTTGTTTTTCACATTTGGGTATCGAGGAAGAACTGATGGTCCTGCAGTAAACACTACTATAACCGCCATGCTTAGTCTTAAAAACAGCACCTGCGTTAATGTTTTTCTAGTAGACTGGATGAAGGAGGCTAGCAGTACTAGTTTGTTTGGTGATATTGGCATCCAAGTGACGTACGCGACTAAAGGTGTGTCGCAAGCTAAAGCGGTAAGGCAATTCTGAAATGTTAGGTTACTTACTAATTATTTTATTATGTAGTTTTGTGTGATAAATATAGTGCGTAGTAGGTACTTTGAGCAGCAAATAACACAATTTAACCAAAATACAATTTACAGGTTGGTAAAATGTTTGGCGCAGCATTACTAAACATGGTTAAGTACGGCTTTTTATTGGCAAAAACGCATTTGATTGGGTTTTCACTTGGTGCCCACTTATATGCAAACACAGGGCTATACATCAATGAAAACGGAGATGGTGCTATGATTGACCGGTAAGCTTTATCCAGAAAAACCGGCTTAGTGAATGTTGGACACGCACGCGAAAGGTTCCGTATCATAATAAAATATTTATTAGCACTGCTTATACGAGCAGGTTGTTTGAAAAAGCGCTAACTAGACCCGAGTGGTGGCCTTAAAAGAGTTGTAGAAGTAAGGAATGTAAAAGGTCGGACGAGATGGGCAGATGATATTACCAAGGTCGTGGGTCGAAGATGGATGGGATTATCCAAGGATCGTGTGGGATAGCACAAAAAAAAGGATGCCTATGCCCAATTGTGGGCTAAATCCCATAATAGGAGTAGGTAGTAGTAGTAGGACTTTGTGGATGAAGGTATGAACATTCATCCTATAAAGGATCTTATACTACTTATTAAAAAATATTGCGACATACAGCGGAGCCACTGTAATCCTTTCGCTACTTTTTGAGTGCCTACAAAGCCATAAAAATGTAACTCTACTTTTGTTCCGAACAGGATCACAGGTGTCGATCCAGCTGGTCCCTTGTTTGAGGGTAATTTGACAATTCTTCATGCGCTGGATAAGACTTGTGCCACCTTCGTGGTGACTATCCACTGCGACCCTGGCGGCTACGGCCTCAACGAATCGCTCGCTCACGTCGACGTTTGGCCAAACTTTAATAACTTCATCACAGGAACTAAAGAAGAGCATGTGCAGCCAGGTTGTCCGATCGGAGTCTATGATTTCATGAGTAGAGAAGGTAAGGAGGTCATGATTTTCTTTTGGTATTTTTTATACTTTTGGTTACTGTAACGGTAACGCTTATGGCAAGTAGTCAGCCTCATAGCTGACCACTTGCCACTTGGCTTCTAGCCAATTTACATACAGGATTTCCTTTGACAGATCTTTGCAGCCATGATCGTTGTTGGAAGCTAATGTCGGAGACACTTACTATGAATACGCTACAGGCCGCCAAGGCAGCGAACCAATACGCGTGGAACGCTGGCAATACCTCAACTGTCATCGCCCTCAATGATATTGATCGCAAGTAAGTACCTACCGATATTTACCGAGTTCCGACCTCCAGTTGGGAATGCAACTAGCCGCCACCCATCCACTTATCTACTGACCGCTTAGCTCAGTTAGAACGTTGCTTTCAAGCACGACTAAGGAAATTACACCATGAGCACAAGAAGCAAAGTTATGTTTTTTTACAAGACGCATTAATGCTTATCTCTTACACTTTGTATTTTATTGCAGTGCCCGTGGTGATTTTTATTTGATAACGAATGCAGCATCACCATACGGAAAAGGATTTGAAGGTCTTCATCCCTAAAATATTATACCTACTCACCTAAGTTTGAACACTTTAGCTGTGACTTTAGCCGGGTTTATAGTGTTGAATATACACCTACTTAACATTGAAAACATGTTTAACTTATCTGGCAATAACAATATAGATACCTGCCTACAGTAAATGGCTGCGTCTTACATTCAGTTTCACAGATGGTTCTTCAGAATTCCATAGTGCGAATAAAAAATTCACTACCCTTTTCAAAAAAAACACCTGTAAGTAAGTATCCACTATATTAGGCTTTATAATTTTATTAATTAAGACTATAAGATCAAGACTTTGTTGAAGTTGTTCCGTGACCAAAATAACACTGCTCTCGCAGTAGGAACTTAATACAGTCAGCAACGAAAGTCGATTAACATTTCATGTTTCACAAATCTGAACATTTCCGAAATGCTTGAAAATCATGACCATATCAGGTTCATAATAATTTCCCAAGAAAAGTTTATTTTTTCTTGGTTTTCGAAAACAAAAGCTATATTAAAAAGTCCGACTGTTAATGGACTTTTGTTGTTGTCTGTACCTACGATACCCGGACTGCAGCCATTCCGGCACCAACCGCCTAATTGAAAGCGCCCATAAAATATTAAAAAAAAATGATAAAAATAGTAGATTTGTAATAAAAAGGCAAGTAATATAGTAATATTTTGCAAAATGTAATGAACACCAATGAGAATGAGAAAATATGTACCTACTATATTGTAAACGGCATTATTATTTTTATCATGCAAATAAGTAAATATAACTTACATAGATAGATAGGTATAGGTAATAAATTAATAATATAAATTAATATAAGTTACGCTGGAATGTGTTCATAATATTCATTTGTGCATCTAGCGTTTATTGTAACTGTTTATTAAATTTTACTTACCAAGTTCCACCCATTACTAACCAATACTAAAGTGCAAAAAGATGGAAAGTATTTGGTATAATATGTTTATTGTATTTCACTTCATCGGGATAAGTAAGTAAAATGCTAAAAAAAACGGATCCTTAAGTATGATTTTTTTATAAAAAAATCGTCTTATTCCAAAAGTCACGGACTTATTGACCCGCCCTCGTAACTATAGTTTGAATCTAAAGTTTTCATAAAAGAAATACCCGTAGCGACGATTGTCTTTTTTATGTAGGTAGGTACTGAAAAAAGGTACCTACTGAAAAAATCTACGGGACGCAGCAAAATACGTAAGTAGAATACTCTTATTTAATTAATTTTATCAAACAAAAGAATGATTGCGTTTCAGGGGGGCAATTGCTGCCCGATGCGAAATCAGGTATCAATCTTGTTTTATACGAAGGGTGAGTAGAAAAGTTTTTTTTTTATTGAGGATATAAAAATATATTAATTAACAAAAATTTACCGTAGGTACACCTTTTCATTTGAGGCCTTAATGAGAGTAACATAATTTGTTAACAGATCCGATAAACATACCTACTTATTCCCTGCTAAGGATTCATACAATACCTAACTAAATGTGAAATAGCCCAAACGGTCCAGCCATGTTTATGTTTAGCCCCGTTTATGGGTTGATTTTCGAACATTCTATAGTTTGGAAGTAAGATTAAACTTTATTTTGCAGCTCGCTTGAAGTATTCCATTCAGTACCGATAGAAAACAGCAAGGAACTTTTAGAACTTGATGCTTATGATTCAACCCTAAAAAGTTGGGTTTACGTATCGGGCTATCGAGGACAGCAAAATGGTGGTTGCGTTAGAGCTGTTCAGCAAGCTGTAATCGACAAGAAAGATAGAAATGTATTTTATTTAGATAATTATAAACACGTCTTTCTTGACTACATAGCATCAGTCGAATTGGCTCTATTGGTATGTACCTATGTTTACCTGCGAAAAACGAGGCAAGGGTACGATACAAGCTTTTGATTTAATTTGCAATATTATTAAGAGCCGTGTTGGCCGATTGGGGTTGTACCTCGACCCCACTACGACTTTCTATCCGAAGGTCGTGAGTTCGAATCCCGGCCGTTCAAATCCATTGCATTTTCGTAAAAAAATACTGAAACCCAGCTGAAATAACTAACATAATAGATTAAATTTCAGCAAAATCCGCTGAATCTTGGCGAATGAGTGGGGAACAAAAATTTTTTAAGATTTTTCTCGAAGACCTCATTGACTTGAACAGTGGGGTCATTGGGACTTTTTATTCCCAACTACCCCACTAGTGTGAGGCTAGTGGGGTCGTTGGGAATAAACCATAATTACACGTGAAGAACAACAAAACAAATAGCTTTTAAAAAAATTATGTGTCGACCGAGGAAGCGTTGGTGGGACGATCTTAATGCTTTCGCGAGAGGGTGGGAGATCTCGAAGGAGAAAGATGGTTGGAGGGATATGACAATGTGAAAGACTTTTGCCCTGCAGTGGGACGAAATAAATATTTAAAAAAATAACGATAATACCTAGCTACTAGCCCTACAGTTATTTGATGCAGTGACTAATCATTTAACTATTTAATTTTAGGACGGAAAGTTACTTGGAAAAGCTCTAAAAAATATGAAAGACACCGGGAAGTTTAGCCTATACAACACAATTGCAGCAGGATTTTCCCTAGGCTGCCATGTTATAGGAGCCACTGGCAATACACTTAAATCACTAGGCGAGGAATTAGGCCAGTAAGTGAAGACGTTTTGAATTGAATTGAATTGAAGCTTTACTACTTTTTAGCCGAATTCATAAAAAGAGGAGGTTCTTAATTCGTCGGAATCTATTTTTTTTGCTTGGACAGATTTGGTTATTTATTTTTTGTTTGAAAGGCTAATAATAAGTAGGTACCTAATTCACAAGTATATTCAAATAACCTCATCCTCACTAGTAATTTTCGACCTGAGTCCAACATTGAAGTCAGTTTCTTTTTTTTGAGTTTACTTACATAATTATGTAAAACCCCAGTAAAACACAAATTATTCCATCGACCGATTACCCTGAGTTGAGTACTTTTTCTAGGATAATTTGTTGTGATCCAGCAGCTATGCTCTTTGAAAATCCAGCTGTATTTCCACCTTTGAACAAGGACTGCGCTAAATATGTACAAGTAATCCACACGGATAGAGAAAACATGGGTATGAACAAATCATTGGGGAAATCCGACTTCTATGTTAATGATGGGATATACCGCTCTGGATTACCAAAAAATGAACAAGTACAGCCGGCATGCCCTCCGAGAGATAGCGAGATGCTATCACCAAATAGTAACTATTTTTTATACTTACCTTACCCTCTGCAATATTTTTATTATTTAATTGTTTGTCACACAGCATCAGCTGGTCCCAAAGTAAGCAGAGCTTATGTGTTATTGTAACCACATGACAATAATATGAACCTAATAGACTTGGTATTGTTGGTTACCTATAATTTGGTTCTCAGGTTTATGCAGCCACAACTTTTGCTGTCTTCTTTTGGCGCAATCGATGAAGACATACATAGAAGGCGGTAAAGCGGCATCCTTTGAGGCGTATAAAAATGGCCAAATCATCTCTACAAGCGGCCTGGGAGACAAAGTCAGCCTGAGGTGTGAAAACTTTACTGTGAAATGCTTCCGCCAACTAGATTTTTATTATTTTTGTAAAAAAATTGGCAAACCAAACGAATCTTTTTACCGGCTATCTTCTCATAATCAATAATTAATTATCTACCTACATCAATCTATCAGATCTGGACAAAGAAGTATTCTCTCTATCTTATTAAGAAGCTAAACAAGGCCTCAATCTTGAGGTCTAGAGAGCCGCGGGGCTCTCTAGACCTCAGTGTTCGATGCAGCTTTTAACTCAGAAGCACAGGACAGCAGCCATTAGAGGAAGCTTCCGTTATGCTGCATCGAAATGCTGGAATAATATACCACCGCCGATAAGGAACCTACAAAGTATTTATGGTTTTAAATTGCATTTAAAGAGATACCTATTCGATTGGCAAAAGAAGCAGGAACTTCTTAAACACGATACAAGTGCTATATAATTATCAAAGCCTAGTATTTACTACTTACATACGTACTTGCTATTTCTGTTTATTAATATTAAGTATCTATTTATTCAGTTTGTACCATAATTATTTTATTTATTTATTTGTCTATGTGTATGTACATAATATAATACCTGCCTATATATACGTATATGTAATATTATACCTTATACCTACTTATAGAGTTATTTTCCATTCAGCTTTTATAATCTATACTAATATTATAAAACTGAAAAGTAGAGGATTAGCGAGTTTATATGTTACGTTCCCCAAAACGCAACGATAGCGCGATCTAATTTTTTCCTGTGGCGCCATCTATTATGTAGTAAAATGTGTCTGTCTGTTTGTTACCTTTTCACGCCTAAACCACTGTACAGATGATGCTGAAATATGACATGGATAAAGATTATGTCCCAGGGACGGACATAGGCTACTTTTTTTTTTCAAAACTAATCATGAAGGGCGTGAAATAAGGGTTTAAGTGAAGTTCCAGTTGAAGGCCACTAGATGGCGTTGCTGTCCTATGGCTGAGGTCGAGATGGCGCTATTATTGCATTTTTATTTTTAAAAGTATCAGAAGAGAATTATTTTGCTGACGAAGTCGCGGGTACCAGCTAGTAAATAACTAATTTACCTACCAGTTATTGCTTGGCTCTTATATTACGTTGTTAAGTTGTTAATTTTGTTGTTTGTTATGAGTCCGCTACCTAATCATGTAATATTTTCGGTCCCAAAACGGCCCTAACGGAAGACCAGCGCTGGTTGTTCACAACCCAGCATAATGCTGAGTTATGGCCCGTTTTGCAACATTTCTTTTCTTTCTTTTATTATATCTTCTGTGTACTTACCTATTTACAAAATATGTTATGTTGCAAAATAAAAAATATTTTCTTTCTTTCTTTCAAAGAAGGTAGGGTAGGTATCTACCTACCTACTACCTATGTCCGAGAGTTGTAGCCTAAGTATTGTTTATTATTTTTTACGCTAGGTACTTATTTGTTTTTTATGGTAGGTAAAATATCATCATCATCATCATTATCATCCCCACAGACTGACTCCACCCACTGCTAGCCTGCTGGGTAGGTATAAGAAATATGTATAGGTATAAGCAGCATATTATGTGAATTAACGGATATTTAATACGAGTATGTTCCACAGCGCTACCGGAGATCATTATGTCGAAACAAGTGGATGTCCGCCTTACGATCTGAACACGGTCTGTCAAAATCCTGGAGCCCCTCTCACAGCGTACTGCCAAGCCGCCACATAAAATACAAAAAGATTTTATATAACATTTCGTTTTCGTACTTAAGTTTAATAGGTTTTAAGTGTAAAAAGACGTCTACCGAAGCCGAAAGGGGTAGGTACAGCATCTCAACATACAACTAAATCCAAAAGGTTTTTCTGAAAAAATCATTATATCCGGAGAAAACAGCGTTTAAAGATTACTGTTTGCGTATGTACTGGGCGCGTTGTTTTACGTAGATTGCTGGATTTATGAGTTTTAATTGTTTTTTTCTTTTATTAATGAAATTATCAGGTAGGTATGGTCTTATTAATAACCGAAAATAACATAAAATGACGTAGCTAAGTCAATTTTTTTTCGCTAAATATGTTTAGAATCATGAGACCATGATGTTGCAATCAGACGATTGCAACCCCTCAGTTTTCGGTAGTAGTCTTTTTACACCCTGTATATATATTAGAAATATATAAATTGGTTTGAAGCTAAATTTTGAGATAAGTTTCTCTACTAGTTAGGTAATGAAGCACCTAAAGAACCTAAATACCTAATCATTAACAATCACCCCCATAGCACCGCCCCAAATTCCGAAAGCTATGTAGGTACTCAGTTATCAACTAATAAATTCACCATTATTAGTCGATAAATAAACTGTGTTGATTGATAACAAACATAACCAGTTGCATACAACTGGATCAATACATAACACGGTGCGAAGGAAAGGAAAGATGTTCCAAAAAAATGTGCGGGTGTTTGTGTTATTAGTTCTTTTAGGTACGTATTTAACTTTATGGAGAAATAATACCTACTTTATGATATAGGTAATCATTCGTAAAAGCGAATTATAGTAGCGAACAACCGAAGATACTAAATTTTATGACAGCCTTGAGGTTGAACCTACCTACTCTCTTTACTCTCCATCAAAATATTACACACAGAAGTTATGATTAAAAAAAAACCTATCTACCTATGATATCTATTTAAAATATTATTTCAGAAACTTCACAGTTCATAATATCAGAAAGTGCTTATTTACGATGTTATGGAGAGTGAGTATGAAATTGTTTATTTGTTGGTAAACATTTAATGATTTAACTGTGGGATTATGTAGGTATTTATTTTGTAGGTAAAGACGAGCGAGACTAGAGATAGAGAGATAGAGGCACTCTACTTTTAAATCTAAAGATTTGAAGGAAACCCGACCTGCATCAAATGATTTTCAGTTTCGAATAGGTACTTACTTAATTAAAATTGCTCAGTCCAAAAGGTGGGAAACATCGTGAGGAAACAATTTAGCATATTTTTTATGCTGCGATGGGCTTGCAACCTGTCATGGAATGAAAAAAAAACAGTGGTATGGTATGCTAACTCCTGCATGGGCATAGGTATTTACCTATTATATTTAAAATCTAAGACGACGCTTCAGCAGGTAGGTAGTGCTCTTTGCATTGGTGTTTTGTTTTTAGTTTTTTAGGAAAGTTCGTATCACGAGTCAGAGTCACCAATTTGGTAGGTACTTACCTAAATAAAACTTACTTTATTTATTTCGTATATTTTCAGATCAATAGATATTTATGATGAAGTTCAGTTAGAACAAGCTGAAAAACTATTGAAGTCTTTGTATTATGATAGACATTGTTTAAACTTTATTTACATCTTTGGCTTCAATGGGAAGGTAAAGGGCAACTATACCGTTAAAGTTCTGAATGCTGTACTTAAACTGAAGGATAGAAATGTTTTCGTCGTGAATTGGGAGAGCGAAGCAAACAGCATCACGACTTTAGGAAACTTAGGGTATATTTTCTCGTATATTGTTAGTGGACTACCGCAAAGTGTCAAGGTAAGTACATGTATGTTCAGTTAGCAATGAAAGTTGAATGCTATTGACTTTGTTCCTGACTGTATCAAATTATAACTCAAATCAAAATAATCAGAGAATAATCAAAATGTAGCGCTCGAGATGTCGTTTTTTAGTCTTTCTATTTAAACTACTTATAAAAAAACCTATTAGGTACTATATCACATAACTAGCAAAAAATTGCAAAATAGCTCAGCCAATGAACTATCTGATGATCAATAAACTGAATGAGTTTGATTCCAGGTCGGTCTAGATCTTGGAAGAGCACTAGAAAGGATGTCATACAAAGGTTTCAAACTAAAGAAAACTCACGCTATGGGACACTCTTTAGGCGCACATATTCTAGGGAATGCTGGTAGATACCTCGTAAAAGTCGGTAAATCTTTAAAAAGGTACTCATGCATATTTTATTTTATAAAATGGGCAGACGGGAGCATGGGACACTTGACTAGACACTCGATGTTGTAGCACAGTTGTAGGCTCAAATTCCGGCTGTAAGTAAGTACAATGAATGCATTTCAGACAGCTAGTCCCCACTAGCTGTTTAGCTAGTGTCTAGCTATTCAAAAGCATGATAAGGTTTGTTTGTTGTTTCTAAGCAGCTCGTGAGCTCTATTAGGCGACGGAGCTCTAGACGAGAAGGAAAATATCGCGAGAATCCCGCGACCTAGTTAGCTCCGCACGTATTGATCATGTATTTTTGTTGTAAGGCCAATTTTTAGATTGGTCAGATAAGCGCGGTAGGTATCGTTGTAGATAACACAACCTTAGAGAGGCCTATCGGTACCCAGCAGTATGTGAAGTCAGGCTCAAGCCCACTCCATCTCCACATCATCCCAATTATTTGTTTATTGCATAGGCCAAATAAAAAACGGTTATTTTCTTACCTCAGAATCTTACTCCTTCCAGAATAAGTGGATGTGATCCGGCCGGCGCATTCTTTGACCAATACTTACCTATAATGCCTGCGCTAGACAAGTCCTGTGCTGACTTTGTAGACATCACCTTCACAGATCCAGGAGGGTATGCAATGAACTCCTCAGACGCACACCTGGCTCTTTGGGTGAACCTTGGAAACTTCATATATGGACCCGAAGAGATTCAGGTTCAGCCAGGTTGTCCCGTTGGTAACGACGAAATGTTCTCACAAAATGGTAGGTTATTCGTATAAACGTACAATATCTTCATAATCTTCAACGAATCTTGAATGACTCAATACCTGAACGTATTCTCACCAATTCTCACAATTTCTGGGTACCTTAAGCCCGTTTGTACCTACCTTCATAGTGCAAGCATCTCCAGATAGGTTTAAACTTAATACTATGGGCTCCGAAGATCACATCTCCTAACTCATCCGATTTCAAAAATGTTTTTATTAATATTTAGATAAGTTAGATAAGTAGCATATTTTAGCTTTTTTGCAGACTTGTGCAGTCACAACCGTTGCTTGGAGCTGTGGATAACGACGTGGTCGGGGGTTAAGTTGAAAGCCAGCAAAGCACCGGACTACTGGACCTGGGAGGACTATACCGAGTCAGTAGTTATCACCGATACTGAGCTTCTCGGTGATTATAGTGATAACAGGTCTGCTTTGTGTTTTTTATGTACAGTTATCTATTGTCTGATGATCTCAGGAACGCTTTGTTGTGTAGATGCATATACACGTTGTAGAAACAACGTGTATGTGCATCTACACACAGACTAGATCATCACTAGATCTAGACACAGAAGTGTGCGTAAGCTTAGGGACGCTCCATGGAATGAGCGCTCAGTATCTATTGTCTGTGGTATCGCTTACGCTTACAGAAACAAATCTACACACACAATCGACATATTTTCTAAGTGCTACTTTTCAATCTTTCCATTTTCTGTCCTACAGTACTTTCGGAAACTACTTCATGAATACAACTGGATTCCCTCCGTATCAGCCGATTATGACGGAAATGAAGAGTGATAGGTACCTACACCTGCCATACTCCTAATCTACCAATAAACTGCTCAAGACAAGGAAATATACAAAAATTACTATAAGTAATCGTTTTTTATTCATCTTATCGTAGATAAAGATTACCTACATCAACATTTTTATGCCTACGTAGGAACCCTAAAATATCTGCCATAATACATGATAATTAGATCTTAAAAAAAATTCTCATTACTTACGACCATTTATATTAGAGCATAATAAATAGGACGCTCTTGTAGACCGAGTGATAAGTAGCTAGGTATAGCGATTCGTCTTTCGATTTGAATGTCGTACAGTCAGCATCAGATAGATCTAAGCGTCCAGTGTCCTACACAAAAGTTTAGTACAGCGCGCAGCGGGCAAGCGGTGTTTGTAACTTGTATTACTTATGTTCCATCTGTTTTGATTGTAAATACCAGTACCTACCTTTCGAGATAAGTACTAAGTAACCTCTACGTAGGTACCTATTTGTGGTTTCAGAAATCATTTACACTCACCCAATAATTTTACTTTCACATCACAGTGTCAATTCTCCACCAGCGGTTTAACTTCCGAGTGTTAATGATTTTTTCATACCACGGAAAATAAGAAAAAAACTTTTTTCAAAGATTTAAACAATATTATGACTAGTGACACAGGAATAATACCCTACACAAACGATTAGGATACTAACGCATTGATACCCAATGACTCAAGGAGGTCATTTATTTTGGGCACAAAAGTCAAAAGTCAATCGGAGTATTTTTCTGAAAAATACTCGGATTCCCAATAAAGGTGAGGCTTTTATTTTTACTTGGCAGCACTTTTGACTTTTGGACCCAACTATGTAAGGAGCCTGAATCCTTTGCTGCTCGTAGTCCAAGTTCTTTAGTTACTTACTTACAAGTACTAAGTGCAGGTTGCAGCAGTCCGGGTATCGGACTGCTGCTATGATTTTTCATACAAAAGGAGTCGCCGCATAGCATATGTGGTGCTATGCGGCTAACTTTCCACAGGCACGGATCCACTATAGTGGGCACTATGGGCATGCCCACAACCTTAATTGACCGAGCGAGCGAGCGAAGCGTCTCAGTTTCTAAATTGGCCAAAACATGCTTTTATCCGTCTGTCTGTTTTCGCCTACAGATCGCATCTTTTAACCGAATAAACCAAAATTGGCACACACGTTTTTGTCCACTTGAAACTTGAAAATACGAGTAGGTACACAGTACAAAATCATGGTCAGGGCGTCATCTATTTGTAAATTACATTTCATTTGTAGGAATGCACTACATATATCTAGATTATGAGCGAGTTCATCATTCGCCCACAACCGTTTTTGAGGGCTGGATCCGCGCCTGACTTTCCATGGCCTTTATAGTACCCGCTTGCTGTCTTTATCGTTCTACTATCTTTGTAACATTGTCCTTCATCCCCTACGCTAGCTGCAGATTAAGCAGTAGGTAAGCTAGGTAAATGTTATGAAAGACACGACACGCGTTATCAAGTCACTCAGCCGACGAACACTCGTAGCATAAAACAGTAAACAATCACAAGAATTTACGCGCGCTCTTCAGACGCGTCCAGTCGGACTCCAAAATAATAGTTGTGAAAATAGCCAAACTGTTGAATTTATTTTATTTTACTTTTTAGTAAAATAAAACAATTTCATACTTCGTGTGCCTGAATTTCAATTCAATATAAAATGCGCTGTGAAAGACTGAATTTATTAAGTTCTTGGATTGTCTTCATAGTATTATGTAAGTTTTTGATATTTTTCCTGAATAAAATAAACAAAGAATTTACTCTGCACTATGCTACACCAGGCACGTTTTAGGACCTAGAGCATATTTCATTTTGATACCTATTAGGACAATGTCCGCTCTGTCGCACGAACTTATTAACACGTAACACGGTTTTTAAGGTTTCACACAATTGACTGGAGGTGCCTGGTTACGTTGTTATAAAGGGTAAGTGAGTTATATAAATATATATATTTAAATATATAAGTACATACTTACATAGGTATATGTTAATATCTAACTTCTTACCTAAAAATTAGTAAAAATATCTCCCATGCTCTAAGATACAGTAGGTATGTTCCGATTGTTTTTGTAAACCAATACCTATCGAATTTAAATTCCAGCCGTGACAAATTCCAAGACAATAATTTCCTCACTCCTAATTTCATCAATTGTTTATATACAAATATCGGGCTCGGCTATTGCACTGCATCACCTCCTCAAGGTCGTCACAAGTAGAACCAGGGCGACGATATAATCTAAACATAATTATGTAATAACCACTTTCTTGACAAAATTACAGACTGTATTTTTGACCAGTTTCGACTACTTATAAGTATAGAATCGGAATGACACTTGATCGCTGATCATAAAATTGAGTACGAGGAGTACTCAATATTCCTCATTACTTATTATTATTATTTTTTAATTAAATAGGTCAGCATTTGACCTCCCTCTGCCTGATGTTAAGCAGTAGTGAGGTCTAAGATGGAGCATGCTTTCCAAGAAGGAACCTATTTACTACTATTATTTAAATAATACCTACCTACATGACATAATAATGGAAATAATTATACATAGTTACCTAAGTACACAGATAGAAAGACATAAGTACTTACAGTTTTTCGCTTACACTCAGCTTTACCATTCACTCTTACTACTCAGCGTCTTCAGTAAAACCGGTGTCATCCTCCGGTTAATTTTTCATCACGCTCAGCGTACCCGTGGTCCACCTATAACGTAACGTAACTCAACGTGGAGAGAAGAAACATGCATGTTATTTGTCGTTATACGTTAACTAAAAACTAGGAGGACTTTCTGAGTACTTATTATTACAAATCTGCACATATTTATCCCGTTACGAGATTTGAATACCTATTACTCAGTGGAGCATTCGTCCACTTCGGCACAAAAGCCAACACCAAACTTATTATAACCTACATCTCCCATATCAGAGACGCGGGAATCATATTTCCATCTATTATACAAAATACCTATTGTACAGACAGGTAGACAAAGAAACCAATTTAAGCAAATACTGCTAAACAACTTTTATTACTGCATAACTTATTTATTTATTTATTTATAGTGATTATTTGTTTTGTAAAGTGTAATGGATTTTAAATTATCTGAAAAATAAATGAATTTGAATTTGAATTTGAATTTGAATTTGAATAACTGCTAAAGTGACCCATAGTTCGATGCACTCGATGAACAAAAAAAACAGGACCGATCGCCACTGAACTATTCCATCGAACCAAACAAGTCTCCGTGCAAGGAAAAATAAATTATGTATTGACCGTACAAATCAAGGCAAGTATTGTCTAGCGCGTGCAAAGGTGATCCATGATGACCGAATCATTAGGTATTTTTAAAACGCAACCGAAAGGTATTTAACACACAAGTCCACTGTTTATTTCATGACTTGAATATTTCTGCATGTTTTAAGTTTATAACAATGATTGGATCAAACCAATCGATAGCCCGTCCAAGTTGGATTGGAAACGAGCCAAAATATTTTTGTCGGTGCGATAATATTTTTGGTTTTGTTGGCTTCTTTGGTCGGTAGTAGGTGTACGTGCGTAGTCATTTTTGGTCGTGACTTTACCAAGTAAATTCCTGTACTGAATATTTTTTCAAAGAAATATGCGAAGAGCGTTTAAATCTTTCCCATAAAGGATCATAGAAACGATTTAAACGCGCTTCGCATACTGAAACATTTTAGAACCACGAACAAAAGATTTCAACGCGCTACTAAGTTTGTCCTTCCTAGTTCAAGATTTTTATACACCTTTTGTTACACTTGAATAAATAAAATAAAAACCGGACAAGTGCGAGTCGGACTCGCCCACCGAGGGTTCCGTACAAAGGACTAAGTAGGTAGGTACGTATAACAGCAACCTACATACACCAAAGTTACACATGAGAAGGGATTTTATTTTTTAATTTTTCGTCTTAAATAGAAAACTATAGACCATAAAATTATTAAAAATCTGTTTAAGCTTGAGTTAATGAAGCTCTACCATACGATACCCCACATGGAAGTGAGTTAACCGTGTCATGTGACATGACACGGTTAACTCACTTCAGAATTTCGACACCCATTCCTTGCATTAGGCCCTGTTTTTTTGTGATATAACAACAAATAAACGGTTTTCAGATTTTTCCCTGTACTTGTAGTCTAAGACGATAGTACTTGCCTTTCATTGTTCTAGGTCAATGGGAAGTACCCTATGAATTTTGATTTCCATGAGTGTCAAAATACACGTTTTTTGCGACATAAATGGCCGTTTCTTTTTTTGCGTTAACATAAAAGTATGTATTTCGCACAGCTTAAATGGACTATAGACTTGAGTATACGGTATTAATTTCAACTCGATACCTCCACGCGTTCCCGAGATAAACGGTCTTGATAGACAGACAGACAGACGGACAGACGGACAAAAAAGTAATCCTATAAGGGTTCCGTTTTTTTCTTTTGAGGTACGAAACCCTAAAAATGTTGTATGGTATTAAAAACCCTGACAATAAATCATATCTCGTAGGTTCCTAATGGTAGGTGCCTATTATTACTTAGGTACAGATGATTGAACACACAAACTACTATAATACCACATCCTAGTCGTTAATTACCCTAACTTGCATTGCTACCTGGATATTGCAGTTCAGCGGAAGGTTAGAAAATGAGTTAATTTCTGTTGTGTAAAACTACGATAGGGTATGATACTTAGGTAGGTCTAGGTACCTTATTTAAAAAAAAATGTTTTTCACAAAATTCCTGAAAGGCTGAAACAAAGTATAGTAAATCTACATCAAACCAAATTGAACTTATAATTATGCACAAAAAATGAGCACATGGCCTTTGGACACAAAGTGCATGTGGCAAGATGATTTACTTGCGACTCATTTAATTAAATAGGTACGTAATTTCAGGTCACTAGGCAACTATTTAGCGACACCACTAAACCAACATCTGCCAAAAACCTTCACATCATGTCTGGACCCTGCTCTACCCACCGTGATTTACACGTTTGGCTACCGAGGCAAGTCAAACGGTCCAGCAACCACGGCCGTGCTCGAAGCTCACATCAAAAAGAAGAAAAGAAATGTGATTCTTCTAGACTGGGAAGAAGAAGCGAAGAGTGGACTGCTGGGGATACCTCTAGGTTACGCCTTCAATGCGGTACCGAATGCCAAAAAGGTAAAAGGGTTACGTAGGTAACTTTAAGTAGTGTAGGTCTATCATAATAAGACAACACAGCAAATATTAGGTACCTTTATAAACAACGATTAATATTGTTTGGTAAATTAAAAAAAAAAAGTAAGTGGGTAAAGTGTAGCCCGCAAATTTATTCATAACCTTTGAAATACGAGTAGGTATAAAGCTAGTTATATGAATTGCATAAGTAGGTTGTGAGCACTGCTACAGTCTGGTCTAGGTCATCAATCTATTTCGCTAATTATAGCTACTTTTACTATCCGTTGGTGCCAGTCGCTGCGGTTGTCGGGTTAAATTTAACGATTTTACTTTCAAACTTGAACCTAGAAGATAGCCCCGAATGCTCAAGTTGTACAAGTTTTTTTTTCATAGATTGGCAACGAAATGGGTGAGGCACTGATCAGGCTGCACCAAGCTGGCCTGAATATAGATAGCATCCACCTCGTAGGCCATTCTTTGGGAGCTCACATTATGGCCTTCGCTGGCAAGAAGACTAGGGAAATGGGACACGTAATGCCCAGGTAAATACGGCTAGAAAAACCTCTAAACGCTTCCTCAAAATAGAGGTCGTGACCTCTTCGCGAGTACTAGATACAGATCAATGCCCATTTCTGTGCCTAAATTTTGCAGAAGTTATCATTCCATACGTGACAGGTTGCTAGCCCATCTTCGCCTGAATAAAACAAAACAGTTTTCCTCACGTTTAATATTGAGTGTTGCTGATTTGATCTGTCCTCCACAGTCAACTGTGCCTCGTCGTATTTAGAAAAAATTAAAACGAAACATTTTCAGAATTACAGGTTTGGATCCTGCTCGGGCACTTTTTGAAGGCACCTTAGCGGTACAAAATGGCTTGGACCGCACTTGCGCCAGATTTGTGGATATCATCCACAGCGATCCTGGCGGTTACGGCACCTCGATATCCACCGGGACTGTAGACATCTGGCCTAACTACAGCTCTCAGAACTCCCCACAACCGGGCTGTCCTACTGGAGACTTCGATATGTTCACCCCTGAAGGTATGTTACTTACATATATCCTTAGGTATATCCCCATAAATCATATTCACTTATCTAATCAGCAAGGTTTGGCATTCTTCGATATTTTTCTTAGGCTTTCAAGATCTTTTGATTGAAAACTGTCTAAGGTGGTAGTCAGAGGCAAAGGCAAGCTCATATAGGTACCTAATGTACATAAATACTCGGTCGATACAGACACAGAACAGGTTTTTACTGTTCTGTGGATACAGATCACTAAAAGCCAGGTTGAAGGCAAGTTTAACTGTATTACCATTCAATCAACAACGAATGTGCCACAATAAAATTAAACGGTCGAATTGTGTGCGATACGGTTCTCGGTAGCCTATTTGGTCGTGGACGTAATGAATATGAATGTCATGCCTGAAATTCTTCGTTTTCCGCCTCCAGCAAGGCTGCTATTAATGAGCCATAAACATTCTGTTATTGAGTTTTCCCGTTCATGAAGTCAAATGAGCTTACTTGATTAATATCTTAGCACACACTATCATCAAATTGTTTTTATAATCGCAAAATTGTGGGAGCATCAAAATTCTGACCTTGATACAATATTCATTTCATGAAGTTAGGTACAATGCCGTTACCGTCATACAATGATAATAATACTTACCAATTAAAACATACTATCAACACCACTAACCCTGACCATATGTTTGAGAGGCTTTGTTATCATTCACATGGTGGTGGTAGATAAGATTACAAGCAGCAACCCTGACCCCTAATTAAAACATAGGCCTATAAATCTAGTATAGTAGGTAACTCGGCCACGGTTTACAAATATACATGACCATGACCAAAAGTGTTTCGTTTTCCAAAATTGAACTACAAATATCCACGTATCACCTGACCTCCATACCCAACTGTATTTTAGCGAAGGTAAATCGGGGATCCTGGTGGACGACATGAAGTTGACGACTGTTTGATATAATGAATGTTTACATTACACATCCAACAGTACCTACCTACCTATTATTTTTCAGACTTATACCCAGCTGACGATAACGACACAAAAGCAAAACCGACATCGTTGAATATTCAAATAATAAGAAAGCCTTTGAAACGGCACAGTAAGTTGTAATCGCAATGCAATTTGCAAAGTCTTCATGTTGCGCAAAAAATGCTTGGGCTGTGTCCGTGATGTTTTATAATTGTTATTTTTTTAAACGCTTTGTTTTGCTTTCAATTATAAATTCAATATATATAAGGCAATTATAAACGAAATAAGTGGTACCTCAAGTAAGATATAGATACCTACCTACCTATTTTTAGTACCTAGGTAGGAGTACTATAGTTAACAGTAGGTAAATACTAGTTAAACGAAAATTGAGAGAAGTTTTCTTTGTGAAGCTTTCAGCTTATTTTGCGAACGTGCTAAAAAATTGAGTAAGGCATTGTTCCTTAGAACTCAGCAGAAAGCAAGCCAATTATTTAATTCATGCTTTGCATAACTGGATAGCTAACAAACTTACATAATAGCGACAAAGAGCTGATCTGATGTTAGGGCTTGTTGCACCATTTTCGAGGAAAACATTGATTCGTTACGAAGCTTATTCGGCAAGTAAAACTAATCAATATTCCAATGGCGCAATAAATAGGTAGGTATCAACTTCTCAATTGAGAGATTACGCAAATTAAGGGTGTATCTAGGTAAAGTGTTTTTTTTTTTAATGTGTTATGAGGTACAAGCTTTCAATAGGTCCGTGAGCTGATTAATTATGAGCCCAAACACAGATATACTATTATTGACGCAGTGGACGAAGGCCCGCCTGCGACGCAGAATGTTGCGGGTTCGATCCCCGCCGCGGGACAAATGTTTGAATGATCTACAGATATTTGTCTCCGGTCTGGGTGTATTCTATGTATAATATGTATGTATTTACAAACAAAAATGTATATAAGTAGTTTAGCAGTCATCTAGTACCCATACACACAAGCTCTGCTTACTTTGGGGCTAGATGATGCTGTGTAAAAAGAAAAAGTCTAGCATTATTTATTTATTTATTCAAGAGGAGTTCCATTTATCGGATCCTAGTTCTAGTACCACCTACTGTCATCATTATTATTTTAAAATTTTGGATGATAATTGATCGATAAACCGAGTTTCAACTCAATCGGCCTATTGTTTGAGGAGTTCCGTTGAACAGCTTCTGACTCCATCATCAGATCTACTTACTGTCAACATTTTTCAAAGTAAATGATACTTGATTTACAAACCGGGTTTCAACTCAAACGCCCTATTATCTGAGGAGTACCGTTCTCCATCATCAGATCAGCTCGCTGTCACCATATTTAAAAATTTTAGATAATACTTGATCCACAAACCGAGTTTCAACTCAATAGCCTTTTTTCTAAGGAGTTCCATTGCACAGCTCCTAACTCCATCATCAGATCAGCTAACTGTCACCATATTATTGCATTGTCACCGAAGACTCATAAGTGTACCAAAATTCAACTCAATCTGACAGCGGGAAGTAGGTCAAATTAAGCTTGCAAGATTTGACCCGGACAAACATACAAACATAAGCTTTTTTTGCCTTACGCATACGCACTGTCGACTAGTTCCCAGCGACTCGGTCAACGGCGACTAACTAACTGTATTTTAAATAGGTGTTCACGCACATGGTCGCCCGGGCGACTCTACCTATGTTTTGGTCGCCGAGGGACCGAGTCGCCGCGCGCCCCGGCGTCTAGTCGACAGTATCTTACAGTCGTCGTTTATTTAGAATGATTAAAATGGTACAGGCAGAGCTCATAATTGATTCAATTGAAGAACTTTCTTATTGAAAGCTTGCTTTAAAAAACACTATTTTATCATTAGGTATATTGCCGCTTCGGCTACGCTGCAGCCTGCAACTCCGAGAGCTTTCAGTAGATAGTCAAATAATCTAATTTTTTGATTCATTTTCAGGTTTATTCCGACATCACCGTATAATTTATTCCCTGAAATGAATCTTGAAATTACGAGTTATCCAGCTGTAACGTTCGTGGTCTTTTCATAAAAACATTCAAGTTATTGTAAACTGTTGCAGATCTTTGCAGCCACGACAGAGCATGGCGGTACTATGTTGAAGCGATATCCTCACCCACGGCCTTCCCAGCGATCTCTGCCGTAGATTATGACAATTGGCTGGCCCAAGCAGGCCAGGAGAAACAAAACATATATTTGGGTGATCTCACAAATACTAGGTAAGTAATACGTAGGTATAGGTACCTCTCACTCTAGCTAAGACGAATATCACATACCTAGTCAAAGACAATTGCAGTAGGGCTAATCAGTCTTATAACTAGGTGAATCTACTCTTGTTCCTTCGTGACCAATTCCGAGAAGAACTAAGGGGCAACAAACACGGTTTGGGGCCTAGCTTTCTTTTAGATGATAATAATATAAGTACATTTGTGTCAGTACCTGAAAAAAAATGTATACCTAATCTTACAGGGCACAAGGCAACTTCTATCTCACGACCAACTCGAAACCGGAGTTCGGCAAGGGCCCCGAAGGATTGAAGCCTACTTTAGTTAAAGCAACAAATAGCAATGCCACCAGCCTCAAAAAACTATTAAATATCCTGAGATGATATACGGAAAATACTATTCAATCAATGCTAGTGCGTTCTAAACGAACTTTTAGTGACTATGTTAGAATGTGTTTTGGTTGATTGATAGTCTATAGGGGCTATAAGTAAGTATAATAAATTAAGATTTAGGTTATTTTATTAAATAAATAAAAATAAAGGACATCTCCAAAAAAATATTAACAAATGCTAAGGCCGACGTGTTCTATCAGAATACAGGACTTTTTTTTTGGCCGATACTTTTGGATTTTGGACCAAATATGTATGAACGTGGATAATTTCCTTTTATTAGATGTAAATCATCATAATTACCTTATTTTGGTCCAAAATCCAAAAGTGCCGGACAAAAAAATATTAACAAATGCTAAGGCCGACGTGTTCTATCAGAATACAGGACTTTTTTTTTGGCCGATACTTTTGGATTTTGGACCAAAAATATATGAACGTGGATAATGTCCTTTTATTAGATGTGAATCATCATAATTACCTTACTTACATTGTTGTTAGTTAAGTAAGCTGTAAATAATAAAATCTAAGGAGTAAAATACTAAAGATATTTTGAATAGTTTGCATTTATTTGAATACTAATCATTGATGTAAGTAAGTATTATAAATCTGATTTCAACTTTACGTCGCATTTTATTTCCGAGTCAATTCATAATAAGTAAGTAACATTGATTACTTACAATACAACCCAAATCCAACCATTTTCCATGAACTGTTTACCACCTTCGTATTACAAGCATTAGGAAAACCTTTCTTTAAAAAAAACACCATTCCTATTTAAAATGATATAATTTACAAACTGCTAAAACGCAGTAATTTCATGTCTCTTTAAATACAGATAAATATAATATAATTTAAATAATATTTTTTAATTACACCTTACACATAGTTTTGACTAAGCTTAATATTACTACTCCTAATACATAGTATCTACAAGCCACATATTATGGATCTATTTGATCTATCTACAGTTTTTTTATTTTTTTATTAATAAAATCTCATTCTAGGTAAATAAAAATCTTACTATATTTATATAAATTATAAACGCTAGTGGTATGTTATGAATACCTGTGCTAGGTGGGCGAAGTGTTATAAATTCTCTTCATGGTTCCATCGATGTCCATTAATGCGTTTCTGACTTCATGTGTCGCCCCGCTTATTGAGTCGAATGTATTTGCCAGTCTGTCCAAAGCTCGCGCCTGAAAGAAAATTAGTAGATTATTACAAATTAGTAGACGACTTCTGTAGCGCAGTGGGCGAAGGCCCGCTTGCAACGCAGAAGGTTGCGGGTTCGATCCCCGCCGCGGGATAAATGTTTGTACAAGTATAATCTGCAAATATTTATCTCGGGTCTGGGTGTCTCTATGTATAATATGATGTATTTACAAACAAAAAGTATATACGTACTATATCAGTCATCTAGTACCCATAACACAAGCTCTGCTTACTTTGGGGCTAGATGATGCTGTGTGAAAAAGTCCAGCATTATTTTATTTATTTATTAACCAAGTAATAAAGTAGTGTCACAAGTCTTATTGAATCCCAGAGGATTCTAGAGTCAACTTCCGAGCGTAGCGAGTCATTGATCGTTTGAATACGTGTTTGAAAACACTTTCGTCTTTGATATATAAGTGTAGTTGTTCGCTCCCTAGGTAAATAATCTACTTTAACTACGTTCTAGCTACATTTTTTTTTGGATGAAAAGTAGTCTCTGTGATAATCCAGGGTATCCTTCATAACAAGGATCATCAAGATCCGAGTAGCGATATCAGCACATACCGGCAAACTTTCGCATTTATTAGTGTGATGTGATGATAAGGGATATAAGTCACTTTTCGATATATGAGCAATTCCTATATCTAGTAGCAACCGAAATTTTTACAAAATTATATCGTTACGTTATCACCTGTATATTGGACGCCTCGGCCAGTCTCTCCATAGCTTGTGCGTTGATGGTCGACGCTTGCGCCAACTGCGATAACGCAGCAGCTTGGTCGTTCATCACCTTTACCTAAATGTAATAGAATAATTTGAAAATGTATAAAGGCTGAGGCAAAATTTTCTTTTCTGAATAAAAAACAAAGCTTTTTCGAAAAAATTGTAGTCAGCCTATTTTTTCCGTTGAGCTATTATATAGACAAACTCACCAATTTCTCCATAATCGCCGTCTGGCGGTCTTCAACTTCCACCACCGGTTCTGCCTCATCACCAGATTCCTTGAAAGTCACAGGGTCCTCTTCATCATTGTCTTGGTCTGGGCTGTCGCCATCGTAGAAGTTTTCTTCAACATAGTGCGTCTCTTGTTTTACCGAAGTGCTGCGTGGCTCTGTATAATGCAAAAATATTGTAATCTCTATATATAAAAATGAATCCCTATATCCCTTGGTCACACCATCACGCGTGAACGGTTAGACCGATTTCGCTATTTTTTTTTTTGTTGTGTTTCTTATTGTCAGGAGAAGGTTCTTATGACAGAAAAAAATCAAAAAATTGCGCGGAAAAAATAAATCATGCGCAGACGAAGTCGCGCGGGTCAGCTAGTTACCTATAAAAAGTAATTACCTATAACAAGCAAGTTTGTATGAGTGTGGATAAGAAGACGATGTTTTTAGGCCGTCTGATGGCCACCGTCATTAGTTTAAAAATGTGCCATCTGAAGCATGGAAGCACTTTCTAATTGCCACCAATTGGGAACATGCTGGTACTAAAACCTAAATAGTAAATACTTGCAATTATTTACTATCATTAAGAATATGGAACTGCATAACATACTTAAAGTCAACACAGTAGCTGAAGAGATCAAAACCACTGCTCAAACATATCAGGAAAAACTGAAAAGCCATCCTAATCAACTAGACCTGACATTACACCCGCAAATTTGCTCATAGTTGGAAAACTGAATGCAGATAAAACTTGTAAAGAAAAAAAATAGGTACTTAACTTACTGGTATCATGGGCTAAGAATAGATCCCATATTTTCTTCTCAATGTTTGAGCTCAGATTGATAGGGGCCAAACCATTGGTTACCACTTTCGATCTTACAGTTGATTTTTTATCCGCCCAATACTGAAACCAAATATAATTTGAACAATTACAATGAGTGTGTGTGTAAAGTTTTGTAATTTTCTAAGGATACATTAATATTTTGTAAGGAATGCTTTTTATGAATTCAGTATTTCATTGGCTTAAACATTGGTGAAAAAAGCCAATGAAATACTGAATTCATAAAAAACTAAATAGGTTGTTTATTAATTGTAATAAACAACCTATTTAGTACTTAGGTCCTAAGGTACCTACAGTTTGCCCAACGGATCTAGTCATTCGTGAAGTTAGCCGTTTGTCTGCACAGTGAAAGTTTTTAATATAAAATTGTGTTCTGCGCAGACAAACAGCTTTCAGGAATGCCTAGATCTGGTGGTCGAACTGTAGGTACTTACCTAGCACCTAGGATTAACATAATAATTATTTTGAAAAATAATTGAGTAATAGGCCTTGATGAAATAATATTTCATAAGTTACAGTTGAATTGCAATTTATACAATATTAAATATTTTTACAAATTTTGTTGGTTGAATCAAGGGCCATTACTCAATCATTTTTCAAAATCATCAAAATTTAAAACATCAATGCAACTTGGGACTTACTTTAATCCACGATTTCATAGGTCTGGTAGGGCCAGCGATGTTATTCACAATCCTGGTCAGCTTGAACCAGAGCTTCTTACTCTCATCCCTGCCTTCCAGCCCCCTTAGCTGCCCCATGCCGAGTGCTGGGTGCTTCTCCATGAAGTCTACAATAGCCATCACCTGCTCCAAGCTCGGACGAGCCTGGAAGGTAAAATTGATATTGTACAATTACTCCTGTAGCAGATTGCTGATAGATAGAAGGTACAATTTTAAATAAATAAAGTAAGTAGGCAAATAATATCTATCACAAGTGTGCCGGTATTTATTTTGTGCAGAATTCAAGCAAGCTTTAAATAATTAAGTAGGTACATAATTAAAGGTAGTTTTAAAGTACCTACTTAGGTAAGTATCATATCCCGAGGGATGAATTACTAAATTTTATAAACCAACCAAATGAAAATATCCATCCCAATATTTTCTATTCTTTCTTTTACTTTAGTACTTTAAGTAGGTAAGGATAATGCGGACTCGATAATGAGTTAGAAGAATCACATCGAGTTTCAATGCTAAAGTCATCGCATTTACGAAACGAACTAAGATTCGAGATACTCACAGCTATTGAGCGGTCCGCCATGCCGAAAAGTTTTTATCTACAGCACAAAAATATATAAAGAGACAACGCCATTCTATCATTAATGTGCATTTCTTTCACAAAAAAATATTAGCAAAAACCAATTTTTTGGCAAATAAATTCACGAATCACGAAGTCGATGAAAACTATGAATGAAGTTCAATGACATGACATGACAACCACTAGTTGGGGCGTCGTCGCCGTCGTCGCTTGTCGCGTCCTATGGACGCGTCAGTCATCGCATCGATCGGCCGGCTGTACTATTTGGCCGGATGGCGTTTTGCCGGCATCGTTATAAAAAAATACACTACACTGGGACCTTGGGGGTTATTCGCGTTTGTTTTTGCGTTCGTTTGATGAATATTCGGATGCTTCTTACTACGAGCTACACTGTATTCAGTCGATAGGGTTAACATTAAAACACGGTTCTAACCTAAGACCAAATATTCCAAACCGAAAAATTGGCCCTTGAAGTCAGAAATCGTAGTAAGAAACATCCGAATATTCATCAAACGAAAGAAAATAAGAACGGGAATACGGCCCTTTATTCGGGTTCCACGGAAAAAAATATTTTCGATCCTACATCGCATCTTTTCTATCATGTTTTCTTCATCTTTCTCTGGTTTTCATTCGTTACGAATCTCGTTAGACTGGAGTCTAATAAAATAAATAGATCGCTAGTTTTAATTTTAATAATTCATTGCTGTAAGTAAGTAGGTAAAACTCTTTAATAAATTTAAAAAAAAGGTACCACCTACCTACTTACTTACAGAAGTAATCATCATCATAATCATCATCTTCCTGCCATTTTCCCACATACGTTACGTTTTACTTACAGAAATAATATATCATTAAATTGATTGATGCAAGTTGGCATTGTATTAAAAAGGTAGGTACCTACCTACTACTCGTGTTTATTATAGAAACTTGAGTAGTGTGCTCATTCATTCATGAGTATTGATTATGTACCTACTCCATGTCACAGACGTACAATACCTAGGATACTGCGTGCGTGCGTATCTCCCTCCACGTACCTACTCTACCTTGAGTTGTCTGTGTCATCAACCAATGCACTCCATACTCCATCCACACTTTGCTTCGCTTCGCTCGCCTATTACTATTTCTATATCTCTCGCTATCTATTTCTATACTTACTTACCAAATTTATTTAATTTACTATTAGCGATGTTACAAGTCGAGTTGTCGATTCGAGTAACTCGAATCAGAGTCTATACGAGTTGATTCGAATCAAGTTCATTCGTAACTCGAATCAACTCACATATACCTACAAGTTATGCGAGTTATGCCAACTCGAAGACAAAGATTCGTATTCCGATTCGACTCAGTGACTTGGCAAGGCAAGTGTAAACTCGGATCAAGAATACGAATTCAGTGAACTCGACTCGACTCGCCGCAGATTCGGCTGGTTATTGTGTATATTTTTCTTATATATTTTATTATGTTTACTTGTATTTATTAGCTATGACAATTTGGAGTTCTCTGTTGTGTTACAGTTAATAGTTAATAGCTTTTGTAAATAATTAATTTGTAATCTAGCTGCTGCCGCGAAGTGGATCCCATCCGGTTGATGCGAGTCGAGTCAACTCGAGTTGTGATTCGAGTTAGCGGCCAAGTCAACTCGAGTTATCCGAGTTGGAATTAAGTCGACTCGTAACATCGCTATTTACTATAGCGTCGTCGCTTGCTTCGCTCATGAAGTAGATTCGCGCTACTCTAGGAGATTCGCTTCTCACTTTTCAAATCACTAGTTTGCTTACTAGCTGACTGCCAAGAATGGTTATAAATGTCAATGTCACCTTGACAAATTGCGACGTGTGTGACAGTAATGAAAGACACGGAGAGACAGTGATTTGTAGAAAGAAAAGTGATTTTATAGTTTCCATGTTTATCACAGCACAGAGTACTTTTCTAAACTGGATGTTTATATTGTTGTTTTGAGGAGGAATGCTGTAACAGAAATATTTAATCAATGTTTATTGTATAAGCAGAAACACGCACAGTTGAAAAGGAACTTGTGCTTGTGGTGGTTGACTTGAAACCTTGAAACGATGTGTAGTTAAAATACCCCTAGACACAGAACATTATCACTTGCCCCTAGGAGTATAAAAATGGCTAATTCTGTGAACATTTCAATTGAAGCTCCTATAGAAAACCAAATTCAAGAAATAACCTACGATGGACAGGAGATATATCAAGCGTATGTAGTTATTTTATTTTTGAAACTCTCAAGATATTTTCTTTATATAATAATGTTAGGATTTTTGTTGGCTGTTGTCTACTTCTCATCAAAGCGAATATTTTTTGGTGTTTCAGGCCTCTGTCTATGTCTGAAAATCTCACTCGCCTAGCTCAAAAGATAGATTTCTCAAAGTCAGAAGATGAATTCTGCAATATCAAAAAAGAGGGTGAAATTAACTCGGACACTAAAGCTGAAGATGATAAAGAGCTTGGATATCAATCAAGCCTGTGGCCCTGGGACTCAGTGAGAAATAAACTGAGGAATGCCCTGACTGAAGTCAGTGTTTTGGCTGATGTATTGTCTATTGCTAAAGAAAAGAGGTATATGGTGAGTATATCTCGAAATCAAACAAAATACTCCAATCAATGATAAACTAGAGATAATTTATGTTCATATTATCGAACTATTTTTGAGCTTTGAACATGTGACTGTCACTGACAAAAACGTCACTCTGTTTGACGCAAACTGAAGTAAAATTTTGCTAATAAGACAGTTTCGGTGTTTCAATTTCCATGCGCTTGTAACGTATATGTATATATTTTTTTACATCATTGACTCCGATAAAATGAAGTATATATCAAGAAAGAAATTGTGTATTTTCTCAAAATAAATGAAGTACTTATCAAATAACTTTCAGGTATTGGATCCAGTTCAACCAGGAGAAATCGAAAGTCGGCCTATGGTTCAAGTATATGGTAGAAAAAAGGCCTTGGCGGCCGCTGCAGCAGTTCTTCAGGCTGGTGTGGACCGTCTCCGAGCCAGTGAGACCATGAGAATGACCAGGAACATGCCAGATTTTCACATAGACCTCCTAAGACTGAGACAAAATTGGAGACTGAAAAAAATTTCGAACACCATTGTTGGTGATTTGAGTTATCGGACAGCTGGATCTAAGTTCAGTCAAACTGGAGTATTTGAGGTAGCTATTCGCAAAATATTGGGCAATCATTTCCTTTAGATTATCTTCTTTTTAGGGTTCCGTACTTATAGGGTAAAATTACTAAGACTGCTGTCTGTTTATCCTTCTGTCTCCAGACTGTATCTCATGAACCGTGATAGTTAGACAGTTGAAATTTTCACAGATGATGTATTTCTGTTGCCGATATAACCACAAATACTAAAACAATAAAATAAATATTTAAGGTGGCTCCTATACAACAAATGTGTTTTTTTGCCGTTGTTATAGATAAACCTTCATGCGCGAGTCCGACTCGCACTTAGCTGGTTTTTTTTAATCCTGAGAGTGAGTGAGTTGAGAACCCTGAAAAGAAAATAAATGGTTCTATTACTACTTAACTTATCTGTGGTTCTATTATTTATAGTAAAATCATCTTTTTTAATGTAATACATATAATCACACTTTCCCGAGGGGGTAGGCAGAGACCACGGATCTCCACGTTTTTTTATAATAATAGGTTTTTCAATCTACTTTTTATGAGAGTTTTTTGTGTTAAAAACATGTGAAACATTCTCACAGATCTTTTAAGTTTTTGATGAAAACTATACTTCCTATCTTTCCAGGTATCAAAAGCTCCCGAGGAGCAGATAGTCCAGGCGATGAGTGTAAGTGGTGGTGGTCCGGCGCCGTCCGCGCTCCGCGTGACCGTGCCGCCTGAGCTACAAGGAGTCGCTTTTATTTCCGTCCTATGCCAGAAAGGTATCCATCCACACAAATTGTACTGGCTCATGAGCTTTATCATTTTGTTAGGTAAAGTCATTTATACCTATGGGCCACGCAAAAGCATAATGTGAAACATTAAATTGTTTGACTTTTAAAAGACCTGGCTTACAATAGATGATTGCGTTGCGTGAATACAATGAATAATAAATATTGCTGGACATTTTCACACAGCATCATCTAGCCCCAAACTAAGCAAAGCTTAGATAAAGAACCAGATAAAGCCGCGTTGACACGATCAGAATATACTATGACAGAGTGGACTCTGACTGATGCCTATTAGGACGCTCTGATTGGCCGCCGCCATCAGAGTAAGATCAGAGTGCACTTGGATTGGGGTTGCCACGATCCAAGTAGCGTCCTAGTAGGCTTCAGAGTATACTCCGATTATTATATATTGATATTGTTTGTAAATACAATACATACATATTATACATAGAAACACCCAGACCCGAGATAAATATTGGCAGATCATACAGACATTTATCCCGCGGCGGGGATCGAACCCTCAACCTTCTGCGTCCCAAGCGGGCTTTCACCCACTGCGCCACAGAGGTCGTCAATTTTTGAAGACAATGGCTCATCTTTCATAGTGGATACAGCTGACATGCCCTATCTAACTTCAATCTGGCATATAAAACCTCCATCCACAGAACTATTACTCTCACTGGATAAAATTAATAAAATATTATTCCACCTTTATAATCCTCAGAGCAGGAAGACGTGGTCTCCATGACGCTGAACTCCTCAGCACTCAACTGTCCCGGAACTATCCCTGGCGAGGGTGTGGAACAGCATTGGCAGCAGAAATTAGAAGCCGCTCAGAATGTTCTGTTTTGTAAGGAGTTGTTCGCTAGACTGGCGGCCGAGGCAGTTCAGTTGGACGCATCTATACCGCATATGGTTGTCGGAAACCATATTATGGCGACGGTAAGTTTTGTAGTATCTTCGCATGTACCTATGTAATAATTTTATTTCCCGTCCGTGGTCATGGG
Organism: Epirrhoe tristata; assembly: GCA_951394285.1. Lineage (NCBI taxonomy): Eukaryota > Metazoa > Arthropoda > Insecta > Lepidoptera > Geometridae > Epirrhoe > Epirrhoe tristata. Next base: position 5,366,553 of record OX596145.1, read on the forward strand.
TAGAATCATTGCGGCGAGTTATGCTATCTTAAAAAAGCTTAAAATATAAAATTTGTTATTTTTATTACAGATGGTAAAAAAATAAATGAAGTTATTTTCTCATTATTTCAGGTTTTGCCAGGTATTCAGCTGCTAATAGGCCTGCGGCATAATAATGGACAGAAAGACAACTCTAACACAGAAAATATCAAAGTAAGCTAAGTATATCATACTACTTTGTTATAATTATTCTAAAACATTTTCATTTTGGCGGAATGGCGTTGTGCCTCGATGGTTGGTTCGATTATTCGAAGTCGAACTCTCAATGGAAAACATCGTCTGGAAACCAGTTAGTATTCTTATAAGCGGCGACGAGTTAGCAAAAGTTAGCTTCTGCAAAATGTGGGCATGCCTCTGACTACCCCCTTCGACATTTTCAATCAATCTGGAATACATACAATATATTAAAGAACGTCTACTGCGCTTCGGGGATACAGTCGTGATGGTGTTTGTTTTTTCATTTGTATACTGTGACTCAAATGGCCTTTCGATTGATGAGGTAAAAACATCTTATAGTTCTAGAAAGATCACGGTAATTATTGTTTGAATGTCATAGCAGTCATAGTAATTTATTTATATTTGTAGCCTGAAGTAGCGGCGGCGGGCAAAGCAGATCATGACCACGTGTTAGAACACTCGTTGCATCAGTTGTTGCGCGCGGTGCATCATGCCAATACGCATCATCCCTTCCCGCACCCCGCTACGGGACCCCTGGGGCCGTCCAAACGACGCTGTCTGGCAGGTAATTATAATAAATAACACACGGAAGACTTAAGCCTCGTTTACTGAGACGCGGGGCATCGCGCGTGACGTTTTGCTTTTCTCTGTGAACGCCAATCGAAAATCAAAAACGTTTCAACGCAAATCAAAATGTTTGAATTCAGTGCGGGCCGCGTCTCCGTGTGGTCTCCGTGAATGAGGACTTACCCCCGGTTTCTTTATTCCCTACGAATGTCCGTTGATTATAGAAACCGGGCGTTAGCCATAGAGAAACATACTGGGGTTAGTTAGTTGTCTTCCCACATACCTTGTGTTTTGGGTATCATGCTAACGGCCGGTTTCTCAAACGCTTAGATTATCCACTTGCCTTGGATAATCAAACGCAAATCATTTTCAAAATCGACCAATGAGGACCAAGTATTCCAAGTTTAATCATCCTGTCAATTTGAAAAGCGTTCGAGAAACCGGCCGCTATACTCACTTTCAAGCTTCGGCGAACCTTAGCGAGAGAACATGATAACATTTGCCCCGAGAATAAAACTACGTACCTCTTGAGCCGAGTATTTTCCGCCGTCTCTCAGAGGTCTCTGCGAGGCTTGCGATGTTGCGAGGATGCGATCAATGCGAAGGTTCGAATACTGGCCGTGCATCAGTCGTAATCTTTTTAGTTGCGGTACATTGTTTCATTACTTTACTTACTTAGGCTTTAGTATACTGTTGTTTAGGTTCCTATAATGTAATTAGTACTTATCATTAATGTTTGCTTGCGCCGTTCTCGCAGGACCGATGGCCGCCGACCGTTACGAGTTGTTAGACATGAGCAAGGAACAATCTTTGCTAGAGCAGATCATCCAGCAAGCGCAACACTTCTTTATGCGACGGCGAAGCGAATACGTGCTCGATACTATCGCTAAGGAGGTAAGTGAATGACGACTTTGAATAATTAATTGATGAGCCCTACGTCTTTGTATGATAATGAACCTGATTCAACCAAATCCCTAAGTGAATTGATAAAGTAACTATTGTTTAGCATTAACTGAAAAAAAAACTGACTGAATTACTAAAACTTTCTTTATTTCTAGGTAAAGGATCCCCTAATCGTATCACATTGGAATGCCCTCAACAGCCCAACACAATCATGCGTAAAAATAAACATCATGGCTTACGGGTAAGTTATTCTCGGTAACTGTTTGTACCTACCTAATGTTCAGTGGGTGCCTACCTCCCTAATAATTGACTGAAGATTAAACTCTACATTTTCCTTAACTAACCTAATCGCCTGCCCCTGCAAGCTGGTTTGCAACAAGTACAAAAATGCCTCTGGGCCAATCTGGGCACTTAGTCCTGTCCACGTAGGTCCTATACTGATTCTAAAACATTCTAAGAATGCACCTATGTGTTTTTCTCATTTTATAAACTCTTATGTTTGTCTATCCTACCAACTATTCAATAATAGTTAGTATTTTTGCCAGATACGATGCGGTGTGCCGAACGTCACTTGTGGTCCATGTTGGGGAGAAGACACTTAAATGCATCTGCCGAGATGGAAAAGTGCGGCATTTGTCGTACGAACTGCAGGAGCTCAGAGATCTCATTTATTGCCAGGTAATCAGTTTTGTTTTGTCATTTTTAAGTATGACTCACTATGATGCTTGCTGCCCTGAATGAACAAGGTCTGAGTCACATCTCATACTAATGACAAGGTCTCAATAATTAACTTTCGGAAAGGATTTCCCTATGCATCATCACCCAAAAACTATAATTGGTAGTGCACCATTTGAATTTGGGTAGTGTAGAAATTTGTCTAAGCTTTTAATAGACTTTAGTAATAAAAAGTAAGTGTAAGTAGGTACCTACTTACTAATAAATGTATTTACTTACCTATTTATCCATCAACAGATATACCAGCACCAAATGACAGCTGTGCAGGCCGTTGGCAGATGCATGGGATGGCAGCTCCTAGCCAGCAGCTCACATTTAGGATCCGGCCCAGTGGAGCCGCTGGGAAACGCCTCATCTTGTCTTCTAGCTTCTCCTACTGGTAACTTTTTCACTTCTCTTAAAATTGTATATTCTCAGAATGTTATCTTTATCCTTGAGATCAATGTTTCTTCAGCTTGAAAATTGTTATTTTAGCTGCTATGGCATAATTCTAGTGCATGAGTTTGTATAACAATCCAGCAATGATAACAAGGCCAAGAGAGCAATGAACTTAGAAATGCTACTCAAATCTGTATTGCTGTACCGAGTAATGGTTTTGTCTTCACATCAGTTTGTTTGATAATTGAGTCATTTACTTCCAAAACTGTAATATTTTTGATCCACCTTGGCACTTTGGCTAATTTTACTTTTCATTCCTTCCACAGGTGACAGGATGATTGCAATTAGATGTGAACCATCAGTTGGAATACAAGTCTTCATTGCTCAATCACCAAGAAAAGACTTCTTTGCCAGTGAACTTGTTCAAGATAAAAAGTGGGAGAATCTCGGAGGAGCATTCAAAGAAATTAAACTAGATAAAATGGAAGGCAAAAACTTCCTGAACAAAATGGAATTACTAATGGCGTGCCTAAGCAGCCCATCCTAAACTATTTTACTTTTAGCAGTAAGATGATCATCAATATACAATAAAATCAAAATGGAAGTCGATAAATCTTTTATTTAATTAGACATGAAACTTATTTAAATTAATTTAGGTAGAATGTTAATTTTACACTGAAGATTGTTCTCATTTTCATCACGACATGATGAATGCAGTTGATCGGAGATCAAAATTTCCAAGGAACTGAAATGAGAAATACAAACACTGTAGGATATAGAAACAAACATGCTCACAGCTTAGGATTTTCATTAAATTCTGTCTGATCATTACCCCTTGAATAAATGTGTATGATGAACAGGATCTAGCATGGCAGTTTTTTGTTTTACTAAGGGCTTACAGGGGACTATTTTGAGGATAGATCACTGAAAATGAAGTTAAGCCATACTTTTGCTGTTTCTTCAGTTTTGGTCACATAAAAACCAACTAAGATGAATAGAAAGTATCCCAGTCGCCTCGAGTAAATAATAATGAATAAATGTAAATTACTGATTGATATTTTACTCATACTATGATAAACAACATTGATAGAATCAGTACATTTATTAGATAAAACCCAACTAATATCAACAAATCCCAAGCAAAGTCCAAAGCTAATAGTAAACTAGACATGCTAGAACCACCATAGAACTGGATACAGTCACCCCTAAAAACTAAGAACCACTGGTTTATTTTCAGTGACATGGTTGTCAATGTTTACATCATCCAACAAGTGAGTCCACCGATTCAAAAATGCTATTTTTAGGTTACAAATGTTACAATACAAAACATAGTCCAATCTTATCATTATGTGTGATTATATCATTAGTATACAAGGCCCCAACATAAAAATACATTAGAATAGTCAAATAACATGCATTTGGTAATCAAAGTGCACATGCTTGAAAGTCACACAAAATGTGGTAAGCACACTATAGGTTACTAACATAAAATAAAAGTATATTACCTCTAATTCCTTGATGCATCAACAGAACTCTTCCTAGCATTAACCCCCAGTATTAGTTAATGAATATCAACACTTGGAAGGCTTCAGATAACGATAACACTAACCTAAACCTAGCAATAAATTAAGACTAAATCAATAGCGCGAGTGGGGGGATCTGGAACGGAAGTTGCCGCCACCGCCACCACCGCCGCCGCCGCCTCCGGAGCCGTAGCTGTCTCCTCCGTTACGGTTGTACGGCCGGCCGCCGCCGCCGCCATAAGAGTTAAAGGATCTGTTGCCGCCTCCAGACTGGCCGCCAAACGACCGACCTCTGAAGCCGCCACCGCCGCCGCCGCCTCCACGACCTCCCCTAAAGTTACCGCCGCCGCCTCCCCGACGAGGTCCGTCTCTCCTTCTGGAGATCTCTACTTTGAGAGTCGCACCTAACAACTCGAAACCGTTCATAGCGCTACACGCATCCTCAGCCTCCTGCAAGTTCTCGAATTCAATAAACGCAAAACCGGGGGGATTCAGTGCTACCCAAACAGAGTTTAGTTTTCCGTATTTATCAAACTCCCGCTCCAAATCTTCTTTCTTGATGCCTTCCACTAGGCCGCCCACGTACACCCGTGTGCCGCCGTTAGAACTCATGATTGTGTTGAATTTCTGAAAATATGGTTTCATGTTCACTATCTAATTTATCATTGTGAGAACTAGTTACAGGGAATTATATAGAATAAATACCGGCAAGAGAAATGCTAACGAAACTAGATAAATAAATACAAAGAATTTTATGAGAAAACAAGATGTCGCCGCTTGGTGCCACGCACGACGCCACACTTGTTTAGGAACTGTTTTATGTAAAAATACACAAATACTTACGCGTTTTTATCGAGCGATGTTGTTCCCACTTTAAAATGAATAAAAAATCGTTTAAAACTAAGGAATTACATTAATTTTAACTAAAAAACTGCATAAAACTAGGTCAACGAGCTCCCACTCCACGCGAGAGTGAGTGAAGAAGAACGAAAGGTGAATGAACGAATGCTAAGCAAAAGCCGGATGACGCAAAAAAGTATTGATCGAGGAGTTAGTGTTGCCAAGTTTAGTATTGTAAATTTTGTAACCTCATATAGGTTGGCAGTGTGGGCACGCGGCTTACCTTAAGCGACCGACACGCGACGATCGAAAATCATACATACAGCCGAATAAAGAACCTTCTCCTTTTTTTAACCGATGTTTAAAAATAAGTACCTATAACGGGGATTGAGTTGGCCCGCAAGCCCCGCTTAATGCAAATTTGTAACATAGGCGAAACGTCGAGAAGCATATAATAAGGTAGGTATGTAAGTACTATTTTTACGCGAAAAATCCCCGTTAGACCTTAATTTTATATATGAATAGTGATCGCGAAAGTATGGGAAACACTACGATAATGCATATTGTGCCATATGGATCTTTTGTTTAGGAATTCATGACACAAAAAACAATACCTACTTACAATTCAATTTGGTTTTGGAACGAAGTTCATTTTTGGACGGTATTGAGGATGGGAGCTAAAAGAAAAAAGTGTTCGATTTTACCGTCACGACACATACATAGGTCGAAATGTCATAGTGCGAAGTGCGTAGTCACAGAACAGTCCATAGATTGTTACATTGTTAGTATGGAAGAGCGTTTCTAGGATTTTAATATTTGAAATTAATTTATTTGACAAATACCAAATGTCAAAATTGAAACTTCGTTCTAACGGAGTGTTCCACGATACTTTTTTGATTATTGTGTTGTTAAGTAGGCAATTAAGTAATTTAGTAAGAAATTAAGTACAGCAACAAAATTCGATAAACAGTTTGATTTTTAAAATGCCATTTCTTTTCGATTTCTTAGAAAAAAATAAGTTTGCTTCAGATTTATTGTGGTCTGAGACATCTTCAGAATTTGTTTAAATTTTGGTCGTGGTGTTAAGGATTTCGGAAATATTCAGATTTGTGAAGCATCAAATTATGTTAATTGACTTTCGTTGCTGACTGTACCTACGTAGTCAGTTAATTTGTAAAAGTTTTTTTATATATATTTTTTAATAGGAGATAATTTTATTTACAGAAACTAAGCTAGTACCTACATATTATTTACATATATTTACAAAATACAACAGGATTAGTTCACTGCCAGTCAGAAGCGAGCCCAAAACACTGGCGGCATTACCACGCTGGATGGCAGCTCTCGGATCACTCGTCGCTTCGACCAGACGCCCTGAAAGAATTTTGAAAACCCGAAGAGCTCCAGAACGCGCACTCAACCGTAGGCGTTGCACAGAGGCCCGTTCCATTGCAGTTGAAACGAAAGGGAAATGGGGGGAGCGGCAAGAGGGCAAGCACTACGCCAAGCGTTTAATGCCTCGTCTTGAAATTAAATTTGTAAACTACTACCAGGGAGTGCCAAAAGCGAAGGTGATAAAATTTTGTCAATCAAAGTACTAAATGCTGTGGACCGAAGACAAAAACGCTGATAGAGCAACACTTGAAATTTTTCTTATACTTAAGCCTCCCAATCTGACAGGAATGGAGGCCTGCGACCATGTCATCCAAATAAATAAAAAAGTTAAAGTGATTTATTAGACATCGATATTAAATTATGTACTTGTTGCCGAGAGAGAACATAAATTGTTGTGTCAATTTACCTACATATCATGGTTAAAGTGTTTATATGGTATCCCTATTACAATATGTATTGAATGAGTGAATGAACTAATTTAGAGGAATGAATAAAATTTTATCAAAATATTGCAAGATGTGAAAATAGTCGAAATGTTACAAGTACAATTAAAACAAAAGGACAATAATATATTTCCGTATTTTAAAAATACTGGGTCAGAATCAAAATTAAAATTATTATTTTAACTCTGAGCATGAAATATATGCTAATTAATACAAGTAACATTATTTTGTGACATTACAATGTCTTGTTTATGTGGGTATGTCTTTTGAGATGCTTTATTCATACTCAAAGGGATAATGTGGATAGAGCACACACATGCGGACAACGGACACACACTCAACATCAATGCGTGTTTATGTTTAGTTTAGGCGCGGGGCGCCAGACGCGCGCAAAACGGACGGAGGACGACGAGCGACGAGCGGCGAAGGTAGCTACAGCTAAGGTGGGAGTGGGAGGCTTTCGTTTCGTTCGACTGAGTGCCGTGCGTGTGAGGAGGGAGGAGGAAAGAAAACTAAGTAACAAACCGGCCAAACGACTTTGTGCAACGGTCGCGCGACGGTGGTGCGCGTAATTTTGTTTCCACCGTTTGTATCAGCCCCACCTTTGTTTCTGTACGAACTGTTTTGTTGCAAGTGAATTTCATAAAAGTATCAATAATGAATAGTGTGTCCTCGGTGAATTATTCAAATTATCTTGTAATGTTTATAGAGATCCATTAGGTTGCACTATGCAGGTAAAGGTAACGCATAATGAAGTGAAATGAATATTTTCGTGTTCAGTTAGTGAATCATGGAATTCTCGAAGGATATGGGTTTACAGAAAAGACACAGTCAGTTCGGTGACACTAAATACAAGTGGCGGACAGTGTTAGTGTTGTGCGTTATAAGTTGGTGTATGTGTAGTGGACAAGAGTTGATGGACACGGACCCGTATCTGGTAAACAAGACGGTTGGTCTGACGGAGCTGGCCGGTGGCGTGCTGGCCGGCGGACGGACAGTGTGGAAGCGAGATGGACAGCCTTACCTCCTACGAGATGATCTCTTGATAGAGAGGGACGCAGAACTGGTGGTGGAGTCAGGAGTTGAAGTCAGATTCGCACCGATGATAGGGATCACGGTGCGAGGAAAGCTTGTGGCTGTGGTAAGTCCACTTGTCTACATCAAATATTCAGAATAAGAAGTACAACTTTGTACCTAGGTAGGTTCACGAAGGTGGTATAACGAGCTTAAACAGTAAAGGAAATCATCGCGAGGATACCAATTAGAATCTTTCAAGGAACGATAGGCGTGCAACCTGTCACGTGTGAGTGTGTAGAGCACTCAACTGGTAGTGTAGTGGTAGGTAGCGGCCCCGCCTTCCAATCCTAAGGTCGTGGGTTCAAATCCGGTCGTACACCAATGAGTTTTTCTAGGTACCGAAAAATTTATGTGCACTACCTAGGTATGTATGCCAGTAAGTAAGTATCTACTCAAACGGTGAAGGAAAATATCGTGAGGAAATCGGCATGTCGTAGAACCTAAATATGTTCGAAAGCATGAGTCAAGTGCACGAAAGGAGCCTCTTTGAGGCGCACATAAAATCCTGTCACCACACTGGTTCGAAAGAATTACCTAGTGACACGCACGACAAGAAGAAGAACAGGACGTGTGAAAATTCCTACAGCTCAGCGCCCAGCGTCGGTGCCCGTGGGAATACAATCGTGAACCTGTTTAGTTTCCTCGCTTACACGCATCTAGACTCTAGACCCTATTCTACTAGATAGGTATGTCCTAGTGAGCGATCAATGATTTCCTTCTATCAATATGAATACCTACCTACAGATAGATTTGTACCTAGGTAGGTAGGTACCTACTTAGATGGAGGCTGGGGCCTGGCTACACCTTTTAAATCACTTTTAAAAAAACATTTATGTACCTAGTAGGTATAGGAAGTTCCAACCGTCCTAAAAAGAGAACGACGAACATAGCACAAACCGGTTTTGAAACTACAAAAAATTAAATAAAGGACCTCTCCCTCGAAAGTAGAAAAAGTGACGTGTCGTAAACAATCTCACTTTCGTAAAGGGCATGGAGATAATCGGATTTAGTCAAACATAGCCTAAAAACAGACGAAACTCCTTATCTTTGCTACAGAATACAGATAGTTCTTGCTCTAGTTCTGTAAGTTGCATCACTAGAGGAACCTTTTCTGATCAAAAACCAAACTAATAATGATGGTACCTAGTTCATTCAAATTAGCTTGGAACATGGGACTTTGGGAATGTCACTTTCGACGTTCTTTTCGTGCACTAAATAATATTGGTACCTACAGACCTATTGGTTCTTGCTCTAGTTCTGTAAGTTGCATCACTAGAGGAACCTTTTCTGATCAAAAACCAAACTAATAATGATGGTACCTAGTTCATTCAAATTAGCTTGGAACATGGGACTTTGGGAATGTCACTTTCGACGTTCTTTTCGTGCACTAAATAATATTGGTACCTACAGACCTATTGCAAAAAAAAAACAGAAAAACTAAATTAATCGATTACGCATTCCCCACAAATGCTATCAAACACTTGATAAATCCACGTCTTACTGATACGAGTACAAATCCAGATAACGCACACCCATTCACATTGATATCGATTTGTTCACCTGCTAGAAGTGTGCTGATTCTAAACATTTACCTTTACCAAACATTGCAATACATTACAATATTTGCATTGCAAATAAATAGGTAAGTAGTAGCACTGCCTAATACCTATTATAACCAATAGGGTTCTAGTGAGACCTAAGTACTTATCAGAAGTGACGAATTGTACAACCCTTTAATAGGTATTTTAGGTGTCTAATGAGTTGCCTAGTCAGGCTCATTACATTAGGCACCTCCTTGGTCTAGCCTTACAAAGTATTTTACTACTTACCGAGCCCTTACTCATTAGCTAACAGTTCGAATGAGTCATAAAAATTACGCACGCTAACGAAGACAGCTGATTAAAGTCGCTGTGCGGCTGTTCTTGAATCCCGCAATCTTGACCCTATCCGACCCATCCTGACCCGAAGACCCCGCATCGGTGCCACATCCTTTCGCTAATTCAATCAGACAATCAGACCTCAGAGCCCTCACTCACTACGACTAGATTTGATTAACTGATGTCTAGAAAGGGTACAATCCAATAAGAGTCTATGACAGATCTTATAAAAATAGAAGAAAGAAACATGCATCGACCGCACCCGATAGAATAGGGCAAGAATATTAGAACATGCAGAAATATAGTTCGATAAAAACAAACTGTTGAGAATTAAAAAAGGCAGGCAGATGAATGATAACAAAACCAAAAAGCAAAGCAATAATTTGATTGATGGATCTTTCTTTACCAACATAATATTATACCTAATATTCATTTAGCATTGCGTCTATTTCAGCCATCTATCTGATGTTGAAAAGTAGTTTATTTCTAATTTAATCCACACGTCATTACATTGCCATCAGGGACAGCCGATCGAAATGAAAACCAAATTACGCATGTCCAATTTCTACCGTGTAGAAGAATGGAATCTAGGCTTTCACGGGTAATAACAATTCTGCTAGTGAAAAGACCATTCTCCCACGATATTCAAACTCGTAAAGCGACAAAGAAACACTTAAAGGAACGTCAATGAACAATGAAATAGACACGGTTGATAGCAAAAGCGTGCTCCAATTAGAGAAAGTAGATCGTTCTTATTTGCAGATTTACTGGAGAACGAATCGGTATGATGATATTAAACTGTAGAAAAAGTGAACTGTCTCTAATGGCGCATCCACACATGCCGCCGGCTTATGCCGCCGGGTTTCAGCCCGCCTTGTCATTTCGTTATTTACTTCTATGAAATTATGCTGAGATTATTAGGCTGAGATGCGGCAAATGCCGGCGCCACGGCCGCCGGCCATGCCGCCGGCCGTGCCGCCGGGCATGTGTGGATGCGCCATAAAAGAGTCTCTAAAAGTGTGAAATGTCTCTAAAAGCATAATAAATCAGAACCCTCTCCTATAGCTACCTCAGAGATTCAGACCCGATTGGTGTCAAACGTTTAATTTTTTCGTAGAATTTTTTTCAATCGGTTTTTCAACTTCATTCATTCAGAGTTTCGGATCAGACTTTTTATAAAAAGTCTAAACGGCCACTTTTACTACGATAAAAAATATTTTGCAAGATTCATTCAATACTTTATGCATTTATTTACAATTCAACATGCATGATTAGCTCCGTGATTAGCTCCTACTCAATTATTTTGTTCTTAAACATTCACTATTGATGATCTCATGTCTTACTCTGTTAGGTGCCGCGTTTTCGGAACTATTCATATCAAAATTGTGTCAAGATCTGTAAACAGATAAGCATTGTACAATAAAATTCAAAGGTATTAGTAACACAATGACGTCTAATGCTGTCTTTATCACACGCGTTGTGCTAGAAAAGATACGCACCCCACCTGCCCCTTCAGAATATGGTTAATGACCTGTTATCGTCGAAGTTTATTGTAGTCCTAATAAGAACAGTTACTGAGACAGTTAGTTGCGGTTTACTGGTCCATAACCTCAGTTTCGTAATAGTAACCTTGGAATCGGGTGGCGTGGCGTCTGATTCGCCTGAATCATCTACTATAGTGAACTACAAGATAGCTGCTTTTTCACGTCTGAAATACGGAAACACCATTTTTACCTGCGCTGTGCGTCGCTGCGTGCGTTAGCTAAATATCCTATCCCGCAATATGCATAGATTCTATTCTTTATAATGTAAAAGGCTTGGGTCTAGAATCGTGGAAGCAGGAATTGAGGGCTAAAAAAGAATAAAACCGGTAAGTACCCTTACTTACCGGTTTTATTCTTTTTTAGCCCTCAATTCCTTGCTTCCCGATTATTTATCTACCATTTCTATCACATGATAAAGCATAATTTTTGTTATGTTATGTTAGGATAGTGACCACTAATCGCTCGCGCGGGCCGAAGCACCTGAAATCCCCTGCTCTCATCCACATCCCTGCCCAAAAACAATGGTATTTATTACCATTTTGAGGTATTGAGATCCTGCTTCCACGATTCTAGACCTATACCCATTTATTTATAAATATCTTCGCGACTGGAAGCAAATCTTGATGTCGCAAAATGATATGCTTTCCAAATGATTATGACTCAAGAAAGCGTTTCATGTTAAAGCTGTAATGTTCTGCTAGGGAGATTTGCTTACACTAATACACAACACACACACTACTAGATTCAGTATTTGCTACCTGGCATCTATTACATTAGCAACTTGAAAATGTAGAACTTAACGTAACAAAAGTCGAAGATACTAAAGACATAAGTAGGTATCTGGGTTCTATTCCTTACTTTAATTTTTGTCTATCGATTTTGAGTTAGCAGACGAATGACTCGACAGTCGACACTATGCCATGTTTCATGTTTGTATTTCGAGTATAATGTGTCACCTGATAATAACATCAGTACAATGTTACTTCCGCTTTATGTATATTGTTCTGCTTATCAGCTACTGCAACATCCGTTGATGAATGCGTCTATCACCTATTTTTCATTCGGTCTATGAACTTATCTATTGCGATGTCTGTGACCTAGCTGTTACAAGCGTGTGACTACATAGTTTTTCGCAAATGAACGAATAACTTTCTGAAAACAACTTTTTAGTTGTCCACCGATGATCACACCCAATTCAACTGATTGTGAAATAAAGTTTCCAGTAACAAATTTAACTGTAAAAAAACCGAGACAAAAACACTGAACCAGAACGCGACAAATTCCATGAAGTGTAACAATTTCTACCGATAATCAATATGTTTTGGTGATTTTTGGGGCATGCCCGAGTAACAGTACCTACCATAACTGGGTTCCGTCCCTTCCGACTACCTTACGCAATGCTGCCGTCACGTCACACTCAGAAACACCTAAAGAAAAGGATCGATTGAGGCACCTACGTATACAAACACCCATGTTATTTTAAATAACAAATTACGCGCAATTTTATGGTATCTTAAAAAACCTCTTCAGGTAGCAAATAGCAATGAGTCACAAACAAATCACAATAGCAGTGCAGTTCGATGCACAAAATGACTCGTTGAAGTTGCGTTACCTCGGTGAAGTATAGCAGTAAACTTATACAGACAGAAAGAACATTCTACAGTAGCCTTGATGCAGTAAGGTGACTGACACAAAAACGATACGCGCAGTGGCTAAATACTGTTACTGGAAAAGTTCAGGACAGTCGTGGAAACCTTTTGGTACGAGTGAGTATACAACTTATATTTTTTTGTAGAACTTTGTGGTAATTACGTTGTTAGTTGCGAACTTCTCTCTCTGTCTAGAAAACGACTGTTTGTCTACCTAATTGGAAATCATTCATACCTACTTTACTTTAAATGTATTTGACATCTGACTCATCGCCGTTACCATGGAGCGGAACGTGAGACCTTGCGAATCAATGATCCTAGTCAATTCCGCTTATAAACTAGGAAACCGGTTCGCCTACACGATGTCATCAAACGTCGTTACAGTTTACGCGACTCAAGTTTATTTTGAGCGTATAAAAGCCGACAGGAACCATTACTTTGTAGGTAACGTATCATTCAATAAGCGCTCGTGGTCGTGCTTGCTTAGTTCTTGAACAGTCTGTAAGTGGATGGGTGACCGCCAGTGGCATTTTTATCTGAGCGCTTCCGTGCTTCGGAGGGCACGTTAAATTGTCGGTCCCGGCTATTTAAGTCGTAAAGCCGTGACGGAGGTCATAAGGCGGCCTAAAAACTCCGTCACCAGAGTTGGCTACTCCCATACAACCATTTTCGGTCGCAAAATTTTAAAAACGTCGCAAATTTGCAATTTGTCGTAACAATTACGTTACTTGTGATTTTGGTTGCAGCGTGTATTAAAGGTGTTGACAATTTGTATCGAAAACATTACAGTAATAGTGTGTGTGCTTTGTGTCGATAATTTTCGTCATTTTGTTCTTCATTTTGTTCTTGACACATTGTGTGAACTTGAGTAAATTGTCAACACATTGACGACACTAGGTAACAGTAATTGTAGTAAAGATAACGACACTAATTGTTGGATTTGTCCAAACAGAAAACCAGTGGTTCTCAAGCTTTAGTGGTGCTCAGGGACTAGTTGTTTGTGCAGATGAATATAAATTACTAGCTGCGCTCCCGCGGTATGACCCGCGGTCCCTCGGCATTTTTTCGGGATAATAAATAATAAATAAATAATGCTGGACTTTTCACACAGCATCATCTAACCCCAAAGTAAGCAGAGCTTGTGTTATGGGTACTAGATGACTGATAAACTAGATAAAAAGTAGATAAAAATAAAATAAAAGTAGGATAAAAAGTAGCCTATGTCTTTCCCTGGGATACAACCTTAATCCATGCCAATTTTTTTCCTAATCTGTTCAGTGGATTGTGCGTGAAAAGGTAACAAACAGACAGATAGACAGACTAAGTTACTTTCACATTTACAATATTAGTATGGAGTATAGATTAGTATGGATTGTTTTTATAACACACAAAAAAGGTAAAGTAGGTACCTACTCTTAAAATAAAAATGAAAATCCAAGTTTATTTTTGTTGAATTTTATATCACATTAAAAAATGGAAGACTTTTTCGAATGTAGGAATGTCTCCTAATTTTACTCTGCATTTCATTTTCTTCCAGTTTTTCTCTGGAATGCTGTGTTCATTGCATCATAGAGCTTGTATCTCGTTTTTTTCAATGAGCGAGGTCAAAATAGGTAGGTTACATCTACCCACCCTTCTTCCGCAGAAACCTCATTAAATGGCATGTTGAGAACCACTGTGAACATAAAATAAACAAAACTCCATTTTATAAAACAGTCGCCCTGTAACAGTTCTTGACACAATTTTGAAATTTTTCAACATAATAACGTAACTGTGGGTCAAGTTTTATCATCAAGTAAATACATATTTTTTCATTGAAATTTACATAACTATCCAATATAATTAGTTAAAAAGAATAAACTTTGCTTATTTTTATAGACAGTATAATATAAATCATTTATGTGGTTCGAAAATATTGTATTTTGACTTTTTTTTTATTGAAAATGATCACAATAACAGAAAACATTTGAACTATTTTATCAAATCCTACAGGCGCATCGGTAAATTTGGTTAAATTACACTAAACTGCACGATGAATTTCAATTCGCAGAGTATTTTAGGTCGACTAACAAGCAAATATTACAGAATAATGTAGGTACTCACATTTTTATGATGGCGGCGAAAAATAAAATTAATGTCACAACACACCTTTCAACTAAAAAAGTATACTTCAAAATTTCTGTTCTAAAATCTGGGTAGATTATAAAAAGGAATGAATGAAATGAACCATTGAATGGTAAAGTGAACACAATAAGGTTGCCATGTTTCAACATGGAATCGATACGATGCGACAAAAAATACTGTTACGATTGATCCCCACTTTTCGACATTTTAACGACACATGTTTCGTAATGACGACAGAGATTTACGTAAATTTATAACCAAAAATTATTGTTACGCGAAAATTGTTACGTCATGTTAACGTAACGGCGACAAAAATGGTTGTATGGGCTGACTCATAAAATAAATAACGCTGGACTTTTCACACAGCATCATCTAGCCCCAAAGTAAGCTTCATACGAACTTACTTTTTTTTTATTCAATAAAAAACTAACAATTTGATTACTATGTAGGTATAGGTACTTTTTTCCCAAAAATATACCAAGTGAATGCTGCTGAGTAAGTATAAAAGCTACCATGAGCAATCAAGTAATTTAGTGATTTTTTTCAAGAATAGAATTCATATCGCACATTTTAATAGCGTCAACTTCAGAGGTCAATGTCTCGGGTATCGGCCGGCACCATCTCGTCACGGGGTCTGCTGCGTCGTTTCACAGTGTACTGGGGCTCCCAACCGTGGAACACCTGCTTAAGACAATTGGTATGCTTGGAGTAAGGAGAGCATCATTAGGGATACCGCTAGTTTATCCGTCCGTACGTTTATCTACCTGTCTGTGGCGCAGTGGGTCAAAGCCCGCTTGGGACGCAGAAGGTTGCGGGTTCGATCCCCGCCGCGGGATAAATGTTTGTATGATCTGCAAATATTAAATAAGCAAATATTAATCTCGGGTCTGGGTGTTTCTATGTATAATATGTATGTATTTACAAACAAAAAGTATATAAGTAGTTAATCAGTTATCTGGTTCCCATAGTACATACAAGCTTTGCTTAGTTTGGGGCTAGATGATGCTGTGTGAAAAATGTCCAGCATTATTATTATTTTGTTTGTCAAAGTTTAACATCACGGAACTATAGAGTCCCGGACCTTTGATAGGCATGCATGGGGCCGAAGCCAACACACAGAGGCTTTGTGACACTGTTGATCTTGTGTGATGGAGACACATACCGGCTACTATCCCTTCAACACTATAAAAATGCATTCAGGAACAGTCTCCGGTTTGTGCAGAACTATTGAGGATATGGAAAACTAATTACCGGGCTATGGTTTGGGATGGTAGTGGACTGGGTACTGGGGAAACTATGGGAACTATGACACCCGCCGAAACAATGTTAACGAACATGTAAAAATGGCGGGTGGAGACTCGCCAACTCACTACTGGGCCCCCTTAAAACAGTCGCTCGTTATTATTATTATTTTTACTTATTGACCCGCGCGCGCCTGCGTCTGCGCAATGTTTTGTAAACGATCTTTGGAACGGCATTGCACAACCCCTAGGGGCAGTTTTTCAATTTATGCCGATTTAAGAGTGAATCGGATCAAGGAATAAAATTATCCTTTATATAAACTCTACCACCCTGTATACCACCTGTATGCTACATACCTGTTCGTAATAAAGAGAAGAAAACGCGCAATTTTGAGTTTTATAGAATAGATTTATCACACGCACACACACACACACAATCACGACTGTATCCCAAAGCACGGAGACATTCTCTCAGATCATGTCACTCAAGATCCTTTGAAAATGTCTAATCAGAGGCACGTCCAAATAAATACACATTTAGCACATAACTACATTTTTTTTTTTTTCGGAGGGCTTAATACTAATGGCCTATGAGGCCGTTTTAGTATTACCGGACAAATAACTACATTTTGCAGACCAGCCCATATTAAATGTAAACTCGTTGGACAATTTTATGTCTCTCTCCCCTTTGTTACACTTTTCTTGTTATCTAAAATTAAGTTATATAGTTGCTCTACATTTTTTTGGAACTACTCGACGATATCATTTTGTAAAGAATTGATGTTTGTCTAACCATTAAGTAGATCATTGGTATAACGGATATTTCTGAAACTGCAGACAGACAATACCATGTCAATCAGACTTCCTTTTGGCACGACACGAATCAATTTTGCACGAATCCGATTTCCAACTCGACTACTCTTTTAGACTATTACATTACAAAACCTTAAGCCTTTGATTATCGAAATAATCTAAGTATATGTACTGTCAAAATGTAAGATAAGTACATAGTTTAAGAACTAAGAAGTTATTCGAAAATAAATAAGAAGTACAGTACGCTCAACCGATCTTTATCCCTCTGAAGTAAGGTGCAATAAACGATTGCGCAGGTTTGCGCGAGTAGGCGAGATAGAACGATGCAACAAACTAAGCGAGTGAGCGATGCAGCTATACAACGCTGTCTTCGTTTTTTAGGCGTCAGCGTCATCAAAAATGGGTTTTGCTACTTACTTCGGAGAGCTAAATATTGGTTGTGCGTACTGTAGGTATACTTAGGTAATGGTTTTATTTTGTTTGGACCGAGCATTGCTAAAGACAGTTGCATTATAATGTAGCTAAAATACGATGCGCCGTTGCGCAACGCACATGTTTCTTGTTTGATCATAATAAGCTCTGCTGCATAAAACAGCATCTCTTGAGACTAATAATAAATGAGCTTTTACTTTTATATCAAACAAAATGCGTGGTTACATAACGTGATATAAAGAACTTGCCTCCTTTATTGTATTTTGGAAAACACCTACTGAAGTCATACCTTTTGTAGTCGGCGCCACAGGAGTTAAGTAAGTATAGCTTAAATAAATATTGCACAAAATTAGATTCACACAATAACATTCACATCATTCTGAAGCAGGCAGCCGTCACAATCATCAGTAAAGTTCTTGGGGATACAGTATTCATCAATCGGGGGTGGGGGGGGGGGGGACAAATGAGAGTAGCGAGAGGGAGTCTGAGCAACCTTTTCCCTGAGGGTCTCGCTCGGGGCGGATGCTTAGAGTATGTCGAGTTTTACTCGAGTTGAAAGAAACACCAAACTTTACAAAAAAGTATCTTAGTACCTTATATTACTCTCTAGCTAGACTAAGAAAATACTATTGTGTGTGACTAATGTCCTTAGACTAGAGTGTGGATATTTTTATGTTAGTCGATTGTGTAAATGTCTTGGGATTGTAATGCCTTTTACATATTATAGTTTGAATTCCTGAGGGAAAAACAAGTGTAATGAATTATGATATCTGAAGTCTAGCTAAAGAATCACGATGACGCAATTGCAAACAATGCCTGGATTGTTTAAATTATACTTACGGTCTAGTTATAGTTAGTAAACTTAGGTAAGTCCCTTTGATGAAAAAAGACAGCGGTCAATGTTTTATCAAAACTCAAAAGTAACTTCGATAATATCGATTGATAACGTTTTCGTTCGTATCGATTGATTTTCATAGATACAGCAACGAACTCGTACTTGGATAACTCTAGCAGGTATAGGGAAAATACTTAATATGTGTGTTTACGTATCGTATCCAAAAGCTAATTCTTTTTCTTGTCGTTCGTGTCTTTCGTAGTCTCTGAGGTACCAGTATGAAAACAAAACAAACTAAAGAGTAACTAAGTAAAAATGTTCCTGCTACCTGATTTACATGCAATATCAATTCATGATTATATTATTTTCTTAATCCACATGAAAGAACTCGCAGTCGGCATTTAGATCAGGATATCGTCTCACTCTGTTTGCTACGGTGAAAAGCGTGACAAATACCGACCGGCGAAATGTAATACACAAAGGTGATATACCTTTACGAACAATACCACAATCTCTGTTATTTGGGTCAGGTCAGGCAGGTAACACGCGATTCTAATTAACGTTATGCATCAATACCATGATTTGAATACCCTTTAGCTTTACATTCTTACTCCTTAGACTTTTTATGGTTTTAGTAGCACTCTTATTTTAAAAGGCTGCACACAATATTCCGCTGTTTTCTAGCAATCGTGATCTTGAATAGCGACACAAAAGTTGGGTTAACAACCTGGAAATGCATAGCACGATGCTTCGTGTTCGTGATCCACGGTGGGTCCTCAATATACCATGATGTCTCAGAGTAAATAATATAGGTATTAGAATGTCTGACAGAACATAACTAAACGTTATGAGATTTGTTTTTTCTGAAAGTTTAAAAGAGAGATTGGCAATGTGTAATTAACCTTTGAATTTTTAATAGAAGAGCCACTTGATATATTTTTCCCCATCCCCATTGTAATTTTTCCCCCTTCATGTACTTCAATAACTTTTTCTGTTCTCTCGGTCTGTTGCTTCTTGGAAGTTGCGATAGGTGTCGTTGTTTAAACTGAGCTTGTGAAATTCTACTCCACTCTAGCGGATACTATTTCACGAATCGCCGAAATAACGAAGAAAACAATGGCGTTTTAACGTACAATACAAATAGGTGTTGAAGGCCATTAGGTTTAGCAAATTTAAATGGTTACCTACACATCTACATTTGTGTTACAATGTGTTCAATTCAGTATCTCTTTAAAAGGTAAGTAAGTATCGTTATGAATGT
Source organism: Epirrhoe tristata (assembly GCA_951394285.1). NCBI lineage: Eukaryota > Metazoa > Arthropoda > Insecta > Lepidoptera > Geometridae > Epirrhoe > Epirrhoe tristata. The sequence goes on from OX596145.1 coordinate 5,386,406, forward strand.
AGGTGATATTATAATCGAGTGCAACTGTACAACCGACGAATCTTTAATCAAATGTAAAAAATAATCCTCCATAGTCTTTGTGTATCAGTTTGCAAGCAATCGTTGCGTGACCAGCCATGGGAATCCAGACATAAATAGTTAAGAATGAATTACGGAGCAAGTGGAGCAACAGTCGATCCTGAGGGGAAAATGGCGGAAGCGAAGCCTCCTCCTCAATGGGTTTCTTTTATAAAGAGCTTTTTGTAAATCATGCGAATTATGCCTGCTTGTCTGGGTTGGAACTTGAAAGAAGTTGAGGCAAACAATTAGGAATTGAAGAGAAGAAAATTGTCTTAGTTGCAACGGCGACTCAACTAAGAATGAACAATATTTATGTAGCTTTGCTTTTAGCTCTGGTGACTTAGGTAGGTATTCTAAAATCTGCATAATTGAAAGTTGTACTGTGGAATATAGCGTGGCCTGCACTTGAATAATTTTACCATAATGTTTTCAAGGACATAGTAAAGGTGCATATGGTAAATACATGGTAATCATCATCATCATCTTCCTGCCCTTTTCCCACATTATGTAGTGCGGCACATGTGAAATACGTGGTAATATACCTACTATTTAAATGGTCTCCCGCTATCTGCTTTATTTCTTTCATGGTCTTTATTAAAAACAGGTTTTAGGAAAAAAAAATAACAAATAATTCATTTGAGGCTAAGAACAAAGATTAAACACGCACGACTGAATCAAGTTTATCATTGGCAGGAGGCACAACAGTTGTTTGTAATTCCACGCACCGTGCATTCCTTGAACACAGGAAGCTCTATCATGCGTGTATCATAAACCCGGTGTATGTGAGCATTGAATTTGCCGCAATTGGAAATTGGTATCTAGGTTTTTGGAGGCGATGGTATCGTAGATAAAATGTTCATATTGTTATCTTTATCGTATTATACAGACGATAATTAAAATTGCATCTATTGCACCAATGGCACAGAATAACGGATCTCGTCCTAGGTTCAAATAAGTATAGTGTTTACGAGACCAAGGGTGACTGATAGGAACTGTTAAGTATATAAAATTCTATGTTTAAATTGCTAAGTTACATAATTAAATTATCTTAACTTTTGACATTTTGATAGATGTTACCACCTACAACAGTCCGAATCAGTCTGACCAACCTACCCAACAACCCGAAAATGGTGTGTTGACTCATTTTATGAAATGTTACGCTTGCTGTATCCTTTGTAAAATATTGTTAAACTTTTATATTTTTTCCTGTGCCTACGTATTAGGTAGGTAGTTAGGTACTTACCTAACTTTTAATTCACGATATTTTTTGTAAATCATTAGTTGTCAATGCTGGCGACCTTCCTTCAACGTAGGTACACATCATAGACCATATATATAGTACTAAAAAGGTACCATGCTAAATCTATGTCATAGACCGTAGGATTTTTTGCGCATGGTACATTCCTACACATATTTGACGTGCAAAGAATTTCAATGGCATACTCGGTCAACGTCAACGATTCGTAGATTTGTTTGAAGCATATCATTGTTTGAAGCTCAATTTGATGGAAAAACTTGGTTGTGGTCTAATTGAATGCCACACTTCTTCAAACTATTCTTTTTTCAATTTATTTCCAAACCCCTGAGTTATCGTTCAAAACAACCACCAATCGTGCACTATCTATGCTTTCAAATTGTCATTTAGCTGTTCAACTATACAGTTGTGATTATGTCATACTTCTAAACACCTTTAAAATGCATCTAAATTCCCCTTCATTGATCACGTCGAACGTCCCCCAATTATGTAATACTGCATTCCATACGATTTAGCAACGGTGCAACCAGTTGCCCAGTAGATCGTGACTGCATGAATGGGGTGCGTGTAAAGGCAGGAAGCCATCCAAGTGCAAGGGCGCATATAAGCTGCGCTAGCGCCGCGGTGTGATGTCAAACCGATGGGAGAGGTAGACTTTAAAATGTAGATATTTTACGATCGTAAAAAAAAAAATACGTAAACAGGTTCACGACTGTATCCCCAAGGTGCGGTAGACATTCTCATACGATCGTAACTTTGGAATTTCGGATACTTATATTAAATCACTTTATTTAGGCGCAGTCTTTATTGATCATCTAATATTTACTACAGCTTAGTTGCTACAGCTGTAGCAACTAAACTGTAGTAAACATTAGATGATGGTGATAATAATTTGACTTTTATAGGTAGAGAAAAAAACACTTACGGTGTTTGTTGAACCAGCTGTCGTGTTTTGTTTTGTTCAATACCATACCACCTAATTTTTTAACCGACTTCAAAAAAAGGAGGAGGTTATATGTTCGGCTGTATGTATGTTTTTTTTTTTTTATGTATGTTCACCGATATTTCCGTCAGTTGTGGACCGATTTCCAAATTTTTTTTTTTGTTTGAAAGGGTATACTCTTATAGTGGTCCCATATAAATTTTATTCCTGAGGGATTAATAGTTTTCCCGTAAAACTAAAACAATCACTGAACTTTAAGAAAATTGTGGCCCGATTTCCAAAATTTTTTTTTTGTTAGAAAGAGGTATACTCTCAAGGTGGCGCCATATATTTTTTTTTCCTGAGGGATTAATAGTTTTCCCGTAAAACTAAAACAATCACTGAACTTTAAGAAAATTGTGGACCGATTTCCAAAATTTTTTTTGTTAGAAAGTGTAAAGGACACACTCTCAAGGTGGCGCCATATATTTTTTTTCCTGAGGGATTGACAGTTTTCCCGTAACATTCAAAAAACCTCATTCTCACTACACAATACACCCTGACTCACAATCTGAGTCAAACATTAAATAGTTTGAAAGGGTATTACACCCGAGGTAGTCCAAAATATTTTCTTTTCCTTATGGATTGATAGTTTTCCCCCTTGCTGAACTCCGGTGTGTCCTTTAGTAGGTCTGCCCATGACTTCTCTTATCCTTTCCTACTTAAGCTACGATAAGCAAAGTCTTAATATACTCGTAGCTTACTATATTATTTACACATACACTTTTATTTACTTACACTAAAAAGTGAAAAATAAAACATTTTTGAAAAAAAAAATTGAACCGACTTCACAGAACACAAACAGAAGAACCTTCTACACACTAAAAAGAGAAAAATAAGAATATAATTTGAAGTCGGTGCCAAGTGAATACGATTAAGTACCTTTCAAAAAAAGAAATCGAGCGATAGCGTACCAGGATACAATTTTGCACCCAAGTTCTTTTGAATTTCTTAGATGTAAATGAATAGTTGGCACCGACTTCAAATTATATTCTTATTTTTCTCTTTTTAGTGTGTAGAAGGTTCTTCTGTTTGTGTTCTGTGAAGTCGGTTCAATTTTTTTTTTCAAAAATGTTTTTTTAATAGATAGTTTTCTTTATTGCAGGGAACTCACGATAACGAAATAACGTTCACAAGCACTGAAGAACCGACGAAAGCGTCCAAACCCATTCCTGATATCCGCCTTGTGGATGGACCCTCAATCCTTGTTGGAAGAGTACAGTTGTTGCATCGGGGACAGTGGCGATCGGTATGCACAAACTCAAAAAAGTAAGCATATTCTTATTCAGATAACTGTAGCCTTTAAACTTATTCACGATTTACTTGCTATTGGAGTCGATGATTCATTCATTATGTTCACTTTTTGCGAAGTTTAGCAAGTCTGTAGGCGAGTGAAAGTAAAATGATGTAATGAATTTTATTTTCTTTTTCAGTTGGACAATCAACGATATGGAAATAGCGTGCAGACAACTGGGCTTCATGGGAGGATCGTTCTACAATTGGATGGATCGACAACCAGGAAGAAATCCTCGATTGCTTTTTGAGGAGCCAAGTTGTAAAGGAACTGAACACGATCTCTTTCAATGTGACTGGAATTCGAGGCAACTTGGCTCAGGAGTTTGCGACTATCATCCAGACCTCGGCATTCAATGTTTACCTCACCATGACGTAAATGAATTGGGGAATACAGGACGACATTGGCGAGGTATACGGTTCGAAAATGCTATTTACGAAAGAATACTCACTTCTAGCAACACTCTGTATGTCCCCACCTCAATGTCAAGGTTTGTTCACGTCTCTATCAGAAACGCTGGTCTAGGAAGAGGTAACAACGCCACCAGCGCCTTAGACATAATAGGAGTACCACCTGTCATGGAAGATATTGAAGTATCCAACTCTGCATTCAACGCAATAAACGTGACGTCACCTAATGCTCCCATAGTTATTAATAATTGCACCATACAAAACAATAGAGGTTACGGTTTTTATGTAAATTCAACGTATGGAATGACAAAGATTGAGAACTGTTCCATTCACGATAATGGCGGTGATGGGGTTAAATATGTGGTGCACGAAATGAATATGGATGAGAGGTTCGATAGACGGGAAGTATTTGACCTATGCACGCTCGCGTCTACACCTACCCAAACATTTCCCATACAAATGTCTATTGAACAGTCCAGATATTCTAACATGGAAAGAGATTGCCATCAAAAGTTTTATACTAAATCTGATCACGTATTGACATTGAGTTTCGTAAAATTATTAACAAATCAAAACTTCACTGGAGATATATTTGTTTACGATGGTCTAACTACCGATGATAGACTTTTACTTGCACTGCAAATAAGAAATCATTCACGTCCGCAAAGCGTCACATCCACAAGAAATAGAATGTACGTGAGATTCCGCGCAAATACCAGAACAGATATAACTGGATTTCTAAGGCTGACCTCGGGCACCAGCAAAACCTACGATCTGAATGTAACAGACACGATTATTTCGGATAACAATGGAAGAGGCGTAGTAATCGAAAATCTTAGATCTCAAATTCACATTCACAGAACATCAATTTCAAACAATAACCATGTTGCTGGTCTTCAAGTTTTAAGCGGCGCTGGGGACGTTAATATTACTGAGAGTAGAATATCTTTTAATCAGGGAGACGGCGTCAACATAACGGTAACTGGCGGAAACAGAAACATATCTAGAAGCATACTCAGCTCTAATCAGGGTTACGGTATAGCAGTGTGGATAAATAATACTCAGGAAACAGAATACATACCAGTCAATCAAACTACGACTGTTGAATACTCTGAAATATTTAAAAACTTGGATGTGGGAATTTTACATGGCAATTTTTGTGGTGATAGCTGGGTAAATGTAACAGGGAATTGGTTCAATACCAGCATAGAAAGCACAATAGAAATATCTACATGCTGGAAAGTGTTAACACTTCCATCTAAGTTACTTAGGTTGCAAGTTGGTCACAATAGATTTTATCAAAACCAAAAGGTACCTCTAAGAATTCAACCGGCTTTGAACGTTGAAGGGCGAATCGAATACAATTATTTCGAACATGGAAATTACGGTGCAATTGTCATACAGAACCGAGTAGAAGGAAAACACATAGAAGAATTTGAGATCTTACCTGCAAGATTTAAAATACAACACAATTATTTTTTTGGAAATCGAGGACCGTTTGTTCTCAGTCTTGGTTTATCCCCTTACGCAACGCATTTTCTGCAATACATATTATTCACAAGGAATTATTTACGTGATAATAAAATAAGGGAGCCATTTGAGCCTCTAGAAGGAATCTCCTCTCGACTTACTCCCAGAAGTAGAGTAGCGGCAACTATTGTGTTATCGTCGAGCAACATTGATGTGTTTAGAAATATTATTAACAACCCAGAAGCACAATATGAAATTGGTTCTCACGTTGAAGATCAAAGCAAAACTCTGAATTGCACATATAATTGGCTTGGATTTGGTGAAGAAGAAAAAGTATATAGCAGACTATTTCACCGAAAAGACCGATATAATTTAGCGAGAATTGTTTACATGCCTTATCTGCTTCACAGCAGCAACCCTGGTGCTACTCAAATTAATTACAACTCCTTGTATGTTCCTCAATTTAATGTACCAGGGACTTTCGTCGTTGGCGGTGAGGTTGAAGGTATAGAAATCCTAAGACAAGGTGAATATGACGTTAACAAGGATATAAATATTCGCCCAGGCGGTAAACTTGTCTTACAATCCGGGGTTACATTGAAGTTCCCTCCGGCAATAGGCATAATGGTTGCAGGAAAATTAGATGCTAGAGGGAAACGACCGAATGACATCACATTCACCTTGAAAGAGGAAGTTGTTATGTCCAATGATAGTTTCTACGAAACCGATCCAGATGTTGAGCTGACAACTCCTGCATATGCTGAACCAATAGTTCCAATAAGACTTTTGGGAGGAAGAACTCAGCACGAAGGAAGATTGCAACTAAGAATCGATGAAAACTGGGGAACAGTTTGCAACTATAAATGGAATATTATCAATGCTGCTCTAGTTTGCAATCAACTGGGATTAGCATTGAACCCAGACGATTGGTTTTTAGAACCAAATGAGATTCCTAATGCTGGTACTACCGAAGATATACTATTGTCCAACGTGGAATGTACAGAATTTGACTATGATTTTACCAAATGCAAAGCAGAAACGAGAGATCAATTCGAAAATTCATGCACCCACGAAAATGACGTCGGTATCAGATGCTATGAAACGAGTTGGGCTGGTGTTAGATTCAGCGTGATCGCTGAAAGAGCTGACTTGCAGTATGTCACTATTGAAAAAGCCGGTCTACTAGATTATTCTTCTAATGTTTTCAAACCTGCCCTTCAAATTGATTTTGCCCGTCACAGTTTGGAGAGTGTAAAAATAGCCAACAACTACCATGACGGCCTTGGAATTTTATATTCAGATCTTTATGGGGCTGATGCTGTAAACACCGTTCGTAATTCAGAATTCAGTAACAATAAAGGCAGTGGTATTAGCTTCAAACAGTTGGGCTTAAAAATATACGGATCAGTGATTGAAAACAACAATGTGGCTGGAATTTCACATAACCCTCATTTATCTGGACCCCAACAGCGAGAAATAGCAGGATGGTTTAATTTAGAGCCAGGATTTAATTTGGATGAATCAAGCTACCTCCCTATTATGATACCTGAATATGAAACCGACGTAAGCTTGGTAAATGGGGAAACTAGATACTTAGTGTTCACAAAACAATATGGCGTGTCAATCAATAAGACATACAACATCAAATGCAATCCTGGATACGTACTGGGACTCCAACTTCTAAATCCTATACACAACTTCTCCACTGAACATATTTGTATTTACGACTCGCAGAATATCAATGAAGGTAGTACAAAGTGGTGCTTAGACCGAGATTTATCCACATTTCCCACAACTAGCAGCAGTTTTTCGGTCGTGCTTACTTATGAAAGTGGGGTTGGTGCTATGGGTGGTGTTGTTTTAGTAGTAAGCACCATTATTGCTCCGGTCCAAAACCTAAGAAATAGAATCGTCAAAGGTCCAGTCCCAACCTTACAAGTAGTCAACTCAAAGATCAAAGAAAATACGATAGGAATTAAAGCATCCTATTACAACAGATATTTAAATGAGCTTGGTGACCACTTCCTAAGAAAAGCCAACGAGAGTATAAAGATATTCAATTGTGAAATTACATACAATAAGGAAGAAGCTATTTACGTCAATACTCCCTTCTGGGATATTCATGACAGCAATATAACAGAAATCACTATAATGGTGAATAATAGCCTGATAACAGATAACGGTAAAGGAATCTACCATTTTGCTAGAGATCTCCGAAGCTCAAACAATTTATATCACTATATCCTACAAGATAACACCATAGAACGAAATAAGAATGGTGGTTTTGATGTCAGCTTACCTTATGTATGGCAATACAACGAAAACTTCACTCATTCGGTGTACATGTTCAACAACACTTGGCGCAATAATATGAATTTTGGATTTGTCATTGATGGACATTTTACAGAATTAAATATCACGAAAAATGTTTATACAGACAATTTTTGTAAGAATGGATTAATATCCTTGCAAGGAATGGAGAAAAAGATGAAGATTGATGGTAACGTGATAGAGAGAAATAATGGAAATTTTATGGTTAAATTTAACATGGACAGTCAAAGTGAAGTCATGGGTCTTGTTTACGCTGTATTCGTTTACAACCAAGTGAAAAATAATAAAGAAATGGGTCATCTCAATCGAGGAATGTTGGTGCGAAGTATGGAACCAACATACGTTATAGGTTTCAAAGGGATACAAAAAGTAAAAGTAAGCAGGAACTTATTCGGTAACAATGCACTGGAGTACACATTACTTGCTGGCATTAAAACAGCTAAAATCAACAACTTGTTAGATGTAACTGAAAACTGGTGGGGAAGTACGGTTGAGAAAGAAATCAGGAATCAGATATTTGATTTCGATGATTGGAATAATCACGCTGTAGCAACATATTTACCATATTTGTTAGAAGACCACTTCGACGCTAGTGTGTCTGTTAGTTTCAGCCCTGAAACAACAATGGATATAAATGAATTAGGGGGAAGACTGATTTCAAATCTAACATTAGAACCTAGAATGGCTCCTTACGTGGTCAAATCAGACATAACAGTCATGCCAGAAGTAAATCTTGTAATAAATCCCGGAGTTATATTGGAATTTGCACCAAATGTCGGTATTCTTGTAATGGGCACTCTTGAAGCAATAGGACACAGTCAAATGCCAATCATAATGAAGCCAATGACACCGACAAGTAACATAGAAACGAATCGAATAGATAAACGAGAAATTGGTCAATATGGTGCGCGAAAACATAAAAACAAGAGACAATTAGAATCAATGGTCGTGCACGATTCTATAAGGCTATGTCCAGGAAGAAACTGCTCAATCAGCGATACTATCATCGAAAGAAACAACGAAGGCTTCTTAGAATATTACAACAAAACTACACTTCAATGGGTTCCGATGTGTGACAGTCGTTTTACAGAACGAAATGCTCAAGTGGTATGCAGAGAACTTGGTTTCGACCCAATCAATGTCTTTTTTTCTTACGATCGTCGTGTTGAATACCACAGCAATTCTCTGTCTCGTATTTGGTCTTGGCCGGAACCATTGCAATGTTCGGGAACAGAAGAACAATACGAAGATTGTCCAATCAGATTGAATGGTCAACTATACGGCCATAAGCATGAATGTAAATGGGATTCAGAGTTTGTTTTTATTCACTGTGGAACAAGAAATTTGGAAGAAGCCTATGATTATTGGGGTGGAATAAGATTTGCTAATCCAGAGTTCGAGTATTCTTTATACGAACATAGAATGCACGATCATCATACCCACGAGACAGTGAGAAGAATTGAAAGCAAGTTAAGGAATGTGCAAATTGTTGGCGCTGGCATACTACACAATGAAAAATCTCCTGCTGTTCAAGCTATTATAAAAAATCCGTTGATACAAAATGTTAACATTAGCAAATGTGCTCATCATGGAATAAATTTGGTTTCTCCCACGGATACCATCAACGTAATGTTCAACTCTATAAATGACATACTGGGAGAAGGAATTAGTGCTATATCATTGAATGGCGAAGGCAGAGAATCGGATGAATCTAGCTTCGCTCCGTTGAAGGACTTAAATCTACCGTACAACTTATTTTCCCTCGTCGATATCTGTGACAGTAGTAAAATGATCGTGATCGAAGAAAGAGTGCTTCTTTATTACAAATACGATAACAATCCTGTTAATTGCGTTAAGATTTTCAAAAGCATGTATAGAGTGAAGCCTTTAGGCTTCCGATTATTGCAATTTAACCTGTTCAACCATACGAAAAACTATGGCAAACGTGATTCCCTGTCTTTGTACGATGGCGACATCTACAACATCACGGCGCCAATGATTGGCTACTTGGAGAACGGTTCCCCTGAAGAGAAGAAGCTTTTCAAAACATATGGGCCTAGTTTGAGCATCAAGTTATTTGCTAACGGTGCATCTGCCAACCATGGATTCATCGCTGAGATTGTCACATTACCGATATCTGCTATTGGACTGAGTAAGTAGATTTAATATTTTGAACAGGATGATTCTGTTGCTTTTGTTTTGCTTATTTATACTAAATATTTCTTATTTTCCGTAGATCGTGACGTCCAGCATAATATATCACATAGCGAGTTCATTAAAAACCGTGATGGAGCCATTTCTTACCAATCTGTTGGTGAGGTCAATCCACTTCTAGCCATCTCAAGGAATGAGATCAAAGACAACTGTCTCAAATTGTACGGTAACTTTACTTCTTGTGAATCTGCTGTGAGGATCGATGTACAAAATACACAGACGCTGGTGTTTAGAGTAAGTTTATTCCAAGAAAAATTTAGTCCATGCAATTGAAAGTTCCGTGCATCTTAAGTTTTTGGTTTTATTTTTACAGAATAACTTAGTCCAAAATAATGTTGGCGGCTTACTGGTTCGGTCTGATTCAAGAGGATCGGCTACGTCTCTTCGAGGTTGGATCCACAATAACCTTTTCTTCGCCAATCATGATTTGCCGTGCCTTAAAGTTGAAGGTCGGCAGTCAACTCCATACCAAGAAGTCACAATATATCGGAACTACTTCACCAGAAACCGTGTCCAGTTCCACGATGTCATTGTGCTACGACAAGTCGTATCGGCTTTCAACTATAACTATGTTCACGACAACACCGGCCAAAGGATTCTTGAAATCTCTGGTTTCGATAAAGTTAGGATGCCCATATATCAGACTACCTCACATAATGGGTTTTACAAGTAAGTTAACGTAACGGCAATAAGAAGAAACTTTCACTTGTAATTTTTCGATAAGCATTAATCACCTGTAAAACAAAAAAGTACGTGAGTGTCGTAGAACCTCCGTGGAACACTCGTTGGAACGAAGTTTCAACTTTGATATTTGGCATTTGTCAAATATTTAAAATCCTAGAAACGCTTTTCCGTCAATCTATGGACTGCGTAGCGACTGCGCACTTCGTACTGTGACGTTTTGACCTATGTATGTGTCGTGACGGTAAATCGAACGCATTTTTTTCTTCTAGCCCCATCCTCGATACCATCCGAAAAGGAACTTCGTTCCAATAAAAACGCTCCTTTTTTCACCCATCAGATTGCTGTGGTTAGTTCTCTTATATTTTCCTGGTAATTTCAGAAACTTTGCTTTGGACCGTGAAGGCCGGGCGACAGTTGTAGCTGGAACAGCAGGCCAGAGCTATATCGACAACATATTCTTCAACCCCGACAATGACTACGAAATGATAACTATTAACAAATCTATGTAAGTATCAAAAGTTATTCTGAAAATTTAAAATTAATTGAGTTAGTTAATGAGATTTCAGTTCCCTCTTACACTAAGCAAGTGTCATATGAGAAAAAATTATACCCTCAACCTCATACATACCTACATTTATCTAACATCATCAATTACATTTACCTCCTATCTAAATTGCATGTTTTTGTTGCATGACTGCGCTGGGACTATAGCTTTGTTGACTTTAATACCGACTACTCGAGGTAAGACTACTTACAAATTTTGATGGTTCCTTTAAAAGAAATCAACCATCTAATTATTATTTTACTTCACAGCACGCTAGAGAGTTGGCGTACGAGGATAGACGCAAAGCATAACTACTGGAGTTACAATGAGACTATCGCAGTGTCTGGTCGGATTCGTGATCAATCCGACAACCCTTTGTTCCTTGAAGTAGATTACAGACCATTTTATATGAACAATCTGACGATCTTGGATGGAGGGAAATGTCCGCCAGGATGGGATGCGGTGGCTGGTACTTGTTATATGTATGTCGGAGCCCCGATGACTTATGAGGAAGCGAGACTCTTCTGTCTGGTAAGTTTCTTTCTTAAAATTGGTAGGTAAATTCTTCTTTTCATCGTTTTTAAACATTAGAATTTAGAATCATCGCTTCAATTGAACAAAGTCTTTGAGCTCTGGCATCTTCTACTGAGATGTAATTTTTTTAATAATTCATGGTAGTAAATCAAAAATGTGTACCATAGATGAAGTTTGTTTCCGAATTCTATTGTCAAGCCCATTCCTTTTTCCTTCATAAGTTATAGAGCTCATGTATTCACTGCAATCTGTTACAGTCTGACAACGCCTCAATGCCATACGTGTCCGGTAACTACCCAGCACTCTACGAGTTCATTCAGAAACAGAACCAGTGGTATCAATATGGAGATCGTGTTTGGGTTAACCATATCGACTATGTGTCACAGTGCACGTCTTTCGCATTCTCTAGCGTCGATATCACTGACTGCAATCAAAAGAATGCGTTCATTTGTGAGATTGGTAAGTGATTACACGGCCTGTTCTGCCCTATCTTATACGGTGATGGTTGTTTTAGATTATACCACGTTATAGGTGTAGCCTAGGTACAAACTTACCACCTTATTTTCAGTATAGGCTGGTGACGCCTACGTTCTTAAGTAGTATGGTAGTATACAAGTTTTTATCATAATCTTCATATATAATTTAACATAGGGCGTGTGGAAAATTTTGGGGGAGACCTTTGCCCAGCAGTGGGACACAATGGGTTGATTAAAAAAAACATAATCTTCATGAATTGTAGGTACTGTAAAAAACTATTTCAAGACCTGTCTTGGTCTTGGTTCTTGGTCCCTGGACCAAGAAGTGAACCTTTCAACGTATGGAATACTAACTTCTGCAAGATGTGGGCATGTATCAAATATGTATTTGGACATGCCTCTGACTACCTTAGACTGATCCTGAGACATCTTCAAAGGATCTGCAATACATAAAAAGATCTGAGAGAATGTCTACCGCGCCTCGGGGATACAGCCGTGTCCCAGTCTTTTTTTTTAATCTGTCTGTAACTATCATTTCTTGAAAATGTGACATTCGAGTTTTTATTTCCTTTTCCTGCTCATTCATGATTTGTTATTCAATGATGAAGTTACATTACTTACTATTACGTTATATACGACGACCTGGCGCGTGGGTGGTGCGCTATGTAGCGCAGTGGGCGAAGGCCCGCCTGCGACGCAAAAGGTTGCGGGTTCGATCCCCGCGGCGGGACCAATGTTTGTATGATCTACAAATATTTGTCTCGTGTCTGGGTGTTTCTATGTATAATATTATGTATGTATTACAAACAAAAAGTATCTAGGTAGTATATCAGTCATCTAGTACCCATAACACAAGCTCTGCTTACTTTGGGGCTAGATGATGCTGTGTGAACAGTCCAGCATTATTTATTTTTCATTTTTATTACAGATCCGAAGATAATGATAGACCCGATGTCGTGGCGCGGCGACACTCTGGCCGTGGCGTTTGTCGGCTTGCTGGCCGCTATGGTGGTGTTGGTCGGCGCTGCGTTGGTCTGCTGGTATTCTAAGTCTAAGCACAGGTGAATACTATTCTATGATACCTACACTACGGTAACAAAAAATTATTCTTTGACTACGGCCGATTAGGTATTCGTAATGTTGGTAGATAAATTAATATCAACACTGCGCATGTTAAACGGAAACTTCACGAATACCTAGATCCTGTAGGTAAGTAAACATAATAATAAGCACGATTAATGCATCTAGGCATTCGTGAAGTTTGCCGTTTCGATGCGCTGTAGATGCTTTTTTATACAAAATGATCTACTGCGTATGTAACTACTATGTTGTTCATGATTAATTGTTTGACTTTTTGTTTGTATCAGGCACCTCCAAAGATTAGAACGCCGTAACTCGATCCGCCAATCACTGCACTCCGTACGATCTATCGGTAGCATCAATGGAGGATTCCCTGAAAATACTTACAGGAGGAAAATGGCGAATCAGATGGTAACTTTATAGATTTTTGTGTTTGATTTTCCACAAACCTATTCCATCTTAATTCTCAAACCTTCTGGGTAGGCTTGCTCCATCGTAGACCTCATTTTTGCGCCTGTGTAAGTTTCAGGGTCAAGAGCCGACCCATTCTGATTTGACGACCACCTCTGTGGCGCAGTGGGCGAAGGTCCGCCTGCGACGCAGAAGGTTGCGGGTTCGATCCCCGCCGCGGGACAAATGTTTGTATGACCTACAGATATTTGTCTCGGGTCTGGGTGTTTCTATGTATAATGTGTTTGTATTTACAAACAAACAGTATATAAGTACCTATTCTATCAGTTATCTGGTTCCCATAGTACAAGCTTTGCTTAGTTTGGGGCTAGATGATGCTGTGTGAAAAATGTCCAGCATTATTTATTTTATTTTTTATTTATTCTTCATAAAAAAACAATGTTCCTGGCATTACAGCGTCCCGTTAAGTGTAGGCATAGGTTGCCTCCTGACGCTGTATAAATCATCTAATAAAGATGTAAAAGGCCTAAGTTAATTAACATGAACACAACTACCAATTACATGAATTTAAGAGGAATGATAAAAAAAACTAGCTAAGTAAGCTAAATATTTACACAGATATTTTTTACAGAGTACGCGATCTACCGAAACTCTAACAAAAGGATCTGACTACCGGAAAATGCTTGCGTCCACAACATCAATGGAGTCAATGGAGAAAAGTCAATTCAACTCTTCAATGGAGGACACTCAAAGCTTCGATATTTACGAAGCACACAATCCAAACGCCAATATCATCCCTCTTAAACACAGCACCTTTATTAAGAAACCGGCCTCTCCAGAATACTCAGTGCCACAGAACAATAATAAGTTGAACTTATCATTCAGAAATGAAGGTTACCGTGACCTGTCTGGTCCAGGTAGCGAGGCACCTTCAATATCTACAGTAATGACAGAAGAAATACCTATAATCCATCACCCGGGAGGTGTGCGTTCACCTCAAGATGACGATACACTTTCCCCAACCAGCGATTCCCAGTATTTCAACTCTGATACACTTCCTCTTCGGAATTTAGATAGGTCAGATGAAGCTTTAGCGTTTAAACGGGAGCTGGAAAACGAGGGGAAGGTGTATGGAAGCTCGAACTACGGAGGTCAGCCAAAGCTCTCTTTTCTTATGGAGCTAAGGTCGAGAATGCCAGAGCAGCCGCACGTAGGCGCTGCGCCGACTACTACCTTCGGCCAAAGGAATAATGTAGCAGGTAAGGACATTTCTGTTATATAGAAAATCCATCACATATATAAAATTTACACGTTTCTTGTCTTCAAGCTTGCAAAAAACACCTGTCACCATTCTCCGTGGTATTCATTTCCATTTTCCGTGACTGACTGCATTCTGCAGAAGCTAAAAGTGAGGCTGGGAGATTTCCTTTTGCTTTTTAAAAATGGCGCGAAAGTCATTAGGTAAGATAGAAGATAAATTCTTCTAAGTGTCAAAAACAGGTCTAGCGCTAGCGGTACAAAAGTATGTATTGAAGCAAACACATCATTCATTCATCGGTCAATCATTAGTGTTGTGTTGAGTATAATATCATAAAACCGTTAAATTAGTTGTTCACCTTAAACTAGACTTGTAATATTACTATAATATTCCGTGCTTCGGAGGGCACGTAAAATGTCGGTCCCGGCTATTTAAGTTGTTAAGCCATGACGGAGGCCTTATGGCGGCCTAAAAACTCTGTCACCAGAGTTGGCCACTGATTCATACGAACATACTTACTGGGCAAGCCTATTCCATCTCAAACAATATCCCAGGCTACAACGTCCCGTTAAGTGTAGGCATGGATTGCCTCCTGACGCTGTATAAATCATCTGATATAGATGTAAAGGCCTAAGTTTTTTTTTACTTACCTACTTACTATAATATTTTCAAATAACTTAAAAATAATGAGATGTCAAGGTTCGAAAACACCTCGTAATCGTATCTCTTTTTTTACAGAACGCCAACAATATTACGAGGACAACTTACCGAGTCCACCTCACCCACCTGTATATTCCAGTCCATATGATAATACCATCTCAGAAAATATACCAAGCTATGATTCCAGTCCTCAAGATCTATCCAGAGAGTATGATGATTCACCTTTACCGGAGTTACATCATAGATCTAAATCAGAAGCATTGTTGGAAACAAATTTTGAATTTGATGATTCTGAATCAAGTCCACTTCCTTTAACAGAAGCAAACCGCTCTCATAGTCAACCTTTAGAAACAGCTATGTAAGTGGGCACGTTTATAGGTAATTCCAACCTGTATTATTATGAGCTAATATAAAATGTGATTACATTGTGTCTTTTATAATTAAGTAGTTATGCGAATATTAAATAAGTTAATGGTCCAGAAAAAACCTCCGTTCGTAAAAAATAGAATTAGTAAAATTAGAATGAAAGTAAGTAGACAACCAATGAAAAGACTGAATTACGAATGTCTTGTATGATTGATTTATTTTAATCTTTATTTAGTCTTGCATTTACTTCATCAATCTTAATATTATTTTGCTATCAATAGTGCCTTGTAGAATGTAGATATGAATACTTTAAATAATATTATAATGTACCAATATTTTTACTGAGATAATTTACTTGATTTTATTGATAGGCAGAGTATTTTTAGAATTATGTTATAACAATTGTATCTACATTTGTATCGCGTCCACGATCTCATAATATGAAATGATTTAATTAAATATATTTCAGGAAATTATTTTAAAGAAAATCAATATTTTAAGTAGACTTATGTACTTACCTTACTGTTATTTTTTTTTCTTTACTGCTTTTCTTTTTTTACACTATTCTGTTTCAAATTTTCTTCAAAGTTACATTACTATACTTACATTCTGTGTATAAAGTTTGTTATTTTATTTCAGATTTATCAATGGTTCATGCTCTTTTATGTACATAATTATTTTTTGTAAAGTGATAATAAAAATATATTTTACTAGCTGTCCGCCCCGGCTTCGCACGGGTTTATTATGGGTATTTAACAAAAATTTAATAACAACATGGCGATCCCGGAGCGGGATGTATGATCCTTTAAAGTTTAGAGGTTAATATGTAGGTAAGGTCTAAGGTAGGTAAGGGAGTATTGGGCAGTAAGGCAGGTTTAGACACCACCGGCAAATCCCCGTGTTATGCCGGCCATACACCATCATGCCAATCCACCATTAGTCATGCCAATCCACCCCCATACATGGTCAATTCTATCTGATCAAATTCCGATTTGACGATAGGCATGATGGTTTATGGCCGACATGACACGGGGGTACACTGCCCAATGCTCCCCTACCTCCCATATATATTTCATTGATATATTACCACTCCCTTCCATTCATTCCATAGTTCCCAGACACTTTTTAAACTATCATGGTTTTCAACATTTTTAACACAGTTAACGGGATATTTACCATGATTTAATGTTTTTTGAGTTTCCCGATATTTCGGCGCAGTTGCATAAGCCATGATCAATAGTATCTATGGTATTAATCATGGTTAATATCCCGTTACCTGTGTTAAAAATCCCAGACACTTGTCCTACCGTACTAACTGATATTTATTCTGTGGTCGCGATGTATCTTACATTTTTAAACTCATGATAACTTTTGAAAAAAATGTCCAATTTCAATCATTCAAAAAGTAATCGACGGGTACTGAAACAGCCTTTACTACGAAGGAATTTATTTGGATAAGAATAAATACCAAAATAAGAATAACGTGGTCTGCTTTTGGTCGGCATTTTTATTCACTTTTTAAATTATAAAAGTTGTTATTCTGACACAACCACAATAGTTGGACATATGCTATCGCTGACTTTTTTGTAGATATTGATACGTTCTTTAATATTGTAGAATTTTTTTTTGTTCTATCATCAATCGTTTTCGCAGCGCACGCGATATGAAGAATTTTATGTTCAAAATTTTTACACCTTTGGTTACATTATTGCAATTTTCATAAGGATCTCTAATTTTTTTGAAAATAATTTACAGCCTATGTTCATCACAGATAATGTAGGATTCTAATGGTGAAAGAATTTTTCAAATCGGTCCAGTAGTTTCGGAGCCTATTCAATTCAAACAAACAAACAAATGTTTCCTCTTTATTATATTAGTGTAGATAAAATACATTACGTCTAATTTAAATTAAACACAGAGTAGATAAATACCCATTACAGGCGGCGCTGCTTGCAACGCGTCACGCGTGGCTTCGTGCGACGAGTTAAGCGTTTTGACTGTTTACGGAGAGGCGACGGCTGCGGCTGCTAGCAATGTATGGTGACGATTACGTTCAGGAGCCGTATTCCCGTTCTTATTTTCTTTCGTTTGATGAATGTTTACGGATGTTTCTTACTACGATTTCTGATGTCAAGCGCCAATTTTTCGGTTTGGAATATTTGGTCCTAGGTTAGGGCCGTGTTTAAACGTTGATCTTGTAGAAAGTTGTACCCCTAGTCACTATGGTGGGCTAAGAGTTGGTTTAACTTTCTTGTGTGGTTTGGTAAGGAAATGGTTATAGAAAAGCCGTGGGTTGCGATGGTAAAATTGTATAATAATCACACAACTTTTCTTAGACTATAGAACAAACGTAACTAGGTTTTATAGACTAAATGGTAAAATAGTAATAATTAAAATGGTTAAATGGTCAATGGTTTGAGCGCGCGATGTCTCAAAGACTGGTAAACGCGAACTGATTCGAATTTAGGTAATTACAGCGAATGTGCATAAATGCATAGGTACGAAGCATTTGTGTATATTCGCTGCGTGTTCGGTTTTAACCTGAACAGATCTTATCGACTGAATACAATGTAGCTCGTAGTAAGAAGCATCCGAATATTCATCAAACGAATGAAAAAACTAACGCGAATAACCCCCCAGGCGACGGCTGTGACCGCGGCTGCCACCGCGTTCAATGCGACGGCGACCTTACTCATATTATAATGTCAAATAAACGCATGCAAAAACGTCTCTCCGTAACCACTCAGGAACATGGCGATACATTTGACTTTAGCGCGTGCCGCGTCGCACATAGCGCCGCGTCTCCGTAAACGAGCACTAACGCCGTTAGTACAAATACAAATACATTTATTGTCAAGAAGGAGCAAACATAGGTATTAATACAAAGTTAATAAAAATAACTAGTTAATGAAAATGGTCGGCAATGGGACTAAACTCAGCGCTAGTCTACGCACATTGTGCGTAGACTAGCGCTGGTTTTCAGTCAAGCCCCGTGTTCGAACTAAGGTGTTTGTCGAACCATAAGAAGTAGTCAGAAGCAGGTTTACACAACTAGGTACAATAAACAGCATTGTGATATGGTACACCGACGCATTCGCATGCGACAGATCGCATCCGACAAGGACGCACCTTTTTCATTAGCTATGTGCCAGAGTGAGACATTGGGTTTGCATTCGCATGCGAATGCGTCGGTGTACTAACAGGGTAAGAGATGTGCTATAACGTACATCTTTGTGAAGGCCTATAAATCCGACAAATCCTAATTCTAAACGGGGCGGGGAGATCTATGAACACTGAACATCACTAAAGAGTGAATGTCGTGTCAGTAAATGAGGTATTTTGTTCAGTCATTTCAATAGTGACATTGATAGAATAGATGTGTGTGACAATGTCAGGCACTTCACTTCATTTGAAAGCCAGCTGTTCGTCTTCGTCGAGTTTTGTTGACTTTCTAGCGCCTTCAGTCAGCGCAGCGCGGAGTTGTTACATGTTTATTTTCAATCGATTTGCAAGTTTTGGAATAATAATCAAGCGTTTAAAAAAACTCTAGATACGAGAAGTGCAGACCATGAATTTTGGTCAATAGTTTTTGTTATGCGCCATTAGATAACAATTATTTACTCGACAATGGAGAATACTGGATCTATCAACAATGATGGGATTGAATCCTTGGAAAATGAAGAAGAAATTATTGACGATAGTGAAGAAAGAGAGCTGGTTTCTGATTCTGGCTCGACAAAGGTTTTGGAGACGTCTGAAGATCCTCGTGACCGATATCGCATCGTCTACTTCTTGTTCCTGCTTTTTGGAGTCACTTCGCTCGTGCCATACAACTTTTTGATAACAGCTAATGATGTAAGTGACTCATATAATATTAGTAATTCATGGTTAGGCTGTGAATTACTCCTTTGTTTTGCATTTGGAGAGTGGTGACTCACATGGTATTTAATTTGTTTAATATTTCTTATTTTGCCAAATTACTTGTAGACTTGACTTGCAAATAATAGCCCAAAAGAGCGATAGATCTCTCATCTTGATCCTATCAAGTAAAAAATTGTCTGACATATCCAGATATTGATTGCTAGATTGCATTCTAAATTATAGAACCAGTGGAATGCAACATTAGATTACAATTATTTATCATCATTTAGTTTGTGTGTGGCATAAATAAGGCCAAGCAGAAAAGACAAGTTCAAAATCACGGGTCACAAATCACAATTCATCTTGCTAAGTTACTAACATAGATATTATAGAGTTAGATATTTCTGACTATAGTCCTTTTCACATAAGAACTGTTCCGTGACAAGTCTTTTTTATGTTAATTTCTGAAATGTTAAAAAATCTTAAATCTTTTTTTTTTAAGTTGTATCTTTTAGTACTATCACTAGATTTCACTTATTTCAAAATTGTTCATTGTTGTACAACGTAAAACATAAAAGTTCTATGAATCAGGGATACATTCCTACGTGAAAAATACTATAATGTGGTTTGTATGTCTGTAGTACTGGATGTTCAAGTTCAGAGAGGTGCATCCAAACATCACAGCACCTCCTCCTCGCAAGACTCAGTTCCAAGCCGAGTTCACATCATACCTCAATGTGGCGACTGCGGTACCTAACTTGTTGTTCCTCATTGCCAACTCTATGTATGGTCATCTGTGAGTATTCAAATTTTATTTTATTTAGGCTAATCTAGTTAGTCGCAGCATAAGACTTGTGGCTAAAATTAGGCTGGATTCAACGAAACTATTTAGCCACTGAATAGTTTAGTTGAATCCAGCCTTATTCCTTGAAGTACCTATTCTTAAAATCAAGGTAGGTACTTTTTAGGTATACCTTCCTTGATTTTAAGATTTCACTTATCGTGTGAGCTGCCTCTGATAAATATTGAACAAGAAATCCTTAACAGCATGATTCAATTTACATTAGGTAGGTACATAATAATCCTTTAATTTTATTCTCATCTTATTAAGATCTAAAGATCAATTTTAACTTCCAGGGTATCTGTCAAAAGCAGACTGCAAGGTGCCATGATAGTTGTGACAATAGTTTTGATAGTAACCACAGCGCTTGTCCAAGTGAACACCGATGAATGGCAGAATGTTTTCTTCATCATAACTATGGTTTCAGTGGTTATTATGACTGGTATGTAAAGTTCTATTAAATACTTGGAGAGAGAATTTCCTATTAAAGGCCCAGTCTGATCTATGAAGTTGGATAGGATATTATAGGATATGATATATGTATAGGACTTCAACATTTTTACCAATCGTTCTGATGTGTCAGCCTAAAGGAATAACAAAAACACGCACAGACTCGCAAATATTTTTGTGTGAATGACTTTATATTTGAGTGATTTACTTCACCTTCTATTTGACGCACGATTGAGCATTCACCCAGCCTTACAATTTTAAAGCTTGAATTTAGACCAAATGTAATCTTGACCCAAATATTCCAGATGTTTAGAAATACCGAATAAACCGAAACAAATACTGTCGTTTAGTTAGGTTAGGTTAGGTATAGTTTTAGTTCTATTTCGATTTGACGGGGCCTTCTATTGGTAATTTACCTACTTAGAATAATTACCTAGCTAATTCATAAATTCTAAAAAACTGAGTAGCTTTAGTAAAAAGCTACTAGAAGAAAGGCAAAAACTAACGATTTACACTCCGGAATACAAATTAAAAGACATTGAAGTCAAGCGAAGCATTCGCAAAGACATTAGAAGCGCTAACGTAGAGATGGTTCAGTTAGCTCTGGAGAAAAACACATCGTTAAAAACTGCTATGCGGGGTATACAGACAGGAAAAACTTCAATATCAAGTATGAAAGACAGTAAGGGTATTAAGCAAGGCGATAGAACAATGATACTGAATATATGCACTGACTTCTACAAAAAACTATATTCAGATTCGTCGTCGACTCCATCTAGCTCCGGGGTATACTCTTATTCTCCTGAAATTTCACCGTTCTCTGGACTTGAAGTACATCGCGCACTCATGTGCATGAAATATGGAAAAAGTCCGGGTGAAGACGGCGTCAGAACAGAAGCCTTAAGAGTAGGGGAACAAATTCTACTCCCACACCTTACCAACTTCTACAACTCAATTCTAACCTCAGGTTTACTTCCTAAACAATTTTGCCACTCAAATATAATTTTGCTACATAAAAAGGGTGACAAATCAGAAATAGGAAATTACCGCCCTATAAGCCTGGTGTCTCACGTGTACAAAGCTTTTATTAAAACTATAGAAAACCGCATATCAGGACAATTAGACCAGCACCAACCACCTGAACAAGCTGGATTCCGACGCGGCCTTTCAACTACGGACCATCTACACGCTCTTAACCAAATCATAGAAAAACATCAAGAATTTAAGCTCCCACTGTATTTAGCCTTCGTCGATTACTCTAAAGCGTTCGATAGCATCAAACACTCTGCCATTTTCAAATCACTTCACAATCAGGATATTCCCAACACCTATACAAACCTTTTAAAACAGATTTATGCCAATAGCACAGCTGCAATAAAAATAGATTCCGTCGGACCTTCCTTTCCTATTTAAAAAGGCGTTAAACAAGGAGATCCTTTGTCTCCCAAACTTTTTACATCTACCCTTCAGGAAGTTTTCAAGAAGCTCACATTAAGCTGGAGTGAGAGGGGCATTTTAGTCGGTGAAAAGAGGTTAACAAACCTCCGATTTGCCGACGATATTGTACTCTTCTCTTCTTCAGCTTCAGAACTTGAAACGATGCTGAATGACTTGAATACGGCAAGCCTGGAGGTTGGTCTTAGTATGAACAGATCGAAGACCAAGCTGATGACAAACAGTACACAGCACAAGCTACGGTTAGAGGGTGGGGAGGTAGAATACGTCGAAGACTACTTGTACCTAGGTCAACTTGTGTCTTTCCAAAGCAGACAAGATCTTGAAATCGCAAGACGTGTAGAGAATGCTTGGAAGGCATACTGGGCCATGAAACAACTGATGAAAGGTACGCTTCCACTTTCACTAAAAAGGAAGCTCATGGACGTATGTGTTCTCCCTATCCTCACCTATGGCGCACAGACCTGGTCTCTGACTGATCAACAAAAGTCCAAACTCGGGGTTTGCGCAGCGGGCGATGGAGCGCAGTATGTTAGGAGTCAAACTTACCGACCGCGTTCGTAACAGTATACTGCGCTCCAAAACGCAAATCGCAGACGTCGGACAGCAAGCAGGTAGATTGAAATGGGATTGGGCAGGCCACGTCAGCCGCATGTCGGATGCGTTGTGGGCGAAAACCACTACAGAGTGGACGCCTCCTAACGGAAAACGACCTCGTGGTAGACCACGCCGCAGATGGAGAGATGAGTTGGATGCCTACATTAAGGAGTGGTCCACAATAGCCCAGAACAGGGATGAGTGGAGAGAGGGAAGGGAGGCCTTTGCCCTGCAGTGGGACACTACAGGCTCCTAATAATAATAATAATAATAATTCATAAATATATTTACAAGTTTTATCCAAATCAGATAAATAGAACATTACAGTAGTCACGTTTGACACTTTGTCCTTGCATTAGTCAGGGCGACCCTTATGACCAGTAAACATGCATCGCGGTCAAATGTTATCATGTTCTTTGTTTTATCTTTGTTCTAATGTTACTTGCGTTAGATTATGCATCTTCGGCCTTATTAATTAGATTACCCTAATTCTAGCTTAATACGAGACTACTCTCAGACTTGTTACTTCTTTAGTAACGAAGGAGCAACTTGAATATTTTGATGTTATTAATAAACTGGTAGTAGCCTCGAATGAGTAATACATTCCTTACATCGGGATTAGTAGAAAAAGAGTGAATGAACGAATGATATTATCATTCAAAATATTGTCTATCTCTGTCATTAATTATATGAATGACAGAGATAGACAATAATTTGTATTTGACAATCTGTTTTATTCAAAGAGGTTTTATTCTTCTAAAACTTTTTGGTGTTGATTGTTGACCAAAAATTTTTAATCATAAAAAGTATTTAGTCATTTTAACTGTTTTATTGTTTCTTGCTAATCCGAATGGTTTTTCACCACAAAATCTATACCTATGCAGTGTTACTTGGATTTTAAGTTCAGTTTTTCGAGATCGTTCAATAGATTCTTCTAATTTTCACTCGCCATATTTTTGAAACTGGTATCCATTCTCATTCAATTCTTCCTCAAATCATCAACATAATCCATCCTATTTGCACAACCTTTTTTTGTGACGTAAAAATGACAAAATTCATGATACGTCTGCCTACTCCATCTCTATACTAGGTGGCGCCTAGGAGTAACTCTTACTCCGAGAGTAGAGTCGAATTAGCTTAGTTCTTCCTTGGTCTTTGTTTATTAATACTGAATTGACCTACTACAGCCTTATGCTTTGGATTAGCGCTAATACCACCCTAGTTCGTGTTTATTAATGACAGCCATGTCTAACGCGAAAATTAGTAGCTACTACCTTCTGCTCGTAGCTTCGCTTTCGCGTAAATGCTATTCCAGGCTACAATCTACATCTTTTCCAAGTTTCCTCTAGATCGGTTTCAGTGTGATTAAGTAACTAACATCCATACATCCATCAATCCAAACTTTCGTATTTATGTATTAGTTAGAAGTTAGGTAGGTAGTAATATAAGATGTATAAGATGGACGCTAAAGTTAGCGATGGATAATTAGAGACATAACCTCAAAACAAACTGAAAACACAAAGATTAGAAATTAATTGATAGATGAAACAGAGATAACAGTTACCTATACCTACCGGAGGGGTATTTTAATTGGTCGGCAAATGCCTATTGAGTTTTACTTCTTCATTTACCTAAGTACTTATAATACTTAGTGATAAATGCCACCGGCCCCTTGACACAGAATACAGAAACCCTTCGCAATTCGCCTGTCGCGAGATTCGTAATCAAGGGGCGGGTACGTAATCGCTAGTGGCATTATCAACAATGAGCTTCCCGTGTCACCGTGCTTCGGAGGGCATGATAAATTGTCAATCTCAGATACCTACGAGCCAAAACTGATGTTTTATGCCGTCTAATAAAACTGCGTCACCGCAGAGTTCAAACGATCGTACTTTTTTAGCCGCCAGCGCGATCTTCATCGGTGGATTAGTGGGTATCGCCAGTCGATTCTCCCAAGAATACATGTCCGCTGTAGTAAGCGGCCAGTCACTAGGAGGGATTATAGCGGCCATCGCCCAAATTATATCGCTCGCCTTCAAGATATCGCCACAGCATAGTGCGCTTATTTACTTCATCATAGCTGATGTAATGGTCATCAGTTCGCTGGTTTCCTTCGTCATGCTGTATCGATTTGAATTCTTCACGCATCATATGCAAAAAGGTATGTTTAAATGGTCTGTATACTGTATAATGGTCATTCATTCATTTTTAATGTTCTGTAAAGCTGTAGCTCTTCTTGTTACATCTTCTTCTAACAGTTACTTTCTCAACATCCCAATCTTATTGTCTGAAGTCTCAAATCCCAATCTAATTCATGTAAGTATACATATGTACTAACCATTGCAATTCGTCAGTAAATAACTAAGAACTTATGTAACTTTTAAAAAACTTATTGAGGAAAAGATATCATATAAGTACCAGTCAGCTTAATATGATAGCTTGAAATTGCATACTAACTATTTTATTTCATTTAAAAGGTTCTGGAGTAGCAGTGAACAGAAACAGAGACGCGTCAATGGTGTCTATAATGAAGAGGATATGGGTGTACGCATTCAGCATATTCGCTGTGTTCGCGGTCAGTATGGCGGTCTATCCAGCCGTCACTGTGCTGGTCGAGTCGCATCCTATCACTAAGGGGACCGATTGGAACAGTAAGTGTCAGAGGCACTACGCACTACTATAGTAATACAGTCCTGAGAGGTTACCGGCGTTTTACAAATAGCCCTGTATAAGTATACAATTTTATTATAATACCTGCAACAAGTAACTATACAATTAAAACAATCGACACGAAGATGTACCTATTTTAATTTGTAGGAAAGCTGTCTATTTCAATATCGGAAAATGGTCGATTAAGTAGGTACTTAAATTTTGTTTCTTTTTCTAACCTTTATTCGTTATCTCCTAAAATCACGGTTCGATCATCGACCTGTTCACATTTTACGAGAATCTAATTTAGATGAATCCGGTTTACGGCAATGTCAAACAAGGTTCATGAATGTGACAAAAAAGATGCACAAGTCAGTGTTCCAAACGATTATTATTATTTATTTTGATCATTCCTTTGTATTTATTATAATTTTAGTCTGTACCTATGAGAATGTTTTTGTACATAAAATCTAGATTTCAAAAAGAAAATAATACGCACCAATCGAGTCTCCCTGCCCACCGAGGTCTCGATTGTGTTCTTACGAACGAGGAACGCTTATCTTAATTCAAATTCAAATTATTTATTTCGGTTTCATAAAAGTCCACCATATTATATTAGTAAAATGCTTAGCCTAATGTTAGTAAGTTCTTAATGAGTGTATTTAAAAATTACAGTGTAGTTCGGAAAGGCTACAGCTAGTTTTTTTTTTTAGATATTTTCTTCGTGCCCGTAGTCAACTATTTGATATTCAACTGCGGAGATTATTCGGGACGTCTTGCGGCTGGATTCTTATTGAGAGTAAGTTAATTACCCACATATACCAACTAGTAATATTATATCTAGTTTTGTCCTAATTAAATTATTTTGACCTCATACTTGCAGTTAACTTGACGATATCTTGAATTGAACACGTGTTATGGGAAAATAATAATGATAAATAACTATGATTTACTTTATATTTTCATAATTAAGTAGTGCCTACCTACTTATTGAACCTATTTTGTTAGTTTGATAACATCTACAGAGATAACATAATGTGTGTTATGCGTGTAAATTAGATTCAAATAATAAGGAACCGCACGCATGATTTTAATAACCACAACATTCGATGAAAATACTAGAAAAAACTCGTAAAAATCCAAATCTTTTCATGTTTTTCATTTAAAATAATGATTATTCACTTCTCTTTAAATTTTTTTACGCCGACGTCCTTTTTCTAGTAATTTCTGTCCTATCCATACATAGGTTACCAGGAAGAGATCGCTTTTAGCGATAAGGTTACCCTTTGTTACACATTTTGTTATCAAAGTTTTTATTTTCTGTTTGTTACTTTTTTTTTGGTGTACAATAAAGTTATAATCTATCTATCTATAATATAAATTTGTTTTTCAGCCCACAAACCAATGGCTGATAGCAGGAGCGAGTATTCTACGTGTCATAGGAGTTCCAATGTTGATGCTTTGTAACGCTCAGCCGCGGAAACATCTGCCCATTGTGTTCCCGTGGGACTATGAGTATATTGTCATCATGATTATCTTCGCATTTACTAACGGATACCTCACCAATCTTGTCATGGTGCATGCTACTAGGTAAGGATATTTTTTTTAGGAAAAAATATCAAATATATTGTAGCGTGTGGCGGCGACCGGCGTCAGCCGCGTGCGGCGAGTCAAAGTCAAAGTCAAAAAGCATTTATTCAGTAGGACCGCTGGGATCACTTTGAGTCCATCCATACTGTCCATACTAATATTATAAATGTGAAAGTAACTCTGTCTGTCTGTTTGTTACGCTTTCACGCCCAAACCGCTGAACAGATTAAGCTGAAATTTGGCCTTATTAAAGGTTGTATCCCAGGGAAGGACATAGGCTACCTTTTATCCCGAAAAATTAAAAAATCCCGAGGGACCGCGGGTCATACCGCGGGAGCGCAGCTAGTATAAAATATATGAAACCTACAGGAAATATGCCAGTGGTGGCGTTTTGTGGCTGTGGCCGGTGGCCCGTGTGCAGCGAAACTAACTATCCAACAAGCATTTGGTAAATTAAAAACATGGATAATATCACTCGTATAGCAGGGCCTTGACTTCCTTACTTATCATCCAAAGAGAATTTGAAATACCCGGCAGGTGGCGGCGTATCAATGTTTTTTGCGTTTCTTAGAAATAGTTAAGGAAAACATCTTGAGGCAACTGTTGGTAGTTATTGTACTACTATAGTATTTTTTACGTAGGAACGTAACCCTGACACATACAACTTTTACGTTTCACGCTGTACAACAATGAATAATTTTAAAATAATGAAATCTAAGTGATAATATGATAACTTAAAAAAAAAAGGATTTTGTCTATTTCCTTTTTAATAATTTCAAGAGCCGTGTCACGGAACCGTTCCTATGTGAAAAGGACTATATGTAGGTGGCGATGAGTTTGCAATCTGTTATTATGGAATGCGAACTGGTCCAAAATTTAGGCGTTTGTCATCATTTGGAAGTTCTTGAATGTCTTGAATGCCTAGAAGGAATTTATTTTAACCTAGAAGGCCGCCCTTTGATCTAATTCATGTTTACAATAAAGTATTATCTATTATGTTTACTGTACTGCGTTACAGTCGCAATCCTGTCCCTTAGACATTCAAATCTAGAATCCAGAAAAGTAATTTATCCGCAGCCCGACTTCACCCAATGCTGAGTTTAAATCTCTTTGCTTTTACAATTCTTCTAGTTCCATTGGCTAGCCTGATAGGTGTTAATAAAAGAGTTTTTAAAATCCCCCAGGATTGCAAAACTATGATGAAGATGAAAATATATTTTTTTCAGATCGGTAGAATTGCACGAACGAGAAAAGGCTTCCTCGGTGATAGCTACAATGCTTAGCGTCGGCCTCACCGTGGGCGCTGCAATCGGTATGATGCTTGTTCGAGTCTTATAAACTTAAAAATACTTGTTTATTAGAGCAAAGGCGTCCAGCGATACTGATTAGCGAATAAATGCTTAGCTTTTAGTATAAATTAATCACTTGTTACTGAAAAAATATCAAGCAAATATCAATGTTGAACAAAAATATGTGATAGTATGTATTATTAGGTTGTTGTGTGTGAAAAAACTAATTATTGCGTATTGTGTCCTATAGAAAAATATTTTGTATATGTATACAGTAATGTGCTTGTTTATTTGGGAAAGACACGAAGACATTAGCCACGTGGAAAGACATGACAATTAAAAGATCGGCAATTGATCGGGGCATAGCTTGTCAAGCTTAATAATAATAACACAGTGATATATAGGTACTTACCAAATAAATATACCAATAAAAAACAAAGTTGTTATAATAGATGAATAATTTATTTTATTAGTATAAAATAAATCCTTGCGCAGGATGCTCAATACCAAGAGATATTAACATTCCGTAACTTACTTTTCATATTTTTTAGTTGGCGTTTAATTTTATCAATGTTTGTCATGAATTTAAAACAATGTTTATGATCTCATGCTAGAGTTAGTGCGTCTATAGAATTTATGGCCCTTACTAATAAACTTGGTGTAAAGTTATTCCTCGGAATAAACTAAAAATAACCATACATTTGGACAGTTTACACTCAGGAATAACTTTACACCACATTTATTAGTAAGGGCCTATGTGTTTTTACACGGTTTTATCATAATATGGCAATTCAGGATAAGTTATACCTTCTAATAATCATACATTTGTACCTGATATTGTTTTAACGGTTAAGTTACACTATTAGTAAATAGATAATGTAATAAGTTTAATTTTTTTTAGTAATATGATTTACGTTTTGACTTAATCATGTTAGTTTTATTTATACACCATAAACTCCATTTTATTACTGTAAAATTCGTAAATTAGTTATTGGTGTGTCACATATTATTTTAACAATAAATGACCATGAACCTAAATTTGAATGTATTTAAACTTACCTACCTACATATCTAGGATTGGAACAAGGAATAGGATAAATAAAAAAAAAGGATAACTCAGTCCGTTTAATAAATAGTGTCATGTAAAAAAACAATCACAACATTAAAATATCTACATTATGAATGATCGCAATCGACTATAGGCTTTGCATCCTTGTCACAAGGCCATAAAATATTTATATTGAGAAACAGCCATATTGTAAAATAAACTAGGTTTAATTATATTATTTAAGAAAAAAACTTATCGTCGTATCCCAGTTAGTGTGACCTAAGCATAAAATATACCTTCCTATATCGAGCAATAGGCTATCTATTGGTAGAAATAGAAAGGTATTTTCGAGTTTATTATATTCGGCAAACTAATCAAAGGCATCAATATCAACGACCTCTGTGGCGCAGTGGGCGAAGGTCCGCCTGCGATGCAAAGGTTGCGGGTTCGATCCCCGCCGAGGGACAAATGTTTGTATGATCTACAGATATTTGTCTCGGGTCTGGGTGTTTCTATGTATAATATGTATGTATTTACAAAAAAAAAGTATATAAGTAGTTTATCAGTCATCTAGTACCCATACCACAAGCTCCAGCTTACTTTGGGGCTAGATGATGCTGTGTGAAAAAGTCCAGCATTATTTATTATTTATTTATTTCATATAAATAAAATATTCCTTTAGTAAGTGATTAATTAATAATAATATAATAATAATAACGCTGGACTTTTCACACAGCATCATCTAGCCCCAAAGTAAGCAGAGCTTGTGTTATGGGTACTAGATGACTGATAATACTACTTATATACTTTTTATTTGTAAATACATACATACATAGAGACCCGAGACAAATACATATTTGTAGATCATACAAACATTGGTCCCGCCGCGGGGATCTATCTAATTAGGTAGTATGGTAAAACAATTGTCGTGGCATCTATCAAATTTCATACGTTTATATTAAACTATTGTATATTGGAATTAAAAACTGCGAGGCTGAAGCAGCATTTATATATACACAACTTATTTTGTACACTTTCTGTGGCACTTGTAAGCTGTCCTTTCTCACAACACCAGGCACCATTTTGATTATATCATACTAAAATTTATACAGCACTTACGTTTACTTACATATTTCTAAGTTACTTTTGCAAAAATATAGTAACGATACATAATATAAAATATAAGAATATCACTGAACCAGGTAACGAGACAACTATAAGGTGAGTCAGCTTAAAGTCGGAGAAACGATAACATACACAACACCGATATAAGATTTCTGACCTAGCTGGTTCTACAAACCTTTGGTCTGTCTCATAACAAGTTAGAGTCAACATGAAGTCCTGAGAATATGAAAAGTCTTCTCAAAATTTACGATGCCGACGGGATTCGAACCCGCGACGCTCAGACGATCCCTCCTCAAGCCGGAGTGCCTTGAACCACTAACGAAATTTTTGATAAGCTCATATTCGGTTTTAAGCTACCATCATTTGATTCTGAATGTAACTTCAGACAGTCAAAATCAATGAAATACCTAAGTGTGGTATAATATTAAATTAATATAAAATTAAAATTATGAAGTCCTAAGTTTTGTACTCTACTTTTTATGAGATAGACCAAAAATATTTTAAAAGGGTTACCTTGCAGTACGCAGTCGTATTTGGGAAAGTAAGTATAAATAAATATACATATGTAAACGAAGAAACAAATCAATTCACGGAAAGATCACAAATTTTCCTTTTAAATTAAAATATCAACATATTATCGTACATTCATGTAAAATGGATAAGGTAATTATTTTAAACATTCCGAAAGGGAAGTCACAGTTGGTCCTCTACTCTCGAATATAATGACAAGTGGTTCAGCTTATGTTGGTATTTTTTGCTAAGCTTTAACACCAAAATAAACTGACGATATTAATCCACGATATTGTTGGCCGATATATCTCTTTGTAAAGGCCCACTGAGCAAAAATGGAGTACCAACTTACAATAATGAGCACTATCAATTAATATTTTCTTGGTGTTATTTACAGACCTTTTTATGTTCAAATTCGATACCTTGTTTATCCTTATCGCTTTTATAAACAGATTGATTTTCAAATAAGTACATAATATTTTTACATCGTCAATTGATTTTTTTAATACACCAAAGTACTAAGTCTGGCTTGACTGAAGTACATACATATGTATTTATCCAAATAATTTGAAACCATAAAAATAAAAGCACATAGCGGACATCCAGCCTATTATACAGATTATTATAGCCTATTATTCTGGATCTTACAGAACTGCAGCTTAACAAACTTGAGCGCCTTCAAAACCTTTGCATCAGGTTTATATTTGGCTTACGTAAGTTTGACCATGTGTCTGAATTCCGTGCAAAACTCAAGTGGCTTCCCATCCGTCTGCGCCGTAATGCTCATATCTTGGCCCTCCTTTATAACATTCTTTTTCTCTCTACCTCTCCTCTCTATCTTAAAGAGCGTTTTGAGTACCTGCACCAGGCAAATGATCGTAATCTGCGATCCTCTGATACTCTGCAGCTGGCTACCCCTGTACATACTACCACCATGTATGGCGAGTCCTTCACGGTACAAGCTGTAGCTCTTTGGAACTCATTGCCTTCTTCTATTCGTTCATCTAAATCCATTCACATCTTTAAATCTAAAGTCTATGAACACTTTTTGTCCATGTCAGCTACAATGCTAAAATGACCATGTGCTTATTTTATGTTTATGTTGAGGTTTATTTATGTAGGTATATGTATTTAATAGTATGTGTAAGTACTATATTCTTATTATTTTATTTAACGTACTTATTGTGCACCGCCGTTTTTTCTGTGTAACTTTTCCAGTCCATCCAAAGGTTGTCTGGAAGAGATCGCTTTTAGCGATAAGGCCGCCCATTGTACCTACTTACTTATTTTCGTGTATTTCCTGTAATGTGTTTTTGTGTACAATAAAGTGTTTTTCTATTCTATTCTATTCTATTCTATTATATCGTTGAGTAATTCAATATTTGACTCTCATCTTTCTATGTGCACTCTATACATTTGTGTATTACATTACAACTCGCCGCGGCATCGCCCACGCATTGGCAATGCCCGCTATGTGCAATATATCCCTACAAAGTACAATCCCCAATAATAAACATCCTTAACATTTATTGTATGTGTGCCAAGTTGACACTAGCTGATGTTGCTAAAAGCCAAGCACTAAGGTGAAAAATTTAACATTCTTTGATTCTAGATTTATTTGATGATTTTTCAATTTGTTTAAAATGATTTTTTTTATTTGATTTATTTTGTGCACTGTGTTTGACTGTGTAATCAAACGTGATTAAGAATAAGATTGTGAATAAGTTTTTGTTTTGGTTTTTGACAAATCGAAGAACATTCAAAAGTCAAGTGCAGAAATTAGTTACTACCTATTAAAAACTAGTGTATTTCTTTCGTAATAAATAACGCAACCAAAAACTGTAAATAGTCTTTTAAAGTTTCCTGAACATTTCGGCGTTAATTCACTTTAATGAATGACCTTCCAGCATTATCAGTCACAGGTCATCGCGTAGCGTCAACTTGGCATAGCTTTAAGTACAGGTGCAACCATCATCTGTTCCGATGGGTGACCACCTCGGCGCCTTGTCGCACGAAGCGAAACAACCCGTTCGATATTGCGACCACGGGCGAGAACAGTCGTAATGGATACTCGCTGGAAAAAAAAGGAGAAAAGTTTTGAAAAGGCTAGTACTTGCCTTTAGATGTCTTGTTATTAGATGGACAAAGTACAGATAAGTGGTAAAGATCATAAAATGAACAGGTGACAGTTGGCAAAAGGCGAAACAGGACTGACTGTATCCTCTTGACACGGTAAACAACAGCCTTCACACGCACAATCTATCGCGCAGGAATACGCGTACAGGATTGCGTGCAGGAAAGCCGGGAACAGCCTCTACACGCAATCGCGCGCGATTATTATTTTGAAGCTAGAAGCTACGCGTTCTTTCGCGCACGATTAGCTATCACTCGCGATAGATTATGCGTGTGAAGGCCGCTAGATCTTTCTGAGAATCGCAAATCGTCAATGACATAATATTAAGTCACGATCCGATATGCACTCATGTACCGTACATGTCTTATATCAATGAGGGATGATGTGTGAACAAGTCGGAAACAATCATCCTCAGCTTCGATCCAATTTTAAAATGCATAGGTGATATACAATGACCATTACCTTCCTATGACTGGTGTTGCTTCATTTCCGCTCAGTATGAATACGGGGAAGAATATTGAGAACACGCAACCGCTGAAATGAAAATAAAAGTAAGTTCGTATGAGTTAGTGGCCATGGACAACTCTGATGATGATTTTCGGCCGTTTAGCCTCCGTCAAGAAATGAAAATGTTAGTTTAATCGAAATCTCGTTTGTGAGGTAAGAGACCTTTCCTATCGAGTTCAGCTTTATTTATTTACCTTTTCTTTTTACAGAAATAAAAATTGAAGCAAGAGATGTAATGGCAAAGGCGAGCTTAACCCTAAAAAGAGTTCTCTTCTTCCAGATAACCCAAAATGACCCTAATGAATAGGATAGAAAGTTATCACAGCGTAAATGCGTGTGTGTCACAGGCCAGAGAAGTGTGTGTATACGAACGTGAAAATAATTAATAATTTAATAATGTTGAAAATGCACAATGTAATGTACAAAACTGAACGGAACGATATGATTGTTTGATATCAATTCTATTAATATATTTATTTTATGTTTAATTTAATGAATGAACGAATTACCTATTATAATATAACTTAAAATTAATATATTAATTACTTATAATTATAACATACGAGTATATATTTAAATACTAAAACATACAAACAAACAATAATAAAATTAATAAATAAGGTTTAGCAGAAGCAAAACCTTTCAAAAACATAAGTTAGACTCATTTAAGTGTTCCCCTCCACGGAAATCTTTAGTAAAAGGCGAAAGATTTGTACGTGTTGAAGGGAAACCAGAGTAATTTAATATAGCAATAACGAGCGAAGTGACTCAAAGCCGTAAGTTTTCGTCAGCGCGATGTACGATTGGGACAAATTTACTAGCGACATCTAGTTATGAAATTGTGAACTAATGTGGATGTTATTTAGCCATGCACCATTCAAGTCGATCCACGATGACTATTACATAAATGACTAGACTAGTATAATTATAGATTAGTTTTAAGTTAAGGTTATGTTATATACGACCTTGAAAATATTTGGCTTGTTTTTATATTTGTTGACGCCAATAAATTAAGGATTAGTCCAATGAGGCTTACAGAATTATTTTTCGTATCTTATCATCAACTACTAAAAAAATGTCACAATATAGAAGTGATAAAATATTCAATGCGAAAAAACAAATCTAACGGAGCTTTAAATTACTAACAAGTTGTTTTTGTTAGTCAAAGCTATTTTAAGCCCTATTTGTATACAATTAAAGTTTAATGGCATCACATATTCCATTCCATTCCTTTGCGATGTTGAACTAAGTACTTTGCTATTAGTGTTTGGTATCACGCGCATACCACGTGAACTATTCAGACGCATAAATTATGTTGTTTGAATAAATTGCTTCTTTGTTCTTGATACTTTAATTGCGTTAGTTTTAAGAAGCAGTTTGCCTCAGATTTCTTTGCAAGAAAAAAAGACAGGATCACGTCTCAATAGACATAATCTCAGATCTTTATGATCCTTTGAATATTTTCAAACATTTGGCCAATAACTGGTTTCCTACACCATTTCTACTTGGGGATATAATTACCTTATTATATAAGACTGAGGTATTTGTGTGAGCACAGCAAGAGGTAGCCCGAAGCCCAGAAAATAGGGCCAGTTGGTCTCAATGAATGTCAGTCGCTTATGGAGCTCCCAGCCCATGTTGAACCATTTGTACTCAAATGAGTATAGTGAGTAAAGGAGGCACATGTGGATGAGGCATAATAACTCCCCAATATAAGTGATTGGTAGCATATTGACTAGCATACTCTGAAATGAAACAAATCATTAATTTTGTAAGGTAAAACCAGGAACATGAGTGTATCACCAAAGCACAAGCGACATTCTCTCCACACTCTACCGATTTTATCCATAACTCTCATTTTTATCTATTTTCCTGTACAAAGACAATCACTGTGCTAAGGGGGATCAATCCAATCGCAAAAAAACAAATTTCTTCTATATTTCAGGTAAAATCAAAGTCAAAAGAGATCTAAAACAGGTTAAAACTGCAAATTCAGAATATTTCTAGACCCTTCTTAATATTTTTGGAGTTGATTGTACGCACTCACCTGGACTAGAAATAATGCTTGCACCAGCAAACTGAACAGTGAGTCAGCAATAATTTTGCTGACACTTGACATGAACTGTGGTCTGCCTCTTCTATGCCTATACGCTGAGTCTGCTATGTCCTGATCAAAAGAAATGGAATAATTATTACCACATGATGGACTACATATTTGTTAAAGAATTGTTTTCTATTTTGTTGTATTATGGGAGAAGTATTTAGGCTACTGAAATACAATTAAACTAGATTAAGACTTAGGAGCCACAATTTATGTTGTTTTTTAATTAGAAAGAAACAATTGTTTCAATTATTTTACGGCACCTTAAAGCTTCATGGCTGAACATTTAAGTGCAGACCAACAACCCAACATGCCCAGAGAAGGGCAGATTCATATCTTAATTATCACTAAACATAAAATATCTTGAATTATGTATGTTCTGACCTGAAACCACAATGCATTCACCAGCTTGCTTAACAGGAAAAGTGGAAGCACCCATATCATCCGGAATGTCATTGACAGGAATGGTTGCATCCACGCCCAGACATTATGTGCCACACCGGGATCATGGCCGAACATTACTGTTACTAAGTACTTCACACATGGCAACAATGCATACTCAAATACGAGTATGCTGAGTAAAAATATAAAACCATTGAGTATGCATGATTGTAACACTCGAGTAAGTACTTTTGATTCTCTGTAACAAGAACATAAGTTTATAAATACAGTTTTTACTATATTTTTGTTAAGATATAGAGAATATTCTAGAAAAATAACTTACTGTTGCACTTTGGGCAACTGCTTTTGTTTAGAACTTTCTTCAATTTTTGGCGATCGACTGAGAGCCCGCTCGTTGATCTCCTTATCCAAATAGAGGAGCACAGTCACACCTCGCAAACTGTCTATGAATCCTTTGAAGAGCGACACAGAAAAATTCTGAGAAGAAAATTAGATTCAAAACAACAATGAACAATAATAACAAAACAACAATGAACAATAATATATGATAACGTACGCTTATGCTCTCCATTTTGTGATGTTATTATTTAACTAATAGCCTACAGTTTGTGGAGTGCTTTGCTTATCAGGTTTACATTATTTTTGTAGGGTTTCTAGAGATAAAATGATTTTATTTTACGTAAATTCGTAAAATGTACAACATTTGACAATTTGTTTGATTCAGTTTGACATATTTACTTTGTTTGATTGAAGTCTACGACTGACGTTGACGTGCCAATAAGACTGACGTGTGCTTTTCGAAGGTACGAACCTGTTATTCAGTTATTTATTAGACATTTTTATAATATAATATATATAATCGATAATCTAGATGAGATCCTGTACTTATTATTATAAAGTTTATAATAATAAGTAAGATTATTTAAAAATAATCTTCTACTTCTTGTGGGACAACACAGGCTAAATAACAATAATAATTCTACTTAGAAACCTACCTACCATAATGGTGGTTCGTTCTTTTTTCCATAGAGAGCTCTTTTCCTATCATGGCAAGTAAAACTCTATGATGGCAAGTGACAACCTGACAGACTTTGACATGACAATTTAATTTGACAATTGAAATGACAAAGTGGGTTGCACTAGGGATGTCGGAAATGCAATAAAGTATAGATATATATCGTATTGATTTTTGAAATAATATATCGATATGATTTGATATAGAATATTCGTGCTCCAAAAATAATTTATTTGGTCAAAAAAAAAAAAAGAAAATATCGTATAAATGAATGCCGCCACCACACTTCGTTGTTCGTTATGCGCTATGTGGCTACGCTGTATTCACCCAAATATTTGCTGTGAACGAACAACAAATTAGCTATCTACACTTCGTGTTGACGTGACCACACTTCGTTGTGGTTTTCTCTTCGCCTCTGTCCGCGTTTAGTGAAGGCTCCGAGGATTTTCACTTCGTTATTCGTAGCGTGTTGACGTTTGACGTTTTGACGTTTGATTACACAAACAAAATGGATATGTGAGCGTTGATTGTAATATCTTTTGTACAAGTACAAAGTAAAAAAAAGACTGCGTAGAAAACGCTGCTGAATGTAAGCGAGCGAACACGAGTGAATGAATTGAATGAGTGAACGAAGTTTGAGCAGTCGACGCACATATTTGGCATATTCGTGTCCTTTGAAGTGTGGTGAAAACCGACAAGATCCGATTAAAAAAATCGGAAGATCGTATTGCCGTGCATCGATCTTCTAAAATATCGATTCAGATCGGGCATCCCTACACAGACAGAACGCTGACAGAGAGCTGAGCTGAGAGAGAGAGATTATTGTTTATTTTGTACTTGTTGTAGTGTTGTGTGTGCTTTGCAGAAGCTTTCATAAAGTTTTGCTTAGTTTTATTTATAATTATCGGTAATGTGCAGGTCCAGATAAACATGGATAACGTCAATATTCTCAATAATCTGAGGTAAGTGCCAAACCTGTTTCCTACTTTCTTTTGTTCTATTCCATCAAGTAGAAAATTAGTTTGCAACGTAATTGGTAAATGGGGACCATTACATAGCAACCTACTGTACGTGAAAAGATGATGACCTAACTTTCTCGTGCTGATAGCAGTTTGTATAATAGGTTCCTATCAAATAAAGCCTACAATGAGTATCCATTGTATGAGTATCATACCTAGACTAGGTAACTTACTAAGATAGCTAGAGAAAGGTCCTTAACTGCCTAGGATAGCTAGCAAAAGGTCAGGAATTAGATTGGGAATTGGCTAATTTTTGTTTTTAACCTCTTGAAAGAAAAAAAAAAATACTATGTACAGTACTTTCAACAGCTCTAGGTATTTGTAAAGTAAGTTGTTTCGATGTGCAGTAAGAACACAAGTCTATTTAATTTACTATTTGTTTAAAATTTATTTATTTTATTTATTTATTTATTTATCGATGATAGACGAGCAGCTGTTGCTGATATGTCTATATCTCAGTGTTGAAATAGTCCGATTGTTCATGATTGGTTAATCTTTTTGAGCACTGATTTATTAGTTCGTAGCCAGTTGTCGAGCTTGTTCTTAAACGAATTGACCGAAGTAGCCGTAACAACGTCATTTGGTAGTGCATTCCAATTGTGAAAATATTTGTGCTTTAACTAAAATACTATGAGAGACTGACCACATACCCCTATTAATAGGGCCCTGTCGGCACCCCTTGGGTATGGAAATCTAATAAAGAGGTATTTGACGACCTCTGCAGTGCAGTGGACGAAGGTCTGCTTGTGACGCAGTAGCTTGCGGGTTTGATCCTCGCCACGGGACTAAATGTGTATTTGATCTACAGATATTTGTCTCTGGTCTAGGTGTTGCTATGTATATAAAATAAATGTATTTACATTTAGTTATCTGGTTCCCATATTACAAGCTTTGCTTAGTTAGGGGCTAGATGATGCTGTGTGAAAATGTCTAGCATTATTATTTATTTCTAAGTATAACAAAGACATACATGTATTTACCAAGTGAGATAGGCTGCGGATAATATAAAAACAATAAAGGTATAAGGCCAAGTCCATGCTTTGACATGAAATCCAGTTTTTGTTGATGATTAATCATGCAAGTACCTATCTATTGTGTCTGAACAAGCC
The DNA here is from genome assembly GCA_951394285.1 of Epirrhoe tristata. NCBI lineage: Eukaryota > Metazoa > Arthropoda > Insecta > Lepidoptera > Geometridae > Epirrhoe > Epirrhoe tristata. Next base: position 5,426,137 of record OX596145.1, read on the forward strand.
AAAGTTCATTACAATAAAGATAAGAAAACAAGACATATAATTTTAATGTAATGAAATAAATTAAAGTTGTATTTTAAAATGTTTTAATTAGTACTAGCTTGCAACATGAAACTTATATATTATTAATTTAGTTATCTTGAAGAAGCTAGTATATTTCACATGGGAACATATCCCTGACACATAGAATTTTTATGTTTTACACTGTACAAAGTGTACAACAATGAAAAATGTTGAAATAAATGAAATCTAGTCATTAAGATTTCAGAAGAGTAAAGATCTAAAAGATACAACTTAGGAGGAACAAGGAAATAGAGAAAAATGTCTATTTCCTTTTTAATAATTTCAGAAATTAACATAAAAGAGCCTTGTCACTGAACCATTCCTATGTGAAAAGGACAATAGTAAGTGAAGAGTTTTATAAATACTTACTTATTTTTATCTTTGGAAGTATTTGTAAAATATTGGTTAACTTTGGTAAAAGTAATGAAACCTACTGCACTGGGATTATAAGTAAATGAAATTATTCAAGGGCCACAAACTTTCTTATACTAAATAATAATCTAATTTTAAAAATTAATTCATTTAAGTACTTCATTATAACTTCAACTAAACAATTTTCTCTAGATAAGAAATTTTATCAAACAAAGAAATGCTCTTTGTAGAAACTAGGTGTTTCAATGAAAACAAAATGTTTCTTATTATCTTATCAGCCATCGCCCACTGGTAAGAGCTTTCCTCTCCTCTTGAGGTTCTTATGTCGCCTATTGTAATAAAACACGTTAAAGTGTTACTATTGTTATGGTTAGACTTTTCTAGTATTCAAACCTCAATTGGTCCCATAGAGTCTTTTGATTCCTACAAGAAACTGGTATAAGTTAGGGAAGGTCTCCTAAGAGCGTTTTCCTGTAGTTACAACGGTTAAGGTATCGTGGCCCATCTCAAAAATCCACCCTGCATATTATGTAATTATGTTAACTTAATATCTATCATGTTACACAATACATTGAATATCTGTCGGACAAATTAACTATTATTTAGCTTTTAAACTGTGTATTTTTATAGTATTAGTTCTACATTCCAGTCCCTCAAACTCTTAAGATAGGTTTTCTAGGTAATGAAGATGATTTTCGACTTTATCTTTGAAAACGCGAATAATTTCGATGAAATACCTACAAGGAATCTTAGTTACCTTTTCCTTAAAACTAAATAAAACGAAGGCTAAACGATATAAACTTGCAAAAATGATATCTGAAAACCAGTTTCATACGCACAAAATATCCGTATAAACGAACAAAGTTCACGAAGAAGTATGTCCTAATCATCTGGCTACGTCACACTACGGTCGTCCCTGTCTTTGCAACGCTGCTCGTTTCTCATACATTGCTCATTCTAGCTGTTGTACTGAGAACTGAGCATTTGAGCAACAACTCAACAAGCAGCCAGTGCGCGCGTGAATGTGTCGCCAATCGCGCGTCTCAGCCGATTCATTGTGACGTAGTGCAGTGCGAAAAGCCATTGTGTGCAAACAAAATGCTAGTGGACAAAGAGGTGTCCCTTGCGGGAACCGTGGACACTAAATCCATTATTTCCTCCAGGAAGGGGAGTCTCAAGGTGACCATCACGCCAGCACAGCACAAAACTTTGACGCACCTTCCCAAGAGACCGCCGGTGGACTTGGCTTTCACAGATCTCACTTACAAGGTGCAGGAGGGAAGGAAAAGCAGTAAGTTAAAGATTATCCTTATATCTTCCAGTAGAGTAGAAATACCTAAACGGCTTTTCTTATTCTTTATCTTAAAAAAAAGGAGCTATTAATATAATGAAGGTAGGTAAATTATTACTTTTAATTATATAGTTCAAATCTTTAATTTAAATCTTTGTACTTAAGAAATTATTGCTTGAGTTTAGAATTTTTAATAGTGGAAGGTACAATCATATTTTATAACACTTTTAAAATCGACACAGTCATTGGAACTGACTAGGTATCAGTCGATTTAGAATATTCTTCGATATTCTAATGATTACAGTTAATTAATGCGTCGACGTCTAATGACCTGCATCTATTAAATATACCTATTCGGCCTTATTAATAAACGTGGTGTAAAGTTACGACGGGTGTAACTTAGAAGTAACCATAAAGTACAATTACCACGTGTATTAATAAGGCCGATTATGTATAGGTAATATGTATAATACAAACCTATCCATTACCAAAACCTTGTTAAAAGTTAGTTTAGTATATTTCACTTACAACTAGGTATATTGTACCAGATCAAACACGATGTATTGGTCTTTTATATGCTTTCAACTAACCGATAAAGTTACGTTTGTTGAGAATATAATATGTGATAATAATTCTAATGGATAAGATTTAATTCATAAAACCCCCATTCAGAGTCATTCCAAATGTAAGAAAATCATACTTCGTACTTTTATTTATTTGAGGGAATCATGGCATTTTATGTTTCATTATTCCTAGAAATAATAATCACCTCTAATTATTAAAATCATAAAACATTGGTAAGTATCATTGACGTGGTCAACCGGTATAAGTAGCCACTTGTTATTTGTTGCCTACTTTATAAAAAAAATTAATATGCAGTTTTTCAAGTTCTGTTTCCTCCGAATAATGTTTATAAAACTCACTTAGCTTAATAAATATTCATAGTGTAACTAGGATAATTAGAAACTTGTAAAATAAAAACAGTTTGACGATTGATATATATTGGTATATAGGTCATCTAACTGCATACTCATCTAAAAAGTCTACGAACTTGTAAACTCAGAACTAGGTTGGTAACAGCATAAACTTCAAATTAAATTAAGTAATTGTTATTTTCAATAATTACACACTACTCTTATAATAAAAAGTACCGTACGAGCTATGTACGGTCAGCGACAGAAGTTCATGAACATTTGATGTATTTGAATCTTCAATATCTTCGAAGTTGATAGGGTTTTAGATAAAACTTCACCTTACATTGGATGTTTTGCCTTGCACCATTACTATTTATGAAAAAAATACCCACCAATAATGATGAAAATGAAGCTTAAAAATTTCCAATTGTTCATGAACTTCTGTCGCTGACTGTACTACGGTCATACCGTAAAATCAATAGTTTTTTAACGGTATGTTGGAAAGCAGATATAAATTCGGTAACAATTTGCATTTAATTCCTAATCATGACACTTACGAGTACATGGATAAAGGGGTATTACTTATATTATGACTAGGTACAGTGGAATTGATAGATAAATCATTATTTACTAAAGTATCAACAGATTAAAATATTAGGAGCTTCAAGGCCTTTTAATTGTTATTATCCATGCTAAGTCGTAACAAAACTTAAGTGTAAGCAACAACTAGAGAGACTAGGTACCAATTTAAGCCTTGTCTGTGCCTCAGACACTTTCAAAACCTGGACTTAGACGCATCAAACAGTATCTGATGTGTGGTAGTACATTTTTCGATAAGCTGACTCTGTCATTATAAAAGGGATTTCCTCTTCTAGGGACTTAAACGGAAAATAGTAAAATGGTAAATAAAGTTATGCTGTAGAAAACTATGCTAGTTAAACCGATCTAAAAAAACGTATATGCTATCAGAATAAACTTGCTTATTTATTGTTGAAAAATCGATTTGATTACGTAGTGCAATTATCTAGTCATGCAATTGCTATCCTTGTTCAAGTCAAGGTTCAAGCGGTTTGAAACGTCATTGTAGTCTATTTAAGAAAATGATCTTGATGTTATTATTGTGCTAGTAATTAACAATAATTGTACGTATTGAACAGAAAATACATACAAAGTTGTAAGAACATAAGATATGAAAAAATCGTTTGTTAAAGGAATACCTTTCACAACTTTTTTACAATAATAGTACCTTTAATCATCATCCAGTGAGCAATTAGTACTTACTTATCAATATCACAACCCAAGCTTGTATATTATTGTATGGTTAATATATATTACTTACTACTAACCAACTGATAATATTTTTACGCAGTGGTTGACAAAATAATTCCGTAGAGTAGAGAAACAAGCGAACAGAGAACTCAAGTAATAAGAGGAACGCCTTGAAGTAGTTTTACTTTTAATTTTTACAAATTCCTTGCGACAAACTAGCTACCCACATCCACTACAAGATTTATATTCGTTAACAAAACTGTAACGGTAATTATTTTGATAACATTATTATACTCTACCAACACTTTAACATTCCGTGGTTTAGCGTGACGCACTGGTGTTGACACGTGCTCTGTTGCATGGCTCGGCTCCGGTGTTTTGTAATCATTCGAACACTCTTCTGTGATCTCGGTCATGATTTTTATCTATTTCGACCGCAATCGTCCATTTGTATAAGTAATTAAGTATTGACCTAATTGGTAGAATACTAGTAGCCATCGCAGTACTAAGTTATGTGCATTGTATTGTGTCCTTTCTTACCTAAATAATAAGCAGAAACGGTAAAATAACTTTGATACACGTTCTACAGAAGACCTTCGATGCACATAGTGTTTAGTGGCACTAATAATTAATTGAACAGCAAAGGAAACGAGCGTACTGTAAGTACCTACTTGAATTGAAGGCGGCTAAGTAGGTACCTAATTGGTTCTTCCACCGTAATTGGTAATGACTGGGCAATGCAAGGCATTGCATACTGCCTTATGGTACATCCGCTATACCTATTTATAACTACTTCTGAGGAATTGCTTAGAACGAACAAATCCCAACGCGCTGGGGACGTTTTATGCTGACATTTCTCAAGGTAATGGTATTTTTATTGCTTCGTAAAACCCTTGATAATACGAGTATAATACTAGAACCTAGATGTAACTCTTGAAATATCCTCTACGAAATACGTCTGAATGTTTACATATTACATGTTTGGTAATGTTTATGGACGCCTCTTAGCTCAACGGCTCATTTCAACAGATTGAATACATACAGTTGCACAACTTCAAGAATATGAATAAGTTAGGAGCAAAAATTCGCTATGTAAACTCTCACTGAGAATACACTTACTAAAATTGTAGAAGGGTCGAATATTTTACATTAAGTTGACATTATCAGTATTTATCAGTCATTCTAGTACCCATAACACAAGCTCTGCTTACTTTGGGGCTAGATGATGCTGTGTGAAAAGTCCAGCATTATTTATTTATTTATTTATTATTTATTATAAACGTTAGTTATTGAGATGAGATGTGATATAAAAAGAAGTCAAGTAAGTACCATTATTTGCATATAAAACTACGATTATAGATACTTGCTATAAAGTGTCGTATAACTCTTTTAATTACTAACCTCATTGCCCTATAACTCAAGGTCTGTAAACCTGAGATTAGGTGTAAGTATATATTTCCGAATTTCAACGGCATATGTACCGAATATTTCTAAACAAGGCTGCGGGAAGCTAGTTCACATAGGACTACCGAAGTACCAAGTATATTATCTCAAATTGTGAAATACGCTGATACTGCTGTAGTATTTCTGAAAGTCAAAGTACTTGATCAGCATCAGATTATAAGTAATACATTAATCTACTTTGATAAGGAATTGTACTCTTTATCGCAACTGCCAAGGAAATTGTTAAATGGAAAGAATATTGAATCAAACTTGTTTTTAACTTGACAAAATAAGGTCATAATATTTTAGAGGACCTTGGACCTTTTATTTTACCAGGCATAAGAATAATATTTAATGAATGAAGTCACACTCAATTTCAAAGTGATCCCAGCGGTCCTACTGAATAAATGCTTTTTGACTTTAACTTTGACACAATTCATATACTTAAAATGATATAAAACATTTTTGAAAAAAAAAATTGAACCGACTTCACAGAACACAAACAGAAGAACCTTCTACACACTAAAAAGAGAAAAATAAGAATATAATTTGAAGTCGGTGCCAACTATTCATTTACATCTAAGAAATTCAAAAGAACTTGGGTGCAAAATTGTATCCTGGTACGCTATCGCTCGATTTCTTTTTTTGATAGGTACCTACTTAATCGTATTCACTTGGCACCGACTTCAAATTATATTCTTATTTTTCTCTTTTTAGTGTGTAGAAGGTTCTTCTGTTTGTGTTCTGTGAAGTCGGTTCAATTTTTTTTTTCAAAAATGTTTTATTTTTCACTTTTTAGTGTAAGTAAATAAATACTGTGTAAATAAAAGTGTATGTGTAAATAATATAGTAAGCTACGAGTACATTAAGACTTTGCTTATCGTAGCTTAAGTAGGAAAGGATAAGAGAAGTCATGGGCAGACCTACTAAAGGACACACTGGAGTTCAGCAAGGGGGAAAACTATCAATCCATAAGGAAAAGAAAATATTTTGGACTACCTCGGGTGTAATACCCTTTCAAACTATTTAATGTTTGACTCAGATTGTGAGTCAGGGTGTGTTGTGTAGTGAGAATGAGGTTTTTTGAATGTTACGGGAAAACTGTCAATCCCTCAGGAAAAAAAATATATGGCGCCACCTTGAGAGTGTGTCCTTTACACTTTCTAACAAAAAAAATTTTGGAAATCGGTCCACAATTTTCTTAAAGTTCAGTGATTGTTTTAGTTTTACGGGAAAACTATTAATTCCTCAGGAAAAAAAAATATATGGCGCCACCTTGAGAGTATACCTCTTTCTAACAAAAAAAAAATTTTGGAAATCGGGCCACAATTTTCTTAAAGTTCAGTGATTGTTTTAGTTTTACGGGAAAACTATTAATCCCTCAGGAATAAAATTTATATGGGACCACTATAAGAGTATACCCTTTCAAACAAAAAAAAAATTTTGAAAATCGGTCCACAACTGACGGAAATATCGGTGAACATACATAAAAAAAAAAAACATACATACAGCCGAACATATAACCTCCTCCTTTTTTTGAAGTCTGTTAAAAAGATGATTTGTGTCTGGTCTTTGCGGAAGTAGCCGAAAAGACTGAAATAAAAACGAAACAAGACGTTTGCCATTTTGCGACCTTCAATTAAGTAATTTTAATTAGCATTAATACAAACTGGATTTTTGCATTATGCAAAACAAAAACTAGTTTTGGATGAAATTGGACTAAAAAAACTTGCCCTCCTATCTGGCTTCATTAGACTCATTGAATTCAACCAACCTTAGGAAAATTCGTTAGGTATTTTTTGAGTTATAGTGTTCAAACAGACAGATAGCTGCCCAAGTGCCCATACATACATACTCGAGGAAAAATCGTTAGGTATTTTTTGAGTTATTGTGACCATACAGACAGATAGCTGCCCACGAGTGTGTATGTATGGGCATACATATATACTCGTCCATCTATATCAAGTTTCATCCATAATCTGTCCTCTGGTTTAGGCGTGATTGAAACACAAACATACTCACAAAATGACAGATTTTTAGTAGTAGTGTCGTGCGTGATGAAGTGATGATGCATAGGGTCGTATATCCACTCTGCTGGATACAATCATGGTCATACAATTGCCATAGTTTACAGGTGTTCGACTTTTGTGACAGTGTTGATTGTGACAACATTACATGAGAAGAGAAGATTATAGTTAAAGCCTATCTATGTCTCTATGATATAAGATTTTCTGAGTATACAGGGTGTAAAAAGACTGCTACCGAAAACTGAGGGGTTGCATTCAGACCATGATTTTGAACATATCTAGCCAGAAAAAAAATATTTTTGACTTAGCTACGTCACTTAATTGTATTTTCTAGTTATTTACTACAACTTAAAAAGACCATACCTTCCTAATAATTTCATTTATAAAAGAAAAAAGCAATTAAAACTCAAAATCCAATAATCTACTTAGAAAAACGCGCCCAGTACATACGCTCGACCAGCTGTGCGAGGTCGGTTTCCTCCGGATTTAATGATTTTTCGGAAAATCCTTTTGGATTTGGTTGTGTGGTGGGATGCTGTACCTACCCTTTTCGGCTTCGGTAGACGTCTTTTTACACCCTGTATTTGTATATTGATGGTTGTACCATTGTATTCCGAAGTACTTACCTCAATCCATTGATAATTATTAGCTAGTTAATAGGCAATTCTGTCATGACTATACGCTATACCGTAATGTTGTATGTAGGTCTAGGTAGGTAATTTATTTAAGTAGGTACTAATTGCAGCCTGCGGTATCACTACTACTACACTACATTTTATTTTATTTTTATTTTATTTATTTAGGCAACACCAACAGCATACATAATTCACATTATTATGTATTAACATTATATGAGTCTTTTTTATAGAATGTATGCCAATTATAGGCATGCACAACATTTGTAGTAAAAATATAGGAACTGATGACTAGTTAAAGCTAATTTAAAATTAAACTTAATTAAAGTCAAAACAAAAAATAAAATCAGTTGAAAAAAACAAAAACAATTCTAAAGTTAAAAATTAAGAATAAGGTAAGTACTTAATTGTCATCCTTGAGCTGTTTTTGAGCTTTACACAGGAGAAGAAAACTTAGAATAAAAAACATGTCGGTAAATGTTGGCAGAATTTAATCAAACGCTGTTCTTCGGAAGTAGTGGCGCTGTTTAATCGAAATGGAATCATAAATAATCATTTCCAATTCTTATATCCGTTTACTGTACTATCTTACAGTTGATAATGTTCAATGACAATGTTTATTCAATGCGAGGACTTTGACATGGGATGACTAATACGAGTATGTCACGGAACAAAGGAATCTTCACAAAAACATGTTTAGTATTTAGACATATCACGTTATTTTACATGTAGGTATATTATGTTGACCTTTTTCACGTAAAAAAATAAATAAATAAAGACAATCATTTTCGATACAAGAAGCTCTTCATAATTTATCTTTAATTACATATGTTTGTTTTGTAAGTAGGTTATTTTTGCCATAATAATCAAAACAAAATAGGTATACTTGAACTAATTATTAAGTCAACTTAATTTTAGAATAGGTGCCTACTTAAAGTTTTGGTAGGTATGATTTATTTTTGGAATGTGAACAGACGATAATGAATGCTAAAATTGTCTATGTGGTATCGTGGAGAAAGTCTAATCACTTGTTTGAACTCTACACGTGTTACAAAGAGAAAGTATCTTTTGAATGAAAGAGTTTGTGACAAAACATTTACTTAAATTCGTTCTTACCCGACTGTCAAAGGAAGGGCTATGTTTTTCGCGCGTATCTTGTAAGTATGTATGTAATGTATGCAATGCGTTAAATTTCCCACGTATATTCCAAACGACTGGATGGATTTCGACAATTAGGGTAAAAAAAAATGTTTACAAGTCATGTGTACAAGTTAGTTTTGATTAACAAATTGGCAATGAATGCATCCAAATGGTTTTACGCATTGAAAAATCTAAAAAGTTGTCGAACGCAGCATTGTATTGTGCACTAGCATAAAAAGCTGCGTTCCATTGCCCTCTGGCAAATCTTCAGTTTGGACTTCTGGAACTCAGTCAGCGACCATGTCTGCGCACCGTAGGTTAGGACGTTCATTTTGTTATTGACTCAAAATGTCTTAGGCGTTGACACAAATGTACAAATGATTTTCTTATCTGCAGATGTGAAGACTATTCTGAAGTCGGTCTCCGGCCGACTGCGCTCCGGGGAGCTGACTGCCATTATGGGACCTTCAGGGGCGGGGAAATCCACGCTCCTCAATATCCTCACTGGATACAAGTAAGTTTTCAAGCAAATTGCTCAACACTAGGTACCAAATCGAAGTGTCTGCATTATGTTTATATGCAACGGCGGCGACGGCGCCATTAATTTATTAGATAAATAAAGTGAGGTCAAATATACATGGAGTTTGATACCGGAATTAACCAACATAAAGAAAATGACGCTTTATTAATGAATACTTACATTAATATCAATTTAGAACACGAACCAAATAACCGTTCGAATGTAATGAGGTTGCGTGCGTGACATTAAGGAAAGTGAACTTTGAATAATCGCATATCCGAGCGACTTTTACTACCGAATTCGGAAAATGCAAGGACAGATGACATCAGGCACTATTATTGAGAAAGTGCAACATGTACTTCAGCGGAGGAGTTCCGCAATCAGCCTCGTTTGCCATCTAGACATTCTAGGAACGGAAAATTCCGATTGATTTCAGAATTGGCGAGCCTTATCATTGAACAAAAGGAGTTTTTGTTTGTATCATTTTGTAAACCTCAATAATAAACAAAGCTATAAACTATAATAGCTCTTTGTAAGTACATTGAATTAAATCACTATTAAAAAAAAAATTGATACGTATTACGCACTAATTTTGTCTATTTATACCTACATGCAGACACAGAGTCATGTTTGGCGAATTTTAATTCTTTCCGTGTGCCCAAATTGCTGATGGCTAAACTAGAATTGGACAGAGTTCGCGTGGTGATTAAAAACAAAACTGGTCCAATACCTCAGGCTCTTGATAAACCATCAACGGCTAAAGGTCATTGGTAGCTTCCGCTCAAAAATCACAACGATCAGGAAATGACCTATTTCGTGGTACTTTTCCGATTTTTTTAAATTGGTCATGTTTATAAAGGTGTAGGTTATCTGGAATCTCATTTCGTGCAGTTGGAAACTCAAACTACGTTCAAGATTGTCAGACCTTTTTTGTAATGGCAAGGTCGTCTTGTGAATATAGATGTATACTTACATAACAAATACGAAATTTTGATAATGTATGTACCTTATGTGTAGTTTTGTGTTTGAAATATACATATAACGGCTAAACCGCTTCACTGACACTGGGAAGCGATATATTTTAATGTAGAAAACGTGTAGGCCATTTAATTAATATTCAATAGATGACATGATAAAGTTTCCTTAATATATTTAGGAATTGATTTAAAGCTTATTTACCTTGATTTCGGTAATAGCTTGAACTTATGTACGATGGACAGAAAAAGTCTGTTAAGAAATTATATGAGAGAAATGGTTCGACATAAACTGATAACGCTCTTAAAGACAAGTCAGTCCAATTTGAAAGTTAAAAATGCACGTCTGATTTTGCTTCTAAGTTTTTAAACAAAAATATCCGAAAGCAGTGTTCCTAATTATCATTTACTATGTAGCATGTAAATATACTAGTTCCCTGTATTTAGTAGTATTATCAAGCTGAAACTGGGTCGTGCGTCCGATTGCATTACCAATCTGCCAACCAAGTGTTTGTTACTCGTCTAAAAGTCCAACTAGACTCATATATAACTGTACAAAAACAGTTACTGTTGTATGATTATGACAAGAACATTGATGTTCCAAAATAAAATCAAATAAATCTTGAACCAAATGTTGTTTTCATAGACATAATTTTTTGCTATACTTAGCATTTTTTAAGACTAGGTGTAGGTAAGTAACTATAACTTTGTTTATCATTCAAGTCTATGTCGTATGTCAAGGGTGAAAGGTCGCATGTTGTCTGCATCCTACTTAATAGAATATACGCACGTGACACATTGTATGTGTGCACGATGTAAGCGTGTTATAAGAAAAATAAGGCCTAAAATAGTGACAACTTGACTCCTTTAAGACCTGAAAGGATTTTAAGCCTGGAGTTACGGTCGCGAGCTTATTTTTCTGAATTTTATTTAAATGCATCAGTAGTTCTATTTCTATGCAGTAGTAGGTATAGTTCTTTGCCAAATTCGTGGGTACATTGCCATAGGACATTGTGTCTATTTTACTTAAATTATCATGTGTCGTCAAGACTGTCTGTCTGATGTCAAGACAATAGTAACCTCGTATGTTAACTGCGAAAACATCGTCGTGCGTGACTTCTAAAACGCGTCTTGGATGAAATAATCGTCTTGTTTCTGTGTGTAGAATAACGTCTAATAGCTTCCGGGTTGCATAAGCCATGTTGACTGAGTCAGTAACAGGCAGGAACGAATGAAGTGGGTAGAAAATAAAAGGAAAAATTTACCTACCTTGTCTATGTCTACCTACACTAATACAATGAACAATTTGAATAAATGAATTGTGTCCAATCAGCCTAAAACAGTTAAACAATGCCACAGGATAAACGTAAATTCCGACAAGGAAACAATAGCTCACAAGTTTTGTAAACATTTTTGTTATCGAGGTAAATACACTTAGGGCATGAGTACATCTTATGGTCAATCACCTTGGTAGGCCATTGGATTACAATATCGTTGGTTTGCTAGATGGCCCTGACCGCGTTATCTTGCAAATGTAATGTCATGCTTGACAGTTAGGTGGAAAGCGACCAACATTGGTGAATGGAATGAGATAAAAAAAAAATCATTTTTTCACACTTATAAATCGAAATGGTAAAACTTTAAATTTTTTGTCTGAGTTTAGTAAAATATTTTAGGTTAGTATTATAAGAAAAGCTTTCGGAAAGAAAATTCCGCTCTTATATAAATAAGGAGTTTTTGTAAAAAATTCTGCTCCACGTACTGTTAAAGTTTCTAGACGACAGCTAAATCGTCGCTGAAAAAAATCACTTCAATACTTTGTGTTAGCGATTTTGCAATAACGGACGTGTTGCCAAAACAATGCGAAGAAAAATAAAAGATTGCTTGGGCTGATAAGCCTCACGAAACAGAACTAACCAGTAGCAATGCTGCGTATTAACAGACCATGTTTCCTATTTTGCTTTCGTCATAACACCTTTGTGAGTAAGTACTTTCCCCCATTCATTTAAAACACGGCTCGATGCGTTTCCTAAGTGTGATTACTGCAGAGTATAGATTGCGGTTGGTAATATGACATTATTGCAACAACTTGCATTGTACATTTCGTAAATATCCAAATGAAAACCGACTTACTTCGATGTATTCACTTGTATGGCCGATCAACGAACTTTTGTTCTTCATACCTGTAATGTATTTTCGATGATTTGTGTTAAGTATAAAAAATTATCGTCAGAAGATCCTTGTCTGTTCAACTTCAAAAAAACTGGTAGTCTTAGTAACTTTGATTAAAACTAACCGGTTTTATACTCAGTTTCCACCAAAGTGGAGGAGCTGTGCGAGGGGTATAGCAGGCACTTGTGTCCCCACTAATGCAGAACGGAGCAGACCTGTCTCTTTATGAGTAGTTTTATAGCAAGAAAACAGCTTACACACAGCTCGCAGCTCAGTTACGAACCACTTACTTTGTTATACAGGATTATTTGTAAAACACCGGTAACCTCTCAGGACTGTATTACTATAATCATAAACAACAACTTTTGTTCTATGACTTTTAACAAAACATAATTAATACATTTCCCAAAAACAAACCTTTAAGATTTCGTTGTCCTATCTAACACATTTAAACTGTATTAAATAGGTCAATTTCAAGCGCCCCCGCTGCCCTAACCCCGCTCCTCACGCTTTTGTACTATCGCTTTCTTTTGCTTCGCATACACTTCGTAACATTTAGAGCGTTCAATTTGAATATTTTTATTGTTGTAAATTTTGTTTTAAAGTCATAGAACAAAAGTTGTTGTTTATGATGATAGTAATACAGTCCTGAGAGGTTACCGGTGTTTTACAAATAACCCTGTATTAGTCTTATCTATAGAAGTGAATTGCTGCAAATACCTAAGCCTCTCCACTTTACAACCGGTGAATGTGAAATAGCTTATCAATTGGCATTCTAAAATTGTAAATAATTGCATCCGTAATATAAAACGATTTTGCTGCTTACTTTGTTTCTAATTGTTTGATATAATTAACTATCCGAGCAACGTCCGGCTGGAAAAACGGCTGGAAAACATCAAATCAAAAGCCTTTCCACAAAAGGGTGGAAGCAGTGTTGTGTACGCACAGAATCACTAAATTATGTTTTGTGATGATTATGTGATCGGCATTACGCGATGCGTGTTGGGTTTCCTGGTATGATGTGCGCTGTATGTTGCTGGTATGATGTATGACGTGACACAGATGTCACGTCGTCGTCGAAATCGTCAATTATTTAGGTTTTATTTCTTAGAAATCAGGGGTTATTCCTCAAAACTATTGCACTATGACCATTTGTCCATCGATGCATTGTCAGCTTCGATAGTCGTATTTGTGAGCGAAGAATATCAGCAATAAATAAATAAATAAATAATGCTGGACTTCTCACACAGCATCATCTAGCCCCAGAGTAAGCAGAGCTTGTGTTATGGGTACAAGAATGACTGATAAACTACTTATATACTTTTTGTTTGTAAATACATACATATTATACATAGAAACACCCAGACCCGAGACAAATATCTGTAGATCATACAAACATTTGTCCCGCGGCGGGGATCGAACCCGCAGCCTTCTGCATCGCAGGCGGACCTTCGCCCACTGCGCCACAGAGGTCGTCGAATAATAAGTATTAAAAATTGCATTTCGAAAACAATAATATATTATTATGGTGGCATTGATTGTTACTTAAATTAGGCTGATTATTTTTCCGACCCAAATATCGACCAATAGAATTGCACCATTCGACGTCACGTGGTACAACCTACATGGTATTATACTGATAATTTTTTGAAAATTTTCTCTGGTAGTTGCCATTTCATTCATTTCATCATTTCGTCTCATGGTGCAATTCTATTGGCCGACATTTGGGACGGAAAAATAATCCCCCGAATACCACACGAGCTTCAAAATTATCTGGCATTTCCCTCAAGGTTCCCTGCAAACAATTAAAATCGTCAAGTTTTTCAAACTTGACTCCTTCATTTGTTTGCAACGAATCTATCGGGAAATACCCGATAATTTTGAAGCTCTTGTGGTATTATAAGTGAAAATCTTTCTTTTGTTCTATTCACATTTGATTTACTTATATCTTAGAATATGGTACGAATTTAGGGGAACTTGAACTCTAAAATCGTATTTTTAAATTCAATGTCCCAATGTTATACGTGTTTGTAATATCAACTGATATTACCTACTTATATAATATTACAAATAATTATGGACCATTTGGATAATCAAAAGAACTTGTATCCTGTCATGATTGCAAAAACTCGTGATTGGTTGGCTGACTTGCACTCACGTAAGTTATATAGTTATTATATCTAACACAAAAAAGGTTTTTCTCACGATAATTCTGCTAACCGTGGTTGAGTCGATTGGGAGACAGAACTATAATAACATGCATTAGTAGTTGTTTAAAAAATTGTTTTAGTACATTGATATGTTTTCGTGCACGTAATAGGAGTCATGCATTGTTGGTTGTGTTCGTATGTTCATAATTAGCTACATTAACTATCAGATATGAATTTGTCATGGTATTCAAAGCTAGATCTGATAGTCCTATTATAAATTATCCCAAAAATACACGCTGGTACTGATCGGAGATTACCTACCTTAATAAAAACCCACACAAGGGTGACGAATTGTTTTTGTGACTCAAAGTAAAAAATAAAAACCGGCCAAGTGCGAGTCGGACTTGCGCACGGAGGGTTCGGTACCACTATAAAAACGGCAAAAAAAACACGTTTTTTGTATAGGAGCCCCCTTAATATTTTTTTTTTTTTTTTTTTAGTATTTGTTGTTATAGCAACAGAAATACATCATCTGTGAATATTTCAACTGTCTATCACGGTTCATAAGATATAGCCTGGTGACAGACGGACAGACAGACAGCGAAATCTTACAGTAATAGGGTTCCCTTTTTACCCTTGGGTACGAAACCTTAAAAAATTACGTACGTTAATTCTATTGCATTATTCATGCTATAAATAAAACAATAAAGCCATATTAGATCTAGCTAGAGATGACTCTCATAATTATTCAAACATACAAATTTTGCACAAATTATATTAGTTAGAAAATAATAAATATTACCTACCTTTAAAATTTTAATATATAGATTATAACTGAGTCCAACTGCAAAACTGGCTAGTTTGGTAAAACCTGAAAACGAGAAAAACGCAAAAAATGATTTTTAAAGTTTATGTAAAAAACTATGCTCTCATGCTTGAAACATTGACTGAATTTGAATGACAGTTATATCAGCTTCATGGATTATTAGCGATTGTTGACGAATCTGAACTTAGTTATAACTACTATACTGAACCTATGAGACACAGAAGGTATATGAACTCAATTAGTTACTCATAAACATAAATTATCCTAATTATCAAAAAGATTTTTTAAGGAGCAACACTGGGAGCATAGACCTTAGTACGTAACAAAAAATCCTACCGTTTAGGGGAGTACATATGGATCACGCGACCAATACCTATAGCCGTAGAAAACCAAGCAATAAACACGATATGACGTCGTGCTTTCTTTTAGGTGATCCTCAGCCAGTCAAACAAATTGAGGCTCGTCAATGTAGGACTTTGATCTCTGGTGGTTTGACTGTAACAAACGATTTTGTGATTTTATCCTCTGATCACCGGTGACCATCCGAAAGAAACTGAGCTTCTTTGACTATTTAGAACGATATTTTATGAGATTAGATATAGCTTAGTGAAACATTCGCGTGTATTGACTTGTAAATAATGATTTTCTATGTATGTCAAGAATAATACGAAGGTTATAATTAAAATGCGTATTTTTTCGTAAATAACAATAAGCGTGATACCACAAATTATGTGTATTTTAAGAACTGGCTTTAACTTTTTAAACTATAATATGTAACTGTTATACTAAAGATTTAGCAATTCTTCAGACTTCTGTCAATCTTTCAAGATCTAGAAATGGTCGAAGGTTAAAATGCAATGGGTTCAACAATGCATTACAATGCATTGATAATATCAATGCAACAAATTGCTCAATTTTAATTTGAGATTAAAACAGTTGAAGATGATAGAATTACTTGGACGCATATTGCCTGTCTGACCAAGAGATGCTTTAAACCCTTAGAAGATTTAAGATATTAGTACTCAAATAGACCTTTTGATGTATTGTATAAAAGTGCCTATAATATATTTTTCTCATTACCAGGACATCAGGAATGGAAGGCAGTATCACAGTGAACGGCTTGGAGCGAAACCTGTCCTCCTTCAGGAAGCTTTCTTGCTACATCATGCAGGACAATCAGTTGCATGGTAACTTGACCGTGGAGGAAGCTATGGCTGTGGCTACTTCGCTGAAACTGCCTAGTAGTACTTCCCGAGCTGATAAGGAAGAAGTGGTATGTGAAGCTAACTGTGTCATCATCAGGCTTAGAAAGATTTTCGCTTTATGCCGGCCGCACATTGGTTGTGGTTTTGTTCGTATTCTACTCGTACGAACACGCAGTTGTCGTGATCGCACAGAGTGTGCGAGGTTCTGTAGTCGTACGTGTCGTTCGTACGTGTTCGTATGAATGACCTAATTTGTGTGGAATAATTTTGAGAAAGAATCCAAGGCGCCGGTCTATTTCTTACAAAATGTGTTCTATATGAAATCATGCATACAAATCTTATTTATCCATTATTTTTGTATTTCCAGATCCAAGAGATCCTTGAAACGCTCGGCCTATCAGAACACCACAAAACGATGACGTCCAACTTATCTGGAGGTCAGAAAAAACGACTATCCATCGCGCTGGAGCTTGTCAACAACCCGCCTATCATGTTCTTCGACGAACCAACTTCAGGTAACACTGCTAAACAACTTTTTTACAGAAACAACTAAGGTCGCCGTGTTATTGCGAAACTAAAAAAGTTTGACTTACCTAGGTCTGGACAGTTCGTCTTGCTTCCAATGCATATCTCTGCTGAAGACGCTGGCTAGAGGGGGACGGACGATCATCTGTACTATTCACCAGCCCTCGGCGCGTTTGTTCGAGATGTTTGATCACCTTTACACGTTAGCGGAGGGACAATGTGTGTACCAGGGCAGCACGGGACGATTGGGTATGTAAATGAAATGGAAACCTGTTACCCGACTGTCAAAGGAAGGGTTCTGTTTTTCTTTGTTTCTGAAATTAATTGATCATCGGGTATACGCGACCCTGAGTGCAATAAAACCACTCCCATAAACTGAAAAAGTACTTATAAAGATGACAGAACGACTAAAATAAAAAATACATTACCTTAATAGGAAAATGTATGTACATACACTAAGCATTTACTAAAAAGCTGTTATTTCGACATTACAAACAGACACTTCAATTTTATTTATTTGTATCGATTACAATTCTTTAGTAATTGACTGCAATTTTTTCCCAAACTACAAAAACGCATTAAGGTTGGCTCAAGTTTATTCTAATAGCTGGCTGGTATATTCATTTAAACTTCCTTTTGTTTGCTTTTAGGTGGTTATCTTAAAGTTAAACAACCCGTAATGCAGTCGGTTCACTGGCTATTAGTTCTTTGTGTCAGTTTTTAATGTCGTGTTTATGTCTCTAAAATATAATAGTAATGACCTGTCAATCGAATGTATTGAATATTGAATTTGTGCAAATTACTCGGAAGTCAGTGTTTCGAAGTAATACTTACATGTAGGATAATCTAATAGGAAGCTATAGATAAATTCTCTTATAAGTAGAAGGACATTCAACTTGCTCATATCCAGCCAGAAACCAGTCGCAAAAAATAGACGTATATCTAACTAGTTTTGTACTGTATTATTTTTGCTATATTAAATTATCAGTATGGCGGTCTCTAATCCACAAAAAACAATCACGACTGCTTTTAATTGCAAACTTATAATTATACTAATATCATAAATGCGTCAGTTTGACTGTGTCTATGTCTAATTATGAAACCGACTTCAAAAAAGGAGGAGGTTCATCTCCGTCAATTGTGGACCGATTCTCAATTTTTTTTGGATATGCATTTTGTTCCTCAGGAATTGACAGTTTTCGCGTAAAACTCAAAAAAACCCCATCCTCACTGAATGAATGAATGAGTGACTATTCACTTATTCATTCATTCATTCTAATTTATGAATTCCTTTACCTATGTAAGGAATAATTTTTTATTTAAATTTCTATAAACGTAATTATCTTACAGTGGAATGGCTCGGCAGCTTGAATCTTGAATGCCCATCGTACCACAACCCGGCGTCTTTCATCATCGAAGTTTCTTGTGGAGAGTACGGAGATAATACTGGTAAACTCGTGCGAGCTATTGAAAACGGGAAGAATGATATCAGGTCAGTACTGACACAGGAACATTATTATTTTTCAATTCGAACGCCTCATGTAAACTTTTATTTCCTGGCAGTTTTTGTACTGCATGTCAATCATGTTCTAGTGCAGTCACGAGTGTGCAAGCGAGAGAACATGTTAAGCGCCGCCACTTTAGATTCGTTTCTTTGTGTCAAAATTGACATGCAATTCATAAACTGCCAGGAAAAAAGTTTATGTTCCCCTATTCATGGTACTTATACCGAGAAACTTCTTATCTTTTTCTAATTTGATGACCTCTGTGGCGCTGTGAGCAAAAGGCCCGCTGGAATGCAGAAGGTTGCGACTTTCGAAAGTTTCGATCTCCGCCACGGGACAGTTATTTGTAAAATTTTCAGTCCTTTAACATAAGCGCTGATTACCACACCGTCCCTCTAAAAATAATTCACTAATTAAATGCATACAATATTTCCAGGAACGGCCAGCCATTCCCCGACACAGTACCAAACTATAACAACAAGAAGGATATGGAGGTATCGCTCAGCTCTAACAAGGAATGGAACAAGAACGACCTCTCGCAAGTACAGGAGAAGTTCAAAGACTCTTCTAACGGTAGCAACGGACACGGCAATAATCTGCAGAATGGAATACTGCAGTTTGCTGCTAATGAGATTTCTAAAGGTAATTATTTTATAACAGCGTCGGTAGACCTGCCTTTCGTTGGTAAATAATGAGATTTCTAAAGGTAATTTATTAATATTTTTTTACTAGCAATGGCAGACGATGTCTGGCCTTGGTCGAAAAATTAAAAATTAAATGAATTATGATAACAGCGCCACTTACCGGATCATACCATACCTAGGTTTCATGTGTCATGCAGAACGAAAAAAATAAAGTAAAATAAATATGTGACGCCATTTGTTGATATCGTCACTCTAGGAAGATTTTATATGAAATACCTACCATGATTTTTGAAGAAATAGATACCGTCCGAAAAGGAACTTCGTTCCAAAAAAGGAATCAGCTGAATTGTTAAAAGAATCTGTATATATAAAAATTAATCCCTATATCCCTTGGTCACGCCATCACGCGTGAACTGGACCGATTTCACAATTTTTTTTTTGTTGTGTTTGTTATTGTCAGGAGAAGGTTCTTATGACAGAAAAATGGTATAAAGGGTGGTCCAGTTTATATGGAAAATTTTATTCCTTGATCCGATTCACTCTAAAATCGGTATAAATTGAAAAACTCCCCTCAGGCAGTTCCAAAGATCGTTGACGAAACAATGCGCAGACGAAGGCGCGCGCGGGTCAGCTAGTTTAATAATATTTCTAATGTTCTGATCTCAGTACAACCTTCATTTGTCACATATACCGATGCCCGAACAGATTGCGGTATCGCGCTGATAACAGGGTTCAAAGTTGAATAGTTATAACGCTTCCTGTTTGTTATGACAGACTTAGCTCCGGTTTTGCATTCTGACCTAGTAAATACTTAGTGATGTAACCTTCTTGAATATTCTACTATCCTACACTATAATATAATTAATCAGAAAGCTTGTGAGTATGTTTAGATGTTTGTGTTTCATTTAAAAGTTACATAAAAAATAATCTTATAAAGAAAGCGTACTATTCTATTGGTGATTATATTAATGATAAATTCGCGTGGCCTGATGTCGCTCTGCCCCTCGACAGCTGATGTGTGCACAATGCCTTTGCTATCTTGCTTAGCTTCTTGAATTTTACTAACTTTACTTTTAATTTTACAACTAAGTTAGTTAAGAAATTAGCCTAAGTTTAGATCTAAGATGGATCACCTAAAAAAAGCTGGGCCCCAAACCGTGTTTGTTGCCCTGATTCTTCACGGTATTGGTCGCGAAGGAACAGGAGTAGAATCACCTATTTTTAAGACGTTTCAAAGTGATCCCAGCGGTCCTACTGAATAAATGCTATTTGACTTTGACTTTGACTTTGAATCTCGCCTAACCAGTAAACCGATTTGGATGAAACTTGGAATAGGCGTAGTTAGTGACCTAGAATAGCATATAGGTTATTCAAAATGTTGGTACCACGCGAGCGAAGCCGCGCGCAGAAGCTAGTTATGTTATAAATCACTTCAATTGTTTATACCACTTTTCGTTTTCCCGGTTTCGAAAAGTTATTATTCGACGACCTCTGTGGCGCAGTGGGCGAAGGTCCGCCTGCGATGCAGAAGGCTGCGGGTTCGATCCCCGCCGCGGGACAAATGTTTGTATGATCTACAGATATTTGTCTCGGGTCTGGGTGTTTCTATGTATAATATGTATGTATTTACAAACGAAAGTATATAAGTAGTTTATCAGTCATCTAGTACCCATAACACAAGCTCTGCTTACTTTGGGGCTAGATTGAAAAGTCCAGCATTTAATTTAATTAATTATTTCGCTATGAATCATAATCAAGCTGGATTTTTGATAATGTATCTTCTGTAAATTTGTATAATATCGTTCATATTTTGTTATAATTATTGTGATACATATCTTTTTTGCATTATTTTGTGACGTTTCGGCTATGTCACGACAGCTACCTCAGAAGGTGTTAATACAGTTAGTTGCCATTAATAAAAAGAAGAAGAAGGAGAAAGGTAGAGATCCTTTTGAACGACGTCTAAAATGGAAGTCAGAGGCGAGGCAAGTCCAAATATACAGCACATGCCTCCATTTTGAAAGACATGTAGAAAGTATAATCCCACTAAAAACATTTCATTCTTTGCCAATACTCGGTGGTCTAGTGGTAGTGGCCCCGCCTTCCGATCGTAAGGTCGTGGGTTCAATCCTGGTCGTGCATCAATGAGTTTTTCTTCCGAAAAATGTATGTGCACTATGCCAGCACTCCCAAACGGTGAAGGAAAACATCGTGAGGAAACCGGCATGTCGTCTAACCTAAAAAGTTCGAAAACATGTGTCAAGTGCACGAAAGGAGCCTCTTAGAGGCGCACTTACAACTCTTTCACCACACTGGTTTGAAAGAACAGGTGACACGACAAGAAGAAGAATACTCTACACTTCCGTGTAAAAAGTTATGAGATCTCTACTAGTGGAGCAAAGTCCCTAAGTGAGCTCCGGTCTGTGCTGCGGGTCTGATAAGCGCCGCCATTTCCGATTCGTTTCTTTAATAACCCGGGTTATACGATATTTCAATGCAGTTCAAAAACTACCTGAAAATAAGAGATCATAATAACTCCCCTCTTCTATTTAAATAAATGCTTATTGACATTGATGGCTACTTATACTACTACAATATTCTGTCAGGTGATCCCCTGGTTGTACAAATCCACGAAGCAGAGAAGCAAGACAACGCGGAGGTGGCACTTCTCGGCGACGCGGCGGTCTCACCGCGGCGGTATGCCACCTCCGAACTCACACAGTTCTGGGTCGTGCTCAAACGGACTCTGCTGTTCAGTAGACGTGATTGGGTAAGTTTTGTTCTACTATGTTGATGATTGGGTCTTAAAATTATCTTTATCGAAAACAACGATCCTTCTTCTTCTTCTTTTTATTAATGGCAACTAACTGTATTAACAGTATAATTCTGCCAATGTCAAGTTTTAAATAAGTATTCATGTCATGTCAAGTCAAGTCATGTCAATTTGGTTTTGAAAAAAAAATCATGGCGGCTTGTCATTTTAAAACTCCAACGGAAATCGTTCGCCAAATGAGAAATCTTCTTGAATACTCCCCCATTCCATTTACCAAATCTCCTATTACGTAATCCAAGGCTTCATTAGTAAAATGCCACCGAAATTACATAAAACCTAGTAAAACACGAGAAAAGTAAATAAAATAGCAGAGCCACTAGCTCCTTCAGAAATGGCGAAAGAAGTCCGTATCTATCTTCATAAACATGTTTAGTCAACTGTCAAACGTAAGAAAACGCGAGCCGAAAACAAAAGTTTGTTACACTTTGCTGAATAATAGAAGCGGTTGGTTCACACAACCACAGAAGGCATATAACATGCCGCGATAAATCTAAACGCTTACAACATGGCGGGTTATTGCAGCTACTACAGTTCTTTCAACGGATCTAGGCATTCGTGAAGTTAGCCGTTTCGATGCAACACAATTCTTCGAAAAAGCGGTCACTGCGCAGATAAGCTAACTTCACAAATGCCTAGATCCGTTGAACGAAGTATACGTGATAAGCTCTACTTTGGCTGGTGCCAAAGTCTTCTGGTCAAACTCTTATGGTTAAGATGCTATATGAAAAGCAGCATTACATTGATTACCTATATTATTTTCCTCAGACTTTGATGTACCTGCGTCTGTTCGCGCATATCCTGGTTGGTTTTCTCATCGGCGCTCTGTACTACGATATCGGGAACGACGGCTCCAAAGTGCTCTCCAATCTGGGATTCCTCTTCTTTAACATGCTGTTCCTTATGTACACTTCTATGACCATCACTATACTTAGCTGTGAGTATCTTTGATGATACTTTCCTGTAAACTTAAAAAAAGCTCATCCTCGCATGTAGTTTTCTACGTTATTATGTACAACATTGAAGTCGGTATTTTTTTAGTTTTTTTTACAAGACGAGATTAATACTTATTTAATGTATATGTCATCAGGTCATTGATGAGTTTGACTTTGAGGTAACAATTTTAAAAGTGACATATTGGAGTCCGCCATCTTTAAAATAAAATGGCGGATAGCTACGAGGCAAGATACGTTATTGGTGTTTCTGTTTTCAGTTCCACTTGAAATGCCGGTGTTAGTGAAAGAACATTTCAACAGATGGTACTCGCTGCGCTCCTACTATCTCGCCATCACTGTTTCTGATATACCATTCCAGGTAAGTTATTTTCCGTACTTATTTCATAATGAGGTGAACTATGCCGCGTGCTGTGTATTATGTTGTAAATAGATTATACAACATATCTGTTTTTCCTTACTTACTAATCAGGCCGTGTTGGCCGAATGGGGTTGTACCTCAACTTTCAATCCGAAGGTTGTGTGTTCAAATCCCGGCCGTGCATCAATGGATTTTGCGTTACGTAAAATTTATATGCGCTTTATCACGTGCTCTTAACGGTGAAGGAAAACATCGTGAGGAAACCAGTTAGTGTTCTTATAGGCGGCGATGGGCTTGCAACTTGTCACGTATGGAATTCTAACTTCTGCAAAATGTGGGCATGTATCAAATATTATGTGTTTGGACATGCCTGTGAGTACCTCCCTTAGACATCTTCAAAGGATCTGGAATGTCTACCGCACCTTGGGGATACAGTCGTGAACCTGTTTACGTTTACTTATCAGTCTGCTTACCATGTCTTCCCGGTCTCTAGGGTTGAATAGAGAAAAATTACATTTCATGTCATTTTACTCTATATGGTTGTTTTTGAGTTTCAGACGATTTTGATTTATATCCCGGTTGTAGAAAAGATGGCTTTTGCCTCTAAACTCAAATGTAATTTTACCGTTGAGTCCACAATTTGGTGTACCGTTGAGTTAGCGTCAGCGTGATCACGGTAAGCAGGCAGGAAATTATAATATTTTACTGTAAATCTGTGTGAATCACTTTAGCAACATTTTTAATGATATCTACTGTGTCTCGGGAATACAGTTAGTCGTGATCCTTCTGTTTTTTGTGTTTAATTATCTGTAAAATTGAGGTTATTTTTTTTGTTTTTAATTTAAATTCAAAGTTAGTGCCGAACCACATTTGACGCAACTTGCGTCGCATAATTAAATAGTGATTGCAGGAAGTGTCCTTAAAACGACTCTTTTGAATCTATAACGCTAGAGATTCACAAGTCATTTTAATCAACACAACTGTACCAATCTTTTGACACATTGATTAGACACATGAATTAGTTTTTTTCAATCTGCTACTTTCTTTTGTCTTTTACCCGTCTTGTCTGTTTTATGGCTGCGACTCTTACGTTTAAGTAGTGACTTAGTTTAATACGTACCATGTACCTAAGCGACAAAACCAAGTGTGACTTGAGCACCTACCTCGAATAAATGCGTACGAGTATGAGTATGAGTATACATTTTACTGAAGCGACTGAGTCGTGTGATAAAGATTCAAAAGAGACATTTTAACGAATTAAGTAGTTCGCAATCACTATTCATATTACGCGACGTAAGATTCGCCGTAGTCTGTTCCGGCACTCAATCGAAGTAAATATTTCCAGACGATATTCTGCGTGATATACGTAGTGATAGTATACCTGCTGACGTCACAGCCGCCTGTCTGGTTCCGATTCGCGATGTTCCTGTCATCTTGTCTGCTTATATCCTTCGTCGCGCAAAGCGTCGGTTTGGTCGTCGGTGCTGCTATGAATGTGCAGGTGAATATCGACTCTATGCTATTAGAATTAAGGCTCTAATTATAACCCAATTATACAGTGCTGAAACGTAAAAAACCGTCTGTTTGGTCGTCGGTGCTGCAATGTGCAGGTGAATATCGACTCAAATGTTCTCAGAAATAAGGCTCCAATTAGAACGCAGTCATACAATACTAAAACGTATATGAGGTTAATAGCTACTCGTGATCATTTTAGTTATCTAAAAATTCTTGACGACCTCTGTGGCGCAGTGGGCGAAGGTCCGCCTGCGATGCAGAAGGTTGCGGGTTCGATCCCCGCCGCGGGATAAATGTTTGTATGACCTATAGATATTTGTCTCGGGTCTGGGTGTTTCTATGTATAATATGTATATATTTACAAACAAAAAGTATATAAGTAGTTTATCAGTCATCTAGTAACCATAACACATGCTCAAGCTTATTTTGGGGTTAGATGATGCTGTGTGAAAAGCAGCATTATTTATTTATTCTTGCTGGTTCTTTACGGTCGCGTTAAGACTATTCCAAATGATCCCAGCGGCTCTATTAAAAAGTTAAACCGTTTAACTTTAGCGGTTCTATTGAATAAATGCTCTTTAGCTTAAATACAGGTAATCCTGTCTCGTTTTTCAGTTTTTCTTTTTAGCTTACAAAAGAAGCTGCATGAGCACTTAAACTCCTTTCACCACACTGGTTCGAAAGACTACAAGAAGCAACTAAAATGATTATTATATTCCACAGAACGGTGTCTTCCTCGCGCCGGTGATGTCAGTACCATTCCTGCTGTTTAGCGGTTTCTTCGTGTCGTTCAATGCGATCCCGGTGTACCTTCGCTGGATAACCTACCTTTCATACATCAGATATGGCTTCGAGGGAACTGCGCTCGCTACCTACTCCTTTGATAGACCCAAGCTGCAATGCCACCAGGTATACAAATCCTATTTCCTAATATTCCTATTCCTAATATTCTTAATTTTTTAATTTCTTAAACTAATCTTAAAGCTGACCGCACATTTGTCCGCGCCTTACGTGCCGCAGTTATTTTTCTGTACAAAAAATACTGATGACGTCAGAAAATGCGGCTGGCTTCTGACTTTAGTATGTATGTGTGAGTGAACGGATCGCAACTCAGCGTCTTACTTTGTACAGTTCTTCCAACGGATCTAGGCATTCGTGAAGTTAGCCGTTTGTCTGCGCAGAACACAATTTTGTATAAAAAAGAGGTCACTGCACAGACAAACGGCTAACTTCACTAATGCCTAGATCCGTTGGGCGAAATGTACTCTTTTGATGTTTAAACAGGAAACTAGTGTTTAGACAAACTAATTTAGGTTTATAAACACTACTCATCAAACACTGTACTGTCAATTACATAGTTGAAAAAAAAAGTGTATAAACCACACATGTTTTATTTCCAGACTTACTGTCACTTCAAGAACCCGCTGACGACGCTAGAAGAGCTCGACATGACTGACGCGGACTTCACTCTCGACATCGCCGCTCTCTGTCTAATATTCGTAATCCTACGTATATCTGCCTTCCTCTTCCTGCGTTGGAAGCTCAAGGCAACAAGATAAGATAATTTAGACTTTGTAACCGTACTGTTAGGGATCAGTGTCGATTGCAAACGGAAAATCATGATGAATTGATCGGCTTTCTGGGATGTTATTCCCGTTTGGTTTTTCGTTCGTTTGATGAATATTCGGATGTTTCTTACTACGATTTTTTACTTCAAGGTCCCAGGTTAAGGTCGTGTTTTCTATCAATTGTCCCAAGTCAGGCTTGGGACAATTGGATGATAGCCTATGCCCGTTCAATACAGTTATAACGACGCTGATTTAATATAGGTAAATAAAACAGGTGTTGATATTAGGTTTATTATAGGAAATAAATGAGAGAAAAATATTATAATAAGGATAGGTAACAGATGATGACAAAGATCAATTCTTCAACCAACCAAGAAAATAATCATTTGTTTTTTTTATTTAATTTCTAGACTATTACATAAAATTATATTAATTTCATTTAAATCATGTGGCATATCTATTGACATGACAAATTATAAAGTGACTTGGTTGAATATGATGACCCTAGACTGTTTTTCATGAAACCTCGAGCAAGACTCAGGTTTCTGATAGGCTTTTATGTGTGATATAAAAATATTATAAAGTATTTAATTGTATGTTGATGTGATAGTTTTGTGATTTTGACAGCCGCTGATGCAACCATTCCGTCGGTACCATTTTTTATACTGTTTTATACTGAATACTTACAATATTTATACTAATGTTATGCCTGTATCTATAAACGTTTTTATCAATAGATTGATATTTTACTATAAAAAACACAAAGAAATTATTAAAAGGGGGTGAGTTCTATAGACCTTCCTTTGTGAGCAAATATAAATGCCTTGTTTTAACCATTATCCATCTATGGCCATTTCCATTTTCCCCTCAGTGTGGTCAAGCTAGAGAACTCACTCTGTAATGTGCAATAGTAGTACTACTACTATTGATCATCATATAAGAATTAAATGAAACTTGCTCATTAGATATTATATAATTATCTTGCCTTAATACTTGTATTTATAAAAATAAGTATATTGAAAACTGATCATAAATGAAATGTGAAATTTTGATCTTTAATTATATTTTCTGTGAGTAGGTATCTAAAGACTGGCCCATGATAAATTGTCTGTTTATTACAACTCCGTGAACGGAAACAAGAAACAAATTGAGGATAATGAACTTACCCTGTTTCCTTTTCTTTAACATTATTCAACATTATTTCATTGTTGTCGTGTCAAATTAAGATAGAATAGATTCAGGGGTATCGGTTTTGACTATAATGTGTACTTATAAGTTAATGTTTTATAAAAGTTTGGTCCAAATAATTATTGTATACAATGGTCAGATGATGGTTTAAGACTATGACGTTTTGTATATTTTTTAAATAAATGGTTTTAAGATACTTAGTATGTTTTTTATCACGCGCCTTGTTGTGAAAGAAACGCTCGTGGTTGTGCTTGCTTAGTCGTTCTTGATAGATCGTCGAAGTTAAGGAACGTTCGAAACGGTCTGTAAGTGGATGGGTGACCGCCAGTGGCATTTTCATCTGAGCGCTTCGGAGGGCACGTTAAATTGTCGGTCCCGGCTATTTAAGTCGTTATGCCATGACGGAGGCCTTAAGGCGGCCTAGAAACTCCGTCATCAGAGTTGGCCATTGACTCATACGCACTTACTTACTTACTAAAATGTATGTTGCTGTTTTATGCATGGCCAAATATCAAAATAACAGCTTTTTACTAAAAGCATAAAATACTTGGGATGGCCGAAGTTCGTTTCACATTCGGTTAAACCATACTTCGGCCCATAACTAAGTAAATATTGCTTAACGATAAGCATAAAATTAAAATTGAATGATTAACATTTAAATAGTTGTGTAAGTGGTA
The DNA here is from genome assembly GCA_951394285.1 of Epirrhoe tristata. Classification (NCBI taxonomy): domain Eukaryota; kingdom Metazoa; phylum Arthropoda; class Insecta; order Lepidoptera; family Geometridae; genus Epirrhoe; species Epirrhoe tristata. The sequence continues at coordinate 5,454,901 of OX596145.1, forward strand.
TTAGTTCTCTACTATTTAATGCTGAGTTTGAATTTGAATTTCGCGCCCTTTTCCAGTGCCAACTTTCATTCGCAGACTTTAGCTCCCTAATGCTCCTTATTTAGAAAAAAAAGTAGGTACGTGAGTGTTGTGCAACACTCGAACGAAGCAAAGAGTACTATTCTATTATACTGGGAATTTCAAATTCAAATTCCATAGATATGGTCTGTTCGCGGCTGCGCACTTGGCACTGTGACGTTTCGTGACGTGACGGTAATTTTTTTTCTGCCAGCCCCAGCCGATAACAAGAAAGTCTTGAAAGTTTTAGACTTGCCCCTACTGACCGTTTTAAATGTTACACCTGTAACTTAACTTACCTTCTAACATACGAGATTGCAAATTCATGCTAGGAAATCTCAGAAAAAAAAACAGGAAATAGGTAGCAGGCAGGTATGTCAATGTCACGAAAAAAGTCTAAATGCCAAACAAGAAAATTCTCAGCGGAGCGCCGCTGCTGCAGCAGAATATACTCGATGCAACAATACAATCTAAACACGAAATTGCAGAAACAAAAGGCAGAAAAGTACGTGTTTTGTTACTGTTTAACGTGTATGTTATCCTTATAAATTTTGTGATGCTCTAGACAAGATTGAGAGGTTTATGTTATAATAATTTCGTGTTTATTTTATTGCCTGCTCTGACCGAAAATGGATAACATTATTTCTTCGGACGATAGTTGTGATTCTGAAACCAGGTCTATGAAAAATCAGTTGTCTGGTAAGTTCTTTCAAGATATCTTCTGTTTCTAAACTAAGGTACATAATCTGTCTGGCTTTTGTTTAGTCCCAGACTAACGGAACAGATTGTAGGTACTGAAAACAGTGCATTGAACTCTAAAATACAATTTCATCTCTAAATGATAAACTAAATACCTACCTAATAATTGTTTAGTGCTATACATCCTGCCCACAATTTTAAAATTATCCGAGTGATACCTAAACTTCTCAATACACTTCGAGGGTGTCATAATCATTGTTGATTAAACCCTCTTTAGTAAATAAAGATTAAAAAAAAAACTTCTTAATACGTTAAGTGTTCTACATCTGGTCTATAAGTTCATAATATAATAATAAATAAATGAACATTCTTTTCACATGATTTTCTCCCTCAAATATATTAACTTAATTACTTGGTTCAGGCTTGCAGTCTTTGTATAGTGCATCCTGCAATTTCTTTACTTGCCATCTTCTATTGGGTTTGCCATCTCTTGCAAACCTAAATGTACAGACATTATGCCTACAACACAATTGTTCTTCTGGCATCTCATAAACAATACATTAGCTCCTAAATTAATTTTATCCAATTGTTTTTACATCCACAGAATTTGGTTTGGATGAAGACAATCTAACGAAGGAGGAAATGAATGATCTCCTCAAGGCCCTGAACAACTCCAAAACCACCAGCAATGAGGAAGATTTAACAAGAGAAAGCACTAATAAGGTAAATTAACATTTATAGGTTTAAAAAATAGTTTTTTTCTGTTTTAATTATCATTATTTTATCTGTTTCTCTATAATTTAAGCATGCTTAGTCAACATAAACAGTAGAGTCAGTAGAGGACAGCCCCCACTAGATGGAAAGATAATCTGGTAAAGGTTGCTGGGAGCCGTTGGGTGCAGGCTGCACAAGATCGATCACTGTGAAAATTGATGGGGGAGGCCTATGTTCAGCAGTGGACACTAGATGGCTGACATAATGATGATGATGATGAGTCAACATAAAGGTTAAATAACAATTATCTTTGTTTTCTCTATTACTAAAATAAGCATGTTTGATCAAAATAAAGCTCAAGTTTTTGTCTTTGACCTTGTTAAATATCAACTTGTACTTAAAGAGCATTATATTTTATTGTATTAGATGTAACAAGAATTAGTTTTGCACTTCATCATTGTTTTTGAATTACCATTTCTATTCTCTATTGAACTAAAATCTTATTGTTTCATATACAGTCTATAACCATGGATACCACAGATGCCCCACAACCAAAGGCATTAAAACGGCGGTACCTTGATGTTGCAGACAGACGTATGCCTTGGAGTTTATTCTCAGAAACATTAACAAACACAGAGAAAGCACACACACTAGCTGTATACATCAAACTCATGTCTATAAACAGTTACCGTCAGGCTCGGCGATCTGCGATTTTTGCATCCTGGCCCCCTCCTCTTCAAATAGTTGAAGAGTCTTCAAGAATTCAGCCGATGAGATCCACAAGAAGTGGCCGATCTGTTCCTTCATACTCAGGCTTCGATGAAGACTCTTCAGATTTTGACTTTGTTGTGACGAAACCAAAGCGGCGAAAAGTATCTACAAGCCAAGATACAACAGACGGAGTATATTCAAATAAAGTAGTCAGTTTGAAGAGAAAGACTTCAAAGGATGAGTCTTTCAGGGCACCCAAGGAGCCTAAGTTATCCAATATGGATCACGTGAAACCTCAGATTGAAATGTTCACATTGATTGAAGACTGAATACCTTGTCATTGTAAATATTGTTTGCAAAAAATTGCTTGTATTGGAAGCTATACTAGCAATAGCTTAAATTTATCTTCTAAAAGCACTAAGTTAAACCAAGTTTGGACAATTGGCATAAAAAAATATTACACTTTCAACTTTGTGTTACTGTTAAAATATCAGTATTTAGTCTTGATTTTGAGAAGCATTGTCATTTTATAGCAAAGCATAAATTATGCCACAATTGCCACAAATGTCCAAACAACAAAATCTGATCAGGTAATGTTAAAATGAAAAGTATGTTACTGTATTTAGTCTGAAAAGAATTTCGTGGCGTTGAAGGTGTGTAATGTCCTAAAATTAGAATACAGAATGGATGTTAAAATGTATTTTTAAATTAGATGAACATTCTAGACAAAATAAGGATTCAGTAATGCAACAGATTTGGCTGTGCCCATATTTTATATTTATGCGCTCTTCGAATCGTACCGCGCTTCGCCAATTGTTGCGCGCCAACATTTATCAAACTCGTGTAACCTAAAAGTTGTGATTACACAAGTTACAGCGTTATTTTGAAATAGATAGTTTAAAAGCCATAGCTACAAAACACTAAATACTTACCTAGACATTTTTCTCGAGGATACCCCGACCCCCAGATCAACATTTGTGCGAAGTTTCCACCACTCATGTTTTATACGCCCTTTTGCATGTAAGTAAGTATAAAATAAGTAAAAAAAATAAAATAAAATTCTTTACTGAAGGTACCGTACGTTCCGTGTAAAAAGTCATAGTGTTCGTAAGTCTAGATGCGTTTTACAAGCGCCTAGTTTATTTTCATGAAAATGCAATGCTAGCTGTGCAGAGAGATATTTAGGTGTTGTTTTTTTTATTTTGTTCTGTAAAAAATAGATTTAAATTGTAGGTATACGATTTTACAAGCGTCTAGTTTATTTTCATGAAAATACAGTGCTAATAGCTACGCAGAGAGATAAATATTTATTTGTTGTTTTATTTTGTTCTGTAAAAAATAGATTGAAATTGTCACTATGTAAGTGCATCATTTGATTTTTATGTACCTACCTATCTAAAAAATAAACTGTTTGATAAAGAATGTTATTTTTCTTACAAATCTAGTAAAACATAATTAAAGTTTGGGTGATTGCATGAAAACAAAATAATCCTCTTAGTTTTGCAATAGAGGTGTAATTTATTAAAAAAAAACTAAGAGTAAATAAACTAAATTAAATAGCAACATTACATGAGAACCTAATGTAGTGAACATCACCTGTTTCTATTGACCACCAATGACCACCATTGGTTTTTCTTGTAATTTACCCGCATATTTTTTAGGTGCTAAGTATACCTATAATATATACTATACTATACTGTACTAGGTACTATACTAGGTACCTACATACAATCTACTTCTAAAACTGCGCTAACATATCAATGTTAGCGGTGTATCAACATCGTTCACTCCACTTTATGACTATTCTCCCCTCTGTTCTTCACAACTTCCCGAACAAGCGAGGCTGAGGCAGCCTTCAAGTCGTAAGCCCAGCCGATCTTCGCGAAGGAGTCCAATAACATTGTAGTGAGGTTGAAACGCATGCCAAGTTCCGCTGCTTTGTAGTCCCACGGGAACGTGTGGTGGTAGTTGTGCCAGCCTTCGCCCATCGCTACGATGGACACGATAGGATTCTCTCTTGGCATTATATGTCTGGAAAAAATAATACATCATCAGTATCATCCACAGACTGACTTCAGCCACTGCTGGATATAAGCTTCTCTAAGCTTGTGCCAAAAGAAACATAAGACCTACATCTAATATGAGAGCACTACTGCACGTTGTCCCATCCTATGGTCCTTCAAATCCGGCACGTCGTGCACCAATTAGACTTTCTATTCAAAATTGTATAAGCACTAACCTACCAGTACTAGGTCTATCTACATAAACAGCGAAGAAAAGGAAACCGGCATTGTTATTTATTTTTTCAACACACTTGCTCATAAAGTGGCTCTATGGTCACCGCAATTAGGCACATAATGACACCCATAATCAAACTGTGACTTTTTCATTACTATAACTCACTAGTGAGTAATAGAATTTTTTTTTAATTTTATTGGTTGAGTTGCTTTGTTCTTTAAAAAGTTTTTATTCAGAAAAAAGATCGTGTTCAATAGAACAAACAAATAAATGTTCCTATTGCTTGCTCATTTCATGCAACTTCTAATTTAAATAGATAATTTTAACTCGTACGTGTTTAATAAATAAAACTTTCACTCAAATATAACTTTTGTTTTCTCTATAATAAAAGAAAACTTTAAATTCCCCATTTTGTACGTGGCAGAATAGGCCGCAAACCCTATGCGCGGCGCGGAAATATAGTCTGTGGCCGATCGCAATGCGCGCGCATAGGAAAACTGATTAATTTTTCCCGCAATAGCGAAACATTTTCACAACTCGTTTTCACTGTTGAAAATGAGTTTTTATTGTTATTTTATTCACAAGTGTGTTGAAAAACGTCGTATGATACACGTGTGTATTGATGATTACCGTCCTCGGTTCTGTTATGAGCCTCGCCTAGCGGCTCGGCTCATAAAAACACCTCGGCGGTAATCACCAATGTTACACACTAGTACCATAATGTACTATTATTCAGAAAAAAGATCGTGTTCAATAGAACAAATAAATTAATGTTCCTATTGCTTGCTCATTTCATGCAACTTATATTTTCTTCTTATATTAGATAATTTTAACTCGTACGTGTTTAATAAATAAAACTTTCACTCAAATATAACTTTTGTTTTCTCTGTACTTAATAAAAGAAAACTTTAAATTCCCCATTTTGTACGTGGCAGAATAGGCCGCAAACCCTATGCGCGGCGCGGAAATATAGTCTGTGGCCGATCGCAATGCGCGCGCATAGGAAAACTGATTAATTTTTCCCGCAATAGCGAAACATTTTTCACAACTCATTTTCACTGTTGAAAATGAGTTTTTATTGTTATTTTATTCACAAGTGTGTTGAAAAACGTCGTATGATACACGTGTGTATTGATGATTACCGTTGATATTACTCGGCGGTAATCACCAATGTTACACACTAGTACCATAATGTACTATTATTTATTCTTAATTAATTCATTATTGTACAAATATCCACACACAGGATAATAACATAAAAAGGACATGTACAAAGGCGAGCTTAACCCTACAAAGAGTTTTCTTCCAGCAAACCTTTCAGGCTACAGAGATGTGCAAAATAGATTATTTATTTCATGTAATAGAACATTAAGAAGTTCCAAAACATGACTGTCGTTCCAAAACTTAATGTGAACCTTTTTGCGGTGCATTTAAACCAGTTTAGCGGTAGAAAGACTTACCGATCATATGGCTTGCTACCCCACAGATGCGCGAAGCTGTTCACGGACCAGGTGAAGTTGAGGGACATCGTGTAGCGCATCAACGCTTGCGACAGCAGCGCCAACCTCATAGTCTCGCCCCACGCGAGGTACGGGATCAGGCACGGCAACGCAAAGCAGAATAGTATTTTGAAGAACGTGAAATGCCTGGAATAGAAATATAGGCCTTTTAGAAGAGGGTCAACTTCTATCAGTCAGCTGCTGAGTTTGTAAGGCAGGTAGGTAGGTACGTAGACTTCCTTTTCATGCCACTTTTTCAGATCCTGAATCAAACGACTTACCGCGTGTGAAATTTTACGAATGAATTGTTTTCAATGTCACTCATATCCATCTTACGCCCCTCTCTGATGACGTCTGGGTGCTTCTTCATCATGAGCCAGCCAACGTGAGAGAAGAAGAACCCACGGTTTGCGTCGTGGGGGTCTGCTGTTGTCTCGGAGAACTTGTGGTGTACTCTGTGGTCCCTCACCCACTCGGGAATTGTGTTCTGAAAAAAATATTGGTACATTGTACCTATCTAAGTAGGTATAGTACCTACAATAGTACGTAGGTACCTGAGAGTAAAAGTAAAAAGTAAAAAAGTAAAAATTTATTTATTGCTTTTACAAGTGAGTTGCTTATTCTAGGGTTGGGAACTCTTCAGTTAAGTTAAGTAAACTTGTGTTAGAAGAGTCCCCTCTTACTTAAGGTCATTAAACACTTGTGTGAGGGTTGAAAATTATCTAGTAAGTTATAGTATAGGTAGGTATTGGAATTTAATAAAGACTAATAAATAACAAATGATAAATACACTAAGAGTAATAATTATACTTGAGCGATGTAGGTACAGTGTATATAATAAATAAATAATTATGTACATAAAATAAATATAGATAAATATAATTATAAATATGATAAGTAATAAATAATAATGTATATTACATATATTATGATAAGTATATAAAAATAGTAATTTAATTTATGTATATATTTTTATAGATACTGAAGATACAAGATAAGATATATAAGATATAATGGTTTTTATACATTTTAATAACATGCTATTTCTGACTACCTACTGACTCATAGAAAATACCTACTTAATAGTCTACTAGGTATTGTCCGTCGCGGTGTTACCCGCGGTCCCTCGGGAAGACTTTACTTCCCCGGGATAAAATATAGCCTATGTTCATCAGGGATAATGTAGGATTAGTACTTAAATCATTAATATCGAATTTTCAAATCGGTCCAGTATTCAAACAAACAAATCTGTCCTTTTTATAATATTAGTGTAGACAAGATAATTGTCTACCTTGCCTTGGGGATAAGTAATCATTCTATTTTTTAGTTTGTTTCAAGAAATCCAGGTACATAATTATAATTTTCTAAAAATATAAATTAGGTACATACCAACCAACCAATATGTAGGTACCTAAATTGCTTCGCAGATTATTATTTTAGAAGTATACCCAGACCCGAGTTTTCAATTAAGAGGCCCTATTTTAATAAAAAGAAACCTCAAGCACCCACCTCGGTATAAAACATAGGTAGGACCATTATATTATGAGAACAATAATTAGGTTCCAAATTGATTCTATTGTCATACTTTCCCGAGATTGCAATCGCGAGGGAATAAAATCGTATCCCTTCGCATGAAAGCCATCCTAAACCCACAGCTAAAACTCCCGATACGATTATCATTCATTGTAGATTTTAATTATATTGTGCTCGGTCCAAAAACTCATACCATCCACATCATGTGGATGGTTGGCAGTCCACAACTGTGCGGTTTTCACGCCAATTCCTGCCTCGCACAACAGACTTATGGAATCAGCTGTCGCCAGCGGTATTTCCAGACCGATACGACTTAGGCACCTTCAAGAAAAGAGCCTATTCCTACCTCAAAGGCCGGCAACGCATCTGCAGTGCTTCTTGATGCTGCAGTTGTCTGTGGGCGGTGGTAATCACTTACCATCAGGTGTGTCACATGCTCGTTTGCCCCCTCTTCCATAATATAATATAAAAAAAAAGCCAGAACAGACAACGCGACCAACATGTTTTTTTTTTAATTATTTTTTTAACCTACATTATCCCACTGCTGGGCAAAGGTCTCCCCCATATCTTTCCAATCATCTCTGTCTGGGCATGTTTTATTAACAATTTTTATTTGTGCAGCGCAAAATTAATTCCTTTGCAGCGGCGCGAATCTACGAGTTCATCTCCTATGTAAACAGTTTTCATAAGTTCTGCTTAAGTACCTACTTACCTTTGTGGTGTGGAATCGTAATTTAACGTTGCATTTCAGTCTACCTCACCATCTTGTCAAAGGTTACATTAGCCACATGCGGGCTAAACACCCTAGCCCACACAAAGCCAAGTCTCCGTAGCCGAAACCAGCCGGCCAGGAGGTCTATTAACTTCTCAAACTACCTAATGCAATTCAATTCAAAACGTTTGTCAGCTCAAGTCCGCTACAAATAGTTCGTAAGTAGTGCTCTCCTATGTATGTACAAAACAAACATCAAATCATCAATTATATGACTTGGGTTGTTTGTCAGTCAAATCAAAGTTGACCTTTTGTCTTTGTTTCCAAGATCAAATTAGTATTTGATCGGGGGTTCTTGGATTGGCTTCGCTATTTGTTATTCGATAAAGAGCAGCCCTAGGAATGCCAAATATGATGTGATATATTGGAATATCTACATAATATGTATACGAAACTTACCTTTTTCTTGAAAAAGGATCGACATATAAACCTAAATTGTATGAAATTCATAACACTGTAATAATTATATAGTGCAGTCGTAGAGGTCTCTACGGCGTAGCTGGCGTAGCGCACGCTTACAAACTAAGACAATGCTACGAAACATTGTCTACATAATAATATCCCACTCATATAATAAAGCTGAAAGTTTGTGAGTTTGGATATTTGGATGTTTGTATGTTTGTTTGAATTGAATAGGCTCCGAAACTACTGGACCGATTTGAAAAATTCTTTCACCATTAGAATCCTACATTATTCCTGATGAACATAAGATATTTTAGCCCGGGAATGTGAAGTTTTCCCGAGGGACCGCGGGTAACACCGCGACGGACAGCTAGTGCGAATTAAAATTACGAGGAGAATCCTCAGAAACATGTACTTACCTTCTACTAGGTAGGTACCTACTAAGTATACCTTTTTTTCCGTTATGTAAATAGCAACAAAATAGCCGTAAAGTGTTGAAAACATTATAAGCTAGCTAGTATTATATTCTATTATATTCTAAGCAAGAAATTTCGGTAGTAGAAGCACAGTAGAAGTTAACAAACCTGTCCTGCTGCGGAGTAGCATACCAGTAGAATAAGCTGGAGCGGCCAGCGGGCCTTGTACGAGCGATGGCACCAGTAGCGGTGAGCGCCGGCCGTCACGCCGAAACCGGCAGCTTCGCCCATGAACAAACCTGCACAATCATCTCATGCTTCATAACAATAAGGTATTGATATTGATGTGTATACAGGGTGTAAAAAGACGTCTACCAAAGCCGAAAGGGGTAGGTACAGCATCCCAACACACAACCAAATCCAAAAGGATTTTCCGAAAAAATCATTATATCCGGAGAAAACAGCGTTTGAAGATTACTGTTTGCGTATGTACTGGACGCGTTTTTATACGTAGATTACTGGATTTTGAGTTTTAACTGTTTTTTTCTTTTATAAATGAAATTATTAGGTAGTTATGGTCTTATTATGTTGTATTAGTAGCAAAAAACTAGAAAAAAAAAAAATTACTAGCTAAGTCAAAAATTTTTTTGGGTTTTTTTTTCGCTAAATACTTATGTTCAGAATCATGGTCTGATGAACTAATGAAACCCCTCAGTTTTCGGTAGCAGTCTTTTTACACCCTGTATATACATATATATACCATATATACACACATAAATATGAATTGTGATCGCAAAAGTTTAAGAAAGTCTAATAGGTATTTATAATGGTTGCCTGGAAGAGATCGCTTCTTAGCGACAAGGCCGCCCTTTGTACATTGTAATATAGTTTTCTCGTATCTATTGTATCTGGTTTCTTAGTTTTATGGTGTGCTTTAATTCATTTAATTTGTACGTACCTTCTTAAATCTAAAAAATCTAATCTCAGAATCACAGATGAGCGCTAATGAAAATTGAAAACATCAGTAAATGAATAGGTACTCATTTTAATATACTTATGTAATTAGATGTGATGCAATCTTGTAACGAAGATTTGCTTACACCCATGCAAACTCTTGTAAAGTCGTGTGTTAAAGGGGCGTGACCCTAATGACATCGTTTCACATTATACGATCCGATATCGGTATCGGGGGATCGGAGGCAAGTAAAATGTATGAAATATGTACCGCGCGGAGTTTATTGTTGTTGAAAAGTAACGTAGTAATTGATAAAACATTGGAAGAAAGCTAAGAGTTAATAATAGTTACAATTTTGATAACTTTTCGAATTATCATATGGATCTTTGGTAGTACTCGTAGATAGGAATAGGTGTTAAAATAATGGTGCCAAGTTTGGTACTAAACAAATTTTACCTATGTGGGTTAAGGTAAACGTAATATCATATACCTACCCACATACTTTAAAATATTTTTGAGTGTTAAAAAAAGTACTTATACCATACATACCCTGTTAATACACCGACGCATTCGCAAGCGAATGCAAATCCACGTCTCACTCTAGCACATAGCTAATGACATAGGTGCGTCCTTGTCGGATGCGATCTGTCGATACGAATCGCATGCGAATGCGTCGGTGTACTAACGCCGTTACAGAGCCCCCAACGGATCTAGGCATTCGTGAAGTTAGCCGTTTGTCTGTGCAGTGAACGCTTTTTCATACAAAATTGTGTTCTGCGCAGACAAACTGCTAACTTCACGAATGCCTAGATCCGTTGGGCGAACTGTAACTGTTTTCGTGTTTTGTCTTAACCTTAAACTTGCTGCCTTACATTTCTTAGATTATCTTCAAAGTATATTTATTCTAAGTTAGAATTTCTAAGTATATTATTATGTAAGTAGATGAAGAATTAATTCTTAACAAACTTGAAGAAGTCGTGTTTTAGTTTGTTAACGTTATAGAGAGAAGATAAAGTTTGTTATGTTGTAAACGAGCGTTCGACTTAGCTTCACCTGAAGGTACCTAGGTAATGTAAACGGAATCTTTGAGTTTTTTTCTCTCACATCAAAATAATTGAAATTTAATACCTACTAAGGTACCTATGTATCAAGGACCGATGACAACAAAATATAGTAAAATACAGTCGTGAGTTTGGTAAATGTTAAGGGGTTCGGTTAGTTTAGGTACTTACCAAAAGCTATAGTCTGCCATTTCGGTGACACCAAATAAATTATGTCGTATATAAACCACAGAGTACTGACTAAATGCAATGTTATGATAGCCACTGTGTTGACCCAGAGTATAGGGGTGACAAACCCGACTTTCCTCTCCCAATCTCGAATTGGTTTCATGAACTTTGGCTCTTTAGTTCTCTTCAAAGCTTCTTCGTATGGAGCGATCTGTTTCTTGAACTCATTAGCGCAAGACTCATTTTTCTTGGGTATCTGTTGGAGCTTGATTTCTTTCGAAGTTTCATGAAATTGCTCAATAGTTTCTGTGAGTGTAGATGGAGCCATATTAATTTACTGAAACAAAAACACTGGTTTTATAAAAGTAAGTACCTACCTACATACATGATATACATGATATACCTACATGATGCCAAAACCGATATTAAAAATATGATTAGGTAAGTAATGAGTCAAATAATGTTGAATCGTTTTATCATAAGTATCTACCACCTATAGGTAGGAATTATATCACTACTTTATAAAAGGTTTAATGAAATACAAGTAGGTAACTGTCAAGCAAAGAAAGGGGTTGGTATAATTGGCTTGGAATGAACTGAACCCTTTGCCGGTCATAATACAGGGCATTGCTACAATATAATAAAATAAATCCTCTATTGTCCACGACACTTTGATGGATTTCTATGTTACGTACCTATTATTCAATATTTCATTTCAGTGTTGGTGGTTGGTACATTATATTGAAATGAAATATTAACGCGTCACGTAGGTTAGTAGTATTATCTATTTGAACTTTAATGAAACTAGTTCAATAACATGTTCCAGAGGTATTTTGGTCACTTACTCATCGAACATAGGGTCGTAGCCTTTGTTTGCTCAGTAGCAATTTTGATTACTTAGAAGTGCGACTCTCGGTTATTTGGATTGTGTAGGTCATTTTTGACGTCCAAATCGTCAATTTATCGCTTACAGTTGATCGCATCTTTTATTATCATTTTGGAGTGGAGAAATATTAAAATTTACAACATTCAATGGTGTACCTATACCTATGTGTCCATGGTAGCGTTAAACGTTTAACGCAACCTTGTTGGAAGTCGCATAAGAAGTTTCACTTCAAAAAATTATGTTCTCTAACTACTGTGTTGTGTTTGTGTATCTAATAGTTGAAATTATACTTAGTGTTTCAGTTCAGCTTTGAAAATATAAATAGGTTACCTACATTTAAACAAAAAGTCTTATTTTATTTTGGAGATACAGTTTTGATTTGACACTATAGGATTTGGCTTTGTCAGAACAAGTTTCATAAGATCGTTTCTAAATGGGAATAAATCATAATATAATCAAAGTTACACACCGCAGAGTTAAAACGAGGTGCATTTTTAAAACTCTACAATTTCTAAACATCCCTTCTGCGGATGGAAACCAATTCCAATGAAAAACATGTTGCCATGCACTCAGAAGTAAGATAATTTATTCGTAAGAATTTTTTATTTTATTAATCTCGCAGATATTTCTGCGAGATTAATTTTATGTTGACGGACTGGACTGGTTGATAGTGTCTCGACTTTCAATCTGAAGGACGAGGGTTTGCATCCCGACTAAGTGGGTTTTTTATGCGCATTATAAAACGAGCTCTTAACGGTGAAGGTAGACATTTGTTAGCAAACCAGTTACTATTCTATAGGCGGCGATATAATAGGACCCATTTTCAAAAAAGTTGTAGGTCACCAATTCAATTAACGATTAAAAAAAAACTAGGGGTTGTAATGATAAAAATTATAAAATTATTTAATTGAGTATTGTTTTTTGGAGATCGTTTTATAAATCTGACGTAGTAAGTATTTCATTTAATTTCTGTTAATTTTCATTTCAAAATAACAACGCAGTAGTACCTTCCTCTATTTTTTCTCTCCGTACAAATGGTCACGTCGGTGCTTGCAACCTATCATACGTGGAATGCTCCAGCTCACTTGAGCAAAATGTGGGTATTTGCAACTATTACAGAATAATTGGCAGAAATTAGTAACGTAGCTGCGTAAGCTAGGTCATAAATAATATTTATTATTTCGGTAGTTACTTTGAAAAGTCCAAGAGATCCGAAATGTATGTTATCGTCTATCATAAAAGTGCTTGACGGTTGAGTGTTACCTACATGTAAGCATCCATTGACATTTAAATTTGACCATCATTTTTAGAGTTAGGTACAACCTACCTCAACACTAATGAAAACCCTTTAGACTGTTTTTATGTATTAATATGAAAATGAAAACATTGAGAGAGAGAACAAAAACTGAACAGAACTTTGTATGTTCTATTATTTTAATGTAGGTACCGTCAGCAACGAAAGTCGATTAATATTATATGTTTCACACCAATCTTTCTCACCCAAAAAATAAATAATAAGGTCACGTCTCTTAACATAATTTTTCACGTAGGGGCTGGAAGAGACCATTGATTTCCTTTTATTTAGTTTGACCTTCCGCCTCATTCTCTCTCATTAGGTTCCTACATTGATCATAGGTAGGTAAGTCACTTGTTTATCTGAATAAGTATCTTATTATTAGATTTGTATAATATTGTATGTTTGTATGAGTCACTGGCCGCTTCTCTAATAAATAACACATCTCCAATTATTTTCAGGGTCGAAATGCAACCGTTAAGAATGTTGTATAAAATGTGTATTTTAGTATTTATGGTTTCGATGACTGCTGCTGAAGCAAAATGCACATCTAGCTTGCTGGCTTGGCCTTTTGTGCTAGAATACGCCTTGTGGCGAGGCTGGCAACAGGCAGCTATCTACACTCCTGATGTCGACCCAGGTTTGTTACCCTTTCGTTTTATGAATTAATATGATATATAGATAGATAGATAGATTAAAACTTTATTGTACACCAAAAAAAGTAACAAACAGAAAATAAAAACCTATATAATATAGGGTCTTTCAGTTTAAACTACACAAACAGACGAGGCTTCCTTTTTGGGTTGTAAATAGACGTTTGAGCGTATCAATTTAATTCCTAACCCGATTTAAGTTTTCACTTCAAAATTAATCATTTATTGATTTTTTTGAAATGTTACATAATGATTTTGAAATTAGATCAGAGATTTACCTTTTAATACTGTTCACTGTTGTTTTCTCTCTAGGACATAGGTATTGTATTATTGAATAGAGTGGTTCTGACGGAAGATCAGCGTTGTGTCTTGCAAACACAACATAGTGCTGAGTCAGACTCCATTGTAACATAAACTTTGTATTTACTTGTGTACTTTTAACCCTGTACTGTATATTTGTCTATGTTGCAAATAAATCATTTCATTTCATTTTCATTTCATTTCATTTCATTTCATTTTCAACGAGAATAGACGTTCCACCAATCGCAGCGCAGCTACATCATGTAAGTTATACAAGAAGCAACAACGGGATTTCCATAAGAAAACAAAAAAAAATCATTACATAAATATTATTTAATTTATTTTTTGAACCCAATTCCTGAATTATGTTAGTATAAAATGAAAGACCCCATATATTTATGAATCTTGAATTATATATTTAATTTATGAATATGAATCTTGAACTCGCTGTGGATCTGATTACCAAAAAACATTTAGTATAAATTCGTATATATAAGACTAATCAGGATATCCCCTGTGACCCCTCCCCTTTCGGACCGCGCCTGAGACTAAAATTTAGATATAAATTATTGTAATAGGTACGAATGGGTAGATATTGAAAATTACATATGTACTCGGTACTAATAAAGGAAATAAGTATTTATAATAAAAACACTTCCAGCAACTTGGATAAGTTTTACTCTAAACAACAGGCAGTCTCTTATAAAATTAAACTTTTGGCAGTTTATTTTCATAATACCTAAAAGAAGTAAAAATAGAAGTCAATCATTTCCATAATTTTATTGGATACTTACAGTAAATTTTCCGAGTTAATTTACTTCATTCAGGTACATGCAGGTTAACTTTTCCATTACATAAAAGTTCTTACTTTATACATTGCATAGATCTGATAAAAAACTAACAAACTATTTTTTTCAGTCCACAAATTTCCAATGCACAATTCACCACTAAAAAATTCACGTGTACCACGAGTAAATATCACTTCTTCAATGGAATGCCAGTTTGCGGAAACATTGGAGACACGTACAAGATGGAGATGTTGTTAAACTGAGCATTTTAGTGTCGCTTCGTCACGTACTTTCACACATTTGATTAAAACAAACATTACCTTAGGAATAATAGTCCATCATAAACATTTATTGGCCCATAGTCTCTACTTTTATTTCGCTGTGAGGGCATAACATTTCATCTCTTTTTTATTCTGCAAAAAATTATTCCCTGTATTCAAAATGAAAAATAACAATTGATCGAATTAGAATCCCAAAATACTTAGGTAAAATGTTTTTATTATATACTCGTATGCATTTATTCGTCGTAGGAGCACAAAGCACACTTGGTTTTGTCACTTAGGTACATCTACATAAATAAATTAAAATATATAAATTAAATTGAATTAAAAAATGTAGAGTCGAAGATAGAGAATTAACGAACAATAATAAGTTATAAAAACCACAGTTTTAGCTCGTGCGCCAAAATCATAGATTCTTATTTTACCTTTTATTTATTTTTATTACTTATTTCCTGAAAAGGATTTGGTATTTATGTAAGTAAACATAGGTATAGGTATAAAACTGAGACTCGAGTTACACTTTTGGACAGGGTTTTATTACACACTTGTAGATTTTCACACATATCGTCATCGCAAATTCTTTTGAAAAGCCTTATTAAGTTGTTAGTTGTGCAAAATAAGATGAAGGTAATGAACGGAAGTTTATCATGTGTGGAACAGTATTATAGTTTTTCAAAAGAAGCTTAGCTGAGTAGGTTTAGTAGGATTATGCCTCAACTTTTATAATTAAATTATACCTACATATAAGTAATATTAACCACTTTAAATTGACACACAAGTTCTAAATAAAAATCTCTTAGTAGGTAAGTATTTTCTATTCCTAACCGGTGATCGGCATGCTAGGTATATGCCATTATGTAGGTACCTACTTGTAAGAAGTATCGTGCTTCTGACTACACTCCTTATAGGTGTAATTTTTTTTACACAACCGCAATCCACAATCTAAGAGGGTTACTCTTAACCGCGTTTATTTTAGAAAAAGACACTGGCTGAAAAAAAAACAGCAATTCCAGTGATTCCTTTACCACGAGTGTTTTGCGCAATCTGCTCAACTGTGAATCAGTCGCAAAGGTCATTTTTGTAATCTTTTCAATTGACATTTTATTTGATGGATTTGTAATCGCTATTGCAATACCTACTCATGGTGTGTACTGTCAACATTGCTTTTCGATGTAGGTATTCTGCTCATAGAAAAGGATAGTTTTTAGTAACATTTACCTATAATGGACAGAAATCGACAAAAACCTACTACAAACCCTTATAATAAGTATTATAGGCTTGTTTAAACAAGTATATTAGTTAAATATCTGAACTTCGAGTGCTCTACCACCACACTAGGATAAAAAATGAATAATAAAAAAATTTATAATGCTGGACATTTCATTTTTTTATTATTCATCATCATCGATGATCGTCATTCGACATCATCTAGCCCCAAACTAAGCAAAGCTTGTACTATGGGAACCAGTTAACTGATATACTACTTATATACTTTTTGTTTGTAAATACATATTATACATAGAAACACTCAGACCCGAGATAAATATTTGCAGATCATACAAACATTTATCTCGCGGCGGGGATAGAACCCGCAACCTTCTGCGTCACAAGCAGGCTTTCACCCACTGCGCCACAGAGGTCGTCAAAGGATTCCCTTTGTTGTGGAATTAAGTAAATATCCAATATTTTATCATAAAATGAATATAATATAGGTACTATGAATACTTATATTTAATTTTCAGGTTGTGATTGGGCTACCGTACGCTTGGTAAAGTGCTTGAGTGTGAACGGCATTGCTTCTGCTACGAATACGGCTCAAGTGGTACGAGTTAACTCAAGACTGGGCGTGGTCGTGATGTACACTCAAGCCGGACGATTCAACGGGTCTTTTCCACTTCGAAACATTATAACCAGGGTAAGTATTTGTGATTAGTTACTAGTTCAAAGCGAGTGAACTGATAAAGTTAGTGGTTTGCTCTGAAACTTGGTCCCTTTTGATCAAGCATGCCAATGCCAATAATTGGCACGAGTAAGTAAATTTACCGAATTTCATATCAGTTTGTTTTGTTAAACCGAAATATGTTTGAACTGAAGCAATATTTAGTCAAAGTTCGCCGCAAACGTACCGTTTAAGATAGCAATAAGTATAGAACTTATGACACGTAAGTAAAAAAGCTGCAAAATACACGGTTTTTTGAATGGGGACTTAATTTAATTTTAATCTTTTTTTAAAAGTAGGTATACATTCTGAAAATGTAATGTGTCTCCGTATAACGATTCAAAAGCAGCCCTATCTGTTATTACAGACGCATGTCATGGATACGAAAGGACGCACAGACAGACAGCCGAGGCTTAAATTAATATGTACGACCCGCCCCGACCTCTTCAAGCATGATCGCGTCGCGTCTCGCTGTGAGAGGACCCTAATTGATTAACTTTTTAAAAACAATAAACGAATTATAAGTTTTCGACGTTCGTTAGTCTTTTCGACGCAATGTTGGCATTGATTTCAAGTATTGCCTTGGCCTAAAACTGTTCGAAAACCAAAACTCCATATATTTACATGAAATATAATTATACTTTCAATAAAAATATAAAACTGTTTGGTACCTAACACATTTTTGCTACTGATCATACCAAAGTCACGTGCTTGGTCCGGGTAATGGCGGGATTACATGCACCGGAGCTACCTACCTATAGGTACTCTAGCCTGATGTGGAATTTTTGTAACATTGGACTGACAGTTCTTTTACCTGACAGCAGAAATTAACCAATGAGGAACAAGACGTCAAAACGAAAATTCCTTAGGGTTGTCATTTTTAATAAAAAGTTGAAAACTCTTTGATTTATATTTTCGTTTTCGGTAATTTAGTGAAGTTATGTGAATTCATTATTAAGAATCTTCATAGCAGTGACGTAAACATTGAAAATTGTAACAAATCTGGTAGAATTTATAAGTGGAACATCATAGTTTGGTGGGCAAAATTCCACATCGAATTTGGCTGGGGTATAGATGTGCCAGACTGTGATCTCGGCCGAGTGTTCGGTACATGTAGACACAATCACCGAATGCTCGGCCCGAGTACTCAACTAACGCCCAACTCTCTCGGCCTAGTATCATTTTGTCTCGCTCTACTCGGTACGTGTATAAAATACAAAAATTACAAAAATACATACGTGTAATCCGGCCTTACGGTGCATTTACACGATGCGTTTTCGTCCCATACGATATCGTATCGCAAGGCAATTTTTCACGTGTATGTAACGCTCATCGTATGCGATTTGTCTTAATTAGCACGACACTCGTCGGCACGTTCAATGGGCGGGGCTTAGCAAATCTTACGAAAAATCGCATCGTGTAAACGCACCTTTATTAAGATACCTAGAGGTGTACTGGCACGAGTATGTGCATTATAATGATGACGTTTCAATTCTCAAGCCTTGACCTAATGCCGACGGAATGCACAAAGGAGACGAATGTTTAGGCAGAGGTTTAAGACGGTCACAATCGATTAATAATTTATCGAATCGTTTCGATCGGATCGATTGATTAATTTCTAGGCGTATTGGATAATTGGGAAGCCTTCTCGACTTTCGATCCGATTGGTAGCACGCAGGTAGCGAATTCGAATCCATGTCGTGCATCAACGGATTTTTGGTGCACAAAAGGAGCCTCTTTGAGGCGCAATTAAAATCCTTTCACCACACTACTGGTTCGAAAAAACAACGAGAAAAACTGGATTTTTCAATGAAAGAATAATTCATAATCAATCAAATTCGAAACATATCAATCTGGATCGGGAACGACGATATTTTTAGACTAAAATATTTTAGACTCTTTAGACTAGGTATAGCCTCTTATTTTCTCGCTGTATGTGTATGGGTGTATGGGTATGTGGACCTTATTTTTCTCTCAGTACCTATGTGTGAAACATATAGTACTACTATATACGTACTGTGAGTAAAGTAGGTACTGTCTTTAGTCTCCTCGTTTTCTTAGAATTCTAGTTTTAATTCCCTCGGCTTGGGAGTTATCTCAAGAATTCTTTGATGTGGTAGGGATTCAATATGGGGCCCGTGACGTATTATTCACCTCCACAAAGCCTACACAGTAGTTAAGTACCTAAGTTTAAATGTTAGTAAATAGGATTTATTTTTGTTTCAGCTCCACCAGCTACAAATGGACACAGCATCATATGACTGGTTAATTGTAACGAACTCCGGTCAAGAATTCAGCATCATAAATAATGTATTGAACGCAACTTCACTCCGCTTCGACCAGAATTTAATCGTCGCATATCCCTACCGTAAAAACCAGTCGGAGAAAAAAATCATCGGTCTATGTGACACAAATTTTATATACAAAAATATCGTAAAGTCTAAATTTAATAAACCTAATAAATACTGCATTGATAAACATAGCAAAAATTGCTCTATAAACAAGGCTAAAACTAACTACGAAAATAATTACTACCGGACTACTGAGAGAATAAAAAACTTGACAAAAAATCGTACTTATCTTCGCAACGGAGCTGTCTTGCCTCTGTTCAATTCTGGATTCATTAATTACAATTTTTCAAGGAACTTCCTAATGACGAACATTAGTAAATTTTCTTTGTCTTTCAACTTCCGAGAGTGGCAACGGGAGAATGTTGACACGTACTCTCCACGTCCTCAGATACACGTGGTTCAGTATTTCAAAGTCCGGATGAATTCAACACTGTATGCTCATTTTTTGGGTAAGATTCATTATCTAGGTACTATAAAACCAACAAACACTAACTTTATTTTGTCACTTTAGATTTTAGCCTTTTTGCTGATTTTAGTTAAACAGTTTTAGTTAAATAAATAGTTAAAGTTCTTCGTAACATGAAAGTCTACCAATTCTGCTCGACTTGCACGCAGCGTAGGTCTACAACTTATTACAATTTTATTCTTTGTCACCCTGAAAGGTTTTATTTATATCGTCATACGAGTATAAATAAAACTGAAACGTGGGCAATTAAGCAGGGTAAAGGTTAGGACTAGAATATATAATTTATTTATATATTCTATTCCGTCAGTTGGACACCGGAAAGTGGATTAAATTCAGCAAGGTTTGACTCGGATAAACATAAAAACATTGCAATTAAAAAATTTTTAGAAAACAGTTTGTGTTCTTATATTCTAATTATTTACTAAAATAATTTTTGTATTTCCTGATTTCATAAAATTCTTTCTAAAAATTTCAGATTATCACATTCATTACACGGTTGATACGTTCACGTGACTAAATGACAAGGGTTCAGTAGTAATTTATTTTTATTTAGGTACAGATAACTGTGTCAAACGGTGGCCGATGGTGGCCAATACCAATTTCATTTTAAGTAGTCCGAAACTTTCGTTTGTGTAAAATCTTTACTGGTCTCCATGATACAGGTTTTGCCTAGTGTGGAGTCCGCTGATAAATATGTAATTGTATTGTTTCGTTTTTAAATAAATAAACTTTCATTTTTCATTTTTTCATGTAGGTATCACGCGTATAACAAATGTCATGACATCGCATCGTCACCTATCACATTAATGTACATTTAGATTAGCGTGTTTTTAATCAATGTTGCAATTTATTGTTTTCCTTTCGGATACTTTCAATATTACAATGTGGGAGGCTATCAATACCACACACACATACAGACATGTAAGCACACACCAACTTCTTGACATTTGATTGACGTTTTTATCCTATACTCGTAGTACAAGTTACATAAAAAGATCTGAGAGAATGTGTACCACACCTTGGGGATACAGCCGTGAACCTGTTTACGTTTTTTATATTAGGTACAAACATTGCAAAAGTTTTGATTTATTTCGCAGCATGGGTTTTTTTATCAATTAAAGGTACAAGAAAATTATAGAGCTTTTAGAGTCATTTAAAATTAATTAGGTACTTTTAGGTATGTGGAGTGAACCCAGTTGAACCCACCTCATCCGTCAGAGTGATCGAAAATTTTGAGATTTAGCGGGACTAACAACCAGCATTTCGTTTTTATAATAAGTACATATTAATTATGTAGGTATTGGATGAAGAAGTAGGCTACAAAATTATACGAATTAATATAAGTCTTAGTATTTGTGGTTTTAGCTGCCTTATTAACACAAACCTACTCAGTGAAAATTTCACCTATTAGGTACGGTTTAAAAGATAGAAAAGAATTACAGACGGGCAGACGGAATCTTAGTAATTAATAGGGTCCCACACAATCGGCCTCTTTGGGTACGAAATAGTCAAATGAAATAGATGATTCTAAATTAAGCGAACTATTTACAACAAAAAAATTTAAACTAGGTTCATGGAACATGAAGAAGAGTATGGCAGGAGTGGAAGTCCCTTATCCGGTGGAAAGTCGAAATTTTCTGGGTGAGGATTTGGTGTTCGGCCGGTGTAACACCAGCGACGGTGTGCCCATGGACGACGACGGACACGAACCCACCTCGCCGGCGTCCTTGGACGATGTGCTGCATTTCTTCACAGTTCGACTTAATGCTACGTAAGAACTACTTTATTACTTTGAATAGATTAAGAATTTCAGTAATTTTTGAATGCGGTGTTTTTTTTTTAATTTTAAAGGTTAGATTTGACAGGATATAATTTTAGTTTAGGTACTTATGCTTGCTGATTATTATACATCCATAAATGGCTGAATCAATTTTGATGAAACTTAGAATAAATTAAAAGTAGTTGAGTAGTGAGTACTGAATAGCTTAAAACCTACTATGAAGCATAACTTAGAAGAGGAAGAGGGACGTTAAAAGTTACTATAAAGCTTATTATGTAGGTACTATTTTATTGCTTCTTGACCACGAATTGGTTCTTCAGGCCAATAACACGGTACTATAGTAAGCTGGGCCTCCGTACGTACGAGGGCGCTTGGTCCGGCCTTCTTGGGGCTCTTGTGGACAACAGCGTGGACGTGGCCCTAGAACCGGCCACCGCGCACCTCTCCCGGAGTCAGGACATGGAGTTCGTCTTCCCGATAGCAGAGACAATGTGAGACATTTTAAACTTTTTAGCTTAGATTGTTCAATTGTGGCAGTAACAAGTAGAAGTACAGTGGCAGAAATGTGAGAACACATTTAAAAAAAATTATAACAATACTTGGCTTTTACTGTGATTTCGCTTATCTTCGCCTGCACATAACTGGCAGTCGACTTAAAACGAATGTTCATGGAATACAACGTTCAATGAATAATCCATACTATCCATACTAATATTATAAATGTGAAAGTAACTCTGTCTGTCTCTCTGTCTATCTGTCTGTCTGTCTGTTTGTTACGCTTTCACGCCCAAACCGCTGAACAGATTAAGCTGAAATTTGGCATAGTTAAAGGTTGTATCCCAGGGAAGGCTACTTTTTATCCAAAAAAAATGAAAAAATCCCGAGGGACCGCGGGTCACACCGCGGGAGCGCAGGTAGTATTTTATATTTACAAGAAAAAACACACTATCAGGTGTACCTGATAGTTGAATTAAGTTCATGAACAATTAGATATTTTAGAGCTTCATTTTCATCAAGATTTTTGGGAAAATTGAGATTCTTTTTTACAAATAGTAATGGTGCTAGGCAAAGCATCCAATAACAGCTAAAGTTTTGGCTCCAGCTCTACGAACTTCGAAGATATAGAAAATTCAACAATTTAATTTTACGTCTATCGCCATATTCAACTTTCTTCAAGATTAGACTCTTTTCCTCAGGTGTAACATCTACATTCGCCAACAAGAGACCTCCACAGTGCGTGACATATTTCTCGCACCATTCAGCGCGCGGTTGGTGGCCTGTGTGGTTGCCGTGGCGTTTGTCGCCGCCATCGCTGTAGTCTTCATCAGCAAGCTAGCTCCCGGCCAACAACGTGGTATTGAGTATGCTGAGGCGTTACTGTGGTCTACTGGTATACTATGCCAACAAGGTTTGTTTGATTTTCTGCTCTTTCAATGTTTTTTCTTTTTCAGTTTTCTGTATAGAAACAAGTACGTTTGTATACTAATATTAGGTATATCTCTGCTATGATCATCAATTTCATGTTAACGCACTTTCTGATGAATGATTAAATCTCTTGATTGGCGTTAAAAAATAAATTTATCTATGATATGATAAGTAAGTACCTACTCTTACTTACTTCGATCAGTTTTGACTTTTGATCGAAGATGTTATAAATAGTCTTATCACTTGTAGCTGTAGCCCTTTGTATTCAAAAACAACAGTAAACTAACTATTGCTACTACCTATTCGGTTTAAAGAGTTTTATTGCTTGGGATGTCGTTCATACCTATAAACATTCTTAATTGTCAGGGTTTTATGAAACAGATTCTAATCGAAGAATTGGTTTCCAGGCGGGACATGGACGCCTCCAAATCCAGCAGCCAGCATCCTTCTCCTGGTTTGCCTGCTGTTCGGCGTGGTCACTTACAACGCATACGCTGCGTTCATAACGTCGGTGCTGTCGGTGCGGGTCGCCAGCGTCGACACAGTGTCCGCGGTGCTGCGCTCGCCTACATTCCAGATTGGATACATCAAGAACGGTGCAGACCAGATGTATTTGATGGTGAGTTTATTTTTAAATTTATTTTCGCTACAAATCCCCTCTACCTGCGGCAGATGGTTTGACAGTCTTAACACTATCTACTTATACATTTTTCACAGTCAACCAAAGATATTCAACTTAATGCGTTTTACATTCGTGGTTATTCAAATGCTGAGAACCTGGTTTCGTCGGCGGAGGAAGGACTGGCTCGCGCTGCTAGTCAGGACTACGCATTCTTTGCTGGACAGCGGGCAGCTCGCACAGCACTGAGGTAGGTCTTCAAGCTATTGCAAGAAAAAAGCCTAGGCAGCTTTCAAAAAGTATTAAACGGAGGCTTTAAGGCGGCCTGAAAACTCCGTCCCGGCAGTTGGCCACTACCTAACTCATACGAACTTTGTCTTACCACATTTTATGAAATATGGCTCGTGCACGGTGCGGGTGAAATGCAAACTTTAATAATTATGATTTTGAATTCTATGCGGTGTTTATGATGCATCAGATCTCTGAGTCAGGCGCGCGGGAGATGCGCTGTGCGGGAGGTCCCCGTGCACTCGACGCGAGCCCACTTGGCGTTCCCGCTGCCGAAAAACTCACCCTATGCCAGGCCTACGCTCATCAGGTACCTACTTCTAAAGAAACCAACTTCAAATGAAACAGTTCCTATTAACATATTTGAAAATTTTAATAAATCACAAAAATAACTAAATTTCACTGGCCTCAACTCTGGAGCATTGTTTGATTGCCACCTATCGGACAGGAACCATCGATAGTGTCTGCCTGCTTGGTGAAATATCTTTTTGTACTTAGTTCTCCAAGTACCTAACTTATACAAAAATTCCGCTTTATACTACGAGTATATTATAACGAATTTGGAATGTTATAGTATTGTTTCCATTATTGCACCTTTGCTACTTTGCTACCTCATATTTTCCACAGCCACCATGATCTAAAATTCATATTGGGGATCGGTCCTATCCGTATTGGGGCCATGCTATACACAGACTCAGCCTTTATAAAATGACGAAAGTCTGCCGGTCGATTCCTTATTAGTCTCTCTCCCTATTGTACCAATCTATCAAGGAGTTTATTCGCTTATTTGTGCAATATCTGGTTACGGTGTTACTGTCTTAAATATTTCTCCAAAATATCATTTTCTTCTCGCACTACGGAGAACAAGGTTGCTGACCCTGCTAAAGGCAGCAATTTTCTCTAAGATGCCAAACACCCGTTCACACGAACAATGTGCGAGGTCATTGTTAGTGTGGGCACATACCTATCAATTTTGTCAAAGGTCATTCAATTAAACGAGTTTGTTGTTTAGTTACTTAACAATATGTGCTTAATTTGTGGTCACAATCAAACACTCGGCTCCTATTATGGATTGTCAAGTAAAGTTCTATTCTTCTCAAGCGTGGACTACCCAACAGACCTCAATCGAGGTCTAGCAATATTGATCCTGAAGAAAAATATTTCAATGGTTTTAACTAAAAAAAGTTTTTTTTGGAATAAATTAAATTGAGCGTAGTATGCACAATGCAGCAAAAGCTTATTGCCGAGAGAACGAATCACTATAGATACACTCCTATTTTTTACGAACACATTTCCACGTATCCACAGATAAAAATATACAGATAGAATTTAAACGTAAACGACCTGTAATTATTCATAAATCTTTCCAACAGATCTAATGTCGAATCAGTAGGCGATTTAAGTCTAAAACAAATGAAATGTTACGTAGTCTTCTCCAACTGCGGGGCGCGGGCTCGCTGGCCCGACTGGAGGCGTCCCTGGTGCCAGAGATGCCGCAGTGTGCTCCGCCACCTGGCTTCACCTCCGCAAGAGCCGTCGACGTGCGCTCAGCTCTGCTGCTTCTCCTCACTGGCTATGTGGCTGCTTTTCTTATAGGTATTTAGGGTTTATAGCTAGATTTATAATATTTATGTTTGAATGTTTGTGATTAAATCACGCCTTAACCGGTGGATGAAACTTGGAACAGAGGTAAATCATAATAGGCCTAGAATAGCATTATAGGCTCAAAATATTAGGACGCGAGTGAAGCTGCGGGTGGATGGCTAGTAATTCATAAATTTCAAAGAAATTCAATAATAATCCGATAATGGATTACAACAGTTAAGTTCTTTTATCATGCGTACTGCAAACATTTGGAATCAGCTTCCAGCGTCTGTATTTCCGCTGAGCTATGACTCTGTTCTGGGTAGGCTCGCTCCATCGTAGACCTCATTTTTACCTGTGTAAGTTTCGAGGTCAAGAGCCAACCCATTCATCATAAAAAAACAACAACATAAAAATGCCAAGCCCTATTTGCCACTGAAATCTTTATAATGTTGTACAATTTAATTTTGTTTATCTCCTGAATCACTACACCGATCTAAAGTAATTTTTCATTGCTTATAAATAAATCCACATTAATGATGGATTGTATAAAATAAGACAACTGATGTAAGTATTTGATTGTCCTTTTACAGGTGTTGTCGAGTACTGCTGGAAGAATCGTAAGGAACTGCGGGCTTTCACGTCAAGATGCTATTTGCGCTGCTTGGCTGTCACACACACCTGCCTGCAAGGGCAGCTAGTCTAGAACCTTAGAACAATGTTTGTAAGGGGTTAAAGACATTTAGCGTACGGTGAGCGTTTACAGGGGAAAATTTGGTATGCGATGCTAAAACGTACGTGCTTAGACCGTGTCGTGTAAATGCCCCATTAGGATTAGCACGAGTAGGTATGTGAATAATTTTGAATATAATATTCGGGCACTTCATAATATCCAACCATTTGGCTTGTTCTACAATATTGAACTCATACTACTTACAGGTACTATCTATAAACTAAAAACAAACTATGTATAACTATAATTTTATTTATCTACATTATCTTTCTGCTGAGGTAATGATCTTCTGGTAAAGACTGATCTTTCATAGCTTCTTCTAAACATTTTTGTAATGGCTGTTTTGTCTTCACCATCTGGGCCATGGTTTCCTGGATTGTCTTGGTGCTGACAGTGCGAAGATTCGAGGCCAGACCTAGGGCAGCGTACACTCGGATGAAGGTGGTGGAGCAGCCGAAATCTGGAAAGGATACTTAGAAGTTGACCTCATCTAAAATGTCTGTTTGTATATGCACGGCCGGAACACTTCGAACACAAACAGATCATCAATTCTAAACACAATTATAGCAGAAATAAATCATGAATAAAAGTTTGAATCTTTAAAGTTGTGTCTCCTTGACTGCTTTCATTGAGTTTTTATCTGACTACGACGAAGCTTTAAAGGAATTTCCACCGAATACTTAGCATTAGATAATAAAATAGAAGAATAATCTATAAACTGAAATCGTATCTTAAGTAGGTACACAGACTGAGTACCTACAGTATAATGATGAAAGCTTGCCCAGATTGTGCAAAGCCTCTTCTTTAAAATTCGTCAATATAAAGGAATATATACCTAAAGGAAGAGGTTAGTTTAGTAAAACTGAGCTAACTGAGCTTCTCACTTCCATCTACGACATCTCTAACTCTTTTTCACTCATGCTTTTTATCCTAAACTCAACGGAGCAAGAGCTTATATTCTGTGGAAAAAGGCAAGAAAGAATGGTACCTATGTCAGAATGGTATCGTGTAAATGGCGATTTATTATCATAGTATCTAAGTTCGTATGAGTTGGAGGCCAACTCTGATGACGGAGTTTTTATGCAGCCTTAAGGCCTCTGTCATAGCTCAACGTGCCCTTCGAAGCAGAAGCGCTCAGTTGATAACACCCTTTCACTTTTGTGACCGCACAGAACGTTACTTAACTTCAACGGTGGGTAACTCTGTCTGTCTGTCTGTTTGTTACCTTTTCACGCCCAAATCACTGAACAGATTAGATAGAACATTGGCATGGTTAAAGGTTGTATCCCAGGGTTGTTTATATAGGCTACTTTTTATCCCGAAAAAAAAGCGAGGAACCGCGGGTCACGTCGTGGGAGCGCAGCTAGTAATGAATAATAATGTTGGATGTAAAACTTACCATACGTGCCGAATTCACCTGACTTGTAATCGTACGGAATCAGGTAGTGGTAGTGAGGCCAGAATGTTTTGTTGATGATAAACACCGAGTTGGAGTCTAATGGGTATCTGGAACGAAAATATAATGGTCGGCTCTTGACCTCAAACTTACACAGGCAAGAGTGAGGTTTCAGGCAAGAGGTCTTTTCCAGGATAATTACAATTTTATGATACCCCTGACACCGTCTCCCCACTTAGAACACAATTGATCAATAAATGACGACCTCTGTGGTGCAGTGGGCGAAGGTCCGCCTGCGACGCAGAAGGTTGCGGGTTCGATCCCCGCCGCGGGACAAATGTTTGTATGACCTACAGATATTTGTCTCGGGTCTGGTTGTTTCTATGTATAATATGTATGTAAGAGGAGGGGTACTGGGTCTATTAAAACGAGCATCACTCATATTTATACTCTTTTTAATCAACAACAATTTAATTACAATTTTAAACAATGACGTCACTTTATTAGCAACAATAACAATTTAACACAAAACTGAGGTCTGCTCGGATTGAGCGCGACCAACCGACTGAGCTCCGTACAGCACAGCGCTCGCTTTTATAGGCTGGTGGTGGGGAGGGCGAGTCGGCAGGTACGAGCGGTCGGCCGACTCGGCATGACTCACGCGCCAGGTGGCTTGTTGTTTTTGTGCGCAGCGTTTGCGCCGATACGGCCATACTGACGCAGGCGCGTCTCTGCGCCTATTTTGTACTACGATCTGTAAATAAAAGAAGCATCCATTGAAAGCAAACCCATTAAATCAATCAATCACAAGACACACATTGTTAGGTCCTCATAGCCTCAGCGCTAATTATTGGACAAGACACACACATTGTTAGGTCCTCATAGCCTCAGCGCTAATTATTGGACAAGACACGATTGTTAGTATTTAGACCTCAAGCCTCAGCGCTTATATTGGTCGCTACTGATCACGTTTAGGTGGTTTGAGACTTCATAGCCTCAGCGCTAGTATAAGTTCACTCTCAGAGCCTCAGCGCTCTTTACACGTTTAAATAGTACTAACGCGCTGGCTGAAAACAACTTTGCAACACACGCACACACGTCACGTAAAACAGGGTCACGACTGTATCCTCAGAGCGCGGTAGACATTCTTTCAGATCTCTAATACTTACTACTGTTCACATGTCATTTTCGCTGCCACTGTTGCTCTTAACTTCTTCAGTTTCTCTACTCAATGCCGATACGGCCACTTCGCTTTGAATCCCAAATTTAGGTGTGCTTCTCAGGTGTTCATGGCAAACTTTTCTACATCTTCCTCGACCGTTGATTCGGCGAATTTCGTATCTATCATACGGTAACACTTTCTTTATTTCATAAGGCCCATCATATTTTTGACTAAGCTTGGTTCCAAGGCGTGGCGGTTCTCTTAATAAGACGTATTCCCCCTTATCGAACCTCTTCACTTTAGCTTTCCCTTTATCAAATCTTGCCTTATCTTTGTCGGCCTGCTCGGTCATCCTTCCTAGTACAGAAATCCGCAGAGACTGTGGATCAACTCTTTCATTCTCTTCATCAATAATGTTTAAGATTTCTGGTGGGACACTCCCTGTTTTGCCAGTAAGAAGTTCTATTGGTGTTTGACCAGTGGTTTTGGAGATTGTGCAATTGATGGCGAGTTGCAATGCCCCTAATGATTTTTCCCAGTGTGTTTTTTGTGTGTTTTTGATGATTGTCAGACCATTTTTAATGATTCTCATAATCCTTTCGACTTGGCCGTTTCCTCTACTAGTGTAGCCTGCGCATTGGTGAAGTTCTATGCCATATTGGTCACAATAGGCCTTATAATGAGATACAAATGCACCATCACCATCCACTACAATTCGTTTTGGAGCTCCAAATAGAAAAACTATTTCCTGTAAATGCTTGAGTGCACTTCCTTGTGATTTACATTTAGCGTGTTGTAAAATAACAAATTTCGTGTATGCATCAATTGCTACGAATACGTACTCTTTTTGATTCGAAGCACCGCTGAGTTTTCCGGAGATATCTATGTGAACCGTATGAAATGGTTCCGGTACTTTCTCGATAGGATGCAGTCGACTTTGTGTAGCTCCAGATGTTCCTTTCATGGTTTTACAAATCAAGCAGTGTTCTACAAAGTTTCTGACGGTTGAAGACATTTTCGGAAACCAAAAATTTTCTTTGAGCTTAGCGAGTGTCTTTTCCCATCCCATGTGTTTAAGAGCATCGTGGTAGGTATTAATGAGACTCCACTGGTAAGATAATGGAACAACTTTGGTCATCTTGCTTTTACCTGATGCGTTTGTTTTGTAATGCAGCATATTATCTTTGAGTTCATATTCTGGATGCAAGTGATGGTCTTTACTTACTTCGTTGATGATTTTGCTTAGCGTAGAGTCACGACGTTGCTCAATAATAAGCCAGTCGTCTTTTGTCGATAGGCTCATAACAACTCGCAGTGGGTTCCTACTGAAGAAGTCAGCATGTTTCAGTTTCTCGCCTTTTCGGTACTCCACTTCAAACTCGAAGTTTTGCAGAAAGGCCCACCATCTATGAACCCGTGGAAGTAGTTCATGTTTGTAGCGTGATGCTTTCACTGCATTACAGTCCGTTATAACTGTAAAGTTTCTACCGTATAAGAAGTGTCGGAAATGTTTGATTGCTCTTACGATTGCCAAGGTCTCCAGTTCGTAACTATGATACTTGGATTCAGCCGACGTTGTTCGCATGCTGAAGTAACCGATCACATGTCGAACTCCTGATTTTATTTGAATTAGTATTGCTCCAAGGCCAACTGCGCTGGCATCTGTGTGTAGCTCAATCGCGTGACCCTCTTCGAATATTGTAAGCAGAGGTGCTGAAGTGAGATACTCTATGATACCTGATCGGACCGCTTCATGATCTTGTGTCCATTCCCATTTAGCTCCTGCTTTAGTCAAATCGTACAATGGTATCATCTTTGTAGAAAATCCAGGTATAAAGCGCCGAAAATAACCAGCAAGGCCATTAAACTGTCTCAATTGTTTAACATTCGTGGGTGGAGGTGCTCTTTCTAAGGCTTCTACTTTAGATGGGCTTGGCCTTATCTTTCCATTACTGACGACGTATCCAAGGTATTCAATACTAGTCTTGAGGAATGAACATTTTTTGACGTTTATAGTAAATCCTGAACTTTTGAGTACTTCCAGAACTTGAACCAGTTTCTGAATACCCTCGGGGATTGTTTTGCTTGGTATAAGCACATCATCCATATAAACGAGGGCCACTTTACCTCGGAGGTCACCAAGTGCTTTATTGATAGCTCTCTGGTAAACTGATGGGGCATTAGTCAGGCCAAAGGGCATGGTTAAATATTCATACTGACCGTCAGGCGTAATAAAGGCAGTTCGCTCGATAGACTCTGCTGATATTGGTATTTGATGAAAGCCAGCAGCCATGTCAAGGCATGTAAAATATTTCGCATTAGCCAATTGATCCAACTGTTCTGGTATCAAAGGTAGAGGATAATGATCTCTTACCGTGTTTGCGTTTAGTTCTCTATAGTCCACACAAAGTCGATCTTCGCCATTCTTTTTTTTCACCATTATAATAGGGCTCGCGAAAGGGGAATTACTTTCCCGAATAATGTTTTTATCCTGTAGTTCTTTGATCATTCTTTGTACCTTTTCTCGTTCGATGGGTGCAAGCCTGTATGGTCTACGGCTAACTATTTTGTCAGGGTTTTTTAAGCGAATCGAAAGCTCACCTGTGGTTATTCTTGATTCAGATAAGCCATCTGTAAATGAACCTTCATATTTACTTAAAATATCCATAAGGTTCTTCAGGTCTTCTCCGCGTGTCACATCGGTATCAATGTTGGTGGTTGATACATGCCAAATATTGGCTTCATGTTCATGGTCTTTTCTGGTTACTACAACACCACCCTTTTTAAGTGTGACTTCTACTCCTGGAATACTCAAAATGTCTTTTCCAATTAGGATATCAGTAGGAAGTTCGTGGTCTAAGACTATGTGAAGATCCAATTCAATGTGAATTCCTTGTATGTTACAAATGGAGCTTACTTGGTTCAGTGATACAATGGGTGTTGGTCCAATACCTTTTAAATGAGTAATTTTGGTAATTCGCGTACCAGGAAGTACGGCAGCTACAGATTCCTTCACTAGACAACAGTCAGCTCCGCTGTCAAAAACAGCTCTGAAATTATTACCACCTACTGCTATCATTATAATGTTTGAAATATTACCTTTATCTGTTTGGCATAAGTTAATGCTCTTCTCAGCATTCATCCTCTTGAAACAAGTATCGTATGTGTGGCCAGGTATTGAGCAATAAGAGCATTCTTTCTTCTTCCTTTCAGTAACCTTTGATGGCGCTTGGGACGTAGAAGGGTTGTTCTGTTCAGACTGTGACTGTTTAACCGCATTTTGCTTGCACCACCGTGCTCGATGACCTAGTTTTCCGCAAACAAAACAAGTAATTCCCTGATCCATATCCGAACGTATCCTTTTATTAGGTACATGTTCTCGTGACGATGAAGATTTACGTTTTCGCATTGTTTTTGCAATAGAAATCAGCTCGGGAACAGATTGCGATTTACTGTTTAGTAGTTCGGTACGCAAGGTGTCATCAGTGATGCTGCCAATGACGAACTCCACGGCATCTTGCTCTGTGGGGTCTGGTTTGACAATTTTCTTAAACATTTTCCAAACATTAGATATGTACTCGGATATAGTGGTTGCATCATCAACATTGTAACGGCGAAAATTAAGTACATTTGAAAAGTACCTTGACTCTGGTTCGAAGGTTTGCAGCATGTCCTCCTTCATTTCGGACCATGTAGTGGTTCTGAGTAAACAATCGTCAGCCCAACTTTGTGCTCTACCTTTAAGGACGCCAGCTGCCTTCAGACGTACCTCATGATCTTTTAATTTGTATTCTTCCTGCGTTCGTGTGATGAGTTCAACCCATTCTCTTACGTCTGTACCTTTGTCTGGATCAAAAGATGGAAAATAAACATCCGAAATGCGTACTCTTTGTTCACTAGCTGGTCGAAGTATTGACATCATCTCTGTTATAACCGCACGGTTATCTTGGGACATCTGCATCATCATATCACACATCGTATCTTTGAAAGTGTTGGCTAGAAGGGCCATTGTCGTGGCACTACTCGTAGAAGAGGCCGATGGTTGTTGGCGTTGGCTCGTCCCCTCTTCTGATGTAAGAGGAGGGGTACTGGGTCTATTAAAACGAGCATCACTCATATTTATACTCTTTTTAATCAACAACAATTTAATTACAATTTTAAACAATGACGTCACTTTATTAGCAACAATAACAATTTAACACAAAACTGAGGTCTGCTCGGATTGAGCGCGACCAACCGACTGAGCTCCGTACAGCACAGCGCTCGCTTTTATAGGCTGGTGGTGGGGAGGGCGAGTCGGCAGGTACGAGCGGTCGGCCGACTCGGCATGACTCACGCGCCAGGTGGCTTGTTGTTTTTGTGCGCAGCGTTTGCGCCGATATGTATGTATTTACAAACAAAAAGTATATAAGTAGTTTATCAGTCATTCTAGTACCCATCACACAAGCTCTGCTTACGTTGGGGCTAGATGATGCTGTGTGAAAAGTCCAGCGTTATTTATAAATCACAATTGATGTATAAATAATCCTTTAACCTTTAAGTAACGCGCCTTAGAAATAAAAGTTGGATGGAATGGAATAAATTTGATAGGTCTAACCTAATCTACTCTCAACTGATTCTACTTGTCACTTTCTAGAATATTTCGAAGTATTTCGTAGTAGCTAATTTATGTAAATCAATTCCTATTAAGTAATTTGATAAAAAATATTACCGACCAGAAAAAGATCTCGGAAAATATATCGGGGAATAGTTTGGAATCCAATCACATATTATAAGGTAATGTTGGTTTCTACTCGTACGCTTTGAAGAGCTTCTAATTCTAAAACTCTTGCGGTATACTCGTAATACATGCCCACTCTTGATAACCTCGTTTAGGTTATCACGAACATTTTTAATCATCGACGCTAAGAGCACCCCTCTTATGTTTGTCGTGTGTACCTATGTATCTTTAGGGGTGTTTGTTGCATTATAACTCCCATATAAAAATACCAGATTGTTTAATTTACTTACTTTTCTCCCGGCTTCAAGCCCCACACACAGATACCGCTTTCAACGAGCCAGGAAGAGTGAAGTATGATGGCGTACCGCAGAAACCCAATAACAAACACGGTGCTCCACACTGAGTCCTCCCAATACTCCAGAGGTGCATTTAGAGGGAGCAGTAGGAAAAATACAGCATACAGAAGCCAATACAATCTACAACACAATAAGCAAGTTTAAATTAGATCATGACATAAATTAAATGAATTTAAATAATTAAATGATTATATTTTATGTTTCCCAAATCTGAATATTTCCTAAATTCATAACATCATTACCAACATTTTTACTAATATTTGAAGATAGTCTTGGTTCATAATAATTTTCCAAGAAAATATTATTTTTTCTTGGTTATCGAAAACAAAAGCCATTTTAAAAAGTCTCAACTCATAGGTCAAGATCAAAGGTTAAAAAACTGTTAATTCGTCAACAGGCTTTCAATGGAAATTCAAACTTTTGATTTAGCGACCACCTCATGATGATAAAAACTCAATAACATTTGAACCAGCTGATGGGTAACCAGCAATAATTGTATTGATTTTGTTCACATACCTACATATTGAGTATCCTGTACTGACTACTACAACGATAAGCTCTAATATTATCTAATCCTAGATAGATCTGAATATGAATAAACAGTCCATGACCTAAGTAGTTTCATTGATATGATATTGCTATAGCTTTCTACCTAAAATATTGTTTGTAATCAGATAAGTAGTGTGGATTGGAAGGTAATCCTCCGAGGCTACCCAACTCTTACCTTTTTGTATTAATGATGTACCTATTACCTATAGTAGGTACAGATGAGGAAAGGCAATTTACTCACTTCTTCTGGAACATCACCACTGAATCTTTTTCCAGATCTGACATGTCAATGGCTTCCATCAGTTTTTCCTGTTTAGGGCTGAGTTTCCTCATCCGAGTGAGGATTTGTGAATACATGAACCCTTTGGTGTGGTCATACGGGTCGAGACTAGTTCCGAAGTGGGCGTGGTGGAATCTATGATACTGCACCCAATCGTATATTGATCCCTGAAAATAAACTCAATGCAATATTCCGTTCACAATTTCATTGTAAATTGCAGACGAATGAATTCTAGAGAATGTGATCGAGAAGCAGCAAATAAAATTGGTCTGATTGTTATTTGCTATTTAGGTTGTTAATTGTTTTTTATTGGTTTTTGTTCTTGTGGTAAGTTAGGTACTTACCTATAAGATTATACGCCTACCTAATTACTTATTGGTTTTTATGGCAACGCGACTGAGTAGGTAGGTACAGTCAGCGTCACCAATTGGTAACCCCCAAGCTATCCTAAATGTTGTTATTATACAAGCCAAGTCGTGAGCGATACTAGTTTTTAACCAATTCCATGTAGGTACGTATGCCTAAGTATAATATACCTACACATTTGATTACTTCATTTAGGCAAAAACTTACGCGGTAAAAATATTATTGACTAGATACCGTGATTGTGCAATAACTATTCATTAAATGCACGAGGGCAAAAAGTAATTAGCCTAGAAAATGTTTAGGTATTCCACCGGCTATGACTAGGTATGTATTATAAACAGACAGCAATCTTGTTACTTATATTGTGAGCAATATTGCATTGTCAGAATAGCATACAACTCAATCCATTACCGAAGATAACCTTTCCGAACATGGAATGGAAGGAGTGTCATGGAATGGAAGATATTTAGGGATGCCTATGATACCATAGATTTAGCATGGTACCTTTTTGGTACATCCTATATATATGTATGTATGATACTATTATCTCGACAGCTTAATGATTTTGATTGTTTTAGATAATACTCGTAATTGTATTATCTGAGAAGGTGTCAATAAACGTGAAACTTTACTTGACACAATTTTTTTACCAATCAATTCACATTGTGTAATTTTGGTCTATTCCAAGTTTCATCCAAATCGGTTTAGTGATAGGCGTGGTTAAAATACAAACAAACATTCTAACTAGCAAATTGTCAGATTTATAAGATTAGTAAGATAGGATGTAAGGCATACCTGGCCTGCTAAAGTCTGGAACAGCATTAAGACTATGCGCAACCCTGTGCTTGCTTCGTAGCTCCGGTGGGCCCATAGTCGGTGAGCGCCTGTGGTCACTCCGAGAATCGCCACAGAGCTCAATACCAACACTGAATCATAAAAAATACTTACTGTTAGGAAAAGTTTAGGTATACTTAGTAGTTAAAAAAACCCCGGAAACTTTCAAAGAGGTGAACAATTAATCTTGAACAAAGAGCATTACATCAAGTCACTTAGGTAACAAACAAAAAAACACTAAGAACCTACTTACTTAGATGAAAATAAATTCATTTGTTGGTTTATTTTCTTTTCACACACCAAATAAATAAAAATGATTTCTTTGTGTTGAGTAGGTACAAATTTAGTTGTAGCATTACGATACTAAGCCTTATTGTACTAGCTGTGGCGGGAGCGGCTAGCCGCGCGGCTAAAATTTTGGTAAAATTTGAAGCGGTTGCATATTAAAACTGCTTATGCGTAAGAGGGCTTATACCTACCAAATTGAACTTAAAACGAACTCTCGAGTTCAGAAATCTATCATACGTGCTAATGACCATTCATATACTCGTACATTTGTTACTCAGTTTGTTCTAACTTAACGCTTAAAGTTTGAAAACTCCGTTTCAGTTTTCAAGCACTAACATAATATTAATATAATATTTTTACTTAGACATCTTCAAAGGATCTGGAATAAGTGACAAAAAGATCTGAGAGAATGTCTACCGCACCTTGGGATACAGTCGTGAACCTGCTTACGTTTTTTTTTACTTATGTTTCAGATATTATTAGATCTCTCAAATAAACTGCTGGTTGGTTGCGGTTGTTGTTCACAATGACACAATACTATCAGTATGCAGCACTCACATGCCATACATGGTGCAAGGCCGTGCTGCAGCCCACTCGGAGAGCCCCACAGTAAGGGTATCCCTCAAGGAGAGCACCACCGTAAGGGGCAGGTGACTTGTTCTGTAGCCGCAGAGGTAGGTAGGTACTTACAGAATAGGCTGGTCAACCATTGCACTTCAAAGAACAGCACCCATACTCCATACAGTGACAGCAGATGGATGTGAATAAAAAATAACACTGCTGGCCAGTTCGACTCCCTGCTGCTACTGAGCTCCTCACTCTTCTCCGACCCTTCAACCATGTTGACCTGGAAAATTTTGATCGATTTTAAATACATAGTGGCCCTTTTCCATTTGGACCCACGGTTTATAGGTTTCAAGTTTGTCGCGCCATTCGCTTTCATCACAGGACCGCGATTAGTGGAGAGATCAAAGGGAGGCTTTTCTCAGCAGTGGACCAAGACGGGCTAATTATTGAGCAAGTGAGGTAGGGGAGCATTGGGCAGTACGGAGGTGTGGGCACCCCTTTGTAATTCGGATTGTAGGTTATTGTGTGTGTTATTAAAGGTTATATTGATCTGTAATCACTGTAAAATATTTAAAAGAATATATTGAAGTTTATTTGAAAAATCAGTGTATTGGGAGCATTGGGCACTGATTGTGAATGGTAGTTTCCACCCTTTCCACCACGTCGCCAAACCAAGTACTTGTTTCTGCTTTCGGGTCACAAAACACATCCTTTGATCTGGGCTACCCGGGAAGAAATTGAATATTTTTATTCATATCCCATATCCAAACTAACAAAAGAAGACCTCCCATGTTTCAGATCTTTAGAAATAGCAATGAGGCTTTAGGAAGAGAAGTGAAGATAAATACATCATAATTAATTCTGAAGGATGATTGCGAAAAACACTACGCCGTAGGTACATGTTTATTAATCAGTAGGTATATTTATGTTTCCGGTTGTTTTATTATGATTTCGATTGCAAACTGAAAATACCATGATTTATTGTAGAGGTACGGACATATGAAACGTTATATAATTTTCGTGTTCATTAAAACAATAGGTATTACACCTATGTTTCCAACAATCACCCATGTCGGTAAAATAACAAAAGGGTACCTAGGTATGTTTATTTTAGTAGGTAAATGCAAAATACGTAATTAAATATAAAGGCTCGGTACATTTGCTATGCTTTCAATCGTTATTATTCCGTGGTCAAAGGTTATAAAAACACATTGTATGGTGATTCTTTAGAATTATTTAGCGGTCACCAAATAAATACATACTTAATATTTTAATTAAAATATATCGTTTGCTGTTAATTGTAGAAGTACAAACAAATAAATAAATTTCTACAGATTTCCATGAAATAACTTGTAGTTTGAGATCTCGAGGGCGATGTCCAAAATGCCACAGGCAATGCGCAAGTTTGCATTCTAGTCCTGAGGCTTGTACGATACTTTACGATACTTTACTTTCTTGGACACACTTCTAAGTAAATGGCCTTAATTTTGCTAAAAAAATCCAGCCTAAACTTTACTACTTAGGAAACCATCGAAGCTCAAATGGGAGCTCAGGTCGGTAATCGGTTAGGTATTATTATTTTACTTTTTAATTTTATAAAAAAAAACATTTAACTTAGTACCTAGAACAGAAACAAAAACCATTTTGAAA
Organism: Epirrhoe tristata; assembly: GCA_951394285.1. Lineage (NCBI taxonomy): Eukaryota > Metazoa > Arthropoda > Insecta > Lepidoptera > Geometridae > Epirrhoe > Epirrhoe tristata. The sequence continues at coordinate 5,493,681 of OX596145.1, forward strand.
TGTAAAAGCAAAGCCCTTTCATATAACTCCCGTCGATTTATTTTGTTACCTAACCGATTGGGAGTACCAAAATCTTTACAACCCCTTCACGAGGGGGTTCACAGGTGACATGACCCCCCCCTCAAAATCGAAATCTTCTAATTTACAAATAAAAAATCGTTTTAATAAAGTATAGAAGATAGATTCGTGACACCCCCCAAAATTTCAGGCTGCGACTGTATGCTTTAAAACCTTTACCTATGCAGCTAAATTTCATAGCACCACCTACTGTTTCTTGCAGATTGGATCAACGGTTCGGGTTCGTCAGTTATGCCAGATATGCTCTAACAATGTCCACAAACATATATTTTTATGTTTGTGGACCTAAAAAACTAAATTGCCCACAGAGATCTTCGCTCGCTAGATCAAAAATAAAAAACACATGCTTGTCACTTACACATTTATGAAACTTTTCTCACCCCACGTTAACACAAACAAGTTGTACGTACTATTCCTTGGGACTATACAAAATCATTTTGGAAAAAAAAATCTGTTTTCTGCAAGATTACTATAAAACCATGTCACAAAATTTTATTAAAAAAGCACTTAGGTTACTTGCTCTAGATGTACCTAAACAAAGATTGAAAAATGTGTAGGTACCTACCTACCTATACATTTTCATTATTTTCATTCACATGTTTGCTCACTGACCGAGGGGTAGGTACCTACTAATAAATATTATATAGGGTGTAAAAAAACGTCTATCGAAGCCGAAAGGTATAGGTACAGCATCCCAACACACAACCAAATCCAAAGGGATTTTCCGAAAAAATCATTATATATCAGGAGAAAACAGCGTTTGAAGATTACTGTTTGCGTATGTACTGGGCGCGTTGTTTTACGTAGATTGCTGGATTTTGAGTTTTAACTGTTTTTTTTTTTATAATTAATGAAATTAGGTATGGTATGGTCTTATTATGTTGTATTAGTCGTAAATAACCGGAAATAACATAAAATGACGTAGCTAAGTTAGTTTTTTCGCTACATATGCAATATAGAATCGTGGTCTGATTGAAACCCCTCAGTTTTCGGTAGCAGTCTTTTTACACCCTGTATATAGGAAGATGTACTTAAGTTTGATTTTTCAAAATTCCCAATTACTATTTTATTACTAAAAAAATCGAATAATTTCTTCTTTCATTAATATTATATAAAGGATCATTTTGAAAACTAGTAATACTAGTCGATAGTTTTTGAATTAAACTTACCTCAGTAGATGCCGCGACACGAAACGGCCAAGTGGTCACAATGCACGGTCAGCAGTGACAAAGCACGCTACTGCCGTCATTAATAAGGTATAAATATTCATCAACATGACATTACTGTTCGCAGTCAATGGTAATACGATACGTATATTATACTTTGTTTTAATACTTTATACTAGCTGATTCGACTTTGTCATGTCCAACGGGGTTATTCGCGTTCGTTTTTTCGTTCGTTTGATTAATATTCGGATGCTTCTTACTACGAGCTGCATTGTATTCAATCGATAAGATCAACGTTAAAACACGGTCCTAACCTAGGACCAAATATTCCAAACTGAAAAATTGGCCCTCAAAGTCAGAATTCGTAGTAAGAACTGCCCAATGCTCCCCTACTTCCCATATATATTTCATTGATATATTACTACTCCCTTCCATTCATTCCATAGTTCCCAGACACTTTTTAAACTATCATGGTTTTCAACATTTTTAACACAGTTAACGGGATATTTACCATGATTTAATGTTTTTTGAGTTTCCCGATATTTCGGCGCAGTTGCATACGCCATGATCAATAGTATCTATGGTATTAATCATGGTTAATATCCCGTTACCTGTGTTAAAAATCCCAGACACTTGTCCTACCCTACTAACTGATATTTATTCTGTGGTCGCAATGTATCTTACATTTTTAAACTCATGATAACTTTTGAATAAAATGTCCAATTTCAATCATTCAAAAAGTAATCGACGGGAACTGAAACAGCCTTTACTACGAAGGAATTTATTTGGATAAGAATAAATACCAAAATAAGAATAACGTGGTCTGCTTTTGGTCTTCATTTTTATTCACTTTTTAAATTATAAAAGTTGTTATTCTGACACAACCACAATAGTTGGACATATGCTTTTGCTGATTTTTTTGTAGATATTGATACGTTCTTTAATATTGTAGAACATATTTTTGTTCTATCATCAATAGTTTTCGCAGCGCACGCGATATGAAGAATTTTATGTTCAAAATTTTTACACCTTTGGTTACATTATTGCAATTTTGATAAGGATCTCTAATTTTTTTGAAAATAATTTATAGCCTATGTTCATCACAGATAATGTAGGATTCTAATGGTGAAAGAATTTTTCAAATCGGTCCAGTAGTTTTGGAGCCTATTCAATTCAAACAAACAAACAAACAAATGTTTCCTCTTTATAATATTATTATTATATTATTATATTATTATTATATTATTATTTATTTGGTGATCTGGTCAGCTCGACTCACGGGAGTCGGTAAATAACTGTTGTGCACGGGCCTAAGCCAAGTGCACATCAGTGTGCGCGGCTAAATCAGTTGCATCATTTTCTGATCGAGATTCAGCCTGTAGAAATTTCCTAACGATTCTACAAGTATTGAGAACAACAGCTTTTTGTAGTAAAACAAATGTGTGTTTTGGTAACCCTAACATAGTGAGAGATGAGAATAATTGTGTGGGTATGACGCCTGTGGAAGTATTATTATTATATATTTTTAGTGTAGATGTATAAGGGTGGAGAGAACTGGAGAGCCGTGTTGGTCGAATGGGGGATAACCCATAAGGCATAAGCCTCGACTTTCAATCCGAAGGTCGTGGGTTCGAATCCTGGCCGTGCACCAATGGAGTTTTCGTTTCATAATTTAACACGAGCTCATAACGGTGAAGGAAAACATCGTGAGGAAACCTGCAGCTTAGTCGGCTCCACACGTATTAACGTTGTTTTTCCTGTGGGCCAGGCTGATTAAGCTGAGACGATGGTGCCGGGCAAGCCTATTCCATCTCAAACAATGTCCCAGGCACTACATGGGTTGCCTCCTGACGCTGCTGTAGAAAAATCATCTAATATAGATGTAAAGGCCAAAGTTTTTTTTTACAGGGTGGATGGAGTGCATGTACCTTAGCCGTTGTAGCTACAGGAATACTCTATTATGAGACTATCTCTAGCTCTTTGAGATATTTTGAACTGCATTCACAGATTTTAGAAAAATGTAGGTTATACAGTCAGCGACAAGAAGGCTATGATGAAAAAAACTAATTTTCGACGCGAATCGATTTAGGTTTATATAGGCGAGTCACACACTACGCAGATACGATCATAATATATTTTTCAACACACTTGCTCATAAAGTGGCTTTATGGTCACCGCAATTAGGCACATAATGACACCCATAATCAAACTGTGACTTTTTCATTACTATAACTCACTAGTGAGTAATAGAATTTTTTTTTCATTTTATTGATTGAGTTGCTTTGTTCTTAAAAAAGTTTTTATTCAGAAAAAAGATCGTGTTCAACAGAACAAATAAATTAATTTTCCTATTGCTTGCTCATTTTATGCAACTTCTTATTTAAATAGATAATTTTAAGTTGTACGTGTTTAATAAATAAAACTTTCACTCAAATATAACTTTTGTTTTCTCTGTAATAAAAGAAAACTTTAAATTCCCCATTTTGTACGTGGCAGAATAGGCGCAAACCCTATGCGCGGCGCGGAAATATAGTCTGTGGCCGATCGCAATGCGCGCGCATAGGAAAACTGATAAATTTTTCACGCAATAGTGAAACATTTTTCACAACTCGTTTTCACTGTTTAAAATTAGTTTTTATTGTTATTTTATTCACAAGTGTGTTGAAAAACGTCGTATGATACACGTGTGTATTGATGATTACCTTCCTCGGCTATATTAAGACCCTCGCCGATGGCTCGGGTCTCAATTATTTGCCTCGGCGGTAATCACCAATATTACACACTAGTACCATAATGTACTATTATCTGCGTATAAAAACTTAAGTAGGTAAGTAATAATCACTTTGTCTCTGTAGGTGCCATACAGATGTTTTTTATCTTATTACGCGATTGCTCCACCATTTATTGACTGATTTGCAAAATTCTTTTTTTGTTTTAAAAAGTATACTCCCGAGGTGGTCCCATATAAATTTTATTCCTGAGGGATTGATAGTTTCCCCGTAAAACTCTAAAATGTTCGCTCCTAGCCATGTTACATTTTGAACTGACGATCGTCAGTTTGACATTAGTAATGCCAGAGGGGTTATTCGCGTTCATTTTTTCATTCGTTCGGTGAATATTCGGATGCTTCTTACTACGAGCTACATTGTATTCAGTCGATAAGATCAACGATAAAACACGGTCCTAACCTAGGACCAAATATTCCAAACCGAAAAATTGGGCCTTGAAGTCAGAAATCGTAGTAAAAACATCCGAATATTCATCAAACGCACGAAAATAAGAACGCGAATACGGCCCCAGGAAGTCTATAATTTCCAAATGCCATTAGTCGCAGGTGAAATTTCGATTAATAGGATGGGTTTATCCTCACTTGACGCCCTGAGTCACGCCGCATCCTGAGTCAAACATTGAAGTCGGTTTCCTTTTAGTTTTTAAAACGTAATTATCTTGAAGCGTTTCGTCGTATTTTTGAGCTGTCAACGGCGTCGATTATGTTGTTTACAGATTAAACTTAAGTAAACTAAAACTTGAACGTTCGCAATACTCTCATAACTACCGATTAATAACAATGAAGATTGAAATAGGTAATTTTTATTTCGCTTGGTAGGATAACAGTAAAAAACCGACGCAAAATATTGTTTTCGAGTTTTATCACCTTCTTTGCACATGGGCAGCATCAGGTATCTAATTAAAAATCTTACTTATCTTCTGGTAAAGTATTTTTTGCAATAATGGGATAGAAATAGAAGGTTAATAAAAGAAATTTTTTTTCACCAACAAATATTTATCGTTAATAATTTGTCGTTAAGCTTATAAATTCCATCTTCAGACAAAAATAATATTTATAGTTCGTACTTACCTATTATCTGGCTGGCCATTGGCTAATACAAAATTTCTACTGTCAAGATATTTGGTATCGAACAATGTTAATAATGTAAATAAATGCACCTTTATCCGAAATCGATTACATAATTATCATAATGACTACCGGTCGAGATAACTACAGTCGATTCACTTATGTTCATAACGCCTACTGAGGGCCTAGTAACAGTGGCACCACTTGGACTTCACCGTTACGTACCGAGGCCGTTCAAATTAAGTACTAAATTTGATTAAACTAAAATTGATTGGAGTAACGGTCGATTTAACTAATGTTTGTTTAAGATATTGGATGTTTGCACTGTTGCTTAGCTTATTACATAAACGTTAAACCTTAGTTGAACCCCATGTTTACACATTTCAAAACAAAACTGTTACCACGAAAAAGCGTTCTATTAACTCATAACACACACACAAACAACTAAACACATAAGGCAGTAAACTTGAACTTATCATTAAGCTATTCATTTGCTCTTAATATTCATTTAGTTCTAATTAGACTTGTAACTAGTAAATACTAAAACTAATAACTAAACTATCATTCAAGGCATGTCTTTGAAAGTTTTCAGTAGTAGCGCCCATACAAAAATAAGTAGATTAAGCCATGGCGGGTTATTTATTGCTGCAACTATTTTATTTATTGCTGCCTGCGTCAGGAATTAATTTGTGAAATATAATCTTTATTTTTACAGCTCTAGATATTAATATTATTATTTATTTTAATAGAGCCGTGTTGGTCGAATGGGGTTGTGCCTCGACTTTCAATCCGAAGGTCGTGGGTTCAAATCCCGGCCGGTTTCGTAAAATTTATATGCGCTCTTAACGGTGAAGGAAAACATCGTGAGGAAACCCGCAGCTTAGTCAGCTCCACACGTATTGACGTTGTCTTTCCTGTGGGCCAGGCCGATTAAGCTGAGAGTGTAGGTGCTGGGCAAGCCTATTCCATCTCAAACAATGTCCCAGGCACTACAGCCTCCCGTTAAGTGTAGGCATGGATTGCCTCCTGACGCTGTATAAATCATCTAATATAGATGTAAAGGCCTAAGATATTAATATAAAACTAGATGAAAATTACTTTTTAAAAGATCTTTTCTTGAAAAAAAAATACTTTGTGTGTAAATAGAGTTAGGTATCAAAAATATAGAGTTTGGTATCAAAAATCGTTTATTGTTTCTATAGTGTAGAGGTCTTACAGGTAAAATAGGTCTAATATGAGCCCGGATAGTTTAATTCCTGTGTCATGTTTAGATGGAGTAGGTAAACTTGTCCAACACCCATCTCTCAGCCAAGTTGGCATTAAACTTAAACTTACTTATGACTTACATAACAGTGAAGCTGCCGTGACTTTCAAAAATACGCAAATTAATTTTTGGTACAAACATTTAGGTACTTATATTTATTAACATTTTTCATAAATAGCCTATCATTGAAGGTTATTTCATAACATATATTCACTAACAACACACTTGTTTAAAAATATTTTAAAATAAACTCAAATAACTTTGAACAATAAATATAACAATAATTTGAACTTAAATATCTATAGATCGTTTCTAACGATCCTTAGATAGCTTGACTAATCCTGTTGTATTTTGTAAATATGTAGTAGCTTAGTTTCAACAAATATATTTAATTTTAATGACATAACGTGCTAACTTTAAACTAATGGATAGTTCAAATGTTTTTAAGTTCATAATTATTTGTATAATACCTATATTTCCAAATATACAGCTTTTATTTTAGATTTTTTAACAAGTGTCAGTAAAAACAGCGAGTAAAGATTTAAATATAAAAACATCAGTCTAAGATTATGTAGTCTAAGTTAGGTAGGCTCTCAATCTAACGTTCAATCTAAGGTTCTGAAACAAATAGGTATACCTAGTTATGTTACTACTTATATAATTACTCTTTGACTGTGATATCTTTGTTAGACATCCTAAATAAATAAACATATAATTGAAGTATTTACTTCTAGTATCTTCTACCGCATAAACTCTTAATATTATTACGTCATGGATATTCAATCCCGATTCTATAAGTAGGTACCTACAATATTACAGACCCGTATTCCCGTTCTTATTTTCATTCGTTAGATGAATATTCGGATTCTTACTACGATTTCTTTGAGTGCCAATTTTTCGATTTGGAATAGTTGGTCCTAGGTTAGGACTGTGTTTTAACGTTGATCTTATCGACTGAATACAATATAGCTCGTAGTAAGATCCGAATATTCATCAAACGAACGCGAATAACCCCCCTGTTTTCGTGAAAGCTAAATTTCGGAACAAAAGCTTGTAATTTTAACGAAATTACCTAGTCACAATCGTTACCTTTATCAACAAGCATAGCACATTATACATATACTTGGTAATTTTTAGGGTTCCGTACCTCAAAAGGAAAAAAACTGAAAAATAGGATCAATTTGTTGTCCGTATGTCTGTCTGTCTGTCTGTCAAGACTCAAGATCTCGGGAACGCGTGGAAGTATAGAGTTGAAATTAAAACCGTATCCTTAAGCTTAAGCTGTGAAAAATTAAAAAAAGTTAACGCAAAAAAATGATACGGCCGTTTAAACTTAGGCCTTTACATCTATATTAGATGATTTATACAGCGTTAGGAGGCAATCCATGCTTACACTTAACGGGACGCTGTAGTGCCTGGGACATTGTTTGAGATGGAATAGGCTTGGCTTACGGCCGTTTATGCCTCATGGAAATCAAAATTCATAGGGTACTTCCCGTTGACCTAGAACTATGAAATTTGTCAAGGTGGTATCGTCGACTATAAGTACGGGGAAAAATCTGAAAACCGTATATATTTAGTTAAAATCACAAAAAAACAAGGCCTAAGAAATGGGGGTCGAAATTTTGAAGTGAGTTACCCGTGTCATGTGGGGTATCGTATGAAAGGGCTTCAGATTTTTAATTATTTTAGGCTGTACCAGGTACGTATAGTTTTCGAATTATGACGAAAAATAAAAAATAAAATCCCTTCTCATGTGTAACTTTGGTGTAATGTAGGAAGGTAGTACTTAACAGTTTGCACTGTTGTACGTACCTACTTAGTCCTTTGTACGGAACCCTTTGTGGGCGAGTCCGACTCGTACTTGTCCGGTTTTTTTCTAGATCAGTGTCAGTCAATACTCGTAGAATAACGTTGGAAATAAAAGGTTTACGAACTTCAAAAGTAAGAAATATTTTTTGAAATAAAATTATTGACTTTAAATTCTGAAGTATTATAGTCCGATATTATAAAAGTCTGAAAGTTTTTCAAATACTTAAAATAATTGACATGATTTCATGAATTTAAAGCAAATGTGTCAGGCTTTTGTGTCTCTCTGTGAATTTATGTCGTCCTTGTTTTCACAGACTTTACAGTTAAAAATACTATTAGTATAATGTTTTTGAACCAATCGGAGCTGGTTGCAGTTTCGTAACTTATAAAAGCGTAGCGAATGAAGAAAATACTACATCTGTCGGGTCAGATTTTATAAAGATCCGTGTATTTCTGTAGACCAAAGACCTCCCTACTCACCAGTCATTCATGAAGGAAGGATACTACCGCATTGATCCCTTGCGGGTTTTCAGCTTAAAATAGGTAAAATTCGTACGGAATATTACCTAATTCAACATTATTTATTTTTCAACACACTTGCTCATAAAGTGGCTCTATGGTCACCGCAATTAGGCACATAATGACACCCATAATCAAACTGACTTTTTCATTACTATAACTCACTAGTGAGTAATAGATTTTTTTTTTAATTTTATTGGTTGAGTTGCTTTGTTCTTAAAAAAGTTTTTATTCAGAAAAAAGATCGTGTTCAATAGAACAAATAAATTAATGTTCCTAGTGCTTGCTCATTTCATGCATCTTCTTATTTAAATAGATAATTTTAACTCGTACGTGTTTAATAAATAAAACTTTCACTCAAATATAACTTTTGTTTTCTTTGTCATAAAAGAAAACTTTAAATTCCCCATTTTGTACGTGGCAGAATAGGCCGCAAACCCTGTGCGCCGCGCGGAAATATAGTCTGTGGCCGAACCGCGCATAGGAAAACTGATTAATTTTTCCCGCTATTGCGAAACATTTTTCACAACTCGTTTTCACTGTTAAAATGTCTACAAGTACTAGTTACGAAGAAAATGATTTATGTTGTACGCCGCCCGATATAAGATGTGAAGCCCTTAACGTTATGGAAAGTTTACTACCTGAAAACTCCAAGGAAAAATATCTATTAGCGTACCAAAATTTCATAAAATGGCAAAACAGCAAGAATACGCAGTCTTTTTCAGAAAATGTGTTCATGGCGTACTTTAAAGAATTATCTTCTATGTACAAACCTAGCTCTTTGTGGTGTTTCTACTCAATGTCAAAAAGTACAGTCCGAACAAAGAATGGAGTGGACTTAAAAACGTACTCTAATTTGTCAGCTTATCTAAAGAGACTATCCGATGGATTTAGAAGCAAGAAATCAAAGGTTTTATCGTCTGACGATATTGAAAAATTTATAAAAGATGCTCTAGATAACCAATATCTGGCTACTAAGGTTAGTTAAATTAATTTTAAATATCTACGCGACTTCAGTCTGTGTTGTATGTTGAACTTAATTATTGTTTCTTTTTTTCAGGTTGCTTTAATATTTGGTGTAACAGGTGCCTGTAGGATACAAGAATTAACAAATATAACCGTAAAAGACATAGAGAACCATGGCCAGATGCTTTTAGTGAAGATACCTATCACGAAAAATAAAATACCGAGGTCATTCACCATACACGGTCCATTCTATGAAATTGTTAAGAAGTATGAAAGTTTGCGGTCACCAAAAGCAAAAACTGACCGTTTCTTTCTAAATTACCAGAATGGTAAATGTACCTGTCAGCCTATAGGTATAAACAAATTTGGTTCTATGCCTAAAGAAATCGCTAAGTTTTTAGGTTTAGCAGATACTGAGAGCTACACTGGACATAGTTTCAGAAGAACTTCAGCTACATTGCTGGCTAATTCAGGAGCTGATATAATGACGTTAAAGCGTCATGGTGGGTGGCGATCTAGCAATGTAGCAGAATCATACGTAGAAGATTCCATTCAAAACAAGAAAGAAATTTGTGCAAAAATCACAAAAAGAATTAAACTTGATTCTGAGGCGCTTCCTACTGACGAAACACCAAGTACATCCAATGATTGGATTTCACCTACCTACACGAATAACGAGCCATCTCAAATTACAATAGAACATGAAAGTAATTCAATAAATAATCTATCTGATGAGACCGCTATGCCATCAAAAACAGTTAATTATAATTTTACTAACTGCACATTTACTAATTGTTTATCTAAATAAACTTTTTATCTACTAAATAAAATGAGTTTTTATTATTATTTTATTCGCAAGTGTGTTGAAAATCGGTAAAAGAAAACGTTAAATTTCCCATTTTGTTCGTGGCAGAATAGGCGCAAACCTGTGCGCGGCGCGGAAATATAGTCTGTGGCCGATCGCAATGCGCGCGCATAGGAAAACTGATTAATTTTTCCCGCAATAGCAAAACATTTTTCACAACTCGTTTTCACTGTTTAAAATTAGTTTTTATTGTTATTTTATTCACAAGTGTGTTGAAAAACGTCGTATGATACACGTGTGTATTGATGATTACCTGCCTCGGTTATATTAAGACCCTCGCCGATGGCTCGGGTCTCAATTTGCCTCGGCGGTAATCACCAATATTACACACTAGTACCATAATGTACTATTGAATTACAGTTTGACTTGAAGTTTGTAAGTATAATACTAATTATTTAGAAACTTATCAGCAAGTAATCAATGTTAAGTATTCCTTTTCAAAGGAGCACTGAGAAAAAGTTTTCTTTTCAAGTTTGTTATGGAACATGAGCAAACTTTGGAATGTATGTACAGTAAGTATAATGAACGTCTATGAGAAAAACACGCCTCAGGGGACCCTAAATTTACAGATTCACAAAACCTGAATGTAATTACACGTAACTAACACTTATTTAATAAATAATAGATTTGTAACATTGTTTTCCTAAACATCAACCCGTACTCGAATGAAAAAATCCCTGTTCCTTTTATTTACCCTCTACCCGTATTCCTCCTGTAGTTGTTTCTTTATCTTTTTAGTTTTATTGTTTTTTGATATTTTTATTTTTTCGTTTGCACAATTCACTATCACTTCAGGCATGTCGTTTTCGTTCAACCTGTGATTGTCCACGTTAGTGTCTTTGGTTCGAATGATGCCGCCGCAGTCGTCGGTGTGGCAGTACCGGCCGTTACGACACAAGTGGGCGTGGCAGCACCTCTCCTGCTGTCTACGACTTCGGTTGTGCATGCTGGGCTCATTTCTCAGCGAGTTCCCTGTAAAGTAAAATTTTTGTAAATTAAAACTAATTATAATTAGGTGGTTTGGGTCGTTTTTAGGTACTAAGCTAACCTACCCCCACTTTTGACGCACACACCACTGAAACAGAGCGGAGTTTAGCAGCGCATAATAGATGATTCACGCTACACCGGGTCGGGGCCGCGCGCGCCGTGTCCCGGCTGGGACTCGGTCAAACATCTCTAGTATACTTTGTGTATGAAGTGATTGATGCTTGACCGTGCCGGGTTGAGCCCGCCGGCGGGGCACGGCGTTGAAATGTCCGTGGATATTGTTTCCTTGGACTCGGCTCGGCCCATAACATTTCATTAAATTTACAATAAAAATAACCATAAAAACGTTTAACGACTGATAAAATCTTTATTTGAAACAAAATACCTATCACAGACACGGCCGTGCAAAGAATACACGCAAAAAGCCCGGTGTAGCATGAACCTGGCCCGGCCGGCGCACGGTGGACGAGTCTCGGGTGGAGCCCGCCGCGGCCTCGACTCGGTGTGGCGTGAATCATCCTTAAAGCGCATTGTGATTGCTTTTGAATGAAAATTTGGAGTACTTATTCTGATTAGTCAATTTACGCGTCGCTAAGTTCCGCTCTTCTGAGTTCTGCCTCAGTGGAAATGCACTCTAACACAATATGCTCAGGAAAGCACACCGGTCAAACAAGTGAGAGCTGAAAATCCTACCAGCCATACCATACCCATCTCTCTACATTAATTCAGTGGCATGTCACAGGGAAGATTCGTTTAATCCTTACGAATGTTACTTATTTATTATCATCAAAACAGAAAGGAGACTGTTCAAAAGCGGTCTATGAGCCAATAGCAAAACTGTAATGGTATTTGTGTAGGGATGCCTCATTTACATATTTGTGCAAAGGGGCATCCAAATCTGACCCTTTAGTTTTGAGATATACAGGGTGGATTTTTAATCATTATAGTTACAGGAAAACGTTTTTAGGAGACCATGCATAACTTTTTGAGGTGTTCTAAACTCCACTAACTCATTTTGGAAAAAGTGTACAGTCAGCGAAAAAAGTGCTGACCATAAGCGGTCTTTGAACCAATAGCGATACTGTAATAGTATTGTTGTAGAAATACCTCAACTACATCCATATGCAAAGGGGCATTAAAATCTGACCCTACAGTTTTGAGATTTTCTATGTTAACCTTAACCGTTCTAGTTACAGGAAAACATTTGTAGGAGGCTACTTATAACTTTTTGAGATATTCAAAACTGCATTTACACATTTTGGAAAAACAGTACAGTCCGCGAAACAAATGCTAAAATCCCAAAAAAATGTTTCAAAGATTTAGGGCGTGGTTTTTGAACCAATTTTGATGCCCCTTTGCATATGGATAAAGTTGAGGTATTTCGACAGAAATACCATTATAGTATCGCTATTGGTTCAAAGACCGCTTTTGGTCAGCACTTTTTTCGCTGACTGTACACTTTTTCCTAAATGAGTTAGTGCAGTTTAGAATACCTCAAAAAGTTATGCATGGTCTTCTAAAAACGGTTTCCTGTAACTATAATGATTAAAAATCCAGCCTGTATATCTCAACTCTGCAGGGTCAGATTTTGATGCCCCTTTGCACAAATATGTAGATGAGGCATCCCTACAAAAATACCATTACAGTATTGCTATTGGTTCAAAGACCGCTTTTGGTTAGCACTTTTTTCGCTGACTGTAGACTTTTTTCTAAATGAGTTAGTGCAGTTTAGAATACCTCAAAAAGTTATGCATGGTCTTCTAAAAACGGTTTCCTGTAACTATAATGATTAAAAATCCAGCCTGTATATCTCAACTCTGCAGGGTCAGATTTTGATGCCCCTTTGCACAAATATGTAGATGAGGCATCCCTACACAAATACCATTACAGTATCGCTATTGGTTCAAAGACCGCTTTTGGTCAGCACTTTTTTCGCTAATTGTACACTTTTTCCAAAATAAGTTAGTGCAGTTTAGAATAATTTAAAAAGTTATGCATGGTCTCCTAAAAACGTTTTCCTGTAACTATAATGATTAAAAATCCACCCTGTATATCTCAAAACTACAGGGTCAGATTTTGATGCCCCTTTGCACAAATATGTAGATAAGGCATCCCTACACAAATACCATTACAGTATCGCTATTGGTTCAAAAACCACGTCCTAAATCTTTGAAACATTTTTTTGGGATTTTAGCATTTGTTTCGCTGACTGTACTGTTTTTCCAAAATGTGTAAATGCAGTTTTGAATATCTCAAAAAGTTATAAATAGCCTCCTACAAATGTTTTCCTGTAACTAGAACGGTTAAGGTACCTGACCTATGAGCTAGTCTCGAAATTCCACCCTGTATATCTCAAAACTGCCGGGTCAGATTTTGATGCCCCTTTGCATACGGATGAAGTTGAAGTATCTATACAGAAATACTATTACAGTATTGTTATTGGTTCAAATTCCGCTTATGGTCAGCACTTTTTTCGCTGACTGTACATTTTTTCCAAAATGTGTGAATGCAGTTTTGAATATCTCAAAAAGTTATGGATGGTTTCCTAGGAACGTTTTCCTGTAACTAGAACGGTTAAGGTACCTGACCTATGAGATAGTCTCGAAATTCCAACCTGTATATCTCAAAACTGTAGGGTCAGATTTTAATGCCCCTTTGCATATGGATGTAGTTGAGGCATTTCTACAACAATACTATTACAGTATCGCTATTGGTTCAAAGACCGCTTATGGTCAGCACTTTTTTCGCTGACCGTACACTTTTCCCAAAATGAGTTAGTGTAGTTTAGAATACCTCAAAAAGTTATGCATGGTCTCCTAAAAACGTTTTCCTGTAACTATAATGATTAAAAATCCACCCTGTATATCTCAACTCTGCAGGGTCAGATTTTGATGCCCCTTTGCACAAATATGTGGATGAACCATCCCTACACAAATACCATTACAGTATCGCTATTGGTTCATAGACCACGTCCCATACAACTTTGAACAGTCTTGTTTACAATGCGGAAATTCGTGCTTGTTGATTTTAGTAGTGACGTCTACGGAGAGCGGAATCATTAGCTCATCATTATACCATTTAGAAGGTTTTGGAAGCTAAATGTTCTTAAATGCACATCGACTGTAATTTAAAATGCTCTGACAGCAAAACGTCCTCACTACTATTATACTCACCAAGTTTCAATATTACCTAAGTATAGAGTTTAACTATAAAATAAACTTTTTTATTGACTAAAAATGTAGGTAAGTACTTTAATATTATCATAAGATTTATTATTATTACAAGACAAGAAAAAAGTCTACTTGTTTAGTACCTATCCGTCTTTTTTTGCATCTAATAGTAAATAGGCACTGTGATTGACTAGCAAATAGAACGCGAAAAAATGACCTTACACTTAAACAACTTGCTTTATAATAATAAAAAATATTTTATAAAAAAAATGCTGAGAATTTATTTATTTAAAAGGGTATTTTAATTTACAGAAACTAAGCTACTACATATTTACATAAAATATGTTTATTTACAAAATATAACTCTAAGGATCTAAGAATCTAAGGATCGTTAGAAACGATCTATAGATAACTCAACTGATCCAGGTCACTGTCAGTCGGAAGCGTGCTCAAAACTGGCGGCATTACCACGCTGGATGGCAAAGCTGATCCTTTGAGCCAAAAATGTGCCATCTCTCGGATCACGCGTCGTAAGTATTTAAATACTTTATTACACAAAATTGCATATTATGACTGACAGAAAGATGACATCAAAGTCTTTTGCACCCTATGTAAGTACGGATCCCAAAGAGCCTGACTAAACCTGCGTTTTACCTCGAACTGGGATCTCGCGACATTCGGTATCATCAAAAATGGTTTCCGACTGGCTGGATCAGTTGAACTGTAGATCGATACAATTAGGCATAGGAAAGTTTGGAGGAGCTTTCGTGTATAATGACGCTATGCTTTTTTATAGTCCAAGTTGAAATAAGTATAGTACAAAGCTCTAGGGTATTATTTATTTATTAGTGATGGCGTGACTTTTATATCACTGCGGCCATGAAGACCTATTGTGATCGCCACTTTCAAGTCGCCCCTTGAGGCGGGGCGTTCATAGTTCTAGGGTATCAGATATTATGACTAAAATTTGAATAGAGCATTTGCAATTCAGAAACGTGAAACAATACGGTGCGATAATAACTGTATGATTAGAATGCAGAAATCATTTTAACTGGAGCGTCAGGGTTTCGGCGAATGGTGTGGGGCGAGGAGTGTGCATTGTCTATACCTACCTTTACCTTACCTACGTGATTATTATGAATTATCTGATCATTACTAGCCGCGAATTTATTCTAAGCTAAACTAGGCTAAATCAGGATCTAATTGAGGTAAATAACGGAATAAATTCCCGTTTTATTAACTTTTAAAGACGCAAAAATTCAATTATCCAAGTTTTCACTGAAATCATGCTCGCTTCACTCGACCACATCAGCAGCATATCTGATTTTATTTGCATACCTACGTTATTCTTATTCTAAATTCTAATTTTGTTTAACTGAATCAAAAAGGTCACTGAATTGGTTGATGTCCTAATGTATGCTACACAGTTACCTAACTTCTGCAGTTTCATCGTACTTTTGTAACCCTTGTTCCTCTGATTGTTCTGAATAAACTATATTTTTTGTATTTTGTATGTATACTTACAGTCAATGAAAGATGATGAACAAACTGTAGGTACTTAGATACCTATACTTTGGTATAACTGGTAGGTACCTAAGTATAAAAAACCGTGACTGGCACTCCCGGTAGTGCCGACGGAAGTGAAAACTTGAACAAAAAAATGTTTATGCATTTTTATTCATCCGTCTAGTTATAAAATGAGCTTTTAGAAATTTTAAAATATTGCCGTAAAAGTTTAAAGTTTACAGAGTTAGATGGCGGTAATAGTAGTTGTCGGTGTGAAGTCACGTGACCTTTTCGAGGCGAATCCAATAATTTATTCTCATCTCACTCATTAAAAAATGCCCAACGCGCCTAAAGAAGTTTTTACTTCAAAAAACATCCCTGCATCTCTACTCTCTTCTTTTTACGGTTAAGCTCGCCTTTGTCATAAAATAATAATAATGCTGGACATTTCACATAGCATTATCTAGCCCCAAACTAAGCATAGCTTGTAATATGGGAACCAGATAACTGATATACTTACTACTTATATACTTTTTTGTTTGTAAATACATACATATTATACGTAGAAACACCCAGACCCGAGATAAATATTTGCAGATCATACAAACATTTATCCCGCGGCGGGGTTCGCACCCGCCCGCAACCTTCTGCGCCCCAAGCGGGATTTCACTCACTGCGCCACAGAGGTCGTCAAACCTCAATACCTCACTAGCTAAGTTTTTTATGTAGGTAGGTAAGTATTCATGATTTTCTTTAAACGATAAAAAAGAAATAAGAGTTTATAGGCAGTCTTTTGTCGCATGTCGATCGAAAGCTTAAATAAGTACCAAATTGGTTAGCGTGTTCAATCATACATATACTTATCGCAAGCCTCTACTTCCTTCCCCGTTATCCGAGTTTTATCACATAGCTCTTAAATCCAATGACAATACAAAATATTGTATAATATACAGTAATAACTGTAAGTATTTCGTTTTATTCTGTTAGAGCAATGAATGATACATATGTACGAAAGATTATTATGAAAAAATATGGCAGTATGTATGTAATACAACTCAGTGCGATTCGAGGTATTTTTATAAAAATAGTGTCCTAATTTATGAGTAGGTACATAACTAAAAATGTAAGTAGGTGCAATATAGAATGAATCCAACCCGAAACCAACTGCATTGGGCCTTTGTCCACTGTGCCAGACCAGAGATGTCAATATTATGAGTAGTCTGACCTGAGTTCCCGCTGGAGGTGGGGTTGCAGACGAAAGGCATGGCGGAGTAGGAACAGCGCTGGCCAGTGGTCTGCTGTCGCGTGCAACTTTTCACCGTGTTCTGTAAACATTGTGTTGCTACATTTATATTCATCAAACATCTGTCCTAGTTACGTGTACAAAGGTGACTAAGCAAGTGCCTACAGAATATATATCTCTGATAAATTCAGTTCCAGCTTTCGATTTATTACGCTTTGTACACTGTACTGCAGTCTTCATTTATTTTTTATTTTTATGTTGGACTTCACTCAGCATCTAGCGCCAAAGTAAGCAGAGCATGTGTTAGGGAAACCACATGACTATTATAACTAACTTATCTACTTATACTTACATACTTTTTGTAAATATACGTATAGAAAATAAAAAATACTAGGTATTAAGAAAAGTTATATTTTTATTATTCTCGACTCATAAACTGATGTTGATTGTTTATTAGTATTATTTTAACTTGATCTGCAAGTTTTTGAAATAGAAAAATAACGATTACCTAGGTATTTAAATTCTTTCAACTATTTGGGTGTTATGGTAATTTTTTTATGCAAATACCTACAGCATTCAACGTCAGTTATCTTTTGCTAAAATTGACAGGTTAGGTACTTACTCGTACGTTATTTGCCAAATAAAACAAAGTCGACATTTTTTTTCACCATTCTGTTCATTTTAGTTTTGGCCAAATATAAGGAATACCTATACCTACAGGATCCGTCCTAATGTAATTTAAGTTTGTACCTAACAATGTTAGTCATTGGCAAAATTTTAAATCAAAACTATGAAACTTTTCGGCAACTGTTTTAATTTAATTGTGGCGCCCACAATGGCAAAATATAGGGTAATTGTTTCACACTCCTACCTAATAACACATTCTGCAGTCGGTGCTGCTAATACTTACATATTAAAATTGTATGTGGTACTTATGTACATTTCATTTTGTATGATTTTTAAAATACACCCCAAAAAAATGATGATTTTACTCCTGTTCCTTGGTGACCAAAACCGTGAAGAACCAAGGCTACGGTTTGAGGCCTACTTTTTAGGTAATCCATCTTAAATCTAAATTTAAATACGCCAAATTTCAGCTTAATCTGTTCAGCGGTTTGGGCGTAAAAGCGTAACAAACAGACAGACAGACAGAGTTACTTTCACATTTATAATATTAGTATGGATATGGATTGGTACCTTAGGTACCTTATGTATTATAAACCACGACAATATCTTTGAGAAAAATATCGGATAGAATAAGAACCGTGTTTTCGAAACAACAAAATCAATTATAAAGTTCAAAGTTTTATACCAACTACTTTTGCAGTAGTTGAGAATCTCTCAAGCTAATTTTGCGTTGTGCCTGCTCAAGTGTACCTGCTCACAAGAGAATGATACTCAAGAAGTTATATGAAGTTCAATTAACACGGATCTTCTCACAGTCACATCATTATTTTAAGCGATGCGCAATTTAACACTTTTTGCTACCAGCACTGGACTGCGTAGCAACATTTGCTCAAGTACCTACTCAGCTTAGCAGCGATTGTGATTCAACTAAGGCTTGTAATAAGCTCTGCCAAAAGTACTGTGAATGTAGTGCCCATGCACGAGCCCATTCTAACTTAAGACGCTGTTTTCACGATACACGATACAGAATATTAGCTCTTGCTCCCTTGAGTTAGAGAAAGCAGTAGGCAAGAATGGTATGCCAGAATGGTATCTTTATAAAGGCGTTTAATGGTTGATGAACCGCGCCTATACCACATTAAAAGTGTATCCACACTTCTAGGAATGTACAAGATTACCTACATAGAATGCGCTTAGCAAAATATCGCATAAAATGAAAATACTCTACCTAAAGCACTCTAGCAATAAAAAGGCCATAAATGTGTATCATTGAGGATTAGACTACGACTAATGAGTTTTGTGTATATAGGTAAACAGTCATGTAGTCAAATCGACTCTACATCAAACTTACAAAGTTACCAAGTTTTAAAACTCTAAAAGTTTAGTCAAATTAACAATTAAGTAAATAATTCAATTAACTAACCTTTTTTTTTTTTTTTACGGATAGAAAATCTGCTCACAGACATCCAATTACGTCGAGGGAACGTAATTGGGGTGTGTGGGGTTGTCGAACACTCGACGACCCACTAAAAACTACCCGATGGCCGGCCTCTATGCATAACGAGGGGCTCCGGGATCTCCTACGGAACGCACACGGTGCCCCTCTCGCATTTTGCCTTGAGCACAATCCCGGTAATGGCACCCACAGCCACGCCCGGCACCCACACACGCGGCTGTTAAACCACGTGCGTGGAGCTCACGACAACACTTGCCACACAGTGTCGCCGCCCTCCCGGGATCTGCATGATGAGCAGCCAGAGCCCTCACTCCAACCGCCCGCAGACCCGAAAAGTCCCCTGTTGGGCAGGGGATAGCACTCGCCCCCTCGCGGGGCAGGCGGTGCGGGGCTGATGTTGCCAACAACCCGTTCCCGCCTTCCATCCCGAGCGGGTTCGGCCTCGCTCCGAACCCACTCCGCGGCCTCGGCATCCAGACCATACAAGTGACTGGTGCCAAGGCAAGTCAGTCAGTGCCTATCCGACCGAGTCGCCAAGGCACCCACATCCCATGATGCCGGGCAAGAGAAGCGAAGGCGGCGATATTGCGTACCACGCACTCTCCAGAGGAGGTATCACCGCCTTCCACCTCTTCGGTGTTCCGCCGCCTACGAGCCTGCCAGCTCATCCTAGCTTCATCCACTGCGCCCTCTGCGAGTCAGAGGGACGCGCGGAGAAGCTACCCCCTTCGTCAAAACGGCCGCAGAGGACAGGGAGAGCGGCAACGAAACACCGACACTCCTCTTCCACTGCGGCCCCGCCGCCAACGCATCAGACGGTGCGCCACCGTTTGGTCGCGGAAGATAGGGCAAGCGGCAACGACACACCGACACGCCTCTTCTCCCGCGACCCCACCCTCCTCGGACGCATGCAGGGCGTCCCCGCCTGGGATTCCTTTTAGCTTCACCGTGTCTCCCTCACGGCTACTGAGCCCCCCCATCGCGACAAGATTGGAATCCATCGGGGGGGTCAATTAAATAACCTAACCTAACCTAACTAGATCAACTAGACCAGCGTTATTTCGTGTGGACTTGACTGAGCTGCAGGTTTCCTCACGATGTTTTCCTTCGCCTTTAAGAGCTCCTTTATACCAACTTTATAATTTGAACTACTAGACGCTTGCGAAAGGGACAAGCTTACACTATTTTAGAGCTACGTCAAATATTTAAGTATCCAAATAGGTTCTCTTGCTAAAAAAGTTCGAGAACCGCTGAACTAGTCAGTCAATGTTTTTCACACACAGAAAAAAAACTCTTTTGAAGTAGCAGAAGTTGTTGATTTAAAGTATATTAAACTTTAAAGTATATTACTTATGTATTATTAAAATCTAAATATCTATAAAATGTAGGTATGTAAGTAATACACTCGGTAACAAAAGAGTATGACTAGCAAAAGGAAAAAAAGTTTTAACGTTTAAAAAAAATATAACACGTACCTAAAAGTTAATTATTTTACTTAGATGTTTTATCAAGTGCCTACTGCCCAGTCATTTTCATTATCCATAATGACCTGGCATCTTCGAGACGTATTTTCAACTACTTTTCTGCGCATTATCACCTGCTATTGATTTTATATATTTTTTTGCAAATTTTAAATTGCAAGTAAGCTCCGCGGTAGTCAGTGCTAAAAAGCAAGCTCTTCAACGCCCAAATTTTTTTGTAACGCAAGGGTTTGCGGCAGGCGATTTTAAGGGCCAATTTAATACCATTTAATACCATTAATTAATTGTGGTGCTGTGTATATAGGTGAAAGCAGTGTTTAGGGTCATTGTCTTCTTTTAAAATCCATGATTTAAAATGGGCACATGGTACAGTTAGCAACGAAAGTCGATAACATTTTATGTTTCACAAATCTGAATATTTACTTATAACAGTGTCTCTATTATTTAACAATATTACAAGCGGGCTCTATTATTTAACAATCTACCTTACAATGGCAAAGAATGTACCAATATAAATACCTATAAAAACAAACTTAAATATTATGTTCATGGATTGGAATACAATCATGATCTAGAATATAAACAAAAGAAACATAAAAAATAAAAGGAATAAAAGGTAATAAAAAATCATGAAAATAACAAAAAAAATCTTTACTTACCTAAGTACCTACTCGTATTACAAATTAATTAAGTTAGTTAAAAGTTCTAAGTGTAGGTATATTCATTGTAAGTAAATCATTGTGTTCCTATGAGAATAAAGCTCTTTAAACAGAAATCCGTAACATCATGACCAACCTTTTTATTAATATTTGAAGATAAAGTCTTGGTTCATAATAATTTCCCAAGATTTTTTTTTTCTAGGTTATCGAAAACAAAAGCCATTTTAAAAAGTCCAACTGTTAATCGACTTTTGTTGGTGAATTTACCTTCATTTACTTCCTTACAGCGTTCAGAGAACCGGTAAACAAGTTCCAATTGCCAAAACTACTTTATTTTCATCGGAAGCATCCCTGAAAACGTGTTTTGCAAGCACGAGGTGAATATCTAGGTACATAGGTAATATTTTTTGACCTCTTATTTTAATAAGGTGATCTCGTCAATCTCGTCGGATGGTCTCGTCAATGTTCTTCGGTGTTTTTGTCTTAATCTTAACTAATTTACAATTAATAATATATGTATAATTTAGATTATATTTAGCCTTTTATAAACTTGGTAGTTTAAAATACTCTCACACGAAGAGTTCCTCCCCCGAATGGTCACTGTCGTTTGTTTATCGAGAACAAAAAATACGGAAAAACACGGTAAGGGGACCTGACCTTCTTTATTTTTAGCTTTGTTTTTTGTTTATAATATTTTTGCTATAGTAGCAGGTGCAGACCCTTATTTAGCACTGGGGCAGACATACAGACAAAAGAAAACTTTTTATGATAATAAGGTTAGGTTAGGTTGGTACCTACTAAAAAGTTGTACCTATACTATTAACACTATTAACGGGATATTTACCATGATTCAATTTAATAATAGTTAATAGTGTTGATAACCATGATAGTTTAAAAAGTTATAGTTGTACCTATGATGTACAGTGGTAGGTACAGTCAGCGACATAAGTTCATGAACAACTGGAGATTTAAAAGCTTCATTTTCATCATTAGAGCCATGTTGGTCGAATGGGGTTGTGCCTCGACTTTCAATCTGAAGGTCGTGGGTTCAAATCCATCAATGGGTTTTTCGTTTCGTAAAATTTATATGCGCTATGACACGAGCTCTTAACGGTGAAGGAAAACATCGTGAGGAAACCCGCAGCTTAGTCAGCTCCACACGTATTGACGTCGTCTTTCCTGTGGGCCAGGCTAATCAAGTTGAGAGGATGGTTTAGGTGCTGGGCAAGCCTATTCCATCTCAAACAATGTCCCAGGCATTACAGCGTCCCGTTAAGTGTAGGCATAGGTTGCCTCCTGACCCTGTATAAATCATCTAATATAGATGTAAAGGCCTATGTTTTTTTTCATGATTATTTGTGGAAAATTGTGTATTTTTCACAAATAGTAATGGCGCGAGGTGAAGCATCCAATATTTATAAGATGAAGGTACCCATTCACGAGACGTCCATTTGGCAGACGTCTTTTTGAACTGGACGCATGGATTTTTATTAGTTTGGAAATACAGAGCTTCACGACGTTGTTTTTACCATTCACGGAACGGTTTCGGAAGACGACCACTCCATTTGGATTGGTGGACGTATTGTGAATGGGTACCTTAAAGTTTTAGTTACAAACCTACTAGTTTGGCAGATAGAAGATCAAATGTTCATGAACTTCTGTCGCCGACCGTGCTACAATATAAATATTGTGCGCCTTGAAGTTTGCCGCGACGAATACTTATTTTGGTTCTACCAATGGTAGCCTACCATAGACTTCAGGATGTACACAAAAGAATCCTCATGGCCTATGGGGGCTAATTGTAATCTATCGGACAAATATAGTTTTCTTACAGAACACGAACACATAGGTACACCTACTTACTTGTATATAAGTAAATCAATTGTTATTACTGTAATTTTTCAAGTTACGCTATTGAATGAGTAGTGCGTACCTAGTCACCGTGAGCTACTACCTGGTTGCATCCAAGGCTAAATAAGATTATTAAATAGAGAATCCATATTCATTATAAGTGAGATATGTTTATAAATAGATACAGCAGTAGCTGTAGGTAAATGGTAGGTAATTGATGATCGTTCGTAATAATAGCTGTACATGCGAGAGTAAGTGATCATAATTAAAATGTACGTACAGTTCTTCCAACGAATCTAGGCATTCGTGAAGTTAGCCGTTTGTCTGCGCAGAACACAATTTTGTATCAAAAAGCGGTTACTGCGCAGACCAACAGCTAACTTTGGAAGACTATACCATTACAGAAGGCATAAGTAGCGATGGGCTTGAAACCTGCCAAACTTAGGCCATTAGCTACAAACAAATACTGAATTTGCTCGAATTTAAATAAAAATCTTGAGCTATTAATTTTTCTAATAAGTAGTCTAATTCTTATAAAAATAAATTAAAATAAAAAAGTTTCAGTAAAAAAAGCTTAGGTATGAATATTAAGGATCATAGTGATGATTAAAAAATAGAAGATTGTAAATAAAAATTAAAAGAGATTACCTACAGATAGCTATTAGGTCAGAGGTGCTAAAATAAAAGTGATCAAGGATTGAACGGAGTTGTAATTGCAAGAAAACTAAAATTAAATTTTCCAAGATTGTTTTTTCAAAACTCAAGGCTCCAAGCCGCTACCGCTAAGTCTTTGCAAATAGAGGTTAGAAAAGTCAGCGTTGATTAAAAATATCGACTTGTAAAATCACTTAGCTATTCAATTCTTTATTTTTTTGTGAATAGGTAAGTACCTATTGATATTTGTTTTGTATATTTACCTTCCTAATTTCTTCTTTTAGTGTTCTTTTCTAGTATTTAATTAATTTATTAACGGCCGTTGGGGTAGAAATGTTCTCGAGTGGAGGCCACGCACCGGAAACCGCAGTAGAGGACGGCCCCCCACTAGATGGAAAGACGATCTGGTAAAGGCTGCTGGGAGCCGTTGGGTGCAGGCTGCACAAGATCGATCGCTGTGGAAATCGATGGGGGAGGCCTATGTTCAGCAGTGGACACTAGATGGCTGACATGATGATGATTATGAATCTATTATTATAAGAATCTTTGTCCTGACTGACTGACTGACTGACTGACTGACTGATAGACAACGTACAGCCTAAACCGCTGGTCGTAGAGACTTGAAATTTTGAGGGTATGTCCGTCTTGGTGCGTAGGGGTGTACTAAGAAGGGATTTTTTGAAATTCAACCCCTAAAGGGGTGAAAAGGGGTAAAAACCATTGTATGAAAAATCGTATTCCTGGCACTTGGAGACATGAAATTTAGAATTATGATAGTTCAACGCTTTTAATGAAAGTCTACATTCAAAAAAATTCAAAACTACCCCTAGAAGGGGATGTAGGGGGTGTTAATGTTTGTATGGGGTTTTTTGAATGCGTGGTCCGATTTGCTTGAAACTCTGTATGATTATTTAAAAATGTAAATAAAAAATTTCCGCACTCTAATAATTTCATAACTACCCCTAAACTGGGGTGAAAGGGGTGTTAAAGTTTGCGTAGGATTTTTTAATACGTGGTTCAATTTGGTCGAAACTCGGTATGAGTATTTAGCAGTAGTGTAATAAAAAATAGCTGCATGTTTTTTTTTTCAAAATCTACCCTTTAATGGGGGTGAAAAAGAGGAAGTACAGTACAGATTCTATGGGAGCCATAAGTCCATTGGGAGTGGAAGTGGGGTATTTGGGGAAGGGATAACGTATAAGGGATAAGCGGGAAAAAGTGGAATGAAGCGGGATAAACCGGGAGAATGCGGGATAATGCGGGGGGAAAAGCGGGATAATGCGGGGGGAAAAGCGGGATAAACAGGAAAAAAGCTGGATAATGCGGGATAAACCGGGAAAAAGCGGGATAATGCGGAAAAGGCGGGGGAAAAGCGGGATAAACTGGAAAAAAGCAGGATAATGCGGGATAAAGCGGGGGGAAAGCAGGTTAAACTGGGAAAAAGCAGGATAATGCGGGATAAAGTGGGATAAAGCGGGGAAAAAGCGGGATAAACCAAGAAAATGCGGGAGAATAGGGGGATAAACTGGGAAAAAGCGGGGTAATACGGGATAAAGCTGGGGAAAAGCGGGATAAACTGGGGAAAAGCAGGATAATGTGGGATAAAGTGGGGAAAAGGTAGGATAAACCGGGATAAAGCGGGGGAAAAGCGAAATAAACTGGGGAAAAGCAGGATAATGCGGGATAAAATGGGAAAAAAGCGGGATAAACTGGGAAAAATCAGGATAAAGTGGGGGAAAAGCAGGAAAAAGTGGGATAAACCGGGAAAAAGAGGGATAATGTGGGGGAAAAGTAGGATCAAGCGGGAAAAAGTGGGATAAACTGGGAAAAGACAGGATCATGCAGGATAAAGTTAGGTAAAAGCGGGATAAAGCAGGGAAAAGGCAGGATAAAGTGGGAAGAAGCTGTATGATGCGGGAAAAGCGGGGTAAACTGGGAAAAAGAGGGATAAAGCAGGGAAAAAACGAGATAATGTGGGATAAAGCGGGATAATTCGGGATAAAGCGTGGAAAAAGCAGGAAAAAACGGGATCAAGCGAGAAAAATGGGATGATGCGGGATAAAGTGGGGGGAAATGGGATAATGTGGGATAAGTGGGAAATAACGGGAAAAAATCATAAAATCATATTCCTGGCACTTAGAGACATGAAATTTAGAATTATGATAGTTCAACAGTTTTAATGAAAGTCTGCATTCAAAAAGCTTCAAAACTACCTACTACCCCTAGAAGGGGGTGTTGATGTTTGTATGGGGTTTATCGAATGCGTTGTCCGATTCGCTTGAAACTCGGTATGAGTATTAATTAGTGTAATTACAAAATGTATGCATTCAAAAAAAAAAAAACTACCCCTAGAAGGGGGTGTTAATGTTTGTATGGGGTTTTTGAATGCGTGGTCCGATTCGCTGGAAACTCGCTATGTGTGAGTACTGAGTAATATTTTATATATATTTTTTTTACTCCACTATAAAGGGGGTGAAAGAGGGAGTAACAGTTGCTATGAGAACCATAAGTCCTAAAAACTTGAAACTTGGAGGGTACATTCTTCTTCTGCTGCATTTTAGGATTTCGTAGGGGTGGGGTGAACTTTTGTATTTAGGGGGTGGGTTGAAAGGGAGGGCTGTAAATAATTCCTGAAACAGGGTGTTGGCGGTGATTAAGTATGTGTGGTATTTCTTAAGTGGGAGTGAGATTGGAAGTGGGGTTAATGGATTTATGGATTTATGGATTTGTGAGTTTATGGGGGGGCGGCAGATTAAAATGTGAGAGTGAGATTGTGAGTCACATTAAGAGTGAGAGCGAGATAAGGGTTAGATTAAGGGTCAGATTTAGAGTGAGATTAGGACTCAGACTCAGTCATCAAAGTTGAACTTGCAGTCACAGTCACTCAGTTTAGTTAATGTGATGAAAAGCTTAAGCTTACTCAAGTGATAAGGGCTATGTTGATATGTACCACGTGAACGAAGTCGCGGGCATTCCGCTAGTTAATTTATATTGCTCTTTTTGATTACGAGTATAAAGCCTTAGGATAATAATTCTATAATGTACCACTATAGGTACTAGGTATTAAACCAGCCGGTTTCTCGAACGCAAATCATCTTCATAAGTAGGTAATTAAATAATCATTGTTCAAATCTCATGTCAAGTGCCAAATTGGTTGCTCTAACGTTGATTTCATGCTTTGATTTTGAACACAAATTCTCGAACCAAATCCGTTGTCAAATATGAGAATGGATTTCTGGAACGTTGGTTGTGGCTGGATCTTTGATCAAAAAATCATGTCAATCTAATGCCTTGTCGCTTCAGGACAGGTTCGCTTTATGGCAAATTAGTATTAAGCCAGTGTCAAACTAATCAGTGCTGGGTTGAAATATATACCACATTGTCGCAGATTTTTACGGAAGTTACGTCTATTGAGTGGATATTGAAAAGAATAAGTATCGCTTTCGTATTTAACAGTGAGCAGCACTACGATGTGCAGACCAGAAAATTGCGAAACTACTCTGGAATTCTGTGGTGCAGACACTCAGAACCTAGAGGTTAAAAAGAGAAAAGGTCGAGCCGTTTAAATAGTTTTCAGAACAGAAATTCAAGATGCGTTACATACAGAGTTAAGATTTTCTTGTGCGACCAGTACCTACTTATTATTCTGTATTTAAAGATTTTTTTAAATGTATCCCAAAAATTAGCACCCATGCGGGATTTAAACCCACGACCTTGCCGATCCGTGGCATCGCTCTAACCAACTGAGCTAACGATACGATATTTTTGGGATACATTTAAAAAAATCTTTAAATATCCCTAAGTGTGCGGTTAACACTATAAAAATATAATCCTTATTCTGTATTTGATACCTACTCTATTAGAGAACCCATAAAACTTAAGGCGTAAAATCAGCCTTACAGCAAATTCTAGTACCTACTTACCTAGTAACAAATGAAAGTGAAATAAGTAAAAAAAAAAAGATCTGAGAGAATGTCTACCGCGCCTTGGGGATACAGTTGAGAACCTGCTAACGTTTTACCTAGTACGTTTTTAGGCAATAGAATAGGCTATTCAAACAGCTCGACCCTATTCAAGAGTCTAGGTGCCTGCACGTCTTCACTGCTGCTCAACGGTAATTTCTCCTATCATTCTTCATTTGTTGAGTCACTCTTTTCATGTGAAAGATAATGTTTGATTTTATCCATCATTGACCGTCTTCTACCTATACATCCTTCCACATTCATCAAACACTCTCCTTGTGTTAAGACATGGCATGCTCATACCATGTTAATCTATTGAAAATCAATAAATGAATCAATTAATCTAACGTATACACTCGATTTTAATTATACGAGACTCTTATCCCCCAGATTGCACACCTGCTTAACCCTTTCACCACACTTCAACACAAGTTTTATTATTACCAATTATAATTATTGTTATAATTTGCTTCTAACTAAAACTATTAGCGTAGCAATTGGGGTAGAGATTAGCTCTCACAACACAGCTTAGGGAATCCTAGTGTGAGGGCTAGTAACCACCCTACTTGAATTAATTGTGTAATCGAAATAACTATCTCCTGTTGGTAAAATTATTAAGTGTAAAATTAATTTAAGTTTTTTTTGTACCATCCTTGATTGAACTGTTAATAAACATTAACATTATCATTAAATCGACGGCATTTACAACCTAATTAAATTAAAGGGTAATGTTACCAGCGTGGGTAATGTTACCAGCGTGGGTAATGTTACCAGCGCCGATAATATTACCAGCGCGGGCATTGTTTCCTAAAATCGTGGAGCTAGTATAACATAACAAAATGACAGTGTACTTATGTAAATCCTTTTACAAAAGATGTGTGTCACGATTTTGTGCTCTCTGTCTACTCCTACGGGAACCAGGCATGGTATTACCTATGTTTTATAATGTTACATACCTTGAAAGCATCCCGGAATTTATTCGACATTATGTGGTAAAATATCGGGTTGATGCACGTCGACATGTAGTAAAAGATTCCCGAAGAGTAAGTAAGGAAGTAGTACGCCGACAGTAGGATGGGTGACCGCGCTTGGTGGTTCTCTGTGGTACCGTAGATGGCTACGAGTCGTTGCGCGTGGAACGGTGCCCAGCAGATGAAGAAGGCCACTACAACAGCAACTGTTGAGAAAAATTATAAGATATAGGTAATTAGGTACATATACCTACTACGTTACGGATGAACTACAAAATATTTATTTTTATCTTGGTGTATTGAAAGCACTGACTTTGAAGTATTTTTCAATGTACCTAAGTTCTAAGTTCCTAAGTTATATTCAGTTTGACTGAATATAACTTGGAGAAGGCAAAATTTTGCCATACCTGGTAACCTATGTTTATAATATTTTCAGATCACACAAACAAGTACCTACGCCCGTTTTTTTCGGGAATCGAATTTAGCCACATTGAAACCTCAAAATCAATAAATAAACAGCAATATGAGCTGAAAATATTTATGTCTCGCATTCAATGAAAATGAAGCTAATTTGAGAAGCTCAGAAAAACAGACAACTTTTCCTGTTTATTTGTGTTTTTTTGTATGATAAGTAAAATGGAATTATGTACGACAATGCTGTAATTTTTAGATTCTTACTTACTTATAGCGTAGGTAGGTATTATTAGTATAGGTATCTACTGTATAACCATTTTCTACTAATAAATAAGTATATTGAACAAGAAACCGAAGCAACCGCAGTAGCAGTAGGTGTTTTGTGAGTTTTGTGGGTTTTGTCGAGTGCCCTCTGAGGGGAAAATTGGACAAAACTCACCCTGTATAGGTAGGTACTTCCAAATATTGTAAAACTTACCCAACATTTTAACGACCCGCCGAGTCGACTGGCAATGCTTTCTTAGCGTTTTACGAGTATGCGACATATGTTTCTCCAAATCCTTCTGAGTCTTATCATTGCTTACACTAGTTTCTCTCAGTTTTATTCCTATCAACGCATACAGCACTGAGATGACCACCATCGGGGCCAAGAAAAATAGAAAGGTCGATATCTCGAAGGAGTGCTGTACGATGACTCGCGTTTGTAAACACATCACGACGCCATTCGCTTCTTTGACTCCGAATTGAAGAGCTTGGGGTAGCGCCAGCCCAAACGCAACCGCCCACAGCGACATCACATGCCTCATCGCTCGGGACAGCTTCGACATTTTGTGCGACACAAAGGGATAACAAATTGCGAGATACCTCTCTATAGTAAACAACGTTATTGTCAATACACTCGCATTTGTCGACGTTTCCGCCGCTAGGCCTCGCAGCATGCAGAATGTGTTTCCGAAGACGTAGGGCCACTTAGACCAGATGGAGTACATCTCTTGCGGCATACCACTCACTAGGAGTAGTAAATCCGATACAGCTAAGCTGAATAGGTAGTAATTAGTGGCTGTGTGCATACTTTTGTTGCGGATTATGACTAGACATGTAAAAACATTGCCTAGTATTCCAGTAACAAAAATTAATGAATAGATTGTTGTTATTGGTATAACTATGTACAAGGAATCTCTTTGTGGGCCGAATATGATTGTGGGATCCACTGGAGTGATGGTATTGGTTAAGTTTCCGAAAGAATCCATCATAATCTATGTAGGTCTGTATTACTCTAGGTGGACATCAGAGGTATCTGCCAACCACTATAGGAAGGACGTATATTTCAGTGTATGTGTGCATACATCCGATACTCGAAGTGTTTGGTGTGAGAATTTCAATCTCCAATTCTGTAAAGAAAAGATAAGTTTAGTAGACTTGTGAATGCAAACGATAGAAGTACCTAGTTATGTATTTACCTACATATTTGACCATATTAAAGAAGAACAGAGCCGAAAGCGATAGTAGAAAAGTACAAAAATGTATGGAGTTGACTTGTCCCTTATTTATGTCGAGGCTCTGAACACCTATGTCTGTCAATGCAGTGGTTCGCAATGTGACGAAGCAGTAAATTGGATCCATACATACATTATTACATTGCTCAAAAGTTTGATTTTTTTAAATGTTTAAGAAATATAAAGTAAACAAATAAATTAGTAGGTACTACATAAGAAATCCAAAAGCTATGTTTATTCAATCCAATCAAAGAGCACTTACAGAATAAGAAACCAAAGCTCGTTATCAACCCTGTTCAAAATAGAGTCAGCTCAAGTTACACACTTTTGACAGGTTCTAGATAAACTTAAATGATGTATAATTTGAAACACGCTTAGGACATTCTGGGTATGTACGTATTGACCTATATTTGTTAGTACCTGCTTAGAAGAAAAAGGTTATCTGCACAGAACCTTTCAAAACAAAACGATTCAGGTCATTTGTTTACGTAAATAAGTGGAATAACGTGTACAAATATGACAATATCTCACGTTGTAGCATTTGAATACGAATACAATTGTAGCTAAAGCATTGGTTCGTAAGATGCCGTTGCCAGTCATATTACGTGTGTAATGTAAAACAGCGGTACGGTAGCCCTTCATTGATTGTCATGAGCATTGGTGCGGTCCTAACTAAATATCTGTTTTAATGGACACACACACACACCAGGTTAGAACCATTAATGGCTTATTTTTTGTTTGTGTTTTTTATATCGTGCTTAAAATAGAGTTTTATTCTTTTTTATCCCAATACTACTTACTACGCCAAAGAGGCGACTTCTGCGGGCGAATAGTGTTGCAAATTAGTATTTTTTTTATTCGTTTAAAAAAGTGTTTAGTTTTAATTGTTCAAATATTTTGTAACAAAGTCAAAGTAGTAGAAAAAAAAGCTTATTTTATTTACTTACTACCTATAGATAGCTATGGCCCCCAGGATACACGACTTTCTCTTTGTTATTTTAGTACTTATCTTGCTTTAAAATTCAACTTAGGTACTTAATAGTACTTATGAGGTACCTACCTGAATCATATTCTGTACGTGCCGAATCGAGTGAATAAAACTTAGAAACAGCAGCTTTAGTCAGTAATACGGTACTTACCTAATTTATCCAATTTCCCTAAAAATCTGATGAATATGAAATGAAATGTATTCAGTCGAACATTTGGATTCGAGGGGTAATCAGGGTTCAATGGGTAAAGTATTGATTTGGAATAGTGTTAGACACAATTACATTTATTCAAATTCAAATTAAAATCATTTATTTCATTATAATGTTAGTAAGTAATTAAATTAAATAACAAACATATAATTTTTATTTACAGAAACTAAGCTACTACATATTTACATATATTTACAAAATATAATATATTATAATAAAATCAAATCATGTCAACACTTATAGGTATTTATAAGTTAAATGTTAATGCCCTTCGGGTTTTCAAAATTCTTTCAGGGCGTCTGGTCGAAGCGACGTGTGATCCGAGAGCTGGCACATTGTTTGGCTCAAAGGATCAGCATTGCCATCCAGCGTGGTAATGCCGCCAGTGTTTTGGGCGCTTCCGACTGACAGTGACCTGGATCCAACTGTTTCCAACGATCCTTAGATAGCTTGACTAATCCTGTTGTATTTTGTAAATAGATGTAAATATGTAGTAGCTTAGTTTCAGTTAAATGGAATTTACTACGATACAAGAACAATAATCAGTAGTCCCGAAGCTTACATACAGCGAACATAATAACGTACCCAACCGATAGGTTTAAAGAGAACCATCATTAACAAACACTTCACGATCCAATAAAGTGTTATCAATGACAAACCATGGCCACATGC
The DNA here is from genome assembly GCA_951394285.1 of Epirrhoe tristata. Classification (NCBI taxonomy): domain Eukaryota; kingdom Metazoa; phylum Arthropoda; class Insecta; order Lepidoptera; family Geometridae; genus Epirrhoe; species Epirrhoe tristata. The sequence goes on from OX596145.1 coordinate 5,526,555, forward strand.
CGCCGATCATAAATCAATTAGATATCAAACAAAGCTTTTTATAGAAAATTCAAATGTTGTGTAGGTAGCTTGCTTAGTCGTTATTGTACATCATCGAAAGAAAAGTTCTGCGTGGTTCAAGTAAGTTAAAAAATGCTCACTCTGACCGCTGCATAAAGTAAAGTAACAAAAAAACCAGTAATTTTCTCCACACATAATTTTATAGATAGCTAGCTGTAGGCATCTACCTACCTATACGAAGCACAACGTATCTTTAGCTCTCTGAAGTTAGGTGCAATAGATTATTGCGCAGGTTTGTTAGAGTAAGCGAGATAGCACGATATTAGGCGTCATCAAAAATGGGTTTTGCGCAGCTACTTCAGAGAATGATTGTGCGTATCTTTTTTAAGACCAGTAATTGACCGGTAAATTTCTCAAAAACCTTTTTAAAAATGACTTATTTTCTTTGCGGTAAATTTCTCAAAAACCTTTTTAAAAATTACTTATTTTCTTTGTGATCTTTTTTAAGACCAGTAATTGACCGGTAAATTTCTCAAAAACCTTTTTAAAAATTACTTATATTCTTTGTGATAATTTTCTACTTCTGATAATTGTCTTAATTGCAGGAGCGGGGCGTTCGTGCCCCGGCCCCCGCGCCCTTCACTACTTCGAATACTGTAGTGTTTACGAAAAATTAATCTACGTTACTTAATATACAGTTTCGTTTTGTCGGATCAAATAAAGCTGTAATTTTGATAATATAAATGGATCTGATCAACATACGACTTTGGATTTGGTATATAAAACGGAGCCCACAAGTGTTTATGGGTTTCTGAATTTCGGCCGTTACGGAGTCGATTAAGTTCGAGATCTTAGCAATAAAAATGTTGAGTACATCAATTTCTCCATGAATACGTCAAAAATTGCGCCGTTGCCACTCCGGGCAAGATCTATGCAACCGGAGTCGAGTAATATGGGGGAAAAGGTGGAGTCAGGAATGCACGGCAGTCGGGCTGGATCAACTTAGTGCCCAGGTTGGTATTTATATATACATATATTATATATACTTACCAAAGTAAAATTAAATGAAGGCGAGTGGAAAGATATTTACCAAAACTTTATTGGTTTTCTGAAAAAGCATTGCACCGAAACTTTCCCAAACGCGCCAAGAGCATCAAAGCGGTTCGTATTTCAATCGACTGTCATTCTGTTCTTTCTGCCATCCGCATAAAACGAAATACGTTTATTAAAAACTATAAAGATAACCAACTTTAATGGTCCGTACGGTCTACCGTTATGAAGCTCCGCATTATGGATCGTCCGTACGGTCGACCACTAACTACTAAACGCAATACCTATTACTATTGATTTCTATACTAGCTCCAGACAACAGACGTCCATAGGGACCATCCGTACCTATACGTAACACTAAAATGGAGCTTATGAATACTACCTAATTGATTTCCGTACAATGTTTTCCTTCGCCATTCAGAGCACGTGTTAAAGCGCTTATTACCTATACGAGTTGGGCAGTATGTATATACCTATAGTACCTAAAGATAATTAATTTGCTGAGAAGGTGTAATACAAAACTACAAAACGAAATAACCACGGCTAAAGTTTCAATGAAGCAACGTATGCGTATTTTGTGTCAACACAAACGGCACAATGTACCTACCTACCTACAACGAACGGTGTATAGTGTAGGTAAGGACTAGGTATATAAAATAATATGTACCTACCTACAAAATCATAGTAAAACGCCTTAACGAATTTACACGATACCAGTAATGCTATGCCGTAAGGCATACAATTCTTGCTTCTTGCCACAGAATATAGGCTCTTGCTCCGTTGAGTTTTTATTCTTATTTTATTTTATTTATTATGGCACACAAAACAGAACACAATCACAGACAAGCAATATATAAGCTACAAATTAAAGAACTAGATTGTATCCCAAAACATGTGTACACAGCATAAACTAAATACAAAACAGTTATGTGTAATTTTAATACAAATAATACTTACATACTACCCAAACCAACAGAATTTATATAATAAAGGAAAAGGAATCTAGAGTTAAAACGAACGAAAGAAAAAAAAAAAATTAAATTGATACATATGCTAAGAATTTAAGGAAACAAAATCTACTCTATGTTAAATAAACTCTCCTTATTGAGAGCAGCTATGACATCTTTTTTGAAACTATACAATTTTAATTAAAAATATCAATGTTATCGCTTTGAGTTTGAGAAAGCAAGGGGACAAGAATGGTATAGGTACCTACCTACACAGGAACGGGTGTTTTTTTAAGATGGGCGGTGATGGCCAAGTCCGAAACCAAGAGAGTTAGAGAAAAGTCGTGAAAGGAGACATGACCTCGATTTATAAAAAAAACAATAACTGGCTATAACGGAAATCAACACGATTGATTAAAAAAAAAACTGTACTGGTATCAATCATTTTGGGCAACTTATTAGTTTGGTAAAATTGAGATATACATTATTAGGTAACAAGGCTTAATTAATTTATACTTATTATTATTTATTATTGCCGGCTGGCACAAGACCGCCAGGAGTGGCGTGAAAGAGAGGAGGCCTATACCCAACAGTGGGTGCTACCGGCTGAATAGATAGATAGATAGATTATTTTAAAATAAGTACTTAAAATATGACGATCAAAATGGATTCTTTAGCGATTAATATCGAAAATGAATACCTACATAATACTCGTAGTCTTTTTAACCACTTTAGCGGTGAATCAATTTGAAAGGTGCGTATAACCATACAGTTTTTATTAAATTGCCTAGCTTGCATAAAAAATGCTTGCGCCAGTATTTTTTGCTCGTTATGCTACTTTATTGTGCGTTGTAATTAGGTAAGTTACCTTTACGTCTAGTTGTTAAGATCACTCATTTTAACAAAAGATTCTTACACTTCATCGTCATCATCCGCAGCCCATTTCATTAATTGCTGGTTTTGCTTTGTCTTCAAGGCATTTGTTTTTGTGCCTATACAATGTCTTCCATCTTAAAATACACCTCGTACACTCGCTAAACTCCATACAAATGCCATGGAATTATCTGCTCTGGTTTGAAGAAAAATGAATATTCATTGATAAAAATATACAATCATTTATAACTGAACTAATAAACAATGATAACGACGTATATAAAATCTACAATTGATTCAGTGAAACAATCATACAATTACTTAATATACACATACTCAAAACATTAATAAAAATAAAAACAACACACAAAAAACCATGGTTAACGACTAGTATAAAATCTTGTAAGCACAAAAGATCCTTGAAAATCATTGCATCACATTTTGACAACCCTATTCATAATGAAAATTACAAACAATATGAGAAAACTCTAAAAAATCGGAGAATATTACAAAGACAATGTGGCACATAGTTAAAAAACAAACAAATAAGCTACCATTAAAGAAAAACATTAAAAATTAAAAATAAATAACAAGATATCACAGGATCCTGAAATAGTTGCGAATACCTTTAACGACTTTTTTGCATCAGTGGGAAACAATGAAGCCTCTGCGGTCCCGATTGGTCGACCAGTCATTTCTCCAGCAGAAAACTTGTAGGTATCTACAACCTGTTACTGTCAAAGAAGTCATAAAATCAATACAAAACCTCAAAAACAAACGAAGCTGTGGAATACGATGAAATTCCTCCAATGCTCATAAAAACATTACAAAAGAACTAGCAACCACCTTAACATATCTAATAAACCAATCCTTTGCAGAAGGTACCGTCCCAGATTTATTAAACATATACCTCAGTAGTTAAATCTCTTCATAAAAAAGAAAACAAAACAGATTGCAATAACTATCGAACTATAGCTTTGCTGCCTACTTTTTCGAAATTATATGAAAGAGCGATGTCAAGCCGTCTATACTCGTACTGCAAAAATTCCAGATATTCAATGACAGCCAAAATGGATTTAGAAAAAATCGATCCACTTCTCTGGCTGTTTATAAATACATGCATGATATATTAAATATAATAAACAACAAAGAACACGCTATTGGATATAAGAAAAGTTTACAATAGAGTGACGAAATACGAAATACGAAATATTGCTTGCGAAACTTCATCGTATAGGTGTCAGAGGCTTAGTCCATGAATGGTTCAAATCATATCTAAAAAAAAGGAGCCAAAACGTTGGAATAGAACACTTCAATAGCATTACAGGAAATATAACGAAAATAAAATCAAAGAAAATCCACATCATAAGTTTTATTCCTCAGGATAGCGTTCTAGGTTGTATATTATTCCTCATTTATATAAACGATTTGCCTAAAAATATCATTAGCTCATGTAGTCTTTTACAGATGATATTATATCAGTCGTCATCCCTACAAAACCAGCATCAGACTTAAATAAAATGTGGGACATTACTTTGATAGACATAAAAAATTGGCTCAACGAACACAACCTCCAACTAAACTTAAAAAAACTAAATTAATGCAGTTCTATTCATACCAGAGAAAAACCATTAAATATAAACTATTCATTCCAAAACACCCCACTAGAAACCGTAAACACTTATCCTCTTTTAGGAATAGAAATAGACTAATATAAATTGGAAAACACACATCAATAAAATAGCATCTAAACTCTCAAGATTTACATACGCTCTATACGAACTCAAAAAATTAACTGACGAAAAAACAGCAACCAGTGCATACTATGTGTACGCGCACTCTTGGCTCCAATATGGAATAATCCTTAGGGGAAATAGTACGGATGTTCACAAGCTTTTTATGTTACAAAAAAGATGCCTACGAATTATTCGGATCTCATGGAAAGCTGCAAACCATATTTTATAGAGAATTTTTTTTTAACAATTTATGAATTGTTAATGTATAAGTTATGATTTATACATTCTTGAAGTAGGAACATTTGTCAAAAAACCTGTAGACTTTTTTAAAATATACCCAAAACTTACGACATAAAAGTAAATTAGGCCTTCCCTTTTCAAAACTTCAACTACATAATTCACACAGCTGCTTATGCAATGTCTGTTAAAATATTTAACCAAACCCATCCAGAAATTTAATTTAAAAACTATGTATAAAATAATTATTATTAATTAGGTTTAGTTAGTGTAGTTAAGTAGGTATACAATTATTAATACTTACCAATATTATTATTTAGTATATTATTGTTAGAAGATTTTTACCTTTAGAGATCTCATAATTTGAAGACTACTTTTTATAGCAAAATACTAGGCATAACAACGCAGTATTTTTATTTTTTGCAATGTCCTTGCCGGACTCATGTTATAACCACAAGTACTATACATTAAATTCTAAGACCTTTAACATGTACATAAACACAACGGAAGCAAAATAATTTTGATTTGATTTGATTTGATTACATCAGTGAATCAAGTACCTGTAAAAAGTAAAATCTGGGTCTAGGCAGGTGCCTAGACCCAGATTTTTTTAATAAACCTATCAAGGAAGTACTTAACAATGGAAATAGGTACTTATTATTTGCCTTTTGAAAAATTTTCAAACCCCAAAAAGGGTCTTTATTTCGGATTATAACCATTTATGGCTATACTTCGCCACGCACGACGGACGAGTCTTATTTCTTATTTTCGCTGGTTTTTCTCAAACTTACGAAAATTTCCTTTTACATACATTATTTTACTTATTACTTAAATTTAAAAGATCATTTATTTACAGAAACTAAGCTACTACATATTTACATATATTTACAAAATACAACAGGATTAGTCAAGCTATCTAAGGATCTTAAGAAACGATCTATAGATAGCTCAACTGATCCAGGTCACTGTCAGTCGGAAGCGTGCCCAAAACACTGGCGGCATTACCACGTTTACTTAAATTGTATGTTCAACTTATGCCTACAGCCATTATCGTTCACAAAACACGCAAAATTAAGCTTAGATTCAAAAAGAACATTCTCCTTCGGCATCTTACATTTTATGGGCCATAAGGTGACGTAATGACGTAATGGTTTTTAGAATAACGCTTTTTAAGGTCAACTTGTCGCTCTCGCTAAAACGGGGATTAGGTATATTTTTTTTTGGAACGAAGTTCCTTATTTTTTGTATGAATCAGTGTAAGATCTTACCTATCTACTAAGTACGAAAATCTAGTCGTGTAGGTACGATATTTTGTCAATAATAGATTTGTATAATAGGTAGGTTCCTATATCTCTAGAAATCACCAATCTGTCAGCGCTCATCTTTAATATGAGGGCTGGACGTTGGCTGGACGTCATAATGTCACTGGCCAGTTTCACAGAATTTCGTATGTAAGTAATTCAAGCCTCTAGAGTGAAATAGGTTTAAAGCAATTTGTTTTGGCTTTGTAGAAAATGTCGCTTTGTTAGAGATTCAATATACTGTATCTTAAATTAAGGTCTAGAGGGCGTTCGGGATGTTTAATTAATCTCAGTGAACAAGCGTTAAAAAATAACACGTAGGTTAAAATTCTAAAAATTATTCCTACCAATCCTCTAGAATATTTCCAGACAACAATTACTTATATGTATTAGCGACTAGATAATAGGGTCCAACGGTTATAATGAAATGAGAAACATGCATCGAGTAGAATAGGTTTTGGTTCAGTCAAAAGCATATTTTCTATAACCGTGATAAACCTAGAATCGTAAAACTTAAATGTAATACTCTATTTCTATTTCACTGTAGAGGTTTCACCTCAGCAGGCTATTTGCAGCCATGGCCGCGGAAATAAACCAAGTTATCCCTGCCGGATGCGGCATCTCATCACAAATAATAGCAATTACTCGCTAAAGAGAACGCAGGTATTACATTTCGCACGCGAGCGGCGATTTCTTCTAGACGTCAACGTTGGGCTACGTACAAAATTATAAGTGAGGATGAGGTTTTTAATTTTTATGGTAAAAGTATTAATCCTTCAAGAATAACATTTTAATGGGACCACCTGAGAAGTAACTCTTTCAAATCATCATCATCATCAAATTTAAGAGCTCAGCTCTTGTCGGTGCAATGATGCAACTTCCTCCACCTCTCCCTTTCCAATGCGGTCTCCTTTACTTCTTTATACGACATGACAGCGATCTTCTCCTTTATCTGACTCATGAAATTTATTCTAGGCCTTCCTCTTCCTCGTCTTCCTTCCACTTTTCCTTCTATGATGTTCTTGATAAAGCTGTCATGTCGTATAAGATGTCCAATCATTTTTCCTCTTCGATTTTGAATGGTGTTCATCAAAACCCTTTTCTCCTCAACTCTTCTCAGCACTTCCTCGTTGGTAACCTTCTCCGTCCAGCTAATCCTCTCCATCCTTCTCCAGCACCACATTTCAAAAGCCTCCAACCTCTCTCTATCCCGCTGTGTCAGAGTCCAAGTTTCGCATCCATAGAGAGCTATGCTCCACACATATGTTTTTTTTTCTAACTCTTTCAAATAAAAGAAGAATTTTCCTAATCTATTTGTTAATTTAAAAAATCAGAAAAGTTGTGTTTTATGTTGATTTTAGTATAATATATTTTTTTTAATAGGTCCAGGCATCATTGACTAATCCGGGAAAATTCAATAAAAAGGATTCCGACGAATTAAGATCCATCTCCTATTTTTGGAGTCCTTAGAAAAGGTCTAATACATCGCTGTCTTCGTTTTGTAGGCTATATCAAAAATGGGTTCTGCGCAGCTACTTCAGAGAGACAAAGATTGGTAGTGCGTATTGTAGGTACGTACATTGTAGAACGAAAGCATGTCGATCCGGTGACGCTACGGAGTTGTTGTAAGCGCATATCCATAATTACCTAGTATATATAGTCTTTGATAATATACAAATCCATAATAATATAAAAAATAAGTACTAAACTCACGAGGCGAGTTGGTGCTTGTCGGGTGGCTCTAATGAGCTGTGACCGTAATTTTCTGTAGGTAGGTATTTGACAGATAGGTTTTTGGTTAGAGTAATTCATCGAAAATGCTTACATAATATAAAAAATATTTATACTTAGACAGAGATCAGAGGTCGGATCGTAATGACTTTCAAAACAAAATTCGAAACACTCATGCATGACACTGTTTTGTACCAAACCGATAATTTATGTGGAGTTTTTAGAGTTTTTACGTTGTCAGAGGTAGATAAGTAATAATATTATGACATTGAAATTTATTTTACAAAGTACGAGTACCTACGTAAACCTACGTCTAGACAAAGGCTCAGTTTTCACCGTTTTCACAAAAGTGGAGGGAAGTAGGTACCTCCTCCTTAACTTTCATCTACCTAAATCCGTTCAGACGTTTCAGCGTTACCTAAGTATAACATATCCAACCATCCAAACTAAACATTTAGGTATAATTATAATTATACAATCCTTCCACCACACTGGTAGTAATAATTATTACTTCGCGAGTAGCGAGTCTGGGATTGTTTGCCAATGGAACATCTACAAAACCGCGATTTTATAAGTAATACAACTTGTCGTGGTCGGGTCTTCATGAGTTTGTTTAGTATTTTTGCATTGCATATCTACAGTTCTTGTTTTTAACGTGTATATCATAAAAAAATACTTCTTTTTGTCGTGTAACTAGTTCTTTTGAACCAGTGTGATGAAAGTATTTTAAATCAAAGAGACTCTAAAAAAGAACTATAAAATAATCAGAATGTTTTTATTGTTGTAATTAGCGTGTTTTAGGTATTAAATAAGCTCATCATGTCATGAAGCTGCTTCGGGATGGAGGTGATAAAGATGTCATTCTGATGGTATACACGAATTTGCGTCAACAGTCATATCCTATTGTCAAACGGTCTGGGGCATTGCGGCTAAAACAGCTATACTTAATAAAAAAAAAGCACAAAGGTCAATTCTAAAATAAATGTTTCGAAAGCCATCTTAGTTTATGTACTAGAGCTATAATAGAAAAGGCTCTATTATAGCTCTCTATCAAAAAAGTGAAATACTTACAGTGCGCCAGCCAGGATTGTCCAAACAGTGACGTGAAAAAAAAAACCTATTACGAGTACCTACCCTGGGGTAAGTACTCGTATCTGAAAATACCGAACTCTACGATTAAGTATTTGTTGTTTTCGAGTTATTTAAATTTTGTATTAAGAATGCTTATAAAAAATATTACTTACGTACATACTTACTTAGTACAATTCTAATAGAGTGACAAGAAAGAAAAAACCTGAAAAAACTTCCAATTTCGTTTTTGATAAGTGTAAATATACCATCAAAAACACCGTCCCGGCCAAGGATTCTCAACTCGAAAACTACAATAAATCGTAGAGCATTTGGGGTATTTTCGGATACCTACCGCGGAACCTTCGGAATTTTCAGCGGATTTTTTTTTGACGTCACTGTTTGGACTACTACAACCATTGAAGTTTCGAAGCTCTGTAGCATCTGGATTGTTGGAGTCATTCAAGAAAGCAAATAACAGGAAACCTGGACGTACGTCTCAGTCATTTTATGAAAGTTGGGCATATGATATAGATAGGAATAGGATCAACCAACTGCGCTCTGCTTGCTGTCACAATAATGCCAGATTATTCTGCATAAAATGCTGTCATCTTACTACACCCAAAACTTTGTTTCAAGCATTATCATACACCTATAGGCAGCTATAGGTCCTTATATCTATGTTTTCTTGAAAGTTTTGAATAAATAATGTAATGTATGTACCTACTTATTTTCATAATAATTGGACCACAACTAATCGATTTTTTTAATTTCATAAAAATCGGATCAATTTAGAGGTTTCAGTAAAATCTGGGTTGTATGTATAAATATTTTCATTTCATTTCATTTTCATATGTTTAATACTTGCCTATTTTAGAATTCGCTATACCTACCTACTTAATTAATCTGTCAATCCGCATAATGCAAATAGGTAAATATTTTCATTTTGAAAGTCTTGCAAAATTGCAACATTGGAAATTCTATAACGAACTTTTACTAATAACCATTGATGCAGTGGTTTTTACGGCTTACCTATTGTGGTAGGTCCTACCCATAATTATCACTTTAGTAAAAATTTTATTACTAATCACAAAATTAATTATCAAAATTACCTACATTTCTTTTAGCTCAAACAGATATCAAAAATTTTATGTCACTGAGCCATTGAAAATAATATTATTTTCTTATTTCCGTTTGAATAATTCCCAATCGATTTAAATCAAAATAAAAAAAGAAGTAGGTTCGGTAAAGATGAGACATCATTAAATGAAACAAATAACTTGAGCCAGGTATAATTAAGTCCCTTATACCGTCAATCTGATGATGGAGCTGATGAAGAGTCATGGCTGATGATGGAGGAGGCCTTTACCCAAACAGGGATCCATTTCTCCGAAAAAACTAACAATAGGATAAGAAATTAGCTTTAGGATACTAACAGACACAGTTTATTTATATTAAAGCAAACATGTAAAAGAGATTTGGAAATAAAAAGCTATCAATATAAATCAATCAATATCAATACCGTCAATCATGCTATCAATATAATTTAATGCACGTGAAAATTTAATGTTTTCTTTGGCCGCTTCTTATATTAGCAAGTTTCTGTTCAAAACTTATAAATCTAATAAATAAACTTACCGCTATCATTGTTCCATCCAATATGTCAGATAACACCTTACACTAAGTATTATTTCCACTGAGTTTTTCTCGTTTGTTAACACTCGAAAGTTACTCTGAGAACCAGTCGTTCGTGTGGCTCGCACCGTCTTCTCTTACCGACTGACATGTTATTGTGTGCACAGCAACGCGGATTCATCGGATGGGATCCTAATAATATCTATATGGCGAGCTATTGAAAATGAAGTTCAGGACGATGTACTTACCTACGCATATTTTTGAAAGTTTTTGTATTCGTATTGTTATATATCAGTGTTTTGTTCTAACTAAGAACAAATCGTCGTTGGTATTTATTTACACACAGAATCACGAATGTATCCTCAGCCAGAGCACGGTAGATATCTATTCTTTCAGATAATTGGGTAATCAATCCTTTTCTCCAAAAGGACCATATCTACGGCGTATTCAGAGGCAAGTCCAGATAAGTAAGTACAGCATTTGGCCATGCAGATGTTAGCATTCTATACATGACAGGATGCAAGCCCATCGCTGCCAACTAGTTAACTGGTTTTCTCACGTTTTCCTACTTAGTGAAAATTAGGATGGGTACACAAAAACCCTTCCTTCTTGTAAATCTGACTTTGTTTTAAATCTCTAAGTAAAAAAAAAAATATTTTTTTTAAATCTCTGTACCTACGTGTATGACGTACGTTACGTACACACAACAAGATATTTTTTAACCCCTGATTGGGCGGTATAGTCGCTCAGCGACAAAGCCCTTTTCTTTTTATTGTTAAATAAAAATAAAATAAATAAATAAATAACCCCATTTCCAACCCCATTCATAAAAAACGCTCTTCCGTACTAACAATATAACAATCGATGGACTGTTTTGCGACTGCGCTCTTCGCACTGTCAGTGACGTTTTGACCTATGTTTATGTCGTGATGCAAAAATTGAACACATTTTTCGTCTAGCCCCCATCTGATACCGTCCGAAAAGGAACTTCGTTCCAAAAATGCAGGAAGTCGGTCTACAGAAGGGAGGTCTTGTTTTTATTTTATTTTGAAGACTCATAAACTCGAACAATCTGATACATTGGAGCGAGCTCAGTCACTGTTTTGTCTTTGATGTCATTTCATGCCTTTGACGACTTTAGGTGCAGTTCCAAAAACAGTCTACGAAGAACTCAATTCCTCGCTTGCATTGGGTTTTTTAGCGGTAGAGAAGTGATAGGTACCTACCAAGTTCTGGTCAGCAGCTAAATTCAAATTCAATAAAGTAATGAATTACCACTGAGATCATTTTGCCCAGCCCAATATAAAAAAGATTGCGTGCCGCAGTAATCATACCAATATTTAATTTGAGCTTAGGAGTAAGAGTTAGACCAGAAGTTTTTTACAAATAGGTAGAGTTGGTAACAAAAACGGCTTTCAAAACGAAACTTTATTAATAACATTGCATTATTTTTCTTAAATAAAATTATTAAAGTTTTAAACATAACATACATCAGTATAAAAGTACATTACATACCTTTTGGTACATTGTTTAAATACAATAATTATGCTTAGCTTATGAGCCAAAGTCAAAGCTTTTAAACAAAGGTAAGTAGGTAAAACTTAAAAGTATGAGGTTTCAGACTATTCGAATAACAGTGTTAAGGTAGGTAAATATAAACCTCGTTATTCCTTCCTTCAAAATGATTGAACTTAGCTCTAATCAAAAACAGCAAAAATAAGTTATAGGGACTGAAAAAATAACAAATACATAGTCGTTTGTCATAATGCCTAAAAATACGGTGTCAAATTGCATAATTGATTACTCAGATAAATATAGGTTAGGTTTCGGAAATTGGAAATCGAAAATGCATCGGGCGTCCAAAATACCATCATTAACCTTTTTGATGCCACGGATGACGCAGTGAGCGTAGCAAAATTCTGGGACCAAAAAGTTGTATTTACGGAACCATCACAGGGAACCATCGAAATGGAGAAGATTAATACCTAAAACTATCGGGAAACCTTCACAGGCATAGTAATTCAAAACCCATTTATAAATTAATAAAATATCTTCGGTGGTAGGTTTTTTTAAACAACAGAAAACAACTTTTTAAACCAACTTTCTTTTAAATACTTAATGAATGATAACAATAAGCGTAACAATCAGCAATAGGATTTTTCAGATGCGTCTGCATAAAACTTTTGAAACTTTCACATTGTTGCTACTTGAGCTAGGCGTTAAAGTCATCCCCCCCGATGGATTCCAATCTTGACGCGATGGGGGAGCTTAGTAACCGTGGTTTGGAGGCCCACGGTGAAGCCAATAGGAATCCCAGGCGGGGACGCCCTGGTGGCGTCTGGCGGGTAGGGCCGCAGTGGAAGAGGAGTGTCGGTGTTACGTTGCCGCTCTCCCTATCCTCTGCGGCGTGGAAGAGGAGTGTCGGTGTTACGTTGCCGCTCTCCCTATCCTCTGCGGCCGGTTTTGGAGGCTTCTCCACGCCCTCTTTCATTAGAGTGCGCAGTGGACGAAGGGAGCGAAGAGCTTTGGTGGTGAGTAGCGGACGCTAGGTGCGGGGGCACCTTCGTCCGCCTTGCACTACTCACCACGACGCGGGGCCGCCCTAAGGGCGGGGATCGCCAGAGGGGGACTGGACGTAAAGGCTGTGCCGGTTTCCCAGACCCCTTCCATTCCAGGCGACGCCGAAACGACGCTGGGTCGTTTAGTGGGTATACCGGGAGTCCCCGGGAGTCCCACATACCCCTCTCGCCCCCCGGCGGAGGGGATGCGTAATGCATTTTTCCCAGCGAGAAAAAAAAAAAAAAAAGGCGTTAAAGTCATCGTTCAGTAAATCTTGTGATGACAAAATTCTTCTTAGTTATTAAACTTTATAGTGTTTTTGTTAGATCTTCGGGAGATGGCTCTTCAGTAAGAAAGCTCCCGTCACCACAGCGCTTCGCTCTGTCCGCTATCATCGACGGCGTGACCGCTTTTACTGAAACATAATAATACCTATATTTTAGTTTGATATATGGAATAAAACGATATTTAATCCTAAAAATAACGTTATTTTCAGCCCCCTTTATAAAATTATAACATATGTTACTCGTACAAACAAGTCTAATTAAACGACACCTCATCATAATGTGATAAACTAACAAACCGCTAAGGCTTAGGTCAAAAAATGTAGCGTTATTTTGATGTAAGTACCTATTTGCTTGTTATCATGTAGACATTGCAGACCAGCGTTTCTCAAACTGGGGTCCGCGAACCCCTAGGGGTTCGCCATTCGACGGTAGGGGGTTCGCGACAAGATTTACGTAATTATGCTGGCTGGATGAGTGGTGGATGCGTGCGGCACACATGTTGGCACAAAGAAGTATCTCAATACCCAGAGCCACAGTGTGTTTTATAAGAAGTTAAGAAGTTGTTTTAAACTAGAGTTAACTACATTACTAGAATGTCCGTAGAGGACACTCTTCAAGCTGATTTTAAAAGGATATTTTGATTGACATTGGGGCAGCTTGACAGGAAGAATATCCCGAAATTTCGCACAATAAATATTACATTGAGTCATAAAAACGAAATATTGAAATCGCGGCCTGACGCTGAATCGGAATTAAAATTGACTCAATTTGCGATAAGAAAATAAGTACTTAAATATTTTGGCATTAGTGAAATAAAAACATCTTACCTATCGAGCTCAATTAGGAAGTTGTTTTAATACTCACAATCATAAGCCCATCCAATTTTTTCGAAGACGTCAATGAAAGTTGTCGATATATTAAACCTCCCAAGTTCAGAAGTCCTGTAGTCCCACGGGAACACGTGGTGGTAGTTATGCCAGCCTTCTCCTAAAGCTGCTAGACTCACCACGCTGTTCTCAACAGACTTTATGAACCTGAAAAGGAAAGTCAGGAGCTTTATGATAAAGAAATCACACGGCTTTTCCCGCTTTTACCCTACAAGACTATCGCGACCGAACTAAATTTTTGTTTAAAAATACATTTCATAGTATTTTCAGCTTCTACACTACGTATGTTTAAGTTCATTGAGGCGGTTGCTAAACTCTATTTAGAATTCGTCCGCGCCACGACAGAAGCGTAGTGATTCTGTCGTGTGGAATGTAGCTTAGATATCGAAAAAGTTCAAGCTAAAATTTTCACACATAAGTATAGCGATATCTACTGGCGCCGCAGACTTCTTTCGTGGTGCTGACCTGAGTGATTTTATTTGTGGTGTCAACACAAACATTAGTGATTTTTAGGTGCCTCAGTGATTTTATCTGTGGTGTCAACACAAACATTAGGTAAGTAAGTAGTGATTTTTAAAAAATTGTGGCTAAAATCGCGCTGTGGATAATGATTATGAATTTTCAATGCCTAAAGATTGGAAAGAATGCCAAGAATGTTCCTAATAAGTAATAGTAGAAAATATCACAATTACCTACTTATGTACGGTACTATTTTGATCATTTTCCTTCAACAAACGTTTAGGTCCTTGATTAGATTCTTTGTTATTTCTCTTACAACTCAGACATCAAGTAGGTAAGTAGGTACCTATTATTATTTTTCTTCATTATTATAAAGTATTCTAACCAGTGGCGTAGCGTGCCTTGGTGGGGCCCCGTATAATAAATCTTGTGGGCCCTTATGAGGATGAAGATTTCTCACAAAAGAAAAAAAAAATGTTTGCATAAAATTAAAAGATTCATCATAATTATCTATCTGTCACTTATTCCAAAAATTTACAAACAATTACTAAAAACTTATTTTCGGTAAACTGATTTATTAAATCATTTATAGCTGATGATAATTTTTGCTTACGCAGGTCGGGAGCCCCCGTGGCCCGGGGGCCCCGTATAATTGATACGGCAGATACGGCGATAGCTACGCCCCTGATTCTGACCCATATCAAGGCTAATCTTCAAAAGGAAAATTCTTGTTACTGTCGGTAGCAATTGAATAGCATTTTTTATTTTAAATAAAATAAAAAGTACGTGAGTGTCGTGGAAAACTCTGTTGGAACCATAGAGAAACATACTATTAATTGGTTGGAACGAAGCAAAGAGTATATAACCACGTGGAATGAAGTTTCTGACTAAGCTAAGATGTTACTGATTGGGCGGTATAGTTGCTCAGCGACAAAGCCCTTTTCTTTTTTTTGCTCATGTAAATAAAAAAAATAAAAAACTTTGACATTTGGCATTTATCAAATAAATTATTGTCTTATGTATGTACTTAGGTACAAATCCTCATATAATAGGAAAGGTATCAAGCTAAATTTATGCAAATCCTAGAAACGCTCTTCTGTACTAACAATGTAACAATCTATGGACTGTTTTGCGACTGCGCACTTCGCACTGTGACATTTCGATTTGATATACATATGTGGATTTTCTTTCGCCATTTTTGAAGGAGCATGTGGCTCTGCTATTTTATTTACTTTTCTCGTGTTTTACTAGGTTTTATTATGTAATTTCGGTGGCATTTTACTAATGAAGCCTTGGATTACGTAACAGAAGATTTGGTAAATGGAATGGGGGAGTATTCAAGTAAATTTCTCATTTGACGAAAGATTTTCGTTGGAGTTTTGAAATAACAAGCCGCCATGTTTTTTCAAAACCAAATTGACGTGACATAATACATATTTGAGAGGTGAAGATACTTGACATTTGCAGAATATACTGTTAATACAGTTTACAGCATTAATAAAAAGATGAAGAGGAAGAAGGAATAAAGAGAAGAAGAAGCCGGGGAGTGAAGTAAAACCAGAAGAAACCAAGAAGTGAAGTGATAGAGAAGATGAAGAAGACTGACCTAAGATGTTACCGATTGGGCGGTATAGTCGCTCAGCGACAAAGCCCTTTTTTTTTTGTGAATAAATAATAATAATAATATACATATGTATACATTGTCATGACGCAAAATTCGTTGAAAAAAAAATTGAAGTAGGATTTTTTTAGAATAGATAAGTACAGAGGAATGCAATCATAATCAAAAACCATACATAACTATAACAATTGTCGTAGATTCGGATACATAAATAAAAGCCATTTAGTCTGATGCTACAGACACTACTTTTTGTGCTGAAGTTAAAATAGTACACCCCTAATTTTTAATTACCAAAAAAATTTTAAACATGGTCTCGGTGTCTGTTACTGATAACATTTATGTAGTTAAAACTCAGAAAAAGATAAAAAAATATAACCTAAAAAGGAGGCGAGATGAGTCAAACATGGATATAAGATAGCTACTGGGGTTTTACTGACTGGGGATGCTACTAGAGCAGTTAGTAGTTTAAATGAGAGATAGTAGTTTAAATGAGAATGCGTACGTGATTGTTGTCTGTAGTACCTACCTATTGTTATTTGTACAGTTTTTATAAAATTTTGTTCGGTTTTGGTCGACTACAATCCTCGACAACTTTATTTATTTATTTATTTATTCTTTATTGCACAAAGAAATTACATACATATAAACTTAAAGAGAAGTAATGGCAGAGGCGAGCTTAACCCTAAAAAGAGTGTGAACCCTAACTTTGTGATAGTTCATTAAAAAAAACCTGACCATGCCACTATCATTTACTGCACCGCTATTTTATGACTACCAAAAAAAATTAATTTTTGGTAGTCATAAAATAGCGGTGTATAGTACTATTAGGTACCAAACTGGTGGTCTAATGTAACACAAGCTGTTGCTAATGTGTATAATATGTACCTATCATAAGGCTGATTCCCCCAAAGATGTGCAAAGCTGTTCACGCAGAAGGCTATGTTCAACGTGATGGTAAACCGGAGCACGAAGCTGACCAGGAAACTGTTCAGCAATGTATCCCCGAGGTACCACGGGATAAGGGTGGGCAGAAGAATGTTCAGAACGGCGAACATTGGAATGAATAATCTGAAACAAAGAAAAATTAATAAAAATAATTAAAAGTAGACCGTTAAAGAATGTAATCTTGAATCTAAAATGCTTTATCGTACTAATTAATTTGAGTTTCATCAAGAGCTTTGATAGGTTCTTAGTTTAGTTTTCATCAATGGAAGCTGAACTAGGATGTACCTACATTGTACGCCCGATAATAATTAGGTATAATAAGGTATATCTAATAATTAAGTGTCGTTAATTAAAACAGTGCATCGACCATGCTTCTATCAGCCTGTACCGAGACACAATTGATTATTTTTGATTCAATTGAAGAAAAGCCAAAATATCTTCAGAAAATATCATCAACTTTTGATGCTGACTGTACTATGTAGGTGCCTGGGACAATGGTGTAGATAGAGTAACTAGCCATGCGCTGCACACAGTGGCGTAGCTACCGAATGGCTAGGCGCTGCAGTGCACCGGGGCCCCCAAGCTCAAGGGGCCCTCGGACTCTTGAGTCCCGAGAGTCCGGAGGTTTTGTTCTTAGGAAACTATAGATATGATTATTTGAAAATAAAAACATCTGCATTATTAGATTTTTGAAATAGTTACCCAGAAAATGACGAATCAAATTCTAAGTTTTTACACAAAAATAAATACGTTTACATTTTGCCACACCCTGCATATTTTGACTTGATAAAACCTAAACCGTTCAGTTAGGGCCCCGGTTTATTTTGCACCAGGGCCCTTGGCTACCTAGCTACGCCACTGACTGCACAGCATTCATACAATCCTTTCACGGTCTTGTTCACACAAAAACAAAAAAATATAGATAACCTACATCCGAAGGTTGTACTTAGGTTTTTTTAGTTTGTTTGTGTTTGTGCGTTTGCCTAGGTCTGGCAGCCATAAGTCAATAGGTAGAGTAATTTAATACATATATGTTTGGTATACTTAGCTAGTGTTACATAGATTGTAACTTTTCATTACCTGCTTGCGATGGCAATCCACTTCTTCGTAAAAAGTTGCTTATTTTATTGACTAAGTTAATGACAAGGTTTTCGATCTTTTTTCTACGGTACAGGTGTGTAGTTAATTTATTTGGCGGGCAACCATGACCCATTTACGTATTTATGCTGATAGCTAGGCGTTCATTGGACCAAAATATTAGCACCCGCTGGGTCTTGATATGAAAATGGTTTATAACTAATATTTATGCTTACTGCTAATTTATAAAAATTTGAATGGGAATCATGTCCTTCGTAATTTTGTGGGTTGTGACTGAGTGTTTATGTAAGTTTGTCCACTAAATGGTCTAAATTGAGATGCTAAGATCGCAAGATAAATTATAGCATTAAAAATAGATGAGTGTATGACTTACTTTTGCTGTAACCTGACAACAGGGTCAGCCATGAGATCCAGGGAGGTTTCCTTGAGAGCAGCCCTCCGGTTTTCCACTGCTGGGTGTGGCGTCAGCACCAGCCAGCCAACATGGGCGAACCAGAAACCACGGCGGATGTCGTGAGGGTCCGCCACTGTTTCTGTGTACTTGTGGTGCACTCGGTGGTCCAGCGCCCATGTGTAGATGTCTCGCTACAAAAAATAAAACAGCTTTGAGGTCTTTCCTAAGCAAGGATAGAGAACCTTAACTAGCTAAAAGAGAATAGGATGAGGTGGCCTAGTGACAAGGTACATTCATCATCATATTTTTCGTAAGAAGCTCTACGTAGTCGGGTTTTAGTCTTTCAATCTGATAGGATTTACTTGTTCATTAAAAACGTACGTAGTAGGTACGTGAGTGTCGTGGAACACTCGACTGTAACGAAGTTTCAACTTAGACATTTCGCATTTGTCAAATAGGTACATTATTGTCAATTATTAAAATCCTTCTAAACGCTCTTCTGTAGGTACTATCAATCTACTTCTTGTCGGCACAACTGATGAATATTCATCAGTTGTGCCGACAAGAAGTAGGTACATCCCTAAATTAGAAGAAGATACATAACAAATTAAATAAGTAGGTATAAATAATACCAGGATGGCTACAAAGGAAACATGGAATGAAAGGAAAACAAGACTTTGTTGGCACCCCTACCCTAGTAAATTACTGTTTCGTCACAGAATATGTACAGTACAGATGTTTCGTTTCATTTTGACCTATGAGTAGGTATTATTTTTACGATAATTGTAACGGAATATACAATATTCCGTCCTTTTCGATATGATCTAATAATTGTAGCACATTTTTTTGTTGTAAGTACCTGTAGGTAGTAGGCAATTTATCACCATGACTTCTTTATATCAATTTCTAAAAGTTTTTCGTATTCTTGTTACAAGCACTAAACCATTACACAACGTCAAATCTAAGAAAAATAAAAACTAAATGGCATTGACTCCTATTGAGCCAGTAATGATCGCTGTTAGGTAGGTACCTACATTGGAAACATTACCTACACAGAAACATTTGCAAAAAAATAATTAAGGTGCTTTCTGGTAAGATCGGACTATTTTTGAGAAAACCTAAAGAGTCTTAGAAAATATTTTATTGTATTGCCTCTAGTGACTCTTTTACAACGCCATAGCAACCAAACTGTTGCAAAAATACAGAGGTTTCATTTCTTATTTGTAATGTTTAGATAAACACAACGGTTGATGTTTTATGAATGATCAAACAGAGCAAAATTTTTCAGAATGGCAAGTAAAAGATCGGACCGTGTTAAGGTAAGACCGGACTACCTTGTAAAATCACCTCTGTCACAGCTAGAATAAGCTCTATCACAGGAAAATATTCGGACTTACCTAATAAAAAACATAGTACAAATTGTTATTGAATTGGTTTTCAAATTTAAGTTTTAGCGAAGATTTAATACATTTTTTTAGTCCAAATGTCCGATCTTACCCCGCATGCTTCAAACATAGATTTTTGTGTATCTCAAACTTTTACATCTAAAGGCTCATAATTTGGTTGTACAGCAGGCAGACAATTAGCAAAATAGAAGTCAGTTTTCCGAGTTGAAACTTGCATTTTCAAGCTCTAATAATAACAAAAAAATCATTATCAATCAACTTTATTCATTATAAGCTTAAATTTTAATCTACAAACAAATAAGCAAAAAATCAATAAACTTTATGTAAAGTTGAACATAACTAAATACCTACTGTTTAATAGGACGAACATTTCAGTCTGTAGGTGGGCACTTTACTCTTAAATTATTATTTTTTACTTTTTTTTATTTAACCTATACTGTCCCACTGCTGGGCAAAGGTCTCCCCCAATTATTTCCAACCATCTCTCTCCATTGATAGGTTCCACCACCCACTATCGAAGGAGTCGAGGTCGTCTCTCCAGCGTTTCCTTGGCCGTCCGCCGCGTTGTCTCCAGGGTGTTAAGATGTTGGCCCATTTTTCGCTGTGCATCCGGCTCACGTGCCCTGCCCAGTCCCACTTCAACTTGACTGTTTTGCGCCCTACGTCGACAATACCAGTCGTTGAATGCAGCGTGGTATTCCAAGCTCGGTCAATCCACTTAAATTATTATTAAGTAATATAAATATGCAGTATTATAGCACGTTCTGTCAACAAATCTTAATACTTACGTATTTTATACAATCCAGAACAAAGAAGAAATCAATAACAATCAACAACTAAACATAACAAATACTTCTTTAAGTAAAAACAAAAAAGTAAGTACTTTTACAACATTATTAGTAAAACAAGTTACATTTTAAACATCATAAATTTAGGTAACTTTGATAACTTACTTACTTGTAGGCTAAAACAGCCAAGACATCCGTATAAAAGCTTGCGAAAGTGAGACGTTTGATACAGACAAATCGAATATTGAAAGTAAAATAAAAAGCATGTAAAGTAAAAAGTTTGAGAAACACTTTAAAGTGAAAGACCGGCGGATTATGTCCGATCTTAACCTACGAGGTTAAAGATCGGATCTTTGTCTACAAACGTCGTAGACATGATTGTATAGTACTAATCAATTAGTCTTACATCGCAAATGGTAATAAAACAGCAAAACTTCAAAAATAAACAAAAATTACCTACCAAATTGCTCACAGAACGTTGCAGGTGGAAGATCGGATCATGTCATTTTCCACTTTTGGTACATCCTTTTTTTGAACGACAATAGCACACGTTCTGCTGGGCATAGCGTAAAAAGCAGACTGTAGGGAGGGGCACAACAAAATGGCGCGTACGGTGATGTTGCCATCATTTAAAAATATTGCTGAATTTAGTAGTTACATGACTTATCCGGACTTACTACTTGTCCGGTCTTACCAGAAAGCACCTTACCGTAAATGACGGCCGTAAACTGACGACGATAAGTAGGTAAGTAGGTACCTAATCCAATTAAATAAGTAAGCTACTGAAATTAGATGCTGAGGATTTTACAGCTGCACCAATTACTTGATTTACCAATCACAATGCTCGATCAACAATCTCCGCTCAAGCTCTGCTAGACTACGCTCTGCACAGCAACGAACGCATCTTAATTTTCGAAAAAAATTATACTTAGTTGAGAAATGAAAAGTCTTATCAAAATTTTCGATTCCGACGGGATTCGAACCCGCAACGATCAGACGATCCTCCTAAAGCCGGAGTGCCTTACCATACGGCCACAGAATGAAGAATACCTAAGTGTGGTTTAACACTATAAAAAAATATAAATTATACGATAAGTTGTCTGTATTGTAACGGTAGTTAGTTCCAACAAAACGCACTAATTGAATACCCAAGGTTGTATAATTTAAGAAGGTCAATAGAACCAATTGACTCTTATTTGTGATCGCTGGTCGAACGTAAATTAATTCAGGATATAGTTCTGAATCTTGTCTATCTTAAAAGCTATTACAAAACGAATCTTCTATGAATGTGCTAATGTAAAAAAAAACACTAACCGATGGATTAGCGATGGAGTAGCTGAAATGTATTTTCATTCTAGGAACAATCACGATCAAGTCATTTTACAAACAAAATCATTATCAGTTACTCCGTTCATAATACGATAGGTAGGACAAAAACAGACACAGAACATCTTACTTCTTCTTCTTCATAGAGTGTTTATAGTTCTTTCAAACAACAAACAAAAAAAAACAAATTTGCAAACAATTAGAACATTATTTTTACAAATTTAATTAATATTTTTTACCCACTTATGTTGATGAACGGAACTTTACAGTTAACTCTGAACGAGTCTACGCAGATATATTATGCAGAGTAGGTAAACAAACGGTTTACATCATGAAATACACAAACCCGGCTTACAACGGGAATGGGTACTAGTGAGCGAGAAATGGGTAAGCGGAACTCCTTTTCTAAAAAACTTTTGATTTCCACAAACAAAGAGTTTTGTCTTTTGTTTCCATATTTCACAAACATTAGGTACCTACTATGAGGTCTCACAGTGCGCGCGGACGCAAAAGGGTCCCAAAAACCTACTCATTTTGGGACCCTGTGCGTCCGCGCGCACTGTGAAACGTCATAGTAATGTTTGCGAATACCCGCATACCGACATCCATGACTTGTTCGTCTCCGGATCTCAGTATTGGGAACTCGGTCTAAAAGCTTGATGCCGAGCATGGCACGCTCCATGGCTCTCTGTGCAACCCTCATTTTGTACACAGCCTCCTGCGTGAGCGTCCATGTCTCGGCACCGTAAGTCATTGTGGGCAGAACTCACTGGTTAAATAAACGGGTTTCCAGACATCGTGGAACGTTTTCAGATTTCAGAATATCGTCCAGTTTCCCAAACGCAGCCCACCCAAGCTGTATACGCTTTTTGATCTCCTTTTTCTGATGGTCTTTACCAAAGGATTTACTTGTCTTATACTTTGTCCAACATTTATTTTTCCACCATCTCCAACGCCACATTTCAAATTGTAACAATAGGAATTGTGGCGCTGGTGAGGTTTCCCATTACCTTAGTCTTGGACATATTCATCTTTAATAAAGTGAATGCAGTGCAAAATATCTCAAAAAGTTAGGGAAGGTCTCCTGGGAGCGTTTTCCAGTAGCTACAACAGTTAAGGTACCTTAAAACTTGCCCTCCGTAGCCCATCTCAAAAATCCACTTGTAAGTAGGTATAGGTACCACTAAAAACCACTCTTCTCAAAGTTATCTAATAAGTATTAAATCAAAGCTTAAAACTTATAATGATAAACTTGCCTACGTAGCAACAACCTTCTTACATTAGGTAGGTATACATTATTAAAAGCTGGATATTGATAAATAGCTAACTAGCACCTTGCATACTCGTTGGCATTTAGACATGGTCCCACAGAACAGACTAGCCTTGCGTGCTATCGTACAAAACTAATGGTTTGAGTGACCTTCAATTTTACCTAGAACCATTGGTTTGTGTAGGTAGGTATGGTTTACCGTTTTAATTAAACAGGAACTTTCTATTAATACCTAATAAGTAAATGAAGGGCTATATAAGTATAGAAATAGACTTTTTCTTCTTCGAAGACCTTATCAAATCATCATCCAGGCTACGATCTAGGTAGGTACATCTATTCCAAGTTTCATCCAAACGGTCCATTAGGTTAGCATGATTGAAACATAAATAGCCGAGCATACAAAAACTTTCAGATTTATAAAACTTACTTACCTAATACCTCTAATATTGATGAGAAACCAAGAAGTGAAGTGATAGAGAAGATGAAGAAGACTGACCTAAGATGTTACCGATTGGGCGGTATAGTCGCTCAGCGACAAAGCCCTTTTCTTTTATGTTTATATAAATAAATAATAATAAAGTGACCAAAGAGCACAGACTATATGGTGAACTGAGTGAAATAAGAAATCAATGACGGTAAATGACGGATGATGGAGCAGAGTGGAAGAAAAAGACCTATTGTACCCCCAAATACAAATGGTATATGTAAGTAAGGGTTGCGAGATATGAGAAAACCACATAGATTTATACTCGAAGATCCCTGTTTAATATAATTTTATAATCAGGCTTATAAATAAAAAAATTACCTGTATACCTATATATTTGTAAAATATTCTCATGCAAGATAGGGTAGGGCAAACGAGCGTAATTTTTGAGTTGTAGGTAAGTCTCATTAAATTTTTGCGTCGCCGTGTGGCACAAACAGGATTGTAGATCAACCCGAATCCAGCGTAAACTACACTACTCACAACTCAAAAAATTACTTCCGTTTTACCTCACCTTTAGTAGTATAATATAAAAAATACTTTAAATACCTGCCCAGTTACAGTGAAGAGGATTGCGAGTAATATTCGCATAGGAAGACGCGCTTTGTACGCGCGGTGTGACCATAGCCGATGTACGCCTGCTGTGATGCCAAAACCTGACGTGTATATCGTCATTAGTACTGAAAGTAAAAAAACAAACGGTTTTTTATCCAGAAATGACTAACCTCTTAGACATCTTCAATCTTCAAGGATCTGGAATAGGTACTAAATAAAAGACCTGAGAGCATGTCTTCCGCGCCTTGTGGATGCATTCGTGATCTTACAAGTACTTATTCAAAGATGGTAATTAAGTTCCGTAGCTAAACCGTGTTGATAAAAGCCTACTCGTATTACTGCTTATTTACTTATGTGTAATAAGTAATAACTAAGTATAATTAAGTAAGTACCTATAATGATTTAGCCACAAGTGTAGGTACGTCACAACTAAGATCTAAAGTTTACTTTGTTTTTATATAAGTACCTAGGTATTTTATGTGGTTGTAATGCGTTGTTGCGTGTGTATGTAAGTAAATAATAAAAAAAACCGTGGCACTCTCCGAGTGTGCCGACAGAAGTGAAAACTTGAACAAGGTTTCGGTAACGGTTCTAAACTTTAAAAAAATGTACCTACAAAAAATATATAATGCTAAAAGTTACTGTACTACAGGGATTTGAGCTCGGGGCCCGGGAACATCTCACCAATGGAACTATGTAATGAGTCACGAAATTAAGGTAAGTACGTATTATAGTAAGAGGTTGGTGTCTGGATCGCGATTCGCGCTATCGTTGTGTTTTGCGGTTTTGAGAAGGCGCGGCTGCATATTGCTCATGGCAATATTGCCATTACTCAATTCACAAGACTTCAATAGCCATATTGTGAGATTGGTGGAGCTCACAGAATCTTTGGTTGAGCTATAAAGGGATGATAATTGATTGCAAGTCATGTATGTAGTACTTACTTACTTCATACAGCTGTTAGCGTCACAGTCACAAGACTCACTCGACGCGAAATCAAAGTTTTTTACTCATCTCAAAACTGCTTACGCTAACGCGCCTAAAGAAGTTTTCACTTCAAAAATAAACATAAGTACTATAGATATATAACCCTACTTAGCCTACTTAGCCTATGTAGAAAGCTAGTGTGAGGGTACCTATTTACTTACCAACAACTATTGTGAGGAATTTAACTTGTAAGGTTAAAATCAAGTACACTGCGTATAAAGACACTGTATGTAAAAGTATTTGCACAATTGTGTCTGGCCACCGCCACTGGGCTTCGAACTGCATTGCCTCATACTTGTCTATATCGAAAACGTCACTTTTTTCAACACTGTCACTGACTACTTCTGTATTGTTGTTGTCGAAACACTTCACTTCATTTTCACTGTCCAAGTTCAGTCTCTTCTTGAGTTTTTGAAGTTCGATGCTAGAGTCGATAAGTTCCGTTGGCGCCATGTTGTGTAACTGAAAAAAAATATTAACGTATCTGTAGGAAAGTAAGTATAATCAAATGGTAAGTTTGTATGAATTACTAGTGGCCATGGCCAACTCTTGTGACGGGAGTTTTTAGGGTGCCTTATAAAGCCTTCGTCATAATATATACCTAATCAATATCAATATAATCAAAAGAAAAGAACGAAACCGTAATTCAATCAGTTGGTTGTCTTTCTGCCTGTCACTGACACACACAAGGCTCTTTCTTTAGAAATACCAGTAGGATCAAAGTAATTAAGTCGACTATGAAATAAGTTTTATGATTATTTTTTTAACTCCGAAGTTTACGTAAGTTTAGAAGTAGGTATGTATATGAGTAAGTAAATAATATGTACTAACTTCAATGATTCATAAATAATTATTAACTAATTGTATGTAAGTAGGTACACAATCTATATCAAGAGGAAAAATGATTATCATAAACATGAGGAATCAGCTCACATCACATTTATTGCAACTGTATCAGAAAAAGCACTTTAGTGTTGGCAATTGAAATTAAACGGTAAGAAATCCGTGTGATCCTTCAAAGTTTAAATAGGTAAGTATCTAAGTATCGAGATTCTGTATTCCTAACCCTTTTCAGAAATTAATAGACATAAAATAAATTATCTCAAGTGCTTTTTCTGATACAGAGTTGCAATAATATGTGAGCTGATTCCTCATGTTTATGATAATCATTAAACGTGTTACACGCAGCGATAACGAAGCTTACAATAGAGTAATTTTAAGAAAAGGCGTGTTTTAGACGAGCAAAAACGATGAGTTAGTTAGGTACCGAATCCAAATAAATGCTGAGAGAGTTGTTACGTATCCACAAACCACCTACTCGTATGTAGGTGGTTTGTAGAGTCGTATTGAATATATTTTTCACCCAACGTCGATTCTCATTACAATGCCGAGAATTTAGCATCTTATTGAAATTTGCAGCCGACAGAATATTCTATAGCACGACAGTATTTTTCCCTACGTTTGCTAAATAAAATAAATAATGCTGGAAATTATACACATTGTGTGTGTGGTACACAGTGGTTCACAGGCCACAGCATCATCAGAATCGAATTGTATTATGGATACCATTATGACTGATAATTATAATACTTGTTTTGTAAAGTCATACCTAAGTATTATACATAGAAAACACCCAGGCCCAAGACAAATATTTGCAGATCACACAAACGTTTTCCCGCGGGGATCGAACCCGCAAGTCCCGTAACTTTTTGCGTCGCAGGCGGACCTTTGCCAACTGCGATACGATACGATGTAGGCGGTGATAGACTTGAGCGTACAGAACATAGAGCATTGCTCGATGCAAGAACGTTACATTAACATGGATATTATTATTATATTGTTATTATTTTAAAAACGAGATTTTGCCTCTAACTAATGTACTTAGGTACTTACGTACTATTTGTAAGAAAGTTACATTATACATATGATAATGGTCGACAAAATGCTCTAAGTACTTATGTGTATGTATTATTGTTATTATTTCTTTTTTTTCTTGTTTGATTGTTAGATGTACCTGTGTCTGTGTGTGTTGCCAAATAAATGTCTATCTATCTTTCATTCCATCCCACTCATATAATAAAGTTGAAAGTTTGTGAGTTTGTTTAGATGTTTGGATGTTTGTTTAAGGATCAGGCTCAAACGACGAAACAGTTTACAATAAAATTTGGTAAGGTGAAAGGTATAACTCTAGAATAGTATATGCTATTTTTTATCCCGAAAAACGTTCCTGAAAACCAATAAATATGTAAAATGACAACGGGAATATTGCATAAAAACTTTAGCAGTACCCTGTTTCACACAAAGAGCACTAAAGAGCATTGCTCTAAGGTTGCCATGACAACCAATATCTTTTGACTTTTCAAAATGGCGATGTCATTTTGTTCTACTATGCTTTGAACTAATTATAATTATATTACTTAAATTAAAAGACTATTTGTGGGGTTGTGATGCCTAAATAAGTTTTTTGATAAATAGCGAAACACGTAGGTACTTATTTATTATTTTTTTCAAAACTACCCAACCCCTTAGATGGGTACTTATTTATATTTATCAAAGACAGCAAATCCAAAAATGAATTCTGTGTTTTCATGGGTTGGATTGGAACAAGGTAGTTCTATCTCTAAATGTTGTATGACGAAACAATGCGCAGACAAAGTCGCGCCCGGGTCCACTAGTTCTATAATATTAGGTACACATGCATTTATTTGTACCTACAGCTACGAAAACAGACACTCAATATCTGAAGGAGGTCGCTTCGAAAACAAATTGTTTATTTTCATAACTCACCGAAATGTGCCCAAAACAACAAATTGTTTGGAATATTATTGTGTCACATACATTTTGAGTTTGTAAGGGACTGACGCGACGGTGAGTAAAGTCTCGGCATCAATCGTATATTATTATGTCTTAAGCCCAACAGATTATCGGCCAAGGTTACATGTTGTTTTTAAGAAGAGAGTTAAAAGGCACCTTCTGGGTAGGCTCGCTCCATCGTAAACCTCATCTTGCCTGTGTAAGTCTCGTCAAGAGCCGACCTAAAATATTATTCTTAATTTCTATAATTACATATTTTGCTTCTATAGTTTTCACTCTGTAGTTTTTGGAAATTAGCAATTTATCCTTATATTCTGGTAGAGTCAGCAAGAGGATTTAAGAAATAAAATTCAGAGTTCTTTGTTTTAGAATTAAAATTATACTATTTATTTTATTCTTGATAAATTCTAAACAGTTAAAAGATCGCCAATAATTAAAGATATTTTAAGGTTTTTATGAAACAACTTTCACTTCACTAACCAATACTATTGGGTAATTCTAGTCGGTCATTGGCCCGTAATAGTTCCATGGCGTAGCTGCAGAGTAAGGGCGAGGCAGATTACTTACCTACTTAGGTATATTGAATTGAAAAAATGTGAAAAGTAAAATAAATCACGCAAATAGAATTTTATTTATAAGAATAATAAAATAACCCTACAAATGCATTCGGCTGTTTTTTTTAATCATAGCAGCCCTTTTCCCTTAGAAATAGGCTGTTGCTAAGATAATATTCTATGAACAGTTTTAATATTTTTTTAATAATTTTAATTTATTCATAATAAAATCACCTAAATCCGTCCAGTAGGTTTAAAAAAAATTAATTACCATATTCTAATTACCTAGTGTGACGTGTGAGTTTTAACTAAAACAATTTGAAGTCTCTGTAATTGCCATAGAACTAACTCATGAAATTTCTGGTGATAGCCTAGATAGGTAAATAAATTTTGGAATGCCATACCAGGAACCTAGACATGAATATTATATTTTTCAACACACTTGCTCATAAAGTGGCTCTATGGTCACCGCAATTAATTACCATATTCTAATTACTTACATAATGACACCCATAATCAAACTGTGACTTTTTCATTACTATAACTCACTAGTGAGTAATAGATTTTTTTTTAATATTATTGGTTGAGTTGCTTTGTTCTTAAAAAAGCTTTTATTCAGAAAAAAGATCGTGTTCAATAGAACAAATAAATTAATGTTCCTATTGCTTGCTCATTTCATGCAACTTCTTATATAGATAATTTTAACTCGTACGTGTTTAATAAATAAAACTTTCACTCAAATATAACTTTTGTTTTCTCTGTAATAAAAGAAAACTTTAAATTCCTCATTTTGTACGAGGCAGAATAGGCCGCAAACCCTATGCGCAGCGCGGAAATATAGTCTGTGGCCGATCGCAATGCGCGCGCATAGGAAAACTGGTTAATTTTTCCCGCAATAGCGAAACATTTTTCACAACTCATTTTCACTGTTGAAAATGAGTTTTTATTGTTATTTTATTCACAAGTGTGTTGAAAAACGTCGTATGATACACGTGTGTATTGATGATTACCTGCCTCGGTTCAGTTAAGAGCCTCGCCTAACGGCTCGGCTCTCAAATAACGCCTCGGCGGTAATCACCAATGTTACACACTAGTACCATAATGTACTATTATTCACTTCGGTCTATTGAAATTAGGTAGGTATATTTTCGTAAGTAATATTACTAACTTACCAGATTTTTTGTCCAGCAGGTATTAAATTTCCACGAAACCCGCCAATATTTTTTTCCATCAGATTCTTACTATAAATAAGTAGTTGTTTTTTTTTACTTTTACCGACACACAGACAGAACAGAATTTAAACAGATCGAAAGAAAGGAATTTACAACATAATTCTACAGGGAATGTGATTATTATTCATCCCACATTCTCCCGAGAAGACAATGAGTTACAAAACCAGTTTCGTTCGTCTAAGCAGGTCTGTGGGCAGGTTGAACACTTGCATAACGCCACCTCATTTATCTTTACTATTCTTTTATAACCGCGGGCAACTGTGAGTTACAAGTTTAGTATCCTAATAATCCTTCTATCCCATCCTTCTGACGACCTCTGTGGCGCAGTGTGTGTAAACCCGCTTGGCACGCAGAAGGTTGCGGGTTCGATCCCCACCGCGGGATAAATGTTAGTATAAT
The DNA here is from genome assembly GCA_951394285.1 of Epirrhoe tristata. Lineage (NCBI taxonomy): Eukaryota > Metazoa > Arthropoda > Insecta > Lepidoptera > Geometridae > Epirrhoe > Epirrhoe tristata. The sequence continues at coordinate 5,557,198 of OX596145.1, forward strand.
CTGCCAATATTTATATCGGGTCTGGGTGTTTCTATGTATAATATGTTCGTATTTATAAACAATAATTACGTTTTAAAAACTAAAAAGAAAACCGACTTCAATGTTTGACTCAGAACGCGGCGTGACTCAGTGCGTCAAGTGAGGATAAGCCCACCTTAGGTATAGGTAAATTGAATCGACAGTAATGCTTAGACTCCATTTGCGTCTAGGGGCATATAAAAGTCATTAGAAAAGTATATAAGTAGTATATCAGTTATCTGGTTCCCATAGTACCTACCTACAAACTTTGCTTAGTTTGGGGATAGATGATGACTGTGTGAAATGGCCAGCATTATTTATTTATTTTATTTATTCTTTATTATAAATCTGAAGTGATAATATTTATTTGTTTTTGTGTTTTAACGCGTTAACCAGTGGGCCGATAAAAATCAGACTTGGATTAGACGTAGATAAGTAGATACATAGTCTCGAATAGCATAATAGGCTATGTAAAAAAAAATATACTATAGCGTAGCCGTGGGCTTGTCCTAAATTAACAATAAATTTTAAATGTAAAAAAAGTCACGACAGCATCATAGGACACGGTAGGTAACCCATTGCCCATACCCTCAAATCTTGTAATAAGCCACATATTCGTAATACGGTTAAACAAAACGTAACGTAATGTAAAAAAAGTCACGACAGCATCATAGGACACGGTAGGTACATGTACATGGTTGATATTCCCAGAGTTCGTACAAAGCGTTTTGAGTCCACTTTTTTCATACGCACTGCCAAATTGTGGAACTCATTGCCGGGTACCGTATTTCTCGAAAGGTACAATATAGGGGTCTTTAAATCAAGAGTAAATAGGTTCCTTCTAGGAAAGCATGCTCCATCTTAGACCTCACTACTGCTTAACATCAGGCCAGAGGGAGGTCAAATGCTGACCTATTTAACTAAAAAAAAAACCATTGCCCATACACTCAAATCTTGTAATAAGCCACATATTCGTAATACGGTTAAACAAAACGTTCATATAGGCCCACACCATACTGTGGGTCGAAAAAGAAATACACCGTAAACATTGCTCGCAAGTTTTAAATAAGTCCGCAAAGTTTTTAGAAGGAAAACTCAATGTGCTCTTTTATAGAATTTGTGTATGAAGAGTCAGCTACTTTTACCCTTTTATGTTTAATAAACGTCCGTTTATGAATTCCATATTCGGCTGAAGCGCAATAGGTGCTATTTCGGCTGAGGCGCAAGAGGTGCGATTCGAATCCCGGACGGGACAATGTTGCGTGATATAAGTACCTACAGAAATTTGTTCTGTGGGCCTATGATGAGCACCGTGACTGAAGTCTCTCGTCTCGTTTTCTCGTTAAAAATCTTCATAACTGTGTCTGTAGTCATGCGCAGCCCGTTATTTCATATCGTTATGTCAAATTCATATTAGCGCAAAATGATAAAAATGCCGGCATGGCAAATGTTCTTATCTCACGCCGTGACAATTTCACGTTGCTCATCATAGCCCCACTGGATATGGGTGGTGCAGGTAGGTACTTACTCATGCGGAAATAGCAATTTTCTTAAACATTCTAAATATTGTATAAAGTTCGTATGAGTTGAAGACCAATTCTTGTTATTCGAGGAAACTAAGAACTTTAATCTGTTCTTACAGTAGGTCATATTAACTAAAGTAGGTAGGTACTTTACTTAATCAATCAGATAATATTGATACTATACTATAACTACCTACCATCTCACCACTTTACATATCTAAGTTACTACAGTTATGGTAGGTACTAGGTACCTACCTACTTATAGGTAACTACATCACATTGTCATAACTAATAAAAAAACAGACATGATTACTACAGGGTATAGGTAGGTAAGGTATCTCTACAGTATCACAAAATTATTTTTCAAATCAAATAACTCAAGAACAGTCAGTCATCGTTCTTCGAATGAAAATACTCATATATTATCGATCGAAGTACACATACGAAGTTCATTTGATCGGTATATTATTTACCTATCAAATATAAAATTGATATCTATAGTGAATATGTAGGTACCCACCTATTCAGTGTGAGTTATTCCCCATTGCATCAATGTCAACATTCGTGAAGTGGAGTGGAATAGGCGCTGATAACACTGCTATGAAGGCTGAATTCTCTGAAGCAAAGGCGGAAAACACGATCACCGATCTCGCAACAGTTTCTATTGTGGAACCCCAGATAATAATACCTATGTGGAACACATATTTTAAAAAACTACTTATTATGAAACTTAGGACGAGCTCAAGGTTATGGTACCTACCTACCTACTACCTTTGTTATAATGTACTTACCTAAGTATTATAAAGAATAATTTGCGCACATGACTTTCCTATAGTCATCATAGGTCCTACTAAAACTTTAAAGCTATTTGTAATTGAATTTCGATGAAAAGCGAACCTTCTAGAGCCTTATCTATTGAAATATCTGTCAAGCGTACCTATTACGTACATTAAAATATCGTAAACAAAAAGATTGATTTTAAAACTAAAGCGACAATGCATCGTAAAAATGTTTTATGACCACTTTGTGACTCTTATCCAGAAGTTGATTGGTTTTTACTTCTATTTGCGAAACCTGCTGAGATGAGAGTTTAAATCAAAACAACAGCCCTTATACCAATTTGATGTTATGTATCTGTTACAGAGGCAGAATTGCTACAGATATTATACTGATTCCACTACCTAATGGAAAAACGATGAATGATTACAATGTAATGTCTTTACCTACAACTTTTTTCCGTCGTATCCTTATCATCAAATTGGTATAAGGGTTGTTGTTTTGATTTAAATTCACATAAGTGTAAATTCAAATAATCACATAAAAAAAATGCATAAGTGCTGAGGGGTAGCCGTATTTTCACCCACATAAAATTGTATAGATTTAAGTACCTATTTTGTAACTGTGTATATGTGGAGAAAATAAAACTTTATTCTATTCTATTCTATTCTAAGTAATATTCTAATATAATTTGTTGTCATCTTTTCCATAAATCTTTCTTATAAACTTTTCTTTCTCCGTTCACACAAAAGAGTATTCTAGGTATCTACCTAGTAAGTACCTACTTACTCAAAGTCAAAGTCAAAGTCAAAAATCATTTATTCAGTAGGACCGCTGATGTGTTAGCATCTAATAGTTTGTGGACCGCTGGGATCACTTTGAACTACTAAGAAAGTATTTTATTTTAGTTTATTTATGATTTATAGCAATAATCATGAGCACTTGAACACCTAAAGCAATTGTTTATTTAGTCAATTGCCTTATCAAATGAGTGAGTCAACATTCATAACAATAGATATTGAGTGAGATATGGAAGGGAAAATGGAACAAAATAGTCTAACATAAACAATTTCTATAAAATGATAAAATTAGAGTAGGTTAACGGCCTACGTTCAAGTACTTACTTCTACCGTAAATGCAGATTAACTAAGTAAGTAAGTAATTGTATTTCTATACCTACTGATCAGTCATATGTATACCATAACAACTTACATACTCATTGCGTCTGTTTGTCTGGCTGTCTGGTCGCAATAAACTCAAAAACTACTGAGCGGATTTTCATGCAGTTTTTACCTTATATAGAGTGATTCATAAAAAAGGTCTAAGCCTTAGTCCTGATAGCAGCCTCTGAGCAGTGTGTTGTGTATGTAGGTACCTACTTATACTGATTGTAGGTACCTACCTATCTATAACCACGATAAGTATAAGGAAAGTAAGTATACATAAAAACTGTAACAAAATAATGACGCATACTTCTTTAACAGTAAAAGGGTTTTTTTTTTTATCAAAAAATTAGGAAAAATATATTTTATACAATTATAATTTTATCAATAGGTAGGTAGATAAAAAATACAAGAGAATTATTATTATTTGATCAATAAGAAATAGATCAATTAAAAGTGTAGTTTTTTTCAAGCATACTTGTATACTTGGCGTATATAAACCAAGCCCAAGATGAAAAATATTATTAATATCTCATTTTATTACTATAAATTTTATTTGACCACTTAGTGGCATGGCTGAGATGCAAGAGATGTGAATAAGATTTTTGCGACAAAGGCAGAACAAATGTTAAGGATCTGCAAAAAATTGTTCCGGGATTTAGTGTTGTGTGTGCTAACATGGGACCGTTATTTCTGATACTAACGAACCTAACGATACCTTTTGGGAATTCTGCTGCAGGATGGCTATGCATTTGATCGAAGTATGCGTATGCATATGACTGATAAAATACCTACTTTTTCCTTGGCTTTGGTTAGAACGCCATCTGTATCACCGATCTGCTTTTTTTTTTGCTTTTTTCTTAGACTTTTCGATTCTTTTTAAAGGTTTCAAGTACCTACTTATGTTATTTTGCTGACGAAGTCGCGGGTACCAGCTAATGGATTATAACTTATTAATTATTATGTATTAATTATACAGGTGTGGCAAAATTTTACAACATTCAAAGCTTGAGACCAACTTGTTTTTTTTTTAAATGACATTTTCTGGGTTATTTTTTTTCAAAAATCCAAAAATTCAGTTATTGATATTTTCAAAATAAACCTTAGTATAGTTTCCTAAGAACAAAACTTTCTAAATACAAAAGAAAAGGTAGCTGCCCTCAATGTTGTAAAATTTTGCTACTCCTGTATATAAAACATAAAATTAATAAACTTCACTTGTATTGTTACCAAAGACAACGTAGGTATAAAAAAAATAGCCAAATTTTACAAAAGTACATACCTACAGTGAAATTAAAATTCGGTAATAAGTTGCCTACTCGTTATAATCGGTAAATTTTCCGTGCAATAAACCATCGATGCGACTACACAGCGAACGTTACACTCACTGAAATGACATCATTCACGGATTGTGTCATAAAATGAAGCTGTTTATGACAAACTCAAGGCCGACTCGTGCTGTGATGTAGAAGAGAAAGACCGGCATTTTATGACACTTTCCGTCTATTTAGAGCACATTTTTTTTATTTGTTTGTACGAAGTCTAAAATCTAGGAACTAAAATTGATCCTACTATACGAATACTTATACAATTTAATTAATACATAAGTAGGTACTCGTATTACTTATATCATAGGAATACCGCCGCAATAAATATTGAATTGACGCTTAACTTGTAGGTACTTTGAAGTTTCTCGCTACCTCTTTCTATTCGAGAAAATATGAGCGAATGCTTTCAGAAAAGTCTGTATGTGGCATGTGGCGATGTAGATTTACAACATTCACGATTATGTAGGTATTGGAAAAAAAACATTGTCATAATTTATTTGCTACAAAATATAATTGAATATGGCAAATTATTCTAAGTAGGTATTCAAATAATTCAAATAACGTTTATTATAGGTATATGTGGACTATGTGGTTATGTGGCGCTGTAATATATTGTATCATACTATTCAACACGATATGTGTCTCATTCGATGTGAGGTATACCTAATGCCTAAACCGCTGATTGGATGTGGATTGCAACCCTGACATCGCAATCTGTTCCCCTTAATAACAATCAGAAGGAATATTGATAGTTTTATTATGTGTAACTCAACATTATACCTTCGAATTTTATGATAATACTAGCTGGTACCCGCGACTTCGTCAGCAAAATAACACACTTAATAAAAACAGAACTGAATACTGCTGTTCAGAAGATTCTCTTCTAATACTTTTAAAAATAAAAATGCAATAATAGCGCCATCGCGACCTCAGCCATAGGACAGCAACGCCATCTAGTGGCCTTCAACTGGAACTTCACTTTAAGTCCCCATACAAAATTGCAACCCTTATTTCACGCCCTACATGATTCGTATTGAAAAAAAAAAAGTAGCCTATGTCCGTCCCTGGGACATAATCTTTATCCATGTCATATTTCAGCATCATCTGTTCAGTGGTTTAGGCGTGAAAAGGTAACAAACAGACAGACAGACAGACAGACACATTTTACTGCATAATAGATGGCGCCACAGGAAAAATTAGATCGCGCTATCGTTGCGTTTTGGGGAACGTAACATATAAACTCGCTAATCCTCTACTTTTCAGCTTTATAATATTAGTATGGATGTAATCTTAGCGCATTACTAATAAACGTGGTGTAAAGTTATTCCTCGGAATAAAATAGGAATAACCATACATTTTGACAGTTTACACACTGGAATAACTTTATACCACGTTTATTTGTAAGGCCGTTAATGTCTTATGCCTACGTTTTAAGATGGAATCCTTACCTACATAAGTGGGTATTTTAGCGCTACATAATAATGATCACCAACATGCTAGCAAATCATCATCTAACTATAATATTGACGTAGGTAGGTATCTACCTACCTATTTTGGTGAGTAAGTCCATAAAATATATTACGTAATGATGTGATGTTCCGTAGAGTATGAGGCTATTTTGTAGCCCACCCACCAACTCACATTTCCAAGAATTGAACAAAGTTTTACCCACTGCCTCATTGCTTGCCCTTACTATACAGTAGTATGTAGAGTAAGAGCAAGCAATTATGGGGCAGTGGGTAAGATCGTGTGACGTCATTTGACACCTATTATTTACTACAGGATAGGCTGAGTGAATTATGAAAGCTTAGAAAATCTTCAAAGAAAGCAACGACGCTTGCGAACCTACATTATCATTCCCATTTGGGGATTTGACAGTCGTAATGGTGTTTTGTTTGTTTTTTTGTTTTACGAAGTTACCTTACACATACCTTATAATGCCCTCTCAGCTTAATCGGTCATAGTATCACACAAGAAAGTCACGGCCAATACAGATTGTAGAGCTGCGATGCAAATCAAGCATTAAAAATAAAATGAATCTTTTTGTAACCTAAGCTATGTGCTGAATTGCATAACAGACCCTTCGATGTGTGCCTGTATAGGCGTCAGTCAATGTATGAAGTACCTATACGAGTCATAAACACAGCAAGAAATAAATAAGGACACAGAAATTTCTGTAATACCTGAATTTTGAAGTGTTGATACACAGTTAAGCTGGGGTACATTCTTTTGTGTATTTTTACAGCAAATGTTCAATATCAGATTCTTCTGACAATCTCTCAAGACAAGGTTATTTATCAGTACAGGTATATAATGTACCTACATACAATACCAGTCTGGTTTTTATATTAAAAAGTATCATAATTTTCGTCAGTTATTTCTTTTTAATTTCCAGAATAACCTTGTATAAGTATATATCACAGACAGTCAAATACTACAATAGACTATTTCAGTAATACATGCTTACTTATCGCGACGGCAACGATGTTGACTTTGGTGTTAGTTTATGTGATGATAGTGTAGGTAGACAAAATACCTACAGGCCTTGGCTTTAATGGATTTAATGTCAAAAGCATTACAATCCCCTTGATAGCGTTGTAAGTACCGACCTGCTTATAAGAATATTTCGATGAACTTTTAATAGTAACAACTCAAAATCGTAATCAAAGTTTGACAATTTATCAAGGAAGTTTGAAATCTATTTATTACGTAGATAAAATTAGTAGTAAGTATATACTTAGGTATGTAACTTTGTGTCATATGGTTCACATAAATCCAAAGCACATAGGTAATCGTGTAGGTTCGTAAAAGCACTTAACTGATTAAGAACGAAGGTCTAACTAACTAAACCTACTAATCTTATTGACTAAATTAGTTGGTACATTTTTAGGTCAGAATCAGCCGATGAGCAACACCAAAATAAGGAGCTAAAATGAAACTCCTCATAATCGTAAATGAGTAAAATTTACTCAACGTATACTAGGTACCTTTCTGGTGTTGTAATAGACTCCAGTTTTCCATCTGCGAACAGTTACGTCAGACTGTTACTAAGTGTTTATACCTACAAAAATTGATTCATAAGAGGCAAGTTGTAACCATAACACACTGATAAATTTAAATTAATGAATGAATAACACCAGTAATTGAAGGCTATGACGACGGAGGCTTTCAGACGACTAATTATTCCAACACCAGTGTTGACCACATATAGCACAATTCTTAAATAGGAACCTGTTGTTCATTGGTTTTATAAGCTTTCAAAAAAGGCTCCACTTTAGAATAAATTGTCATGAATTGAGGATTAAAAAGGTTTAAAATCCGTAGGGGTTTGCTTCCTGATAATACAACAGTTACAATAGGTACTTAAATCTACATAACTTTATGTAAAAAGTGAAGTAAAGTAAGAGTTTATTTTATTATTTTTAAAGGAATGGTGTTATAAAAACGTATCCCCCGCGCTAGATTTAACTGTGTTACGGTTGATGTTGATTATTTATCTACTACTTTTATCAACCGGAAAAGCCTAGTTTTCGAAAAATTTATAAAATATTTTAGTAATTTCAAGCGAAACGTGACGTTAGAATGGACAATTTGACAATTGAATCTGTGTTTATTGTCTGTGGTAATCATTTTTGGCGCAGGCGGACAGACTTAATTCATGCCAAACATAATATTGAGAAAAATAAATCTTCTAAAGTTCATCGTTTTTTGTACCGTCTCGTTGGTTCTGTGCTAGCTCTACCGTCAAAGTCGGTTTTACTTTAGAAAGGTAGCTTCACGTTTCCTGGTAAATAGCTAGCGGCGTCAAACCAACCGGTTAAGTTTCGTCACGGTACAAAATAATCTACCATAACACGTTTGTAAGAACTTGATATAAAACCAACCGACTCTCTTTGAGCGAAAATTGTGGAAGATGAAGGTTGACTTAGTAAAATCTTGTATCAAGTTTAATACATTTTACTACATCTAATGTTTTATATCGGAAATCATCAGTTTCGCTACGAAAAAATCAACACCGTGAGCGATATAATTACATAAATTTGTCGTACCTAAATGTGTCTGTTTTCATAGATGCTGTTTGCGCAGGCGCCTCTGCGACACGCCTCGAGTTTTTGGTAGCAAGTTGCTTCATTTTCTTATAAACAGAACTGTAACAGGTTGGTATTTAGACGCTACAGTTTTATTTACTCAACAACGTATCTCTACCTACAAAGTTTGGCCTTGACATACCTAGGACAGCACGATGTTTTCACTTTGCCGCCAAATTTTCATGAACACGAAACTTTTAAATCGAAGCACTTTTTTTCACGAAAGAGGTTGGAATACAAAACAACAATACTCTTCTAGTTTAAAATTGGAACGTTGCTCGCGCGGAGAGTCAGGTTTGAAAGCCGGCAATGTTAGTTATCGTGGTAATACCACCACGCGCGACGTTCTATGGTGGACTGGCTGACGAACTATTTGATATGATGGGGTCGGGGCCGAATAAATGTTGTCTAAGTGCGAGTCGAGCTCAAGCATGCTGAGGGTTCCGTTGTCTGCCATTATGAATTACCAAAATACCTTTTATGTAAGAAGATGCCATGGTGTATTGGTATTTAAAAAAAAAATTAAGCTTTCTAAGTGACTCATTGATATAGGACCTACTCTGTAATATATAGTAGGTACCTGAATAAAGTTGTACGTCGTATAAGATTTTTTTTTTGGCTTCGCTTTTTGTGCATGCGCCATTTTTCATTGTTATTTTTTGAGTAAATATTAAGGAAACAATGTGTTAAGAAATATCGCGGACTAGGACGGGGTCAGGGTCGTATAAGATATAGATTTTTTTAAATAAGCCCTTTAAGCCCCATAATATGCATTATTATTAATAAAGCCCTCAATGTCCCTTCTATGCATATTAATTTAAAATAAATATTTAGATATTGAGTAATAATTTAAAATAAATAAAACCACAGATAGTAGAACGATAAAATATTTGTAGATGATGGCAACAGGGTTTCTACTTTCTGTTAAACTAACGGAACCCTAAGAACTAGCGAGTCCGTTCAGCTAACGCGGTAAATTACGCAGTGAGATATGTCCTGAGATATGGTAAAACGATAATTGATTTAAATACAAATGAGAAAGTACCTCAAAGTAAATTGAAGTAGATAGGTAAGAGTTCTTCCATATTCTGAACCCTCAACTAAATTATTGTCATTTTAGAACAAAATGATTATTGTCATTTTAGACCAAAAGTTTAGGGAAAATTCTTCGTAGAATAATAAATGTTTAGTATTTTACGATAGAGATACCAAAGGGCGGGAATGGTAAAGTAACGCGTCACAACACGATGACATGTCGAATTAATATTCATCTTTAAAAGTTACCTGCGATATAATCCTGGGATAAAGACCGTGTATACAGTTGGATGCGTCACCGTGGCGGCGGCGAGCCGGCGGGCGCGGCCCACGCGATGACGTTACTCTACGAGTCTGTACACTCATCTCTTTTTACAAAATTTTCCGATGTTATCCAACTGGCACCTCTTGATCTGAGGTCAGTGCTGAGATTTTCAGCACAATATTGTTATTTATTAAGATAAATAAATGACCGCAGTGTCGGTTGGTAAGTAAATAGATAAATTCTTATTATTTTTAGAGTTATGTTTGGCAATTAGCCGGCGTTGTGCCAACTATTTTTTTTATTTATTAATTATGTGGTCAAATTTTACGATTTGCTACAATTTGCTGCCCCGCCCGCCCATCGAAGTGCCGACGAGCGTCGCGTAATACACGTAAAAAATTGCTGTGCGGTACGATAGTATCCATATATATTATACGATAGTCTAATTTTTTACGATATCTCGTATGGGTTGAAATTGCATCGTGTAAATAAAGATAAAGATAAAAGCTTTATTTTGGAACAACATTACATAAGAGCAGAAATACACAGTGAAAACGTTGACTTCCCCCAAAAGTTAGAAAACAGAGTAGCGGAGTCAGCGCTCGCAAATGCACCCTTAGTGTCCTAGGAATAAATAAGTACCTATAAATAATGCTGGATATTGCACACAGCATTATTACACAGACGAAACTAATTCAATTAACGGATCTCCGTTAATTGAATTAGTTTAGTCTAAGAAAATTAAAAAAAATGTTGTTAAAATTATGAACAATTATAGACAAAGTTCGACTTTAAAAAACTTAACATTTAATAGCTAGCTTTTTCATTTATTTAGCTCTGTTTCAATGGGGCAAGATGATGCTGTGTGAAAAGTCCAGCATTATTTATTTATTATTATTAATAAAAAAAAATACTGAACCCTGAACCCAATTTGTTTGCTACTCTACCTATGAGTGTTTGGCTACGTAGTTGTGAATAAATACGGACATTTCACACAAAGTCATCTAGCCAAAAACTAAGCAAAGCTTGCAGGTACTACGTGAACCAGGTAACTGATAATTACTTATTACTTACATAGTCTGTCTTAAACTTTCGCGATCACAATTCCTAAAGAAATAATAAAGGTAATACGCGATAAAATCCTGTAATAAAATATATTACTTACATACTTTTTGTTTGTAAATAAATAAATACGCACTAATACTGTATGTACTTATTTAGATAAATATTTGCAGATCGTACAAACATTTATACCATGGCGGGAATCGAACCCGCAACCTTCTGCATCCCGAGCGGGCTTTCACCCACTGCGCCACAGAGGTCGTGAATTGATAAAGTCACAAACATTTTGCTGTTACTTACGCTATTAGCTAGGTAGGTACCTAGTGTACCTACCTACCTACTCTACATAATAGAATAAAATGATATTGCCACCCCTATTTAAAAATGCTTGCATGTCAGATTGAAATAGCAGATCTGAATGTTTGCTATAATCATAATGTCAGGGGAAAAGTATTAAATGTTTTTCACTCGTTATTTTATGAATTACAATTCTAATCAAAGTGTGATTGATATGCAATGCAGCATTTGGCATGCTGATAATATGGATCAGCTTATTTAATTGAACCATAGAAGTTTAAATTGATTCCAAAGATTAATCGGTGTTTGCCAAAAAAAGTAGGTACTAGACCATTGTCTACGAGATTTTATTTCATAAAAGAAATCATTTCATTTTTCTAACTACCTACTCTTATAATAAAAATACGAGTATTTAAGCGATTTAATAATACTTATTTCATTATAATGTAATAATTATGGTTATATAGAGCTTGTAGTTGAGTTCTGTAATATAATAATTATGTTTATGTTTAACTAGTAGTTGAGTCTAGGACCTAGGCTCTACTACTAACTCTACATAACCTAGCTAGACAAACTCTTGGTAGGTAGATAGATCTACTCTTTAGACCAACAACTTGGGTTTCCTGTAAACTCAAACTGATTCCTGACAAACAACAGATAAAGACCGTATAAGCAGTTGTAAAATAAATACAAATAAACTAACTCATAAGGTCATAGCGTGGTATCGTAGATATTTGAGGAGTACGGATATCCGGCTTGTGTCTTTTAACAAATAATAATAGGTCGTTTTATTATATTTTAGGCTTTTTATATCGATACCATACTAATGTTATAAATGTGAAAGTAACTCTGTCTGTCTGTCTGTTTGTTACCTTTTCACACCCAAACCACTGAACAGATTAGGCTGAAATTTTGGCAATTCTCAAGTTCTAGGTACTTATTTTTCAAAAATACGGATACGGAATTATACTTACTTAATTTAGTAAGGCTGACCAGCTAATGAAGAGATTAATTTTAAAGATTATTTTTCGGAAAATACGGATACGGAATTATACTTACTTAATTTAGTTAGGCTAATCAGCTAATTAACTAATTACCTGGCAGATAGGTATGTAATAAATAATGTAGGTTAGATTTTGTTTTTTATATAACAAAAGTTTGTATGTGTTATAATAATAATTATTAAATATTTTACCAGGTTGAAGTTAGGTTGGGGGTTTTTTTTTTTAATTGGGTTAGGTTAGGCTAGGTTATTTTATTTTTTTCTAGACTCCTATGTAACTGAGCAAAATGAGTGTGGTGTGTGCATGCTGCGGGATGCGCGAGGGGAGCCGCGTCGATGACGAGGCGCCCCTCGTCTCTCAATTGGCATAGATAAAGATATATTTCAGGAAAGGACATAGGCTACTTTTTATCCCGAAAAAATGAAAAAATCCCGAGGGACCGCGGGTCACACCGCGGGAGCACAGCTAGTCCTTTAAGATGTCAAACGATCAATATTTAGACGAGGTACCTATACCTTTTCACTCCGAAGATTTTCAAAACAGTGTTTTAGTTCTCTCCTTTATCATAAAGAGGAAAATAAAAAGCATCTATTTCTAATTGCTTAGGTATACATAAGTATTACAAAGGACTATTATTTATGCCTAATACTTACTAATAATTTACTTTCCTTCCACAAAAGTCACCTCCACTGCGTAGGCCTCCTCTAAATCTCTCCATAAGTCCCTTTCTCTCGCCTTCCTCATCCATTCTGGACCGCATATTTGTGAAAAATTTCTCTTTTTTTCCACAAGAGGAATATAGGTGGTATATACCCTATTCTGTTTCATGTTTCTAGAACGTATGGTTTAGGCTATGTAACGATTTGTCAGTCATGAAAGCCTTTTAGAGGTTACGATAGCAGGATAGGGAAGGTTGGCACCAGCGAAGAGAGGCCTACACCCAGCAGTGGGATGAAAAAGGCTGCGGATGATGAGTCGTACGTAGTCTTGGGGTCCTACTATGAGCTCATAAAGCGATCCAGTTTAGATCCTAAATTGAACTTCTTCGCTATAACGTACCATGGCCTATGATTAGAAAAGTTACTAGACTTCTCGTAAAAACTGAATCTTTTTGCAATATAATACTCAAATAATACAAGTAAAACAATTTTCTGCTTAAAACGTCACGTTGTCACGGTTCGAAAACTTTGCAATTCAGATTAGCAACCTAAACTGGATTGCACCCAACTGAACTGTAAGTCATAATACGGCACCTGATCCCACACTAGGAGTTACTGTGTACTGGTATGATACCACAAACATCATGATCATGCAAACAACCCGTCACGAGGAGCGAACTCGCTCCTCTTAAGTCTTTATTCATATTTTTAAATAAGGTAAATTTACACCTAAGTATGTAGATGTAGGTGTCTAGTTTAAAGATGTCTAGTCTAATTATCTCTGTCTAAATATCCTGAATAAATAATCACTATGATTTTTATTATTTTGGAAAACTCGAGGGGAGGCCTTTGCCCAGCAGTGGGATAGTGGGGGCTAAAAACAACAACAACATGATTTTTATTAAAGAATTAATGAAAATTGATAAAAAAAAATTAATGACTTTTGTAAACCTACATAGTAGGTAATTAACCTCTAAGAAATGTATCTTTAAGTTTTCATAAATATTAAATAAACATTCATCAAAATAAAATAAGTAGGTAAAATAAATTAAATATAATCTTACAATTTTAACAAACACACACTCAAAATTATTATCATCGCACACTTCAGTAAATCTTGGTCGATGCTTTATTTATAGAAACGTATGAACTCAAAGTAGAAACGTATACCCGAGCATCTTTACAAAAAATTGAATCCCGTTACATTTTGAATAGAAGATTAATAAACGGCGAAATTCAACAAACTTCAACGTTAATGAAAAGAAGGGTTAAGTGGGGAAAGTGTTACAGCGATTCTGAAGCTATAAGTAGGAGGCAGCGCGTGCGCACCGCAAAGCTCCCAGTCGCGCGCAGTGTCACGGACGCTCGTACTAATCCGTTGACGTGATATGACAGTGTGTGTGACTTTGACTTTCCTGGATACTTAATCAGCTGCTGACATCGGAAAAGGTATTTTTTTATGGCTATTATATTTTTGAGTATCAGTGATTTAATATTTACTGAAAACATTTTTAAAATAAGAAACAAACTAATAAGTATTTATCAATAAATTCGTTAGGCCGGCTTAAAAACTTCGTCACTACAGCAGCTGAACAATATGGATAACAACTTTCAAAGGGACATAAGAATGTCTCGTAAAGATTAAAAAAATAACGAGTAGATTGTTTGTTCTCAACGAACCCTCTAACCTCCCTATCAGTGGGGTAGCTGGGAATAAAAAGACGGCCAAACAATGACCCCACTGCTCATGTCAATGGGGTAGGTAAAAGATCATTGGGGGAAGGTAATTGTTTGAAATTATTCACGGCACCTTATAACCAACAAATTTTACTCTGATTTTTTCCTTTGATTAACGAAAGAGTTTTTTTGCATTTACTAACTTTGTGAAATAGGATTAAGTAGGATTACTTCAGCGCAGTGAGAAATATGTTTGAGATAAGTACTTATGAATGAGGAGATAAGTAACTAACTCAGATAACACAACCGTGTGGTGAAAGTACCTATTTTAAGTGTCAACAAAAAAACCTATTTGCGGAGGAGAGAATAAATACTTAGGATATTTTTACACTGACCATAATTAAAAAACATCGTTTTCGCCCTACTAAAAAAACTAAATTATTGTCATAAATCCTAGAAACGCTCTTCCGTGCTAACAATGTAACAATCTATGGACTGTTTTGCGAATGCGCACTTCGCACTGTGCCGATTTGGGTGTCGTGACGCAAAAATCGAACACTTACCCACATCCACAATCGTCCGAAAAGAAACTTCGTTTCAATACCGACACTGAAAAAAAAAAAACTTAACATGCTAGGTAGAACAAAGTATCCAATAGTCAATCAAAGTGATTCCAGCGGTCCTACTGAATAAATGCTTTTTGACAATATACACGAAAAATTGCAGACCTAAATATTTTAGGGCATTATAGTCTACCTGGAGACTTTTCTCCTAGCTTACCTACTGCTCAGCATCTTGATGTAATGATAACACACCATGGTCAGTCAGGTACTTCCTCGACTAGTTTCAAGAAATTATTAAGAAAAATGATTATCATCTGACATGTCAGATATTAATCTAAATTATTTATACCTACAACAACCTATAAATTGCACGTACATTTTTTTATAATATCAATTAAGCATAACAATCAACCAATTAGTATGTGCTGTACGTGATACGAGACCCTTTGTACTCTTACCTACTGTCAAGATTCAATTAATTATTTATGACTAATTAATTAGGACTGTTAGACGCCATTACACGATACCATTCTTGCCTCTTGCCACTTTCTCAGTTCTTGCTCCGTTGAATTTGAAAGCAAGAGGCAAGAATGGTAAGTAGGTACTTATGCCATAATGGTACCGTGTAAATCGCGTTTATTAAATGATGTTATGTTATATTTAAATAAATCCACTAAGAAAAAAATTGTTTAAACTGATCAGGTAAGTAAATAAAATAATAATACATTTATTATGAATAAATGAATGAAAACACTTTATTTGCACACCTTAATAAAAAAAAAAAAATTAATCAAAATCAAACCAATAAAATAAAAAATGTACAATGGGCGGCTTATCGCTAAGAAGCGATCTCTTCCAGGCAACCATTGGATGGAGAGGAATAACAATGAATGGACGATTATAATAGTTAATTTTCTAAAAATAAAAAGTTATAAGTACTTAGTGTACAAACTTTTTTTTGTATTATGTAGGTACAAACCTACATAATTAAAATAAATTAATTAGGTATTTTATAAATTATCTTATTATGATTTCTATTTATAAGTAAACAAGTACAGTAATGAGATAAGTTAATTTTTTCGTCTCAATACCTAGTAAAAAAGTAAATAACAATAAACTCCGCGCTAATTGCAGAATTATATTGTGTACCTACTTACCTAATACCTACCTATGTACCTATGGGCTTAACCTTAAATCAGGAGTAAGTATATGGATCCATACATGCAAAGTTATCAAAGAATGTAAAGCGGATCAAACCCATTCATTATTCTCTCGCTTATAGCCTAACTTTTATAATGTCGGCTCAACAGATTTTTCTCTTCCACTCTGCTATATTTTACAAAAAAATATATAAAATCAGGAAATATGTTTTATCATGTCATCATAATTCGCAGCATGTCATGAAGGAGGCTTGTAACCACTTCTATGTGCGCATGTGCTATTTAACTGTAACTATGTAATTGCTAGTCTGAAAACTTCCTCATTGAGAAAAATCAAGGTCCTCAAGGTTGGAAGGAACATTGGGAGCGAGATGGGCAGATATATAACCAAGGTCGTAGATGAATCTGGCACCGGATCCTGTTGGATGGCACAGACAAAGGGAGGCATATGCCTCATCATAATGACTTCGCCTCCGCTGGGTATAGGCCTCTCTTTATATTTATTTAGTGGGCTAAATCGGACTGTGGTCAAAGGTGAACCACTTGGGACTTTGGAATCCCGGACTTTTGATAGGCATGAAGCTGAAGTATTATTACTAGCCTCTATCGTCCCATTGCAGGCCAAAGCCCTTCCACCTTTTGCGGTCTTGCGCTATGGAGGACCGCATCCCCAAGTGTCTAGCTCGTCTGAGCATCTGAAGGGCTTGACGTGATGTCTTCTGTAATTGGGAGCCCATTTGATCGGCCCAAAGGTCATTCGACATACAGGCATACCCAGTTTCCCGGCCTAGTCCTACTTTAGTCTATCAGCCTTCGGGATGATGTCAACGATGAATGAAAATGACTTGCACCAAACAACTTTGCAACCAATACCTACGTCCTATTGAGCGTAGTGTCATTAACCTGTTGGCGAGCTGTACTCTGAGAATGCTCCTAGACATTCAATTTTAGGAAAATTTCATTTTTATTTATGTTTACTGAGATGTCATACTGCAAAGTACATCACACTTTCTAAAGTTAAACTTAATTGTGAGAGCTCTACTTACGCGTAGTAGGCCTACTCGAGTAAGCGAGAATTAATTATCAAAGCAATTTTCTTTAGCTTTATGTCTGGTATAACATGTAGCTGTGGGATAGTTATTTTAAGCTAAGGAACAAAATAATTTTCATAATAATATAATCTTTATCCTGTCAAGAGCAGACCTCGTGAATTCAGATTGAAAATTGAGGCACTCCGCACTCAGCCTACGGCTTCTAGAAAATACTAAGTTATTCTCTATTACAATGACTATTACGCATCAAACAAATATTTTAAACTGAAGGCAACGTATGCAAAAAGCACTTGAATAGGTAAACAACTGAATGAAGCTGAGAAATGGCACACCGGCACAGAATAAACAACAGTTAGTAGGTGTTTAGTAAACGCAAGCGAAGGGCAGGTTGCGAACATCAATGCCGTGCCGACCGCAATGCAACTGCCTTTGGTACTTGGAACCACGGGGAAGTTTAACTGACACATCTTGATACTTACTATATTTTAATCCTTATAACTCTGTGACCTTGTAATTAAAACTTCGGCGCTTCTCTGCCTTTGAAACTTGAAATCACAGAATAGTTTTTTTATTGGACTACTACTATGTCACACATCGCTATCTAGCCAGAAACTAAGCAAACCTTTTAGTGAAAATGAAAATGTATTTACTTTTTATATTTGTTTGTATACCTACTTGTAATAAATATTTTATGAGTATAACACCCGAATACTAACAATATAACCTACGTGTTGTTCATCACATTATTAGGTAAAGTAAATCACCACACCAAAATGTTGTCCCTTATGGGAATCTAACCCACGACCTACAGCACTGAAGGTAGAGCTACGTTACTATTCACTGAGCTTTGAGGATATTAAAAAGTTTGCAATGTGTTACAATGTTTTTTTTTTTCAAAACCAAATTGACATGCGATTTTATATTCACACTTGAAACTGGCAGAATTAATACTTACAATTTACAAAGTTGCCATAAAAATAAAAAAGAATAATGACGTTCATGATAATCTATGTACTCTTGAACTTATGCTGCGTGGTCACAATATTACCCTATTGACAATTAAAGCTGAGCATTGAGAATCTTTTATTGGGACTTCTTTCGCCATTTCTAAAGGAGCTAGTGGCTCTGCTATTTTATTTGGTTTTCTTGTGTTTTACTAGGTTTTATTATGTAATTTCGGTGGCATTTTACTAATGAAGCTTTGGGTACGTAACAGGAGATTTGGCAAATGGAATGGGGGAGTATTCAAGTAGATTTCTCATTTGACGAAAGATTTCCGTTGAGTTTTGCAAGCCGCCATGTTTTTTTCAAAACCAAATATCTCTGATATGAATTGACATGACTTGACATGACATGAATTCATATTTAAAACTTGACATTGGCAGAATTATACTGTTAATACAGTTAGTTGCCATAAATAAAAAGAAGAAGAAGAAAAATAACTTTCTATTGACGCAAGTATCAAAACCTCTTGCTCTGAATAAGATGCGATTGTGGTTAAGCCCAAAAACATTATAAAAGTTATCGTTATATCTATAGTACTATATGTAGCACACGTAGATAATGGTATATAACATTACAACCTGCTAACACAGTAGGTAATGCAGGTTAGTAATTTTAAAACATAATACAGCTACTTAATTAACGAATTATACTTTTATTGCCTACCTTTGCATACTTATTGTACGCACTAATTTGATTAAGTATCTATTAGGTTGTTGATAATACAGGGTTATTAGTAAAACACCGGTAACCTCTCAGGACTGTATTACTATCATCATAAACAACAACTTTTGTTCTATGACTTTTTACAAAACATAATACATTTACCAAAAACAAACCTTCAAGATTTCGTTTTGCTATCTAACACCCATTTATTAGTATTTTCACCCACATAAAATTTATTTAGTATTTATTTATTACCACTTCTTATCTATTTTTAAAGGCTTAACCTAATGCAATAGTGTGGCCAAATTCAAACCTTAATAGTGTTTCAAAAGCACATCTTTAAAATAAAAAAATAACTCTCCTAAAATATTACTAATAGGTACCAAACGATTTAAAAATAACTAACGATTTATAAAATTGTGTAGATTTAAGTACCTATTGTAACTGTTGTAGGTACTAGTATATGATGTGGAGAAAATAAAACTTTATTCTATTCTATTCAAACACATTTCGTTTTTTTTTGTATATTATATTGTATATTATACATATAGTCATAGAACAAAAGTTGTTGATTTAGTAATACAGTCCTGAGAGGTTACCGGTGTTTTACTAATAACCCTGTACATGGTGTTGATTTATTTTCAACGAATTTAAAACTGTTATTAATTTTTCCCTTTTTTTTACCAATTATACCGATTTTAAAACATTGTTTTTAGTTACCTTTCATGGTATTAGTCCTATTCTGTATTCGGGCTTGCCTCTCAGCCTTTAGACATCTTCAAAGGATTTCAAATGCTCTATTATCTTAGAGATTGATTAGAGATATCTCTTGAGAGATTATTTACCATGCCTCGATTACCTTGGAAGCAGTTGTGATCCTGTTTCAAGTTCCAATTGTTCTATGTATAGAAGCTTTGCTAAGCTATGCTATGCTAAGTATATAACCAACCTATACCTAGGCACGCTTCTTTCACGGGTAGAGCAATTGCTAAACCCTAGACTGAGGTACTGTGGCCTCTTTGAATGCTTGAATAAATTTTACGACTTGCGTTTCTAGCACACGCATGTTGTAAATATCGGAAATCGCCATGTTAAGGTTCAAGTCGACACAATAGAGTTTATAGAAATAAAAGACAAATTCAAATATTTTCTTCGAGATTTCAGTCTAATTTAAACACGGTTAAGAAAGGTTTATGTATCGTAATTCATTTAATCATGGGGTATCTATCATCTCATTGTATGGTTATTTTACAAACACTACGTTATTTAATTTATTTTAAATTAGAAATTATGTCTAATGAAATTCGACAGTTGATACTGCTTGGTATGCCACGGATGCTACTTATTCTACGTACTTATCCTTCTAAGTAATTAAAAAGTTTGTAGGAGGTAAACATCGAAACTACTCATCCGTTTTCAAAAATATTAATTCCATGTTATTGTATAGAAAACTGTGTAGTACGTATCCCTGAGTTCCATAGGTAATAAACGCAAAGCCGCGAGCCAATGGCCGTTAGATTAATCCTGAGATATTTTGTACGAAGTAATACTAATATGTTTTGGACAGAATCCTCGAAGTAATAGTGGAGTAGCTACGCTTTTCCAGCACCTTAAATAATTATTTATTTGGTCTCTAATCTAATTTTTTATTTTGTCCAAATATTCAGTGCACCAAAAATATGAAAAATCACTTTTAAGTTTTGTGACAATCTCAAATCTAGTATGGAACCAAACAATATAATATGTGGAGCTAATACTTGGGTACATACATAATCTAAAAACGCTTTGTTAATTCGTAAATCATAAAACGTCATTTTTTTATTGAGTTCTTGCAGTAATTGTGTGCTTCACTAGTAGGTAGGTAATTGTGAAAAAATTAAAAACTGGCCAAGTGTGAGTCGGACTTGCGCACAAAGGGTACCATAATCTATAAAAACGGCAAAAAAAATAACGTTTGTTGTATGGTATGGTAGCCCCTTTAAATATTTATTTTATTTATTCTGTCTTTTAGTATTTGTTGATATAGCGGCAATAGCAATAGAAATACAGCATCTGCGAAAATTTCAACTGTTTAACTATCACGGTTCATGAAAAATGTGCAGAATTTAGAACATTCAGTAAACTCTGAATATATTTTCAGGATAATCAACAAAACGGCTCTCCGTGATGTGCCACTGAAACTGGCTAATTTATTCTAAAAATGTCTATTGATGCTAGAATGCACTTAAATAGAATATTACTAACTAAAATATAATATTAATAGTGGTATTGATAAGGCTTCCTACCTTGACTTTCTGTGAAATAGCAATAAGACATCAAGCCATATAAAATGAAATTCTATTTGAAGCTAGATCAAAGCCAATTATTTTTCTTGAAAGAAAACTTCAACATTCTCTATTTCATCATACTGATATAGATAAGTAATCGCAGGAAAAGATTATAATTTCACCGTTGTATATGTAAGTTTTTTTACCGTTGATGTTGTTATAACTGCTGTCCGATTACCGTTATAGTTGCTATGAATTTGAATTTATATTTTCTACAAAATATTTAGCATAAAAAAAATTATTAACATTTTTTTAGACATCTTTGCATTTATTAGTAAGTATTATTATTTCAGAATTTGGAAACATTATAAATGTTACCTACTTATAAAATATCGAACCGCTAAAATAATTAGGTACTTATTTATTTAATTTATTATTTTTTAGCCAGTAGCGTCCCACTGCATGGCAAACACCTCACTTCCCTTCTTCCACTCTTCTCTATTTAACGGTGTAACTGAAAACATTACTACAAGCATACCTAACTTACAATTATTTTGATAATAATAAATAGTAGTAGTAATAGTAGTAGTTATACCAAGTAGTAGTAATAGTTTGAGGTGGAAAATGTTAATAAATAGTATGTAATAAAATAATAGGCAGACCTTTGTCCAGCTGTGGAACGAAATGGGTTGATAAAAAAAATTACCTATCTATGTCATTCTTTTTTATACCTCTTTACTAGCAACCTGTACATTTTTATGAAATTACCTATTACCCGTCAATGTACTCGTATAGTGCCGTCTCACTGACAGGCAATCCTGTAATTTTCTTTTATAAAAACAACTGGTGAAAAAACAAGTAGTTCTAGAAATGATAATAAGTAATAATAAAATACTTGTCTAGTTTTCATACATTTGTATAATATTATGCTTTGTCATGGAGAATGTTGTAGTCACAGAATTCTCTATAGTTATAGGAACTATATAGAATTCTGTGGTTTTAGTACCTATCTATTGTGACTTGTGACGACTGACGCTCTCTAGTTAGGTACTTTCATAAATAATTTAATTTCAGCAGAATATTAATTTTTCATTTCCACTTTATTACATTTTCTTTGTTTTTACTCGTTTACAAATTCATTAAAGTCTGAATAATTAAAGATTAATTAAAGGCTGATGTTTGTCTTTGATTTAAAATATAACAATTTCCGTTATGAGACATCCTTCCCCAAAGCCTTTTAAGGATTAATTTTTTAATAATAATTTTCCTAATTACTGTGTGTATACCTACTACTCATCATAAATGGCTGAA
The DNA here is from genome assembly GCA_951394285.1 of Epirrhoe tristata. Lineage (NCBI taxonomy): Eukaryota > Metazoa > Arthropoda > Insecta > Lepidoptera > Geometridae > Epirrhoe > Epirrhoe tristata. The sequence continues at coordinate 5,580,115 of OX596145.1, forward strand.
ACCATAACAATTATTAACACAAATTTTAAAAAAACCACATGAATAGCCTAGGTAATTTTTTAATATACTGAGCTACCTATTTAATTGCGAAGCGTGTACAAGTAATTCGAAATGTTGAGTGCTCTTTGTAACAATGAGTTTTAAATAAATTTTTCCATACATTCCTCTTTTAACATAAAGCTTGTATCAAAAGAGAAGTTGGAGAGTATCTAGTGTAGGTACAAGACTTACCCATAAAAAAAAAAGAACTTAGGCATTTACATCTATATTAGATGATTTATACAGCGTCAGGAGTTAACCTATGCCTACACTTAACGGGACGCTAGTGCCTGGGAAATTGCATCACTGGATTTTTCATTTCGAAAAATTTATATGCGCTTTAACACGAGCTCAAAACGGTGAAGGAAAACATCGTGAAGAAACCCGCAGCTTAGTCAGCTCTACACGTATTGACGTCGTCTTTCCTGTGGGCCAGGCTGATTTAGCTGAGAGGGTGGTTTAGGTCCAAACCTATCAACATACTTTATTAAAAAACCTAAAACAATATAACGTGCCCATATCCTACTTTCTACTATACCTTACCTATTACTTTCCTAATATTGATTATATTACTTCATAGGTTCTGTGGTTTTGAAGGTTTGTGACTAAAATTGGATGTTTGTGTTTCAATCACGCCAATGGTGTAGATAGTGACCTGGAATAGCATATAGATGATTCAAAATGTGGGTACCACGCGAGCAAAGACGCGCGCTGAAACTAATTTTATAATAAACAATTATTTTTAACTGCTCCACCTAAATAAAAGGCAAAAGTTTTTACAATACTGGTGGTGCAAATTCTTACTTATTTGTCTGCTGTCTGCTTTCAAAGTGTTTCGTACTACACAAGTAATTACAAAATATAGATTATCTGTTACTGTTATTGTCTGCGTAAGCTGTATTTACTTTCAAGAATACAGCATAGGCGTTGTAATGTAAGTAAACCAATTTTTAATTACTTTGTATTTTTACTCATTGGCAATACTAAAAAAGTTTAATTTTTTCATTACATTTTTTTTCTTTTTTAATAACTCGCGCATCTATGACGCTCTCCCACTCAATCAGGAGAAAACGATAAATCACCATATTTTGTAGCTTCTTCTCTTTCAACTCATCCACGACGTCCGGTAGGTACCTTTATAGTACCGAATAAATAAAATGTAGTCTTCCAACAGTTGAACGATTGGTTACAGCCAATAACGTTGATGATTCTTTTGTGAGCAGTCGATATGTAAAACGGCTGGCAAAGCGTTTTACATTTACCTATGAGTTATCATGTTTATGGTGCATCATAAACTTGACAATATAACTTTTAGTACTTACCATATTACGTACCTAGAGAAAACTGTGGTTGGTGACCATGACCATTCTAGTAAATGACTAATCTATACAATTTTACTTACCTGAGTAGTTCTACACGCTCATGGAAACAAAATAATTGACCTATAAAGTCTATTGCTTTTTTATTCAACCCTGACCACGACACTATTTCTTACGCAGTTATATCATTAGCTAGGTACTTAGGTAAATACTTTTTAAGCCCCACAATATGGCTAAAGTTACCTAATATTGCTATATTGTAGGTATGGATTAAGGTCCTGTCGTTCAATATTTTTATTTTTTCGATTTATCCTGCTGCGATATATGAATGCGAATATTAGCACAACCACAGAGCACAACGAAATTTAATAATGTAGGGTACATTTTAAGATAGCAAATGTTCATTTTTATCCTCCTTTTGCGTCGTGTTTGAGCTGAGTTGAATGAATGAAACAAATTGCATTTTGTAAATTTTTCCGGGATTCGGGTTACTGTCGTTTGGGACACAAACGTTTGGGACACTTTGTCCCTATTGACACTTTTGATTTTAAATGTTTTTTTCACTGTCATTTGGGACACAATCAAAATATTGAAGCTGTTTTGTACAGTCAGATCAAAAAGTTTTTAAATAATTATAATACGATTGTTTTAAAGTAGCTTAAAGGGACTAGACATGGTGGCGACGTGTAGGTATAGGTATCAGATCATTGTAATTAAATAATTTGTAAGTCTTTTTCGACTTAAAAAAAACTTGGCAGACACAGGAACCAATACTATCTAGGTCTTTGTATTATAATAATGACAGCTCAAGTATGATGCTGTAAGTATTGATGTCTTTAAACTTGTATAGGTTATACCTATGCGTGACCTGCCTCTGTTTATCCTTACCTACTTTACTCTACCTACTTACTTAACTTATAAATTACTATAAAATAAATTAATGACATGTAACAATAGTGTTATCAATAAATTCTGTATTTCTGTATTATCTTGGCTGATTTGGAATCAGTCCATATTTGGTCCACTCTAAGCGCATGCAAATCAAGACAGCGTTTGAGAACATGACCGGTAATTGACATAATAACAGATAATTCCATCCTTGTAAAATTAAAACTCTTAAACGAACTCATTATGATGTAGACGTAAGCGGATTACATCGTTAGTAAATAATAATTACGAAGAAATCGCACACGAACTCTAGAATCATGATATCAATTAACAAGGTCTCAGATCTGGGGCATGCCTGAACCTAGCTAGTCTTCGATGCAATGATTCACGGTATTATGGAAATCTGTTAAATAATAAGCGATTTACCGGTATTTCTAGTTTCTCCGAACGAGTTTGGCACGACTTGCAGCACGTGGGTTGAGAATATGCGAAAATGATTGATTAAGTTCAAGGTACCCGATTAGGTACAAAATGCAAAACAACTTCTAGTTATGTCTAATTATTTATAATACACCCCTATAATTTTTAATTATATAATAACCCCTTTAATTACCAAAAAAATGTTAAACGTGGTCTCGGTGTTTGTTACTGATCTCATTTATGTAGCACACTATGTAGTAACTAAAAAAAAAAAAATTATAACCTAAAAAGGAGACGAGCCGAGTCAGACATCTACTGCGGTTTTACTGACTGGTGATGATGCGAGAGCATAGTTTTAATGTGAGTCCGTACGCGATTGTTGTCTGGTAGTATTTATTTGTACAGTTTTCATAAAAAATTATTCGGTTTTGGTTGACTACAATCCTCGATAACGTTGTGATAGTAAAATAAAATTAAAACTGACTGTGCCATTATCATTTTCTGCATCTGCTGCAACTGTCCTTAAATTTTTTTGGTACAAAATAGCGGTGTATACTTATTACAAATATTTTTACCAATTAAACTTATTAAGCTTTCGTTATTTGACGACATAATAGAGGCCTCTCGGCCTCGTGGAATCCCGTCATTAATAAGTGTGTGCGTGGTGCAACGTGTTTGCCGCAAGTTGATACGGTCAGTGTCGCAGTATGAACGTGGACTTATCTGATTCTGAGGACGAATTGAGGGTAGATCCGGATCCTACCCTCAATAGAAAAAACTGACTCACCGGGCACCAGTTCTCCCGTGACCACGAACGCTGCAACGCGTTCGAAACGTCGGGACCAAATAAAACAAGTACGTGATAAAAACCCGTTTACTCAAAAATTTATTATTTTTACCAAATACTAAAATTTTGGGGTTCTGCAGTAAAGAAGGCACCCAAAGGATTTCGTCTTGACAGTCCTCGGCCTCTTAGATAGTACGTACGACGCTGACGCGGCTCAGCTCGGGGCACTTTTAAAAAAAAATCACCGTAGTAGGATAAATTTAAAAATTATTCTCCCCCCAAAAATTTTATTGGCAAATTGAAGTTATAAATGAACTTAGTGAAATAAGAAATTTGATTCCTCAGATACAGATAATTACATTTAAAATATCGGCCGTCAATTAGCTCAGATAAGTAGAAGTTTAATTAAATATCTATCTCGTAGTCCACTGGGATTTACAAATTCATAGAAATCGGCGTTACAAGGCTTAGGTATGCCTCAGGTGTTTAAAATTACAAATCCTAACATGAGGTAAAATATTTACCGATCCGACTGCAAATTACTAAACGGTATACCTACTTAGTAACTTGCAGTTGAAAATAATTTTGAAGTGAATATATTATCTACGCTATAGCGAGTACTGGCCGCAACCGTTTGTTTTGTCCTAGACATTTTTGCTAAAAGCCTTTTTATGATGATGAATATTAATAAAAATTTTTGAAAAAAAAAAATTGAACCGACTTCACAGAACACAAACAGGAGAACCTTCTACACACTAAAAAGAGAAAAATAAGAATATAATTTGAAGTCGGTGCCAACTATTCATTTACATCTAAGAAATTCAAAAGAACTTGGGTGCAAAATTGTATCCTGGTACGCTATCGCTCGATTTCTTTTTTTGATAGGTACCTAATCGTATTCACTTGGCACCGACTTCAAATTATATTCTTATTTTTCTCTTTTTAGTGTGTAGAAGGTTCTCCTGTTTGTGTTCTGTGAAGTCGGTTCAATTTTTTTTTAAAAAAATTTTTATTTTTCACTTTTTAGTGTAAGTAAATAAATACTGTGTAAATAAAAGTGTATGTGTAAATAATATAGTAAGCTACGAGTACATTAAGACTTTGCTTATCGTAGCTTAAGTAGGAAAGGATAAGAGAAGTCATGGGCAGACCTACTAAAGGACAGACCGGAGTTCAGCAAGGGGGAAAACTATCAATCCATAAGGAAAAGAAATATTTTGTACTACCTCGGGTGTAATACCCTTTCAAACTATTTAATGTTTGACTCAGATTGTGAGTCAGGGTGTGTTGTGTAGTGAGAATGAGGTTTTTTTAATGTTACGGGAAAACTGTCAATCCCTCAGGAAAAAAAAATATATGGCGCCACCTTGAGAGTATATCTCTTTTTAACAAAAAAAAAATTTTGGAAATCGGTCCACAATTTTCTTAAAGTTCAGTGATTGTTTTAGTTTTACGGGAAAACTATTAATCCCTCAGGAAAAAAAAATATGTGGCGCCACCTTGAGAGTATACCTCTTTCTAACAAAAAAAAAATTTTGGAAATCGGGCCACAATTTTCTTAAAGTTCAATGATTGTTTTAGTTTTACGGAAAAACTATTAATCCCTCAGGAATAAAATTTATATGGGACCACTATAAGAGTATACCCTTTCAAACAAAAATAAAACTTTGGAAATCGGTCCACAACTGACGGAAATATCGGTGAACATACATAAAAAAAAAAAAAAAAAAAAAAAAAAAACATACAGCCGAACATATAACCTCCTCCTTTTTTTGAAGTCGGTTAATAATATAGTAAGCTACATTAAGACCCTGCTTATCGTAGCTTAAGAAGGAAAGGATAAGAGAAGTCATGAGCAGGCCAACTAAAGGACACACCGGAGTTCAGCAAGGGGGAAAACTATCAATCCCGAAGGAAATATTTTGGACCACCTAACTATTTAATGTTTGACTCAGATTGTGAGTCAGGGTGTGTTGTGTAGTGAGAATGAGGTTTTTTTAATGTTACGGGAAAACTATCAATCCCTCAGGAATAAAATTTATATGGGACCACCTCGAGAGTATACTCTTTCAAACAAAAAAAAAACTTTGGAAATCGGTCCACAATTGACGGAAATATCGCTGTACATACATTTAAAAAAAAAAAAAAAAAAAAAAAAAAAAAAAACATACATACGGCCGAACATAGAACCTCCTTCTTTTTTTGAAGTCGGTTAAAAATAGGGGGTATAATTTATAAACAGCAGCAGTACCTATCTATACGTATTTATTCAGCTTCTAAAAAATCTTATGTATAGGCCGGGATACTAGGAGCAAGGTACAGTACAATTTAATTTAATTAGAGTGGCGCTTTATAGAACACAACATTTTATTAAAATCAAGCCAAACAAATGAAATAGGTATAGAACTGTTGAACTTTTGTTGCTAACAAAAAACTAAAACTCTTAATTATCTTCGCTAAAAGTGTGATCAAAAATAACTTGTGATAAAGCTTAACTTGAAAAGTTCATATAATATTGCTTGATTACAGCATGCATATGAACTGCATGCTGTAATCAAGCAATTAATTTCGATTTATGTACCACTTATTGTGATACTACTTAGTACTTAACATATCTACCTTCTGGGTAGGCTCGCTCCATCGTAGGCCTCATTCTTGCCTGTCTCGATGTCAAGAGCCGACCCATTTCATTAAAAAAAAAACCCAGCCGAAGGTGTAAGAATGTCGATGAACAAAACATTTTCTGAAAAGAAAGTGTGCCTTAAAGGTCATATAAATTAAAGGAAATTGTATAAAACACTTACAGCAAAAATAACATCTTAATAAGGTTTAAAGACGATAAGTGAAAGTGGCGAAATAACATCTGCCTAAAAATATTGTGTCTATACGCAACGTCAAAAAATATATTTACAATACTTACCTACTAACTTTTACTTCCTCAAAGTACGATCATAAGAATGAAACTTGTTCTGCGCTTGACCTCGACTTTGAGTCAAGAAGATTGTGTCGAGATCGCCGGCACTTTCACCAGTGGCATAGCACATAAAATACAGTATCACAATCAACTATAAAGTGTAACTCATTACCAATACAAATTAAACAATGAATAATTTTGTTGTGGTTTGCGTGTGTAATTTTTAACTTCTGTCAGACTGACCAATCTCCTTCATGGCTCTATTTGGATTAGATTACCTATTTTTTCATTTGAGACACACTTTTGGTGTAATCAGTCAGAAGAAGTTCTACGCCAAACCATTTTTTACAGAATTATTTTAACTATAATTCTACTATTATAGTGGAATTAATCAAATCGATATCTATAATTCATCAAACAAATTCATTTGCATAGAATTGTAGCAAGCCTAATTTGAATCTAAAGTTAAAAAATGTTACAAAAAACGAAAAACAATTTGGTATGTAGGTAAACTTGCAGTATATTTATAAAGATGAGGTACTGGTCAGTGTACCGTGTACTTTCTCCACTACAGAGACTGCATAGCAAGTGGCAACTGTCCGCAGGCGGTACATAGCCTACATCATACTTGCACGTCTGGCAACCTCACTTTGTGACCCCAAAACACGAATTTTTTATCTTTTAAGCACTAAGTTTAATTCATGTATGTAGCGGTTTCGACATTATTAGACCGCTAACAAACAGTTCTAAAATTTAAACCTAGTACAACGGTTAATTAACACACTTGTGATCTGCCCATTATATGGTCTGATGACCATTTGAATGCTGATACATTTATAATTATGCTACTTATAATGAGCTAAAAAGAGTAATATAAGGCTTATGTAGTAGAGCAGAAGAGTAAGCATGTCAAAAGCAATGTTATTTTTTCTTCATAATCCTAAAACTTTAAAAGCCGCTTTGTACCTAATGTAGGTGTCCTCATCACTTGGCTTTTATTCCTTGTACTTATACTAAAGGAATGTGAAAGAGATGCATTTATGATCCTTCAAAATCACTTAATTCATTAATCTTTGAATTGTTATTACATTGCCAAGACAAAGTACCTATTAAAAAAAACGACTATCACTATTGTTGTTTTTGATGTATAACCCTGAGATGGGACCATTTAAACGAACGTTACTGGACCCTCGGTGCATCAGTGTAATACTAGCACTTGCCCGTTTTTTTTCTGATTAAAGAACTTTATTTACCTCAAAAGAAATTTACATTTCACTTAATGAGAGTTTACTATTTTAATAAGTTTTTAATGGGTTACCTGAGAGACTTCTCCGATGTAGGTACAAAATCTCATTTCGATCAACCTTTTTTCTGAGGAGTTCCGTTCTCCATCATCAGATCAGCTCGCATTCATCATATTTTAAAATAGTAGATAAAACTTGACAGACGTAGTGAGTTTCAATTCAATCGGCCTATTACCTGAGGAGTTCCGTTCTCCATCAACAGATCAGCTCGTTGTCACCATATTTTAAAATTTAAGATGATAATTGATCTACAAACCGAGTTTCAACTCAATCGGCCTATTTTCTGAGAAGTTCCGTTGAGCAGCTCCTGACTCCATCATCACATCAGCTAACTGTCACCATAATAGTACATTGTCACCGAAGACTCAAAAGTATACCAAAATTCAGCTCAATCGGACGACGGGAAGTGGGTCAAACGTACACAAACATACAACATTGCAAGTAAATTAAGCATTTAAATTACTTATGACTAAATGGGTAAATTTACATTAGATAATTATTTTAATAGTATAGGTACCTAAAATGACAAAAGAGTTTTGCTAAAACCATTTGGGCAATGATTTTTCAAGAAAACATCATTCAAACTCATTCCTAAATCACTACTCTACTCTGAAACGACAAACTCTACAAAATCTACTGAATGTATCCCTCAGCTCCTCGGAGGAAGGTGGATGAGTCGGAGTGGATGGTCAGGTCTTCGTCCACCAGGGCGGTTATGCGTTTGGTTGAAAGTCTGTTGTTTGTTTTGTTGAAGAAGACTGTTACAGAAATTGCTTAGATTGGATAATTATGAGTATTATAAGCAAGTGATGTTGTTATTGAAGGAATTACTAGAAAAAACTCTAAGCCCTTTTCTCTTCTCTGCAAAATGGGTAGCTTATTTTATCTAGATCAGCGAGTGAGATATTATTGAGAGATATTGTACCTAATGCTAATGCTTTCACCAATATATGCGTCACAGTAAACTGCAAGTGCAAGATACATTGCACACGTCATATTCACGCCACGCAAAGTGGTAGGCAGAGCACGATCTAACTATGATCCTGTCATTATTATATATTTCACTTCCATATTCAATTTCTTAATTTTCTAGTCTCTATCACGTAAGTATTACAATTTTATTATTAAGGATAAAAGAAGTACGAATGTGTCGTGGAACACTCGGTTTGAACGAAGCAAAGAGTACTTTTCTATACTGGGAATATAATAAATGAATTGTCAATTAGGTATCCTAGAAACGCTCTTCCGTACTAACAATGTAACAATCTATGGACTGTGTCGCGGCTGCGCATTTTGCACTGTGACGATTTGACATATACACGTGACGGTAAAATGGAACAAATTTTTCAGCCTCAGTCTTTTTTTCTTCGATACCGTCCGTAAAGAAACTTCGTTCCAAAAACCATTGCAAGATCACGTCTGGGTCCTTAAAACGGTAGACTTTCTCGACTTTGTATTTTATATAGCTGTAAAACCTGTAAAAGTGCTACAAAAATAAACACTCGTCCACATTTTGAAGATTTTAGCATTCCATACGAATACGATTGATAGTAGGTTGCAAGTACATCGCTGCTTAGAAACTAGGTAACTGCTTTCCTCGCGATGTTTTTCTTCACAGTTTACAGTGCATGTTAACAAAAGGCCCAATATTAAACATTTTCCAAAGAAAGTAAAGCTTATGCAATATTTACAATGCAGCGTCAGTGTAGGTATATTGTACAGTTGGTACGCTTAGTGTCATTTTGTGAAAGCTAGGCTTTATCACTTTTCTTCTGCATCTGACTGGTGTCTCAGAGCTTTCCAAAACGTAACAACTCATTAGAAGTTAACCCCATTATTCATCATCACCTGTCAACTTAGCAAGGCGTGAATGTTTTTTACTAGTCACTTTCAACTAATGAAAAGAGACGAAACTTTGAGCTAAAGATAGATAGATAGATTAACGCTTTATTGTACACAAGAACCTTATACAGAGAATATATAAAAATAAACAAATAAAGGAAGTATTTAATTATGAATAGAATTTCATAACCTTCATTAAACTTACACTGGATGCAAGAGGATTTCTTCTAAAAACTCAAAATGACATATTCGAAGAATCTTGAGTGATTTATCTGAGAAAATGTCTATCGTGCCTTGAAGATGTAGTCGTGATCGTTTCGTTTTCATATTAAAAAGTCTTATGAACATATTTAACTACGAAAAAACAATCTATGCCCGGTTCCTACATACCTATATTCAACGGACAGTCATAGCTACGACTAGTTTCCACCTAACCAATAACGGATGGTAAGTTTGACAGCTAAACATTATTATTATTATTTATTCACAAAAAAAAGGGCTTTGTCGCTGAGCGACTATATCGCCCAATCGGTAATAAACATCTTAGCTTAGTCTTCATCATATATAGGTCTTTATATTCTTTATGGTTTCACTTCACTTATTGGTTTCTTCTTCTTCTTCTTCTTTTATTCCTTCTTCTTCTTTTCACTTTGACTTCACTTCAAATCTTTCTTCAAAATATGTATTACGTCACGTTAATTAGAGTCAATTGAAAAAACATGGCGGCTTGTCTTTTCAAAACTCCAACGGAAATCTTTCGTCAAATGAGAAAACTTCTTGAATACTCCCCCATTCCATTTGCCAAATCTCCTGTTACGTATTCAAAGCTTCATTAGTAAAATGCCACCGAAATTACATAATAAAACCTAGTAAAACACGAGACAACTAAATAAAATAGCAGAGCCACTAGTTCCTTCAAAAATGGCGAAAGAAGACGACAGCTAAACATGGTCAGGGGCATATAATATAGGCCAAAAAGGTACCATGCTAAATCTATGGTCTGGGGCTAAACTGACGTTTTAAAAATGGATATAGAAACACTAAAGTGTCCATAATTTTCCATACAAAAAAGTTACGGAGCGTTGAAGGTAACCCTCCAATCCGTTAGTAACAAACTGTTGGCAGTTTATAGAAACGGTTAACATATTTTACTACGTCTACGTACGCCTGGTATCATATTTTACTGTCCGTAGGTAAAACGAACGAACCGGGCTCTAATGTATAGAATCACTGAGTAAAGAATGAAAGCTGGTAGATATGTAATGGGATGATGTGAAGTCTGACCATAAAGTTTTTGTGCTGCTTTCAAAATACCTATTGCACGCTAATTGGTCAAACAACCACCTTAATGTCAAACTAATTGTCTTTGTATTTAACCTAAACCTCATTTTGAATTAATACTAGTCAGAGGTAGACAAAATAATTATGTACGAAAAAACCAGAATACCTACTAATGAACAGAATACAAACAAACCTTTCAAGCATAAAATAAGGATGGACGATGCAAAAAGCTCGCTATTTATACCTACATCAAAAAAGGCTCTGACGTCAAAGAAACCAAGTAACTTTTAGAATTTTTTTGAAATTATATTTTTTTTTTTCTTTTTTTTCCCCTATATTATATTCATGTTGACCGAGTGTTAGGTATAGTCTATAGCCGATCCGAAAGTCGAGTGTAACCAATCTAAATGAAAGGCCAATCTTTATCCGCATTGTTGTTACTGGTGCATTTGTTAGAACTTTAACAGCGCTTTTTTGCTTGTATGACAGCAAAAAATCCATCCAGTAGGATCCGAGCTAATATCACTTGGACATCTTTGATTGAAAATTTTCGTAATAATTATACCTACCTCAATCTAAAGTTTACATTCTTTGAATAGTTTCTGTGAAATCTAACTGCTAAGGTTTACTTTTTTAACACGTTAGCTACGGCACCAATTTTTGCATACTTTCCGTTCCTGCGGCACGAGGTATAATCGGCCCGTACCGTGACCAGACGTTAGGGCGACACGCGGTCTATTAGACCCCACCTCCTTTTACAGACTAAAATCCATTTTCTGGCGCGAAATCAAAGATAAATGAGAATGTTGGTCCTTATTGATATAGACAGTGAATTGATGAACCCTAATCCACCGTCGCCCCGGGATCTGATGGCTAGTTTAGGAATTATTAGCAAAACAAAATATGGGATCTTATACACCTCGTAACGCACTGAAATAGGGCAAATTTTCGCTGCGATTAGTGATGAGAAAAATAATATCGACGTTTTTAAACTGTCTTAACTACGCAACGACTTGACCGATTTTGATCAATTATATCTCATTAGATCGTTTTAAGGGCAAAACCTGGCAAAACAACACAAAGCTATCAAAGGATACATTTTTTTTTAAATAATCTAAATTGTGCTTGAAGGCGCCATAAAGAAAAAAAAACCGGCCAAGTGCGAGTCGGACTCGCGCACGAAGCGTTCCATTCTATACCATTAAGAGGCACCTATTACAGACTTATTATTGGAAAATAATGGATTACGGTTTATGCATAAGGTTTATCTTTCTATTTGTATATGAAAATCTTAATGCGGTTCACAGAATAGAAAAAAAAGGCAACCAGAAGTAGAAAAGAAACTGTCCTATTTATTCTGCCTCGGGCTTTAAAAATACAATTATTAGAACTTGAATTAACATTAAAAAATCAGTATCAATATACTTTTTTATAAAAATCTCAATATATATGTTGTACTTATTTATGAGTGTTTTTCATTGAAACAGGGTAGACAATAAGATTTTTTGCACTGAGTGCACTGAGTCAAAATCTTTTTGGATTTTTTATCAGCTTGACGAGATGGTAAAAATGTGCGTAGTTTTTGGTAACAACCAACACATCTTCTCCTTTTTTCACCCTTTTCGAGGCAATGGCGTGCGCTTTCAGGTGCTGAAAAATAACAAAAATGTAAAGATAACGTAATAAAACTGACATTGTTACTTAGGTTAGATCGTAGATGAGAATAACAATGATAATGTAGGTATAACTGCATCAAATGAATGTGTTTGTTTTATACTTAAAATGTTGAAAGAGTAGGTAGGTAAGGTAGCTTAAATTCAGAATAATTAAAAGGAAACAATAATAAATAACTTAATAATGACCAAATGTCAAGCTTAGTTTATGAAAGCTTCAACACGTTGACTGTCAAGAAATATATCTAAGCATTACATTACCTGGGGTCTCATCGATTTCATCGATTTTGATGCACAACACTGGTCGCGGGAAGCTCGCGTTGAGTGCGGCACGAGGTCAGGGGGGATATGGGACGTTTTAGCCTCGTTCCGCACTGCATTAAAATTATATTAATTCAGTGCGGCACGAGGCCTAAGACATCCGGTACCAAGGTAGGTACACCACCGAGTCCGGAACCATTAGTGATCTCAAATATATATTTATCTCTTTCCTACACTGGACCAAACCAAAGCTATGCCATTCGCACGACAGAGAAATTCACTTTTTTGCTTGCCGCACCACAGGGAAGTTGCATCAGGGGTGATTTAGGCCTCGCTTCGCACTTAACGTGTTAACTGTCATGTCTTAAACTTAATTCAACTGAGTAAAAAACCTTGTTGTTTCATGGCGTTCAAATGAACCTCAACCGTCGGGTGGTAGACCACATTTTTTGCTGAGTTTGAGCGCGTTATCTGAATCTCATAACTTTTGAATTTTTAAATGTAATTCCTTTATCAATACTCGATGTGTTGCCAGGCGGGACAAATAAACTGTAGATCTTTGTAAGTCCCAGTTTGTTTAATGTAGGATAAATTCTTACGCATCGTAGCAATGCACTTACAAAATCGGGTATGCGTGCAGAGTGTTGCATCTTGTTCTTCACCTTGGCGTCACGCACGGCATCGATTGGAAATTCATCGTCCCTGAAACAGTAGCGTCCTTTCGCGTCGGTTTAGAAACGAACTTAGTTTAAGTATTATATTGCAGTCAAGTGAGCGTGTATTCGCTGGAATAAAGAACACAGGTTCTCTATTCCAGCGAATACACGCTCACTTGGCTTTCAAGCAGATCTTAGAGACAATTTTTCCGCTAATAAAATTGTACTTTATGTAATTTTTACATTTTTCATGATTAAATAGGTACCTACTTAATACAATCACTTAATTTATTTTTTATTACCGAATCATATTTTACAAAGTCAGATGAATTATTTATGAGAAACAATGATGTAGCTAATTAATATTTATGGCTATGTACCAAAATAACCATTTTTTAATTGATCCAGTCGAATACTGTCGTTCTTTTGATAAATTAATATTACTTTTGTACTTATAATTAAAAAAAACTCTGGAACACATACGTGTCCGATGGCTTTTTTATCGTTTTGCGAAGATGGAGGGTAATATTGATATCTACCATACTAGGCACTGTGAAAAAGGACATATTAAGTAATTGCATTTAAACATTTTCTTTTGTTTTCAGGACTTCAGTAAATATGTCGGAATCATACTTCCTGGTGAACAAGTTACTATCGAAGTCAATAAATGAAGACATGCTACGAATCACCAACTCAGAACCAAGAAAAAACAGAGATTATGAGTGAGTAGTCCAATATTTTGATCCAATTTTTTGTTGTTAGAAGAGTGCTCGATATGACTGTAGATAGATTCATTATATATAATAGTAAGTATAAGATAAGATAGAACTATTAATTCAGAACTTAATCACATGAGTAAGAATGGAATGAGACCTTTTTACCTTTTTACCTTCAAACACTTTTTTTCTAAACGGGTCCAAAATTGACCAAAATATCGGAGAACTTATCTAAAAAAAAGTATATGCAATTGAACACAGAACCGCCTCCTTCAAGTCCTCTAAAGTCGGTTAAAATGTCAGCTGTTATGAAAAATATGTAGTATTTTTCACGTAGGAACGTATCCCTGACACATAGAACTTTCACGTTTGACGCTGTACAACAATAAAAAAATTAGAAATAAATTAAATCTAATGATAATGCTAAAAGATACAACTTCAAAAAAAAGGATTTTGTCTATTTCCTTTTTTTAGATTTAATAATTTCAGAAATTAACATAAAAGAGCCTTGTCACGGAACCTTTCCTATGTGAAAAAGACTATTAATGTATTTTGATGCGTTTTTGACTTCCCTTAACATTGACCTAGGTGCAAAAAGATCGTCTCACGAGAGAATCAGAGGATGTCTGCGGGGATAGTAAACAAAAAAAAAAACGTTTTTTTTTTTATTTAATATATTCGCGCCTCAATTGTTCCCTATGGTTGAACGATTAATTAAAGCTTGACCTAGAAGCATATTAATTTGGTATGTTTTAATCAGGCACCACGAAAACAGTGTGGTAAATGATGAACACTTGTTTTTGATGCAGTAATAAAAAGTTTCAGTTTTAGATTTCCAAAGTTTCAAAGAGGGTTTCAAAGGCTTTTTATATTAAAAAAAATGATATTATTTCAAAGTAATGATTTTTTTGAAGATGTTTGATGAGGGTCATCTTACGTGAAAGTGGTGTCATGGACGTTGTCAAAACGCAGAAACCGAATCCCTCTCGAACATGGTGGAAAATCTGTCCAATTTTCATTCTTCCGTAAAAAAGAAGTCCTGTCTCTTAGGTGTTTGGGTAAATGCATGTAAAAGTTACAAGCTTAACGCTTATGAAAATAGTGACTGGTTTCATTTTAGATAATTATGTAAAAAAACTGTAGGGTATTCGTAAAAAAGACCATTTACTTTGAAATAAGTATAGTAGGTAGGTAGGTACTACTTAAAAACTTAGGGCCTTACTAATAAAAGTGGTGTAAAGTTATTCCTCGGAATAAACTAAAAATAACCATACATTTTGACAGTTTACACTCAGGAATAACTTTATACCACGTTTATTAGTATGGGCCTAACAGAACAAACTTCTGTTTTTTGACATCTGAAAAAAAAACGTAGACGATAAAACGGAACAGTAAAACGGAGACATGTGTGAACGAGCCGTTACCTATTTTTAACATCTTAGGATCTAGAGAGTTTCTAGAAAATGTGAAGTGATGCTAAGGCTACATTGATTTTGAAAAGATCCACTAATCTTTTCAAAATCAATGTAGCGCTATTTTTGTGTTCGGTAATCGACCATTCATTGTGATTAATTCAATTACTTGGTTGATTAGAGGGTTATTACCACTGAAACATTAAACGATTGGATTAACTAAGACCTATTATCGATTGATGTCATACATCATAATTTACGCCCGTTATAAGTAAGTATCCGTGACTTATTTTTACATGGTTAACGAAATGTATTAATGAAAAAGTATTCATAACTTATCAGGATAGTCTGAAAATTTTAATTGAGGATGAGATTATAAAAAAAAATTCTCAAACATAATATATGAGTGTGAATTTGTTCGATGTTATACCAAAATACGCGAGAAAATCCTCTGAAGGTGCTTCAATGTTTTATTTCCGTTAAAAGCACTTAGCTTATACTAACTTACTGGTTGAGGCTACTTTAATTGACAAAGAACATTACAAAGAGTGACAAGCTTTTTTTTATTCTTGATCATGGTTCTTTCACACCTAGTTGAAATACTAAATAAGTTAAAATCTAGAAAGTGCAAAAAATGCACTGGTAACGAACTCGTTTGCAATACAAATCCGATAAGAACTATATATTAAAGTTAATTATTTGATAACGTCAATAATTGTATACCATCAGTCCTGATGGCCACGATACAGTACTTACCGCCGTCGATATGATCACAAATTACCACGATAAATACCATGTTTTCGAAGTAGAAATATGCTAGGACCTATAGTGTGTATCGTATATTCAATCAACATTCGTTTTTTAAGGAACCTTAATTAATTTTAGCAGAATCTTACCATTATTTCAAATGCAAAAATATAATTTGATGGATGGATAGGATGCTTGGTACTCCTTCACGCTGAAACGTTAGCTTTTATCCTAAAAGTGAATTATTCTCGAGGTACTGTAGGTAACATGGGGCTCAGCTAGCAAGCTTTATTTATGAAATGTAACTGCAAATAGAATAGTTTAGTATTCCTGAGGGGCCGTGAGTAACATGGGGCGCAGCTAGTTAGCTAAGCTTTATTTATGAAAATGTTACCGCAACTAATGTCAACTTTCTCTACAAAACGATGCATCTATATAGCTAAAACCATTCTATTTCATTGTTTGCAGATGGCAGTTGGTATGGAGAAACGTGTTAGCCTTTGTATATTTGCACGCCGCGACACTCTACGGGTTTTACCTCATGTTTACCGGCAGATGCAAATTGTTGACCGTGCTTTTTGGTAAGGGAAAAACTCATATTATGCGCAAATGCGTACCATAAACGTGCAAAGAACGTATAAAACTTTGAAGAATTGGAATGATTTCTCTATTTTTTCTCTATTCACTTATTACTATCGACAAATCATATTAAAAGTACGGTCTACTGAAATTCATGGAACACTTTTCCAGAGCTATGCGACATTATGCATACTTCGTTTTTTGTTTTTCAGGAATATCATTCGCCATATTGTCTGGAATGGGTGTAACCGCAGGTGCACACAGGCTATGGGCCCACAGAGCTTACAAGGCGCGTTGGCCTCTACGACTCTACCTGGCTCTCATGCAGACCATGGCTTTCCAGAACCATATCTACGAATGGGTTCGAGATCACAGGTACACACATACATTAAAAGCGATCTCTTGATATGCCTTGATAGCACTAATAGGTAGTAGACAATAATAATAAAGTATAGACAAGTAAGCCACAGTCTCGATAAACTAAGAACTTCTTAGTTCAGAAGTTAGTTCTTCCACTTAAATCTTCGGATATTTAACCAAATCACGTCAAACTAATTAAGATGGATGGTGGAATTACCTACATTGACAAATCAAGTGTGGTTCGATTGGTATCCCACGAGGGCTTTGCTTAAATGTAGAGAATATCTCATTTTCGTATAAGTACGTGATAGGAGGGTTAAAAAAGTTGGATCACATATCGGTCACGGTAAATGTTTATTTTACATTGAAAATGAAAATATATAAAAAATACCCACATCCAATAAGTAATCCTAGACTTTTCACACAGCAAAGTAAGCAGAGCTTTGTGTTATGGGTACAATGAAAATTTAACTATTCAAAAAAGGTCTTAAATTATTTTTAATGTTGTTGGGCGCTGCAGTTTCAATGGATTTACGATTTAATTCAATCGGTTTAAAAGCCAAACAAACAAAAAACCAAATAAGTACTTCATTGCCAAAATCCTAATTTTAAATACCTGGATTTGAGATTAAGGTGGTTCAACAATTTGTCACTTTCAAATACATGTACAAAGTTTACAGGTTTCACATATTGGAGTGTTGATTTAGTTTAGTAAGTTCAAGGGCAATTTATGATTGATAGTCTTGACAATAAGCTGACACCATACACTAGGTTTTTTGCAATAAAATTGATACCATGCATGAAGTCTCCTGAACTGCAGAAAGCTTTCAACATTGTTGGTACAAAGCTAACAAACCCTATCGTATTACTACTACTACTTACATTTATTTATATTCTGTGTTTACCTACGTAGGTACTAATAAGCAAGTCTTTCAATACCATTGTAATGCTCGAAACAGATATAATTTTCAATACCTACACTACATATTTTATTCAGATTCGGTCCTCAACCGTAAAATGTGTCTCAAACGATTTTCCTTTTCTCAATTCAGGATAGTACTTAGACTTAGTAATAATTATATCTCAAAAGTCTAGACTGTATACGGGCGTTTGTTTGAAACAGCTTTTATTCAGAACCATCCGTTCAATCACGTCTAGCTGGATCGAAAAAATGTATTTTATTTCCATTGAAGTGCTTGTGGTCGTGCTTGCTTAGTCGTTCTTAATAGATCGTCGAAGTTAAGCGACGTTCGAAACGGTCTGTAAGTGGATGGGTGACCGCTAGTGGCATTTTCATCTGAGCGCTTTCGTGCGCCGCGAAGGCTAAGTTAAGCTAAGTTGTTAAGCCATGACGGACGCCTTAAAACGGTCTAAAAACTCCATTTACAGAGTTGGCCACTGACTCAAACGAACTAAAGTTTACTACAAATTGATATTTGCTCGTTCCGATCACAGTAGGTTCATTCAATTCATTTTTCCGATGCGTATTGGTATTACAATCTTATTACTCCCTTCAATTCCTTCCAAAAGTTATTTATTTTTGTGTTTTTCTACTTCTATTCTATTCTATGTATAAGTATTATCTAGAGGGATGGTGATACGCAATACCGGTATCAAATACGCCTATAATAAATACTTATTACATTTGAACAACCGTATTTTTTTTTCTATACCTAGATATTATTACCTATAGTAAAAGTAGGTATAAATATAATCAGCCTGTGCAATAATAGTCCACCTTTTTTCTTTAATCACAACATGCAATCATAAAACCTATGTGCCTGTTAAATCATGTACACGGCTTCCAGAGTTCACCACAAGTTCACGGAGACGGATGCCGACCCACATAACGCGAAGCGAGGATTCTTTTTCTCGCACATCGGCTGGCTGATGCTGCGGAAACACAAGGACGTCTTAGAGAAGGGTGCCACCGTCGACATGTCTGACCTTGAAAAGGACCCTATTGTTATGTTCCAGAAACGGTAAGACAACATTAAGATTTTATCTGTATATATTGCACTGTATATATTGTATATATATATCTTTATATATAAATTAAGTGGAACGACTTTATCAGAAGGAATGTTTAGTGTAGCTTTGGTTAAAATGGGCTCAATAAGTTTTACTAGAGTTTTCATACGGTGGTCAATAAAAATAATAGGCAGTCGTGAATTTCTCTGTGGCAGTTTAAAACATGCGCCCGCTCGGATGATACATGGTGCATTTGTTTGAGCTTTCAACTAATCAGAAGCTTGTTTTACATACAAATACTAAGCATAATAGGTATTAATATTATGTATAGGTACCCTAGACTCAGTTTTAAGTCACCGTAATTCTAAAATTTCCTTTTTATTCACTTTCGATTCCGCTTGATCGGCTGCTATCTCGACATTCACTCTTTTCTTATCCATGTCACTAAATACTAAATATTTCTATGTATATTATGTTTCATTTGGTGGCGATTTTCTACTTGTAAAGATTTTCAAGATTTCATAATAAAATACGAAATTCGAGTCTGAACGAATAATATGCACGAAAATCTATGTTTAATGTTGTTGCAAATTTAATCAGCCTAAAGGTTTTCTTGAAATTCCTGCCATGCATCAACAGAATTTCCGTTTCTTATTTATACAACCGAACGAGCTCTAAACGGTAAAGGAAAATATCGTGAGAAAACCCGCAGCTAAGTCAGCTCCACACGTAGATATTTATCATGTTTTTTTTTTGAGAATAGAGCCAAATAAAAGGCGAGTGAGTACGTTATATTGAAAGAGTTGTGGGGCGATAATGGATGAGGTTAGCACAGAGCCGGGAATAGGAGCAAAAAGACGCTCAACCCAGCAGTGGGTGAAGTTGGACAAATGATGATGATGAAGCTGGAAGAATCGCTTAAGATAAGATAGAAAAGGCTTGGCCAGTAGCCAAGCCCATTCTACCTCAAACAACGCCCTAGGTCACGTACCAGCAGCGTCCCGTTTAGTGTAGGAAGCTATTGTTTCGGACCTTACGCTGTATAAACCACATTAGTTATTTTAGAGCCTAAATAGGGCTATCTTGATTGGAAAAAAAATTAGGCCTATCATTGTAGTCTTTTTGATCGAAGATTATTTTGGTATATTTTAGAAATAAACACATTTATTGCAAATTGGTGAGAATTAGGCTCAAGAAGAAGCAACCACAATAGAACTGATGAAGGCCATAGGTACTAAAGTTCCCACAGCCCTTACCACCTAATAAATCAAACAAATTGCATCGACCTTCTATTATTTGTAAAACTACCCATAGATACGAGTACGTACATATGTCATATGTCATGTATATTTGGTATGATGTAGGTACTGTTTTCACTTGACACTTGTCTCAGAAATTTCTCGTCTCTTTGAACACTCCCAATCTTTTCCAACGTTTCCTAAATACTTTATATCCTCTCAACACGTTCATTAAAACTCCCTCGAAGGCATTTGAACAGTATAAGAATAGTCCAAAGATTTATGTACTGAAATATATCATATTAAAGATTTTTTTGGAATCTAGGCCAGTAATTATTATTTTCTGGCGACCCTGGAACACTAAGTACATACCTAATGTTGTTGATTCCTCAATAGTCTATTATAAATAAATAAATAAATAATGCTGAACTTTTCACACAGCATCATCTAGCCCCAAAGTAAGCTTGAGCTTGTGTTATGGGTACTAGATGACTGATAAACTACTTATATACATTTTGTTTGTAAATACATACACATTATACATAGAAACACCCAGACCCGAGACAAATATCTGTAGGTCATACAAACATTTGTCCCGCGGCGTATTGCATTATTTGTATTATTAGCAATCTATCTTAATTTGCAATTTTTTATAATTCCACTGCAAAGGTCTCTCCACAACTCTTCAATAACTAATAATGTTATAGTCATTTAGATCAAGTCAAGATGTTTTGAAATTCTTTGAAAAAGGCACGCCAAAATAATTGGCACGTGCACATATTTTGCAGAAGTTTCCATACTTAACAGCTTGCATGCGTTAATGATTTTAAATACTCTTTTCAGAACCTATCTAGTGCTGATGCCGCTTCTCTGCTTCGTGTTTCCCGCGATGGTTCCGGTGTACATGTGGGGAGAGGACGCCTGGTCATCGTGGTATGTGGCGTCCATCACAAGATATACCGTCTCTCTGCACTTCACCTGGCTGGTCAACTCCGCTGCCCATATCTGGGGCAACAGGCCTTATGACAAGTGAGTTGAAAAATTCCACTACTCCTGAAACTGAGGATTGAGGATAGACTGTGAAGCTGCGGCTTATAACTCCATAAGTGATGATCCCGGTTTATTTTGGTTGTCTGGGGGCCAGGGGGGGAAGGTATGAAACTGCAGATAAGCTTTGAAAATAATGGAATCATACGGAAATAGATAAATAATAACATCTGGTGCCAAACCTGAATAATGTGAAAAAGAAATGACAAAGGATCACAACTACGTACCTACCTATGTCTTTGTAATAGGCAGAAAGCTGAAGATCATTGACTTTCCTTACCTTTATTATAATCAGTAACACGTGAACAATGGAGCGGGCGGAACCTTGTAATCGTATACACCTAATAAGTATCATCATTAATTTAGTTTTAATAATTTTATCCGGGGCGGCCATTGAACTATTAACCTTACTTACAAAATCCGGATTAATTAGACTTGCAAATATACCTACAGATATTTTACACCTACTAAGTAGGTACGTAAATAAGCATGTTTGTAAGGTATTATTATAACTTCATGGAATCAATTGAATGCTGGTCGCGCACTGTTTACTGCTATTGCAGGCGGAAACATCATAACACAACGTTTATGACATCATCTTTACGAAATTCGTAGCCAATTGTGCAGTAAGTAGGTACTACATCATCAATGGCCTCATACATCTACGAGAGATGGTTTAAGCAGCGTTCGTTTGGGAGGTCCGGCACTTACGTAGATGGCTAGTAAGGCCGATACGGGAGCGACAGCTACGACCGCAAAGTTGACAAAAGTGTGTTGAAGTTGAAGGTGAAGGAAGAGCGGCGCGCTGATGGCGTTGGTCGCGCTTGTGAGCCAGGGAGGCAAACCAGGTGTTGTCGTGAACGACAACTCCATCTGCAATGATTTTCCTCCAGCTATCTCTATCTTCTGACTTGCTTTCCCAGTTTTTAGGGTCAATATTGAATGTTTGCATATCCCGTTTTGCGGTGTCCTTAAATCGTAGCATGGGACGTCCGACTGGCCGCTTAGCATGTGCAACTTCTCCGAGGAGAGTCTGTCTCGGTAAACGCGAAGGCTCCATCCGATGCACGTGCCCCAGCCATCGCAGCCGCCTTTGTTTTAACAAGGCGGTAATGCTGGGCAATTGTGCAGTACTAAGCACCTTCTCGTTTGTTACGTGATCTCTCCACGATATGTCCAAAATGCGCCGAAGACAGCGCATGTGAAAGTTGTTTAATTTCCGTTCCTGTTTGGCATACGACGTCCAAGTTTCAGCTCCGTATAAAAGTATGCTTAGGATACATGTCTGGTAAACGATCATTTTAGTTTTGGTGGTCAAATGTTTATTGTGCCATACTCTTGAACTCAGCTTCCCGAACATTGTTGATGCCTTACCTATGCGAATATTAATTTCCGCATCCAGCGATAGATTGTTTGAAACTGTTGAACCAAGGTAACAGAAATTGTCCACAACTTCCAAAGGTGAACCATGCAACAAGATTGTTGGACTTACATTAACACCTTGCGCCATTATGACGGTCTTCTTTGCATTTATGGACATTGAAAACAACATGCACGCCTTATTGAATTTATCCATCATTATCTGGAGCTCTTCTGGAGATGTGGCGACAAAAGCTGCATCATCGGCAAAAAGTAAACTATCCACTAAAATATCCTGTCGGTGTTTTTTGGATCTAAGAAGTGAGATGTTAAAAAGTTTACCATCCTTCCTGGTATGAAAATGTATGCCTTGGGTGGAATTTCCAAAAGCGGATTTCAATAATACGGAGAAAAATATGCCAAATAATGTTGGTGCCAAAACACAACCCTGCCGTACGCCTCTACGCATGTCGAAAGGATCTGAGATATTAGCGTTGTAAACAACGGAACCCTTCATGTCAAGATGGAAAAGTTTAATAAGGTTAAGGAGTTTTGGAGGGCAACCAATCCTTTCCAGTACAGTGTATAATTTCGGACCATAATTATCTCACTTTGACTAGTTAGCTGATATGACCAGATCGATATGACGTGCTTTTTCTTTTTGACGACATCCCCAAGGAAACGACAATTTTACCTTCACGATCTGAGCGGAGAAAAAAATCTACTTTTATTTATTTTAAATAATAGTCCACAGTTGTTTTAAGATGTTAGAATCTGAATAAATTACAACCTCCCCTATATCTTATTATACAGGGTGGTCCGGTCCAAACAGTGACGTCAAAACAAAAAAAAACTAACCCAGAGGTATCCGCAAATACCCCTTGTACCTATGTATACTACGTGTAAAAAAATACCAGTCCACTCAGATCCTCATGAATTCAAAAATAAGGCTATCAAAAGACTCCAATATTCACATTGTGCTGCTCTTTCAGAAACATAGGCGCTACAGACAACAAGACGGTAGCCATCTGTGCGTTCGGAGAAGGCTGGCACAACTACCACCACGTTTTTCCGTGGGACTACAAGGCGGCAGAACTAGGAAACTACAGCACGAATATGTCTACTGCTCTTATCGACTTCGCTGCTAAGCATGGTAAGATGATGCCTGGAATAAATCTCATAGCTAACCGATTCGACATTTACTGCTATGTTTAATGATAAACAATTAGGTACACAAGAAATCGTCGGCCGTGCATCAATGGATTTTTCGTTTCGAAAAATGTATATGCGCTTTAACACGAGCCCATAACGGTGAAGGAAAACATCGTAAGGAAACCCGCAGCTTAGTCAGCTCCACACGTATTGACGTTGTCTTTCCTGTGAGCCAGGCTGATTAAGCTGAGAGGATAGTTTAGGTGCGGGGCAAGCCTATTCCATCTCAAAACAATGTCCCAGGCACTAAAGCGTCCCTTTAAGTGTAGGCATAGGTTGCCTTCTGACGCTGTATAAATCATCTAATAGAGATGTAAAGGCCTAAATATACACAAGAAAAGTTAAAAAAAATAATAAATGCTAGGTAGGTAAGTACAGTATAAAAGATATTATTTATTATAGAAAGACGAATTTTCCAACCTGTTTGTAGGCACGAGTTTTAAGACCTGGCAAAATTTTACCTACAAGATTACAGTGAACATATTTGAAAACAAAATTGTTTTTAACATTTATTTATTAACGTTTCGTTTTTACCTTTATTACGAGTAGGTTAATAACGTTACGTTTTTACCACAGCTCAAAAATGAAATTACCTGGCTTCATATTAACATACCTACTTACCTAATTAAGTTTCCTCGCATCAAGTTTCCCTTGTTATGTTATTAATAGACTTTATTTAACTACCAAACCCTGATTGCCGTAAGATACAGGAGAACGTCTACCATGCTTTGTTAAACACAAAATAATCTGTGAATAATAAAATAGGGCAAGAGCCTGCGACCGCCAGGACATACATACGAGACAGCCTTAATATTAAAAATGACGGAGGTCTGCCGGTCGTCGGCTCCTAGGTGATAGTAATATTCGTCGTATTGACCACCGAGTACCTACATTATTATTACCGAGCATTATAGGTATTAATAACTAGATTTTTACAGGTTTGGCGTACGACCTAAAAACTGTGTCAGCTCAGATGATCAAGAACCGAGTCACGAGAACTGGCGATGGAAGCCACCCATTGACTCAAAAGACCCAAAAAGAAATGGACTGTGATGACCACCAACACCCAGAAAACCCAGTGTGGGGTTGGGATGACCAGGACATGCCAGTAGAAGACAAAGTTCTAGCCGACATCTCTCATAGGCAAACTGAATAGGTTACTTAATTCTCTAGAGGGACAAAAGTGCGAAATGGAATTATTTTACGAACAAATGTAGCAAAATCTGACATGCAGAATTAATGTTGATACTACGAGTCTAATAGATTGCTGCTTCTATGTTCCTTGTCAAAACTTTTGAAACTGCGTGGGACATAATACGAATAAGTACTTACCTAAAGTATTGTGAATCTTGACAAAATGAATTTGTAGGTGTATGTACCTACTTAGTCTAGAGTTATGGACTAAGTTTGATGTTGCTATAAAATTTTGCAATGTATTTTCTGGCCGTATTTTTGGCACGTAGAAAATTTGTACGACGCACACATAGATTACTAAATCCAACTGATTCAAAATGTCATCGTACAAATTCTTAAAAGTTAACTACAGTAGCTTGGATTGGACGTAAATCTCCATATTTTCTCTTACTGTGCTTCATAAATCAATGTTGTGAACTGAATGAAGCTCAAATGTTTATTAAAATCAATGAAGGGTTTTATCTTCATGGTATTTTAAGTACAGTATTTATAGTTTTCTACATTGTGATAATTTATAATATTCAATAAGGAAATTGGTGACTGTTTAATTTAAGTTTTTTTATATTTTGCCTTATTTATTGCCTATGCGCCCCGTCTGACATTCAACCAATGATTTTGTCATTGCACTCACTCAAGTAACAAATCTCTCCTTTTACTTACATTTTAGTAGGTAGGCCAACACCTACAGTGTATCGAAAACCATGCAGTCAATTTTAATTCTCTAAGAATTTTAATTCAAATATTTTTTTTGTTTTTTTTTCGAAATTATAACCTATTTTGATAATATTGTACCTACAATTACAATTTAATTTATTGCATCTAAATGTTACAAAAAATGTGTAATTTTAAAATACATTTGTGTAAATAAACTCAAATTACTAACCCTAGAACGTTTTAAGGTTTAATTAATAAAATTGTTAAAATATTCGGTCTACTTCATTTTATGTCCTTTTTATTAGATTAACATTTCTTTTGTTTTGTTCACTCAACGAACAAAACACAGTGCCTACGAAATCGACAAAGTACCTACACTTATGTACTACAATAAATACTTATTCATCTACTTATGTAATTTTGGCAAGATATTATCGTCTGCTTTGCTGTCGTTTACATTAATATCATGATTTTTGAGTGCTCTGTATTTTGCTGCTTCGCTTGTATTGATTTCCTATAACATGAGCACTAGGCTTATAAAAATGTTGATTGTTACTGTTCCAACCGGAGAGCACGGGCTGTTCTTCAATATGCTCCTCAATATGCTCTTCAATTATATGATCTCCATCTCCTCCGATTACATAATCATCTCTAGATTCTTCATAATTTTCATAATCTCCGTGATTGTGCGTGTGCTTTTCGTTCTTGTAACCTTCATTGACGTAAATCACTTTGTGTTCGTATTTATCATTAAATGCGTTGTTCCTTAGCAAAGTGAAAACGGCTCCGGTGAAAGCCATGTTATTGATCATTACAGCCCCGAGGGTCATCATCTTTAAAGCTGGCAGCACGAAGGGTAGAATAGCAGCCATTATTAACCCCGGCACGATTAATAAAGGTAAAATCTGGTAAAACTTTTTTTTAGCTTTCTTCATGCCACGACCGGATCCAGAGTCAGCGTCTGAAAATATAAAGTGAAAGTTTTTAGTCAACTCCTTTCAAATTATAATTATTTATGTGGTATTTCAAGCACGTAATTATAATACGAATGCACTATTTTTTTTGTAGAACCAGTTTTATGTACCTACTGTAGAACCTGCTTAATTAAAATCTATTGTGTTTTAATAAGCTATACAGAACTCTTGCTTTGCGAATGTTTTTAATAATATTGCATTCTATTCACAACTCAGGGCAAGCAGCGTTTATTTTAATTAATTAATATAGAAGAAGAGCTACACTACACATCAAAGTAGGCTACCTACACAACAAACACACGACACATTAGGTACGTATTAGCACATTGATTTGTGAGACATTGGTTAAGTAGGTAATTGAATTTACTATTAAGCATAAAATGGTAAAAAAACTGAATTGTAAATATAAAAAAAAAATACTAAGTAATATAATTTCATTCTACCTTTGTAAACATCCACGTTCAGGGTCCCGTTGCCTTTCGACAGCAACTCAAACCGGTATCCCGGAATCATGGTCAACGAAAGTGATTTGCGCCTAAGCAATCTTTCCGTTTCATCACACAACTGTGAATGTATCTCCTCATCACTAGTGTTACTGTATTTCTTCCACGGGAACTGCTCCAGATCTTCGGAGAGTTTGGTGTGTGCGTCAGAGTTGAGTGCTCTTTCGGCTCGCCAGGCGCTGAGTGCGTTGAGGCATTTTGACGGGCCGAGCGTCCAAGCGCAGCCGACGATGTTCTGGACGGGTTGCGGTATCGTCTGGGCCAGACACGGCCACGTGGTGATGAGGATCGCAGCTAGCACGCGCATGGCCAGAGCCGAACTGAATCGCGGCGTCGCCCCACGCGCGCCGCCAGGGAGGGACGTTGACATCGTGCCGCGACAGGCAGCGAAAGCGAATGCGTTGTCTAATTTTTTTTATGCATTTATTATTTATGAACATATAATGGATGCAATGTGTTAACTTTCAAAGTAAAAACCATTCGCAAAAAGAATCGGTTACATGATTACCGACTAGACACAGACAGATTATTTCATGCCGCGTTGAAAATGATTAAAAGTTTCGATGTAGGGGCATATTTTCTTTTATTAAAATAAAATATATAGATAGAAGGAAAAATACCTCGTAGGCGAAGTCCGATGCGCTGGTCTGACCAAATTCGCACCACTCTCGACACCACGATTCACAATGCTCTTCATACTGCCGGGGACAGAGGAAGATGGAGGAACATAATTAGGGAGAAAGTGATACCTAAAGGAGGTCACGACCCTCAGCACTGAGGAATACGACTCGAGGAGGAGGAGGAAAATAAAATATAGCATATACGAGTACTTAATATTAATAATTATAAATTACTTCGGAAGGTATATTTTATTAAATACCACTAAAAATAGTGTAAATATTTATTGTCAGATATAATTAAGTTATTGCATAGTTTTTGCAACACAAACATTTCCTTAGTATTTATTTATTGTTTAACTACTATTTTTCAAATAGAGTAGGTAGGTATTCCTTGAAACTTCTTATGTGTTTAGAAGTCGAACGCAGAAAAAAGCAAATCCTAAGTATTCAGCATTAGTTGAGCGAGCCTAACGGCGGGCGAAAGCTGATACTTGCATAAACTTGTAATTATATAAAACTGAATAATATAAAACGAGTAATTTTATAAATTATACAAAAGTAAAAGGAATCCCCCAATTTGCAAAAGAGGTAAACGATTCTCTATTTAACATTATTATCTATCATAGGTGTTAGCATAAATACATAAAAATCTTGTTTTTTAATATAATTATGTAATCAAAAAACGTAATCGATATTCAAGATATTGTTGACAGCGTGCAGCAGAGCATTTTGTTATAGTGTGAACAAATACACATACAAATGAAAACGTGGTGTAAGTAAGTTCGTAAGTAGCCTGGAATTCCACTAAGAGATCCTGACTTGGTGACAATGAGCCCACCTTAGGTGTACGAGTATCTTTTCGTCACTGGCTTTTCTGACCAAGGATAAAATTTGTTTTCAACACACTTGCTCATAAAGTGGCTCTATGGTCACCGCAATTAGGCACATAATGACACCCATAATCAAACTGTGACTTTTTCATTACTATAACTCACTAGTGAGTAATAGATTTTTTTTTTAATTTTATTGGTTGAGATGCTTTGTTCTTTAAAAAGTTTTTATTCAGAAAAAAGATCGTGTTCAATAGAACAAATAAATTAATGTTCCTATTGCTTGCTCGTTTCATGCAACTTCTTATTTAAATAGATAATTTTAACTCGTACGTGTTTAATAAATAAAACTTTCACTCAAATATAACTTTTGTTTTCTCTGTAATAAAAGAAAACTTTAAATTCCCCATTTTGTACGTGGCAGAATAGGCCGCAAACCCTATGCGTGGCGCGGAAATATAGTCTGTGGCCGATCGCAATGCGCGCGCATAGGAAAACTGATTCATTTTTGCCGCAACAGCGAAACATTTTTCACAACTCGTTTTCACTGTTGAAAATGAGTTTTTATTGTTGTTTTATTCACAAGTGTGTTGAAAAACGTCGTATGATACACGTGTGTATTGATGATTACCGTCCTCGGTTCTATTAAGAGCCTCGCCTAACGGCTCGGCTCTTAAAACAACTCGGCGATAATCACCAATGTTACACACTAGTACCATAATGTACTATTATTTCAGACCATTGATCCATCTTTTTTTTAGTAACTCATAAAAACTAAACAATAACCTAATTAGTCACAATCACAAAACTACTGAGACACTAAACAAGTGATTCATAAACCGGCTGGTATTTTTTTTTAGTTTAAAAACATAAAATATACTTTTAGTAACCCTGAACGTTTTCAACGTCGTACACGTGAAAACACACAAAATATAAGTAGTTCTAGGTTCTCACATCGTTACTACCTAAGCTTAGGTTTCGAAACCTCATTTGTCGGATAAATTACTAGTTTAGTTGGTAGGGAAAGCCCTAGGTAGGTACGTACCTACTGTCTGTGCTTAGGCATTAGGTATGCAAAACCACCTTAGATCAGAGCCTAATGGTTCGACAGACGTGTAAAATAAAAGTAAATGTTCTACTGTTAATTTTGAATTATTATTTTTTAAAGTTACGAGTCCTATTTGAGACATCAACTATGGTGACGTAAACTTAATTCACCTGAGTTAGTTCACCTAGGTGCAATGTAAAGGTACTTTTAGTCAACTTTCTTCACCTGGGTGTATTAAGTTAAGAGGTAAAATTTTAATTAATTTAAGGTTTTACACAAATTTTTGCCAAATTTTATGATTCTTAGACCTAGAATCATAAAATTTGGCAAAAATCAAGTTTCATAGCACTGGTAATAGGGAAAAATCAGAAAATTGACAGCTTCTTTAAAATGAAAAAAATTAAGTGTCATATGCAATATGCATGCCGAATAGAGCGAACTTGGATGAGAAAAATTGGTTTATACTGAGAAATGTGTAACACTCCCACGAGTTTTAATAAAAGGCTCTTTGCGAGAAAATATACAGGAAAATATTACCTTTGTTTTTGAATGTATACCGCTGCACTGAGCCTCATTTTTCTCCAAAGCACTGCACGTGAAACTGACAAATTCCATTGCACACGGAACTCGATTTTGGAAGCAAGAGAAACTGCGTAAAACTTGGAATTGACGAATTACGAGTGCAATGATTAACATTCAGCGGTCACGAGTTTCGTGATGTTTTTGACAAATGAAAATGTTAACAGTGTCGATACTTTGTAGGTTTACAAAAATCACAGTCAGCAAGAAAAATTTATGAACTTAATTTCGCAAAAAAAAATGTTCCTACTCAAAGACCGAATTGACAGACATTTTGCTCAAAACCCCTCAAAATCAGAGGAGGAAAGGACGGAGGCGTTTATCCAGCCGTGAGACGACGCAAGATAACCAACATGTTTTATTTTTATTTTTGGCTATTCACAAAGATAAATGACTAACGTCTTTACAAATCTAAAACTTTATTAAAATTCTTTTAATATGAACTAAATTACTGGGGAGTCTAGACGAGATTGCACAGATTTTCAACTTATCAATTTTTCTTGCAACTGATATTAATTTTCGAAGCTAAAGATAAGGTTTGTTATAAAGTAAAAAGCACTTGCAGTAGCAACAGAGGGTAATACTTAAGTATTTTTATTTTTGTTTTGCTAAGTGATCAGGAAAATCGTAATTTATTTTTTTCCTAATATTCAATCTGAAAAAACCAAACCATGGAACAATAATCAACTTTTCTTTCTGTGTTAAAGTTAGTAAATAAAGAAGTACCTACTTATACCTACCATAGTATTTTTCGATACCCAATTAAGTATCCATAAGTATGAACGAAGCACTGTTTTGAAAGTTTTACTTAATTGTTAAAAACCTAGCTTAATCTCACTAATTTAGAGCGTGTTCATAACATTTGTACTCACATCGTCACCAATTTAATTTTTTGATTAGTTATTACAGTAATGGAGGTCACTAATAGCCCAAACCATATACTAATAATCATATACCTATTAATAGTTAACACCATAGTTATTCCTAAGTTATTATTAAGAAAATACGTAATAACTTTATCAACTACCAGGAAATTAGTTTTTTCTACAAAAACGTGCTTTGATAATGTACCTCTTACGTGGTAATCTTCAGCTGAAGATCTCAATTAACCGTATACCTCGGGGATGAAGCCGTGATTTTGTTCGTTTCTTGTATAATGTCAATCGATGTTCCGGTGAAACCTTTGTCTAGCAACAATATTTCCGGCTGCGACATAACACAATGAAACGCACAATAATTTAACTTTCACGTGCTAATTTGCTTCGATAAGGATCAAAGGTCTACTGGGAATGTACCCCGTTAGAGATTCAACATTAGTCCTTTAGCGGCGAAAAAATTGAGGACGCCATTTCTATCGGTCAGTCACGTTGTCCTGCGCTTTCTTTTCGTGACTTTGGTGGTGCCGACCATTGTCTTCCGGAGGACACTTTATATCCTGACTTCGAAGCAATTATCAATCAGTTATACGCCAGTGATCGACTGCTCATCGTCGTTTTTTTCAGAGCTTAAAAACCATCAAAATGTGTCATAAATTCACTGTACTATCATTAGCTTATGTAGTTATCTTCATAGCGGTAGTGAAGTGTGATAGTGGAAGCGCGCAAGTCACGGATTTCCTAAGCAAAGGTACATAATGCCCTTAAATCTCCTCGTCCGAAATGTTTTGCAGATCCGCAAACTTTTGCAATAGTGTAATCCAGTTTCAGGAGTTTTATTTATTTTTATCCGAATAAGTATTTTTGCAATGCTAACAATTGGATATAATCTGCAGTGTGACAAAGGAGCCTTTATCCCTGTCTTCCACTTGATAGAATCTATCAAGTGTGGAAGACAGGGATATATGTAATTATTGATATAATTATTATTCAATCAGATTGATATAATAATTATATCAATCTGATTGAAACATGACAGCATTATCGGGTAAAAATATAATTTCCCTCAAGGAAGTATCAAACATCCTACGTATGAAATATATTTTAGTATAGAAAAATCTTTTATTTTTCTTCCACGATATTTATCTATTCTTTTTTTAATTTTATACTTTTATCTTTTGCTACAAAAAATTACTTGAGCCTATGGAATCCTCATAACGAAAACCCCAGGTCACTCTTGACCACTCGCTAATCCCAAATCGTGCTATCAATCACGTTGCTATTTGATTAGGATGGTTTATGTATTTATCTCGGAGCTAATTTCCTCTTCCTCTCTTATTTATCCTCGAATAAGATCGATTGCTTGGGTATCCGAGTGTAAAGAACTTTTAAAGAAAATTTATGTGGTCACGAGATGTGGTTAAGGAAAATATAGTGAGGATAGTTAGCGCTATAAATGTTGTATTAGACGATGGGCTTCTCCAAAATTTAGGCTTATAATGTGCCAAATAATTATATTTGAACATGCCTCTGACTCCGAGAACCCTTAGAAATCTTTATAGGATCTGGAATAAGAATTTCTACAGCACATTGGGGATACAAATCGTGGTCCTATTATTTTTTGTCACGGCTGCGAAATACTATAGGTATGTTGGGATGTTTACTGTCTCTTTCACCACTCTGTTTTAGTAAACCCGTTTAAAAGAACTAGTGTACTAGTGTCACTACACTAAAGCAGCTGTTACACAAGGAGAGTTTCTTGCACGCGAGGCATTTGTTTATACTAGGCGACCATATTATTACCTAGAAGAAATCGCGCTCGCATGCGAGAAACTCTCCTTGTGTAACAGCCGCTTTAGTTCTTTCGTTTGTATAATGATCTTCTTGTCACACGACAAGAAGAATAAGATACAAACGTGCTCCACCTTTTCTAATAAACCCGCTTGTTGAATTTAAATTTAATATATTACATGTATTTCAGATGTAAACGTCGGCCGTACGTTCGGACACAATGCCTTGAAGAGGCTGTCTTTCATCTTCCTACCTGTGATGTTTACTCTGGGGGTGATTTCAACTCTTCTGATGGCCTTGGCCGTCATCTCTGTGAAGAATCTGGCTATTGGAGTGATCCTGCTCATTGTCAGCATAAGCCAGGTAAAGTTATCTAGAGTCATCACCATCTCAGCCGGTTATCACTTCTTTGCCAGCTCTATCTTGTGCCTTTCGCGTCCAAACATTCTATGTGACATACATAGAATGTTTGGACGTTGGTCAACCCAATGTGCTCTCGAACAACCTCTATTACTTTGGTTCAATTTTGGTCACCATCTAGAGTAAAACATTAATATTGTATATATTCACAGAAACTAAGCTACTATACTACAAATAATGTGTACATAAAATTACAAAATACAATAGAATCAGTCAAACTATCTAAGGATCGTCGATAGATAGCTCAACTGATCCAGGTCACTAAAATTTTATAATATTAAGATGTTATGTAGGCCTAAAAGTTCTCACGATAAGAAGTCGACGAATTTTATTTTCTGTAAAAAATATGAAGATCTTGAACTTCTGAAAGATCTGAGAATGTCTACCATGCACTGGGGAATATAGTCGTATCCTGCTTTTTTTTGTCTTTGCATTAACATGTTAATTTTCTTTCTAGGCTGTATCTCGTCTGCTGACCGCCGCCTCCCCATCACCCTTGGTGCTGCATCCACGGGCTGAGTTCCTCCCGGCTCCCGCTGTAGCCTCCCCCTGGCCAGCACCCGGCCCTTCTTTTTCCCCCTGGGGCAGATCTGATGACGAAGCTACGATCTCCGACTAAAAAACATAAACAGTTTTACAGAAAAAACAAAAATTATAAGAATTTGTGATTGGATTCACAATGTTAAAATTAACATCACTACCTCAATGTCAATGTATGTACGTGCGTAGCTTTCGTTTTTCAAAGTGGTAGTTGAATTATTATGCCTAAGTATTTTATAATTATCAACATCTACATCTTCCATTTTTTTATAACTGTGTAGATTGCTGAAGCATTGCAAGTAAAAAATGGCAGACTAACCAGCAGACGTTGATAAATGAGACGTAGTAATTTTATGCAACTTTCAGATTACGCCGACATACATCAATTGAAAATCGAATGACAAAAATGCATTTAAATTATTATACGATTAGTTTTAAGTCTGGTTTTGTTCTACATAAAACACTAAGAACAAGATCAAAACCAGTCTATCTTTTGCAAAATATAAGTAGGTACCTATTTTTGCGATAGATAGACAATTATTATGTATGAATGTATAAATATTTAAGAACTTACATAATCGTTTTGTTTTTTATTATTTTCTAAACTTCTAAAAGTGGCACTGATGTATCGCAAATATTTACAGTCTATTTGATATTCTGTAGCGAAATAAAATCGCTACAGAATATCAGATCGGCATTGATTATTTCAATTAACAGTGTATAGGTTACTTTCTTCTATGTACTAGAAAATCTTATTAGGTATGATATGTGAAAATTACTCGTGAGAACTCATAATCTATAGGTAGCTCTGATTACAAAAGACCACTGTTACTGTTTACATAAGAAAGATCACAACAACATTCATTATGAAATGGAAAGTAAAACCTGTTTTAATGGAACTTTTTGCCAAAACGCAGGTGTAACTCGTTCCTTTCCATTCCATCAGCTTTGAATTATTATCAAGTATCTAGTAGGTGAGTAAATTTAGATAAATTTACTAGCAGACGCATGATGTCTATTTAGGTCGGACTTAGCTTTCGTAATTAGATAGGTATGTGTAGTGTACTCAATCACTGGCAAGGAACATTCGTAGGTAATACCTACATAATTCACTTTATAGCATGCATTCACAATAATTTCTTATGATTCGCTATAAAAACGGACTACGAGGCGATAGACCAACGTGCACCAACTTGCATTCAAAATACAAAATACTGATATTTTCGCACTTTTTTGTTTTATATTTATGGATTTACAATTATAATATCAAACTAAAAGTTATTCTATTTTCAAAGCATTGTTTCTTTTTACAAGAAGAAATGTATGAAAAGAAAGAAAAAAAGAAAACCACGAAACAACAAACAAAAATTGAGAATTTCTGACAAAATGTGTCTTTGTTTTCTTTATGTTTTTGTGAAAAATTAAATTTTGCTTGGTTTTTACCGTTAGATACTTTGTTTTTAATACGATAATAGTAATAATTAGCTTTCACGGTAACGAGAAAATAAGTAGATACCTAGGTGACTTTTTGTCCGGTTAGCTAGTAGATAATTTATTTTAAAATAATTATGATTGTGAGAATGTTCGTACCTTAAGTAGGTATACAATAACGACTGAACGTATTTTGATAACACTTAGACAGGACGTAGGTATTATTATTCTGACCTGGATTGGACATGTAACTTTAGCCGAGAGTTTCGGTCTGGGTGAAAGCAAGTCTTAAATTTAATCGTTGATTGCACATTAATCGCATATTAAACTATTGGTGAACACAGGTCTGTGCTACACGCGAATTTAATTGGTATATTTTACAGTCATCCTTTCTCTCCACTGATATACTTAATACTTACATAATAGTCAAACTGCTATACCTATTTTATCGTTCCAATAGATTAACGTACGTATAAATCTTTAGCTCATTTCGTTTTAATGTTTATCGAGAGTTCTAATCTAGCGATATAAAAAATCTGTTCAGTCGTTTGAGCGTGTCGGGGGATTGGTCTGTCAAATGTTGGTTACTCTTATTAAGTCTTATTTATACCTACTAATTCTTATCTTATCTGATTTAAATTACTTAACAGCACTTTGCTGTGAAGTTATAAGAACCTAATTGTCTGTTTTCACACACTTTCAAATATGACGATTCTTGCCTTACAAAACTGTCCCTATGTATATTGCATACCTTCTGCATAATATGTCCCTGACGATATATCAAGAAACTTCGGCCGATGCTATCGAGTGCTAATCAGAGCGAAGGAATCATTCAGCATTGCTTTCTACTGGATAACGTCACTTTTCTATAACAATGAAGTTATATTGTTTCTTGTGAGAGGAAACATGCAAGAAAACAATCATCATCAAACTTGATTGATTATGGTTCCTAAAGCTGAGTTTAGACTTGCGAAATCTAGGCTCAGGCTGCATTTGCCTTCGGGAAACAGGCTTCTGTCTGTACTAAAACCGCAACTGACCCACACTCAATCACTTTCATCTGGGTTGAACCAGTGTTATCGAACTGTAATTTGCACCGGCCGAGTAGGTTTTCTAAGGGAATTGTCTGCCGAATTTTTAACGAAAACCTAAATTGATTAGTAACTTAGTTTTTTCAGAATTCCAGACAATGTTAATTAAGTATTTTAATTTTTTCAACATCATTGATTTGCAGCCTAGTAGACCTAGCCTACAAAATACTTATCATTAGTGAATTTTTTTAGACGCGGCCAAGTGAATCTGCTGCAGCATTTTTGTTTGATTTCGTTTTTCATCTTCCATCTACCTACATTTTTGAAAATAAAAGGCTAAATATATGGCAAAGCGCATAGCTCCAAAACAGCTCTACCAATTCTCGGATAAGTACCTACATTTTTTTTTATATTCTTGAAGGTTTCATAATACCACCGCTATGTATACAGCGGTGCTGGTATTCGTGTGTGAGTCCAGCTTCCATGACATGACAAAAGAAAGAGTCTCACTTTTTTTTACTTACATGCTTTTTATCAACTTCCAATCTCAACAAGAGTTGCTTGTGGTCAAATCTTGCAAGCTGAATTTTGGACACTTCTCGGTGTCTGATTGAGCTGAATTTTGGTACACT
Organism: Epirrhoe tristata; assembly: GCA_951394285.1. NCBI lineage: Eukaryota > Metazoa > Arthropoda > Insecta > Lepidoptera > Geometridae > Epirrhoe > Epirrhoe tristata. The sequence continues at coordinate 5,617,262 of OX596145.1, forward strand.
TATGAGCTTTTGATGACAATGGTGAGGGTGAACTTATCTGATAATAAAGTCAGGAGCTGTTCAACGGAACTCTTAAGTGAATGACAGTTATTATAATATCCATGTTTTGGCTCATTTTAATCAGTACCTAACGCATTAAGATCTAATTTGTCTGAAATAAATAAATTATATATATTATATATTATTAAAAGTTTAGTTAGGTATATTAAAAAACTTATTTACTCAACAGATTTAAAAATCCTACAGGTTAATACAGACATAATACCTACATACCTTCAATGAATTCTGGCAACGATGTGTATGTACCTAGTATACCTAGATACAGGGAAAGTCCATTCGATTAAACAGGCTTAGCTTACGAAACTAGTTATTCTAGAAACTGCCAAGCTCAAGAAAATCGAATAAGCTTTTAACTAAACTTAGTTACTTTCTTCTATTCCAGGTTCTATACAGCGCAGAAATCACCAAAGATATTTTTAGGGCCAAAACCTTGAATCAGACTGCTAAAACATGCCTTTGGTAGATGGATTTTATTTTGTTTTTCCTTATTTGATTTTAGTATAAGTACACAAAACGAAAAAAGCTGCAGTACTCCCACAAAAAATTCTAAAATAGTATTTACCTCCTGCCGTGTCTCTAGTTCTTTGCTAGCTCCCATAGCATTAGCTCAGTTGAGCAGAGCGTTTCCACGGTGTTCTGTGGTTCAAGGTCATGGATGAAAATTAAAAAAAAACTTATTTTTGAAAATCAATTTATTCCTGAATTTTGTAGAAAACTATTGTTATTGTACTCGGCTACTTTAAAACAACCACCTTATTGTATTTCATTATTTTATTTATTTACCTTAAAACAGAACTAAAGTTCTAAAATGTTTCAGTTTAATTTATAAACTAATTCAGTTTTGATATCTTTATAAACAAACCACAATCAAGACTGTATAGTATACCTATATTATACCAAGATGGTTCAAGATCCTTTGAAAATGTCTAGGGGGGGTAGTCGGAGGTACGTCCACATATACACAATTTGGGGTACCTAACTGTAATATTTTTAACAAAGTATACAATCATCGACATAGTAGTTAGAGTAATTTTATGAATGCACGCCGGTGTACGCATCAGCGATCAGCGGCGCGGGCAACGGTCTACTTCACCGATCGCTAGCTTGCAAATTCCACATTCGCGAGAAAGCTCCCAGACGGCAAGCAAAATAAACGAATTAAATGCTGTAGGTATTCCGTTACGAAATACGGCACACAGTGGTTGATCCAGTTGAGATTGCATCTGTGGTGGGGACTTCCATCGCGGCTGCATTATCAAATCGTTCGGCAAAATGGTCGCACCGCGGTTGCTGTCACTCTACCTCCTTGCTTTCGCATTCGGAACTGTGTGTGCTACAGTGGATACTACAGTTGATTCAAATGTAGTGGAGTTGCCAAAAAGACTTGAGCTATTGGATGGAGTTACCTTACAGTTTCCGGAATCGAACAACACGGCAAAGCTGATTTCATTTGAAGTGGACACTCAAAGACAACATGTCGAAGGTAAGAATTTTGATACTAGTATAATTATCAGTATTATTACCTACCACATTAGGGTTTCACGAAACACCTATAGGTACCTATTGTTTGTTAGCATCAAAATTATTATCTAGGTATTTGGTTCATGTAGCCTACCTACTTCAATAACAATATAATGTTCAACCGTTTATCTTCGTTCCAGTGGAAGTTTTGAAAAAAATCTACCACATAAAGAAAAATAAGGAAAATGAAAATGTTTCTTGCACCTGTTTTTCAATGAATGAACTCTGTTATTTATAAAAGACTTCAACAGGGTTTCAGAGCTGTGTTCTTAAGTTTGAAAGAACTTTAACAGGCACGAGTAGAAGCTTACTTTCAGATGATTGATTTCAAAGTAAACATCAAGGAACAAGGAACGACAAGAATAAGTAGGTACCTACTTACTTATTTAATTTAATAAAATCTATCTAGCTACCTACCTAAAAATGAAACGCTGTTATTTAGTAAGCACATCATTATACTCACTATGTATAATGGAAGGACCAATTCGGGTGTTTACCTTGTCCAAATCATGTTTTCATGGGGAAAATTAGGAAATTGGGAGAAAACTGAAAGAGTTTTTCTGTGAGAGATAAGTAAATTAAGTAATAAATTAATTTGAACAAGGACAAGTCACCCAATACCTGATTATTATCATAATAGGTCTAAGTATTCAATTCTGTTCAAACTTGGGTTTTAAATGTTCTGCTGTGGTTTGAAATAGGGCCAAACGAAGTGAATAGTAAAGTTTTACCCTTTCAATATTATGTAAGTGTACCATGTGAGGCGCAACCTAAATAAAAATTAAATCGTGTTGACTGATGCGTAACTAAGCGTACACAAACCTGACCCTGGTAATTTCATTTTGAATTGTAAGGATTTTATTTTGGTCAAGATCCAGTGTAGGTACACAAGAATAAAAATCTAGATCTGAACCCTAGGATAGGTAAACATTACCTTTCACCTTCCAGCATTGAAATCTAGTAAATATATTGCTGCAAATACCGTGTGTAGAACCCTTAAAACCTAATCATTCTGAGCCCTATGCGAAATAATAATAATAACTAATTTACTTACATTTAAATTACAATTCTTGATTCGACAACTACTGGATCTTCAATTAAGTAAAGTTTATCTAATCTAATCGAGTTTTTAAATTGCTTTTCACTAGCTTACTTACTTACCCAGTATTTTAAAAGTCTTATTTATAAATTTTATAATTACTTATTATTTTGTTATTATATGATATTATCAAAAAAAATTAATTTACATCACTTTCATCATTTAGGCTAGCGTCTAGTCCAGACTCCCACAGGATGCCATGTTTCTCGTAAAATCCATACCTACCACTAATATTAATAAATGTGAAAATAGTAACTCTTTTTACATCTAAACTGCGTAAATTTCGTTAAATTTTGCATAAATTTTGTATCTCGGGGAAAAATTACTTTTTTAATAAAAAAGGATTCGAACCGAGATAATATCAACATTCAATGCGGGCGAAATCGCTAGAAACAGCTAGTATTTTATGAAATCAATGTTGAGTTGTCTACTACTTATAGGTACTGACGTCACGATCATTAAGTTGTGGTTCGTTGATCGATTTGCTTGCCCATTGATCAAAACGGCCACAAACTTTTCAAAACTTTCCACCCGAGCCACGAACAAATCGAAAGAACAGCAGATTGGTATTCTTTGTAATCATAAACCAGTTTTATTAGCGCATGTAAGATTCAGATTAAAATACTTTCATTTTTCAGCTTGAAATAAGATACTTTCAAACGGCAAGCAAATTATTATTGCACTTACGAGTACCTACCTACTTACTTAGTTGCGGAGTAAGATACCTCTACATCTACATCTATGGAATCTTTGAGCTTAGATGCTTGAATACAAATCACGAATTATATGTCCTACTACACTATTCTAACCCAATATAATTAATATTAATAAGTATAGTCATTCATTTGTTATTACGAGTATATTTTAGTATATAAAAATACTTAAGTATATTTTTTATTTTCTGAAGAAACCGAGGAAAAAATATATGTTTGACGAGTTCGAGGAAAAAAAAGTGAAGATAATCCGCTCTCGAAAATTCAACTCAATCCTGACACCGGGAAGTGGGTCAACTTCAGCTTGCAAGAATTGCACCGGATAATCATACATAGAGTCTGTCTAATGAAACTCTATTTTTTTCGAAACTTTTTACTTGGCAATACTAATGTTTCCATCTACAGATGCTATGCTCCACAGTCCACAGTAAATTCAGGGTGGTTTAAAATAATTATTATTAATTACGAATCGTTACTCACTCTAATGAACTTCACTCTGCCAATCAATAATCTAATATCATTCTTTCGCTTCAGTCACTCTCACACTCTCATATTATTTTAGATACTGGGCATCAACTCTTTGACTTTTATAAAAAAATGGGGAAAAACCAAAATCGGAGTGAGGCATTACTAGAAGATGGCGTATAGAGTGGCCATACTATTTTTTTTTAATTTGCTGCGATTTTTCAGTCTCTACTTTCATTTGACAGACTCTACAAACATTGCAAAGTTAATAAAAAGCTTGTTAAAAGTAATACAGAAATGCGAAGAGTTACACAATATTACCCCGTTAGTATACCGACGCATTCGCATGCGAATGCGAAACGATGCGAACCCACGTCTCACTCTAGCTAAGGACAAAGGTGCGTCCTTGTCGGATGCGATCTGTCGATGCGAATCGCATGCGAATGCGTCGGTGTACTAACGGCGTTAGGGTAAATATTATAAAATATGTTGCCAGGTGTGTAACATACCTAATGGTTCGATAACGATTCTAAAGCAAATATTTCTTTTTCAGGTCGTAAAAAGAAGAAGAAACTCATCGAAAAGCTGCTACCGCTCTTCATTATGCCATTCCTGATCCAGTCTGCGATTGTGCCACTCTTCCTAGGCATGCTGAAGTTTATGCTCTTCAAATCCTTAATGGTGGGGAAACTAGCACTGGCCCTGATCGTTTTCAACGCGTTCAAGAACCAGAACAGCTTCAAAGGACGCGATGCTGAAATGGCTGACGTTCACTACGGTTATCATGGTGGACATGGCATGATGGAAGAATATGGAGCCTATATAAATTAGAAATAAATATTACCTTGGAGGAAATAAAACCGTATTTAATGACTTAAGTGGAACACCAGATCAAGATTATACTTAATTCTACTTTCGAAACGTCTATTACCTACAGACATTTTAATAATCGGTGGATTGACGTAATAATTAACAATTTAATAGTCGATTTAGATATTGACAATGGTTTTCATTGTAATCTTCATCAGGGTAAAAGGAAGGGACAGTCAATTGTAGTCTATGTGCGATGCAATCCCTGAATACATAACTGATGCAGTGTTCTCGTAGACAGATTTTGAAAAACTAGTCATTAAAGAAAAATTTAGCTTACAAATAGTGTTATTCCCACAGACCTAGAAAATTTTGCATTCTAGTGTATGTATATATGGTTTTAGAGATTTATTCTACTCGTATCGATACTGCTTTACTAGTTGTATTGTACCAACTTATATTATTTTGTTATTTGGTATTGTTTCCTTCAAGGTACTTACATATATATAAGTTGTGGATAACTACTCTTCCTAAGTCATTCTATTTATAATTGTGAAGTCTTGCGATCTTATGTGAGTGGTTTGAATGTATAATACGCACAATCGTTATTTAGCTCTCTGAAATAACTGCGCAGAACCCATATTTGATGACGCCTAAAATCGTGCTATCTCGCTTACTCAACCAAACGTGCGCAATAGTATATTGCACCTAACTTCAGAGAGCTAAAGATCCGTTGTGCTTAGTATATACCTAATGAAATCTCCGACAGGGTGTGGGTCATGCATGAATGAGGTGTATGTATATCTGTTGAGTTGATTATTTATTTATTTATTTCAGAATATAGAAAGATTTAAATACTATGATAGGTACAGAAAGTAATAAGAGCAGAATATGTTTATTTGATAACTTAACTTCTTTCTATGTTTCTACCAAATTTTATAATAAGTAGGTACTTATATTTGGGCTGCAGATTTCGTATAAAACGGTGACCGACAAAACTTTAGCAACCAAATTGTTGTGGCATGTCTATAGCCTCTGCGGAAGGTACCTAGTCTGGAAAATTGTTGCGGTTAGCACATCAAACACATTTAATAAAATGTCCTCCCAGCTGAGCAGCAACTGTAACATACAATTCGAAATATTTTATTGTTTTGATCTGAAAATTACAAAATGAAGTAAGTAATAACAGGTTCAACAGTCAGCACAAAGTGACTTTCGTTGCTGACTGTACCTAGTCTAAGTCTAAAATTGTGAAGATGTATCGAAAACCCTGTTGTATGTGCCAACCCCACATAAAACTGGGATGCTAGATCTTGCTCGATCACAGCTTTAATAAATTATTTTTAATTTTTTGTAGTAAGTAGGTCTTTGAGGTGCATTTACACGATCCGATTTTTACATTTAGGTAAGTAATCTATAAAAATAAATAAAAATAATTATGAAATAAGAATGTCCGTTATTGACTGTTATTTGCTCCAACTTTTGAAAACCATGGCATCACGGTATCTATTAGTACTAAAACTTTATAACCGCCCATCCCTTTCCTTTCGAGGGTCCTACAAAACGTCTTATTTGAATTTGAGGGTCCCATTAATCAAGTCAAACAAAGGCACTTACTTACATAACTATTGCGAAACATCCAAATCCTTATGTTTTTTCCGTTCAATAATACAAATATTCAAAAAATCTTCATGTTTTATTACAAAAAAATAAAATACTTAAATGAAACATGCTTATGACACAAAAAAATAATACTTACCTACAACAAAGAAAACATAACAAAAGAGTTTAATAAGTCCCTACCTATTTATACCCAAACAAACGACTTTTGGGGCCTCGGTTCTCATTGCGTAGGTATATCCATAGGTCAAACACCGAGAGCCGACTCATTAATTCTGATAAATGGTTTTGAGAAAGCTAAGGAAAAACAGTGACAAAATGTTAGGGTCGATTCCCATTTGACGGAAAATGCGTAGCGTTACAATCTATCTAAATAGGTACTTACATCACGATCATGGATTTGTTGAAAGTTTGTCTACATAGTAGACTTATTTAACATCAAATTAAAAATGCAATTTATTTAGAAGAAAGAAGGAACGTCATCTAGAGAGAAGTAGAGTTAGTAAGAGTTAACTCCCGAGCGACAGCGAGGGTGCAGGTTAGCATAGGTACTTTATTAAAATTAAATTATCTTTGTATTTCCAATGTTGTTTTGTTAGTGCTTAAGGTGCATTTACACCACAACATTGGAAATACAAAGATAATTTAATTTTAATAAAGTACCTATGCTAACCTGCACCCTCGCTGTCGCTCGGGAGTTAACTCTTACTAACTCTACTACTCTCTAGCTAACTCTAGTGTAATATTTATAACACTGCTTAATAATCTACTAATATTAAATAAAACAAGCAATCAACGTTGTAGAAAAATTTAGGTTACCTATTCCAAATTACATTCCTTTTTTATTAACCGGACCAAAACATAAACATTTCATCAAAATAAAATAAAATTAAGCGTAGCTATCTCAAAAGCTAAAAGGTCGATTACATAAATCTGTGAAATCTGGTATTCGCGCCTTGTGTGCAACTCAGTCATGCACAGAGCTCACTTCAAAGTGGTCTGTTAACTTAGTGACCAAACATTCAAAGATTTTCTATTAGCACTATCTAGATTATCCATTGTTACAGTGAACGTTACGTTTTGCATTGTGAATAAAAAGCGAATTCAAAAGAGAAAAGTTGTGAGGTGAGTGAAATCAATATTCAGAAATCAGTTTGTTTTTTAAACTAAGTAGGTACCTACTTATGATAAGTGTATCAACTGAACGTAGAACGCTTCTATAATAATAAGTAGTTATTATTCTCATATAAAGTACAGTCTAAGAGAAAGTAGGTATCTATAACAATAGGTATTAAGGTTATTTAAAAAATATATTCGCAACGTTACCTACGTTGCAGACCAAAGAATGTAAGAGATATGCAATTGTTCTTCGATGTTTACCTAGCAAACGAAGCCCGTAGGTACTTTGGATTATGTCGCTAAGTAGACACCTATGTGGTTACTGTAAGCTGCGTACGTACGGACTACTTGTTCCTGGCATTAGCCAGGCAACGCGTTCACGCGTTCCAGGCTACGTGTAACCTGCAGCAATGCGTAAAGGTACATTTTACGTGCCTGGAACGCGTGAACACGTAGCCTGTAAATATTAGGTACCTATTTATTGTAAAAATAAAACACTGGTCGGGCTTAGTCACGAAGCTGGATAAGTAGCCCATCCTTATTCCAGCCAGTTATTATGTGCACACTATAACTATACTATGTGCAATTTCTTTTATTTAGTTTACTCAATGTTGCAAACCGATTTCCTTATATCTTTTAAGCTTTTTATCACTAAATGGTTGCCTGGAAGAGATCGCTTTCAGCGATAAGGCCGCCAGTTATCTTACTATAAGTTAAGTGTCTTTTTCTTGTAGGTAGGTACCTAATGAACCTATGTCTTTTTTATTAATGGTATGCAATAAAGAATTATCTATCTATCTATCTATCTACTTATCAGTGCATAGGTAAGTAAAGTACTTACTATGTCAGTGTCCACTCTCCTTTGGATAAGTCTATCAGGGCAGTTATCAAACAAAAAATCTACAATGGTTCCCTGGTTTCTTTTTAGAGTGATAAGCCGTAAATGTAATATTATAATAACAAAAGCCTGTGGAAAACGTAGCTAGCAGTTTTAGAAAGTAGACTATTTCACACATAAATAATTGTAGCAAATTAGTGCCAACCAAATCATGATGTGACGTATCAAGATGAATGTTAGTTATCTACAGTTAGTAAGTTTTCCAGGTATTTCCCAGTGTTATCACAGATCATAATTATAAGTAAGTATAGGTATTATGAACAACTTTGAATGATTTATGTATTTTAGATGACACCTAGAGTGATTTTATGGGCATCTAACAACAAACTACTGTTATGCATCGGGGTATGCCTCATCGTCGTCGTGTGTTTAACCGTTGGATCCATGGCATCGGCTCAAAGTGGCAATTATCATTCTGAATGCGTGAGTCTGTTGGACCCATTCAGGAGTTCCACGAATACCACAAAAGTGAGAGTTTTATTCTCTACTTGATTAAAATAGTAATGAATTGATAATTAAACTCTTTGCACTGTTAGCTATGAGAGTTCAAAAACATTTAAATATGTTTAATGTTTCATACTTGACACGGGGGCTTATTACAAAAAAATGAGCCGAGTTTAGACCAAGTCTAACTAAAAAACTGTCCCTAGAAAAACGATCTTTAAATACTCGTACATATAACGCTTTTTTGTGGTAACAGTTTTGTTTTGACATCATTGACATGTGTCAACATGGGGTTCAACTAAGGTTTAGCGTTTATGTAATAAGCAGCCTGTAGTTTTGGCTTGTAAGTAGAATTTTGTGACCCAGTACTTACCTATAATTTTTCCTCAATTTCCACAATTTTCACAATCATTGACTCATGTCGCTGACTGTACAGTGTACAGTGTACCACGTCTGGAGTATCAAACCTAATGTATAAAGGTAGATACATACCTGATCGGCGGTCTTATCGCTGAGAAGAAGTATCTTCCAGACAACCTTTGGGTGTGAAGTAGCTTTAGTTTATTAAATATATTTTCGTTTTAGGATTATTTTAGGCTCCCAAGACATATCTCGCCAAAGAAGTATAATCTCACGCTATGGCCGGACATGAGCAATAAGACATTCACTGGTACGGTGGCGATACTAATGGAAGTTTCAGAGCCAACTCATTCAATACAGCTGCATTCGAACAAATTAGAAATCAAATCTGTATCATTGAGGTACCTACCATCCTATCTACCAACATTGTTTAGGTACATAAGTGTACGTATAGTAAGTGTAAAAGTATACGTACATACCCTTTACGTATACTACCTAGTACATACCTCATCTAGTACCCATAACACAAGCTCTGCTTACTTTGGGGCTAGATGATGATGTGTGAAAAAGTCCAGTATTATTTATTTATTTATTTATACTTTTAAGTAGAAATAAATCAAACTAAGTATCTATTAATTCGATTTTATAGCTAGTTATGTTATATTTTTAATTGTTATTAATGACTAACCGAACGCTTTCCTCTGTTTTTCAGAGATAAAGGAAGATATGTCCCTATAAAGTCCACGACAACTTCTTCAGACAAAAGGGAACTTCTCATTACAGAATTGTTTGAAGAAGTACCTAAAGGGACCTACGAGATTTACATTAGTTTTGGAGGAAAACTGGATGGAATTGTTGGATTTTACGCAAGCAATTTGAAGAATAAGAAGTAAGTTTGATTTTCTAAAATATTTCATCGAAAACTGTTTCGCTAAACGTCTAGTAATAATGTAATAACCTACCTAATGAGTTTTTACTAAGCAAGAGAAGAGAAATTAATTATAAATTACTCGTAAGTAAAAGTAGAATTTTAAAATCTTTATTAACAACAAACTCTTAGAATTAGGAATACTTACCTAATCTTAGAAACACTCCTTTGTGAGAGGTTTGTGCACTTTACTTAGCGACTAAAAAATATTCAACGAATGACATCCTACTTACCTACACTATCTTGTAGGAAATTTAAGATAAGATAAGATAAGACCAGGTACCTACTTAATACTTTTCATTGAGTACCTAAGTATCTACCTGTAAAGTAAGTAAGTAACTAATTGTTAATCACGATTGAAGCAGTTACTTTTATTCGACTAGTAAATAGAGCATTTTAAATTCATCATGCATCAACCGAATGGTCTAGATACCCAGTTCTAGAGGCCTTGACAGACAGCCACATTGTACAACGGCACTTTCGATTTAGGTAGGTAGCTGCGAGTGAGGTTTTTATCACACTAAATGCGAAAGTTTGTCTTTTGTTACTCCTTCACGTATTTTACTGAACGAAATTGTATGAAATTGAATATGAACAAATCTCACACACTGGGTTAACGCATCTAACTTCTACATTGTATCCCGAAAAAAATTGGTAAGTAGGTAACTAGGCAACTCCGAGGGACCGTTGGTTGGTAGGACCAATTCTGTGGTAGAACTAAGTATTTAGCTAAGTGCTTAGGTACCTGTACCTACTTGCTTTTTACCAAAAAATACCAATTGTGCTACACAATATTGCGTAGCACAATTGGCGCGTTTATGTCGTTTGTATGGGATATTTTTGTATCTACGAACGTCGTAGAGCATTCTACGAAACGCATCGCTACGCTAGGTACTTGAACATAATATTATTTATAAAATTATTGTCCTCCGTGTCGGATCTTTGTACCTACCTACCTAGATAATAAAATATTCAATCGATTAGCATTTTTATATGTTTGTTAAGTTGATGCTAGAGGAGGTTAGAGGTAACTCTTAAAGCAAAGCAACATGTAGGTACATTCTACTAAGCTACTTTTTATCCCGAGATTACCACGGGATCGAAATTTACGCAAAGAAAACCGGGTAAAATAATGAAAACCGTCATGCAAACCGAAGTCGCGGGCACAGATAGTTTTAAATTAACAGTCAGCAACGAAAGCTGTTTTCAAAAAGATTATAAAGCTATGCCTTGGACATTAGGAACCTTCAAATATTTGTAAAATTTATGGTCAAAGATACAGTTTTTGGAAACATTCCATGCTAATCGACTTTCATTGCTGACTGTACATATTATATAGATAGCAGTTTTTTAGCCTACTTACGGTTTGAGTACTTTTCACAGTATTTTCGTATTTATCTAGGTACCTACAAAGTAACGTGGCTAAAAGGTTAGAGCTCAGGTCACACACATGACAATGACAGATGAATAAAGATACGTCACTGTCAAATATAAAAACATCTGTGTCATCCGCCAAATTTCCGGGATTGTTTACCTTTTTTGTATTGTAAATTTTACTTTATTTTATTTTTTCTATGTTTAAATTACCAGCACTGAGCACAATAAGAAGTATTTCAAAGGTTTATTGCAATTTAAAATTTTCTACTGTGAAAATGGCAGTTGGTGCTTCAAAGTTGTCTAATAGGTTGTCGGCTTCTGTTCAGCCTATGCATTACAACTTAAACTTGCATCCAGATCTACAGACAGGACTGTTCAAAGGCCTTACACAAATCAAAGTAAAATTCTTGGAAGAAAGAAGTAATGTGAGATTAAATATTCACTTGTTAAACATTGTTCTTGTAAGAGTGCTGAGTGAGGGACAAGTGGTCCCTGTCTCAAGATACTATGAAGATATAGAAGTAGAACAGTTAATTGTTGAGTTTGAGAACCCTGTGAGCTCTGGAGATTATGAGATTTGTATAGAATTCAGCGGTTCTTTGACAAAGAGTATTGTCGGGTTTTATTTATCACGCTTGAAAGATAATAGGTTTGTATACCATGAACAATATTTATTTTTTAACTAATACTGCAAAATGTGATACTTCTGTGGGTATTTTTGTTTGAAAAGTGACAAATTCTGCTGTTTTATTGTGTTGGAAGTCTCTTAAATTATACCTGTTTTTATAGTCCTATGGAATGGCGGTCGGGGTATACGAAAGGGTGTGCAGTGATTAGAAGGCGGCCGGGACTTAGAAAAATTTCGAGAATTTTTTTTCTTTTCTTTATTATTTGCTTTTCTTATAGATCTCGTAAAAATAAAGCTTTTTTGCCGTATATTTTTTTTTCGTCCGACTTGTACTTTTTGAGAAAATCGTCGATAAATGTTTCAGTAAGATTTTAGTATCTTTAATTTCTGGAAAACTATGAATCTGAGAGAAAAATGGTTTTCACGAAATATCTTTATTTTTATTCATACTTTAAGTTAAAATTGAGAAAAAAGTAAGTTTATAGAGTAACAAGCATGTTGAAAATTTTTCTAAGTCTTTGCCTTCAAAATTGGTGCCAGCGACTTAGAAAATTTTTCAAATTTTTTTTTGATCCCGAAATGACTGAATCACACGATTAGGTACCTAAAAACAATACAACTAGCAGACCTATAGCATAGGTTGCGAGGAGCGAAGCGACGAGTGGTTAGGTGTGTAGTGAACAACCACGCACGAGCCGAGCGAAGCGTGCCGCGGTAGCGGCCGGCGAGTGCCAGACAGATCTCCTTGGTTTTTATGTTCAGTAGTAAAAACCACGGGGATCTGGCAAGTCGCTGGCACCATTGTACTATTTTGAAGGCAAAGACTTAGAAAAATTTTCAACATACTTGTTACTCTATAAACATACGTTTTTCTCAATTTTAACTTAAAGTATGAACAAAAATAAAGATATTTCGTGAAAACCATTTTTCTCTCAGACTCATAGTTTTCCATAAATTAAAGATATTAATATCTTACTGAAACATTTATCGACGATTTTCTCAAAAACTACAAGTCGGACGAAAAAAAAATATACGGCAAAAAAGCTTTATTTTTACGAGATCTATAAGAGAAGTAAATTATAATGAAAAAAAAATTTTTTCCTCGAAATTTTTCTAAGTCCCGGCCGCCTTCTAATCACTGCACACCCTTTCGTATACCCCGACCGGAATGGCAAAGGCTCTTTTTAATTTTATAAGGTTACTGTTGTACACATCAGTTCAACTTCTTTATTTCAGAACTATGGTGGCCAGTAAGTTCCAGCCAACATATGCCCGGCAAGCTTTCCCATGCTTTGATGAACCAGAATTCAAGGCTACTTTTGATATCTCATTAGTCAAGCCTAAGACATATGTGGCTTTGTCTAATATGCCTGTAAGACTTATAACTTATAACATCTTAATAATAAATAGAGCCATAGTTTGCTTGCAAGTATAGACTTGTAAACTTGGAAGTATAGATTTCAAAGAGGGTCAGATAGTAACTTGCAAGTATATAAAAGGGTTTGAATTACTTTTAAAATCTGTGAGAATGTTTTAACAGTGTAAGAAAACATAGTCCTTATCTCATGCATGCTTTTCTGAATAATTAAAGCAGATTAAGATGAGCGTTTCTTACTATTTGTTTACAGCCAGTATCTAAAACTCTCGACAATGAATTGGAGACCGTATCATTTGCCACAAGTGTCCCTATGTCGACCTACTTAGCATGCTTCGTTATTTGTGATTTCGACCATAAAGAGGTAGAAATCAATGCAAATGGAATTGGACAGAACTTTACATTGAGATCATATGCTCAGAAAGATGGAACGCACAAGATTGACTTCGCCCAGGACATAGGGAAAAGAGCAACAGAGTTTTATATTAATTACTATCAAGTGCCATTCCCTCTGCCCAAACTTGGTAAGGCTTAAGTTATTCGTAATTAATTTTACATTTTATGACAAGATCCTACCAATCTCCTCATTCTTTATATAGTTTTCTTATTAGTCAAACAAAACAATTACTTATTTTGGAAATTAAATATAGTTCCGTCATTATGGTGCCCATTTTAAGAATTCTGTCTACTGTCTACAGATATGATTGCAATCCCCGACTATGTATCTGGTGCGACGGAACATTGGGGTCTAATCACATATAGAGAGACACAGTTTCTAGTTGATGAAGCGACAGCATCTGCCAGCATTAAGATTGGTGTTGCCAACACCATCGCTCATGAGTTGGCTCACATGTGGTTCGGAAATTTAGGTGAGATTTTAAGTAAAATGTTTCCAAAATATTTCATGTTTGGTGTATTCAAATGGTGAAGGAAACCATTATAATTTTATGGGCCAACAACAGCTCTAAACAAGTTGGAGCTTGCATTTAACTACTCTTAAGACTTTGTGTTTTAAGAATATATTTTACAGATTGTATTTTTTTATGTTTTCTAGTTACCATGAAATGGTGGGATGAAGTTTGGCTTAATGAAGGCTTTGCATCCTACATGCAAGTAAAAGCACTGAACGCTATTGAACCTTCATGGACTATGGTAACTTGGGTTTTTTTACTCTTAAATTCCAAATAAAAAGGGGATAGTGACGCCTTTGCAGTGCAGTTGTTTGGTACAGGTATATGGTCTGGGGTACAGGCTAGAAATAATAGTAAATAAGTTTCTAAATATAAATTGTTGTGTGAATCGAGAGTTGAGGCGATTGAATTGAACCACAAACATCCGCCTACTAAGGATATCTGCTTTTGTAGTCTCTTCATTATATTTTGTAACCAAACATACTGTAATAAGTTCTGAATAAATATATTTTTATCTTTATCCTTATCTTAGGAATAAATCAAACCTCTAAGCCTTTACATCTATGTATAACTAAGTAATGTTAAGACAGCGTAAGGATGCCCGGATGACCTATGCCTAATAATATCTGTACCAGTTGCGCCGTCTAGTAGTGGCGATAGAAACTTTTAATATTAAGAAAATATTATTGTTTTCAGTTGGATCAATTTCTTACAAAAACCTTGCATAACGTTCTGACTATAGACGCAAAACTATCTAGTCATCCGATTGTACAGACTGTCGAGACACCAGACCAAATCACTGCAATTTTCGATACAATCTCCTATAATAAGGTAAATAAATAAATTATGCTGGAATTCTTCACACAGCATCATCTAGCCCCAAAGTATATGACTGATATACTACTTATTGTATAATATTATTATACATAGAAAACACTACAACATAGAAACACCCAGACCCGAGACAAACATTTGTCCCCGCTGTGGGACATTTGTCCCACAGCGCATCTCGCCCATCGAACCCGCAACCTTCTGCATCGCAAGCGGACCTTCGCCCACTGTGCTAAAAAGTTGCGTATACATATACACTATAGAATTTGTGCAAGGAACATCACTAAACGTTTTTCATACATTCTTCGTCTTGTCGTGTCACTGATTCTTATAAACAAGTGTGGTGAAAGCATTTTATGTGTACCTAAAAGAGGCTCCAGTGCACTGACGCATATTTTCAAACTTTTGAGTTCTGAACAGGTTTTCATTAAATAAAACCATTCATTGCTAGTAATACATACTTTTTTATTTTCAGGGTGCGTCTATACTGCGAATGTTAGAAGGCTTTACTGGTGAACAGAACTTCCGTAGAGGCGTATCGGATTATTTGAAAAAGTATGAATTTGGGAACACGGTCACGCAACAGCTGCTTTCTTCACTGGAGCCCTACTTCAAGGTTGATAACCCGGACTTGAATCTTACGTAAGTCAAGGAATTAGAATTTGGAACTTCTTATTCTGCATTTCTATTGGTGGCTGAGTTAAAGCCGCGTTGACACGATCAGAGTATATTCTGACAGAGTAGACTCTGATTGGCCGCCGCCATCAGAGTGCACTCGGATCGTGTCAACGTGGCTTGAATGTATCAAACAAAGTTTAACTACCCGACTACTTTTTATGGTTCTACAAATTTGAAACCAGTAAATAATTATTATGTAGGTTTGATTGAAAAAGTTCTATAGGTATACATATGGCGACCTCTATCCAATATCGCCACAACTATAAGAAACTGCAGCAAGCTAAGCTACCTAGCTAAGTACCTAGCTCTAGCTGTGTCACTAGATGGCGCTGAGATTTATTCCAAATTAAATCCATACAAAAAGATGCAAAATGAGTGAAATCCTAAATCGCGCAGGTGAATAATTCCCGACAACGAAGCTAATATCAAATATGAGAATTTTGAATTATTGGTCATTATGCGTCAGAACCTCAGAAGTCAGAACATGAACTATCAGCCAAAAAGTCAACCAGGCAAGTGGACCAGATGGGTCGGCCTGGTAGAGGAGAACCATCTCCTCAAAAAACACCTTAAGGCTGAAATTACTTCATAATTTTACAGTTACATAATGGACACATGGACAAAACAAATGGGTTTTCCTTTATTAACCGTGAAGCCAAGCGCTGAGAAAGGTGTTTATACAATCACGCAGTCCAGGTTCTTATTAGACCCCGAAGTGAGCTACGAAAACGATTCTATATACAAGTAAGTACTTACTTAGTAGTATAATATGTTTCAGTGCCACGACGCTTTTAAATATAGGGTCTTTCATTTTATACTAACTTAATTCAGGAATTGGGTTCAAAAATAAATAAAAAAATATTTATGTAATGTTTTTTTGTTTTGTTATGAAAATCCCGAGAAAATCGATACAGACTATCATTTCAATTGATTGTTGCTTCTTGTATAACTTAGCCCATTCGTGATGTAGCTGCGCTGCGATTGGTGGAACGTCTGATCTCCTTGAAAATAATTATGCAACAAATCTATAAAATCAATAAATGATACATTTTGAAGTGAAAACTTAAATGGGCTTAGGAATTAAATTGATACGGTCAAACGTCTATTTACAACCCAAAAAAGAGGCCCTGTCAGTTTGTGTAGTTAAAAATGAAAGACCCTATATACATACTGTATAAAGGCAAAATTTTACCTCAATGAGCTCGACTAGTTTTTATTTCGTATTACAATTTTTAGCCTGAACCTTATAAGTGTGAAATGAACCTGTGTGTGTTTATTTTTTTTGTGTCACTTTTTATGGTGTACAATAAAGTTATATCTTTCTATGACGTATAGCTAAGAAAAGTAGGTAACGTAATGCAATGACCTACTTAATTTTAATAACTGATAATTCAGGTACCGTTGGTACGTACCGATCACGTACAAAACGAACAAGGGATCTAAGCAGACTATTTTATGGTTCCCTGATGACGCTGAAAGTGGTAAGTCTATAATTTTACTCAGTAGGGCTTTATTACAGTACAACTGAATTAATAGAACGCTTCGGGCGGTTTCGTATTTCTTACTATATCCGAATACATCACGGACTTCAAGGTGGTAATTATCTAAAAAATTACTATACTAAGATAGGTGAAGGGATATAATTGACGACCTCTGTGGCGCAGTGGGCGAAGGTCCGCCTGCGACGCAGAAGGTTGCGGGTTCGATCCCCGCCGCGGAACAAATGTTTGTATGACCTACAGATATTTGTCTCGGGTCTGGATGTTTCTATTTATAATATGTATGTATTTACAAACAAAAGTATATAAGTAGTATATCAGTTATCTGGTTCCCATAGTACAAGCTTTGCTTAGTTTGGGGCTAGATGATGCTGTGTGAAAATGTCCAGCATTATTTATTATTTATTTAATTACTACTTTCGAGTCGATCGGATGTATTCGGAAATAGAGAGAAATACGAAACCGCCCAAAGCGCTTTATTAACTCAGTTGTACTGTATTTAGTTATGATATTCAGATATTCATTTATTTAACCATTATGTTACGTTTCATAACTTTGGCAAGTCAATAATACAGAGGTACATAATTGAAATTAAAATTAAAAGTCATAGGTAGATAATCCAGAGGTACATAATTGAAATTAAAGCTAAAAGTCATAGGTAGGTACATTTCGTTACAGTTAAATTACGCCATATGCATTAAATTACAATATCAAATAATATTTTTCAACCAACAAAACAAATTTTTATCACTTACTGATTAGGTATGAATCTAAGAAAAACTGACAAGCATTCAGTATTTAAGTGATTATGTGTTTTATCGCGTCGTAGAAAATATGCCTTTGTTAAACACGAGTTATAGGGTGCTCAAGCTAATGGCAAGCTTCACATAAGAATGACAATATGAAAAATTATAGCACGCCTTGCGATATTGTCATAGTTATTTTATAAGATAAAGTTTTTCTTGCAGTTCAACTCAAATTGGAGGATAATGAGACGTGGCTCAAAATAAACAACAATCAAGTGGGCTACTACAGAGTCAACTACACGGATGAAATGTGGCAGGCGTTGGTGAATCAGCTGAAACTTCAATCTAATCAGGTTACTTTTTAACTTTATATTTATTTACAGAAACGAATATACCTAATACTTACAATATGTACATAAAATTACAAAATATAGAATCAGTCAAGCTATCTAAGGATCGTCCTTTAACGATATATAGATAGCTATAGATTACTTACACTGATAAGGTTAGGTACTTTACCTGTACCTAAAAATATATAGTGTAAGCTCGTTTTATCTGAGATTGTCATAGTCACTCAAATATAGTTTAAATTAGAATTTTCATTTCGGAATGATGCTCAATAACTCATCTGGCTATCCATACTAATATTATAAATGTGAAAGTAACTCTGTCTGTCTGTCTGTTACGCTTTCACGCCCAAACCGCTGAACAGATTAAGCTGAAATTTGGCATAGTTAAAGGTATCCCAAGGAAGGATATAGGCTTACTTTGTATCCCGAAAAATGAAAAAAATCCCGAGTGACCGCGGGTAACACCGCGGGAGCGCAGCTAGTATTAGATAAATCAGTGCTTTGCATATGCAATCGCTACCTCTTTTAAAAATAATCGAAAATCAACCTTATTTCATTCACATACTTTTCACATTCACTACTAGATCAACAGCGTTAATCTAAAATCAACCTTATTTTCTTTGTATTACAGTTGAGTATATCAGACCGAGCGCATCTATTGAACGATGCGTTCTCCCTCGCCAACGCTCGGGTGGTGCCGTTTGAATTAGCGTTGGATCTCAGTACATACCTTTCAGTGGAACAAGACTACGTGCCTTGGGACACGGCGGGAAAGCTATTCGCTGAGTTATCGAAAAGACTGATCAATTCGACAGGACACACTATGTTACAGGTAAATTCATCAATAGGCAATAGCCACGTACTAAAGGGCTCTACTCACGTTCCTAAAATCGGGTCCGATTTCGAGAGAGTTTCGTGAGGCACCCTGTATTCCTTCCTAGATCGCCACGTGTGTAGGCAAACCCCGACTCAGAAACTAGTAGGATGCACTGACCAGTGTGACCACTTTTTTTCTGCGTAGGTACCTATCTACTAAAAATCTTGCCAAAATCTACTAAACATATTTTAAAATCTAATAATGTTTGCAAAAGTCTACAGTTTTGCTCAAATAATTACGTTTTAAAAACTAAAAAGAGGGACCACCTCAGGAGTACCCTTTCAAACAAAAAAAATATATTTGAAAATCGGTTAATTCGACCTAATAAATAATCATACTTTGGGCCTGAAATCTTCTAAAAAAGTAGAAATTTACCAAAAGTGGTCACACTGGTACTGACCGGCAGGAACGAGTGTGAGCAGAACCGAGCAACTTCTTCTCGCTCACACAGTAGCCGATATCGCAATACTGGGTGCCCCTCATCACTCTCCCGAAATCGGCCCCGATTTCAGGAGAGCCCTTAACTGAGCGAGCAGCCTCGAGCGTTTGCCTCGGCAAACAAAACGCAAACGGTTATTGAGACGCCGCTGAGCATCCTTCTTTTAAACCATTCTTCTAACTGCTTTCTCCCTGGCGTTGAGCAGGTCCTCTTGAGTGCAGACTGTAGTTGTAGGGCACAGAAAACACGATCCTGAGCCTATAGACAATGTAACAATCGATTGTCAAAAGTGAAGGTAGAAAAGTCCAATTGTACAATACAAAGTGTAAAGTAATAATTCGATGTTGTCGATATGTTGATGGAAACGAACTGTAAGTACATTATCTATTAATAATCTATTCGTTGACAACAGATCACGTAAATATATTTAAGGCACAATCCCTTACAGTTTTGTACTTTTCTACCTTCGCTTTCGACAATCGATTGTTACATTGTCTAGTGGCTCTGAACGGGAGGCCCACAATCGCAATGGATAAGTGCAGGGTCCCGGAAAACCTGGCTAGATTTTCGAGTCTGGGTGATTCTATGTATAATGTTATGTATTTACAAGAGAAAAAAAAGTATATAGGGTGTAAAAAGACTACTACCGAAAACCGAGGGGTTGCAATCAGACCATGATTTTAAACATTTATTTATTTAGCGAAAAAAAAATTAAAAAAAAAATTTACTTAGCTACGTCACTTTATGTCATTTTCGGTTATTTACTACTAGGACAACATAATAAGACCATACCTACCTGATAATTTCATTAATAAAAGAAAAAATCAATTAAAACTCAAAATCCAGCAATCTACGTAAAACAACGCGCCCAGTACATACGCAAACAGTAACCTTCAAACGCTGTTTTCTCCGGATATAATGATTTTTTCGGAAAATCCTTTTGGATTTAGTTGTGTGTTGGGATGCTGTACCTACCCCTTTCGGCTTCGGTAGACGTCTTTTTACACCCTGTATAAGTAGTGTATCAGTTAGCTGGTTCCCATAGTACAAACTTTGATTATTTAGGCTAGATAATGGGGCTAGATAATGCTGTGTGAAAATGTCGACCAGCATTTTTTTTTCATTAAACTTTTATTTGCATTTCAGAAATTCGTTCAGAACTTGATTACGCCCTTATATGAGAAACAAAGCTGGGAGAAGGAAAATAATGGTGTAATAAATAGGTAGGTTAGGGTTTAAAAAGTTTATAATACAATAATAAATAAATATAATAAAATAAATAAATTTAATCCATACTAATATTATAAATGTGAAAGTAACTCTGTCTATCTGTCTGTCTGTTTGTTACGCTTTCACGCCCAAACCGCTGAACAGATTAAGCTGAAATTTGGCATAGTTAAAGGTTGTATCCCAGGGAAGGACATAGGCTACTTTTTATCCCGAAAAAATGAAAAAATCCCGAGGGACCGCGGGTCACACCGCGGGAGCGCAGCTAGAGTAGCGAGAGGGAGTCTGAGCAACCTTTTCCCTGAGGGTCTCGGGGCGGGTGCTTCGAGTATACCGAGTTTTACTCGAGTTGAAAGTATTTTCACCAAATTAAAAGTATCGAGTAAGATTTTTTTACTGGTATGGGCACGTATGGGTAAAAGACATCGCCATCTATTGGTACTCATTCATAACTAATTAAAATTAAAATAGAAAACTGTTTGGGATTGCCCATGAGATTATTATTACCGTCTGTCAGTAGATCAGAAGCAAATCTAGTGAACTTTTTGGTGTTTTTGTAAAGAAGTTAAAGTGCGCAAAAACATTATATATTATAGTAGCAAATTAACTTTTAAGAGTATAAAAAAACGTAAACAGGTTCACGACTGTATCCCCAAGGTGCGGTAGACATTCTCTCAGATCTTTTTATGTTACTTATTCCAGATACTTAGAAGATGTCTAAGGGGGGTAGTCAGAGGCATGTCCAAACACATAATATTTTGATACATGCCCACATCTTGCAAAAGAGTATTCCATACGTGACAGGTTGCATGCCCATCGCCGCCTATAAGAACACTAACTGGTTTTCAGAGTATGAATGTCGTATTTCCGGTATTTAAGTACTTAAAAATATATTATGTTTCGACTTCTTTCAGTTTGTTGCGCTCAAGAGTTTTGTCAATAGCGACACGGTTTGAACTACCTGATGCTAAGTCGAGAGTGCGGCAGTTGTTCCTAGCCTGGCTCAATACTCGTGGATCGGAGAAACCTTTGAACATCGAAACTGATTTGCGGGACTTAGTTTATAATTATGGTATGTAAGTTTGTTATTTTTCACCTCACTAGCTCAAAGAGGGCGCTTTTGCCGCGTAAGCAAAACTCTACTTTGCTCACAGTATGTCGGTTTCGGTTTAAAGAGTTTATTCTCATAAAGAACAAATTACAGTTCACTTGTAATGAGAATTATAAGTTACTATTACTTATATTAGTCTTTAGGCTAGTGGCGCAGCATGCAGAAATCTTAAAAACTAAAAGTTAAACAGTCAATTGCAAAAAACAAACATATTGGCCAATACTCAAAACAATATCAATATTAAGGTAGAATTAAATAGAGATTGGTAGAGTAAATAGGTTCCTTCTAGGAAAGCATGCTCCATCTTAGACCTCACTACTGCTTAACATCAGGCAGAGGGAGGTCAAATGCTGACCTATTTAATAAAAAATAAAAAAATACAAAACTGTAACAACCCCATCTCTCTCTCTCCTATAAAGGTTTGCTGTAAGAGAACTCTTTTTAGGGTTAAGCTCGCCTCTGCCATTAGAAGTAATGGCAGAGGCAAGAAGAGAAGTCTTTAAGTTTCTATATATGTAATTTCTTTGTGCAATAAAGAATAAAGATAATAATTTCAAGCGAAAGTTATTTCTTGCTACGCATTTCAAAAAAAATAATAAATTATAAATTTTGAAGTGAATTCTTAAATCGGCTTAGGAATTAAATTAATACGGTCATATCTATTTACAACCCAAAAATGAGGCCCTGTTAGTTTGTGTAGTTTTAAATGAAAGACCCTATATACGGTTGAACGAAGTGTACTCAGTATAACGTTCATTCATTCATTAGGCATGCAGGAAGCGTCACAAGAAGAATGGGATAAACTCTGGGTGATATATCAGAAGGAAGACGATGTACAAGAAAAGGCGAAAATTCGACTCGCCCTGACTTCTCCACATAACGAGACAATACTGAAGAGGTATGTTACGTTTACTCTTATTTCCTGGCAGTTTTCGAACTGCATGTCAATTTCGAATAACCCGGGGCCTTATTGTGTAATTCAACTGGCAATGAACATGGACTTCATTTTGACATTTGAAAGCTATTCTCCAGAATAACACATAATATTCACATAATACGAAAATGGCTATTGAAGTCCACTTCAATAGTCATTTTCGTATTATGTGATTGGTTGAGCTATATTGGGATGACAACTGGGAATGGATTTCAAGTTAGACAATATGGATGCCGGTTCATTAAAGAAACATCGTAACTTATCATGTTCTCTCCATTGCACACCATTGCAGTCACTAATGTTAAAGCGAGAGAGCATGATAAGCGCGCCCTTACGGCCGATGGATCAAGATATTCGTGAAGTAAGCCGTTTCAATGCGCAAAAATTTTGTATGAAAAAACGTCTACTGCGCTAACGGCCAACTTTACAAATACCTAGATCCGCTGAGCGTACTGTACCAACAAATGAGAAATGAAAAATCTTAATAAAACAATTTGATTCCGACAGGATTCGAATCCGCAACGATCAGACTACCCTCCTAAAACCGAAGTGCCTTACCATTCGGCTACGGGATCCTTGGCGTCACAATCGAAATTTGTGATAAGCTAATATTTATCGGTTATAGCACCGGTAGCAACAATATTTTAGATTTATATTCAGTAAAATTAACGTTTTCAACATGGGCTAATCGTTACAGCAGAAGTCCACTGTACGATTAAGTGTCCATCGACATTGTTTCTTATTTCAATTCTTTCCTGTAGGGTCCAATAGTCAACTATAGCTTATTTCTCACTATAAATAAAATTTTAAGTATTAAGTTTTATTTTTTATGCATTTAAATTAAACATGATTTTATTAAAACCTCTATAGATTCATGGAGCTCGCATGGGATGAATCCAACATCCGCAGCCAAGACTATCTATCAGTCCTAAACTCTATCAGTAGCAATCCAGCCGGCACATCACTAGTGTGGGATGACGTCAGAAGTCGATGGCCGGCGTATGTTGAACGATTCACACTCAACAGTCGATATCTCGGAGGGCTTATACCGGGCATCACTAGCAGCTTTGACAGTGAAGATAGATTGAAAGAGGTTTGTTATTATTTGAAAGAGATTTGTTATTTGAAGAAATGAAACTAAAATGGCGGCGATAATCATGCTCTCTCGCTTGTACCTTTCTGTATTCTGTGCTTGCACGCTAGTGACGGCACTAGTGTGCAAGCGAGAGAACATGATTATCGCCGCCATTTTAGATTCTTGAACCGTCACACAAGTGACCAATTTGTGTGCAAGCGAAAGAACAATATGTAGGTATCTACTATGCGTTTAACATGATCTATAATTATGACACAATAATAGTACATTATGGTACTAGTGTGTAACATTGGTGATTACCGCCGAGGTGTTTTTATGAGCCGAGCCGTTAGGCGAGGCTCATAATAGAACAGAGGACGGTAATCATCAATACACACGTGTATCATACGACGTTTTTCAACACACTTGTGAATAAAATAACAATAAAAACTCATTTTCAACAGTGAAAACGAGTTGTGAAAAATGTTTCGCTATTGCGGGAAAAATTAATTAGTTTTCCTATGCGCGCGCATTGCGATCGGCCACAGACTATATTTCCGCGCCGCGCATAGGGTTTGCGGCCTATTCTGCCACGTACAAAATGGGGAATTTAAAGTTTTCTTTTATTATAGAGAAAACAAAATTTATATTTGAGTGAAAGTTTTATTTATTAAACACGTACGAGTTAAAATTATCTATTTAAATTAGAAGTTGCATGAAATGAGCAAGCAATAGGAACATTAATTTATTTGTTCTATTGAACACGATCTTTTTTCTGAATAAAAACTTTTTAAAGAACAAAGCAACTCAACCAATAAAATTAAAAAAAAATTCTATTACTCACTAGTGAGTTATAGTAATGAAAAAGTCACAGTTTGATTATGGGTGTCATTATGTGCCTAATTGCGGTGACCATAGAGCCACTTTATGAGCAAGTGTGTTGAAAAAATACTTTTTAGTTTGTATCTACTAAATAAATAAACCTAGATCAGAGATAATAGTTAAGAACAATAATAAAAAAAAAGTCTATTGCATAATGACATAATTATTTTCGAGTAGGTATTTTTCATGACACTATTTTATTATATCCCCTATTGCTTACTTATACAGGGTGTAAAAAGACTATTACCGAAAACTGAAGAGTTGCAATCAGACCATGATTCTAAACATATTTAGCGAAAAAAAAAACGAAAAAAAAAAATTTGGCTTAGCTACGTCATTTTATGTTATTTTCGATTATATACTACTAGGACAACATAATAAGACCATACCTACCTAATAATTTCATTAATAAAATAAAAAAACAGTTAAAACTCAAAATACAGCAATCTACGTATAACAACGCGCCCAGGACATACGCAAACAGTAATCTTCAAACGCTGTTTTCTCCGAATATAATGATTTTTCGGAAAATCCTTTTATTTTAGTTAGGATTTAGTTGTGTGTTAGGATGCTGTACCTACCCCTTTCGGCTTCGGTAGACGTCTTTTTACACCCTGTATACTTATATGCTATTACATACTTTCTATAAAACAAGCGTATAATTTTTTGCGTCTGACTACCCCCCTTAGACATCTTCAAAGGATCTGGAATAAGTAACAACAAGTTCTGAGAGAATATCTACCGCACCTTGGGGATACAGTCGTGAACCTGTTTACGTATAATTAACTGTTTTTTTTTCTACAGATGGTGGAGTTTTTCGCGAAATACCCAGAAGCGGGCGCGGGCGAGTCAGCGCGAAAGCGTGCGTTAGAAAATGCACAATACAACATTAAGTGGATCAAAAGCTACGAGTGCGCTGTGACGTCATGGCTTAAAGAGAAAACTAATACTGAAGGTCCATCTATAGTCTGTTAAGTAAGAAAATATGAGAAACCTCAAAACAGTTTCATCAATTAATTGTAGAATCAATATAACTGCATTTTTGGTAAGTTTTTTGTATTATTTTCATAATGCGAACCAGGGATGGCTCACAAAATCGACAGCCCGAAAACCACTGAAAAAAATGACATAACTACTGCTTATGATAATATGGTAAAAACATTGCTGGTAACGTTGCAACAAGACAAGTAATATAATATATTTACAATAAGTATTAGAAACCAATATTTTATTTATTAACTCAATTTGTTATAAAATATATCACTAGTATTGCGTTTTTTTCATTAGTTCCCGTCATCCGTAATTCCAACAAGACTAAAAAAATCTGTTACAGTCACTTTCATGTAAGTACTTACCTTAAATCGAATAGGTATCTGTACCTGCCTACTACATGAATTAAACATATTTTTGTACACTTCTAAGTTTAAATAAGAATAAAATTCAACTTTTTGTCATCATTATCTTCAGTTTCAGTTCATTTATTTCATATTTACTTATAATCCTTTCACCACACTGGTTTGAAAGACACGATAAGAAGAAGAAGACTGAATGATACTCAAAATAGAGCGCTGTGTACAAACATAGATCTAATTTTTCATGGTGTTCGTTCTTTGTAGATACGTAGGTACTTATTATTATAACGATGAATAATGATTATTATAATGAGTACATACTTATAATTATCTAGTTTCAATATTTTATCTGTGTTTTTTAAATAGCTTTGCTCTTTCCGAGAACTGCGTAGTAGCTGTAGGCTGTACGAACTACCTGTGGAAAAAAATAATTATGTAGGTAGCTCATTGAATAATAATTATCATAAAGAAATAAAATAACAATGGCTCTACAGTGTTAAAATGTTAATGACATTACCTAAATAAATAATTATTAATTTATCATTAACGACCTCTGGGCCGCAGTGGGCGAAGGCCCGCCTGCGACGCAAAAGGTTGCGGGTTCGATCCCCGCGGAGGGACCAATGTTTGTATGATCTACAAAATATATTTGTTTCGGGTCTGGGTGTATCTATGTACAATATGTATGTATTTACAAAAAAAAAATTATAAGTAGTATATCAGTCATGTAGTACCCATAACACAAGCTCTGCTGACTTTGAGGCTAAATGATGCGGTGTGAAAAGTCCAGTATTATTTATTTATATTTATTTATTTATCATAAAAAAAATACTTTATTGATTCTGATAAATAAAAACACGCTTATTTACATTCTTCAAAATAACAAGTCTTTTAAAAGCTTTCTTAAAATGTTGTACCTGTATAAAGGTAGGCAGATCCAAGGTGTTGAATGGCCCTGCGTGAAGTTTTCTCGGAAGCATCATGCCGAAGCCAAGAATTGCTATCTCGCGACGTATCTTAGGGCTGAGGCACCAGATCGCTGCGCAGAAAGGACCCTCACATGGCCCTACAGAACTCTGGAACAGTCGGGGTAAAATCAGCCAAGAACCTACGATTTTTCCGAACCGAGGCAGAAGAAAGTTCGAAGTTCGAGTTTTTATGAAGTAAGCTCTTTTTAATCACACATTTTCGCGTAACAATCTATATATCTTAGCTATTTGTGAATACTTACTCACACTTAAACATGTGATAAACGATTTGAGGCGCTATAATTTAAATGAAAATTTTATCATTCAACGTATCACAAAAATAACAGCGTTCACTCGAGTGAAACCACATGGTTATCGGTACACCGTAATTGTACGAAGGTTCTTGCCGCCTTTGTACAATTTGTTGTTGTTTTGGTGGACGTTTTCAAATAAATGTAAACAAATATTTTTGGAATTGGTTTACCTCATTATAAACCGCATCTCCGTAGCTACAGAAAAGGAATAATTGGGTCAAAGTCGCACACATGTACTGCAATAGTGATAAAAGTTGCATCACGCTCATTTGCTCCTGAAAATTTACATTAAAATCATACATTGCAGCCCTAGTTTATTATTTTTTGTGTTAAAGAATGTGTAAACATTATTTCTATGTAAAAAAACTATTACTCCGTAGATCATCGGCTTATGTTCACTAAGAAAGAGACGTTAATGTTCTAAAGAACTCACCGATGTAACTCTAATTGCTACTGTGCATAGTGTCAGCGTAGCTAAAAAGAAATACAATCCTAAGATATTGCGGAGTAATTTGTCGAGCCCCTTAATTGATCTAAAATACAACAAAAACACATTAAATCATTGAATTTTAATTATATAAATACCTATATATATTGTTAAAACTTACTTGACGAGCAATATATGCGTCTGATGACATTTGATGATTCTCGAATGAGCCCTGACGTCCCGCTGTTCAGAGAGAGTGTAAAACTGCCCTCTGCCTCCTATCTTGGAACACAGTAGCTTCAGCGACGAAAACTGGCCACAAATGAATATCATCACGCCAATAGACGCGGTATCAAATGCTACATGGACAAACACGCAGAAAATAGCAGCTACAGCCTCAACCAACACAATCACTATGTAGAAAGCCACGTGCTTCTCATCTAAAGGATTCCAACCTGGTAATATATGGGGGTATGCTTCAGGCTTGGTTCCAAAAAAAATATATAGACCGTACTCGATAAAAGGCGATAAAATGAAAATAACAGCAGTGAACCCGTAGATTCGATGCAGTATTATAGACGTCCTCTTAAACTTTGCAGTGTAGACTTCAATGCAATTCAATAGTTGATTTTCTTCATTCAATTGGTCTGATGCAGCTACGCAAAAACTTTGATCATTCTCTAATCCTGCCAGTCTATTCAAAAGATGTAGCCAGTCGTTACGCTTTCGATGAAGCGAGAACAATTTAAGAATCCCCATTCCGCAAAAGGATATTACGCTGAAACATTCGAACATCCTGTCAGGGTCGTCTTTTGCGATCACCAACGCTATTAGTTGCAATACATAAATGCTCAAGAAGGAAAAAATGGAGAATTTGGTGAGAATGTGCACTTTATCACCCTCAGTGTCCAACCACAAACCCCCGAAGCGAACCGATTTAACCACTCTTAGGACAAGGGTAAGCTCCTCTCCCGTCATGATTTAGTTTTGTTTTACTCAAGTGGCAGCTCGTCCGAATGTGTTCTAAGTTCGAAGTTATGGCGAAGTTATACTTCAATTCATACTAATTTGAAGAAAATTGATAATCAAAATTAAAACTTTATGCTACCGATAGTTTTCAAATGTGGACATTATCGTATCGAGCCCTGCCTAATTTAACCGTATTACGAACTTGCTATGCGAACTTTAGCGAATCGAATGCTAAATCTATAAAGATTTCAAAAGTTTTCAAGAGAGATGAGACGAGACAGATAAATATGAATAGGAACCACAGACATCAGAAGTCCTTCATCCGTGATAATAAGTTTAGTGTTACAAGAAATTCGATCAATAATAGCCTAGTTGTGTGCAAAAATAAGCTGCTGTGCTATTGGTATGACTAATCGTTATCTTACTATTTATTATCATCATCTAGAACTGGAATTCCTAATCTAGCCTTGTTTCTCTCTATAAGTAACGTTTTTATTTGTACGTAATTAAACATTCCTAACACAAATTTAAAACTTTTCATGTAGATAATTAGGGTTATTATCAGCTAAATTGTAGGTAACTTCCTAATAAAAAATCTGGGAACGAACAGCATAAGTTTTATTATACTATTTGTCAAGAGTTTTGAATTTCGTTGCTTTTCTTCGACTTTTCTATTAAATATTATCTGTCCTTATCTGCAACATCCTAACGGGGTTAAAGTGTAATCGAATCGTTTAGAATTCCACCCTTCTCATGTAGCAGACTAGCAAAATAAACACCAGCTGCGTTCACTCTCACCCTCAGCTCTCACCACTCATTATTATAGCTATGGTAGCAGAACAAAATATTACCTTCGCTAAGGTGCACATTTCGGTATTATTATAAGAAAGACACAATATGTTAATTTTCCCATAATGTGTTTAATATATTTACATTTAAGACTAAATTATCAATATCCATTTGCAAAAGCATTGTCGTTCATTAATACTACGTTCAAATATTTCACCATGCTGCTTGCCACGCATTGTCATTGGAGCGGAAATCAATGGAACCCGTTAAACCAGAACCGTGTCCTAAGCCTGAGTTATAACCATCCGAGCCAGATCTAGAATTGAATCCATTTGACCCGGCCCCATAACCATTAGACCCAGCCCAGTCAGAATTCGCGTCTCCCCAACCAGCACTTCTTCCAACTCCTGAATCAGCCCATCCGCTGGATCCTCCAAAACTCCTTCCATAACTGCTTGAACCACCCGATCCGTTTGACCCAGAACTTCTGCCTCCAGAGTTCCACCCGGAGGATCTGGCTGCAGCTATAGAGGGGCTGCTATTGTAGCCGGAACTTCCTTGCCATCCTGCACCGCCTAAAGTACGAAAAAAAAAAATGTAATATCATGCATGTCACAGGGCTTGTAGTTGCATGATTTCGACACGGTATTTCAACGGGTAATGTAATTTGGCTTGTAACTTAATCGCGAAATGAAAAGTCTTATCAAAATTTTCTAAAGCGACATCTCTTCGTCATTTGATTCTAAATGTAACTTCGGACAATGAGCATGAGTTCACTTAGTGAAACGCGTAGATGGCGCTACCGATGCTATAATGAGCTTGTCAAAAATTTCGACTGCAACGACTAGTGATTCCGTGGCCGAGCGGGTAAGGCACTCCGGCTTAAGGATCGTCTGATCGTTGCGGGTTCGAATCCCGTCGGAATCGAACATTTTGATAAGACTTTTCATTTCGCAATGAAATACCTAAGTATGGTTTAACACTTTAAATTGAAAAATTGTAACTTAATGCCCCAGCGTGTCGACTGCTTGACACTTGTACCTACTTTACGTGACCTCAGATGAAGTAATTATAAATATTTTTCCAAAGTAGTTTTTCACTAGTGCCTACTCATGTAGGCGTAGAAGTGGAAGCAGATAAATGGGACAACTTTCTATGAATGTCGCCAGAATTCGCAGTTCTCTTTGCAACTCAAAGCTTTCACCTGACCTCAGATGAGTATAAATACTATTCAAAGTAGTTTTACAGGTGGATGAAGCAGAAAAGTGGGTCAATTTTCTATGAAATATGTGTCTAGCCAGAATTCGCTAATATCCAATTTTCTATGCATTTGCTTAGAAGAAGGGTTTTTAGAAGTCTTATTTAATATAAGGGTCATTTAGTTATCTTATAAATTGGGTTTCAGTAACTGGATTCGAAACTATGGAAACCCTTCGGAAAATCAGATAAGTTAGTTTAAAACTCTACTTGCCTTGGGTAAACTAAGTAAGTAAAGTAATAAAGTAAGGCCTTCGTTTCACAGAACTCGCTCTAATTCGAGGTTTTTTAAGACCTGTAAGCGCTTTGAACTTAGTTCTTTAGACACACTAGGTATAACGTTTCGGCTTTAGAAACTACGTTTACCTATCTACTTTAGTATCACAATACAATACCCAGACCCGGAACAACATGTCTGCACAGATCATGCAATCATCATACCTGGAGAGCGTGCTATCCTAGCCGCTAAGGCGTCGGTCGCTACAGCAACCAACACAAAAATTGGGACGAATTTGAACTGAAACAACAATAAGTACCTGTTATGTAAATAAAAAAACGTAAACAGGTTCACGACTCTCAGATCTTTTTATGTTACTTATTCCAGATCCTTTGAAGATGTCTAAGGGGGTAGTCAGAGGCATGTCCAAACACATAATATTTGATACATGCCAACATTTTGCAGAAGTTAGTATTACATACGTGACAGGTTGCAAGCCCATCGCCGCCTATAAGAACACTAACTGGTTTCCTCACGATGTTTTCCTTCACCATTTAGAGCACGTGTTAAAGCGCATATCAATTTTACGTAGCGCAAAATCCATTGATGCACGGCCGGGATTTGAACCCACAACCTTCGAATTGAGGTGTACCTCAATCGGCATAAAGCCGTGGTGGCCGAATGAGGTTGTAACCTCATTCGGCCACCACGGCTTTATGTAAATGTATAACACAATTTACCATACACGATCAGATCATGCGATGGACTATTGCCTATAGCGCCCTTCGCGTCCAGTACAACAATGCGTTCAGGTTGCTGTTGGGACTGCCACGATACTGTAGTGCATCAGGTATGTTCGCGGAGGCTTCCACGCCATCATGCCCAAAAGAGTCGCCTCCCTGATGCACCGTGTGCGTGCCAGTTCCAACAGCCTCCTGACCACCGTGGCAGAGCGGTTGGAAGGACCGTTTCTTGGGCACTGGACTAACATGCATGTGCTGCCATGTAATGCTATGCGGTGTGCTAAGTAGGATAGGTGTCCAAGCAATATTTAAATTACTTAACTATATAATTGACATGATATGATCTTATTTTATTTGATTACTTACTAACATTAGGCTAAGCATTTTACTAATATAATATGGTGGACTTTATGAAACCGAAATAAATAATTTGAATTTGAAATTTGAATTTGAATTGCGATCGCCTAAAAAAAATTGGTAAGTACCTACTTCCTAAAACTTAAAAAACCTCATCCTCGCTTGTAATTCGTCATGCGTCAGCAGTAGTCTTTTTACACCCTGTATATGTCGATTGCCATAATTTGATGTTTTTCAAATCTGAATATTTACGAAAATATATTTTGATTAGATTGATTAAATAGTAGGTTATGCAGTCAATTCAATTGGCAATCAAACGTGACGTGTGAGAGGCGTTTAATCCAGATAACGATGGAATAAAAACTTTTACGCCAACATAAGTTGGAATGTCGATAAACAGATTATAGTTTTGTTAATTACTCAAAGTATTGCAGAATTTGCAGATAATCTAAGATAAGATTATTTATTTCATAATAATAAACAATTTACACAGGACCCCGCACTTAGCCAAGTTTGTATCGCGGTAGTCCCGAGAACATACCGTCACACACCCGTTTTCACAAAAAAATACAATGTATAAATAATTACTTCAGGTGTTTTAATGTGGCATTATTTTTTATATACTTACGTATACGTACCTACTTAGATGTAATCTTCTTACCAGAATAAGCTTTTAGTTTAGTTATTATGAATGCCTATTAGGTATTATTAGTAGGTAGGTACCTATTAGGTACTAGGTACCTACCTACTAATACTCGTAAATGGTAGAAGAAGAAGACTAAGGTTGACTTACCATGTTTGATGCCAATTTGATAATATTAAACAGGACATGCATAGGGAGTATTTATACTCCACAAATCTTTTGAAATTAGTTTTTTAGACCCTGAGTCTAAAATGGAAATTCCTAATGGTTTCGTCGTGTAGGTGGAACTGATCCACGATTATGACATTATATAAACATGGTCTCATTTGTTTTATTTTTTTTAGCTAATTTAAACAAAAACGTTATTGTTCGGTCTGTTGCTGTGCAAATCTCATACACTTTGTGTACCTAATACGAGTACCTGTCTAACGGTAGGTAGGTACCTAGGTATACGTACAGTTACGAAAATATTGAAGATTTCAGATTAGACATCTGAAATCTTGGTCCTAATCTTTTTGGTGAAATACTTATATATAATTTACCTATTTTTGTTTGAAAACGAAAGGCACCTCTTTGATGACGTCTTCAACATGCCTGCAAGGACGCACGAGAGGAGTTTATAGAGCTGACGATAAAGGAATGACAGATTTAGGGGAACCTTGGACTGGAATAATAATTCCGTATTCAAATGAATGAATTGATTTGATAAACGAGATGTTATTTGCAATCCAAGCGAGAAAACATTCAAAGGAAATCATCAAAGGTTTTTTACCCCATTAGATACGAGACTAAGCGATTTATGCATGTGTGTATAACCTTACCTAAGTAGATATTATCATATTATATTATATTTGACGACTCTGTAGCGCAGTGGGCGAAGGCCCGCCTGCGACGCAGAAGGTTGCGGGTTCGATCCCCGCGGCGGGACCAATGTTTGTATGATCTACAAATATTTGTCTGGGGTCTGGGTGTTTCTATGTATAATATATATGTATTTACAAACAAAAAGCATGTAAGTAGTAGGTAAATCAGTCATGTAGTACCCAAAGTACCCATAACACAGATCAGCTGACTTTGGGGCTAGATGATGCTGTGTGAAAAGTCCAGCATTATTAATTTATACATATTAATTCTCACCCATGTTTCTAAAACATTTTAAATTGTTTCAGAAACACTTGAATTTGTTTCTGAAACAGTGTGTGACTTTTTTCTACAAATAAGTAATGTTTCTCAGATATTTGAATACCTACATGACTTTAGAGACCCGCAGCACAAATCGGAGCTCAGCTAGGGCCTTGTTGGCTCTACTACTCAGTAGAGATCTCATAACTTTTTTACAGTGAAATGTAGTCTCGGCAACCAATTTTACATGAAATGTTTTAGGTGACGACAACGGGCTTAGAATAAGTATGTCACGTACCTACCTATCCAAAGCTAACTTCCACAATATATGCCGGATTCAATCTGTGACACCCAAAATGTCTTCGTCATTACTTAGGTAATTTCCAACAACTACCTACTTACGCAAAATATTAGAGTTCATACATAACCTACGTAGTACGTACCTATAGGCACATTCGCCAGCAATTTATCAATCTGCATACACAATGCCTTGATATTGCAAATTACTACTATTGTGGACGTTGGTTGGTAGTTAGATTGGTTGGTAGCTTCGGTTGCTAGGTTATTTTACTCATTATTATGACCTAACATATGAAATGAAATTAATAAATAAATAATGCTGGACTTTTCACACAGCATCATCTAGCCCCAAAGTATAGAATGTAAGTACTAGAATGACTGGTAACTACTTATATACTTTTTGTTTTTAAATCAATCAATCAATCAAAGTATTTATTTCAGGAAACTTAAAATACAGTAGGTTATAATTTGTACTACAGCTAAAGAGTAAAACTGATTGTTGTAATTATTAGCTTAGGTATAGGTATAGCGTAGGTAATCCATACTTAATATTATAAATGTGAAAGTAACTCTGTCTGTCTGTCTGTCTGTTTGTTACGCTTTCACGCCCAAACCGCTGAACAGATTAGACTGAAATTTGGCATAGTTAAAGTTTGTATCCCAGGGAAGGACTTAGGCTACCTTTTATCCCGAAAAAAATGAAAAAATCCCGAGGGACCGCGGGTCACACCGCAGGAGCGCAGCTAGTTATAAATAAAATGAATACATACATATTATACATAGAAACACCCAGACCCGAGACAAATATCTGTAGGTCATACATACATTTGTCCCGCAGCGGGGATCGAACCCGCAACCTTCTGCGTCGCAGGCGGACCTTCGCCCACTGCGCCACAGAGGTCGTCTTTACTATATTTAAGCAACATAACAGTTAAATATAAGAAAATCATCCTCTGCATGGATTATTTTCTCTCATTCCACTCTACTTGACCCAACTCTGTCTGTGACTATTTTTCAAACAAAGAGTACCTACTTGTTATGACTTTTGATCATGACTCACATAGCAAATGTAATTCTCAGCTCTGAATATGACAGAATTGGTTATTAAACTCTCACCTGTGGCTGTGTTCTGTTTCTTCTTCTTCTTCTTTTTTTATTTATTTATTTACATGAATAAAAGAAAGGGCTTTGTCGCTGAGCGACTATATCGCCCAATCAGTAACATCTTAGCTTAGTCTTCTTCTTGGTTTCACTTCACTTCACATCTTGGTTTCTTTTTCTTCTCCTTTTTATTCCTTCTTCTTCTTTACTTCACTTCAAATATGTATTCAGTCACGTCAATTTGATTTTGAAAAACATGGCGGCTTGTCTTTTCAAAACTCCAACGGAAATTTCGTTCCAACGAAACGTTTCATGCTAGTTCGTTGATATTTATTCGCGGAAACTTGTAATTGGCCTTCCTATAGTATGTAGCCTTCTGCTGCATACTATTTATAAGTTACACTAAAATGTTCATACCTAGCTGTAAGTTTTCCCAAAACATGTAAAATAAATAAATAAATAAATCTTTCGTCACATGAGAAATATTCTTGAATAATTTCTTCTTTTTATTAATGGCAACTAGCTGTATTAACAGTATAATTCTGCCAATGTCAAGTTTTAAATTAATAAGTATTCATATCACGTCAAGTCAAGTCATGTCAATTTGGTTTTGAAAAAAACATGGCGGCTTGTCATTTCAAAACTCCAACGGAAATCTTTCGTCAAATGAGAAATCTTCTTGAATACTCCCCCATTCCATTTACCAAATCTCCTGTTACGTAATCCAAGGCTTCATTAGTAAAATGCCACCGAAATTACATAATAAAACCTAGTATAACACGAGAAAAGTAAATAAAATAACAGAGCCTCCTTCAAAAATGGCGAAAGAAGTCCTGTGTTCTGTTTATCAACACATCGAATCGTGTAGGTACGAAACATAGGCTGCCAATGGATCTTGCATTCGTGCAATATGGTAATATTGCACCATTTGACCTTAGAAGTCTAAGATGAAGTTAGCCGTTTCGATCCTTGTATGTACCACGACTCTTTTGTAGAAGCAGTCGGCAGGAACCACAGCCAGAAACCATTTCGTTTAATAGAGGTCGTCGAATGACCTCCAACTCCCACTAGATAAGAAATTATATAAAGTACTGACGTAGTCATATCCAATAACTATCTAGAATTAACCTACTGCATTGATCGACCTTTCTCGATAAGGAAGCTATTAAAAATACTTAAATTATTAAGCGGAAAATTACCTATAATAAACAAATATATAATAAAAAATATATAATAACAATATAACAAAAAAAAGTACGTAAGTGTCGTGGAACACTCGGTTGGAACAAAGTTTGTAGGTACATTTGTCATTTTTGGCATTTTGCCACTTTTCGCACTCTACTACTCTTTTTTACTATGCGCACCATTTTGCACAATTTGTGAAATTAGCAACGAAAACATGTTTTTTGCTTCTGCAAAGTTATGTTTTTGCAGTTATCCTTTTATTCCCCGGAGACAGCGATATGTCGTGAAGGTAAAATTGATCACTTTTTTTCTAGCCTCCATCCTCGATACCGTCCGAAAAGGAACTTTGTTCCAAAAATAACATAATAAGTAGGAATATCTTGTGGCCGGGATCAAATTCGGTTTGGGCTCTACAATTTATTTTTCCTATACTTAATGAATAAAGTAAAAGCTTCGGGGTCCATCGCGTTTTTAAGATTGAATACTAAACAAAAACGTAGAAAAAGTATCACATACCTAATTAAGGCTAATTAGTAATTAAATTACCTAAATTATTGCGACCCATACCTATTATTTAAAGACGAGATCTTCCAGGCATTTTGATAAACAATTAGGTACCAACCTAATGTATTTATAGATACTTACCGTGGGCCGATATTTATAACATACTAGCTGACCCGCGCGCGCCTTCGTCTGCGCATTGTTTCGCCAACGATCTTTGGAACTGCCTTACACAACCCCTAAGGGGAGTTTTTCAATTTATACCGAGTTTAGAGTGAATCGGATCATGGAATAAAATTTTCCATATAAACTGGACCACCCTGTATACCATTTTTCTGTCATAAGAACCTTCTCCTGACAATAACAAACACAATAAAAAAAATTATTGAAATCGGTCCAGCCGTTCACGCGTGATGGCGTGACCAAGGGATATAGGGATTAATTTTTATATATAGAGATAACGTAGGGCTATAAATCACAACAACAAACAAGTTGTATACTTTAAAACACCATTTATACGAGTACCTACTGTACCTACTTACAAGCAAATATTTTTGACAAGTTTTTTAGAAAAACAACGAAAAAAGTATAGGTATTACATGTCATGTAGAAAACATGTTCTGTAACTTGATGTGAACTTAGGGGTTAGGCACCTCTACTGAAACATGGTGTAGCAATGTATTTCGTAGCAAAGGCGTAGCACTGTGCTCATTGAATCGCTACGTGACTGATATCAGCGATGATTCCTTGTATCATTCGCTATCAAACCAGAGAAGCAATAACAGTCAACACCCGCTCTACGTATAATTTGTATATAACAGTTTGCGTTTTACTGGCGAACCGCAGTCTTTCGGGACGGGCTAATTCAATCATATTCGGGCGTGCAGCGGTTTAATGAATTAACGCTCAAAATTTGCTAATGAGCTCCATCGAATTTCTATTGCAAAAGTGAAGTGTTAATAACGAACTAGTTCTTTGGATTTGGTAAGCTGTTCATAGAATTTATATTCAAAAAATATTTTAAAATGTGTACCTTCTAATTTTTTGATAATTATAAGTATTAAGATAAGTACTTGCCTAACTCATTTG
Organism: Epirrhoe tristata; assembly: GCA_951394285.1. Taxonomy (NCBI): domain Eukaryota; kingdom Metazoa; phylum Arthropoda; class Insecta; order Lepidoptera; family Geometridae; genus Epirrhoe; species Epirrhoe tristata. The sequence goes on from OX596145.1 coordinate 5,655,573, forward strand.
TAGATAAGTACCTACCTACCGACTTAAAAGAAGATTAGCAGGAAATAAGTGACATTCAAAAATATTGTTTTATAAAAAATATCAAGGAGTATGAATAGTACCCAGACTATTCATACTCCTTGATATTTTTTAAAAGCTTTTTCTCTTAACGTACACCCTTTCATAAACTGTCATACTGTTCAATCTTCACTTTTTGCTGCTTAAGAACACAATCACTAGGAACCCATCGCTAGCTCAGAGGTAATATGCTCTCTTAGAACGCAAATTTGATACCTACGAATTAAGCTTCGATCAAGATTTAAGAACTCTTATTTACGCGCTAAGTACCTATAAGTTCTAGTATTCTTTCTTTAAATTTAATTAATATTTCATTTTTCTGTTCTTATGTACAGTCAGAAACGAAAGTCTATTAACAGTTTGTTTTTTAAAACGCAATTTATTTTCGATTCCTAAGAAAAATTAACTATGCCTGAACAAATAGACTTCATCTTCATATATTTTTCAATATTTTGATCAAAATTTCGATCAAATAAATGTTTACAATATTTTGATCAAAATATTGAAAAATATATGTTACGGAACTCGGAAATATTTAGATTCGTAAAACATCAAATTTAATCGACTTTCGTTGTTGACTGTATCTAAATGTACCTATTTAATGATTTTCCGAGGCTAAATTTTTTTAACCATTACGCCATTTTACCAATAAGCCATAAGTTATTAAGTAATACAATTAAAAAAATCTAAAAACAAATGCAAAATAATATGAAACTTATTTATATTTTTGAAATGGTATTTTCACTAGCTTTCATCTGATACTTTTATTGCTATGGTAAGAAAAAAATCAAACCGCCTTCTCCCTTTTTTTGTCACTTGCGGGCGCCATTTTCAAAATGTATATAGCCTAGGTATGTCACTACTACAATTCTGACGCATTCAACGACACCTTATAATGTCATAATATAATATGTCCAGCTGTTTGGGCTCTGGGTAGGGTGTGCCAAAGAAATGGACATACATATTTTGTACCTACATTCATACGATCGAAAAACATTACCTACCCTGCTTCTGACGTAGTCGGATAAAAAGAAATTTCAAAATATTCGCTATGTGACGTAAAGAGTTACAATGACGCTAGTATTTGATCTCTGCAACCCAAAGGTTAGTAGTATAGGTACCTACCTAATGCGCCACCGACTTTTTTACCAGACTGCGTCAGGAGAGCCGACTGCGTCTTAATAAATAGCGTAAGGAGCGTATATAATATGTGAGTATGTATGGATACCTACATGAATATCAAAGTGATCCCAGCGGTCCTACTGAATAAATGCTTTTTGACTTTATGAATGTCCATTTCTTTGGCACGCCCACAGCCCAAACGGCTGGACGATTATTGATTATGAGGGCAATTATTAGTATGTTTCTCTATGCTATGAGGAGTCGTTGAATTCGTCAGAATTGTCGTAGTGACATAGGCTACATAAATTTTGAAAATGGCGCCCGCAAATGAAAAAAAGGGGGGGGCTATTTTTTTCATAACATAGCAACATGGGTAAGAATGAAAGCTAGTAGTTGTACATGATAGTGTTGGTCGTGACGTGGCTCCTCTGGCTACCAACTGAAAATCAGCGCTGGGTAGGCGCACCAGTGTGTACCTATCCAGCACAATGCTGAGTTGGGGCCTGTTTGCTTTGACTCTGCTGCGCACAACTTTAATTTTAATCGTAATTTTAGGCATATCTTTAAGCTTAGTGTGTTTGCGTTAGTAGTGTCTAAGCAAATAAAAACATTTTCTTTCTTTCTTTCTAGTAGTGACAAGAGCATTTCAAAAATACATGTACTTACCTATCATATCATTTGGAGTGTTTTTTTTTTATTGTAATACTTGTTGTATACTTACATACTACCGCAATTTGCTGATTTTTTACAAACAAAATAACCTTAGTGGTTACGAAACATTACGGGACATTAATGAGTGGATAATCCTTTAACTACGGGTAAATTCATTGGCTTTATGTAGAGATGTTGCATCTCATCATGTACCGCATATACAATGGGGAGTGCTCAGAAGAATTGTTTGGGCTGATACCAGCCGCTGAATTCCGCCATCGTATGCAAAGACAGCAATACTCATACCATCCACATCATGTGGATGGTTGGCAGTCCACAACTGTGCGGTTTTCACGCCAATTCCTGCCTCGCACAACAGACTTATGGAATCAGCTGTCGCCAGCGGTATTTCCAGACCGATACGACTTAGGCACCTTCAAGAAAAGATCCTATTCCTACCTCAAAAGCCGGCAACGCATCTGCAGTGCTTCTTGATGCTGCAGTTGTCTGTGGGCTGTGGTAATCACTTACCATCAGGTGTGCCACTGGCTCGTTTGCCCCCTCTTCCATAAAAAAAAAAAAATATCGGACATTTCAAAAATTTTCCATTTTTTCTACACTTGTTCATTCTTATCGATGCCAAGATCACAAATGAAGGAATTTTCTTAATCTGTTTTCTTTATAGCATTGTTGGATAATTGTGCTATCCAATGATAATTAGAACCATTCAAAGTGAGCAAAATCTGTTTTACATGAAATCGCAAAAAAAATCTAGTAACTTTATATAAGTACTTATGTACTTTTGCTACATATCATTTTGTTTACAATTTACTAGCAATTTATCAAAATTACGAAGTAAAGCAATTTGTTTAAGTAGTTTTACATTGTTACCTACTACTTACTAGTGTGTAAACAAGAGCTGCATGGCCACTTATGTGTTTTTCCTGAGTCGTCTGAGACGTCCACGAAGTACCTAGCAAAAGAGCTCAATTATGAATGTCACTTTTATAAATATAACTATTTAATTTAATTTATAAATTATACATTTATAAATGGGACAGCTGGAAGGGGAAGGCCTAGGCGAGCCTTCTTGGATCAAATTGGCGACATTTCGGAGAAGGGCCAGGTCAAAAGTACCCTAAACCGGCGAGCATGTATGAAAAATATAATGAGAGTGAATGGGGCAAAAGTTGTGTATCAGGATCGTAGCAAGTGGAGATCCGTGGTCTCTGTCTACCCGGGAAGACTCCGGGAAAGAGGTTTGATTTTATGTATGTACTTTTATAAATACTGCGTGAAGTAAACGCTCCCGAAAACTACGGAGCTCAGGAAGAACGGGCCTCCTGTGCGATTCTAACTAAAAAAAATTAAAGGAAGGAACCATTTTTTTTGTGTAGTGCCTACATTTTAATTTTGTATATTTATAGTTAGTAAAAATTTTGTTTTTAAATTATTCAAAAGTAGATTGTAGGCACTACAAGAAAAGCAATAGAGTACAGTTAGGTACAATTACATTAATAAAGCGCTTCGGTTGGTTTCGTATTTCTCTCTATTTCCGAATGTAAATGTAGCAGGTTGTAAAAAATACAGGTCTGATGAAATTTAAAAATAAATTTCTTAAATTTATAAAAGATACCGTGAGATAGTCCCTTATTTTAAACTGAAACGGCCGGAAGGGATATACCTACCTACAAAACTTGCAAATAAAACTAATTTGACGTTAAAACACCGCGTATTGAGGCACACATTTATGAAATATTGAGGCACACATTTATCGTTACTTACTTAAACTTACCTGTTATTTTTTAATATAAACATTGTAGGTAGGTATATTAAAATAAAATTAAGGTTTGCAGAATTTTAAAGTATTTTCTACGTAGTAACGTATCTCTGACACATACCTAGAACTTTAATTACGTTTCACGCTGTACAACAATGAAACATTTTGAAATAAATGAAATCTAGTGATAAGAAACAGATATAAAACTTCAAAAAATGATTTTTTCTAGGTAATTCCTTTTTATAATTTCAGAAATTAACATAAAAGAGCCTTGTCACGGAACCGTTCCTATGTGAAGAGGACTATAATAAAAGGTACTGCGAAAATTTGATTTGATTTGATTTGATTTGAAAAAACTGAAAATATTGTGTAATTTTTGCATGGTTCTAAGCTTGCACCGATACAAAATCGTTTATTTCAAAACATGCCCAGTGTAACTGTGAGTTTGAAAATTATCGTGTTTAAAGAACAGCGTGGGATTCTGACGACGCTGAAACAAACAAAGCACAAACACAAATAAACAAAGAGCATGCCGTTGAAACACGTTACTTTTACACTGAAAACCATGATTTAAAAAATGCCTCAAACTGACGAATCAGGAAAATTGGGTGTTTCTAGGTATAATATGTATGTATTTACAAACAAAAAGTATATATGACGAACTAGCGAAATTACCAACCCACCGAAACTGTCTAATGAGTAAACTGGTGAATTGATAAAATTTACTAGCGGGGAAATTGACCAGATGTACGCTAATTCAGTAAATGATTGTATAATTGTATATGGCCAATTTTTCACTTACCTAATTAATTATCTATCAATTAATATGCTTCGAAAACTGTTGTGTTTCGTAAAAAGTTAGAGTAAGTATTGAATTAATTTCGACCCTAACTTGATAAGAAACACACCGCTAGTATCCAGCGGACGTTCAGTGCGTGTTCCAAAGTCCGGACAGGTAGGTATTGGCTTAAGTATCAATAACACGGCGTACAAAGATTCCTTGATGCGTTATCCCGTGTCAGTTCACGCTTTGATCTTATTCATACATGACTATCATGAATGACGCATAAGATCACGCCACTCCCGCGCAGGTCAGTTATCGGACGTCTCGCACTTTTCGATGGACCATTCCGACACTAAAATTATATCATATATTTTTATTAACTTCGAGAAGTTAATAATAGACCTACCTCTGACTACCTTTAACATCTTCAAAGGAACTCGAACTGTACTGAACAAATACTTAAATTGACTTTTTTTATTTGGTCCAAGTGCGTTGTGTCGTAATTTCATGATTCTTTTAAAATAGGTAGGCTACAACAATAAAATATTTATGAAACAACCTTGGTTTCGACTATTGAATGAAGAAATCAAAGTATTGTGTCGATTTCATTAACCTGACAAGCGTATATGTAGGTAGGTAGTAGGTACCTACTTAAGGCACGTTTATTTTATTGATTAATTGTTTAACAATAAATTTTAAATAAATAATATAGTTAATTGTACGTGTAAACCAGCATTCACTAAACCAGCACTAAATTGCACTAAATATTAATCACTTAACAATATATGTAAATCAGACATTAGTTACAACTGTGTAACCTTTATCAAACTGTTATCATCATCAAATTTAAGAGCTCCGCTCTTGTCGGTGCAATGATGCAACTTCCTCCACCTCTCCCTTTCCAATGCGGTCTCCTTTACTTCTTTATACGACATGACAGCGATCTTCTCCTTTATCTGACTCATGAAATTTATTCTAGGCCTTCCTCTTCCTCGTCTTCCTTCCACTTTTCCTTCTATGATGTTCTTGATAAAGCTGTCATGTCGTATAAGATGTCCAATCATTTTTCCTCTTCGATTTTGAATGGTGTTCATCAAAACCCTTTTCTCCTCAACTCTTCTCAGCACTTCCTCGTTGGTAACCTTCTCAAACTGTACTGTACATAAATAATTAAAAACAAAAAATCCGCTTTACAGCATAATGCCGCCCCAAGAGCAGCAGAAGACGTGGGTGTTGTACGAGTCGGATGCCGTAAACGACACTGACGTCACAAATCGGGTCCCACCCACCGCTGAGAAACGGGTATGGAAGATTGTATGGAGGAATGTACTCCTGATGGGTTTCGCACACATCGGCGCCGTGTATGGTGCCTACCTCTTCCTCTTTAAGGCCATGTGGATAACCGATTTATTCGGTAAGTTTTTCTATAAAAAATATCTTGTAGAGAATTTTGTACTTACCTATTTCAGTTCTTTAGTTTTTACGTTTTTAGTTTACACGAGTACCAATAGACGCTGCTATTTTCCCATAGTAGGTAGGTACCTAAGTAAGTTCGTATGAGATTAAAAAAAAAAACATTTATTTCAGACCCAGAGTTTTTAGGCCACCTTTATTTATTTTTTTGCCAAGAACCAACTTCTACTTACTTTATAATAGTTCATAGAATTTAAAACACATTAAAAAATTTGTCCTGTACAACAAGCTCTACCCAGCAGCTAGACCATCCATTCGGAATATAGTTTCATTTTTATTCCATTATTTTTACACGCGACGTCTCGTCCCAATAACACAATTTTTTTTTTTTTTGTTTTTTTTAATCGTGATCGTAACATAAATTTTCTAACACACAATTCCTTCTTTTTTTCTTTATAAATAATACTAGAATATAGTTTGGAGGAGACCTTTGCCCAGCGACGATATAAGGTTGATTAAAAATAAAACTAGATGGCAGCACTAGTAGATTAGATCGCGCTATCGTTGCGTTTTGACAATTTGACCCAGTCTTCTCTTCGGAACTATGAGTTTGAAGCGATAAGAAGCGCTTAGTTGATAATGCCGATTTTTGCAAGCACATGTCGTGAGTCTCTAATGATCGCGAATGAGTGCAATAAAATTGAAATTGCAAATATAAAAGAGAATTAGAAAATTTATAATATTATTACTAATTTAATTACTAACTAGTTAAGTTACTAGAATAATAGATTAATTAATGAATCGCCTATCATTAGTCAAACTATCTCAGTCTCAGTGGCCTGTCCAAGTGTCCATTTCAACGGTCATAATCATAATAACATTGTTAGATTAAGGATTTTATATTATGGGGCTATGGGCCGTAGTTTTAAGTATTTTAAGTCTTCTACTTTGTTGTCTGAATTAAATTAGGTATTTTATTTATTTATGTAGAAATTGATATACAGTTCGAAAACTGTCACGAAATAAGACTATATTAACCTCTGTTTATTAACCCTCCAATAAACTGGTTGACTTTGACTGAGGTCGTTACTATTTATTATTGCTCGCTGCTGTCAGATATTATTTGGGTTTTGATAGTTTACGTAAACTCCGTACATTGCGTTTCGTTTTCCGCAATTTATTTAATTTAGTTCTTCTAAGTATCAGCTTGGGGCGTTGTAAGTACCTACCTAAATAAATAAATAAATAATGCTGGACATTTTCACACAGCATCATTTAGCCCCAAACTAAGCAAAGCTTGTACTATGGGAACCAAATAACTGATATACTTTTTGTTTGTAAATACATACATATTATACATAGAAACACCCAGACCCGAGACAAATATCTGTAGGTCATACAAACATTTTTCCCGCGGCGGGGATCGAACCCGCAACCTTCTGCGTCTGCAAATGTATGGCAGGAACCGGAATGTACCTGTACCCATGTAGTTCGTGCAGGTGGAAGTATGTGAAAATAATTTATCAAAACAACCTCTGTGGCGCAGTGGGTGAAAGCCCGCTTGGCACGCAGAAGGTTGCGGGTTCGATCTCCGCCGTGGGATAAATGTTTGTATGATCTGCAAATATTTATCTCAGGCCGTTAGTTTTTCCCCTCAGAGGCTCCTCGACAAAACTCACCCGGTATAAGTACATAGTAATATCAGTTATCTGGTTCCCATAATGATAGTACAAGCTTTGTTTAGTTGGAGGCTAAATGATGCTGTGTGAAATGTCCAGCATTATTTATACTTATTTATTGGAACGAAGTTCCTTTTCGGACGTTATCGAGGATGGAGGCTGGAAAAAAAACGATCAATTTTACCGTCACGAAATATCGCTGTCTCCTGGGAATAAAAGGATAACTGCAAATACACAACTTTTCAGGAGAAGCAAAAAATATGTTTTCGTTGATAACTTCACAAATGGTGCAAAATGGTGCGCATAGTACCTAGTGCGCAAAAAAAAGATGCGCAGAGTGCGAAAAGTGGTGCAAAATGTGAAAATGTCAAAAATGTCAAATGTATAAACTTCGTGCCAATCGAGTCTTTCACGACACACGTATTTAAAAAAAAACTGAATTGTTGCAGCTATATTCCTGTACCTGTGTTCCGGACTGGGCATAACAGCCGGCGCACATCGCCTCTGGGCACACAAGTCGTACAAAGCCAGGATACCTCTCCGCCTTCTCCTCACATTATTCAACACCTTGGCCTTCCAGGTAAAAAAACTGAAACCTATTTATTGACATGGTGTGGGTCGACGACATCATGAAATCCGCTGGTCATGGGCAAGATTGGCTCAAGATATAGGTGAATTGCAGAAGCGAAGACAGGCTTTTACCCTGTAGAGCCTGATTATGATGATGATTTACCTACTGTCTGAGTTCTCCTCCCGTATTTGAATTTCACCCAGGACAAATATTTTGGTGGTGAACACGGGTGTTTCTCTATGTATGTCTTTGAACTGTAAAGGAATTTTTAATGTTCACGTCTTGTCCATTATACTACAATAGTGTATTGGTCCGCAGCTGTAACAATGGGATAAATATACGGCGAATGTTTGAGCTCGGTGTAATGTTATACAACGATGTTATGATACACTGGCATAAGTAATCCGGATACCTTGATTAACATGATTTAAGACTAAACTCTCGACAACTCTCGACTCCTACGACAACATGTTAGGATCATCCTATCCCATAATACAGGGTTATTGTAAAACACCGGTAACCTCTTAGGACTGTATTACTATCATCGTAAACAAGAACTTTTGTTAGATAGGACAACGAAATCTTGAAGGTTTGTATTTGGTTAATGTATTATGTTTTGTAAAAAGTCCTTTAACAAAAGTTGTTGTTTATGATAATAGTAATACATTCCTGAAGGTTACCGGGGTTTTAAAAATGACACTGTACGTACATACCATATTGATTAACATCATAAGTACCTACTAGAAGATGACGTTACGCGCTCTGATTGGTGTACTGCTATCATGGCGGATTGTTGTATTTTGTAGATTTATTTTATTAAATAATTTAATAATCTCGACATTATTAGGACAATAAAATTAAATGCATTTTTCTCAATTCTTGAATCCTATTTTCATCCGACTTCAAAAAAGGAGGAGGTTCTCAAGTCGTCTGTATGTTTTTTTTTTTGTATCTTGTTACGCGATTGTTCCGCCATTTGTTGACCGATTTGCAAAATTCTTTTTTACTAGGTCAGTTAAATATTTTGGTGATTCTGTATTACTGTCATCATGCCTAAACCGCTCCTTTTGGCTTTGCAGTGTTCTGGTAAAAAGAACCACCAATTTTAGCTTTTCCGAATTAGATAATTATACGTGTAGGTTTGTCTTTCGGCATATTTTGACTAGAGATTTGGAAAATACCCGTTTTGAAGACTGATCTGCACTTCCATGTGAATACGTTCGAATGTAATGCATAACATTGTATAAATCAGGATTATTGACGGAGACTCTCCTGGTTCGACTGAACATAGTAGAACTCCAAACAAAGTTGAATGATGTAAGTATTGTAAATTCAGCTAAGCAATAAGATATCGGAAAACTTTTACTTCCAAATTCAGAAACTCTATACTACCAAGTTGTATTTTTAGCCTCAATGATTAAAGTAATAGGTATATTTATCGTCAAAATTAACGCCTATGGAATCTTGAAAACGCGAAGGGGCTCCGGTAGGTATTGTGGGGCCTCCGCAGTGGGTGACGCAGCAGGCTGCGGGTTCGATCCCCGCCGCTATGGTCTGCAAATATATTTGTATATCACAAGCTCTGCTTACGTTGGGGCCAGATGATGCTGTGTGAAATGTGTTTTTTCAGTATGCATTTTTAGTTTAAACGTTTTATAAAGACTCCAAACTAAAAAAATATAATGATACCCACGAAACGGAGTTAGTGGGATCAGGACTAATTGTTGACTGTTATTTAGTTATAGGTCCATCCAATACGCAATAAGAACGTATTCACATAAAAGATTGAGTTTCCTAATGAATGAGCTCAATGATTCACTTAATTAAATAGACGGAATTTTCTCCAAAGTAATCAATATTAAATTATCTGATAATATTCATAATAGTGATAATACTAAGATTTGGTTCTGTGGGTAATCTTATTTTTTTCAGATTATCGGATAATAACAAACTAATTAGTATAACTTTGTAGCCTACATCTTCATCTAATACATAATGAATATGTACTTATTATAAAAACTAAATGCTGGTTGTTAGTCCCGCTAAATCTCAAAATGTTCGATCACTCTGACGGATGAGGTGGGTTCAACTGGGTTCACTCCACACACCTAAAAGTACCTAATTTATTTTAAATTACTCTAGAATCTCTATAATTTTCTTGTGCCTTTAATTGATAAAAAAAAACCCGTTCTGCAAAATAAATCAAAACTTTTGCAATGTTTGTACCTAATATAGGATAAAAAAATGTCAAGAAGTTGGTTGTGTTTGTGCTTACATTTCTGTAGGTGGTATTGATAGCCTCTCACACAGTAATATTGAAAGTATCCGAAAAAAGGAAAACAATAAATTGCAACATTGATTAAAAACACGCTAATATAAATGCACACTAATAGATAGGTGACGATGCGATGTCATGACATTTGTCACACGTGCTCCCCACGCGTGATACATCGGCCACCTTTTGACACGGTTATCTGTAAATAATAATAAATTACTACTGAACCCTTGTCATTTAGTCACGTGAACGTATCAACCGTGTAATGAATGTGATAATCTGAAATTAGAAAGAATTTCATGAAATCAGTAAGTTCAAAAATAATTTTAGTAAATAATTAGAATATATAAGAACACAAACTGTTTTCTACATTTTTTTTAATTGCAATGTTTTTATGTTTATCCGAGTCAAATCTTGCTGAATTTAATCCACTTTACGGTGTCCGACTGACTAAAACATCATTTCATTTTGCTCAGTCTTTTGGTCTTTTGCAAGCAGCGCACCATAAACATTACTGTTGATGAGTAGGTAGCTAATATGATTTGAAAGGACGTACAAAAACACTTTGTTTTATCGTTATTTCTAGTTCAGAGTATCTACCTAGTTGAAACGAAATTTAATTGTATATTCTAGTCCTAACCTTTACCCTGCTTAGTGCCTAATGCTAAGTGCTTTATAATTGCCCACGTTTCGGTTATATTTAAATGACGATATAACTTTTTTAACCTTCCAGGGTGACATGTTCTTTATAGAACAAAACCTTTTAGAAGAAAAAAAAACACGTTTTAGATATGTTTGTTTATAAAACCGTAATTGAGTGTCAGTCTGTAGTTAAATGTTTTTTTATTCACAAATTGTGCTTTTTCATAATTATATGCTTCATGTTGGTCGAAATTCATATTGGACTAAATTCGTGTTGGTTAGTTCTATTTAGACATTTTTGATTTTGGACATAATAAATAATAAATATTCGTGCAAAGGCTTCGTTCTCGGTGTGTATTTAAAAAAAAACAAAAACATTTAACTACGCCGTAACAACGGATACTAATATTTAACATGGCTGAACGATAACTTTTTATATATCTCTTAAATTCGAAGCAACAGGTACACTACCTAGAAGCTTATCGTAAAATAAGTTTCCGATACTTTCTTTATGTAGGTACCTAAGCACGTTTAATCGTAGAACATGTGACGGGCTTATGCTCAATACTTACATTATGTTTGATAACGTTAAATGTGGGAATGTCAAACTGAGGGCATGAGCACGCAATGTCGTGATAAAATGAATTTGAATTCATTTTACTTCCTATTATCTTTCTTGGTTGCAATCACGAATGAATGGGAAAATTTATACCAAGGTATCTTTGGAAGCAATCATCTTTCAACACTGAGGCAATAATAATACAATACTGGCAATACTGAGATTAATATTAAAAATAAATTATATTTAAATTTAGTTACGGGTCTTAATCGCGTAGTTATTACTTATTAATTTACCTCAACGTTTCGATAGCATTACAGCTACCGTGGTCTCGAGAAGACTGCCCGCCGGTACTCGTTCGCTCGCCTCTTCGACCGATGAGAAAACTACCTTCATTCGGTCAACACAAAATACCATTAGGGTCACGACACACTACACTAACAATATCCGAGTTAGTATTAGATATTTTTTCACGACCCGAACACTTCAACACCAACAACAACAACAATTTCAACCGGGAATGTGGCTACAAGCTTTCATCAACATGGGATCCAGTGATCAAAATGTATTCCTTCGAAAAGCATAATTTTTATTAAGTATTCCAAATACAGTCTCATAGACGATCGCGAAACAATCAGCGTCCTTGACATGCTTTATCGCACAAAAATAATTGATATCATATTTTGTTTATAAATTTCTTACAAGTTAAGCCGTGTCTCCTGCAACTAAAAATAACAAAACATAACAAAAGATGTTTTCTATCCGCCTCGGATAGCATTTTGCATACAAAAAAGTTAGGCCACGCCCATATTTTGTTTGGTGTTTCATGTAAAGACATGTCTCCTGCGACCAAAAATAACAAAACACGTTTTCCGTCGGCCTCGGATAGCATTTTGCATACAAAAAAGTTAGCCTACATTTTGTTCGATGTTTGATGTTAGGTGTTAGAAAACACAAAAACAGTGTCGCAGGAGACCCGGCTTAATATGAACCATCGCATATTACCTAAGAGCATTTATCCAATAATGTTCTTTGCATATTACCAATATTACCTACCTACAGTCGAGCCATAGTGAACTGCAGCGTAAAGCCATTACTTGAGTTACTTTGACATAATAACCATTGTCAAAATCCATCCAGTCTTTACAACTCTGGTAATAACTTAAAGGGTATTAAAGAAGTATAGTGTAGGGTCAAGTTAGGTGTGACTAGGTGTTGGGATTTAATTTTAACATCTGTTACTTGCGGCTGTATTAACCTATAATGATCTTAAAAAGGCACACATTACAGATACTACGTACAAAGGTTCAAAGTTCTTTCCTTTTCTAGGATGCAGTTATAGACTGGGCTCGCGACCACAGAATGCACCACAAGTACTCCGAAACAGATGCGGACCCACACAATGCAACCCGAGGCTTCTTCTTCTCCCACGTCGGCTGGCTGCTGGTCAGAAAGCACCCTCAGATCAAGGCGAAAGGACACACCATCGATATGAGCGACCTCAAGTCCGACCCCATCCTACGATTCCAAAAGAAGTAATTTTGTTGAATGATTTATTTATTACATACACTTATTAGCTCAACTAATAAGTGTAGGTACAGTCAGCAACGAAAGTCGATTAACATTTGATGTTTAACAGTTCTGATTCTGAATATTTCAGAAATCCGTAACATCACGACCTTTTGATAAATAAGCATTTGAAGATAAAGTCTTGGTTCGTAAGAATTTCCCAAGAAAAGTTAATTTTTTCGTAGATAACGAAAACAGAAGCCTTTTTTAAAAGTCAAACTGTTAATCGAATTTCGTTGCTGACTGTACCTATAATAATAAAAATGTGAAAGTTTGTGAAAGTGGATGTATAGATGTTACTATTCACACCAAAACTACTGAATGGATTTGAATGAAATTTGGCACAAATGTAGATTATAGTCTGAATAAGCACATTATAAATCCTAGTTACCTTTATCACACTCTATCATGTCGCCACATCGCATTAGCATGTGACCACTCTCTAAACTTTGGTAGCCCTTACTTACATGCTCATAATAATTATCATACAGCTACGTAAAAATTGAATCATACAATACATTATATGATGCACTTTATTTTCAGATACTATCTCACGCTAATGCCCCTCTGCTGTTTCGTGCTGCCAACTATTATCCCCACATTCTGGGGTGAGACTCTTTGGAATGCTTACTTCGTCTGCGCCGTGTTCAGATTCGTTTACGTATTGAATGTAACCTGGCTTGTGAACTCCGCAGCCCACCTATGGGGAGCCAAGCCTTACGACAAAAACATCAACCCTGTAGAAATTAAGCCAGTTTCTTTAGTAGTACTGGGCGAGGGCTTCCACAACTACCATCACACGTTCCCCTGGGACTACAAAACTGCAGAGCTGGGGAATTACTCTCTCAACTTTACGAAGATCTTCATTGATTTTATGTCAGCGATCGGATGGGCCTATGATCTCAAAACGGTGTCTCACGAAGTTATTGAGAAGCGAGTGAAGAGAACCGGTGATGGCTCCCATCCAGTCTGGGGACCTGATGATGTTGTTGAAGAAAAAACTGAAATTGAAGACTTGAACCAAACTGGAATTACCAATGGTAAAGAGGATTAAAATATATTTTTAGTATAAACGTTGTTATTTAGTTATTTATATTACTTAATTATATATTTATTTGAATTGTTAACATGCTAAGACCAAATCTATATTAAGCCCGGTCTACATCGCGAGCGGAGCGGACTCCATTGAGCACGCAAGAATATAATGCATGCATTGTGTGTCCACCAACAAATAGCCGAGCGAAAAGGACTAAGCAAGCAGAAAGAGTTGATATGAACTCGCTCAGTTCTAAATTCAAAAATATGGAAACAAAAGACAAAACTCTTTGTTGGTGGAAATCAAAACCTACTCTAAAGAAAAGGCGTCCGTTCCGCTTAGCTATTTCTCGCTCATTACCCTTTCGCGGTGGAAACCGGGCTTTAGATTTTTTTAATGAAAACTAGCTAGAATCTTTCATTATTTAAAATGGGAATTTTTACCTAAAACAATCAGTGAATAGTTTTAACTTTATTTATATAAAATTTAATGTTATTCTTACATTATAGAATAGTTGCTTAAAGACTCTTAATATTTTTTAACTTATTCTTGTGATGTTTATTGTGATGGATTTTTTTTAATAAATTATTTAGATAAAAATGTTTTTATTAATTAATATTCATGTGTAGCCTCAACTTAAAATCAAACCCTTTTTTCAGCTATTTTATAATCTGTTATTTATCTTAAATATTTAATTACACTTCGCCCAACGTATCTAGGCATTCGTGAAGTTAGCCGTTTGTCTGCGCTGTGGACGTTTTTTCATACAAAATTGTGTTCTGCGCAGACACGGCTAACTTCACGAATGCCTAAATCCGTTGGAAGAACTGTACTTATATATATATATATATATAATCATATTCAGTAGAGAAAAATCCCGCTGAGTAAAAAAAATTAGGAAAGCCCCATTAACCCTAAAATACCTACTACTAATAATACGGTGTAGGAAGTACCAGTAATACAGTAATATTAGAAAAATGTTATGTTAGCATAACATGATGCTAACATCAAAGAGGTTTTACTCATATGATTATTAGGTATGTTAGTAGGTAAGTATAGTTATTTCAATTAGGGAAGGGATAGCAGGATCGCCACTTATAAGGTTGCTGCCAAATTGAACGCTTGTTTGTACTCAATTACTTTGTTATACATGGTGCTGAAAGTGAGTTATTTTTAGGTAATATTTTAGAAATATTGGTAGAAAATGTATTAAGGAAAGTTTAAGTAAAAGTTAGTGAGGTTCTTTGGATTTTTTAATTTCAATTAGATCATACCGTCTGTTCTGAACCGCAAGTTTTATCACCGGGCACAAGTGAAGTCACCGGCGAAAGATCCACTTCGAAGCCTATTTTAGGGTGTCTCTGGAAACGTCCCTGTTCAATTACTCAATAATTGATGTCATTGACACAACGGTCAGATGTATATCATTTGTTTGTTTTCAATCAACGCTGGGCATTCGAAAAAAAAGAATATTTCAGTACACAATTTCGTTATTGTTTTACTTGACAAAAACATCGTATTTACCTGAGGTATACCTATAATTTATTGATATTCATATTTTGTGTTCCCAACGAAGCTGTACCTATGCAAAGTATAAAATAAATATGTAAATAAGTACCGAAAGTACGAAATAAATAAATAGGTACAGAATATTTCAAACCTTTTTTGTTCTTTGTTCACAATAGGTTCTCTAATCTTGCAGAAATCTAGTCAAAAATGTTTGCTTAGGAGTATGTAACCACGGGAGGTAAGTACCTAAGTTTATTTCATTTAGAGTTTAGAATTAATTTTTTTTTTTTTTTATTAACCTATTTCGTCCCACTGCTGGGCAAGGTCTTCCCCAAATCCCGAAAAATTAGAAATTAGAATTAATTAAATATTTTATTATTTTGTTTCATAGTTTAAGGTGTACAATAAAGAATTCTCATTCATTCATTAGCCTATATCGTCGTTGCTAATATGGTGTTTTGAAGTTCTAAGGTATAGGTTAGGTACTTATACCTTACAACTTCAAAACAACTCATTTGTTGGTGTGAATGTGGGGTAAGGTTTAGTTAGAACTTCAACAAGGAAGAGAGAGTTATAGGCACACCTCATACCATTGGTACGCAGAGGAAGGTATCTATAAGTGACAGGTCACAAGCCTACTAATTAATGTGACCTTGGTTGAGTTGTAAGCATAGCTCATGTGCATCACGAGCGCTTGTTAAATTACTCAAAGGTACCTAAACATTTTTTTTCTGCATATTGATAAATGGGTCGTAGAAGCTTCCACAAAGTTTTACATTTCTAAAAAAAACATCATACCGTATAGTAATGACACACAAGACTGTAACTTACTTTTCCACAGAACAGTATCTGTTTGCCTCCATCAGAGCCACACTCTTTTACTAGCTACAATACAAAATTCAAGTATGTTAGATTTGAACGAAAGTAATTATGAAAATAACTCGTTTACACACTTCGGGCCGATGGGTATGGCTTTTTATGAAGATGGAAATTACTTAGACGACACCTACGCTGTGAAGATTCTGTTGAGCATCTACTTGGGGATTACCATGGTGTTGAATATAATCGGGAACGTGTGCACGTGTGCTGTAATAGCCCGAAACCGTTCCATGAGGACACCTACGAACTGCTACCTCTTCAACATTGCCGTCAGTGATCTGATCACAGGATCCTTCGTCCCAATGGACATCTATATCATCTGGGTTCCTGATCATTATCCGTTCGGTGAAGTTGGCTGTCGTCTCCACTTCATCCTCTGGGATTTTATCCTAAACTATAGTCTGCTTATTATTACCGCGTTTACTCTTGAGCGTTATTTAGTCGTCACTAGACCTTTTTTGAGGCAAAAGCTCTCGTTGAACTCGCGTGTTTACAAAATTGTTGGTGCTATTTGGTTTATATGCACCCTGTTTATTATCCCCGATGTTTTCTATATAGATATATTGGAGAGAAAGAAACATGTGTTCTGCTACTTCACCATATCTGCCGGAATTCATAGTGCATTTGCTGGGTTCGAAGTTTTGGTATTTTCTATCGTGCCAATGACGATAATCACTGTTCTTTATGTTTTGATCTTTATCGAACTGAAATCGGAGAAGAGGAAGCCACGGGCCAGTCCCATGATTGTGCAACATAACAGAGACAAGGCTATTAAAATGTTGGGTTAGTATATTTTATAAGTATATGTATACTTTAGTACTTTTATTTTTTTGGTATAGATAATTTGGTAAAGAAGTACATAAATACCTATATGAAAATATTATTTAAAAAGTAGGTACTTTGATGCCCACCTACAGAATGAGTCATGGTAAATTTAACAAAACAATTTTTAAAAAGTACGTGAGTGTCGTGGCACACTCGGTTAAAACGAAGCAAAGATTACTTTTCTATACTGGGAATTTCAAATTCAAATTCAAATCGAACGCTCTTCCATACTAACAATGTAACAATCTATGGACTGTGCGCGGCTGCGCACTTCGCACTGTGACGATTTCGTGACGTGACGGTCGTGACGATAAAATGGAACGAAATTTTTCTTCCAGCCACAACCTGTTTTTCTTCGATACCGTCCGAAAAGGAATTTCGTTCCAAAAGAGAAAAATCATTATCCCCTTGATAAAGATGTATAAAATTATTGTCTGTTTCAGCTGCGGTTACTGCTTTATATTTCTTCTTCTTCTCTCCATACTGCATCCTCCGCGTCATGACACTCTTTCCAGGACTAAGCTATGAAAACAATTACACTGTGAGTATAATTCACAAACTAACATTAAATTTTTTTGTAAATGTGAGATATGAGCAGTAGATAAATGGACCTTTGTTTGTGTGTAGGAAAATTCTGACAGGAATTCCAAAAAAAGATTGAACTATTTCTGTCTCAATTTAATTTTTTAGTATATTTTTTACTGTTAGGGTTATTATTATAACTGTTTTTTGACTTACCTTCGCACTTTCCCGTTCTGAATTTGGATAGCTCGGTCCTCCCTAAGCAACCCCTAAATCTGCCTGACTAAATATATGTATATAATTAATAGACTAATATGTGATCATATAATTACGACTGATTTCAAAGTCAATTTTTGGCAGGTAAACAAGTTGCTCTAACCTTTCTATTGTAACGTCCGATTTTGACAATGGTATTGTGAATCGATCCTTTTTTGATTTGTCCGGTCCTCTGCCAGATTCAAACCTTGGCGGCTTTTTAAGTCTAGCAACACTGTATTATTAGGGAAATGGTTCAGTCATGTCATATTTGCTATCTGTGCAATTGTCAATGTCAGTCTGTCAGGCAACTTGATGTCTATGAAGGATTGGATTGAAGTTGGAGCTTGACTGACGCCATTTTGCTGAGGTTATTATTATTATTATTTATTCACAAAAAAAGGGCTTTGTCGCTGAGCGACTATATCGCCCAATCGGTAAAGTTGGATTGCGTTGGTTGCGTATGCGTTGGAAAATCATTTCGTCTGCTAACTAAATTATTAAATATATTCATTGGAGCTTTGAGTTTGTCGCCGAGTTGTACCTACTGTGGCGTGGCCTACAACCGGATTTCATAAGTGAATTTTATACGACCTCTGGTAAGATCATTGTCATCTACTCCTATTGTTCAAACTTTTCTCTCGCCGTGCGAACGAACCTCAGGCATGTTGTCTTTCCTTCCTCTGTTCGCATGGACTCGCTTGCGGACGCATTCGCTTACCGAGGCATTGGTTTTTTCCAGAGAAAGAGGTTTTTTGTCTTTTCCTGCCTACCAGCTGAACACGTGGCACGTGTTCAGAGACTCCGCGCGGGCCATCAGCCCCGCCCTGCTGCTTTCTCGTCTTGATGCTTGCCTGCTGAGTCTGCAGCCAGCCCTACTTCCGCTTGCCGCATCTTCCGTCAAGCCTTGGGAGCGATTCCGTCGCCGTAACCTTCAAAGCACAAGCTTCTACCCTTGTGAATTTGAGAGTACTGTGAGTTATATGTATGGGAAAAGCATTTAACCTAGGGTGCGTGCGAAGATTTTCCTACTAACCAAAATTGACTCTATCCAAGGAATTCCACCGTGACGTTTTAACCATATCCCGTCCCGGAGTGTGAAAAGTGTTCGGACAAGTTTTCATCTGTATCTATTGCTACCTCGGCAAAAGTCAAGGCAGATCACCAACCCTATAAATTACCTTTATCTATGTAAGAGTAGGTCTAAAAGAAGTTATATTTTGTCGACATCACATCATTAGGTATTTATTTTATTATAATCTCTCTATTGTTTGTTAGCGTGGAGATTCTTGTATAACATAATGTTCTGGTGTACTTAATGTATGTAATAAAGTTAGGTTCGTTTTTGTGAAATATTCTTTATTTTTGTATGACCTACCCTTTCCCCTATCTACCCCTATCAGGCTAGGGAAAAAAGCATTACACTATCAACTTACTGTTAATAGCTTTAGTATGGATAAACGCTATTTTAATACTTAGGCTAATTAACTACATACGAAATAAGAAAAATACTTCAGTCCATTTAAACTACATAAACGAAAAAGAAGTTTTTTTGCTGTGGACAAATAGGTTATAAGAACCTAGCCCATTTATCTTCGTTTCAATAATGCTGGACTTTTCACACAACATCATCTAGCCCCAAATTAAGCAAAGCTTATGTTATGGGTACTACATGACTGATATACTACTTATATACTTTTTGTTTGTAAATATATATACATATATACATATTATACGTAGAAACACCCAGACCCGAGACTAATATATAAATAGAAAGTATGGTTCTTTTGCTTCATGAGAAGTGGTAGGTACTCTCCGAGCGATTCGTTCAAAACCTCACGTCGTTTTTTAGATTTAGTTTTAGAAGAACATTATTAGTACTTAGTGTTGAATTTGTTGACGTGATTTACAGCTTTAAGAGCATTTCTTCTTATATGACCTTGGGGATCCTTTCCTTTCCACTAACGGCAAATACTTCATATTGTTCCAGGCTTGGAAGATCGTTAACTACCTGTCCTATATGGGCTACATGTCAACTGTCGCGAACCCGATCCTATATAGCTTGATGTCAAGAAAATTCCGAATGGCGTTCAAAGTAAGTCCAATTTTTCTTTGAAAATTGTATTCCTATAATGGAAAACATATTTCAATGCGTTCCATACAATACAATTACCTATTGTAATGAAAATGCTCTTTTCAGAGTATGTATTCAGTTAGAAGGAGCCGCGAGTTTGCAAGTGGTTGCAATTGGGGTAGTATTATTACCTATACATAAGTAGCCTAATCGTTAAGAAAATATTTTATCGTGTATAGCAAATATATACATAAGTAACTATAATTTTTAAAAGAGAGATTGCAAAGTGGCTTCTGGTGATTGGAAAGCGACTTACGATGTCTCTATCATTCATGCTCGTCAGACCAAGCAATTGCCTTCAAATAGCCAAGATAATTAAATCCTAGTTGTACATTTTGTATTTTGGACATTAGTCTTGCAAAGGTACCCACTTGTGGACCAGCGACTCAGTGAAAGAAAGTTTGTATATTTTTTCCAGGATTTGCTGAAAGGTCGCAAATCACCAAACCAAGGTTCCAACACCCGGATCACAAGCACCATCTCCATCGCGAGAACTGGAAGCAACTATTAAAATAAATCTACGTTTTGTTTTGTACGTAAGAATTTGTACCGTATTATCGTGTAGCTTTTTAGAATACTTACACATAAGTCACTATTCAGTGCTATTCTGATGGTCAATTCGTAGCAGTACCTATTGCAAGTTTAATTTTTTGAAGTTTGACGCGATCCGCATGGTTTTCATGGCGAAGGAACAGACGACCGACGGCAGAAGATACTGACCGTCCGGATAAGTAACACGAAATAGGGCCATAATCTCTGCTTTAAAAATTTGAAATATTAATAGTACGAGTATTATGCAATAAACAATTGGGGGATACCTTTGCCTAGCAGTAAGAAAACATATAGGTATGTTAAATAAGAAAATTGTATGCATGTAGTAGCGGACCTAAGGCCTTAAAAATCGCTTTAAATGATTTCAAGTAGGTAAATCTACTGGCAACGTAGCAAAACGCAATTGAACGTCAACTTATACATCAAAGCTTTAAACCTACCGTATTATTTAGGTGATGGGCGATGGGGTGTTGGCAATCCTAACAATGTCCCAGTGCACCGTTGAGTGTAGGCACAGGTTGCCTCCTGATACTGTATCATCATCTACTAACCGTCTAAGGTCGATGCTTTTTACTTTTAATTATTCGATATAATTTGTATTAGTTCGTTTCAAACTAGGTAAGTCTCTTATATATTCAATAATTACCAAATACTAATCTCAAGGTTTAATTTATCACTAAATTAGAGTTTCGCTACAGGCAATTTTCACAGAATCTTCAGGCTTTCAAGTCTACGAAGAATTCTAAGTAGTTTTTCTAATAAATATCTCATGGGAAAATGAGACCAATCTTGCAGAATTTAATTAAGAGCGCGTATTTTGTCATATAAATCGTTCAATATACTAGTTAATTGAAGCTATTTGTTTTTATTTCCCAAAATGAAACGACACAATACAAATTGTTTTAATGTCCCATTTTTCTAAAAAGAATGCACGAGATCGCATGACTAATAAAATAAATCGTCTACGTACGTACGATTTCGATTAATTTGCCACGCAGGACTCATGTATGCTTATCAAAATACTGCTATGATTTATATTCTCATAGGTAGATAATTAGCAGTAGGCAAAGCGTGCACTATTAATCTACCCACAGCCTCATTTATCGTGAAACAAGCTCTTTACGGTCGAAACAGCACGAACTTGCAGCTGGAATTATGTCACTGCATTAAATAGCCAAGTTAATTAGACATTGCAAAATTAAATAAAGTAGAGTCGAATTGTTCAGGATTTAAATCAAATTCCGCTTATGTCAAAATCATCGTAGTTAACATAATGTCTATTCTGCGGTGTTCTGCAAAGGAGCCGCAGCAGTCATGGATACTGAAAGTGAACAAGATCTATTTACTGACGCTAACCAAAGTAACCAGTATGATCAAGGGAAAAGGCTATCTGAAACACTCATTTCACAAAGCTGCATAACATCATACGTAACTGTTGTCTTCTGTTTGTTCATCTAACCGGAGCTCAAAGCAATCTACGACTGTATTTCATATGACAGCAGCGGACGTACTAATACAGTAGGAAAGAAAAATGCGAAGGAATTCCTATCTTATAGGGTATTGATATTTTTGTACAAAAATTTGTAGCAGTCAACAGAAATAGCTAAAAAGTAACCATCTACTGATTAAGCTGTATTTTCGTAGCCTGTCTACAAGTATTTCGTAGACGTGCCACAAAAATGTGACTTAGTGTAGGTAAATACAAATGTTACTGCGACAATTTTATACCATTAAAATACGTAATGGTGTTTATTCCAGTAAAACTACAACGTCGTGATCATAAATCATAACGGATCATTCTGTTCACAGTATAATTTATTAATAAGACAAGCTTCAACTCCCAATCACAATATTTGCTAAGATAGCCACCGAAGCATTGATTTTCCAATCGAATGGGTGGTCACGATCCCGCTGGATTTGCTTTGCGAATCTGTGCGATCCATACCATATCAGTCAATCAGTAAAATATTTGTCAATCGCAATCGGAACCAGACTAGTTTTCATTTTGTTCACGTTGAAAGGAATTGATTGGCCCTGGTAGTTTTTATTGGTCTTTTTTAATAAATAAAACGTGACAATACATACTTATTCAAATTTTTTAACGTTTTTAAGAGTTTGTATTATTATTATTTTGTTTGTCAAAGTTTAACGTCACGGAACTATAGAGTCCCGGACCTTTGATAGGCATGCATGGGGCCGAAGCCAACACACAGAGGCCTTTTTGACAATTTTGATCTTGTGTGATGGAGACACATACCGGCTACTATCCCTTCAAGACTATAAAAATGCATTCAGGAACAGTCTCCGGTTCGTACAGAACTATTGAGGATATGGAAAACTAATTACCGGGCTATGGGGTGGGATTATTATTATTATGAGTATCAAAAATTCAATGAATCAACATGTTCTATAGAACTTGGTATACAAATTGATTACCTTGCATTAAATAGGTACTTGAACAACAAATATTTTGTTACATTTTACTGTGCGCGACATTCCCCACGTTGAAGTTTTCTTCATAATATAAACTTTTTATAACATCTGCGCCCCATAAGAGTCCAATTTCAGTTATGGTTTCGCCTGTGACTACTAGGAAATATAAAATTCATATCCAGTACTACCAGCTGTATTTTCATCGGCGATTCTCACGCCTCCCTGCTGTAATAACTAACCGGGCTTCCACTGCATAAAACTGGCATGTTAGCGTTTTAAATAAGGGAAATAAATAAACTTCGGCTTGTATGTACGAGTAGAAGGTTGGCGGTGGGCCAGTGGAAGAGGTGAGATTCTATAGAGATCAATTACAAGAGTTAGTTTGTAACTATGTTGAGTTTTCAATACTCACTCTCAATGATTATAACAACACACTACACTGAGAGTCTCCACACCGAAAATATAAATCTGAAGATAAGTGCCTAATTCTGATCTTCCCTTGTAATGCACTCTAGAAGGCCAAGGTACAAGTTAGTTTGGCTTTCGCTGGTAAATCTAAAACATACTTTATTGTATCTTCTAGGTTTAGTATTTATTTTAATATTATTTTATTTATTTATTTGTATTTGTCGGGCCGCGACCACGGCCTGTTGAAATGTAGGGCATAAAAAAGAAGGTACCTACCTACTTATAGTTTGATATCGCAATTAATTCCCGTTTTATTAACCAAATAAGTATGAACTTACACTGAGAATGTTTTAGTTAAAGTTTATCTATAAGATTTATTTATACCTAATAATAAGATTGAATGGCAGTTTGTTTTCTGAATAAATACTGAAGTGCTTCTATGATTGCGTTTTGGTAAGCTATAAGTAATTGTCAAAAAACTTCTAATATAAAAAAATAAACCTGTGAAGATTCATCGAAATTATGTTCGTACCCAGAACGTTCGATGCATCATTTATTTCCTCTCTGCAGGCAGACCCCAAGCGGCTCTTACGTAATGGTACCATTGGATCTGAACGTCACCAACGCCATATGGGGAACTTTATATCCGACCTTTTAGAATGAAGAGCAGTTTTCGCTGTTCACCTTTATTAGTAGATTTGAATTATTTCATGATGTCCATTGGAATCATTTGGATGGATTACTTACCTGATATATAGCATGGTCTCCAAGAACAGAGGTATTAATAATTTAACAGAAACTCATTCAAGTTCAAAATTTAGGTAGTTAACAGCTCCTAAAAGATGAGCCAGAAATCACAGTAGAGGACGGCCCCCCACTAGATGGAAAGGCGATCTAATAACGATGCAGGCTGCGCAAGATCGATCGCTGTGGAAATCGATGGGGGAGGCCTATGTGCCTATGTTCAGCCAAATAACGTCCAGTTGACGTTATTTGGCTGAAATTATGATGATGATGATGATGAGCCAACACTATCGTCATATAAAACTTACTAAAAAACGAACAGTTTTCAAGATAAAGAAATTGGCAATGTAAGTAATGTTTGGATGTGACGCCTCTCAGACATCTTCAAACGTCTGAGTACCAAGAGTCTACAAAGCTTTCTCCTTATAGCTTAAATTACAGACAGGTTCTATCTAGTCTGAGACATAAGAGAGGGTAGGTACAGTACAGATTAGGCGTTTTCAGCGCGCGCTTCAAAACGCCTAATCTGTCCAGTGTTCTGTAAAAGCCATTTTGATCCGTAGTTTTTCTTAATTTTACAGTTCAGTCAGTAATAACTCTGCGAATCGTGTGTTCGATTCTCATCCAGCACAATATTTTTTTTGCTAAAAGCACTTCTGCTTCCAGTTGAGTGTATGTAAAGGCCTAAGATTTTTCATAAAAACTGTATTCCCAATACTCATTCCCTTAATGGACCTCGGACAGCCAGAAGTGTCTGTAGTCGAAGTTTGGTGCCAAAAATAACAGCAAAATTTAATTAACGTGAACGAATGAGGAACGAATGAATGCTCTGCCGGTTTTTACAGCTGGCTGATATGTGAGTTTTCTGATTGCTGTATGTTCAATTGATTGTAGGTACAAAATAATTGTACAAATACTTACTTACTTTTTTGTTTAAGTATATCTTTGTTTGCTTGAAGAGCATAATGGCAACAGAGATAATCCCATTTCTGATTGGAAACTCCTAGATTCGAGCGCTTTGAATTTAATCGATTTAGAACTAATTGCTAGAACGGAAAACCGATAGACGAGTAACGTGTAGAATATTGTCCGAACTCTACACAGCCAAAAAGTTATGGGCCAATGGCATTATATCTTTTTGTTTATGTAAGTAATTATTTGGTTCTATGTTCATCATCTTCCTGTCCACTTGGCCCTTGACCCTTGCCTATGTGGAGTCGGCACAACATGTACTCCACAACAGCATACATGTAGGTACCTATTGTATTACTTATATTTTGTACTGTGTTGCATGAATTAAATACTTAAATAAAAAGAAAAAAACAACTATAGGTAAGGTTTCGAAACAAGACTATTACTATATTTTTTTATCTAATGAAGAATTATAATACTTTTTTTTTTACAGTTAACATGTTGATAATCCTAAAAGTTTATTTCGAAATATTTAGGGCAAAATTTTATCTGGACAGGTGAGTGAGTCGCTGTTATCGCATTGGTGTTAGTAGAAAAATATTTTTTACAGTAAATTCAAAAGTAGTACCTATAATTAAACACAGGTACATGTGTCAAATTATAATTAATATAAAATTTCTAAGTTAATATCTCACCCTAGACTAGGTGTTAGTCTACTTCCGGATTTTACACTCTGTGCTAAAAGCACCGGTCGATAAGCTATGAAATTGAAATTAAACTATTTTAAAAGTACACACTTCAGGGGAACTATTGAAAACTGTTGATTAAGTAAATATTTTTTAGTGCTCTCAGCTCCAATTCCACTCCTCAGGAATTATCGGCGCTGCCGAGTGTAGTTACTACATGTAGGTAACATAATTTCGTAGAGAGTGCCCTATCCTATCCCACTAATAAGTATTATAAATGGAAAAGTTTGTTAGGATGTATGTACCTATGGATGTTTGTTAGGTACCTACTCTTTCACGCAAAAACTACTGAGTGGATTTGGATGGCACAGATATAGATAGTCTATAGTCTGGAATAGCACATCGACTACTTTTTGAGTATTCCCAAGGTGAGGTACCGCGGGTAACACTGCGGAGCACTAGCTACACTCCGCTATGTTATACTCGTATTACCTCTTGTTTTAAACCTACTAAAAAATATCAGAATAAGTATCTATTCATTTATTCAAAGCGTTCCTTCGAACAATAACTAAGATATTTTACTGTTTTCAAATAACTATACTAATTCTGTTGAATGTTTTAAGGATCGTTTAATCTTATATTGCACGCCTCATAACTCTATTCTAGGGAACATCACTGGTTCCATGTGCATATATTTATTGTTCTTATTACGTAGATAGTATTACCAATAGTTCTGGTTCTAAGAAACGTTTAGCAATTGCGTTTATATTACGGCTTTCTTAGACTAGTAAATAAATAATGCTGGACATTACACACATCACCATCTGGCCCCAAAGTAAGCAAAGTTTGTGTTATGGGTAGGTACCATTATAACTAAAATAAATCTATTCTTAATATTATCTGCAGCTCACTGTGGAAGTAGCTGAATAAACCCATTAGGCATAATGAAATGTGGCAGTAGCGCGATGTTTGAAAATTATTGTTCACATAAATGATAGACTTATTAATTTTTCTTTTTGTTTCCCTTGATAAACCAATAACCACAGCGGAAAGGCTTCTCTAATGCTATTAAGTGTTTTGCTCCACCATATATTTTATATTTCGGCGTATTTACTAAGTAAAGTAAGTACCTACCTACAGTAAGCAACGAAAGTCGATTAACATGTTTATGTTTCACAAATATAAATATTTGAGACTAGGTATTAAAAAACATTATTATTGGTAATTTACATTCTACGTTTTTAAACGAAATGAAAAAAACACGATCACCTTTATGATGAGCCTATTATGAATTTGGCCATGCCTCTGACTACTCCTTTATAAGTACCTACTTACATCGTCAAAAAATCATGAATGACAAAAGATATGAAAGAATATCTACCGTACTTTAGGGATGCAGTTGTCATCCCATTTTGTTAATTAAAAATAAGGATAAGAAAAGGTCCACAAGTCTCACAATTTCTTAATTTGAAAATTATATCTTTATCTACATTTACCTACTAGGTATTTACATCATAACCTGTTAACAAAGGAAGCAATTAAGGGTGACGTAAGTTCGAAAAGGGTAACATTATATAAGGGTTTGTACAAAACCCTTATTAAAATAAATGTGATTCCTAAAGTTAATAAGATTTGTTTATTTTGAATAATAGGTAGTTGTTGTGATCATGGTAATTATTGATAACGAACGGCACGTGTGACAAAGATAAGATGCTCAAAAACAAATCAATTTAACCTTGGATTTTGATGAAAATATTGCAGGTGCATTGCAGGATAAGATAACATTCTAGTTAACTTGTGATAAATAAGATTATTAAACTATTCTCGTATCCTCTATATCCTAGAGGATAATGATATCTCTAGATAATTTGAATATCTACATATTAGGAGGCATGTTCAATGTTCATATTTGGAACATGCCCACATTTTGCTGACAGGTCGCAAGCCGGTAGAACACAACTGGGGGTTCTTGCACAACACTAGACGCGAAATAAAACCTAATCCAAATAGAACTACCTGCCTCCAGCCGTTTTGATTTGATGTGAGAAAATAAGTTGTTATAAATCGCATCTGGTATTATATTACTTACACTCCAAAACCTTTATAGAGAAGAAAGAACACTATCAAACCCCCTGAGACTGTAGTGCTCGCGTGGGCTCAGATAGAGATAAGTAAGTATTATAAAACAAAGGGTACTTACCCGACGTGTTATTATTATTATCATGGCTATGGGTTGCGAGACCCGAGCCGCAAGCTTATTGGCTAAATAGGCAACTCTAGAAGCAAGCAGGCCGTGAAATCACTGCCTATTTGAATGAATAGCACCACGTTAAAAGACAATGAACGTTTAATTGACTGAGAAGAAAAACAGAGCCCTTTATGCAAAGGTAACAATAGGATTTCGACCCTTTTTATTTGTTCAGGCAGTCTGTTACTGGTTACGGCAGGATACCAAACAAGTTGTATGAGCTTGCTGCTTGAGAGTTGTTTCATAAACAAAATGAAAAGTCTACTTGTAGAGTACGAAAGTTCAGCGGAATTAGGTAGGTATGGTAGAACTAATGAATTTATTGCAATTTACCTATCTTTCTAGTGTAGAATTGAAACTAGCGCTGCTCCGAAAGGACTTCATAGGTGGTACGGACTCTTGTAATGCCTAAACCTACATATGAATTAAAATATCAACATCTTTGATCAACATGCTTTCGTTTCGCAGCGGATTTTTATACCATGACGAATTCTCTCAAAATAAGAGTATAGTGTCGTATAGGCTGCCAATATATTACGTTACTTACAGCGGCGAATACGTGTACTGGGTTACCGACTAGGAAAACATTTCTTTTATAATGAAAATCTTAAGAATTCTGAAAGTCACCCGAATGCTTCGCTTATTCAATTCCGCTTTCAGTTTCCTGTTTTAGAGAGCAATAGCGGCTCAGTTGTTTAAACAGAACATGCTATTTTTTTTTGGTACTTACCTACTGATTTTTAATTTTGTAGTAGGAATATTATAATAATCACTGGTGGTCTAGTAGTAGTGGCCCTGCCTTCCGATCGTAAGGTCGTGGATTCAATCCCGATCGTGCACCAATGAGTTTTTCTGCCGAAAAATGTATGTGCACTATGCCGGAGGAAACCGGCATGTCATAGAACCTAAAAAGTTCGAAAACATATTGTGTCAAGTGCACGAAAGGAGCCACTTTGAGATGCACTAAAATCCTTTCACCACACTGGTCCGCTGGTTACACGATAAGAAGAAGAAGACTTACCTATACTTGCTTATTTTGCCTCTAAAATTATTTCTTTTTCCTTCATTCTTTGTCTCCTTTTTTACTACCGATTCAAAGGATTCACGTTGTTGGTACCCCGACGAATAATCAAAACGCCTTCTTATACTAAAAACTAATTATTTTATGCTAATGTAATTCCAGAGCTTCGGAATCCTCATCTTCCTTTAAGTTTGTCTTTATCATACCTAACTAAATTTATTGAAGACATTGTGAAAAAAAGTTTTAAAAGAAGCAACCATTATCCAACTTAAACTCTAAAGTGATGCAAAACGTATTAAAGTTTTCTTGTCTCGTTAGTAATAAAGAGCTACTAGGTAGGTACTTATTTATTCTGAGCTTCTACCCACACTTCAAACTTGATAATCTACTTCAATGCTCCGTAGTGGGTACAGTCTCATACGACAAAGTTACACTACAGTAAACTTCCGCCTTCCGACTCGTGGCATGGCCGTGGATCACAAAATTATTTTATGAAAATACAAGTGGACGATCCTTGAGTTAAATATTTTCTCTATTGGGGCGATAATACTTCATTTTTCATGATTCGCACGGGTGTAATGTTGATGCTAAATATTAGGGTTCAACCAGCGTTTGCAATGTAAGCGCAAAAAAATTTTTGTTTATTTACGACATCACTTATAAACCTCTAAAACTATCAGTGTTTCTCGACTGAATTATGCATGTTTTATACTTATAAACCTTTCTCTTGAATCACTCTGTCTATAAAAAAAACCGGATCAAAATCCGTTGCGTAGTTTTAAAGATCTACATACATCTGCATACATAGGGACAGACAGGCAGGAAGCGACTTGGTTTTATACTATGCAGTGATACATACTACAGCGGATGTTTGTGTTGGCTTAGTGGGTTGTGGGTCTACTCTCCACCATTCAATCCAACCGAAGATAACGAGTTCAAATCCCGCCCGTGCATTTTTATATGGGACCACCTCGGGAGTATACTCTTTGAAACCAACAAATAATTGAGAACCTCCTTTTTTGAAGTCGGTTGAAAATAACACTTGTCTTGTTTCACGTTGTCACTTTGTGTGTTGTCAAATAAATATTCTATCTATTTATCTAACACCAGTTTTTAGTTATGAAATAATTAATAAAAAGTGGCGTGAAAATGAGGAGGCCTCTACTCAGCAGTGGGCTGATTAGATAGATAGATTGAAGGACACTCACACAGCGTCATCTAGCCCCCAAGCTTAGAAAGCGTTTGTATGGGTACCAAACTACATAACTGATAATACTCAGATTTTACTTAATAAAGGAAAGCTCTTCAGTCGTACATGTTTTAGTCCCTTTTAAAAATCCCACCTACTTGTTTTCAGAAATCTTTTTTGGGAAAAAATTAAACGTGGTTACAAGAAAAATGTTGTACTTACCTACTTACAATATATAAGTATATTTCCAAGGAACTATATAAAATTCTATGGGAATATCAGACAGAAAAATAATTTTACAAATCAAGATATTTTTTTATAAAATCAATCATATTTTACTTACAGTTATCTCATTTAATTCGATTAGACTTACCAAGGCCGGCTTCTTGCTACAAAATAATGAACCAAAAAAGTTAGAAAAAGTTTATGCTTGATCCATCACGGCATTCAAATTATGAAATTCCAATATCCACAGTTTATTAACATTTTGCTTGAAAAAAATAACAGTCTTCTTTTCATTGGAGCATTCCTTTGCCGATGACATGCAAAGTGCAATTTTTATGATATTATTTACCCCAAGCTAGAAGCGATATTATGGGCCTTGTGGAATATAGTCAATACAGCTTCGACTTTCTATGAGAAGATTGTCAATTTGAATGGATTTTTTGTTTAGGAAAAATATATGAGCAGAGTTCTAAACGGTAGAGGAAAAACGTCGTGAGGAATTAACTAGTTATTCTAATAGGCTGCGATGGACTTGTAATCTGTCACGTACGGATTGCTAACTTCTGTAAAATGCAAGAGACGAATATATTTTTGAACTTGCCCCTGACTACTAGCTTTCACTCACTTATTGACCGCGACTGCCACTGTGATCGCTAAATAAAGCTGCGTACGGACTTCGCGTTCCAATGAACGCGTAGCCGGTTACGCGTACACAGGAACGCCTTATACATTTGGACATTTTACCGATGTTCGAACCTGTACCACTGTAACGTAACCTGTACCATTGAAACGCGTGGAACGCGTAGTCTGTACAAGACTTAAGAAAAACAATTGTGTTCCTGTTCTTCTTCACCGAAACCAATTACGATTACCTACAGCTTTATGTACCTATTTATGAGACTCAAAATAAAATAATTGTATAGTCTATGTATTTACCTGTGTATTTTACTTTACAAAACTCTACCAACAACAATATATTACATTATAGTAGCACATTCTTACGTATGCCTATTTTCTTTATACGAAAATGATGTGCGCTTTTACACCGTGTATAAGCAGTTTAAAAAATTGGAAAACATTACTTGAAACAAAATTTAAGGCATTACATTTCCTAACAGCATAAGTATTAATTTTATGTATAGTTCAAAAATCAACGAGTAACGGTGGTATTGGTATGTATTGTAATATATTATGTAGTTAGAAAACGAAGAACGTGGGCTACCACGTTAGTAATAAACCTGCATGAACTTTTGTAGGTCTTAGTCTTTCTTAAACTTTCGCGATCACAATTCATCTTTAGAGATATATTTTATAACAGAATTTTATCGCGTATTACCTTTATTATTTCCCGACGTTAGTGTGACGTGTGGTGTGCCGTGGTGGACGTGCGGCCGATCTTATTTCTGAAGATTAGTGGAGGGTAGTTCTATATAACTACCGCCACTTTTCGTCGGCTCCGCTGACCTACCTCCAGTTCGCCCGCGACCACGGTTGTTGCAATACAGCCGAAACGTACGAATACGCGATAAATTTTGTAGGTCTTGTTTTAGTAATACGTGTGGAAAAGAGGATTCTTCAGCTTCGTTGGTGGTGACGTTTCCAAATGTTTGGAACCAGTTTTTATGTTAAAACATTTTATTTGTAGTACTCGTAGTTAGGTACTTAGCGCGCGCGTAGTATAGCGCCATACTCGATATTGACTTTATGAGGAAAAACGAATACCTACGGTAGCTTTAACAGAGCTACGAGCGATATTGGCATATGTATAGAAATTAAATAACAAAGAAGACAAAAGACTTGCTAAATTGCTTCATGTTGGAAAACTTGCGGTAGACAGCACTACAACAGAGGTTAGTTGTAAATTGTCAGACGCGACCCGAACAATAAATTATTGCTACAAAGATACGCAATTTAGTGGAGTCCAACGGTGGTAGCTCGAGAGCTTTGGCACACACACGGCATAACTATATTTTACAGTAAGTAACAATTTTTATACAAAATCAGAATCAGAAAATCTAGAATGTTAAAAAAATCTCGTATATGTAGTAGGTGCCTACGTCAAACCATTTCGCAACACACTACTCAATTTCGACTTACCAATTTAAGAATTTTGTTTTTGTAATACTCTCTTCAAACCAGCTGTTTCTAAGAGCTAATAGTTTACCGTCTGTAAGCTACTTGACAGTTGACTGAAAGTAATATAGGAAGAAACGCTCAGAGTCAGTGAAGCGTACACCAAAGAAAAGATTGATGTGATTAATACCCTTACTGACAAAGGGAAGCCTTTTTCAGTATGAAGGAAAATTTAAGAAAAAATATAGCAAACCCATATTCTTTATGCCTTAGGCGTCTTTAGGTTGGTCGACCCCAATTCGGGCGTAGGTATCGGCGATTTGCCGACGGCGAGTAATTATTTAATTAAAATTAAATAGAAGATTAAACGGACGTTTTCAATACTGTTCAAAGATGAGACAACGCCCATGCAGATTGTTTGCCTTCACTATTACAGCTATTTCATATTTACCTACAAGATGATTTATACAACGTTGGGAGCAACTTATACCTACATTCAAAATGACAGTGTTGTTTAGGGAGTTTAGGCAAATAAAAAACGACATTTAGAATGATGTCATACCTCTGCATTATTTGAGCAAGCCATAATGAAATGTAAGAAAGCTTTATTGCAACGCAATGTAGGTAGGTCACCTAAGTAATTTTAAACACTTAATACCAGATAGTACCGCGACTTCTTCCAGACAACCTTAACATACTAAACTAAGCTAACTCAAATAAGCTGCATGGACCGTTAACACGTGCATGTATAGGTAAGTACTGCAATAACAGGCAAAATACTTGTGTTCTTTCCAACCAATATGGTGAAGAAGTCTACGTCTCAAAGAGGCTCTTTTAGTGCGTTTACATTTTAACTTAATTCTAACCCACGAAGAATTTAAAAAATAAACGTGTTGAATATAAATAAATATTAACTTGGTATAAATAAACTCAGGCCAGTCTTTCTGCAATAAAACTGTCGACCCCCCAATAATCGTGTCGGCCTATATAAAAGTGTCAGTTCCCGGTAAATGGCATTGTTTGGTATGCGAGGAATTTGCTTCTATGGAAATAGTCGGCAAATTAAACGTTTGCCCTCCGGCAGTCTAATAATATAAACTGTTTCTGGTATTTTGCACAATAATGTACACAAAATAAGAGCTAGTTCGGTCTATTTATATTGAGTAGGTAAGGCTCTTTCATATTAGACACAGAGTGACACACACACTAACGAATAAATAGAGATGTAATAGCCATATACAGGGTAAAGTAACTGGCTAACATGTGAGTCCTTCTAGTTGTTTCCTTCCTAGTCCTATTCCAACAAAAAAGGACCATTTTAAACATACCTACCATCAATGGTACTATCTAATAGTACCACGGTAAACAAACGACCATACCAACATTTATTATCTCAGAAAACTTATTAGGTAATATTCTCATGAATGTCTACCAAATTCGGAATGCCTGTTTGTGTCCAGAAACGAAATAAGTACACCATAATGTATTTCGTTTCATATTTTGTGTATCTATGATGATAGTAATCAAAACTGTTTTCTTTCGTATTTTATGGTCATGGATTCAACTTCTTTCTTAAAACTTCATTTCTATGTAAATGTAAGATTCTGAAATATTTAGACAAAATATAAAGTTACATTCATTTTATTTTATCCTGTTGTTAACTTATTTTATTATTAAGTATATTTTTTGTAGCGCTTTAAAGTTTTCGTAATTATTCTAATTTCAATATTTTGAAATATTTTACCCTTTAACGCGTAAGTAATATAATCAGAACGTAATTATAGTAAAACTAGCTGCGCTCCCGCGGTGTGACCCGCGGTCCCTCGGGATTTTTTTCATTTTTTCGGGATAAAAGGTAGCCTATGTCCTTCCCTGGGATACAACCTTTAACTATGCCAAATTTCAGCTTAATCTGTTCAGCGGTTTGGGCGTGAAAGCGTAACAAACAGACAGACAGACAGACAGACAGATAGACAGACAGACAGACAGACAGACAGAGTTACTTTCACATTTATAATATTAGTATGGATATTAATAACGATCAATTACTCGTTCTATAGGTACAACCTACAGCTACAACTTCCAATATACAAACTAGACAACTATTTGTAGAATAGGATAGTACTAAACAATATAAGACCCAACAAAAGTCTTAACGTTTTCGTACACAATTTAATTATGAAACTCTATGTGTACTCCACCTCTAATTAATTGACATCCTTTACGGAGTATTTGCTACGCTCGTAGCTTCGTAGCAGCTTTACAGAAACAGGGCCTCTGCGCGCTGTCTACACGAGACCGCTACTGCGCTTGTTAGTAATACATTGCTGGGCATGTTTGTACGCGGCCGGATGGAATAAAAATACAGGAGCGGAGTGGCGCGGTGGCGGCGCGATGGCGGCGCGGTGGCGGCGCGGTGGCGGCGAGGCGGCCTACCTAGGTACGTATTTGAGCGAATACATACCGGAAATATCATTCTTAAAGGGCGAATATTATCACTAATTCGACATCAACAATATAACAAAACGCTAAAGTAAAACTAATAATAATAGTCCCACTTCAATTTGATCGAAACAAAGGTAAAGTCAAATAAACTAGTCAATGTTCCTGCGAACTAATAATGTACCTTTGTTACATTGTTACAAGTTGATGCAAAAACAACAATAATACAAAGGCAATAATAGGAGCTAAGTTAATAAGCACCAGTCCGCATACAATCAAAACTTTGGGCCGTTACACGAGCACAACTTGTATACAGACAAGAATACTAGACCAACGCCAATCGAAGGGAAAGAATCCACTTGTTTTATATTAATTCCTATCTTATATTTAGGTATAAGATCGAGATTTTGACTAGTTGACGCATTCCTCTTTTAAAGAGGAAGTGAAAGCACAGCGTGCAGCATGGTCATGTGCGTCGATGGCACTTAACTTGTTAACAATTGAGTAATTCTGTCCTCCGTGGCATGTGAAATTGTGATGTGTGACTTGTCGGATAAGCTTTCAAACGGATTGAAACTTTATTTGAATACTTATGTAAACTATTAAAGAACGTCGGTCATCGCAATACCTGGAAATTAAATCTTTTTCAAAATTGATCTACAGCCTGATTTCTGACAAATCCATTTACCGTATGCAATTCGTAATTTGTTTTTATCGAGCCGAAATTTACTCCTAAAATATACTGAATTTGGTATACTTATTTTTTATCTGTGGAAAATTTGAGGTCTGATCTTGGCATTATTCTGTAAGCGATTTTTTTTCCATCAATAGGTAATAAATATTCTACATACAATAATTATTTTGTCACTAATTCAAACGGATATTCCAGTTAGCCTTATAAAAAATATATTTGTCATTTGTCTAGAAATTTGCCTTCAAAAGGTCCAAAGACAAGTTTGAAGAGCAAAGTAAACAAGAAATGGGCATACGTGAATTATATTCCGCAACTTATAAGACGTGTAAACATCGAATCGAATAGCCATTGACCTACTTATGTTAGTGTCCGATTCCCACTCTCCCCGGAAGCCCTTTGTAATCGGGGATAGGAAAACCTTGTAATTACTATCTTGAGTTAGTGTTATTGGTATCTAGGTGTACCGGATGGTAGTGCCTTTATTTTACGAGACTACACTCGCCCTTGCGTGACTGATTTATTAATGAAAACAAACCGGACCACAATTGGTTACCAATCACGGTACTGTTTCTTAGTAAAGGGAATTCAAGATCCTTTGAAGAACTCAAAGGAGGAAGTTAGAGGCCGTCCAAAGACTGGGCACATTTACAAGAGATAGCATTTTATTTTACCATTTTCTGACTAAGCAAGCAAAATAAATACCAACAAACTAAGTACCTACTTACCAAAAAAGTTTAATTATTTTTTTAAAGCAGCTTGACTCGGTACTGGATTAAAATAAAAAAGGCTAAGTATTAACACACTAAAAGGGCTTAGTAACTAAGCCTCTGTGAGAAATGCATGTTTCTTAATTAGAAGTCGCCAACTAAATGATAAAACATTTACTTAAACAATGTTGGGATTTCACAAACTAAAAACGAAACCGTGACCTCAATTGCAAAATTCTTTCTTTTAAGTGAAAATAGGTTTAGCTTAATCTTTCTCTTGTTATTTTCCTCTGTCGCCTTTTTCGAACTAAATGTATCGAAATCTAAAATATGACGTTCATTTAAAAATCTAGGCACAGTGTTTTACTGACAGCAACAAATTGTACAAACTTTTGCGTTCCAAGGTGGAACAACGTAATTTAAGATTCTGGGCACTGGAATACTTTTAGCCAGCTGCGTAAAATAAAGGATAATATATTTTGGCGATATAATCTGAGTCCGACATAAATAATAGCACAGGATATGTACAATGTAGAGGTGTTTTATTTGTGAAACTGATAAAGTCATTGATAACAAAACAAAGAATACAACAAATACATTCTGAAGTATTCTGAAAATCTCCTTTGTGTAAGTACTCAATATTTAGCATATTTATAACTAAGGAATGGAATCGAAATTATTTGAAGCCTTCATTTAAAATCAATGGAATTTCAGGACCATTTAAATAGCTCCATATTCAAACGATATCGTTTGAATGCATGAATTTTTATGAATCGCACGACATATATTTTTACAAAGGTCTAAAACATTGCTCGCTATATACCTACAGGCGTCTATTGTATTGTTGAAAAATATTGTTGGAATGCTATATTTCACTGGCTTTAAAGCGTGTTGCTCCACAACTTTGTCGATCCTCTATTTTCAAAACGGTTAAGCTTAGCAGGAAACCAACTACAAAGCACACAAATATTATAAAGCCAACGCCGATGCCACCAGTTTTAGCTTTAAAATGTCTGAAATATCGTTCTCAGCTTCAGTCAGTGTAGAGTTCTGAAAAACAGCACAGAACTGATCCAACTTTTGAATGTAAAATTACTTGCGAAACGACACAGACACAAGAATATATATCCATATAATGTACAGGGTGTAAAAAGACGTCTACCGAAGTCGAAAGGGGTAGGTACAGCATCCCAACACACAACTAAATCCAAAAGGATTTTCCGAAAAAATCATTATATCCGGAGAAAACAGCGTTCGAAGATTGCTGTTTGCGTATGTACTGGGCGCGTTGTTTTACGTAAATTGCTGGATTTTGAGTTTTAATTGTTTTTTCTTTTATTAATGAAATTATCAGGTAGGTCTTATTATGTCGTCCTAGTAGTAAATAACCGATAATAACATAAAATGACGTAGCTAAGACACATTTTTTTGAGTTTATTTTTTTCGTTTAATATGTTTACGAGTAATTTCTTTATATCCGTGGTTTAGAATCATGGTCTGATTGCAACTCCTCAGTTTTCGGTAGTACATATATATATATACAATACAGAGTGTAAAAAAACTACTACTTTTTACACCCTCTATATATATGGTAGACATTTTATCAGACCTTCAGGCTTGTAGGATGTTTTGTAGATGTTTAGTGGAAGCACCTACCTGCCTAGTGAGATCTATTATTTGTCCCGTCAAACCAAACTACAAATCTTCCAAGTCATCTCGTGAATTGGGAGTCACAGAGCGAAGAATCAAAATTTATTGCGACGCAGAGGCATTCATTTGAGACCAAACTAAACATAAGGGTGATTAATTGGCCTTTGTTTCTCTTAATTAAAGCCTGCTTGATATATTCGTTTGTTTGTTGTAAGGTTTTAAAGTGAAAACATAATTAACCAAAATTATATCTAGGTAGATATAATACATACATATGTTAGATAGATAGATAAATTTATTTGGCACACATAATATTTCAACACAGACACAAAAACAAAGACAAGTAACAAGTAGGTAGGTGCATAGGTAAAAAATAAAACTAGAAAAAAATACAAGTAGTCGGGCACCTACATAGGTGGTCTGTGTGCTGTTGTGAGCCAAAAAGGTCCAGTCTCAGCTTATTGTTACTCGATGCCCGAAGGCACAGAGTAACGCTGATTTGTTGTTCATAAGTTCTTACCTAAAGGTACTTAAGAATAGAATAGAATTTGTCTTTATATTAACTAAAGCTATATATATTTATTATATATCTTTAGTATATTAAGAACATTACTTACTTACACAGAGGGCACTACCTAATTACAACAAATAGAAGAAAATAAAATAATTAGAATTTACTTCAAAAGCAATTTTTTTTTATAATTTTTTATTATGTAGTTCGGTAGGTACTTCTTCAAAGTTAGCCTATAATTAGGGGCTTTAATGCGAAATTACTTTATTTATTTTGGTGGCTTGCTTACATAGAAAAACATACCCACCTAACTTCCGCAGTAGTTTAAAATACTGTCGCGGAAATCAACGTCAATTTGCCACAGCGCTGTGCACCGCAGCCTTAATTTTCCATTTTGTTATAAAACTTAAGACGTTTGAATCTTAATACCTCCATTCCATTTTCATTTCCTTCTGGCTCTTACAAGTTTTCTAAGAACTTCTACGAGTACTCTTTCTTAAAACCCTCATTAAGAAACTCCACTACTCACACTTTTATTGTTGGAAGGTAAACTAGCCGCGCCCCGCGGTGTTACCCACGGCTAAACATGCAATATACATTCCTTCCGCGATAAACACACTTTTATATAATATTTTAATTCATTCATTCTACCTACCTTATGCAAAGTGTATGTATAGGTCTCATTGCACAGGTGACTGTACAAAAGAAAAAATTGTCACGTCCCTAAATATTTTGGCGAGCGTAATGGTTCGTAACAGTTAACTACCTTGTTTTCAGCGAACAATAATTACATTGTCCTCATTATACCAGATTCTGTAGTAATTAAAATGAAAATAGCTTTTAATTTTATGTTATTGAACGTAACCTACATATAGCTGATATAAAAAACCAAGATTCCAGTAGCATATTAAATTACTACGTATATACTAGGTAATTGGAGAAGGGTAAGGTACAGTCAGCATCAAAAGTTGATTAACCTTTGAAGTTTCCCAAATCGGAATATTTCCTGGATTTCGGAAATATTAACAAATTGTTGAGGACTAACTCTCAGTCCATAATAGTTTCGCAAGTAAAGTTTATTTTTTCTTAGCGATCGAAAATAAATGGCGCTTTAAAAAAACAAACTGTTAATCAATTTTTGATGCTGACTCCAATAGTTTGTTTGACTGCCTCGGACCTGTAGACTTTATTTTTTTGTAGATCAGAATTTTTAGGAATACAACCGTAAGCCTGTTTGCATACTTCCATTCATGTGTCACAAAAGTTTATTTTTCGTTTGGTTTTTTGTAATAAAAAAGTACGTTCTCTCAGAGCTGTCTAATCTCTTTCAAAGAGTAATAGCCACCAAAGTATTTCACGTCCACTAAAGATTAAGTGCCGGTTTGTTTGTAACCTTTAGGTTCTTAGAGAAAGCACAAAGTACAATTAAACTCACACTTTATAGTCCATTAGGCCTACGTGGAGGATTAACAATTTAAAGGTCAACCGCTGCAATCCGGAGAACTGGTATTGAAATTTTTAGATGATTATGATGATTTATTCGCTTTTTTTGTGTTCCTGTTATGTAAAGTTTTTTCATGAAAAAAATGTTTTTTTTTAATATACAAAAGCCAAACATAAATTACCCATACTTCATATGATAAAGTAAACGGAAATAGGCTGTCGACTGCACACACAGGGTCTTCAATGTTTTTTTTTACAAAACCCACTCGGTTCGCTAAGTAACCATTTTCGTAAGTCACAAGCTGTCTTTGTATCTCGATGTCATACGGTTCTAGTCAAATGAGTCTTGATAACAGAGAGACAAAAATTAAAAAAAATAATTATAAACTGCCCGAGTGTTTGAAGATTTAGCTTGAAGCTCATTTGGTATAGAAAGCCCGTGGGAAGCAACCTTCGACACTTTTCGCATGTAGATAGATACTTTACATTTAGACATTAGATACATACTTAGGTACTGACCATCGGAGAGTATTATTGTTATGTGGTACTTACCTACATAACACAATAAGATTTGATTTTCAATGTTTTTATGTCGAGTTGAAAGTTCTCTATGGGCGAAGGGCTTTATTATGATGAATCCGTAGTAAAGTACCAACTTTAAAAGGATCAATTTCACAATTTCTATTGCTTTGATCTTTATAAATTGGACTATTATGCGAAACACAACACTGGATTTAACTCAGAAGATCCCATTCTGCTGGTGAATGGAACGCAAATCTTTTATGGTGGGTGCATGGCGGACCACAGTAACATAATTAAAACAAAACGAAACACTCTTCTAACTTCAAAGCGTGGTAGACATTCTCCCAGGCATTCAAGATCTATTTCGTGTTCCTGTTATGTACAATAAAGTGTTTATCTATTGAAGAAGTCTATCGGGTAGTTAATACAACGTTCAAATCATCACACTCACATGCCTACTTCTTTCAGAAAATTAACAGGAAATGTCTGATTAAATCAAAAAACGTATCCCTCGGGATTGCTCATTTTTTCGGGATAAAAAGTAGCCTATTTCCTTCCCTGGGATACACTATGCCAAATTTCAGCTTAATTTGTTCAGCGGTTTGGGCGTGAAAGCGTAACAAACAGATAGACAGACAGACAGATAGACAGACAGACAGAGTTACTTTCACATTTATAATATTAGTATGGATTTGTCAATGCTACCACTATCAAAAAACAGACCTACCTAGTTCCAAAAATACCTGAGTAAGTAATTGAGTTATGAAATCCATGCTGAGCGTGGAGCTAACTACCAATAATCGCAGACATAATACGCTCATTATTATTAATTCTAGGTGAAGTTTTCATGTTCTATAAATACATACTATGCAAAAATTCTTCTTTTCGTCGTGTCACTATTTCTTTCGAACTAGTGTGGTATGTAATGTAAAGCTGAAGCTAGGCACAGCTGTTTTTATTTTGCTGAATCTGTACATTTTTGACAAGGATTTACATCGTACCCGTGCAGCTGAAACAAAATTGTTTTCTGGAAACATAATATATACTTATGTAATTTTTTTTCCACACACATAAAATATTGCAAGTAAAGAGCACCTCGGTTCTCGAGGGTATTTTGTATATTTCCCATTTGTACATGTATATTTCCTTGTACACTCTAAATTCACCGTTTTATGAATTGGAAAATCGTCTGAGCGTAGATAGCGAGAGAAGTATGATTGCGATGTTTGATGAATATTCGAATGCTTCCCACCACGATATCTGACTTCACTAAACTAGAAATAGCTCTTTCAATACGTGAATTGGGGGCAATATACGCCACATAGACTAAAAGAATAACCAAAGCTTTGAAAGTGCTACGTTGTCCTGTACTGCAAAAGTGTTTATCTTGTGTTTATTCAATGGAGTAGGTATACCATTTCTCTAAAGCACTTAATAAAGTTCTATTTTACATTAAGTACCTATAGTATAAAATCAGATATGACGACCATGCAAGTCGGAAGAGTAGGGCACACATGAGGTAGTCACGGTTTCAATAACCGCGGGGCGGGACAAATAAATATTTGCCCAATCTGCTGGGATTTGTTCCGGGTCTGGGTACCATGTTACCTACTCTTTCTTAATTTGGGATTATTTCATAAGATGGTGGATTCCTATGTGAGTGTTGGTTGTAATATAATAATTAACTCACATTTTGGGAATTTAATTTTACAGCGAAATTAGTACCTAGGCTACCTAATTTCAATATTTTACCTGATACTCCATTAGGTCAAACCACAGAAGAGCCATCTGTTTATGTTTCAAAACCGATTTTATACATTCAATATTCAGATAAATTTTATCAGCAAATACAATAAAGTAGGCTGAGATAGGATCCGAAAAGCCCCATATTTGCGAAAACAGAGGGTCACATTTATATGAGTTATGGCCGTCGACACAGGACCCATACATTCTGTTAAGACAAGCCATTATCACATATTTATTGGTGTAAATTATGGAATATTCGATAATCGAAATCAAGAATAAGAAATTGGAGAACGAACTAATGTAACCTGTGAAAATATCAGTAAAGCTTTATTAGCTAGGTACATACTTCCTCTCAGGTGCTTGGGGATTATAACATATCTTGGAGTTATAAGGTAGGATCGATTTATTGTAACTACGCAGCTGTAACCTTTTTATGGT
This sequence comes from Epirrhoe tristata, assembly GCA_951394285.1. Taxonomy (NCBI): domain Eukaryota; kingdom Metazoa; phylum Arthropoda; class Insecta; order Lepidoptera; family Geometridae; genus Epirrhoe; species Epirrhoe tristata. The sequence continues at coordinate 5,698,479 of OX596145.1, forward strand.
AAGTAGTAGTAAATAAAATGCTGCTTTGTTTATTGTTGTAGGTAATGAATGCTCTGTCCTCTGTAAAGAGACATTGTGGTTCTTTCAGCATTAGGTAAGTTTCTTCTATTTTTGAGCATGTCGCGTACATTAGCTTGACCCTGACCGTCCGAAGTGGTCTCTCCATTACGTTTACGAGATGTCTTTACATTCTCGACACAGTTTGGGGCAATTTGCGGTGTTGCCGTGACGCGCTACTATTTGGGAACGGTCACACGGCGAGATAAACGTGCGAATACGTGCGAAACGGCCGAGGGTGTGCCGCCGCCGTCCCGATAACACACACAGGGTGTTCTGCTCGAATATTTTAGGATTTTCTGAAACAGATTGACAATATATTCCGCTAGGCTGTCTTACTCTCCATTATGGAATTTCATAATTTACCTTTTGGGAAAATATCGATAACTCGCACCTGATCAGGTGGAGCGGGGTTACGTGGATTACCTTTATCCGCTGCTGCTAATGAGGTTTGCAGCTTATTGAACCTTTTAGGTTCAATGGAAAAGAAAAGATTCACAAAATAATATTTTTAAGAAGTACCTACCTATAACATACATAAATTACACTTTGTCTTCAAATAAGTTCTACGGTAAATATGCGGATGTCCTGAGATGTTGCTGGATAAACATCCTATACAAAGAAGACAAAGCTGAGATATTTTTGCCGTGGCACCGATTAAATGGCTGAAAAGGTACAGCTTGTCTAATAGTTAGTACGCACTCAGCGAAGGTCAATCGACTTTGAAAATTGGATGGGTTGGCTACGACGCTGCGACGATTGGATTATAACCTTTGAAAGACGCATAAACCTACGTCTTTAATTAAGTAAATTTTCTTAATTGCCTTGCAAACAACCAACTACTTACTTGGAACCAATACCTATCTACTAATTTTTGAAACTTTAAAGTCTTCACAGGTTGAATTATAAAACAAGATAAGTTAAGTACCTACCTACATTAAATAAGTTTTTCTATGTAATTGAAATAACTTCTAATTATTATTAGCGTTATAAATAAATAAATAAATAAATAATGCTGGACTTTTCACACAGCATCATCTAGCCCCAAAGTAAGCAGAGCTTGTGTTATGGGTACTAGATGACTGATATACTACTTATATACTTTTTGTATCATCATTTTTACCAATTTTATCAACATTTTCATAAGACTAGAAGAAATGGATAGAATGCCGCCTCCCGATAAGTTCTCTAAGCTAGACAGGCCTACACTAAAACAACTTAAAATATCAAAAATTATCAAGAAAAACCTGTCAACTTTTGATAAACATAGCGAAAAATTTTTGGAATTGTTGCAGCGCGGCGCCCAGTAAAACAACAAGAGTAGAAGCCAATGAATTTAATTGGCGATTTTAACACGCGCGCTGAACATGCAGACATGATTGCTTCGACGTAGGTACCTGAAAACTGTTGACTGTGGAAAAATCAGTCCAAAAATAATTCATAGTGTAGATAGAGCTTTAGTTAGGCTAGATTATTTACTTATAAAATGTCACAAAAATTGAAATTCAGACACCTGAAATTTAGGCTTCGCTTAGTGCGGGGCCCATTGCTAATTATTTGCTTGGTACCTACATTATGTTTTTTTTTTACCTTCCAAATTACCCAACGGGAATTAGGGTAATTCTAAAATCTAAAACAGCAAAGCTATAATTATACCTAATTATAATAATAATAATATACTTATTAAGTATTTATGCAAAGCTCTAAAAGCTTTTATTATTATGATGATTATCAGGTCGGAAGGTAAGTAAATAAAAACCTTAGGTAGGTAATGATAATCTTCATATCTTTCATATTACTTAATTTACTACCATTATTAGTATTTATATAAACTCCTTTTTACTAGAAACGATTTGTGCCCTCTTTAGTCCTAAGGTCGGGCGCTGAAAATTCGACACAGTTTTTACTACTGTAATTTCTCAGCGTTCATTAGTAATAAGTACACAATTGTCAAACTATTTCACAAATAAATAAATTACAAATCATGCTATTTTAATTATATAAATCTGACTGATACTTATCTATGCTGATACTAAAATGATATATTAAACTATAAATTTTACTTAATTGGTTATACTCGTAAAGTTATTACGATGACAAGGCTTGAGAATGTATTTTTGATAACAAAAATATAAAATACCTACCCTTTTGTTTAGAGTTCTTTAGTCATTTTAAATGCATCAGGTATGCTAGTTTTTACAGCTGTTTCAGATGAACCTGGGCAACTAATTTTAATATAAGTAGCTATAATTATATACCTACCTTGGTATTAATAAATTACCTATATGTACCTATAGTGTAGGTGTATAGTGTAGCTCAATGGTAAGTAGGTAACTATGTACGACGAAAGACGTATTTTCCCAAGGATTAGACCAACAAAAGAAATACTTATCTACATAAATACTAACGAACTAATATTTACAGGTAAATCCGATGCTTATTTTTGAGTATTACACCTACTTCTTTTACTTTAGGTATTTGAAGTAAGTAGGTTGCTAATAATAGAAAGAAATTAAGTGGAATGGACAAATTGCCCAATGCCTAAGTAAGTCTGAACCCTTTTCTTTAATTAGTAAAACATTACACAGGATCACGATTTTATCCCCGAGACGCGAAAGACCTTCTTCTTCTAACGATGTGTAGGAGGGTAGTCATGGACAAGTTCGACTAATGCCAGCATCAGCCACTAGCTATTTAAAATGGAAAAGTTGGTAAAATGTACGTTCAAAAGACGTACAACTACGACAACTGACGTACGAAAAGAAACATTGCGTTGCGGTGCACTTACGTAGGTACAATGTGGCAACCTGGCCCATTTGTAAGATGAACAACACATAATTTTATTAAACAATATAAATATATATCGCTTCCGACTGAGAGTGACCTGAATCAGTTGAGCTATCTATAGATCGTTTCTAACGATCCTTGAATAGCTTGACTAATCCTGTTGTATTTTGTAAATATATGTAAATATTTAGTAGCTTAGTTTCTGTAAATAAATTTTATTACCTTAATAAACAATAATTCTGCTTTTAGTGTTTGCTGTGGCCACAAAGTTAAATCTTACAAACATAAGCTTTGAAATTTCAACTTTAAAGATAAGCAGCTAAGTTTCAAAAGAAAAAAAATACGCATTGCTGTAATGAGCTTGAATAAGTTGGAGTCAAAGAAAGTTTTTATCATTTCGTGTAGCAAATCCTTGGAAAAAAAATAGGAAACTATAAAACAAAGTCATGACAGGTATTAACATTAATAAATGATGAAACCAAAGTAGGTAGGTAGGTAGTACCTACCTACCTACTTTGGTTTCATCCTACTAGGTACCCTTTGGATTAAAGAGAATTTAACGAAGTAGATAAGTTCTTAGTTCGTAAATTACACCTATGAGCTTGAGATAGACTTCCAAAAATAGGTACCTAGGTTACTTACTTATATGCATTTAGAATAGAATAGAATAGAAAAACATTTATTTTGTGTTTCATAAACATAAAATACAATTAGGAACTATACTAACTTAATACTAGACACAAAAATGGACACCACTCAGCGTGTGCTGCAGCAACTTAGAGGTGCTGCAGCGCTGGTATTCTGTGGCACCGGTGAGCTCATATGCAGCAGCAGCTGCACACGCATGAACATCGTTTTAAAATTAAAACTTTTTTAACTAAAATATAAAAATCCAGGTAAGTAACAATTTAGGTATAGGTACATCTTATCTAATTATAAAATATAATATAAATATTAATAGTAAGTATTTAGTAAAATATAAATGAAAGAAAAATATTGTTAAGTAGAAATTACGCCAAGAACGACTACCTTTGAGATTGAACTTGTGTCATTAATAAATGATATTTTAATGATTTTTTAAAAGAGTAAATAGTTTTGGAGTTTCTAACTGGGGGAGGTAAATTGTTCCAGCATTTCGTGGCAGCATATCGAAAGCTACCACGAAAGGCAGTCGTTCTGTGGCGAGGACAGATGAGGCGTATAGCAAAGCGCATATGACGCTGAGAAATTTGAAGTTTTTCGTATAAATAGTGCGGTTGCTGAAATTTAATGACACCGAAAAGCAGAGTAGCAAAGTGTAGAGTACGGCGTGATGACATGTTCAGAAGTTTGTGATTATTGATGTAAGGAGATATGTGGGCTCGTTGCGGGATAGGGAAACAGAATCTTACGCAAGCATTCTGTATGCGCTGAATTAATTTTTTAGAACGCGCCAATAAGCATTCTCCAAACACATTGTCAACATAGCTAAGTTTCGAAAGAACGAGAGAGTCACATAGACGAATACGCAAGTCAGTGCTAAGGTACTCACGCATTCTGTATAAAACAGATAGCCTATAAAAACAATTGCGAGCAGTGAGCATTAAATGGTTTTCGAAATGCAGAGAACCGTCCATAAGTAGTCCTAGGTTACGGGTTTCATTTACACGATCAATAGGGACTCCACTTATTTCTACCTTGAGATCATGAGAAAGTATATTATCAATCGTTTTTCTAGAGCCTAGCACCAAAAATTTTGTTTTTATTGGATTTAGAACTAAACTGTTTAATGTGCACCAACTCTTTATGCGTTCTAAATCTTCATTTAATCTTTCCACTGCTATCCCAGATTCCTCAGGCTTAAAAGTTGTATACAACTGAAGGTCATCAGCGTATTGATGATATTTTGAGTTAGCTATAGTTGATATTAAATCAGCACTATATAATACAAAAAGTATTGGACCAAGAATGGAGCCTTGAGGAACTCCACGACTCACGGGCATATTAGCAGAAACTAAGGCAGTACCATCTGTGCGGCGCAGTTCCACTTGTTGGGAGCGATCGCTGAGATAGCTCGCAAACCATCTCGTTGCTGCGCTGTCAAAACCGTAGTACGTAAGCTTAGAAAGCAACAGTGAGATATTAATTGTGTCAAAAGCCCGAGAGAAGTCTAGTAGTGTTAGAATAGTGCCTTCGCCTCTATCTTGAGCGGCTAGAACATTGTCAACAACGTCTAGTAGAGCCGTTGCAGTGCTGTGACCTTTTCTAAATCCAGATTGTTTGGATGGAATAATGTTAGATTTTTCTAAATAATCAGTTAGTTGAATGCATATAACTTTTTCTAGAATTTTCGATAAAAACGGTAAAATACTAATTGGTCTTAATTCGGATATTTGCGTTGGGTGATTAACTTTGGGTATAGGCTTTACAATGGCAGTTTTCCATAGGGTAGGAAAAACTCCCGTCTCAATTGATATGTTGACCATAGCTGTTAATACACCAAGAGTCTGAGATAGTGTCAACAATATCATTTCCATTGACAAATCGTCAATACCCATAGCATTTGTAGTAAAGTGTCTAATGATTTTACTTACTTCGGTTTCGTCAACAGAATGTAAATCAAAAACAAATGATCCGTGCCTATTAAATTCGTAATAAGTCAGATCAGAAATTTTAACATCACTACTTCCGGGAAGCGAAAGGAAATGGTTATTAATTAAATTAGGATCTTGAAAATGTGGTGGAAGGTCCACGCATTTTTGGTTAAAGTTTGCAACATTCTGTTTAATATTTTTCCACAAGGTTTTTGGTTTATGATAATTGGAGTTAATATTTTGCTGAAAATATGAAGATTTCTCTGCATGAATTGCGGATATTACCGTATTTTTAAGATCTTTATAATATGTTTTATGTGAATCGATATTTGATTTACGGCACCTTGTATGCGCCTTGTCACGTGTTTTAATCATTTCTTTTATATTATAAGTTATCCAAGGATAAGATTGATCTTTTATCAGTATTTTCTTAATAGGAGCATGTTTGTCAAATAACTTTATTACAAGTGAATTAAAATCCAAAACCATTTTATCAATATCTCTTGAAATAATACTGTTCCAATTAATATTATTGAGATCACGAGAGAAACTTTCGAGATCAATATTTTTTATAGGTCGATAAACAATGATTTTTGGGGGGTTTTTTTCCTTTTTTATTTGGAGATTACAAGTTATGAAAGAATGTTTGCTTAAATCGGGTATGTAGTCTACAGTGATATCATTAATTTTAATGTTTGAACACAGAATGTCAATCAGAGTAGCACTGTGATCTGTAAAATGTGTGGGAACCTCAACGTATTGTGTGAGACCGAAACAATCTAAAAATTCTATTAGCTTTTTTGCATCCGAATCGGTTTTCAATAGATCAATGTTGAGATCTCCAGTTAGTATTATATGGTCAAAGCCTGAGAGTGACGCAATCGTGTCTGTAAGTGCATCTAAAAATATTTCTACGCTCTGCCATGGTGGCCGGTATGCCGTACCGATCGCTAACTTGAGCCGGGGCCTCCGGATGGGCGAGCAGACGCGCGCTCACGCCGCGCTTAATGTAGAAGCCGACGCCGCCGCCGCGCTGGCGGCCGCCGACAGCGCTCCCGTACTGCCGCGGCGCGTGCCGCAAGCTGTAGCCGGGAGGCGCGGGCGCGCGCGCCTCCTGACCCTCCCGGAGCCACGTCTCGTTGATGGCCAGTATATCGACCGGGTACCGCTGCATGGCCACTATAAACTCATCATGTTTCGTGCCCAGAGATCCCTTGTTCAACAGTCCAAGTGAGAAAAATTTGTTCATGATAAATTGAATAACAAAAGAGTACAAGGTTTGGTCGTATTTACAATTAATCAGAAGTAGTCTGAGGGACGAAACATGACGTTCATTAGCAAACTCCGAAAATGTCATCCACCCTCGCAGATACTTTGTACGGGAGCATCCATAAATATTAATACAAAACTCTTCACAATAATAGAAAAATTGAAAATAACTTAAACAAGAATTCAATAAAAATACTGTGCTCGTAAAATAAATTAGCCTACAAAGAAAATGAAATAAGTGAATATTGCACATAAAGTGAACACGATCTAACAGAAAACTAAAAAATATGAGATCAAAACTAAAATCGTTAAAACACACGAGAAAAGATAAACCTAACAAAATATGTACAGTCCGTTCTAAATCATTCGTCTCTAACACTTTACACGCAAAAAACCCGATCAAGATCACTTTCCGTACGAATACGTCTAGCGGGCTCCCCGTTCTCGCGACGTACGAGTATCGAGCCATCTCTCGTCCACGAAAACTTCCAACCGCGCTTGCGGGCCTCCTCCCGCGCGCGTCGGAACAGCAGGCGGTTGACCCGTGTCAGCCGCTCGTTTACGTAGAACCGGCGCGCGGGCCCCGGCAGGCCAAGCCCAGCGGTGTCGGCGCCGCGTCGCACGCGCGCCGCGCGCAGCAGTTCATCGCGCTGCGCGCGCCGCAGCAGCCGCACCACGAGCAAGCGTGGCCCGGATTCGTCGTTGGCAGCTAGGGGCGCGGGGCCGGCTGGGGGAGCGGGTCCGGCGGCGGAGGGAGCGGGGCCGGAGAAAGGAGCGGGCTCGGTGGCGGGGCCGGCGGAACGCGGCGGGGCGCGGGTCGCGGGGCGCGCAGTGTCGGTGCGGGTGCTACCCACGGACTCGCGGCGGGCGCCGATCCGCATCGCACTGACCACGTCGTTGTCCGCGAGCTTCACGCCGAGCTTGTTGGCGATGAGCGTGGCGAGATGGACTGGGTTCTCCCCGCTCGTTTCGCATACTCCGGCGATCTCCACCTCGTTAACTAACAGCTCCTGCTCTCTGTCGTTTAACTCGCATTTCAGACGCTCTACGGTAACCGAGAGGTCATTGACCTGTTGGTCGACTTTATCATCCAGACGCTTTTCCAACGAAGCGATCTTCTGCTCGATGGTGTCGCAGCGAACGTTGAAGCTCTGCATGGACGAAGCGAGTGCATCGATTTTGAGAAACAGCTGCTGCGTGAATAGCGACATTTGATCCGCTACATACTGTTTCAGAGCCGAAGTAATTTCTAGAGCTGACTCCCCGCTTTGCGATGACTCGCCGATGGTATCTCTAGTCGTCTGCCTCTGCTGAGCTGAGCTTTTGCGTATCGTGACATTTTGATAAGGGTCAATGACCTCTTCGTCTACGTGGCAGTCGATAGCTGGGGCATCAGTAGGAACAATAGGTTCAATATTATGTCCTGTCTGTATTGATCTCGTCTTCGGTGTAGATGTTGGCACCGGGCTAGATGGGGCTTTTGCAACCTTAGCCTTAGAGGATTTTCTTATGCAGATATCACACTGCCATTTAGCTTTGCGTTCGGCATCCAACAGGTAATATCTTTTTTCGTAGCCTTTGCATTCTATGTGAAAGTGCAACTTGCAGTCTACGCAAGACAAAATAGCTCTTTCTTTAATAAGTTGTTTGCACTTTCCGCAGCTTTTTGTGACTGGTGGCGACATCTCGTTGTTAATGTTTAGAACTATCTTACAAAAACCCTATGAGCAATGAATTCGCGCACCAATGACGAAATGTCAATGTAGTAGCGAGCGACGACAGTACGACGATTAGCGTCCAGCGAACAAACTTTCTAAAGCGCTGCGAAGCGGCATAGGGCGCTTAAATGTAATTGGTACGTTGGTACCAACGCGCGCGCTGTTAGCGGTGCGTAGAGTCACAGATTTAATAATAAGTAGTAGAGTCATGCAAGCTCGCTCGTAAAGCTTTTATGTTAGTGTGCGTGTGCGTCCCCAAAAAGCAATATTTTCTATCTTTATTAGTAGAATATCACCATTCACCATCACCACAAACAGTAAACACTGAACGAACAAGTACTCTATCAGTTTTTACACTGAATATGTTAAAAAAAGTTACTTTGATCAACACTTTTTGAATTAAATACGGAGGAGAAAACGATGACGCGTGCGCATACAGTGCCGCCGCGCACGGAACGCACGGAACATTTAGTTCGCTTCAAGGAAAACCGATTTTTGCCATCCATCCCGACCCTTATAATTACCGTTATAAAATGTTGAAAGTTTGTGCTTGTTCTCACCTAGCCATAATGGCCGGAACCATTAGGATGAAACTAGGTAAAGTGTGTAAGGTCATTTTTATTCAGGTTTGAGGGTGAAAGTTATATTATCCTACTTACCTACTTGACAAACAAATCTCATTTCTTTGTTCTTAAAATCTGATGAAAATAGTCAACTTACTTAGATAAAGATAAAGATAAAGATTACTCACCTTCTACTTTGTCAATCTGCGACCTTCCTTGCACAGCCGGATATCGCTCCCTTCGTCCTTGTTTACATTCTTCTCAGACAAACAAAATTGCCTTCAACAAACAAGTTGGCTGTCACCTGTTTAGATCTTTTTGTGATAGGTAGGTATAGGTACCATTATATTGCACAGTTCAATGGTTTTTGATTCATGAATCAATTCATGTGGCGAACTTTTGTTTAGGTAAAGCAGCTTGAATCTTCATTGTAGTGTATCAATCGATTTCTAGGACGGCGCAGAACGTCGTTGATCTATCTAAAACTAGACGTACTGAGGTTTCATCTTCATGTCAGAATATTTCCCGACATAGCCCTTGGCATCAAAGTACCTTGTCAGTCCATAACCCTAAAAAATGATTATGCACTTTATTCCTGCAAACTCTCTATAACGGTCGTTCTTATTAAGTGAGTATCTAATTTTACGATAAAACTTAGGGGAATTCTCTGCTAAAATAGACACATTTAAAAAATAAAAACGCGATGACCAAATAAAACAAAATACTTATAGTTCGTCTTAGGTAATTTATGTAAGGATGGAACAATCATCATTATTAATTTATTACTTTACAATTTTTGAGAATGGTCGTTTAGCTCTTTGGCCGAGGCTGAACTGCTAGTGACTAGGATTTTTTTTTTTTTAATGCATTCATCTCAATAAATTAACGACGCGGGGCTCGTTTTTTTATAAAAAAAAGTGTCACGCAGGTAGTAGTGCAGCCTTTGCATAATGAAATATGGAACCAATCAACATTGCTTTTAAAATGTCCTGGATAAATAAAACTGAAATATCGATAGCCAGACATGTATGCTTTTGGAAAAATAACTCGATTCGTTGTTATTGCTACGATGAAAAACTGGGCTATTACCTAATCTATTTCCGACGTTGACGGCAGTGGTACGATTTATTTACGTCTTCGTTTCTTGTTCAGGCAGAAAACTCACCAGCGAACAAATCATATAGCCAGATTTGGATATTCATTGTGTGTATTTGAATAAATGACAAATGGCCTTGTTCAAGCCGTAGACCATGAATGGTGAGATACCAAACTATGACAATTTATCACAAAACGTTATCGAAGGGAAGTATTACAGCAGTTCTCAGGCAAAACTTCCGACTATTGACCGAGATTTCGACCTTCTTTCGTATAATTTGCTTTTCTATTCAACTGTTATTTTTCCGCAATTTTTTCATCGTAGCGTGCTATTTTCGACAATTTCTTGGAAGACACAAACAGAAATACTATCCCTAGCTATACATTTAAGTTGTATTTCTGTCTATTAATCAATTGACATTAAATACCTCTTCAAACCTGGAACATCAGACAAATTGATTTGCTTCAAGTACACTGCAACTGCAGATCAAAACAGTCTAGTAAAATGTCTCATTTCAATTAGCTTTCAAAGGTTTAACATTGATATAATTATACTATCCAATGACTTTCGTTTTATAATAATTATACACATTTAACCAACATTATTATTTACACAAATAATTGTACCTAATGATCTGTGCTTAGCACATACTCATGAAACATTTTATACTATCTAAACCCTATGATGTAGTAACATGTAACACCCATTGCTCTAAATATTAATTGTACACCACTTTACAACAAACATTATATTTGTACCTATATAATATTTTTTACATAATCAAAACCCTATTAAGACCGCATGCAAACTACTATTCAAACAGTTGTTTAGTAGTCTCAAAAACATTTCCAATAAAAACAACAAATTATGGGAACAAACCTAGGTTCAACCTATGAAAACAGTCGCCGTAGTCAAAATTGGCTATCAACTCAACAATATCATCATTCTTACAGAATATAAGCATAACAGAAAATTATGTTAGCGGTGCGTGAAATTGCCTGATATCCAAAAGGAAAAGACAGTATACCTATAGGTACATACACATTAGGATCAAACGATATCTGGTATTGCAAGCGTCTGAATCTGAAACCATCAGAAAATATGGACGAAACTGTATCACTACCTAACCCACAATTAGATAATTGATTGATTGACTTCCTTTGAAAACTGTATTCGGTAACTTTTTGAACTCAAAAGTAATATTATAATTACATACAATCTTCCTTTATGATGACAAAATACACTAAACTCATGCAGTGTTTAAAACTATACGATCTGCATAACCATTTTACAACGCCTGCATTGGATACACTTTTAAAGATACATATTTATTATTTCGAATTTTTGACACCGTTTCGTTTAGTTTGGCATACGAGTATCTCCGTAAAACGGTTTTTACTACATCCACAAGTTAGGATTTATCGATGCGGTATGAACAGCAGACTGTGTATTGAACTGATTTTGCATAGCGTGTGGATATAAAGATATCCAACCTGACCATCCTTTAATGGATTAGGGATGTTATGGATATAGGTAGGTACTTATGATTCGTTTAAGCTTTCACTCCACCTTTAGCATATCCTCGCTTAGACAGTAGTACCCTATACGATGTGCTAGTTTTATAAAAAAAAAAATAATGCTGGACTTTTCACACATCATCATCTAGCCCCAAAGTAGAGTTTGTGTTATGGGTTAAAGATGACCGATATACTAATTAATATACTTTTTTGTTTGTAAATACATACATATCTGTGGAAGGTCTGATTTTAATTATTTTCACTTGATACGAGTATCTGATTACCTAAGTCAAATTAAGAGGAACTTTAAGATATTCAACAAAGAAAAGGATTAAAACAACAATATTGGTACCTAAGTACATAATCAACATAGCTGGTATGGACTTATGAAGTTAATATAACATCATTATTAGCTTCCTAGGAAATTAATTAGGGAAGTTTTCCCCTAAACAACGGTATAACGCTAAAACGATAACAGCCTGCTAAATCAACAATTGAATTAAAAAAAAATCCTATTTTTTTTTATTATTAATAGATTTGATTTTATACAATTCTGCAAATGGTTCTGTTTTTGGTTTGAATTGAAACCCCGTAATTAAAAAGTTATTAATTACCGATGTTTACTCTGAAATGCTTCAACATTTGAGATTATGTAATGTTGACGTTACATCTGGTTCATAATAACAAACACTTCGATGGTTTCTCTCCAATACTATTTGTTGTTCTTCATTTAAATTACACTGATTAAAGGTCAGAAGTAGCCCTATGTATCATAGTGTAGATTTCCTATGAGAGATTTTTTGAAATCGGTAAAAGTATTTTGGAAATTACTTCCTACATTACAAACTTTCTGTAATAAGTTTGTTTCGTAATACCGCTTAGGTATCAACAAAAAAAGTAAACACGTAAACGTGGTTTTAAATTTGTTACCCCTTCCTCTTGCTATGTGAGAACGCGGTTTATCAAAATCGAGCTCGCTGCAATACCAGAAACGTAACACGGCTAAAGTTACAGGTAATTTAAGATAAAACTTTGGTATGATTAATAGATCCACGGATGAGTAATGACCGGCGCGTGCCGATGATTCTACAACATTTAGCGGAGGACGAACCTAATCCTTTGACCCAACGTCTTTGTCTTAGGTACACGCTGTAAAGTAACAATTCATGAGGTGTTGCCGTCTTAAGGCTGTGGTCTCTTATTGTTCCGTTAATATTTCAAACTCATTCATAGATCAAGTAAATATAAAATACTTATCACTAACCTTAGCACCTAGATCTTCATTTACAAAGTAACTATCTTTTCTTCCAAGGCCGGATTTGTCTTTTTCTATTCCAAGTCATCAAACTCGTAGGCCGGATTTGTCACAATTGGCCCCTGCACTTGCCGCTTATCACTTGAACTATCACTTTCGTTTGCAACTATCACAAAGTTTGCAACATCACTTTTCCGAGAGGGAGGCCTCTAGACGGTTGTGTCTCAGGTAAGTCCTCCATTACTGCAGTGAGCATACTGCATGTATGTAGCGAGTTCTTCACCCGTGAGCTCGTCGTCGACCTCTCGAAGGCTGGAATTCGAGATGCTACGAGGCGACACGTAAGAGTCTGACGCCTCGTAACGACGCCACGAGTTGTCCCAGTAGAAACTCCCGCTCGGAGACTCGTTCACTATGGAGAGGTCTCGTCGGCTGTAACACTGAAAGGGAAACAATAATTACACTCCGCCCAACGGATCTAGGCATTCGTGAAGTTAGCCGTTTGCCTGCGCAGTGAACGTTTTTTCATACAAAATTATGTTCTGCGCAAACAATGGCTTACTTCACGAATGCCTAGATCTGTTAGGCGAAGAGTACGAATATACTTACAATCATTGAATAGTTATTCTAATTATTATTTTGTTTGAAAATGAAAGTACTCTAGTAGATACACATCAAGGGTTTTTATGCAAATTCGTTGTTTAGGACTGATCATAAAAAAAATCCCACACAGCAGGTATATTATCAAAATTTATGCGGTTTAGTTGGCAGTTGTCGTAAATTGTACAAAAACTTTAGTAGCAGGCGTAGCAGCTCCCATTGAAACTGCGTTGCAATAAATTCGGAAAGGCAGTCGTAATAAATCGCGACTAGCTAATCCGAACTGCGATCACAAACACTCGGTATTTATAAACTCGAGCCTAAAGTATTTGGTTGAGCAATTACGATCGCAGAATTAACTTGGCTTCAATTTTCAGTTTTCCTAATTGTTCGAAAATACCAGAACATAAATTCCAACTCGAACGATCTCAATGTGCTGTATGAATATAGCATTTTCAGAAACAAGCAATTCATTCACCCCAGACAACGAAAACCCAAACAACGAACAGTTTATAACGCAAGTCTCCTTAGGGGTTTGTCTGTAATATTGTAAAAGGCAACACTTTTAGTTTGACAGTTTTCCAAGCAAATTCTCGTGCACAAGCTTTTATGAATGTAAATAATATATCTCTACTTTCCACACAGACACATAAAATGCACTATTTACAGGTCATTCTAGAACACATGTAAAAGTTTGTGATTCTGGAATTTTGGATATGGAGGAATATTGGATAAAAATAAGGAAGTTATAAAGGGTAGATTCTCACCCTGAAGTTTGGAGATTATTTTCTGGCAGGTACCTACAACTTACATGCAATTGACATAAAATATTTTGTACCTACAAAAAACCTGAAGCTCAAGTCGATTCCAAGGCTCTCAAGTTTCATTTGAACCTTGAACCTACTACCTAACTGATATTTTTTTAAATAACGGATTGCATGTAGAATTTGAATACCTATACATTTTAAATCTACCTAATGTTTTATCATGATCATAAGTTCATTTAACTTAATCCTTTGAAAGTTTGATGAAGCAATTTCACTAAGGGATCTAACCAGAGCTTATTACATTCTATTACAAGTAGTAATGAAATTAAATAGCAAGTTAATATTAATGAGTAAGTTAGTTGAATATCACTTGGATTAAACTCTACTATACCAGGACCGGATATGTCTTTTCACACACACCAGTGCAACCAATGAGGACCGGGAGTGCAAGGGTATACCACAGCCCAAATGTTTATAATGAGAGTTGGGCCTGACCTCACCTGCGCTCGCGGCGGCGGGTCGAACAGCTGAGTGGTGACAGTCGAGAGTCTTCTCAACCGACGAGGGTCACGAATCCTCTCTGAATTCAACGCGGCTCTCTGTCGCTGGGAAGCCAGCAGTGCGCTGTAAGACCTGCCCAAAACTGGTCTCCCATGACGTACGCAGCATGCCGCTAATGTCATCTAGGGAAGAATCGGGTATTAACTAAGTTAGGTACATGTGAATATTACAAAAAAATTGATAAGAAGTTATGACTAACTCCATTTGACGGGTTGTCCTGGCCTTGCCCTTCGGCAGAATAGGTATCTTTCCTTATGTACAATGCTCTATGGTTTTTATTTCCACTTTTGTGATAACACATTTAGATAGTCACTAACAGTCATAGGAAGTGTATAAGTCCATTACGAATAACAATTTTTTTAGACCACCCACTGATCTCCGCCAAGATCGACACGTATGACCTCCAAAGCATGGAATACCCATTCATTTAATGGCTTCTTTTCATCGATTAATAACTGCTCATCAAAACAGCAAGCTACCTTTGATCTAAAAAGCTTTTCTTTTATGAAAACGTAGAAAACATCACAGGCCTTATTTAGCCATAAGCCACTCAAAGCAACGAAATAACAAAGTATATCATGTCGATGCTTGAAAATAGTAGGATTTATGTGTAGACATTCTCTATAAGGCCTTGAAATTCCACAGGAATAGGAGCGGTGAAATTTTCATAAATCTGCATAGATGTAGCTGGAGTAGGAATTGCCTATTGAGACAACAGTTCGTAATTGTGCGTGCTCGCTCGGCACCGTGTGAATTACAGTTTGCGAAGATAGGCAGTACGTGTTCAAGCAAGTGGCAGTTGTATTAGCGCTGCGGTGAGAGCACGATCTGGGTATATCGAAGATATTCATAACCTTGAAGTTGACATCAAAACTTTATAATGAAGCAAACTTGTACAGCTTTCGTAACAAGACCGTCGCGTCGTAAAGACGTCAACGACCAACTTCTAAACAAATATTTCCCCTTTTCATAATAATAGACAAAAAATCGTTAAATCCGCAGGTCGTACATGGGCAAGACTGGCTCAGGATAGAGGCGAATGGCAAAAGCAGATGACAAAGGCTGATGATGATGAGACAAAAAAACTTCCTATAGCTCACAGGGTTAATATATACGACGACCTCTGTGGCGCAGTGGGCGAAGGCCCGCCTGCGACGCAGAACGTTGCGGGTTCGATCCCCACCGCGGGACCAATGTTTGTATGATCTACAAATATTTGTCTTGGGTCTGGGTGTTTCTATTTATAATATGTATGTATTTACAAACAAAAAGTATATAAGTAGTATATCAGTAATCTAGTACCCATAACACAAGCTCAGCTTACTTTGGGGCTAGATGATGCTGTGTGAAAAAGTCGAGATTTTTTTATTTATTATTATTTATATAATAAAAAGCACAGGAAAGGGATGAATGGAGGGAGTGGGGGGAGGCCTTTGCCCAGCAGTGGGACATTGAGGGCTAATATAATATAATAATAATATTATTTATACATATATTACCTGCTACTATACACTTATTATTTAGGTAAGGTTTTTAATAATTCATTTATTTACCGATAAATAATTATAATGCAGCTATCGCACTCGTCGCTAATATCAACTGCTATACTTAACTAAAATAGCCCATAATGGTTTTGGAGATGTGCCAAGGTGCTATTATCGAGGACACCCAAAATACCTAAAAAAGTTCACTAGATTTGCTTCTGATCTACTGACAGACGGTTATAATCTCGTGAGCAAACCGCTTAGAAGTTTGTTGATACGTAGAAATGTCTTCGTGATAGGAAAATATTTTAGTGGAAAGACACTTCAGATTTTGACAAATAGAAAAACTTTTATCTCAAATATCGGTTATACTTTTACACAATGTAACAAAATTCTTATCACCCCAACATGAAATATTAATAAAAGTTCCAAAAGATAAAACTTTAGTGCGGAATAATGTTGACAAAACAACGTAACTTTTTGCTTCTAATGAAAGCTATAAGAAACACGTGTCGTTTCGATACCTTTATGAACAGTAAAACTCGACCTTCGTATTCTTTAGACGGATGGGTGTCACAACCCTCCCGATAAATCAATGAGAGTATAAAACTAAAACATTGCTATTCTATACGACCGGTGGTGTAGTCGGATATCTATAAGAATAGAATTTGCGAACACTTGTGCAATGAGCAGAGATTTGCACAAGTGTTAAAGATGTTAAAGGCCTGATTGCGTGTTTTAGGTATTTTTAAACTTCGAATAGTGTTTTACTATTCACTGGTCTACATTATTTTATGACTCAACATTCGAACGGTTTTATAAAAATTACCTAAAACACGCAATAAGGTCTTTAACAGCCAATGCGCTTCCTCAACCTTGGACCTTAACATTGAATTAATTTATTTACCTGATACACGTGGCCACATAATTCTTTAAAACAAAGTTTATGAAGTTAAATATCATGGACAGTTTACACAGTTGCTTAACCATCGGTGGTTTCATAATTATTCTTTTTTATATTTGTTTGTTTATAACCTATTCTTTTAAATTTTATTCATCAATGAAAACTTATTTGAAGCAGTGAAGTGAAACCGTTCTTTGGGGGGCCAAGCGTAGTAAAAGATGTTCTATGAAATTGAGATATCTGATAAATGAAAGCATCTTGAGGAATGATCGATCTGTCAGGAAGACGAGCAATTCTCAAATATTCAGTGATCGCAATAATGAGCATTGTCGCTTCCCACACACTTCGTCTCCGGAATAACTAATGGGTCGTTCGTTCGATATATATCAAAAAATTCAAAGTTTATCTTCAGTCTCATTTCGTACTAAGGGTTCGATTTCCTATCGAACTAAAGTAGTTGATCATAATCTTTTATTTATATATAAGTATAAGCTACCCTTCTAGGATAGATTATTCTTTGGTGTGATATCCCATCGTTATTCGAAAGAATGAAGTACAGAGTAATAATAAAATTGAGTGCTTAGCCTCATTCTCCGTTAGACCTTCGATTGAATAACCTCATCCAATTTTCATTTGCCAGCGCCGACGAAGAAACCAACTACGGAGGATTATTACAAAATGTTATTAGGCCGGTATAAACAGGAACCGGCTAATGCTGTGGCACATTGTGTTGTGAGGAAACTAAGAATTAAATTTTCCTTGTTCACGTATCTTGGACTATATAATTACGTTTTAATACTAAAAAGAAAACCAACTTCAATGTTTGACTCGAAACGCGGTGTGACTCAGGGCGTCAAGCTGTTGATTCGATTTCTATTTGTGACATGGCTAGGAGGGAAGGTGTTTAGAGTCTTACGGGGAAACTATCAATCCCTCAGGAATAAAATTTATATGGGACCACCTCTGGAGTATACCCTTTCAAACAAAAAAAGAATTTTGCAAATCGGTCAACAAATGGCGGAACAATTGCGTAACAAGATAAAAGAAAAAAAAAACAGACAGACGAATTGAGAACCTCCTCCTTTTTTGAAGTCGGTTGGTTGAAAATGAAGGAAAGGAAATCTTATCTAGGGCTACTATCTCACGTTGTCTTGTCCGTGATGTGTGAAAAGCAAAGACGGTAACTGTAATAGTCTCTGATTCGCCTCATCAAATATAATGTTTATTGCGTTATCGTCAGTTTATATCTCTGTCCCTGATTCGTGACATTTACAGATACATACCTACCTACTGCTGAAGGAACTGCGAAGCAATGTTGGTCATTTTTTTTTCTTGTTATTGTAATAGATTCAATCATTGTTAGATGATCTCTCGGAGATGTACCTAAACTGCGACCATTACAAACACGTAACGGTCTATTTTTAGTTTTTATTCCCTTCTTGCATTGTTTCTGATGATTTTTAACGCGAATCCTGCCTCTCGTGTTCCTATGTGTCCTCCGAGGAACCGGCATGCCTTGTCCGTGCACACACAACAACACAAACAACTCAACCTAGTTGTCTGTGATTAGAACAGATGCATCTCCTTATTATGATCACTTCCTTTTAAGGTTTTATAGAACAGACAACAATGCACACTTTATTATTACGAATACCATTAGTTTTCCAGCGGTGTAGGGAGGCTAACCATATTGACCACAAAAAGTAATGAATGAAATAAGTGGCGGTACTACTTGATATAACCAAACACAATATAATTTTATAAATTATACTCGTAAAACAAAATGTTCTTAAGAAATCTGCCATTAGCTCTAACAAAGTTACCGGAGGAAACATACATTATTAGTTACCTATGTACCTCGGGCTAACCCTCATCACAATCTACCCGCTTTTATTTTATTAACCGACTTCAAAAAAAGAAGGAGGTTCTATGTTCGGCTGTATGTATGTTTTTTTTTTTTTTTTTTTTTTTTTTTTTTTTTAATGTATGTACAGCGATATTTCCGTCAATTGTGGACCGATTTCCAAAAATTTTTTTTTGTTTGAAAGGGTATACTCTCGAGGTGGTCCCATATAAATTTTATTCCTGAGGGATTGATAGTTTTCCCGTAAAACTAAAAAAATCACTGATCTTTAAGAAAATTGTGGGCCGATTTCCAAAATTTTTTTTTGTTAGAAAGAGGTATCCTTTCGAGGTGGCGCCATATATATTTTTTTCCTGAGGGATTGACAGTTTTCCCGTAACATTCAAAAAACCTCATTCTCACTACACAACTCCTGACTCACAATCTGAGTCAAACATTAAATAGTTTGAAAAGGTATATTACACCCGAGGTGGTCCAAAATATTTTTTTTCCTGAGGGATTGATAGTTTTCCCCCTTGCTGAACTCCGGTGTGTCCTTTAGTAGGCCTGCCCATGACTTCTCTTTTCCTTTCCTACTTAAGCTACGATAAGCAGGGTCTTAATGTAGCTTACTATATTATTTACACTTACACTTTTAGTTACACAGTATTTATTTACTTACACTAAAAAGTGTAAAATAAAAATTTTTGAAAAAAAAATTGAACCGCCTTCACAGAACACAAACAGACGAACCTTCTACACACTAAAAAGAGAAAAATAAGAATATAATTTGAAGTCGGTGCCAAGTGAATACGATTAGGTACCTATAAAAATAAGAAATCGAGCGATAGCGTACCAGGATACAATTTTGCACCCAAGTTCTTTTGAATTTCTTAGATGTATATGAATAGTTGGCACCGACTTCAAATTATATTCTTATTTTTCTCTTTTTAGTGTGTAGAAGGTTCGTCTGTTTGTGTTCTGTGAAGGCGGTTCAATTTTTTTTTCAAAAATTTTTATACTTCGTTCAATTCGTTTACTTTTTTGTTTGCTTTCGAAAAGTACCAGTTTTCGAGAGTAAACATAGATAATATATCAGAAATTACTCGAAGGGGATACGTTGCGAAGATAGATTTTCTATAAGTTTCGGTTTCGACTTTTATTTACTTTTCGTCTTTTCCAATAGATGTCAGCGAGTCGTTGTTAAATAACAGATAAAAGCAATTTCATGTCCAATAGACAACTTTGTTGGCGTAGCGAGTGCGAGTTTTATTCCCGCAGCGGACAAATGTTTGCATTTTCTGCCCCACGAAACAATCACCGATGTTTTCAAAAATTAGTTTTCTTTTGTATCTATTAAATAAAAATTGTTCAATAATGCGCCAAGCTTTCATTGTATTATGGGTAGATACAAGTAAAGGTATAATTAATGTGTTATCAGTGCTAACAACTTAAAAATACATGTCATGTTTGTTACAACGTAAATCAATTGCCATTGTTAGATCAATAACGACGTAATGGATTTTATTTCATTCCATATCTTTGTCACATAAAACTGTGCATACCTACTCGTATAAATTTACATATACTTAATCAGATATTGTAAACTTTTTTTATTATACAAAATGTAATTTTCTCAATAAGCTTTAAGCTGATCACACATTTGTCCGCGCCGTACTAGCTTCAGTCATTTTTCTATACAAAAAATACTGATGACGTCAGAAAATGAGGCTCGCTTTTGACGTCTCAGCATTTTTCTATTGAATTGACAGTTCGGCGCGTTCGGCTCGGCTGGATCGACCACCTTTAAAACACCCGTAAGTGTAAGATTTTATAAGTAGATATATCTTACCTTAAACGCATTCCTGAACTTATTGGACATAATGTTGTAGAGGAAGGGGTTGATTGCGGTCGACAGGAAGTACAGGACCCCGGATATATAGGTCAGCACGATGTATATCTGCACAAAATACAATAGAATCAGTACCAGCCATCTGCAGATCTCATATTTTATACATTGCATGTAAAGTAAACATAGTCCACGCCATGAAAGAAATGCTGCGTGAAGTTGTTAAACTTACGAAAAACTAAGTATTATAACTTTATACGTAGACACCTACTAGAGCTACTACTACACCTACTAAACCTATACGCTTTCTTGCCCCGTTATCAAAAACAATCAAGGACTTCTTTCGTAGTGCAGAATCTAAGGGTCTTGCCTGAAGATCTGAGAAAATGCGAGCATTCTCAAGGAAAGTTGTTTGATTGGATTAATCATAATCAAATATTTTCGCAAGAAGAGGAACGTTATTGTTACATGACGCGTATCTATGTATCTGTCTGTCTTTATTATATAAAATGATCGCTTTTGGTTTTTTTAATTAAAAGGTGCCTCGATTTAATTTACTGGTGGGGATTTTGCAATTCTTTTACACAATATGTTATAAAATATGCATTCTTGCGATAATATTGTTATGATTAACAATGCATAGGTAAAAGTTAGTAATACGTAAGCCACATACCACAAACATTACAATATGTACGTGGAAAGCCATAAATCTGTCGTTCCGCTAGAACGCAAAGCAATTATTCTGATAAGTAGAGATCCATTGTTTTCATCGCTCCAGCCCGAATAGACTGCGACCTATATAGTTACCAGCCACTTAGTTCAGATTACAGACTGCCTAGTGCAGCTTCTGCTATATTGATGGTTTCGGGCTTGTTTTACTGTCCAGTAAAGCATTGATTAGTTACTTTTTCTCTCCAAAGTAACTAATCATCATTATCTCCCTGTCCTTATATTTCCTTCTTCCACTTTGCTCTATCAGCCATTATCTCAACATTGAATTCTTTAATTTTCATATCGTCTCGCAATGTAGATAACTAATAAGTGTAAGGTACGAAATGTCTCCTGGTTAGTCCTAGTCAGCGATGGTTGGCTGTTAACCTCCTTGGAACTTCAGAATTCATTATTACAAAAATAATGTTTCGAAGATCACAAAAATGTTTTCATGAACAATTGGAGATTTTAAAGCTTAATTTTCATCATAATCTGTGGAAAAATTGCCTATTTTTTTCATAAATAGTAAAGGTGCAAGGCAAAGCATCCAATTTAAGCTGAAGTTTTATCTAAAACCCTACGAACTTCGAAGATATTGAAGATTCAAATACATCAAATGTTCATGAACTTATGTCGCTGACTTTACACAATTTAACTAAACTAAATATAAAAAACAGTGTTGTACTTAATTGTGTTTAGGAAACTGCTTTCAATAACGTGGAATTGCTTTTTGAAGAAAATATTATTTATTTATCACTGTTCCTTTATTAAAAGAAGAATTTAATAAAAGATACTTAACAAATGATTTATCATTTAGGTGTGTAATGAATATACTCTGTTCATTTTATCATAAAAATATTTGTTTTAGAAGGTAATTTAAAAAAATAAAATTTTTAGTAGGTATATACACCTACCTAAATAGGCAGTTCATATGAGATAGTAGCCTCTCTCCGTTTGAGTTAATTGAGCTAGTAGTCAATCTGATGTCGGAGTTTCAAGGCCGCATTTATTTTGAGACGTGCCCTCCGAAATATAGAAGTGGTCAGTTTTTATTGCTACTAGCCGTCACCCATCCGATTTGTGACTGCGCAGAACGTCAACCTCTGAAGAACGGCTAATCAATAGACGCTTCCATATAAAGTAAAAAGTAACTTACCATGTAATAAGTATCTGAAGGTTCTTCCATGCTGTTTCCGTATATTGCCAGAAGCCGCTGAACGTGGAAAGGTGCCCAGCAAATGAAGAAGGATAGGGCCACTGCAACTGCAGACAAACCATTATTACGGTACACACATACACTATAGAATAGAATAGAAATAGAAAAACACTTTATTGTACACAAAAACACATTACAGGAAATACACGAAAACAAGTAAGTAGGTACAATGGGCGGCCTTATCGCTAAAAGCGATCTCTTCCAGACAACCTTTGGATGGACTGGAAAAGTTACACAGAAAAAACGGCGGTGCACAATAAGAACGTTAAACAAAATAATAAGAATATAGTACTTACACATACTATTAAATACATATACCTACATAAATAAACCTCAACATAAACATAAAATAAGCACATGGTCATTTTAGCATTGTAGCTGACATGGACAAAAAGTGTTCATAGACTTTAGATTTAAAGATGTGAATGGATTTAGATGAACGAATAGAAGAAGGCAATGAGTTCCAAAGAGCTACAGCTTGTACCGTGAAGGACTCGCCATACATGGCGGTAGTATGTACAGGGGTAGCCAGCTGCAGATTATCAGAGGATCGCAGATTACGATCATTTGCCTGGTGCAGGTACTCAAAACGCTCTTTAAGATAGAGAGGAGAGGTAGAGAGAAAAAGAATGTTATAAAGGAGGGCCAAGATATGAGCATTACGACGCAGACGGATGGGAAGCCAC
Source organism: Epirrhoe tristata (assembly GCA_951394285.1). Lineage (NCBI taxonomy): Eukaryota > Metazoa > Arthropoda > Insecta > Lepidoptera > Geometridae > Epirrhoe > Epirrhoe tristata. Next base: position 5,721,935 of record OX596145.1, read on the forward strand.
TTGAGTTTTGCACGGAATTCAGACACATGGTCAAACTTACGTAAGCCAAATATAAACCTGATGCAAAGGTTTTGAAGGCGCTCAAGTTTGTTAAGCTGCAGTTCTGTAAGATCCAGATAGCTGGCATCGGCATAGTCTAGTATAGGTAGGAGAAGAGATTGGGCCAGCGTAACCTTGGTAGCGGTGGGCAGGAAATTACGTAGTCTCCGAAGAGACGCAGATGATGCAAACATTTTGCGACTAATTTCACTGATCCAAGGAACCCAGGAGAGTTTGGAGTCCAAAATGATGCCTAAGTTTTTAACTGAGGGACTAATTGGCACTCGAGTTCCATCAAAAATAATGGGAGGTAGAATCGAAAAATCAACATTGTTGAAAGCACTGCTGAAGTCAAGGAGTGAAAGAATAGTTACTTTACCACTATCCATTCCAAACCGAATATCATCGGTGATTTTGACTAGAGCAGTAACTGTGCTGTGGCCCGGACGGAAGCCAGACTGAAGTGAGTTTAGTAAGGAGTTTTTAGAAAGGAAGTGACTTAATTGTTGGTGAATAAGACGCTCAAGGATTTTAGATAGGTAAGGAAGAATAGAAATAGGTCGGTATTCAGAGAAAACAGAAGGATTGGATTTTTTGGGCAAAGGGATTATCTGAGCTTCCTTCCAGGCCCGCGGAAAGGTGCTAGACATTGTGGACGCATTAAGTATGTACGTGATGACATGTACAATTTCATTAAGTATTGGTACAATCATATTGCGACCAATACAGTCGCTGCCTACAGCACTTGAGTTGAGTGCTGCTATGCTTGTGCTCTAATGCTAACTTTAGATGGATCAGTGTTTGTTACGGAATCATGGATATGTCGGCGTTGCGCGTCTCTACACAGCCTGTTGCAGTGATTACGACTCTCATTATATTTTGCCAAGTTAACATCAGTGGGCTTACATCTGTACCGCACTTTAGCAAGATCTTTCTTGTGCATAGCTGACCGGATTTGATCAGTGATCCATGGAGCCGGAAGATGCTTAAGCTTAACAACATGGATGGGAGCTATAGTTCAATTACGAAGGATAAGTCGTCTTAAAAAAAAAGTCTTTCGAATAGAGTGGAATAGTGAAAAACCTTGCGTAAAATATTAGGAGACAAGAAAACGTTTCTGTCTAAATTCAGCTAAAATCACAAAGATTTACTTTGGTTCTTGCGGCTTAAGGACATATAAGGCTTAAGACACACCTTAAAAAACATATAAGCCGCAAATACGGCCTCATACATTTAGGTAGCCACAAATAAATTTCACATTCAATCATGAATCCACTGAAGCGATGAGACCCAATGGCAGCCACAGATGTCCACAAATAGGTAGATTTGTCTCTGTAAGTACTCGAACTAAACTCCGTCACAGGGATAAATACCTATATATTAAAGACTAGCGACCCGCCCCGGCTTCGCACGGGTGCAATGCTGATACTAAATTAAATACACTACAGAAAAACTATGAACGTTGTATATAAAAACATAGCAGCCCGCTCCGACTTTGCACGGGCATAAATAAGCCCAAAAAAATAGGTTAATTTACGACATCACGTTAGAAACCTCTAAAATTAGCAATGTTGCCTTAGTATATGATGCATGTATTATACTTAAAAACCTTCCTCTTGAATCACTCTATCTATTGGAAAAAACCGCATCAAAATCCGTTGCGTAGTTTTAAAGATTTAAGCGCACATAGGGATATAGGGACAGAAAAGGCGACTTTGTTTTATACTATGTAGTGATTTTGAATTGCACACAAATTGCACTACATTGTTGATGCCGTGTTGTGCTACGTGCTTGATGAACACCACATTACCATAGTCTATCAAATCAATAATAGTGTTGTGGTAAATTATTATTACCAAAATTAATTGACATATGCTATCAAAAACTCGTGCAGAGATCCATATAACTGTTTATTTAAAATGTAATAATAATTGAAATTGAAAAGTATTTGTAAGTGTGACCTGATTCTTTGTTGCCTTGATTCTTTTACTTACATAATTGTAAAGCTCGTACATTGTGTAGTGGAGAAATAAAATTGTATTGTATTATAATTTTATGGTAACTCAGCATTAATATTAGGTAGATATTATAGAGCTGTTGTTGTTGAAACTAACATCAGCTACCATCATTAATCACTATGCTCTCAATTTGCTTCAATGGTAATTAGTAATAGCCACGACTCAACAAGTAAATAAATAGATAACAAATGTTAAATCCACTGACACTTTTACTGATTTTGTTTAGATTGAACTACTATCATGATGAGGAACTTATCTTACTTAACAATAAGATACCATTGTGTTCACGTTGCAACAAGGAGCTTTATACCTACTCACCTAACATCCTAATGACTCTCCTCTGTGAGGTCCCATTCCTGTACTGCATCGGTGCACTGCTGGTCCGTTCACTGTCCACCGATAGCTTCTTCACCGGGTGTAGCACTCTCGACGTTCGCAGCTTCATTCCGATCAGCGCGTACAACACGGTTATTAACGACATCGGCACCACAAAGAACACGAAACTCGATATTATGAACACTTGATGCACCCCGCGGCCCTTCACTGTACACGCACTTGTGGTCTGTCCATTCTCCTCGTCATAAACTATTCCGAATTGCATGGCCTGAGGTACAGCCGTGCATAGAGCACAAATCCATATCGCGATTATGAAACGCACGGCCCGGGAGAGTTTCGACATTGTGTGCGACATAAAGGGACGGCATATAGCGATATACCTCTCCACTGTGAACGCGGCTATAGTCAACACAGTTGCGTTAGCGGTCGTCTCGGACGCGAGCCCTATGATTATACACAGTGCCTCACCCAGCGGATAAGTATATGGGTTCCACAAACGATACAGCTCTAGGGGTAGCCCGCACACTAGTAATATCAAGTCTGAAATCGCCAAGCTGAATAGATAAAAATTAGTCGCCGTATGCATGGAGCGGTTCCGCGATATGACGACACAAGTGCTGACGTTTCCCAGGATTCCCGCGAAGAATATCGCCACGTACATTAGCGACAGTGGAATTATTATTTGCAGAGTGTTAGGCTCGGAAAATGAGCTATCAGAGGCGGTGAAATTGGTCGAATTCAAAACGAAATAAGATTCTCCATTGGCATGCTCTATGACTTTCTGATCTGGTAGGGTCATCGTGTCTTTACCTGCGAACAACAAAACAATTTCCGTCTTATTACAAAAAATATGAACCAAGTTTAGCGAAGTACTGATTAAAAAACTGTCTCTAGAAAAACGATATTTAAATACTCGTACAGTCAGCAATGAAAGTGGATTAACATGTGATGTTTCACAAATCTGAATATTTCCGAAATCCGTAACATCATGACCATCAGAATTTCGACAAATATTTGAAGATTAAGTCTCAGTCCATAATAATTTCCAAGGCAAAGTTAATATTTCATTAAAAATATAAAATAATGGCGTGACGCTTTTTTGTGGTAACAGTTTTGTTTTGACATGGGTCAACATGGTGTTCAACTAAGGTTTAACTTTTTGTAATAATGCAAGGCCATTTGTGTTTACAGTTAACTAAAAAATCAAACCTGTTCTCTTAGTATATAGGTACTGGTTTAAGTCTAATCTGTTTTAGATTATACTTAATATGTTACAACTTTTAAATTCAAGGTAGGTGCTGTTGTGACCCTTTGTTACGAATTTTAATTGCTCTACACTCAAACAGGTTTTGTTTATTTCGTCTGCAAAGCCTTTATTTCTATGAACGATAACATAAATATGTGCATACTAAAGTATTATGTTGATGAAACTCGTTTCTGTGCCGAATGGGCCTATTTTTGTCTTACCTATACCATTTACGTAAAAGCAAATTAAGCCAATTTGACTCATTTTATTTGTCTAGTGTTATTACGTATACCTTGTAGGTTTAGTTTAGGATATACTCGTATGTACCCAAAGTACACCAGTTACCTAATTTGTGCTAGTAGTTAGGAACCTAAAATAAACTAGATAGGTAGGTAGGTACTTGTCTTGAGTTGATACACACAGACAGAAACTAAACATAAGTAGGTAGGTACTCATAAGTTTGCACCGACACCTTTTCTGACCTTTATCACAAGCAAATTAATATATAATTGGCCTGAATTGAGGGCAATCAATTAAAATTTGAGCAGACAGCGGCTTATCGAATCAAAACCATAGGGGTACCTACTGATTACCTATAGGACCTCCTTCTTCGCAACAACCACTGTGCATAATAATATTATAAATGCGAGTGAAAGAATGTGTGTGCGCGAATGTATGTTACCCATAGAATTGTATATTGTTGTCCCTATGTTACCTATCTCCATCACAGAATTTAGATATAGTTCTGTGATCTCCATGATGACTTATGACAGGTTCCTATATAAAAATAAAACGTTACCTACGGACAATAAAATATGATACCAGGGCCTTGATTCATAAAACAGCGGAATGCATTCGGTTCGGAATCGACCGACAGCAACCAATCACGGTGCAAGAAACGTCAAATTCGGATCAATTCCTGCACTGTGATTAGTTGCTGTCGGTCGATTCCGAATCGAATGCATTCCGCTGTATTATGAATCAAGGACCAGGCGTCAGTTTAACTGTCAAACTTCTAGGTGGAAACTAGTCGTAGCTTTTACCTATGACTGTCCGTTGGATATAGAAACCGGGCATGATAAAATTTAAAATATGTATACTTAGATGGTTTAAGTTTTGGCATAACACATGCTTATGTGTTATGCCAGAACTTAAAAAATTACTAACTTAGAAAATTACGCCATACCACCGGCCACAGGAGCTTTCCTGTGGCCTGTGGTATGGCGTAATTTTCGAAATCAACCCTTATGGGTGTCAAAGATTTTAAGGAAAAAAATGTTCCTTGGTTTAATTCACTCCAACTTGGTACAAATAAACTTATCATGAATAATAAAACACGATACTACCCCTAGGGGTGGTGCAAAGCAGAACTAAACACAAAGTGGTGATGACATGGTGTTATAGGTACTTATGGGCTCTTGGCGACATCGTGGCATTAACTACGTGTTTAAATAACAAATTGAGCCATAATTATTAACGTCCTTAATAATACCTACTACTAATCAAATTATTTTGTCTAGTCGGAATCAATTAGTAGGCATTTGGCACCAACGCAATATAGGTAATTAATAAATTAATGAAACGTTGACGTATTCCAAAAAAAGGTTCAATTTTTATTATTGTAGTAAATTAGGACTACTTAAAGGTAACTTATCTACTAGAGATATTCTGTGCTAGAAATGACATCGATGCCTACGAGGAAGATTGGTGGAACGTGGCTTAGGACAGAGACCGTTGGAAGAGTTTGGAGACCTTTGCCGAGCAGTGGGATGAGATAGGTTTATTAAAAAAATATTAAAAAGATCTAACTATACCTACCTATAAGCAACGGCGGTTTATAATGGTCCTTGAGTAATCCAGTTTAATGTGACAGCAGGATTGTCTTTATTGATATCCTGAGGGTTAGTCGGGCGCGATATTTTCTACTAAATAAATGCAAACTAAGTTCGCTTTTTCCCGTGGATTTTTTAACTAGTTCTCTTACAAAGCTACTCAACCTCTGTGTCTGAATTCCATGCACGTCACATAAAATCGTCAAAAATGTCCAAAGCAAAAAAAAAATCCGTAAAGAAAACAAAATAATGAATTCACGCACGACATCGAAATAGGTAAAACTACTTTGCGCCCAACAATCGTCTGCCGCTGACTGTATTATGATAAGAAAGCAAAGTGTGCACATATTCATTTGGCAGATATTCTAGACGATAACCAGATCATGCACATGATTTAGGTACGTTTTTAGCGTTACGAATTATTGTTGAGTGGTTTACGAACATTGTGCGATTAGAAATATATAATTAGTACGAGTATATTTGTCGTAGTACCTACCTTTGTAGGTAATCTAACTCAACGACCCTGATTTTGATAAGATAAGATAAGATAAGATAAAATTGTTTATTTTGTGCCACAAAAAAAAACAATAAAATACATTGACGTTAGTATAACAACGCCAAAACGTTGTTGGAAATACACAAAATCTTACATCTTAGGTACCTATCCCAGATCCTTGGAAGATTTCTGGGGCTAATCCTGTCCAAATACATATTTGACATTTGCCCATATCTTCCAGAAGTTAGCAGTGATAGGTTTAAAAATAACTAAATGAGCGTTACGAAACGCACCCTGGTTGAAACTAGCACAGCACCGTCAAGAGAAGCAAGAAGAAAAACTCATTTTGTCTACATCAGTCGGTGAAGCTTAGGCGATGGATGATGATGAGTGATATTGTAAATTCATACACATACTTGATAGAAATTACGGAATTGCTTTCGACATATAAATCTTTTAATGCCGTTATGATCAGAATATAAATATGGTTATTAACTATTCTCAGTTGACCAGCATACAAAATACAGTCTGATGAATTACGTAACTGTTACTGCTAATGTACGAAAACCGTCTAAATGCGAGTATTTTGGGATAATTCTACCAAACAACTTGTGTTGAAACTTCAATTTGAGTTTGCCAACAAAATACCATGGATCAAGCAGTCTACGTTGTTTACTTTGACGAAGTAGTGGTTTAATTCCACCCTAGAGGTCCACTCATTATTAACTAGGGTAGGTGCCTATAAGCTATTAACTCAAGCACTAATATTAGCCCTTTGAATTTTCAAAGTTTGGATTAATGCCTTCATCAAATTAATTGGATGGCTTGTTGTGACGAGCAAATAATAGGTTATTATTTTTTTCTGTACACTATTACTTGAAATAAGACAGAAAGTGCAAACATACTTTTTTAGCATTCTTCTGGAAAATATTGTCCATAAGTTTTCATTAATTATTCAACGATTGTCGCATAATATAATAACTGTCTATCTCTAGAAAGACAAAGTGATTTTACGATCCTTCTAAAACAAAATAGGTTACCGATTTAGCGTCTTAAACATCGAAAACAACCTTTTCAACACACTTGCTCATAAAGTGGCTCTATGGTCACCGCAATTAGGCACATAATGACACCCATAATCAAACTGTGACTTTTTCATTACAATAACTCACTAGTGAGTAATAGATTTTTTTTTTAATTTTATTGGTTGAGTTGCTTTGTTCTTTAAAAAGTTTTTATTCAGAAAAAAGATCGTGTTCAATAGAACAAATAAATTAATGTTCCTATTGCTTGCTCATTTCATGCAACTTCTAATTTAAATAGATAATTTTAACTCGTACGTGTTTAATAAATAAAACTTTCACTCAAATATAACTTTTGTTTTCTCTATAATAAAAGAAAACTTTAAATTCCCCATTTTGTACGTGGCAGAATAGGCCGCAAACCCTATGCGCGGCGCGGAAATATAGTCTGTGGCCGATCGCAATGCGCGCGCATAGGAAAACTGATGAATTTTTCCCGCAATAGCGAAACATTTTTCACAACTCGTTTTCACTGTTGAAAATGAGTTTTTATTGTTATTTTATTTACAAGTGTGTTGAAAAACGTCGTATGATACACGTGTGTAACTTCTTGGATAGTTACAGGTTTTATATATATTGAGCTTTCTTCTGGCAGAATGACTGGACGACCTATAGGAACCGCAGAGGCTGCGTTTTTTCCCACTGACGCAAAAAAGTCGTTAAAGGTATTTGCTACTATTTCCGGATCTTGTAATATCTTTTTATTTATTTTTAATTCAATATTTTGTTTACTTTTTATTGGTAGTTTATTAGTTTGTTTTTTTACTACGTGCCACATTGTCTTAATAATATTGTCTGATTTTTGAATTTTTTTGATGGTTTGTAATTTTTTTGAAGTGGCAACTGTTTTTCTTAGGGTTTTCTCATATTGCTTATAATTCTCATTAAGAATTGGATTTTCGAAATGTGATGCAATGATTTTCAAGGATCTTTTGTGCTTACAAGATTTTTTTATACCAGTCGTTAACCATGGTTTTTTATGTTTCGTTTTTATTTTTATTAATGTTTTGGGTATGTGTATATTAAGTAATTGTATGACTGTTTCGCTGAATAAATTATAGTTAGTGTTTACGTCGTTATCATCGTTCAGAATTTTTTCAAAATTAATTTTTCTTAGTTCAGTAATAAATAATTGTAAATTTTTATCATTGAATGTTCTTTTTTCTTCTAACCAGTATTCACGTGTATCTACTTTTTTTATTGGGATATTTGTGAGTACGCCTTTATGGTCACAGAAACCATATTCTTTTACGTTTGCAACGAATTCCTTATTTTTAAAGTTTGTAAATATGAGGTCAATGCAGGAGTATTTTATTGTGTTCGTTTTTTTTGATAACTTTACTCTTGTTGGTTCTTTTACGTGTTGATAAAAATTGAAACTGTTCATCAAATTTAAAAGGGGAGATGAAATTGTTATATCTAGAACATCTACGTTAAAATCGCCTCCAATGATTATTTCTTTTTTCTTATATTTTTGTTGTAATAACTGCAAAAGTTTTGTAAGTGTTTCATAAAACAGATTTGGCATCCTTTTTCTGTTAGGCCAATATACATTTATAATTATTATTTCTAATTTAGGTATTTCAATGGCACATATTTTGATGAGAAATTCTATACTAAATTTAGCAATTTCTTTTAGTTCTATAAAATCTATTTCATCCTTCAGAAAGATACATACTCCTCCGCCTTCATAGTTTGATCTGGCAAAGTATGTTGCTAGTTTATAGCCTTCTATTTGGAGTAGGTCTAGTTTTGTAGACGTTACCCACGTTTCAGATATACATAATACCTGGATATTCTTTTCATGTTCTGTAGCTGCTTCTAATAGATGTCTTTTGTTGCATAGACTTCGTATGTTTTGATAAAGAACATTGATTTTATTCTCGAAAAAACACTTCGGATAATCGATGTGTCGAGTTGGGTTTCGTTTGTTTGTAGGTGTTATTTCGGATTGTATTACTTACTTGTTGTCTGCTCTCATGGGGTGATTTTATCTCAATAATTTCCTGAGTGTTGTTCATCGATGCATTTTTCTGGGTCTCGTTTCTTTGTGTGAACTCTTTTCCATCTATTATCAGTTTATTATCTATGATGTTTGCTCGTTGTCCATTTCGACGAGCTTCTACAAGTTTTTCTATTAGCATTTTCCTGCCTTGTTGTGCCTCTGGTCCCAGGTAATCCGAGATTGATATACCTGTGTTTTTAAAATAGCGCCGATTTTGTAGTATATACTTGGTCATGCTTTTGCTAAGCAACTCGATGACTAGGGGTCTTTTTTTCCCCCATTTTCCTAATCTATTCATATCTTCGATGTAACCCGACAAGTTAACATTGAGTATATCTTGGAAGATGTAAACTACTCTGTCATGCAGTTCGTATTCGTTTTCTCTTGCATTTTCTTCTAAACCATAAAGGACAATTTTTTTCGATGTTTCAGTCTCCGCATTATATTTCTGTTGTTGTATTTCAGGTTGGCTATTAATCGTCCCTGGATTTTGAATATCTCTTATTTTTTTTGTAGCTTCAGATTTTCTTTTTGTAGTTCGGCAACAGCTTTATTGGTTTCTTCTAATTTTTTAATTATAATTTCTTGTTCTGCCGATAGAGTGTTGGTTTTTTCTAATACTTCTTCTTTTAGGTTCAGTATTTGGCTCGAGGTTGCTGAGATGATAGTCGATTTTACTTCGTTTAGTATGGACATTTTGATTAATTCAAACTTTTTGTCGAGAACTTTTTCTCGAAAGTATTTGAAAGCGCGATGTCTAGCCGTTTATACTCATATTGCGAAAAATTCCATATATTCAGCGACAGCCAAAATGGATTTAGAAAGAATCGATCTACTTCCCTGGCAGTTTATAAATACATACACGACATACTCAACATTATAAACAATAAAGATCATGCTATTGGTATACTATTAGATATGAGCAAGGCTTACGATAGAGTGACATACGAAATATTACTTTCAAAACTTCATGGTATAGGAGTCAGAGGCTTAGTCCACGATTGGTTTAAATCATATTTTAAAAATAGGAGTCAATATGTTGAAATAGAACATTTTAATAACACTACAGGACATATAATGAAAATAAAATCAAATAAAATCGACATCACTAATTCTATTCCTCAGGGTAGCGTTCTAGGTTGTATACTATTTCTTATTTATATAAACGACTTGCCAAAAAATATAACTAACTCATGTACTCTTTTCGCAGATGATATTTCAGTCGTTATCCCTGCAAAATCTATCTCAGATTTAAATAAAACATTGGATACTACTTTAACAGACATAAAAAGTTGGCTCAACGATCACAACCTTCAATTAAATTTCAAAAAAACCAAAATAATGCAGTTCTATCCATACCAAAAAAAACCACTAAATATAAATTACTCTTTTCAAAACACCCAACTAGAAACCGTGAACACTTATCCTCTTTTAGGTATAGAAATAGATTCCAATATAAACTGGAAAACGCACATCAAAAAAATAACAACGAAACTCTCTAGATTTACTTATGCTTTATACGAACTCAAAAAATTGACCGATGAAAAAACAGCAACCTGTGCATACTATGCCTATGCACACGCTTGGCTCCACTATGGAATTATTCTTTGGGGCAATAGCTCAGATGTTCATAAGCTTTTTGTTTTACAAAAAAGATGCATACGCATTATATACAATTTAGATACCATGGAGAGCTGCAAACCATATTTTAAACAAAAAAACATTTTAACAATACATAGTTTATATATCCTAGAAGTAGGAACATTTGTAAAAAAACATATAGACCTTTTTAAAATTTACACCCGCCCTCAAAATTTACGCCAAAGAAATAAATTAGATTTTCCTTTTTCTAAACTTCAGATGATTCACACCGCTCCGTATGCAATGTCTACTAAAATATTCAATCAAATCCCCCAAGAAATTCGACACCATAATTTGCCAAAATTCAAATCCCTCTTAAAAAAATATTTAATAGAAAACAGCTTCTATTCTTTGGAAGAATTCCTCTCTAAATAAATATGTAAACTATGTAAATTTCTAAGCTGTAGGTTTAATGTTATAATTAATAATGTTTAATGTTATAAATTCTAATATAATTAAGTAAGTAGTAGTGTAACGCGAAGTACCGGGCTTCCTAATTTAAATAATGGACCACGTCGCGCCAAAACATCCGCGACGCGTTACGTTTCCTCGACGTCTAGCGCCACCTCGCGCCGACCGCGCGAGATTCGTCTCCCGGCACGCTTTCGGGACGCGGACGAGTAGTGAGTGGCTTACTACGTTCGGACAGACATTGTTATTTGTGATTTTATAATTTTATTTCTCTTGTTCTCTTAGTACTTATATCTTTTCCCCGTGTTATTTTGACTAATTAATATACGTGTTTTAACTTCCACTGTGCGTTGGACTCATTTGCCGAACCCTGAAGTAGCTAGCTAGCCGGGCTGGCGTTAAACTGGCTACCCAAGCGAGGGCCTTTTGAACAAAGTGCGTGCAGTGTAGAAGTGAATACCTACCGGGACATTATTATAAAGTGTTATAGACAATCACAATGCCGCGTACTCGTCGACAATCGCGCCGGCAGTCCGATTTTGAAGATGCAATTGAGACGGACTTTGCCGCGCCGACGCCCGCGCCGCCGACGCCACTGACTCCTTCAGCGGCACAAAACATCAATGTCGCCGATATGGCGACCCTAATGGCAACGCAGACAGCAGCATTCGAGCGCCTACTTGACCGTGTACTCACTCACGAGTCTCGTCGCGAGTCACCATCACCGACGCCAGCGGCGGCGCCTTCGCCCGCCGGCTCGGCGTACGCGCCCGCTCACCATCTGGGAACCTTCGCGCTGTGCACCGCGCGGTTCAGCGGAGCGCCCGGTGGCGACCCAGTCGACGGCTTCATCGATGCTGTGGAAGCCTACAAAGATTGCGCCTGCGTGGGAGATGATAACGCCTTGCGCGGCTTATCCATGCTAGTGACAGGAGATGCAGCCGTGTGGTGGCAAGGCATCAAGTCTACCATCACCTCCTGGAGCGAAGCTGTGACCTCTCTACGTAGCGCCTTTGGGGACAGCCGTCCGCCTCACAGAATATACATGGAACTGTTCAGTATGTCACAAGGTCCGTCAGAGAAGACCGAGCTATTTGTCGCCAAGGCGCGAGCCCTGCTGGCCCGCCTTCCCCCCGGCGACATCACTGAAAAAGTTCAGTTAGATATGCTCTACGGCCTTCTACACCGTCGGGTGCGTGAGCGCCTTCGTCGTGATGAAGTGACATCGTTTGATGTGCTACTCCGTAAGGCAAGACACGTCGAAGACGCCACTGACGAAGCTACCAACGAGTTCTCACACCGACGCCGTACGGTGCCGCCTACAACTTCAACAAATGCTAGCGGAGGCCTAGCCATCAAATCGACCTCGCCGCAGCCTAATCGGTTCGCGCCGACGCCCGCGCCACCGCGTTCCGCACGCGGACTACCTACGTCGAGCCTGCATAGCAACAGCGACGCTGCCGCGACCCGGAATGCCGCGAGCGCCGGGGCTCCCGCGCCGCCGCCGCCGCCGCTCTCTACTCGCGACGGGAATCGAAGCCGATTTTGTGTTTACTGCAAACGATATGGACATTTGCGCGACGAGTGCCTGAGATTGAAAGGCAAGACGGACACTGCCGAGCTACAAACCGCTGCCGTACCTACCTGTTACGGTTGTAATGCTAAAGGAGTGACGCGGTCCCAGTGTTCGAAGTGCAACGGCGAGTACTACGCCGTCGACGCGACTTGGTCCATTCCCGCATCAAATAATTTTACCGGTGAGGTAAAACCTCAGGTAAGTGCGCTCAATAATAATAACTCAGAACAAACTGCTTCCCTTCCAAGTGTAAATGTATCATTCTTACGTGTTCATAAACACGAGCAAACCCGCGTGCGTAACGATACTTATTTGCCTACGCAGTTTAAAGCTGTTATTCCTGCGCTATTCAGAAATGAAACCAAACCTACTAATGTAGTTGAATACGCCCTGACCGATTTTCTAACAAGTCTCCCTTCGCGTTTTTTCGGTTTGTTAGATGAAAACGAATCTAGGCCTAACTTAAAATCTATTTATAGTCGTGAGGGACCTGGTGCTTGTGATGCTGCCTACTGTGTAATGCCTACGCGTTATTTCGATCATGCGAGTGAAACTTCCAAACGTACCGCAACACTCATAGACGAAAGTAGGGTGACCATGAGTACGAAAAGTAGGGCGACAATGAAAAATGTGGGACATTTTTCCACAGTGAACACCAACGACAAAAATGTTATCCCGAGTGACTCTTTTGAGCACCAGGTTAGATTAAGGCCTATTTTAAGTGTTTTAATTTTAGGTATTAGGGGTAGGGCTATGTTGGATTCAGGCGCAAAGAGCAGCATTGCTGGTTCGTTACTTTACGAATTGCTTCAAAGACAGAACCACCCGTGTGTAAAGGCTGCACGTCGGGTAAGGCTCGCCGACGGGTCGGCGCGTGATCGAGACGTCCTTCTTACTACGTTGGAAGTAAGAATCACCCCTGAAAGGTCAGTGTCCCTAGAGTTTACGATTTTTCCCGATGCTCACGGGAATGAAACATTGTTCGGGATGGACTTTTTAGTAGCAGCGGGTATCGTACTTGATTTTGCAGCATCGACGTGGCACCTTTCAGGTGAAAATATCAAGTATCCAATCGAGTACGAAAATCCAACTCGGCCAATTATGGATTTTTCAGCAGCTGATTTGTTGCGTGACGATGAAGGCGTCATGCTCACCCCTGGTGACAGACAACAGATGTCTGATTTATTACAGCACAATGCTGACGTTTTTGAAATGCAAGGGGAGCCTACGCCTTTTGCGGAACATAGCATCGATACGGGTGATCATCAACCGATATCGGTTCCCCCTTACCGACTCACTCCGGCAAAAAGGGAGCTTATGAAGGTGGAACTCGACAAGATGCTAGAAGAGGGCATCATCGAAGAGTGTGAGTCTGCCTGGACTTCACCAGCCGTGCTTGTTCCAAAGAAAGATGGGAAGGTAAGGTTTTGCGTAGATTATCGGAGGCTTAACGCAGTGACCAAAACGGATGCTTACCCCATGCCGCTCATCGATGACTTGGTTCAGTCCACCAAACGCAACTGCTTCATGTCCACGTTAGATTTACGTAGTGGATTCTGGCAGGTGACTGTACGAGAGTGTGATAAGGATAAGACAGCCTTCCAAACGCCGTTCGGTACGTATCGCTTTTCTCGTATGCCCTTTGGCCTCAAAAATTCCCCCTCCACCTTCCAGCGGCTCATTGACAAGCTTCGCTCTTCGCTGAATCGAGATTTCTGTCAAATAGAAGGGGATAACATCACACTTCTAGCGTATCAGGATGATCTGCTTCTCATTACTGAGACCTATTCAGGTCATGTTGAAGCCCTGAGCGCCGTGTTTGAGAAGCTACGTGTCTTCAACTTAAGAGCGAATCGCGAAAAATGTGTCTTCTGTCGCAAACAGGTAAAGTACCTCGGACATGTAATAACTCAGGATGGCGTATCACCTGATCATGACAAGATTCAGGCCGTAGTTGAGATGAGTCCGCCCATGAATCTCAAACATCTGAGAACGTTTCTGCAAACATGTTCGTGGTTCCGAAAGTTCGTGCCCAACTTTTCTGCCATAGCGGAACCACTAACACGCTTGACCAAAAAAGATCAGCCCTGGATCTGGCAATCCGAACAGGCCGACGCTTTTAGTAAGTTGAAGAGGCGCCTCACTACCGCGCCTATTTTGATCCAGGCTGATTATTTCCAACCTTTTATCCTCAGGACGGATGCTAGTGCTTATGCTCTAGGTGCGGTGCTTCTACAGGGGGATGGCGTTAACGAACGTCCAATAGAGTACGCCAGTCGCCTGTTGACGTCCGCTGAGAAAAACTACAGCACCACAGAGAGAGAAGCCCTAGCCGTCGTATGGGCTGTCGAGCGATTCAGAGGGTATATTGACGGACACCAGGTGATCGTGCGCAGCGACCATCAGCCTTTGAAGTGGCTTCTTTCCTTAAAATCGCCCGCGGGTAGGTTGGTTCGTTGGGCACTTAAACTGCAATGTTTCAACATCACCTACCAGTACACTCCTGGCAAGGTAAACGTAGTTGCAGACACCCTGAGCCGCCCGCCTTGCACAGATGACGACGCAGCTGAGACTGGTACGTGTTCCATCGTCTTAAACTTACCTTCGACTAGTCCAGCTGACTTGCGCGCTGCCCAGCTTGCAGACCCGGATCTGAAAAAGATTATTCAAGACCTGGAAAACCCCGATGAATTGACCCTTAGCAGATGGTTAGAACGAGGATTCTTGCTGTCTCACGGAGTTCTCTACCGTTACGACCCGGATTCAGAATCCGAAGAGGCCCAGCTTGTAGTGCCCATTTCCATGAGAAATGATATCCTCAAGGAGTTACATGACTCTCCTACAGCTGGCCATCAAGGTGTAGAGAGAACCCTTCAAAGGCTAAGGGAAAGGTACTATTTTCCAGGTATGCGCAGGTTTGTAACCGATTACTTGAAGGTGTGCGTGGAGTGTCTTCGGTACAAACCGTCTAACCAAAAGCCTGCTGGTTTGTTACAAACCCCTGTCCTGCAACAGCGAGGAGAAGTGTTAGCGATTGACTTGTTCGGTCCGCTCCCGGCTGGAGACCAAGGGGAGCGATGGGTGCTGCTCGTAGAGGATGTAGCCACAAGGTGGGTTGACCTATTTGCACTTGTGGAAGCTACCGCTGAGGCTTGTTCCCGTGTCCTCCTGGAGGAGTACTTCCTTCGATATGGATTGCCGCGTCGGATTGTTTCCGACAACGGGTCGCAGTTCATTTCCGCTGTTATGCAACAATGCATGCATTTGATGGGTGTTAAGCAGGACCTTATACCGTTGTATCATCCGGAAGCTAATCCGGCTGAACGCAAAAATAGGGATCTTAAGTTACAACTTTCAATGTTGGTAAAGAATACTCACACAGATTGGCCTAAACACTTGGCCCAGGTTCGTTTCTCTATGAACAGCGCTGTGTGTTCCACAACGGGTAAAACTCCCGCGTTCTTAACGTTTGCACGTGAGCTACGAACACCATTCGATGTTCACCATGATTTGCGTAGTATTCTGGACAAAGAGAATTTTGTCCCTCAGGTCACGCCCTACTTACGAAATTTCATTTCCTCTCTCTCGGATGTTCGAGAACGCGTAGAGAAGTCTCAGGACATTCGAAAGGAAGTAGCGGATGCTACTCGTAAAAAGGAACCTAGGTACAGCGTAGGTGACTTAGTGTTAGTTAAAATGCATGATCTAAGTAACGCGTCTAAAGGTGTCACACGCAAGTTCATGCCCAGGCGAGATGGGCCATATCGTATTGAAGAAGTATCTAGCCCTACTACTTTTCTTGTTTCTGACCTTTCGGACAATATCATAGGGAAATACCACACCACGGACTTAACCCCGTTCGCCTCCGCGTCGAATACCGCTCATCCAATCAGACCCAAGGGGCGCAGAGGGAGACCTCGTCAAAGAGATTTCAGTCCCAAGTTGGACTCGGGACGCGCTCCCAACTTGGAAGGGGAGTATGTAACGCGAAGTACCGGGCTTCCTAATTTAAATAATGGACCACGTCGCGCCAAAACATCCGCGACGCGTTACGTTTCCTCGACGTCTAGCGCCACCTCGCGCCGACCGCGCGAGATTCGTCTCCCGGCACGCTTTCGGGACGCGGACGAGTAGTGAGTGGCTTACTACGTTCGGACAGACATTGTTATTTGTGATTTTATAATTTTATTTCTCTTGTTCTCTTAGTACTTATATCTTTTCCCCGTGTTATTTTGACTAATTAATATACGTGTTTTAACTTCCACTGTGCGTTGGACTCATTTGCCGAACCCTGAAGTAGCTAGCTAGCCGGGCTGGCGTTAAAGTAGTAGGTAGGTACAAAATTCTAATAAATTTATACCTAAATGTTTTATTTTAAGATTTTAATAAAAGATCTCATAGATTTAAGAAATGTTTGTTACACAAACTCAATTTTTATATTAATATAAAAAAATTGCGATGTCCTTACAGGACTCATGTGTTAGCTACCTAGTACACCTATCTATAAGACCTTGTACACTCACATGTAAACAATAAATACTTTGAATTTGAATTTGAATTTGATGATTACCGTCCTCGGTTCTGTTAAGAGCCTCGCCTAAACCTCGGCGGTGATCACCAATGTTACACACTAGTACCATAATGTACTATTATTTCTACGCTTTGCAAGACTACAGCAAATACGAGTATCAAGAGCTTTTCTACAAAAGCTCATATTACAATCTGCGCAAAACATTTTCTGCCAAGTGCAACTTTCATGAAATTCTCTGAAGAGCAGGGTCTTGAGATTTGTTATCCTGCTCCTGATGTTCAGCTTATTTGTACGGTACCTAGGTACTTACATAATAAAGCGATGTCTATGCCCCTCACCCATTACATGGTACTTTTTAACGAATTTCTTATTAGAAAGCTAGTAGGTACCTATGCAATTCATAAAGCGTAAATATCCTGAGTTTCCGGCTCCAAATGCTACCGACTAGCAATAAACGCATGGTCACACACATGTGAATGTGTAGTTTGGAAATTAGCATATACTCGTAGCTGCTGAAAGCGTGGAAGCTGTGCCTACCGACACAAAGCTCGTTCTCGTTTATATCAAGCCACGACGCAAAAGGGTATTTTTACCAGTTTCATGTGTATCATACGGATAACAAGCGTTTATCTATATGTAACTTTTTTATTTGAAAGGTACCTACTTCAAACTTTCGCATCCCAGTCCAGTCGAGATATTACCACTGCCACTTTTAAATAAAATAACACTTCTAAGCTCCAGTGATGAAATACTCATAAGTTAATAATTCGATAGCGGATTCGGGAGATTACTTTGGACCTTAAGCAATCTGCTAACTTTGCGTCTTATGTAAACCAAGTTAGTCCTTAACTGTAATAATATAATGCCTTGTCTTACAAGTGAGGATACCTGCCGAGCAAAGCTAGGGGATTTCAGACCCAAAAGATTTGTTTCGCGTTGGTTGAGAGGGCCGTCTTGACAGTGTGGGTTGGTACCTCGACTTCCGATCCTGATATCGTAGAAAAAATAAAAAAAACATTTGAATCTAAACTTCAGCAACATGTGGGCATGTGCCAAATGTATAGGTATTCGCTGCGTAGAACTTGTAAGTGTCCATTGAAGGTAACTACCATTTTGTGCCCTATTCCACTCTGATCCACTAATCAAATCCACTAAGGGATTTGTGTAGTTGATATGACATTACCTACCTTCTACAGATCAAGCAAGCAAATACTTATGACTAAGGGTTAATAAATAATATGTAAAAAGGGTCTTGTATTATGTAATACATTCTCAGCACGTTCACGTTTATGGTTCTACGTCGCCGGACTCAGATTAGAATAAGTATGTAAGTATTCAGAAAAGCCTTTTCCGTTGTTTCAGCGACAAAAAGAATATTCAACTCAGACTCGGATCGTATTCGTGGGGCCGGCCGCTGCAAATGCAAATTGCAAGTGCATCTAATTACAGGTTAAAGAAAACTTAGGATATATAAGTTCCTACTTTTTTTTTTAAATACAGTGTGGGTCAAAACGGTTCCGCAATCAGATTACCTATCTATGCAGTGCTCATTTTGGGATTAAACATTATTATCGCTACTACGGTTAAATGAAAAACAATTTATCCTGAAAGTAATTTTTCTCATATTGAAACCTCAATTAAAGCAGGCCAATGACACCTACAAAATGGAATTGCTGGGAAATGTTTAAAATGAATTAATGAATAAACAAACGTTTATTTGGCACATACAAACTGGAAATATTTTAAAAACTAAAAAAAATAAAAGTAAAGGTAAGTGCCAAAATGCCGCTTTTACCTCACATCCCCTAGGGAGAGTAGGAAGACTCGGTAAGTGTATCCATATATGTAGAAAACTTCAACTAGGAACCTAGTCTAGCCAAACAATAGGGTGAGCGTAACTTTACCAAAAGTAGGTTAGTAGACGGCATTGACTTTATAAATTTAGTACCACATTTTAGCCAGCCTTAAAGTTGGTGGAGAGGACCTATGTCATACACTTTATATTATCCGTTATATCATAAACGCCCACGAAAGTGGTTACGAAAGAACCTACAGTCACCCATCACATTAATTTTTTTTCTGTGTCTAATCTGTGTGATGTAAAAGGGTCTTTCATTTTATACTAAGTTAATTCAGGAATTGGGTTCAAAAAATAAATTAAAAAATATTTATGTAATTATTATTTTTTTGTTTTGTTATGAAAATCCCGAGAAAATGGATAAAGACTATCCTTTCAATTGATTGTTGCTTCTAGCCCATTCGTTATGTAGCTACGCTGCGATTGGTGGAACGTCTGTTCTCCTTGAAAATCATTATGCAACAATTCTAAAAAATCAAAAAATGATAAATTTTGAAGTGAAAACTTAAATGAGCTTAAGAATTAAATTGATACGGTCAAACGTTTATTTACAACCCAAAAATGAGGCCCTGTCAGTTTGTGTAGTTTAAAATGAAAGGCCCTATCTATATATTATAAGTAGCTATAGTGCCTACCTACCTACAACCCATACTTACTTACTTACTAAGGAGGTATCCACACAACAACTACTGAATCGACCTGTCAAAGTGAATAGTAGATAAGTAATAAAAGATAATAAACTATACTTACAGTGCTTTAAATAATGATGTATTGTTTTTGAAGCAAAGTACAAATATTTGTAATGTAAGTCAAGAACAATACACTGATTTATTAAAAAAAACAGAATAGGGAAAACTATCAAAAGGGATTATGGATGCTTGGTTTTAAAATGATTGGCCGATAAAAGATTCATAAAACGAAAGGCATAAAACTGCAGACATTAATGGCACTATGTTTGCGTACTTTGAATACATTGATAGTACGTATTTATGATCTGGGATAATATATACATACCTACATTTTTTAATCTAAGTTTGTACCGTTTGTATGTACGTTACGTTCAATCCCACTTTGTAAGTAGGTACAAATATCAAACCTCGTTTGCGCTAGAACTTTACTAAGTGTGCAGCCTGCTGAAGTGGAAAATGAAGCCTCCTCATTTTCCGCGGCATTTCTTTTTGCATTAAAAGAATTCGAGAAGAGTTTGTCGGTCAGCATGGCTTCGTATATTTATTTTTATTAACAATGCGTAGTTCGAAAGGACCTGTAGTGTCTGAGCGCTACGCCCATCACTATGCCGTGAGCGGTAGAAGTGGAAAGGCGTCGCGTGCAGAGACTAGCATTGCTAAAGCAATAATTTGTGTATTAATCATTAAATAAAGCCCCCTACAAGTGGCGACAGAGGAAAACGTGAGTAGATAAACTCAATAATCTATTTTAAAGAAAATAGGGGATTGATATTGCGACGAAAAATAGTTTGTTCCGGTGTCAATCGGTGAGGGTACTTTGGTCAGATTTGGTAAGTATGAGAATGACAAAGAAGTATTTTACCTTGTCTGAACTGATTGGGCTTATGATTGGGTACCTAGGTTATGTGCTTGTGTACCTCTATGAGTAGGTGCCTGGGTGCTTGGTCAAATGAACAAATTACTGAGTAGGTGTGAGAAGTACCTATCTTTATTTTCACCTGACCCCACCGATGGCATTGTAATATAACCTGACAGTAGGTCTAAATTAATCGTGGCCTATTTATTGGAATTTTGGAAACATGCCTACTTACCTACTTATCCATGCTTACTACACAATGTGTTAAACCATTTCATTTTATTTTAAATCACATAAGTATATAGGTAAATGGGTACCTTTCCATTATTTTTCGATAATAATGTTCTGGATTTTGTGATAAAATTCTACCTACAAGAAATCCGATAGGCGCCAGAGTGTCGCGTCGGCGCCGGCGGCGTCTTCGCGCTCGCAATGCGCCAATATTTTTATGTACCTACCTAGGTAAACAATGCATTTTAAAGTAGCATGTAAGTACTAGGTACTTACCGTGCCTGTCTACCCATCTAGGCAATAAAGGTTTGCTTAGTACTAATTTATGTAAGTACCTAATAATATCGTGCAAGCAATTTGCAATGATACCACCCATTTAATGATGGTTAGGTAGGTACCTACTTACCTACATTTATTAAGGGCCATGCAAATTCAATTGTTACTTATATAGTAGGTAAGTAAAAGGCCATGGAAGGAATAAAATAGGTACAAACTTTTGGACAGTAAGGCCATGCAATAGAAGTGTACCTAAGTACCTCTTGTTACAATTAAATGTAAAAGGCCACGACAAAGGTATTTCAATCTACATAATGCGGTGGATGCAACTGGGAACGGGTAGTTACCTAGGTAGTACCTATACTTATTAAGAGTATTTACCATCCTACTCATTTATGATTTTATTAGGTAGGTGAACCTGAATAATTTAATATTTTATTTATAGTAGGTACCTACTCATTTTAAGTACCTACCTACTTACGTCTATTTACTTACCTACCTCATGAATTTAACAGTAAATACCTATACCTATAGACCTACTTACCTACTTTTTATATGTATTAGGTAATATTACTTTATCATGGTAGGTAGTATTGGATAAAAGTATAGGTACCTATAACTATCAAGTGCATTATTGTGAATTCTTCCACTGAGTACCTATATTATTATGAATTTCAATAATTTAAATATTTCATCTAGGTAAATAGTAAATACTTATTTTGTTAACACCTTCAACGTCAAGAGAAAAACTAAAATGTTCCGCCCACTGGTGTCCGTCAACTTAACTTTTCTTTGACCGGCATGACACTCAACGTGTTAAATGTAAACAGATGGATTAAAATAATTTATTTGAATTAGGATATTTATCTGTTATTAGTTGCAACTACCGCATGAGATTGATTGATATAACACCAAGTTTTCTAATGTCCAAAAAAACCTATGTTGTAAAAAAAAGAAAAAATGGCATAATTAAAATTCCACAGTAATGAGGTCATGCCAAAACTACCAACAAAAGACCATAATTTGACACTGTCTAGGAATGTGCTAAGAAGCATCATAAAAGCCACGAATAATTTTCAGGGCGCCCCAAAAGGCGAAAATGGTTGAAACAAACACTATATTAACCGGACTTGAGCAATTCGATTGCAACAGCGAACCATCGTCATTAGGGACGCGATGGGAGAAGTGGAAGAGAGCTTTGGAAATATATCTAATAGCTACGAGCATAACTCAGCCAATAAAAAAACGAGCTATTCTTTTGCATTTCGGGGGGTTGTCATTGCAAGAAGTTTATTACAACCTTCCAGGCGCACACGTAGATGAATCAGATGGTATTGATGTCTTTGAGGTTGCTTTAGAAAAGTTGAATCAATACTTCCATCCCAAACAAAGCAAGATATATGAGCGTCACCTATTCAGATTAATTAAGCAAGATGAGGGTGAAAGATTTGAGTCATTTCTTCTTCGGCTCCGTAATCAGGTAGAAAAATGTGGTTTTACTGACAAAAATGAGAACCTTATAGACCAAATAACAGAAAAGTGCAGTTCATCTAAATTACGAAAGAAAATATTAGAAATCGGTGATGACACGACACTGGACAAAATCATCACAGAGGCGAATACTCTAGAAATAGTAGGAAAACAGTTACAACAAATGGAAAAGCTTGACTCATTTACCGCGAACAAAACAGTGAACAGAATTGATAATAGACAGGCAGAAAAAAAGAAAAACACATTTTCAAATGGAAGTTCAAGTAATAAATGCTCGCGCTGTGGCAGCTATAAGCATTCATCTGAAGACAAAAAATGCCCAGCATTAGGAAAAAAATATCTAAAATGTGGTTTTATGAACCACTATCAAGAACATTGCCGATCGAAACGTAAACGTAAATATAATAACTATAATAAAACGAATTTTAATGCCAAAAAGTCAAAGGAAGAAAACACCAAATCGAAGCCGGATCAAGTTGATTATATCTTTCATCTTGATGAAGACTCATCGGTCAACTGTATTGTGGGAGGAGTAAGCATTGACATGCTGATTGATTCCGGTAGTAAATGTAACATAATCAACGATAAAACTTGGCAATATTTGAAAGATCACAAGGTACAAGTAACAAACCAGAATCAAAACCCAAACAAAGATCTATACTCCTATGGCAGCACAAAACCCCTAAAAATCTTAGGATCATTTGAAGCCGCGATTAGTTTGAACAAAAAAGAGCAGGTTGCCACATTCTATGTCGTGCAAGACGGCACTCGAAACCTGTTGGGGAAGAATACAGCAATTGATCTGGGGGTCCTCAGAATCGGCCTACCGACTAATTCTATAGAAGAGATGGACACATTTCCGAAATTTAGAAATGTCAGTTTGCACATTCCGATTGACAAATCCGTAAAACCGGTTATTCAGCCCTTCAGGCGCATCCCGATACCTTTAGAGGAAAAAGTCAATGCAAAACTGTTAGAACTTCAGAAAGCTGATATTATTGAAGAAGTTTGTGAACCATCACCTTGGGTATCACCTATGGTGCCAGTTCTAAAGGAAAACGGGGAGGTACGTATTTGTATCGATATGAGACGTGCAAACGAAGCCATAGTTAGGGAAAATCACCCTTTGCCGACTATGGACAAATTGTTACCACATTTTCGACAGGCAAAGTTTTTCTCAAAGCTAGACATAAAAAATGCCTTTCACCAACTGGAAATTGACCAAAAATCTAGATATATTACTACTTTCAGTACGAGCAAAGGACTTTATAGGTACAAGCGACTTATGTTTGGAATTTCATGTGCGCCAGAAATGTTTCAAAAAATTTTAGAAAAAATATTACTAGGATGTGAAGGTACAGCAAATTTTATTGATGACATTATCGTTTATGGAAAAAATGAAGAAGAACATGATCAAAGACTAACTGAAGTTCTAAACAAACTAAAGGAGAACGATATTTTATTAAATGACAGTAAATGCATTTATAAAACTCAAAAGATTGATTTTTTAGGTCACACTCTATGTGCAGAAGGTGTAAAACCTCTTAAAAAATATGTTGAAAGTATACAATCTAGTAGGCGACCTAATAATGTAGAAGAAGTTCAGAGCTTTCTGGGATTGGTAAATTTTGTGGGTAAATGGATTCCGAATTTAGCTACTCTGACGGATCCTTTGAGACAGCTACTAAGATTAAAGTTAGGCAAAATCACAAATATTGACTCACACTGGAATAAAGCTCAAGAGAATTCATTTCACAAACTAAAAGAATATCTATCGAGTGTGCCAACACTTGGATACTATAATCCCTTGGATAAAACCCAAGTTGTTGCTGATGCATCCCCGGTAGGGTTAGGTGCCGTTCTTATACAAATCAGTCAGAATGGTCCTAGAATAATAGCTTTCGGTAATAAAAGTTTAACAGATTGTGAAAAACGGTATTGCCAGACCGAGAAAGAGGCTCTTGCTCTCGTCTGGGCCGTAGAACATTTTAAAATCTACCTCTTTGGTAAAGAATTTGAGCTCATAAGTGACCATAAACCCTTAGAAGTGATCTTTGGACCTAAATCCAAACCCTGCGCTAGAATTGAGAGATGGGTACTTAGGTTGCAGGCATACAAATACAAAATTATCTACCGTCCGGGTAAATCTAATATCGCAGATCCTCTCTCGCGGCTATGTGTGTCCACTATGCCACAGCCGTTTGACAACGAAAACTATATAAATCAAATTATTGCATTCAGTAGACCAATCGCAGTACATTTAAATGAAATTAAAATAAACTCTGCTGCTGATAACGAAATCATGAAAGTAAAGAAAGGTTTATATAACAATGAGTGGGATGAATCAGTAAACAACTATAAAATATTTCAATCAGAGCTTTGTTTCAATGGAGATGTGTTGTTGAGGGGAAACAAAATTGTAATTCCTGTCAAATTACGTCAAAGAGTGTTAGCAACGGCTCATGGGGGTCATCCGGGTATAGTTGCCATGAAAAACCGCCTTCGAACTAAAGTTTGGTGGCCAAGAATTGACAAAGAGGCTGAACTCCTGGTAAAATCATGCCGAGAATGTACCCTCGTATCTGCTCCTAACCCGCCTCATCCGATGAAAAGGAGAGAACTTCCATCAGCTCCGTGGGTAGATGTAGCAATAGATTTCTTGGGGCCTCTGCCTAGTCAAGATCATCTTCTCATTGTAATAGACTATTATAGTCGGTATAAGGAGATTAAGGTCATGCGGAGTATTACTTCTGAAGAAACCATTAAGGTCCTGAGAGAGATTTTTTCTAGACTAGGATATCCTTCATCATTGACTTGTGACAATGGGCATCAATTCACTAGCAAATTATTTAAAGATTTCTGTACAGAATGTGGCATAAGTGTACTAAACACGATTCCCTATTGGCCACAAATGAATGGTGAAGTTGAGAGACAAAATAGAGATGTCCTAAAAAGACTTCGAATTAGTCAACTAGGAAAAAAGCAATGGAAGGAAGACTTATTAGAATACCTTATAATGTATAACAGCACACCACACACAGTTACAGGTAAAACCCCTTCAGAATTGTTCTATGGAAGGCTGTTTCGAGATAAAATCCCAGTTGTAACTGATATCGAGAACAATATTGAAGCATCAGAATTTAGAGATAGAGATAAAGAAAGCAAAGAAAAAGGAAGAGAATACGGAGATAGGAAGAGAAAAGCTACTGACATAAATCTGGAAGTAGGAGAGAAAGTTTATGTCAAGAATTTGATTAAAGACAATAAGCTTTCATCGAATTTCAATCCTACAACACATACGATCACGGGTGTAACTGGAGGCGATGTACACGTCAGGAACGATGAAACTGGCAAGGAATATAGACGTAATGTTCTCCACCTTAAAAGACTTCATGGATCCTGGCAGGTGGTAGAAAAAGACTTAGAAGTTGATAATGACAAAGAAGAAATTCTTAATGAGCCGAGACAAGAAACCGAATGAAGGAAGTGTTTGTGATTATAAAATTGTCGTGATTGTTATTTTCGTAGTACATAAAATATAACCAAAATGTTAATCATTCAAAATTAAATAAAGATGAGGATGTAGTGTCTGAGCGCTACGCCCATCACTATGCCGTGAGCGGTAGAAGTGGAAAGGCGTCGCGTGCAGAGACTAGCATTGCTAAAGCAATAATTTGTGTATTAATCATTAAATAAAGCCCCCTACAGGACCCCTCCCTAAATGTAGTTCAATAAACAACAACATTAGAAAAAGATTATAGGGAAGGTACAAGTAATAATAAGTAATCCTACACAAAAGTATGTTATATTTAGAATGGAAGACTCTCATATACTAAGAACCTACATCAGTAATGTACACCCAAGATAACTCAATAACTTTAATTCTGACACGGATAGATCGATTTCCCGGGGACTCGGACAATTTAAATTTTATGGCAACAACTTGAGAGGTCTTGTCATAAAAAGGGGCTGCTATTAAATTGTAATCGTAAAATAAGCGTTTGGGAAAGGCCCTATCGATAGTAACGCTATCTATGGGGTGTAGGTAAGGTATAACAGAAGTTACACAATTGATCGTACGTAATAATAAAACATGGCTGCATCCCCAAATCACAAAAAAACTATTCAGAGAAAACTGAAATAAATAAAACACCTAAATCATATTAAAAAGCCCTGACCCACAAAAGTTTCCCTTGTACCACAATGCTTAGATCTGGAAAAAATATATATTTAGAACATGCAAACAAACAACTATACCTACAGGAGAATAAACTAAGCTGCGAGCGAGAAACTCACACTTCCCGGAAATCAAGTAAAAAGATTAGTAGGTATTATAGGT
The DNA here is from genome assembly GCA_951394285.1 of Epirrhoe tristata. Classification (NCBI taxonomy): domain Eukaryota; kingdom Metazoa; phylum Arthropoda; class Insecta; order Lepidoptera; family Geometridae; genus Epirrhoe; species Epirrhoe tristata. The sequence goes on from OX596145.1 coordinate 5,748,888, forward strand.
ACCTACACTAAAATAGGGATCATATTTCCATGTCGGAAAGCTTCCATGTTGTATTTGCGTTCACTTTGCGTATGACGCATTGCTAATAATGAGATTGTAGCGATCTGTGGAGAGCGAGATCTGTGGAGAGCGAGACTCCGATTCTGGATTCAAAGGTCGTGTGTTCGCACGTTACAGGTGATAACCTGTAGTGTAGGCACTACAGGTTATGAATGCATCTGTCACCTTTACATAAATAGTAGGGATGGGCCGAAGTTCGTTTCACATTCGGTTAAACCGAACTTCGGCAGCTTGAACCGAAGTTCGGCATTCGGCCGAAATTCGGTTCAAACTGCCGAAGTTCGGTACTACAAAATATAGTAATCAAAAGTACGTGAGTGTCGTGGAACACTGGGTTAGAACGAAGCAAAGAGTTCTTTTCTATACTGAAAATTTCAAATTTAAATCAAACGCACTTCCGTACTAACAATGTAACAATCTATGGACTGTTTGCGACTGCGCGCTTCGCACTGTGACGATTTCGTGACGTGGCATGACGGTAAAATGGAACGAAATTTTTCTTCCAGCTCCAGCCTGTTTTTCTTCGATACCGTCCGTAAAGGAACTTTCACAAAAACACAACTGCTTGACTAAAATAATAAAACTAAACCAGTGACTCTCTACCAACTGAGCAAATGTGCAATCGACGTGATGGTTGAAACTTTGTAGGAGTACATTAAGTGCAGTAAGTATAAGTACTCCTACAAAGTTTCAACAATTCTGTGAGAACAGAAGACCTCCCATCCAAAAAAAGTCCGAATTTAATTTGTATTTCAGGTGCTTGAATTTTTCAAAAGTTAAGGTAGACGTTTAAGTACGTTTTCGTTTTCTCAATAGACTACGCGCGTTCCCTTGGTCCTAATAGGTAGAATCTGGTGTCCACTGGTTTGCCTCTTGAAAGCGGAGAGGACTGTGTCAAACATCAGGATCGACAAAAGTAAATATAAATCTTACTATACTACGGAACTTATCGCACGCTTAATAATATACTGACCTATTAGGTTTTAAGACAGAATGGAGTTACTTCAATACCTAGGCTTATTTAAGCGCCCTCTATGATCTGGCATTGAAAACTCTTTAAATTTACTCTGCTTTACCGATGTTACAGAACATCTGTCTCTTTCACTCTGGCGTTATTTTGTTAATAATGTTAACGTGACAGTGACGTATCTCACTATACGTCAGATTATCTCAAGGTGAACATGTCATCGTGTAGTAGAAAAGAGTCCTAATAGTTATTAGGTTTGTGTACCCGCAAATTCTGAGGTAAGTTGTTTATGAAAATTATTAAAACGATGACCTATTTTTAGTTAGAATAGTTTACTACAAAAAAATCTATTAATTTTACTGTTGTTTTAGGTTATAAGACTGTTTACTTTGAAATTCTGTTCCATTTTCATAAATGTTTACTGCCAATTTAAGAGTTAGGTCTATGTTCTTTAAAATACTTATCTCGTTTTGAAAATGCATTTTGTGTAATTGTAATATAGGTCACTTTCTTATAAAAATATTGATACATTTCGATTTTTATTTCGAAATAAGTCTGTGCATTATCAAAAGATCATGTAAGAATTTATCAACTGTCTCGGATTAATGTGTATTAACTAAAATATCAGTCACTCATTTATGGCATTTTTAACAACTTTTTTATATGATTATCTTTATTTTAAGGATGGCTTCTTCAAGATCTAAAAAAATATTGGATTTAGTCCAGATGATTGGCGTTAATGAAGTAAATGAAGATAATGCTAGTGAGAAGGTCCTGACTAACGTAGCTGAAAATAATACAGCTCCAAATAGTCATTTAAGTGAAGACATCACCAGCATAGTTGAGGATTCAGCTTGTGGTGACCATCTAAATAAGGTGCAGACTAACGAAGTTGAAGAAAAGTCAGCTCCACTAGATGTAGTGGTGAGTATGACTTATTATATTTTTATTGTAAACCTATCTCGTTCTACTGCTTGGCTTCAATTTCATCGGCTATTTCGTCCTTCAATTCTACTATCCTGACTAGAAAGCGTCGTATTAGCTTTCCGTTACCTATGAGTATGGTATTAGGTACTAATTTAATGATCTTGCAGTTTCCCATGATTTTGTCCGTGTTAAATGTAGGTAGGTAGGTACTATGGTAAATGAGCTATCACTTAACCATTATACTAAGACTTTCTTATCGTGATTGTTGTTTGTTGCAGATGCTAGCAGATGTCGCAAATAGGCCCGAAAATCAGCGTTACATAGATGCCACGGAGTTTTTTCAACAAACTGAAACCAACTTAACTAAACCTAGCACTGCAGAAAATGAGATCCAAGAGAAAAATCGTGTCGTTTACGGAAGTTCGATTCAAAATTTTAAAATAAGAGGCAGAGAGCAGTTTGGCGGCTGCTACCATGAAGACATAAGATGGTTGCGCAGAATCAGAATTAAGAGAAGAGAAAGGCAGGAAAAGAAAGAGAAATCCAGAAACTTGGAAGCAAGTCAAAGCAAAAATACTGAGGAATAGTGGGAATGCCTATCAAACGAAGAAAAATACTATAGTAAAGCCGCGGGAATTAAAGCCACCGTGTACCGAAAAATGCAGACTTAAATGTTTTGAAAGAATTACTTCTGCCCAAAGACAACAAATTTTTGAGGCCTACTGGAAACTAGGAAAACTTGATTACCAAAGATCTTTTATAATGACTTGTATGTTCGATATAATGCCAAGATACAAATATACAAACGCTATGCGGCCACGCCAGTGCAACAAAGCATTCTATTTTGTGGTAGATGGTAAGTCGATCAGAGTGTGCAAAACGTTTTTTATGAGAACATTAGATATATCCGATCGTGTTATACGAACAGTAAAAGAGAAGACAGTAAGCGGCTTTTTGAAGGAAGACCAGAGGGGAAGGCACGTCCATCACAAAAGAACTGACGAAACACTACTAACAGATATTAAAAATTTCATTGATTCTATACCAAGAATTGAATCTCACTACACTAGACAAACATCTTCTCGTGAATATATTGATGGAGGGAAAACTATAGTCGAACTTTTCAAGGATTTTGAGAAATCTGGTGGAAAACAACAAGATTGCCGGAAAATATTGCACTTTTTATAAAGTGTTTACTGAACAATATAACATATCGTTTTTTTGCCCTCGGAAAGATCAATGTGACTTTTGCCTGCAATACCGAAATTCAACTCCCGAGCAGAAAAGTTTAATTCAAGAACAGTTTGAACGACACTTGGAGGAAAAATCGCTGAGTCGTCAAGAAAAACACGATGACCGTTGCAAAATTGATGATAAGAACAAAGTCATTGTGTTTGATCTACAAGCTGTTCTTCAATCACCTAAAGGAGATACCTCCGCGTTCTATTATAAATCAAAGCTTAATAGCTTCAATTTCACTGCCACCCTTTTAGACAAAAAGATTGAAGGCCACAACAAAGATTCATACAGTGATGTGCATTGTTTTTTTTGGAACGAAACTGATGCCAAGCGCGGTGCCAATGAAGTAGGTTCTTGTTTGCTCCAGCTATTTGAAAAGATTGCATCAGATTGTGAAGATGGTACCAGAATTAACCTAATACTATATTTCGACAACTGTTGCGGACAAAACAAGAACAAATTCATAGTTGCGCTCTACCTTTACGCCGTGACTCATCTGAATATAGAGTCAATCACACATAAATTTCTGATCAAAGGTCATACCCAAAATGAGGGTGACAATGTTCACAGTCTCATTGAAAAGGAAATAAAAAAAAACCTTAAATCGGGACCAATATACACTCCACATCAATACGTAGCAATAATAAAAAATGCTAAAAAATCGGGCAAGAGGTTCTATGTGCATGAACAGACATTCGAATCGTTTTGGGATTTAAAAAAACTACAAGAAGACTGGGGATATAACTTCAACAAAACCATTGATGGCCAAAATGTGGTATGGAACGATATAAAAATTATAAAAGTGAAGAAAAGTGAACCCTTTTCTTTTTTTGTAAAGAATTCGTACAAAGAAGAAGAGTTTGCAGAGGTCAACCTACGAAATAAACGAAAGAAAATGCTGCCACTGTCTGAAATAAGACCAGTTAATGCATACAGTGGCAAGCAAGAACTCAGTGAAAATAAGAAGAGATCTTCGGGAGTTGATTGAGAAGAATTTGATACCAAATTTTTACGCAGATTATTATAATACTGTGCTGTGATTTTGTGCTACTGTAGCACATTGAATCATGTCATATACCTATCACATAAGTAGGTAGCTATTTTGATTAATCTAAGTAAGTAATTATAATAATAAAAATCGGATCTCTTTGTTAAATTACAGACTGAAATGTACCTACCTCCTAATTAAGAAAAAATATTAGTTTTTGATAATATCTTTACTCTTTAGAAGTTTATTTTTGTTTTGGTGTCATTTTTGTTTTCTAGTTTTTAATTTAGAAGTTTAATTAGTATAATAAAATAATTTTGAATATTTAATAAGTATAATAAAAAGTCTCAAACATAGTAAATGTTTTATTTTATTTTTCGTACATAGACTTATAACCTAATAACGCATAATAATCATTTTAAAATATAATAGAACAAAGGCATAAAATCAATTTGGTTGTTAAGTTTTAATTTATTTTCAACACTTTTTATAATAAACTGACCTAACACAAGAGACCATTTTTAAAACAAAAAAATAATATTATAATCTTTATTTAATAAAAAAAAAAACATTGTATAATGGTTTATTAGTTCAATGACTATTCGTATAATTCAATAGTAAGTAATTTTACTGCATAATATTTACATTATTTGTAAATATATAGACTAGGTCCCCATGGTTGAAACGTTTTTTGCGATTTCCCAATAAACAGCTTTTTTGACTTAGGTCAGTTTATTATTAAGCGTGCGTTATGTTCAAAGGAGGCAAGATTGGACCTCAAATTTTCCACAGATAAAAAATATACCAAGTTCAGTACATTTTAGGGGTAAATAAATAGTTATTATTATTATTCGGCTTGATAATAAGAAATTACTAATTGCATACGGTGAGTGGCTTCGTAAGCAAGAAATCAGGCTGTAGATCAATTCTGGAAACGATAATTATTTGAGCCAGGTCACAGTTTGTATGGAGACGACCGACGTTCTTTACATCCAAATCGGTTGAAAAATGCGACCTGAATGACAGACAAAAGCATTTTTTTGGCCAATCTCGAAACTGAGACGCTTCGCTCACTCGATCAACTAAAGTCACACACACAGTTAACACCATAAAACGTTAAATCGGACGGTTTTACAGTGTTAACCGTGTGTTATCGATTTATGCCAATTAAAATAGTGAAATACGTCGTACGAACGTACACGTACCTTCTGAACAGTCGTAGAATTGAAAATAAGTAGTTGTAACGACAACTCAATCATCCATATTTGTCACACAGCGAAAAGCAGTACAAGCACCACACTCCATCTGCTCTAGAAAACTTCAACGATCGCGTAAACAAGATTTGACGTATTTATTTCGAGAAAATACTATGAAACTAGGTACCTACCGAACTTCGGCCGAAGTTCGGCCGAACTTTTCATTTTCACCGAATGTTCGGCCGAAGTTCGTATTCGGTTAAAACCACATTCGGCCCATCACTAATAAATAGGAATATTCGATTTCTAGTTTCTCAAACCGCACTCGTAATAAAGTCTTTATTACATGTCAAAGTTATGTGTACCTAACTAGTGTAGTGAACTTAGTGAAGTCGACCGCTTGTATGAATAAGTTGCGAATAGGTCATTATTAAATCCTAGCAATGAAACAGTCATAAAAAGGCATATGGACATACAATAATGTACCTATTTACCTATACACATTAAACAGGTTCACGACTGTATCCCCAAGATGCGGTAGACACTCTCTCAGATCATTTTATGTTACTTATTCCAGATCCTTTGAAGATGTCTAAGGAGGGTAGTCAGAGGCATGTCCAAACACATATTTGATACATGCCCACATCTTGCAGAAGTTATATACAGTTTGCAACAAAAGTCATAACACTAATAACTTTCAAAATAGCAAGCTTTAAATTGATCAATACAAAGACCATATTCGTGACAGGCTTTTAAGAGTTTATTTTTTAATTATTGGCTTCATGGTCAAGTTATGTTGGTGCGTAATATTATTATCATTTAGATTAGATAACAATAATATACTTTCTATGCTTTAAAATCAAATCAAATATTTTTTTTAAACCGACCAAGTGTAGGTCGAACTCGCACACGAAGGGCCACCACCATCCGTACCATTATCTATAAAAACGGCAAAAAAAATCACGTTGCGAGCCTTATATATTTATTTTATTCTGTTTTTTAGTAAGTATTGGTTGTTATCAGTCATGAGAGTCCCATTGCTGGGCAAAGGCCTCCCCCCACTCCCTCCAGACATCTCGGCAACAGAAATACACAATCTGTGAAAATTTCAACTGTCTAACTATCACGGTTCATGAGATACAGCCTGTCCGGTGATAGACGGACGGACAGACAGACAGCGAAGTCTCAGTAATAGGGTCCCCGTTTTACCCTTTGGGTACGGAACCCAAAAAATTAAGGAAAATTACTGTCGACAGACGCCATACCTACCTAGTTACGCAAATTATCATATTATCCATTCTTATTCATTTTATCCAAGCACATTTTGTATAACTTGAGCAACACAGAGTGAGTTTTATAAACGGAAATCTAACACTGGCTCTCCATCCTTTTAAGCCGAAGTCAAAATGTTGAGTGCGATCCTCAAGTTTCAAGGAAGAAGGATCGGCGGAAAAATTTCGGACACTATCTTTTGTCACGATCAGTGCTGAAAGAATCGTCACAGCTGAGGCAATCTGGGTCTTATTGTCTTACTTTGGGAGAGCTTTCGTGTTTCGGCAAATTGCTTACATTTCGACTGCAAAGGCCGATATAAAATTTCCTTTTCATTGAACGCCATTTGTGGTGATTAAATGGAGTTGAAAACGTAAATTTAATTAAACATTCTGTTAGATATAGCTGTGAAAATTAATTTGCTAAGAAAATATTATAGGAATTCCTTTATTTAATATTTTATTTAGGCATTTGACAGGAGCTTATTGAATATAAGTAATTAACTTGATAAAGATAATTGATCATATCTTTTCTAGACTGATCAAAAAAGCCATTGAAACTTACCTACTGAACAACTCTGAACTAAGAACTAAACTGTGTAAGTAAAATAAATACTTCCTTTTTTAAAACTATTGCACCATTTCACATATTTAAATTGAACAGCTGGTCCATTTAAAAACCTGCATAAATAGGTACACTAGGATGTATACTTAATGAAAATTATGCTAAGCACAAGTCTATAGTTAGGCACATATATATCTTCAAAGGGTCTTGAATTTTTGGAGAGTGCGGTAAATTTAATTGTGGTTCTATTCATGTTTTCGCGCTTGCATGATGGCATGTGAGTTTTTGCTGTATCATGCATATTATAATAATTTAAACATAAGCAATTAAAATAGTGACCTTTTAATATATCGATTTAAAAGGTCACTATTTTAGTAAGTAGGTAGTACCTACCTACCTAAAATTAAGGCAACCAAGATTGTTAAAAGGATACCTATATGGTAGGTATTAGTTATGTTTCTTCGACAAGAAGTTGAAACTTTTCCGTAATTAAAAAGTCCAAGAGCTTCAACAGCAACACTATAATATTTCTGGAATTCTTCGTCAATGAATTTTATTTTATTTTAATTTATATCTTTCCATGGCTCTGTCTGCATTTTGTTACATAGCTGTTTGTATGGTAATGTTGCTGTACCTAGTTCAAAAAGCAATTGCATCTGTAAAAGTTTTGTGCTATCTGCGATTTATCTTACCTTGATCCTATTTAAAGACGAGCGGGAAGTGCAACATTCGATATTTGAGTATAAAGTACGAAACTGTTCAACTAAAAAAAAAAGCCTATGAAACGATTTTAAAAGACTTGGCATGATGCGTCTCATGCCATAATTGTAGGTACACTTACGTTTGTCTGCGCAGTGAATGCTTTTTCATACAAAATTGTGTTCTGTGCAGACAAACAGCTAACTTCACGAATGTCTAGATCCGTTAGGCGAACTGTACTATTTACAGTTTAAGTGCTGCTAAAATTAACTAATAGTTGTGTTGGTTTATTTTGAATTACGAATTTCGACTTTTCGAGTAAGTTACTTTGGGAGACTGGGTGTAGACGAGGGTGTTTTTCCTGATCTTATGAAATTTAGCAAGCTTATCCCATTATTCAAGTCTGGCAATGAAAGCGACCCTGCTAACTACAGACCAATTTCGATTCTACCTGCGTTAAGTAAAATATTTGAGAAAGTTATGTTAAATCAATTGCTTGCGTACCTTAACCTTCACGGGCTTCTACATAAATATCAATTTGGATTTACCAAAGGTCGTTCAACAACTGATGCAGGTACTTTGCTTCTAAAGCACATCTATGATGCCTTTGAAAACTCACAAGACGTGATCGGAGTATTCTGCGATCTTTCTAAAGCTTTTGATTGCGTGTGTCACAAGACTCTGATTTCTAAGTTAAAATACTATGGCGTCAATAATCGAGCTATAGACCTTGTCGATTCCTATCTATCCAATAGAGTTCTTAAGGTTGATGTAGGTGGTGAAAGGTCTGCAGGGTCACTAATTGATATGGGTGTACCTCAGGGCTCAATATTAGGCCCCTTCTTGTTTCTAGTATACATAAACGACCTTCCTTCTTTTGTGAAAGATATGTGTGACATTGTTCTGTTTGCTGATGATACCTCATTGGTTTTTAAAGTTGATAGATATAAAGAAAATTACGATGATGTTAATGCGTCTCTATCCCTAGTTTTAAAATGGTTTACGGCTAATAATCTCTTACTTAATGCCAAGAAAACGAAATGTATTAAATTCACTTTGCCTAACGTGGTTCACAAACCAACTAAAATTGAGATAAATGGAGAAACACTTAATCTTGTAGATTCAGCAATTTTCTTAGGGCTGACTGTTGATTCCAAATTGCAGTGGGGACCTCACATTGAAAGACTTGCAGGTAGACTTAGCTCCGCTGCATATGCAGTTCGTACGATTAGGAGTTTGGCTGATGAAGAGACAGCCAAGCTAGTATATTATAGTTACTTCCATAGTGTGATGTCATACGGTATCTTTCTCTGGGGTAAAGCAGCCGATATTCAAGATATTTTTGTTTTGCAAAAGCGGGCTGTCCGTGCGATTTACATGATGAAACCACGGGACTCGCTAAGACAACGTTTTAAAGAAATTAATATTCTAACAGTATTTTCACAATACATTTATGAAATCCTTTTGCACACTCATAAATATATAAATGACTTTAAGAAAAAAAGTGCCGTGCATAGAATTAATACTAGAAATAAGGCTAAACTTTGTGTGCCTGAATTTAGATTAGAAAAAGTGAAAGGTTCTTTCATGGGAAATACCGTACTCTTTTATAATAAACTTCCAGATAATGCCACTAAATTGCCTATTCGAAGATTTAAAAGTTACATAAAAAATAATCTTATAAAGAAAGCGTACTATTCTATTGGTCATTATATTAATGATAAATTCGCGTGGCCTGATGTCGCTCTGCCCCTCGACAGCTGATGTGTGCACAATGCCTTTGCTATCTTGCTTAGCTTCTTGAATTTTACTAACTTTACTTTTAATTTTACAACTAAGTTAGTTAAGAAATTAGCCTAAGTTTAGATCTAAGATGGATCACCTAAAAAAAGCTAGGCCCCAAACCGTGTTTGTTGCCCTGATTCTTCACGGTATTGGTCGCGAAGGAACAGGAGTAGAATCACCTAGTTTTAAGACGTTTCAAAGTGATCCCAGCGGTCCTACTGAATAAATGCTATTTGACTTTGACTTTGACTGAGTTCTTAGGTACCTATTTCGTCCCACAGCTGGGCAATCATATATAATGGTATATCATATCTTGAAAAATTATTATCTTCAGTGGTCAACCTTTAACAACATTATTGAGCACCGAGGTATTAATGATCTGTGGTAGGTAAAACCAAGGAATAATACTTATACCTACTTAATTTAATAACTTCATGAAAGTAACAGTCAAAAGAATAAACGGCAATAGATGACAACACACACGTGATTATTAGGTATGTTTGTGTGTGATATGAGGATAATAATGTTTTTACAATAATATTGTCAAGTATTATGTTTGTGACTTATGTGTGCGATGTCGTGGCTATTGACATGGGATGAAATGGGTCTGTAGGAAGGTGCTGTAGGTACCTTTCCACTGCGACTGATGAAAAGGCAAGGTAGACATTCTTTCAGATTAAGCCAACCAAGATCTTCGGAGCTTTTAAATTATCTATTTCATTAGTTAATTAACGTCATATTAAAAATATTTTTAAAGTAGATAAAGCCAATTACCTACTTAAATAAAATTTTGGTACTTAGGTCACCACTTGTTTCAAATCGTGGAAATAATGACTAAGCGTAAACGTCGACTACTCTATGGTAAATGTCGTTAAAGTTGATGATAAAATCAGAAATTGGCAACACTCGTAGTGCACGTAATGCATTTCCATTTGAATACTCAATACTGGAACTAATTCAAAATGCACCGATAGTGCTACACGTCAATATCAAATGAACGCGCTTTTCTTATAGGTAGGTACGCTTATCGGAAATATTAATAAGGAATTCAGTCATTTGGACTAAAACGAAATCCAAGAGATGATGTTATGCGATGTCTATCCAATTCATAAAATGTTTATAATATGAAATACCTAGCATAAGTACCTACCTACTATCTATCTATACTTAAGCATTATAAAAATAGCAATGTAAACAAAGACTTGGTAAGTAAGTAAGTTCGTATGAGTCAGTGGCCAACTCTGGTAACTTGGTAAAGGTAACAATAAAATTAAGCAGTACTTAAGCTTAATTTTATTGTTACCTTTACCATTGTATTAAATTAATTGAATTAATTTTATTGTATTAATTTTATTGAAATTAAAAGCAAATGAAAATAAATTCATATGAAATTGCAAGTAAAAGCACCATTAAGTATCATCATGTCCTCATTTTATGGCATCTGGAGAATGTAGACATAGACATTTAGCAGAGTAAAAAATATTGACACTGATTGCTTTTTGAAACACCTACACTACCGCGGATACGTCTACTCATTAAAATAGTTGAACTACTTGGACAGAAAATAGCAATATTTAGCTACTTACGTCTTTTCCAATTGAATAAAGTTATTTATTTATTTATTTATTTATTTATATGAACAAAAAAGAAAAGGGCTTTGCCGCTGAGCGACTATACCGCCCAATCAGTAACATCTTGGCTCAGTCTTCTTCTTCTTCTCTCTCATTTCACTTCTTGGTTTCTTCTGGTTTCACTTCATTCCCCGGCTTCTTCCTCCCTTTATTCCTTCTTCCTCTTCTTCTTTTTATTAATGGCAACTAAATGTTAACTGTATTAACAGTACCTATAATTCTGCCAATGTCAAGTATCTTCACCTCTCAAATATGTATTATGTCACGTCAATTTGGTTTAGGAAAACATGGCGGCTTGTCATTTCAAAACTCCAACGAAAATCTTTCGTCAAATGAGAAATTTTCTTGAATACTCCCCTATTCCATTTACCAAATCTCCTGTTACGTAATCCAAGGCTTCATTAGTAAAATGCCACCGAAATTACATAATAAAACCTAGTAAAACACGAGAAAAGTAAATAAAATAGCAGAGCCACTAGCTCCTTCAAAAATGGCGAAAGAACTTCCCTCAATAAAGTTCAAACTTAAAAAGTGCAACTAAAAGGAAATTTGCATTCAATGCCGAAAAACAGCAAACTTCGATCTTGTTAGTGCATTGCATCTTTTGTACTTACTTATTTACTAAGTATATTTATTATGTTCGGTATATTATTCGGTATAAGTACATATTTTTTAATATTTAGGTAATCCACGTAGGTATCTAATGTTTGCTTCTTTGAACTAGGAAATTGAATTACTTACGAATAGGTACTCATGTCTCCCATGCGAAATCGTATGTTTCGTTCGGCCTTTAAGACCTCTTTGAGCCTTTACCATTTTAAATTAAATAATTATTAGGGCTATAGCTATGCAATTAATGTAAAATTGATGTAAATTGGCAAAGTCCAAAAGGACAGTTTTGGGACCATGGCAAAAGTACCCAGAAATAAATATAATAAATATAATAATAATATTCAAACTGTTCGGTAAATGTGACATAGAGTTTTTGTCAGATGTCAAATGGACATACCTAGACCTTCCTAGGTATGTACATAACAGAGTTATTTGTAGGTACCATTCCATATTCTTACATTACCAAGGTTGCTACTAAGTAGTTATACATACCTATTTTTAAAATAAAATAAGTACTTAGAAAACACAGTTCCTCGACTTTACAGACAGGTTTTTAAATTATAATAACCTATTATTTTAACATGATTATGCTGAATGATTATGAAGTACTCAAAAATACGTTGGCAGACAGATTTATGTTGGTTGAAATGACCACTTTGGTAAATACTTACCTACACTACCCAACAATCATAACAGAGATTACACAGAATAGCTAAATACGTTAGTGTACCTACAGATAATACTTTGCCAATGGGCAGCTTGGTATATAAATTAACGTTTTATGATGATTTACGATCCTGTCGGCGAAACGAGCCATGAATAGTAAATTTTATCGTCAACAGGAGGTGAGACCTGCACTTCGAGATCGCTCCATTCTTCGCAATTACACCCTATTTATTACACTTTGGCCGCATGGTAGAGCCACGACTTTCGATCCAAAGGTCGTGGTTTCGAATCGGACCAATGGATCAGATTCAGATTAATTTATTGCATACTGTTGGCTCTCTGTATTCTGTGCTGTTGGTACCTACATGTCAGTCAAAAAATTTTATAATCATTAGATACTACTTATATTCATTGATACTACTTTATACTTATTAATGGATTTATACAATTCGAAAAATTTGTCTTGTAATTTTTAGACGGTCAACGAAAACAATAATATCCGCGGGCACATTTCTATAATTGTGATAAGTATTGTTATAAAATGTGTGCTTAGACTAAGTGTGAATCCGTTTTCCAATTTTTCTGTTTAAATATGCAATTTATTAGGTATACTTACGTCTAATGAAGAACATATTTTAAATACTAACTTAAATAAAAATAAAAAAACCATTTAGGAATTTTTACTACACTTCAGTAGGTATTTTTTTACATTCACGGTGAATCATCGTCAATTAGGTAGGTAAGTAATTCAGTTAGAATATAATGCAAAACGAGTATTAAATATCTACCTACAAGTTTCATAAAATAACCTGCCGGTGTTTAATAACAATTAATATTTTTTCTGATTTAATCTCCAAAAATAAATTCCACAATTTAAATTGTGTAAAAATCGTAGCTAGGAGTTTTGTCTACGTTATTTATATAAAATCAATCAAGCAGTTTACTACCTAGTACCTACAATGTTAAAATAGAAATGTATATAAGTATTAAAACACTTATATATTAGCTAAAAAACCGTCAAGTAGCTACAGTAAAGACAGTAACTATAACTAAACTAAGTGCATTTTTGATCGAACATAATCCAACGGAATTTCCTATTTACTTACTTTCAGAGTATGTCCAAGAAACGTTCCACAACTCGTCCCAGCTGTCATACGCAGTCATTACTCCACTTGCACTTTAATCCATCACTTGCGAACACTTTTGTTTGCACTTGTACAAGTTTGAGAAGAGAACGTGAATGGAATAAAGGCGGAAAACGCGCGTAAGGCGACGGGGTTGGCGCGCGGTTCGTTCGCGACTGAAACTCGTATCGCTGCTCGCACCCTGTGCAGCATCACACTGAAACAGCTCTACAATGCACGTCAGAAAAACACTAGGTAGGTACTCGTATCTTAATATTTCTAGACACTAAAATAATAAATAATAATAATTTGCTTCGATGATATTCAGTTAAATATTTAAATAATTTGAGTTTACTATCGGTGATCAGATCTGTGTGGGAAAATAGTAGGCACCTACCTACCTTCTATTCTATTACCTACTTTGTTTATATTGTTAGATATAGGTATGTATTTGTTTTGTTAGATAATTAGGTCATAGGTACCTAAGTATTATATTAACACACAGGAACATGAACAATAATATTCAGTTGTAGTATCTAAAGGTAAACCAATATCTTCGCAGCCGGTCACCGCGTTCATTATGATTAACTTTATATAAAAGTATGCATAAATTCATGTTCTTTTAATTGAAATTTTTTAATCACTAAACAAAATAATTTAAAATATGTCCTTGTAAACATTTGAATATAAAACTTGCATATCGCATGGGTAACTTCAAAGATGGTAAAGATAATCATTTATTTATCTTTATTTGCCGTTTAACTCAAAATCTTAGCTATACCAAAAAATTACCTTCATCATCATCATCATCATCCGCAGCCCGATTTCACCCACTGCACTGCTGGGTATAGGCCTCCCTTCGCTTTTGCCATTCTTCCTAGTCCTGTGCCAGCCTGATCCACTGTCGGCCTACGACGTTAATGATATCGTCCACCCACCTCGCTGCCGGACGTCCGACACTTCTCTTGCCAGTTCTGGGCCACCATTCTGTCATCCTTTTACACCATCTGTCGTCACCACGTCTTGCCAGGTGTCCCTTAAAATAAGTTAATACTTACCTATCCCAAACTCATAGGACCATTGTTTGTCGGTAACTCGGTAATATACTACCAACAGGGCCATCTACAAAAAGTACGTTTCCACTTCCCCAAAAAGCCTCCAACGAAGTGCGTAAGTGCTCATAAGTTACAAAGAATGAGTTGAGCTTAGATCGTAGCGATCTTATCAAAATAAAGCGGCAATGAGGTTTTAAAAAGACCCGCAAGTCTTGGCACTGATCGATATTCGATCAAATTACCGTTAAATGTAGAGGTTCGGGGTTTATCACATAATCTTGCTAGGATATGGAGCCTCGTGGCGAGATAGCCAATAAATATACGTTAACATGAAAAAGGTTTGTGGTTAGCTGCTCACGCTGCATGTAGCGAGTAACGTGTCTTCCTTAGGCGTAAAATGTACCTAAGAAAGAACTGTGTAATAATGTATGGAAAATAGTCTTTGGGACAAATATTACTAACTTCCAAAACTATAGGTAAGTACCTACCTAGGTAGGTACCTATGCGGCTTTTGGGATCTACTTATTCATTAGTAAACCTATTAGTTAACGACATAAATCGCGTAGGTACCCACCTAATCCTTTCTTAAATAATAGAACGCGTGCCTACCCAAATAATGGTGGATCACATAATTTGCGTCTATGAAGCTTTGCCGTAGGTAGGTCATAGGTAAGTATAAGGATAAGAGAGTGTAAAGATATTATTTTTAGGGAGGTTAACTTTTGACCACGGATCTCCACTTGCTACGATCCTGACACACAACTTTTGCCTAATTCACTCTCATTGCATTCTTCATACATGCTCGCCGGTTTAGGGGTACTTAGAAGTTTATGTTAGTTTAGGGTAACGTCCCCTCCGATGGATTCCAATCTTGACGCGATGGGGGGGCTTAGTAGCCGTGGTTTGGAGGCCCACGGTGAAGCTAAAAGGAATCCCTGGCGGAGACGCCTTGGTGGCATCTGGCGGGTAGGGTCGCGGGTGAAGAGGCGTGTTGGTGTTTCGTCGCCGCTCGCCCTATCTCCCGCGACCCAACGGTGGCGCACCGTAAGATGTGTCGGCGGTGGGGCCGCAGTGGAAGAGGAGTGTCGGTGTTACGTTGCCGCTCTCCCTGTCCTCTGCGGCCGTATTTGGAGGCTTCACCACGCGCACCTCTTTAATTAGATTGCGCAGTGGATGAAGGGAGCGGAGAGCTCTGGTGGTGAGTAGCGGACGCTAGGTGTGGGAGCACCTTCTTCCGCCTTGCACTACTCACCACGACGCGGGGAGGGACGGGATCGCCAGAGGGGGACTAGACGTAAAGGCTGTGCCGGTTTCCCAGACCCCCTCCATTCCTGGCGACGCCGGAATGACGCTGGGTCGTTTAGTGGGTATACCGGGAGTCCCCGGGGAGTCCCACATACCCCTCTCGCCCCCCGGCGAAAGGGATGCGTAACGCATTTTTCCCAGCGAGAAAAAAAAAGGGTAACGTATAAGTAGTTAATTAATACTTATTTTATTTAGCCCTTGTTAGACTAATATAATTGTTATATCTGTGTTGTTACAGTTATCGGTGTCGTGAGTAATACCTGGAATGACTACGAGTAGGTACCTTAATTCTACAATAACCTAACCTAGGTAGACCCGGAACCAATATCTGCAAAATATGGATTTTGTTAGGGAATCGTACCTGCACACCGTGCCTGGAACCTCCCAAATGAACACACACACACCAAATTTAGTATTTTCATTATTAACCATTTTTATCCCACTATCCGACTAATATAATAAAGCTGAAAGTTTGTGACTTTGTTTGTATGTTTGGGTTTCAATCACGCCTAAACCGATTTGGATGAAACATGGAATAGGCGTAGATAGTGACCTGGAATAACATATAGGTTATTCAAAATGTTGGTACCACGCGGGCGAAGCCGCGCGCAGTAGCTAGTAAATAAATAATAAGATCAAAAAGGTATGTACCAAAATTAAGAAGAGCCTCCAAGTATATTTTATCAAATCCAATTAAACTACTATCTATATCATTGACGCCCTCAATCTTATTTTGCAATAAACTGTCCTTCGTAGACCTTGCGTAGACGTTCGTAGACTTTGGCTCCTACAATCCTAGGACGGGAGACTGCGCTTTGGGGAGCAGCAATTACTTACCTGCATGTAAAAAACCTATCTCTACTTATAATTTTATTCATCTGAGTAGGTAAGTACCTACCTACTTACATCGTAATATAACAGTTTCGTTGGTAATTAATATTAATTTATTGTTATAATTATAAGACAGGTTACTTATAAACGGTTCGCTGGTTTTCATAGGTAAATATAAACTCATACATAAATACAACATCTGTGCATTAGCATTTTAGGTAATTAAACATGTTATCTGGTTTAATTAAATACATAATTGACCTATCTTACTTTGCTACAAATTTTTAAATTATTCACGAATTCAAAACACAAACTACCTACTCTTTTTTGTTTGTCAGACGATAGACAGTGACAAAAGGAGCTTTATTTATGTGCGAATAGTTATTATTTTATTCTAAACTAGCTGGTACCCGCGACTTCGTCAGCGAAATAACATACTTATTAGCAACGCCACTTATTGCATTTATACAAATACAAATACAAATTTAACTGGAACTACCAACTCCCCATACAAACTTTTAACCCTTATTTCACGCCCTCCATTATTAATATATAGATTTTTTTCTGTCATAAGAACCTTCTCCTGAGAATAACAAACACAACAAAAAAATTAATGAAATCGGTCCAGCCGTTCACGCGTGATGCCGTGACCAAGGGAAATAGGGATTCATTTTTATATATAGAGATTAGATAGATCTAATATTAGATTAATAAAGTAGTGTCGATTATATTCATTAAAAGCGTAGAGCGGTAGGTATAGGTCTAGAATCGTGGAAGCAGGAGCTCAACGCCTCAAAATGGTAAATACCATTGACTTTGGGCAGGGAGGTGGATGAGAGCAGGGGATTTCTGGCGCTTCGGCGGCCGCTACTGCGGCACGCTTCGCTCGCAAACCTATGTATAAACCTATATATACATTCTCGAAAACTATGCATTATCATGTGATAGAGAGTTCTAGACCCAAGCCCGTAGAGCTAAACAGCATGCCTATTGCCGTAGGTAGGTAGGTTACAGCAAAAAAACTATAGAAGTATGCACCATGGGTAGGATGTAGGTACATACCCAAGACGTCGTAGATAGGTGTAATAGGTAAGTACTTATAGGAACTGCAGTACTTATAACTGTAGTTTCTTTTAACCTAGACTCGTAGCTGCTACGGCGTAGCAACAAGGGATCCAGCAAAAAAAGAGTTTCTACAAAAATAAAATATCATTAAACTTACATTAGAGTGCAATCTAAAGCACCGAAGCGCTGTCGTTAGTGCTTCTTTCTCTCATAACAAATGAAACAAAAGGCACGAATATTTTTACTGTGGACAGGTTGAAGTGCCGCATATTTTTTTTTATGAAACACCTTAGATACCGACCGACCGACTGACTTAGTTAATGGTGTCGATACATATAGCACAGACAATATTACAGATAGGTTATTCTTCAGCTTTTTACAATTCCATGTAGGTACCAACATGAACAATAGTGCTGTATTTGTTAGAAAATACCTACAGAACCCTACATCGCGTAATTTTTCTACTAATCCCGATGTAAGGAATGTAGGTATTAGGTACCTACTCATTCGAGGTTACTAGATACCAATTTATGAATAACATCGAAATATTCAAGTTGCTCCCTCGTTACTATAGAAGTAACAAGTCTGAGAGCAGTCTCGGATTTAGCTAGAATTAAGGTTTTCTAATTTATATTAAAGCAGTAGGTAGAAGTCTAGATTCTTACATCACAATACCTGCGTCAGAAAAAAAGGTACTTTCTCTAAAATCACACACTTTTTCGGAGAACGGACGAGTAATTCACCATTATTCCAGTTAAACACAAAACACTAGTTTTTGAAAAAATACGAAACGAAAATAACACTTCAAATTCCCGCCAAAAAGATTGCTTCCTGTGCGTGCGCTACGCACCTACGCACGAACGCAGTTGTCAAAATCAAACAAACTGTCAATGTCATTGTCATCAAGTTTGGCAAGACTTTGGCAAGTTTGTGACGTGGAAATATTTTAAGTCTGTGCTGTGAATGAAGCGATCACCTGTTTTGTGTCATCAGCATCAGCCAGCTCACAAATTTTTAATTCCTCTTCCTCCTAGCCTTTCACTTTCTTTCATGTAATTTTCAAGAAGCTGATATTAGTTTTGTGTTGCCCTAAGGTTGTTTGTGGTTTGCCCTGTGAACAATAAGTAAAGTACCCATTACATAGTCGATCACTACACAAAACACTGATTATAATGCAATGCTACCTCGGAGGCGCAACATTGGAAGTTTATCAGAAAAAGGCCCTGCTGAGAACGAGCTAGATTCATACAGCAAATTGGACAAAAAAGGCAACTCATATAATTCTAAACCCTACACTACTGGTTCAAGTTTTGAAAATAATAAAACACCAGCAAGCTTTTCAGAAGAAAATATAATCTTTGATATTCTTGAGGATTTTGTGTTCGAACCAGTGATGGCAGCAAGAGATAGAACTAATGAGTTTATTTCGACCGTGCGCGGTCTGCAAGACCGGATCATGGCGGGACCGACAGTCAGGGACAAGCGCAAAGCTGCAGTACTTGAGACATATTCACAGTTTATGAGTATGGCCAAAGTTATTAGTAAAAACATAACAAGCACCTATGCTAAACTGGAAAAACTGGCTTTGTGTAAGTACCATCACTATGAAACATATTGCTAAACAGTTTATTATTGAACATATTTCTGTATTCTTAAAATATTATAATGGTAATCCTTGTTACAGTGGCAAAAAAGAAATCATTATTTGATGATAGACCAACAGAAATACAAGAGCTGACCTATATTATAAAGGGTGATTTAAATTCACTGAACCAGCAAATTGGTAGACTTGGTGAGATGCCCAAGGGGCGTCGAAGTATGCACAGCCACTCTTCCAGTGTGGTCTTGGCATTGCAATCAAGACTTGCGTCCATGAGCAACCAATTCAAACAGGTGCTTCATCATTATAATTATGCTACATTCCATAGTATGCCATTTTTCTTCTGATACGATCTTAAAGGCACAAGACATTGTTCAAGCTTTTATATTATTCACTGCGCGCAGCGTCACCCGCGTGGTATTTTGAATAGCCAATATGCTATTCCAGGTCATTTTCTACGCCTATTCCAAGTTTCATCTAAATCGGTTCACTGGTTTAGGCGTGATTGAAACACAAACAAACTCACAAACTTTCAGCTCTATTATATTAGTGGGATAACATGTTTAGCTCTTTACTTTAACAGTATCAGGGCCCAGGGCGCCAGGCGTACCCCTCTCCTTCGTAGAGTACCACAGTGAGAGGCATGTGATACATTAGGCTAACTTAAAACATATTTTTATATGTTTACAGGTGCTAGAAGTAAGATCAGAAAACTTAAAGTTGCAAAACAACAGGCGTGAGCAGTTTTCCAGAGTCGCGCCAGTTATAAAGGAAGTGCCATCGCTCTTACAGCAGGAGGAAGTGAGCATTGATTATGGAGAGAGCTCGATGATGCAGACACAACAACTGGCTCTCAGGGATGACAGTGACTCATATGTTCAACAACGTGCAGAGACAATGCACAATATTGAAAGCACTATAGTAGAGCTAGGGGGAATATTTCAACAGCTGGCACATATGGTGAAGGAACAAGATGAAGCTATTGGGCGAATTGATGCCAACATACAAGACGCCGAGATGAATGTTGAAGCTGGCCATCGAGAAATATTGAAATATTTCCAGCACATCACAGGCAACAGAGCTCTGATGTTCAAAATCTTTGGTGTCCTTATATTTTTCTTTATATTTTTTGTTGTAGTTATGGCATGATTATTAGCTTATAATTAATAAGGCAGATTATCTGTATGTATTAATGTAATCATAGAATGGTCTTATAATGGAATATAATAAATTGTACATAATTGTGTTATTTATTTTCTCTTACCCATATTACTTAAAGTTGCTGACAACACTTAACATTGTTTTTTTTAACAGCTCCATGAGCAGCCACTGTAGTGTGCGTTACCCTAGCTGGAAAGTGTCTCCTACAGAGATTTTAGAGTGAGGAAAAATTAGTGCCTAGTGAGCTACAAATGTGCGCGAAATTAAAAATTTGTGCATATTGTAGTTTTTGAAATAAAGGGAAAAAACGTTTCCAGCTAGGGTAACGTTGCTCCAGCTGGAAAATTCTAAACCAATGGTCGGAGAGAGATTAATTGTATATCGGCAGATAGCTTATATTTGTGCAAATTTGTGCGCCAAAAAAAAAATTTGTGCGACTTGAGGTTTTCGAGATATTGCGTTTTCTAGATTTTCCAGCTAGGGTAACGTTTTGAAAAATCGTGTTTCTCAAAAACTACTGTATGTACGCCTGTAAAAAATATATACACAAGTAGCTCTTAATTTGTGCTAATTTGTGACGGAATCAGATTTAAGAAAATATTTATAGTTTTTGAGTTATCGCGTTTTTTTTAAAAACCTTAAAATGATCCTAGCATCTAAATTTGACCATGCACAAGGTCGATGAAAACTGTATTCGGTCCGTCTCGACGTCTATAATAACCACACAAAATTTCAAAAGTGTACATACCTGCATTATTGAATAATATAACTAAAAGTAAAAAAATTGGTGTCATTACTTTGAAGTCCATCTACAAGAAAATGGCGCGACCCACAATTTGTGCGTTAAACTAAAAATTAGTGCCTCTTATCAAAAAGCATTGTGTAAAGTTTCAGCTTCCTATGTTTCGTATTTATCTAGTTACATAAGAAAAACCAAAATAGTAAACCGATGTTGGTTAACCGAACAAATTCGAAAGGCTACTAAAAAGCGACGGTTTCATACATAGCGATGACCTTTTTTATTGGACGTATTACCACCATGCTGGTGTCCGTACAGACGCGTTCAAACGTTTTTAGTCAGTAAAATTGACCTATGTTAGGCTGTCTGTTGTTTCAAAATTACTGTTTTCTGTTTTGTCATGCATTTTATATATACGATAGGTACCTAAAACCACTAAAATGCGCTCATTTGTGTATTCTTTGTATTGTGAAGAAAATAAAATTTAATTCTATTTGAATGGAATTTATTTGGAAAATAAAGGGAGTAGGAAACAACCTTTAATAGGATATGCTACAAAGAGTACCACACAACCACGGATTTCCTGTGCACACGACGCTGTCCTGGGCATAGCTAAAAATAAAAAATATAGGTAGGTAATTCACACATTGACTGCGGCGCATTTTTACTACATTATTCCTCAATGCTGAACTACACGCAGACGAGTAGCATGTTAAAATTTACAAGTAGGGTTATGTGGAAACTCGTGTTTTGATTGCCTGAGCGCGCTGTCTGTACGCGCTAGGCGTGTCTGGTACCGTATCGTATTGAGTAACAAGTTGGTACCTTACCTACCTACCTACTACTGAACTTGTTTTGTTTGGGGAGATACCTACCTACTTTGTTAACGTATTGCATAACAAGTAGGTACAAGTTATTTTGGGTAGGTAGTAGTCGTAGGTAGCCGGCCGACCCTACTTAGTGGGACAAGGGCAAGTATTTATTGATAATAATTAAAACGGCATAACGTAGAACCAATTACGCAAGAAGAAGAAGAAGAAGAGTTATCTACCTATTATTAATAGGTACCTACTAAGTACTATCTGGATACTACGTTTAAGTCCTTCCGTTCTCACACAAAATACTAAATGTATGTAGGTAGGTGCATCTGTAGTAACCTATAATATTAGAATTGAATGAAGATAGCATAAGTACACTTCGCCCAACGAATCTAGGCATTCGTGAAGTTAGCCGTTTGTCTGGGCAGTGAACGCTTTTTCATACAAAATTGTGTTCTGCGCAGACAAACAACTAACTTAACGAATGCCTAGATCCGTTGGAAGAACTGTAGGTACCTACCTAATAAAATTATGTAGAATAGGTACTTACTTTAATAAACATATGTAAATAACATGAAAACAGCTATTAGAATAAAATTCAATTTTATTCAAAACGTTTATTGCTTCATGTTAGTTACAAGATCATTTAAATCAATATTTAGATTGTATTTTTACATTGTTTTCTACATCAGTGTACTCTGGCACAACAAGTCTCAACCGGTTGGTGTGCAAATTTAAGAAGGTCATCGCTATGTATGAAACCGTCGCTTTTTAATAGCCTTTCGAAATTGTTCGGTTAACAACGGTTAACCAACATGGGTTTACTATTTTGGTTTTAGCTTAATAACTAGATAAATACGAAACATAGGAAGCTGAAACTTTACACAATGCTTTTTGATAAGAAGCACTAATTTTTGGTCAAGCGCACAAATTGTGGGTTGCGCCGTTTTCTTGTAGGTTGACTTCAAAGTTATGACACCATTTTTTTTACTTTTAGTTAAATTATTCAATAATGCAAGTATGTACACTTTTGAAATTTTGTGTGGTTATTATAGACGTCGAGACGGACCGAATACAGTTTTCATCGACCTTGTGCATGGTCAAATTTAGATGCTAGGATCATTTTAAGGTTTTTAAAAAAAACGCGATAACTCAAAAACTATAAATATTTTCTTAAATCTGATTCCGTCACAAATTAGCACAAATTAAGAGCTACTCGTGTATATATTTTCTACAGGCGTACATACAGTAGTTTTTGAGAAACACGATTTTTCAAAACGTTACCCTAGCTGGAAAATCTAGAAAACGCAATATCTCGAAAACCTCAAGTCGCACAAATTTTTTTTTTGGCGCACAAATTTGCACAAATATAAGCTATCTGCCGATATACAATTCATCTCTCTCCGACCATTGGTTTAGAATTTTCCAGCTGGAGCAACGTTACCCTAGCTGGAAACGTTTTTTCCCTTTATTTCAAAAACTACAATATGCACAAATTTTTAATTTCGCGCACATTTATAGCTCACTAGGCACTAATTTTTCCTCATTCTAAAATCTCTCTAGGAGACACTTTCCAGCTAGGGTAACGCACACGCCACTGTAGCACTTTATTCCGTGCTTTAAGCCGAACGTCCACCGCCGGCTAAACTAAGTTAGTTTAGCTTAGCTCGCATAGTTGAGCCAGTTTTTCATACATGTGCGTCCACCGCAAACTATGCCAGCTAAGCTACGTGAAATGGCCCAGCTAAGTGTTACTAACTTAGTTGTGCGGCCGATCCGTAACTAACTGAGCTAAACTAAGCGCCTCTCACCCCCTTGCCTTACCCTTCTGACGCCTGTCGATAGTGTTGTTCGAACGTGTGTTTTCCAGGAATGTGAATCCTGAATGTGTTGACTTATCCAGTATCTATATATGTTTCCGTTTTTTCTTCATAAAAAATAAACAACAATCAATCTTCTTCTCCTATGACGATAGTCCTCCTCTAAAGTCTCGTCATTACTCGTGTCGTCTTCCGTATCTCGTCCGGTTAACTCGACGTTCTAGCACAAACTGGCCATCACTAACGTAGTTTTAGCTTATTTATTGGTGGACGGACAACGTAGTTCTAATTTAGCTTAGCTTAGTTCACTGAGTTTAGTTTTCATTTAGTTTAGCCGGCGGTGGACGTTCGGCTTTAGCCTTGATAATGAACTAAACTTTGTAAATTGTAAAAAATATTAGTGGGAATAGACATTTAAGAAGAAAATAAAACCACATCTATTTTTTGAAACCATTATTGGAAAATTACATAAAAAATGTGTTGGTAGGATTTCTTCCTAATTGTATTATTATTTACATAATTTTAAATTTCTTATCGTACCATGGTTAGCAATTACAAACCCAATACCTGAACTAATTGTATTTTTTTTTAACAGTTTTATAAGTTTACTCAATTAGCTAGTCATCACCTTGAACACACATTTTAACTTAATTATAATAAAGAATACACTCGAAAGTATGACTACCTTGTAAATGCTATTAAATTCATACATAAAATATGTAAGTAAATCCATCTATTTGATAAAAAGACTGGAACTTTAGTGATTAGAGCAAAAATTATTAAAAATGCCTAATTAAAATTGTATGATTGATAACAGCTTCCGCAAAGGCTGACATTAACTATGACCTAAGAATAACGGTTTGTGTTATCTCGTATAAAATAGGTACATAACTATCAACTTATCCTTAATTATGCCCAATTATTATTATTACTTGTGTAGATCATTTTTAGAAAATTAGTTTGTATGCCAGTTTGTTATACATTTCGGCTGGGTTTTATGGATTTTAGTGCCAGTAACACTATTTCTCAGCTTAATCCATGGTAAAAATGGCATAATCTACAAGAATTCATCACACCAATCTTTTAGACACTGGTAGCAGTCTGCGGACTGTTTGGAATTGGCGCTGCAAGTGTCTTTCATCCATTCTTGAAATAGCATCTGGTTCTTTTTCAGAACAAGGTATTGTCCCAGCACAACATAGGCCTGAAATTCACAAAAGATTGAGTACCAGCTCTACACTCACATTACCTCCTCTACAATAAAGCAGCTATGACAAACTACAAAGTATAACCTAATTGTAAAGCTCGTGTACTTTGTATTGTGGAGGAAATAACATTTTAATCTATTCTATAAATGATGTATGAGTCAAACCCACAAACACGTCATGTTCAAAACTTTATTTTACAAAGTAATTTCAAGATAACCTGTAAAAAATTGCAAAGCATATCACAGAATAACGCTTCTTCAGAATTATTGAACAGAAGAAACCAAACCTTGTCAAATCCTTTTTCGTCAAGTCTTTTCCCCAGGACTTCTCCAACTCCAGCTAAATCGGTAACAGGTTTTTCACCCATAGGCTCAGCCACAAAGTTTCTGTGTTTTTGTGATGTACTCGACATTATAACTCAATATTATGCTACCGATAAACAAACAAATCCGAATCAATAAATTGAATAGTCCAATTGAAATGAAAACCACTGGAAAAACCAGACCAACTCGAAATGACTCGAATGAATGAAAGCTAAAGCTACAAAAACTAAATCAACAAGCCAAGCAAGGAAAGCGCGAGAAAGCGTTACATTTGATTGAATTTGACAGTGACATTACATTATACGTCTGTTCGTTCAGGATGGTCTGGGGTTTATTGTTCTCTAAGTAGAGCTTGCATTGCTACAAGCGCTACAAGCAAAGCCCTTAGTAGGCCGTAGTACAGTCAGCCAAAAAAGTTGCAAGGCGCATCCGCATCAGGGGGTTTTTCGCGTTAATTTTTTCGTTCGTTTGATGAATATTCGGATGCTTCTCTGACTTCACGTAGTAGTCTGGCAAATGAAAGTAGACCCTGAAAAATCGCGGCAAATTCAAAATATGTTAAGCATGGCAACCCATTAATTAATAATTCTAAATAATATGCTTAATTAAGTAATAGAAAATAATAACCAAGTACAACTTCAGTTGTGTTTTTCCAAACATCATTATGGGGTTAAACGCTTAATTTTTTTTAATTTGCCGCGATTTTTCAGGGTCTACTTTTGCCAGACTCTAGTATACCTACCTACTTTAGATAAGACATGCATGATTAAAAAAGGAATAAAATGATGAATACTTAGGTCTTTATATCTTTAATAGATGATTTATACAGCGTCAGGAGGCAACCAGCCTGGGACAGTGTTTGAGATGGAATAGGCTTGCCCAGCACCTAAACCATCCTCTCGGCCCACAGGAAAGACAACGTACAATGAATACTTAGTGCACAATTTATTTAATACTTACTAAAAATAAATTATAACTAATTTGTCGAAAAAAAAATTGTATGTAGGCACATGCCATCATTGCACTTATATTAATCAATTTTCTTAATTAAGTATATTCTTAGGTTTATTACATTAAAACATCGATATTGTAAGAAACTAACAATGTTAACTATCTTCCATTGGAACTCCGGTACCTAGAAAGGCACCACTATTAAAAGGTTGATATTTCGAGTGTTTGTACTAAAACCATATAATATCATTGCATTAAACTACACAATTAGGTCACAAAAATTCAAAAATAGCTGCCAGGAAGAATCACGATCCACAGCTCATGCATTCATCTT
Source organism: Epirrhoe tristata (assembly GCA_951394285.1). Taxonomy (NCBI): domain Eukaryota; kingdom Metazoa; phylum Arthropoda; class Insecta; order Lepidoptera; family Geometridae; genus Epirrhoe; species Epirrhoe tristata. The sequence goes on from OX596145.1 coordinate 5,775,828, forward strand.
TGTTTTGTAATGAGCAAGTGATTGCAGCCATGTGTTCATCGTCATTGGATTTGCCATTTACCATATTTTCTTTTGCTTTGTATTTATCAACCGTAAATTGGATCGCATTAGCAGCCGGTTTTGTCCTTAGATAGTACATTCCCGTCTTCAAACCCATCTTCCAGGCGTAAAAATGAATTGACGTCAATTTGCCATAATTAGGTGCAGCCACATGAATGTTGAAAGATTGACTCTGATCAATAAACGCACCTCGGTCAGCAGCCATCTGGATGCAAGTCTTGACTGAAATCTCCCATACAGTTTTGTACAAATCTCTTATATCCTTAGGAATATTTTCAATGTTTTGAATAGATCCATTGTTGTGAATAATTTGATTTTTCATGTCATCATCCCATAAGTCTGCCTCGGTGAGGTCACGCAGCAAATGATGATTCACGACTTGAAACTCTCCTGAGAGCACTCTGCGTTGGTAGATGTTGGACGTAAAAGGTTCGAAGGATTCATTGTTGCCTAGAATTTGAGCTGTAGAGGCGGTCGGCATCGGAGCTAGTAAGAGAGAGTTTCGAATGCCGTGTTTGGCGATTTTTTCTTTGAGAACAGCCCAATTCCATAGGTCTGTTGGTGCCTTGTTCCACATGTCGTATTGTAGGATCCCTTGACTCACGGGGCAACCCGCGTAGGTCTCATAGACGCCGTCCCTCTCGGCGAGCTCACAACTCGCTTCCAATGCACCATAGTAAATTGTCTCAAAAATCTGTTGATTCAATTTTATCGCAGTTTCACTTTCATAAGGGATTCGCATGAGGACAAAGGTATCAGCCAATCCTTGAACTCCAATACCGATTGGCCTATGTCTCATATTCGAATTCCTTGCTTCCGGGATGGGGTAGAAGTTTACATCTATTATTTTATTCAAATTTTGGGTGATAGTTTTGGTTACCTCTTTCAGCTTTTCAAAATTGTATGTTTTATCATCATTGACGAATCTGTTCAACGCAATGGAAGCTAAGTTACACACGGCAACTTCATCTGCTGACGTATATTCGACGATTTCAGTGCAGAGATTGCTGCACTTGATTGTACCCAAGTTCTTCTGATTGCTTTTTCGGTTACACGCGTCTTTGTAAAGCATGTACGGCGTTCCAGTTTCAACTTGCGCCTCTATGATAGCTTTCCACAAAGCCTGTGCTTTAACTTGCTTGACGAATCGCTTCTCCGACTCATACTGCTCATATAACTTTTCAAACTCCTCTCCCCAGCAGTCCGCGAGGCCGGGACAGTCGTGAGGGCACATCAGGCTCCAGTCTCCGTTACTCTCCACCCTCTTCATGAACAAGTCGGGAATCCAAAGCGCGTAGAACAGTTCTCTCGCGCGATATTCCTCCTTGCCGGTGTTTTTCTTGAGATCTAAGAACTCGAATACGTCAGCGTGCCACGGTTCGAGGTAAACTGCGAATGCGCCAGGGCGTTTGTTACCTCCCTGGTCGACGTACCTCGCCGTGTTGTTGTATACTCTGAGCATGGGGACGAGTCCGTTGGAGACGCCGTTGGTGCCAGCGATGTACGATCCTTTAGCGCGAATGCAGTGCACATGGACACCGATACCACCAGCCGATTTTGAAATCAGCGCGCATTGTTTCAGGGTGTCGTAGATTCCCTCGATGCTGTCATCTTTCATGGCAATGAGGAAACAGGAGGAGAGCTGGGGACGGGGCGTGGCGGCCGAGAAGAGAGTGGGGCTTGCGTGCGTGAAGTATTTCTCAGAGAGAAGGTTGTATGTGTTGATTGCAGAATCGATATCCTCGCCGTGAATGCCGATGGAAACACGCATCAGCATGTGTTGGGGACGCTCTGCAACCTGTAATTCAAAGAAGTTATTGGAAGTTTTCTGAGTTCTGATATAAATACTTTAATGAAAAAAATGTATGTGATTTCTTTACTGGTCAAATGGCGACACTACCAACCAAAATCAGCTTACCTTGTTGTCAATTTTCAGCAGATATGACCTCTCCAAAGTTTTAAAGCCAAAATAGTTGTACATGAAATCCCTGTCATAGACAATAGCAGAGTTGAGTCTCTCCTTATTCTTGACTATGATATTGTAGTGGAAATCGGATATCATTGGCGATCTCTTCTTGGTGTGCGGGTTCACTATGTTATACAAGTCTTCTATAACATCTATAACAAGATAAAATCATTTTAAAATACTGGATTACATAAATACTAATAAATAACCTCATTATAATTGTACTGTGCAGACAAACGGCTAACTTCACGAATGCCTAGATCCGTTGGGCGAACTGTACACAAGATTTCCAAATAACTGATCTATCAGAATTCTAGATGGTCTATCAAAATAGATAGATTTCAAAAGGAGGGATACTTTACAGCAGCTCTTTTGAACTTACACTTACCTGAGAAATGTTTTTTTGTTTCCTTGTGCAAATTGGATATAGCAAGTCTGGCAGCTAGGATGGCATAGTCTGGGTGGTCAGTGGTCATTGTAGCTGCTGTCTCGGCAGCTAAGTTATCCAGCTCCACTGTTGTGACTCCAGAATAAATGCCTCCAATCACTTTGAGGGTTATACATACCTGTGCAAAGAATATGATGAGGGCTAGTCTGGTTAATCATAAAAAAACAGAAGTACATATTTAAAATCAATCAGGATCATTAAAGCTGGAGGATGATATTGGGATACAAACCAGTTTTAGCTATAATTTTTTACATTTTGGCAAAACTATGTAGAAATGAGTTGAAGAATTGATCAATTTATACCTATTAAAAGTTAGGTGATTTTGTATGTAATAAAATTTGTAAATTGGTAAAGGAATTCTCAAGAAATGGGGTTCCAAAGGTACCAAGTACCATGTGAAAATAAATATTGTTACTCAAACTATGGCTACAGATCCCAGTTCTGGGTGAACTATTTTATTTAATGATAAATAAAATAAAATAATATTAACTATAAAATAAAATTATATAATATGATAAGTATGACTTACTGGGTCAACAAAGTCCATGTTCAACCCATAGCAGAGTTTTTTGATCCTAGAAGTGATTTTGTCAATGTGAACCTCCTCCATTCTTCCTCCTGAAATGGAATATCATTGAGCTATAAAAAATAGGAAAGATATTCTAACATTAAACAAAACGAATGAATGATTGCATTTTTTTCTCTTTTCTATCTCATAACTGATTACTTTCTTCAATTTCATAATGACAGTGACCCATATAATCGTCACAGTTAGAGTGAGAAGTATCCTATCTATTTCAAACTATGAAAGTACATTTCGCCCAACTGATCTAGGCATTCGTGAAGTTAGCCGTTTGTCTGCGCAGTGAACGCTTTTGATACAAAATTATGTTCTGCGCAGACAAACGGCTAACTTCACGAATGCCTAGATCCATTGGGCGGTACTTGAATTAATTGTCATCACATTAACATCTTACTACACCACATAACGGTACTTTAAATACTTTAAATTTCACTATGTCCTGAATGATGCTTTATCTCAGTAAATGATTAAGTTTTTGAAAGCATTATGGGTAAAATCACGACATGTACTTCGTAATATGGTCAATAGCCTCCCTTAAACAAAGGCGCCTAGGCCTTTGGTTTTTAGCTGATTGGGTATGCCGTAGACTTTAAATCTAATTTACTAAGAAGATCTCCTGTTATTATCAGAGCTCTGGTCCTTAGATGTATTGATTTTAACTAGAAAAATAATATCAAGACCACTGTTGGTGGTAAAATGCAAGCTTCTCTCTTTTCTTACCTCTTTTGTAGACATATAACTTATTTGACTTTCCCACCATTTTGTTTTGTATTTTTATGGGATCTAGATAACAAATTATTAGAATAAAAGTTGAGATAACACAAAAACTTTACAAAATGCCCAAAACTGGGTCGACGAACTCGGTTGAAGTATGAAATATTAGGCGGGAAAGTTGACGTTTTGATCGACTCACTCAAAGTTTGACTGATGTGATGACAGCCGTTCAGTACCTACATCACAAGACCAAACAACTTCTTTCAACTCTACAAAACGTGAAACACTGATTCACTGTGACATTTGTTTTGATTGTGATCGGCAGTGTTTTTTTATATATAATTATAGGCATCACATTTATCTGTTTAATTACCAACTAATTACCCCTAATTGACTTGAACCTCAGAGTAATTTGTATTAACCACAACCGCAGTCATAAAAAGTTGAGTAGTAGGTAGATTAGATACTGAACGCAATCAATTTATTCGCAATCTATGCTACTCTAGCAAGAATTTAAACAAAATTAATATATTTTTTTATCACCAATACATATGGGTATGGCATGGGATCAACGAAGAAGACAACGAACAAACAACACAACACAACACGAAGTTGTACAAACTACTACAAACCAAAAAGGTACCATACCATGCTAAATCTATGGTACAAACGCTACAAACTACAAACGTCAATCAATCAAGTTCGCATTTCGTTCGCTTCGCAAAGTTCGCAATCGCAAAAATGCGTTTTCAGTCAACCAACAGTCAGTCATAAAATTTCATGCCACTACCATTAGACTAGACTATAAATGGCTCTATTAGTTAGTATTACCACGTATTACCCTGAATTTTGACTACTGCTTGATTTCAGTGCATGTGTTCCGTAATTTCAGTAAAATAGTTTGAGTTGAGACAGTACAAATATAACAAAATACTGAAACCATGCGTTGAATTGAAATGACTATTACCTACTGAGGTTCCAGGCAACTATGTTGTGACCAGCTGTGTATTTTCCACAACAAAATGAATTCGATTAACTTGAATGAGAATCATGAAAATCAATCACGGCCCCCAAACGTACCTACTCCAGATTGGAGTTCAGAAAGCTGTAGCCAAAGAAATCATTCTCTACCTGTCACAGGGGAAAAGGTTTGTAAAATACTTAGCTTATGTGTACACAGAGTTATGTTATAATTATTTAGGTACAGAATAACTTTTAGACTTCAGCTACCATCTGTGGAACAACACAACTATATTTTTGTAACTTCTAAAGTGTCCATAAATAAATACTCCATCAGTTTATGTCCATTCCAAATTTATAATAAATACTTCTTTCTCATTCGTATCAATTGTGTACTCTTACAGCTTAAACATGGAAATTCAAATATAGAACATCCCAAAAAAGAAGAGATGGATGTGACTATGGTTAAAATAAATAATGATACGGATATTCACCAAACACCACAGAGGAACACACATAATGTGATTGGTAGTGTTTCATCACATTCAGCCATGTCTCGGATAACGGGGGATGTGTCACTCACCCCAACGAACTTGCACACACCATTATACAGTAATGCCAATCCACATAGTACTATGAGCGCTATGACACCAGCTACAAGTGGATCCAATCAAGCAAAAAATAGCATCAAAATACAGTAGGTACCTTATTGTGTTTTGCACCATCTCTGACACTGAAGTAATTTACAGATGTCTTGTGTATTACTAATACTAATAGAATAGAATAAAGTTTTATTTTCTCCACATCATATACAACAGTTACAATAGGTACTTAAATCTATATAATTTTATGTTGGTGAAAATACGGCTACCCCTCAGCATTTGCTCCAACAGCTCGAGAGTGTTGGAGCGCTGGTTTTCAATGGTTTTTAGTAGCTGTCTCATTGGTTACTCTTACTTGATTAGTAAGCTTAGTATACATAATCAATGCTACCAAGATATTGTTTTCATGTTGCTTTTGTTTAAATAGCATTAAATGTTTCAGGAATTGTGTTTCAACTGTGAGTTTAGGATGTGAATTGAAGCTACTAGAAATATATTGCAGAACAAGATATTCAGAATTCAATCCAGCTAGATTTCAAGGAGTTGTCATGAAAATTCTTGACCCCAGAGCAACTGCGCTCGTTTTCAGGTATAATATAAGATTCTAGTGTTATATACATATAATTTTTAATGTTGATTTGGTATGATACCTTTAAGAATGGCATTCTCAACTTCAAAAACATTTTATAACATCTTTCGAAATAGATTTTAGTACAGGATTTTATTGCGTTTTTACCTTTATTATTTGAGTGAGTTGGATGAAAATAATAGGTAAAAACGCGATAAAATCCTGTACTAAAATCTAATTCGAAAGATGAATTGTGATTGCGGAAGTTTAGGAAAGACATTTTATTACTTTGTGAATTTTCATGATGAGCTTCTGTGTGTCCACAGATCTGGAAAAATTGTGTGTACAGGAGCCAGAAATGAGCATGATTCCTACCTAGCAGCTCGAAAGTTTGCCAGAATTATACACAAACTTGGCTACCCAGTAAGTTTTTTTAATACATAATCAACACTATCTTAAAACTGACTACAGACAGTAGTAAAATATATCTTCAATAATGAGTTTATTAAAGCATAAGTCCATGTTTTCAGAAATAAAATGTTAAGGCAGTAACCAAACTATGAGGTCCAAACTATACAAGTTTTCTGATTTGATTTGATTCTACAAGTTTTTTACTGCTATCTGGGCTACTATAATAGAAGTTTTTTTTTATTCTACATTCTTTAACAATAGTTAAACAATTTCAGGTCAGGTTCTTAGACTTTAAGGTTCAGAACTTTTGTGCGACAGCAGACCTACGGTTTCCAATTCGGTTGGAATCCTTGCAAATGGCGCATGGTCAGTTTGCGTCCTATGAGCCAGAGCTTTTTCCCGGCCTTGTTTATCGAATGGTTCGCCCCAGAGTTGTGTTGCTGATATTTGTAAATGGAAAAATTGTCTTTACAGGTAAAAATTGTTTTTCTGAAAGTCCTGACATAATTCGCTAATATTATAAATCTGAAAGTTTGTGAAAGAAACATTTGAGTGAATTGGATGAAAATTGGAATAGGTATCAATAGTATCAATAGTCATCTAGAATAGATAACAATATAGGCTATAAAAATGCTGTAACAATAAGTATATAAGACTCCTAAAAATAATTTTGTAGGTAGGTACTTATAACTTTTTATATGCTTTGTGAAGCTTATTATTATAAAAATAAGTTTTTAGTAAATAAAAAGATGTATATTAACAAGTCCTTATTTTTTCAGGTGGTAGAACCAGAAATGACATAAGCGAAGCCCTTGATATAATATACCCTATATTACGCAGTTTTAGAATTAGTTAAAAATAGGAAAACTTATGCAATATAATTATGTAGGACCTAGTTTAGAATTGTTGGGTAATTTATTATACAAGTTTACTTTATTAATTGTGTAAAACTTGAATCATCCATGAAAATTAATTTAATTATTCTTTTAAATACATAATGAAGTTCTAACTTGTTATTTTTTCTTTGTGTGTTGTGGGAATGGTGGTGTGCTACAGATTTATCTATATTCCTAGTGTAAAAAATTACTCGATTTAAACTCCGCCATCGACAGACACGGCCAGCGCCCACCATCATAGGCTACTAGATTGCTTCCCTATTGGTGCTGCCCTCGTGTAGAAGCCCTATAGTCCCCTAGCATGCCCCTAGCATAGAAATGGTCCCATCTGTCCCATAATCATAGCTCCTGGCTTTTGAGCGATCCTAGCAAAAATTTATGAAAACATTGGTGATAAAATAATTTTATAGCCAATCGATAGATTATTTTGGAGTATGTTATTGTATGTAGTTCGCCCAACTGAGCTGCAAAATAGCTTCAGCCAAACTATGAAGATATTGACACTATGTATTGACATGACTCACTCATGGCAGACATTGGCAGAATTATACTGTTAAAAAAGAAGAAGAAGAAGGGAAAAAAATATATTTATTTGTGCTGAGGCGTTCGTTGACGAAGAAGAATCGAAGATTGTTTTGTTTTGTTTTCATTTTCACTATTACAAACTAGATCAAAATGATGCAACATCAGCAACGCGAAGAAAAGCAATTAGAAGCTACGATACAAGCTATTCTAAGCAGGGTGAATGATCTAAAAACAGCTATACAAGCATTGATTACAAAACTTGAAACAGAGTACGAAACAATCAACTGGCCCACTTTTCTCGATAACTATGCTATTTTATCAGGTCATGTGAGTATTCCGTGTCTCTGCCTTCGAAGTGATTTTACTTACTGTTGTAAGTACCTAGGCCAAATGACTTTTTTTACATTTTGTTATAGCTGACTGGGTTGAGTAAAATACTGCAAGCTGAGCTAGCCGCATCCCTGAGGTCACGAATCGTACTGCCCTTACAACTCGGATGTGAGAGGGATGAGGCATTGGCCCGGTTGACAGAAGGAAGAGTCCCAGCATGTACACATGATCTTGTGCCAGACTTGTTGCGCACTAAACCAGAGCCTCAGGCGGAACAGAGGCTACAACAGTTTAATCACAAAGCTAGTACACTTAGTTATGATACAGCACAGGTATGAGTATTTCGCCAATAACTAACAGTTTGTACTATTCTTAGTACATTGCCATACAAGTTGTCTTGTTTACCTGTTTTCATAAAATCCATTTGTACTGTTATTGACAGAAACAAGTGGCCCAATTCACCAAAGTAGTGAGTCATGTCTGGGAATTAATTTCTAAAGGCCGGGAGGATTGGGAGGGAGAATCCATGAGATCAGCAGGTAACATGATATAATAATTAATTTATAGCTTGCTTTATTTTACTACTACAAAGTAGAAGTAGATTAGTAAAGTTTTTCGGGATCTGCATTAATATTTTTTCCCCATTTTGTGATAATTTTTGACCTGAAAACTGTTAACCAGCATTGCTCCACTTATCTTGGGGACCCCAATTAACTGCAGTTAGCCGTAAAACTTTTGCTGCATCTGCCTCACTTAGGCGTTTACGGAATTTCCTGCCAACTGCTACCAAAATTGCGCTAGTACAATCTCTTTTACTACCCATCTTAGATTATGCTGATGCATGCTATGTTGACCTAACTGAAGACCAACTCATCAAACTTGAGCGTCTACAAAATTTTTCTAACCGTTTTATTTTTGGCTTGCGCAAGTATGATCATGTGTCTCACTACCGCAAGCAACTTCAGTGGTTGCCTATACGCCTACGCAGAAATCTACACATACTTTCCCTACTTTACAACATCCTTTTCCTTCCTTCTACACCTCGCTACCTCAAAGAACGCTTGCACCTTTCCAATCCCCGATCCCTTAGATCTTCTGACACTCGTCAACTTAAAACTCCTTCCCACAGCACTGATTTATACGGAAACTCCTTCACTTTACAAGCCGTTAAACTCTGGAATGCTCTTCCCGTGTCCATCAGATTTGCTAAATCGCTTCCTATTTTTAAAAACTTAGTTCATCGTCATTACTTGTCATTGTAGATATTATTATTATGTTTATGTATTTATTTGTATTTCTAGTCAGTAGTAGGTATTTTATAGGAATTTATGTTAGATATATATAATACGTTTTATAATTATATATTGTATATATTATATTATTATGTATCATTATGTATGCCACCGTCCGAATTTGTTAATATTTATCCTGTCCATCCAAAGGTTGCCTGGAAGAGATCGCTTTTAGCGATAAGGTCGCCCATTGTACTATATTTTTGCATGTTTGTTTTTTTTTTTATTTGTGTTATTTTATGGTGTACAATAAAGTTGTATTCTATTCTATTCTATTCTATTCTCCACCCATCCACTAATTCCATTTCAAATCCTTCAATGTAAGTTAAAAAAAATTAAAATTTTAAATTATATTTCCTATAGATTGCTGTGCTGTATGGAAGAGCAAGAGTATGATGCAATGTATAATATTTTCTTTTAATTTCCAGGTATGCAACCAACCCATAGTATGGCAGACACTCATGCTTTAGTGACAGCTGTTGGGACAGGAAAGGGCCTACGGCCCGGCATGCCATCGGTGATGCCTCAAGGAGTGGGAGGACCAGGCATGGGACCACGTGGTCCCACCCCACAAATGGGACCATCTGGCCCACCACTGCCCAAAGCTCCCTCTGCTATCAAAACCAACATCAAAGCTGCTAATCAAATTCATCCTTATCAACGATAAATAAAAGACTTATGAAAGTATTTGTGCTTTATTTCAAAATAAATATTCCGAGATAACATTAAGCTAAGCTCTAGCTTATTATTTTGGTCAGTTATTTTATTATCACTGGTAGAATATGCAATTAAAATTAATGTTTCCATTGAAATTATTTTTGGTGAAAATAATGTTTGTTAATACTGTTCCAAATAGCAGATTAAAAGTTACACACCTAACAAGATCTCAATAATATCTTTGTAGCAGAAAGCTAATTAAAAGCTGATAATAAAAGTAAAGAGATTTGTTCACAATATGAAAGCACCTTGCACTCTGCTAGACATTTTAGGTAAGTTTATTGTGAAACAAAAGCTCAATTTTAATTAAAACTAGATACATTAGTTGTAACATCCTTATCCTTTTAGTTTAGTGTGTTTACCTGAAACAAAAAAGTACATGATATCCTTTTAGTTTAGTGTGTTTACCTGAAACAAAAAAGTACATAAGTATCGTAAAACATTCGGTTGGAACGAAGTTTCAACTTTGACATTTGGCATTTATAGAAATAGAAAAACGTTTATTTTGTGGTACAAAAAGCTTCATTTGTCAAATAAATTATAAAATCCTAGCAACGCTCTTCCGTACCAACAATGTCACAACCTATGGACTGTTTTGCGACCGCGCTCTTCGCACTGTGACGTTTTGACCTATGTATGTGTCGTGACGCAAAAATCTAACATTTTGTCGTCTAACCCCTATCCGATACCGCCCGAAAAGGTACTTCTTTCCAAAACATGAACCATAAGTTATGGTGCTCTATTTATTACAAAAAAACAGTACTATTTCATCAACTCAATGAACAGTTCAGATATTTATCAGGATAGGGATTAGGACTATCACCCTTATGTCACATACATTGCTAAAATACTACAATTATAGTTTTAATTCCACATAAGACTCCCATGTTGGTTGGGTATCACAGAAACTACAAGTAGGTACCATGATAATTCATAACACACCACTACCATACATCTGCAGATCATACAAATATTTGTTGTTCAAAGTTGTTTCAACATGAGAATTGAGTACCTCATCTCAGGCTAGGTTGTAGATATACTCACAATGTCGTCGATCTTGAGTATAGCGCGCACAGTCTCCGTGGCCAATCCCAAGGCTGAGGCCGTCACATGCAGGGGTTGCAGCACGTTTTCTTGGCGCATGTCTGTGACACGGCCGCGGCGGACATTGACCCCGGCGCCGCAGCTTCCGTCCGTGGAGCACGCGTGCGCCGCGCGGAGCTCTGTCACCGTCTCGATGGGGTTCAGACCTGACAAAGAGATAATCCATTGCTATGAAGGACAAAACATTTCCTAAAGGTTATCGCGAATTTAACTACACCGGGGAATTTACACAACCGGGGACATAACATTTCCTAAATTGACAGGTGAACTAAACACAACAGGTTTTAGTCTGGAAAAGATGTGTTCATTTTGAAGAAATAAAACAGATCTTTCACATTAATTAGCATCTTCGAATAAGTTCAAGGATGCTAGCTAACACAGTATAATGAGAAACGCAGTTTACAAATTCAAGAAACACCAGATGGCACCAAACACAAACAGCTTTTACAAAATGTAAACAAAACCATCATACCCGCATTCTCAGCTAACGTGGACGGCACAACTTCCAAGGCATCAGCATACGCGCGCAGACAGTAATGGTCTGCACCGAGCGCGGTTTGCGAAGCCCTCGCGAGGACAGCCGCGGCCGCCGCTTCGGGGGCTCCACCGCCGGGCAGTAAAGCAGGACGACGGGCGACGCAACGCACCGCACAGAGTGCATCGTGGAGGGAACGTGCGGCCTCGGCGACGACAGCGCCCGATGTGCCACGAACCACCACGCTCACTGTACGGCCGCCTGTGTTGCAGCCAGTCATCTGGAGTATTAAATATCACATATCACAACTTACACCTGTTGCTGAGTATCCAATGAAGCCATCTCATTTCCACGCTACTTATGGCTAGCTAAGCATCCAACCTCATAGATAGTTTAAACACAATACACAAAGTCAAGCTCAAAACTTTAGTTTGCTTTATAATTTGAATTGATAAAATAACAAAAGTTATACCTTGATGTATTTCCCAGAGGGCTCACTGACTTCTTCAACCAAATCCACATTGACGAGGTTCTCAGCAGTGAAATGATCGAGAGAGGCAATGGGTCGGCAGCCGAGCGTCTTGCAAACAAACTCGATGTCTTCACGCTCAATATCCTTGATCACCATGGTCTTGATTTTGTCCAGGAAATGAATAGCCAGGTCGCTGAGAGCATCTCTACAACATACACAGTTAGTTTAGAAAATAACTGAATGCAAAGGTTGTCTGGAAGAAATCGTTATCAGCTATAAGGCCGCCCATTGTACTAATTCGAATGTGTTATATATAAGTTGTTTTCTACACTAATATTATAAAGAGGAAACATTTGTTTGTTTGTTTGTTTGTTTGTTTGAATTGAATAGGCTCCGAAACTCCTGGACCGATTTGAGAAATTCTTTCACCATTAGAATCCTACATTATCTCTGATGAACATAGGCTATAAATTATTTTCAAAAAATTAGAGATCCTTATGGAAATTGCAATAATGTAACCGAAGGTGTAAAAATTTTGAACATAAAATTCATTATATCGCGTGCGCTGCTAAAACTATTGATGATAGAACAAAAAAATGTTCTACAATATTAAAGAACGTATCAATATCTACAAAAAAGTCAGCAATAGCATATGTCCAACTATTGTAGTTGTGTCAGAATAACAACTTTTATAATTTAAAAAGTGAATAAAAATGCCGACCAAAAGCAGACCACGTTATTCTTATTTTGGTATTTATTCTTATCCAAATAAATTCCTTCGTAGTAAAGGCTGTTTCAGTACCCGTCGATAACTTTTTGAATGATTGAAATCGGACATTTTATTCAAAAGTTATCATGAGTTTAAAAATGTAAGATACATCGCAACCACAGAATAAATATCAGTTAGTACGGTAGGACAAGTGTCTGGGATTTTTAACACAGGTAACGGGATATTAACCATGATTAATACCATAGATACATCATACCATATACCATAGATCATGGTGTATGCAACTGCGCCGAAATATCGGGAAACTCAAAAAACATTAAAGCATGGTAAGTAAATATCCCGTTAACTGTGTTAAAAAAGTTGAAAACCATGATAGTTTAAAAAGTGTCTGGGAACTATGGAATGGGAGAGGAGAGTGGTAATATATCAATGAAATATATATGGGAGGTAGGGGAGCATTGGGCAGTCGGGAGGTTTGGACACCCCCGTGTCATGTCGGCCATAAACCATCATGCCTATCGTCAAATCAGAATTTGATCAGTTAGAATTGACTATGTATGGGGGTGGATTGGCATGACTAATGGTGGATTGGCATGATGTTGTATGGCCGGCATAACACGGGGATTTGCCGGTGGTGTCTAAACCTGCCTTACTGCCCAATACTCCCCTACCTACCTTAGACCTTACCTACATATTAACCTCTAAACTTTAAAGGATCATACATCCCGCTCCGGGACCGCCATGTTGTTATTAAATTTTTGTTAAATACCTATAATAAACCCGTGCGAAGCCGGGGCGGACAGCTAGTATATTATAAATTGGTGTATAATAAAGTGTTCATTCATTCATTCAATAACTAAAACTGAGGCGATAGTCTCGGAATGGGAGTCTCTTGTTATGATATAACCTTACCTGAGAATAGATTTTTGAACCAGCAATACATTGCAGCCAGCTTTCTTGATTTGCTTCACGATGTTCAGGATGTACTGACGTTCCTCTTTCAGCACGCGGTCCATAGCGGCATAATCTGATACAATCACACTGTGGTCCATCTGTGGAACAAAAACTTACATAAACTTCTAGAAGAAGACTTCAAGTGAATAAGTGATAAGAATGGTGATGGCTATACAGGGTGTCCCACGGCTATGCCACATGGAGGGAAAGTACCTTAAATATTGTAGATGGAACATTTTACTGAAAGAAGACATTATTTTTATTTAAAAAACAACTTAAACTGCATTCACAGATATTTAAATAATTACATGTTTGAACCGGAAATTGAACCCGTTACATGAGAAAAATAATCACCTGTAGCTTTATCATACCGATCGAAAGGCTTCATCATAAGGATTATTTTTTGCTAAATAACATAGTGTCACAAATAAAAGGAAGGCCATGAACTTTAACATTTTTAATACAAAATTTATCAATTTATCAAATGCTCAAAATGATTCCCTTCCTGTTGAATACAAAGTCGAACTCTTTTGATTATTTCGCTCCCTGTCGATTTTTTGATCTTGTTGTGGTGGATATTTCGAATAACACGTCTAAGTTCTGCTTGTAGCTCGTGGACACTTTCATACTGGTTATACTTCTCAAGTGGGTACATTTACTAGTGATACGTACTTATGATAATGTCAGTTGTATGTGCTTACGGCAATGTCAGCTAAGTATTTATTTTTCTGAACACAAATGTTAAAATTCATGGCCTTCCTTTTATTTGTGACACTATGTTATTTAGCAAAAAACAATCCTTATGATGAAGCCTTTCGATCGGTATGATAAAGCTACAGGATGATTATTTTTCTCATGTAACGGGTTCGATTTCCGGTTCAACCATCTAATTATTTAAATATCTGTGAATGCAGTTTAAATTGTTTTTTAAATAAAAATAATGTCTTCTTTCAGTAAAATGTTCCATCTACAATATTTAAGGTACTTTCCCTCCATGTGGCATAGCCGTGGGACGCCCTGTAGAGCAATCGTTTTTGCAATACCTGCTACCTAGAATAGCCTAGTCATACAAGAGAATTCATATTAATGTACATTTAGAAAGAACTTGTGGTTTGTTTGCATGCTTAGTCATTCTTAATAGATCGTCGAGGTTAAGCAACATTCTAAACAGTCAGTAAATGGATGTTTGACCGCCAGTGGCATTTTCATCTGAGCGCTTCCATGGGCACGTTAAATTGGTCCCGGCGACCTAAAAACTCCGCCACCAGAGTTGGCCACTGACTCATACGAACTTACTTTACTTAGAAGTTCGGTCATTCGGAAGTATCTTCCTCATCAATGAATAAAGTAGTATTTAAATAAACTTACATCAGTCTTAGGCGGTGAGATACAGAACTGGATGAGAGCCACTTTGGCCTTCTCAATGCGATGAGGGCCGTTGACATTGGACGCTCGGTGCGGGATCACCAAACCCTGGACCAGCTCTGTGTCCTCAACTGTTCCTCCGATACGCTCGATGACTTTCACATCTCGTAGGTCAACGCGTGCGCCGACTCCATTGGGAATTAGATCCATGACTGTTAGAAAACATTAACATAATGAATGCTTCTAAAACATTGTTATGTATAACATTGTTATTACACACACATCATTATCCACCAACACATTCTGTACATGTATTTCAAGCAATAAATGATACTTTGGACTTCTTGTTCAATGAAGATAGAATACACAAATTCACTTCAATAACCGCGTATGACGAGCAGCGAGAGGGAGCAGCCTCACGAGGCAGCCGCGCGCGAAAAATTCTGTCGGTCAGGACGTGTCTCGCCCGCTGCAAACGCATGCGTCCGAACGTGCCGCGGCCCGAGCCGAGGGTTGTCGGTTTTTGTCGATGCTCAAAGGCGCTTCGGTAAGTTTGCCGCGCGCAATAAAGACGTTTGTGTCTGCCTCGCCGTGGCAAACGCCCGAGACTGCTAGCTAAGTCAGTACGCGGCTACTCAGAATTTTGTTTAACTATCAAACATCAAGGTGTTAAAATAATTCAGGTAATTTTAAGTGTTCCTGTGAAAACAGAATGAACAAAAAGCATGGAGACCTAAACCTTACCAGCACGAATAGCTTGGACAGCGATAGGAGCCAGAATAGTAGAGTGTTGGGACACTACTTTTGAGTTGAGTGAAGTTGCTGCTGCCTTCAGTAGAACATCCTCATTTGCTAGGTCTACTGGAGTGGACATGCCTTCCACAACCTAAGAAAAAACAATTTTCACTTTAGAAACAGAACAAGATATTGAGTTTTGTTGTGCTTGTCACTGAGATTCTTTGACTTGTTTCCTATGACGCTGCTTTAATATTTTGTGCATTTTTTTTATATTTTATATATCTAATTAAATCTAGGAAATATATTCAAGTCTCTACTAAAATGTCTAAATTATCTTAAAATGATTTACCTGTAGAGCCAATAACAAAGCCTTGTGGAACCCTTCAGAGATGACTGTAGGGTGGATGCCTTTTTGCAAGAGTTTCTCAGCTGCATCAAGCAGGGCTCCCGCAATCACTACCACAGATGTTGTGCCATCACCCGCTTCAATATCTTGGGCGCGGGAAAGCTCCACTAACTAGAAATGTAAGACTTTTGTTTATTTTCTTTAGAATGGTGGTGGGTACAAAATGTAAGTGCTATTATTTGGAACAAAAACACATGCGAGTAAAAATACAATAGGGAAACGCTAACTACTGCAAAAGTTAAAAAACTGAGTAGCAGAGTCAGTGCTTTCCTCCAGACAAAAGAAGGTCAAGTTCCAACTGAGGAAGTTATTACAAACTTAAACTAGATTACTAAAGAACAAATTAGCTAAATATAAACTGTAAAGTAATACTATAGAATACTGCAAATTGAGAATATTGAATATGTTTGTGAGTGAGTGTGTGTGTGTGTGTGTGTGTGTGTGTGTGTGTGTGTGTGTGTGTGTGTGTGTGTTTGCGTGTAAGGGGTTGAGAGAGATTAATAATAAATAAATAAAGTCATGGTCCTGCTTATTTACGAGTATGTTTTAGTTTTGGGCATGCTTTTGAGCTAAGACCTAGATCAGTTCCCTTATCTATAAATTGTTTTCAACTATCCTTATATGGCTTAAATGATTCTATTGTATTTGAATAAGTTATATGTAGAAGATATGTCAGGATGTAACAGATAAAATACTAATAATTCAATTGATCTTTACTTTACCATTTTAGCGGCAGGGTGGAGGACACTCATTTGCTTCAAGATTGTAGCACCATCGTTTGTAATAGTGACCTCACCATTGGCAGCTTGGATCTAAAAACAATAACATGGTTCAATTCAATTCAATTAATTTTATTAATGCCTGATTATGCTTGATGATGTTTAAATTACTAAATTACTTATACTTTATACCTACTTAATTTATTTTTAAAACATGCACGCCTTAACGAAGAGGCAGAATGTATAGGATTCATTTACTTATCTATTTAGCAACACATAATGTACCTACATTCCTGCGAATAAATGATTATGATTATGGTTACAAGCAACATAATCTATTATTTTGATAGGTAGTACTAAAATAATGCACTAAATGAGCTGTTACATTGATCATTACCATATTACACTTATACAGTAAAACAACAAATTGTATCTGAATTATTAACAAAGAAGCCTGTGTTAAAAAAGTTGTTTAGATAAAATACATTTCTGCTATGTTATAATTCTGTAGGCAGATACAATAGATTATACATTTCTGCTATGTTATAATTCTGTAGGCAGATACAATAGATTGCATTTTCATTGCATCTTCATGCTGGCCTTCTTCTTCTTCTTATCGTGTCACCAGTTCTTTCGAACCAGTGTGGTGGAAGGCTTATAAGCGCGCGTCTATGAGGCTCCTTTCGTGCACTAGATTTACTTACACTTTACTGTACTTACCTATATTGAAACTTTTATTAAACTAACTAATTATAACTGGTTATGTGTGATTTACCATTTTATCCATTCCCCGTGGGCCCAGACTAGTACGAATGGCATCTGATACAGCTGAAAGATAATTATATTCGTAAGTTTCTTTCAACATATTAATGTGGTCTTAAAAAGTGGTAAGTACATAAAGTGTCCCGTTAAGTGTAGGCATAGTTTGCTTCCCGACACTTGGGCCTTTACATCTATTTTAGATGATTAATACAACGTCAGGAGGTAAACCATGCCTACACTTATGGCGACTCTGTAGTGCCTGGGACATTGTTTGAGATGGAATCGGCTTGCCCAGCACCTAAACCAGGTTAGTGTCAGGAATTAGAGGATAATTCCTGACACTAATCATCTAATATACATAGATGTAAAGGCCCGAGTTTTATGCTCTTTAGCAAATAACAAAATTAATCTATTGAGAATCTCGAAAGAAAGTTAGATTTTTAGTCATCTTTAGATCATGTGATGACAAACTCGATAACAATTGAAAGTTTATGAGTATTGAATGAGAATGTTCCAGATGCATCTAGAAAATAGTCAAGGATATAGTTTTCGCTTTAACGAATTGATTGATAATAGTTCTTCGACGCCAAATTGCGTAAATTTCTTGCAATTACACATTAAATACACAGATGTTGTATACCTTTAGCGGCATTGATATTGCTCAGGCGAATATCGGCTGGTTTGCTTTTGTCTTTGTATACCGACGAATTGGTTTTCGCAGCATCACCGGCAGCTTTAGGAGCCATTTTTATATCACTTTTCACACTATTCAGATGCACAAAATCGAAGATTAGATTGGATTACTTCGAATTAGTTTTTCAAAATTTATTTATTATTATTTTGACAAGGATTATGGAATTGACAGCTGTTTGTCATTTAATTATTTCTGACATTGACAGATAACTTAAGATTGATAGCTGTTTGTCATTTAATTATTTCTGACATTGACACAGAACTTAAGATGCCACTAATTGACTTAAAATACGGCAAAATAGCTGCGGGATTTATTTATTTTTTATTTACAATAAAAAGAAAAGGGCTTTGTCGCTGAGCGACTATACCATAGGACTATATATACCGCCCAATCAGTAACATCTAAATCCTTTCACCACACTGGTTCGAAAGAACTGGTGTCACGATAAGAAGAAAAAGAAGTAACATCTTAGCTTAGTCTTCTTCTTCTTCTTTTTACTTAATTATTTTTCTTCTTTTTAATAATGGCAACTGTTTCACTTCACTTCAAATATGTATTAAGTCACGTCAATTTGATTTTGAAAAAACATGGCGGCTTGTCATATCAAAACTCCGTTCCTCTTATTCATTCCATTTGCCAAATCTGTTACGTATCCAAGGCTTCACTAGTAAAATGCCACCGAAATCTTTACTAATATTATAAATGTGAAAGTAACTCTGTCTGTCTGTCTATCTGTCTGTCTGTCTGTTTGTTACGCTTTCACGCCCAAACTGCTGAACAGATTAAGCTGAAATTTGGCATAGTTAAAGGTTGTATCCCAGGGAAGGACATAGGCTACTTTTATCCCGAAAAAAATAAAAATCCCGAGGGACCGCGGGTCACACCGCGGGAGCGCAGCTAGTTACATAATAAAACCTAGTAAAACACGAGAAAACTAAATAAAATAGCAGAGCCACTACTAGCTCCTTCAAAAATGACGAAAGAGGTAGGTAGGTAGGTACCTACTCAAAGTAGCCCTCTCATCAAAGCCCCTTTTGCTCTTATCGTTCTATTCGTTATTAGGTACTTATGCATTAAACGAAACCCGTATGAGTCAGTGGGGGGTTTTTTTTTTAGTGTGGTATCGTAATACCCCGTTCTTTAGAATAACTAGGCTGTCTTATTACTCTAAGCCCCGTTCCTATACAAAATCATACCTTTTTACCAAAGGGACATAATATGCAGGCAGGCGAGGCAAGCAGAGACCACAGATAAGACAATACTCTAATAGCCTGAATACACTGACCGAGTAGAGTGGCGAGACAGTGCCCTCGGCCGAGCGCTCGGTAAATGTAAACACATAAGCGAGTACTCGCCGAGCACCAAGTAAAAATGTTGTGTGCCGAGCACTCGGCCGAGCAACAAGCCGAGAGAGTCACTCGGATCTAAGGAGGAAAAAGTACCCACCTACAACTGCGTTATGATTTAGAATTTCAATTTATATAACAATTTTAGATAAAACACAAGTAAAACAATTAAAATAAAAGCTTTATTTAAATTATTCCATTTCATTCTAACAACTTAATAATGATTACGAGGTTAAACAGGTAACTACCTACAGTTTTCGTCTTATCAACACTTCACAACTTTCTATAATAAGTTCTGCGAGTTTCACATTTTGAAGATCTTCAGAAGAGAGCTTAGTCTTTTTCGCCATGTGCTGTGTTATATCCTGAAGAACAGTAATGGTGGTAGCCAACGAAGGATGTGCCGGTATTGATGTATCTAGGACCTGAAAAATATTTAACTATTTCATCATCATCCACAGCCCGACTTCACCCACTGCTGGGTATAAGGTCTCAGTATAACTATTTAGGCAAACATATCCATCTACAAAATTGAGGACAAAAAAATGGTCCAGTGAAGAACCCGGGAAACCATCTCAAAAAATGGTTGGTGCCATTTTCATCCCACTAGACTTCTCTAGTTACCATTATTACTCTTCAGTTATAATGGTTTAACGTAATACTTACAGTATTTTGCAGGCGTTTGTACAGTTGCGGCGGAACCGAGACTATCCATTCAGGCTGGTTGCCCGAATGTTCTAGACTGCGCTTCAATCGCTGGATTGTTATAGCCAGAACTGGAGAAAGCACTATTTCGGGCTTCTCGATCGAATGGATTATACTCTCCGTTAATGCATCATAGCCCATGTGGTAAAGAGCAATCACCTGCAATGATAAACTAAATAAGTACCTACACTGATGCTCACAAAGTTTTTCCAGCTTAGTTTTGTAGTCAAATCACACACAAATCATGTACACCCAGCAAAAAAAAGGTCTACCACCCTACGGTTGAGGTTCATTTGAACGTCATGAAACAATAAGGTTTATTTTACTTTTATGATAGTTAGAAAAGTAAACCTTATAGCCCGATTACATTGACCGAGTAGAGTGGCGAGACAGTGCCCTCGGCCGAGCGCTCGGTAAATGTAAACCCATTTTCAGCCTTATAATATTAGTATAGATAGTATGTATAAAAGTAATAAGTATAGGCTGAATTACCTGCTGGCCCTTCATAAAATCGCTATCAACGCTCCACAGTTCCGCTAAGACTACGATCTTTTCAATCCACATTGAACATTCCTCACTGTTATACGTCCGAGGGCCCTCGCAATCCGACTCGATGCTTATCGTCTCCACGGCATTCCGGATCAACTTCGTCAAAAACTTCATTCGAGGATTTCGTAATTTTTCCGAAGCTGTCATATTGATATCTCTTGTAAAAACATTGCCTGTTAGCGCTTCAAGGATATACTGGTAATCGATATCGTATAGAGTATCTAAAGGTTTTGAGAACTTTAAATTGAAGTGGCATTGATAGTATATGGTACAGGATATCTGGTAGTTCAGAATTAGAATGTCATCGTTTACTAGTTTCGTGTTTTGGGCAACTTCTACTAGAGATGGAAGACTCTCGTCCCATATCTTCTCGAACTCTATCTTCGGTTTCTCGTTGTTTGGAGGCATTGCGGCGAATCTAAGGAAACTTTCCAAGTATTTTGTAGTACGTTCGAGAAACTTCAGCAAGCTAGCGTTGTCTGTTCCTAAGTCTTGTAAGCTGAATGAGTCTTTTGGTAAACGGCCGATTTTGTTTACCAACCTGCAGCTTATCTCGAAACTGTGCTTGATATAAGTAGACCATATAATGGAGAACAAACCTAATTTTATATGCAGATCTGATATGTGAACAAGGCAATGTATTACCGCGTCTAGCAGCTCAATTGAATGAAAACTTTTCTGCCATGCGATTGCGTATTCCCAACACATATTAGCGATAATAAAATCTGCTTTAGTACTCAAAGGGAATTGTCGTCGAAGCAACGACAGCCACTTGAATATCTTAGGGTTTTCGTCGATGTAAATGCGATTATTCTCTGCGAAGATATACGCGACATCATCATCCTCTGTTTGTTCAGCATCAGCTTTACTATCATGTATTTCTAAGATCTCATTCGCGACTATAGCTTCAGGAAGTACCCCCATCCCACACAGCCATTTAGCTATCAATTCCGTCACCGATCCCTTTCCTCTCGTGTAAACATATTTCAAATTAATATTATAATCAGTTGTTTGCAGTTTCGGCAGTGATTTCCCGAAAAAATTATCCTTAAACATCAAAACTATGCTTAAAATAGATATATCTTCTAGCTTTCCTATAAGAATTCCCCATTTTGCGTTCTCCTTCGTGACTGATTCCCATACTTCTGTGTCGTCATCCTTTTCAATGTTGGCTTCGAACATTTTGCTGACAGCTTTGCAAGCCATGGCTACGATCATGCTTTTGAGTGGACAGGACATGTCGACTAATATATCACGAATGCTTTGCCACCAAGGCGAGACTTCGTTGTATGTAATGCTAGTAGCCTCCTCAGTAACGCTACATAGATAATACAACACGACTATCAACTTCTCTATCAATTCCAAGCTGATCTCCTCTAAGGATGTATTCATCAACTGCATGATCAAAAGTTTGATAATTTCTTTCGGGTCGACACGGCATTCCTTCACAAAGTTATTCAATGAATTCAGTTTTTTCATTCCAAATATACTTTTGAATGTGATCGAAGCTAGATTGTTACGTTTATCCGCAGACGTTTCTGATTTCAATGTGATGAATTTTGTTGTTTTTTCAAGTTGAAAACAGGCTACAAAGTCCTTGTATGTACTTGAATTGTTATCTGCAAACTTAACCCTAGCATGTTGTTGTTCTTTATAATATTTTTCTTGTGCTAAAGTCAGCAACCTTTCCAAAATACAGTTGTCATCTTCAAGTAAATGAAAGCTATCCATTTGATCTTCATTGATAGTACACTCTATGAACTCATATCCGTTTTCTTTGCCCAAAAACTCGTGCACTTTTCCTGTTAATTCTTGAATATCTTCAGTATTTTCGTTGTTGATTAGTCTAAAGAAGAGCGTAACGAGTGCTAGATTAGCAAAATAATTCTTCAATTCTACCGTCTTGGTGTCACCATCGTCAAAACTGTCCCAAAATATAGCTAAAACGGACATAACGAACTTTGGAGGCACTTCGTATTTCTTGACAAGTAAATCAAGGCAGTGTTTTTTGATATCCATAGTTTGTATCTCAGAAACTATTCGTAGAAGATCTTCTGTGTTAAAATCATTGATGGTTGACTTTTTGATATTGTCTCGGAACTCACGAAGCGTTTGAAGATCCTTCGACTTTTGAGAGTGTTCGCCTTCTAACGCGTAGAAGAATGGAATGTGGATCTTTTTAAGCTTGCCGTCGGAATCTAAGAGGACACACTGAAATTCCGGTAGATTGAGTTTTTTGTATGTATAATTCTTCTCAGCTCCAACTAAACCACATGTATTGTACAGAAGTTGGCCATTCTTTGTAGCCGTAAAAACAGCAACTCTGTTTCCTCTCTGCATAAGTCTTATGTCTATCAAACCCTTCTTTGGATTGTAAATGATAAGGAACAAAGCCCGCTTTACGTCTTTGATCGTGGAGAGTTGAGGTTTCTTGTCGTCATTTTCAAATATCTGTGAAAAAGACAATTAAGTTAGGTACCTACTCGAAAGTTTAATAATTTATAAATATTTTCTTATTGGAAAGGATAATTTTCCAAAAGCTTTCCTAGAGATTTGACAAAGATCGATAGCTGAGCAAGCAGACCAAAGAAAAAATGGATTATTATGTGATTTTTTTTTATATAAATGAAGCCTGTTGTGTCAACTCTATATAAGTGTGTTATGAGATTTAAGTACTTCTAAGGAAACATTCTTATTAAGAAAACCTAATAAGACTTTTAACTTACCTGAACAAAAGCGCACTGAGCATCCCTACATCCCTTGATAAGTCTAATCAGATGTCCTCTATTGACATCTAACACCGCCACTCGACCGTATCCGTCAGAAAACGCGGCAAGGCGTCGGTCGGGTGATACGGCAACTGAGGTGCCTTGGCGTTGAGGGTCGTACACACCACAGCGCATTGACAGGTTCTCGGCGCGAATCGCTGGCTCACTGGCCGGAGTAGCCTTCTCTGTACTTGCACCGCTTAGCCAACCTCTGAAAACAGTGTAATATTCTAAGCAAACTCAATCATATACTTTACTGTACTTTTCTGCAATTGGATCAGTAAATTCGTATGAGTTAGTGGCCAACTTGGTCACCAGACTAAGTTTTTAGGCCGTCTCAATAGGACGATTAGTTCGAAAAGATGCTTGGCCCCAAACCTTGTTAGTTGCCATCATCTTCATGGCTTAGGTCTCGAAAGAATAGGAGTAATGCAAGGAATGGAGGTCGAAATTTTGAAGTGAGTTAACCGTGTCATGTGGAGTATCGTATGAAAGGGCTTCATTAGTACAAGCATAAACAGATTTTTAATAATTTTTATGATGTATAGTTAGTTTTCGATTTATGACGAAAAATTAAAAAATAAAATTCCTTCTCATGTGTAACTTTGGTGTATGTAAGTAGCTACTAACTACAGTTTGCAGTGTTATACGTACCTACTTAGCCCTTTGTACGGAACCCTCGGTGGGAGTCCGACTCACACTTGTCCGGTTTTTTTTATTAAGTAGGTAACCAACTAGAGTAGGTACTCACGGCAAAGCGGATTTGATCTTATGCGCTACAGCTCTCGCGACGTCTTGCAATGGCGGCGCGTTACCCCCTTCCATGGCATAGTGGAACCCTATGTAAGGGTTCAGGCCTGTACCGAGAACTAAGGTATTCACTGGCGGTACTGAACGGTACCTGGAAATGCATTCTGGTTTCATAATGACAAATGTATATAGATCATATTCATCATCATCATCAAATTTAAGAGCTCAGCTCTTGTCGGTGCAATGATGCAACTTCCTCCACCTCTCCCTTTCCAATGCGGTCTCCTTTACTTCTTTATACGACATGACATAGATCATATTAAATCTACTAATATTTGTCTCGGGTCTGGATGTTTTGTAGAGTCTAAAACATATCTCTTTTTATTACCCATATACCGTTTGCTATCATTTATAATGATATATTTACCACACATCATAACCGCCATAGGTGGAAGCAGCTAGAAGATGATCATAGATGTTCTTAAGCTCCAATCCCACTACAGCTGCGTCACTCACTAACTCCTGTTCAGAGAAGGACCATTTTCTGATGTTAATATTACGGCTGTCTACAGTACAGGCGTCTTGTACACCAGCTTGAACTGAAAAGAGGTAAAATATGAAGTCAGGAAAGTGTGGATGAAGAATTCAAGATGGCAGACAATCTCAATCCAAAATGGCTGCCAGTACATAAGAGTCTAGAAGGGAGAGAGAAAAATTTAACAAAACAGGATCAAAATTCTAGGTATCTCTGAAGTGAGATGTACATTTTTAAAGGCTCAAGCACTTTTGAAAATGTCTAGAGGATGCTAGTCAGAACAGGAATTCCATTGGCAAACTTATTCCACATACAGTAGTTCTTGTGGAATATGTACATTTCAGAGATTAACTGTGCACTGTTATTATACTTAGAAACATACCCTTAGCTATCTGAGCTTTGGCATTCCTCAGGGTCAAGAACAAACTGGCACCAGATATAACACATTCACAGGTTTGGAACAGTATGTGGATGTCATCAGGCAGAGTTCCATAGGTACCAGTGTGGCAAGATATCTTCATGACAGGCTTATCATCTAGCTTCTCCAGTAATAACTGGTGGCCTGTGTTTGTGTAGAAACCAACACTTCCATTTTTAAATCCAACTATTATACAGAACCAGTCAGGACCATTCTGCAAAACAATCATTCAATCAATCTGTATTTCAATCATGATCAGGGAACCAGTCTTAGCTAAACTGGACCAATTTATATTGTATTGGTTGCGTTTTTATGTTCTATTTATTTTGTGCTCATGTAAGCCATACCAATTGAAAGAAAATTCAAATGAAAATAAATACAATACGCACCACCAACCTTTAGCTATCTGAAGTAGCTGCGCAGAAGCCATTTTTGATGATGCCTAAGACGAAGACAACGTTATATAGCTGCCTTGCTCATTCACTTAGTTTGTTGCGCTATCTCGCTTACTCTACCAAACCTGCGCAATCATTTAGTGCACCTAATTTCAGAGAGACAAAGATTGGTTGTGCGTATTATACCTACCTACCTCTAAGTAAAATACCAACCTGTGAAGAATGATGTGAAGGACAGATAGATAAAGTCAGAACAACTGTTATTTCAGCTGGCAAGGTCCCGCTCCAGGAAATCAGAAAGGAATTGCTATCAGTAGAGCTTATCCATTGTGAAGTCAATATACAAAGTCTATTTCTGTAGCCCACTGCCAGCAAGTTCCCGCAGGAAGAAAGTGATATAGAGCATTGTTGCAACCAGGCTGTGTCTGTAAAAAAGTTTACGTGAGCATCTGTATACCTAATCATGAGAATTCTGTATAGATAAGGATTTTAGAACAGGCTGTTCAACATTGTTACTAATAATTTGAACTAGACTCGCAGAGTGCATACCTTCTTTCTCAGGAACAAAGAGTGCTCGTCCTAAGCTAAGAATATCACCACAATCAGCTATTTGCTCAACTTGGCAGGACATTTTGAAATAAAATACAACAAAGCAAAGTCAAGTTTGAATCTCACTACACTACGAGTTTTTGTATTAGCAGCATAAAATTCTTCCACATTATGACAGTAAATAATAGTTATAACTATTTTAGAAAATTGAAACTATTCATTTCACGAACACAGTCTTTATTTTCAGAGTGAAAAAACTTTGTTTTGTTTGTTTGAATTGAAGAAAGGAAGCCAGCTGTTCTAGCCATGACAGCTATGCGTTGTATTGTTGTTTATGTCAACGTCAACTAGGGAGGGGACTTAAAGTTTGCTTCTCGCCTCGCTATTCTTCACCACTGGGCGTATGTGGCATTTTAGGAAATGCTTTTCATTGGCCCGAAATCGTGAGCTCGCCCGAAGCCCGAACCAATTTCGGAGTCGGGGAATCGTAATAATAATTATTATTACGATTTGCCTACACACGTGGCGATCCAGGGTGCTCCCCACCACTTCCTCGATATTGCCTCTGATTTTAGGGCCGTGCGTGTGTAGCCACATTCACTCTACTTCCAGAATCCACTGCGAAGGGGGTAATCAGTCAAAGGCACGTCCAAACACATATTTACACATAGAATACCTACTTACGATCAAGTACCATCTCAAATGAGATTTCTAGGTGCTTTAGTCATCAGTCATCATTATTCGCAGCTCAAATGATAGCCCATAGCTGGACATACGCCTCCTCCTCCTCCCTCAAACGCCACTCCAATAGGCCCTGTGCTTGTCCAAGTCTTTCCCTCAATGGCAGAGGCCATTATATTATAAGAGCACCGACATAGACATGTCGTCGGTGCTCTAATAATAAAGGTGAAGGAAAACATCGTGAGGAAACCCGCAGCTTAGTCATCTCCACACGTATTGACGTCGTCTTTCCTATGGGCCGGATGGTTTAGGTGCTGGGCAAGCCTATTCCATCTCAAACAATATCCCAGGCACTGCAGCGTCCCGATGTTGTTGCCTCCAGATGTAAAGGCCTACGTTTCTAATATTAACTGAAATATTTAATTGGTAAAAACCCTGAGTCTCAACATAGCGTCATTGCTATTTGCTACCTAGCTATATTGTAACTTACTAAACAAAATAATTTGATGGCTTTTGGATGGCTTGAAATAAAACTTTATATTACTGTCCTGTGAACTATATTTATTTGTAAAGAGTTCCACTGTGGTTTCACTTCTGTCTATTTTTTAATAGATGACCAATAAAATATGTGAATACAATAACGTAATTACAATATTGAGTCTAATTACATATTTTAAACATTTTTGTTTTTGTATCCTTTTCTAGCAAAATGTTTTGTACAATACAAGCTTCATCTAGTACCAAATGAGATCTAAAACATGTAGGTGAACATATAAGTGTCGAACAAAGCTACAATATTCTTATGCATTAATTACTATAATGTTATTGAACAATCTAACTTATCAAGATAATGACGTCAAATACAACATATTTAAAAATACATCGATTTATTTATAATTGATTGACTACTAACATTTAACACATAAACCAATTACACAAGTCCCAATTGCATACACGAATATATCACTATGTTCTTCACTACACTGAAACTACATTAAAAATAACTTTCCAAATAAACCGGCGGCATAATATCTTCAAACTGGAAAATATTTAGCGCCGAAGTACACACAAATCTTAAATTAATCACTGTGTTCGTTCACAAAAGAGCAAAAAGTTACGATCCATCGGTACTAAGATGCGATTCGAGAACATCAACTTCAGCGACCACTGTGGAGGGGGCTTCGGAAGGTGGTAGGGGCGAGACGGGGGAAGGGGTAGGGGCGGGGGAGGGCGTGCGCGGGCGGGGGCGTGGGCAGTACTCAAAGAATATGTGGACGTTGAGGTTGGATGTCTCGGGTCATTCGGCCTCGTGCTCGTGAAGCTGCGCCAGGAGCGCGGCACGACGTGACTCCAGCTCTGCGTCGCTCCAACCGCTCGATCTGTAATAAATACGAGTATGTTACTTGTTTAAGATTTCAATACGCGATTTAGTCTGGTCACGTCTAAAACTAAACCTACAAAATGCGTTCAAATCGAAGTTTAAAAAAAGAAGTTGTGAAATGTGCATATTGGTCTTAGTCGTATTTCGGCTGATAGGTGTTTTCGTTAAAGTAAAGTTCGAGATATTTCCAGATTTCACATTCTTCATACAAGCTGTGTGATGCTTTTTTGACCTGACCTTTTAACGTCTGAAGATAAATTACAATCGTTTTTTGTAATTCTGCAAAATGCCAAAGAACCTTCATTAGTTCATTAGTTTTAAGTTTACCTCTCCTTCTTATCTTTCTTATCCTTCCGCTTCTTCTTATGCGTGTGGTCCACTATCTCGTGTTCCGGACTGGAAGGCGCGCTGCGTTTGGATTTCTTCTTGTGCCGCGGCGGCTCGTCGTCTGTTATACCGCCTTCTTCTGGAGTCGGCGATTTCTGGAATGATAACAATTTAAAAAACAAACCTACTCAGTAGTTTATAAATAAAAAGCTGACTGTAAAATAGGTAGCTGGTGTATATTTATTTATTTATTTAGGCAACACCAACAGCATACATATTTCACATTATTATTAACATTATATGAGTCTTTTTTATATTGGACTTGGACGCGCGCCTAGTTGGGTCCGTGTATTTGAATGAAGTGCTCTGCGTGGCTCGATGTGGTCGGCGGGACGCGTAGCGGCGCCTCGTCCCCCGGACCTCACACGCCGCGGTCCTATGGGCGCGGTGGTGAGAGATGCGCAGCTTTGTCTCCGACACT
This sequence comes from Epirrhoe tristata, assembly GCA_951394285.1. Lineage (NCBI taxonomy): Eukaryota > Metazoa > Arthropoda > Insecta > Lepidoptera > Geometridae > Epirrhoe > Epirrhoe tristata. The sequence continues at coordinate 5,805,204 of OX596145.1, forward strand.
CAGTACTCAGTGTTTTACTTCACTGTTTAGAGCCTAGTGAATGCGCATACCAATTTCGCATTGATTACGATATTTGAGCTTACAAACTCAGATCACCCATGGCCGTAATGAACAACTGATCTTATCGTAATCATCCACAGTCAAGCTACATCAGATTGACCCCCTTTTTTGCTAGTGCTATACCCACGAGTTTGGTTATGTCACCTGCCCCTATCGTCTATTATCTATATGAATTAGAAGTAACTACTACATATTATTATGAATTATTTATGGTCCATAGCCTCAAATTAATAATAATACAGGTTATTCTTACATACTTACTTAATGAATAACATAGGACACAGTCACAACGAGAAGACCCAAGTAGGTCAGTGGAAGGTATACTTGTGCATGCCAGCCCAGTGACACGGGAGATATGCGTCAGGACGGTTAGCGATAGATATGAATATAATTACCGGTTGAGGTGAGTGATGACGATGCTTTTTCTTGGACTTCTTGTGCTTCCCGCGGCCCTCGTCCGAGCTCCAAGAGGCGGCGGGGCTCTGCGCCGGCGAAGGCGAGCGCGCGCCCGTTGGCGACGCCGAACGAGACCGAGACTGAAATAACATTATTGTGTTATTTCAACATCACTTTCACTATAAATCTCTATATATAAAAATGAATCCCTATATCCCTTGGTCACGCCATCACGCGTGAATGGCTGGACCGATTTCACTATTTTTTTTGTTGTGTTTGTTATTGTCAGGGGAAGTTCTTATGACAAAAAAATTAAAAATTGCGCAGAAAAATGAATCATGCGCAGACAAAGTCGCGCGGGTCAGCTAGTAAATAAATAAAATAAATAATGCTGGAGTTTTTCACACAGCATCATCTAGCCCCAAAGTAAGCAGAACTTGTGTTATGGGTACTAGAATGACTGATAAACTACTTCTATACTTTTTGTTTGTAAATAGATATTATACATAGAAACACCCAGACCCGGGACAAATATCTGTAGGTCATACAAACATTTGTCCCGCGGCGATCGAACCCGCAACCTTCTGCGTCGCAGGTGGACCTTCGCCCACTGCGCCACAGAGGTCGTCTATCCATTTCAATTAGCATGAGCGCAGACGGATTTGGCATTTCAAGAGTATGGCAAAAATCGATTGACAAAATATCGATCACAATAACATAATATCCAACTAAGTCTTACTTGTAAAATAAATAGATTTTCTCTGTAGAATAAAAGGTACGTGTTACAAAAAAGTGAAAGTGTCAGCACTCATGCAATATGTACTAATAACTAATAATAAACTATAGAATTGCGTTCTTTGACTCAATTGAGATGAGTCTTTGTGCACTTCTGTGGACTTACAGGCGAAATAGAGTGTGAGCGCTTCTTCTTCTTAGAACGCTTCGCTTTCTTCGGTTTCGGATGATGATAGTGCATACAGCTATCTTCTTTCTCGTGTTGATATTCCTAATAAGAAAATAATATTAATTACCATAATAGGGATATGGCCGCCAATTGTGCATTATAATATTATGGTTCTTTCTTCTATTGGATATTGTAGTTTTAAAGTGTGCAATAAAGTATTTTCATTCATTCATAACTTTAGCCACGCTTTGGGGTTTATATTCGTGATCATGTTTAGAGATACATAATGTGGAGCAAATACACACATATTGGCATTCTCAAAACCATCAAGATATCTTGTAATTTTTTGCATGTTTGCCTGTTACAACAAAAAATTTGGTGAGACTGATGATCGAGTAAGAAGCTGTTCAATGGAACTCTTCGAGTAGTTTAGGCTAATTTTTATCTTCATCATCATCATCCGCTGCCCGATTTCACCCACTGCTGGGTATAGGCGTCCCTTTGCTTTTGCCATTCTTCCCGGTCCTGTGCCATTATTTTTTTTTTTACGCGAGTGATGTCGTGGAACCTCCATGGAACACTCGGTTGGAACGAAGTTTCAACTTTGACATTTGGCATTTGTCAAATAAATTATTTTTAAATATTAAAATCCTAGAAACGCTCTTCCGTACTAACAATGTAACAATCTATGGACTGATTCCAGTCTGCGCACTTCGCACTGTGACGTTTTGACCTATGTATGTGTCGTGACGGTAAAATAGAACGCTTTTTTTCCAGCCACCATTCTCGATACCGTCCGAAAAGGAACTTCGTTCCAAAAACTTTTTTTTCTAACAAGTTATTCTGCCTTTACCTTGTACATCCTGATTCGTTCTTCTTCATACTGAACCGCGACGACCTCCGGCGCTTCAAGGTCTATCTTCTCTTTGACCTCATCCCACGACAAGGAAGGGTCAATATCGGCCTCAGTAAGCACCATTTTGAACCCGGCTTCGAGTTTCTTCTGGACCTTAGATTCCTCCTTCAACCTTTCTTTGTTTCTCGCTTCCGCCTAAATAAAATTAAATTAAAATAGACATTTCAAAGTTAAGAACCTGCATTGATTAAAAAGTCTGAAATGTGTGAAAGAAATAATTATGAGGTCATGACTGTCAGAAAAATAAGAGGATGACATGTTACGCAGACCTCACGACCAATTTAGATTTTGCCGTAGTTGGATAAAAAAATATTAATTATGCGGAAGGTAGGCTACAATAAAGTGATAAGCATTTCGAAATCAAGTTACGACAACTAATATTAAGATTTAAAAAAAATTTTGGTACTTAATTAAAAAAGTGCATTGGGCAATGTTCTATATGAATCCATTTCTTGTTATTTCAGTTCCTAAAATTTTAGCGCTCCTCATAACTGAATGTTCTAAGATGTGATTATTCTAGTATGCATGGATTTATAGATTAATTTATACCTTTTCAAGCAGTGCATTATAAGTAAGCTTGACATTCCCAGCATCTAACGACGCGGATTTGCTATCCTCACACACGACGGTAGCAAACTGTTCGAACGTCGTCTCCGGCTTCACCTCAAACTCCTTCTCTTTCAGTATCTCTTTGATAATCTTCTTCTCGTCATGGAAGCGAGCCTTCAGATTCTCTACGTAGAATTTGAAAAGATCTAGTGGTGTGGAGCCGCTTTGACCTGTATTTTTAAGTTGTTATTAAACTAACATGATAAAATGTTTTGACGTAGTGCATTAGAGATGAGACAAATGATAACTTTGGGAATCTTATGACAAAGTTAAGAACATTAAATTGTGTACGCTAATTGGAAGTTGGAACCCGTCACTACGCTCTGTGATCAGTGCCCCCGAGTGAACTCTTTCAAAAATAGACTGGCCAAATATTCAAAGCACATTGAAAAGGAATAAAATATACACGCATTAGTTCTGAGAGCTGCGTCATTTAGAAATCAAAGGTATCTGAAACTGAACGGAGATTTTTGCGACTTTTAAGCAAAAGGCTTTATTACAAATAATTTCCCCCGGGAAAATGTAAGGTTTTCGTGGAAATCACTGAATAATAATCATAACTAGTAGCAGCTAAATCTTACCAAGCATAGCCGAGAATCTCATATCAGCCGAGATGACAGGATAGAGTTCCACCCAGAGCGACATAGACGTGAGTTTTCCTTCTTCATGAAGCATATCCAACAGGGTCTATAAAACATTTTTATAAAAAAAGTGTTTCTCAAAATCTTGTGAGGTATGTTATACAGTCAAAAACTCAGCGGTTTTGTCACACACACATTAAAATTTTTGTTTTGTATCAAAACGATCTCTCCTTCAGCTTCAGGACTTGAAATGATGCTGAACGATTTGAATACGTCAAGGATAGAACAGGGATGAGTGGAGAGAGGGAAGGGACCTTTGCCCTTCAGGTGCCAATTAAATAAAATGGCGTTCTAGTTGATACAAAGTATTACTTTACCAGCATTCTGTAATTCAAGTGAAATGAATATCACATAGAGAAATAATTAAATAGGATGATCATGAAATTCCATGCAACGAGTTTTTTTTAATCTTGGCTCAGTATCATCATTATATTTCATGCCAGTGAGGTCGTTCGTGCCATGTTCTGATCTTGCTTTGTTTGAGGCCAGCATAGCGATTTATACTTCAGCGGAACGCATCCGCGATAAATCGGTTCCGCTGTTCAACCGAAAGCATAATATAGGTTAATAGGTAAATAAATAAATAAATAGGTTCCTTCTAGGAAAGCATGCTCCATCTTAGACCTCACTACTGCTTAACATCAGGTAGAGGGAGGTCAAATGCTGACCTATTAAATTTAAAAAAAAAAAAAAAAAAGCAACCAATCGCAGTGCAGGAAGCGTTCGTTTGGGACGATTTTCATACAACGAATCGTTCCGCTGAAGTATTAATCGCGGAGCAGATATCGCTGCATGTGCTTACATGCAGCGTTATCTGAACTGCAAGTAGAACTGCTTAGTTCTACTAATATTAACTCTTACCAAGAAGTTGTCTCTATTTTTCCTCTGCTGACGTTTGTTCCGCTTTTTAGTTGCTTCGCGCTCCGCTAAATATTCTGCCTCAAGGTTTCTGATATGCTGTTCAAAAACTGCAAATAAACATTTCAATATACCTACTTATTTTGTAGGTATTGATGCAAATTACTTTGTGCTATTCGAAACCGTATATACTTTTTACATTGAGAAAAAATGCTATATTATCCGTATTCTTCTTAATCTACGTAATAAGTATTTGAATTTTATAAAAACTCTTATTTACCAATTAGCGCGTCCTCTTTGTCCATGCCCAGCAAACTGACGTCATTCTTGAAAGCTGAATTTTCTAGCAACAACACTTGCGCTTCGCTCCATGTGCTGTTGTATGCGATCTCACTCATATTCTCTAAAACCTGTAAATACATTTATGTAACTAGGTATATATGAAACATATGTTTCCCTAATCAAATATGTTGCCCTTTGTGAAGGACAAGTTAAGCTTAAATTTTAATGAATCAAAACTTACTTGGGCTAACATTTTCATATTGCGTTTCTTCAAAACTTTTGCTTCCTCTTTTTCTCGTTTTGTGATAGTGAACAGTGAGTCTTCGAATATATCTCTTCTGTCTGATTCCGGAACGCAGCGCCATATCTGAAAAAAGAAAAGAAAAAAAAAAAGTTTTAATGATCTGTAATAAATTGTTGATGTCATTAAAGAAGTCAACTAGGCTGGTGAGAACTAAGGATACATCAGTTATACCGACCTTGTAAAAAATAAATTAGAAGAAGAAGAATATCCAGATTAGTCGGCGCACCGTATAGATTGCGAGTCGTAATGAAACTTACCTCGAGATTTCCAAACATTTCTTCGCATTTGTAGAACTTAGTGAGTGACGTCACACGGTCGCAGGTCAACAGGAACTCTTCTAGATTCTCACGATTCTTCTTTGTCTTCAATCTATGTAAATACAAATTTAATTATTAACCTTTTGGCGTCCATCTTTTGAAAAATGAGTATATAAAGGATAGAAATACAAACAGACAGAATTGATAAGTAAAAATTGAAGTTGTGAAGTGACGACCTCTGTAGCGCAGTGGGCGAAGGCCCGCCTGCGACGCAGAAGGTTGCGGGTTCGATCCCCGCGGCGGGACCAATGTTTGTATGATCTACAAATATTGGTATCGGGTCTGGGTGTTTATGTATAATATGTATGTATGTATTACAAACTAAAAGTTATATTTTAACACCTGGGACGAAACTCCAAACTCACCATAGACAACAAGCTACTTACTTACAAAACTATCCTGAAACCTATCTGGACTTATGGCATACAGCTATGGGGCTCTGCTAGTGCCTCAAACAATGAAAGTGCAAAGGGTGCAGAACTACATCCTTAAGCAAATTTCGTGCACCCCATGGTTTATCAGAACAGATGAGATCCATGAACACCTTGGCATGCCAACAATCAAGGAAGAGATTGTAAACTAAATGGCCATAAATACAAGTTGAGACTTGAAAAGCACCCAAACCAGCTCGCGGGACAACTCACTGTCCCTGAAAGCATACGTCGACTGAAAAAGAGGCGAGATCTCTTCGACTAGGACAGTCCGAAGGACCATGCGCTGATAAAAAGAAAGGGCTGGCTCCGCTGGGAGTAGCGCCCTCAACGCAAAGAAGCACTCACCACATCTGCTTATAGTCGGCACGACTGATCGCACGATGAGAATAAAAAAAAATATATATATATATATAATTAACACGTGCTCTAAACGATGAAGGAAAACATCGTGAGGAAACCAGTTAGTGTTCTTATAGGCGGCGATGGGCTTGCAACCTGTCACGTATGGAATACTAACTTCTGCAAGATGAGAGAGTGGACATGTATCAAATATATATTTTGACATGCCTCTGACTACCCCCCTTAGACATCTTCAAAGGATCTGGAATAAGCAACATAAAAAAAAATTCTGAGAGAACGTCTACCGCACTTGGGGATACAGTCGTGAACCTGTTTACGTTTTTTACCTTGCTTCTTCCCTCTCATCTTTTAGCTTCTGTGTTTTGTATGCATTGAACGCCTGCTTCTTTTCATTGAGCTTTTTGAACGTATTGTATCGCGGGTCCTTGGAGATTATCTTCACGCATTGTTCCCATGTTGCATTTGACGTTATATTCTAAAAAAAAAGGAGTTCCTGCGATAAGTAAGGCCTAGCCAAAATGTAGGCTTTCGCGTCTATTAGAATAGTCCTGCTCCTGCGCAAATAAAGTTCATATCGTTCAAGCGTTTTAAAAATCCTTTAATGAAGTGCAGAATTTCAGCTATTCATAAAATAAATAGTCACATTTATTACCTTGTCCTTAAGTAGTTCTTTAAATGCTTCAATAGCTTCCTTCTTGTCTTTATACTCAGGGACAGGATCCTGGTTCTCCGTGTTGTTTGATTGTGGTGCAACTATTTCTTCCAGGTTTGCTGCTAAATAAATAATTCAGAGTGGATGGTGAAGTTGTGAAATATATACAACTAGCTACGCTCCCGCGGTGTGACCCGCGATACCTCGGGATTTTTTCATTTTTTCGGGATAAAAGTCCTATGTCCTTGCCTGGCTGGGATACAACCTTTAACTATGCCAAATTTCAGCTTAATCTGTTCAGCGGTTTGGGCGTGAAAGCGTAACAAACAGACAGACAGACAGTCAGAGTTACTTTCACATTTATAATATTAGTATGGATGTGAAAGTAACTCTGTCTGTCTGTTTGTTACCTTTTCACGCCCAAATCACTGAACAGATTAAGCTGAAAATTAGCATGGATAAAGGTTGTTTCCCAGGGAAGGACATAGGCTACTTCTTATAGTTTTTATCCCAAAAAAATGAAAACATCTAGATGGACCGCGGTTCACACCGCGGGAGCGCAACTAGTTTTCTATATTTGTATTGAATTTTAGTTTAGATTCCTTCTTTCTGTAATTACGCTCTCTTCTTTTTTGTTGATTGCCTCTATCTAAACGCATTTAAGTTTTCCAGATAGTCTTATTCAATAAAATTGATGATTTTTTTTCGTAATGAATAATTTTTGAGAAAAAAATCACACATCATAGCAGACTCTGAATACAAGTTTAAGTAACATTACACTCACGTTCTTCTGGAATGGGTATATTAGTGTGTAGCGTGGGGTCGATAGATGCCAGTGTCTTGGCCATGGCTTCATCGAGGGCTGAGCTGCCGGTCGGCGCGGGAGACGGTTCCTCTGGTAAGGGTACCTCAGCTGGGGTCAGATCTGCGCTTAATGCCGCCCTAACAAACAAGTTACAATTAGAATATAAATAAATTCATACTAATATTATAAATGTGAAAGTAACTGTCTGTTTGTTACCTTGTCATGCCAAAACTACTGAACAGATTAGGCTGAAAATTGGCATGGATGTTTCCCACATAGGGTAGGACATAGGCTACATTTTATCCAGATTTTTTTTTAAATCCCGAGGGACCGCGGGCTACACGGCGGGAGGGCAGCTAGTAAATAAATAAATAAATAATGCTGGACATTTCACAGCATCATCTAGCCCCAAACTAAGCAAAGCTTGTACTATGGGAACCAAGTTTCTTCAACATTCTGAGATAGCAGTGAGCTTACTGTGCAGCTTCCTCTGCAGCTATTTGGTCCTTGATCTCCTGTAACTCTGGCGGGACGACCCAGCTGGACTCCTTTGTCTCAATGTTGTGGTAGTATACCCTTCCAGCGTCAGTTGTGTACTCTTTCCATACACATGATGATAGGAGTTTCTGTTGAGAATAACCACAATCTATGTTTCCAATTATAGCAAATATAATACTATCAAAATTGTGCTTATATCATTTGTGCCATATAAAGCAGAATATAAAATATACACACCTCTGCTGATGATTTTAAATCATCGGGCTTTTCCCAAAGACTCTGTTTAGTAACAGAGTTATAGTAATATGTGCGTCCATCTGGAGCTTTGTGCTCCGACCACGGAGAGCTCTGGTTCGCTAGTGGTGCTATGTCTGGGGCTGGAGCGTCCTGTAAAACCACACAATAAATTGGCAAAGGGCATTCATATTCTTTTGACATGAGAAGTACAGTGAGGGAGGAAGTATAAGAAAAGATTTGATTGGAAGTAAACAAAAGCATGAGTATAGATTACCTAAACTACAGTGTAACACTTAAAATTTCAAATCATTTTGGTATAACAAACTGAACAATGTAAAAAGTAGAAGAATTACCTTAAAACCTGGAAAACCAGGAGGTGGAATAGAGAATGGAGGAATCATTGGCGGAAATGCCATCTGCGGTGGTAATGCAGCTATGCTCGGCGGCAGTCCAGGCACAGGGGGCATGGCTACAGCCGGTGCAAGCGGGGACAACCCTGCTAGCATTCCCGGCGGCAGCATCGGCGGCGCCGTCATCAGCCCGGGGGAGCTAGTACCATTTACAGGCTCCTAGAATTGAAGAGCATGTCAGTACCTACCACGTAAACGACACAAGTATCAATAAAATAGCAATCTTCAATCATTTGTTGGATGGTTATACAGGAAGACTGGTCTCTGATCTTAGTGCTAGAAGCTATAATCAGAGCTATGCTAAAATATCTGTGAGCAATCGAAGGTAATGATGCCGATATCACTTACCATGATTTAGCTTATAACCTGCCGGCTACTTATACATACATGCGGTGCGGTTTGATTCGATTAGCTCGAAACGACTATTCCATTACGGGCAACGAAAGTATGACCAAACAAAAACAAAATTGCAATTTGCAATAGAATCACAAGCTGAATGAAATCTCAATCAAATCAAATCAACACAAGCAAGGAACAGGAACACAAACACACACAAAACGCAATCTAGATTTGACAGTTGACACAATTGACACAATCTCATGAAACAAGGTACTAGGCATAGAAATATGTACTAGGGACTGCTAGGGATGTGGAAATTATTTTTTAATCCGAGGGAAATCAACAACTTTCAAAAATAAGAACAATCGACGTTATCGACGTGCACATTTTACTTGTGTGTGGTCACAGTCTTCACACGAACCGCTGATGATTCCTTAGTCCATTCAGGAAAACTTATGCACTCAGACAAACTAGAATAATAGTATAAGCAAGATCTCAGTTCTTTTATCGGATCTAGGCATTCGTGAAGTTAGCCGTTTCGATGCGCACTTTTTGTAAACATTTTGTATGAAAAAGCGGTCGACTACCTTTACGAACACCTAGATTCGTTGAACGAGGTGTACGTACACATAGTACATGCGTACCCTAGTAATAATAGGCACAGATGAGGAGATGGAATAGGTTCGTCTAGTGCACAGACGTAGTAGGGATACTGGTCTAGTGTCTAGTAGCTGTCAGTAACCTCGACGCCAGGCCTAGCTTCAAATGTTTGAACACATGTGTGGCACGAGACTTTGACTTTATAACTCTCGTGCCACACTATGTGTTCAAACATTTGAAGCAAGTCTGGCGCAGCCCGCGCCTGCTTAATAATAAGTAAAATAAATAAAACATTGATCAATAGATGGCGCTCTTCATAAAATTGTTTCTAGAAGAGATAGTCATTGGGTAGGTACGAGACTATCCATTGTAGGTAGAGGCATAATGCTCTTAGGTAGAGGCAGTAGAATTACTAAGATCACTGCCTTTACTATCTTGCCAGACGATTATTATTTTACTTATCGATTATTTCGATTTTCATTTTCGTACTCTCTATTATGTTACGTTCCATTTTACTCAGTACTGTTATTTAACGGTTTTCAGGAGAAAATGTACACTCGAGAGCAAAAAAATCGACTCAGGCGACACACCTGCAGTCGCAAGTCACTGGCAAAAAAACTGATCGTGTAAATATTTTTTTCATAGTAAAATCATAAAGCTCCTATTATTAGCTTCAAAATGATATAAAATATTGTAATGTTTCTTGCTCACACAACCCAACAACATGTTGTGATCAGTAACCACCCTTTTTGCGCTTGTTTACAATAGTGCTAATTAAGGGTTACTTACCCATATAAAAGGTTATCTACCTGACCCACCCTTATCAGTTAGCCGTCAAACGTCAACCGATACACATCTCCGTTATCAACAAACAAGAATTCTACCTGAAAATGGACACAACAAGTGATGAAGCTGCTCAAGCGGTCATCCTATTGCGACAAGGCCAGAGTCAGCGTGAAGTGGCACATGCGTTGAACATGAGCCAGTCTGCTGTTTCCAGAGTTTACCGTCGTTACCAAGAGACTGGTAACTTTAATCGAAGACGCGGTTCCGGAAGAAAAAGGTGCACATCGGAGAGAGATGACCGTTTCATTGTCAGTACATCGCTGAGAAATCGGGCCCTCACTGGCGTTCAAGTCCAACAAGAGCTCAGAGAAACGCGAGGAGTGGCTGTTAGTGGCTGGACAGTCAGAAGACGACTTAAGGCAGCTAGCCTTGAGCCAAAAAGGCCAGCTACTGGCCCCAAATTAACCCCAGCCCACCGAGCAGCCCGCCTACGATTTGCCAGAGAACACGTTGATTGGACTGACGAACAATGGAGCTCCGTCCTCTTCTCAGACGAAAGCAGAGTATGCTTGCATGGTAGCGATAGAAGAGGACGAGTCTACAGAAGATCTGGAGAAAGATTCGCGCAGTGCTGCATCAAAGAAAATGTGGCTTTTGGAGGAGGTTCCTGGATGGTGTGGGCGGGCATTTCAATGGAGGCAAAAACCGAGTTGGTTTTTATTGAAACTGGTGGTCGAGTGGGAGGATTGACGGCGAACCGATACATCGATGAGATTTTAGGGGATCACGTCGTTCCCTACGCCGGTTTCATAGGCGAAAACTTTATCTTAATGCACGACAATGCCCGTCCACATACTGCAGGTTACGTCCGGCAGTATTTACAGGAGGTCGAAATTGCCGCTATGGACTGGCCAGCGCGTAGCCCGGACTTAAATCCTATCGAGCATATGTGGGACGAACTGAAACGAAAAGTTCGGGCTAGAAATCCTGCACCAGCCACAAAATCGGACCTCAAAGCGGCGCTCATTGAAGAATGGGATAGCATCGAACAAGATCGAGTAAAGAAACTTATTCGATCCATGAAGAAGCGATTGGAAGCTGTTATTAGGGCCAGGGGGGGCAACACTAAATATTGATAGTTTAATTTCTAATAAATTAATATTTTGACGAATTTAAGCTGGTATTTTCTTTACTGTTAATGATCACCCTTTTTATTGCTTAAGACTCCTTCTCGTTCAATATTTTTTCATTACCAAAATAAAAATGTAAATAACAAAGTAGACCACTCATTTTAAAGTTAAAACTAACAGCTTTGAGATGTTAAAATCAGAAATAGAATGAAAGCTTCTGATTTTTTGCCAGAGTTTTTTAAACGCGGGCGTGCGTCCTGAGTCGATTTTTTTGCTCACGAGTGTATTTTGTATAAATATTTATTTATATGAACAAAAAAGAAAAGGGCTTTGTCGCTGAGCGACTATACCGCCCAATCAGTAACATCTTGGCTCAGTCTTATTTTATGGCGCGTTTATGAAAAATTAGGAAATAATTAACAGAAAATAGAAAAAAAAATGGGAAATAATTTTGTTTGATTTTTTTGTGTCAAAATAGTTTTTAGCTATATAACGTGAAACGAAAGAAGTTCAATGTGACAGGCAAAGTATCAGGCAAACGTTCAATGGAGAAAAAGACTTATCAAGGAAATAAATTAGAAAGACAACTGTTTTAAAATATTTTACTTAACAATAATTAACCAAGAACACTTTCATTATCTCCTCCAAACCCTAATAATCAGGCTCAGTAACATTTAAGTTGTTTTATAAATACACTCAAGCATAGGTACACTAAAACATACACCAGAAGCAAGATTGAATTCAGGCAAGGGTAGAACTAACATTCTTTATACACATTCAGACAGTGCTTTCGAAGTTTTACAAATAATTTTAAGGTTTTAAAAAGCTATTTTGCTTTTAAAATCAACTATGCTTGTGGTGAATGCTTCTGAATTCACTTTTACTGTTTTTTGAAACTCTTGAGGATGGGATAGATATTATCAAATGCTTCATATATTTCTCCTCTCACTTTAGCACCAGTCAACACAACTTTTCCCGATACAAATATTAGTAGCACAATTCTTGGCTTCACCATTCTGTAGATGAGACCAGGAAATAGTTCTGGTTCATACGAGCTGAACTGTCCGTGTGTAAGCACTAAGCCTTCCAGCCTTATTGGGAATTTGACATCACAGCTTCCTACCATGTTCTGTATTTTGAAGTCTAAGAATTTTGCCTGCAAGTGAAAGTATTTTTTAATGCTGATAATTCAATGCAAGAACATTCTCAAATACATCTAGAGAGTGTGTAAATTCGAAAACAACTCCTTCAATGTCATAAATACTCACAACAAAACCAAGTTTCTGAATAATTCTTGCGTATTTCCTAGCTGCCAATCGGGAGTCTTCTTCACTTTTGGCTCCAGTGCAAACCATCTTTCCTGATGAAAAAATCAATGCTGTTGTACGGGGTTCTCTGATTCTCATGATAACAGCAGCAAATCTTTTAGGGTTGTATTCTGCATTACGTGCATGGAGTGCAATTTTTTTTAGGTCAAGTTTGCAGTTCAAATTCACTGTAGATACAATGTTCCTGTAAAGTAGATACAAAGTTTCAAAACAAGGAAAAACAGGACTGTTTATTCCAATGATAAGCAAGCTTATAAATAATGATGGTTATTTCTTGTTACTTACTGTAGCTGTGGTAATATACCGGGGTCAGCAGAATGTGGGGTCATGGGTGTCATAGGAGCTGGACTAGCTTGACTAAGCAAGGGCTGTCCAGCTAGACTGCTATTAGTGATCATTGGAGACATCATGTTTTGCTGAAAAATAAGTTGTTTACAGATAGCAATAGGGTATTCAATGTATTCATTGATACTGTGTAACTTGTAGAAATTGAACAGAACTTCAAAGATACCACATCTATGAGCTTTTTACATGCTTACGGGTGTTTGAGGCTGCATCATTTGCTGAGGAGTAGCATAGCTGGCAGTTGGAGCATACGTGTGCATGCTTCTTTGAGGAGTGCCAAGCAACGAACCAAAGCCCGCCAGCGGCGACGAGCCCATGCTAGCCAGCGACTGTTGTTGCTGCTGCTGGAACTGTTGCTGATGCTGCATAGCATTTGGTAAGATTTGTTGATCCTCTTCGGGTTGATGCAGTGGGGTACCGATTCCCGGTATGTTATACGGACTTGGCAGCATTTGATCCATGATTACGGTGGTATGGACGGCTGCAAATAGTTAATTATATCTCAATACCACTATTTTCTGTGTAAGTATAATGTTTTCGTATTGAAAAATAAATCAGTTTTACAAAGAAACTGAAGGAAAAAACGAAAAGAAAACGATTATCAAATATCAAGTCGCAAGCAAACATGTATCAATCAGTCAAAGTCTCAGCGCTGCAGATGTCATTGTCAGTTTTGTTTTAATTTACAGTGCTAGATTAGCTTTTTTTTTTTTTTTTTTTTTTTTTTTTTTCTCGCTGGGAAAAATGCATTACGCATCCCCTCCGCCGGGGGGCGAGAGGGGTATGTGGGACTCCCCGGGGACTCCCGGTATACCCACTAAACGACCCAGCGTCATTCCGGCGTCGCCTGGAATGGAGGGGGTCTGGGAAACCGGCACAGCCTTTACGTCCAGTCCCCCTCTGGCGATCCCCGCCCTTAAGGCGGCCCCGCATAGTGGTGAATAGTGCAAGGCGGACGAAGGTGCCCCCCCCGCACCTAGCGTCCGCTACTCACCACCAGAGCTCTCCGCTCCCTTCGTCCACTGCGCACTCTAATTAAAGAGGTGCGCGTGGAGAAGCCTCCAAAAACGGCCGCAGAGGACAGGGAGAGCGGCAACGTAACACCGACACTCCTCTTCCACTGCGGCCCCGCCGCCGACGCATCTTACGGTGCGCCACCGTTGGGTCGCGGGAGATAGGGCGAGCGTTTCAACACCGACACGCCTCTTCACCCGCGACCCTATCCGCCAGACGCCACCAGGGCGTCCCCGCCTGGGATTCCTTTTCGCTTCACCGTGGGCCTCCAAACCACGGTTACTAAGCCCCCCCATCGCGTCAAGATTGGAATCCATCGGGCGGGAGTGCTAGATTAGCTAGGCCAACCTCTAAGTTGTAAGCCCGTAGAACCCTACCTGCTGAAGCTGAAAACCTACCTTTTTATACCTTCTTCACACTCATAGACGACTAGCTTCCGCCTACAACTGAGTGCCAACAAGGTTATGATCCACATCTATGCAAAGTTTCATCGTAATCGGATTAGAAAATACTCCTTCACTCTGACACTAATGTGGTGACTAGTGACACTCACTTGTGAGTTGTGACATTAATGACAGTGACATGACAAATTGATGAGGCTGACGCATTGATTGATTGAGGCGGCGTGGATTGCTCAATGCATCTTTTCGGTTTTCTGTTTTCTGAAATTAGTGGTTTACCTAGTAATTATTAATTTTGCGCCTTATAAATATGGCTGAAACTATGAAGCAAACTGTTGCTGGTATACTAAAGAGTATAGAAAGGTATTCGCATTAGATTTTGGGCATATATCCTTATAATCTGTCCTTGAAGCTTCTCATCTCAATAGCCTTAGTTACGGAGCCCATAATTTACTACGATTGTTTTCAACAGGTACAATCCAGCTAATCTAGAAACGCTAGAACGATATGTAGAGATGCAGTCTAAAGAGAACACCTACGATCTAGAAGCTAACCTGGCTGTGCTCAAGTTGTATCAGTTCAACCCTGAGAAGTTCAACGCTGATATCACTTGTCAGATCCTTCTCAAAGCACTCACCAACTTCCCTCACACTGATTTCACACTGTGCAAGTGTCTTCTATTAGAATCTGTGGTAAGCTAAGAGTGGTAGCTGCCTTCGGAGTGCTATGCGCTTCTAATAGTGTACCCTAAGGTAGTCTTGTTAGAGTTAGCTATGCTAGTTAAAAAAAAAAATGGCATCAGTTCTATCAAACCAGTGTGGTGAAAGGATTTTAAGTGCACCTCAAAGGCTCTTTTTGTGCACTTTAGAGCCATTTTAGTTTAAACTCAGACATACTCATGAAAAATTTACGAAAGATTATAGGAATGGGCTTATGGTGGTGAAGTACAATAATAATTGAAAAGTTTTGATTGTTCACTTTTACGCTACAAGTCTACTACAAGCATGATTATTCACAACAGACCTTCAACTACAAATATATTTAAGGAACAAAAAATAATTTAAATGTTATTGTTCCAGACTGAAAATGAGACAATCTCACAGATCAAGTACTTGGCAGATATCCTGGAGCAGTGTGACTTTGCCCAGTTCTGGAACCGTGTTCACCAGATGCCGGAGCTCTGCAGCAGAATCAGCGGCTTCCATGACTCCATCAGGAAGTTTGTCTGCCATGTTGTTGGCATCACATTCCAGACTATTGATAAAAACAATCTGGCCAATTTGCTAGGAGGAATTGATGGTAAAAACTATTTACAGATAAATCTATCATTTCATAATCTTCTATATATAAAAATGAATCCCTATATCCCTTGGTCACGCCATCACGCGTGAACGGCTGGACCAATTTCACAATTTTTTTTTTGTTGTGTTTGTTATTGTCAGGAAAAGGTTCTTATGACAGAAAAAATCTCTATATTAATCATGAAGGGCGTGAAATAAGGGTTGAAATTTTGTATGGGGAGTTGGAAGTTCCAGTTAAAGGCAACAGATGGCGCTATTATTGCAATTTTAAAAAGTTTCAGAAGATTCTTGCAGATTTCAGTTCTATTTAGATGTTTTCAAGGATGTTATTTTGCTGATGACGTTGCGGGTACCAGCTAGTTTTTAAAATAAATGTCACATAAACATGTTATATGTATAGCTGTCACTTTAGTTATTTCTATTGCATGACTAATAATCAATAATAGTGACACCCGTCAGACACATACATAATCTGGACTCGCAATAGGGTATTGTGACATAGGTATTATAAACCTACCAGTACAAAATGGTACCATTTGAATTATGTTTTTCATCTTTGAACTTTGAACGGTTTCTGTTTTGATACCTACATCCATTACTGGCTCTATTTTTCAAACTGGTGAATATATCAAAAAGCAACTGTTAATTCCAAATTAGTAATAAGTTTGAAATGCTAGTAATGAAGTTGAACAATTCAATTCTAAATAATAGATTTCTTTTTAGCATTTCCTAATATTGCACTGAAAATATTACACAATGAAGTAACCTTACCTTGGTGTTTACTATTTATTTGTAAGTTGGTCTTAATCATAGGTAATCTCTTAACCAATATATTTTGTCTTAGATGTGACCCTGAAGCATTGGGTTAAGAAATATGGATGGAGAGATGACGGCAGCCTGATCTTCGTCGCCAATCAAGACGAGAACATCAAGACCAAGAATATTACTGAGAAGATTGAGTTTGAACACCTCGCCCCACTCATGGCTCTGTTGTAAATATAAAATTTCATTCACTTTTGAATAAAATATGAATGTATTGTACTTTTCAGGTATTTGCATTTACACCTCTTCCAAAATGTAGTTCTTTATAGATGTAGATTATTTACTTAAATACATATTATTATTAACTTAATTTGTTGCTTAAATGCTTTAAGTAATGAAAACAAAATATTTAAAAAACGTTTTTATTACACTCCTTTTACATTCCAACATTTTAATTTAACCTATCAAAACTTTTGCATACTTATTATTACTAGATATATTATCACAAATGATGACTTTAGACATTCTGCAACACCTTAAGAAGTAGCTTCTATAGTTGGTATCAGTAGATTTTAAAATTTTAAATTTTCATGTAAATTAAAAACTCTTCCGAAAAGATAGTCTAGTAGAAAGTATAATAGTCTACAGAAAGTTACTTAGTAAGATGGCAGGAATTACGAACAACGCCAAATCTTTTGATTATTAGCATAAATAACAAAAAAAACAAGAAAGGATATCAAATCTATGCTACAGTCCTTACGCTTTCTTCCCGTGGCTGTATCCGAACTCCTTGCCACCGGCATGGCCGCCCTTCTTCCCGTGGTCGTGGTGATGGGCATGGTGTTCTTCATGTCCATGGTGACCTTTATGTCCCTTATGGTCTTCATCATAATGTCCCTTATCATGGTGGCCCTTTTTACCGTGGTGCTTCTCATGATGGCCCTTTTCGTGTTTACCGCCCTTCTTGTGATGCCCTCCTTTCTTTTCATGGTGTCCTTTAAAGTCTCCATGCTTGTTATGATGACCTCCTTTGTGGAAATCGTCGTAGAACTTGTGTTCTTTATGGTATTCGTCTTTGTGAGATTTGTGGTGGTATCCTGTGGTTTTGGAGCCCTTTTTATGTCCTTTCTTATGTCCGAATTTGCCGCCTTTGTGACCGTGGGCTGCCTCGTGGTGCTCTCCATGTTGATCATGTTCGTCATGGTGTTTTTTCTTGTGTCCTCCGTGTTCGTCGTGGTGGCCTTCGTGGTGATGTTTTTCGTGATGGCCATGGTCACCTTTATCGTGATGGTGATGGGACTTGTACCCTTTGTCACCCTTTTCCCCGTGGTCCTCGTGATGTTCCGCTTTGTGTTCATGGCCACCGCCTTCTTCGTGGTGACTTTCCTTAGCCTTCTTATGTTCGGTTCCAGCAGATACCAGATCTTTCAGCACGGTTCCTTGAGGAGTCAAGTCTCCGCCCTTAGCCAAAATCAAATCAGCGATGTTTTTCGGGTCCGCATCGTTTTCTCCTTTAGAATCAGCCAAGTTCCGAGCCTGAGTCAATAAAGCGGCGCATGCCAGCACCTCTATTAATAAAAGCAACCGCATCTCTGGAAAATAAAACAGCTTTTAATGTCATTGGTTTATATATGGTAATTATAATTTAGAGAAATGCAATTTGCTTGGTACTCACTGAGTGGCGGCCGTTGCCAAAGCTACAGGCGCAGTGTCACAAGAGTTTTTACGGTTCCAATTTATACATAAAGACCGCTTTCATCTGTGGTCGATTTCAGATTGATCTTTAGTAATCGCGGGGTTTCTGGACGAGTGGGTACGGAGCGGTGACGACATCTTGCAATGCTCTAAATTTGTTCCGTCACAGCACTGACCAGCTGACCACGGTTAAAGATAGACAATCCAATAATAGAATGTTTTTATTTTTTTACCTGCTGAGTGATGAGTATTTACGTGCGCACGAAATCGCTTTTGTAGTTGGTACTTGTAATGCGATTGATGGTCATATTGATGTTTTAAGATGATTTTATATTGTGGATGGATTTATTAATGGAAACAAAATCTTTATAATAACATTTGTTTATTTACAGCGAGGTATTTATTAATTAACAAAGGTATAACAACTTTCAAGATATAAACTAGATCAGTGCTTGCCGTGGTGGAATCCCCAGTGTTTGTGGTCTTCATGACCGCCCTTCTTGCCATGGTCATGGTGATGATGATGATGTTCTTCGTGTCCGTGGTGACCCTTATGTCCTTTGTGGTCCTCATCGTAGTGGTGCTTGTCGTGATGGCCCTTTTTGCCGTGGTGTGCCTCGTGGTGTCCGGAGTGATGGTGACCGCCTTTCTTGTGACCGCCGCCTTTCTTCTCATGGTGTCCATGGTGGTCTCCGTGCTTGTGGTGTTTGCCTTCCTTGTGGTGGTCGTCGTAGAAGTGGTGGTCCTTGTGGTACTCGTCCTTGTGGTACTTCTTGTGGTATCCTTCGGTCTCTTCTCCCTTGTCGTGGTGTTTCTTATGTCCGTGTTTGCCGCCCTTATGGTGATGGCCGTGCTCATGGTGTTTGCCATGGTGGTCGTGCTCGTCCCAGTGCTTCTTGTGTCCGCCGCCATGCTCGCTGTGGTGCCCCTCGTGGTGGTGTTTGTGGTGATCACCGTGCTCGCCTTTATGGTGATGGTGGTGACCTTTATGGCCCTTGTGTCCTTTCTCTCCATGCTCATGGTGATGATGAGCATGGTGCTCCTTACCACCACCTTCCTCGTGGTGATGGCCGTGGTGGCTCGCAGCGGCTACCAGATCCGTCTCCCCTAGATCGATCTCTCGACCGGAACAGACTAGAACGCATCCTAGTGCGATAAGGGCGGCTAGCGTCCTCATGATCACTACTGTCTACCTCCTTTAGATCTGATCTCTGGGACTGAACTGACTTCCAAGAAGCTGGGACACTATTTTATATCATTGATTGCTGGTTGCGAGTGAAACCATCGGCAAGGACGCCACGCGGCTGGCGGGTCACGCCTAATTACTGCTTCTGATGATTGCATCACTGACGCACGGCAGCCACCGGACCACTGAGATACGCATTGTGGCTCAAAACAATCAAAATAATAATATACCATGGTAAAAAAAAAATTATTTTTTCCCAGCTTTGCCAATCGGCAAGGCTACATAAACTTAAGGTACATAAACCTAGGCAGCAGCACAGAATAGGGCTAAAAATAAGTGGTAGGCTTGTATTCGTATAGTATGTGGCCGAAAAAACTAAATAGGTAACAGTTGTTACAAACAAAATTTGTTTAGTTAAACAAATTTTGTTAAAGGTGATCATTCATTTTGGGCCCAAAAGTCAAAAGTGCCGGCCAACGAAAAAAAAAGGAGTCACCACTATTGGGGAAGTCAATCGGAGTAATTTTCAATAAGGCACCAAGTCTCTAAGTCAACTATTTAAAATGATTTTTGTAAGGCAAAAAATTTAATTGTATCAAAATCCAGATTTTTCAACTTAAGAAATCTTTTGACTTTTAAAGTAGTGTAGTGGACTTTGTCATACTAAAAAATACTCGGATTGACATTCCCAATAGTGGTGAGGCTTTTATTTTCATTGGTCGGCACTTTAGACTTTTGGGCCCAACCATGTATGGAGCCTGAATAGCCTCCTTTTTGTATCCGAATATTTAGGTACTTATGTGTTTAATTTGTGTTCCGATCTTAGTCTCAATTACTTGTCTGTCTTTTTATAACTCGTGCAAAAAACGCGCATGCCTCCCATGTGGCAAAATAATGTGTTACTGGCCACCCCGTAGACACTTTAATGGATCTTGATGTCTAAAGATCTGATAATGTTTATCAAGCCTTGGAGGTTATATTCGTGGTTTTGTTTCATTTATGTTGTGTTCTTTTCTTTTTACTTTTCTCTTATGATTTAATTTACTTATCATCGGATTTTCAAGGAGTGAGTGCTGACATGACGTGTGACAGAGGAAAATGGAGAAGGAAAACATGTTTTGCCGACCCCACCTATGGGCAGGATAGGAGCAGGCAGATGATGATGATGACTTGCCGCCTGCGATATAAGTTACGGTAGAGTCTATGATTAGCATCGCGCGTTTATATCTTTTGTTTGTAAGTGTACTCTTAATTGTACAACTACTCGTATAACTATTTTATTCAAGGACGAGTCGTCCTTGTATTTATTACTTTGATTGTAAATAGAATGCTTTCTTTACACAACGCGGTTAGACAGTCATTTGTTTACTAGCCCGCAAACAAAGACAACGGTGATTGACTGTGAAAAAGTTAAAAGATATAAATCTCTACTTAGAAGACGTAGGTACAAGGGAAGGTAATTTTTTGTTGATAGGGATTCTTGTTTTTTTTTAGTTTTTTTAAAGGAACCTGTACCTAATCTGGGCACAGGAACGAAATCTCTGATTTGTTTTGATTTTGAAAACACGATTTGTGTATTTAATTTCGGCAGAATATTTTTTTTTTGAAAAATACAACAAAATACAACTAAGAAAAAGAAAGACACGATTTTTTTTCTTAAAAACAGACTACTTGTCAATTCAAAGAAAATTGTATTTTGCTTTGTATAATGTCTTCTTTTTGTTTGTTTTGAATTCTCGATAGGTAGGTACCTACTTGATTTATTTATTTAGGGCAAAAGCCATTGTCTATGAGCTAGCTTGATTCTTTTTTTGTAAACGCTTTCTTTTCTCGAAGCGTTTCGTCGTATTTTTGCTTCGGCCCGGATGCTGCTAGAATGCCGCTGTAGATTCAGGGCTTATAGAAAGAGTTATTTGTTATTTATTGTTATTAATGCGGTAAAGTCAAGAGCACTTAGTGCTGTAGATATATTTTAGACTTGGCCCAGACCCGAATAGCTAAGATGCGCACTAATCGCACTAAGCGCACTAATGCGCAGTAGGTACAAACCGGAGCTCAGCTACTTAACTTTTTTTACAGTGAAAGCATTATGAACTTCTAGTAGAACTTCTAGAGAGTCATGGCATACTTGGTGAGATGAATAAGTCAGCCATGTGGGCCGAATGGGGTTGTACCTCAACTTTCAATCTGAAGGTTGTGGGTTCGAATCCCGGCTGTGTATCAATGGATTTTCCTTTTCGTAAAATGTTTATGCGCTTTAACACGTGTTCTAAACGGTGAAGGAAAACATCGTGAGAAAACCAGTTAGTGTTCTTATAGGCGGCGATGGGCTTGCAAACTGTCTCGTATGGAATACTAACTTCTGCAAGATGTGGGCATGTATCAAATATGTGTTTGGACATGCCTCTGACTACCCAATTAGACATCTTCAAAGGATCTGGAATAAGTAACATAAAAAGATCTGAGAGAATGTTTACCGCACCTTGGGGATACAGTCGTGAACCTGTTACGAATAAGTCAGTAATTAGGAATGGTTTTTTTTATTATTGTGATCAATTTTAGCTTGAATGATAATGTTTTATGATCTTTTTCTTGTCGTGTCAATAGTTCCTTCGAACTATTGACACGACAAGAATTCAGGGTGTGATGAAATGATTTTAAGCGCGCCTGTGTTTGTTGTAAGTACTTATCTTATTTGATGAGTAAGGATGTCAGAAAATTATTAAAAACAAAAGTTAATCAAAATAATAATTTTAATTTTGTACAAAACTATAAAACATAACAAAAACAATATTCATTTTTAACAACAACTTAAAATAATGCTCTTCATCAAGCTGTTTAATGTTTTCCATGATGGAAGCCCCAGTGCTTGTGGTCTTCGTGACCGCCCTTCTTGCCGTGGTCATGGTGATGATGATGATGTTCCTCGTGTCCGTGGTGTCCTTTGTGTCCGTGGTGGTCCTCGTCGTAGTGGTGTTTATCGTGGTGTCCGTGTTTGCCGTGGTGTCCCTCGTGGTGTCCGGAGTGGTGGTGACCGCCCTTCTTGTGTCCGCCGCCGTGGGACTCGTGATGCTTGTGATGGTGGTCGTGTTTATGGTGCTTGCCCTCGTCATGATGTCCGTCGTGGAAGTGATGGTCCTTGTGGAAGTGGTCCTTGTGGTACTTTTTGTGGTAGCCATCGGTGTGCTCGCCCTTGTCGTGGTGCTCATGGTGGCCGTGCTTCTCTCCCTTATGGTGGTGGCCGTGCTCGTGGTGCTCGCCGTGGTCGTCGTGCTCGTCCCAGTGCTTCTTGTGTCCGCCGCCATGCTCGTGATGATGCTTCTCGTGGTGGTGCTTGCCGTGATGTCCTTTATCACCTTTGTGGTGGTGGTGGTGTCCTTTGTGTCCTTTCCCGCCCTTGCCGCCATGCTCGTGGTGATGGTGCTCATGATGCTCATGTCCGCCCCCGCTCGAGTGATGATGCCCCTTGCTTGCCGCCACGGCCTGGTCACCGTCTTCTAGGTAATCAGCGGCGCACATAGCCGCTAGGCACGCCACGCCCAGAACTAAAAGCACTCTCATTTTTTTTGCTATACCTAGACTTCCTTTGTAAGTTATCGATGGAAGGAAGTCCGGTTGTGACTGACCTCTGCCACGCTGATTGACTATTTATATTATCAAGTGCCAGTGCAGTCCGACTCGTAGAGAAATTATTACGCAAGCGTCCCGCTGCTAGTTCAAGGGCTCGCAAAAACGAATACTAGATTATAGGACGATTTGCTTATTTAAATCAATAGTTTGGTTAAATTGTAGGTACGGCGGATTATTCATCGCAAGCGTGAATAATGCTGATGTTTGAGTTGTATGCGGGAAAGCGGGATCATACGGTCGATCGAATAGCTAGTAAAGCGAGCGCCGACGTTGTATGGGCATGTAGAATATTCTACGGTTCATCAATGAGCTTTTTGTTGAGCTGGGCGCGCAAAAACTTCATTCAGAATATCACACACTTGATTGACAGCTCAGGATCGATTGAAATTATCTGCTTAGTGGATCCTTTCGCGTTCGCTCGCCGCTATTTGGATAGCGTTAAACAATTCTTCCGAATGACTAGGCTCGGTTAATCCACGCCCTTGTTGGCTCATGTCCGGGCTGCTCGCTGAATAGGGCTTGCCTGTTTGCCTATTCACTTTGATTATGCACGCTTATGAGTTCATCGCGGTCTTGTAAACACTCTCACAAATCTTAGAAATTATTTTACTAAGAACTAGTTATCGTTTTTGAGAAGATATTATTTATGGCTATAGATATTGATAGTCTAATTGACGAGATCGTTATTTTGTTAACCTTCTTTAGCAGAAAATGTCTTAAAATAATACCTAATAGGTAATGGTAGCATTAAAATATAATTTAATTTTGTTTTCTTCGTGTTTCTTTCGTTTGATATCCTTAGCACTTAACTTTCCTGAACCACATCGGCAGTTGCCTTTCTTCTCTCAGAAGAAAAAATACCAATATTTCCAATTCCAATTCTTCGTCGCGATGGTAATTACCAGATGATTAAACATCTCAAGAAATGTAATTAAAACGGCTAATAAGTACTGAACTGTGAGCGATTCTAATACACATAAACATAGGTGCTTTACTTACCTACATGAATACATCTACCATACATCTTTTTATGAAATAAATTATCTTATCTTATCTAGGATTCCACATGTATTTTATTTCCGCATATATTGACTTGGGTGACGTAGAAGTTAGAACTTTTGAGAAATGCAGAGATAGATAGATAGATAGATTATAAGTTTATTGTACACTAAAAAAAGTAACAAACAGAACAATAAAAACCTTGATAACAAAATGTGTAACAATGGGTGAATGTATGTAATGGGCATGTATTAAATATGTATGAGAACGTGCCTCTGATATTCATATTCAAAGATCTAAATCCCTTTATTTAGTAAGTTTTCCCTTGATTGATCTGAGACAATTCTGTCTGTGATTATTTTTAAAGATTAAATTTAATTTCCCATAATTTTCTATTGTAAAAAATATTTTAGTTCACATAACAAAAGAGATTTGGGCATTACGTAACTGGGTCTGTGTATCGTTCGTAAGTTCACGACCGACACGGTCCAATAGATTCTTTTCTAAAGGTTCGCTTACAAAATAACCATTTTCAAGGCTGGCAATGCCTTCTGCGGTAGCAACGTACCTACACACTACCTACTTTCCTATCATTGAATATAGGTGTACGTAAATACTTATTTTTATAAAATGATGTTGGTAATTACCCTAGACGTCACATTAAAGCTCATCGTAACATACGTACAAAACATCATATTGGAAGACAGAGACCACAGATTTCAACTACCTACTTACTAAGTTAGGGCACTGACTAGCCCATTTCGAAAATGACACCAATTTGATCTAAATAATATAGTGTTCGCCTAAGCTTTTCCCTTCCTGAACCATACACACTCCCCTCATACACCATGTTAAACGACTTTTGTAAGTACTTACATCAAAGTTTTAATTAAAAACATATTTTTAACCGTTGAGACCTAACTGATATTTTGTACCAGTGGGTCAAATTCACCTTGCAAGATTTGACCGGGACGAACTTAATATCCACAAACACACAAGTATTGCAAGCCAAATAAAAACTTGTATTTTTTTACACAAAGAGCATTAATTACTTAAACTTAGGAAGAAAGGAAAGGGAAACGCGGTGTCATTAGCATGAAATCTGACACTTGAGCCCTAGTTCCAGTAATACACAAAGGTAATGCTCTTAGCATCTAGGGCGTCTGCTTAGCGGCATTAGGCGCTAACCCGACATGCCGCTATCTTGTTAGACCTAATGCTATTAGCTATTACCCCTGTAATGACTGCCTGTGCCGGATAAGATTTTAAATTAAAACTAGAAATATCTTATATCAATGCGATATTGTAATAGCTTTTGCGAGTGTTACGTTGTACAGGTCGAAATCCTGTTTGTTTTTAATGTTCTATATTGAGGAAATAGTAATTATCATCCAATATTAGAAAAATGACGTGGGCTTTCTCTGTTCCTTGATTAAACTACGAAAAACGAAGATACTTCTACATTAATTAATTTTAGACGACCTCTGTGGCGCAGTGGGCGAAGGTCCGCCTGCGACGCAGAGGGTTGCGGATTCGATCCCTGCCGCGGGACAAATGTTTGTATGACGTACAACATATATTTGTTTCGGGTCTGGGTGTTTCTATCTATAATATGTATGTATTACAAACAAAAAGTATATTAAGTAGTTTATCAGTCATCTAGTACCCATAACATAAGCTCTGCTTACTTTGGGGTTAGATGATGCTGTGTGCAAAAAAAAAAACAGCTTTATTATTTATTTATTAAGAAGACGGTTATTGTAATTTTATATCTAAAGAGTTAATAAAACAAAAACTGGTCTAGCAAAAATATCCAATTCCATAGCTGCAAATTGCAAATAGATTTTACAATTTATGAATTTACTGTTTATGGTTACATTGACAAAATTCTCGTTTGGATTTTCGCATGATCACATATTATAATGTATGCGGATTATACGATACACGAATATGTTTTACCCACATGTCGCGATCCGGATTGGTGGGGCTGGTCCCAATTGTCGATTTGTCGTCGGGACCTCGATCGTTGGATAATCCGGTCCATTGTTAGCTATTTTAATGCTTATGCTCATTGTGTGACCGTCCTGTATTAAGTTATACGCGGATAATCGCCGTATTATATGGAGTTAATTTTCCATTACTTGCAATGGCAGCTGCTTACCGTGTAGGGAAATAAATCCGCATTTGCTTGGTAAATATATAAATACATGGTAACTATGTGCTTAACGATATCATTATCGTTTTACTTTTTTGATTATGGAGAAAGTGAAAATACTTAGGCAAACTTTTAGTTTTTTCGTCATTTTATTTCGTTAGGAAAGTCGGCATTAAATAAAAAAACTTAGGCCTTTACATCTATATTAGATGATTTATACAGCGTCAGGAGGCAACCTAGTGCCTGGGACATTGTTTGAGATGGAATAGGCTTGCCCAGCACCTAAACCATCCTCTCAGCTTAATCAGTCTGGCCCGGAAAGACGACATCAATAAGTGTGGAGCTGACTAAGCTGCGGGTTTCCTCACGATGTTTTCCTTCACCGTTATGAGCTCGTGTTAAAGTGCATATAAATTTTTCGAAACGAAAAATCCAGTGATGCACGGTCGGGATTCGAACCCACGACCTTCGGATTGAAGTCGAGGCACAACCCCATTCGACCAACACGGCTTCTAAATAACCTGACAAATAAAACTAAAGTTTGACCAGCTTTGGAGTTTGGAAGATCTACTAAAGTAATTTATAAAGTAGGTAAGGTAATTTATAAAGTAAGTACCTAAATAATAAACCTTCGGTTGCGATGATCTTGTTCTCTAGCTCAGATTTAAATTTATCTCTAAGGCATCCAGTTTCACTTTAAATGTTTGTAACATTACATAAATTGCCTTTATTTACACGGGATACCGGTCAAAAGCTTCCTAATGCATCAAAAAACTATGTTTCTTTTAAGTAATCCGTTCTTACTGTCACGCATCATCGAGTGGCCAATATTTGACGGAACAGAACACCGTAGAAATGTTTCCGGCCCGTGAAAGTATCGTATGAACTGTCCAAACAGTGGCTGGAGGTTTTATCGTGGCAGCCGGCCGGCAGCGACGCGACTAATTACATCAATTATAGGCAAACAGCGCCGGCTCGGGTTTCGGCCCACCTTTGTCAATATTAGCGCTGTGCTGCTTGCCCGCCGCGGATGGACCTTGCGTATCCTCCACATTCCTGACAACTAAATATTTCTTCTGGTATAAAGATGAAATCATCTTACTTTATAGTTTTGGTATACATTTGCAGCAATTAGGTACTAAAATTACATTTATGAACGTACCGTACGTATACCTTTGTGAACGTAAGCCCAAGTGCCAAATGATGAAAAGCTCTGAATTGACAAATGCTCAGTTGTTTACTCACTAGTTCACTATTGTTGATGGTCATTTTTGAGATTGTTGATCATAAACAATGAAAACAAGTACCTTTAGTAGACCTCCCAAGGTCATAAGCTTTTCATTTCATCGATCAAAGCTCTACGTTTTTTATCCTTATCTCTCCCACATCAACAAAAAAGAGATGTGTTGTTCAGATTGTTGAAGTCACATTATTGTGAGCCGAAGCCTGGCAAAAGGCGAGCGCGTCGACAACGCCACGGGCAGAGCCTTGCACAAAACAATCCAACTTCAATTTACTCGCTGTTAGTAAGACATCTCCTTAATCCCCTGAGACACGACAATCGCAAAAAGGTCGCAATACAATCGTGGATTACATCAGGTTTATGTGAGCCGTAGGTAGGATATACAATGACACCTGCTTTCAGAGCCATATATAAAAAAAGCATATAAGAGTATACTTAGGTACAATTGTGAAATCTGTTGTTCTCTTTTCATCTGATTTCTGTAAATAAAATATATTTTTATGGCTATTTATTGGCTGAGTGTTTCTACTACTTAGCACAAATTATTAAGATGATGGGCACTAACAGTTAGGTATTATGTCGAAGTGTTTGCAGGTCTCAGTAAAGTTTGAGATAAAATCAAATATTTGTAAGGTACCTAAGGCTTGCATGTTAGGCTGTTTTCTAATAAATTATCAAAAACAATTTGGTAAGTAGGTATACCTACCTCGTAAACAAAATATCTGTGCATGCATAAAACTAAAGCTAAAAGCCACTAAAGCATGCTACATAATGTATATCAAATTAGGTGTGTATGTCATTATCGAAATGACAACACGGTTCAACAGTTGAATTTACCGCAGCAGATTACTACTTTAGGGAGGGATACAGAGATTACTATTGTATTAACTGCGTCGGGAGCGTCGTATTGTCACATCCATTAAGTCGCGAGGGCGGGGCGGCGGCTGGCCACGCCCGCGCCCGCCCTGCGTCACCCCACACGCGTCGCGCCGCCAGCCTGGGCACACCGACTCACTAAAACGATTTACTCTCAATCGTATCACGCATCTTATTAGCTCGTCGCTTACTTTTGATACTTTTTCGGGTTCTCGGAAACTTAAAGTGAGTTAGAGTGGACTGTATTTTGTATTGTGTTTGTGATCGTGTGTTACGAGGATGAAAAGAACAGAGTCTAGTTGATGATGTGCTGTGTGTGTGGTGGTCCGGCTTCGCGGTGAGGTTTTCGGTAGCTGACAGCGTGGCGACGTCTCAGCGCGAGGGCATGGGCGCCGGTGGCGAGTGGGCGCGCGACGCGCCAGCGCTGCTCAGCACGGCGCTGCTGCTGGGCGGAGGCTCGCTCCCGAAGCGGCCGCCGCCGCCGCTCTTCACCATCGACAGCATCCTGGCACCGCGGCCCCACCCTCCGCTGCCGCCGCTGCAACTCCATCACCTCACGCACTCGCCCTTTCACAGAGCTCACGATCTCTTTGGTACGTCCAATGAGCTGTTTTTACTGGCTGGTGAGATTTTTAACTAGCCTTTTTAATTAGATATTGCTCGCGGCTTCGCTTATGCGGTTCTAAGAATAAAAATCATTTACGTTAAGGAGGTGTAGTCTCAATATTATTATAAACTACTAGTGAGCCCGCGCGCCACGTCTGCGCATTTTCCATAGAAACTGTATGTTTAACATCCTTCGGGATTGGTTAGGTAAGGTAATTCCAGAACGTAAACCATTACTTACATTCCAAATTTCATCACAATCGATTTAGTCGTTACGTCGTACGTTACTTGCAAAACATTCGCACACACACACACACACACACACACACAGACTTTCGCACTTGTAATATCAGTAGGATAATCATTATTCACTATGTCGATTTGATATACCTTAGCGCAAATTTTGGAACGAAGTTCCTTTTCGGACGGTATCGAGGATGGAGGCTAGAAAAAAAACGATCAATTTTACCGTCACGACATATCGCTAACTTTACAGGAAAAGCAAAAAACATGTTTTCATTGATAACTTCACAAATTGTACAAAATGGTGCGCATAGTAGTGCGCAAAAAAAAAATGTCAAGTGTACAAGCTTCGTTCCAACCGAGTGTTCCACAGTAGATACTATTCACAGGTTCTGGCTGAACCTGTGAATAGTATCCTAAAAAAAACAAGCGCCGAACATTTTTCAAGTGTCAGCTTGTCGTCGCCTAAAAAAAAAAGTTTGGTGTCTTTTTCTATGTTTTACCACACGCTCGATCGATCTGTTTAATCCATTTTTTGATAGCTATAACGGTTACGGAGATAGCTTTCACAACACAAGGGTCCACTCACACAGGAGTCAGTTCCTTAGTACGTATGTACTGACTACTAATGCTACAGTAAAAAAAAAACAATCCATCCTGCATATAGTTATTAGTACCTACATACCGATCGAGCTAGGCTAGTGGTGATATTTGTCGACTTCATACATGCCCTTCCTCCTTACAAGAAATATAGAACTTAACAACTAAAACTAACTATCACATTTTATACTTTAGCCAAGTTATGATTCTTTATTCATCATTTCATCATAATTTTCCTGCCCTCATCCCGCTTATGCGGGGTCGGCACAACATGTTCTCTTCTTCCACTCTCCCCTATCACTCGTCATCTCCGTATCCACTCCTTTCTTACCCATATCTTCTTTCACACAATCCATCCATCTTTTCTTTGGTCTACCTCTACTCTTATATCCATCCACATTCATATCCATCACCCTTTTAGTTACGTGACTTTCATCCCTCCGCATTACATGCCCATACCACGCTAACCTATTGCTCTTCAACTTTTCAGTCACCGGCGCTACTTTCAGACTTCCCCTAATATATTCATTCCTCACCTTATCCATTCGCGTCACACCGCACATCCATCTCAACATTCGCATCTCTGTCGCATGTACTCTTCTTTCATCCGTCGCTTTCGTAGCCCAGCACTCAGATCCATACAGCACGACAGGTCTAATGACCGTCTTGTAGATTTTCCCCTTAAGTTTAAGGGGCATACAAGGGTCGCAAGTTGTTCCTGAGACCTGTCGCCACTTCATCCATCCCGCATTCATTCTATTTCTGACGTCTCGGTCTATTCCTCCATCATCTTGGATCAGTGACCCGAGGTATCGAAAATCGGAGCAGACTGGAAGGGATACACCATCTAAGGCGATGGGAGAGAAGCTGGAAGAACCTCCGAAATTACAAAACAGTTGTTCAGTTTTGGTTCTGCTTATTTTTAAGCCCACTTTTTCCAGTCTCTCCCGCCATTTTTCCAGCCTGTTCTGAACCTCAGAAGCATCTTCCCCCACAAGGACGATATCATCGGCGAAAAGCATGCACCATGGTGCCTCCTCCTGTATGTCTGATGTCAATGCATCCATCACCAGGAGGAACAAATATGGGCTTAACGCCGATCCCTGGTGCAGGCCCACAGCCACACCGAACCTATCGGTAGCACCAGCTTCAGACCGGAAGTACGTGCTTGCGTCTCTATACATGGCACGCACTAGCTGTAGATATTTCTCAGGCACTCTCCTCTCTTTCATAGCCCACCACAGAACCTCACGGGGCACTCGGTCGTACGCCTTCTCTAGGTCAACGAACACTATATGCAAGTTTTTGTGCGCACGTTTGTACTTCTCGCAGACTTGTCTAATAGCGAATATAGCGTCCGTTGTACTGCGTTCCGGCATAAACCCAAACTGGTTCCGTGATACCTCACTCTCTTCTCTCATTCGTCTCGCTATCACTTTCTCCCAAACCTTCATACTATGAGACATGAGCTTTATTCCTCGATAATTGTTGCAGTCCTGTACATCACCCTTGTTCTTATAGATGGGCACCAGCGTACTGCTACACCATTCATCTGGGATCGCCTCTTCTTGCAACAACTTATTTAGGAATAAAGTCAACCACTTCCATCCATCAGCTCGCAAAACCTTCCATACTTCAACTGGGATACCATCTGGGCTTCGCACTTAATCCACGCATATCTCTCTCACCATTCCCACGTTAGCAGGTACCTTGTCAAGGACACCGCTCTTGATGATTCTTTATTCATAAGTACTAAATAATAATAAATAAATAATAATGCTGGACTTTTCACACAGCATCATCTAGCCCCAAAGTAAGCAGAGCTTGTGTTATGGATACTAGAGTAAGACTAACTACTACTATTACTGATAAGTACTAAAAAAATCCTCAGAATGTAGCCTATGAATATCTTAAACTAGAGTTCCAGTGTGAATAATATTTCAGCTTAAAAAAAGCAAGCGGGAAAACAGGATCAGTTATAATGATATTCAGAAAATAAGTCTGATTATCTAGAGATGATTTTGAGAGTCCAAAAAGCAATACCTACCTATACATAATACACATTATCTACCTTACACATTAACTACCTATTAGAGCACAGTCTTCTTCTTCGTGTAAAACACATTAAAAGTTTTGATATAACCAGCTACGAAATGCTACGAACTGCTACAGACGCTACGGATGATTTTAAATCCTTTTCTTATTCATCTTTTATTTGACTTGAGACTTGAATGATTTCACTTGTGACTCTCATCATCTGCAATGAATCCAGAAGAAGGTACTCCCTACGGCCAAAATGAAAATACTGAAATCAAAATGTAAAAATAATACAGAGAATTTTGCAACTAAAGTCTACCACGGGTGGAAATGTAAAGTTCATGAGCGAAGCAGCGAGTGGGCCGCTAGTTACGACAAAACCAACTCAAAAGTCTTGCTTGATTATAAGTAGGTAGTCATAAGTTCATAACTAAACACCACAGAACTTAGATATAGTTCTGTGCTAAACACATTGGAATCCTTCCGTGCGTTCGGAATTCAATATGGCGCCCGTGACACAATACACTGCTTTATCCCTTGGTTAGGTAATAATCTTCTATTTTTTACTCGTATTTTTCGATAAAATGAAACGCAATCAGAACCCAGATAGATTTTTATTTACCTACCATGTTTATTGATAAGGACGGAGCTCAGTTATAACTAGAGGCTAACCCAAACTTCAAACTCAAACACATATTACTTGTTAGCATAAGGCATGTTTTGCAGAAGCTGTAAAGTAATCTTATCTAGGTACTTATTTTATAAAATACTTTCATAATAACATTCATAAATCTACCTTCGCTTCGTCCTTCCACACGGAGCGAATCAATTAAATTTGTGGCAACGAGCCCCTTTACCCTGAGGATATTTTGGAATCCGAACGCGTTTTAGCTGAGAGAAAAGAATGAGATAAGCCACGACCCCCTCGAGACGACGCAGTTGACCCGGGATTAAATTAAAATATGCTCTACTAGACAACCGCGACTTCACTCGCATCAAACCTCGTGCAACGGCAAAACTTATAAGCCACACCCCGTATTATTTAATACTAGCTCCGCGGTGTTACCATAATGTCCATCGGGATTTCACTCTTATACTTTTCCGGGATAAAAAGCCGATGTGATTTATACCTATGGTTTTCATCCATATCCATTCAATAGTTTTTGCGTAAAAGAGTAACAAACATCCTTATACACTTGTATATCCTCACAAACATTCGCATTTACATTATTAGTAGCGCCTCCTCGGCCTCGTAAGAACGCAATAAAGACATCGAGGGAGAGCCAATGAAATGAGTCGTAATTGGTGAAATATTATAAAGATTACGATAATTTTTGTTTTACAAACTAACAAAAAAAACTTTGTCTTTGTACGAGTTAATCCCGAAACGTTTCATCAAGTTTAAAAAATTATTTCACGGGAGGAAATCTAAAGTTCCCTGAGTGGCATAGATAGCATTGGGCTATGTAGGGTACCACAAGAGCGAAGCCGCGGGCAGACCGCTTGTATATAAAGATAAATCAAAACATACCTTACAAATAGGTGCTTTGTAGTGTTACCGAAGTCAATATCATAACATTGAATTGCAACATCTGTTGTAAGTATTCAAAATCGATATGGCTTATGCCCGGTGAGGTGCAGTGAACGGCGTGTAAGGAGAAGGAAAGCCCGTCTACCTATCGCTCCTTACGTCCGCCGGGAAGTAAGTCGTACGCCGCCGGCTTTAAAAGCTTTTACATTTCTCAAGACGCACTGAATACTTGCCTCCCCTGGGTAGTTTATGCAAAAATACAGAATTTTTATTCGTATATTTTTAACGGTTTGGGAGCTCAAGGTTTTTAAGCTGGGATATTCACGCGCCGTCAACTATGATGCATATTAACATTGATGGTAACATACAGATACTGTAGTTAGAAAACAGTTGAAGGTGTAAAATGTCTTCTAGTGCGTTCTTTTTGGACGTAACTCAATACCCCGTCGACAACTACAAAGTATCTGGAGTGATTTGATATATATTTTTTTTATTACTCAAGTAATAAATTATTTCTTTATTACTCAATATTAATATTGAGAATATATGTCGTGCCTGTCAGTGTGTGCAGTCGTGATCCTGTTTCTTTTTGTTTTTTAATATTTGCTGTTTTGTAGGTGTCGGTGGAGTTAGTGGTGTGCCAACGAGCGGGGGCTACGCTGGTCTGTACGGAGGCTATGCGGCCGCAGCCCTGGCAGGCTTGGCCGGCCCTCCGCCTAAACGCAAGCGACGCCATCGCACAATCTTCACAGAAGAACAACTAGAGCAGCTCGAAAGCACCTTCGACAAAACACACTACCCCGATGTTGTGCTACGAGAGCAGCTGGCGTTGCGTGTCGACCTTAAGGAAGAGAGAGTAGAGGTGAGTTTACTTTGGCTTTTCGGAGATCTTATCAAAGTAAAAGCTTACACACTCAGACTCAGACGAGTTGGGTGTCGATCAAATCGAGAACTACCACGCTTGCTAGTTAAAACAAGACCTAACTCTACTTCGCTCTGTAAGTAGCAATTCCACCAAAAACATTCTATGTAAAATTGGTTGCCAAGACTCTACATTTCAATACAATACAATACAATAAAATTGTATTTCTCCACAATACAAGAGATTTACAATTATGTAAGTAAGTACTTAAATCTATCAATTTTTAAGTGGTTGAAAATATTACTGTTGGAGCGCTGGTTTTCAGTGGCGCCGGAGGTACCCGTGGCGCAGCACTTGCTGCGACACGCGTCATATTGCTTAAAAGAAGGTAGATACCTACATAAACAATTCAAGAATCAAGGCAACAAAGAATCAGGTCACACTTACAAATACTTTTTCACATTTCACTGTAAAAAGTTATGAGATCTCTACTAGTAGAGCCAAGCCCTATAACTGAGCTCGGGTTTGTGCTACGTGTCTTAGCCCTCGGTGCCCACTTTAAGTCTAAAATATAATAATCTATAGCTCTGAGCTCATTTAATTTTTATATCAATGATAACAAATAACTCTACCTTTGAGCTCTAACTCTACAACGGCCGGCTGTACCCCCAGATACTAACCTGAATAACGTCGACGTCGTATCATATCATTGTATAACGAAATAGTAATAGAGCAACAAATATTATCAAGCTAAGTAGGCACGAGATTTACGCGTATATCTACCACTTATAACAAATCCACTTAATTCATAATACCTAAAGAAAATATAATTTGTTTCATCGAGGAATACATTTGTAAGGCATCACATTTTCTTTTCTTTGAAGCGACAATAAAGGAGAAACACCGCAAACTTAATTTCAATATCAATTCGAATTAATTTATTTGGTCTTACTTAGCATAAAGAAATTATTTATTTTCAAGTTTTCATTTAAAAAATTAAGCTATAGACGCGTAAGACTTCCATAAAGTTTTCTCATTCATTGTTAGTTGTAAACTCCCCAAATTATATTTCTATAGTCTTCCGTTCGCGACTCAGCATTTACCGCATTAAAAGTAACCGGTAGGTGTATACCTACTGTTGATGATTTTGTTGTTCTCTGGCTCACTTAATTTAGCCTAAATAGTCAGCCTTTCTAATTTAGTAATTCAGATGAACACTAGAATCGATACTTATGTAGCAATATTTTTTTAACCATATTATACACAAAAAATCGAAAGGGTGTAATTAATGGCATTTAAAATTCCAGTGAGTTAATCTTTTGTTTACCTATAAGAGAATATCAATAGTTAGGTACTTAGGTATCGCAACAACATTTATATATTTTCTCACGTAAGTAACGAAATGTCGAACGAGATGGTTCACCTTACTTAATTCTTAAGTTTTTATAAGTACTTACCTATAACTTTAATATTTCTCTCTGGTAACGTAAGGGATTAAGTAGTATTCTTAGTGCGTAACGTTCAGTAGCAGAGGGCCAAATGTCAACAGTGATGCGATATTTTTTGTGAACGGTGCTTAGCCGATGTGGGTGGCCCGATGCGGTGACATGGTTCTATTCAAATAACACTCCGAAAAAACCTCAATTGTACTTTCGAGACACTTGGTGGCGATACCACAGAATTAATTAGGTACTTACCTACCTATCACTATTGTGGAAAGTGATGCTTTTATAGGTTAAAAATAAGCACCTAATGGTTTATCTATGACCGTTTTATGGATTTGATTTGCCAAAAAACTTGGTAGACATGGTAAACATCAAAAAAATTTGATCTGGCCCTTGATTCAGACTTCAGCGGAATGCATTCGGGTCGGAATAGGTTGGCTGTTCAACCGACCGCAACCAATCACAGTGCAAGAAACGTCAGTTTTGGATCAATTCCTGCACAGACCGATTCCGACCCGAATGCGTTCCGCTGAAGTCTGAATCGTTAGGCTGATTGGTTATGTTCTGACTTACCTAACTATTTCAAAAAATGGATTTAATTTTTGTTCTATCAATCATCTCTACCAGTAGATAAAAATTAAAACATAGAGCGGGTATTTTGGGTTTTTTAGATACTTAGATACTTTTCGACAGTATGATGTTATTTTATAAGATAGGTTCTTGGTCATACTAAAATGTCGATCAGATGGTTTAAATAATAGCTTAGTCACACATTTGGTATGTTGGATTGTTTTTATTAGGTTTAAACACGGATTTGAATGTCAAATACACTTCAGATCTGGTACCTATTTAAATAACTAGTTTTAACATATTTAAGCATACTTAATTGGGTATGGATTGCCCTGTGTTCATCATAAATGTAACATACAATCTACCAAGGCTGGAGTTTAAGAGAAGTAAAAAAAAAATCGATAAACCGTTGATTTTATGCTTATGTTTCAACATGGACACAGAGATTGTTGTTGGACAGAATTTGTGGCGTTGAAAGTAAGTCGGGATATGTTTGTGCTACCGGTGTTGTATGGAGTGTGTGCTGACCACTCGAAGGTGCGCCACCCAGACGGCCAGCGGTGGACGGACGTTGTGTTTGCGCACGCACTCCACTTTATCCGGCTACGACTGCGAATCGGACATCTCCTCGACTTAGAATTACCTCGAATTTTAGAAAAGAATTTTAGGAATTTATCTTTTTTATATTTGCTGATTCCCTTTGGTATTGAAGCGAGCAGGGATTTTAATATGTGGATTACAGGCATTTAAAACTTATAACTGCTCTTCGTAACTATAAAACATTTAATTAACTAACAAGAAGGTTACACGGGTTGAAATTTAAATAGTAAATTGTTACAATTACAGGGCTTTACAAGTAATATCAACCTAATCGTGATAAAAATACAAAGTTCAAAGCTCAGGCGCGTAATCAAATAAGGAAGCCCAAAAGTCAAACGAAATCATTGTAACAAGGGTAGATCATTATTACTTGTAAGGCTTGAGAGAGGAGCGGTCGACATGTGAAATTCGCTTTAAGTGTAAACTTTTTATTAAGGAATCCATAGAAAATAATCACTGGCTGAGTTTTCACCCGGGCTGAGTTTTACCTTGGGGCAAATAAAAAGGGACGCGAAACGCGCGCCTCAGAGCGCCGCGAAAATTAATCTGAGTTAATTAAATTTGATTTATTTATGCTGGCCGGGTCGAGAGGGGCGATAAAAGCACAACAATACGGCTAATGAGAGTCACTTATGCGGCTTTTTTCTCGGATAACAGAGTTTTGCGATTTGCGTAACTTGCTCCTGAAAGGAAAGATTTTATGTGCGATTCAATTTTGCCGACGGCTTCGTTCTCGTGATAGATTCCTAAAAAAATATGTTATTATCTTTTGCCACATCCAAAAGTATTCAGCGTCTACGGTGTGATCTTAACATACTTTTGTAGACTTTGAAGGTACTGTATTTTCTTCCATGATACGCTGAAATTTTTGCTTAAAATTTATCCTGCGCTGAAATCGAGCTAAAACCATTAAAAATGCCAATGTTTTCTCTAGTTCTCTCTAGTAAAACCTATGATTTGTCTTGCTTAAACTTTTATGCTCACTATTCGTAAGTATGTAGAATTTTATTTGATTATTTTAACGGGAATTCATCACGTAGAATTATCTATGATTTGCTTATCTTCTTCAAGATAGAGTTTTTATCTGTCATAAAAGAAAATATAAAATAAATAAATAATAAATAATAATAAACAATATAGGTAGGTACTTAGAATATTCCAATCTTTATCATATCCAATAAGCGCCTTGCAAATGAGGTGTTAATCGGTTCTTCGTTGTTATGATCCAGGTAAGAACCGTAATATGCAATAGGCTCCTGCTACAATTCATCATCTTAGAGTTTTGGTTTTTTTACATATTGAATTTTGTTAAAATATTTTAGTCTTTCAACTGAAGCTCGGAGCATTTTGTAGGTAAAATCTGAGCATGAAATTGTTTGTAGGTAATGTTTACGACGCCGAGCACACGTAGGTACCACTGATACAATAAAACTGTGTGTTTTGGCAATACGTTTGTTTCGCTGCCCCTGCTATTTGCGCAGCGGCAATTGGAAATTGCATTATTAAAGCGCTTTTGTTTAGGCATCACAACACTTTCCCAAACTGAGCTTAGAACAAGATGTTATATGAACATTATTCACTATGTATAACATGTTGGTAGGTATAGGTATACCATGTTGGTAGGTATACCTATACCTACCAACATGTAGGTAATACCTAGTGTAAGTATAACATGTTGGTAGGTATACCTATACCTAACCAACATGTAGGTAATACCTAGTGAATAATGTTCATATAACATCTTGTTCTAGGCTCAGTTTAGGAGAGGTATAGATTTTCAGATAATGATGCTATCTGCATCATCAATTTTTTTTCAAATATTTTTCGAGAATAAACCATCACTGTGTTAATTATATTTCAAGAATAAACTTAGTGCGTGTCAAGCATTGCACGGTGTAAGGTTCCGTCCATGAACTTATTTTTAAGGTAGGTATCTGCCTGTTTTTCATTTACTAAGGAAGAGCTGAGTGATTATTTCCTCAGACTTTATTTCCTAAGTTAAAAAATGATTTAGCAAGTGTGAGTAGGTATCACACGAAGGGTCAATAATAGGTAAGTAGTTTATTTTTATTTTTTGTTGTTATAGCGTAGACGCCATAGACACACTCCTACTCCTAAACACTAAAAACAGCCCTATGACAAAACTAGCCGTGGGTAGAAGGATGGATATGTACGTGTAACTCGCAGCTCAACCGAAATCGGTATACGTCTTTCAAGTCTTGGCAAAATATTTCGGCTCAACAGATCCAATTCCGTCCCAATCCAAGGGAAGACAATATTGTATTGTGGTTTATTACAATAGCGCCAAAAGTCTCTATTTGAAAAGCGAAGCTGTGACAAACTGATAATATACATCAAATCCGTCCTTCTCCATCATGTCAATCAATGCTCCGAACCAAAAAGTCGTACAAGTAAAAGAAAACTCTAGACAATTCAATAATATATTGTTTCTTATTCCAATGAAGATAAAGTCTTTATTCAAAAAACCGATCTGTAACGTAAACAGTACCTGTACATCGAATCCGTCTACGTCTTTCCGATGCTCAGAACCAAAAAGTCATTAAAGTCTAACGAAACTCAAGATCATGCAATATTAAAATGTGTTTTATTTCAATGGCGTTAAAGTCTCTATTCGAAAAAATGACGTAAACAGACCCTAACAGATCAAATCCATCCTTCTCCATCAGTCCAAAAGCTCCGATACCTATATTGTGTTTTATTTCAATACTGTTAAGGTCTTTAATCGAAAAGCTGAGTTTGACTGATTGATCTGAAGTACGACGTACGTATTTGACTGAAGAACTGACTAATATCAATTAGTAATTTCGATTTTAACTCCTAGGAATAAGGTCTATTATTGAAACTCAGGTTTGAGTTTACGACTGCTACCGCGTCCATCTATCGTGCTGCATGGCGCTGTGTGTAGCTTCCGGGCAAACGAAATAAATAAAACGGAAGTTGCAATACAACTTCCGTTTTATTTATCTTAGTGCAAAGCGTTAATGAGCGTTTATTATAGTAACATCAGGCTATTTTTTTATTAAATGGTAGTAATATATGTTAACGTAATTTATGAACTGGCCAATGTAATTTAATGTTTATTAAAATAAGACCAAAGCTTGACTTGAACTGTCTTTGTCATTACAACCATAGACGAGAGATGTCGGAGACCACAGACTAAAACAGCAATTATTACCATTCTCGATAGGGCTAAAAACTATATAAACCATAAACAAATATAAGGGATGCCGTACACCATTCCTTACAACTAGAAAAATATTTTGGAATAACAAACTAAAGAAACTTTAGGACTGTTGGAGCTGTTGAGTTGTGATTCAGGTATACATCATGATTCAAAAATACCTTAAACCTACAGATCACGATTTTTAACTGCGTTACCCATGGCTAGACAAAACGAATAAACGGACGGATAGATGCTCAGTATCTCGCTGCAATGGCACCGTTTTAGACGAAGCACAAGCTTATCTACCGATCGTTTCAGCAATGTAGGTATGCAGGTACTGATAAAGTGCTTTTGACACACAGAATTAATACATAATGTACCTCGAGTTAAAATTTTGCCAGATAAATAGTTAAGGTAGTCATTACCCTAAAGTCGTTCACTCTGTCAACACGAAAAGGTTGTAAGAAAGCTGGCTGAGCAAACGATGAGACGGGGTTGGTTCAATTCTACTTATTGTGTTCTTTCAACTCTTTACACAAATTAATATTAAAAGACGTTGTAATCTAGCTAGAGCTGTCTCTGGGCCCCGGGGCGTAGAGCCGAGCTTGGCTCATGTCAATGTTGATCTTATTGCAGGCACTGTCTGATTAAACCTCCCTGGCTTACTCCGCCCGCCGCGACTTCGTGTTTTCATTCCAAATTCATAATTAAATCATAATATTGTATGCGGATACTGGGGATGTGCTCAGTTGAACGAATAAGGCCGATTTATGTTAGTAAGTATTGGTTTATTTAATTAAAAAAAGTTTTCAAATCATTTAATGAAACCTGAATTAGGCACTTTTCCTGTCCATCAAATCTTCTACGACACGTGCTATGTTCAAAATTGAATAAAAATATTATTATTATCAGAATAGAACTGATCACTTAAGTTCTTGAAACAAAGTGATATTAAATACCTTATGAATATTTATATTACTAACCTACCTTATGGTAGGTAAGTAATATTATTGAAATAGCGGCAATACCGTATTGCTGAATTTATAACAAAATGTCCCAAAAAAGAATGCTGAAAACATGTTGAAAATTCCTCTGAAACAATATGTAGCAAGCGAAGCAGACTCGTACCTCGTGATCGCATGTATCGACTGTGAGACAACAAGAGAAAAAGCACGCATCCCCCACTGGCACAGACTATGCAAGAAAAAGTGGGCGTGTCGCCCCGCCCAGTGCCCATCCGGCTCGCTTTCTTGTCATCCTGCAGCCTCCCCCGGATTTATCTTCTAATAGATAGCTATATTAAAACAGATGTAGTCGACGTGTTACTAAGTAATAAAGCGGCGCCATTTTGTCCCTGCTTCCGTGACAGCAATAACGCCTTTATGAGCTGAGCGGCGAGCCGGCATGAACTGATCAAAGAGATGCCCTGTTTCATTTTACGCTTGTTGCACCTCTTTCAATGTTAAACGAGACGTTTATAACACAATCTTACAATTCTTTGTGCGGAGAATCAAATATGAACTCGCAGGAATGAAGTTCTCAAAGGATGTCATATTGGACTGATCGTGATCATATCTTTAAAGAAATTCACTTGGACTTGGCTACATTTGTTACATTTTCCTGGTTTAATCTTGTAACTCTGCGAGAAGAACGATTTTGCGGCATTAGAATGTTCTAAGAGAAGATAGTCTCCAATTACCTGAGGCCGACTTAGTTCGAAACTTGTTCCCCATATTCTAATAAGTGGTTCCGAATATTTTTATTAACAAAATCATAAGTAAACAAAAGTAACTAGACGCTACTCTAACTGCCCCTAGTAATTTAAATAACATCACTATTCCTATATTTGTTTTTTCTCTCAATAAACTTATTATTTTAAACGAAGTAATAACCGAGTGCGGTCCCGCAGCTGAGTGAAGTATCACTCTATTATTTATAGACGCGTTCGATACGCAATACAAATTATTGTTTTCAAAGTATAACGTTTAGGGGAGCGCGTTGTTTGCAGAACGACCCTCCGGGACTCCCTTCGGGCTAGCCGGTAGTGCTTGCCGACTTTGTATCTTGTTACAATAGCTTTAGAAATGAATTCGCATGTTGTGTAGCATACAATACTTTTACGTTTTGTGACATTGTGGTACTATTAAGCAATCTTTTTGACAATTGAATTGTGATTCGGGTGATGCGTCTCGCGCGGAGATAGGACGTTACGGCGCGGCGCGCGGCATGGGTGTTTGCGTGCGGTAATTGATACGAAGTGACAGACGCGAGGGGTCGCTATCAGCCTCCGGGGTAGAGCACTAATGTTTTGACATCAACCGAAAAGAAATGGGTGTGATTTGAAGTGCCCTTTGTGGAATTATACTCGCGGATGGCGTCTTTAATATTGACTAATGCATTTCAAAGCTAATGGGGAAATGGAATACGACAGGTGTGAGGGTTTAGCAGAGCTTTGGATTAAATAAAACATTAATTAGTGGAATTTTTCAGTTCTTTAAGACTGATACAGAACAGTAAAAGTTATAGTTCGTCCAAATTTTAAAGTAATTGTTTTTATAAAATTAATAACATAATAAAATACAAAAATTACAAACTATCATAAGATACTGCTATATCACTGAAAATCTGAAATATTTTCAAGTACTTTTTGGTTTTATTCAGCAATCACAATTTTCTCTAGATTTTATGGGAATAAAATGTGTTATAGTTTAGTCATACCTAGGTATAAGCAAAAAAAAACATATCGAAGCTGTGTGTATCCTTTTTTAGATCCTTTATTAGAATAGAATAATTAGGCCAGAATATCACAACAAATCTTCATAAATCCTGTTTAAATAAACCAGTTTCGCGTAAACGGACCGAAATACTACAGATAAAGCTTAATTTGAAATAATAGCCGGTCAGAATCCGACAAGTTCTAAGATATTCAAATTAAATAGACATTAAAGTATAAAGGGCGGATCAGGCGGTCCATTAATAAATC
The DNA here is from genome assembly GCA_951394285.1 of Epirrhoe tristata. NCBI lineage: Eukaryota > Metazoa > Arthropoda > Insecta > Lepidoptera > Geometridae > Epirrhoe > Epirrhoe tristata. Next base: position 5,848,338 of record OX596145.1, read on the forward strand.
AGTTCGCTAAAACCGTAATTGTAATCTCAAACAAGGCAGGAGGGAGCGCGGTGTTTGTTCTAACAACATTATTACAATAAGTTCGGCTGCGAGCATCGGGAACCCGAGCACGGCCGAGCCCGCCTCGCGCGCGCCACCGGCTCCGTTCACACGACCTAGCTCCCTCATAGGGTGAGAGCCAGCGACTGGCAGACCTTCGTCATTTTATAAAAGCTTGATCATTTATTTTATGTCTGATGAGATGAAGGAACCAAGGAACCATCGGAAGTATCTGTCTGTATGCTTCGAAAAAGTTCCTCCAATAACATGAAATTCAGCTTTTAAACTACTTATAACGAATTTGGAGTGCTATGTTGACGCACCTTTTTTTCATATCTTCGAAAGCCACAACGATCCAAACTCGTCATTCAGGGATCGTTCATACCTACCTATACTGGGGCTATGCACAAACTATCAGCCTTAATAAAATGACGAAGGTCTGCCGGTCGCTCGCTGGCTCGTAGGCTATCAGTCTGAAACGCGTAATCGATCAAAATATTTATTCTGAATCTTAGCGGTATCTATGCATAAGTGGTTAGGATTCATCCAGCGGTTTTCCGGGTTTTCCTCTATTATCATTCATTTTCTCTTCTTTTAGTGGACTTATTTCTCTTATTTTTGGGTTTTAATTTTAGATTTTCTTTATTTTGTGGCTTGAAGTAAGGGCTATATTATTGCAATCTTGTATGTGCTCGTAATGGTTTAAGGAATGTTTCAACAAATATTTCGTTATAATAATAAATCATTTTCATTAACTTTGCTGCTTAAAGTTTCATTGAGCAATATTATTTGAAAAGCTTCATTTTACTCGACGCCTGCTTGACTTTCTTGAAAACATTTTGATAAGTTAGTTTTAAAACTGTCCACTTGAACCGGACTTCCGACTATATTTATTTTTTTCTATGAAATGCTGAGTTTTGTGTTTTATTGAATACTATGAAACATGAATACCTATCTCAATTAATCGAAAAAGCAATCACAATGCTAAATACTAAAGAACTAAAGTGTTAGCAGAGGATCTGTCGGAGAATATAACCATCCTGTGTAGGTATTACCGTAAGTGGATGGGTGACTGTGACTTGTCAGTGACATTTTCATCTGAGCGCTTCCGTGCTTCAGAGGGCACGTTAAACTGTCGGTCTCGGCCTATTTATGTCGCTTAGCCATGACGGAGGCAGACGGAGGTAGCCTAAAAACTCCATCGCCAGAGTTAGCCACTGGCTCATACGAACTTGTTTATGAATTTTTTTCTACAGTACTCACTGTGTATTAAGGCATTTGCCTCCCATCGAATACCTGCTATTAATTAACCAGCCAGCTCATTGATCTGTACGGGGAAGGGCTATATCAAAGGGTTTGTTAGCTAAGTAAGTTTATCACAGTGGAAAACAGAATGTGTTTTTGGTAACAAAATGAAGGTGTGATGCTATTATAATATATTGCAGAGAAGATTTGAGTGGATGATCCTAATGGAGTCGTGAGACGAAGATAAAACAAAAACTTGTGATTTATAAGATGGGCCGAAAAAAATAATTAAGTTGAACAAATTATTAACCGTAACTTTATGATTAAGCTACGGGTGCTACGGCGTAGCAGCTACGTTTTTAGAAAAAAAATGTTATTTAACGGTTTAACGGTTATATTTTTAGAACATAAATATACATGAAGTAGCTTTTACCTAGGTAGGTATATGTATACTTTAATATATTCACATAAATAATATTGCATTTAGGCTACAGATATTAAAAAATAACACTCACAACAGGTTTTATGTAATAACGCAAAAGCAAACACATACTTACCTATCTCACTAATATAATAAAGCTGAAAGTTTGTGAGTTTGTTTAGATGTTTGTGTTTCAATCATGCCTAAACCAGTGAACCGATTTGGATAAAACTTGGAACAGGCGTAGATAGTGACCTGGAATAGCATATAGGCTATTCAAAATGTTGGTACCACGCGGGCGAAGCCGCGCGCAGAAGCTAGTTTATAATAATTAAAGCAACTTTATAATTAGCCTCGGAAATAATACATCTTTAATTCTCCCAAAGCCACTGAACGCGAGTGTAGATACACATGTTTGTTACTAATTAACAGATAGGTTGAGGCGTCGAGGCGTGTAGCGCCGGCGGCGGGACTCCGCCCCAACACGGTGACTGCTTAGTGACCTGGGGCTCGGGGTAAGGCGTCTTCTAACGCGATGTATAACAGGATTCAACGCGTTTTGTTTTGATAGCTTGGGAAATTTAAATATTTCTGACACACATATCATATAATCTGTAAGAGATGCATAGCTCAATGTATTTTTTTATGCAATAGATGGAATATTGATTACGATATACTTGATTATTTTTTTTCAAAATAATTGCAACCGTGGGTGATAAAGCATGAAACTATTGTTTTTAATAATGTCAGAGTTTCAGATAAAAAAAGGATATATTTTTTACTAGCTGTGCTCCCGCGGTGTGACCCGCGGTCCCTCGGGATTTTTTCATTTTTTCGGGATAAAAAGTAGCCTATGTCCTTCCCTGGGATACAACCTTTAACTTTGCCGAATTTCAGCTTAATCTGTTCAGCGGTTTCAGATCAGACAGACAGAGTTACTTTCACATTTATAATATTAGTATGGATTAGTTTGGATCAATATACTTTGCGCGTTGTTGAAAGCACCTTCTGCATGTCTTCCCACACTTTTCAATACCTACGAACGCATCCCTCCGTTAATTGATTATACCTACCTACCACGAGCTATTAAATTTGTATTTTTCATTAAATTTTTTATTTACATTTTCCAACTTTTTTATGAAAAACTAGCTGACCCGCGCAACTTCGTCTGCGCATTATTAGGATTCAAGTGCAGGAGTGTTACCTAAAATTTATTTACACTGTGTTGGCAGTGAATCAGACCAACGAATCAAATTTTCCATTCTAACTTTAACACCCTGTAAAACATTCATATGGGTTGATTTTTTTAAATTAAATAAGCCTATATTCAAGTAGGTACTTAAAGCATCTACGTTCCAAATTTCATCACAATCGGTTAAGTCGTCACGGAGCAACAAAACAAACATTCACTAACACAGACTTTCTTTTCGAATCTTACGAAACTGCCTTGCACCACCCATAGAAGTTGTTTTGAAAAAATAAAAATCTATTTATATTCTCTTTGATAAAAATACGTACGGTCTTTATTTAATAAACTTTAATTAATAATCTTCGATCAATTAATAATTTTAGTGGGAAAGGATTACTTATTTAAGGAATAAGATCAGAGGAATAAGTATAAGCTAAAGCACAGGCTAAAGTAAACTTGACAAAACGCAACGATAGCGCGATCTAGAAAACGGTCAAAATTAGCAGCGCCATCTAGTTGCGTTAATAATTTTAATATTAAAAATTGAAACTTCGGATGTATTGATGAGTAGATTTATAAATGATTACCTACATGTTCATCATTAATTTTAAAATCATTAAGTAGGTAGGTACTTCAAATTTTAATTTCCAAAACGCTAAATGATCTGCATTCTTGACCTCGCAACGCTACCTGGTTGTGAAAATGAAAAACATAGATGGCGTTGCTAACCAACGCCAACGCCAAGGAAAATTTTCTAGCTGGTTGGTGGTACCCGCGACTTTGTCAGTAATAAGTAGGGTACTTGAAAACCTATAAAAATTATCGAAAAGTCTAAGCAAAAATCTCCAATAGCTTTCAAAACTCGAAATGATCGTATCTCGACCTCCGCTATAGTAGAAACGCCACCTAGGAGAAAAAAGTAAAAAGCAGTTTTGACCTCGGGTGATACTGATGGCGTTCTAACCAAAGCCAAGGAAAAAGTATTTTAATATCAAAAAAATCATAATTTCGGATATATTGATGAGTGGAAATATACATGTTACATGTTTATCATTAATTCAAAAATCATTTACCATGCAAAATGAGAAAAAAAACAAAAAAATCTGCAATGCAAGAACATAGCAAAAAGCGGCGGTCACCCATCATCTTTATGACCTCGCCCAGGGTCGCTGAACTTTTTTTCCCATACAAACTTGCAACCCTTATTTTCACGCCCCCTTATAAATATTTAAAGAAAAAAGTAGCCTATGTCCGTCTCTGGGGTATAATCTATATCCATGCCAAATTTCAGCTCAATCTGTTCAGCGGTTTGGGCGTGAAAGCGTAACAAACAGACAGACAGACAGACAGACAGACAGAGTTACTTTCAGATTTATAATATTAGTATGGATATAGATAGAATAAGTACCTAAACAGATTATTAATTTGATCTTTGTCTCTGGGGCTAATTATACTCTTCGGACTTCTGTATAATCTGAATCACTGAGTGAATGTGGTCTATGGTGCCATATCCTCCGCGAAACCCGGCCTGTTCCGGTGGTTAGATTTTTTTTTTTTTTTTTTAATTAAATAGGTCAGCATTTGACCTAAAAATATTAAAAAAAAAAAATTGATTTTTCTTTTAGATTCAAAATCCGTCACAAAATAAAAACAGATGGAGATGATTTTTTCCTGGTGCAATGCGGTGGATGCTGATTTAAAATTCCATGTTTGCGTTCGGCCAAATGAGCTGTGTAATAACGTATGCATGATACTGAAACAGTGCAGTCGCACAATAGAATTTGGTAGCTCTGTTCCCGTGTGCCTGGAAAACAATGGGCCGCTGTGCAAAGCCTTCATTATGCAGTCGGTAATAAGCCTATGAGCTTCGAAACTTCACGCGCTATATAGAGTTAATCAATTTAGTTCTTATAGGTTCAATCTAAAGGTAATACATAATATGCGCATTAACATGAGCTCTATAGTCTATATACTTGTATCTTGATGATGGCTCTGTGAGTATAAATCGAAGGTGGACTAACCAAATAAAAGAGCTTCTTATATGATGTAGATATGAATGAAAGCAATTTACCTAAGATATTATCAGCAGCTTCATAAAATTTGAAGTGGCTCCATTGCCGGCGGGCGGCGGCACGCAGTCTCGATCAAAACGAGTTAAACCACACAATCAGACATACAAAAGACTAATCTTATTGCGGGGTGGTGATGACAAAGGCTCCGGTAAGTGCGAAGTCGCCGCGGCGTCTGGCGGTGGCACCTAGCCGCCATATTTGCCGCGCCAGTGCCCACCAATGGCCGGATAACTCCTACAACGAAAGTTAATGGGACTTTTGTTGAACCGACCCGCTCTTGTAATGCAATTAGCCCCGACAATAGCCGTATCGTTAACGATTTAATTTGAAAGCTTTCATAAGTTTTTGGGGTGCCGCCCTGGATTATAGTTTAATTTTATCACCTGTTGTATAATGTAGGTGTTTATTAGAATATTTAATTTTTTATAAGTATTATATGGTTAGATATTTTTTAATATTTGTTACATTTCATTACTTTTTTCCGCCTTTGTCTAATACATGACCGGTCGGGGGGCGGCGTAGCGAGTATATAGTTAGGCGATTGATAGATACTATCCTAAGTAGGATTTTAGTATTTCGAGAACAAATTCTCGAACCATCTACTTTGGTTAGATCTGCATGAGTTTAAGTGATTCGTCAGAAAAAGCAACTGCTTTAAACCATTTAAGACAAGGGGTTTTTGGTAGGGAAGTTAAGTACCTACCTATACTTACCTACCAAAAACCTTTGGAGTGGGTACCACTTAGCATAATATAGGTATTATGCACTCACATGCCAAAATTTCATTATTTGTCTCGCGTCTCTACGTGCAAAAATTTGTTAAATAGGTAAAACAATTTAATTTACTGTAGGTACGTTAGTAGGCTACACAGTTTATACTATACTTACCAAGATTTAAATGGAGTTCATAAAGTTATTTGTTACGTAACAATTTCCGCCATAATTTCATCTTATTTCAGCCGGTATTTATGAAACCAATGCCTTTTAACTTTTAATGAATCAATTAACCTTTTACTCACCTGGCCTTTAACATATTAATTTTACACACGCTTTGCGAATCATTGTTATGACAACCATATAGCGAGACTTTATTAAGTAGGTACTTTTAAAATTATTTTAATGTAAATATTCGTAGTTTTACATGATTACTTATATACTATTTAATTGATTAGTCAACATATTGCTAACAGCCAGTTTTTTTTATTGCTTGGCCACAGCAGCTAAACATACAAAACTCCTCTCCTCATCCAGAAGCCCGCATTAGACATAATAGACATCTGCAAAGTGCAAACCTAGGCGGACCGAGCCGGACCGGGCTCTTGCTGTCTTGGTCATCATGGTGTGCAAGCAAGATAGCAGGAGTTTGGTTTTTAGCGTGAACAGTGTCTCAAGCGATATTTCAGGACTTACAATATACTAGTGGACCCGGGCGCGACTTTGTCTGCGCATTGTTTCGTCATACAGACATTAAAGATAGAACTACCTTGTTCCAATCCAACCAAACACTGAATTCATTTTTAGATTTGCTGTCTTTGATAAATATAAATAAGTACCTACCCATCTAATGGGTTGGGTAGTTTTGAAAAAATAATAAATACGTGTTTCGCTATTTATTAAAAAAGCTTATTTAGGAATCACAATCCCACAAAATTGTTCAAAGCATAGAACGAAATGAGATTGCCATTTTGAAAAGTCTAAAAGTTATGGGTTGTCATGGCAACCTTAGAGCAGTGCTCTTTGTGTCAAATAGAGTATCGACCTACTGTTAAAGTTTTTATGCAATATTTCCGTTGTACTTTTACATATACTTTTTTTTCATTCATTCATTCATTTTTTTGGTTTTCAGGAACGTTTTTCGGGATAAAAAGTAGCCTTATGCTGTTCTGGAGTTATACCTTTCATCTTACCCAATTTCATTGTACACTGTTTCGTCGTTTGAGCCTGATCCTTACACAAACATACAAACATCCAAACATCTATACAAACTCACAAACTTTCAGCTTTATTATATGAGTGAACTTCAAACAAATCTGAGAGTACATTTCAAACAAAAGCATCCGCAAGACAAAATCATCATCCGATGATGAGAGCTGAGTATAGGTAGATACCAGAAAAATATTACCTTGTATCAAAAGTCCATTAATGACTACTATACATACATACAACCAATCAGCCCGGTTGCACCCACTGCTGGGTATGGCCTCTTCTTTATAACGCCACACATTTAACTTATATGTTCATAAAGTGTAAATAAGGGTAATGAGCGGCCTTATCGCTGCAAGCGATCTCTGTCATGATGTATTTTCGTTTTCAGCAGTCACGGTCACTTCTTCCCTTAGTTAGCTACAACATTACCTGCTTCACATACCGAGCTAATAGCATCATATTCGTCATGCCTTTCAATTACTCAACTGCTATTCACATAGAGGCAGTTATTTGGTCAGTGTATCGGCTGAATGGAGCCGTGTTGTGACGGCAGGCGACAATAGCGAGTGGCCGACCACCCGCAGTTGCTTCCAGAGCCTCGCCGCACATTGGGTGTACTCGACTGGAAGGGCCCTGGCCCACACTTACCCAGAAACATCAATGACTGAATAGATCTGTCCATTGAACGTGAACATCACAAACTCTACCATTGTTGCTGTATAGTTCAGTAGTCGATTTTAAAATTGGACCGTTCCGTATAATACAGCCTTATTTTGTAATAACGATATATTGATTGCCAACAACGGCCGGTTTTTGCTTCCGAATTCGATATTATGAAGCCCTTTCAGGCGCGATTTCACACCCGAAGTCGGTCATTGTACGGGTATTCATATTTTTTTACTGATATTCAGATAAGCAAATAATTTAGGATTTATAAACATGTTTCTTCTATGTGAAATTGTACCTGCTTTAAATGTTGAAATGTTTATAAATATGTATTTTAATGGTTTGTTATGCATTAGTTACCTAATGCTTGAATTCCCGTTACTTACAATGGCCTTAGATGCTTCTTTTATATCTGTACTACGAGACTTCAAAGCAGTCGTAGAGCTCGTAGCGTTCAAAAATCTCTAGAAAATACTTCAACGGGATACATCTTTCTCGTAGATGTACGTATTGTAGGTACGTTGTCAAAATAATACCAACAATACGTTTTATAATTTTTTTGTTGCCACCATGACCTGCTCTTATCCCACTTCAATGTAGGTTCGGCTGTCAACCATCATCTAGTAGATCATCGCAATATAAAAGCCACGGATATAAGATTGTTTTGTTGCAGGTTTGGTTCAAGAACCGTCGCGCAAAGTGGCGAAAGCAGAAGCGGGAGGAGCAGGAGAGGCTCAGGAAGCTGCAAGAGGAGCGGTCGTGTGGGCGTGCGCCTTTACTGCGGCCCTCGCTCTCCCCCGCGCACTCCCCGCCCACCCCCGCGCTGCCCGCGCCTCCTACTCCTCGAATGTACACTGATGACTCCGATTCTGATCTAGAAGTTGCTTGAACTTCTTCAGATCAAATAAGCCACATGAAATGAAATTGGTTGAACAACATTTTGGCGCTCGAGTTAAAGTGAGACTAGAGATGTGAAGTGACAAGAGCGACTTCTAAAGAGATTGTGCAATAAACATTTGGCAACAATTGAGGTAATAAATTATGATGTTATTCAAGTGGTTCTATTCAGTGTTGTGAGGAAAACTGTGACTTTTAGTTAATTGTTTTGCGGGAATGTAGATACGATACTCTATTTATACCTATCATCTTAGTTGAAATGTAAATTTTATTTATAAAACTTTAGTGCTTAGATGTCGTAGTTTTTAGATAGATTAGTATGTAATTATCGTGTACTTAAGTAATAATTACCTAAGAGATAGCTAATGTAGGTAAAACGTAACCTATTTAAACTTACTAAAGTACCTAATATCAATCTGCAATTTTATGTTTGAAGTAAAATATAGAACTCGGTTACATTGGTGGTACTTAGTGACCATAATGAATACGTCTTGATCTTCATAACAATGTCTAGGTACCTTTAAGTACCTAAGTACCTACATATTAATAATTCGCGAAGACAATTTAAAAGAAAATTTAATGTAGCGCCCCAACTTTTGGCTTCCATAAATGAAACTAAGCGTTGTAAGTATAAGATCGGTAGACATTCCCTAAGTTACATTGGTAATTACAATTAAATGTACCTATAGTCTAGTTAATCACTCTGCTCTGTGCAGCGAGTAAAAAACTGGACTATAGATGCAATAATCATATGGGGGCACACTAAAAACTTCCGTAATGAATTAGAAATAAATACTATGAATACATACCTACTTATTTAATATTAAAAAAATGCTCTTAGTTTCAATGCACTTTTTCAAAGGCAAACCAATTTTCAGGAGTTAAATCCATGATGGTCATGCGTAGGACACTTATATTATTTGTTGAAATGTCACTGACGCCGTTAGCACACCGACGCATTCGCATGCGAATGCGGAACGATGCGAACCCACATCTCACTCTAGCACATAGCTAATGACATAGGTGCGTCCTTGTCGGATGCGATCTGTCGATGCGAATCGCATGCGAATGCGTCGGTGTACTAACGCTGTAAAAAGATAAAAAAAAACTGAAATTTTACGGCCAAGACGTTCGAATGTTATTTGTTTTTTTTATACTTTCTGTTGATGTACCCAATAGTGGCCAATTCTGGATTTTTTAGTGCGCCCTAATGTAAGTATTTGATTATATGAACTATTAAAATGAGATCAGTTGTAATAATATACCCAAAACTAAATACATTGTATCTCGTAACTTTCACATTCATTTATTCATTTTCAGGTTGTAACGTTAAACGCACCTACATTAGGTGCCTATGTGCAGCAATAGAGTTTCTTTATAATTTTCTAAGTAAGTAGTAAATAAATAGTAGATTATTAACCAGGGGGTAGAGCAGTGTATTAAGTATTTCACGGGCGCTATATGGAACCACAAGCAAGCACACCGAAGGATTCTAGTTCTTCTAACGCCCCGCCGGCGAAAGCGAGGGTGTTTAGCGTTAACTCCCGAGTTTATAGTTAACACCATAGATACTTACCTACTTTATCTTTTTATTGAGTAGTATCTACCTCAGAGTCAAAGTCAAAAAGCATTTATTCAGTAGGACCGCTCGGATCACCTAATGTACCTACCTAGTCCTTTTCACATAGTAACGGTTCCGTGATAAGGCTCTTTTATGTTAATATCTGAAATTATTAAAAAGGAAATAGACAAAATCGATGTTTTAAAGTTGTATTGTTTAGTATTATCACTAGATTTGATTTATTTTAAAAAAATCATCGTTGTACAGCGTGAAACGTAAAAGTTCTATGTGTCAGGGATACGTCCCTACGTGAAAAATACTATAACTACTTATGTGTGATTGCAAAAAGGATTATGATAAACAGTTCACAACGGCATACTGATAAGGATAATCTGAACTCAGGCCTTGCATTGCCGTGACTATGGTGTCACGCACAAAAGTTATGCAGGCCCCTAGAATGTCTAATTAGGCAGTGATTGATCTTCATAATAAATGGTGTATTGACTTTAGGTACATAGTGTACCTATTTCTAACAACGTGAAACATTTGTTGCATTGATACTCACCTAGGTCTTTATTCCGGGGTAGAGGTTACGCCGGTGGCCGGATGCATCAGTAATACCCCATAAATATCAATTGTAACCTGGGTAAGTATTTTTGTTTTGAAACTGCAATCAAATCACGACAAAGGACTTGGTTGCCCTTAAATCTAAATCTTACAGGTAAGCTAACCTAGCTCAAACTCATACAACTTTGGGTCTCAAAGATTGTTTATTGTGCTATTGACAGCCAGTTATGGTGTCACTCTGTGTCATCCTACTATCCTACGTGCTCATCCATAAAATGAATGGGTCATTCATGCATGACTAATCGTGATTGTATGGATTAAAAAAATTCTATGATTTGATTTATTTGTATTGTAGGAGGTTATGCAATTGGTTTTACCATAGCTAATTTGTATTCTAATCTACAAACATTTTGATGGGTGTGAGTGAGATCATTCATCTTATTTTCTACACACTTGTGTATGTAGATACTAAAATGGTTCGAGAAATAGGTAGACATTTTAAACTTTCGCGACTTGATAATATATTTAATTTAGTTACCACCAAAGCCTAACAATTTAAAATAATTTGATTGTTACCCTCTCTATAGCGGAAATTATCATAAGCTTTTTTCGGTAAAATCAAACCAACATCGACAAAGAGATATAGGCAGAGGCACCTATAGATAGACCAGGCATTAATTATTAACCTGAGCGAAATCAGCTATTAAATAAAATAAGTGGTTAAATTCAGTGATTTACAACACTTTATTGATATATCCTTTCTGATATTCTGACTAATTAATAACCACCAATACAATAATGATTAACAGTTATAAACAAAAATAATACTGCCTACGGTTACCCCCTATCATTTTAAAACAATTAGGTAAGTACATTACAACATTACCAACCTATTAGATATAATTTTACTTATAGTATGCGTAGGGGTATGAGTAGGTGTAGGCAGCGGTGTAGGGGTAGGAGTAGGCGAGTGGTGCGCTATAGGAGGCGACGTAGGCAGGTGCGGCTGCGTAGTACCCACTGTAGTACGGATCCACCAGAACCTGGGGCTTGGCCATTGCAGAGGCTAGCATCACGGCTGCGATTATCAGCATCACCTTGATAAAACATCATACGTAGCAGAGTCAGACAAGGAAGTCAATGAAATTTGATTAATTTAAATTGCAACAAAGAACTATTCTCCTATTAATACCTACATTATCCTACTAAGTGACAAAAATGAATTTTCACCATGACACCATTTACTGAGACAGAGCTTTTATAAGCTCTCAATCAACTTTTGTTGTTAACTGTGACTCTACCAGACGCACAGTAAAATTGTAACAGCATGGCGATTAAACATATCTTCGTGACGGCATTTTCAGCAGCCCATTGATTAGGTCGCTATCTATTAAATTTAAAGGAAAGGAAATGAGCCTCTTTGAGGCGCATTTATAATTATTTCACTGGTTAGAAAGAAATAGTGACCAGACAATCTGTATTGCAATGAGAACACATTAATCTAGCATAAAAAATTTAAAAGAGCATTCTGGTAAGTATTAACATTATAAGTTAAGTACCTATAATTTATGATCAAATTGCCTATAGGTAGGTATTAAAGTAATGTTAAATATGGTAATGTGAAATATCACCACATAAATCACAAAACATGATTTTATCCAGACTAGGAAAAAACCAACTCACCAGCTTAGACATGACGACGGGTTAGAAGGGCAGCACAAAAGCAAGTCTAGTCTTCTAGACAGGAGTGTCACCTGCTGTGTTGTCGATTGAACTGTAGCCAGCCTCTCCTGGCGACCTCTTTTATACCAACGAATAAAGCCTGCGATCCCGTCCGTGATTGGAAAATATAATGATCGACCTCAGCCGGACATAAATACGTATACAATGTCGCATTAACGCTTAATAGTACGTTCCTATAGCAAGTACCTACATGATACATGATTACCATATCGGTCCCGGATCACGGACGCGACAATAGGTAGGTACCTACCTAGAGGCGATTGATGAAGGCAAAAAGTGGAGCATTGAATTGATAGTTCTTATTTTATGGCTTGATCTAAGGAAGTGTTTGAGTTGTGTAAGCTTTGATACCTACCTATCCGTTACTGTTCCTGGGACGGTATTGTCAGGCAGGCAGACATAATCAGCGGACAGTACGGACACCATGTAATCCTTTTAAGAGTATCTACCTATGAACCCTAAAAAACTTAAGTAAATACAATATATTTTTTTAATAATTTATTTTTTGAGTTTATGTAGGTGTTCTTATTTGTGCTGGTAGGTATTCTTTAACACCTAGATCTTATTTATTCCACCCATATGTCATTTCGTCAGCAGTGCCTATATGATGAGAATCTGAATGAGTATTGAAACAGGATTTTCGAATTGGAATTTGATTATTCCTATTATAAATTATTCAGCAGCAAATAACTTAACAAATCATCAGTAGTATTATTGTTTTTTTTAACCCATTTTTGCGAAAATGGGCACATAAAGGTCTTTAATTTCTTAAAATTGTTTAGCCGATAGCGATCTTTGATTGCGTATATTGTAACCACGGATTTAAAGAAATATTGTAACCTATGCACTAGTATCCGACCGAAATGAGTTTTTATTTAATGATGAATTTGTTGGCTCTTGACCTCGAAATTTACACAGGCAAGAGTGAGGTCTACGATGGAGCGAGCTTACCCAGAAGGTGCCTATTAACTCTCTTCTTAAAATCAACAGGGTCGTAGCTTAGCGGAAATACAGACGCTGGAAACTGATTCCAAATTTTTGCAGTGCGCATAATAAAAGAACTTTCGAAGCGCTTAGTTCTAATAAGTGAAATATCAACCAGGTGAGGATGATAATTTTCAGCGGCACATCAACCAAAACTCAGAATCAGTCCGAGACTAACTATAGTCTCGGACTGATTCTGAGTTTTGGTTGATGTGCCGCACTAGCGAGAGACTATAAAGTGCGAGTTCATCGTCCGACTCGCATCCATAGCCATTTTTTGGGTGGCTGTGTCCACAACCTTTTTTGAGGGCTGGATCCCCTGCTGGTCGTACGGTTAGTTTAGAATGGGGCTAATATGCTTTACAGTTCGCCCAACGGATCTAGGCATTCGGTAAGTTAGCCGTTTGTCTGCGCAGTGAACGCTTTTTCATACAAAATTGTGTTCTGCGCAGAAAAACGGCTAACTTCACGAATGCCTGGATCCGTTGGGCGAACTGTACCTATTTATTTAGTTTGAACAATAAAACTGTTTTTATTGCTTGTTTAATTTATTCTGTATAAAATGGTACTTATTTACAAATTCAGTTATCTATACTCACGATCAAAGTAACGACATAAGCTTCATTCATCATTAACTTTCTGTCTCATATTTCGTTTAGGATTGTTTATTTTCCGTTTCTTAAACTCTACGGGTCCTTCGCCGAGGGAATCCACCCGCTTCTCTTTGAACTTGAATGTCTCGGGTTCCATAATGACGGGAGGCGGAGGCGGTTCTTCCACTTTCGGCAGCTGCAGGTCTACTTTTTGTGGTGTTCTGGAAAGTATTTCAGTGTTACTAACTTGTATTATGTGAGCGCTTCTTTAAAAAGTACAGCAACGAAAGTAGATTAACATTTGATGTTTCACAAATCGTAATATTTCCGAAATCCGTAACATCATAACCAAAATTTCGGAAAATATTTGAAGATTTTGTCACAGTCTATAATAGTTTCCCAGGAAAAATATATTTTTCCTTAGAAAACGTACACAAATGTCATGTTTAATATCATACTGTTAATGGACTTTCGTTGCTGACTGTACATCAACCAGCCGATATTGCCTGCAAGATCCATAAAAATTTTACGTTGTCTAAAAACTTTAGCAATTGAAAAAAAATATTAATATCAGTAGTTTTCTTTTCCTCAATTTTCACAGAAACTGAGAAACATAGTAATATTTTGAATACCAATTGTTATGACTATAAGTCTGTACACTTTTAATTCTTTTTTTTTACCACAATTTCAGGAATATTTGTATCTGTTGATTTTGTTTACTCATAATTAATCTAACCTGTATTATAACAAATCTTACTAAAAAAACCACAGATATAATTTAGGAACCGGGCCCAAACTTAGGCCTTTACATCTACGAGTATTCTATAGTACATAGATGATAACAGCGTCAGGAGGCAACCTATCCCTACACTCAACAGGACGCTGTAGTGCCTAACTAGGACATTACCTTACGAGATAAACCATCCTCTCAGATTCACTCCCTCTTATTACAAAAAATATGAACCGAGTTTAGCATAGCACTAACTAAAAAACTGTCTCTAGAAAAACGATCTTTAAATACTCGTACATAGAACGCTTTTTTGTGATAACAGTTTTGTTTTGACATGTGTCAACATGGTGTTCAACTAAGGTTTAATTTTTTTTAATAAGACCAACTGGGTATGTGCTAAGGGTATTATGATGTAGAATGACTCACTCATTGACAACAGGTTTCCACGAGCCGTAAGGCCGGACGGCTGGGGCTGGCCCATAGCTCAATGTACTCTTCTGAGGTGGATCTTTCACTGCCAACTCTCGCATCTTCTCACGAGCCAATTGTGCTTTTAGCTCCTTCACCGCTTCTTCTTGCCTTATTTTGCTAAAAATACAATAAAATTGTGGTTGAACACTCTGCGAGCGGGCACGAAGTATCAAACGTTCTTGTACGCGCGTTCTCGCCACACTACGGGCCTAGAGTTTCATTCATAATTATGTTTGACTTCGCGACCGAGCCCTCACTCGTTTGCAGTGTAGACGACGTACGACTTTACTAATAAACGTGGAATAATGTTATGACAGGTATAATCTAAGAATAATCATAACTGGTCTGGGTGTTTCTATCTATAATATGTATGTATTTACAAACAAAAAGTATATAAGTAGTATATCAGTCATCTAGTACCCATAACACAAGCTCTGCTTACTTTGGGGCTAGCTATGCTGTGAGAAAAGTCCAGCATAATTTATTTATTAACTTTATACCACATTTATTAGGCCGTTAGTTTTTAACACTTCACTTGATAATACTATGTATTAGACAACAACGAAGTCCGATTAACAGTTTGGTTTTTAGGACGCCATTTATTTTCGATTTCGAATGAAAAATAAACTTTGCTTTTTTTTCTTTTGTCGAAATTCTAGTCATGTGTCATTTCGGAAAAATTAAGATTTGTGAAACATCAATCGTTAATTGACTTTCGTTGCTGACTGTAAAAGTGCCATCTAATAGATTGTTGAGATGGAGGCTTGCCCTGACCTGAACCTAAAGTTCTGTAAGTAACCTTATTGGTTTTCATTCACACGAAATAAAATGACAAGACTATTATATTTCTGACGAGTTTTGTCATGAGGCCCGCGCTATGCCACTGAGCTTGTTTTATTATAAATATTAAATATGCATAATAAAGATATTAAAGTTTTCTCACTTCATCTTATCTTTTTGTTTATCCTTTTTCTTTTGAGCTTCAGATTCTTTGAGTGACTTTTCTTCTTGATCCGCTATTGATAAGTATTCATCAGGTGCATCCCACACTGTTTCTGAAATTGAATTATTATAATTGAATTATTTAATTCAATTCAATTTATTCATATAAAAAACATATTACTTAAATATTTTTATTCCAACATATTATTATTATTATTCCAACATATTAAAATTTTGCATAGTAAATACGTGCCTCTAACTTCTTAAATATCTCCAAAAGATCATGAACTCTATAAAATCTATCATGACTTAAGAATACAGTTGTGATATACTTTCTTTTAAAGCAATGTAACACAAACCATTCGTATTAGTGTTCCAGTAGTATACATTTCCATCTTCTCCTTTGACCTCGTGCCAGACCGGTGCCGTTTTAGTCTTCAAACTGTCACCTACTACTAAAGTGGCTTTGCCTTCGGTAGTGCTAGCTTCATTGATCATTTCATTTATACTCTGAAAAATTAAAGAATTAACACATCTGCTATAGTTTATATCCAACATTCTTATCTTAACAACTTTCTGACGACCTCTGTGGCGCAGTGGGTGAAAACCTGCTTGGGACTCGGAAGGTTGCGGGTTCGATCCCTGCCGGGGGATAAATATTTGTAGTATCTGCAAATATTTATCTTTGGTCTGGGTGTTGCTATGTATAATATGTATGTATTTACAAACAAAAAGTATAAGTAGTATATCAGTTACTAGTTCCCATAGTACAAGCCTTGCTTAGTTTGGGGCTAGTGATGCTGTGTGAAATGTCCAGCATTATTTATTTATTTCTACTTTTATATCAATTGAAAACCATTCGTTGTAGTCAGGATTAGTATAAGTTTCATATTGGTGGTCACTGGGGTGGATAGCCATAAGTGTTACCATCAGTCACCGCGTGGGTAAGCGCAGACGGTAATAATAAGTATGAGAAGCACTAACCTGCTAGTGCTTTACAACTAAGATCAAATAAGCAAGACCCACTGTTTGTTGATATCTAAGGTCTGTAGTGGCAAGTTCAACACTATCATTGCCCATGCTGCATCTACAAAACATGGTGCAAATGAGTGGCTTCTCGGAATGCATTATAAAATAGCCCCTGGATTTCAGTTGAAGTGTCATCAAAATGCCATAAAATAAAGGACAAAGGACATTGGAATGTAGTAAACAGTTTCTGGCTTTCAGTTAAAGAGTTCTTTCCAATCAAGAACAATCCCACTACACTCAAGGACTTTTTAGCTAAAACATCCTTGATTGGAGTTGATGCTTAGATGTATTCTTTGCTATAACAAAACAGACCTGTGAAGTGAGGTCTGCATTATTCTGCACATCTTTAAGATAGGCAGCCATTGCAGCAGCTTCCATTTTCTTCATGGTATCATCTATCTTCTCTTTTTGCTTGAAATCCTTGGCGCTCTTTTTGCTGAGTTGCGATATATGCTTCTGAACATTTTCCTTGTGGCGTTTGCCATTTTCATGGAATGATATTGACTGGAAAAAATTAAGACATTATGAATTATGTAAGTAATGGACAAAACTATAAAATGATTTGTATATGTTTAGAAAATATTATGTAACAATCACACAAATACCATAATGTGGTTGTTGGTATGTGTGTGTATATATTCACTTTTCTCTATAAACTCTCATAATTTAAACTCATTTGTTGTTTTATTAACATTACGAGATCTTGTCCCATTATTAAAAAAAAAACAACAATGTGCATGTATGTTTGTTACTACCACAAAAACTACTGAATAGATTTGAAGATTTTTGATATGAAAGCATCGAGTTACGAATCAATGTATGAAGGTTTATTTTTGATATATTCTTTTCTGGATAAAATTCAGATACTTACAACTTTGTTGTCAGCAAACCAGCATTTGCAAAATTCACAATACTTGCGAGCTTGTGATTTCCAATATTCAGTCCTGGAAAAAAATTTGTTCAGAAGTTCAGAGCATACAATTTAGTACTTTTAGTAGTAAGTTAGTGACTATACAGAGGTGAATACAGTAGGTTCACTTTGATTGTTCGCTAATCGCTCTAGATATATTGTCTAGATATACATGATGCTTTAGGAAATTAGACGATAAAAGAAGTATTTCAAGTCTTGTTTTTGGCAAAAATAAGGACCAAAATAATTTACAAACATGGATGTAAATTTCTGTGAGAAGCCTGAAAAGGCCTAGAGGTCCCGACCCGGAGGTATTTACTTGTTTCTATTCCATAAACTTACATATTTTTGGATTTTATTAACGAAGAACTTAAAACAACGCGTAAGTGGTTGGGAAATGGAATGCTTGCGAGGTTGTTCCACACAAACGCTTTTTTAGTATTTTAAACAGAAGATTTTAGGTACACAATTATTTTAAACTTAGTTTCATTCATTTCAACTTGCTGAAGAAGAGAATTAAGTGTAAAATTTTAGGTAAAAACTCAACAACTTAAGTGTTTACATGGGAGTGACGTGACATGACGGAACGGAACCAAAATTTAATGTCACTGCCAAGCAAGAGTCGTTGTCATTGCCATTATTTAATGGTTTTCTTTTTAAGGATTCGTGGCTACGCACACTTTATGCGTTCGTCCTCTAAAAATAAAGCGAAAAACTTAAACGAGGTGTCGGTATTCTTAACTAAAAAATAAAGTATATTGCCACCTTGGAGATTGCCACTGTGGGATACCTACCGCGATCAAGTTTGTGGTAAATTCAAAATATCATTAATAACCATTGCACGCTAGGTTGGATCATAAAACCATTGCACGCTAAGTTGGCCGAGGCTTGCCAGCGTGTAAATGTGCTGGTCGTCTTACGCAAAGACTACAAGGAATTCTGTGACCCAAACACATAGATTTAGCATGGTACCTTTTTGGTACAGATCCTATATGTATATGCCCAAACATGACCCATTTAATAGCTAGCTGGCGAACTGACCTGACGAAAAACCTTAGAAAAACCTGTCAGTCTGTAGAGATCGTTCTCCTTATCTATGGTTTGCTTGCTTGCTTATGGCTTGCTTTTTGTCGATCAATCGGATCAATCAAAGCAAAAGAAAAAATCAACCATATTGTCTTTGGTTGGTTACTTTGTGATGGATGTCGTCGTCGAGTATCGAGTGTCGTCTTCTTTTTAAGAAGTTTTATCTAGGTATTTGTTTACTTGCACTATTAATTAATTTAGTTTTACGAGTTCATATTGACCATTTGTAAGTTTTGTCTCCTAGCTTTTTGCAATTGCATGTTCTAAAACGCAAATTTTTGGTCCGAATCTTAGGCGGCCATATTAAATTTATGTACATCTACGACGTAAATTTATCCCGTAATATCTCCACAATCCTTTCTAACACCTCACTGCATTATCGCATAATCAAAATGTTTATTATCTTAGATTGTATGTCATTTAATAGTTCGTTACCGTAGGCTGTGTACGATTGAAATCGGTCACTATTTATTTTATTTGTTTGGACGTTAGTTGTTGACGCGTCCTACAAACTTCGTCATTTATCTCTATCAGTGTAAACCGTACATTTCTTGTTGCAGATATCCCCGGATTAAATTGGTGAACGTGATAAACTTTCAAATAGATAGCTTATGAATTCTAAAGTGACTTGTTGTGAAATTTGTTTAGTGCTGAACTTGGACAAAGATTTGTGATAAGTTTCTAATTTTAGTCATCCCTAGCGGGATTTATTTGGCAAAATGATGACCGAAAATAGGATTAGTTCAAGTAATCACGTCGGTAATAGTTTGACCAGTCAAAAGGGGTATGTATTTATTTATTGTCACACAATGGTAGTTTCAACTATCCCAAAAGCACATAATTATACCCACCCTGTATTTTTATTTTCAGAGATGTCGATAAAACTATCGACGACATCGGTTGGAAATCAAAATTAAAAATACCCCCAAAAGATAGAAGAATAAAGACTAGTGTAAGTTGTTATGCCTACCCACAATACACAATGATTTGACAAAACTTACTTGTGTAATTATTTGAAAAATTTTATAATAATGCTTTATTGCAATAATGTGATACATTTTTCAGGATGTTACGGACACAAGAGGTAATGAGTTTGAAGAGTTTTGCCTGAAACGAGAACTGCTTATGGGTATATTTGAAAAGGGATGGGAAAAACCTTCACCTATTCAAGAGGCTGCAATCCCTATTGCACTCAGTGGTAAAGATGTTCTTGCCAGAGCCAAAAATGGAACTGGCAAAACTGGCGCTTATTGTATTCCAGTTCTAGAACAGGTAATTCTTTAGAATTCTTTAAATTTACCTGCAGTATTCAGTTGGTTTGTGATTAAACTTTCACACTTTGCTATGATGACTTTTTTTGGATTCCCCTTCACTTTCTATAAGTGATAAATCCACTAACTGAGCTCTTGAAAACAAAGAATATGACGAGGAAAACATTTCTATTTTATCCATTGTTATGCTAAAATTACTGAAAACTTTTATTTATTTATTTATCGATGAGCAGCTGTTGCTGATTTGTCTATATCTCAGTGTTGAAATATCCAATTTTCTTTCAGGTTGACCCTAAAAAAGATTGTATTCAAGCTTTAGTTGTGGTACCTACCAGAGAGCTGGCTCTCCAAACATCACAAATTTGCATTGAACTGGCGAAGCATACAGATATTCGTGTAATGGTAACTACGGGAGGTACCAATCTACGGGATGACATTATGCGTATTTATCAGAATGGTAAGAATTTACAATAAATATAAATCTAACTAGCTACTGCGTATGGTTTCACCCGCGTGGTACTAACATTTTGAATAGCCTATATGCTATTCCAGGTCACTATCTATGGCTATTTCAAGCATCTAAATCGGTTCACTGGTTTAGGCGTGATTGAAACACAAACATGCAAACATCTGAACAAACTCACAAACTTTCAGCTATATTATATTAGTGGGATAAAAATTAAGTGTGACCTAAAGAAGTTATTTTTGGGTTGGTGGTTATATAATGAAACATTTTTTTTTTATAGTTCAAGTAATAATTGCAACGCCAGGTCGAATGATTGATCTCATGGATAAGCAAGTGGCCAAAATGGATCAGTGCAGGATGTTGGTCCTTGACGAGGCTGACAAACTGCTCTCACAGGATTTCAAGGGCATGTTGGACATGGTCATTTCACGGTATGTACACAACATGCATACACAATACTCAGACCATGGATTACTTAAAATTATCATGATGATATTTTTGGATTCCCCTTCACTTTCTATAAGTGATAAATCCACTTACTGACAATAAAATTCAGGATTTTTATATGAATATAGTCTTTATTAGTCTGATCAGAGTATTTTTGCAGGTTACCCAAAGAACGCCAGATCTTGCTGTTCTCAGCTACGTTTCCACTCAGTGTTAAGCAGTTCATGGAGAAGCACCTGAGAGAACCTTATGAAATTAATCTCATGGAAGAGCTAACACTGAAGGGAGTCACACAATATTACGCTTTCGTTCAAGAGAGACAGAAAGTGCATTGCCTAAATACACTATTTTCAAAGGTGCTTATCAGTTATTATCATTTCAACATTAATCATGTCAATCAACAGACTATTATTAATTCATGTTATTTGTTTTGCAGTTGCAAATAAATCAGTCGATTATATTCTGCAATTCAACTCAGCGTGTAGAGCTGCTGGCCAAGAAGATAACGGAGCTGGGGTACTGCTGCTACTACATACACGCGCGCATGGCGCAGGCGCACCGCAACCGCGTGTTCCACGACTTCCGCGCCGGGCTGTGCCGCAACCTCGTGTGCTCGGACCTGTTCACTCGCGGTATCGACGTGCAGGCCGTCAACGTGGTGATCAACTTTGACTTCCCTCGCATGGCTGAGACGTACCTGCATCGCATCGGGCGCTCGGGCCGCTTCGGCCACCTCGGGATCGCCATCAATCTGATCACGTACGAGGACCGCTTCGCCCTGCATCGCATCGAGCAGGAGCTGGGTACGGAGATCAAGCCCATCCCCAAGGTGATCGACCCGGCGCTGTACGTGTCGCGCCCCGACGACGGCGACGACGCGGCCGACAAGTAACGCCGCGCCGCGCCCCGCCCCGCCCCCGCGCCGCAGCGCCGCCCCTCGGCCGAGCGCGCAAGCCCGCGCTCTCTCACTTTCTGGACTCGCTGACTGAACGAATGAATAGTTAAACAAAAACAAAAAACTTATTTGTAAAAAGTGTAATGAATTTATTGTAACAAAATGTGCGTGTAAATAGATATATCGTGAAATAAGACTTTAACCTTGGATGGGTTACTTTTTTAAAAGTGTACATAAAACGAACATCAGGACTTGTGCAAGGTAACTCGTACGCTTTGTCCATATTGGATACTGTGGGCGAATTCCTATATTGTTAAAACATTAAATATTTATCTGAGTATAAAATTTAGGAGTCTACCTAGATTTGTCCAAGATCTTACATAAATTGTGGTAGACTTGCTGAATATACATATGTGAATACCTACCCATGCAAAACGAACGAAGTTCGAGCTAGCACTGATTTTCTTTCGCTATTATAATAACATTTCCAATTCTGTGTTATGGGTAGGTATAAAGTCTAGCTCGAACAACATGTATTTGGATTGTAATGTCAAAATCTGCATTAGGGACATTGTTTCTGGCCGCTTGAAACTCTTGTCTAGTTACTACAAGTCGAACCAAAAGCTAAGGTGATTGTGATGGAAGTTCACTCCAGCCACAATAAGTAAGTAAATCACAAGTAAAATAATTCAACAATTAGTTGGGGTTGTAAAATGTGAAATTTAGATGTAGCAATTAAGGAAGTTTCAGTTGGAGTGAACTGTTGTCATAGCTTTCTGTTAATTTAGAAATTGTGTACTTTTGTTGAAAGTAAGCGGCGTAGTCACGGAGTGCAGCACTACAGCTTGAGTTAGGGCATGAGGGTATTGCTCGTAATTAGGAAAAATAATTATATTTTATAGTTAATTTTTTTCTCATTTCCAATTGAGATTTCTTGTAATTGTCATTACAGAAAATTGTCATCGAGGCAAAGCTATTCCCTCATTGCTCTAAGTGGAAATGAAAGTGATTTTTCTTGAAATGTAATGATGTAAGGATTAATTGTGACTAAACACAAGACTGGACAATGTTGCATTCTTATTCGACTTGGAAGATATGACACATTGTTCGGTCTGCTGGGGATTTTATTTTAGGGAGCTTTTTAATTTTTCAGTAAGGTAACAAGCATTTTGCTCTCTGGGGAAAATACATTTTGGGATGTCAAGTGAAGAGTTAACAATTTTTGGTCTTCATATTCTTGTCAGCAAGTTGTCATTTGGCTTGCTTTTCATCTATTTTTGTTATAAACCATTTACATACATAGTAGTTGTCGTCCTCTGCTTTTCAAAGCACTGCCTTATCTTTTGTTGATTGTAATTCACTGAAGCCTATGTGATTGTGTTGAATATGATATTATGTAGACATTCATAGGAAACACGAATTGTTCATCATATCTGTGATATAAACCAAGATAGCTTCTTGATAGTTTAAAAATACCTCTTTATGTACTATAAACTGTCTTCCGGTCTTGTAAAAGCGAGTTTATATCCCACTGGCAGTTAAATTATTGATAAAATGACATTAATTAAAAATCAACCAGTGGTGTGAGGTTGTCCTTGGTTACTAGTGAAGTTGGTAAATATTATGTACTGATTTTTATAACATAAGCATATCATTGGTGAATTATGTGAATTTCCTTGCCATTATTGTTTTAAATTTGAAAAGATAATACGTAAAAGATTTATATTTTATCAGCAGCTAACAATGTTTTTCAAAAAATAATAACATCTAAAATGGGCCAAAATAAACTCTTCACAATTACCTATTTCTGCTTTTAATTTGCAAACCCCCGATTTAGATGATAATTATTTATCAGGAGTTAAACAAAACGCTACTTTTTTTTCTACTTAGGATTGCCAACCACCGATCAGACAGGCGCAATCAATGGTGCCAAAAACGCTACTTTTTTTTCTACTTAGGATTGCCAACCACCGATCAGACAGGCACCATCAATGGTGCCAATGTAACTACATTTACAAGTTAGCATTCAAAATGGGTATGGTCCCGAGGTGGTCCTACATTTTATTCAGCTTCTTCCTCGTGCTCCTACTAAATTCTCCTACTGGTAGGAGCACCGGGACACCCATGTCCTGATGCTCCTACTGAACATAAAAACTGTAACTAACAGACCTATAGCATAGGATGCGAGGAGCGAAGCGTGTTTTTATGTTCAGTAGGAGCACCGGGACACCCATGTCCTGATGCTCCTACTGAACATAAAAACTAACTAACAGACCTATAGCATAGGTTGCGAGGAGCGAAGCGATGAGTGGCTAATACACCTAAGTGTATTGTATAGTGAACAACCACGCACGAGCCGAGCGAAGCGTGCCGCGGTAGCAGCCAGCGAGTGCCAGATCCCCGTGGTTTTTATGTTCATCGTATGGGATTGATAGTTTCCCCGTAAAACTCAAAAAATTGACGCCGGCCACACCGCGCATAAAGTAATTAAAGTCTGTTTTCTTTTTATTAGGCGTCTAGGACATTGTTTGAGATGGAATACCCAGCACCTAAACCATCCTCTCTAGGTATCATAAATAGAATGGTCAGTAAAGTGAAGATGGGGCTAAGCAACGGGTTTTGTCACGATGGTTTCCTTCACCATCGTTTTTTAGTGTAAGCGCATATAAATTTTAAGTTACGAAAAATAAAGGTGCTTACCCACCGTCCTAACTCGCTGAGACCACCTGGGTGAAAATAGTTGGGATAAGAGATAAGCTAGTGAAAAAACCATGCGCGTGGCGAGCGAGTATGTTTCTCTATGGTGCCGCGGTAGCGGTCGCTCAGAGATATGATACTCGTCGTATGTATAGCGGCCGCTGCCAAAGGTGTGCGTTACTGCAGCCGGCATGTCGACTCGGATCGTGAATAATTAAACTTTGAGAAAAATTAGTGCCCTATGTCCTGTAACCCCAAAAATAAAATTTGTGCCTATCAAGGTTTCATAGTTATTAGAGAAAATAGAATGCCGCTGGCCAGCCATCGTTACTCCAGCGGCAAGCTTTTTATCTATTAGTCGCAGCCAAATGGGAAAACGCTTAAAAGATAGCTTATATTTTGTGTGCACTTTCATTATTATGTGCAGTAGGTGATTCGACCCAATTCAACCGTACGATGAGTCGAGGTGGGTAAGCAGTTAAGCATCCAAAAATCCATTAATGCACGCTTTTGGGATTAATTCACCGCTAGGTTTCATAATCATACACATGAAACTAAATGTTTCAGCTTTGCTGGCATAATTATGCGCACTGAAACAAACCTGAATTTTATGTCCTTGCTACCCTAATTTATAACATTAAAATAATTTTTTTCTTGACTTTGAGTTTTATACGGTGGTGGGTGATGTATAGTGGGATCTTAAAATATCAGAGTCACATCTTATTTCAATAGTTTAATGATATCAGTCAATAATTATTTTAAGTACAATACATAAGTATACAATGATATTAGATAGCACACTTTACACTTTGAAATAACTTATATATCAACATTATAAAAGCAATAAATAAATTGGTATATTTATTATGAAAGTGAAAAATCAAAATAATCTCGCGCGATTAAACATACCGTAATTAAATTAAGTTCTTATCTAACCTATAAAAGTTGTAACAGATAAAAACAAAACCAAACAATTATAAAATAAAATAGCCACCCGACTCTGGATTGCTGAACTCTGCTTATTCCTCAATTCCCCCTGAGAAATCTCCCTTATCTCCTTAGAGGGATTAAGAAATAATGATACAATTTTAATATAGAAAAAAAAAAACGAAATGCACCTCTTCATTTACTCGGCCATCTTTTTAATTACTAATTACTAGAAAAGCTTTATCCAAATCGAACAGTCCCAAATCAGAGTCAGTGGATAGTTGGAATTATAAAGATTGCGTCTCAGGTACCTATAGGTATGTGCTGATTAAAATAGCGGTAAATAAATACAGTACAAAAACTAGAAATCATAATATATTAAGTTTATAAAAAATAAGACTAACCACCTTTGTTTCCTATCTAACTTAATTGTACGATGATGGCAGTAAATTGTCCTTAAATCTAATATAATTCATCGTTACAAACAAACAATACAAGTTCAAGCTTATTAGTTTCTGATTCAACAAACTGAAACTTATTAAGTACTTAGAGGCGGTTACAAAATGGCTAGAAATTCGATTTCTTTAAGAATTTCAATATCATGGAATAAGTACATCATAACTTTTGAGCCAAATGTAGTTTTAAATCGTCACTAGGAAAAGATGTAAGTAACTGTTTTTTTTTCCTACATACAAAACATTCCTTTAGTACAAGGTTATTTTTTTTCAATCAAGAGGTATAATTATGTAGTTCTATCTTACAAATGTAACTTTAACTGATACATGAAACTTATTTAGCTATTGTCCTATCATAGTATGTTGATTATGAGCCAAGAAAGTTTCAATATCATTCGAACGAGTTTTATTTATGGATGGACAGATATTAATCTATACATATAGTTATTCAAATTAACGTTAGGTCGATATGGCGGGTGATTACGTTTGTACCTAAACTTATTACGGACGATTTACAATTCGTTTTGTAATTTTAATTGCTAATTTATTAAGGGCCAAGGCGGAATAGAGCGTCTCGGTGGATTTACAAATCCAAGTATCATTGAATCAGTCAAAATTGAACTTTGACGCAACGAAACACCACTCACATTCTATTGTGGACTTGATTATCTTTAATTGTAAAGGTGGGTACTGACCGGTGTTACGAGACGTAATGTACCATTCACAGAGAGCATGTTACAGTACTCCGAAGTTACTGCGCAGAACCCATTTTTGACGACCCATATAAGATGAAGACAGTGTTGTATAGCTGTCTCGCTCACTCGCTTATGTTTGTTGCATCGTTCTGCCTCGCTTACTCTAAACACGCCATGTACTACATGCGCAATAGTTTAGTGCACCTAACTTCAGAGAGCTAAAGATTCGTTGTGCCTACTGTACGTTACGCCAATGCTAAATTTCATCTAAAGATCGCTCCGTACTAGAACGCTCGCTGTGTAATGTAACATTACGCCCCGTAACACCGGTCAGTGCCAACCTTATGTTTATTCGATAGCTAGCTGGGACATCAGAAGCTCAGGAGGCGGCGGCAGGCCTGGCTGCAGAGTAATGGCGACGCCTCGGTTCAAAGACACGGCGGGGTAAAACGCACCGCGCAGACCCGTGAACGCTATATCGCCCTGTAACATATGAGCATTGTTAACGGTTTTGATTAGGCTTCGTCCGCACTTTCACCTCATGGGTGTTTTCTCACGAGTTTTATGCTGGTATGTGGGGGGAGGTATTACTGCATATGGGGGAGGTACTAATGCATATGGTGGGTACTACTGCATGTTTGGGGAAGTACTACCGCATGTGGGGGGAGGTACTACTGCTTGTGGGGGAGGTACTACTGCTTGTGGGGGAAGGCAGTACTGTATGTGGGGGGAGGTACTACTGCTCGTGGAGGGAGGTACTACTGCTTGTGGGGGGGAGGTACTACTGCATGTGGGGGGAGGTACTACTGCATGTGGGGGGAGGTACTACTGCATGTGGGGGGGTACCTGCGGCGCGTCGTCGACAGTGAAGCGCAGCGTGCCGCGCGGCAGGTCGAGCAGCACTCCGACGTGAGCCCCGGCGCAGACGCCGCCGGCCGCTCTCCCTCCGTGAGCGCCGCCGTGCACGAACCAAGAGCGAGCGCCGTCTATGTACATCGCCCAGCCGAGCGCGTCGCTGCCTGTACAGTGTACACAGAACGGTTGATGACTTAATTGAAGGAGTATTTCCGCCCTCGCTGATATTGTTAGTAGGGATAACGGGAATTTTGGCATTGGTCCCTCCGATAGGCCGAACTCAGTGGGGACAAAGAAAATACTAGGTGAAAGGAGAAGGATAGGAGAATTCATGATATTTCACGGAAATACTTTCTGACAATTTCACAACGAGGGGGTCTGGGAAACCGGCAGAGCTTTTTCATCCAAGCCCCCGCCGGCGATCCCCACCCTTAAGGTGAGCCCCGCGTCGTGGTGAGCAGTGCAAGGCGGACGAAGGTGCTCCCGCACCTAGCGTCCGCTACTCACCACCAGAGCTCTCCGCTCCGAAGGTGGTGAACCTTCGTCTACTGCGCGCTCTAACTAAAGAGGCACGCGTGGAGAAGCCTCAAAACGGCTCACTATTTCTATTGTAATTATTAAGGACACCTTGTAATAGCTGTTGGTTTTCCTATAAATAAATAATAATATTTTTTACTCTCGAAGAAAACAGGGGGTCATGATAAACAGACTAATGTATAGCTTGAGGGTATGTACTTGTGAAAACTACCATTCTCGTTTACTCCACTAGTGACTTACCTAGCATTTTATCCCTCGCGACGTCAGCCCTAGCGACTCCAAAGGCGGGATCAGCGTCGGCGTCATATCTATCGATCCTGAGCCGCCAGTAATGTACTCCACGCGCTAAAGGCGTGTCTGCTAACGCCACTCTTGGCTGCCAACCCGCCGCCGCCGCGCCAAGACCGTCTGCTGATAGGGTGACGCCGTCGCCGCCTGACCAACGCACGTCCCATGTGAACCATGCCACTGAAGATAAAGATGATTTTTGCTCAAAACATTGTTTAGGTTATGCATAAAATAATCGATGAATGACCTACCCCCTTAGCATGGCGATTGTCTAGGTAACGGAGAATAGATAAAAATGACCGTAAGTAATGACATTAGAGTATGGAATAAAAGAAACTTTTATCTACATTCTACCCGTTATATCCACACTCTCATTACTGTAATTTTTATCTATTCTCCGGTACCTAGACAACCGCCATGCTAAGGGGGTAGGAGGGTTAATATGAGGTCTTATTTCCTGGTAGTTTTTGAACTGCATGCCAATTTTAAAATCTAAAATGGCGGCGCTCAATATGTTCTCTCGCTTGCACACAAGTGACTGCACTAGTGTTTAATCGATTTCTTTAGTGAACCGGGTTATATGTAAGTAGCATGGAGTTTAAAAACTAGCAGGAAATAAGAGTAGCATAACATAATGACCCCACAGTGCATATCACACTTGAATACTTAGGCAATAATAGTCATAATTTATGCAAAACGCAGTCAACAAAAATTGTACACAAATTATATTAAACCTCAGGTAATGAATAGGTGAAAGAGAATGAGCCCTCTCATTCTCTTTCGTCGTAAAGATAGGGGAAAGCAAACTTACCGGGTGATGTCTGTAATCCAATAACTTCGCTGTAAGGCCCTTCGCCAGCTCCGTTGAATGCTTTCACTCGTGCGCTGTATAACGATGAGTAATGCAAGCCGTCTATTGTACAAACTGTCTCGCGGCCACAGTATACTTCCTGGGATAACAAAAAATATTGCAATTATTTAGATGAAAAAGAACACTTACAACATCTTGAGGTTTAAGATTGGGAACTGTAAATACGTTCTTGGTTCGATAGGTATCGGACAGAAGAATAACATTAGGTATAATATTTCTTGACCGCGTTTATACCAACAATATGAATGTCAATTTATCTGAATCCGCAAAGAAGGTCTCATTTATCATTTGTGAAGCTGATGTAAAACATTGATAGGTTACTTTCGTTCAGTGCGTTAAAATTTCTTTAAACATGCCTCAAACTACCCCATTAGACCTCTTCAAAGGATCTGGTGGCTTTTTCCGGGCAGTTTTTGAACTGCCTGGCAATTTTGACATATAAAGAAACAAATCTAAAACGGCGGCGCTTATCATGCTCTCGCTTGCACATTATTGATTGTACTAGTG
Source organism: Epirrhoe tristata (assembly GCA_951394285.1). NCBI lineage: Eukaryota > Metazoa > Arthropoda > Insecta > Lepidoptera > Geometridae > Epirrhoe > Epirrhoe tristata. Next base: position 5,878,320 of record OX596145.1, read on the forward strand.
TGCAAGCGAGAGAGCATGATAAGCTGCGACATTTCTGTAATGAACCGGGTTATTCGAAATTGACTTTTATTTCGAAAACTGCCAGGAATTAAGAGTGTGCAGGAGCCGCCATTTTGTAAGCGGGACAGCGAGTGTGATTTGTTCGGCGTGTGAGAAGTACAAAGCTATAGATACACGCAACGTCATTTACAGCGCTAAAACATTTTTTACCTAATTAATTACAAGTTAATTAAACACCCAATCGAAAAATAAAAAGACACAACTAAAGACTTGTAGATTTTTTGACAAAACAAAAACCTACCAAAAAAAATGCTGTTCTTGAGATAAATAGCAAAATGTGTGCAAAACATGTATTTTTTCAAAAAATATATATTATCTAGAAAACTTTCACCAATCATCATCATTTTCCTGCCCTTATCCCGCTTATGCGGGGTCGGCACAACATGTTCTCTTCTCCACTCTCCCCTATCACTCGTCATCTCCGTATCCACTCCTTAATAACTTAATATGTATGTATTTACAAACAAAAAATATATAAGTAGTTTATCAGTCATCTAGTACCCATACCACAAGCTCAAGCTTACTTTGGGGCTAGATAATGCTGTGTGAAAAGTCCAGCATTATTTATTTATTTATTTCTTACCCATATCTTCTTTCACACAATCCATCCATCTTTTCTTTGGTCTACCTCTACTCTTATATCCATCCACATTCATTTCCATCACCCTTTTAGTTACGTGACTTTCATCCCTCCGCATTACATACAACAGAAAACTTTGTTGTGTTTTTAAAATCCGTAATCCAAGATAAAAATTTGAAGTATAATTTTCCCTAAATATTAAGGTTGTAGCTTTCACAGATTCTGAGATCTTAAGAGCACACTCTTAAGAGTTCATGTTAACCCCCCTGATCTCGCGTGTATGGAAAAAACCTATTCCATTATTTGTTCGTTGACTCACTCTAAAAGGTCCGCTCAGTCCATCATCCAACTCCAGTACATAGCCACGGACGGCGCTGGGCGCGGGCGGCGCGCGCCAAGCGAGCGTGCAAGAACATCCGCGCGCCACGCACGCTTCTACCGCCATCTCTGGAGCGCCTGGGGCTATAAATTTAAGTTGGTTTCTTTTCTATGCGGCTTTCACAACAGTCTATATTTAGCACGAATGCCTAGATCCGTTGAACGTACAGGTGTTTAGTTAACTGTCAAACATTGCACGCTGCACTAAACTTAAATTAGCTACTTTACTAAACAATTAGAGATGACAAGCTGCCCTCAAAAAAAAAAAAACCGTGGCTGGTGGCACTCCCGGGAGTGCCGAGAGAAGAGAAAACTTGAACAAAAAATTATGCATTCACCCGTCTAGTTATAAAATGAGCTTTTAGAAATGTAAAAATATTATAGTAAAAGTTTACCGAGTACATTGTAGGTGTCGGTGAGCAGTCACGTGACCTTTTCCTGGCGAATCCAAGAATTTATTCTCATCTCATCAAAAATGCCCAACGCGCCCATGTGATCATGATTACTTATTGTCTTAAGAGCTAGGTGATTCTACTCCGACCAATACCGTGTTGAATCAGGGCAACAAACACAGTCTAGCTTGCTATTCGGTAAATCAAAATTTATAAAGGTTAAAAAGTCATTATTTTACCTGGCGTTTTCATCGCAAGTTCTATTGCTGCATTCCAATGTGATAGCATAAGAAAAGATTACAAAATTATTCCTTTGTCTAGATAACTCCAGTGATAATACCGGTTAGATAACTTACGTATACATTCAACAAAGTTCATGGTCCTGACGGTACGTAGCACTGGTTCTATGTCGAGGGTGAGCGCGGGCGCATTTGGCGGAGTCTCGAGGGATGAACATAGGCTAGCGGAGGTTTCCTGCGCGCGAACTGTTAGAATGCTGCCCACCTGGAAGATAAATCTTGAGTAGTTAATGTGAGATTAAAAAAAAACAAAGAAGAGGGCTTTTGGCCCAGCACAGACCATTGTACCTAACCTTTTACGCTGTAAGTATAATTTTGTTCATTTTTCTAGTTTGTTTTTATGCAACTACCTACTTTTTACTTGTTTTTGCTTTTGTGTCTGTGTTGTAATGTTTTGTGTGTCAAATAAATCATTATCTATCTCACATGAAAGTTTATCTTCGGCACATGTTCTTCTTATATCATGTCAATGGCTTGACCTTGGATTTTTTTTGCCCAATATTCGGCGACTCTTACGCCCCTCCCTATCCGGCTCATGTTGATAGCGATCTTTACCAGTACAACATGAAATTAATAAACATAGATTATGATTTGATTTATGAAAGGTTTGTTGGCAGGCGCGGCACTTAAAAATTGCTGGAGTGATTTAGCTGTTTTTTGTTTTGAATTGTTTGTAGGATAGTAAGTCTGAATTAGGTTACCATTACCATTACCTTAATACTTACGGTAGAATCTTCCTCCTACTTTCTAATGCTAAAAGTGTTAATAACATTTGCCATATCTAGTTTGTTGTATTTACGTTTGGCTATCGAATAAAGGCAATGGCACATGATACGATAAGGATTGAGATAAGCTATCTGCTAATATGCGCTTACGCATCAATATTATCGTAAGTAGGTCAATTTGATCCAATATGGAATATTGGGTGTGGCCCATACAAATATTTACTACACAGATTTTGATAATAGGTAGGTACTTGTTTGATATAATGTATAACGTTTGTTATTTAATTACATTTAGATCATAAGTACTTTAAGGTTTGGTATTTGATTAAAAAATAAAATGTAAGATAAGATAAGATAAAATAGTTTATTTTGTGCCACAAAAAAAAACAATAAAATACATAGAATGAAGTAATAATATAAATGGCAACAAAATTGGCCGCCACTCATGTAAGTAAGTATGTCATACCCACAGACGAAACACCAGGTCTAAGGTCATACCCAAGTCATACTCAGCAAGGTTCCTACTCAGCTTAGTCAAGTCCGCACTATGGGGTAGATGGTAGTCAGGTAGTAAGACTAAATGCATAAAACTAAATAAACATGCAAGTAACTTAAAGTATTTATTTTAAAAGCAACCATAGGCAGATGCCTGTATACAAGAAATCATAGTCAATGAATTCAAATGTGAACGGCCGGTTTCTCGAACGCAAATCATCTTCAAAATTAACAAATCATTGGTCAAATCTGTCATTCGACCAATGAGGACCAAGTATTCCAAGTTTAATCAGCTTGTCAATTTCAAAAGCGTTCTAGAAACAACTAGCCCTTCCTTAGTAAGTGAGTACAAATAAACATTGATAAGCAAGTACTTGAAACCTGTCACTGACCCCAAATGGGGTGACTAAGTAAGAATGCATTATTTTTAGGGTTCCGTATCTGTTTCTACATACAGCCTTGATGTCATGATTTATCAAGACTGACAATTGTAGGTAGATAAAGTTGGATAATGTATGGTAAATTTATTTAACAGAAATTCTATTTATATTGGGGCTACATAAAAAGTATTTGGCAACTATCTCGTTTTGTCAAAAGCGTACTACAAACAGAGAAACATAATAATGCACCGCTTAGAAATATATCACACTTGGGTACTAAAGTCAGGCTGTTTGTTAGTTCTAATAGTTTAAATTGAGCCTCTCTGAGGTGCACTTGAAATCCTTTCACCACACTGGTTTGAAAGATAGTTCTTTCAAACCAGTGTGACACGTGACACAAGACAAGAAGAAAAAATAGTTATATATTACTGACCTGAAGAAATGCAGCATGATCAGATTCTTTCAAGGCTTCTATAGAAAAATGGAGCAATGCTGTTGCCTCCCTCAATTTCTGAGCTGCCATGGACTTGAGTGAGCGCATGTTTGTGACGGCTTGGGCCCTTGTGTTCCTAGCTGCTCGGACCAACTCATCTCTTCTAAGCTCTACAGCCCTGGAGACTTCTGCACATGCTTGGTCTATCTGTCTTTCTAGTTCTTCACATGATTCCTGTAGACATAAAATTAAAAAAGTTGTAAGTAGGTATATTGTTTTGACCTTTATTGTTTATGATTTTTACATTTGTAAGACTACTTACATTAATATTGTCTCCCGATCCCTTGACTAGTTGTATATATTCAGTCATTGCTTTTGCTTGTTCCGATAATTTCTGTAGTGATTGTGATAATTCAGTCTGAAAAGTATATTTTAACATGTTACAGACATTCATTCACAATAAAATTTATTGATAACAATATAAATAAGATGCAAACCTTATGAGATCTGGCAGCATTTGATAATGCCTGGGTTTCATGGGAGGCATGTCTTTCTGCAAGGCATCTTTGGCATATTGGGACCTGGCATGCATTGCAGTACAGTGTGGGGGGAGATCCGTGGTCTCCACAGGTAGTTCCGAGCGCGCGTAGCTCGTGCTGGGCGAGCGGCCCCCGTATGGGATGCCAAGCGTCCCTGCAGCCAGCACAGTACCGGACAGAGCATTGTTCGCACCGCACCACGGCCGCACGCCTCTCCCCTTCACACATCTGACAAGCCTCCTCAGCCGGCGGCGCCCCCTTGACGCCCCCGAACCGCTCCACAATTGTCCGCATGACACGAAACGGCGGAAGACCCTCAGCACCATTATCATCTAATAAAACTACTTTACTGCACAACGGACAGGTGATGCTGAACGCTGCTGCGGCATACACGGGTGCGGCCGGGGTCCCCGCGTAACTGTTAGGCCTTGATCCACATACCACACCGCTGTCGGTTTCACTCGACACGGAGGCTTTGTCCGCTTCATTGTAATCGTTAGTAGCTGCAGAACTCTCAGCCTCATGTACATGGATTTGTAAGCTGAGGGCACAGGCGCGACAAAGGGCATGCCCACAAGGTAGAAGGACGGGTTCTCTGTAGAATTCCTTGCAAACAAAACATCGAATTTCTTCTTCCATTTTCTAACAATCCTTACACTTGTTTCTTTTATTATATTAGCGATACGATTGAAATCAACTTTTTATTATACGTATTTCTTAGAGAAATTACATTTTTCATACACTAATACATAAATTTGTACAATTTAATTTTTTACATTTACATTTTACATGTACGAAACGAAAACGACAAGACAACGAAACGAACGAAACGAATTGAACGAATGAGATGAATGAACTTTGTACATAGTCTATTCCATAGAGATGTATAGTCTATTTATAGGTGGGTAGGTATACTTACTCTTTGGTAAGTAGTAGGTAGTTTTACTAAAATCCTAGGACCTATGTTATAACGACGAGTTACCAACATCACTATAAGGCTTTGAAAGGCTGTGATAAAGGTACCTAATTAGTACTTAACTCTTTTTTGGTTTTGGTTTGTAGTTGTAGCCATAAGTGGCTTTGAAAATATCACGTTTTTGGACAATATGTAGGTACCTTCCTAGGTATTATACGAAAATGTGATATTTTCAAAGAAAAACACGTGACCAAAACCCATGCTAGTCCTTCAGGAACAACCTCCATCAGATTACGACTCTCTCTAGCTCGGCTTTCCGTAATTAGTCTCACTTCACAACCAGTAAATTGTTACGTTTGACTACTTACATGTTACATGGACGTTCCTAATATACATTTACACAACACGTCTGGATACGGAAACTTGTAGTTTAGGTATAGGTAGGTACTTATATACCTAACTTACTCAAAAATTCCAAACATCTTTTACACGGTCTTTCTTTTTACAAAATATAGAGATCTGAAGTGCTACGTGTCGTAGCAATGGTAGATGTGCTACGAGTTTTACTTTCTCCAAAAATCAGATTAAAATATAACATAGGTACAGAATAAGGTAAAAAAATAAAGTAAGTAGGTAGGTACTTAGATAAAAAAATATATAGTTGGAAGCTGACTATGCTTGTTTTTGCTGACCTTTTCAAATTTAATATAGGTACCTACCTAGGTGACCTACGGAGTAGGTATACTAACTCCATACCTATCTTCAGCGAATCTCTTGAAGGCATAAAAATATCTATTTGCACCCTGGGGATAGCCTATTCTAGGTAGGTATGCCAATATAATAGGTAATATAATAATATATAATACTCGTAATACTGGACATTTTCACACAGCATCATCTAGCCCCAAACTAAGCAAAGCTTGTAGGTAGGTACCTACTATAGGAACCAGATAACTGATATAGGTACTACATGCATAATATACTTGTTTGTAAATACATACATACCCAGACCCGAAAAAAATATTTTCAGATCATACAAACATTTATCCTGCGGCGGGATTCGAACCCGCAACTTTCTGCGTCCCAAGCGGGCTTTCACCCACTGTGCCACAGAGGTCGTCGATTCTACTTTTGCTGTGACTTTTGTAAAATTATAATCCTACTGAGCGTACAATGCCGGCTTAGTGTGTACGCCGTACACACTCTAAGCTGGCATTTTCAACAAAGCATAGGTATCGCGTTATGTACCTACCTAACAGGTGCGTATAGTTCCTACCTACCTACTGTGAAATTGTATGGCTATTTGCGATTACGAAATTAGCTGGAAGTTGGCCAAGGCTGGCACCATAGTGGAGTAATGAATGCACACAATTATTACCCAGAAATAAACCTAAGTACTTACCTGCCTAAAGATTTGAGCGAATGTCTACCATGACCGGGATACAATGTTGTCATCTTGTTTTGTGGTGTCGTGGAACCTTCGTATGGAACATCTCTCGTAGTTACACGTTTTCTCCAAACCCTACACTAAAGTAAATTACGTCATCTATTTCTACAATGGATTCCCATCGTGCACGAGGCTCCAAGTGCTGGCACTTACGATCCGAGAGACAGGTTTATGCGACAGAAGTCTGAAAAAACATTATAGGTAGCTTGAGTGAGACAGGATGAAGTTTCGAGTTTCGATACATTTGAGACACATTTTTTCCATGACGTGGTATGTTTATACATAATATGTGTATTACTGGGTTAGGTATGTACCTACCTATATCCTCTCTGTTGTTAAAGAAATAGTATCGAAAAGAGTGTAGCAGTTAGTATTTCACCTTTGGCTTGTCTTACCTTCAATCGACTTTACTTTTGTTCCAAAAGGACATTGTTTTATATTCTTACCTACTACCTTTTATAAGGGCCAATTGAGGTTTTCAAACGTGATCCGATTGAATAAGTTACTGTTTATTCGACTGTAGAATTAGATATAAGCAATGTGTAAAATAAAACATTAACCTATTTTTACGAGTAATGCTTGACTTTTCACACCGCATCATCTAGCCCCAAAGTAAGCAGAGCTTGTGTTATAGGTACATGACTGATATATACTACCACAAATCAAAATAGATACAACTAAGATACCTACTTTTTTTTTGTAAGTACATACATACATATTATTCATAGTAACACCCAGACCCGAGACAAATATATGTAGATCATATAAACACCGCCGCGGGGATCGAACCCGCAACCTTTTGCGTCGCAGGCCACTGCGCCACAAAGGTCGTCAATATGATTTTTGTCACGGAGAACCAATTTTTGTGAATCAGAGTAGGTAAGTCAAGTTAGACAAAGATTTATTTGTGTTAAATTTGGAACACTGGGGTGGGTAACTTAAGTTTGTTGTTGATAAAAGATTAAGGAATTCAAAAAATACAATTAATTAATAGGTATCTACTTCTCTACCTACGTCTCTCTCCAAAATTTCTAGGTCAATGTCAGAAAACCGGTAATAGGTATGTGTACACACCACCGACACCGGTCGATTTCACCATAGCACACACTAGTAGATGTATGACGTGTTCGTGTTTGTGCATTTTGTCTGTTTTCTGCAAGCGCTCGAAACTATTATTGAAGAAGAAGTAGGTTCCTTCTACCTACCTACAGTTCGCCCAACGGATCTAGGCATTCGTGAAGTTAGCCGTTTGTCGGCGCAGTGAACGCTTTTTCATAAAAAATTGTGTTCTGAACATTCAAACGGCTAACTTCACGAATGCCTAGATTCGTTGAGCGAACTGTACCTAATTGTGTATTCTTTGTGTGTTCTCAATCTAAAATGTGGATTTGTAGTTAAGAATAAAAGATCTACCTACACGTATACAGTCAGCAACGAAAGTCGTTTATCATTTTTATGTTTTTATGTTTCACAAATCTGAATATTTCCGAAATCCGTAACATCATGACCAAACTTTTTTTACTAATATTTGAAGATAAAGTCTTGGTTCATAATCATTTCCTAAGGAAAGTTAATTTTTTTGGTTTTCGAAAACATAAAAAATCCAACTATTAATCGACTTTCGTTGCTGACTGTACTAAGGTAAGTGTTTTATTTGCCTTTTAAAACAATAAATGAATACCTACCTGTATTATATAAAAAAACCAGGCAAGTGCGAGTCGGACTCGCGCACGAAAGGTTCCGTGCCATCCCATCCCACTTCTCACTCATATAATAAAGCTGAAAGTTTGTGAGTTTGTTTAGATGTTTGGATGTTTGAATATTTGGATGTTTGGATGTTTGTGCAAGGATAATAGACGAACTCGGGTCACTAGTTATCTATAAAAACGGAAGAAAAATCACGTTTGTTGTATGGGATTTATTTTATTCTGTTTTTTAGTATTTGTTTTGTTGTAATAGCGGCAACAGAAATACATCACCTGTGATAATTTTTCACGGTTCATGAGATACAGCCTGGTGACAGACAGACAAACAGACAGACATACAGCGAAGTCTTAGTAATCAGTCTCAGTAATAGGGTTCCTGTTTCACCCTTTGGGTACGGGACCCTAAAGACAGACCAAAGGCCAAAGTCAACTCTGTAGGTACATAAAGTAGGTATTTTTTGCAGATTTAATCAAAGTAGGTAGGTACCTACGCATTATAGGGTCTTTCATTTTATACTAACTTAATTCAGGAATTGGGTTCAAAATATTAATTTAAAAAATATTTATGTAGGTAATGATTTTTTTTTGTTTTGTTATGAAAATCCCGAGAAAATCGATAAAGACTATGCTTTCAAATTGATTGTTGCTTCTTGTATAACTAAGTCCATTCGTGATGTAGCTGCGCTGCGATTGGTGGAACGTCTGTTCTCCTTGATAATCATTATGCAATAATTTTAAAAAATCAATAAATGATAAATTTTGAAGTGAAAACTTAAATCGGCTTAAAAATTAAATTGATACGCTCAAACGTCTATTTACAACCCAAAAATGAGGCCCTGTCAGTTTGTGTAGTTTAAAATGAAAGACGCTATATTGGTATTTTTGATCATGTAAATAATGAAGTTACACATTAATAAGGGTCCTACCTTATTACATTTTCTGTGTAGCTAAGGAAAGGAATCGATGTTATTCACACACACCGCTTGTGGCCGAACAGGTCAATGCATTCTGTTTAGTCACGAGAGTCTGTTGATACTTACTTTTAGTAGTAGGGTTAGTTCCCTTGGAGAGCTCGCGTGCGCTCGACGCAATTCGATAAACAAAAATAACGCGGACTTTATAAATACGATACTGTGATCTATTACGGTTGTTCCCAACTGTGAAAAGTCCAGCATAAAAAAAATAGCTTTTTTTAGGACTCGGTTTTACAAGGCTTAGGGGAACTAAAGGACCTGTTTTATGTGAGCGATTGTGTTTAATTCAATTATAACACCTGCAGTTTAAAAGGATTTTTTTTGAAACGAGTAGGTAAGTAACGAAGTGCAAATTATGTAAACTGATTTATACTAGACGGTAAGGGTTGGGTTGGTTGTATGCATTTACTAGGTATAAGGTATGTACAATATTACCTACGAATATGTATTCTAATAGGTGAACAGAATAAAGGTACTCATAATTTTTTTTGACTGCAATGCATGAAAGTAGGTAGTTGTTATTTTTGATTTGATGAAAAAATCTTCCGATTGAGCTACCTCTGAAAATATAAGTACTTGTAAAGACTCACTATGTACTTATTTTTTTTATAGAAAATAATGAGAAAAAGTTCAATATTAAAATATTGATCTTTTTTTGATATCAAAATTAAGGAGGTTCTCAATTCGATTGTAGGTGAAATACAGTCCCGAGCATAACTTCTTTGTTCACAAACAAATTGATTGATAATATTTTTTTTGGATATCTGAATTCACTGATATGATAATATTATTGCACTACTTCCGGAAATTCAAACTGCAAACAAGACAATTATGATTATCATAATTCTTCATTGTTTATCGCTTGTTACCTACTGCTGGGCAAAAGCTTTCCTGCCAAACGCCATTTCATTCAATCCTGTGCCTTATGCATCCAGTTTTTTCCTGGTCTGCCTACAGGGTGGTTTCGCGACTTTTCCCTAATTCTCTTAGTTTCGGACTTGGCTATCACCACCCATCTCAAAAAACCACTCTGTATACTTCTTGTGTGTCCTATGTTTTATACCCACGTATCCCACTAATATAATAAAGCTGAAAGTTTGTTTAGATGTTTGTATGTTTGTGTTTCAATCACGCCTAAACCAGAGAACCGATTTGAATGAAACTTGGAATAGGCGTAGATAGTGTCCTGGAATAGCATATAGGCTATTCAAAATGTTGGTACCACGCGGGCGAAGCCGTGCGTAGTAGCTAGTAATTAATAAAGATAGACATCTTTGCCACCATGCTGATAGTGATATTACAAACGAGAACCTCTTTTATGGTTTCTTGACTATTATTTAATTATGAGCAGGTAGGTAATTGTCTAGTTATGTACCTATTATGTCTATTATTTGCAGTGATTTGACCAAAGAGCTAGGCTGACTTTACGATTTTTTTAACTAAAATGTCTAGATGTATAACGAGCAGGATCGTAGTATCTCTTCTTAATCTTACTAAAAACAAAGGCCCTTATTAATAAACTTGACTTTATGTCATGCATAAACTAAAAAAAATGTATGGTTATTCATATGTGCATGATATAACTTTATGTCAAGTTTTTATTTTTATTTTTATTTACACGAACAAAAAAGAAAAGGGCTTTGTCGCTGAGCGACTATACCACCCAATCAGTAACATCTTAGCTTAGTAACTAATTAAAATAAGTACCTAGGTAAATATTTACAACTAGGTAACAAATTGAAAAAAAAAGAAAAAAAAAACTAAGATCTTACAAACTTATTAAAGTTTATTAGTAAGGGCCAAAGGGTTTTTAGGTCGATAACCTAAAAAATCCAACATTAAGATCACACTTTGTTTTTACAATCTATTTTTTTGTTATCTGGTTCCCATAGTACAAGCTTTGCTTAGTTTGGGGCTAGATGATGCTGTGTGAAAATGTCCAGCATTATTTATTTATTTATTTTATTTACAATAAGAAAAAGAAAGACTGCGTATATTGTATTTTAATATTATGACTTCACCTCCAAAGGGTTAACACGAATATAAAAACGTTTGTATGGAACTTTTTAATGCGTAGAGCCTTTTACTTTAAATGCAATAGAAATAGACACATGTTTGGGTTTTTTAAACTCAGCCTGGAATACATAATTTAATATAACTAACCAAACGTGTAGTTACGAGTAGATAACAGCTAGTTATGATATAAGAAGGCACCGGCATTATAATAAAAAAATTGTGACGCAAACAGAGTTTTCCGGGTTGCGAAAACGATTCTGTTGTGACCTTTTGATTTTTTTTACACATCTTAAATTAAATAATATTTTGAATGCTTGTTAGCTATTCTAGGATTCTAAGCATCTAACAAATACTCCAGCGCCAATTTTGCCTTGTAAGACTCCTAAGGTAGGTATCAAACTAAACTTTACAAAATCATCTATTTCTGTCATATTTTTTTCAACTTTCGTGATTACTTACTGAAATAATAAGTTTTAATAAAGAACGTTTCGTTCAATGCGACTTTGATTTGATTTGAGCACATATTACCTACCTACACGTGCGTGATATTACCTACCTATATAACAATCATTAACCCTTATGAAACCTGGTACGTAGATCATTTATTAACTGTTTTCCCTTTGAAATTAATAGTACAACTCTATTAGCTACACTCTATTAGCCTTATTAATAAACATGGTGTAAAGTTACGACGGTTGTAACTTAGTAGTAACCATACAATTTTTGGAGTTTAGACTTGGCGTAACTTTACACCAAGTTTATTAATAAGGGCCTTTGAGGCTTCATATTAATCTTTATTTTCATTAATCGTGTAGGTACTAGACATAATAGGCCTAATATTTGTGCTATTAAACACTATAATGTGCTAGCCTAGCTTTCCTCATTTTATTATAACTAATTGTACCTACCTAGGTAGAGAACATTTTTTGATACCTACCTACTTAAACAAAATGTGATGCAAGTGCCAGAGTTCTTCGACTTATAATAATTGGTTTTCCGGGTTGCCAAAAAATTTTCTGGTTATCATTTTTTGTGAGTTTGAAAAACAAATATTGATGATACCACCATAAAATATAGGTACTTACCTAATCAATTTTATGTGCAATAAAATTGCAATAAAATTAAATGAATAACATTGAAATTGAAGTAAAGAATGTTTTTTTAAGAAAAAAAAAACATTTTGTTAAAGCTTTTTTTGGATAAGTAGGTAATTATAAATTCGGCGTTTTTAGTTCTTTTCCTAAAGTGCGTGATCGATTTTGATGTTGTTTTGTAAGTGTTATGCGGTCTGGATGGTCCTTGACCTCCTACGGTAACTATTTATCAAAATAAACATAGTTACAAGTAATTTTATCAATTTATTAAAAAAAAGCTTTTTATGACAATTGAATAAAAAAAAAATCCATATCCATAAAAGTTCCTGCAATTTTTTTTAATAAACTAGAAAAGCTACACACTCAATGCGTGTAAATAAACACAAAATGATATCGGTTAATGTATGTCATAGTTGATAATGAATGTGGAGTTTCGCGCGTAGCAATATCTGCTAAAAATGAGGTCATTTAAAGTACTTCCTTTGACTTTGTTACGATGATACTTTGTACGACGAAAATAAGCCGAGTTTAGACCAAGTCTAACTAAAAAACTGTCCCTAGAAAAACGATCTTTAAATACTCGTACATAGAACGCTTTTTTGTGGTAACAGTTTTGTTTTGACATGTGTCAATATGGGGTTCAACCAAGGTTTTACGTTTTTATAATAAGCAGCTTATAGGCTACATCATTTATATTGTTCGGGTAATATGAAGCATGGATAAGTATACAATATATGTATAAGTAAAACGCTTATGTGATTTATATTTGCGATCGACCTCTGTGCGCAGTGGGCGTAGGTCCGCTTGCTACGCAGAAGGTTGCGGGTTCGATCCCCGCCGCGGGATAAATGTTTGTATGATCTGCAAATATTTATCTCGGGTCTGAGTGTTTGTATGTATATATAATATGTATGTATTTACAAACAAAATAGTATATAAGTAGTACCTATCAGTCATGTCATGTAGTACTCATAACACATACTTTGCTTAGTTTAGGGCTAGATGATGATGTGTGGAAAGTCCAGTATTTAAAAAAAAACATTACTATTCAAATATCAGCGTTAAATTATAAAAAAAATAAACAAGAGTCCGGAAGGTAAAGTGATTAATTTTTTATGTGTAATAAATAACATCTAAGTAATAAAATACCGCTGTAAGGTTAGCTACTTAATCGGTGCGAGATGATTTTATCTTAGGTACTGCTAATACAAATGCCAAAGTTTGTACAAATTGATGGATGTCTGTTGCTCCTTCACGCTAAAGCCATATATTCACTGAGAAACATTTGTTTATAAACACGGTTTCAGAAATAAAATCTACGTGATTCTGAAACAAGTTAAATTGTTTCAGACACTTTTTAAATTGTTGCGGTAACACTACGTGTTTCTAGAATGTTTCTGTGCCCCCTGATGGAAGTGGAGAGCACCGAAACAAATCTGTTTCGCAACAACTGTTTATAAGTATGGACGTGTGTTTCAGTTGTTTATAAACAACATGGCGGTAGTTTGGAAAGTCAACATCATATTTAAATTATAGAATTATTAAAAAAAAAGAACTGAGTTTAAGAAAGAGTCTATACATAAGTTTTTCTTTAACAAAAATATTTTATTGTTGACTACATATTATAAAAGCTTGTACACAACTTACCTTGTAGGCCAGAAATATTAGTCAAAGAAGTAGCTATACAAATTGTATATCTTTCCTACGCGACCAGGGTCATGGAGCTGGCCTGTGCCTAGGTCACACGTAGATCAATTTAAGTGTTTCTAGCTTAACAAAAGTACATTAATGTACTTTGATCTTGGGCGAACGGTTCAAATAAAGGAGAAAGCGTCTGTTCAATCTAATTTGATAGATTTTTTTATTGATAACATAATTCAATTCACAACAATTAACAAGTTCTTAAACCATAACAATTCTAAAATTCAATGTCAATTGATTTCTACGTTGACGAAGGAATATAATTGCTAGTTTTGAATTCATTATGAATCTTTTTGGGTTCCTATAAATGACTAGCAAAATCACAATGTCACAACACTTCACAAGTCTCAAAAGCTTTCGTAATTTTCAGCACGCTAATGAGCTTACGATAGGTTGCGTCTAGTGCTATACAACCGCAACGTAAATACACATGACTTGCAATTTTATTGCAATTATAACAATAACCATCATAAACGCATATTGCTTAATAAAGAAGCGCATTTGTATAGAAAACCGGTTTACCTGCATTTACCGACGTGTAAAAGTCGTTGGTGAAAAATATACATAAACTAGCTTTGCGTGAGATCGTACGCGTGGAAATTTTGTCTAAAAAGTAAAAAATAAAAATTTTGGGGGGGGGGACTGTTATGAAAAATAGTTAACGTCCTATTCTCAGACCTACTGAATATACACAAACAAAAATTTCATAGGAATCGGTCAAGCCGTTTCGGAGGAGTTTTGTTACAAACACAGTGATACGAAAATTTTATATATATGAGATAGTGGCCAGTGTTCTTACAAAAAAAATTGAAGCATCTGTGGAAACATCATGTTGGTTGACACATGTTATGTCAAAAAGAACTGAAAAGCGTTTGAGGTACGAGTATTTAGAGATTGTTTTTTTTTGTCAGAGCTTAGCTAAACACGTTTTAGATTTTTTGTAGTAAAGTTTATTTTCGATTAAAAGTAGTAACTATACATTTTTGTTTTTTTTTCTGAGCAAATCTGTCTTGCACCTACTGCTTTAACCTTAAACTCGTACCTAATAGTTTATTTCCCTCCTGTTTTTTTTTTCTATTCTGAATTATTATTATTAATTTATTTCTATTCTGGTCTACGAGTATTTGTTATTGCAATTATGACTGGCTGACCTGGATCAGTTAAGCGTTTTTAACTATCCTGAAATAACGCAACCGATTCTAGTGTATTTTGTTAAGCTATGCAAATGTAGCTTAGTTTCTGTAAACAATTCTATGTAGGTAGTAATTATTCAGATCTACAACCAGCTTTGTCCGTGAATGCATCGTTACTTGACCTGTTTGTAGGTCAATGTCGATCTATAATATTACACTCGGTTACAGGCGCTAACTACTGTATAATCAATTTATCAAGCCAAAGTAACAAGTTAAAAGCCCAATGAAATCACAAATAGTTCATAATGCAAAATTACGCTATTACATATTACCTACATAAAATAAGAAAATGCAAAAATTCAGTTGAGCGTTCTAAGGATCGTAAATACAATTTATAGATAGATAAATGACCCTGGTTTATATGCTCATAATGGTATCGCCTTTGCATGCTAGAAATTAGATATGAAGGTTGCACTACTTTATTCAATACCCGAATCTGTATAATCATTACGCATCTTCAAGTTCTTGAAGAGATTATATCTGACAGAATACGAGTATCAATGTCTTAAATATTTTTTTTATATATTAAATTACGTTTGCTAGATTTGTTCTTTTATGTAAATATAATGTTTTTTGGCACACATCAGTAATCAGATGCCGGATATGGAAATATAATTAAAACTTAATAAACTGATTAAATGTATGGCCACGCACACGCACAGTAAAGGGATTTCTGTTCATAACAAAATATTATGTAACTTTTTCGAACAGATTATAATATGTAGGTGTAAATACTTTACAAGTCCCAAATAAAGAGGGTCTCTCAAACAGACATACGGCCGTATATTATGGCGAAACTGTAAGAATTCCATTATAAATAAATATTACAGACAATGCAATCTGCAACGATTGCACTGCATAGTTTCTACAATAAACCTTATGTTTCTTTATGCATTATCCGAATTATCCAAAACTATCCAAACTCAGGCGGATCCCTCCGTGCGGTTAGGCGACATTATGATAAACACGGATCCGTGGTAGGTATATGCGGTAGTGGTGATAGAAAGTTATGACATTCTATCAAACGGCGCCAGGCAGAGGCAGACGTGTGTGTAGCTCTAAAGTTTTAGTGAAGTGTAATATAGTGAATACTTCTCTTTCTGCAGAATAAACATGCCCAGCAAGTGAAGATGTCGGTTATGATGGAACCAGCGGCGTGCGCAGGCGCATCCCGCGCGCTCGGCCGGGAGCACTTGTCTCATCTGCCCCAGCGGCCACCCATCAATCTGTCCTTCCAGGATCTCACGCACACAGTTCAGAATGGAAGAAGTGAGTTCTTTTTAAAGATTTTTTGTTTTATGCTAAACAGAAAACTTATTTTGGCTCAGGATAATAATACTACAAGGTGATATATCAACTTTTGGTTAAAACTACTGTTTAAAGTCAATGTTTTAAGAAACGTATTCATATTTTAAATGTGTCATTGAGCAAAGTTCTTAGTTGACCGTATCTACTAATCGATATTTGGCAAAAGTTTATGAGCTTTTTCAAGGCGGTAGCCGCTTCGGTGATTTAGTTTCATAACAAACTTGCATATTGGCAGACTTTTGAAATTATGATATTAATTAAATAGGACTGGTTTACTTCAAATGATTGCACGTTATACGTTATACCCATGGTTGGCATTCAGATCAAGCAATTATTTAGTAAATGATACATTAAGATTATAATTGCTCTTTAGTTGAAGGTCTACGAACGTCTACGAGGCGCGCGTTGATATCTTTTATGTGAACATAGTAATATAGTACAAAAGTACAGTCAAAATAGATTATAACATGTATTATTTGAGGATCGTGGTGAAGGAAAATAACTTTATGAATACAAAAAGTATTATAAAGAAACATCACTATGCACTATGCAACCTGGTGTATATATTAAGATAAGAAATACATTGTCATAAAATGAAAAATGTCTGCGCGTACAAAATGTAATGTTGAAACCTTTGATGAATTGAAACAGGTGAGATGAATAATTGTCGATGTCGTTATGTTGGACCAACCTTTCAACAGAATAAACAAAAGCAATGTTTGTAGGATTGACTCAATGCTTGGTATCATAAAATGTTACCAAATTGCTTTCAATAAACATTAATAACCTCTTCCATAGAAAATTTATTATATTAGAATGGTAAAGAATCTAGGACGATTTGAAAAAGCTAATGATCGGACATAATAAAATTGTGTTCCGTATGTCTGTTACCAAAAAGTCCAAGAGAAAATAACATTACTTGTAGGTACATTTATTGAAATATTTTCGTTACGCTTTACTTCAACTTTTTAACCGTGAGATCTGAACATTTAGTTTGTTTGATTTATCAATTAGGAGAAGTCATGGTTCCATCGGTATTCCGAAAAAGTGTTTCTCAGTATAGCGCGTCATTAGACCTTGACTAATACGTAATAGATCTTTATTTTCCCTGTTAGGTATTTGCTCAGGTTGTTTCGATGTTTGTTGACAGATTATGATAATTATTACTTGTGTCCTAAAAACGCCTTAGTACAGGAGTTTCGATTATGTTTGTTAATGTATGTCGTGATTTATATTTGCGTTTGTGGATGAGTTCAATAACAAATAACATTTCTTTGGAACTGTGTTTTTCATTTTCCGAACAGAATTAATGAAAGCAAAATAATCTAAGCTATAGAATTTATATTTTTTTTAAACCACACTTAGGTAACATTAACAAAAAATTAAATATAAACTAAGTGTGCGGTTAACACTATAAAAATATAATCCTTATCACACTTAGGTATTTCATTGAATCGTCGGAATCGAAAATTTTGATAAGACTTTTCATTTAAGCTATAAAAATAAAAAATATGTAAAACATATTATAACCGTAAAATATTTTGTAATTTTAATTACAACATATTTTTTCTGTCCTATCCTTTGAATGTAAAAAAAAAACAAAGTGGGTTTCTAACTCAGTCAAGGACTTTTTTACAAAACTACAATAATGAGCCATCAGCCTTTGTCTTAGCCTAAAGCGCTTAGCACATAAAGACTAGATTTGCATTTCAACAGAAGTTCATTTTGTGTTTAAGTTGTACATAGGTTTTAATTACTGTTAAAATATGACCCACAGAAAACTCTGCAACGCTAGGTTGTAGAGTTTTCTGTGTACTAATGTCATCGTCGATTTTAGATATTATGCCATACGATATTGTATCGCTTTGTAACTATGGATTCTAGACAGCCCTTAATACTTCAGTGGGTGTAATAATATCCTAGTTGTGCGAAAATAAATTAATAGGTTAAATTTTGTTAAGGGTACAAATATGTACTCGTAGTACTCAACTGTTTATGAGAATGTTGAGGTTTGTAAATCTTTAGAAAGCTGTCGTGCACGTGCTAGCCGCGTAGCGTAGGGAAGTATCTTCAACATCAAAAGTCATCGATTAAATTTAAATTATCGATTATTATTTGTCCAGAGACTGAGTTTTTTTCCTTTTTTTAATTAAAAGAATGTGTAGATTAGTTAGTACTTTTTTTATAAAAATTATAACTAAGTAATTAAGTTTTATGTGCGAAATAATATACTGTATGCATCGAAAAATCTAGGACATTAGAAAATCTAATTTAACATAAAAATTGGTATGCAAGACTCACGCTAGTCACAAATTAACATACATTAACTTTTAACTGTAGTTTTAAAATATGCACATACTTAAATTTAATTCGACTTTATTTTGTCTTCCTTAACAACACAAGTAGATGAAATACTGTAACTTACTTAAAAATTTTCTTACAAGCGGCGTAGTAGATATCGAATTACGTTACTACATCACTAGCAATGGCTATGTGGTGGAGTACTAATGTCTGCCCTAAATTCAAAGGAAGTTGAACTGCACGTGCTGCACTAAGATATCTTAATACTGTGTGTGGACAGACCGACAAATGTGCAATTTCTGTGATGTTACCTCCAGACCAACATTCTGGTGACTTTATACCTATTCATCGATAAATATTTATCTAGACGATTATATCCAATTTTATGTTATTTAGGTTTTATTAAATCAGTAACATAGTTATTAAATAACGAATAGTTGATAATTATTTATTCATAGATTATTAACAAACAAGTAGGTAGTTAAAAATAACTTGACTTATAAATTCTCACGCTGCTGCAGTTTGATATTCATATGACACGGGTTAAATTAATTTGAATAAGTACTGGATTAACATCATCATCATCTCCCTGACCTTATCCCACGCTAAGTCGGTTCGGCACAAGTGTTCAGAATATAATCATCGATACCTTTTGCCGCAATACCCCATCACTAGAGGTTAGAAAGGAACACGTGACTCGACTGCGAGTATGGCCTAAATACGAATGCAGTTGAAATGCACGAGAATGCACCTCGGTGTATTACCGACTCGCTGCGGAACCGGTTGTATTACCGGTACTGTTACGCAACAATTATTTAATATCTGGTAACAGGCCTAGGATAGCCTATGTATACGAACTTACGGGTTAATCACACTTATCTTAAACTTAAAAGAACGCTAGGCCCCAAACCGTGTTTGTTGCCCTGATTCTTCACGGTATTGGTCGCGAAAGAACGGAGTAAAATCAGTGAATTAATTATTTTTGACTCCAAAAATTTATTTTAAATTTTGAAAAAGAAATATAAGCGTAGCAACAACAAAAAAAAATAGTTAAATATGTAGGAATATTTAAAATCTCTGCAGGGTACATTTTCTAGCACTATGTTTAAAATTATATTTTTTCATTTGCCAAACTCTAGATATTGCATAAAATTGGATTCGCACTTTAACATTTACATCATTGAGAAGCAAGCAGCCATACACACAGTCACACTCATCAGTAAAGTTCTTGGGGATACAGTATCGTGGGGGAACAAATGCGAGTAGCGAGAGGGAGTCTGAGCAACCTTTTCCCTGAGGGTCTCGGGGCGGGTGCTCAGAGCATAGGTACCGTTACTCGAGTAGAAAGAAATTTCACCAAAATAATTATTTTAACAACATCAACATTCAAGTGTTGTCAGCTAACATCGAACTTACGACCTTTAGCTGGCTATTGTTACAATCACGTTACAATGCAAAATAGTTCAATAGGTACTCCAATGATTTGTGAGCCAACAATGGAATCGATTTGTAATTTACTGTGAAAAAGTATTATGAAAAAGTGATTATTGTATTTCTTTACATTTTATACAAAGCTGTTTTTAGCTAGAAGGCTAGGTACCCTAGTACCTATTAAATAGAAAAATCAGTAAAAACCTATAAAAATTCAGTTTCCACCCGAAGACTGCGTTCGAATGTGCATCGTTTTTAAATCCCCAAAAATAGATTTAGCTGGATATATGTATAATGTATACTTACCTATATCAAGGTAATCAGCAAAACTTCTGAGAAGGTAAATATTATAATTATTTCCCAGTAAACACTCAAGGTAAACGCTAAATCGTTCTTGTTAAATAAATCAATCAATAAATTGTAAACTACTTATTACTTTTTTAATGGAAATTTCATGGTTCTTGAACCCAATAGTTTAGAATTTGTGTATTGTACAGTACACCTGTAACAGTCATTGAGTTTTTAGAATAAATCCATACTAATATTATAAATGTAAAAGTTACTCTGTTAATGAAATTGGTAAAGCTTTGAAACTTCATACTCTATCATGGAAAGAATGCAAATTAAAACTCTACAACTACTCGTACCTACTTACTCTGGACTATAAACAGACCGAAGACTTATTTCTTATAAGCTGCTAGTCAGCCCTGGACACACACAACAAATAGCCAGACACACCCTACATACCTACATACACACACACACACACACTTTAAAAATCCTCTCAAAGCATCACACACATTTAGCAGGCAGTAATATGTATATCTGAGAATATTAGATTTAATTACATATATGTACTTATTAAGGTTTAGGTTATATTTAGTTTTTCTTTTGTACCCCTTTCGTTTGTTATACCTACTTATACATAGCTTCATATCTTAGTACTGAGGTAAAAATCTTTTTTGTAAGAAAATATCTGGATAGAATCAACACTAGTAATATGTACTTTCACCAAAGTTGACAATAAGCTCAAACCTACTTACCTATCTACTAGCCGAAGCAGCGATCACTCGTTTCTACATACAAGTCTTATACTTATAACAAGATGCTCAAAGCAAAATCTAGAACTAGGTCTCTACACCTTATGTTATATGGGAACAACGAACTACAAACAGCAAATTTTTGCTGCGAGTAAGTTTTTCCCCTTGCATTACTTCGATACAAGATTGTTACTTACTTTAGTTAGTTAAGATCTTTCTGAATAAACATTCATTTCATTTCATTTCACACAGCATCACTCACAGAACATAGTTCTGTGGCATCACTAGCCCCAAACTAAGCAAAGCTTGTAGTACTATGGGAACCAGTAACAGATTTATGTACTACTCCTATACTTTTTGTTTGTAAATACATACATATTATACATAGAAACACACAGACCAGATTTGCAGATCATGCAAACATTTATCCCACGGCGGGGATCGAACCCGCAACCTTCTGCGTCCCAAGCGGGCTTTCACTCACTGCGCCATAGATGTCGTCTATCTGTCTGTACTGTATATCTGTTTGTTACCTTTTCACGCCCAAACCACAGAAGAGATAAGGCTGAATATTGGCATGGATAAAGGTTGTATCCCAGGGAAGGTCATAAGGTACTTTTATCCTGAAAAAATGCTAGGCACCGCGGGTCACACTGCGGGAGCGCAGTTAGTCCTTGATAAAAGTACTTATTTAAATATAAATACATCGTCTCAGTTAAATTAATTGCCAAGATTCAAATGACCTGAGATTCTTTACGTGTGTGTAACAATTTTTATTTACACGAAAATCATATTCTAGTTTTTTTCTGCCAGTTACAAAAACTATTCGGTATCTACATCGTTGATTGCGATTTTGATGACTTTTGATTCGAAGGTTGCCAGTGCGGCTGTACATAAACAATTGTCTTGCAAACATGTCTTTTAAAAGTAACATAATGAATGGTTTTTGGAACGAAGTTCCTTTTTGGACGGTATCGAAGAAAAAAAATTTTTCCATTTTACCGTCACGACACATGTATATGTCAAATCGCCACAGTGCCAAATGCGCAGCCGCGACATAGTTCATAGATTCTTACATTGTTAGTACGGAAGAGCGTTTCTAGGATAGGTACCTAACCTAATTGACAATTAATTTATTATATTCCCAGTATCAAAAAGTGCTCTTTGCTTCGTTCCAACCGAGTGTTCCACGACACTCACGTACCTTTTTTTAAAAACGTCGTGTTATGCTTTACCTGCGTGTGTTAACAAATCCATACAAACGACGTAATAGCCGGTTATACCGAGTTCTTTGCGTGCGTTTCGAGGTAACAACAGATTATGATAGGGTTGCTTCATAGGAACGCAAGCTCATCGTAGTATCCATCCGCGCTGAACTGTCAATTCAATAGAAGAAAATATGCTGAGTGAGACGCATTTTCTGTCGTCATCAGTATTTTTTGTAAGTAGGTATAGAAAAATGATTGAGGCGCGTACGGCGCGGACAAATGTGCGATCAGCTTTCGTTATATTGACATGGGTAGGTATAGCATTGAGAAAACGAGACGTCACTATGACTGTCAGTTTTAGTGCTCTTCCTCTTTGTATGTTCAAGGTTTTAATTGGATTATGATCTTTGTACAGCGCCAGCGTGGTCAGGGGACAAATAGTAAAGTCTAGATTACATAATAGTTGGTGTTTTTGTCTTGATGTGTCATTATTACCTACGTTTGTACCAGTATGATGATAGGATATGGCATAGCTGATCCGTTGAGCCAATGTGGTGGTACTTACAGTCAGCGTCACATTGGTGCCACCGCCTTACGAAGCAACCCCTTCGTAAAGCGGTTTGTGCCTGTTTGTGACGCTGACCGTATCTATCTAGTGTATATTTTAGAGATATGTAGGTGAATATGCATAAGACTAGTTTATGTAAATACATGGATATAATAATGTAACGCAACGTTCTAAATTTTAACGGTTTCTATAAAAGAAAAGGATTAAATTAAAGCCGTATATACGAGTAACATTATTTTTAATGCAAAGTCAAGAAACTAGCACTAGATAAATACAAGAGAACTGTGACAACCCTAACAAACGCAGTGAATGTGCAATTCGATAGTCAATGTCCGCGTATCCTTGTGCTCTATTCCCTGTCGCCTAGCGCAGTTCCAGCCAGCTCGAGACAGAGCCTTGAATCTTTCGAAATTCATGATTCTATTCTACGAGGAGTATAAATGCTAAAGTCCGGTTTACACCGCGAGTGGAGCGGACTCTGTACGGACTCCGTTGAACTCGCAAAAATAAACTGCATACTTATGTCTTGTGTTGTTTCAAAGTGATCCCAGCGGTCCTACTGAATAAATGCTTTTTGACTTTGACTTTGTGTTTCCACCAACAAATAGTCGATCGGAAAGGACTAAAGAATTAAATAGAACTCGCTCAGTTCTAAATTTAAAAAAGGAATCTAAAGACAAACCTAGAGACTAGACTCTTTGTTGGTGGAAATTAAATCCTATTTTATAGAAAAGGTGTGTTCCAGTTAGCCATTTTCGCTTATTACCCTTTCGCGGTGTAAGCCGCGCTTAAGCGTGTGCAATGTCTCTACGAAGATGTTGAGAAGCAGACGTTTTGATGTGGGTGTGGATGGCGAAAGGAACGTGTCGAAATATGTACTTCGTAGGTTACCTACTAAGAACACTATGCCTGCCTAGTCTTCCTCTTGATACAATTTTGGTAATAGTAGACACAAAAATGTTGATGTTGTAAGTATCCAGAGTGATAAAAATATATATTCTTTTCAGTCTGAAGGTATATGACCTAGCAGTGGATGAAAACACACTGAAATGTTGATGATAATTAAGTCAAACTTAATTAATAATTATATTAACGTTGCACGTCTCGTTAAATTTTGAACACTATCTTTACATAACTTGAATTTGCAGCATTTTTTGCAATTCATTTGAATAGTAATAAAATAGTAGGTAATCTATGTAACTTTTTTAAATACTAATTTAGAATGTCGTAATGCTATCAAATTGGTATCGAAATATTAGACAAATTAATATAAAACTGAATAAGGTAAAAATAACGAAATTAGACAATCGAACGAACTTTTGATTTTCTTAGATCTTGAAAATCAAGGTCCTTTGCATCCTAAGGGGCTAGTCAGCGACACATCAGAATAATTACATCTAATATTAATTGAGGCAGGTACTTATTTACAATACCTAATTCTTATTGAAAGACATTCCATTCAGAGCCAACTAGCCCTAAGCTAAGCTTTTATTAAACTAGTTTCCCCAAAACACGGTGTTTTCCCTTATCGTTAAAATTATGTTAAAAAATAATAGTATTAGCTAAATGATTTAGAACTTGAGCTCGCTGTAGCAATTTTCTGATCATGGAATAATTTCCGAAGGCCTAACAAATAATAAAAACTAATTATGATTGTTCAGTGATTCGCCAAGCAAGCAATGAATTGTTGCCGATTAGTAAAGTTTTCTGACATTTATCCTGCATTGCAATTATGTAGATTGAGTATTTTGATTATGAGGATATTTCGATTGTGAAAACAATATTTCGTGTCACTCAAAGCTTGTGTCGACATCGATCATTATAATTCTGATGTCAATCTCACGCAAATATTCATAGAACCAGAGAACGCAAATAAAAAATGATAACATCTCTATTGTTATAAAATGACCCAATGCAAATTGAGCTAAGGTGAGTCTGTGGGTCTTACCTAATGACAAGCGAAGAAGAATCCAATACCCATGAAAAGATCGAGATGATGATGAATTTTGAAGACGATAAGTCTTCAAAATTCATCTCCCATTTATATGACACAACGTTTGGACTTCGCTCTATTAGACGGCATCTCAAAATTTTAATCCCTTCCAACTCATATTGTAGTTTTGTGAAGAACTTGCTTTGTGAGTTTTCGGGTATCGGTAATAAAGTGTTTCATTTTCAGATTACCAAAATTACTTTAAGCAACTCAAACATTGACAGTTTGCATTGAACCTTATTAAACACGAATTCCTCTAATTAATTCCCAGCATTTTTGTATCGCGTCATGTAACACAAGTATTACAAAATCATTGTCAGCGAACCAGCAACTAGTGCAACATCCGTGGGATATTGCCACATGCATTGCAAAAAGTACATACCAGAAAAAAACTGAATCCAAACATAAATAGTACTTTTAGAATTTTGTGTATAAAGGGTGACCCATTTGTCGTACAGACAGCCACTAGAATTTAAAGCTTTTTGGAACGAAGTTAATTTTCTGACGGTATCGGATGAGGGCTAAATGAAAAAAGAGTTTGATTTTGCGTCACGACACATGTAATGTCAAATCGTTACAGTGCGAAGTGCGCATTTGCAAAACAGTCCATAGATTGTTACATTGTTAGTACGGAAATTGAAATTATTTTATTTGACAAGTGCCAAATGTTAAAGTTGAAACATCGTTCCAACCGAGTGTTCCACGACACTCACTTTTTTTTACCAAAAATGTAAATAAACCTAAGGTCATTTTTTAAATATTTTACCTGTTACCACCTTTCGAAGGTAATATTCAAGGAGTATTGTTCAAAAACAACTTATAAATAAACTTCAAAGTAAACTTGTATCACAACTAGTTCACGAAATCGAGCAAGGAAAGCCGCTGGCCTCAGCTATAAATCGTTAACCAACTAGAGACAAAGAATCTTAGTGCAAACCTGTTAAGAATTTCAACAATTGAATCAATTTGTTTGCAGGTTCAAAGTTAATACTCCGAGGCCTAAACGGGGACTTCCGGTCGGGACAATTGACGGCCATATTGGGTCCGTCGGGAGCTGGCAAGAGCACGCTGCTCAACATACTGGCTGGGTATAAGTAAGTGAAACAGATACTTAGTAATCGGGTCTTGAACTTAAATAAACAAGAGGCCCTTTATTCGATAATTTCTTAAATATTGTTGCAAAGCTAAGACTAAATTATAACCCTAATTTACGGTAGGAGATTGCGTCAAAATAAGAAATCCAAGGATCATCTTGCTCGATGGTTTTATGCTAATCTATTACACTAGAATTAATGCTGATTTCAACCATAAAAATACGGATAGCGACTGCATCCCAAAATGCTGTAGACATTATTTCTGATGTTTTTTTCTGTATTCTTGATCATTTGAAGTATAGTCAGAAACATGTATTGTCTAAATACATATATGGCACATGTCCATGTTTTGCAGAAATTAACACTCCATACGTGACAAGTTGTCTTAAACTGGCCATAAAATCTTTATAAATTGATGCGTAGTTATAAAATTAGGCAAGTAGGTACACAAACAACATTCGAGAAGCCAATCGTTTCGGAACTTTAATACTCTAAAATGTAGCGCTCCAAGGATTACTAGTCTGCTCGATAGTCTATTCTAGTTCAAGAGCTAAAATGCAAATATTTGTGCATCGACCTTCGGAAATGTAGGCTTGGTTTTTTAGTATTGGCTACTAGTGTTTTTTTTCAAATAAATGGCTATACCACAGATCCATTCGATCTGTCGACATTTCTGTTTTGAATGCTAAACAGCTGCGTATGTGTAGATACTAGCTTCCGCCCACAGCTTCGCTTGCGTGGTACCAACGTTTAAAATAGCCTAATGCTATTTTAGGCTACATCCTCTACATATTTCAAGTTTCGTCAAAATCAGTCCACTGATTAAAGCGTAATTCAAATATAAGCATAGATACAAACATTACCTACTACTCACAAACTTTCAGTTTTATAATATTAGTAATGTAGTTTGCATTGTTATCCAAACAATACGGCATTCAAGCGAATAGCTGATAGATGGAGTTCTTTCAGGGTGACTGGCGCAACTGGTACAATCGCAACCAATGGGGAGCCTCGGGACCTTCATCAGTTTAGGAAACTCTCCCGGTACATTATGCAAGAAGATCTTCTACAGCCGTATATTACGGTACTAGAGGCGATGACCATGGCTGCTGATTTGAAGCTTGGGACGGAAATAGGCGCTCAGAGGAAGGCTATAGTTGTAAGTATAGATGTAACAGTCACAAATTTGATAACATGCCCCGCTTATTTTCTAGTAAAATTGCGTACTATCGTCGGACATCAAATATCAGAAAAAAAGAAGACAACTAAGAGTTTCGCGTACCTATACAACACAGTGGATCTAGGCATTAGTACCTAAAGTGAGCCGTTCGTAACACTTTCTTAATGTTCCTATGCAACAAGGTCAATAATGGATCTAGGCCTCAGTAAAGTGAGCCGTTTCGATGCGTATCATGCAATACGATTGAATAAGCTTAAAATCGATAAAATTGTGATAAGGAAAAAAATAAAATTCTTTGTACATGTAACAAGCTGTGTATGAGTGTGGTAGGTATTTTAAACGACTGTTGTTCATTTGTTTCCTATTACGATAAAAATAGAAGAGACAACCCGCGGTAGGTATTAAAACGACAAGTTTATTCACGGGTTAAAAGTTCAAGTTGTTTCGTTTGTAATGTTTCCGTGAGAGACATCAATTTGTGTTGCATATGAAAACTAAACAGGGTAAAATAATTTAAAAGACAATGAGGTGTTTATTGAACATATTTATTCCTATGAATAATGAATAGTTCGTTTGTATTGCTATTTTTTGCAATGTTATTTGGTTTAATTAGCAATTGTTATCTAATGAAACTCTGAATCTTTTATCAAAGAGGTAGACAGAATAGAGCAGACTTCCGCGTATCATTTACTTTACCTTGCTTTTTATGGGTCGATAGTAGAAAAACAAGTTAGCAACAAAAATATAGTCTTTCTTAAACTTTCGCGATCACAATTCATCTTTAGAGATATATTTTATTACAGGATTTTATCGCGTATTACCTTTATTATAAAATCCTGTAATAAAATATATCTCTAAAACAAAAATATAGTTAAGATACTATAAGCTGCGTATGGACTCCACGTTCCAATGAACGCGTAGCCCGTCAACGCGTATACCTACATTTAGAATTTTACATTGACTCGCGCGAGTCTATCTGTATACGCGGAACGCGTGAACGCGCAACTTGGAACGCGTAGGTAGTTCGTACAAAGCTTAATAATTACGTGGTTGCTAATTATATTTTTGCGTGCAAATTCAGATATGATTGCTGGATAAAAGCCTAAGTACCTGGTTTTTATCGTACAACCTTGGATACAAATGTTTTTTTCGAATGTACTCGTAATAAAAATAGAATAATGTATGATCACGTGTTTAACGTTCGTAAAAAATTAAAAGAAACAAGTTACCAATCATAATACGAAAAAATAAAATGCTCACTCTACAGGGTTTAAAGAGACTGCTACCGAAAACTGAGGTATTGCAATTTTACCATGATTCTGAACATATTTATCGAAAAAAAAAAACGCAATTTTTTTTTTTGTCTTAGCTACGTCATTTTATTTAATTTTCTAGTTTTTTGCTACTAGTACAACATAATAAGACCATACCTACCTAATCATTTCATTTATAAAAGAAAAAAAACAATTAAAACTAGTGATGGGCCGAATGTGGTTTTAACCGAATACGAACTTCGGCCGAACATTCGGTTAAAATGAAAAGTTCGGCCGAACTTCGGCCGAAGTTCGGTAGGTACCTAGTTTCATTGTATTTTCTCGAAAGAAATACGTTAAATCTTGTTTACGCGATCGTTGAAGTTTTCTAGAGTAGATGTAGTGTGGTGCTTGTACTGCTTTTCGCTGTGACAATTATGGATGATTGGGTTGTCGTTACAACTACTTATTTTCAATTCTACGACTGTTCAGAAGGTACGTGTACGTACCTACGACGCATTTCACTATTTTTAATTGGCATAAATCGATAACAATCACGGTTAACACTGTAAAACCGTCCGATTTAACGTTTTATAGTGTTAACTGTGTGTGTGTGACTTTAGTTGATCGATGGAGCGAAGCGTCTCAGTTTCGAGATTGGCCAAAAAAATCCTTTTGTCTGTCATTCAGGTCGCATTTTTTAACCGATTTTGATGTAAAGAACGTCGTCGTCTCCATACAAACTGTGACCTGGCTCAAAAATTATCGTTTCCAGAATTGATCTACAGCCTGATTTCTTGCTTACGAAGCCACTTGCCGTATGCAATTCGTAATTTCTTATTATCAAGCCGAAAAATAATAATGACTATTTATTTACCCCTAAAATGTACTGAATTGGTATATTTTTTAACTATGGAATATTTGAGGTCCGATCTTGCCGTCCTTCTTTGAACATAGGTTCCGTAAGTAGTATAGTAAGGCCGGCCTTACACTTGTAAGTTTTACGTAAGTTGCTTACATGAGTAAAACTTACAAGTGTAAAGGCGGCTTACGTTTGCAAATGTATTGCAAGTTTATTACGTAAGTTACTTACGTGAGTAAAATTTACGTAAAACTTACAAGTGTAAGGCCGGCCTAAGATTTATAGTTACTTTTGTCGATCGTGATGTTTGACTGGGGTGAAATGGGAGGGAAACGGGGGACTACACAGTCCTCTCCGCTTTCAAGAGGCGAACCATTGAACACCAGATTCTACCTATTAGGACCAAGGGAACGCGCGTCGTCTATTGAGAAAACTAAAACGTACTTAAACGTCAAAAAAGTCTATCTTAACTTTTGAAAAATTCAAGCACCTGAAATACAAATTAAATTCGGACTTTCTTTTTGGATGGGAGGCCTTCTGCTCTCACAGAATCACTAGTTTTACAGTGTTCTGTTTTTTTCTCACACTTAGGGATCATTGAGTTGTCACACACAATGAAAAGCTGTTTATGTAATGGTTGAAACTTTGTAGGAGTACTTATACTTAATGCACTTAATGTACTTAAGTGTAGTAACCATCACGTCGATTGCACATTTGCTCAGTTGGTAGAGCGTCACTGGTTTAGTTTTATTATATTAGTCAAGCAGTTGTGTTATTGGAACGAAGTTCCTTTAGGGACGGCATCGAAGAAAAACAGGCTGGAGCTGGAAGAAAAATGTCGTTCCATTTTACCGTCACGACCGCCACGTCACGAAATCGTCACAGTGCGAAGCGCGCAACCGCGAACAGTCCATAGATTGTTACATTGTTAGTACGGAAGTGTGTTTGATTTGAATTTGAAGTTTTCAGTATAGAAAAGTACTCTTTGCTTCGTGTTCCACGGCACTCACGTACTTTTGATTACTATATTTTGTAGTACCGAACTTCGGCAGTTTGAACCGAATTTCGGCCGAATGCCGAACTTCGGTTCAAGCTGCCGAAGTTCGGTTTAACCGAATGTGAAACGAACTTCGGCCCATCCCTAATTAAAACTCAAAATCCAACAATCTACGTTTAAAAACGCGCCCAGTACATACGCTCGACCAGCTGTGCGAGGTCGGTTTTCTCCGGATATAATGATTTTTTTGGAAAATCCTTTTGGATTTGGCTGTGTTTTGGGATGCTGTACCTACCCCTTTCGGCTTCGGTAGACGTCTTTTTACACCCTGTATACCTTAAACAGTCAGCATTCTTAGAGTCTTCATTGCACTCACATCCAAGGCAAAAACAACGAACGTTTAACCGTCATCAATAGTTAAAATCTTAACTAGCATAACACGTACCTAATAGAAAATTAATTACGTAGTCTGTTTAAATCATAGCTCTTTCTTTTGGGTATACGGTAGTTGGTTAAAAAAGTTCAATGCCCACTTCACGATTTTAAATAGCAATATTAAAGCGTATGATTTATTATTAAAATTTTTTCATTCACAGGTAGAAGAAATCATTCAACTTCTAAGGCTAGACAAGGCCAGGAACACCACAGCGGAGAGATTATCTGGGGGCGAGAGGAAAAGACTGTCAGTAGCATTGGAGCTCCTCAACAATCCGCCTGTAATCTTCCTTGATGAGCCTACCACGTGAGTTTGGTTTTTACTCAAATTATATCAGTCCACATCCACCCACTGCTGAGTATAGGCACAGGTATAGCTTAAAGAGGCTTCATGAAGTACTCGTGGTGTATAGCTTGCTTAGTCGTTCGTGGTATTATCAACTGAGCGTTATCGTGGAGGGCATCTTAAAATGTTGATATCGGCTTTTAACATTACATTAAGCTATGACGGAGGAAGCTTAAGCTACCTAAAAACTCCGTCACCGGAGTTGACCATTCATACGAACTTATTTAATATTATTTCAAACAGTGGACTAGATGACGTAGCCTCTTCTACCTGCGTATCCCTCCTGAAGCGAGTTGCTCGAGGTGGGCGTACCGTGGTCTGCTCAGTCCACACTCCCTCCGCGCGTCTGTTCGCGGAATTCGACCACGTTTATGTGGTGGCGGAGGGACGGTGTGCTTATCAAGGAACCGCAGCTGGCGTAGTCCCATTTCTCAATGAATTGCTACTGCCTTGCCCGAAGACTTACAACCCCGCTGATTTTAGTAAGTATAAGCATTCCCTATATGACAACATAACCTTGTTATTCAAGGACTTATTGCCGTCCTAAAGCTCAAATTACTGCAAAATCTTAATTTTATTGGCATGACAATCAAAATTATATTACACCTTGCTAAATTGATCATTGCATAGTACTTTGTTATATGATCGATTCAAACTTTCTTATTGTTGGCATTAAAATACATTTCTTTTGTTTAAATCGATTGCTTCGGGTCGCACAGGGGGGTTATTCGCGTTCGTTTTTTTCGTTCGTTTGATGAATATTCGGATGTTTCTTACTACGATTTCTGACTTCAAGGGCCAATTTTTCGGTTTTGAATATTTGGTTAGGACCGTATTTTAACGTTGATATTATAGACCGAATACAATGTAGCTCGTAGTAAGAAACATTCGTCAAACGAACGAAAAAAACAACGAGAATAACTCCTCTGGTCTCTACGTGAGAACACTATCTTATAACTTCCTAAGTTACCTACCAAGGCCCAACTTTGTCAACTACTAGGTCAATTATCTATGAAATGTGGAGTTAACTAGCATCTTTTGGATTAAAAATAATTTTACAAGGTCCCACTTATTTTATATTACTTCTCAATAGTTTCCTCACGCCGTGAAATTTTAATAGCTATAAGAGCACTGGTATTTCCAGTTATCGAAGTCTCAAGTGGCGAATATGGACTGCACGCGGACCGTATGGTGGCAGCTGTTGAGAATGGAAAAAACCATCGATGGAGAGATTTTGCCGTAGAAAGTTCCTATGAAGAGATGGAGATTGAACAGTTGAACGCGGGTGGGGTTGAGAAACACAACTACAAGCACGGCAGCACGGCTTTCCAACAGTTTGTCGTACTGCTTAAGAGAATGTTGCTGCAAACAGTTAGGAATAAGGTGAGATACATTATAAAGCATTGATATATTATTAAGATGATTGTTCTCATTCCGATAAAGCGCTTCTCTGCGTTATTAAGCACCGCTTCCACGAGAGAGTATTATTGTGTTTGTTGATACTACTGTCGTGCCACATATTGTTTAAATGTGTCATGATGATACTCGTTCGTAGAGGTGACGGCACGGATATACTATCGATCGTTACAATGTATGTACACGTATCTTTACATATCCACAAGAGTCTTTTTAAAACATCATTAAACCTGGTCAAAAAAATAATTCATACTCACAAATTATTATAAACTTACTCTTGATAGCGTTTTTCAACATATTGTTTTGCAAATCACGATTTTGCCACATTCTACATCCTTAATTAAGTATGAATTCTTTTAAGACCTTGAATCACAAACTCTAGTAGTACCCAAACCTTTTTTGGCTCCTTACTTGTTCTTTTTTGTTTGTTTGCTTATTTTTTTACTAATGAACAAGTTTCATAACTGTTACTTCTTTTCAGAATTATTTATCGCTGCGTGTGGGCCTCCATCTATTCCTCGGTATCATTGTAGCGATGCTTTTCCACAAGATGGGCTATGATGCTTCCAAGACTATCTTCAACTTTGGCTTCTGCTACGCGTGTGTCATAGTCATGCTTTACATACCAATGATGCCAGTTTTATTATCTTGTGAGTATATTTTTTTAATAATTATTTCTTTATTAAGTATATGAAAAAACTTTGCATAAGGTAATCCATACAAATATTTGTACGGTAAATAACGGCACGGAACTGGGTTTCCGTGAACATAATGGAAAAGATTAACTACTGCTTTGAGAGATAGAATAAAATATACTTAAAAGAATAATAATGACTGATATCTATTATTATGCAAATCGTTAGGTATAGACAGATTCGTCAAACAAGTTCAAAATTTGTGACCGCAAAATATATTTTGTTTTCACATTATTTGCCATTACGCTAATTACATTTTAATAGTTGTTTTATTTGTTTGTGGGTTAAACATACACGTTATTCTAGTTTTCGTTCTTTGATATTAAAATTAGTACTGTTTGACTTTATAGCCCATAAATTAAACCACAAGATCGTATAAAAATTCACAAAAACAAATGATTCAGCAAGTATGTACTGAATGACTAATATTGAGCAGAATTCAATATACTATACTAGGTATTCAACAAGTTCACATCAACTATCGAATGCCATCGTTGGTAATCACACTATATAGTACGATGACGAGAGTAATTCTTCAGTTCCAGACGAGGTCCAACTATTGAAGCGAGAGTATTTCAACCGTTGGTACGGCCTAAAGCCTTACTATGCTGCTTTGGTTGTTTCCCGAACACCAGCTACTATATTCTTCAGCCTGATATACTTGGTCATTACCTATCCACTGACGTCTCAGCCTATGGAGGCACCACGGGTCGCGATGTTCACTGCTGTCTGCATAATGGTAGCTCTTATATCAGAGTCCATGGGAACCGTTATATCGTCTATGCTTAGTGTTGTTGTAAGTATTACTTTATTGTTTGCTTGCTTTATTGAAGAAAGGAACTACACCGGAGTCAAGGGCGATGGTGGAGAGACATTAAGCTGACAATAGAGAATATTCAATTCGTCCTTGAGAAGATTCGATGAAAGACATAACGGACGCTTATTAATAATATTTAAATTCTGTACTGTACTACCTTGGTTCGGAGATAATGTTCGTAATCTTCGGTCCTCTAAGGTTATGTTTTTTATTTTCAATATCATAATAACGGAAATTTTCAACAGCATAAGTCATGATTAATTATGTTTCTGATTTAATTTATTTTAATTAAGATCGCTGAACTCTTGATTGTGACGTAACTCATCGATCAAACCGGTCCAATTGACTCCAGCATGATTAAAATTAAAATAATACAGTACCTACTAAGATTTTCTTCTATACAAAGTTAGACGTCAGAAAAACCAGTAGTGCCGATCTTGTTAGAACCTAATAACGGTTATTAAAAAAAAACGTGTCACGTTGTGCAGGTGTTGTTTAAGCTGAACAAAATAAGACTCATATAGTTTAATTAAGCGTATTAGGAGTTGCAAGACAGGCGCAGCTTGTGTTATTAATTTCAGTTCAATTCTAAGTGGCAAGTTAACATTGTATATTAGTAATGTCTGCAAGTGGTGTGTGTTTACAAAAGTACAATACTTTTGCATTACCAGTAAAAGCACAAAACTTGGTCTTCGCTGAAAACATTGAGCAAATGATTGAGGCTTGGCGAAAAGCACAAGAGAGAGAACATCCGTTGCTGGTTCTTGGAGAAGGTAGTAACGTACTTTTTCTTGAAGATTTTACCGGAACGGTAATGATAAACCGTCTGAAAGGCATCGAAATCACTGAAGAAGAGGATTCATGGTCACTTCACGTAGCCTCTGGTGAGAACTGGCATGACTTGGTTTGTCATACTCTGGATCTTGGGATAGCAGGGCTGGAAAACTTGGCATTGATCCCAGGACTGGTTGGCTCTGCTCCCATTCAAAACATCGGAGCCTATGGGGTAGAACTAAATAATTTTTGTATTTATGTCGATCTTTTGGACCTTAATAACAGTTCTGTTCGACGTATCGTGGCATCAGAATGTCAATTTGGTTACCGCGAAAGCATTTTTAAACACCAGTTCCAGACAGGATACGTTATAACCAGTGTTGGTTTGCGCTTAACTAAAAATTGGAGACCAATTCTAAACTATGGTGATTTGGTGAAATTAAATGAAAGAACTGTGACTCCTCGTCAAATATTCGAATCTGTATGCAATATGCGTCGCAGCAAACTGCCTGATCCACAGAAAATGGGAAACGCTGGCAGTTTCTTCAAGAACCCATTAATAAGCGCTGAAAAATTTGCTGAAGTTATGACAAAATATCCAACAATGCCTCACTATCCGCAAGAGGATATGGTAAAACTGGCCACTGGTTGGTTGATAGATCAATGTGGGTTGAAAGGGTTTACAATTGGTGGCGCAGCAGTGCATCATCGCCAAGCCCTTGTGCTTGTGAATGCCGATAATGCTACTAGTAAGGACATTATCTCCTTAGCACGATATGTACGGAATACAGTAGCAAAGAAGTTTGGCGTGTGGCTTGAACCAGAAGTGAGATTAATTGGTGTGACAGGCGAAATGAATGCGGTAGACGTGCTTTCAAGCATTACACTATAGAATACCTTTGCAAGTTTTCGTACACGAGTAGATCGTTTATGTATTTGGGGAGGTGGATAATATATAGACAAAGGATTTTAGATAGGTAGGTACATTACAAAAATAAGACATAAAATTATAAGATAGGTAGGTAATACAAACCAGAATTAAATTATATAATTATAAGTTAATAATAAATCATTTCTAAGTTGTTATGAATGTGTTTTTCTCTAAAAAAATATTTTATTTTGCAACACACGAGTAGATCTTTCCATCTATGGTCTCTATGTCATCCACCCACCTTGTTACTAGTCTACTAGTTGAATAAATGAATTTTTAAAAGTCATAGAATAAAGTTGTTGTATGGGATGATAGTAATACAGTCCTTATCGATCGCAGAAGATCGCAAAGATATATCAGAAGATTCCAAGCAAAGGGGCAAAGGGTAATTACAAATAGTTGTAAAGGTTTACATGTTTCTTGTTTCAGAATTCAGTATTCCTCGGGCCAGCCCTCAGTGTTCCTCTAATGTTACTGGCAGTATACGGCATTGGTAGTGGCGATGATCCACTACCAATTGTGTGGAGACTAGCCCGAGCCTGTTCCTTCCTACGATATGGCATCGAAGGTCTGGTGGCTGCTATATACGGCTCGCCGAGAGAAGACCTTATCTGCCCTGAAGATGTCGACTACTGCGAGTATAAGAATGTCGCGTAAGTATTATATTCATGGATTCATCTCCATCCCTACGTCTAATCACACAGAATCACGACCGCTATTGATATACGAGTAATACCGCTTTTTGACACGAAAAGTACTGTATGCATGTAATGTCACGCTATTTAATGGCACTAAACTTATGTGAGCATAATACTAGAAACTTATTTACTACTAATAAGCTATTTCCTACTATGAAACTAATAAGCGGGAAATTTTAGTCTCAGTGACAATTAGGGGTAGGTAATTTCAGTTCATAAAAGTTATAATAATTAAAACTAAATCTATTCAATAGGAAGTGTAGCAATACCAACGTAACTTTCAACTCGTACGAAAAACCATTATTACCTAAAAGGTCTCAGTTTGGGGCAAACTAAAATAGTTTGCCCCAAACTGAGACCTGAAGGTGTAGGTATTTAATTAGCCTTCCTACTAATATAAACAGATGCATCTATAAAGTTGTCATATTGTTTCCGGTGCGGAAAATTCCAAACCACTTCCTAACTTGGTATTTTTTTATTTTAAAGGAGTGCTGATGGTCAGATCTATCTCACGGTTAATCAACAGGATACAAACTATTATGGTTATACGATATTAGTTATAAAATATGTTTTATAGAGCTGTCTAAGTATTTGTAGGTCGATCAGTTGTAACAGGATGACCTCGTTATTACTAGGCTGAGATGACTTTAAAGGCTTTGTATGCAAAATGGTATTACTGAAGGCGATCACTCTTTTGTATCTAGCACTATGAGATGACCTTATAAAACAGTTCTCAGAAGCTACGTACCCTTACATAGCGGAACAAACAGTTTTGTGTCATTATAATAATATTATGCAATTTTAAT
Organism: Epirrhoe tristata; assembly: GCA_951394285.1. Lineage (NCBI taxonomy): Eukaryota > Metazoa > Arthropoda > Insecta > Lepidoptera > Geometridae > Epirrhoe > Epirrhoe tristata. Next base: position 5,915,801 of record OX596145.1, read on the forward strand.
TTGCATATTTCATTTGGTTTTAGCATCTTTTGACGACATCTGTAGCGCAGTGGCCGAAGGCCTGCCTACGACACAGAAGGTTACGGGTTCGATCCCCGCGGCGGGACCAATGTTTGTATGATCTACAAATATTTGTCTCGGGTCTGGGTGTTTCTATGTATAATAATTAACAAACAAAATAATTTAATACCCTTAACACAAGCTCTGCTTACTTTGGGGCTAGATGATGTTATGTGAAAAGTCCAGCATTATTTATTTATTTATTTAACTCCACCCTACTAAAATTTTCAATCTTATGTTAATCGTTATTTGTTTTCGATTCCCGGGATCTCTATCTAGGTTATCCGCTTTATTTTTTTTTGTAAAACAGGAATAAGTATTTATAAAAGTAAACAAATGTTTTATTTCCAGATATTTCGTGAAAATCATGGGTATGTCCGGCGTATCGTTCTGGGCGGACTTTGGAGTGCTAGTTGGCATGTTGGTTGCGATGAACCTTGCTGGATACTACCTTCTTCGTCAGCGATTGTCACCCAACTACGCTTTCCGCGCCATCAAACTTATCGGCAACTTCGTGAAGACCAAAATGAGCTCGCTGAGTTGATACCTACTATTTATAAAACAATTATCTAATTGTTCGACTAAATCAGGATGGGGAATCAGAATCAGATTGAAAAGTATAAGACTGGAAAGCTAACTTACAATTTTCAAAAATTTTGTGATATTTATATATTTAAGCAAGGGCAAAATTTAGCATAGTGTAACTCGGAGACAAGAATGTAGCTTGTATAATACGCACAATCGTTCTTTAGCTCTCTGAAGTAGTTGCGCAGAACCCATTTTTGATGACATCTAAAATCGGGCTATCTCGCTTACTCTACCAAACCTGCGAATTTGTCTATTGCATCTAACTTCAGAAAGCTAAAGATCCGTTGTGCTAAGTATACCTACAGAATATCAATTAAAAGTTTAAGCCACCTTAGGTACGCACTAGCGGTTGAACGGCGGGGCGGCTAGCCGCGCGGCTAAAATTTTAGTACAAGCGGTTGCATATTAAAACTGGAAAAGCGGGCCGCCACGCAGCTGGGTTCAACCGCTAGTGCGTAAGAGATCTTAGTATTCGAGGCGTCTAATAAAGTTTACTATTAGGTACTTACTTGTGTACCTAAAATATACAATTAATCATAAAAACTGTTTTTCTCAGAAGAATTAATGGGTGAGGTTATTTCTAAATACACATTTATTTATTCTTGTACAAACTCTGTTAAAAGAATTAGTTGTCAATATTTATTCGGAGATTCTCGTTTTGAAAATGACCAAAACTAAGTTAGAAGATAATAATTATAAAACGATTTGAAAGGACAAATACCTATGGTAAAAAATAAAGGATCTGTAGATACTACCTATGGTTCCAGTGTGATTTAGGTAATTAAAAAAATTGCAGGTACTACTAGAGATAAGCTACTTAATAGTAGGATTGGTAGGTATATTTAGTAATTCATTTATTTGGTTTTGTTGGCCATCATGTAGAATATAATATTAAATCGTTTCTGAGACTGACAATACGTATGGCATGACCATTTTACTTAATAAATAATTTTAATTCAAATTCATCACAAAAAGTAATAAAAAGCACTGGCAAAACTTATGTCTTTTTTAAAGTTTTTTATAATAAAATATAAATGGATTTTTATTTTTAATGTTTACTCCTAAATAATAAAGGTAAAAATGCTAGTATTGTTAATGTATTTCCTATAGCTTCTAAGGTTTTGGGATCTGACGCAGTTCAGCAATCGGTATTTGAAAATAAACAAACTGTATCCATTAAACGCATTTTATTTACCAAAAGTGTCTCACTAAAATAAAATCACGTATTCACTTACAAAAAACAAGAGGTTCCAAATTAAATGTGACCATGACTATATAGGACATTAAATTGAGTGCCCATACAATATTTTGAATGTATTTTGAATATTCTATACTTGTGCTACTAGGTGCATAATTCGACTGTGCAATAGTTTGCAGAAGGTACCTATATCGTAAGAAACTACAAAAGTGTTTATTCATAAGTATAGTGTCATAAGTACATCGTCAAAGTATCTGTTACATTATGATTCCTTACAGATTACTTATAAATTACTTGCTTACATTTAATTCAAGTTGATTCTAGGAATGTTATTATGAGCATTTTTGAAACTATATTTACATACTAAATAGTTTTGAATAAGCTTAAATATACTCGTATTATGGTGCTTCTAAATATTGATAATGAAGTTAATAAAATGATTCAATTGCAAAAACAATTGAGGATTTTTATTGACATTATGAAAACACTTAAATATCCAATAACGTCATTCAATACAAAAATGGTTAGTGATATTTATTTACATTGATGTGATGAGTATATGAAATTGCTAGTAGAAATGGTATAATATGATTTGAGTCTCTTTTAAACGTATCGTTTCGGCAGTGTTGTTGCTTCGGGAAATGGTAAAATTAAATTGAAAATTACGTTATATTCACATTGAATAAAACGTACAATGGATAAGTAACTTAAGACGGCGCTTTTTGCAATCGCTGTCAAAAATGTATGCTAACTAAAACTTAAACAACAGCATATAAATTTTCAAAAATAACGGGCAAAAATAATAACTTAATGCAACAAAAAAATACGATAATTTTCTAAAAGTATCAAACTATAAAAATATAAGAAGTATGTATTAAACGAGTGAAACGTATATTACTGGACGTCAATAAAGAGCAGGTACCTACTAAACTAAAATATCATACATGATGAGTTATTACTAAGCGATGAATATAATTTATGAGACAAAATATACAGATAATATATGTATTAAATATAACAAAAACTTGTACTCTAGGCCCACATTCATTTCGTGATGTCGATCTCAGTCACTTTTACCTTACTAAGTATTGCTCGCCTACCACTGCAAACTACGCAACCAGCTTTAAACACAAACTCATGAATCAAGGCATTCATGAAATTAGCCGTTTCGAAGCGCAATATTGTCGGAAAAGCGTTTAACTTCATCAATGCCTAGATCCGTAGGTAATACCGCAAATTATTATCATTGTAGTACAACTAAAGGCAATTTCTAGGGGAGTGCGTTTGTGGCTATACCTACCAGTTATTGTTTAGCTTGCATTTCGAGTCAAAGATGTGGCAGTGGAAGACGAGAGTAAACGTTCAGAGAAACATTAAACTAAAAATACTTGTCAACTTAATATAAATAGAGATTCTAGCTTCTGATTGAAATTCATTTACTTACTATAATCTACTCTTATATTAATTAAACTGTTCAGACAATGTCTTGTGACAATTTTCCACCTACTTCATCTAATTCCACATTCCCGGCACTTACCTTTTTATAATTTGTTTCTACATTGGTAACTATTTTAATATCTTATACTAATTAGCATTACAAGGTTTGTGATAGAAAGACGTACGAGTATTTACTAGGGACTCCGCCCTTAACGAGTACCTAAAGAGTATCCATTAACATTCCCGATATTATTACTTACACAAGAATAATGGAGCGTTTCCTAAAACACGTGAGAAGATGCTTAAAAATCCACTAATAAATAGAGCTGCACTGAACGAGGCTAGTAAAATAATGTGATTGGTGGATTTTAAACTGGTGTATGAGGTAAAATACACCAATATATAGAGCTGCGATGGACAAGGCTAGGAAAATAAGTGGTACTAGTCTCGTCTTCCTGGTTCATTTGTGCTGGAAAATAGCCATTAACCTCTAACTTTGCTAGGTCTACCTTCGTAGGTACAGACGAGCTGGATTTTTCTTTCGTATGAGTCAGTGGCCAACTCTGGTGACGGAGTTTTATCATTTATCATTATATTTTGTTGTATCCTTCAAAGACAGATACTAGGTATATGTTTTCCTTTTATACCTATATACCACTAAAGAAGTACTTTAAATAATTGAGTGTTGTGGCTTAGTTAAAATGTCTTCTCTAAAATTATAATTATTGGAATGTTTGATTAACACTTTGGCACCTTCTTTTTGCAGTATAACACATTTTTTCGGATGCCTTTTCAAAAAATGCCTTTTAAATGTATCTTTTACTACAGTATCTACATAATATTATCTTAGTATTTAAGCATTGTGACCTTACGTATTGTTTTTGTCTACTATGTTATCGACTTACTTATTATATTCGATTAATTGCGTAAACATCCTAAATAGGTATTTTCAATTAATAAGGTTAATCCAATTTTACGTACAATACAGTATTTATTAGAGCTCTACATAATGAAAAGGCCACTCTGAAAGGGTTTTTTTTCTTTTAAAGCGCCTGTTACAAAAACAATCTCATCAAGTTGAGAATTGCTCTTTGTGATTGGCTTATGATTATTTTAAACGCAACTATAATCTGAGTCGATACCGTTTTCATCGTGAGCTTATTTACATAATACCTACGTAATACCAGTGTCAAGTGAAAATTCACGTTTGGAAGTAGACTTATCACTACCAATGAATAATTGCCCACACACACTATCACAGAGAATAGGCACAATTAAAAGATAAACTGCTGACTAGCTTTGCCTTCATCGCACTGTTCTAGGTACAGTGCTGCTCGATCTGAGTCTAGGCAGGCGTTGAGTTTAGCATGTCTGATCATGAGACCTTTCCTTCGCCACAACTGTGCGTCGTCCGATGAGTCGCAGGCGGCAAGCACGGCCGTGACGCGGTCGTCGGAGGAAAGTGACACGCAAAGACTGTGGTGTCGAATCATACTGTTTTCGAACCGCCATTCTTGGTTGCCGCCTGTATTGTGGCAGGGGTACATTCCTGAAATAATATTGTACTTATTTAGTTTTACTGATTTATTCAGTATTTTAAAATTACATTGACGGTTCCAGCACAGCGGTTTGAATTTAAAAACTAGGCAATCGTTGGTTTAGGTATTAGTTCTAAAAAGCACCATTTGACAAAGTCAAGAAACAGTATTAAAAATATTTAGTTTTAAAAGGCTGACTGCTTTAAGGATGCACGGTACCTACTGTGCATCGATAAAGCAGTACCTACCTAATGAGTTTTAAATGGGTTTTCAAAGTAACCCATAAAATATACATATACTTACATGTATATTAGGTACCTACCTACTTATCTCAAAAAATTGGTCACAACAAAAATACAGACAGGTATAAGAAGTACTAAGAATAAAAGGTGCTATAAATCAGAGCATTTTCTATACTCGTGTAACGAAACGCATCAAATAGGTAAAAACAGTCTTTAAAGAAAATTTGCTCGACTAGAATATTTTTAAAGAAAATTTCTTCAATATAGAAATACATTTAGCATATTTTCATCTGAGAGTGGAGGAAGAGAATACGTGGTGCCGACCTCGCATGAGTGGGATAAGGGCAGGCCAATGATGATGACTTTCATCGATCGCAAAATCCCGCAAGTCTAAAGAAATCACTTACCTAAAGTGCCATCCACAAGATGGCCCATTGTGTCCATACATCGTGTGCCTTGTCTGATTGCGTGCGCGGCGCCCTGCAACGCAGGCACTTGCAGTTCCGGGTATACGTGCTCGAGGTACCAGCGGAATGGCTTGCAGTGGAGTTTCTCTCGAAGTGTTGTGCGCTCTGAGATGCTGGAAAAGATACAAACACATAAAACACCCAATAGATACATAGTCCTCACCCCATCCAACACTAGCATTCCTTGTGTGGAGGGTAACAGAACCCTGAGTAACTTGCTTCACAGAGAGTGAGTAACAGCGTGCTTCGTGCCGAGGATCAGTTGGTGACCCTGAAATGCCCTAAATTTACCACAACACCCAGGCCCGGATCAGAATATGCACACATTTGCAACATCGCGAGACTCTGGTCTGGGTGTTGTAGCAAAAGAGCATTTTGTATAATTTTTAAACTACCAACAATTATTTGTGTGCAAAAAGTGTGGGGAGATAATACACTAGTGAGTTTGATATTGCAATGAATAAAGAAAACTCAAATAGCAAAGTTTACTTACTCTCCAAAATTGACCTGTTTGGCCAGCGGCTGTGACTTATAGTACAGTTCTTTGTAGTCATCCATCCAGACCTCGGCCGCCCTTCTCGTGTTCCTGGCGAACACGGCGCCAGAGCCCCCGGGGAAGGTGTAAGGATGCCGCTTACGGAACACGTGTCCCACTCGGGAACACGGCACGATTTCTAGGGAGCCACCGCATTGCCATACTCTGTAATGTTATGATATGATGGTTATGCTAGCTACTCTTGCTCTTATTAGATTGACAGGGACTGTACGAAGCCTTTGACAGCGTCAGGAAACCACTTTAATGGAATGTTGTTGTGGCTAGGTCTGAGTAGGTACCTATAGTAGCATTGTACAACATCCAAACAATATCTTAGCTTAATCGGTGTTATTCACAGGAAATAGGTAGGTACAGTTAGTCGATAAGTGTAGAGCTGACATAGTTACGAATTTCCTCAAGATATGATCCACAAATTGCTTACCTAAACGATATCTCCAAGTTCTCCCCTCCCCAGACATCCATCTTCATGTCGTATTTCCCGAGCTTGTTGAAGTACTTCCTGTCCATGCTGAAGAGGCCACCAGCTATCATGGGAGTCCGGATCACTTGAGTGGGATCGGTGAGGCGGGCGCTTCTCTCAGCAGCAGATAGATATTCCCACTAGAAAAGAAGTTTAAGGTATGTACCTACTTTAAAAAATACAAAGACAAAATAAAAATATCTTGTCTTTAAATTTATAGGACTAAGAAGTGTTTTTCTTACCGGCGAAAGACACCAAACTAGGAAGAACTCACGCATAAACACGTAACAAAACACAGTTTGGTCAGACTAAGAAAATAATCCTACTGGTTGTTGAATTTTACAGATTAAGTACTTGAATAATTAAGAATTAGTCTTAGTTATCTTAAAATATCGACATTTTCAAATTTTTCTTAATTATTCATCAATTTTCGGTCCCGGTTATTAACTCGTTATGCAATGACGAAGACCTTTAGTCACCCTAAAACCCCCCTAAAACAGAATTGGTCGCTAACTTGTAGGTAACTAAATAATGGTTTTATTATTTTTTGCCTTGCTTTAATAACCAGCATTACCAGTTAGATAGGCCATTCGCAAATTTAGCCAGTCGCCCGTTTACCTTGAACACCAGGTTCCAATCGAAGCCGCCTCTCAGGTCGGCTGACGCTCCGATGTATTGGAACGTATCCATGCTGATGACGTCGATGACAGGGCATACCACTCTAGTTGGGTCCTTAAAAAAAATATAGGGTCAAATGATGTTTTTTGTAACTTAGGAATCAAATAAATATACAAAAGAAATTGAGTTAGTTGAAAAACAAGAAAAGAAGGCCCCTAACACAGAATACAGAAAGGAATGAAAATCTATGGGGCAGGCCCGTGTTTTTCAAAAAACCTATCTTTTATTCATCTTAGAGTCGACCTGACTCTCCTATCTTAGTCATCAATATTATTCGTATCACTGTAATATTTTCCAATATTATGCTGACGTTTTTCTCTTGTCAAAAGTGGAGGCCTATTTGATTCAAGAGCTTTCGAGTGTTAACAAAGTCCTTCATTCAACTTTCGCTAAGTTTTCAAGTCCTCTTGAGATTTTCAACACGTATTTGGGATGCTAAGCATGCCCTTTAAAAGGCTTTTTATTTTACTTTATCACATTATTGTTATGTGGTAGCTGATAATAATTATACCTACACCTTTGGGTGTTTGGTTCGATACGCGTCGGTTAATTTTATACGTCAGTATCACTTTTTTGTTGGCAACGAACAACATTGAATTGGTATACCTGTACTAAGTATTCTAATTTTACGATCAATTTAACGCGTTTATGAATGAAGTCGGCAACACTGTATTGTTCAGTGTTTGCATTATGGAGCTGCATAGGCCATGACCGATTTAGAAAATGAAAACGTTCTAAAGTCGATTCTAGAAAAATTGAATGTTGACATGTCAGAGGTCAAACTTATTAGTCTAAGGTATGCAAAGGTTAAAGCTATACACATACGTGTGACAAAGTCATTAGTAGGTGAAACAGGTAATAACTAAAATATTTTCTTTGCCTACTTACGCATGTCAGTCATTTTAATTTCCTTTATTATTTTTAATTTTCATATAGACGCACTTTTTCTGCAAAATGAGCGATAGATAGATAGATAGATATTTATTTAGAAAACAATGAGATTTGTAACAATTTCTTAATTATAATCTAGTCTTCAATCATCTTTACAGATTAGTATTGATCAATCGACCTTGACTAGTAAAATATCACTACGAACTTTCATTGCCATAATATGACATAATGTCAAGGTTGCGTCAACGGAGCACTATTATGAGAAACCGGATTCGGTATAACGTCATGCGAGTCGTCTTGCCGAGTAAAGTGAAGAGTCTACACTTCACACTAATTGTATGAGTGCTAGGGGAAATCTGATATATCAAAAGGTCATATAGTTTTCTATACTTACATTAGAAAGAGGTAAAGTTTGTTTTTGAATTGGCAATTCAATTTTGAAATTATTCACAAAAAATACAAATTGAAATCTCGCCTGTCTAGTAAAAACTTGAATTGGCAATTCGATTTTAATCTGTCTGGGACAGGCGAGATTTTAATTTGTATTTTTTGTGACCTATTTAAAAATCGAATGCTATTGATCGATAGTCAAGATGCATACCCAATGTTACTTGATAGTTCTATTTAAATCTTAGAACAGAGTGAAAGGATCTCAAATCACCGCATCTCATGAAACTCGACAAACAATGACTTACAATGAATGCAAATATTGCGAAGAATGTTATTATTCTATTGTCGTTGATAGAGCCATAAACAATGTGACACGCAGAATAGCGCGAACCAGTAGTAAATCAAATGTAACCGAGGGTGAAGGGATTACCTGACCTTGCACAACTAGTTCTTCCGCTCACCGCTTGAGCAACTGTGCCCGAAGAGAAAGGAGGTAGCGAGATACAAATCAAAAGAGGACACCACTTATCCTTGGTCCTTTCAAAAATGCTTCACTTCACTTGAGAACATCATGAGCATAAGCACCCACCACATCGCTCGCGTAACAAAATTTTGAAATCAATTCAGTAACTTCTATGTTTTTTGATTCATTAAAATCAGACAACTGGTTAAGGCATAGGTAATTGAAACACAAACAAACATAAAAGCTTTGAGATTTATAATATCTCAAAATCGAGCCCCAGTGCTCTAGCTGAATTCAATTTCATTCGGAAAATGAAAACATGAATGAAAACCAAAGGTGACAGGTTAAAGGATAAGTAGTCTAAAATAACATTTACAAAATATTAGGGTTTTAAGAATGGGTTCTAAGTTTGAAATGAAATTACTTGAGCGTAAAAGAGAATAGGTAAATAAATGTGTCACGTAATTTTCACGCGGATCTCTCTTCATTTAAACCAACTGAACAATATAAAGTGCATTGGATACCTGTAGCCACGCAAAGCAAAATAACCTGCTTTCAAGCGAATAGATTTTGCAATAAATCAGATCTAATTATTTGTTTTATTTTATCTTATGTTCTTACTGTGTTTTGTTTTACTGTGATGCAATTTTAGTTCCGGTCCATTCTCTGTAGTCTCAATGTAGTCGCGGTAACTTCAGCGTTGTTGTTTTTTTTGGCGGAAAGATTATTTAATCGATCTAAAAAAGGTACTAATTTAACAGCAATTTAACAACTCATTGTTAAGGCGCAAATATATAAATCTTAATAAGGTTTATATATTTGAACCATTTGGAGTTGAGACTCTAGGTCTGTGGGGTTCTGGAGCCCTTCGGGTTTTCACAATTAATTCAGGGCGTCTGGTCGAAGCGACGCGTGATCCGAGAGCTGGCTTATTTTTGGCTCAAAGGATCAGCATTGCCATCCAGCGTGGTAATTGCGCCAGTGTTTTGGGCACGCTTCCGACTGACAGTGATCTGGATCAGTTGAGCTATCTGTAGATCGTTTCTAACGATCCTTAGATAGCTTGACTAATCCTGTTGTATTTTGTAAATATATGAAAATATGTAGTAGCTTAGTTTCATTCTTAAGAAATGAATTTGTATTTTGCTTTGGGAAAGTTCAAGTTAGATAACTTTAATTTGTATTTTCAATTTTCATTGGTGAAGGATATAATTTTGTAGATTTTTACTATTTTCTCTTACGTATTCTGTCAAATGTCTCGAAATGGGATCAATCAAAAATGGAATAACTGCTTTGGTCAGAGATATTGGAAAAATGCAACCAAAGAATGTCGAAGATCCTCAACCAGACACAACATTGTTACTTAATTGTTTTTAAATGTGTCTATATTGGTACAAATGTAAAGTTGACACACGTAATGTAGCTTATAAGTAGGTATGGCGAAAGTGGTATTCTATCAGATTAGGAATAACCATTCCAAGCATCTGCACAGGTAGCAAACACCACTTATACCTACGTTTATTGCATGGTTAAGAAACTAGGTTTTACCACACACACCACACACAAATGACACATTATTAAAGCAATAATGTATCATTGTGAATATCACTTTTTGCTCGTAAAATTACAAGATAAAAGTAATCGCTTCGATTTGTTATAAATTGCAATTGGTTCAGCTGTAATAATCATCGCGGTAACTGTTTAAAATTTTATCGTCAGTAACTCTTTTCAAGTTTCGAAATTTATCCAAACTTGCAGCGTAACATTAATTTGACTTGGCATAAGCAGTTACAAATTTTTTATGAGTTTTTGCACATATTGGCATAATATTCATTCAGCTAATCCTGAAAAAGAATGGGTTCGCTTCAAAAATTATTGTAGTATTATATTATCTTTAGAACTTGACATTAGTATGTTTCCGTTTTTAGCCAGTTTTCCCAACAATGATCGATTGACCATGCATTATCAGATTGGTGTTTGCTGTTGCTGGGGTAATAAATCATATTTTATGATGGACCATGCCTCAAACGACACTATTACGACTACGGATGAGAGGACGTTCAATTTCCGGATTGAAATAAATGGGCTAGTATAAAAAATACTGACCATACAGCACATAATTCCTACTGCTCAAACGGCTGCTTAATCTATTGCCATCTGTTTCCAATAATATGATAGTGACTGTTGCAATGAGATAATTAGTATATTATTTTATCTCTTACCTACTTCTAAACAACTCAACAATTTTGGATGAAACTAAATAAAAAAAAAAGATTTTAGCATTTCGGTTGCTTTTTACACCTTCACTCATTTAACAACTTTGCCTTTTGGTATCTAATTATCCATACTATCCATTCTATCCATGTCTGTGATCCATACTTATATACTTATAATATTATTATAAATGTGAAATAACTCTGTCTGTCTGTCTGTCTGTTTGTTACCTTTTCATGCCCAAACTACTGAACAGATTAAGCTAAAATTTTTAATGAGTAACGGTTTTACCGCATTTTTTTTTCAAAAATAATCATGGAGGCGTGAAAATAAGGGTTGAATGTTTGTATAGGGAACAACATTAAGCGACGCTTGGAGTGGCCATAATGATGATGGGTGACCGCCAGACCACCACTTTTTACAGTCTAGGTTTTTTTATATTTTTTTCACATGATTAATGATTTTAAAATTAATTATAGACATGTTATGTATATTCTTACTTATCAATATATCTATTATATATTGATATTATATATCTATTATATATTAATATATATTGGTTAGAACGCCATCTATATAACCGAGATCAAAACTGCATTTTTAAAAGTTTCCTAGGTGGCGTTTCTTCTATGGCCGAGCGCGGAGGGTCGAGATGCGATTATTTTGAGTTTTGAAAGGTTCTATGGAGGTTCTTGCTTAGAGTTACCGATTCTTTTCACAGATTTTAAAGTACCTACCTACCTATGTTATTTGACGAAGTCGCGGGTACCAGCTAGCTAATAAGCTTACCAGCGTGAAAGCGATTATGGTTTATCCATTCAATGATATTAATTTGATCTTTGATTTCACGGACACCCAAGGTGCGAATGATTTAGCTTGAATAAACAGCTAGTTCACTCCAAGCACTAACTCATTTTTGATAGGTAGGTATATCGTCGTATAATGTCGTAAAAACGAAACGAAGGTAAGGTACGGATTAACTTGAAACCTAGGCCTTTACGACCAATGATTGACTACCTCTGTGGCGCATTGGGCTAAGGCCCACTGTATTTACAAACAAAAAGTATATAAGTAATTTATCAGTCATTTAGTACCCATAACACAAGCTCTGCTTACTTTCGGGCTAGATGAAGCTCTGTGAAAAGTCCAACATTAAAAAAAAAATATGTGTATATATCTATTATGATTATAGGTATACCAATATGATTTATCTATTTTTCATGATTTATGCAGCTTCAAACAACTCAGGTCTAGGCAATTTTAGCGAGAAGCTGTAAGGTAAGACGGAGAAGGTTTTAATCACAGTCATATTTATATTTTAAAGTTATTCAAAAACAGATGTAAATTGCATTAAAGCAGTTTCTTAGACTCTAACTTAAAATTCTTTAACAACACTGATTCGAACTAGTGACAAGACAAGAAGAAGATTATTTTTAAAATATTCAACGTTGAACTCTTAAAATATTGAGGTTTCCGTGTCAAGGTAGTTCACCCGCCTCCTCATTAACTCAGTAAATGATTTCATGATGAGCCAGGCACCCGGGCCGACATCGTTTGCATCAGATGTTGCTGTTCGATTTTGACATGATTTTGCCCAAAATTCAAGGACAATCTTGAATTTTGGGCAAAATCATGTCAAAATTTTTATTTTCCAAGACGCATTTTTTGTATTATAGTACCTGGTAGTATAAAATCGAATGAGAGTATCAAATGAGAAAAATATCCCATTTCTGTGCCTAACCAACTAGTCGGTGGCGTGTCAGTTGACAGAGCTTGCTGTTACCGAGCTCAGATTCTGAGTCTATAATTGAGTTGTTCTCGTCACCTACTAAAGGTCAACTTTTCAATCTATCTTCAACTGTTTGAGAATAGCTTTTGTGAGTTGTATTATAACGGGAAATAATTATACCTACTATTTTGAGCTTGTAATGTAGGTATATAAAAGTTTGGCATTTAAATGGCACGTTGGCAGGTAATTAGATGATTGGTCATATTGTGTTATTTTCATTGTAAGTGAACCCGGTTTGAGCGTTCATGTTAAATGATTCATATGACGTTATAAAATACCACATTTGGAAAAACATAAAAGTTGCTACTACAAATTTTTTCAAAAACATAAACCACACACTGTCATGAAAACTTAAACAGTAATCACAGTTGACCTATTAAATAAAAAGAAAGTTTATTTTGTGTCACAAAAAAGCATAATTAAAACAAAAAAAACTAACCTAACTAAATGTGACAGCAAAAAAGATCGCCACTCAGCATGAGTGGCGATCTTTTTTGATGAGCACACAACAATTTTTTTCAAAAACATAAACCACACACTGTCATGAAAACTTAAACAGTAATCAGAGTTGACCTATTAAATAAAAAGAAAGTTTATTTTGTGTCACAAAAAAGCATAATTAAAACAAAAAAAACTAACCTAACTAAATGTGACAGCAAAAAAGATCGCCACTCAGCATGAGCAATAATAAGCTAAGGTAAACTATTGCGCTGAAGTGAAACCATGAAGAATATGAAGACCTATATGATGAAGACTAAGCTAAGATGACGTTACTGATTGGGCAATATAGTCGCTTAGCGACAAAGCCCTTTTCTTTTTCTTGTAAAAAAAAAAAAAAACTATTGCGCTGGTATTCTGTGTATTACTCGTAAACTACGAGTAATACACACCGCAACACGATTGAAAACCCCAAAACTTTTATATTATAAAATTCCTTGACATTTAGTCAAATGTCATACTTCGTGATGTAGGAAGAAAAAAATACACTCGTATAAATAAATATCATTGAGTTAATCTGGAGATCAATTTCAAAATTGTTGAGTGGCTTGGGACTTCATATCAACAAAAATTACCAAAAATATCTCTTGATAACAGAACCCATTTCTGATTGATAATACATATCCTAAAATAGGTAATCATCTTTCTCCATTTTTGCCACGCGAGATATAGACTCTGTTAGAAGAAGTCGTTTTATTGCAGGTCTCTATGATAAATCAATGTCTCATAGAGAACTTAAGTTTGATTGTAGATAAAAACTTCGTAATCTACATAGGTATTGTCCCGTGTTATAAGTCTCATTTTTTTTCATTTATGCAATTTTCCGTGAGATAGCGAAAGAACCGAATTAAATTTTTACCATCTGTTTTCCTGTAGGTAATCTTTTTTATGTAGAATTATTTTCTGTAAGTACAAAATTATATTGCGAATTGTCCAATCAGAGTTTTACGTGAATGAAGCAAGTTCTGCAATGTTAAGTTCAATTTACTGTCGATTATTGAGTTTTGATTTTATGAGCATTGCATACTTACGGCGCGCGGTTTATATGATTGCATCTGATTCGTCCATAATGGAACCATCAATAGACTACTTACAGTGACGAAATCATTACAAAACTGTTGCAGATGCGATGATCTAAGTGCATTGACGTTTCGTAACCCTATTGCTCCTTTAGGCGTTATACTTCGGCGAGGCTGTATTAAAGGTAACAGGATACGATTCCTTCGCGACAGATACCGTGAAGAATCACGCCACGGCTTAGTGCTCTTAAATCTAAAGAAATACTGTAACGCAATATGCCCCATTAGCAAATAATAAGTGATTAAGAACTCATAAATTTAAATGACGACGTTGGTTACGTTACTGTTCAAAACGATTTATAACTTCTAATTGATTTTATCTGTCTAATCAGGTTTGCGTCGGTCAAAATTTTTAAAACCACTAAATATTAGGATAGCATCCAGGTCTCTACGTGCTTGGGCACAGGGTTCTGATGTTTACAATATTTTACAGATGAAAGTTTGAATTTCAAAAAACTTTACCTTACTTCGTGGTTTAGCTATTAACTAAATCATTATGAACTTAACTATCATCATCTAAATAAAAATAGAAGAAAGAAGAATACACATTCTGTAACTGCAGACCGAATGACAGACAAGGTAAGGTATATATATATTTTTTTGTATCATTTTTACTTACCTCTTTAATCCTCTGCAGAAGTGGTTCCAGCCAATGCACATTACACTCGACGTGCGAGTCTAGGAAGGTGAGGACGGGTGCAGTGGCTGCGTCAGCTCCCTTCACACGGCTCCTCATCAGACCCTCACGCTTGGAGTTCCTGATCACGCGGACTTTGCGGATCGCGCGGAGGGACGCACCGTCTTCCGCTGATAGGAGTTAATAAAAACTTAATTCATTTTAACCAGCAGTGATACGAGATTCGTTGATGCAAAATATTTTGCTTACGAGATGAGCCAAATAATTGATTTTTTGTTAATACTGTTCTAGTTCTACTTTACAAACCCATAATGATATTTCTAGAGCTCAAAGGACTTAAAATCCTTTTACCACACTGTGCACTGCCGGTGCAGCACTGGCTCGAAAGAACTTGTGACACGATAAGAAGATACTTTTAACGTTAAAATGTATATGCACATACCTTTGTGATAATGGAATTATTTAGATGTGAGATGAACAATAATTTCAAAACTAAGTAGTTCATCAAAGTGACTCAAGACAATTTAGAAAATGGCAATTATTATTTATTTATTTACTACTCGTTCGTAATTCGTTTAAACCATCTCCAACTTTTCTAACATTTTATAACAATCATGCTTAAAATCTATCTTGCACAACAACTTATGCGTGCTTGTAAAACAAGCACAATCGTATGTATATTTTTAAATTCAAAGTTCCGGCACTGGATCTATTAAATTCAAGGTTGTTTACGCAAAATGAAATCTTAGAAAATTTCTTAATATGATGATATTCACTGATGTTATATGAATGATAAGATTATCAATACCAAATTGCTTTGAAAATCTAGAGGTAATTTAAAATCATACGGATTAAAATTACACTACTTAAAAGTTTCACTGATGAATGATTTTATTGAAATCGTACAAAAGTACATGAGCTTTAGTAAACTTGCTGAGAGAGTTAGTTACGACCGATATTTGTATGGAAACAGAACCGCAATTTCTTCATTCTATATTTATTTTAGAAAAACCTTGAAGTTAAATTATACAAGTACTTGGGTTATTCCCATTACGCCGGTAAAATCCCTTCGATATTAAATGCAACCTTGATGTCAAGATTACAGATCAGCCATTTTTAAGGCATGCCTCCTTATTACCTCGTTTCTTATAGCTTGTTTGTAAAAACCTCAGTACCGACGCTGTTTACACACAATAATATGTTTTTATCACAAAACAACGTGAGGAAACCAGTTAGTATTCGTATATGCGGCCATGGGATCGCAACCTGTGACGTATGGAATGCTAACTTCTGCAATTGATATGGCATGTAAATTTTATCTATTCGAAATAAGGCACTATTGAATGGTAAGTATGCACCCTGAATTACCGAAACAGAAAAGCTAAAATTTTGTTTTTCTAAAGGAAATACACGCCGAGACTAGCTAGTCTTTACATACACCAACAAACCTATGATTATGTTCGCAATTGTATACTCGCATGCGAATACAGAGCTCGTGTGAAGTCGTTTGTTTTTTTTAATTGTGAAACTAATTCCATGTAAAGTGAAAATAACCTGTGCCCGTGTCGCTATTGTTGGTATAATTATGAGAAAACTTGATCACTCTCCTTTTGCAAGACAGTAAAATTATAAGCGCTTCAGTAAAATTATCCTAACCCAATTGTGCTATGTCTGTCCACGTATCCATACAGTAGCTTTCTTAAACATGATCGCGTTATGTTGAATTGAATGCAACATATGAGCATAATAATAAATTATAATACGTCCTGTTATCCTTGTTGTTATCTTTGGTTAACCAATGGGTTAACCAAACTCAAAATGTGTCATTCACTATTGATTTAACATAAATGGCCACTTACGGTTATCGCTGAAGTCGTCGACTAGAATTATTTCTTTGATGAGATGTTCAGGACTTCTGTTCAGGACACTGTAATAGAAAAATATGAATAAAAATGTGTTTCAAAAGTACCTTATATTCTTTCAGAAAGAGGTCTGTCAAATTATTGAAAGCCTCGATTCCAAATGAATTTTCCTTATCCTTGACTTTTTCAAATTAAAATAATAACTCTTGTAGAAAATATTTTTTACTAAAAATGTTAGAATGGTGAGATAAAAGTAATTGGTTAGTAGGTTATATTATGTACAAATTGAAAGGTAGAACACGTCAGGATACACACGAATATTGTATACACACACAACCGAGTATATTACCTACTTTTTCATTATCTAGGTAAGATAATGAAAAAGTAGCTAGGTACGAAAATGGGGCCTCGCGCCTTAGAATATTATTATCGATGTCGCAAATTATGCTGTTTCCAACGGCTGCTGAACACCACCTGCTCATTCATTGCCAACTAGTGCTGATTCTGTGCCACAGTATACATATAAATAGAACCTACTTTGACCATAAAATGTAAATATTACATTCCTTTTACATTGCTTATACTTACAGTAGGTATACTCCATGTTGCAAATTTTGGTCTATTAATCAGTATTTTATGTCTGTTAGGTGACCTTCGATCTGAAAGTTGTGAGATCTAATTCCAAACGTAAACACTGTTGCATATTTTACCGTACAATCATCTCTGTTCATCACTCAAATATTTGTACGCACGCCGTTTCATCAATGTTTGATTTGCTCCTCACTGGCTGGCCCTTAACTATTTATATTTAAGAAGGATGCATCGCTATAAAGCTAGGCCTAAATTCTTGATTCTTTACGGTATTGGTGACAACAGGAGTAGAATCACCTTGCCTACTGTACATTTATTTTTATAACAAAACTACTATCTTTTGTAATTATTCAATACTTTACAATAAACAAGGTTTCACTTGCATGGCGTTGCATTAACTCATCCTGAGTTGTTAATAATTATGAAAACGTTGTATATTCTGACCTGACGATGGTGCGTAGCAGAGTAGACCTGGCCTCGTTGTGGAATGTAATAATTACACTTGTTTCTGGCAAACCTTCATCGTACTTCTTCAGTCGACACCTAGAAAAATAAATTCAGTTAGCAAACAAAACAAAAATGAGTATATGAGTATATATATACCTATTACAATATTTTTACTGAGTTACGGAAAAAGTCGAAAACAAAGTAACAGAAGCACTACTGTCAGTTGCCTTTATCTTTCAAAAGTTAATATTCCATATTGTGATGGCATTTTTCCCTATTAAGATAATTTTGCTAGAGTCGCGATATTAACAAATTCCGTCACAGACCTTCAGATATTCAGTGTGAGTCAAAAGTTATATTCAAAAGATCTTTTGTAGGATAATTAGCATAGTAATTAAGTGGTTTCACACACTAATAATGTAAGCCGTTCTCATAAGCAAGGGCATCTATAATCTAGGTACTTGAACCTTGTTAACCTTTAAACAAGTCTAGAGTGGTCATTGCGCTTGCATCTAATATATAGTATAAACAAGTATATCCTGCGACATGATAATCTATTTCAGATAATTATACAAAATTTATCAAGGCCTTTCACTTGCGGTAAGTAAAGTAAGTTCGTATGAGTCGGTGGCCAATTCTGGTGACGGAGTTTTTAGGCCGGCTTAAGGCTCCGTCATGGCTTAACGACTTAAATTGCCGGGACCGACAATATAACGTGCCCTCCGAAGCACGGAAGCGCTCAGATGAAAATGCTACTGGCGGTCACCCATCCAAACACAGACCGCTTAGAACGTTGCTTAACTTTGACGATTTATTAAGAACGACTAAGCAAGCATGACCACGAGCACTTCACTTGCGGTAGAACTTTACTATAGCTTAAACGGTTGCTAAATTTATTGCTATCTTTTTCTTTATTAAGCCTAGTAGAGTGATAATATAAAGCCATAATAGTAGTATAATTATGTACCTGCTCTCATGTAAATTCTAAGAGGTACCTAGCCTGCTTTTTGTCACTTAATTTATACCTCATTTTATTTTAGTTTTTACATATGTAATTTTTAATGAAAATAAAACTCTTCTCAATTCTTTAATTACTTACATGGCATTCCTAGTATCAGGTACCGGTCGGTTGCTCGGTAGGTTGTCGGAAGCCGCCTGGTTGAAGCGGTTCCTGACGTATGGATCCTGGTCCTTGGAGCCGCCAGCCACGTAGCCCCCCTCATCGAAGTACGACCGGCCCGTGCTTCCCGGCGCCGTGTCCTCAGGAGATGCTGGACTGCTCTCTGGTTCCTCGATGTCATGGTGCTGCTTGATCAGACGTAGGGCTATATTTTCTTCCTGTAGAAAAAAAAAATTATTATGTAATACCAATGACAAATGTAAGCACCTATTCTTCGTCGCTGGTAAAACGAAGTTAGCACAAGACCGTAAGAAGTGGCATAAAGATAGAGAGGCCTAGATCCAGCAGTGGGCAAAGTCAGGTTGTGGATGATGACGATGATGATGGTAATACGCACAGGATCACGAGTGTATCCCCAAGGCAAGCTAGGTAACCACGATGGAGAAAAACTCCGTCACCAGAGTTGGCCAGATACGTTTATATACAAAAGGCACATCTTCACATTTTACAGAATTTGGTATTCCATACATGACAGGTTGCAAGCTCATGGTAACCTATTATGTAATGGTTTATATAAAAATATCAAATAGTTTCAAGTTTATAATTCGGCTATGTTTATATTATCTTTGCTGGTAATTCATCCAATCAATAATCCACATTTTATGGTTATTTCTGTTTAGCACGAACCTTTCACTCCGTTGATTCAAAAGTCTTGCTGAAGCGTGAAACTTTTTATCCTAAATTCATTGTGCAAAAACGAAACTGTAAAATCAGATGTTTGAATTTTCAGAAATTGTAAGCAATTCTTATTTACCTACGATGTCAAATTATTTTGACATGAATCCCCATTTCCCTTGGTCACGGCATCACGCGTGAACGGCTGGACCGATTTCATTAATTTTTTTTTGTTGTGTTTGTTATTGTCAGGAGAAGGTTCTTATGACAGAAAAAATCTATATATTAATCATGGAGGGCGTGAAATAAGGCTTGAAAGTTTATATGGGGAGTTGGTAGTTCCAGTTAAATGCAATAGATGGCGTTGCTAATAAGTATGTTATTTCGCTGACGAAGTCGCGGGTACCAGCTAGTTTATTCATAAAATGTCATTATTTATAATAATTTTCCGGTTTACAGCCTTAGAGGCAACTAAAAGATGTTTTCTATAACTATAATTCGGCCTTGACATATAGCACACAAATAGCGCATATTATAAACTAGTTCTGGGTGGGTGTCATCTATGTTATTGCAATCGTTTGGAACGCAAATTAGAAAAACAGAATTTGATAATCGACTCATTGTGTCACAAGGCCTATCGGTTTATACTTGGGCGGCTAATGGTTGGAACAGCGAATGATAGCTTGATCGTGTGATCAAGCAATCATTCGCAGTAGTGTATAGTATACTGAGTTCTTGGTTTTCAGTATTGTGTTATACTCGTAGGTATACCTACTGAGTAGATTTTCTTTCGTAGACGTTCTTTGAGCAATAGTCTTTCTTAAACTTTCGCGATCACAATTCATCTTTAGAGATATATTACAAGCGAATGATTCGTGAGGCAATTGAAATCAAGAAGTACCCAAATTTCAATCGTGAGGATGGTTTCAAGCTCCCAACTGCGTGGAATCCCGTGATTAGTAGGTGCAAGGCGCGTCGTAATGTGACTTTTCGGTGTGAAGATACTGTTAGTGTAGTGTGCCGTGGTGGACGTGCGGCCGATCTTATTTCTGAAGATTAGTGGAGGGTAGTTCTATATAACTACCGCCACTTTTCGTCGGCTCCGCTGACCTACCTCCAGTTCGCCCGCGACCACGGTTGTTGCAATACAGCCGAAACGTCGGGAAATAATAAAGGTAATACGCGATAAAATCCTGTTACAAAATATATCTCTAAAGATGTTCTTTGAGCACTCGGCCGAGCACTCAGGGATGTGTTTACCAGTACCGAGCACTCGGCCGAGATCACTGTCTCGCTCATTTACTCGATACGTGTAATCCCACCATAAATCCGACAAAAATACATTATGTTTCGTATAGTTTATTATTATTTTATTTATTATTTGCTTAGCTAGTAATGCTGAGTGAAATGTGCGGCATTATTTATTTATATAATTTTGTATCATCATACATGCAAGCTTATTTCTAATTTTCTTCTTCTAAAGAGATACGCTATCGATATTATACAGTAAGTTATTACGTCATTATGCATAGTTTTATAGATTTTTATAGCTCAGGTATCATCATCAGACTAATAATTTTATATCTTCAGTATTATTTTACCTAACTTAACCTGTTTATTTTAATAATTATTGATAAGTATAGTAATAGTTTGTGTCTCCGTCCAGCTATCGAAGAACAATCTCGAAGATATTTTTATATTTCTTTATATTAATTTCCATAACTGATTTTGCTCGTCATACGACTACGAACTAAGATGGAATACAAGGTACCTATCGCTATTCTATATTTGGTTATGACTTGGCTACACAGCGGTCAGTCATCTAAGTTAACAATTCAGCACTTGTGGTTCACCTTAGATCCTATTTCAAGCTCGGTTATTAACAATGCATTTTCCATTTTCAGGTGCTTCGCTTCAAGCTACGAGTATAGTAAATCAACTTTTGTATTGATAATTGACTTTGTTTTAAGGACCATAATATTATATTGAGAAATGAAAAGTCTTATCAAAATTTTTGATTCCGACGGTATTCAAACCAGCAACGATCAGACGATCCTCCTAAAGCCGGAGTGCCTTACCTTTCGGCCACAGAATCCATGTCGTCACAATCGAAATTTTTGATAAGCTCATATTTTATCGGTTATACCAAAGTGAAATACCTAAGTGTGGTCTAACACTATAAAAAAAAAAAAAATTATAGACTGTATTTCCACTTGAAAGCACACCCGAGTTGCACTTTCTCGTTCATCTGAATTTTCCGGTTATTATCAGGAGCTGGCAGCTTTCTATGCATATCCGATGAATTAAGCCGACGATGGCTGTGAAAGTGCCTTGCTAAGGATATGCAATTATGCAATATAACTTAATTGCTTTTTTATTTATTTTTTTTATTGCAAAAATGTTTAAATCAATAAAAGTATACATTAAAAAGTAACTTTTGTTGTTTAGTCCTGTTGGAGATTTAACTTTACTTTACTTTACCACAATTTTAGCAAAATAAAACTTTACTTTATTTTTTGAATCTTTAGACGAGTATTGAATAGTCTTCTACTTTCTTAGTTGTTTTTTAAGAATTTACTATTCTTAAAATATTTATTTCTACAAGCTTTTGTGTGGTCTTTAAGTTGTATTATTTTCTTCTTTACAACTTTTCTTGAAATTGTTAGGAAGTGATACATTAGTCTCGAACAGGAAACCGCAATATGACCAACATTTTCAAGAAAATTTGGGAGTGAACAAAATTGAACTCTACCACAACATAATAAAGCTCGATGGATTCTGGGGATTTTCTTTGCCAAGTCGTACACTGCATTGCAGACATAATACTTTCGGTATTATGTATTATAGTGCCACTTTGTCATAGTCGACAAAGCATGACCTTGCGTAGACAGTTAGTGTGAGATGTTTATGGAAGATGTTTTGTATGTGTAATTTTCTAGGGCAGTCAGTGTAATGTTATAGCGGTTTAAGTTTGTGGTTTATGTTGCGCCTTCATTTATTAGATGGAATAAACGGTAAAGCACTTTCGAGATAAATAAAATACCTAAGTTACAATATTATTATAACATTTTTTACATTTTGCCTGGGCATCGTAGTACTGGGTGTAGTTTTAGATAGATCCCCAATAGTGACCAGCCGTTATAGTACATTATGGTACTAGTGTGTAACATTAGGCGAGGGTCTTAAGACAGCCGAGGACGGTAATATATATTCTTATTTAAATAGATAATTTTAACTCGTACGTGTTTAATAAATAAAACTTTCACTCAAATATAACTTTTGTTTTCGCTGTAATAAAAGAAAACTTTAAATTCCCCATTTTGTACGTGGCAGAATAGGCGCAAACCCTATGCGCGGAAAATAAAAAAAAACCTCATCCCTTTAGTCTGTGGCCGATCGCAATGCGTGCGCATAGGAATACTGATTAATTTTTCCCGCATTAGCGAAACATTTTTCACAACTCGTTTTCACTGTTGAAAATGAGTTTTTATTGTTATTTTATTCACAAGTGTGTTGAAAAACGTCGTATGATACACGTGTGTATTGATGATTACCGTCCTCGGCTGTCTTAAGACCCTCGCCTACGGCTCGGGTCTCAATGGTGCCTCGGCGGTAATCACCAATGTTACACACTGGTACCATATGTACTATTACTAGTTCTTTTAACTTTGGTTAAAAAACTCTATGATCACATCCAGTAGGTACATTCTGGAGTGTACCCACATGAAGAGAGAGCTACTTACTGCAAATAAAACCTTAAAAAAACAATTACATCTTCGAGTTTTGTAAAGTTTTATTTACCCGCAGAGTTCATTGAACACAACTAACCTGTCAAGTATACGATTTGCATTGTACTCAAGTTCATTCATTACGCTGAACAAAACAAATAGAATAGCATTTATTGGTCACACCTACACTTGAGAATAGCTCCTACTACGTTTATTAAAACTCGATAGTAATATCCGTTATTTTAATGAATATTTTATTGGCTGAATAATTTGTATAAATAACATGAAACTCGACTCTATTATAAAAATCATGTGAGCCAGTAGCCAACTCAGGTGCTGAAATTTTCAGAACTCTTACTAAGCGCAATAGGGTATTTCTTCATTCTATGATCCATATTTGATTAGTTTCGGGCTAGATGATGCTGTGTGACATGATCTCCATTATTACTAGCTTCCGCCCGCGGCTTACATAATACCTACAAGCTTTCAAAATAGGAATAGTCTACCCACATGCTATTCCAGAGCAATATTCAAAGCTAAATTAAAGTCCTAGATTAGGTCCGTGTTTCAACGTTGGTCTTATCGATTGAATACAATGTAGCTCGTAGTAAGAAGCATCCGAAAATTCATCAAACGATCTAAAAAACGAAAGCGAATAACACCCCAGGACTTAGGTATTTTTTTTTGTTTTAGCATTCCATTAGTACAAAGTTCGAAGTAGTTAGCTACTTTGGATAAGTCGAAGTCGAACTCGCGCGGACCGGACCGTGATGTAACTGATCAAGGACGCGGTGACCATACTTTCACTATCTTGTACGTGGATGTGTAATTGGATTAGAATAAGTATTCGATTAGGGATGTCACAATACTTTTTTATTTTAGGTAAGTATTCAATATTGTAAGGCCTTTTTTTCTACATATTCTATGGATGTGGATATGTTGACTGTTGTATTTCATTTCTCTATTATAATTGACAGAGTAGAATAAATTATCGTAGCATATAACGAAGTGTTAAAAAAGACAGCTTATACGAAATACAGTTGTACTTGGAACACGTATCATATTCAGTGTGAAAAGGCCTAATAAGATCTCTACAAATAGATGTGGGCATGTATCAAATATTATGTGTTTGGACATGTCTCTGACTACCCCCTTTAGACGTCTTCAAAGGATCTGGAATAAGTACTTAATAAAAAAGATCTGAGAGAATGTCTACCGCACCTTGGGGATACAGTCGTGAACCTGTTTACGTTTTACAAATAATATTATTTTCTTTATAACGTCCTCTCTTTTTAACCGACTTCAAAAAAAGGAGGAGGTTATATGGTAGGCTGTATGTATGTTTTTTTTTTTCAAATGTAAAATCACAACAAAAAATCAAATCTAATGACATCTCAATAGTTTTTTAAAATAATACTTTGTAAACAGCTCAGCGAATTGTTTTCTACAGGAATTCCCTTGCTCTCTAAGTTATTTGAAACATTTTGTAGTAAGTATTATTTTTTATATTATGTATAGGTATTTATTATGAAAATATAAACTATATGGCAACCCTAAAGCTAATTCAAGTGCGTTTTTGTATGCGGTCATCTCAATATCGTTATGTAAGCGGATGCACACATACCACGCATGACAACCGAGCAGTAATCATGTGCCACTTTTATTTATCAAGCTCATACATCTGTTTTAAAATAAATGTTGTTTCACTTTTCATAGAGGCATAGTTTTGAGAAGCATGTACTGCACATCTAACATAACTTTGTTTGAACAAAAAAAACAGAAAAAATAACAACTTTAAACACGAAGGTGTGGGTCGCGCACACGGTTAAGTATACGAGTAGGATTTGGTGGTTTAGAAGTTTCGGTCCCCCTGTAAGTCTATAAGCCAAGGAGGCCTAATAGATGGATCAAAAACTTCATCAAACGTTAGCAGAGTTGCCCACTATTTCTCTCATTGAAATTCATTGAAATCTTTGTGCTTGCGGTAACTTTGCCTATACTTACTTAAAAAACTTAACAAAATTATTTCAAAACTTTATAAAAAAAACAACGCAAAATAAAGCTGAAAATTTAATAAACATTGCTATCTTGTGTTGTTGTTGAAACCAGTAGGTACGTTTCAATATTTTTTAAGTTTTGGACTCTAATGTTTTGCAGGCATACCTACCATACTTATTTACAATAAGTTATAGTGAATTTTATCAAAACTTATCCGAATTAGCTGTTCACCAAGACTAATGCCAAAAGCCAAGTGTTTATAATTGATTATACTTAGCTAAAATTAATTATTTTCTCACTCTCATTGAATTTCACACTTATTCATGATAACATTCATAAGAGTTTCTGATAATGTTAATTAATTTAAGCTTAAATTGCTTCAAACGACGGAAAAGGTAAAATAAATACTTCTTAATTACATCTTGGATTATGTAGGTATAAGGTAATATTTGTCTTTTATAACTACGAGTATTATTTAGCTTTCGTTCCTTTAATTATTTATTTATTATTATTAACTCATTTATTTCAGATTAAAATCCATATAAAAAACACATTAAAAATTCACAGTCAAATTAAAAATATAAATAAAATACAATCATTATAATAATATCTAATACTTACATATCAAATTAAAAAATTAAAAACAATAAAATTATTCCTAACTTAACCTACCTACGAGGAGCCCAACAGAATCTGCATCCATTTATGCTGGATGGGACAGTCCATACGCGCAGCAATCATCTGTAGAATCTTTAAGAACCGTTTATTACTTTATCAAAATGGCGTGTAATCCCATCGCATAATTAGCAGGAAACTGATTAAAATCTTAAAGTTATTGATTTCAATCTTAAGCATACTGACGTATAATGAAAATGATTACTTTCCTGTTCCTAATTAAGCTCACATAAACGAAGATTTAGCAATCGTGTTAAAAATTTTGTTTACACGGCTGGAGTTTCGCAAAATGCACTTAGGAATATCTATAAATGCGTACAAAAATAGATTTAGAAATATGACTCCGAACGATGAACATCACGAAAGGAGAAACGTCGTATGAATTTTATATTGCCATTCGCTCCCTCGGGATAGAATGGGGATATTTTAGCAGCCTTAGATATTTATAGCTTAGAAGTTACATTGGTCGTTTAAATATTTTAAAGCTGATTCACTACGTGATCGATATAACCCAAACCTTAGTTTCTTTGGTAGTGCTCCAGCAATGAATTAAAGCTTAGGATGAGTTCTTAAAATGTGTATAGTTTGTACCTACCTATTTAATACAATTTTATAACATTGAAGCGCTCCTAGTCGTGCTTGCTTAGTAGTACTTGATAGATCGATGAAGTTAAGCAACGTTCGAAACGGTCTGTAAGTGGATGGGTGACCGTCTGTAGCAGTTTTATCTGAGCGCTTCCGTGCTTTGGAGGGCACGTTAAATTTTTGGTCCCGGCTATTTAAGTCGTTCAGACTTGACGGAGGCCTTAAGGCGGCCTAAAAACTCCGTCACCAGAGCTGGCCACTTACTTTTTATAGCATAACCAAGATTGATAGACGTGGATTGATTGTAAAATATAATAAATGAATATAATACGATAACTGTTATGATATTAAAAAAGCTTTTCTTTTACCTATTCTTTGGAACCAAAAAATATTTGACAATACTGATTTAGCTTCATTGTTTTAGATATTTTCACCCAGGGATAGCCGGTTTTACTAGAAATGGTTTGGATTTTCAAACAAGTTGGAAAGTTACTTGTAAGCAATATGCGCTCTAGTCACGATCCTAGGCTAAGCTTACCGCACTGCTATTGCGAAATGATCCTTATTACGTTCGTAATTGAGGCTAGGTTGGATTGGCTCTGTTGATTAAGGAAGCTTGCAACGTGTTCCTATAAATTCAATTACGGGGAACTTCGGCTTTCCGGCCGCGCGGGAATGTAACCCTTGATTATGTAACGTGATAGAAACATGTCGACCATCCTACGCTGCTTCCTCCGCTAAAATAAACTATAAGAAAATGGAGATTTTAGGACAAGATATTTTAATATGCAGACATAATAGCCAAGCCAGTCAATCCTGTAAGCATTTTCAAATTCCATTCCAACATTCCACATTGTTGGGCCAAATATAGCCAAGTTTGAAATTATTTGTCCAAACAAATCAACTTTATTTAACTTTCTATTATTTTCGTGTCATTTTGTATTTTTTATACTTGATTAATTTTAAATGTTAATTTAGCAAATGTAATATTATTAAAAATGCATCCTGATCGTAAAAAATCTACAAAATAAATATTTTCTGAAGCACAAAATCTGTGGTTATAAAATTTAGTCACGCAATATTATGTAGATTACCTAGTTATGTAACTTCTCGCTTACTTCCGAACAAGTATATTGTGAGGACGCATTGTCATAGGATGGGGCGCGTAGTTCTGTCATCTCCTTTCATTTAATTAAGAACGAGTTGGGTGGTTGGAATATCATAGCTACTCCAATATAAATAAGTAAATATGAGAGCACATGCATTTTTCTTGACACTTCAATCAACGACACGAAGCACAAAATGTTTACTGAGGTCCAAATATAATTTGCCTCGGAGGCACGGAACAAAAAGTAAAAGCTATCTAGTTAAGACAAATAATTGTAGAGCAGCGGCATACGTAGATACAATCTAAAATAATATAGCTGCCAGCGTGAGGCCCATTACCTAATGCGAGTTAGTCAGTTCATATGAGCTAGTGGTTTCATGATCGTTTTTGTCTGGCTAAAGTCATCCGTCATCTACTCGTTTATCTTTTCTGAACAAGTGCTCTCACATTTACTTTTGAGTGTTTCGCAAAAAATTCCTTCTCAATAGTCAAGCTGCATCGAAAATCAAAGTGTCACTTTTTTATCCCACTATTACTATTTTTTTTTCTTATTTTTTTTATGCACACTGAGGTATTTGCTCAGATGAAGCCAAGAGTTTGGTTTATATATACAACATTAACCTTCAAAGACGTCAGGGCGTTTTCTGCAACTCATCCTATTACGAGTCAGAAATCATTATAATGTCCTTAACTATACTGTAGATTACTAAAAAGTGTTCACTCATCACAGATGTAATAGAGATGAGATGTTTTTTTTAAAACGTTCTATTGGAATTATACTTCCATAATTGGAGCTATTCCGGCTCAGTTTATAGCCTAGCGAATTATGTATCGCCTAGTCTTCGTTCTTTTTACAATTATAAACTGTTTAAAGCTGAATTAGTAATTCCTCATTTGTGGTTTAGCTTCTAAATTATTTTTGATTCTAGATGTTGTATGATGATGACAAAATAATAAAATGGAAAGTAGTTTGTTATCCAAACCAGACTTAACAATAATAATTTGATATCAGAATCAAAAATACAAAAGAAAAAAAAAACAATTTTTTTTACGAAAAATGTAAAAAAAAAAATTTTTAAAACTATAAAACAGTTTGAATACTTTGAAAGCTAGGAATGTTAAGTTTTGGCATAAACAAATTATGAAGTTACGTAACTAGAGTGGTTAATTGCTACATCTAAATAGCAAGTGATGGATGCAGAGAGAAAGCCATGATGGATGCTGGAAAGTCAGGAGATCAATACAGGGTAATCATCATTTGATACAGTTACCATTTGACACAGTAAAATAATTGATGCAGATCGATTTGAATTGATCGGTGAGAAAACAGACGATTTTTCGATTTCATCTACTCAAAATCATCAAACTCAAAACCCCATCTCTTTAATGTCCCAGGCACTGTTGCGACAAGATGAATGTAGGCAAAGGTTACCTCTTGCAGCTGTTTTTATCATCTAGTTAAACAAAACCTTCAGAATAAAAAGTAAAAGCAAAAACTATCAATTTTTTTTCTAACCAACCCCATTTTAAAATTAAATAAGTTTTTTTGAAAAAATTTCAACAAGTACTACAAGCTTTTAATGGGTTACCGTGAGAAACTTCTCCGATGTAAGTACAAAATTTTATTTTAATCAACTTATTATCTGAGGAGTTCTGTTCTCCATCATCAGATCAGCTCGCTGTCACCATATTTTAAAAATTAAGATGATACTTGATCTACAAACTGAGTTTCAACTCAATCAGCCTGAGGAGTTCCGTTCTCCATCATCAGATCAACTCGCTGTCACCATATTTTAAAATTGTAGATGATATTGATCTACAAACCGAGTTTCAACTCAATCGGCCTATTTTCTGAGGAGTTCCGTTGAACAGCTCCTGATTTCATCATCACATCAGCTAACTGTCACCATAAATAGTGCATTGTCACCGAAGACTCATAAGTGTTCCAAAATTCAGCTCAATCGGACATCGGGAAGTGGGTCAAATTAAGCATGCAAGATTTGACCCGGACAAACATACATACAAACATACATTGCAAGTTAATTAAATGCTTTTAATAGGTAGGTATTATATATTGGCATGTTTACGAATCGTTGTCAAGTTTTTCTTAAACCGAAAGTATTTATAATAATTCATTCAGATACAACAAATGAGTAATGAAGCAAACTATACATATAATTGAGATTTTGTATGAACTCAGTTGAACAGGACGAAGCGAATAAAGGCTGTAGATAAAGTATAACATGATTAATTATAAAACACTAGGGCCCTTACTAATAAACTTGACATAAAGTTATGTCATGCATAAACTAAAAATTTGTATGGTTATTCATAGGTTATGCATGACATAACTTTATGTCAAGTTTATTAGTAAGGGCCTTAATATTTATGGACAAAAGGATAAGTATCTTTTATGAATGGGTCTGTTTTAAAAACATTGACATGATTCATTGATTAAACTGATATCATTTATATGAATATTGGAACTATAATACGTAAATTGATGAATCATTTTAAGTTGACCTATTTTTCCATTTCGGCCACCCTTTCTGCATACAAGTCATACATAGCCTAGGCTTCATAGATGAGAGCTAATCTTAGTAGATGTAATACAAAATAATAAATCTGACCTTTATTACTTACTATCATCAAAAAGGTTAATGTTAGGTGCATAAATAAGGAACTAGTCTTGACCGTTGTGCATTGTCTTTTACAAAAATATTCTAGAACTTTCCATGTTGTGAGAATTATAGCACTTTTACTTTTATGAACACTTTGTTACAGTCGTTATCGTGGCTATATCACCATGATTCATTTATTATGTCGCCTGGAGGTAAATTTTTCTCTACACGCAGGTATGATAATTTTATCATGTTAAGCGATATTTAAAAACTATAAATATTATCATACTTTCGGAAATTTGAGTTCTAAAACAAAGATGAAACGTACAAACAATTCATACAAAGTTGGCATTGGTAGGATTACTAGTTCTGGTCTTCTGAACGGTGATGACGATGTTAATCAGCATACGCAACACATACTAGCAATTTGTTTGCGATAATGACCTATTGTTAAAGATATCTTAGGTGTTAGGCTTGTCCGAAGATTTGAAATAAAGGCTTCTCCTGCTTATTACTTAACTTATTTAAGCATGATTGAGCAACAGCATTCAGAATTCTCATAAAAACCTAGGTAACCTAGTGATGTGAATCAAAATTAAGATGACGAGATAGCGTTTCGTAACCATTGTACGGACAACAATGAGTTGCCTCACAGCTCCAAAAGCGGCAACTATCAGATGTTTCAGTTAGATACCGTAATGGCCCATTTAAGTTCCTTTTACTAGGCATTAGTTGGTCTAGCTAGGTCATCTTAATACAGTAGAAACGTTGAGAACTTGAGCTTTGTTTTGTTAATGAATGAATGAATGAATGAATGAATGAAAATTCTTTATTGCACACTATTAATAAAATTAAAACACACAAAAATAAAAGAAAAACCAGATAAAAATGTACAATGTGCGGCCTTATCGCTAAAAAGAAAGTGAAGTTAATGTAAGTTCCGGGGGTAAAATCCAATGACGCATTTGTGGGCCTTGGGGCATTACTATCGAGACTGATAAGTTTAATTCAAAACGTTATCATTAGTGGTGCAACAAACAATTTTGTTAACAAGAAGTTTGTTTACATGAAATTCACATTTTATAAAATTATAAATATTAAATATAAATATTTTCCCTTAGCGGAAGAACTATAACGGTATGGTGCAATAGAAGAGTTAGTAGAGTTGGTAGCCAAACAATGAAATTAGCGCAGAGCTCCAAAATTGGCTCCATCCAGATGTTACAACCATTGTGATAGCTAATTAGATATGTTTCAAAACGAATCTTGTCTAAATGTACGTCTCATCATTATAGACGCAAATGAGATCAAGGAATGGACGACCTCAATTCTCGTGTTGATCATTGAAGAGATAGATCGTAGATTCAACTTGTAAATCTTATTGAACTATGCTGTAAATGTATTGTTTTCCAAAATTGCTACAGAAAATGTAAAGTAACGGTTGTTTTGATTGAAAAATAAATTGGAAATGGCCATAACTGACATACCAATCTTCGCCTTTATTACATTCTTTTTTAAGACTGGTGGTCCATAAAACATTGTTAATCGTAATAAAATCTTCTTATAAAAACCATTTATGATATGTAGAAGAAACATAAAAAACATTAGGTGTACTTACAATTTACATCAAAACCATGATATTTTATGCCAGCAAAGGCGACACTCAAATCGAATTTGGTTTCAAATAGCTTATTACAGGATTTCAGTTGGCCCTAAAAAGCATAGAGAAAAACTTGAAGGATAAGCGGCTAAGCGTCTTAGTTTAGCTCTTTATTTGTAGACTATTGGAATGACCGCGGCTCGCACACTACCATTGCCTATGCCATGCCACTTCTAACTGTAATTGTATATTTCCGTTCGTCGCAGTTCTTTCGTCGAATGTAGTTGCAAAAATAGTTACAATTAAAAAAGTACGTGAGTTTCGTTCGGGTCGGGTACACTCGGTTGGAACAAAGTTTGTACATTTGTCATTTGTGACATTTTGCGCATCTTGTGCACCACTTTTCGTACCATTTTGCACCATTTTGCACAGTTTGTGAAGTTATCAACGAAAACATGTTTTGTGCTTCTTCTTGTGTTTTTGCTGTTATCCTTTTATCCCCAGGAGACAGCGATATGTCGTGACGGTAAAATCGAACGCTTTTTTTCCTCTAGCCCCTTTTCTCGATACCGTCCGAAAAGGAACTTCATTCCTAAACACTTTTAGATTGGGATAACTTTTAGCTTATAATCATCATACAAATCCATTCGAAAATGAAAGATTATTTGATTTATGATTCGTTTTGGAAATTACCTCATTGTACAGTACATACAAACAAACTATATTAAGATTAGTAGTAAAGATCTTACGAGAATAAGCTCCTTGGCCTTTTAGCCATGCCTCTGATATTACGAGCGGATTTTGGTTAATTGAAAACAATTCACCTGTGTAATGGTAGTTGCCGACGCGTAATCTTGCGTGTAGGTCAGACGGTCCAACTATAGACGGACTTTTACTACCAATTACGTAAGTCGTAACTAGTTAGTTTTAGATTTTCAATGATTTGTAGTTCCTTTAGATGATTTAGATTTACATTTATTTACAGAATTAGATCAACTAAAAGTATAATAATAATATAACAAATAGTAAATAAGTAGTACTTATATCAGTCATCTTAGTACCCATAACACAAGCTCTGCTTACTTAGGGGCTAGATGATGCTGTGTGAAAAGTCCAGCATTATTTATTTTGTTAACTACTTTACATTAAAAAAAACACTAGAATCATTTAAGCCATCTAAGTAAGGATCGTTGAAAACAATCTATAAATAGCTGAACCGATCCAAGTCAGAAGCATTTTAAAACGCTTCGTTTTTCTTTATTTCTTATTCCGAAATCAAGCCATTCAGTAAATATTAAGAATATAATGAAAATACTCTGCTTTCACGTAAATGTTTGCCTAATTCCATAAAATTTTAACAGTTACCGGCTACCGTATTCATTTATAAAACCAAAGTTAGTCTTGAAGATAGGATTTACGCCAGTTAACATAATTATTATGTATGATATTAAACTAAATACATAACACTAACTTTTTGAACTATTTGGCTAAAAAAAAACGTTTAGATAAATTGGTATCATGTTGCGTGAATTTTTAGCTTTCATTTATGTACCGACATCATAAGATTTAGTTACGTGTATCATATTTGATACGCATCATTACAGCAATCATCTCGGAATGTTTACGCAATAAGCTGAGCTTATTGTTATTACCTATTTATTTAATGCCCTTTTCCGTTCAATTACAGAGTCAAGTGACAAAAAAACTACTGCTATTATGTCTTTCTTTAGTTACATTACAATATTTGACTGATTATAAGCATCATCTTGAAAAAGGTATGTTGTATTGCGTAAAGAATTATCACACTTGCCTTAAGTGAGCACGTGAAAGCCACAGAATATGATTCAGCGAAAGTACGTCCTTGTCTTTTCTCTGTTTAGTGTCATTTCTGTGTCACCTTTGTTAAGTTGATCGTGTCACTATAGTGCAGTAGTAAAATAGTGTCACTATATATCGCGAATTTCTCTGCGAGCTCATATTCTGTTCTAGTTTCATAGTTCAATAATTGTTTCACCGTACTCTTACGATGTTTACACTTTGACTTTAACTGTGCTTGAAAACACTTAAATAAAGACCTCAATGGTATTATAAAAGCAAACTATTATTTCAATGACGTTTCGATAATTATTGTCTGCGGTGCTGCGGTTCAATTCAATCGCTTTGCCGGGAATCGATTCCGCTGAATCGATGGGATGGGATGAAATAAAACACTTTGTGGTCCAGAAAAACGTAAGGCTATTGGCATAGATTTTTTTTTAATTTCTTTTGATTCAATGTATTTCTAATTAAAAGACATATTTTGAATGAAAAATAAATGTAAGTAGGTAGTTGGTACCTACATAATCGTATTTCATTTATTTATTGCGAGAGAAACAGTAACATTCTCAGTGATACCAGCCATAATCAAACCAGTTCATTATTTTTAAACCCCTAAAGGTGCTTAGTGCCGCTAAAGGAAACTCGTAAATAAATTAAATGTATTCGCCTTGCACGGAGGGCTGGTAAGCTTCTAAATAAAACATTCGGTTGGCGTTGCACTCAGACTGGTCGGAAACGACTAAATAATAGAATACTGGTAGTTTTAACTAGGTAGATAATGTAAACAGTGATGGCAACAAATAGGTGCCTTGGTAAACCCTTTTAACCCCACTTGAACGCAATGGCCAAATACGCGAGACCTCTATACTCTATACACACATCTATACACTATACACGTAGTATAGATGTTTCACAGTTATATTTTGTAAGTTCAGTAAAAAATCGTCGTTGGGAAAATAAAATTATAATGCGTGTGAAAAACTCGAGCACTTTTGTATCTAGAATTGCTTCACTTGATGTATTGCCTCTAAAACCATTCCATGGACGTGGAATAAAATCAATAGTACTTTTTATCGAGACCTAGATCTTTTGCTTGTCCGATATTCATGAATTTTATATTATTGAATGTTCTTTAGTTCAAACAAAAACCAAGTTCAGTAAAACACGTTTAGCAACCAATGTCACATGACGACAAAAACTGTATGAATAGCGCATGGCACTATATCGCGCAATGAACAATAGTTATTTTGTTTTTGCCTCGTGTGTGCATTGGCCCCCTTTCCCATGGTTGCGACATTTTCACTAATTAGTCCTACTAATTGTTCAGTGTCATTTGAAAGTAATTTTTTATTGTTATAAGACCTTGTATCTGGTATGTAATCAGTTAGGGATTAAAATACGCGCCAACAGTAAAAAAAAACGTAGTTTTTTTTATAAAAAAATAATAGAAGGTATTCTTAGTTCCTAGTGATAAATAGTGCCTAAATAATGGGGAGCTTATGCTTTTGTACTCTAATCTGAAGATTAGTTTTTTTTTTGTGATCTGCTCGAAGTTTTATGTACTAAATCAATTAAGACAGTAAAATTCATTTTAAATGGTCAAGATGAACGGAAATTTTTGACCCGGTACTGCATTTAACAGTTTTATCAAGTTTGTTATAAACTTCATGCTAAAATTAGAGCAACGATCTTTGTAGAGTTGTAAATCCTGATTTAGTTTTTTCCAGATTTTTCATGCATCGAAATGCATAAGTACCTGAAAAAAAAAACAAATGACTTTGAGGATTAACATTTTTAAGCTACATTATAATTATGAAGTATACCAGGATTTACATTTTGTTAAATATAATATATAAATAAGTAATATTTTTATTACAGACATCACTGCAATCTTATAAGTATTGCAGTAATCCTTGTACAGTGCAAGTAAAGTGCTACTAAACAGTTATGTTATGATGCACATGTTGAAACGCAAACAAGCAAGTATTGCTTTACTATTTATGCACAGCAGTATTGAGTTTCGACATTATTCTAAGTTATTACAGAATTATAATAAAACATAGTCATGGTGGCGCCTTAAAGTTTAATTACAATTTCATAAGAATGTTGCATGAGATGCTTTCTCATTCGTTCTCAAACATCCTTCATACAAGCCAATTCATTGGTTTAGAGAGAACTTGGGCCTTTTCATAAATGTCACAATGTTCAAATATGTTTGCCTAGGCTTTCAACTCCCAGATCACAGCTATCTCATAGCCGCTTCATCTTTCATCCTCTCTACATACCCAGCATTACAGCCTTTCTCAATCTTCATCACTACATTTTTCACTCCTCACTGATCATCTACACGCTTAGGCACCCTGATCATACAATGTTGTACAAGTGACCTATATGTATAACCACTCAGTGTTGTGTCCAAGTTGGGTGTTAGACTCTCGCCACAATATAGGTAGAGTTCGTTAGTGTAGGCAGCGGCCAACCATATTAGGCAGTCGTAAAGGCATGGTCAAGCAAGTTGTTTGCCGTCAAATTCACGCTCGAAATACCACCGGCATGTATCGTGATTGTATGAATGAAAAAGTGGTTTTGGTGCGACCTTCTATCACTTGATCAATTTTAAGGGCTCAGTACCTCAAGAGAAATTAATGAACCTTTCTTAGATTACTTCGTTGCGTTTCTGTCTGCCAAGAAAATGTTTCTCATAAAGAAATAATTACTAGTAGGTAAAGTGGGGATGATCTTTTTGTTTCGCACCCATGCCATGGTAATAGGTATAATAGGTCTTCCAAAAACATGGTTTTAATTCAGTGATCCGTTTGCGAATCTGATAAAAATATAAGTTTTTAATGGAAACCCTACCTCTACCTGGTGGCTCATGGCCTGAAACGCACTTGGTCAGTTTATGTTGATCGTATTTGTGCTACATAGTGCAAATATGGCACCTTTTAGTGAATGAATGTTTTTAAGCTTGCACTAAAATAACAAATAGGCGTGCTTTATAAAGAAACTCGTGCGAGCAACAATTTCGAAATCAAAGCGTTATGTGACTTTATGTATCAAGATAACAGAACTCTTGTGAACATACTCAGACAGGTAGTTGTTACGCCCACTGTTAGAAAACTTTATAATTAGTTACCTTGTTACTGGGTGGTTATTATAATCTGTGGTTTTACCAGCTCAGAAAATCGCTACCTTCATCGATCCATGAAGAGACTCAGAAAAACTAATTGCACTTATTGTTTTATGGTGTCAGTGAAACCGATCGCAACATGGGGTAAGCCATGGAAACCGTCGATTGTTCACTTTCATAATCGCTTTCGAGCGCATCCAAGCCACTAGTGGGTAATTGGTAACGTGAGGATGGAAAGTGTTGTTTTGCGGTTTAATTTATACGTACATATGTGGCGTGTGAGCCATACCTACACAGGTAGGTAAGTGTAATTTTAGTAGGCCTTTTATATATTTCTTGATTGGATACCTAAATCAAATAATGATTATGTAAGGTATACTGTGGCTTGGCTTACGTATTTGACTTTATAGTTGTTATAGAGCTCGACGGACACACCGCGCTGGCCGGGTTTCGAACACGCAACCTTCTAGTGAACAAGGATTTTTTTTAATTCACTCTACTTTCAGAGTGCATCCACGCATCTAGACTTGAATTTGATCATCTGTTTGAGTTTACTGTTAATAAAATAGAATTAATTATTCTTGTTGTTTTTTACGGAAGAAGATCAAAAACTCTGCCACTTAAGTACGATCGTTATGAAATCGTTTTTAGCTAAAAGGAAGTAAACTCAATCACTCAATAGAGATAATCTAGATCGAAGACATTACCGCACTAATCTGCATAAGCTCGCTAATGAGTGCAAGGCAGGTTTTTGTAATATGACGCCATCCACTGCTGGGTGATTAGAGTGCGGTAGCTTTTTTTCTGCTACCTATGTTTCTTTGGACATGTTGTTCAGCGGTGAAGTCAATCGTTTCTAGTGATTGCGTTTTGATGAACCTCTTCAATGCAACCACAAATGGCTGCTTAGCACTAGGTGTTTTAAGAGAAAATATTTTCATGCGGCAAACTCATA
Organism: Epirrhoe tristata; assembly: GCA_951394285.1. NCBI lineage: Eukaryota > Metazoa > Arthropoda > Insecta > Lepidoptera > Geometridae > Epirrhoe > Epirrhoe tristata. The sequence goes on from OX596145.1 coordinate 5,953,899, forward strand.
ATAATTTGCCTCTAAACCCATTTTGTTCAAGACACAAATATTTTAAAAGTTTTTTCCTTTCTAAATTGAATAAAGTAAGGAAAATTTTTAATATTTTTGGTCTTTTAGAATAAAAAACACAATCTACATCACTACGGAGAAAATTAGTAAAAGATTGTACAAAAGATGCATACACAAAAATCAGTAATTCTTCCTCAGACTTTTCATCAGTGACAACCCTACTGTTGATGAATATCTTCATCAGATATTGATTGTTGGTCAAGCGTTTGCAATACGGAAGTATCATTTTCATTAGACACGCTCCAGTTTGCGAGTTCGTCGTCAATTGCAATTTGATCGCAAGTTAAGTAATTTGCAAATATAGCGGAGTTTCTCTAAGATCAAGCAACGAATCTTGTAAGATATATGTGAGCTCAGGAACGTAACGACATTCCTGAGCTTTTTAAACTGTAATCTTAATAGTATTCAGACTACAGTGTAAAAAGCTTCGATACTTATACGACACTCTGGTAAGTGTCAAAACAAAGCGTGTCGTCATCACAAAAATGTTGGTAGAGTCAATATAAAGACTACGATCAAAGACATTGCAGTTGTCTTTATAATTACTCAATTACAATGATAGAACAAGCATAGCTGTGTAGTTTGACCAACAACACAATGGCACAATGAGTAAACTAGTTATCAACTGTAACTTTCTTCTCAGTATCACTCTACTGTGACAGTCGATTTAAATGTCGTTAGATTCTACACAATACTCAACTCATACAAGCTTCTTATAAGTAGACAATACGAATCATATTCATTGTGAAGATACAAAAAGGTTTTTATAATGAGTAGTTAGATCGCGCTTGAATAAGAGTACCGTTTACATCTGTTCTTGATGGGAAAGGCAATTAATTATTGTTTTGTATGGTAGATATAATCGCACTATTTATACAAGATGATACAAGTCTGGTGAGTTATTTCGTATGAGTAGGTAAGGAGCTTTGGTTGAGTTTCTAGACTACTTGAAACTCTAGTAACGTTTTCATAGCCAATACTGATAACGTGAAAACACTATGATAATGCAACTATCAGTCGCCAATCCATTTTGTGTCCATCACGAAATTTCACCATCTACGCTACGAGATTTGTAAATTTGAAATTAATTTCGACTTAATTTTGGATACGGAACACACAAACAGACATAAGCCTGTACATCGGTGACGAAATAAGGTCAACACGCGGTGACATAATTACTGAAGATGATGATAGCCCACCAGATAGTGGGAAAATATTTGCGCACTAGACTATTACCTACTGTCAGAGAATATCTAATAATACTGCACCTATATAGGATACTCTTTGCAAATCAATCTGGACTGTAGAACTTTAAAAAAAATTAAGTACTTACACAAGTGTAGTGTCTGTGTCAGTCTTCTTCTCATCCCTTGTCGGCGTAACTGATGCATCCTTCTTCACTTGAGTTCTATATCCAGGATAGCCTCTTTGACCTCTTTATATGATATGACAACAACCTTCACCTTGCTCATGTTAACTAATCCTCGGTTTTCCTCCATCTCTTCTTCCAACTTTTACCTTCTATGTTGTTCTGAAATTGTCATGTTGTATAAATGGCCGATCATCTCTCCTATTCTTCTCGACAGATACACCGCAAAACCGCAAAACCCTCTGCCTGTGTCAGTATGTTCTCGTAATTATACCAGTACGATTAGTACGTTGGTATAGTCAAGTGACCGGGGTGAGCTGTGTACGATGTAAACACGGAAAGGAAATGGATAACTCTTAGGTACTGTGAGTACTTTTACGGAATCGGTTTTTTATGGTTTCTGTCATTACGTTCGCACATGCATTGCTTCGAAAATATGCGCATTAACGTGAGCCTCTAAAGCATAATAATTATGAAATATGATTTGAGATTTATTTATTAGATAGATGTATGATGCATAGATGCCAGTTACGTAGGTACTAGTTGAGTTAGCCTATAAGCTTTCTAATATTTCGCTTTAAAACCTCTACTGATATTAAAGAAATTAATTTTACCAGCAGCTGTCTGAGGTTTGAATTCAGACAGTTGTCTGCGTAACAGTCACTACAAGGTTTACACTTTACATATATATCTAAGTATTTATTTAATCAGGTTTACGTATCATTGGTTTACATGAAAAAAAAAACACAGTTTAAGTTGGGAAATATTCCTGAAGGAACGTAGGACGCAGTTAGAAAGTGATAAAAACTTAGACCTAGAATGGTTTATTGAGTATGTTATAGTAAGAAGTGACACTGTACCTTTCTATTCACACTTATGGGAAGATAAGTTACTTTCTTTCTAGACTTGATAAGTTGATAGAGTAGTACTACCTACTAGAGAGCGGAATGGTGCGTATCCAGATATTGACTTCCGATCCAAATGTTGAAAAAGAAGGTTCTGTCCCAGTGTATCAACAACACGTTTAGTTTCTGAAAGCTTTGAGTTTTGTGTGAGTAGTGAAGCAAAAAACATGAGATAATCCGGTATTTTACGTAGGCTGAAATACTTTTTCATATCTAGCCAACTGAATTAAGATAAAAAATATCTATTGTAACATTTGTAGCGCATGGCGGCTTGAAATCATCATCTCCAAAGTTGACATTAGAATCATTTAAAGTTATTTATCATAACGCAAATGAACTAGAGCCCGCACAGGATAGAAGTCCTTACTTTACATTTTTTTTAGTTATTTCCGCTAAATTCCACTTTCCATAGCGCAGACTCAATTTTGCGCATATACGTCATCAAGTCTACAAAACTAAGACAACCGCAAGTCGCATAGTAATGCGCTAAGACCATTTAATTAATGCCTATCACGTGGACCCTAAATACCGAGTGCTACGCGAAGCTCCATACAATTTAAATTACGTCTGTCCTTGGAGCTATGAGCCACACGACCGACTTTACCAAGTACATTTTAGAATTCCATACAAACTATATAATTAATTTCTCAGTATTATAAATAACATAAGACTTTCCTAGAAATAATTAAAAAGGTATGCAATTTGATAATTACAACTAATTCCCAATAATTTACATTAAATAAGTAGTGAGTTTAACCTGTTGCTGCTTATTACATAAACGTTAAACCTTAGTTAAACCCCATGTTAATACATGTCAAAATAAAACTATTACCACAAAAAAGCGTTCTATTTACGAGTATTTAAAGATCGTTTTTCTAGGGAAAGTTTTTTAGTTAGTCTTAGTCTAAACTCGGTTCATTTTCTTGTAATAAGACGGAATGTTTGGAACAAACTTGAGACGGGACTTGTTTTTGTGCTATGAATTTAAAGTCTGCATTGTTTTGGACAGGTTTATGAAGTACTCATATGATGTCAATCAGTCATTATGTGTCCGTCTGCTTCCGAAATTATACGGTATGACCGACTGTATGAACTTTTGTATGGTTATCAAAATAATAAATTACTTTGTTTTTAATGATGTTTTAGAGATTGAATGCCCACAACGCCACAATGCTTTGAAATATTTAAGCGACCGGTATGTATGGTGGCTTTCGACGATCTGAGTAGCAAAGATGCTTCCAACAGCATCCCAAATTGGTTATGGCCTAAGAGATGAATTTTATAATTATTACTTGGGGAACTATAAAAGGATGCTTCCGAAGCATGCAGACACATCTGATGGTTTCTTCAGCTCGTCAGTCCTAAATTGCCAAGAAATCTTATGGCACGGGACATAGTACTTGTTTCGTGTAAATAAATGTTTCAAGTAGTATTTTAGCTAGAAGTGACTGTAAACTTGAAACTAGCCTTTTGATAAAAAGTTTAAAACTTAGTCAAGTCTACTTCACTAGTTCACTAGACCTCTTTATATTGATGACACGATGCTCTACTTCCCAAAAACGATTACAAAGTTACATACGCCTTCATGGTTCGCTGTGACTACTAATGAAAGTCCAATTTAGGTAAGCCTTTCTTTAATGATTTACGTGTTCCGTATAAAATTATTGAGGTTTGGTTTGTAAATAAAAACTCTCATTTAGTTTCATTTGAATTGTTACGGTGGAGTTGGAGTTTACCCTTCATATGCAAACAAACTTAAAGATTTGTTATCTTTCTATAAATTGAAGTATAGATTAAGCTGCGTTTATAATTGCGCATTTTTTTTACCACAAATCAGTTCTGACTGGTATGTAACTGCAAATTAAAATGGTAATCATCACAAATCTAGGTGTAAATAGTCTTTCTTAAACTTTCGCGATCACAATTCATCTTTAGTTTTTTAATTTTTTTTTCTATATAACTACCGCCACTTTTCGTCGGCTCCGCTGACCTACCTCCAGTTCGCCCGCGATCACGGTTGTTGTAATACAGCCGAAACGTCGGGAAATAATAAAGGTAATACGCGATAAAATCCTTTTATAAAATATATCTCTAAAGATGTAGGTGTAAATATGTGATTTTATTATTGTAATATTTATAGCTTGGTTTTTACAAAACTTTTAATTTTGGGTCTGAATCTGGGAAATTTTATGTTTTTAGATTTTAAACGATGTGAGAATCATGCATTGGGGCAATGTAGACGGTATCTTTTACGCTTTACTGGCAGATTTAACTTAAAATTTTACAAAGATCACTAAATTCATTGCTATTCTAATGATTGAAACAGTGAGTAATCGTTGACAGATTTATTACATCGTTGGAAAGTCTTGCAGAATTCGGACGTGTATTGTGAAAATCAGGGTATGAAAGTAGTGAGTAAATTTGAGAGTAAAACGTGCTCTAACTTAATACGATTCGATAAAGCTGAGACGAAAAGTACGAAATCACCAATTCTGAATTAAAATAAATAAACACACTCATCGCGTCTGAGCAAGTTACCGCTCCGTGGGTTTGCGATCATAATAAAAATACTAGAAACATTTAAAAAAAAGTATGTGAGTGTCGTGGAACCTCCGTGAAACACTTGGTTGGAACGAAGTTTCAACTTTGTTATTTGGCATTTGTCACTTCACTCAGAGAAACGCTTTTTCGTACTAACAATGTAACAATCTATGGACTGTCTTGCGACTGCGCACTTCGCACTGTGACATTTTGATCTATGTATGTGTGGTGACAGTAAAATCGAACGCTTTTTTTTCTAGCCCCCTCGATACCGTACACTGGTAAGGTAACTTGTAGGTTGTTACATTTATAATGATTGTTTATATTCCACAATAATCACTTTACACAATAATCACCGCAGTAGAGGACGGCCCCCCACTAGATGGAAAGACGATCTGGTAAAGGTTGCTGGGAGCCGTTGGGTGCAGGCTGCACAAGATCGATCGCTGTGGAAATCGATGGGGGAGGCCTATGTTCAGCAGTGGACACTAGATGGCTGACATGATGAATCACTTTGACCAACTCATACATAAGCAGCTGCCTATAGTTTTGTACGCACAATGATTCCATCAGTGTCTACATTCTGGCACGTTCTGCTTTGAATCTATAGCTACCTTGGTGTTTAGCTAAACTTTTTGTACCATAGTGAACGGCCAACGACACCTTTTAGAAGCAGAGCATTTTAATAAGACTATTCATGCAAAATAAATGTCGATGACAGATACTTCTATCGAATAGTATGTATTATATATCGTAATAAAATATATCTCTAAAGATGAATTGTGATCGCGAAAGTTTAAGAAAGACTATCCTTCTATCGAGTTCTACTATTACCAATAATAATGCTGGAATTTTCACACAGCATCATCTAGCCCCAAAGTAAGCAGAGCTTGTGTTATGGGTACTAGAATGACTGATAAACTACTTATATACTTTTTGTTTGTAAATACATACATATACAATTATACATAGAAACACCCAGACCCGGGACAAATATCTGTAGATCATACAAACATTTGTCCCGCGGCGGGGATCGAACCCGCAACCTTCTGCGTCGCAGGCGGACCTTCGCCCACTGCGCCACAGAGGTCGTCAAATATTGCAAAGATCAAGTCATTAGGTAAGTCCGGCATTACATATTTTTTTCAGTAAAAAATTCTTTAATCGGAAAACAATACATCGCAAACAATTGCCGGTCAATACTCAAAACAAGTGTTGATATTGTGGTACTGTTTAAATAATTGTCTAAAAACTCCCGTTTTACAGGTAGAGATAGGAGTTTTATCTTGAACGGATGGTCGGATGTATAAAACAAATATTTGACTATCACTGTACGATAAGAGGCAACTGCACAACGCGGTACAGTAACCCCGAATGCTTAAAAACCAGAGTAAATCTAAATTCGGTTTAATAATAAGGAAAACTGAATAATTTGATGCAACCTTGACACCAGTCACCATTTAGGAGAACTATTTATGTGCATAATTGTTTATATTTGAAACAATAGGGATTCTGATGTGTTGTCTGACATTGTTAATATCTCAGACATTTTGTGTTTGAATTCGTCGCTGTTTTTATTTCTCCCCTGCGATATTTTCATCGATTCGCGGCGAGTACCCTCGTTTCTTCGACTTTAGGGTAGTCAACTTGCTCTTTCATCACTGTTGTTGTCTTTGTCTTTTAGTATTGCGTGTTGCGAATGCATAAATTGCACGTTTATAAATAAAAACCTCGAAATTCTTCTGGCGATCTGCCCACTAAAAGTAAGAGGTATTGAAAGTCTAAATAGCTGATGTGGATAAAGGTGTACTTCGAATGCAAATTCCACCTAAACAGGCTTGAAGCATGGTATGAATAATTAAACCATACAATCTCAGGTTTAGGTGTGTGCCTTTCGCTTTATTTATATTCTGTCTCGCATTGAGACGGGATGTAGGTGCTTATATTTCTTGTAATCTTTTTTAGGTACCTTTTTCTTTCTTAGTATTACCTAAGATGCCCAGAAAAGATTATACACATTGGTTGAGCAACATAAAAAAGAGTTAGGTAATTGGTTAGTACATACGAGAACTATAACTGTCAAACTTGGTCAAAACAATAATTAACACCACCATAAAGTACCCAACAGAAATAATTTAAATTAAAAAGCAGCTTGCTTATGGCGGATTTACATCATCTACATTACAAGCTACTGTAGCGCTTCTGAAACTCGTCTACCTAAAATCTTTCACAGAAGTGAACAAGAAAAGGTTTTCCATTAAACTTCACTCTGGAAACCCGCCAGAGAATTTTACTTTTTAACCATTAGTTACTTGTACATTTTTGAATAGGATTTCTTATTAGGTATATCTTCTACCATGATACTAATTACTACAGCATTTATCATATTTAAAAAAAAATCGGCAGATATTATAATATAGGTCCACTGAATCAGTGGCACTGATTACTAAAGTTTACAGCGATAATAAAAAACATCCTATTCTTCGTTACATTTCAAAACATACATTATGAATAGGAATGTAATTGAAGTGTAAGGCAGAAAGTAGTTAAGGAAGTAATATACTTATAAGCAGTTTAAATTGTAACACCTTCCGTGCGAAATCATAATTATGTATTTTGCCTACTTGTAAAGTAGAGTATCGAATGAAAGTGTCAGGGGAAATTAATTAGATTAATGACTGTCTTTTTAAAACGACTAATTATACTATGATTTTGTTGTTATCTACTACTACTAGAGAAATATAGACAGAATTACTAGTATCTGTAGTTAGATAGATAGATTTAGATAGATTTTAGATAGATTTATTTATTTCAATTGTTATAAAGAGGGTAGTAACAAAAAGCTTACAGAAGTGTTTCAAAGAACATGTACAATATTAAACAGTAAATTAGGTTTAGTTCACTAGATCTTTCTTGCCTATTAGCTCAGTTTGCAGAGCAGCGCCACGGATTTGAGGGGTCGTGTGTGTAATCCCATATGTGTGCAATGTTAAAAATCAAGAAATGAAGATCTAAAACTAAAATAAAACCTTCCAGAAGTAAAAAGTCTTTCTGATCGATATTATGCCAATTTGGTATGCATTTCTCGTAACGTCCCTGTCGTTTAAAAGTTAAGACTTAAAACGAGTGGTTCGCTTCCTAATAACTCAGTTATAAAATCACTAGCTCTTCCGTGGCTATTGTGGTAAATATTAAATATGTAGTTATTTTCTCATGTTTCAGAACCACTCTTAGATAACATGTGTGACATATGTGTAATAAAAATATATTAGTTTTTCACTAGGTATTTTATTTAGACTTTTGTGTAGAAACTTTGGTTTCTGTCCTATTATTATGAACGCAATTTTTGTGATTTTGATTGACAGATTATTGATATCAATTTAAAAAAAAACTTTGTATTCTAATCGTTAAGTTGAATTTAATTAACTATTATAAATATGCCATTTACAGCGCAGACTTTCAATTCATAAAATTAGCAGCATTTTATTGTTTTATTTTAAACAAAGTTGCAAAAGAGATACAGCCTTGCACGATTAAGTTATTACGATCTCACACATACTCGAATGTTAATGTACGAGATAAAAATAAGATGATACAAAAGTGAAGGCGTTTGGGTGAGTGCAGTTAACACGCTGTTTGAGGAGTTACTCTGAAAGTGGTATACCATAATTGACACCTACTCAAGTGCCATATGTAGATATAAAAATAAATGAAATAAAAAATAAATGTAGGTAAGTACATTTGCTTTCTAACCTGTCATCAGTGAGTTTTGATGCAGGAATTTTTCGCAAAATTTCGATCTTTCACAGTAGTGTGTGGTTTGTAAGCAACGAAGCGCAATACTGACAATGATGTAAAAATCTTCAGGAAACGCCTACTGACACTGACTGGTTTGAAAGTATAATTCGATTGCTTGATATAATTTTTTATTTTTTTTATTTCGCATAAATAAATTAACCTTTTAGGCTTAATACTTACTTCAATGTGAGATTTTATGTGGTTTTTGACGTATGTCATAACAAATTAAGTCTTGCTATGTACTGAGTCGTGCTCGTTACTCAAATTAAAGCACGACTGACCGACAGATTCTGGTTAGAACAGAGAGAATGTTCAAATGCTCGTTATTATAAATAATTACATAATTTGACTGACTCGAAAATAATTAAATAAAATATGAAAGTGGTAAAATAATAACTACAAGACAGTTTTTTTTATAACTGCAGGACTGATCACGTTTCCTGGTTTATTAAAAAGCAATTAGTAATTACAGTTCACTAGAAGCTAAAACCAAAAGCTACCAAGAATTTGTTTTGGTATCTCAGTTGGTATAAACCAATTTTCAAGAAAATAGTAGGTAATTGAATGGTCATTTTGAATGGTCTGCTAATGGGTTAAATAAGGCGAAATTCTATACTAAGGTAGGTCATATAAGGTGCCTACGAGTACCGCTAATTATTGCATTTAAGTAGGTACCTACCTACTGAAGAACATTGAACGATGCAATCATACAAGTTTGTTTCCGTTTTCCTTTTTGTTGGAATCGGAAATGATTTGTAGTTTATTTGACTTTCTCGAGAGCTTGCTAGGATACATTTTGATGCCAAGTCGAATATTATCCGCAATGCGTCTGAAAATGTCTTCAAACATTCGAGATTTATAAGATTAAATTCATAAACAAGAAAGACGATTTAAAATCATAATAAAATTAATTTTGGAAGAGTCTGAGTTGATCTGTCGGTAATCTATAATCTAATATGGATATTATTACCTAAGTATGTATTCATTGTATTTTTTTTGTATATTAAGTATTTGTTTTATTTAATTATTTTGTTTCATTGTTTAAGGTGTACAATAAAGAATTCTCATTCATTCATTCTTTTTTTTATTAATTACACAGTGGTCTAAAATATGACTGTGTTATAAATGGTTCATTACGTTGTTATTGGTGGTTTACCATAAACCTCTTTTTAATTAAGGTCTCTCTCAATTTAATATCAATCCATAATTAAAGAGACAGAGACAATATTTTAATGTTGAAACAAATTAAACGACTTGATATTGGAATCCATTTAAAAATAAATAAAAGAGTTAACAAAATAGTCGCAAATACAGTAAATTGGCTTAAAAAGTAAAGTAAGGTGCTAAATAATCAGGTTGACTCATTTTTTATGGAATTAATACTTTTGTGTTATTCATAAAAAAAAGTCATCATCATCATCAGCCTATGGCAGTCCACTGCTGGATATAGACCTCCCCTAGTGCGCGCCATTGCGAGAAAAAAAGTAAAAGAAAGTGTTTGAATTAAATAATAGTAAGTTAAATATTATAGGTACTACAGTTTTAAAATGAAAACATCACAATGCCTAAAAAGAGTACCGCAAAATGTTATGTATACCTGCTTACATAGGTATTTACCTATTTAAAAGTTTAATTATATTGCTATTTTTTACTGTGACTAGAGAAGAAAAACACGACGTACCAATACCTTTATGTATTTTGATAAGCAACTAAGGTATTATTATTTACAAAAGCATACCTACCCAATCTGAATGCGAGAATAGTAACATCCAGTAACTATCTCACGATTTTCTAGTTTTTAATTTTGCGTCACGATTCAGGTCAAGGCAATGAACACGCACATTTCACTAAATTATAACGTACTTTCACCAAACATTAGGATATTTTTTTATGATTTTTATCCCTTAATAGTGCGGTTATCGCGCTGCGTGGGACGCCATGGGTCATGCGCAATGAACTCTGCGCTTACATTGCAGCGATTCCTGCCTAAACAGCTGATTCTTGATAAACAACGATCCTTCGGCAATCGATAATTTGCTTTACCTTTGACTGAACGGAGTCCGGCTGCATGTAGTAAAATACTAAAAACATCCACACCGCTCCGACAAGGAACAAGAGTTTCACGTTCCTCCGCATTTTGTTACACAATGTGAGCCACTGTTTTCCGAATACGCGTTCGATTTACGCGATGTGCTTTTGTTTTTATTTTGACGAACGCGGAGCGGCGCGCGGCCGCTCTTCGTAGAGCGAGCGAACTGAACCCAGTTAACAGAATACAGATAGTCCGGTCATGCGCGTATCGGTCCTCGACATGATACGAAAATAGAACTTGCACTATACAACCACTCTGATAGACTGTAGTGCCGGGCTAGCCCTCTCACTCCATTGTTCGCCTTGGTCAGTGCCTGCCTAGTCACCCTAGGCCGGCCTTAGAGGCGTGCAAGACCTTCGAAGACAATCCCGGAATGGTTCATTTGGAAAATCGACGATGTCGAATCGATTTTTCGGTCATTCTTCATTTTAATTTACGCAATACTATTTTTTTTAATTAAATTATAGGTAGGACGTGTAAAAATAATCTCATGCAAGAAATTAAAAATTGGTTCCCTGCCTTATTATAATATTTGATTAGACATATGTAGATGTAAAATGCAGAAATCACTTACTTTTTTGTATCAAAATCTTCAGCCATTTATGATCCATTGGAAAATTTTAAGAGAAGGCTAGTCAGACGTAAGTTGTTCCAAACAACCTTATAACCTCTAACTCGCTTCATCAAAGTAATTAATAACCATTTTTAGTGCTAGTAAAATCAAAAACATATTTTTAAAAGTACCTATTTGGGTATTTACTTATTGATATACTATTTTAATTGTTTTTATATTACTATGTTATTTTTCTTCAATAGGCATGCCACAAGAATAAAATATAATTATCATTGCAAAAACTCTCGTTAAAGGCATTGCTTTGTGTCAACTTTTTGACAATTAAAATTAGGTCCACAAACAATGACTTTAATTATGAGCGTCGTTTGTGCTGTCGTCCTAAAATAAATTTTCTTTGTTTGTTCAAAAAAATATCCTTTAGATGAAGTGTAGAAATGTACCTAGGTACTTTTCTACTGTAAATAATAATAATAATAAATAATGCTAGACATTTTCACACAGCATCATCTAGCCCTAAACTAAGCTAAACAAAATGACTTATTACCTATTATTTTATATTTATTCAAATCGTTTCTCATATTTTCAGTTTTTAGATTTCTACAGGGAATATAAGCCATACCTACTTAGTTTTAAAAAGGTAGCTTGGAGGGTGTTTTTTATTATTGGTAAGTAGGTACCTAAGTATTCAGTGCTTACTTAGGTACCTAATGTTATTCATAGGCAACTTGACATTTAGTGGATAAAAATGTAATAACTGTTCTAATTATATTCGCATTCCACTTTTAAGACAACGCCATCTTTTGGAGGTTATTGCAATCAAGTTTGCCGTTTGCCGACTGGTAGAGCACTGTCTAGAGTCAGATACAGTAAGTTTTTATGATGTATTTACAGAGGGCGTTTACAATGTAAATGAACTCTGAAATGTTAAAATCTGAACAAATTATTATTATATACCTACGTTCAACATAAAAAAAATATCGTTAGTTGACTGAAGTACCGTACCAACCGTAGGTAGGTACATATTAAGACTTATCAAAAGCTTTGTGATAAAAATAATAATATAAGTACCTAACTTATTTAGACTGATATCTAAAAAAAGCCTCCTAACAAAAAATTCAATTATTACATTGATACCAAAATAATATTCTTTATAAAATGTCCAGCATTATTTATATATCTGCTGCTTTGTTAAAACTTTGTAGTCTCACTTAGTAGGCACTACATTAGTTACCCTGCCTCGTGTGAATTGAGTTACTACCATACTGAAACAACGCAATTTGCAATCTACTCGAGTTCTTTCATAAATACATTTACATTGGCCATAAACCATGCTTACATGGAAATTAAAAATGATACAACTTATCAGTTGCTGTAAAAAATTAACTTTGTATTTTGAATGAGAATAATACCCACTTATTGTATGTAGGTACTTTTATCCGACTTTCTTCTAGGGTACGGTAGGTAGATAGACATTCTGTATACGGTTATAACTTCTTATTCAGGCGCTCAAAATCCTTTCAATTAATCTTTCTTCTTACACTACATATAGGTAGGTACATACATCATAAGTAGCCCATTAGACACAAATCACACAAACAAATTTACCTATATATTTAGGTATACTTCGGTGTCAAAGTTTAACATCTCGTGACTATCCACGAAAATGTTCAACTCCTCCGATAGTTCATAAACTTTTAATGTGCATGCATTTATTGATATAATTATTATTACCTATAGAAATTCTTTACTTAGGAAATCCTACAATAGAGGAGTTTACCCCGGTTCTCCGGTCCGTGATCCCTCAGTCCCTCACAGTGTTCTCGCTGTCCGGAGGGAGCGCGCGTGCCCTTGGACCGTGATTCCCGCGCTCGCGAACTTCAAATTTCGAATTACGAACGATTTTTGAAATACGCGTATTGAATACGCGTATTATTGTAATACATTCTTTATAGAGAGATTAGATTTATTAAAAAAAAAGCGTATTTTTTTTTAATAGCATTGTGAATTGTGTTTTGTTTATTTTCATTTGTCGGACATAAAAAGTGAGGTAAGAAAACATGAAGTTTGATAACGATTTAAGTACATTAAAAGATTATAAATATTGCTAAACCTGCTTAGTAGTAAGTATATAAATCACTGTAGATAATATTTCAATGTGAAAAGAGGTAGTCTAAAGCAGCAGATATTTGTCATCATAGTGAAAAAAAATATCTATTAAGTAATTAATTATTAGAATTATCTGTATAAGTAAGTAAGCAGGTATGAGTCAGTGGCCAACTCTGGTGACGGAGTTATAAGGCCGCCTCTAGGCCTCCGTCCGTCCTCCGTAGCCGCGACCGACTATTTACAGTGCTCTCCGAAGCACGGAAGCGCTCATATGAAAATGCCACTGGCGGTCACCCATCCACTTACAGGCTGTTGCGAACGTTGCTTAAATTCGACGATCTATCAAGAACGACTAAGCAAGCACGACCACGAGCGCTTCATTTTATTATCTGTATGAAATCAATAGATATTGATGTGGCTTTAATATTCAAAAGCTATCATTATAATTTCAATTATTTCTAGCGAGATAGACCCAGTAACTTGAAACGAAACAGTATATCAACTGCGGAGAACAAATAGCATAGTTTTTAGTACTTAGATAGTGGCAGTTACGCAATAGATAAATAGTCGTTACTTTAGTCATTCAGTTCCATAACGATGCTCTACATATAAAGTATATCATATCTACATATAGATGTTTGTTTTAATTAGCTGTTCATATTCCTTAATTCAATTATATCTACAATAAAATCTTGATTTTAAAAATATCGGTAATTTATAAACGTAACTAAACATTGCATGACATTGTATGTGTGTCCATATCCGCAAATCTCAAAGCTTAAAAGCTCTTCGAACGTAAAAATCCGAAGTTACTGTCGTTTGGGACACAAACGTTTGGGACACTTTGTCCCTATTGACACTTTTGATTTTAAATGTTTTTTTCACTGTCATTTGGGACACTATCAAAATATTGAAGCTGTTTTGTACAGTCAGATCAAAAAGTTTTAAAATAATTATAATACTATTATTTTAAAGTAGCTTAAAGGGACTAGACATGGTGGCGACGTGTAGGTATAGGTATCATATCATTGTAATTAAATAATTTGTAAGTCTTTTTCGACTTAAAAAAAACTACAAAAATTCATTTAAAATGTATATTTATTTACTACGTTGTAAAGTCCACATCTTCAAAATATCGGTTTATATTAATTAACAATAATAATGTCATAACATTACCTACTTATTATTAAAATCTTTTGTGTATACATAAAAATCTTAAAAAAAAATAACCTACAAAAATCACAGTATATTCACAGCATTTGGCACAATACTCTACTAAAGCTAAAATATCAAAGAAATCAAAAGATAACCTAAAGATAAAAAATAACCTAAAAAATCACAGTATTTTTACTATATTTGGCACATTACTCTTAGAATTCTTATCTTTTATGGTATCTATATAGCCAGCACGTAGAAGTATCGGTTTTCCGCGCTTCGACGTTACTATTTCGATTCCATTTTGATTTTGACTTGACGATGCTGGTGTATCTCCTGAAAAAACAAATATGCTACTTTATGAACATTTTCACAAGAATATCTGTACCTAACAGTCTATCTAACAAAACCATAAATTGATGCATCGAATATAATGACTACGATTATGAATGAAATTAAATATCTCTTACAATACACACAATTTTTTATCAGTTTAGATCTAAATTTAAAGTAATTAAGTACCTAAAAGCGTATAATACCAATAAAAAAATGCTACGTAAATGATAGTTAACTTACCTCCAAAAAACATGAACAACAACACAAACCACCACATGACTATTTTTTTTACTTAACCACTGACCATGACTCAGGTAGACTAATTAATGGCCGTGCGTCCGAGCAAAAAGAACAAGTGAACCCTTTAGGAACAAAAGAGAAAGAAATAGAAACATTTCTATGCTTTCTAGAACTAGTTTTGCATTAGCGCTTGCTCGCTCGTTACTGCACCTGAGCGAATACTTTACCTTTTTAAAAATGCAAATTTGATATTAAGATTTCTACTGTTGAGGTATCGTTAGAGGTTTAACTCAAAAATCATGATAATTATCCCGTAGATAACATTAATTATGTTCCTAACCACGATAGTTTCAAAAACTATAACGTTAGAGGTTTTTTGCCTGACTGTACAAAACAGCTTTTTCTATTGGTGTCCCAAATGACAGTGAAAAAAATATTTAAAATCGAAAGTGTCAATAGGGACAAAGTGTCCTAAACTTTTGTGTCCCAAACGACAGTAACCCAACATCTAACTGCAGTTACTGTAGATCAGTTGATTGTGATGTAAGCCCTCAGTTCTCCCCTTCGACTGTCATGTGCAATTGCAGTCACCCTCGCTACTGATGTGGAGGTATCTATTGGGTGTTGTGGAGAATTGCTGAATAAGCTATCCGCTATGCGGGTAGCATGAAATTTTAGATAATATTTTGTTAATTATTATCTATTTTTGGAAAACATAGGATTGGTACGTACCTAGTCATGCATGTTTAAAAGAAGAACACCATGGTATAGAAAATATTCATGTTCTAAGGCCAATTCAAAAAAGTTCGTAATGCATTTTTTTCAAACATGACGTGTTTCTCAATTTCATCTAAGTACCTAAGTAGTCATATTTTGGTTCAAGTACCTAATCTGTTTTTTAATCATTTATTTCTCTCTGCTTGGTGAAAATGGCGATAAACCAGATTTCATTATTTGATAATTCAGATAATTTTGATTATCCGATATTTTTACTGGTCGCATGTTTTCCAATTTCTAGAGAAACAGAAGTTACGGATATTATCTTTTAACTTTGTTACGTTTAGGTTCGAGTATTCGGAACACGTGGCGACGATTTGTGCAACCTTGTGCTGTGCACTTCGCTCTCAGGAGAGTAGGAACTGGATTTTACGGCAAGCATGTTTTGGTATTAACCTTATACGGAGTTTGAGATACAAAGAGGTTCATCTAGATAGAATAAATGGCTTAAAACTCGTCTGAAAAAAAAGTAGATTGATCAGTACAGCCACTATAAGTATTTTTACAGAATCGACAGAAATCGGCAAAACAAATAAAAATATAACAAAACCTAATTATCTTCAAAACTTTAAATACATTTGTTTAACGGGATTTTCACTGAAATTGCTGATACAATTTTAAAAACATTCTCAAAGAGTCCCCTAGGTCACTTTTACTTGGATTACTTGTCTTAGTACGAGTAACAGCAAAAGAAGTCGTGCGTTGAAGCTACTCATAAAACAAAAGCAACGATAAATCTTTGCTCAATCAGCCGACCTTCCGTTAAACGCTATTTACACGATACCATTCTGACATACCATTCTTGCCTCTTGCTCTCTCAAACTCAAAGGAGCAAGAGCTAATATTATGTGGCAAAGGCAAGAATTGTATGCCAGAATTATGTTTAAATGGCGTATTACAGTGATTAACAGTGCCCAGTCGGTGACCGTCTGACTTCAAAATTGTCTGAATTACAGTTTGTGTGACAAATAATCTGCACGTGCTCTCTTTCTGATTGCTCTAATTAACTGGTTTTGACTCACTGTCGAACTTTCGTAGTTTTGTCCCGGTTTGGTTCATTAGTGAGAATGCCTGAAATTTTGTTCATAAAATCCAAGTACTGATCTAACTTTTGAGTACTAAAATTTTGTAGCTTTGTGTGTAGGTTAATGAGAGTCGAAGGGTTGCTAATTTGGATCGTGTCATAGTATTTAACTTAAGGCTTGTTTCACTCCAAGTTATGTCCTAAGCTAACTTGGAATGTGTAACGATATTCACGATTTTCGGAACTATTCCATAGGTTTATGCCTTCACTTCAGCCTTTAACCATTGTTTTGGAAAAAAATTCCTCGGCCAAAGGTAAAACCCTTCTTTGGCACTAAAAGCCTACCTTCTAAAACTATATGGGTATAGTATACCTGTGTGAGCTACCAACTTTACGACAGTCGGCAGCGTGGTAAATCTTGAAGTGCAACGAATCACTTTTACTATCCTGTGTTATTTCCAACTGCTGTAAAACCTGCTGGAGTACTGTTTTTTTTCTCTGTCTTGGCCAGTGAGAGCTTTGTTTTTCTCCAATAAATTCAGTAATTTTGTATTGTCTTATTATGGCAGAAGTATTAATAAGCTTCATGATTTCTGAAAACAAAGTATTTTAGATTTTTGATGTGAACTCGAGAGATTAATGTTTTGTATAAATGTGTGTATAACATAACCAAATTAATTATCAACTTTTACTTTTCCCATTCTTTGAGGAATAAACTTTTTTTACGTTTTGATATTTTTTTGTTACAACCAGTCTAAATTTTCTCTGGTAAAACCAGACAGAATGTTTCTTCTCGTACACTCTAAAAAGGGTAGTTATGGGCACTTACAATTCTTTTCAGTGAAAGATTCGACAGTTCTCAAACTGCCAATACGGCACGGATCAGCTCTTGAAGCAAATTGCCCACACAATGGTGGTCCACCATCCACCATACATTTGTTCGCACCATTGGTTTCTAGTGACGCACTTCTTTTCCGTAAATGTCAGGATAATCCGGATTTTCAGATAAACAGAAATTGGATAATTGCTTTGGGAATCGAAAGAGAGGCTTTTGTATTGGAAAAACGGTTGTTGCTCGAAATGTTATCCAAATTTAATTCTGGCTGCTTTTATTTTATTTCCATCTAGATTACATACAGCCTGACTAAATTCAGCATCTCTATCTAATCTCTTATTTATGCTTTCATTTCTACCTTCTTATGTTTTTCAACTAAATTCCTTCTACGTAGCTGGTTACAAAACATGGTTACGTAGAAGCACTAAAGGAATCATAGAGATTATGAAAATTAGTGGGTTAAAATTAAAAAAAAAATTACTTAATGTAATCTTACTCCAGGTACTGTACCAAACGACCAATTCGATTGGAGCTATTTTATGGCCAAAACTATTCGTAAGACTACTATGGATGCAAACCGTAGATGCAATCTACGAACCCCTTACCCCGTCACTAGTTAGCATTGCAGCGTGTCGTTCACAATAGAACTATTGAAAAGCCAGAACAATAGTTAGGCCGTGTTTACACTAGAGGGTTTTTTCGGAACGTCAGCTTGCAAACGCGAGCGCAAAAGGGTGATGTACATATTCGCATTGGTACTTAGAGATACGCCTGGAGTTGTCAAAAATGTGTAGTTTGCACGCTGCTTCCCTAACTCTTTGTTTGAACATTTGGTCTACTTTTTGGATAGCAAAGCCTGTAAAAAGACAGGTTGACAGGTTGTTTATAGGCTTTCAATATTTTGTTCTGATTTTTGTTGCGAAGTGAAGTGAAATCAAGAAGAAGAAGACTAAGCTAAGATGTTACTGATTGGGCGTTATAGTCACTCAGCGACAAAGGCCTTTTCTATTTTTTGTAAATAAAAAAAAAATAAATGACATTGTTATGACTTAATATTATGTTTTTTTTTATTTGAAGGGGTTAATTTTTTATGCCTAGTTTAGTTAAGTTATTGTTAGTATATATTCAGTGGCATTTGTATCGTCGTCTCTTGTAGTACATAATTATTATTGTAGGACGGGTTTAAATAAGATACCTACTTGTAGAATCTTAGGTATTTTTTGTTGTTTGAACATCTGAAAAATCTAATCGAAGTAACTTTTGGGAATATCACGCGAAATGTTTTTATTAGCAAAAAAAATATGCCGACCTTTGTTTTTGTATACTACTGACAGGTCATGCAATAAACTAAAACTTTATCAACCAGCTACGCTACCCGTCAAGTCAGTCATGCGTTCAAGAGCTCTACTAAACTAGGGTACGCATGGGGTAGCTACCCCCTAATCAAACAAAAGAAGTTTAAATTGGATCCAACTTATTGTTGAGTAAATCGAACTATGCATTCTTTAGTAGCTTTTTTTGCAACAATAGATTGTAATGAGGTCATTGTGTACACTAATAGGATTTTAAATAAGTTAATAGTTGCTCGAAATTCTTAGTATGAAAGGTGAAGATTAAACATATTTTTATTTTGAGAATAAAAAAAAACTGAATATCACCAGACGCGAAAATGTTATCTTCAAATCATTGAAACATTTATCCCACTGCGTGAATCAAACTTGCACCTTTTGCGTCTCAACCAAGTCTACCACTCCACAAGGTCGTCTTATTGTTGGGTTCGATCCCCGCCGTGGGACAAATGTTTGTATGACCTACAGATATTTGTCTCGGGTCTGGGTGTTTCTATGTATAATATGTATGTATTTACAAACAAAAAGTATATAAGTAGTATATCAGTTATCTGGTTCCCATAGTACAAGCTTTGCTTAGTTTGGGGCTAGATGATGCTGTGTGAAAATGTCCAGCATTATTTATTTATTATTATTATTTATTTATTGTTCTTAGAAATTCCAGATAATCTAAGGCACAGAAAACATTTTACAATACGAGTACAAAAGTTTCGTTCTCAACCATTGTTTCACAAAGAAATTCGATAGAAGTCAACATGAGGAACTTTCATCAGCCCGAACAACTCGAAACTTCAGTTTTTCTAATATAAGTGTTTGTTTTATCGACTTTTCATTGGGTTCTTACGAAAACTTTGCAGATTACTGCCAAGATCTTGAAGACGAACCACTTTTAAACTCGTTGGCGTATATTAAATAAATAAATAATGCTGAACTTTTCACACAACATCATATAGCCCCAAAGTAAGCAGACCTTGTGTTATGGGTACTACATGACTGATATAATACTTATATACTTTTTGTAAATACATACATGTTATAGATAGAAACACCCAGACCCGAGACAAATATCTGTAGGTCATTCAAACATTTGTCCCGCGGCGGGGATAGAACCCGCAACCTCCTGCGTAGCAGCGGACCTTCGCCCACTGCGCCACAGGGGTCGTCAATATTAGTACACATGCACCTACCTAGAGGTAAAGTAGGTACTTATTGGATCATGCATGTTTCTGAGTTATGTGGGAAGATATCACGATTTTACACTTGTCAAAATCCAGGTGAAGATTTGTAGACCGTAGTAAAAAATCTACCCAGATTTTAGCTCAGAACTCATATCACAAGACACTATTTATTTTCACACATGTAGTATGCTTCTCTGTTATCACAATAATTATTATTTCATATTGGAGTTTTACATTCACCTCAACTACCTACTTGATATTCCGAGAGCACTTAAGATAAAACATTTTATAACTAAGCTTTGTGCGAACTACGTTCAAATGTACCTCTGTAATTTTATGTATGAAGTTATGTAAATGAATCGTAATCTTGTTATTGAGGTTTTCGCATTATAAAAAATAAAATCAACAGATTTCGTATCAAAGCAAAAAAGGTAATTAACGCAGATAATGAACTTTATCGTCAACCAATAGAAGCGAGAATCGAACGAACATGTATGTGAAAATAATATCCCGACAAATTAAATGGATCTCTGGAGAAATGCTTACACGCGTGTGACGTCATCGTGATAACATCGACGTGGAAAAAACTGTCATGTAGAAGTTGGAAATGCTGGTTCTTTTTTCATTCTGTTGATTTCCTGAACAAACCTTCAGCTTTCTGAATGAACATTATACGTGTTGCAAATAAAATATTAGTATCGAAGTTTCAATATAATTACGACGAAAAACATTGTGTAGTCAGAGAGAGATTTATTCTAAAAGCCACATTTTCAACATTTTCTCAGAATAAAAAATCTAAGAGAAAGGGCGTTTGTGCACTACAAGGAATTTTAGGGTCCGTCAGTCCGATTTTTTACGATCCGATGTGGTATGAAATAAGCGGATGATTGGCTTGTGCACTTGTCCGTCTTTACTCGGATGCCGGACGGTGCGGCGCAGTTTAAGGTAGATCTCTTTGAAACAAACACGTAATTATGCTCCACTCCCGCTCTTGAAAATTGCGGACGCTGTGTACACGCATAAACACGTTTTTCATTGCTGTCATCTCGGACCGGAAAAAACGGCCCGGAATGAGAAAAGTAAAATGTCGGACGGTAAAATTACGTATAGTGCACAACTAGTATATAAATTGATGGCCTGCCATATCGGACGGTTAAAAATCTGACTATCGGACAGTAAAATTCCTTGCAGTGCACAAACGTTCAAAGAGTCTAGCAATTAG
Source organism: Epirrhoe tristata (assembly GCA_951394285.1). Classification (NCBI taxonomy): domain Eukaryota; kingdom Metazoa; phylum Arthropoda; class Insecta; order Lepidoptera; family Geometridae; genus Epirrhoe; species Epirrhoe tristata. The sequence goes on from OX596145.1 coordinate 5,975,460, forward strand.
AGCTTCGTAATTTCAATCAGGGACTAAAATGATTTTAAGGTTTATCAATTACTTTTGACGTATTGCGTCTATTAATAATTCAAAATTGAGTAGGATTTTTTGTCACTGTATTATGACTTTGACTATGGCGGCGATGGGCTTGCAACCTGTCACGTATGGAATACTAACTTCTGCAAGATGTGGGCATGTATCAAATATGTGTTCGGACATGCCTCTGGCTACCCCCTTAGACATCTTCAAAGGATCTGGAATAAGTAACATAAAAAGATCTAAGAGAATGTCTACCGCACCTTGGGGATACAGTCGTGAACCTGTTTACGTTTTTTTTACGTATTATGACTTTTTCAGTTGCTTACGCTAAGTTACGTTTTACGCTACTGTGGATATAAATTTGATAATTTTGAATTTTTTATGAATATTTTTACTTACGCACGGTTTTCTCAATGAGCGCTTTTTAGCTACAGTTTAGCCTGATCGTATAGAGGCACGCTACGCTTTGAACCGCCAAACGATATCTCCCAAGACAAGCCCGCTGCTGATCTATCGTTTCTACGCGCGTTCACAGAACCCTATCAGGTGTTAGAATAACATCTGAGTCAATGAACCACTGGCTTTGTAAAGCCGCATGTAAACAGACAAAATGTTTATATGTAGATAAATATAATCCCGTTTCTTTGGGTGTTGCCTTTCCTTGAAGTTATTTATAAGAAGAATATAGTAAACCACAGAAACGCTGCAATGGTAAAATATCATGGAACGCTGCACTTCCGTAACCTCTTTCGATATTCACAATGTCAAGTTGTAAAATAGGGAAGAGCTTATAAAATTAATAATAATAACACTATTACTAAGTTTATTAACCGTAGGATTTACAATGTTCATTTTTACCTTTAAATAATTCAAAATCCTTGAACTATAGGTATAGTTACTTTTATAATTGAGGTAATTATCGAAGGTTTGATCTATAGAAATGTTTAACGGAACAAATCGACTATTTACTAAAGATATGAAGATTTGAAAAATATTTTAATCAATTCCTTGCAAATAAAATGTTTGTACAAAACGCAATAATGCGAACAAATACGACGCCATATTTGCCGTCAGAGAGTTCTTTTTGTTGATTTTAAAACAAGCGTCCACATCGGCTTATTGACGACCATTTGTTTTTTGTAAAACGTCGACCGCCATTGTTCGACAGTAAACAAGTTAAAATGTTTGCCGTATTTTGTCATGAAGCTGAAAATGTGAAAGTTTATATTACCTAATGCGCATCTTAGCCCTCAGATAGTAAAGATTCATCGGTTTGTTTCATAACAAGTTAGAGTCGAGATAAAGTTTTGAATTGGTTTTGTACTGTAATTAGGAGATTGGGTATGTCGGTCTACTCTATTTTTATATAAAACACGCCGTAGGTCTACTTAGCTATGGAACACCGAATGAATACCGATTAAGTTTAATAAGTTTTTTTTTTCATTGAATAACATAGATGCGTGCATACTACCGAAAGCATAAAAAAATTACGAACGTCATAAAATGTTCTTCGTTTTGTACCAAAGCTCCATGGACGACCCTAAGCAAATAACGAGGGGAGTATTTGCGATAATTTGACTAAACATAGTACGGGAATGTAATCAATCAAGTTTGAACTTTACTAACAGACGAAAAGGTCTAGTAAGGATCACCTGTTAGTTCCTTGTTAAGTACACTTTGCTATGTAATTGTCAGACTGTAGTATTTTGGATGTTGTTTATGAGATTTGGATATGGACTTATTAAAATCTTTTGATTTAATTATACAAAAAATTGGTAATTTATCAAGACAGATAATATTTTTTTGAGGCATAGGTACGATTTATGTCAGCAAATAATGGAGATAAAATGGTCTTAATTTTGACGGATAATTTCACCAAAAGTACACGAATCCGCGTAATTTACCTAAACTATAGATATTTTCTAAAAAAAACATTGCATTCAATCAAACTGTGGTTATAGGACAGCTCGGTTGCTGCACAGTAACCGCAGCGATTCGTCAAAATCAAAAAACTATTGAAACCACGAGGAAACTATTGTTTTATCGATGTTAACAAACGAAGCAGATTTTTTTGTAGGTACATTCAGACGATAGCTCTAATCTGCACCGAGGTAAAATATTTTTACACCGTGTCCGGCTAAATAAAACATCCTAAAGAACTTGGTTTGTAAACAAACAGATAGAATACAATCAAACATAGACACATAAACAAAATAAATAGTTTTATTCAGAGCAGATTTGAAAAGTAAAGTGTTGAAAACGGGAACATTTGATCCGTTTGAGTTTTTGGTTCGTTTGACCTACACCTTGTACGCGTAAAAAGATTACGTACAGCTAGTTTCTTGTCGTACATTTTTAGACATAGTTCCATTCAGCTCTCTTTGTTCATATTGTATTTCCAACGGAAACAGTACAAAGTTGCCTTGAAAGTAAACCGAAGTACACATAAAGCATACAAACATCCGCGGGCCGATTATGGCATCATGATAAAGGGCCCTGTTGTGGCTTAGGATAGGTATTTCCACTTGCCACCCAGTGAGGGTCTTTAGATTATCATTGCATATCTTTATTGGGTGCAACCGAGTGACCGCTCCTTTTTATTTTTACTTGCAGAGGAAAATATTACAAATATTTAGCTGCATTTGGACACCATACTCTCAGAATTTGGCGTGGCGCTTTTTCTCTACAGTTTTGTGTGTAAACTTACTCGATGGAATTTTAAATTGTGCTACAAAATAGTGTGAGACGAAATTTGATAATGATTAAAACTGAAATCTTAAAAAAATAAGGCATAACTGGGATAGAAAAAGGTACGTTTACAAAATATTACCGAGATACCAATAATTACCGAGATACTCTTACTTAGGGTTTGGGCTCGATATAAAGGATCATATTTATAGCCCGACCGCCAAGAGGTTAGATGCAGAGTACTCTATAATACATGTTTTCATTGTATATTAACATTTTTTTCTTCGCATTTCCTATAAAACATAGCTGTCCCAAAAAGCTATCTACATTTTTGCATACAAAATGTAGTCAAACGTGATAAAACTTTGTAAAACTATAGGGTAAAATAAAAAAATGCTCAATGAAAGTAAGTTGAAGTCAATATTTTTTACAAAATCCTTTGTGAACGAATAGAACGAGGAGAGTCTTTGTGGAACTTAAGGTTATGAAAACAAAAAAAAAAGTAATTGATTCAAGTATTGGTTTAGGTGTTTTGTTTACCTAGCGCCACTAGAAAGTAAAAACCGTTGTAGGTAGATATTTAATAATATTGACAGAGCTAATAGGCAACTGCTGCTCCAGCCCCCTTACCATGACCACGCTATCTTAGGAATAAGGAATTTATCAAAATATGTTTTGTAGGTCATTAGGTATCTTATAAATGCATGCACAATTCCTGTTATAATAATTCACTTAACTAAGTCATAGCTTAGTTTGTGCTGAGTTTTATGTTAATTTAATAATGTACTAATTTAAACATGGCTATAGCCAAAAGTATCAATGGAAGGTAACGCTGCAACTACAACACAAGTCTTGTACTTAGTGTAGATGCCGATGCACATCTTAATCAACCACAAGCCATCCTGATTGTAAAGTATAATTAGGTAGGTCCTACCTACCTAATTATTAAATATACCTACCTACCTAATTGTAAAAAAGTTTAAGATTAACCAATTGTTGATTGTACTCTGCTTGATTTGAATAAACGTAATTATTTATTTATTTATTATTATTTTATTATCTCTACGGTAGAATAGAGAAAATTATTTTGAGTAAACTCATATGTCATTTTACTCTATTCTACCGTGGAGATAGCGTGGTTATGCTAAGGGGACAGGACAGAGCAACGGCCTTTGTATGTAAGTAGTATAATGTATAGTATATGTAGGATGCTTCAGGGTTTAAGGCTTAATTCTAAGGATAAGGTGCATCATTCATCTTCCAATACAAAAGAAATCCCAGATCTATTGGGAATTAGATGCAATTTCATGGACTTGAAATGAGAACGGTGTGCGTCTAGCTTCGTTTGAGGCGGATATTGAAATTTTATAGCCTTTGTCTACGATTGAAATTTTATCTATTTATGAGAAAGTCTGACGTTCAGTGAATTGAAAAGATTACGATTTATTGCCTTTTAAGAATTTGCGCGATTCCTTTTCAATTCGATCAAATATCCAAGTGCAATTTGGTAAGCGTTTAAGTAAATAGGAAAATGTTTTTAATCATGTCAAAAATCAAGTTGAAACACTAACAAATAACTATTATAGTCCCAATAACAATTTATCTGGTATACCTACTACCGCTGCAGCATGTGTAGGTTCTCTCATACATTTTTCATATTTATACAGATTAGTTATTAAAAAAAACTTTGTAATAACACAATAAAACACTACAACACAGCTAATTATCTTGTAAATAGAATTATCAACATAGCATTCCGCTATTACAAAGAAAATAAAAACACGGACAACGCTGTTTACTTGCACAAAATAGCTAACAGCAAGTTAGCTAGATCATTGAGCTATTACAGGAATGGACCTGAGCAACTGAAAGCTTAGTACACTACTATCAAATATATCAAGAACACCACAATTGGTATGAACTAGCATTTTATGTCATCAGCGTGAGCACCGTATCAGTTTTTTTCGCTTACTCTCTCTCTCTCCAGGCATGGTCTTGAAAAATATTTTTACTATGAAGAGTATATAGAGAGTAGGTAGTATATATACATAAACAATAGAGAGGAGTGGAAGAAACGGCATGAACGTTCTTTTACGTCTGCAAAAATCAAAACACTATTTGAATCCTGGCTTTGCTGAACGAAATTCTAAGGATTTCTAATTGCAACTTTAAAAATTTAAAGTCCATTGACAGTTAGTCGGTGTCGCGCGTTTAACTTTTTGTTACTACCTATTCAATGCGAGCAGTTTACGTCGAACATTTTGTTCGCTCAAAACACCTTTGTAAAGTGGGTTGCGTGAGCTTTTTTATGAAAGCTGTGGTGCTTGCTAATTAATATCTCTGCTTAGCAGCATTCCGGCTGTTGACTCCGCTTTTTGACTCAATTCGCTTTGCGGACTATTTTTCTTATTTCTTTGTATTGTTCTGATTTTGTTTGATTTTTGTCTCGTACGAAATCTTATTACTGAGCGATTTGTAATTTACTAGGAAAACAGAACGAGAAACGTTTACTCAGATTCTTTTACTATCATGTTTTGTAAGCGATTTTATGTGATTTCTGATAATATGCTTGGAACAATAAAATATTATTCCAGTCAGAGCTTGAGCTTGTAGAAACGAAGATAAGATAAAGTAAAGTAATATAATGGTACAAGTTGTTATACAAGAAATGAGTATTTGAATTTAAATTAATTTGTTAGGTTTCTACCATGCTTAATCTTTTGTTCATGTCATGCTGTCATGTCGTATAAAGAGGTCAAGGAAGCAGCCCTGGAAAGAGATACATGGAGAGGGATTCATCAGTTGTGACGACAAGGAGTAAATCCTTAAATAAGAAGAAGAATAATCTTTTATTCTCCACACAAAGCAAGAGAATATAACATTGAGAGCATTGAGAGCATTTGACTAAAATTTACTATACTTATTTTTCTTCATAAGTCCGTGATTATTTTAATAATCATTACAGAATAATCATCAGACATTACACACTTCAACTCTAATCAAGTCAAAAATGCATTAGCAAGCAATGGTATGCCTAGTCATGGATGCAGCCTCTAATGAGCGATTACTCGGAGGGGAAACTATAAGCAATCTGCATAGCAGAGAGATCTAGTCAAGTGGAAGTTGCTTGAACGATGGTTTTAAGGGCACTTATGTGTTAAATATTTTACCATACTTTATATATTTTACGGAGGAAAAAAAAATTTCTTATTTTGTGCGAGTTAATGCGATGAAAGCAGATTTATTGAATTATTAGCTTGTGCAAGTTATAATGAACTGCAAAAAGAAACAAAACCGGCTTCTTTATAAAATAAAATATAACAAAGAAAACTTGAGGTTGAAGCAAAATAACAACATCGAAGGTCCATTGTGTAAAACATTTTGTTCATGGATGATCCGTGGATTATGTGCTACACATTATTTCTTGAAGTAACTCTCTAGTTTTATAATTTAGTTTCTAGTACTACATACAAATTTTTGCAAAGAAATTGCAAATGCTACGCGCTACTACGAAGTTGTGTAGACGCTCTACGGAATTCTACGAACTAAGAATTAATTATGATTCAAGTTTTCAACATTTTGTAGGCTTTTGTAGAGCAAACTACAAAACACATGGTATATGTACAAAATGTTTTTGTACATACCAAGTCAGACCAAGACTGACAAGTCTCAGATTCCAATGGTCTGATCCCAAGGCTTGATTACGATGCCCATCTTGCCATCTCAGCCTTTTCATAAACGCATCTTTTCATAAAAGTGGACATCACGTTGCTTTTGTGTAGGCTTATTTTCTTTGGGATGTGGACATAACTAACAACGAAAGAAAACATCTTAATTACGAATTTCTTTTGTAGCAATACCTACCATATTTCACCAATAATAAAGCTGAAGAGTTTGTTTGTAAGTACGCGGTAATCTATAAAACTGCATTTAATAGCCATGCTTCTCTTCTTACGTATCTTTTGCTCCTTTCCTCACAATTTAATTAGCCGTTTTGATAGTAAGGAAAGGAATTGGATAAATAATTCTGAGGAGATCGCAAGGTCACGCCGGACATACTTGTAACTTTATCCTAAATACAACCATAAGCAATGGCTAATTTTCCAGTAAAATAGTAACATCTTTCATAAATAGCATCTTCATAACATATTTATAGCTGCGGAAGCAGCTAGTAAAACAAGGTTAGTACCTGAAATATCTAGACAAGCATTCACCTAACACCACAGAATGAGAGCGTTGTTCGTATGAGCCATCATGGCTCTTTGAGGAGCGTCACAATAGCCGACGAGAGTACCCCCTCTTCAATGTTGTACTGTCAGCGTGGATACTGGTGATTCAGCGAACTCCGGGGGCATAATTGGACAAAACAAAAATAGTGTTGTCCTTTTCTAACGCTATCAAAATAATATTATGAAAAGCTGTATGTGTGCTCTCATAAAATTTCAATCAACACCGATTGCCCATTAGCACAGTTGGTTTAGAACAGCCACGAATCTGCTAGGTAGCGGCTTCAAAGCCCGCATGTAATTTTCAGGATGTATTTTAGAAATTTTAAAAGTATTGCTTGAAATCTTGAAGTGGAGTAGGAAATAGGTACATTGCAAAAAATATATTTGAGGAAAAATAGATTTAGTAACCAGCTTTTATCCCACTTTTAAAAATGATGTCTGAGAGTAATCAAAACTTTAATCTAGAGACTGTGAAACAAGTCCTTTAACATAATAGGTAAAATTGATTTTACCACATATCTGTACATAGGCTGAGATTAGTATTGAGAATTGCTTGAGGCTTGTAAGTTTACCTCACGATGGTATATTCGCGTACAATATCAGCGGTAGTCCTCTCAAAGGATTACTGCGCTCGTATTACGAGATATGTCCTGTTTGGTATTCATCTCGTCCCTATCTTCACAAGGTTAGTGTTAATGCTGAGTAAGATACCGAATTCCATGATTACACCGTTCTACGTTAAATTATGTACTTGAAACTCGTTTTGTGTTTAGATAGATATCTAAACAACAAAACGAGTTAACACAGATGTGTTACCTAATATTTTGTACATATTTTACACGCTAAAAAGTTTTCTAACACTATGGCCAGTGGGGTTAGTTGCGTTCGTTTTTTCGTTCGTTTGAACATTCGGATGCTTCTTACTGTTCACGCGGAACAAACTTTAAATAAAAGAGAGATTTGCATGTAGATTATTATAATGAATTTTAGTTATTACAATATTTACAATATAGTTAGGTTTTGGGACTTTGCAAATACAATCTTTCGTAGTGAAAATTAGAGGGCTGGACACGTCCGTCGCTCGTAGAAGCGAGCCGAGAAGGGGCTGATGTTGCGCCACCTGGCGGATGCGTCAGGAAGCGTGCGTCTCGATAGTGCTCCTTGTAAGTCGCGTTTCGTTGCAGGCGAAACGGCGCGAACACTTACTACGAGCTACATTGTATGCAGTCGATAAGATCAACGTTGAAACACGGTCCTAACTTAGGACCAAATATCCAATACCAAAAATTGGCCCTTTAAAGTCAGAAATCATAGAAAGAAACATCCGAATATTCATCAAACGAACGAAAATAAGAACGAGAATACGGCCCCAGTTAGGGTAGTAATGTTTCTGATTTAATTTTAACCAGTAAATATAACGTCCGTTGTTCAAAATGGCATTTTGAGAATAATATATGCGTGGACAACTAAAATCTTGCTCTATTTCGCTATCATTCCCTAAAAAGCACTTCACATAATGAAAGTGATTACATTTAGCGTGGGATCAAACCCGACATAATTTAGGCCAGATTATGATGTTGGGCTACAAAACGCAATCCCCGAGCTCATTCACTAGAGTGTCCTGGTGTTCTATGCTAAGAAATGTTTTTTTTTTCAGCTTCGACTTAAGGACAATCGAGGGGCGTGATGAGTGCCGGAGGGGCGAAGGGGGGGAGGCGGATTCCCACCCCCATGCCTCCTCCCAGAGAAAATATGCAGCCGAGGTAAGGACATAGTCTCCTAGGAAGTTGAGTTCGTTTAAAAATAACTTTAAGTATGATATTCATTCTTTCCGGTACCAGGTACTTTATCAAAGGTACTCGTGGCTTTTGACTTATTTTTTTGTTGGAGATCAAGCTACTTTGGTAGAACCAAAAACTATAATATAATGAAATGCGCTATAAAATTGTTAAGCATAATTTTTGTTTTACAATCAATTGCAATAAATACGTTCGTCATTATAACGGACGTCGCTTCTTATAAAAAGTTAAGATTGCGAATGAAAATTATTCATAAAGTATTAAGAAAAGGTTTTTTTATTTTTATGTAGGTATAATCTGCAGCGGTTGAGCTTACCGACCAGAGAGCCAGATCTTTGTACGAGAAGATGGTTTGTAGCGGAGATTTTATAAATTCTTGCTTTCTGACGGCCGTCGCCATACGGCCGTTAGATATGAATAAAGTTCAGCAATTTTCGTTCTATTTGTGAACTGATTTTTTATTATGGGCATTAAGTATAGAAAATCCTGAACCATAAGATTAGGTAGACAGATCAAAAAATTTTTTTGGTCAGGCTCAAATGGTCTTCAAATATGAGCCATTTTGATAAATAGAAGTTTCAGTTTCTCAGTCTTTAGATGAAATTCGTCCAAGACTGAGAAGTTCTCTGACTCGAATGCTATTCAAAATCAATACGTTCCGTTTTCTTGGCTCCATTAGTCTGTTAATCGAACGAAAGACTTCACACCATAGAACTAATTGAAACAGTTCTAAAATAATTTTTGATTCCCAATAGCTCCAATTCACACCACAATATAACCAGCTATTAAGAAACCATTAGCTTAACCCATTCACATAGGATCACAGATCCACTTATGCTGGATTTGCAAACCAGATAATAAAAAACCAGTAAACATTGAGCTCTTACATTGAATACCGGTGGCTTGAAGGGAAGTTGTAAATAATTTAACTTTTATTAGAAAAGTGGTCAGAACTTTTTGGCTAGGGTTGGCAGGAGTTGGTGATAATTTCATCCATACTTATTTATAAATGTGAAAGTAACTCTTTCTGTTTGTTACGCTTTCATGCCCAAACCGCTGAACAGATTAAGCTGAAATTTGGCATAGTTAAAGATTGTATCCCAGGGAAGGACATAGGCTACTTTTAAGTACAATTTAAATCAAAACCAGATTTGTTATGTTCTCTTATGCACCTCAAAGATTCTTCATTCATATTATAATTGATTCTGACTGCAGCGAAATACATTATGTCATAGTTTTAATATAAACCCAAATTATATATAAATAGGTTCAGTAGCAACCCTAGCTGCGTCTTTACCCATTCAAAAACCGTTATGATACTTCATAAAGACGTTTGCAGGATTTTGTAACCGGCAAAGTTGTGAGTTTGGTCTCGTAATTTAGAATTTTGGACTGAGGTTTATTTGAAATCTGTTTTTGAACTTAGCTGGAAGTTTTGCTTCAGTTGAAGAGGACTTAAAACATTTAATTCTATATTTTATGCATATTTGCATTAGCATGATATTGAAATGATTTATTTATTTGCAACATAGACAAATATACAGTACAGGATTAAAAGTACACAAGTAAATACAAAGTTTATGTTACAATGGAGTCTGACTCAGCACTATGTTGTATTTGCAAGACACAATGCTGAACTTCCGTCAGAACCACTCTATTCAATAATACAATACCTATGTCCAAGAGAGAAAACAACAGTAAACAGTATTAAAAGGTAAATCTCTGACCTACATTAATAGACGAACAAAAAAAACTAAAATTCAACATTACTCTCATATCTATATCTATATCAAATATTACTCTCAAAAATGTAGATGAGTCTAGACAATTAATAAATAAGCTAAATAATGCTGGACTTTTCACACAGCATCATCTATCCCCAAAGTAAGCAGAGCTTGTGTTATGGGTATTAGTGATAAACTACTTATATAATTTTTGTTTGTAAATACATACATATTATACACAGAAACACCCAGACCCGAGACAAATATCTGTAGGTCATACAAAAATTTGTCCCGCGGCGGGGATCGAACCCGCAACCATCTGGTTCGCAGGCGGACCTTCGCCCACTGCGCCACAGAGGTCGTCAACTATAATATTACATATATTTATTACAATTCCTATAATATTATCATTGTAAATTGTACAAAGCCGTGTTGGTCGAATGGGGTTGTGCCTCGACTTTCAATCCGAAGGTCGTGGGTTCGAATCTCGGCCGTGCATCAATGGATTTTTCATTTAGTAAAATTTATACTTATGCGCTTTAACATGAGCTCTTAACGGTGAAGGAAAACATCGTGAAGAAACCAGCAGCTTAGTCAGCTCCACACGTATCGATGTCGTCTTTCCTATAGGCGGCTGATTAAGCTGAGAGGATGGTTTAGGTGCTGGGCAAGCCTATTCCATCTCAAACAATGTCCCAGGTACTACAGCGTCCCGTTATTAAGTCTAGGCATAGGTTGCCTCCTGACGCTGTATAAATCATCTAATATAGATGTAAAGGCCTAAGTTTTTTTTAAATTGTAGAAAAGAAAAAACTTATCTACTATGAATATAAAATCAACTAGTGTTGGCAACTCATACAAGCATATTTTTAGAATGTTCAAAGCTTTTCCGAAGATAAAAGTGTGGGTTCTTTCGAAATATTATGAAAATCCTTACGAACGTAACCGATATTGTAAAACAAACTTATTAACTGAATCCTTTTTAGTGCAGGGGTTGTTTTTCGACGAATTATTTTGTAACTACAACTCAACTGTGTAGGTATTTAATCATCATCATTATCCATAGATAATCTTCTTGATTTTTGAACATTTGAAGTGTTTTCCGTCATGGTTTTACTACCGCATCCAACTTAGACTTTGAACGTCCTACCCAGGATTTACATTATTTATGCTATATAACGAACGAAATAGGATCTATATTAAAACACAAATAAATAATAATACCTACAGGATAAGATAAAACTACTCATACAAGTGTGAAGTATGTATACTTAAAGAGTATTCTTGGTCGAAGAAAGAAAAGCAAATTTTACCTTGCATGTTTTCACGCACTTTGACACATGTCATTAAACCCATGTCAAATAGAATCAGTATTTTAAAAATATATTCATAGGTGCATTTAGGTTGGCGTCACGGCACGCGCTAATAGACTGCCTCTGCACCCTCATATGAGGAGTAAAACATTCGCAGAAGCGATTTTTATAATAGGTTATACATTTTTGCTTAGCGACATAAACTTATGTATAGGGCGCAGATTAAGATTCTCCGGATATTGTGTTGTCGAAACGAAGGCTCATATAGAACCTAGAATTTGGATAAGAAAATACGTGTTGTGGCAACCCTACATAATATGAGATAAGGACAGGAATTTTATGACGATGGTGTTTTTTTTTTGAAGAAAATGAGGTCGCAAAAATGTTCGTGTCTTGTGTTGTGCATGCTAGGCCTACACTACACAGAGCTACTAGGCGGTAATAATGCCGTACCTCACCTCAGCCACGTAGTGAAGGCCAAGCTCAGCGCCTCTATTCACACCACACACCAAAATAAAAACACATGCTCGTATGTTTGTGTTCGCTGTCATCGAAAACGCAGAGCGACCTCACGGTGGGTTTAAATTTTTTACAAACATCAACGAGCCGGTCAAAGTAAAAAATATTTATATTTAACGAGCAACTTTCAAAATGTTAAAATGGAAGGTTCGTGTGTGCTGGCTTAATGATGTGCTGGCTTTGCCAGTACCTTATTGTTTTCCTCAATGTTGTTCAAGGTATTTTGCAGTATTTTATGTAACATACTTACATCACATTATAGTTAGACTTACTCAATAATATTTTTTTATTAAAAATGTTCACCATTTCACATAAAGCTAAGTAAGTTATATAGTAAGTTATTACTAATATATTTAGTTAGCTATTTTGAATGCAATATTATCCTCTGTGCCTTCATTCAGTAGTTTTTGCGTGAAAGAGTAAAAATTTGCATTTCTAACATTAGGATAAAGCAGCATTATTCTGTTCTAAATAAATCTACTTACTTATCTATTCATTTCAAACATAGGTACAGCTAGCAGATTTAATAACGTTTGCCAAAGAGCTGCATTACATTTTATGTGTATCGTTTGCAGTTTTATAAAAATCTCATCTAGCATTAGCATTACCCATTGATGATGCCATTATAGAGGCTTTCCGCGGACAATACCGTGCATTAAAGAACCAGCGGAGTTTCACCGTCGGAACATAAATCACAATAACAAATCATACAGTAAAGAAAGTCAACGCTCGATTGAGATGCAAGAGATTTTTGCAGGACAATAATGTTTGCTTTCAGATTCGTTTTCCGTCTGGGTAATTGTAGTGCCACCTACGACACTGAAGCTATTATATTGTGTGCTATCAGGCAGGACTGTATGTAACTATTGAGTGTTATTGATTTATCTAGGAAAATCATTTTAAAAATGCCTTTTTTTTCATAGGAGACCCTTAATTTTATAGATTGTGGCCACGTTGATTAGGTATAATATTTTTTATTGCTTGAAATTGCATATTTAACTAGACTTGATTATAAGTACTTTGAATAAAAAGTTAGATTACCATCACCTGATAATGGTATGTACTTTGAATATATTCTTACCATCTTCTTCTCGTCGTGTTGCTAGTTTTTTCATACCATTGTGGTGAAAGGATTTGATTTTGTATGCCTCAAAGAGGCTCCTTTTGTGAACTTACTGCAATGTATATTGTGGCATTTGTGGCTGAGTAGCTGGGTTCAACTACAGTGCGGTAGAGCCGTAGAGCGCCATTCATAGCTAGAATAATAGAGTCAATTTTTAACAAATTACCTCGGGATAAAGACCCAGTGAAGAGGACTTTTTAAGCGAAAATTGCTTTTGTCTAGTTTTCTATAACCAAATTTAATGGTATTTTTCTGATTTTAGTCCGTGGCTCTGTTTGTAGGTACTATTCCTTATCCAGATTTCAAAGACCTCATTGTAGAATCTAAGTTATTAAAATTAAATTATTCAATTAGGTACATAATCAAACACACAATCAATTAGGTACATAAACTAGCTGATAAGTAAGTAGGTACCTATTTGGTTTGACGGTATCTTTATAAACTCTTACAATAATTATCTTCATAGAAGATGAAAATAAGTGCCTACATTATCTTCATTGACTGTTGTTGCAGAGATAAGATACAATGATGCTGTGTGCTAAGTTCTTTATCTTTACTAGACTTTAATTTGTCATACACTTGCAGATAAACCAAACAATACGGATCTTTGTGGCTTTAATCTGTGAAAAAAAAGAAATTAAACAGTACTAAACTATCAAAAAGATATTGTCAGAAGTGGGATTCGAACCCACGCCCACAGAAGTGGACTGCGACCTGAACGCAGCGCCTTAGACCGCTCGGCCATCCTGACGTTATATGCTGGGTTGAAATTAACCAATGCTATCCATGTCGTATACAATATTATGTGTCCTCTAATTTTTGTCCTATTTCTCTCTTATATTTTTATAAGTCAGCTCTTTTTGCATAAAATAAAATACCTAAGTAGTATATATTGTCTATGGTAATACTAACCGACCTCTTCAGTTTGAAAATGTGTCAGTACCTACCTTTATGCAAGAATCATTTGAAGGTAAGTACTTAATAATATTTTTTAAAACATCTTCCATACTTATGAGAAAATTGTCGGAACTGCAAAATGCACATTTCATTGCCACAATAAAGCGCGTCCGGTGTTCCGTTTGATCTGGCCATGTGGTTCCGGTCGTGCGGACATTGTTACTTGCACTTGAGTTATTTACGAACCATTTTAAAGCATTAGGTAGTAACATAGAGTAGCGAAAATGTATGTACCTACCTATATATCTATGATTAAGTCCAAAGAAAAAAAATACAATTCTATAAACCGAACACTACATACACATAATTACGTGCTCAATTCCCTCTGTGCTTTGGATGCATAATTGAATCTCAATAGGCATGAGTCAGTTGGTATAATTTATCTGTGCTGCATAGTAAGACATTATGTAGGTGGGCAGAGGTAGACATGTCCGGCGCCTTTGATCGTTGGATCCTGTTGATCGGCTGATGTTTCGCACGTGCTCAGTTGCGAACATGTGGGGTTGAAGCGAGAATTCATAGCATTATGCACTATGCAGGCGCCTTGAGTCGTGAATATGGGCTTGAATTGAATCGAAGCATTATCCGGTCTTGTGTTTTATCGTCTTTTAGTAATGCTGTTGCGCTTACCTTTATTTTACCTGCGGGATTTGAACCCACGACTGTCGGATTGAAAATTGAGCTGGCTAACTAAACTGGCTACACGGATCCAGATAGATTTTAAATAATGAACGACTGCCTTAATTTCTTCAAAATTTTACCCACCAGAGATTATACCCATGGATTATTGCGCAAAATCAATGAAAAGGAAATCCTTTTTTCATTTTCAGTTGAAACGTCTCAGATCTCTTATAAAATTTCTCGTAAACTGCAATACAAACTCCTTTAGATATGAACGTAGACAGGTCAGCACTGAACCTGGGGGACGGTGCTTACGGCACTTACGGCTCCCCACGCGGTGTAAATAGCAATAGGGGCGCGAGTGTATGTCTAATTGCCTGCGGATGTGTCGCAACGCAACGCAACTCAGTTTTGTGCGGTCGCGATGTCCCTGTTAGGGCTATCACGGTCAAATTACTATAAGATTTTAAACTCTGGATAGTGTTGGATCTCGACGCGGGAATCAGGCGTCACACTTGATTCGAAATCCGAACGGGATAGATTGCAATAGATGCGTTAGGTATTTTTATTTACCTACCTACTCGACTGAGTGTCAAGTTACAGGGCTATTAGCTATTAGCACAGAATTATATCTAGTTCTGTGGTTATTGTTATTATTAGCTTACTGAGTTATCTCACTAGGTGCCTGCCTACCAACTCTACTCTTCAACCTCTGTAAGTACTACCTACTGCACATGGAATTGAAACAACTAACTACGAATGGCCGTTCTGTAGGGCAGGCCTATTTAATCACAAAATAATATGGGCTATGGCTTCATAACTCTAGGTCTAGGGCTAGGGCTATCTTCTTCTTATTAAAAACTCCGAAGCTAAACTTGTGACACAAGTGACACCCTTATTTCGAAGTAGGTAGTAGACCTGTGGCATCTTAAAGTGCAGTACAAGAGGATAAAAATACCTAACGTTACACACACCTCTATAGATCGCACACTAACTGCACACACGAGATTGCGTGCCAACCTTGCTGAAGTTTGGTCGTGAACACATTCGTGAAAATGCATAGATAGACGGCTTAGCAATGTGCAGGGTGAGGCATTAGCAAACAAATGGTGCATATCAAACTGCAAATAGGTACTTCGCCAAATAAATAAATAAGTAGGTACCTACGAAGCACAGGCTGAATATGTTAATCTAGCCCCGAAGTAAGCAAAGCGTGTTACTCATGTTATGGTGGTCACAGTGTAGGTAGGTAAACAAGTAGGTTTGTAAGGTAAGTACTTTTTTTAAGTAGAAATAAAAATACTTTTATGTAAGTACCTAAGTACTCACCTTTTTAAATTCACAGTCAGTTATGAAAAGGTACAGAAACGCAATAGGTACTTAGATAATGATAACAAACTGCAGATTTCAGATTTAAAAGGAAATTTTGTAAAGCGCCATCTAGCGTCAATACTCTGTACTATGTAGCCGGCGGTAGGAGTTTTATGTGGTTTTGTAGCTTGCATAGCAGTTCTGGTGCTATAAGCTAGATGGCGCTAGTGTGACAACCAAAGTTCGTTTCTCATAAATTAAAACTTGACATGTGCAGAATTATACAGAACGTAGGTACAGTCAATGACAAAAGTTCATTAGCAATTAGGATAGTAAGTATATTGTAAGAATTCCGAGCTCTGAAGATACAGAAGACTGAAAACTTTACGTAGATTTTTGCCTAAACAACTTTTGCAGAGACACAAACTCTTGAAAGCATAGGTAAGTAAGTAAGTATCAAGCAGGTGCCTGCCTACCTGCCTGGGCAAGTACCTACGCAAAAATAACAACAATAAGAAACATATTTTTATCTGTCTCTGAATAGAGCTGCTAAGAAAATCCAGATTATACAATAACAATTGAGATCACAGCTCTTGAAAGGATTTTTGGGGAGACTATAACAATAAGCCGACAAGAGAAGTTATAAGTAGGTACTTATTAGACAGGGTGGTTCAAACAGTGACGTCAAAAAAAGTTACGTTACGTACGGTAATAATACGCATCTAACATGAGCTCTAAAGGTGCCTGTAGACGATACGGTATGACGTACGTTTTGCTGAGCTAAGTCCATTCAGCGTGCGGTCTCTAGTTTTTCAATTTTCCGTACGGTAACCCTACTCGCCGCAGTGTTCGCCGGCGTCGCTCGCACCGTATGACTGACTAACTAGGACCCGGTGACCGTCGCACTTACTAAGACATTTAGCGTACGGTGAGCGTTTACACGAGAAAAATTGCCATGCGATGCTAAATCGTATGAGCTTATAGGTGTGTAAACGCACCTTAAACTCTTTGTTCCTACAAAGATCCTATTCCTAGAAATCTCATTGCACAAAGTAACTTAGTAGTTTCTACTACTAAGTTACTTTGTGCAATGAGATTTTTCAGGAATTCATATTTTCATAAAGCTAATAAACAAAGCACCTTCCAGTGATCCCAAATCATTGCCATTTTAAAATACCCGTAAGATCACTGCTTGCACCACAGCTTGGAAATTTGATCCGTTCAAGCGACGCGACCATACTTTGTAAATAGACGGCACACTCCATGTCGTTGCTATGAAACCGATACACCTACTGATAATGTTGCTAAGGAAAACAGGAAATTTACCTGGATGTTCACAATTGATTATAGGAAAATAAATAACATCTGAAAAATAAGCTCGGAAAAAATAAAATAGGTAGGTAATAATTATGTGTTAATATGTATGTTATATACTTAGGTAAAGATTAGGGTGTCCAAAAACATCAAGTAGAAAATGGCGCAGACCCAGGAAAATGTGGCAAACGAGACGAACATTCGAGACATACTGGAAATTTTTGTCTTGCTGCGCAAATAGTTAACGGCAGATTAAGAAAAAGTTAAAAATATTTGAAAATGTGTTGCTTTTAGTGTGCTACGAGTTCTATGGTGACTTCCAATTTCGTTACCTTAGATTTTGCAGCATAGACGATGCAGATACCTAGAGGGTTAAAATGATCTCTGGGTACCTAAGCTCATCACAATTGCAGATATACTAGGTACGTTTTAATAGGTACTAGGTACATAGATATTAAAGTAAGTAATTTTTGTCTGGCATTTCTGAATTCAGTACTTATATTAAACCTAGCCAGCATAGAGTAATTCATTTCACCAGCTCATTTAAGAGCGACACAACTGGACCAGACGATGTTTCGTCAACGTTTATCCCAATGTTTCTTTCCCTGAGACCGTTGTATTTTGACAGATGTTCGACAAAATTGTTATTTTTATCGTCTGGGTGTGAAACGGTGCTTGTTTATTTAACGGGAGCCTGTGACGTGGCAATTAGTGGAATGTAATTTGTCTCTAAGTTTAAAATATCTTCGGGTTCTGCCACTTGCAAAGCTACTGTTTGATGTGCTGTATCCTTCGGGTGTTTTTGCGTTAATTTTGCTCAAAGGGGTTTGAAATTATTTGAATAATGATGAAAAACTTGCCAAATTGATTCGATCAAGTTAAAAAACAATCGTACAATGTACGAAAGATTGTACATAATCACTAAATTATGATAATACAATACTTAGGTATAGGTACCTAGCCAGTTGGCATGTTATGAGTAATTCTATTCATTAACCATCAACTGATAAACTTTGATCAGAACAATAAAACTAAACCTTTAACCGATGCCCTGCAACAGCAATTCCCATTCCAAGTCAGAGGTTATTGTTGTAACATTCGACATTTCCATATTACGAAACAAAAGCACGACGGTACTCGTCAATACTGGGTCATCTTTGATGACAACAATGAAGAGGCTTGCCATGATTGTGTTTCTAGAATCAAAAGCTAAAACATACCCTATGTTACAGATCATATGGTTGGTATTATTTAAAATAGACACCTAATAAGAAATAGATGAATTTTAAGAGCAATTGCACGTGTTTTGTGGGATGACAAAGCGACTGGAATTATCTAGGAGAAAGATAGCAAAAAAAATAATGATGAGTTTCAAAATTGTAATGTGTTTTATTTCTGACTTTGACTTGATCTACCAAAAATGTCTTTGAAAATAAAATAAAAAAAGTTTCTATGTATTAGAAAATGAAATCGGAAATATGAAACAAAAACTTATTCAAAGTACATTTACGCAAATATGTTTGAAACACAAATCAAATCAAAACAAGTTTAACACAAATAAAAATCAAATCATGTATATTCAGGAACAGTAACAGTGACTTATGTATGTATACAGTGGAAACGATGATACCTGCAGAACCTTTTTGTAAAACTGGTAAATCTGTGTTTGAAACTAATTTTATTGTCTTTACGGGTCTTCTGACCTTTCTACCTACTTATTGCGTAATCTTCCATACAGACTGGTAACCCACTTGTGGCGGTATTAAAGGTACTTAGCGGATATAGCAGGTTTATTGCAAAGGGGCTCAAGTTCAAGGCAAATATTTGAATTGAGTATCTGCCAGTAAGGATCTATTTGTTCAGAGTTTGGTTTTAGTTAGAATACGGAAGGCAGTTTGTGTGCATATCTAAATACCATAGACATTAATTATGATGTTATATACAGCTATTATAATAAGATATTAAACTTAAGTACTGTTTTTTCCAATAAGTATTTAAAAAAATTCTGTCACTTATTGTTCTACACCAATTTCTTTTTAAGGAATTGTATTTAGTATCCATAAAATATTGAAATCATGGTCCATTTAAACTTGTAAGCGCGAACAAACGATGCAATGTCACGACATCAGCAAACGTTTGACTAATGACTTCACAAACAAATCGAAGATCAGAGAAACGCCAGCGTGATCATTTTAACGAGGAAACCAAAACATCACGACTGTATCAAAGTATGATAGACCATATTATCTCTATCTCAGATCTAAGTGTCTTTTTAATTCAACCCAAGTACCTTATATTCTTATACATGTATTTATATTATTACCTATTACTCGTACAACACTCACACACACGCGAAAATAACACCGAAACCACATCAAACATCATCGCAGCAACAAGCGGCGGTGAATGACATACAAATCTCAAGTTTACAGTCACAAAATAAAGTGGAACGTAAGTTAGTAGTGTGCCATCAAAATATACAGTCTTTAGAAAAAAAAACTGGACGACTCGAAGTGTTACTCAGAAACGAAATGAAATGTGACGTGATTGCTATTACTGAGCACTGGTTATTTGAGCCACAAATGAAAAGTGTGTATATCGACGGATATAGGTTAGCATCTAAGTATTGTAGGAAACACACAATTCGCGGCGGATCATGTTTATACGTTAGGAATGATATCAGCTGTGTGGAAAATACAGAACTAACTAAGCTGTCAACTGAATTGTTTTGTGAGATCTCGGCCGTGGAACTCATTGACTACAATATAACTATTGTTTGTTTATATAGGACTAATCTTGTAAGTACCATTTCCTTTTTACCATATTTGGAACGTCTGCTCGAGAAAATATGCGAACTTGATTTAGAATGCTTAGTAGTAGGAGATTTTAATATTAATGTAATAGGGACTGAGAACATCCCCGACCAACGTAGGCTTAAGGACCTGTTAGCTACCCATGGCATGGTTAATAAGGTGGATTTTCCCACTCGTATTAGTACCACTACTTCTACAAGCCTTGATCACGTCTACACGAACTTGAGCCCGACAGACGTCTCCGCGAGGCCTGTAGTCACTCAACTCAGCGACCACTTGGCAGTTCGCGGTGAGGTCATGTTGGGTGGGAGTTCGTCTGGGCCTGAGACTAGGCAAGCCAGGAACTACTCATGTCTAAACCGCGGCAACTTCATAGGTGCTCTTATGAGTGTGGACTGGGCCAACATTATGTGCAAGCATTCTAATTGTATAGACTCTCTGGCATTGTCAATAATTAATGTGATAACAAACAAAATAGATATATGCTTCCCCATAAAAAAAGTTATCCATAACATCAGGAAACACTCTTGGGTCACCAGCGACATTGAGTCATTTAGAATGCTGTTATTTGACATTATAGAAATTAGTAAATTGACATCCTATAATGAATCTCTAAATAAGTTAATTGATGATCTAAATTTTAAATATGATACTATGATTAATAACGTCAGATCAAAATATTACTCAGATATGATAGAAAGCAGCAAAAATCCCTCAAAATCGATGTGGTCAATAGTGAACCAACAAAGAGGCAAAACTAGGGACAATACTGACTTCACAGATATCGTTAGAGGCGCCACGGGAGACCCATTCCCAACAAAGAAATGCGCCGTGAACGCCATGAACTCCAGGTTCGTGAACGCCGCAGCCGCCTGTGGAGCGCCCGCCGCCGACCCCTCCGCCGTGCTCGCCGCACTCGGGGCAGCGCGTGCGTGCGCTGACAGCTCTTTAAGATTGCGCCCCTTCACGCCGTTTGAGGTATTTAAAATTATCACCTCGCTGATCCCACCCAAACCATCTAAGGATGCGTATGGCATATCGATGAAGTTGATGCGCATTGTGGCGGCCCCTATTGCCCCCGTACTGGCGGACTTATTTAACGTATGCATCAGGCGAGGGACGTATCCTGAGCCTTTCAAGCTCAGCAAGGTCTCTCCACTGTTCAAGGGCAAGGGTAAGCCGCACGACATCGACTCATACAGGCCCGTCTCCATCATCCCGGCGGTGGCCAAGGTGTTCGAGAACGGACTATGCACCCGGATTGCAATGTACCTAAAGGATACAGAGGCGCTGTCTGACCGCCAGTACGCTTACCGTGAGGGTCGGTCGACCACGTCCCTCGCTCGCGAGGTCATACGTCGCGTGCTGCTAGCTCGTGAGAACAAGCAGCACGTAGCCGTACTGTGCTGTGATCTCTCGAAAGCGTTTGACGTGGCTGACCATAGGATACTAGCAATAAAGTTGCGCCACTATGGCATTGCTGGGCCGCCGCTGGCCTTACTGCAGAGCATGATGCGAACCAGGTCACAGGTAGTGGTGGGAGCGGGAGGTTCCGAAAGATCCGATCCACTGACCACGACAATGGGAGTGGCGCAGGGGTCATCGATCTCCAACATCCTGTTCACACTACTCCTGAACGACTTACCGGACGCCATGGCCTTCGCCGAGGTAATGATGTACGCTGACGACGTGGCCGCCGTTGTGATAGCGCCATCTATCGACCGCCTCGAAGATAGGTTGAACCAAGCCGCCTGCGACTTGGCAAGCTGGTTCAAAGTGAACGGACTTGTGCTCAATGTATCAAAAACACACTTCGTTCACTTTTGTTTATCTGGCCACCAAATTAGACCTCTTGCGGTCCTGGCGGGTGGCGTAAAGATTGAGCAAGTGGACCGTACGACCTTCCTGGGTTTTGAGCTGGATCGAGCCCTCACCTGGGAATGCCATGTAGATAAGGTGTGTGGAAAACTCGGTGGTGCTTGTTTCGCGCTTTGGCGGCTGTCTGGCTTCCTGCCCAGGGAGGTTGTACGGTCCTGCTACTTCGCCACGATCCAATCCACCCTGCAGTACGGGGCCGAGCTGTGGGGGCGCTCAAGCGAGTGGGAGCGCGTCTTTCGCCTACAAAAGCGAGCTGTCCGTGCCATCGTCAGAGTACCTCGGGAAGCCTCTGCCCGCCCGTACTTCAGGGTACTAAAAATACTGACTTTGCCCTCCCTAGTAATATTTCAGGTCGCTGTGTACGTAAGATCAAACCTGGCCCACTTTGACAAACTCGGTGATACCCATAGGTACAGCACACGACGCGCTGGGCAACTATCAGCCGTGCATTGCTCATTGGCAAAGTCCGCCAAATTAACTCATGTCATGGGTCCGATTGTTTATAACCGGATTCCGAAGACGGTTACGCAGGCCACTAGCCTGAACATGTTTAAATCCCGCCTAAAGCGCTGGCTGATCGAGCAGACGTTCTACTCGTTCGATGAGTTTGCCAGCCTAAATGTAAGCGAGTAGACGTTATTATTATTCTTGATGTATTTGTGTGTTTATTTTTTTTATTTTATTAATGATGACTTAATGTATTAATGCTATATTGTAATTTATTACTATCTTTAACTGACATGTACCAATAGTATGCAATAAATGAATCTGAATCTGAATCTGAATCACACATACACACTACATACATACTACACACACACATACACCCACCACCCATGTTCTTTGGTTTTCTTTAGTTCAGTCAATGCCTTGTTATGTATCCACTTTTATATTATTTTCTCGGAAATCGCCTTTTTTTTTTCGGTTTCCCGCGATAAGGGCTAGTAATAGTTTATAACTTTTTATTTCTTTTTTCTGGTAACATAAATATATTTGTATTTGTACATATAGTTATATAAGTTGATTCTCATTTTGCAGAAGTTACATGACAGGTTCCTATCTCTGAATAGGTTAGCATTTGTCCTCACTCGGTCCAATGTAAAGCAATAGCGATAGAATGCCTACCTAAAAGAAACTTATTTACTTACTTTCAATTTGAAGAACCCTTATTGTACTTTTCGCAATTAAAATCACGATGATTTATTTAACCTTTTAGATAAGCTCGTGATATGGTAGGTAATATTTTTTAGACGAAAAAATTGTATTAACGATTGTACGTTTCCAGCCAAGGTATCTCTACCAAGCCAAGACCGAGCCTAGACATTATTAATTAGCTACACGATAGATACAATATTGTCAATATTAATAAGTGTGAGCGGACAGCTCCAGGCAGTAGGTACACTTCTCGAGGCTCGGGCCCCATTAAACTTGGACCTACGCCCGGCGCCACTATAAACTCATTTTTATAACACGGCAACCCCAGACCATAAATACAGGTTTAAAGTTGTTAGTTTTTTCAGAGCAGGTATTACAAAAATACATTAAAAACAGAAATCGGTTTCAGTAAGTAGTTTTAAATAAAGAAGTTTCTTTCAGCACTCATGTATGAAGCTGTGAAAATAAATCTCGGTAAAAGATTGACACACTTTACCAAAAAAATCTACCTACTGAGTTCAAACTGCTTGAAAAATTACGAGTTATCATTAGTAGGTTTTATGCTAGTGCAGTCAAAAGTGCGAAAGCGAGAAGGCTTCCCCGCGTCTAACAATGTTACTGCCTCGCTTAACTGCCAGGGGACGGGTCGGCTACTGGAAATGCCTCAGAAAATTCCACTTTGCATACGAAAGTATGGAATTTCACTTTACACCTACTAAGTATACCTAAGCAGGGAATTTACAAGATAATATTACAAGCCCTGTGTGGAATAACTGAAATGTTCATTCTCGTATAAATTTTTATAGAGGAAATCCATGTTGTTAAACTAAAGTATGTTTACCGAAAGTAAATATTTTCTAAAAATTGCTAAGTATCCTTACTAATGTAGGTTAGGTAATTCAAAATACTGCAGTGCTAGGGTCATTATTATGAGGAAGTAGGGTTGCTTAGCGCGAGCTTAGAGTCTACATAACTTTGTTTATCTACTAAACTTTAAACAACTCAAAAAAATTGCGTTGGGATAATTAGCGTTTGCGGTGCATAAATGACTCCCAGACTGAGCCGAGATTGTAAAGAAAGTATTTTATTGTGATTTTGGCCTGATATAAATCTCTAATGAAGCAGGCGTCGAGTCGGGGAAGCGTTGTGGGTACAATTTGTCGGGCGCGCTCTGCAGGAAATGAGCGTATTTGTCTTACCTGCAGGTGTGGTGGGATAAGTCGAGAGGAACCGTAAAATAAGTATAGATGGCTCAATAATACGATGAAACGCTTCGAGAAAAGAGCGGTAGTCCCTTTTTTTGGCTTGTCTTTGCGGGGTGCCCCCAAATAGAGCTGTGCGTTTTGACTTTTTACTATTTTTGCTTAGCGAATATGGAGAAAAAATTATGCAATTTATACAGGTGTAAAAAGACGTCTACCGAAGCCGAAAGGGGTAGGTACAGCATCCCAAAACACAGCGAAATCCAAAAGGATTTTCCAAAAAAATCATTATATCCGGAGAAAACCGACCTCGCACAGCTGGTCGAGCGTATGTACTGGGCGCATTTTTATCTGTTTGCTGGATTTCGAGTTTTAATTGTTTTTTGCCTTTATAAATGATATTATTACCTAATAATTTCATTTATACCTACCTAGGTATGGTCTTATTATGTTGTACTAGTAGCAAAAAACTTTAGAAAATAAAATAAAATGACGTAGCTTAGACAAAAAAGTTTTTGCGTCTTTTTTCGATAAATATGTTCAGAATCATGGTCGAAACTGAGGAAGGAGAACGAAAACTGAGAGATTGCAATTAGCAATCCCTCAGTTTTCGGTAGCAGTCTTTTTACACACTGTATATTTTTAAAATAAAATAAACATAGTCGTACTTGCAAAAAAAAATTCTTTTTGCCAAAGCTTTTTTTGACTATGGCTAGAATATAATTTAAATCCTCAGTAGACATGCGAAAGGAAAGAATCATCAAGAAACAACTTGTAATAAATGAAGTCGCTATACACATATCCCTGATTTTAGAGAGATAACATTTTCTTCCTATCACGTGTTTATTAGAGGTTGGGAGTTTCGGAGAATTTTACAAAAAATACTTTTATTAAAACCTAAAGAATAACCTGTTGCTACAAGAATTTGCCAGTAAAAAAGGGATTATAGTTAATACCCAATACTCAAAAATCGCCTGCAGACGCACCGAACGACTTGCCAGGAGCTACACATACATAAATTCACTCACCAACATTTATGAATGTTAATAATTGTTGCAAGTGTATAACTAGAACCTCTACGCCTGTTTTAGGTATAACTAGTTTTGAACTAAACTTAATCCGCAATGTAAGGACACTTTCGTAGTCTATCTACTTTCTTTCTTTAGCTTGTGGTTAACAAGCTCAGTGCCGTCGGCGCACTCGCTGATGTTTGTGCATTGAGTGGCAGGCTATGCGTTGATTTTATGTTTACCAATTGCATCAGAATTATTATTCATTTCAAATTCTGTTTTACTTCCGTTAGGCTTTGAACCGTGTTTATTATCCCGAGTTTTGTTATTGACTAATCAGAGTGTGGTATCCTAAGACCACAAGGGCTCTGTTCACTAAATGTGTTTATTTTTGTTCACAGATCCTCTCCACGTCTTGTAGGATCAGATGCATCGTACAAACTCAGCCCTTATGAACAGGAGGCTTTAAATGCTGTAAGTATCAACGAAAAGAGAGAGAACTAAAAATGCTTAGTAAATGTATAGTGCATGGTCACTAAACCCGTGTGTAATGGTTAGTAAAAGGTGCAAACCTCTGTAACATGTTTAATGAAGTGACCAACAAAGCATCTCAAATTGGTTTTGCATAACTCCAACTATGGTTTCCGCTACACTATTGTCGGACAAAAGAAGGGTAATGCCATAAGTTCTAATGTTAGCCAAGGGATAACGCCTTGTTAGCAGTGGCGCCATGCCATTTACGAACTGTGACCATTGTGGTGAATGTAAGGCGATAATTATTACTTTTGAAGAAGGATGGGGTACCGGATAATATTTTCTCTCTCTAAAACAAGGTGACTGTCTCGCTACAGAATACCGCTGTTTGGTTTCTTTCTAGTTTCTAATAAAGAAAATAAATAAAAACTTTAACCAATATCCTGACCATAAATCAGAGCTATAAAAGAATTGTTTCAATCCTTTCATATGAAAGTTAAATGCATAAACTTTGAGGATTTTATGATTATGAAAAAACTTGTTGAGCCAGCGTTGCTAGATTTATTTTCAGACAAAGTTGGGGTTTTAAAACCTTTTGAGTAAGTAGAAAGTCTTTTTCTGAAGGGATTCTTTTGTAGTGGAACAATATTTTTATGATGTCTTACTTATGATTGGTTGTAATTCGATTCGGTTGTGAATCAAATAGTGAACTTAACTTTATTATTGAAGTAACTACACGCCTTAAAACTAAAGTAATACTCACCTGACTTAACACACCTTATTCCGCCTTCACCGTTCTTTTACAGGGACTTCAGATACAGCTGATTACCATCCTCATCTGGTTGATATTCTACTAATTAGAACTAAGCGCTTTTAAAGTTCTTTTATTATGCGCACTGCAAACATTTGGAATCAGCTTCCAGCTTCTGTATTTCCGCTGAGCTACGATCCTGTTGTTTTTAAGAAGAGAGTTAATAGACACCTTCTGGGTAGGCTCGCTCCATCGTAGATCTCATTCTTACCTGTGTAAGTTTCGAGGTCAAGAGCCACCCATTCATCATAAAAAAACACACTATAATTATTTTTAACACATTTATAAATATAAATTGGAGCCATATATTAAAACAAATTACATCTTTTTACATTTGAAAAAAAAAGTTACATAACCTTTGAGTCGGATTTCCAAATAATGACAACTCCGGCAGTTTATTCATCAAACCCCAGAGTTTCCGCTAAGTCGACCCTCAAAGCGTCTTGATGAGCTAATGGGGAACCTGATTCACCATTGACGAGCGTTCATTTTTCATGCACTCGACCGAAACGAAGGTAATGTAGGATTTGAGATTATGTAAAGGCGTATTCCCATTTTATTCTATACAAGAAAATTCAGTGTCAATCGAAATGTTTTATTAGTTTGGTAAGGACCTATCCCACTATATTATTATAAAGCTGAAAGTTTGTAAGTTTGTTTAGATGTTTGGATGTTTCTATGTTTGTGTTTCAATCACGCCTAAACCAGTGAACCGATTTGGATGAAACTTGGAATAGGTGTAGGTAGATAGTGACCTGGAATAGCATAAGTATAGGATATTCAAAATGTTGGTACATCGCGGGCGAAGCTGCGCGCAGTAGCTATTAGTAAATAGTATCCGAATGTAACAAAATAAAGTAAGCAAAACATAGCTCTTTAGTTGCACTAATATGCACGAAAAAGCGTACACGAAAAAGTAGTTCAATAAGTATAACAACAAAATCATAGCAAAACCAAATTTAATATAATTTATATTAATTAAATCAAACCACAAAAGCAAAGATAACTTGATCATAATGTAATGACTATACAGGGATGATAAACACCCACAACATTATCGCTCTAGGGATAAGGATTTTCGGAGGATAAATTTACACTCTATTAAACGTGGGTGATTCAGCAAATGGTAGCAAGTTACCGAAGGTGCCGACAGTCGGTGGCGCCAAGAGGGGACAATGAATGCTGAAGATACATTGCACGTCGTTCGAAGGTGAATATGGTGAATAATGTTATTGTTGGCAGTAATTATTGCAGAATCTCCCTGTTACGATATATAACCTGGATATAATCATCATTTTAGCCCAATACCCCTTCTACCGGCCTTTTTTTTCATCATCATCTTCCTGCCCTTTTCCCACATTATGTGGGGTCGGCACAACATGTGTTCTTCCATTCTCCTCTATCAGCCGTCATCTCAACACTCACCTTCTTTTGCTCTTTCTAAACTTATAAGGTTAAGGCGCAATGGCGCGCACTAGGGAAGGGCTATGTCGAGCAGTGGACTGCCATAGGCTGATGATGATGATGATGATGATGATGATGAAACTTATAAGGTAGGCGTAATTATGGTATGCCTATTTACAGATTGGAATGTGATTATAAAATGCAAAGTTTAGAAACGTATCGAAAACTACTGTCTGTCTGATTTGCCTTGAGGATTGGTGGAGTCCACCACCAATTTACCTTTTATTTTAAATTGCCCAATTTCATACAAATAGACCAGAATTATGCCAAGGACTAATTACTGAAAGCTTTTATGGCATAATTTCATTTTTACAACACTCGTAAAAAACACAATTAGGCTGACGACCAAAATTCCTTTGTTACGACTTTTGAAATTAAAGTGTTAATAATGTGATTGTTTGATTTAAATAATGGCCATGCTTTGAAAATGGTACATAACGAAGCATATTACGCTTTATTTGAACCCTGTTGAACACCTTTTTAAAATTTTATGAACACATTTACATTCTAGCTCTATAGTAATTTGTCTTTAAATTTTTCCATTTGATAAAAATGGCATTTAATAATTATTTATTGACTGCAATAATGTCTTATATTAGGAGGTACGCACATTATTTACTTATGACGACTTGACACAAGCTTTAAATTGATAAAAAATTGCTCACGACAAGATTCATTCACGCAATTCACCTGATCGCCTCTCATCAATTCAAAAACATTTATTCAATCACCGATCCTCATTACCCTAACCGCTCTATTACACAATAATACACGCTTTACCCCCATTTACCCATTTATTTACCTTTAAAATATCAAAAGGGTCGTTAATGCATCGAGGGTGCATAATTTATTCTGGCTCTATCTCGCTATTTTTACGTCACACGAAATGAAGAATGAATTCCGAATGGTTTGGAAGTTTAGTGGGGGAGTAAATCTACCCTGTTACCTTGGGAACTCGATTGAACCACGAATATGCTTTGGGGTTTCTTGTTATAAAGTATTGGAACAGAACAGAACGTGTAGTCAGAGGCATGTCTAAACACATAATATTTGATACATGCCCACATCTTGCAGAAGTTAGTATTCTATACGTGACAGGTTGCAAGCCTATCGCCGCCTATAAAACACTAACTGGTTTCCTCACGATGTTTTCCTTCACCGCTTAGAGCACGTGTTAAAGCGCATATAAAGTATTGGTTGCACAAAATAAAGGTGACCAATGAATAGCTAAACGAATGAAAATGAAGCCTTATTTTTGCTACTTGCCTTCGGAGCACACATTCACATGATGAGTTTAAGTCGCTCATAAATGCCGTATAAAGAAAGGCAGCTAAATAGTTTTTTTAATAAGTATGTAAATAGGGAACATCTTAATAAATAAATAAATAATGCTGGACTTTCCACACAGCATCATCTAGCCCCAAAGTAAGCAGAGCTTGTGTTATGGGTACTAGATAACTGATATACTACTTATAACTTTTTGTTTGTAAATATATACATATTATACATACAAACACCCAGACCCGAGACAAATATTTGTAGATCATACAAACATTGGTCCCGCCGCGGGGATCGAACCCGCAACCTTTTGCGTCGCAGGCGGGCCTTCGCCCACTGCGCTACAGAGGTCGTCTTAATTTTAGATTATTTAATGTATGTTTAGTTCTATGAGATATTTTCCTTCAGTATGAACCAGAACTAGCAAGTGCTGTTTAGTGTAGCTTGCTAAGTCTCGAGTTTCAGTAGTAGGTGTAAGTTAAGGATTTTCTAAAGGAATATTCACTTTGAATCGGCTTGAAGCATCATGCATTAAGTAGGTACTTAGGTATTTCAAACAATTAAAACTTTAATAAATGAAAGTGGGTACGTACTTTTAAAGATTTGAAGCCTCAAGTTATCATTTAAAAATATTTTTTATATCGTGTACTCACAAATTTTTTTTTTTTTAAGCTTTTAGCTTCCACTTCTTGCGCTCACATTTATGATGTTTAAATAACTTCACTGTTTTGGATGGTTATGGTTAGCATCAGTAATCTGTACTGAATTATTTTGTCTAATTTTATCATAACGCGACACTGTTAAAATTTTTACTTTTAGTTTTAGACTAGTTTATCATAACAGTCCGATTTTGTGTAGCTCTAAATAACACTGCAGTGGTAATAAATCATAAAGATAGGTACCACCTAAACTGTAAAAAAATATTTCAGCTTTTAAAATAAAGCAGCTTTTTGCAAAAAAAAATCACCGTGACTTTTATCATCCCCTACAGAGCATCTATCAAAATCGTAATGTGTATAACAACCATATTTCTGGTTATCGCCGGTGCGAGGTAAGGGGAGAAATTAATTTGAGGAAACGCGATTTTAACGACTTCCAGACAAATTGATGTGGAACGATCATTTGTTATGTTCGAACTTTTTGGGTGTATTCGGAAACCACGCGACGTCACGTTTCGAAACAAAGTTGAATGAGCTGAATCTGACCCGGCTATATTATATCTCTTTATATTTTATGGTGACTGGATACAAATTAATACGAAAAACAATCTCATCAGTAAGTCAATTTTAATCAATTTAAGACTGGTGTAAATACAAAAAACGGACATAATAAATAATCTATAAAAATGTGATAAATTATTAAGAAATTTCCAATTACTTAGGTATTTTATTTTCATAAATGGCATGAATTTCTATTCAAAAGAAAGGATAATAACGAGGAAGCTATTAGGAAGTAAGGAGATTTAAAAAATATTGCTTTCTTTTTATTTATTTTTATCATAAAACAAGTTCATTATTTTCAGTAAGTTTTTTTAAAGAGTTTACTGGTTATTAGAAATTGACTTGAATACTATTTATTACATTTTTTTCTAATAAGAAGTTTGTTAACATATTGTTTAGTTGTCTGTCTCTAAACTTGTAAGTACAGAATAGTGGTGTTCGAAAGCAAACCACCCCTCCAACTATTCGTAAACTATAAATGAAGAACAAACAATAATGCAGACTCCACATCTGGATCTTGACAAGAAAACAATTTAGGAACCGCAGTCAGCTGTCAGTCCCTGAGGTGTAATTACTAATAGTCTACCTCAAAACATATGACCACAATAATTTATACATTATTGTTACTAAAAAATATTTCTAAAATATTTTGTGAAATTGTTTTTTAAAACTTCGAGATAACTAAAAGTACCTATCATTAGTATCCAATAGCTGCTGACATATTTAAATTTTGTAAATAACTAGCTAAAAAATTTCGTTACTCATTATAACGACACTATTCGATCTATCTGCCAGTGAAAGTTCCTTTATATCGGTTCAACCGTATGTGAGATATTACAGAAAAAAAAACTAAAGATAGTCGTATGGAACAGACATTTTAATTTAATTTACTTATTTGTATATATACAGTACTATAGATACGAAACAGGGGTAAGGGCTCGTACACAAAACTGCGATGCGACGTCGCATCGCAAAAATCTGCGAGCTCCCTCTTGCATCTACATCACATCATTACATCGCATCGCATCGCATCGCAGTTTTGTGTAAAAAAGAGTACATTTGCAACCTTATTCTCTGGTTAATGATGTGCTGAAAAACAAAAAATTCTAGCAAAAACGCTAAAAGAGAGCGGCTACTGTTACAGAACGCGGGAAATGACGTAAAAAGTAGTAAATAAACGCAGCAAGTTATTTACATACAGAGGAATCTCATCGGCGATGCGGGCGGCTCGTATGTCGACCCATACCATTAAAACTCACTAGGACCTTACACTAACACTATGACAACATTAAAAATGATGGTGAATTTCATACCAGCCTTACCAGCTAGTATCACTGAAAACTTGAAGTATTGGTGAATATTTCATACGGTAACATGTTACCAGCTTCTGAGGTAATCAGCTTTGAACGTCATTTAAAAGACTTTTACCATCTATAAGTAGATGATTTGTACAGCGTCAGTAGACAACCTATTCCTACACTCAACGGGGCTGAGACATTGTTTAAGATGATATAGGCTTGCCCAGCACCTAAACCATCCCCTTGATCGACAGGCATCGTGCAAGACACGTTGACTAAACTGCGGGTTGTGACTTTGACCCGAACACAATTCGAAAGCACTAATAGCATACCCTGAGTAAGTGCACATAAATGATACAGATTCAGCACAACATTTGCATGTGGACGAGACGTGTTTGCAAATCATATGTTACGAGTTGTTACCGTGATGATACGTGGAGATACTCCGCGTCAGTCAGGGATATACGAATTATTGTACCAGAGAAAGCTCATGTACAACTGAACTAACGAACTGGTGTATTTTAGTACAGCTTAAATTGATTTGCATCTTTCTACTGTTGTTGTTGGTTGGAGAGCGGATTAAAAACGTAGTTTTTTCATAATTGTCATTTCGCGAAGCGCTTTATTGATTTTATATCGAGGTGGTTTTTTGAAACCAACCAATGATATTGATACTTAGTTCATATCAAAATATTTTTCCATTGTTACTACCAATGCATACTATTTGTTTTTATCCAAAACAAAGATCTTGTGACCAAATTCTGAATATCTCTTCCTCCGTTGAAAAGCTTCATTGATTTAACTTCAGGATCGTGATACTTCTTCTTGCCGTGTCACAGTTCTTTTGAGAGTCCTGAAAGAATTTAATAATTGAAAAGAGAAACCGTCCAAGTAGGTACATGTTCCTCTGATTCGATGATAAGTACGATATGTTTATTTAGGTTCTGGTTCTCTGAAGACTTGAGAGTTCTTGTTTGAATAGTGTATTTGCGGGTCAGCTCTTGCAAGTTTGATATTAGTTGACGAACAAATGAAATGTCAGTGACTATTAATTTAATTCTGTAAATCTACCAAACTGGCCAGTTATAGATAGAGACAATAAGGTCTACAAAATGCTGGACAAAGTTGGGACTGGGTGCAGTAAAAATGAGATGAATTGAAAATATCAACCGGTTGAATTTCAGAAAAATAATTTTATCGTAAAATTTTACCCAAATTCTATGATACGTATGTTATGCAAGTCAATATTTCTGGTTATACTTACTTCTTATGATAAAGGCTGTATCATTCAACCCTCAAAACATCAACTCCGTGTTTGATTTGTAGCTTTAATCCTCAAATTCTCCCAATTCTCATTCTTTGTGTCGCAGGTGGTAAAGCATATTTCCAATATAGACAAATACAGTGCACCCTCCTCTGCCTCGTAATGACGCGGTGTCGCTCGCCGCACTTATTAGTGTATTTCGAAGATACATTATAGCTAGATATGACTGCAAATTTTTTGTATCGCTTGTACTACATGGGTAAACTTTTGTTTGTCTCATAAATAACGATAAAATTAACATTACTGTGCAATGCATATAAATACCTATCAACAGTAGAGGGCCGATGATCACCGACACAACAGCAGATCTTCAAGATGTACAAAATTTATGTAATTTGAAGAATTTTCAACGTAGTTTCAAAATAAATTTATGTATAAAATTTCCTTGAATTTTTATGCTGTGGAGAAACTGTTTTTTTTATGATAAGACGTGAAAAGGATCACAATTTTTCGACTTTTTCAACTGAAAAAATCGCAGTTCATATTAGTACCTCCAAATCTTTTGTTTCCAGATAAATTTCGCTTAAACCTCCATAGTATTAGAGTAACCTAGACAAATTCACCCTCCCGCATTGTCACTTTGATCTCGTATGTAGCGGTATGTTATGGTTCTAGCGGGCTGGGGGACATATCGATGGTGGTTTCAATTTGCGACCTTACGTCGGGGATTAAACATAAATACGCCTTTGATCGAAACAATGGCTCGCTGCCCCATTCAATAGGTCCTTTGAATAAGCAAAATCGTATGATAATTGCCGTCAATGGGTTGGTGTAATAGCCTGATGGCTGGTGATGAATTTGGCTGATCTAAACACTATACAACTATAGTACTATTATACTAGATTTAATTAGTAAAACTAGTAAACTAGTGTGAAAATATAAAAGCTTGCGTGTAAAGGTATATTATATGTAAATTTTATTTGTTATCTTACCTATTTATTAGGAGCCACTAAAACTATAATTGTGAAGGCAAGAGATAATATAAATACGTGAATATTTAAGAATGCTTCAGAGAACCTCTCCAGTTTACCAGTCTTCTTTTCTATCATTCAAATTGTATGATAATCCAAGCGTTTTACTGTCTCCATACAAAACCGTTTTGTGTTTATGAAATGTTCAGAACCAAGAGTCCCTTACTTGCCAACCGTGGCATATTCTTGAATCATTCAGTCATTTCTTTTATGCAGTAAGTTCACCCCTCGGTATAGCGTGATGATTCAAGCCTATCCTCTCGCAACGCTCAGCTGGTTTCACATGCATCACTTGTCTGATCTCTGTCTGTGGTTCTATTTCTTATGTTTTAGCGTATATTCGGGAAGCGAGTAATATTATGAGGGAAATAAAATTCAACTTCGCCTATCAAGAACGTGTAAAATATTTTATCTCACAAAATTTGCACGTGAGCTCACTTCATTTTTGTGTCAATAAAGTATTCATGCTGGTAATATAAATAAAATTATATATAAATTGTGTTGTTCGCAACACATTATATAATTTTATTTATATAACCAGCAGAAGCAGTAGAAGCTAAAAAGTGTCTCCAAAGGAATTAAATAATCACTTAAGTATAAATGCTCATCAAAAGATTAGCACCTAATGCGTACCTATTAGTAGGTAAGTAATTAAATTTGAATCTTTATTACCTACTTGAAAAATGGCAAAAAAGAGAGGCGATCACTTCTGATGCCTCGAAGCTAATTAACACGCTTACGATGACTTCGAATTTTATGATAAAATCAGTGCATACTTTATTAAGTAAATCCAGTTACACTCGTTATCTCACTCAATCGATCAGGTTATTATAACATTATATTGCTTTTAACTGTAGCTTTCACTTGCAAATTATGGTTTCTGGGAAAAAAATATTCTGAATTGAGAGGCTGCTACGATGCAAATGGATATAAACATGATTATTACTCAGATAATTATGTATTGTCACTTTCATACAAGTTAATTAAGATACTGTTGATTTATATTTGTGTTCTTAATCTACTTTTTATTTCGAAATGCTGCAGAGTTTAAAAAAACTCTTATTTTCGCTAATAACATTCTAAAACTAAAATTATAAAATACCGTCAAATAACAAAAAGTTTATGAGAAAGATATTTGTAAGTAATTTGTTTTCTTTGTTTTTTTTTTTAATTCTACTAACAATATCATAAAGTTAATTAAAAAACTCCAAGCGTGTGTTTATTGTACAAAATATTTTTTTGCTTATACTCGTATAAACTACATCGTGTCAATTGTGTTTTTATAACATGACAGTTCAAATTATATCGTCTAATCCGTCTTGGGAAGATCGGGATTACTGGAGCGTCACACATGCCGTAGCGCCGAGTAATTGTCGGTTTCTCATTGCGATCCCGAACGCACCTGAGCCTCCAATCAACGCTGCAAGATGTATTTGTGAGAATTTATCAATGTACCGTTGTATTGCTAAAAATAATATGTCAAGTTGATATCGTGGTCACTTTATATTCTAATCAACATTCTTGCGTCTTATAGGTTGATTTTTCACATGTCATATTGAATAATTTACCAAGGAAAGGAGAAAGATAATTGATAGCGTAGCTTTTGTTATACATTTACATACGTACACCGCTATTTTATGACTACCAAAAAAAATTTAAGGACAGTTGCAGTAGATGCAGAAAATGATAATGGCATGGTCAATTTTTTTTTTATTTAACTCTCACAAAGTTATCGTGGATTGTAGTCAACCAAAACCGAACAAAATTTTATTAAAACTGTACAAATAAGTACTACAGATAACAATCACGTACGGATTCTCATTTAAACAATGCTCTCGTATCATCACCAGTCAGTAAAACCCCAGTAGCTACCATAAATCCATGTTTGACTCGTCTCGTCTCCTCTTTAGGTTATAATTCTTTTTCTCTCTTTTTGAGTTTTAACTAAGTACATAAAATGTGATCAATAACAGACACCGAGACCATGTTTAAAATTAAAAAAATAGCCTTTGTCTGATAATTCCGAGTTGCAAATCATCGAGCTTTTATTATTATCGAACTTATTCCAAAATCGCTCCATTTCTGACAATCGTCAAGGTAGTTTGCATAATCAAGCCCAACCAAACCTTATTGCATTCGAGGTGTATAATAAAAAGTAATTCTCGACTTTCGCGTCGCTTCTGGGGAGCTCGCAAATTGGATGAGAAATCAAATAAAAAACATTTACGCCCATCTCCCGCCGTTTAGGGGAATGCTAGTGCTTTATACCATGCGAGTGATTTGATGGTATACATACATAAATCATTACATAGGCTTAGGGTAACATATTTTCAATGTCCTGTTTTAGTACCTACAACTTACAGATCATTATTTAGATTCTTACTTTACGGGTCGAAAACCAATAAATATCAATAGTTGATAGATTATTGTTACTACGTGAGCAGCATCTGCTTGTAAAATATGCAAAATTACGCATTCAATCCATCACAAGCATTTTCTACGCAGATAACTCGAAAAAACATTAATGAAGCATCCTTTCAGTCGATCATCAAAGCGCTCAAAAGCAAGGATGCAGAGTGCAGAGGATTATAGGCAAATTGAAAACGTGTCTCGGCCGCTTTTCGGCGCGCCAATTAAACCTACACCTGTTTGATATTGACGAGATCGGGACTTTGAGGTATTTTTGTTAGACGTTCTTATTTTTAATGGAATATTACGTAAGTATCTTTATTTAAACATAGTCCCTTGTAGTTATACCAATGACCTTAATTTATCACAAATACAACTGAAATATTTACCACAACTCTGAAACTAAGGACTTTTGATAGTATTCAATAAGGATAGCTATAGCTAATATTTCGCGGTATAGTGAGACGCCAAATCAGATTTTGATTGAATACCTATTTAAAAAATTATTCAAATTATCACACAGACGTCACAGCTGGGTCAGTGATGTAGTGACGCGCGTGACAGGTGCGAGCGATTATGACTTTAGTGAGGGGAAAATGTGAAAAGTCGACAGGTTCATATGGATGGACAGCGTCAACGGCCGGGTATAATATAATATTTTTTATAGAAAGTTGAATATTGTATGTTCATATAGAGAGATGAAAAGATTATGTTGTTATGTTATGACGATGTAACGCAGCTTTTTATCATTAGGTACTTATATAGGAGGGTTACCTATGTAAGCTGAGTTCTAAAGTAAAAAAAAAAAATCAGTAGCATGGTAATTGCAATTATCATTCAGTAACCAAACCACGAAGCGTAGAAGGGAAATAAAGCCATCGCTTTGCATGAAAGTATGATATGAGCCATATCACTTCAGACCTCGTCCACACTAATCCAGCCATCGGCAAACAAAAAATAAAAGAATAAAATAAAAAATGTTTTCATTACCGGTCGTTAGGCGAACACGCTGAGGCTTTTATACGCGTCAATCGTGCCGTGAAACGCGTGCGTGACGCGCGGCATGCGTCGCATGAATATTACTTCGTCGTTTGACTATATTTTGATTCAATAAACATTATCGTTCCAAAACCAACTGTACATTGACCCGACCTTGTAAAGTTAAAACATTGAGCACCACAGGACGATTTATCTAGTTAGTTAAAACGGCCACAATCTGTTGCCACAAAGTCGGTCAAAGTTAGTAAACTAATTTGCTTAGATTCTCAAGTAAAGTCAAATTAAACCTATACAGAAACTAGTGGCAGCAAAATAACAGAAAATTAATAAAAAGAAGAGAGCTAATTTATATTTTTTTAAGAGTGATGAATTTTTCAAACGTTGCCGGTCCCTATACTCCTTGTTGGCTCATCTAGATCGCATATGTAATCAATACAAACGTTAATGAATAAATAACACATCCGCAGACAATTTGCCGTCAAACAGTCCAATTATTCTCATAATCCTGCGGGCTCTTTAAAAGCAATTAATATTCCATTGATCCACCCCGTTGGTCACCCACGTTGTGGACGAAATCAGGATAAAAATGGGGCACTAACGGTAATAAAAAAAAACTAGATTGATAGAGCTTAGAAAAAAAAAATAGATTCTTACATATTTAAGTATATTCTTGATTATCCAGCAGGCTGTGCCAGTTATGCAAGTACAGTTACCGTAGAATTTAAGAAAAGTAAGGTGATTAGCAAGTAATCCCTGAAATAATACTTAATTATTTAATATCAACAATTAGATTTTGACAAAATATTTTTGACAAAACGATACTCTGAGTACGTCTGCTCTACATGATGTCCGGGGTGCGCCGACACCTGGCCGTGTAATTGTCTTCATTTGGCCATCATTCATATACCGGAAATGGGAATTCCCGTGAATGATGAGGCTTCACTCTTTTTGTTTTTTAATCTACCGAGATCGGATTCGATCTTGGTATAATTGAAAACATATTGCGGTACGATTTCACGATTCTACATATCCAGACGTTTTTGACTCTTTTCATCGACTGGAATGGGAATGTTGCACTGACGATTTGCTTTTAGACTTTTTGTTATGTGTTTCAATCTTGAAATGAATCGACTTAGGACCGTATGAGAAGAGTCATTATTTTGTGAAAGTTATCCAGAGCAATTTTTTAAGTATCGCGAGCCCTGGTTTAAGATTATCTGCTACAATCATTAAATATATCGGCAGCACTTATTGTTCAATGCTTAAATAAAAGCCGGAAAACAAACCATAGTCTACTCAACTCACTTGGGTCAAATATCTAACTAGTTATCCAATAAAGTGACAAATGTTTTCCTAATACTCCGAACTTTACCCCAAATCGGCTATCATTATTCAAGTTAATCAGCTGCGCTCGTTGGTAATCCCCACATCTGGCCACCTGGTCCTGTGACATGTGATATCATTGTCCAAGGGTTTTTGTCTGGTTTCTATCATATTTGAATAGATTAGCCATATGCTTTCATTTTGATAGAGATAAGTGACTTTGCATTATAACGAGTACTACTGACATTTTTTATTTCAGTTTGTCAGTAGGTAATATAATTAAAGTCTGTCCTGCATGATAGGACATGGTGCTTACTACAACTACGGGCTGTTGTCCTTGATACGTACCTAAAATTTTAACTGTAAATAGTGTACCAAAGTTGTGTATAATAATAGCACTGATACAAGACTCAAATGTTTTGATATTTTCATACATTTCATTTACCCCAAAAAGTCAGGAATGTTAATAATATATCAGGTACTCAGTGTACGTTCGTAAAGCAACAAGGCTGTCTGGTGTCCGGTGTACAAGTGCTGTGTCTACATGTGAACGCCACTTGGCAAGGGGAGTTTCCATCCCTGAGGATCGCTGGTCGAATTACTTCGGACGTATGGGTTTCAGTTTATATTTGACCAAGTGAATCTATAAAACATAGATCGGGTGCCCCTAGTTTTTTGTCAGCTTGTATACCTATATTTCTTTGCAATTTTTTTTGAAATGTCACTATATTTTTTCTAATAAAATTCCTCTCTTCACTACAAATGTCAATAGAGAGCTAAAGATTGGTTGTGCGTACTCTACTTAGTTTGTGTGGGCTTGGTTATTAGATTCTTGTTGAATAAGCCTTGTCGTATCTGCTATTAATACCTACTTACCACTAGAAAGGTCACCTCCAAGTTTCATTAAGTTTCTTTTTGACTTGACCTTTTACTATTCAGTGAGTAATATCGTCACCTCCTACACGATTGCTCTGCCATTCTGTTTATCAAAACAATCCCGAACTATCGCAAAGGGGAGGACCTTCGACACATAATTTTTCAATTTGCTCAGTTAAAACGCGTTTAGGAGATTGATTAATAAATCTCTAGCTCTAGGGGTGGTTTATTGAGTTAGAGTTCCTTCGGTCGCACCCCCGTCGCAGATTAGGTTATAGTTTCTTCCTCTTTCTGAGAAATTTGATGATCTTAGTGGGTTTCCTTTAATATTGCTTTGTTATATGTTCCAAATTGTAGACTTCCTATGTTGATCCAGTTTCTAAATTATTAGTGCTTAACAAACCTGCAGGTGTCTATTTTTTTTTATTGTTGGCCCGTTATATTGTTTTTACAGGTAAACAATAAAATAATATCCTTAATTTTACTACTGAAATGAAAAAAACTCAACTACCCTTGGTTTGCTCGTTTTTGGCTGTTTGTCTTCCAGTTTTCTACGCAAACAGACAACAGCTAATACTAAAAATAATTGAATACCAATGTTATATACAGGGTGTAAAAAGACTGCTACCGAAAACTGAGGTGTTGTAATCAGACCATGATTCTGAACATCTTTAGCGAAAAAAAAAAACGCAACTTAGCTACGTCATTTTATTTGATTTTCAAGTTATTTACTACTAGTACAACATAATAAGACCATACCTACCTAATAATTTCATTTATGAAAGAAAACAAAAATTAAAACTCAAAATCCAGCAATCTACGTATAAAAACGCGCCCAGTACATACGCTCGACCAGCTGTGCGAGGTCGGTTTTCTCCGGATAAAATGATTTTTACGGAAAATCCTTTTGGATTTAGTTGTGTGTTGGGATGCTGTACCTACCCCTTTCGGCTTCGGTAGACGTCTTTTTACACCCTGTATAAGCGGCACAAAATCAAAAATATTAAAAATGCAGCCACAATTGAAACCTCTTGCAGGTACTTATGTAACCATTATATATAAGATAGTCAGTTCAGATAATGAAGATATCGATCACACATCGCCCATTAGCGCGTTTTCTTCTCCGTTGATTTATGACAATGCACAGTGAGTCTGCAACATTACTCAGCTAATGCTCGCTCTGTCCCTCCTGTCAGAAACGAGAGAGACAGACAAATGATATAAGATTATCAGCTATTAATATCCAGGAAGGCTTCTGATATGATCAAACGGCTAAGATGATAACTTGATTGATTTATCGACTTCCGCATTTATTGTGGGGATAAAAGTGAATCATCTCGATTGACCATCTCAGATTTATTTGCTCACTTGCTAACCATGGTTTAGTTTTGTGAATTTTTTTTTTATATTTAAATATGCAGCTTTATCCTAGACTTTTGTATACCTAAACGTAATTTCAATAGTAAAAAATATACCATACGAGACATGAATTGTGATCAGTTGTTCCAAAAATAAAGGTGCTATGTGTATTATGTTCAATAAAAAAAGTTCAATTAAAAAAAAAACAATAAGTAGGCATTTGGCGGTTGACTGTACCTTTTGATAAAACTACTGCATCTGTGTACAACGCCAACTAATTTTGTGGTCGTCAATCAATTAGGGAGCACAGTTTTTGCTTCGCAAAGTATTGCTAGCGAAGATAAAGCAACAGATAGAACACTCTCTACTTGCTTGATAACTTTTTTACCTTTCTTTCTTGCCAAGTTGATAATATTACGTTATGAACTCTACCAAACATTGTGTTATGAAAAAAAAGAAGTTACTGAGTAAGTAAGCCTACGTACGGAC
This sequence comes from Epirrhoe tristata, assembly GCA_951394285.1. Classification (NCBI taxonomy): domain Eukaryota; kingdom Metazoa; phylum Arthropoda; class Insecta; order Lepidoptera; family Geometridae; genus Epirrhoe; species Epirrhoe tristata. The sequence continues at coordinate 6,017,441 of OX596145.1, forward strand.
TTTGCATTCCAATGATCGCGTAGCTGGTTACGTGCATCACAAATCATACGTGTATACAGAAACGCATAGTTTGTGCAAGAATGATATTATGCGGGAATTGTATCTTTAGTGTAGATTGCGCTTTATTCTCCTTGATGTAAGATTCATTATACCCTAAATAACATGATCTCTTCGTTATTTTGAACCACAAAAGAAAAAAAATTCTAATTCCAGAAACTCTGTTAGTACTTAGATAAGAAAATTTAAGGCACATAAGAATATACATATCTTCATTTGGTCCTGTCTACTCTATGCCGATAACAACATCTTAGGAAAACTTTCGCCGTTCACCCCTCATATTTGCTCTGCCTAATTTCTGTAGTAAGAAAAATATTATTGTGTAACTTCGTGCAAGGAAATAAGTAGCTTAGTGGGGCGTATGTGACGTAAATTGTAATGTTAAGTACGTCTAAACTGGTTGAGAAGAGAAATCGATTGAATATTGTATCTTCATGGATACAAATAAAATAAGACTGACGGAAGTCATATTTTCTGAATAATCGAGTATTTGCTATCCATGGACGGCTAGTCGGCCACTTTAGAGACGAAAACTCTACTAGCAAATCTGACAATGATACTCAGTTATCGGTATTTCAAGAATAGGGTCTTCGGCACTGGTATGTGCGGTGGCTGTGGAATATCTTGGACGTTGGGAACGTGAATGTTGAGTCGATTTTACAGTCAATTTTTGTAGACCAACTACGTGAAGCTTAAGAAACAAGTTGATGATGTTGATGATCAAATATGATAAATTGATACCTCATTTATGAGAATCGGATGAGTAGTTTACACAATATGGCGGAACGTACGTGGGTACTTACATCTTAAAAAGACTGATTAATTTATCTATTTATTTCTTCTAGTAGTAACATTACAGAAAATCCAATGCATTACAACTATAACAACCCTAAATTAATAATAGTAATAACATTTATGTATGACACAAATAACTAGGTATAGGTATTAAATGATAGCCCCTATTTTTGGCATAGTCGGTTATAAGGGAGACAACCAATCGCATTCGCACGTAGTCGAGTCCACCGCCGCCGACCCAAGAACTCAAAGTTATCAAGTTTAATGAAAGTGCTTATCCAATAATGCTAATTGAAACAAACGATGAATATGAATATCCAATTCATTTATCTGTCTCACAAATCAACGTCATAAACACATGTTAAACTTATAATTGGCGGGAAAGTAATCAACAAGACAAACTCCTGATTAATTAAACGTTGTCGCAAATTAAACATCCGCGAAGAATAAACTAAGGGGTGCCTTGGGGGTGTCCGACGTCTCAGCTTCAACCAGAAATTATAGCGGCTATATCGTAAATACTAGAAATAACACAATTATGCCTACTACAAGTGTTCATATAAATTCTCACGTTACTAATACCGCATACGATGAATGAATACTCGTATAATTAATGATTAAACGAACTTACCCTGTACGTGAAGTTCTATCATAATTATATGAAGTATTTGTTCTTCGTATGAAAGTATTAGTAACGTGAGAATTTATATGAGCACTTGTAGTAGGCATATTCATTAGGTCATTTTATTTCACACTATATTACGGCTTATTTTTCATGTCTATGTTTATTTTTTAGGATTTACAAAAAAGTTATATTTATTATTCTATTCATTATTATTTCATTTACTATATTTTATGTATTCTCGCCATGTTTATTTTAATAATCGCAACTAATATACATTTCTACCGCAGTAAAACTCACAAATTTGAGCCGACGGCGTGTTAGTGTTAAGACCTATAGAGTAATGAAGGTATTATGGTTATAAAACAGAATTTTATGGCGTAGAACACTAGATCTCAGATTAAAGGATGAAATAGAGCCTGCTGCGGCTGCATTCACTTATTTAGTATTTACTTTTTAACCGACTTCAAAAAAGGAAGAGGTTGTATGTATATTCGGCTGTATGTATATGTATACTTACCCTTACCTGATATCTTTAATTCTGATTTGAATTTATTTCTTGTCCACTTTGTAAGTAAGTTGTATGAATAAAAAATCATAACATTATGCTCTCTACCTACTGAATATATTAACATGTTTCAATCTGTGGTTCAAGTTGTTTGCCATTGGTTTAAATACTTCGGTAGCGATTGAAGTGAAAGTAAACTTATCATAATTAATTTAATAATAATATTTCGGCGGGCGTCATAGTTCCCATAGTTTCCCCAGTATATCCATAACCCGGTAATTAGTTTCCATATCCTCAATAGTTGTGCACAAACCGGAGACTGTTCCTGAATGCATTTTTATAGTGTTGAAGGGATTGTAGCCGGTATGTGTATCCATCACACAAGATCAAAATTGTCAAAAAGACTTCTGTGTGTTGGCTTCGGCCCCATGCATGCCTATCAAAGGTCCGGGACTCTATAGTTCCGTGATGTTAAACTTTGAAAAACAAAATAATAATAATAAATTTAATAATGTTCTCATATGTGGATATGAACTTTTCCTTCAAGTTCCAGCCACCATAACAAACACTTCAATAATCCACTTTGATTACGCCATAAAACAACTCGTAAACCATCACTTTTCATGGTATAGATCTTTCATAGCGTCCGTGCTGCGTAATAAAAGAAATCACTTATAGGATGCAGTTGGATAAGGGGCCTTTCTTACCTATTGTGACACATCGCTTGAAAGAATGGGGAACACGGGCTAACCTGGCTTACCTAAAGGAACTCTGTATCAGTTATTTTATAACTGAAAAAATAAAAAAGAATGATAGGATGTTTAATGGATTTGTAATATTTTAGTAGGATTTGTTTACTTTCTGCTTGCACGGCTATATTTAGTTCGAGAGAAAGGAATTTCTCCCACGAGAAAGGGATTGGATTTTATGCATAGTGCTCATAATACCTTAAACAATTATTATATTTTACAACAAAGTATTGAATACTTACCTTAATGTATCCTAAAATTTTCCTTAGTCTTTCTAGAAACAGGAGTTTATTTAAAAAAATCATTAAGTATACCTATGGGATCTCGCATTTCCATAAGTCAATGATATTATTAAGTATTTTATTTATTGTCTAACTGAGCAGTGTGTTTCAAACAGGGGGCAGAAACAACACGGTAGCTCAAAATCTGGATGCAAACTCCGGGGGACCATTCAGCAATAGAAGATTAATACTTACTTCCTTTGTGTTCGTCAACAAATAACAGGGGGCTCCTCAATGCCCTTGAAGACGGTGATGCATTACTTTAAAAAATCTTTACCTACTTTTTCTATTGAAAGCATTTCGTAGGCATAATTTTGTGAAATGAATCAGTAAGAAGTTTCATTAAGAAAAGTCACGTTGTTCAGCTATGGAAGTTCTGTTTCTGAAGTTCTGTGTAAGTTTTGAATTTATTTTATACTTCTTGAAGCATTTTTGTAATTGTAGCTTGTAGTTTTTATTACTATGAACTTTTACATTTTATAATGGGAACGTAAAATTTACGCAATTATGCTTTCTATTCTGTCTGGATGGTAAGATATTTTACTTATTAAATTAACAAGGAAGTAAATAAGTACTCTTAAAATGAAATATAATTTGATACCCACCGACATAAATTGCTAGAGCAAAGTGCTCAAGTGAAAACCACTCGCTAAGTAAGTTACTTAGCTCATTAGACACACTTAACTGTAATTAGTTAAGACGATATTAAAGTATTATGAAGTTGTATTTTCAATTTAATCAAAATTTGCAATAACATCAAGTATTCTGTTTTTATGTTTGACATTAAACAGGAAAATTTAAGAGAAAGGACTAGCAAACAAAACGAGCTTTCAAATAATTTCAATACTATTTTATGTTGCAATAAAATAAAATATTAGTATCTATGATATTAGTTCAATTCCAAGTCAATAATAAACCAAGGAGATGAAATTTTGTAACCTAGCTTAGTTAACCTAAGTCTAGCTCTTCAGTATTGTACAAACAAACAAGTAAAACCACAACATGCTAGCTATAACACATGATGTATTACCATCGAGCCTCATTCTGACGTAATAAAATTTTGAAATACGACGCCGCGCCAGTATCCATCAATTTTGTCTGACTTACCCTTTTCATACAGTCGGGATGATGAAAACAATTTTGGTAATGGTTAATTCCGTGAATAAATATGGCTAGTGACCAGTTGAATTGTGCTGTTTGCATCAATAGATCAAAATTGTTTGTGGCATTTCCAATGATGCTCAAATGTTGATAAAAGAGCAATGCGGTTTTAAAGAGCAATGGCCGTGTCTTCATGCTGGTAAAGCCAATTTAGAACTTGAATTTAATAGGTGCTGTAGTCTAGTGTCTTATGATTGTATTACTTGAAAGTAAATTTTCTATTTTTACATGATTGCCTTTGACACTAGATATAGGTTCAGTGTGTAACCATCAGCTTCTTGTAGGCATAGCTGTTAAGTCACCCTTAGATTTTAAGTAAAAGTACAAAAAGATAAAGTTAACATACTCTTTCATAGGTAGGTAATTCTACTTCTTATTGATAACGCCTTGATAGGTTTACTTTCCAAGAACTTTTGTTAGAATGTCAATGTTGAAGCTGTATTTGATCAGGCCCTAGATTTAGACTTCAGCGGAATGCATTCGGGTCGGAATAGGTCAGCTGTTCAACCGACCGCAACCAATCACAGTGCAAGAAACGTCTGTTTTGGATCAATTCCTGCACTGTGATTGGTTGCTGTCAGTTGAACAGCTGACCAATTCCGACCCGAATACATTCCGCTGAAGTCTGAATCATTAGGCAGATTTCTTTTTCTTCCAAGTAAACTGAAGATTCCGCATTGACGTAGGTATCTTTCACCTATGTTTATAACTTGCATAGGTAGGTAATTTCTCGACTAGATTATGACCACATGCCTTCATGCATGTTAACTTTTATATAATAAGCACGTATTTTGCATCGTTGTAAAAAGTTCTGCCATTTTTATAATGACCCACCAGATTGATTACAGAACCTACTCTGCATTATAAGAAGGTATGTCCCTAATCGCTTGAAGCTCGTTTAGGGGGAGGACGCACGCGAGAAATGCATTAACGATATGTTAAGGAAGTGCACTCACTCGCGACTAATTAACGTATTATGCTTGTCATTGTAGGTGTGTGGTGTTTATGATATCGGACTTTTATATCCCCATCCAAGTAGGTCACAATAAAATCGGAAATGTAATAACTTTGTCTATAAAAATGATATGATTTCGGTATAGCGTGTTCTAACTAGAAAGGACGCGGCCTTTGTTCTGGAAATGAGGTTATTTTTTTTTTCGTGTACAGATAAAACTAATCAGAAGTATCCAAGTACATTTATATTATGTATGTCTGGTATGTTGTTGAATATTGATTTACAAATTTGAATTTACCGGAACAAAAGTTGAATTTCACATCTGCGAGCTGAGACAGCTCTGCCGTGCAGCCGCTAAAACGCAGTAAGAGCAAATTTGCGGTTTCGAGAAAATGGCAAAAACAGTTTTGACGCTGATTATTTTATAGTACCAAATTAGTTTTGTGAAATATTTATTACTGACGAGAACCAAGTGTTATCGAAGATTAATTTTTGAAAAAAATATATTTAATTTCTTTCATACATTCGAAATAAAAAGGTATTTTCCAAAAACATAGCTGTTACTGCATGCTAAAAGATACACATATGCAGACTAAAATGCGGTATAAATACTTGATACTGCAAAAACGTTTGATTGTACGCTACTTTGCAGACTAAATTGCAGCATAGGACGTTTTTTTACTGCATTTTAATTAGTATCTTTAACTATTTGCTTCGTAGTATGTTACGACTTTTCGTAATTTACGATAGGGAACCCTATGTCATATCGGGATTATTGAAAACAAACAAATATTTTTTGTATGTATGACAATAACGTTTATTTTATAAACATTTAAGCTAATTCTGAAATAACTTTAGGTGTTCTTAACACATGTGACTTTGCTTAAAATGACTAATAAGTACTTAAATAAAAAAGTTAACTGAGTTAGTTTAGCAAGAAACTCTAAAAGAACTAATAAAGTAAGAGATCTCAAGGTACTCTAATATCACATAATTAAAAATAAAATCTCAAAATATTGCAAGGAATACGATACCCACACAGAATCTGTGTATGTAGGTAAATATTTATTATTCTTAGACATCTAAAAGGCATGCATAATCAAATTAAACATAATGGCAATCATGTTAGTAGTACGATTTACTCGGTATTATTTTTACCAAAACCAAAAGAAAACATAAATCAGTACCTAAGTATTTATTTATTAACTAGCGGAACGCCCGCGACTTCGTTCGCGTGGTACATACTACATACTACATATCAACATAGCCCTTATCACTTGAGTAAGCTTAAGCTTTTCATCGCTTTAACTAAACTGAGTGACTGTGACGGCAAGTTCAACTTTGATGACTGAGTCTGAGTCAGAGTCTCACTCTAAATCTGACCCTCAATCTAACCCTCGTCTCGCTCTCACTCTTAATGTGACTCACAATCTCACTCTCACATTTAATCTGACGCCCCCCCATAAATCCACAGCACAAATCCATAAGTCCACAAATTCCCAAATCTACAAATCCACAAATCCACAAATCCGCCAAGCCGTCAATCCGTCAATCCGTCATTCCGTCACTCCGTCAATCCGTCAATCCATCAATCCGTCACTCCATCACTCCGTCACGCCATCACGCCATCACGCCATCACGCCATCACGCCATCACGCCATCACTGCCACTGCCACTCCCACTCCCACTGCCACTCCCACTCCCACTCCCACTCCCACTCCCACTCCCACTCCCACTCCCACTCCCACTCCCACTCCCACTCCCACTCCCACTCCCACTCCCACTCCCACTCCCACTCCCACTCCCACTCCCACTCCCACTCCCACTCCCACTCCCACTCCCACTCCCACTCCCACTCCCACTCCCACTCCCACTCCCACTCCCACTCCCACTCCCAATTATGGTTCCCATAGCAACTTTTACTCCCTCTTTCATCCCCTTTATAAGGTAAAAAAACTAAATAAAGTGCTACATTCAAGCTATTTGCTGCATTTTAATCTGTATTTTATATTAAATAAAACAGTGATCGACTTTGCAGTATTAACATTTCCAGTACAAAAACTGTTTACTGCATTTTAGTTTGTATGCCAGAATAGTTTTTCAAGAGTAGATTACAGATTTTATGTGGTAATAAGGGTGTTTGCTGCATTTTACTCGGTAAAGTGAAGGGTCGGTGTAGGGATATTACTCTATTTTATGCTGTTACTGTATTTTAGTTGGCATATCATTAGATTTTGGCCTGCTATGTTGAGTTACTGCTTTCGAAAAATTGATTTTATGATCCTATTAATCATCAGATCAGAACCTACGGTACACCAAGCTGTTCCTCATGGCATACCGGTCAAGACTGCATATTCAGCTCAAAAACGCCAAAAACCCTGTTACTGCGCTTTAGTGGCTGCACGGCAGAGCTGCCCGCCAATTACTACGATGCAAAGCTTCTTTGTCTTGAATTTGTTTGTGACCACCCGAGAATATTGAACCTTAATGCATTGAAATAAGAGACAGAAAGTTCAAACATTCGTACTAGTTTCAAATATTGACACACGCCCCCGGATGCAGGGACTGAGACTGTTGTGGAAGATCTGTTTGTTATTTGAATTACTCGCTTTTTGTTAGATCTATTAGGCAATACATAACATGTACTCTACATATACCCTAACAACCAGCTATTTTTGCTTAATTTTTTTACTGAGCAATTGGAACTGAGATCGAAACTTATAATCCGCTATCGCTGTAAACACTGACCGTTTATGAGTAGTTTTTCCTAATATCAGGGTGAGTTGAGTCGTAAAATTCACCGTCTGAAAACCACCTATAAGTACATATTCTGAAATGTTCTAGTTTTCAGACAATTCAGATGTTCTCAGTTTCGCAGTGTTACCTATTTTCCTAGTGACCGCTAGTTCTAAAGTTCTCGGTCCAGTCAATAGAGCTCACAGTGGGATTACAAGAGACAGGGTCTGTAAATACTCTTTTGTGCTCGGTTCGAATACGAGCGGGATGTCTCAATTATACTGTTTATTTTGGCACCACTGCAAATAGAGGTATTGAAGCGGTGCTCGTGTTAAAGCTAGTGTATTGTACTGAAATGTTAGAATTTTTAGCTATGACCTAACATATTAACTGAAGGTTCAATATATAAATACTTATCTATATAATCTTCTAGCAATCTACATATTCAATCTACATTATAAATCATCTGACCACAAGGTCGTTGGTTATACCTGGGATGAATTAATTTGTGAAATGTTATTTCTTGATTGTTTTTTATTGACACTGCCGTGATTGTTGTATCTGCATCAGTTATAGTGTGATAATAACCGAACATGGTACTTCCGAAATAAATTGTCTCTTCTCTGCCAATTTAGATCTCACTACCACTCTCTTTGTTAACACTAAACACCGTAGTCTGCAATCTAAATCGCACAGAAAAATACCTGCCGGCTGTTGCTGGACTCAAAGTACCGCACAGATGTCGCTGATAGAGCCTTTGGATGCAAAGTAACTGTTTGACGAACTGTGACTATGGAGGGGATTTTCATGGACATCGCATTTTAGAAACAAAGATTGACGTCGTGAAATGTTCGCGTTCGTTTTTTCGTTCGTTTGATGAATATTCGGATGCCTCTTATATGAGCTACATTGTATTCAGTCGATAAGATCAACGTTAAAACAGGGTCCTAACCTAACCTAGGACTAAAAAATCCTAACAGAAAACTTGCCATTGAGGTCAGAAATCGTAGTAAGAAACATCCGAATATTCATCAAACGAACGAAAATAAGGACGGAAATACGGCCCCAGGTTACTATAATGATAAACTAATATCAATTTTAGCCAGTCGCATATACAACAAAGTTCTTTTCTACGATTGAGGTCAGGTTTACGTTAGTATCCTTCTGGTATCCAGATGATTGATCATTTGTTCCTTTGGAAGTATGCTATTCTTATGTGAGTGCATTCATAATTGGGTCCAAAATTTTTAAATCAAAACAGTTAAGAAATTCTAAATTTTTGTAGTTTCACTGTTTCAACTAAAAACAAGACTGCTTAAAATAATTCTTGATATTTTCTAAGCATAGCAGCATTAGCCTAGTCCATGGATAGTGTGTCAAAGTCCACATAGAGCCCAGTTAGCATTCAGAAAGACGCCGCGGGCGAGGGCGCGATAACATCTACGTTGGATACGGGCGGCGGGGACGCACAGTGCGATGCCCAGAGCTGTTTGATGATGACTGTGATGCGAATTTGTCAGATGTAGGTAACACGGGTACTTATACAACGCCATTTGTCACGGAAAACACTGGAGCATCTAGTAGTTTCGTAGACTTGAGAATGATTTAGACCGTAAACTCTGGTAAATGTTCTTATGTTTATGTTCCTATATAATGCCAACTTGTTGAGGTTTTTTGCAAGCTAAACAAATCGGAGAAAATGCCTATGGTATCATATTTTGGGAAAACAGTCGTGATGGCTAGTCGTAGCCAATGACGAATAATGCTCTCAAATAATCATAGGACACATGCTTAAATTCAATCACAAGGGAATTTAAAGTTCAATTTGGACTCAAATATTTATATTTTAATCACAATTTATTCGTCTCTGTGTCCCGTTGGTATCGCTTTCAACCAGATTCAACTGACATTTCTACAAAGGTGAATCGGTGAGGTGTGTCATGCTTATTGCGCGTTTACAGAATGTGGTATAGCAGCCTTTGTCCCGACGTGCAGCAATGTATTGTTTACATGTATTGTAAAATGTGCTTTCGCATTGTTGACTTTATCTTGTCTGTGAATTTTACGAGCAGGTGGAAATCGAGACTTTGGGCCGGTTTTTATTACTTACATACAAACATGTATGAAATCAAATACTTACATGTTATACGTCAGCGTCAGATATTTTAAGCGTTCTTTCAATATAATTATCTCTCACGTCATAACATCTCTTGTTCCACTTTTTCCCCTCCTATCAGAATAATATATCTTGCCGCTTATATTTATAAAATATAAGCTTCGGGTTTACTACTTATACTACGTATTTGTTTCAATGTTTAGCTATATTTGTTTACATTTTTAAAAATAATTTATTTAACTAAAGATTTTGTTATAGAAATGATTTTTATAACGAAAATCTTTAGTTTAAGCATTGATAGGTGTATTATTATTATTCATAAATTTTATGTTTTAAGAAAGCAGGTTCTCACTGAGCTACGCATTTTATATTTTATGACACTACTTCAGCAATATCTGAAAGTGCACCTTGTAATCGTTACGCACGACTCCAATAACCATAAGTTAAATCGAAAACAAATAAATGGATTACTCGAACATTTCGTCCGATAAGCAACTTAATTTATTGTTTACGAAACCGGCAAAAAGTGGAAATGGCGACGTGAAAGAACCATTATGCGGACGCTTTTGTCCCACGATAAATAAATGAAATGTTGCATTTACCTCCTACATTAAAAAACTTTTGACTCCAGGTCAGGCTGACCAGTTTACGTATTTGTAACAATGTAAGCATCTGTAATCAGTACAATGAGACGAGCCACTTGTCGTTTTCGCATATGTACTTACATATTTTGTACGTAGGACTCCATACCGTTCCTTGGTCGCTGCGAAAGCATGAAATGCTTTGGATTATTCAGTTTAAAATATCATGCTAAGCGAGCGCTCTACCATTTGAGCTACGCCCCCGATGTTCATATTAACAAAAAAAAATAATTGATAGCATTGTTTGAAGATAGCCTGAAACATCTTCTATTATACCTAGTCTAAGCTTAGTCTGAAATATTGCCAGAGACGGTTACCACTTGGAAAGCACAATGTTTTGTCCTGAACAACATGAGTCTCCAGTCATGCCTTGTTACCTGACGCTTCATCTTAATTTATAAACCTATACAAGAACGAATATTGCCATTAGCTTTTGAATATCGTTCCTCATCTTTACTCGAGTAAAGAATTATTAATTAATAATCTTAATATAATATCTTTCCAGGTAAAGCAAACGGCGCCGAAAATGGACCGCAACGGGTACTTCTTCTACGTCACCTCTACCGCGAAGAAAAAGAAAATCAGCTTAATGCAGCCGAAGCCTCCTCGAGTAGCTTTTACTGAAGAAAAGCGCCGGCCGGGGATGGCCGAAAGAGTTTTCATACCACAAGTACTGACTTGTGACAGTGTGCCTCCGGCCTTCGCGGAGTACGGACGTGACATGTCGCAACGCGGGCCCTCGCCCGCCTCGTCGCGGTTGTACTCGCAACTCGAAAGTTATCAGCCAAGATACCACACTATCCGTGAAAACAGTGATAAGAGAGTGGAGAGTGATGTACGGAGGAGGAGGAAGGATCCGAGGATTGTGTACCCGCAGAGTACCAGTGGCAGGTAAGCCACATTTGTTTACGTTTGTATGTATGTTACATTGTTTTGTTGACGGTTTTTTTAGGGCAGGTATATTTTACTTAAATTATTTTACTAAGAATTTATTTATGCACGTATTACGCGTATTATACCATTTTACATGATTTATTCTGAAATGTGTTTCGATTATATTTTGTCAGGAATTGTATTAATATAGGTAATGTGACGTTGGTAATCATTTTGTGTGAAAGTTCTATTATGCTAGTACTTGTAAAGGTTTTAGTAATAACAGTTAGTTGGCAGTTTACTTTAGCGCGGGGATTAAAAACATTACCTTTATTTGTTTCTAACTGGAATTAAAAGCAAAACGAATAAACCAGTCATCACGGTTTATGATCACAATCTCTAGGCACATTAAAGAAAAATATGAAAGAAAACGAAGTTAGGTCGAATGAAAGGCAACTTTTACTGGAAATAGATCGAGCTGATAATTCCATTGATTGTGTTTCAAAGTTACTGTCAAAACGTATCTTTTACTTTTGTTGAAACTTTGGGACAACGGAACTTTTGTTCTGTCCGATAAAATTATAACAAATCAGGAAATTAAAAGACTTGTAAATTGTGTATGAAACAAAATGTTGAGAGTATTTTAATACGAATAAGTATCAAGGTTTAGGGTTAGGGCAATAGCTACAAGACATTTTCTTTTAAAGATCACTTAATTATTTTTTGTTTTCGTTCTTGGTTTTTATTGGCTTAGATATTTTATGCAAGTTTTTTGCAGATAAATTGTGAATATTTCTAGTAAAAAGAAAAAGTAGATAAATAATCAATTTATATCAGCTAGAAATATACGATCACAAAGTATCGGTAGGTAACCGATACGTAATCGTCAATCTCTGCAAAAATATCAATCAAAACAATTCTATCTGGCATTCTATCAATCGTTCAAACATTTTCATTTACTTATTCATTCTTTTTCCTATGCCTACAGAGTGGTTTAATAGAACCACGAAAATTTTGCACATTTTTTATTATTTTAGTATCAACTTTCTTTGTTATTAGTCTAGCTAGAAGAATAACTTTAAGTTCCACTCAACACTTAAAGACAAAAACTTACTACCAACAAATCCTAGCTACCGTTTGGTAGGCACTTCTTAATAATTCAAAACATTATCTATGCAGAGTAAAGAAGCTTACAACTAACCATTAGTTTTGAACTCTTTCGTATAAGGTCACTCTAAACCTCAGGGGAGCAGATCAGTCCCTACATGGAAGGTCGTGCATGATTAATTATTTTGAATGAGACTTTGAGAAAGTGAGCTACATGGTAAAGGTTTAATAAGATTTACAAATAACATATGCTTATATGAAATAATTGTATGTATCTAAACTAACGTGTCTGGTATTTTGTACATTCAAAGACGGTGGTTACTTCGTTCTTGTCTACAAAACGTATTTTTTTAAATAATGAATTTTAAAGTCAATATTGTATATACATTTTTTATACGAGAGGTATTTTAGCGTTGGTCTAAGCGAGAAATAAATAAGAGATACGCTATCAACATCGCTAAGAAGAAAGTGTAAATCTATTTAAGCAAAAATGCAAAAGATCTAACAAGAAAGTTCAGAACTTAAAGTTTAAGTTATTACAAGTTTCAACAAAGGAAACCTTTCAAAAATTCGCTTAGGAACCTCCGCGACTTTGGACAAATAAGTAGGAAAGTTGCTAGAACAAATTATTTTCGCTTGACTGCACAAAAAAACTGCTTTGAAGAGTTGTGATTTTGTTGAACCTTGGTGTTGAGAAAGAACCTCTTCCAAACATACGTAACTAATTAGTAACTTCATTGACTAAACTGTAACATTGTTGCGAAGTTTTTTATCAAAAAATATTTTTACTTTTAACAAACACTTACCTACAAGTCATCATCATCTCCCTGACCTTATCCCAAGCTAAGTGGGGTCGGCACAACATGTCTTCTTCTACCACTCACTCTAAAAAAAACTAAAAAAAAACACAAAAAAAACCACTTACCTACAAGTATGTTTGTAAAAAGATTAAAACTATTTTAGCACTTGCTTTGACTATAAAAGCGTGAAAATATTTACAGCAAACTGCAGTTACCCACAACGTCAAAATAACATAATTTTACCTAACGCTAAGGTGTAAAAACGCACTTAATTACCATTCTGTTAAAATAAAAACTTGACATCTCTTTACACCCGAGGCGTGTAGTCACGAATGGCGGTGTTAAACCGCTAATGCATTTTGTTTAAAAATATGGACTTACCATAAAGTTTCCTATTTTATGGTCTTCGATGTAAAAGTAGAGTGGCTTGCCTAAACATGAACATTAGACTTACGTAGCTGTCATGAAACTTGTAAAATATCCGTTGAATAATGAAAACCTACTAAGGCTTATTACAAGAAAATGAGCCGAGTTTAGACCACGTCTAACTAAAAAACTGTCCCTAGAAAAACGATGTTTAAATACTCGTACATAGAACGATTTTTTGTGGTAACAGTTTTGTTTTGACATGTGTCACCTTGGGGCTTAACTAAGGTTTAACGTTTATGTAATAAGCAGCACTAAGTTTTAAAATAAAGTAGGTGTAGCTTGCAGAGTAGACTAGCCAAACTCATCTATCTTTCCAATAAAATAGTAGAAAGAACACTTTTTAATTGATCGACCAAGTTTCAAACGGGTTTGTAGAATAATGTTTTTGCTATTATTTGTCTTCACCCGACTGTCGAAACAGAAGATTTCGTTATATTAAATGGATTAAGTTTCATCACTTAAAAATATCGCTATCTTTTCCTGGTCTAGATAAACACTAGCGAAAAAAATAAAATACTTTTAGTACATGCAATGACTCTCGAAAATCTTTATTTACTTCATGAGAGATTATTCGCCAATTGAATATATCCAGATTGTAATAAAAAAGCGATTGGAGGCAAATCAGACCGTTTATGGCAATTCGGAGCAATTCTCCTCCTTTATATGGCGATGTACGCTCATATCCACCAATCGTTGGCAAATGACAACCGACACGCTTTTAAAAATTCAGCCCTAACTGAAATCCTGAACCAATTTTAAACATGGTCGATTTTCAACGCCTGGCTCTAGATTACTATGGAGGCTCTAAAGTTATATGCTAAAAATTGGTATGCCAAATCGTTTTGGGGTAAATATTTATTAAATATTTCTAAATTTCCCAATACACTAGTAGTTCCTACCTACGAGTATACCTAGTAGGTATTAAAAAACTGTATTGGAATATTGGGATGAACTTTCCATTTTTAATATGCAAAAATTAGTTATTCAAAATATATCAAAAGTGTTCCAATCAAACCCAAGCCTTAACAATAAGATATAAAGAGCCTTTGAAAGAAGTTCCACAAGTTTAATGAGATGGTTATACCTTATCCACCCTATAGTCACTGGCCCACATTCAGATTTCCCTTTAAAATTAACAAAGTTTAATGAATGGTGACGTCCAACTTTATCGACACTCGGGAACTTTTGGGGAATCTCATGTGTATTTCCAAAATAATAATCGATTTGAAATGACCTGACAATTTATCGCTTGGTTTGCGTTGTATTTGGACTAATATAATATTTACATTCTTTTAAATAAAAATAAATACTAGCTACCGACAAACCTTCGTCATTTAAGTAATTAAGGCTGAGAGTATATTGTCTGTGTAGGTATATAAACCACAGAATTCCTTAAAAATCAGTGTTTAGTTAGCCCCAGTGTATGTATAATGTGAATGTTGGTGAATAAATATCATAAAACAACAATGACAGCTCGATTTTATTTGTTGTGTGACGCCATTTACACAAATTATCAAAAAAGGTTTGTGATTTTTTATATCTTTGTTGTCTCAAAGTAACTTTTTAAACTATGAGAAAGTCGTTAAAAAACGACTACATCTCTATCACCACAGTTGGTCACTCATACTTTACATAACAATGCGTACTTATATTTTTTTCACAGGCCGATATTTTCTCCAAATCCCATTACTCATTGCGCCGAGCAGTTACTTATTTCGTAAAAAATAAAATCAGCATAACAATTACGATCGATTTATTACTCATAAAGAGCCATATTAGTGTGAATCTTCGATCATGCCAGCCCATCAATTTACTGCCTTGACTTTTCCTTTTTAAGTATAATTTTTATAACATAAAAGACACAATATTGCCAACGGTGTAAATTTACTTTAATAATACGTCAGGTGGCTCTCACAGTGATTTTATGTAAAGGAACCTTTTAAATTTATGGAAGTGACTGTCAAATTATCTTCTTCAAAGGTTATTATGAAGGAACAGCTTATGGTTATATGTCATTTTTATTAAAATGGTGATATAATGATTGTGTGGAGGGAAAACGTTGTTTTATTCATTTATCATTGTACTTAGATAGGTATATTGTTTGAAGGTTTAATAGAAATATAATTTAATTTAAAATAAAATGATGCCTCTTGCATTTTTTTATCCACTACAACCAGAAAATATTTATTAAAATTAAAACTCGATACTTATTAACACTTCTAATACTACAGTAAACTGGTTTTCAAACTTTAAATACATTGTTACCTGTACCTAATTATTTTATATTTATTAACCACGATCCAAAACCGAGCTATCGTCTGTACTATATTAAAACTATGAGATCACTCCATCATCAACCAACTATAATATCATAATAGCTTGATACCATTAATTAATTAGGCTCAATATTTACTTTGGCTTTGACATTGCTACTAGAATGCCCAGTGCTAACCTTTTTTTTTTTTTTTTTTTTTCTCGCTGGGAAAAATGCGTTACGCATCCCCTCCGCTAGGGGGCGAGAGGGGTATGTGGGACTCCCCGGGGACTCCCGGTATACACACTAAACGACCCAGCGTCATTCCGGCGTCGCCTGGAATGGAGGGGGTCTGGGAAACCGGCACAGCCTTTACGTCCAGTCCCCCTCTGGCGATCCCCGCCCTTAAGGCGGCCCCGCATAGTGGTGAGTAGTGCAAGGCGGACGAAGGTGCCCCCACACCTTGCGTCCGCTACTCACCACCAGAGCTCTCCGCTCCCTTCGTCCACTGCGCACTCTAATTAAAGAGGTGCGCGTGGAGAAGCCTCCAAAAACGGCCGCAGAGGACAGGGAGAGCGGCAACGTAACACCGACACTCCTCTTCCACTGCGGCCCCGCCGCCGACGCATCTTACGGTGCGCCACCGTTGGGTCGCGGGAGATAGGGCGAGCGGCAACGAAACACCGACACGCCTCTTCACCCGCGACCCTACCCGCCAGACGCCACCGGGGCGTCCCCGCCTGGGATTCCTTTTCGCTTCACCGTGGGCCTCCAAACCACGGTTACTAAGCCCCCCCATCGCGTCAAGATTGGAATCCATCGGGGGGGCCCAGTGCTAACCTAACCTAACCTAACTAGGTAAAAGTTTTTGCAGCACTGTAATAAAATTATCGGCCAGTAGCCTAAAATTACAGGTTTTTTTTTTTATTTACAAAAAAGTAAAGGGCTTTGTCGCTGAGCGACTATACTGCCCAATCAGTACCTAACATCTTAGCTTAGTCTTTTTCTTCTTCTTGGTTTAACTTCACTCCTTGGTTTCTTCTTCTTCTTCTTTTTAATAATGGCAACTGTTTCACTTCACTTCAAATATGTATTATGTCACGTCAATTTGATTACAGAAGGATTACCAGTACTCTGTGAGAGTTACCAATCAAAACAAGAACGTTACAACAAACATTAGGCAAGAGCATTAGGCTTACATTAAAAATGTATACGGAACCGTGCGTCATGTCAGTGTCAGATTGTCTTGCTTGAAAGCGACACAGTTGAAGAAAATCCAGGAGGCATTTATCACTATTATCAATTGATGATCACTTCTGTTTGTACCTCATAAACAAAGAAAAAAGTACGTGAGTGTCGTGGAACACTCGGTTGGAACGAAGTTTCAACTTTGACATTTGGCATTTGTCAAATATTAAAATCCTAGAAACGCGCTTCCGTACTCACAATTTTACAATCTCTGGACTGCTTTGCGACTGCGCACTTCGCACTGTGACGTATGTATGGGCCGTGACGGTAAAATCAAACGCTTTTTTCTTCTAGCCCAAATCCTTGATACCGTCCAAAAAGGAACTTCGTTCAAAAAACATATTAATGTGATCGTGTTTTTTTAATACTGCATTACAATTGCTTGAAATATAAAGGTAAAAAAAAATATTTTCGAAATACAACCCGCATTGATTGACAAAAATGTACAAAAACCTGATCAGATCAACCTGATCAGTAGTTATAGTACACTAAATATTATTATTAAAAACAAACAAAACTCACTTCCTATATATTTTTATATTTAAAATACAGATCCTAGCGGACCACTAAAAAGTTTTCACGCTACATTTTATAGTCATAAAGTTGTGCACTTATGAAGATCAACATGCTGGAATATATTTTAATCCTAGTACAATTTTTCACACATGAACTGTGCCAAGTTAAAGTAGGTTGTGTAACTTCGTCGCATCCAATAAAACTTGTGCGAACCGACTAATCTCAGACACGGGATGAATGAGTACAAGGTAGCTGCAGGGCTGTGTCAAATCCTAAATTAACTGTATAAATCGACAACTGCCTGCTTATCGTAACTACCCTATCTCTATGATATAGAGTAAAAATTAATGTTACTTTTTTGATAAAACCGCTCTAGAACTAGTCTACATTTCGCATTGTTATTGTAGTTTATTCTTAATGTAGAGATAGGGTATGGTCAATAGCATGTAAAGTTTTTAGCTTTGTTTTATAATATTTAGTATCTACCATCAGAGATCGTTGGTACCTAAAGATTAGTCAAAATGTAACTTGAACTTGAATTTGAACATCAGTTTTACTACAAAAAATTTAGCATCCGTTGAACATCAAGTTGACACATATATCAAAACAAAACTGTTACCACAAAAAAGCGTTCTATGTACGATTATTTAGAGATTGTTTTTCTAGAGATAGTTTTGTAGTCAGTGCTTCGCTAAACACGATTTATATGATTTGTAGTAAGACGGTTAAATGTTCAAGTCCCAATATTGTAACCTGACTGACACCTAAATCATCTGTCATGGAATAAGGCCATTGACGATGATAATAGATCAGTTGTACTGTTAAATGATAAAACAGTTAAATCAAATGCTGAATATCAAAATCAAGTCACGGCAACCAATAGGTAAATCAATAGCCTCCCTTCGCTTACCGGCGGACAAGACTAGGCGGATCAACCACTTGACGTCATCCCCATCAGGTGTCGCAGGCACGCATTGTCGAGTCAATCAATGATGTGAATAGACGCCCTAATTAATGCTGACCACTCCGTTCTGTGTCAATTTACTGGCAAAGATAATGGATCGTTGCATTTTGTACTTAGAAATAGAAGAATTTTCTATTTCAATATAATTCTAGAAATGCATTCCAAAAATTGCCGCTGCTATGTTTTTTTTATTTGTCCGATGCAAACAATGATATTTTTTAATATCATTGGATGCAAACAAAACAAAAATAAAATAACAAAGCTATGGAATGTATGCATGTTTGTATTACGAACGAATTGGCAGAAGCTAGTATATAATAAAATATGTAGAAAGAAGAAAACTAATATATTCTACTAGAATCAAGAATTTCAGAATTTAATCAAAGTTATCTAAGTAAAGCGTTTTGTTATTCTAGTCATTCTGTTTGAAAAGAAACCTGCTTGGAAAGTGATAATAAATCTAGAGACGCGATGAACGACGTCTCAGTCAACCTACCAGAAAAGTTATTGTTTCTTATTTCATTTTTAGAATCGGCTTCATACACACAAATTGGGTTTTTTTGGGTGAAACCTTTATATTTTTATATTTCTTAGTAGCTGTTTTCTATTTTTAAATTTTCTAGAATAAACATAACCTATTCATGAATGATTAGTAGGATATATTAGTAGGAAATATTTTTTGTTTTAAAAAATATTTCACTGATAAAACTACATCCTACTAATAATTCATGAATAGGTTAGTTCCAGAGCTTACTTAATTTATTTTAACGCGATGAACTCCCGTTGGTCCCGATGGTCGGCCATTTTATACGACATGACAGTTTCATTAAGAACATTATAGAAGGGAAAGTGGAAGGAAGAAGAGGAAGGGGAAGACCGAGGATAAGCTACATGAGCCAAGTGAAGGAGAAGGTAGCTGTCATGTCATATAAAGAGGTCAAGGAAGCAGCTCGAAAGAGATACATGGAGAGGGATTCATCAGTTGTGCCGACAAGGAGTAAATCCTTAAATAAAAAGAAGAAGAAGAAGAAGAAGAACTCCCGTTAAAAATATTATACATTTTATCAAAAGTATTTGGAATTGATTAGGAATAAATTATGTGTGTAATGTGTGTATTTTATAAAATATAGGGAAAAAAAGATTTGGTTTTTGGTCGAAGTAAAAATGTTAGCAAAATGTTACATTTACTACAACATAGTCAGTCAACAAGGGGTTCCATAAAGTAATATTGAAGCACACATCCATCCGCCGAGTGGTAACATCAAAGGTACGTAATGAAAGTACTCTAGGTACGTACTCTTTCGGGCAGAATTAAAAATATTTCGTTGCAACCGCACTCAGCTAACATTGTTTGGGCTACAACCCAACTGAATTACATATTTTAGAGATCCACAATCATTCATCAGAAAAGTAAATCTCCATAAACATGGTAGGTATTTAATACAATTTTAATATAAGGAACTGATAATAAGATACTTAAATTGGTGAACGTTAACAGTTAAGTAATTACTTGTAGAAAAAAAGCATTAGTGGGAAAAGTACCCACATATTTACGAGACCACAAAGCCGGTTAAAATTTTGCATAACACGGGCCTAAACTGATTGACCAACAATAAAAATAGTTAAGCTATGCGAAAAAACCCTACTACCAATCCGATTGGTAGAGTTTCATAAAAATATATTGAAAAAGAATTGTATGTGTGCTTGAGTGCACGCACTTGACGGTTTATTCCACCATGCTATGACCAAGCGTGTTATATTTTTATCACATTTTGAGCGCGAATTTTTACGCGCGGATTTATTTTTCAAGTTATATACCGGTAGTAACATCATCATCATCTCCCTGACCTTATCCCACGCTAAGTGGGGTCGGCACAACATGTCTTCTTCTTCATTATATGTATATAATATATTATATATATTATTTATTTATTTATTTATTTAAATACTTTATTGCACAAAAAACCAAAATATTGCACAATTGGCGAACATAATGCCGAAGGCATTCTCTACCTGCTGACCAACGTGTTGTCGGAGAATATTAGTAACATTATATTTTATGCATCATTTGTTTAAACGGTGAAGGAAAACATCGTGAGGAAACCAGTTAGTGTTCTTATAGGCGGCGATGGGCTTGCAACCTGTCACGTATGGAATACTAACTTCTGCAAGATGTGGGCATTTATCAAATATGTGTTTGGACATGCCTCTGACTACCCCCCTTAGACATCTTCATAGGATCTGGAATAAGTAACATAAAAAGATCTGAGAGAATGTCTACCGCACCTTGGGGATACAGTCGTGAACCTGTTTTATCAATTGTTATACGCATAATTTCGAAGGCCTTAAAATGCGGATAAAACCTCAATGGTTTCTAATAAAATTCTGATATTTTCTCTTGCACTTTATGGATTTTCAAAATGTTGAATGAATATAAAACATCCACAAAAACGAGATATCCAAGTTAAATTAAGGCAGTTACTCGTATTGCTTAGTTAGCGTATCGTAAAGAAGTCCATTCAAAGAGCTGAAGTAAGTATTTAAGTTTAAACAAGGTAAAAGCGCGAGAATAATGCCTTAGTTAAACAAAATGGATAAATAACTTTAGACGAATAGGATAAAAGTATCACGAGCATTTGAGTTTGTAGAAGTTTAAATAAGATTCTGGGTTATTTTTTAAAGTGACTTGCCCATCATGTCTTAACGTCATGTTGGTACTAAGTTTTGGATGCTGGTAAACCATAGAGATAAGTGGAAAAGCAGTGGGTGGATATAAGCTGCTGCCGAGCATGATACGAGACCAGAACAAAATATAGTTAGGTATTAAAACATTTTCATGACGCAGATTGCATCGCCGCATTTTCTATCTTCCTTTATAGCAGCAGTGGCTCCTACTCTATCAACGAATTAAAGGTCCTATTCATACTGATTTTATTTATATTCTTTTGACCCGCATAGTGAGGCAAAGGCTTTACAAGGTGAAACAGCAAGAGCTTAGAATCGGTGAAAGTGCGGCTAACTCTCCGGTTTCCAATAAAAGTTTAGCTGAACTTCCGTAATTCCGTTTCGTTTGCGGATCGGGATTAGGGGCATGTTTGAGCGATAATGGGAATCCTAAAGTAATAAAAACCATATGATTGTATGAAGATTATAGCTTTTTTCCTTATTTTTTAATATAAAAATCTTAGGTACTTCAGAAAAATACCTCATCTTATCACAATCAACATATAGACATCTTCCACGTCTGCGCGTCACATTTTATGAGGTCCAATGCCATATTGCCTGTAAATAGCCTAACATGCTGCAGAGCTTCTGCATGAAGATAAAAAAATTGGAAAAAAACAAAGAATCAGTTTAATTGACCGTGGAAATTCCACGTAAACAATCAGGAAACCGCGATCACAGACGTATTAATCTGAAGCGTCATAAACGAAATGTGCGTTATGATAAATTGGTCGAACAAAAAACCAATGGCTCCCGGGACCAATTTGCAGATTTATCGCCAGGCCTCGAAAACATCTGTCGTCGAAAAAACGGGTACTAGTTAATTTGACCCAAACCTTGCCTCAACGATTAGGGCAGTTTGGTCGTGACTTATTGAGGTAATGGCGATTCAATTTTGAGTTATGTCAATCTTGGTATCGGTCATTGTATAGAAATGATTACAAACTATGTCCCCAAGATATACATTTTCTCAGATCTTGAATCATTGAAGGTCTAATTCTACACTACAGACTTCCTCACATTTTTATTGTTCATTTAGAGCTTGTAATTGTGCACATTACATCGAATGGTACATAAATGGAATTCGATTCTACATTCGGATCGGAAATCGACGCATCTGACTCAGCCGAACGGCCCTCATACTGCGCGTATGACTTAGACAAAAAAAATATTCTTATTCTTCTTCATGAGTAGGTACTTATATAGTTTACTTTGGTATAGAAGTACAATATACACATGAGTATTATGTGTCCTTTATATCTGTAGATAATCGTGCCCTCTCAAATTACAAACATTGTAAACTGAATCCTTGTCTAACAGATAATCAAACAGTTACAGTGGTAATTAATGCTCCAAACAGTCTTCTACGAACTTCTATTTCAATTCCTTTTGACTATGCATATAGGCACTGTAGTCAAAGGATATCAAAGGTTGACTCTTACTCTCTGTTTAGTAATTTAATTAAACAGTCAGGCTACTTCTGATATTGCAAACATCGATGGGGTATAGAAACGCTTCCATCAGATTAATGTATTAGATATGAGTCCTGTTTAGTAATCCTACTTATTATGGTTCAACAATTTTACAAAATTCACAAAGAACGGTACTTTTCTGTTTTTATTGACTGTTTTGTTTTTAACTCTATATTTCAACTGCTAGTCGAGTTGTTTATCACAGGGACACAAAAATCTCACGCTCAATAAAATCAAAGTGTAGTCAAAATTCGGATGTCCGGAGTCCACGCTCATAATAAAACTTCTACGGAAAACTTGTCGATAAATCACAAAAAGGTCAAGAGGTTACACTTGGGGATTTGTAACTGGCGAATATTGGATGTTAGTGTTCTTTGAAGTAAATCATGTCTTTGGACTATTTTTAACCGAGTGGGGTGAAAATCTTCTCTATTGCGGGCTATCTTGTGCTACAAATCAAGTAGTAGTTTCGGACACAGCACATATCAATCAGTTCGACTCATAATTATACTTAATATTCTCTACACCAATGGCTATAATTTGCCGACACGTTTTCTCGATTGAAATTGCCGGAGTAATCTGCGTGATTATCGCCTAAGTAATAACTGTAAATCTAAGTTAGTTTATGTACGAAGTAACAGCACGGTAAATCGCGAGACGTTTAGGTGCCCTCCGTTTCTCTTTGGTAATTATTTTAAGTAGTTAGTATCCTGCTTTCGTGAAAAAAGTCAAACGTAATATGACTGCCGTCGGACTTTATTTTTCTTACGGATGGAAAACTTGTGTGTTAAAACTATCAAACATACCAGAATCTTTATTTTACCTAAAGTAATAGATATTATAAGTAATAGGTCTGAAAAGTTAAAATGTGACCTTTGATTCAACTACATATTATTTTGAATGTTCAAACAAGGAATTGCTTTGTGCAACCGTCAAATAATAATAATAATAATAATTATAAATATTTTTATTTCAAAACAGATATCTTCAATCAAGCATTCAAAAGTAGCAAGTACATTCACAGATATTAAAAGAATTTTTAAACTAAGTATTTGTATTTCAGTTCTGTGCCGATAATTAAATTACGGGAGTAGGTACCTAATAGGTAAGTATCTCATTTATGAACTTAGTTACATTATATAGGTAGAGTATTATGTATTATGGTAGAAATTATCATGTATCGGAGAACAATATCCCTTAGTTTCAACTTCATGTGTATTTTATTATTCTGATTAGTAATTTGTCTGGTAGTGGATCAATGAAGCACTTTTCGCTCGGAGCTAAGTTGTGGATAAAGACTGGTAAGTCAGGCTTTTGTTCCTTTATGGGTGGTGTAAATTAATGGAAAAAGCGGTTTGGTTCTTTTTCAGAAAAGTTGCTTAAAGTGGCTGTTTGCTATTATGTGAATAGTTGCCGCATTGTCACATAGTTTTTTTCCATAATTATGTGATCTTAGGTAATTATAAAATGTTGAAAGGGAAGCCTTGAAAAAGATGGTCTATAAGATAGTTTTTTTACTACACATTCATATTGTCTTGAGAAACTCAATAAATGCAATTATCTAAGAGACAGAATACAATTCTAGAATACTAACTGCGTCGTTACTTATGTTTGTAATATTATAGATAATTTACCTATGTGACTCTATTACCCTTTATTCACAACAATAAACATACACGTTGCGTATGAGAAGTTTCCCATGGCTTAGTCTCCGCAGCGGTATTTCAGACGAGCTCAGTGATCAGATAGCATCGAGGTATCGCGTGCTTATCGCCTAATCGCCTATTGTGAGATAACGATGCATCTCCACAAGAATAGGTTCCCATCCTATCGGGCATCAGTCATTGCTTTCTGTGATTGCAGATCTGGGGTTATTGAATGTTGATATTAAACACTCATTTTTTTAGCCTCAAGGAATGGGTTCGTATGAGGCAGTGACCAACTTTAGTGACAGAGTTTTTAGGTTCGACATGGCTTTAGCAACTTAGGGGTCAAATGAGGGTTAAATTGTGGGTTCCGCCTAGGACTTAAGAGAACTAAGAGGCTAAGACTTACAAGTTACAATTTAACGTGCCAGGGTTGCAGTGGCATTGAGCCTGCACTTATAATCTTTTCACACACGGGTTCGAAAAAACTAGTGACACGTTCTTGGCAGGGTAAAAAATATTAACACGTAGGTACATAAAGGATCGCGACTGAAAACCCAAGGCACGATAGACATTCTCTCAAGCCACCCAAGATCATCTCAGATATATGCCCACACATAAACATGCAAATTTCACATAAACCAATTCGCAAGGAACAAATATTACCTCACATCAAACATGCGGCGATGAAATCAAGAGGTTGCAAGTTCCAATTATCGCTGAAAATTTTAGCACATTACCGTTTGTTCATACAAAACCTGTAGCGGAGTGGTAGTGAAATTAAATTACTATATAAATAACTAAGCACTGTTCGCTTGTAGCTCGTTTTAGGAGACGTGAATTATGTAGTGATCCAATGCTCTCTGTAAGATCGCTTTTGTAACACTAGGCTGTAGTCTTCTGTGCATGCTGCTAACATATTACTTAAGACGTACATTTTACATGCATTTGGTTCTATTTATTTCGCGAAACATTACAGACTCAACGAACGAATTGAAAGAAAATGACGTGGTCCGTTTAAGAGTTCATAGTTTGTACTTTACAGTACTGGCACTGGTTATTAGGATACATTTGTATGTCGCTGCTAATTTTTAGCTCTCACAATCCTTTGAACTTTTGATATTGCATTAGGTATAGTAGGTATAAGTACCTATTGCAGCAATCAAAAAGTGAATACTGATGATGATGACTATCACGAATTTCCTGATGACAAACTTTTCCAAATTTTACAAACTATAGAAAGCTAATGAAGTAAGTACAATAAAGGCCGGCGCTCACTGCCGGCACGGCACGGCAAGTCATGGCAAAGGATTTTATTACTTATCAAGCTATTTTGAATCTTATTTCAATGAGTTTAGAATTCATGTTACTTTATTTAGATAACACGATGCTGCGGCATGCCACGGGATGCCCCGGGATGCCGCGAGACGTATGGTACACTTTGTGTCGAGGAATTATGATTGCTAACTTAGTTAAAATAAGGTTGAAACTTGTGCAGCACAACCAACTTCGAATCCGCGTGGAGAAAAACTGATGCCAAAGTGGCTGGGCTTTCAGCAGGATGCCACGGCATGCCACAAAATGCCGCGGGATGCCGCAGCAAAACCTGCCGCGTCATGCCGTGCCACGCCGTCACTGAGCAGCGGCCCTAAGGTTGAGTTTACGCGACATCATACAGTCTTTGATCAATTGCATGTGAAAAGGCAATACTCTTGCACAATACACTCACAGACAACTTGTACATGAATGTTCTATGACTTGAAGGAAATTGAACAATTTCATTTCGCCTTACGACTTCTATCCTAAAATTTGTTCTATTTTTGCAGAATAACTAGTTTTACCTTTGTTTCTACAAGTTTTCGGGAAGTACTGAAGTAGCTATTTGTAAAAATGTAATAAAACAGGGAAAGGTCGGGTATTACCTACCCTAAGCACGGTCTGAAGGTCACTGTGGTTAATTTTCAAGTTCCTCCCAACATACCCTGTAATTTGAGATTCTAGAACATTCCAAACCTAAAACATTTCTTTAGCTTTGTAATACAATTCAACAAAGATTTTAACTCAGCCCAAATTTTAGCAATAGCATAATTTTTGATGGTCAGACATGAATAAAACTTTTGCCAGCTACAGCTTGGCAGCCTCTGCTTTGCACCAAATGATTATGTTAGAAGTGAAACTCATACAATATTTTTTTACAGCCAGTTTTAGCACACTTGCTTTTATAGTGTCTCTATCCAGGTGTTTATAGTCTGACTATGAACCCAAATAACTATGAACAACTTATCCGACATAGACGTTAAAAATATTTGACTTGTTTCTGATACGGCTATCTACTAAAACAATGCATAGCAAATAACGCAAACAAAAACATAAATGAGCAACGAATAAAAACTTCGCTTCTATGCCAGAATAACATATTTTTTTGGATATCGCTTTGGCAAACTCAATGAATGAAATTATAACATAACTGCCATTCAAGTCTGTTTGGGGTTGTTGTTTTCATAATTAAAATGATAACTTTGATTTTATTATTTAATTCCTATCGTCTTAAACATCTGCTGAGTCTTTGGACTGTTCCTAGAGAGTTAAATATGTTTTTATAAGTAAGTATTCAGTTTATTTTGTAAAGCATACGCAAATTGTGCTATGAAATTCAGAGGCTGGTAGTCACTGGTAGTCACTGGTAGTCATCACATCCTATTACCCTGCATCTGTTTGCGGCTCGGCAGCTTATCTCGGTGTCACCCGAGGCGAGCTCCACGCTCCTTAGTTATTTATGCTTGCCTAGTACCTACAGAACCTAAATGGCTCCATTTCAGCGATGTCTTAGAAATCAGATTAGTTTTTTTAATATTTTATGAAATAAGTAATAATGACAACCTCTGTGGCGCAGTGGGTGAAAGCTTGGGAAGCAGAAGGTTGCGAGTTCGATCCCCGCCGCGGGATAAATGTTTGTATGGTCTGCAAATATTTATCTTGGGTCTGGGTGTTTCTATGTATAATGTGTATGTATTTACAAACAAAAAGTATATTAAGTAGTATATCATCTCTTTTGTGTATAAAAACTTTTGTATTACCTTTATAGCTTGTATAAATGATCTTTTATTTGTAATATCTCATTAATATAGGATTGAAATAATTGCAATCGCATCTACTTAAGCTTTATGTTTCCAGAACCTTCAGCAAACGTCTTAAGAGAAGTCTATTTGACTAAATTACTCGCTCTCTGAATGGCTCAAACGCAAAACCAACTAAAACTAAAACCCGCCTGAAGGTACCGCGGGGTGTACTGTGAAAACTTTTCTAGTAAAGGCAAATCTCCTATAACTTGTAACTCTGTTACACTTGATATTTTCGGAGGTAAATATTTATTAGCTGTCGAATATTAACGTGTTTGAATATTTACGGATGTTTTGGGCATGGAACTAGTATGGAGTAGCATGTAAAGGGTAAAATACCATTTTCACGCGTAAAAACAATGTTCGGAAGTCGCGAAAGTGATGTTCAAATTCACGTCTATATTTTTCACATCAAAATATCATGAACATAAAATTGTGACCACGCAAAAAAATAAAAAAATTTTTAAACAAAGCAACATTTTTCCAACAAGTACGACACAATATTTTGGTGTAGGATCTCAATCTGGAATAAGATTTACAAATCAATTATAGTGACAAGGTAAAGCCAGGTACTAGTTAACCTGATCGCAAATTTGGCCGCGCCGTACGCGCCGCAGTCATTTTTCTATACAAAAAAATGCTGATGACGTCAGAAAATGCGGCTGGCTTCTCACGTCTCAGCGTTTCTTCTATTGAATTTACAATTCGGCGCGGATAAGTCTGCAACCACCATTATCCGTAAATTGAGGTTCTTTCATTGTCATTCGAGGAACTTTAAGATTGTTCTAAACATAACATACAAACTACTAATAGGTGAAGTTCGATAAAAGTTTGTAAAATGATTCTTTTACAACAATTTCACAGTTCCACCTCAGCTTATTTATGAGATGTTTGCATCAGATAATTTATGTATGTGTGCTGGAAAACACGGCTTCCTTTAGTTCAGAATATGGCTTTCTTGAAGACTCCCAACCTGCGCTTTGGTGCTTCCGCTTCGGTATTAACCTTCCAGGAAAGCATTTGTTTATTCAGCTACGAAGTATTCCTACCAAATATCATGGGAAGAATTTAAATGTATTACTGCAAAATGTACATGTTACATGTTTACTAAAAATATCTATGAACATGGAATTTGCACTGCATTTTGTTGCTGAGTGATTTCTAATGGAATTACTAACATTTACTTCACATTCAAACAAAACAGCACATTCATAAAATGTGCTACAGTGGGCCACAACTGAGCGGTGCTATGGAAGGCACGATGAATTGACAGTCCTGATTATAAAGTCGAGGACCTTCAGGTTCAAAAAATCCGTCTCCAGTCAAACAAACTTGCTTACTTAGGTATCTACAGTAAATTATCTTTTTGTTCATAGAAGCCTTCCTCGGCATATTACGTAGTATGAGAATATACGGCTAATGCGTACAATTTGATAATTCTTTGATTATCCTAAAGTTCCTCGAATTTGGTAAGATTGTCAAATATATGCTAATGGAGCTCTGAGGGTTGAGTTCAAGGTTAATATCTAAGGCTTTGTGGAATGAATTTAGTCGTGAATTTCTGTCTACCCATACGAACACGTATCTTGAATTCTATCTGAACTAACGTAGTATTATAATTATAAATAAGGTAATTCAATTATAACTTTAATACTATCTGACATACAAACTTTTAATACTGTACTTTAGTTTGACCAATCACAGATATTCAAATTGAATACAAATTCTTAAACTTGGAAAATCGTCAGAATCTTATTCAGTAAATTTTGCGAGTTAATTTCGTTTTCAGATGTTTCATAGACTTTGTTATTCGACTTTACAGCTACGTTTTAAGTTTAATGTGCTGGCCGTTAACATCTCGTAATCGGCAGTAAACTCATTTAGCTATAGCGTCGTTGGGTTGTAAAACCATACTGTTCTATCCTTGCAGACTATGGAAACTGGGTAAAAATATATCGTCACAGTACAAACAGAAACAAATATCTTTAAGATTGTAATATGCAAAAAGTTTATAAATTCATCCCAAATAATACTAAAAAAATAATTAATTTTGTTCTTCAGTAAAAAATATATAAACATTTTAAATTCATTCTCGTGATTAGAAGTATATTGGATAATGATCTGAAATAAGGTTCTTTAGCAAAATAAGCTGAACCATCAATTTCACTCTCTATCTCGTATCTAAAATCGTATAGGAATCGTACCGTCTGCCTTAAAGCGTTGGGTAGGTATTCAAACAATCAAGTAACGTTACGACTGTCTCATAACCATTTGCTTAAAGCAAACAGAGACTAATTGCATTCCATTCTACATACATTAAGAATAATTAGGTATCTAAATGAAGCAATTATTAAAAAAAAATGCGATCCTCTGTATGCATGAAACTCCTTGTGCGTAGGTTCTTTTAATCATCTCAACACATTTTGATGATAATATTTGTTGTGAAGAACAAATGGCAAGATCCTAGTCTAAATTTGGATTTTCTTTGCAACTACCTACTTACCATGATTTATTTTGACCTTCGCAATTACTTATACTATACATCTTATAGGATTTCCTTTATCTTTGTATCGTAATTGTTGATTGTACTCGTAGAAGAACCGATATACTTTCTATTTGTGTAACTCCTACGAAATACAACTGGCAATAAGGATGGTGAAACTCGACGAATCAGGAAAGACCTTTATTTACCCAGCGTTCATAATAAATAAATGCTAAAATAACACAAAACACGTAATAAAACATGTACAAAGGATAATGCTCGTCCATATACTACTAATCAATAATTCTTCAAAAACAGATGTAAGTTTACAAATAAATATTAATAATAAAGTGTTGGCTTCGGCCCCATGCATGCCTATCAAAGGTCCGGGACTCTATAGTTCCGTGATGTTAAACTTTGACAAACAAAATAATAATAATAAATAATGCTGGACTTTTCACACGGCATCATCTAGCCCCAAAGTAAGCAGAGTTTGTGTTATGGGTACTAGATGACTGATATACTACTTATATACTTTTTGTTTGTAAATACATACATATTATACATAGAAACAAACAATGTTTAAATTACAGAAGAGTAGGAAAGTGGCAGGAACCAACAAAAGAAAGTGTGTCAGTGCCATGTGATTCCCCCACAGGATTCCCTCTACACAAGTTCTGCTTTCCTTTAGCGATATTCGATATTGACAATTTGACATTGTGTAACGCCGATATCTGTATAATCAAAGCTAAAATTTTACATGCTTTCCACGAACTAAGTGCATAAGCTACAAGTACAAGTCTAGATAGACGTAGTCAGCCGGGCTCACGGGGAATTAGTCAAATAGGACTTGTGAAGTTTACCTACACTCGACACTACTATTGATTCTCGATGCATGTAGCTTACAAGACTTCATACCGGGCGTTATGAGGGCAGTTTCGTAATAACTGTTGGCTAGCTCTACAATATGTACAAAAACCCTGTTCGATCTGAAGAGAATGATAGCCTTCTCTTCATGAAAATGAAAACATTGTTATTAACATTTGTCATTTCAAGTTTTTAAAATAATTGAACATGATGAAAATCACCATAGTTCTTATGTCGCAGTCCATTGGCATACTTTTCAATAATAAATCATAACTTGATTTTTGTCTCTTAGTATCAATAATAATTTAAATCCTTTATGATCACAATGCCTACGCCGCGAAACGACTTAGTCGCAAAATAACTCACATTTAAAACACCTACAAAGCAAAATGCCTCAAATCAAAACGACTTATTATTACTGTACCTCTAATGCAAACGGACTTTATAGTAAAATTTCTAAACATCAGAATGGCTACCAATGCAATGTGACTTTAACGTAAAAGCTCTCAGTAGTAAAATACCTGTATGTGAAGATGCTTCGAGACACAAAATATCTCAAATGCAAAACAACTAATTAGTTTTAGGTCCTAAACATCAAAATGCTCCAAAATACAACAAATCAAATCAAGTTTGAGTTACAAGCATAGTTAATCAAAGTTATTAAACCGACCATCAGGTCGGGTTAATGTATTAAGGTACTCGATTGTAAATCAGGCCTTAATTTTTAATTTATCTTCTTCTTCTTCTTTTTAATCTGGCGTTTGTGACGATGTGTGTCACAATTTTGCCAATGTCAGCGTTCGAATGGTAGTAAAAAGGTAAAACGATCCTTTATTCCATCCAGTCCTACCAGTAGTTCGATAGTCGAACTGTTTGGATGTTTTTTTTCCAAATTGTTATACTGACGGATTGGTTAGGTTATGTTAGGATAGTGACCACTGATGCGCGAGGCGAGCGAAGCGTGCCGCGGTAGCGGCCGCCGAAGCGCCAGAAGTCCCCTGCTCTCATCTACCTCTCTGCCCAAAGTCAATGGTATTTACCATTTTGAGGCGTTGAGCTCCTGCTTCCACGATTCTAGACCCATACCTTAAAACTACTCTTTGGGTAGATGAGAGCAGGGGACTTCTGGCGCTTCGGCGGCCGCTACCGCGGCACGCTCCGCTCGCCTCGCGCATCAGTGGTCACTATCCTAACATAACCTAACCAAATAGTTCGATCTGTCAGTATAACAATTTAGAAAAAAAACATCCAAACAGTTCGACTATACTATAACATAGAGTTTCTATGCCATTTGCATAATGATTTAGAGGTATAATATTAATTTGAGGCAATTTGATTTATAGCCGTTTTTGATTGCAATTAATTATGATTCTTAGTCTTATGGCGTGTGATGTACTATCCTTTAAAGTCATTTTGATTTTGAGACGTTTTGCCGCCGAGACAAGAAAGAATGCAGGCGTATTGCAAATTTGGCAAACCACGTTAGAGATATCGATTTGAGGCATTTTGCTTTGTAGGTGTTTTAAATGTGAGTTATTTTGCGACTAAGTCGTTTCGCGGCGTAGGCATTGTGAGCATAAAGGATTTAAATCGACAGATGTCACCACTCCTACATATAAAACTCTTACTACTTACACGTAAAACACTAGTAAGAGCAACTCGTATGCATTAGTCAAATACTGTCCAGTAGTTTGCTTGAGTTTGTAGCTCCAAGCTGCATATTAAATTGAATGTGTTGAGTTTATCCAAATTTTCTTGAATATAATTAAAATGTTGAAAATGAAAATTTTAATTCAAAAGCAGTTGAACTAAGAAATATACTCGTAAGTTGTAGGAAGCTTAGGGTTTTAAATGTACGTTCTTATATTATATCAAATTCTCTTTTATAATTATATCAAAAATATCTTCTAATTTTATTTAATTACCCTTTAGTTACCAGCAGAACAGACTTTTGGATTACGATACTTAAGCAGAATATCTATTTAGAAGAGGAATTTTCACTCTATTCAAGCAGATTTTACAGAAAATCAACGTGTTGGAGTAGTTTGTCAACTTTGTCAGATTCCCAAAGGATTGCACACTTGCACAGCCCTTTCAGCTCTCAATGAGTCTTCGTAATTAGTTTCTAGCTCTCCGAGAGCGTGCATTTTATTATTTTATAATTAAATTAACTTGAAGGACATTTTCTATTGAAACAGAATAAAAAGTGTCTCCGTAATTTATTAAAATTCTTGTCAGCTTTTTGTCAAATAACAGAACCTTCGTCTACTACAGCAACATAATTTTACAATTTTCTGAGGGCATTGAAAAGGAACAATTAGGTAACTACTCACAGGGTTTTGGGTTTATTAAATAAATAATGTTGTTGCCTGGGGCTTGGGTCGGCCTGGTATTGCGTTGATACCACTACTCTGGAATTAAGTATTTTGTAGATTTCCAATGTCTATTCTCGACGAAATTACATGCCATCGTTACTTTTTACAATAAGGTACTCATTGATACAAACTGATGATTTCAACCGTCTAATTTAGTTAATACTCGTAGGTACTCATGTTATGTTACCAGTTAGGGTAAGTTGTCGTTGGGCTTGTGACCTATCGCGTGGAATCCTCCTTATAAAATTGGACATGTACCAAATATAGTAAATAAATAAATTAAAGAGATATTTTTAAAGAATCGTGGGTATATTTTATTATAAACTGTGCTACTGCGTCTTGGCAATACAGTCGTAAACTTGTTTATATTATTACATGCATTATAAACGTAAAATACACTTCGATGCGAACTTAATGCATGAATTTCACGAATGTTTCTTCAGTGGGCTTAATTTTTGATTTTCACTCTTACGTCTTATTTACTCTCGCTGGATTATTTGAAATTTTGGGTTTTTAGCCCACCAATATTTGCCTCTCATTCGGCTTGATAAACTAACCTATCTAGTAAGTATATTAATTTATAAGTCGTCACAGAAAGCTTTACCCAAAAAAGGTCCCAAAAAAGCCCAGCTATTGATGGAAATATTCTCGAGATGAAATCGAGAACACATAGTGCCTGCGCGTTTATTTAGGGCACGATCTAACTCGCATTTCTTTGTCAGCCTCTTTACCTTACTGAATAAAATATTCGAGATATCTTCACTTTCCGAAAATGCCTGTGCAATATTAAAGGTATTTGGCAAGTTATTGATAATACGGACCTTCGGGTGAAAGGGTACGATAACGGAAGGTGCGCTTTTAATAGTCAGAATTTATCGCATCATCCACACATGCCTTTTTGATTTGTTGAATGAAATTATAAGCTTTTATGTGCTAAAGCTCAACGGAGTTATTTCTCTCGTATCCTGAGTTCTTGTTTTTTTTTTCCGACTACATATTGTTTACCAACAGAAATATGAAGTTAGATCGTAAATATGTATTCAGGTCCAGTCTGAAAATCAGTGTTACTCTGTGCCTTCGGGCATGGAGTAACACTATGCTGAGACTGGACCTTTTTGGCCCACTACAGCACACAGACGACTGCTGCACCCACCTATAAAGGCGCTCGTACGTTATACAGTATACACCCCTATTTTTTTATTACCAAAAAAAATTTAAACATGGTCTCGGTGTCTGCTACTGATCACATTTATGTAGTTAAAACTCAAAAAAAGAGAAAAAATAATATAAGTATTTATTTTATTATAGCCCAAAAAAGAGACGAGACGAGTTAAACATGGATTTATGATAGCTACTGGGGTTTTACTGACTGGGGATGATTCAAAAGCATAGTTTAAATAAGAATCCGTACGCGATTGTTGTCTGTAATACTTATTTGTACAGTTTTCATAAAATTTTGTTCGGTTTTGGTTGACTACAATCCTCGATAACTTTTTGATAGTTAAATAAATAAAAAACTGATGCCATTATCATTTTCTGCATCTACTGCAACCGTTCTTACATTTTTTTTGGTAGTCATAAAATAGCGGTGTATAAGTAATTACTTTGCACACTATTAGTTATACCTACTTACCTAATGTTTAGTACCTACCCTTTGCCGTTTATTTTTGTTCTGAATGTTTTCTAGTTTGTTTTTGCCTATGCACCTAGACCTCCCCATCTACTTTTTACTTGTTTTTGCTTATGTGTCTGTGTTGCAATGCTGTGTGTCAAATAAATCATTTATCTATCTATCTACATCCTTGTATTAAGTTATGTAAAGCATACCAAATCATTCGTACTCTAAAGAAATGGCAAAATTGCTGACCAAATACACGAGTAATAAAATCAATATTTTATGAATATAAATTTCCTAGTTCCTTATTTCGTAATTTACTAAATTTATTCTTATTCGTTCTCTAAAATATAAATTGAAGTTCAATAAAAACCGATCTCTCGTTCGCATTTGTTGTATCTATGGATTGTATGAATATACTAGTACCACGCGAATGTGAATTCTCAAAGAGATCTCGATTCCCGCGGGGTTTTAAAAGAAATCCATCAAGTGCTACTCGTGACCAGCTTTTGGAAAACATTGAATAAAGTAAACATGGAATTTTGTCTTCCAAACATTATTGAATTAGCCAACATAATACGAGTATTATACTAAATTTGGCCAAAAATCTATATCGTTGGGCATAATGTAATATTTACCTGCAACGTGCTTCTATGTCCGATTTCCATAATATTCAAGGAAGATGTAAATCTGTCGTACCTAAATATATTCTCTTAGTCGTACCTGAAAAGTTTGTCATTGTATATACGGCATCATTTTTGATGAAATAATTAAGCAAATAATTAATTTATTTCAGTGAAAACTTGTAATTGGCTTTAAGTAAACATGCATCTACGTCAAGCGGGTGTGTGTTCTATAATCTTAGTACCTACTTAATTTCGCGTAGCTGTAAGTTTTCCAAAAAATTGTATAATAAAATAAAATAAATAAAATTGTAAGGTTCTAAAACCTTGACTCGTCTGTAACTTCATCACAATAATGTTATTGAAATAAGTGAAAATGAAAACGTTCTGAATTTAATTAATAATTTAAGTTAACAACAGTAACAGTTTGTTTGTTTAATCCCTAGTAGGCACCTATTTAATTTTACGTATTCAGCATCATACACAAAATTAGCAGATAAAACCCACTAAACTGACGTAAAACTCTTCATCCTTTTTATCAGGGCCCGAAGACTCGCAGGTCCTATTATCCCTGTCGTAAAAGTCCCACCGCGGCCTATTTACCTTACAAAACGCCCGGTCACTACACCTGCTAACTAATTTTATTAATTTTAATCACCATGTCTCGCGTGCGGACACACATTAACTCTCGTCCGATGAAACATGGTTCCCGATAAAATAACTCACTGTTTCTGAACGAGTTGCTGAAAATGTCACAGTGTTCCGTAGTATATTGGCTATTTGTTATATGATAACCTTTTTTAGTAATGAAATTTACACATTTCTTGCAATCTAAAAACATGCCGTGTAACTTCAATATATTGTAATTATTCTGTAAGAGGAATAGCAAAGCATCTTAGTTGCTCCTATTTCTAGTAGAAAACATGGCATGAAGTTTGAATGCCGTGAGAAACGGGCCTTTCGACGATTTCACTATTATGTTTAGGAGCAATCTAAACCAGTTAAATGGTCGGAATATTGTGTCGATGCCCTTTATTGTAGATTATGTAGAGCATGCTCTAAAAGGGTAAGGTTACAATAACACTTTAAATCCAAATTTGGAGTCAGTGTAATAAATGTGTCTGAGCATCCTTATAGTTAACAGAAACAATATTAGTATAAACAGAGCCTGATAATCATCATCATCTTCCTGCCCTTTTCCCACATTATGTGGGGTCGGCACAACATATTGTGTTCTTCTTCCATTCTCCTCTATCTATCTAGTATAAACAGAGCCTGATAAAATTTAGAAAAAACCCTCGATTTTGTTGATTTATTTGAATCAACGTTTAGACTTTAGTCATGGGAATGTCAGTCATATTACAATAAATACAAAATTAGTAGTCATAATCATAGCGTTTTCTGCGTATTCCAACGGAACCCCACTTTAGTATTATACTCAGAAACGCCCCTTTAAAGCATCATTAAACGTGTATGAACGATAAGGATTATTGTTAATGAGCTATGTTATGGTAAAATGACGTTTTCGTGGTTTACGGCCATACAATAATGAGTTTTTTTACGAGCACAACGGATAGAAGATAAGTTTTCAGTAAATGCCGCCCGAGGAACGCTGATTACCTACTTCAGAAAAGCAGCAAGGACGATCCATCCCACAGATAGACGGATGATATTTAATCATAAATAACTTTAACAAATGTTTTTATAGGCATAATTTTAAACTAGGTAATAAAATAATACCTACTTATTTGTAGAGAGAACATTACATTCAGTTAGGATTTGTTGGGGACTAAAGCTATATTTATAGCTCTTGAAATAATGGAAATATTTTTGTAGCTTTCTGCTATTTCTAACAAAAGATTTCTTAACAAAGTTTGTTCAAATAATGTGTAATCGGAATAAGTAGCGTGGTAACTTAGCGTGATCAAATCTAAAATATTTTTGAGGTTACTTATATTTTACTTTCTTAAATGAATTGTTTCTCTAAACTAAAATAAATAAACATTGTAATGGTAAATGACCCACGAAATACACAAAACAATTAATAATTGTTTATCAAATGCCAACACTTAAGATTTACGCAGATAACCCGAAAAGGACACGCTAACTTGAAACTGAAAATACTTGCTACTATTAGAGTTTCTGTGCTACTAGCATAAGGTTTTTTTAGCATAAGTCGCATAAGACACTCAATGAACGACAAAAACATTTTCTGAGGCTAGTAACTTTAATTTTATATCTACATAGATCGCCAGTTGGTTTTTTATCAAAGTAGGTTTCATTGAAGCAAAGAAATCATTAAAGGGAAACTGCATTGCAATGATTATAGACTTTTTTATACTACTATTATATTTAATTATACCTACTTGTTATTTGCTTTCCACTATTGTGGTTTATACTTGTTTCTGTCGAAAGAAAAGTCGTCATCTATATATCTCTATCTATATACAGGGTGTAAAAAGACGTCTACCGAAGCCGAAAGGGGTAGGTACAGCATCCCAACACACAACTAAATCCATAGGGATTTTTCAAAAATATCATTATATCCGGAGAAAACAGCGTTTGAAGATTACTGTTTGCGTAGGTACTGTAAGCGATTTTTTACGTAGATGCCTGGATTTTGAGTTTAAATCGTTTTTTTCTTTTAAAAATGAAATAATTAGGTAGGTATGGTCTTATTGTATCATACTAGTAGTCAATAACTGAAAATACTATAAAATGACTAAACTAAGTCAAACATTTTTTTTGCGTTTTTTTTTTTCTCTAAATGAGTTTAGAATCATGGTCTGATTGCAACCCTTCAGTTTTCGGTACTTAGTTGTCTTTTTACACCCTGTATATAAAAATGAATCCCTACATCCCTTGGTCACGCCATCACGCGTGAACGGCTGGACCGATTTGACAATATTTTTTTTTGTTGTGTTTGTTATTGCCAGGAGATTTTTATGACAGAAAAATGGTATACAGGTATAGTCCAATCTTATTCCTTGATCCGATTCAATCTAAACTCGGTATAAATTGAAAAACTCCCCTTAGGGGTTGTGCAAGGCAGTTCCAAAGATCTTTGACGAAACAATGCGCAGACAAGGCGCGCGCGGGTCAGTTAGTATTTTATAATTTTACGTTTTAAAAGCGAATCTTCATGATTTTCAGTCTGCGGAACAAACGCTAGTGTGCAGATGAATTAAATTCGTGAAAGGCTTTATTTAATATTCACCCTTCGCGTGAAAGCCTCAAAGGTTTGGATATAAATCAAAGTTGGCTCTATTCTGAAACGAACTCCGTACTTGAATAATTTAACAATTATTAAAGTCTGCTTAAATTGAATTCCAGTTCTTTTACTGAATTTAATTGTTGGTTTCTTCTTGACGTTTTGACGACCTCTGTAGCGCAGTGGGCGAAGGCCCGCCTGCGACTCAAAAGGTTGCGGGTTCGATCCCCGCGGTGGGACCAATGTTTGTATGATCTACAAATATTTGTCTCGGGTCTGGGTGTTTATATGTATAATATGTATGTATTTACAAACAAAAAGTATATAAGTAGTATATCAGTTATCTAGTACCCATAACACAAGCTCTGCTTACTTTGGGGCTAGATGATGCTGTGTGGAGGGTCCAGCATTATTTATTTACTTCACAACACATTAAAACAGTCTAAAGGTATAGATTTCACTTTGACATTGAAAATAAGGGCCCTAGCGAATTGAACTTATTGAAACTCAGTTCATAGTTGTTCACTCCCTGAGATTTTATGATTTTCTTGAGCAAACAGGTATTAATATCATAAACATGGAAAACTGTGTACCTACTTGCCTACTTAAATTGGAATTCAATCATTAGTAGGTGCCTAGTTTGTTTTGGTAATAAAACAACTTCTCTCTCAGTAAAAAAGTACTTACTAGATTTCTCGACTTGATGCTCTTAGGGGGGTTTTGAAAATGCCCACATATTGCAGAAGTTAGCATTCAAAACGTGACAGGCTGCAAGCCCATCGCCTTTTAGAATTTAAATTGGTTTTCACCGTTCATTCACCATTTAGAGCGTATGTAAGCAATGAATCCAAGAGAAAATCCATTGATGCACAACCGAAACTCAAACCCATACCTTTGGATGAAAAGTCAAGTCATACCACTCAGCCATCGCGGCTATTTATCAAGATTGCCAAAAACTGCTACAGACGTTTTACTTCTATTATCCCATGTTACAAAAAGGTTTCACTCTACTGCCGTCCCAAAAGCTCAGATTATGCGGATTACATGCACGCTCCGATTCAATTAGATTTCATATGACAAAAGGACCCGTATGGTAGCTTCAAATGTTCTGATAATACACCGGTGCTCGGCGCCGGCGTAGATGTAGACAAGAATCTTAATGTGTCATAAGAATACTTTACTCCTAAGATACTTTGAGAACACTGGAAATTTTATAAATTTTATAATAAAATAAAAAAAACTGGCCAAGCACGCTTTACGCGCACATAAAAAGTTCCGTATAGAAACAAACCCTGACTGTACATTTGTTAGGACATTTTTTGTCAGCGGAGCTCATAGGATTCTAGTGGCACCATATAGATCCTCCTTTTTTGAAGTCGGTTAAAAAGGGGGAAAAGCTAAAATAACAATTACTCTTATATACATACATACATACATACATAAAATCACGCCTCTTTCCCGAAGGGGTAGGCAGAGACCACGGATCTCCACTTGCTACGATCCTGACACACAACTTTTGCCTCATTCACTCTCATTACATTCTTCATACATGCTCGCCGGTTTAGGGTACTTTTGACCTGGCCCTTCTCCAAAATGTCGCCAATTTGATCCAAGAAGTTTCGCCTAGGCCTTCCCCTTCCAGCTGTCCCATACACACTTGCCTCATACACTTGCTTTGTCAAACGACTGTCATCCATCCTCTCTACATGCCCAAACCATCTTAACATACCTACCATACTCGTATATAGTTGAGTTTTTATGAACGATTTTCTTTGATTATTGCTTAATTATGACGAACATTTTCGCAATCGCCGGCTAGGATAGCTTCAACCTGCTTTCCGTTTACTGGTAGGCTATTGTCTGTAAGCCACGGAATGTCGGCTATCAGACCAATAATTATACCTATTGTCTTATTTTATAGAGCATTGTGGGGTATGTCAGGAATCTAGGGGTAGGGTAGGGTGAGGATAGATTGCCGACTGATTGCCAATACTTTTACATCTGTAACATGCCCTTAGGCCCTTATTAATAAACGTGGTGAAAAGTTACGCCAGGTTTAAACTCCAAAAAGTATGGTTACTCCTAAGTTACACCCGGTGTAACTTTATACTACGTTTATTAATAAGGGCCTTAAAGTTTAAATATTAGGAATTAAAACTTTTGAATGAGGTAAATTGGATATTTTTTAATGTAG
The DNA here is from genome assembly GCA_951394285.1 of Epirrhoe tristata. NCBI lineage: Eukaryota > Metazoa > Arthropoda > Insecta > Lepidoptera > Geometridae > Epirrhoe > Epirrhoe tristata. Next base: position 6,058,581 of record OX596145.1, read on the forward strand.
GTATGTCTTTAGTGGAAACTTTGATGCACATAATTCTGTAGCTTGCTCGTTTTGAATTTCATTAATATAACTAGTATTAACAAAAAAAAATAAGGTATAATAGATTGCAGAAGTTGTACACTCGAAGAATTTATTTGCTAAGTACATTCAAACGACAAAAGGCAATAGTCTACCCAACCTTATAGCCAACTGTGTAGATATCCCGACAAATGTATGGACCACAGTGAGATTATTCATAACCACAGATTATACAAAAATCTGACAACTTGTAAACACAGCAGCACTAGGTGTGTTCTTTATTCAAATTCACCTCATTCTCGAGACGTGACAGTTGACATCTACGTTGTCCGCCGCACGTCGCGCGTCGATCTAGCAGATAATCGAGTTAAATGAAAACGTGCCTCGTTTTTTACTAGACATACCCAACTGTTCTAGATAAAACGGAAATGAATGAACTTTAAAATTTATATCATAGGGATTTTATACGTGGTTGATATTGCAAGGTATCAATAAAAATAACATGTTGTATAAACGTGATCTCCGAGCACTGCAAAGAGTAAAGTTAAATTTTTCGTGCTCATATCCATGCTGAAATTGAAAATAGTTTGTTGCATAGTTTTGAAAATTTTGGGGGTTTGAAACACAAGCTGCATACGCATGCCATAGATGCATGATTAGCATTCACGTCACGATTGTAACGCAACTGGGGCCTTACTTTGAAGCGTTGAATCCGAAGTTTAGATGAATATTTGGATGTTTAATACTACGTTTTGTGACTTCAAGGACCGATTTTTCGGATCGGAATATTTGGTCCTAGGATCAGAGTTTATAGGTTGATCTTATCGACCAAACACAATGTAGCTCGTAGTAGGATGCATCCGAATATTCATCGAAGTTTCGGATTCAACGCTTCAAAGTAAGGCCCCTGATTTCTAAGAAACATTGGCCGTCAAAAAACGAATCTGAACAGTAAAACAGAACTGAGTAGAATTTGTTGATTCATTTGATTTTTTCTTCTAAAACTTATTGTTTTCATTACACAAAAACATATTGATATACCTATTACCTGCTAACTGAATATTTATATTGTGATGAGTATCACGTTGATGACAAAGTTTTAAGTCACCTGTATGAAGGCCCCGATCATGGCTTTATAAGTGGTAAAAAAGTACGTAATTAATTTGAACAAGGGGTTTATTACAAGAAAATGAACCGAGCTTAGACTAAGACTAACTTAAAAACTGTCCCTAGAAAAACGATCGTTAAATACTTGTACATAGAACTCTTTTTTGTGGTAACAGTTTATTGTGTCAACATGGGGTTCAACCAAGGTTTTACGTTTTTATAATAAGCAGCTACGAGTTTAAAACTGCGTGTATCTTTGTGAAATAGACTTTAACTGTTGGTAAGCAATGTTATACAACTGTAAAATATTGAAACAAGTTTAGGCAGCAAGGCTAGCTTCGGCTCACGGCTGCGTCAAACGCCAAGCCGACGGCACGCGCGTCGCTCTGTCTCACGACGGACCGCGTACTATGTGAAGAGAATACTGACGTCAAATTAGGGCTGTCACACTTACTTATGTGAAATACTTACCATTTTTTTTATGTTTACAGATTAATAAATTTTATTAACAACTACAATTCTACGATAACTATCTAAAGAGTCTGTAGACAATCTTTAAAATATTCGCAAGTTAAGTATATTTTATTTTATTATATTTATTTATTTAGGCAACACAAACAGCATACATAATTCACATTATTATTAACATTTTATGAGTCTTTTTTTATAGAATGTATGCCAATTATAGGCATGCACAACATTTGTAGTAAAAATATAGGAACTGATGACTAGCTAAAGCTAATTTAAAATTAAACTTAATTAAAGTCAAAACAAAAAATAAAATCAGTTGAAAAAAACAAAAACAATTCTAAAGTTAAAAATTAATAATAAGGTAAGTACTTAATTGTATACTATTATTATATAGTATTATTTATATAGTATACACCTCTAATGTAGCCCGTACGGCATATATTCCAACTATAATTTCCTTTGTAAGCAATCTACACGAAAAGGCAAGAAACGTGACAGCCCTACTAAATGCGTCGCACATTGGTGGTCTGTTCTATGAAGTCATTATCGCTGTGATTTCGGAAACGGATTGTGGTCACGATTGGCGTTTATTGAGGAAGAAAAATGTGGCAATTGGAGACTGTCACTGTCTTTGAATCGTTATGAATTTGATGTAATCACGTTATATTAAAAGCGGCAAATTTTTATTGCATCGTAAGTATTTCTGACATTTTATTTCCAACATAGGAATAACAATTAATCAGTCTAATAATAAAAATTAAAGCTTTTAAGTGATTACCCCTTTCTACCCTTAAAAAATATAGTTACAAAATACAACATATTTTAAAAATACATTTCATGGGTTTGGGATCCTCTTTTAAGTAAGAAAATACCTGTATTAGAGGATCTCGCTCTTCTGTTTATGTATAAAATTACTTTTTAGTACAACACAGACAGTTATGACTATAAATATTTTGTAAGTCTAATAGAAAATATAATTAGTTTTTATAATAAAAGAAAAAACGAGTAGAAATAGTACAATTACAACGGCTAACTGGTCAGTTATAAATAACTGTCGAACTGAATCCATAAATTTAATTCTAATACTTAAAACTTACAAAGACGTCTAACAGTAACTCAAATCTAAGTTTTGCGTTCGTATTATTAACCGGAACTTGTGAAACCCCAGATTGGCTCTAAGGCCACTGGTACACTTTAAGTGGTTCTTCAGCACAAACAGATACAACCTTAGTTCTATCCACACCCTAGAGACTATAGTACTTAATAAATGTAATTTACTGGTTATATCTTTTGCAAAGATAAAGATAGTTAATACCTATTATGTTTTTTTAAGGGGTGAAAGGGGCAATTCTGCAAGATCAATGTTTATATGAAACTAATATTATAAATGTGAAAGTAACTCTGTCTATCTGTCTGTCTATCTATCTGTCTGTCTGTCTGTCTGTTTCTTACGCTTTCACGCCCAAACCGCTGAACAGATTAAGCTGAAATTTGGCATAGTTAAAGGTTGTATCCCAGGGAAGGACATAGGCTACTTTTTATCCCGAAAAAATGAAAAAATCCCGAGGGACCGCGGGTCACACCGCGGGAGCGCAGCTAGTATGAAATAAGAAATAACTTTCACCAAACGTGCTCCAAAGATAAGTCACAACAACGAAAAGCAATACACACGTGCAGTAACAATGGCGAGTCTGGGAGGGGGATATTTTAATGTGATTGGCGAGTCCCGTCTCGCTACGTCACTGCATTATTAATGCATCGCATGCTGACATTTGGTACTGAAGTATAGCTAACACAGCTAGGTATACCTAATCTGGGACGAAATTTTGTTTTTACCTGGTATTCATAAGATGATAATTTGCTATACTTTTGAAATGTGAGTGTTTTCTTGCTTTTCCCATGATCTCAATGAAGTAGGTACCTACGCTTAAAAAAAAAAAGGAAAATGCAATGAAGATAAGTAAGTTTTTTTTGCTTTTATTTTTTGGCATCGATGTCTAAAACGGCTGTTACATTCATGTTGATTTTTAGTCAATCTGCGATATTTTTGTGATAAATGTGAAAAACCAGATACAATTTCAAAGACTTTTATTGTATAATCGTAACACTTCCATTAACTCGAATTTATAATCCAATTTGAAAGTTGTTTTGATAAAACGGCAGTGTGTGTCACAGTTCACGCTCAGTTTGCAACTAATTATTCCACTGCATTTAGGAATTCTCTTTGCAGTGTCAAACATTGGGAATAATAAAATAATCCACATTATAAGTGGTTTTCTTTTGTATTTGTTTACTCAATTTTGAGTTGTCAATGTATTTAAAACAAATTTATTGTACGTTCGGCTTATTCAAACTTCAAAGTAAAGAAATCGAGTATTTAAGGTGCGTTTACACGATGCGATATCAACAGATACGATTTAGCATCGCACGGCAATTTTTCACGTGTAAACGCTGACCGTATGAGAAAAGTCAGAAAAGTCAGTATGAAAAAGTAAATGCTAAGTCTCATAGAATTTGAAATTATACCATTATTTTTTCATTTCAGTGACAAAATTGTAAATTGTCTTAACACGCCTCATTCTCCATTAGTATTCTTTCTTCATCTGCCTGCAAAGTTTAATTGACTCTGTAAATTTGTCAAAGGAAAATTATTCAATCAAATGTAGATAATGATGTTACTTCCTTCCCATTACTTTTCAAATATCTGTGAAATTAATGGCGTTTGATCAAATTGCTGAATTTTAAGCTAGAGATGACGTGGTACGAACAGAACCAAACTGTCATGTCAGCTTAGCCCAGGTAGCTATGAAGGGCGTGTTTCCCTACTTCGATTCAAACCACAAACTTCCAAAACTAACCAAATTGACTAACAGCCGCATTCAGAGTTACCAAGTCCTACGTTTTTTTTTTCGATATAAAAGCAACGGATATAAAGTAGACGTTAGTGACTCCGACTTAGGCGAAATAAGTAAAGTCGTTAAGCCATGACAGAGGCCTTAAGGTGGCCTAAAAACTCCGTCACCAGAGTTGGCCACTGACTCATACGAACTTACTTACTTTTAGGCGAAGTAAGGACAGTTTAAAGTGAGCTATGGTCGGCGCTTCGGGCCTTCTTTGCCTAAGTAGAGCAAGAAGTGCTACCAAATATTCGATTATTACTAAATGCAGTGTGAAATATTGAGCGGCGGTATGATACCCTTCGTATGCAAGACTATCTCGAATTTCATTACTACTTTATAATAACTAAATTAAACTTGATATTTAATTTATTTTGTTGCTATATAGTTTGTAATGTACCTACTTGCAAAGATATCTGAGCCATTCGTTGAATGTCAAAATGATACATTTCTCAGAAGAATCTCGACACTGTTTGTGTAGGACTCAAATCCCATGGATTATGGGGATTTGCTCGTTGTCTCGCTTTACTTCAAAATGAATTTGGCCCACTTGTGCAATGTCGACAGAGATTAGGAGTTTTCACGAAAGACGCTGAATCATTGTTTTAGCGAATACCTTTTTAAATTTTGGTTTTGCTCATATATTCGTTTTATTTGTAGTTTGGTTACAAGCAGAATGTGGCATACCTTCTTTTTTTTATGTATCATTGGGAGTAAACTTAGCACGCAAGAATTTTTTTGTAAAAAATAGCTTTGATATTATTGTTTGAATAATAGGTAAGGCTTTGTATACATAGGATAAGGTTGTATGATAAAGAAAGTACCTACTTACATTTTATAAATCGATTAGGTAGGTTAATTGGCAATAACTAATTAAGTAGGTACTTAAATAGATTTAAGAATTTTCTGCTTGCGATTTTATACGAGTACTTAGTATTGAAAGTTTCATGATTATGCACAATGCACATACTACGGGAATTTAATTTAGTCTGAACCAAAAATATTTTGAACGCGGAAAATAGAAAATTGTCGATTCCAGCGACACGGTGCGGCAGTGTTAGAAACTAAACTGAAAGCTCACTCCCTCGGGCGGGAGAGTTGCAGTTGTGATTCTAACTCCGGAGCTTTTCCACAGATGGCAGCATCATGCGCTTTCTAACATTTGATGTGATCTTAGTGCTAATCTTCAAATGTGTTACAAGCAAATAAACCTGTACACCAGCTGTAGCTCATACAAACTTATTATTTTACTCTGAAATACCTACTACCACTCGAATAACCTAAAATAACTTGAAAAAAACTCTAAAAACACCAAATTCAAAATGAATATGTACCTAACTATTGATTTCAATCAAATTCATCAAAATCAGTTTAAGTACAAATTCAAAATTCGAATTCTATTATTTTCATTTGACAAACAGCTACTTGCAATCTCATCTTAGCGGAAGTCTGCCGTCTGTTTCTGATGATTTATCTTTAAATAAAAAGTACTTACTTATAGAAAATGTCTGTCGAACTGTTAGGTTGTGTGTAGATAAGTCAAAGATAATCGCTCCACGTGACACGGCACGGCACCTACTCGCATATTGTTGAGAAGAGGCGAAAGCAATCTCATGTCAACTCTGACAGACAGACAATCCCATTGTTATAATAAATTTAGCACGAGGTGCCATGAACTCGTGGCATCGGTAATTTCTTTTCTACTTTACATATTACACATTGCGTTAAATCAGTTTCAACTTAAAAGAAAAGTCTAAAGTCAGTATAGAGTAAGTAAGTAAGTGTAAGACGCACAGCTGATTATCATCCTCACCTGGTTGATATTCCATTTATTAGAACTAAGCGCTTCGAAAGTTCTTTTATTATGCGCACTGCAAAAATTTGGAATCAGCTTCCAGCGTCTGTATTTCCGCTGAGATACGACCCTATTGTTTTTAAGAAGAGAGTTAATAGCCACCTTCTGGGTAAGCTCGCTCCATCGTAGACCTCACTCTTGCCTGTGTAAGTTGGAGGACAAGAGCCTTCATAAAGTCTGAAAGAAAAATTTCACTGAAAGTGTAGGTAAATAAATATATTGAGTTCAAAAATATTAAATTAAAGTGATACCGAAAGACACCGCTGGGTGCTTAAAACTAGTTACTATGCTACTAAATCTAAACAGACTTTCTGCCATAATAAAACCTAATATTTAATCTAGCCCAAAGTTCCGGAGGTAAGTGGACAAGTGGTCAACTCTTGCCTGCACTATACTTAATTAACAAGTTAAGCGCCGCCACTCGACTAGAACTAGTTTAAGTACTTGGTTTAGGCACTTGTAGTTCGGGGTTAAAGGTGTTACCTTAAGAGAGGCTATGTTCGGGGCCTTAGGTACTGAATGTTTTATAATTATGGGTCAGCTGAGCTTAGTTAAGTGGTTCCTTTCAGTGCTTTAATAGCCTTAGGTAACAGTCGACTGCACTTAGATGCTAGGTACATTTCAGATAGAAAGTCTAGGCACTTACATAAAGCAACAAAACTAGTATACACAACACAACTTTCCAACTATCATTGAACCAATAAGAATTGTCGTTTGCCAATTCAATATGATGCGTTTTGTTTTGTACTTTTGTTTGACATATTGACAAAGATTTGCACTTTGTTCACTAGTAGTTCTCTGTTTCAAATGTCAATAAAAATAAAGTACAAATTACTTTTTTTTATCGTAGCCTGAAATTGCATTTTTTCAAAGGACACCACGTAAGCAAAGATACAGGTAGCTTGTACTGCATAAATGAGCACAAATTGCACGGTTTGCACAAAATGCATCTCTAAAGGCCGAAATCAAAAGCCAAACTGCAGTTTAGTCACGTCCGTGTTTCGACATAATAACATTGCGGTGTGGTCAAACCTTTATGAGTTTCATTTTCACTTCCATCCGCATGAGTTGGGTTTTCGAATATTGGAATTCCAACATTTTTTAGCACTTGGCCTAGGCAGAATTTGAAGCCTATCTATGAAAGATTATTTGTGGTGCAATTATATACTATTATTATTGGAGGGATTTGGGGGAGACCTTTGCCCAGCAGTGGGACGAAATAGGTTAATAAAAAAAAAAAAATATACTATGTGGATTGCTGATTACTAAATAATAAAGAGTTTTAGAAAATGAGAAAGTTTTATTGCGTATTACACTTTTGACAGGATGAGGAGCAAGAACCAAAGAGTTTACCACAGACAATGATAAATACAAGAGGTTGCGTTCACACTCTAACAATTCAATCGAATCTGTTTTTTATTTTAATCGAAATTATTTTTTCCTACAATGAAACGGTCACAACGAATGTGTTATTGTGATCATGTGATTTGTGAATGAATGTAAATGTAAATGTAAACGACTATTCAAAAAGTTTTGGAACGAAGTTCCTTTTCGGACGGTATCGAGGTTGGAAGTTAGAAAAAAAAGCGTTCGATTTCACCGTCACGACACATATATAGGTCAAAACGTCACAGTGCGAAGAGGGAAGAGCGTTTCTAGATTTTAAGGTTTGTCAATAATTTATTTGACAAATGCTAAAAGTCAAAGTTGATACTTCGTTCCAACCAAGTGTACCACGCAGGTTCCACGACACTCACATACTTTTTTGTTGATGTTTTTAGATAAATAAGATAACTTGCCAGAGGGCTTAAAAATATTTTTTGCATTCTGGAATGTTGATTTCTGCAAAATGTAAGAAGCATGGTCATCTGTCTAACCATCTTTAATCTGGAAAAATGGTTTACCGTGGTCTTGTTCACTACTTCTTATCTAAGAATATAGAAAGAAGACGCAGGTTCTTATTATTAAATATTTGTTTAATACCGCTACTAATAATGTGCATCCGTTTTATTCTCGAACATGTCTCGACTGCGGGCTAATTTGTAAATTATTTCTGGCATACGATACGCCTATTAGGACCATCTTGATGGCTGCCTGTCGAGTTCTTTCAACGTCTATTTAAAATCTACTGAAAACTGTAAACTTTACTCGCTCTGTTAATCAATTTTGAACCGTATCTATCACTAAATAAGATTGATGCTCGAATAGTAAACGCTAGAGTAAAGTTGCCAGTTCTACTTCGAGTATTTATGGTAGCACATAACGACCAATTTAAGCTGATCCCTTCATTACCTTTAACCTAAAGTAAAATTAAAAGTCTCACAGTTTTTTTTACATTGGTTTTATATATGACCGTTTTGTTATGTAGGCATGAGAGGGGATAAACTTATTTTAAAGTGGATACTATTTATGGATTTATCGGAAACAAAGTGACTTATACAATCCATAAAAAGATTTATGAAAGGAAAAGTGTGGTTTGAGACTGTATTTGTTGTTTATTTTGTGTTGTATTTTGTTTATCTGTTGAAAACCGCTAAGGTATTTATTTTATTTACAGTTGGATAACTGTACAGTGGATGATTTACCCTGTGCAAGCTTATTCAATAAAATTAGCTGTCCAAAAATAGCAGGTAAGTTATACATATCTATAAATATTTTTGAGCAATTTTAAATTAAATCAATAGCTAATCCTGAAGGCTTTTACATCCAATCAATAAAGTTAATATCATTACATCTAATCTTATCTACACTAATATTATAAATAATAATATTAATTATAATATTATAATTTGTTTGTTTGTTTGTATAGAATAGGCTCCAAAACTACTGGACCGATTTGATAAATTCTTTCACCATTAGTACCCTACATTATCCCTGCTGAACATAGGCTATATTTAATCCCGGGAAAGTGAAGTTTTCCCGAGAGACCGCGGGTAACACCGCGACGGACAGCTAGTGTTCAATATTTCCAATATTGGCTTATAAATATCTATGTGTATTCTGGTCGTATAAAACAAGGATTCATTAACCAACTAGCGATTTACCAAAGCAGATGTTACACTCTGTGGAACATTTTGCATGAACACATTAACCAATTTAGCCATCTTTGTGCGTTCGACAACCACTTTGATATACCGCTGTGTAAGATAACATCTGTTAATTTAGAATTTACTACAACAATCGGCTTGTTATTGCCTGACAGAATTACTCGCGATAATTTATTGACTACATGATACGCTATGAAATGGCTATTCGGAGGGATCAATAAATCATAGTATGGACATGTGACATGATGCTTTAGTTAGTATAGATTTACAATGAGTCTCTACAAAATACAGTTCATAATAATTATTAAATTGCCTTTACTAGGAATAGCTTAGTAAAAAACGTTTAGCTTACGACTATGCAAACTGGTAACTTCACCTCATCATCATCATCATCATAAGCCTATAGCAGTCCACTGCTGGACCTATGTCCACTAGGGGAGGCCTATGCCTCCCCTAGTGGACACTACCCGCGACTTCGTCAGCGAAATAACATACTTGAAAACATCTAAATAGAACTGAAATCTGCAAGAATCAGCAACACTATCTATTGCCTTTAACTGGAACTACCAACTCCCCATACAAACTTTCAACCCTTATTTCACGCTCTCCATGATTAATATAGAGATTTTTTCTGTCATAAGAGCCTTCTCCTGACAATAACAAATACAACAAAAAAAATTAGTGAAATCGGTCCAGCCGTTTACGTGTGATGCCGTGACCAAGGGATATAGGGATTCATTTTTAAATATAGAGACAAGAAACACTTGCGAATTTTGTAACTGACGGCACTTACAAAATATAGTCTCCATCTAACATTCTACCCGCTGTAAGCACCTATCTGTCTTGTCTAGGATACCATTTTCAAAGCTATGCCAAGTATGAATACCTAATAAAGAAAGCAAGTTCGCTCGACACCATCTTAAATCACGTGTAAATCCAGAAGCTGAGTCATCTTTTGATTAGTCAGAAGACAGACGGTAGACACCCTAAGTCATAACTGTAACAAGGATCACGCTGGTTTCCGATTCGTCTGCCCTGTTCCATACAACTTCAAAGTGGCGATTTCAAACAAATGCTGCAAAAACAATAAATCACATCAACGGGTACCGGAGCGAGAAATAAACGAAACCGAGCTAAACTTTCATTTCGTTCGCGCGACGCCGAGTGCACTTTACTTCTTGCGTTTGCACTGTATACTGATTGTTTTCGATAGAGGTAATAAACAAACAGAAGTCTAGTCTTTTCTTACAATTCTTTTTATACAACACACCCCCATTTTTACATTACCAAAAAAAAATTAAACATGGTCTCAGTGTCTGTTACTGATCACATTTATGTATAGAGTAAAACTCAAAAAAAGAGAAAAAAAATTATAACCTAAAAAGGAGACGAGACGAGTCAAACATGGATTTATGATAGCTACTGCGGTTTTACTGACTGGGGATGGTACGAGAGCATAGTTTAAATGACAATCCGTACGCGATTGTTTTCTGTAGTACTTATTTGTACAGTTTTCATAAAATTTTGTTCGGTTTTGGTTGACTACAATCCTCGATAACTTTGTGATAGTTAAATATAAAAAAACCGACCATGCCATTATCATTTTCTGCATCTACTGCAATCGTCCTCAAATTTTTTTTTGGTAGTCATAAAATAGCGGTGTATAGGTAACGTCTTAGAAAGCTTTAGAAGTACTTACCTAAGTATTAGCACTTTTGCTAGTGGTCGTAATGTTACTTGATTATTTTATGTAGCTAACGAAAAGCTAATGCTTTCAGGTCTTATATAAATTATCTTTTTTTTTTTACTGTTTTTGTTACTCAAAGTAACACAAAGCCAACGATATAGCAGATTATAGCATAAGGTTTAGCAACTGTTATGATAGAATTATTCACATTCGTTTACTGAAGATAATAAAATTGGTAAGGACATTTTTCATCCATGTAACATGCCGTATTACAAGAAAATAAACCGAGTTAAGACTTAGACTAACTAAAAACTGTCCCTATAAAAACGATCATTAAATACTCGTACAGAGAACGCTTTTTTGTGGTAACAGTTTTGTTTTGATATGTGTCAACATGGGGTTCAAGGCTAAGGCTAAGGCTTAACGTTTATGTAATAAACAGCGTGTTTAATGTAATTTAAAAGGCAGAGCCAAGAAAATACTCCGAACCTAGCAAAGCTAAATTCGAAAACTTTGCATAGATATGCGCAAACTTTCAGAGGACGATAGTAAAAAGAACTTTCCTTTATCCAATTCAAATATTTCTTTACAAAAATACAGTGTCCCAACAATAGTAGGGTCCAGAACGTTGCTGTAAACAGATCCGGCACAAAAGGACGCATTAACCCTGGACAGTGTCAGAGATTGTTCTTCGCTCTAAATGTTGCACGAACTTCGACCTACGTAGGTAACTTTCCTCTCAAGTTGGATTCTCAAGATAAAAAATTAAGTGCCCCACTGTCTGTTTGAACGGTTCAATTGAAAGTTTACCGGTTGGTTCTTTGTTGAAATTTTAAAGTGTTGGGAGTTGTGCTTACTAGTTTTGAAACTTTGTGTCCGTATAAAATGGTCATTAGTTTCATTAAATTGCGTTAGTGATTCCTTGAAATAATGTCGACTTTTGAAATTCTAGCTGATTTCATCAAGACATTTTCCTTCAAGCTTCCTTCAGCTTGTGTTTTCAAATGAAAAATCTGAAAGTCGTTAGTTCATCTTCTGACTTTGCAGGCCTTTCTTCACCTGGCCACGACTCTTTAACGTAGATCTAAGATGAAATAATACAGTTTTAATAATTTTCATGGAACTCACCGAACCTGGGTCTGAAGATAAAACGCGAATGCAAAATTCAACAGTGTATCAGCAATGGAAATTGATATGGAGACTAAATAAATATTACATCACTGCCAGTCATAGTGAAAGCCGGACACACTGAAATGGAAAATGGCGATACAATTAAAAAAAATCATACATGAAAGAAAATTGAGGCAGATTAAAATATGGATGTTAAAAAAATATTAAAATATTAATAAACATAATATGTTATAAGAGCAATCCGATGATTTCTATTAATAATTTTTTTAATCTGCCTCAATTTTCATTCATGCAGGTTACATTTAGCTATCATGTTTTTTGTTAAATAAATATGTATGTAAATAACGCAAGAAATTATTTTATTATTCAGATTCACACACACACACGAGTCTTTAAGTCTTTGTGAGGTAGTAATGTAATAGTAGGTACAGTATTTGCAGTTACAGTCAACTACAATAAGGCAAGAAAAAATTACATAATTTGTCTGAGATTCTGAAAAAATAATTGCTCTAAATTCAATTAGATAGGGCCTGTCGAGTTTATAATGTTTCCAGGCAATTGTTGTACAACTTATTAGCCCGTGTGTATCCCACTCATCCCGGCCAGTTGATTTGCATATGAAAGCCATAACTCCGCGACATGGAAAATTTAATCTTCCTCGTAATTAAATAAAGCCCCTTCGCATCGCTGACCTAATTAACGAGTGACAGCGAATTTACATGACGTGCTTATCAAATTTATTTTTTGTTTCAGGTAAGCTTGCGAGTTTTGGTGACCGTGAGTGGATTATCTATGGTCACGTACTTCCATTACTTCCATCGATGCTGTATAGAGAAGTAAAACACTCAAATGTATGCGACAAGGTTATGTTATCAGATTATCAGAGATGTGTAGAAGATCCGTCACAATTTGATTGTAAACACGAATTTATTAGTTTTACTTTTTTTTTCCTACTTCCTTTCAATCATCTCTTTCCTTTGAATTGATAGATTCCAATCAAAGGAGTCATCAAGGTCGTCTCTTGTGCTTCCCTGGCCGTCTTCGGTGTCGCCTCTTGTCAGGCTGGAACTATAAATAAATAATTCAATATTTCTATACGGTATCCCAACGTGGGTGGTTTCAATATATCAAACGTTACTCAGAATAAGCATTCTCAGGGATTACGCTGCGTCTTACGTGAGCAATCTGGACTGGACGCGAACGGTGCGATGCGCGGAAACAACAAACAGTCGATTTACTATTGAAGTGTCCTACGTCACCGGTGCGCAGCGGCGCGGCACTCCGCTTCACTAATTGAATCGAACGCGATCAGAATTTTTGCGAATTTTGACACTATGTATGATTTGACGTAAACTATGAACGATGATTCGAGCACGTAGGAGAGACTCGCCGCGCCGCGCCGCGCCGAGCCGCATCGAATTGCATCGCTTCGCTTCGCAATCGCGTTCGCGTCAATCCGCCTACGTAAGACGCAGGGTTAGAGTTCAGCCTAGTAAAACTACGGGAATGTACTAGGAAAGCATTTTACGAAGAAACGTTAAGGAGCTTTTAGCCATCTTCGAAAACATAAAGCTTGAAAGGACAGCTATGCACTCAGGACTTGTCTCCTATAACAATTTTATTACTAACCTCTCCAAACTTTTAACTGCATTAAATTTGAACTTTAGCATCATAAAAATAAAGGTGACTGTATCTTTAATATGAAGATACAAACAGTAATTTTGATCTTCGTTTTATTGTCGAATGCGCAAAGTTTTATTTGCGTAATTCAACCAAGAATTTAGCCTATATTAGGTACTTTGTACTGACGATCTTTTACATTCTTAGATTAAACTAATTTATTCTGAAAAAATCAAGTGCCAAGTGCGAGTCGGACTCGCGCATGTGTTCCGTGCCATTATATAAAAACGGCAAAAAAAAAAAAAAACGTTTGTTATTGGGAGCTCCCTTAAATATATTTTTTATTCTGTTTATTGGTATTTTTTGTTATAAGTAGTGAAAACACAGTACGGCAAATACATCATCTATGAAAATTTCAACTGTTTAACTATCACGGTTCATGAAATACGCCTGGTGACAGATGGACGGAAGGACATACAGACAGCGAAGTCTTAGTAATTTCCCGTGTTACCCTTTAGGTACAGAACCTTAAAAACCATCTAAAAGTAGGCAGGAACTATAAAAAACTGCTAAAAACGAAAACCAATAATACTACAACATTTATCACAAACCTCAACAATGCTCCGTACAATAAATACCTTATCGATGAAGCTGAAAAGCATCCTAATGTCCATTGTTCCTGCGGCATTGGACCAATGTTATACAGTAAGAGAGAGAGAGACAGTTATTATAAGAGGCAAAATAAAAGTGTAAGAGGCAAGATAAAATAGGAAGCCTAACAATGTCTAGGTCTTGAAAAGCCGAAGATAAGACTATTGTTTCTGCAAAGAGTATTGCGACCGAGAATTGATAGCGTGAGCTGACTTTTAAGCATTTTTCTAATTCCATTAGCCTCGTTCGTTTTTGTTTTTGTTTCCGAATTGGGTCTGCATGTAGCATTATCCTGCTTTTAATTAATAGTTCTACAATATTAGGATTTTAGGTACGTACTGTTTTTCAGTTATCACTTTAGCTTAATTTAACTTTTAATTTAACTTATTTTCTCTTTCTGCTCTTAGCGCTTTTTTGCTTTGAGATATCAATGTTGTCTCTATCTACGTTGAACTGTATAAATAGAGAGACTGACTCATACGAACTTACTGTATAAAATATATAATAAAGTTAGTGTACAAAGGCCATCTTTTTCGAACGAAATAATTCGTTACACAACATTAAAAATAAAATTGAGGTGTGTTTTTGTAGAGACAAAAATAAATAAAAACAATTTTAACATTCATACATAATACAAGTTGCCTGGAATAAATCGCTTTCAGCGATAAGGCCGCCCATTGTACTAATTTCGAACGTATTTTTATTTATGTGTTGTTATTAATTGATTTACAATAAAGTGTTCATTCATTCATTCATTCATTCATTCATAATGTGATCTGATATTCAAATTATTCAGCTTATGTTTCCGTAGTATGACCAATTACAAATGAAACTTTACGATAATGGTATCTAACATTACAAACAATAATAATCGTTAAATGCGTTTGTCTGTAGTTACATTTAACTAACTGCTATGAACACATTTACATATTTGAATGATAATTTCGTGCTTAAACATTTCCGTAAAATTTATATTTCACAGGTTTATTGTACCTTAGTCAGGTAAAATTATTAACATATAAATAAAACATTAAAACTTACTAGAACCGTAATAAAACATAACACCTTCCTGGGTATAATATTTCTGGTTATTCAAGATTATTTGATCATTAGGTCAGACAATCGATATTATCTGACCTTATTATTAGATATATCTTACATCGTTATACCAATGACACTTCAATGACATCAAGGAACTGAGTTCTGATTGGCCGGACGATCAAATTAATTCAACTCCTCAAATATCAGCGAGTGATCAGCAGGTCAGTATAAAAACACCACTGAAACCGACGAGTGTCCACTTGATTGATATATGCGTGTCCGGTGCCCTCTTGTCGACACATGTCTCTGTTTAATTAATGTACTGTTTGTAAATGTACCTTTATGGTGGTTTGCGGGCGTGGTTGTGACCGATTCTAGGCATTTTGTTGGGCAACTGACTCTTTAGAAATGTTTTTTTTAAATACGAAACATAATCACGACAGTGTGAACCATTCTTTCTTATCTATCATCAATCAAATATCTACAGATATTATGAAGATGTATAAGATATACACATCAAAATTTATATTTGGCACACTAGTAGAATACCTACTAGTGTGCCAAATATAAATTTTAGCAGAAGCTTTCCATACGTGACAGGGTGCGGGCCTTGTTTAACAAGCCCGTAGACCCTGATACAAAAAAACCCCCGCCACTTTTAGAAAAATTAGACATAAGGAAGTTAGTCAGATCGCTTCATCAACTAGAAAAGAGCTGATGATCTTCAAACGGCGGAACAGATTTTCATTAAACATGGCTAAGAACACTAGGTATAAAATTATCGTCTAATTATGTCTCAACAACGACAACGCATTTGGCTTCTGATCTAGAAGCTAGCAAAACTAAAATAAATTCGTTAGAAAATAAAATTGAGGAAATGGCCCGTCAATCATGTGCTTACAAGATAGAGATCCGCAACGTACCATCGAAAGAGAATGAATCCGCATCGGACTTGACGGAAATCGTCGAGAATATGTTACAGACACTCAAGCTTGACTTGCAACCCCCAGAGATCCGAAGCATATCGCGACTTCCGGGAAAGCCAGATGCATCAAGGCCCATTATGATGGAAGTAGCCACGACAAGCGCTAAACTGAAACTAATTCAAGAAGCCAGAAACTTTAACAAATCAAATCCCATGGCTAAGTTGAACACATCACACCTATCAATAGTTGGACCCTCTAAACCGGTCTACATTAGTGAAGCTCTGACCTACAAGGCTAAAGGCATCTTATTTAAAGCAAGAGAATATGCTAAAGCCAATAACTTCGCCTTCTGCTGGACTGCCGGTGGACAAGTATATCTCCGAAAGAATGAAGGATCAAAAAGGATCTGTATCAAAGATGAAGATCAACTCCAAGTCATGGATCTGGACTCGTGACTAGACCGTCGCACGCAATGGCCCAAGATACTGCATGCTATATTAATAAGTTTTAGACTAAGTTTAGAAAGTAGAATCCTTTGTTTTTCATACAATTACTATTATCAAAACACTCACAATCACTCAACACCTTTGTCACTTATGACACCAGTACACACACAACACACACACACACAACACGGAGTCCAAACTCTAAACTACACTCCTAACACACACTTGCATTCATTGCTCCGATCACTCTCACTATGCTATAATTTAACACTAAACTCAATCTCTTATAAAAATATAGACTGCTTGATTTTTCGCAGTCTAACAAGAATATTAATACCAAATAATGAGTAGTAATATAGAGTCACTCTGCAATAGCATAGATGATGAAGTAAAAGTATCGGAAGCTTACACTTGTCTACCCGAGAATTGTCTCTCTTACGTTCAAAATTCCTTTAAGCAACTTACAATCATAACAGAGAACATAAGGAGTATTGCTAAAAACATAGATGAATTTCAGATAATTATAAAACGTACTGGAATAAACGCAGATGTTCTAATACTTACGGAATGTTGGCTTTCAAAATGCCCCAACTTACCCTCTCTAGATGGCTACGAAACCGTCTCGACTGCTAACAATCCCCTACAGAATGACGGAGTCGTAGTATACACTAAAGCCAACTTAAAAGCTAACTCGTATGAACCAAGTTTTCAGGATGCAAACTGTCTGGTAACGATAATAAATAATAACATAGCGATAATATCTATCTATAGATCTCCTTCCTATAAAAACATAGACATGTTTGTATCATGCTTGGATAATACATTAACTTCCCTAGCCTCCTATAAAAATATTATTGTTCTTGGAGACATCAACATTAACATTATCGAGTCAGATGTAACGGAGAAAGCATCCATTTATATGAATCTGCTGGCTTTCCATGGTCTCCTTCCATCTCACACATTCCCGACGAGAAACGAGACCTGCTTAGACCACATTTTCATAAAAACTAAATTATGCGCTACAACACTTATTATCCAAAATAGTGTGACTGACCACCACTCATTACTACTTGCAATTAAAACTAACAACATTGTCCTAACACCCTCAAAAATTATTTCGAAAGTGGATTTTAAAGCGGTCAAGCTAGAGCTCACTTATACTGATTTTTCCTCTGTATTAAACGCTACAGACTGCAATGTTGCAACGGATATATTTGTTGAACTTTTAAGAAATATTATAAATAAAAATACGAAACAACTTAGACTCTCCCAACGAAAAACTCCTATAAAACCGTGGATCACTCCAGGACTCATACGTTGTATTCGCCACCGTGACAACCTACATAGGAAAGTACGCAAATCACCCGATAATGACAGTCTAATAATAGTTTACAAAAGGTACAGAAACTTCTGTAACTGTCTCCTCAGTAAACTAAAAAAAAACTATGAAAGACAACAATTTGAAGAAGCTGGCAGCAATATTAAAAAAACATGGGAAGTTATAAATACTATTACTAATTTTAAAAAGAAAAAAACTCTACCTCAATCCCTTCTAGATGGAATCGACCCAGATATTGCTGTTAACTCTATCAACGAATTCTTTACAAACATAGGTAAAAACTTGGCGGAAAAAATAACTTCTATAAATTGGAACAAATCAAACTTATTTAATAATAATACTAATAATGCACCTCTTAATTCTTTTGGGCTTTTAGAAATCGACGCATCAGAAGTAAAAACTCTTATTAACTCGTTGAAAATAAATAGTTCTACAGGATGGGATAACATCTCTAGCAAAATTATAAAACAAAACATGGATTCCCTTCTTACGCCCTTTACCCACATCTGTAAACTTAGTTTTTGCACTTCAGTTTTCCCCAAGGCATTCAAAAAATCTATAATTTTACCTATCTATAAGGCGGGCGACCAAAACACTATTTCCAACTATAGACCTATTTCTATTCTACCAGCGTTATCCAAAATTCTTGAAAGGGCGTTGAATAATAGGCTAATCAAATACCTGGAAAGCAAAGAGCTTTTATCGAAAAATCAGTTCGGTTTCCGAAAAGGCAAATCTACAGCGGACGCCGTATCAGAACTCAACAACTACATTGTCAAATGTTTAGATAGCGGCACCAAGTGTGTGGCTATCTTCCTAGATCTGGCTAAAGCTTTTGATACGGTGTCTACCACTCTACTTGTAGATAAACTAGCACTTCTAGGCATAAGAGGAAACCCACTCCAATTGTTTAAAAGCTACCTAAGTGAAAGATCTCAGTGTGTTAAAATCGGAGAGCATGTCAGCAAGGAATTACCTGTTACTCACGGCATTCCACAGGGCTCTATATTAGGCCCGACTCTATTCTTGGCCTACCTTAATCAGACATGTGAAATTAAAATGTCTAAGGGTAAACTAATTGCCTTTGCAGATGACACTGTTTTGTTAGCACATGGGAATAGCTGGGATGAAGCTTTTCTAAATGCACAGTCTATTTTTGACTTAGTATCTTCAAGTCTCTACCAAAACGTGTTAACTCTTAACCCTGCTAAAACTAAATACCTATCATTTACATTAAAACAAAGTGGACTCCCAAACTCTACCCATTGTATAAAAGCTCATACTGCACTTTGCCTCCAAAAAATCAGTTCCCGCTCTATGTGCATTTGTCCAAAAATTGAAACTAGCAACAGTATTAAATATCTGGGTATCATTATTGATCAAAAACTATCATATGCACCACATATTAATCTAATTACCTCCAGAATCAGAAAACTAATTGCTATTTTCAAAAATATTAAACATGCAGCAAATAATAAACAACTTAAAAACACCTACTTTGCGCTATGCCAATCAATATTAACTTACTGTATGATTGCATGGGGTGGAGCTTCAAAAACCCACCTAATCACACTCGAAAGGGCACAAAGAGCTGTTTTAAAAGTGGCCTTTTCACGACCCTTTCTGTACCCTACAAAACAACTCTACTGCGACTGCGACGTCCTATCTGTAAGACAGCTCTTCATACTAAAAGTAATTCTTCAACAGCATAGGATCGTCCCAGAAGCTAAATATAAAACTAAAAGAAGAACAGACAAAATACACAAAGTAGTAAAATGCAAAACATCATTTGCTCAAAAACATTTTCATTTCTTAGCAGCATATCTCTACAATAAAATTAATAAAACTCTTTCAATACATCAAAAATCACTAATGGAATGTAAAAGGATATTAAAAAAATACTTTTCTGGATTAGACTACACACAAACGGAAGCATTGTTACACATCGAAACTTGATGACACACGGAATGCACACACACACACCCACCCACACACATACTCACAAACGCACACACACTCTAAAAACACTAAAACACACATTACACACAACTCTACAATGCTCTACAATATATTACACAATCACATACCTACTTAATCACACCTACACACAAGCTCAACCAATAAATAAACGAGTTTGTAGTTAGAAGGATTCATTAGATTTAGACTCATTAGATTAAGATACATTTGGTAACCTTTTGAAACTTTAATTTTGTAACTTTTAAACTTAGCTGCCCGTTGCATTATTGGACAAAAGTACTTGGTATCGCCAAAAAATATTTACATTATACAACTACCTATAACAGTATAATATGAGCTGAAGCAGAGACCCTTGCGTCTTAATACAAGTTTCTAACTTAGTAAGAGCAAGGTTCAACGTTTTAATTGTATAATACAGATACAGGTTTAAAGTACACTAAAAATATGTAAAATTACCTACGCTATACCTATACCTAAGCTAATAATTACAACAATGTAGTTTTACTCTTTAGCTGTAGTACAAATTATAACCTACTGTATTTTAAGTTTCCTGAAATAAATACTTGATTGATTGATTGATTGATTGATCTATGACACAAACTAACTAAACTAAAATCGGTTCATCCGTTTGGGAGCTACGATACCACAGACAGATAAACAGATAGGTACACATAAAGACACGTTAAACTTATTACACCCCTCTCTTTTTGCGTCGGGGGTTAAAAAATGGAGAGCCAAAAGGCCAGAACTTATACACGACTTGTAGTTAGTGTTTCTTTACTAAATTTTAATTCTAGGCGTACATTCTGGTTATGTTTAGTAACTTTGACCTTTTTGAAACTTTTATGTATTGAATTGCAATAAAATGTGCAAAGCCAAATAACAATAGTTTAGTAAAACTATGTATAGAGATTGAGAGCTCCAATACATTAAGTTATTACAAACAGACAGACAACGCTAACTTACTGTAACAACCAATTTTATGGGTTATTTCGTAAAAATGTGCAATAGATCATTGCCCCTACCAAAAGTTTTCTATGTAAGCAGAACACGCGATGTCATCGAAACTCGATTCGCAAATCATAAACCACTCGAACTTTACTAGACTTTAGAAATAATAAAGGATAATCCAATTTTTTACTTTTAGTTTGATGTTCGTTCACTGAACTAGAATTTAAGCTAATTTAGAGCCTATTTTCATTATTATTCAATTTGATTTAAATCTAAAGTTGTCGTGCTCTGTTCACAGTTTATCATTTTGACCTTGCTGGTTTCATGTTTTTTTTGAAAGCATAAGATTGAGGGTTTATAGATTTTAATCATCCGTAGTAGGGGTCACTTCGCTTTTTTTAACTGGACTTTATTTATGCACCATTTCCGTGGGGTGGACTTTGAAAAATGCCTGCAATTTTTGTTTTCTCTGTTCTATCTAACTTATTTGGTAGGTACCACTACCTTACGTACTTATACCTACGCAATTGCTTGCCTCTTAATATCTCTAGGGGCCATATTCAATTAATCTAGCGTACACTCAGCTGTTTCTGTTTTCTATAAAAATAATATTTTGTTTCGATGTCTTCAAGTTTTTACCTAGCTATGGAAAACAAAAGATTAGATATAATTAATAATAATCATACCATTTAAAAATTATATAAGGTATTAAAATTATTTTCCCGACACTTTGTTATAACAATTTACTTAGCTCGAGCAACAACCGTCATCTCCGAAGCGACGGCAAAATGAAATTAGAGGCTAGAATGAATCCCAAGTTTTAATTAAACTGTCTTCTCTCTCACAACTATAATAATATCTCGATTGTTGATTCCAGCCGCGTTTTCTTTCAGACCTTTGTTTTCTAATTTTCTTATAATCGTTGCTATTAAATGTAACAACGATCATCAAACATAATAATATCGGTACTACGCCTATTAGAAACTCAGCAGAATAATGAAAAGGAGTCCTGGGGCCGTACCATGACCTCTTAGTAAACAATTCAGTTTGGGTGTTACGAGTAACCAGTTTAGTTTTCCAATCTGAATCGCAAAGTGACAGTTTTCACACATACACGGTCATGATACGAATTGAGTGAACGGAACTTTTCTAGTTGGTTCTGAATTTTCGTCAGCGTCTATGTCATGGTACGAAATGTGGAAATCGTCATGGTTGAAACTGAACTGCTTCGCTAAGTTTAGAATCTAAACTGGATCGCATTTAAAGCTGGTAGCTGGTGCTGGTAAGGCCCCTTGTAGTCACTGTCACATGTGTAATTTTACTACCATTTAAAAATGCAACATTGTCACTAGCAATAATGAAAATGAACACGAAATTAACGACCAATATTTCAACAAAGTTCAGTTGACGGTCTCCATTCAAATCGTAATTTAATTAGAAACAGACGAAAAATGTCTGTAAAAATGTCCGAGAGTTCAGTCCCAAACCTAATTAATTTCGATTTTAATTCGTACTTACCGTGTTACTACTTCTGAGAAATCGTAAAATGTTTTGCTATTGCCAAATGCTAGTCAATTGAGAAAAATTAAATAAATAAGCCAGGCTTATGAAATTATATCATTGTTCTATACATACTTTTTTTTTTATGTAATTACATAAGTAAAAATTTAAATGTGGGATGTTTTACACAGACCAAATTGAAACAGAAGAAACCTTAGCAGAAACCTTAAGTGCTAAAACTGCTTATGTGCGCCGTAGATACGCTTTTCCAGAGATGTATAAGAATGGTTTGAGCTGTCTGCAAAAAGTCGGTATGCATTAAAGCCAGTCTTAGCTTTCTCCTATGTAAACAATACTTTAGCAGCTTAGGTGTTTTAGCAAAAAGGCGGGAGCTTATGAAATATCCTTGTTAATAAGTTGGAAGAGGCAAACAAGGTATAATGATGTGGTTTCAATGCTTTTTGTTGGAGCAAAATGCCGGTTTGACGTGCGCTGGGTTTTTGTAGTGAACCGGTTACTTGACTCACAAAGTAGCAACGCAGAAAAGTATATTTCTTAGGTATACATATATCGTTTGTAGAATAAGATTAAAAGAAATAAACAATCGCATCTATTTCCGTTTCACAATTTCGGGGTACCTAAGTATTTTAATGACGTCACGCATTGCAGGCGTCGATAGCTGCAGGCAGGGTGTGTAGCACTTTAAAATTGATCGAGTTTTCGTGTTTTGTCCCCACACCGAGGTTACTGGCGGGGATCGACAGCCGTGTCGACAAACTTGATGATATAGTACAAGTAGATTGTATGAGAAATTCGATTTTTCATTCTGATCTCAATCACATGTACACGGTCAATTATCCATACTCAGCGTAAATACATATTATTGCTACGAAAAATGCTGGCAGATGGCGGCTTCAAAGTAAATACAGTTTTTAACTTTTACTGGACAGTGTCGTTTCAAAGTATAGCCTAAATCGATTTACTATGAGGACTATCCACAAACACTTTCTAACAATTTTTGTTGCTACAGCTGCCTGTTCCCGGGCCGCCGCCGGAGGCAGTGTCACGTTGAGTGCTCTTCCAAATCTGAGCTCTGGTCGGAACATTTTTCAGTTTTGCAAAAAAGTGCCAGGACCCGTGTTAAAATGCTTGCGGCTACCACTGAAAGTACACTCTGCCGTAAGTGGCTAAGTATGAAGTTTGTTTCTAAAAAAATCTTAAAAATCTAGAGAAACTTTTGATGCTTCTTCTATTTAAAACGTCTCTATACATCAAGGTATACTTAGGACTAAGTAAGCTCTGTCTAAAGGGGCTGTACTAACTGTTAACGAGTGCAGAATGCAAAGCGTCAGTCCGTAAAAACCACTGGGGTCGCGACCAGACCATGGCCAGACAAATAAAGATTTATACAGAACAATGTTGGTTAATTGCGCAACGTCAGCAGGCCCTTTGGACAGCGAATGCGTTTTTGCACCTTTTTATTTATTTTAGTTGGCAGTCCGGAAATAATTTTTTAGTTCTCTCATCCTTCTCTATGGTAGGTAGTTACCTACCTAGGTACTTATACCAATTGAAAAAAATTGATTAAAAAATATGCTTATAACATGAAAGGAAACTGAAATGAACTTACAATTCCGTGTAGTCGAGAATCAAAATGTAACTTCGGTAACTATCTATGTTATAGGCCCGGTATCGTCATCACCAAATTGTCTTTTAGAACTACCTTGTACTTAATCGAGTTTTCATCTATCGCCCTTATACTAATGGTGATACGGTTGATTTTGCGATCGTGTTTGAGGTCTTTGTGTAAGTTAGTCTGTTGAGTCTCGTTAGGTAATCAAATTTGTTTGCAGTGTGCTAACGAACGGGCAGTCTCGACCGCTCGTGATTTGTTTGGTAATGTGGCGCGTTGATAAATACTATCGATTGGTCTGCAAGGTAGCGTGACAGTACCTACACTATACATAGTTACAAACTAAGCAATCAATCTCTGAAATCATACAGTGAATATGAAATTACAAATAAAACATCGTGGTATGAAAATGAAGTGCACTTGTTAGGGCTCCTGCGTCAACATCCTGTCTCACATATACAATAATAAGAGACAAATTAAAAGGAAAACAAAAAAAAATGTTCCAAAGTCAATGACACAATGACTGCCATTGTCGACCACTTGTGCCTCATTAGGAAGAAAAAAACAATTAAACTGCTTTCACCTGGACAACTTTTGTGTTTACTATAAAATTCAGGATATGCATTCTTATTCCTTGAGCTGTAGAGTTGAAAATTATTGTTTTAGGGATGAGTAGAATTTGCTCCCTATCCTCATACATACGTCACTGACGAAGTACCGCGGGCTATTCCTTTATGAGCATTGTGAACTTAAATCGAGCCGTGAATGGTATTGTATAAATCACATATGGCCCAAAGCTAAGTCTCATTGTAATGTTACAAATGAAAATATGATATATCTGGATGCAAGCGTAGTTTTTTTTCCACTGACGCGTCTTAAAGAGATTAAATTAGTTCAAGATTATTTGATGATGTATACGGGGTAATGTATACAAATAAATAAATAATGCTGGACATTTTCACACAGCATCATCTAGCCCCAAACTAAACAAAGCTTGTACTACGGGAACCAGATAACTGATATACTACTTATATACTTTTTTTTGTAAATACATACATATTATACTTACATAGAAACACCTGGGTGTTTCTATGTATGTATGACCTACAGATATTTGTCTCGGGTCTGGACCCGAGACAAATATCTGTAGGTCATACAAACATTTGTCCCGCGGCGGGGATCGAACCCGCAACTTTCTGCGTGGGCGGACCTTCACCCACTGCGCCACATAGGTCGTCATCGTATAAGTGCCCATATTATAGGTAATATTTTGTGTAATTTTGTGAAATATCTTACACAATCTCGGTTCCTGAAAAACCTGAGAAAATGTCTACCGTGCATTGAGAACATAGTCGAAATCAGTTTCGTTTATTTTCATAAAATGTACAATACGCACAATCGTTCCATAGCTCTCTGAAGTAGCTGCGCAGAACCCATTTTTGATGACGCCTAAAATCGTGCTATCTCGCTTACTCTACCAAACCTGCGCAATCATCTTTTTGCACCTAACTTCAGAGAGCTAAAGATCCGTTTTGCTTAGTATAAGTCATTATTTGTTAACTGAAAATAATTATTTCTCCTTGGCACTTGAAAGAATCTGGAACACAGTGGTATGTAAGTTTTAACTTGCGCAAATAAATATCGGTAAATAACTTAAAATAAATAAAGTTATTATAAAATGTTGCTGTAATGGTAAGCAATTACGTTGGAAAAAGTGGTAAGCACTCAATGGCCCCGTTCAAAAGCTGTTAATATTAACGCAGACAAGTTAATTGTATTAATTACACTCGCATTATCGATACAGTTTATCTTAGTTCTGTAAACACAGCTTAACTAGAATAGCTTGGTACGTTTACTATCTTCCATAGAAAAGATAAGATACATATAAAAGTAATCACTAGTGGTATTGTAGAGATGTGATTGTAAACAAAAGTATACCAACAAATATTAATTAAGAAAAAATCAAACAGACAACGACTTCTAAGCACTATGCACTTCAAAATGCATTTCCATGAGTTGCTAATACCTAGATACTTACTCATTTTGTTTCCTGTCTGCTCACCATGACCACTCTTTTTCTACAACTTCTAGTAAAATGACATAAGGCAAAAGCACAATTTTTACAACCGCGGTAAACTCAAAATCGTCTAAAGTTTAATGTAATTTATTTATAACTATTCATTTATTTAATACCTCTATTACCGTACAGTTAAGATGTTTTGGTAGTAAAGTAGATATGGGTAGGTTAATCTAAGCTTGTTTATTTGTGAGTTTGCAGTAGTGTACGAGCTTTTCTCTCTGCTTATCATACTTAGCAAGCTTTGGAGGAAACGCGTTAATCTATAGAGACCAAGCAATTCGTTAATCTCGCAATCCGATGTGACCGCAACGCAATCAACACGACTGGTTGCTCAAATTACCTGTATTGTGATTTCTACAGTAGGAAAGTTATATTAGTTTCCAATATTTGTAAGCTCATCATAATCACAACTAAGCAAAATCATTTTAATGTAATTCAGCTTTACATCAATGTAAGTTCGTACAGTAAACAGCTCCACTTTTATCTAAATTTCAAACTTCATAATCAAGGGACAAAATTACAATGATGCTAAAAGTTTTACTTTATTCTTGAATACACTAAAGTAATAAAATATCTGATTCGAAAGTTCAATTCAAATCGCTTATGAAAAGCTAAAAAGTCGCCCACAAATTTTCACCTCCAGCAAATAAATTCCCGCACTCACTCACATTTTTCACGTGAGCACTAAGTCACACTTAACTCACTTACCCAGAAATGATCATAAATAAACCCCTATTCGCCTAAAACGTTTTTTTCCTTTAGTTGTTTAAATAATCGTCTTGTACGTCCGTAAATCTTAGTAATAGTGCTTCTAAGTGGATCCGATTTGAACTTACATTTTGTAGTAAAAGTACCTGAATATTTAAGTGTAGCTGTTTAAATTTAAATATAGCTATGTAGTAATTTATCATGTTACCTTGTATTTGACTTCAGATATTTTTACAGAAAATGTTAAACACGCCGATTAAGCGGATCAGCATTGTTCAAACCACGTTCAAACTTAATTTGTTTGCTTAATTTAGGACATAAGTGAATATATATTAAAGTTCATACACCTATTGATAATATTAGGTACTAAGTGACGTCTGAGGGCCATGGAGCGCGCCATGCTCGGCATCAAACTTATAGACCGAGTTCCAAATGTCGAAATCCGAAAACAGACCAAAGTCCAGGATGTCGGGAATAGGATAATGGACCTAAAATGGAGCTGGGCGGGACACATAGCGAGGCGTGGTGATGACAGGTGGAGTAGAGTATTGACTGAATGGTGGCCTAGATCTGAGTACAGGAACGTAGGACGTCCGGCGGCCAGATGGGCAGACGATATTGTACACGTCGCGGGCCGTCAATGGGTCAGATTAGCGCAGGATTGTGGTGGATGGCACAAGCTTAGGGAGGCCTATACCCAGCAGTGGGTGAAGTCAGGCTGTAGATGATGATGATGAGTGACGTCTGATACGTATCACTTAGTACTATTATATAACCTCAACCATAATTCACTCTGATAATTATGACCGAAGAGACAATTATTTAAATAACACCAATTCATCTTAAAAAGACGATTTAATCTATCTCAAACGTCGAAATGATAACCCTCGAATGTCAATTGATTGATAATAACTCTCTCCGGACACCAAGTTGACACTATCTTAAATTTTTCCTTCCTTAAAATAATTGTTTAACTTTAATCTACTTTAAAATAATAGATGAAAACGTAAAATAACTGATAAAATAAAATAAACTGAGGATAATATTCTCGTTTGCTATAATACTGACCAGTTGATACCGTGTAACATAAATTTAGTTGGTCTTACATAATGACACAACAAATTCGTATTATGTTAGTTAATTTTACAGTGACATTGAAAAACTTTTGCACTTACGAGTTTATGACTTGTAGGTGTCTTAGTCAGATATATTGTCGCTTAGAGAAAAAAATGGAATTCTATGCATTGACGTTCGAATTTTTATCAAAGTCTAAGTCAAAAATCATTCATTCAGTAGGACCGCTGGGATCACTTAGAATAGTTTTAGAACTAATTTTTCTCCTGTTCGTTCGCGACCAATACCGTGTTATCTGTATATATTAGTATATTAAAAAGTAACTCTTACATGCAACTGACATTAATACAGTAGCAAGGTATAAAATTCATGCTAATTGCGAGGGAGGTTGACGGTCCATTGACAGCGTCACACAGTAATGGCTTTTAAGAAACGTAATAAATTATTCGTCGACGCCAGGTGACGTGGGGGGCTGAAGTCAATAGGATATGTTAAAGACTTACGGCGTTTTAAACCAAAATAAACTGGGAATATGCCCTGACTTACATTAAGGCGAATTTAGAATTTTAATCTGATATCAAAAAAAGGAATTTCAAGGCAGGCTTTTATCCCACCAAAGTTTTTTTTTACATTCAGATAAAGATACACGCTTTTTTTCGCATTGTACGCAGTTTCTTATGGCCATTGCAATACTGTGAGCGTGAAAAGCGAACTTTGCTATAAAGTTTTAGTGGTGTATTGCATAAGACACAATTTTTTGTTTTACCTATAACTTCGAATTTAAGTGCCTACTCAAACCTATTATGGTTTTCAGGCACAATATTATGCTCAATATGTAGTTATTTTAGTAAATTAAAAAATATATTTATATACAGTTTTGTCGTTTATTGAGGTTACTCACCGAAATAATCTTTTCAGTCTTTAATCGATCAATTCCTTGGAAGCCGACTAAGACGCGCTTCTTTAAGGCGGTGATGATAGTCAAATCTTGTGACTTGTCCCGACACCAGCCTTCAGACGTACGACGCTCTCTTATCGTTCCCGGAATTCGTCTCTTACTAAGTAATTTACAAAAAAAGATATCTCGTTCGGGCGACATTGTTTACTTTAATCATTGTGAACGATTTAGTGTGTTGCGTGCTACCGCTAGGGGTTGGGCCTTACAATGGTTTCAGTTGTAAGTGATATTTAAAAAGAAAATAGAAAGGCTTCTAATATTTCTTCTGTAAGACTACTGAGTTAGTGTCCAATTCTTGTGACGGACCTTTTGTCACGGCTTGAAGACTTTAAAGCTGAAATTACAGAAGTGCTAAGTAGTCATCTACATCGTTAGAGAGATCGTGTGGAGAGCATTGCTTTTCGGTGATTTATAACGAAAGACTAAGCAAGCTACACACCGAGCCCTAGAAGAGTAAGAGGAGGTAGGGCTGCTCGTAATAGCACGGATTTCTATGAGCTTTCCAGTACTTATTTCAAGAAATTGAGTACCTTAGGCAGTTTCTCACAGAACGAAAATACATTATGATGAAAATAAAACAATCTTCATTCTTATTAAATGATTATGTAGAATTAGCAAGTTTCAAAGACAATTTCAGGTGCTAAGCAGCCCTCGCAAAAGTTGTGACATATTGTGTACTTTGCTATTCCCAGAACCAAACGTCGTGAATTACGCACACACATACCTGTGGGACGCTATCAATCCTCGTTAATAATTAACGCTGTCGAGTACCACCTTCGTCACAGCTCAAAAAGCTACTTAGCTGATTTCCTACAACTAGTCAGCAAACTAGTTTCTGAGAGCGAGATGAACTAGACCGTTTACCCTAAAGACAAAAAAAAAATTCCGTTTTTTAAATTTTTCTGCATCATTAGATGCAATCGCCAGTGTCGACCACTCCGCAACTCCCTCATAACTTAGATGAAGATTCTTCGGATGAAATGAAACATTGTCAGTTTCTAGATTGACAATATTTTTGTGTAAATATTTCAAATGAAAATATTTTAAAGGAGACGCAGATAGATATTTGGGACCTAGCCCAAATATCTACCACAACTGGAGGTAGAGTTACCATACCATACGCAATGAGTTAGCTGTTCCCTCAGTTACCAATGATTAGCCCTGACTCTACCTCGCAACATGAGATAAACCAAGTGAGCATTGCGGGACCTTTGTCATTTCTCTAATTAGTATAAACTTTGAGACGGATACGATTTAAATTATGTACGCTGTTTTGAACTTTAAGTTCTGTATTATGAATGAGAGCTCGTTTGAACAGAAAGGTTGCCTGTATTGTAGATTTGGTAGCTTTATATAATTTAGACACATTTATGTATATCAAAAGCAGAATCGTGAACATTTTCATTTTGAGAACTAGGAAAGACCGATAAAAAAAACTCTACTTAGTTTTAATTACTAAAATTCTAATGTAATCTTTGCTCATGATTCATAGAAAAAAAAAGTTAAAGAACTACATTAATTAACAGTTTACCAAAAACTGGCGGACGACTTCAACCAAAATTATTTACATTGAGGGAGGACAAAAGGATGCAAAGTTGAACTTAAACAAAATTCCACGAAAACGCTTTTTCATCACAATTATTAGCCCCCAGCATGTCCCTTCGAACGTTAAATCATCACCCTTCCTCCATTTGCGAAATAGCCGGCCGCCTATTAAATGACGATTTCTCACGTTCAACTCCGTCCCCTTTGAGGCAGTTTGAAGGCATTTCACTTGCATTGGGGTCGGATCTGATTCTTTTCTTACTGTTTTCCTATGCTTGAATTCAAAGGCACGTGTTATGAACGATCTTTTAAGTATATTTCGAAATATATATAGTGCAAAATCAATAACCATAATTTCCCACTGCCTTTTTCAATTATACTTCCTGGATCTCGTGCATAAAAAATTCATGTTACCTTTTTTGATGTCGTCGACTCTTTGCGCATTGGGGCAACGTACTTACTTATACAATTAGTATTCTTTTACAAATAATTTCTCTATGTTGAAATTATTTGAAGGATAAGGTTCTAGAACACTTTTGTTCTAGAACCTTACAAACATTTTGTATATAGCGACTTCATATACACAACAACAGGTCATATAACAACAGGTTTGTGACGTCTTCAGGAAGTGCACCCAGGAAGTCAAGGGAAACATTCGCCGCTGATGTGTGGCGCAAGTGAACAAAAATCTAAGGAAGAAAAAACACTTTAAATGAAAAATACTAGTATGTAGAATTGTAGAGCCGTGTACTGTCGATAGGAACAAATTGAAAAGCTTTTAATAGATAATTGTGATTTCATACAAATGAGCCTCATCGCGGTCTTTTAAATTCACTCTAGTGAGTTCTATCACAATACTATTAAAATTGACAAGCATTGCAGTCAGAATTTTTTGGAACGAAGTTTCTTTTCGGACGGTATCGAAGAAAAAAAAGACAAGGCTGGAAAAAAATATTGTTCCATTTTACCGTCACGATACATGTAACATGTAACATGTCGACACAGTGCAAAATGCGCAGCCGCGACACAGTCCATAGATTGTTACGTTGCTAACAATGTGTACGAAAGAGCGTTTCTAGAATACCTAATTGACAATTAATTTATTATATTCCCAGTATAGAAAAGTATTATTTACTTCGTTCCAACCGAGTATTCCACGACACTCACGTACTTTTT
Organism: Epirrhoe tristata; assembly: GCA_951394285.1. Lineage (NCBI taxonomy): Eukaryota > Metazoa > Arthropoda > Insecta > Lepidoptera > Geometridae > Epirrhoe > Epirrhoe tristata. The sequence continues at coordinate 6,090,419 of OX596145.1, forward strand.
TATGCCAAAAATACAAAATAGCACAGTCACAAACCAATAGTTTTTGGATGAAATCTATGAGAATGGTATGACAAACGAAGATAAAAGATAAACATTTCTTAGAATATTCTGTTTGTAGTCTCGTCTACCTTGTGACTTAGGGGCAACGTCTACCGCCATCTTGAGAGCCACCGGACTAATTTATTGCCCACCAAAGTGTTTGAATTGTTAATGTTTTTAACTAATGCGAGGAAGTAGAGCTTTACTTCTTACCGGCTAAGCAGTCGTTGATTTACTAGAACGTTCGTGATCTCGTGAAAAATGAGGAAGTTATTAAGACATTTAGATCTCGCTATAAATTTTTAAATTGAACGTAATTCTATGTACACAAATAGGGATGAAGAAGCGAATGTAGTGAAGAAACATAAAGTATGGACACACTGTAACTCTTATACTTGCAGTAAGGTATTCTGGCATTAAAGATGTCCGAGAAGGGTAAAGTGGATAGAATTTTTTTTTATAAATGCTTCTTGCCATTGACCTTAACTTGATCTACCACATCGGCTTAGAAAGAAAGAAAGGAAGAGTTTTATGTACGTTCATCAAGCTAAACACTAAAACTTTTCACTCGAATAAGTATAAAGGTTTATTACAAACTAGCTGCGCTCCCGCGGTGTGGCCCCCGGTCCCACGGGAGTTTTTCGGGATAAAAAGTAGCCTATGTCCTTCCTTGGGATACAACCTTTATCCATGCCAATTTTCAGCCTAATTTCTTTAGTGGTTTGGGCGTCAAAACGTAACAAATATACAGAGTTACTTTCACATTTCTAATATTATACAGGGTGTAAAAAGACGTCTACCGAAGCCGAAAGGGGTAGGTACAGCATCCCAAAACACAACCAAATCCAAAAGGATTTTCCGAAAAAATCATTATATCCGGAGAAAACAGCGTTTGAAGATCACTGTTTGCGTATGTACTGGGCGCGTTGTTTTACGTAGATTGTTGGATTTTGAGTTTTAATTGTTTTTTTTCTTTTATAAATGAAATGATTAGGTAGGTATGGTCTTATTATGTTGTACTAGTAGCAAAAAACTAGAAAATAAAATAAAATGACGTAGCTAAGTCAACATTGTTTTTTTTTTTCGATAAATATGTTCAGAATCATGGTCTGATTGCAATCCCTCAGTTTTCGGTAGCAGTCTTTTTACACCCTATATAGTAATATAGTATGGATATTGGATACTCTACTAATGTGTCTACTAGTCTACTAATGTGTATGTAAATAAAAAAGTAAGTAATCCAAAGTGTTTTTGTTTTAAAATATGTAATCCAATTTTTTTTTGTTTTAGATAAAATCAAAGCTAAATATACCTAAACCACGTAGTTACTACCTAAGTCGTTTTTGTTGGAAACTGTCATATTTTAAAGGCCAATAGGAACAACAACCTCATTATTCTAAAAGAAACTATAGTTTTAATTTCCTAATGGAGTCCCCCGAGAAGACCCTTGGACTCCGATTCATACGAATAACTTGTTATAGTTATTCCTGCGGCTTCTCTTGTGCATTAACACGGGTTTTTACTGTTTCTTCTACATTTTTACTGTCTGTTCTACCTTGTTTGCGTAAATGTTTCTTTGTCGTTTTAAAGTGATTTTGTAGTTTACTGCAACGAAGAACAGAAAAACTGTTCTACTTATTCGTAAGTTTAAGTTTTCGTTAAGTTACTGTTCACTTGCCTAACTTAACCAGATAACACATACAAACTTACTTACTTTACCTAGAAACGAGTATCCAATCCAAGTGGCTTTTTGTAATAAAGCATTCTTTTGAAATTATTCCATAACTCTTGTCAAAACGACAATTAATTCATAGTTTGAATTTCGAGTTCCTCAGAAATCGTTTTATTCCACAGAATGCTAATTAAGTTTGTAAGTTGTAAAGTAAGGCCGGCCTTACACTTGTAAGTTTTACTCATGTAAGTTGCTTACATGAGTAAAACTTACAAGTGTAAAGGCGGCTTACGTTTGCAAATGTATTGCAAGTTTATTACGTAAGTTACTTACGTGAGTAAAATTTACGTAAAACTTACAAGTGTAAGGCCAACCCAAGTTCGTATGAGTCAGTGGCCAACACTCGTGACGGAGTTTCGGAGTTTCGGCCGCCTTAAGTCCTCCGTCATGACTTAACGACCTTAATAACCGAGACCGACAATTTAACGTGCCCTCCGAAGCACGGAAGCGCTCAGATGAAAATGCCAATGGCGGTCACCCCTCCACTTAGGTACCTACATACCGTTTCGAACGTTGCTTCTTCGACTTCGACGATCTACCAAGAACGACCACGAGCGCTTCTTGTTTTTTTGTTTTGAATTTAATAACATACCTATCCATTATTATTGCATTTCCATATTTACCCTCATCCTAGACACTCACCCATGTTACTTAATAAACACGCTGAGACATTACATTTCAATAGAACAGACAGACTGCCTTCTGCATCTTACATACAATTTCACTGGCAGGACCCGTCCCGAGGGATACTCGGGTCACGTCAATCAAAAACCACTTTATTCCTTATTCTTTAAGGAATAAACAAGTTTTCATAATGCAACTTCTTATACACTGAATAGTTGATGAGATGTCTAGAAGAGAAATGTTCCTATGATATGGGTTAAAGCAAAATACTACCTGCTTATCAAAAGGATTTTTTCTCAATAATGTAAGTTTGTGCAAGAATATATATTTTACCTACGTGAAATCGAAGTAGGTCGATAGTTATTTGCTTTTTATACCTGATCCACTAATAAACTTAAGCCGTTATTTATAAACGTGTAGTAAAGTTACACCAGGTCTAAACCCCAAAAATTGTATGGTTACATTGGTTACTCCTACGTTATACGCGGCGTAACTTTACTCCACCTTAGTGTTTAGTGTAGGTAAGTATAGGAAATCTTTTTCTATAGAAGAATAATACGTCGATGACATATCGGTGGTGAAGCCATACATTTTTCGCCCTCTAATTTATTATCTATTACTTTCGATAACGAGAATTTTGTGATACTCACTGCAATATCTAATGGTAAGTTACTCTTAAAAGAGGCATGAAAAAGTACCTACTTCGTCTTTTGTTTTAAACAAAGGTATGTTGTAAGTACTTAGGTATATTATTCTTCTAGTAATAAGAAGAGAAAGATTTGCAAAGTAAAATAAAATAAATAATAGTAAGTCGGTCAATGGTATGTCAATGTTTTGTTTTTACGCTAGATTTTTAAACTTTACTAAATAGTTGGTAAGTAAGTAACTTTTATCAAAATATGTTATATTCGATAGTAAATTTAGCACAATGAGAAGCAGAATCAACCAGCGCTACCTGTATAGGTAGCACAACGCTGAGATTCGACCTTTTTGGGCAAACCACACACAGGGTATGGGCAAATAGCATATAGGTAATTGTCTTGTACCCTTGACTTTATGTTCTCAATAGGTAGTGTAGGTAGACTCATCTTTGTTAATTTTGGATTGTTTTCAAAATGTTTTAATTCTTATGTCTGATGTTTCCTACCTATTTTGTGAATTTTAAGTTGTTTTCAAAACGTTCTAATTCTTATGTCTGATGTTTCCTACCTACTTCAATTCTATTCTATTGTTAGTTTTTCATCATAGTTTATTTAAATAGTGCTTTCTTGTGTGTGTTTGTGCCAAATAAATGTTTTTTCTATTCTATTCTATTCTAATCGTTGAAAAAAAAAGCTACTTAGGTAGCCGTGTTTTCCTAATTATTAGGAAATTATAATTATCGGAAAACTGTAGAAAAACTAGCTTTGTCCTATTTTTTTTTTGAGTCCAAAGATCTCCAAAGTTGTTCATACCAAAAATCCGTATGCCCCAAAGGATCGACGAAAACCAATCTTAGCGTTGTAAATTGATCGTCCCCTATCGAAATGCGGGCAATCCGGGATCGCCTGTTGATATCACGACGAGCATTACTCTTTATTAAGATGTCGTAATTGTTCCCTGTGACTGATAGGACACACTGGTTAATTGAATTATTTGACGGCCTATCAGAAGCAGTTTAGCCGTTTTGGAGTAGTGCCTCGACTTTCAATCTGAAGTTCAAATTCCGGCCGTTCTTCGATGAATGTTTTGTATCACTTCACTTCAACTTTACAATACACATTTGAACACGAGCTCTAAGCGTTGAAGGAAAGCATCGTAAGAAAATCAGTTAGTATTGTACTGATCTACCGCTGAAAGGAACATATCATAGTTATATAAATTAGCTACCACACAACATAAACTTTCTTTACCTCAAACAATAGCTCTCTAGGGTAGTGGCGTGGTTATGCAAATGATAAAACAACGCTATCAAATAGCACCCATTGTGAAACCCATTTAAAAACTACCCAAACAACTGAATGGGGTGTTTATAATCACGCTATAATACAATTACGAGTGTCCCGAATTAATTGGGGAAGTGTGAAATAGCCTTTGGGATAGGCCATTCTGGCTTGTTGACGGCTATTTATTGGCCTAGTTATCTATTTTACTGCATAGAGCTTCATATGGCTAAGCTATTAAAAAACTTAGAACACACAAGTTACAAAATAATATGTTATGCTCACATTAGATTAGCTTAGAACACATAAGTGAGTGACAAACATGTTATTCTCTCGTGTAATAAAATAGAGAAGCTCCAAAAATGAATGCTTATTTCCAAAATATGGATCGGTTTGCTTCGTATTTTATTCCGAATCTTTTGAGAAAGAGAATGAATATTTCAACTTGTTATCTTTCTAATTTGTTCATCCGTTTCTGCAAGCACAAGAAGCTTTGAAAAGTTGTCGTAAATGTTTGATTGGCACCCGAACCACAGCCCGAACATTAAAAGCGCTTGTAAACAAAGTCATAAAGGTGAGAAGTATTATATAAGGATGAAAAAAAAACATTATTAGCTTTCACCGCTGTCATGCCGTCGTAAAAGTTTTACTGTTTTTTTTTTTTTCATTTTTTTAATGTCTCGTTAAGGAGTGTGCATAATTTCCTTTCTATATAAAACACTCTTGTTTACAGGCCATAAAACATGCCTTAGAAAAGTGTAAAGATAATGTTGATGACATTCACCAAACAAAGAAAACAATTTTTTTTAAGACATCAGAAGATGATAAATAAAAATTATAACACAAGATGAACAAATATTTTTATATCTAATTTGATTGATTATTCTATTACCAACTTCGATCGAGATATATCATCGAAGATTACTAAGGCTCGATGTATTAATTGCCTGATCCCAACTAGGAAAATATTGGGTTCGACCGGTAAAGAGCTGAGAAAGTTGCACAAAAATGAGTCTTATACAAAACCTTCGATAAATGTGGGCTTCATCGAGATTTCCCACCATTTAGGCCTTTACATCTATATTACATGATTTATACAGCGTCAGGAGGCAATCCATGCCTACAGTTAACGGGACGCTGTAGTGCCCGGGACATTTTTGAGATAGAATAGGCTTGCCCAGCACCTAAACCATCCTCTCAGCTTAATCAGCCGTGCCCACAGGACAGACGACGTCGATACGTGTGGAGCTGACTAAGCTGCGGGTTTCCTCACGATGTTTTCCTTCACCGTTAAGAGCTCGTGTTATAGCGCATATAAATTTTACGAAATTGATGCACGGCCGGGATAAACCCACGGTTGAATGTCGAGGCACAACCCCATTCGACCAACACGCTCATCAATATCGTCCCTCTAAAGATTACAATACAGTATACCAAACATTTGATATAACAAGCTTCTCAAAGGTCAACTTTGTTTTTTCTTAAAGTAGTAGGTACTATCGAGACAAAACGCATCTCTAGCAGCAAATAAATAATCGAAATCATTAAAGCCAAGCAAGTGTAATATTATATTCTCTTTAAATTTAATACCATCCATTACGAAGACGGTTTATTGTTCATATCTCGATGCAGACAGACATGCCGTTTCGCATTATTATATTATTACTCTGGTATTGCACATTACCGCATAATATCTTGATTATATTACTAAATGACAATGGATAAAGAAGACAGCTTTCAAACGAAAGCTTACATCCGGTACCATGCTAAATCTATGTTACATCCTACTGATGTAAATACCAGTAACTTGGTTTGAGAGAAAATCTACCGTGCATTGGGGATACAGTCATGATTCTATTGTTTTTTCAGTAAATTATGAACGAAAAGATCCAGAGGTTTATCGGTAGAATGAACATTAAATAAATCAATTTAAAAAAATATTATACACAGCTGTTTCTCAGCGAAATATTGAAAAACAATGAATGTCACAAAATATATCACTTTTGGAGGCATTGGTCCGTGTCCGTTCCGCTCCGTTCTCGCCCCTCGAACTTACAATGTGAACTTTACATTGTTTTTGTTACATTTTACTATTTCTAACATTATTTCAATTCTTAAAACATTTTAAACAATGTGTTTCAATAACTTATAATCGATGATTTAAATATGCAAACAATTTGGAAATTCATGATAAAAAAATGGCATCTTTTGTATAATAACAGATTCAATGGAATACTTTACCTATATTGTGGTTAAAAAAAGTTCAGATTAATTTATAATATAAAATTATGTCATTACTTTAAAACAGCTGAATTTATTTGAGGAATTACTAAAAACAATAACGAAGGATACCTACCTACGTTATTAGACTGTTGGATCAGCTGTAACGAGTTTTATTGTTTGACAGTGTTGCATTGCATCCGGTGGACATTCCCTTTTAATAGCACTCATTATTTGGATATTAGCTGCATTGTAAGCTGTTCAAGTGAGTATTGTCTTCTTGATGCATTCAATAACTTCTAATGTTCCTTACAATAAACGTTTCATTATACATTGCTTCAACCATTCTTCGAGCTTTCTAATTATAATTACAATGTAGGTAGAGTTTTTTATTAATTTATCTAAAAAAATATGATTTTATTTAAAAGACACCTAAACAAACAACGTCCAAGACTAAAAATCGACGTAGGTACAAGTCTAAAACATTCTACTAAATAACTAAGATAATCTAGAATCGTTTTAAAAAGCAATAAAAAGGCAAATTTTTGTACGAAGACAAAATGTATCGTTCTTATAAGTATAAAATAATGGTGTTGAGCTCATCCTGTGTAGATAAAGAGTTTAGATAAATAGTACAAATCACTGCGTAGAACACGACTTTGTATGGCTTCTTTCAGATGCAAATGGCTGTATTAAATTTGCAATTTAGACCTTGATAACGCTGAATATTTTGGTCCAAGTTACCAGAGGAAAGTTTAAAAAGTTTTGTTTTTTGTTTTTTTTTAAATACTATAACTTTATTCACAGAAAAAAAAAAATAATAATGCTGGACATTTTCACACAGCATCATCTAGCCCCAAACTAAGCAAAGCTTGTACTATGGGAACCAGATAACTGATAGAATACTTATATAATTTTTGTTTGTAAATACATACATATTATACATAGAAACACCCAGACCCGAGACAAATATTTGTAGGACAAACATTTGTCCCGCGGCGGGGATCGAACCCGCAACCTTCTGCGTCGCAGGCGGACCTTCGCCCACTACGCCACAGAGGTCGTCAAGAAACTAAGCTACTACATATTTACATATATTTACAAAATACAAAATAAAAATAAAATATTTTTTTTTTATAAACTTGTCATAATATCGAACTAACAGAGTATTATTAACTATTTGATTCTTTACAAATAATTTTATAATGGCAAATTAGATTGTTTCGAACACTTCATCTAAAGTTTGATTTTCTATTCTTCTTCTTGTCGTGTCACTAGTTCTTTCAAACCAGTGTAGTGATTGGATTTTAAGTGCGCCTCAAGGTGGCAAAGGCATTTTTAATTTTGTGTTAGTCTATTGAATTTAAAGTTTACCGAAAAGAGTGCAAAAAGCAAAGGTGTGTTTCATTTTGTACTTTTGTTATCTTTTGCCACGCAACCTTTTGCATCTGCCTTCCATACCAACGAGATTGCTAGTATTACGGTATAAACACACGAATGCTTCTTCATTGTACCACACCCGTCTGTTGGCAACGCATCTCCCGCTTCAGACAATGAACTTGTCCCTATTGTAATGCTCGAATAGCTTTTATGCCTCTAAATATGCAGGGTACGCGTACGGTCAGGATCTATTATTTGCCGCCATAACTCAAAGACTGGTGAACTTGAAGATTTCTTAAAAAGTTTATGTTCAAAGGAATCAGACTATACCTACCTAACATGATAGACGTCTTTTCAGATTTCCAAGACTTCCTTCAAGATTTCCTTGGGAAAGTCTGAAGAAGTTGGGTAGTCTTTTTAACAATGTCCACATTTCGCGGAATGAAGTAAGCATTTCAGGTTTCATTAACAGGTCGAAAATCCATTCCCGCTACTTACTTGTAAATCGATTTCGACGTGATATTATTTGCGAAATAAAAAATCTAAATAAGTAATCATAAATTGGGAATAAAATGCTAGTTAATCTAGTAAGATTAACTAGCATTTTATTTTCTTTCGGATAGTATAGATAGATCCGAAAGTGAAGCCTATGAGCGCGGTACCATATAAGTTTATTCGGGAACTTAGAAAGGTAAAACATGCCCTAAATGTTATAGATAACAACAGGAAGCCAAGAAATCCAAATAAATTGCAAGAATAAAAGAAAAACGTGTACACCAGGATAATCCCGGTAAGATAATTTCCACTCAAGCGAGCAATGTCTTCGCTTAGGGTGACCTGGTGGGGTCTTAGCAGGATCTCTTAATTTATAGCCTGTGATAAGTTTTGGAGTGAGTCAAGTGCTGTGGCGAATTCATTTGCACTTACATTATTTGCGTTAACCTTCTCGTACAACGTTAAAATAAGATTTGCTTAATTTGTAATTAGATAAGTGTTTTATTTTGTTCAGAAAAACGAGATACAATCGAACAATCTAAAATAGACAGAAACTTATCGACTAGATTTAAAACAGGCAGTGTAGCACTTTCTTCATCTGCTTTTTCTTCTTAGCAGACTTCTTCTTCTAATTTAAATAATTTTCTAATTTCAAGTTTTCTCATATTCAATATATCATTCAATAATTCTTTCCAAATATTGGCATTCGTGTATAAGTAGTATTTTTAGTACTTTCATGAAACTTCTGTGACTTGGAGGCACCTTTTCATGACTTGCACCCTGACTTCCTGTTATCTACTCATAGTGGGTGAAATAATCTGATTTGTCCATTTGCTAGTACCGTTAAAACGACCTTAACTTCGATTAACAGGATTGCTTTTGTAATGTTTTTATATGTCGAGAGAATATTCATGTTTTGTTATTCACTTAATCAGATTGCATAAAATGTTTACTTACTTTGAGTGAATTTATGGGATAGTTCATGATATAAGGATTTGTTTTATAAACCTAATATTTTAAGCTCTGTACGAACTACGAAAACGTAGCGTAGCATGTCTCAGTTGACAGTTTGCGCTAACTTTTTAAGGTTGTCTGAAAACTTTGAATATGAGAAAATAGATAAAACTTTTCATACAAAAATACTTCAACGTTTATCGTACTTTCATACCAACTCAATAAATTTTCTGGGGCTAAATAAATTATTCGCCATCTTCGTAAAGGCAAGACGTGTCGATCACTTAGCGAGAGCATAAGTACTTCAAAGGAATGACCTATAAATACCGGCGGTGATGGTGAATGATTACGACTCTTAATACGTAGTAATAAGAGCTAAGAAGGGTTTATGAGGTAATTATGGTAGATTTTTTGCGGGCGGCTGATTGATTCGTCGCCGAGCGCTGATGGACTTGCTGTGTACAATTTTGTTATTGTTGACAATTTTATTATGATTGAGAATAGTAGGCAGTTCGTTTACCTACTGTTTCAAATTCACGAAATGAAGGTTTGATTTATTTTGAATTTCTAGACCACACGTAGTCATACACCATACGTCGTACCAATATGTAGTTGCAATCACTTACCAGCATGGAAGCCGCATGCACGTCTACCCCTCTTAGGTAAAAAGCTGTTTAAAAGGTCTTATTTCACAACATAATAATGTAAGACTTTTTAATTTGCTTTGTTTATAAAGCGGCATCACACTTACACTTTTATCGCATCCCCCCCTCCCTGTCGCAAATCCGGACGCATTTGTAACAGGCACCCGGATTATCGGCTTGCCCGGGGCAAAAACCGGGCCCTACAGACCCAGCCGACACTCGTTGGCACATAAATTAACTGCAATGATTCATGATTGCGGACTTTGGCGAAAGTTTGTGCACGATTAATCGCAACGACTTTTGTTAATCGATGCACGCTGGTCTGTAAGACTGCGGCCACAGTGGTCGGAGAGACTTAAAATTATTTATAGAGATAAAGAATTATAATGTGAAGATAGTTTACGAGTAGGAATAGAATGTAGAGGAAGTCTGTATCCATCATTTGAACCAAATATTTGATCGGTTGATTAAGTAAACATAAATCTGCTTATTATAAAAACGTAAAACCTTGGTTGAACTCCTTGTTGACACATGTCAAAACAAAACTGACAAAAAAGCGTTCTATGTACGAGTATTTAGAGATAGTTTTTCTTTAGTTAGACTTGGTCTAAATTCGGCTCATTTTCTTGTAATAAGCCCCAAACAGGCTAGCGACGGTACAAATATTATTCAAAAAGTGGAACGACGCTACAATATTACATTTTTGCTACCTTCATTTTTGTCCACTATCATTATCAGCCTCATACATATGATTCATTGATATGATTGCAGTTGGAATACTCAATCATTTATATGTTTATCATCATCATTTAATCTGTTCAGTCACTGCTGGGTGTAGAATATTGCAGATTTAATTTATATACTTAAACTTACTTATTGAAAAAATAAATAACATCTATCTATATATCAATATTTACAACATCGCAAAAAATTTAAATATTCAAGAAATTAAATATAATTTCTTGAATATTTATATAAATAATTACGTTTTAAACACTAAAAAGAAAACCGACTTCAATCGTGGACTCAGGACGTGGCGTGACTCAGGGCGTCAAATGAGGATCACCAAACAAATTGAAATAGAATGGCATTATACGCAAGTGCAGTCTTAGCCTTAGCCGTCGATTCGATTTCTATTTGTAACAGGAGGGAAGGTTTTTAGAGTTTTACGGGAAAACTATCAAATCCTTAGGAATACAATTTATATGGGACCACCTCAGGAGTATACTCTTTCAAACAAAAAAAATTGGCGGAGATATCAGTAAACATTAAAAAAAACATACATACAGCCGATCATAGAACCTCCTCCTTTTTTTGAAGTCGGTTAAAAACTATGAAAAGCCGAATTTACATTTACAATGTGAACGCTTCTTTCCATAATCGATGCAGCGACGAGTGCACCAACATTATTCTTAGCATTGTGCACCTGAAATACGTTGTCTGTTATATAGCTGCAGTAAAAATTGACTGAAATAATGAAATAATTTTAATCATCCAGCGTGGTAATGCCGCCAGTGTTTTGGGCACGCTTCCGGCTGACAGTGACCTGGATCAGTTGAGCTATCTATGTATCGTTTCTAACGATCCTTAGATAGCTTGACTAATCCTGTTGTATTTTGTAAATATATGTAAATATGTAGTAGCTTAGTCTTTCTTAAACTTTCGCGATCACAATTCATCTTTAGAGATATATTCAATCGTGAGGATGGTTTCAAGCTCCCAACTGCGTGGAATCCCGTGATTAGTAGGTGCAAGGCGCGTCGTAATGTGACTTTTCGGTGTGAAGATACTGTTAGTGTAGTGTGCCGTGGTGGACGTGCGGCCGATCTTATTTCTGAAGATTAGTGGAGGCTAGTTCTATATAACTACCGCCACTTTTCGTCGGCTCCGCTGACCTACCTCCAGTTCGCCCGCGACCACGGTTGTTGCAATACAGCCGAAACGTCGGGAAATAATAAAGGTAATACGCGATAAAATCCTGCTATAAAATATATCTCTAAAGATGTAGTAGCTTAGTTTCTGTAAATAAATTATTTTAATGACATTGAATTACCATTCATTTACAGAAATTAAATTATTAATCGAATCACGATCCTTAGATAATTAAGTACCTAAAACTAATAGATTTGCTATGTTCAGAGATTGAGATGTCGAATCATAGCAGTCTACCATATTGTTTAGATACGGCAAAGAACTTAGTTAACAAATAAATTGGTGAAAGTCCGTCATTGTGTTCATGGGTTTTTACTAAACAAGGCTTTACCAACTGGCCGATGCAGCTCGGGGCGAGAACTTTTAGACACTTTTAGTATTGAGCTTAATTTCGATAAAATTGTGTATCTAAAAGCTTTTGAGACTTACTAATCAATCACCAATGGGAAAGTAGCTCTCTATCATTATGGTAGTGAATGTATTTTGCAACAACGTTGAAATAAGGAGCAGCTCTCATCAACACGACGCGATGCGACACGCATTAATACAACAAATATAATATAGAACGTATTTACAACACAATAAGGTGCACAGTTCAGTGATAGTGCAAAGATAAGTTGCGTAGTAAAACTTAATGCGAAACCGTTGTCACTTACTGTGTACCTAGGTAGATACGGATGAATACAATCATGATTCAAAAGTAATAGCTTTTCCATGAACACAGTATTATAAGCCAGTGACAATGTTTAAAAAAAAAAAAGTATGTGAGTGTCGTGAAACCTCCGTGGAACACTCGGTTAGAACGCAGTTTGGCATTTGTCAAATAAATTATTTTCAAATATTAAAATCCTAGTACTAACAGTGTAACAATCTATGGACTGTTTTGCGTCTGCGTACTTCGCACTGTGACGTTTTGACCTATGTATGTGTCGTGACAATTAAATCGACCTTTTTTTTCTAGCCTCCATCTTCGATCCCGTCCGAAAAGGAACTTCGTTCCAAAAACAGCTAGAAGTCGATGCACGAATAGTATTCTGAAACATGTCTGTACTTACTACTTTTCGATACAAAACCTTTCAAGCTCGCGTCCTCAAAGAAAAGGCAAAAGGAGGAAATAATTTAGCGCAAACAGTAACAGGAAACGATAAAACGAATTCCCACTTCTTCGAGTTAGAGTAACGTAATAAGGATCGATGAGGCCAATTGGATCCCTACTATGGAACACTTTGGCTAGTTTTGAGTTTCACTACCATCGATGTCGTGTTGAGTAGATAAATGGCGAAAGTATACAATAGGAAACACTTCTCGCATGCTTTGGTAGTTTCAGTATTAGCTTTAGGTTTGTTACATTTTTATTGCAATTTTGCTTTTGCGCTTCTTTGTTTTACTTAGTTCTTTACTCTCTCTTCTTTACTCGAAACTATTCAACTTATAAACACTTCTTCTTTTTTCATAGTTGCGGCTGGTCAGTTCATAAAACGACAAAATAAATGAACTGTGAACTTCTGCATATTGATCACTGCTTCTATCAGACATCTTCAAAGAATCAAAAAATTTAAGAGAAATACATACTGCCGTGGACGGAGAAAACCGTCGTGATGTATAGTTTCGAAAAGTGCTGAATCCGAACTGAAAATCTCTTGCTGTGAATTCACCGTAAAACAGGATTCCATCTCGTGGTCGTATTTATTCGCGGGCATGCAGTTTACCCGCGGCATTGCTGAATGGCCGGAGGCGCGAACACTAGGCATGGGATGTTCATGTAATTAATCCACTAGAATTTCTGATAATTTACAAACACCAAAATTAGAACAAATGCCAAAAACATATTATAATAGATACCTAAAACATAGGTATAAGAATCACAAATCTTAAATGGAGTTCAGGACACTTTGCCAGAAGTTCTGGGTTCAATTCTGGCGCAAGGGCAAATTTTTGTATTAAATGCAAATCTTTTTCTCTGGTTTTGGTGTTTTCTAGATATAAAAATGTATAATACGTAGTTTCAGAATCATGGTTCCCATATCACAAGCTCTTCTTACTTTCTTGTTCTTCTTATCGTGTCACCAGTTCTTTCGAACCAGTGTGGAAAAAGGATTTTAAGTGCACCTTAAAGAGGCTCTTTTCGTGCACTCAACACATGTTTTCAAACTTTTTATGTTCTACGACATGCCGGTTTCCTCACGATGTTTTCCTTCACCGTTTGAGAGTACTGGCATAATCTTCTTACTTTGGGGCTAGATGATGCTTCACATCGTGATGAAATCATCATCATCATCATCATCTTCGTGTCCTTGTCCCACTTTATGTAGGGGCTATCGTCGATGGCTGCACACCATGATGAAATGTCCAGCATTATTTACTTATTAAAAGCCTGGGCATCACTAGCCCCCAGGCTTGGCTCAATAAGGCACGCACGAGCCGTCGAGGCCTTTTGTCCTGTCCTCAAGTGCAAATAGCCTAGCGTTCTAATTTCAAAATGCCCGCCCTTGAATGGAGTGAGCTTATTTCAGATTTTCATTGAAGATTGTTAAGACTAATAATATAATATTCATTATTCCACGTGGCAAGTTCATCACAGCCTGATGAAAGCAACGGAATTCGAACTCACGGCTGTCGATTATCGAAACACTCTTCCTCAGCTAAATACAACACTTGTAGGATATAAGAATAAAAGCAAAAAGCAATTTAAAGAGAAATTCGAAAATCTCAAATACAAAATCATCCAAACAACAATAATAATAACATTATTGGAATCAATACCTATCAACCACACTCGTGTCATTCGCAGGCGTTTTATATTGATGTTTTAACTTCCTCGCATCTTTCGTGAAATTCGGAAGAGGACATTCACAATGAAAGCCGGTTACTCAAAAATTAATAGGTTTTTGCGCCCGAAGATAGAAAGTTTTGTGTATAGGTACATTTAATTCTAATGCTAATAGAAGGACTACAAACATCGAAACCCAAGGTAAACATTTAAAAACAACTTTCTTGTTTATTAGCTGATTCCATTGAGTAATCATTCAATGACATTTAGAACTAAGATACCTTTGAAACTTCTAAAGCGAAGCCTCTATCAGTGTATAGAGACCTGGTATTTCAGTAGGGTTTTGTGTTTTTTTTCTGTTTTTAGCACCCTATTCATTTTGTATAGGGTGCTAAAAAACAGGATTGGAATCTAATTTTACGAAGATTTCTAATATAATAACAAAACGTTTGTCATAGCTGCTTTCAACTTGAATGCAGCAAAAGAGGGTAATTTTGAATTTGGTTCGGTTCGTCTGTCAGCCGACCTCGTGACACGAGACATTACAGCCATTATGGCCCGTCTGCTTGCCATTATTCGTTTATGCCTGAGATTATATTATTGCTCACAGCTTTGCACGCTGTTTCGTAAATGCTGTCGTTGATAGGGAAAATAATTCTGTTTTCTATTTTTAGGTAAGATCTCCACCTACGAATATCGACCTGAAAAATTATATAAGACAGTAAGCACCTATGAATGAAATTACTCTTAATTTTACCATCAACAACAGCCATAGTAGCTTGAGTTGCTTCAACAAGTTTTTGCTAGCTACAGTGTATTAGGCCCTAAAAAAGAGCGACAGGGACAGTATGAAAGCAGTATGAAGCTGTTTTCCCTCATGCTACTAAGACAGCCCATTTCCCATCCCAGATCCTTATCCGTATTATTCATTACACACACGATCTATAAATCTCACATTCCCACGACTTAAACAGTATCAAATTACTGTGCTACCCTTCTAATGCACATTGTCAAAGTATGTTCACCCTATCTACAAACAAATTTTGAACAACTGTTATAAATTCAGATGAAAATGCACCTTAATGCAGTACCATAAGGGTTTGCTTTAGATTTTGAACTGCATGGATAAAATTGTGGTTATAAAAATCTGTTCAGGAGTGTTCCAAATGACGTGCCGTTGCATAGAGGGTCAGCTCTCCCCGGGGCTAGCATTAAACGGGTCAGTGGTCAGATAAATATTATTATAACGTAAACAAATTTGATTCAAGTTAATGCACCATAGATATTTTTATTGTGTTTTGAAAGGAAATGGTAGGGGACGGAAGTAGCCATAGGTGGTTTTATTGTTGGGATTTTTTGACAATTTTTATCCTATCAATATAATTAGTGATCCATTACGTAATTATTTTGTACCTTATGTACCTTTTCTTTGATAACCAACTCTACTCACTAACAACTCTCTTAGGACATTGGGATATACCTTGTGGTCGGCAACTAACTAGAATAGTTGCAAATATCACGTATTGTGCAGCCAATTAGGGCTCCAACTAGCTTCCACAAGGCTGGGAGTATAAGCCTGGCTTTGTGCGTCACTTACCTGCCAGCCGCTATCAGAGAGGAATTTCTAATATAAATTGTATGAATTTCACGTGATGCTTTCTAGGAATGGCATTGATTGTGTTTTGAAGTTAATGTAGGAACTGAAGCATTGCCATAGAGTCCACATAGATAATTAAGGTAATCATCCTGGTTCACGTAGGTATACAGCAGTTAGTTTTTTTTCTTATCAAATTATTGCAATAAAATGTAATTTTACAAAAAGTACGCTGCAACAGTTTATTATTTTCTTATTTGTAAATAATAAAATGTAATTTTACAAAAAGCACACTTACCATTTTGCAATATTCGCTAATACTTATAAAATATATTACTAAAGAATTAAGGTGATATCAGGTGATAAAATTCAAGAGATTTCATTTCCAATACTTATCTTAAAAGGTCTATATTTTGTTAAAAGAGGTTTTACATCGAAAAGGAGTTTATAAAGGAGAATAAAGGATTGCAAATGAGGCACCCCAACTCCCTCTTTTAATTATAGAGGAAATTGTTTGTCCGAATTCCGGGTTTTCAGGGCTCTAATTACTGAGAAAATCTCAAATTCAAGTAATTGTGCCATTAGATTTTTAAAATGGACTTTAGTTACGGTAATCTTTTGATTACGTATCGGGTTGCACAATGCACAAAGCCAATTCATAATTCTTATTATAATTGAACGAAGTTTTGTAGTGTTAACAAAAAATGGTTAATAATTTTTATGTACAACACTAAAGGTGAAACACAAAACTTTTCTTGTTTTATCGATACAATAGTAATTGAATTTAAAACATAAACACAGATACTTACCATGTTTAATATTTACTTATTTGTGTAATAAACACAAAGAATATAATATAAACTAAGGAATATTTCCCTAAAACGTATTTTTTCCCGAAAAATCATCTGTGCTACTAGGCGCCCAGAAGCACGAGGAGGCTTCTGTTGGGCGAGATGCAAGCATGATACTGAAATTCTATCGTTCAGTCAGTAGCGCTACGAACGCGGTGGCGTGCGCACGTGCGTTCGAGCTCGAAACGCGAAACGTGGTCTACCCTCGTGTTTGTGTATGTGGCAGGGTTTTATCTCGAAGCATATTTCACTGATGAATAAAATATTATGGTGGAAAAGCCATGCTTTGTAAAAGGTTAGTAAGATTGTAGGAGCGTAATAAAAATGTTTTACAAAAGCTTTATGGGTTAACTTGATTTCAATTTATAATAATTTGATGCAAATAAGAATTTTAAAAACAGTCGTGAATTTAAATTTCTAATTTAAAATTTCTTCTAGATTGTTTTATCATCAGTTCATGTAAATTCGTAAAATCATCAGAAATAAAAACAGTTTGTGTGAAAACCAATAGGTATCTCAGCATTTGTAGGTCCCATGACTTTTAATACATCTAAATGTGTTTTGTAATACCTTTTAGATTAACGTAAAATCTTAAAAATTAATTCGCTGCGAAATGTAAAATGCATGGGCAAAATATTGGTTAGTAATCTCTGGTATCTTCCGTTTGCAACCGGCCCATCTAAGCCACAGATTTGCAAACAGTTTCTACTGTCGAACTTTTCAACTAATCTGCCTGAAATTCGTCTACATTTTCAGTTGGCCTAGTTGCCAAGCTTTGATAAGAGTTACAGTAGAGCACTCTTTCGAAGAATGTGTAAAAAAGAAAAATTTTAACAAGACTATTGAAACCTATATCATGCCTTTATATTTGATGATTATTACTCGCTAAGTAAATTAGAATATGTTATTTATAATAGAGAAATAAGATTATTGTGAAAGTACTTATGTAAAAAGTGCCAGACGATTCGTAAGTGATTCCGTTTTTGGGTGATTAGTTTACCTAAAATGTTTAGTAAAATGCCATACCAATATTTAAAATAGTAAGTTCTAAGGTAAATTATTCTACTAACTAATATTATCCATAACCGTAAATAATAATTTCCAACCAAATATCTCCCACAAACAATATCATCAAGATTGGTCATAAAATATGATTGAGTCAGGCCGGATCTTATGGAGGACGGCCATTCAGAGAGGTATGAAATTCTACAAGCACTCTTGTCTTCATTTGATATAAGCTTTTTGATATCAGGAACATTATTAAATAAGGAATTAATTTGTTTGCCTTCCCAATTTCATCTTGAGACATTGAAGGAAAACAAGATTGGAATAAGACGGGTATATTTAGCAGATTTTTTCTAACTAAAGTACGAGTATTTTAGAGTTTTAGTAAAAATCCAATCATTTTTATAAACGCAGGCAATCATTTAGAACTATGTACTAGAAAAGTTTCAGATATGACAATATGGATAAAATGAAGACTCTTTAAGAGGCCGTTCACAGTTTCGCTCGAATTTCTAAGATTTTGAGCTCCTTATTTACCATAAGTAATACCCAGAAATGATTGAATAGGGCATTAAATAGGCATAATAATAATATTTTTTATTATACATTAATGTAACACATTTACTAAAAGTAACTTGCTTGATCTGTAGTGATCCAACTCCCACGACCATTTCATTGAATATTCGCCGCAGATTGATTTTCAGAGGGCTATTTCAACCAAAAGTGTTTATAAATAGGCATCATATCCTAAATTGATCTATGTCGTCAAATTTTAAATTTCATTGCCATGAGTAAAAATAAATCAAGTTTTTTAGTTTTACATTGCAATTTAACTGTGATTTTTTTGTTAAATCCAAAGTTATTACAAAAATCAAACATCCCAAAATAAAATAAGTTCTTTGATACATCGAGTTTTACAGTTGCATTGTAATTCCATTTATTTAATTTATCAATAGGTCAATGAAATGAATAGCAGACTAAATTACTATAAATTACGTTACACAGGAGCCGAAACGTGGACACTCACAGTACGGCTAGTCCACCAGTTTAAAGTCGCTCAGCGAGCTATGGTACGAGCTATGCTCGGAGTTTCTCTGAAGGATAGAATCCGCAACGAGACTATCCGACATAGAACCAAAGTTGTCGACATAGCTCAGAGAATCAGCAAGCTGAAGTGGCAGTGGGCTGGCCATATCTGCCGAAGAACCGATAACCGTTGGGGTAAACGAGTTCTTGAGTGGAGACCGCGACTTGGCAAACGTAGTGTAGGACGCCCTCCGGCCAGGTAGAGTGACGATCTGCGAAAGGCTGCCGGCAGAAGCTGGATGCGTCGAGCTGAGGACAGGGCGCAATGGCGCGCACTAGGGGAGGCCTATATCCAGCAGTGGACTGCCATAGGCTGAACGGCCTCTTAAGACTTTATAAAATCAGTGAGGTCTGCAGTGAAACTCGTAACATTTTGTAATAGGCAGTTTACATAATAACGAACCAAAACAGTTCAATAGACAAGGTTCACAAGGATTTTGATTGGAAATAGTTTATATCAACATTTAGATCTATAGAAACTGCACGTAATCTGTAAACTATGGAGACATAACGTGCAGTGGCTTTCACAGTAAGGAAGCAGACTCACAGAGTCCTACAAAGCTAATGAGCTTGTACAAAGAGCCACACAACTTTGAGAATTCTCTGGTAGTTACTAGTTATGAAATCAAACGTCCTAACTAAATCATCATTATCATCATCATGTCAGCCATCTAGTGTCCACTGCTGAACATAGGCCTACCCCATCAATTTCCACAGCGCAGCAGATTTTTAACCTAACTAGCCTAACTAAAGCAGCAGATTTTTTTGCAGATTTTTTTTTAGCCTAACTAAATATAATAGATTAAAACGACGTTAATTTTTTTTTGGAACGAAGTTCGTTTTCGGACGGTATCAAGGTGAGGGCTAGAAAAAGAAGGCGGTCGATTTTACCTTCACGTCACATACATAGGTTAAAACGTCACAGTGCGAAGTGCGCAGACGCGAAACAGTCCATAGATTGTTACACTGTTAGTACTAGGATTTTAATATTTGACAATAATTTATTTGACAGACGCCAAATTTCAAACTTGAAACTTCATTCCAACCGAGTGTTCCACGGAGGTTCCACGACACATACTTTTATTTTTTATTTGCGGTCACCATTATACTGCTTAAAGCTGGTAAAAGAAGTCAAAAATATGACTAAGGAGTAGGTATTAAAAAGTTTTATACATACATACCACTTTAAAGTTTCTATCTACCCGATATGTAATTCCTTAGGCACATATTATCGTAACCGAAAACGATCAAAATACGCATTTCAACACAACACGAAGATTAAAGAAGATTCGTTTTTCCTTTTTCCTCTTCTAACATCCGAACAAAGCCACATT
Source organism: Epirrhoe tristata (assembly GCA_951394285.1). Lineage (NCBI taxonomy): Eukaryota > Metazoa > Arthropoda > Insecta > Lepidoptera > Geometridae > Epirrhoe > Epirrhoe tristata. Next base: position 6,111,001 of record OX596145.1, read on the forward strand.
CAACAGCTAGCATAATAGAAGCAGTAAAAATAGCCGTCTTTATTGCAAGTGAAAGAGCACATCAACATCGTTTAATCAAATAAAGAGGATCAAACGTTTACAGCGAATAAAGCAAACATGTTAAACTGAGATCAATCACTCAATGAGAAGTGCTCCCATAATACTTAAGTGTATGGGCGCTACACTTCACTTAAAACCATTGTTGATTGCAGCTTGAACTGTACAACGTACGGTTTTATTTTCAACCGACTTCAAAAAAGGAGGAGGTTCTCAATTCGTCTGTATGCTTTTTTTTTTGTATCTTGTTACGCGATTGTTCCACCATTTGTTGACCGATTTGCAAAATTCTTTTCATGTTTGAAAAGGTATACTCCAGAGGTGGTCCCATATAATTCCTGAGGGATTGATAGTTTCCCCGTAAAACTCTAAACACCTTCCCTCCTAGCCATGTCACAAATAGAAATCGAATCGACAGCCTGACGCCCTGAGTCACACCGCGTTTCGAGTCAAACATTGAAGTCGGTTTTCTTTTTAGTATAAAAACGTAATTATATTACAGTTAAACAAAGCTCAAATTTTTTGAGACAAAAGCCGTGAATTTGAGTTCAAACTAAACCTACGACTTTAAAAACAGTTCTTTTTGTTAATTTAAAAGTAACAGTTATATTCGAATGTGCAACGCCATTACATAAAACTAAAATGTAATTCATTCAGAAAAGTAAGAGTACTCGTAGTGATGGGCCAAGAAGTCTCTACTTTTGGCTTTGATCTTTTATTTGGAACCAATTCAGTATTTGTTTGAAAATATACACGCAACCGCGAGTGAAGTCTAGCTAGGCTTCGGTTTGTCACTCGAAAATTTAGCTTTTTAGAAATAGTTTTAGACTAGCAGTAAATAACCGGAAATAACATAAAATGACGTAGTAGTAGAGACGTCAAAAAAAATATGCGTTTTTTCGCCAAATATGTTTAGAATCATAGTCCGATTGCAATCCCTCAGTTTTCGGTAGTAGAACGTTTTTTGGGATAAAAAGTAGCATATATGCTATTCTGGAGTTATACCTTTCATCTTACCAAATTTCATTGTAAACTATTTCGTCGTTTGAGCCTGATCCTTACACAAACATACAAACATCCAAACAAACTCACAAACTTTCAGCTTTATTATATGAGTGGGATTTTCTACGCAAGAACATACAAACTTTATTGATGACTTGTCTTTAGTAGTAAAGTAAAAGGGGTACCTAGGTAGGTATACATATTGTTTTCGTCGTATAGTTTAGTGAGTACTATTCACTGCAAGTAATAAGATACAGAAGCAGAATAGATGAGCCTTTCACGATATAAATACAAAAATAGTTAACAAAACAAAATAGAAATTAAAAAACGTATTCTACGTTAAATATAGGACATGGATCTTACATTGGCACATCCCTACCATTCTACGAGCCAATTTTATCCGTTGAAGCGCATTTTATTTCAAGAAGGCACAACAATTATAGTAAGTGCAGAACTTTCTTGGGCTCCCGCGAGCGTCTATTGAGAGCTGAATAATACTGAATGAAAAATTGCGGAGTTTCTGGGTTTTAACGGACTTGAATAAATAAGATAATTCCTTGGATATGCATTTGTTGTGCCTGGGGAAGTATAGTACTTAGTATGGAAATTCTGAGTAAATTGCGTGGTGCACAAGTAAGCGATGCGACTTCTAGAGATATAATAAACTTTACTATTCTACGTGCACAGATTTTGTCTATCGTATCATAAGGACGTCTCTTTTATTAGTTTTGTCAGTGCCTAAATAAATAAATATTAAATAATGCTGGACTTTTTCACACAGCATCATCTAGCCCCAAAGTAAGCAGAGCTTGTGTTATGGGTACTACATGACTGATATACTACTTATACAGGGTGTAAAAAGACTACTACCGAAAACTGAGGGGTTGCAATCAGACCATGATTCTAAACATATTTAGCGAAAAAAAAACACAATTTTTTTTTTTTACTTAGCTACGTCATTTTATGTTATTTCCGGTTATTTACTACTAGTACTACATAATACGACCATATCTACCTAATAATTTCATTTATAAAAGAAAAAAACAGTTAAAACTCAAAATTCAGCAATCTATGTAAAACAACGCGCCCAGTACATACGCAAACAGTAATCTTCAGACGCTGTTTTCTCCGGATATAATGATTTTTTCGGAAAATACTTTTGGATTTGGTTGTGTGTTGGGATACTGTACCTACCCCTTTCGGCTTCGGTAGACGTCTTTTTACACCCTGTATATAATTTTTTTTGTAAATACACATATTATTTATTTTATTTATTTATTATACATAGAAACACCCAGACCCGAGACAAATGTTTGTAGATCATACAAACATTGGTCCCGCGTCGAACCCGCAACCTTCTACGTCGCAGGCGGGCCCTCGCCCACTGCGCTACAGTGGTCGTCAAATGCAAAAGTAATGTAAATAGAAGCGCGTCTGAACTTATTTACATCTACGCAGTAATATAATGCATTTTAATACAGTTAAACAATAAAATAAAAGAACTTTGTAGTGCCCTAAACCTTTATCAAAATATACAGTCGATGCCGACTGCCTCGCCTGATTCACCGCAGTTAGTTTTTCATTTTCCACAAACCACTTAAAATCCTTGTTAATTCTCTCATAACTGTTTTAAATTTTCATTCAACACAGTTTTTGTGGTCGAACTGCGAATAAATCATAGTACAATGTAAAGTAACGGTTGATTTACTGGAATTTTAAACATGGTATAATTGCAAATTTATGAAAATGCTTTGAAATTTAAACTGTTATTATTCATCTGAATTTTTGTAATTGTTTTTACTTCTCGTAAAAGTGGTAGAATTGTGCTGTTTAGGTTTTGCTCACACAGGCATGCACAATGTGGCAAGCAGACTAGAAATTCGTGTGAAAGTGTAGTGGCGTTGCAAAACCTACTACATAAATTTAGTACCTAATCATATTAATAGGAACTGACATCATCTAGCGAAATAGTTTATCTAATAGGTATTACAGCTGTAACCTAACACCAACCTATTATTCTTCTTTGCTTCTAAAACTGCAAACCGAAGTATTTTTCTATTAAACTTGCATTGGTCTTCCTTGTTCTAACGAGGGAACTAAACATATTAGGTGGTGTAAAGTTACGCCGGGTGTAACTTAGGAGTAACTATACCATTTTTGGAGTTTAAACCTGGCGTAACTTTACACCACGTTTATTAATAAGGGCCATTGATACTACCAGTCCTCATTATAGAGCTAACAAATTAGAACAATTAGGTATTTTCATTAATATTTTGTAACGAATTTACTATCCACTATAAAAACAAGTAACTACCATTTTATGTGCTTTCAACCAAAACTAACCGGACGAGTTCAATTTTATTTTGTTCCCGTTTATAGACATCGATTATCAGCAACGTTAGGCTAAACAAAGAGCGATGATGTTTAATTAATGTGCGTACAGAGCTGTAAAGTAAATAGTGGTAATAAACCACCCAGGCTGTATATACTACAAAAAGCACGATACACAGTTATCAAGTCCTTCAAGCGTACACGCAGCCCAACAGATTACTGATCGATCTATAGATGTGTTATTTTTTTTATTTCGAAATTAAATAATAGCTAGAAATAGGCTTTAACAATTACAATCAGTTTCTTAATCGAAACTTGTAACATTTAACATTGAAAAGGGTTGATTTCAAGTTTCGTTATGGAAGATGCAACTTTAAAAAATGTATAAAAAACAAAATTAATTCAATGCAAATGAATACTTACTTTAGATTAATTCACCTAGTCATAAAGTAATCATGTGCCTTTCGATATTAGTTTTAATCTCTAAAGCTCGCTAGTAAACCCTGGCCGCAATAACCGTGATGTTCAGACAGCACACGCTAATGAAATTTATAATCCATAAAACCGGAGGCTCGTTTTATAAAGTGTAATAATAATAAAGCGGACGTCCACTGCCCCTGTGGTGTATTACAAGCGTGTTTAATTACGTGACCGTGTGTATCATGTTTTATTGCGGTGTATATTTTTGCACTTGTTTTGATTAGTTTCCGTACTTTTGTATACTTACTTTATGAACGGGAATGAGATTGTTTAGATTATTTACTTTTGATGCAAGCTCAATCTGTATATTTTTTTAATATCATATTTAAATGTACACCCAAACAGAGTACAAAGCTAAATTTTAAATTAGGTTGTGTATTTAAGAATCCTAAAGCCAAAAAACTACAATGTGCATTTAGCAGTACAAAACTTGTGCAAGCATTGCATGATCAGAAAGCGCCTTACTTCGTGACTATTAAGTTAATGAAGTTGAAGTTTTCAGCAAAAGTCATAAAACCCTCGATATAAATCATAGGTCATCAATGACAACAGTTTCCGACAACCATAACGTAATTATTAAATTTCAAATACCAATACCCGCTATAATTTGGAAACTCGTAATCCAAATTTTGGAAGACGGTCGTATTTAATTCATAAATTAATTAAACTCCCTCCTTAAGGGGCCGCTCAGCATGATAAGCAGGATCATTAGGATTCAGGGGAAGGGTCACTGCAGATTTGTCTACTTAAGGAGCTTTGACACTTAGCTTAGAAAATAACCTTCAGCACGGTCAATGGTTCTGGCCATTCGTGAAGTTAGCTGTACCATGCACTATGGCTTCTTTTCATACAAAGTGCCGACCCGACCTAAGTAAAATTAGAATTAAAACACAAAATTAATAATGATTAATAACCTTGAATCGATTAAGACTAAATACGGTTTACCAATAATCTATGCAAGTATCATGATTGAAATGCCACAAACCGCAGAGAAACCAAGTTTCTGATTGGCCGATTCAGCGTCTGGCAATCAAAGGAACCTGGTCCAGTCGTGGTATTGCCGACACAAGGTTCTGAGAGCTAAAGCCTAGTCTTACTAATAGATCCTCTCGAATGTAGGTCCATTCCAAAAGTGATTTGTATGTTTCATTTTGTAGATATTGTTTTTGACCGGGCTTACACCATCATTATCCTTTAAAATATTGTGTCTATTCAGAGTTGGCACTAAAAAGGGATGTTATGGGTTATTGACTCATTGTCTAAAGGGCCATGTAGGATAATATCGACCAATAATACGTACATAATGGGCATTCCTTGGCGGCACCAGCCAACGGTGTCGCCATCTGCGCACATCAAAGTCCGGTAAAGCTGACAGAGGCCCATAGGGCCATCAGTATCTAGGCCGTCAGGTAAAAAAAAAAAAAAAAAGGCACCAGCCAAGACTCCCTACCCCATGAGTTCTCTATTGCGTTCTACAAAAGCACGTACACACAGTGCTATGCTGGGTCTATGTTAGGAGGCTAATTTTATACTAGGGCGTTTGAAGTTTTCAAGTGTCCAGTGTGTCCTCAGCCTATCCTAAGGGGTCACTGCAAATTTGTCTCCGCAAGCCGGGATCTGATAATTGCGCGCGCTCACCGTTCGGACGTTGATGTAAAAGGGTCGGCGTCTCTGATTAGCAACATTCGTGATGAATTACAAGATATTCTGATACCTTGTTAAAAAATTATGTTTTAATAAAGAAAGCTGTGTGGTGCCGGCGGCGAATAGTACCAACCCATTTCATCCCGTGGGTGTCGTAAAAGGCGACTAAGGGAATAAAGGAACACAGAAGACGGGCAGCAGCGTCTCTGAACCGTTTGACATCTTACTGCGATCGCCAACCCGCCTGCCAAGCGTGGCGATTATGGCAATTCCTCCCAAATGTTTGGGAGAGGCCCTTGCCCAGCAGTGGGATCCCTACGGGCTACTAAAAAAAAAAAAAGAAAACTGACTTCAATGTCGAAAACTAGAAGCGATTATGAGGGTTTTTGAAGTTTAACTGGAAAAGTCAATCTTTCTGGAATTAAATAATATGGGACCTCGCCAAAAAAACATTGAAACCTATTGAAACAAAATAAGAATTTTAAGAATAAAATCACAATTAACGAAAATTTCGGTGGACTTACATTTCTGAAGTCGGCTAGAAACCACTTCTATTACAACTTAAACCTGAGCAAAACGAAATATTCCACAAAAATGTCATAATGTCTCTTTGCCAATTTAAAAATTCATATTGCAAGACACGTAGCCAGTTTAATTATTACGTAGTACAGTCGACAATAAAAGCACAAAGCGAAGCGAGGCCATAAATTTTTAACGTCTTCACAAAACAGTGTTCATTTAGTCCCTTTGTGACTTGGGCTTTTAAGCGAGACTGAATGGGTTACACTGTAACTTTGCTCTACATTAGGCGACGTAACTTTTGGTTCCTTTGGTGTACTAATACAACTTTTCAAACGAACGAAAATTCCATATAAATTAAAACAACCGGTAAATAAAATGTAGCTTTATGGTCTACGCCAATGCCGTAGCGATGAGTGCTACAAGCGATTGCTACGCTTCTAGCATGAAATGGTTTAGAGTAGAAACTCCAGAGACTTGTTTTTAAAGCTTTCAAGTAAGTGATCCTACCGTGAAAATTCAAAAATGGTGTTAGTGTCTAAATACACTGCCGAAGTTATGCGACCGAACATACTGCACCGAACGCCTGCAATGCTATTTGAATTACTGACATAATATGCCGAAATTATTTAATATATTTTTTTCAACTACCAAACTTCGGTCGCCTAACTTCGGCATAGTGTGTTTAGACACTTAGGAACTCTATCTGTTCATCTTTTATTTTAAAAGTGGACTTAAAGATGATGAAGTATTTACAAGATGGATGATGATGCCCTTCGACTTTAGAACCTTTGACTTTCTATGAAATAAACTTTCTGTTAGAGTACCCAAATATTTGAATACAAAATAAACTAACCCCGAAATCACTAACACGCTTCGCTCGTTAAAACTAAATCCTGAAATCTTTGGATTTGATTGCGATCCAGGCTCATACGCTATAACCTGTCAAATAAATCCACAGTCAATCGTGCAGTTTAACGAGCTTCAATGTAAGGCTTTGATTGTTTATAAAAGTATCAAGAAGCAGAGCGATATTAAACATAGGTTTTCATCTAATGTTTTAGAAAAAAAAAATTTGGAAAAACCAAGCTGGAAAGTAAATAACCAAGATTCATTTTTTCTCAGAATAATTTCGTTTAAAACGTCCACAGGCCCGGGCCTGTGGACAACAATTGCTATAGTGTCCGGACACTACAGTAATTGTTACTATTACCTATATACATTGATCGTAAGAAATAAATAAGGTGATTGATAGTCAGATATTTATAAATACTGATGAGACCTGGCTGGGCAAAAATCTCCTAGGCTTTATTAATAAACGATAGAGCAATTTCAACAATTCAAAATTCATTCAATTTTGAACGTTTTCGAATTGCCTAAATCGCTAAGTGTGTCGCTCAGCTACCTCATACGCTTACAACCTCAATTTTATAGCAGTCAAGCAGTACATAGCTTTATAACTAATGAATAGGTATTTGTTTATTACTTTGTAATGTTATTATGCATATTGAATTGAAGCCAGTTACGTATATTGTTATGTGAGTATTATGAAGGCTTGATTGACGAGGCGTTGCGTGGAACTGTATTAATTTACTTTGTAATGTGCTTTATGCAATTTACACCATGCCCAGACATTCTATTTAAAATTTAGTTCATACGAGGCATGAAACTGTGATATTAGGTTCACTGAACTTTCATTTTATTTTTATTATTTTTTTAAAAAAGAAAAGGGCTTTGTCACTGAGCGACATACCGCCCAATCAGTAACATCTTAGCTTAGTCTTCTTCTTGGTTTCACTTCACTTCTTAGTTTCTTCTTCTTCTTCTTTTTATTCCTTCTTCTTCTTTTTAATAATGGCAACTGTTTCACTTCACATCAAATATGTATTATGTCACGTCAATTTGATTTTGAAAAAACATAGCGGCTTGTCATTTCAAAACTCCAACGGAAATCTTTCGTCAAATGGGAAAATCTTCTTGAATACTCCCCCATTCCATTTGCCAAACCTCCTGTTACGTTAAGCCTTCATTAGTAAAATGCCAACGAAATTGCATAATAAAACCTAGAAAACTAAATAAAATAGCAGAGCTACTAACTAGCTAACTCCTTCAAAAATGGCGAAAGAAGTCCCTTTCATTTTTAATCGAGTTAATCATCAAATCAAAGGCAAAACAAAACATTCAAACTCAGTCAACTTGAAAACAAGGTTTTTATAGATGCAAACCCTTTACCAGCGTTTGTTTTAAACTTTCCAGTTAAAGTTTGACGTCTTTGCATTTTTATCTGGGGTACACAATTTATTGAACTTCCCTTCATAACTTTCACGATGTTTTTAAAGTGTTCTTGTCGATTTCTCAAGTTTTATCACAATTTTAATATTAGATAAACTCATTGAGGCACTAAAAGCTTATGTATAGTTATTTTAAAAGGCAACACACGTTTCCATTCATATGAATTAGGTTATAAAAGTCCAAAATATTAAAGATATAAAAAAACCTTCTATTCCAGAAACCGCATTAATTATATTGAAGTGACTTTGTACTGATGTGAGAGTGATGTTATTTTAAGACAATGAGTGCAAAAACTGTTCTGTGAGCACAATGGCTTCGTTCAGTCATCAGGAGACGCAGTCTAGTCCAGCGAGGGAGCTGCCTAGGTAAGTCCACTAAAAGGTTCTTAATTATTGTATTTTAGTAGCTGAAATGAGTTTTGGAAATATGTAAGTATCTCGAAACCTTGAACTCTGTTTTAACAGATATGATAAGGCGTTTTCAACGGTGTACCTCGTCTGTACCTAAATTTAGATATCTCTAGACGTAGATAAAACCTATGGGGCATTTACTAAAATTTGATTTCGTTACTACCTACTATTAGAGTAGGTAGTAGGAAAAAGCTCTTTATGGAAATGTGTATGTATAGAAAAAACTGCCTGTAGTCGATCTGTACCTACCTACTAAAACTGGTACTGCAAAAATTTGGAATCAGCTTCCAGCGTCTTTATTTCCACTGAGCTACGACCCTGTTGTTTTTAAGAAGAGAGTTAATAGGCACCTTGGGTAAGCTCGCTCCATCGTAGACCTCACTCGTGCCAGTGTAAGTTTCGAGGTCAAGAGCCGACCCATTCATCATTAAAAAAAAACCTAGTCTAATTTATTCTGTAAATAGATAGATAGATAAATGATTTATTTGACACACAATAATAAACAGATCAAAATTTATTTGAAAGCGTGATACATACATTCTACAGTTAATCGTCTATTCAACTCATGTTCTATGATGGCGCAACAAACGTAGTGGTTGCGTTAAATACGGTTATCTCTGTGTTGGATAGATGCCAGTCTAATAACACTAATCTAGGACCTACATAATGCACGCTCAATATCTGTTGTAATACTTACGTAATGTCTATTTTAGCAACATTCAATAATTAACGGTTTATCGCCTTTGAGGTATAGTTGACAGGCCTGTTGGTAGTAGGTATCTTCTATCTCTGCCTTTCGCACTGTAGATCGTGGGTTTGATGCGCATCCAGAACAAATAATGGATGTGATGAACACGGATGTTTAATTTTCTAGTATTTTTTTTTTCATATTTGCTCCATCAATACATTTTCGGAAGGCAGAAAAATAAATAAATGGTGCTACTGTGCTACCAACGATAAAAATACACGAAAACTATTGAATTGAACGCAAAGTTTAATGAAATCCTAAGCCTGATAAAATATAACAGTAACAATCATAAAAGCAAAATCCTTTGCCTCGTGCAATGCAGATAGCTACCGGACATTGAATGTTCGGTCAATTTAGCCGTACCACAGTCATATAGCGCTACCAATGACTTGGTTTTGTCAGTCCTTTAGAACATCCAGAATGTTTTTTTTTAAATGTTACAAAAATTTTAATTCATTACAAGTTACTTTACAAGTTAGGTATAATAATTTATGATTGGACGTCTTAAGTTGGTAAGTATTTTTAAAATATACTTTTTAAATATAAAAAGACATAAAGTTATGTCATGCATAACCTATGAATAACCATACTTTGTAGATTATGAATGACATAACTTTGTTAAGTTTATTAGTAAGGGCCTATTTCTTTCATGTATATTTATGAGTATGTATTGCTGTTACTTACTGTATTATTTTCTAAAAACTTGCATATTAAACGCCTTAAATCTCATATAGTTGCACTTGCAAAGAGTATTGTCGAAGGCGAATCTGCGATAAGGACACCTGCCTGATTCTTTATTTTATCTCAACGATATTGTCACTAAACAAACATCCCAATAATATTAGCAAACGTAGCTCAAGACACGTAAATGATTTATCACACTCATCAATCTCAATTCGTAAGTGAGATGACTTCGAAAACTCGTCAATTAGTAGTATCCATCCATTTTCGTTCACAGCCGGATGTAAAATCGATACAATGGCTGCAACGAAAGATCACACACGTTTGGCCTCTAGCACATTGATAAAATGTTTATTTTTTTATCTCGGCGTTTATTTTCGTTTTCGAGTTCTGTTATGCTGGCGCTCGGTTTATTCACGAGTTGAAGACTTGAAAGAGATGGTTGTTCAGTTATTTCTGAATATCAATAGAACGCTATAAATTAGATTTGCTACCGTTGGATCTTTTTAAGCTTTTAGAATAGGTTTCCGACAGTCGCTTTCTACATTTTATAGTAATATCATCATCATCGGCAACTCAAATGATATCCCACAGCTGGACATGCCTCCTCTCTCTATCATGCAATGCTCTCTTATCACTTAAAGCATGCCACTCTCTCGGTTTGCACACCGAAATCGGTAAAACATGTTGCTTCCAAGACCTTCCTTATGTAATCATCTTTTTTACCTACACATGTTTATGCAAATAAATTATCTTTATCTTTATCTCAAACGCCACTCTAATCGGCCCTGGGCTGAGGCATGAGATCTCATCCAGGTATTTTCGTCTACGGCCTCTATATTCATCCACCTGACTGTTGATCTGCCCCGGCAGTCTGTAGCATATAATTATAATGTACCTACCATTGCTACAGGATATAGATGTGTTCTTATTCTTCGATGTACACTTTCAATCTTTGATGTACACTTTTTTACTCGAACTTCTCTCTCCTTTCAGAATATGACTGAACGAGAGTGATATAAATGAAATAGCGGATAAATAGTTTCAGGATTAGCCGGACTCATCGCAAATTCAACGCTCATAGCACACTCCGTAATTGATTTCACGTCAAGAATATAAAATGCACTTTTCCCAACTTTACAATCTATAACACGCTACACTAATTAATATTACCATCGTGGGGTGATAAAGTTTTATAGTTTTTCGTTTTGCAGTCTCTTTTTTAATTTCGGAACACTAAATGAATAAATAATGCTATTTGCAGAAAAAATTAATGAGCCCATTACTGAAAAAAATATAACTAGTAGTTTTCTGTTTTCAGTCGTTAAGGCTATTTAGGCGAATCAATATTTATTTTGTAGGTAAAATAAGTACAGAAACTCAATCTTAAAATAAGATGCATCATTCCAAAACTTTAATAGCTTTTTCAGTGCAAGAGCATAGTAGGCAACACTTTCCGCCAACTTTAATAAGTTAAAATAAATTTTAAACTATCCGATAAATTCAAGTTCAGCAGACGTCAATGCCTCGGGGAAGGCCACATAATGCGTTTTGTTGCGCCGCATCGGTGCCGGCACGCTGCAGTCTCGTCGTCTCGCCTGCAATGTTATGTTTTAAATAAAGTGAGAATATGCAAAAACTATTTAATAATTACTAGTCGAGATGGGGAAAAAAATGCGTTGTATATAATTGGCTACGACTTTATTTACTTTTACGATTAATTCAAAAATTATAAGGTCTGTACAAAATATTTAATGAAATATAAATAGATTACAAAATAATCGCGGAAAAAGGAATAAAACAGTAGAGCTAAATAAAAATTACAGGTTTGAAAAAGAAGATAAACATTTTATAACATTTATTTCATGTAAGGACAACTCAGGAGCTCATTATAAATTGACACGGCAAAGTACCAAATCTCATCTGCTTGAATCACGCTGACACGAAAAAAACATCATATAAATTTTGATGGAAAACATTTTTTTCGCTTCCAAATTTGGCACGTGCCCGACATGTCCTGAAGTCCACTCGCGCCGCGAATACCAATTGGATTCAAACTCATGAGTTTCAGCTTCTAGGGCTTGTGTCACTTACATGCAAATTCCGGTTCCTACCGGTCCCAATACCGGTTCAGTCTGTCGTAGTTTCAAAGCCTTCCTTAAATGCCATTTACACGATACCATTATTGCCTCTCACTTTCTCAAACTCAACGGGCGAAGAACTAATATTCTGTAGCAAGAGGAGACATTTCCGAAGCCCTTTGGTCTCTTGACCTTATGTTGTGTTGCCTTTACTGAATATTTTCACACACGGGTCTAACCTTATCAGTAGATACATCATGACAAATGTAAATTAAACTAATTATACCAAACGACATCACATTGCTGCATACACAGATGACCAAGGCTCTAATCTGTTTTCTATTGTCGATGCTGAAGTGAATATTCTGATCCATTGAGCTATTATTTCAACTGTGACTTTACTTGTATTTCCTGAATCCGGAGTTTTCGGAGTGAACATTGAACTTATTGCCGCTGTTTTGGAGACAAGTTTGCTGAAGATAAGGATAATTTGGTGAATTTGTCAGGTAGGCGGGATTATGTAATTTCAGGTTAAGTTCGGGAATAAGATTTGATACAATTAACTCAAAGGGTACGTGCGTAATCAAGTAAAATTAGATAACGAAACGTCATTAGACGTGAACTATGTTTACAGAAGATCCAAAAACATTGGATTAACCGAAAATGATCTACCTATGTAGTTGACATAAAAACATATCATTATCTTTATCTATCGACATGAAAATTATAAAAATAAATCTCAATAACAAATTATTCAACCAACTAGTGAAGTTTTTCTCAACTGCACTCTAAATCAACCCCCTCCGGCACCCCATAATTCACCCCCCACCGATAATCGCACCATTACTCACACTAGTGCACCTCCGTACTTATATTAAACCTGCATAATGTGGTGATCAGTTTTAAAATATAAATTTATACAGCGGTAAGAGATGATATCTAGATTTATAGTGGTAGGGCGATTGGGGGTTCACACCACAATGTCATGACAGCACTATAGGACGAATATACGCATTATTTGTCACGCATGATAGACCTATTTTAATTTCAAATATCCATCATAACATAAACAATCGCTCTCATAAAGCGGTTATCCAATAACTATGTCATTTCATTAATAAATAATGCATAACAAACCACTCCACCACAAATTAGACACACATGCTATACTGATGATCAAATAGCTCACTGATTTTCCTGTTGATAATTATTTGAAAAATTACCAGCCTCTATGAAAGTTGAGTGATCTAGCTGACATTTAATGATGTAGATACCATATTCGTTTTTTATCGTCGCTACTCGTGCACATAACACGTACCAAAATAACCGATAACTCTCATGTCATATTAGTCCATTACATTTTATGGGGTAATATTTTTAGTTTTACCTTCACAGAGTTATTTCTGTCCAATAGATAATTTTCGGAGGCCCATTTCCTATTCATAGCAAAGGTCAAACGCCTACACGTTAAAGTTCAAAACTGTAGGGTGCTTTAGGTACCTACTTCGAGTACTTAAATAAATACCGAATCATAGCTTTGCTTGCTTAGGGCATTCTCGATAGTTCTTAGATGATATACGATGTTCCGGTATGATTAATTGGCTAAGTATTTCCATTCCGTTTCCAAACCATGATATCTATCTATGATGGAGGTTTTCAGGCGGCAAATTTTGACAAACTAGAGTTTGTCACACACTAGAGTGTGTGATTTATAGACAACAACAAGTTAGCCAAAGCCAAAACACAAAATTCGAATAACCATTATCAAATCAGAGACTAAAAATCCGTAACAATCCGTTTCGGATAAAGTCAAATTATCGAACAATAGCTCGTCTAATCGCTGCGGTCAATAAGAAGAGATTTTCGTTCGGCGCGTGCGGTCCGCTGGGCCGCAGCAATAGGGTTGCCAGCTCTTGGAAAAATTACAACCTTTTGGAACAGAATTAATAGCGTATAATATTCCGGGTAAGTGAAAATATTATTTGATGTTCCGATAGGATATTATTTTCGTTTTCAATATTTTCGATGAAATGGACCAAAAGTATAGCAGCAACTTAACTTGACTAACATAATGTTTCACAAATCTACATTATATCCGAAATCAGTAACATTATCAACATTTTTACAAATATTTGAATTATTTGATTTAATACTTTTTCAAAGAGAAATCGAAAATAAATGACATTTAAAAATAACTTTAGCTGCTTATTATAAAAATGTAAAACCTTGGCTGAACCCCATGTTGACACATGTCAAAACAAAACTTACCACAAAAAAGTTTGTGGTAAGTCTAACTAAAAAACTGTCCCTAGAAAAACGATCTTTAAATACTTATGTATTTAAAGTTTGTTTTTCTGGGGACAGTTTTTTAGTTAGACTTGGTTTAAACTCTGCTCATTTTCTTGTAATAAGCCCCTATACGTTTACTACACCAGTTTTATTTTCTACAAAAGCAGACAGCCCTACATAACAAGTCCCGCAATATCCGCAATTGGTATTCGGTGGTGGCTCCTCGCGGCTCTTCGCAATCGATACGCAAGGAATTATCGGATGTCATTACAAACTTTAACGATACTCGACATACTTCTAGGATAGACCTGTTGTGCCGCCGATGGATTACTTTCTAACTGTAATAGCTAGCTATTGTTTGACAAAGCAAGTGTATGAGGCAAGTGTGTATGGGACAGGAAGGGAAAGGCCTAGGCGAACCTTCTTGGATCAAATTAGCGATATTTTGGAGAAGGGCCAGGTCGAAAGTACCCTAAACCGGCGAGCATGTATGAAGAATGTAATGAGAGTGAATGAGGCAAAAGTTGTTTGTCAGGATCGTAGCAAATGGAGATCCGTGGTCTCCGCCTACCCTTCGGGTAGGAGGCGTGATTTTATGTATGTGTAGCTAGTTATTTTGGTCACTATCCACAACCTAACTTTAAACTTTTTTGAGTATAGGCCTTTCTTTTTATATGCCACTTCTTACGGTCCCGCGAAAGCTTCATCCAAGTGCGATTCTGGCGACCTGTCACCTGTCATCACCAGGCCAGTTTTGTCCTGCCCAAGTTAATTTTAACTCTGCAATATGATTCGTTACTTCTTTGATGATAAATGTAATGTGTTTTAACCTGGTCTCGTTCTTGTAGGGAAATGCCACCGATTTCTGTATAACTCAAGGATAGATATTAATATCAATTTTCTTTATAATTCGTCTAGTTGTCTATTTAATGTATTTAGAATCTTGAAGATTAAATAAGTAGCTACTATCTAATACAGCTATCGTGTGCCAGGCAACAATGCAATTACAATCATTCGATTAGTTCCCCAAAACAAGGCACCATCTTTCCGAACCGGGTCATCATCAGTGCCCTAGTCACGTTCATCTATTTGTTCCGATGTATTGCCCGGCTGATCCGGACGCCACCTGCGTGCTATTAGCTGCAGCTAATATTGAATTTGGGGGAGTTTTCCTGTCAAATGCTACGAGTATAGGCAAGACGTTATAAGATTTAGCCGTTTGATAAATCTTAAACTAAACGGCTACCATATAATTACGTAAAATGTATTATGTATGTAAAAATTACCGTAGTAAATAGAACAGCAAGTTACTGACTCTATCTTGATGATTATTTGTTCTGACTCTCTCCTATAGGTATAATAAGAATCATCAAAATAGAGTCAGTAACTAGACGTATAGGTACGTATAGAACAAACATTGCAGTCAATTCCAAAATTTGTTCCGCCACAGAGATAGATTTCGTATAATTATCTTACCAAAGCCGAGCAAAAGTCTCTAAATCGCGAGACTAAATATTAATTTCGCTGAACGCCAATCCCAACTCTAAAAGTACTTAATCAAATAATCATTCAGTTTTGCGAATCCTCCTGTCTTGTCCCGTGGAAAAGATGATACGTGATACAATTCCAGCATGATTGATATGTAGGCTTACGCAGACGACGTTTCGGTCGAATGCAATTTTTTACCTTCCAGTTTTGAAGGCTTTTACAGACTATTGTGGAATCTGTACCAATTGTATAATAACTGCTACTAGTTCTGTGTTACTGAAGTAGTATCTATTCTTTATGCAGTGGTTGTTTGATTTATGGAACTTGTGGCGAATTCGCGATGAAGATTGAATGCTTTGTTGCTTTTTTTGAGAGTAGGACTGCACCTTTGGATGGCTGGACGAGAATACTGAGATAATTACCTAAGCATGATAGTGATATAAATTACATATGGCATGCGCAGTAGGTTCTAAATTATCTTAAGCGGCTGTTACACAAGGAGAGTTTCTCACGCAAGCGGCGATTTCTTATAGGCAATAATAATATGGTCGCCTAGAATAAATCGCCGCTCGCGTGCGTCATTTTAAAACGAGTACCTACCGAGAGGAGACTGTTTCATTTCATCTTCTTACCATTTCCATTACAAAAATAGCCAAAATCTTCGACCTACTTCGTGTCTCAGTAACTTTTACGAGGAATTTGTTGAAAAAGTGGCAGAAACTGCCGAATAACTCGTCGGGTAGGCCCGAGGCGCATTTTAACGAAGCACTACTAAGGCGTGTTTACACTGTTTTTTATTATTATTTTTACTTATAAATAACTTCAGGTAACGTTTAAAAAAATACATACTTGTCTCATTTTAGCGGTAAGGCCGCCCATTGAATTTTTTTTTATAGGTTTATTTTGTTTTATTTTTAACTAGCTGACCCGCGCAACTTCGTCTGCGCATTATTAGGATTCAAGTGCAGGAGTGTTACCTAAAATTTATTTACACTGTGTTGGCAGTGAATCAGACCAACGAATCAAATTTTCCATTCTAACTTTAACACCCTGTAAAACATTCATATGGGTTGATTTTTTTAAATTAAATAAGCCTATATTCAAGTAGGTACTTAAAGCATCTACGTTCCAAATTTCATCACAATCGGTTAAGTCGTCACGGAGCAACAAAACAAACATTCACTAACACAGACTTTCTTTTCGAATCTTACGAAACTGCCTTGCACCACCCATAGAAGTTGTTTTGAAAAAATAAAAATCTATTTATATTCTCTTTGATAAAAATACGTACGGTCTTTATTTAATAAACTTTAATTAATAATCTTCGATCAATTCATAATTTTAGTGGGAAAGGATTACTTATTTAAGGAATAAGATCAGAGGAATAAGTATAAGCTAAAGCACAGGCTAAAGTAAACTTGACAAAACGCAACGATAGCGCGATCTAGAAAACGGTCAAAATTAGCAGCGCCATCTAGTTGCGTTAATAATTTTAATATTAAAAATTGAAACTTCGGATGTATTGATGAGTAGATTTATAAATGATTACCTACATGTTCATCATTAATTTTAAAATCATTAAGTAGGTAGGTACTTCAAATTTTAATTTCCAAAACGCTAAATGATCTGCATTCTTGACCTCGCAACGCTACCTGGTTGTGAAAATGAAAAACATAGATGGCGTTGCTAACCAACGCCAACGCCAAGGAAAATTTTCTAGCTGGTTGGTGGTGCCCGCGACTTTGTCAGTAATAAGTAGGGTACTTGAAAACCTATAAAAATTATCGAAAAGTCTAAGCAAAAATCTCCAATAGCTTTCAAAACTCGAAATGATCGTATCTCGACCTCCGCTATAGTAGAAACGCCACCTAGGAGAAAAAAGTAAAAAGCAGTTTTGACCTCGGGTGATACTGATGGCGTTCTAACCAAAGCCAAGGAAAAAGTATTTTAATATCAAAAAAATCATAATTTCGGATATATTGATGAGTGGAAATATACATGTTACATGTTTATCATTAATTCAAAAATCATTTACCATGCAAAATGAGAAAAAAAACAAAAAAATCTGCAATGCAAGAACATAGCAAAAAGCGGCGGTCACCCATCATCTTTATGACCTCGCCCAGGGTCGCTGAACTTTTTTTCCCATACAAACTTGCAACCCTTATTTTCACGCCCCCTTATAAATATTTAAAGAAAAAAGTAGCCTATGTCCGTCTCTGGGGTATAATCTATATCCATGCCAAATTTCAGCTCAATCTGTTCAGCGGTTTGGGCGTGAAAGCGTAACAAACAGACAGACAGACAGACAGACAGACAGAGTTACTTTCAGATTTATAATATTAGTATGGATTACACTAATTAATACTCATACCGAGTTTCAAGCGAATCGGACAACGCATTCAATAAACCCCATACAAACATCAACACCCCTTCTAGGGGTAGCTTTTTCAATGCAGACTTTCATTAAAACTATTGAACTATCATAATTCTAAATTTCATGTCTCTTAAGTGCCAGGAATATGATTTTATGATTTTTTCCCGTTATTTCCCCGCTTTTTCCCACTTATCCCACATTATCCCATTTCCCCAAACTTTATCCCGCATCATTCCATTTTTCTCGCTTGATCCCGTTTTTTCCTGCTTTTTCCCCGCTTTATCCCGAATTATCCCGCTTTACCCAGGTTTATCCCACTTTTTCCCCACTTTATCCTGCTTTTCCCCAGTTTATCCCGCTTTTCCCCAGCTTTATCCCGCATTATTCCGCTTTTTCCAGGTTTATCCCCTTTTCTCCCGGATTTTCTTGGTTTATCCCGCTTTTTCCCCGCTTTATCCCACTTTTTACCCACTTTATCCCGCATTATCCTGCTTTTTCCCAGTTTATCCCGCTTTTTCCCGGTTTATCCCGCATTATCCAGCTTTTTTCCTGTTTATTCCTTTTTTCCCGCATTATTCCGCTTTTTCCCGCTTTTCCTCCGCATTATCCCGCATTTTCCCGGTTTATCCCGCTTCATTCCACTTTTTCCCGCTTATCCCTTATACGTTATCCCTTCCCCAAATACCCCACTTCCACTCCCAATGGACTTATGGCTCCCATAGAATATGTACTGTACTTCCCCTTTTTCACCCCCATTGAAGGGTAGATTTTGAAAAAAAATATGCAGATATTATTTATTACACTACTACTAAATACTCATACCGAGTTTTGACCAAATTGAACCACGTATTAAAAAATCCCACGCAAACTTTAACACCCCTCTCACCCCGGTTTAGGGGTAGTTATTAAATTATTGGAGTGCGGACATTTTTTATTTAATTTTTTAAATAATCATACCGAGTTTCAAGCAAATCGGACCACGCATTCAAAAAACCCCATACAAACATTAACAACCCCTACATCCCCTTCTAGGGGTAGTTTTGAATTTTTTTTAATGTAGAATTTCATTAAAAGCGTTGAACTATCATAATTCTAAATTTCATGTCTCCAAGTGCCAGGAATACGATTTTTCATACAATCGTTTTTACCCCTTTTCACCCCTTTAGGGGTTGAATTTCAAAAAATCCCTTCTTAGTACACCCCTACGCACCAAGACGGACATACCCTCAAAATTTCAAGTCTCTACGACCAGCGGTTTAGGCTGTACGTTGTCTATCAGTCAGTCAGTCAGTCAGTCAGTCAGGACAAAGATTCTTATAATAATAGATTATTTAAGGTGTGCAATACAGTACTTCCATTCATTGATTCATTCACTTTTTCAATTGGTCTTTAGTTCACGTTCACGTTCACATAGATAGGTACATTTTGTACATAAATTGCAAGATTTTGTAATATTACTCGCTGTCTAGACATTTATAATAATGCCAGAATACTTAGATATAAGAAAAGCTATAGGGAATACATCAAGATCTGTTTTCATTCAAACGTGAAAAGAAGAGTAAAATTCGTTCACACGTAGGTATCCAAGAAAAACGATATTGAGCATCTCTATGCTCAGTTCCCTCTGGAATTTTTTCAAGTACTAGAAAAACATGAGTGTACTTGTACGTGGTTTCTACCAACATCGCTTTATCTGATCCTTAACTTGTAAGTGGGTAATGTATTGAAATGACCAATGAATATTATGATTTTATGATACTATGGACCTAGGTTCATCCCAAAGGACATAATTGGACTACCTAGGTACTTTGTCCTAGGTCCTTTGGGAACTGTAAATAACTAAACTTCATAGATAAATTTACTATCAAAACGATAGACTGAAGAGATAGCACGTATTTTTGATTCCCTTTGGAAATGATCTACGATCTCTTTTATAAGCTAATGGATTGAAAGAAAAGTC
Source organism: Epirrhoe tristata (assembly GCA_951394285.1). Lineage (NCBI taxonomy): Eukaryota > Metazoa > Arthropoda > Insecta > Lepidoptera > Geometridae > Epirrhoe > Epirrhoe tristata. The sequence continues at coordinate 6,131,360 of OX596145.1, forward strand.
TTTTTTTTTTGCCCTTTTTTCATATAATAAGTTCAATTGTGATTTTTTATACAACCATTGCGAAACAAATATGAAAAGTAAGAGCGATTCAAAAGTGTTTTACGACTGACGCTTGATAAGATAAAACCCATCCTAGAAACAAACAGAGGAGAAATACAAAACCAGTACCAGTTATGGCAAAATCTAAAATTCTAGTACAATATGCAGTTGCACCTTTTCCTAGTTCTGTTAGTCATGTCACTGTCGAGGACCGCAAAACTGTAAGTCACAAACGGATGCAAGACAAACCGTAGGACGTCTAAAGTTGGAAGTCAGTCTGTCTGCGGCTCTAGGCGACGTGACGGCGTATTGGCTAGCATTCATGAATGTTAATTCCTACGGCACGACGCAGTCGCAAACTTGTGGCTTAATCCTGGTTAGAGTTAGTACGCGATAGGACGCAGGGGATTTCGGAGGTCTTATTATCATAGAGTTGTATTGGAATGTCTCATTCTCAGGAAATAATTTGAAAGGGAAATGAATGTGATGATCCTGAGATAAAACAGTCACTCGGTAATTCTTGGGTTCTTTCAACTGCAAGGCATGATCCGGTTAGCCTAGTTGATCCTTTCCATAGAAAAAAAACCTATACTCAGTCTAAAAATTAAGAGATGAGCGGCAAAGACGTCTTTAAATGATTAGCGTTTACCCTTGTATTTGACTAGAACATAACAAGAAATAAAGGAACATAACTTTTTATTTTATTTTAAAGGTGACTTAACTTAGCGACCAAATCACCGTGATACAACAGAAAAAAAGAATAACCAACAATATTAGAACTTAAAACTTAACTACTTTATGTAAACCTAATTCTAATAAAGTTATTAGAGTGTTTAGTTAAGTAACTAAACACTACTTTTTCAGAAAGGGTCCGAAAGAATAGAATTTACGTAGCCTATACGTATAAAACTATTTGGATCAAAACACGTAGATCTAAATTCTGCATTTCGAATGCATTCTAACAAAATATGTTGAATATCTTTTAAAACAGCACAGTCATCACAATTTGGCGATATACCTACTGTTACAAAGGCACTATCAGCCAGTTGACTAGGTCTCATTACCAAGATTGTAATATTTTATCTGTAATTTTCTTAACCTAACAAAAGTTCCACGTAGACAGGGATACATCAACGTAACGACTCAACTGAAGCGCGCATCCGAGACGATGCGAATGGCTCCCATTACCGCCTTCTTTCCCCACTTTACACTCATTAGGCTATTATTCTTTACAGATGTAGCAGCGTTTAGAAGTGGCATATCAAGCGCAACTGCAATAGGTCACCATGTATTTCTTCTCTTTGCTTGTAGGTTAGAAGGTAACGCAAGCATGTAATAGGGGATTTTAAAATTACAGAAGGGGTTTTAGTTATGTTAAAAGAAACTCTGCAGAGCCATGACGGAATAGCCAGTGTTTTTATCTCCAACAGGAACAAAGTATGGGGTAGTGCTCAGATTTGGTACGCTAGTCTTGTTTTTGAACTGTATAGGTACTTGCCATTCAGTGTTTACTATAGTCTGTGTCGAAATAAGCTGAAATAAATAAATTATTATGCCATGCCACATGTAGTTTATACAATTCTTTATACTCAGTTGGCACGCAACATTGACGCGACGCCACATCGGTCTTGTTTTCGTCCAAAACTCGTCTCGCTACATAAACAGCCCACCAGTGAGTTCTATCACATCACACGCTTTTTCTTTTAATATTATTTTGATAAAGAAGATTTGGAAACTTTTGGTACGTAAAAGTTTTCATAGCATGTCTGTAGGTACAGTCTGCAACGAAAGTCGATTAACAGTTTGACTTTTTAGAATGGCTTTTTTTCGTTTACTAAGAAAAAAATATTTTTTCTTGGGAAATTAGTACGAACCAAAACTTTCATCTTCAAATATTTGTCAAAATGTTAGTTTTGATGTTACTACGGATTTCGGAAATATTCAGATCTGTGAAACACCAAATGCTAATCAACTTTCGTTGCTGACTTTGAGGATTCAGCTGATAAAAAAATTCAAGATAGATTTGAATAGATTAAAACTTCTACGCTATCGTAAAAAAAGCTGAATTTAAGAATGGTGTCACTGACCAAAATATTTCACATTTAGAAGCTGGTAGTTTCAATTTTTTTTCTTATTTAGAAATCTAACATGATGGGGTCTGAAGCTCCCGGTTGATTTTAAAAGTAGTTTTATTGCATCTATGCAGGTATATTTATTTAACACTAATCAAAAAGGTATTATTACAGTATGCTAGGCCCAGAAAAGGCAATTCCCTAACGCCCGCGAATAGATAACTCTACTAGAAATGGCCAACCTTTGAATCACGATGATCCTCAGCATAACAAACAAAGATAATCACATTATATCACCCAATATACTTATCCGACCACTTAACCCACCCCATAATTATATTTACCAAACAAAGTTTATCCCTATTACCGTGGCATCGACCTAATTCCGTAATCCGTATCCCTAATGCCGTGTTCCTGGGTAATTAATATCAGAGACACTATTTTATTTCATTATTGCGACAAGTCGTATTTTGTGAGTTAGAAGTTTGTTTGTATGGGGTGAAGCCGAAGTGCTTTCGAGTATTTTTAGTTAGCCTACTTGGGCATTTTGTATACATATATACAGGGTGTAAAAAGACTACTACCGAAAACTGAGGGGACAGACCATGATTCTAACTAAACATATTTAGCGAAAATAACGCAATTTTTTTTTTTACTTAGCTACGTCATTTTATGTTATTTCCGGTTATTTACTACTAGGACCACATAATAAGACCATATCTACCTGATAATTTCATTATATATTCAATAAAAGAAAAAAACAATTTAAACTCAAAACCAAGCAATCTACGTAAAACATCGCGCCCAGTACACACGCAAACATCTTCAAATGCTGTTTTCTCCGGATGTAATGTTTTTTTTTTTCGGAAAATCCTTTTGAATTTAGTTGTGTGTTGGGATGCTGTACCTACCCCTTTCGACTTCGGTAGACGTCTTTTTACACCCTGTATACAGGGTGTAACATTTAGAACGGTCAGTATGGGAAAGTCTGAAACTATAAGACATACGAAGATCTGAGCCATGTCATCGAATTTAGTAAAAAGGAAAACTGCATTCACACATTTAATTCCATACAATGTAGGAAGGTATTTTGTAACAGTCAGAGGGAAAAAATTATCAGCATAAATTACTCAGTCTGATTTATGTGTGTTTGTTTGTTGACAAACTCCACAATTACCATACGCCGGAGGGCTATCGGCTGTGAATAGCAGCCTATTATGTTTCAATTGAGTTTAGACGATAACAAAAAGAGAAATTCTGAACAACATTGTCAAATAAATAACAAATAACAGAATTACAATTTAGTATTACAAAATTTAGGTCTGTTTGTTTACCTAAATATTTATTCTACTGTCACAAATCCTAGAACTTTTACTTTTTCGCGTTTAATCTCTGAGCTAATAGGAAAATAGCACTTGTAAAGTTTAACCAAATAAATGACTATCCAGATAAAACTGGACATCTTAATGAAGCTGAGAAAGGGCTAAAGAATAAAAATAATTAAAAATTTCATCAAGCGAAAAGGCTTAATGTTTTCAAATGAACATTTTTGCTCATTGTCGCTTTACTTTTTCAGAGATTAATAACGAACAGACACAAAGATGGAGACATTAAAACCTTTTGAAAAAGTACAACTGAAGCTCTGAAGATAGACTGAACAAGGAAATTATTGTGGGCCACGAAATATGCGCACGAAGACTAGATACTTATAACAGTGAAACAAAATATTAATAAAATAACTCGAGTTGCTCAAGAAGTTGCAAAAAATGTTTTCTATGAAAATGTAAACATAAAAACCCTGAAATTTGGCAAATACAATAAATATGGTATAGATACCTAACTAATTATAATTTAATATGCATTTTGATTAAGATCTGAACGAAATAGGACCTACTGATACAAACTTTCATCATGTACACCCACTATTATATTTATACTATTTATTCGTATAGTTAGGTAATGGTAAAATCACTTGATCATACTTTTATTGTTTATATTGCAGGTTTTTTGTATTGCAATAAACAATGTTCGTGGCCCAAAGTATAGCGGCCAGCAATTTAAAAATGCTCGAAATTCACAAAAACCTAAAAGGAATTGGCCAAAGAGAGGGTGAAGTGGGGGCACGCACCTGATATCTCCTTTCATCCCATGAATACAAAGAGTATCTTAGAAGTAGGATTTACATCTTGTTTTACGCGGGAACGATAAAACGACATATTTAAATTTGGAACACGTGATTGTATATCGATTCCCATTTCTCAGCCGTCGAGGAGATGGATGAATGAAATGTATTTGAGGACTCAATCTGTTTTGTAATGTGGGGAATGTGAGGCTATTAGTGATGATAGGAAACGAATTGAAGAATTATGTGGTGACCTAAGAGTTCAATTCGTAAAAATACGGTAAATGTTAAAGCTTAGGCTAGTAAAGCTTTTGTGCTTTTATACACACTTCCCGGACACCAATAAGTTTACGCTATGTGAGCATTGAAAAAACTGCCTCTGAAAAAACACGTGATTGTATATCGATTCCCATTTCTCAGCCGTCGAGGAGATGGATGAATGAAATGTATTTGAGGACTCAATCTGTTTTGTAATGTGGGGAATGTGAGGCTATTAGTGATGATAGGAAACGAATTGAAGAATTATGTGGTGACCTAAGAGTTCAATTCGTAAAAATACGGTAAATGTTAAAGCTTAGGCTAGTAAAGCTTTTGTGCTTTTATACACACTTCCCGGACACCAATAAGTTTACGCTATGTGAGCATTGAAAAAACTGCCTCTTGCACAACGGGCAGATCCCCTTTTGGCCCAGTCATCGCCCAAATTAAAGGGGACATTTTAAATCGATCAAACTATCTCACCCTTAAAATCCAATTACACAACCAATTGCTCCAATCCTCGACACAATCGAAGCATTGATCCCGAGAGGTGGACTCTTTATAGATTTTTTTCAAAGATTTGCCCATGGCTCGAAGTAGGCCAAAGTGCCGCCTCAATCATCGGTTCGCCCTTCCGACTGATTACATTATGTAAATTACTCCTCCCCTCGTGTCATCTATACCTCGGAATGTATTTAAATACTACTGTTTTTTTTAAATTGAATTAGGTAGGTACAGTTTTTATTTGGAAGACAAAAAGCGTCCTCTTGCGACTAAATCCATACATCAAAAAATTTGTAGTAAAAACTTAGTTTAGATCAAACTTAGATGTATGGAATACCCAGTACCTACTTACAAGGAGTAGTTATATTGTATTCTCCTTACCTACTATGCCATACATTTTTGAATTTTTTTTCAATGCTTTACATTGAAAAAAGGAGCTATGCCTAAGATATAGGGTCTTTCATTTTAAACTACACAAACTGACAGGGCCTCATTTTTGGGTTGTAAATAGACGTTTGACCGTATCAATTTAATTCCTAAGCCCATTTAAGTTTTCATTTCAAAATGTTGCATAATGCTTTTCAAGGAGAACAGACGTTCCACCAATCGCAGCGCAGCTACATCACGAATGGGCTAAGTTATACAAGAAGCAACAATCAATTGAAAGGATAGTCTAACGATTTTCTCGTGATTTTCATAACAAACAAAAAAAACTACACAAATATTTTTAAATTTATTTTTGAACACAATTCCTGAATTAAGTTAGTATACAATGAAAGACCCTATCTATATATGTATATACCTATAATACCTTCAATAATTTTACCTACATTGTATTCATGTGTGAAAATATTTGCTGATAACTTTCAAAAAAACTTCTGTTAAAAATCTACATACCATACCTGTTAAATGGAAGCACCTTTTACACCTGAAAGATAATTTGAAAAAAGCACTGTTAGTGATTTTCAGCAATAAAATATAAAAAATAATATAATTTTGTGTGTGTGTGTGTGTGTGTGTAATGCATGCCATCATTGTATCAAATAAATTATGTATCTTTTTACATCTACCTATCAACAGCATCATTTCATTTGTTGTATTTTAGGTTTTCACATAGTTTTTTGCGTCTTTGCAATTTTTATATGTTTTATTGCACCGTTTTTAAGTTCATCATGGTACGGCCGCCGCTCGGTGGGAGATCAAAGCTAAAAGTCGTTCTCCGTATTGGATCGCAAGATTAGCGTAAAGAAGCATGTTTCTATTTAAAATTCCATTCTCTCCGATCGTTCCACAGCTGCTCTTGACAGCCGATAACAGTTTGAATGTAAAGCATCTGCCTACAGCTGCTGATAAAAATTTGTTCCTTTTTAGATATAGATACCTTTTTATTAGATAACTGATAATGGAAAAATCTTATTCTTTTAAGTGTAACATTTTAGCTAAATGTTTCATAGTTAAAATTTAGATTACTTTTGAACAATTCAGTTACACATGTCATACATTGCAATGTATGGGAGAACACTTACGTAGGTATGTAAAGTCTATTGAAAAAATAGTTCTAGTGGCATTCCTAGATGATTCTGAAAATGTGAAATACCAAAAATCTTGATGTAATTTTGTTTTTACTATAAAACTAAAGGAGCTTGTTGAAGTCATTAATGATTTTGTAAATAATATTAATTCAGTTTAAAGAGATTTGAGAATTAAAAATATTTAAGTTTCCGTCAAAATGGCTTCTTGACTGAAGATTTCATGGAAGAGCAAGACGCGACAATCGACATTTCTTTGTCCGCGGGCTCAGCTGTCTTCGCGATGCGCTATTAAACTCCGACACTCGTCGAGGCGCTCATTTCTTTGCTTTGTTACTGTATATACGGAACAAGACAAGTGTTGAGTGACAAGTGCAAGTTTGTTACTCCTGTACAGATAACTCTGAAAACATCCAAAGGGAATTATTAAAAAGATAACTTTATTTTATCTAACAAAGATTAAGGGTTGGTGTCACCAAACTTTGTCTAGCAGAGCGTTAGTTAATTTGACAACAAATTTAGTAAGATAAATAACAACGGATTAAGATTTTAACAGACCTTTACGATTGTTTTGTTCTCCATCATGCTCTAACAAAGGTATATCTTCATTAACAAGCCGCTAAATCTAATCGCTGGTCGGCGGCCTGTTAGCTAAGTAGGAGTTAAAATTAAAAATATGTCACAACAACCAAAATCCGAGAGTGACAGAGAGCCGTTTGTCTGCGCAGAACACAATTTTGTATGAAAAACCGTTCACTGCGCAGACAAACGGCTAACGGCCGATATATTAACAAGCTGTTAAACTAACTTGACTTTGGTGAAACTAGCGAATTAGCGTACATCTGGTCAACTTCCTCGCTAGACGATTTAACTAACTCGCCAGTTTACTCATGAGACAGTTTCTAGTTAATTTACTTATTTGTCAGTTTCACTAAGTTGTCAATTTCCCTATTAAGTTGGTTTCCTGATTCCCAAGTTTTCTTGTCCGTCAGTTAGTTTAGATTGTCAGTTTTTCTAATTCGTCTTCGTCTAAAATCGCAATTATTTATCCTGATTCTATGAAAAATTTAACTAACAGGCCTATAGCATAGCTTGCGAGGAGCGAAGCGACGAGTGGTTAGGTGTATAGTGAACAACCACGCGTACGAGCCGAGCGAAGCGTGCCGCGGTAGCGGCCGGCGAGTGCCATCATGAGGATCACGATTAGTGAAGCTGACAAATAACGAAATTAGCGGATCGCAATACTGTCAATTTTGAAAAACTGACATCCTAGCAAAACTGGCAAAGGAGGAAACTAACGAATCAGGAAAATGACGAACTAGCGAAATTACCAACCCACCGAAACTGTCTAATGAGTAAACTGGTGAATTGATAAAATTTACTAGCGGGGAAATTGACCAGATGTACGCTAATTCAAACTAGCCCTAAGGTAGGTAAATAATTTTGGTCGGTAGGTAGTTACTTTTCAGGGTATTTTAATCGAACGTTTACAACAAAATGTGACGAATGTTTGGACCATCCGTCAGCACAATTGCACGTATGTAAACAAGGCTTTATCCGGTTCTGTTAGTAAATTTTAAAACAATTTAATCAACCAGCGTCAGCAATGGGCGCATCAACAAACCGCAGCTAAATCTAAAGCCGGTGCACACTATCGCGTCGCAAACAACGAGCAATAAACGTTGCATTTGCATTCCCATTACGCATGCAGTGTTTACGCGCACCAAACGTTGTTATTTGTGCTTCTGATAACAGTTGACTGTAGCCTAAGCATTGACGTAACTAGGTTTTTGTAAGTACTAAAGCTTGTTGAATTTTTCATTGTAAAATACCTTTAAAATTGGACTTGGAAGATGACGTGTGACATGAAATGTCTCAGTGATAAATCAAACTTTTGCAGAGTGCTACCGAAACCATTCAAAATAAAATATTTCACCAATTCATTTTCCAAGATAAAGACGTGAGCATTGTTTTCTGAAATAGAGACTGCAAGGGAACAATGCACGTCAAACGCACCTTTCAATTACGTCAATTCTTCCGTCGGCTATTGCAATGAAAAATACAAAGGTGCGGCTGCACCGTCTGCTGTGATTTCAATTTACGAATGTTGTGTATCTATCTTAATAATTATGGTTTTTGATGTAATGTTTTATCCTTGTTGCAGAGATTTAATCTGGGTACAGACCTATCATGAATCAATGTAATCTAAGTTAAGCGAATCTTTTGTACCGCTATACCTGTTTTTGGCACAATAAAATTTATCTTATCTTATCTTATCTGTTTAATTGTTTTTTTACACCCCCAGGGGCCGTATTCCCGTTCTTATTTTCGTTCGTTTGATGAATATTCGGATGGTTCTTACTACGAGCTACATTGTATAAGGACCTAGGACTTAACCGTGAGCCAAACAGTTAGGTTCTGTTCTTTATAAAAACGTTTAAAAAAAGTTGAAGATACTCGTTAAAAAAGTTCACTTAGGTACCTACCTTAAACATTTTCTATATCAACCTTAATATAACAATTAGGTACTATACGAACTCTATCGACCGAGTATAAAATAAGTACCTGCTTCCGCCAACAAGCCATGGATACACACACGGGCATAAAGCAATATTGCTGAAACCGACTGTGAAAACAGTTTTTACGCAGCTGGTGATTAAAAAGAGGAAAACGGTGTGTGCAGGACAATGTTCGGTAAACAGGTTTCGAATTTGAAAATTGTTCGCTGATACGTAGGTACACGTATTTGTATGATGCATTGTATGTGAGATGTCGCACAGCGAACAGCGCAGGGCTTGTCTGCGGCCTGCCTAAACCGTGTCGCGAATATTTAACCTTAGCAGTGTTAAGTGGGCTTTACGCCTATAAGTATTAGATGGATAGGTAGATAGATAGATAGATAAAAAATTTATTTATTGTGACATCATTGATTGAATATTGTACTTTAAACGTTTTATGGTATAGCTGGCTGCCCCCATCGGTTACTGTGCCCGCGGTGCATACATCCACGGAAATACTTCACTTTTTCAGGGTAAAAGGGTTATTCCCGCTCACCACCACGTCTCGTCGCCATCTGGGACGAACGGGAAATATTTTTCCATTTAAACCCCACTGCTTTATCGATGGGGCGAATGATATTTTTATATAAGAAAAATACACTGGATTAGAAACCCATTACAAGATAGCATAAATGTTAGTTTATCCACGTTTTTTTAGCTATAATTGAAATCAAAATCAATAATATAACAGTGCATCAAACAAAATGGTCAACAAAGCGCGTAATAATCGGAACCGAATTTTACACGTCCATATTATTTCATTACACATTTTACCGTTTCCGAGTATTTTCCGACGATATTAATAACGTATTAATGAAGAGCATCGTTTATTCGTATATAAATATTGAATTGGTGTGTTTGTGGCCGGGATCGGTAGGTTGGTTGGTAATCATTACGAAACCTAATTGGAATGTAATTGCTAAAGGACTTGAGAAGTAATTTTGAATTTGTGTCTGGCCAAAATAGCTGAGATGAAAGTGAAGTGCGACAATATGTACGAGGACAACAACAAGCAAACATTTTAACACTCATATTTTTTTACGCTGTAATCAAATTATTAGATTACAATCCAAAATTAACTAATTATAAGAACCTAGGTACAAACGTAAAGTTCGGTCACACGGACGCTTAATATCGTAATAGTTGGTGTTGTCACTTATTTTCTAGTCTAGTAGTTGGATCTATTTCTACGAAAAAAACCATTTCATCTGGGTTTTGGTCACATAATGTAATTCAAGAGTTATATTCAATACCCTATTCTCGTGTCGCTCGATAAAACGGGTCCCGCGAGAATTGCCGTAAATCTCAACCGCAAGTTGTGCGACAAAAATATCATTACGTAGATTTGCATAGAAATAAAAGAGGGCAACAAAGGTGTGCGTTTCTTCGAATTCCATTCCTTCTGTATATAGCTTGGTGAATGTTTTCAGATCAATATTTAACTGGAAACAATCCTGTATTTTAACATTTTCGCTGACACACTTATCTTTCGTTGGCAGGCGCGGATCCGCTATAGTGGGCACTATGGGCATGCCCACAACCTTAATTGACCGAGCGAGCATTGGGCAAAAAATACTTTTTTCCGTCTGTCTGTTCTCACCTCCTATGTCGCATTTTTCAACCGCTGAAACCAAAATTGGCATTAAAAAACTACTAATTTACCTACTTGTGTTCACCCCACGGTTTTGCCCACGTGAACATAACTCACGATCAAGATTTTGTACAGTATACCTACTCCTATGAGTAGGTATACTGTACAAAATCTTGATCAGGGCATCATCTATTTGTTATTTACATCCCATTTTTAGGAATGCACTTTAGGTACATACTTATCATGAGCGAGTTCATGTTCCGACTCGCACTCGATTTTTGAGTGCGCCCACAACCCTTTTTGAGGGCTGGAGCTCCGCATGTTCGTTGGTAGTACTCATCTTTATTACAATATTATGCATCACAGCTGTTTGATCTGTACTGTTTTGTTAATTTCAAAGTACTTCATTCATTCAACAATCACAACAAGACCCTCCGCAGACAAAAACAAAGGAAATCACACGAAACGTTAACGATCAACTCAAGACATTTCGAGTGCACACTTACAAAGTTCCAGAAACGTACGCTTTTGAATTTCCCCGAAGTCAGTGTTCGTTCAAAAGTACAAGAGTTATAAGATAGTTGAAATATGGCAGGGAGACAGGCGGGACACGTAATAAGCCCAATGCTATTGTTTAAATCCAAGATCCCATTGGAACCCAAACTTTTGCACTGTAACGTGTTTTGTTGGCAATAAACATTGTCCTGTCATTCAAGAACTATGTCGTGTATTTAGTTAGACACAGGCTGTTACCCGTGACTTTATACGCATTATATTACTTTTTTATGGTATGTAGTATGGCTACGTAGTCCAGAAGGTAAACAAATTTCGAAGCTTTTGAGTGACGTTAGCAGTTATTGACTGTCAATAATCATTTTTTTCTCCTAATTGAAAGCATGCAACCAATGATGTTAAAAAATATAGATAGGTTAGGTACAAACTCGAAATTGTCTTATCTCTCCATACAAAGGTTGCCTGGAAGAGATCGCTTCTTAGCGGTAAGGCCGCCTAATTGTTAATTGTTATCTGGTTTTTCTTTGTTTTAATTTTATTAATAGTGTGCAATAAAGAATTTTCATTCATTCATTCAATCTTTACTTCAGTTTGCGTCAAACAGAGCGACATTTTTGTCAGTGACAGTCACATTAGTACGAACATAACGTAGGTATCTATAGTTAATTTAAAATGTAATTGAAAGAGAGGTAGATAAAGGTAACTTATGCAACACTTACAATGCACAAATTATCTTAGTTCCAGCTAACATGATGCAGGACAATTCAATTTCCAGATACCATCAGAATCTCTACACGTAATTCAGCAACACAAAACAGTGACTAGACCGCCCCAGTTAATCCTAGTGGAGTCGACACCACAATCTGACAGGAGGCATCCTCCATCACCAGTTGATGTGAAACAGCCTGTTCACTCGACTTATATCGCTGCTTTGTATAAAGTAGCGAGATGACGAACAACGAATAAGTATACTTATGTTTAACAACCTGGATAGAAGGATCATGAGTCTAATTGGCAACCATTTAAGTGAGAAAAAGCATAAACGACTTAATGGAAGGTAGGTAGTAGTGAAATTGTGTTATATCTAGGTATAGCTTATTAATATTACTTAAATATCAATGCTCAGAACTAAAAATTTTATTAGAAATCAATAACTTTCTTGTATCTTTTAGCTATTAACTCATACGAACATAAATACTTATTAGATACAAATATCGCAATTATCGAGAAGCTACGAGTACATAAAGTTCGACTTATCAATACTTAAAAAAAAAACAGACTTATTTTTGGTCGGTAATTTTAGTATGTATAAAGGAACCAAAATTCAATTGTGTGGAGTGAGCTAGCTCTTGTCGCACCAAGTTAATTCCACCCTTCATATCTCACGGTCTGTCTGTGTATTGTTTCAGTGTGAATTTATTGTACGTATATATAAATAAATGTAGGTACGTTTGTGGCTAATCTCAATGATACCTTCAATTACAATTTATGAGCTGAATGGCAATATCAAGTCTATGGTAATAGTTAATAAAAAATAGCGTGGGACACGTTTCAAACAACGCGCGATTAAAAAGCTTTGCCATTATTATGGTTTAGTTAAAAATAAAGACAGAAATTAGACTCTCAAAATATCATTCAGTATCTTTTAGTATTTTAGCTTGCGTTCTTTATCGGCGTTTTCAAATCAACCCGATCGGGTCTGCTCGGGGTCGAGCCAGCCTGGTTTTCCTCATTTCGCTCCAAAATATCTTCGTACATTTATTTTTATTCGTATTTGTATTCGTTTCCTGTAACGCCATATTTTTTCACAACGTTTCTATTCCCTTTCCCGTCGGGGAGTCGTATGTTATTTTCAACCTGTTGTAAGTAGGTAAAGAAAAAAAAAAAAAAAAAAAAGTAGGTAGTAAAGGCTTTGTGAATTTTCAAAACCGCAGCTGTCATATTTTAATGGGATGGTAGCTTTTTCTCATAAATTATGCGCGTGATTTGTAATTTTTATACGTGTAGTTGAATAAGTTTCTCAACTTGATATATTCAGCTTGTCCTATAATAGTTTAAAGTTTTTAAGAGGTAGGTTTTTACTAGTTTTCGCCTTCTTTCGTTTTTTTTGTATCCCTGGTGGATGATTTTTGCATCCTTTGTATCTTTGATCATTAAATTCAGCAAACAGGTTATTCTGAATTTCAGTAATACTTTAAACAATTTTTATATTTTTCTCATTAAATATGCGACACATAATGTTAAAGGTTTTTAATAAAAACCTCGTATTTTACATTGGACGTTATTACAGAAAATAGCGGGTGTAAATCACACACACATATGTTGACTACTAAAACCAGTCCTAAATAAAAACTGGGGAAAAACGTACCTACAATAAGAACTTGCCGTAAATATGTAGGGAATTCTTCTTTATGGTGTCACAAGGTCGAGCTCAGGGGGCGAAAGCAGATTACTATACGTATTTTATAAATGTCAAAGCTAAAGTTGAGAGGGAAAAGATTGTAGGATATAAATTATCACCCCTTTAAGCGGAGGGTTACATTTAAGGTGAAGTTAGCAGCTTGCGATGTGTATATCAAAGTTTAACATAAATAGCTTTATTGCCTAAATGGGGTTACTCGGTGTATTACAAAATTTACTTTGAACTGCAATTAAATTCAAAAAGGAGAAGTTAGGCAGATCGTGAAATGGCGTCGTTGAACGTAATGCCTAGGCATATCATGAAATGGATAATTCATCGATCTGCCGCCGACATAATAATTATATAAATAGGTAATCTTTTTAATAGTAAGTATTAAGTTTATCAAGTGTTGATAAACACGACCAACAGCTGCATCTCACAATATTGCAGTCACCCCACATCGTAACTTTTCCATAAAGGAAAACAAGTTACATACATAGTACTTATACATACCTACACACATTAATTTGTGATGGTCTAAGTTGATGGTAGATTCAACATAAAAAAAATTGTATTTTCAAAATTTTGAATAAGTATCTGATATTTTATTGAATTTACACAAATATTTTTATAGTAAGTTTATAAAATTTGAAGTATACTATGATATACTCATTTATCATTCTTGTTCCGGGCCTTATCAGACCTTGATCACTTTTTATTGACTCTCTACTAACTCTCTACTCTAAACAGTGAAGGAAAACACCGTCAGCAAACTAGTTAGTATTCCAACTGGCGCTGATGGGTTTGCAACCCGTAAAACGTTGACATGTTAATTATGAAACTATTTTAAGTGGTTGCCACATTTGGCACTCACATTTCTTACTAACCTTACACTACAATACTTATATGAGCATATCACGCCAGCTCTCAGCATAGACCCTGAGTGGTAAATTGAATACAGAGTGCAAAGATTATTCCTTTATTCGCCTTTTATTCCTGACTTGTATCAAGCCTCGTCGGAACCGCGATTCGTCCACAAAAGGCTCACAACAATGCTATGATCTCTAATGAAGAGTTTTGTACACAAAGGGACAGACCAACTCTTTATTAATACCTTGTGTTATGAGTTATCCCTTTGCTTTTACCGTAATGTGGGAGGGGATTTTATGGTGCTTTTTTGTTAGAGATTTTCATTAAATGTTTTTATGAATTAACTTTCCTTAAAAAGAAAAAAACGTGTTAAATCTATTCACGAAAGTAAACTAAACCTACTTACATTCAAAAGTCGCAGTCTTAAGTAAAAAGTATAAATATTTTAAACTGCAATTTACGAGACATTTTCATAAAAATAATCACAGCCAAGAAACAAGATGGCAAAAATCTAATGTCCCGCATAAACACGCAATTTGAGCTCGATCAACGACGATCACGCTTCCATGCACATTGAAAGGGGAAATCAAGTTATTTCAGCGCTCACCGAAAACGCTTGAACAGGATAGTTCTGAAGGCTTTCCTCTATATTTTATTGCCATCATTTTACCAAACAATACTGCAACAACCAACCTTTGCTCACCACCTCATATATTCAGACAACTTTTTATAACAACGGCATAGAGTTTAATTTTGCATGAAAACTGTTGAAAAAATGTAAGGAATAGGTTCTGTGTGTTTGGCCGCGTGCCATACAGTTTCGGTAGTAAAAAATTTCGTCTGCCGCACATAAAAGGTGTAAATGCCGAAATTTTCGGGTTACTAAGTTTGACATAGCATGTCTAAACTTTTAAATGTGTTCAGGGACATAATGTAAGGGAAGCATTTGCTTACGTAAAACGACTTTTGATACATCAAGGGATTGAGTTTTACATACTTATGAGAGCAAAAAAATGGCAAACAGGACTTTTTCGACTACTTACTTATAGGTAACCGAAGTAGGTATGTATAATATTAGAATCCAAAACAAAAGTATCAAGAAAAAGCGGTCATTATTCAAATCACGAGCGTAAATAAAACCTTTGTACTGCCATTAACACCATTATAGCATTAATGAATTTAAAAAATGCTATTACGAAACTGTTAAATGTTTATGAGAATTAATTTGTGTGTAATTTAAAATGTGTTTACGACACGCGACGTTTTTTCTCTCGTGTGTGTTTGATGCCTTTTTGAGTGTGGTGAAGTAGTCTTTGATGGAATAACTACTACCACACAAGCGATGTGACCCGCGGTACTATTTTGCACCTCCGTGTATTAAATCCCTCTGGATTACCTAATGTTAGTACTTCTTTCACCGAGTAAGTATCTGTCTTTTATAAGACCTTTATCGTAAACTCCATCATTTTCTTCTGAAAAGTTCTTATTAGCCGTGTTGGCCGAATGGGGTTGTACCTCAACTTTCAATCCGAAGGTTGTGGGTTCGAATCCCGGCCGTGCATCAATGGTATTTGCGTTTCGTAAAATTTATATGCGCTTTAACACGTGCTCTAAACGGTGAAGGAAAACATCGTGAGGAAACCAGTTAGTGTTTTTATAGGCGGCGATGGGCTTGCAACCTGTCACGTATGGAATACTAACTTCTGCAAGATGTGGGCATGTATCAAATATGTGTTTGGACATGCCTATGACTACCCCCTTAGACATCTTCAAAGGATCTGGAATAAGTAACATAAATGATCTGAGAGAATGTCTACCGCACCTTGGGGATACAGTCGTGATCCTGTTTACGTTTACGTTTTAAGTTCTTTTATAAAGATCTCTTTGCCACCTGGCAAACACTACTTCTAAGAACTTCCATTACATTCCGTCGATTTGCTCGTACTTAGTTTTCAGAGTAATTTTCGCAATATTAAAAAAAGCAAATCCATTTCATATCATAAGAATTTCCAATTTTTTCCCGGCATTCGTTTATTATTTGAGGCTACGAAAAAACATTATTTGTGTTAAAAAGCTTGCCTTTTCTAGATATATATTGAATTTATAAAATCTCAAAGTTTCCTTCAGGAAATATTCGATGTTTATCTACTAATAACTCGGCCATTTATATTAAGCTGAAATGTGACGTTACATTGTAGCAGTATGAAAAGATTCAGTTTTGATTTCACGGGACGCCGGCTACATTGGAAGCGATCCCGGATAGGGCAGCTCCTGACATTTGATAGAATGCCTCGCGGACCGTGAACAAGACGCGGGCCTAGGGCGCACTTTACTGCGAGCGAATACCCAAGCAGTTTGATCAGATTTTCGTAGATTCTGTACAAATAGATAAAATAAAATTTCATACCTCTAACACGCATAAGTCGCATAATATAACATACTATTTCCTTTCAAAGTAGAATAATATGAAATCTTATTATTAGTCTGGCATGTAGCTAGCAATCGAACCACACCCTTTTTGTTAGACATCCCATCCATGTATTTTGTTGTTTCGATGAAATTTTACGAGGGGCTATTTTCAATTTTGTCAATGGATTATAATAAGACAACTTATTTCAGATTTTAAGATTGTTTTCTATGAAAACCATTTTGTATCTTTGTAATCTAAAATAAAACGGATCCTGTATTTGGTAAGCCCGCTTCCAATGATATGGGTTCAAATTTTTTTCGTCATTATCAACCCCTATCGTCCCCAACCTGTCAATACCCTATCAAAAAGCCATGAGTCTTCCTGATATCTTTATCAGAAGTACCAGGCAACCATAACTTGCAAGAGGCAAACACGGAGTTATCTAAACATTCCCCGTATAGGAATGTTAATAGTTCTTAGCACAATAAAGTGGGGAGGCCAAGCACGCGACTGGCACACGCTATGTAGGTACGATACCTTGTTCAGAGTGGACTCTACGATACTGATAATATTGAAATGTTTTGAGCTTTATAAAAACATTAACCACGAATTGTGGAAGAATCATGAAAAGCTTATATTAGATACCAAAATAAGAAAACAAGATGTTTGACTTTTTTTGACAACTTTGTAAGACCGGATCCATTAGGAACGCAGGTATCGAGGCAGTTACCTAGTTAACCTCCCGTAAACTGGCTCTTCATATATTTTCCCGAGCGCATTTTCTCCCATAAAATATTCAGAGAACATTTTCAATAAAGATTATGTGGATACAAGGTATGTTCCATAATTTGAGGTATGGAGACACTCCTGCTCTGAATATAAAACAGAAATCGACTATGGTGATACTGACAACGAAGTATAACGTCATTTTTCCGATAGGCAGGCAAAGTGAGAGAATTTTCAATTTTAAGCCTCTCCTCTCGCGAGACTGTACGCCGATGGCATTAAAATAAAATGGGAACGGTGTCGTCAGTCGACACGTAAACGCCATCCATCACCGCTCGTGTGCACCCCCCTTGCAGTGTGTTGCAGACCCGCGACGAAATGTCGCGAGAATTCCAAAGTTCACACGAATTGGGCTGTCGAAGCAGTGCACCTGGGAATTGAAGTGAAATATGGCTCAAATGATTATTTATAGCTGCTATATTGCTGCTTAACTACAGGTATTAGTGAGATAATTTGTTACGGGACTTCAAGCCATAAAGTTGCGCTATTCCGTGGCGTTAAATTGCTTATTAGCGATAAGGTCGCCCATTGCATGTTTGTTTTTTTTTATTTGTGTTATTTTTATGGTGTACAATAAAGTTGTATTCTATTCTATTCTCTATTCTTATTTTTTTGACGCCATTGCACATCCTGGTGTATATCACGAACCAATTCCACCAATGTTCAACGAAAAAGTCTAATGTCTGTGCGCACCCGTATGCGTTGTGGAATTGACGCGCGGCGAATTTTTGAAAAATGTAAAAAGGTCACTCGAGACGTCACGTAGTGTTCATTTATTTTCTGATCGACTTCTTTCAGTTTTGGGGCTGCTGGAGAATGGTGGGTCAAAATAAGTAATGACTTTTGAAGGTTTTCAATTAAACAATGCGGTCGGAGCTACGCTTATTTGTCAAGCAAATAGTCATTACTTTAAACTCTAAATTCAAGTAAATCATTGTTTTTTGTAGGTATACACTGTTCCTTCTGATAACAACAGCAGATACTCCCTTTCACTTTCACCATGACGGAACCTATTAAAAGGTCTACTTATATCATTCTTTCACCAAAGTTGACCCACTGGCACTTCACAAAATAACCTGTATTCAATAACATCTACCGTCGATATAAATGTTCATTCAAATGGTGGTTAAAGCAGGGTTGATCCATCATATTATTTGGAATTTATACGTTCCACAACCACACACGAACACGTCTGTCACAGTAAACAGTACGCTTTATCTCGTGTCCATAAATAAACATAGAAGTATAGGATGTAGGTATAGTAATAATATTGGATGACTAGGAATCTAACAAAAAATTCCTTTGCTTCAGGACATCAACAACAAAAACCAGCAATGGGTCGCCACACCGCGAGCGTAGAAGACGTGACGATGAAGCGTCAGCAAGTGGCTACAGCGCAGCATTGCACCGTGTGCCGCCACCGCCGCCGCCAGCACTTTTACGCAGACTAGGAGTCAAAGAAACAACAGGAGTTGGCAAGGTTAGAACCTATTTTATTATATCTTAAAATATACCTATAAGTAGATACAAAAAGGAGAAACTTTTACTTAAGAGCATGACCATGATACATGCGAACATCAAAACTTATTAGTTGAACTGTTAATTCCCTAATAACTGCTGCTAAATAGTAAATATGTATCAAAGATTCGTTTATATTAAATGCATATTCAGTGGTCCAAATAATGGCCAATATTGGTAAGGTAAATAAATAAAAATATTTGTAGTGCTCCTAATGCATAAACACAGTAGGTATGCACTACAAAATGTACTCGTTTATCATTAATAAGTAAGCTTCCGTGCTTCGGAGGGCACGTTAAATTGTCGGTCCCGGCTATTTAAGTCTAACGACTTAAATAGCCGGGACCGACCATGCCGGAGCCGGAGCCATGACGGAGGCCTTAAGGCGGCCTAAAAACTCCGTCACCAGAGTTGGCCACTGACTCATACGAACTTACTTACTATTAATATAAGTAACAGCCATAGTTACATACATAGTCCTGGACCCCCGCTTTTTTCGTAGGTATATAAAATTTTTACTATAAATTGCGATGAGATTGAAGACAAGATTATTAATATCCTTCTACCTTTATCTAAAGCACTAGACAGTCTTCGTAATGAAACTCTCAGTTACTGTTCAACCTTCGCTATCCAACAATCTCGCGCTTAAAGACCTCTCATTAGCGCAAGATCATCAGTTGTCTCATTAGACGTAACCAATTAGCAGAGTCCGGCAGGCTCCAGCCCTTAAATCATTGGACGACACGGCGCCATTAATTCGCTTATCGCACTTTAAAACTGCACTTGAGACTCGGTTTTTGTTTGAAATATCGAGTTTATTTGAAGTAATTTCAGCATTTTAGTTAGCAAGAAAAGTGAACTGGTTTTCATTTAAGAATATTTACGAACACAGAAAGGAAAATGCTGCACTAGGTATACTTGTAGGTATTTTAAGTTATTTCTGGATATAAGGTAAGTAGTTGATATGGGCATTGTAACACGCAGCTCTCCTCAAAATAATTAGACTTAGGACCGTTTCCAACTTTACTTAGTTAATAAGACCATAAACATTTCTGAACTTACCTGAATGATTGTTTATGCAGTAAGTAAGACCAACTTTGAGATATTTCGTATATTCGTAGCTAGTACTCGTAGGTATGAAGCAACTTGTCGGACGTGCCTTCAGAGGGACCACTAACGTCATAAGACAGTCGGCTAACGAGGCACGCGCCGGGAATAGAGCAGCCAGCGTGGTCTGAATCAACTCGAATTAATTCGTAGAGCAAAATGAGCTTTTTCTATTTTCATTTAAGGTACAATTCATCTTGCAGGCTCAAGTCTAGGAATTGTCGATACCCATGTCTATTAATACTTTTTGAATCAAATCGAGAACAACTCTAGCATCTATAAATGGCATGTGTTTTTATCTAATCTCTACATCTCTACAGTTGATAAATTGAGCCTAGCTAAGTTCAAGGAAATTCATGTTTTCATGGTCCAGCTATATAGGATACCTATCGTAGACGATGGAGAAGAGAAAATCATTGATATTGTAGAACTTCAATGTAGCTGATGCGACCTTGCAATTCATATTGTTCTTCATTCATTTAGTTTGTTCATTTCACGCAAAAATAATTCTATGGCATAGGTCTAAATGTCTAAACCAAGAATCTGCTGGTCTACTACTTATAAAGTCTTCTGTGACTGCCAGACGTAGACGAAACACGTAACCAATACTGAATTGTTAGGATGTTTTGGAGTTCAATTCGAGTTCAAGGATGGTGATTCGACTTTTTTCTGTAGTTTCGGATTTTAAGTTCAATGTAAATAAGTAATAATGAGATTTACTTGGCTAAAAAGATTGCTTCCAGATGCTGTACAAATCATCCAGTAAATGTCCTATGTTTTTACTTTAAATCAAAGCCCTACAACCACTTTTTCACATAGTCTTTATCCATCAAAGTCCCCTCGCGTATCCCGTCTGCATCTTGTTACCGCGTCACTTATCACATTAACCCTACCTTCGGTAATTGGCGGCGTTAAATGACTAACACGAGACGCTGTAACGAGATTTGCTAAAAAAAGCCTTGGGTTTTAAGAAGCGGCGACAGTGGTGTGGTGGTGGTAAGCTTATACAGTACAAAATGTACATATGGGAAAAGTTTTTGACGATTTCTGACTTTCTAGTACTCAAACCTTAAATGACTCCATAGAGTCTTTTGATCCCTACATGAAACTGAATCGATTGGCCTCAATTTTTTTTATTACTTTTGGCGCTGACTGTACATTTTTTTCAAAATCTGTGAATGCAATTCAAAATATCTCAAAAAGTTAGGGAAGGTCTTCTTAGAGCGTTTTCCTGTAGTTACAACGGTTAAGGTACCTGCCCTCCGTGGCCCATCTCAAAAATCTACCCTGGATATCACTACTCATAAATGATTAACTTTTAGTAGTTACGCCTTGTTCCGAGTAATTTGGTTTATTGACTAACCATACATCTTTACTAAATAACAGTGTCACACAGAAAGCAACCTAAGCTTGGGCTGGTATATTTTAGTGCATAGTAAAAGTTTATTTAGACACAAAATTAGGAGTCTCTTGTTGAACCCAATGTCTTAATATTTTCAAGTGATCATTGGATAAAAGGATCCTAATATAAAGGCCATAGTGACAGAGCAACAGCGATGCTAAGTGAAACATTAGTACCTACATAATTTCTGATGACTGGATTTTAAAAATGTAGGCAAATAAAAAAAAACACTAATGGAAAAAGGAAAACCTTACACATAAACAAACGTCGTTTTTCCTGTCAAAACTTTAACATCAATATCCGTAATAGAACAGAACATAAACTATCCTATGATGTGGAAAACGAAACGGCGAATCCTATCGTGTGTCAAAACAATCTCTCGTGTTATTAGGCTTTAATGTTATTGTGGTCCTTTGGGACCGGAGGGGGTTCGGGAAGATTACAACTTGTGGCTATTGAATGTATAGCCAATAGTGGTAATTTTTTATAGATGATCCATGAAAAACGTTTTGTAGTGAACGAAGAAAGTGAAGTGTCAAACTTTCTAATAAGTACATAAATTATCATTATGCTTCTCGAATAAATATGCTGACCGTACCTACCTAAAGAAGAGAGTAAGTTATACAATACAATCTCTTATAAGTATTTATTTCCAATGGTAATGAAAATTTTTTTATGTCCAATCAAAGAGCACCGCTCTACAATACTCTACATGTAGATATTATTCTTGTTTTGTAATTCTGCGACTTGATAAGTTAAATATACATGAGGCAATGGATCCTAAATAAGCCTTGTTAACCTACCTAGTCTGAATTAGGCCACTGCCTTACATGTTCGGCCTGCTATACATTATAAATAGCTTTTGGCCAACCACCCGAATGACAATGCTCTAGATATGAACAAGGTTTAATTTACTAAGGTTTCTACCGTATATCTTTAGTAAATTCGTATCTTAACCCTTGCGGTTGCGGTGACACTTTTTGTCCCGCACTATCCGCTCTGTTATCCGGAATAATCCCGGCAGGATAACCTCGTTGAATTGCAAACTAGCTTCTTCGGCTTGTTTATTATTTGATAGGAAAACGTGTTAGGTTTATTTGGATATGTTGTAAAAAGTATAGTATTTTTGTACGCTGTTGACATCATATTTTTATTTGATTTGAAAAATATCTCTCTGCCACTTTTTTATATATTTTTCACGTTTTATATATTTTTTTTCTCGATTTAAGTAAGTATGTACTTTTATTTTGTGATAATATGAATTACTGGGCAAATGTTTTATGTAGGTGTATTTTTTATTACGTCAGTACTTGGACTATTTTTTATTTATGATATTCTCATCAACGTGTAACGAAAGGCGTTAATCATGAATGTAATAAAATAATTACCTTTCGAAATAACTTAACCACCTAACCCTAATTCAAGCTTCATACATCGGTTTTATAATGAGACCGACTTTATTACTTCATTCGCATTAATCGACCGAAGATAAAACTCGCCTATTTCATGTTCATTAGCGCTATTTTTGGAGTCGTAAACTCGAGTTTGGACTATTTTTGATAAACATTATCAGAAACGTCTGTCTAAAAGCACCTGTGTCATGGGTAAATTTAAGTATTTTTTGTATTTAGATTCTCCAATTAAGAAACTACATAATAATTTGTACTAACATAATAATTTGTACCTAATCGAAATGTATACGTTAGAAATAGGTACAAAAACATTGGTACTTGTAGTTTCTAATACTTATTAATGAAACAAGATGGAGGGTTGACAAAACTAGTAATTTTTATTCAACTTGTACGGTTACACATAAAACACATAAGATGGCGCTAGTAGTACAAGTAGAGCAGATGGCTACTGTAATAAACTGCATTCATTTTGTTACTTATATTTTCTACATCCTCCCATAACAAAATAATGCAAAAACCATTAACACTTAATTAAAAAAAAACTTAAAGTTAAACCTCCGAAACACCTAACATCTTAAGAAACTTATAATGCTTGTTAGTACCAAGACTCTTAGTCAGTATGTCCGCAGGCATTTCAGAAGTTGATACATAACTCACCTTCACTTTATTATTTACAACACATTCTCGAACAAAATGATGGCGAATGTCAATATGTTTGGTTCGTTTGTGAAATAATGGATTAGCAGATAATTTTATTGAACTTTGGTTATCACTATATAAACATATTGGCACTCTGCTATCTAACATACCCATTTCAATTAAAACACTTTTTAAATAAATAGCTTCCTTACAAGCTTCTGATAAGGCAACATATTCGGCTTCGGTACTAGATAAAGCTACTGTTCTTTGCTTTCTAGATTCATAACTTATTACACATCCTGACATTATAAAGCTGTACCCAGTATATGACCTTCTATCCACAGAACAAGAAGCCCAGTCGGCATCAACATAACCATGTAAATTATTATTACTATTCTTTTTGAAATACAGACCAAAATTTTTAGTTTTCTGTAAGTATCTTAACAATCTTTTTAAATGATTCCAATGAATTTGATTATAACACACATTATATTGACTCAAGAAACTAACACTAAATGAAATATCTGGTCTTGTTAGTACAGAAAGATACATCAAACATCCGACTAATTGCCTATATGGAAATTTCTCAAGATCCTGCTTATCATTATCTTTATCTAATTTTAGATTTGTTTCCATAGGGGTATCTATAGGTTTACAATCACTCATATTGAATCTGGCCAATATATTGTTCACAAATCTTTCTTGATCTACAGTAATACCCTGCTTGCTAACTTTGACATTCATACCAAGGCAAGTTTTTATCTGTCCTAAGTCTTTAATTTTGTATTCACATTCTAAAACTTTCTTTAAATGATTGTATGTAGTTTCACAGTTGTAAAATATGAAGAAATCATCTACGAATAATGCAACATACACTTTTACATTATCATGAATCTTTGTGAAAAGACATGGTTCATATTTTGATTTTGAATAGCCTAGTTTAAACAAACTTTCTTCCACCCTAGTATACCAAGCTCTGGCAGATTGCTTTAAACCATAAATGGCTTTCTTTAACTTTAAAACCTTATTTTTACAATCATTGGCAATATTTGAATTTTCTGGTATTTCCATGTATACACATTCATCAATATAACCATTTAGGAATGCTGTTGGGACATCTAAGTGATTCATTTTAAGATCATATTGCACACTCAACGCAAATAAAAGTCTCAATGTACAGTACCTTAACACAGGTGAAAATGTCTCGTCGAAGTCCACACCTTTCACTTGGGTAAAACCCTTAGCCACTAGTCTGGCCCTATAGCGCACTTCACCATCACTGTTATATTTCTTTTTAAACACCCATTTATTTTTAACCACTGTACCTACACTTGGTCTGTCCACAATCTCCCATGTATCATTATCTTGGAAGTACTGTAGCTCTTCTTCCATAGCCCTTTTCCATTGGATTTTCTCAGGACCACTCACAGCATCAATTACAGTAATAGGTTCACTTGTCATTTCTTCAACACACATGTTACTGATTCCATAATAATTTGGCTTCGATCTGACACGTTTGGTTGGTTGATTGACAATTTCCTGAGATATGATCTCCACATCTTCTGATGTTAAGGGATCATCAAACACTTCCTCAGGATCGCTCGATGACTCGCTTGGAACATATGTTGTGTCATCATCCTTCTCTGTGATCTCTGTGTTCTCCAGGTTCCTTGGCTGTCCCATTACTGGTTCCTCCTTCGTTGGCTGATTCTCTTGTACTATTATACTCGTTGTACTACTGTCATTAGTGTTTTCCATGACTACAACATCTCTGGCTATTTTTATATCTCGGCTCAATGAATTGTACAACCGATAACCTTTAACATTTTCTGAGTATCCCACCAAGTACATCTTTTCAGCTTTCTTGTCCCACTTCTTGCGACATTCTTTTGGTATGTGGACCATAACTGGACTACCAAAAACTCTTATGTGGGAGAGGTTAGGTTTTCTGCCCGTCCACACTTCATAAGGAGTAGTATTCCTGTTGAGACCAGCCACCGGTGTTCTATTTTTCAGATACACTGCTGTATTCACAGCTTCTGCCCATAACTGTTTTCCAAACTGAGCATCGAACAGGAGACACCGTGCTTTTTCAACAATAGACCTGTTATTTCTCTCACTCAATCCATTTTGCTCTGGTGAGTAGCTGTTGCTTTTCTGATGCTGGATTCCACTTTTCTTCAAAAAAATTTCCATTTCCTTTGAACAGAACTCTCCACCGTTGTCAGATCTTAACGTTTTTATTCTTGTGGACTGCTGGTTCTCAACTTGTTCCTTAAATTCTTTGAAGTATCTAAAAGTTTCATCTTTTGTTTTCAGAAAATAGACGAAACACATTCTGCTATAATCATCTACAAATAGCAAATAATATCTAGATGCACCAAGTGATCTGTTTTCCATTGGCCCACATAGGTCGGTGTGGATCAATTCTAGTACACTGCTTGTTTTGCTCGAACTAGGAGGGAACGGTAGCCTCGTTTGCTTGCCCTCGCAGCATACAACACAGTTGCCTTTACTGATCACACAATTTTCTTGGTAAGTTACACCTTCAACTGCACCATGTTTCATCTTCTCCAGATCATTTGCGTTCACATGACCTAGTCTTCTGTGCCATGTAGTACTCGAAGTCTGTACTGCAGCTGCCAACACCTGCTGCGACTTCACAATGTTTAGTTTGTACACATTGTTTTCCAAGTTTGCTTCACCAATGCATTCATTCTGAGCATTGTAAATGTAACATCCATGTTTGTTGAAGGATACTCTGTTACCATTTTCAACTATCTTGCTCACTGAAAGTAGATTCGTGGTGAGGTTCGGCACGCACAAAACATTGTTTACCTTTACCGCATATTCTGTCTCATTTACACACGTATGCAGTGTTAAATCTCCTGAGCACAGAACTTGCATATTCGACTGGTTTGCCACTATTATTTCTTTAGTTGTTGGTTGATATGAAATGTTTGATAACATATTTTCATTTGAAACAAGATGAGTACTTGCGCCGGAATCCACGTACCAATCGTTCTGATTGAAACTGTTCGTGAGAAAGACTGCGCTAAAAGCATTCATCTTTCCTTTCTCAATAGCAGTATTAGCAGTAGGGCACTGATTTTTAAAATGTCCAAACTTTTTACACCTGTAGCAGCGAATACGTTTCGGGAGCAAACGGTTATTTCCACTCGCTGTCATGGACGATGTTGACGTTTGCGTTTCGTTACTGCTCTGCGTTTTGCCGCGCTTTTGAGTAATAAAGGCGCTATTCGGACTAACCTCAAAATCAGAGCTCATATCAAGCAATTTTGTTTTTATAGCATCGCAACTGATTTTTATGCCTGAATGCTCTATTGCCATTATCATGGGGCTAAACTTCTCAGGTAGGCCTGCCAGCAACAGGGAGCCGATCCATTCATCATTTATCTCGAAACCGGTACCTTTGAGTTTCTGGGCGGTTTCAACGAGTTGAGATACGTAACTGGTCATGGAGTCACTGGTTTCTAATCGGATTGATATCAAACTTCTGAGTAGGCTGATCTTCCGCGTAAACCCCGAATCATCAAAGAGAGATTTCAATTTGCTCCATAGACCTCGTACCGTCGCTTCATTCTTGATATGTGTGAAGAGAGATGGATCTATCGTCATAATTAACTTCGCTCTGGCTTTCCTGTCTTCAACTACGGTTAGGGCGGTACTTTCATCATCCAAGACAACGCCTTCCAGGATCATGTAGTTTTCGACTGCAAACGCCCACTCGTCGTAATTTTCACGACCACGTAATTTTGGAACATTGACCGAGTAATTAGCCGTCATTTTGAGCATTTCTACACTACTATTTCTACCAATAACTAATTAAAATCGGGACTGGGCCCATAACCTAATGAAACAAGATGGAGGGTTGACAAAACTAGTAATTTTTATTCAACTTGTACGGTTACACATAAAACACATAAGATGGTGCTAGTAGTACAAGTAGAGCAGATGGCTACTGTAATAAACTGCATTCATTTTGTTACTTATATTTTCTACACTTATGACGCTAGTTATCCTAGTTATTTCCCATTCCTCATTGACTACGCTGTCATTACACTTTACGGAACATCCTTTATCTATTGCCCTACTACCGTACCTTATCTAGATCTAAAGAACTACCTCTTTTGTACCACCCTCTAGTTACTGTCCGTCAATTTGTACGTCCGATGAAGCGGACTACCCACGGGATTAAACTCCTTATTGATTATTGGACCCTTTTTATAGTGTGGCACAAGAAAATATGAACAAGCTCACAGTTTTGTACCAAATGTATCAGATGCATAATTATATTATGTATATCAATAGCGCTGTTCATATTACGGTCATGTGTCGAATGTAATACCTATTGTCAATATTACATCTAACCTTCTTTGTATTGCGCAATTTTTATAACTTAGTGCGAGCAGCAACAGCCGGTAAAATTGTCTACGACCTCTTATGTGAACCTATTCTAGATACGAGCTAACGTAGAGTTTCAGTCAGTGTTTCATGTGCGTTTGGTGCATAAAAATAATTATATTTTACTGTCTAAATAAAGAATCATTCTGTAAGCTTAAAAAAGTTACTTTGCCCATACTTGTTACTTGGACCAATCAGATGGATCATCCCTTCAACCTATATTATGATTTATACAGTATAGGGTCTCGTTATTGATACGAACTACAAACCCACTTTTTTCTTTGATGTGCACGTGATGCGAGCAAACATATCAATTTGGGGCCCAGTGGCCTTCTCGGTCTTTTTATATAAAATGTGTGTAAACATTGTTTTCTAGTCCTTTGGGAAAGAAATACGTGCTTGCAATCTGTTGTAACAATATTTATTTGGGGAGAGGCCTTTTTTGAAGGGACTTTTTAACTATAGAAAATTCAGATAACATAAATTGCAATATTTTGTGAAAATATGTATACCACTGATCTTTTTTAGATAGCAAAATGTATTAATTTTAGTAAAAACCGCAAAAGCTATTATCGTTCAAAATAACGTCCTATGAAAATGCACGACCGATAAAATACGAAAAGGGTACAATCTGTGTAAAGTATTTAGAAATATTTTACAACAAAAATGCAAAGCTAAATCTTTAACCATAAGTTATACCTATAGCTTTTCTGTACACATTTTTGGCTATCCACAAATAAACTGATACAATTGTGTTCCTCAAACAAGTGGCATGTGAGTGAAGTAAATTAAGTTTAATACTGTTATTTGACTAGTGGGAGCTGAAACTGAATTGTGGAACAACCGGATCGGCCCCAAATAGAACAAAGCCACCATAATCAGCTTAAACTAAATACACCGCGAGTAGTTCAAATTTGTATCTAATTAAATGTAAACATGCAAGTTTTGTTCAGGTAGTAATAATATTTTCCCATTTGAACGAGTTATAAAATTGTTAGTGTAATGAAATAAAACGAAATAATGTTTACATGGTAATGCCTGGGTAAGGTTAATATGACCTCCTATTTCCAGCACTTTAGCCCCCTTGTTCTCCAATCTTAGCCAAATCGTTAAAAGTCTTAAATATCCTACGTCCACCAAAAATCTTAAAAATACGAGTTTCCAGATTCAGCATTATTAAATAGAGTAATCTTCAAAGAGGAAAGTAAAACTTTAGAAATACCCAGTTCCCACGGCAGTCCAAGAGATTTACACAGAGCATCTTGCAAAGCGCTACAAAAGCGCATCGTTAGCTTAAACGTGGCCATATTGTGACTATCTCGTAAAAATACAATGAATACACAAAAAGGAACAGTGCCTGCATCGTTTCATAGGCATTACTTGCTGGAAAGTACTCTTTTCTGGCGGCACGCCAAACCACAGCCTGGGATAAACAGTCTGCAAAGTTAATTATATTGGCGCTAAGTGCCTATGACAACGCAGTGGCACTAATATGCCACAACTACCTAGTTAGCTGAATTTTGGCTAGTTGGACATGATGGTAGAATAGTTATGTTTTTACTAGCCCAACGGCCAAAGAATAACGAATACTTAATACCTACTACGTATAGAATGGACACTGCCGTATCTCGAGTATTGAATTCTTTTGAACGAGACACACACAGATGCGCGTGTACAAGTATGACACACAACATATTTATACACCGCTATTTTGTAACTACCAAAAAAAATTAAGGACAGTTACAGCAGATGCACGAAATGATAATGGCATCGTCAGATTTTTTTTTAATTTCAGTCAGTAAAACCGCAGTAGCTATCATAAATAAAATAGGTAGGATATGGATAGTTTGTTTTTATTTTTGTTTATTTTTTTATTATGTTTCTTTGTACCTGCTCGTGTTGTCTAAATGTTTGATGTTTTATTTTCATTGTATTGTATTGTGTGTGTCAAATAAATATATTCTTATTCTTATTCTTATTCTTATTCTTATAAATCCATGTCTAACTCATCTCGTCTCCTTTTCAGGTTATAATTTTTTTTCACTTTTTTGAGTTTTAACTACATACATGTGAGCAGTAACAGACACCGAGACGACGTTAAAACATTTTTTAATAATCAAAAACCAAATGGTATTGCTTGCATAAGTGCTTCAAACAAATCAAGTGCAAAACGGGCACTTTTGCCAACTCATTTTATCAAAGTTTGACAACTCAAAACCGACCAAGCTCACTGAAATACTAATTTGACAGCTGCCAACAAATTCCACTTTCAGCTAGAAGCTAGAACTAGTACGTGCAACATAATTATTTAACCCTGCTCCGGCGCTAACTAATGCACGCTATTACACGGCTTGTTTCGGTCGTTCAGGCCTTTGCTAAATGTAAACAATAGCCGACCCCGGTCGGTAGTTTGTCACTCGTTTTCCAGTTTTGTTTTACGTCTGCGCCGGCTTTTTGATACTTTTTGCCGTTAACATTCGATATTTTACTGACCTTTCATGCGGAAAGCCTTGTATATTGCGTGACGATGTTGCTACCGTTTTTCAGAGGCTGCATTTGCATAGCATGTTAAATCTATTTGGACATTATCTGTCTTATGTTTTTGTAAAGTTTGGAGAAGTGTTCGGCTTTCTTGTGGTAAGACAATGTATTTTATTGACTTTGTCCCGTAGTTTTTCTAGTGCATGCGAGGACACTTGATAAGTTACTCAATTGAGTGAAACCTGAAGTATATTACCTTTACTTTGATAGAATTCTGCTTGGTGAAATTTATTAATATTTGCGTTCCGTGAATGAACAATTACGCCCTTGAAAAATCCCCAAAAGAGCCAAGATTAATAGGTTCAAGTTGATGGAAATAAATAAAGCGTCCGCCAATTTCGGCGGAATCGTGAATTATTTGGGGTAAATTGTAAAATTAATAAGTATATTGAGCGCAGTGTCGGCGGCTATCAATTACACGGTTGTTTTCACGAAATTAACGAGAGGTCCTTTTTCGAAGCGCTTTAAAACAAGAGGCTTCGATCGGTTTTGAGTTTATTGTCAATAGGGCTTTCAAACAAATGCGATGCGGGCTCTGTATAAATATTTTACTTCTGAACGGGTTAAACTCTAACTAATGAGAATTGATAAACACGTGTGTACACTTAGGTACACTTCACGTAAGAATAATGAGCTTGTTCTTTTTTACGATGAATAAATATTCTGTCATATATTTTGCGAGTTCTTTTTCGAAAGCTTTTTTCTACTCGCAAATCCCTTCAGACTTCAGTCGGTCATTTTCCTAATCAAAGTATATGGTTCAACACTTTTTCAATTTTCTGATAAAATAGATACTTGTAAAACTGATTTACTTTAAATTATTGGTCATTTCAATTGTAAGTGAATTGAATAAAATTCCGTTGAATACCTACTTACTCATTTCATAAACTTTATTATCTGATGCGGCACGTCATTTTTTCCATATTTAATTTAAAACCACGAAGAAATGTGTCTAAAATATAAATATGTAAAAAAGTAGGATTATTAATTTTGATTGCCTGCATTTACATACAAGTTTTATTAAATCTATGACTATTGTCCCTCACGAAACCCACAAATTCAGAATTACACACATTCAAAGATACAATCGGGCTACAATTAGCGGTCAATTAAGCCAGAAGCTCTATTAGGTAGAATTGGCCCATAAACATTATTGGTCGGCCAAATCTACATTTGATAAGGTTATTGCGCCCGTTGTATTAATTAGTCTAGGGTCCCGCAGACCGCAATGGCCTATTGACGGTTATTTGTGTGTCAAATATATAAGAGTAGGCGGTTGGGCAACCTGTATATTTTATTATTTTTTCATGAGACCAACTTAATCGAAAAATGGCATAAGGTCATTTTTTGAATACAAGCTAATTGTAAAATATTTTTCTTTTTGTGCTTATAAATAAACAAAATTCGAAAACAATATGTCAAATATAGGTATCTCTTTATAAAAGAATACAAACCTCTAGTTATTTGCATGGAACATTATCAGCGTCTAGAGAGTTTTACTTTAATATTATATATATATTTTTTTATAATTCCTGTTACCTAATCGTGCAAATTCTATATTAGGTAGGTATACTTCTTTTCTAATAAGTTACTGCACTACCTGTACAGTGTACACTTGTGCCGCTCATAAAATATGAATGGTTATTACATCACACTACGCTGCTATACACGCTTAAATCAATGTGCTTATAAAATGTTACGAGTAAGAAGCATGATAGGTTCAGTTTGAGAAACAAAAAGAAATTGTAGATACAAATATAATAAAGAAAATATAAAACATATGAGTACCTACATAAAGTCCTTTATCAGCAAAAGTAAGTAACAAGTTTGATTAATTAACATGGCTTACGACAATGTTAGTTGAATCAAATGTTACCTTAACGAAGCTGAAACTAGCTTTTTACCATATAAATATGAAAGGTCACGGAATATATAGAAAACGAGTAAACCTTTACAAAACGTTTCCAGAAAGTCTGTTTACGAAAATGAACCATTTTTCTTGCACAAAGTTGAAACCAATTTTTTAGTTAACTTGTTGTGTCCCACAGCTGGGCAAAGGTCTCCCCCAAGTAGTATGGACAAGTAAATACCTAAGTTCGAATGAGGCAGTGGCCAACTCTTGTGACGGTATGAACAGATATTTGGTTAGTAAAGTATAAACGTCAAAACTATCAGAAGGTTAGCTACTATGGGGCTTATTACAAGAAAATGAGCCGAGTTTAGACCAAGTCTAACTAAAAAACTGTCCCTAGAAAAACGATCTTTAAATACTCGTCCATAGAACGTTTTTTAGTGGTAACAGTTTTGTTTTGACATGTGTCAACATGGGGTTCAACCAAGGTTTTACGTTTTTATAACAAGCAGCTATGAGTTAGAAATCGTAAATTAATATGCATCAATTTACAATTCACAGCAAAACATAAACTTTATCTGAAAAAATAGATCTCTAATATAATCTTCAGTCGGTGTAACTGCATAAGTTTTGCCTGTTTATCTTTTCACATTTAAATTCTAACTACAATCTAGCCGACAAACATTAATTACAAAACCCGCGGCTTAACTTTATTATTCAGCGTTTTTCATTAACCCTACTTTATGGTGGACATTAAAATTTCATTAAAAACGGCGTATTTTTCTATTGCCATAAACGTGACCAACAAATGAACAGGTGCTGCGAATAATTGTAAAAATATGCATTTAACTTAGCGAGCGATTTTTATTTTAAGTTATTCCAATATCGCGAAAACGCAATATAATACACACAATACAAACATGGTGTAAAAAGACTACTACCGAAAACTGATGTTGCAATCAGACAATGATTCTAAACGTATTTAGCGAAAAAAAAAACAAAAAAGAATTGTTGACTTAGCTACCTCATTTTATGTTATTTGCGGTTATTTACTACTAGTACTACATAAAAAGACCTACCTAATGATTTCATTGCAATCTACGTAAAACAACGCGCAAAAGTACATAGTCAAAGAGTAATCTTCAAACGCTGTTTTCTCCGGATATAATGATTTTTTCAGAAAATGCTTTTGGATTTGGTTGTGCGTTGGGATGCTGTACCTTTCGGCTTCGGTAGACGTCTTTTTACACCCTGTATATACAATATCTTTTCTATTTTTTTTTTAATTTTGTCGAAACTCGACAAACATGCCAAGTTGCAACAGAATCAAACTCTAATTTTAGCTCAATTCAATTACTAAATTAGTTTTGTAATTGATTGTAATTGATGTATCAACACTTGGATTGAGAAAATTAGATGATATTTTAATATATCATATTGGGAAATTAAATAAGACCAACTTGCATACGATACTAAAAGTAGTAACCTCGCACTAGTGGTTATAAAAATGTATTTCGGAGTGATAAATGTGTGACAGTTTGAAATAGCAAATACTCCAAACAACTGTTTGGAAAAGTGTATAACGGCACTTTTTATCGTTTTAAATGTTATGCTCTTACATGTTTTAGTTTGAAAATATTTTGTCACCAACTCTTTCCAAATAGAAAAATGTTAGGAATTTTCAATTTGATATATATGTGAATGTAAAATAAACAGAACGTATGTATGTACAGTCAGCAATGAAAGTCGATTAACAGTTGGACTTTTTAAAATTTTGTTTTCGAAAACCAAGAAAAAAAACTTTTCTTGGGAAGTTATTATGAACCTTTGTACATGTACTTTCTAATTATTGTTTTGTAACTATTGTCTTGTGTACAATAAAGTGTGGCGACCTCTATCTACCATCGCCTGAACTATAAGCTGAACTTCAAGAGATGTCAATTACAGCGACGTACTTCGGAGCTGTACAACTAGATGGCGCTAGAAACACGCAAAAAGTAATAACTATGTCTATATCTGTGGAAAAATTTCTAGATCGCGCTGACGAAGTTTACTGGACGCCTGAGCCTATATAGAACTATCCGAGTATAACTGTTGGCCGAAAGGCCCTAAGGTAAGTGTGCCAGTTGGGCAAACCTTAGTGAGGCGAGTACTCCCTCTTTGTCATAACTTGGGGGAATACCATTCTACCCCCAAAAAAGAATTACAGAATTACAGAACCAAGACTTTATTTTCAAATATTAGTGAAAATGTGGGTCATGATGTTTACGGATTTCAGAAATATTCAGATTTGTGAAACATAGAATGTTAATCGACTTTCGTTGTTGACTGTACCTAATTGTTTAAACTACTTTAAAAACGGAGGTTCTATGGTTCGATAGGTTCATAATTTTTTTTAAGTACCGATATCACTGTCAATTTGATAGCATTCTTAAAAGCACAGTATCCAGTTATATTAAAAACTATAAAACAAACTATCCTGTTTGCTAGAATCGAGCGTGTCACCCCACACTTAGACAATGCTCGGGCCACGTTAGCTTTGCGTTCAAAAATATTGTATATCACATTATATACGATTATTACTACGATTACTCGGTAAGTATTTATTGTACTAATTGAATTAATCGGGTCCAGTCACGAAAGGTTCATCGGTTTGCAGTAGGGTATAAATAGAGCTTAATGTGTCATGGTTAAAGTCAAGTGCGTTTGTGTGATATGCTTAAATAAGTGGTAGGATAAATGAATAAACTTCTTTCGAAGTGCAAAATGCATTAACCAACTAAACTAAAGCTTACTTTGTTCATAATTTGCTAAGTAGGTAAGGTATAAGACACCTTGTTCTTAGTCACTAGTTTTTTAGACTCACTCAGACTCATAATTTCGATAGCTCACCAAAATACTGCAAAAACAACGTTGACTGGTGCGTAGGAATAAAAACTCTGAACATGACTAATTCTCTCCAATTGCGAGTCAGTATTGAGTGTACAAGTGCTCTTAGTTCACAGCAGTTTAATAGCGGACCTAGCCTTCGTACTCAAAACCCTTTGAACCAAATAAAGAACGCCACATTCACATAGCAAGCCGAATTCTGACTTTGGAACTAGCATCTGATTCTGCTGGTAACCAAACAAATGCATGTTCATTTTAGGAATTCTTTTGATTTTTTGAAGAAACGTAACATAAATGGACTTTTATAACTATTCATGGTAACGACAGGTTGAATGAAAAAATATTCATATAACATTCGTTTTAAATCAGGTGTTATAAAAAATGGTGTTGAGTCACAAAAACAGAATGAAATTATCAACTTCTGTGGCTATTAAAAATTAAATTATGAAAAAGCTCTTGTGAATGTTTATTCAAATGCAATTTATTTCTAGATGAAATTGTTTTTCCAGATTAGAACTATGCTCGGTAAACTTTTAGAAGAACACGCTTTCATTGTAAATGTGGCTGAAGTAGACTTCAAATTATATTCTTATTTTTCTCTTTTTAGTGTGTAGAAGGTTCTTCTGTTTGTGTTCTGTGAAGTCGGTTCAATTTTTTTTTCAAAAATGTTTTATTACGAAGATTTTTTTACAATTTATTTAACTGCTTTTTGTAGGTAAAGTACCAATATGTTTTTGTTCAAACATCTGGTTTTATCTTACAGGGTCCTAAACATAGGTTCATAATATTCAGCGAAGCTTTCTCAAGTATAAGTAACTTAAAGACAATTATCTCTCAGAGGATAATTTTTAAAATTACTAAATGGACTCAATTTAGAATGAATCAAAACCAAATGCATGGTTTCATTTTATGAATCAAAACCAGTCTATAACAAAATGATATACTTACTACTTATTAGCTGAAACATGGATAACAAAGTAGTGATCTGAAGATCTTACATAAATATTCACTTATAATACCACAAGAGCTTCAAAATTATCGGGTATTTCCCGATAGGTTCGTTGCAAACAAATGAAGGAGTCAAGTTTGAAGTTTTTCAGGTTTTTCAGATTTTTCCTGAAAAACTTCAAACTTGACGATTTTATTTGTTTGCAGGGAACCTTGAGGGAAATGCCAGATAATTTTGAAGCTCGTGTGGTATTCGGGGGATTATTTTTCCGTCCCAAATGTCGGCCAATAGAATTGCACCATGAGACGAAATGATGAAATGAATGAAATGGCAACTACCAGAGAAAATTTTCAAAAAATTATCAGTATAATACCATGTAGGTTGTACCACGTGACGTCGAATGGTGCAATTCTATTGGTCGATATTTGGGTCGGAAAAATAATCTACATAAAACTGCACTTTCATAGCGCCTGTATGTGTCACTTTGGGCCAGGAAAATGGCGATTCTAAGGATAAAGTGCATCGCATCTCCATTATACACGGGTGCAACAGTGTAATCCTATGGAAAAATTGTTGTGCAACAATAAGTAATGCTTATTTCATTTTAAATAGGAGTTGTACTGACTTTCGCACTACAACTATCTTCGATTTAGATACTGACACTCTTTGAATGACTTATCCATTCTTTTCTCGCATGAGTCATGTATGCTAATTAGTAACTTTGAAAGTGTTGATGAAATTCTGAATTCCGAACTCAAATTAACATTCAACCAGCAAGTCCGTCGGGATTGGCTCTATATTGTTTTTTCGCAACCATAGACCAGATAAATATGCACTACATACAGGTATTTAGCGTAGGTATTACTTTCTTTGAATATATTATAAATAAGTTATCAATGTGTAAATAAGTTACGTATGTGCATATTCAAATTTGGTACATGTTATCTCAGAATTAAAATCAGCGCAAGTAACTCGTACTCGTTTCTCCATAGCCCCACGACAATACCAGCGACAGACGTAGCTCGGAGGCTGATATCGATTACCGACCCCACATAATTGCCTGCCCTTTCTTCTTATTGACAGCGACCTCGGAAATCATCTTCGCCATATTTAAAATGGAAATTACACTGCAGTTCAGTGTAACTGGTTATTTGCAAGCCAGTGGAGGACGTAATAGATTTAAAATCTGATGAAGGATTTGAGAGACCGTTGGAACAATTTGAATGAAATGGAACGAGAACTTTGCCATTTCAAATGGAAATTAGTTTTGGTAGTAATTATACCGAAATAGTTTGAAAAACGCATACCTACACCTAAATCAACCAACCTCTACTAATGTAGTTATTTATGGTTTAATAACTTCTCTTAAAAATACAATTATTTAATCTCTTAGCAAACACAATAATTGGCAAATTGCTTAAAAATAATGTGAATCCATCTAATATTTCCTTCTATTTGCAATATGTACTTTAATTTTCAAAGCTATTACTGCTTTTCAGTTTTGAACAAGAACATTCAATTCCCATTTGGTCACGATAACTCGTTTATTTTAATTGAATAGCGATAGCGATTGTTAATTAACACTTCAAACTGCAAAAAGTTCAAACAAAGAAAAGAGAAAAACAATGTTTGCCGCTTGTTGTTCTTCACATTATTAGTTTTGTATGAATGTGCCTCTAGGGTTATCAAAGTACAATATTCATTATCAAATTGTTTTCGTTATGACCAAATGTTATGAGCCACGCAGTGGACCCCACAAAATATGACGCGCAGACGCGGAAGACCTAGGATGAGATGGCGGGACGAGCTGGACTCTCACCTGAGAACTTGGCCTGTTGCTGCGTTAAATCGCGAAGAGTGGAAGAAGGGAAGGGAGGCCTTTACCCTGCAGTGGGACAACACAGGCTAAATAATAATAATAATATGACCAACTGAAACATTTCTATTTTGTATCAAAAAAATATTTTTATTTGGAATTGAATTTTAAAATGTTTTATATTATCAATTTTATCATTAAGGCATCGAGTTCACTAGGGTTTTATTTTCTACCTAATTTTCAATAACTGAATTTGTGTCAAAAACCAATGACTTTGAACAAGATAAATAAAATACTGAATAAGTAATAAGTAGGTACATACTATCAAATAAGAATATTAAAAATCTTCTAATAAATTGCATAGCTCCCTCATCATCTAGGTTATAGAAAGGTCACAAAAACCCCATTCAATCCGAGTGAATTAAGAGGACCAATTAATTACTACGCTGCATAACTTTAAGCTTCCACAGAATTCGGTGGTAACCCTAGCATTCGCCGACCGCGAGTTGAACCCCGCTCCATGGGGAGAGCGCCATATTAAAGTGCAGAACAATAAATTTAAATAAAGGATAGTTATGCGGTTTTCGTGTCCGCCAGTGTATAATGTAACTAATTGCGAGTTTGCAGTTCAAGATAATGTTTCACCTGTGGACGTAACTTTGTATTAGCGTTACAAAGAATAAACCCTGTTTACAGGGTGCGCAATACTTGTGTACTTAACTTACCTAATCGATGGAACTTGTGTATGAAATAAATGTTATTTATTTTATTTAATACAACTCTGTGTCCGTTTCTCAAAGCATAGGCGGTATTTAAACCAGAAAATACACTATAATACAAATCTTTACATTTATCTGAAGCAAATTTTTATCCACTTAGTTCGTGTTCAAATTAATCTCCTACCTTTCCTACTCCGTACACTTCTTTCTGAATCATAAAGACAAAAAAATCTTGAAAACTGATCATATTAGATTCCCATAAAATAAACATCATTATAGGTACACAGTCACAGACAAAAGTGCTCGTTGTTTTCGCGGGCTTGCAACGAAATCCTATTAGCGGTTGTCCTTTTGCGTGGTGTTCGGCTTTTTCACTATTCGCGAGTCGTCACTTTGTGACTGCTGGACCGTTTCAATAAATGTTTTGACAGCGGCCAAAAGCTTCACGCTGAATGCACAGTTGTTAATTGAATGTCTTGTTACTATCGGTCCAAGATGCTAGAGCAAAGTTACAAATTACGTTTCATTATCTCGACTATTTTTGAATCGATTTCGATTATTTTCAGTAATTCAAATTATGTTTTTGGAACGTTGAAATTGTCAGATTTATTTCAAGCTCAATATTTCTTTCAGCGCATTTTAAAATCCCATAGCACTTAAGTATTGCACAATGTCCTTCCACAAGTCGACTCGGCACATGAGCCTCATAAACAAGTCTGGTGCCACCACACCCGCACTAAGCGCATCACTAGTCGCGCAGTAAATCTCGAGCGCACGTGTGCGCGGAGCTTTATGCGACCACTAGTGTCGTGTGTGAGAACCCTTATGGCGAATTGTTCTAGTTTCGATTGCTTTTATGCGCTGAAGTATTTGTTTAAAGAATGAGTGGCATTTTCCTAAGCTATATTGAGTTTTTCATAACCATAAATAAAATTAAGAATGGTTCAAACAAGAACCTACATAATTCTTTATGTTTTGTATGTATTGTTAACTTAAGTTCAGTGGACTAGAATTAGAACTTTCAAGCCCATAGCAAACGCAATGAATTTAATGCTCAGATTAAAAACACGGCCCTAATTCTAGGTCTCGCATGACGTATTCGCTGAACTTCTACAATACTTACCTACTAAAGTCAGCACGAAAACTCGCACGTAAAGTAGCACGAAAAGTTGTCCGAAACTATGTAGTAACGTACGAACTCGAGAAATGAAAGTTGACGCACTGTATATTTATTTCCGTCGAGTTAATTTACTTTGCGAATCTCTTTCGTAAGTTTCTGTAGGCTTTCAGGAATTCTTTCTTTTCTATTTTTTTCGGGTTCTTTGTGTAAGAATTCTTGTAAGGTTGTTTCTGTATTTTTTTTTTGCTATGCGTAATAATATAAAATTTCCTTTCAGTTCAAAAAACTCAGAATACTTTATTCATTTACGTGCTTTTTCTCTTGTTACTTACTCTATGAGATTATATCTCATCCACAGTTCTTTTTCATCTTTATATCACATTTTTATAGGCGGCGACGGGCTTGCAACCTGTCACGTATGGAATACTAACTTCTGCAAAATGTGGGCATGTATCAAATATGTGTTTGGACATGCCTCTGACTACCCCCTTATACATCTTCAAAGAATCTGGAATAAGTAACTTAAAAAGATCTGAGAGAATGTCTACCGCACCTTGGGGATACAGTCGTGAACCTGCTGTTGTTTATCACATTTTTCTTGATCCATACATTCATTGATGGAATACAATCTCTTATGTATTTCCATGGCATCTATATTCTCTAACCCAAAACAACATTTTAACTAATAATTAACTTTAGAAACGAATTCGAAGCGAAACTTGTTTAATTTGTGGCGTGAAGAAGTGTCCCTCCGAACGTCGCTTAGTCACGTAATGGCTCTTAGAACTGCTGCGTAACAATCGTTGATGGAGGTTTTGGCTGTCAACGAAGGTAAAGTTTTTCAATGCATTTCTCTACATGAGAAATGAAACAGAAACACGGCTGTAAGAGAAGGGAAAACAAGCCTTTATTCTGTTTCTTCCATGCAAACAAGCCATTTAAAATTCTGAACATGCGGTAAGCGTTCAAATATACTAGTGAAGATGAATTTTAATATGGGTACTAACCTCATTTTTAGTACTTGAATAATAATGTTTTTAAAATTCGAACGTAAAATTTTAAATTTAAACGAAATACTTTTAACTAGACAACGAGAAGAAAGTCCAAATTTAAAACACAGTGATTGTTATTTCAGCAATCATTGCAGGGGCTTTTGGTGCTCTGAGCTCTACCTGTGTCAGGGATGTTGGAAACTTTTTTCCGAACACCTTTGGAGCGCCATTGACGCTTAATGAGCCACTTTGCCACCCCTCTCTAAGTTTAAATGTTTTGCCCTTTTCACTTTTAAATTTAATTTTTGAGTAACGACTGCGGGTGATTATTTTTTATCATTTTACGCTTCACCAATCTCTATTGCAAAGAATAATCCAATTAAGATCTTAATTAAGCCAAATTGATTACATAATAAACATCAGTCATCGATTTACTGTATAAAAATATTTTTTTAACTTTTAACAGTTTTAACTACGTAGTTCAAAATTTCATATTTATCACCCAGTTATTTAGTAGCCAAAGGTGTCAAAGTAGGCTAGGCAATGCAGTGTACCAACCGCGGTAATCCAATTTGCAGTAAGTTTCTCCAAGTTGGCCAACTTGCCAGACTTAGTGATTTAAATTTAGAACTTGGTCCGAGCCACACTTGCAATTTTAACGATCACAGTTTGGCACACCAGGTTAGATGCCATTTCGGATTTGGGAGTTTTTAGTGACTATTAAAGCAGCTATCGAAAGCTATTAGTAAAAAGCAAACAGATATTTACCAACAGGCCCTTCAATATGGGAATATAGGTAAAATAATATACAAGGTACCTGTAGGTACAGAATAAATTATAAAACAAAACGTGTCATCAATATTTAAGTTCACGTTTTTTTTCTCCTTGTATATCCTTATAAAAGATAAAGTCATCCTAAACATTATACAAACTTGAATGTAATATTGTGCAGTATACTGTTGTCACGTAATGTCACAAGCATAAACTCCTGAATGAAGTTTATTATCTCCACTTAGTTCGGAGCTAAGCTAACAGGAATAACGAAATTAAACTGAAATTTACATTGAACCTCAACTTTTAGTTTAATGTCATAGCTGTTGAACAACTCATTTTAAAGTTAGTTAAAATAATCGACTGTAAAATTTTTTGTGCCTAGGGATAAACTGTTTTTGATATCTTCAAAGGATTTGGAATACTTTCATAAAAGATCTGAGAGAATTTCTACCGTGCCTTGGGGATACAGTCGTGACCCTGTTTACGTTACACGAGCTCTTAACGGTGATGGAAAACATCGTGAGGAAACCCGCAGCTTACTCAGCTCCACACGTATTGACGTTGTCTTTCCTGTGGACCAGGCTGATTAAGCTGAGAGAATGGTTTAGGTGCTGGGTTGGTGCTGGTTGCCTCCTGATGCTGTATTACTAATCTATTAAGGATGTAAAGGCTTAAGTTTTTTATTTTATTTATAGGTTTACAGTAAAAGTAGTGTATGGAAACAAAACAGGGTACAAACAAAGTAAAAACGATGATCATAAACTGTCAATACCCGGTACATAAACCCGAGTTCATAAAGTACAGCTAAAAGCGAATTGAACTTTATAGATCGTAAAAGCATCTAACGAAAAGCTAGAGACGACTCAATGATGGCATCTCGGTATAATTTACCCGAGTGACGTTTTTATTCCAAGCTACTTTATGAGATCGTTCGCGATACCACAGCCCAGTAACGAGAGAGCTATGCTACTTCAGCTACTATACTGACGCAGATTTATACGTATAAGATCAGTATTTTAAAATAGACAGATGAAGCTGATAAACAGAATTAAGAATATAACCAAGTTATATTTCCTAGGAAGGTTGACGAGTACTACTACTTCTACCTTCGTCCATTATTAAAGACGAAAGAAAGCTTAGATAAGGAAGAGAGATATATTCGCCGTATTGAGAAGCATCAGGCTCACGAATATACAAATAACAGTTAGGTTATTGTACACATACCATGTAGCACAACTTCATCAAGCGTAGCTCTGTAGCTCTGCTACGAAAGTGCTACATCCCGGAATTGCAGCAGCGCGTAGGTTTATGTATTTTGCAAGTTGAACTATTGGATGACGGTAGTGAGGTATTGTAGCGAAAGAAACGCGTATGCTGTTGACCATGGTTTATTTCACACGAGCGGTACGGAGCGGGACGCGGACGCTGTAAGCCCGCCTCACACACACATACATGTAATTGCACACTACTTACATAACTATTCGTTAATACTCTGCAGAAGTGACCTATCCATTCTATTATCACTGTGA
Organism: Epirrhoe tristata; assembly: GCA_951394285.1. Lineage (NCBI taxonomy): Eukaryota > Metazoa > Arthropoda > Insecta > Lepidoptera > Geometridae > Epirrhoe > Epirrhoe tristata. Next base: position 6,174,697 of record OX596145.1, read on the forward strand.
CAATACCTCCCCCGAATTTACCGTCTTCAGGATACAGCACTCTTGGACCCCGGCACTATCAATTCACTCAGGCTGTTAACTGAAACCGAGTATTTCACTGTGATTCACAACAATTACTTTGAGCTGTTCAACTGGAATGTTAATGAAGGGTAAGATTTCGAGAATACGAAGAATTCTTAATTTCTTTGATAGTAAGAGATTACTTTTTCAGCGCAGTTATGCTCGCGGCACCGAGATAAAAGATGATTCACGCTAGACTGACTGGGACAGTCTGTGAGTGATAAAAACGAGGATCCATTGCTAAGTGGGACTAAAACGGTCGCAAAGCAATTATTTTGCCTGATTCTTATTAGAATCGGCATAATAAGAACTGTAGTAGTTTCGAATTTAGACTGCTATTATTTCATTAAAACAAAATATATTCAATAGATAATTCAGTCCAGGGGGGTTATTCGCGTTCGTTTGATGAATATTCGGATGCTTGCTTTAAGAACTACATGGTATTCAGTCGATAAGATCAACGTTAAAACACAATCTTAACCTAGGACCAAATATACCAAACCGAAAAATTGGACCTTGGAGTCAGAAATCGCAGTAACAAACATCCGAATATTCATCAAACGAACGATAATAAGAACGGGAATACGGCCTCAGTTCCGGATGTGTTTCTTTAGTTAGTGCACGAAAGGAGACTCTTAGAGGCGCACTTATAATCCTTTCGCCACACTGGTTCGAAACAACCTGGTGACACGACAAGAAGAAGTGGTCCCAAATAACAAATAACCAGAAGGTAATAAGATTTTGGTTCACTAGATCACATAAATGCTACCGGTTATATGGACAATGTAATGTAGACTGTACACACAATAACAAAAGTTACAGCAGTATTGAGCGTAAGGGCCTGCGCCTTAGGGCACGCGACACACATGATATATTGCCCTGCATTGTAGCCTTTATATTACAGCCCGAGCTTACGTGTACAACTAGCTTCTGCCTACGGCTTTGTTCATGCTATGATGATCTATTGCGATGAATGATTCAAGATACAATACGAAAATGAACATCGTAAGCATAGTTCAAGTAAAATTCAAATAAATGAATTACAGAAAAATATAACAAGCGTTTCTTCCATTGCCCAATTTATTTGCCTTTTCAGGGTATCGTATGTAGATTTGTGAGTAGGCAATTTATAAACAGGATAAACTTGTAATTGAATGATAGTTTAAGTGTAGTGTGTAATACAACTATTTTATTAAAACAAAGTATGTGAGTGTCATGGAACACTCGGTTAGAACGAAGTTTCAACTTTGAAATTTGGCCTTTGTCAAATATTAAAATCCTAGTACTAACAGGGCCTACTTACATCCTCGATACCTTCCGAAAAGGAACTTCGTTTCAAAAAAACTTGCTAATGGTTTCTCCATTTTTTATGGAGGAAGGTCTCGAACGTTCTGAAGTAAAAAACAGAACAGGTTCACGACTGTATCCCCAAGGTGCGGTAGACATTCTCTCAGATCTTTTTATGTTACTTATTCCAAATCCTTTGAAGTTATCTAAGGGGGGTAGTCAGAGGCATGTCCAAACACATATTTGATACATGCCCACTCGTGCCACGTTCTGAAGTGTGCACTTATTATTTTGCATTCGTACATCTCCCTACTTTATAGGGACTACGTACATTCGTCTGTCTGAGCAATGTTTGGTTTGAGTCCCCTCTTGCCAATTTTCACCTGGAACCCCGCGGCTCCCTCGGATTTATGTGCGCTCAGATATCATCTAACGTCTCCTAAGAATTCAGAGCAGTTTCAAATTAAGAACAAGATTGCTGGAAGCGACTTGAGTTTTGGCGTTCTTATTTTGAATTCAAATATAGAACATCTCGCTGACAGAAAGCAGGAAACTTTTTGAATTCGCAGAAAAAGGTTTCGTTTGCAATGAGAGTAAGCAAGGAGAATGTTTATCGTCGATCTAGATTTCTACAAACTGTATTTATTTATTATAATAAACTAAAACACTATTACAACTATTTTAGTACTCATTCATTGCCACAAAAATAGACTCGTGTTACATCAAACTCATTAATGAAAGGGGTTTCTTTGAGGCGCACATAACAACCCTTTCACCACAGTAGTTCTTAAGAATTAGTGGCACGACAAGGAGATGTTTAAAAGTAAATGGCATTTCCTGTGGATGAGTACCTCCATGTCCGTAAAAACACGGGGGTCGAAGGGTGTCGCTTACAATATTACGATGTTAACCACCGGAGACGATTTACATAATTCATTGAAGGGCCCGATCGCGACTCTAACTCAGCATCCACCATCCCGCAAATAAATGGCTGGAGCACTTTGTTGAACTTTAATTGTATAGATACCTGCAATTATGTTTAAGCACGTGTTCCGGAAAGCACTTACACAAAATCTCAATAAAAAAGATTACCCGCCTATAGTACTCACTATGTTAGGAAATAAAGATTACCCGCTATAGTATCCACTATGTTAGTAAATAAAGGTTACCCGCCTATAGTACCCACTATGTTAGTAAATAAAGGTTACCCGCCTATAGTACCCACTATGTTAGTAAATAAAGATTACCCGCCTATAGTATCCACTATGTTAGTAAATAAAGGTTACGCGCCTATAGTACCCACTATGTTAGTAAATAAAGATTACCCGCCTATAGTATCCACTATGTTAGTAAATAAAGATTACGCGCCTATAGTACCCACTATGTTAGTAAATAAAGATTACCCGCCTATAGTATTCACTATATTAGTAAATAAAGGTTACGCGCCTATAGTACCCACTATGTTAGTAAATAAAGATTACGCGCCTATAGTACCCACTATGTTAGGAAATAAAGATTACCCGCCTATAGTATCCACTATGTTAGTAAATAAAGGTTACCCGCCTATAGTACCCACTATGTTAGTAAATAAAGATAACCCGCCTATAGTATCCACTATGTTAGTAAATAAAGATTACCCGCCTATAGTATCCACTATGTTAGCAAATAAAGATTACCCGCCTACAGTACCCACTATGTTAGTAAATAAAGATTACCCGCCTATAGTACCCACTATGTTAGTAAATAAAGATTACCCGCCTATAGTACCCACTATGTTAGTAAATAAAGCCTATTATACTGTGAAAGAATATCTTGACGACCGTAATATTATTTGATTGCTTAGTGTAATTTAATTGCCTTTTAATTAATAATTTAATATCTATTTATTTATTTAGTAATGACTTTGTAAAATGTTTGTATGCTAATCAGCAGGATCTAGAGATTCTTAGTTTTACGCGCAACCCTCTACTCTGTAACCTAGGTTCACAAGCAAAAAATAAAAACATGTACCCTACAAATAAACGTTATTCTTGAGTTTAAACTATATAATATAGGCATGCTGATTCTTAGTTTAAAGAGTTTCCATTCGAAATGTCTAATGGAAAGAATGTCTTCGATTTGTTCGATATTTGAAAAAATATCACACAATTTTGATATAAAAAAAATGGAACCTTTTATTTATATTTAAAAGTTACTGTATGCTGTATTGAATGAATCAGCTGTACTGATGCGTGTTTCGAATAATTCATTGGAGGCACGATCATGGCCCTCGCCATATGTCCCGATTTAACCGGAGAACGTTAATTGCTCCTGTAGCGGTTTGGGGTTATCGGCTCATTGGGCCGGAGGTATGCCGATGTTATCTCAACCTAATTATGCGGGAATAATTAGAATTACATCACTAATTTTATTTAGTGTTTATTATTTTTAATTCTTCTATGTTTTTTTATTACTTATGAATACTGCTTATAACAAACTTTATTTTATAACAAACCTGTAGATCACATCTTACTACTAAGCAAGGTCTTACTATATAAACTATATCTAAAATAAATTAAAATAAATAAATAATGCTGGACTTTTCACACAGCATCATCTAGCCCCAAAGTAAGCTTGAGCTTGTGGTATGGGTACTAGATGACTGATAAACTACTTATATACTTTTTGTTTGTAAATATATACATATTTTACATAGAAACACCCAGACCCGAGACAAATATCTGTAGGTCATACAAACATTTGTCCTGCGGCGGGGATCGAACCCGCAACCTTCTGCATCGCAGGCGGACCTTCGCCCACTGCGCCACAGAGGTCGTCTATAATATATATATAATATATCTATATAATATATATAAACTATATCTCCTTACTTTGATATATATAATCTATAATAACTATATCAAAGTAAGGGAAATATTCCCATACATTCGTCTTTGCCAATAAGCAGCATTAATTTTCCTCGGTAGTGTCACAGAGCCATGCATTATTCAAACAATCCTCAATCTCCCCTCTATGTGACGGACATAAAAACATACGCTTCATAACAAGCCGTTTATACCTTTGAGACATTGTAACACGTTAGGGCCCTATAGTAAGAGAAGTGTTTTGATTTTGTTTGTAGAGAAACTTGCTAAAAGCTTGCGCATAGCGCAAACTACTCAAGGAAGTGACACAAAAGTAGATAGATAGATAGTAAATAATTCTTTATTGCATACCACACGTAAAAGACATACAAGAAAAAGACACTTAACTTATAGGTAGACAACTGGCGGCCTTATCGCTGAAAGCGATCTCTTCCAGGCAACCATTTAAGTGAGAAAAAGTATAAACGACTGCAAAAACCGAAAGTAAATGCAATAAAACCTTAATCAATGTAGCCACAGATCATTGTAGCCACAGTTTTAAAAAACATTGTTCCGTTGCTTAAAAAAACCCTTGAATTTATCGTGATTTAAGAGTTTTTTTATTTTATTTAACCTATACTGTCCCACTGCTGGGCAAAGGTCTCCCCCAATTCTTTCCAACCATCTCTCTTTGATAGGTTCCACCACCCACTATCGAAAGAGTTGAGGTCGTCTCTCCAGCGCTCCCTTGGCCGTCCGCGGCGTCGTCTCCCCTCAGGTTGCCAGGTTGTTAAAATGTTGGCCCATTTTTCGCTGTGCATCAGAGAGAAAGAGTTAAAACTGAATAATTTGATTTTGTTTTTTATGTTAAGTATTGAAAAAGGATTTTGTGTGTGTTGCTAAAGTTTCTGGAACATTAGTATTCTACAAAATATGTAAGTAATATCAAATTAACACTGTGTTCTCCATAACTTACGAACAAGCATAAAAACACTTATAAAATATGGCTATTCCTCGCACACTTTACGAGGCAGCAGCCACACACTCAACGTGACATCATTTTAATACTTTCGTATGCTCATAAACTTTCAACATAGCCTTTCTGATGTTTCGTATAGATATTATTTAGTTCGAAGTGTCATCTTCTAATAAAATATTTAAAGACCACAAATTAAATTAGAGAATATGTAAGCACTTGGTTGTTCTACCCTCGACAATCTATCATGAACGATTAGGCAACCACCTATGATTAAATTTGGACAAGCGTCATTATTGCGGTCGAGTAGGAATCACTGGAACTAAAGGGTGGTGTGAAACCTACTACATAATAATAGGTTTGAATGTCCTATAGAGACGGCACTGTCGATTTTTGCTGTCGCTGATACGTAAACCCTACCGTATGCGTGTCACCTGATACGACTTATGACAACCCTGCCCTTCATATTTTCCATAAAGAAAATCGGTTATATTTTATGGCGCTGGTGCTTCCTGATTGATTGGGACGCTCGTAAACAAGGTCGGCGGTCGCGTGGTTTATCTACATTAACTCCAATATCGAATGTCATCGATATTCTGCAGTTTGTATCGTTCAAGGTTCTATGCTAATCTTGCATTGCTTTTACTGGTAATATACACCAAACTTACTACGTGGCTTAAACTTATAAGTTACAAAATCACATTTTGCACTTACAGTACGATTGCCACTGTCAATAAAAGTTATAGTTTATTGTGAGTATTACGCTCACTGATTAACAGGATAATGGCTACTCACTAAAGCTAGCTAGACTAGCTAAAAATCTTAGCTTAGGTAGAAATACTAAAAAAGCTATTCCATTATTCACAGTTGATTAAATTTAGAACGCTTTAGTTCATCCTAAACCGCATCTTAAGTTGAATACCCGGTGCTGCCATCTGGTGCTGAGTAGCAGTACAAGAGCAATATCTATGGATTTGTTTGATTGGTAAGGGTTCTTTCACACGATGATTTTACGAATTATTTGACGTTTTGAAGTTGACTTTTATCTTTATTTGACAGTTTTAAAGTTGATTTGTTGTTATTTGACAGTTCTGAAGTTGACTTTTAATGGTAATTGATTGTGTGTTCGACTTCGAAGGCGTGTAAAAAGAAGAAGAAGGACGTAAACAAAACAAACACCAATCAAAGCTGTTCTGGTTCTCGTCAGAATATAATTTTCTTTGGTTCTGTTCGTCTACAAAGAAAAAACCTAAATGTATCAGAGGGCCTAGACAATGTAACAATCTATTAGCGAAGCTATATTCGATAAGTTCAAAAATGTAAGTATGGGTTTGAAGAAATGAAAAAAAAGGTTACTAAATTTTTGTTTATTTACAATAACCAACCCTTTGTATACTTACCTACTTCAACCAGTAAACAAACAAAACAAATTAATGACCTTGTTTCTACAAGCCCTGAAGTGAGTCAACTGTTTTATATGATCAAAGCATCTCTATTAGATGTTGGTGTAGTTCACAGGACAGTCACAATGAATATAAGGATTCTACTTTATCTAGCAGAGTCTAGTGGCAGAAATCTGCGGATAATGATGATAATTCATTAAAATTACAATGTGTAAATATGAAGTTGGAAAACTAGGTGTGCTTTTTTTCAGAGAATCAAGCTAAAGTATGTAAAGATGTAATATAAAGCATCCTCAGTGGAAGAGTTTCTATTTGTGTTGGAGCAGGACTGCTCTCAAGATTGTTGGATCTTTATCTGTAGAAGTTTCCAGACATCAAATGAGGTACCTAATTATTACAATTTTATAAATTATTCTATTTGTAAAGCTTAACGGTGTCAACTTGTACTTTAAAAAGCTTGTTTTTACAGGATCTGCCTATGCTACAATATTACCATCTCCAAAACCATATAAACAACCACCACAAGTGCACTAGCCACTAAGTGAGGTAGATGATAAGCAGGCACCGCCCAATTAAGCCGGCTTGGCTTCCGATCAATTGCAAAATTTGATAAAAACTAATAATGGATTATAAGTACACCGGTGTTTGGAACCTACCTTGTTTTTAGTTATTTTTTGATTTCATTATTCATTCTACTTATTCATAATGAAATTGATAATTTAATGAAAAATGTATTAGGTACCATGTATAATAAAACATTAAATATTCTTTTATAACTAGTTTTACTTATTGAAAAATTAAAAGAATCTTATACTAATTATCTGGCAAATAAACCATGCTTCGATTAGAAAATCATAACTTCTGGCCAATATCATCCTCTTCATCCGGTAGAAATTATTGATATCTGGGTCTCCGAAACCTGTAAAAGTAACATTATTCAATATTATCATTAGTTTCATCATTCTTTTGGGTAGGTAGTGATTTTACTCAGATTCTATCTGCTACCATTGATATAAGCACATGCTCAGAGCTGGTTAGCTGAAACCAGCACAGGGGATAGTAGTGGGTGAAACCACGGATTTAAAGAAATGTCTGTGGTGAAAAAAAAAGATAAAGATTGATGTGAGCAGAGGTAAAACCAAAGTAATGATATAGGCAGGTTTTTTACTAGTTCAAGATAACTAAACAAAAGACTAGGTTGTTTGGGTTGTTTGTGGGTTTTTCTTTGTTTAGTGGATGATGTTAGCTGATTTTCTTGAAGTTATAGCAGCTTGATCTTAGAAAAAATACAAACTGATCTTTATAAACACTTTGTTTTCACAGGTTAGGTTTTTATGAGGGTTTTTATAACCAAAATAACACTCAAGAATTTTAAACGTAGGCTCAATCTTACAGCAGAAGCACTGACCACATCAAGATGTATGTAAAAACACAAACCTTTACGAAGAATCCTTCACGACAGCTACCACAAACTTGCATGTTTTCGGTGATGTTTTGAAGCGATTTTCTCACAGAACACTTACTCCTGGTGGAGGATTTTCTTCTGGTAAAACACTCGAAAACATGTATTTGCATCACCTTGTTCATTATTTTAATAATTCAACTAGCACAAAAATAATATTTTGTTTGTTTTGAGGTCCTTCAAATCACATTTCACATCACAATCCTACTTGGTATTTTTAGTCAACACCTATTTACATGCTCGCTAAGATTAGGAATTTTACGCGTAAAACTGACTAAAAATGTACACTCAGAATACGGTTTAGGCATTTTTAACTAAGTTGAGTGACTAGCTAAGATTTTAGAGCTATCATCCTAACTTTAGCTTTAGTTTGCTGCGTCGGAATAGGATAAGTGATTAAAGCTAATCTTAGCGATTTTTAGTTAGCTTTAGCTAGTTAAGTGTCTATTGGAATTGGGGCCAATATGAAAGAAATCATTCTAAAGTCACCCCGCATTACTTAACACGATTTACACTGCACAATATCACAAAAATGGTCGAAGTTCAACTCAACACATCTTGCAGGCGTGGAATTCTTGAACGGTTCATTATCCGCGCTTAATTTTACGCATGGCCACCCTCGTCACGATCGCTGCGCGCGGATGGCGCCCGCGGCACGATTCTAAATTTAAATTTCGCGAGTTCTGACGGAATCAGCCGAGGGTCGATTTTATGGAGACCGCAATGATACGCGATCTTTCCCCTATCGTTAACTTACATTATTCGCCTGCATGCCCTAAACCTTATTGGGAGCGTAATCCATAAAGTTTGTTCGGTCCCAAGCATGTGTTGCAAATACTAAATGTTTACGCACGTTATACTGTTTTCCTGATTAATTTAGTTAAATTCCTGTGACTTTGCAAATGTACGTACACTACAAGGTAAATTTTGTTTAATTTGGATAAAGACGATTATCTCCACAGATAATAATAATCCGATTTATAGACCAATAGTTTGTCAAAGTTTTTTTTAATAAGTTTTTTTATAAATAGATTGATACGCAAGACATTATCACGCACTTTGTGATTCATCAATTCAAGCGAGACATAATTTCCCAAGTCCTCAATCAACCTATATTTAAAAAACGTTTACCATAAATGCCATAAGGTTATATTAGTGCCTACCACCACGTAAACGAAGCCGTTTGTAAAAGCTCTTCTACATTAAAAAGATATTGCCTAGACAAAAATATCAACCCAGTAGCTTTAATACGTTAGGCCATCATAAAAAAATATTTGTTAAGAAAATTGTAAAATAAACCCACATTTTACAATCACATAAAAACATTACCGCCAGATAAACGAGTCTCATTACTCTTACAGTAATTTCGCTGCACCTATGAGATTCGACATGATAATTCTGAAAGCGACAGCAAATGAGTTTTCCGTTGCCTTTACGCGTTAAAAAAATAAAAATAAAAGATGGCGGTGCCATTTCGCTTGTTGACATCAAGATTTGTTTTTTCCCGCTCACGGGCTGTTTGTCATTTCGCGCCGCGGTAAATTATATTTACATAATATTATTGTGTAATGTAATGGGGTTACAAAAAAACAGTCTTGATAAGATAATAATACCTTTGTTTTCATTATTTAGTCCCAAGTATCACCAAAACAAAGAAAATCTTAATATGGTTGTAAAAGTAAACAAGTCATTATTTTAATATTATTTAGCAATACCTAAACAATTTAAAAACTTACAGCAAATACAAGAGAAAATTAATTTATCGGGGATTCAAAATCTTTCTCATTTTCCTTAACATTCCGATTCCGAAATCGAATTTCTCCCAAAATCCCGAAGAAATCGGTTCGAAAATTAAAGAATAACAAATCGCATTATAAAGGCGGCTACACACTGGCGGCAGACGCGTGCACTCTCCCGATATCCACGTCACTCAGGATTTGCGGATTTAGCCGTCAACGACGTCAATACACGGCCCGTTTGTCACGATCTGACGATGTCAAAGATGTCAGACGAAAAGACGCTAAAACACAATGTACTGGAAAATATTTAGTTATCTAAGTTTTTGTCGGGCAGATTTTTATCACTTGCGCGAACAATAATACAAATTGTGATTTACGAAGATTTCGATTTTAAGATAAGTTTGAATCAATCATTTATGAAAATAAGAGAACTTGTAATTCATACAGATTTCAACAATCGCGCCCTACTAAACATTAATCAACAAATTACCATTTCATTAACACATTCGGATTTCGATCCGAAAATTAATTAAACATTCGTTAGAAATGCAAATACTAATTTCAAATATTAATACCAATTTGCATTCTCCCCAATATTAATGTTACGTTTGTTAGGGTGGTTGTACACAAGGTAGCTGGTACTGTCAGCGGACGATAACGCGGTCCGTCCGTCAAGTGGCTTAGAGGCTTACCGGCTGGCATATCGAATCAAACGCGCCATTGGCTCCAAATCCTTCCTCTAATTGAAATTTAAAAGCGTTTTTGACAGTCCTCTGTGTGCTCGTTTGCGTGTGACAGAAGGGAGGTTGTTTTGTGGAGGGATGATGCATTGCATTTTTTTGAAATGTACACTTCCCATTTAGAGCTCTGGTATTCATATGCAAATGTAAACACAATGTTTTGACGCTGCATACGCTCGTGGCAGTAGAAAGTTTACCAAAAAAAAGAAGACAAGTGTAGCTGTAGGCTTAAAATTTTTCACCCGTAGGGTCTATTTTTATTTGATATTTCATCATAATATATTCTGCAAAAGTAACGTAGGCATTGCGTAGCAGCGTAGGCATCTACGACAAGCTACAACAATCGATGGAATGACTTGTAGCCGTCCAACCTACGCACGGCATACTTCCGTTGATATTTATATACTTGTAGGTACTAAGAATTATACATCCACTTATCAACATCCAACCTGAAATCATGATTACCGTACAAAGACTTTTGTACGGTTTTTTAGCTTCTAAGACTTTTTTAATAAGTCACTGATGGAAAATTGTTTTGTCAAGTCCGGATTTAATAAGCCACATTCACAATTCTAAGCAATGCTAAGTCAATGACCTGTATTCCCGTAAGGGCGTTAATATATAACTAAGTTCGTGAACTGCATAGATTCTCTAATTAATGATCGGCAAACGCCATTACACAATTAGATGAAGATGTCTTAGTATTGCTGTGGAATACGCAATTCTGACTATAGCAGGTACTTATACAAATACACATGCAATAAGTTTACATTGGATGTATCTATAATAAATTAGAGATGTCACATATTGTACGTAAGCAGATGTGATAAGTTTTTTAATTGTTTTTATACAAAAAAAATCGGAAAAACATGTAGGTAGGTTTTGTAAAATAATAATTCAATACTTTATAAAGCCAGTGAAGCAACAAGCCTTTACAAGCCTTTTCTGAAGTAACTGCAGTGCTAATTATGGTACGGAATCATTTGTATGCAACAGTAAATCGCACTTAGCCGGTTAAAAAAATATTTTTTATATCATAGCTTATCAAAGCGTACCTACTCGCTCTATGTGTCATTTGTGCTGCCTCGATAAGGGAATTATTCATCCCACGCTTGTGTGAACATGGATACGATTATGTGATATTAGGTGCATTAATTCAATGTGAATGTAGTGAATCTGAATCACAAATAGTGATCTGATCATGGTGTTGATATCATTTGTATTTCATTGCCGATGATGAAAAAGTGGAAAAGAGCGGGAACTTATGAATAAATGGTAGTAAAAACGGAATAAATCGATTGTTAAGATATCTAGAGTTTTGATCATCTTCATCATTGGCAGCTCAAATCATAGCCCTTACCTTGTCATAAGCCTCCTCCCTTGATCGCCACTCCAACCACCCATGTCCTGTCCTCATCCGGGTCTTTCACTCTATAGCCTTTTATGACATCCACCCTGCTGGCTGATCTGCTCTGTTTGATAAGAATTTGTTTATGACCTAAAGAAAATCGATTAGCTTGAACGAGATCTGTAGCATAATGCCAAGAACAAAATTGCTTTAACCGTCTAAGACAGCGTAGGCGCGATAATTCCACAAGTTCCACAGACAAGCCAGGTGTAATTAATTCTAAACTAATTACTCGTATCGTGATTCGCAGAACAAACTCCGCGAGTTATGTAACTAATAGACGAGAAGGGCTTGGTCATATTGTTTGCGAGTATTTGCAAGCGCCAATAGGTAGTGTAATGAAAAGATTATAAGTGCGCCATATAGAGGCTCCTTTTGTGAGATAAAAATAAAACAATTTTGACTATGCACAAATAAAACAATTTACAAGGTAAATTAATGAGACCTTTGCCCGGCATTGGGACGAAATAGGTTAATTAAAAAAAAACAAGGTAAATACTGAAAGAATCGCTGTACCTACATTATCTTTGATATATTTCAGGATATAGGTAATAAATATAATAATGTCGTTTCTTCGGAAACTCAAGTTAACATCTCTACGTGGAGATTAGTTTACTTTATCATTTTTTACTGATTACTAAACGCTTTTCATATGACTCAACCCTCTTCAGAGCTAACACGACTAGTAGAGTACTCGTAACTACTCGTCAAACTAGACAGAGAAAGTGATAAAACGCAAGTGGCGACAAAGTTACTCATTTGTTACCTCGACTCGGCTTTGATTGGGTTTTTAATAGCTTCAGCTGATGTTGAAGTTGCATTAATGATGATAGTTGATTGTTTTTGTCAACTTTTAATTGATGAAGTTGGCTTTATTTTTATTCTAAAGCACATATGCTGACGGTTGGAACCTAATTGAAGAGCGTTCTTGGCCTAGTGGGATTACATCCCACTAGGCCACTTCAACTTCAATTCAAACGTTGCGAGTTCGAATCCTGATCGTAGATAACACCAAGACGCGGTAAACATCCTCTCTTCTAATCACGACACTATTATAAATAATGAAGAATATCCATATCCGTTTTAAATTAAAAATAGATAAAACAATGCTGCTAAATTCCTAAATATATGCAGGCGGAACTGGTAACCCTTCACTCCGGACTACTAAACTCGCATTTGTTATGTTTAGCGGTTGGAATTCGGGAAATAATTCCGCGATGCCTTTGTCTTCGGAACCGAGAATGTTTAATAAGCCAGCCTTGTTGTTCAAGTGGATTTCCGTAACAAAAGCCTACATATCCGCGAACCGGGATGAAAATAGGTCGGTAGGTACAATTATTTAGTAAATTGTAATCCATCTCGAGTACCTACTTAGAAAGGAAGGGCGGAAAGTTAGAGATATCATCATAATGATGATATTTTATTTAATGAACTAAAATCCAATTTCATGTAAGTATTAAACTAAAATATAGCAAGAATCAAAGAAAAATGTATCATCTTAGAAAGTTCAATGCAGAGAAGTCAGCACCGAAAACTGCTCCTGGTTACACAGAACTTGCGAAAAACTCTCTCCATAAAACTTCATGCATCGCACACCCCCGAATTGCATAAAATAATTTCGCAACTGGCGACATCGGCGCGAACTCCATGTTAAACGAACCGAACAGAGCTTGGAACTTGTCTCTGAAGCTCTTGAACCGTGAAATGCATTCATTATTGGCTAAGAATAACACTGGTATCAGACTGCTGAAAGGTTAATACTTTGATGTGCAGGAAGACAGCCTAGAATGCCGAAAGGGTGACTTTGAAGTTCAGTAGGGAAGATGTTTTGTTTTTATTGGCATTTAATTCTAGGTCATCTATAATACTCGTAGAATGTAATACGTCATATTTATAAGAAATTAAAATTATTTTTTTCTTCTACGTCTTTCCTAGCTGCAATTTAGTGAAATTCCTCTAGCTAGCTAGAGCTAGGGCCTAGCTAGAGGAATTTCAATATCATGGCCACGTGGTTTTTGCATTTAAATTAATATAAAATTCCTTTGTTCTAGGTGAAAGTGATGCTCCGAGTGGGTGCATCCGGTGAAGGTCCTTTCACCAGCGGCACACAAACCTTCTCCATGGACAAACGCAAGAAGCAAGTCAGCCTTTGTGAGACTGCCGCCGCCGCAGCTCCTGAGGATCGGAAGGTCGGAGTGGCTGCCCCGAAGATGTTCGCGTTTGACGCTATATTCTCCAATGATGATCCACAGGTAACAAATTAACCATTGAGTAGGTAATACAGCATGCATAACTCATGAGGATCAAAACAAGCTATCCCAGGCCTTGAAACTTCTTGAATTTTATGTGACGTGGGATAACTTAACTTGCGGCGAACAGTTTCAGGCAGTCGAATCATCAATCACATGGTCGCATTGATCGCATATGAATATTTTGAGCTAAATCAAAACAGAACACCTTTATTTTACATTGTAGTATAAGCAAATTTTCCAATAAGTGGGCTGTTCTAACATTCTGTTTCTAACAAGTTTTCTAGTGTGTACTTTACTTGGTTTAGGATAGCCTTGATACCGAATTACCTACTGTGCAATACTTAGCCAGGTACATTTGCAGAGTACTTTCAGCAGATATTACCGGAACGTCAAGTGTGTCACGACACGAGACTCCTAAAGAGGCTCACCCGCTGTTACGTACTCTCTTTCCGTGGATTGTGGTATAAACTACAAGCTATAGTTAAAAAAATATTATAAAACAAAAAAAATTGTTACCTTAAATTATGATTTTGCTTAAACGCTTTAATTCTATGAATGCTGTAAATTAGCACAATTTTTTTTTTTAAGTTTTGTTTTGACATTGTAATACCATGGTGTTCAACTAAGGTTTAACTTTTTTGTAATAAGGCTAATAGGGTTTAAAATGCTGAACTACATTTCTCAAATAACATAATTTATTCAACTTTATTTTATTTTTGTTTGAATTATATTTCTGATTTGCTTACAAGTATTATATTATGTGCGAATAAATACTTTAAACTGGACACAATAGAGATTGTCTAGGGTGCCTTGGGGATACAGTTTTGATCCTGTTTTTTTATTTTTTCCGTTATAAACTTTTAACACTACTTACCAATCCTTATACCACGTACCTCCCCTCTGAATTTCATGCACCAAAAATGTCTCCAGCGAACCGTAGAGTTCCTGTTTAAATTGTTAAACGACTTGCACTCTTCGGATATCCCACAGTGAAATGCAAAATACCTGCACGTACTTAAATTTTTTGCCGAAATTCGGCTTCTCTTAAAGTAAACTTGGTTGCATTGTTGGTCTATATGCAATTGATGCATTTGATGCTCTTGTTTTATTAAAATACATGACGACCTCTGTAGCGCAGTGTGCGATGGACCGCCTGCGACGCAAAAGGTTGCGGGTTCGATTCCCGCGGCGGGACCAAAGTTTGTATTATCTACAAATATTTGTCTCGGGTCTGGGTGTTTCTATGTATAATATGTATGTATTTACAAACAAAAAAGTATATAAGTAGTATATCAGTCATGTAGTACCCATAATACGAGCTCTGCTTACTTCGGGGCTAGATGATGCTGTGTGGAAAGTCCAGCATTGTTTAATGTTTATCCAGCAGCATTACTTATCATTCCATACGGTTTCGCCTTCGTCGTTTTCAATGCATGTATTTCTTGCAAACGGTTTAAACAAGTATCTATATATATATATATATATATATATATTATATATACAGGGTGTAAAAAGACCTCTACCGAAGCCGAAAGGGGTAGGTTCCGCATCCAAACATACAACCAAATCCAAAAAGATTTTCCGAAAAAATCATTATATCCGGAGAAAACAGCGTTTGAAGATTACTGTTTGCGTATGTACTGGGCCCTTTTTTATACGTAGATTGCTGGATTTTGAGTTTTAATTGTTTTTTTGTTTTATAAATGAAATGATTAGGTAGGTATGGTCTTATTATGTTGTACTAGTAGCAAAAAAGTAGAAAGTAAAATTAAATGATGTAGCTAAGTCAAAATTATTTTTGCTTTTTTTTTCGATAAATATGTTCAGAATCATGGTCTGATTGCAATCTCTCAGTTTTCGGTAGCAGTCTTTTTACACCCTGTATACCCTTAATAAGCACAACGTTAGCAAAGACTTGTTTAAGAAAATACATGCAAGTACCTATCCGTGCTATCTTAAGGCCCTAAGGCATATTCGATACAGACATTTCTCTACAAATTGCTGATAACATAACTTAATATAGATTATGTATGTTTTCATTTCATAGAGCGCTCCCTTGTTGCCCGTAGAGGTAAAGTTTTAATACGGTAATAAGAATTTATTTAATAGGTGCAAATAATGTTACTTGTTACTCGTAGTTTCGCGAACTGAGCTTAAATTGGATGAGAAACTTATTTAATGATCATTGCGCCTGATTAACTCTTCGAAATACGTCTGAACTTTCATAAACTTCATTTTTACTCGACTGCGAAGAAGGAAATTTGTAATGCAATGTTTATTGAGCTGTATGCACATGAGTTTACATGGTTCTCGTATTACTCTAAACTGATTGCATTAGTTTCAATGAATTTGAAAACTACCTAAATGAATCAATTAAATAATACTCATTTATTTTTCAAAACTTACTAGACTAGGCTTCATAAAATACATGTACCTACCTACGTATTTCGAAGGTTTGAAACCAGTTTTGTTCCCTACAACAATTAGATACTAACCAAAAATCAGCACTCAATTTCCATTAACGAACAAGCGTACACAAATCCTTCCCAAATCTGTAATTTGGACTGCACACGGCATAAATTATTGCCGCGATTCTAACTGCGCAGTCGAAATCCGCTAAACTGAGAACAATGAGACAGTTACTAGCACAGAGTCAAGCCAGTTACTCGCTTGTTACAAGGCTTTTAACAATTAGCGCGAGTTCCAGTGAGGAACTACGTTTCGCTTTGATTATCGCTGTTAGGACCGAGTTACTTCTTTTTGAAGAATAAGTCCATTTTTGAAACACCTATTTTTGATTAACTTTTAGATCAAAGTTGTCTGTCAATTAAAAATCAGACCTTAGGTTGTGATTGTTTTCTATATTTTATTCGGTTACCTGATTCATTACAGTAACTCGTCTACCTACTCACTTGCTTCAAATTTTCCCCAATTATTCACGAATAAAAATTAAAGCTTATTATTTATGTCGCAAACAAAAAAATCTCAAAATTTAGTTTAGAATTTAGGGAAGTTTTAAGAGAAAAGCTGTTTGATGAAGCTAGTGACTCTTCGCTGTAACTGGCCATTAGTCCATCCCAAACACGCGAAGTAAGTGAATGCATTTTACTGTCAATGTGTGCACGCGACAGCACAACCTAAATCCCATTAATATGGTGTAATCCTCTTTATCTAGCGCAGTGCATATTACCGAATGTTATAGGGCTTGTATCATGCCATGGGGTAATTACATTTGCGCACCATAACGGCTTATTAAGGTATTATGATTGGGGAGAAAAGTTTATTGTGATTTATTATCAGCGAGACCTTGGTATTCCATTGCATAAGCATATAAATGTACATATGAAACGAAACACCATCACATTGCTTTTATTGCCTATGTGTACGTCAATTGTAATTATAATGACATACATAATCGTCTTATAATTTTTAGGAGTAAGACTTCTAAAAGGAAAACTGGGTACCCACCTAGATGCATAAATACTAAGAAAAGGTACTAAGAAAGTTATTACAACCTCATTATAAGTTAAGTTAACTTTGAACCTGCGCTGAACCTTGCCTTAGGATAAATTGTTGTTTTCCATTAACTTTACACACAACAGCCCAAAACAATTAAGTAATAACCCAATTTGAAACTCAAAATCCAACAAAGACTATAACAATCCAATAACGAATACAGTCGAAAATAGCCGAATTGATCAACTCCACTTCGGCTCTAAGCGTTTTCAATTAGCGACCGGCACGTGGTCATTAAAATTTTCATTCAAAACAATTTTCAGTGTTTCCGCTTCGAGTGAGTGTATCCCTAAATTGGTGTGGCCATGAGTTTGGAAAATTCTAAATGTTTATTTTGGGTAGATAGATAGATAAATGATTTATTTGACACACATAACATTTCAACACAGACACAAAACCAAAGACAAGAACAAGTAGGTGCATAAGGAAAAACAAACTAGAAAACAAAACAATGAATCAACAAAATTATTAAGTAACTAATACGAGCAGTCGAGCACCTACATAGGTGGGTGAAACAGTGTGCAGTAGCGAGCCAAAAAGGTCCAGTCTCAGCTTATCGTTACTCCATGCCCGAAGGCACAGAGTAACGCTGATTTTCAGACTGGACCTGAGAAAAAGTGATAAAAATAGTGTAAAAATTCAAGAGCTCTGCACTAAATTTTTAAGCACAGCTGCATATGAACCAGTTGATTTATAATGAAAATATTATGTTGTTTATGATAAGTAATCAAGATTTTTTTGCAATAAATTTACTAAGGCGGGTTTTTTCTATTAAATGTCTATAAGTCATGCAAGTAACTTTCGTAGACATTGGTGAAATTACTAAGACGACTTTTTTCTATTAAATGTCTTATTAAAGTCATGGAAGTAACTTTCATAGACATAGGTATATCTTAGATTCTAAAGGTGCATCTCGATTTACCACAAACAAATCCTGTTTTTATTAAGTTTTGCTACTTAAAAACGAATAAAAAATAGCACTTACGTCATGGTGGCCCTACGCACGTAATCTCAGCGCTACACCTTAAGTCCTTTTAATTATCTGCGAGCCGCGGTTCTCTAAAGAAAACAGTCGCAGGTACGGGCTTAGGCCGGCTTTACACCCTCAACATGGTTAAGTGTTGGATCCGAATAAATTATTGATAGCGTGGGGCAGCCTGCACTATACGAGAAAAATGCTTAATAAGACTGCGTGCTTTGTATGTGATTAAGGTATTACGTTTTCCATAGAATAAATAGCGATGAAGAAAACAAACCCTGAATTCACAAAACTATTCTAATTAATTGACTCAAAGAAATAACATTATTTAATTTTTTTAAGGTGCCCTAACATGCCGTTTATCAAATTTTTAACTGAATTATTCTGAAAGTATCATTTTAGTTGGCTCGTTTTAAGTACAAGTTCAAAAAGCTTCTAAACAATATTCATGAATGTCAAGAGAACTTGAAAATTCGATAAAATGAATGATTTACTTTGAAACGAGGAAAAAGAAGGAAGTAAAAAACTTGTCGGATATTTTTACTGTTCCTTGGAGTTTTATTAAACTCATTGAGAATGTGACGAAGGTTTCGCTTTAACATTTTAATAAAAACTTTTATTGGCTGGCCAATTGTATAATGTGAAAAAGTGGTGTAGAACTTGGAAAAATATAGTCCTTAAGAAAAATACTTACTTACTCTTACAAATGCGCTTTAATGTAAGTAGGGCCGTAGCCACAGCTCTCTCTATTTTTATTTTTAATATTTGCTCTAGGTTTGTGAAGCTTTGTCTATAACTTTGTAAAATATTTATCACCAACCAAAGTCCATTTACCCTATAATTGAAACTGTTTTAACGGTAGTTGTATCAGATAATTGTTTCTTTCAGACTGAAATATGCTCGAGCGCGTTGACTGACGTCATCCACGCAGTCATAAACGGAACGGACGGTTGCCTCTTCTGCTTTGGGCACGCAGGACTTGGTAAGAAAACTTTAAAATAATATCGAGTGCAGGTGAAGAGGTGCTAACTTAATTCTCATGGCGGGACATACCTATAAAGTATGCATGATCTGCCGATATTTGTTTCTGTTCTGGATGTTGTATGTTGTTGTGCTCATTTTTTATACACAGAGAGAATTCTAATGAGGACTATGTATGTGACTGTTGGTTGCTATTTATTTTTTCTCATTGCAGCATTCCAAACCTCATTTCCAACGCTGTGTTGACAAATACTTTTTGGCAAAATGTCACATGACAATTTTTTTTTTTTCATTCGAAATTATAAGATTGTTCTCAAAAGTTTTTCAAATAAAACCGCAAGCAGGAACATGACTCAGACGCAAGGGACAAAGCCGTAAAAGCGAATGACATCCCACAAGTCACAGTTTTAATATCAAAGTTAAAGCGGTATTTACACTGGTGGAGATCGCACCTCGGTATTTATCAAACTTTCAATTAAGAGCCCGCCGCAGTCTTTCCCATTTCGATGCAAATCCACACCTTCACCCACCTCCCCTCCTCTTAGGAGAAGTTTTCGCACTATAGTGGCTTAATAAACAACAGGGAAGCGCATGCAGTTTGATGCTTCTTAATCAGTTTGATTTGAATAAACAAGATAATACCGAAAGCGTCTGATGCAGCTTGTATGTGGATTCTTGAGGATTACCGATCGTACTTGGAAATATTTTGTTTTTTTAAACCGGACTCAGAGAAGAGTAAATATCGCGACTCGTATTTTTTATTTATTTATGGCTAATAAGATCATCTTTCGTTTGATTTGAGGGTAACTTTTTGGTACTAACACTAAACAATATTTTATTTATAAAATTATTCAAAGCATGCACCAAAATTGTGAATTTTATCTCAAAGATTTATCAGCAAAGCAGGGCAAGTTTATGTTTATAAGTTTATTATAATATTCAATTACGGTACAAGTCAATGGAGCAGACGCATCTCTACTTCAACCCCAAGAGATTAATATCCAGCGATAATGAAAATTAACAAGATACTTATTCGATTTATCCTAAATCCAATAACGCCGCGCTTACCTTCCTTTTAAACAATACTAAATTACGGGCTTATATTTTCATTAGCGGCGAAGTTCTGACTTCTTAACTCGCGGTTTCCTCACGTAAAGGATTAAACCACAGCGCTGTGAGACAGCTGAGACAATTCACCTAAATAAAACTATCAAAAATTGTGCTGTAATGATAACCTTCGCAAATGCAGTGATAAAAGTTTTTGTTCTCATTTTTGTTTTTGAGTAGGCATCGCGTAAATTAACTTACCAAATCATAATAAATAGTAGCAACGGATCAAAATGTTAAATGAATTATTTAAACTTGTATTGATATATTTTATGAAAAGGATATATGAAAAAAAATATTTGCAAATAATTATAGTGAACTAGCTGCACTCCCGCGGTGTGTCCCGCGGTCCCTGGGGATTTTTTCATTTTTCGGGATAAAAAGTAGCCTATGTCCTTCCCTGGGATACAACCTTTAACTATGCCAAATTTCAGCTTAATCTGTTCAGCGGTTTGGGCGTAAAAGCGTAACAGACAGACAGACAGACAGATAGACAGAGTTACTTTCACATTTATAATATTAGTATGGATAGCATGGATATAATTTCTTAGCGCTATATAAAACTGAATCAGTTGTCGCCTCGTTATGCTATGATCAAGGTTTCAAATGCAAATTGAATGAAAGCTCTCGAAATGAAACTTGCGCTGAGCATGGCTTACTACCACCGGTGCGCGGTGCAGGCCCACCGTATCGGAGGATTTTAAGCTATTCAATGATTTGTGCGGTCGTTTTAATTGGTGGATTTCAGTAACACATAAATTTACGTACGGATTATGTTAAAATTATTGTATACAGCTAAAATAAACATAATATTATCGTGTTTGTCAACTTATTTACGCAGCCTAAAATAATTCGTTCATTTAGTTAACACTGGTAAAAGTAATCAAAATCAGTTGGAATCATTAGATGCTCTCAATATTTTAAGAAGTAAATAATCGTACCGTCGTTATAAAAGTAATGTTTGTTCTTAGGTAAATCCTATACAATGTTGGGGCGACCGGACTCTACCGCGAACCTTGGAGCCATACCTTGCGCTATCACGTGGCTGTTCCGGGGAATAGCCGAGCAGCGTCATAAGTGTGGGACTCGCTTCTCCGTCAGGGTGTCTGCTGTGGAGCTCTGCACCAACACCAACCAGATACGGGATCTGTTGGCACCTTATCATAATGGTAAGAGATTTAAGCCAGAGTATTTTGATATAATATCCAAACGCGTATTTATAGATATTAGATGCCTCAGAGCTTCTTGAGCTTTTCAAAAAACTTGAAATACGTAAAGATGAATGATGTCTACTTGCTTCAAAATACAGTTGTAAACCTGTTTACTAATAGCATGCCTAGTTTTTTAGGAATGTTTTGATTTATGTTTTACTTAAACTCAAACATAGTTTTCAACCACAACATATTTTGCCAACAGACACAGAACAATCACCAGGAGTCTACCTCCGAGATGACCCACTATTTGGAACTCATCTTCAAAACCAATCGGAGCTTCGCGTCCATAGCGCGGAGAAGGCAGCTTTTTACCTGGATGCTGCACTGGCTACAAGGGGAACAAAAGAAGAGGGAAAGGACAGTCACTTGCTGTACACCTTACATGTGTACCAGTATAGCGTTGGAGGCAAGGGAGCAGG
This sequence comes from Epirrhoe tristata, assembly GCA_951394285.1. Classification (NCBI taxonomy): domain Eukaryota; kingdom Metazoa; phylum Arthropoda; class Insecta; order Lepidoptera; family Geometridae; genus Epirrhoe; species Epirrhoe tristata. Next base: position 6,197,083 of record OX596145.1, read on the forward strand.
TAAGACAATCTTTCTACTTGATATAAAAGAAAACAACACAAGATCACATTGCAGAATTTGCTGATGATTTCGAATTGTAACAATACTTTTCTGTCTTTACAGTTGCTGGTGGAAGAAGTCGTCTTCATTTAATCGATTTAGGTAATTCGGAGAGAGGAAAAGCCAACGGAGGAATCCCACTGTCTGGACTAGGAAACATCCTGTTAGCTATATTCAATGGACAACGACACCTACCGTATCGAGACCACAACCTAACTCACGTGTTAAAAGAATGTCTAGGATCTTTGACCTGCCACACAGCAATGATCGTTCACGTATCGCCTAATGTACAAAACTACTCGGACACATTGACTACTTTACAACTAGCATCAAGAATACACCGGCTCAGAAGGCGAAAGGTTAAATACTCAGCTAATAATAATGCGGGATCTGGAGGTAGTTCTGGAGAAGATGCATCAAAGCCAAGCAGCAGTGAACCTGATCCTTCCAGCAGTGACCTATCAGCAGACACGGTTATCTACGTTGGACCTCTCGATGACGCAACAGATGGAGAGCATCCTCCAGTTTACATACCACATATTAATTCTGGGGATAATAGAGGAGTCCTTAGTAAGGCACTTAGAGGATCATCAGCAGAACATAAACATAAATCAGCATTATCTAAGGTCGTTGAAGAAAGGAGTCCTGTTCATAAGCTATACTCATCGCCGAAAGCTTCTCCTCTAAAAACTATGATACCTGCTAGTCACACACCCAAATCATCACCGGTGCACTCTGTAACATCCAAATCAACACCACTGAAAAAGGATGGAAAGAACACTAGTGACGAACAATGGATCGATGGGCCAAGAATATCAAAATCCAAATTAGTAGAAGCTAGACATATCATAAAAGAAACGCAAAACATGAAACAAGAAACGTGGATTGATGGTCCGATGCAAGAACCTAAATTTCCGTTACAGTTTGAGTCTGTACCGGTGCAACCTAATGCTATGCCCCTACAGATTGGTCTTCTTAGTTCACAAGGTAATGAAAGCATTGGATACGGTTACATGGACAATCATAAGAAAAATATGATTAGGAAATGGGTAGAAAACCAAACATCCCAAATAGTTAAATCAAGACATAGTTCACCAAGTCATAAATCTCAAAAAGATTCAGCTTCGCGAATGCCTGAGCCAGACTTTCTAAACAAAACAGAACATGTTATAAAGGATGTGGTGAAACGAGCTCACGTAGAAGAGTCTACTATACGAACTGGTTTAAAGGCTGGTTCGAAAGGAATGACAATTGAAGAGGAAAATATAGGTCCACCAGATCCAAAAGAAAAGAAATGTAGTACGTCTAAAGCAGCTTCAAAGAATGAAGTAGACGAAGATGATGATAGTGAAGAATTAGCTGAAATTCCACCTGCTTTACCTCTTATGCAGCCAAGTAGTCTTAGTAGTAGAGAAGTTTCTATGGAAAGTTTAGATAGCAAATATAAGGAAAGATTAAGAATGAACGATGAAATGATCTCGAACCATAGTCGAGATATTGATATGCATGGGATGAGCCGAGGGCTCGATCATGAGGAGGATGAAATTTTAGAAATTATTGAAGTGGAGGAACCTCTAGAACCAGTACCAATGCAGGACAGCTGTCTTCAAGTCACTGAAGAGGACATCGCTTTTTGCATGGGCTTGACGGAGCATCCAATGCATGATCAAGACGATGAAGATCATCCTCTTAGGGTTCTGAGCCAAGAAAATCTAACTGTTGCCTCAACATTTACTGACACACTTTCTTTGTATAGTGAAGTTGAACGACAGATTAGGAATGAAGCATACTTGAGGCAAACTATTGGGTTTTACGTAGAAAATTTTAATAGTGATCCGTTTGGCGATTTGAATCCTCATGAGAGTTTACCGTCGTCGAGAACAAGACTTGACGATATAATGGGGATGACAGATGTGTACGGTTCTCGTCGAGTTTTAGACAATGAAAACATGCCAGCAACAAGGATTGCACCTCAATTCCAATCTTTATCTCTTTGTAATGTGCGTGATACAGAGGAATATCATGGAGATGGTTCTGTGTATAGTGAGCCTGCTTATAGACCGAGTGACAAAATTTGCGATTGCTGTAAACGCACGATGTCGCGACCGGGAAGTGCAGTAGGAGAATGTGGTGCATATCAAGACTTAGACGTAGCTCATAATGATTGTTACGGTCCATTCGAAAGGTACCGGGGAAACGACATAACTGATGCCCGAATAGCTTCATTGCGACATCCCGACGGAGCATCAGATCCAAATTTACGGGAAGAAACACGAGTGCCAGCAATGGGAGCACCTTCAAATACATTTCGAGAACTGAAATCAAACTTGCATCTTGAAGTGACTCCGCCTGTAGTGACCACAGAACCTCGACCAGAAAAAAATGAGAAAGATAGAGGAGTTGCTAGAGTCGTTGCTAGTTCAAAACCTGACGGTTATGACAGCGGGCATGAATCTACACCAAGAACCGGAAAACACAGTCCTGCAGCTACTTCCAGACGAGCTGAATCAGGCTATGATTCGGTTCCTAGAGATTCAGATGCTTCATCGTTGGACTCTTATCCGACACGTCGAGCCGCCGTTGCTAGAGCACACGCCAAAAAGCACACCACAGCCAAATACAAGCAGCACAGCAACGGTTCCTTTTGCTCTTGGCTTCGAAACCCTTTCACTTGTAAATACCACGACACGGACCCTGAAATTAGCGATTTCTAAGCTCTAAAATATCGTAAGCTACGTTACCGAATTTAACCTGGAGACTGCTTTTGTACTCTCGTATTTATAAAAGCTTTGGCACACGTTATCTCTGTATGTATATTTTTCTAGAACTCGAAGCTTCAGTATGTTACTGTAAATACAGAAATACAACGAATGCTAATTATTGTGACTCACATTTTGATACTTTTATACTGTCTGTTCTATCTTTGTTATGTGAATTTGTAATATTGTAGCTTTTGTATTGAGTCGTTGTTTCAAGGTCTTCCTCCGTCTTCCGCGAAAAGTAACTCTGCCATATCTACCATCAATATTTGATGTATTCACTCATTCATCACAATTTTCATCTAAATAGTATCAATAGGTAGGTGATGGTCCAAAACATAAAATATAATCTAAATGAGATTTATCGGGCCGTATCTTTCATAGTCTCTGAAATAAAAATGTTATACAAAGCATAAATCTTGTTTGTATAGTTTATAAGACTGTTGTCACTTCATTAGCCATGTTTTATATAGCTTTAATATTTTGATATTGTAATTATTAAGATTCACGACCCAGAGTCTGTGTATCCGATTGTATATAGACTAGTAACGCAATCATACATACATACTAGCTTTATGAACTGTTGGTGAACTTAGTTAAACGCTTTATTGTGTTTTGTTATTGTACTATTAATATTAAAATGATATATCCTAAATTTTACTATGCGTTCGTATAAGTTTACAATAAATTGTTCCATTTCAAATCTTTGTTTAATTTTCTCCGGGTACATTTTCCCGAAACCGATTTCATCAGACGAAATTTGCGCTAAAAATGAAGGTTTCTATGTTATGGGGCGGAAAATGAGGGCACTTTCTACAAGCCCTTTAAACACTGTAATGGAAGTGGGCTAAACCTCTCTGGCAAAAGCTCGTAACTAGAAGTGCGAACACAGAATACCAAGTTGTTGCTTGTGGCGAGCGATGCGGGTAGCCTACACCGGTAACACGCTTACAAAGCACTGCATGGATTATTACATGGGAAAGTAACATATAATTTTAAATGGTACACTAACTAAAGATGACTTGGGCAAAGTCTTGTAACTCCAAAAACACAAATAAGTATTTTAAAAAAAAACTATTTTGTTACGGCCGATACGCAATAAAGATATTACAATATAGGACTGCAAGTTCATTGTTACGATAAGTACTTGATAATCGGTAGCAAAATTCCTAATAGTTAAATACAAAACCTCTAATGATTGCCCGAATAGGAGGGAGGAGTTAGTTCAAAAACTCATGAATAAATAACGCGATACCGGCGCACCCTGGGGGCTGAATTTCAAAATCTTTCAGAATAAAAACTTTTCCCTTCCGTGGGGTTGTGAGTAATCCGTCTAAAGTTGCTTGGAACCGTCTTTTTAAAGCTTTTAAAGGACACAATTTGTATAATAAACAAAACGTTTACCCAAGTAGTCATTAACAGACAGCGTGTGTGTAGTAGGTACGCACAAAATTAATAAATGTAAAATATTGTAAGACACTATTAATGGTACTTATCTGATTACCTGCTTTTAAGTTTTGAGGGTTCCATACACTCCGCTGTCTTCTGTCTGTCCATTTACTTAACTTAAATATTTTACACTAAAATATTTAAGAACATTATTATACGGCACTCTTTTTGGTCTCATAGAAACTGAATCTTCACATAACCTCTACCTTTGGCAAGTTGTTTTGTTTGTCGAGATTTAGTGACAATGTCGACTTTTTTCTATTCATTGGCTTCGTCTCCCTTCTTCGTAAAGTGGCACAACTTTTCCCTAAGACGAGCGCAAGACGAAGCCCTATTATCTTTCATTTCGCCAGTAATTTAACATTCTATGTACGCCCCCAGAAAATCAAGCTATCAAATAGGCGTTCTTACCCTCTTAGTAGGGGTGACAACTTTTTTCCCCGAAATCCACCAATAATTTCTTAAAGTGGCAGATGGTTAGCCCATAACGCTTATCGAGTTGTAAAAGATTTTACCGTTCGTACTTAGCCAGGGGAGGCTGCATCCCGAAGTAAGTACCTACACCGAACTGATTAGATTGAAGATAGAGCGAGTTTGAATGTAATACTCGTAGATATGTAGATTCTAGGTACACGAGGATTTGAGCAAACGAAAAAAAAATTGTCTGATTTCCATGAAAATCACCTATCCAAATCACCTACAAATAGCTTTGAATTTATGAGAGGTTGTAATGAAATACTAAATGAACAACACAATATTTAATAAGCAACATCAGTGTCACAACACATCCGGCAATAAGCACAATGCGGGATAAAAATAATAGGAAGAACAAAGGCAAGACACGCGTCGGTCGGGAGTCGAACCTACGTGATGGGACCACCTAATCGCGATCTTGCGACATACTTTACCACAAAAACAACGCACTTTCAACCCAAAGATTTGTGCCATAAGAACCAATATTGAAGGTTGATAGCTTATGGTGTTTTGTCTGAAACATTGGAACGTGATACGCAAGGAAATAATAACAAAACGAAAAGGCATTATTTTTCCCGAGATGGGTGGGTACAGTAGGTAGCGAAATGGTAAATATATCCCAGCTTGCTTCGCAGAAAAATTAAATGAGGGTTGGTCCCTATGATATAAAACTTTCAGCAGAAATATGCGTAGGTACCTAATTCCTAAGGTAGAGCTGCTGCAATTCAACCTAAAATTTAAAACTAGGAATCTATTTATTTGTCTTAAAACTTCAATGGAAGTTAATAATGGATCAAAAGCTCTTCCATGATTCCTGCTTATTCTTAATTTTCCTTGCGGCACTGGTAAAATCTACTTAAATAGTCTTTGACCAAAATGTAACTGAAAGCAGCTTCGAAAAGTACAATACAGTACTAGGAATAAATCGGATTCAATGCGATTGAAAAATAGTTTTTAGAGCTTAGTTGCAAAGTCACATCGATTGATGTGACCCTCACTGTAGGTAAACAGTGCAAAGTGCGTGCGGCGAGCTGAAGTGCGCGCAAATCCTGAGAAATCGCTGCGGCTTGCGACGTCTTTCGACACGTCTTCGGATTTGGTATCGGAAGCAAACGGAAGCGTTGTTCCCTTCATAGCTTTGTTTGTTAACAACCTTGCAAAGACAGTCTTGGTGCCGAACAGCTTTGTATTGTTTTTAAACCGAGATAATCTAGAGATAAAATAAGATTTCTATTCATGGAATAGATAACTTAGACGTAATAGCTCAAAAGGTGTTTTTTAGTTTCATGTTCTTTATTGATCAATCACACAAGTAGAAAATGTAGATAAAATCACAAGCATCTTCAGTATAATATAGTAATACTTATACGCAAAAGTCCCTTCCTTGGCACCGCAGTATAATGCAGATTGATTCGGCTCAACTCGAAGGAGACAAATTCGATTTGCCAGGAGCGGCGTAACGCCCAGCCTGATTTGACGTGATGAAATATATACAAGGTTTTGCATAACCGCAGCTTCCAGCCAGATCTGGCAGTGAAATGATATGCTGCCTGCCACTGAGTCACAAAATTGTCGCCGATTTTGACGAGAAAGGGAAAATTATGGCATATCAATATTTAAAAAATTGGCTTCATTCTTAGATTGCTAATTTGGTGCTAGAGATTACAAGGTAAGAAAAAGCAACTTCTATTTTCGATTTTTATCATCATCATCATTATCATAAAACTGTTTCTCTTTGCAACTGCAACTGCGAAATATCGGGAAACAACAAAATTTATGAGCCATGGTAGATTATACCGTTGATAATAAGAAGATGTATGCTATTAATAGCTAGTTTTGGATATTTTTTTGGGTAATGTTACATTTAAAAGTGAACAAGACTAAACTAAGAAAACAAGCTAGACGGTTCTTTGTTTGCGGAACACCTAAACCATAGATGAATTGTAAGGCTCCGTTCCAAAACTCCTTAAATCCGCTTTATCTCATGTAACGTGGTCCCGTTGCAGCTAAAGCAGCTTATATTTCACCCAAAACGTTACAAGCGTGGATGAACCCAGGAGCACTTTTTAGGGGATTGTTTTTTTTAGTTGATCTGGGCAAAGGTCTCTCCCAAAATTTTCCACTGGCCTCTATCTTTGGCGATCTCCCACCACTCCCTCGCAAACCCGTCGAGATCGTCCCGCCAACGCCTTCTCGGCCGGCCTCGTTTCACGAGCACCCAAGGAGTGACAGTGTTTGCCCACTTCTCGGATATTATTTTAGGGGATATTAAATAAAAATATTGGACCTCGTTTATAATCTGTTATTTCTTTAATACGGCCGTCTTATTATGTAGAGCCCCTATTGTCATGTGGTTGAAAGTATCTATATGACAGAAACAAATTATCATATTCTTTTTATATAAGAGGTTGCTCAAAACCTTGTTTTTTAGTATGGTAAAGAAGTGGTTATTTTAAGTAAGAGTTATCGGCATAGAACAAGTAAAGGCCTATCTAGACCCTAGAACCTAGAAGCCTGTCTTCTGCTTTAAAGCAAGTAAGCAGCCAGGTTATCTTCCCAGCTCTACGCCTGCCCCTTACTATTTCCTCAGTACGCACACGACCCCGGGTATTTCTGCTAGCACACGGCAAGTCAAGGGTTAGGATATTCGCGGCACGTCGCTCGTCCGTCCTAATGTGCCTCGAATGGCCTTTTTGAAGAAACAAAACTTAGCTCGGGTAGACGGGACATTTGCCTCTAGTGGAATGTTCCAAACAATAGGCGTCTGTTTGGAATGGGGGGCTCTAAATGGCGTAATTTGGAACTGATTGCTGGTTTTGAAGGGTTGATGGCATTGAAAAGTGCTGAGTTCAATATTCTCTATTAGACCTAAGTTAGTAGGTATATATTTTTATGGTTCTTATAAAATCTTAAACTTCCAAACTTACAGATTATATTATTAATATGCTACCGCAGTTTCTGATATCTTAAGATTCAATTCAAGAAATGTCAAGAATGAATATTATGTTCTGGCTATATCGATAAGTATGACTCAGAATGTTACGGCATTATCACATAAATACCGCGAAAGACCCCATAACGCGATTACGCTCATAAAATACTCTTGATCCTTATAGAGTGGGGATCACTAAAAAAGTTAACCAAATCAATGTCTCCAATTGCCACTACCATCGGTATTAAAGCCAATGATTCATCTAAGATGCTAGTTAGGTATTATTAAGTGTAGTAAAGTCAGTAGGTATAATATCCCCTTTATATTTCCACTCATCGCTGTCTTGTGCCATTTGGACCTACGCTAAATTTATTTAGTTACAAAGCGAAAGTGATGTACCTAGACCTGAGTATTTAATCATTGGGTACCTATGCGAAAAATCCCATTTTCGACGCGAACTATATGTCAACAGTGACTTGTGAGTCGACTCGAAAAACCGAGGTAGGGTCCACATAATCGAAGGTAATTCTTACCGATGACGACACGTACATCACTAATTCCCTGCGAGCCCTTTGATCTGGATAAATTGTCGATAAATTGACGCGAGGCAATGACGCCTACGCTAGTGATTCCCAACGCATTTGTGCGCTTTTGCTATTGTAATTTGTGTAGGCGCTGACCATTTAACCTTAACTAGCTCTATGGATACACTCATTGGTCAGTCAATCGAATCGATATTCAATGCAACATATTAGTGGGATGGGTTCTAAATATTAAAGGTAATTTGTGATTAGTGTTAATTAACAGCATCGAGGCAACAAGACACTGCTACGGCGTAGACTTTTCTACGACGTTCTACGAAATATGGTTTCCAGGAGCACACATTAAATTACAAACATTTTTTTAACCTGAAAAATGTTTAACTTTTCAGGCAAATTAGACACGTTAGGAACCTAATGGCATTATATGTATTACTCGTTGGTCAATAAAAATGCCTTATTCAAATAGCCCCAAAGTTGAACGGGGCACTTCGGCCCATTACCTCCGTCTGAGCTATTCGTGGCTTATCGATTGGTTCTGTAAAATATGTCCCGTCGATATAAATAGCTGCAGACGGCTGCTGCATACGGCCACTGTAAGCGTTGAGTTACACCAGGACTCCAGGAGTCTGTGGTAGTATTTTAAGCACCACATTTCACGTAGATTCTAAAAAAGTGCTAGGTAAGAAGAATACTCGGTAACCACTTTCCCAGTGTTTAGCACAAACAGGTCGTGAAAGAATACTTACTCAGTTAGATTTACGAGCCACCAGCTCGGCCTCTACTATTACTTCATGTACCTTCCTACACACCGGTGCATATAAGCAAGTAGGTAATTACAATGTAACATTTATGATGAGACTGTCGGTATCCTTCGCTCATCTCATTTTATTATTCCTCTTATTGTCTCGAATAAAAATTCAAGAAGATGGCCTATAAAGTTTAACGTTGCCAGTTTGGCAGTAAAAAGTGTACGATTATGAAACCCGCTGTAAATCAGAGAGATCAAAGTTATGGGGATTTGAATGACTAAAGAATTTATTGCTGCTAAATCAAAAACGATTATTTACTTTGAATGAAGAGTTGAAGAAGCGGAGTGAAGGTTTTATTGCGCAACATAAACTAATTTATATTACGCAGCCGGAGGATTGTATTCATCCTGGCATCCTCTGACTGCGTAATTGGTCTCTGTTTCCATCAATAAATTCTGTGAAAGATCTCACTCTCGTCCTTTCACAAATGAATAAAATATCAAGCAAAAGTACTATTCAGTGAACATGATTTTCTTCTAAATAATAATATTAAAAGCTCTGTGTAGATATTATCACGATTAACAAAAACTTTTTTGCGACAACGCTACCGAAAAAATATTTTCAAACTCCTGAATTTAAATCATTGCATATAAATGGCCTATTCCAAACCCCACAGGCTCACAGAATCTCATTATTCAAGTTATAAAATCACGCGAGTCTATAAAAAGTGTCAGTTTGTATAATATACAAGCGTTTCGCTTATGTTTCAAATCCTCGGTTTTGTAGTGCGCGGAATACGCACAGAAGAGAGGCGATAAAATTTATTGTCACCCATGCGACATCTGGTGCCTTCCCCTTCATCGGTATCAAGCCATAGGAGAAAGCAAAACCTACGCACTGATTCAAAAAACTTACTTTTTAACTGGTTTAAATCTGAAGAAAAAATACTAATAATAATATGACTGGTGCGCTTTACTTTAATGTATTGCTTCATTTCACACCGTCGTGTGAGATGTAGTGATGTTAGTAGGTACCTAACTAATGAGAAGGCGGTGTTGAACATTTAACAGCAATTTCACTAATTACAACTTTCGCGACTTAAAGCCATATTTAAATTTTTATCTTACTGTCGAGGTAAATAAATAAGTTATACCTACGCTATTAAGTCCCGTATAAAAATGTATATAAGCAATTTTACTAAGTATTTAAATCGTAAGTTCGTACAATAGTTGCCAGTTTTGCGTCAAAACGTTGAGTCATAGGTGCATGACGATAATCACGAAAATTGAGTTAATCGCCACCTCCTGTATCTTAAACTGTGGAAGGGGAAGACGAACGCAAACTGTTTCCCGTACGTACTCCACATTCAGAAGAATGAAACGTTTACAATATCATATACCATAGCAGTAGGCATATAAGCACAGGCTATAAAGTTATGTTAACTTACATATAGCCACCTGATGCAGGTAATCAAAATTGTGATAATAAAGTAAGTGTACATTATAGAGTACCTAGTAATATGTTTTATTTGCAACAATAAGTACATAACAGACACGATAGAACTTAATTAAAGGTTGTTGCAAAATGGAGCCTAACTCAGTAATAAGCGGATTGAGTACACAAACAAAACAAACCGCGCTGATCTTCCGTTAGGACCGATTTTGATTATTTATACGTTGATTTTTTTTACACCGAAATAGTTTTACTGAACTTCTTCAAGTAGATGAATTCAAACCAAAAAATCGATAAGTACATAATGATACTGCCTGAAGGCTGCCGAGACGCCGCGTCCTAACTATTAACATGTAGTATCACGGAGGATATCTACGCCTCTAGCGGTCACCCATTTCATGACCGCATATGCGTCGCTTAATTCGCCGATTTTACAGGAACAAAGTAAGCTACGCCACAAGCGCTTCCGACAATGAAAGTCAATAGTAGCTCGAAATTTGAATTCAAATTGGTAACGATGCATTCCGAGGAATTTTTCAACCCTTTCCTGGGGAGATAAGGTGTTTTTATTAATTCCAATACGGCTTAGCATAGTAATTGAATTTTGTAAATTTTATTGCAAAAATGCAAACAGAAAGAATATTTTTGTAATAATTCTTGAAAAATATTAAAAATAAACGTCATGCGGATTGTTTTGATTCGAAGAAATTAATAAAACCAGAAAGCAGCATCTTAGAACAGAAAGCTCCACTGCTGACGTCTCATGAGGACACAACCAACACGGGTCATTAACCCGACGGAAAACAAGAAGCAAGCGGAGCAAAATATTTACAAACTTAATAAACTTTGCTCTTAACTTAGTTGCAAACTTTCTACAACTTATCAAGACACCACTGAGCAGCGGTACTAAACGATTGCAATAGAATTACTCGAAACCATTCCCTTCCCTCAGTTAAAATTAAAGCTAATTAACTTTTTACTTGGCCACCCTAGTCAGAGTTGAGCGCAATTAAAACGAAACAAAAACTTTATACCACCCTAAGGAGTTGACTATGCATTTCTTTTTCCGGGTTTAAGTTTAATCCCGGTATATTTAATTAGTGACATTAATTAATAGAACAAAACAGATACAGCTACCCATCAATAGGTGACACAGCGTTGAGATAATAATTTAAAAAAAATATTAAAAAATAAACAACTGGGCCTCACTATCACAAGATAGGGATGAATAGGAAGAGTGGGGGCCTTTGCCCAGCAGTGGAACAATGAGGGCTCTAAATAATAATAATAAAATAATAAAAAAAAATTGACAAAACTCTACAAAAGTCGTCATTACGTGTTATAAAGAGATAAAGAAAATAGAAGGAGTATACAGTTTTGAAATTAGCAGTCTGAAAGTCGTTGCAAACTTACTATTACATTAATTGTGATAGCAAATCGCTCAGACTATTAAAAACAATGTCTGTAATAGACAAAGTTTTACCAAAAGCCTTGCATTTTTGGCTTATCCCAAACAGTATAAAATTTCATCGTTCACAACATACCTACTACTCTCACACGCAACACTTCAGGATACTTCAGCTCCCTTTTAAAATGACTATAGCACGTGACCCGAACGCAGAATGTCTTCTTATTCTTTTAATAGTTTTCCTTTTGTCCCGATTTGGAAATAGGGCCCGATTTAAACGACGATATCCCCCATTGATTGAGTTACACGATTTCTTTGCTTAAATCTGTACGCTCTGTTAACAGAATTTCTTAACGCGATAAAATCCTGTATATACACATAAACATGAATTTTAATCGCGAAAGTTTAAGAAAGACTATTCTCTACACACGTCCGAATTTTCTTTGAAAAATCACCTATTTTCAAAACAATTTTAAAATAAAATCAGGGGCTTTAACTAGTCCTTTCTTATACATGTAGGTACGGTAGTTTTATCAGAAAATGATGATTAAAGTACTTTTTACCTCTAAGTTTGAATTGGGTCACCTTCAAAACCGCTATAAAAGTCTAACTTTTCAAAATATATAAGCCTGAATTTATCCCATTATCTTGAACGACACCTCATTCCCAATACCCCACAAGGGTTTTCATAGTGTTTCAAAGTTTTATCAAAGTTCTGAAGTGGCCTATAGAGGATCACTGCTCGTACGAAACAGACGATAAAGGATACAAGCCGCCTGTGGCCGCAATGGACAAGAGATTGCAATATCTGGCTGTTTGAAAGTGGTGAAAATTATTATTTTTGTTATAATTGGCTACTCTGTGCATAATGAGGTATAGGTCTAGTCGTGGAAGTAGGAGCTCAACGCCTCAAAATGGTAAATACCATTAACTTTGGGCAGGGAGGTGAATGAGAGCAGGGGATTTCTGGCGATTTCTTTAGTGGTCACTGTCCCATTATAACCTAACCAACTGAATGGTTAATTTTTTTTTTCTCGAAAACTATGCATTATCTTGTGATAGAAATGGTAGATAAATAATCGGGAAGCAAACCCTTACGGGTTTTATTCCTTTTTAACCCTCAATTCCTGCTTCCACGATTCTAGACCCAAGCCCATAATAAAAAAGTTCCAATATATTTAGTGTAATTTTTGGGGTGCATTTTAAAAATCTTCATAAAGTAGGTAGGTACATAATTATTTATTCTAGACTAGAAAAGTTCAAAAGAAAAAACTTTAAAAGTACGCAAATCCAATACCTACATAAAACTCCAAACCTTTCTAAAAAGTATATAAATCCACGTCACAATGAGCAAAATCGATATACGCAAATCAGTGATAACAGGGGTCTCTAAACTTTTACCGTTCGCCCTCCCCGATCCGACCTTATCGCCGACGATCTACAAATCCAATTTCCTAAAATAGGGATCGATCCGACAAATCATCTGGCCGACTCTATTATCCCCCATTGAAGGGGATAAACCGATGACTTGCTCCGAGGTGGACAATGATGGAAAAATATCGAATGCCGATTAGGACTGCGATAAACCTTTCCTGTCCGAGGATAGATCTCACGGCAACTGATTAAAGAAACGAGGATCCTCCGGGCGAAACCCGGATCCGAAAACCCTTTTCCGAAATTGAGAAAGAACCATTTATGTTGATGATTTTTCAAACCATTCGCTTACTTTGCTGTCGAAATATTCTTTAAGACAATCTAAATTCCAAATGACGCGGCTCTTCAAATAAACAGCCGATAAAAGAGCAGATACCACTTGGTACCCTATTTTAAAACTCACGACACGGGAACAAGATACCTATTTCATAAAAAAAGAAGATGAACGTTCAAACTGTTTACAAGTAAAGATAATATTCTCATATATCTAGATTGTGACCAAGATTATTCGAATAAAATTATTTAGATCCTACACAAAGCCCAAGAGACTGATTGAATAATTATAAACAGCTCAGTTACATTATGACAGCGTCGCAATCGCTCGGTAGGCTCGTCGTAAATCGAGATACGCCTCTGGGAATCTCGGACCTGACTCAGAATGGCCCATGTCATTGAAATGAAAGGGTAAAACGAGTAGTACCTAAATATTTGAATACTTATACAGGGTGTAAAAAGACTGCTACCGAAAACTGAGGTGTTTCAATCAGACCATGATTCTCATAGTTAGCGAAAAAAAACGCAAAAAAAAAATTGACTTAGCTACTACTAATAAACCGTCAAGTGCGAGTCAGGCTCACACTATAACGGTTCAACTGCATAATATTTTAAAAAGTTTATCAAAATAAAAACTAGCAAGTCGGACTCGACGAAGGGTTCCTATTTTATTTTTATTATTATAGCGGCCATAATACCTAATAGCTGACTTTCACGGTTCAAAGGTGTGACAGGCAGACGGAAGAAAGGACAGACAGACAGACAGTGGAACCTTAGTAATATGTAATATCAAGCTAATATGGTCACATGGTAACTTTTTGTGTATGGTAGGTATAAATAAGGACTACTTATATAAATCAAATTCAACAGAATATAGGAACATAGACCTAGCTAGTGAAAGTCCATGATTTGTGCCACAATGTAATTTTGCATACCGACCTTACTCCGCTTTCCCCGGGTTCAACCTCAACCAAATGTCGCCGTACCTGGATTTACAATAGCCACTTTAGGAAGATCCCTATGCATCTCCCATCACACAAGGGACGACACAAAACGTCCTGCACTTCGCTACCTCATAGGCCAACTAATTCTGGTAGGTTGATAGGTAAATCATAACCTTGGGATTCGAGGTTGAACTGCTGATGTCATGTAAGCGATTTTGGGACCCCTTTGCGGATTAACTAAAGTAAATAGAGTTTAAACTTCGTTACGTCATGTGCATTTGATTTTGAAAATGAAGTTGTCGCTTTGAGTATAATAATCTTCGCTTCTTAGAGAATCTCCTTCTCAAAACCCCTTCACATAGGACAAGTTTCTTTGCTAGTTCCTTTTCCGTCCAAGCTGTGCATCTTTGGAACTCTCTTCCCATAACTGTCAAAAAGTCTTCTTCTCCTGCTATTTTTAAAAATAGAATTAAAATGTATTTACTTTCTGTTTGAATTGAATCGTTTAATTAAAGTACTTTGTGTACATATACATAGTTTGTGTTTATATTTATTTATATATGTATAATATAAATATGTAGTCTATAATATTTATTAAATGTATGGATATGTGTTTAGGTTTATGTATGTTTACTTATATTTTATAAATATTAATTATGACTTCATAAACTATTATTAGTTAATTTTATATATTATATTTAAAAAAGCCCTCCGGCCAGGTGGAGTGACGATCTGCGAAAGGCTGCCGGCAGAAACTGGATGCGTCGAGCTGAGGACAGGGCGCAATGGCGCGCACTAGGGGAGGCCTATGTCCAGCAGTGGACTGCCATAGGCTGATGATGATGATATTATATTTAGCCTATATCAGCTTTGAATTCATTTTCATTTTATTATAAACCTAACCAATCCTTCTTTCATTGAGTTCCTCTCCATCCAAAGGTTGCCTGGAAGAGATCGCTCATTAGCGATAAGGCCGCCCATTGTACATTGTGATTATTTGTTTTATTTAATTATTTTGTTACATAGTTTAAGGTGTAAAATAAAGAATTCTCATTCATTCATTCGTTCATTGTCTCTATAAATAAATTAAATAATTATAAATAATGCTGGACTTTTTACACAGCATCATCCAGCCCCAAAGTAAGCAGAGCTTGTGTTATGGGTAGGGTACCTAATGGATGACTGATATACTTTTTGTTTTTAAATAAATACATATTATACATAGAAAACATCCAGGCCCGAGACAAATATTTGTAGATCATACAAACATTGGTCCGGCCGCGAGGAGCGAACCCGCAATCTTTTACGTCGTAGGTGGACCTTTGCCCACTGCGCTACAAAGGCCATAAAAGTTTTTGTCGTGCATGAATATCTATTTAAAGCACATCGCATTTTTTATTGAAATAATTTGGATTCAATTCACTAAGAACATGGTTATCACCATCTTTTAAAGGTTATGTATGCAACAATTTCATTATCACTTAATTAATGCCTACTTAAAACTTAAAGTTAATTCTTAAAATATCCTGAATTGATTAGCTTCCAAAATACCGCAAACTAAATATACTACAAACCTGTGCCATCCAGAGCGTACAGAATTGTAAATATAGAACAGATCGATCCTGGCTAGTCCTGAATGCATCCATATTCTGGGGTTATTACAGTTTACATGATTATTTTTAGGATTCATCCGATGCATCACTCGATTTTTCAGAGAGAAAGGTCATAGGTGTGAACTTAAATCCAATTAGTACAATTCTAGGCTACTACCATTCCAAGATTCATTCAAATCAGTCTATTAGTAAAACATCTAATAGTGTCAAAGTTTAATATCTATTTAGCCGGAAACACCTACTGTTGGGTAAAAGCCTTCTCGTTCACGACTCTCCAGGTGGTTTTGTACCCGACGGATCCACTGCTTTTTACTCAAAGTATACCATAAACTCTGTTTTAAAATGAATGAATGAATGAATGAACACTTTATTGTACACAAAGAAAATATTTAAAACAAAAACATTAACAATAACAAGTTCTTAGTACAATTCACGGCCATATCGCTGAAAGCGTTTTAATTCTAGTTATATTAATGAAGCCTACACCAGAACAGTAATGCGCATACTTGCGACTGTTATCCAAACGTCAATTAACACAGTTTAACTTGGCTCACTGCAAGATAAACAGTAGCCATTGCAGCCTTCGGCTAATATCAAAATTATGTAATTTCATTCCTACCTACGAAGCATACCTTACAATTGCCAAAGCTACAAGTACCCTTTACACTGTAATGTAACTGCTTGCTCTTGTTGTAATACTTATGTTAGGCCATATACAACTAGAAATCCGGGTCCGTCACATTCACAAAACTTATATTCTTGTAGGTAAAAGTAGTTACCTACACATCCGTGTTTGTATAAGTGATGGTGAAATTACAGAACAAACACCTAAGGGCAATCCACGAAAGTTATTCCCCGTCCTATGTAAGCAGCCTATCAAAATAGTCATAGGAAAACTTAGCTCAAGTTTGAAGTAGGTACATACCTATGGGTTAATTTACTTCTGTTACTACTGGTATCGCTATGACTTTCATGATAAACATATCTTCAACATTGCTCTTCGAACGGTTCACGAACAGCGTTCTAGGACAAAAAAGCCTAAATGAAAGCAAGTTCGTTTCACTTTTGCTAAGTCTTTAGTCTTAGACAAAACATCTTGCTAGCAGTACTTGGGGCAGCTAAAAGGCTTTGACGGACAATGCATCCAGAGCACTACGTCGACTAATTGACCGGCGGACAGACGGGCGCGACGTGCATTATTCACGCGATCGATACCCGGCCAGGGCAGGCGAGCCGGTACTTGCAAAAACCGGGGAAAAGGCTGCAGCTACGTAGAAAGCGCTGACTATCAGATATTTAAAGAAATTCTGTTTACTCAGACGTTGCAGAGCAACAAGGTGGATACCGAAGGACGACCCCTCAGGTTCATATAATAGGTACAGTCAGTGGCGTAGCTAGGTAGCCAAGGGCCCTGGTGCAAAAAATTCCTGGGGCCCTACCTGAACGGTTTAGGTTTTATCAAGTCAAAATATAAATATGCAGGATGTGGCAAAATTTTGTAACATTGACTTGACGGCAGCTACTTTTCTTTTGTAAGTAAATTAGAAAATTTTGATCTCAGAAAACTTTGGAAAAGTGTTTCTGGTGGGAAATGGCGTCGATTGTGGCCAACTTTTTTTTTTGACAAAGTGCTTTTTTCAAAAATCCGAAAATGCAGTTGTTTTAATTTCCAAAATAAACATAAGTAGGTACCTTCGTTTTCTAAGAACAAAACCTTCCAGGCCCTCGGGCTCTGACTCAGAGTCCGAGGACCCCTTGAGCTTGGGGGCCCCGGTACACAGCACGGTAGCTACGCTACTGGGTATAGTGTTTTTCTTTCTACTTACCTTTAATGAATCACAGTCTCAATAATAGCACTAAATAAATAACTTACCAGAGTTCTTATATGTTACAGTTGATGCAACACCTCTAGTTCCGAGAGGCACTGGCAGGTATGAAAAGGTTAACAAGAATCCGTTCAACATGTGTCTGTTCTAACGAGCGGTCGTTTGAAAAGGTTGACAACAACATCGATATCCGGTCAGTGGTTTGTCACACGTCGGAAACAGCAGGCTATATTTAAAAGTTAGTTGCTGAAAAATGGCCCACTGCCCACTGCACCTACGGAAGTGAACTAATCTATCATGTCATACAGTGAAACCCGAATGAAATTATTTCCGAGGAGGCCAATAAACATTGTGTCTATTTATTATCTAATCATAAATAATCTCTTGTAGCTAGAAGCTAGAGCTTGTAGCTTATGCTAGCTATAGTAGACGAAAGTTCTATTCTCGCGGCGATACAAATGTTTGCTTCTTCAAATATTTGTTCTGGGTTGTTGCCCAGATCTACGTTGCGCCAATAATTATTTCTAATATATAAATTCTACTCTCTAATACTGGATCAGACGAAGTATGAGACCGTTGGGTGTTATTTATATAAACTCACCCATAGGGTAGGGTGGTCTAAGACTGCGCGGTCGGTAAGACTACGCAGACGTCATATCTGGGAACCAGAGGGAAGTCCGTAGCTAACGTCAGTGTTGTTTTGAACTACCATGGCACTTAGAAAAATTTGAGAAAAAAAAAATTTCATTGATACACCACAACCAAAATTTGGTTCTAAGAAAACAGGGCCATGCCCAGGTTGTGATCAATACAACTAAAAAGTCGAGGCACAACCCCATTCGACCAACACGGCTCTAATCCGAAGGTCGTGGGTTCAATCCCGGCCGTGCATCAATGCATTTTTCGTTTCGTAAAATTTTTATGCGCTTCAACACGAGCTCTTAACGGTGAAGGAAAACATCGTGAGGAAACCCGCAGCTTAGTCAAGTCCACACGTATTGACGTCGTCTTTCCTGTGGGCCAGGCCGTTCAAGCTGAGAGGATGGTTTAGGTGCTGGGCAAGCCTATACCATCTCAAACAATGTCCCAGGCACTACAGCGTCCCGTTAAGTGTAGGCATGGATTGCCTCCTGACGCTGTATAAATCATCTAATAAAGATGTATAGGCCTAAGTTTTTTTGAAGTGAAAACTTCTTTAGGCGCGTTAGCGACATAGAAGAAATAGTTTCGAAATGAGTAAAAAACTTTGGTTTTAACTTACCATTATAGCTTGACCCCTCATCCCTAGCAAAATGTTTGTAAGGAGGGGTCAAGCTATATTGGTAAGGCGCTTGATCCCTCATCCCTAACAAAATGTTTATAAGGAAAGCACAGAACCATATCTGAAGGAAAGGCCAAGAATGCTGGTTTTATTTTTAGAGCTATTTCTACTAGTTTTAATGTATGTTTTTTTTTTCGATAAATTATGATTAAACTTGACGTAACTTGAGTCAAGAATGCGAGCAACAAATAATATTGTCCCGCTAGATTGGTCATCTGGCACATAGTGCACCGGTTAAATACGTAACTTGAAATAAATTGTCAGTCATCCCAATGGTAATTTAAGTATTGTGAATTAAAGAAAATAATAGCAATACCTATTGGCAAAATTGGTAATGGTCATTATGATATCTGATCAGTCGCTGCGCGAGTTTCTAAAGCACAAGTCAAAACGCAACGATAGCGTTTCCTGAGCTTTGTTTACATTTAGATTTAGTTAATATTAAATGTAGGTATGTAATTACAATCACTACTCAGTTTTGATACAAACCTAATATCTATTTTTATGTTTTGTGTAAGTTTGTACTTTTTATTTCAGGCATATGTACACTGTGAAGGCTCAAACCTATCAGCTTTTCAAGTAAAAAAGTAAGTTCATATGAGTCTGTACGCAACTCAGGTGACACTAACAGTTTCTAGGCCGCGGTGTAAAGCCTCCGTCATGGCTTGTTGTCATCGTAATCTGCGCAGCAACTTTGGAGGGATAACATTAATTGTGCGTAATGTACGTAATTGTTCAAGTTTTCACTTCTGTTCGGCACTCCCGGAGTGCCAAAATTTTTTCTACAGCTAAAAAGTATGTACAAGTATTAATAAGTGACAAAGGTCAGGCTCGGTCATAACAAAACGCAACGCGACGCATCAAATAGGCAACGACATCGCACGCACGCAGTCGATAAGCATGCAGAAGCATGTACGCTTCATTGAACACTGATGTGAAAACGCATATTTTACCTACACCTCAAACTAGACGAATGCCTGTGACTTCATTCATAGTCCTATTACTTCACAAATTCTGAGTAGGTACGAGTATATTTAGTAAAACTGCTTTGGTACTGTTACAGCAGTCCAGTCAAAAGAATATCTGCAATAACAGTCTCTTCTGCTTACCGCAATTCTTTATAACTTTCAGATTTCTGTAACGCTTGCAGAAATGCCAGTCTGAAATTCTCGATGATATTCACAAATCTGCTGACCACTTTACATACCCTTCAAACACTTATATCTAAATCCGTAGATTTTTCCATCCGCAACGTGACACGCGGGCGAGCGGCCTCTACTAACAAATCTAATTTGTCCGTCGATCGGCACGTCCAACTTTTGACGGAGGACTTTTTGAAGCATGAACGGTGCTTCAAAAAGTCCTCCGTCTTTCCGCCTGTTCACAAATAGAAACTGCGTTTTTTCACGTAGCCCTTATGGTTATTGAAATGTGGTGTGCGTATGAGTTTAGTTTTTATTAATTCCATCTAAACTCTTAATGAGCCACCGCCACCATCATCATCATAATCTCAGTTTGCACCCAAAGTTTTATTTTATCAGTGATATAGGCCTATCTATTATTATTATCATTATTATTATCATTATTGCCAAGCATCATGTGGACAGGACAAGGCGCAATGGCGCTCATTAGAGGAGGCCTATGTCCAGCAGTGGACTGCCATAGGCTGACTATGATGATGATGACGATGAAGCATCATGTTACAAAAAATATGAGAGTTTAAAAAAAGTTTCATGAGTTTAAATGCAAATTCAGCGCGCTGTAAAGTAAAATTGTGCCATATGTCGAAGTGCAGCTTTGGAACTAACTCATTCAATACCGGGATTATCTACCTACTATCGAAATCACTCGCGTCTGGCTGGCCCCATTGAATCAATGAAAAACACTGTGTCCTGGCAACGCGCCTAATTACTGGGCTTTTCGGTAATTACCTATTCTGCCTGTTTAAGCTCCGAGCAGCGATATTTATTTGCCTCGAATGGGTAAGTATACCATGTCTAAATCCTTATCGCATTAACTATTTTAAAGATGGTATACAAGTGGGTTCACAAGGTATAATTTAGAGAAATAGCTACAAGATATAAAATAAGCAATAAAGTAAATTAAATACTTAAATAAATAAAAAAGCAAATAATAAATGCCATAAATAAAAAAATATATAACAAATACCACTAAAAAACAATTCGTAAGAAAGCAAACGAAAGTAGATATAGCATCATTAAAAACGTTAGTTTAATATTAGTTCACTTTATTTTCATGATTTAATGAAAATTGGATAAAAATCGATGCATTATTTAGTTTAAAACTTTGCTATTTCTCGGTCGCTCGAAGCCGACCTGCAGCTGATGAAATCAGGTGTACTTCAGAAGTTTAATATTAAAAACCAATATGGTTGTTGGTGAAAGTTTAGATTAAAAATTATTTATCGGAAATTTTACGCTCGCTGGCGAGTAACAAGATTTTAACAGTTTTTTTTTAAAGTTATTCTAGGTATTTATATGAAAAACCGCTGGTGCAGACTAGTTTTAAATATAAAACTTTACAGTAACAAATCCGAACACCACGTGCCTTTTACAGCCAAAATCAGTCACATTTCCAACGATACTGAATTCCATGTCACGTAGAGCACATTCAAGAGCCGATAAAGACAAACCGTATTTTGAGGAGGGTGAAGATACGATTGACCGCTTCTCTGACATAATGTGGCTTATAAAAGGGGCTTCTATATCTTCACGTTTGTAGACTTCAGACAAGTCAGTAGAACCGTAAAGAGAATAACTAAAACGATTTATTTGCATCGAAATAGGAGAGGAGCATAATGAGGATTTTTCGTTTCGGAAAGATATGAGCACTAACACAAGCTCTAAGCGGTAAAGGAAAACTTTTTGAGGAAACCAGTTAGTAGGCACTAATAGGCGGCGATGGGCAACCTGTGACGTATGGAATTCTAACATTGCAAAATGTAGGCAAATATTTATTTGGACATACCTCTGAATTCCCTTTGAAATCTTCAAAGGTTCTGAAGAGATTGACTACCGCGCCTTGACGATACAATCATTATCCAGTGTTTTTTTTAATCATGCAAAGAAATAGCACTAAATACGTAGTACCTACGTCCCTTGTTAATTTATGAATGTAGCTAGGGTTCGGCAGACGATCGCGACACCTATAGAGGGAGATAAGGCCGTGTGCAGATTACCGCTCATCCGCCGCTAAGTGCAT
Organism: Epirrhoe tristata; assembly: GCA_951394285.1. Lineage (NCBI taxonomy): Eukaryota > Metazoa > Arthropoda > Insecta > Lepidoptera > Geometridae > Epirrhoe > Epirrhoe tristata. The sequence continues at coordinate 6,219,520 of OX596145.1, forward strand.
TATGTGGTTGCGGAAATCTCTTGCCGAAGCACTTGTCTACACGTTGGGTCCGATTACGTATCATTGATGGCGATAAATACAAGTCCCGCCACATCTATGATAGTTTTTAATAGCTGAACTAATTTTCATGATTCGAAGCTAAGAACACTCAATAAAGTTACCGTTCATCAAACAAAAAAAAACTAAATCAAAATCGGTTCATCTATACTACTTATAAGTCAAAGTCAAAAAGCATTTATTCAGTAGGACCGCTGGGATCACTTTGAACTAGCAAAGACAGACATACAGATAGACACCTCAAACTTACAACCACCATCTTTTGACGTCGGGTTTAAAATCCAAATGAAAATTTTTTTGAAACACGTTTATCAATAATAATAACTTTATTAAAAGGCAAGAAATAAAGCATACAAGTCACTTAGCTAAGGTCCATAGATGCATACCTTAGAGAATAACATACTCGTACTTATAATATAAAACCTAAAACCACGGTATTGATAGCGCCATCAAGGACGTGCGCATAGTGTTGCATGTAAATTCTGGTACATGACACTCTTTGGCCATAAAAGCGAAGAAACGATCCGTCGGTACTCTCATCTCACCTATCTTTTGGCTCTCAAAGAGATACCGTCTGCCACAGGTACTTCTACACATCTTCAGAAGTCATGGACGCGCGATGCGTAGTGTTGTGTTGTATGTATTTGTTTTTATTTTTATCATATTATTTCAAATGCAAACACTGACGTTGAAATTCAAAGAGTACTGACTATTGGAAGTCGTAATCCATATTATGAATTTTCTGCTTCAAATCGATTGGCATAGGTAGAAATACACAACACATCACAATGTAAACAATCAGAGAAATATAAATCCAAAGACTGTTCAAAATGCTGACAAAATCAGCCCACGCCTTGACAAGTTCTCTTTTATCATCATCATCTGTGGTAACAAAAGTAGCAGCCCAGTGTGGATAAATAAACTTCTTGCTTCGAGTTCTATAAACATTTTCGTTAACAATAGCTATGACTTTAGGGACTGGTGTGTCTCTCTTGCTCAAGAGTTTCATTAAAAAAGTTAACAAAATACTGATAATAGTAATTATCAATGAACCACGAAAAAAAAACAAGATCCTTGGCGGGCTATTGCTGTGCTTCGGAATGTCCATACCCAACTCAGAAAGAAAATAAAAATGACACGACAAACTGAAACACATAACATACACTCGCCTGTATTGTCTCACATCCAGAAGTAATGTAGAAAGAGTAAGAACAGATAACAAAATCAATGGGAAAATCACTATTGCAGCAATACCTTCTGGGTGGCGCTTCAAAGTAAAGAAGAGTTTTAGTTGTCTTTCTGCGTCTTGATTTTTCACCTCATTTACATCCATTATGTCCCATTCAGCACCATATTTTAACCCGATTAATGATACAGCGCGGTGTGTCACAACGAGGCGCATTTTAGTTCCTTGAATGATCCATGGACCAAATTCTAAAGAGCAAACCTGTGTGTCAAAAGGCCAAGTGCTAAGATCAACGACACAATTTGCTTCAAACGTTGTGTATGAAAGACATCCAACAAAACCTTCGCTGCTGATTCTACATGGCATATACGTGTAAAAATCAGAACTTTGATCATAATGATAATAGTCATTGATGCTATTGTACAATTTAATGCCAGGCAGCCACAACTGAAAACCGTCTTTCACAATTTCTTGGATACCATCAAAATCGTCAGGATTCCACTTTAGTCTTTCATCGTGCCAGTCAAGTATAGTCATCGCATAAATTGAGAACACTTGATCTTCGCACAAGAATTTAAACGATTTCACTAAAAAATTGGGTGTAATAGCAATTGCGTCTGATTCGTTACGAGGCTTTGGAGGTATAGTTGCGTCGTAATTGCACATTAATTTCTTGACTATTTTTTTCTCCTTAGATCGATTGACAATGGCACATTTTTGGAGGTTTACTATACTGATTTGTAAAAACAGCAAATGTATGATCAGTTTCATTGTTAAATTTGCACTGAATTTAATGAATACCTATACATTATTATGATAAGCAGCACGCCCTCCAATTTCTGATCTGTCACAAACCAGACACCTTAGGACTCATAGAAATGAATATTAAATTGATAGCCACTTTTCATGTTTTTTAGGGTTCCGTACCCAAAGGGTAAAACGGGACCCTATTACTAACTCCGCTGTCCGTCCGTCTGTCTTACTGTCCGTCTGTCACTAAGAACCGCTCCCACTCATGAACCGTGATAGTTAAACAAGAGGTGCGACATCAATTTCATTGATCACCAATCAGGTGTACCTGTGTCTACAATATTATTGCATAGTATTTTTTCTTCGATCATGTTGCATGGGTCGCTTTTAGCTATTCCATCTTTTATATTTTTCTAAGGTTTGCCGAGGTCAATTAGTCTATTAAAAATACGTTTAGTTTCATTGTAATGGATTCCATACTTGTTTATTTACGGGTATGATACAATGGTACGCCCACTACTTTATCATCGTCTCGTTTTGCCACGAGGTTTTTTTTATCAGATATAGCTTTTATTTTGGTGGGTATTGCAATTCACTAGGAATTTAATTCGTGTTTATTGCCATACGTAATAGAGTCCCGAGATCTACACAGCACATCGAAATACCTATTTACATAATAAAACAAACGAGGGAGGGATAAAATCCTTAGGTATGTGCTGAGAGAGCAACCATTGAAAGTTCAGTAATTTGAAACTGCACTACTGTACCCACCTTAATTCCTTTTGCGATGTAAATCATTCTAGATGAACATATGCCATTTACCTGGACGAAGTTATGCCTATTATTACCTACACATTTAAAACAGTTGTAGATTGATAATTGACTCATTGTGGTAGGACTCTAGAAAAGTTTGACTTTCAACAATGTTAATTTTCCTCCTGCAAAAAGTTTTAGAGTATTTTCCATTCCAATCCTTTTCGAACACTTTCCTCTTGTGCACTTATTTAAATAGGGTTGAATTTAAATTCAACATATTTGCGGATACCGAATTCCCTGTCCTGGAGATCTTTAATGCAAGATAGGGGGACGTTATCTGAATCAAATGCCCTCTCTGGCCAAACTTAGTGTCGTTTTAAGGGATTTGATGGAATCTTGCAGAACAGTGCAGATTTTGTGTCTGTGATGTAAGCCATAGCTTTGAGTTTATAAATGGGTATTTACCATATCCTACAAAATTAAATGGTAAAATGCATAGTTTTGAAATATTAATATTTCTGTCTAAGAAAGCCACTAAGTATCGATTAGGCACCTCTGGTAGAGGGAAAAATCAAAGCGTGACAGATATCAAATATTTTTCGTTTTTTTTTTTTAGATGAAAGCATCTAAAAATGCATAGTCTGTGTTAACAGAGTTACAAGTGTTAAACACTTCGAAGTAACTATGTGCCTAATGTTGTTGGAACACATTAAAATCGTACAACTACTATAGGCTACTCGTAGTTTTAACCTGTAGGTATATTATAAGAGTATGTTGGCAACACTGTCACGTGTCAACCGCAATCGCCCTTCGTTTAGCTCGGATTCCGGCGCCATTACGATCCCAAAGTGGCTTTGTAAGATAGTTCCAATCATTTCGTTCAACATCATTTACACACAATGTAGAACGTCTTCGGAATGTACATTTTGTGAGTATTATAGAGGTAAAAAAACTACAAAGACTGGTAGGTATACGTTATGTAAGACCATCCACGAAGCAAAGCCGCGGGCGGGCTCTTAATAAATGCCAATATAAAGAAGCTATTCAATTACATAACATAGCTCTAGCGAATGTTTTCAATCGGGAACAAGGGACAGAGAAAGGTTTGGATTGAGGGTAGTTGTATAAAATCTGTAGATTGGAACCGCTTGGGGCACACCAGCTGACACCTCGCACGGTCCGGGGAGGACGCGACGCACCTGGACTGTGCCTGGACTAAGGATAAGTATTTGAAGTTTCTTTACATAAAATAGCGAGTTATTTTTTATTTTGACGTATATATTTTCTAGGTATTCAATTACTCGTAGATGAAAAAATACTATATTATTATGTTAATGGAATCAAAGAAGATATTTTGGCCTCTTACAAAAGAAACGAAAAAGTATAATAGAGTCATCCGTATAAATTTAATTTAGGTACAAAAGACAATTTCTGGAGACCAGGAAGCTCAGCTTACGATTACATGTTGAGAACATCCGTACAATTTATAAAAAGCTCTGAACTTTAACAATACTTCACACTTTTCAAACCAAAATAAGTTAATCTAATCATCATACTTAAATGTTACTTTTCTTTTCAGGCAGTAAACACTTAATTTACAGGTAAAAAATAAACTTTATAGAGGTTAAAGGTAAATCGATTCGTGTTATCTCACATCAGTGAGTAGATGTTATTCTCGTCTTTGTATTTTTCCCGTATCCCGATATTACAACGTAAAATAGTACATCCCAAACGTCATTGCTGTTCATAGAACACCCAAATCAGAGTAAACAGCTTATTATTTCATGTCGCGAACATTAGAGGGAATATTCGCCCGGGGCGATTTACGAGGTCGAAGGACCGAGAGCCTTATCTCCAATATTAAAGATTTCATTAAATCATGCCTTGCCCGCAATAAAACAGTTTGATACCGCACTTACGTCGTAAGGAGTCGGGTGACCGAGTTAATGACGTGTACCATTTTGACCCTCGAGATTGGTGCAAGTTGGATACGGTGTTGTCTTAGATTATTATAAGCCCGATGTTTCCCACTGCAGGGCAAAGGCTACCCTTCCCTCCCTCCACGCCTTCATCATCCTGTCTCAGATGCAATCTTATAAATAAATGGCCAATTCCAATTAATACAAATACAAATACAAAATAGTTTATTTACCATCACATTATTATAACATTTAGAAATGTTGGTACATCAGACAGTTACTAATGGCCCCCGCACTAGGCAAGCCTGTGTCGCGGGAGACCGGGATCAAAATATTTATTTACCAGTAAGTTACCAATTGTTTTTATTTTATTTATAGATTTGTCTAAATTATTTAAATGCATATTACACGGTTCATGTATCTTCGTTCTTTTATCAGCGGGTTGATCTAACAGTAAATCTAAATCCATCATCAGATCTGCTCGTTGTCATTATATTTCATTTCCACGACGAATCAATAAGTATGAAGAATTTGAGCTGTATTAGGTATGAGTCAGTTTGGTAACAATTCATAGCTTCATAGCTTTATGTAACCAAATCACTTGTGTGACTACGCTTCACTCCTTTGAGACTACATTCTCTTAACTTGGACCAAAAAAATCAAACAGTAACAACTAGGGATTTACAAGTAGGGTTTACCATAAGTCAGATTATTTGAATACATAAAGTTCCTAGGCCCTTGCAATAAAGTTTAAATTCCTCTAAATCCCAGGTTGATGGCTTTACTGCTTCAGTCGCAGCTTGGTCAGTGATGATCAAATTTCAAATGTCAAGTACGTTGTATCTACCTATATTAATAGTATATTATACAATGTTAATGTATGTAGGCCTTGAAGTACACACTTACAAAGTTTGCATGATGATGACCTATGAATAATGTTCGTAAAACTAATTGTAAAGTAGTACTTAGGTGGTTGACGTTGCTCATAAATACTGATTATTCATGAAATGACTAACTAAAACTACAATCACTTTGTCGTTGCCTTAAGTTATAAGTAGAATTTTCGTCAAAACCCATTACAGGTACAGTCAGCAACGAAAGTCTACTGAATTCACGATGATTACTACGAGCAACCAATTTACCTTTTATTTTTTTATAAAGCTAGGTAAGTAGGTAAAACTTTTTGGTACCTTATCCGATACTCGTTCACATTTCGTGTCACGTCTCGCACAAAACAAATAAGCGTCTCAAGCACGTCAAAGATAATTCATACATTAATTAATACGGGGCATAATCCCTAAGGAACCCTTATCCGAAGACGGCCGTAGCCGAAGGTAGCTATAGCTTTAGGGCAGTACAGAGTACCGTGTAATAATTATCAATGGACCCTTTGGGCATTACCTCTATACCTTTCATTCTATTTGCATTTTACAACTTCGGACCTTTTATGCAGTTCCCGATTTAATTTGGTGAAAAATAAAGGGGTTGGTTAACACGTGGTTTTGCGGCCCCTGATGGGGTATGTGGTCGTCTACGTTACTGGAGGTGTTTTGATGCAGATATTTTAAAACACGTTGAACACGTCCCTTATTTTACTTTGTCTTGGTAGGTATGTATGCTGCGTTTTGATTATTTTATTTTATTTTTATTTATTGAAAAGACCAACAGCTACAAAGAATTACAAAGTTAAACTTAATTAGTATAAGGTAAACAGCCAATTATAGGTCTCTCTTGCTAGTACAGAATTTATAACAGTCCTACACATTATCATACTATAATAGCTCATGCATGACTTATACAAGTAGGTACCTACTTGCAAAATATTTTAAAGTAATCTGTATTCTGTTATACCTACTAGTGTACTAATGTAATTTAAAATAAGGATAATTACAGATTACCTACATAAGTTTGTTGTATGAAGATATAAATGCAAGAAGTGTGTGTTGTGTGTGGGGTGTTGTATGTGTGTGTATGTGTGTGTGTGTGTGTGTGTGTGTGTGTGTGTGTGTGTGTGTGTGAGAAAGGGTGTGATGTGATTTAGTGTTATTCAGATAGTAAGATGTCTACTATAGATTTCTTAAAGTTATTTTTGTTATTGTTAAAAATGTCTACACTGGAGAAAAATTTGTTATATTCAGAGCAGATACGGTATAATGGTGCGTTCATAGCATAGTTCGTGGTAAGGTGCTGTAGTGAGAATAGAGGAGTGTGACGCGTTCGCTTGTCAGGTACACGAAATTTGACGCAAGCGAGTAAGGCTGAAGAATCCAAGTTGATTAGATCCAAGAAGATGGATAATATAATTAGGAGACCAGATACTACTGGCATATTCTAAGATGCTGCGGACGTAAGCATAATAGACTGCTTTGTCTTTTGATTATTTTGTTGGGATTTCGGAAAGGGTGGTTAACATGTTTAAATTAAAGCGACGAGTAGATACAATATTGGCAATCGTCATTAGTAATTAGAATTTCTACGTCTATAGCTACGACTCAAAAGTTTTACTAAATCATTTTCAAACCTTAAAATTTTGTTATCCATCTCTGGCAGACCGAAACAATAAGTTCTACTGTGAATTCCAATTAAGCGCACGAACCTCGGCAGGAATCTGATTAAATTCATACAAAGGTTAGTAAAATACACTGCGATCTGTATCGCAGGAAACCTCAGCGCCACTCAATGCAAAGGTATTTCCAATTTACTCTTCAATCCTTCCATTTTCCTACTCCGAGAAATTTTATTACAACCATCTCTTTCACGTACCATAAATTTAAGGAAGCAAGAAAGAGACAGAGTATGAAGGATTTGAGCCATCTCATGAGGCTGGGTTAATTTCCATCCGCCCGAGGCAATGTCTCTCTTCACCTTTCATACGTAAATTGGAAAGGTAACTTTAACTATTTACTTACTATACGCTCCGCATAATTGAAATTTTAAATTGTTTTTTTAACCCATTATGAGCTAGCGATGCCCTACGGCATCACCATTTCGTACTTTGAATATTATAATAATGTTATTTATACAAGGAAATAGGTTCGCTTGTATGCCAAAGCCCTGACTGTTTCAAAGATAGGTAGTTATGAAAGGAAAATGAATTTATTTCACCGCAAATTATAACTTATATTAACTCTTAGCTTTCTTCCAATTTTTATTCCAATGTTTTATCAATTACTTCGTTATTTTTCAACAACAACAAACTCCAATCACGCCACCGCCGCCGGAACTCACGTCGCCCGCTGTCATTGTCATCAGTTTCTCTCGTCGAGTTGCCAACCAAAAAGTATGGTTGCCAGCACGGCCCTCCTGCATGTGCATGTCCTCAGGCACACCATACCACACACTATACTCTTTAAATCATCCAAATGATCTTTCAAAAGATCATTGACATCACCCCATTTTAATGCTTGCCATCACATTCGTAACTCGTGTACCTAAAGCTTATCTGAAATCATGGTTATGTAAGTACGTACATAGGTATTGTTAATATTAATTATAAACGTTCGGCCCATCATGAATGCTTGCTCTGTTATTGAAACGTCAGTTCACTCTTATTCCTGTATATCGACTGTCTCATTCACTTTACTCTCTTCTGCAGTGACTGCGCCAGTTCATAACTAGATCCATAAAATGACTGTATTATTCAGCTCGCTTCTATGAACTAAGCTATGACTGTATTTAGCTCACTCTGTAGGTATCTGTGACTGCGCCAGTTCATAACTAGATCCATAAAATGACTGTATTATTCAGATCGCTTCTATGAACTAAGCTATGACTGTATTTAGCTCACTCTGTAGGTATCTGTGACTGCGCCAGTTCATAACTAGATCCATAAAATGACTGTATTATTCAGCTCGCTTCTATGATCTAAGCTATGACTGTATTCAGCTCACTTGCTTACTTACTAGCTCGGCTTCAAGATTCACTCAAGTCTCCGGTCGATTTTCTGTTCAGTGACTGTTTTTTTTTTTACTACCCTGATTCACAATGCCCATTATCTTATACTAATTAACTAGGCACAAGCACGTGAAACTCGATTATCCACTTCTGATATTAACTCTTAGCTTTCTTCCAATTTTTATTCCAATGTTTTATCAATTACTTCGTTATTTTTCAACAACAACAAACTCCAATCACGCCACCGCCGCCGGAACTCACGTCGCCCGCTGTCATTGTCATCAGTTTCTCTCGTCGAGTTGCCAACCAAAAAGTATGGTTGCCAGCACTTAGTGCTGTCTTTTATGACATTCTCGTATACTAAACCTGTCTGATCAAGGTTCATAGTAGATGACTGTTATACTCGTAATAGCATATATTAAGATTGGATAGTTGGAAATCTTACACATTACCCACACCATCCTTTCATTTTAATCAGGTTCAGAAAAACATGATCTAAATGTGTTAGAGATGACACTACCACAGGTTTCCTGTTTTCCTCCATCGTTTGGAACACGAGTTAATACGCATATACCAACCCGACAAAACAAATTATTATTTTATTACTGTTTGTCACTGTCAGTGTCGCTTTTATTATTACCGTCAAGTAGTAATAAAAGTGGCACTGACTTCTCTGTTCAATTGTTTTATTTTATTTAAGTATCTATTTCTTGTTATTGTTTATGTTAACCGCGCGTGATGTCACCCTGTAAGGCCCAGTCTGAAAATCAGCGCTGTCTCCCTGTCCTGGGAGCAGCACTAAAGCTGAGACTGGACCTTTTTGGCACCACACAATGGATAGTTTGTTTCGTATTTTTGTTTATTTTTTTTATTTTTTTTTTATTATGTTTCTTTGTACCTACTCGTCTAAATGTTTATTATTCTTAATTTCATTGTATTGTGTTGTGTGTGTCAAATAAATTTATTCTTATTCTTATTCTTATTCTTATTCTTATATTATAGATTAATTTTCCTATCTCATCGTGTTGTCGGGTGTATTATCTCTGGTCCAGCCAAAATCTGCTTGTTTCACTACAAACTTGCCACGAAATTGAATAAACACAGTAGACACGACCACTAATGCCTCAGTGACCCGTGTCAGACCCTGCCGGGCTAATTTGAAAGTTATGCGACGTTGATCAGCTGATAATTACCTATTGGATAGACGAACATGGAATGGGTTGGCTTGCTTTTATAAATTACGATACGATGAACAAATTCATTGATTTGGAACTGGATAAAGAACTTGTTATTTATGACTCCAATACTCCAAGTATTGGTCAAACTGAGGAACTGCGCGTAGTAACTAAATAACTCATAATTAGGTAAATTCAAAAAACTTTACTTACTTACTAGTGTCTACTTCTATCATCTAAAAAACACTATCCGTCACAATATAATGATGCTTCACATTTTGTAACTGAAAACTCGTAACAATTAGACTTAGAGAGCTGACGTAGAGTGGCGTTGAGTAGGTATCTACACTGCGATGAGAGCTCTTGAACTAATAGATATAACTTTACATGTGAAACTGACAGACCGCATAAATGAGAAGATTTTTCTATTATTCAAGTCTAATGCTAATTTTATTAACTTTCTAAGTTTTATCATAATATCCTATTATCCCAATATCACTAAGATTATAAAAATCATAAAATAAAGTCTTGTAAAATAAAGTGCATAGAGCAAAACGCAACGATAGCGCGAATTTGATGTGTCCCTATCTCCCACATACTGCAAGACTGCTTTGAGCAGTATGATCGCAAAGACTTTAAAAGAAGGTCCAGGAAAACCAAATGCAGCAAGGCTTCATTCAACACCGTAGCAGCATCTACGTATGCACGACCTTTCGTAGCAAAGCGTAGCAGCGTAGCAAATGAGTACCTAATCATTTTCAATGAAAATAATAATTCATCATAGAAACTAAGCTAAATACCTACTACTTACAATATGAACATAAAATTACAAAATACAATAGAATCAGTCAAGCTATCTAAGGATCGTCGTAAAAACGATCTTTAGATAGCAAAACTGATCCAGGTCACTGCCAGTCGGAAGCGTGCCCAAAATACTGGCGGCATTGCCACGCTGAATGGCAAATGGCAATACTGATTCTTAGTGCCAAAAAATCGCCAGCTCTCGAATCACGCGTCGCTTCGCCTTGAAAGATTTTTGAAGACACGATAGGCCCCGGATAATTATATTAAATTGTTTATGCTGATTTTCTTTTTTTCTTTAGGAAGTTATTATAGCATTACAGTAATATTTATCCGTGGTATTATAAAATGAAAAGTAGCCCAAAGGACTTAAACAATAACAAAGGCCAATTACATCTGAACCACGCTCAAACAGAGGTCATCGACATTATCATTACTCCGTAGTCCTTAGCGAATGCAAAGCAGCTGACCGCCCATAAAACTTGATGTTATTGCCGAGTGCCTTTTCAATTAACTTCGTCTTAAAGTTAAATCCGTGTCTTGGGAGGTACCAAGGTAGGGTTTAGATAGTATCGAGCGTAGATAATCTTGGAGTCTTACCGAAGCATGACCATGACATGAAGGAACATTCGTTAAATTTTACTTTTCACAAATAACACAAAAGTAAAAAGCGTCTTACAAAATAAATAATACTTTCGTGATAATTTGATTCTCTTTTCGGGTATTTTCCAACATTTCAAGGAAACATTCCCCAGTCGAGATTTAATTTCTCACCTTCCTTTATAGGATATTAAAAACAGAAGCTATAATTTTTCATGAAAGAAAATAAACCATAAACCAACATTTTTCGTCATAACTTTCAAGCTTCTGACGTATGTAATAACAGAATAATTTATTTCGGAACAGAACGTACGAAATTTTGAATGAAGCCCGTTTCAATCGAGAAATACCTTCGACCAAATAAACTCAACAAAGAGCCCGCACACTGGGTCAGGTGGAGTTTGTTCATATCTGAAAGGACCGAAATCTCACTCGAAAATAACCTTTACCGATTGGAACACAAGGTCTACAGAGAATCTATTCATTAAAAGGTTCGGCAATATACCACGTTGTTCCGAATTTTTCCACAGTTTTGTTTCTGTTTGTTTAGGCCTGAAGTTCAATTTCATTAGATTCAGGACAAATACAGCGTAACGTTTTATTAGAGTTTTTTTTATAACGGTACAACGTTTTTCTAAACTCGATGGATAACGAAAGGAGTCCAAAAGTTGGTTTTGATGGGATTACTGCGTTGTTTCGGCTTTGTTTAAAACAAATCCGACCCATTTGGCTAGCTAATCCTAATCCCGGAATAGAAATAGAACGGAATAAAAAAGATACGTCGACGTCATCTCGTATCCCGGCAAAGGCACTTAGAAAAAGCTGCTACACTATTTTATCTCTCAAAATAAGCAAGTATTTAGAATGTATATTCAAACGAGGAAAGCTTCAGAATTATTGCAGTAGCTTTTCTACTACTTAGAGTGCTTACAAGCATCAAGCAGTCCAAGAATCGAGTATTAAAGCTCGGCAGTTCATTAACAATGCCGTCAGACTCGTGCATGGCTGCTGTGTATAAATGAAATCTAAAAGAGCCGGTGACAGACATCAAGCGGCGCTCTCTCGCGAAGTGTCCATAAACTACACTTTACGAGTGTCGAGAGTGCGGGGCTACTCCGGAACCCTTCTGTATTTTCGCGTGTAACAGGCGCATAGTTCAAAATACTTCAAATGATCTGAATAATGTCCCAGGCACTGAAGAGCCATCAGAATCATGTTGATTCAGTTAAATAATTCAGTAAAGATAAAAGTACTTACTTAGTAAAGTAAGTTCGTATGAGTCAGTCAGTAGCCAATTCTGGTGACGCAGTTTTTAGGCCGCCTTAAGGCCTGTGCCATGGCTTAATTAGCTGGGACTGGCAATTTAACATGCCCTCCGAAGCACGGAAGCGCTCAGATGAAAATTCCACAGGCGGTCACCCATCCACTTACGGACCGTTTAAAACGTTGCTTAACTTCGACGATCTCATCGACATTCGACATCAAGAACGAGTAAGCAAGCATGACCACTAGCGCTTACAGTTAAGATCAAGTAAAGATGTAAATCGGTTATATTTTAATACTTACATTACAACAACCTCAAACATAGTAACCGTAGTGGAATGAAAACTCTACAATACCTTAAATACACGAATACCTTTAAAAATGCAAAAGCTTTTAAAAATGAAGATATTTTTTTTTTTTCATTTCTAGATAAAAGCTTTGCACTTTTGCAGTAGAGCCTCGTTGGAGTTACAACCACTATCAAATCCTCTATAGGTATTGTAGGTTTGTACGGTTAATGCACTGAGAGACATGTGTATTTTAGCTAAGATGCATTATGAAGTAGCTGCGAAGCGCTGCAATGGAATGTTTCGAGCGTGAAATTGTTACTTAGCTTGCAAAGTAGTGCCGTTGCCCGAGGGAAATAGAAAATTATGTTGAAATGTTTGCTAGTCAAATGAAACAGGGTGAAGAGAAATTAATCTCCAAAGAACGGGTCCTTAGTTGATCGTCTTTACCGATTTGTCATTTATTATTATTATTATTGTTATTCAGCCGTTCTTGTCCCACTGCAGGGCAAAGGCCTCCCTTTTGTCATTTGCTACTTTTTAAATTATATGACAATTAATCTTGAATCTGAGCTAAAAGTTGAGGGGTGGCTGTTGTACTGTAATGTTGTGCGTTGTACATCAGTATTATGTAATGTGATTATTTCATGTGTAAGATGATCAGACTTTCTCAGAGTATTTTCCATTAGAAAAAATGATGAGTTCATACTTTTAATAAGTACAGGATATTTGACATACAAACACAACAAAAGTTTATCACATTACATAACATATAACATAACATAAAGTATTTGATAAAAAAATGGTGAAGTTTTTGCACCTTGTACCTATTTTGCTCCTCATTTTAGTTACCTACTGCGATAAGTAAATAAGAGTGAATGAACAGTACAAGTTTGTATACTTACTTAACTTAAAACAAAGTAAGTAATCTTTTATTCTTCAATAAATTACCGAGCATTGCATACTATCAGTTGTTTTAAAAAATACACTCGGAAGGAATACTTTGCTCAATATCTTAAAGATTTATGAAGGTCTGTATACTGAAACAATGAGAAATGTGAATCAGTATTGAAGCATAGGATCGTTACCTATTCTGTATCCCGAACTATCAAAAGCTCGAGATTTACTTTGAAAACGGTTTTAAAACACAAGTGGGGGAACGTCAACTTTCCAAGAAGACCTTGAAGAGAATATGCATCTTAACGAAAATGTGTACATACATAGTACAGGTTTCGCAGGACTAGGACCAACAGGTTATCCAGTTTGGAAGGTTTTTTTTTATGCATGGTGCTGGCAATTCAAGACACATGTTGCTTGACGGCACTTCATTACGCAAGATATGAGCTCTAATCAACGGACTACATTCTGGAGCCGCGAGCGTTACGTAACTCATAAAACAGAAATCGCATTAGCAAAGGGTTCGCTGCGGGCGTTTGACGCGCCGCTGTTGCGGTGACGCGGGAACTGGCGTAAAGTACAGGAGATGCCCTTTTTAGTGCTGGGTCCCTTGCTATTGAGCCCTTTGAGTACATATACTTCACCAAGCGAGCTAGCTCCTTGGACCAACGATCAATTGCTTCGCGAAGCAAAAGTTTCTCAATACCGCGAGGCTGCCACGCGACCAGCCTTGCCATATCAATACTCTGATTTAGGATGCGCAAACGAACAAATGTTTGCATGATCTACAGGTTACAGGACTGGGTGATACCATGGAGCTCGCAGTTTTTGACCTTTATTCCATCCAGTCCTACTAGTAGTTCGATTGTCGAACTGTTTGGATGTTTTTTTTCCAAATTGTTATACTGACGGATCCTACTCTTTAGGCTGAGAGGTAGATGAGAGCAGGGGACTTCGGGCGCTTCGGCGGCCGCTACCGCGGCACGCTTCGCTAGCCTCGCGCATCAGTGGTCACTATCCTAACATAACCTAACCAAATAGTTCGATCCGTCAGTATAACAATTTGGAAAAAAAACATCCAAACAGTTCGACTATCGAACTACTGGTAGGACTGGATGGAATATACCGTTTTTGATACCCATGACACAGGAAATCCTTATGTATGTGACTATTCGGTGTTATATAAAAACATTAATGCTGCAACAGAATGTTGTAGGTAATTTTCCCTCGATGTACATTTCTAATATCCAACAGCTGAAACCGAAACTAATGATCTTTTATTCAAGTGCTGTAAACAGCCAAGTTAGAAACTAGTGTAAGTAATTGTAGTATGAACATACGAAGATAATGAATGAAACGATGACGAGAACGATGAAACGTGCTGGTTGAAGCAACTGGCAATAAGTGATCTCTACTAAATCTTTACTCTACCAAACACTACGGGAAAGAGCCGTGATTTCATACTATTATTAATGGATATTAATGTACCTGTCTCAATGTGTAAGTAAATCGAATTTTTTGGCCTAACACTCTTGGCTCGTCCCATACCTAGTGGTCGCTCGTAAACAGTTTACGACGCGCTGCCAGCGGTCGAGATTAAAATCATGCATTTATTTTATTCGTCATTATTCCCAAATTGCTCGTAGCTTCGTTTGGCAAGCCTCTCCGTTGAAAAATTAGATTGTTGCAGCTGAATTTAAATATTTTTGCCCCGTGACAATTCTGAATAGCGGCTTTGAAGTCGGGCGAAGATTGATGAATTTGATAAGAACAGATTAAGTGGAAAGCGTTTACCCAGTGAATTGTAAATAATTCATAATAAGTACATACATCGAAAGCTACATAAAATAAATGTTTGAACAGTCAGCTGTAAATAAATAGGTACCTCCCTACTTAGAATCTAAATGAACGCTGAATCTGGGAGCCCATCAGCCAAACAAACTTGAAGTGATAATATTATCAGAACCAAAAACTTTTTATATCTTCAAGCGCGTCATAAGAACACTTTTAAATGTTTAAATATAAAAGATAGCAACTGATTACAATGTGACCCCGAGACACTATTAGTGGACGATTATACTTTTAAATTCCGCTATTGTTTCGTTATTTTGTTCATTAACTAATATGCCTGTAATTACAAAGTTAATACTGTTTCTACGGAAGTGAACTGTGCTTAATGGGAAAACTTAGCATCACGCAGACCACATTATAAAGATTATATTTTTAAAACAGTAGGGTAGTGTCATCAACCAGATACTGATTAGACAAATATAAACGCCTGTTTTAGAAGAAGGAACTATTAGTCTCTCACTCAACTCTATTGTAAGCTAATGTTCTCCAATGGGGAGAGTAAGAGTCAAGTTCGTCTCTCCACCGTCGCCGCGGAACTAATATAAACAAAATTGTTTCAATTTCAACGCATCGTACTTCCATAGTGGGTAGGTAGGTACTTTCGAAAAACAAATGATAAGAGTCAGCTTCCTCTTGTAAATACATTTCTGGGAGCTAGGTTCATGAACTTTAAATCAGCAATGATAAGTACAAAAAGGTCGTGTAATGAACTTGCAAAATAAGATAATTTAATACTCATATATCATATACAGACAAGATCAAAGTTAAGGTTACATAACACGAAGTTTTCCTTCAAATTATACTGCAAAGTTCTGATGCAGACGAAGTTTTTATCCTGAATTTTGTAATGCATTTTTAAAAACAATTTAGTAATCAAATCGCTTAAAACTTTTTATTAAATAATACAATCAAATAAAACAGCCAGTCTTTGGGCATGTTCTATTTGAATTAACAATTTGACTAATTCATTAGTTCCTATGAGTAAACGTAGTGTTACTAACATAGCAGATAGGTATTACTCATAGTAGGTGCCTACATAGTAGTACAGTACCAAGAGTAGTTTTAAGCATAACACATGGAAACTTTGAAACTTTACACAACAGGTTCACGACTGTATCCCCAAGGTGCGGTAGAAATTCTCTCAGATCTTACTTATTCCAGATATTTGAAGATGTCTAAGGGGGGTAGTCAGAGGCATGTCCAAACTGTCCAAACACATATTTGATACATGCCCACATCTTGCAGAAGTTAGTATTCCATACGTGACAGGTTGCAAGCCCATCGCCGCCTATAAGAACACTAACTGGTTTCCTCACGATGTTTTCCTTCACCATTTATAGCACGTGTTAATGTGTCCACATATAAATTTTACGAAACGCAAAATCCATTGATGCACGGCCGGGATTCGAACCCACAACCTTCGGATTGAAAGGTATAAGGTACATATATCGAGGTACAACCCCATTCGGCCAACACGGCTCTTTAAAATAAACAATTACGAGTTGCGACTAGATTAGAGCTACGCTTTTTAAGCTACTTATTGGATCATATCTCCATAACATTCTTCACATTCGTCCCTATGCCCACATATAAATTACGATATAATATTTCTCACGTAACTCCAGGGCTGCCAGTTTATATTAATTAAGCTGGGAGCGCGCGGTCACGTACGAGACAAAGTAGATTATTTGCGGACACCCCTGGCGAGGTTCATTATACCATTCGTGTCCTTTTCCTTATTGTTTCGTAACGCTTTCGAGTATTGTTCGCTTGTCGACCAACTGTACTAGATTTATTTATGTACTCCTGAAGTTGACTTACTAACTGGGGCGGGTCAGAGCAGATGGTTCGTAAGAAATTAGGATACTTTTGTAGCTCCAAACAATGTCTACGCAGGCGTGGTAGAATCTTAGAACTGAGCACATCTTCGGGATACAGTCTAGTCGTAATCCCGATCAAGTTCTCGTGGCGAGAGAAATGTTTGCACGGTTTTGACTATCACAAATATATTTTATTCACATCTTTTTAATCACAGCTTATAGTTCTTACGTGGTTATATCCACATGCCAAAGCTTCACGTAAGACGCATAAACTATCACTAAAACAATTCCTAGAACATTCCACGCAGACGCAATAAATAAGGGTCCTGCAGACTTGCGGCCGCGAAGGTACAGAGTATCGTTAGCGCTTCGGTCACAACAGGAAGCCGGAAATCATTCGGCGGCCGGAACTGAACAGAGACGGCGCAAGCCCTAAAACTACCCTCAGGGCCTTACTTAGGAAACTCTAGGCAATATTATACATCTCAAACACCTAGATCGTTGTCGACCCAGATCGACAAGGTTTTTGGAGCTTTTTGACATGTCTGTAATTGTAAGAAGACAAGGCGATTTTCCAAAAACAAATCGGCTGTTTAACTTACCCCGTATTTTAGGCTACATGTAACAGGCATGTGGTAAGTTGCACTTGCACCTTCTACACAATAAGATTTTACAAATTTTTTGGGACTTTTTTTTCTATTGTAAAATCGTGTCTGTAATCTTTTAACTACTATTTTGAGAGCATGAAAAAGAGAGTTATTGTTCTTTCTGTTCCCTTGCATTTGAAGCAGTGGATTGCGGAGTAAGAAGGTTTTGCAGTCAGAGCTTTAAATCCATTAACTAAACATACGAAAGAGTTCGGACCCATGACCAGCCCTGACTCCATCCTCACCCTCCATTTTACCATTTTGCCGCCATTCAATTAATCTCATGCCGAAAAAGTTTAACGATAAATAATATTCAGAGGGGTGCCATATTCGGCACTGAAAGAGTCTTTGTTTTTAAGATGAATTGAAAGATTCTTAATAGTTCGGAAGTTTTTTATTTTTATTTTAATTGGATGCTTTGTAACAAACGAGAGCTTATATTTAAAATTTTAATTGCAATGAAAACGAACCACCTTTAAAAAGTTGCTGTTCAAAGTCAAATCATGCGGAAAAATTTGACTGGAAGTGGTGAAAGGATAAAAGTTAAAAAAAAATACAAAAGCTTATACCTACCTAATATTAAAACGGGCACGCAAAATACCAAACTAATTATTAAATATTTTGAGGAAGACATTCCTACAAAATTGCTTTGTGTTCTTACGTGAAAAACGATTTACATTATCTACATTTCGCCTTATTTTCCACTTAGAAAATGTCCGGATACCTTTTCACTGTTGGCCGGACACTGAGCCTTCGTCAGAGAAGAATTAATTTCTGTAAAAACGCTCCTACCATTTTGATCTATCGAGATATAATTTATGCTAGCGGAATAATGTAAAATATCATAAATATTCAGTTTATATGTTTTTTGTAGGTATGTAATTACTATGGCTTAATTAACCAATGGAGAGAAACTTAAAATAGCTGGTGTTGAAAGCTGGAAAAGCATAGGGTATGTTTCTACCATGTGAGCAAAGCAGTAATTGAGTTACTTATTATAGTCAGGTGTAGGTACCTACTGTAATATCATAAATAACTATTTGTGTTTACAAAACAAAACAGAATTTTCTTTATAGCCCAATTCCCGACTACACAGAATTCTCGCTCGAGTCTCGAATGTTTGTAAACAAACGGTAATGTCTTTCGTCGAGGACGGACATTTTTCATCATTTACTCAGCCATAAGCGGTTTACTTTTGACGTAGATGCACTATATTTTTAAAGTTTATTAGAGATGCTTTTAATGGCCCTTTTTATGGCTTTCCTAAATGCTTCCGAATGGCTTTCACTCATCAAAGACTTCATAGAATAGGTAACATCAGACTTCTCTTTGGTAAAAAATATTCAAGAACCTAAGCTTTCATACATCTTCAACTTTAATTTCAACTGTCATCCTAAGCTGAGTGAAACTGCTTCTTTGGAATACGTACTTAAAACTTAAACAGTAAAACAAATTGTCCAATCTAATTTCGTAGCTTCTCCCGCAAAACCACACGTGCAAGCTGGACCTAGCAACTTTAACAAGAATCGCACCCATTTCAACACAGTTGTGTCGCCATGTGCGGCAAAATGCCAAAGAATGTACTTGCATTCTGTAATTATTGTCGCATGAGGTCAATGTTCCCTGAATTAGCGAGTTATTCGTGTTTCTAAAGTTTATCTACATTTGGGTCAACGATCACGCATTCTTATCAGAAATTTAAAAGTAAGTATGTACAACAAGAGATTATCTTGTGAGAATTTAACTGAAATCAGATTAATGTTCTTATTTATCAAATTAAAATATTACATTTTAATAACTATGAATATGTAAGGAGTGAAGGTTCCTACCTAAAATAATGCCGAGAAAAATAGCATATTTATTTTGAAAATAAACGAAGTATAGCCTGATTCTGATTTCTACCTATTAACTTCTAATAACATATAATACAAATTTGTAAATAAACTATTAGCAAGCATTAAGTGCTTGCTCGTAAATGAATAGGACATCATAATGGGCACAAACAAACATGCCCAAATCAACGCAGCAAGATAACATTCCTGAGCTAAGGAGAGTCTAACAAGTGATTCTAAACAATACGTTATCGTCTTTATTAAAAACGTAACATGAATTTTGCAAAATCTCTTTACTTTTAAAAGTGAAGAAAAAATTGTGCCTACCGATACGTACGCACTTCTCAAGTTTAAATTATTTATGGACGCAAGGAAGCTTTAGGTTAGGTACAATAAAAAAACTATCTAAAAGTTTGCAGAAAGTCAAACACAAACTTATTAAGTATAAGAAAATGAATTATTTTTATTTCGTGGCTTTGAAAACTTACAACCAGGTAATAATAAATCGAACGTACGACTTCCACCAGGGGTAGACGCCCACGCTGACGCCGGCACGCGAAAATGAAAGTGGAACCTATTGAATGGCATTATCACATTTCCTTTTCAAACTCATTATACTTTCTTTTAGTCAAAGCTCTCAATTTTAAACCTACATTACAGACTCTGGTTGAAACTATAATGCTTTGCAAGACATAATTAAAATATTTCATTAACAGAAAATGTAAAAAGGTTCACGACTGTATCCCCAAGGTGCGGTAGACATTCTCTCATATCTTTTTATGTTACTTATTCCAGATCCTTTGAAGATGTCTAAGGGGGGTAGTCAGAGGCATGTCCAAACACATATTTGATACATGCCCACATCTTGCAGAAGTTAGTATTCCATACGTGACAGGTTGCAAGCCCATCGCCGCCTATAAGAACACTAACTGGTTGCCTCACGACGTTTTCCTTCACCGTTTAGAGCACGTGTTAAAGCGCATATAAATTTAACGAAACGCAAAATCCATTGATGCACGGCCGGGATTCGAATCCACAACCTTCGGATTGAAACATTAACATTAACAAAAATTAACAGCTCTTTAACAAATTAGCCAGCAATATCACTCTCTAATGAATTTGTAAACAGTTCCAATGCGAATCAATAAATTACGACACATTTATTTCCGTGTGAATTTAAACAATGTCTTAAAATTAATGGGTCAGAGTGGCGCGTGTCACCGAGTCCCGGCTTCACTCTTCAGTAGTTTTGTGAGTCGTACAGTATGTGGACGTGCGCGGGAGTGGTGCTGCTAGCCGCGTGTGTGGCGGCCATCACCCGGGACCAGTTCTACCCTCACGGGCCCGGGCTAGACCAGAAGCTGCCAAGGGGACACGATGTCCCATCGCCAGAGGTTTTCCTCAATGTACCCGTGATTTTCTACGGCGAGACTTACGACAGCATTTTTGTAAGTTTATTTTATTGCTAGGTTTTAAAGGACATACCTTATGAGTTGCTTTCGGTTTCGCTCTCGTGGTATAAACGCAAAAGTTAGTTTATTCATGTATCAAAAAAATTTGGACGTCTCATTATAAAGATCGTAGAAGGATATGAAAATAACAAACAGGAGTTATAGAATATTAAAAGTCACTCCTAGAACCAGAGAAACTATCAGGAAACTTTTGGTTTTTTTAAGAAGTTACTTAGTTAATTTAGAAAACGCTCAAATTCGTAACTTAATTTCGAATGAAGAAACTTACTAACTCTACCTTGCTTTATTACAGTAAAACTATTTTACTTTATAGATGAAAATACGAACCTTATTGCAGTTTCTAGAAACCCTAAGAAAATGCTCTGTCAAGCGTTCATAAGATTTCAAGAATTCATATAAGTAGATGGAATTCGAGCTATTTTAGATTTAAATGTTTCTACTAGAGTCAGGAGAGCATCGGTATGTGAAAACAAAATATTAACCTCGTTGCAAGTTGAGGAATTCTCGTCCAGAATTAGATGCACGTTGCGGGAATTCAAAACTAGCTTGTAACTTGTTTGTTTGTAGATAGAATATAATGTAAATTGCTGCTATTTTTGTTCTTAAAAGAACAAAAATACTACTTAATTCAATATTCTAACTTACTACTTTAAAGGTAAAAAAAAAGGAGGCCTTTGCCCAGCAGTGGGACATTGAGGGCTGATATAATAAACTACTTTAAAGGGGCTTTTTAAGATCTCGAATGACAATAAGCACACTGATTCGCGATCGCTTTTTCCTCTCACTAAATTAGCTTAATATTTGAACGCAGCTTAATCAGTCGTCCATCCATCAGTTTTTTCCTTTGTGTTAAATGCGATAGTAACTCATTCGATGTTGTTTCAATCGAGACATATTTTATATAATTATCATATAATTTTACCTAAGATGGTAAAATTATATCGAAAAGAAGTTGTACTACAATGTCAATTTTCTTAGGATGATACGCAAGCAAGGCAGTGGGTCCTATAAACTGTATGAATCAAACAGAATCGTGCCGCTGTTAATTTATAAGTTAAGAGTTTAGCTACATAGGCATTTAAACGACTTTGTAAATGTTAAATCTATATAATTGATTCGTAGTCGCGCTATCAATTGGCTTACCAAGAACTTTTCTTGAAAATTTTAGCTTCGGTACGCGTAAGGTAGTAAGTTCGTAGGAGTCAGTGGCCAACTATGGTGACGGAATTCTTAAGCCGCTTTAAGGCCTCCGTCATGGCTTAACGACTTAAATAGCCGGGACTGACAATTTAACGTGTCTAGGTAGTTATTATAATTAAACATTAGCGCGTAAAGAAAGTTTAGGTATTTGATAACAGGGATTTTCGCAAATGAATAATTGCAAAGATGATAAGAAAGCATTTTACATCGGAGTTCGGGCGGAAGCGCATATCACTCACGGTCACTGACTGCAGTTTTGTTTGTTTTTTGCATTATCCCTGCCGATTAAAAAGCTCCTATCATAATGAGCTTATGTACATATAAAAGCAAATCAAGGTTGATGAAAGCCAAACCTCCTCACAATTCAAGCTTTGTAGATACTATCCCGTGTCAAGATCGACGAAGCTCTTGTTAGGTTTTAGTGTGATATTAATCGGGGGTTACCAAGTTCCATGCATGGGTGATTGGTGATTGGCTATTAACATTTTAAAGATTCTTCAAAGGGCAAGTTGTCGTTTAGCTACGAACGCCTTCGCTTGGTTTAAAACTCCGTCAAGAGATGGCCAATGGATGGCAGTGAGCACTGGAACTTGCTTTTTAAGTTCAACGATCATCTATTTTATTAAGTAAATCTTTAGACGTAGGTACGTAGAAACATTTTGATTTCCTTGAGTCGTGTAGATTGAGATATCAATGAGTCGGTAACCATAATATCAATCTATTTGACACATTTTAACTAATGCATAATTCACATTGTGCAATGATCTGATATAAAGGTTAGGAAGGGCAATTTGGGGCAATTCAACTTAATGAGAATCAGGATCAATGTATTGTTTACATAGATCAATGTATTGGAATACAAGATAATTTTTGTGATTTCACCCGTATGGAGTTCACACAAGAAGTGGTAAATTGGATAAAACATGACATTCATTGAAATTATCAGTATTTTTCACAGACAGAATCCAGAAATTTAGTTTGATAATCGTAACGTATAGGTTCTTAGACTTATTCATAGAAGTTTAATCTGCCATAACACAACACTGCAAAAGGAAAGGGTATAGGGAGAACCTTGATCTGCAGTGGGGACGTTATATTATAGGCTAATAATAAATGCAAAACAACTTAACTCTCTATGACAACATTACTCATAGGTCTCACTCCAAATTTTAAAACAATAAGTTAACAAGTACTACGTTACAGGTAGTAGGGGATGTTCCTAAGTATTATAGTTTTTAGACGAATTTTTACGAACGAAATTCATACTTATATGTATATATATATATACTGAATTCATACTTATTCATACTTATTCATACTTACCTATTACCTACCAAGTGAGAACATTCTTCAACCTCAAGACAGAATCAAACGCTCTATGACATGTGATATTTGATAAGTTAGTTATCAAGGGGTCACAAACACTTCATAATAAATGCCTAATATCAAATAGGTTACTACGTGTGGATGTTATATAAATCTGTTGCTGCAAATATTTCAACATGTGATTTTAACAGTTATAAGAAGTAGCCAAGGCAGTAGGTATAGCATCATAAGATAGAACTTTATCTCGGTGGGATTTTAACTATAACACCCACTTATTGCAAACATCCTTTTGACGAAAAAAACCTTCACACATACGTATCTTATGTGACACGAGTACTAGCGCCGCCCCACCCCACTCGGAATGGACTGCTTTGCTTTCATGACACTGCCTCTAGAATTCACGAGATATTTGATGTCATTAACTTCATCGGGTGTTTCCTTATATTAAAAGCGTGTTTCTTTGTCAGGTAAACAACTTCGGGGTACTGTCATTCAGAGCCGATATTCCGTCATTCATAAATACGGAATTCCCATTGCCGTATCCATCTATCGCGGCTTTTTATTCAAACGTCGATACCACTGAGGAAGGCGCTGTCTACTACAGAGAAACCAGCGAGCCATACGTTATCTCCAAAGCCGAAGAAAGTGTTCAAAACCACTTCCACGAATACTATGACTTCAAGCCCACCAGTGTGTTTATAACCACATGGCTTGAAGTTCCGTACACAAGCGAAATAAGAGACCGCAAAAACAGCTTCCAGGTTGCGATTATCAGCAACGGAACTGAGAGCTTCGTCGAATTCCTATATCCTGAGCGAGAAATCCAATGGATAGAAAGAGAAACTCAGCCGACAAATCAACCCGATGCCAAAGCTCAGGCCGGGTTCATCGCGGAAGATGGCAGACTCTTTACACTCAGAGGCTCTGGAAGTCATCAGATCAGAAATATTATATCGTAAGTTCACTGTAAACCTTGAAAATATTAAAAACTAGCTAGTTATGTATCTACTAACTTTTTTTTTATATTTCAGATGGTCCAACACACATGAGCCCGGAAAGTACGTTTACCGAGTCGGTGACATACCTACCGACGAAAACATAGCCAATCCCGACCAGTATGATCAAAACGAAGTCGAAGTTGAAGAAGAATCCAAAACATGTGCTCTAAGCGGACCCAGCGTTTGCCACATAAAAGCCAGATGCGTAGACTACCAAGCAGGCATCTGTTGTCAATGTAACGAAGGCTATTATGGAAATGGAAAATCATGTATCAAAAACGATGTCCCTTTACGAGTGCACGGAAAATTAAATGGAATACTGAATGATATTCATCTCAACGATGTCAATATCCAATCTTATGTGGTTGTCGCTGACGGAAGAGCATACACGGCCCTCGCGCTTGCGCCACCTGTTCTTGGACGAAGCCTAATGTTGCTGAACGTTCTCGGTGGTCTCGTCGGCTGGCTTTTCGCTAAGCCCACAGGAATCGCCAAGAATGGGTATCAACTTACAGGAGCCGTCTTCAATCATACAGCTGATATTTGGTTCCCAGGAACTAATGACAGAGTGACGATACACCAGGAATATTTAGGTCATGATGTATTTGACCAGATTACGATTGAATCAGACGTTAGAGGTACCGTGCCAGTGATCATGACCGGTTCGAAGCTTGAACTGCTTGAGTATGAAGAGCAATACACAGTTGTCGAGCCCGGATTTGTGCGTTCCGAGGCGACCAGGACCCTTGTAAATAAAGATACCGGTGAAAGATATGAACAACGAGTTTCACAAAGTATTTCTTATATTCCTTGCCGATACGCTCCAACATCACCAGAGTCAACCTTACCTTTAACTTTAAAGGTAAGCAAAAATTACTTGGGATATGAAACGGGCACAGCAAACATTGTACGATACGGAACGAGTAACAAAATCGTACCCATCGGTCAAGAAGATCCATGTGTACGAGGTCAACAAACGTGTGAACCTCACAGTGTGTGCGTAGTACAAGGTGATTCCTATGCATGTATCTGCGAATCTGGTTACACAAATGTTTATGCAAATGGCGCATCAGCGTGTGTAGATATAAATGAATGTAGCTCTGGAACACACAACTGTGATACCAACGCGAATTGCTACAATCACGATGGCAGCTTCCAGTGCAGATGCGCAGAAGGATTTGACGGCAATGGCCTTACTTGCACGCGACGCACCAGGTGCGATGATATTAGATGCGGTGAAAACGCTCAATGTATCGAATCTCAAGAAGGTCCAGTTTGCAATTGCGTTCCTGGTTACACTGGTGACGGTAGCTCATGTTGGGAAATTCAAGAGCAAGTATGTGCCCGTTGTTCCAGTAACGGTTATTGTTTCAGTAATCAATGTGTATGTTCAGCTGGTTACACCGGCGATGGTTTTCGATGCGATTGGATAGGCTATCCTTCTTCTTCAAACTCTCCAACATATTATGAAGAATACCCTAGTTCCACTGCTCCAAACAGAGATGTTTCTCAATATCCCGATCAAGAACCAAATTACTATGTCTCGGAAGGGCCACATGATTACCAAACCCCCTCTCCTTCTGACACATCATATTATGTATCCGAAACTCCCTACGTTCCCGATGTATCTTCAAACGCACCTACTAACGAGGCTGAGTACAACGACACCTTTGTTCTGCCGAACTGTGATTTCTTAGGCTGTTCATGTCCGCCAGGGTACTCTAGCTATATAGATGAAAGCAATAACCAATTATGCCGCAGTGATGCTTCCATCGATTCTAACAATAATAAACAACCCAATGAAGACGTTGATACGAGTAAGTATATCATAGTAGTCACTGGCACGCACGGTGCATATTATTGTTATATTTTTTTATAAATGTTTTGAACACGTACCCATAATAATTTTCTGTTCCTTTTAGTCGGATGCGGTGCAGATTCCGATTGCCCACCTAATGCAATATGTTCATTTGGTTCGGATGATGAAAACGAATACAAGGGACACTGCGTATGTCCAGAAGGATACGAAGGCGATGGATACCAGTGCTTAGAACGTACCGGACCCAGCTGTTCGTGCGGTATCAACGCGCACTGCATCGAGTCAGTGCCCGGAGAACTCATGTGCGTATGCGACGGCGGCTATGTCGGAGACGGCTACTCGTGCCGACCCAGCTTTAGCTGCACCAACAACTCCGACTGCGAGTACCACGCAGAATGCCGACCCAATGCTATCACCAACGAACTCATCTGCCAGTGCATCGAAGGCTACGTCAAAGACCAGAGCGACGCCTGCATACCGGACGGGCCACTGTGCAACGGAGCTTTGTGCGCGGAACACGCATCTTGCCTTTACGACGAAAACATCAACCTTAACTACTGTCACTGCGATGATGGGTACGACGGAGATGGCATTTTACAATGCGTACCAGTAGGTCGAACGTGTGACGTTACCCACGACTGTCATTACGACGCTATCTGCACACCCACTGACAGTTCGTATCAGTGCATCTGCCGAGATGGATACATCGGAGATGGTTACAGCTGTACCCAAGAGTTAAGCTGTCGAACAGATCCTTATATGTGCAGTCCGCAAGCATCATGCTTAAAACGAAGCGATGGCTACGTATGTGAATGTAACAGTGGTTATAGCGGAAACGGAACTCACTGTGATCTGAACCCGAGAATGTCAGGGAACTTTTTAGTCCTCAGTGAAGGCGCCACCATCTACAGAGTTCCTTTCCAAATGACACCAAGGGACTACGCAACTCCGATCAGCAGCAGTATCGATCAGATTGCTGTGGGAGTAGATGTTGACTGTGTGGCAGGAAATATCTACTGGGGAGATGTTGTAGGTAACACTATAAAACGGGTGTCTTACGATGGATCCGGATTCGAACCTTTCTTGAGAAAAGGTAAGGTTTTGGTTATACATTTTCACATAAATGGTTCTTTGAAATAGAAAGTAATTTCAAACTATTTTCCAGGTGTGATTTCACCAGAAGGAGTTTCCGTGGACTGGTCAGCAAGGAATTTATTCTGGACTGATTCCAAAAAGTTGACAATCGAGGTAGCCAACTTGGAAACCAAGGCTCGTAAAGTTTTATTTGCTGTAGATGGAATCTCTAACCCAAGAGGAATCGTCGTGCACCCACAAAGAGGGTAAATATACTCTGGAAAATGAATTTAGTTTAAGAAATGAAACAGTAGGTCATCATTTCATGTACACAAATTTACATTTAAATTTGTGCAACACTCCAATAATGAAATTATTAAAATGTAATAATCACAATTGTAGGAAAATCTTTTGGTCCGACTGGAAGCGCGCAGACCCGAAGATCGAATGGGCTAACATGGACGGTAGCCAACGAGGAATATTCCTGGACAAAAGTGACGTCACGTTACCCAACTCTCTGGCCATCGACTGGCAAAGGGACAGGCTTTGCTACGCTGATGCTGGGCTACTTAGCATCAAGTGCGTGGGAATTGACACGTTAGAGAGGGACGTCATCGCCGAGTCTTGCTCGCATCCCTTCAGTTTAGCGATCAACGGAAACAAGTTCTATTGGACTGATTGGAGAACGTGAGTACTTTGTAGTATCTTTTCAAAAGCAGCCATCTCGAAAAAAATAACTAGCCTTTAATCTTAAAAAAGTTTTGGAACGAAGTCCCTTTTCGAACTCGGATGGGGGGGCCAGACGAAAAATAGCGTTAGATTTTACCGTCACGACACATGTATAATTGTATATGTCAAATCGTCACAGTGTGAAGTGCGCAGACGCGAAACAGTCCATAGATTGTTACATTGTTAGTACGGAAGAGCGTTTCTAGGATTTTTTGACAATAATTGATTTGACAAATGCCAAATGTCGTTCCAACCGAGTGTTCCACGACACTCACGTACTTTTTTTTACCAAATCTCATACTTGCTTCTTGATCCAGGTTGAAAATCGAGACCATTGATGTGAGCACTCATCTTCAAAGCCAGCTGGCTATGGCAGTGTCCAGTCGGCCATACGGCCTGGCCGTCGCCCCGGGTCAATGTCCCGCGCACAGTAATGTTTGTAGCCAACGCAATGGCGGATGCGCACACAATCAGTTGTGCCTACCCAACCAGCAAGGAAGGACGTGTGTGGACGGAGACGAAACGTTCCTAGAGCCTTAGATTTAAGCTTACATACTTATAATACCTAGATTCGATTGGATTTAGGCTAGCATTGCGCTGGAAATGTTTGTAAATCAGAACTTCATTGAACAATCCTGTTTGTTTAGAACTACATTGAACGCCTTATAAATCTATAGTGACGTTTTTAACATGACTTCAACGTGTCAGCCGTTTCGCCTCTTGCCTTGACGAACATTTGTCTATTTATATGATACTGAAATCCTCAAATGACTAAGTTTTGCTACTGAGCTCCCAAAGACTTAAAACCCAATATTACCAACATAGATTATTACACTAGATAAGCGAATTATTTTGTACTTATTCGTGTTAATTGTAATCAATACCAAAACTAGGTTAGGAAATGATATAAATAATAAAAGAGTGTATGATAATAGGCTAATATAATAAACAAAACTCTACAATTTAAGATCTTTAATCACAATCTTTGTTATTTATAAACCAAAGCAATAAAGTAATTTATTTATAAAATATTTATTTTTTATTTAAGCTAACTTACCATAAAATATTTTTGCGTATTGTAAGGATCTGCAAGTCCTTACATTTAAAAGATCTAAGTAATTTTTATAGCTTAGCAAGAACTAGATTTGTAATTTAAATTATTAGTAATGATTGAAACCGGAATGTTAATTCACTGATTTATATTGTTTATATTTTACTATTTTTAATTTTTTTCTTTGATCAACAATACTCTAATCAAAGATTTTTTGACATAACTTTCGAATTTTTTACATTAATTATTATTTCACTATCTATATTCTTGATTCTACAAAAAAACAACCAGCATTTTCATTTTACTAATTCAAACATTTGAAAATATACAATTTTTGAAGTTCGAGACAAATTACCACTTTGAATCAGAAGACGATTTGAAAAAAATATGAATCTTATTAATAAACAAAAACTAACCATAGCCTCTTAGATTAGCCCCATAGGTCCTCAGTGCGGCCGAACTTGAATACAAGCGAGCCGGCGAATATGAACGCGTTCTGCATGAAGAGACTCACGCCTGGCCAAGTGTGCTTGTTGGCTGGAAAGTAGAAAAAACATTGATTACAAAAATTACAACACAGACAGACTGCATATTATAGATTACGAGTGCGGCTCGCTTCGCTCGCGTGGTAGTTTCATTGCAGCATTGTTTTAAGTAAAGTAAAAGTTATGCAAGTCATTCCATTGCGAAACATTTACAAGGAAGGAAAACTTCGTGAGGAAACTAGTATCCTCATGGGCAGCATTGGGTTTTCATTTCAAGCTATAACAAATACCATCATCATCATCATCATCATTAGCCTTTCTTCCATCCATTACTATTACAGATGATTTATGGGATATGACTGCCTCTCCTGTATTGTAGGTTTATTTAGGCAAGTCTTGTCGTGTAACATGAGAAGCCATCACAAAATGCAAACTATTCACAGACCTCTTTGAATAGGTTTAGTTGGCTGAAAATCTGAGAGAATGTGCTTGAAAATACATTCATAATACATTTTTGTAACTAGCAATCTTTACCTGAGCTAACGTTATTGGCGAACAGAATCCAACATGACGCGATGAGTGAAGCAAAGCCGACGACGAAACCAAAGAATAGCCAGAGTCGCGCGCCACGAGGACCCATGCACCCGCCCGTGTAAGTCTCACCACGCACCTGGAAACACAAGCCGATAATCAACAAATGTTGTCAAAGTTTTATTTCTTCAATATCACTTGTTTAGAATTTTCTGAGAGTTTTTATTCAATATTGACAGCCTATTTGCTAGCTAGAGAGTTATAGACTAGCTAGAGTAATTGTCGTTGAGTGTTAAATAAGAGTTTTAACAAAATTTCAAGAGGGCACAACTTATTTCTAGATGGGTTTACCTATGTCGGTACATTATACAATTTTTTTTTTTTTTTTTTTTTTTCTTTTAATATCTGCAATCGGCTGTATAGCCATAATCAGATCTTTTCATTGGAGTCGTTGTTTTAAGGCGCCCTTCCATTGAGTGGCACCACACTGGCCATTAGTTGAGTCAGCTTCGCATGTCCAGGTTTAGCACCTGCCATCTCTTTAGGCGATTTACGCTTTCTCCGTTATTTAGGAGATTGTGGGCTAGTGTGTTTGTGTGTGATCTGAGTCTTTCTTTGTATTTTATGGCATATTTACAGACTTCTTCTTTGACGGTTGGCATTTCCAGGTATTCGTGTATTTCGGTGTTTCTTACAAACCAGTGAGCTTTGGAGATGGTTCTTAGAGCTTGGTTTTGGAACCTTTGGAGGATCTCAATGTTTGAGTTACTGGCTGTTCCCCAGAGTTCAATGCCATATGTCCATATTGGCTTTATTATAGCCTTGTAGACTATCAGTTTGTTGCTGAGTGATAGTTGGGACTGGCGGCCAAGTAGCCAGGAGAATCCCTTGAGTTGCATGTTGGCTTCGGTTCTTTTGGCTTTTATATGGTTAGCCCAAGTTAATCTTCTGTCCAGGTGCAATCCCAGGTATCTGACGGTGTTATTGCTTGGTAGAATTTTATTTTCCATAGAGACTGGTGGACAGTCCCCTTTCCGGAGCGTGTATGTAATTTGTGTTGATTTTGTCACATTAGGTTTGATTCTTCACTTTTTTAGCCACAAGTCTATTTTGTTAAGCTGTTCCTGCAGTCTCTGCGAGGCTTTATTTGGGTCCTTGTCACTCGCGAGACATGCGGTATCGTCTGCATATGTTGCCATTACAACGTTGTCTGTTTCTGGTAGGTCTGCAGTAAATATAGAATAAAGTACCGGGCCAAGTACCGATCCCTGCGGGACTGAGGCCGTTATATCGTACAGGTTCGAATAGTCTTCCTCATACTTGACCCGGAATTTTCTCTGGGTTAAGTAAGATTTTATGATCATGTAGAATGAGTTCGGTAATAAAGTTTTTACTTTGTAAATGAGTCCTTTATGCCAGACTTTATCAAACGCCTGTTGGATGTCTAAAAACACTTCTGAGCAGTACTCTCTACATTATACAATAAATAAAAGGTTGCCAGAACGTTAATAGGTAGAGATACCTATTTGACAACCCAAAAATTTTGGTACCTACCTACCTACTTAGGTCTTCTTGAAGCTCCGTCCATAGTATAACAATAATATAGGATGAAAGAAAGAACTTGACTTCCATCCTAGATAGAAGGGACCGTGGGTCACACCGCAGGAGCGCAGCTAGTCACTTTATACTAACTTGTGCATTGGAGACGGAATTGACCATCACAAGGGACAATGTGGCCATCACACCGCACACATGAGAGGCATTGGGCAGCTCTCCGGGATATACTGAGACTGCATCTATTATGAACCACCATCCTGAAAAGAACTGAAACAAGACAAAATATTTATGAATGAGCTCAACTTAAAGTTCATTTTCTACTGACTAGGAACTGGAACAGAGATACCTACTCATTTCCAATCAATGAAACTTTACCTGAGATTGGCAGGGTATCAAGCAACAGCAGGTAAAGATAAATAAATAAATGTGAGTTTGAGACTTTATCAGGCAATATTTTCAAAAGTAGGTCCTGTCAGAAGTTTATTGGAGATCAATTTTCTCAAAGATTAGATTGATTAATAGGTTTATACTAAAATCTGCGTTATTAAAGTTCAGAACTAGTCATTGTATAGATGCGAGATACCAAATATAGAAGTGATAGCAAATAATGAATCATCATTTCATCACAACACTAACCAGAAGCCCCGAAAATATTGAAGCTATGATGTTCCTCTTTTCTCCACTCTCGAACCAAACACAGCTAGGCATTGTCACATTCTCACAGTTAAAGCAACTCATATTGATATTCTGCTAATTAATCAGAACAAATTAAGAACAAGGAGCCTCAAATTTGTAAATAGAAAGAGATTTATTTTGCTCTTGCTGATTTAGCCTGATTCTGATTTTGTTTGATAATTGATTGACGTTTGCCTGACTTGACAATCTGAAACTGACTGACGTAAATGACAAATCTGACAATACCAAAAATAACAGATAAAAAATGCAGTTTAACAAAGGTTTTAATCTCAGTTAAGTTAAAGTTTTTTGGGCAACTGCCAACTGCAAGGAAGTTTGAAGAAAAAAAGGCGGGAAACTCGAACAGGGAAGCCGCGTTTTTTCTTGCGAATTTTTGAAATTTTAAATTTAAATAGCTATTCAGGACAGGTAGTGCTGCTGAGTGCTTTTTATATCTTTCTATTTGTAGTTATATATATTTCTTCTGATTTGGTAAGTCTTTTATCTATTTATTGTCTTTCATGGAGGAGCCCCCGGACCCGGGGGACCCAGTCCCTGCGGTAGGGTGTAACATTACAATAAGTACTGGCAATTCATTTGAAAAACTATTATCCAATGACTCTGCTATGGACACAGAATCATCTGTGACCAATCCGTCCAATAAAAGAAAGAGAACCCGCATGCACAAAGTTTGCAAGAGCTGCAACAAAAGAAAGAGACATGGTGATGGAACAAAAGGTTGTCACTGTGACGAATCACCAGTGAATGAGCCCCAGTCGGAATCCATTCCTCACTCCAATGTCACGTCGTCAGAACCAGTCAACTCATCTTCTCCCACAGCTCCACCTACTGCTCCCACGGCTCCACCTTCATCTCCACCGGTGTCGGTTGCCAGAACTCAATATGAGTCGTCCGACAGCGGACCATTTATTGTTCACGTACAAAGAATTACAGATGCACCCAATGATAGTACCACACTCCACCCCATAATGTTTGGGAAATTTTTGCGAAGAAATAACTTTTATAATATTGTCAATGGCAGTGTTAAAAAGATAGGTCGTAACAGAGTCTCATAAGCATTTAATAGCCACCGTGATGCCAATGCATTTATCAGTCATGATAGTCTGTCTGTCAACAAATTGAAAGCTTTCATCCCCACCTACAGTGTATCTCGTATGGGTGTTGTTAGAGGAGTACCTACTGACCTCTCCCCAGAGGAGATGCTAGAATGCACAACGGTTCCACAGGGTTGT
This sequence comes from Epirrhoe tristata, assembly GCA_951394285.1. Taxonomy (NCBI): domain Eukaryota; kingdom Metazoa; phylum Arthropoda; class Insecta; order Lepidoptera; family Geometridae; genus Epirrhoe; species Epirrhoe tristata. Next base: position 6,253,425 of record OX596145.1, read on the forward strand.
GGAAAAATTCTTAAACTCCGAAGAATGAACTACAAAGACACTTCTAATGGAACTGTAGAATGGAAGCCAACTCAGACGGTAGTTGTTACATTTGACGGCCAGGTCCTGCCGAGCCGTGTTTATATGTGTTACAATGCATTGATTGTACAATTATATAAGTACTTACCCAACCATCCAATGTTACAACTGCTGTCGGTTTGGACATACTAAAATGCAGTGTAGGTCTAAGCCCCGCTGTTTTAAGTGTGGCCAAGAACACTCTGGTGATGGCTGTGATGTTGATGAAGAATGCATTTCCTGCTGCTCATGTGGAGGAATACACTTTGCCACTAGTAAAACTTGCCCAGAATATGTCAGACAACAAAAAATTAAATTTTCAATGGCAGAAAAGTGTATTTCTTACGCAGAGGCATCAAAAATTCACCCACCTATGTCTAGGTCTTATGCTGAAATCCTTGCAACATCCAAAGATCAATCTGTTCCATCTCAAAAACCCCTTAGAAGTCAAAATTCTTCAGTACCCAGTCAGTCATACAGAAAAACTATATTTTTAAAACCAAAAGCGTATTCTAAACAAGCCCAAGGCTATGATAAAAAAGCTCACTTTGACATTGCTGGTCAACCATCCCCAACCCTTCCTAATGGTTGTGCTTTGGTTGAAGGTGAAAAAGATAAACAACTTAATATAAATGACATTATTAATCTTTTAAAAACATTATTACAGTCTAATATCATTGAACCGACCAACGCAGCTAAAATCATAGACACAATTAGTATACTACACAACCACAATGGATCACACCAGATCCGCAGTTCAATGGAACTGCAGGAGTGTAGTAAGTAAAAAACATGAAATTATTAACTTAACTAATTTATTTAACCCATTTCTTATTGCCATTACAGAGTCCTGGCTTAGGCCGGACTCTGTGTTTAAATTGAGCGGCTTCTCCTGCATCAGGGATGATAGGCTTGATGGTTACGGAGGAGCTGCTCTTCTTATTAAAAATTCTTTTTGTTTTTCTACATTTTCATTACCACATCATGATACCAATAATTTTACTGCTATTGCCTGCATTATTAATAAAATATGTTTTGTATGTATTTATGTACCTCATCCTTCATTACCAATTTTTAATGAAATAGAAAACTTGCTTTCTCATATTCCAAAGCCGTGTGTAGTGATGGGAGACTTTAATGCTCATCATAGATCATGGGGTAGCACATTATCCAACAGCTACGGTAGAGATCTCATTGAAATAATAGACAGACAAAATTTATGCATTTTAAATGATGGATCTCCAACACGCAGATCTAAACCATCTGAAAACAATAGTGCAGTTGACTTAACAATAACTTCTCCTAGCTTAGCTTCTTCAGTTTCTTGGGAAACTGAGCCATCCACCTATGGAAGTGATCATTTCCCTATAGTTTTAAAGTTTTCTAAATTTACAGCTACTGAGGTTCCCAGACCTCCACCCAGAATGGTTCACAAAATAAAAAGTGACAAATGGTCTGACTTTACTATGTATGTTGAAAACAACATTTCAGCCCTGTCTCAGAATTTCCAGGATATCTCCTGCTGTGCAGATAGTTTATCTAAAAACTTAATAGATGCCGCAAATTTAAACTTCCCATTAAAAAATAAAGCTTCTGGTAGGTTATCATCTCCGCCATGGTGGGACACTGAATGTAGTATAGCTGTCGCCGAAAGAAAGGAGGCAGAGAGAAACTATAATATGAATATGACTGAACACAATTTTGATATTTTATGCGACATAATAGCGAAAACAAAAAAAATATTGAAAGATAAAAAATTCCAGGGTTGGAGGAAATTTTGTCTAAGTATATCACCGAATACAAAATCTTCCGATGTCTGGAGTAATATTAGACGTTACAGGATTGGAGTTAGTACTTCAAATGTTTCAGTTATGCCTCCTTCTTTAAACGACAGCTTCTTAGATCTTTTGGCTCCTCCAACTGCACCTACAAGAGAACTATTTACACTGATGCATGTCATCCAGCCTGCTTGTCCCAATGGTCTTGATGCACCTTTTTCTTTATACGAGCTAAAAGGTGTTTTGATGGATAGACTTGATACATCACCAGGAATCGATGGTATTCCTTACTCATTCTATTCACATCTTGGCGAAGGCACCATGCAGTATCTCCTCAATCTTATCAATTCTGTCATGTTGACAGGTGACATTCCTACAAAATGGAAAACACAGATAGTGTTGCCTATTTTAAAACCAACAAAAAATCCTGCTGATCATATGTCCTATCGACCCATAGCATTATCTCCCGTAATTATTAAAATAGCAGAACATTTAGTTAAAAATAGAATAGAGTGGTTAGTTGAAAGTCAAAATGTTTTACCTAATAGTCAATACGGATTTAGAAAAGGCAGAAGTTCTGCAGATAGCTTAGGTGTTTTCTTAACGGACATTCGTATTGCCTTTTCTCAAAATAGTTATGTTGTAGCAACATTCTTAGATATAAAATCAGCTTATGACAATGTTCTCATTGAAGTATTAGTTAGGAAATTACAAGTTTTAAAAATTCCAGCCATCTTCATCAATTTTATTCAGAATATGCTAGCTGGTCGAATTTTATTATTAAACTCCTCCAACACCTCTAGAGTTGCTTGGAAAGGATTACCTCAGGGATCCGTTTTAAGCCCTCTTCTATATAACATTTATACATATGACCTAGAAGCATCTGTGAATGACTCGGTTAGTATTTTACAATACGCCGACGATCTTCTATTGTATTCTATCAGCTCCTGTATTACTACTGCAGCCTTCAATGTGTCATTTGCTTTAAAGTCTCTAAAATTATGGTTAGATAAACATGGCTTAGAATTATCACCTACTAAAAGCATTATTGTTCCTTTCACGCGGAAAAAGAACATACCACCTTTGAATATATTTTATAATGGAGTATGTATTCCTGTGAGAAGTCATGCAAGATTTCTGGGCGTTTTATTAGACTGTAAACTCACTGGTCGTCCTCACTGTGATTATGTGGTGGAAAAATGTGAAAAAAATCTTAATTTATTAAGATGTCTTACAGGAGTATGGTGGGGTGCCCATCCTTTTTCTTTGAAACTAGTTTACAATGCTTTAATTAGAAGCACATTAGATTATGGCTCTTATTTGTTGGAGCCTGGTAGAGTGGAGGCTTTCAGGAGATTAGATGCCATACAAGCACGAGCAATGCGTATAATAATGGGAGCTATGAAGTCTAGTCCCATTAACGCTCTACAAGTAGAATGTTGCGATCCACCTCTATTCATGAGACGCCAATATTTGTGCAATAGATTTTTCTTTCGTGCTTTACAGTTTTCGAACCATCAGCTTCACCCTAAAATTAAAATACTTTCAGAACTCATTACTTCTTCGCCGTATTGGAATCATAAATCCCCTCCCAATTTAATAAATAGTTATAATATATATAAATCCTTGTCAGCTCCTATAGAACAGTCTCAGTTTCTTCCAATTTATCATTGTAACTATAAAGCATTAACTCTACCTCCTAAAGTTTATTTTGATCTAAATATTGATCGTAATGATATACATGCTAACATTTATTTTAAATCAGAAGTTGATAATCGCTGGAATGGATGGCATCAGATATTTACTGATGCATCCAAACACTTGCAAGGCAGTGTGGGTGTAGGTGTTTATCATAAACAGTTTGACATTGTGCAAAAAATCAAATTACCTTCAGAGACGTCTGTTTTTTCTGGTGAATGTTTTGGCATCACGAAGGCATTGGAGTACGTTTTATTAATGAAACTTAAAAAATCAGTAATATTTTCCGATTCCAAAAGTGCATTACAATCGCTTGTTAAATATTCTTTCCGGTCTAAATCATCCTATCCACTTATAATAGATGCTAGAACTAAATTGTTACAATGTGAATTAAACGACTTGACTGTCGTTTTTGCTTGGATTCCCAGTCATTGTGGAATTATGGGTAACACCCGTGCAGACAAGTTAGCAAATGAAGCTGTGGAGTGTGGTGACATCTTTCCATTCAAAATTTATTCTCACGATCTTGGTTCTCTTTCCAGGATTTATCTCAGGAGATCTTGGGATGAATCTTGGAATGAATCTAGTACTAAGAAAGGCAAACATTTCAAACAAATACAAAAAACTATCCCATTAAAACCATGGTTTTTTAAAATTAAACTCAGTAAACGTGCCACTTCTATACTTATACGAATGCGTCTGGGGCACTCATGTACCCCAGCACATTTATCGAAGATGAAAATCATTTCTGAACCGACCTGCACTTGTGGAGATGAATTTGGAGATACAAATCATATATTCTTTGCTTGTCCACAGTATGACCATGCCTCTTTCTTTTGTGATCTCTTATCTTGTAATGTTCCTCTTCAACCAATATTACTGTACTTCTTTCTTCTTTAGATTCTAATATTTATAATTGTCTAGCTTCTTTTATTTCTAACAATAATATTAATATTTAATTTTACATATTTTTATATTACTTATTCTATTAATATTTAGTTATAATTCCTACCTGTATCCACTACCTCTCCTGACCCGTCCTACCCGTCCGCGGTATTTCATAACTTTTGTTTCCATAATTTTTACAATGAAAAATGGCGCATGCACACTTTTTGCGAAGCCAAAAAAAAAAAAAAAAAAAAAAAGGAAGTTTGAAACTCAAACCTACAACGTACAAAAAATAGTAAAATATTTGCTTGGCTACGGTGCTACATAATGGCTATCCATTAACAACATGGCGGATGAAGTAGGTGTGCCAAAATATTCATTAGCCTATAATGAAGACAATGATATTAATAAACTGTTGTATTTAGGTATTAATTTTTTCCAAGCGGTTATTGCTTCTTTCCCAAAGAGCACCTATAATGGATATTGGATGGTGCTTTTTGTTGTTTCCACATTATGGGATAAGGCCTCCGACCCGTGGACTCCGTACTAGGGAGTACAGTTCGCCCAAAGGATCTAGGCATTCGTGAAGTTAGCCGTTTGTCTGCGCAGTGAACGCTTTTTCATACAAAATTGTATTTTGCGCAGACAAACGGCTAACTTCACGAATGCCTAGATCCATTGGGCGACCGTACGTGTCAGTCACCTAGATAGAACAGAGTTTCTCAAAGTGGGGGACGCGACGCGAATCGCAACGGTATGGGTTCGTTATGATCGAAGGGGTTCGCGACAGGATTTTCGAGAATACGACTTGAAGCTGAGAAAGATTGAAAGGGTTCGTAATTACATTGATTTGCCACCACAACAAAGTTATAACTTATATTTAATTTTTCAACTTAGGTAGGTAGGTACCTACCTACTTATTACATATCCTACATATTAGGGGGAGGGGGCAGGCCTTAAACAGGGGTGGAAATAGAGGTAAGTGGAGCCATAATTTAACAAACTGTCCTAGAATATCCAGTCTTTAGATAAGCCTAGCGGTCATTTTGTTTATCAACCAAAACTTCCTTTACATTATCCTCGCTTAGGCATTCGATGTAGGTATTGTGTACAAGGATATTACTAATAAAACGCTATAAGTAGGTCATAATACTTTAATTTGTAAATCGAAACGTTACAATACCTACCTAACATACCTAGGTAGATAATTATACCATCTAAACGAAAGTGTAATAGGTACTTACCTACCTACTACTTAAACTATTTTTAAAAGATTGTAAAATGTGAATCACAGTTTAATTAACATTGTTGTGACATAAGATTGCCTTAACTACCCTACGTTAAATAAATTGAGTAGAGAGGCTAAGAGATCAGCTGATTTCTTTTTCAGTTGTAGCAGTAACCTTCGTTCTGGTAACACCACTCAGGCTGAAGAGACTCCGCATCGATTCCCATACGGACCAAACGTTCTCTGGAACCAAAAATATATAATAGCTGTGATAATAGCATAATATAATATTTTTTTTTACGTTTATAATAATAGGTTCCTATTATTATACCGTAACATTACAACATTTACCAATTTAACAATAACAATTTAACAATAAACCGTGTAACATTCATAATAATAATAACAACGGAAACTGTTCCTGAATGAATTTTTGAAGGGATATTAGCCGGCATAGAGAAACATACTAAGTAGCTGGTATGACGTGTCTCCATCGCACAAGATCAAAATTGTTAAAAAGGCCTCTGTGTGTTGGCTGTGGGCATAGGGCCGAAAAGACTCAATATTTCCGTGTTGTTAAACTTTGACAAACAAAATAATATTAATCTAACTTTTATTTCAGGCTACAACCTACAAAATCAAATTCTGAATATTATGGACCTTAGAGGTAAATCGATTGTTTTCATGTTCAAGTTTACTTACCGCACATGCAACATTCTGTATTCGGCATCACGCCACGTGGTGTCTGGCTCGGCCCACAGACGCTCAGCGAGCGCCGCAGCTCGAGGCCACAGCCGTCCGGCTAGGGATGCACTGTCAGCCTGTTCCGACCACAGAGCTGCTTCTCCACCTGAAATCACATTCATCATCATCATCATCATTGGCAGCTCAAATAATAGCCCACTGCTAGAAATAAGACATACTTATACATAAATCACATTATTGGGTTCTTATTCTTACGTCTTAAGCTGCTACTTACTTAGCTAGCACCTAGTTGACTGCTACTTCATCGGACTCGATCTACTGTGACTACTGGAAGTACCTACACGAGATGCACGAAACTCACCCAAAATCTGATCTTTGTAATCCCCGGCCATCGCAGCTGGGCTGTTGTCATAGACCTTCTGCCAACCAATGTAAGGAGAGCACCAATTGTTTCCTGAAAATGAACCACAGATAAGTTGCAGTCCTATTGTTGCAGTTTCAAATGACTAGATAGATAGATGTAATTTACCAGCGCCAACCCAAGCACCAAATCCACAGTCAAAGTAGAGTGCATCATAGTTGGAAATAATCAGTCGGTAACCTTTTCCAAGCAAACCCTTGATCTGAGGATCGCTTCCAGTGGTCCAAACCTGAAATTTAAAAACGTTTAGATATACATGGTAACCTATAAATAGGCCTGCCACAGAATAGAAGCATAGGGTACACTAAGTAAATAGAACTTATCCGAATTTAAACACCATAGTCCATTACAACTTACAAAACCCTTAATGATAAGTTACAAAATAATGGTAAAACTAACTTGGATGATGTAATCGTCTTTGTTCAAGAAGTGCTCGACGTGATTGAATTCAGTCAAAGTACTGGTCCACAAAATGAGAGGCAGTTTCTTTCCAAAGGCCTGCAAATAAGAAATACGTCAGAGTCCTTCTGTGTATACCGACATTAGAAACAATTAAACTAAAATGACAACCTTGTTAAATAAGTCCAACCTTGTATGCTCGATCTTGAGCCTTCATCTGGAAGTAATTCCAAAGTTTCAAGAAACTAGACTTATCCAAGCCCCATCTGTTCTGGATCATAAATGTCTGAATCTCTTCCGATGAGTTCCAACATTTTTCGCTCACTTCATCTCCTCCCATGTGGAACATGTCAGCATCGAAAACCTCTGTATCAAAATAATAAGTTTAATACAAACGTAAACAGTTAAGTTTATATATAACCATCACGATTAAGAATAAGCTTACCAGCCATATCCCTGTAAATATCTTCTAAATGATTGTAAAGCTCCTCTTTCGTAGGATTCAGTTGGCCACAAGGAGGCTCCACACAATAAGCTGCCCATGGTTCAGCCTGAAATAACATGACTCATGCTAACTCAGAAACAATAAATGCCAACAATAATAGTTGTATAAAGTAAGACCAAGTATCGTACCTTGAAGCACACCGTAAGGTCAGTTTCCTGCCATCCTTCACCAACATGAGCGGGAGCGTCAAACTCAGGCAAAACTCGAACTCCTCTTTCTAAACCGTACTGTACAACTTCACGGATTTGTTGTTTAGTGTAAATCTGGGAGGCAAACAAAAATCGCAATGAATAACAACATACTCAATTGCTTAGATGAAATCAAAGTGAACTAAAAATATACCTTGCTTGGAGTGAAAGCTCCGTATTTAGTAAGGTTTGGTCTTCTCTCAGAAACAAACGGGAAACTTTGGCTGTCCGTAATATGCCAATGGAATGTATTCAATTTCACAGCGGCCATTGCCTCTAAAAATAAAAATAAATCATTGAAGATCGTTTGGCACAACAAACTTTATAAATTGAGAGTAAATGGATTTCATACCAATTGTAGACTTGATGGAATCAATGCTGTAGTAATTCCTGGCAGTGTCCAAAAGAATGCCCCTGTATGGGTAAACAGGCTTATCGTGGATCGTGACATCTCGCACCATCTAAAAATTTACAAATCATTAAGTACCTACATACGTATAACTTTTTTTTTACAGATTAAGTTTCAAAATAATTCCAAAAAAGGGTCTTTTAGAATACCTACCTAAAGGATAAGTACTTACCTACCGATTTACATAACGAGACATAAAAGATACAACATTAAAATTGTAATAAAAATTGGTCTGCATAAAATACTCAGCAAATGTGGCATCAAAGCAAGATTATTTGAATACCAATAATAAATAAACTTAATTTCTACTTTTCGGGTCACGAACCACATTCAAAATCTAATTCATTTGACACTTTATGTGCCAACGACCTGACAATGAGATTAAAATAACCATGGTCCTGTATCTTTATGCAAATTGCGATCCCTGCGGTGTCAGTGGACCCAACCGGTTGCTACATCTTTAACTCGTTTTTTATTGGGAAACCGCTAGATCACTCAGATGCAGGCATATAGGACCTACGTAATCGCAAAAACAATGTTATATCCCAATCTAAATGAATAGGGCCCTACCTCTTACCATAAGCGCCCTATCTCTAAGTTAGAATAAAGTGACATTTGAGGTAAGGCAAAAGCATCTTTTCTACAACCACATTGAAACTCAGAATTGTCTGAACTCAAATGGCATTTTACTCTATTCTACCGGTAGAGACAACGTTGTCATGGTAAGCAGGCTGCTCAGAAAACACTGACGGACACACGGACTTTTAAAAATTAATGCTGAATCAACCTAAGCATCGCTTGGATCTTTAATATTCCTACCTGCATTAGTATACCTAGTATCAAACTTCTACTTCCTAGACAAATTTTAAGTACTTAATTAGTAAAATAATCTCACCAAAAGATGATTTCTGATGTCGTCATACACAATCAGCTGTGACAACGATTCTAATCCGTGTCGAATACCGAAGAAAGAGTTGGCTGTTATCGTGGCGTTTAGCTTATCATTTGAAGATGCTGATACTTTGATACTGTAGCTCTCGTCAAAGTCAAGAGAAAAATCTGAAAAAAGGTTGGGCAAGAAGGTTAACAAGATCTGAGATACTTGGAACAGATATTGTAGATCGATGTAGCTACATAAAGGTAAGGTATCAAATGATAGGAAGGTAAAGAATAATTTTCCGAAGATGTGTTCAACTATTTTAAATACGCTTCGAAGGTTGATCAATGTTTTAGATAACAACAAATACCTAGGTACCCTAATGCATGTAGTTGCAGGTACCTACCTAATTAGTATATCGCATTCTATAACATATAGGTAAGTCGGTACATAATTATCATGCCTGTGTACACGTAATAAACATGCCTACAAGTCTTGATTAGCTAAGGTTGTCATACAACAATAGTTAATTTCAGAACTATTAAGCAGCTTGTAGCTTGTCTATACGAATTTAACACGTGCCTTGTGAATTTTACGCTGCTAATCGAATGTGATTGATTGGATATGAATCATAATGGCAAAAATCATTTGCGAATTAATTAATTTGGTAACGGTCTACCGGTTCTGTTTACTGAGTCTATGAGTCAATTTAGTGATTATTTTACAAATTCTATCAACTTTATCTTTATCTATCTATGTACTTTGGTTCATTACTCTATGTTAGTTCAATGCTTTGGCTATGTCTGAACAAAACTAGTACTGTCTAGTTGAGTAGTTTCCTAAGGGCATTTGACCCATTTCCTATTGGAGTCGTTTCTTCTGACGAGGCGGCTGTAACCTGTCTTAATAAATCACTTATTTTTATCATACAAGACAATTTGTTTGATTCCTAACACTAAGACAAACTTCGTTTTTGGAAACACAAACGAAATTACATGTAGGTAAATAATAGCATTCAGAAAGTATCTTAAAACATAAATTAAATTGTTTTTATTTTTTAGAAGAACTAGTTCCGCAACTTTTGTAGGTACTGTATTGTACCAGGCAGGACAAGCATTATGTCACCATAAGAGGAAAAGGATAATGACCTCCATCACTGTACTACCTACAAGCAAATCTCGTGATGTAAATACTGAGTAGGAGCTAGTGTGTCAGTGAAATTGACACAAGTATAATTTTTTATTAAATAGAATTTTAGTGGACACTTAATAAACTTTTGTGAAACCGTAATACTTATGTTTGGGTACTTTTTCACAGTGTATATGGAGATCGTGATTCGTGTTCGAAACAAAGATCAAATAACCATTTACAGTGTTTTCTTTACCTTTAGTATCAGGATATTTGTTGACCAAATGAACCGTCAACGCTTTTCCTGTTGCCTTTGGAGATATCCCTTGAGGTACAGACGTCGACACTACATTTTTGAACCTCTGCAAAGAACATTTTATACATTAAACATTGTAGGTCTCTAGGTAGGTATAACCAGTATGTCCTTTTGACTTACGGTGCCGAGACATAGACAGACGCTCACCAAGGAGACTGCACCGAATACGAGTGACACAACGGGCCATGGAGCGAGCCATAGGTACTCGGCATAATTCTCTTGGATAGAGTCCGAAATACTAAGATCCGCCATCGTACCAAGATCTATGACGTCGGCGAGAGAGCGATAAATCTCAAGTGGAGGTGGGCAGGATACCTGGCTAGACGTGGTGATGGCCGGTGGAGTCAATCTTTAACCGAGTTGTGGTCAAGATCGGACCACCGGAATCGAGGTCGTCCGAGAGCACGTTGGGTCGACGATATAGTGAAGATCATAGGGAATGTTTGGATGCGAGAGGCGCAAGATAGAGGAGACTGGCATAAAAGAAGGGAGGCCTATACCCAGCAGTGGGTGATACCAAGCTGAGATGATGATGATGATGATGATGATGACCCAGGTATGAGTTCCTATAAGATGTTTTTTTGATCACCCCAGAAACACATTGAGGGCGAGGAGCGACCACATTGCCAATATTTGATAGGTATTAGAATATGAATGCCTTTCATGTTTCTAAAAATGAATGCAATTTTTTTGGGCTACAGAATGTGCCATTGGCTGTAATGGTAGTGTTAATTGTGTAGACCTAAGTATATTTATCTGGGCTTTTACTAATTAATTTTACTATCTTACCGATCCAGCTACTTGCATCAAGTCAAAAGACTTCCCTGCATTGGTCACTTCGACATTGATATTGTTGATGTTGATCTTAGATAAAAAGTTTCCTAAGTCAGCATCTCCTGTTGGTCTTGGCCATAACAGACCTGGAACAATTCATTCTTGATAGCTTCTTGTACTTAATATAAAGAACACTCGGAGTATGATACATGAACCCAAAAAAACAAATTAGTGAAAGACAATTTTTTAAGCTTTATAGGTGTCATCGAGAGATTGACATCACATTGTAACTATTGTAAGTACTAAGTACCTACCTACCTATTTAAAACCAGAGTTCTGAAAAGGATGTAAAACTGTGGGTCCTACGACCCACAGTTTTACACAAGTAATCGTATTCGTAGACTGGGTGTGCTTCAGTATAAAATTGTTTTGTCTTTGTAGGTACAGGATCAAAAACTCTCGGTCTGAAATTCTGAATGCATTCAATTTATGGGTGTTAGAGCATTTTCACATTATCTGATCCAATTAAAATGAGGAGGAGGCAAGTAAAATTTATCAAATATGTACCTGTCTTTCACATTATCCAATCCGATATCGGATATCGGAGCTATCAATTTCATACATTATACTTGCTCCGCCATCGTATCGGCGTCCGATACCGATATCGGATCGGATAATGTGAAACCGCTCCAACACTTACACGTTTAGCTAGGTGTTATGTTACACAAGTGTATTTGCAGAAAATGTTGGCTTTTAAAAGTAATAAATAAAAAATCAACTCTTCTTACCATAGTCGTTGCAGAACATCTTGCAAGCTTCCAGGCTGAGGACAGGCTCTTGGTTCTGAGGATCATTGCGTAGTTTCACGCACTTCCTGTCCTCGCATGACCACCTCCATGGCGATTGATCATTAGCTGACGTCATGCTGTAGGAGACAAACAATTGTCATCTTTAGCTCCATTTAGGTACTTACGTAGACGATTAACCTCCTTTTCTTATCTAGGCAGGTAAGTGGAATTGGTAAACGATTCCTGTTTATCTACTCAATATATTAATACTACTCCTTCAATTCATGAGTATGGTATGTATAGATACAGAAATTATCACAGGTAGGTTTATTATCAGAGGTAAAAGTGCTAGCATAACGAATTTTAATTTGCAATTTTGGTAGATGATTTTTGCTGAGTTGAATAATTTCATAAGTAGGTAAGTACTAAGGTAAGAAAAACCTACTTGGTAAGGAATTTTAGAAGGCAGGAATGTCTACAAGCCACTCTGCAGTATTCCAAAGCAAAATACAAACAAACAAACACAATCACGACTGGCACACATAGCCATAAGACGCGAAAGACATTCTGTAGTTGTTTTTGTATTCCAAATCCTTTGATGATGTCTGGGGGAGTCAGAGGCACGGATCTTATAGAAACCAAGCTTTGATGTAGGGCACCTCCTATAGGCACGTAAAAACCAATATGCATGGAAAAGGTATGCTTTGCAAACACGACTGGCATTGGCTTTTGTAGGTAGGTATAGGTACCTAATAGATAGGTCTAATGCAAGCTACAATCAAATAAATTGACTTAATATTGTTATGTACTGTAAGTAGGTATAATGTAATTATCTACCATCTACCCTTTATCTCGCTTCCGTTAAAACATTGAATATTCGCAGTTGTACAACAACTTAAACTTTTCGTTTATTAAACTGATCGAAGCGGTTAATCGCTCGAATATTAGAAAGTATAAAAGTCGCACGGACTTGACTTGCTATCTAATTAGGAAACAAATAAAATCAGTAGGTACCTATGCATTCTATAGGTAGGAAGTAAGAATGGACACAGATCAAGGAAATATTGTGTAAAATATCATTGATATAAAATAATAATAATAAGTACCATAACTAACCCTGTAGGTACCTACTGCACTTTCTGTATTCTGTGCTGCAGGCACTTGGCAGGCAGGTTACTACATACAATTAAATATAGGTAAGTACCTACAAGACAAGTTATGTAGGTAGGTAGGTACTTGGTTGATTATATCAACACATACTCGATCACGCCCATATGGACTAGAAACTTAAGAAAAGTTGGTTGTCGCAAATAAGGAACCGTGTTCTACTTTTACAAATCGCATGGCATCGACGATCAATCTAGAGATATAATGTCGATGTTGTTTCGTACACAATACAATAGGCACCAAACCACGCAAGTGTTGCATAAAATTCACAGCAGCTATCTACCTACCTTAATCAATCTACCGCTATGCAATTACAACTTGAAATTTACCTACCTACATTAATACGAGGTGGGTACATACTTATTTGGTAAGTTTGCTTAGATTGAGATACCTAATATCCGAAACTAAGTACGAATCTGATTTCTAAAATTATTTTTAGCTTTGGTGCCACCCCAGGTGGCAACCTATCCCAGAGTGAAATAGCGGGCGGTCCACTAGTTAGGGTTCTAGGACGGACGGAAGAACTAACCAATTATTTTAGTTAGGTAGTAAAAATCTCAAAAAACTCACCATAATGCAAATAGTACTATATGCACTGTGTATAAATAAAAGTTCTGGAACCACATTATCTGAAACCAAACGAATAAATTAGAAAGAGGATAATTTAATATATTTTGGTAGGCAGGCACATACCGACTTAGGTATCTACTTTTATTTTCAAAAAGTCATTTTAGATTTAAGTAAGTACTTAGTAATAAAATCGTCTACATACCGCAGTTGTTTACTTCGCACGCGTCCTCTGTGCTCCGCAACACAGATCAACTGACTACATTGAACAACAAAGTTTAACAAACAATATTTCGCCCATACACGCATATAAATTTTGTAAATTACTAAACCTGTTCGTCTCTTATATCCAAAGAGTAGGTAGATAAGTATTAATATACTTAGTTAGGTAGGTAGGTAAGTATTAATATTATTATACTTAGTTAGGTAGGTAAGTAGAGATAGGTATTTGGTCCCTTTAACTTACTTTATAATATTAAATAGTCGTAAAGCGTCAGGGAACAAAGCTTAATTTAGGCACCTACTTTTTTAGCAACACATGGTAGGTATCTTTTTTGGTAAGTTTGTATTTAGATTGTGGATATACCTAATTTTGATTAATTTACTAAAATTCATCTCAAAAATTGGATAAATGCTCTAAGCAAAAATTGCTTTCATTCGGGACTTGAACCCGCAACCTTCACTAGTCCGTGGTCCACGGGGCGGCCAGCAACGCTGGCGCCACCGCCAGGGCGGATCCGTGGCCACCACGGCTATTTATACCCTAACCCTATGCCTAAACCTATTATCAGATATATCGAGGGGATTGGTGTGGAAAATTAGGAAGAAAGAGAGGCATCATAATAACCAAAACAATAAATGACAATCATCGTCTATTAGAAAACGATGGCTCTACGAGGCTTTATTATAATCAATAGCCTTTCTACCCCCTCGAAATAAAGTTTCGAAGCACTACCTCTACCGGCTATAGAACAATACCAAAGGGCTCTTCTTCCGCTAGTTCGGACTAAGCTAGTATTTTAGTCGAGTAGCGAGTAATTTGGTACCAAAACGTGTCTGAACACCAAACTAATTTTTTTTTATAAATAAATAATGCTGGACTTTCCACACAGCACCATCTAGCCCCAAAGTAAGCAGAGCTTGCGTTATGGGTACTAGATGACTGATATACCTACTACTTATATACTTTTTTGTTTGTAAATACATACATATTATACACATAGAAACACCCAGACCCGAGACAAATATTTGTAGATCATACAAACATTGGTCCCGCCGCGATTTAGTCGAGTAGGTTAATAAGTATTTTTTTACTACTAAACTACTCGCTACTTGACTAAAATACTAGCCTAGTCCGAAATAGGCTGTAGCGCTAGGCGCTAGCGGCTAGTGCTAGTAGCAAAGGAAAGACCGGAAAGACAGAGTTTCTCAAACGTTACAATCTGATAGTTTGCCAATGTCGAAACGTCAACGTCAAAGCGTCAATTTTGGTCACTTGTCATTGTCAACGTCAAATCGAACTTATCTCGAAGAAAAAAGACGGGAAATCGGAATCAAGGCAATCGCAGGCAAAATAAAATTTGTTTGACCAGACCATTTCCTCAAACAACATTGAAGATAATGTTTGTGTAACTTACGATTAAAATATCTGTAAAAATGGATCCGGCGTTACTTCGTGAGCGTGAGGCGTTCAAGAAAAAGGCACTTGCTACACCGAGGTATTACATTGTTTATCTTCGCTAGTGCGCTGCGCTTCACGACTCGCGGTCCGACTACTTGGTATTGTAGAAACAGCGCGCGTACTTTCTCTCGCTCCCACCCGTGAGGAAGGACGAACACTTACTAATTCAATACAAACAAGTAGGTAAACAGGAGTTTGCTTTGAGCTCTAGAAAGTTTTTGATCATTTCGCAAGATTTATTAAATCTCTCGTGAGTTTCCCAAACTGCTGCTAGTAAGTATACTGTACTTAAATTAAATAGTTTTATTAGGATCTAAGCTTTGATTAGGTAGTACGTCTGCGGTAGTACATACCTACATACTTATGCAAATATGTACCTACCTACATAAAACAGTGGCGTAGCTACCGGCGGGCTAGGCGGTGCAGTGCACCGGGGCCCCCAAGCTCAAGGGCCCCTTGGACTCTGTGTCAGAGCCCAAGAGTCTGGAAGGTTTTTTCTAAGAAAACTATAGGTATGATTCAAAGGGAATAGAAATTATTATTTTGAAAAAACAACAGCATTTTTAGATTTTTTTAAAAATGTCAGCTCAGAAAATGACATTTGTCAATAAACTCTATCGACGCTATTTCCCATCAGGAATACTTTTTCCAAAGTAGCATGCCAAATAAAATCGTAGATTTTTCAAAAAAATCAAAATACAACTACATTTTGCCACACCCTGCATATTTGGACTTGAGGACTTGATAAAACCTAAACAGTTCAGTTAGGTGCCCAGTTTTTTCTTGCACCAGGGCCCTTGGCTACCTATTTAGCTACGCCACTGACATAAAATCATGCAGAGACACATCTCCACTTACTACGATCCTGGCCCACAACTTTCACCTCATAACTCTTTTACTCTTCATACAATCTCACCAGCTTAGGGTATTACTATAAAAATAAATATGACAATCTTCTAAACCATAACATTGATTTAATTTTCAGCATCGAAAAAAAGAAAAGGGATGACTCTCAACATAAAGATGAAAGCAAAAAGAAGTCAAAGTCATCCAGCTCTGCGAGCTCGGCTCCCAAGCTTGATGCATCCAAGTAAGTATAGCTTAGTTTTGGAACGAAGTTCCTTTTTGGACGGTATCGGTATCGAGGATAGAAAAACAAAGGCGTTCCATTTTACTGTCACAACATATCAATGTCTCCAGGGAATAAAAGGATAACTGCAAAAACACAACTTTATACAGAAGCAAAAAATATGTTTTCGTTGATAACTAAATAAATTGTGCAAAATTTGGGAGTGTGCGAAAAGTGGTGAACAAGGTGCGCAAAATGCCAAATGTACAAACTTCGTTCCACCGAGTGTTCCACGACAAGCGCATTCTTTTTTATCTATAAATACAGTCAAGGAATTTTTATGTGCACTTTCAAACAGTATTCAATCTACACAAATTTATTATTATTATCTTACTTACCCTTATTTCAGGGAATCCTTAAAAGGGATTGCAGAACGCATTCCTTCATTTCCCCTTTTAACACTTGTCATCTCCATATTGATTTCTTTCTTAACCATAAAAACTTTCAAACAATCCATGCATCATTTTGTAAAAAAATACAATTTGAAGTAATTATTAAACTGAAAAAAAATTAAGCAAAAAATGTATATCCAAGCCCAGACCATAAATACAAAAATCTATAGAAAGAAACCTATTTCTTCAAAGGGAAGTTAAAAAATCGAATGATTTCAGTTACAAAACAATGGCGGGCAGCTCATCATACAGGTTTGGTGTGCTTGCCCGCATTGTACGACACATGAGAGCAAGACACCAAGATGGAGACGACCACCCTCTGACCCTTGATGAAGTCTTAGATGAAACGAATCAGCTTGATGTTGGAAATAAAGTTAAACAGGTATAATATATAGGTAATATAATAAATAAATAAATAATGCTGGACTTTTCACGCAGCATCATCTAGCCCCAAAGTAAGCTTGAGCTTGTGGTATGGGTACTAGATGACTGATAAACTACTTATATACTTTTTGTTTGTAAATACATACATATTATACACAGAAACACCCAGACCCGAGACAAATATCTGTAGGTCATACAAACATTTGTCCCGCGGCGGGGATCGAACCCGCAACCTTCTGCATCGCAGGCGGACTTTCGCCCACTGCGCCACAGAGGTCGTCAAAATATATAAAATAAATAAATAAATATATAGATCTTCGTCTCTCTGAAGTTGGTGCACTAAACGATTGCGCAGGTTTGGTAGAGTAAGCGAGATAGCATGATGCAACAATCTGAGCGAGTGAGCGAGGCAGCTATACAACGCTGTCTTCGATTTTTAGGTGCCATCAAAAATGGGTTCTGCGCAGCTACTTCAGAGAGACAAAGAATGGTTGTGCGTATTGTAAAAGTTCCAGCCTACTAATATAAATCTGTAAGTTTGTGGAGAGATTTAGATTCAACTTGGAGTAGATGTAGATTAGATGCTATTCGAGTCCACAATCATCAGCGAAAATCATTTTTTTCACAAATCTTAATTTCTGTGTGATCCGTTATATCATGACCAAAATTTTGACAAATATTTGAAGGCGATTGACATTTTTTTTACATCCTTGGCAATTTTACCAATATTTAGTACTTTTTTTTTACAGTGGCTCCAAACTGAGGCTCTACAAAACAATCCGAAAATTGAATGCACAATGGATGGAAAATACAATTTTAAACCAGTTTATAAAATTAAGGATAAGAAATCATTATTGAGGTAGGTACTTCATTAAGTGGAATTATTCATAATCCACTTGATAATCAACTCTTTGCAACTTGAATGTAAATTACCTTTAGTTTTGTAATGTTTCAGATTATTGAAGCAGCAAGATTTAAAAGGCCTAGGTGGTATTTTACTAGAAGACGTCCAAGAATCATTACCACACTGTGACAGAGCACTGAAGAGCTTAGCACAAGAAATACTTTACATTACGAGACCTACTGATAAGAAGAAAATATTGTTTTATAATGATAAAACAGCAACATTAGATGTGAGTTCACAGAACCTAGCTTTTGGCTCTTAAATAGTGTCACTTTAAATTGTACTGTATTTATTGCATTAGATTCTCGCGGTTTTTGCTAATATTTATTTGATTTGTAGGTAGATGAAGAATTTGTGAAGCTATGGCGTGCAACAGCTGTGGACGCAATGGACGATGCCAAAATCGAGGAATATCTCGAGAAGCAAGGCATCAAGTCAATGCAGGACCATGGCCAGAAGAAACCAATTGCCCCGAAAAGGAAAAAAGCAGCCCAGAAAAGAAGACAGTTCAAGAAACCCAGGGATAATGAACATTTGGCAGACGTTCTTGAGACTTATGAAGATAATACACTAACGCAAAAAGGGGTTACAATAAAGTAAAATTATTTCTTATTATGACTTGTTTTTGGTTTTCATTTTCGTTTTCACCATTTATCTTGAGCATAGAACAGACCACACCTTTCAAACATTAAAAACGGTTTAAGTACTAACAGAAATTACACTTAGTAGCAGGACAATGCCGAGACTACTTCAAAGCGGCTAGGAATATATTCACTTAAAAAAAAAAAAATTATCAAGTATTCTTTTTATTCTGCTCTATTTTTAACATGTAGATAATAAAATTTATCCTATTCTATTTATGTCACCATTTTTATTACAACTTATTTTTGCTTCAGTATAATTCTAGCTCAGTTGAGGCATATTTTTATCGTCATCTGATCGTGTGTACGGTAGACTTATAATAACGGGTTCGTCGCTTTCATTTTCAATTTCAGTGGAAGTGCTGGGTTTGTTTTTCATACTCTCGACGTGACTTTCGACTTCATTTAAGGCAGAAAACATATTTCCACTGTTTAATCTTTTCAGAATTTGTGAGTCATGGAAAGGATGTGTATGAGCGCCAACCCTATAATAGAAAAAATATTGTTAAAAAACAAAGAGCTGTTAAAGTAACTAATGTCAATTCAGGTAGATGTGATATTTGCTACAGCTTAAACCGATTATATTAGACACCAAGAGATATGAGACCTATTATTATTATTATTATTATTATTTATAATACACAGGCAGCTCTCAGAGCTGATGCGTGTATATCTTAGTCCTTGTCAGTGCGCTTTAAATATTTTTTTTTTAATAAAGCAAAATTCATGCCACACTAGGGCACAGCCGATACGACGCAGCGTCAATCATGCTGAATGTTTATTTGCACGCAGGCGCTGGAATAACAAATAGTAGGTCCCAACCCGAGCGCCACCTAGCGGAACTTGGTTTCAACAAAACCATTTTTAAAAACTGGCCTTAAAGTATCAAACTAATTATACCATATACTAACCTTTTAATAATTTTATTATCCTTTGTGACAAGGAAAGCTCGACACGTGCATTTCCGTTTGTACGTCATACAACGCCACATTCGCTCGCCGCTTTTACGTGAACTCATGAGGAAGTACAGATATCGGTTACATACCAATTGAAGGTTACCTTTGAACGAAACTGTGTACTGTAGATTATCTGGAAAGAAGACTCATTTTACCATAGGTACATGTGGCCATACACCTCGAACATGAAGTAGAAGAAGTAACATGACAGTGCCAATCTCACTTAGCAGGGAACTGGGCAGATAATGGTTATGATATTTTCATAGTGCCTTTTTCTGTTGCTTATCGCAATTGCTAATCGCTTATTGATAATATTAACTTAACATTCTAGAATAAGTACAAACCTGATATAACTTTTGTATCTGTACTACTTGATTTTCGTGTATGAGTGATTGGGCTGCTGCCACCACAATGGTATGGACTATCATCATGATCAAATGTGGAGTCCATGGTATCTTCATTGTCACTTGCAGCTCTGTAAAAAATGTTTCTTTAAGTAGTAAAATATGGACATGTGAAACTGACTTGTCTAACAGCCAGTGTGGTGCCACTCAATGGAAGGGCGCCTTAAAACAATGACTCCAATAAAAAGATATGATTATGGCTATACAGCCGATTGCAGATATTAAAAGAGGGAAAAAAAAGAAGTAAAATATTTACATCTGATTATGATGAATGAAAAGTATTTTTTTTAGGAAGATTAATGAAGTACTTATAATAGTTATAACATTATTTACTTTTTTATTATGTAAATAGCTTTAGAATTGAAATACCTACATTATAATTATTATTGAACTTAAATCTAAAGATAACTTACATATAATTTTTTCCATTATCTCCTTTTCGTGATTTATTTGCGCTCGTTGTTGGTTCTACATGACTATCTGTGTAGTTGTCTTCTATATTCTGAAGATCCTGGCCAGTGGTGCTCTGAGAAAATTACAAATAACTAAGACGAAATCATACCTACCTATAATGCTGGTAATGCTGGACATATTCACACAGCATCATCTAGCCCCAAACTAAGCAAAGCTTGTACTATGGGAACCAGATAACTGATATACTACTTATATACTTTTTGTTTGTAAATACATACATATTATACATAGAAACACCCAGACCCAAGACAAATATCTGTAGGTCATACAAACATTGGTCCCGCGGCGGGGATCGAACCCGCAACCTTCTGCGTCGCAGGCGGACCTTCGCCCACTGCGCCACAGAGGTCGTCAAAATGTAGGTAGGTATACATTTGTACATGTATGTATATTAGTGATGGGCCGAATGTGGTTTTAACCGAATACGAACTTCGGCCGAACATTCGGTGTAAATGAAAAGTTCGGCCGAACTTCGGCCGAAGTTCGGTAGGTACCTAGTTTCATTGTATTTTCTCGAAAGAAATACGTCAAATCTTGTTTACGCGATCGTTGAAGTTTTCTAGAGTAGATGTAGTGTGGTGCTTGTACTGCTTTTCGCTGTGTGACAATTATGGATGATTGGGTTGTCGTTACAACTACTTATTTTCAATTCTACGACTGTTCAGAAGGTACATGTACGTACCTACGACGCATTTCACTATTAATTGGCATAAATCGATAACACACACGGTTAACACTGTAAAACCGTCCGATTTAACGTTTTATAGTGTTAACTACACAGTTAACACTATAAAACGTTAAATCGTGTGTGTCACTTTAGTTGATAGAGTGAGCGAAGCGTCTCGTTTTCGAGATTGGCCAAAAAAATCCTTTTGTCTGTCATTCAGGTCGCATTTTTTAACCGATTTTGATGTAAAGAACGTCTGTCGTCTCCATACAAACTGTGACCTGGCTCAAAAATTATCGTTTCCAGAATTGATCTACAGCCTGATTTCTTGCTTACGAAGCCACTTACCGCATGCAATTCGTAATTTCTTATTATCAAGTCGAAAAATAATAATAACTATTTATTTACCCCTAAAATGTACTGAACTTGGTATATTTTTTATCTATGGAAAATTTGAGGTCCGATCTTGCCGTCTTTCTTTGAACATAAGTTCCGTAAGAAGTATAGTAAGATTTATATTTACTTTTGTCGATCGTGATGTTTGACTGGGGTGAAATGAGAGGGAAACGGGGGACTACACAGTCTTCTCCGCTTTCAAGAGGCAAACCAGTGGACACCAGATTCTACCTCTTAGGACCAAGGGAACGCGCGTAGTCGATTGAGAAAACTAAAACGTACTTAAACGTCAAAAAAGTCTACCTTAACTTTTGAAAAATTCAAGCTTTTTTTATGGGAGGTCTTCTGTTCTCACAGAATCACTAGTTTTATAGTGTTCTGTTTTTTTTCTCACACTTAGGGATCATTGAGCTGTCACACACAAAAAATTCGTTCCATTTTACCGTCACGACCGCCACGTCACGAAATCGTCACAGTGCGAAGCGCGCAGCCGCGAACAGTCCATAGATTGTTACATTGTTAGTACGGAAGTGCGTTTGATTTGAATTTGAAAGTTTCAGTATAGATAAGATTAAAGATTTATTTATTTCAATTGTTATAAAGAGGGTAGTAACAAAAAGCTTACAGAAGTGTTTCAAAGAACATGTACAATATTACACAGTAAATTAGGTACTTATAATTAGTATATTACTATATTAAAACTATGTCAAAAGTGCCCTAGCTCCCACCCTAGGAAAACCTGTGTCGTGGGTAGCTAGTTCTCTTTCGCAAAAGATGTGTCCATTGTATTAAATAACGAGGTGTCAATAATGTGTGTACGCCTTGAGAGGGTGCAACAGTGCGCAGTAATTTATTTTATTTTATAGAAAAGTACTCTTTGCTTCGTTCCAACCGAGTGTTCCACGACACTCACGTACTTTTGATTACTATATTTTATAGTACCGAACTTCGGCAGTTTGAACCGAATTTCGGCCGAATGCCGAACTTCGGTTCAAGCTGCCGAAGTTCGGTTTAACCGAATGTGAAACGAACTTCGGCCCATCCCTAATGTATATACATAAAATCATTGCAAAGAGTGGAAGAAGGTAAGGGAGGCCTTTGCCTTACAATGGGACAAGAATAGCTAAATAATAATAATACATCAAATCATGCCTCTTTCCACTATGGGTAGACATAGTCCTGATGCATATTTTGCCTTATACATTCTTCACGCAAGCTCTGTACTGAGACTGAAGAAAGATGACAGTGTGTTTCTTACCAAATCTTCTACTCCTTTTATATGCAAGGCTTTGCATGCTTCTAAAAATTCACTGATCTTGTCTCTTGTTATCATAACTTCTCCAGTGTATGCATACTGCAATATTGATTGCAGAGTTTGAAATGATACTTGCTGGAAATTTAAAACAATACATAACAAGTAGTTTAATCTAAGCAAAAGTTAACAGATTAAACATACCAAAATTTATTCTGTGTGCCAAGATTGGCTAGAGAATGTTTTGACTATCAAGTTTTGATCCACGTTGGTGCTGCAGTATACAATTAACTTTTAGGTAAAGCTTAGTATAGTACAGTTCACCCAACAGATCTAGGCATTTGTGAAGTTAGCCGTTTGTCTGTGCAGAACAAAATTTTGTATGAAAAAGCGGTCACCACGCAGACAAACGGCTAACTTCACGAATGTCTAGATCCGTTGGGCGAACCAAGAGCAAATATATTTCTCTTTCAACTATTTATTCTATTGGATTTGTATAAACCCCGCTACTTATAAAGAAAACTTACATTGAGGAAAATGACTGGATGCGGGCAGTCCGCTGAAGAAATCAGATCACAGATGTAAGGGCTGACAAGAGACATAACCATCTGATGTACCTTCACATGGTGTCCGTCGGCCGCTATCGTCATGTCCACGAATTTACCTTTCTGGTGAAATAACAATTTATGATCAGTGGTCATTCTATAAACATAATTAGGACTGTTTTAGATAGAAACTCAGTTTATGATTGAGTGTTGTTTATGAGTAAAACAAATTTCAACCTGCTGCAGCACACTCAAGCCATTGCAAATATTGTTCTGGTATGCATCCCACGCAACTGAGAAAGACATTTTGTCGGTGTAATTAATTCACTATCACTTCACTGATCCCTGTCCGTGAAATATTACCAACAGCTTCATTCAACTGAAAAGTCTCAATGAAATGAAATGTTTTCTGTCTGTTTATTTTATAATCACAAACTAGTATGTTTCTCTTTCTCTATGCAGCCCAGCCAGCCAGACAAACAAACAAACATCAACACAACACAACGCAGGTCGCAGCAACCATCCTATCCTGTGCTAAGCTCAAAGCACAGATTAGGTAGAGATAAATCAGATAGACATGTCAGGAACATTTTGGTGTAGACTTGTGTCACAGCCTATGTAGTAGTTACTTACCCCTGATTGGCTATCAGAAAATGATGTATGACATTTAATTTTATATTTCATTCTTGTTTTTTTTTTTACTGCACTGAGCAGAATGATCATTCTACCATATTAGCTGGGGTAGTACCTACCTACCTATTGTTTTCGTTCCTATCTTATGGGAAGGAAGGTGTTGTGCTGATAGAAAACAACGAAAGTACAAAGATTCATTTATTTTGTTTCTACAATTTTTTCTTATATTTAATATGTGCTTTTTTTTGCATTTCAGTAAGCAACCTGTTTTCTAATCTTTTAGTATCGGGTCGGGGTATACGAAAGGGTGTGCAGTGATTAGAAGGCGGCCGGGACTTTTTCTTTTCTTTATTATTTGCTTTTCTTATAGATCTCGTAAAAATAAAGCTTTTTTGCCGTATATTTTTTTTTTCGTCCGACTTGTACTTTTTGAGAAAATCGTCGATAAATGTTTCAGTAAGATTTTAGTATCTTTAATTTCTGGAAAACTATGAATCTGAGAGAAAAATGGTTTTTACGAAATATCTTTATTTTTATTCATTCTCTAAGTTAAAATTGAGAAAAACGTATGTTTATAGAGTAACAAGTATGTTAAAAATTTTTTTAGTCTTTGCCTTCAAAATGTACAATGGTGCCAGCGACTTAGAAATTTTGTTTTGATCCCGAAATGACTGAATCACACGATTAGGTACCTAAAAACAATACAACTAACAGACCTATAGCATAGGTTGCGAAGAGCGAAGCGACGAGTGGTTAGGTGTACCTATAGTGAACAACCACGCACGAGCCGAGCGAAGCGTGCCGCGGTAGCGGCCGGCGAGTGCCAGACAGATCTCCTTGGTTTTTATGTTCAGTAGTAAAAACCACGGGGATCTGGCACTCGACGCAAACTACTCGCTCAGCACAATAACAACAAATGCACGTGTTTGTTTGTATCTCTCTAAATAACCGTCTGTGCATTTGTTGTTATTGTGCTGAGCGGAGCGAGTAGTTTGCGTCGATTAATTTCCGCCTAAGTATTTCTGTTCCACATTAGCTGCAAATGTACGGTTTGTACCTTCAGTACGATGTATTATAAGTGCTGTGCTGTGCCAGGTTGCACCAATACGCGAAAGGACGCTATATTACGCAAATTCCCAGTGTGTAGTCAAAGACTCAAAAAGTGGCTCGATTGTATAAACAGTGATGCGTTGAGAAACAAGAGCTTGAACGAGATTTCAGGACTCCAAGTGTGCCACAGGCATTTTGAGGCCCGATTTGTGACTCCTAAATCACGACTTCGACCGATACTGTAAGATTAGAAAACAGTGAAGGAAAACACCGTGAGGAAACCCGCAGCTTAGTCAGCTCCACACGTATCGACGTCGTCTTTCCTATGGGCCAAGCTGATTAAGCTGGGAGGATGGTTTAGGTGCTGGGCAAGCCTATTCCATCTCAAACAATGTCCCAGGCACTACAGCGTCCCGTTAAGTGTAGGCATGGATTGCCTCCTGACGCTGTATAAATCATCTAATATAGATGTAAAGGCCTAAGTTTAATATGTATGATCAGACAGAATTAGATTATACTTACAAAACTGAGCTGAATATGACAAAGTAGATGCCAAAGTCTTGCTGCATACTGCAGTTTATTTTTAGCAGGAATACCTACCTATGGATGAACTTCCTAATGCGGGCTTTACATCATGGCAAACCTAGACAAACATGTAAACTCGCATAACGACTAACCCCACCCAACCATGAACTAGAACCAAGATGAAAAATATAGAGAAAAACTTCGATCATAGATCTCGAAGGAGAAAAAGGAAAAAAACCGGCCAAGTGCGAGTCGGACTGGCGCACGAAGGGTTCCGTACCATCAGGCATAAAAACCACGTTTGTTGTATGGGGGATAGAAGTAACTTATTAGTCAAAGTTATATTAAAAACGGTTTGGATATCTAAAAAAAAAACTTAGGCCTTTACATCTATATTAGATGATTCATACAGCGTCAGGAGACTACTCTAAGAAATATACTTATTTATTTAAAAACAATCAATATTTTATCAAGTATTATTTTTATTCTGTTCCATAATAAAATGGATCCTATTTTAGTATTTGTCACCATTTTTATTACATCTTTATGTTTGCTACAATCCAATTCTAGCTCAGTTGAGGCATATTTTTATCGTCATTTGATCGAGTGTATGGTCAACTTATAGAAATGGGGTCGTCACTTTCATTTTTAATTTCAATAGAAGTGCTGGGTTTGATTTTCATACTCTTGACGTGACTCTCGACTTCATTTATGGCAGAAAACATATTTCCTCTGTTTAATCTTTTCAGAATTTGTTTGTCATGGAAAGGATGTGTATGAGCGCCAACCCTATAATAGAAAAAATAAAGGTAAATAAAAAAAAATTTGAAGGGTTAACGTAGCTGTTCAGCTGTTTGTGTAACTAAAGCCAATTCTGGTAGAAGTGATATTTGCTACAGCTAAAAAAAGTACAAATAGGGTGTAAAAAGACGTCTACCGAAGCCGAAAGGGGTAGGTACAGCATCCCAACACACAACTAAATCCAAAAGGATTTTCCGAAAAAATCATTATATCCGGAGAACAGTGTTTGAAGATTACTGTTTGCATATATACGTAGGGCGCGTTGTTTTACGTAGATTGCTGAATTTTGAGTTTTAATAGTTTTTATCTTTTATTAATGAAATTATCAGGTAGGTATGGTCTTATTATGTTGCCCACTAGGGCAAATAACCCGTAGTAGTAAATAACCGAAAATAACATAAAATGACGAAGTTAAGTCAAATTTTTTTTTTCGCTAAATATGTTTAGAATCATGGTCTGATTGCAACCCCTCAGTTTTCGGTAGTAGTCTTTTTACACCCTGTATAGTGAAATATAAACCAAAAGTTTGCAGGATATAAAACATAATTCTGCGTTTGCGACGTCGCGTCGACACCAAACGCGTAAAAAACTGATACTTGGCACACAGTCAATGCCTCAGCTAGATACGATACAGTGTGACTGCGTCAATCATGCATAATTAAAAGAAGCGTGCGCGGTCACACTGTATCGTATCTGGCTGAGGCAATTTGGACCTCGGGCACTGGGTTAACAAAAAGTATGTACTAACGCGAGTGCCACCTAGCGGAGCTTGGTTCGTTTGTTTGGCTTGTTTTGACTTACAACAAATACATTTTTATAAACTGACCAAAGTATCAAACTTTACCTTTTAATAATTTTATTATCCTTTGTGACAAGGAAAGCTCGACACGTGGTTTTATGTCTGTACGTCATACAACGCCACATTCGCTCGCCGCTCTGACGTGAACTCATGAGGAAGTACAGATATCGGTTACATACCAATTGAAGGTTACCTTGGTAAGAAACTGTGTACTGTAGATTGTCTGGAAAGAAGAATCTTTTTTACGATACATTTTGAGATATGAGATCCGACTCATAGTTCATTTTGGTCATCTTGGCATCTTGTTTAAATAAACCTAGCTGTGTTTAAAATATTTGGTTGTCCATCCGACATGAAGTGAAAGAAGAATCAACCCCACTTTAGCAAGGGATAAGGGCAGATGATAGATCCATGGATATGATTTTTTTTTTTCAGTATCTTTTTCTGTTGCATTTGAAAATGACCTTATGAAAATAAAGGAAGCTAACCAATAAAGACTGCAATTTTAAGTTCTAGTTAATATTACAAACCAGATATATCTTTGCTCTTAGCTTTTGTATCTGTACTACTTGATTTTCTTGCATCAGTGATTGGGCTGCTGCCACCACAATGGTATGGACTATCATCATGATCAAATGAGGAGTCCATGTTATCTTCACTGTCACTTGCAGCTCTGTAAAAAAATAAGCAGTAAAATATTTGTACCTACATCTATGTATTTTAAGAAGATAAATTAAGTACTTCTTTTAATAATCATAATTATTCACCTTTTTATAAGGTACTAGCTACTGCGCACGGAATCGCCCGCGTGGTACCAACGTTTTAAATAGCATATATTATGCTATTCCAGGTCTACTCTTATTCCAAGTTTCATTCAAATCTGTTCACTGGTTTAGGCGTGATTGAAACACAAACATACAAACATCCAAACAAACTCACAAACTTTCAGCTTTTTCAGATTAGTGGGATAGCTACAAAAATCTTTTAGAACTTAGAACTAAAGAACTTACCTATTATTTTTTGTATTATCTTCTTTTCGTGATTTATTTGCGCTCATTGTTGGTTCTACATGACTATCTGTGTAGTTGTTTTCTATATTCTGAAGATCCTGGCCAGTGGTGCTCTGAGAAAATGACAAACCATCATCATCATGTCAGCCATCTAGTGTCTACTGCTGAACATAGGCCTCCCCCATTGATTTCCACAGCAATCGATCTTGTGCAGCCTGCACCCAACGGCTCCCAGCAACCTTTACCAGATCATCCTTCCATCTAGACTCTAGACAGACATCTAGACAGAAATGACAAATAACTAAGACAAATTCATATAATAAAAAAAATAAATAAATAAATAATGCTGGACTTTCCACACAGCATCATCTAGCCCCAAAGTAAGCAGAGCTTGCTATTGCTTAGCTATTCATACCTACATACATAAAATCATGGCTTTTCCCTAGGGGTAGGCATAGACCACAGATTTCTACTTGCTATGATCCTGACCTGACACAAATTTTGCCTCATATAATCTCGTTACATTCTTCACGCAAGCTCTGTACTGAGGCTCTGTAGAGAGATGACAGTGTGTTTCTTACCAAATCTTCTACGCCTTTTATATGCAAGGCTTTGCATGCTTCTAAAAATTCACTGATCTTGTCTCTTGTTATCATAACTTCTCCAGTGTATGCATACTGCAATATTGATTGCAGAGTTTGAAATGATACTTGCTGAAAATTTAAAACAATATATAACAAGTAGTTTAAAGTAAGCAAAACTTAACATTAAATATACCTAAATTTATTCTGAGCGTGCCAGATTTGGCCAGAGAATGTTTTGACTATCAAGTTTTGATCCACGTTAATGCTGCAGTATACAATTAACAACTTTTAGGTAAAGCTTAGAATAGTACAGTTCACCCAACGGATCTAGGCATTCGTGAAGTAAGCCGTTTGTCTGCGCAGAACAAAATTTTGTATGAAAAAGTGGTCACCGCACAGACAAACGGCTAACTTTACGAATGTCTAAATCCGTTGGGCGAACCAAGAGCAAATATATTTCTCTTTCAACTATTTATTCTATTGGATTTGTATAAACCCCGCTACTTATAAATAAAACTTACATTGAGGAAAATGACTGGATGCGGGCAGTCCGCTGAAGAAATCAGATCACAGATGTAAGGGCTGACAAGAGACATAACCATTTGATGTACCTTCACATGGTGTCCGTCGGCCGCTATCGTCATGTCCACGAATTTACCTTTCTGGTGAAATAACAATTTATGATCAGTGGTCATTCTATAAACATAATTAGGACTGTTTTTGATAGAAACTCAGTTTATGATAATGTTGCAGTAAGTGTTTAAGAGTAAAAAAAATTTCTACCTGCTGCAGAACACTCAAGCCATTGCAAATATTGTTCTGGTATGCATTCCACGCAACTGAGAACGACATTTTGTCTATCAACTATTTACTGATCCCTGTGTGAAATATTACAGCTTCAACTGAAAAGTCTGAAGTGTTTTTCGAAAATCACAAACAAAACAAAACAAACAGCCAACCGAACCGCCCAAGCAGCCAGACCACAGATTACAGACCACAACACAACGCAGAGGCAGATATTGACATTGACATTGACACATAACATAAATAAAGGCAGGCTGTGTTGAGTGAGTGTTGCCAACTGTACTAAATACCAATTACCATCATCTCATCTTAGCCGCTAGGTGTAAAGCCTAGTTCAGACTAGGATTGTATTTTAGTCGAGTAGCGAGAATAAAGTCGCCAAACTACTCGCTACTGTCCAGAAATTGTTCGCACGGATTAGGCTAGTATTTTAGTCGAGTAGCGTAGTATTTTTTTTATTAGTAGTATTTAACGGCAGAAGGGAGTAGTTTGGCGACTTTATTCTCGCTACTCGACTAAAATACAATGCTAGTCCGAACTAGGTTTAATAGTTGGTAATCTAGGTACTCTTCTTAATTTGACATGACATCAATATTGATATTTAAAACTTGACATTGGCAGAATTATACTGATATTACAGCTAGTTGCCATTAATAAAAAAAAAGAATCCCACTAAGTGCGTGAGTGAGTCCAGTTGTAATGTTTTGGGTTCTGTATACGTTTGAACTTGGGATGTATTTGTGGTAGGTATATAAAACTTAGGCCTTAGACCAACACGGCAAGATAGAAAATTAATTAGGTACTATTGATGGTTAGAAAAATATATCTTAATACAACATTTTTAGGTGCTTCCTAAGTTTAATTTATTTATTTAGTTATTTATTCACTTTAAATTATCATTAGATACATCTTTAAAATCTTATGCGATAATCTTTAAGAGATCTATTACTTTAATAAACTTATAAGTACCTAGGTTCTTATTTATCTTCTATTATTATGTACAAAAATTTTAGTCTTATCCTACTCAATATTTTTAAAACCTTTTTATAGAATGTTAATATATATGCTATGTAATTATTTCGTGTCGTGCGCATATCGGGTTGTTGTAACTAACTATAGTGAAAAGAAAAACAATGGAATGGACGGAACGGAACCCTAATCGAAACCTAAGAAGTCCAAAATGCCGATCAATGTTTTGTTTACGTTACGAATTACGATACGACCATAAAAATCAATAGAATATTTTTGTTTTCATCGATTTGTTCGTACTTGTGAAAACAAATAAAACAAGTTTTTCACATAAACTTAGTAATTAGGTAATTGTGTTCACCATGAACTTGGAATTACTTGGTGAGTTTTTTGAGTTATTAGGTACTTGTATATTTTATTAGAAAATAAACAAATAAATTGATAATTATTTTCATTTTCAGAGTCCTTTGGTCAGAACTATCCAGAAGTAAGTTATTGATTCTAGAAGTAAAGTTCCTAGCTATTGGTAGCCATTCACTTTGATGAAATCAAAACATTTATGTTGTTTGTTTTTTTTACGTTAGGACAACGATCTTGATCGAACTAGATCACTCTACCCTACCGGTTGGTAAGTATGTTTAAACACCTTTATATGCTGTTTTATATTTGAATTTATAGGAGTTTGATGGATCCCTGGACTCGATATCTTTGGCCGCGACTTGCGCCTTCAATCGCAGAGGTACACTATTAGCGGTTGGCTGTAATGATGGAAGGATATTTATATGGGATTTCTTGACTAGAGGAATTGCTAAGTCTATATCAGCTCATGTGTATCCTGTCTGCAGTCTTAGCTGGTCACGAAACTGTAAAAAGGTGTGTAAATAGTATTTTTAACCGACGAAAAAAAAAGGAGTTAAATATAAAATACAAGATTTCCTCGACACTTAAAAAAAAAGAGATGTTATTGGAAATCCGTCTATTCCACATATCCCTACTAATCTATCGATTTTTTTCCACCTATTACTACTAGGGGGGAAACGTGGATGTTTTACTTCCATGCATTTCTACTATAAGTACAAATACTACTTCCAGCTTCTATCAGCATCAACAGATCACAATGTTTGCATATGGGATGTGTTATCAGGAGAATGTGAGCAAAGGTACCGATTCCCCACTCCAATACTCAGAGTGCAGTTTGATCCGAGGAATGACAAGAGATTCCTTGTGTGCCCTATGAGACATGCAGCTCTTTTGGTGGATACTGATGGAGAGCATAAGATATTGCCAATAGATGAAGATGTAAGTTGGTTGAATTAAGCCTGTGTATTTGGTGGACATAGGTGAAGAACTTAGTTGAGTAATAACATAAATGAAAAATAATATAAAGTTATGCCCACTATGTACTGTAAGGTAGTCCGTACATATTCCTGTTAGACAGACTTAGGCCTTTACATCTATACTAGATGATTTATACAGTATCAGGAGGCAACCTATGCCTACACTTAACTGGACGCTATAGAATTTGACGACCTCTGTGGCGCAGTGGGCGAAGGTCCGCCTGCGACGCAGAAGGTTGCGAGTTCGATCCCCGCGGGACAAATGTTTGTATGACCTACAGATATAGTACAAGCTTATTTAGTTTGGGGCTAGATGATGCTGTGTGAAATGTCCAGCATTATTTATTTATTTGTCCCGGGTCTGGGTGTTTCTATGTACGAGTATAATATGTATGTATTTACAAACAAAAAGTATTCAGTTTATCAGTCATTCTAGTACCCATAACACAAGCTCTGCTTTTGGGGCTAGATGATGCTGTGTGAAAAAATCCAGCGTTATTTATTTATTTATTAATAGAATAGAAAAGAATAGTTTATTAGCACAATTTAAAATTCATACACAGATTACATACAATTTTATTATCCACTAGTTGAAATGTAAGTAGTAGTAGTAATACCATGTCGTGCCTTGCCATTGTTTGAGATCGAATAGGCATGCCCAGCACCTAAACCATCCTCGCATCAAAGTCGGCCTTGTCCGGTTAGACATCAGGGATATTATGAAGAAATATCAAGCTTCAAAATTTCAGCACCTAAACCGTCCTCGCATCAAAGTCGGCCTTGTCCGGTTAGACATCAGGGATATTATGAAGAAATATCAAGCTTCAAAATTTTAATGTAATCATAACTTTCTTAAGTTGAAACTTTTCTTTGCAGGGTGATATAAATGTCATAGCATCCTTCGATCGAAGAGGAGATAATGTTTATACAGGCAATGCAAAAGGAAAAATACTAATTTTAGACACTCAATCATTATCCGTTAAAGCTAGTTTTAAAATAACCGTTGGCACATCAAGCACAACCAGTATTAAAAGCATAGAATTTGCTAGAAGAGGAGAGTAAGTTACTAGTTCTAAAAGTTTATATACTATTATAAGGGTTATAATTAATTATTCAAAAGTACCTTTTCATTAAAAAAAATATTTTTTTTGAATTTTCAGTTGTTTCCTTGTAAATACATCTGATCGCGTAATAAGAGTTTATGATACAAACACCGCGTTGAAATGCGGGGTGAATGGAGAACCAGAGCCCATACAGAAACTACAGGATCTTGTGAACAAGTATGTACTTACATACCTACTAACTCGTGTATAGCGTAGGAAGTTCTAATAACAGTTATTAAATATTGGATAATAATCACAATGCAAGTACAGTACGCACAACCGATCTTTAGCTCTCTGAAGTTAGATGCACTAAACAATTGTGCAGGTTGGCGCGAGTAGGCGAGTTAGGACGATGCAACAAACTAAGCGAGTGAGCGTGGCAGCTATACAACACTGTCTTCGTCTTTTATGCCCGCCTTCCACTGCGAGCGGAGCGGGCTCCGTACGGACTCCATTTAATTCGCAGCGGATTTCTTCATAGAAGTGCTTCCTCTATGAATGAGCGGACGGAGCGGATCAAAAGAGTACAAAGAGTTACAAAAGTGGTCACAGATTTGAGCGGATTTCTAACGGACTCCGTAAAGACTCAGCTCAACTCGCACAAATGCTTCCACCGTAAGTGGGACGGATTGAGCGAGTTAAAACTCTTTCTTAGTGGAAGTGTACATTTACTCCGGTCCGCTTAGTACATTAGCTCAGTTTCCGCTTATTACCCTTTTTTAGTGGAAGGGGAGCATCAAAATTTTATGGGCATTAGGCGTCATCAAAAATGGGTTCTGCGCAGCTACTTCAGAGAGCTAAAGATTGGTTGTGCGTACTATAATACATAATTTTTTCTTTATGTCTATAATACGTTGAATGTAGGAGGAGGGATGGAAGAGAAGTTGAATGAAGTGTGTCAGATGATGGATGAAAAGTAAATGAGGCAAAAGTTGTGTGTCAGGATAGTAGCAAGTGGAGATCCGTGGCCTCTGCCTATCCCTTCGGGAAAGAGGCGTGATTTTATGTATGTATGTCTATGATTTGCTGGTTAAAACAGTTTTGCCCAAATTTATGTCTTTCTAGAACAACTTGGAAGAAATGCTGTTTCTCCGGCGACGGAGAGTACATTTGCGCTGGATCGGCGCGGCAGCACGCCCTTTATATTTGGGAGAAGTCCATTGGAAACCTGGTGAAGATATTACACGGAACTAAAGGGGAATTGTTATTGGATGTTGTATGGCATCCAATACGGCCAATCATTGCTAGTATAAGTGCAGGTGGGTGAAATGTCCTGCTAGTTTTTTTAAGGCTATTTCTTCCCAATACTGGGCAACGGTCTCCTCCAAATCCAACCATCTCTTTCCTTCGAGTTCTCCCACCACTCTACTCAAAGTAGGTATAGATAGGCTTCCAAATTCACTTTGTGCGTTTAGTATCCCATTTGAAAATTAATTATACAGCTGGAACGTGGGTAGAACTTACGAAGTAGGTAAATTGATTTCAGGCGTTGTATCAATATGGGCGCAGAACCAAGTAGAAAACTGGTCAGCCTTCGCGCCAGATTTCAAGGAGCTGGATGAAAATGTAGAGTATGAAGAAAGAGAGAGCGAGTTCGATGTGGAAGATGAAGACCGTTCTGTGGACCAGACCGGAGAGAGCTTGCATGATGAGGAAGTAGAGGTGAGTTACAGTAGAATCTGGATATAACGATGTTAAACAAAGCACTGCGTGTTTCGATCACTTGTGATCCAAGTCTGCGCGTCGTTCTAATCATTATTATAATTATTTTATCATGCGATCAGTCTTGACGACTTAAGCAGATGAGGTATGTGCTTGTTGGCTTGTAGGGCGCTTCTCCCAGCGGAGCCAGCCCTTTATTTTTCTCAGCGTTCGTCGTTCTCTCAGTCGAATACGTCCCGCCGCTTTTTTAGTCGACGTATACTCTCGAGGATAGTGAGTTGTCCTCTCTTAACTTGTATTTTTGGCAATGATTTGCAATTTCTTCTCTGATTGTTGGCATGCCAAGGAATTCATGGACCTCAGCTGTTCTGATGAACCATGGGGTGCAAGAAATTTGGTTGAGGATGTTGTTTTGCACCCTTTGCATTTTCATTACTATTACTCTAATCATTATTGGCAAAATATTATGTCGTTCTAAGGAGTCATACTAAAAGGATGTTTTCATACCTGTTAAGTTGTGTGACGTGACTAACTTGTGTTGCATTGCATTTCCGTCACTAAAAACGGTTTGTCGTTATACTCGTAAACTAAGTCGCATATTATACCAAACTTTGAAATTGGTTACAAAAATAGGGATATATTCAGATTTGGGTGAATGGATGTTGATTGATGTTGCATTTTTCAGGTGGATGTAACGACATGCGAGCCAGTTGCAGCATTCTGCAGTTCGGATGAAGAAGGCGAAGATGAGAACTTGCTGTCATTCCTACCGATAGCACCTGAAATCGAGGACCCAGAGGTATGTCAAGTTCTCCTCACATAGTTTTATCATAACTCATGAAGTTATTTCGTTCTACGTAAACGTAAAAAACGTAAACAGGTTCACGACTGTATCCCCAACGTGCTAGACAGATCTCAGATCTGTCAGATTTTCTCAGATCTCGCCCATGCTGGAGGTTGTACTTCGGCCTTAGGTGGATAGAGTGGCAGTGAACGCGGTATATCTGCAAGATAGGACTTTGGGTAGGTAGTATTTTCCCCAACAATCTACGGCAGAGGGAGATCTCAAACCTCACCAAGGTTGACCCATCTGGTCCATTTACCTTGGGGCCTATTGAAAATGAAAATATTTGTTCAAAAAAGATTGTTGTGTAAATGTTTTTTTGTTGTAGTTCAGGCGATCATAGTTAAAGGTCGCTACAGGACAATAGCAGCCTTCACACGCACAATCTATCGCGTGTGATAGGCAATCGCGCGCGAAAGAACGCGTAGTATCAAAATTATCACACGCGATTGCGCGTACAAGCTTTCCGCACGATTGCGTTTTGACAAGAACTAACGAGTAATCGCGCGCGAAAGAACGCGTAGTATCAAAATGATCACTCGCGATTGCGTGTACCTACTTACAGGCTTTCCCGCGCGCAATCCTGTACGCTCAATCACTCGCGAAAGATTGTGCGTGTTTAAGACGCTAATGCCTAAAATATATGTATTGTATAGACTGGACCATTTTGCTTTCCCGTTAAGCGTCTTGATACTACTGCATGATGACCCCAATAATCATTGGTTCAAAACTTATAGAAATATTTTCTGTCAGTTTTCTCTTTACAATGTATTGTGCTATTTGTTTCAGGATGGATGGGCGGCGACACAAGAAACCGTAACGCCGACAGAAACTCCCGAGAAACTAGAGCCGGCTGCTAAGAGGCCGAAGAGCAAAACATACGACATCACACTCAAGATTGCACCTCCAGGTAATTTTTTAATAACGTCCTAACTACCTATTTATTTATGTGGAATACTCTTCTTACTTCGTAGACACCTGTACCAGCTTGCAAGCACAAAGACCTGGGGTTAAGTCTACTGTACCTTCTTCATGACGGTGTCCTATAAGCTATATTCAGATCTGTGCGCGCTAGCTCAATTTGTTTCAGTAACCTCGAAATTCGCTAATGTCGGTAAACTTTTATTTTTCAGAACAAGCTATTTCCTTCGGAGGCAAGAACAAACAGGCTGCGGGCAGCAAGAAAGTGGCGGGAAGGCCGCGTAAATAAAAATTGCACAAAGCACACTTTAGTTTTACTAAGAAATGAAACCACATAATTAGGAGAAAACATTTATTTTGCAAAAAAATGTCATATCGTATCGATCTTTAATAAAATTCGTATCCAGAGTATACAGTAAGTACTATCGTTTGTATATAAATAAATCTCACTTAATAAACATAACCAAAAAAATAATACGTCGCTTATTCGAGACCAAAAAAGACTCATCTTTTTAAATATACTCTAAATTCTAACACTTTATTACAATTTAATATCATACATCGGATAAATAATATCTATCGTAATATTTACAAGTCATTTCTAAGTGCGATACTCAGATCAATACATTCTAAATTAAATACATAATTTCATACCGTCATTACTCCTATACTACGTAAGTGAATACTGGAGTTTGCATAAGTGTAAGGGGATTCTAAAGCTTGTCAACATTGAATAGCCCCGTAAAAGTCATCGTAGGCATTAAACCCTATTATTCTACTCATAGAATCGTCCCATCGAAAAGGAAACATTAAGAACTCCAGCTGTCAAGTAAAAGGTGATGTTATTCTTTTAATTCTCCTACGCGTCTATATCGTCCTCATGTTGGCTCGAGAAATAGCTAACAAGTCCTCCGAAAACGCCTCCCTCCTCTCTATTCGGCTCCTCTTTGACCCGGCCGAGCGTGGGCTCGGCTTTGATCGCGATCGTCGAATCGGCTTCCGCCTGCTCAGCAGTTTCTTTAGGGGATTCCGGGGGTTCGAATCCCCGAGGCTGGGGCTCCGGGTTGAATTCCCTTCTTGCTTCCGGGGGTTCGAACTCCCGTCTCTGCGGGGATTGCGGAGGGAGAGAGTCGCGGGGGATAGGCTGCGGGAGCATAGGTCTGCGTTCCGCGTATTGGTACGGAACGGGCACGTTCGGGCTCGCTCGCTCGTGCGGAGGGGGCAAGTGATGGGCTAGGTTAGGGGGTGTCCGCGCGGGGTGCGGGGGCGGTGTGCGATGCGGGGCATGCAGCGGCTGCGACATCATGTGCGCGTTGTGTGGTGACGGGGACTGAGCTAGCGCGGGCGGAGGCGTCGGTCGCGAGGGGACCAACGGCGCTTGTAAGATCTGCGTCTGTTGGACGTACGGTTGGTGCAAGGGAGGGTTCTGAGGCGGCGTGAGTGACTGGCGACGGGGTGGGCCCGGCGAGCGTAACGGAGACCGCGCTTGCGTCAGATGCGCTTGAATCGGTCCCGTCGGAAGCGTCGTCGACGGCGGGTGCGAGTGAGCTTGCGGGGGGAGAGTCGGGCGGTGCGCGATCAGCGGAGTCGGTTGCGACGGAAGTCTATGATGCGATTGCAGGCGATGCGACGTCGGCGGGGGATGGGTAAGCGGGTGTGAAGTCGGAGGGGGGACGCCAGGTATAACTGGGACTTGAGGATGCGCAGGCCGTGGAGTCCGATGCGGGGAGGGCGGGCGGGTCGGGTCGCGGGGTGACGGCGGCAGGTTCTGGTTGGGCATTGGGTGGAGCGAATGAGGAGGTAGACCGGGCACGGGCGGGCCGCGAGGCAGACCGTACGGTCGCAGGTGCGGGAGGTAGCCGCGGGGCTCCGGCGCTGGGCTGCGGGGGCGGTCCGCTGATAGGTATTGCTGAAAATGTTTATTAGTTTTAGATATTCGTCCATCCTGTGTCAGCTGAGTACTGGAAATACAGAGTATGTGGGGGGAGGTCTCTTAGATCAGAGCTTTTATGCAAGCATTAATGTTTGGACTTGTTTTGTGTTTTGTTTGTATCTGCGATCAGTTCCATGACTTGGTATATGAGAGTTTTTAGAGGAAGAGATCCAGGTCCATGATGTTTACTCTTTTTAGCCTTTTAGCGTATCTTATGGTAATGTTCGGAATGATAGGAAAAAGTCTGACCTTGCTGAAGTCGTCATCAAGCTATGACAGAGACCTAAAAACTCTTCCACCATTGAACATAGTCTAAATAACTCACCTGTAACGTATGATGTGCTTCGGGCGGGTAATGCGGCGCGTACGGCCCGTAAGGCGCGTAGTGGGGGGCATACGGCCCCAGGGGGAACCGGGGCCGTCTGTCCTTATTCTCTGTGTGCTTTATCTTCGGATGTCTTGGAGTGTCTTCTAGCCGGGAAGTGCCTACACTCTCGCCTGGTGATGTTGGTGGCGATCTGATAATGAAAATAGAGCTTGAAAGGAGTTTCTGATAAAATAACACAATGAACGTTACACTGACGTAACGTGTCCTTGGGGCATTGTTGAGATGCGAGTCGGTTTGCACAGCATCACACTTTATCATCATGCACAGCCAATTTTCCATAGCAATGGAAAATTGGCTGTGCATGATGATACCTATACAGCAGAATAGGCCTCCCTCTGTTTACGCTATTCACTCCAGTCATACGCTTCACGCAACGTTATCAAACAAAATGTATGTTAATTTTAATGTCGTCTACACATCACGCATAGATATCTTCCTACTTCTTCTATATACAAAAATGAATCCCTATATCCCTTGGTCACGCCATCACGCGTGAACGGCTGTCGCGCGGGTCAGCTAGTACTTTATACTAATCAAACTAAAACCTTGCCTACTTAACACTTCATCAGTTAGGTACTAAAAAGATGGAAACTTGAAATCATATTCCCAGCTGGAGATCGATGAAGAATATACTGAACAACGGAATCATTATTATTCGAAAAAAAAGTATAAAACTCACCTATACTCAGGCTCAGTTTTGACTTCAGCCTTGATCTTGATAGGCGGCTCGTCGCTATGTGGCACAGAAGGACCAGTTGGAGGCGCTCCATGCTTCAAACCCGACGTCCCCGGCGCTGGCGACGACACTCTAGCCAGCTGTGGCATTGGCCCCATCTGTGGCCCTGGAGACTCTAACGGACCCCTCGGACCCATATTCGCATGGGGAGACGGTAATCTCTGATTCGGATGTATCGGCGATTGAGAATTCGGCGGCCCGTGAGAATTCGGATCGTGCGAGCTTCCATGATTCTGTAAAGGTAACCCTGGAGGTCTTCCCAGCTGGTTCAGATGACTCGGCGGGCCGGTTAAATGACTGCCTAAGTGTGCATTATGGTTTCCGATTGTGGTTGGCGGGCCTAGATTTGGGCCGTGGTTCGTGCCTGGATGGCCTAAGGGGGGGCCGGTGAGATGGCTGGGTGGGTTCGGCGATGCCCCGGGTCTGTCAGGTAGTCCCTGGAGCATGGAGGTAGGTGGCGGACCCCGGTATGCGAAGCCGGGTGGGTGATGCATAGAACCAGGAGGTCCCGGGTGGTGCATCGATGTAGGCGGACCCGGTGGACCTATAAAAAATTGATTGCAGTTAGACGATAATGCTGAACACAAAAGTTTTAGTTGACACGATATTCGCCTGTATCTTTGTTTTTTTCTGTAATGTCTATGTGGTGTACAATAAAGTATTTTCTATTCTATTCGAAAGTTAATCAACGGAACTTTAAAGTCCTAAAAAATCCGAATCTTACAAAATGCTCAGCATTTATCAGAAATACTTATTTAACAGCATCATTAACATCACACTTAGGGGAATAATGTTATACAGGGTGTAAAAAGACTACTGCCGAAAACTGAGGGGTTCATCATCAATCAGACCACGATTCTAAACATATTTAGCGAAAAAAAAAACGTAAAAAGTTTTTTTTACTTAGCTACGTCATTTTATGTTATTTCCGGTTATTTACTACTAGTAAAACATAATAAGAACATACCTAGCTAATAATTTCATTTATAAAAGAAAGAAACAGTTAAAACTCAAAATCCATCAATCTACGTAAAACAACGCGCCCGTACATACGCAAACAGTAATCTTCAAACGCTTCAAAAGCGCGAAAATCCTTTTGGATTTGGTTGTGTTTTGGGATGCTGTACCTACCCCTTTCGGCTTCGGAAGACTTCTTTTTACACTCTGTAGATAACATTATTCATATTTCTAATGAAAATTTAAGCTGGAAAAACAACATTCAAATAAATAAAGACGAGCCTCTATATAAAGAGTTCGCGAAAAAAAAACATTAAGTACCTACCTACGAGGCTCACAGATAAACAAACTATCAAATAAATTATAATGTCGGGATATAGTAGATTCTTAATCCGAAGATAAATCACTATCGACACCGTTGCCATAGAAACGCACAGTCACATGGTATTCTTTATTTGATAAATCGTAAGTCAGGGATAAGACAAAGGACTGTCTTACACATTCCCTAGTTATTCACTCAAACGATCATTAGTACGACGAAACAAACTTCTACCTTCAGTATTAACTGTGTTATTTCCATTATTTGTTATTATTTTCTCCATTAGCCGCCGATATTCAATAAATTATTATTTGACATTTTGTTTTGTATATCGATTTTACGTCACTACGAGTTGTTTCATTCATTCAATTCATTCGCTCAGTGGCTGTTTCAGGGTTTTGTTTCAACAAGTTTCAGTTCTGTATTTTCTTACATGACGTTTTGACGTTCAGCGCGCACAAGTGTGACGTAGTGACAGTTTAAAGTGTTGTTTTGGTGCAGCTTTGTTATGAGCAAGAAATCAGGTAAGCATTTCAAAATGAATTTTGAAATGATTATAGAGTGAAATGTTGATTGCATTCAAAAGTCAGATTAGGGCGACTCGTCTCGAATTTTAGGTCACTATTAATAATATTGTCAGGACCAGTCAGTTCGTCTTTCACAGATAATAAATAAATAAATAAATAAAAAACTTTATTGGAAAAAACTTAAAGAACTAATTAAAATACATTCCATGTACACACCTTGGGTAAAGCAAAGGTATCTGCAAGGTAAATACCTAACCTATTTATCGGTAATCCCGAAACTTGGCTCATACAAACATGTTAGGAAGGTAGGTAGCACCTTATGGTATTGAGCTTACAGTGTACATGGCTGATCTCAAACTCCCAACTAGGTTGCCCTGTGTTTGGGATATCAGTGATCCTCCTATACAGTGCGTGATCAATAGTTAGGTACGCAAGTGTGATTTGCTACTAGAAAAGCAAAAGGCACATCCTTATTTTCAGCTACTAGTTAGGTACATAGTAGGTAGGACTTAGTTTGAAGAGAAAGCTCGTTGGAACCATAGCAGAATAAGTAGGATAGGTTAGTTAGTAGATGGTGAGTAGATACCTACTTAGTTTAATTATATTATAAAGCTCGATTGGAACCATGGCATATAAGTAGGATAGGTTATAGTGGATGATGAGTAGATAGATACCTACTTAATTATATAAAGTCGTTGGAACCATTCCAAATAAGCAAGATAGGTTAGTAGATGATGAGTATATATATACCTACTTACTTATAGATAAAACTCGGCAGTTATTAATATTACAAACAATAAAAATAATTAAAATTACCTTGCATGTGATGTCTGTAAGGTTGATGCGGCGGTCTCTCAGGCCGCGACGGTCCATAAGGCGGCAATCTGTAATACTGCGGAGGGTATTGCCTTGCCGGCTGACCGGGGCCTCCAGGACCCCCGAGTCCGGGGTGTAACTGGTACATGTTTTGTGGGCCTCGGGAACCATAGCCGGCGTTGTTAGGGTACATCATTGGGCCTCTGTTGAAGGGTTATTAGATTAATTTGAAAATAGGTAAAAAAATTAATGATCAATCCACAGGAATCAGTATATACATATGAAACAAACAATGATTTTTTTACAAAAAAAAATAACCAATAACTATTTGCAGATCAAAAAAACATTTGTCTCGCGGCGGGAATTGAACCGGCAACCTTCTATATCACTCACACACTGGCGTCTTAGCCTTTGCGCCACAGAGGTCTGCAACATTTTCATTTATATGATTAGTTTTAGATGCTTAGAAGATTTTTTTTTTGTTTTTAGTAAATAAATACCTGTATTGCTGGTTGATCATATGCGGCATCCTTGTGATGATGCTGGGTTCTTCTGAAACAGGCTTGAACGGCTGCGGTGATCCGGCTACGGATAAAGTACCTACAAGCATCAATATATTTATGCAACGTTATTGCTGCACTTGGTCGTAACTACAGAATTTTATTAAAAAACAATACACAATCACGAAACTGTATGCGTATTGGCGGTGGACAAACTATTGAAACTTTCAGCCTTCTAGATCTTTTTGATGATTCTAGGCCTCTAGGGGGTGGTCAGAGTTATGTCCAATACATTTTATGACATAAGGCTACAATTTTGCAGAAGTAGGTTTTAAAATATCTACACTTTAGTTACATTTTAATTGTAGTGTCAACATTCCATGAAGGAATTTTAAGTGTTGTTAATATTGCCTATTTTTACGAAAGAAATATAGAATCAATCTCCATATTTTCTTACCTTCTCTTAGAACATTGTGTTGCTGTTGCGAGTGCGAGCCTCTGTCGTCGCCGGCTAGCATACCTCGCAACTCTGCTCGTACCTACACATTAGAGAAAAGTTCAAGCTAAGAAGGGAATTTAAAAAATACAAGAAAAAATACCTTGAAACTTGACCTGACAGTAACTTGACATGTACAGTCAGCCTAGAAAACAGCATTTGTCAAAAAAGAACAAGTTGGTCTACATCAACACTGTTTTCTACCAGGAATACTTTGTCCAAAGTAACTCAGTCGTTAAAGCCATGACCTTCAGACAGCTTAAAAACTCCATTAGTAAGTTGGCCATTAACTCCTATTTGGTTAAAGTGAGTAAGTGACGAACTTACTTTAGACGGCTTTACACTTGTAAGTTTTACTCACGTAAGTTGCTTACGTAAGTAAAACTTACAAGTGTAAAAGCGGCTTACGTTTGCAAATGTATCGCAAGTTAATTACGTAAGTTATTTACAATACGCACAACTAATCTTTGTCTCTCTAAAGTAGCTGCGCATAACCCATTTTTGATGACACCTAAAAAACGAAGACAGCGTTGTATAACTGCCTCGCTCACTCGCTTAGTTTGTTGCATCGTCGCTATCTCGCTTACTCTACCAATGCAATCGTTTAGTGTACCCAACTTCAGAGAGACAAAGATCGGTTGTGCGTATTGTACGTGAGTAAAATTTACAAGTGTAAGGTCGGCCTCGCTATCAAAAAATTGCAACAATAGCTTACCTGTAATCTAGGCGCATTGGGGAACCTCTGATCGTGGTAAGGGGTAGGTGGACGTGGTTGGAACATTTCCCCGCCTCCCATAGCGTTGGGAGGTACGTATCCGACCATAGGTCCACTGTATTCTTTCTCCTGTAGAATAATGTTTTATTTGAAGAAGTCTTTTGAGTGTAATATATTGTGAGCGCCACCAATTGGTAACCCTCTAATATGGTGGTTTGAACGGGAATGTTTCGTGAAGGCGAATTGGTAACGCTGACTGCACACAGTTTGTGGAAGATTAAAACCTAAGTACGTTTTTATTACTGCCTTAGGTGGCAGTAATCAAATCATTTGACTTCAATGCTTCTTTCAAATAATAATATTCATTCACAAACTTTATTATTTTTATGTCTAAGTGGGTAATCAGAGAAGATATGTATGATTTATTTATGTTTATACATTGATTATAATAACCTACCTTTTTGATTCTTTTGCTCTCTTGCATCGCGATCTTGGCTAACTTCTTTTCTTCCCGTTCTTTTGCCTTCTGTTCTTTTAACTTCTCCTTTTCCTCTTTCTTCTGTAACCGCTCTTGACGTTTTGCTTCTTTTTCCGCCATTTTA
This sequence comes from Epirrhoe tristata, assembly GCA_951394285.1. NCBI lineage: Eukaryota > Metazoa > Arthropoda > Insecta > Lepidoptera > Geometridae > Epirrhoe > Epirrhoe tristata. The sequence goes on from OX596145.1 coordinate 6,298,174, forward strand.
GCTTCTCTCTCCTGACGTTTCTTCTCTCTTTCAGCCTATAAAAGCAACGGAAATTAAATAATCAAATACATAAAGAAATTTCTAACGAGTAGATACAGTTCGCCCAACGGATCCAGGCATTTTTTTTTTTTTTTTATGATGAATGGGTCGGCTCTTGACCTCAAACTTACACAGGTAAGAGTGAGGTCTACGATGGAGCGAGCTTACCCAGAAGGTGCCTATTAACTCTCTTCTTAAAAACAATAGGGTCGTAGCTCAGCGGAAATACGGACGCTGGAAGCTGATTACAAATTTTTGCAGTGCGCATAATAAAAGAACTTTCGAAGCGCTTAGTTCTAGTTAGCATTCGTGAAGTTAGCCGCTTGTCTGCGCAGTGACCGCTTTTTCGTACAAAATTGTTTTCTGTGCAGACAAACGGCTAACTTCACAAATGCCTAGATCCGTTAGGCGAAGTGTGCTTAGACTTACACAAAATAAAACCAGGATATCGACTGTTTCCCCGAAGCGCAGGATACATTCTCTCAGATCTATTTGATATATTAAAGATCCTTCGAAGATGTCTAAGGAGGTGGTAGTCAGAGGCATGGCATGTCCAAATATACATTTAGCAAAAGCTAATATTCCCTAAGTGACAGCGAGATTGAAAGCCCATCGCCGCCCATAACTGATTTCCTCACACAAACCGTGAAGGAAAACATCGTTCTTTTATTGGTTGGTATAAGAATTGATATATTTGACAAACCAATTTATAATTTATATTTTTATAGTGTTAAACCACACTAAGCATTTCATTGAGAAATGAAGTCTTATCAAAATTTTCGATTCCGATGGGATTCGAACCCGCAACGAACAGACGATCCTCCTAAAGCCGGAGTGCCTTACCATTCGGCCACAAAATCCATGTTATCACAATCGAAATGTTTGATAAGACTTCATTTCTAAACCAATTTATAATCATACAAACATATAAGATTCTGGTGTGCTGCGATCTTAAACACAGTTTTATTCTAAACTCTCACCTGATTCGGTTTCATAGGCGATCCGTCCTGTCCTAGTTCTTTCACCTTGACGCCGACTAACTTAGCCAACGCGTCGTCGGTCTGAGGCGAGCCGGAACGTCCGCCGCCTCCGCGACCGCCGCGTCCCCGTGGACCCCTGGATAAACAACTTTATAACTAGTGCGGAAGGTTTATATTAGTAAAGCAAAACTAACGCTGTATAGATTTCTACAAAATATGATACAAAAGTATGCTTTTTGTGTTTTTAAGAGCAAGCTTACGCTTATAGGGTACTGCGCTCCCGCGGTCACTCGGGATTTTTTCGGGATAAAAGGTAGCCTATGTCCTTCCCTGGGATACAACCTTTAACTATACCAAATTTCAGCTTAATCTATTCAGCGGTTTGGGTGTGAGAGCGTAACAAACAGACAGACAGACAGACAGAGTTACTTTCAAATTTATAATATTAGTATAATTTTACCTTTCTCGGATAGAAAGTATCCATCCATCATCCATAACAAACAATCAAATCCCTTGAGAAAAGTATTGAACAACATACCTGCTACCGCGTCCACCCCGACTGCCCTTGCCACGAAGCGGTTTTGGTGTTGCATTCATTGCTTGTGCATCTAGAAATTTTCATCAAATTAATTCTTCTACTCATTACGTCACACTAAAATTCCACCACCAAAATAAATAAATAGGAAAACTCATATTCGATTTCAACTGAAAAACAATAAAAAAAATGTTTTTTTTTTTCAACCGTTATTCATAGCCAATTTTTTTAACGAAATAGTGAACTCTATTTTTATTTTTATAGTGTTAAAGCACACTTAGGTTTTTTTCATTGAGGAATGCAATTAAAAATTTGGATTGTGACGACTAAGGGTTCCGTGGTCAAATGGTAAGGCACTCCGGCTTTAGGAGGGTCGTCTGGTCTGGCCGTTGCGGGTTCGAATTCCGTCGGAATCGAAAATTTTGATAAGACTTTTCATTTCATTTCTCAATGAAATAGTGAAAAGTCTTTGTTTGTGTTCAAACGCAGGATAATAGTATCGAAGTTGTGACTCACTCAAATGCGCCTGCAACTCCTCAGTCTTGGCCTTAGTGACGTCATCGGGTAGCTTCTCTAAGGGAACCACAGCTGTTTTCTTCACGAGATCATTCAGCGCCTTCATACGTTCAGCGCTTTCATCTTTCTTCTTCTGTTCCGCGCCCCAGTCAGAGTCAGACGATTCAGTGACTTTGAACTCGTCCGAACTGTCTGGCATGTGCTTGCCGCTTGATTTGTGCATTTCCTGTGAAATACAGATAGTTCTTTAGTATTTTGATTCTTATGTAAACGAATATGGCTAGTATTTATTTTTGGACTTCTATCTCAAGACTTCTCACGATTGAGGAGTAGCGTTACGCACACATACGCCTTTACAAACAAAACAAAGTGTCTTATTGTGAGATTATTACTTAATATACCGCGGTTTTGTATATCGAGGGTTCAGAAAGTTCAGCATACTATATACACGACCAATTTGAATACTACGAACAGGGGGGTTACTATGAACTCCTATTGCCAGGCAGTTTTTGAACTGCTTGTCAATTCTGACATAAACAAATCTGAAATTGCGGCGTTTATCATGCTCTCTCGCTTACACATTGTGACTGTACTAGTGTGCAAGCGAGAGAACATGATAAGTTGCGAAGTTTCTTTAGTGAACCGGGTTATTCGAAATTGACATTTAGTTCGAAAACTGCCTGGCACTATTGCAGGCACTATTGGCTGGGGGGTTAATATGAACTCCTATGAGTTCATATTAACCCCCCAGGACTACGTAGGATACTACCGTCGCAATCAAGTGCGTAGTTTCCAACAACGAATCTGGTCTTTCGAACGAATTAAAATACTCCTCTTATTATTATGTTATCCATAAATAAAATATCTGAATACTTACATCTTCAGACTCGGTATTAGGCATCTCAGTATAATTTATTTTCTTCTGCCGTGTCCTGTGTTTGGGCGACCAATCGTTTTCTCCTTCCTCCCCACTCAGCCCTCCGTAAGTGACCCTAGCTCGGATCACGTTACCTTCGGCGTCGTATTGAGTGAGGCCGCGTGATCGACGCGATTTCTTTGATTTGTCTCGCCTTTTCGACCGGTCTTTTGAACGATGGTGGTGTTTTGGTCTGTAAATTTTTAAAACGTTATAAGTCTTAACTCGTATTACTGTTATTGATGACACTATACAGCCGCGCTAGATCAAAATTATTTGTTAAAGTTTGTGAACGTTAGCGAATGCGCCAAATCAATTGTTATTTAACAATTATTACATTGTTGATTTTTTATAAAACTCACTTTGGCTTCGAAGCTGTAGCCCAATCCTTAGCACCAGCAGATTCGCTCGAGCTGTCTTGGAAAACCCCTTTCTTCTTTTTCTTTGTCTCCGGCGATGACTCTGTCATCTTAGGGCGATCTGTAATTCAGACATTTAAGCACTGGCTACTGGCAAGTCAATAACATATTGGACACAAAGAAAGAACTGCATGTTTATGTTTAGGAAACCTACTATCATACTTCTAACTATACTACTAATTAAAGCTGAAAGTTTTTGAGTATGTTAGTATGATGAAACAAACGTTTCAATCACGCCTAAACCAGAGAACCGATTTGGATGAATCTTGCAATGAGTGTAGAGTGACCTCCCAAGCAGCAAGCTAGATTGACATTGACATTGACAACCGCACTGCCTTGACTAGGTGTAATTTATTCGTTCCCGATAGATACCTGCGCGTGCGCACTCATACTGCTTAACGCGATGATTGCTCAAGAACCAGATGTAGACGTAAAGCTTCATTTATTTGTCTCTCCTTGTATATGTTTTTTAAGTTGATTTGTTATGTATAATCTTTTATGTGGCTTACAAACGTTTTGGCTTAGGCTGTAGGATTGTAAGTAATTAATACATAAATTAGAATAGCGCATAATCTATTCAAAATGTTGGTACCACGCGAGCGAGGTCGCGCGCAGAAGCTAGTAAATACAAAAGAAAAGTGCACATCAATACTAACTGATATTTTTACACTTACCCTTCTTATTTTCACTTCTACCAACGCGCCGTATCGGCAAGGAATCTGAAGATCGCGAATCACCAGAGTCTTTGTCCGCTGATGACGAAATATCTTCAGACGAGGATGCCCCTCTGAAATCAGAACTAATATTTATTTCAAACAAATTCTGTGAGCAAAGTTAATTGTACCCTATGTTAGGCGTAAAGTGTTACAATTTACTTTGCGTGTGATTCACAGAAGATTCATCGAGCTTGCGCAAATCGGTTGCATTTTTATTTCAGTTGGTATGAAATGACAATCATGTCTTACCTATCGCGAAGGAACAGGAGTAGAATCACCTAGTTTTAAGACGTTTCAAAGTGATCCCAGCGGTCCTACTGAATAAATGCTTTTTGACTTTGACTTTGACATTGCTATGCTTATGATTTTGCTATCATATTCAATCGTAGGCACTAAGGCTTGGGGCATAACGGGGACATGACTATGGTGTAGGGTGGAATCGTTACGTGATGAATCGAACGGATTTTTTGCCAACAATTCTACCTTTTTAGAAATGCTAGAGGGTAGGTATGGATGTAATAATAATAAGAATAATTCAAGAAGCGAAATAAAACCACCTTCTTTAAGTAGTAACCCTTAGGTTGAGGCGATTATCAGTTAAGTGATCGTTTGTCTCATACTGCCTGTGCTGGCGTGGGTGACAACAATGTAGAAGAAACTCACATCTGATAGTGTTGTCAGTAAATAACACTATTAAATATTTAACCCGTATTGACCCGTTCTGAGTAGGTACTCCATACTGCCCTCTACGCCAGGACAAGACGGGTTTTGGTAAGGGTTTAGTTATTATAAGACAAATATCTCTAATGTTTATTTAACTTTACCAAATAATGTACTTACCCAGTATCTTTGAAGTCTTCGTCAACTTCGTCGTCGTCTTCAGATGGAACATCCAGCGAGTTTAGCTTTCTTGGCTTCTTGCGCTGTTTCTTCCTAGATTTTTTTGATTCTACCGGCATACCCTGTAACAAATTGTGGCACTCCGGGAGTGCCAACAGAAATGAAAACTTGAACGAAGTTTCGGTAACGGTACTACAATAAAAAAAAGTACAAAAAAATTAAGTGCAAAAAGTTACTATTCCACTAGGATTCGAACTCGGGGCAATCTCACCCGAGGCGGCCTTTCTCACAAATAAATAATTGTAAAGAAACAATACATGACGTATTAGTAAGAGGATGGTGTCGTAACACGGTAACAGTCACGTGAGTTTGATATTTTTCCCCCCATTTGAAAAATGCCCAACGCGGCTAAGGAAGCTTTCACTTTAAAAATACTTAATATTTTGTTTCACAGTTTTACTACTAAGTTCACGCTGGTGTTAGTTTTCTTCTAATAAAAATTAGGGGTTTTTTTGACACTTGAGTGCCTTCAAGATTGATAAGAAGAATGAAGTATTTGCAATTGTTAGGTATATTTTGTTACACTCCAACTGGTAACCGGATGACGCTTACTAGACCAGCTGCAGTTCAGTGAACTAGTAACCACAAATCGTATTTGTCGGCGCTTGCTCATACCTGTTCAATAGCATCTCTTTCAGCTTTCATTTTTTCCTCCTCTGCCGCTTCGATAATGGTCGATATATCTTTACCGCGACCCTGATTCCCTGCGCTCGTTGTTGGCTCTACGTATTCCTCCTATGGGCAGAATTGCAGTTTAATATTTAAAGAAGATTAATATTTAGCATTAATTTAACATGATTTATAAAAGTTTCATAAGGTTGAAATACCTTGATAGCGGCACTGATAAGACGGTCGTATTCCTGTGCACGTAAACTGACGGGCAGTTGTCGACGTGCACGTAATCTGTACACACCGCCAGATGATGCCGAAGACCAAGAACTGTATGAACTGGCATCTGAAAAAATGACTTTACAATATAGGCATGGAGCTGTGCTGATATCGTTTTACAATGTCAGTCAGGCTACTCTAATAATAAATAATCGCTAATCTTTTACTCGTCTTGTCTGTTTTACGGCTTCGACTCTTACATTTTTCAATTCAATTTTAATTTATTTAAGTTGATGTACATAAGTATTTTATTAAAAAACTATTTATTTTAGAAAAAGGATTTATTTAATTTTTGTGTTTTTTTTCTTCCCACTTTTGGATGCTCTATCTGATAACAAACAAATGCTGTAAACTAACTATGGGTCTTATGTTGCTGGAAAAAAAATTCCTAAATTTTAGTTTTCATAGAAAATGTATGGGGAAAAAATATTTTTAATTTTTAATTTTTTAGGCCCTCGACAAAACTCACCCGGTATATGGTCCACTAAAAATCCTCTCACCACACTGGTTCAAAAAACTAGTGACACGACAAGGACAAGAAGAAGTAGGTAGCATAATTATTTTACCTCATTGAGGGACTTTTAATAACTTTTATTTTGTCAACCTACCCTCAATTGGTAAACATTTTTGTATTGTGAAGAAAAAGAAAAACATAAGTACCAGAATCATCATCGTCGTCCGATTTCTTCTTTACTTCCTGTGGTTGTTCGGGCGGCGGTTCAGGTTCTTCAAGTTTCTTCCGAGCTCGTTCCTCCGCTACTACGACCGCTAGCTCGTCCAATTTCACTAGCTCACTCTCTAATGATTGTATAAGTTTATCCTGTGGATACAATAACATTTGAATACACTGTATTTTTAAGCTAGCCTAACTTTAGAAAGGTTTCGGGGGAAACTGCAGAAGATTGCGAAGTGTGGAAGGTGACGGGGGAGGCCTTTGCCCAGCTGTGGGACAGCTTAGGCAAGGTCTTTAGTCTTAGGTGCTAATCGTCGAGGCGGCGGCGTTTATGTCTTGATTCATGCATTCAACATGTCTTCTTTGGAAGATGAGTAGAGACAGGTAATAAGGCCGCCCGCGACTCGACTTTTGTTCTGAGCACAGGTACACTAGAAACAACGAGATTCGCGCCCGCGCCATGACCCCGCCTCGACTTTCGTTTCTGTTAGCGACACGCTTTAGGCTACCTAAAAAGCTCGTTTAGGGATCTTTAAGATTTTTAATAATACATCCCAAAAAATTTATTCGAATTGAACCCTCGCCGATGCTTGGCGACGTTCTTACCAACTGAGGTAATGGGCAAATCACGACCAAAAGCTCAATCTTATGAACTTTTAGACTGTTAAAATCGAGACGTACAAATCCAAGTCAGCTAAATTGTCCGCGTGACAAAAAAGTTTCAAGTATATCCGAATTACACCCTTTGCACCTAGTAATAAAGTCACAATTCCTCAAAATATTATCTTATACTTACGATCATTCATCACGAAAAACGTCAAAATCCTAAACAAAATACTCAATCTTGATCGAAGGTTAATATCGTAAACCCTGATTTTGTCTTTATCGTCTTTATTGTTTGCCTTTGTAAAAATAAAAGTACTCACATGGTTACAAGGCGGACAGAACCAATCGCCCTGAGGTATGTAGAACAATAACGGTTTGAGGCAACTAGCGTGGTACCCGGCATCGCATTTGTCGCATAAAAGTATCCATTCCGGCTGTTCGCCACTGCCGCATTGCTTGCAGAAACCATCGTCTTTTTCTGTAAAGTATTTTAATATAATCCAGTGATAAAATCCAGCCATTTTGAAGCGCGCTTAGCCCTATGATTTGAATAGATAGATTACCTTCTTGCAATGTCCTCGCCCTTTTTAATGGTTCAGCTGGCTCTTCGGTCTCCAAGTCAGATTCAGGCGAAAACTCGTGGTCAGATTTGTCGTAATCGGCTGTTTATAAGAAAAAATAAAATATTTAAAATTATGCTCATTGAGAATTAAATTCCGCACTAGTTTCACCAAATGATTTATTAGGTTTTGGTACATAAATGATGTTTGTTTTATGTCTGGTTTCATAAAAATATTCACGTTCTCACAAACTATCAGATTACCCCAGTAGTCGGTTATTGGAACGAAGTTCCTTTTCGGACGGTATCGGATGGAGGCTAAACGAAAAAAAGTGTTCGATTTTTGCGTCACGACACATTATATGTCAAAACGTCACAGTGCGAAGTGCGCAGTCGCGAAGTAGTCCATAGATTGTTACATTGTTAATACGGAAGAGCGTTTCTAGGATTAATCATATATTTGACAAAATGTCTACGTAGAAACTTCGTTCCAACCGAGTGTTCCACGACACTCACGTACTTTTTTTTTGCTTGTAAAGGTATGATTAATTTTTTAACTTCCACTTACGTTCCGGTTCCGGCTGCAGTTCGAAAAGCGGCGAGTCGGAATCAGAATCAGGTTCAGGGCCAGTCGAGTCTGACGCTCGCCAAGTCTTTTTCTGTCTTCGTCTCTTATCGTCCTCCGAGCTACTGCCGCGGCCGCTGGCACACCATTCTTCTTCGTCATCGTCTTTGCCCTAGGAGGTAAAATTGATAAGACATTTTATTTAAAAAAAAGCTTTTAAAATAGATGCAAAAACTACTTGGTTAAAAAAATAAGCACGCACAACCGATCTTTGTCTGTCTGAAGTAAGGTGCACTAAACGATTGCGCAGGTTTGCGCGAGTAGGCGAGATAGCACGATGCAACAAACTAAGCGAGTGAGCGAGGCAGCTATACAACGCTGTCTTCGTCTTTTAGGCGTCATCGAAAATGGGTTGTGTAAGTGTAACTACAAAAGTTGTAAAACTGTGCGTTCCTTAACCTATTTATTTATAAATTTTTAAAAGAGGAAGTTTGAATGAGTGGCCTTCTCTGGTGACCAGAGATGTCTCTTTCTTATAAATATATATAAAATTAAAAAATAACAAAGTATGTTTCGTATGCCGAACCGACAAGCTTGTATGACGAGTGTAATCTATCTATAATATAAAAATGAATCGCAAAATGTGTTGGTAAGCGCATAACTCAACAACGCCTGGACCGATTTCATTAAATTTTTTTTTGTTGTGTTTGTTATTGTCAGGAGAAGGTTCTTATGACAGAAAAAATCTATATATTAATCATGGAGGGCGTGAAATAAGGGTTGAAAGTTTGTATGGGGAGTTGGTAGTTCCAGTTGAATGCCATAGATGGCGTTGCTAATAAGTATGTTATTTCGCTGACGAAGTCGCGGGTACCAGCTAGTGAGTAAATAAATAATAAATAAATAATGCTGGACATTTTCACACAGCATCATCTAGCCCCAAATTAAGCAAAGCTTGTACTATGGGAACCAGATAACTGATATACTACTTATATACTTTTTGTTTGTAAGTACATACATATTATACATAGAAACACCCAAAAAAAATGAGACGAAACATTTCAAACAACAAATACGAAGGAAAATAATCTGTACAAAGACACTCAAAGAATTTAAACTTCAGTTATGTTAGTAGTATAATAGTATTCAAACACACCTTTTTCTTATGAATCATTTTAAGTTCTCTCAATGCAACTTCCTCTAGATGTCTTCTTTCAGCTTCTTCTTTTATTTTCTGCTGTGCGATTCGTCGCGACTGTCTTACGGGAGTATCGGAATCATCAGATTGTAGTTTCGATTTCTTGTCTTTTGAATCTTTCGATTTGGATTTTTTCTTCTTGATCATTTTCTTTGATGCGGACTTTTTTCCAGCTGTAAAAAAGCATATCCTTCTTCTTATCGTATAACTAGTTCTTTCAAACTAGTGTGGTGAAAGGATTAAAAGTGCGCCTCAAAGAGGCTCCTTTCGTATACACGCTTCCTAACTTTTTAGGTTCTACGACATGCCTGGTCCTCACGATGTTTTCCTTCACCATTTGAGAACTGGCATAGTGCACATTAATTTTTGGTCAGAAAAACTCATTGGTGCACGACCGGGATTGAACCCACGACCTTACGATCGGAAGGCGGGGCCACTACCACTAGACCACCAGTGCTCCGTTTGAAAAGGACCGGCATATCCTTTTCAAATTGTGTTTAAAATGATGAGCTTAGCTTCTTATTTTTTCTTGTTACACTTAACCACATTGGATAATAGAGTAATGGAAGTAGATGGGTATTCATTGCTTACCTAAACTGTAAAGAGTTTCTTCCTCAGATTCATCACTGGAATGTTTCTCCATAAGTTTAGCTTCTACTTTTTTTCTGAAAACAACAAGTAGCATATTACCTAGATTGTCACTATACACATACACAATACATTATCAACAAACTTTTCATACCTTGTTGACGTGATTATTTTCTTAGGCTTGATTTTCAAGCGTTTTCCGCTTGCAATAGGCTCATCACCTTCACTTTCACTTTGAGATTCCGATTTGTTTTTGTCACTTGTTGCTTCTACCAATGACCTCTTCAATGATTTACTTCCTTTCCCATCATTAACCTTATTATTTTTATCAACTTCTTTGTTCTTCTTTCTTTTAAATTTTCCTTTATGTGCTTTGATTTTCTTTCTTTTTGATATTGAGTCATTAAGATTGGCCTTCTCATCATCAGCAGAGGTAGCTTCTTTGCCATCGGATGTTTCTTTAGCATCTGATACATCCTTGGAATGTGTTGCATTGACATCACTCTCGGGAGTGGTTTCTAAGCGTAGCTTCTTAGGAGGTAGAGATTCTTCTATAGCTAAAGGGTCATCTTTATTAGGATTATCTTTCCTTACATCAGCTAAATCTTCATCCACTGATGATACACTGCTCTTTCTCTTTTCTATAATGCTAGTTTTATCTTGACCATTACCAGTTTCGACAGACACAGAGTTCATTGGCTTCTTTACGTCATTGACCTTTATTTTTCGGGCTACAGCTTTCTTTTTCACTTTACTTCGTCGTTTTTTGACATTGTTCTTTTTCGGGCTAGTACTGTCACTGGTTTCTTTACTTTTTCTTGGACTCTCACTGTCTGAAGTGCTTTTGTCGTTAATACTAGTTTCACTCTTGTCAATTTCAGCTTTTGAGTTGTTGGTTTTATCTTCCCTCATGCAAGGCTTTTTAGTGTCAGGGTTGGTATCGTTATTGTCATTAGGCTGCTTTTTCAAAGATCTCTTCGCTACAGATTTTAACTTGACACTACTTTGTTTTGCAGTGGAATTTGTTTCATGTTCACCATTTAACAGCTCTTTACTTTCTTTCACAAGTTCTTTGTCGTCATTCTCATCATCAGACTTAGTGTCATTGTTTTTAGCTATTGCTTCCGGATTTCCGGTGTCATTATCATAACCACAACCTTCTCCATAAAAATACATGACATCTTCTGATATTTCCTCACCAATGAAGTAACTTTCACAGTCTGCCCCATTTCCTTCGCCTGTTACAACCATAACTGGATCTTCTATAGCCTCGCTGACATCTTTATCTTCTTTTACAATACTATCGTTGTTTTCATTTTCATTACGTTCAACATCATCAGGTTTCTGCTCCTGTTCATTTTCAATTTGTTGTGTTTTATTTTTAACGTCATCATCAGCTTTTTCTTCTTTTTCATCATTGCCAGAATGAATAGTTTCATCTTCAGCATCTGATGTATTACCACTTTGTTTACCATCTATATTTACATCCTTATTACCTTCTATACTTACAGTTTTACTCTCTATATTTTCATTCTTAGTATCCTGTTGATCTATATCTTCTAAATGTTCATTACTAGTTTTATTTACAATAGGAGAGCTCTCAGGACAACTTTCTTCCTTAGATACTTCTTTTAAAACAGATTTAGACTCTATTTCACTTGGTTCAATAGTTTTTACAGTTTCTTGTTCTACAGTTTCTGAAGTACTTTTACTTGTTGCTTCTTCATGTTTTTCTTCTGTAATTTGTTCATTATTATCAACTGTTTCCTCTTCACAAGGATTCTTTGAAGTGTTTTTCAATGTTTTTTCATTTTGTTCCGCCCCTGTGTCTTCATGTTCAGATTCAGATTCAGGGCTCAGGAACTCTTCCTCATTTTCTTCATCAGCTTCTGATTTTGAGGGCTGTAAGTGAAAGCAAGATTAGAACTAACTGTACCTTAATAATGTTGATATTGAGTAATATTATTACACTTCAACAAAAGTTGCATATCTACAACAAACTTTCAGAAGTTCATACCTTTTCTTGTGGATTTTCAAGCTCACTGGAGGCGTCATTTTCTGTGCAGGTACTTGATTGGGTGATTTCTTCTCCACTTTTCAATTGTGCAATGATTTTAACTAATTCTTCTCTATTTCTAATGTAGGAAAACAAGATTAGTACTGTTCTTATATTGTTACGTCAATTATTCTAGTGATAGAACTTACCTTGCTATAAGCTGCCAAGTTTCCTCATCCTGATCTTCTTTATACAAGCATAAGTTGGCTTCTGTATCAACTTGTAGCCAATACACACAACCATTCTTATCCCGACCAATAGGATCCAATCTGAGTTCTTTCGATGGTATTGCATTGACTGCCGACTTGAATTTAGGATGACATGTGAATTGAAACTCAAGTAAAAACTGCGAAGGAGAATTATTAATGAAACAGAGGCATTGAACTGTATCTCCAAGGTTGGTAGAAATCTGCTTTGAAGTTTAGGCATTCAAGGTGCATAATGTTAAGGGGATAGTCAAAGCAAGCAATTTTGCATTTTATATGGGGTTGCTTATCCCGCTAACACATACTTAATTGTTTTCCTTACATTTTCTAATACCGAATTGCCTTTCCAAGACATTTGTTAGCTCATTAAACCATCAAGTACTGATTACCTAATTATATATATTTAATTAATTACCAATGTAGATTTTTCATTAACAAAAGAATAAAACGAAAATAACAAACTGAGAGTGCTCAATATAAACTGAAATATAATAGACTTATGGCTTCCCTCAACTCTACTTTCACAATTTTGCAACTTTTATACCTGCAGTTTTACAGCTAAGCATAGCTACAATGTATGGTCTTATTAGTGACTCATTGTAAGCTCAGCAATCTAATTCTGTGATAAATGGAATGCAATTACCATATAAAATTGCTGAGTAGGCGGAGCTAATTACCTTTAGAACTTTGAGTTTCACTTGAGTGCTAGCTTTCTTGTAAGAGAACCTCTCTATCTCCCAAGCCTCCTGATGATGCCCTTGTTGGTGACAAAACTTGATCATACACTTCTCCCATCTGTTGCCGTGCGCGGACTTTAGAGCACGACGCAATAACTTCAAGTGTAGCTCCTTCAACGCTTCAGATACTAACAAACAAAAAAACCTATAAGATGTTTGTTTATAATTTCACTTCATTATTACCATCATATTTTCTTACCTTCCTCTGTGTTTTCTATGTATTCTTGTAATTTATCTATCGTAAGAGACTCCAGTCCGTGTAATTTACCAAATACTTTCAAAAATGAATAGATAGCGGCAAAATTAGGATCATTCGCACACGAAGTTTCACCATCAGACGCCATCGTCGGAACTCAGCAAGCTTTTTCACTGTGCATCACTAATGGTTCTTTACATGGTAATAGGATACTTTCACTTACAAATACTAGGTCGTTATAAAACATGTACATGATTCACGAAAATATCTTCATTCTGCAAAGAAAGATTTCAATTTTTACAAAATGAAAATAGTAAAATACAACTCAATGACAGCCATCGCTCCATAGACTAGACACAATGTATGTAGACACAACAGACAGCCATCGATACTTCATCCACCGAGCAAAACAAAAATTGTTTATGGATGGTGATCACATTGATGAATGATGAATTGCGATCTTTGAGGGCGATGTTAGACCTTCAATAATATTGAATATGTACCTATGCGAACAATATTTTAATATGTTATGATTTCGAAATTGTATTGATTTAAAAATAATGTTATCTTTGACTGATTACTGACAGAACAATGCATTAGAACTGGCACTAGCCACATAACAGTCCATGCAGAAACATAAGTGTCAATCGAAAAATAAATGGAAAAGTTTAGTGTACCGTGCACAATGCAGGGCATCTATGACTGGTTGTGGTTGTGGAAGTAAATAAAAATATCGATTTATAAAATTGGCCATTATCAATGATATTTCAAAAATATGATAACGTGTAAAATATCATTGTGGCCATTGTGCGTTCCATGATCCGTGTCTATCGTACTTTCGTGCGTTCGTGTTCGTACGACTCATTCGCTAAAATGTCAAATTGGTAGTCTGTGGTTTTCCGGGTTTTCCCTCCTCCGCCATCCCTTCCCTCCCTCCCTATCATCTGTCACTGTCATGCCATGCATTTTCCCTAACTTACAGTATATTCGAAGGGAAGAGTGAAGTGAACAGTGTCCAGTGTACAAGATTGAGTTTTCTTTCGTTTACTTTTTTGTAATTTGCGTGACTGATTCATCTCTCGAAACTTAGAGGTACCACGTAACACCTTCAAAAATGTCTTCAGTTTTTTGCGGAACTAAAAAACAGAAGCTGAATAACTCGTATGGCAATAATATAGAACGACCTATAAATGGTTACCAAGATTCTGTAGCTATTCCTGATATGTGCTACTTTTGTTTTGATGTTTTATATTGCCAGCTGCATAGTATGGACCCTCCACAGACGCCAAACTTCACTAACGAGGCCTAGTAAGTACTTACAATCGGGAACCTCGAACAAACTATCGCACGCCCAAAAGAAACTCTCTTGGGAAATGGTCATTGTCTGCTTGAGTCTTTTGTCTCAAATGAGGTCAGCCAAAGCGATGCCAAACATTGAAAAACAAAGCATAATTTGTAAATTATTAGAAATTTGGGGAAATCGTTCCTTCTCCTCAGTATAATTTTTTAATGCTTTTCGTCATGTAGGTCAACACTCCCACTTAGTATTATTCACCTTTTGAAATCTGCACTTGAAAATACACTTTATTGATGTGCCTTAAAACCTCTAATAGTATGCACTGGCGATCTGATATTATCATGCTTTGTGTTTGTGATTTTTTTTGTAAGATTTTTATAAATTTAATAGAGCAATAACTAATAGACTGTATACTTAAATGAAAAATTTCCATTAAAAATCTAAAAAATCTTCTAACAAAGGTAGTTTGCTTCAATAAAATCTACCATACTGCCACCTACTGGTTAGAGTGTAGACATAAGTGAGAGCTATTTTATACCGTAATATTTTTCTTTGTTTAGATATGGGTGATTGGTGTAAACCAGTCCTGCCCTAGATGAGCTCAAACAGATGTAATCTCATTAACATGAGATCAGTTTCAAGAGTAATTTGTATTGTACATTTACAAGCTGTTTTTCTAATCCAAAAACATGTTCAGAGACATGTTTTGTTTTCAGTCCTTTGTTTGTGACATGGAAGATTGGCAAGGAGCACCGTCTTCGAGGATGTATTGGCACATTCAATGCCATGCATTTGCATTCAGGTCAGTATTAAATACCATGCGTTTATACACTTTGTATTCATCATGCATATTCAAGTACTTAACAAGTATATCTGTATCTTACACTAAACATTTTGTATCAGCTGACTTTTGAGTGTGTAATGTTTTATTTGCAAGTGAATTTTAAGAATCTGAACAGTAATTCCAGGGACTCCATTAAAAACAAACAAACTTCACATTCAGTCTGAATTATTGTTTGATATTGAAAGTAGGACAGATGCGCAATACAAAAATTGTATTAAATTCTAGGTCTTCGGGAGTACGCCATCACATCCGCTCTCAAGGACTCGCGTTTCGCGCCAATCACGCGCGAGGAAGTCCCCCGACTGACTGTCTCCGTCTCAATCCTGCAGCATTTCGAGGAGGCTGAACATTTCCTCGACTGGAAGCTGGGCAAGCATGGCATTCGCATCGAGTTCCTGAGTGAGCGCGGCTCCAAACGCACTGCCACCTATCTACCTCAAGTGGCGACTGAACAAGGTAACGACTCACCGAAATATCTAAGTAGTACCTACTACCAACTGTTTAATAAAATTAGGTTAATGAGACGCAATGCTCGTAACTCT
The DNA here is from genome assembly GCA_951394285.1 of Epirrhoe tristata. NCBI lineage: Eukaryota > Metazoa > Arthropoda > Insecta > Lepidoptera > Geometridae > Epirrhoe > Epirrhoe tristata. The sequence goes on from OX596145.1 coordinate 6,314,150, forward strand.
TATTATGTGGAATATTATAAACTTGATTATAACAGAAACTCTGGTGTCAATTTTCAGGTTGGGATCAAATCCAAACAATCGATTCGCTGCTCCGCAAAGGCGGCTACAAAGCCGCAATCAGCGCTGAAATGCGACGCAGCATCAAGCTGACTCGCTACCAATCAGAAGAGATCTCTGTCTCATACAACGAGTATGTCAGCCAGCGTTGCTAGCAGAAACCTATGCCCTCTGGGCACCGTCCACTGAGATCTCATCCTCAGGAGGTAATTCTACTGAGCACTCTGCAGTGGATCCCGACTATTCGTCGTGCTAGCTATAATCTAGATTGTAAGTATACCAACTGTGTCCATCATGGCACCAGAGTAAATTCCTTCAGTCGGTTTTATGGTCAAAGTGACGATGCGCGTGATCGTTTGAAAAAGTGTTCAAGATAAAACACTGCCAATAACATTCCTCAAGAATACAGGTGCCATCTATTGTATGAAATACTTAGTAAATTTCTCTTTTATTCAATAACAATGTGTTGTGTGTATGAGGGACAGCTTCTTATTGAAGCGATTTACTTGAGAGGCACGCTACGCACTTTGATCACAATTTCGACTAGATAATGGACAAATAGATCAGTAATAAATAGTTGTTCAAATTTTGTCAAGAGTTGGAAAAATTGGTTAGTGAAGTGAAGAAGGCAGTTATTGCCAATGCTTCCAAACCTAGGGATCAGGGGCTTAAATATTTGATTTTTGTCAAATTTATTTGTTACTAGCTAATGCGCGCGGCTTCGCTCGCGTGGTACCAACATTTTGGATATAGTGTAGATAGTAACCTGGAATAGTTTACTTTACAGTCCCAATAAATGTTATTCCAGATGACTATCTACACTTATCCCAAGTTTCATCCCAATTCATTCACTGGTTTAAGCATGATTGAAACACAAACACACTCACAAACTTTCAAATTGATTATATTATATTAGTAGAATGTTATACTTACAAAGATCTCTCTTCTCAGTTGATTTGGAGATCTATTTAACTAACATTTAGGCACTAAACGTATAATACAAGATCTTTTGTCTGAATTGTGACCCAAAACGACTTTACCTAAACATAAACAAGCTAAAATAACAACCATCACCACCACGCAGTGGCTTGTCATAGGTCCCTAAGCTTGTATCATCACGATAATAATACCTTTTGTTTTTTATTATTTCTATGAAAAATTAAGGGTAAAATTTAGGCAAGTCATTCCGTAGGTTTGTGTATTAACAAACAATATTTTGAAATATCTCTTGTGAAATATTAAGTAAAATGCAAAGGACTTGCTATTGCATTACACATTAAGTACTTATAATTTTTATTTACATTAAATTGAGAAGGGTGAGCTTTAAACCCTATTGTTTAAATATCATAGGGCATAGGTAGGTAGGGTTAGGTGTGAGGCTTACGTCCAAAATAATAATCTAGCATTGATAAAATTAAAATTCTAAAAAAAGGATATAAAAAGTAAAAAGTGATAAAAAAATACTTTTAAGCTTATTTCTAATTTAGAAGTAATTATCCTCTTAAAAAATTTTTTTTTTTCAATAAAAATCGTTGTGTGTCTTATCTACAGTTTACTAATAGATTATTTTAAACTCTTGGTGAGGCCATATAATTTACTTAGGAGACTATTAACACTCTATAAATACCTAGTACATTTTTGAAGGTTTCTTGTGGTATTGTTGTGTGTGGCTTCCAAGATGTTTGTTAAAGTTTATCATAATTCTCCAGCCAGTTAAGTTGTTTAATTAAATGACCTTGTTCATTCTATAGTAATTACTTTACTATGCAATAAAATCATAATGCAATTTGGCTGTGTTCACACCCCAACTATTGTAAGTAATTTAATTGGTGGTTGTAATTTGTAATAAATTGTGTGTGTTTAATTGTTATTATTGTAATAATCAAAGTGGTGAATTTGTAAAAAGTGATTTGGGTTAACACAGATTATGTTGTTGTTTTGGTTGGATCATGTTAATCTTTCATCAATTGCTAGATTATGCGAAACAAGTGCAACATCTTATTTTCTCTGTTGTGTATCATATTTGCAACTTTTTACACCAAACTGTATCGCTGAAGCATATTTAGCACTTTGATTGCAACATAATCATTGTTTCAAGTGTGTTTTTTATTATGATTCTTAGTAAATTGCTAGAGGAAGAAGTATTAGTTTAAAATTATATTGTTGGGTGTGTTGTTGATGGTTTGCTGAAAAGTAATGGCACTAAATTTTAATTAAAATAGGTTTCTTATATTTCACTAAATATATTATTACTCTAGTTTTACAATATGTGAGTCACATAATGAGTTACATATTATATACCTAACAATAATAGCAATAAGAAAATAAATATTTTTGTTACAAAAAATAAAATATAATTTTGTGACATTTCAGTAAAGTATTAATTTCAAATACAATTACCTAAATTGGTAAGTTGTTTTGTATCAAATAGTTGCCTTATTGTAGAACTTGAATCTTTAAATCTATACTTAACTTACCCATTGTCACAGAAAAATATTTGATAGGCAGTGTATGTGTTCAATCTTAGGAAATATTATTTTCTTTGCAACAATTTGTGTGGTTGTTGTAAGTTTCTTGTATTTTGAGAATATTATCAGATAAAATAGGTTACAGAAATGTGGTGGTTTTTATTTGGCATTCTCTAAATATTCAACATCCAGTATGAGCTAATAGAATAGAAGTTGATGATTAATAAGAAAGCAAATTAATTTCATAATTTATTTGTCTATTTACAGTCTAGTGTCTACATTTTACTCACTCTCAATCAATTAGCTGTCCTTTTGTTCTTGTTCTCTCATAAACTTTTCTTCAATTGCTAGCATTTTTTTTCTCATTGTGAAATTATTTTTCATTTCAAAGTAAGTAACTAATGATGAAGAGACAAATTGTGTCATTATTATTAGTGCTAGTGTCCCATTGAAAGGTTTTGTGATCTTACGTAAAAATGTGAACATCTTCTTAGGGCCTTCATTTAGCTGTGGCACTCTATAGGTAGAGTATCGGTTAGCAAACTGAAAATAAAATTATAATTGTTCAGAACATTGAACATTGAACATTGAATGAAGTTTCAGTGATAATAGTGTATATTAATATTTCAATTGTACTTACCAATAATGCAGTAGCAGGTGCTAATATTATTGGATATGCTACGCCCATACCAAACTGAATAAGAGATGACTTCAGTTCATAGCATATAGGGCATGATTCAGTTTTCATCAATAGCATATCAGTTGTAATTAACTGAAATAAAAAAGTAAAACTAGAGTTTATTTTTCAGGATAGATAGATATACGCTTTATTGTACACAAGAACTTTATACAGAGAATATATAAAATAAACAAATTATACAATGGCCTAAACGCTAAGAGCGATTTCTTCCTGGCAACCATTTTTTTTTATTTGTCAAGATAAATTTAGAAAATAAAAATACTCTTTGCAATACATACATGTCTATGAAACACCACAGTCAACATAGCTGGCATTACAGTAATGGGTATCACCGATGAGAAATATCCAAATGTGCCAAGCTTAAGTTTATTTCTGTAATGTCTGTTGATCAAGATACCAGATAGCGCATTGAGACCACCAAGGAATATTGTTCCATAGCGTAGAGCCCAGCTGTAAATAAATATTTTTTTTTTCAGCAGAAGTGATATTCATATTGTATGGGTCTGAGTGTTGGGCAACAAAAGGGACGGATGAACAAAAGGTGCACGTGGCTGAGATGCGAATGCTGAGATGGATGTGTGGAACTGAATGGACAGAGTAAGGAATGAGTACATAAGAGGAAATGTGAAAGTTGCACCAGTGAATGAAAAGATGAGGAGCAACAGGCTAGCATGGTATGGGCATGTAATGAGAAGGGAAGAAGGTCATGTAACTAGGAGAGTGCTTGGTATGAATGTTGATGGATTTACGAGTAGAGGTAGGCCAAAGAAAAGATGGATGGATTGTGTAAAGGATGTCATGAGTAAGAAAGGAGTGAGAGTTGAGATGACGGCTGATAGAGGAGAATGGAAGAAGAACACATGTTGTGCCGACCCCACATAATGTGGGAAAAGGGCAGGAAGATGATGAAGTGATATTAAAACCTTCGTTTTGAAATGTGGTAATAATCATGGGTCGACTAAATTTTGGGAGATATCGTTTACCTAAATACCAGAGCTTTCACCGACATCATTAGTCTAGGTTGAGTAGTAGGCCTCCTGAAACAGCATCAATAAAATCAAGGACTTACGTATCTGATGAATCCCACTCGCCGACGAGGTCCCACACGTATTTTGTTGCCTCCAACTCGCTCATACTGACCGCATCATTTGGAACCACACTCGATTTCATGAGAGCCATAGTAAAAGTAATGAATTTACTGTACGAATTCCGTATGTTTCGGATAGTTTACCTAATTAATTATTGTAGAGTAATCTCATCTCAGTCAAAATAATTATATTGAGCTTTGAGCTAGGGATGTTAAAAAATAAAAGATTTTTTTAAAAATCGATTATTTTTTCATAAAAATCGATTATTCATGAACGATTATTTTAAAAAGAAAAATCGATTTTTCATAAATCGATTTTATTACTATCATAAAAAAATCGATTTTTTTAACGCATTGCGTCCGGATGCCTGGTTTTGATTTTTTCGACTGGTAGGTATAAAGCAGAGTCCGCAGCGCCATGTTTTCGTGTTTTTTAACATAATAACATTGGTTTCCACCAATGACACGCGCCTATTTTGTTTAAACATGTTTTAAACACGAAAACATTTTGTTTTTTTTATTTATGGAAGAGGGGGTGTATATATTATAATACTCTTTGTTTTCTTCTTCTTCTTCTTATTATTGGCTTCTGCGACTTGTTTGTCACAATTCTGCCAGTGTCCGTTTCACGCTAGTGTCATAAACTTTGAGAGACTATGTATTAGCAGATGGCCGGTGTTAAGAATTGGTTCATCCAAGTGATTTTCTAAAACAATAGAGACAACACAACATAGAGGACAAAACAGGGCTTATTTACATAAGCAATAATATATTAATTAAATATTAAATAATAAGATTATGTATATAATACTTATAGTTTTATGTTATTCATATTTATAAATTTACATAGAATATTATTGATTAGGGGGTTAAAAGTATGAGATAATAAGCATTTGAGGGAAGTAGGACGAGGGATTTCAGGTGGGAGGAGGTCATAGAGGGATTGTCTTAGTTTTGGGCAGCTGAAAAATATGTGGTCCACATTTCCTTCGTCCAAACCGCATTCACACAGGGAATGGTTCCTTATCCTAATTTTAGCTAAAAACACAGGAGTGCAAGAATGTCCTAATCTTAGTCGGCAGATTGTAGAAGTAATTGATTTTTTTGCCTTTCTGAATTTAAAAAACCATGGGGAGGGAGGGATTTCGGGCTGAATGTCAGCATAATGTTTCCCTTTTAAACTTTTAGATACATTCCAGGCAGTAGTCCAGGAATTTAGAAGTTGAGTTTTAGATATGAGGCATATATCATGTGAATATGGATTGAGATGCTCTAAGGAACCAGTCTCAGCTGCAGATTTTGCTAAAGAGTCAGCAGACTCATTGCCGGGGATTCCGGCATGTCCTGGGATCCAAGCAATGACGATATCAATATTAAGGTTATGGCATTCGTACAGCAATTCTCTTATTTTAAGGATACAGGGAAAACGTGATATGGAACGGAAGGGATTGGAAAGGATTGATTGAGTCCGAAAAAATAATAGATTTGTTAAGCCGGTGTGACTTTACGAAATTAATAGCCTCAAGAATGGCAATTGCTTCACCAGTAAATACAGATGTTAAGGGCGAGCATTTAAAATTCAGGCTTATAGAGGTGAAGGGTATCCATACGGCTACACCAACGTAACTATCAGGTGACAGTTTGGATGCATCGGTGAATATGGAGTAGTAGCCATCATATCTGGAGTGGATTTGCTCTAGGAATAGTCTACGGGCATCAGGTGAGTCCTTATCTATACCAAAATAAGGAAGGACAGATGGTTGGAACACTAAAGCATTGAAAGGAGTAGAATAGAGTGGGTGAGATGGGAATTGGATGGGAGGGTTTGGGAATTGAGACCATTTTATGAAACTATGTAGAAGACAAGGGAATTTATTAGGATTATTTGGATCGAATAGATCACGAAGTTGTTCAAGTTTTGAAAGAAGAGGATGATTAGAATTTTGAGCAAGTTTGAAAAAGAACCTATTTGATAGAAGTTGTCTACGTAAACTTAGTGGAGGGTCATTACACTCAACTTGCATGGCATTAATGGGCGAGGACTTCATTGCACCAAGTATGATGCGTAGGCATTTCGATTGAATTTTGTCAAGTTTGTTTAATGTACATTTGTTACAGACATTGAGAAGGAAGGTACCATAATCTAAGTGACTTCTGATGATAGCATTATATAACAATTTTTGGGTGTAGGGATGCGAGCCCCACCAAACACCTGACAATGCACGTAGTATATTAATATTTTTTTCGCATTTTTGGAGAGTTTGGTCAAAGTGGGAAACGCCTGTCATTTTAGAGTCAAGGATGATGCCTAAAAATTTTACATTATTTGATTGGGGTATAATTTCGTGGTTTATAGTTATTTCTATATGGGGAATAATTCTTTTTTTGCTGAAAACTACAACAGAGCTCTTAGACGCGGATAGAGATAAGCCATGGTTAAGTAACCACTCTTCTAGGTAAGATAGGGCAGAGTTTAAGCGGCTATTTGCTTCTGCTATGGAGGTGGAAGATACGTATAGGGCTAGGTCGTCGGCATACTGTAAAACTTCACAGAAAGAGTCAATGGATTGTTCTAGATCGTGCGTATACAAACTGTACAGTAGAGGGCTTAGGACGGAGCCTTGAGGAAGACCTTTCCAAACAGTCTTAGGGGGGAGGAGGCCAGTATGTGATTTTACAACAACTGATCTTTCCATTAATAGATTACAAATAAAACGAACCATCTTCTCTGGAATTCTCAGATGGATAAGTTTATCCCTGAGAACCGGAAGCAGTACGTTGTCATATGCTGAAGCTATATCAAGGAAAACTCCAACTAGATACTTTTTCTCTTTATAGGCTATTTGTATATCAGATGTAATAATGCTAAGACTGTCTATTGTGCTCATTCCTTTTCTGAAACCAAACTGGGTTTTAGCAAGGGTATTTTTGTTCTCGACTATCCATTCTAATCTGTGTTTAATTAATCGTTCCATTATCTTTGCTAGTACCGAAGAGAGGGCTATCGGTCTACGACTGCATGGATCAGAGGGGTCTTTGCCTGGCTTTAAAATTGGTATAATTATCTGGGTTTTCCAGTGAGTCGGGATTGTGCCGCTATCAAAAAAAGAGTTTATAATTGATAAATATATGCTCTTAGCATAATTGGAAGATTTAGTGATGAAGGAATACGGAATACCGTCTATACCAGGAGATGAGTCAGTCAGTCCGTCTAGGGCAAGTGACAATTCTTCGAAGGAAAAGGGGCGATCAAATGTATTTTGGGATGGAAGAATAGAAGGGGGGGAGGGAAAAGAATTTAAACATGGGACTGAAGGAGGAGCAAGTTTGTCCGAAAAAGCCTCTAGCCATGATGATGGGTCATGAGCGGTGGGGTTTTCAATATTGTACGAACCCTTAAATCGTCTAATTTGTTTCCAAATAAGGGAAGAAGGAGTTGTAGGTGATAAGTTTTCACAAAAGTTGGTCCAACCGATTTTTTTCTTTTTTGAAACAAGGCGTCTAAATGTTGCGGAAGCTGCTTGATACCTAATAAAATTTTCATCTGTCATGGAGGAGTTGTAGGATAATTCAGCTTCTTTTCTCTCTGAAGCAGCCGCGGTACAGTCAGAGTCCCACCAGGGAGTGGAAATTTTGTTATTTTTAGTGGTTTTTTTAATAGGGATATGAAGATCCGCACATGTAATTATGGAGTCTATAAAGGACTGGTAAGCGGAGAGAGAGCTATAAGATGGAGGGAGAGACTCTAGTTTATCATCAAAAGATGAAGAATATGCAGTCCAATCAGCACCAGATAGTCTGTACTTAAGAGAGGGGTAGGGGTTACTGGGAGGGGTAACGTTATTTTGTAGATGAAGAGTTATGAGAATAGGGAAATGATCGCTACCATATGTCAAAGGGAGGGTTTTCCATAGTAAAAAGGGGGAGAGGGAGGGAGAGCAGAGGGACAGATCAACAGCACTCTTTGGATTTTGGGATGGTCTGACTCTACGGGTGGGTGAGCCATCATTCAACAGACATAGGTTGGCTTCATCAAATATTTCCAAAAGGGAAAGTCCGAACATATCTGAAAAATTATGTCCCCACACAGTGTTGTGGCCATTAAAGTCGCCCATTAAGACTATAGGGGGAGGGATAGAGGAAAAGAGAAGAAGAAGGTCAGGAATCAATGCAGAATTAGGATGGGGAATATATACAGATACAAAGGAAATATTCATAGATCTGATACCAACTGCGTTGATATCAGGGGGAAGGGAGGGGAGGGGGAGTTGGGAGAAGGGAAGTGTGCGCCTCATGAATAAGGCGCATCCTGCATACCCGTCAGCCCTGTCGTCTCGAAGGCAGGAGAAACCAGGAATCCGAAATCGGGTTCCAGGCTTCAGCCATGTTTCCGAGACGGCAATGACTGACGGGTGAAAAATTGAAATTAAGTGGGAGAGTTCATGTTTTTTTGCGCGTACGCTCTGGCTGTTCCACTGGAGCAGAACCACTGGATCCATTGTAGCCAAGGAGACTAATTGTGTGAGTTTAGTGGCAACGTTGTACGGTATGGGGTGAGGATTGTTCGCGATGATACTGATGATTAGTGAAATGAGGGTTTCGAGCATATTCTCGTTTCGAGGGTCTGCTTCTAGGGGGTTGCCTAGAGCACAACCATTGGGCATGGAGGGTGTTGGGTCTGAAATGATGTGTTGGTGGGCGGCCTTATCATAGGACTTGCCTAATGGGGCTCTGGGACGGGGAGTGGAAAAGACAGTTTTAACATAGGAGCGGGAAGTGGGTGTTCTTGATGAAGACTGGTTCTGTGATCTTTGGGGCATGGGATGAGAGAACATTTCCTTTGCAACCTCTGAGTACGAACGGGACACCGGGGGGAAATGTGAGGAAGCTTCCTCATAAGAAATGCAGTTTTGTGCCATGACGGATTTTATAGACTTTTGGCGCTGGAGTTCTGGGCAATTTTTGCTGGTAGCGTAGTGTTGACCTGTACAGTGTAAGCATGATGCCTGGGACTCCGGGACCTCACAGGTATCTCCTGTGTGTTCCTTAGAGCATCGGAAGCATCTGGGCTTACTACGGCATATAGCTTTAGTGTGTCCAAATCTGCAGCATGAGTGGCATTGGATGGTGGGGTATTCGTAAAGTTCAACTGGGAGGGAGGTGTAGAACAGGAATACCTTGGAGGGAAGAACTTGCCCTTGGAATGTGATGACGACAGTCTGGGTAGGAATGTGGGTCACATTACCATCTTCTACATTTTTTCTGCTAAGTCTCCTAGCTCTCAACACTATTCCGCAGCCTGCAGGTAGAACTAGAGATTCTGCTAATTCGTCCATTGAAATGTCAGTGGGGACTTGCCTGACTAAGCCCATCCTAGTGACGTTGAATGTTGGGATAGTTGCAGTATACTTGCACATTGACAAGATAGGGTTCTCAATGAATTTATTGGCATCTTCCGCTGAGTTAAATTGAACAGATATTTTATTTCTGCCTACTCTTTTTACCCCATCTGGAGTTATATTACCTATCTTGTGGGTCGACAAGAATTGTCCAAATTTAATTGGTCTTAGGATAGTTCCCGCAGTAGGGTCTGCCTCAGTACGAGAAACGTGGACCACATATGGGCCCTTGTCTGTGGTTGTATAAGCCTGGATGGATCCAATCACAATGGATGGATGTGTATATAACATTTGGATTGAATCTACTTCACACTCAGCAGATTTGTTTGTTTTTTTACTAGGAGCCGAAGGGGTGTATTCATCTTCCGTTCGACGCTTAGTGCCCGCTGCGGGCCCAGGATCCGGCGGATCAGGAGGGACGGGATCTTCAACGTCCATGTTTGAGAGAAGCGAAGCTAACCTCAAACAAGGACGCCGACTAAAAACGCAAAATACTAACTAATACAATCTTACCGACACCACACAAAGACGACACAATATATAGACAAATCACAGTGGGATAAAAATTTTGAAAAAAGCCCAAATGTAGGGGCAAATCACAAATTAAGCTCTGCACAGTTTACTCGCTGACGCTTACGAACGCAGAATCCACTCTTTGTTTTAGTGGTACTAGTTTGACGGCAGCACCGGTACCCAGTTCGTTCGTTCATTCTCGGGGGTTGACATTTCTGTCATTGTGTCACTGATTTAAATGAATGACTGATCTGTAGTTTATTTCAAATTATTCTCGTTCAACGTGATCCGCGTTCGTAATTTCGTACCTACCTACATTGTAATTTGTTCAAAGATTATTTTGTGTTTGGCAGATCGGATTGAGTGTTTGTTTCTTTTCGTTGTAAAAATGTCTAGCAACAAAACGAAAAAAAAAAAGTTGTTGGCGACAGTACTATGAACTAAAAAGTTTCATTTTTTGCATTGGTTGGCAGTGGCACCAATGAAATAATTACTCACTAGTTAAATAAAGTTGATTGCTTAAGTTGCTTTTGTTTTTTTTTAATAACTTATTCAACTGATTAAATTTACGAAAAAAAAAAAATCGATAATTTTTTTATTTAAAATCGATTTTTCTATAATCGATTTTTTTTCCCGCTAAGTCACATCCCTATTTTGAGCCGAGTGTGAGAGAGAGAAGTAAACAAAACAAATCAATCAATCAAAGTCACAAAAATGTCACAAAACAATAGTCCTGTCAAGCCTGTCGGAGATCCAAGCCAAGTGCTCAGATAAAAAATAATAACTTTTTCGATGTATGAGAGTTCCGAAAATAGAGTTCATAGACAATTCTTGTTTCTTTGACTCTTTGAGGAAAGAATTCTTAGGTCATTGGGAACTTTGGTTTATCTAAGTAGTCAATCAGTCATTCATTCATTTCATACCTAAGTAAGTAAAGTAATGTGAGATGAGTACGTACTATGAGTACATATGAGTACTTTGAGTAGGTACCTTGAGGTATATTTAAATAAGTTTACAGCCTAGCTTAACACACATAATATATCGTTTGCTTGAACTCTCGCCGACGACGGCCGTATTCGTATTCGCCGACAATCTCTAAATCAAAAAAAGGCCGAGTAAACTTGTAGGTAAGTCTACATAAAACTTACTTTTTAGCGTAAATTAAAAGTTTCCTTGAGCTCTAAATGTTATTGGGTATGTATTTAAAGATTGGTCCACGTGCCGATATTTATGTCTAATGGTAGGTAATATTATGCCCATGTGTAATACATACTTACAGTGATTTTTATTTTTGCATAACTAAACTTTTCTTCTGATAATATTTTTTCCAGAAACTATGGACAAACTGAAGAACAACTGGTTCACAGAATCCTGTGAGATGTGGCCGGGTGGTACATTCTCTTTTGAGGTGAAAGAAGTGCTACATTCAGAGAAGTCCAAATACCAAGATATTCATGTGTTCGATACTACAAGTGTAGGAAGAGTACTTGTTCTGGATGGTATCATACAGTGCACACAAAAAGATGAATTCTCCTATCAAGTAAGTTTTTTGCAGTAGTAGGTATTTGGTATACAACAGAGTAAACATAAGCTATCATTAGAATTTGTTTCATGGTGTGGTAAACAACTTCTTATTGAAGCTTTTAGACTGGTTTTGGATGAACTTGACACTGATTATAATTTAAATTCGAAAATAAAGACTTCTATTACCTATAAACCAGGGACAGCATTCTTATACCAAAAATAGGTACTTACATAGGTTTTAATGATACTCTGGATTTAAATAGAATCGTGCAGCTATATTTTTAGCAGTAAAAGAGCAGTTGAGAGTTGAAAGAAGAGCTTAAAAAGGCAAACCATATCAATATCGTACTGTTTTATAAGGAGTACAGTTTTTCCAACGGATCTAGGCACTCGTCAAGTTAGCTGTTTGTCTGCGCAGAACACAATTTTATATGATAAAGCGGTCACAGAGACAAACGGCTAACTTTACAAATGCCTGGAACTGTATATTGCTAATCATGTAAAAATTATGCTCCAATTAATTAAACTCATTACTTTTAGGAGATGATTTCATTCCTGCCTTTGTGTAGCCATCCGAACCCTGAGAAGGTGCTCATTGTGGGTGGTGGTGATGGAGGAGTGGCCAGAGAAGTAGCTAAACACCCAAAAGTGAAGCAAATTGTACAGGTACCTATTTGTTATTTATTTATTTTTATTTCTTAGGAAAACAAACAGTACCTACTTAGTTACTAAATAAAAATTCACGTGAAATATCTAACTGACCATTAAACAGTTTTCACATTTAGATGCTAATTACTACTTGTTTATACGAAGAAAAGTAAAATGATTTTGAAAATATTCAGGAAGAAAAAACAGAATAATTCTATTTTATCTAATTCTAACCAAAAAGTTAATAGATATTACACCTTAAAAAAAAACCACAACAGGAATTTAAAAAGTTCATCAAGATCATCATTCAAGAAACTCATCAAACCGACCCCCTTAGCATGGCGATTGTCTAGGTATCGGAGAATAGATAAAAATGACAGTAATGACATGTAGATAAAACGGGTAGAATGTGGATAAAAGTTACTTTTATCTACACTCTAATGTCATTACTATCGTTTTTATCTATTCTCAGGGAGCTAGACAATGCCATGCTAAGGGGACAGCGCTTACAGAGTAATGTCTTGATCTATCTTGTATATCTTTAGACAACTTATGTAAGCCAGTTTCCTATTATAATGAGGCTTGGGGATACCTACAGTTGTGATCATTTTACCTTTTGTTCAGACAATCTCCTTGCATTTATTGAGGTGTGAATGAGAAAAGCCTAATCAAGCTGAGAGGATCATTACATTACATATCCAAGTATACATTTAGCACTTGTCTACCATAAGTCACATTACCTCATTGAGGTCAATGCCGTAACAAATTGGTAGAGACAAGAGTACTATACAGTTTTTGTGGTCTTTTATCTCCTGTTAAGATAAGATAATAATAGTTCAATAGGTCACTATGAAGGATCCATGAATTTGTGTGATAATTTTATCTAATGTGATAACTATTATTACTTCTGTACTATAAGGAAAATATTTTTTTTTCTCACAAAATTTACTTGAAATTGAGGAAAATTTAAGAATAAAAATTTAAACATCTTGAAACATCTTTATGAATGCTACTACTAGTCAAATTATTACTTCCGGCTCTATTCCATGCAATTTTTGGAACGAAGTTCCTTTTCGAGGATGGGGGCTAGAACAAAAAAAGAGTTCGATTTTAAAGTCACGCACGACATATCGCTGTCTCCGGGGAATAAAAGGATATTAACTGCAAAAACATAACTTTACAGGAGAAGCAAAAAACATGTTTTCGTTGATAACTTCACAAATTGTGCAAAATGGTGCGCATAGTTGTGCGCAAAAACAAAGATTTGCACAAGGTGCGTAAAGTTGTACGCAAAATGCACAGTGGTGCACGAAAAAAAAAAGATGCGCAGAGTGCGCAAGGTGCGCAAAATTTAAAAAAATTTTAATGTACAGTCGCGGTATGAAAAGGTTCGTCATCTTAAAGTCGACTTTTGCTTGCACGAGTGCAAGAACCAGTACTGCCAACATTTTAATTAATAAATATTACGTTTTGTTATGTTTAGCGTTTACTATCGATTATAGGCAATGACATATCAAAAAGGTTTTGCATAATTTGTTTACTGTTTTACTCCATCCTGTCAATTTTACAAAAATAACAATTACCCATAACAACAAGATTTTGATATAGGTTATTTGTATTTAAACGTTATTTAGATTACTGTAATCTTTAATTATACTCTATTTTCCTGGACTGCCAAGATTTATTGACAGAGATATTACTGTCGGGGTAAACCGCTTTGTTGATAGGACCGAATATGAAAGAATAGTACGAATAAGTAATATAATAACTTTATTTTATTTAATAACGTATATAACCACCATTAGCATCAATCACACATTGTAACCTGTTTCTCATAGAACCAACAAGGCGAGAGCATAGGTCCGTCCCTCGTGTATCTTCCCAAATGATATGGCAGTGGTCTTCTATAGCCTTCTTGGTTCTTTCGTTTCTATTATCCCATCGCTGCACCATTAAACCCCATAGGTTCTCGATCGGGTTTAAATCTGCAGATCTTGCTGGCCACGGAATCACCGCTATATCACTGTGCCGATTGAACCATTCATTCACAATACGAGCAGTGTGCGTGCGAGCATTGTCTTGAACGTAGCTGACCTGAGGTAAGTCAGCAGCTGTATATACGGTACGGACACTTGGTAGCATACTGTCTTCCAGAACCGATAGATAGTGAGTTGCATTTGCCCTTGAAGGAAGAAGAACGAGCTCGCCCACTCCATCCGCTGACATCCACCCCCAAATATTGGCAGAGATACGTCCAGAACTAAAATTGGGCACTACATGGTCTTCTGTATATCTCGTGCCGTTATACCTCCACAAATGAAGCCTCCCATGTTGGCTTGACATAAAGGATTTTTCGTCGGTAAATATAGTGGTACTCCAATCAAAGTTCAAATAGGTCTCTGCAAATCTCAAGCGTGCTTCCTTATGGGTTGGTGTCAGAGCAACTTTTTTTGAGTGTCGTCTATAATGTAATCCCATTGAGTGTAATGCATTTCTTATTACTCTAGGACAAACTTCATACAGTTGAGCGAAATGATTGGTTGACACAAAGCCATTTTCTTCATATTGCCGTCTCATGTCGGCATTTTGTGCAGCACTAAGGATAGGACGGCGACCAGAATTGTTGTGACGATGATCTATGAGTTCACCTTCTTCACCATATCTCCGGATCCAAAATCTTACACTATCCCTGGTTACATTAAGACGACGCGATATCTCACTGATATTGTAGCCAGCTTCATGTTCAGCAATAATTGCTGCTCTTTCTACAACACTTAAAGGTCTCGGCATTTTATGTAAAATAAAATTAAATTAAAACGTGAAAAAATAAAATTGCAATGTCAACAATGACAGACAACGAGATGTTGAAACCAATAAAAAGTTTTTACATTATATAATCTTCTTGGTCAAGACAGAAAATCAAACAAGTATAATCTGTAATTTTAAACTTTATTGTCAAACAGTTAAACATAATTTTCTGTGAACCAGTCTGTTCTGTGACTTAGTTTGAAAAGGTAATATGTGCTTGCGGAACGTTAAATGAATCAATTTGAAAACTGGCGAACCTTTTCATACCACTACTGTACAAACTTTGTTCTAACCAAGTGTTTCACGACACTCACGTACTTTTTTTTGTTTCAGGTAGAAATAGATGAAAGAGTCATTGAAGTATCGAAAAAGTATCTACCTTTCATGGCCATCGGTTTCGAGAGCAAAAAGCTAACATTACACGTCGGAGATGGCTTCGAGTTCATGAAAAACCACAGCCAAGAGTTTGACGTAATAATTACAGACAGTAGCGACCCAGTAGGACCAGCTATCAGCCTCTTTCAAGAAAACTACTTTGCGCTGATGAAAAGTGCTCTTCGGCCTGGCGGTATGGTCTGTTCCCAAGCAGGAACGGTATGGAACGATCTAGAACTAGTATCAAATACTCTAAACTTCTGCAAGAATCAGTTCCCCTCTGCTGCGTATGCCTACGCGTCTGTACCTACCTATCCATCCGGGCAGATAGGCTTTGTTATTGGTTCTCTTGAAGAGAACAAGAAATTTGATACCCCTGTACTCGCATTCACAAAAGAGGATGAACAGAAAATGAATCTCAGGTATTACAATAGTGATGTGCACAAAGCAGCGTTTGTTTTGCCGACCTTTGTAAAGTATAGACTGGCCTAAGTACAAATATTTTGTTACTGTAATGTATTTGAGTGCATTTTTAAGTGCCTTGAGGTAATCATACCTACGCATAATTTTATATTGCATTTTATCTATTTACTTATACATCATAATACATACATTTTATAGCTTATTTTTATACTTATGTTATGAAAACTTTCAAAAAGTATGTCTGAAATCATGTAAAGAAACATTCCATTATTGCCATCCAGATGCTAATAAAGTTAGTAAGTACTTAATAATATATTTTATAAGTGTATTTATTACTTATGGTACTACCTACTTGATCACGAAGCAATGTGATACAAGAGTTATTTTAATATTTTTGTACAACGTTTTTGTACACTATTATTTACTGTTGGGGACAATAAAACTATTTGTTATAACGTACCCTTTTTTTTAACCATATTTACCAAAAATAATTACGATCCCATAGGTGATAGTTTGTATCCCACTAATATAATCAAGCTGAAAGTTCATGTGTTTGTTTAGATGTTTGTATGTTTGAGTTTCAATCACGCCTAAACTAGTGAACCGATTTGGATGAAACTTGGAATTGGCGTAGATAGTTACCTGGAATAGCTAGTTGTAAATAATAACCTATGAGTAGGTAAGTAACCTAATGTAAAATAGCATTGCATTTGCACACACTATACTTCTAGATTCCATTGTTGTATGCTTCAGGTAAAACATTTTAAATTTCAATTACTTATTCGAATTTACTGGTTTTTATTCAGAAATATTATACTCTTACAGTTATTTAGTAAGTATTTACAAAAAATACTAACTATAGTATAGGTATTTAGTAGCTACTTACACATTTTTTTCATTCCGATGTGGATTTTAGTATATAAAATAATATACCGAAAGGTAAAACATATTTTTTTAAATTAAGTAAATGTATTTTTTATAACTAAAGTGATTACTTAGCTCCTATAAAGCTTCAGTATTAGCTGCTCTTCTTTCTAGCTTTTCCTGTTGAACTTTATTTTTGATTTGTTGGCCTTCCTTTTCCGCCTCTTTTAACGCCGTGTAGATGGCTCCAAGTCTGACTTTTTTTAGAATCCTTTTGTCGTGATGTGCGTGTGTGTGAGCAGATACCCTGAAAAGAACTAATTTATGAAATGCTTGAACATTTTATACTGCTAGTTTGTTTTTTTAGTGCTTTTGACACAGATACTCGATTTTCGGTAACAATTAATAAAATATTGGCTGTAATTTAAAGGATGTATCAGGATATGTCAGGGACCATTTAACGAATGTAACTTTAAGATCATAGATGCAAGTTGCTTCAAACTTTTAAATCAAATATGCATCAGTAGAGACATCAAAAACACAATTTATTTCTAGAATCAAAACTAGATGGCGCTGTTACGAAATGGCACTTACCTTTGAACTACAACATTGTCCCTAGTAGAGATAATAGCAGGGCACTTGCATTTAGTAAGGTAATCCACACAGCGCCACTGCCTTGTGTTATTTCGATTCGAGTGCTTTAAGTAATACATGTATCGGTTTAGTATCATCTGTAGTGAGCCTTGGTTCGAGACAGTGTATTGCAGTGATGTTGAAAATTGTCCTGGAATAAATGATTACCTCTGTTGGTGAAATATAGTGGACTAGCTGCGCATCCGCGGTGTGACCCGCGGTCCCTCGGGATTTTTCCATTTTTTTGGGATAAAAAGTAGCCTATCCTTCCCTGGGATACAACCTTTAACTATGCCAAATTTCAGCTTAATCTGTTCAGCGGTTTGGGCGTGAAAGCGTAACAAACAGACAGATAGACAGACAGACAGACAGAGTTACTTTCACATTTATAATATTAGTATGGATTGTCTGTAACTGTATACATTTACTACTTTGACTAGGTATACAACATTCAAGATTTATGACCTATCTTTATAGTCTACAATAGTCACAAATACAATGGATCTTTAACTCTCTGAAGTTAGGTGAACTAAACGATTACGCAGGTTTGCCCATGTAGTACATTGCGTGTGTAGAGTAGAAATAGAAACGATGCAACAAACATACTCAAGTGAGCGAGGCAGCTATGCAACTTAATTATACAGAGCTGGTGTTAACTTAAAATTGTGCCTACTGTACTTTGTTTCCATTTCTCTCTGCAGTAACAATAGGCAAGACAACATACTACTGAGTCTCTTAATAAAAAAAAACTTAGGCCTTTACATCTATATTAGATGATTTATACAGCGTCAGGAGGCAACCTATGCCTACACTTAACGGGACGCTGTAGTGCCTGGGACATTGTTTGAGATGGAATAGGCTTGCCCAGCACCTAAACCATCCTCTCAGCTTAATCAGCCTGGCCCACAGGAAAGATGACGTCAATACGTGTGGAGCTGACTAAGCTGCGGGTTTCCTCACAATGTTTTCCTTCACCGTTTTGAGCTCGTGTTAAAGCGCATATAAATTTTTCGAAACGAAAAATCCGTGCATCACTGAGTCTCTTAATAATAAAGGTTTTAAATTAATACTTAAAGCTTACCACTACATGGATTTTGTGACATGTCGCAAGAAAGCTGTTTCATTTCAGTCTCCTCCTCTTCCAATGAAATCTCTTCGTAATTTTCATCCATGTCACTCAAATTCATCGATCTGGACGATTTTCTACCATCTATAAATATTCTACCAACAAAAATTCTCGCATATAACATAGAACATAAGTTACTAATAATTTTGAAATTTTAATATTTCTAATGTTGTGAGGTGACAGAAAGACTAGTCTGGGAGATATAGGCTTTTTTAACATGCAGTAAATGTAAATAACCAGTTAGCTGCAAGGTCAGTGTTAAAAAAGTTATGGAAATAATATTCGACAACCTCTGTGGCGCCGTAGGTGAAAGCCCGCTTGGAACGCAGAAGGTTGCGGGTTCGATCCCCGCCGCGGGATAAATGTTTGTATGATCTGCAAATATTTATCTCGGGTCTGGGTGTTTCTATGTATAATATGTATGTATTTACAAACAAAAAAGTATATAAGTAGTATATCAGTTATCTGGTTCCCATAGTACAAGCTTTGCTTAGTTTGGGGCTAGATGATGCTGTGTGAAAATGTCCAGCATTATTTTTTTAATACATGTGAATAGGAACCAATTTGATTATCCTTACCCTTCATCTAACCGTACTGTACTATAGGACTTTTGGCTTTGTGTATCATCAGCATCACGGTCAGCTGTTATCTCAAAATAACATATTTCCTCATCCATTTCTGAACTTTCCTTTTTGGCTATATTTTCCTGCTCACTTTTTTCATTATCTACCTCTTGAGTTTGAGATTCTGCTGTCTCAATGGTACTGTTGATTGAATTCTGCAGTTTCTGAAAATATGTAAAATTGCCTTTTAGTTCTTAATCAGCATTGGGTGGATGTGGTAAGATTTTAGTCCTTATATACACATACACAAATAATGTATTGTATTGATATGCAGAAGGGATTGAAATTCATAACCATTGAAATTAACTATTGAAGGATTTGAAGTTTAGAATAAGGTGTGAGATTGCTATGGGCCGACAGAAGCGTATGAAAAATAAAGTATACCATGTCTTCCAAACCCTTGATGTGCAGATCCTTGGCGGTCTGTATCAGTTCTGACAGATTTTCTATGGATATCGCAACCTCGCCTGTGTAGATGTACTCTAGGATTGCGCTAAGCGTTGTATGGGAGGTTTTCTAGAATAGGATCATTTTATATCATCATTTTATAGAAATAACAAACACGTAATAACAGTCCATTGTTAGTGAAAGTAGAAGGTCAAAGATATTCAAAATCTATACTTAAACGAAAATTAATGAGAAAAAGAAGGCTTACGTTCAGATAGATGACAGGATGGCGCCCTTCCGCGGTCGTGATGAGCTCCTTGAAGTAAGGACTGGCGAGAGCCATCACTATCTGGTGGACCTTTACGAAATGCCCGTTTGCGGCAAGCGTCATATCTACTAACTCATTATTCTGAAAGCATACTCTAAACTTACAACAGGACAACAGGTATAGGTACATGGAACGGAAACTATTACAGATTATTATTAGCACAAACCTGCTGCAATGTACTAAGACCATTACATATATTATTTTTATGTGCTTCCCATGATAGAGAGAACGTGGACGGCGACATGGTTATTATTTACAGTCTAATCGTAAAATTCGCAGGAATAACAAATTAATAAAACTGTGGTAAACAAAAGCAAAGCAAAAGCAAAGCAAACACCAACTATTCGATTTTGAAAGCAAGCAAGATATGACAAGCAAGACAGAGACAGACAAGCAAGACAAATGAAATGACAGCTATTCTGTTGTTCGTTTTCGTTTCTGAGTTCGTTCCCCACATAGTTTTTTTCCTTTTTTTTCCAACTAATAAGTTGAACTGAAAACAGCCCCCTTAGCATGGCGTTTGTCTAGGTACCGGAGAATAGATATAAATGACAGTAATGACATTAAAGTGTGGATAAAACGTGAAGAATGAGGATAAAAGTTACTTTTATCTACACTCTAATGTCATTAATGTCACTTTTATCTATTCTCCGGTACCTAGACAATCGCCATGCTAAGGGGGCAGAAGTTATGTTTTGACAGTTCAGAACAAGTGTAGAATGGCGAGTTACTGTTATTTTTAGTAGAAATAGCCTCGATTTGCTATCAATGGAAGTGTAAATAACTCCTTCAGTTTTTATAATTTTTATGAACATGAGAACCGTACAAAATACAAAACAAATAACATATTTTTTATTGATAGTGTGTTACCATGAGTTATCTCGCATAATTTTATTCTATTTATATGCTATCTAGAATACTTTGTTACCCAATAAAAAATAAAGTTTACCTCGAGGCAGCTACGATGTGTTCTGAAACAGTCAGTGCTAATAGTTGGCGTGGAGTGCCTCTGTCCGAAATGTTTGGATCCCAGTCACCATGGGGTGCTCCAGAATTCCCTCTAGTGTCGCCTGGCCACAACCATGCAGTGCTATACCATGTTCCCAGTAGTGGAAATCTTCTTGGCGATAGGCCGCTCAAACCACAAATAGGCAAAGATAAATGGGATAGTGAGCACGTTAGACTGCCATGTTCCAACCAAAGCTTGTATCCAGTGAAAGATGTGAGTGTAATTTGTTCTAAAAGTACCCAATCCAAATAAGATTCTTTACAAAGTTAAAATACTGATAAGCTGTCTTCACTAATAGAAGGATCATGGTAGGGAAATAATGATATTACTATGTATTTTATGTTCTTTCAGAGAAATGGTGAAACTCATCTCAAAAAGCGCTGGGAGCTAATAGAGGTGGCACTTTGGAAGCCAATCTGCAATAGTGAAGAGTTGGCGAATGCTATACTCAGTTATAACACTAAATTCAAAAGTATATGGAAGTTTCGAGCTCTGCACAAGCTATTCAATGAAGTAAGTTTTTCATTAATTTTTTTTGTTAAACCTATTTCATCTCACGCTGGGCAAAGGTCTCTCCTTCAAGATCTTCCACCACTCTCTCTTGAAAGCGTCAAGATTATTCTAAAAGACAAAGATCGGTGCATATTAAACATTATTTTGAAAGAACATTCATTTTATGCTAGTAGAGAGAAAATTTACAAAACACTACAGATTCAATAAGCATTCAATATTGTTTTAGTATTTAGAAGAGGAAGAGGCTCAATATTTCTTTGATGTGACACTACCGGAGATTGCCAAGTTGGCTTTGGCTCTTCCCAAGTTGGTTCAAACTCCAATACCATTACTCAAGTAAGTGGAATTTGCATAATTTACTTCCCACATTTTGGGTAAAATGTTGGTCGTCCAGCAGCGAGATGGGCAGACAATTTGTTATATGTCGCGGGCTGCATCTGGATGAGGTTAGCACGACACCGTAAGAAGTGGCATTAAGAAAGAGAGGCCTATACCCAGCAGTGGGCAAAGTCAGGTTGTGGATGATGATGACGTTTCGGCTGTATAAGGCCACAAATTAAAATGACCACTTATAATTATTTCCACTGCTCATAATACCCACTTTGCAAAATGCCCACTTCATAAAATGACCTCTACAATGATGATGAAAATGATAAAGCAGCCTTTAAGCAAATATTCCTAAAAACAATTGCCCTTCATGAAGATCAAATCGTGCCTTTGTGAGGCACGATTTGATCTTCATGAAGGGATAAAAGTGAAGCACTTACCTACTGACCACACCACCAAAGTTGTGAATTTTTGATACAGTTACTCACTTGGTAGTTCAAGACAAGCAAAAATGGCGGCAAAGCGTCACTTCCTGACAGCATCATTCGCCGGTACCCACATTATGTTTGTTTGTATAGAAATGCCAATATCGGTGACACTATTAGTAGATATATGGCCATACACCACATACCTTCCCCCATAGTCTATTTAAAGTTCATCTTTCCTTTGATACACTAACCTAACCATAATAACTATACTATCTTATTTCTATTTTTACTTTTTAGGCAACACAAGAATCTGTCAATATCTCTATCACAGCAGCAGATTTCAAGTTTATTAGCAAATGCATTCTTCTGCACATTCCCTAGACGGAACACAGCTAAGAGAAACTCGGAATATTCCAGTTATCCACATATCAACTTCAACAGGTAAATATTATGTTCCTCTACTACTTTTCCAGTAGAAGACATACTAAACTTAATTTCTGATAACTTTATTTACAGATTATATGAAATGGCACCATCTGATGATGTCATGGAGAAAATGAAATGCCTTTGTCATTATTTCAGAAGAGTTTGCACAAAAGGTGATATCATATTTCATAATATTAAGTCTTGCTTAAACTTTGGCAGTCACAACTGATTTATACATTAATAATTGCGATAAAATCCTGTGTAAATGTAATTTAAAATTTATCATTTTCTACACAATTTGCTTGTCTCTCTTAGCGTAGTTTGCTTCGCTCTAACATTTCCCTTGAGCTTCTTATTCTCGTAGTTCTATTCTCAATCAGCATTATAACTATTTATATAATCTGTTGGCTTTACCCGACCTTTGTGTTCAGTACAGCGCCGCTCGGTGTGACAACATTTTCCCGCCGCTCCGTGGTTCCACGCAAGTGTCCCGATTGGTCCGCTTCGAGTGTGCAGCTCGCTTCGCTCCCTTTACATGTAGATCCTGAGAACACCATTGAAGACGCCGACGGACTTATTCAAGTTGACTTTGCTAATAAGTGAGTGTTTTTGGAATGAAGTTCCTTTTCGGACGGTATCGGATAGGGGCAAGACGAAAAAAAAGTGTTCGATTTTTGCGTCACGACACATGTATATGTCAAATCGTCACAGTGCAAAGTGCGCAGTCGCAAAACAGTCCATAGATTGTTACATTGTTAGCACGGAAGAGCGTTTCTAGGATTAGTATGACAATAAATAAAAAATGACAAATGTCAAAGTTGAAACTTTGTTCCAACGAGTGTTCCATTCCACGACACTCACGTACTTTTTTATTCTACTATACTTCTAAGCTTTACTGTAGCAACAGTTGGATACTGAGATAAGAACTATTGAAGATGCAGATATTATGAAAGCGGCTGTATAACTTTCTTGTTGAATGTTTGATAAGCGAATATTCGGACACTTCACTTCATTCTTAACTTTTTGCCGCTTTTAGGTACACAAACATTAAAATCTTCAGGAGATACCATGATTCAATTAGTGGTATTGTAAGGTTCCGTGTTACTATTTATCCTGTGGCGATCAACAGTACCTACCAAATGGATTGACGCGTATATTTCGTATGGCGTGTTGTCAGTTAGTCCTATCACGTCTTAATTTTGAATATTGCCAATGAAACGCCAATTTTTCGATGAGGACTTATTAGAAATCTTATTTAAGATACCTTGGTGGTGGCGTCTTAGGCCATGGCTGCGTCCAAGAGGAAATCCGATTCGTCATATGCCCTGAACTGATGATATCCATGCTATTCACGGAGACGCTGAGACACAATGAGGCATTGATGATGATTGGTAAGACTTATTCTTTATCTGTTTTGCAGTATACACTGAAGATGGTTGTTATAAATCGGCTTTAACCAAAATATTCTTAAATATTAAACCAAAATGTCATGTTTTGCACCATCATTTAATTACCATGATCCAGTGTGGAAGTTTCTTCAGTCTTCTCATATTCTTAATCTTCCTTTTGATAGAGCCGAAAAGTTTAATACTTTTGTATGTATTTTACCCATTCTTTCCACAGGTTGTGAACGCTACAGCACATATTCCGGCTACGGCTACTCTTTCCATTGGACTGGCGACTTTGTTGACAAAACTCCCTTTGATTCGTCCTATCGGCGTAGAGTCGCGGTACTGGCTATAGATGCATTGCCATACTCGGACGTGCAATACGAGTATAGAAAAGAAGCTATTACTAGAGAGATTACCAAGGTGATAGGGTTATTTACAATGGACATAATTGTACACTTTGTGGGAACGGGAAATAGAAGGGAAACTATCAGCATCAACTATTAGCTCTTTAAGGTCTTGGGTTCGAATCCGGTCGTGCACCAATAACTTTTTATGCGCACTGTCACAGTCAGGATACTTAAACGGTAAAGGAAAAAATAAATAAACTGGCGTGTCGTAGAAACTAAAGAAAGAGGCGAGGCTTTCAGACGCATCTTAAATCCTTTCACCACACTTGTTCGAAAGAACTAGTGACACGAAGAAGAATGCTTTTTGACTCAGAACTTTGGTCGATCATAAAGAAAGCTAAGAAGACTACGTCTAGGTTCCAGTAGTCTCTTGACTTTTTCTTGACCCCTTGACTTTATTCCAGGCATGGATAGGTTTTTCATTCGGTGCTGACTCAAATTCAATCAACTACCCCGGAATAGCGACCGGTAACTGGGGCTGCGGTGCGTTCGGCGGCTCTCCTCAGCTCAAATCGCTTGTACAGATGATGGCTTGTGCTGAAGCTAAGCGACCCATGGCTTATTACACCTTCAAGGATAATGAGATAAGGGATGATGTTGTCGGCGTTTATAATCTGTTGACCAGATATAATGTTACTGTTGGTAAGTAAACTTAAACTCAAAAAAAAATATTTTATTTATTCGTTATTGCACAAAGAAATGACATACACATCTTAAAATAGAGAAGTAATAACCCTTAGAAGAGTTATCTTACAGCAAACCCTTATGTACAATGTTGCCATTTAAGAAGCCACACAATTTCCAAGGGCTTAAAAACAATTGCGAGGGCAATACTAAATATAAATTTTGTATTGCCCTCGCAATTGATCAATCATAAGCAATCAAAGTAAAAAATAAAGTAAAGTAAAGTTTTATTTTGCTAAAATTTTGGTACAAGTATTTTACGTATATCAATCAATGATATACGTAACCACAACAAGAGTGTCATATGCATGTCCTATGATATTTTTAGCCCACATTAATTACATATGCCCTACTATACAATCCCCATCTAGTTTTTCTGTAACTTCAAAATCCAGAATTTCCAACGCGAAAACCTTAACGAAGAACATTCTTGTATGAAGAACTTTGCTATCTAATTTCAGGTCAACTCTACAATTACATAATTCAATTCTCTACAACCGACGTGCGGAATGCAGAGCTCCATGCGTTTTTGCATCAAGTGCTAAGGGATGAACAGAATAAAACGAAACCACAGGAACCTACTGAGAAGATGGAAACTGTAAGTGTTAAATGTATTGTTTTACTCTATTCTTTCTCACTCTACGATAGAATAGAGTAAAACACGGCGTAAAACAATATTTGTAGATTATTGTATTCTATTCTACATTTGAGTTTAGGCAAAAGCATCTTTTTTACAATGCGATAAAACTCAAAATCGTCTCTTAAAAACTTAAATGTAAGTAAATGAGATTTTAGTTCTATTCTATCGTAGAGATAGGGTAGTCATGGTCTATATTAAAGTTCAAGTCGTCACCAAAGTTGGGTACATTATACTTACTTAGAATACTGGTTTCCTCACGATTTCACAATGTAAATATTTATTATATTTTTTTTATTATATTTAGTAACGAGTACAATTTTTGTAATAATTTGTTTATTTTTTCAGAGTGTGACAGAGGCTTCTAAGGTCGAACTCTCCTCGTTACAAAAACAAGAATCGCCAGAATTGTTCTCACAGGGTGAAATAGATGAGAGTCTCACAGAAGTCACCGTTGAAAATAATGTTCAAGAGGCAACCAAGCAGAAAGAACCGAATAATTCAAGATTGTTTGAAGAAATGCAGAAGTTAGACGAACAAAGTGGTAGGTTGAACCTTTCTGTAAATAATTCGCCGTTTAAACTAACTGAGGCATCTATGGATACTTCGGATACTACAAATGCCACGTCTGAGATGAAAAAACGACTAAGCAGGAAAATTACCGACTATTTTAGTAAAAAGTCGCTTTGATGATACTCAAGTGTTTTCGTAATGAACATTATTTTTAAGACAGTGTTTAAATGGGATATTTTAAATAAAACACGTAACTAATATAATTAAAATTATTTATTATCATTCCTCATAATTCTAGCATACTAAACGTAATAAGTGTATAATAATAATAATAAATAATTGAATAGTTATTTAGTTTGAAATATTTCAGCAATATACTAATAACTCGATAATAGGTTTAAAAGTCATTTAACTAAACGAAGACATGCAAAATAGGCTTTCATTATTGTATTAGTTTCATAATAATGTGTTAACAAAGTTCACATTTGTCTAAATCTGACAGTATTACACTAAAATCTATAAATTAATAAATATTATAACTAAAGAACAATTAGCCTAGCGACTCAAAAAGTGATGATAAATATCTCTTTAGTTTCTCTTTACAACTTTGGAACATAACAATAAACATTTCAATCAATGCTAGCTAGTTGCACCGGAGCAAACTCTGTCCATCTAGTCGAACGAATACTGCCAACGCGGAAACAATACGAACACACAGCCAGCCGTAGGCACCTTGCACGGTATAGTTGAAGGAAGGGAGCTCTCGCTCGTTCACAAGTCATATCAATAGCTTGAAGTAACACACAATCAACCAGATAATATCTTATTTTAAACATCTTTAACGTTTGAACAATGTATGTCATTAACCTACAACATTTACTAAATCTATGTATATCTGTGACCTCTGTAGTGCCTACGACTGGAAAACGTTTCTACTTTTAGCAGCGACTGATTTAAACGCCAAACACTGTTGGTATTCAAACGAATCGTCACTAATAGCTTACAAAACCTAGTCTATTTTGTATCTCTTAAATATACTTGGGGCTGAGTGGTATAGATCATTTACACTGAGCCCTCAATGGACATT
Source organism: Epirrhoe tristata (assembly GCA_951394285.1). Lineage (NCBI taxonomy): Eukaryota > Metazoa > Arthropoda > Insecta > Lepidoptera > Geometridae > Epirrhoe > Epirrhoe tristata. The sequence goes on from OX596145.1 coordinate 6,341,535, forward strand.
TTTGGTATAACTATTTACCGCAAACACGACGGATTTGAGAATATCTTTCATAGACAGCTCAAGGAAACAGCAGAAGAAATAAAATAGAGAAACGACAAATGCCGCACTCGTATAAAATACAGTCACTCTCGATACTGATCTTTAAAGTTTGGAACATAAAGTATAGAATGGTATGGCATTACATACAATGGACGATCATTAAAAGCGTATATCACAGCCAGCTAGTGTTTAATATTTCATTGATGTAAAGATAAAATTTATGTCAATTGATGTTTACAGAACATCTTTATATCAATAAAATGTATGCACTAGTGTCCGTATGTCACGTCACAGGCTTGAAACGTGACGAAGAGATGTGAAATAAACAGCTTTGTGTTATCATTGCAATGTTTATGATAGATGAGTCAGTTGGTCTTCGATCATTCGATGGGAATGGTCACTTTGCCTCGTTTCTTCTGTGATTTGGACGTAAGGCGTCTTACATAAACAGAATGTACTGCGGATATTTGACCATGGTTTGATCCAAATTCAAATGTCCGGTATCTGTTTACCCCTACATTATAAGTTATCCAGAACAGTGCGTGGGATGTAACTTTATCACGCTTTTATAATGGTCTACCATGAATAGAAATATGATTGCATGCGCTCAGATATCAATTCACACTCGGTACAAAAGTAGCTGAAACACTAGGAAGTTTTTCCTACGTTGTAAAATGTTAATAATCTTTACTTTAGACTATGAAATGTATTAGGAATGCCGTAAAGTAAATAAAAGTGATAGAAGGAAGTCTTTCAAAGGTTTAGAATGTTAATGATTTTATTTATATCATTAGCACTAAATTATATAATTTGATATTTACAGACATGCTTACCACTAAACCCATGATTAAATATAAATAAAACTTTGCATTACCCTATCGGTCTTGAGTTCAAGACTGGTAATCTAAAGAACAAGCAGAAAGTATCTACAGACAGATTAACTTATCTATCTTTCAATCCCACCCGCACTGAATCCAATCATTCAATTCACTTGGCTTAGAACTGTGGACGACATTTCACAAACGATATTCAACCTTAAAACTATAAGCATTTGGTTTCAATTCACTTTCAAGTCCAGTAATGATCGGATGTCATTTAGCTTCAATTATTTTTTCGAGAAGGTTGAATATTGAGTGACAATGTGCAAGCCACATTCTCCGAAGTAGAATCGACCCAAGCTTGTCGCCATCTTACATGGGCGTTTCTAAAATCGTGCAATGATTATGATTCGTCTTAGCATTAACAGCGACACCCTGATAACCGCCCGGGCGGACCCGGGTCAAAAGGCTAGTAAGCTCTAAGGATATGACGTCATATGTACAAATTGTATTCCCGTGGAAACTTTTTACTTCGAGCTCTTGACTCCAAACCATATCAAATACTAGGTTTGTCAAAATTGTTTGCTAGTGCCTTCGGACGCTAGGTGGGAACTCGATCCCACTTAAATCTATTGTTATTTTCACGTTTGAACTATTCCATTAGCAATCATAAAGATACATTCTATTTCATGACAGCAATCTTATTTATAAACAACATCAACTGCAACACTTATTCATTATTTCTATGCTTTCAAGAGCTCGTCGTAACTGTTATTAAAAATAATGACGTCTGTACATCACTATAGTGTTATATTATTATTATTATTATCTGTGGGGTAGGAATCATTGAAACTATTTCAAGCGGTCTAAACTCTGAACAGAACGGTAATATAAGTTTATCGGACGGCCGTTTCTCTAATCTGACGATATTATTGAGTCTTTGAGGTAAATCTTTAAATATTTGATAGAGTAAACTGAAAATAGTTGAGAACTTGTTAGGTATTTTTGCATAAATATTTGTAATAAGTATATAAGGAACTTATTTGCTGTATGTTTATAATGTTTGGGCGATTTTCTCAATAGGCTCAATATCTCGCCAGTAACATTAACAAACTTTAGCAGTACTATGTCAGTTACTTCCTCTATCTAATCTTCTCATTAACTTCCTCTAACATAACATCAACCTCTTCTATCCCTTGCAAAGTCCAATCTATATCCAACCCAACCTATACAATCCTATACCGATAATATAATTACCTAGTTCGGATACAGTATTCTGGATAACTTATTATAACTAAAATAATAGCATAAGAAATCGGCATAATTATTTTCAATATTTTTACTAAGAGGTAACCAGTAGGCATTTTTCTATTACTTACTTTACTTACAAGTGAGTTACAAACTTGAAAAGAAGTCAACCAATAATAGTTCTAAGTTCAAACAATTAAGTAAGTACGGTAAATAGAGTAAAGTATACAAAGTGTGCTTGAAGCTAAACTATGCTAAGCGATAGAAAAAATAAATAACGGAAAGAGATATGACTAGATTGTTCACCTAGGACCTACAATTCATAAAGCACTATGCGCTCATCTCTCAATATCTTTATTATATAAATAGATATATGATTAGTTTCAAATTCTAAGTTTGTTTTCTTGATTTAATAAATATTGGCAATCATCTTATGTACTAACTAGCATCGAACGGTGATCTTTGGCGCGGTGTAGAAATTGGCGCACTTTGCACCATTCGACGGCCTACTACGCCTACTCGTGGCTCGGGCGCGACTAGTGACGCCCGCCTAACTTGCCCAAACCTACGACCATGTCTTGCGCGGCTGCGACCGATATTCTAACGAGAACATTTTCCGACTTATAATTTAGGTTTTACGGTTACTGTAATATGACGATAGAAATTCCCTAATTACATAATGAAGTTCCTGTTTTTTGTCCCTTTCGATCCACTAAGTTTGAAATGAAGCAGTCGTGATTTTCTATAAATGGTTTCGATTCTAGTTTCCATAGAAATGATCAGTTTTCAATTTCAAAAAGTTTCAGGAATTCGTTTTCGTAATACTACTAATTTTATTACCGAGAAGACGCGCCGCGGCCTTCAGAATGAAAATTTTCCTATTTTACGACACTATCTAAATTTTGTTAAAACTTGGTAGGCCGCGGCCGAGCGCTCGTTCTTTGCGAGAATGAGTGAGGATACTATGTTTGCAAGAGTCGGAATGAAGGGTGCCCGGTTGGGTACTGAGAGATAGAGAAGTGAAGGTTCGGAGATGAAAATGAGAGTTGTAACCCTACAATAGTTACAAGAAGTATAAAAAGTCGCGACAGACTAGTGGACCCGAGTTCGAGCGACGCGCGCTCTGCCGGTCTGGGCGGCCGGCGGCTGCCGACAGGTGGCGACATCTGCCCGCGGAAACATTTAGATACATTTAAATAATTGCAAAGCATACCCTGTATCCTATAATCACTTTTTGGGTAATCGTCTTTTTGCAGAATCTAGAACGTCCGCGTCAGTTTTTATGGGAATTTTAATCTATTGCTTCGTCCTGACGGGGGCGGTGGCCCGGTCGTGACGTGTACACTACGTTAATTTTGAGGTGATATCAATCGTTAGTCGATGCGCTAAGTTCGACTTTCGGTTTGGCAACGTTTCTGCTATCTCCGCTGTGCGCGGCTCGCTCGCCGTCAGCACTCCCCTCTCACGTGGACTCGAGCCAGGCCTTTGTGCGCAAGGGCAACCTCATCGTTCTCTCAATTATCCTATCTAAAAGTCCGCGTACACGCGCCCTCTTCGGACTTAATACTAGAGTTATGCTCTATCTCTACTGGCGATCGAATGCACATAATAATTCCGTGCTTTAAAGCTGAAAGATAAAATGGACCGTCGCGTCGCGTGTACGCGCACCCGTGTTATTTACAACATTGTACGTAAGAGGCCGGCTCGCTCAGCTCCCGAGTCGGATCACGAAACGAGACTTCGTCTACCGAAAACAAATTAAACGAATCAACAAAAACAAGACGAAGAACGACATCAAACGATAGGAAGCGTAACAATATTGCACAAGAGTTAAAGAGAAAAGAACTACATTACTTAAAACGACAGTAATTTCATTGATCTAAATCTGACTTACTCGTAAATTAAACGCCTAAAACTAGGATACTATATGAATATAATTTGTGTAAATATAAAATATTTGTTAGATAGGGAAGTGAATATTTGACTAGAGTTGTCGCGGGCGGCGCGCAGGCCGCGCGCACGGCTACGCATGTCCTGCCTCTTGCCTTACTGCGCGACAATGCTGGCATTACCATCTTGTTATAAGACTCTTTAAAAATGCGATTCGAAACCATGCAAAGAGATGACAAGAGGGGTTAGTTAAAAGTTGACATTTGCATCGGCGCACGTCTACTCGTAAGACAAGAGTTCTCGAGTGGCGAGGCACTGAGCGTCGAGGGCCGACCGTCCTTTTTACCCCATTGACCGGATTCGAAGGCCGTCGCTGCAAATAATGTGAGCTAGTATCGAGTCTAGTAAGCGCTCGATCTAGGACGGCGGCCCTCGAGTCGCGCCTCGGCACGAGACATAGTCAAAGCTCGTTCACATTTCAGTAATCATGGCACTTACGCTATTCTGCCTATATACATGTATAGATTTATATTTATTGGTACGTTTGATTATGAAACTATTTTGTTTGTTATGTATAGTAATTACGCTAAGTTTGTAGTTTCACGCGTTGTTAACTGTTGCCTCCCCGCACTGGGTTAACAGTCACATTTATTGTATTAAACACCTTAACACGATTAGTTTTATATGTATTGTATGTACATACACTGACACGTAAAACAAATAACAAAAGCGCGCTCTTAGGAATTGACGTCGCATTTAGCGAGTTGGGATCGCCTCTCGCACACTAAAAGAGCCCATAATGGATTTTATGCGTACAATTTGAATATTGGGACACTTTTGGATTGTCCTCCGTGGTGTACAAAAATAAATATTTTAGCATTTGAAAACGACCCAAAAGTGACCCAATTTTGGTCAGTAAAGAGTGAAATTTATGTTTAAAAGATGCGCGTTTGACGTTTCAGTTTTGAGGCCGAATCAAAGTATCGGGTGCTGCATAGCGCGCGAGAGGCAATAGAGCGTAACACACAAATGCAATGATACAAACGGCCTGTACAAGATATTATAATTTTATATCACAGCCCATATTGGAAATATACAACATATAATATTGTTCTTTCAAACGAAGGCCTAAGTATGGTTTGATGAAGTGCACTTTGATTTGTACACAGCGTTAAATACAACATTTAATTTTCAACAATTTATCTACCATAGGTTTTTGTATTACTGGGCGTACCAATGGTGTCTTAAGAGACCTAACAATATAATTGGTCTACCATAGCATTTAGGGTAAAGTGGACAGGTGCGATACATGATGAAAATGTATACTTGAATTGGTTCAAGCTAAATAAAATATTTTTTATGCATCATAGAAACATGCGTTATGATCGTTGTCTCGCTATTTCACTCATGGCACACGTTGGCGAAAGTGAGACAAACGTTCAGTTGAACGGGTTCGTGTAGAAAGTGATTACTGGTTAACCTTCTCGGCCAATTTGAATCGCACTTTTAATTAACTAAATTATAAGGTATATACCTAATTCTTGGAGTAAAAGGATAATTTAAATTGTTTTCTCCAAGGTCTTGAGAAATGTGTAGGTACCGATTTTTCTCGGCGATAACATAACAGTTCTATATTTACATAACATATTTTGGTACTACCCAGCGTAATACCTTACTGGAACACACAAGATAAACTTTAACAAAATATAGGATATTATATTCTTTTAATAGTGCTCTATCATCTTACATTAGTGTGAGTCAGTGTTCGGAGGCAACAGAGTCCGCGGCGCGGCGTCGGGTCTACTACTGGCATCTTTGTCCTTCCATACAAGAACCAAATAAACCGCGCTCAGAATTCGTGGGATTCCCCGCAGAGCGTCTACGGAACAGCGCCATCTATCCCACGTCACAAAACAACTCAATGATACAAAGATGCCTACGCGCACCCGGCGCTCCATTCATTGTAATATACAATCATTAAAATACATTCTTCTTATATTTTCAACTTACTTAATAAATTCTGTTTCGCTTAATTCAAGCAAATAACTAGATATAATAAATTTATGTTAAAAGTTTTCAGTTAAACTTTACTTATAAGTTAGAAGATGTTTGAATGACAAATTTTTTTATAACGTCATTTTATAGTAATAATAATTTAATCAAAGTTAATAAATTGTATATAATAATATAATAGATTCAATGATTAATCGATAATGATAGAATGAAGCATCTCTACGCATTGATCAATAAATTAATTAACTAATTTAGTATACTTCCCACTGTAGGTAATGATATTTGATTTACTCCGCGTGGGGATAAATTCCTTGGAATTGTTGATAGTGCGCGTAGTTGCGCGCCTCGGGCCTAAGGTAGTACGATGGTCGCTCCTGATACTCCTGCTGGTACTCTTGATGGTACTCCTACAACATCAAAACACACTTCAATCACTGTTCTAAAATCAACCTTTATACAAGTATACATAGAGTAGCAACTCACAAGGGGCAGGTAATAGGCGCGCGAGGACGGTAACGCGTGTTAGTAAGGCCGATTGGCATCTTTTGGCCGCTTCAGCTGAACCTTCAGGCGTTTCATGCCGATCTGGAAGCCATTCATGGCCTGGATGGCGGCCTGGGCTGAAGCCGGATTGTCGAACGACACGAACCCTAGAAATAATGACACAAAAAGAGTCAAAATACAGCAGTACGATAGTTAATCAGATGTTTGCTACTCATGATGGTAGTAGCTCTGACGATCATCACATCACTAGTGCAGAGATTTACTTAGGAGCAGCATCCTAAGCAACAATGCGTGAGGTCCTTTTTGGACCCTTTGTGCCGTGAGTTTATTTCAGTGAAAGATATCATCATGTTTATTAATTACAGTTCATGTTGTTGTCAAAATGTAAAAAGCTCCATTATTTTATGATTAACAAAAATACGGTATTTTATGGGGTTTTAGTTTTAACAGATATTTTTATAACGAACTTTAAACTATATATGTAAGGTGAATAGGCAGAAAATATTTTGTTAGTATTTGGATAACATGTAAAAGCAATAAGGGGCCATTTACAATTTCACAACCACCGTTTCAATAAGCTGTTGTTCAATCCTCACCGAAGCACTTGCTCTGGTTAGTGGCGCGATCAATAAAGACCTTGCTGCTGATCACATTCCCAAACGGAAGAAACATCTGCATCAGCTCAGCGTCTCCAAACTCTTGAGGCAGGTGGTAGATGAACAGGTTGCACCCTTCTGGTCCTGATATTGAACAGCCTGGAAACATCAAGAAGTCTTTAAAGAAGTCATAGGTCTGCCCATACACACCTTCACACAATCCTTTTTATAAGGTTAGCTTGTGTTAGGCGTGTTTTTGAAAACTCCATGCAATTGAATTTAAAGTTATTATGTTAGTAAAATCATTTTGAACTTTCAAATTTAATATTTGTTTTCGTCGTAGATGCAATTTTTTTCTGAACATGCAATTATTTTAATCAATAAGCATAACTTACTTAAAGTTTTATCAAAGTAAAAGTAATTCGATTTTGAGGTGAACCTTAATATTAATGTTAGTTCGCTAAATCTCACACACACATCGTAACTTATGAACATACTTACAAATATTTTTTACACGTGATTGCAAGACATGAAACCGAGCATAGTACAGCGACAGACATTGCAATGGTAAAAGCAGTGAGCGGTTACGGTTGCAGAAAGGAGAAAAACAATCATCTTTCATATTTAGGAAGATGAGAATGTAAGTGGTTACAGAATAAACTAATCATCAATTTTATGTACCAAAAGTACCTATCTGTACATCACTTACAAATCCAGGTTCTTAAATAATGACTAAGGTGATTGATTTTCCACTTTTATTAATATTGTCATGAGCATGTTCGTCACTTAAGCGACATAACTACATGCCATGTAAACAGTTTATGGGACAGTTGGCTATGCACATTATTGCACATAAACAGTCAGTTATGCAAAACATCAAACACACTGTTGTTCATATTTTCCAATAGTTATGCAGTGTTGGATACATTCCTGCCTGTATGATTTAAACATACTGAGAAGTATTAAACACTCGAATCTACTTGGGCAAAAGTATTCAAATATTCAGGCATTTTATTCATATTTATTATTTCCAGCATTTAATATTTTGACAATGTTGAAAAACTATTATTCAATTTTTATCTGAAAGAAAAAAGTTGAGGGAAGTAGATAAAACTAAAGTCAATGCTGGAAGATTAATGGTAAGTTAAATTAGACATGAAAACACCCATGAAATAAGTTAGTTCCTGATAAATTTTTGTTATTTCTGTTGTTTTACATTTTCGTTTTGGTATAAAATAAGGTTAGGTTAGGTTGGGTTTCATCAATGTTTTCAATAAGGGTGTTATTCATAATGCCCGATCGGTTCAGTCAGAGAGCAGTGAACCTGACTTCACTTACCATCTCTCTGCGCAGGCGCAATAGTCGGCATCGGAGGAGGTATGGGCTGTGGGAACTGCCCATACACCGCAGGGTAAGCTGTCGAACAATTATTGCACATCTGTCACAAACACCTAATAGTTGCACACAATCATGCATATAATAATAATGCATATGCATAATATGAAGCATACTTAATAAGAATAGGTTAAACTATTTAGATGAAATTTAAATAAAAATCACAAATAAAAAATCGGTGACGTAAACAGTAAACTAAAATGTGACTTATTTCTACGCAAATGAAATTCAAACCAAGAATATAGCAATATAAAACATCAAACTCTTATATTCATTAGCATTCATTTTTGAATTGAACTAAACAATGAACAGGTACCTACACATTAAATACATATTCAATATCCAATTAGTAATCGATTGGTTGATCAAAGTTCGGTTGAAATAGTTTGTTTTGTTTATAAACCTGTTTGCAGATCATTCAACCGATATACCAATACATTTAACAACCATACCTGCAATGTGTAATCTAGATATAAATATTCATTCACAGTATATAAATACCAAAGAAAATATCAAAATATTTCTCCGGTATCACAAACCTAGTAACTCAATTTTGATAGCCATTTCGTGAGCGTAACACAGAGACTACCCAGTAAGTTCGTATGAACTAGTGAACTATTCTAGTCCTATGTTTTTAATACTTTGTAATTTTCTGTGCAATCTGTGTGTTATGCTTAATGATTACTATGACAGACATAGATACATAAAGCTGTGACTGATTTTTTTTTAACAACTACTACATCAATGAATGTTTTAAAATAAAACATTGTAGAACATGGTTTATGGGAAATAATATTATCTTCATACATAAACTAGAAAAGTATTATTACCTCGAATACCAGGACAAAAGAGAAATCTTTTGGTACTAAATGGCAAAACTTCTCGGAATCATCATCACTACTACAAAAGTTTAGTCTTTTAGAAACTTATTTCCGGCAGACCAAACTTGTCCTCACTTTATAAAGTTTCCTGATACATATTGACTTGACCCAGTATTCGCAGTACCTACCTAAACACATTTAGGTCCAGATAGAAGACACTTCATGACGATTGGCCAAATAATCGTAACTACCTATAAAAATGTAAAATGTGACCGTTTCGACATTTCATTTTAAATGAAAAAACTTGTGGGTAAGTAGTAATTGTGTAATCTTTTATCTGGGCCGGAGTTACCTATACAACCTAAGACACTCACCGACTCCCGGGAAAGGCTGCATACCGGAGTAAGCGGCGTGTTGCAGGGCCGCAGCCTCCCCGTTAGGCAGGCCTTGAGCGGTCACCGGCACCGCTGGAAAAAAGGGTTACGGGATTGGACTATGATAACTTCTAACACCTATTTTATTCTGTGCACCTAACCTTTTTCTCTATCCAATATTGAAGATCCCTAATGATATTTCCGTCTCTACAAAAACTTCCTCGTATGACGAGGTGTTTGACAATAATCTTATTCGACGACCTCTGTAGCGCAGTGGGCGAAGGCCCGCCTGCGACGCTAAAGGTTGCGGGTTCGATCCCCGCGGCAGGACCAATGTTTGTATGATCTACAAATATTTGTCTCGGGTCTGGGTGTTTCTATGTGTAATATGTATGTATTTACAAACAAAAAGTATATAAGTAGTATATCAGTCATCTAGTACCTACCCATAACACAAGCTCTGCTTACTTTGGGGCTAGATGATGCTGTGTGAAAAAGTCCAGCATTATTTATTTATTTATTTGTGACTGTTGAAATAAGGTTGAATAATTTCAATCGCATCTACAAAAGTTGTCGGACGTTTCCTATTAGGAGCTAAATTGACTTCGGTGAAAACCTAAGACCGAGTATTCCAAACCGCAAAATTGGTCCTTGAAGTAACAAAAAAGAACTCACGGCCCGTGAATGTCTGATGGATGCCGTTGGTGTAGACGGCTTCTTGCGGCGGAGGCTGTCCATTAGCGGTCTGTGCAGCCATGTTGAACCCAGGCATGGTGGGCGATGGCAGAGAAGGCAGCGCGCCGTTCAGCGGCTGAGCCCCACCGGTGCCTATCGCTAGGCCGGAAAAGTTATCTGTAAACGGAAGATTAATCAAATTTTGAGATTGATACATGAGATTTTGAGCTTTGTCCAAAAGACTTGTGCTAACTTTGGATAGAAGATAAGTCTAATAATTTTTATAAGTTAAAATGGGCTTGAAAATGCACCAACCCAACAGGTTCTTCTGCCATACATATACAGAAGTCACCTTGAGTATGGTTCTCAAATATGGAACCCGTGTTATTCCGTTTATTCAGATCGAATTGAAAGTATCCCAAAGGCGTTTTCTAAGGTACCTTTGTTTTAGAGCAAGGATACCATATCATTCTGATAATTATGTTACTCTTTGCAAAATGTTCCATTTCATACCTTTAAAAATTAGGCGTGATATTGCTGATTTTCTTTTTATGCTAAAAATTGTGAATAATGATATTGACTGCCCTGACCTCCTAAACAAGTTGAAATTCAATATTCCAAGCAGAATTCTTCGTTACATGCCTCTTTTAAGTATACCTACATTCTCTACTAACTATAGGCAGAATTCGTTTATGTTGCGAGCGAGTAGAACTATCAATGACTCGATCAGGTTGTTGGACATTGATATGTTTAATACCAGTGTTCCCAAGGCAAGGCGATGCCTAGCATTACATTTCTTTAATCAGTAAGTTTAGTTATATTTAAAATTAAGTAGGTTTACATATATTTCTATTCTAAGTATCTATATTGTGTATTGAGATAGGTAAAGTGCATTCTTGTATTAGTGTTCACATTTTTATAGCTATTCTGTCACTATTAGCGAAGACCTATAATTGGCTCACTGTTTCTAAAGTAATTATTAAGGACACCATGTTATAGCTGTTGGTTTTCCAATAATTAAATAAATAAATAAATAAATACCCACCTATCAAAATGCATATGTCTAAAATTGTCAGGTAGATGATGATTACCCTTACCAGAAGCAGGTGGCACCACAGAATTGGCCAATCCATTGAGAGCATGAGAAGTGAGCGCTGTCATCGGGCTGATGTAGCCTTGTGCAGTCGCAGCTACCATCAGCGCAGCTTGTTGCTGTTCATCAAACTACACATCAATACAGCATTATTAGTTTTGCATGGCATGAAAAGGAAAGCTTGACTTATTACGGGCCAAGCCTTCAAAATGAATGTAGAAGTACCCCAGTTTTGAAGATATATTTTACGTCCTGTTGGAATGATCAGTCACTTTCGCTAAAATCATTCAAACGTGAAAATGTTTTCATTTTGTAGACAAAGATATATCGACAGAACTGTGGTAAACTTAAGGCCTATATTTACAATGTAGGATGTTATCTGAGGGGGAAAAAAGGCTGATAATCATAAGAAAAAAAAATAAGGAAAGCTTTAAAAATGTATGCCTTTGGATTTTTTTTAAAGATCCATGGCACTATAAAAATATATAGTATATCTACCTAGGTAGGTAACTATGTACCTATATTACAACTCAGATCCCAAGGCAGGTATTCTTAACTCAAAGGTAGTAAGTGCCTAAATTACTCCCCAGAGCCTTATTAAAACCCCAAAATATAATCAGTAGCTTCTAAATATTCTAAAATGTTCACGTTGAGGTGTCGAGAGTGAGGCAGAGTTATAACCATCCCAACAAAGTCCAAGGGGGAAGTTTTGTGCCGCTGAGCGCAAGCGACTGCAATATTACATGCCGAAGGTACTATACATTTTCCAGCCTGGTCCGAAAGTAAAAACTTTTGACTGTGGAATCTGTTGCAGGCAAAATAATGTGCTATATATAATAGGTATCACAATAATGTTTCAGGAAAAATTCAGCTAGGGTATTACTTAGGTACATTGCTATATTTTCAACCGACTTCAAAAAAGGAGGAGGTTCTCAATTCGTCTGTATGTTTTTTTTTTTGTATCTTGTTACGCGATTGCTCCGCCATTTGTTGACCGATTTGCAAAATTCTTTTCATGTTTGAAAGGGTATACTCCAGAGGTGGTCCCATATAAATTTTATTCCTGAGGGATTGATAGTTTCCCCGTAAAACTCTAATCACCTTCCCTCCTAGCCATGTCACAAATAGATATCGAATCGACAGCTTGACGCCCTGAGTCACACCGTGTTTCGAGTCAAACATTGAAGTCGGTTTTCTTTTTAGTATACCTAAAAACGTAATTATGTCAATTGTATTTTCGTAAATATCCGTATTCAAATAGCGATGATTAAATAATCTCATGGCAGTTCATGGCTGCAGTTGCGTAAGGATAAATCGGAAAATAAGTCAAGTATTTTACGTTTCTGAAATTATTTTCCAAATCTATTTGACACAAGCAAGGAATACGCAGCAACTGACACAAGCAAGGAATACGCGGTGGCTCGGTTCCAAATCTACTAAGTGGCCTGTATTCCCTAAGTTTCGGCTTATTTCCTACCATTAGTTTGTCCATTTCACTCAGTTCAAGATAAGTTGCCAGTCTTGGTTTCTAAGTCTGGTCGAGGTCTGACTTGTTCCAACTAGTTTGTGTCTACCCGGCTGTATGTAATTTAGCGTTAATTTATGTCTAAGCAGTGGTTGAAATTAATTTACCAACATGCAGTGTTCTATGTGAATTGCTGCAAATTAACTTTAAATGAAATAGGTGCCTGTTTCTTTTTGTTTGTACGAAATGTTGCTAACTTTAAAGAACTGGGATCTGCTTACCTGCTCAGTGATGACCTGCGCGTAAGCACCGTACGCGCCAAATTGGTTGAACACGAACGGGTTGAGGAGGCTCATGTTACCAGCCATCTGCTGCATCCGTCGAAGCTGCCGTTCCTTCTCCGTATCAGCAAATTTAACCACTAGACTGGAGGAAGCTCCCTGCAACAAAGAGGACGTTGTAGACTGAGATAATGCAGTTGTTTGAAAACGTGCTAGTTTTTTCACCGACTCATATAAGAAACATTTACAGTGTGAGTGAGTGTACGTACGGGTATAAGATTAGGTGTGTTTTAATTATTTACGTTTCATATCTTGCTATCGTCAACAGTTTCGAAATTACGAGTATTTAGGGAGATTATATAACCCAGGATTTTGTATCGAAGAGTTTCTGGGGTTTCAGATTATACCGTACTCACTCTATATTCTACACGCAACACCTGTGCCTTTCCTCAAAATAAGCCAGCAGAAGCCACTTTCAAAGCTCTAGGATTGATGGAAAAATAATAGTCCCAAAACAACACTCCCAGAGGACACATGTATCAAACAAATCGCGGGGAGACTTTGATCTCAAAATATACGAGAAACTTCACCTTTTACGTGTTCGGGCGGAAAATAAAATGGCATGCAAATCTCACGCGTTTCACGCAGAACCCTACTTAAAAATTTAACGTGTAAACCGCTCGGTGAATAGTGTAAACGGCTAAAGAACTCCCCCGTCGGCAATTCTACAAAGTGCGGCGCAACAAAACGTCCGACACAATGGCGAGAGAGCTAAACGTTCAACGTTCACATTCATTATGTATTTGCACTCAGGGTACTGGCAAAAATGGCTTGGCAGTAGGCAGTAGGCTGTACGACGCAACAGGTTGGGCCCCCCTTCTGTTGCAACAAGTTATTTGGGCTCACATCCAAAAATGCATCGGCCGAGACGAAGAACTTTAGCCTGGCGGAAAGCTAGCTTCCTTTACCGCTATAGTTTCTGAGGCTAATTGAGTCAGAAGTGGAATCACGAGTGTCTGTTGATTGTGCGCGTATTCCAGTGTTTGCAGCCGTGCGTGCCGGACGTGGCTACGCATTCGCTCGTTCAATTATGAGAATGGATTTATTCGATTTCAATGTTTGCGTCCGATATTGAATTGGTATTGTGTAAACGTTGTGGTTTGTGCTTGAAAGCTTTCCGTTTGTATTAAATTCATTGTCGCTTTTATGTATTTAATCGATAGGTACTTGTAGAAATAAACCCTTGACATCAAAGGTCTTCCAATAAAAATATTTCATTTGTTATTCTGTGTATGAAGAGTATTGTTGAACGAGTAGCACGTACTTCGTCTGAAGTTTTGATTTGATTTGGTTTCATGATAATACTCGTACTATGATGAAACTTGTTTAAGTTTTCAACACATGCTAATCACTTATGCCGTCACCACAGACAACGCAATCACCCAATAATGTTGCCGCTCAAATCAGAAACTTTTATGAATGAGTATCAATAACTTTATATTTTTTTAAAGTTAAGATATGAAGTATATGTACATGTATATACTTATACATAAACTTATTTAAAAATAACTTTAAAGTTATTTTAACTTCTATCTAGTCCAATTTCTACGATGCCTCAACTCAGAAACTATATACATACCTACTCTTATAATACATCTATTGTACATTTTACCCAATCTGGCGTCTGGTCGAAGCGACGCGTGATCCGAGAGCTGGCACATTTTTGGCTCAAAGGATCAGCATTGCCATCCAGCGTGGTAATGCCGCCAGTGTTTTGGGCACGCTTCCGACTGACAGTGACCTGGATCAGTTGAGCTATCTATAGATCGTTTCTAACGATCCTTAGATAGCTTGACTAATCCTGTTGTATTTTGTAAATATATGTAAATATGTAGTAGCTTAGTTTATGTAAATAAATGTACATGCAATTTTTACCCAATATTTATAAATTTATTATTTTATATATTTATTATTATTGCTCATTGTACATTGTCATTATTTGTTTTATTTAATTATTTTGTTTCATAGTTTAAGGTGTACAATAAAGAATTCTCATTCATTCATTCATTATATTATGTAGGTAAGCGTAGATGCCTGCTATACAGCGTATCGTTATGCGGAAGTTTGTAATGTAATGGAGTTCGGTGGAGTCATTAAATTAATTATTATTTATTAACTTGAGAGATTGATGGCGAAGGTATTGAAATAGGGAGCTCCTTTCAAGTAATATAACTGATTACGTGCTCAGAAACTCTCATATTTACAGTAAAGGTAGAAAAATATACAAATACTAAGTATTAAAATATTATAAGCACACTTTTTACCAATTAATTAGCTAATTGGTTAAAAGTGTGTAACTTAGAAAACATCGGCTGATAAAGCGCAGTGAACATTTTATCGTTGTATCTGAACTTCGCTATAGAATACTAAGCCTAAACTCGATAGACAGAAGCTCTATATCTCAGCTTATCCACACACCATAGCTCTAAAGATCAGAATATATTATCTTGTCGTAGCCATCTACGCCTCGTAACTGCATCTACGCCTCGTAGCTGCAGCTACGCCCTGTAGCAACGTCTACGCTACGCTCCATAGCTGCCCAACTATTTTTATTAGTTTTGTCATTCTTGATAGTTAACGTCGGGTGATGTCCTGCGCGGTCATAAATTACATGAGACAAACGAAAAAAAAAAACACGATCAATTTCAAAGATGAGGTGAATAAAAATTATGTCAAAGGGGGTAGGTCAATGATATTCAATATCAATATCATTGGGGTAGGTAGTCAAGTAAATCCAAATTAAACGCGATCGTTGTACTTATGTCAATTATAATATAATAATAATATAGTTATATTATAAAAAAAAAAAAATTATAATATATATAATTATTATACTAATGCCGATGTATAATTAACTGATAAGAAACATAATATTCTTTTGTAAATCACTAAGAAAGATTCAATAATAGATTAAATAGTTCTATTACATAATTTTAAAAGGTTTAAAATTTAAAATAAATATTTAGCATAGCGCTTCATATGTAAAAAAGTCCTTATTTAATAGGCACCTATTTCTAATTTGCCGTCACCCGATAGCGAGCCTCTCCGTTTAAATATAATCCGAGGTGCTTATTGCGTATTTCACGTTTATTACGCAATCGCTCTATGTAGGGCTCGGGAATTCAGGAAAACCGGAAAATTCATAATCCTTAGAAAAAAATCCTTCCTTACAATCAGCGATGACAAAATATGGAACATTCGTCTAAAGGAATTAGATGCGTACGTATGTTATTACAAAAACAAACAAGTAGGTACCTAGGAAGTCTGTAACCGATTTACCCATTTACCACCATTATTTATAATTTCATGACGACTGTTACGTAAAGTTCTAAAATCGATCTTATTTCCTAGGAGTTTAGGTTCTTCGCTTGCAGTTTAGTTGAAACGAAAGTTTGCGATGTAACTGTAACGATAACGATTGAGATGCTTCCATTATTTATTTGCTTGTGTTTATTGCTCACTGCGACAGTTTAAAAAATACTGACTTTTTTTAAATCTACAAGGTGAAGGGAATTGTTAAAAATATCTTTGCGATCTTAGTGGAGATAATCCCACTCATATAATAAAGCTGAAAGTTTGTGAGTTTATTTAGTTTGGATATTTGGATGTTTGTATGTTTGTGTAAGGATCAGGCCCAAACGACGAAACAGTTTACAATGAAATTTGGTAAGGTGAAAGGTATAACTCCAGAATAGCATATAGGCTACTTTTTATCCCGAAAAACGTTTTTGAAAACCAAAAAATATGTAAAACGACAACGGGAATAATGCATAAACACTTTAGCAGTACTCTGTTTGACACAAAGAGCACTGCTCTAAGGTTGCCATGACAACCAATAACTTTTGACTTTTCAAAATGGCGATGTCATTTCGTTCTACTATGCTTTGAACTATTTTAAAGACAGCAAATCCAAAAATGAATCACTGAATTCATTTTTTTTCATGGGTTGGATTGGAACAAGGTAGTTCAATCTCTAGTTTGTATGACGAAACAATGCGCAGACGAAATCGCGCCCGGGTCCACTAAAAGGTATATATTTTTTTAATATTAGTAAGGCTGTAGAGTTAATTTGGATTCAAAGAGAAGCCTAATTGGATTTTAGTCGGAGAAGAGTGAAAAACCGTTTTCTCCATCACTATACCGTGTCGCACCGGAGACCATTCATTACGATGTTAACTACTATTAACGAACGCATTATTACATTCTTAATTGTTGTTACCGAGTTAATAATTTACGTTCACTTCGTAATAGTTGACGTTGCTTCTAAGTTTTCCAACTGGAAGGTTATCTTGTTAATTAACTTGAAATATGTTGTTATTTAGCTAAGTGGAGCCAGACGCGAAATAACAAAAAACCGGCCAAGTGCGAATCGGACTCGCACACGAAGGGTTCCGTACTATTATCTATAAAAACATCAAAATCACGTTTGTTGTATGGGAGCAGTATTTGTTGTTATAGCGGCAACAGTAATACATCATCTGTAAAAATTTCAACTGTCTAACTATCACGGTTCATGAGACACAGTCTGGTGACAGACAAACGGACAGACAGCGAAGTGTTAGTAATAGGGTACCCGTTTTACCCTTTGGGTACGGAACCCTAAAAACAAAACTTATGTCATCCTAATTGTGAAGATAAAAAGTTGAGGTCTTACAATAATTATAGACACTGTGTTGCACAATGCACAATTCCACATTCCATACATCGAGCGCTGAATGTACAGTCTCTGGCAAAGCGCTTTGAAAGCTTTTTTATCTAAAACTCCTACCTAGATACTACCACACTACATAGAAAAAAATAAAACTGGCACTTATGCGTTCACGTCACTACGTAAAACTAGTTTGAATAAATAAATTGAAATGGAGGTTTAGAGTTTATTTGAGTAGTCGGCACAGGCACTCTCATCACAATAAATAAATAAAACATGGAACTGACAACAGTTTAACAAAACCCAATCATTCAAAAGGCCCGTCCATTTCTAAATTAGAAACCTATCGGAACAACAATCGTGGCTTCACAATAACAATCTATTGTGGGCGAAACATAAATATATCCCATATTTCGTCCCTTGGTCGCGACCGTTCCATCAACGGAGATTTATTTCGCTATTTCGGCCCAAAAATACGTCGGCACTGTTGACCCTACACCTAAACAAACATACCTATTGTGTGTTATGTAGATGTAGTCGACAGATCGAGATCAACAGTAAATAACTGCTAGGAGACAGGGAGTTTCCTGTCAAACTGACACTTAATAGTGTGCTCCGGCAGGGGTGGACCTAGGCTCTGAGTTATTGGCTGTTTGCCGGCCCAATCTAGGCCCACAGAATCTATGTGAACGATATTGTTGGCGACCTTGAACTTACCTACTCAAGAAATCTATTTTAACTTGATTAATAGGTAACCTTGTGGAATTTAGAAATTGTTTGAATTCTACTGGAACATACTCGTAAAATCTAACCGAAGAACCGATATCATCAGAAATTGTTTATTTGGTTACCATTTTTAAATCTCAGATAAGAAAAACGCCCCCCTAAGAGAGTCTTATATAGAGCTAGCCTTCTTGACAGCACAAGTTTAAGCTACCCCGTTCGCTTTTGAGCTAAATTCAAAGACTATGAAATCGCAAATAATGAATTAGGCACGTAAATGAATGCCTGAGCACAAACAGTTCGGTCCTGGCCCGGCCGAGCGGAAGCGCGCGAACAGAGCCAGAGGCGGATGCTTGCGGGGAGGGGGCTCATAATAGCCTCTGTGCATCGCTCCCATCTGCCTACACTGGGTTTCAGCTAGATTATGTCAATGATAGAACATAATTAACGAGGATCGGTTATCCTTGATCCGACTATGGGGACAAACGTGGTGTTCTTGCGAAAAATGTAATCAATAATTTTATGAATTCGTTTTTTTAAAACGAACAATACATAATTGTATACCAATAGGTATTGTAAAGAAAGTTTGTGAGTTGTATGTGGAAGGTTTCTGAAACTATTATGCCCGGTAGACATCGCTATAAGAGCAGCGCAATTTGTTTTGGCATCCAAGTTAATTAAATCTTTGACTTTCTTATGAAAGAAAATCTTAAACCATGCTACGCTCAGATCAGGCTTTGACTAAATTATGTTAGAGAAGAAAATCTCAAACCATGCTCCGCGTACTTCAGAATCGAGCAAGCTGCGTCATAACTTCCTATTAACAGTGCACGTTCGGGGCCGACGACAGATAGCCCTGATACCCTGCATTACCGGCCGGCATTGTGTCCGCTCCGAGCCATTTCAAACGCTGATTGTGCCATTGTGAGGACCGGAGTCGACTCGCCAATATTCCGAGATCCTTCATCTTTTCCAACTTTGGGAATGACGCAATCAAGTATGGGTTTGATTTCCATTTTCCGCGTTCGGATGTTTTGGTTTGGAGGTTGATATACCTAAATGAATGTAGTAAGAAGTAAAAATATCTACGTTGTTGTAAGACGATAACTAATGTAAGATGACAACGATCTATCTATTAATGCTTTAGGACACATCCGCCAGATTCCACATTCTTCAGATCATTTATTTATTCCACATTCGTCAGATTTTTTTTACCTCTGACGAAACGATGATTCCTCGTTCGTCAGATTCCATTATTCTACATTTCTGGCTAACCTAACCAAATGGGTCGTTGGTTAGGTTATGTTAGGATAGTGAAAAAACCATGCGCAAGGCGAGCGAGCGAAGCGAGTGTGCCGCGGCAGCGGCCGCCGAAGCGCCAGAAATAAATAAATCTGACGAAAGGGTCATTAGAAGTTATCCACATCCGTCATTCATGACGAAACTGAACTGAAATTATACAAAAAACTACTTCTGACGAAAGTGGAATCTGACGGATGTGATCTAAATCCTATTAATACTTTAAATAAAAAAAATATCTAAGCTAAAAAAAAAATGAACATTTTAACTACCAATTCCGCTTCAGAAAGGTCTTTTATATAAGGGCACTTAATGACTTTGTAGTATCAAACGATATCTAATACTAAATTAAGTTAACCCTTTTCCTCAAGTTGTGTATATTTGAATAATTCGTATTAAGCATCGAATATTTAACTTTTAACAACTTCAGTTTGGCTACAGGAGATAATTAATTTGTTTTCAACTTTCAGACCCACTTATTCCACAATTTTAATGAAATTGGAGCGAATATCCCACTAGGAAAGTTTGCTTTGTATTGAACGTCAGCTATACCTACTGATGTTAATATTTTACTATAGAATGTTATACCACGGTTCTACAGATGTTTATCTTTAAAAAAAAAACTTAGGCCTATACATCTATATTAGATGATTTTATACAGCGTTAGGAGACAATCCATGCCTACACTTAACGGGACGCTGTAGTGCCTGGAACATTGTTTGAGATGGAATAGGCTTGCCCAGCACCTAAACCATCTCAGCTTAATCAGCCTGACTCACAGGAAAGACGACGTTAATACGTGTGGAGCTGACTAAGCTGTGGGTTTCCTCACGATGTTTTCCTTCACCGTTAAGAGCTCGTGTTAAAGCGCATATAAATATTACGAAACGAAAAATCCATTGATGCACGGCCGGGATTTTAACTCACATCCTTCGGATTGAAAGTTGAGGCACAACCCCATTCGGCCAACACGGCTTACTTAGCTTTACGGCGTAGGTAATTGGACCACAGATATAAATGAACTTTTTTGTTGTTTAAAATGTGATCGTATAAAAGTACCACCGTATCGCTATAGGTATATATATATATAGGCTAGGTAGACATTTTCAGATAAAGCTAAATGCTTTTGAAGATGTCTAAGGGGCATTTAGAGGCACATCCAATAACATAATGATGTCACATGCACACGTTTTGTAGAAGTAATTATTCTATACTGTAAAATTACTGAGCTCTCTGTGACACAATCACATTATCAGCATTATCACGTACAGTAATCTTCGGAAACCGCAGTGTTCGGGTTTGCTTAATTGAAACACAAATAGCTAGGTGTGATTGGAGCTATGGGGGATTTAACTAGTTTCAACCGCTTTTAATCCTTCACTAAGAGCTCAGGGCGTGATGTTGAAAGGGTGGGCCTCAGGCGTTTTTGTACTGAAACTACGCCAGTTTAGGCCTAATCGAATTATTTAAGTTGAAACTATTGTTTTAGTTTGGATTACGTTACTGTTCTGTTCGTACCTATGAAAATATTCAATAGATTCTCATAATTCGTGCAAACATTACTGTACACTTGCAAAATGCTATTCAAAGATTTAAAAGATTAGAACATGACTACGTAGAGCTTTCTTCGAAAGAGATATTGTGATGATGATTAAGGTAGAATACTTATAATATTACTCGGGTCTTTAAGAATCGGTTGCCAACACAACCATCAAAATCAGATAAGTAAATACAAAAGTACATAGACTGTTAAAATTACTTATAATTTGGTATTTAGTTTTTAGAATACTCTTTACTTTATTTATTTTTAGTAGTTTAGTAGTAGTTTCTACTACTTAGGTAATTATTTTTAAGACAATGCACTTTTACAGCAGCATATTATTTTAATTTAATTTTAATTTTAATTGATTGATTTTACTATAAAGAAAAATGAATTAGTTTTTTCTATCTGCTACTTTCTATTGTCTTTTACCCGTCTTGTCTGTTTTATAGCTGCGACTCTTACATTTAAGTTAATAAGTAGTGGCGATGATTCTGTTGTTCATAGACTAAACTTATTTAAACTAAAACTTGAACGTTCTTATTTTGTTCTAAATAGAGACGAAAACGGCATGTCACCACTAGTGACATTACTAAAATTATAATCAAAATGGAGTCTCTGAGCTTCTGTAGCAGCTGATAGACACAGCAAGCAAAATGGTGTTGACTAATTTAACCCACAAATACTTGATTTTGACTAAAAATAAGTAATTTTAGAAATGTCACTGTAATAGTCATTCTATTATGGACTTTATCGTATACAAAATACGAATGAAGCATTTTAGTTTAGTTAACTTTAATCAGTGCACAACAGAATCGACGCCAGTGACTTAGTTTAATATCTACCATGTACCTAAGTGACAAGCACCTACGGCGAATAAATGAGTATGAGTAAATCGTCTTCAAAAAAAGAATACGAGTACAGCACTTTTTTTTTAAACTTTAGAAATCAATTTTATGTTTTCAGCATAAAATTCTGAAGCCTATAGCCTCTGTAGTTCATAAGATCCCCTTATAATTACGAACGTTTAGTTTAAATACAACTCATAGCTTTATGTTCCAAATAAAACAACTACTAAGCATACGTAACTAATTTTAAGCCGTTTTGATTGAGCAATAAAGCATACCACCTAAGCTCTTAGCCCGAAAGTAGTGAGCTCTAACTTAAACCGACCCAATATAAACGCGGCTTTACCCTTGTTTTATTAGACCGAGGTCCATAGATGGCCGGAGTAATTCTCTTAGAAAGGCTTTGTGCATAGTGGGACGGATTGTAAAACTGCTTTAGATTTAAGGAGATTTCGCATTTTTTTTTTGTTTTTTTTTTAATTAAACTGTTAATTGTTTACAGCTGATGTTTAACTAATAACTTTTTTCGTAAAGCATCATCACGCATGAGTTTTACAGACTTTTATTAAAAATAAATGAATTATGAATTCAATCGAAGTTACATTTTAGGAATTTAGCTTTATGTAGGTACTTTTGTAAAACAAAGTCTTGAAAAACAAACTAAAATATGCAGCATTCTTCTTGAAGTTTCCATCAAAATTTGATTCGATTTATGTACTCGTCACTCCTCTTAACTCCGTCTTGCGCTGCGCCTTACGTTCCGTTCCACGCAGGCATTGTTCCATAAGAGGGTACGAGCTAAAAGCCCGCCTTCAACTTAATTGGAATCTTTTACAGTTTACTTGGGCAATAAAGGAGTCTGAATTACTTAAGTACAACGCTTCGTAAGACGAAGGATTTACCTCCGATGTGCCTGCTACAGATGTAGGGATAAGTGCCCATGTTGTGAGATACGAGTCCATAGGCTTGTGTTTAACTTTGAACAAGTAAATTGTACACGTTATTGAATTCAGCAGAACTGTTAGGGCATTTTGTGAGCATTTGAATTGTTTAATACAGGGTGTGGCAGAATTGTATCTCATTGAACACTTTTCTTTTTTTTGTAATTAGAAAGTTTGGTTCGTAGAAACTTTATTTTAAAGAACCAGTGGCTTTATTTTATTGGAAAGATTCAGTCAGCTTAAGAAATTAATTACATTTCCAGGAAAAAACAAGGTTATCTCCAATTACAAAAAACTCCAGAGTTATTGACCAAATCAAATTGTAAGATTTTGCT
Organism: Epirrhoe tristata; assembly: GCA_951394285.1. Taxonomy (NCBI): domain Eukaryota; kingdom Metazoa; phylum Arthropoda; class Insecta; order Lepidoptera; family Geometridae; genus Epirrhoe; species Epirrhoe tristata. The sequence goes on from OX596145.1 coordinate 6,365,141, forward strand.
GAGATGCCATTCGCTACAACATTGAGTCCATGCATGCCATTATTAATATAACCCAAGGGGACATTTTGTTACACAATGTTGTTTTGGGATGACAGCAGGTAACACCGCGGGGCGCAGATAATATCCCAATCAATTTACTACACTGTAGAAATTCTTTACATCTTCATAGAATTTGTTTTACAAGCTTTTCTGTTTTATTGTTACATTAGCTTCAATATTTTATGCTCTTTTTTATCATCTTATTATAATAGAATCTTCATCCATTATAAATAACATTTAACATGAAGTGAAGTGCTTCTATTAAAATGTATATTATGTGTTTCACTACGTCGGGAATATTTTATGTAAAATGTTGTATTTATAATTTCTTTAGCAAAACATTCTGTTATTCAACAACAAAGCGCCGACCGTGGCATCTCTGCGAGGCTCTGTTTAATATCCACAAGTATTATCCATACATACCTATACTACGTAAAACACGAAAGAATTTCAACTGGCCCTTACGAGTTTCGGGCAATAACTGCCTTTTGTATTATTCATCGTCCAATTATTGTAAAAGGAGTTTTCTGTTCCCTCTGTTCCGAGTAATGCGCAGGTAGAGAGGGCTTGTTTAGTTCCAACAATTGGCTCGGCCCCACTTGATCGTGTACTTTCATTATTCAATATTATATCAAACGTCTCGGAGTAGAAAATCTCGTTTTTGTGAAAAGAAACTCCGGAAATGCTTCAATTTTATTGTTCCGGCCTTTGACGCACGAGGACTTATTCGAATTTACCTGTGTTATCGTTCCACATTTTTGTACATATTAGGACGGTCAAATATATACTGAAACTTTAATTTACCCTTCCACTTAAGGGAAAATTTGATGAAACTCTCATTTACACTCACGGTATACTAGTACAAGTAATACACAATACACAGGAAAAACAACGCCTGAAAATAAAGCCGGGTACAGACCCGTTTTAATTTGCGGCTGTCGATATTGCAGGCCGCAGTGCGCGAATTAGAGGCCTTACTTTACTTTTTTCGTGAGCATGTAATAAGCCGAATTAATCCCGAATGGCCGGCGTGTATGACAATTTTCCTAGTTATGAAGCTTCGTGCTTTAGCTTTATTTAGATTTATTTAGCTGCAGCTTTAAAAGAAAGATCTTAATTGTATTTTGAAAAGGGTGCAGTTTCATGTTTTATCTTATAAAAAGTGTGTTAAAGAATTATTTGTAAAAAACCTACACTCAAATAGAGAGAGAAAAAACCTTTTTGATTTTGGTGCAAGCTCAAGACGTTATTTAAAGTAATCATTCGCGAATCCTTCGAAACTTGGAGTATAATAACAGTGGAATTTAACATAATAAAGATAAGCGATAGGACCTCCCAGATTAGCGAATGTGCCACGAGTATACGATATGTGATCCTGCGAGATTATGGGATTGCAGGCCCCTGGGCACGAAACTTACGTCAGGATAACTGACTGTACTTGCAGTTATAATGCCTTGGCTATACTTTACTCATGATATTTTATTATATTACTATAAAAATATTGTGTGGCACATTTACATAAAACAAGCAATAATATTTTGCATTGTATCATTTACATAAAATGTCTTGCTAGTAAAACTAGATGAATTTGCGCGAATTATATACCGTAAGGTTTATACCTGTTTACTTCACGGAAATAAAGGTAAATTAGACCACAAAACAGTGACAAAATGTTTCCAGGCAATAAAGCGACAATATAACCAAATTAGGGCACCCACTAACTTTACGATCTTACCCTATCCCGGCACAGGGCAGCTTCAAAAGACGCGGTTGCTCTCTCATTTAGAACTCTTAAGAAACATATTTCTTATTTCTGCTTATAAACGTTTGTTTATCAATAGAATAGAATTTATATTCAAAATGTTGATCTATTGGCTATGTTTTTAGTTCACAAAAACTATTTGTCACTAAACAATGTCACAGAAAATATACAAGAAGACACCAGCTAGTCTTCATTACCTGTGGCGAAGGGCAATAACTTAAAAACACAGTTAAATTCAAATTGGCTATAAAATGGTACCCTCCACGGCCTTAATAACTTAATAAATTACTACAAAACTTAGGTCTAAATAGAAACAAAGCCTGAATTAATGAGACGAATGACATTGGCCAGGTTTGTTCATTGTTTTGCAATCGTGTCTTATTTTATGATAAACAATCTATATACCAGTTTTTTTTATTAATTTTCCTGTTAAAAAAAACAGACACAAAAGTAAAAATGACCTATTTATTAGTAGGCCACAAAAACCCCTCCGTTGAAATAAATGCAATACATTCTGCTAAAATGGCTATAAATATGAAATACGGTTCGCCAGGTGATCAGCTCGCTAAACTTGGTAATCCATAATAAAACGCTTGTCTTAATAAATTATTAAAAGATAAGTAGGCCTCAGATGAGGATGGATTTAAGAGGCTGCCAAACGGAGCATTTTATGTGTCTGGGGGACTCAGTCGCACTGAATGAATGAATTCTATTGATACTTGAAAGTGTACGACGACAAAAATGTGAAGAGGCCTTTACTTTATTCCAGTAGAATGTTCTTTATTAGATTTAACTTTCGTGATAATTTTTATTGTAACTAATAGAAGTTTAATTTTTTATATTCCATTGATTGAATCATTGAATGACATCAAAATAATTTAAATAAACTTAAATACAAAATTTTAAGTAACTGTCGGTTAGAAGGTATGACTTATTTCTTAAAAACAGGGCAAGGGCAAACTTAAAATTTCAATTTAAGTGCCATAATTACAAAAAAAAAATATTTCTATAATAAGTAATTTTGTAAATACCTTCTAGGAACAGACATTGGCATGCGATGCTAAATCGTACGTGCTTATACCGTGTCGTGTAAATGCACCTTTACTCTCAGAAATTCTTTTACAAATCGAATTATAACTGAATTTGGACCGAAACTCGACTATCCTCATTTGATCTACGTAGTTTCACATGAAATAAAGACAAAAGTCTGCGAATAAAATAAACGGATCCGCGACAAATTACATTTCAAATAATATTGTGGATGCGATCCTTAGCTCAGTAATATTGTAGTGATCGGTCGTCAGTGGAGCGTAAAAGTCATAGGGGAGATGAAAAGAAACGAAATAAGGAACACATTATTTCCAGTAGGTCGGCAATCAGAGACGATATAATCTTCGGACTCGTCAGACGAATGTGCTGAAATATGATTGTGGTGTGTGAAAGTGCCTTGGAATATTATTATCTGATCTGCAATTTATACATGTATGCATACAACATTGAGAGCGTTATGTACAGTCAGCGTAACCAATTGGTAACCACTTAGTAAGGCGGTTTGTACTGCAGGGGGGTAACCAGTTGGTGACGCTTACCTTACCTACACTGTGATCTACTAACACCTCCAAGGATACCTGAAGATGTAAATCTTTTGTGGATTCAGACGTCCGTATTTATGTTTGTTATAAATGGTTTTATCATGATTTTTGTCCTGGACATAAGAAAAATGTAATCAGGCGTCAATGTTTAGAGGATTTAAAATGTATCTCGAAACTATTGCTAAGCAGCTACGAAATGGCATTTATAATCAAGTTAATTATATTCGCATGGAAGCAAAATAAACAGGATAAAAGAAAAAGCAGAAGTCGATGATTTTCATGGAATTTTCCGAGCGGCTCAGTATAAGCCGTCTCTTGTCTGTGCTCGCGAGCTCGCAAATTGGATTCATTCAAGCAATCAATGCGGCAGGCGGCACACTCCAGGACCACTACAATCTTCTATACTCCAAGAAATTCTTTACCTGCTCCGCCGACGAGTCCACTGAGGAAAATTGAGTTCCGACTTCATTAGCCCCCGACTTGCTAGGCGAGATTTAAAAAAAAACTTTTTCATAAGACGTTTAGGCTCGAGTCAAGTTTTCCATCAACAAAATTAAAGTACCCGCTTTAATATCAAAACTTTGCCTTAATGGATTTCGAAATTTTACATTTATTATACGAGGGCGCTCTGTTACAAAGTAGATAATCAATTTATATTAAATACACGGCCATTTTGGGCTTTCTTTTCGCAAAAGGCTTATCGTGATTCATGCTTTAATATAAACTTTTTATATTCATTTAAAAATATTACGCCTCGTAAAGGTAATTTAGTGAATGATAATTAAAAGATAGTCTCATTTATCGTCAATCAAAGACGTTTTCTCTGAAATAAATTCAGTTCTCAGCAGTGCCTTAAATAGGAAGCGATGTCTCACTTTAAATACCATCCATTTAACATTTACATTATCTCTGAACGACAAACGACTGCGTCCATTAATTCAGGACCCGCTGCACTGCACTAAAAAAACTTTATAAGAAGTTTTGTAAAAAGAATCAAATAGCATTAACCGCTTAAGTTTCGCCCGCGGCGGCTCTCACTCTTGCCTCATTAATTTTCATCTTTCGCTCGGCACCCAACATAATTCACCGTTGAACGCTTCCATATTACGTGATAAGCGTACTTTTATAACTGGGCAACACTGCACTTTTATACGCGGCGTCAAGTCGCTGGAGTGTTGACTGCTGATAGCGCGCGGTTTATTTATAAAACAACGGGTTTCCGCTTCAAGTGAATTCGTATTCTCTTTCCCGTCCACGACTCAGGACCTCTGATGCGTATTGTTCCCTCTTTTCAGACGTAGGGATACGTTAAAAAATGACTGTTTTGTTTCAAAAGGTAATGTTGATTTCGCGCCGTTCTCTTAGGGAGGTCGTTAAGGGTGGACACTGTAGGGTTAATAAATCTTTCATTCGCTCGTCCGTGAGTTTTTCGCGGCAGCTTTTTGCGTAGTTTTAATAATGTAAGAATAGACTTTGATGACTTAATGAATAGGAATCAGTTTATTATAGAAATAATTTCCTGGAAATGTTATGCATTGGTTTGAAGTGGAGTTGCTTGATCAAACATCCAGAGTGAAGGGAGATTCAAGAGTGAACAATATTGTTCAGGGAAGTTTGAATGTATTCAGTAATGCTCAAAGTAGGGTAGGTACCTAGATATTTTGTTCTTTGACTTAATTGTAATATAATGTCTTAGTTACAGACAGGCAAATGTTACAATCCTTGTGGTCATAGCAACGTCCACTCGTAGACAAGAACTCCCAATCAATCAATGTTCACAGTAGGTGTAGTTCGCAAAAATACTTTCCTATAATGAACATGTTCACCTTACTCCCGTTACGGTCACTGAGTTCGGTACAAGTTTTTTAATCATACTTTCGTACGATCGCACCAACTTTCTCCGGCACCGTGATGATATTTTCTTAAAGAAATGGTAATGGTAAAAATAATAGAAGCAGAGGTGATATTTTATTCAGTGAAATACTACCTACTGTTTGCGTGGCCTTAGATCTTGCAATGTGGGTATCATACATATTGGTACTTATAATTAATTTTAAATTTGGATTTTTTTTAAAAAAAGGACATCGTTTTGGACTAGATGACCTTGCTTTATAAAATGATCCTAATTGATATTATGTTTATTATATTATTTATCCTATTGCTTCATGAGTAGGTAAAAAAAAAATCTTTATAATTTTTTTTGGTGTCGTACCTACCTTTTTACATGTTATGGTAAGCTTGGGTTGTATTCTAACGCTGACTGTTCACAATCAAGCTAAATGTTAGCATTCTCTTTGAAAATGTACAAAGAACCTGAGTGCAAGCAATGATTGGGTCCAAATATCACGGGCCGAGATTCCGAGAGAGCTCTTTATTCGGAGCGCCGCAAGCATTCCCTTGTTATTCTATGCAAATTACAGACCCCGGCCGAATGTAGACTAAACGGGCATTTCGGAGATTCGAGTTTTTATGCAAACAGACCTAAGTTATTCAAGTGCGCGCCTTTGCATGAAACTTGCATACAGAAATGGTTGAATGCGCTAACGTTTATACGCTTACCGCGCGCTTGTTAGGTTATTCTGGGTGAAATCATAGTTTTGTGCTGTATTTAAAGTGAGCTGGTTGTTTTTCTTATACTTTGGTAAGATTTCTGTAAATAACATTTCCAAGAGCATATTGTATTTAAAGAGAAACTGTTGTGATTCTGAAATAAGGTAACATAAATTCTAGCTAGATTTTTATTAACATGGGGTAAAGCGATTTTAGAAAGAGCTTGCGACACGCATAATACAATAGTTTATTCATCATAACTTCAGTTAACCACTAAGCGTTATATAACTCACAAAGAACCACAAAGTTCAGCATCTTCCATGTTCCGCCAAGCTTCAGGAAGATTTCACCGACAGTTTAACTAACACAATTATATCAAGTTTTAAAAATATTTTTAGCTAAGCTGAAATTATTCTTAAAGCTTTAAGATTATGCACAAACCTCCAGAGATGGGAAAAAGAAATGCCTAAATGAAAAGTAAACAGAATTCAAAAAAGGGAGAGCCTAATTATTTGAGACAAAGATTTGTTGGATCATAGCTGTTTACGTTGTTTTTTGTTAGACTACTTGGAACTTTATAACCAGAAAATAAGAGTTGATTGCTGTTTTGAAGTGGTAATTATAAAGTTTGACTGACGTGACATACCTATCTACTTAAAAATGTATCCACTTTTGTTGTTGACTGTGCAAGTGTGAATAGTCTGGAAAGATCTAGAAAGCAAATAAAACCCAGTTCTATAAATTATCCCACAAATCAGATTAAACTGCAAAAGAACTTTCAGTACAGTAAAATACCTATCTCCGAACTCCTAACGTGTCCTGGACCCATGCCAATGTGTTGATCTTCTATTTTATCTTACCTAATACTAGCCAGTGTTGTCCAAGTTACCTACCTACGCAAAATTGCCATACGGAAGTATTTTTAAACTTTTTAACCCCAAAAAAATAAAGTTTGAATAAAAGAAAATGATTACTTGTCATCATCATCTGCAGCCGGATTTTACACCACTGCTTTCTTCCTTTGCCTTTGCCACTTTACTGGTCCTGCGTTAAACCTGATCCAATGTTATTCTATTCGATGATTGAAATAAATTTTAGCCTTAGTATATTTTACTTCTAGAAAATAGTATAAATGTTCATATAAGTATTTTCTATTTTCTACAACTCATTCAACAAATTTTAATATTATAAGCAAAAGCTCTTGTAAAGTAAACAGTAAGATAATTTCCGCACTTTTATGGATCATACGGAAACTCCGATCACAAACCGCACCTTGATTAATCTTGTGGACGGACAAACAAACCTTAGGGTTATAAAACTGGCTATGATTCACAGGATGCGCACTTTTATCGTTTGTTGGATTTATTGTGGAGTTTCAGCAAAATGTACCTAATGTTGGAGATAATGTGATTGAGCCAGTACTCGTTTTGTTTATTTTGTTTGATCCTAAACAACGAACAGTATCTATAAACTACGTGTTCACTGAAACTGTAGATGAAAATTCTCATCAAACTATAAAAAGCTCCAACTACCAAATAAAAGCAACATTTCCATAGTTTCCATTATACAAATTAGAATTCTCTCTCCATATTTTCTTTCTTCTACCTTTTAAAAGCTCTAAATCATGCATTTTAAAATGCGCAGTAAGGTAGCGCATAGATTGGTTCGCGCTAACTAGTGAATAATTACACAATGATCCCTATTACAAATGCAAAAATGAGGAGCTCCCGATGCATACATAACGAGCCCTTGTGGCGCGGTGCAAGGAGTGCGAAAAACGCGACACTGAGAGAACTGAGAAACAGATAAAAATTAAAAATAACCAATATAGCACATACTACAAAATTATTTTGTTTTGATGTAAATCTGTTCACTGTTAGGATAGTCGCAAAGCTGGTAAGGTAAGGCTATTCCATAACTGTGCCACCAAAATCTTGGTAAGTAGGTACTTATACATTTTTGTGTATTGTGAAACTGTTTTAATTCAAGAATATTGAACTCATGGTGCTTTGATACGGTCCAATGAAAACAGACTCCGTTCCAGGCAGTCTGTATGAGAAGCGCTAGAAACTGTTCGAAGTAGTCGTAAAGTCCAAATATCATACCGTCTCCTTTTCAGTATAAAAATGCTTTTATGAACATCTATCTCTACTGATTCTACTGTCTTTCTGGTTGACTTGTATAGTGTTACATATATTTTTCTTGAAATTGTAGGTACGTACTCGTATCTCCACTTCATAGGACAAAACGAAACGTTAGCAGGGGCGAATCAAATCTGATACCATGATCACGGGACAAAGACCCAGCCAGATGGCCCTATGTGTCAGTCTGATTCAAGGCATAATACATTCACATTTGGACTAAAAGGCCAAGATTGAACACATTCGGCCTTACTAATAAATGTCGTATAAAGTTATGACAGGGCAGGTAAAGTCATAACTTTATATGACGTTTATTAGTAATGCAGATTGTGTTTTGAGGTTCTGGTTATTGGTGTTGAACATGAATATTCTGCAAGTTCTATAAGCCTATGCACTTAAGCCGCCGTCTCCTTACAGCGAGCGGCGAGCGACGGCCGAGCAAACACCCGTCGGTAATGACTGGACAAACAGACATCTGCATACGCCTGCAACGCTGCACTTCGTTGAATTTATTACGGCACCGCGAAAAGATCATTTCGTTTTTTAGCTGCCATTATGCAAAAGCTCTTTGCTTTTAATTAAAATGATAGATTGGTTCTCACATTATCATAAAAGCGATTTTAATCTGGCAAGGTTCAAGTCATTCTTTAACTACTTCTTTAACTTTTTAAGAAAACATCTTACTTATTATTAAACGAATTAAACGCAGGCATAAGATTAAGATATTAATGTTGTTATCAAAATAATCAATTTGTAAACTGTGATTGAGATAAACCGATGCTACAGCAAATTGTCAGTTGAAACGCAAATTATTCCCCAGTATTAATAGAGTTCACATGCCTCTAATCCAAATATCCACTAAAGGACCGAACTCTAGGCGCGCTCCATAAACTAATATGCATTTATGTATTTGCTCGTTTAATATCTTCATCACGTTTCCACTGCGGCGATAGGAATAGTAATGGCTATAGGACCTTTTATGGAATCTTTTGGTTTATATTGATGGAATATTTGTTTTTCAAACTAAAGCAATGGCGTCAACAAACATGGCTTCTTTTTTTATTACCGATTTTCTGTGTTTTGGTTGCTTCATTTCTTAAGACTTTTTGCAACAAAATTAGGTCAACGTTGAGATCATTCTAAAACCAGCTCTGGGGAAGACAGCAGCTACGGTGTTTTTAGTCCACGAAAACATTCCTTCCAAAGCATGAAAGTGTTCAGTCATTATGGCAACTACCAGTCACTTTTGATACCACGCGGTACATCACTTCGGCAATCTTACAAAGAAGAAAAAGTTGAGAAGTGATTGTTTGCAGCCTTTTATACATGTGATACCCTCTAATTATGAGAACACTACACCTAAGACATTTTGTTTTAAACTCTTGAATGTAAGGTGTAAACCTGTGTTGGGTATCCTTAATAAATAAATAAACACTCGCCACAACGTTAATAACTAAACCACTTAGTTGACTGTACATTGCTAGGCGCGGAGAACTTTGTACTGGAAACTGATTTAATGTACGTAGGTAGCATAAGATTATGCGGCGCTCAGATGCCGAGGCTAGAGCGTAGCTTTTGTTATTTTATGTTAATAAAAGTACAGCTACAATCTACTTGAACGGTTTCAGGGTAAGCAATGATCGCGAAATACATTTTGGTTATTCTATAGAAAGTTTTCAGTGATCTTGACATGACTAAACTCTTTCTAGTGAACTTTGTAAAGGTATGTAAATTATGAAGTACCTTTACAAAATACATAGTTCCTAAATAAAATTTGCTTTAACTTTAAGAATATTACTATGATATACCTACCAGAAAAAAAAAAATTAAGATTTTTCTAAACTAACTAGTGTATTACAAAGTTACTATTACAATGTCATTATCTTAAAAAAATACTTTGCTTGAATGACTTTGCAAAGGTTGGTTAAGTGTGAATATTTAAAAAAACTGAAATTATTTTTCAAAAACTTTCTCATACACATCGCACACCTGTAAAGCTTTCACATAATTCAAATACACGAGTCAACAGAGTAAAGTTCAAAAATGGGATTTAGTCCGCGCACTCAGCGCAAACTCATCTGGGAGCCATAATGATGATGCTCGCGTCACGATCATCAGCGTCACGGGTGTACCACTCCATAATTTTATCGAGAACAGAAATGGCAGAATGTTGAGTTTTGAATAACCTGCAAGATTGACAAAAAAAATATACGAAAGGCTTTGGAATCGCTATAGTTTCTTGTGTGGCAGCTAAAAACCTTATTATCTCCTGTTTGAGATCTACATTTTAAGAGACAGACTAACAAAATTATAGACAATGTATGGACTTTGTGAATCAAGTTATGAGTAAGAAAGAATTAAAAGAGACACCGATAAAGTGGAATGGAAGAAAAAAAAACTTGTATGACCTCACATAAAATTGGAATAAGAGCCGGGATATGACTAAATAACAGTATTGAAGTCCATCACACACCTACTTGAAAGTATTGAGAATATAGCGCGTGTTAGAGCTCCCCTGGGAGCGGCAACGTGCTTAACAAAAGCAAAAAATTATGGCTAAAAGGACTAAATTCCTAAGCAATTATAAAAATCCCTGTTACATTCTCAAAATTTTGGTTAAATTGGCACCCGTGATCCTGACAGCCGGTCCGATAACCCAAGCTCTTGCGTAAGTCGATCGAATATTCCATCATTACCTTAAGCTCGGGGTAAATCGACGATTTTCGACAACTCCGACAATATCCCAGTGCACAATATGTCACGTTTGGTGATACGCATACATATGTAAATGTTTTCAATAAGGCGCTGGGACGCCGGAGGGTGTACTGGTTATACTGATTCCTTAACTTTTCGGGCTCATTGTCAGCGTTCTTTTTTATTTATTTACTTCAATTGAAAATCAATGAACAATTTAAAATAATACGCCACTCAAACTTTTTGTTTGAAAATCATGTAAAACTGAAATAACTACTAGATAGCAAAACTTTAACTGTCAGCAAGTGAACAAACTACTAAGTGTTTAAATAAAAACCTTGTAAAGCTCGGTACGAAATGAGACGGCTAATATCAGAGGGCTAATTAGCATAATTTTAATAAATCCCCAAAGCTGAACGTCAAACGCCCGCGGGAATTATAACACTAAACCAAAGTAATATTACTCAAGACAACTTTGACAAAGAAAAGACGTGTAATTACAGTGCTACTAAAGTGAAGTTCATAGTACTCGTAGCGCTCGTAGAGGCCGCGTAGCTCCGGCGTAGCATTTGTCTCTAATACAGTTTTCTCTGAGTTACGAGCTTTCATACTTTTAGTTATTTTACCTGCAGAATATAGGAGAGTAATGAGAATATTTTTACTCTCTTGGGAAACTAATTGAGTAAATCCGCTTAGACTGAAAATGTATTATGTAATATGTACTTTAATCTGTTTAAATTATACCTCAACTTATACTATGTTCATTTTTGTACTAAGTTTTGTAATATCACGGTTCTCAAATAAATTACGATTCCAAAATAGAATTTAAAACGCTTATAACGATGTTATTAGAGGGAATGTTTATAGAGACAGTTACAACTAGAATTGGAAATTGGATATTGGAAAATGATGTTTTTGTTTTGTAGTTCACCTTGGTATTGCGATATCTAGCTTATAATTGGTTTTCCGAATATGCTGCATAACATTTTGTTTTCGAAGACTGCTTTGTATCTTATTTGGCGATCTGCTATAATAATTTGGACTCGTTACTGGTTTAATATTGCTAGTCATTTTATTTAATAGTTTTGTTTTGTCTGGACTACGAGTATAATCGAATATTTAAACTTGTGTTAAAATCAGTATGGTGGCGATTATTGACCCTTTACTCTTTAAAATATACTTATACACATTTATATACACTACCTACTTAATTTTTATAAGTAAAAAGTATGAGTATGTTCTTATGAGTCAGTGGCCAACTCCGATGACGGAGTTTTTAGACAAAAAAATGTATAAGTGAAACCGGTTGATACCTTATAATTAGGTACAGCGGTAAGCAAGTACAAAGAGTTTATATCACTAGTTAATCGCTTATTCTGTTCCGTTATTAGAAATACAAACACTTAAGCTTTTCTGGTCAGGTTTGCAGACCGCTTCCCCCACCGCTTACAGCATTGATATAATCAGAGGTCGTCGCACTATTTACCGAGCGCGGGCGAGTCGAGCGCAAAATTAAGAGATTTTCCGCGCCCGTGTGGAACAGCCCTTATTAACCGTCCCTCGTTTTAAAATGAAGACGTTCATATCCGCCATATTTGTTTAGGAGAATGAAGTCATAGATTGTTTTCGGGCCATTTAGTCTTGGTACTTCTATCTGTTTGTTGTGCTACTAGCCCATGTGGTTTGGTGTATGACTGGGTGTATGGCTTAGTTGGTATCTGTGTAAAATTTTGAATGTTATGAAGTATTCAATACAGTTGTAGAGGAGTGACGTTGTAAAAACAGAGGGTTAGGTTAAAAGGTTATGAAATATCTTGTAAATTGATAAAAGAGTACGGTACCCTAAAAATAAGGTCGTTGTACTTCTAATACATAAGTCTAAACATAAAATGGTATTCCAGATATTTAATTACCAGCGCGTCCCTGCAATTAACAACTCAGAATTGACCCTATTTTGATAATAAAACAGGTAAATTTACTTTACGAGTTTCGTTTCAACTTCCAACCGAATTCCTTTATTTATCGCTTTGGAACTCAATTATAAAACAACCTGAAATAAGGGAGTGTTCAAAAACAACCAACAATAAACGAAATATTGTTGTATTGTAAAGAATTTTACGATCTGTTCTTTGCGCGAGGGCGCGTTGTTACAATAATTATGGAAATACATTCTACTAACGATTACTTTGTAGTTGAATCATTATGTGATAATAATTTTCTATTCTTTTTTTAAGCTATTCTATGGATAATAAATTGTACGCTCAAAATCAAAACAATAGAAATAAGGTGTTAAATTACAATCAATTTGAAGTAGGAGTCAGTTTTGTAATATCACAAATATTCTCAGTGAAACAGTACCTACGTAATTTTTACCAACAAAATGAGGGATTTTTTTCCTAAACTGACCCAAAAGTTCACGTTTCCTCGTCTCGTTTTACTCAAGAAACATCTATATTTGTATAGCATGAATAGGTACGAGTACGTAATACCCCGTCCAGCCCGGATGGCTCGTATTGTTGAAAGCCCCGTTGAAGCACTTGAAATCTCTCCTTAATAAGAAGGCCCGAAAGGCTTCTCGGGTCCAATTATTAAAAACAACAACGTTACGTGGCCTAACACGGCCCGAATTTGTAATTGTTTGTTAGAGGCCGCGAACTGCTGGTTGGTTACACGTTTCTTTAACATATTTTACCTACAGAGTGGCTTGCTTCATTTTAAATTATTTCATTCTACATAATTAATATAAACCCAAAATATTTTGAGAGTACAATTTTAGATTTTATGTTAATTTCGACTTATCTTTGGAGCCACTGGCAAGTTTAAATGTTTTTTTATGATTCAGTAATAAATAGCCGGAAGAATTTTTATTCATTCGGCTTATTGAGGGTGGTGACGGAAAATTTATTTATTTTATCTCTTGCTACCGGGTCTTAGCTTTACTTTATAGTATGAAGATTTTGTTTTTAAACAGAACCTAAAAGCAACTAAAACATCACAAACGCGTAGAAGTCGCTTGACTGTCTCATCGAGCTATCTTTGAAAATGCGTCTCTTGGTATACTCTTGAAACAGTCAGACGTCCAATTACCTCGCGTGGATGACGTCAGGCAATAAAGTTGCAGGTGCTATAAAATGACAACGATGACTAAAAAGCAGAGAAACGTTTGTCACAAAGCTATGTGAACAAGCGAAACTCTACAAGTCAATCAATATTTGAGCGGCGCTAGGACAAAAACGGCATTAGATTAAACTGGCTTTTGGGGCAATCCGGCCTCGAGGCAGATCGGCAGGGGTCCGGCTTTTGTGATAGCAAAAGGAATTATCACAGAGCTTCCTCGAATTCCATCCGAGGATGTTGACACAATGCCGCAGTCCGGCGCAGGATTCTGCTTGATTAGGAGAAGATATCTGTTTATTTCAGACCAATCTTCGTTCACAAATCATTATTTTTGTCAAAAGATGACATAAAATATTTTGCATTCAATAAAAAATAAATAAATCAAATAAATTAACCTCATCTTGTTGCTTTTTGTCAACATGAACAGCCCACACCGTGTTTGTTGCCCTGGTTCTTCACGGTATTGGTCGCAAAGGAACAGAAGTAAAATCACCATGTGTGTGTTGACTTTGACATCTTTTATTAACCTTTGATATTTTGTCAATACATTGTAACATTTGTGTTCCTAATCGATTAGTGTGTCGGTAAATCCTTACCACCTTCAGGCAGTAACCAATTCATGAGTGCTGGCTCAGCATATTTTATCAGTCGAAGGTTCATCGGAAATCTGTTAGCAAATGGCTTATTGAAGACTCGTTTCCCCACCAATGACAGGATTACACGAGATCCTATTGGAATAAGGGGATTACCTACAGTCTGAAGGAAAGGCAGAGGTATAAAAGATTTGTAATTAGAACTACCAGGTAACTGGGACTTATGGCTAGTTATAGTGATTTTATGTCATATACATTGTAAGTACCTAGGTACCTGATATATCTCTATATATAAAAATGAATCCCCATATCCCTTGGTCACGGCTTCACGCGTGAACGGCTGGACCGATTTCACAAATTTTTTTTGTTGTGTTTGTTATTGTCAGGAGAAGGTTCTTATGACAGATAAATCTCTATATTAATCATGGAGGGCGTGAAATAAGGGTTGAATGATTGTATGGGGAGTTGGTAGTTCCAGTTAAAGGCAATAGATGGCGTTGCTAATAAGTATGTTATTTTGCTGACGAAGTCGCGGGTACCAGCTAGTTTTATTATAAAAACGTGCTACAGATAGTGTCGACCGTTAAATTGCCAATAACCAAATGTCAAAAATTTACGCTATGTTGCTTTCATGTTATTGAAATCGAATTTATGAGAATGTTCTAAAATGAAACGTTCCAATTCACGCAGAAATTAAAATTGCTATTTTTATAGCTAACAAATTGCATATGAAGTTGTAAATAGAGCCAACTTTAGGTTGGACGTGCGACCAAAAAGTGCTGAAATTGACCGATACAGAGCTAACTTTTTAATTAGTGGCCAAGGCATGTCTGAGTGGGCGTTGGGCTACTGCTACTTTGTATCAAAATGTGTAGTGTCTCATTTAAAAATAAATCTATCCGTTTTGATGCGCACGATATGAAGCATTTTAAGTTAATTTTGCTAGACCTTCCATCATCGTACTTCAACAATGTTGTCCGAATGTCTTTGGGATGTCAAATAAACAAAAAGACCGAACGAGTGTCGCCTGCCCATGTGTGTTTGTTTACACTATTATCACAGACGGTAAGAATATTTTGAGAATTCTCTTTGTCCTCAAAGCTGACTTTCACCAACATTATGCCACTGTAATGCATATGATCAAGATTGGTTTGTTAAGTATTACATTGCAGAACTTACCGGCATAGTCTGACTTCCGTGCAGGCTGGTTATAGCTGCTTGCGCCTCCTGGTGTGAGCTGAACTTAACGAAGGCACACCCTGAAACAACACACATTGTATAAGAGATGAAATGTTTAAAGATTATCTCAAGTGCATTTACTAAAGTAAATAAAAAAAAATTAAACAAAATTCAAAAAGTACCTAAGTTATGTAAACATAACTTAGGTACTTTTTGAATTTTGTAATTTGTTATTTTTTTTTAACACTTGTTGTTGCCAAATGAATGAATGAAGAGTTTGGCTACAACTAGTAAAAAAAAAAAAGATAAAGAGGATAAGAAAAAACGTATAAATTTTTTTAAGTAACCGATGTTGACGACGTAAAAACCCATTCTTCAATAACATTATTCATTTCCACTAAAAGCAAATCCATATTCGTCGAGAAACGAAGCACAAAAACCCTAAACAATGGAAGGTACTGTAAGATTATCGCTCAGTTTTTCAATAACAGCCTGTCAAAATGGCGTGTGTATTCCGTGGGCCACAGTCCTATCAATCTTCGTATCCAAGTACAGGTGCGCTGTGCCCGTGGGTAGGAGCGTGGTGATGCGCCGACGTCATTTTCCCTTAATGACGACTGATGGATCCCCGCTTATAAGGATAGGATTACCCAAATCCGCCAACTTCGCTCCGCAACTAAATCAGTTACGTTGATCTTTTGAGGTATATTGGGACTGACGGGCACACCGTTGTACAAAGATAAAAGATATGTTACATCAAGATGAGTTGCTGTTTTTATGTGTAAGAAATAAACAGAAGCGTAGACCTAAATAATGTTATGTAGTTTTTATTTTATATCTTGATAATTTTCACCAATGTCGTGCTCAATTTCGGGATCTGAAATTGTGTTAAGTCCGGAAATGGCTAGAGAGTAAATATTATTGTTTTGAGCTTAGCGCACAATTGATTATGCAGAGTCCGCAGACGCTGAGCGTCTCGGATGTTTTAAGACGAACCTGACGACGACGCGACGCTTCGTTGGAATTTAGTCCAACGGTTTCGACGTAATCGAATATAAACAATCAACAAGCTCGTCTCGCTCCCAACGACCATGTATATTATAGTCGTTCCTTTGTTCGAACATAGCTCTACATGTACTAAAGCGCGCTCGTAACTTCTTATTGAATCAGCTTTCGAATCTGACAAAAAAACCGCCGCAAGGTTCAAACTCCACGGGGAAAATTGCGGTGACTATTTTATCTTTCGCGAGCTCTCGACGCGAAAGTACGATTATGCTCGACTGGCTTTTATTCGTATTATCCTTTGTTCAACTGGATAAAAGAGCATAGCCGAAACGTTTTCCGAAAAGGCGCCTCAAATAAATTAGAACGCACTTTTAAGCCGGCGCCGTGTTTACACGCCCGCCTCCTGTGAAAATAGAGACAACGCAAAATAAGCAGGCCGATACACAACAAGAAAAAAACAATTTGCACGACGATCGGCGAGCGACGGCAGCGTCGCATAAAAGAATAATAACGTGGATTGTGCGAGGAACACAATTTAAATGGCGACAATCGGAGGAGCAAATTGAGGAGCGAGGCGGTCAGTCGCCGGCGCCGCGGGCGGCCGCTCCGAGACGACAATGGCGCTCCACCTCGGGAAACCCATTATGAGACCGTCAGTCGGCAAGTGAGAAAGAAGTCAAAACTTCGCCGACAAACATGGAACTATTTACTGCTTCCACATTCGGCGACGTGTGCTGCGAACTTGGAAGCAATTTGTTAACCCTTTATCGCGAGTGCAGAGTCGAGCACGCAGGGGTGCGTCGCCGTCGCCCCGTGATGCGACACAGGTAACTTGGCCCGAAGCCAAAGATCTGTTTTCCTGTTGTTGGCGAACAAACTCACAGATCAGTTTTTATCGCGCGAAAGGCCTTTATAGTCGACCGATAGGGCACCTCGACCGAAATGTTTTCGCGTCGGCGTCGAACACAAATATTATCGGATGGTTTTATGTATCGGAAGCATTATACGCTAAAAACTTTGGCACTCGACTTTCGTTATGGACACACTTAAACTGTATATAATATAAAACTGTCACTTATATCGGCGTGAAATAATGGGCGAAGTTTTGTCTTTATCTGCGAATCGAGAGGCGATTGGGAATGTGAATTGGGGGTCTGAGTACTGCTGGAGGATGTTTGCTTGTCAGTTAAACGGGATAATTTGTCAAAGGTTCTTTGAGAAACATTTTTGTGAGCTGTGGAGCACCTTTTGTACGTTTGACAGGCGTCACTTCGAGTAAACATGTGTCAGCGCATGTCGACATGAGGGCTGCTCAAAGGTCGTCCCTGTAGGCAGGAAATTGTCTCCAGCGCTCAAACGTAGGCCTTTTTCTTATTCGCTCAGACGTGATTCAAGTTCTAAACAAACACAGTAAAAAATAATCATAGACAGCCGAAAGTTATGGTTGAAACTTTAAGATAAAATAACCAACCAAAGAAACTTTCTTTTCAGCAAAGTTAGAAATAGACATTTTTCCCCTTTTATCAATTTTATATCATCTTAACATGTTTTTCCATTCTTCGAAATAATATCAATAAATCGGGAAGAAGTAAGTACTCGCATGACAAATATACTGAGATATCAAAAGTTTCTTCGAGAGGGTGCCAAGAAGAACTTTGTAATCAATGCCCCACGGGGCAGGTACGGGTTTATGTATTGAAAATATTCAGAGTGAATGTACCTATGTAGATGCGAAAGTTGTAATGATTTTGTTTTGTTGTCGAATGTTTGTAAGAACTTTTTCAAGATACCTACTTAATAAGTAAGCTTAGAGTTTTTGTTCAGAAAATTTTGGTGTCGGTAAAGTTTTCATAGCACGTAGCGTAGGTAACTTACCTTTTTATTTATTTTAAATAGATTTATTGGACTCTTATCAAATTTCATAGAGTTAGTGACAGTTTTTTGTTTAGTTTCAAAGCATCTTGAATGGACGGTAGGTAGGATGAACTATTTTACTAATTTAATACGGAATTGTGAACATTATAGGGTACACGTAAAACCGCTTTAAACTAAATCTATGCCTACATGAAACCAGAAATAAATAAGGCCACGTTCCATTTAGATCTAATAGCCAAGTTTGCTAAACTTCAAACTCAATATTATTACATAGCATGCTCGGAATCTTTCATTTGAAAGTTGTTCGTGCGAGCAAGTTCCTGCTTCCGAGTGTTCGAGATGAATTCCAGTATAAACAGTCGATCCATCGAGTTATGATGGTATGTTTGGTTACTCTACGTGCATTGTGCATTGTGCATACAATCTGTAGTTGAATTTGTGATATAGGTTTGATTGGAACATTAACGTGGATTTTTGCTGTTAAATTGGATTACAGATTTCTGACAAAAGTGGACGCAATTATTATTTTATGTCCATTGTCCTGATTACGAAATCTGTTACGAAACTGAGATTTCGTAATCAGCAACGAAAATGAAATTTTACTTTTCCTTTCGCAACCGGTTACTAAATAAGTAATAATTTTCAACTTCCGTACCTGATTTTATTTATGTAAATAAATTATGATTTTTATAAACAAGAGAAACTGGAATATGAAGATGCATATTGATGCATTAGCAGCTTTAAACGATTCCAATAAAGTAAAGAAGTACAGAAAATTAGGTTTCAAATTCGTGACAAAGTCACATACCAAACAAATATTTCAGTTGAAACGTTTGTGAAGTACCGGTTCGTATTAACCCACTCGCACGATCTCAGTCACTTCAAGCTGACTGCACAGTAGCAATTTTTCATTCGATCTCCATTGACCCCCTGGAGCGAGTGGCGGCCCTCGCCGACCGGGCCGAACCGACCCAACTGATAACAACTCCAATGAAATACACCAACTCCCTGTGACGCGCTTATCTCTCGGGAATTTGTTCCCACTTTGAAATATCGTCCAATTTTTTGACATTCGAAAACATTCGCGCGTAAAAATAAGGAAAACGTCCAAGAGAGCTTTTCTAATTTGTCGACGTTATTGAATACATTAATTTTGATTATTGACACTTTTGATTGAAGCTCGAGATTGCGTGAAAATGGTCAGAATTAATTTCGGCACAAAGAGTTTGATTACAACGAAATGAAGGGAAATGACAATGGATATATTTTATAGCTAAATTAATAAAATACAAGTCGCTAGAATTTCGAATTGGGCTGAAGCATTCTACTGGAAAATAATACTTTTAACCTTATAGATAGATGCATTTGACTATATAACGATCACTTCAAAATTTTCAGATCATCGCAAATCCGACAAAAACACTCGCATTATCTGTAAATTGGACCGAACGCAACCACGCTTGCCAAAACATATTTTAATATTTAAAACATCGGCGTATCACTTAAAATAATAAGGATTTTGCTACGGAGATTACGAAGTAACCCTCTGGAGCATAATTAATGTTATGCAGTGAATATTAGCTTTTCAATTAGCTGCTTTAAGTGCCTCAAAATGGGTTCTCCAGTTACCGGGAGGTTGGATATTCTTTCGCATACTTGTGCGCTAAGGAGAAAAATATTATACATTGTATAAGATTTAAAACTTACCTAGTTGAATAAAGCTAAGTTATCCTTAACTTTGGTTGGTACAAACCACACAGTCTACTCAGATAATCTCGTCAGATTCAGTCAGTTTAATGGAGAAAACATATTGGTTTATTATAGAAATTTGAACATCTTACCCGGAATATGAGACATCAGAACTTAAACTTACTTAAGGGGTGGCTAAACTCCAACAATGCTTTTTACAAGTAAATTATGAGAGGGTTAGTTGTTTACAACTGTAACTCGTTGTAAGACGATAGCTAATTAAATCCAGCCCAAGAGACGGTGCAGTGGATCTATTACATAAGCAAAGGTAATTAGTTTTGTTGAGCTTCGCGTAGATTGCGGTATGGAGGTGTGGTTTAGTGTTTTTTTAATATTTAATAATAATGCAGTGGGACAGTTTTTTTGATATTTAACTTTAATTAACTAAATCACTACAGAGATAGATATTACAAACCATCAGATATATACGATAAAAATATAAAATTGAAATAATATTTTGTAAAATAGAGTCTGCTATGAAAATTAACGAACCCTCGGAAGTTTCATTGCTTCTACAACATGTTACGTATGAATTCGCCTGCCAAATTTTCTGAACCTGAATGCACTTCTCTTTTATAACGTTTTACATTTCCAAACACACTATAAAGCGGACAAAGCACTTTTTTGAAAAAAAGCCAGCATTCATGACGACATCTCACCGCTTCGACAGCGCGCGAACCTTCTTTGCAAAGACAAAAGACTGTCGCATTGCAAAAGTTTGTTAGGCGAGTTCAGCTCGGCTCTTTGTTTCACAATCAAGTTACATTAGAACAACGAGGCCATTTGGAAGTCTCAAACAATGGCCATGGAAGTCGTTTTAAACATTCGTTCGAGTTAGCGTGTAGCTGTTTTACGCACGATTGGCGTCCATAAAGCGATAGACTGGCTCAGTGGGACGACGTCTTTATGCGTGTACGGCGCCCCTTATACGTTTAAGTTATCGAAAATTGCGAGGTAAGGTTTGAACGGTGCTCTTTGTGCTCGTGCGACTATTTATGGAAGACATTGGCAGTTCCGTTCGATTTAATGAGGTCGATGCTCAGTTTTTAGGAACTACGTAAATCCTTTACGTATTCACATGAAAGTGGAAATTCGAAGTAACTTTCAGATTGACATAGTAGTTTTGTCTTACAACTATTGTTGGAGTGCTAAAAGTGTTTTGTCCACGAAAAAGTTTAAAGCTAAAGCGATGCCCAAGATATTTATTCGATTTCGATGAAATCAAATTATACCTGTAACTTCGAAAACCAAATTTCCTCGCGGTCCGGACTCAAATTATTCGTTAACAACCATAATTTAATTATTTCACATTTACAAAGATGAAACAAGCCGGTAATTTATATAATAATTTAATTTTGGCTACGTAATTGACGTATGATTCACAATGATGTATTTTTCTTATATTTTTCGGTATTTTTGCGTTGAGGTTTGAAAATATGGTAAACATACTTCACGACATACGACATTCAAATTGTTTATTTCATCTTTGTCGTCGCAACAACATGAAAGCAAAATGTGGACTTGTACAAAATATGTATTTTGATGTGCTACTGACTACCTTTACACATCTTTAATGGATCTCGAACGAACATAGATCCGAGAGAATGTCTACCGCGCTTGGGAGCTGGAATGCATAGTCGTGATTGCTGCCTGGTTCAGTACACTATTCTATAGACACTATTCTAGATTCTATACAAAAATTATCCCATTAAGCAACAAAGGGTCAACGTTCAACTATTCCTAGTCTCATTAAACTAAACCATGTTACAATGCCGGCAGTGGGTAAACTTTGGAGCATTAAATTTTATTATAATCCAAACAACATTAGCTTGATTAGAATTTACTGGCGCACAGTTGGGGTCCAATAAAGATGATTATAACCCTCATTTGCAGTACATTTTGTGATAGTTTACGACACAAAACATGGTCTTACATTGAAAGTATAGCACTTTTGGCGGTTTATTTTAAATAAATTCCAAGTGAAAAGGAAATAATAATTGAAAAAAATAGCGTTATTTTTAAGTGTTATGATCTTTATTAGCTGCGTACTGACTGAGCGAGCAGCCACGGACATTTGCCTCGGGCGTTTGCCTCGCATCGTTGACCGCAAGGCAGAGCGTGCGTTTGCAGCGGGCGAGGCACAACCTGACCGACCGAGGATTTGCCGAGCGCGTCTGCCTCGCGAGACTGCTCGCTCAGTCATACGCGGCTAATGACGGTATTTAACTTAATACAATTTTAGGCCTTTAGGTGGCATAAGGATTCCGTCACCACATTCAGAGTAGGCCACAAACTAATACAAACTTATTTTATGTCTTTATAACTTCTTAAATGCCTAGATATCGTATACCGTACTTTTTGCTTCTATCAGTCGTCTTCTCAACACTAAAATCCATCTTTTCTTTGGTCTATCTCTAAATCCATCAATCCACATTAATCTAACCCTTAGTTACAAGAAGAGTATGACTGTTTTAGGAATATCAATATTTTGGAATAGTTCTTGTTCGCATTGTCCACTAGTGGATATTGATTGAGCAATATTTTATAGCTTTGTTTTGGCGCAGAGTTGTTTGTGCTAGAGACTATTTTCATGCCACAATTCCTTTATTATATAAGTTACAAAAAAATCTTAAAACCTTTAAGTTACAAGTGTTACAAGAAAAAGGCATGATTTTATTTGTATGTATGGTCAGCGTCACCAACTGGTTACTCCCCTGACAAACCGCCTCATTAAGGGGGTTACCTATGGGTGACGCTGACTGTACGATAAAAAACGTGAACCCACAAGGTTATTTTAAAATGAATTACATTCTTTATTGCAGATTGATGGATAAAGGTGTCCGCGCAATAAGGAAGGCGGTCGCGATAACCAGGGGTCACGCGAACCCACGTAGCGTGGTCGTAGAGTTGTAGACATTCGTAGCACCGCGTAGCACTTTGTAGCTAATTCTTATTATTTGGTATGAAGCAAGAAGATTATAGAAGACACTTTTAAGCTTCTTGGTATGAAGTAACGGTGACGTAAACTTAATTCATCTAGCTAGGCCACTGATAGTAATACCTCTTGTAAACCATAGAATGGGTAATTGCTGTCTTATCATCTTATTCATAATAGATATTGCATATGTTTCAAATAGCTGTTTTGGATAAAAAAAAATAAGATACCTCAAGCACAGTATTTAAAGAATTTTATATGGCACCTTTTCGGAGTATTCGTCCAGTAGTTCCGGAGAAATTCAGAAACATACATAATCGTATAAAAATACTACTAGAATTTGAACGTGTTACTACTGAGTTACAACTGAATTGAAACCTCCATGTTTAAAGGTTATAAATATATTAACGAAACAACAAGCTAAGCCTACATGCTTCACAAACGAGTATCTAATGGCTTGTGGCCGCATTATCACGCACAAAATAATACAAACTTGTTTGTACCCCGACTTCAGCCGTTTAGTTAAATACCACTCAACGCTGAGCGATTCATAATTCAGTTTTACTTAAGTTTGATGAGCTTTTACGTTCATATTTTATTCAAGAGGAAATTACGGAGAACGTATCACGGCTTCTTTATGAATCACGGGACGCTCGCATGTTTAAATTATTTAAATGTTACGAACGATATTTAGCGATAGGATAAGGTGGGAACAACGCTGATGACTCTGTGAAGGCAAATTGAATTTCATAAACAATTCATTGAATAAGATAATTTGTATCGCTGAATAGAGGCGGATGGGTTTAGAGATATCACATGCATAAAATTAGGCATCCTTTAAAAGATAAGTCAAAATTACAACCTGAGAAGTTACTAAAAATGATCTAAAACGTTATATCAGGTGGGGAAGCAATAAGAACGCTGCAAGCCCCCCTTGCAAGTAAACACTTACGAAATCGACAAACAAGAGCGCAAATCGATCGCGACCTTAATCGCGATATTAAACGGGGCATAAAAGATAAGGCGATCCGCACACGTGCCTACACGTGAGCATCTTACTGCCTTAAGGGGCTCTTTGGCCTCTTTATAACAAGTTTGCAACCGCGCGGGCACACGCCCTTATGAAGGCAGTGAAAAGATACGGCGGCGTGAGGCGCGCGGACGGAATACGAATGTTCCGAATCGAACCGACTATTCGGATCGGGTCGGACCGAGTTATAGCGCAACTCCAGCTTTTTAATATTGAGTGTTTTTATGGAAATTTTAGTGGGGTTTTACGATATAGCCGCGGTTGCGAGAATGTCGATGCTATTTAAGGTCTATAAGGGCATTTGCGCCGACAGCACGTAGAGAGGGCATTATCGTCGGCGTTAACCCGGATTATTTATAAAAACGTAGGTAAAATTGCTAGTGGGAAATCCTATCTAGTCTAGTTTTATGGGATATTGAAGATATTCCTATTTTTATACCAAGACTACTAAGCTATAAATTGCATAATTTAGTTTTTATCGTAGTGTGAACTTTATTCCTGACTAACGAGGATGAATAATCTGCATATAATTCACCCATAGGGGTAGGTAGACCAAATATTGTAGTCAATAAAGATAAGGAAATCATAATTTACACAATTTAATCAATACTATATATGTATTAATTACATATGTATATAATTATATTTAAACCTTATTTATGAAAAAAATCGTAACCCAAAAGATCGATAGCTTGATTCCCTCACTATTATCGATACAGCAGGCGTTAATAACGATAGGCTCAAGGAACGTCGGGGGTTAAGTTCGTATTAGAAGGCCTGCCCGGCCCGATAAGGCGGCTAATTGTCCCGGATAGATACGAGAATGAACTGCGAACTTTTGTTTTATACGCTTTTTGGCGATTTGTTTTATTTATACGCCCTTTTGCCGATAATGGCTGGCCTTTGGAGAAGTTTTGCGGATGAGTAAAATTTTAATGAGATCAAGTGAGATATTGATTTTGGGATAACTAAGGGATAGCTCAGTTATTTTAGGCTGACACACTATTTTCGTGGTTATATTTTATTCTACAACTTAGCATTTAGAACAAGTACAGTTAATTTAAAAATTAAATGAATATAATAAAAATGAAAAATTATCGAATACTTGACATATATAAAAAAATTTAAGTATGTAAGTAATTTCATACTCTTTTTCAAATCACACTTCGATACATTATTTAAAATCTAAAACTGGAATGTGTGAATCTGAGTAGTATAATATGTACTTATACTAACCTATTTGAATTTTAGTAATATGAAACATGATAAACGACTTCCGACATTGTTATGCTTTTATAATCATAACACAATATACTTAACCATATCAAACATTTGTGTCGACTCCAAAAACGCACAAAAGTACCTCGTATATTGGAAACGTAATTTTATTCCATCGCAACAGTCTTAACTCATACAACCCTTCCCCCTCTCAGTTCAAAGTCCTGGAAGCTAATTATGAAAGCATTACTACGGCAAATAGATTGGAAGTCGCATTACAACTCGAACATCGTTTAGATAGTGTTACGACGCACCCGCTGATAAAGCGCGAGCGTAGACTAAGCAGTTAATAGCTTACGATAAATACTCTTTGGGACTTGTGAATAAGCGGACAACAAATAACCTTTTTGATAGGATATAAAATAATACAAGTTATTGTTTTAAATTATTATTGTCGTGTCACAAAAAAAACAAATTCTGTATGTGGTTGATTCTAGTGCGCCTCAAAGAGGTACCTTGCGTGAGGCACTTTGCATAAATCTTCGAACTTCTTAGATTGTAGGAGATGCCGGTCTCCTCACGATGTTTTTCTCCACCGTTTGAGAATTGAGATAGATATAGCGTGACGTACAAAATCAAAGCTAAATTCTGTCCGCGTGACATAAAAGTTTTAAGTTAAACCGAATAACCCTCTTTGCTCCTAGTAATAAAGTCACAAATCCTCAAAACATTATCATACACTTACGATCATTCATCACGCAAAACGTCAAATGCTAAACAAAATAACGGCCCTGATTATCGAGACGGTTTTGATGCGCTGACACTAAATCTAAGGAATCTATAAAGAAATGTTAGAATTCTCCACATAACTTCTCTTTACACTCCTAAAAAGACACTAAAACCAATAAATAATAAATAATTTGCTTTCGCTACATCTGCCCACTTGCGCCGCGAGTCGCGACGTTCGCACGGCACGCAATTCACCTATTTTTTAGCCTCTCGCGACGGCCATTTACAATTGCTGCCTTAAATGATAACAAAAATAAGAAACAATACTAAGCTTCACAATTTAGGAGCCCTGCTAGGGACTGGGGTCGTGGCACGAAATGTGACGTCATTTCTCTTCCATTGCAGTTATTATAGTTTGTGAGAGTTTGCTAGGTTCTAAAATAGGCTTACAAAAACGAAGCTTGTGTTTTGTCTTTCCTTGATCTAACATTACAGACGCATTATTGCTGAATACCGTAAAATTTCTGATAGGAATAATTCTCAAAAAAAATATCTATTTAGATACACTGAATCGTCACTCACTACTACGTCAGTCAAGAGGCTCCAATAATTTCACGTTAAATATCAAAGATTTGTTAGCTTTCTTTTTGAACGTTCATAACATTTTCTATGGGATTTTCATTTGATTTAAAAAGTATGACTGTAAAATGTACAATTGAAATATCTAACATGAAAGTAATAAATTAATTATCAGCCATTCTACTTTTCAGCGCAAATATTGGCGATGATGCAGTGTCTGATTTGCATATTATTGGAGCTATTAATTATGGGGTGCCGACTGTTCACAGATTAAACTGGATTTGAACTTGCTTCTGCGGGTGATTCCACACAGCTGATAGAGATACCTAGCTGTTGACAAGTAGGTATAATATATCTTGTTAGGTAGACGCTTCCGAAACTACGCTTTTTGATTGATTCCAACCGCAAAAAAATAGAATTTGGTCCACTCTTCAAATATTATTTTTAAATCTTAGTTTTGAATGAAAGATACAGTTTACCTGTTGCGTTTGGGTTCGTTTGTCATCATTGACTGGTTCAAAATAACTAGAGACGATAAGAAGCCTTGCAAGATTTGGCATTATAATAACATTCAAAAGTTCTTTTAAATTCAATATTTCGCGAACATACAGTTTAATTTTGCATTTATTTTGTTATTCGTGTCACTGGAACTCCATTACTTTACATACAATCTAATGTTAGCTATAAAACGAAATAAGTCCCGTGGTAGCAATCATTTTATTTCTTTTTCGTTATCTACAACGCACATACCCAAATTGTTATTTATATGTTGGCTTTTGGCATGTAATAGGGGTTAGTAGGAAAATCTCAGAAAATTCTAGTTAGGGTCACTCGAGGGTACGTAATAAAGGGATCCCGGTTAAGGTACTTAGAGATGCCTCTACCATACTAGCTTTAATGAGATAAATTTACAGATTTCTACTTCGGCTAGGTTACCTAATGAGGGTCTTTGTTTAGACTTTTGTTATCTATAGAAATATTTTGACAGGCTTAATAACTTTTTTCTAACTTTTAGCATTATTTATTTTGTACACAAATAAAAGAGATAAAACAGGTTTAATAAGAATTGTTTTAAAAGTCAATAAAATAACTTGTCGTAGCGTATGGAATTTGGTGTGCCATTGTAATCTTATTGCAATTTCTAAACTAGGAGCATTGCACGGCAACCGAGCTACCGGCACGATTGCGATGAGTGGTGACCGACGAGCGTAAAAATAATGGCCGGGAATCGGCCGAGCATCCACCAAGTGGACCTGAGCTCAGCCCCCAAGTTTTGTTTAACAGGCTCTCAGAAAAACTGCAAAGTTTTATTACCATTTTCTCTATATACTATGTTAAATTATTTTAAGCGATTAGTTTTAATCCGAACCATTTAAACACAATAATTATAAGGAAAATAATAGAATACTATTTAAAGCCCTGAGGTGATATTGCCGACCTTTCATGAACAGCGGCCGGGTATCATCACACAAACATAAGTAGGTAAACAAGTGGCGCAAAAGGAAGGTAAAACATTTTTCCATATACATTTTGGAACATACACCGGCGAAAACGTTTTGAAGTGACGCAATATAGGCCGCTGAAACCCCTATGTTTAAATAAGCCGACATCAAAGGTAGCACGAAATATTGGTTCCTATCGGACTCAATGAAACAATTTTTCCCTATATTCGCTTTTATTTTTATCAAAAAAGAAATAGGCAGCCGTACAGTGTCGCTTTTTTATAGTGATGGGAAACCGATAAAACGTCAAATTGCATCGATATAACTCTACATTACACAGTCTGCATAAAATGTACGAGCATTTTTATACGCACCTATAAAACTCATAACAATTACCTTTTTCAACTGAAATACGTTTTATAAGAAAAATAATCACGATAAAATCAGAACACTACGACGAAATAAGTACTTAGAGAAAAAAATGTGAAGCGATAAAATCTTTTCATCTCGCAAATGCAGCTATTCAAGCATGGAGCACGGCTACAGTCGTTTAAGTAAAAAAAGCTACAGTTGCGACTCAAATCACAAAGTGAGTTTACGTCGCTCGTTTTTTAGCCGTCATTTTAAGCGATCGGCCCAGGTGAGAGGCACGCTGATAGCTGTTCCATCTAATCTCGCGCCCCAATCTTGGCTCGGATCGAATCACCTCGATCGCGATGGAGCGCACATCGATCGGCTCGCGCCCTATCATCATTAAAAAAATACAGCTTCTAAAACAATGAAAGCAAACATGAAACTTCACTTTATTACTCCGTTTGCAACAGACTTTAATTAATTAGTGTAAGTGCCGGTGAGTCTCAAGAGATTGGTCATTAATTAAACGGGTCTTTGGCTATCGATCTACGGCAAACAATACACTTTATTACTTTTATTACCCATTTCATTCGCTGTCTGCCCTGCCGCTCCGGTGCGGTTGCTTTTTACTATTAATGAGCGCCGAGTGCCGAACTAGTAATGGGGGAAAATGTACTTCTTATTTCACATTATGTGGTGCTTATTGCAGCGATGAAATTTGTCGAGTTCTCGGTGAATTTTTGCAAATAATGTACACCGCTTTGTTTGAACATTAAATATCGATATTATTATTTTGAGTGCATACAGCACAGCGCTTCCATTTTTTAAGGCAATGGAAGTTAATTGACTATGGTGAATTTTAAGATTAGTAGGGCATCTAAAAAATGAAGATATTCAAAAGAAGCGCTCGGCTTTCGCAAAGAATTAATTTCAATTCATAATGAAATCATTCCTTTGTAAAAAATTCAAGCAGTTGAAATTTAAATATTCCAAAATCAATGACAATATGATTGTTACGAGAGGGAAATTGTAAAACCAATAAAATTCAGTAACGGTATTCGGAATTCATTTAATATCATTTTAATTTAACGGCATTGAGTTTAAATATTCATTTGGTCGTTAAAAGAATCCATTAAGCTAAATCGCATGCCGTGGTCCGAGGATACTGAGGTAAAATAAAAAAATCGCGAAAATGGCCGCTTATTAAGACAAGCTAAGTTTAATCGGTTAAAGTACCTATATCTTCCAGGACAGCTCAGTAGCTCCGTAATTTTATAGATATGGTTATGGTCCTCTCTACTTATAGGGAATAAGCACCTAAAGTTCTCACAAATGAGCTCTTTGATACAAAGATAAGACGTTACTTCAAAGACTAGCATCAAGTAGAGAGCAATAACTCGATTCCAGTATTTAGCAGTTCTCAAAACTTTTGTAAAAATGCTCATTAAGTGTAATGTTTCCCTGCGATCGCCACATCGTCCAGCAATCCAAGACGGACTTTGGCAGAGTGCCTGTTTCCTAAGTGAGACTTCTGATTTTATTCCCTCGAATAAAACGGATATTTCGGGTCAATTGCACGGGAAAATCTTGTAAACGACGGCTCGTGTCGTTGCGAAATACTTGTTTATTGGCGTTCTCGAAATGACAAGTGATATGTAATTTCCGAAGATGTATAGACTGAGTCCCGGGACACATTCAAAGGGTTACTGACTCAATTCACGGTCCGAAAGAAATCCTGACCGGTTTATAATTTGACGAATGTTTCTTTGAAATGTTAATAAATTTTGTTTAGAAGCTGGAGGGTGTTTCTCTAAACCGTGAAAAGCCTTAAAAGGCGGCCGTATTGAAAGTGGGTTTGTCGGAGCACTTGCGCTGAATCGCGACTCTGAGCGATTACGGATGAGAAAGTGCCTTTTGTGTATAAATATTGCCTGGGATTTGAGGCTTTTTAACTTTTGAATTCTAGAGTACTATTTGGAAACTATGTTTGCTAAAGTGAATACGCTCAGGTACGCAAATGTTATTTCACAACATTTTTGAGGCACCTACCTACATTATTAAGACAAGTGATTAGGTAGGTACTTGTTAACTTAACTACCTACGTAATGTATCAAACGGTTCACGATGCATCTTCATAAATGATTCCTTATCAAGTATTATTATGTCAATGCGTAAGTATTTTCACCGTTTATCAATATTTTGATCGCAGTTATCAAGTATCTCGTGAAGTGTAATATCGTGTGGGTCAGAGTGGTCGGTGGTTGGGATCGGGTAATCCGGGTCCAATGAGACGTGCGAGCCTAGCTATAACGTGTTTCCTTATGCTGCTGATCGATTGGGTGACGAAACGGTGTAACAAAGATTTATAGACTGTACATTTAGTTATCCCAATCCCGAACGAAGCGAAAAAATACGAATAAAAGGTTCAATGCTCGTTATCTTTATATTTAAATTCAGTGTTGTTTGTTGTATCATCATAAGATATCAGATCCAAATGTGCTGAAAATATTACCTTTTTAAAAGTCGACACTCGATTTAGATTTTGATCATGTTTTTTGTTCAGCAACGTAAATTGTGCTCCGAGCGCACCCTAACTTACAACAATAGCTGCAAATTAATACCCTTAATTTCGGCACCCACACAAATTCCGGCATATTTGACGTACAAATTTTTGC
Organism: Epirrhoe tristata; assembly: GCA_951394285.1. NCBI lineage: Eukaryota > Metazoa > Arthropoda > Insecta > Lepidoptera > Geometridae > Epirrhoe > Epirrhoe tristata. The sequence goes on from OX596145.1 coordinate 6,396,399, forward strand.
AAACAACATTTATCTCGGAGAGTCGCGCCACCCCGCCGCGGCCCACATAGCAAGACGATTAATAGCCGTTTTAATTTAACACACATTTGTGAAAAAAACATAAATTGCTCATAACCATCGCGGTAAAAACATCCACGGCCAGGTTTTAATTACAAAATATTATTAAGTCAGTCGACGAATGAAAGCAATTTAAGAGGAAGAGTACGAAATGAATGGACTAGACTTTTATGTTAGTAAGTCTCAAATTAGGAAACGTACTCAAATAAAAGCAAAACATATAAGAAACATGGCTTTTTTCACTTAAAAAAAAAAATAATAAAACACCCAACCGTCAAACAAATAGTCTTGCTGTATCGTGCTGGTATAAAAAACTCAACGCCCAGACCCAGAACAATACCTATCTGTAGAACTTTTTCACGTTTGTTTCGCAGTGAATAAAGAACTGTCTCGTGTCTCAGCCGTGCACTCGCCTCCCAACGCCATCGAGGTCGTCTACTAGGTCTATTACTTGTAATGACAAACTTGCAAAACTTCTATAAAGTAGAGGCCAGTTGAGAATTTTCCGAAAATTTGAAAATTACTTGTCTTCTCCATTCATTTCTCAGTCAGCGGGAATTCAGCGTCCGGCGCGGGACAAAGGCCCAGATTTCCATACATAAAAAACATAAATAATTTTGATTGTGGGCTCCCGTACACAAATAAAGTAGTAGGTTTTGGCGCCAGCACGTGTGCAAATACCCTCGAGCGCGCAAAGAACGTGAGTGTGACACGAGTCCGAGAGGGGCCTTAAGAAGGGGATGTTTCGGACGAAAAATAAATAGGTACACAATCTTTGTCGCACAAATACACACATTTCGATGCTGTAATGTGTTTGCGGTAACCCTGATAATTTATTTTCTAGTATCGATGCGTGTTGGCGACAGTTACAGTAGGCACCTATATCGTTTTGGTATATTGGTTCTAAATTATTCCAAAGGTTACTTTGTACTGAGTTAAATACATTGATCTTGTGATGAAAAGTTGTTTAGATTTTAAGGTCGATACAATGCAAAAATATCGCCGACTTTAACTAACCCACACCAATTACAAAGATTTTAGTTTGTTACTTTCAAAAGTGCAACTACGGCGGAACACCTAAACATTATTTTTCACAAAATCATTTACATTACTATCTTTTCAAGTCGAGTGATAGATAAAATCATTATTTCCAAAATAGATAGTTTGAGCTTGTAAATATGAACAGCAGTTCGCGAATTGAATCGTCAGCCAGAAGAAATTGCCAGTTACTTCGGAAATAACAGCCTTCGGAACTGCTAAGGAAGTCGCGGAAATGACTCGACGCGAAGTTGCGGGAACCCTTACAGGTAACTTTTATGAACATGTAAAAATTGTTACTTATTATTGAAGAATTTAGATCTATACATATCTTTATAAAATTTTATTTGAATAAAATCATATACGATAGATCACTTGAACTCAACGGTGTAGGTATAATACTAAAACGATGTACTCAGTATTTAGTACATTGAATGCGTGCTTATAAAATATTCAAAAGTGTTTTAAGTAAGTATTTTACGAAATAAAAATTTGGAAATCATTTTTGACAAAATTAAGCTGTTTACTAACTCACATTTTATTGAATGATTGTATTGAAGAAAAACGATGATTCGACAGTTTACAAAGCAAAGCTTTGAATAGTTTTAAGGGGGTATGCGTTCCTTGAGGTTAAAGATACAACACGTTGGGTAATCGTTGACTTTGCAAACGTCGATCTCGAGTCTTCTCAAAGGCTTCACCGCCATTTACATAAGAGAAACCTCTCGTCCTGTTTGTTCTGTCCGTACCAACCTACCGAATGTAATTAACTTAAAAGTTAAGTGTGCTTTGAGCCAAAACCAACGGAAGTGCTTCAAGTCAAAATAAACATTGAGCAGCGCTTTAAATTGTAATTAGAAATGGATTGCAGTTAATGTGGGTGTTGTTTCAGCAAACAGGAGGAACCTTTGTGAATTGCGTTCCTGAAACTTTTGCAGATATCCAAATCTCTGAATAGTGAGCTAGAATCAACAGTATTTTATAAAATTTATATTAATACTAGCGATGTCTAGGTACTTCAAAAAATTGGCAACTACAATTAGCAAAGTAAGGGTTGCAACTTTCTTTTTTTTTTACCTCTGTAATATAAAAATAATATTTTATCTAAGAAAGCATATTACAATAATAATTCTAAGAAAATAACAACATTAGAAGCCTATACTTAATATAAACTGGTTTATAACCGAAGCACCTTTACGCAGCCTATAACCCGACTTAATAAAGTGTCCCCACAATAACCCGCCAAAACAAAAAGGCGTTTATTTGCCTATAATCCTATAATCTAGGGATGTCAAAATAATATATTAAAAACTGATATTTATTTCAAAGAAAAACTTTATGTTGTTTACTACCTATACGTGCTACTAGTTTTTAAGAAGCTGTTTAGTATATATTTGAGTACTTACGCCTATCTGAAAAATGTAGATAGATAGATAGATATCTTTATTTCACAGAAAAATGTAACATTCGTCATTTAGTAGTGTTTCTAAGCCTATATTAGGTTTGTCTAAACACTACGTTCTCGTTGACAACAACATGTTTAGTAGGTACAAAGTTTGAGACATCGAATAATAATTAAAGTAGGTAAAAATAAGTAAAAAACGTAATCATAAGCAGACGCATAGAATGATAATGGTTGCACGAACACATCCAAAAGAGTTTGCATATTTTACTACGCTTGTGTGCGTACGCTTACTAGAAAGACTATGTATAGGATGCTCCATTTTTTCTAGTAATTGTATGAGTTGTTAAAAATTAATCTTGATTTCGGAAATGTTGTTTAAGTATTATATTAATGTTTTTTGGTGTGAGTTTATTTTTTATTTAGTAGGTTCGAGCTAAATTAGATAATTGGACGTGCCTCTAACCTTGTAAGCCATTTTTAAAAGGATCTTGATTTTCCTAAAAGATCTATTGATTCTATTGAAAGATCTATGAGTTTCCTATCTACCGTGCGTCGGAAATGCAGTCGTTGAAAACTCAAATCAAATATTAAGTATGCTTCACTTCGTGTAAGGTTATCTAATTTTGTACAACAAATCTGTGTCTATGTGTGTATACTCGTAGTGCCAGGCACAGCGAGATTCCTATAAAACAATAATAAATGTGGCAGTCTAACAAAGTAGGTACCATTTGTCTGTAGTAAACCCTAACAAGAGGGGAACTCTAGCAGCCCTAGTAGGTGTATCTCATCGTGGTATAATATGTTGAAGGCAGGCACGACTTTACGACTAACATAAAGCTTCGCAGAAACGGTATCTACCATTATATGTTGGTACTTGGTACAATGAAGGGAAAATCTTTAATCACTTTTCGGGGCATGAACACGTGACCGGATCTTCAAAACGAATCTGCTTCAATTTTATTATTTATAATTTGTATTCATAAAAAGAAGCCCAAGTCCAGTAGCACGCTTAATTTGTGGTATTATACATGTTAATGATGACGTTATTTAAATTATGATATACCTGCATACTTAAATCTTTTATCAATAAACAAAAGTCAAAATAATATTTGAAACGAAATAATAAAAACTTTGTAAGTTATAGATACCTATAATAATTATGTATAATCTTCGAAATAACTCATCCGATTTCAATAATCTCATAAATCATAATCTCTTCCTCAACAATAATTGGTAAAGCTTATCTGTAAGTGTCATAAGTATTGTTCTTTGTTCTTAAGTGAGTAAATGCCAATAAAAAATAATAGGATAAGAATACTTTCCAAACTGTACTGCGTAGCCATTACCTTAGCCATAACTTCTATTTAGGCACTCCTTCTCATTGTCGGATAACTCATGACATGTCATGCACGTCTGTTTCTTCTAGCCTATTGTGTCGTTCTTTTGTGGCACTTAATGGGCGTGAAACAGTTTGCACGAAATTACTAGGCACCTGATAGGTGGGGCATCGTGTTGACATAGTAACCATACAATTTTTGGGGCCTTACTAATAAAAGTGGTATAAAGTTATTCCTCGGAATAAAATAGGAATAACCATACATTTTGACAGTTTACACTCAGGAATAACTTTATACCACGTTTATTAGTAAGGTGGAAACCCTTTACACCACGTTTATTAATAAGGGCCTATGTGTGTAGTTGGTCTAAATCATACGAACTTATTATCTATATGAAATTCTGTTTTATATTCGTATCATATTCGTATCAAATGTATGTTTATCCGTTTGATCATCAAACATGATCATAGTTTTACAAACACATAACTTTAGATTGAACCAGCTCCCGCAAAGCAAAGCTCCCGATTCACCCACAACTCGATCGTAAATATAATTTCCAATGTTTACATTGACTTTCGATTTCCATTCCACCGCCGCATCGCTCGAGTTTTGGCTCGAGCCTCCCCAAAGATCTTGTATAAACAAATTCATTGGGCGATGTCTAAACTTTCACTGTTTGGCGTAAAGCCAGGCCGTGCTTTGCCAAATCGCCGGTGGCTTTCTCAGTAAAAACGATATAAAAATAATATATTTTTGTGATTTTTTGGCCAACTGTGTCGGTTTCGTTTGTCCTTAACTGGTTTGAGGGGAAATTTAAGCGGATGATGCTCTTGTTTTCATCGTTTGGAGAAGAAAACTATAAATGTCGACTGAAATAAAAATAATTTGGTGTATTGTTACTAACTAGGTTTCTACTTTGCTCAAAATAACATAATAGATCAAGTTTTCTGTGAATTTTACTCAATGTTCACTTTACACAAACAAAAAGTTATGAAATCCTTAAAAATATAAATGGATCATTATGGGCGTGTGTATTTTGTTAATATTTGAACATTGTTTTGATTTATGAGAAAAGTTTACACGTAGCGAAAACTCCTCATCCAATTACATAGAAAGTTCAAAGTCCTACTGTAATAAGTTAAACTTGACGGTACCTCGGCAAGTAGGTACCAAAACAGTAAGAATTCTCACGTATTCCGAGCGTATATCTCTCTCGGTAGTTGGAATTACTTTATGGTATCCCTGGCCGAAGTAAACCGACTGTGTATGAAGTTGCAGACGTCGCGACTCAGCGTCTACTAGACAAACTAACACCTAACTCATTTTGGTAATTGGCAAGTGGGCTGAAGTTGATAGCTACCCGGCGTGGAGACGTGCTACAGATACCTATTTACGTGCATATACGAGCACGTAGTAGGTATCTTATACACAAGTTCTAGTACAAAGTAGTAAATATATAACAGTAGTAAAAAAACTGAGCAAAGAAAACATAGGATCTCAACTGGTACTCGTTTAAATGCACGGTTTCTCTGAAATACTGTGTTGACTTAGGTTAAAGTTTATTGCTCGATTCGCAGACTGTTTAAGAAGTTTTTAGTATCCTTAGGAAATAAAACCATATCGGTTTCATTGAAAATTTTCATTAAAATCTCAAACAAAGATAGCATCTTCAATACAATCCTGCACTCGCTCGGAGGCACGTTCGCCAAACTCAGCGTCCGTGTGTCCGTATATTATTAGCTACGTGAGGGCGTCTTATCGTGAGCTACTGTGTTTGTTATTAGGGATTACGTTGTAATCAGATATGCTCGCTTAACGAGCCGGCCGTGTGTGATGAGTTTGTTCATACTACTTGCTGGGAATCACAGATACACCTCTAGAGTTGAAGCAGTCAGTCAGTCCTTATAATTTTGATTGGTTCTATGCTTGTACTAAAAATAATACTAAACGCATAGCCTGGTGTAAGACGAAAAAAATAATACTAGGATAATGTATGACTCTACTGAGACTAAACTAGTCTTTTGTATAATTTATCACAACATTGATTGGAACGTAAATGACATTTTAGATGACTTGTTCCGACAGCGTCAGATAATTCTTTTGATAAATAATGTAAATGCGTAAGTTTTTATACAGCGTCTGACGCTGGCTGTAGCGCTCAGGAAATTGTGTGATAGGGCTTGCCCAGCACCTAAGCTTAATCCTTTCTGTCTAATTTACATAACAAATACGAGCTAAGCCGCAGGTTTCCTTACGGTGTTTTCTAACACAGTTCTTCAAGTTAAGCATATACCTGATTATATACTGAAGACATACATATAAGGTAAGTACATCGTACATCATCAAACATCCGAGCGCCATAAAGGCAGTAAAACGGGGTTTCTCACGACTTCCATATTATTTGTCATACATAGATATTAACTTATTATAAAGCCGGTGATAAAACGCACGCATTGCCGACGGTTATCATCTCGTTCTTGTTAAGGGGACGACTCTGAACGGATTTATTCAACGCAGCTGTTCTCACATGGGAATTATGAGTTGAATTTGCTGTATAAGTGTGATTTTAGGAACTATTTCACACTAGCTGCCGCCCGCAGCTTCGTACTATTCCAGGCTATGCAACTATAGAGTTATCCTATGTAATGCATATTTTCTTAGGGTGAAACTAGTAGAAATTACTTGGGGGTTATTGAAACATTCGATTTGATATTATTGTGACGTTTCATCACATTTGGTTGAAGTGCTTGTTTTCAAGTTCCATGGCGAAAATCTCATGTAAATTTGATTTTCTTTGTCGGCAACTTCCTAATTATTTAGTGTAAAAACAGGCGTGAACTGAGTCCCCTTAAGATGTGCCATTCACAGCGCGACACAAAGACAATACGCGTAAGACGATTGTCTCGTTAACGCCCTGTTTAAGACGCTAAAATCGTTAGTACTTTATTCGGTACTCAACTTCATTACCGCCTATTCGGGTGAATGGGTAGCCTTTGTGAAGCTAATATAGGGAACAATTGGGATATGATGCGGTTCTGTTTTCAAAGACTAGTTTTCAATTAATTCAATTTGAAATTTAAATTTTCATCAAATTTAAACCAACAAAATGAACGCGAGTCGTAAAAATAGCATTACCGTTTTGAGAAATTATTTTTATGAATTTGAATAACACGTACAGTCGTTCACCCTGAAGCTTTACGACATAGACAGAATATAAAATAAGTGTCGTTACCGTTTCCCTGAATTTAAAGACCTTTCAGATAAAAAGTATTTTATTTATTACAGTAACTAGGTACATACCTGCTCTGCCCTCTAGCCTACATTACGAGTATAACAACGATTCAGAAATTAATTTAATAAAAAACCTTATAATATCCTGAATTTATTAGGACCAACTTAGGACGAAAAAGCATTCGTCACTTTCTTGTAAATCGCTGACACGGCGTTCTGTTTTCGATCAAATTATACGGCGAGCTAAGAAATTTGCGTGATGAATGAAGAAAGCGGGCATGAGAGTGAGATAGGACTATGCAATATAGAGTAAGTGTGAAAAAGAGGGGTGAAATTCCTTTCGTCGGAATGGAAAGTGAGTTAAATCTCCAAATAAAAGGTGGGTTGTGGAGTCAGCAGTCTACGCTTGTCGCTACGTTGCAGTTATTTAGTAGAGTAGGCTCAGAGGTATAGCTGACGGAGTTACTATGCTAATGAAGTTGGAAGGAATGTGATGAAATAGAGCTGCTTGTCTTTGTAAAGAAAGTATTCGAAATTCCAGAACAGTTTAGTTGTAAAGTTTATCTCTGAATTTACTTTGTATGTTTTATTATTAAACTTTTTCAAGAAAAGTTTGAATACCAAATAACTTTCTCGGTTCAAATTTTTTAATACTAAAAAGTCTCCTCGTTTCTCTAAATTGTTAAATTTTAGAAACATTTTTACACCTATCATGTACTCGTACATTTTAGTTTTTATCAGAATAAATAACAAGAAACATTTGAATATAACATGACCCTCATATATAATACCCACATAAGTCTATTTTCTTGAGACAATTCGAGATTCATCGGCATCTGGAGACCACATCACTTCACTCTAACCTTCCTTATCAGGTTCGATCTGCACAAGGGACTGATTACAGACGCCCCGAGCGCCACGCGATGGCACGAGATAGCACAAGTGCGGACAACAGCGCCAGACCGCAAGTAACCAGACAATCTTGCAAAAATGTTTTACGATGCTTATTTTGAACTCTCTTGTATGAGAGATAGAAAATAATCAGGACTGTATCTCATGACATGGTAGTTATTCTCTCAGATTGAGTCACTCGAGATACTTTGATGATGTTTTAGGTTGTCAGAGGCACGTCCAGAACATATTTGGCACAATAATCTTATAATCGAATTCCATAAATGCAATGAAACGTAATTCATCGTTTTTTTTTATTATTTTGTATACAAAGATACTTATAAGAGTTTATTCAAAGTCGTCTTTCGAAACAAAATAAAACTCAATTTGTGTGAGTACTTTTCTTAGTATTGGTAGAAAAATGTTAATCTTTAGTAAACTTACGTACTTACTGAGACTTAAATAAAATGAAGTCACAAGTTTTCTTTTAAAAGTTATGGAGCAACATAGCAAGATAACGAGCCCTAAAATATTTCTTATAATACAAAATTGAGAAAAACTTTTAAGAAAATCCCATTCAATTTTAGTCTGGCTTGTAGAGCTTACCTACTAAAATGTCAATGTTAATTTTTTTCAAAATGTTGAAAAATCCATTTTTGTCTGCGTCCACCTTAGAATTATACTATGAGTCAATGCCCACTTAGATCACAAAAACAGTGAGTCACACACAATCGTATAAGAGCTTTAATTGGTAAGACCTAAAATAGGGGTTAATATTGTGATAAAAAGGCTCGTATCACCGTTATGACGTCATGTAATCTCAGTATGTACGTCATGTATGTCGTCCTTTTTGTATGCTTCTTTGGTTTATTTTCCATCCAAAGGTTGCCTGGAAGAAATCGCTTTCAGCGATGAAGCCGCCCATTGTACTAATTTTAAACTTGTTTTATTTATGTGTTGTTTTGTTATTAATTGGTGTACAATAAAGTGTTAATTAATTAATTCCTTCATTCATTTATGTAATCCACTTAACCGCAACTATTGGCTAGAAGTGGCGAAGCTTATTCTCATATTTTGGCACAATTTTATTAAACCTTAGTGATAAGGGACCAATGTTGCTTGTAGAATTAAAAAAACTCATCCAAGTGCGAGTCTGATACTCGTGCACCGAATTTTCAGGTTTCGATAAGTTAAGCCGTTTCTGAGATAAATGATCTTGACAGATCGACAAATACCGAAGTATTGATCCATAATTCTACGACAAAAAGCAAGCGACAAAATTTTTTTTTTTTTTTTTTTTTATGATGAATGGGTCGGCTCTTGACCTCAAACTTACACAGGTAAGAGTGAGGTCTACGATGGAGCGAGCTTACCCAGAAGGTGCCTATTAACTCTCTTCTTAAAAACAATAGGGTCGTAGCTCAGCGGAAATACGGACGCTGGAAGCTGATTCCAAATTTTTGCAGTGCGCATATTAAAAGAACTTTCGAAGCGCTTAGTTCTAAGAAGTGGAATATCAACCAGGTGAGGATGATAATTAGCTGTGCGTCTGAAGTCCCTGTAAAAGAACGGTGAAGGCGGAATAAGGTCGTGTAGCTCCTGGGCACACTCACCATAGTACAATCTGTAGAAGACCGACAAACATGATACCTCGCGACGATGGCTCAGACTATCGAGTTTTGCTTCGGCAAGATAGTCAAAATACCTGAATAACGTTCCACTTGTTTCAAAACAACATCTTATATCTCTTATATCTCATAGCTAAAAAGATCACAACATGGGTCCCGAAGGCCCCAGGTAATAAAGCTGCAGCTGCTAGGTCTGCAACGTTTGACTCCGGTCGATGCGACAATCACCGCTAAGTTGAAGACTAATTAAACCCCCGAGAAACTTACTTGTCTACAGGCAGTGGAAGTTCGTGCGTGGTGTAAGGAGTGAGATTCGAGTTTCGTAAAGATCTATCGGATTGGAGAACTATCATCGAAGGACGTTACATGGTTGGTATTTGCGGATATAACTGTTGAGATGGATTTTTGATGACATTTGGACAATAAAGAATTAAAACAAAATGTTCTTTCAAAAACTTGGTAACCTATATACCAGGTAACTAAATAAAAACTAGTCCAAAAGTATTTACCATAGTGTATGTTACAAGTAAATTCTATATTTTTGAACGGTATGGCAAGCAAGAAAATTTCAAATTTAATTTATTTATTGTTCAACATATTAGGTTAATATCTAAAGATGTTATGATAGGTCGATGTAGAGTATCTCTATGTTACCAATTGTTGGTGTACAATAATTTACCTACAGTTACAATCATGAATTATAATGTCATGCAATAACAATTTCAGCAATTAACATTTTAAAATGGTAAAAATAGTGTGTGTATGGCAAGCATTCCATTACCTAATTAGTTTTATTATTATCAGACGCAACATTACATTTTGTCAACCTAATTTATTTATAGAGTAAAAACATTTCTCTGGTAACCATAATTTTAATTTTGTTTTAAATTTGTAAATGGGTAAATTGCTTATGTCATGGGGTATACAGGGTGTAAAAAGACTGCTACCGAAACGCAATTTTTTTTTTGACTTAGCTACGTCATTTTATTTTATTTTCTAGTTATTTACTACTAGTACAACATAATAAGACCATACCTACCTAATAATTGTATTTATAAAAGATAAAAACTATTAAAACGCAAAATCCAGCAATCTACGTATAAAAACGCTCCCAGTACATATGCAAACAGTAATCTTCAAACGCTGTTTTCTCCGGATATAATGTTTTTTTCGGAAAATCCTTTTGGATTTAGTTGTGTGTTGGGATGCTGTACCTACCCCTTTTGGCTTCGGTAGACGTCTTTTTACACCCTGTATAATTATAAAAGGTTCCACGCTAATTAAATTGACGAATTTATTGCAAAGTACGACAAATTTTATACAGATTCACGACGATCATGGAAACAAAATACGATATTCTCTCTCACATCTTACGCCGAAACGATACGTCTTCATGTTGAACAAGCAAATTGTTTCCGCGCGACAATTTATGGAATGTGTAATGTCGGATTGATTCCGTGTTGAGCTTCAGTAATTTATGCTTATTGCGAATATTGATTTTGCATATTTCGTTCGGGTTTGGATATGTTTCTCATAAATTGTTAAGACTTACGTGAGCTGCGGTTTGATATGTACCTGGAATTAAATAAATTAGGTTAAATAAATCTAGATTTCTTACTTACAGCGACTTACAGTAACATTTATCTGTAATAATAATCATAATCATAATCATTTATTCATAATTCCAGGTACATACAAAAGATAATCCATAAAAAATGATAATCCATACTAATATTATAAATGTGAAAGTAACTCTGTCTGTCTGTCTGTCTGTCTGTTTGTTACGCTTTCACGCCCAAACCACTGAACAGATTAAGCTGAAATTTGGCATAGTTAAAGGTTGTATCCCAGGGAAGGACATAGGCTACTTTTTATCCCGAAAAAATTAAAAAAATCCCGAGGGACCGCGGGTAACACCGCGGGAGCAGCTAGTCCTTAATAAAACATGGAAGTTAAATATAAAGTAAGTCTACAGATGTAATGAAGAAATTGCAAGACCGCTGAAAATAGCCAATCGCTGAATCTCATCAGAAATTAACTTTTCCTTCAGTTGTCCTTTTGGTCGTCGATTCGCTGACAGTCCTAAATAACCGTAAAGAGGAAATGATCCTTACATACAAAGAAAAATCCCTCCACTGAAAGACGGCGAAGTATCACATCGAGCTCTTATTATGAGCCGGTGGTACCTTTAGCTATCTTATTTCAATTTCTTCGCTCCATTGATTGCAGATGCCTCAAGCGTTCGTTTGCAGTTTCGCAGACAGAGACGGCGAGACCTCACATAACGAGTGCACGACAAAGACGGCCTTTATTTTTCTTGGCGAAGACGAAAATATCGAAAAAAGTTATCGCATCAAAGTCTCGGCGCCCGTAAAGGTCTCATTAAAAATGCTTTGTGGAAGAATTCGTTCCAATTTATAAGCCAGTCGGTGGATCGGCCCGAGTAAATAACCGTATTTTATATTGTTTTAGGTAAATAAAACTTTATCAAGTACATTAGGGGAGTTAATTTGTCAACCAAAGGATCAAAAACGTCGCAGCTTTCGAGTAATAATCTACGAACAAATAGAGTAGGTAAGTAAATTACATAAAAAGTTATTAATGTGATAAGATTCATCGTTTTTTTGTATTTTCTGTATTTATGAAATGTTTATCACATACCTACATAATAAAATTATGCACTTATACATAAGTCTTTGTCGTTTAACGTAAAATTGCCACAAAGTAACGAAAGTACCAGATTTTAATTTTACTTGCAAATATGTTTCTTGTTGGCTGTGATTTGACAGTTTTACATTACGTTTCGTTCAATTCCCGGGACTCTGTCACGTGTCAATAGCGGGATTTACTTTTAAAACATGTCATTATTTTTTTATATCACATGGTGCGCGCAAAAATGTACTTATTTCGCGCTCCGTTGGTCTGAAAATGTGACATCAGCGAGTGTGAAGGCGTGTTACTTCATCGTGCGTACGGATGATCGATGTTACGATATCGATGTTTAACCTCATTGACCTGAGTGTGCTCGGTATTTTTGGGTTTCCGATACATTTACTTACGTTCCAAAAATATCAGGATGATATCTACCTATACTGCGATACACCACAATATGTATATTTTTGTTGTTGTGGTATATTTTTAATCCTCTGTGAATGGGTTTGACAGTCGATATTTTATTCGTTTATGGGTCTACATCGAGAGCAAGCGTAGCCTTACTTTACTGCGTATTTACGAGATGGTGTGATACAACACTCAATATCTCGGCCTTTTCTGTTTACGGTCATTGGCTTTTATTCGGCTGTATGCGGTGTAAAATAGATAAACCTATACAGCAGCAGCCACATAGATATACCTAAAATCGCCCACTAGGTGTTATCGAAAATACAACTACTCGTAGTGCATCGGTTGGTACCTAGCTAGGAACTTACGTACCTACTAATCGAAATGCGATAATACTATGATTTACTAACTTGGCCTAAATTACAAAGGATATAGTATTTTTATATAAGAATAAAATGAAGTAGGTTAAAAATAAGAACCAAATCAACGAAAGTATATTTAGAGTACAAAACTCTATTATTAAAACAGTATATGTTTATTATTCTTTCCGATTTATAATTATTTATTTGAATGAGAGTACTTTTATTCAATTGTGGCACAGTGAGAATGAATGATAATTTGAAATTTGCTGAAGCACCTGAGTTGATAATCTAGCTCTGTTAGCGACTGTAAACCCAGACTAGAAACAAATAAAGGGAGCCACCGTTTAGCAAACACGTCGGTTGCGTGCGTGTGGCGTGAAATAACGCGTCGCGTGGCAGAAAGGCTAGGTATTGTGCCTGACTTTATATGGTAGAGGGGTTTTAGCTAGAGTTTGGTAAAAATTAGGTCCGTCATCCACACAAGGTGAAAACGGGAATAACATTTTTTATGGTGCAAAATAGTTACAAACTAAGTAAGAAAAACACACTGGCAGGTTGAGTGAAAAAAAAAAACTTGTATTGTTGATTGAAGATAAAAACAATAACTTAAATGTGGGCATGTATCAAATATTATGTGTTTGGACATGCCTCTGACTACCCCCCTGAGGCATCTTTAAAGGATCTTAAGTAACATAAAAAGATCTGAGAGAATGTCTACCGCACCTTGGGGCTACAGTCGTGAACCTGTTTACGTTTTTACAATAACTTACTGCGTAGATAATATAACACGCATTTAATCCACGCTCAAAACGCAGCAGGATTTGTAATAAGAAACAGACTGAGGTGAGTTTTCATGACATCGCAATAAAGAAAATGTAAATTTATGAATCTACCACCAGCAAAGTGTGGCAATAGCTTCGCAGTGAGCCAAGGATGTGGAGCTGTCTATACCCACGTTTTTACACTTCAGTGCAAATTGAACTGCGTTGAATATCCGGTTTGGATGGTTGATGCAAAACGCGAACAGTCACTGGGACTCTCGTGTTTTTTAAGCCTTTTATTTTTTTACTCACAAAAGTTCATATCCTAACCTTGCAACGCCTGAATCTGATCAAGTTTGGGCTGTGCATTGATGTTTAAATTGAAGCAATCCAAGTACAACTTGCTTAGTCGTTCTTGACTCATCATTTTGCTTTATTCATTCGTCTTTGTCTAAAACGTCATCAGTTTGGTCCTAAATATTGTATGTTCGTCTCTTTTTTCTAGTTTTATTTTTGGTTTGTCTAAATTTTCTTAGTGATCAAACGTTTTAGCAATCCTAATATTATTGATCCCAAAACATTGATTATAAAGCTGAGTAAGGTATTATCAAAGCATCGAATAATTTGGTGTTCACTCATCAAGCTCTTCATAAAACGGTTTCAGTCGTGTACATGTTAATAAAGCCCCCTGTCAGCCCTTTAATTACATGTAGGCTTGTTATAATGACGGGACAACATTCTCTCGTTCCCGCTAACGTATAATGGCCTTTGACACCCGAGTCTCGGAACACGTCGACGAACAATTATCGAGCGGAGATAATTCAGGCTTATGTACCAGACTATTTTCAACACTATTATTGTATCAGACAGTGATTTCGTATAGAAAATAATCAACCTTAAAACGACCACTTTATGCTCACTTTTTTCACTGAACTACTGAATCATTAGGAACTTATAATTTATACTGAACCCAATATTACGGGGTTTCGCTAAAGATCTCAACCGCCTGAGGCTGTCCTTTGACGATAAGTTTAGAACTCATTTGAATTTTGCGTAAAATAAACCTAGACTTAAGCCTCTAAAAATGTTCTCTAATTTCTAAGTTCGCAACATTTAGATTTAGGCCTTTGTAAGTCATGGAACCATGCTACATGAACCGTTACAATTTTAAAAAGTATGAAAATAATAAAAAACACATTTTTCTTAAAAAATATGTCGGTGTTTCCTTGAGGAAGAAGGTCGTCCCGCCACTTCCTATGTCGTAAATTCAAACCATACAAATATAGTTTAAAATGTGAAATCATAGCGGTTACCTGAGTTTCGGCTATATTAACCCCACCCATTATGCTCCGGGTAAAGGGTAGAGCTTGTTGGGCGCCAAGTCGTGCGTGAAAGGTCGAGCCCCGTCTTACTAGTGATGCTATTCTGCATTCCGAAGTAGACGGTAGTCGTCATAGATTTTTAATGAGGCTTGCTTCTGCCCCAGTACTACTAAAATGCGTAAATATAATCTTCACTATTAAGTTTACTGTAATCGTCAAATGGTATCAAAAAGTAAAGGGAAATAGTTGACGTAATTTGCAACAAAGGTTTAGCGAAAACGCGAATGTTGACACAATAAATATTTACAAGTACTCACAGAAACTCAAATCGACTTAAATTAAATGGCTTCTACTTACCGCCACCCACGCTTGGTTTGGATGTACTATCTCTTGATGTACTATCTAAAAGCTAATGGAATCCTGATTGAGCGTTATTGAGAAATTCATATCAATCTCATCTCAACTATAAGTTTGAATTACAAGTTACAACTCTATGAGGTAAACGTGACTCAGGAGAAACGTGTACCTATACCCAAATAGAATTTCGACATATTCAGCCTTTCATCCGTCGGCCCTTCGATGTCCATATCTCTGAATGACTTTGAGGGTAGTTGTGTAAAATGTAGGGCACTTTGAAACTTGTGGCTTGGAGACCTTTTTGATTCATCTTTGAAACAAACTCTAAACTAAGAATCTTATTATAAAACTAACCAAAGAAATTACGAAGATATCTATACTTACTCAGTTTTTGTTTACTATTAAAATCGCAATTTTAAAAATGTCCAGTCAAGAAACAAACAGAAATGAGGCAAAAAAAAAAGAGGCAGTAAGTGAAGTATGTTAATGGGCCACCGCGTCTGTTGTTGATTATTCCAGGCATGTGGGAAATCGACACAAAAAATATCACATTCATAACATAGTTAGCTACCATTGTATTGAATTTTCATTATTCTCCATTCAAACCCTTTCCCCAAAAAGAAGCCTACTTGCACCGTTGCTCCACGTACGAATAAAATATTGAACAAGACTTTACAATGCTTCTCCGCGATGCAAATTGGCCCTCGGGACGCCCAAGCGCTGCACTCGATTATGTGACAATGTCGTCTTTTACATAATATGCTTTTTCTTCGCATTATTTGCGAGCGAATAACCGTATTCAGGGATCGAAGAGGCTTGGAGCGGAGAACGCAGCATAGGTGAGTGGCTATCCGTTCAGCGTGTTTCTAGTACCGTAAAGTCTGGAACGTGTTTCATTTTGGTATCAGTTGATTCATAAAACAATTTTGAGCGTTCTGTCATTGATTCTAGAAAAAAACTAAGGATGTGTGATGTGATCAGATGAGTTTTGGACGAAACTTTGCTAAGACTTAGGATGAGATGATGTGGATGAAATAGCTATCGACTAATGTCACCCCTATTGTAGGTGACCTCTACAATTTGCGCTTTATTTAACTTTCCTAACCTCGCTAGTTTGACACTCACTGTGCAGTTACGGTACTTAGGAATTCAAAGTTAGAAAGCATTGTGCAAGAAAGAGCTTACGAAGTTCTAAACTATTGAAAATTATCGCCGGCTGAGTGCTTCTTGTAGTTTTTCAACTTGTACCTATGTTTTTACAGTTTTTGGCATTACGAACCAACGTTAACTACGAGTATAACACTATTTATGTTGTTCAGAATCGATTATAAAAACATCGATAAAATGACTTGATTGAAATAGGTACTTCATTTTAATTAAAACTTGAAGCCTTCGTGAAGTTTTTTCATCAATGGACTTTTTCCAGCGTTTAATTACGCGGTGGATAATTATTTTAAGGCGTTCCAACAATATTTCTTAAAATAAAGAATACGTGACCGTTAAATGAATTTAAGGTTACTCAGGTCGTTGGGGCACCTTTAGCATTCAAGTCTTGAGAAAAACTTATTCACTTATCCCTGAAAACTAGCTTAGACTAAAAAGCGAAACTGTGAGAGTAGATTTA
Organism: Epirrhoe tristata; assembly: GCA_951394285.1. Classification (NCBI taxonomy): domain Eukaryota; kingdom Metazoa; phylum Arthropoda; class Insecta; order Lepidoptera; family Geometridae; genus Epirrhoe; species Epirrhoe tristata. The sequence goes on from OX596145.1 coordinate 6,413,472, forward strand.
GGATTTAAACACTAACACTAAATTATTCGATTATAGACTTATTTTTTTAAGTAATTCTTCTGTATGTTCTCTTATTTACAAATGATTACTGCATTAAATCATTATCATCTCTTCAAAAGAACATTACATAAAAATCAAGTAATACTTATTCGACAGTTGCGAACGTGATAGAGTCACAGATTCTCAATAACCTATCAAGATATCGATTATGGAAACGACCTCGTATACCAATCATACTCTGCTCCGGTTCAAATAAGATAAATCAAACATGTAGATAATAATGTCTACAGCCGAATAAATTTCCGGCAACGAAAATAAAATCTATCGTGAAAAGCGAAAGTAAGATTGATCGCGCAAGTTCGGTAAAGTTAGCCGCGAGCTACGGCTGTGCCTCCCCCTTTAGTGGGAACCGAACTTACTATTTAGCAAACTGTGGATTACTCCAGTAGACTGCGCTTGTTGTTCGCACACTGCCCCATTTGAAGGCATAATCTATTGTTTTCTTACTGTTTAGTGGACTTTACAAGTGCTTGGTGGTGCTAAGACTGGCCTTGCTACTTGTCCTATGCATGCTGGCAAGAATTCACTTTTAGGTAAAGTCTTTGTCTAAGTTTGCAGCGTTTATAGGCTTGGACAATGGACCTGCCGTTGATTCTAATAAAATATTTCACAAAATAATAATAGTCAGTAAGTAATTATGATGTCTAGGGTAATAGAAAGAGGTATTGATAATAAATGTTACTTAATGCAAATATCTTCTTGATCACCTACTGGTTCAAAGATTCAACCATATTTTTGCCCCGACACTGAACAAATACCCCTCTATATAAATTCAGAATAACTCAGCATATCTGATCCACAGTTACCTACTCGTATAGCTACTGATGTACCGTGTTACCATAATTTGCAGCCAAATTCGCATTTCACGGTTGGCGTCACACAGCGACGTTGGTTATATAAGTTTTTCGCTAGAAGCTCTACACATGGTATGATTACGATAGGGTTAACAAATTTTCTCAATAGGCAATATCTGTATAATATGTTAGATTATAAATATGACCTTGAGCCGATTTTAATTGATTTCGCATTCATTGAGATTTGCAGATATTTGCATTGAGATTTACAGATATTTCAATATAATAAAATACCAATGCAATTAAATGTTTACCCGAAACCACTAAAAGCTTAGGGGCATAGAATTTCATTTGTATACCGGCAGCGAAATTAAAGGAAAGATTACAATAATATAAAACCAGCGGCTCAATACCTAAGTAAAGCGACAACCCTGTAGAATAGGGATGGCCGGGGACGGCAGCAGATTGATATTTGATCCCCCGAGCTACGATCGCGCTCCAGGCGTAATCCTCGACTATGAATGTTATACCGAGGTAGATATTAAAAGTTTGGGAATTACCCTCTTTCGGGGAATCAAAGGGGTAGGTAAGGAAGGGAAAAAAATGATAAGGAGCGATAGAAGAAATATTCTGCTCAATAATCTCTGGTTAATGTCACAAAAATGTCGTTTGTTGTATTAAATGTTTCAAATACTTTATTAATTGAAACCACAAAAAAACTTTGAATTCTTTTAGGCGATACCTAAAGCACCTGCATCACAAAGCGTTACCGCAATTTACAACAGTCCTCAAATCAACAAAAACAACAGTAACACAATTTGATCGCGCAATAAAGTCGTTCACAAACACCAAACACCGCTGAGGTACTGCAAATTGGACGAACAAAATATACTCCTTAAATTATTGAGGTTGGACAAACAGGGCGGCAAATATTGTCCGACCGGACGGACGGCCGGCGGACATGGCTCGGCTATTCATTAACTTACACTGGATTCGAACAAAAACTCGGCTTCGATTTGCGCTTGCGATGAGCTCCACCGATCTATAGATTGCTGGACGTGGTACGTTTCTATTAAAGGATTTCGAGAATCAAGCTTTAAGATACATGTTTATATCAAACGTGATGAGAAAAAGAAATTATATCTGGCTATTTCCACAAAATAGTGTTTTAATCTTTTAAGTTCACACACCAATGACCCAGATGAGGAACGTTCCTTAGATGCCTGTATATTACCTCATCTGTTTATTTACAGAAAACTGAGCTGTCATAATTTTTATAGATCATAATAAACATAATTACATAATTTTAATATTTACATAATTTTTTTATGACATGTAAGGTACAAACTACAAAACTGTGTTTTACGCTTATAATATCGAGCTTTATTTGAGAAAAAAGTGGCAACTCAAAAAGGATATTATAACCTAACAAGAGCCTTTCTGTAAACTGTAAATCCGTGACATGATGTAGCACTAGAGGCGGCCACACATCCGACTCATAAACACTTCCAGCCAATGAATTGGAACACAATATTTACACTGTTGGAGTCTATTTATCGCACGCGCTAAATTAAGAAGGATTTTAATTACGCCATAATCGGCTGGTTTGTTATGAAATATTCGATCAAGACTCTTGAGTTAAATTCGAAATCATTAAAAAAAAGTTATACTTTCACGAAATCATGAAAAGATAACAACAAACACTTTGCTGTTTTTATATGAAATTTGAAATTTATTTATTTGTGAAATACCTAGTTTGACAATGTGTACAATGTACATATTACTAGTGAACGCTGAGAATTGCAGTATTCATGATAGAATGCTCAAAAACATGTTTAAGCTGAAGCTGAATGTCCATATTAACGCGATGGGTTCTTTTGATTACTCAAGTAATATTCATTAGTAGGTACTCGTACTTATCTTAAATCAGATGATGTAATGTTAACCAACTCACTCCAAGCCACTCAAAACTGATTGATAACATAAATTCACAAGGAACTTGTTCAACACAAAACCCGTCAAATAAATCCACGAAACGTAACAGATTATAAATAACATGTCATTAATCACGAGGGGGGACCTGTTGCTCAACACTTGACGGGCGAAAACTATTTAATATTTAACGACTACGTGAAAAATTCACAAACCAAGTGGCGGGGAAAGTGGTGGGATTATACCGTGCACTAAATTAAAACAGATTTGTTAAGCAAATATGTAATAGAGTGGGCCATAACAGCCCTAACATAAGTATCAAGTTTGTGAAGAACTTGTCAAACGTAGAACTTGTGACTTTACAATGCAATCCCTTTACTTAATTATACAGGTGGATTTTTGAGATGGGCCACGGAAGGCAGGTACCTTAACCGTTATAGCTACAGAAAAACGCTCTTAGGGCTCTTAGGACGCTCTTAGACCTTCCCTAACTTTTTGAGATATTTTGAACTGCATTCACAGATTTTGAAAAAATGTATTTGCAAGCGCATGGGTCATTATCATCAAAGTTAAAAAACAAGTTATTTGAAAAACTTGCGGTACAGTTTGCAGTTTTTCATAAATTTTAGAAATAGGCTGAATAAGGTGAAATTCTTCAAGAACAGTCCCAATGAGTGATCTGTTAATATAATTATATTTGAGCTTTAGATGCGACTTTTAGTCCGGGAAAGTGCGGCTATAAAGCGCTTAATTGCCCGAATCGGTAGGACTTTATCACAGATTTTGTTAAGAAACTATTTTGCAGTAAAAGTTAGACGCGAATACTCGCATATCCCCGTTACTAAGAGACGCTGATAAGCCGCAATAGAATTAATATAAAAGTGATGATAACTATCGCGAGTCCCACGGCAGTAATCCAGATAATGACATCGGGATGACAAAGTTATAATTACTTTTTATTTTCCCTCATCGCCAGCGAAATTAAGCACTTTATTATTATATAAAGAGATGTGAGGTACCTAAGCCTTTGATTTTGATACCGTTGAGGTATTTTTTGATGAGAAAATTATGAATATTGGAGTTTGCGCAAACTCTTAAATTAATGTTAAATCCAAATTAACGGACTAGTTATTTTTTAATGATGATAATAATAAATGTTTAATAAGCAAGTCTTCAAGCAGAGTAATATTCTCAATATGTTATTACCATCTGCCAGTCTCATAACAGGGATATGACTGAAATTACATAGTAAAAGACTGAAACAACATGAAGTTTTTAATAAAAATACAACTTTAAAACGTTTGAATGCAGTAGTAAACAACTTGTCATAACTGTTATATTTTTATTGTACAGCAAATTTAAGCACGTGCGCTGAAAACAGCATTGTAAGCCACTGAAATTGAAATGAAACAATGCAACTGCATTATTGAAAAGTCATTACCGTAACGCACCGAAACCGCCGCTGATGGTCTCGGCTTTCCAACGCATAATGTGGACATAATTGAAAATGTTATGACGTTCAAATTTTACGTATTTCATTTAAATAAATATGGATTTAAGAAGAATGAAAAAGGATCATGACTGGATGCCGCAGACATAATAATTTAGATCTTTTAGGATGTTGAAACTCGACTTTCAATCCGAAGGTCGTGGGTTCGAATCCCAGTCGTGCATCAATGAATTTTTCGTTTCGTGAAATTTATATGCGCTTTAACTCGAACTCTTAACGGTGAAGGAAAACATCGTGAGGAAACCCGCAGCTTAGTCAGCTCCACACGTTAGTATTGACGTTGTCTTTCCTGTGGGCCAGGCTGATTAAGCTGAGAGGATACTGAGAGGTGCTGGGCAAGCCTATTCCATCTCAAACAATGTAAGTGTAGGCATAGGTTGCCTCCTGTCGCTGTATAAATCATCTATTGATGATGTAAAGACCTAAGTTTTTTTAGGATGTGATAATTTAGGATAACAAAAAAACTGTGAACTTTAAAACCGATCACCAAGCGCACGAACAGCATAAGTACCAGAAATTCATTAAAGTCGGTCACTATTTGCACTAGCCTCAGTGTAGCATGGCCACGGATCAAATAAACAACAATGAATTGTTGAAACCAATCGTACGTAGTGTCATACTTACTGGATAAAATAAAATAATTCTGATATAAGTAAGTATAGATAAGAATTTCACTAAAACATTAATTCGAAATATATGACAATAAATAACAAAAAAAGAATAAAGATAATTGTAGTAAGAACATGTTTTACTCAGCACATACAAAATGCATCGAGCGAGCTGTGTAAGAAAGACAACATTGTTTACAAACTTTGCAAAGTGTATGTGTTTATCGATCACCTATAGCACAAACGGTATAAGTACAGAAATTCATTAAAGCTGTCGCTATTTACGTTCGGCCCTGAGTGGGGCGGGGTGGTCGACAAAATAAACACAGTTTAATGATTATTTGGACCGAACAGTGCCTAGGTGTTTTAGTCAAGTGTAGTTAGTCAAATTAGAAACTTTGTGAACTAGGTTTCAAATGGACTGGAAATACGATTTCATAGTTTTGTAATAATCGATTTCAGTAGGTACATTAAATGTTTTATATTCTCTTCATGGGTAATTCATTTTCAAAAAGAGAATTATATTTTTACGACTGTTTATACCTGTCATAAACATTAAGTGCTAACACATCTACATACAAATATACATTTGTGTGCTTAGTATAATTAACTTTTTATGGCTATTTGAATGTAGCGTGTTCTTTTTCAGTACGTTAACTCGTATTCACAGGATCTGAATGATTAGGGTTATCTATTCGGTAAAAAGTACAAGTTCCCAAGACTATTGTTTAAAAATGGTCAGTACTGGTATGGATTTTTTTTCTATTAGAAACTTTTAAATAAAATTATACCTAGTATTTTATAGGTGCGGCCTTGACTTGCTATTTTTATGGGAAGTAAAAGCTCAATTCTCTAATCACAAGCTGACGACTTAAAGACAAAAAAATATATAAACATTCAAATCTATTTGCACAGCCCTGCTTTAGGGTTGTCACGTTTGAAACTAATTAACGATATAATGTTCGACAGCAGTCGCGTGCCGGTCGGCTTGTTCGTGCAAAATTATTGCTTCAGTAATTAGCAGACATGGGTTTTTATGTCCCACTCTTTGAGTGGCTCTTAATGAGTAGGACATTATCGTAAAGCCGCAAAAGTGCCCATTGAAAACTGTGATGGTATTGAAAGAAATAGGGTATTAAGATAATATTGAGAAAATTGCTTTTTCGTGCCTGCGGAAGGTGATAAAAGTTAGGAGTTACTCGCATATACTTGTCGTATAAAGTTGTAACAAATTAGCTATGTAATTTTATAAATTTTGCAAAAGATCAAAATGTTACCGGACTTTTTATTTATTTTCTAGGGAACATTGAAACTTGATTATCTATTTTTCTTTCAAAATATTATTTTAAAAAGATACGAACTCCATCTAATCGAGCTAAGCAGCTTACCCGCTAATTAGTTACGAACGCGCTGAAATTCTGGCTAAATCCCATTCAGTACTTAGAGCTGTTCACATCCGCAACGTGCCTCAGTTTCCAGTTATGAAGAGAACTATTTGTAATCTTTTATATGAAGATAATAAATCCTTTACTCTCGAAAAAGTTTTTAGGCATTGCATTTAAGGTGACAAGACTTTTTGTAAATTTTGTTTTAGTATTAAAATATTCCTCTAAGTTTATTCATTATTCAAGAAAAATAAATTTCATGAATTACATAAGGAAATGGTGCGAAATAACGTTGCGCCTGGTTCCGAGAATTCCAATTGCCTCAGACTGCCTTATTCCACCTCAAAAGGTAAGTTTGTTGGCTTCATCTTCATGGATCAAAAAAACATTGTAACACTAAAAGAGCACAGAAATTCACGAAGAAAATTCTTTTGATTAGAGCCAAGTTGTGAAGTTCTCAAGATTACTTTTCATTCGCAGCATAATTAAAGCTTGGGACATTTAAAAACCTAAATCTAGACTTTTGTCAGTTTCAAAACCGAAATTTTGTTTGTTTACAAAGTTAGATCGTTGTGTACGAGAATAGCAGATTTTGTTTGAAGTGATACCCTTTGTGGCTCTGCCATTTCGAGGCGTTTGAAAAGTTCCCTAAAACGTAATAATGTTTGCTGTTGTCAGTTTGGAGTAAGGCACGGTAGAGGTGGTTTAGTTGTTAACATGAATTTGCGAGACGCGCGGTTGAAATGCGTTGTGGAATTTCAGGTAGCAAAGTGAATGTGCAAACAGATGTTTTTATAGCGCAATCTTCCCTAAATCGAAAGTCGTGACCATGAACTGTCACTGACAAACACCTAATAGGGATGACGCATCACCCTTGACTATAATTTATTCTGTGCCTCTGGGAGAGTTCAAGCTTTACGAGCTAAGGAGTCAACTTGGCTCTGCGACTGATTAATATATCTGAACAGTACAGTTGAACAGTAGGTGTTGAGGAAAACAGTAGTTCAAATAGTAGAGTGTTCAATGATAACTTTTGAAAAAAATTATAAGTACCTACACATATTTTTACTTGTCTTGTCTTGTCTTTATCTGAAAGAAATAAAAAAGATTTTTGTCTAAAAAAATCGCCAAAAGTGCAATAAGGAAACGTGACATTTCACTACTCGCATAAAGTTCCAAGTTAGCGTTACGCTAACGATATTCAAAATGAATAATGTTGGCAGTACTCAACCCTTTGTCATCTTAGTTGACTCATTTAGCAGACCTTATAAATAAAGTACCTCACAAAACCGCCATGAATGTCTCATACGAGTAAACATGCCGACTTTCTCTACCACGCAGCCTTCGACTGTGGCCAAAACTAGTGCCAGCTCATTTAATTCGGATTAATGCTCTCGTCGCCTTGTTTATTGGCCTCATATCACGTGATATGTGGAGCCTTCGAGCATGTTCTCGAATATTCGAGAACGTTCGAGAAAAGTTGCCGATCCTTACTACATGTTTATGGTTAGGGTTTATTTTATTGTATTGTTGAGGTGAATTCTATACGTGGGGGAAATGCCTGATTTGGGCGAGTTAGGAAGTGAGATATTGTTATGAAGTGGAAGCGTGCGGTCTATTGTTTTTGTGGCCGGTGCTTGTGTGCGGATTTGTATTCAACTTATGTTTTGATTTTGTAAGTTTTAGATTATATTTCGGATAAATATTTTCTCAAATAACTTTACCTAAGTGGAGTGATTATGGTACGACATTTAAAGATAATCTAGATAATTTAATAACACTGGTATTCACAAACATTACTATGACGTTTCACAGTGCGCGCGGACGCACAGAGTCCCAAAATGAGTAGGTTTTTGGAACCTTGTGCGTCCGCGCGCACTGTGAGACCTCTTATTAATGTTTGTGAATACTGGTGTAAGACTATTTAACAAAAACATTGATGACAGTAACTTGATTTGTTTAGAGTTCAACGTTACTTTGACAAGAAATACAATAATGCTGGGTACCACTTCACACAAAATGAGCACAACCGCATACCTAATGATTTTGAGGATGGTTTTCATGTATAAGTTTCACTCAATGACATTATAATTGTAATCATAATTTAAAGTGAAAAAAGCTGTAGCATAAGGGTACTTATATATTGGGTACTTATAGTTATACTGTCAAGACTTTGAAATGCTTCATACATACTTCTACAATTCAATACAGTTTTTTATGAAAACTTTGAACCTTCACATAGTTTAAACAAAGCTCAATTTACTTTGTAGACAATTGAAAGTGACTAAGACCGGGGTTGCGTCTAAATAAAACAGTTTCAACTTACTCTAGCTAAGAGATAAATTCTGTCGGATCCCTTTACAGTTTACGAGGTGCGAGTCGTAACGAAAGACTTAGTATGCGGTTGCTTCAGACGTATGAGCTGGGTTCGAGAAATCAGAATTAAGTCAAAGTTAGCGATTTGTTTTAGTGTGATGGAATGAAAAGAGAGTTCCAATCCAGTGTAAAGAAGTTGCAAATACACAAAGAGTTATCACAAGCTTTCGCATTTCTAATAATAGTTTTTTTTTATAAATAGGTTAGCTTTTAACCTGATGTTAAACAACAGTAAGGTCTAAGATGGAGTATGCTTACCTAGAAGTAACCTAAGATATACAAGGTTATTTGTAAAACACCGGTAACCTCTCTGGACTGTACTAAGTAATACTATCATAAAAAACAACTTTTATTCTAATTTTTAAAAATTCATCAGATTTTTATATAAAAAAATAAATTGAACGCTCTATATGTTGCAAAGTCTATGCGAAGCAAAATAAAGCTATAGTAGAATAGCGAGGAGAGCGGGGTTAGGGCGGCGGGGTTGCTTGAAATTGACCTATTTAATACAGAGTTGAAATGAATTAGATGGATAACGAAATCTTAAAGGTTTGTGTTTGGTAAATGTATTATGTTTTGTAAAAAGTCACAGAACAAAAGTTGTTGTTGTAGATGATAGTAATACAGTCCTGAGAGGCTACCAGTGTTTTACAAATAACCCTGTATAGATACAATTTTTGACCCCAAATCTGTACAAACACTTTCTTAGGTAATAGGTGTGACCGCACAATATTTATTCTATTTCCACATTTTCTATAACGTATGCATTGAGTTCCACCTCCATACCACCGGGATGGCGTAATGTAATAACTCGCTGAATATTGACGAATGGGATTCATGTTTTTGCTTCTACACCAGATTAGATAACGTATACATCGGTAATACTTAGGTAAGTCACACACAGCGCAGATACGGTAGTATTTTCTGTGTATAAAAACTTAATTATCTGAAAGTATCATAAATCTTAAGACACAGATATCTTTTTATATATGCGTGTGTGACTTGCTTTAGCTGTTGATACGTTCTGTGTAAACATGCCCGTATAAGTTAAGATGTTTGTGCGTTACAATTTAAGAGTTGTTTTCCACGTTTTCCTTCTGTTTAAGTTAAGTATCATCGGATAATAAGTTAAACTTAGGTAGTAGACGTACTCATATTAAATATTTCTTTGTTTTCATACAACATTGTTCTGAAAGCTTGCAGCCTGTCATGTGTGGAATGCTAACTTCTGCAAAATATAACTACGTTCCAGGAACATTGTATACATTAGATAGATAGATATCTTTATTTCTCAGAAAACTTTACAATCTTTATTTAGTAGTGTTTCTAAGCCTATATTAGACCTATATAATATAGCCTATATTAAGGCCCCTAAATTCCAAAAAAATATTTTTAAAGATAATGTCTACCGTTCTTTACTCGAAGGTCCTGTTTTTTTACCATCTGTTACTTTTTTGTAAAATTTATTATAACAAAAAATTAATACGATAAAACTTTATATAAAAACTAGCTGCGCTCCCGCGGTGTGACCCGCGGTCCCTCGGGATTTTTTCATTTTTTCGGGATAAAAAGTAGCCTATGTCCTTCCCTGGTATACAACCTTTAACTATGCCAAATTTCAGCTTAATCTGTTCAGCGGTTTGGGCGTGAAAGCGTAACAAACAGACAGACAGACAGACAGACAGACAGACAGACAGATAGACAGACAGACAGACAGAGTTACTTTCACATTTATAATATTAGTATGGATATGGATAGTATGGATGCGTTCTTAAACAAATATTCCAAGATAATTTTAACGTTGAAACAAAAAAATAAGAAATCAAGAATAAACAAATAAACGTACGATATCTTTGAAAGTAGATACTCAAGATTATCGCCAGTTTATTTCAGTTTATTCCCAAATTAGGTATGAAAGCCCACAAACTGGAAACATAAGATTGTACAAAATATTTTCCAAACTCTCGCTGTCTGCTCAATATCTCCGAAGCTGGTAGTTTCGTGGAAACAAAACGGATCAGCTGTATCTCGTGTTCCCAGCGAGCCTTCGAGGCTTTAGAGTTACTAGATACGACACTGGATTTGAATAAGCGATTTGTTCAGAGCCAGAGTGCTACACTAGAATTTTTGGAATCTTGAATTTGAAATTGGGATTTTTAAATAAAGTTTAAGTTTGAAATCTTATATAGGGCGCTTACATTTTATATAAAATATAAAGTGATCAAAATATTATTTGGCCACTACTAAAAATGTTACAGTGATATCCAGAATGAGAAAGATCATTGTTTGTTGGAGAAATAAACATAAAATACTTTGTTTCTGCAGATATAAGTATTAACTTTAAGATAAAACTTCGCAACTGTAGATAAACCCTATCTGTATCTATATCTAGCGGTTATACCTCCTTGTGAGAAGAGTTGGCAGGGAGCGAGCGATACGAGAACCTTATTTTTCGCACATTACACTTTGAAATTGTTTGAAATATGTTATAGCCGTCATCGTGGGCGAAACTTGTTTAAAACATACGTGTTCCCTTACAGGGTTCTGAGAACTGCGGTGTTTTCTGCGTTGATAAGTATTATGATTTAAATTATTGACGGTTTATTTTGTTGAACTTATATTTAAAAAATGTTGGCAGCCATACTGACTATACGACGAGATTATGAGCTTAGCTTGTAAAGCTTTACTCAAAAACAACAACGAAAGCTCACAGCTTAAAATTATGGTGCTCCGTGATTTGATTACACAAAACAAACATCATGTTTTTGTACCATTTTGCCACGAATTATACACCCCTATTATTTAATTACCAAAAAAATTTTAAACATATTCTCGGTGTCTGTTACTTATTACATTTATGTAGTTAAAACTCTAAAAAAGAGAAAAAAAATTATAACCTAAAAAGGAGACGAGACGAGTCAAACATGGATTTATGATAGCTACTGTGGTTTTACTGACTGGGGATGATGAGAGCATAGTTTAAATGAGAATCCGTACGCGATCGTTGTCTGTAGTAGTTATTTTTACAGTTTTCATAAAATTTTGTTCGGTTTTTGTTGACTACAATCCTCGATAACTTTGTGATAGTTAAATTATAAAAAAAACTTACCATGCCACTATCATTTGCTTCTACTGCAACCGTCCTTAATTTTTTTTGGCATATAAAATAAATAACGGTGAATAAAATAGCGGTGAAGAGAGGTTAGAGCTAAGATTGCTACGTTAGAACAATAAAAAAATTTACTAAGTAGTTCTTTGTAACATTGTGATCGAAAATATACTTCTCACCAACTTCTAATATACATTTGTCAAACAAGTACAAATAAAGTTTGAGCGTGCCAAATAAGCCCCTAAAAGAGTTAACGCGAATTGAGTAAAAGTTTAAAAAAATCTGCTCGTCAGCAGTTCGTAAGTATTTCGGTTACAAAGATCTTGGGGATCCAAGTAGGTTGAACATGGTAACTCTTCATACGGGTAACAGTTTATGAGAGCTAGCGGACTGATAAGTTGAGCAGGTACATTGCTGACTGCACATAATGAAAATATTAAATTATGGTCTTACTTTATTACTTACCATTACGATATTGTGTAAGTACTGTATGTGACAAGTAAAAACACTATCATTACCTGAAACAAAAATAAACATTCATTAGTTTAAAAAAAACGGCATTCCATATGAAGGTTGCATACTTTTTGTGAACCTATGTTTCATTCCACTCATTAATTCATGAATGAACCTACCTAACCTTTTTTTCGAAAGGATTTATCCGTTATAAAAAAAAATGTGGCTAAAACATCTTTATTTGTCACCCATATTCCTATGAGAGGTAAAAAACTGTTACAAAAAGTACTCGAAGCTCGCTCCCAGTTCGTGGTTGGTACCGATAAATCGACAGTGTCATTTTATTAAGTCTCTCTCCCGAATTGAGATCGGATCGGGATAGCCGACATGTGTCGTGGACGTGTAGAATGTGTGCTCGTTCTCGCAAAAAATACTCGAAACTTTCTTTCTAATGTTTTCTCAGGGCGCTGGGAGTTGGGGTATCGATTTGAGTTGTCGGTAAAGTTTGCGGTGTTATTTATATAGATAAACTAGCATTTTGAAATATAAATGAATAATATGCTACACTATACTATTTTTTAGGTATAGCGCTATATGTATATTATTCGCCTAGCAGTGTGACTTAAAAAAATATCACAAAAACGTGAAACCTAAAATCTACTTTAAAATCAATGTTCGACTGGACTTTATCGGCGGGTCACATTCAACAGCAGATTGAGGGTTAAGATTCCTTGTTTAGTATTCAGCAGGCGTTTTAGGTTACCTCTTCGTGTCCGCACACTTTACCGCCAACATCTTACCTACTATTAGAAACAATTCTTACTACTGACATACGTAGTTTCATCGTCAAAACAATAGATTTATAAGTTAAAAAAAAGAAAGAGAAAAATTATAACTTTTACGGTATACGATTATAAATATAGTACAGCTTTTACTAATAATGGCCCCTCTACATATTCGCCGATGATAGACGAATGCGGACGGTCACGAACGTGTAGAGGGCCTCATCGCCTGTATTCGCCTGTCATCGTCTATCCAAATAATAGTTCGGCAAATAGTTCGGCGAATGTGTATACGGCTGTAATATACAAAGTAAAACGATCAATATAGAACGTTCGTATTTTTAATGGACGAATGTAAAAGCACAAAGCAGTTTTCTCAATCGTAAAATAGAAAACCTCTACTTTCCCCAAAAGAACTCATTTGTACGTACGCACAAAAAACATACAGACGCCACCTCGGAGTTTGTTTTGAACATAGCAAATAAAACGAACTTTTTACATCAAAACTTTATTTTCTCCCGCTCAGATTCGTACGTGGGACCGACTATATTTCGCCCTGATTACTGTCTTGGAAGTTTTTTTATTTTTGGGGTCAGATGAAGATAGTAGAGAGTTTTTTTTGGATAGTTATGACCACCGATTGACCATTGCGGAAAACGTTTTTTGTAAAAATAATAATATAGATTCTTATAATAATAGTATAGATACTGAGTGCCAATAGATATACAAATATACTTCCACAGCCTTAGAAAACATCCAGAGTTTGCAGGATCATTCAAGAATTTGCCCCGCGGCGGGAATCGATCTAGGAACCATCAGCGTCGCAGATGGGCCCATTGCATTATAGACGTCGTCAAAATTATAAATAAGTTCCCATAGTAAACGCTTTTTCAAATACCTATTACTGCGGTGTAAAATACACAGTGCGCTCTAGCCCTAAATCTAGGTCCATCAATATTTAGTAAGACCTACTCGTACAACTCAATAACAAGTCCAGTAGCTATCCTTATTCGAAGCCTCCGCTGGCGCACTCACGTATAAACCAGCCGAGTTGTATTTTACGAGGTTACGTACGAAGCGGTAACTGAGTTGAATGAAAATTGTTTTATAATTTTGTGACTTCATTTTTGGTGAACTCACGAATTGAGCTCGAGTTTTACAATTTAATTTTTGTTTAGTGGAGTGAATAAATACTTCTGGTATTTTATATCTACTGAGTAGTGAAAACTCATCTAACATCACATCTAAATGAAACGAAAATAGTAAATGAACCGTCAGCGTACTGGGTCTGAGTCTTTGATAATGAGGTGTAAACGGAACCAACACAGTTCTCATCTCCATTGTCTGGATTCTTCGTCTAGCAGTCGTACGTCTGAAGGTTCTATACTAATTAATTTTCTTGTATAAATAAATAATGCTGGACATTTTCACACAGCATCATCTAGCCCCAAAGTAAGCAGAGCTTGTGTAATGGGTACTAGATGACTGATATACTACTTATATACTTTTAAAAAAGTATAGAAACACCCAGACCCGTGACAAATATCTGTTGATCATACAGACCCCGCGGCGGGGATCGAATTCGCAACCTTCTGCGTCGCAGGCGGACCTTCGCCCACTGCGCTACAGAAAGAAAATAAAACTTACACTATTGGTTTTGATAGAAAGTTCAATTTATTTAAGCCATAGTAAAAATCATTTTAGTTTGCTTGAATATTTTTAGGGTTCATTTAAAGGTGAGTTCAGTATTATGAATTATTATTTTTTCCAAAAGTGAGACCTCATTGTTTCAATCAATAAGGCTAATATATTAATTTTCATTATAATTTCGAATATTGTATGTTGTATGTAATGTTCGAATTATAATAATTTCGAATATTGTACGAAAGTTCTTACAATAACCGTTAGAAGAGTTACATTTTGTCTATTTCTGTACTTAAATAAATATTATAAACTAAGATTAAATTAATATGGTATGATACATTGATGTGTGTAATTGAAACGCAAATTAGTTTTGTTCTATGAGAATTTTGCTTTCTACTCCTAATTTATACACCGTCAAATCCACTATAATCACATAACATAAACTCCACCATAACACCCTAAGCCCTGCCATAGCCGGGAATTTGGAATACAGAGGCAATTGAAACTCATCACATTAATCGATTTATAATCCAGAACCTATTTTATGTTCAAAAACAATAGTCTAAAACCGCATTTTATATTCATACGAGTATATTGCCAATATGTGACGAGTTATGACAATAATACAAAGGCTTTTAGACCTCACATCAGCATTCATTGTGTTAAAGTTACTAATGGATTAGTGGTAGACACTGTCGTATATTCTGGGAGCCAATCATTACATTCTGACTATTACGGGGATAGTACCATTACTTACACTATCCATATTAACATAAATCTGAAAAATATTGTCATATTCATCAGATAATGTTCTGAATTATGATTAGCTTGATAAAGTTTTATAAATAAAACACACATATTCTAGACAGTCGAGCCATCTAGGGATCGTCTCAAATGATCCATAGATAGCTCAACAAGTTCGGATCAATTTAGTGCCATTCGGTGCTACAAACATCATTCAGCAATTAGGCTGAATGATCCGTTGAGCCCAATATGCCGCTAGCTATAATTTTTTGCATGTTTTTTGTTCAAAGTTTGATCCTTGGATTCTGGTATACCTGTGACAGTCCGACGGTTGGTACCTAGATCTACTATGGTCGAGTTCTGAATCTGCGGTTGTATTCTAAGCCCGCCATGTGCGAACAATTTCGGCTCGGCTCGGATTTTACTTCTGATTGGATGACTGAGTTTCGGTTGACGGAAATGCGACACGAACATTCACTTTTAGAAAAACTTTTAAAAGATTTTATGACGCGATTATGATTGAACATGTTTTTTGAATAAAATGTGAAGACTATCTGTTTTATCCATATGCAATTATCAGTAATAATAAACTTATCAATGAGCGATTCAAATTTAAACTAAAACAGAGATGCTTGTTTGCTAGTACTAGTAAATAGTAAAATTATTTGAATGGCAATTTTCCCACATTCAACCGAGGAATTCAATTACCTACCACGCTAAATGCTTGCAATATTCCAAATATCGAATCAAGTTACGTTAACAACGATTCGCTAATATTCAATTTGTTTGACAAAGAGTCGATTATTAATGCTGAAATATGTAGAACAAAGAATGCGATAGGAACGTATAATAATTTTGTAGATCGAAAATATGGCTGCGTGTATTATGAAGCTAGTAAATAGGTCGCGAGAGTATAGATCTCTGGAGGCTAGTAATTTCTGATGTATGGAATAATTTTAATATAGAATCTGTGTTTTATTTAAAAAACTTTATCAAGCTCACAAATATTTAAACGGTAGACGCTTGTAATATACCTCTTAGTTTCACTTGAGAGCTGAAAATCTGTCCTTTTGGGAAATAGGAAGTGTGGTTAGTTTATTTTGCTTCAAATCATATCGAATTAAACGTTAAAAAGTATACTATTTATTTATTGTTTAGCCTTCGTCACTTCACAACATAGCAAAGACTTTCATAACCTTCTAATATTTTACAGTAATATCTTGGCTCCCTTGTTACACCCCATTCTCTTATATTATAGTTTTAGTTCACTCAAGTCTGAAAAGCTTAGGTATGACAGATTAAAGTTAAATAATTAAAAAAACTCTTTTGTGTCATTTGCAGGTCATGCTCTATTTTGTGCTAATGAGCACAAATTGACAACCGCGTTCAGTATACATACATAACTGATTTGAACGGTTAAATACGCATGTATCGGCCTTACTAGCCATCTACGTAAGTGCTGGACCTCCCAAACGAACGCTACTTAAACCATCTCTCGTAGATGTATGAGGCCATTGATGATGATGAGTATACTCATGATGATTGTTTTTACATGACACGTTTTTTGAGTTCCCTCAACAAGGATGAGAATATTTGGTGTATATTCCAAATATATATTTCTACATGTATGTATCCGCAATGCATATAACTCATTCAGTTATTCAAAATTCCAGCTGTTATTCACGTACAGAATATAGGTGCGCCCCCTTGCGAATTCCTTAGGAAACAAATTATATTTTTGGAATTTCGTGCCTTTGCTTGATGTTCATTACGCTCGTGATTTATGACAGCTGTCAAAACTTCACTAATTACTGTTCTTAATACATTTAAGTTAGTTTTAACCCGAGAATCGGAAGTTAATAATTAACGCATCTATATAATTAAACAAATATTTATTGTGTAACATTTACAAGACGACGATTTCTTGAAAGTGTTTGAAGCCGTATTTTATTATAAATACAAATGAAGTTAACTGAATGGAAACTTTCCTTGAAAATGTTTATTGATCTAGAAACTTAATTAACGTAGAAAGGCCTCTACACGGAGTATATGGCACTAAGACTTCCCCTGGGAATTTTGAGTAATTACACCTTCTACCCTCCTATGATCGTTCACTCGTTCATCCGTTCATTCATTTCGTTCGTTCATTTCTCTATGTTAGAGAAACTTTTGCCAATTAAGAGAGATCCGGAATAGCACCGTTCAAACTTCCCTTTCAACTTTTGTTCGTCAACTAATCGTGACATAATATATAAAAATATATATTTTATTTTCCTTGTTCTTTTATGTGGAGACGCGGAATGAATACAAATAACTTTTGCTGTAGAAAAATGAATACAAAGCGTTCCTGGAAGTGTGAGAAAATGTTTTTAGCTAAATATATTTCGTTTAGGGTAAGTGTAGTAGCATGTAGCACTACTTCCGTGGTAACATGCTTGTAAATAGAAGGAAATCAAATTTTATTTCTTCTTCCTCTGATGATAGTCTTCTCTCTTAGGCCTTTTACATCTATATTAGATGATTTATACAGCGTCAGGAGGCAATCCATGCCTACACTCAACGGAACGCTGTAGTGCCTAGGACATTGTTTGAGATGGAATAGGCTTGCCCAGCACCTAAACCATCCTATCAGCTTAATCGGCCTGGCCCACAGGAAAGACAACGTCAATACGTGTGGAGCTGACTAAGCTGCGAGTTTCCTCACGATGTTTTCCTTCACCGTTAAGAAAATGAAAAATCCATTGATGTACGGCCAGGATTCCAACCCACGACCTTCGATTTAAAAGTCGAGGCACAACCCCATTTGACTCACACGGCGCATGATAGTCTTATCTACTAGATATTTAACCTTAGAAATGACAATAGCTGTAAACATCAAGACCAGACAATGCATTCAAATAAAATAAGTATCAACTCAACACTCTAGTGTAATAATTTAGCAGATATTACTCATCATAAGCAATAACACCACCACACATGTCAGGATGCTATGAAAAGTTAATGAGGTTTTTTATAGCGCTCGCAGCCAGCGCCCCGAGCATTCTGCCAACCAGTCGTCACGCAATAAAAGAACGCTACAAAATATGCTCAGAAAAATGAACGTCACATCTCAGAAAGGCGTACACTTGCTCTCATTAGCCTGTAATTACCGGGGCGGGCCAAGCGCGCCCGACCGCCACCGGAAATTCAAATTTTTGTACGTTCGGAGCTTGCAAATTACTTACGATTTTTTCCACCTACCAATAAAAAAGCAATACCGATACAAAATATAAAAATATTATTGTTTCCTTTTCATGTAAATGACTCACTGAACTGAGAATCGAATATTTCAACAGCAGGATTAGTTGTCATTATTGTTGACTTGCCTTGTTTTAACACTAGTTACGTAGAATGCAAAATTATATATATTTTTTCTTATTAACTAGGTTTTTTTTAATAAAAATAATCCCTCTCGACAGCGTACTTCATTAAGACACTCAAAGAGGCTCGGGAGCGATTATCTACCCCGATAGCGTTCGGGATGGCAACACCATATTATATTAAAATACTTACTTTTTACTGGCAAGCTCATCTTTGACCGCGGGGTGAAATGTCGTCGCTCTCATAATTATAATTTTCCTGTCACTGCGGGTCAAATCGTACCTCTAGAATTAAATACTTTACAGATTTCTTGGTTTCCCCGCAACAAAAATATAAAGCCAAGTGTTTAAGCTTAAAAATTATGGTACTATTGCTTCTTATTCGCAGTGACTATAATTTTGTTTTAGTGGACTAATTAACAAAATTGACATTATACTAAAAAGATAATAAATTGTTTATGCTGCGCTCATTATCAGCATATTGTATGTACAGCCATAACCCACTGCTGGGTGTACCCATTTATTTAGGTCACGCAACTTAAATCTATGGTCTTTTTTGATGTCGGTATTCTGTAAAAAATATAATAATGTAAAATGTAATTCCTAAAATTAAGGCTTCTATTTCTGACATAAAAACAGATAAAATATCATACAGCATAGGATTCGCAGGACATTAAAAAGTTCCACGCGCTTGGCTACTCCATCATGCGCACTGCAAGCCAGCCGACCGTCATTTTAAAATACTTTTTTCACACACACACTGCTTTTTGAAACAAAACATCATCGTTTGAACTTTGTGGGAGCTTTATTTTTTTAATGGCCGCTGTAGGCGGGAAGATTTGTGCTGGGCGGAGCGTGGAGGTCAATATTTGCTTTTTAACTGTAGGTATTTTACTGGTCGGTTCGGATGGTTTTTGGTTGTGCGATAAAACAAATATATGAAAAGTGAATTGAATCACACACATTCTGGTAATATTTTCAAAACAGAGGTTAAATTAATATATATTTTACGATAATTGGGTATGCAAGTTAATATTATGAAAAAAGTACCTGAGAATCGTGGAACACTCGGTTGGAACGAAGATTCAACTTTCAAATTGTCATTTGTGCTTTGTCTGCGCGCCTCGTGGCGTGACGCAAAAATCTAACACTTTTTTAGTCTAGTTCCCACCCGTTACCGTCTCAAAAGGAACTTCGTTCCAATAAATATGAACAAACAGACAGTGCCCTTTGGTATTGTGGCGGGGATCTGACCTGTAATATTCCTGTAATATGCAAAGCCCTCATTACACCGGTCGAGTGTTCAATTCCAGTCATAACTCCAACCAGGCGCCCCCGAGACCGAATTAGTACGCAAACGCAACGCAACGTGACCAAACTGAAGATTTTTTGTCGGTCTCTCTTCAAATATTATGCTGAGTTTGCACCTGGTAAGTCAACGCGAGTTGGAAATTAATTTGAAAGAGGGCACCATATTATGCAGGGTCTCTGAACTATATAAATATATAACTAACGTTTGAAACGCCGCACAAAAAATATCTTAATTTTTTTCGACCTTGAAGATTTTAAGCTAAGTCACGATCCTTGATACATAAATAACTTGCTCAAGTTACTAACCCTATCATGCAAACTTCTTGCCAACACGTACTCTGCCATCATTTACTTCCCCGGGAGGCTTGTTTTTACAATGGCCTAAAGTTGAATGTTATCGACTTTTGTTGACTTTTAACGACTATTTTATACAACAATATGATAATTAAGGAAACGCCGCGTTTCTAAATGTAGGTGTCGTCGAATAAAGTCATTCTGTTTGGAAACTCGCCTCTTTTGGTTTTATGCCCATTTAGAGAACATTTTTTTGCAGCTGTTCTCACTTTAGTTCAATTGATCGTTCGTATTTATTGCTGTTGTGAACTTATTTGAAAAGTAATCATACTTACAAAATCTCTTCCTAAAACAATCTGGATTTCGACAATGTGCAATTAATATAGCGACTTATTTTTACTCGTACTTGCTCTGGGCCTTTGACATAAGAGTAGAAGTCACAACACGGAGGCTAATAAATTATTGGCTAAGCAAGTGAATCACATTACCAATGCGAATACTGCAAAATAACACCCATCGAACAATGTCCGAATACGAACATGACAAACTAGTGTATGAACCTCGTCGACAGTGACGTGTGAGAGTCATTAATTAGTGACGTCACGCGCGCATGACTAATGACGTCACAGTGATGTGATCCACCTGACCTCAGGACTTTTACCCTTGGAGAAATATCTGAGTTTTTGTATTTATGTATGTTCATGTATTCTCTCTCTCTTAAAAATATTTATGTTTGTTAAAAATTTTATAAATCTGATTACGAACTTGGTGATGAGTAGGTAGAACTTAGCAAATCTATGAATCTACAAGTAGGTACATAAAGAAAGAGGCAACGAATATATTTACAATATGAACATGTTAAACAAAACAAGTAGTACAGTCAGCATCAAAAGTTGATTAATATTAGATTAAAAAAAGTTTGTTTTTTTAAAGCGCCATTTGTTTTCGATTGCTAAAAAAAAAATAAACTGTGCTTGGGAAATGATTATGGACTAAGAGTGAATAATCAACTATTTGTCAAAATTTTGGTCATGGTGTTACGGATTTCGAAAACATTCTGTTTTTGGAAACTTCAAATCTAATCAACTTTTGATGCTGACTGTACGTGATAAAAACCCGTTTGTTCAAAATGAAATTATGAACATGCAAATTCTTAGGTCCAAATAACACTTCCACTATTTATTAAGTAACAACTGTTATCAGTTAGCTTATATTAATAACATGATAAAAGGGTTAACGTGCATCAAAGACATTTATAGTGAACTCGAACAAATAATGTCGAATCATATTTACGCTATGCTTTGTCAGCATGTTTTGACCGTACGTAGCTCTTAATTCTTACTCAATGCATCTCGAGCGACAGTAGAGAAATTCCATTTCGTAAAGTCGAATTAGTTTGCTATTGTGATAACACACGCATGCTGTTTAGTGTGCGTAAGTCCATGATTGAGTGCTCTGAAAACACACACTAATACAGAATATGCCTACATGTAACAACAAATCTGTCTATAAAGGGACTTCATAGGTCTACGAGTATAACAATCAATAACAATGTAGGTAATGTTTCACCCAACCTTTAGATAAACATAAAAACTAACAGTATCAATTTCTAACATAACAATAGTGAATCATATTACCTAATAAAGGTAGCCACTTATTATTTCAGCTAATATATCAGGCCCACACAAAATATTTTCACAAAAATGATAGTTTATCATCCCCCATGAAAACAGCCTGTAGGGTAAACCCGACCTAATTAATTTCATCTGCCTTCCGTGCCCCAAATCGAGGTGAATCATAATCATGGTATTGGAACATGAACCCTGTTTATACAACAGGCATTATTAGTTAGGTATATTGATTGTTTTCATACTTTGGAGCAAAATGTGCTCAGTAATCAAAAGAGATAAGGATTCTATACAACACATTCTTGTGTATTGGAAATCCACGTGCAATTTTAAAATACTCTATATTTTGTTAAACATATTGCACATATATTTTTTGACACTCACAATCAGTTAGTTTTATTATTGCAGGTCCATATATAGGTCGGGCTAGGCTATGTAGAGTCCATTGTTTTTTTTTTAACTACAATCGAATCCCTGAAAACGTATGGAAGAGAACCTACTATTCATACAATGTTTTTATTCTATACAAAGTACTTCAATATCCATTATGTAACATTTTGTGAATTTATTACTTACCGGCAAAAAGCTTTTCAATCATTACAATTTACCGTACCCTGCCACAAACAACATTGTTTCCTATTACAAGCGGGACTCTAACCGTGATTTACAAATTGGTCGTTTTTTACGGCGAGCCCGGGTTGTCCTGGCCATCAATGTTTACGTGACCCTGCTTTATTAAAATTCCTGCTTTAACCCACCTTTTTTTCTCTCTTTTGGGTGGCTGAAAGAGTGAGCAAGTTGAACTTGCAAATTATTAAATCTATCTTAAGATATTCGTTCTTAAAAGGAGTTTCAGCACCACTGATGGCATAAGTAGGTAATTGAGTCCATTTTTCGATACCAAATAGTATAGTCATGGATTTGAAAACATCTTCTCCATTTTGTTGAGAAGTTGGTTATTGTGATATACAATACAATAGGGAAATAAAATGTAGATCTAGCTACAAAAGTAAGTGCGCAGAGGCTTAACATTTTTCCCTACGCTTCTTTTTCTCGGGACTAAATTAATTCCCACTGGGTGACGCCGCGTCGGTATCCAATATTCTTTGTCAAACACAAGTTTTTGTTCATATTCCGATCAAGTTACCGTTTTTGTTAAATTTATTGAACAAATCTAGACGTGGCTTGGATTTTTATGGAGCGTTCAATGTCTGTGTGTATAAAGGGAAACGTAACCTTATGATGCTGTAAAGCAAATTACAGTAATTTATTCAAACACAAACAAGGTGTTTTCTTCATGAAGCATGTTAATAAACACGCTTAAGGATCATTGTAAGACAAAGGGACATTCTGTGTTAGCAAAACACGACCGAGAAAATCAAAGCGTAGTCAGAAATATATATCTCTTGTTATTTACCTCGTTTCCCTTTGACTTGTACCGGAGTGACACGTCATGATTTCACCTCGTTTTCGTCACATTGTAGTCAGGTTAATGAGCGTAACGTTGTTTGGCGCTGCCTCACCCTTTGCGATCTTAATAAACTCAATAGGTGACGATGGATTACTTGTAACTTTGTAAAGGTTAGCTGAGGGTGACATGATTTCAGTTTTTCTTATTTAGACTCTTCAGGATCATTATAAAATAATAGCAAAATTATAAAAAAATATAATTTATTATACTAGCTCTTAATATGGATTACAATAATAGCTCAAAAGAGGTCTAGAAAATATGAGTGACGCGACAAGTCTTTTGCCCTGATTATGATGGTAGTGCCTCACTATAACGTGTGAGAGATGGTTCAGCGCAAACTCGTGTAAAACACTATCCAATTCTTTTAATAACTCATCACTTCAAAAGAGAAAGCAGAATTTACGAATCACGTTTGCTCTAAGTAGCCGAAAGATTACTTCAATACACTTGAAATTTTATTAAAGTCAAAACAGTTGAATGAAATTTTGCCAGAACTAACCTTGCTAAAGCTTCTTCAGATCATAAGGGCACCTTCAAAGGTTGGATTTGAGCCAGCGAAACCATTGAAACTCTGCAATTTCAATAGATAGCCTCTAAATCGCATCGATTAACTTGAAAAATGTTGCCGTGTCTTTAATAAGAGCCCTCATTTAGTTAAGAGAGGTATCTCCCCCCGGGCAGGTGTAATTACGATACAGAGCGTCACCTCACCGCACCGCCGTTTAGGCCTGACGCATACCTGGACAGAGTCTACGTAGTTTCTCAGTAGGAGAACTATCTTACTATCTAAAACATTATCAATCCTTCATAATCATCTTGTTGTGACACTAATTCTATCGAGCCAATTAAAGGATTTTCGATGCATCTTTTCGTGCACTTGACACATGTTTTCAAAGTTTGTAGCTTATAATATGATATGCCAGTTTCCTCACGATAAGTTTATCGAGTATACATTTGGTATAACTTAAACGTTTCTCAGCAAAATGTGTTTTAGAAAATTGATTAACAAAAAAACGTTTTTTAGTACCTACCATATCTACCTACAAGTATCAAGTTCACGTTTCCCTACTGGTATTACCTTCGCTGTGGCATCATTCCACACAGTAATCAAATATCTCGTTTCCTCTCATTGAAGCCATTATGTTGTGAGATGCTATTAAATTATATTCACGGAGCTAACTCTCATTTAAACGACAATTCATTACAAAAACTCGTAGCTCAAAAGAATTCAAAGTTTTAGATGCTTTAAGGAAATTATTTGATTTTAAATGCGAGAGGTGTTTAATTATTTTTGAACGAAGAGTTTCATTTCTAATCAGATTGCTACAGTTTGTTTTTATTATTGTTTATTTACAGGGTTTTTCAATAGTTCAAAGCTGGCATGTACAAAACAAAATAAGATCATCACTATAATAAAGGCGCGGTTGATATTTTCTCTAAATAAATCAAAGATGAAAGAAACTGGCTGTAATGGATTGATTATCTGGAGTTGAAATAATAAGATACAGCACAATCTGTCAGTTTCACGTATTTCCATAAATATCCCATCAATAAGTGACGGCTTACATCAACGCGGATAAATACGTTCATCGATATCAATATACCGGTACTTGCGTCCAAGTGACTTGGCTTAAAGGGACTTTCAGAATAACTAAGAAGCGTTCAGAAGTGAAACTCGAATAAGCCGTTTGCGATGAGTTTATTTTAGTTAGACATCTTCAAAGGATTGAATAAGTAACATTAAAAAAAAGATCTGAGAGAATGTCTACCACACCTTGGGGATACAGTCGTGAACCTGTTTACGTTTTTTTTTTAATTTTACGTCAATTTTAAATCAATACTATGATTTAAAAGCTATACACGACAGGACTATACTAGAAAATCTAGTTTCTATCTAATAAGTAATTTACAAAATCAACTAATATTAGTTATCTAATAATCTAATATAGCCAGAATGCATTATAAAGTCTAATGCTTTTCTCGGAGTATCGCTTCTAATGTTAAATGGACGTGAGTGACTTTTATGCTGCGTCAGCGTGACGCGGCGTTTTGCGGGACGGGAATTAATCGCACGACTCGTTTCACGGAAGGAAGCGCGCTTAAAGGCCGTTCGGTGATGTTGTTTCAAGTTTCAATAGGCCTAAATTATTTCTTTTATTCGCAAATTCCAAAGCGACGAGAAGTAAATTAAAAACGACTTGTATCAAAAGTGTAATAGAAATAATAATAATTACTCTTTGATTTTTTTGTCATTTTATGTCTAACATGTCCAACTTAATTGAAGTTTACTCTAACTTAAACGCTCAAAATAAACAGAAATATAATTACAGACTTTAAACAAAAACTTTTGTACGCCAGATTCTTGGAAAGTGGTTACCGGGACAATGAAGACAAACTTGCTTTATTAATTAAATTGAACAAAACTAGTCCTGTTTTATGAAACTGTCATCAAAAACTGTTAGGCTGATTGCATAAAGTTTATAATGATCTATGAATACTATTAATTTATTAAAATTATTACATTCAACCCAAATAAGTTTGCAAATATAAATCTGTTTAGTTCTAAGCTTGGAGCTTTAGAGTTTTTTTTCTTTAGCTTCAGTGCTCAAAGACTAGCAACTTTTAAACAAGCTAAAAGTTTAACGAATAAGCTTCTGTCAAAAACAGCAAAAACGCTGGATAGTAAATGGGGCTAATTCCTTTTAAAAAAGTTTTTAATTCTCGCTTCGGACTATCCAGTGTTGCTACATCATTGTTCGCTTCGTTCACAAGAGCTTTTGTTCTAGGGAAGGTTTTTCTATTAAGTGCCTAATTAAGCCATCAATTAGGGGAGGAGTTTGGTGTTGACTGTGAGTAGTGATGCTGGGTTTTTGAGCTGTTTCTATGCTTAGTTAGATGGAATATACGATCAACTAGCTAGACCAAAGAAAATGACCTATCTATACCTATAAGTAAACAAAAATGAAACAGAGTTCATTAGTAACTGATATAACGGATAACGGCAGAAGATAAGCATCTACATAATGTAAAAAACAACAGGTTCACGACTGTATCCCTAAGGTGCGGTAGACATTCTCTCAGATCTTTTTATGTTACTTATTCATGAGCCGTGTTGGTCGAATGGGGTTGTGCCTCGACTTTCAATCCGAAGGTCGTGGGTTCGAATCCCGGCCGTGCATCACTGGATTTTTCGTTTCGAAAAATTTATATGCGCTTTAACACGAGCTTTTAACGGTGAAGGAAAACATCGTGAGGAAACCCGCAGCTTAGTCAGCTCCACACGTATTGACGTCGTCTTTCCTGTGGGCCAGGCTGATCAAGCTGAGAGGATGGTTTAGGTGCTGGGCAAGCCTATTCCATCTCAAACAATGTCCCAGGCACTACAGCGTCCCGTTAAGTGTAGGCAAAGGTTGCCTCCTGACGCTGTATAAATCATCTAATATAGATGTAAAGGCCTAAGTACTTATTCCAGAGACTTTTGAAAATGTCTAAGGGGGTAGTCAGAGGCATGTCCAAACACATAATATTTGATACATGCCCACATATTGCATAAGTTAGTATTCCATACGTGACAGGTTGCAAGCCCATCGCCATTTTGACATAATGTTTTAATAAAAAAAAAACATCTAAAAATAGTCGCTTTTTAATGATTGTAGTAGAAATATGAACAGGATTAAATAAATATCTTGGATCAGCTACGTTTTCAATAATAAAGCCCTTAGAAGAAATCTGTATTCTGATATTTATAAAGCTTCACAAAACTCGACGTATCTGTGCTTTGGATAGGATTGTTGATGTAGGTTCTTAGCGTGTCAAAAATAATAATTAGGGTACCAAAACTTGTTGTACGAAAAGACCCGTTTTTCCACCGACAGAAATATGATACCCAAAAAATGCTGATATCTTCAGGATCATGGTATACCTTAATCAATCAATCAATCAAATTATTTATTTCAGGAAACTTA
This sequence comes from Epirrhoe tristata, assembly GCA_951394285.1. Lineage (NCBI taxonomy): Eukaryota > Metazoa > Arthropoda > Insecta > Lepidoptera > Geometridae > Epirrhoe > Epirrhoe tristata. The sequence goes on from OX596145.1 coordinate 6,440,897, forward strand.
AAATACAGTAGGTTATAATTTGTACTACAGCTAAAGAGTAAAACTGATTGTATAATACAATCAGTTCTACTGTGTGTTGTGTAAGTGATCAATACAACAAAATGGAAAAAGAATAGCTGTATGTCACAACAAGGAAGGTATATATATATATAACAAGTCTATTTGTATGACTGGCATTTGTAATTTTGGTATAGAAATCAAACACCCTGTATTCATCCAGTTTTAATTCCTTCAATCACATTCGTAAGCAGCGCGAGTGCAAACCGCGGCCGTCATTTCGCTGCGGTCTTCGTGCGGGGGACACGCGGGGGATGTGCGGGGGGAAAACGGGGGTGTGCAAATGACGCGCGCGCGACGGACACGCTGCGGCCACGCGCCTTGACAGCTGCGGAATTGTGTTCACACGTAGACTGAGAGCTCGGGTTGACATTTTTATGTCACAGTTCAATTATATTCGGACTTTGCGTAAATAGAGTTGATGAAATACATTTTGGTTAAATAAAGACATTATGTACACCTATTCATAAAAAAGGAACCCGATAAAAACCTTTATTTTATGACTCTAATACTATTTGTCATCGTAAATTTAAGAATGTTAGATCGATGATTGACTCTTCAGACAAGAAATATGACGGACAAAGTTATGAGCTCTCCCGAACTAGACGTAATGAGCTTGACTTTGACGAGGTCGGGTTGAGCGTGTGATATCTTCATTTGTATTGTGAGGTAGAGATATGTAGAGCAATAAGGCGATCCATATGCTTAAATATGAGTTACAATGTCAACTTTGCAGTATGAATTCTGAAAGATGCAAGTGGTTGATTACCTACGTAATCAAAGGCTATTGGTTGAATGTATACGTAATCAACCAATAGGATCTTCAGAATTATCATAATATCATCTACGCTTGTTTCATTTATGTCCTAAATATGCGTACTAGACATTTGTAATTTTAGGGCTATAATTACCTGAATAAAAAAACAACAAGCATCTTCAGATCGTATCAATATTCTTTGTACAGTCCATAAAGCATTTGAATAGGTCGTAAGGATTTTATCTATTGGTCCAAAATAAGTGTCTTCTTTTATTTCCAAAGGATCACTTGGAAGTCAATAAAAATATAAAACAGCAGATAAGGTATCGGTCATAAAGTTCTGGAAATCGCTGCGTCATGGACAAGGGTCCCGTCGAATGAGATTTCAATTTTACCACTCCATATTCGATTTTTGGGCTTTGCATATTATGTTATACTAGCCTTATGTTCACGGTAACTTCAAGAAAAATCTGTTTTTCTTTTATATACCAGTTTTCAGAACTAGAATAATAATGCTTGGTATTTTGTATAGCATTTTATTTAATTCAGATATAATTTTAGTGTGCCTCGTAAAAAGGGGGTTTTAAAAATGAAGTGACTCATTTCAAGTATTTTAAATGGTGGTTTCTTTTTAATTATGATGCACTCTTCAGACTGGAGCAAGTATATCTACTTGCTCCAGTCTGAAGAGTGCAAGAGTGTATATAAAAATATATAATACAGCATTAAATTAAAACCTTAAACATGGTAGAAAATATTAATCTACCTGCTTATTAGTACCTACACAAAAGAAAAGTCCGCAACTTTTTCCCCTTTTAAATAATAATATTCCAAAGTCTATTCCCTTTTTCACCCTTTTAGGGTTGAATTTTAAGTTTAATTTTCCTGTAGTGAGCAAACTGATACTTAGGTATACAAATTCTAAAATGATGTAAAATATTATGATTGGCAATCTTTTGGTGAATGCGATTAGTTTTTATATAAAGTAGGTAATGATGTCTCCAGCTGCTAAATCTTATTTCATTTCTTGACTGAATAAAAATAATTTGGTTCTACCACAGTATACTAGGTAGTTCTACTCCCTCAGTCAGTAACTTGTACCCTATTATTTAATACATTATAACACCATTTGAACCAAAGGAAATTCCCATTTGGTATAATATGTTAGGTTTCCTATGTACAAAAAGAGCCTCCAATTCCACATCCTCATATTATAAGTCAGTGTGTCACAAAGGTAACAGAGCGGGCGTAACCTCGTTTGCCTTACAAAGGATGTAATAAAAATGGACGTTGTAGCTATTGTGCACGATTATGTATCGTATCGTATTGGGGTACGTGCCAAATAAGACACGGGCGTTGTGTTACGTCGTGTATAGTCAAATATTTTCCGAAGATTTGAGCTATAAAAGTTGTGGTTGCGATAATGCCAAACGCACTATGCACGAAACAAGTTAAAAAAAAATCGGTCCATAATTTGATAGATATATATAAGAATCATATTTATAGGCATACAACCAACTTATTTTTTTGATGTGAGTTATAAACCAAAATTTTCCCAAATCCTTAAAATCTAATTTTGTTGCACTTAGTGTCGAAAATCTTAACGCCAATACACGAGATTTTTTGTCTATCTTGGCTTTGAATATTCTAGAACATTCATATTTTACGGCAAAAATATGGGATGATATGACACCAGGGTACAGTGTTTTGCACTATAAGAGGTCTTAAAGCGAAAAAGCGATCTAGACAGTCTGGTAGTAGTCTCTAGTTGAGACTATATAAGCTTTTATTTTTAAACGGAAATTTCATACTACCCTTGTTTTTTGAAGTTAATTTTATAGAAACAGAAATGCAACGTTTACCCTAATCTGCAAACGAATGATCTGTAACAGTGCTATAGGAAAGGTTTTCCTCATGGCACAACGTTTGATGTGGTTGTTTCTGTCTGATTTGTATCAGGACGCTTCGAATCCAGTATCCGATAAGCATCACTTTTACGCGAGTGCTGATTGAAATGTGGGCCTGCACGACCTTCATTTGAGTTTCAGCGATCTTATCTAACTTGGTATTTGTAGGTCGTATTATTTTGTACAACTAATATAAACAAACTAACTTGGTAACTGATTGCTAGTCTAGAAACAAACAGACTGAATACTAAAGCTACTTGTGTTTCTAAACGGCTACCGACAATTTTGTCATTTGAGAGCTGCTATAGCTGCTTCTATATCTATGGTATACTTTACGTCTCGAATGTCTTTGCACAAGGTACAGCCAACAAAGCGTCTCAGGCAATCTAAGCCATATCTCTTTGACTTAAGGTTGAAATAGACCAGCACCTGCCTGCTTTACAGACGGCATTGTATTTGTTTCGAACAGCGCAAAATGGGATTACTTGTTCTCAGAGTGTTTGGCGAAATTTTGTTACTAAAGCGAAAAGGTTCGCTTGGAATTACGAGATTATTGTATTTCGTCTTGTTAATAACGAACTCGGGTGTTCGATTGCAAGGATAAGTAGGATTACTGCCAATAAAAATGTATAACAAAGCTGCCAAGTCGATGTGGATTTGCAAAATGTTTTGTTAAGTTCGGGCCTCGGGAAGTTTTGGAAACTTGTCGCTCCAGTTTCGAGAAGATACGATATACAAGAAATATTTTTACTCAAACTTTACCGAACAAACACTCAAATTAAATCTGAGCACGATAAAATAGTAATTTTGCATATTTATCACAAAAACACCTACAGTCAGTAAGTCTGTTACAGTCTCAGCACAAGAGTATAGTATTTTCCGATCGCAAGAAGAATACCAAGCGACCATTTTTCAAAATATAAATTGATTAAGAAATGCGAGGAACGCCACCCACCATCTACATAGAGGAATTTATATTGAACCGGGCAAAGAAAGTTCGAAAAACAGGAAGAATATCGGTAGGTACCTATAGGTAATAATATCAAAGTGTATAAAAACGACGTTTTTAGTTCATAGGTACAAGTATATGGATCTCTGGATGATCGTAGCGGGATATCGGAACGGTAATAGCAGTTGGCAAATACTGTGATTGCTCGCGTTTCTCGCCCCTTTTTTTATGATGTTTTTAGGGATTTTGATCGTACAATACAGTCAGTGACCTTTGTAAGCTTAGGAAGATCATTGCGCGGATTTACATGACAATATACCCGCGCTGGGTTGTATCTTTTGGGAGACATAATGCACAGAGATTCTTTTCGTTTTAAAGCTTCTATCTGACCTTCGTTGCAAGATTGGATGGCATAAAAACAATTTGTTTCTTTAAATTTTCTGCGTTTTACACTAAGTCACTATCTACAGTTTGAACTGTACACTATTTACAGTTTGAATTTATTTAAACAATTTAAGAGTTTGAACAAACTTATTGTTATTACAATAACTGCAACAACCACTATATTCTTTAACATCCATCTAAAACTCAAATCTAGGGCATACCAGAACCTAAAAAAACTAATTTCGCGTGGTATAAAAGCTTGTACCGACACCCGTTAAACGCAGCCAAATCACTTTTGGTCGAGTAACAAAATCTAGTAATGGTCAATAAACGTCGTTTTAATTTGCAATTCGTAGCGTTATCTGGTCGTCTCACGTCAGACGGGGGTATTACGGAACGGTCGATAGAATGAGGGCTTTAAAACGACTTGATTGAAATACGCAAGAAGACATTTTGCAAAGAAGATGGCCTTGGGTTTCTACCTCATTTAAATCTAGTGTTGTTTACCTACATTTCAATACTCTCGTCACCCCAAACTTGATAGTTTGGGGTGACGAGAGTATTGAAACGCATAAAGCCTGATGGCTTTATGAGTTTCAAGACGATGTTTAAATTAGATACCAGCGTTCTATGACGTCACCAATGATGTCTGAGCACCACAGCATAATGTTTCTATGGAATACTTGCAGCTTCACGGGTTGTTACCTTATAAAGTTCAGTTTTATTCATCCTTGCAAGTAATAACACTAACATTAAAATATAAGATTAAAAATGACGACCGAAGATCTATTTTCGAGCAATTTCCAAACATTTCTAAAGCGGTAGGTAAACCATCGTAATAAGATCGCGGGTCACACTCACAAGGAATCCATCGTAAAGCTTTACGGGCTCGGTAATGACCTCCTCGTAAAATATCGCCAATTTAGTCCGCACTCAGACACGCCGCGTTTATTGGCTGCGGTGTGTACGTGGCTTAGTGCTTTGATGCAATGGATGCAGCTTAAATTGTTAAAAATCTGGTTTTGTTTACTGTTTTTAAGAAGGAAGTGAATAAACCTATTTATAATAGATTTATTTTATAAAAAAAGTACGCGAGTATCGTGGAACACTCGGTTGAAACGAAGCAAAGAGTACTTGGGAATATAATAAATTAATTGTCAATTTGGTATCCTAGAAACGCTCTTCCGTACTAACAATGTAATAATCTATGGACTGTGTCGCGGCTGCGCATTTCGCACTGTGACGATTTGACATATACATTGTGTCGTGACGGTAAAATGGAACAAAATTTTTTTTCCAGCCTCAGTCTTTTTATTCTTCGAAACCATCCGAAAAGGAACTTCGTTTCAAAAGAAATGTGAATAGAAACGCTCTTTTGATTTATAAAGTTGCTACCTGCAGCGCGTACGGCGCGGCCAAATGTGCGATCAGTTTAAGAATATATTTTACCACGGATCGGTAAGTATTGGGTTCAATCCCGCATGGGTGCAAAACAATTTTTGGGATGCATTTAAAATCTGTAAAATACATCAATATAATAATTTCATTTCTTTTTTGTGCATAAGTATTTGCTTTTTTTATCCAATTCTTCACAAATCGACTTTTAAAGATGCGTTTATAAGACCATGATAAAAAGTTCAACTTAGAAATCTCTTAAAATTATCCGTGTTTCCGTAATCATTGTAAACGAACGAAGCAACTAATTAACCCTTTGTAAGGGTTTGCTCGTACTAACTGTAATTTATTCTGTGACCCGAGCCTTTCAGGCGTTAGTGGGAGCTTCATGATACTTTGGTAATTATCTCGTTTTTACAAAGTGTTAAGAGCGTGTTCTCGACTCAGATTGGGAAGGGGTTATGGCGTTTGTGACATTGTGAAAGTGAATATGTTTCAGACAAATCAAATGATAGAGATTTTATAAAGAAAGAATTTCTAGGTATCTCTTTTGGGAAATCAGAATTTTATGGTCGAATGTACTTGCCAAAGTTTGATGTTTTTGATACTTCTATATCTTTGGAAGCAGAAGGTTTGTAACCAAAAAAATTATATTTAGATCTTAAAATTCTATTTTTTTAAAAGACTTATGTAGTTGTGATGTTATATCTATGACTTTGAACAGGATCAATAAAAATATAAAGAAATAATAAAAACCGCCATTTTATAATCAAAAAGATACTATGAACTGAACTAAGCCGTTCAGATTAAGCCAGCATGCCGTTTAATTTACAAGGAGAAAACATTAACGATAATGTTCTTTCTCTCGTAAAAAATACTTTATCGTTGCAGACGGGCCTTAAGTAATTAAGGCGAATTAACGTTCGGTTGTTTGGTACATCTGTACTTTTATAACTTTCTGATTGGATATTGGTATTTTTTTTAATATTCGTAATTAAATTGGGTCATATGTTGTACAACTGAGGTACCTAAAATAATTTTGCGAACTGGGCCGGACAATACATGTCTGCTGCATGTCGGACGTTTTGTGGGCAAAACGAGCCACACAGTGGACCCCACAAAATGTGACGCGGAATCGTGGAAGACCCAGGATGAGATGGAGAGACGAGCTAGACTCTCACCTGAGAACCTGACCTGTTACAGCGTTAAATCGCGTAGAGAGGAAGAAGGGAAGGGCCTTTGCCCTGCAGTGGGACGAGAATGGCTAAATAATAATAATAATAAAAGAGAAGTAAAATATATAATAATAATAAAAATAATAAACTGTTCCTAAATGATTTTTTATAGTCTTGAAGGGATAGTAGCCGGTATGTGTCTCCATCACACAAGATCAAAATTGTCAAAAAGGCCTCTGTGTGTTGGCTTCGGCCCCATGCATGCCTATCAAAGGTCCGGTACTCTATAGTTCCGTGATGTTAAACTTTGACAAACAAAATATTAATCATAAAAGTGTGCTTAATGAAGTGCTTTTAACTTTTACAAGATTTCATTAGTAGTTAATATTTACCCAAAACAATTTCAGAATATATTTTTATCTTTTAAAGTTAGAATAGTACGAAAAGATTAAAAGCAGTCAGCAGCAGAGTCAGCGTTTCTCAACTTTACGACCGGCGTCAGATCTCAATTAAAATCCAACAATTTCAGCCCCATTTCTATACAATTTCGGAGTATGAAATGAAATTAAAGTTGGTTAGTACCGAAGTGGATTTTATGTGTAATCTGTCAGGCTGTCGCATAATGTTACGTACTGCATTTAGACAATGCTCTTATTGTTCGTGTGGTTGTAAGCTTGTATGGAATACTGAAATAATCAACATTCATGATAATAAACTGTAATTATATCCAGCTGAATCCAAATCAAGAATTACAATAAATATCCTAGTATTAAAATTCCAGCCTCAAAATATTTGACTAAAATAAGATTTCAAATACTTATCTCAAACTTTTCTGAGTAGCATGCAATTTGCGAAACTCGTTTGAGTAGTGGACTATTGATGATGATTACAATTTCTTCAAACAACAAAACCAAGCTGAACTTTTGCTCATTGTAAAACATGGGTTACAATGTTCCCTCATGACTAAATCATGGTAATCCCAAAATAACAATCACCTTGAAAACAAAACACCGAAATTATTCGAGGTATCGAACTAATAAACGCGGTTTAAAAAAAAAACAATTCATTTTCTGGCGGTAAAACTTTGGGATCTCTTCTGAAGCCGGCAAAATAAGTTTTTAAGGTTCATTTTAATGTAATTTTTCAATCCAAAGAACATTCTGTTTCAAACTCAGGTTTCAAATAACAGAACGTTTAAAAAACATTCTCCCTTCACACAAGCGGCTGAACAGATTTTGACAAATGAGTCTCCACGATTAACAGCTCTTTTTGAAATTTTAGTTCAGAAACATAATACTTACTTACAAAGAGATTTACCATCTAGAACTGTATCAATACCTATCTTAATATCTCAGACCATGTTCCCAAAACCTTCTCTTTGAACTAGTAGATCTGAACGGCAAGGAAGGTAAACAAATCATAAATAATTCATTCGATGACCGTTTTCATTACGAGTATAACTATCATGTTCACGTATGCTGGCATGCCAGTAGATACCCACAACGAGCTATAAAGATAACTCATTGAATGGGGAACGAAAGTAAGAAATTGATTAACAAGCTAAAAGTGATTTTTGCTTGATAATTGTTTGTGCAGCTATACGAGTTACCGAAAGCTTCTCTGAAGCAAGATAGCAGTTGTTTCATTTCTAATTATTTTTACCATAGTAATGGAATGTTTGTTTTTTGTTCCGGTGTCTCAAATATAAAAAAAACTAAAACTGCCTATTTGTGTAGTAGTTGAAATATCAATTAGAAGTTCAGAGAGCTTAGAGTGATAAAAAGGTGGTATGACCTTTAATAGCTCCGCACTATTAGCTATTTTGAGTAAATTTTTGTAAACACGAAAAAAACATTATAAGTATATTTTTCACAATAAAAATCATATTCGGGTATACAGTAACGAGGTAGGAGTACCGGTGGGCGGGCGGCCAAGTGGGCGGGTGGAAACTGTAGTGCCTACTCTTATATATACACCTACTGGGTCAGTACGATCTCATTAGAGTTATTGACGGGCCTTGCGTGTCCTTTGTTTCACTTTGTGATATTGGAGGTAGCTTTTTGGCAGAAGTTATATACGTTTGTTCATCTTTAATCGAGATATATCTAAGATTTTTGTTGTCTTTGATTCAATTGGCCAACTGTTATACAATTCTATTGTAATGATTTTGGCCGAAAGTACTTTTGTTCATCTATTTAATCAACATTGTTTTTTATCGTGTTTGATCCAAGTATCACAATTTAATGGCAGACATTATCTATACTCTTAGTCATGATAGCATTTAGATCTAAATAGTATAACTACGATTTTTCAGTTTGCCGATATTTCATGATCATTGAAAAAACAGAAATTTTGAAAATGTTACTAACCACGATATTTTTTTTATCACTAATTGAATCACCTCTATGTAGGCGACTTCAGGGCCACGAAGTACTAACAATCACAAATTAGATCACCTTTATGTAGACGACCTAAGGTTCAAAATCACTCACCTTTACTTGCACCGTCTGGACCGCGCAGTATCGAGCACTCTTCTATAGTTCCAAAAGGTAAGAACAGCTGGCGGACATCCTCTTCGCTCTGTTGTTTACTCAGCATGCCCACGAACAGCTTCCGATCTGCAAAGAACAACGACTTAGTACTCGTGTGTGGCAGAAAGGCTCCGGTTTTAGTGCGCGTGTATGGATAGATTTGTGTATCATTTTATATTTTATATATTTTATTTATTTAGAAGTATATTCGATGAAGAGTAAGGATAAGACATTTCTATTTTCATTGTAAAAGTTTGTAGGCACTTTTAAGTTTTTAAGTATGTACTCATCTATATATTAGTTTTGTTGATAGTCGAATAAGAGACTTTATAAATAAAAAACTTGCAAATCAATGGATGATCGTAAACTATTGTTTTATTTGAATGTACATATTTAAAATCAGTGTAATCAAACGTTAGTTCAATAATTATTTGTTATAAAACATATCGTATATGCTCCGAAATAGAAATCCAAAAATAACATAGGGTATCGAAGTAAAATTGTACTTTTTAATGTGTTTCAAATCTATCCATTTAAGGCTAAACGCACAGGTAGCATGGAACGCGATCCGACAATCAGCCACACCACATTAAGCCTAGCAGTGGTGCCTGAGCAACTTTAGCTGGACTTTAGTGCAGATTACCCTTACAAACTTTCAAAGTGGTGATGTAAAACGACATGAGTTTAACGACAATCGCGATCTAAAAGAACGAGCGCACACTAGGCAGAGACATTAACAATAATTATGTTTTGTTTCCATATTAGTAACTATCACAAAAAAAAACAAAAAAAATATGTCTATTTTTATAGCACCACAATCAAGCTTTAGTCTCCCAAACACCAATTACAATGAATTTTTGGATACAACATTTTAATAAACCACAGTTTTACTTTAAGTTATACTAGCAACTCTCGTTGTTTATACAATATCCAAAAACATTTTGTGACAGTAAAATATCAAAACCACTTATATTTTGACTCTTACGAATATCAAAATTCTATTTAATTAATATACTTATGCACAGTATTAATGAGTGACATAATATGAGCGATTTTGATATTTCTGTAGCGCAGTGTGCGCGCAGACTAAATTCTACTGTTGTCAATGTTGAATCAAAAGGGGACAGCCTATAACCTCGTGTATTCAGAAATAAACAACATAATACTAAATTCAGCCAATTACTATAACATTTTCTGAATACACTACTATGCGCCGGAACAGTTGGTAACCCCCAAAAGCCCTCTCTAACCACCAATACAAGGGTGGACAACAACCATAGCTCGCTAGGTATAGACACATAACACACAGTTTTAGTTATTTTTACAACGGTAAAACGCACAAAATTCAAACCCAGGTAAGAAACACATAAAAAAAATTAGCCACATTACACTAAAATGTTGCATGATCGGAGGGTTTCGTAGAGGAGCGCTACGAAACAGCTACGTAACTGCTACGAAACTCTCGGGGGTCATCTCGGGTTATTCAGACTTCTGCTCGAGCTTACTTACATCGCGTCACCCAATTTGTTTTTGTAGAAATTTTGAGGCGTGGTCATGGCTCTTTACAGAAATCGATGTATCAAATTAATGGTATAATAACATAAATTCACACTAATACGCTTTATGAATACGAAAACAAAATATGTTTACAGCACGACGATTACTAATGTGCACAGTGAGTGTCCGTCAGCTACACGTCGAATGTTGGTTCTATCCAGAATGCCACTTGCGAATTAATAACCAACTCGAAAATATGACAAAACATTATAAATATTAATAATACAAAAAAAAAATATAAAATAATCATAGGATTGTCATTGACATGTTTTCGACTAATATTGTGCTAGTGATATAAAACAAAAATTCAAAATTAAATTCGCTGAAAACTGCACGTTATTAACTACAAAACTAAAATAGAAATTCGCGATGAACAACCTTGTGACTAGATAAAAAAATAAATTGTAAAGACAATGAAAAAATTACAATTAAAGGCAAGTGGCATTCGATTCGACGTGTAGCTACCTCACTACGCTCTATCCACAAACAGTGACAACAGTATAGCCTATTGCACGCACAACAAACGCTACCTGAGTCCTCTATGCGCGTCGTCCGCTTGCGCCGCCTGTAACACAAGAATACGCTACACACGCTAACTCGAAACGTTGGCTTAGATATTCTGATATCGATAAACGAAAGCAAACAGGATCAGAATCAACCTAGGCTTAAGACGAGTCAAAGTGTTCTTATTAAAACACGTTTTGACTTTAACTTTTCTTAAAGATAAGGCACGATTAAAATTATAGCTCTTAAAACTTGTCTTCTGCTTAATATTTTCCAATCTGCTTACGTTAGCATTGATGTTAGATTGGTAGTATCAAGTATTAAAGTTTAGAAGCATTTAGGAGAAATAAATTCGATTCGAATTCATAAAATGTTTTTTTTTTTTTTTAATTCTATAGACGCATTTATCTTAAAAACTACATTATAGAATCTAGTTTCAATAAAAATGTCAGTAAAATGCTCATAATTAAAAACTTGTTAAACAGTTAAAGTTAATAAAACATAATTTGAGAGCAGATTTCCAGTAAATTGTCTCGTACCTCGCAAGTGTCTATAAATAAACAACCGGTGTCGTCTAACAACTGCAAACTAACAAAGGCTAATAGTTCAAAGTTTCACTAAAGCGCACTTCATACTTGCAAAAAGTCGAGTTAAAAGTCTGTTATACGTTTATGAGTCCCATAAGTAAAATTTCCAGTACAGTTGAAACTTCGTCTTCCTTGAACGTTTTAATAAGCCGACTGGGTCCCACTAAAGCAGGGAATTGGTAATTTTTACCCCGTTTCGTCCCAATAAGAGGTTTATCCGGGAATTAAATGTAAACATCCGGGATGATTGTCCCGATAACGACACGAGATTAAATAAACAATGGAATGCGAGGGGATGTAGGGGATGTTTTAATTGTTTTTTTTCTACCACTTGAGATGAAAACGTGGAACGTAACTATCTTGATTAATTAATTTGATTTGTTGTGTTTGAAATAATATTTCTTACCACAGAGTGACCTGGATCAATTATTTTGTAATTTGTAAAGCTTTGTAAATAATATTAGTCTTCCTTATATTTAATTTTTAACTGATATTGCCATTAGCAGATCAAATACATCTCTTTTCATTCTAAAGACTTGATAATTTCAAAAGTTAACCAATTTCCTATCCACATTATTTTCTCAAAATCAAGTGGCTATATCCGCACTCTGTTTCTATCCTAATTAAAACCGGCCAAAACTTAACCTTTCATCTTTTAATTAGCCTCTGAATTTTCCGAGTGAGTTATTTCATTCGTATCTAACCTGAAAATGTATCCGTGGCCTTATTACCGACTCGCTGTGAAATTATCTCAATTTAGATGGTCATTAGCAGAGTCGCATGGGAGAGATATCCGACTGTCCGGGCATAAATCTGAATTTAATGACCAACCCCAACTGGTTCTAATATTTCCAAACATTGTTGTGGGACAAACGTCCCGGTTGTACTCGTTAAGTGTGTGCGCACCTTTATAATTTGGATGTTTTTACCTTTGTAATTTGAGTGTCATGTTTTTGCGTTTTGAATGTCGCTGTTTCATTTTACAAATTGTTATGAAGGCTTACAGCGGTTTCACATTAACCGATACGATATCAGCATCGGACGCCGATACGATATCGGGGCAAGTAAATAGATATATCCGATATCGAGTCGGACAATATGAAAGACAGGTACATATTTCATACATTTTACTTGCCCCCGATATCGTATCGGCGACTATTTTACGAAGGCGGGTTGGTCATACTCGTAGATGTGTGTGTGTAGATTCGATACTGAGCGTTCATTCGTCGATAGACCGTTCCCGAGCTTACGTACACAGAAACAACGTGCATGTGTATCTACACACACACGATAAAGACCAACCCGCCTTCGTTCGTGAGATTAACTGTACAAGTCACTAGTGATTTGACGAAGTTAAAAACTAATGTTCATCCTCGAGCGCAAAGGACGAAGCATGGCGGTGTTCTGGATTAAAGGTCACTATGGCCAAAGTTACACAGCTAAGCTGTTTCAAAGTAACAGGAATCTACTCTAGACTTTGCATACTGTCTTTTTATTACTTTAAAACAGAAAATGATAATGTAACTGAACGTTTTTACGTACTATTATCGAATAGTCGAATCATAATTGTACTTTTCACTTTCGCGTTTGAAAGTGAAAGGTAGTATAGTTATGATTGGTGTTTCGTGAGAAATTTACGGGTAAAAAGTAAGTATTTTTGTGACTTAGGCTTTATTTATAAGTACTTGCTAATCCGCCCCGCAACCGCCCCGCCGCCACCACGCAGCCACACCGCAGCTTCTCATTAAGCGCTAATGCGACAATGCCGTTAAATAAACTAATTACACAGCGGTTAGACTCCAATTCTTCGATACTAATTGAGTGGTTGACCAATGGTTTATGATAATTATTGCGAGGAAATTTGATTCAGAAACTATGAGCTATTTTTTTTTATTGAATGTGAAAATGAGATAAGCCTTTATCAATAGTGATAAAAAAACTCTAATATTTAAATAAATGTACCCTACCTACTGCAAGTCAAACAGATGTTTTTTCGCCGTATTTACTCCTTGTGCGATGAGACACGAATATCGTCTTTAAGACATGAATTCTTGAGGCGTTCGATAATATTGGCTCACTTTTTTTAAGCTCACGTCATTTTTCATCTGTCGATGTCAAGTAAAAATAAGATTTTGTTTTACCGTGCGCTTAAGCAAAACAGCATTTAAAATTCTGTTCTCATCTTCAGCGCTTAATATTTCACGAAAAACACAACAGGAAGTGACGGTCCACCAATCAGCGCTAATGTTGCATGAAACCTATCAATAATATCCGGGTGCCCTCATAAATATACGTTACATCGGAAAATCGCCTTGCAGGAACAATATGTTGCCATGATTGATTGGGGACTCGGTAATGTGCAAAGGTGCTTTGATGCAAGTTCCCAACTTTTTATATCGGAAATCGCTATGGAAATTAGGGGTAGCTTATTGATAAGTATTTGTATTTAATTTCTATCCTAAAAAGAATTTTAGAGAAAGTCTTGTAGATGTCTTATATTTTATAAATTACTAGCTGACCCGTGCGACTTCGTCTGCGCATTATTCGGTCCAGCCGTTCACGCGTGATGGCGTGACCAAGGGATATAGGGATTAATTTTTTCCGCGCAATTTTTTTTTTTTTTCTGTCATAAGAACCTTCTCCTGACAATAACAAACACAACAAAAAATATAGAGAAATCGGTCCAGCCGTTCACGCGTGATGGCGTGACCAAGGGATAAAGGGATTAATTTTTATATATAGAGATACATAAAAACCAACGATTTTGTGTTTCATGTTTTTTTAGGAGGATCTCTTTCCCCAGCAAAATCTACGCAAACCCACGGGTGATAGTTCTTTTAACATTTGTTTCTTGTTATACTGAACCCTCGTTTGTAATAAGAATCACGCTTGACCAGGTATATTTTAATGGAGTAAATTAGGAAACGATGTATCGTTCAAAGGCTCGCTTATAAAGCCAGAGATTTCTGAATAGTGCTTTGTGTGCATCACAATAGCGTGCCCCGTGTCCGATCGAATTGTTCGAAAATAGGTCATATATTCTTATCGAAAGATTATGATGCCATACATGGTATCAAATGTCTATGTAAAACATAATAATGCTTAATAAAATAAAATATAAATAAAATTAAATTTGTTTATTTCAGACTACAAATGGTCCATATCTTGTTAGTAGGTACAGAAAAATCTTATTTTAGGATTAGTAATCTATATAACTTATGCAGGTAGACAATAAAACAAAGAACACAGCCGCATGCAGAGAGTGGACAATTAAGATAATCCTTATTTGATCACTCTCCGCACAAGGCACTTCCAGAAAGGAGAGGTATAGCTGTCAGCAACAGTGTTCAGGATGGTGTTGTGACTACCCCGGATTCTGTTTAACAGGGATGCAGTTTTCTTAATATTTTACTATAGGATTTAATAGTCTAGAATTAATATTTTGCTACGAAATAATCAAGAAATAAAAAAAAAAATCCGGAATAGTGCTAAAACTAAACTAAACTAGCAGGTCAACTGCAGATTTTGTGAAATATCTATCGTAATCTTTCATGGGGAAACATGCTACATATGGGATAGAAATTATGACCATGACTTTCGAAACTAAGCCAGATGTTGCACACCATGCATCAAAAATGAAGAAAATTACTTTTCAAAACCTCATATTGAATTTTGTTCCCGGATTTTGGTACTTATTCAGTAAATCGAAATTCTTATCAGCAATTTCACAAGCTACGATCACACGCCTTACTGAGCTTTCCGGAAAAAGCACGTGGTGCGCTTATTGAATTTCAAAATGTAAGTTGCAATTTCTTTGTTAGCTGAATACCTGGTCTGATACCCTGCTCCGTATAATAGCTTTATAATTATTTATCTCCCTCAACAGCCATCGGGAACCCTTATTATCCGCGACGGGCCACCGTTTTTGCGTAATCAAGCCTCCAAGGTCATAGCGTCTTTGCTTCAGCAATTAAGCCGCGCCCTTTCAGTTTTAACATAAATTCGTTTCTAAATTGCTCTGTAGGTAGCTTGGGGCCGTTGAAGCGAAAATTTCAATGTTCAGCTGATTCCATTAATTAGGTATGCTGTGTTCGCCCCATCGCGCCAAGTTGAATAGCCAATTACATTGATAATTGGTCGTGCAGGTGTCTCGGGGACAAAGACGCCGGCGCGGCGTGAGCGATGGATGCAAGCGGTTTAGAACACTGCCACGAAGACACGAGTATACTAAATGTCATGCTAACGTATTCTATGTTCTAATTCTGCGCTCTCTATTGGAGCCGTATGTTACCTAGTTCTTATGAACACTAAAAGGGACAATGGCTAACTTACCCCTAATAGGTTCTTCTTTGACCTAGACAGAAAAAATATTTATCTGACTTTTTTGTTCTGAAAACTATGCAAACACACAAACAGTAATTTAAAAGTAGCTGTGCAATAAAATTAGTATACTGCTGTTAACTATGCTCATGTTTCATACTATTTAGGGCAAGTATTTGATAAAACGATAGCATTCCCAAACTGTATCGTTTTTGCTGGCAAGCCTCTTGGACATAAATCAGATTATGCCACATTATAGTGCTAATGTGGCGAAATGATTTAACGCGGGTAAGGGACCAATACAGGTTATTAAACATTTAGTGAGATAATTAATTTGTGAATTATGAAGTGTTAATATGTAATGGAGTGAATTTAAAATGTTGGTCAATGGCCTGTTTATTATTACGCTGTTATATTTATCTTTTAGAGAAAGGTCACGTAAAATGAGAGTTTAAAAAAAATATGTGAGTCTTTCAATTAGTTCATTTAAAACGGGGCACTTCCATGCAAGCTTTACTTTAATCGACTAGATTGCTAGTCGATTAAAGTAAAGCTTGGATATGATAAAGACTATTGAGTCTTTATCATATCCACCAACTACCAGCTAGTTTCAAGTTTATCACAGTAGTACATAACTCCTCATATGGATGACTCTGCAAATAACGAAAATACACTGAAAATCCGCACCACGGATTAAGAAATAAAGAAAGCTTAATTAAATTTTACATTGACAGTAAACAGATATAGGAGTACCTCCTGCATTGATAGATTGAGACCAGCGTTTAATTTAATCAGGTTATGGTGTTACATAGAACAATAGGCCGGATCGGTATTGTGTCGTAGGCGCGGGAGCGAGAAATTAGGTCTACGTTCTACGTCCAGCACGAAATTATCTGCTCAGCAAGATAATGGGAAACAATAAGCATGGTTACTCAAAGTCAAATTGTTAGATTTATCTGGACCATTAATTAGGAAATCAAAAGTAGTTTTCAGAGCTACATTACTTGTTGAATGATAATAAAAAGGAGCCTTAGTACTGTTGTGTTTTTTTTAGAGAAAAAAAATCCTGAAACTTTTTAAAAAGCGTCTTAAAAATTGCATCGACACAATCCTACTATACATATTATAAATTAAAAATAATCCGGCTACTTCAATGATGTTAAAAAATATTAATATCATTGGTCTACTTGCAATCTATAAATATAAAAGAGCTTGACCTGACTGACCGACTCATCATCGCCGAGCCGAAACCGCTGGAGCTAGAAAGCTGAAATTTGGAGAGTAGCTTTAATTTTATAACATAGACACCCACTAAGGTGGGATTTTTCGAAATCCAACCCCCAAAGGGTTAAAAAGGGGTGAAAACGTTTGTATGAAACTTTTTAATGCGTCGAGCGATTTGCTTGAAACTCAGTTTGAATACTAATTATAAAAAATAAATGGACATGTGTTTCAGGATTTTTCAATACAATCCCTAAAAAGGGGTAAAATGGGGTGTCAAAGTTTGTATAGGAACTTTTGAACCGGTGATGTGATTGGCTTGAAACTTGGTTTGGATACTGAAAATACAATATAAATAAACACGTATTTTAAGATTTTTCAAAACAACCCTCAAAAAAGACTAAAACGGAGTTTCAAAGTTTCATATTTTTAATAACGATATTAGTACTTAATGGCAAAAAAACTTTTGCCGCGGGTCAGCTAGTAATCGTATAAAAAAACCTATCATCCATACTAATATTGTAAATGGGAAAGTAACTCTGTCTGTCTGTCTATCTGTCTGTCTGTCTGTTACGCTTTCATGCCCAAACCGCTGAACAGATTAAGCTGAAATTTGGCATAGTTAAAGGTTGTATCCCAGGGAAGGACATAGGCTACTTTTATCCCGAAAAAATGAAAAAATCCCGAGGGACCGCGGGTCACACCGCGGGAGCGCAGCTAGTAAATCATATGGCATAGAAAATGATGATTAATATTTATCTCAATCAGTTAAAACAACCATAAACATTAATGACATGTACCATGAAAAAGTTTTTATAGCTAGCGATTAAGCAGAAAGGCTTTTGTTGATAAAACGACTACGTTACATGTAATATCTGTTTAATGTTTCGAGTTGCGCTTCTATATTATTCCATATTGTTGTTTTATGAGTATTATTTGTTTTACTGACATAATAATCACAGAGATATATTTTGAGGTAAAGAACATCAATGTGTTTCATTCAACGTCACAAATCAACCTATGAGGTCAAACTCAAACTCAAACTCAAAATTAGTTTATTCATTGAAATCACTTTGGATTGTTTAGAATTGTCACTTTTCAATTTGTATATAATTATAATAAATTTTTATCTTAATTATGTTAAAACGCTTTTTTGTCATCCAAATAATCTGATATGTTATAGTAGGCTTTTTTGCAGAGATGACGTTTAATTGTATTTTTAAATTTAGTCATTGATAAGTTTTGCAATTCACTTGGGACTTTGTTATAGAAGCGTACACATTGCCCTTTAAATGATTTCATTACTTTATCTAATCTAGTAGTGGGAACAGCGAGTTTATGCCTATTTCTCTAACTCGAAAACCTCTCGTAGGTATTCCGGTGTTTATCATGGTTTATCATGAAGAGGGGGTAGAATATAAGCGTTATACAACCTTAGATAGCTCTACTGATTCTAGAGTATTTTCTAAAACATTATGTGCATATGTTAAGCCAGGTCTCCTGCGACACTGTTTTTGTATTTTCTAACACCTAACATCAAACATCGAACAAAATGTGGGCGTGCCCTAACTTTTTTGTTTGCAAAATGTTATCCGAGGCCGACGGAAAACGTATTTTGTTAGAATATTTTGTTATTTTTGGTCGCAGGAGACACGGTTTTAACAGTTACTAAAGTACATGTAAATGACATGTATTTTAGTTTCTGTAACAAAATAATTGAATTTTAAATTATTCGTATCAAAGGTAAAATTTCATGCATCACATTTGTCACTATTTCACCTAACGCATTCTGGCTAACCCAGCCAATAATACATGACCACGGCCGGTCAAACGACCAATGCAATTAATTCACCCGAGGATAGCTAGCGATACTATTAATATGGAAAGGTGAAACAAGTACCGGAATTACGCTCGTGGTTTGACCATTTGAGTACTTGGGTTTGGTTACGATTCAATTACAACAAATAGACTTTGATCTTTACGTCTAACTTTATACAGGTGATAGTCATATAGCAGCCCAGACTAGCTATAGTGTGACTTAACCATAAAATCATTGCGAATCTCTACAATTTTCTTTATGATGTTTATAATTTCAGCGGCGCGTCGTCGAGAAATCAGCCGTTTTCGTATCTTAAATACGCACCGCATTAGATTGTGTCGCGTCTTGGTGTACGCTGACCCTTTTGGTAAATTCGAACCGTTTCAAATATCTTATCTTTGTTTTCTGTTTTCAAAATTCAATTAGACTTGAGTTTACTAATCAATGCAGTTCCATTGGCTCATTAGTTCAAGATGTCCCTAAACTATCAGGCCGAGAAACTTAGGCTGATGGGCGTGTCCGGGCCAAAGTTCCTCACATTAATGAGACGACAATGATTCGGGTCCCGCTCTCGGATAACTTCCGAATTAACTGAACTGTTCTTTGTTGTGCTTGAGGGAAAGGCTTTTGAATTGCATCAGATCCATGGCGGGTTTTTGAAAATACAGGATGTAAGGAAAATAAATTAAAAATCTAGAAGTAGAGCTTCCTTGATTTTATTTGCCAAATAGGTTTCCAAAGATATTCTAAGAAACAAACATTACTCTACGCATAGCAACATTTCGTGAATGAGCACAGCTTTTTTTTTTACAGATCAATTGAGGAAACGATTCGAAATATCAATATTCGCCCGATGGTTTAATTTAGCTACTTCCACCCTCATTAGCAAGCAATATCCGTAATTGTAACACATTTTTATACTTTCCATCATATTTCTGTTCAGAGTGATTAGCGATAATCGTTTCAGTGTGGTGGCAATTTTCATGAATCCGTCATTAAGAAAGTTTGGAGCTTATCCCGGGCTTCGCTGTCCCGACTGATTAATTTACGTGGCAGGATGCTGCAGACGTTGTCACTGGATACGGCATTTTTGCGACTCAGGGTCTTACAAACATGGAAAATATCAGGCTTTGAAGATGTACTAACTATTTTTATTAATTCACAATTTCAGAAAATAAGTAGGTATGTTTTTTTAAAGTTAAAGTTTGTGTTGATTTAGTGACACGTTATTATCATAGGTCAGAAGTAACTTGTTTCTGATCGTTAATGTCCATTTTTAACTAGCTCTTCATAAATGAGATGTTCCTAAGAGTAAAGGTTCTAACTAAAACCTGTGATTCTTGGGTAGCGATTTATACTTGTTAATGAATCAATTCATAGCATACCATGCTATGCATATTCAATGCGATTGTGTAAAAATTGTTTTAAAAATTGCTTTAGAAATAGGCGCTATATTGGCTATTCTAGTTTCTGTAACAATCTTGAGAAAACCAGAAGGGGTCACTGTCAGCTGCAACGGTACACCATCCGTCAATGCCGAATCTGTTTAGAAATGTTTAATTTATTGGGCATTATTTAGTGGAATCCGGGTATCCCTTTACAGAATCCGAAATTGTTTGGGAAGGCTGAAATGTTACAGAAATTGAATGAGGCCTAGCTTAAACTTGAATAATTGCGGTGTGTGGTTATATCGTCCTCCCCTCCTTTCAAGTAAGGGTAAGAAAATTAGAACTATTATTTGTTTAAAATTTGGCATTGATTTTAGCAAAAAAGATCATGTTCATTAAACCATCAAACATCGCCACACTTTTATCACAATAAATAAGCTATGATGGAGGCCTTAAGGCGGCATAAAAACTCCGTCACCAGAGTTGGCCACTGACTCATACAAACTTACTTACTTTAACACAAAAAATAAATATCAAGATTTCTTTTGTGATAAGATTCTTAAATTTCCAGTGACATACTGTTTGTTCTGAATGTATTGCTTGTCAACATCAAAGTTG
Organism: Epirrhoe tristata; assembly: GCA_951394285.1. Taxonomy (NCBI): domain Eukaryota; kingdom Metazoa; phylum Arthropoda; class Insecta; order Lepidoptera; family Geometridae; genus Epirrhoe; species Epirrhoe tristata. The sequence continues at coordinate 6,462,066 of OX596145.1, forward strand.
AGAGTGTGAACATGTAGGTACAGGTATATGTAACTACAGTTCGGCTGAGAACATAATTGTGCCAAGGCGTATCGAGGCCTGTAATTAGTTCTCAATTAACATGGTGACAGAACAGTTCATGTTCAGATGGGTAGGCTGTATGTAATTTAAGATGCTAAATATATGGTTGTAGTAATTACTATACAGAAGACGACAACTGTCAAAATAAGACCAAGAACTTAGGTTTAAAGACATACATTCTCATACAACTTTGGGTAGTTAATGCTCAAATAGATTTTCAAGTCATTTATATTTTCAAGTGTATTTTAGAGAGCAGTTTTTTTATAAGAAACTTATGAAAGAATGTAACTTATACCTACTTTAATAGACCTTAGAGGTTTACGGTCTACGAACAGAACCTTTAAAGAAGCTAAAACGTATAACATCACTCATAAATAATAAATAACTCATGAAAGCACAATGCAATGCAGCATTTCAAACTTTAAAAAAAAGGGGAACGTTAAAGCCCTATTAAAGATCAAACCATTCGTCACCAGAGTTAGTTCTTACAAATTAACTTAGGTATTATATCGTGTTTGGTAAGTACGATAAAGTTCGAGAGCACTGGTGGTCTAGTGGTAGTAGCCTTCCGATCGTAAGGTCGTGGGTTCAATCCCGGTCGTGCACCAATGAGTTTTTCTGCCGAAAAACTTATGTGCACTATGCCAGTACTCTCAAACGGTGAAGGAAAACATCGTGAGGAAACCGGCATGTCGTAGAATCTATAAAGTTCGAAAAAACATGTGTCAAGTGCATGAAAGGAGTCTCTTTGAGGCGCACTAAAATCCTTTCACCACACTGGTTCGGAAGAACTTGTGACACGATAAGAAGAAGAAGAAGTACGATAAAGACGATCAGAACTGGTCAATTTCAACAGATTCAAAACAGTAGCGGTCCGCATCGGTCCCGCACGGGGATTAAGGCTCACCAATGGACCGCCGGATTACCGCTGGCTTTAACCGGATACCTTCACGGTATTAAGCTACGCACGAAATAGGCCACCGACTTCTCTATGATTATCGTTTTGAAACTTTAAGCATTTATCACTGAGCTTAGGAGCCCATATCGGCTGTAATTTTGATTTAGTGTAGGTTTTAATTGTATTCATATTTTTGGTGTTCACTTGCAGAATTGAAGTACTTAGCAAAATAAAATAATTAAATAATGCTGAACTTTTCACACAGCATCATCTACCCCCAAAGTAAGCAGAGCTTGTTATAAGGGTACTACATGACTGATATACTACTTATACTTTTTGTTAGTGAATACATACATATTATACATAGAAAACACATATACCCGAGACACATATTTGTAGATCATACAAACAGATAGTATATAAATAGATGTTTATAATAATCTAAATGTCTAGAAACAAACATAAAAATATGTATTCCTTGATGTTTTGAGTCAATTTGTAGTTTAAACCACCGTAAAAGATTTTGTAGTAGTTCCAAAAGAATCATTGTTACGTACAGAAATACAGACAGTATAGGCTTAATAGGGCCATGCTGGCACCCTATAATGTATGAAGAACAACGACTAGTGTTATAACATTATAGCCTTAGACCATTTTGAGAAAAAAACATAATTTTTTGATACCCTCAGATACAGTTTTTATGCTCGTTGCCTTGATCTTGTTTGACGCCTAATACCTAAAACTACGTCATAAGCAAAACGATGGCATTACTTTGATAAATGATATGGCTCTAATAGACTTTTATGGCGGTAAGCGTGAGTTGAAGTAGTTTATAAAAAGCTATATTCAAAGTACTTTGCGCGTATCTCGCAAAAAAGATACGTGGTAAAAATCATAGTTATAAAAAGTTTATAGTTCAATTATTTGAATACTAATTTTTCGTATAATACGAGTATATACTACTGGTCTACCTCAACGTCATCCATTTAATATAGGGAAATAGGCTTGTCCGTCTGAAACCTGATAAATTGTGTAACGGCCAACCGGACTCTAGAGCCATAGAGTCATAGTGACTCTATGAAGTCTACATCTAGATATACGATAGATTTAGATAAATGTGTTATTCTACGATCTATTGTTAATAAATCCTAGTCCAGATATTAACAGCCAAAGTATTAGTATTTGAAATATTACTTTCGAAATGCAACATTTTCTTCTTCTTTTACACTAGTGAGTACAAACAAGGTCGGTCTATGCATTAACACGCAAATAGAGCAATAGTATTCAACTTAAGAAAGATACTATCTTTGCCATTAAACAATGAATGGGTCGATCCGATCCCATCCCAAGGTTGGGTCGGACTACGACGCTGTGGGTTCGCACTTGGACGACTTTGTCATTAAAGTGGAACGTAAATTGAGGAATTTAATAATGAAGATTGTTATTGACAAGTTGCGGTGGGTAATATAAGACGGGAAAGTTACTAAGGATCGGCGACAAAATTTGCCATGCATAATACAATGTTGCTGGTCTTAGATGTTAAAGTTTGACAAATAATGTAGTCTGGATTTTTACATTTTTAATAAACTAACTTGAATTTTACGGGGTTTTTCAGTTAAAAACTTACAAAAGTATATAGCAACAGAGTCTGTAAACAAAACTTTGACAAAAACAATCTACTAAAAAACCTTTTTCACCCACAGAACAGAACTTCACACCATTTTGGTTCTTAATTAGTATTTCTGCAAACACCGTCTTTTGAATTTGTAAAAAAATAAATGAACGAAAGAAATTACTTACTAATCTACTAAACCACACCCTACTTCACACCATTTTGCTCGTAATTAGTATTTCCAAAAACTGTCTTTTCGGACAAAAATAAAAAGCAATTAATCTCCCCTCTCAGAGCTGTACGTGAGCCTGTGGATAATGAATGAGGCCCGAACATCCGAAAGGCCAAACGGTGATATTAAATCGTTACGTGCAATACGACCTACGTGTCCTCCTCGAGTGGAAAGTTGTATCACTAATTCAGAAGATGATCGATGAAACTTAAGGTTATGTGAAAACTGTGAGCGTTATAATGATTTGAAGAATTTCATCAAGATGTTTTGCTTTGTTTTGTTTTTACATGGTCAGGATACGAAAACCTTTGGATCGCAAGACGAAGTACTAGGGTAACAAAGCTCTTTTATAACACTTTAATTAGCTAAAGCTTACTATATTATATAGTTTGATTATTATTGGAAAGAGCAAATGCTTTATAAAAGGTGTAAGCTCTCAAGGCTGTTATAAGACGGTGAACACTTTTAAAGAACTCGCTATAAGAAATAGGCTCGAGAACTACACCAATAATAGATGTGCGGTGACCTTTATCATTAATTTTGACGTCTGAAGTCTGTGCACCATGATCAATTTATTATTATCTGTCTATCAATTGACATTTTCCCCAATTAGAGCTAAAGTGCTAGGGATCCCTGATTATTATTAAATAAAATATTATTATATTTCTTCACGGGGTTTTTTTGATAAGGTCGGGTTGTGGTCGCTTATGATGGCAAATATTTCTGTGCTAAATAAGTTTTAAAAGATGTATATGACCTTATTGAAACAACTTTTGTCTTCTCACGAAGATTTCTGATCAAAACATTTAGAAAATTGTATGTTATTCCAATACGAACTTAAATGATCTGCCAGTTAATTCAGATTTAAATTACAGAAAATAAGAGGAAATAAAATCTGATCCATTGCTAAATTCCAATAATCCAACTAACAAGAGCATCTTAAATAACAAACCAGTTGGAAAGTTATTATCCGGCCGATGGGACGCCCGAGCGGCTCTATTGAATACAGCCTCATTAATTCGGCCTAGAGTCTGTTCAGTCCACTCATTTCCAGAACTATTTTACAAAACCAGACAGTAAGGCTGGTAAATGTACTTAGAAAATATATTTGAAAGAGTTTCAGGAACTCCGAATCTTTTTGTATTCCAGATTCTTTGACAAATGTTTAAGGTTGTCCTAGGTATGTCCAAATACCTCCGACAAAATTTTATCTGAGGTACACATGAACACATTTTACAAAAGTTACTCCATATGAGACCGGACTTGACTGTATTTATCAATTGAACTATTTTCAGTTATCTCTATTTCAGTCCGAATATTTCATGATATTTGCAGAGAAAAATCTGTACATATTTTTCTTCTTCGAAATTGTGCTCTAGTGAAATTACAGTAAAGTAAAGATGCTATTCTCATTTCCAAATACCCTGGTACGATCTGTATTCCCTGTTAAAATTGAAATATCTATTAAACGAGATATTAAAATGTTTTACAGACTATAAAGACGAGAATTATTATTTGAATGCTAATAGCTACAATAAACTGTAACAGCTTTGGCGTCACATTGTATTAAGGAGGTACTAGTAGGATTCTATACAGAATAGGAAATCAATTGTTTAGAGCCTGTTAATTATTGGTTGTGATTGAAATAATACTTTATTTATGCCTCTTTGTAGTTTCATTCGATATTTATAACAGAAATACGGAATTTTAGATCTATTTTACGGTCACATGAATAGCGGTTGATGGAAATAAATTATAGCATTGGTTTCTGTAAAAGTTTCTGATCAGTATCAGAATACAATAAGGCGATTACACGTATCTACCTGCCAATCGATTTCAATATTGCATCATAAACCCCATAACATTTTCAATAAAGGCTGTGACATAGTTCTTGAGGTAATACCAGCTAAACGCGATCTAGTAAGCTGAAGATCGTAACTAAAGTCGTTCGGTGCATAGATTACAAGTTTATTAGCTGTGACGTCATTCAATATCAGCCTTAAGGTCTTTTGTTACGTCAGAGATTGCATCATGCGCGTATTCATGTTGATAATGGTTTATTAATGGTGACATGGAAATGAGATAAGGAAATATAAAGAATTTGTGGAATTGAAAAACCAGCATCTTCTTTGTTATAGCATACACAGTTACAGAGTAGGTGTATCTTAAATTAATGCTACTCTGGCTTGGAATGTTTTTCATCTGGGTCAAGAATAAAATGAGGATGAGACATTGCGGATAACTCCAGAACATATTTTTTCGTATCGTGAGCTGCACGAATAACTCAGGCATTAGTCCAGAAAATGGTGTCATTACGCAGTCCTCGTGGGGATAATAGTGAAGAGAAATATTCGATGTAAGCGGTAATGAACTTGGTTCTCTTAGTTTACAAAAAAGCTACTATAACGTAAAATAAGAGCTGTAGATGCATTATTTAATCAAAGATTACATTTCTATCACGATTGCTAGAAAAAAGTATTTCTGTATCAACAAAGTATGTAATGTTTATTTTTCTGTGAGTACCTAAGATAGACTAATCGTTTTTACCGTAAAAATGGACTGGCCTTTCAAACATTTCAATTGCCACCACTATTCCTATACATAAAGTCTATGCCGTGAGAGAGCCTCATCACGTTGGATTCCCACTTATTATTTATTAACAGGTCATAAGTGCTAAAATGTGTACAATTCATAAGTCCACTAGAACGTGTGTTGGCCGCTCTTATAAATAATTCAGTGTATCTGGGTGCTTCGAAGGCATTCGATACCTTACTCATAGTTCTATTTATTTTTCGGTGGACTGGAAATCTTGTTTCGTAGAGTTTTCAGTCGATAGACGGAATGTAATTGTACATTATTGAAGACAAGGACAGGTGCGGAATAAAATATCATAAAATTTAGTAGCACTGGAAAATTCAGAGGATAAAGTGAGTTTGGATAATGTGAAGAGTGCTTTTGACAGGATAAAAATACATTTCGATGTTAAAATAATGCAGTGAATAAGAAAACTGATCTTTAGATCAAAACATATACCTGAGCATCTCGTCCGAGTGGAGGCAGGGGATTGTCTAAGGGGATTTCTACGAGTATACCTACCCAAGTACAGTCAGCAACGAAAGTCAATTAACAATTTTATGATTCACAAATCTGAATATTTCCGAAATCCGTAACATCTTACCAACATTTTTACTAATATTGAAGATAAAGTCTTGGTTCATAATAATTTCCCAAGAAAAGTTTTCTTAGTTTTCGAAAACAAAAGCTAGTTTAAAAAGTACAACTGTAAATCGACTTTCGTTACTGACTGTACTAATGAGAAGACCAAAAAATCGTAGTTCATTTTGCGTTTTAAGGCAGTAATTAAATCAAGATGACCATTAATCCCCGAAATAACCCAACCGTGACAACACAACCACAAATTCAATTTAGCATGTTCATACCAGCTAGCCACATAAATAAAACTTTTAGGCTTATGGCCCCGAAATGGCGAACTAAAAAGCTTTAAGGACCAAGTAAAATTGAATTGGGCCAAACCTTTCTTGCTAAGCTATTTGCGAGTGGGTAGCAAGGACATGGATCGCGGAAATTATAATTGGGACATAATATGCGAAGTTGGGATCACAGGCTTTGGGATGCTTTACGTTTTTACGGGTCGATTAATTTGTCCTTTCGCATGTTGTGGGATAAATGTGAATCGACGCAAAGGGTTGATGGGAATTACATTTTTGCTAAAATTTATGGTTCGATTTGATCACGCGCAGTGACTGAAACCAAGACTTTTGTAAATAAATGTATAATTCATTAATCCATTTGTAAGCATTGACTAGTTATTGCATTACAATAATCCTCTGCATTCTTAACTTAGTCTTTTCAATATTCACTATCATCAGACCAAGCTATAAAAATCATGAAAACTTCGAATAACTCCAAGCTTGAAAAGCAAACTATGCGTCACTGAACAAAAAAGCAATGACGGCAGGCCGTGTCCGATTCGTCCAACAGATGAAATGCATCGGAAAACAAACACAGCAGAAGTCCGCGAAACTTTTATATTTCCAGTTCTCTGTTTCGACAGGGTTATTCCAAGTCCAACGAAATATTCTTACATATGGAGCAATAGACGCGGCAAGTTGCGGGTTAAGAATTTGTAAGATTTCTTCCCGTTATTCACTCAAATTATCTTAGTAGTAATTATAACCCAAGATTTTTCGGGTTTTTGATATGGTTTACGCCTATATTAGAGCCTGGGTTGCGAAGATCATTTCCTTAATAATGATGATTTTCTTTTAGCACTTATTGTTCCTATAATTTGCCTATTCCCTAAACTTTTTCCATTTGCCCCATCTTAAAGGGACATTGATTCAATACTACTAAATTATTGTGTCCAAGTTAACAACGGCATGGCGTTTTCATGTGCAAGAGCTTTCAGCGTTTGTCACTTTTCCTTCAGAAGCAACTTTAAAATATTTACGAGTGGAACTTTGCCGCAAGAAATTCTCCTCGTGCGACGAATACAAGTTCGAAAATGGACTGTAGAAGTTTAGTATTAGAGATGGATTATCTTAGTTTTGTCAGCTATAGATTTATATTACGAGTGTTCAGTGTGTTGTTAAAATATTTGGGGAATCCACCAAAAATTCAACAATCAACCCTCGTAACTATTGAGTAAAATTCTCAAACTTTCCTAACATTTATGATTGTAGGTGTTGTTTTCAAAAATAGTAACATCTTTATCAGATTACGTATTGCAAAATTGTATACCTATGATTACAAAAATTCAACATTTGAAAGGTTGTTTGACACACCCTACACTATTGTTCCTCCTAGACTAGTCAATTTATCAGTGTCTTGCGGTATCACTTGACACCGTAGATGATAAACAGAGACCCTTATAAAACCCTTGGTAAGTTTATACACTCAAACGTATACCCGCGTAGCAAAATAATTTTGAAATATATTTCAATGTTTCAAGTTCAATTTTTAAAAGCAGTTTTGTTACATCTGAAAATTATATTTTCATTATGTGGAACGCCTGTTGACTTAACACTAAGCTTGCCTACATTGAATCAGATAATGAAGTTGAAAGTTATTTTTAATAAAGAATACAACATTGCGATTACTGCATGAAATAAAAGATTTGTTTCCATTGCAATATGCTAGATGATGCTGTGTGAAAAATGTCCAGCATTATTTATTTATTTATTTATTTAATATGGTTTATATGCAAGCAATACATATTTTCAAGATGGTTCCAACTGTACATAGAGAGCTATTTCAGCATTATGATCACATTCTAAAACTTTACTCAGTCGATCTTCTTCTTCTTATCGTGTCTCCAGTGCTTTCGAACCAGTGTGGTGAAAGGATTTGAAGTACTAAGTCGATAGAAAATCATGACTCAATAAAAAAGTACAAAGTAATAATTGTTTCTACACACCGAAGATAATCATGTTTTTTTAGAGAGCCAAATGGCGCTTTCTTTAAATGTAAATCACAACAACGTTGTGCTGAAACGTGCTGTACAGTATATGTAGCTAAACCTTAACAAGGTGAGTCACGCGATCTATTATATCATTTGTAACGGCGCTTCGTGATTTATTCAATAGTATCGTATTCTTGAGGGGTAGAGGCACATTCATTTAAATAATTCTTCACTATTTCTAGACAGTTTATGGAGCTTCATAGATATACATTTTGTTTTGAATCGTCAACAGGGTAACGACTCTATCTTCAATGAAGCTATGTAGTTCTTTATAGTTATCAACTTAAACATAATCTACCTATTCTAGATATAAAGGTGTCTTCAATAGAATATCTTACACGCCATCGTAGCTTAGGCTTTCTCGAAGAGATCTTATTGTAATAATAAAATGGGGCAGCAGCTTGTGAACATCAGGAAAAAGAAAAGAAAAGAAAAAAAATATATTTGCAACAACAAACATATATAAACGTACATAAAGAAACACTCAAAACCGAAAGAAAATAAACTAAAAAAACATGAATAAAAAATAGATAATGGGTGTCTCGCAATCGTCCAAGTGTGCTGCTACAAATTGAAGTAGAAACATCATCAGGGTCAGTCTCCAAAAGTAGGTTACCTAAAGAATATCCTCGTTGGCGCATCTATCACGTTGCCACATAGTGTCACGGCAGTATCTCAGTATCCAAAACCTTAGTAATCCTCCGTAATGCACAATATTAGGATCTAAGCTATTTTACATCCAACAAATTCTCTTTTGTCTCATTATCTTCTTCAATAACCTGTGATATAGCATTCGATTTCATAATGATATGCTTATCACCGAACACAATGCTACAGTTGGATTAACCCAAAAATAATTTAGATCAATGAACAAAGCGAAACAAATATTTGACGAGACCCTCTTTCCGGGTTCAAACGATTTTAGATTGATAATACGATACATTGGATTTTTAATGGAAAACATTAAAGTATAGCCCACTTACCACATCATGGGTAATAAACAAAAAAAGTATGTGAGTGTCGTGGAACACTCGTTTGGAACGAAGTTTCAACTTCGTTTGTCAAATTTTATTAAAATCCTAGAAACGCTCTTCCGTATTAACGATGTAACAATCTATGGACTGCTTCGCGACTGCGTACTTCGCACTGTGACGTTTTGACATAATATACATGTGTCGTGACGCAAAAATCTAACACTTTTTTTGTCTAGGCCCCCTCCGATACCGTCCGAAAAGAAACTTCGTTCCAACATTTTTGAAGCTACGAATTAGAGAGCAAGATAGTAGAACCATGGACCATGGATTGGTTTACTTCTCTTCTTGTCGAGTTAGTTGTTTCAAACCCAGCAGTTGTAGTACAAGACTAGATTGTGTACAACAAGAGTGCATTGTAGGTTTTTTGTTAGAATTTGCAAAACATTCGTTGTATTGGAAGACCTATTGCTGGACTTTTAATCCAAAGGTATCAGAATTTTCCTATACGAAAATAATCTCCATCTTATCAGATCTAAATTCCAAAACAATTTAGTATTCTAAGTGACCCATAATTCGTTTACAATTTACATTCAAATATCTGAATTAGAGACAGGAAGAAAAAGTGAGTGAGAATGAAATAGCAAATCGACGAATAGTTCTAACAGCATTCTTTTTTCAACACGAGAAAACGATGTTCAAACCGCTTAAGATGGTAATAAAGTATCCCCAATCCGACCATCAGGCTGTCGGGGTGAATTTAAATAACAATTTAGCTAAAGGGTGCATACGTGCAGCGGCTGTTAATTGTCTGTGTTCGAAGCACTCAGAGTAAAATTAGTCTGATGTAACATTGCTGAAAGCCTTGCTGAAAGTTGAGTTGGACTAAAAACAGGACCACAACAGTTTTGGTCCTGTTTTTACTACACAGTTTCTGTATGTATAACGGCATGGTGGACTGTAGCGCTTGTGGTGTAATATATTTTTTTTTCAATTTAAAAGTGAAGCAACGTTCCATTTGGTTACAAAGTGGATGGGTGACCGCTAGTGGTATTATAAACCAAACGTTTTCGTGCCTGGGAAGGCACTTCAAATTGTCAGTCCGACATAACAAAGGTCTAAAAGGCTGCTCAAAATTTAAATTATTGCTTGATTTGATAAACAAAGAATTTAAATCCATTTACGTAATAACTCAGGTGTAAACAAAAGGCACGATTCCCACAGCTCATTCATAAAAAAATTAGGCGGTTCTTGCGTGTCGCTCATATTTACAACTCGATTCTGTGTCGACAGCAATTAGGAATTCATGAACATAGTTGTAAAATTAACCATGGAACGTGTTAGGTAAATTAAATAATGTTGATAAGGATCAGAGTGTGTTTTAGTGAATTATACGAATGTAAGACATGTAGGTATGTAAGGAATGGTTATATTTTATAGAATTATGTGACTGTTTTGTAAATTCAGCGGTACTACACAAGGCATGCAGTTTTTTAGAGGGTTACAAATTGGTGACGTTCACTGTACTTATATAATTCATGCTGAAATAAGGACACCCCTCAGATCTTTCAGTGATAGCCAGTAAACAACATTGTCATATTAACAGTAAAAATAAATTAAAAAATCTTCTTGCCATAAAGCTAGACGGAAAGGTCATTTTATTCATTATCTCGGGTAATTATTTTAATTCAAAGAGTGACTCATACCAATGTCATCACTTCACGAAGACGCTGCAAATATTTTAAGCTGAATTACTACCTATTATGTTATCACGAATTTATTAATGTTTTTGGAAATATATTCTTAATGCTTGTTCTTCAAGACTTAATTATCTTTGTAATCTTTTTAATTATTTGTTTACCATTTGGAATTAACCCTAAAATATTTTCAGTGTAAATAAATAAAATGTATTATGTAAGAACGTTAAAATGATTACGAAGTCACTTCAAAATCATTACTAACTCTAATTTATCAACAACCCAGTTTGTAACATATTCACAAAGTAGTTATCGATAGTCTATGAATAATATATCAGTGTCTATCGATGACGAATTGACGAGTATGCGGTCCCAACGGTTATTAATTGGAGTTTAGTCATGTTTGAATATTGTAGTAGGCGAGTTTTTGTGAAGTTTTTAGGAATCACGTAATATTTGGAATTATTTTGTAAAAATTAAAAAAACTTTTTTTTAAAATCATCTTTCAACTACTTATTCACAAATTTTATAAAATACAGCTACATTAGAATAATACTGTAACGTGTAACGTTACCAAAATTATTTACCAAAATATACTTTACTAGCTGCGCTCCCGCGGTGTGACCCGCGATCCCTCGGGATTTTTTCATTTTTTCGGGATAAAAGGTAGCCTATGTCCTTCCCTGGGATACAACCTTTAACTATGCCAAATTTCAGCTTAATCTGTTCAGCGGTTTGGGCATGAAAGCGTAACAAACAGACAGACAGACAGAGTTACTCCTATACAGGGTGTAAAAAGACGTCTACCGAAGCCGAAATGGGTAGGTACAGCATCCCAACACACAACCAAATCCAAAAGGATTTTCCGAAAAAATCATTATATCCGGAGATAACAGCGTTTGAAGATTACTGTTTGCGTATGTACTGGGCGCGTTGTTTTACGTAGATGGTTGGATTTTGAGTTTTAATTGTTTTTTTCTTTTATTAATTAAATTATTAGGTAGGTATAGTCTTATTATGTTGTCCTAGTAGTAAATAACCGAAAATAACATAAAATGACGTAGCTAAGTAATTATTATTTTTTTGAGTTTTTTTTCGCTAAATATGTTTAGAATCATGGTCTGATTGCAACCCCTCAGTTTTCGGTAGCAGTCTTTTTACACCCTGTATACTAATTAGTATGGATTGCCATTGTAGTTGATAGATAAAATAATATAAAAATACTTCCTAACGTTATTGCGGTAGTAGCCGAATTTTCAAGTTCAATTCACTAGTCTAGTCTAACTTATTCCATGTTTAAGTTTCAATAATTTCCTCCGGGACCGGGACTATTTGACGATGGCCGTCGTTTGAATTATTAACGCAACCCCGCTCTTCGGGTCATTTAGACCCCAAATTAAATTACAATAGCATGTAAGTCGTAATTAAGATTAACATGATTATTTCAATTTATGGCGTTGGTTTTGTTGGTTTCAGTATTGCAATTTTGTAAAATTTAGTATATATATTTAATAGTAACAGAACTAAGGAAATATTTTATATGATTTTGCTAGTCTTTTAAGTATAATATTTATCCTAAAATAATAGTAATTTGGTTATAACACGAGGCAATTATACTTCATGCTTTCTAAAATAAAAGAGTTTTAGTAGTTTTCGTTTAATTATGAGGATGATATTAACTTATGTTTGTAATTCGTGTAGATTTTAAACTTATGCTATGAAGAAAGAAGATCATGTCATCGATTCTTTGCTGTTTATATTAAAATATAACTTACTAAACAAACGTAGCTTACTTATCCAATGACCCGTAGAATTTGAATAATTTTCAATATTCAATCTTCTTCTTATCGTGTCAGTTCTATCGAACCAGTGTGGTGAAAGGATTATAAGTGAGCCTCAAAGAGGCTCTTTTCGTGCACTAACATAAAGCATACAACATATTTAAGGGACTCCACGACCTAATGAACTTTAATTAGCCTCATATTTATGAAAAAAATAATCACATGTAAACGTTAATCAGTCAATCTGTTTATATCTAGCGTTTAGAGACACTTTATATGTTTAAAAAATATAAGCGGATTTCTAGGTGATGACAACATACAAGGGAGTCAAAACTTACCTCCTCTATTTTCACTATCTGCTGGTTTCACTTGTATTGCCCGGTTCATCTGTAAACAAAATAACAAACATAAGAAGCTGAACCAACTCTAATTTTAATCTGGACTAAGATCTGGTCTTTTACCAGATCTTAGTCCAGATTAAAATTAGATCTTAAATACCTAAAGACGCCACTGTCCCGGCCTAAAAACTTCGTCACCAGAGTTGGCCTCTAAGAAGACTGACTCCTAAAACTATATAATATTTTTTTCTAATATTTATAATGGAAATTTAAGTTAAAATTATTAAATTGGGCGTTAATTCAATTAAATTCATTTATTTCAATCAACAAGGGAGCATACAATATAAGATTTATATTAAGAATTTTTTTTTTTGCATGTAAAAAAGTCTGAAACATGCCCCTAGATAATACAATTCCATGATCCTATTTCGGCTTTGGTCTTTTCATTAAAACTGTCCACTACTGTCCAGTGCATTGAATTTTCGGAAAGGGTAAGCGGAAACGTTAACTGTATTAAATCCTCAACTCATTTAACGTGCTTTCAGAACTAGGACAGATTTGCTGAATTCATGCCTTTCATATGTGATGCAACGCAGAACGCGTAGGACGAAATTATGGTCCAACAAATTGACGTCTATAAAATTATATTAATACTTAAATGATTGCAGAAGGTTGCGGGTACGTTCCCCGCCGCGGGACAAATGTTTGTATGATATACAAATTTGTCTCGGGTCTGGGTGTTTCTATGTACGATATGTATGTATTTAAATAAATAGATAAATAATGCTGGACATTTTCACACAGCATCATCTAGCCCCAAACTAAGCAAAGCTTGTACTATGGGAACTGATACACTACTTATATACTTTTCGTTTGTAAATACATACATATTATACATAGAAACACCCAGACCCGAGACAAATACCTTGTAGGTCATACAAACATTTGTCCCGCGGCGGGGATCGAACCCGCAACCTTCTGCGTCGCAGGCGGACCTTCGCCCGTTGCGCCACAGAGGTCGTCAATTTACAAACAAAAAGTATATAAGTAGTATATCAGTTATCTGGTTCCCATAATACATGCTTTGCTTAGTTTGGGGCTAGATAATGCTGTGTGAAATTGTCCAGCATTATTTATTTATTATTTATTCTCATTATTATCATCACTGTCAATCACTGTTTGATTTCACAAATTAGTTTTACTACAATCCTGTGCTAGTCAGATAGAGCCTGGAAATTTGTCATAATGTAGCCTGAAATTGACGAAGACCCAAATGAATGAAGAAGTCTGTAAGTTATTTTTAAATCATTCATTTTGGAGAAAATGGGAAAATAGTCTACAAGATTCACAAATAAATAATTAGTTTGTACCTAATTGGGGCTTTTCATGAATTTTCCACGTCTGCACTCAAGTAATCACTCTAGGGAGTCTAGGGAACACTATAGTGCCGTTTGTTAAACGCCATTTACACGATACCATTATTGCTTTTTGCTTTCTCAAACTCAACGAAGCAAGAACTAATATTATGTGGCAAGAGGCAAGAATGGTATCGTGTAAATGATGTTTTAGAAGGTTGCGTGTCTTCACTTACTATGGCCAGCGAAATGAATGAAATACCATTTACGTGAATGTGGAGAATGCATGTTTCTATTAGTTAGTCAGCAAGCTAATTTTTTTATGGTAGGGTATTATTATTTGTAATTTAAATGATGAATGCTTGTTGTAATAATAATAATTATAGATAGAAGAAAGAATACAACTTTATTGTACACCATAAAAATAACATAAATTAAAAACAAACACGCAAAATTGTTTGGATGGACAGGATAAAGATTTACAAATTAGGACGGTTAAAATTAACTATTAATTATATTTTTATTAATAGTTATTAAGTAATTAAAATATAATTTAGATTTTTCTTACATTAACATGACGCTTAATTTTAAAGACCTAATTCGTTTACAGCGTAAAATCATCTGTAACTAAAAGTACTATACTTACATAATATTTGTAAAGAAATTTCATGTCATTTCAATTTGAAATTGAAATAACATGAATTTATTTTTGCTTTACTGCTTGTGGTTTAATTTAGAACACAAAGTATGTAATTATTGATATTCTGCGAAAATCAAAATTAAAACTTTAGTAGGTACATAGATTAAGCTTGAATCCAAGCGTTAGCTAGTCCTTTGCACATGGCTTGCTGCTCATATGTAAACTAAGCGGAGCGACCGCAACGATTCGAATATTTGCGGCCCCTGTGGTTCCGTACTCTTTGTAAAGCGCGAATTGGCTTGGAAACAGATGTGATGAATGTTTCAATTAAATATATTTTGAATTTAGAGACTTGAAATGTCGGTTTGCTTCACTTTGGAAATCGTAGAATTTGAACAATTTTGAAAGAAAATATTTTAATTAAGTTAACCTCACACTTCTACGAGTATAAACACCACGAAAAGCTATAATAATATTATGATAATGTACTGAAAACATATAAAAAACCTCAATTGCCTTAGTTGGTAAAAAAAAACAGTAACTACTAGTAGATTATTAAATCACAATATTCCTTATACTAGCTAAAAACATTGTCTAAAAAACTACCTTGTAAGGTAACAATCGAGGGAACGAGATTCAAGAACATTTTCAGAAAATGGTATAATTACAAGAACAAAGAAAGAAGTGGTCACGGTAAAGTTACTTGTGAACTTGTTGTGTAGTTCTCATTATCAAGGTATTTGGTCTATGCTACTTGAGTCCTTGCACAGTGCAATGCAAATCTTATCGATTTGACACGAAATAATCATAAGATGAGAACTGAAAAGACAAACTTGGCACTGTTCTAACAATATCACTTTTGACCGTTGATCTGACGTATGTGTCCCCCTCACTTTTGAGTGTGACTTTATTTTAAAATCACTTTTAATTTTATTTGTAGGTTTGATTGTATTTTGTTTCTTGATTTTGATTATACTGACATTGCATTTTGAAAGGACATGTCTAATTTTACACCAAACGTATATTGCAAAACCAGGGTTTATTTATATGAACAGTATGTTTAGCGATATTGCTGAAATTAGCAAGTGAAACAGCGCAGAAGTGAGACAGAGGTATATGCGGCGTGCAATGGGCGGGGTTTATAGCTAGGTACTGAATGTATCGTTTTTCTTTGAAGCCTACTGCAAGAAAGCTTTGACCAATGAGCTGTCTGTTCAGCTATAAAGAAAGTAATGAACAAAATGTATTGGAAAACGTAAGCTCGAGCTTTTAGTTGCTTTGAAAAGCAACGGAATGGATAGCAAGAAATAACTAAACTTATTTCTCAGAGAAATGAATGCACAAAGCGAGTACTTTTTTGTGTTATTTCTTTAGTCACCCTATTTTTATCCAAACAAATGAAAAACGGCAAACGAGATCTGTCCATAAAATCAGGCCTACATCCACCTACTGCTGAGTACATACGGATCCTCATTGAAAAAAAAAGCCTACGGTTATGATAGTAACTGGAACATGCGGATTTAAAGCCTAAAGGAAACCCAAAAACATTTATAAATATAATAGCAATTAGTATTAATGTTTTCACCTAACAATCTTCATGATAGTCTGTTGGATCCTCCCGCTAAGCAAAAGCTTTTCAAGCTCGATCTTAAGGTATATAAAATGAACAAAAACCACATACCACATACCAAAATGACTAAAGTGACCTAAATGAAACAATGAAGATTGTGTCAGATGACCTTTCTACGTAATAAATCTCAACGACAACATCTTGACAGTGGAATAAAATATTATGAAACACGAAATGATATGCATCTCTGCTCAGTAGAAGGAGGTAATAGGAATACCTTTTTTGATAAAAACATTTCTTATTGTTGGACTTTGTACATATAATAACTTAATCTTATATTATTAAATTTGACGACCTCTGTGGCGCAGTGGGCGAAGGTCCGCCTGCGACGCAGAAGGTTGCGGGTTCGATCCCCGCCGCGGGACAAATGTTTGTATGACCTACAGATATTTGTCTCAGGTCTGGGTGTTTCTATGTATAATATGTATGTATTTACAAACAAAAAATATATAAGCAGTATATCAGTTATCTGGTTCCCATAGTACAAGCTTTGCTTAGTTTGGGGCTAGATGATGCTGTGTGAAAAATGTCCAGCATTATTTATAATCGTTTACTCAACTGACTGAATCAATGTTCAGGGGCCGTATTCCCGTTCTCATTTTCGTCGTTTGATGAATATTCGGATGTTTCTTACTACGATTTCCGACTTCAAGGGCCACATTTTCAGTTTGGAATATTTGGTCCTAGGTTAGGACCGTGTTTTAATGTTGATTTTATTGACTGAATACAATGTAGCTCTTAGAAAGAAGCATCCGAATATTCATCAAACGAACGAATAACACCCCAGGTTTTGTCACAATACATGAGTAGATCCCGCTTAGCTATAAAGGTGCATTTACACGATGCGATTTCAACCCATACGATATCGTATCGCACGGCAATTTTCCACGTGTAAACGCTCATCGTATGCGATTTGTCATAGATAGTGCGACGCTCGTCGGCACGTTCAATGGGCGGGGCTTAGCAAATCATACGAAAAATTGCATCGTGTCAATACCTTTAGTATTTAGGTAAATCCAGAGCATAAACTCACCTTTGAATAAAAAGTTAGTATTTTATACCTACAAGATTAAAATCAAATCAAAGTTTATTTTTCAAAAGAAGGATACCTACAGGTTACCTAACTACTAAATAAAACATGTACAAGCAAACTAATCAATAGAAATGGCATCCATTGTCCACTGACAAGGTATAAGTAATTTAGGGTTCAGTAAAGTAATGACACAAAAGATACCATCTATATTACGTATGCAGTATGCTTTCATCGTCTATGTTAATCGACTTCTAAAAATAGCTTTTAAGTAATTTAATGTTTTTGTTATTTAGATATACGACACTGTTATAAATTTAAATCATATTAAAGATACATGCTTTTTGTTTTTTTAATTTTATATTTTATCTATCTAGTTGTAATTAATTGAGTTGTTGGATTGTGATTTTGACTAAGACAAAAACAAACAAAAAAAGTACGTGAGTGTCGTGGAACATTCGGTTGGAACGAAGCAAAGTGTACTTTTCTATACTGGTAATATAATAAATTAATTGTCAATTAGGTATCCCTGAAACGCTCTTCCATACTAACAATGTAACAATCTATGGACTGTGTCGCGGCTGCGCATTTTGCACTGTGACGATTTGACATATACATGTGTCGTGACGGTAAAATTGAAGATTTTTTTTCCAGGCTTAGTCTCTTTTTTCTTCGATACCGTTTAAAAAGGAACTTCGTTTCAAAATTAGGTATTCCCTTATTTATCCGAGTTCATTTTAAAAAAAACTATCGTTCTTCGACGCACCTGTTTTGCCTTAAGATTATTAAAGCTCAATAATGACTGACGTTTAAAAATATACCACAATATAAACTCTTCTATCTGTACAACACAATATACAAAACATAAAAAATCTATTGATATTTTGGTCAATCATGGAACATAAGCCCTAAAAATACAAGGGCATAGCTGTCAGATCCATCGCCATAAATAAACTTGAGCTGTCAATGAATGGTCTGCTTTGCTGTCTGATGTCACCGTCACCAAGCAACCGAGCTATCAACAAATTTAAATAAATTGGACAGTATTTTCGACGCAGGCCAACAGAAAAATGAAAGCTCTATTTTCATTAAAAGCATGCTCGGTTATTTCAACTGGCATTGACAGTACAGTTCATATTTGTATGTGAATTTCAATTAAAATGTTTGATCGTGTATATTTTTAATACTTACTTGTAAATTTTTTGATGGTAATTAAATTAAATTTATTTATAAAACATAATAGAAGAGAAAATACCTGACACAGTTTCACTGGTTAATAAATTCTCCAAATTATTTTTTTTGAGATCCGACTAAATTAAAGCATAAACAGTCGACCCGCTAAAACTTAGAAACATAATATTTGAGCCAAAGTCCAAAGTCAATGCCCAACAAGGAATTCTCCAACAAAATTATGAGCTTTTGTTGCAAAGTAAAACCGATCATAAATTAGGAATCCGTTATCCAATCCTAAAACTTAAACAGAATTTATTAGGTAGGTAATATAATAGAATGGTAGTCCAAAGCTTGAAAGATTCTTAATTTTAATTTCGTTCGTTTCTAAGAACATTTAAGTATTATTCATTACTCTTGAAAGATGGAATTTTTAAATTCTTGACTGTAAAAATGTTTCATACTTAGTCTTGAAAGAAAGTTGTTATGACATCACTTTAGTTAATAAGACAACCTTATACATAATTTTAGTTTTTCAATATTTTCTCTTAAAAGCTAAAGATGTCTTCAAATCACACCCAAAGTCCGTGTTACCCAAAAACTTAGACAACTTATCAATTCCCGCGAAAATTACGGCACATCGCGTCTATTTTAATACCGTACAAACAGTTAACCCAAAAGTTGTGGTGAAAAATGTGGCTTCGTCTCCTAACGTTACTAAAACGCCATTTACACCATACCATTCTGGCATACCATTCTTGCCTCTTGCACATAATATTAGCTCTTACTCCGTTGTGTTTGAGAAAGTAAGAGGCAAGAATGGTATGCCAGAATGGCAGCGTGTAAACGGCGTCTTACTAAGGAGGTAATGGGCCGAAGAGAGAATATTCTTTTACAAGTTTCGGCCTTACTGACGAGCCATGGCGATGATAAAACTTTTTATGTTCTACTTATATGGGATAGGACAGTTGTGGAATCCATAACGCGCTGAGGTGCTGTTAGTCTTGTGGAAAGGGTAAAATCGGTTATGATGTTGTAAGATTTTTTTTCCTTTGAAAGGATTTTTGCATGGCATTTAGTTGGTTTCTTTGTAGAACTCAAGTGCTTACGTGACAAGAAATAGAGAGCATTGCTGTTATCTCTTATTTCCGGTTAAATAGAATGTCTTTGCGCATGCTAGTTATATCTTACTGGAAAACAGTATTTAATACGTACTTAAATTACATTTTGGATAAAAAACTTTAAACTTCTTGCAGCACAGCGTATAAGAAGGAGTGCAGTCTTTTTTGTTTTATACTGATAATATGATTATGTAATGAAATTTAAAGATTTATCAAAACTCATATAAAATTAAATTTCAAATTATTGTTTACTGAATTTCAATCACTAGCTTCAATAATAGTAGGTAAGCACACAAAGTAAAGTAAAAAAACAAAACGAAAAAAGCAAAAAAAGCAGCTTGATTAAGGTTAAACTAAAAAAAAAATAAGCTGTACCTTGACGTATTGTCAAAAGTAGCGTGGGCAAAATAGCAGTCGTGCGTATACGATGTCGTAAGCAAAATAAACAAAAAGCCACATGGCTTTAATAAATAACAAATACAATAAATAACAAAATATAAATGATGAGAAGTCTTACAAGATCCTGAAAACAAAAATAAATAATAAGAAATAAAACTTGTGATGTCATA
This sequence comes from Epirrhoe tristata, assembly GCA_951394285.1. Classification (NCBI taxonomy): domain Eukaryota; kingdom Metazoa; phylum Arthropoda; class Insecta; order Lepidoptera; family Geometridae; genus Epirrhoe; species Epirrhoe tristata. Next base: position 6,482,652 of record OX596145.1, read on the forward strand.
AAAAAGTTTTTCAAAGTTTACTTACAATAATAGGCGGAGGCGGGTATTCGACCTTCGCAGAACGCAAAATATCTACTAGGTGAACCATATGGACCGCTATTATTATGCTCAGGTTGATAAAGAAACTTTAAACTTTGTGTATGTGTTGATAAGAAGGAGCGGAGTGTCGCGGCCGTTGCGATCGTATGCCAGTTGAGGATCGACGCGACACAACCGAGCAGCACGGCGTTCGGACGTCGACTGACTGAGCGAAGCAAGCCGTACGCACGCGGGGAGGTACGCACTCACGCAGCTGTGACAGCCAATCGCGTGCGTGCGCCGCGCGCACCCCCGCACCCCACGCCTGCCACCCGCCCGCCCGTCACCTCACAATCGATGCCCTATATTGCATTAATTATTTAGGAAACACGCAATAAGATAACGCGAGGTGGCAGATAAGGGATCTCAGAGTTGCTTTAAATAAATCATCGTGTCTTCGTCCATTTGACGTGCGGTCTCCCTGGCCGGTCGCGTGCGTTCACGCTCGCGCTTGTTCTAGATAACGCGTTATTTACGCTGTCGGTCAGTTAGAGCTTTGTTTTTATCTGTCAGGTTATTTATAGACCAAAATATAATAGAGGTAAAAAGGGTGATTCATTCATCAGGCTGTGGAATTTGTTTAGTTAAATAACCCCCATTTCACCTTCCAGTTAAGCCGGCAGGTTTGTTTGCGTAGCATTCGAGTGGAGAACGAAAACAAACGATATATATTTTTTTGGAAGGTTGTCAACTTGTCGTTTGCCAATATTAATATATACGCGGATAATGGGTCTTTTACGGGCGGTTTTATTCTGTGTTTTGCTAAGGTTTTGAGGGAAATTTACAAGGAAGGAAATGTTGTTGCTAAACATTTATGATAAAAATATGCTTTATAATATAAATCTAATTTTATTTCCATTTACTGGCCAACAATAGCTAAGAACAGAGAAGCCTGTAAAATGAGGAGCATGGGACAATATGGGCTAAAATATTACCAGCTGATGTTCTATCATTAATATAAACGAAGTAGACATGCAACCTACGGTAACAATACAGTGGACATTCTAAAATGATTCTTACTGGTTCAGAATACATTTCAGTATTTAGGAATACTTAACCACGACTCTAATATCAATCTCCATCAGAATTCAAGGCGCTGCGAGGTGGTCACCTGCCGTTGAACGTGAGTGGAATCTGCGCTATGGAATAATTAGCACGATTGTTTACCACTTCAATGTTATAAGAGTCAATATCGCTTGCACTTGCTGAAAATTTCACTTTTCAGTTATTATTATGAATGTATTACTTAGATGTCATGCTCATAGGTAAAGGTATTCACTTTAAGTTTTCTGTAAAAAGCTTTTTTTTCTATAAAGTTGAGCCAAGCCTCGTCTTAATACTGTCGTATTTTGTTCACATGTTATTTACTTTTTTCCACGGAACTCTGTTTGATAAAATTAATCATGACGTAGAGTGCTTTATGTATTTGTGTGTCAGGATTGTAGCAAGTGGAGACCCGTGGTTTCTGCCTACCCCTTCGGGAAAGAGAGGCGTGATTTTATGTATATACATACTTTATGTTAAAACAAACATGCTACTAATGATGATTTAACAAAACATAATGGATTTATAGATCTTCATAAAATATTTCACCGAAGCTCTTCACTGAAATCATTTATACCGAATCGAATCACGTCACTGTTTGGCGATGGTTGACCGATTTTTCCCACCTCCATCAGTGGCGTTTGACACATGTCAAATTGGTTTAAAACAGGTATGACGAGGGCCAAAAATTGGAGGATGTAGTTCTGGTTCATAGGTTAGTAAGCTATTTATGAACCATAGTGCTTCTCGAATTATTAATGTATCTTGAGAGGACAACACGACTTCATCAGATTGATAAATTTTGTTTGTTTGTTTGTTTGTTTTGAACATAGCCTTGAAATAAAATTGATTTACGGTATGTACTTTGATACTTTTATTAATAAGCTTAGCTGTATAATTATTTTGCAATCCTAACATATACGTATACTCGTATAGTTTATTCTCGAATGTGCTGACAGTTTAATTTCCCCTCATTTTAATATAACCTCATCCAGCGTGTATTCTCTTCAAAGTTGACTTCAAAGTGACTTTACAAAATTGCTGCTTCATAATATATGGAGTCAGCCGTCTGGCCTTGCAGACAATAACTTAGATTTGTGAAATATGAATATTTTGAAATTGTGACAGCGTTCTACTTAGTTTGAAGGTGTTTTATGAGAAATAGTAAATCATCATAAGCCCACACTTCTTGTTGTCTCTAACAGTAAACGAGTAACTTTATTTTTGTGTGAGAAGTAAAGAGCATGACATTTACGTAGGTAATTATTTTCATCAAATAAAATACCAATGCTTGCTCGAATCTATTTACAATATTCTAGTATAAGGTAGCTTTTAGCGTTGTTTGTTATTTTACACCTAACGTATACACTATACAAGTACTTAGTTGAAAATATATAAAAATCTGAGTTTATAAGCTTTTCCGTCTGATTGTGTTCGTACTTTTACTCCCAGCTTTCTCAGAGATTAACCGAGCGCAATGACATCTGGGCTATATAAAATGCACTTGTCCCCATAAAGGATGCTTTTACATCTGGCATACATACTCCATCCATTTTTAAGAACTAAGAACTGAGGAATAGCTAGTGGCTTGTTCGTTTTGTCTTAGGAAAATACGAATTTGATGGAAAATTTTAAAACAAACCACTTTTGGAGGTACTTATACGAAAAGAGGAAATAGTAACTTCTTAGGAATGAAAAAATGTCTTAAGAAAAGCATTTATTATGAGAACAATTGTTTTTTTGATATATCACAAAAAATAACATTTAATCTTGCATACAATATTTTGCATAAGAACCTTTATCATCAAACCTTCTTGAAGTAATAAAAAGACTTGTCTGGATTCTCCACCGGTATTTATAGTCTAAGGCCAGGTACATACTCCTAACCTCTTATCACGAGCCCATCTTGTCTGCCCTCACCATAAAACCTGCGGGATTTAACGACACCGTAAACTCATAGCGTGAAGATTCAGAGACCGACTATAAAAACTATAAAATATAATTACCAGATCGCTTTCAGGAATAAAATGCGGAGGATTTTGGTAAAGTTAGGTTAGCTTTGCGTAGATGAAGACTGAAGTATAATAATACTGTTGTAAACATTTGTTTTTCAATTTACTGTGTAATGTAAAATCATTTTTGTTCCACTGCAAGGTGAGAAGATAGCCTTTTGGCCATTCAAAAGACATTTTCTAGAAATATGTAAAGAAAAAATTTAGTACGTCCCAATGAATTTTTCGACATTGTTCGAAAACTAAACTAGTAAAACCATTTAGTGTCAATTCTTTAAAAACTATTTTAACTCAATAAGCTCTTGAAACGGTTCAACATAATCCCATTACAAAAACTGTTTCACAGAACAGTGAAGTTATCTTACAAAATGAACGATAAGACTAAATAAGCTGGCGAGTTAATGAGATTGAATCCGGTCTATTCTGCGCTAGCATAAGGCTCTACGTCCCAATTTCGTCTGACCTGGTGAATAGATCAGTCTAATGGACTTTAAGGGACTTGAATGGGGCAAGAAATGGGGACAGAAAACTCGTATAAGATCGTACATAAAATCAAAGAAAACGTGCAACTTTGGGGGAACAATAGGATAACAGCTATCTTCTGTATGTAGTACTTATCAGAATGAGTTACAGTGGCCAATTCGACATTCATTTCACGGCATAGTGGCGTTACGTAGCCTGCGTGTTGCCTCTATTACTTTAATGCATCAGTGTATTCAATTGCTATTTATATCCACTGTTATAAAAGGTAGAAAAAATACATGGCCACCACTGGATCTCCAAAGCACGGTAGTCAAATATTTTGTGTATTCCAAATCTATTGCAAATAAGTAGCTATCGAACGAACAAAATCATACAAATTATTAACGAATTTGCCAGACTAAAACAAGTAATTTTTTGTTGGTATAGATGCAAGAAAATTTTCTTTAACGTCCAAAGTCATCCATCACAGATGATAGCCTATATCTAATCAGAATCTCTGTCAATCTTTTCTTACTTTATCCTATCAACAGAATCTTTCCAAATTCAGGTTCATCGCAGTCTTTGTAAACGAAAGTAAGGACAAGTGTGAAAAGTATTTTACTTGTACTTTCATATTTTTTGTAGAAGCAGCCTTCCATACCTCAATAAAAAATTTTGCTTACATGCTTCATATAATGGTTTATATGAAAAATCTCCTCGTCTTAACTCAAACTCAGAAAATTAATATTTTAAATTCAAAAACTCTTAAAAAAAGTTCATTTATTATGCGCACTGCAAAAATTTGGAATTAGCTTCCAGTGTCTGTATTTCCGCTGAGCTACGGCCCTGTTGTTTTTAAGAAGAGAGTTAATCGGCACCTTCTGGCTAAGCTCGCTCCATCGTAGAACTCACTCTTGCCTGTGTAAGTTTCGAGGTCAAGAGCCGACCCATTCATCATTAAACTCTCTCTCTCTCTCTATATCTCTATCTAACTCTCATAAACAAAACACAATCTGTTTGCTGTTGCATCTTTTTAACTAAATTTTCCAAAATACCTGTGTAGATAAGAAACAACTTTGCAAGCGTTCCGTTTTACCTATAAATTTAAGGAACTCTAAATATCTTCACCCGTCGATCATTTAGCTTGTTAAAAGTTCCACGTACAAGATAGAAAAAAGTTTTAACGATCCCTAGTAGGTAAACACGGTCAAAGAAAATGTGAACTTACATTTTTAATATACAGCGCAGAAAACGATTTACAAGGAAAAAAAAAGCAAAACATGAAAAGTGCAGTTTAAAAATAGGTATTGTCATCATGAGTCAGTTACAAAGTTACAAAAATGAAACATAATTTTTCGGTGAAATTTTGTCAAAATTGGAATAGAAGAGTTGTAGTTATGTAAGTAAATATTTTCCTCTTCTTCATAGTAATAGCTTAAGTTTTCGTCTATTTTAGATTATTTATTAATATGCACTATTATTGACATCGAATCAGTCTTTATGCAGCTTCTAATACAACAATTTAGGTATTTTCTAGAAAAGAAACCCTTTTAGTATGAATCCGAACAAAATTCAATTTATTCATCAAACTCCTAATATTACTTTATTCCAGAGTTTCATGTAAATAATTGGCGGCATTCCGTTTATTATTAATCGGCCATCTCGGGGTTTTTGGGTCAATTAAATTGGGAAGCCTTCAAATGAGATGAGGCTCCAATTGCTCCCCCACATTTATGTTGATAAAATAAACTCGAATAGTATTTAGCCTATTTTGAGCTATACCAATCTGTACTTACTATTAGTAGTTAATTTACAAAATAGTATAAATAAATAATAAATAGATAATAAATAAATAAATAAATAATGCTGGAATTTTCACACAGCATCATCTAACCCCAAAGTAAGCTTGAGCTTGTGTTACGGGTACTACTAGATAACTGATAAACTACTTATATACTTTTTGTTTGCAAATACATATACATATAATACATATTATACATAGAAACACCCAGTCCCGAGACAAATATCTGTAGGTCATACAAACATTTGTCCCGCGGCGGGGATCGAACCCGCAACCTTCTGCATCACAGGCGGACCTTCGCCCACTGCGCCACAGAAGTCGTCTAACTAAACTAGTAGTATTGAAGTAAGTTATTATTTATGTTTTTTTATTTCTACTACGCTTATAACCATATTACTTATGTCAAACGATAAAATAATTAAAAATATCGTTGCGTGTGCTGCACTGCGTGTCAGTGGAACCACAGGCAATAGCTTATACTCGTAGTATATAATTCTTGATTTAGAACCTTTCTCTAACAAAGTGTGAAATAAAGATAAGGAATGTATTCAGACTTTCACTTCTTGGTTTAGGAATGTATTCAAAGATCGCTTGTTTCATTCTGCACGTTTATGTGTTTCATCCTTCCATTATAAACCAACAAAGTACCGAAACAAGATTGCAGCCAGCAAGATTCACACCTCATACAAAGTTACACAAAGCCCATTAAAAGTTACTGTATGCAGCCCGTTTCAGACCTTATTCACAGTGAAGAAAAGACGGATGGCGTACTTGAACAGGAATTCATGTTTTACAAGATATTGTTAACTAGACAAATATAAGTGAACACAATGTCTTACCTGTTACACTATCTCGATATGCTTGTTATACTCGTACCTACTCCAAATCGAGATTATATCAAACAACATATTTGTAAACCATGTCTTAGCGTTATTTTCAGCTAAATTTATCTTTATCAACAAATCTCGGGGCCACTTACTCAGATAGGCGTAAGCGTCAGGCGTCAGCAACTGTATCGCCGTCTTCAAACATGCAATTGTGAAAATGTGTATTGAGAATTTAGACGTGATTATGATAATATTATCATAATCATATAATATATGCATATGCATATTTTGCATTCTTAACATAATTATATTTCTAAGTGTAACTATATATAAAAGATGAAAATTGCTAAAACGCCCCACTATAATGAGAAAATAAATTAAATAAATAATGCTGGATTTTTTCACACAGCATCATCTAGCCCCAAAGTAAGCATAGCTTGTGTTATGGGTACTAGATGACTGATATACTACTTATATACTTATTGTTTGTAAATACATACATATTATACATAGAAACACCCAGACCCGAGACAAATATCTGTAGATCATACAAACTTTTGTCCCGTTAAAAGTGCCTGTGAAAAAATATGTACAAAGTGTACCTGCTGCCTAAAATAAACTACAAAACGTTAGCTACCTCACTGTTAAAAATCGCCTAACTTATTATAAGGACGTGTTAAAATGTTGCAGTATAATTTTTATCACGCGAAATGAAATTTTATTCAACAGTAAAAATTTTAACGCAAACCTTTAGGTACGCCTGCTGTTTTGGTTAAAGCTAAGTAGTTATTATTTTTACCTGGCTTTTATAGTCTTGATAAAAGGAACCCAATTGTTGCATAGTATCTTAAAGATGATCTAGAGGTCTAGATCTAGAAGAAATTAATTTAATGATGGAAGATAGCTTTTTCAGTATAGCCTTAAAATATTTTTTTTGTGTCCTAATTTGTTATTTTTATTCAACGTTCCTTTGATTACAACAAAATTCACTTTCAAAAGTTCTTGCAAGCTTAACAGTTCTCAGAGAATGTCAATAAGAATTCGGTATTTTTCCGTTATGTATTTATTTTAATCATTAACTTAGGTAGTGAGGGGCAAATCAAACCAAACTATTATAGTGGTTTTACCACAAATAGCCGGGCTGATACGCATACGGTTAATTTGACCGTCTCCGATGCATGACTTCAAGAGCTTACGGCTCAAAGGACAGGGATCCAAATCTGCAAAACTCACTTCTAATCCAATTAGCAGACGCATTGTGAGATAATTGGAGAGCGATCGCAGCTTAGAGTGTCCGTTGTTAAAATTTAGAACGGGTTGGTCGTGTTTTATCCGTTTGTAGACAAAGGGGAATAAGCTAAGTCTACTAGACTAGGTTTTTAGGGCTTATAGATTAAACTATCTATAAGCCCTAAAAACATATTATCCTTCACATATGTTGGAACTTTTTAGGTTACTATGTAAGAACTATGTAAAATACAAAAGGCTCGCTGGTTTACAAGTGCTTGGCTGAGCATGGTGAGGTGAGTCGGGTTCCTATTGATTGACATAATGTATGTATGCGTGTAAGTATGTTATGTGTAGTTATATTATGACTATAATCATAATATAACTACACATAACATACTAGTCCTAAAATACTGTAGTCATAATGTCAAATTCCCATAGTCTTAAACTGACATACATATAATGTTGTCCTAATATATTAAAGAAATAGGTACCGGGAATCTGCACTTATCCAGTGCGATTCTGGGGCTCCCGTTCAGGACATGGAACACCTGCTCTCGTGTCCTCTGTGCCCTACAACCTTCACCCAAGACCTGCTCAACGCTAGGGAGAATGCAGTTGGGGTGGCCTCATACTGGTCAAAAACTGTTTGAACATTGACACGAAAGAAGAAGAAGAAGTCACAACTTCTAACATACATAAATGTCGTCATAATAGTTATTATTACTATTTTTAAGTTGCATAAACTATTTTGTCCTATTTTTGATCGTCCTAATGTTTATTTATCCTAAATAGGTATTGATACTTAGTGTAAAATGTGAATAAATAATTTAAGATCGTTTGTGTTAGAATTTCAAATATTACAGACTATACAAACTTAATTGATCATAGTGTACTCGCGCAACTCATATGCAAAGTTTCAAACCCACTACGAGTATACAGGGCGTGGAAAAATTTTGCTTCATACCCAGTAAATACCCAGCTTAAATAGTTGCCATGCCAACAGAAACATTTCTCCTGGACAAGGTTATTAGTGAAGGTTTGATGAGGTGACAATATTGTTAGCTGAACTGTGAAATGTATTTTAGACTGTAAAGTAAGCAGTTGGATGGCAAAATAATGTATGGTTGAACAGACGGATGGATTGGGCAAACCACTGATAGGATGAAAGAGACCAAAGGATATTAAGTATACATTTAGCCACAAAATGGCTATTTAAAGCTATTGTGTGGTTTCACGACAAACTGATACATTTTATTCAGTTAAATTTTATTTCCTAGCTGATTCTTGGATTGGTAATTAGTGAATCTATCTATTGTTGACCTAAAACATTGAGTCAGTCAGAATTAAAAATATATTTTTAAGATTAATTCTGAAAACCATTTCCTTAAACTGAAAATAAGTCCATTTATTTTTACTTCCCGAAAGCTTACTTTCGCGCCGTGTAATAACAAAAAACTGCTCGTTACACATTAAATAAAAAGCTTTGCAAAAAATTATCCTTCACAAAACCACTTCATTTCTAAGGGTCATTAGCTGAGAACGAGAGGCAAGTTAGGGCCTTATTACAAGCACATAGGGTTGATAATTGGTACTTCATACCTGGCTAAGCTAGAGTTAGGAGTCGGAAGTCCAGTGTCACTGGACTGGACCTGTTCACTTGAAAATGAAACCAATTATGAGTTTGGCTCAAATAACAAGAAATAAGGGGGAAATGTGCTGAGCCATAAGGTTAAAGTCAAAGTCAAAAGTCAAAGTATTTATTGCTTACATGTGAATGTACAAGGTCTTATAAATAGGTTAACACAATAAAAATATTAAGATTGTTATTTACTGGCTGGCATACATTATAGACGTTTATAAAATAATCATAAATTATCAGTTACCTAATATGTTGTCCACGACTTTGTTCGATGTGTATGGCGTATGCGTGAGAACAGACGACCTAAACTAAATTTACCATAGAAACAAGCCACTAGGGCTTCAACCACGTCTAAAAGTTTTTTGTTCCAAATATTGATACGCAAGCAAAAAGCCGCCAGTAAAAACTAGTGCTTAGTATCCTTGATTCGTCTTTCTTCAAGTTTAACACCACCAATGCCACCACTTAATCGCTTATATTCTATAACTTGGGATCGAAGCTCTCCCATTTCAACACCAAAATGTCCGCTGTCGATTTTAACAAGTTCAACATTTCGGCGTGCTAGTGCTATATGGTCACTTGGTGTCAGCTATTTTCTAGTACTGTAATTCTACAACAATTGCTGAAAGGACAATGCCATCTACTCATCGATTTTTTATTAAGGTACCTACTCAATGCGCAGATAGCATTCTTCGTTTCAATGGTATCTATTGAATTGAATTTATAGCATATCAGTATATGCTATAATTTAAATTCAATAAAAAATAAGCCTGTAGTCGAGTGGAATAGACACAGTAATGCCAGGTAAAAAGGAATGCTGGTAAAAACAATGGATAATCAGTAGATAGATCTTCGTCATTGATAAGTTATACCATTACCGCTGCTACCGGCTTTAAGAAAAAGAAAAAGACACATGTAAAGGTTTGAGTTTGATATTTCTCTACAGTCAAGTATTAAAATACTGTTCTTATTTTCTCTAGAAAACACTTTACGACTGTTTGCAACAATGCTTTTCAAAAGAAGTAGAAAATCAGACTTTAGTAGACATCAAGCAACAAAATTTGTACGTCAAAAGATGTAACCAAATAAAAAAGTTTCTTATCTTACCAAAGTCTCAAGTGACTCTCTCCAAAAATAAACGAATATGGACTTTATACGACCGAATTAAAGTTTTTTATTGGTCGTTCGAGATATCATAAAAGGTGAATTCAATTAACCTTCTCTCTAAAACATGGGACGCAGGAATGCCGTAAAAAGTTAAGATACGGGCAATTCATTCAGAGATCTAGGACTTAAAAGGATGGATGCCAGTGGGTGATAAAGTCGACTTTTATCATGGGTACAAATACTTATCACTGCCACTTGACTTCTTCGATAAATTCTAGATATTTCTTGCATTTTACGTACTTGTATCTACAGAAGTTGAACTGAAAATATTTGAAAAAGTTTAATGACTTTGAATATAGATGACATGTTGGGACAAAATGTTTGCATATCTGTATGTTTTAACAAAAATAAAAAGCCGAAACAAAAAATTCAGTTCCCTGAAATAAAGTAGACTAAAAAATATTCGTTTCTAACACAAAGCTAATGACTTTATGATAAAAATAAAAGTTTAAACACATTTCTATGCAGTCGTTTTCAGACATAATCTCTTCAGCAATCTTTTTCATTCGAAAACTTTTTACAAAAGTTTTCCGGAAAACAATGCAGTAATCAGTGCGTAGTTTTTGCGACATTCTATTGGATTATGGAGCCTGAATGGACCATTGTTTGACATTGCATTGTTTGGAACTGAAATATTATATTTCTCACTATGTTCTGTTACTCATCGTCGTCATCATCATGCGGCAGCCTGTTTCATTCCACTGCTGGTCTCTCTTCGGTTATATCAAACTATCCTGAGCCAATCCATTTACGATCCGCGATTTTAACAAGTTATATAATTATCTTATATTTGAAATAATGTTTAAAAATTAAACTTTCAATCAGTCCTGCATGACCTACAGTGTCGAAATGTGGACTATCTACAAGCTTAGAAGCGCTGGAGCAGGATACCTATAATTCGCATCTGGCTTACATAAAAGAGAACCAACTGCACCAGTAAATGTTTTCATCGTTTGTAAATTTTATTTGATTCTCTTCTTTATTTGATCTTTGAAACTGTTTATTTTATGATTCTGCTTCTATTGTTGCAATGTTGTGATGTTCAATATCAACGTTAAATAGGTAACGTTATTACTACTACAATTCACGTTATTGTATTAGTGGTTATCAAACTCTGCTACAAAGAGCAGAATCTAACAATTAATTTGAACAAACCCGTCGCGTTTCTAGCAACAAAACATTCCCAGGGTTGGAAAGCCCGTAATCTCCACTACCGTCGCTCAGTCACGTTGGGAATACAGCGTCGATCTTACCACGCATCGTGTTGATACTAACTGTGCTGTGAACTGTGGTGGTGTTTGCCTTGCGATTCCGAGGCCTACGTAGGCATCTTTGCAGAACCTATATAACTACGCGATCATAGTAAAACGTTTGTTGCCTTGTGATTTTTTAATAGTTTTACTGATGCTATAAAAATATTTTATTTATAGTTATTTATTAATATAAATATTAATATTTTATTTGTAGATATACTTGTAGGAGTGGAGATGCAAATAACATCTTGGCTTAACAGAAAGATGGGGAAGCAGTGAATTTTGCTGGCACGCTAAAAAAAGTAGCATGAAAATAATGGTTTATGGGTGATTGGACAAGGTGAATTGTATAACAGATGGTATTTGTACATACCATTATGTGCACGTGAACGATTTGTCGCGTTGTCCTAACATAAATCATGGTACATTACAGGCGTTGAATCCAAAACAAGGCTATCCGACGGAGAAACATCGTGGCAGTCATAGCTCAGAGGATTAAGAAACTGAAACGGCTGTAGGCCTGCTGGTTGCAGGTAGAACTGCTAGTTGCACTATCTATTTTGCACATCTCTCTAGTCTCAAAGGTTTGCTGGAAGAAAGCTCTTTGTAGGGTTAAGTTCGCCTTTGTACATGTCCTTTTTTATGTTATTATCCTATGTGTGTCTATTGTACAATAAAGAATTAGGAAGTAGAATCAACAACTGCTGAAATAAATAGATTTTTGAGTAGAGATCGCTAATTCGGGTTCAATTACAAGAACTGTAACGTCAAAGATGATGACGATACAACTAACATGCAAAAAAGACGATTAACACAAGATTGAGTTGCGTCTCAAATCGTTCTGACTCAATAAAATCTTTTGATGAGTAATAACTCGCTAGACATACGAATCAAACTTTACTATCAATTAAAACTAAACGTACCATTTAAATTAACAATTTTGGGCTCTAAATCAAAGAAATAAGTTTATTATAACGCACAAAAGAGCGTTCCAAAATTGAAGTTCATTACAAGAGAATGGGGCAACTGTACATTGTTGGCACACCGTAAATCATTACTCGCCCCTTATAAAGCGCCTGAAACAATTATTGCTTGTTAAAGAGCCTCTTGGGCAGGGAAATAATAAAGAAATAGCGAGGACTATTACACGAAGCTTTTTTGCCAATTGTTTTATTACTTTGTCGCTGAGATTGCATTTTCTGTGAACTGTTATTAAAAATTTTAGCATTGATATAGGTAAATGATAAGATTGTGACTGATCTTGAGACAATCTAGACACATTTTATAATCTATAAAATGAACTATCTAACTGGGTTATATATCTATATATCTAACCGGGTTCAACAAATACCTCAATCTGAAAACTTTCGTTTTCAGATTCAACAAATACCTCTATTTAGGTATCTAGGTATTTGTTGAACCCGGTGACAATGCAATTTTATGGTACCTACTCGATATTATCCTAGAATAAGAATCTTTATAGAAAATGTAGCATTTTATTTGTTTTTTTAATATTGTTAGTAAAAGGTTTAGTTTATAAAGTGTCTTAATAATGAAAGTATCAAATTGGCAATTATCCATTGTGTTAATTGTGCCCGCTGCAGTTTTACTGTAGGCTATGTATGTGTGTGCTGACTTCAGCTATTGATTTATGCAGGCTATAATTTTTGGAACCATTTAAATTTTTTCTTAGAAGTATCAGTATCAATAATTTTTAGTTTTTAAAGTTTAAACCACACTTAGGTACTATTGAGAAATGAAAAGTCTTATCAAAATTTTCGATTCCGACGGGATTCGAAACCGCGACGATTAGACAATTCTCGTAAATCAGTATCAAATTCAAATTTAGTTTTACAAGCTAGAAAATTCACTATTTTCATTACTTGTATCCTACCTTTCTGAGTAGATATTTCTTGATAGCCGGATATTGCATAGCATCTCAACTTGCAATTTCCTCACACAGGCTTCCAAAGCTTTATGCATTATTATCCTTTAAAAGACTTTATGATTTATGGCATAATCTGAATACATGTAGAAATTAGTCCCTCTGTGGGAATTGAACTGTTACGTCTATGTCTCAGCTGATCACTAGCTGCGCTATTAAGGACGTCAACGATTACTAGCACAAATATGGAATCAAATTGAGCATCGAGAGTAGGTAATTTAGCAATTTGTAAAAAAAAATATCGATTATTCAGTATTTTAGCATACAATTTCTTACGTTACGATTACAAAATGTATACTTATCAAATAACGTAACACGACGTCAGTTACAAATACCTCATTTGCATACCGCTTTGATCTCAAAAAATTCAACATCAAATCAAAAGATTCATTTCTACTTAAACCAAATGGTTTTCTGCCGGTGTTTTGACAGGGGACCCTAATCCCAGAGCACCGCGGGACGTCAGTGTGCCTGACGTTTTTCAATTATAACCAGTCGAGTCGTAACACTTTTTGAGACCAAAACTAACACATTGTCCCGGCTGTGTCGTTGTTTTCTAAATAGATTGTTTTGGTTGTGTTTGAGTGAGGCTTTACAAATATTCGGATATTTTTGTTGGACTTATTTCTTGTTCTGAGAAAATCTTTTTCTCCTTATTGAGTCTGAAGATTCATAAATTATATTCTCAAACTTCGTAAAAAAATAACGTTAAAAGATAAATCCAAGATATCTGTTCTATAACAAAATCATAACTAGAAATGAATCAGTTTTATCAAAGGTATCATATTCACGTAGATACATACCCCGTCGACAGAGATGAACAAAACTTTTGGTACACTTCGGATCAATTTCAGAAGTTTTACTTCGATCTTTCTTTAGAGGGTGCGAGTACACTGCTGCAGAAATGTACATCTTTGAAATGCGATACCGAACATTTTTAAACAGAACGGTATCTAAACATTAAATAAAAAGTTTAATATGTACAATATGTCCACTCTTTTACATTGAATATCTAAATTTTGTGAATAAAAATAAAAAACTTAAAAAAAATTGAAATGTAAAAAGACGTCTACCGAAGCCGAAAGGTACACACAACCAAATCCAAAAGGATTTTCCGAAAAAAACATTATATCCGGAGAAAACAGCGTTTGAAGATTACTGTTTGCGTATGTACTGGGCGCGTTGTTTTACGTAGATTGCTGGATTTTGAGTTTTAACTGTTTAGTAAATAACCGGAAATAACATAAAATGCGTTTTTTTTTTTTCGATAAATATGTTTAGAATCATGGTCTGCAACCCCTCAGTTTTCGATAGTAGTCTTTTTACACCCTGTATAAACTTATAGAAGGATATTTTAACCTGAAAAATTTTTAAGAGATCTTTGCCCAATAGCTATGTAGTGGGACAGATTAGGTTGAAAAAAATTTTTTTTATTCATTTTATACACACTTAGTTCATGAAGGCAATTATTATTCAATAAAAGAAACCGAAACAATTTACCGCAGCAACCTGACACAACTATACTCACTATGGAATTTCGTAAACTTTGATACACCTTGTTTTGAAACCGCCATGCACGCGCCCTTACACCTAAAGCTCAGCTTGTACGGAACTTAACCATTCACTTTATTAGCAAACTTGGCTACGAGTAGTCTTTTAGTAATTATGCCGGATTATTTTCGAGTGACTGAGCCTCAAACTCGTTTACAAGTCATAGGAACATGGGAAAATGTTTTATCTCAAGATGCTTGTTTTAAGAGGGATGATACAAGATCCTTTATTTAAATTGCATAAACTTCTAGGGAAATTGCTGAGGATCAGATTATTGCAGTAAAATGTTATGACAAGAATATTATACGTGTGTGGAGTGGATCACTAGACTTCAAAGTACACATTCAAGTACAGTGTTCACAAAGCTTTGCTACGCAGATAGCATATTTTTGCTACATTTAGAGTATTTTTTGTACCTAATCATCATCTTCCTACAAAAAATAATAAACCCTTTTCCCACATAGTGTGGGAAAAGGGTTTATTATTTTTTGTACCTAAATAAAACAAAGAAGGGAAAGGAAGAAGAAGGGAAGAAGGAAGACGACGCCGCGGACGGCCAAGGAAGCGCTGGAGAGACGACCTCGACTCCTTTGATAGTGGGTGGTGGAACCTATCAAAGGAGAGAGATGGTTGGAAGGAATTGGGGGAGACCTTTGCCCAGCAGTGGGACATTATAGGTTAAATAAAAAAATAATAATAATAAAACAAAAAAAATTAATATTACGCTTTTTGAATTATATTATTAACCTTGATTGTTGTAATTTGAAGAATAAAGAACCAATTACCAATTATTACCGTATAGCACCAATTAAAAAGAATACGCCAATTACTATGAAATTTTATCTCATTTTCTTCAGTTATGAATTGTGTTTAACTGGCCTTACAGCCGGTTTGTAGTTCTGCCTCGTATGCTTTAGGTTGAGTGAGTGTTTGCTTCCCATTCGGAACCAACATTAAAGCGATGTTGTTTGTTCTATGTATTTTACACAAAATAGTACATACGTATTCTATCAACGATCCGGTTCAAGTTTTGCTTATAACGAAGCAAGATGGCATTGTGTAAAATTTCAGATACTTACCGGTGAAGTTGAGTGTGAATGTAAATAATTACGTTTTTATACTAAAAAGAAAACCGACTTCAATGTTTGACTCGAAACGCGGTGTGACTCAGGGCGTCAAGCTGTCGATTCGATTTCTATTTGTGACATGGCTAGGAGGGAAGGTGTTTAAGAGTTTTACGGGGAAACTATCAATCCCTCAGGGATAAAATTTATATGGGACCACCTCTGGAGTATACCCTTTCAAACATGAAAAGAATTTTGCAAATCGGTCAACAAATGGCGGAGCAATCGCGTAACAAGATACAAAAAAAAAAAAAAAAAACATACAGACGAATTGAGAACCTCCTCCTTTTTTGAAGTCGGTTGAAAAAATAACTTAAGCCTTTACATTTATATTAGATGTTTTATACAGCGTCAGAAGGCAACCTATACCTACACGTGATGAGACGCTGTAGTCACTGAAACATTGTTTGAGATGGAAAATGGATGTGTGAATTTGAAGGTTAAATAAATAAATAATGCTGGAATTTTCACACAGCATCATCTAGCCCCAAAGTAAGCAGAGCTTGTGTTATGGGTACTAGAATGACTGATAAACTACTTATATACTTTTTGTTTGTAAATACATACATATTATACATAGAAACACCCAGACCCGAAACAAATTTCTGTAGGTCATACAAACATTAGTCCCGCGGCGGGGATCGAACCCGCAACCTTCTGCGTCGCAGGCGGACCTTCCACTGCGCCACAGAAGTCGGTTAGATATATAAAGGTGTCTAAACGCATAGGCATCGAGCACTCGTCGGTGTGGATGTTTGCGAAGCGCTTGTGTCGCGTCAGCCACACGCCTGCGACCGTCCTGCTCTTATGGGTGAAATATGGATGTGTGAAGAGACATCCTCCTAAAATATTGTAACTCAAATTTTTTTGACGATTTAATGCGGATTTTAATGAAAAATTTTCATACTTGGATTTGAAAATATATTACGCATCTACTTCAAAATTGTCGAATTCTCGGTGATCTTTACCAGTTAAGTGTAAGGTTTACGTAGCTCTTTGACGTTGCACAAATCAACTAGATCAGTAAGACAGGTTGTCAGCAACCTATCGCAGGTATTAGTAAGAACGTTGACTCTATCAGGGTGATCTCTCTCAGGGTGGTTTTTTGAGATGGATGGTGATGGCTAAGTCCAAAACCAAGAGAGTTAGAGAAAAGTCGTAAAAGAAGACATGCCTTCGATTTATAAAAAACAATAACTGCATATTTTGTTTTTTTTATAAATATTTTAGTTTTAACGGAAATCGACCCCACCCCCACTCATCTTAAAAAAACCACCTGTATATTCTCTATCAATATTGTTAATTTTTTTTATTCTAACCATTTTCCTTCTTTAAAACTCAACTTTGTAACCTACCAATCTGAAAATACCTAAACGTTGTATCTATTATCGTGCTCACTCGTAAGTATTGAATTTGTTGAATAATTCGGCCGTTTGTAGACCAAGTTGGCCGCCTCTGAAACTCTCAAGTTTTATTAGGATACTTGTAAAATTTCCCTCTACACCGCTGAAAGTGCTTTCGCCTGATTAAATAAGATGAATTTGTTGACTTAGACACGGTCAACGTGCCCGACTGCCCGGTATAAACTCATTGTTTCCAAAGAAATGAGTTGGATATTCAAATTCAATGGGTTCTTAAATAAATGGCAACATATTATTACTGTATGTCTGTATCTCTTAGTAAAAAGGTGGATTCAATTACTAAATAGAATTAATTTTAATCAATTGATTTCATTAAAAAAATATGCGCAAGGATGTCAAAAGGTGTAAGTTTCACTCTGCAATCAACAAAATGTACGTAATTGGTACGTACCTAAAACTGACAATTGTTTTATCAAAGATCTATCTCTAATCAAGTCACTTTACTTTTTTTATTTATTTATTTTTTATTATTATGAAACTTATAAATAGGCAAGACAACACAATTTTGTATCTTTTAAATGGAAAAAGTAAAATAATGTAAACAAGCTTACAAAACACCTTATAATTATTTTTTTCAAAACAATCCTATATTTAATTAAAAAGTTAAACCAAAGAAAAAACTTTTTAATTGTACGAATGATGTACTAATTACTAAAATAATTACGCTACCGACTTTAGGTTGGAAGACTTAATTTTTTTCGGGCGTTTTCGGTATCATTTGGCGCGAGCGCCTGAAAATTTCTTTATTTCTGAAACTTAAGATAACGAATGCCTTTTAACTTTCAGCACAACAGTATTTTTCTTTGATGAAAACAAGAGTTTGTGTATTTAAAATTCAGGCTGTATTTCCTTTTTCATGTTTATGAGTAAGTTAAAATTCAAGCACCTAATTAAGAAGGGGAAGGGGTACGAAGGGCGAGGAATAGGCAGGATCGTGAAGGCGATGTTTCATGTAAAAAGATAACACAGTGTGATAATTCTAGTTTCACTAAAATACATTCATCTTCGTATGATTGGGTAACTACTTAGGAAGACTATGAACCATTATCGCGAGTGAATGTTTTTTTCTAAGACTGCCAGTAACGACAACGGGGATGGGCTTGCAACCTATCAGTGCTAACTTTTTCAAAATGTAGGCATGTGCCAAATATATTTTAATGGACATGTGCCAAATATGTGAGTATTTGGACATGCCTCTGACTACTCTAGGTTCTGTAAGAATATAGATATCTCAGATCTATAGAAGATCTGAGAAAAGTCTACCGCGCCTTGGAGATACAGTCATGATCATTTATTTTGCCAGTAACATTCTTGCAATTTTGTATCAAATAACGATTTCCAAATGGTTACTTGTGCAATATTAATGTTCCGTTAACCAAACTTTACACTCTACCGACTTCATCCCATATCAGAACTTTAAGGTGCCACCAAACTTACGCCTTAAATCGTCCGCGTCGTCACATAAACCTATTTCCCAGTGTCAAAGGACATAAATAAAGTTGGACAAGAAAGTGCGGCAGTGAGCCAACGGCCAGTAAGTAATGAGGGAAAACCCATAGCAAACATATAGTGTAACCGAGGTGCGCCTCGCGTTAATTGATTGCCTGGCCGCGCCTTGACAATTGAGGCTATTGTAGTTTTAAGGCACATTGTGTGTGAATGATGTAGGACAAATTGCGGGCTAGACTCAATACTGTTTACAAGCCTAATAATTGAGGTACAGCAAGATGTTTAACGCGCTCGCTGCCTTCTTCGATGCATTCGGAACAAGAACAGCGTGCTATGTGCCGTTTGTCGGTGGCACTCAACGTGACATTGTTTAACATTCCAAAACATGATTGAACGGGATACATTATCCTCAAGGCATGTAAAACATGCTATCAAATATTTGGATACACAAGCTGTTTCGATGATGCCTAAGAGGTATTTGGAATGCTTTTAATTTGAAAATAGATCACAATCGACCTGTTTGTATATCAATACAATTAAACCACAATTTTATTATTTGTAAATGGTATCATGCATAACGCAATGAAATTAAACGAATCGCTTTGGCATGATTATTGATAATAAATTGAAATTTATATGGTGGAATAACAAATATTTGTGATTCAAATGATGAGTCTCTTTGTATAACGAGTATCTAATAAATCATTCATTATAATTATAGTGAAGAACTTTTGAACTAATGCAACAAAACTGTTTAATAATTATTACCAAATAACATTATACAAGAACAGCCAAAACAGGCCTATGTACAGGTCAGATGACACACAAGACAATCTGGTCTCATAACGAAGGAGGTCAGATGTGACGCAGGCTGGTAGACAATTTCCGGGCGGCATTGCAGCTGTAATAGGCCATCTTGCGGTCAATTCATTGGCGCGTCTCTCTCATCTCGTGATTGGGAGGAGATGGACACATCACTTGAAACTTGGATGGAATGTGGTTGCATGTGCATTGTGCAGTGTAGGTATACTACTGGTGTTTGTTTTTCTACTTACGAATACTTTTTATATAAGACATAGGTACTAGCTTTCTTCATTTCATGAACTTTAAAACTTGATGATGTAGTATTTCTATTAGTATTTTCAATGTGATTATGTTATGGGTGCAAAAAAAAATTATATAGGTTCTCATTAATATCAAGCTAAAAGTAAGAAGGTAATTTTGTTAGAGGCAATTTCGCAATCTCCGTAACGTTCGTAAAGGTCTGAAATGAGCAACTGTAATAAGAAGCCACCCGCAGAGACACTCAAAAAAGCCAATCACATTCAAAGCGGAACAGGATCCTTCCGACCCAGGAAACTCGCATATCAAAGTCACATAATTAGGCAAAGGCAGTTTCATCCCATATAGTTGTCCACCCCAACCGCTGATCAAAAAAGGGCGAAAAGGCCTTCCGCACCAATTAATTGCCACAAGCATTTAGCCCTATGAAAGTGGAAGCTGATAAATTCAATTTGAACGGCATACTAGGGGCCTTTGACCAGCGCAGTCACAATTTGACAGTATGGACTACAGGATAGTAACTCGATTATGCGATGACTTCATAGATCTCTGGCGGTGAACCTTTTTGGGTGTAAAACACTTGGTTTTATTAGAAGTATGGAAACCTATGAATCTATGCCTACTATTTTAGTAAGTCAAATGTAGGTACTCTGATTTTTATAAGGCATAAAGGCCAAAGCCTTTGATAATGTTTTGTTCAAAAAGAACATCCATTCAAATTAATAATTCATCCTTTTAATTTACTACCAAAATACACTCGGGAAAGGCAGGAAACTTTTAATATTCCCCCACTTCTGTTTTACTTGAACAAGATGATTTCAATAAAGACTTCAGTTTGTTTGTCTTCTTCATATTATTTCAGCACGCTCGGCTGCTTTGCTCACTCAACTTTGATTCGAATTCATGATTTAAGAAATTTCTGTAGCGTTTTAATTAATTTGAGTAACTGAGCTAAAGAAACAGAGGTTTGAAACTGATTTAAAATAGTACCTACCTACTTGTACAATAAAGGTATTGATTTGTTTGAATTTATAGTTGTGGTAAGAAAAATTATCAATGCATTATGGTAACAAAATTTACTTAAATAAATAGAGGAACTAGGCCCCTCGATGAGATGAGAGAAGCTATGCATGATGAGGACAACAAAAATAAGCTATCATCAAATAAATCATCATTGCAGACCAAAAAAAGTGCAAGGATAATCCCAAAGAAATCTTATACCACCCTAAAACTTTATAATACATCTTTGCAGCGTGGATTAAAAGCGCTTGTTTGGCTTAGCGGAAAGAAGCAGAGGGCGATGTTTGTACGAGGCTTAGTGAAAGTTACGTAGATCCAAACTACGTGACGTAATTAAGTTTGAGCCCTGTACCCATTCGGAGGCTTAGTTTCGTCTACCCGCAAGGGCGCAAGTAAAGAAGCTCATTTTAGGCTGCTTGAAGCGCTGATGGTGTTCTGAAATTAAGTTTGAAAGAAGTTTTTGCGCGTAAAAAGTTTCGTGATACTGGTTATTGAGGTTGCCGATAGACTTTATCAAACAAAATGAATTTCAGCTGAACCAATTTGGAATCGATCTACTCCATAATCGGAGTAAGAAAAGCCGAACTGTGTTCATTTCACAAAAAAATGGCCTGGATAGCTTTGGTATTTTTTTCTTACATTTTTAATTTTTTGGTAACATAAATAAAGGCTTGAACCGCTTACAAAATCTCTACACAAAAATCTACCTCTTTCAAAACATAAAATTCATTTATTGAGTAAAATGCCAGTGTATTTAGGGTACAAAGCTCGTAAAAAAATCAGCCAAACTGTTTTTGCTTAAAGAAGTAAAAACGTGCACACATACAGACAAACATTTGCATTTATAGTTGGAGCATAGGATTACGCAAAATTGTAACTTCAATAGCCACTGAATAATTCCCAATTACAGCTACTATCCAAGTCAATTACTAAATCACATTTGTAATTTGAAATGTTTGCCTTTGGGAGGTTAATGGTCGATTTAAACTAAGCAGAGGTTAACTATTGGGTAGCCTTCCCCCGGGACGTTACGACACGCCGTATAATGAAGCTATGGCTAAGAGTATCGCCTTTGAATTAACCGAGTAAAATGACAAGAACTCCTAAAGTATTCAGAGACATTAAAAACTTAGGCCTTTACATCTATATTAGATGATTTATACAGCGTCAGGAGGCAACCTATGCCTACACTTAACGGGACGCTGTAGTGCCTGAGACATTGTTTGATAGGCTTGCTCAGAGACTCTTCATAATATACAAAGATAGCACCCCGCCCCGGCTTCGCACGGGTGTAATGCTGATACTAAATATTAGGGTTCAGCCAGCGTTTGCAATGTAAGCGCAAAAAATGTGTTTATTTACGACATCACATTAGAAACCTTCAAACTTATCAGTGTTTCTCTACTGTATTAAGCATGTATTTTTCATATAAACCTTTCACTAGAATCACTCTATCTATTAAAAACAACTACATCAAGATCCGTTTGCTTAGTTTTAAAGATCTAAGCATACATTTTTTTATCATTTAGCTGAGATTGAAAATTGATTATCAATTTTAAAATATTTCTAGTAGTTACGTTAAGTAGTCTACATTGACAGAGCTTGAAAGACGTTCATCCATCAAAAGTGAGTTGTTATCATTGCTGAGACTATAAATTGCAGTCGAGTAACCTCACGTAAAGCTACGATCATTAATATTATGAGCTCGTCCCCTTCAGGCTTTGTTTGCACTGACATTGTTAACACCGATGACATCCACCTCACCTTTAGTACCTTTGGCACTAGTCTACAAAGCTCGCTCTACTTTCTTAAAGTTTACCGAGAACAGCAGAACTGAATGGTCCTTACTGGGCAGTGCAGTGGCTCTATTTTCAGCGCTGTAATGCTTTTCTATCCAAAATGTTGCATAGTGATATATTTCGACGTAATAGGTAATCTTGTATTGATTGAATACCTGTGGTATGGCGAGTACTCGGCTGAGACGCAAGGGGCTGAAGTTTAAGTTCATGGCAAGTACATAAATAAGAACTTTATTGAGGACACAGTGTTACATGATATAATTATAATAATATGCTAAGTTTCGAGAGTAATGTCCTAATATCGGCAGTATTATCGCTCGAGGCGATTTCTTTCAGACAACCGTAAAAATGTGATCTGCTGATTTTACCCGAGAGTCTGAATACTACTATTCTGCTAGTTATTTTTGATACATCAACGACACAGTAGCTACCTAACTATCGAGCGTGTTAATTATTATTCGTTCCTACATACTTTACTATTTTTTATTTGCAATAGAGTTATCTCATTAGAAACTACTGCTAAAGCAACTGTACTTTCGTCCATTCCTTACAGATTGTGCAAAAGTTACTACAACTTTACCTACAACACTGTAGGTGCTCATTGGATGTAAAGGGAGTATAATTCGAAGTGTCTCAGTGACACCTAGTATATTGTCTGTGGTGACACTGAAACTTTATTCTAAAACCCTAACTTTTAAATTATAGTTTCCAAATGATTTTTCACAAAACGTAACCCCTTATATCTACATAATGAACTTACTAGCTCGACACGGCTATTACTAAATCGCTCGCCGTTTTATCACTGACATGAAATTTTCAAAAGAATTTGAAGACTGAAGATTATAAGTAAATTCAATAAGACTCAGATAAAGATGAGAATGAAGATGAAAGTGTAGTGTGACTTTCTTCCACAAATCATTATCAATGCAGAGATTTTGAAAGCTTCTAAAAACTTAGGTATGATTTTGGACATTAGTCGTGCAAAGGGTAATAGCTAATGAAACAAATATATTTAAGCGTATAAGTTCAGCAAAAACAAAAGAAAGGTATTTAAAAATACTTCCACCATTTGCAAACATTGATCCTGGCCTACGTGGTTTCGATATCACGATATAGGAAAACCGATTGTGGGCTTAAAGTAGTCGTATTATTTTTATTTTTAATGGAAAATAAATTCGTATCACAGAACAAATTACTTTTATTGTAACCGGAAAACTATTCCTTGAATTCCTGCAACATAAAACGAGCACAGCCAGTCGTAACAGACCGCGAGAGGACAGGACGGTGTCTTAACAATCATAGCCAGTGACAGCTATTGTGAGGTTTGCAACGGAGTGCAAAATAAAGCTTTTGGGACCGTAATGCACCTTGTCCTTTAAATGTGGGTTGTGTGGGCGTTATGGAGCTTGGTATACTTTCTACAGTGCTATTTGTGACAGCTACTCACCCTCTACAATCACGGCACTTGATTACCTACTATGAAACAAAATATCTAAAGATTAGTTCATAAACATAATTTACTTTGCGCATGCATGAAAATTTATACCCAAAATGTGTATCTTTTTAATACTTCTGTTGTTTTTTTCCTTAATTTATGTTCGTACGTACTTAGTTTAAGCCCAACGTACTTAGTAAAAGTCCAAGTCTTATTCATTTCTTAGTCTTATTGTAGACCTTATTCGTTATTATTTTAAATAGAAGTAGAAGTGCGAAGATGTACCAGCAAATATGTTTAGAAGATAAAAGGTGGCACTTTATTCTGCCCACATATTTTATTCAAAACGCCGTGAGTGCGACCAACGAAGGAGTCCTAATGAATTTTCCGAAGGTGGCGCCCCAACAGGGGCAGCTTTTACGTATTCTAATGGCTGGCTGATTTGCGTTTCCTGTTTGTGAAAGATAAATATACGAAAGGAAATGTTGCGAAAAAAATATCAGTCTGTAGTTCACTAGTTTTCAGCTTCAAAGACAAAGGTCAAACAATAATTCAGCATAGTTCTAAATGTTCGAAACCTATTTTTTTTGCAATTTTCATTGCCCTTAAATAAAATTGATCATATTTTGAACTTTCTTTGTCACATCTAAAGGTATATGAATACTTTTGTTGAAGTATAATAGTCATAAAAATGCATTATGTTTGAAATTCGTCGACAGGAACCATCAAAAAGACTTCACAAAGCACTCTTAACCCCTATTTCGTGAAACTCACTAAAGTCGAAAACATCACTAGCGAACAGACGTCCACGGCAAAGGTAAAAAGACTCATTCTTTTGACAAACGCGGGGGAACCGTTGCCGAGGATACAATTTGCGCTAAAGGTAGCGTGGTTTCTTTCTAACGTGATGAGAGGAAGGGCGCAGTGGAACTTACAGCGAATTTACTTCTCTATGACACCTAAACTTCCGCTGAATGGTGCTCATTTGCTTACGGATCTATGTATTTCATTAGGTTCAAGACCTTGACTCTAATATGACACATCCGTATGTTAGGGCCCGACAGAAACACGACCCAAGTTGTGATTGTTGTCCTCAAGTTTTTTTTTGGTTAGGAATAGGTACTTGGTCTAAGGTCTGTACCGAGTTCAAAGTTATCTTCGGCTTGTGACCAAATTGTTGCTTGTTGCTATTTGTAAACAAAAAAAACTTTGTTTGGGAAAATTGTACTTAGGTACCAAATATATGTAGGATATATTTGGTACCTAAGTACAATTTTCCCACATATCGATGATTGTTGAAAAAGGAACTTGTTTATGGGCTCATGTCGCTGACTGTTCCTGTTTAAACACATTGAAATCACTTGAACATTACAAACTCTTACAAACGGACCACACAAAGTCAGGTACGAACGCGACTACGGTAAGGAACTGAGCATTTCTAATGCAAATGTGGATACGTGGTTCATTATGTTCTGATTTTAGAGCGTTTAGTGGTAGCGGGATTTCTTCGCGTTTCTTTGTCGTTTGCCAGGAAATGCCATGTTGTTTAAGTAAAGTAAGCATAAAGTAAGGTGGAGTGGTTGTGGAATTAAATTTTTCCTTCGTACTGATACTTGAGATTTTCTTTGGTGGGTTGTTTGAGCTGTATCGTAACTCTAGCTTTACAACAAACGAAAAAGGAAATATGCGAAGTGTTCCTATTTCGTGTTATTTAGTTTCTATAACTTTTATATAAATATGATTCTGAACCGTACACAGCTACAGCGTTTCTTTTATTGTAAAATAATAATGATAATCTTTATCTAGAAAGAACACTCCAACTCTATTGTAGTTGCTGCACGTCACTATTCCGTAAGACGATGTTTTTGCCGAGCGAGCGCCTCTAGACCGCGAGTAATTCAAAACATTAATTTTCCTAATGGAGTAAAGCTCCGCTAAGCCCGACGACAGAAAACGAATGTCGAGAGAAGTCACTAGGTGTCTCCGTGCGTAAACACCGACTGTTGCGCTTCCCCCTCCCGCCCAGTCTTAATTAATTAAAATGCAAACCGCTGACTGTAGTGAGTTATTCATCTCGCATTACGATTGCTATTTTGATTTACGGAGTAGGGCTGTAAGCTTTTGTTAAAAACTTCTGAATGTCTTACCTGTACAAAACTGTTTTAGTATAATTTAGTACTTAAGTACTTACTTTATAAGTATATATATAATTTTTGGATATATAATTTTTAGAGATAGAAAGATATAATTTTTGGAGTAAAAATTATTTTCTTTTTAAAAAAGAGTAATTACTTTTAACTCACCGCTTTGTTTGATTATTTTCATTGATATTTATTTTTATACATTAACTGTTAATTAAAACATGTTCATTTAATAATAAGTCATATTCTAATTTGATATTCTATCTTTCTATAACCATAGTGCCCGCTGCTGTAAATAAAAATAACGTATTATCGATTGAGAAAAAAAATCAAAATGAAGAAAAAAGGTAAGAGTAACAAGGTAACTACTGTCATTAATCAGATACTTACCTGAATTTTGTGAAAGCATATTTTTATAATGTAACTACCAAAGCGATTCGCAAAACGTCTGAGCGATTCAGCCGCGTTCCACGTACGTTCGTCGCGCATTCGTTGCGAGACTTCATTTCCTTTCGGTGATGGATGACGGTGTATCTTCAATGAGATTTATAATGGTGTGTCACATTCCTAGCACGTGATGTGTGCTGCTTGGATTGATGCTTGGATCGTGGCTTACACTTTGAATGAAACCAGCTAAGCGTGTTAGTCTGACAAATTAAGGGTTCAGAAAACAATAAGGAAGATACAAAATCAATAGATTCCTAAACGCTTCTAAATTGCGTTAATGCGTTTTTTAAAGTAAGTACTAAATTAATATGTAAGAAAAATGTTTGGTATGTAGGTATTATGTCTGTCAATAAAGGCTCGAAGTTTATAAATTATTGTTTGTCAAGGTTAAACTGTAGAGACAAAAGTTTTTTTTACCTAAACAATCGCGTTCAAACTTAAATTCGTGTTAATTTAATTAGATATGTTGCTAAGAGATGGCGCTGCTCTTTTCCAAACGGTGACGTAAACGCCTTACAATGCTCTATGAAGCTACTAAGAAGTTACTTAACCCCCTTACATACAGTATGTACATTTTTGACAGGCCAAGTTAAGGTCCATCAACAACTCTAAACCTAAACTTATTCCTGCCGTCTGGGGAGACTATCGTAATGTAATTGCAACGATCGCAAGCCGTCCGAACCAAGAGGAAAATTTTCTTAAAAGGTTGTCCATAGACTGGGGTAGCACGCGACCATTACTTATGCATTAACCTGGCCAAAACGGTCCCTTAGGCCCCACTGGCTCATGATTTTATTCCTAGCCTCTTTTTGACAACGTGAGTGTTAGTGTAATTGGTTTCTCACTGTTTTATATTTTATTTCATTTTATTTTATTTTAATATTCTGGGTGTTTTCTATGTATAATATGTATGTATTTACGATCAAAAAGTATATAAGAAGAATATCAGTCATTTAGTACCCATAACACAAGCTCTGCTTACTTTGGGGCTAGATGATGCTGTGTGTATTATTTATTTATTATGAATAAAATAAAAAATAAAACAGGATATTACACTTGAACAGATATAAAAAAGAATTAGGTTTTTAACAGCACTGTATGGAGTGTAAATATTGTAAATGTGTGTGGCTAAATATTGTAGGTATATACCATAAAAACAGCCAAGGAAAACATCATGAGGAAACCAGCAGCTCAGTCAGCACCACACATATTTTAATATAAGCTCGGAATAAAAACATGCTTTTCTGTTTACAAAAAAACGCATGAATCGAGAGCTCGAGCGAGCGTTTCAGGAAATCTAATAAATACCATACTAAGGACTTCCTGCGGAAGCTATGATGGAAAAGGAAAAAGCTTTTTTTACGCTACATGGAAGTTGATAATGATAGACAAATTATATACAAATATCCGTTTCTGAGAATAATGGTGTTATTGAAATCTGGCTGTTTCTATGTACGAGTATATTATGTATGTATTTACAAACAAAAAAAGTATTTAAGTAGTATATCAGTCATGTAGGACCCATAACACTAGCTCTGCTTACCTTGGGGTTAGATGTGTGAAAAAGTCCAGCATTATTTATTGATTTTACTTTATATCTGCCATACTAGCCCTAAAATGCTTGGTAAACAAATGAGTAAGGAATTTCAAAACATGCTAACAACAACAAAAAATAAATGACAAACTATATAAAAAAATCTGGTAAGATCAAATTTAAACCTTCCCCTTGCATTGGTAAAGTAACGTAACATTGAGGATCATTTAAGATTTTAAGGGCAGTTGCAGACCTATCCGCGCCGAACTGTCAATTCAATAGAAGAAATGCTGAGACATTAGAAGCCAGCCGCATTTTCTGACGCCATCAGCATTTTTTGTATCGAAAAATGACTGCGGCGCGTACGGCGTGTATGTGCGATCAGGTTAAAATGCCATACCCAGCCAAATTATTAAATGTTGATTTTTTTGCAACATTTCATTTGACCTAGCATATGTTTGGAAATAAACAAAGCTTGATAACAAACAGGAAAACGCAGAGAAATAGATAATACGATATTATTGCGTGAATCCGCGCACTTGTTGTACTGAGTTATATTAGCATAACGCGGCTTTATGTGTTCAGTTATGAGCATAACTACGTTATTATGTATAGTGTATGATTTAATAAAACGGAATTAGGTTATGAACGTAGGGAGAGGACACGATAAGAGCTTGTAATTCTGCCAACGAAAATGTATTAGGATGAAAATTAATATATTTACATTTAACTTATTGTCTTAAGAATTTGGATTTCCTAGTTTTTGTAATTTTACATACTTAGTACTTGTATGTCTTACAACAAGCCGGATAAGAATTTTTTTTTAGTAAATAAGAACTTTATTGAGGACACAGTGTTACATGAAATTATTATATGCTAAGTTTCGATAGTAATGTCCTACAATCGGCGGTCTTATCGCTCAAGGCGATTTCTTCCAGACAACCTTATACTTATACTTAGTAATACTAAAGTTAGGTAAATGTGAGACAACAGACTACGATGTTCCGCACTTTAGGTATTCACCAGCCCCTGAACTAGTTAAAAAACTGTATCTCAGGGGTCAGTTAACGTCCTCAGTGCACTTTTTTTTTTAATGATTAGGGCTGCAAATTATACTATTCCAGATATTCTGTAATCGCAAAGTATAATATTCATTTTATTATTTTTATTATTTATTAGCTCTAAAGCGCCGAAACTACTTGAAAAATAATAATTTCCGAATATAAAAAATATACCACTGTTTACCTTCTCTAAAAGTATTTTGTTACCTTGCTGGAACAAATTGAAAAGCCTGTTTCTTTTCACCGAAAGTAGAGAATATCTAATAGTACTACTAACAGAACGGACAGTCACCGCCTCGTACCAGTCGAGACTCACTGCTCCTCGAGTTCTCGATTGTGTTTCGAACAAAACATTACACACACAGATGCGTTGTTCATTCAAAAATGACACTTAGTGATGGTTCAATTAGGTCATTTTACTCCGAAATTCCTATGGTGTTTTTCCGAGTGTCCGAGGTGTGCCGAAAGGTGGTCTAAATTACGTCACATTCGCGATCATTGCGGTCGGGCGGGCCATTGCAATAACTCCTGACCTTCATCGGCCGGTTATTGCCAGTTCATAATATAAAAGTTGTTTAGCTGTTACTTTATTGTTTTGGGGTGTGTAGAACGGCTAGACTTGTTACCACATTCACAACAATCAAGTTGTATACTTGTGACTTCATATTTAGATCCTCTTCTAAATACAAGCAAATTTTTTTCAAGTTTTCTACAAGATATTCACCCAAAAATTTGACCTGAGTAGGTACAGTCAGCAACGAAAGTCGATTAACAGCAAGACTTTTTAAAACGCCATTTCTTTTCGATTTTAAAGAACTTTTCTTGAGAAATTACATCGGACTAAGCACTAATCTTCAGAATTTTGCAAAATGTTGGACACGATGCCACGGATTTCGGAAATATTCTTTTCTAAAACATAATTTATACATTAATTTAACTAATATTAATGTTATATTAACCTAATATGCAGCTTTGTCTCCCACGAAGATTTCTCGACGTAACGGAAATCGTATTTTTACATCGAAACGAGAATATTAAAGTGATGTTTGTGGTTAAGACATGTCTGTTATGTTAAATATTGAAACAAGATATTGAAGGAAATTGGCTTTAGTTTGATATCATTATATGTTACATGGTTAGTGAGTACGCTAAATTAACACTATCAATGCCCATAACATACGTCCTACCTAGTGGAGATGTACGTACAGTCCTCTCTTTCAAAGAGTTCTACAGAGAGTGAACGATTTAAATAAGAAACAACGTACGTAAACAATGTAAATACAAAATGAAAACTTGTTAGTTTAATTAAAATTTTTACAAATTCCTTTACTAACACAAAAAGCATTTATCTTTTCACGAAATAATTACATTTGTATATAATTGATTGTATATTATGTATAATTATATGTATAAGTATTATATATGATTATAAAACTGTTTAGCAAAGACGAAATGATAATAGTAAGGTACCTACTTACTTTACAGAAAGGGCCATTTCTGTGATCTACATCCGATTATCTGAAGCAAATCGGACCTCCCACTTGAGCAATTATGCAGAGATGCTTGATAAGCTAAGGTTTTATGGGCTGACAGTGGCATAATTTGTAGAAAATAGTCCATTAGCTCTTTATTTACACGAACAGAGGGTTCGGTAACATTTTGACAATAATATACACTTTAAAAAAAATAACTTGATAATAAACCATTAAAAATAATAATGAACACCCCAACCAATCCAAGAGTTAAACCTAATTTTAGCTTTCTCTTAATTTGCATTCAGCATACTGAATACCCCACGCGTGTCTTTATTAGGTATGTGTCTATTTGCTAAAAGTGTAAAATGAAAATCAATGTTGAAAAAAAATATGAAAATATATTCATAACTCAGTACAATAACAGAAAACAATAGGTAGGAACACAGTTGCAATAATAATCGTGAAAAAACCTATCAAGTGACATACACAAATGTTTATGTATTAACTGAGAAATAGAGCGGGAGAAGTTTGCCTGTGGTACATACACAAGATTTAATATGTATCGTGGGTACCTATTACGATTAACAACAGATTCAATTTTTTAGTAGTACGATGTCAAGACAAGGGTAAAAATAAAACCCAGATTTGTCTCCAATTTGTTTGTCAAAAGCATAAAAACAATAAATAGCGTTTTCTAAACATTAAATTCTCCATGAACATCTACGTCCATTATTGGGTTAAAATTCTTTTAAACACACATTTTAAACATCTAGGTTGGGACTTGTATTTCATTAATATTACAATACAAAGGCACGAAACAATTTAAAAAGGTACGCAAAAAACAATAAAACTCGCACGAGTTCATAAAGAAAAAAATTGTATCTAATATACGAGTGACATTACGAATGTAATAATATAAAAGCGTTCTTCCTGTCGTGCAGTCCTGATTCTCGCATCCTTTATTAGCCAACGTCCTGGTTTACGCTGACGACTTTTTTTATTTCTGGTTATCTGTCTACGAGACGTGTTTTTGCCGGTTTTAGGGACCCATACCGCAAAAAGAGAAAAACGGACACTGAGAAACTTCCGGTCGAAATTAAAAAAGGGTTGGTTTTTTTTAAAGAATTTGTTTACTGTTGACACAGACGTCTGCGTCGATGTCTGAGTCGTTATCAATACTTTGTTGCAATAAAATCATGATATTGAAGAAAAAATGCAATATAATAATACTAAGTTAAACGAGTAGCATGACTGTGAACCAAGTAATTCCTGTTCTCTCAAGTAAGTCTCACTCTAAGTAGTTGCAATGAGGCAATAATAAGCATTGTATCAAATCAAATAAGTATACTTATTAATTTATAAAAGTTACATAGGTATTCGTAAATTTTTGAGATAGTATAATCATAACAACATTATTATAATATTTTAATAACTGACCAAGTGTTTGTAATAAAAAACTTTTGATTGGGTACTTAGAAAACTGTGACAACTGAAATAATGTAATTCGAACAATGTTTCATCAGAACCCTTATCATACGATCCGTCTCGTGCATGACTGCTTTTTAAACACCTTTTCCTGTCGTAAAATAATTTTTGACGTAAACATTTTAGGGTTAATAAAGTGATGCAGTCGCGAGGTTCATGTAATAACTACTTGAGTAGTGAGCGAAATGTTTTACTACTTTTTTCATAATATCATAATAAAAACAACATTCTACTTTATATAAAATTTTGCACGTTCTCTGCGCGTTAAAGTATATTAAATTCTAAATATTTAAAAGTTTCTTTCTTATATTAACCCTTATTACGTATTCAAGTATCGTTTTACAAAATTATTAAAAAAGAGTATATTCAAGATCATAAAGCTTAGTTTATTAAAGCCAAATTATATATTTACGTGCACTTTCTCTTTGTAAACTATCATCTTTAATATTGTTCTATGGAAACTATAACTCATTTAAGAAAGTGCAACAGCAAGCTGTGAACTTATATTATCAAAGTAATTACTCGCTGGGGACAACTAGAAACTTATTGTTTAATAATACGTAGTATGCTTATTGTCCCCAAAAGAGTTAATAATAGTAGTACAGGTGGGTAATATAAATATGGTGTAACGAAATGGTAGTACAAAATATCAAATTTTATGCGTTACGTTATTTAGAAGAAAATAAAATTTTTGTTGTATTATATAGGTACTTATTTCGTTTTTTATTACGGAATTAAAAAACCATATCTGACGATGTAATAAATCAAATGCTTCTAGCACGTGTAGCAAGATATAAATTTAAATATTGTCATCATTACGTTTAACGCTTTTCTTATAATGATATTCGCATCTGTTGAAACAATGAAAAATTGATGACCACTTTAATAACCCATTTCTATTTACATACAGTGAAATGGGTCGTAATTGAATAATATTTATTTCATTGCCTTCATAAACGTCTTTGAGATTCCAATGCGCAACACTGAAATCCACTACTTGATTGAATTATAAAATAAGAGTAAGTATTTTTGAGATAGTGTTTTTAATGACGACCTCTGTGGCACATTGGGTGAAAGCCCGCTTGTGACGCAGAAGGTTGCGGGTTCGACCAACGTCGCGGGATAAATTTATTATATTTTTTTGTATGATTGCAAATATTTGTCTCGGATCTGGGTGTTTCTATGTATGAATTAACAGACAAAAAGTATATAAAGTATATCAGTCATGTAGTACCCATAACACAAGCTCTGCTTAATTTAGGGATAGATGATGCTGTGTGAAAAGTCTAGCATTATTTATTTACTTAAAGATCTGAGAGGACGTCTGCCGCTCTTTGGGGAGATAGTTTTGATACTATTATTTAATCTTTTTTAGGCATGATTCCTGTCAGTAGAAAGTTTACAACGATTCCGAGATATTGTATTTCTTTAGGTTGTGTTTATTGAAGTGTAAGCCGTGTTGGTTGAATAGAGCTGTGCCTCGACTTTCAATCCGAAGGTAATGGGTTCGGATCTCGGCCGTCCATCAATGGATCTTTCGTTTCGTAATATTTATATGTGCTTAACACGAGCTCTTAATGGTGAAGGAAAACATCGTGAGGAAACCCGCAGCTCAGTCAGCTCCACACGTATTGACGTTGTTTTTCCTGTGGGCCAGGCTGATTATGCTGAGAGGATAGTTTAGGTGCTGGGTAAGCCTATTCCATCTCAAACAATGTTCCAGGTACTACAGCGTCCCTTTAAGTGTAGGCATAGGTTGCCTCCTGACGCCGTTTAAATCATCTAATATAGATGTAAAGGCCTAAGTTTTTTTTACTATTCTTTCTAGAATGTATCCAGCCATCACAGACAACCATCAGGCTAAGAAGGCTCACAACTCACACCCCAGAATAGCCGAATAAGGTCGAGTTGAATCCGCTACGGCGGGATTACCATAATTGATATTAATGTACTAGGAAAGGTTTAATTAAACACGACAAAGTAAGTCTCGAGCACTCGTAAATTGCATAGAGCACTATTTCGGCCATTTTCCGTGTCTCAAATTGCTTTTATACTTGTTTTTATTGCGTAGGTATTCATAGAATTTCGAAAAAGTAGTTCCTTAGCCAGTTCTAACTTATTATGAAAATTTAAATGTAAATTTAATATTCTGAGCATTTAAATATATTTACAAAATACAAAAGGATTAGTCAAGCTATCCAAGGATCGTTAGAAACGATCTATAGATAGCTCAATAATCAAAAATTTTAATTGATTAAAATAATACTTAATAATCCAAGACCATGCTTATAAAAGCAAAAAATAATACAAGAATATTTCGGCCCTTAAATTGAATTTACTAAGACGTAAGTTTTTCTCGTCTTCACTGAACTTTGAATCTCCAGGGCAAATGTGAAGTTAATGTTTCGGAAAAGGAATAAAAATACTGGATTTATTCAATTTTCAATTTAGAGGTTGGAGATTTTTTGATATTTTCTTACGTTGATTAGATTTCCATCTAATTCAAACGTAAAACTTAACATTGTGAACATAAGATTTTGTTGTATTTTGCCTGGATTCTACCTCATCTTCTTTTTTCTGATATAATATCTACCGCGCCTTGAACATACAGTTGAGGTCATTGTTTTTTCTTTCCATTTACGATATAGTAAAAATAAATATTAACTATTTTTCGCTCACAAAACATCAGACAAATCTCGCCACAAATCCACAAAACTGTTCTAGAACTTTTTAAATCGCAGTCTTTTATCGAATTCTCGTATTTCCCTGGTACCTGCAGTTTTTGCCGACTGCCACGTCCGTATCGTCACGTACGGTTTGCAACAATTAAATCTTCGAACAGGCGCGCAAGCACGGACTCGGCTCATGTGGCATTCACGTATTGATGTGTGTGGTAGATTGGATTTATTGACATTGTAAACTACATTTCCATTGATTAAAGTGATGGTATCATGTTATGTGATTTATAAAATGTTTTTGTAACATTTCACTGTTAAACCTTTAAGTTGTATTGCATTGTAATAATACACGAGTTTGTTTTTTTTGTATATAAATGCCCCAAATGTTTTTATGCTTGGAAAGGTCACTTTTAAATTTGATCTTTAATTCACCATTTTATAGTACTAAAATCCTCTGTTATCTCTTTCTTTATCAAAGCACCTGGCCACTGACTCATACGAACTTACTTTATGCTACGATAATGTTTACCGATGTTCCAGAGTCCAGTTCCAGCATCGTAGCATATGCAGTAAAATTATATCTCTGCAATGTAGCACTTGCTACGATGTAGCGCTGATCTCCACATTCTTTTTTCGTAGCACATGCTACGAAGTCGTGGACATATTTTATTTAGTTTTATCTTAGTCGATGCC
Source organism: Epirrhoe tristata (assembly GCA_951394285.1). Classification (NCBI taxonomy): domain Eukaryota; kingdom Metazoa; phylum Arthropoda; class Insecta; order Lepidoptera; family Geometridae; genus Epirrhoe; species Epirrhoe tristata. The sequence continues at coordinate 6,518,485 of OX596145.1, forward strand.
AAACTTATACTTTTAAATCATGGCATGAAGTCATTGGCCATGCATAACTAAACACACTAGATAATGGGTGTCCAATGGAGACTATTGTTTCTGATTGAACACGAAACATCAATGTAGGTCGGGTAACGAACGGCATCAATTGTTCACGAACGTGGATCCTATTCGGGGTATGAAATAATGCAATATTCCTATCGGGTAAATTCATCATGAAAAGCTCAATCATTTTAAAGTACTGATTTTGAAATAAAATTAGTACTTTAAATATGAACTGTGATCGCGAAAGTTTAAGAAAGACTAAGGGCGAACTAATTGCAATTTTTAATTACTAAGCAAATATTGAAATAAAAAAATAGCAACACAATATAGTATACCCTAGGTATGGTAGTATTCCTTAGGCATGGTAGACATTCCCTCAGTCTGACAAAGATACTTAAGATCCTTTAAAATAACCTAAGAGGGTGGTCCAAATACATAAATATGTTTGGCATAAGCCCAAATGCAGGAGAAAAAGACAAAAATGAGAGAATATGCAGAAATACCTAAACAAAACAAAAAAAAAATCATTTCATTCATAAATTGAAAAATCGACTATAAATATAAAACATAACCGTCTATAAAACTTAGTTCCGTACAATATCCGATACTTTGGTAAAAAGGAACATAAAACCAAATCATTATTATGTTAATCTACATAATTTTGTTCCTAATCACCTCGTTAAGTAACAGGGCTCGTTAAAAAGAGAATTAAAAAAAGCCGTTCGGACGGTGCGAGTACCGATTGGATTTGCGGCGTGCGATTACATTAACAAGTAGTAAGGAACATTTCCGGACGGAACCGGTCTTAACCGGTTTACTGCTCAGGGCTGTCACGTGAACTATATTACCCGGAAAATTATATAAATTCATAAGCATGTAGGCAATATTGTGCACGAGTGTTGATTTAATTTAAATTTTTCTCCTCAGTTATGAAATTGGTTTGCTATGAATTATTTTTTGTATTTAGTTGGCATGCTATTAATTTTGGTATGAAGTGAAAAGTTGAAAGAAAATTTGTTAAATAGTTATTTAGAACAAACTTTAGTTAGTTATTTAGGCAAAATAACATACCTTAATCTTTACGTTGAACACTTGCCAGGAATTACCGTTAGAACACAAGTTATCCTCTCGAAAAGTTCATAAATTACCTATACGGCTACGTGGTGTGCTGAAGTTTCGGCAGCCCTAAAACCGGACGTTGCCGGTTCAAGTCGGTATAGTTTGTTGTAATAGTGTTGTATAGAAGTGGACTTAATCGTGTTCCGCGGTTTCCGAATGTGCTCCCGGAACGTGCCGTCGTGAGGTGGGAAATTAGTTAAGGGTTGGGGGTCGGGAATTTTCGGAAATGTTTCCGCACAGATCACGGGAGATAGCCTACTCACAAATACAGTGTTGAAAATTAAGTAGAAAAAATTTAAAAGATTATTTGATTACTAGTGGACCCGGGCGCGACGTTGTCTGCGCATTGTTTCGTCATACAAACTTTAGAGATAGAACTACCTTGTTCCAATCCAACCCATGAAAAATGAATGTGATGAATGTGATTGCTCAAATTTTCGTATCGTTTGGGAATTATTTTAAAAAAGGTATTCTAATCTGATACTACCCACACCCACCATGCGTAGAACACACAATCTTCACCGATCCCTGATAACGCTCTAATCATTGGAGACAGTGTGGGCAATCGACGCATTAATGGTTGAAATATTGAAATGACTAGTTTTTCTGAATTATCCTTGGTGTGTAATTAACACTATAAAATGCTTATGATTTCATCATCATCATCCGCAGCCCGATTTCACCCACTGCTGGGTATAGGCCTCCCTTCGCTTTTGCCATTCTTCCCGGTCTTATGATTTAATAAGAAGTTTTTACACAGGATGCGACAGCATGCAAAAAGAAGTACCCCAACAGAATTAAAACAAATAAAATAATTATGCATATAAAATAAGCACTGTAAATACTTTTTAGTTTGAACCAGCTGTTTGAGTATCCATGTACCTGTAAGCCGGGTGCCAAAGTTGCAGCCTCCATTCACGTAGTTTTAATATTAGTTCCGGAAATTATTGGTTACCTCTAATGGAAGCGGCATGGTTATTTATAAAGCTCTTACTTGTGCGTCATTTTGGGGAGAAATCTTTGTATGGATCTAAAATTATTCACTTACATCTGCTAGTTTTAACATTATTAGCCTGTTGAAACTATCTAAACTGAAACTAGTAAGTATAAAAATGCAGAACCTCAGATTATTAAAAAAACAGACACAAACACAATAAATCAAATTAATATCAATAGTTTTTATTGGAATTTAAAGTATCTATGAAAATCTGCTTGATCTTATCCTTTGTTTCCTCTAGGCTTTTAATCAAAATTACCGTAACTATCCCATTTTATAATGTCCGTCGTGCCAACCATCGATTTATCTGCTACGCAATTCACGACCCTATGCTTTCAGTTGTGTGCTCATAATCCAGTATCATCCCGCATCAGATACGCCTTTACATCATCGATGTATATCGCATGACCCAACGTCCGACGTAAGATGCAATTGTTCCGCTTGGCGGACCAACTAACTGAGTTGCCCTTCATTACTGCACGTCATGTCTACTAGTAAATGGGGAAATCTGAAATTTGCAGCACCACATTTTGCTTGAGATATCTCAGGCATTATAAAATTTGCAGAGATTTTCTTAGCGCCATTAATGATATAAAAAGCTTGTCAAGTCATGTCATGCGACAACTGTCAACTGTCAACTGTCGATTGGTCTGAATTTTGTCAGACTTTGTTCTTGGGTTTTGATGAGTCAAAAAGTTGATTGAATCATGGACAAGCTGTTCACTGGAATTTTGAGTAAATCAAAAATCCATGTAGGAGCATTTAAATTATTACATATGGTGAACCATTATGCTTGAAAGCTTTAGTAGTTAAATAACCTAAAATAGTTTTTGAGTCATTTTTAATATTTTTTTGTGCTTTGATAACTTTGGTAATTGTTTTTTTTTTTGCTTAGAACTGTCAGATCTAACCCTTCAAAGAAAGACGCGCATTAACTCAACTCACAAAGAGCCCATAAAATTAGCTCCCGAGCCCGCGTAAAGCGAGTCAATCCGGCCCAAGATTAAAAGTGTAACCGGAAACGTAGCACAAACACTGAAATGCCATTAAGCCACCCAACACTCGACGTTAACTTTTAATTTCACCGGAATAATACACCGGCTTGGAATGGAATAGCTGGATCACTTACAAGTACTCGTCGATCGCACTTAAGTATCGGTCTTCAAGGCGTTTGGTGTACATATAAACGGTAAGGTAGGTAATAGATCAAACAGTTTCATCCTTACGTATCACAATGTCGCTAGCATATTTTGTTTTAAACTACTTTTTAAATTTAGTTTTTTTGTATTGTAACGAAAATGAATAAGGCCATACCGTATTTTTTACGACACATTTTTGTTTTTTTTTTAAATATCAGCTTACTTATACATTTAATAAAAAAATAGAGAATAGATTGCTCATTGTTTGCTAAACATACTATTTTAAAATAAATTAAACTGACAACCAACTGTCAAACAATGTTAGAATGGAATAAAGCTGACTCTTTCCTTATTTTTCTGAGCTCTTTCCACATTTTAGTGTCATTTACTAACAGATACAGTGCCACAAACTTATCTGAACCGGTGAAGGAGGCGCTGTAATCGCATTTGGTGTTGGCAGAAAAATAAATTTTACAGTAAAATTCATTTGGCCACCGGTTCAGATAATTTTGTGGCACTGTACAGTGTCGGATGACATTCATTTGTTACAAAAGGTGAGTATGTATGAGGTTTTTGCTAAATATTCCGTGAAAAACTGAGCAAGAGGTTAATTTTTTAGACTGTGAAAATACTTCTCGGCTTAAAATCTTCTGATTTTAGAAGCGAGAATAGAAGCTCGGCTTTCATTAAATTAGACAGAGTTTGCAGGTAATAATATAATTTGAGCGTTATTATTCGAGTGCTTATTAAAACGGAGGCTTGTTTCTGTTGCTTGAAGCTCTTTGAATTTCTACTAGATACCGACAAATTAAGGAGATAAAGCTATTTATTTTACGAAAGAATATACAGGGTTATTTGTATAACACCGATAACCTCTCAGGACTGTATTACTATACATCATAAATAACAACTTTTGTTCTTGACTTTTTACAAAACATAATACACTTACCAAAATCAAACCTTCAAGATTTCGTTGTCCTATCTAACACATTTGAACTCTCAAGTTCAAGCGCCCCAGCCAACCTAACCCCACTCCCCTCGCTATTGTACTATCGTTTTCTTTTGCTTCGTATAGACTTCGTAAAATTTAGAGCGTTCAATTTAAATATTTTTATTTTTGTATGAACATCTGATGACATGACAGCTTTATCAAGAACATCATAGGAGGAAAAGTGGAAGGAAGACGAGGAAGAGGAAGAATGGAGAGGCCTAGAATAAATTTCATGAGTCAGATAAAGGAGAAGATCGCTGTCATGTCGTATAAAGAAGAAAGGAGACCGCATTGTCAAAGTCAAAGTCAAAGTCAAAAAGCATTTATTCAGTAGGACCGCTGGGATCACTTTGAAACTTCTTAAAACTAGGTGATTCTACTACTGTTCCTTTGCGACCAATACCGTGATTGGAAAGGGAGAGGTGGAGGAAGTTGCATCATTGCACCGACAAGAGCTGAGCTCTTAAATTTCATGATGATGAACATCTGATGAACTAAAATATTATGAATTTTTAAGATGTTAGTAACATAGCCCTGAGGCCGTATTCGCGTTCCTTTTTTCGTTCGTTTGATGATTATTCGGATGTTTCCCGCCACGATTTCTGACTTCAAGGGCCAATTTTTCGGTTTGGAATATTTGGTCCTAGGCTAGGACCGTGTTTTAACGTTTGAAAAATTGACCCTTGAAGTCAAAAATCGTGGTGGGAAGCATCCGAATATTCATCAAACGAACGAAAAAAGGAACGCGAATGCGGCCCCTGAGAGGTTGTCGGTATTTTACAAAATATAACCCTGTATAAACTTATAACTTTCAGCCGCAAACCTGTATCGCAGTTGGTCCAGAAACCTGTATCGAGATGAACTAGGCCCGAGGAAATGGAAAAGAGAGTCTTGCCCAGCTGTGGGATCCAACGGACTGCTAAGATTAGGTAAGTTAGACATCCAAATAAAATGGAGAATATGTTTTGCAACAATGGAACGACCGTTGTTACATTGGCAATGAGTTAGAATTATGTACGTAAAATTTTTACTTATTTTAAGGACAACCGAGGACTACCTACAATCATCAAGCTGAAATTGCAAAGCAAGCGTTTATGTAAAGCTTAATAGAATATTATGAAAATTGTAATCTCGCTCCATCTAGAGCTTAAACAATTTTAATATATTTAGTTGTTGAAATTATCCAAAAGCAGACATACGTAGTACATTTAGTCCAACGTATTAAACAGTATATTTTTTTTTTATTAAAAGTATTTCAAGCTTTTTAATTTACGTAAACGTAAACAGGTTCACGACTGTATCCCCAAGGTGCGGTAGACTCAGATCTTTATATGTTTACTTATTCCGGATCCTATGAAGACGTATAAGGGGGCTTTTCAATTTTATGACACAAAACTGAGAAAATACTTTTAAAATAATCATTTTATTATGGTTATTTGAGAAACTTTACGCATTACGAGTAGTATGACATGATATTACACTTTGTAAACGAAGCCAAAATATAATTCATCATCATCATCATCATCATCATTCGCAGCCTTTTTCATCCCACTGCTGGGTATAGGCCTCTCTTCGCTTGTGCCAACCTTCCCTATCCTGCGCCAGTCTGACCCATGTACGACCTGCTGTTTATAATGTCATATGTCATATTATATTTATAATTCAAACAAGAAATATTCTGTCACATTTTATAATAACAAACCCACGTGATTCGATCAAAAACCGAAAATAAATACACATTCAGCTCCAATACAACGGCGTGATGTAAGCCAAATCTGAAGCATCAGGGGCATAAGGGCATTTCTTTGTTCAAATATAATAACAGAAAGACTCACATTATAGCCCGGAAGATAGGTATATTTTTATTTACAAAAGACATTTTTTATTCACTTTTTAAACTAACACGATTTAAACTCATTGTTGTTTTTAACGGGACGAGATTGCGTAACGGTTTTAGATAATAATCGAACTATTACCTTTTCTAAAACCGTTACGCGATCTCGTCCCGTTAAAACAACAATGATATTTTTTTTTTAGAATACGCAAAGATAAATAACTCCTTTACCATGAAATGAGCCAGCCAGTTTTTTTTTAGCTAAAAATTATAGTAACTGATGTTAAAATTAAATTAATTATTAATAATATGTAGCTTTTAGAAAATTTTGACATTATCTTCATTCTGTGTGAAAAGATAAGCATTATTTATTTATTATTTATTTATATTTATTTTTCGCTGTAACTAAAATAGAGTCACAGGACTTTCTTCCAATGTTTATACTTTGATATATCAAAAGCATGTTCAGCTCTCTGTCTAATAACAGAATGACTCGCATTATTCGCGAATGAGATGTGAAGTGAACGCGAAGTGAACGCAATCTCATTCGGAATAGTGCTTTTAGGCCGCAGAGGTGGGAACTAAGATAAAATTATATCGATGCTTTGTAAATAAATAATAGCTCTATTTTAAGAAACAAACCACGATGAAACAAATATTCTACTGGTTTTTTAATTTTTTCATTAATGTAATAAATAAGATAAATAATACAATGCGTTAATTATTTAAATAAGATATATAAGATAAATATAAAATAAATAAAATAAAATATAAATAAATATAAATAATGCTGGACATTTCACACAGCATCATCTAGCCCCAAACTAAGCAAAGCTTGTACTATGGGAACCAGATAACTGATATACTACTTATATACTTTTTGTTTGTAAATACATACATATTATACATAGAAAACACCCAGACCCGAGACAAATATCTGTAGGTCATACAAACATTTGTCCCGCGGCGGGGATCGAACCCGCAACCTTCTGCGTCGCAGGCGGACCTTCGCCCACTGCGCCACAGAGGTCGTCAAATAAAAAATAAATAATACTGGACATTTTTCACACAGCATCATCTAGCCCCAAACTAAGTAAAGCTTGTGCAATGGGAACTGATATACTACTTATATACTTTTTGTTAAATAAATATCATCTTCAGTAACATAGAATGGTTGTTATTTACAAGTGACTTTTCCGCGACTTCCTTCATTGTAGAATACTCATATTAGCTTAGTGTGAATACTGTAGCTGGAGCTTTTTTTCTCAACCAAATTCTTTTTAAGGTAAGATTAAATTTATATTTACCAATATTTTCATTTCATTTGAATCGGCAAGTAGAGGTATGATTTCTAACTTGAAACTGATTCAAATCCCCATATCACACCGTACCGCTCTCATAAATTCTGTCGATGTGAAATATCGACTTGAGCTCAATCGATATCGAATCGAATCACGTCACTAAAAGATTGGTCTCGAGTGGCAAGTGATACATTATGGGGGATAAAAATATTTCACTCTACCTGTTGCGTGATGTTAGCAAGTGTAAGGCTTAGTGTGGTGATACACTAGAAGCACAAAAGACTGATGTTAAGAAGCATAAAATAGTACCGAAGTTTAACACGTCCTACGAAATTTGTAATCTTGCTTGATATAGTAGGTACCTAACTATAATATTTCATTTTGAAGATATTAGCGCCTACTAGCGACAGACATGGGAAGGATATAGATTATAACCGTTATGACTTTTGTTATAGCAATATAAACATCAAACTTAAAAAAAAAAAACACTTATAAATATCAAATTTTAAACTTTTTTTATTAAATATTATGATCAAAAATCACAAGAGACACGACTTTATAACTCCCAGTCATGAGAGACTAAGAACTATCTAATAGACAAGCTAAGTTTAGCAATAGTTGTTGTAGTACCTTGGAATGCTAGTACCTACAACTAATAATTTATAAGTTATCTTTAGTTCTCAATAAGTAAAATGTTAAATTTCTTTGAGATAATAAATGTCTTTAACCAGATAGTTCCATAATAATATATCACAATTTCAAATAACATATAAAAAAAACATATTAAAACAACAATATAATAAATTCTATGTTCTAATATTACTTGTTGAATATGATAAAGATTAGAATTGGTTGTGAACAAAAGTTTCAGTGTGTCACAACACTATGCTTTTCGACCGAGTAGGCTATCTCGATCGATTCCATTCGGGTGAAGCGTGCGAGATTTTATCGGAGTAATGGTTAGCCAGGCAGCATGTTGAGAGGTGTTGATTTATAACACAAAATTGTTTGCGTGATTATTGTTTGTAAGTGTTTACAACCTGTGAAATACAGGCCATAATCCTAGTACGTGCGATTTTATTACGCTTTTATAAAATGGCTAAATTGTGAAGTTCTTAAAAAAAACATGTTATCATGACCAGCAGCCTTATTGTCTAACTTGAAATCCATTCCCATTATTTTGTCATCCCAATACATAACAGGAAAATGACAATTGAAGTCCAGAATGGGTTTCCAATGTCAAAATTAAGCCCATGTCCATTACCAGTTGAAATACACAATAAGGCCTCTGTTTTATATTTAAATAACTGTCATGTGTAACCTGATACCTAAGTTTGATTTTATAAAAATTACTGTCGTGATTCAAATTCAACTATTGTAACAAATGAAAAAAATATATCCAATTTTCCATTTAAAAACTTCAAAGATATTTTCAAGTCTTTGAATGATTAAACTTAATGATTATACATACCCAGATGAATGTTATTTCCCTTTTCTCTTACCGCAGAACACTTGGCACACAATGGCCTTGTTTTTGTCTACACTTACCTGAAATAAAAAAATATTATTTTAAAATAACATCGTTGGGTGAAATAAATCTATAACGGCCACTCTACACATTCGCCGAACTATTCGCCGAACTAATATTTGGAAGACGATGACTGGCGAATACAGGCGATGAGGCCCTCCACACGTTCGTGAACGTCGGCATTCGTCTATCATCGATGAATATGTAGAGGGCCCATCAAAGAAAATATGTACTGTATTAGATTTAGGTATCCTATAAAATGTGTTTTCATAAATTTGTAAATATTAAAGAGCTAAGTGGTATATGCCATTCATTGCCGTTCTTTATAAGTAAAATATTTCTACTTCTTTATCATTTATCAGACTTGAGTACAAGTTATCCAACCGTCACCTCCTGTTTGTACATCCATAAGTTAGTGGGTGCTTCCGACGCAACTTCGCCTGCTCTTTTGCATCCTTCCTTATTGCATAAAATAAATTAACATCCTGTAGCAGGTATTCCGATGAACAAACTTGTGAGCGTTTATCACGGGCAGATGGCGTTACCGTGAAACAATTGTCTAGGTACAAATTTTTGAACATAAAATAAACAAATATACTCGTAATAATAAAACATGTATTTACATTTCGATTTTTTACTGCAGCGGCTTTGATCAACGAATAGTTTAAATATTGTTACCTTTCGGCCACGGTAGACGTCTTTATACAACTGTATAATTAACGATAGTATATTTAATTACGTTTTTATACTAAAAAGAAAACCGACTTCAATGTTTGATTCGAAACGTGCCGCGTTCGTACTGAGTACTGAGTAGCGTACCGCGTACTCAGGACGTCAAGCTGTCGATTCGATTTCTATTTGTGACATGGCTAGGAGGGAAGGTGTTTAGAGTTTTAAACTATCAATCCCTCAGGGATAAAATTTATATGGGACCACCTCTGGAGTATACCCTTTCAAACATGAAAAGAATTTTGCAAATCGGTCAACAAATGGCGGAACAATCGCGTAACAAGAAACAAAAAAAAAATCCTCCCCTCCTTTTTTGAAGTCGGTTGAAAAAATGCATTTACTTATTTTCATATTAAGTTATAAGGAGATTTTATTTTGATGAAATCTAAACACAAAAGCTACTTGGTAATAACACTTATTTTTAAAATCGTTAGCGTTAAAATCGATGCAACTATTGTGCTTTCGGAGTACCTCGGTGTAAACTAGCAAATGGCTGAACTACTAGTTTCCTGTCTTGACATTAGGTATTTACGTTTTTTCTTTGAAGGAACATAATAAAACATTTCCTATATATTCACATATCTAAATATGTTATATATTGGTATGGGTACCTAAGTACCTACTATATAATACACGAAGACATGTATAGAAATTATTAGTCCACGTTTCAAACCCAACTTTTATATTCCTCCTCTATACTGACCTTTTGAAATCAGAACGCTACCAAACCAAGTTCCCTCGCAAAAATAAGCAGGAATTACCATTTGCAATTCGACAATCGATTCGTGTCAAAGCCGGTTGTGGCAGGTGAAATCGGAATGTACGCTGCAGGCTCCCGTAATCCTATCGCACGCCCGGACGCCGCAAACATTAAAAAAAAACCAAAATGACATTTCCAATTTTCTACTGTTGCTCCCGGCCAAATTCATTTTATTTCGTAGGCTCGGATTTCGCCCGTCACCCCAATCGGTACCTAGGCAATATTTCATCCCCATCAAAGGAATTCACGCCACGCGACTTTATTAACGAATAATTTGAACTTCCGACGTAAAAAAGGAATTTTCTTAAGAAAATTAAAGAATTTGCCGCCTGCTTTTTGATTTCCTTTTTATAGCAAAATAAAAAGTAAATGAGTTGGAGTGCGACGCACTTTTCTAACAGTTTGGAAATATCAATATTTTTCTTCGCTCTAAATTCTGAGGATGTTGCCTGTGGCGTTTATCTATACTTTGTAAAGGCCAATAAATCATAAGCAGAAATGATTATTCATGCTTTAAAGTAATTCACGACACTGAGAGACGTTGTCATAATAGGGACGAGATAACAAAACTGTTTATCCAAATGGGACCGTTCAAAAATAAAAAGTACGCAAAGTAGCAACCAACGCAAGCAAATATGCATCCAAAAAAGAGCATAATTTAAATTTTATCAAAGTCCACCTCACCGGAGGCCATTTTCAATCCAGCACTTCAATCATCCTCGACAACACCTGCTTTATAATATCGAGCCAGACAGAAGATTTAAATGAGCTTCTCGAAATAATACTGAAAAATGTTCCGAGTATCAGCGTAAATCATCCTTAACAAAGCAGCGATAGAAAAACTACGAGCGACTTGGAATGTACGAACGATGGACAGAATTATTAGACTGATAAATGCATTTGATAGACGCTTCATGAAAATCCTTTGTATATTTTTTATATTTCTATACTGGCTGTTGTGCCAGAACAGCCACTGAACCACAGCCACATAAACTTTTGCATGGTTTTTGATATTTGTCCAATATTGTAACCAATAAACTTTACTATTTAGAGTTTTATTTTTATTTTTATTGATATTTACACGAAACAATAATCATAAAAATACATAAGGACATAATTTTATTAAACTAAAGATAAAAAAAAACAGTGTTCAAATTACCTCGTTGGATAGCTATACATATTCTCTGTCCGAGGTGAGCACTAGCCCTTTGGTCATTGGTTTCGTCAATCAAACTCTTGGATAATTATCTGAAAAGAAGTCACGCCTCTGGACCCCATGGACCTAAAGTTTTCACACCAAAAGGCAGAAATATATACCCATCGCCGATAGATAATGTAAGTATGTCCGCCTTTTGTGATTTTCTGCTGCTGCAGGAGGCCGCCAGCGTATCGACGCAGGTAGCGTCCCACACTAGTGGCCTACCACGGCTCCAAGGAATCAAAGACATACCGTCGGGCCTTTTGCCATCATCTTGTGCGATACCGTTCGGCTCTAAAATGGCCGACACGTTGACGGTGGCGAGTGCCCGACAAATAATGTCGCTGAGGCTGGCATGGCGGGAGAGGCGGCCTGCGCACCGCCGACAGGAAAGGCCGTGATGGATTTGGCGATCGACGGGGCTACCGCAATTACATTGAAGGGGTTCATTGGTTGTGGCTCCAATTCTTAAGCTCTTTTTGTTAATCTTTATCTATGCAGATAAGAATTGATAAAATCTCATACGAATGGATATTTCATCTTTGAGTTTACCTATCGTGTTGCAGTCATAAAAAATTTTACATTGCAGAAGGTGTTCTTACTCTTTTTTTTTTTTTTTTTTTATGGAAGAGGGGGCAAACGAGCATGTGGCACACCTGATAGTAAGTGATTACCACCGCCCACAGACAACTGCAGCATCAAGAAGCACTGCAGATGCGTTGCCGGCCTTTGAGGTAGGAATAGGCTCTTTTCTTGAAGGTGCCTAAGTCGTATCGGTCTGGAAATACCGCTGGCGACAGCTGATTCCATAAGTCTGTTGTGCGAGGCAGGAATTGGCGTGAAAACCGCACAGTTGTGGACTGTCAACCATCCACATGATGTGGATGGTATGAGTATTGCTGTCGTTGCATACGATGGTGGAATTCAGCGGCTGGTATCAGTCCAAACAATTCTTCTGAGCACTCCCCATTGTATATGCGGTACATGATGCATAGAGATGCAACATCTCTACGTAAAGCCAATGGATCAAGCCTATCGGAAAGGACTTGGTCGTTGACAACACGAGCGCCTCTTCGTTGTATACGATCAAAAGGAAGAAGCTGGTACTGGGGTGCCCCAGCCCAAAGATGAGAACAGTATTCCATGTGCGGCCGTACTTGCGCCTTATATAGTTGCAATCGATGAGCCGACATGAAATACTTTTTAGCCCGGTTAAGTACTCCAAGCTTTTGGGAGGCTAATTTAGCTTTTCCTTCCAGATGACCACGAAATTGAACATCGCTCGTGATGTCAACCCCAAGGATTCCGATTTTTGCTGAGGTGCAGAGGGGAGTATTCTCAAAACTAGGAGCTACGACAAAAGGAGTTTTTTTTTGCGGTGAACGCGCAGACTTGTGTCTTCTTAGGATTGAATTCAACTAAGTTAAGTCGACCCCAGACCGAAACCTTGTTTAGCAGGGATTCGACTACAGACACAAGTTCATTCCGGCACTGAGCAACGTGTTCCCGAGAAATATTAGCACGGCCGGCGTATAAGGCATCTCCTGTGCTGTCATCCGCATAACAATGAATGTTATCACTTTTCGATAACATATCATTGATGTGCAGAAGAAACAGGGTTGGAGATAGCACATAGCCTTGAGGTACACCAGCATTCACAGACTTAGGTTCGGAGCAAAACCCTCACTCTTATAGGTACATTTGTATTAAAACTACGAAAATACTATCTACAAAGCAGATCGATTATCTGGGACTAAGCAGCAAAGTTTGCGCTCAAGCGGAGCACACCTCACAATCGGAGCAAACAAGTTTTACTACGTCATCTACGTTCGCGTCTGCCGAAAATGAATGACGAACCATGTCGCGAGCTTCATGTAAAATTCATGCCAAGATTCATGTGTAACTAGTTAACACCCGCGGTTTGACGTGGATTATGGTTTTGCGTCTTTATTGATGGACATATTTATACAAATTACAGAATCAATTGAACCATAAGGATAATATAAGGATATAAGGATCGATGCGAACAATATGGATTGCTCATCTGATCCAGATCTCTGTCAGTAGGATACGTGCCTAAAATGCTGGCGTTAACACGCTAAATCTAGTGTTAATTTGTAGGTATTGATGATGTATTGAACTTTCCTGTTCCCACGCATCATGAACGCCTTAACCAGACTTTATGAGTAGGTGTTCGCATCACAATTCTATCTATATTTGCTTTATTGAATGAATTGCATTTGCTGAAATTCACTGTTGCAGTAATAACTCACAACGTCAGTTTTCATGATGTCTAGGTTCTTTACCTACACAGATTGCTAATGATGATTGTATATTTATGAAAATTTTGTATGTTTAGAACAAAATAATGTCTTTGAGAAAATATGGTAATAGTTTGTAAAATTTTGGACTACGAAAAAATAAATAAACAGACAAACTTTCGCTTGTTATGTTAGTAGGAGTAAGATTCATGCCGATTCCGTCTCACCCGCGGGAGAATTCCCTATAAAATTACTCCACGTCTAATCATGTTACGCGTCTGGCAAACTAAATAAGTTGAAGTATTTTGAATTTCTATATTTTTGAATAAAAATATTCTTTGGTGAACGAAGTAATGATTGTCCGTACACGAATAGAGTTAGCAGTAGTTTTTAAATGTTTGTGCTTTCTTTATTTTTTTTGTCAAATTGTTGTTTAATATCTCTTATAATTAATTAATTCTAAAATTCTATGCTTTATTTATGGTAAAAAGTATCAAAACAGACACACTATTTTACCTTTTATCGCACAAATCTTTACATCCTCTCATTTGCGGACAATAGAAGTATCACAAACGGATGGACTGAATAATATTAAACATCTGTGTACATTGTGCATGAGATGTATTTTAGTTATACTCGTAATATAGCAAGCAGACGCAACGTAAGCCTCTTATTGTATTATGTATGTTTGTTCGCACGTGAACTTTTCGAACCATGCTTTTGTTTGCGTGGGCTTATATTGAAAAAAGAGCCCTTATCACCTGTTATACGGTTCATAATTTTAAACAATTACTCTGCAATCCGCTTAGTGAAAATGCCTAGAACAATGTGTTTGGACGTGAAGATGGACAAAAGTTCTGGTACCTATAAAACTTTACAATAAATAAGTTAAACCTCTTATTCACAAACTTCACAACCTCGTTGGTTGGTGAGTGACGATTGAAAAGTTTGAATGAAAACTATGTCTACAAGGCATTTTGCCTGAGATTCTTAAAACAGATCCTTCAAGAGCTGGAGACAGATAAAGATTCAACTGAGTCTTTCTTACAATGAACAGTGAAACCCCAAAGTTTTCACAAAAATCTATACATCACTACTTATATTGTGACAGTGTGAGGGCATACCTTTACCTCGTAATGATGTTAGCAGTTATAAAACAAAAATTGGGCATGAGAACAAACCAGCCGTCTCTTTGTTAGTTATTAACGAGAATGTTTTGGTAAACACCCTTGTGTACTGGGGTGAGGATTTTCGAAATAATTGCTTTGACAATCGGTAGTGACATAAACACAATTGATTGTTTTGTTTCATATGGTTACATTCACATAAACAGTAATAAATATAAAAAAAAACACTTATTATTATTATCGGGATTAAAATCCGCAACCTCAGCCAGAAATTTTGTGGATGTACATATTTTTATTTTATAATGTGAACAAATATAGTTAATTAGCCCCGAGCACTGAAGCGAAACAATGCAAAGAAAAATATGGGAAATAAAACCGTCAGTGAACCAACACGTGCATGTTTATTTTAAAGTAGACGAAAGTTTTGTATCACAATAACTTTGTATCAGAAATACATTAAAGTTTTGAGCTCCTATCAATAGAAATGTTTTCAATGGGACTTATAAACAGGGAACAAAATAAATACAATGAACTTTGTTACCGATATTCCATTTGGTTGAATATTCCAGTGCGTTATGTTGTTTATGTTGTAGTACTTTGGTTTGAATAGCAATCATTTCTGAATTTTCCATCGAAGAATTTATATCATTTGTTGTGAAAATAAAGGAATACAAATAACAGAGGTTAAATACTTTACAACATATTTTGCAGAATTATTTTTGTATTGTTTGAAATGTTGAATTTATAAATTCTTAAGCATTTGTGCATTAAATCAATCAGAAATTATTGGAAATCGTTTTATAGTTAGTCAACACATAGAATAGTTAAACATACAAACACGCCTCTTTCCCGAAAGGTCATAATAATGTCAAATTTTATAAAAAAAATGACCTATCTTTCCTCCAAGAAAAAATACAAATTCTATTAAATCTACAAACATGAGAATCTCAGAACCATGTTTTGGTGCAGGTTGAGTTTCAGTGTATTTTATGACCAAAATGATAACTAATGAATGACTGAGAAATCCAATCTTCTTCTTCCTGCCCTTATCCCACTTAAGTGGGGTCGGCACAACATGTTTCTCTCTTCCATTTCCCTCTATCACCCGTCATATCAGAACTCACTCCTTTCACAAACATATCCGCATTCACACAGTCCATCCATCTTTTCTTAGGCCTACCCCTATCGGTATATCCATCCACATAAATCCAATAAACCCAAAATTATAAAGATTTTATTCCACGGATTGAAATCGTAGTATAAAAGATGCAACTTTTTTGATACGATCTGCCCGCCCACAACTTCTCTCTCGTGCGTGGTATCAATACAATGTAGCCTATGAAACTCAGGGAGAATGAAATATTCTATTTGGAAAAAAAAAATACAAATTCAGTAAATTCTATTACAATTATGAACACAA
This sequence comes from Epirrhoe tristata, assembly GCA_951394285.1. NCBI lineage: Eukaryota > Metazoa > Arthropoda > Insecta > Lepidoptera > Geometridae > Epirrhoe > Epirrhoe tristata. The sequence continues at coordinate 6,534,925 of OX596145.1, forward strand.
AAAATATTTACTACATTACGAAATTCAGTAAGATTGGTATACAAAATGTCTATACCTAATTATAGTAAGTCTCTAACTTATAATGGCAAATTGTATATTTTTAGGACTGCACTCGATCACAACGTAAAACTTCGACTTTACACGTGCATTCCATCCTTCTTCATCCATCGCAAGAAAATATCCTCTGTATTTACTCTGTGGCAGGGTTGCCAACTGCCGTAGCTGCCTAGTGTAGCAAATTAACCGGCGAGGTGAGGTGAGGCGACGTACCAATTGGATTTGCGTCCACGGACTTACAATTTAGGATGCGATGTCATGTTGACGTAATGTATTAATTTTAGGACAGAGGTTATGCTTGTTTGTAGGTTATGTTTTAGGTCATGCTGTGGTTGGAAGATTGTTAAGTTTCGAATTGAATAGGTAGTAGGTAAAAACGAAGCAAATATTTAGAAAGATCAACAATTTAATAGAAGCCCTCGTGGTCGTGCTTGCTTAGTCGTTCTTGATAGATTGACAAAGTTAAGCAACGTTCGAAACGGTCCGTAAGTGGATGGGTGATCGCCAGTTGCATTTTCATCTGAGCGCTTCCGTGCTTTGGAGGGCACGTTAAATTGTCGGACCCGGCTATTTAAGTCGTTGAGCCATGACGGAGGCCTTAAGGCGGCCTAAAAACTCCGTCACCAGAGTTGGCCACTGACTCATACGAACTTACTTTTTTTTATAGTAAGGCTAGGCTAACATGCTTATTATAAGTCTTTAATGAATAAATTAAACGGGAATTTAAATCCAATATGTTATCAATAATGATGTGTTGAGGCTTGATATCTTATGGCTTATTATTATACTACTCATTATACCTTCAATATTACTAATATTGGTTCACAAAAGAAAAAATACTACTTAAGATTGAAGAGTATGGTCTATTCTAAGCTAACTTTTTCAATAAACATAATCTGAAACTTATGATCTCTTCTTCCTCACGCTTCATATCAAGCAGTAAGCTCATTACGTCATCGCCTCAGCACTAAGCCGATCGTATAGTATACGTCTCAATAATTGCGCTCTAATTGATTTGCTTTGTATATGGATTACCAATTAATTAGGGCGTTATGTTGGACAAGCTTCTCGGATGGACGTTGAGGGTGAGTTAGCATTTGGTGCCATACAAATAATAAATATAAATAAATATTGCTGGACTCTTTCACACAGCATCATCTAGCCCTAAAGTAAGCAGAGCTTGTGTTATGGGCACTAGATGACTGATATAGTTTTTGTTTGTAAATACATACATATTTTACATAGAAAACACTCAGACCTGAGATTAATATATGTAGATCATCAATATTTGTATATTCGTCTCACAGCGGGGATTGAACCCGCACCCTTCTGCGTCGCAAGCAGACCTTCGCCCACTGCGCCACAGAGGTCGTCATGTCGAATGATAAGATATGTTTCATCCTATGTATTCTTTATAAACATAATCTTGGTTTTGTAGAGTGTGTTTGTGCTGGTAATTTTTTTTTTATCATTGGTGTATTTTTCATGTACTCACCTCTCTCTCTCGCTCACTCTCTCACTCTCTCACTCACCTCTCACTCGTACCAAATCACGCCTATTTATTAAAATATGCAAAAAAAACCTCTGTTTTCCTTCGTCCTTACAAACGGATGTCGATTTACTTAGGTAGTTACCTACTCTAGCTTTACCATTAATTTAATCTATGTTACTCAGACAACATAGATACTATACAACAGTATTTTTCAAGTTTTATCAAAGTCAAATCTATCTTCATTCTAATGTAGTAAGATCTCAAGGAGCCTTTAGCACTGTACTGAGACACAATAGGCTAATTATAATGTAACATTATAAATCTTGACAAACAATCACATCTCATCTTGATACCACACAGCCCTACATAGGTAGGTACCACCCTCTTTGTGTGCTCTACCGTCAAAATGTCGTAATTTGCACACACATAAAGGTCAGAGCTAATTGGCAATTAATTACAAGCCAGCCTTGTAATGATGCATCGGCGTATAATTGTACTGAATTGTGTGACTGTTTGATGGCTGGAGTAAAGTTGCTCAAGGGTATCAGATGAAAATGATATGAAAATTAACACGTTGAGTGCCGATGACGCATTGGATGCTGTGGCTGGGATCGGAGGGAAAGCGTAAACGAACACTGAGACGTTTACGCGTGTTTTGAGTAATATATTTAAAGATAATAAATCATAAAATCAATGAAAATCGGGTGCCAATGACGCACCGCTCACCAAGAGAGCGTGCTGTGGCCGGGATCAAAGGTACTACAAAGTGTAGCAGTGAACGAACATTGCAGACAAAAGCAAATAAATATTTACGCTAGTTTTTAGGAATAGACAATAAAAAGTATTCAAGATAATGACCTCACGAGATCTTGACTTTCAGATTTTCATAAAGGCATATGATCACTATGGATCTGGCATTTAAAAACTGAATTTCTCTGCTTATCAACTTTATGAAGAAGAAACAATAAAACGAAGTGTAAATATTGTTCAGTTCTCGTAGTTACAATTTGGAATGTATTATGTTCATTCGCTCGCTGAAATAAAATTGTAGGTCAAGTCGCATAAATAAAGAGCAAGTAGATGTAAGAAGGATTCCGTATAATGTGCGAGGGTCAGAAGACGAGAACCGGGTCAGAGGCTTTGGGAGGTCACACTGAAAGGTTTTACGTGCATTTGAAATGACTGCAGATACTGTTTTGACTGAAACTGTACTATCAACACGAAATCCAATTTTAAATGAATAGATCTGATTCTGAAGTACATATTAAGTACTAGCTGCGCTCCCGCGGTGTGACCCGCGGCCTATGTCCTTCCCTGGGATATAACCTTTAATTATGCCAAATTTCAGATTAATCTGTTCAGCGGTTTGGGCGTGAAAGCGTAACAAACAGACAGACAGACAGACAGATAGACAGACAGACAGAGTTACTTTCACATTTATAATAGTATATATAGTATGGATGTAGTAGCTAAGTTTCTGTAAATAAATATACCTTTATCTATAAATCTAAAAAAAAAACATATTTAGTAAATATGTAGTAGCTTAGTTTCTGTAATTTAAAAGATTAATAAATAAGCCGTCTAAAGGATTTGGTGTCTAGACTATGATTAATATCAAAAATTCTAAAATATATTCTTAATCTAAGGACTTTGAGATTGAAAATTGTATTAAACAAAATAATATAACGAAATTATTTATTTCTCATTTTACGCATCATAATAAAACATCCAATAGACCTTTATAAAAACATTAAGTAACTGAAGAAAATCGTGAGCCACATCGTAAAAACAATGTGAAGAACGAAAACTCGCTAATGTAAGGCGTATTATCATGAATAATAAAAAAAAGTACAGTATCGTAAAGTGATGTTATAGAAGTACCTAATGGCGGAAAAACGTCCCTTGAGGGCTGAATGCGTATGCTCTCCATAAAGGGATTCAAAGCTAGACATGTCTCAAACAAAGTGGGTCGACGACAGAGTCGGTATAAGCAGGTACAAGTTACAAAATATACAAGTTACATAAAATAATTTGTGTAGGACGGTATCGAGGATGGAGGCTAGAAAAAAAAGCGGTCTATTTTACCGTCACGAAACATACATCGGCCAAAACGTCACAGCGCGAAATGCGCAAACGCGATACAGTCCGTAGATTACACTGTTAGTACTAGGATTTTAATATAATTTTTTTTTATATATTTGACAAATTCCAAATTTCAAACTTGAAACTTCGTTCCTACCGAATGTTCCACAGAGGTTCCACGACACTCACGTACTTTTTATTTAAGTCACAATATTCATATTTTAACAGATTTTGTTTGACAGTATTTAAAATAATCATTTGAAATTAGCAATTGATCAAGAAAGGCTGACAGCATACCTATGAAGAAATAATGATAAACAATATGTTGCGGTGGCGAGATGTAAGTATATGCGAAGTACGTATTTCAAAGTGCCTCTAACTACCCCTTTAGACATGTCAAGGGATCTCGAATGACTTGATCTGAGAGAATGTCTGTGTGCTTTGGGGATACAGTCGTTATCCTGTTTATTTTTTCAAGAAAAGGGTCAAAATATTACAAATGCACTGTCATCAGTATTTTGCAATTCTTTTCAGAACTATCTCCCTGCTATACCCCTCTCCTCTGGGTACAAAGTAAATTCAATCTGTAGGCCGCACTCCCAAATCACCTGAACACTTTCCACCGAGAGTATTAGGTTTACGTATAAATCTAATTTGGATATATTTTCTTACATTTCAAAAGTTATGTCTATTTTGGGTGTACTTTTCAATGCAAAGCAGATGGAAATTTGGGGCAGTGTGAAGATTTTGCGACGGATGTTTTGAATTCTTTACGAAAGTGTCCTTGGTTATATTTCAGAAAGATGTTTTAGTATGTCAAAAAAATATGTTGGAGTTGGTTATATTAAATAAAGTTATATATAAATAAAGTAACAATTGAATAACAGAAACTAAGCTACTACATATTTACATATATTTACAAAATACAACAGAATAACTACAATATTAGCGATATGGTCGCTTTTGTACAATGTTTTATTTTCTTTGTATTTTCTTTAATGTTCTTCTTATCAGAATCTGTATATCTACGAGTATAACTAGCAGTTATATACACACGTGGTGTTGATGTTGATTCCATCCCACATCTGAGTTTCTATATCTAAATTTATTTTATGTCATACCATTTTATAGTATATCTGGGAGACCAAATCAAACTGTACAATAAAACTCATATAGCCACATATGTCTTGCTTTGTCCCATTCGTATTGGTGTGTAGAAGAAACGGCGGTGGCATACTGATGTGCTACTTTTAAATTTATTACTCTAAAATCTTTGCTGAAATGTACTCTGTCGTTACTTTATCGATAAATCCAGATTAATAAAATGGATGTAGTCTAGGCTATGAATTGGATGTTTTAGATGCTTTTTTTAGTTACAATGTGGTTTGAAGTGGTCAGTTTATGGCTGCAATGAAGCACAGTTAGTTTTACTATAGTAAACTATTTCAGTAACATACCTATGTGTATCAAAATTATAATCATTTATATAATCATCATCTCTAAATGAACATTAAAATAATTGCACAAAAATGTGTTTTTATATGTAATTTCTTAAACATTTCAGTAGAATATTCGTAAAACAATACGAATAAATTGATAATCAAACGATCCTATTTAGTGATGTTCCGTCATTACCGACAAAAAAGTTATAATATTAAAGGCGTGATGTGGGCACCTATTCACCCTACGTCAAAATCACTTAACATAACAAGCATTCACTAATGGCTGTTTACCACCCTGCACTAACAATCCCTTTCATCGATAACCCAGCGTTGAATGCACTACTCGACTACGCTGAATAAGAAGTAATGAGTTTTCCTTTACATCGCGCCACCTGACTTCTAGTCTGCCATCCGACGCCTCGTAGACTTTACTAAATAAGATTAAAATCTTTTTTACTTTTGCACTGCTTCTTATTTTCATTCATTCGTAGACGTCTGCTTTGGTAGTGTAAGCTTACAGTGGAAAACTTTCTGTTTGAAATGAAAGACTTGCATCTCAGACGTTTTAGGGTCTGCAATGAAATCCTTAAAATCGGCGAAAGTAAAACAAAATTAAGTTTTGTTATACCAATTTGTACGTGTAATTTTAAAAAGTTAAGAAATGTAAAAAACTGTACTTAGTTACTTTCAATCTGTTTAAATGTATTATTTATTTAAAAGGCAAAACCACATTTAGAATTCACTTCACAACCTTTATAAGAGATTTAATAATACGGAACCCTAAAAAAGTATCTAATAAGGCTGAATGAGGCAAAATATGTATGTAAAGCTCAGCCTTACACTATGGTAAAGATATAAATTTCAATATGTTGAAAGCTAACTTCTACAATGTGGGCATGTGCTAATGTATTTGGACTCATATCATTGACATCTTCCAAGGATCACGTGCATATATACCTACACATAAAAGATCTGAAAGAATATCTAGCGCATCCTGGGAAATATAACCATGATCATGTTTGTTTTGTTTTATTACCTTCATGTCATAATATAATGTTTCATTAGAATGTACAAAAGCAACTGCCTTTAAAATTTAATCATGATGTAGACTCGACGAACAAAGAACACTAATTTCACTTAACCCAACCATCGTCGCGTTGCGTCTCGCCATTTGTAAACTATTTGTATGCGGACGAGTGTGCCGAGCCCACTTTTCTTACTTTCCGTGACGAGTGACTGCGACCGTGCTCCACGTTCTAGCTATCACAACTGTGACTCATTGGCTCCGGAGCCAATTTTATTTTAGAATAAGTTTTGTTTTCGCCACAAAATAAAAACACAACACAAATTAAGTGACTAGAGAAAGTCTTAAAAAAGAGGCTATGTTTGGTTGCGTCTATGTGAGTATGTTCACTGATAACTCCGTCAATTTTACTCGTATTCTAAACCGATTTGCAAAATTAAATCGAGTGATCTTTTGAACAGGCACTTTCGTATTTCAATATATACATCAGCAGTACTTGCTCGTTTTTTAGCTACCAAAACACCTTTACCCTAGTGTTGTGTATTCAAGTGTACACAATGTCACAATTACGATTCAAATCGATCGAATTCAAATTCAAAAATTCAAATCAATAACATTTAAGAGCAGCACTATTAGTATAGGACTATCCTTTATCCGTGAAACTGAGCACAGTGTTGATTCTCGTCGCATCGGTATTTATTTGCAGTACGAATGAGGCGTGCATGCTCCCTGAATTAAATTGCGTTCGTGAGATCTTCGAAATTCGCTTGATTCGTTGATTGAAAGGTATTTCTGGTACGTGATCTTTAAAACTGATCCTCGTTTGTGAATTCCAGTCTCAAATTTCATTTCAACAAATATTCGAGGCGATATTGTTTCTATTAATGGAAATAGTTTATTTGATGTGATGTGTTAGTGGATATATTTGAAAAGTTTTGAAATACATAATATTACCTACTAGATTTAGTAATATATAAACTAAAATCAACATAATAATATTACACAAAAAAGTCCAAAAAGTATATTTCCAAACGATACCAAAGTTTTTCTTTCATTCTATGAAACGTAAACCTATTTCTACGATATTGTCTGCTATCGAATAAGACAGCAAATAAACCATCTCACGAACTGGCTCCAGCGTTCGATGCATTATTGTCAAGGCAATAAACTGCTACGAAAACGACAATACTACACTTAAGTTTCCCATAAACGTTATATCACATCCTATGGACATTGTTATATAGATAACTTGATACTGCGTTTCAAGCCGGAACAAAGTACGATATAACGATCGTCAGAATGAATCATGGGTAAGCTCACTTCAGTGTAAGCGGCTTACTATCGGCATGCTTTGATTTCGAATATTTGAAGAGGCCTGCCTACACAGTATGAATTTAAATTCTAGTAAATTATGATAGTGTCGTTTGTTATGGTTTGCTTAATAATAGCAACATCATCATCATCATCATGTCAGCCATCTAGTGTCATAGTGAACATAGGCCTCCATCGATTTTCACAGCGATCGATCTTGTGCTGCCTGCACCCAAAAAACAAACCCAATAAAAGTAATAAGTGGAATTAAAGGTTTTGTTGTAACTTTCACACTTATTGTCAATGTCGTTCGTGTGGATAAAGTGGATAAGGCTGAGAAGGTTTAGCCTTTGGGCCTATTTCATCTCATACCCTTCCAGGCACTACAGCTTCCACTACACACACAATATGTTGCAGGACGATGTATGAATCATCAAGTTAAGATGTAAAATGTATGTTAGTTCGTTATTTATTGAAAACTACTAACAAGATCTAAGCTAGGTACATAGCGATATCATACTTTTATTATTCTACATAAAATTTTAGTGTCCTGTTTGTAACGCTACGCTAGTGTTTGTGGCGGCAGTTATGCACGCTGTGGCAGTTTTACGAGAGATGAGGATGTACTCAATTTTGAATAAAATTGTACAGTTATTAAAGATATCAAGATCCTGATAATATTCCTAAGCTAACCGGATTCGGTTGACCGAATAAAAGAAACCCATTTCCTAATATGTTAAAGTATTTATTATGTTTATTATTAGTTACATCATTTAATTATCCTCCAATTTTCCTTATACTTTGGTTAATCTACATAGTTTCTGTAAACAAAGGTTGAAAATAAAATAGTTCATTCGTATCATTTGATAAAAGCAAACCAAATTAATTGAAATAATAAACAGAAATGATTGAAAGAACGTTCAGGAAATAATTAATTACAGCGTTTTTCTTCTGCATGCTTACATTGGAATTCTGCATGAAATATGTTTCACTGTAGGGAAAATTGTTTTAATTGGGTGAAAATGAACGGAAAAATATCGTTCTATCCAACAACGTGATATCAAATTCAGGAAATACATCCTTGTAGAAATGTTCTATAAAATTGGCCTGAATATTCCTAATGATGATTGAACTATATTATTCATATTGAATTGAACTGGCACTTAGACAGGGAGCCAGTAATTGAATACTCCTTAGGAATCCAAGACCGGCCATCACATAATGGCGGGAAGACCGCGAGGGCTCTTGCACTAACTTGCACAAATGTTTGTTTTAGAGTAGGGTGACCATTCAAATTTAATCTTCAGAGCTTACCTATATTTTTTTAATGAAAAAGACGACAAAAATGATTCCAAGAAACTTAATTTGCACTATATTAGGAAGCGATCATGTACGGACAAAACATGCCCGATATATGTATATTTGGATTTACCACTGACTTTCTCTCCGATATCTTATAAGGATTGACAAAATTTCTATAGAATGAAGATCTTCTTCAAACTAAAGAAAATTGTTTAGTTTGTAAGAAAACATATTTATGGTCACCCCACAGCATCAAATGCTCAGAAAGTCCGGCAAGACGCCGGTCTCACGGTAATCAAAGTGGGGTCGGTTCTTCTTGTTCTATAGGTACACTGAGTATTTCTAGACTTTCATTACATTAAATGACATAATATTTTATCAAACGCTAGAAATATTATTGTCAGATCTTAACTTAGAAATGGACGTACGGGTAAGTATTAAAAAACATAAAGGCAATAAATTTTTTAAATTTTTATATTAATTTTGTTGGAAACGCGGTCATAATAGGTAGTGTTAACTTAGGGATTAGTAATTTTTTTTATTTATATCGATTTGAACTTATGCCTTCGATTCGCATTGACGCTTCATCCAATGAGCAATCGATGCGATAATTGAAATGCGGAGGAAAAAATTGCTCGCGAATATTTGACAAACACATAAAATCCCACAAGTGAACTAAATAATCCTCATTGAAATGAAAGCCTGTGTACTGAACCGAAGCGCTGTGACTCTGAATGGAGGGTAAATTAATAATCATATTACTTTTTTAGCGGAATGCAAATATTTGATGATTGCGGCAAACGGTGGCTGCCGATATGACCGACCAGACAAAGATAAAAAATACTGTGGAAGCCGGCTTAAATGAGTTTACATTGTTGATGTTGCAGATGGTAAGTTTAAATCCAAGCATGAATTTCGGTCGTTTTTTTTTATTTATGATTTGACACGAGGTTTTAGAGGTGAAGAAAATTACCGTAGGTGAACTAGTTAGTATTTTATTAGGATGCAACTTATCACGTAATGTAGACTTATCACAGATAACAGTGTCCAGCATTATTTATTTGTTTATAACACCGCGCTCACTTTGAATTTACGAAATGGCACCAAGGGTGTTAGCCCGTGAGAACGTGGTAAATATCCCCATGGGCCGATTCGCCGTTTCATTAATTTTTAACAGAATCACGACACCCTATGTGACTACGGTTAAATGGTGTGTTGTTTAAGTAGTTTTTTTATGAAAAATATACTCACAGTGCGTTTGTTTAATTGAGTGAAAAAGTGTCTATGAGGATTTTTTTAATATTCCTGACATACACCTTAATTATAATAATATAATATGCACTTTATGGGTATTGCGTGTCATTACAATATTTATGAAATAAATAATCTTTGTATTTATGTACTAGCATAGGTACCTATGACGAGCACTGAACGTGTTAAGCAGATTCTGTGCAAACTTAGCGGGTCTTCAGAGTGTAAACTGAAAGCGGCCGAAGCGAAGACACATTATCTAATATGTATGAGCGCCGCGTGCCCTTTCATGAAAATATTAAACAAATATCGCGGCGAAGCAGACTTGAAACGTTGTGGCTATGAAATGTGAGTCGAATACAAATGAGTGTGATTGACCGATTGTACGGTAGGTGAGTGTAAAATACGAGCAACAAACGGAACTATGTGCTATTTTTTGGAAGAATAGTGACATTGAGAAACTGTTGTGCACTAAACGAAACAAAGGTTTCATAACGTATTCATCGGTCTCATAACGAACCAGATTTATTTTATGTTTTCGCTCACTTTGAGAGATGAGAGAGTTGTTCTAGGAGGACCAATTTAATGTGTTGTAGCAAAAAATATTTTAAGCTAGAAACACTTGCATTTAAGATTATTTTCAATGCATCCCAAAGTTGCGCCCATACGGAATATGAACCCACGACATTTAGCAACTTACTGCATTTATTGTAATTAAAATGATTTCAAAGAAATTAGCATTTTAGGAACAAAGATGTGGAGAAACTTAAAACATAAGGTATACTGATTTTGTTAATGAACTAACTAGAAGCGACAAAAAAAAACTAAATGACACAAACTTTTGAATTTTAGTCTATCGTTCATTTCATAGCTGCACCGAAGTACACAGTCGGCTAAACAAACCTCGTCAGATTGAAACGTTTCTACAAACACTACACTCGTAATGAGACCATCCAAAGATATCGTGTTTTTATTTGACTGAATCACAAAATAGCTTGTTTTCACAAGTTTTATTGGACTAAGATAAAATGCGCTAGATAATTAAAATTGTTTGAATGTGTTTTAATTCTTTGGTTGATTGAATTAGTTTGTTTCTAATCACTGAATTTTAAGACGCTAGGGCATGGTAGACATTCTTTTCAGCTCAAGTCACTGGAAGTCAGACGCATGTCCGTATACAAACATGGTTGGCCTGCAATTTACACCTGTTTATGCTAACATTTTGCCGAAATTATAAACTACAGGGGTACAAATCCAATGGGTTTCGATTGTACTAATTGGTTCCTAATTTTCTTGGTTGTTAAAATGAAGTGGTCACCTAATAACCACATTACGAGAAAATCGTAATATTGACAATTTCATATAGTATTCCTCAAGTTTTTTTTCCTAAGCCATTCGTGGAATGTATTGAAAAAGGCGATCAAACTTTTACGAGCCCATAATCGCGCCTATTACAAGGGTCACTTGATATTTTTGAAGCGAAAATCCATATTTTGGTCGTAGTAATAAAATAGAAATTATCGTTAAATTTCTTTCAGTGAGTTGACCACGGCATTGAGTTTTAGATTGTGGTACTCTTGCTCGGTACAGATCGACTATTCTAGATTACCTTTAAAAATAAAATTTATTTGCAATGACGTGCTTCTAATTATCTCTTCTACGAGTATAATATCTTTAAATGACTCGTTCTGAGAGAAGTCTGCAGAGGAAGTTGGAAACAGTTTTATATTCACAATGGTATATACGTAAGGTAATACGAGTAGGTAAGCACTATGAAAATAATTATCATCTAAGTTAAAGAAAACAAAGAAGATTAGAATATTTTCTATGGTATTCCATCGTATATCATTGAAATCTTTTATTAGTTTGTATGCAGTTCATAATAAAGAAAATATGTTTTCACTTTATTAGCTCAAAGAGGGCGCTTTTGTCGCGTAAAAACAGTGAGCAAAACTCTACTTTGCTCACACTATGTGGAAAAGTGATTTGAATTTAGAATGCTGCAAGCGATGAGAATCGAATAGCATTAGTAGGCCAAGATGGTCTGGTTTTTGGACCTTAGCCTGCCACTTGCAAAGCAAAAAAAAAGCGGCAATTGGTTTTCCTTACATCTTGTATCCTTTTGCTAGTAAGGTGAAGAGTTGTATGTATCACACGAGAGCAAAATAATTTGTTGCTTGTACTTTTGAATCCCTCACTACACTCAGGATTCTAACGTAGAATTCTTCGCTTGTTCGGGATTCAAACTCAGCACTCGCAACAAAAACTAATTTTGCTCTATTGTGGTACAATGTACTATTTTATAATAGGTATTGATTAACATGACAAACTGATGCACAATGTTGAATAACATAAAGTAATTACACAACTGCATATTAAAAGCTCAAAAGCTTCACAAAACGTTTTAAAACTTTAATATTAACTTCCATAGTGACCTAGCTATATTTCCTGAAACATAACTAAATAATGTGGAACCACACGTGTTTCCTGGACATGTAAAACGTGCGCTACAAGTAACGTGAGCTGCGATCACAATATGCAACCCTTACAAAAAATCGGATGGTTCACTTCACATGTATTGGGATTTTTTTTTTCTTTTCTTAATTCTTAATTATTTATTGTACAAATAGTCATACACAGGATAATAACATAAAAAAAGGACATCTACAAAGGCGAGCTTAACCCTACAAAGAGTTTTCTTCCAGCAAACCTTTGAGGCTTGAGAGATGTGCAAAATAGATAGTGGGTACATGTACAAAGAGAAAGAAAGAAACAAATATTTTTATTTAAAAATATACGTCAAAATATAATAAACATACATAAACATAACATAAAAAATATACATAATATATATACTAACTAAGTTATAAGTATAGTGCATGGAATTGAATATAACATACAAAATACATAAACAAAAATAAATATAATAATACTTTTAAAACTTTTATGAATAATTATTTTGGAGTGTCGCTGTGTGAACCGGGTCTATTATTTGACTTTTATTTTGATCTAATTCAGGAGGTTTTGAGATGTCTATCGAAACTTCTTTCGTCCACTTGACACGTAGGTATGTTTGTGTCAAGTACACGAAAGAAGTCTCATTGACGGCACACTTTTATTTCTATCACCACACTCGTTCGAAAGAACTAGTTACACTATAGGAAATAGGAGTTTCTTGTAAGAGCTATATTTATTAGCTGGAGCTCACACTAAAAGCGTGACTACATTGTACGGTACTCAAACCTAATAAAGTTAAACTCAGGTCCGCACTCTGAACCAACTTTGATTACATACACGTACCATCAACTGGTCAACAGATTTCGTTTTACTATCAGCATTAAAATGCATTAAACCGTATTCCATACAGCGTTTGATCAACCGAGTGAACGAATCTCGTTGTCGTTTGAAGGTATTTCTACATTATCTGAAAAGAGCTTTATGCTTCATTTATCGACCCTGATTACGGCATATTATCTCATTTCCTTTTAAACTCAGAGTTACCCAACAACATCGACTTACATTCTTTAAAATTCATGAATTACATCGAAGCACATACAAGCTCATAGTACAAACATTCTAAAAAATTATACTAAAAGTGTGTGCCCCATAAAACACAGTTCGCCACCCCGCCCCGCCGCCGCCCCGCAGCCGCCGGCGATACGCGGCGCGTGATCTCGCATGAAACGGGAGGATTTTCAACCTGAAACCTCCCGATGCTAATGCAAACGTTTACCAAACTTTTGCACTCAAAAGAATGTATTTGTGTTTGCCGTCCATAAACGAGTACGTGGTTTTGAGGAGAGTGGAATGAATTACACGTTAGTAATGTAACCGAAGTCATGATTGTGTGTTGTGTAATTCAAAAATGAATAAAATTATATTGAGATTATTGTCACATATTTGTTTAGAATTATTTCAAGAAACAAATAACTATAAGTACTGAAATGTTACCATGAAACTTACTGTTTATTAGCGAGCATAATAGGTACTACGTTTGGAATATTCTTATATCTTCGAATGAAAAGACTCATATAATATCGATCGAACTTCACTTACTTACGAAGTTCATTTGATCGGTATATAATTTATCACAACAGAACCAAAAACCAGCGCTTTCATAGTTATGGTTTCAAATTATTTGAATACTTGCTTTGCCAAAAGAGCATTTCAATTTCAACCAATTCTAATTTAAGAGCATTTACCTACTGAATGTTGTGCACACAAAACAAGCAATTATACAGGACTCCATAGAAAGTGGCTCCGTCACAGAATTCACTTTGATGTACCTATCAAAAGCTGTGTAACTGTGTAGGTATCGCATTTTGTAATGCTATACAAAATGCTGTATCGAAATTTTGCCATTCATTTCTGGCTCGTCACAGATATCGCAAGTGTATTTTATGTAGATAAAACCTACACATTCACAACGATACATTTTATAGAAAAGAAACAGTAACGCTTTGAAGGTTTCATTATACTGACTAAAACTAAAAAAAATTACGACACATGCCAACATGCTCCCAAAAGCGTATCACGATTGACCAAAAAATATTTTCTAAATTACAATGGTTTTCGGATTATTATCCTCTTTAAATTTTACTAATTATTATTATAATTCGTTTACTTAGAAGTTAAAATCAATAATAATTATTTTATTAGAAAATGTCACTATGTATCGAGAAAACTCGGCAAGAATGTGAAGCCGGCAGATCGGAGCTTACAAGTATCTCATAGAATAAACTCTGCAATTTAGATTCACGAATGCTTTTTGTGTTTGTTACTGCTTTGAATTTCGGCAGATAACAGATTACGAAAATAAATATTTGTTCAATCCAACGGAACGGTATGAATGAATGTATTTTGAAAATTATTAAGATTGCTGGTCTATTTTCGTTACATAAAGTACCTCAGTTTATTTGATTTTAACCATGATTATCAGATCTTAAATAATATTTGGTTTCTATAATGAATTCCAAAAGCTCAAGTTTATTTAAATAATCAAAGTAATAGAATTCTCGGTTAATAATTTTGCTGTGTATTTGTAAGTTTTGGCTTAAGTTTGAACTTAACTTACTAAATAGTATATATCCAAGCAATATTATCAATAGTCGCAAACATTGCTTGCGTCTAAGGGTGTTTGCAGAATAAATTTATCGGTTCACTCGATATATCTCAATGTAGCACGGTAGCACTAAGTACAGACGTATCCTCTGTACTTTGGGTAGCATGTATCTAAGTCAAATGTCTACATTGTCAATAAAACGTTTGGTTTAAACTCAGTGATGAGAGTTTTTTCAAATGATGCTGTGTCAAATGAGATTTTATCTCAATAAACTACCTAGTGTCGTTGGTGTTTTTTGGGAGATCATATAAATGTAAAAGCAGTGATTTTCCAGCTGTCGAATGATAAGACTATAATTGAGGAAAAGACCATGGTTTTGCCAACTATACTTAGCGTGGGTAAAGAGAAAAACAATCATAAAACTCTTTTTAACAACCAGGATAATTTTATGGGCTTCGATTTTTACTCTATGAATCAGCATACTCGAGTTGAAAATCGAATAAATCAAAGAGAAAACTATCATTAAAATGATCAGCACGCTGTCACAGAAGCCGTAAATATCGGATACAAACGCTGCGAATCGGGTGCCTATGCAAATTTCATTTGGCCGTAATCCACTCAGTGAGATTGGTGTTGATTGATAGGCGCAAATTGGAAATAGGCCGGAGCGACAAACGCCGCATGCAGCAGCGACAAAAAGGAGGCTGTTGACGCGTTTGAAGGTTGAGCTGCTAATTTTCTGCTGATTTAGCGCTGTTTTTCACTCGACTACGGAATCGGAATAATTTTGTCAATACTCACTCAGTCATTGTGTCATTGGAATAGAGATGAACGAAAAATACTACTTTAAAAGTAAAGTTGCCCGAGTGGATAAGTGCTAAGACTTTTGATCCAAAAGTCGTGTGTTCTTTTGGCCGTACATCAATGCGTTTTTCATTTTAAAAAATGTATTAGGCCTTCGTCGTTTATAAGAAAAAACTTATATTACGCCAGTAGTACATTCGAACTAATTTATATGTGAGCGAGCCTTGCATCCTAAAAATTTGCGGATTACGTTTTGTGAAAAAAAAAAAAACTGTGGCTCACTTTTGACGGGCTGAAACAAACGACGGAAAAGCCGCCAGCGACATAGTCACGCGTCAAACATGCGCAAAAAGCAGCGCTCACTCAAAAGGACTGGTTTCCAATGAAAGTTTAATACAAAAAGATAAAAAAAAACATGCAGACACGGGGTACTAGCAGACAATTAATCAATATAGATTAATTTTTAATTAAAGTTTTACCGATAAAATTAAAGGCTGTTTTTTTTTAATTCAAAATTATTCTAGATAGCTCTAGAAAAAGTATTTATCATCTATCGTTTCGGTGACGTGCTTCATCATCGGGATTATTATTCAGATAGGATGTTTAGTGATTATTGCTTTACAGTTGAGGCTTTTTCCAAATCGGTATAAATTCAACATTAAATAATACACTGTTGAGCTTTCAACACCGCGTTGTTATTAGTTTTAACTGCTTTTTACAGCTTTAATTGAAGTTGACGCCGATTTGTTATTTTATCGCTGGTTTTATTTGTTTTTCACCACTGTGTAGTATTAAACACGGGTATTTGTGGGCAACATATTTTTGCGTGTGTTATAGTTGATTACATGTATAATTATTGACCATAAAAATGTAATTGAGCTGATGAATATAGGGTTAACACTTTTATGCCGTTGTCATATTCGACTTTCGTTCCATCGTAATTTCTGACTAAATTATTCAAAATAGGCTGGAAAAAATGCACATTTCAATTATAGATTTATATGTGTAATCTAAATAGTCTGAAGATTTTATAGCTTTTTTTGTTCATGGTAGTACCTACGGGCATTTGGCTATTTACGTTACGAAGAAACACATATTTTCCCAGTTTATCTACTATAAAATAACTAACTGTACAAAAAAAAGCATACCTAGATAGTATCTGAATTTATGCGGGTCTATTTTGTCCGAATTATCTTTATCCATACCATCGATAATTATATCAAAACAAACAATGTAAACTGTACAAAAATAGGCGATTATTTGTTTTTTTCCTTATCGATAAGACGGATGATCTTTGCTTAAGACATTTATAGCGTCGAGCCAAACAGCTTGATCGCGCCCCCGGACGTCGATTGAGATTAACGTTTAATCGATACGGAACCCTAATTGAGACAAAAAACTGTCTTAATCCCCGCTCTGATGCTGACTCAGCAGCAAATAAAAGGTTTATTTTTGTATTTCTTTAAGGAAAGTCCCTACTTCCGTAATAATCAGATACTCAATAAGGAAAATTGAAGATTTTTAAATTGGTACTGATTATTTTTGTTTAAGATTTGAGAGGAGTCATGCAGACACAGTGGTATTTATGGGTTACATTCGACTATAGATTAGAAACCTGTCACGATTGATGCTAGAATTTCCTAAATAGTTATATTTCTTTTATTTAGTCTTTTAATCAAGCAATACACATGTACCTTGTTCTTTCTGTAAGTGTCTTTGTTCATAATACACCTTCTCTTTAATAGTACTCACCCACACAAAGCAGCACAACTGTATCCCAGAGGCTTGTTAGACAATAATCTTAGATCTTTTATGTATCCCAGATCCTTTGAAGATGTATTTGGTAGTGAGTCATTTCTGAACACATGGTACATGCCCAGTTTGCACTCGATATATCTATATTTATTCAGTCAAAACAGTATTTATCGCAAGTCTTAAAAATTCCAATGGCAGCAATTCCATCAGTCATTGGAAAGTTTAGCAGTTAGAGTAACGACAATGGAACAGCAAGACATAAAGGAGACTGGGGGCTTCGTGCCGCGGATGCGAGTCGACGTCCCCATTGACCTCGGATGCAAGTCGCACAATCGTATAGGAAATGGTGTAAGGGAGCAGAGTAAAAGAACAAAAACTGGGAATGTTAGAAGCCTCTCTGTGCTGGGCTATCTCTATCTAGCCAGTAAAAACCTTAGTAAACTTTTTGGGCTTAGTAAACTTTTCTATAAATGGGGAAGAGACCCCAAAGGTATCACGCCTTGACAGCTTTGTAATAACAGGGTCCACTGTTCTCCTACCGCCTTTCCTACAAGAAGCTACCGAGACCCTACGTTCTTAGTGATAAATAGTTAATACTAGTGCATTATATTGTCTTTGATAATACTAATATTACTCACGTAAAAAGTGACAAAGCAATTGATATTATTTCTTTATCGGGTGAATACGGACCGGGTGAAAACGAGACTGGTGGAGTACGAACCGGACCCAAAATATTGGATCGTGGATATTGCATAACATTTAGTAAAAGTTTTGATTGTAAATTAGAATTAGTCTTTTGGTAAAATAAGTTTATGGTCGTCATTTCAGCTCATGACTTGTGATGTTAGACAAATTAATGTTAGCTCAATAATGTATTTAAGCTACCCAGATTTTAGTTATTTTTACTTAATGCTAGTTACCGCTATCGCTTACACCTTAATACAAAACACAAGGAGACAGTGTAATACTCTGTGTCGAATTTTCCGGAACAAGTACTATCCGTGAAACAGGGCAAGCCTTTGAACTTAGTCACTGTTAACTAATCGAATACTGACTCGACTTTAGAATGTGTAATAACCTTTACAGAGCTATAGAGTTGAAGCACCTGATCTTTCTGAAATGAAACTTTGATAGTTTTTGACAAAACTCTTCGGTAATTATTTAAGTCATTTTCAATGCAAAGCCCTTTTTTTTTGTGAATAAATAATAATAATAATAATAATGCAAAAACTACCATGATACCTGTTGTTTATAGTTTCATAAAATCGTCAAAAATACGTAAGAAGGTAAGCTTAACCACAAAAGAGTTTTCTTCTAGAACCTTTTAGGCTTAATTTCGACCTTTCTTTATTTGTGTATTATCAAACACTCACAATTTATGTAATAACAAAAAAGTGCATATATATTTGAAAAAATAAATGAATAATTGTAAACAATGTAGGACATAAAAGAAGTGCAATAAGCTTTCTTAGCAAGTACAGAAGCAGAAGTGCAATGAATATCGATTGGCGTACAACGTAGACTCTATTCTATCAGCAGTTTCATTACATGTCATATTATCTGGTAATAGAGAATGAATAATTTCTATTCGTCAGGCCTACTAGCCCATACAATAATTGGAAGCTTGTCGAGTCAATTCAAACTTTCGGTAGCATTTACGCCGCTCTGCAAGTCCTCTGGCGAGTCAATATTAATCGAGGATCCGTCAATTACCAATGTTTAGTGATGCTGAAAATTGTGGTCTATCGAAGGGCCTTACAGATATTGATCTTTCAAAGTGTTACTTGTTTACTGCTTACTCAGATCAGGTATCTGAAATGTATTTGTATTGAATTTGAATGAAATTTCTTATTGGTATAGTAACATCCAACTTGGTCTGTGGAAAATTTTGCAAAATCAGATAAGACATGATCACAACAGGAAGCTTTAAGGCTTGGAATTCTTTGAAATCAAAATCTTTATCTGAGGGCTTAGCGACACCATCGTTCCAACTGAGTGTTTTACGACACTCACGTACTTTTGTATTTATTTATTTACACAAAAACACATCATACTTATGTATACATATCAAACACATTTAAATTATTATATACTTATCACTTACTCATTAGAACTTGATTTACATACAACAAACTTCGCGTTCCTACTAAATTTAAACTTATGCAAAACAAATATGACTTTGATACGCTGTTAGTTGAGGTTGAGGCAATAGATAGTTTTAGGAGACCTCTAAGTTTAAGTACTAACAGAGTTGGTATTGTTTGGTTAACATCCTTGTGTAAATTATCACGGGTGTATCTAAAGTTATTTGATTAGTTCAGTACATTTTACTTCATAACATTATGCGTAGATGTAAGCGTAGCACATGCTACGGTGTGCTACTTAGTAGCAATGTTGTTTAGTTTCATATGAATTCTTAAAAAACGCAACAATACATTATATTGATTTTATTCAAGAAGTTTGCCAATTTTTTTATGATGAGTGGGTCGACTCTTGACCTCAAAACTTACACAGGCAAGGTCTACGATGGAGCGAGCCTACCCAGAAGAAAACACTGATACCGTTTTATTTTCTAAAAACCCATGTATTATTGATGTTTTTTTTTTTCAAAATGTAGCCTTTAAAACTCGCATATCGTTATTGTTTAGCAAAAAACAAAAATCTGGCCAAAAAAGTTAACACAGAGAATTGACGGAAATTCAAGATTTTACCTCATAGCTAGCAAATGTACCGAAATTCACGTTTGTAACGTTGTTTACGTTCAGCTCACCTGCGACTTCGTGTAAACATTTAATATCTGCAGGCTGTATCGATGGATTGGCGTGCAAATATGTGCTGAGTTGTGTCGCGCCTATCTGTGTTGCTAGGAGAATGAAAGATTACTTTAAACAAGCTGAAACGAAAAAAAAAAACAATATGAAGCTCTCGACTGTATTCGTCGTATGAGATGCTAGGTATATATATGGATCTTTATAAGCATTAGAATAAAAATAAAACTGATGAAGATTCAATTCACAGAAACAATTTCTTTACAGCGTTAACAAATTAACAAACAAACAACTCCCGGCTTCATAGACGAGTCAATACAAAAAGTATCTGATGAGATTCGGGGAATGGTAAACAAGAAAGTTAAATTGTTACAGCTGGGATAATATTTGGGCAAAGCTAAGGGTCAGCTCACACTGAGACTAGCTGCCTTCACACGCACAATCTTTCGCGAGTGATTGAGCGTACAGGATCGTGCGCGGGAAAGCCTGTACATTCAATCGCGAGTGATTATTTTGATGCTACGCGTTCTTTCACGCGCGATTACTCGTTAGTTCTTGTCAAAACGCAATCGTGCGGGAAAACCTGTACGCGTAATCACGAGTGATAACTTTTTTGAAGCTTGAAGCTACGCGTTCTATCACGCGCGATTGGCTGTATCCCTCGCGATAGATTATGCGTATAAAGGCTGCTAGAGATACCATGCTGCGTCTCTTTACTGTACTAACTGTAGAGCTAGAGACGTGGTGATATACAATAAAAAAAACTATAAGATTGTACCATATTTCAAAAAAGTGCATTAGACGCTCTCTTAGATCTTTTTTTATGTATTCCAGATCATTTGAAGATGTCTAAGGGGGTAGTCAAATACATATTTGACACATGCTTCTAGCAAAACTCATAAATAATATGTGTAATAGCACTCCTTATGTGTTCTGAAGGATTAATAAGCGGTAATCTCATTTTGAGACCTTTTATCCATACCCAAGCAGCAAGGTACGTAAAGTTTATATTTCCTTTTTTTATATGACACGTATCTTAATTATTATATTATTATAACATAATTTAATTTTACAGTAACACATCATAATGTTTATGTTAAAACATTTTAGTTTATCCAACTCACTGCAAACACGATATTCAAAATTAATAATCAAAAATAGGTAGTGAATCACGTTTTACTATAATTAAAATGGTAGTCTGAACACAACGTCAAAGCCACAGCTCGCTCAATTAAAAACATAATTGAGTATTTGGCGAACGAGAACGCACTAACTTTCACTTATTCTGTGGTTCATGCTGTTCGATCGTAGAAACTGTTTAGTATTCTGTGGCTGGAGGGTGAACTGGGAACAACACGGTTAATCGACACTTGAAAATACTTGAAGTTTAATTTGGGGAGGCGATTTAAGGAGAAGAGATTTTTATTGTTTATTGCTGTTTCGTTGTTGTCGCTTCAAATAAAAATTTGATAACAAAATAAGATTAGTTAAGAAATGAAAGAAATAAGAAAGTATTTAAAATACATAATTATATAATTTGTTTAGTACTTTTGGACTCTATACTTGACTCTTTAATATTTTAAGTAAATCGTTATTGATGCATTTGTAATGGTGTACTAATGTAGGTTACAAAATACAACTTGTAAAATAAACTACATGTCGAAAATCTCCAACTCCAATATAGTATTTCAACTTCCAATCCTAGTAAAAAGGATCAACCAATAAAAATGAACCTTGCTCGTTTATATCGATGTGTTCCGCTCCGCATGAGAGCAGGCTGACACCTGTACTGTCACTATCACAAGTGTAGTCTTGTATGGATGTAAAGCTTTAGTTACACTAGCGTTTGTTACCAGAAAGTATCAGAAAATAGTAAATGAGGTCTTTTTATAGAAAATCTGTTTAATAATTAAGAGGTAATGCATGATCCTGCTACGAATATGAGACATTTGACACAAAAATATCTTTATGAAATTCAAAATTATTGTACTTATAGAAAACAAAGCTGAGCATTCTAATGAAGGTCAAGCGATATTTCACGCATGGTCAACTTTTGACTTTATATAAAGCTCGAGTTCGATCTTGTGTGGAGTATTGTAGCCACCTTTAGGATGGATTTGCTAAGTATCAACTTGCTTCACCTGACTCGGTGGAGCGCAAAGCCAAGAGGGTCATAGGTGAAGACTATCTTGCCAAAGTAGGACTCGACAGTCTGAGCCATCGTCGTGAGGTAGCGAGTTTGTCTGTCTTCTACAAACTATAGTACGGTGAGTGTGCCCAGGAGCTACACGACCTTATTCCGCCTTCACCGTCCTTTTATAGGGACTTCAGACGCACAGCTTACTATCATTCTCACTTGGTTGATATTCCACTTATTAGAACTAAGCGCTTTCAAAGTTATTTTATTATGCGCACTGCGAAAATTTGGAATCAGTTTCCAGCGTCTGTATTTACGCTGAGCTACGACCCTGTTGTTTTTAGAAAGAGATTTAATAGGCACCTTCTTATACATATACACTTCTTTAAGTCGACCGTTTGTCGACGATGCTGTGAGCAAATGAAACGTAGGTTTAACTGCAGCTACAAGGCAATTGGAAAAGGAATGAAGCTGTCCTAAGACCTAATATGCGACTGTCATTTGAAATCGGTTTTCCTAAAGTGCAGCCAACCAGAAAGTACATTGCATTTGTGGAAAACTAATAGAAAATATTTTTCAAATTTAAAACAAGGTAACGATTTTAGTTTGTAAAATCTCTGAAATTGTTTTTGGTTGCAAAAGAACTTAAAATGTTTTGATGTGTTAAATATTAACAAGTAGAATAAAACATTATTAATATTATTATATTAATTCAATATAGAGGGTATTGAATGAATACCTATAATTATAATGTAATGTAAAAATAAAAATATGTATTTGAAATAGACGTGATACCTACGTTTACACGGGGAAATATGAAGGGAAAATTTTCTGAAAACGTGATATTCCCGAAGCCATTTCATACATC
Source organism: Epirrhoe tristata (assembly GCA_951394285.1). Lineage (NCBI taxonomy): Eukaryota > Metazoa > Arthropoda > Insecta > Lepidoptera > Geometridae > Epirrhoe > Epirrhoe tristata. The sequence continues at coordinate 6,558,280 of OX596145.1, forward strand.
CATCCCACCGACATGATGAAATCGAGATTTGCGAAATCAGAAAACTTTCCATGAAGAAAAAATATTCATTATAACTTTGGTATACACGGTAGTCATACTAATTCTCAGAGGATATATGACGAGACTGAGACTAACAGACGCAAAAGCAATTTTCTATGTTATTATTTCATTTTGCACCTGAGTTGACATCAAAACCTAATCTGATAGTAATTACTACTGGAATTATGTATATGTTTGGGTTGATAACATTGATTTAGAAACGTATTAGCCTAGCGGTATTAAGATATACCGCTACTTTCTAGAAGGTGGGTTCGAAACCCGGCTAAATGAATGGACTAATCACATAAATATGATTTACTCGTATCGACTTATTAAAATGGTAAAGCAATGGTTTATTTAGGAATATACTTACTTTTGACTTCAAACACAGACTTTAAACATCTTGTTTATAATTCTTTGATGACTTACCTAAAACAAAAACATTTACATTTATTACTAAAGCAAACTAAATGAAACAAATGCATCAATTATTTTCATAAAATCCATAAAAAATCTGACAAGACATAAAAAAAACACCTAAAACATTTCTATAGAAACTTTCCCTATGCAAATCTCACAAGCGTTCTCTTTGTTTGGAGTTCCCGAAATAACTCAATCAGAACCAATCCATCAAGCTGTCATCTTACACCGAAACACTTTTCAGTGTACCACAGTTACAGCCAACTTAATGCTTGGCTTAGGGCGGATGTACCCGGGGAAAGTTATTGGTGCCATGGATTTTTGCAAGCTTAAAACAAGCCTAGCTCTTACTGGACTATCACTGAATTTGACATGGAGATATTTCAGGTAGTGAAATTATCATAGAATTAAAACTATGCCATTCGAACTTTAGATGCAGTTCGTTCATGCAGTAGGTACCTATACAGCCTATAATACTGAGGGATACTGTACCTTCCCGACTGTTAAAAGTATCCATGAGCCTCCATTTTATAAGCGGGACAGCGAGTGTGATTTGTTCGGCGTGTGAGAAGTACAGATCTATGGATACGCAACGTCATTTACAGCTCCAAAAAACTTTTTATCTAATTACAAGTTAATTAAACAACCATTCGAAAATAAAAAGAAGAAGAAATACTTGTAGGTTTCATAACAAAACAAAAACCCACCAAAAACAGTATCCTGTTCCTGAGATAAATAGCAAAATGTGTGCAAAACATGTATTTAAAAAAAATATATATTATCTCTAAAACTTTCACCAATCGTGTTTTAAAAACACGTAATCCAAGATAAAAGTTCCAAGTATAATTTCCCTAAATATGAAGGTAGCCTGAATATGTAGCTCTCACAGATTCTGTGATAAATAACTACAAAATTGCTTAAATCGCTCCTACGCACTGTTTTAAATTGGGTGAATAGTTCATAGATTACAAACTTAACCTCGTTAGAATACTTTAGTATGGACATTTTTACCTTAGTGTTGCACGAGAGAGCGTTTGCTAACATTAAATTGTTTAGTTTTCTTCTTTAGTTAACCATTTAATTCTTCAGAGTTTGAAGACAACAAAAGAAAACATTTACAGGTATTCAGTTAGCAATCGATCTTAGCTTGCCAAAACCATTGTACGTCGCATATTTGTTTGGCTTTGAAAAAACATTTTGGTATAAAAATGTTTGACTTATAATGCATATTTATAGGAGCCTCTTAAAAATTAAAAGCAAGATTCTTTGTACCAAGACATATTGTTTTTTTTTTAATGATGAATGGGTCGGCTCTTGACCTCGAAACTTACACAGGCAAGAGTGAGGTCTACGATGGAGCAAGCTTACCCAGAAGGTTCCTATTAACTCTCTTCTTAAAAACAACAGGGTCGTAGCTCAGCGGATATACAGACGCTGGAAGCTGATTCCAAATTTTTGAAATTGGAATTAGAATTCTTTTATTTGTGTCTCAATTACCAAATACCAATTACAAATAGCAACTTTCATAAATTAAACCGGTTAGTATTCGTATGGGCGGCAAAAGGCTTACAATGTGTCTTTTCATGCAGAAGAAAGCCAATGTGTATCGGCTTACATCTAAAAAGAAGAATGAGCGAATAATGGTCTATAACTGAACAGTTCTTTCAAATAAATAAAGCGTAATAATGTAAGTATATCGAGAATCTTAAACTATTTTTCCGTGCAGCAAATATCTGGAATACGCTAAAGGACCGGTCACTACACTTATGTTCACGGACGATTTCTCACGATATTTTAAAAGGAATTTATCGAGGCACGATGGAAATTCAAATACGCGAACGACAGAAGCTCAGAGGAAACATATTACAGAAAGGTCACTATGAATATGAACAGAATTTTAAAGCGCGATAATGAAAATAAAGTTGTAGAAACGCATTATAGGTTACTCTTTTATCAATGTTTTGTTTTTCGAAATGAGTATGTTATTTACTTTACCTTTTTGATATACCGTCTTATTTTAAGAAAATGTACCGAGTTTAGACTAAGACTAACTAAACTAACTGTCCCTAGAAAAATGATCTTTAAATGCTCGTACATAGAACGCTTTTTTGTGGTAACAGTTTTGTTTTATGGGTTCAACTAAGGTTTAACGATTTTGTAATAAGCAGCATAAAGTTTTTTGATTAGGTCATGTGACTGTTACACTAAACACTGGCTGCTTTGCTAGTTTTGAATTTAAAGAGTTTGAAATCTGATAAAAGTGTGTGAACGGAAATCTCATAGTTCAACGCGCTGGTTTTCTTATCGATCCTACATTATCTATTAAATTATGAGTTTTAGTTTATTGTGTTGCACTATTTTTCGTCAGTTTATAAACCATTAACTGTTTGCAATCATCCGTTGATATGATTAATGTTAATAAGTACAAGTGGCTCGCAACATTGCCACAAATTCTGAAGTTTAACTGAAATGCTCTATTACATATTTTCACTCTAAGAACAAAGTATTTTATGTCTTTTTGTTGAGGTCTCTAAAATTTATACCGTAAAGGAAAGATTATGGATTTATTTGATTCAATAAAAGGGGCTTCTGAGGGTTGGGATTGAACTAACAACTGTTCTTAGTACATTCTCCCTGAGCTCACAAAATGCTCGGATAGATAGGATTACTTTTACGATCTTTGAACAAATTCTAACTTATTTATATATATATAGACTGTTTCGCGTCTGCGCACTTCGCACTGTGACGTTTTGACCTATGTATGTGTCGTGACGATAGAATCGAACGCTTTTTTTACAGCCTCGGCTTGTACGCGGCTGGGATTCAAACTGCCGAGGGCTCGAATCTCAGCACCAGTATCAGTAAATATTTTGTTTTAGAAAAATTACTTGAGTAGGTATATGAGTTTCAAACCTAGAGAGCTTCTACCATATTATGGGACATTTAGTCGTAATCCCGAATAACAAACAAAATCCGAGTTCTATATACCGCAGCAAACCATGCCGCCATTCGCGCTCCTATTTGCACTTTTAAATAGTGCAAATTGAGTTATGAATGCATGCGACGCTCCCCTGGCATCCCGCAGTTAAACGCAATTATCTGTAACACAGGGGAATGACGTCTGTCTTCCCCGGGCATACAGGGCTACTTGTTCAGATTGAATAAGGCTTAAGTATTTTAATGCCAGATACTGAATTACGTAGATTTAGTAACTAGCTGACCCGATCTACTCTTTGGAATAGTAACCAAAGAAACTATAATATTCTGGAAAGATTTTTTTCTTGTCTTAGTTCATACCATTTTGGTACAGACTGAGATACATATTTTTTTCTATTTTTTTACTGAATAAGTTAAGTATATCCATTATCAGGTAAGTTTGCAATTTTTTAACTAGTTATAATAAAATTATTTACCTACGGAATTCTCAAAGCGTCAATGTGAAAATTACTTTTAAGTTCACAATAACCAGATACAAAATATTTTTACATGAAAAGTATCTTTGAAAGCATCGGCACTATCAATAGTCTACAGCGTCTTCCAATTCCAACCTAATTGGAGTCACATTTTTCGAATTCCCATTTTGCTCCTTTTGAGAAACTCGCTAGATTTTATCTAACAATATTACTGTCTGCAAGTCAGTGTTAAATGTTTGTGACGGGTGGGAAGGGACACTGGTGGACAATATCTTTCGGAAACAAAATGCCCCGGACTGCTGGTCTGATACAGAGATTCAACTTCGCTAAGAAAATAAAGCTGAAAGTGTTTAGGATTTGTATCAAAACATTTGGTTTTAGTGTAGTGTAGTATGACGACCTCTGTGGCGCAGTGGGCGAAGGTACGCCTGCGAAGTTTGCGGGTTCGCTCACCGTCGCGGGACAAATATTTGTATGACCTACAAATATTTGTCCAGGGTCTGGGTGATTCTATGTATCATGTATGTATTTACAAACAAAAAGTATAGAAGTAGTTTATCAGTCATTCTAGTACCCATAACACAAGCTTTGCTTACTTTGGGGCTAGATGATGCTGTGTGAAAAGTCCAGCATTATTTATTATTATTGTTAGTAAATACACACAATTGTTAGCATAATTTTAAATATGCTACTCTGAGATTTTAATCCAAATAAATAAAAGGCCTTTTAGCTGACTGTCCTACACTTTTTTATTAGATAAGTTAAAAGTACTTCGAGTATTATTTTTTTATAAGTACGGTCAGCGACAAAAATCTCAATCAACCAACATACAATTTGCGCAACACCTCATTTTCTATAGCTTACATGCGAATTTATGTCAAAATAGAAACATTATACTTGTTTATTTTTCTTGATTTGAGCTTCTGTATATTTTTTCAGTGTTCATGTAGCATTAGGAAGTACGTGACCGTTACAATTTGTCAGAGGTCATTTAGCCATTCGATGAGTTCTCTGGCCGTAGAATTTTATTTTGAGCGGGTCCTGTCTGGTCTGAATCGCCTCCAATATGTTCCAAATCACCCTATTTGCTACAACTTTCTTTGTAAACGTTTATATTGAAACTTTGGGAGTAAAACGAAACTGTCAATGTTAAAGTTTATAAAGTAACGTTTTTATGCGTTGTTGTCTAATCAGTATTGCATTTTTATTGGAACGAAGTTCCTTTTCGGACGGTATCGAGGATGAAGGCTAGAAAAAAAACCGTCACGACCACAGAATTCTCTATACTTAGTACTTAGTTTATCATTTCTCTGAACACGACACACATAGGTCGAAACGTTACAGTGCGAAGTACGCAGACGCAAAACAGTCCATAGATTGTTACACTTACTACTAGTTACACACTACTGTTAGTACTAGAATTTTAATATTTGTCAATAATTTATTTGATAAATGCCAAATTTCGCAGTTGAAACTTCGTTCTAACCGAGTGTTCCACGGAGGTTCCACGACACTCACATACTTTTTTTTTGTTATACGTGGTTATAATATACAGTGCTACGCTTGTGAGCGTAAGAAATTTATATCAGTAAAACCTGATAAGTATTATGTGCCTCAAATAAGGTCAATAGTCTTGAATGAGTGCAAAACGTATGAGAAATTAGTTTTATATATTATGTTCAAAACTTAGGCCTTTACATCTATATTAGATGATTTATACAGCGTCAGGAGGCAATCCATGCCTACACAAAGGGACGCTGTAGTGCCTCGGACATTGTTTGAGATGGAATAGGCTTGCCCAGCACCGCACCTAAGCCTTCCTCTCAGCTTAATCAGCTAGGCCCACAGGAAAGACTTAACTTAACGAAGAAGGAAAACATCGGGAGGAAAGCCGCAGCTTAATCAGCTCCACACGTAGGTATATATGTTCAGCACTTAAATATTAAGCCGTGAATACAACAACAAAACTACCGCAACCTGACCTTAGCCGAAAGGACCAACTCGGCGCAAACAATTACGCCCTACGTTTAAGGCACTCCACAAAAGAAATTACTTCATTCTTTCTAAATTTCAACTTCTCCGGCGAACGTCTAACGGGCGAGAGTTATTTATCTTAGCTGCCGTATAATAGAATTTAATTAAGTTAGGTGCGACATTGCTCGCGCGCTTGGAATTTTGCGAAGTCGCGCCAACCCGATACAGTGTGTACATAGCCTTATGTAAACGTAGTAATACAATTGCTTTATAGGTTTGAAGCGAGATTAAAGTTTAGAGGTTGTTTGTGATATTTTAAAAAGTTTACAAATCTTCTTTTATATAATTACTAGCTGACCCGCACGCGCCTTCGTCTGCGCATTGTTTCGTCAACGATCTTTGGAACTGCCTTGCACAACCCCTAAAGGGAGTTTTTCAATTTATACCGAGTTTAGAGTGAATCGGATCAAGGAATAACATTTTCCATATAAACTGGACCACCCTGTATACTTACCATTTTTCTGTCATAAGAACCTTCTCCTGACAATAACAAACACAATAAAAAAAAATAGTGAAATCGGTCCAGCCGTTCACGCGTGATGGCGTTACCAAGGGATATAGGGATTCATTTTATATATATATATAGAGATATGCTATTTCTAGGTCGAGATCTACACCTATTTCGAGTTTCATCGAAATCGGTTCACCTGTTAAAGATTTTAAAATGCATCCCGAAAATTGCACTCATGCGCGATTTGTACCTTATACATATAGAAAATGTCTACCGTACTTGTAGACAGTCCATTACATTTTCCAGTCTGGCGAGAGCAGTAGCATTTTTGGTATGAGATAAATTGTGTGATGGCGTTCACGTGCCGGATAGTTTCAAATGACCTCTATACTAAAACGCCTTTGTATCCGATGACAATAACTGAGTAGAACTAGACTAAAATGAGATGAACAGAAAAACAGATTTACTCTCATGTGAAAGAAAAGAGCATCATATTTGGCAACCATTTGACCTTAGACGCTAAAACAATTATGCTTAACAAGGTTAGTCTGTACAAAGTCAAAGTCAAAAAGCATTTATTCAGTAGGACTGCTGGGATCACTTTTAATTGTACTTTAAAGATCCCAGAATCATTTCTTGTTCAGAGCCATTAATAAAATCACGTAACTAAAAGGTTGATGGAAATAAATGTGGATGGATATGTGAGGCGAGGTAGACCAAATAAAAGATGGATGGATTGTTTGAAAGAAGATATGGGTAAGAAAGGAGTGGATACGGAGATAACGTGTGATAGAGAAGAGAACGTTGTGCCAACCCCGCATAAGCAGGATAAGGGAAGGCAAATGATAATGATGAGCCATGATAATAAGATATTACTACTGAATATAGTGCCGAAAGATTTTTTGAAATTAAAAATTAAATCATAGGATTTATGTCTTCCAGATTAAAAACATTGCCTACACACACAATCTCCATTGTCTACAAAAAGTATCCTCACAAAATCCCTGGCCGCTTTCATCACGAACTGATCAAATTTCCGCCACTAAGTTCAAAACAGGAAGACGAACTTTACTAAAGCTGTACAATGTACCGGCTACTTTACACTTGATGCTTGTTGTTCGATAAACCTGATCGCACATTTGGGCGCGCCATAAGCGCCGCAGTCATTTATTTATACAAAAAATGCTGATGTTGTCAGAAAATGCGGCTGGCTTCTGACGTCTCAGCATTTTCTTCTATTGAATTGACAGTTCGGCGCGGACAGGTCTGCGACCACCCTAAGATGCATGTTCTATTCTATACTATTATAATATGTCACAGGTAACTTGTTTAATCAGCCGTTTAATTAAACTCCTAGCCATTTCATTAAATGGCACCGTTCTGAATAATATTCAGCCATTTTAATGAAACAGCTAGGCAAATGACTTGGAGCTATAACGTTTAAGCACTTGCCTAGCCAAGTCTATAATCTTAGGTAATAAACTTTTTTTTTTATGATATGATAGGTTGGCTCTTGAACAAACTTACACAGGTAAAAGTGAGGTCTACGATGGAGCGAGTTTACCTACAAGGTGCCTATAACTCTCTTTTTAAAAACAAGATATTATAAGAAATTATATTAAAGATATTATATAATAAGCATAATTAAACTTCTAGTAGTATTTCACTAGCCTAACAAGCCTAACCAACTGATTTTGATTTAGGAGCTCCGATCGTCGACGTCTTCTTCGACTTCGACGAGAATACTATAGTTACAAAATCAAAGCTAAACTCTGTCCGCATGACAATAACTTTTAAGTTTAACCGAATTACACCCTTTGCACCTAGTAATAAAGTCAGAAATCCTCAAAACATCATTCATATTACTTATAAAATGTGGAATTAACGTAGTTTCTGAAAAACGTTACACATTAAATTTTTCACGAACCACTCATCCCATGCATACTTTTTGTAAAACAAGTATCAAAACGAAAAAAAAAAATTAAAAGTATTATGAAACTGTTCTAAAAGTGTCCTTTAGATAAAATCTCCCGTCAGTTTTGAAGCGCTGACCGGAAGATATGCAGAACCCGCTGTGTTCGCGAGTTCAGGCTACAACGCATACCTAATTTAGTCCCGTGGCTCTTGTACTCATTCTAATTTTAAAGTATTCCTGTCTGAAATAGGTACTTTTTCATAAAAGCTTTGAGGTTTTTCAACACAAAGTCGTACTGCTATATGTACTGCTGTGTATTATACGAGTATACGTAGGTCGATATACGAGTCACCTCTAAGCTCCGATCGAATTCTTGTGTGTGCTTAGTACCTATTTATTACGTTTCGGTCGATACATTATTAATTGGAGTTCAGTTCATTTCAGTTCGTTTTAGTGTTCAGACCTTTAGAGTACCTATCTATTAGGGTTAAGTGAACAGTGACGACACCCCATATAATAAACCCTAAAATTAATTTTAATTTGAGTGCAAATCAAAGTGACTCCTGTAGGCAAAGGTTCAAGGCACTGTTATCACTTAAAACACTTTTTGGTTTCATCTTCGGCGAATTTGTCGAGATAATTTAAGAATGTTTTATGGGCAAAGTTAGGGAGTCCTGGTTATTGAGTGAATTTTTATTCTCTTCAAATTGTTTGGAATTCCACTGGTTGTAAATTTTAATAAGTTAATTTGTGAGTTACGTTCAATCTTAGCGATGGAGTTTTAAGGCTTTATATTTAGGTTTAGTAAAAAATATGAAGCCAGTTATTTCTTACACTTACACTTAAGCTAAACGAAGGTTCAATCGCCTAAACTATCGTCACATCATATTAATTTGATTTTTTATACAATAAAACAGAATACAGTCAGCTATGTTGAAAGTTCAAAGTGATCCCAGCGGCTAGCTGATTACCTATTTTGTGACCGCTATGCAACAGGCGTAAATCGCGCAGTTTCCGCTGTCATTCGTCAATTTTGTATTATCTATGAGCAGCAACAACAGCAACGATGAGCAACAGCAATCGAGCACAAGGTCTCCCTCTGCCGGACAATCGGCGAACTAAAAAGTGCATTCTGATCGTATTCTTGGTACAATTTGGTATTCAAACTCAACCAAGGAATGTCAATGATTCTCAAAGAGTTTTATACACACTAATAATTTTTAAATAGAGTGAAATATAGAACGCTATCGTTTTCAACTATGCTTGGGTACCTACCTAAAACTGAAATGATTCCAGTGTAAGTATCCATATCCATACTATCCATACTTACTTATAAAGCTGAAAGTAACTCTGTCTGTCTGTCTGTTTGTTATGCTTTCACGCCAAAAACACTGAACAGATTAAGCTGAAATTTGGCAGAGTTAAAAGTTTTATCCCAGGGAAGGACATAGGCTACCTTTTATCCTGAAAAAATTAAAAAATCCCGAGGGACCGCGGGTCACACCGCGGGAGCGCAGCTAGTTGACTATAATTATGACTAATGTAGGTACATAAACATAAACGTAGTGTAGTAGTTACGCATGCCAAAATACACTGATCGATATGACTAGGAGCAGGGCATTGTATTGTAATCCAAAATGTACGAAGCACCACAACTCCACGTACAATCAAGCATCGTCAAGCCTCGCAACATCAAAAGCCTTTTGAAATCCCCATTTCATTGTATTAACTACAAACAGGGATGGAAAAGTAATATGTGATAGTTATGAGAGGAATTGATTAATTCTGCCTGGGGCACGGGTCGCATCGCAAGTTCCAAGTATTTATGGAGCATTTACACCATGCGATTTTTGTCTCGTTTTGCTGAGCTGACGACGCACAGTGTCCGAGCGAGCGTCGCATTTACAATTACTTTTAGCATCCGATGAGCGTTAACACGTAAAAAATAGCAGTGCGACACTAAATCGTATCGGTTGAAAATTTTCTATGTAAATGCTACTTTAGCAAGGCTCTTTGTCTTTGCAATGTAAAATGAACTTTATCATGATGATTTTATGATTCTAATTTGGAACGCAGACTTTAGTAAACAACGGAACTCGCGTAGTAGAATCGGGAGATATTTTGCTGCAAATAGTAATCAATGGTCTCATTGATTTACACTAACTACAAACCTTACCTATATGTACATCACCTAACTACAGAAATAGTATTTGTTCAAATTCCTCGAAGCTAAAGCAAACCAACAATGCGCATGTAAAAGATATTTAGGTATCACTAAATAGCACGCTTCTGTCTGTTATAGATAATTTACAAGCTTCTGTAGGTTCAACTGGATTTCGTAAAGTACAAAAATCTGTCGACTCACGTAGACAAGAGAACCTTAAACTATTGATTACTAATTTCCTTTACCACGTTCTGAAATTGAACAACCGCTGCTTAAGAAAGTGCCGAACAACTTGGGACTTTGAAGGTTCCCCTTGTGTAAATAAGAACGGAAGCCTGCAAGGGGAGGGGGGAAGTCGCGAGCAGAAGGCCTCTAGAATAAAGCTTTCAAAAACTATTTAAAGGGGCTTTGGAGCAATTGCTAAGGATGTTTGTACCAGCTCTTGGCAAAGTAAAGTGGAATTTTACAGGTATAGAGTTTTTGCTTTGATATTAATTGTTTTGGTTACTTACTTTTTGATTACTTAATATTATAGCGATCACAACTCGCATTTAAATATACACACTTTTTTTAAGTAAACTTCACTCACTCAAAGGTAAGTAAGTACCTACAATCATTTCAATACTACACACTTGTAAAACGTGTGACTAAACTCTACCTTATTTCAAACATCCACCTTTTAATAGTTATCGATAGATACATACTACAAAAGCTGTTCCATCTAGTAACAAAGGTATAAAATACACTGTTCCCATAACCTTCCATAGTCAGTTAATAATAAATGAAAGTTACAGCGGCACTCAAAAAGCTCTTCATTACGGAACTACCCTCACCTTAATCATTGAATATAATAACTCCATCAGGTTGGATGCGTTCGGCGGAACTTCCTGTTTTGTAGCGGCGCGCGGAAATTCAATTATCCACCGATAAAAGAGGGCAAGACCCCTTCTGCCTCTTTTAAGGCCGTTTACACCATGACAGTAGATAATTCAGTTCAAAAAATTTTTTTTTCACGGGTATTAAGTCAGATAGAATAGGAGATCTGATAGGTTAAGAAAAATAAGTAGTGTTTTAAAATTTAAAAGGCTATAATCTTCCACTTACTGCGCTCTAAAGCCGTTTGTATTAGATTTTACGACCATATTTCAATTCATCAAGAATCTTGATCTTCAATGTACGTATTAGAAGTTGCGGAAGGATCACTCCTCGCGGTCGCGTCTCACAGCTTTATGTTGGTTTTAGATAACATAGTCATACACACACACATACGCACACGCCCGCATACGCGCGCACGCACACACTACAAACAGCCAAGGCACCAAGTTTTTAGAAGGGATCAATTTCTTTGAAGATTTTTGTTTTAAGGTTGTAGTATCCTGCGTCTTACGTGGGCGGCTTGACGCGAACGCGATTGCGAAGCGAAATGATGCGATACGATGTGGCGCGCCGCGGCGCGGCAGGTCTGTCCTACGTGCGCGTTAATCTTCCTACAGACTTCAGATTGAGTATACCGGTTCGTGCGTAAATGTCAAACTAAATGATCGTGTTCGCTTCAAATCGCACCGCGCCGCTGCGCACCGGTGACATAGGACACTTCAATAGTAAATCGACTGTTTGTTATTTCCGCACCGCACCAGATCGCCCACGTAAGACGAGTCTTACTAGCGTCATGTAAACAGTCCTTATAAAAGGAGAGCTGAAGTGGGTCCGCAACGTGCTCGCCACGTGAACTTGAAATTTCACGATATTTTGCGATGATATTATTTCAAGTTCCTCCGTCTGAGTTGGAAGTACGATTACTTGCGACGGCGTCTTTGCAGAGTGGAATGTTTTTTGATGCTGATGGTGAAATAGTTTTTGATGAAAGAATGTTTTCTGAAATTGAATTTTTTCCTACGTTACTTTTAGATTTTTGTAAACATAAGTTTTGTTTTCTGATCCTGTGTTAAATTGCCAATTGTAATAAGTTTTTTTTAAATTTTACTTACAAAATCTCCTAACTCGCTTTACGAAAATAAATAGGTATTCTTAACATAAACATCACCGATCTGATTATGATCTGACAAAATTTCGATATGAAACATTCATAAAGTCAAAGTCAAAGTCAAAAATCGAAAAGCATTTATTCAGTAGGACCGCAGGCTGATTACGTTAAAATTTTCAGTAGCGACAGTGATAGCAAAGCGACCGCGACCGCGACGCGATTGGTTACAAGTTGTTACTAAAAGCCGTATTATGGAAGCCTTTTGCTCGCCTGTTGCAAGGTTGTTGCTTGGATGCACATTTGCCGTGAACACTAGCGCCACCAGCGACAAGTAGCAATAAGTGGAAACAAATATAATGCAGTTTTAACGTTATCTGTGGTAAAAATTTTATTCTGTGCAGTTTTGCGCGTCTTTCTTGCTGTCAATGCTTTGTTTTGTTTGTTGACGACGAGTGTTTACTTCACAGGTTTACTTTTTCAAACAAGTAGCAGAAGCCGTATACCAAGAAGTGAACTCTGTATTCTGTGAGTGAAGTGACGAGTGTTTATGTTTACATACAAAGATTTGAAAGATTTTTTTCCAAGAGGTTCTGAATAATTTGGAAAAGTAAGTTCAAGTAATGCGTAAGTTGTAATCAAGTATAATGCGTTGTTTTGTTTTCTTTCTGTCTCTATCATGTTCTTGTAATTTCAGTGGAACATCGAGTTTCCGCCCAGCAAATGGACGAATTGCTGCAGCACCTCATGGCGCACTCCAGCCTTGCCAAAGGCGTTGGCCTGGGAGCGAGATCAAAGGAGACCATAGATCGTGAGTGGAATGCTCTCGCTGCCAGGCTCAACGCTCACGGAGGTGCCACTAAAACTGGGCAGCGATGGAAACGTGTATGAATTCTTGTTTCTTTTCTGTTTTCTTGTTTCGTTCTCAAATCAAAAATAAAATAAAATAAGATTAAATAGCGTCAATATTCTTGTCCAATAGATATTCATTTATAGTATAGTAGGCTTTTATCTCTCGATCTTCTCCAGTTATTAAAACAACAATGACTTTTTTTTTAATATAAGTATGCCTTAAGTTTTCAATAGCTACACTAATTTATTTTAACATTTATTTTTATAGGCCAAAGGACTAATCAATCTTGGGTCATTGAGTTGGAGCAGAGGCGAGTGGATGCTGAAAGCAAGCTAGCTGATGCCGCCTTTATATCAGCAGAGGCAGCGCAAACGCAGGCGGAGGCATCACTCTCTATAGCTAAAGCGCTACATGAGCAAAGTATTATGTTGAATAAATTATGGGACCTTTGTGAAAAAAATAAAAAATGATTTTTACTTGCCCACTATTCTATTTTAGACCAATGTAGATAATATACATAAGACAGTTAGATATTTATTTTATATACTAAAGACCTCCCAGAACTACACAGTAAGTAGAACTAAACACAACTAAGAGTAAGTACATAAATTATCACTAAGTAATAAATAAAGTCAGTATTTGAAGACCTCAGTAGCGCAGTACTTCTATGCACCGTTCAACAGTGTTCCTGACCTTGCAGTGGACAGTGACAGAGTGTAATGTTCCTCAGGAGTCTCAGCGCCAGCATTGACAATAGGGGTCAGAAACCAAGGCCTTAAGGGATACCCTGAGTCACCTGCAAAGAAAAATCAAAATATTAGTAATATAATTGTCTCGGGTCTGGGCGTTTCTATGTATAATATGTATGTTATTACAAACAAAAAGTATATAAGTAGTTTATCAGTCATCTAGTACCCATAACACAAGCTCAAGCTTACTTTGGGGCTAGATGATGAATATTATACTTACTTAGATAACCTTGCACTCCAAGCTCACTTTTGTTTGTCTTCGCTTTGCATATGTGTGGCATATGTGGCTGGAGTTCTTGGCACAATTGAGAGAATAACTCTCTAGAGAGCCATTAATGGGCCTTAAACTCATTGTCCGTCAATGTAAAAACATTGGCTTGTTCTCTGATACTTCGCCGCATACGAGACCTCTCTAGAAGTTCTTCTCTCCTATCTTCGGCATCAAGAGATTCTATGAGTATGACAGCGCGTGCCATATCTTTGAATCTAAAACAAACATTCATTTATTCTTAGGTAGGTACCAAATTAGAGCACAATTTCAAAGTACTTCATGATTTTTAGATTGATTAGGTGATTTAGAGGTTAGGTATTGAATAATATGTAAAAAACAAGGGCCACGACTGATCCCCAAGGTACTAGACATTCTCATTGATTATGTAGCTGTAATAAATTAGAAACAACAACTTACATATCACACACACAACTTTTATTTCACAAAATGCTGAAGAAGTTATCTCAGCAATCGCCAAAAAACAGGTGCTGGGGTTGTTGCTAATTGTTACTTCAAAACGCTTTGCTACCGCTGTCGTGCTGCTGTCAATATTGCTTACATAATACTTAATTTTCGACACCAAATTGTTTTTGTTGGATCACCAAAAATACTTGGTTTCGTTGAATCATATAATAGGAAAGGAATAGGAGTAGAATAGCTTTGAAGTAGGTTAGGTTGGTCTGTACCACGCGAGTGGCCATTGCAGCCATTTGCAGGCTGCTACTCGTAGTTCATCCTCTATTAAAATGTATGCAATGTGAAATTGTTTGTGAGGCCGAAGCCAAACAAATAAGGAACATTTTAATGAAAGAAATGAAATGCTTTTACGATGAATAAAAGAAAAAAGATATTTTAATATAGAGCTGGAAGAAGCCTCAAAAGAAGTACGCGGAATTAATTTTCACCGTATTTTGCGATAGCCGATCCTACTATGACCATTATTTATTAGCCTTCTACTGCATACTATTTATAAGTTACACTAAAATGTTCATACCTAGCTGTAAGTTTTCCCAAAACTTGTAAAATAAAATAAAATAATAAAATTATATTAATAAGAGACATGTTTAAACTGTTAATATGAATATGCATATAAAATTCATATGAATATGCATATAAATGCATATTCATATTAGCAGTGTAAATAATTACAGAAACTGAACTAATATAGTAGCTTGACGACCTCTGTGGCGCAGTGGGCGAAGGCCCGCCTGCGACACAGAAGGTTGCGGGTTCGATCCCCGCCACGGGACAAATGTTTGTATGACCTACAGATATTTGTCTCGAGTCTGGGTGTTTCTATGTCTAATATGTATGTATTTACAAACAAAAAGTATATAAGTAGTATATCAGTTATCTGGTTCCCATAGTAACAAGCTTTGCTTAGTTTGGGGCTAGATGATGCTGTGTGAAAATGTCCAGCATTATTTATAGCTATGCTTAAATATTTACATAAAATTACAAAATACAATAGAATCAGTCTAGCTATTTAAGTTTTCATTAAAAACGATCTATAGATAGCTCAACTGATCTAGGTAACTGCTAGTTCGAAGCGTGCCCAAAACACTGACGGCATTAACACGCTCAATGGCAATGCTGATATATGAATAAATATGAATGAGATTAAGCACCATTAAGGTGCATTTACACGATGCGATTTTACGTACAATTTGCTAAGCCCCGCCCATTAAACGTGCCGACAAGCGCTAACAATGACAAATCGCATACGATGAGTGTTTACACGTGAAAAATTGCCGTGCGATACGATATCGTATGGGTTGAAATCGCACCGTGTAATCGTGTCGCACCTTTAGGATTAAAGACCATTAAAGACCAACTTAACCATCTTCTAAGTTAATAATGTACGATTTATCCAGGCCTGAGCTGTATTTCGATACACTTTGAAATATTTAAAGAGCATAATGCATACTCCTTCACTTCGCGCTGCAAAGAGAATGATTAAGTTGTGTCTACACTAGTTAGAAAACGGCTTACCTTATTCAGTATATGGAAGTAGCTATATTTGGGAGTTGGTTAGGAGAGTTATTTGGGGAACTTTTAGGTAGGTAGGTACAGTACATTATTTATTCGGTTTATGATTTCGAATTACGCATACCACATAAATAGATGGCTGATACTGATGTGGAAATTAATGAAAACTGACAAAACACTGAACTGTTTTTAAGAAAAAACTAAACATTTATTTTTAAATACATTGTAACACATTTTATTATACACGCTGCAATACATGTCGCCTATTAGAATACTAACTGCAGGTAACTTCCTTGGTGAGGTTACCCTTTACCATTTACACCTTGAACGTGTTAAAAATGATTGCACGCCTAATTTTTAAAAGCATGGCATTTGGATGGAAAGGAAATCTACTCAGTCAACCAGTCAACACGAGTCTTAAAAAAAACAACCACTAAAGTCCCACTTAACAGAATGCACAAATGAAAACACGGTCCGTAATCCACAATTACACAGAGACATCAGTAAGAGATTCCGGATAAAACTCGTAATCCGGCGACCGGGTCGGATTGAGCCGGAGCTCACGGAACGTACTCAATGCAATGCTTACTTGTATTTTATTTACGGAATTATATAAAGATGTTAAATTGTCGGTTCATAAATATTGGAGACATAAGAAAGAGATACAATCACTTAAGCAAAGCTTCTCTTAAAAGAACCTTGTAATACCTAGTCACAGAAGAAACACGTTTCCATCACACAAATGTTTGTTTTTTTTGTAATAAATAGCGAAATACGTATTTTTATTCTTTTTTCAAAACTACCCAACCCCGTAGATGGGTACTTATTTATATTTATCAAAGACAGCAAATCCAAAAATGAATTCAGTGTTTTCATGGGTTGGATTGTTTTTTTTTTTTTTTTTTATTTAAATTAGTGTCTAACTATTATTATTAAACCCTAATAATATTACAATCTGGCCAAGTAGGCCAGTGAGCAATTTGTCTCTGACATAGTTTTATAAAGAAAAATATAACTAAGAATGTGTCCAATGGCACTTTTCTTACTGTCTCTAGTTAAGGGGAAGACACTTTGTTCATGTGTTGGATTGTAACAAGGTAGTTCTAACTCTAAAGTTTGTATGACGAAACAATGCGCAGACGAAGTTGAGCCCAGGTCCACTAGTAATCAATAAAGTTGTTAAAAATATTAGTAGTAAAACTAGTTTTTACTGAATTAGGGATCACACGTGAGTCGTATGGATAGCGATAGGTGGGCAGGGATTGTCACGCCATGGGTGCCTGCAGATGGGCGGTGAAGCTGAGGCAGGCCGAGAAAACGTTAACGTGATGACCTGGATGCCTTTGAAGAGGACTGGTGGGACGTGGCAGAAGACCGTGACAGATGGAAGCAATTGGGGGAAACCTTTGCCCAGCAGTGGGATACTATAGGTTAATTTAAAAAAAATCGATTCAAATGAAAAGTAAGTTATTAGTTTTTGGCACTGAGCCTAATAAGCTTTCACAGATTTCCAACCGTTTGTCGAAAGTCAGTGATCACTCGCGGGAATTCGGCTGAGTTTACTGAATCGCGTATCGCGGGTCCTATGTACAGTTAAGCGCTGAAGTATATCTTGGAGAAACACAAAACTTGTATCTTGACGATGATATAAATGAATTATGTTGTAGATATTGTGAGATTGATAATTTAAAAATAAATCAGTGGACAATTAATTGAACATTCTTGCAAGAAATAGAATATCTAGTTTTCTAAATACAAAATAAGAAAGTCTAACACACAACCCTGGTGGTAAAGGCTCGACAGACGAAAAAAAGGTGCATTTCTTGAGACGGTAAAAATATTTACATACTCTGAAATATTTACTCCAATTGTTTTTATTGTGAAAAATACAATAAGCTAGCCGTTTATTGTATTTTTCACAATAAAAACACCTTACTAATCAACTAAAACATTTATTGTAAGAGTTTTATTACATGACAGTACTTCGACATTGTTACTGGACAAGAACTAAAGATCCACTCGTATTTTCCGATAGGGCGGGCACAGTATCATTCAACTTTTTTATTATCTTCGAACAAGCCGGACTCGTTGTATCGATCGGAGAGTCTCTATGGAGATGGGAAGACTTATTATGATAAAGTACTGTTAAGTCTGGTTGAAAGTACGCTTTTGAATATGGCTTATCGTATTTACAATCACAGAAACCATTTGAGACGATTTTCAGACTTTAAAGATCGTTTTGTAAATTTTACAGGGGTTGTCTGAGGTATGTCCATAAATGTGACATACAGTTAAACTATTTGCATAGTAAGCATTTGTAAATCTGAATTTTTGTTTTATTCTATTTACAGAAACTAAACTACTACATATTTACATATATTTACAAAATACAACAGGATTAGTCAAGCTATCTAAGGATCGTTAGAAACGATCTATAGATAGCTCAAATGATCCAGGTCACTGTCAGTCGGAAGCGTGCCCACAACACTGGCGGCATTACCACGCTGGATGGCAATTTAAATTTAAATGAAAAACAAATATCAATTGCAATGATATTCATTTCAAATAACTACAGAGCAAACAAATGAATTATGTCATTCTTTCTCTTCTAACTGGATTTTACTAAACCATCAATGTGAACTGCACTGACAATACCCTACTCAAATCCAATTTTTCAACGCCCCGAGGCTAATACTACATAATGAACGGCTAATTTTAATTCAGTCCGTTGAAACCCAGATAAAATCCGCTCTGATGAATTGAATTTCGCAGATTTGCTGTGAAATCATCGTGTGCCAAACGTACTAAAAGATGCTTAAGGTACGAGATCCAGCTGCAAAAGTACTACAATATACATACATACATACATACATAAAATCACGCCTCATTCCCGAAGGGGACTTTGGGAAAGAGGCGTGATTTTATGTATGATACCTACTACTATATATTCTTATTTATTCTATTAAAAAAAACCCAAGATGCCTGGGCTATCGAAATGTGGCCTCTCATTAACCGACTTCAAAAAAAGGATGAGGTGTATCTATTATAAGTTCGGCTGTATCTATTTTTTTTTGCATATTATATTTTTAAGCTAAATATATTTTTTTTCAGAAGTTCCAGAAGTCCGGGCTAGAAGCTCTGGACCCCATAGCTAACCTTTCTTCATCAAAAGATATACACCATTTTAAAATTTTTGAGATAAGTCTTTCCACCTGGTGTGATTTTTTGCTACCGTCGTAATATGCTAAGGTCGTTGATAGGTGAGAGGCCGAAAACTTTCAAAAAAGTATCGTCAAACACTAAAATGCTGTATGCCTTCAAAACTAGATGAACGTAGTAACCTTGCAGTTGGATCTCGTACAATTTAACATTATCGGTTTACTGCCATTGCTTCAGCTGCAGTAATTGGTTAGGACATTGTGATTTTTTTTTTACTCAAAACTCAGAGCAGAAAGAAAGAATTTCATGATCTGAATAGAGAATTCAGATCATCATCATCTTCCTGCCCTTTTCCCACATTATGTGGGGTCGGCACAACATGTGTTCTTCTTCCATTCTCCTCTATCAGCCGTCATCTCAACACTCACTCCTTTCTTACTCATGTCATCCTTTACACAATCTATCCATCTTTTCTTTGGCCTACCTCTACTCGTAAATCCATCAACATTCATACCAAGCACTCTCCATGAAATTAAAACGATATTGACATTGAACGTTTGGTTTTAAGTGTAATTTTATAGGTAAACTTGTGATTATCAAAATGTTATAATATTTTAAGATTCTAGGATGCCTAACATAGCGCAAAACTCAGGGAAGTATTGATTGTGTGTCGGTAACTAGTTAATTTATATTTATTGCTTTTCATTCTTCTTCTTCATCATTATCTTGTAAATACATGTTAATTTATAATTATTGCGTCAATTTGGACACTTTTATCACTCAATTTTGTTCCACAAGGATGGATTTTAGGTTTGTTTTCAATGTGATGTAAATGTTTTACTTCAAAACTAAATGCTGTTGAGACTCCAATAAGCTAATCTCATATCCAACCCGAATCCAATAAAGGTGTCACCATGCGTTGTAGAACTTAATTAACATCCGAACATGTTTGCCGAATGGTAATACATCGGTCTTTGATGTCCAGGATTTGATGACGACCCCAGTGACGTTACGGTCAAATGCGCGCAGAAAGCAGATTTGAACGATATGTAGGTATTTAGGCATTTTAGTGGGTTTGTTTGATATAGGTGGCTAGGCTTAAAGCATATAAATGCTCTAAGTGCATTTATGCTCTAAGTGTTTTTATGCTCTAAGTGGCTAGGTGCTTAATTCAATAAACTGTTTTTAAGAGACAAATATCTGTAGGTCATACAAACATTTGTCCCGCGGCGGGGATCAACCCGCAACCTTCTGCGTCGCAAGTGGACCTTCGCCTACTGCGCCACAAAGGTCGTTCAAGTCAAGTTTGACTCAAACTATCGGAAAATCTCTTATTGGCCACTGTAGAGGTTCACGTTTCAAATCCCTGTAGAAAGATATCATAAACTGTGAATATTCAATATTGTCTGTTCAGTGCTCATAAAGCCACTATAACGCGCAATCATAACGTCCCACATCATAGAATATTGGTTGCTCAATAATGTTTATGTTCCAAATTGTAGAAGCAATATAGAGGTTTCACCATAGAATAATCATATTTAAGTTAGGCAAAAGTATGAACTGGAATTTAAGTAAAACGTTGTCTTATTTGTTCGTAAACACACAAATACAATTGGATTGCACTATTGTTACGTTTTTCCCTATGTACTTAAAATATTAAAAATATTTATAGGATCGCAGGACAAAGTTTTTTTTCAAGGTACCTAGGTACGCATTAGATATGTACAGTTAGCAACGAAAGTCGATTACATTTTATGTTTCACATATCTGAATATTTCCGAAATGCGTAACATCATGACCAACAATTTTACTAATATTTGAATATAAAGTCTTGGTTTATAATAATTTCCCAAGAAAAGTGTATTTTTTCTTGGTTTTCGAAAACAAAAGCCATTTTAAAAAGTCCAACTGTTAATCGACTTTCGTTGCTGACTGTACGAACTTCACATTTAAGGCTTGCTTATAATCTATAGTTTCCTTTCGTTACTCACAGTTTCATCATAATAACGTTTTATTAAAGGTTCAACAATGTTCTATTTCAATTTAATGCGAGCATCTGTATGCTCGATATATTCATAAATATTCTATTATGATGTACTGATTAAACTTTTGTAAGTCATAAGTAGGTAAAAAATTAAGCATGTACATGATCTACAGGGTGTAAAAAGACAACTACCGAAAACTGAGGGGTTGCAATCAGACCATGATTCTAAACTCATTTAGCGAAAAAATAATGCAAAAAATTTTAAAAGAAATAAACAATTTAAACTCAAAATCCAGCAATCTACGTAAAAAAAAGCGCCAAGTACATACACAAACAGTAATATTCAAACGCTGTTTTCTCCGGATATAATGATTTTTAAGGAAAATCCTTTTGTATTTGGTTGTGTCTTGGGATGCTGTAGTAGCCGAAAGGGGTAGGCCCTTTCGGCTTCGGTAGACGTCTTTTTACACCCTGTATACTAGATCATTTATACTGAGTCAGGAGGCAACCTACGCCTACACTCAACGGGACGCTGGTAGTTCCTGGGACATTGTTTGAGATGGAATAGGTTTGAATTGCTTGCTTTCATGGACTTGGACGTATGGACTATATTTTGGTCAAACTTCACATTAAACTCACATCCTAATGATGTAAATGCGAAAGTTTTGAGGTTGGATGTAGGATTGTTTTTTATTCTCTGTCACAAACACTATTGAATGAACTTGGATGGGCAATTGGGTATTGATATGAAAGGTAGTCTGGAATAGCACATAAGCTTTTTATCCTATAAAAGCGAATAATTCTCGAAGGATCGCGGGTAACAAGCAGTTATTAATAGAAGCAAGTCGATTGCATAGTGAGAAACTTAACATTTCAATGTCTCAATTACATTCGGTAGAAACGAAAACGTTTTAATTCAGTTGGCGAGCATCTAGTTCTTTCCAGTGTAATTAGATCGGCTATTGGTGGCACCTGAGGCGGGTCTTTGTGCTCCGTTCGGCGCAAATTGTGTCTTCTTCGGTTAATAACGACTGTTTTATACTGTTCTGTAACTTTGTAATGGCGGGCATTGTCCTATCAAACTATGAAATGTAGATTTTTCTCAAATCAAGTCAGTCAAGAGGTTTTGAACATGTCTAGGAATTAATATTAGATATTTAGTTAGAATCACGTTTATTTACAGATTTGGCACACATTTAAAACCAAAAATTTTAGTCTAATTGTAGTATAAGCCGCTATCGGACATACCTGAAATTACTTAAGTAATAATAATATTTATATTTAATAATTAATATACGTAGATTTCAGTGAGAGATTTTAGTGCACGAAAGAAGCTTCTTTGAGGCGCACTTATAATCCTTTTACCACACTGGTTCGAAAGATCTGGTGACACGATAAGAAGAAGCGAGTCGATTACGATAGTTTAAATAAAAATAAACCATTCTAAAACTTAACGTTACACTACAGTGTAATAAAGTCCTATTTTGCCGGTTAATGGAAGTGCACGAGACTATTGCTCGATGTTCCGCGATGCACTCGATGAAAGACGTCGACTCGAATTACGCGACATAACTCTGTGTTAAGTTGAGCGTGCTCTGTACGGTGTAATTGGTGCCTTAGTGCCAATTTGGGCCGATACTGCAGTTTAATATACAATTTAATGTTGCTATTATAGATTGAGATATTCGTCTAGTGGAAGTACTGGAAGTAAGGGCTTGTCTGCGGTTTTAGTTAATCAGAAATGCCAATTTCTATAAAGCTACCCTAGTATACAGGGTGTAACATTTAGAACGATCAGTATGGGAAAGTCTGAAACTATAAGACATACGAAGATCTGTTTTAATATCCTTTAGTTTATTTTAGTAGATGTTTGAAATGACTATCTACCATTTTTTTTTCAATGCAACATTCAACTCGTTTAAGTTCGTTAAATTGTCTTTAAAGGCTATAAAGTGATAAAGGTTTTTATTAAGTACCTAAGTCTCCTCCTCTTCCTACCTAACCTACTACATTCTAGTACCAGACACTTAAGCTGTGCAGCAGCTTTTTTTTTGCTATTTTTGTCCTGGACAATTCCAGAAAGTTAGAGTAGCGCCCTGCGGGAACGCGATGACCTTCTGTCAACTTGTGTTTACAAGCCCTTTGGGGTCCCAGATTTTGAGACGGTTAAAAAAACAATGAGCAGATGTAATTGTAAACCATATATTCCCATTATTGTTTTATGCAAACCTTTGCCCAGCAGTGGGACGACATAGGTTGATAAAAAAAATATGCATAACACTGAAGACTAGTCTTGAACAAAGTGAAATGTTTTAACTTGGGCGGCCGTGCTGTAAAACTAAAATATAAAAAATAATACTTCAGCAAATCATAGACTTTTACTCAAACTTTCACGTGTATTATGAAATGTAATATTCATAAATATTTAATTTAAAACTGGAAATAGTAAGCAAACATCGTCATTCTTTTTGCATAAAATTGCATTAGGTATTTTTTTTTACATTTTTCAAATAGAGAACACGCACCAACGGAAACAAATAGATCACATTATTAACAGGACCTTCAAAACCTATTTTTAATAGCTAGATTTGATGCAGCATTGCGCACAATAGCACGTAGACTAATGCCGCGAAACGAATTGAGAGCGGGACAAGTTCATTGTAGCTCGAACATAAATAAGCATTTGCGGTGGCACGGTTCGGTGTGAGGGATGGTCGATCGCGGTTTGCCTGAGTGCGGTTCTTCTCATATTTTTTTTAACAAAAGACATACTGACAGACCCAAACTAGGATTTCCTGAGTCGTACGTATCAATAACTGGGATTAACATGGCACCACAACACCCACATACAAAACAAAATACACTTACGTTATTTAAAAAAAAATCTTAGGAAAGTTATTATAAACAGTATTTAAATAATAAATGCCTTGATTTATCTATTTTATTTTTATTTTTATTTTATTTATTAGGTCTACCAACGATTATTACATTATTACATGAAGAAGAAATACATAGTTTAAGGTACATTAAGTACTGTCTTACGCTAAATGCACAATCACTTATAGGTAAACACTACATGCACTAATTAAATTAGAAGGAGTAAGTTGTAATAAGAAAGAAAAAGGTGTTTTATTTTTCTAAAAGCAATCTAGAACAATATGTTAATAGAAAAAGGTTGTGGAAAAATATGTGTCATATTAATAAAAACATATTTCTGTTGAGTGGGTCGCTAAAGCTCATGGTTTGCACTGTGAAGGACAAAAGGGGCGTCCCAGAATTAAGATCGCACCACCAGTGATATATTATTGAGACCGGTGAGCGCATTTATCATAAGCAATTATTTTCACTGTGTACGAACGAAGCTTAATGAGAAGTGGTACTGCGTCGAGTAATTCTGCGGCCTTTGCTAATTGTTTAGGAGATTGGCTATTTAAATCAGGTGTGAGAAATCCTTCCTGTTACATTTAATTACATTGTAAATTACACCCATATTCCAACCTAACTATTCATTACTAAATTGCGAATATTGTAGCAAATAGAAGATGATTGACAACTTAAGAGTATGTTATTTTAAGACAAAATAAATATACAAAACAAATTAAATATGCCTGTGCGTATGTTTGTCACTTTTAACCGCATGATGCAGCTGCAATAAAAAACTTCATCAATATCAAAATAAAACAAAAAACTGAATACACTTCCTGCTAAAATAAAACTAAATATTCCAAGCACAGGTTGTTGTAAACAAACGACAACTAGGAACGCATATTCATACGTACAGCCTGCACGGATGAAAATTGAATTTAGTGGCACTACAAACATAAAAGCAGCTCGCGTCTGGGGTACAGTAGTAGTGATAGCGAGAAAACGGTTATGAAGAAAAAACACAGAAAATGCTCATATATTTGCATTATGCTTATCAAAATGGTCTGGTTTTTAGCTGCAGTATTATGTTTACTGTAGCTAAAACATAATTAACATATTATGTTTACTGTAGCTACAGTAAACATAATATGTTTACAGTAAACATAATATGTTTACTGTAGCCAGAACCAGACTTTACAGACAGACTTTACTTTAAAGACAGACAGCTAGAACCAGACTTTTATATATTATATAAAAGTTTTTTTAGTGAAAAGGTTATTTTGTTTTTTATACTTTGGGGTGGCAAACGAGGATTGACACGACACTCGTCTAGAATTAAAAAAGGATTCTTGAGAAAAAATTATATAAGTGTATAAATAAATCTATACCTATATATATATTTTTTTATAAATATTTTTTTATGTTCTACTGAGAAAAGAGTTTATTTTAAAATATAAAGAGCATGTTTTCACAGTATAATAAAAATAAATTGTAATCATATTTTAATCGCTATTATTTTAACCACACGCTGAATAGTGACTAACAAACAATTTGCGAACTCAAATGATTGTAGGAAGTCTCGCAGTGACTCTCGGAAGCGGATATAATTTAAGTGTATAAAATGTATCTTACTCTCGTAAGTGTAAGTATAAAATATATCAAATTTTTACTGTCTTGTTTGTAATATTATACTTAATTTTAGTAACCAAATAACTACAGAATATAATTATGAAGATTTGTTGTTTTTTTATAGACTATAGAACACTTACTTATTTGCACTTAATTGCACATAAATCATAACAAACACAGAGAAAGTAAATAAACAACACAAAAAAACACAGTACAATAAGCGGTCTTATTGCTAAAAACAATTTTTTCAAGACAACCTTTGGAATATATTTAAAATTGCAATACTTAAGGTGACATAGAGATTATACATCCAGTGGAAAAATATTTTTATGCCCTAACACTTTATTACTTACTAAGAGACTCGGGCGCGACTTCGTCTGCTCATTGTTTCGTCATACAAACTTTAGAGATAGTGTTCCAATCCAACCCATGAAAACATTGAATTCATTTTAGATTTGCTATCTTTGATAAATATAAATAAGTACCCATCTAAGGGGTTGGGTAGTTTTGAAAAAATAATAAATACGTATTTCGCTATTTATTAAAAAAACTTATTTAGGCATCACAACCCACAAATAGTCTTTTAATTTAAGTAATAAAAATTGTTCAAAGCATAGTAGAACGAAATGACATCGCCATTTTGAGAAGTCAAAACATATTGGTATTCATGGCAACCTTAGAGCAGTGCTCTTTGTGTCAAACAGAGTACTGCTAAAGTTTTTATGCAATATTCCCGTTGTCCTTTTACATATTTTTTCGTTTTATACTGGAGCTATACTCACAAACATACAAACCTCCAAATATCTTAACAAACTCACAAACTCTCAGCTTTATTAAATGAGTGGGATTCATAGGACCTTTTTATAGCTTTGATTCATGATCCGTATAAATAAGTTAAACAATAATGACAATAAAACAAATCTTAATCATAAAAGCGAAGTGAACTAGTGAATAATCTAATATTTATGTCTACAATCTAGGTAGGTCGTAAACCTTGTTTTGTATTAGTTCAACCCTTTCTGTTTACCAAGTGCTTGAAACAAATTCTAAAGCTTCTTTTACAATGTAACGCATAACTCTCCAATCTCCATGTCTCGATAACCCGCACACAATAAATGCATATTTCATGAAATGGTATTGAATAAATGTGGACCGAGTATCGCCCCTTGTGGGATCCCTGTGACGTATATTAAAATGGCCCGCTTCTAAGTGTATTAGATTCTTACGGAAACTCGGTGGGGACTTGTCTTTTATGGTAGGTGCGACGTATTTCTAGGTGATGGAGAACAAGAAAAAAAGTCTTACGGCTGATGTCGAACTATGTATATTGCTATTAAATTATAGTGTTTTAAGTCCAAAATGGAGTAAGTCGAGTTCACAAACAATGTTTGCCTGTGTTAAATTTTCTACTGCCGTTTCCATACATAGCATACTTTTTTTTTGGCTTTCCTGTGTCTATGGTCCGTGTGTAATGTTGTAGTTTAAAAGTACAAAGGTACGGTTATTAAGGGCTGGTTATTACGTTCTAATGTATTACGACTATTAAGAAACTCAGAATATTATGTTTGATAATTTATATAAAAATTTGGAAAATGAGGAGAGAGGCCTTTGCCCTGCAGTGGGACAATACGGGCTAAAAATAAATAAATAATTTATATAAGTAAAGTAAAGTAAAGTAGAATTTATTGCAAGAAATACATGTTATATAGATGTTATTTTTCACAGCATGTTCATTGTATTCTGCCATGTTATGGCGTGCAATATTTAATTTAAATACATGGATTAATGATGCATAATATAAAATAACATGTCACTTTATTAAGATTCTAATTAGATTCTATTATATACCTAATTTAATTGTAGGAGATTTTATCTTTGAAAAAATCTTTTACCGAATAATAACATTTAGCTTCTAGTATCGATTTCAACTTCCTCTGAAACAGCGAACGTGGTAGCTCTCTTAATTGTTTAGGTAGCTTGTTGTCAATAGAAGGAGCCATGCAGAAATACTTCTGCGCATCAACTCAGTCTTTGATTGATATATGGAAATCACAACTAATATTAAGCTAAGAAAAATGCTTAGTAATCTCAAACTGAAACATTCTAAAACTAAAAGCTACTTCAGAGAGAAATTCAATTAGCTTGGAAAAACATCGAAATCGATTGAAAACAGCAACACCGCAGACTAATCAACATGCTAGACGCGTGATTTATTTCGCGTCAAAGTTGAAATTAATTCACAACAGCACATTTCGAGGTGAGAAAATTCATGAGACTATGAACTGGATCCAATGTGTTTTGATGTAAGTTTGCTGTTTTTGGTATTAAGTATTGGTACAAAATTCATTTTTTTTTCTGTTTCTATTCGATAATATAAGCTATATAAGCTTATATTATCGGTCTTACTAATAAACGTGGTTGAAAGTTGTGACAGGTATAATCTAACTACAGGTACTACCATACTTTTTTGTATGTATTCTATTTTCTTATATTTTTAGGTTTGCATAATAAATGTGTGTTTTTTTACTTAATTTTATTATTTATATAAAAAAAGGAAAAATAAATTGATGCTATGTTAGAATCAGGACCTTGGGACTTTCTAAAAACATGATTTTAGTTAAAAAAAATAATAAACTTGTGATGTCCCACAAAATGTAAAGAAGGCCAATAAAAGACTAGGCCCAAAAGTCAAAAGGCCTCAATACTATTGGGAATGTCTGATGTCCATCCGAGTATTTTTCAGTATGGCACCAAGTCTCTAAATCCACTACTTTTAAAAAATTTCTTTAGTTGAAAAATCTGGATTTCTAAACAATTACATTTTTTGACTTTCAAAATCATTTGCAAAGTAGTTGACTTAGAGACTTGGTGCCATATTGAAAAATACTCTGATTGACTTCCTCGATAGTGGTGACACCTTTATTTTCGTTAGCCGGCACTTTTGACTTGTGGGCCCAAAATGAATGACCTCCTTTCTCACTAAATTCTCTACTGAGCTAAGTTGTCACTTAGGCGTCATGTTATCGTGTTGTTGACATCTCGTTTCGACAGTGATTATGCCGGATTACATTTACGTAAACATTGAAGGCAATTTCCGAAACGGTCTCATTATTTATTACAATTTGAAAAGGTTTATGAAAATAAATCAAATGATAAATATTTATGGTGGACTACCAATGCGTTAAGCGTGCATTGATCCTCGCTTACAAAGCCACGGATTTTTAACTTTACAGTTAAGAGCTCGTTTGATAGCGTATCTACATTTTTCAAATATATTTTATTACTAGCTGCGCTCCCGCGGTGTGACAAGCGATCCCTCGGGATTTTCAACCGACTTCAAAAAAGGGAGAGGTTCTCAATTCGTCTGTATGTTTTTTTATTCCTGAGGGATTGATAGTTTCCCCGTAAAACTCTAAACACCTTCCCTCCTAGCCATGTCACAAATAGAAATCGAATCGACAGCTTGACGCCCTGAGTCACACCGCGTTTCGAGTCAAACATTGAAGTCGGTTTTCTTTTTAGTATAAAAACGTAATTATTTAAATAAAAGGTAGCCTATGTCTTTCCCTGGGATACAACCTTAAACTATGCCAAATTTCAGCTTAATCTGTTCAGCGGTTTGGGTGTGAAAGCGTAACAAACAGACAGACAGACAAAGTTACTTTCACATTTATAATATTAGTATGGATGTTATCGAAAATCAATGAGATTCTCTTAGTGTATAACATTGCTATCTAAATCAATTCAAAGAATCACAGTTATAAATAAATCTGAATAGCCACAATTATTGCAGAGCTTATTAATTTTTATACAGCAATTAAGAACCTCTCAGCATTTTTGGTAATATCCTCCACAAAGGTTAGCCTTGATTCAAAACAACTTTTCCTATTAAACAAACATTAATAACAAATATTTTGAACAAAATAAATCTAAACTTTAGATTAAAATAAATGAAACCCTTGGATCCCTCACAGTTTGAACCCTTGAATCACTTTTACTGATTTTCTGAAGTAGGTTTCTGAATACTGGATGATAAATTAAAATGCATATGAAATTAGATTTTTTACAAGTGGACGAACATGAACATTAAAATTCTGAACGTTTTAAATAGCCGTTCGTCCCGCAATTAATATACATGATTTGTTACACAACACCTCAGCAGTTTAATATTTTAATCCCGGCAGAAGAGCACATAAATCTGGTTCGGCTATTTGCCGTTATAGGTATCTACGACTACCCAGGATTCGCATGGTATTCCAGCGTTGTCGAACAATTTTGCGGTTTCGAAAGGAGAATGTAAACAAGGGATATGGCGTGAAAGTTGGATGTAACAAGAATTTCATTCGAGTATTTCCTGAAATGAGTTTTTGTACAAATAGAGATGAGGATGTTGTGTGAATGAGAAATGAAGTCATCTAAATAAACAAGCAAATAATGAAAATGAAATTGCTAATATCACTCAATACAACACATTTCACAATGCTACTTTAATTCCTAAAGTTGGTGGATAAAACATGATTGCTGATTACATTCAATGAATAAATTTAAGCTAAAATGTTGATGAAGAGTGATTGCGTATAAAGCATTTTATCCTCATGAAGTGAGTCGTGCTTTACGACTTGTCGAAACAAAGCACCCTAATGGCAATAGAGTTGAACAACGCCGCACAATGCCTAGTTACTGAATCGCGAACGTTTTCAGGGATCGTTGGCGACGAAATGCGGTGGATTTATCCGCCCAGGCAAACATTCGGCTGCTGCTAATAAATCACGGCGTTTTGTCAGGTGCTACAATTTGTATTGGCTCACGAAAGATTTTTCAATTTTTCGGCTTGTTATCAAGCAGAGACGGGAATGAATAATGTTCTTTGGACAAATCAACGGATGGAAATTAAATCAGATGCAGATAGACATTTGCATTGAAGATCAAATATACAAAAAACACAAACATCTGAGATGGAAAATTTTAGAAAGTTCAAACATATATTATGTAGTCTTTATTTTCAAAAGTACGTAATATAAATCATTAAAATCAGCTTCTAAATTGTTCTCCGTAAACTAGTAATTCAAATGTAAATACAGACTTCAGTGATAAACATGAATGCCAGTTAGTAAATGGAAAAACACGTTCAAATAGCATACTAAGTAATGCGATAGGAGCTCACGTCGAAGTCAAAGTACAGACAGAATTGCACATTTATTTAAATAGTGGCACACGTGAGCAAATATTTAAAGTTACATAGAAAATGGCGGGTTTGCTCTGTTACTGAGACGTCGTACAAACAGAACTAATGTGATCAACTCGGTTATTAATTGAATCATCGCATCTGAGAATCGGTTTTGATTTATAATTTGTCTCTTGTTTGATGGAATGTTGTTTTGATACAAGTCTGGCCTCTTCAACGTACACAGTTTAATTGAATTTGCCCTTGGGATCACTTTTAATAATATTATGAGCTATGATTAAATGAATCCTCCTTGTAAACTTAATATTTGGCATCTCGTCAGAATCTCTATAAAATCTAGACAGAGGTACCTTAATAAACACAGATAAATATAATTTATTTCGCTACAATATATGTAGTTTCTATTTTACTTCAATCTTTGTGAACGACCTCTGTGGCGCAGTGGGCGAAGGTCCGCCTGCGACGCAGAAGGTTGCGGGTTCGATCCCCGCCGAGGGACTAATGTTTGTATGATCTACAGATATTTGTCTCGGGTCTGGGTGTTTCTATGTATACTATGTATGTATTTACAAAAGTATATAAGTAGTTTATCAGTCATCTAGTACTCATAACACAAGCTCTGCTTACTTTGGGACTAGATGATGGTGTGTGAAAAGTCCAGATTTAGACATTTCCAAAAGAATTATGAATGTCTAATTTGTCATTCAAAACGAAAACTATTTATCAGTCAGGATACGAACCCGATACATTCGGAGCCACATAACAACTAGGCTAGGCCAACTCGACTCTTTAATATTTGTCACAGGAAACGCCTTTTATTTACTCTATAGGCACACATCCGGTCGAAGGGCATTCATTGATTCCTACCCTTTGATATTTGTGTATCGAGACCGTAGTAAATAACTCTGTATTTAATATTTGACTTGCCCAGTTGGACATTGAATATGAAGCGTATTCTTTGGATGTATTGAAAATATGGAAACTTTCATAGTATTGTCCATTTGAATCGAATAATATCCGGCCTTGTTTATGTAGGGTACCAACTGTATACAATTCTGAATGTAAACGAGTGCAGATGTTGCTATGACAGGGCAATTCATATTTATCCATATTTTTTTGTTTTCCTATTTTTCATAGAGGTTTCGAAAATTGCAACTATCCTCCCCGATTTTATCATCATAAGTATAATTTCCAGAACCGAGAGGAGTCCGATTTTATCATCATCATCATTAACCTATTAATACCCACTGCTGGATGTAGGGCCTACATCTCTCTCTCCGGTGGGTTACAGAGATGATGATGAAGTATGATTTATTTTACGAAACAACTGATGCCCAAATGCTTCTGTTACGAATATTCACTAGAGACGATTCATATTATGTTTGAAATTCACATCCTTTCAATCCAGTTCAACGTACCAAAATTGCGAACCACACTCTGGCATAATAAACTTCAAGCTCAGTTCAAAAGGCTCTCCTATTTATGATTAGGCAGTGATTGCCCGACGCATACAAATGAAGCTGGCACGTCGTCTGTCACTACATGTATGAAAACATCTATTGCGAGTCAACGAAGTTACTTTGTTTTGAACAAGGCCGTGACCGAGTCTTTACATAATTTTGTAGCGGAAAATAAGCTACATAATAATGTTTCTTTTTTCATAATAAAGTATACAAAAGAGACATGTGCCTATAATCTTTTTTCTTTCTCTAATAAGATATTAAAATTAAATAAAACAGTAATATGCATAGCGTAGTTAGTATAAATAAACAATCATTTAGGTACAAAGTTGAAAAGCATTTCATTCATCACCCAGAGACCAATTCAAAGTTCGCGTCCGCTGTTTTTATTGGCGTCAAATTGCATACCAACCTAATTAACAACCTCGCAAAATTTTCATAAACGCCCAAACATTTTACGCGCGGGAACGCCAACCGTAAAAACCTTAGGACACTTCGGGGGGCGTTTAGTGTTTTATATGCCAAAGGGATTTATGTTATTACCAACCATATTTCTGCGGACCAAAGCCGCTGAGAGGTCACGAAATCTTGCTGAAAGGTGTTCTCTTTCCGCCAGATAGGTGTGTCCCTTTCACTCGCATCAAGTCGATTTAAAGCGATGAATATTAGGAGATGGTATTCGGATCACGTAGCAACGCGCAGCGTGCGCTCTTATGAACTCTGATGGCAAACTGTATGAGATATACGTAACAATGAAAAAATTTCCCCCGAAGGTAGAAGAGTTGCGATGACAACTTCTAACAAACTTGGTAATCAGTTGTAACGAATTTATGTGTTGTGCGTGAGAGTTGTGTAGTAATTCGACGTGACGGGTTGTTACGGCTGTTTGGGAGACGGTAATTGTCTTATTTAAAGCTTGTTGTGTGAATGAAGTACTTGCGGGCTGCAAACATTTTCTCGGTAAAATTATTTGTATTATTTATATCACAGTAAAACAGTTTTACAATGAAATGAAAAATGTTTTGACTTAGAAACTATATCTGTTTAGTTTTAGTATCATAGCCCAGTTGGCAGTAGCTGCCTTTCGGCACAGCATGGTTTCGGTTTTGATTTCCAAAACAATAATTTTGTGATGAAAACGAGTGCTCTGTGTTTTAGTGTCTGGTTTTTATAATAAATTGTATTTACAATAGCAAGTAAGTATCTAAGTATTCAACGAGTACTATGGTGCCACAACACCCAAAAAAATAACACCACATCTGCAGATAACTATAAACATTTGTCCCACCGTGAATATTGAACTCGCATCTCCTGCATCTTAGTCGAGCATTCGAACCACTCCAATGAGGTTGACAATTTTATTCAATTCGGTTTCGATTGAAGGTTTACAAAACATTTTAGCATCATGTTCAGTACAAAAGTGCGCTGATGGTACATAAAAGTCCCGGGCGCGACGTAAAATCTGAATAAGTAAATGATCAGGGATAGTGGATCGGTGATTGATTCCTTTGGGCGGGGGTGTAAGTAAAGATATAATAGAGATTTGTCTGATAAAACAACATTGCCTATGTTTTTTAACATTTTATCTAGAACAGTGTTTGTTTGAGCTCTTCTTATTAGGCACTTCACCCCGGCGCCAGATCTAGCTTTAAATATATGAAAAAATGTTTGAACACATACTTGAACACATGTGTGGCACGAGACTTTGACTACAAACTCTCGTGCCACACTATGTGTTCAAACATTTGAAGGAAGTCTGGCGCTGGAATTTATACATTCATAAATTTTCGGATTTATATTTTAAGTCTTCCTCTTGTTGCTCATCTTTGATTTCATAAATGAGTTTGTGAATGCTTTTCTCTTTTTAGTTCGCTATCCCTTTATATCTACAGCGTTTGACCTTTGTTTATGTATCGAACGAGTTACGACGTTTACGAGTCAAGGAACAGTATTTTCGCACTTTGTAAACTTGCAAGCAATTTTGTGCTTAAATCTGAGAGGATATATTATACAATTTTGATATAATATAAGCTTATGAGTTAGACTTGGTAAAAGACAAAAAAAACTAGTTTTTTTGTCCTAAATTAGCAAACCTTACTAATTTGACGGAATAATTGGTTATCATTATCAAACAAGGAGCAAAAATTCTAGAATTATTATTTATTAAAATTAAAAGGGTAGAGAGATGTAGAATATTGTTCCTTTTTAGCACGCTCCTGGAGAAAGACATTCCAAATACCTTGTTACTACCAAACAGTCTTTTGAAGTCACGATAATGAGTTGTGTGAATTTTGTATTGTGGCGAAAATGTGTCTGTATTCGGTTCAAAAACATGACACCAAAAAGATATAAGCATTCTTCATCAAAACAAGTTATAAATAAATGAAAAACCTATACATTCGAAAGCAGTACCTCAATTTATATTCACTTCTGAAAGAACGCCTACTGATATAGCTCATTAAAACTTCTAAAGGTACTATCGTAAAAGGCGCACAAAATTCACTACGCTTTCAAAGCGCATAATGATCGGTCTGCCGTTAAAAAGCATTATCTAGGAAAGTAAGAAGCATAATCTCACTCTTTGAATGCATAAAGAACTATAAACGTCAGATATCATCTAATTGACGTTAAAGTAATGGCGAGAGGTGGGGCCGTTAAAATGCCTGTAGGCGGGGGTGGAGAGCGGGTGAATCTGGAGAAAGTTACTTTTTTATTGAATTTACTTGTACGTCCGTCACAAACACAATGACAAAGCCAGGTTTATAATTTAGTCTAAAAAGAAAACCGTTGTAATCTTAAATGGGACTAAATTTTAGTATAACATTTTATTGGATCTCTTTTGATGTCTTTTTTTTTCAGTGTCAGACTGATACCACATACCATTTTAAGTTCTTTTGAAATGGTGTGGTACGGCTGTATCACACACACAATCGACTGATTATTACGACCTCTATGGCGCAGTGGGTGAAAGCCCGCTTGGGACGCAGAAGGTTGCGGGTTCGATCCCCGCCGCGGGATAGTTGTGGGTATGATCTGCAAATATTTATCGTGGGTCTGAGTTTTTCTATGTATAATATGTATGTATTTACAAATAAAAAAGTTTATAAATAGTAATATCAGTTATCTGGTTTCCATTATAAAAGCTTAGTTTGCGGTTTGGGTATTGGGCAAAGTCTGCTCAATTTCAAGAATATCCAAGGCACTACAATGAGCTGTTAAGAAAGATATTGCATCCTAATAAAAACAAAGTAAACCAAGGACTCAGTTTTCATGTGGTTTTTAAATTCTTCCTCTTCCTTGCGTCGTTTCCCCAATGCTGGGGGTCGTGACCCATCACGGAAGTATTTTCACCCGCTTCCGCTCCCTGCTTTTAAATTACCAATGATAATTATGAAATTAGTAAATCTTAAAAGTAATGCCTTTTATCTATTTCTATAATACTTATATCTTCCGATTTACGCAAAAATCCAATAAACGTCAGACATAATCATTCCCGAGATACGCTATAGGTAGCGTTGACGTAGTAAGTAAAATTATTCCAAAATGTCGAAGGAACTTCAGGAATTTCATATCCCAAACAAATTTCTGAAGTAATGAATTCCTTCGAGACAGGATGCCGGCCATTGAATGGCAAGTCATCGGGAAATATTTAAAATGGTTTTGTAAAGGATGCGTTTTCAGAGATACTACTAAAACGTAGAATTTAAAAAACATAATTCAATAAGTTGTATCAATAATTGTAGTCAAAAAAATATGAAAGAGGGACAGATTTCGATAATTTTGAGGTTCTAGCCGCATAATTTGGTTGAATGGAACAGCTGTACAGATCAATGTGCCATGGCTACACTCAATAAGGTTCTATAGCACCAAAGACAATATATACACTAGATAGCACCAAAACTAATTAGATAATAAGTAAACAAACAGATTGTCGTTGGAATGAAACAAAAGAGTCGCACCTGCTTTCATTAAAAGCACACCTTAATTTATCACACACGACACTTCAATAAAATTAACTATGATAAATGGAAAAATTGTCTGTTGGTTTCATCAATCACAAAGTTAGTTGGATACTACAAAGCGAATTTAAACGACCGATACGACTCTTAAAGACAAATATGTTTTATTTAAGTGGACTTGGCAACCGTGGTTCTGTGTTGACATGGATGAAAAAAAAACTACATTGCAAAGTCATAGTTACTCAATTTTACTGTATGTAGGTTTATAAAGCGGATGTGTATAGGAAAGCTGAAAGAGCGAAAAAAGGCTTTGTTTGTGAGGACCAGAGTGTTGTAGCTTAAGGTAGGATTTTTTTACTTACTTTTTTTATAAAGTAAATAAGTCACATCCATGACAACGTTTTTAATACTTAATGTAAATTGTGATCGTGTTTAAAGAAAGCTTTCAAGTAAGACGGTTGGGTCGTCTAATTTGAAAGCGCCCTATATGAATTTTGCGATGCCTTGTACTGAATTAGTAATTATTCTATAACTGAAGCTTAATTATCGTCATGTGTAAACAGAACACGATAAACGTCTGGTGCTAATGGCGTTGTTATTGTGATAACCGTCGGTTTTTAATCATCTTCGCTGACACCGCGTTAATTTGTGACCACAGCTGAGCGTGGGCGTGGGCGTGCCGCAGACACATCAATATCTATTATCTCAATGAATACATGATTGCAAGCTTGAATGAAGCGGCTGTTACACAAGGAGAGTTTCTCGCACGCGAGCGGCGATTTCTTCAAGGCTTTATATTATGGTCGCCTAAAAGAAATTGCCACTCGCGTGCGAGAAACTCTCCATGTGTAACAGCCGCTTAATGAATTAACACTTTCTACAATACAGCAAGAAAAAAAAAAGAAACCATGATGTAGGTAGTGCCAGTATTTTAGAGGATTATTACTAAAATTACTATAATGTGGTACTCTAAAACTCAATCATTTATTAAAGTTAATTCATGCCTACACTAAACGGCACCCCATTGTAGTGATACCTAGTACATGATTGCCGGTCTCTGTATAAAACATTCAGAAGGAATCCTACCATAAAAATAATATTATAATCATTTTTTTCTCAAGTTGATTTAGAACACTAAAATTCCTTGACAGCTTTGTCTTCTCAACTGAACTGAACCCAGTCATTAATTACTTTCGCTATCTGCGCTTCGCATAGCCTTCCTTGCTCAAGGATCTGAATGAACAGATGATTTGAGCAATTTTTGTTGAGTCGCTCACTCATATTTTCTTTTTATGTTTTCCGCTTGTATATCCGATCTCATCATGTTTATTTTATCATTATTTATATTCATACATTTGAATGCTTCGTATAACTTGTTCTTTTAGTCACCCTTAATGGTAACTCTAAGGCCAAGTGACTACACAAAAAATGTTATGAAATTACCTTTGATATTAACCACTCTCACCTTTTGATTCCCAGTTAGGTATACGTCTTTAACAGGGTTTGAGACGGGGCAGTGAAAGCTTGAAGAAAATTGTGTTTAACCTCTATTGATAATTTGACCGGCATTATCTGAATGCTATGTTCATGTGAAATAGCACTGTACAACAGTTTGTAAATGTTAAAATATACCAGCTTCCATTTTAAAAACAAAACAGCATTATGAAATACATTTTAAAACTATTTCTGTATTCGATAATCTCAAAATCTGATCAGCGAAAGCTACCGAATCGTGAGTTATTTATCGGCCTCGGGGCTAATAAATAAGCAAATAAAGTGACGTCATCAATATTCATGGTGGAATTACCGGTGTACGTGTCGAGTCGCCTGTCGACGGGGGCTGTGTAGTGATTGGAGAGGATTACTCTTTGGCCTTAAATATTTTGATAACAAAGTCGGTTTGGCACAGTAAAGTCTTCACTCACTCGTTTTGAATATTTGCACCATGTAGTGATGATGCTTTTTATTTCACTCTTGCTACTATTGAATGATTAGTGTAAAATGTAAGATTATCAAATCAAACTAAAATAATAAAGGTGAAAGTTTGTGAGTATTTGTATGTATGTTTGTGTTTCAATTACGCCTAAACCAGTGAACTGATTTGGATGAAACTTGGAATAGGTATAGATAGTGACCTGGAATAGCATAAAGGCTTTTAAAAATGTTGGTATCACGCGAGCGAAGCCGCGTGCAGAAGCTAGTAAATATTTTTTTAAGTAAAAAAAATATTACGTCGTAAAAACAGTTTCAATCAATTATGAAACAACAAAGAAAGTCCTGAAAACATATGCGAATTCTCATGTTCGGTTGCAAAAAAAGCATTCATGATTGTATCCCCAAGGGCAGAAGAGACTTTTTTTTATAAATATAAATGCTTTTAAAAAGACTATATACTTACCTTACAGTGTCTTCAGAATCCCAACAAAAACCTTTTCATGCAAAGGCTTTAAGAAAGCTTGTGTGAAAATAAATACCAATAAAAACAAAAAATGGAGTAAACCCCGGGCTAAAACTGGTTCATCTGTCATCGTTACCCGATCCGCCGGGGCAAGGGTTATCTACAGGTGCAGAACTCGGTTAGGGAAAGAAAAAAACAATTTTGTACAGGATTTGCCGACTTCTTTATGGAGTGTTTGACGACTCCCCAACTTCGGGATTACGGTTTTTTCTAAGTTTAAGAGATGTGATTTAACTTGGTGATTTCTTGAAGGCCTTAATCTTAAGTTTCCTCTTCGCTGAATTATTAAAACGAGTTGGCGCGAATGCGTTGTTTAGGAAGTGTTTAAGGCTTTTTGTTGTAGGAATTGAACGGGGCGCTTTCATGAATTTTAAGGAGTTTTAAGATGGAAAACTATGTAAATTGAAGTTGTGGAACGCAGTGCTTATGAAATGAACTTTGGGTGTTCTTATCGATGCAGTCAAGACTTTTCAGTCAGTCAATCTATTTTTTAATTAGCGAACTACCCTTAAAAGTCAATAAAAATTATAATATTTCAACAAACGATCCGATTTGTTTAGGACTGATAGCAATCCTTAGAATATAGTCACGTCTAGAACATAGCACATCAATAAGACCCAACAACCTAACACAAACAGTCAAATAGCAAACTTTTTACGACGCCAGACAATCGTGAGCCATTTAGAAAGAGCTTACCGAAGACTTACAAACGAACTACTACTAACTATTGCGAAGTCGGTAGTCTGTTCGTATCGCAAAACTGTGGAACTTTATTCACAAATTGACTCCACGTATTCGCTTAAGATGCAGTTTCTTTCATCCGAGCTCAGCTTGTGGTGTGGTGATAGGGATGAGATATGGCGAATTACGAAGATATTGCATTTGTAAATCAAACTTTATTTATATTATTTGCATTCTATGTATTTTTAAATAGAACCTTTTGAGCACAAGACAGCATGAAGAATGACAAGGTAAAAAATAAAATAATGCTATACATTTTACATAGTAGGTATTCGTCTGATATCCAGATAAGCAGAGCTTGTATAGGAACCACATGATGGTACTCATACTTGTACACTTTTTTTATCAATATAATTATTTTCACCCAATATGGTTTGTGGTAGGTAGATAAATAGATAGATAGATAGATAGATAGATAAAATATTTATTTGGCACACATAACATTTCAACACAGACACAAAAACAAAGACAAGTAACAAGTATGTAGGCGCACAGGTAAAAACAAACTAGAAAAAAAAAAGAAATACACCTAAAACTATTAGTCTGGCACCTACATAGGTGGGTGCAACAGTGGTCTGTGTGCTGTAGTGAGCCAAAAAGGTCCAGTCTCAGCTTATTGTTACTCCATGCCCAAAGGTACACAGTAACGCTGATTTTCAGACTGGACCTGAGAAAAAGTGATATCACGAACAGAAAGTAGCACAAAAAGGTAGGTACCAACATTCTTAGTACAGTACAACTACATCGGGCGTTTTCGTATTTCTATCTATTTCCAAATACATCAAGGACTTCAAGGTGGTAATTTTCTTAAAAAATACTATAAGTACTAGGATAGGTAAACGGATATTATTACTACCTTGAAGTCGATCGGATGTACTTTATTGATTCAGTTGTACTATACTATGAATATTGTAATAGTATAAACGCTGGGTATGTGAAATAAGTAGTTTCGTATGTTTTTTCTTAATAAAGCTTTTTGTATACTACTCGCTTCAGCTTACTATTTAGTTAGCATTAGGGTTGTATTAAGAAATCCGAAAACTAAGCAGAACGGGCATTTCAGAGTTTTGCATCTGAACTTTGTTTTGCAAAAGTTTTGTCGCGTTTGCCAGTTTTAAATTCTTTAGATACTTAAACGTTTATCTGCGTTGATATTTACGTGTTTCAAAAAAGTAGTTAAATGGAAAAAACGTATTCGGAACTGGTTTTAAACGTTATAGTGTCTTGCAAAGAGTCAGTTAATATAATCACTGTCTTTAAAATTTTAGACATTATTTGTACTTTACTTTGTTTAGAAGCTGCACCCTTATTGTCTAACTTAGAGAAGAATTAAGAATGGATATCAATCCATTCTTAATTCTTTATTGTAGAAAGACACACACAGGATAACAACATAAAAATTCATCCATTCCCAGTTGTCATCCCAATAGAGCTCAACCAATCGCAGAATAGGAAAATGACAATTGAAGTCCAGAATGGGTTTCAAATGTCAAAATGAAGCCCATGTCCATTGCCAGTTGAATTACACAATAAGGCCCCTGCTCGGGCAATCATTTGCGTTTGGGGATTATTTCCGTTCGTTTTTCCGAAATTTCGATAAATATTTCTACAAACTGTAGCTAGATAACTGCATATTCATCATCATCATCATCATGTCAGCCATCTAGTGTCCACTGCTGAACATAGGACTCCCCCATCGATTTCCACAATACAATTAAAATTCGCTGCATTTTACAATTAAACCTATAATATCGAGCTAAAGAAGGAAGCCATCAGCTTCAAGATACATATTTTTACTACCCGTCTTCAATACAAGCTCAAATAAAGTCCGCAACATCAACTTTAAATACGTACCCGAAAAGCAAACTTCCTGGATTGAAACAACAAATGTAACAGTAAATTACATAGCGATCCGAGCGGGAGTAGTGATGGGACGTTCAATTGTACCTATGATCCTTTAAAACTTCTTCTCCACTTTTAAGTCATGTTTGAGCTTAAAGTATGACACAATATCCATCAGATATTGAGCATTCTGAATGGTTAACAATTTTAAAGTGTAATGACGCTCCTGGCGAAACTGCCGCTACACAAGCGGTCTTAAAACTCCGCCCCCAGAGTTGGCCACTAAGATATGAACTTAATTTTGTATTCATGAATTTCAAAAGTTTATTAATTAACAAATAATCACTGTAATACAGAATGATATCCAGCAAACAAACCCAGCATGCACTACAAGGAAACATTTTCAGATTCGAATGAAATTATGTCCATCATCAAGTAGAACTCCACGTTTTTTGCTATATAACTTACTATGTCCCACTGCACGGCAAAGGTCTCCCCCTTAAAACTCCACGTTATTTAAAATTCGAACATTGAATGCTTGAATGTAGAATTTGAATAAAAGTTTGAAACAAGGACTTTGGCGCAATCCCAACCCTAGTGAAATGGAATCTACCGGTCCAGTTATTTGTTCTGCAGCAATCTCTTCCAGGGAGATATGATTAAAACAGTGCATAGGACACTGCCCTATGGGAAATCACGGACGCAGTGCATAATTAGCACTAGCAAAGGCATTCCAACTCCCGTGACTGTTTTGATAATGTTGTTGTAGTTTTGAAACAGAATCCACAATCTAAGTAAAAAGTAAACTTCTGTTTATAATTGTGCGCTTAGCTAGAAAAGTGCTTTGAATGAGACTGACATTATAAAACTATTAAAACTTCATTATTTTAGCTGTTCTGCGAGTGTGTTTTTTACTTCTCTCGACTCCATGTTGAAAATATAAAATGGAAATGAATGATGATACGATAATATTTTGATAGACGCAAGACAGCCTGACATATTGTGCCGAACTAACATTATGATTTTAAGGTCTCCCTCTGATCTCTGTAGGTACTCATCGCAATCTAATGCTATTTTGGATCCATGATTTGATTTTGTCCTTTCGTCTTTCAGGGGTTTCTGGCTATAATAACACGATTGCATTATTCGTTCTCGTTTTCAAAACGTTAACACAAACTTTTTTACCGAAACTTTAAACTCATCATCATTAGTGACCTGCCTTTATCCCGCTCATGCGGGGTCGGCACAACATGTTCTCTTCCTCCACTCTCCTCTATCACTCGTCATCTCCGTATCCACTCCTTTCTTACCTATAT
This sequence comes from Epirrhoe tristata, assembly GCA_951394285.1. NCBI lineage: Eukaryota > Metazoa > Arthropoda > Insecta > Lepidoptera > Geometridae > Epirrhoe > Epirrhoe tristata. Next base: position 6,601,157 of record OX596145.1, read on the forward strand.
CTTCTTTCACACAATCAATCTTTTCTTAGGTCTACCTCTAGTCACATATTATCCATCCACATTAATTTCCATCACCCTTATAGTTTCACTTTAAACTCGTGTCACCAATTAATTTTAAAAATTAAATTAATTTTAAATTCGCGTCTGGTCGAAGCGACGCGTGATCCGAGTGCTTGCACATTTTTGGCTCAAAGGATCAGCATTGCCATCCAGCGTGGTAATGTCGCCAGCGTTTTGGGCACGCTTCCGACTGACAGTGACCTGGATCAGTTGAGCTATCTATAGATCGTTTCTAACGATCCTTAGATAGCTTGACAAATTTTGTTGTATTTTGTAAATATATGTAAATATGTAGTAGCTTAGTTTTATTACCATTTTAAAATAATTATCAGTGTAATTCTCTGTGTAATTTACTCTCTTTGAGTGAGACAAAGCCTATCCCTACATGTCTCTTAAAGCAGTCTATTGCATGAAAGATTCGTTAAATGAAGACACTGTTCTTAACACCCTTTTGTTTCTTACGCCTGTGTTTTAGAGCTCATTAAATTAGAGCACTGGTACAGTTGGCTACAGTTCTTGCAATATGTGAAAATAGGTTTGTTTATTTTTACTTTTACCTAAACGAGGCCTTTTACCCAGCAGTGGGATATTGGCTGCGGATGATGAAGATGATGGTGGGGAAAGCTGAATAAAGTTATTATTTTAGCAGCCTATGCCTTTGTATACTTTTACTATTATTTGTATTCTAACTGTGAAAACTTATTACTAGCCTTCTGTTACTAACAACTCTCTTGTTATGTTGCTATGTTTTTATGTGCTCTTAGTTTTCCATAAGTAAATAAATAAATAAGTACTTATATTATGCAAGTGTCATAATGAGATGTCTTACGATTTTTTATTATGAGTAACGATGAGAACTGGCCAGTACTTACCCGTGGTACTACCGGTGGTACTCTACCAGCATGTTTTGGGTCGAATAAACATTGATCGAAAGTATCACAGTTCATGACTCTTTGACAGAAAAATAGTTTGAATACTTTGTAATTACTATTTAATAGAGCAAACAAAATAAACTTTTTCCTGTATGTAATCATTTATATTGCTGTCTAAGTTCAAAGTCTTCTAAGTCTGTAAATTCAAAAACTTTGTGCCCGACTGTACTCCTTTGAAACCCTTAGTTTCAAACGTTTTTGTTAGTGTCGCGAGTTTATGTGTATTGCGCGGATATACCATGGCAAAGTCTTTAGTGGTTAGAAAAGGGTTTATTTACTCGTATAAGCTCCGGTGTAAGTGGGTCAACTGTTTCCAAGGAAGTGATTTTGCTTTCAGGGGTACTCGTATACAGACAGTTGTGTTAGTACTTACTGCTTAACATTTGCTAGTGCTATGTCTTACCTGCAACAAAAAATATTTAAATTAGTACGAGTATAAAACGTAAACAGGCTTGCGACTCACATAGATTATATTTATATTGTTTGACAGATTGAAACCCAATTGAATTCGTTATTTGTTATTACTATTCAGTATGTTAAACAAAATTATACGAGTAATACAGCAAACAAAATAAAATAAAATATATAACAAACAGCGAAGGAAAATATTATGATGAGACCGGTGTTTTCTAGAACATAATATATTCATGTTAAAAAAACATGTTTCTTTAGAGCACATTTGATGTCCTTTTGCCACACTGCTACAAAGAAAATAACAGGAAGTCCCGTACTAGTAAAATAAACTCTATGCAATCAATTCATTGAATGTAGCGGTGTTTCCGTTCCACAGTTTCAAAAAGATTGTATCAAATTATATTATATCACTAGTACACTTAATATAATGCTGTCGTCGGTCACCTACCGCCGCAAGGCTCTTCCACTTCCCACAATATATTATTTAGAGAGCTGTTACGTTTAATGCTCTTAGTGCGAATGAGTGTCGTAATAATATCAACGTCTGCCGCTTCAGAGCTGAGAAATTGTGTAATATTTCGTACTGCGTTTAATCGTTGCTACAGTATTGCAATGAAAAATACTTAGCTAAATTCTATGAAGATGTTTCTAAGGATAAGCCTTATACTTAGACTGGTACTACAGATTATCACTCAAGCATTGATCTAAGTTTTACGTTGAGTCAAGTTTTAATATTTTTATCATTGTTCGAGAAATATACTTCACCACACGGGTTCCAAAGAAGTAGTGACACGACAAAATAAGTTTTTATTTTTATGTTAACTCTGCGTTCTACAATCGATAGAACCTTTAGTGATTTATAGGCATGAGAATTAAAAATGAAGTAATTTAATAAAGCGTAGCACTCACCAGCCAGACATTATTAAAAACCCGCCAACCTATCTGATGTGACCTATCAATATCACACAGCGAGTGTAGCGTCATATTTTGCACGCGCACAGGGCTTGGCCCAAACTTATAACACATTTTATAAAATAAACAATGCTTATTATAATAACTAGGTTAAAAAATAAGCTATTCCAAGCTCTATCTATGTCTATTTAACATACACATCTATTTCTATTTTAAGATGAAGAAACCCTTAGCGATTTAGTGAAGTTAAACCCATGCGTATTGAGCATATCTTTTCTGTGCAAAACTCTTATGAGAGGACTAGGTTCTGGGCAAGCCAGTTCCTATCAAATGTAAATGCACTACAGCGTTTCGTTGACTGTAGACATATGTTGTCGCCTGCTCAATAAACCATCAATAGTAAAGGCCTAAAGGTAGTAAAGAATCAACAGAGGGAAACCTAGAGTTTCATCGCTTCATTCCACACCTTACTACCCACCTCAGCTTTTCAGTACACGTTCTGACGCGATACATCAGCGTACTATTGGCACGGTCACACCCCGCCCCATCCCATTTGCATGTAAATTGAATAACGGAGGCGACCTCGGACGTAGCATTTTGTCCTTTCAAGATGTTACGTACGTTTTAGAGTTCATGATTGGATAGTCAAACCACTTAATTTCGTAATCGGCTGAAGTTTGTTTTGGGGATATCAACCTTTTATTTAACAACCAGGCATTGTAGTTATTCCCACAGTCAAGAGCTTCAAGAATTTTAGTGTTGAAAAACATAATAAGAGTTTACGTTTAGTTGTAATTTAATTTAATGATTTTTTTTATTTAACCTATACTGTCCCACTGCTGGGCAAAGGTCGCCCCCAATTCTTTCCAACCATCTCTCTCCTTTGATAGGTTCCACCACCCACTATCGAAGGAGACGAGGTCGTCTCTCCAGCGCCTCCTTGGCCGTCCGCGGCGTCGTCTCCCTTCAGGTTGCCAGGTTGTTAAAATGTTGGCCCATTTTTCGCTGTGCATCCGGCTCACGTGTCCTGCCCAACCCCACTTCAACTTGGCTGTTTTGCGCCCTACGCCGGCAATACCAGTCGTAGAACGCAGCGTGGTATTCCGGACTCGGTCAATCCGCTTAAAGCCGAGAATGCTGCGTTCCATTGCTCTTTGGCAAATCTTGAGCTTGGACTTCTGTATCCTCATTAACGACCAGGTCTGAGTAGTCGGTCTGAATTTAATGAATATTGAAACAATTGTGTCAATATAATGTCTAGAAGAGAGTTGAAATTTACAATTTGATAAACTATTAAATGCAAAACGAATCGCTTAAAATAATATTCATAAAGGCGCTAATGAAAGCATAGTGGAGTGGGTGTTCGCATTTAAATTTCAAAACAGCTTGTCACATTTACAAAACCCATTCACCAGCAAATGAACACTAAATCATTGCGACAAAATAGTTAGAATTCGTTTTATCAAGAATGTATATAATGAACATTGTGATTCAAATACATACATGCAATATTTAGATAAGTAGGTATTATTTTAACATATTCTGTTTTGTTTGTAAAACTGAAAAAAAAACCCATCTGACTGACCGTAGGGAACATCGCTAATCATCAGCGATGCACCGGTTGGTCCACCGGGACGACATACCGATGTCGTATAACCCAAAAAGTTTAAACACCATATCAAGTGCACGAAAAAAGCCTCTTCTAAGTCGCATTTATCCTTTTACCACAGTTTCGAAAGAACTAGTGACACGATAAAAAAATAAAGATATATATCAAAAATAGAAATCTATATAGACTCTCCATCGTAGACCTCACTCTTGCCTGTGTAAGTCTGAGGTTAAGAGCCGACCCATTCATCATAAAAAAAAATATATATACTTAAGGTCAGCATGTTACCAAATTGCTCAATTAATTGCCAAACCAAGAATTCAACGAGAAATTGCGCATTTAAGTTGCGGTGCCGCCAAGCATTGCCGTGCTAATGGCAGGCGGTCGTCGAATCGATGCTTGTGGTCACTTTCGATTTGTCGCGGTGGCACTGTTATGAGGTGGCTTTGTTGCTTTGATTGATTTGTTGCCGGTTGGTTTTTTATCGTTGAATATAATGAACATATTTTTTTTGTTTTTCTTTCACAACTTAAGCAGTGGACAATCTGGATATCTTGGAATAGATGAAGATCGTAGATGTATAGATGAAGCCTAGAAAATCAAATAGCACACGGAAGAATTTCAACACATACGATATCATACCGCACTGAATTTTTAAACCAGTAAATGGGCATCTCCTTCGGCTCGGTCGCTCGACCACTAAATTGCATCGGCTTCGCAAAACGAGCCGAAATTGAATGATGTAAAATTTACACTGCAAATGCTCTTAAAGGCTATTAGGATATTAAAATTAACACCTATCATGTAAGAGAAGCTATGCTGAGAACCTGTATATTTTTTTTGGTATGTACTAACACGAAACAAACCAGCTCTCAACACAAAACCGTTTGTTTGCAGTTCACTTCAGTTGCATGACAAGCAACGTTGTTCCACCATAGAGACAACTCTGGAGCCAACGGTACATTAATGTCAGCTAAATACGTCAGTCGGGATGTCTTCGTTTCTAGCTGTAGATTTTACGTTTGCAAAATCTTAAACAGTTTCGATCACAACGCAGAATCGAGATTAAAATCGTCATTCTTAGAGCGGTTTCACATTATCCGATCTAATATCGGTATCGGACGCCGATACGATGGCGCGGCAAGTAAAATGTATGAAATTGATAGCTTCGATATCCGATATCGGATCTGTTAATATGAAAGACAGGTACATATTTGATACATTTTACTTGCCTCCGATATCGATATCGGATCGGATAGTGTGAAAACGCTCTTACCCGCAAATTCCGTACCGCTTATAAATAATTATCATTATATCTAGGTAGTTTTAGTACAGCTTTATGGAGAAGTAGAAATGAAATGTTTCAAGAACTTGTCAAATTGCCGCACAATGTTTATTTTTATAATTCTTTAAATCCACGCCTCCGTAAATTTTCTGCGCATAGCCAAATCCTTTAGTGCTCCAGGCTACCTTAATAGTCACGTACATCTTTAATGGGCGACACAAAAAATATTCAGTTTCGAGTTGTTGATCATATTTTTAATTTTAGCCCAACCATATAAAGAATTTTTAGTTTTATGTTTTTTTTTTTCATTTTACTCAAAATGCAAAATGTGTGCCAATATGTTTTTAACGAACGTATCATAAAATCCACTTTCGTTTAAATTCAAAACATTTATTATTTGACTAGATAAATAAACATCAACTAAATAAATATTCATTTAATAAACAGATCCAGTTCTGTTTGTGCGCGATCCATCTTTCCGCGGTACACGCAGCGACATAATGCATAAACTTGTTTGCGCGCCAGATGAAAAATCAACAAAATCACACGAACTCATTTAATATGCGACTGCGGAACTTTGGGTGATCCTGACCTGGTTTGCAATATCGCTAAACTCACCTATAAATATATTACGTGATTTCCATAAGAACATTTTTATCAGTATTCCATTTTGAGAGTTTTCATCAGAAAACAAGACTTTCTGATGTAAAACCGAGAGTTTTCATCAGCGAACAGGATTATAGTATCTAAATGTTGTTTGTTTTTCTTTTTCTTGTATTTTATTTATGACCAAAGGTTAATAATATGACGAGATAAGAAGAGAAAAAAAATAATAATTCTGGTGTTGGATAGCACAAATATACCATAACGGGGCTGGCATAATCCCCCAGAAATTATGCTGTGGATGAATGAATGAATAAAATGTCCACCCTTTTCCAGACAGCGAGTGCAATAATCTTTCGCCGTCCTCCATCACCAATGTTTTCACTACCATTTGCCAGACGTAACGACTTTAAAGAATTGAAAAATAAAATAAATTAAAAAACCGCAGCAGTAAAGACAAACGGACCATTCCAGTCAAAGCAGATGAAATCTCTTCACACACAATTTGGTAGCGTTTTTACGAACCGTCTGCAAGCGAATATAGCCCCTATGTCAACAGGGGTTGGTCGTTATATTTTGTGATAGGGAATATAGCCTTTATGTCTTGGTGATGTGACAAGGCATTGTTCTGATGTCCGTCCCTCTAATAGGTGTCTGGTTACATTTGTATGGAACTGCGGTTGAGCTAGAAAACACGCGTGTTATTTAAAACGTTAATTATTCTACTATTATTCTCGTAATCCCATTGCACTAAATACTTACTAAACCGGCATTGGCTTTTAAATATTTTTTTTTAAGATGTGTTTTTTTGTATATCACATCAGAAGTAAAAAGTTTTAGATAAATATCTGAATATTACCGTCTGCCCCCACAAAATATTTATAATTTGATAAGACGTTAATTAACGGTTTTCGCTATGAATCTCGCTGATACTATAGCCAAACCCGGTACAGTTGCTTACAGTAAACAATTAATCAGTTATGACGAAGGTGCTAAGGCAACAAAGGGTGTCTTAATAAGGTGATACTCAGCCCCTTTATGTAGGATGTAGGCTATTGTTTGAAGCCTGGTTGGTTTGAGTGTCTTATGGTATTACTGTTTTGAAGAGTTATAAAGGAATTTATCCGTGAAATATTTTCTTTATGGCCATTGTTTTAATAACGTATGCATTATAATTTATAACAAGGATACAACACTATTGTGGTTATTCTAAATACAAAAAAAATATTTTACTTTGGTGGAGATCTATTAGAAATAATTAACTTATTTATCATATATATGACTAGAAAGATCAATAATTTTGATTATGAAATTATGCCATACGAGTAGGTAGGTAAGGATAATTATATTTGTATAAAACACTATTAAATATATGAACTGCCACTGTATTCAGAGTGTAAAAATAAGCTTATTTTCTTAGTAAAATGGCCTTCTTGACAAGCAAAGTCATTACAATTTAAAAGGAAAAAACGGCCCCAATTATTAGAGCGTGAACGATTTAAAACCACATTTCTACTTAATCTACTTACACTCAAGCCCCCTAAATACATAAGTGACACTTAATGGAACCTTCACTTAAGATTATGTTATTTTTCACCTCAAAAATATTGTTTTCCTTTTTCGTCACGTCCTTTGAAGTTGGTCAAACTATATTTTTACGACGAATACGAGTAAGTACTCTATTTTCCCGGTCTTGTTTCTTTTTTGATTATTTTCCACCGTTTTCTCGATCTAGTTTAAATTTTTTGAAGCTTTAATATTTTTTTTTCAATGATGTGCTTATTAACACTATTAATGTTTGAATTTGGCCACACTATTGAATAAGTTAAGCCTGTAAAAATAGATAAGAACTAGTAAATAAATAAATACGAAATAAATACTGAATATCTTTAATTTTAGACCCATACTGTATGTGGAATTAGGCCTTTAACTTCTCTTTAGGACTTTACAATCTTTCAAGGCCATTTTGTTGACTGTTGCTAGAATCATTGACGTCATGAATGAACCACAAATATTCCAATAAACGAACTAACTACTTTTACGTTTATGTTAGTGTGATAAGATTTTCAAAGCTTTTTACTGTTCCATCTTATATTTCTACTATAAAATATTATTTGCTTACCGTACGTTTTAGTATTCACAAACAGTTTCAATTTATTTACTTCCCACTCTTATCGTCAGTAAGTACACTTGATCTGATCTTTGAACACCTTACAAATTTCTTTGACGTTGGATTTAACCATACCATTGGTAAGCTTCTTTTGTGATTCTGATTCAAAATTCTCTTCTTAATCTTTAGAAACGTTTAGATAATATCTTGGGCTATTGAAATGTTATTGAACGGGTATTTTAAGCAGTTCTGATACTTTTTTATTTTTGAACTTGTTTTGCAACGGGATTATTTTTTTGATAAAAATAACAAAAACTTACGATAAAAAATGAAAATGCTAAACAAATTTTAAATGTTAGGATTCCGCTGCGAGAATCGAATTCCCACCTCTTGTTTATAAGCCAAGCATTCGCTTGTCACTCTTGAGGGATGAGATAGAGGACGAGATGGATGTCAAAAACAAACATTAAACACTTACAAAATAACTTTTTTTCAATCGTATAAGGAAAATGTATCACTTGAGTAGACTTTACAATTCACAAAAAAATATTACAATCCAATTAGCTTTGCACCAGGCACACAAGATGTTCCCAAAATATCACAAGAACGAAACTAAGTAAAAAATCATCTCTGAATTATGCCCACGCAGCATCAGTTTCTTTTAAAACGGTTTCATTTAGAGGGCTTTCTAATTAATTGATCTGAAGATTCTCTGAAATTGCTCCTCCCTCCTTCAACTCCCAACAGTGTATCTTTGGCTTTAATTTAGAATTGTTAGCGCAAAGGGAATGCAATTTACGTAAAATAATTGTTTGATTTCGAACATCCCAGCATTCCGGCTTACCCTTCTGCGGGCTTCATTTGGTTTATGAAAAAGGTCTTGACCAGTTTTGTAATTTAATGATATTGGTTTTGTTTTTAGTTTAAGTAACTAGATTTTTTTCTAAACTTGCTTTTTTATTATTGTTTAAAGTAGGTATTGGTAAATATAACAAAGATTAAACATTTCATTCAAACCAATAAATTAATACTCTTTTAAGTATTGCTATGACCGTTTATCTACGACGTGTACTATAAAAAATCCAAACAACTATAGTTTTTCAAACATACAAGCAACAAGGCAAAACCTTTTCATAATCAAGCAATGTTTTCAGCAAAAACTAAAAAATATTTTCCAAGATTTCCTTCAAATTGTTCATTACAGAAATAGTTGAGTTTTACCGTCTTGTGTAGAGCGCTTAAGAACGGCTGGTACCTGCAAAGCACCTGAGATGATAACGTATTTAAATTACCCCTAACTTGCAGACTAGGAGCTGTATCAAACTTGTTATTTGTATGTTTTAAGTTGAGAGATGATTTACCCGCACCAGGTTTAGTGTAAGACGAATATCGCGAACGCCAAGTAAACCGCTTAAAAGTTTTAATATTGATAAGTTAATTTATTCATCAAATAAGATATCTATTAGATTCAACGATCCTTATATGGAAACTGATAGTATTTATATACAGGGTGTAAAAAGACTGCTACCGAAAACTGAGGGATTGCAATCAGACCATGATTCTGAACATATTTATCGAAAAAAAATAAAAAAATTTTTTTGACTTAGCTACGTCATTTTATTTTATTTTCTAGTTTTTTGCTACTAGTACAACATAATAAGACCATACCTACCTAATCATTTCATTTATAAAAGAAAAAAACAATTAAAACTAAAAATCCAGCAATCTACATATAAAAATGCGCCCAGTACATACGCTCGACCAGCTGTGCGAGGTCGGTTTTCTCCGGATATAATGATTATTTTGGAAAATTCTTTTGGATTTGGCTGTGTTTTGGGATGCTGTACCTACCCCTTTCGGCTTCGGTAGACGTCTTTTTACACCCTGTATTTGTATAATTTATTTTGTTTGATAACATTCATGAAACCATAGCTCCAACGTGATTTCATAAAAACGAATAACGCAAAATGTCAGCGTGGAAAAGTGTTTCGCACTTTCAATGATACGCTCGAAAAACTAGTTTTTGGTCCCAACGAACCATGACAATTTGACAACTACAAATTGGGTTTCGGTGCCCAAAAATTTAATAACACCAACATGAAACAAAATAGTTGTAGCTCGGTATTCTGCAGGTCAGTGTGTCACGTGTAAGTAGTGTTGCAGTAATTGGTTTTGACTGTACCAGGTGCTGGCATTGACTTACGGTGTTTTGCGCTAAGCGTCTCGCTGGTTACCCAATTATGTGACATCTGCGATAAACTTTCGCATTAGCTTTATCCTCTAATGTTCATCAAAGCGTATTATGACTTAATAACTCTTGATTGTTGGAGTTAAGAGATAATATATATGTATGCAATCAATCAAAAATATGATATCTGCAAACTTCTTTGAGAAGAAAGAGTCCTACCTTTTGTACTTTTTACAATACGGCCTCTTCATACTATACGTACTACATGATAGAAAGCGGGACTGCAATGCACTACGCTCAACCGTCTGCGCTCTGGTCGTTCTAACTCAATAATAAAACCTCTTCGGTAGCCGTGACGTCTCGTTTTTGGAGTTCCGCTCGGTACTTGAGGTACGTATATTGAAAAGGAAATGCTCGTGAAATGCAAGAAAATGAAACAAGACATTTTTATTGAAAAGAAAGATTGTAGTCACATGTTAATTGCTGAAAGATTTTAGTAACTTTTCTGTTGATAATATTGTCTCACCTAAATTATTGTTTTTGAAACTGTTAAAGCTCGGCTACTTTACGCACTGAGTAGATTTAGATATTCTTTTATGAAAGTATGTATGAAGCTTCCCTACTTTTACGTTTCTGGATTTGAAATATCTACAGAACCACTTCTCAAGACACACTTTTAGTTTTTTCTTTTCCTGCACTCGTAACGGAAAGCGTTCCTTCCTTATTTGTCTAAAACTGACGGACCCCCGGGTATCCAGGCCAAGTTGTTTAGCTTCACTCCATTTCTATTCGATAGAACATCGTGCTAGTAACAGAATTGTTAGGCTTCTACTGGAAAAATCTGTTTACATTTGAAAACAAACTCATTAATTTGATATTATTTATGAGTTGAGGTGGAATTTATATTGAGAACTTCATACTAATTAGATCTCAATCATTATGCAAACATATCTAAAATTATTTACACTGTGTTAAAGAAATGTTCTGAAAATGTAATTGAGTATTTTTGATGAGTATTATTGCAAAATGTAACTTGTACTATTTATTAAATTCGGCTCCGGCATCAGAATAGACCCCTCCATTTCAACCCGTGGATGTTGTAAGAGGCGACTAAGGGAAAAGCTGGGGGATGGGCAGCTCGCCAACCCGCATACCCAGAGTGGCGAGTATGGGCAAAACCCCCCTGATGCTCAATGAGCTATGGTAAGGGCTATGCTTGGTGTCTCTTTACGAGATCTAATCAGAAATGAAGAAATCCGTAGACGCACTTAAGTCAGTGCTTATCCTGTGGGCTATGTCGGTGGCTTTGTCGGAAGTGGCAGTGGGCGGGGCACATGGTCGTAGAACTGACGGCCGTTGGGGCAGAAAAGTTATCGAGTGGAGGCCACGCACCGGAAATCGCAGTAGAGGGCGACCCCCCACTAAATGGAAAGACGATCTAGTAAAGGTTACTGGGAGCCGTTGGGTACAGACTGCGCAAGATCGATGGGGGAGGCTTTTGTTGAGCAGTGGACGCTAGATGGCTGAGATGATTATGATGATGATGATTTAATAAAAAATAATATCATTGCAAGTATTTAAGCCAGAATTCAATTCAAACAGAATGTGAAAAACAATTCAATTGGTCCATATTAAAACTGCCCTCGCATTGAAACTGTCAGCTGTCAATACCATTATCTATCACAACAAAACACTGCAATGCAATAGCTCCCCATTCGCTCGGCAAGCGCTCGGCCAAACCGAGTATTTTCCAAAGCTACTGTATCGGTGAAGCCCAGTGAACTTCTATTCAAATTCATATACAATTGTGCCCAACTATAAATTTATTTTTAGGCTGTTAAAAATTGTTTATCGTACGTAATTACAAATATTGAACGAATAACAGAGAGTTTTTAACCTTTCGCGGCAAATTTGGCTTGAAGCTAAGAAATAGTTTTAGCATGAAATCAAAGATATTGATTTCGAGATTGTCTACTATACTATAAAAAAATATTTACAGAAACTAAGCTACTACATATTTACATATATTACTATAAATACATTATTTTATATCGAATTGTACTTTAATATACAAGTATATCAGGTTTATGATCAACCAAATTTTTATAGTATTTCTTTGGATGATGATAATTTTGCATGTGGGTAAAAATACCAATTAACAATTAAGTTAAGTTAAAGTAATTTACCTCAAGGTCAGAGAAATAAGAGCTATTTTTATTTATTTTATTCTAATAATACCTAGTTCTAAAAATATTCAAATTCTTCCTGTTTTTCAGCCAGCTAATAAAGTTTTAATAACCATACACCATTTTGGAAAGCAAACATTCACCATAACTTTTGCATGAATTATGAATAAATTGATACATTATTGTAATATAAATATATTTTAGAGGTGAATGGATCGGTTCAGATTACCAATATTATGAGTACCAAGCTCCAAACAATGAGTATCACGTTGGTTTTGACGTGGTTTCAACATTGTCTGATAAGTTAATACAATACGCGCGCTTTTCGAATATTATATCCGAATAATAGCTAAATAAGTATAAGCTCAGTGGAATTTCACATAAACTCGAAGTTTGCGAGTATGAATCCCATCCGTATATAGCGATAAGGCTGCCCATTGTACACTAACTCATTAATTTTGTCTTCTTCTTCTTGTCGTGTCACCAGTTCTTTCGAACCAGTGAGGTGAAAGGATTAAAGGCTCTTTTCGTGCACTGTTAATGAAGTTTGTAATAAGCCTTAAATATTTTAATTGTACTATTAAGAGTTTTTCATTTGAAATAATGACAACTCACATACACGGGCCAGTTAGTAGGAGAGTAGATATTCTTATCTACACCATACTCTTTTGAGTATAGTGTGGTTAGTATAGTAGGCAAACGACGGAAAATGATGGTTCGTAAATAAAATTGAAGTGACACAAGACCGCTCCTTGCGGGATGCCCCACATCTTTCGTTAGTAATGCACATTTAATAACACCACTTCAGAATCCGCCAAAATGCTTTATTGCCCGAAAGTTCTGAAGCCGGCTCAAGCCGCCGATAAAACTTTGCAGGCATAATGAATCTTAATCGCAGCGCCAATTTCCAAAATTGTTCGTGAGTTTTGTTTTACAAAACTTGGATTCATCTCATTTGGTGGAATTAATTTTGTCTTCTGTGGCGTAATCGGTTACCTGGATGAGCTTTTCATTTATTTCGGCAACTTTTCACAGTTCTTTTTTAACTTTTTTTTGAAAAGATTAGATAAGATAAGATAAGATCAATTTTATTGTGCCAAAAACAGGTATAGCGGTACAGAAGATTCGCTTAAACTAGGATTCATGATTGCCTCGGTTCTTTGTCTAATAATTGAAAATCAGCAAAAAGCAGCTTTTAAAGCTCGATCTCACGTCTCATTCAAGAATTTTATTTCCACGACGAAAAATAATTTAAGTTCCAGAATTGTATTTAATGAAAATTATAAATCTAGGAATCACATAATGAACTAAGTAGTCTAAAAACACATACTGTCTCTCTACAGACTGTGCAAGAACGAGAATAGTATTTGCACTTTACATTTAGGCGTTGCTTTGTGAACATACCTCACTAAATCCTGAGGTTAGTTCTGTTTGTGACAGCTCTAAAATTTTCAAGAACTTTGATAATATTGCAAGCATGCAGCTATTGAAATAACTACATTTGTGTTTAGCAGTAAGTATTTATGAAGTTTATTGCCGCAGAGAAACGTGTTTATGCTAAGCATATGAAAATTTCCATTTCAAATGAGACAACAGTACCTTCCAGTTAGTAATGCGGTATTGATAGTTTTGAGGATACAAAAACAAAAATAATTAGTATGTTTTGTTTATCTTTTTGTGTCCAAATTGATATTATTATTGCAAGTTTTATATTCTCTTCTGCATTTTTAATTAATAAAAAACCAGCTGTGAAAAGTCGTAGCAAGAAAAGAATAAAGTTTGCTGTTAATTATATGGTTGGCAAAATTCCATTCTATTCTAATCAGATACTTTGTTGATACATAACCAATGAAAATGCTTAAAAAAACACAATTGTTGCTCGACGCTGCCGCCACATAACTTTTAACTGTATTTAAAATAATCATTTTTTTGATATTAATGCACAGTATTGAATATACTAGCTAATTGGAAGTCAAGATGGCCGTAAATTTTGTTGATTAATCAGATATATCAAACAAAACAACAACCCAGTTAAAATCTCAAAAGCGGCGCGATCCTAAATGGCTAAAGTTGCCTGGTTTGTATCCATTAAGGCAAGCAAGCTAGGTGTGTCTTTGAAATATCGCTTCAACTGTTATATATATTGCTGTATGGTTGCTATTGTTTTATTATATTTTTTGTATGAGTAGTACCACAGTATTGGTTTACTCGTAAGTTCTACCTTAAAGCCTTGTGCATTTTTTTGTTTTTTTTTTTGAACCGAAACCATGTTTTCATGAACAAAAAACACCTGTCTAAAAAGTTGTTTTTAGGTGTCAAAAATAGGCAAGTTTTTACAATAAGAAATAAATATAAAATTTGGCTGTAACAAAAACTTTGTCATACGGGTTTCATTAATTCCAGTCAACAAACGGAATATTAATTTTGAGTTATTTGTACAAAGTTTGAATCAATACTTCTATTGTACTTTATTAGAGCATTCAGATTTTAATTAATTGTCAGACGCTGAACTATTCATTCTTCTGTGGTTTGATTGAAATGTTTCTAAAACTTGTTAATACTGTTTGGACAGGTTTAAGATGGGATTACCAGTGTTTTCGGATCCGGTTTGCATTGTCACAATGATTGAAAATGTTTAAAATAAACCGGGTATTTTGAGTACAATTTGAAACCAGCTTAAGCAATCTGTTGTTTTACAATAGAATGCAATTTAATCCGCTCTATAGAAATAGGCACAACAGCATTCCTGTTAAATGGAAGATAAGTAGGCCGATACCCAACTGTGAGTTACATCTTTTATTTTCTTCAATGGTTCTGTATTTACAAGAAAATTTGTGTATAGGTATGTTGAATGTTGATGGATTTACGAGTAGAGGTAGACCAAAGAAAAGATGGATGGATTGTGTGAAGGATGACATGAGTAAGAAAGGAGTGAGTGTTGAGATGACGGCTGATAGAGGAGAATGTAAGAAGAACACATGTTGTGCCGACCTCACATAATGTGGGAAAAGGGCAGGAAGATGATGATTTGTGTATAGGTATGTACGTGTATTATTAATATGGATCTAAAAAAATAGTGAGTATTTATAGATTTTCGTGTTTCAATAACGCCCCAATCGCTGTTTAATCAAAACTAAGAATAGCTTACTTTATTGGGACGTGACCGAAGCCGTAGAATTTTATAGGTCAATTAATTGATGTTTGATAGTAATAAATTGTAAGCGATTAAAAAAAATGAAAGACTTCAAATATTAAACTTTTTAAACACGTCCACGACTGTATCCCTAAGGTGCGGTAGACATTCTCTCAGATCTTTTTATGTTACTTATTCCAGATCCTTTAAAGGTGTCTGAGGGGGGTAGTCTGGAGCATGTCCAAACACATATTTATAAAACTTTTTTATAGACATTAATCAATCGATTCAGTAACAGTAAAAATACTGCCTTCATTCTTCATAGTCAAGTAGGTACAAAAAAGATATAACCAGTCACATCCTAAAAAAAAAGAGACCTTATTCAAAACACAGCAAGTCTGGGTAAGATTCCTGCTAAATTGAAAAAGAAATATATACCGTGTTCCTATCAAGAACCATAATATAAAAGTGAAGGTAGCACTGAGTTGAGCGCACCTACAAGTAGCAATTTATTCGAGTCCGCAAACAATCTAATTTAAATGTAGAGTGAAGACTGATGTGGCAATTTTCTCTGTCTCACATGGCCTAAGGGGCTGGCGAGGTTATATCTTTGTATTAAATGCTGGGCTAGATTTGAATCAAGCGAAGTTGACTGTTTGTACAAAGTTTTTCTTTATTTACTTTCAGCGAACACATTGTTCTAGCTTTTCATTCAAAACCGGCCAAGTGCGAGTCGGACACTCGCACGAAGGGTTCCGTACCATTATTCTATAAAAACGGCAAACAAAACACGTTTGTTGTATGAGAGACCCTTTAAATATTTATTTTCAACCGACTTCAAAAAAGGAGGAGGTTCTCAATTCGTCTGTATGTTTTTTTTTTTTTTTTTTTTTTTTTGTATCTTGTTACGCGATTTCTCCGCCATTTGTTGACCGATTTGCAAAATTCTTTTCATGTTTGAAAGGGTATGCTCCAGAGGTGGTCCCATATAAATTTTATTCCTGAGGGATTGATAGTTTCCCCGTAAAACTCTAAACACCTTCCCTCCTAGCCATGTCACAAATAGAAATCGAATCGACAGCTTGACGCCCTGAGTCACACCGCGTTGCGAGTCAAACATTGAAGTCGGTTTTCTTTTTAGTATAAAAACGTAATTATATTCTGTTTTTTTGGTATTTGTTGTTATAACGGCAACAGAAATACATCATTTGTGAAAATTTCAACTGTCTAACTATCATGGTTCATGAGATACAGTCTGATGACAGACGGACGGAGAGACAGACAGATAGCGAAGTCTTAGTAATAAGGTCCCGTCTTACCCTTTGGGTACGGAACCCTAAAATAGAGTAAATGTGCTACATTTTGTAAGCGACTTTTTAGGTTTGTTCAAATCACAACGTTATCGGTGAAAATTTTACTTTAGCTAGAACGGTGCATTCTATAGACAAAGCCAGATAGGTTTAGCCTCGGGTTTGCTCACAATATTTTGGTGAAAATAATCCTTTTTTTTAGCATGTTTGCGATTCAAATACTTGACCTTGAAAACTTGTTAATTCAGCCAAAAAAGCTCAATACAATAAATAATACTATTTTGATTTGCCTGAAATGTATCCGTAAATACCGCTAGGCCTAAAATTGGTTGACCGAACAACCGAATAATTATCGGAATGCAACTCATGTTTTCCGACGGGAAATTTTCTAACTACACAGAATGCGTCAGATAGCGGTATTTTAGCCTTTTTGCAGCTACAGTCATTATAAAAAAAATATTTAAACTCGTACTTGCAATTCCAAACAAAGAATTATAAATCATAGCTTTTTATTGTTTTTCTTTCAAAACAATTACGTATGTTTTTGTTTTTTATAATAATCCAGAGCTTATCATTCTTCATCTTAATTTAAGAAATATTTCATATCAAAAAACAATAATGTTGTTTGATAATAATTCCTTATCAAGTTATCACCAAAACAGTTTTATCATGCAGCCTACCTGATGACGCAGCTCGGCATACAAATCTCGGCGCGACGGGCCTGCGAAATCACCGCGGTACAACGCGAAACTTTTAACTCTCATGAATTCTTTTAAATATACACTCCAGTGGTAATTTATTGATTCATTTGCTGATTTTATTGATGGGTTTGAGAGTCGGTAGCTGACTGGCGTCGTGTCCGCTGGACGCAGCAACAGGCAGCGGGGGCGGAGTTTAGCGCGCGCCTGCGCACACAACCCGTTGCCATGGCGATGCGAGGCGGATGTTTGTGATAAGGAGAACTTTTGTGATTGACTGTACAGTCATGCATAGATTTATTGTGTACTTGTTTTGTGTAGGTAATAGATACGGTAAGGTTTTACCTTATAATTCGACGATAAGGAAAGTTCTGAATAGAATTTAGATACTTACTATAATGGAGACGTGGACTGTCTTCAGCAAATTAGATTTGATTTTCGATTCATGAGGTACATTTCCATTCAGCAGTGTTCTCGAGATTTTTCGGGAAAATATATTCGTACTTTGACTCATCAAGTTCTTAAAGATATAGGAAAGCATCCATGAAGATACTTACAGCATCACATTGCACTTATTAACGATAACTCTCCTTTAGATGTATTTAAGACAGGGAGATATATGTCGGATAGGTTCTATAATCTCAACAATTTCAAAGGAACTATAGCTTTCCGTTCAAAGATTAATAATGTAGGTAATCCATCTCAGCTGATGACTTGATCGGATCCCACTCATATAATAAAGTTGAAAGTTTGTGAGTTTGTTTAGATGTTTGGATTTTTAGATGTTTGTATGTTTGTGTTTCAATCACGCCTAAACCAGTGAACCGATTTGGATGAAACTTGAAATAGGCATAGATAGTGGACCTGGAATAGCATATAGGCTATTCAAAATGTTGGCACCAAGCGGGCGAACCCGCGTGCAGAAGCTAGTAAGAAATAAAAATGTAGTATAAATTGAAAGGAAAATTCTAATCAAAACGTTTATATTAATAAAAAAAATTGAAAAAAAAATTAAACCGACTTCACAGAACACAAACAGACGAACCTTCTACACACTAAAAAGAGAAAAATAAGAATATAATTTGAAGTCGGTGCCAACTATTCATTTACATCTAAGAAATTCAAAAGAACTTGGGTGCAAAATTGTATCCTGGTACGCTATCGCTCGATTTTTTTGTTATAGGTACCTAATCGTATTCACTTGGCACCGACTTCAAATTATATTCTTATTTTTCTCTTTTTAGTGTGTAGAAGGTACGTCTGTTTGTGTTCTGTGAAGATTAAATTAAAAAAAAAAATAATTTATTTTTCACTTTTAAGTGTAAGTAAATAAATACTGTGTAAATAAAAGTGTATGTGTAAATAATATAGTAAGCTACGTTAGGACCCTGCTTATCTTAGCTTTAGTAGGAAAGGATAAGAGAAGTCATGGGCAGGCCTACTAAAGGACACACCGGAGTTCAGCAAGGGGGAAAACTATCAATCCCTCAGGAAAAGAAAATATTTTGGACCACCTCGGGTGTAATACCCTTTCAAACTATTTAATGTTTGACTTAGATTGTGAGTCAGGGTGTGTTGTGTAGTGAGAATGAGGTTTTTTGAATGTTACGGGAAAACTGTCAATCCCTCAGGAAAAAAAATATATGGCGCCACCTTGAGAGTATACCCTTTCAAACAAAAAGAAAATATCGGTAAAACATACATACAGCCGAACATATAACCTCCTCCTTTTTTTGAAGTCTGTTATAAATACACAAGATTGGCGAAAAAAATAATAATCAAGTCTTATTATCTATGAATTTACTCAAACATTTTATGTAAGCAAAGCTTAGATAAAACTAAAATTTTGCAACAGTCAAAGAGTAAAACGGGTCAACGTCACAATGAAAGTAAAAGAGCATACATATAAGTAGGTATGTGTAGGTATGTTATGTAGTGTTCGAGGTAAAAGCATCGGGCGATAAAGTTTTGTTTCGCTTTGAGCGAAAGCCGTCTCAATGAATTGTATAGGGTGACTCTTTCAGCAAAGTGTATCTTGACTTTTCAGCTTTGAGATTTTTTGCTTATTTTATAGGCTATATAAAAATAAAATATAAATAAAAATATATACGAGCAATAAAAAATAAAAGCTATTAATAACCTACTTCTAATGTTTTTAAAAAATGACAAAGTATGTTGAGAAATCATCAAAAATAATATTTTGGCACTGGATCTAGTGGTTGTACAGTTTTGTGTACGTTATCACAGTATGAACGGTAATGAAAAACACCTACTAGGTATTAAAAAAAAATAAGCAATAGGTTTACAATCTGTATCGATGCACTGGTCACAAGTTTTTTTAATAATAATTTTTCGACAACTTAACGACAGAAAACAGAAACAACCTGTATCATAGATAGCCTTCATAAGAGCAAAGAGTAGTTTGACTCTTGCAAGCAAAGTGGGCAATGAGGGCTCTATTTCGAAGTTGGCGATATCAAAGGCAGTTGATGATACCTACATTGAAAGTAGCTAAGCATGGGATTCTGTTAAAGGCCCATGAAATGAAAATCTAGACAGAAATCATTTTACGGAAACGAAACAAAAATATATTATATCTACATCTAAAACACGTGCTCTAAACGGTGAAGGAAAACGTCGTGAGGAAACCAGTTAGTATTCTGATAGGCAGCGATGGGCTTGCAACCTGTCACGTATGGAATACTAAATTCTGCAAGATGTGGGCATGTATCAAATATGTATTTGGACATGCCTCTGACTACCCCCCTTAGACATTTTCAAAGGATCTGAAATACATAAAAAAATATCTGAGAATGTCTACCGCGCCTTGGGGATACAGTCGCGACCCTGTTTTTTTTAGATATCTTCATTACGAGACGAGCATTTATCATACCGTTGTAGCTCATCGAATCATTATCTAAAGTAAAATTATGATGCTCGAATTTTTAAAAGATTTAAAAATTATTTTACCGTAACAAAAAACCTTCGGAGCCAATCCATTATGCTTGGGGGTTTAGATTCGGATCTAATACTTGAAGACCGTGATACCAATTAATTAGTACCTTTTAATCCTTTCTCGTATTACAAAAACAACGTTGGCATTTACCCTGTTCTCCCCTGATACCCCCTTGCTGCGCTTAAATTTAATCACGTTCAAATTAACGATACTGATAAGGGTTGATGTCAGATTTTTTCATTTTTATCAATTTATTTGAAAAATCTAATTTAAATTATACTGATTGGTCAGCGATAGAAAATAATGAGCATATTTTCTATTGGAACCATTGATCAAAATTACTAATTATTTAATCACAAAGGCAACAATGCGGAATTTTTGTGTAAAAAAACGGACTTATGATATCAAAACTTCTTAGTTTTCAAATTCCAAAAGCCAGACCTAAAGTTCTTAATCCTTCTGTCCAGCTTAACGGGTCAGCAAAGCAGGTGAGATTACAAGACCCATCGGCTAACTTCTCAGGCTATAAATTACTGAGTCACTTTTACAGCTCATGAGAACATACTTTATGAGGGGTGCTTGGAGTAAGATTTTAGCGGCAAACAGATTTTTTCATTATTAATAAAGTATCCACCAGTTTCAAACCGCTAGTTTCACCAAAATCAAAACTTTGTATCTTATGTAGGTACAATACCGTTGACTATGTTTTTTTAAATTTTATACATTTTAAAATAAATATTTCTGGACATTTCATACAACATCATCTAGTCCCAAAGTAAGCAGAGCTTGAGTTCATACGACCTCAAGCTCTACCTACTTTGGCTTTTTAGCTTTGCTTACTTAACGAGCTATTGGTCAACTTGTTTTAGACATTCCATGTCCCATACAAAAATGTATGTAAGCTGTATCGCTACCCCCAACGTCTTATACCAAAAGTAAGCTCGATAGCATTAAGAGGATAATCCTGGGTTCATACTTTCATCTCTATAATGGATGCAGTGAAACCATTTATTGCCTCCGGGTTTTTATGGTATGGCACTTGTATGTATGTTAAAACATTGATACCAGTATAATTGGTGCTGCTTTTATCGTGTAATCGGCTTATGTCTTGTTTGTCATTTGCGATATTAAAATGTTGGCTGGATTAACTTGCCGTGTATGATGAAATATTTAGTATTTTGAGCTTTCTGCCAATTAGAGGTGAAATAATTCAATGAACCGTTACTCAAATATACGCAAACAATACCCAACTTACTTTACAGTAGGTAATTAATGCTCTACATAATGCGCTTTCAAAAGTTTGTGAAGTTATCTTTGATGTGACCTAGAGTGGCGTTTGATAAAAGGCTTAGCAGTGGGCTATTATTATAGCTGTCAATCTTCTTATTCTCATCGTATCAGTAGTTCATTCTAACAAGTTCGAATAACAAAATATGGGTTGTTTTATAAACTTAAAAGTCTAAGATCCAAACGAGTTTATAAAACTAGAAACTGTTCGTCGGCAAGGAAATGTTCAGGACCTTTTACCGTCAACTGCAGCCGCTTCAGGAAATGACGCCTCCTAAAGAAGTTCCCCGACTTTTAGTTTTTACTTGAAACTTTTTACCGTACCAGTCTTATTTTGTAAAGGAAGTAGAAAATATGGTTTTTAAACTGTATATTTTATACCCGTATTGCCGGGATATCAAAGAGCCTTTCTTGGTTTGGTGAGTTATTTATTTTGAAAGTTCTCAACTTAATTTCTTACATTTATCTATCCGCTAGCGATTTGCGTCAACTTTTCTTGTTTTATTATTTCAAATGTATCCTGCTAGCTGCTATTATTTACCAAAATTCACTCTA
Organism: Epirrhoe tristata; assembly: GCA_951394285.1. NCBI lineage: Eukaryota > Metazoa > Arthropoda > Insecta > Lepidoptera > Geometridae > Epirrhoe > Epirrhoe tristata. Next base: position 6,623,395 of record OX596145.1, read on the forward strand.
TCTTTCAAGATTCTTCTCTTTTCTAGACGACCTCAGTGGCGCAGTGGGCGAAGGTCCGCCTGCGACGCAGAAGGTTGCGGGTTCGATCCCCGCCGCGGGACAAATGTTTGTATGACCTACAGATATTTGTCCCGGGTCTGGGTGTTTCATGTATAATATGTATGTATTTACAAACAAAAAAGTATATAAGTAGTTTATCAGTCATTCTAGTACCCATAACACAAGCTCTGCTTACTTTGGGGCTAGATGATGCTGTGTGAAAAAGTCCAGCATTTTTTTTTTTAGTAGAATGAAAAAAAATCTGTAACTATTTGTCTTTACTATATTGTTTTTTTTCATTAAAATATACATTCTGAAATAAACAACGTAAAATCCATAACACAAGTTATTTGATTAGAAATATTTATAATAAATTGATTTCACTATAGTCTGAGCATCTGTACATTTAGTTTTCGGGCAAACCTAATTTACCAGCACATTCGTAAGCGTCAGTATTAAGTAATGATACAGGAAGACATTTGTATGACGTGGGGATCCTCGGAAATCCGCCATGATGGATCACCGTCTTGCATTAAGATGTGCAGGTATCGTAAACTCAGTGGATTTGATTCTACAGTGAATCTCTTCATATAATTATAATAAAAAAGGTTTTTTAATAACCTTTCGATACCTACTGGCTTAAGTGTATCTTCAACCCTTTAAAACAGCTGAATAGATTTCCTCTCAATCATGACACCTGTGCAAAAAAAAAAAATCTTAAATTTTTACAGAGATAGATAGACTTACAACTTATAATATAATCCTCTTTTCATATCGAGTTCATACATTCTAATACGAGTACTCGTAACTACCACGTCATTTAGACCTCATTCCTTTTACTGTTATGTAGATAATTGTTTTCAAATTTGTGAGTATTAATATAAAACTAAATTGCAATAAGCTGGGTAGAAGTAGTGTAAACAACGCATTAGTTACTCTTTTCACGTAGGTATCATAAAACGACACACAGGAACTGCTAATAAATGTAAGCTAAACCCTGGAACACATTCTCTATACCATCAAGAGTACATTAAAGTTTGTTCAGAGGTTTCACTTGGACTGTAAAATGTAATACAGTTGTTCCATCTCATGAAGGCGTGTCGGAATTATTTGTGTCTGTGGTTTGTTTCTTTGTGCGTAAGCGATAATGAGCCTCATTCGTCCACGGAGCGTTCCCGAGCTCACGCATATACTTATGTCTGTATAGTTATGTTACGAAGGTCTTGCATATGCAAGCAAAATCTAGAGCACTGGTAGAAAATATGGCGTGTGATATCTCTATGATCTAATTATCTAAGTTTTATCCTGTGTAAAGGTTACATGGAATATTGGTTTTAGTGATAAGATTGACGCGTACAACTTTATGTTTCACTATAAAACAATTAGTGACACATAAAGTTGTATTCTATTTCAAATGTATGGGATGTTTTGCTTGTTTTGTGAGAGTTTATATTTGTCTATAGGTAAAATGATAATCAGTCAGAAAAAAAACTTTGAAAAGAATTATCAAATTATGTAAGTTACAAAAATTGTATCTAAAGATATTGCATTGAAGCTTATTTTACATCAAAGATGATTCAGAGTGAAAGCCAACTAGAGCCAATTCTCAAAGCAAACCGACTTATTTGCCGAAAACTTTATATTTATCGCTGCAGTGTCCATTCGTTCCAAGTTGCCAGTAAATTAGCCGCAGAACAAACAAGTTGACGTAGACTTTGCGGTGTCAATGTACGGATGCTTTATTTATTTACAAAACACAATTAATGGCCATTTCATTCAAGATAATTTGTACGGCGTTCAACTTTATACAGATTTACTATCAGATATTACTGATCCTTGGAAAATGTAGATAGAAATGGCAAAATATTATGATATTTAGTTCAATAATTATTAGCAACATAGGTAAACAGCAAATTTTTGAACCTGAAAGAACATTGAAACTAGAGTTGATTATTATCAAAAAAATCAAATATAGGTGGAGTTTTGTAGTGGTGAAAAATAGTAACGCTTGAATTCTAATTATTTCCGAACGAAAAAGAACATTTTCTTATTATTGAACAAGACAAAGGAAGGACATGTCAGAGTTTTATAAAACCTATTTTTGTTGATAACTTAAGAACCCACGCAAGTTCTATTCCATTATATCGGAAAATGGTCCTCACTCTTCTAAAGCTTACCTGGAACAATGAAAATAACATCTCAAATCCTTACAAGACTGGCTCAAAAAAAAAGGAAGGTGTTTGTAAATTGGGATGTAGGAGATGGTAATCTTTAACTACTCATTTTGAAAAGGTTCCATAATAAGTTTATTTCACAAAATACAAACCACTATTAATATAATGTTAAAGATACAAACAGTCTGTTTGTTTTAATTATTCGCCTGAATATAACAATTATAACAATCTGCATAGCACATAATTTTCCTCCAGCGAAGTCATTTGTTACAAGCTTATTAGTGGTGCCCTCTGGGAGGCTGCCTTGCTTGCGAAGTGAAAATGTAAGCTACAGCCGAAATTTGAGACACTGCCACTTGCGCAAACTTAGGTTGGAGATATCTCTAGGAAAATGACTTTTGGATTTAAATCTAATACTAGGGCCACAACAATCGCGTTGTAGCGTGTGATTCATAGTTTCATAGTAGCAGATAGTAGCTTTCCTACTTCCTAAACTTAGTATAAGATTGTGTTATAATCAAATCCTTTGTGTGGTGTGTAAATAAAATGTATCCTATTTTACTATTTTCAATAAATCCAATTCCAAATCTATAACTTGGTAATAAAAATGTCCACGAGGTGTATTTACTTCCACCGAACGAGATAAGTTCTATTCGTAGAATCGTACAAGATAAGGTGAGGTTTAGATCCACGCTTCCAATAAGCGATAGATTTTTAAAGAAAAATGGCAGTTCTAAAAAGGTTTAACAGGTGTGGCGGATGTCACCGAGATAAAATCTAATACAAAGATATGGTAAACATTTTACGAGTAGAGCAATGGGGATAGTCGCTGTTGCGACTCAAAATAGCTCAATTTAGAGTGTAGTCGCAGGTCGCAATTTTCACAAACCTACCTTAGAATGAGAAGAGGTTGTATTCAATTTACAGACAGGTCGTTTTCATGATACATAAGCTTGTGCTGTTCTACTAAATTTATGCTTAAAAAACATCTTTGCTTGTTCCAAATGTTCCCAACATTTTTTTGTCTAGTAAATATGACCACAAATTCTGAGTTGTGCAAGACACTGTATTTTTACTTTATGAGTTTTTTTGCCTGGACTTGACTAAGTCCGCATTGCTGCGTGGATAATTGTGTGTTATGAATACGCCTTTTTATTTTTAATCATTATGTTTTCATGATCAGCCTTTTCAATATGTCACCTGTTAAGGTGTAGTTCTTGTGTATTACCTAATAAATAGTATTTTTCTCTATGTGTAGTACATTATACGCTATTGACTAGATAAATCAGTCGTTAGTGCGCTTTGAATTCTGTTATTTATGGTCCTGACAGTAAATAAAGAGGTTCATTAGGATGCCTCGTTATGTGTCGCATTGCATCCCCGGGGTTACTTGTCCAAACTATTCAATGCAGTTTAGCTTTCCACATTTCGATTTAGAAAACCCTGCTAGATCTCCCTCAATGTTATAAAACGGGAGTCTGTTTTGAAACAGGAAACTGTCGGTGTACCTATTGATTTGTAGATTCAAATACCGCTTTTCCTGGAAGAAAGTAGCCGTGAATTTTCCATAAAACAAAATTTTTATCTAGGTTAGAAAAAAATAATTAGCTTAATAATTTCAAAGACCAATTTTACATTATAATTTTTTTACATTACATATTTTAATGCAGGAAAAAGAAGCCGCTGATAATAAATACAGTGCACTGAATAAATAAGACTACACTTCTTTCGAGAAAGGAAGACGTATGGAGTATCGCACCCATTTCATTCTTAGCGTCGGTCGGTCGGTCGCTGAATCTGTTTTATGGCCGCTACGTGAGACCGGACTTGTACTTAGACGGCAGTAAATCTAGCATAGCCATGCTTACTTACTACCTAGACTTAATTGCTTTGACAGAAATTATATATACTTGCAACATTTCCTTCATTTTGTAGTATTGAAGGAATTTTGGATTTTGCTGGCCGTAATGTCTTTTCGTTTAGAACAAACAGAATAAACATAACAACTGAATGCGCATTGCTATGAAATTATAACATTTTGGTTAGAATGTATCCGGTTTTTGTTGAAACTCGTAATAACGAAGATAAATTCAAATTGGTAAATTGGTAACATTACAATTTTATAAAAAAAAACTAGGTTAGTATGGAAATCTTAGGTGAGTACTAAAGTCTAGGTAAGTACTAAAAATGCGCAAGGTTTTGTCTCAGGGGATATCTAGACCAAGCTCATTATATTTGCTATATTTATGCTCACTAGTAGAGACATGAAAACCACAGACACCTCAAAAATTATGGCAATCAAAGTTCACCCAACCAAAATATCGTTACGTTTCCGACTAAAGCACAGAAATAAATTGGCGCCCAATATAAAAGTGAGCTTGGTTTAAAATTGCTTCGTTCTGCCTACCAAGCACTGAATCAGGTCGCACAGATCAACGAAAACGCAGAATCGAAAAGTCGGGTAGGATTTCGGTTGTACGTACAATTTTTTTTATTTTTTTTATAGTGTAACCGATAAAATATGAGTTAATCAAAAAATTTGAATGTAACGAGAAGGGTTTCGTGGCCGAATGGTAAGGCACTCCGGCTTTAGGAGGGTCGTCTGACAGTTGCGGGTTCAAATCCCGTCGGAATTCATGTTATTTCTCAATAAAGAATAAGAATAAAATTCATTTTATAATTCAATTTTAATGTTTAGACTCCGGAAAGCATTTCGTTGTCGATAGTTTTTATTGAACTTTTCACATTAAAATTTCACTTGGGTTAGTACGTTATTAATGCCTAAAAGAGAAACTTTACCAAAAATATCTTTTAAAACAGTGTAATTCATGTTTTCTTTTTATGCGTGTCATTATGATTAATTTAGATTTTTTATCATCATCATCCACAGCCTGGCTCTCACTGCTGGGCCAAAGCTTTCCATTAAAATCTTATACTTTAACCGACATATACGAGTATACACAGTTAATTTTACCAGCAAAACACTCCCAATCAAAAACTTCCCTGTTCAAAGGTCAGCCATCCATAGCAATAATTGTATTTCAGATACACGGTATATTAAATTTTGTATACCTGGGATGCTTCAGCCCCATTTTGCGAGGGAGGCATTGAAGCTTGAAAGCCAAAAACGACTGCGTGGAAAATACCTGTGCTTTCAATCGCCTATTTTTGGCTTTGTTTTATTGAGTAGATAGGAAATATAAAGCTCTATTGCTTCCTTACAAAACAAATCGGAGAATGTACAGAAAAAAAACTTATTTTCATTTATATATATTTTCTGTTTAATTCATAATGTTTCACAATAAATGAATTATGAATTATAATTCATCTTACATTATAATGATCATCGTGTATAATGTAAGAACTCAGAATGTTTATCTTTAATCTCAGTATAAACATACATGCATACACACATACATACACAGTACATAGGAGACTTTCCTAGTTTTATTCTGCCACATTCTTTACATAGTAGAACAGTGTTACTTAAACTTAACAATTAAGTAAATGGACGTCTGGTACCACTGGGTTTAAAGCAATCAAATTAATTCAACCCATTTTAATTTTAGCAATCCCGGTGGAAGCTAAAGTGATATTGTGTTTAGAAGCTCTCCTGAAGCTTTTATAAAACCTGTGTACAGGTGAAAAAGAAATATGAAGAAAAATGCCGGAGTACGGATACAAATTTTGTTTTTTTTTTAATTTATTTAAGGGTTTCGTCGCTTAGCGACCACATCACCCATAATGAAACAAAATTATAACTTAATAACAACTTAAATATGTAAACCTAACTCTATAAAAACTGAAACGCATATTTTTAACAAAGAAAACTATAATATTCCAAATTAATCAAACTTACTTCTTTGATAAAAAAATAAATTAAAACGTAATTTTTTTTGAGCTTACTATAAGAAGGATCATAGATTCCCAACACAGAGATTATAAAAGCAGGCTTGTTGCTTGTTGGTAAAGTATTTATGAATAGTACTTATACTACGAGTATTCATAAATACTTTACCAACAAGCAAGACCGACGATAACTAGCAAAGTTTCAGCAAAATATTCACTTCACTCCGATCCTGATCCAAGGTGCGCTTTGAAACTCCAATTTCTATGCCCCGTTTATAGTTCCAGGTATAGAATGGTTTACAACCAAATAGTATACAGATAGAGAACGTACAGTCCAAAACTATACTTTCTATCGTAAAGATAGCTCTAAAAGTACATTTGTCAATGCAAAGTGCGGCTTTGTGGTGCCTGGGACCTCACTGAGACTATTTCCTACTGCTCAACTAGTCATGCAATCTATTTAAAAAGTGGGAAACAAGCGGTATTACCCACTGCTCAGCTTGATGCAGTTGAGCAATCGAGTTGAGCAATGGGAAAAAGCGGACCAACCACTCAGCAGCATGCGAAAGGTGAACCATCGGAAAAGGATTTAAAAATTTTAAACTTGGAATGTCAAGACGATTTATGTTTTTGACATGAGCATTCTGAGGTAAAGGCATTTATACATGTCTTGAATATATAATAAAATACGGTTTTATTTATTATGATAATACATTCCAAAAAAAAAATACTTTTAAAACTAAGCATGAAATTGACATACTTAAGCGCACCTATTCATTTTGTGTGGTCACAAAATGAATGGTTAATACATTCAATGATTCAAAGACAAAAAACTAAGCAAGCTACGACACAAGATCTTTTCATAAAGCTACAAAGCGAAGGGTCACTTTTGAGTCACCTATATAAAAACTGATAAAAACATACGATCTGTCTGTGAAAATTACGAATAAATTTTGTAATATTAAAATGTAATAAAGCCCTCGATACTTAATATAATTTTGAACCAACCGCGCCTACGGCGACGTTGGGCGGTACAGCCAGTAATTCGGTTAGCAAAATTAGTAAAATATACATAGTAATAATACTCTCGTGGTAAAATTTTATACGACTAAAAGCTCTTCACAAAGATTTTTTACAAACTTTTTCACTTTTAGGTTTTTGAATAAGAGTTGTTTTATTTTATACATGTACATATTATAATATAAAAAGGTCACAAAAGCTTTAAATTCCATCTTTCCCGCAAAAAAAAATAATTTTACACAACAAAATAAACTAAGTACATGAGTTCAAAAGTAAACAAAATAAAAATAACCGTCACGTACGCAATATCGTCCTGTGTACACCCAGCTCACCCGGCGGTGGCGCCACTGTCGCAAATCAATAGGACAGCGTTGCTAGGCAACGATCATGTAGCAAAATAAACAATCAGACGAGCCCCGGCCCTGAGTAAATTTACCTTCTTATTTTATTACTTGTGTCAACATTTTAGATCTATATTATTGGATTATTTACCCCTGTACACGGAGTATCATGTTTTTTTGATTTGTTTATTGAGATATTGTTTTGTGAAAGATGGTTCTGCTACCCCCGTGCGCCCCTGAAAACTGTGGGAATGGGAAGGATTTTAGAAACACCTTGAAGAAGCCCAGTCCAAACTATCCTTATGGGAATAAGACCAGGAAACCCAGGATTGTTCCTGCTTTTACCATCCAAGGTAAGAACCATCTAAATTTTAAAGTAACTGATTTAAAATTGCTGCGCTGGCTAGCTTATTTATATCAGGCCCTTTGTGTCACAGTATGCGAAGTAATTATTTACTTTTGTGCCCTCCAAGCTTCAGTATAAAATATAAAAATGGATCATGACTGTGGTATGATAGTGAATCTACATCATGAGACTTTTGGAGACTTTTGGAAAAGTCAGGAGGCCGGTAAATCTATGGACAGTAGAGGTACAATCGGGCGGCAGTTCCGACCTGAACGCTATTTTTATGTAACATAGAGTTGTTTATTATCTTGGTAAGTATTCATAATTACGGGATTTATCGCGTAACTTATTTTATTTCCCGTTTTTTTTTATTTTATGTTCGCCCGCGACTACGCCTGTTGCAATACAGGCGAAACGTCGGGAAATAAAATAAAATCCCGTTTCAATAATACGTACAGTACGCACAACCAATCTTTAGCTCTCTGAAGTAGCTGCGCAGAACCCATTTTCGATAACGCATAAAAGACGAAGACAACGTTGTATAGGTGCCTCGCTCACTCGCCTAGTTTGTGGCATCGTCCTATCTCGCCTACTCGCGCAAACCTGCGCAATCCCTAAGTGCACCTAACATCAGAGAGCTAAAGATCGGTTGTGCGTACTGTAATTATGAATAGTGATCGCGAAATTTTAAGAAAGACTATTGGGAAGTATTTTTACTTTTGTAGCAATGCAAAAGAATACGAGAGTGGTCGGCCCTCCAAAATGTGGCGTTATGGACCCAAAACCACCAAAACCCACAATGTTCAGAAAGTGCTACCAACGAGGAGAATTCCCGATATCAATCGAGTTTACTACATTTGGGAAGCAACTTGCATGGAAGGTACATAAATATTTATAGCATAACTTGTCTTTCATCTAACATTAAAAATAAATAAATTTAAGTTTAGTCATAATGCACTTGCCGACCGACTTGCTAACAAAGGCTTGTTTTGAAAATCAGTAACGACTGATTTTCATTTAAATATCTTTGCAGGTGCCGATAGAAAAGCTGGATTTCCACCATTATCTGCCGATGTTCTTCGACGGCCTAGCTGAAGCCGCTTACCCTTTCAACTTCATTGTGGAACGCGGCATCAACGACCTTTGCTCCAAAGGGTCATACAAAGTACTTCCAGTGGTGCCACAGCTGATCATTCCAATCAAAAGTAAGAAACAACTTTACTCAAAAATGGCAATGTCATATTATCCTATCGCTTAGATCTTTTAGATAAGAACACGTTTACTCTTTGAGGCGTTTCTGGAATCCATACTAGTTTGAAAGAAGTAGTGACATCACAAGAAGATCATTATGTGCCACCTTAATGCACTCAAAAGCACTAGAACAGTTAAAATGTTATAGTCTAACATTCTTCATAAGAAAAACCAATTAATTTTGTTTGTCTGGATCCCCACTGGAGCTTGACTATTTAGTTTTAAGATGGATCACCTAAAATAATGTAAGGCCCCAAATCGTGTTTGTTGCCCTGATTCTTCACGGTATTGGTCGCGAATGAACAGGAGTAAAATTAGTTTTATTGATTTATTTACAGAAACTAAGCTACTACATATTTACATATATTTACAAAATACAACAGGATTAGTCAAGCTATCTAAGGATCATTAGAAACGATCTATAGATAGCTCAACTGATCCAAGTCACTGTCAGTCGGAAGCGTGCCCGAAACACTGGCGGCATTACCACGCTGGATGGCAATGCTGATCCTTTGAGCCAAAAATGTGCCAGCTCTCGGATCACGCGTCGCTTCGACCAGACGCCCTGAAATAATTTTTTAGTTTTATTTATTATAAGTGATCCCAGCGGTCTTGCTGAATAAATAATAAATAAAGAATGCTGTACATTTTCACACAGCATCATCTAGCCCCAAACTAAGCAAAGCTTGTACTATGGGAACCAGATAACTAACTAATAACTTTTTGTTTGTAAAAACATACATATTATACATAGGACCCGGGATAAATATTTGCAGATCATACAAATATTTATCCCGCGGCGGGGATCGAACCCGCAACCTTCTGCGTCCTAAGCGGGCGTTCACCAACTGCACCACAGAGGTCGTAAATGCTTTTTGACTTTGACTTTGAAATTCTAAAATCATATTTTCTCCACAGATGCTCTAGCAACAAAACGGCCAAACGTTATCTGCCACGCGCTGAAATGCATTCAAATGATAGTTGTGGGATGCGACAGGGTCGGGGAAGCACTGGTGCCTTACTACAGACAAATCCTTCCAATGCTAAACCTTTTCAAGAACAGAAACCGTAAGTTTTACCAACAATATCTTATAACACGAAGCAAACAAAGAGATTTATAGAATTTAGTAGCTGGTTATAAGCCGATCAAAGATAAAACTCAAAGATAAACTGAACTATCAAGAAAATGAGCCGAGTTTAGACCAAGTCTAACTAAAAAACTGTCCCTAGAAAAACGATATTTGAATACTCGTACATAAAACGCTTTTTTGTGGTAACAGTTTTGTTTTGACATGTGTCAACATGGGGTTCAACCAAGGTTTTACGTTTTTATAATAAGCAGCTTAATGTCTACAAATTTTAAAATATTTAATTTTAACATTTGATATAATAATGTAAGCATAAATCTTTATTGCAGATTTAAACTTAAAATAAAAGCAGCACAAATAAAAATAATCTAAGTAACATTAAACCTGGAAAGCACTTCAAAGCCACTACTTACCTAATTTGCTTTGTCAGCTCATTTTAACTAAAGCTCGGTTGAACAATAATGATGAACAATTTACAAAACATTTTAGTAAACTGAGCTCAAAAACGACACTCCAACTATTTTACTCGACAACTATTTTACGAAATGTAGCCACTTAATTTCGGGCTCTGTAGGCTTTCAATAAAACAGCCGCTAAAGTCGCTATGCCACACTGAACTTTGTGTTTAATTCAATGTTCCTGATTTATATCGAACAAAATATAACAAAATGTCTAGCAGTAAGGCCCTTATTAATAAACATGGTCTTAAGTTACGCCAGGCTTAAACTCCAAAAATTGTATGGTTACTCCTAAATTACACCCGGCGTAACTTTACACCACGTTTATTAATAAGGCCATATAAGTTTGAAATAAAAATTATATCCATAGCAACTTATGCGTATTCATTATTTGGATAATTGTATTAATTATCAAAGTATGAAGTAATATTTCTAAGTAGATTTTAGTGTGACTACTAAAATATGATAATATTTATCATAGGCCAAAATAAAATAAAAACTTTGATTATTGTATTTTGATAATTCTCATCTCAGAATTTCATAGCGATTCAGTCTGGTATGTTGTGCACACGTCATGTCAAACAAAAACCTTGGAACGTGTTGGATTCCCCAACAATGAGGTAGGGTGTCAACCACTGGCGAACTGCGACACCGTAGTCAGTAGGCACGAAACATTTTCACCCATATTTGAATGTGAATAAGATTCTTATTTCGAAATCTAGAGGTTTTGTATGTAATTAATCTCGGATACCACGACGAGTCTATTACCGAAAATAATATCATCTCATGTGATGCGTGTCAATTATGTCGCGTGTTTGATTGATGTCGTTCGAACGTGTAGCGAGGTCGTATACATGTATTTAAACTGGGTGAAGTAATATTACTAAGTAAGAATACTCACTAATATTGAACTCAAAAAACAGCTAAGGGCCGTAGTTATTAATTTATCAAAAAAAAATTGCTATTTCTAACACGCGTTTTGAACACTCAAAATTTGCTCTGTAATATTTCGATCGTTGATATGGTAAGATAGAATAATTAAGGTTTCGTTTAGTTTCGATAGTTAATGTGTATTAAAATAATATTTAATTTTATTTTACTGCATGAATTTAAGGTACGTATTTTCTTATCATTTAGAATTTTATATTCCCCCTAGGAGCCTTTCAAGTCGAGTTTTTGTGATTTTTTGTTCACTGTTTTTGTTTACAAAAGTTGTCATATTACCTATACACTGAATATAAATATTCTATTAGGTAACACTATGTAGGTATGAAGTGTAAACTGTCAAAATGTATGGTTATTTTTAGTTTATTCCGAGGAATAACTTTACACCACGTTTATTAGTAAGGGCCTTTAAATGTAACTTTTAACTTGAAATGTACATAAGTAAATTACTTACTATTACTAAAGACTTACTTTATTTTTCCTATAAACTATTTAATCAACTTGTGTTATGCTGTATTCTTAAGTGTTCTTCGCACAATTTTAGTTATTTTATATTTTTCATTCACCTTTTTTATGAACGACGAAAATCAAATCCGTTTAAAAAAATCGCATGGATTTTATTTCGCAATACGAAATATTTAAAATAGTACAGTTTTTATCTCTCTCAAATATGAGACTGCGTTACAAAATAAAAATCAACGAAACCTCTATTCAAAGGCAGTTTTGATTGGATGTAGCAAAATGTGTGTACCAAATTTTGCGCCAGTTCGTTTCGGAATTCTGTTCAAAGGATTTTAATGAAATTCATCAAACTACGTCTATTTACTTACACCAGCAAATATTATATATAAATAACAAAAAACAAATACATCGTAATATTTTGTCTATCTTTCAAAGGCTTTTACCCACAAACAAAATGATAAAAAAACGTTAAATAAAATATTCTCTACCCACCCTATAAATAAACTCACAGCATATCATAGTCAACCTCGGCGGCGTGTCTCGACTGATGCATAGAATTCATAGAAGATGATGATGATGATAAAAAGAGTATTATCTACAATTTGCTCCCAGCCTGGGTGTTGTAGTACTCGTGGTTTCTGACAAGCACAAGCATGATACAGGACTCAAAGTCAAAGTCAAAGTCAAAAAGCATTTATTCAGTAGGACCGCTGGGATCACTTTGAACTTGACTTGACTGTGGAGTCAGGACTATGTATGTGACTACTGAATGTAATTTGATTTGAAAAAAAAAACATATCGGGTATATAATACATTTTATTAGATAAATAAATATTGGGTATACAATAATGAGTCATGTTTTTAAATTAAGGTTCCAAGAATCATAATAAATATTTTTTCCAGAATCCATGGGCTCTGGCATAGACCATACAACCACTAGAGGAGAAAACGTGGCAGATCTGATTGAAGACACTCTTCAGATCCTCGAAAGATACGGAGGTCCCGACGCTTTCATCAATATCAAATACATGATACCGACTTATGAGTCTTGCGTTCAAAATTAATCATTACCATAAAGCTATTGGATCACTTTGAATTTATGTCTTATTACTATGTAGTAAGGTTTGTTTTTCGCTGTTTTAGCTCTAGTAAATTCAGCACATATACAGACACGCTAAATGTATACAATCAATAATTGTATTTGTCATTCATATTGAATAATAATTATGTTGGTTCTAATTCTAATATATTATATCAAAATTTGAGAGTGATTTGCTAAAGCTCATATTTTATTTTTATTAAATATAGTTTTTAAATAGTTAGTTAATTACTTATAGGTTATTGCTAAGTTATTATATAAAATACTATTCGCTTTATATTTAATGTGATATAATTATATACCTACTTACGTTTTTATTTAGTTTGTAATTTAAATTTGTTACTCATATTTGTGAACAAAACTAGTTTTTAATTAGTTTACTCTGAAATTGTTGATTTTAAAGTAACATAGATATTTATATTCATTTCACTAGCGTATATAAATTTTAAAGTGCCTAGTTTTAGCCTTGATATTTAAATTTCTGTCAATAAATTTTATGTGTACCTATATCTAAAGATTTTTTTTACAATCTCTAAGCTATCTACTTTTTTAAATTAAGAAACTCGTCTATTGAGTTGATTTTGGAAACACGTAGCTTTTCAAGACATGATAATTACGCCATTACTTTGTCATTGCCATATTCTCTCATTTTTAGTTGGATGTCCTAATATAAATAAACTAATATAAACTATTAAAATAAAACGATATTATATATTTGAATTAAGTATCTCTTTGGCGCGAGAGCCTGGTTAGGTTTATCAAAGTCAGGAAAATATTAATAAAATTAAATCTTTTAAATTTTGTCATTAAGTAGCTGAAAACTTTAGGAGGGAAATTCAGAGTTCTTAACAAAGTAAGGATAGATAAACACTATCTGATTGCGTCCGGCAAGAATCGATAGCTCCGAGAAATTGAAGCGAACTGTGTCTACCAACCCATTGTTTGTTCCATACAACTTTGTTGCTCAAGTAAATTTTGAAGTTCATTATTTCAGTAAAGTTTCCTTGCCTTAGTTTTGCATAAAATGTTCATCGGTAATGAGTTCATCAACTGCAAATATCGTTAGTAAAATTCTTCGTCGAAGATCTCAAATTCATTTTTTACGTGAGTTTGGGCACTTTGAATACTTAGAAAAAGGAAATGTTCTGACTATAAACTTATACAGTGGATTTCATTTTTAAAACGACGTTACAACTAAATCGCCTCTCTCTGGTATCTGGTATAACTGTATGATCCTGAAATATCAGACTTTGCCTACTATACAAGAGAACCAGCAAGCGTGTGCTAGCAATTTCTAAATCAAGCACGCAATCACAAGGGACTGCCACAGATCGACCAGAAGCAATTCACAATCTGCGAGTCACAGCAAAGTTATGCATGCGAGTGATTTGCATCGCATGATGCCTGCTTGCAAACTGACGCCCCGTACGCGATGTAGTGTATCGTGTTAAGCTTCGTCACACTCCAAACATTCGATATAGCTCTATACAAACGTCGCGCTAACTTACTACACACACAGAGTCATTTTTACACAAGCACTTATATGTGTAAAGCACTCTTCGTTCGTAAAAAATGTGTTCGAAAACTCAAAAGGAAGGGAGTTGTGATAGGTACGAGAGGAAGAGTGTCTATTTTCTTTTTTTTATGCGTACTTAGTATTATTAGGTTATTCTCTGGCCTAGTACAGATTATGTGGAGCAGTTCTAAGCAATGAACTAACAACATTTTCTCAGCACATGCCGCGTATACTATCCGTGGATAATGTTGTTTTATAAATAGTATGAACTCGGCTTTACTATTGTTACTATAGAAGTAAATTAGTGATAATAGCTGTGTACAGTGGGTACCTTGGCTTGCAATCTGAAGTGGGTGCGAATTTTCTTATTATTATTCCAGCTATGCACAGTATGCACTAATAGTAATCAGGTTTTTTTGTAAGTAATAAAATAATAAGACCACAACAATGTCATCCGTTTACTGAGATTCAAAATATCACATCAGTTTATGAAGACTGACTTTGCATACCTAACCATTCTTAATATCAGATGAACTTAATCCATTTCTTATCACCGATATGACTTTCTCCTCCTGAAAAATCTGCTCTATTACTAACACGACTACCATCAAATTAATCCGAAAACAAGGAACCCAGATATTAATCACCAACAACAGCGAAAAGCACTATAGAAGCTAGCAATGAAATACCAGTAGAAAAATCGCAGCGATTAATAACGAAGCCAGTCTGCAGCCATATTTTTCATCATTATGTGCTCATTAAAGGCACGGCATGAATCCGATCAAGAAAGAGATAGCAATAAAAACGCAGACGCGATTTTTCAACTACGTACCCTTTGGACTTTACAATGTCTATAGCCACGCGACGCAAAGCTTGACCCAAGCAAATAATTTAAGCATAGTGATGATAATGATTATGATTAATTATAAAAACGATAAAAATGTATTTTTTCGAACTGTTCCAGTGTTAAATTACAAAGAATGCAAAGAGGGTAAAAAAAATCGTATCCCAGGGATCGTTTTTGTTTAGAACCACTGGACGACAGACGTGTTCTTCATTTGTAGATATTTTAAATTGCGATGGTAAAATTATTATTATTTTGTTTTTCAAAGTTTAACATCACGGAACTATAGAGTCCCGGACCTTTGATAGGACCTTTCATTATTCTTATTATTATCAGCCGTAAGAGTCCCACTGCTAGACAAAAGCCTTTCCCCACTCCTTTCAAAATGCATAAACATGCTAAAATTATACTCCGGAAATATCAAATCATGGCCTTGATGAAAGTAATAAATAAGGTTATAGATGGGTGAATTTTCAGTTGATGAAAATTCATATTGGATTGATCGAACTTTGTTTAAACTAGTTGAACCAATATTTAATATTTCAGGCTTAATGTAAATATGTATTTGGACTGTGGTGAAACAGATGGTATTGAAAAGCGAAGCCGTAGGCATATTATGTTTTAATGACGATTTGCAAATAGGAATATTACTATTTCTAGTAAATATTTATCTCTCTAGGTACTTCATAAGAATTCGTCTGAGTACAAAAATACAATTACTTCAAAAGCGTACACATTAAACTCAAGTTAAACCAACAATCCACAAGATTACTATTTTATGCCGATTGGATGAAAGAAATAACAGAAACCTAATCATCTAATAAGCTCTTTGAATCCACCTTTTTCAATTCAATAGAGAATAATTCAAATCGAAGAAAAACACCGTTGAAATAATAATCCCGCCTCACCTCAGATGTTTGTTAGCAATTTTTGCTGTTTCCATCGATTTGCCGAGAGACGTAAACAAATGTTCAATCTCATTTGAATTTGTTTCAAAGATTAGGTAAAGAAAAATACTGAAGAAACCTGAAATGTTAAAATGAACCTACTATAATAACAAAAAAAAATCTCCGAAAAAGGAAGTGCTCAATTAAAATAAACAAGTTTTACTCCCTGTAAAAACCTCCGCCATTCTAACAAGCATCGCAATAACGGCTAGTGCAGCGGCAGCTTAAATAAATCGCGTCAAGGTACTTTCTGCGTTCATTTACAGTGTTATGTAACAGTCTTCAATCTGCATTGTTGATTGAATGTAATAGAGCAGAGGCGTATGTTTATATATTTTTGAGTTTTTAGTATAAAACATTCCTTTAATTTTTTTAGTTAAGTTAAGTAACTGGAAAAAATTTCCTCAATATAACACTATTAGAATGTAGGACGCACACGCTAAACGTGATGTAGGTTCTCACTGCTCCACTGTAGGCGATGCGTTACGGACTTGTCAATTTTATCTGCCCTCCAAAATACGGAAGTGCTCAGCTTATTGCTAAGCTGTTATGGCGTTTTGTGACCACCAATGTATCTTTACCTATTTGTTTTAGAGTTTAGTGCATGACTAACTTATTTTATTCTAGTGGTTGTCCCCAGCATAACTCTCTTTGAGAGTTAATTGTTTTACGAACCTCCTATCCTCTATTTTACCTGACCAGACAGAGTTAACACCTAATATATCATGCCCTGCAATATTTAGTACAGGTTTAAGAAAAAGTAACACGTTACACATACGGTGTTACAGTCGTCCGTATTTAGACTATTTACAGCTTTGCCTAGACAAATTTTGCAGTGCAGATAAGAAAGAAACAGGACAAAAGCCGCATTACGGCGGCTCGTGGTCCTAATGGGGATTATGCGGGAACGAATGAAGGCTTGATGCGAGCCGAGCTTAGTTTTCGGGAAAGATAATGGTTAAATTAATTTACGGGGCTCTTTTTAAAGTGTGACTGCGTCTGGCTAGATTTTAATGGTATCTAAATAGCTTTGAAAATGCTTTGTGTTTCTGTCTCTGATTTTATAAAGACACTGAAACATTGAATAGAAATAATAATTGCCCTATCGAAATAAAAGTGCTTCACAATATTATCGTTGTACCGTCTTTATTAATTTCAAAACTTGTAAAGAAAAAACACTAAATCAGTTCACCACACTGGTTCGACAGAACTGGTGATACGATATTAAGAAGACTAAAACAATTTTTAAGCATATTGCGCGCAACATAAAATTGTCCATCGTTAAAGTTCATTTGGAGGAAGATATATGAGCAGAAACTGCAGAAATAAATGCAAGTAGATACCATAAACCTTATAAAAAGTTAAAAAAACATTGTTTCTCGATGATAGAATAATTTGTCGAAGCATTGTTACAAGCCAAAAGAAACAGTTACAGGTGGGCGGCTGTCTGCCTATGTTTTCCAGTCGATATGAGTGGTGATCGTCTACTCGACCTGCTCAGCTGGAAACGAACACGTGTCAAGATTCCCATATAGTGGAATATCTTAGAACATGGCTTGAATTCAGGCGTGGATGTAAGCCCTTGTCTCTTCGTGTAAACACTGACAGATGCAGTGAATTGAAATGAAACACTCACGATGGCATTACCTCAAGAACAATAGGTATAAAATATTTCTGATCTTAAAACATTCAAGGTCCTTTTTAGATTCTTTAGGGTCAGACAGAGCCAACACCTCCAGTAGATTTTCACACTAACTTTCTCTATAAAGGTACAAAACGACACGTAACGAAACATGTATACATTCTCAGAGACATGTTCAAAAACATGTTTTGCGTATACCTACAATTTGCAGAAATCAACAACGCATCGCATCACCACCTACTAAAATAATTTGATTTGTGATAGTAATTTCCCTAAGGTAAACAATAATTTTACTAATCCCAATCCTTCTCAAATAAACCTCATTAGAATCCCGTCTAACTTACCAGATTATCAAAACAATAGTTCGGAGACAATTACCCGGCCGATGCAATTACAAGGGGATTATAGAAATACGATCGCACAAAGCAACGTAACAATTAATACGGAACCGTGGCGAAGACAGCGAATCTATAGACCGATCACAGGCTACCATAGTGAGGTGAATCAACCAGAGCTGTCGATATCCCACTCATATAAAAAAGCTGAAAGTTTGTGAGTTTGTTTAGATGTTTGGATGTTTGTATGTTTGTGTAAGGATCAGGCTCAAACGACGAAACAGTTTACAATTAAACTTGGTAAGGTGAAAGGTGTAACTCCAGAAAAGCATATAGGCTACTTTTTATCCCGTAAAATGTTTATGAAAACCAAAAAATATGTAAAAGGACAACGGGAATATTGCATAAAAACTTTAGCAGTACTCTATTTGACACAAAGAGCACTGCTTTAAAGTTGCCATGACAACCAATAACTTTTGACTTTTCCAAATGGCGATGTCATTTCGTTCTTCTATGCTTTGAGCAATTTTCATTACTTAGATTAAAAGACTATTTATGAGTTTTTTAATAAATAGCGAAACACGTATATTTATTATTTTTTCAAAACTACCCAACACCTTAGATGGGTACTGATTTATATTTATCAAAGACAGCAAATCCAAAGATGAATTCAGTGTTTTCATGGGTTGGATTGGAACAAGGTAGTTTTATCTCTAAAGTTTGTATGACGAAACAATGCGCAGACAAAGTCTCGCCCGGGTCCACTAGTAATGTTATAATAGTAACTGCTGCGAAGCACTCGTGGTGTAACTTGCTAGTTGCTCTGATAGATCGTCGAAGCTATGCAACGTTCTGACAGGTCAGTGTTGGTGACCGCAAGTGGCATTACCAACTGAGCGCTTCCATGCTTCAGAGAGCGCGTTAAATTGTCAGTCCTGGCTATTAAGTTGTTAAGTAAGCCATGACAGAGGCCTTAAAGCGGCCTAAAAACTTCGTTACCAGAGTTGGCCACTGACGCATACAAAAGTAGTTTACCTTGTAAAGTAACTGCTGCCACTAAGTGGAGACTATAGTTCAGACTATGCCCAGTGTTTTAATACATCAAACTGGCTTACCCCCGCTTTGCTGTAGTGGTAAAACCATTTTAAATAGCCTTATGTTATTCCTGGCCACGATCTACATCTATTCCAAGTTTCATCCATATCCGTTCAGTCGTTTAACGTAGTTGAATAACATACATCCAGACATCCAGTATCCATCCAAACTCTGGCATTCAAAAATTACTTCAATAGTGAGATTTGATAAAAAAAGTTACATAATCTAATAAAACATTTGTATTTATTTTACAGCAGTTTTACTTGCGTCTATTGAAAAAAGTTCACCAACTTGTTTTTTCTGCCTTCGTGAAACAAAACGAAACACATAAATATAAATCCTTTATATTTTTGACAGGCTTGAAACTTTTTATCTGAATAGTTGTCGGACACAAATCCTTATTCACATGAACTGGAATATGTTTCTTGACAGAGGCTTTCAAATGTTGTTTCTTTTCCATAAAACATCTGATTTTCCAAGTTGAGGGTGCACAGAACCAAATATTTTGTCTTCTTGCTTTGTTTTTACAAAAATAACTCCTTTTTATACTGAGTACTAGCTGGTACTCGCGACTTCGTCAGCAAAATAACATAATAGGTAGGTAGGTACTTTAAAACCTGTAAAAAGAATCGGTAACTCTAAGAAGAGCCACCATAGAACCTTTCAAAACTCAAAATAATCGCATCTCGACTTTCGCGCTCGGATATAGAAGGAACGCCATCTAGGAAACCTTTTAAAAATGCAGTTTTGAATTTATTGAATGACTTTCGCTCAGCGCATTCCCGATACCCGGCTCTGTGGTCAAAAAAAAAACAAAAAAAAAACAAAATCAAGTTTATCAGGAACAGTAACAGTGGCTTATGTATACAGTGCAAACGATGATACTTGCAGAAGTTTTTTGTAAAACTGTGTCACAGGCACCAACGCCCCCATCCGGACTTATACTAGTTCCATCCAAAGAAACGAATGGTCTAAGTTAACTATTTGATTAAAAGTAGTAAAATAACTAGATAAGAAAAGGAAAACTTACTAAATATCAAGTTACCACACTTTGTGAATTTTGGCGTTCAAACCAAACCCAAGGACATCATTATTAACATATCACAAAAATTGTTTCTTCGGATTTTTTACTAATGGCAAATTTTAGCTTAATCTGTTTAGCGGTTTGGGCGTAAAAAGTTACAAATAGACAGACAGACAGACAGTGTTACTATATTCATAATATTAGTATGGAAGTATAAACCTAAATTTTGCAAGAGTCAGACTTGCACTTTGTCGGTTTTGTTTCGTTGATAATTAAAAAAATATTTTATTTTACCTATACGTATCGGTTTTTTTTCTTGTTTGTAACTTTTTCATGTTGTGTGTCATAATCATAACTAATCTATTCTGTTTAAATCATGTTTTGTAGTAGGTAGGTAAACCAGGAGTCATATTCTTACTTATACTATCCTATCAATATATTTTAATAAATCTTGGCGTTATCGGGGCTCCATTGATCATGAAGTGCATTGAAGCATGTTTATTGCAAACTAGAATACCATATTTCTTCGAGCGTAAACATCAAAATAGGCACTACGATCGGAACTCGATTACGATTCCTTGATTTCTCGATAAAAACTAAAGATATCTCTTTAAAAACTTACATATTGTAGGGGTGAAAGTATACTACTTTATGACTGACGACCTCTGTGGCGCAGTGGACGAAGGTCCGCCTGCGATGCAGAAGGTTGCGGGTTCGATACCCGCCGCGGGACAAATGTTTGTATGACCTACAGATATTTATCTCGGGTCTGGGTGTTTCTATGTATAATATGTATGTATTTACAAACAAAAAGTATATAAGTAGTTTATCAGTCATCTAGTACCCATACCACAAGCTCAAGCTTACTTTGGGGCTAGATGATGCTGTGTGAAAAGTCCAGCATTATTTATTTATTTATAGGAGAAGGTGGAGATGGCACAAATAATTACTTCTACATTACGAATACTGATTTTTATTTTCCACAACAAAGAAACTACATAACTGGACCAAGCAAGGGGGGAGTACCGACTGACGTGACGACGCGTCAGCCAATTTGCTACCTGTGGCTAGCTGCCACACCTATAATAACGATACATGATACAATAAAATAAAATAACCTAAGACTGTTATTTATTTATTTAGGTAGGTAATTTATACCAGGTACTACAATATTTTGCGACACTGAGATAATTATTTTTTATAAGTAACCTGCAAGCATTACGTTTGTTAAACATTATCTTTTTACGTTTACGTATGAGAATAATATAAAAATAGAAGATCGGTCTTACATTCTTGAACTCGTAGTAAACTGATCAGTTAACAAGCTTGCGAGATTTTCGCATGAATTCACGCACTAACTACGCATTTATTCGGCTCGCCGGTGCCTACGTACAGAAGATACATCCAAGACTATAGACCTTACCACCTTGATATAAGAAATAAGATTTTGATGTGAAGGTTGGGCGTCGTATCGGTATAAATTATTCGCTTGCAATGGTTTTTTCGCGTCGCCACGTATAAAATTGTAAGTGGGAAATACAACTTTTTAATTTAATACCTGGGCTTTTATATAAGTACCTACATGTAAAAACTTTATCCGTTCAAGTTTTCGTCATAACTTTTATGTAAAATATATCTTGAAAGCAATATAGAGACGAAATCAATTTCACGTGGTCAAAGGAATTACAAAATAGCGTTCACGTAGGACGTGGGTTGGCTTTCGTTCTACAAAGACACCTAACCTATTCAGGTCTACATCACATTGCTTTATATCAACATAGACCTACCAAAGGCCAGAAGTACATTGAACGCTATTTGGGACCTATCTATACTGGTTACGGTATCCGTGCGTCCTATGTAGGTATGCTGCTGTCTATTTACGTTGTAAACTTAGAGAGTGCTTTCCTATTTGTACCTTGAATTTCGCATCTCTGCTTTTATTACAGTGACATACGTAGTACACTATTATAAAAAAGTTAAAAGTATCTGATGCACTCGCGTACCGGGCAATTTCCTCAGGCAGCCAACTAATATGATTATAACCTCGGTTGAAATCTAATTTCGCAATATCACCGTCACAGGAAGCTCCATAATGCAATTTTGCCGCAATGGATCGTCCGGGGCGCGCAAACATTTTTTTCACCCACCACCCGGTGACCTAATTTCTGCTCAGGTGACCTAAACTCATATTTCCACCAATAGTATACAAGAGCTTGTCAATTGGTTAACTATATTAACCAATGGTAAGCCTAGGCGTGGCGTGGCAAAGCGCCAAGCCAAATGTACCAAGCTGCATCTTTTACGCCTATTCACTTGTTGATTTTGGCGGAAGTTTTGAACTGTAGGTTGTTGAAGAAGTGCGGCGATTCGGCGGTAGGCGAGGTCTTGGAGCTGGCTTGAAATATTTTAGTAGTACAAGATGATAGGAGGCTGGTTGGAACTTGGTAGGCTGTCGCGCTCTCAGCTATGTAGGTCATAAGAAAATTCTTATTGGACAGGTCTTGGCAATACTTGCTAGGAAGTTGTTTTCAAGAGTTCTTGTTGCCTGGTTTTATTGGAGAGTAAAACTCTGATGCTTAAGGATAGGGAATGGTTTCATCAGTTTATTTTGTATTGTAAGTATATTTCATATTCTAATTACAGACGCTTTGACGACCTCTGTGGCGCAGTGGGCGAAGGTCCGCCTGCGACGCAGAAGGTTGCGGGTTCGATCCCCGCCGCGGGACAAATGTTTGTATGACCTACAGATATTTGTCTCGGGTCTGGGTGTTTCTATGTATAATATGTATGTATTTACAAACAAAAAGTATATAAGTAGTATATCAGTTATCTGGTTCCCATAGTACAAGCTTTGCTTAGTTTGGGGCTAGATGATGCTGTGTGAAAAATGCCCAGCATTATTTGAATTCTACGCTAAAATAATTTAAAGATTTTTCTCTAAAACTCTCTACTATTATGATTCAAAAATATTTCTCCGAATTTCAATTATTTGTCAATATTGAATTATTAAAACGTATCATTATCGTAATCATTACCGTTTATTTAGCATAAAAATTACAATGGAAAATATGATGAGATCAAAATAAAAGTTTGGTAACCTATTAAATAACCATTATAATATTATTATGTAAAAATCGAATGTACCTATGTGTTATAAAAAGGTATGTAGGTAACTTCTTTATAATTATGATTAAATATTATGGTTGTGTGATTTTTTTTTATATTCATCAACATTTTTTTACCACTGAGCCTTGTGGAGTTTGATCAATTGAATTGAGATCGTTTTTTTTTATTTTTAACCTAATTTAGGCAATAAAGTGAGTGGAACGTCTGCGGGTTTACTGATATTATTATGTAAATATTAATTCAAATGTATAGCTCAATAGTAGACTTAAAATTCAATCAATCTATTTAATTTCACATTATATTCAAAATCCGACAAGAGCATCCATAGAAAATACTCTTAAGGACTTGCAAAAAAGCAATCAGGACAGAATCACATTACAGAAAACTTTGTAGGGCATGTTTTCGTTTTAATTTCAAACGAAAAGGAAGATGATGCCTCTCAAAGTCCCGTCTGGGAATAAATTAAACCTCGACTCTGCGAACTGAGTTCCTTAGGTATTTTATTGGAACCAAGTTCCTTTTCGGATGGTATCAAGCATGGAGGCTAGAAAAAAAAAGCGTTCGATTCTACCGTCACGACACATACACAGGTCAAAACGTCACAGTGCGAAGTGCGCAGACGCGAACAGTAGTACGGAAGAGCTAGGATTTTAATATTTGAAGTGAAACCAGAAGAAACCAAGAAGTGAAGTGAGAGAGAAGAAGAAGAAGACTGAGCTAAGATGTTACTGATTGGGCGGTATAGTCGCTCAGCGACAAAGCCCTTTTCTTTTTTGTTCATATAAATAAATAATATTTGACAATAGTTTATTTGAGAAAATGCCAAATGTCAAAGTTGAAACTTCGTTCCAACCGAATGTTGCACGGAGGTTCCACGACACTCACGTACTTTTTTTACTCTCGGCCATATTTAGCCCATAACACCTTCGTATATCTTTCGAATACATAGTGTGATTTCCATTTTTGTTCAAATATCGAAACATAAACAAGTAAATTTTCATACCTACCTATGTGTAGATCTTCAACGTGTGAAAAAGTACCCTTTAAAAAACGAAGCATGATACAAACGTATCTCCTGTTAAAAAGCGGTATTAGTTTCGTCAAAAACAAAGCTTTTTGCCTCTCCCATTCTTTCTTAGACGTTATGAAGACATGCTATCATCCAATATCATGTACGATAAAGACGCACACGCGACGTGGCTTGGCAGCCTGCCTAGATGCAAGGGCAATCTGCCACAACTTTTTAAATATACGATAGTGGTACAAGGTAAACGCGGTTGCGTTGATAAACAAATCAGGTGATAAGTGAAAGCGTTTTAGATGTTGTGTAGGAAATCGCGATAGCTTTTTCCCGGGATGCTGAATGATACGACCGAGTTAACTTTACGTTTTTATTACACAGAGTAGGTATAATAAAATACTAGAAATGAGTGCGGTTTATGTGGATGATGCTTATGCACTGGCTTACGTGTGTCGCCCGTCCGCGCTCGCAGTGCGAGCGAAGTACCTACTTAGGCCAATCTGCTGATGATGCTGAATAATGTGTTCGATGTATCGAACATGTTGACATGAAAAATGAATATGTTTCAATTTTAGTATTATTTGCGCCAGTAAAAATAATTGTTTTATGTAGATTTGTAACACAATGAACTATAAAGTTTACGCTAAAATGATAATAGATGGCGCCAGTAGAAAAGTTAGAACGCGCTATCGTTGCATTTTGACTCGACCTGTATAAAGCTCAGGGATAATTTGTTTTGTGTCGAGCCTTAGGAAACGTAACTCAGTGCGGAGACGGATTGTTACCGGACCAGCTGATTGCGATTATAAGGACAAAACCCTGTTTAAGTTAGCGGTGCGGATTATCCGAGCCCTAGCTTAGCAGGCAGAGTGGCGGCCATATATTTATTCCCTATATATAATATATTATTATTCTCTTTGGTGGCGGCCTAGCTTGCTTATCGGAGCCCTTTGTATCGCGACACGTTATTTGACTTCGACAATAAACTGACGTATTTGGACAGTTCTCGTGTTTCCTTACCTACCGCGAAACAAAACAACCCCTACAGATTCATATAAGTGAAAAAAAAAATATTTTTTTATTTTTTATTTGCTTTGTGATAAATAGTGAGGGTATTGTTGGCATGCCCTATACAAACACATGACATCATGTCCCTTGTCTGAACTTTCAGGAGTCTCTCATTCGGACAAACTTGTAATAAGCTAATGGTAATGAAATCTCTTATGTCTTGCACCATACACGGGGATCACATGCATGCAATTTGTTGGCTACAAGCGATGGGGGTCTCATTTTTACAATGAAGCTCAGTTTCGCTTGTTAAGGATCCTGACAGGTTTGTGGAAGTACACGTTTCATACCTTATTTCCAATCTTTGGTTATTAATTTTTGAATATTATTGTCTTGCTGGCCTGTTTGTTTGGTTATAAAAGGTTGAAATCAATTTTTTTTTGTTTCTATGTTTTAACTGGCTTCTTTATATTGATGTTAGAGGTTATATAACACGTCTCCTGCCATGGACGTAGCGGCAGCGCGGTCTTTAACAAGCCGAGGATATGCGTCACGGGTACGACCATGTTCAGCTTGGTTGAGTGCGATAACATGGGCTAATTGATTTGACTTCGCATTTTCGTGATTCATTTTGTCACTGTACATTGATAAAGATTTATTCAATAGTGTGTGTAACATTCTTTTTAAAAACTAATAACCTTTTTGTAACCTAGGCAAGTGAATTCGCGGAATAAACTTCACCTGAGATGCTTTAGTTTTCTTAGAGCTCAGAAAAAAATCGTAATATAAAACGTATTGTAATATACATACATATTTTTTCTGAATATTCCGACGAAGATACAATCAGAGACACCTACTATTCGTGACAGTATTCGTTTTAATTAACATTGGACGCGAATGTACAGACAAAAGACAGTGGGAAATCCGGCCGGGGGTGGCGGCAGCCACTTATAGCTTACGACGCGATTATTTACTACACGAAGTTTAATAGATTTTGTTGAAAATGAAATACTTATAAGTATTCCTTTACCAAAAAATACAATTTCTGTAACAATTTAGCTAGCAAAACTTTGCTTAGTTTGGGGCTAGATGACGCTGTGTTAAATGTCCTTTAAAAAAAGTATTCTTTTTATATATTTTTTTTGACAAAATGAAAAAAAAAGATCTGAGAAAATGTCCACCGTGTTCGCGGGATACACTCGTGATACTGTTTCACTGTTTTCGCTTCCTAAAAGTAAAGTTGTTATTTCTGTCACCATAGAACTTTTCACAAAATACT
Organism: Epirrhoe tristata; assembly: GCA_951394285.1. Taxonomy (NCBI): domain Eukaryota; kingdom Metazoa; phylum Arthropoda; class Insecta; order Lepidoptera; family Geometridae; genus Epirrhoe; species Epirrhoe tristata. The sequence continues at coordinate 6,650,304 of OX596145.1, forward strand.
ACAAAAATATAATAGCACAAAAATCGTTAGATATAAAATAACCCAAGTTAAATTATTCGGGGTTTCTCCGTCCGGGGGTGTCAGTGCTATTGACAAAGGTCATTCATATTGTACTTTGCGCTCGGCCGCTCGCACTAATTCCGATTATACGTACCTACCTGTCTATAACAGTCTTGTATTGTACAGACAGGTATGGATTGTAGACCGAGAACTGTGGAAATTGTTTTAGAAATAATGTTATTGTTTGAATTTACTTGGATTTTCTGCTTTACAATACTTTTTATAAGCAAAAATATAAAGTTTTTTTTTTCTAGATTCTCAGCTGCTTATTATAAAAACGTAAAACCTTGGTTGAACTCCATGTTGACACATGTTAAAACAAAACTGTTACCACAAAAAAGCGTTTATGTACGAGTATTTAAAGATCGTTTTTTTAGGGAGAGTTTCTTAGTTGGACTTGGTCTAAACTCGGCTCATTTTCTTGTAATAAGCCCCTCAGAGTTTTCAGGACGTTCACAGCTATTTATATGTTTGATGAATATCTGATTTTGATAGAGTAGAATTGAAATGGCGTAAGACGTTACAACAAAAACACACACACATTACACTACAAAAATGCCATAATATTCTATACTCCATCAAAATGTGTTTAATCCTAATTTTGCTAAGTAGCAAGTCTAGGAAATGTTTTTGTGCGCTATTTCTTTACTTGTCTTTACTCTTTAGTTTAAAATCGAGATATCATGATAAATGATTTGCTTCAGCAGATATCACCGAACGTTCCAACTAATTATCGACGTAGGTAGGCTATTACGATATCTCCTCGCTTATCTCTTGTCACAAGTGTAAAATCAAACCTTTGACAGTCTGGAGATTTGTTCACAGCAATACTTCAAAAACTGGAAGATTGTTTTTTCGTTTTGCATTTATTAAAGACGAAAAAACTTACTTAAAAATAACCAAACCCGCCTTTTATTGAATGAGTCTGAAATAAAAATGATGGTAAAGTAATTTTATTATCACCAATTTCCAGCCTTCGTTCCCGACTCTGCACTCGTCTGTTTGTTGTGTGTATGTTAGGCGACGGTAACAAGCTTTTGTTGTAGCCCACTGGGTGTGATATGTGACATGTCCGGATTTACTGTGCCGTTCGCACGAAATGATTTCGGATATTGACGAACTATAGGTAGATTTAGGGTGTATTTATACCAGTTTATGGACATAAAAAGGACATATTGAGGACAATAATATCTTGTGTGTTCTATATCATAAGTTTGGTAACTTTTTGGCATACCCTAAATATGTATTTCGATGCCTCTGACTACCCTTTAAGGATCTTGAATACTTTAAATGATCTAAGAGAATGACTTCGGTGGGATAGTGGATTTTAGTGAATTCTATAATACTTAGTCGATTCAAGTTTAAAAAAATTACATTGACATTGCATGCCTCAGTATTACGATCGACATTTTGGGAGAGCTAAATAATTTGTCCTTTGCCTTCAAACCCTCGAGTTGAGTAGGCAGAACAACAAACATGCCACTCGGCAATGCTCTTCAACCATCATTCCATAGTCGCTTATCGAATTATACTGTCACTAATCGTATTACATCCCTTGCCAGTCTAAATGTAAACAGCAGGATTAAATCATTTTACATCTTTGCTTGAAACACTCAACAGTACCTGGAACATTGCTCAAACTGGAGTAGCTCAAGACCAAAAGAGAGTAGATGAAAAGCCTATTGATGCATCGTGCCGGAATTTGCACCTTCCACCCTCGGATCTAAAGTCACGGCACTGGAGAGTATAATCCTTGAAAAAATTTCGGGTACTGCTCCTGATTATCATTATAGAAAGCCCGTTGTGTCCCACTGATGAGCAAAGGCCTTGATTGCTACACTCGACGCGTTATTGTGCTATTATGTAAAATTTTAAATTGTGTTCTGAGTGTCAAAAGTTTTCTTTTTTCAGGTGTAATAATAATAGCTGTGTGGTGCCGGCGGCGAATAGTACCAACCCATTTCATCCCGTGGGTGTCGTAAAAGGCGACTAAGGGAATAAAGGAACACAGAAGACGGGCAGCAGCGTCTCTGAACCGTTTGACATCTTACTGCGATCGCCAACCCGCCTGCCAAGCGTGGCGATTAGGGCAATTCCTCCCAAATGTTTGGGAGAGGCCCTTGCCCAGCAGTGGGATCCCTACGGGCTACTAAAAAAAAAAAAAAAAATAATAGAAAGAAAATTATTTAATTAAGTGAGCCTGCTGTCTCTTTTCAACTGTGCCACAACCATACTTGTATCTAAATTATGGATATGCTGATGACGTTGATGACATACTATTGTGGCCAAATCATATAGCTGCCATTAATTATTCGGTAGGGCGTACGATGCCACCTAATGAATTGGATATGGTGTCGAGTGGTATTTAGGTACGTGGAGTTTGTTAGTGTTTGTATAAGGAATATAAATTGAAAGTTAAGTGATTGAAATGTGCTGTGAAAACTAATTGTCTTGTATTCGATTTTATTTGAATCCAATACAAAAGATGGTCTAATATTGAGTTGTATGTAAACTAAGCGAGTGAGCGAGGCAGCTATACAACGCTGTCTTCGTCTTTTAGGCGTCATCAAAAATGGGTTCTAAATTAAGAAATAACATCCAGACCCGAGACAAATATCTGTAGGTCATACAAACATTTGTCCCGCGGCGGGGATCGAACCCGCAACCTACTGCGTTGCAGGCGGACCTTCGCCCACTGCGCAATAGAAATCGTCAGCGTTCTGCAGATCTACTTCAGAGACCTAAGATTGGTTGTGCGTACTGTACAAAGTAAAATTTTATTCTGATATTGATTTTGTAGTGGTTTTTAAATAATCAGAAGTGCAAGAAAAATATAATCAAATGTAGAAAAACATAGTTAAATTATTTTAAAATTTACAAATATCTTTCACGATAACTCATCGATCTTTCTACACTTACCTGAAAATATAAAGAAAAATAAGACAGTTTATTTATAAGTATAATTTAAAATACAAGTGATCTTAAGTTTTAAAGAACTCATGCTGTACTTTTTATCTTGTTTCAAAAGAGTGTCATCTTTAAAAAAAAAAACGTAGGCCTTTACATCTACTCGTATAGTAGATGATTTATACAACGTCAGGAGGCAACCTATGCCTACACTCAACAAGCCATCATTACCAAGTAGGCACGATTCTTCAATGGTCTACCTAGATTTTACAAATCCATACATACAACACAGCTTACAAGAACCTTATTGTAGTTAATTAACATCTCGGATTACCGAGGCCACAGAATCTCGTTAATTAGTAAGAGTCGCATCACAGAGCAATAATAATTAGGTGTTTATGTCGTAGGTGGCTTATGGCCGCCTTCATTGACATGTGTTCAAAAATAAGATCATATAATTATCCTATGCTATGCTAGACTTTTCACACAGCATCATCTAGCTCCAAAGTAAGCAGAGCTTGTGATAAGGGCACTACATGACTGATATACTTTTTGATTGTAAATATATACATACAGCACTTATACATATAATATATAATAACATATATACATCTAACACATAGAAAACACCAGACCCTTGACAAATATTTGTAATTAAATTTCTTAAACTTTCGTGATTTGGTGTAATATCGGATTCTGAAGATGAATTGAGGGTAGACGCAATCTACCCTCGATAATAGAAGCTAACTCGCCGTGAATTAGTTCATCCGTGTCCACGGACGCTGCAATGCGTCTGAAACGTCGGAAAAATCAAAAACAATAGGCACGCGATAAATACCCGTTATAAAATAATAAATATTTGTAAATCATACAAACATTGGTCCCGCCGTGGAGATCGAACCCGCAACCTTTTGAATCGCAGGCAGGCCTTCGCCTTTGCGCTACAGAGGTCTTCAACTATCAATCAAAATAGCGAGATTCATGAAGAATATAAAGACTGTAAAAGGCTTCTAGCAAGGTTGTAGAAAGTTAAAATCAGTAGACTCTACCAAACACTATTATAAATAGGGTAAGTAAGAAACTACAGTTTCAGAATTCAACTGTAAATTTTTTCTCTATTTTTGATTTATGTCCTAATATAGTTTCAATCTTTATTACTAAATAATTGAATTCTAACTTCTGTCCAATGTGTGTTAAGCTCGTCACTGCCTTTATAAAAATATTAACTATTTTCGCGATGTTTTCTTTTATGCTTAGAGCTTGAGTTAGTACGCATAGATAAAATGTAGTAACATTAGTTCAGGGTAACCAGTTTACTTTCAATAATATATAAAAATATCTAGAACAAATATTGCCACACGATAAGTTCTGCGCTCTCGTTAAGGGCCCACCTACACTGTGTAAAGTGTGTAATCGACCCCCACCTGGCGAGTAAACATGTCAATGCTGTATTTACGATGTCGAGTATGAAGGCATTAGCTAGGGTACGCCTATGTAGTTTTTTTTAACATTTCAAGGCTGAATAAAATAATAATATCTGTGAGTATTGACGACAGTTCAAATACTTTACTCGTAGATAGGTTATTTGAAATGTTTTCGTTATATATTTTTTTTTTTATTATTTTACTTCTATTTTTTTATACGCTGTAAGTCATGGATTTGAATCCCAACAAGGATACATATTTTAATGTGTGATAAAAATAGTGGTTAGTGTATTGGCGTCTTCAAAGATGAAATAATACAATTTTAAGGTTACTTATCTCTCTGTATAATATCGGTTAAGAAAAATTCAAGCTTTGCTTAGTTTGGGGCTACATGGCGTCATATTATACCTCTCAATGCCAAAGTCTCATAAAACTTCTTATTCAATATTATTTCGAAAATAATACATGTTTATAGCTAATAGGTAATATAAGTATCAGTTAAAGTCTGTTCATAACAACATGAGTAACACTTGAACCTCTCAAGACGAATAAAGATCATTATTCTGTACCTTTATTGCTTATAGGTACGCGTGTATTATACGGGGTGTTCCAAATCTTTTTATTATGTGTAAAATAAATGTATAGTAATTTGAGACCCTAGGTCCGTGGGGTTCTGAAGCCCTTCGGGTTTCCAAATTCTTTCAGGGCGTTTCACGCGTCGAAGCGACGCGTGATCCGAGAGCTGGCACATTTTTGGCTCAAAGGATCAGCATTGCCATCCAGCGTGGTAATGCCGTCAGTGTTTTGGGCACGCTTCCGACTGACAGTGACCTGGATCAGTTGAGCTATCTTTAGATCGTTTCTAACGATCCTTAGATAGCTTGACTTATCCTGTTGTATTTTGTAAATATATGTAAATATGTAGTAGCTTAGTTTCTGTAAATAAAAATTATCATTTTTTGCGTTATTTTAGGCAGTAGAACTTTCTTAAGACACTAAACTTTATGATGCAATTAATCGAGCATCCTGTATACCGCCCTATTTTGTCTCGTATTTCTAAACAAGCGCGATGGGAGATCACTTAGAAATCATACACTGATTTCTTTATTTATTCTCCGAGGAAATATTGCTCGTTTATTATCATTGTTGTGTATTGATTTATTAATTAGAGGATATAATTTATCCTCATGCTTCATTCTTTGCTCTTTGGAACAAATCATTATCATCATTGGTAGCTCTAATGATAGACCACTGTTGGACAGCCTCCTCAAACGCCTCTCCAATAAATACCTAAGAGCAAATCTTGGTGCTGTTAGTAAAATGTTTTGAAAAAACTAATGCCTCTACATCAATACTAGATTATTTATATACAGCGTCAGGATGCAGCCTAAAACTATGCTTACACTAAACGGGACACTGTAGTGCCTGGGACAGTGTTTGAGATAGAACCAGGAATTTCAACTCGAAATCATTCATCAAAATGCTTCATAATAACAAAAGGTGCCCAAACTTTTCCACATTTGAAATTGCATATCCATCACCCTGCAACCCAACGTAATATTAATCTACCCGCATTTTCTGTACAAAAAAAGCATCTCAAGTTTCTACGTGCAGGAGGTAGGGGGAGGGGGATAATAGAGTGTCATCTTGACATAATAAATGATTATGCTCTATCCCTCAGGTTACCTCTTACATTTACAGTTTGCGGAACCCTTTTTAGGGTAATAAAAAAGATAGGAAACTTGATTTCGTTCATTTGTTTCTTGGTAATAGAGTTTTGTTATAAAACTGCCTAAAAGCTTTTACATTCATGCTATTTTTTTAACCATAAGTCAAAATCATAAGACGGCGCCGAGCCTTAGTGTATCTATTATTATTTAGGGCAACCGTATTTGATGTACTTATTTGGCAAATAAAAAAAGTATTTAAAAACATTTAGGATCAGAAGGTTTTGGAAGCTAAATGTTCTTAAATGAACATTGACTGTAATTTAAAATGCTCTGACAGCAAAACGTCCTCAATTTAAAATGGTTTTGAAAGCTAAATAGCCTTTATAATAGTTAGTCCTCAAGTAATAATGTCTTTGAATCAATTTGACCATTACGTTAAAACGACCAAGAAGCATGTTGTCCTTATTTCAGAAAGTATTTAGAACAGCTGGCCTTCAAATCAAAATTTAAGGCGAGTGCCAGATCCCCGTGGTTTTTATGTTCATGTAGTAAAAACCACGGGGATCTGGCACTCGCCGGCCGCTACCGCGGCACGCTTCGCTCGGCTCGTGCGTGGTTGTTCACTATACACCTAACCACTCGTCGCTTCGCTCCTTGCAACCTATGCTATAGGTCTGTTAGTTACAGGTTTTTAGTAGTACTAGAGGTACAACGGTGTGTCATTTGTGCTACCAGTTGTACTTCTTAGTAGTACTACTGATACGGAGCCCAAATTAGTGCAAATTAGGTAGAAGCTAGGTAAATTTTAATGACATGGTACGCACAATCGTTCTTTAGCGTATTCTCCAAAAGAGGATTTAGATAGACAATATATAAAAATGTCTGGCATAGGTACATTTCAAATTGCGGACATATAACTCTTATGAAGTTTTACATTGCGAGACATTTAACTCTCGTGACGTTTTACACTGCGACTATTTAGTATTAAGGACTTTCTGCTCTGAAAACTAGCAGTCATTTTAAATTGAGGACGTTTTGCTGTCAGAGCATTTTGAATTACAGTCGATGTGCACTTAAGAACATTTAGCTTCCAAAACCTCCTGATCCTACTACTTTAAAAAATCCACACCAAACTAAAACAACCCGCTAGTACAAATCTCATTAATCGTAACCGGATCTGGCCCATCAAAAACAGCAGAGCCATGCCATGTTGAAATCTACTCCTCAAACCTGGAATTACGAACAAAAGATGCGGTAAGAGTTTAAAAAAAATGACTGAAATAAATATTTTTTATTTTTATTTTATTTTATTTATTTATTATTAAATGAAAATTTATTAACAAGTTTAGTTGTGTTCTTGATTTTGTTTATCTTTTAACTATTTTCCTTTCCTATACACCTTTAAATGTTATGAAAGGCATACCTAAGTGTTGAATACTGCTAGTGCTTAGAGAAATCAGCAATATTCTAAAACATAGCTCCCAATTGCCTTATCCCTATTGCCTCAGCTCCAGTACTAATACATTTTACAAAGACACAAAATACCTCGCTCCACGCTCAAGCTATCAGCCTCCATCCCAGCCCTTACACAGAAAGGAAGCGTTGTACAAAGCATAGGAAATTGCCTATCAGAACTTAGCGGCAATCAAACCGGTGGACGCCAATCTAACTTTGCAGCGGACGTTATATTCCTCTTAATGAGATATTTCTCGAATCTGGCGGGAGGATTCCGAAGAAGGATTGTTTTATGAAATTGATAGTTTAAATTTATAAGATAAAAAAATTTAAAAGTGAAAATGAAACTGAAGAGCTAAACCTATTTTGAGCTAGACCTAATTTAGGATCTAAGACACTACTGACCAGAAAAATTGTTATCTTTTAAACAATCACAATATAGATCAATTAAGCAAATGACAATGTAACATTTTTTCCAAGGAAATATTTAGTGTCTTAAAAGTATAAATGACTAGCTGCGCTCCCGCGGTGTGACCCGCGGTCCCTCGGGATTTTATTATTTTTTTCGAGATAAAAAGTTACCTATGTCCTGCCCTGGGATACAACCTTTAACTAAGCCAAATTTCAGCTTAATCTGTTCAGCGGTTTGGGCGTGAAAGCGTAACAAACAGACAGACAGACAGAGTTACTTTCACATTTATAATTTATAATATTATATATATATAGTATGGATTCGTTTACAAACTTATTTGACTAGCTTGTTAACATCATTGATGCTGGACTTTTCACATAACATCATCTAGCCCCAAAGTAAGCAGAGCTTGTGATAAGGGTACTACATGACTGATATACTACTTCTGTACTTTTTGTCTGTAAATTATACTATGTACTTTTTTATCATACAAAAATGCGCAGTTGACACCGCAACGTAGTTGACACCGCAGGACGTACTTTATAATTCACTACTCAAGATTTCATCTGCTTTTAGAAAGTATCTTTCAAATATTGACAAACTTGAGAGCGTCCTCCTAGTAAGAGCTCCAAGTTTAGAGTGTTAGATAAATTAAGATGACGGTAAGTTTCGAAAGTATCCGGCTTGGTGTCCAATCAAAACTTAGCTCGATGTGAATTTGTTGGTTGAATTATTTTAATGAACAAAATATTTAAGTAAGGTATTGATATCGTATTTTGGAGATTGAGGTTTTAAGATGGTAAGAAGAAAATAGAAAATATCAATTATAATTTTGAATTCAAATCAATTAGGTCAGATGTTTTCTGTAGATATTTTTTCCTTTACAGCACAAAAATATTATTCACTGTACGAAAAAGAGTTTTTTTTTTAAAGAAACACAAAACAGGACATTCATTATGTGTAGGTGTCACCACTATCTATTGAGGAAGTCAATCGGAGTATTTTTCAATATCACTTACACTATTTTTTATTTACAATACACAACACTATTATTCAATGGCACCAAGTCTTTAAGTCAACTACTTTGAAAATGAGTCAAAAAATATTATCCCATAAAAATCCAGATTTTTCAGCTTAAGAAATCTTTTGAAGTAGAGGACTTAGAGACTTGGTGCCATACTGAAAAATACTCGGATTGACATTCCCAATAGTGGTGATTCCTTTTTTTTTTTCATTGGCCGGCCACTTTTCACTTTTGGGCCCAACCTTGTACAGAGCGTGAATGGAATGGCCTCCTTTTATTTTGTCATAAAATTGTTATTCATTTTTATATCACAAAATATAAAAATTATTCCCGTAGTTTCAACGACAAAAATCCTTTGAAAAGCGTACAACTGACTAGCAATATTACCGGTGGTTTAAAAGGAATGCTTTTGTACGCTATGCCCCATAGATGACATATTGGTTTACATACACAGACGTACTAAATGGCCCTACCATTGTTACTTGAAAATAGTTATAAAAACTACCACGACCTTCTCACTCTATCACACAAATCGAAGCTTCAGAATTAGTCCTTATCTCACACATTCCCTTCACTTTGTCATAATTCTACAGCATCATATTTGACCTCAAAGTAAGCTTGTGTTATGTATGTGACGTCATCTAGTTAACTAGGTAATATAGAAAGTATCCAAATAACATACTATCAATTTGTAACAATTTTAGTTTTTTGTAGTTAAATAAGTGACTAAGTTGTGAGTTACTTTCGACCGAAACTCACATTTCTACAATTAGCTAATCAATCGACGACCAATGGTTACATCGCGGTTGGAATATTCAAATTCTTTGCCATATCCGATAATACCGCTCATGCAAAATGCATACAATATCATTCTTTACTTCATACGCAAATGCTCGCGTAATTCATGTGAAACTGGCTTTATTTGAATTTTATGCGTTCAAAATTTTCGTGTATTTTAGCCATAATAATAGAGATTTATTTTAGGGCATTGTAATCGAAATAAGAGTTTTCTAGAGCATTTTGTTTCTTGTAATGGTTTTCGGAAGGATGCAATGGTTTTAATTTAATGTATAAGGTAATAACCATTTAAATTATAATGATGTCATCATTACAGTTCAAACTGTAGTAACTTCGTGAGATACTACTTCGAAATTTTTTTTTTTTAATAATATGCATCGAAGGATCATCTTCGGCCATCTTGACTTAATGTAATCGTGATCACTTTTCGTTTCATAGACATAAAATTACATTCATAACTACACAAACAGTCACAAAGGACATCAATCCACGTTTCATACATTTTTGGTTCAAAATCCATAAGTGCCGGCCACAAAAGCTTTGGTGCCATATTAACAAATGCTAAAGCCGACGTGTTCTATAAGATTACAGCACTTTATTTAATTGGCCGGCTTTTTTGGATTTTGGACCAAAATGGTTGATATTCTTTATGAATATAATGAAAATACTAAGTAAATTCGTAAAAGTGAATTTTTTTCATAACATTTATATAAACATAATTCAAATTTAAACGTGACAAAAGACACGGAGAGAAGTTTATATAGGCAGGTTGGTAATTTAATTCTTCTAGCAGTCTCTACAATTGTAAAACTGTTTCCAGTTGAGATGTTTAATAACTCTAAATCAAAACAGAATCCATATCAATCAGCTTACAAAGCGCAAGTATTCGCTAACAAACTTGCCAATTACTGTGAGCCGTCTATAGCAAAATAGTTGCTTGTTAACAAATTATTCAATTGATGTTGCAGATAGACTTTGAATTTAATATACTACCTATATTTTGATCTTCTATAAATTACGAGCTGCGCTACCGCGGTGTGACCGGTGGTCCCTCGGGATTTTTCATTTTTTCGGGATAAAAAGTAGCCTATGTCCTTCCCCGGGATACAACCTTTATCCATGCGAATATTTCAGCGTAATTAATTCAGTGGTTTGGGCTTGAAAATGTAACAAACAGATAAACAGATAGACAGAAAGACAGACATACAGAGTCACTTTCACATTTATAATATTATAGTATGGATTTAGTATTGATGGATCGACTGAGCCTAATTCAATAGGTTACATAAACTTACTAAATCTGATAGTTTGCCGCGAACTGAAAACTAGCGTTGCACTAATATTTAAAAAAGTTTTTATGCTATTCCAGACAACCAACTCTAAGTTTCACCCAAATCAAAATGAGCTAAAAAAGTGCTTTGTATTTAATTTCATGATATAGTTTATACTTTTAAACCGATACAAAATCATATTTTCATGTCGCAGTATTCATAATGCTAATTTCGTAGCATTCGTAGCACTGCTACGAAAAATAAAATCCAAGCTCTACAAAGCATTTTCCTCGTAATTCAGATATTATTTTGCTGCGAAAAATACCTAGGAATATAAAAAACCGGCACAAAAGGTTTTTATACCTGCGACATACTTTGAGCAGAATCGTGGAGACCTCAAGTGGGGGTCGCCATAGATACAGGGGGCGTCGCTAGGTGATGAAAACCAAGGGAGATGGATCATAAAATGTTTTTTGCTTTGGAAGTGAAAATGTTTCTATTGGAAAAATGGTTCGTAAATAACTGTTTTATGAGGAAAAAATATGATAATAAGTGATATTTTTACTGTCATTAGAGGTATTTTCATATGTTTTCCCTGTATCTATTTCGACATAATCAACAAAACACATTGGTTTGCCGAAATATACAGAGTGTAAAAAGACGTCTACCGAAGCCGAAAGTGGTAGGAACAGCATCCCAAAATACAACCAAATCCAAAACGATTTTCCAAAAAAAATCCTGGTATCCGGAGAAAACAGCATTTGAAGATTACTGCTTGCGTATGTACTGGGCGCGTTGTTTTACGTAGATTGCTGGATTTTGAGTTTTTACTGTTTTTTTTCTTTTATAAATGAAATTATTAGGTCTTATTATGTTGTACTAGTAGTAAATAACGGGAAACAACATAAAATGACGTAGCTAAGTAAAATGCGTTTTTTTTTTCGCTAAATATGTTTAGAATCATGGTCTGATTGCAACCCCTCAGTTTTCGGTAGTAGTCTTCTTACACCCTGTATATTAGGAAGGTAGGTACAATTACAATCATGACAGGGTTAAATTAAAAAAAATTAACTTCGTCGCTCGTGTTGTTATCGCGGTTCCCCATACAAACTTTCATGACTTATTTCACTCTTACCACGATTATTTTTGAATAGAAAGTTCCTAAAGTATTTCTTAAGATCCCAGAATAATTATCCATGCCAATTTTTATAGTTTTCAGAGGTTTAGGTGTGAAAAGGTTAGATACAGAGTTATTTTCATAAAAGTAGTTGTTGTACATCGTCTTATTAGTAAGTACCTGTAACAAGAACAATTGAAAAAAAAATTACCTACGTGAGTGTCGTGAAACACTCAGTTGGAACGAAGTTTCAACATTGACATTTGTCAAATGCTAAAAGGAAAAAAAAACAATTTGCACCAAAAAATTTAAAGTGCCAGCCAGAAAGAAAAAAGATTATATCCTGTTAAGTATAGCATGTTACTACTAACATTTTTTACTATGACACCTAACCCGTAAAACGAAAGGGTTGCTACTAATTTAAATTACAAAAAAATAACTGAAACTTGAAAAATCTAAACTTTATGTAGCCGAGCTTTAAGCAATTGGCTGTTATTGTTTTAATAATATAGTACATAATTGTTGTAATAATGTGGAGAATTACCTATAATTAAATTAATAGCACCCTTACTTCAGTAAACAGGTTCACCGTTCTCCTAGTAAATAACTCATAAACCGTTGGACGGGCAGGTTGACTTACATAGAAAAAAATATTGGTAATGACACATTCTAACATAAAATAACATTATTTTTTTTGTTCCAAATAGAGGAATTGAAACACAAATCATTATGCAGCTATTTCCTAAATAACGAGTTTTCTAAGAAAAGCCTTAACTTTCCACAATTTTCAATTCATTGCTAACAGCGCCATCTCTACTTCAACGTCGGTATTACTTCGACGGGCGGGCGAGGGTAGACTGGGCGGGAACACCTTAGTTCTGGAAAGCAGGAATGTTTCTAGGTGTCGCTACCAGGTATGTTGCATAGTGGCTGTTTAAAAGAGACTGTTCTGAATGTATAGATGGCGCTAGTGAATGCGTAAAAAAAGTAAAAATTTGTAAAAGTTTAGGTTGGCAAGGAATTTTTGCACATACTAGCTCCCTACTAAGTTTAATATTGTAGGTAAACCAAGGATATCCAAACAACTTTACTTACTTACATAATAGTACCTAATGATGTTTTATCGGGAATCAATTTGTACATAAGCAGGCCAGATTATGTTTTAGATAAAAACGAGTTATGGCAGCCCTCTGAGCCTCAGCTCTAAAGGAACTAAGCTTATAAAGAATCAAAAAAGGGTTAAAAATACAAAATTGCCGTACAAAATTATCTCCCCTTTTTTCTACTAAAATATTTTTTGTAAACACGCGACCATAAATTACTCCACTCTCCCTTTCAGTAGTACGATAATCCCCTGGCAATTTGCTCAGGTGTCAGGGTGGACAGTATCACGCCGTGCGACATTTGCCTGTGGGTAAGGCCTGGATCAGACAGCAAGCGACTGTGGCAAAACGTTCAAAATTCTTGGGCTAATATGTCTTAGGTGTTCTATGCAACGCATATAAGAAAGAGCGTCATAATATTATATTATTTTATGAATAAATTACACTGAACAGTTTTACAGAACTGATTAAAATTTAATTTGAAATTGGTGGAAGATAACTAATTATTTACATACTACCAGTCTGAATACCTATTTCCATCATTGTTTGCCTGCATTATATTTGTTAAATAAAATGATAGGGCAATCCCGAGATTTTTACGTTCCAGCATATATTTCTAATGCCGAAAATAGCGTTACATCGGTTACAAATTGTTCCGCAAACCATAGCGAACACCTGTCCGGTCCACGCAACTTATTTTGCTTTCCAAAAGCACTCCAGTCTGGCTTTCCAGTTGTGTGTGCGACACTTTTTCGCGACATTTGTTTATTTTTCACGCTATCGGGTTCCGAATTGTTGTGTCGGCTTGGGTGTAAATAAACGTGGTTTAAGTGGTAACTTGGAGTAGATTGTTTATATGTGACACAGGTTGTGTCTGCTTGGTCAGCTTGAAGTGTGGTGGTTGGAAATATATCAATCAAATCACTATGATTGAGAACTGCAATTTATTTATGAGTTTGATAATTTGATATTTGGAGTTTAAAGTTTATCTTGGAGCGAAATGAATAGCTGTGATATCGCTTCAGTTTGCACCAGGATATCAAAAAGTCGTATTTCTATTTGGTCGTCACAGAAACACACACGTAGGTATTTAAAAACACGGACATCATCCTCTCGAGCGATTAACATTCCCGCAGCGCGGTCAAGTTGGTTTGGCTAGAGCTTTACATTGATGTTTTAAAATCATAAGCAATTTGTTTAAAAGTGACACGACGAAACGTGTAATTTAAAATTGTTTTCAGAAGGGTTTAAATATATCACAATAAGTCCTCAAGTATAGTCCCCACCCAAGGCGACAGGATGTTTGGCAGAAATCTAATAACTGGAGTTTGACGTTTTCACACAGCATCATCTAGCCCCAAACTAAGCATAGCTTGTACTATGGGAACCACATAACTGATATCCTACTTATATACTCATTTTTTGTAATACATACATATTATACATAGAAACACCTATCACAAATATCTGTTGGTCATACAAACATGTGTCCCGCGGCAGGGATCGAACCCGCAACCTTCTGCGTCGCAGGCGGACCTGTGCCCACTGCGCCACAGAGGTCGTCAAAAAAATAAATAAATAAAAATAAAATCGACACAATAAATTCACACTATCACGTAGAGAATTTTAGTCGCCGTACATCCGCGTAAGACTGCACGATAAAGAATAGGGGAGGTTTCCGATGGTCGCGACTGGAGACAACGCTTGCGACCACTAACTCTGTAAAATATATTCTTCGGATTAATTTTAACGATGTGTCCCATGGTTCCTCATGAAAATTTAATTCAGGATACCGCCACAACACAATCAAATCATTTGAAAGAGTAACAAACGTTTATCTATTCATCAGAGTGAGTTTATTTGTGTTTTATTACCTACGAGTACATGTATTCGGCAAAAGTGTCACTCAAAAATAGTCACAGAGATTGATTAAAATGTAAACGAATTCGCATTATGATTCTTGTACATATACACTGTTCACGTTATCAGGAGCGTACCTTGCACCATAGCTTAGTATGGGATATTAAAAAATATCTTATACTAGCTGACCCGCGGCAAACGTTGATTTTCCATTATATCGCTATTAAAAAATAAGGGTTGATCGTAGAAGGGTGAAAATTGAGGATTGTATGTATTTTTGTATGATGTGTCATAAAAAAATAGAAATTAATTTTTTTATCTAAAAAATAAAAATAAAAATTTAGGGGTGGACTACCCCTAACATTTAGGGGGATGAAAAATAGATGTTGGCCGATTCTCATAGATACCGGATAAGCACAAAAAATTTCATCAAAATCGGTCAAGCCGTTTCGGAGGAGTATGGCAACGAAAACTGTGACACGAGAATTTTATATATTAGAGATATGCAAAACCAGACTTTACTTATCTAGTGTGACCCTATAAAGTCTCGCGTCTTAGTATATGGATCACTCCGCTCACCACCCATACCTCCTTTATACTTTGCATAAGGTTTTCGGGGACACTTTATGGGTGTCTGTCAGGAGAGACTATTGAATTTTATCGTGCATTAAATTGTTTATGACTTCGGTCAGTTTTCCAGCTCTTTTTTTGGTGTTATGTAATTCTGTTTTGAGGGTACAGGGGTATTTTATGGTAAAAGGTTTTTATGGTTAAGATATTAGTTATCGATTAGATTCCATCAGTTTACTGGATTTGGCGCAGACTATGTTGCTCGTAAGAGGAAGTACACGTACAAGTGTCTTTGTTTGTATTACTCGTACCCACGGAGGAGATACCTATTTTTAAGTGTGTTTCTCTTGTGTATTGTAATAATGTAGGTTCGTCTGTGTGTGTTTTTCAAAATAGAAATTATAATATATAGAAATTAATCTTATCATAGCTTATCTTAGGTAAAAATGAATATACTTAAAGTAACTTCTTCTTATTTAAGGATTTACTCCTTGTCGGTACAACTGATGAATCCCTCTCCATGTATCTCTTTCCAGGGCTGCTTCCTTGACCTCTCTAAATGTAAAAAGTAACTTCATATTACAATTATTACTAGCCCACATCGTCCCATTGCATCTCCCTAATCCTACTCGGTCCTGTGGAGGACCATTCATCTTAAAATAACTAGCTCTAGTCAAATCTGTACTCAACATTATTAAAGAATAGAATATAAACAAAAAAAATAATTATCACAAACCCGAATACATTTTATTAAAAAGCAATAACTGTATCATCGTTTCGAAAGAACAAACAGACATAAACAATAACAAAGAACCTTTGACTCGACTAATTATTTAAGGCAAGGAATGTATAATTCAAATTGAATTAAACATCATGCATTCAACAAAACATTAATCAAGCTGTCCCCGTGATTGCTTTTATTTGTTGAAGGTGTGCAACAAAGGGCGAGGCTAATGAATAGAGCGATGGCATTATGATCCTATTATTAGCTATTGTTCAAAGTTCAAGTAATTTTCACACGGCACGAGTTCCTGATGAGTTTTAGTTACAGAAAATAACACAAGAGTAACCTTTTACTTCATTGTGAAACAAAACAATTTTGTAAAAATGTAGTAGCTTAGTTTCTGTAAATAAAGTTTTACTATTAAAAAAACATTTTTAAAAATAATGAGTCTACATTTAAGTTAGAAGGTGTTCGAGTTTAAATTCAGCAGGAACTTAAAATTTTGGACATAACATTAATAAAAACAAATAATCCGAGTCAATTACCCTATAAAAACTAAGAAACCCAAAAGGTAAGTAAATGAATTTGAAAGCAATAACATTTTCTTAGAATATAAAAAGTTGAATAAAAACAGACAGCCATAATCCAAGGCATTTCACGGTGAAAAATAACATTCCCGTAATTGATATTTCATAATAATTTCCATAACAAGTACCATCGGGGGCGTAATATTCGCACGCAATATGGGGCTCTATTGTACCCTAATGTGGGGCACAATTGTACCCCTTTATAGGGAGCTATTGTAGCCCGAATTCAGGCTTGAATGCTGCTAAAGTCGTTCGCTGAGGCAGTGAACCAATTCGATCGGGAACCTTGGCTCATAATGATGTTCTATTTTTTTCATTCCACTGAAATATTGTTATGAAAGGTTTTGCTTATCCGCGATATTGTATCTCCTTGTGTTGATGCTAGCTTTATTTTTGACATTGTCATTTTCTTTAAGCCATCTTCATACTTATGTATTACTTATATACTTAATCATAAATATATAAAGAGGTACAATCAGCAACGAAAGTCAATAAACATTTGATGTTTCACAAATCTGAATATTACCGAAATCCGTAACATCATGACCAACATTTTGACAAATATTTTATTATTAAGTCTTGGTTTGTAATAATTTCCCAAGAAAAGTTTATTTTTTTCTTAGTTATTGAAAACAAAAGTTATTCTAAAAAGTTCAACTGTCAATCGACTTTCGTGGCTGACTGTACCATATTAAATCTATGCTTCAAATAATAGCAGTAAGGGTTGGCAACAGATCCAACCTTAGATTATCCACCGCCTGGATCCAACAGACAGATTTTTAAGGTTTCATTACGTTACATCCATAATTACCCAGTTGCAAAAGCTCTGGAGTTCAAAAAATAGGTTCGAATTTTAAATTCACGCCTAGAAGAGTGACCTGCCGCGAATAAATTCCCGAACTGTAAAGTGGGTTCGTTGATTGAATAAAGAGAATTGCCCAGTCAGCTTTTCGCCCACTTTCAACACGGTAACAAAAGAGGCATGGGAACTGACAAATGTTTGCACCCGTTCGTCTGGCATTTTCTCAAAGCCTGGCATTTTGTTTTAAAGGTGACGGGTTAGTTGCAAATGTCACTAGTGGTGCAGGACTAATGGGGCTCAACTTTAAAGTAAAGTTTAATCCTTATAATACATTTTAAACCTTATATAAAAGAAACACTACTTACGCGTAAACGTGAACACTAAACCATCGAGAAACACCAGCTTAAATGTTAAGATTTTAAAGACCTTGGCCCTTACTAATAAACGTAGTGTGAAGTTATTCCTCGGAATAAAGTAGGAATAACCATTTTGACAGTTTACACTCAGGAATAACTTTATACTACGTTTATTAGTAAGGCGCCTTGAAAATTTCTTATGTATATGTCAGAGGCAAAGTCAATGATACACGAATTTAATACATTGAAGTTTCAGCACACTTAAAACTCTTGTATTTTTATTGTAATTTAATCAACTTTTGTAGTAATATTAATATCTGGATTACTCAAGATTCTTCTAAAATTAAACGAGTTCCAAAATGGAGATTTTGGGCTGTCCTCCAATTTCATCTCGGCAGATTTTGATGCGCGCCCAATCTCAAACTTTATAATTCGCTGCAAATGCAAATTTCTACATTAAAACATCAAAACACGCGTAACTTTGTACGTAACTTCGGAATGAAACTGGTTTACGATTGTTTTACACTTCGATTTAGATTCAGATAGAGTTTATGATGGATAAAATGCGTAAAACTTTCCAACTTTTATTTTGCTTGGTTTTCGTAAACACGTGAGTCACAACGTTTAGGTACACGATTTGATAATAATAATTGTATCTTCAACTCTAAGAAAATAGTTTCTTCTATGCAAATTCTCTGACATCACCTTTCACTTACTAAACAACAGTTAAATAGAAAAACGAAACAAAGGTTTTGTTTTACAAATATTACCACCGGTAGGCACCTAATTCTGCTCATAAAAAGAAGACGAGAATTCCTTATCTCAACAGCAATACCAATGTAATTCCACAAAAAGCTCTCTCGTACCAAAAAACGTAGCAAGATCCACCATTAAAGAAGGCGAGTTCAAAGACGTCAACTTCATTACATTAAAGGAGGTATTGTTGTCATAGCAATCCAATTTCTCCCTCTAAATAACTGTTTCGTGAATAACTAGCGGAGAAAATATTAAAAAGAAAAAATATACGGTTTACAAAACGGCAAAGGAAGGTGGAGAGGCAAAAGAGCTTTTATGGAACAACTTCGGCAGACGGTGTCGTAGTGACGGCGCTTACTAGGTAAAGCCAGGGTAGGGTTGCTGTTTTAGCGTATTACTTTACTTAAATATAGGTACGAACCATTAACCCGAGTACGGCGAATTCAAGATAGGCTATTATTTTAGCAGTTGGTATAAATTAAATAACAATTGATTTTATGCACGAGATATCAATTGATTAGTTATTATTTACGTTCAGATTGACATAAGTATTTTATACATTATTGCTAAAAGTATTTATTATTAAAAAAATAATCTTGATATTATTTATTGTAATTTTTTTTTACATTTATTATTGTTCAGTTTGCGGCTTTCATTCGTTAAATCAGTCTTTTTTAATCAAATTACTCACAAAACTTTGAAAAATCTTGTGTAAGAGCCTCACCATAATATTTTCAGCGGCAGACGCCACAAAAAACATCAGACCTCAAATTACTCCCGCCACCAAAACAACGGCACAAAAAGAAGCGCTGGAAAAACGGGACGCAAATGTCCGCAACTTGCTGCGATCTCCGTAGATAGACCGGATTTATAAGTGATGCGGATTGCACGTGCATGTCTATCAGCATTTAGTTTGTATAATGAGTTTTATTGATTTGGACCAGTGTATGAAGACATGCAACGTTTCTAAAGACAACGTCATGGATGGGGCAAAATGGAGAAGTGTTAGAATGGCTGATCCCACCACTAAGTGGGATGAATGAATACCCAGATAGAAAGAGAAAGAGAATCCGTTTTATGACTCAGATGACCTCTTCAATAAAAATATAGTACAAAGAACTGATCTCTCGACGCATTCAAGATCCCTTGCAGATAAAGCACATTTTGCACAAGTTAGCATTCCATACCCTATAGCATAGAATACTAACTGAAAACATCAAACGATTCTTACGGAGCACATCGGTGCTTAGCTATCAGCCCGCTGTAACAATAAATGCGTCCATCCAGCGATCTCTGTAGATATGCAAAACACAGTCCTATGTAACATGATCTTATTGTGTTCGAGAATCCGCGCCCGCTGAATACGAAACGACTTATGTCGATTTAGAAATTTATTAGAATGCAATGTGAAGCGAGAAATACGTGAGTTCCCAACGAGTTATTGTTGCGTTTCGGCTTTGCATTCTCAAGTGCAAGCGACACGGTTATACCATCTGCGCGGACTGTGATTTGGTTTCCAAGCGGTTTAGGCTGCAATTCACCAGAACATAACCAGATGATAATATAGCAGATAGTAAAAATCAGCTTTTTCTTCATATTATCGTGTCACTTGTTTCTTTTGAACCAGTATGATGAAATGATTATAATTGCGCCTTTAAGCCGTTTGTGCAAATCTGCATAAATTATGTAAAGAATGTTAACTTTATTTAATCACCCGCTTGCACTAACGGCTGGGTATCATAAGCCTATAACAAATAACTCTTGAGCGAAAAACATTTTTATGAGGATACCTATAATGGTATTTTTTAAAGTTTTTTTTTATATGAGATACCTATAAAATAAAACATGCTACAGAGCTAAGATCTTTACGATCAATTCTAATAACATGCTCTGTAAACTGTTTGAAGTTTTATCCAAATCGTTCAAGTAGGCGTCAACTATTTATTACGTCACTGTCAAATAAATTCTTTTTAAAATCCTAGAAACGCTCTTCCGTACTAATAATGTAACAATCGATGGACTGTTTAGCGGCTGCGCACTTTGCACTGTGACGATTTGACATAAACGAAATTCGATTTTTGCCAAAAATCGAACACTTTTTTTCGTCTAGTCTCATCCGATACCGTCCGAAAAGGAACTTCATTCCAATAATCATAAAAATACATATACCTACATCGAATTAAACTAAAGATAAAAAACAGTGTTCAAATCACCGACCGCAGGTAAATATTAAGTACGCCAAAACCTCAACACCTCTTTAATTTTTCAAGTTTCACGCATAGATATCACAATCTGTCGTAAAATTTATTATGCTTTTTTTTCTAAACTGTTTTGGCGGTTAAAGTAACTGTTCGTTTAGTTAGGTGAACAGTGGCTTTAGATTTATCTGGCTCTGTTGATGCCAAGTTTCAGGTTCCAGTAGTATTGCCTTGTTGAAAATGTTATTGCTCTTGAAGTTGTACATAATTTTTGTGAGCGTGATATCTTTGTCTATCCATATTTTAATGAAAATGTCTATCAACATCCGTTATGACATCATGTTTTATCCTCATAACAACAATGTCCCTACATAAAGTCCTCTTAAGTATACGGAAAATCTAAACAGGATCACGGTTGGTTCCTCAAAACGCAGTATCAGATCTATACTTGTAAGTTGTCTTATGGGACAGTCAGAAGTAGGTATGCCCTTAATTAGTAGAAGTCTTTTTCTTCTTCTTCTTCTTACTCACTAGTTCTTTCGAACCAGTGTGGTGAAAGAATTTTAAGTACGCCTCAAAGAGGCTTCTTTCGTGCACTTGTCACATGTTTTCGAACTCTAAAGGTTCTACGACATGCCGGTTTCCTCACGATGTTTTCCTTCACCGTTTGAGAGTACTGGCATAGTGCACATAAGTATTTCGGCAGAAAAACATTGGTGCACGACCGGGTTTGAACCCACGACCTTACGATTGGAAGGTGGGCCCACTACACTAAAATTAGACCACCAGTTCTCTTTTTATTTGTAGAAGTAAGCATTCCATACGTGACAGGTTAGCCCAATGCCTATTATAATAGGTACTCATTAGTTTTCACGATATTTTCTTTCGCCTTATAGAGATTTTGCACATAATAAGCTCAACGATAATATAACGAAGGTTGCTTACTTATAGGTTGATTTATACATCCCCAAATAAATGATTTTTCCGTGATCCTCGTACAAAACATTGGCTTTCTGATGTATCTCACAATCACCCAGTAAAGGTACAATGCCTTTATGGAGGTAGGAATGAATTTGTTTTCTTTATGGTCCATAAAATTGATGGGTCGGAAGTTGTTTGCGAGTACATTTGTTTGTATCTATTTTATGTACGGAATATGATTTGCTTCAACTGAGCTGGTCTTGGCTATAAAGTCGTAAAGACGTGATGAAGGCCTTCAAGGTGCTAAGAAACTCCGTTACCAGAGCTCTACAACTAACTGATTTGATGACGAACAATACAACATAAAAGCATTGTATTGTCTAGAGCAAAAAATTACCCAAAACTGTGCCATGGGCGAGGAACTTAAACTCCAAGGTAACTAAATCTATAAAATACATTTTAGCAAATCAGTACTAGAGTTTGGATGTGTGAGCGCATGAATGACTTGCATTGACAACAAACAAGCATTGAATTTCAGCATTGAATCAACTTATACTATACATATACCATGCATCTGTTCATGAATAGAATGATTGAAGGTATGAAAGCATATAAATAGTTATTTTGAAGATCGCTCGTAAAATAGATTGCTCCAGTGTGTTGGTGCCAAATTTTATTGATATTGATTAAGATCGCAATAAAATAAATATAAATAACGATGCTATGCTTTTATGAGTTGATTGAACTTTTAGTTCTGAAAGCTTTTTTAGTTATAAAAGTTTGAAGATCGAAATACATTTTTTATATTGGTTCATGGTTGTTTTTAGAGAAACGATTGTGATCATTGATAGTTAGTAATTAAAAAAAATATGTTTCTTAGCACCATCCAAAGCATGTTACAAAACATAGTAAACTTATGAAGATATAGGGTGTCCTTAAGATCATGCGAAAAAGAACGGCGTCTCTGGTGCGTCGGTTGCGTGGCTGCCATTTTCGCTAAAGATTTGTGCTCGACCTACACTAGCTGGCAATACTCAAGCCATTTGTCAGTAATTTTGTGATTGTGACTGATTAGATTTTTGTTTTTTTTTTAGCTCAAGTAAGTATTAATCTAGTTTATAAGAGTTACTAACTTTATGAATCAATGGTATAAAATAAACAAATATATTTAAGATATAATGTAGATATATCCTCCGTATCGGCCTTACTAGCCATCTGCGTAAGTGCCGGACCTCCCAAACGAACGCTGCTTATATACCATCTCTCGTAGATGTATGAGGCCATAGAATATAGATGATGATGAATGTAGATAAAAAAATTGGACAAAACTTGGGTCAATTTCGATTACTAAACGCTTATAATATGAATAATTAAACAAAGTTGTTGCGGCCGTACTAGGTAACCACAAAGGTCACAGACTACTTCCGACCTTGAGACTGACCCTAATTGACCTTGTACTTTTGTTGACCTTGAGAACCCTGACCCTAATTCGAAAGGTGATTTTAGTAGAGGCTAATCTCGGATTCAGTATAGTTCGAAATAGCTTAATGTGTCCAACTTACACGAACTAATACTGTCTCTGTTTTATTGGCAAGAAATAAGTAAGACGACCTCTGTGGCACAGTGGGTGAAAGCCCGCTTGGGACGCAGAAGGTCGCGAGTTCGATCCCCGCCGCGGGATAAATGTTTGTACGATCTGCAAATATTTATTTCGGATCTGGGTGTTTCTATGTATAATATTTACGTTTTTACAAACAAAAAGTATATAAGTAGTATATCAGCTATCTGGTTTCGCATAGTACAAGCTTTATTTAGTTTGGGGCTAGATGAAGCTGTGTGAAAATGTCCAGCATTATTATTTATCTATTTATTTAAGTGTATGTGAATAAAAACGCTAAGAATAAGGTCCTAAAATGTGCAGATCCCTTTTAGCTCCAAATTAATCCACTAAGTGTCTGTTGAAACGAAGAATTAAATTATCAAATAAGGTTTAACTTACTCCAGTGTCCGATAGGTGTTCAGAATCAATTACCTGAACCAGGATTGTGCCACTTTAAATCCCTTTCAATGTGAAATGAACTTTATTGCGATGAATTAAAATTTCAATTTGGTTCAAAAAGTTTGAATGCATTGTCACTGATATAAAATACAAGCCGTGACTAGGTTTTTATGTTAGCTTTGTATGATTAAAATCAAAAAAATATCTTTTTTGGAATTAAAAAAATCAACAAGGTAACAAACCCTGATTTTTCAGTCATTCAACTTTAATTCAAAATCTTTTCGATGATGTGTTCAATACTATTCATCAAAATATTAGATTTTATTCTATCACAGATACAAAAATATGACTAAATTAATTAGTTAATAGGTACAGAGGTTAGATAGAATATCTAAAAGTTCTTTTCGAGTGATACTTTCACGCGATTCTCTAGCCTACTAGTTAATCTGTGACTGCACCTTGATTGGACAATTAGTCGTGTGCTAATCCCCAGCGATCGATATTAACTAAATTATATCATCAGGTGGAGTTGGAGCTTAATCGCCCGTCCTGTGAAGAAATATTCGTACGGACTTGGACATTTTTAAGAATGGCCGGCTTAGTTTAGTAAATTGAAGAGTTTAAAAAGTTTTTAAGGACCAAACAGTGTTAAAGTGGGCTTAAGTTTATGTAGGCACTTAATTATTTTAATAAAAAGTGTACGTTTACTCAAGTGGACTTTTAAAGTTTTTTTTGGGTTGTGTAGAAAATGATATTCACACAAACGTAAATAACTTGATATGACCATGTACATCTTAGTCGTTACGTTATTTCAGATCATTTTTCAATAATAGAGTCAGCGCGTCTTTTCAATCATAACGAAAACAACAAAGTTACTGAAGATAATTCTTCAAGAACTTTAAAAACTTTTGACAAAAATCCTTTGTTTCACCTTGTTCCAAAAAACTAGACACAAAAAAATAATAAAGCACTAAAATAGACGATTGACTAAATTACGTCGACGACCAAACTTATTTTATTTCAGCTCGTTACTTATAAGTAGTTACGGTAAGAATCTGCATTGCGTCTAGCAAGTCCTCGTTTCAAGGTCACGTCCAAAGCGTACTATCCTGATAAGTAGGTCTAGCCGACGCACAAATTGTGTTCAGGTACTCAGTAGTTTTGGATTTGTTCCAGAAAGGGCTTAAAAGGTCAGACACTGGGCTAAGGTCAAAACTGTT
This sequence comes from Epirrhoe tristata, assembly GCA_951394285.1. Taxonomy (NCBI): domain Eukaryota; kingdom Metazoa; phylum Arthropoda; class Insecta; order Lepidoptera; family Geometridae; genus Epirrhoe; species Epirrhoe tristata. Next base: position 6,675,538 of record OX596145.1, read on the forward strand.
GAGTTGTGTTTTGTTTATGAATTTTGACCTGATGAAAAAGACGTAGTATTGAGATTTAAGTAATAGAAATAAGAGAGTGCTGAACTTAAAAGAAGTAATTTAAAATGATAAAGATAAGCAAGTTGTCTGCTCAGTCAATAAATTACTGCAGCACTTCCAATTAAACCTCGTATGGCCATTAAAAGCCAAAATCAAAGCGAACAAACCACCCCACATAACCCATCCAATATATTCAAAAACCCCGTTTTAAAATCCCCCACATGTACCTAAACGCTATACGACATAACAAAAGTCATGAAGTCCTCTTTGGAACCTTTTTATTCGTTCGGAAATAGGGAAAAAGTGTTCGTAAAGCCATTCGGACGGCGTTCGCAACGGTTCCAGATATACTTTGACTCTATACTTTGTGCAAACGAGCGTTTGATAGGGGCGTGGAGATGTTTAGCGGCTGGATGTGCCTAGGATGGAAGATTTATTTTATGGAATGTACGCCTTACTGTGATATCCTTACAAATTCTGTAGACAGTTTTGTAATTTGAATTTAATTTAAGATCAAACAAAAGGATTATACCTTATATAAGACCGTGTTTTAACGTTGATTTTATCGACTAAATACAATGTAGCTCTAAGTAGTAATATTATTGCTACTACACTACACTACACTTCGAATGTATGCTTAATCAAACACAATTTTTTTTATTAGTTGTAAACACCATAATAATTTTCGGTGTTCCTTATAAAAAAATCCTGTCTCTCTGAAGTCTAACATTTAAGAAAGTTGATTTCTACCTTGCGGGTTATTCGCGTTCGTTTTTTCGTTCGTTTGATGAATATTCGGATGCTTCTTAATACGAGCTACATTGTATTCAGTCGATAACGAATCAACGTTAAAACACGGTCTTAATGTAAGACCAAATATTCCAAACCGAAAATTTGGCCCGTGAAGTCAGAAATCGTAAAAAAAATATCCAAGTATCAACAAACAAACGAAAACAAGAACGGGAATACGGCTCCTTGTATCACTTTTGTAAATTACTATAGGCGCCTTCATCCAAATCTGCTCAGCGCTTCAGCATTAACAATCCAAACGTTCACATTTATAATAGTCGAAAGAATATTTTGTGAACAAACTGTTTACAATAAATCGTTTCCACTCAATCTCCATCAATGTGATTATCGGTACACAGCTCGGTATCGCCAGAGGGATTACAGTCGAGATTACATCTTTTATGATAAAACGTCGGCATTACCGCTACGACGGTAATAACTTTCCACTATTAATTAATCCTGAGTGTTATTGATTCAAACGTGACTTGTTGGGTAACGGCCTTACTAATAAACGTGGCATTAAGTTATTTCTCGGAATAACATAGGAATAACCATACATTTTGACAGTTTACACTCAGGAATAACTTTATACCACTTTTATTAGTAAGGCCGTAACGGCCCTACTAATAATCATGGTGTAAAGTTATTCCTGAGTGTAAACTGTCAAAATGTATGGTTATTTTTAGTTTATTCCGAGGAATAACTTTACACCACGTTTATTAGTAAGGCCGTAAATGTTTAACTTTGAAATCCATACTATCCATACTAATATTATAAATGTGAAAGTAACTCTGTCTGTCTGTCTATTTGTTACGCTTTCACGCCCAAACCGCTGAACAGATTAAGCTGAAATTTGGCATAGTTAAAGGTTGTATCCCAGGGAAGGACATAGGCTACTTTTTATCCCGAAAAAATGAAAAAATCCCGAGGGACCGCGGGTCACACCGCAGGAGCGCAACTAGTCTTGAATAAAATAATTTTGAAGCACTTCGAAGGTCTCCTATGTCGATTAATATAACCGATGTAATTTTTCAATTAACGTTACGTGTAGTATACATTTGAAACTATAAAAAACTAGAATACTTTTGTGATTATTTTATGAGCAATGACGTAAAAAATATTGATTTTTCTTAATAGATACTTAAATGGCATTCAAAAACCATCCAAGTCATATTTTGCTTATCAAGAAGCGCCACAGAAAAGCTAAGCCATCTGAAATGTATACTTGAATGCTGAAGTAGCAATCACAAAAGCTAGCCTACCCACACAATACCTACCCCACGATTGTGCAAAATCTTCCGTTAAATTGAAGGCTCGTCGAGGCAAGTCTATTCTGCCATGCAGTTCCAACGTCGCTGAATTGAAAATTTTAAATCTACCGTCATTTTAAAGGCTGCTAAGATATCGGTAAATCGATACCTTATTGTTAAAGATGAAATGTTTTTGTTGTTGAGTGCTTCGATGTTGAAAATATGCCAGAGATTCAAATATTACTTTTTTTATAGAATAACTAGCTGACCCGCGCGCGCCTTCGTCTGCGCATTGTTTCGTCAACGATCTTTGGAACTGCCTTGCACAACTCCTAAGGGTAGTTTTTCAATTTATACCGTAGTTTAGAGTGAATCGGATCAAGGAATAAAATTTTCAATATAAACTGGACCACCCTGTATACCATTTTTCTGTCAGAAGAAGGTTCTTATGACAGAAAAATGGTATACAGGGTATAACAACAAACACAACAAAAAAAAATAGTGAAATCGGTCCAGCCGTTCACGCGTGATGGCGTGACCAAGGGATATAGGGATTCATTTTTATATATACAGATTTAAAGTTATAGCATTAGAAAGAAAACAATCAAAAGATTATAATTTCAGGAAAAAAATATATTTGTATGAGTCAGCGACCAACTTTTTAGGCCGCCTAAGCTCCCGTCGTGGCTTAAATTAATGACTTTATAGCCGGGACTGAATTTAACGTTTTCGCAGTGGAGAGTAGTGATATGCAGCCGTGCTATTTGAATCAGTATGATGGTAACTTAGCCAAAACTTATTTTGAGAAATTTTATTGAACAAAAACTTTCTTATCATTCAATCAATATCAAAGAACATTGTTATACAGAAATTCTCAGGTGTGCAATCGAAAAATATTTCAAGAACTTGTAAAATTTTCAATTGTCGCGCGCTCATTCTCTCCAAAACTTTGGCAATCGGAGAGAGCTAGCGAAATGAATTGGTACATTTTATAGGATACGTGTGACTTGACTTTTATTCAAGGCATGTGTTTCATATAAACTGTTAAATTATAATAGGCAAATAAAACATTAATACCAATTGAACTGAGCTGAACCCAAATTGCGAGAAAATAATAACTACTATGAACTGCGCATAATTGCCGTGTGTTAGCAAATTAATGACATCGTTCCAGTCATACGCGCGTCCAGTCATATTTGAATGAATATTCTTATGGTTTTTTTTTTGCGTTTTCTGAATATTATAATCTATTTTATTCCAAGATTCAATTTCTCGTTACGATTCAAGTTTTGTTAAGCTGCTAAGTTTTGAAAGCTGTTCTCTACAGGGTGTAAAAAGACGTCTACCGAAGCCGAAAGGGGTAGGTACAGCATCCCAACACACAACCAAATCCAAAAGGATTTTACGAAAAAATCATTATATCCGCAGAAAACAGCGTTTGAAGATTACTGTTTGCGTATGTACTGGGCGCGTTTTTATACGTAGATTGCTGGATTTTGAGTTTTAATCGTTTTTTTTCTTTTATAAATGCAATTATTAGGTAGGAATGGCCTTATTATGTTGTACTAGTAGTAAATAACTAGAAAATAAAATAAAATGGCATAGCTATGTCAAAAATTTTTTTGCGTGTTTTTTTCGCTAAATATGTTCAGAATCATGGTCTGATTGAAACCCCGTTTTCGGTAGCAGTCTTTTTACACCCTGTATGTATAAAATACCTAATTTTTTTTCAAATTTTAAATTGTATGATCTCTTGATGATTGAAATAAATGAATTGAATTGAATTGACACGGAAGTGTTTTTTATAATAATATCCTTTAAAAAAGGTCTTATAAAACGTAGGTAATATTCCAACCGTCTCACAGATTGAGTCGTTAGATGTAGTCATTATGCAGATCCGGTTGGCGGTGAATTTAAAATTTTCCTTTTACGCTTATTTGATTAGGGTGCACAAATTGTTTCATCCCCTGAGTTGGCTTGGGTTTTAGCACCAATACTGGACAAAATTGAGGCTTTATTATGCTTACACAGGTTTATAAGCTCCGGTACTTCCACGTAAATTTTCTTATTATATTTCTCGATTTTCTAAAACGCTCCAAGACAAGTTCTTGTACGGGTAATTTTTACTAGTAAATTATAGAGTTTTACACCGAAAATGCGCCAGTAAAATCCTACTATGTCTTCAATTTATGTAAACACATAACATAGATAATTAATTAAAAGGTATTATTTTAATATTAATTTTATAACGCTTCCTGTTTTTGTTAGAACTTCCGCTTTATCCAAATGTCTAGGTTGGATTGAAGCTGATGGACTAAGAATACATTTTCAGATGCAACAAATGAATACAAATACTCTCTTAAGTCAAGGTGAACCTGAAATGCGCGTGGACAAACTATCCTAAGGAACTCATGCTACAAGCACTCTTAAACAATTCACATCAAAATCAAGAACTTTATAGTACAAGTTCTAGCACTTAGACGCACGTCAGGTGGAATTTGTGAATTTATTGTGTCCCAACTGAATTTTAACCTCGGTAGGGAGGGAAAAGTTCGTGCCAACTAAGTTTTGGACGTATGTGTCCTAAAAAATATAAGCGCGTGAGTTTTTAGACATAAATGAAAAAAAATACTGAAACAGGTTTTCAACTTATACTCATCCATAAAACATTTACATTCCCATGGACAGTAGCACACTCAAAAAACTTACTGGAGTCATTATAGGATGACTCCAGTAAGTTTATTATTCAGACACATTTTCTAGACAAACGCTTCTCCCACAGTATTTTTCGTTAGTTTTAATAAACTAAAAAAAAATCCAAAATGCCATCACATTGATACGTACCTGAAACAAGAAAATAAAATATTTCAAACATATTTCTTAGTATCGCAAAAAAAAAAATGCACTAAAGTAAGTAGTTCACAATTTAGAATTGCATTATGCATTTTACTTTAGAAGGCATAGCCTGCCTAGTGCCCATAATAGACACCAATCACAATACTCATCAAACATTCACAAACGACAGGTGGTTGAGGGCCCTGTTACTGATTAATTAACACTGATAATGCTTAAAACTATGAACTAAATGAACAAGTGCATTATTGAAACAAATATGTTCCTTCGGGACCGGGAAGAACCAGGGAAACCAACACGGTTTGGACAGTTTAGGAACTAGCATTAGGTAGATACCACAGATTTTCACTTGCTTTCGTTTTAAGTATTATTGGAAATTAGGATTACGGGAAAAAGAAAAATGCAGAGTTACGTTATAAAATACGTTGATACGTATATTGAAATTAAATATGACCAATACGAGGAAGGTAGGTATTATAGCTAGGTTCTTACTCCAAGGCAGGCAGCAGTGAAAAGACAAAGATACTGAGGCGTTCAGGCTTTTATGCTGAAGCATTAAGTGTTGCCATGTTCAAAGTATAATCTACCAATGAATACAAAACAAATGTTACCATATTAATTTTTGCAACTATACATTAAAATGCCAACACGCCCCCTCAAAAATTAATCACAAGCTATTTACAATCATCCTAGTTTTATAGGTACCTATCCAACATTAAAAACCTTCCAAGTATTTTCTGGGGAAAATTACAATACTTATGGTCCAACATTTGTTGCAAGGATTAGGGAAACCCAGTAAAACCTAATCAGACCATGAACTTAAATTATGCACTTAAAATTAAATTATGCATTTTTAACATACATTATTCATTCAAAACTTAAACTATGCATTTAACACTTAAATTATGCATTTAACAAAACAATGTAAATCAACAAACATTTTAAAAACAAAATCAACATAAGTACCTAGAGATACATCTACAAACATAAACCCACTTCATCTCTGAACTGTCGAAACGCGACAATCGGCAGCGGCTTAGTTAACATATCGGCTGTCTGCTCACCTGTGGGAAGATACAACAATTTTATTACATTGTTTTCAACCTGTTCTCTAGAGAAATGGTACTTTATGTCAATATGTTTTGACCTCTTATGGCTCGTAGGATTATTTGCTATACATATACATCCATTATTGTCTTCAAAAATAGGTATTGGACTGACAATATCAATTTTAACATTTATCATAAGAGACTTTAACCACAATGCTTCTTTCACAGCTTCAAACAATGCCATGTACTCGGCCTCAGTCGAAGAAGCCGCAACAGATATTTGTCTCTTTGTATTCCAAGTTATTGTACATCTATTAAACAGTTTAAATAAATAACCAGAAGTACTTCTTCTATCATTTACATCATTGCCACCCCAATCTGAATCTACATAACCACATAAAATATGTTCATAATTATTGCATCTTTTGTACGTTAGTTTTAATGTTACAGTGCCTTTCAAATACCTAAGCACTCTCTTGAGACATTGCCACAACTCTTTATTATTTTTGTTCGTGTATCTGCTTAAAATATTTACACTAACGCTTAAATCAGGGCGCGTACACAACATAACATACATCAAACAACCAATAAGGTTACGACAGGGTGCACTATACTCACTATCTAAGTTTAGAGCTTCATAATTTGGCTTAACCTCTAAAGGAGTACTGACCGGATTACAGTCAGACATACCAAATTTTTCTAAAATCGATTTTATGTATGAACTTTGATCTAAAGTTACAGAGTCATTATTTCGAGTGATTTTAATGCCTAGAAATAATTTAATGGCGTTTAAATCAATCATTTTAAATTTACTCATCAAATAATCCTTCAGACTAACCATTGTTTGATTGTCAGCACAGGCCAAGACGAGATCATCGACATACAATAGCACATATACATTTCTACATATATCACCCTTATCTAAAATATAAATACATCTATCGACCGATGAGTTTACAAACCCCTTTTCTTTCAGACACTGATCAAATAATTCAAACCAACACCTAGCAGCTTGTTTTAATCCATACAAAGCTTTATTTAATTTACAGACATAACCACTTTTGTTATACACACCATCTGGCACTTTCATATAAATTTCTTCCTTCAGAATGCCATTTAAAAATGCAGTTTTTACATCCATATGGTGTACCAATAAATTAAATTGATTTGCAAGGCTAATCATTAATCTAAAACTTGCTATACGAGCTACTGGCGCAAAAGTTTCATTGTAATCAGTTAAATATTCCTGACTAAAACCCCTGGCAACTAGGCGTGCCTTAAATCTTATTGGATTACCAAATTCATCATTTTTAATACTAAAAACCCATTTAGAATCTATTACGTTCTTATTTTCGGGTTCAGGCACTAACGTCCAAGTATTATTGGCTAAATGTGAATCTAATTCATCTCTAATTGCACCTTCCCATCGAGTTCTATCTTCCCGATTTTTAATCTCACTAAATGAAGTAGGTACTTCGTAACTAACAGACTGAGCACACAATAGAACATCATCAATTTCTTTGTACGAAATCGGTGTACGACCTTTTATCCTAGCACTCCTCCTCAACTGACAAGAATCACTGATGTCATGATCGGAACTACAAGTTTCACTCGTACTTGTTTCATCGGCAACAATCGGCTTTGTCATACTATTTGAATCGTTTAGCTTACGAATCTTACAACCAGAAATAAACTCATCAGTTTTCAAACTACCCGATTTTAAACTACGAGTATCAGGTTTAGAAATATCGGATTTCAAATTACCCGATTTATTTTCAACTGATTTCAAACTACCCGATTTTAAACTATCCGGTTTAGGCATAATAATATCGGATTTCGAATTACCCGATTTCGTTTCAACTGATTTCGAACTATCAGGTTTAGGTATATCAGATTTCGAACTATCACAGCCTAGAGGTTCCGGTGACCCAGATACTGATATCAATTCAGTATTTTGCAACTTAGGCCTTGACTGTAGAAAATTAACTTCATCTACTATGACATCCCGAACTGTTTCATATTTTTCACGGTCTGTGTTCCATACCTTATAGCCATTCGGTACAAAACCTACCAGTATACCCTTCCATGATTTTTCATCGAACTTACTCTTACTGGTTTTATTATGTACATACACGGTAGAACCAAAAACCTTTAAATATTTAATTTCGGGTCTTTTATCGTGCCACAATTCAAAGGGAGTTTTATTTTGTTGCAAAGCCCGGGTAGGCGTAATGTTTATCAAATACACTGCAGTTAATACTGCATCACCCCAAAAATACTTTGGTAAACTAGCACCACTAACCATAGCACGGGCTTTTTCCGTTATTGTTCTAACCCCATTCAGAAACCCCATTTTGTTGAGGTGTTCTAGGAACAGTAAAATGATAAGAAATTCCCCGAGACACACAGTATTCTTTCATTTCATTAGACAAATACTCCCGCCCATTATCACAGTACAAATTTACCAATTTTAAATTGAATTTTGCCTCACTTTTTGCTACGAAATCTTTAAAGACTGAAAACACATCTGATTTATAGGCTATCAGGTACACAACACAGTACTGAGTAAATTGATCTACGAACAACACAAAGTAACTCTTATTGTCAATTGAAGAAGGAGTGATCGGCCCACAAACATCAGTATGAACAACAAATAATGGTCGTTTGATATAGCTTTTATCTTTAGCTATATTAAATGGCAAACGAGACTGTTTCCCGTTTATGCATGCTTCACAAAGATTTTCGTTCGGAGTTACTGATTCAATTAAACTACCGTCATTAGTCATACAATTATTTTTCAAACACAAAAACTTTTGTTTACTTATATGACCTAATCTTTGATGCCACAAGTCATAATTATTTTTATTCTTAGTGCATAAATGAGAAACAGATCGATTAACTTTGAAATCTACCGAAATTAAATTATTAATTGCCTTACCTCGCATCAGTATTGTACCGTCCTTACTGATATTCGTTCCGTGCTGATCGAAGGTGATGGTCAGCCCGGCACGTTGCATCCTCGACACCGACAGCAGGTTGTAGGGTGCCTCAGGACAGAACAGCACGTCCTCCAGTGTACCGTTGATGCCTGTGTCGCTAATTACTTGCAATGTCCCACGTTTGGTAGCCGAAATGAATTCACCGTGCTTAGCAACTTAAATTAGAAACGGTGTATTTAAAGTGGTAAAGGTACTGAAAAGGTCTTCCCTATTAACGATGTGGTCTGATGCTCCGGAATCTAACAGGAATGTTAGTTGCTGCTCGTTTACGCTAGCTTCGTAATTTCCGGACATGAATGCGAATCCAGAGGCTTCATGGGATATCGCCCCCTCGGTCAGCTCCACCGCTTGAATCGTACGATACCGGTCCGCCGGTTTTGCCGGTTTTCGCTGGTGGTTGGGTTGCCTCGGCCGGTTAAATTTTTGTTGATAGTCTCGACGATTGAAGTAGTAGCAGTCCTTCTTCATGTGGCCCTTCCGCTCACAATGGTGGCACCTCACGAATTTCTTGGTAGCCTTGAAATTCTGTTTGTAGAATTTTTGATCAAATCGACTTTCATTGGACTCGGCGTGAAGTACCTTTTTCGAAGTGTCGGTACCCTCATTTTTCAACTTCACCTCGTGGTCTAACAATCTTGTTTTTACAAAGGCTAGCGTTAAATTATCTTCTGATAATGTTTCAATTGCCGTGATGACGCCATCGTATGATGTCGGGAGTGTTAGAAGTAAATGAGATACCTTATCGTTGGTTACGTTTGGTTTTGCTTTTCCCAAGCCTCGTTTCGTAACACGGGTTCTTCGTTGATGACCTTGACGACATCCAGTTCTGCCAATAGCGCACGAATACGAAACTTCCACACGCTATATTTTTCTCCGTTGAATGGTTGGATGTTTCTCTTCTTTTTTAGGTTATCCATGACGATTGGGAAAACACGTGATTTTATGAAGATACTTTAGCTAGATTACTGGGCCCATAACCTATTGGAAATTAGGATTACGGGAAAAAGAAAAATGCAGAGTTACGTTATAAAATACGTTGATACGTATATTGAAATTAAATATGACCAATACGAGGAAGGTAGGTATTATAGCTAGGTTCTTACTCCAAGGCAGGCAGCAGTGAAAAGACAAAGATACTGAGGCGTTCAGGCTTTTATGCTGAAGCATTAAGTGTTGCCATGTTCAAAGTATAATCTACCAATGAATACAAAACAAATGTTACCATATTAATTTTTGCAACTATACATTAAAATGCCAACAAGTATAATATGAAGTACGAGGAGTACAGTCAGCAACAAAAGTCGATTAACATTTTATGATTCATAAATCTGAATATATCCAAAATAAGTAACATCATGACCAACATTTTACTAATATTTGAATTTAAAGTCTTGAATAATAATAATTTCCCAAGTAAAGTTTCTTTTTCTTGGTTTTCGAAAATAAAAGCCATTTTAAAAAGTCCAACTGTTAATCGACTTTCGTTGCTGACTGTACCTAAGTGTGATTGTACTCCTCGCACTTCACATTAGACTTAAAACAAATAAAGTTTAAAAAAATCAACCCAAGTTGCTTGTATCATTTAAGTACAGAGCCCCGGTACAATTACGGGTAATTTGTCTAGCTTTTATGAGGGTTATTTACTTTTCCTATCAATCCATTGAGCTTTGCATTCAAACTAATACCAATTATTTCAATGTCCAATTTAAACTCTGTCATAGTACTTTGTAAATTTCACTGAGGAACGGATTATTTCATAGAGAGGACATGGTATTCCAGAATCAAAGTCATAATAAATAATTTCGTCCAGAGAGGACATGGTATTCCAGAATCAAAGTCATAATAAATAATTTCGTCCAGAATATGAACTTCAGATTTCAATTTAAATAAGACTTCTCGAATTAAAAGTCTGTCTAAAGTATCGCTTGTTTCGTTTTAGTCTCGTTTTCTCAGCGTCTCGTGGTGCAGGAAAACAATTAAACCCTTCGCTTGCTCCATGGAAAGTTTGTGGGAGACTACATCCGTCTCCTTTGTATCTAAAGTGGGCGACTTGAGTGACGGGAAACAGTGCAGCCAATTTTTTCACTTGAATCTGTTCTACTTAGAGGTTTTTCTGTAGGAATGATTGATGGGTGTTATTTGTAAACCTTGATTTATTATTGGATTTTGTGTTATCATTCTCTAGTTTTCATGTCTATTTTTGTGAATTACTGTGTTATAAACCGATAGAAATGTTACACATTGGTACGTAAATTTTGATATATAAATACCCTATGAAACCACTTGAGATACGCCGATTTCAATAAATCATATTTTGAATGTGCTCTGGAATATATTTTGATGTTTAAATGTGAGTGCTAAGCAAGCAAAGACTCGGAAAGCTAGTTTCAAATAAATTCTAGGTGTAAGTTTCTAAGCGTGATATTTTGCCATACAGTCCCGAGAAACTGTCGCATGTGAAAAGCATACAAGTAGCTTTTTATACGTAGTAAATTGAACCAATTTTACTTAATGCAGTGATCATTACGTCGATTCATCTGTAGCCTCAGGCAATTCATTTGCGCAATGAGTAGTTACGCGTGTAAGCTGATTGGTAATGGAATTGTATAGCCATGACCATTTGCCAATCAGATATATGTTATGGTGTAAAATAAAGTGCTAACTAGACTTGACAAGTTTTATTGATTCACTAAAGGCGTTGTTCAATAAACCATATAAGTCATGTTCATTCCTTTCATAAAAAATGGTCTATTGTGAAAAAGTATATAATACAGGCTAATATTGATGGTAAAAATTCGAACATTTGGAACTACATTTTATTTTAATACACTATTACATAATAATAATACTGATATTACGAAAAATCTCGTTGTCATCTCATGGCAAACTAAAATAAAACAGTGACGTGAATGTGCGCTAAATACTGCTCTTCACACCCTCATGCCTCACGCCGAGCTCTCGAGTAGCTCCTTACATGTGGGCTCTAAATTGCATGTAAATATTGCCTTCTACGGAATTTTGAATTATACGTGCTAGTCTTTGCTTGCTTATGACTTCTACACAAACAAGAAGAACCTGAAGAATCTGGAAGAGATCGCTTCTCAGTGATAAGGCCGCCCATTGTGCATTATTATAATAATATATGGTTTTCTTTTCTATCGTATCTCGTAGTTTCTAAAATTTCTTCATAAAATTCTCTTGCAATAAAGTATTTTCATCCATTAATTTATTCATTCATTCATTCACGATCAAAACTAAATCATTGACGTCAGAGTAAATTACATAAGATATGTTAGCCAGAGCAACGTCATAACACAGTAGGTAATAAACGAACCTCTGAACAGAAACCTTCATTTCATTATTACCTTTACACATAGGTATATCATTATGTCTTATTTATTTTACGTAACATACAGTAAAATAAATAAATAAGTTAAGGTTAAAAAATATATATTACTTATTTCGACAAAATGCGCAGTCTTGACAAAAAACTATCTCTCTTTTTCACAAACTAGCATCCATCTCTTTCTCCACTTATCACAGCCGCTCACCCCACTATCCTATTTCAGTAAAGAACCCACATTATTCCGCATCTCTGACGTCACCGCTGTAACGACCACTCGGTTTTCAATTACACAGTAATTGTGGCTGCTATAATAACGGAGGCAATTCCGTCGAACGTAAATAGGGTTTGTTTTTCTACTGTCTGATGGATAGGGTGCAGTTGTTGCTAATTTAAATAATACACCGTGTTTACGTTTTGTTTACTACGGTTGCTTTTTAGTACTAAGCTCAAAGGTCATTCAATCGAGTTTTTAATTGAAGTACACGTAATTGTTAAAGGAGAATTTTGTGAAGTGGTCAAAATGGGTCTTGCGAGTGCAAAGGTCCAAAGAGAGACCTTCAAAGGAAGTGTGAACAAAAGAATAAAAGTCAAAGAACTTATATTTTGAGTTTCACTCCAAGATAAGTATGTTACTGCTACTTGATTCAAATACAATAAAAAAAAAAATTTTAGTAGTAGTCATTTTAAAATTTGAATCAAAAATAGTCAGATTAATAATTAGCAGCAGTAGCAGCTGACTCCAAAATTAAAAAAAAGTCACTCAAATGACTTCTAAAACATTTAGAACTGCCCCGAGCATGATTAACAAAACACTGTCTCAGTCAGACTTCATTAAACTTTTGGCATCAACTTTCTCAATTTTAGCATATGAATATACAAAGTCTGTTTATTACTGTCTGACTGTAAATAAGCTCACGGACTCAATTAAGTCTCGAATGAAATTGCTATGTAATTTTTTGTTTTAAAAGCCAATATGATTTTTGAGGTCGTAAAAAAACATAGTATCCCCTCCCCGCAAATTGTTCATGTGCATGGTTAAGTCGAGCGGCAACCAGTCAAACTGTATTAGGAATTTGAAGGGTGAACACTCGTACTACTGCGTATTCATAATTAAATCGTAGAAGCTTATAGAATATTGACATTTATTAACAAGTACCTACATAAAATCACAATTTACAATACAGTAGAATCAGTCAAGCTATCTAAGGATCGTCGTAAAAACGATCTATAGATACAATTGAGCAGAGTCACGGGCCTCCAAGATTTACGTTTAAAAAAAAAACTTTCGTCTACTCTTTTAAAAAGTGAGGTACTCAAGAGAGCGACAAGTACCATAAATTCACTGAGACGTTTCTTAAAATTGTGTTGGCAAAAGTGACTTTAGCTGGACAATGAACCCTGGACGGACGCTGACGGGTTGTAATCCCGGTTTTTGTCGGTAGATTAATGTCGGACGACCGTAAAGACTAGAATCTTCAGTGATTTAGGAAGAATATTTTTAATTTTTAAGTTGTCGCAGTGTATTTCACTGAAGGCAATAAAGATTTTTTTACGTGCTTTACGTCAATACTTGTTTCTTGTACTCTTATTATTATTATTATTATTATTATTATTTTTGAAGTAAATATAATAATAATTGTCATTATGAAAAAGACTAAATATACAATATGTATATATAAGTCTTGTGAATTGTGACCTTTACTCTGACGAAGAAAATACGACTCTTCATAACATTAAACTATAATAATTTATCTTGAGTTCTGTTTTAGGGCACGATCTATTTCGCTTTTGTCTCAGCATCGTATTTAGAATAAAAAAACTGATAAATCGACACTGGCATAACATCTTACCTTTCCATTACAAAGTCAGGAGAACTTGTTAGAAAAGTAATTAAGCAGCGTAATTTGTTTCAATTAATGGAGCTAAAGTGTTGAATGTCTTGGTAGAATAAATTCTGTATTAAACCGAATCTAAATATGTGTGATATGCAATTGCAACCAACCAGATGAACATTGAGCAATATTGCCATTGAAATGATAATCACCACGGATCAGTGAAGGTCACAAGTTCAATTTCCGCATGCATGCAAGTTTTAGAATGCGTTATAAAACCTCTAATGATTCCAAGTGTGAGAAAATATAGTCTAAAACAAAATTTAATAAGAAACTGCTTAAAATGTAATTATAATATTTTAATATTATTCTATAAAATTAAAAAAGGTCCATTTTATTAAGTGGTCCTAGAATTCAATGATGTTATAATTTATTTCAGAGCGAGAGTAAATTGTTGTAAAATCAGCATAATTATAATCTCATCAAATACACAAAGCAAAGTTGTATCAAATGTCTATAAATCAATATGTTAGGTAGATGATACGCTAGTTTATACGCGAGCTTACGCAATCTATTAACTCTGAGACAGACGTAATTAATAAACTTAGACGATAAATCAACTAACGTAAACAGAACTTTCATTATTAATAATAATATGAACTTGGAACTTTTGACCTGAAACTTGACCTTTGTCATATAATAAAGTTGACCTAAACTTTAAGCCTATGCACAACTAATAATAAACTTCTTAGTTTTAGTAAAAGCTTAGTATTGCAAGCTTTCAAAAGTTACGATAGCTATAGCCATCAGACAGACAATTCATATCTAAGATTTTATAAAATATCATTATAAAGGTGCATTTACACGATGCGATTTCAACCCATACAATATCGTATCGCACGGCAATTATCCACGTGTAAACGCTCATCGTATGCGATTTGTCATAGATAGCGCGACGCTCGTCGGCACGTTCAATGGGCGGGGCTTAGCAAATCGTACGAAAAATTGCATCGTGTAAATGCACCTTTAGGTTGAAACCAGAATTAAAATCGATTTTTTTTTGTGAAATAAAACTATACTATTACAGACAATACAATACATTCCTCTCAGAAGAGTTTCTGATTTAAGTGGCGATTAAATTGAAATGTCTCGGCTGGCAACACCATCCATCAAACGGGACGTTTTACTCAGTGTTGCCAGACACGATATTACGGCCATCAATTTTGTGTTACAAAATAAAACTACAACGCAGAACTTTAACAAAAACTATTTTGTACAAATAAAGGTGATGAATCGATTACGTGGATCTATCATTGTTTGCTGGAAATGCTCTCAAAATATTGGAGTGTATTATGAAACATTGGTTTGTAGTATATTCTGTAAAGGCAAGAGTAAATCTGAAAGTATTGAACGAAATTTTATATACGTCAGTTTGGCGATAATTGATTGCCATTACCACTTTCTGTCGTCTCTACATCTCTATCATGTGACACAAAGAGCTCCACTCCCATGTTCCCGTGCCAACAAATGAAATTTTCGATCGAGACGAATGACTATACATTACTCTTTTTGTTCGCCCGACAACAATGCCGCTTCAAAAGTGCCATGTAGAGAAAAATGATTTATTAAAAAATATGCACATTGTGTCAAGGTGCGAGAAAATCCGTACACGTTCGTGTTACTGCGACAAGAACAACCGTTTAAAAGCATTTGTATTTCGGTTCGAGTTTTGCAAAGGTGTGGCTGAATTCCTAAAAAAATATCACAACCTAGTGATCCCCGCGGTGTGGTGGACGTTCTCTCAGATTCTAGAGTAATTTCATGATCCTTTGTTGATGTTAAAGCCGGTTGTTAGAGGCACGTCCAAGTATATATTTGGCAAACGCCCACATTTTACAGAGAGTACTTCATACGTGACATCTTGCAAACCTATTACCACCTATAAGAATACTAACTGGTTTCACAATATTTTCCTTTTTCGCTGTATTCCATTCTGTAGAAAATAAAGGGGAGATAAAATCAGACATGTTTCTCACTTTACGGTTGACGAATGTTTGCTAAGGTACCCCTGGGGTAAAGAAATGGGCAGATGGCGTAGCTTACAGGCATTTGTACAGTGCTTATCTGATTGACCAACAACTATAGCTACACACAGTAAAAGCGTTTTGTGGCTTGATGATGCGAGATGATAAAATAAAGGAAAACATTATTAAAAGAATATATAAACATTATTAAGCTTTTATAAAAAAAACTTATGAATAATGCTGGATATTTTACACAGAATCATCTGGTCCAAAAGTAAGCAGGGCTTGTGTTATGTTAACCAAATGATCGATTATACTACTTATATATTCATTTTTTACAAGTTCATTTTACATGTTTACTTGCATCTTTAGTTTTTTTATGTATTAGTTGGAAGGTGTTTAGAAAAATAATCACATGTTCATCTTTAAAAATGGTGAGTAGGTATCCAGATAGTATAAATATTACAATATTTTCTTAGAGTTTTGTTAATTCAGAAGTTTTCCTTTATTTTTTATAACGCTAAGATGCTTTTCAGAGTTCATCACTCTGTTGGGTTGCCCATAAAAAAAAAGTCGAAAGTCGGTTCCAAATTGGCAACGACGAGAATCCACGAAACAAAATTTAACTCTTTTCTGTCTGACGGAAAAAGGATACATTTTAGTTATCTGAGCGGAGTTTCATTAAAATTTCACACGAGCTCTCCTACTGAACGAAATTTAGAGATAAGGTTCGTTTGTTAGCTGTTCTTTTGTTTAGTGTTATTTAGCGAGGGTTTAATTATTGCTATAAAATGCTAATTATACTCTAAAATACCTGAGCAAAGGCACTGCAGGTGATCTTTTATAGAACAAAAATAAAAGGGTTTTAGAAAAAAATTGAATTCTTATTGTAATGTTCCACATCATTTGGTTTAGATCTGTATATCGATTTATCCGATAAACTACCTAATCTTCTACTATTATAAATGCAAAAGAAGTAAAAACGCATGTACGTTTGTATTTCAATCGCATCTTCACCAGGGTGCACTGATTTGTGTGAAACTTGGAACTGGCCTAAAATAACATAGGTTGTTGTGAACACGACCAAAACTATGGGCGAAAGCTAGTAATGTAAAATATTGTATGCTATGATATTTTCCGACAAAAACAGTCATGATAAAATGAAATTAAAATAAACTTCTTTTGAACTAGTAAATTGTATGTTAATTCACTCAACGAAGTCTGCAAGATATTCAGAAGGGAAGGTCCGTGGCGACATCTTGGACGAAACTCGATTATTAGGGGTGAGGGAGGGGTGAACCCAACGGGTTTTACTACGGACTTAAAGTTCATGTTTTATGTTACATTTAATCTGTCAGAGATTCGTCTCAGACAATGACGCCGAGATTTGAAGGAGCTCTTTGTTTTTAGTTGCCCTAAAGTTTTTGTTTACATTATAAAATCGGTTTTCATTATTAAAATCTTTTTATGTTTATTTGGGTTTTTACATAATTATTTTTAATACTTTACAGGCAAAGGCATGTAATAAGATTTTCAAACATTTAATTATGGTTTGTCTATTTCTACATCTTTTAAAGCTTATCTTGTCAATAATTAAAATATAAGTAACACACATAAAAGGGCTGTTCTCCAATTTGAGACCCACATAGCTTTATTCTTGACTTAAATTCATTTAAAAAACACAAATTAATATCGCAAGTAAGTACTGATAATAAAAAAGCAGTTGACATTTTGTCCACGGTCACACTCCACTCGTCTAATGAATGCAAATTTTATCAAGCCATGAACATAATGGGGCATACACATACACACACTAAACGTGTAAGTATATTGCTGGTAAAATTTTGTTGAGCACTGTGTTGCCTGCCTTATTTTATTTGATAATGATGATCAACGCTGAATGTACTTACGCTTATGTATATTTTGATTGTGCTTAAAATGTAACAAGAGAACAAAATGAAAATAAGCTTTTTTTTTAATTTGTGACAGACTTTTTTTGTAGATTATCAAAACAATCTCCTGTAAGTTTAAACTACTATCACAAAAAAGTAAGTTGATGAATAATTAATTTTGATTAATCCGTGTTCTGCAAGTGTGTTTCAACCTTTATCATATAACTCTTTAAAATGCTAACTTCAAAATGGTGACAATATTAAAACTCTAGACTGCGTTTATTAAACCCGGGTTGTTTGTACAATTTAGTAATTTAATAAAGTAGGCAGTAGTAGCCTGACTAAAATAACTCCTCTAACTTATATCTTCATAAAAATGGAGCGTGTCTTTCTTTTTTAAAAATATTTATCTTAAAATAATGCTAAGTGTTGATTTTCATTGGAATTTAAACAGTGTGTACCTCCAAATGTAATCGAGAAATACTTTTTGAGAAGACATTCGACAAGAAAAGTAAAAACAAGGGTTCAACGTCAGCCGCTTTCCCAATTTTTCCCATTACTGCAAAAGTACATCCATCGACACAACTTATTCAATTCGAACCCGCTGCTTGCTTGTCAAATATGAGCTTTTTGGCAAAAGTTCCTTTTAGCTCAAGTTTGCACGTCACGTATTCGCAAAAAGGCTTTCGTCTAAAAAGTGGGGTGAAACGTGTACTTAAAGCTTCTTTGAGCTTGATAGTCATAGGATAATGCGATAAAGGCGAAGAAATATGAAATGAAAACTGAAATTTTGAAAAATACTTCATACTGTTGGTAGAGAATCGTTGCAAGTAAATCTTGAGCATTGTCTAATAGATGGACATTTACAATCATTATCTTAGTACCTATTAAAAGTAATTTAAAATTATAGTAATTTCTAACGTAACAAGTAATCAAAAAAATTACGAATAACTATAGGCTAACAAACAGTTTATTGCAAATAATAACTTCAACAATTTAGATTCAATAAACTGTCCATGCGGGACCACTCTGAATATAGTTCGCCTCATTTGGTCTGAGTATCTCATTTAAATGCTATTAGCGTTTAATAGTGTCATTGAATATGGATACACTTATATCTCAAAAATTCAAATTAGACTAAAAAATCTCGCCTTTCTGCCATTTCTACTAGAGAGCGAATGTAGTCAGCAAAATTACAGTCATATGAGATTTCATCTCGTCTCAGAAGAATGCAATGCAATATCGCGTAGCACATTTCGCATTACTTTTCAGTAGTATAAAGAGTTCGCGCTGAATCTAGATTAAGTTTATTTTACCTACCTCCTAAAAACAATAATTTCAAATTTATTAATCTTTCCGATGAAACAAAAAATATTATTAATAAACTTAATTTATTTGATTTACTTAGTACATAATTTACATAAAGGGTCTTTCATTTTAAACTACACAAACTGACAGGGCCTTATCATTTTAATTCCTAAGCCCATTTTAGTTTTCCCTTCGAAATTTATCATTTATTGATTTTTTAGAATCGCTGCATCATGATTTTCAAGGAGAACAGACGTTCCACCAATCGCAGCACAGCTACATCACAAATGGGCTAAGTTATACAAGAAGCAAAAATCAATTGAAAGGATAGTCTTTATCGATTTTCTCGGGCCTTTCATAACAAAATAAAAACAAATCATTACATAAATATTTTTTACTATATTTTTTGAACCTAATTCCTGAATTAAGTTAGTATAAAATGAAATACCCTTATAACAGCTATGCATAAGTTGAGACAAGACATGGTTTCAAAGCATCTAATGCTATCAGTTTACAAACTAAGTTTTCTCTACGGTATTCCCAAAACTTCTACAAGTTGGTACAGCTAATTATTTTAGGCAAGCTGCAATACAAACTAGCACTAAAGCAAATTCTTGCCAGAACAGGTGTTGAAAAAAGGATTCCAACGTGCGTTTTTCATTTCGTTGTTTTAAAACGGGCCGTATGTGGCTTTAATTAACATAAATAAAACACACTTTAAATTAACAATTTTTTACGGAATTATTATATATAAGTTCTAAAAAAATACCACACAATTTTCTATAAATTGTAAACGCATAGTCGATTTTTTTTAGAACAATGAACAACAACAAAACAAAGGTAAAAAAAGTATTTTTAACCGACTTCAAAAAAAGAAGGAGGTTCTATGTTCGGCTGTATGTATGTTTTTTTTTTAATGTATGTACAGCGATATTTCCGTCAATTGTGGACCGATTTCCAAAAATTTTTTTTGTTTGAAAGGGTATACTCTCAAGGTGGTCCCATATAAATTTTATTTCTGAGGGATTGATAGTTTTCCCGTAAAACTAAAAAAAACACTGATCTTTAAGAAAATTGTGGACCGATTTCCAAAATTTTTTTTTGTTAGAAAGAGGTATACTCTCGAGGTGGCGCCATATATATTTTTTTCCTGAGGGATTGACAGTTTTCCCGTAACATTCAAAAAACCTCATTCTCACTACACAACACACCCTGACTCACAATCTGAGTCAAACATTAAATAGTTTGAAAGGGTATATTACACTCGAGGTGGTCCAAAATATTTTTTTTCCTGAGGGATTTTCCCCCTTGCTGAACTCCGGTGTATCCTTTAGTAGGCCTGCCCATGACTTCTCTTATCCTTTCCTTCTTAAGCTACAATAAGCAGAGTCTTAATGTAGCTTACTATATTATTTACACTTTCACTTTTATTTACACAGTATTTATTTACTTACTTACACTAAAAAGTGAAAAATAAAAAATTTTGAAAAAAAAAATTGAACCGACTTCACAGAACACAAACAGATGAACCTTCTACACACTAAAAAGAGAAAATAAGAATATAATTTGAAGTCGGTGCCAAGTGAATACGATACAATACGAGGTACCTATAAAAAAAAAATCGAGCGTACCAGGATACAATTTTGCACCCAAGTTCTTTTGAATTTCTTAGATGTAAATGAATAGTTGGCACCGACTTCAAATTATATTCTTATTTTTCTCTTTTTAGTGTTTAGAAGGTTCATCTGTTTGTGTTCTGTGAAGTCGGTTCAATTTTTTTTTTCAATTTTTTTTATTTTAAAGTAAGTTTAAAGTATTTTTATAATGCCATTTAGTAAAATGCTCTATAGGAAATAATCAAGCTGATTTATTTCTTCTAGTAAGAAGTTTAAAGCTGAAGAATTGGAGTGCATATAATTTCAACAGAAATATTTTATTGTTGCAGTTGCTAAAACGCGCGCAGGTAGCCCGCTACGGTGACGAGCGAGTGTGTTAATTAGACGAACTTTATCTTGGCTTAGCGCGATGATGCGACGTGGCTTAGAGACTCACGGATACCAAGCTACAATACTTAAGATAAGTACCTATACATTATATAACTATCAAACGTTGCAGGCTTATGAGCATGAGATGACTAACGTCATTTCGTGTACCTACAGTGCCACAAACTTATCTGAACCGGTGGCCAAAAGAGGAACTAACGAATTTTTGTGTAAAATTTATTTTTGTGCTAACACCAAATGCGATAGTAGACTAAACATTTCAATCAAATGTTGTCTTGTTTCGCCTTCGATCAAGTGTTTCACAACGTTCAATCATCTATGCTTACGGGATTTGTGTTACGTCATTGACATCACTTGATTATTTTGGTAGATTTTAGTTTATTATCGGCACAACATTCGTGTTTCTAAGTATCCACAAAAAGCTTAAAAAAAGTATAAATAACATCATTATTTTTAAATACATATTATAATATAATATTTATTATACCAATCTGTATCAAAAGCATAGATTGTAATTAAGATGTTTTAAATTGAGATTAGCGCAGGGTCATATGGTATAGCTCAAGAAAACATAATAAAACTGTGGGTGACCTTGGTAAAACCTAGCCAAAATAATTTTAACATTGTAGTACTTCCTTAACTTTGAAACTGGATTAGAAACCAATCAAATTACAATCTAGACACGCACTATATCACTCCGTAGAGCAACAAAACAGAAGCACAATAATGACTGTACGAAATTGAGTTACTCGTACAAGTTTAATGTTCCCAACTGTCCAAAGCCGTGTGTCTAAGTTGCGACAGTGTACAGAATCCTCGCAAGAAGTGGAAAGCTGATTCCGGATTAAACTTTGAATATGTAGGAGCGACTTTACTTCGGCTCCCAGACCGTATGAGTTGTTGAGTGTCAGGCGTTTGGGGCACATTTGAAGGATTACTGCGTCTAGATTTGTTGTAAAGCTCAGAAACATGACCTTAGATATAAACACTCAGAGTTAAGGATTTGGCTTTTATGTCACAAGAGTTATTATGAGTTCTTGTGAATGTTTTGTTTCATAATAGATCTTAATCTCTTCTCGAACGCAAATCATCTTCAAAACGAATATTTGGTCATATCTGTCATTCGACCAATAAGGAAAGAAGTATTCCAAGTATTTTAAAAGCGTTCGAAAAACCCGCTGTAAATAAGATAATACTCGTAAAGCTTTCGATTTCAGCTTTTATGGAGTAGACGTATATTCTTGTTGGCATTCTCTTTGGCATGATGTCATACATTCAACAAAATAATAAAGTTACTTTTAACATTGTAGTTTCTTGAATGCAAGAATCTTTAGATTGAGCTCAACTTAGCAGATTGCTACAAATTGTAGACTATAATTTGAGTACATTTTGTGATCGGAGCCGGTTCCAACCAAACATTGCATTTTTGACATCCAGCCAAAATCTGTGCACTCTCCAGCAACTTTATTTACAAATGGATATCATTCATTTACATCCGACGATTCATCAAAAAAGGCTTTGATATCAACGCGATGCATCATTCTGTCTTGCACAGTGCTGAGCACGGAACACGATGTCGTGTCCCAGGTATGTACGACATTATGCCCGAATA
Source organism: Epirrhoe tristata (assembly GCA_951394285.1). Taxonomy (NCBI): domain Eukaryota; kingdom Metazoa; phylum Arthropoda; class Insecta; order Lepidoptera; family Geometridae; genus Epirrhoe; species Epirrhoe tristata. The sequence continues at coordinate 6,698,534 of OX596145.1, forward strand.
ATGCCTTTGTTAAACATTGCAGCTGTTGCCACATTGATGGCTAAACAACTTCCATTAGCTTAGAGAAAGACGTCTGAAAGGAGAATAAGATGACAATGATGTTTACGTTATAAGCTGATGCAATTATTTGTAGACTTGAAGTGCTTTAAATAAATAAATCTATATATTTGTTAGTATTTTTTCTAAACTAGATTAGTATTTACTTTAACACGACAGTACCTCTAAGCGATCTCAATCGACCCAATCGATACCAATAAGTATTTGAGCTATGCTAGTAGGTACTGAATATTACATGTAATTATTTTATTATCTACCTATCTTGTTTAATTTTATTACGATAGTTCTTTGTTAAGAGCCCTAAAAATTGTAATGGAGACAAAGCCAAAAAATAATAAATTTTGTTTCGTAATTTAGGGCGTGCGAATAAATTGCAATACAAAGGTTCTTTTGTAATACAAACTAAAAGTAATACTTACTCACTACTTACTCTACCATAAAATTACACCAATATGCTATTTACACTTCAAAAACCCACAGCCCCATAAAAACACAAAACCAGCAACACGAACAAAGAAAACTGCTGAAAGACGGCAATTACATGCCGTTTAGACTATTCTATTACGTTATACATTCGCATAGTCATGCAGAGAAAAGGCTGGTCATGGAAATATGGTGCACAAACAGTAGAACAACTATGATATTAAATCTACAAGTGAGATCTGGGACAGAAGAAAAGCAAAACAAAGGCAAGCTAAAGATATTATATAAAAATATCTGATAATATAAAATCTTTTGAGATATTAGTTATTATCAGTAGATTCAAAAATTATACTAAAAATTTAATATCAAATAAACTAGTGAACCGATTTGAATGAAACTTGGAATAAGTGACCTTGAATAGGTTATGTTGGTACCACGCGGGCGAAGCCGCGCGCATTAGCTAGTTTGAAATAAACCCCTCAACCAGTTTGTACTTAACTAAGAAAAAAAACAATCACGTATAAAATTGCTAAACTATCGGCCCATTATTTATCTTTTTTGCCAAGAATTGAATTCTATAAAAGGTTATTTTTCATTCGTTACCATTACCATACTATATTGTAGTCTAGCTCCCCTACTTGGCCCCTACTTGACTCAGACATTAGTTAATTCAAGTCTAAAATTAGTCTTATTCATTACTTAGGTTCCAAGAGGGGATTAAAAGATGACTGTAAGTTGTAAATACAGAAATAAACCTATTAGTAATGCTAACTTATGTAGTTTATAATTCGCTTGAGAATACTCTTTGCTTCGACAGCAAATATATTTACTTAAAAAGGTTGAGTATGATGAGGAATGATTAAAATGTTTAACCCACTAAGACGTACAATCAGCAACGAAAGTCGATTAACAGTTGGACTTCTTAAAATGGCTTTTGTTTTCGAGAACCAAGAAAAAAAAACTTTTCTTGGGAAATGTTGCGACCTCTATCTACCATCGCCTGAACTACAAGCTGAACTATAAGCTGAACTTCAAGAGATGTCAATTACAGCGACGTCATTCGGAGCTGTACCACTAGATGGCGCTAGGAACACGCAAAAAGTATAGAAAGTTTCTGAATCGCGCTTACGAAGTTTCTGGCCGCTTTAGCCTATATAGAACTATCCGACTATAACTGTCGGCCGAAAGGCCCTAAGGTAAGTGTGCCAATTGGGCAAACCTTAGCGAGGCGAGTACTCCCTCTTTACCATAGATTGGGGGAATACCATCTACCCCCAAAGGAAATTATTATGAACCAAGACTTTATCTTCAAATATTAGTAAAAATGTTGGTCATGATGATCGGAAATATTCAGATTTGTGAAACATAAAATAATGTTAATCGGCTTTCGTTGCTGACTGTACGAATATATCTTTCGCACTTTTCATAGTAGATATAAAATACATTCATTTACAGAAACTACTGAAATAATAACTTTTGATCTCTCCTTAACGCGTATTTCAACTATCGATAATTATCAAATACTTGCCCACATGCTATTTTGGAGTTATTCCATTCACCTTACCAAATTTCATTTTAAACTGTTTTGTCGTTTGAGCCTGATCCTTACACAAACATACAAACATCCAAACAAACTCCCAACTTTCAGCTTTATTACATGAGTGGGATACTAAAGTAAGTTTTTAAACTATCATGGTTATCAACACTATTAACACTATTAACGGGATATTTACTTTCAATTTATTTGGAGTTTCCTGATATTTCGACGCATTTGCACACGCCATGATCACGAAAGAACTGGTCATTGCGAGTGGATAGGTTTATTGGCAGACGAATCGATCTATAAATTGAATCATGGTAAATATCCCGTTAATGGTGTTAATAGTATTTAAGTAAGACCGAAATGACTTCTCAATAATTAATCCATCATCATCATCATTATCATCCGCAGCCCGATTTCACCCACTGCTGGGTATAGGCCTCCCTTAGCTTTTACCATTCTTCCCGGTCCTGTGCCAGCCTGATCCACTGTCGGCCTACGACGTTAATGATATCGTCCGCCCACCTCGCTGCCGGACGTCCGACACTACTCTTGCCAGTTCTGGGCCACCATTCTGTCATCCTTTTACACCACCTGTCGTCACCACGTCTTGCCAGATGTCCCGCCCATCTCCACTTGAGTTCCATTACCCGCATACCGACTTCACATGACTACCGACACATCCATGACTTTTGTTCGTCTTCGGATCTCAGTATTGGGAACTCGGTTTAAAAGCTTGATGCCGAGCATGGCACGCTCCATGGCTCTCTGTGCAACCCTCATTTTGTACACAGCCTCCTGCGTGAGTGTCCATGTCTCGGCACCGTAAGTCATTGTGGGCAGAACACACTGGTTAAATAAACGGGTTTTCAGACATTGTGGAACGTTTTTATTAATCCAGTTCTATAGAATCCCATGATTTATCATTTAATTTAGCCATCGTTAAGCGCCATTAGGCCTTAATCCGTCCCTCATAGCTTGCACCGTCGTACTAATGTTCGGTTTATGTAAATATTATGAGAGTTTAACTATTCTCTTATTCACTTAGCGTCGCCTCTTTAAGCTGTCTTTTTGTATCGAATTCGGGAGCTTTGGAGTTTAAAGTGTTTTTGTAAGTAGGTTCATTTGGGGAATGAATAACGAGTAGAATAATGTTATTGGAGTCTCTAAGCTGAAATTGTTTTAATAGTAGTCATATAAAAATGAACAGGAGTAGAATCACCTAGTTTTAAGATGTTTCAAAGTGATTTTTTTTTTGTTTGTTATTGACAGGAGAAGGTTCTTATGACAGAAAAATGGTATACAGGGTGGTCCAGTTTATATGGAAAATTTTATTCCTTGGTCCGATTCACTCTAAACTCGGTATAAATTGAAAAACTCCCCTTAGGGGTTGTGCAAGGTAGTTCCAAAGATCGTTGACGAAACAATGCGCAGACGAAGGCGCGCTCGGGTCAGCTAGTCTGTTTATATCATTGCTGCAAAATAACGTTGTTTAGAGTCTAATTTTCTTCAATAAATCCTCTTCAATCTAAACAGTCAAGTGGTAGGGAGCGAATCAATGAAAGTGAGACCCCCTAAAGTAGGTTTAGATTTCCAAAAGTAGACTAATAAACCCTCGCGTCAATTCTGTGAGCCTACTCATTCCAACATAGTTGTGAGTCATGTTGATGAGTCATATAAACATTAAACTCAAACATTATCCCGACATCAACTAAACATTAAGTAGGTAACTGTGTGTCTTTACGTACTCTTCAGTTGTACAATCTTGTTACCAAACAGCGTGTTACGTGAGTTTGAATGCAACACTGAATTAGTTGAAGAATAGTTTTGGCAATGTAAACGTGTGCTCTACTTTATAATTACTGTAACAAGAATGGTTTAGAATAAAAAATAATATGGATAACACGTAAGATGTCATGTGTTTATTTATAAAATGCTTGTGTATTTATAAAAATATTAAGATATTGCTTAGAGCTTTTACGCAAAGTTTTTGCCAAACAGTGGTGGACTTGAAATTTTAAGGACTTTGTTATGGCTTTTATGGCTTTACGTTTTTATTCAATTTAACATTCCGCTGCAACATTATACAGGATGTAAAAAGACTACTACCGAAAACTGAGGGGTTGCAATCAGACCATGATTCTAAACATATTAAGCGAAAAAAAAAAACGCAAAAAAAAATTGCCTTAGCTACGTCATTTTATGTTATTTTCGGTTATTTATTACCAGGACAACATAATAAGACCATACGTAACGGATTATTTCATTAATAAAAGAAAAAATAACAGTTAAATCTCAAAATTCAGCAATCTACGTAAAACAATGCGCCCAATACATACGCTGTTTTCTCCGGACTTTTTCGGAAAATCCTTATAGATTTAGTTGTGTGTTGGGATGCTGTACCTACCCCTTTCGGCTTCGGTAGACGTCTTTTTACACCCTGTAAAATCGCGAAGAAAGTTAAATTTGGACAATCTACCAATTTACACATATGACATGAATGCTTGAGGATTAAAAAGAATGTCTACCACGCGTTGAAAAATAATCGTAATCCTCTTCTGATTTACGTTGTTACAGCGGGTAGAAGATAAAACTATACTTTTTCAACCTCGGCGGGAAATGGACAATAATAATTTTCTGAGCCCTTGTACATGGTTGATTCAGTACGATACACTGTGTGTGACTGTAGTTGACATGTTGAATTATACATCGCATGGGCGGGTACGATGCGGATGGATGTCACATACAATTGTGTAGTTTTTCATTTAGTGTTTGGCATAGGATTGTTATGAATGCAGTTAAGGTGAGATAAAACGCTGAAGGTATTTTTATTTTACTAAAAGCTTGATGGTTACATAAGCTCAAAACGACGAAACGTGAAATAATACCAAACTGTAATTAGTTTGCTATTTAGTCCTCTGTTTTTAACTTTTTAAAAAGCGGAAAGGGGTATGTACAGCATCCCAACACACAACGAAATCCAAAAAGATTTTCCGAAAAAATCTTTATATGCAGAGAAAACAGCGTTTGAAGATTACTTTATGCGTATGTACTGGGCGCGTTGTTTTATGTAGATTGCTGGATTTAAAGTTTTAATTGTTTTTTTCTTTTATAAATGAAATTATTAGATAGGTATGGTCTTGTTATGTTGTACTAGTAGTGAACAACCGGAAAATGACATAAAATGACGTAGCTAAGTAAAAAAAATATTTTTTTTTGCTAAATATGTTTAGAATCATGGTCTCATTGCAAACACCTCAGTTTTCGGTAGTAGTCTTTTAACACCCTGTATCGTATATACGCATTGACTTGATAACCTCCTCCTTTTTTTTCGTCGTTTAAAAATGACACAACTCTGAAAATCTGTAACTTTCTCGCTGCAACCCTACAAAATTGGCTTAAAATTTCAAATTCCCAACAAGCCTCTGGAGATCAGTAGCAACGTCTGGCAAACAAAGATACGTTACTGAGATCTTAATTCTCCTAATCCGAGTAAGAAGGCGAGGTGGACACGGCATACGTGCAGCTCGGTACGTGACCCGACTTACTGCAAGAAATAACAGATGAAATGATCGAGAAAAGGCGCCAGGGGAATTGATTTTAAAATAAAATTGGTTGATTTTGCGAAACACAGGATCAGGGTCCTTTCAAGAGATTTCTGCCCGCAACGTCTCGTGATATCTACAACTATTCCAAGTACCAACATCCTTAGCAGTCATGCAGTTAAGGTGTGATTGAAATACACACTTTTATTAGATTTTTACTATTCAATTATTTTTTTTGGTTGGTCCATCAATAAAAGTGTTAAAGTTTTTTTCCATTACATTATTTATTGATTTGCAAAATTAAAAAATCACGGCCGTTTATGCCGCAAAAAACGTGTATTTTGACATTCATGGAAATCAAAATGCATAGGGTACCGTTGACCTAAAACTATGAAATTTGGCGAGTAGTATCGTCTTAGACTACATGTACAGGGAAAAATCTGAAAACCGTATAATTTTAGTTAAAACATAAAAAAACAGGGCCTATTTTTTGTGTTGTGCAAGGAATGGGGGTCGAAATTTTGAAGCGAGTTAACCGTGTCATGTGGGGTATTAGATTTTAATAATTTTTATGATGTGTTTTCGATTTATGACGTAAATTTAAAAATAAAATTCCTTCTCATGTGACTTTGGTGAATGTAGGTAGGTACTACCTAAGTAGTACCAGTTTCAGTTAGTTTGCACTGTTATACGTACCTTACTTTGTACGGAACCCTCGGTGGGCGAGTCCGACTCGCACTTGTCCGGTTTTTAATGTTTTGGAGATGTCTTGAATAGTTCTTGGCCTGAGGCACTCAACAATTTATAGTTTGGCATGTGCCCGCTTTTTGATGTACCTATACTTGGTAAACCCAGATCAGCAAATTCTTAATATCTGAAGACGAACTACTGCAAAAATATAACACCAATCAAACACTAACTAAACTGCAGAACATCGCAAAAACATGGAGGTACTGAAACTACCACATTACTTTCAAGTAATTGCCCCAGCAGTTAAGAAACCCATTTAAACCGCATCCCGAGTCACTTTCAATCACATCTCAGAAAGCGCAAAAACCGAAATACAGCGGTTGAAGTTGGACCGTAGATGAGATGGTAGTATCATCGGTCGGCAATTCACTGGGACATAAATAATCTACATAAATAATAATAAATAATGGAATAATAATGTGAAGTGTCTGGAACTCAAGAAAAAATGAATGAGAACATTAGACTCATTGAAAATAGGGAACTATATTTTCTATCACCAAAATTTATATTTGTCATCAAGTTGTATCACCTAATAAATAGATCTATCGCCACGAAATATTTTCGTTCTCAGATAAACAAATATTGTTCTCAGGTATGTATATGCGAATGTGCTTCTTGTATTACCTACTTAGGCTAACAGACCTATAGCATAGGTTGCGAGGAGCGAAGCGACGAGCGGTTAGGTGTGTGGTGAAAAACCACACACAAGCCGAGCGAAGCGTGCCGCGGTAGCGGCCGGCGAGTGCTAGAACCGACTTGCTCCTGTTGTACTGTCCTGTTAGTTTGCTTAAATACTTATTAGGACACACCTATTATAATACATACAAAAACATTTATTTGGTACTAGACCTTATATCTCAGGATTTTAGGTGATTTATTGTGGAACTGATTTTGCATTGTTTGGTGACTACATTTTGGTGACAGATCTACTATTTTGAGGACAAACCCTATTATTTAAGAAACACAAAACTAATTAAATTGGTGATAGCTTAAATGATACCCTTGAAAATATGAAGCGCCGAAATCAAGCAATAAAATAAACGAAATAACAATTGTCTAGAAAATATGAAGGACTTTTAAATTGGCATCAAGTCATAGTCGAATGTTTTTCTTGTTTTCATCAAAATTGTGCCCGTGACATATTATTGTGTCGTGACTCCTATCAACATTACATACTATATTGCATTGTTTCCATTCAGTGTTTAATAAAAACAGTTGGCATCAACGGCTCCTAGTGGTCCTTTTTTTGATGAACAGTTCCAAAATGGGCAGGACACAGAGTTTCTTTCACTTAAACTTCTGTAAAAGTGGTGCAGGTTATGCTGGAGCAAAGAAATAGCTCTGGAACACCTGTAGAGACTCCGGTAGTTCTCACGATATTTTCTTGCACCGAGACAGGTTTATTTCAGTTATATATCTGTTACGTAATTCATGCATTTGTAGGTGTGACTTGGGATTATAATTTAGCTTGAAATGAAAATTTAGTGAATATTCTGTTTTAAGAGTTTTTATGTTATGTACGTGACTACAAAGAGAGACCATGCTTTGGCTCCTTCTACCCAGAAAAAAACTCCAGGAAAATTTACCGAATGAATTGAAAACCCGGTAAATCTAATCTATGTCATCGTTATTTTAGACAAAACAAACCGCGCTATGAAAAAGCTGAACCCACCTAGCTGAGTCCGCCTTAGATCTACTTCTAGTTGACTAAAACGCTTTTATACAAGTTATCAAGTTGTACAAGTGCCATGTACAAGTGCCACAGTAGCAAACACGCTCTATACAGGCGTGTCACCACAAAATATTCCCTTGCCTGACGTAGGTATCTCAGTCTAGCCGAGCCCATAAAGCACAGCTAAGACAGCGTGCAGTGCATTCGTGTGCACTTGAGCCGTTTGTCATGTAGGCGTCGTCGCCGTGATCGGAGTATTGCAACGACTTGTCACGGTAGGAATTTAGAGCTACTGAACCCACGTTCTTACTGATTGGGAATGCTGGTCATGTGACAGGTAAGAGTCAGGAGTAAGGAGTCAGAAATATATTAAAAATAATAAAGTGAAAAACATTGTAAGTCTTTTAAACCGTGTTTCAGGATAGTATCAAGTAGTAATCTGTTCTGCCTTCTCCTGTGGGAAAGAGGCATAATTTTATGTAAAAAAAAACGTAAACAGGTTCACGACTGTATCCCCAAGGTGCGGTAGACATTCTCTCAGATCTTTTTATGTTACTTATTCCAGATCCTTTGAAGATGTCTAAGGATAAAGTCATAATTTTATGTATATTATGGTATTAAAAACTCTTCCACCCTAATAAGTTATTGACCGTTAACATTTTTTTTAATTTCCCTATATCTCAGTTACCATAGTTTTGTCTTGAATTTCATTTTTTAAATTTAGTTTCGTGTTCCTTTCTGAAGCATCCGGTATCATTTTGACTTCTCATCCGCTAACTTAGTTTGTCCCTTATATATTACATATATGGGAGCATTAGCAGAGGCCCAGTGTGACAGTCCCTTCCCCCCCCCGTCTCCCACCCCTCTACCCCTAGACACGCCACGCAGAATGCGGCCAGATTTATTGCATCCACTCTGCGGCGTCTCAGCTGATGCGGGAGCGACACGGATTTACGTGACGCTTATTGGCCGCATTAAAATTGCACGTCTTGACATCTCAGCATAATTAATAATGTGTGATTTATTACATAAAACGCCATTTACACGATACCATTCTGTCATACCATTCTTGCTTCTTGCTTTCTCAAACTCAATGGAACAAGAACTAATATTCTGTGGCTAGAGGCAAAATGGTATCATGTAACGTTTAAAGCTTATTTGGAAATGTTGTTTAGCGAGGTTTTGTAAATAATTGTTAGAAAAATTTTACACTAAGCTCGCTTGTAGCGAATATAGCGAAATTATGCATGAGCACTATAAAAACTGGAAAAGTGAGTCGAACGAGCGAAATTTCAGCCATGATAGGCCGTAGCTTTAGCCGCCAGTAGATTGTAAGGTATGAAAAAAAATCCTAAGTCTCAATGCAGAAACTACCTTAAAACGGTGAAGAAAGAATGTGAAATAGCATACACTCTTTCCTATGCAGATAGTTCAGATTATGCAAACATATTGTCTCATTAATTAGTTCACTGAATCGTTTGCAATATTCACTAATCTGTCGTCTCAATAGATTAATTAATCGACCCTCGTTTCAATCACATGCATGAATTCTGTAATTGGGACCCCGGAGCTGATTGAATTGGGGTTATGTTATAAGCTTGTAAGAAAATATCATTATACGTAATAGGGTTCCGTCCAACCTTTTGGTACTAAGGTATTATTTATTCAGTGATAGTGTTCCGCTTTCAGTGTGACCCAAATTATTTGATCCGATTACTTACAAAAATATGAACCAATTGAATGAAACACACATGTTTCATTATTGGCGAATCTGAATCTCTATGGACTTATCTGTACATACTACTTTATATCTTATCTTTCTATTGATGCAAAAGTTTTGATGGATTGATTGATGTTTGTGAATCCTTCGTGCTGTAACGGCTGAACTTATGGAGTTAATTTTATGGAAGTAGCTCATAATATACCTCTCCATAGGCATGTTGTTTTTATCTCGAAAAACAAAAGTGCTCTCGAAGTACCGTGAACAACACCGCGTGGTGCAGCTAGTCTAAATATAATTAATTATTTCATCACAATAATGTGGCTCGCATTTTATATGATTAGCAATTTGAACTCGCTAATGCATTTCCATGATTTTTTTCAATCTTTTTTATAACTTACTATTATTGATATTGTGATTGTATATCGGTGCAATCAAATCATTCATTTCGTTTTAAAGATAAGGTTATATTATATTAGTACCAATACTAAACCATTATAGTTAATCTGATAATCATCATTAGAAACCAGATATTACCTAGATAGCGCCGCTATCAATTCTGCAAACCAATGCATTAGGCAAGCATACCCAAGACCGCAACAATGTAAGTCCTAAGCACTGCAGTACATACTAAGTACTACTGAGCATCAATCTATATTCAAGCCGCCCGAGCAATTAGCATACCTAAGCGTCTCTGCTGTGCATCTGTAGGTTATTACAGAACCCTCAAAATTAATAGATATTAAGGATAACTGACCTGTGAGTCGTATGGAAAGCGATAGGTGGGCAGGGATTGTCACGCCATGGGTGCCTGCAGATGGGCGGCCAAGCCGGGTCAGGCCGAGAAAACGTTGGCGTAACCACCTTTGAAGAATACTGGTGGGACGTGGCGGAAGACCGTGACAGATAGAATCTTTTGGAGGATACCTTTGCCCAGCGGTGGGATAGTATAGGTTAATTTAAAAAAAAGGATAACTGGTAGAAATATCACCAGGACATAAAATCATACAAACACCGAGGGATAATTGCCTACACAAACCTTATCTTGGGATACTGCCTAGGTACTTACTACAATACAGTATCATTTTCTTTTTATTAAAAAAAATACAACTGAATTCTAACTAAACGAATAAGCAAAAACCTGTGAAAAATATTCAAATAATAAGGTGAAGAAAGTAAAGCAAGAAAACTGTAGCAATTCACCGTTTAGATGCTCAAAAAGCGCTCGCCCAGACTGTTCCGTCAATCTATATTCAAGCTATCCATTAGCATACCTAAACATCTGCACGTCTGTGCGTCTGTCCCCGGTCTAGGTTATTGTCGTTTCGCCTGCTCTCAATATTCATGGCACTAGCTAGATATACTGACTATAGTAATAAATTATACTTAGAAATAATATAGTTAGGCTATTTGTGAAGGTTTTACTTTGGCACGTGCCAAACGTGTATTTATCAAGTTTTTTTCATTACAAAATTGAATAAGTACAACAGACGTTTTTCTCGTGTTAAATGTACATTCAGCAACGAAAATCGATTAACATGTGTGTGTGACAAAAAAACTCATATCTGGGAATATGAGTTTTTTCGTCACATCATGGCTAACATTTTGACAAATTCTGAAGATTAAGGCTTAGTCCAGGATAATTTCTCAAGAAAGTTTTTGTTTTTCTTAAAAATCGAAAAAGGTGGCGTTTTAAAAAGTCATGGTGTTAATCGACTTTGCTGACTGTAGATTTTTTTTTTGTATTTTTCATCTAGATTTTGCTTGGCAGATCTGACATGCGGATACAAGGTCTCTGGAGAATCGCAACGCTTCACAAAAGGTGGCTAATGCGAAATCGATTGGATGAATGGTCGGCGTGACGGGTGGGATGATGACAGTCGTGACGGATGTTCCGTCCGGCGCTTGTTCACCATTTTAGCGGTGTAAATATGTTTGCAATTGAATTACTGGTGAATAGTTTGTTTTACAAGCTTTTTAATAGCTTCACTACGAATATTTATTCTTTGCAACAACCACTATTTCCCAATGTTTGATTAATTACTTTTTCCATATTCCATTATTGAATATAAGTTAATTATTTATTAATACGTGGGATATTATCACGCGCACTTGAACTGACCAATCACATCGCTTGAGCGGAGGTCTCGAATTTGTTTTTTTTTTTTCAAATTTTCAAATAACGTTTAAAAATTTGAAAAAAAATTCTTTGTTCGAGCTTTGTAATTGGTCAATCGCAAACGCGTGATAATGTTCCACTTAAAAAATAACATCTGGTTCTCTTTAGAGCGTGTACAATGTTCAGCAATATTAACTTCTTCTTATTCTTCTCGTGTCACAATCCTTTCGAACTAGTATAGTAAAAATATTTTAAGTACGCCTCAAAGATACTCCTTATCATCAACTTTTTCTTATTACTATCAACGTATTTATAACTATGGTATAAGCGTAGACCTTAATCATTGCAAATGGGAATCAATGGCGGCGTGACAAATGACGTGGGTGGCACTCGTGACGTGGACCCGAGACTGACTGATGCAATGTGATATGGAACCCTGATTAATCGAGAACGTTATCTATTGACTTTAATAATTCAAATATAGTTATACAGTCCTGAGAGATTACCGATGTTTTACAAATAACCCTGTATCTATTACACTGAAAAAATTGTTTTCTGTGTATAAAAAAAAGCAACTTAGGCTTTTACATCTATATTAGATGATTTATGCAGTGTCAGGAGGCAACCTATGCCTACACTTAACGGGACGCTGTAGTGCCTGGGACATTGTTTTAGATGGAAAAGGCTTTCCCAGCACCTAAACAATCCTCTCAGCTTAATCAGCCTGGGCTAAGCTGCATGTTTCTTAACGATGTTTTCCTACACCGTTAAGAGCTTGTGTAAAAAAGAGCATATAAATTTTACGAAACGAAAAATCCATCGATGCACGGACAGAATTTGAACCCACAACCTTCGGATTGAAAGTCGAGGCACAACCCCATTCGACCAACACAGCTCAGTTTTCTGTATAATTACTAGAACTTTATAATTGGATCAATACAATCAAACTGCCGAATTCCGATACAATGGAATATGAAGCAGATTTTTTAGCTTTTTCTAAAACGGTAATGTGACTGTGAAGTAAAATCCGGGTTTCCTTTTCGTGTTTACTTTGAGACATCTCTCTCTGTGTGTAAAATATTCGGCATTAATATTACTCTTCTTGTTGTATCATTTTGTTCTTTTGAACCGGTGTAGTGAAAGTATTTCAAGTGCACCTCAAAAATTCTTTTGCGCACTATAGTTATTTATAACAATACCTAGTTTGTCCTACTAAATGTTCGCGGTGTTTGTCGAGATACATTAACAAAGCAGGGGGCAGAGAAAGCGACAATAATTCGCTCACAGTTCCGCCTGTCTGCCGCCGAGTTTGTGTGCAAACGTTTCCTGTAGCCCCACAGAACAGAAACAGGTGGAGGAGTAGGCTTTGTTTCCGGAATATCAACCTATTGTAAGAATAAATAAGTGCTGAAATGCTTTAACAATATTTATTTACAGAAGCTAGAGAAATAAGCTTTTTTTTGAGATGAAATAGGCTTGCCCGGTACTAATATTATTAGTAAAATTCCAATTGATGGATCGGATGTGTCTCTGTTATCTAGATATCTTGAATAGCTGAAAGATCGGAAACAATGTTTTGTCTGTCCAAAACTCAAATTATTATTATTATTATTTATTATTTTTAGCCTGCATCGTCCCACTGCAGGGCAAAGGCCTCCCTATCCTAAAACTCAAATAGTCGACCCAAAACAACCATTCATAATCACGTGCTTGTATATTTAATATACCTAATGCATGTGCATTTTTCACAAAAACACATTATTAAGGCTTTTTATTTTACGTGACATGACACGTGTAAACTCAAATTGCAAAATTGCAGACGTAACGTGACAAACGTGACGTGAAAAAAACGCCTCTAGAATTTGATACTTTGGTAAATGTTTGTTGGATGTCATGTTTACTACATGCAGAAAACTTGTTTGTTTGTATGAAACAAGTATCTAATTATAGTGCTTTGAGTTCCATGATAATTATATTTACAAAATATATTAGTGTAAACGTGGGATAAAGATAAGCACAACACTCTTCTTACAAGGACAACCTCTGATAGGCTAATGCTAATTCATCAAAGGCAGCTAATTACGCAGCTAATGCCTTGATTAGCTACTTAATGGGAATTAATCAAGGAGATCACGAAATTAATTATTCCGGAATGAGCCCAAAAGTACGATTGAGAAATCACACGTGCGCCAAATGTAGGAATGTTACAGACACACAATTTGTTGAACATATTTTATAGTGATCCTTGACACTGGATTTATTTAATTTTGACGTTATACAATATTTAAAATATTATTATTAAAAAATTAACATTCAAATTTTAATTCGAATATTTTCACTTCACATTCCAAAAACTCAAAAATTGCACTGATGAACAAGGAAGATGGGTGTAGGTGCTAGGTATAAGACAACTTTATCTTAAAAGTAAAAATCCCCGCCTTTTCTCCTTCCATTATCCTTGCGATTACCGTTAAAAGAAACTGGCATCCACACAGTAACAGCTTATGGGCTCGCTGTTACTACGTAATGCGCTTTTAAAACCCTTGTTTCATATTTTTGTGAATTCTCAGTATTTGCAGCACAAACTTGGTACTTGGTTTGTGTCGTAGCAGCTACGTAAAAGATCTACAGCGTAGAATGCTACGACGTAGCTCTTAATATCCACTTTATTTTAGTCAAACCAGTGACATCAAGTACACCATCAATAATTTTGTGAGAAGTTTTTTTACTGCAATATATCCGATAAATACGGCGACCCCAAATTACAAACATTAGATTATTGAACCGTGCCTAAACAAACCATAGTTTATGCAACAGTTAATGCATAAAACACACTACAAAACCATAGATTATGCCACAGTTTGTACCATAAACTATCCGATTTAATGACTAAGTTGCAAAGTTTGCACATCATTAACTCCGATAGTTGTACACATCGATTTTATTATCGCCCGCGTAGAATTAACGATAGTTCGAGCATGTTCGGGCGGAGTTCACCAACGCATTAACCGTTTGTCGTAACTTTTAGTTAAAATTTATCTACAAGTAGTTATATAGTAATAATACGCGTAGGAGGTAATCTTCAAATCGATCATCCGATTTAAAATATAAATGTTAGTAAAAAATTAAATAACACAGAAAAATATATAAACGAATCTTGTTTGCTACATTTTTTTTACATTACATAAAAACAATTATAAAAATATTTTTTTCGATTTTTAATATGAAATCAGCAAAAACTAATAAAACTTTCTTAAAAATACATCTTAACTGATAGTTAAATGTTGGTGTCGTTGCTTTGTGAACATTTTGTTTGAGTATATGGAGGCATTGAACTGACATTGGGAGGTTGTGTTGACCTAAAAGGTCGGATTGAAATCTCAAAAGTAAAGATTACGAGTGTTAACACAAATAGTTTAATCTTTACTTATAAATGTTTTGTTTATTTTGTGTGGGTGTAACTTTCACGACCTTTATTTTATTTATTTCAGGCAACATTTGAAAAGTTATTCAATATTTTATCATTGGCTAGACAAGGGCTTATTATTATAAATCACGTTATATTCTAGTGTAAGAAGAGGACAACGTATTGTTATAAACTGCTATCGAAAATATACGCGAATTCTAATTTGGAAAATAAGCAGAATTAATTAAGCCAAAGCTTTAAAGGAGCTCATTAGGAGAATTTTATAAGTTAATATATACATTAAAATGGTTTCATTACAGGAAGAAAACTTAATTAAGATCTACCTAAAACATCTCGATGATGACTCAGAAATCTAAGGTTTTGGACGAAATGTAGGCATTTGTGATCTTCTTTCTAATAAGTCATGTTTTATTAAATTGAAGATTCACAACACTGTCATAACATGCTAAAAAAGCATTTGACTTTGACTAAAAGCTAGTTCATTAAAAAAATACATCATGCTTATACATTTTATTATTATTGGGTGCATGACTGCTAGTAGCAATAATAACTTAACGTTTCTATTCTTTAGAGGTCAAGTTAAATTGTCGGTCCCGACGATACTGTCATCAAGCCATGGTGAAGGCCTTAAAACTACATCATCAAACTTGGTCACTTACTCATATGAAATTACTTTTATGTGTATATGTCATCGACCAAGATGTAAAACACGTTAAACCAGACAGATCGATAAAGTTTTATTAGTCCGATTGGCTACTTTTATTGGTCGGGGGAATGGGAGTCCTTATCTCTTGCTCGCATGCACGGCTCGCTTGTAGTTAGAGCCGAGATTTGAAGTTGATACTCTGTATGGAGCCGCATCACAGCCATCAGGACAGCTCGCTCAGTGATATACGAATATCACTCTAATAAGCGCAAGTTGCTATGTATGTCTGTGTCCATATAGATTTTCCTGACTTGCTTTTTTGTTTTTTTTTATTCGGGCAGCAACTTGTAGTTCCTCAAAGTATTTATCTGCTTTGAATTTATTGCCTAAAAGTTTATGTTGTCGTTTCGTATTCGTAGAGAAGTTATTATTGGAACGAAGTTCCTTTTCACACGGTATCGAAAAAACAAAAGACTGAGGCTGTTTGAGGCTGGAAAAATTTTTTTGTTCCATTTTACCGTCACGACACATTATAATATATGTATATGTCATATCGTCACAGTGCGAAATTCGCAGCCGCGAAACAGTCTAAGAATAGATTGTTACATTGTTAGTACGGAAGAGCGTTTCTAATTAATTTATTATATTTACATTTCCCATTGTACAATTTTTTTATTTTTATATATAAAGAATATATGGAATATATGTATAAGGTTCTTGTGTAAAATAAAGCGTTAATCTATCTATCTATATTCCCAGTATAGAAAAATACTCTTTGCTTTGTTCCAACCGAGTGTTCCACGACACTCACGTACTTTTTTTATTAAAAGATCTTGCAGTTTAGCCTGAGAGACTACCGATGCCATCATCAGTTATGATTCGATTTTTATCATATTTCGATAATCTATCAATTCAAAATCCAGCCTCCAGCCAAACCACTATCGTTCATCAGTAATCTAACCCAAAAAGATAAAATTACATACGACGATACTTGTACGAGACATAAATAATATTAATATAAGTTGTCCAGCTTTTCTCCAGGTACTACGTGACTAGGGATGTAGTCATAAAATGAGGCTGTAGCTAATCTGCTAACCTAAATAAAGGTCGGCCCGACTGATTTGTTTACGTAGCTACGCTCACATTAGAAAAATTGTGTAAAAGCATACATTCGAACGTAATAGCAATAACATAACATAAGCCTTTGGCTGGCTTTCATCCCTCTGCATTACATGCCCATACCACGCTAACCTATTGTTCCTCAACTTTTCAGTCACAGGTTGATACCTGAATGCCTAAATATTTTGGCAACGTGTTCTCAGCTTTACCCAATATCGCAGTTTAGACCTCAATACCAGATGAATTTTACAGGGTCACAAAGTAGGTATACCTACACTCAACAGGACCACCAATAGCCAAAAGTGCACCTTTTGTAGGTCAGATGGATCAACAAACGAAATATTAGGGCAAACTGATTCCAAAGCTAACAAAATCAAAGTGGGCCACTCCATTCATTATAAACTATCGGATCCGCAACTAAATCCGACGGATATCGGGTTTGATTCCCGTTTAAAGTCGAATAGGCCGGAAATCGATTGCTTTGGACGCTTTGCGTTCGGATTGTACGCGGATCGGGGATTGTAGAGCTACTGGATGGGGTATTGGGAGTGATGGGATATCAAACCACTAAACGCAATAATAGACATTCTTGTCTATTATTTTCGATTTTTTATAAGTGCATCTTTCTAGATGCACTTATAAAAAATCGAAAATAACTTAAATAATAAACATTGAAAGCCTGATATTTCTCCAGCTCAGGACTGCTACAGACTATAAAAAAATGTTTGTAGCGTAGCGTGAATTCCTTGTTCGCGACTGAATGGTAAGCTTCTGATGTTAGGCCATGACAAAAGGCTTTTCTCTATTCTACTTGCTTTTCGAACGACTACATGCTGATGACGATAAATTATGTTTTTAGGCCACATCCAGCCATTCTCATCTACGCCAGCCTGCGCGAACGGAAATAACGCGCTTAATAGATTCGCTTCGGCTCACAAGTGCGCTGACAACTGGATAATCTATTTACGAGGAAAACTGCCCGCTTGCCGGCCTGACGCGTATACGCTACGTGTATACCACCTTAGCACTAGTTTAATAGATACCTACTAGAAGCATCAAGATATACATACACATTACATTAAACTTTTGACAGAAATAAAACTTATTAAAGTCGTAAACTTTTGTCGTAAACGAAAAGAGCCCCATTCCCAGCAGTGGGATGAAGCAGGCTGTTATGTTACAATTGATGATGATAACTTATATTATATAATTTTCGGACGTTATCGATAAAAAAAAAGACACGTTATCGATGAAAAATTATTTTGTTCCATTTTACCGTCACGACACATGTATATGCCAAATGGTCACAGTGCGAAATGCGCATTCGCGACACAGTCCTTGATTGTTACATTGTTAGTACGGAAGAGCGTTGCTAGGATACCTAATTGACAAATAATTTATTATATTCCCAGTATAGAAAAGTACTCTTTGCTTCGTTCCAACCGAGTGTTCCACGACACATACGTACTTTTTATTTTTATTATTATAATTATTTATTAAAGGAAATTTGAAAACGATCACAATCATGTCCACGTAGAAACGAAATATCGATCTCGACGATAATTCAGTAATTTTAGTCACTGGTGCTAGAAATCTCGGCACATCACTACAGTGCACATGGGACGCGTAGGCATGTTACGGATTTATGTTCATTAGTGACTCTGTTTTGATTTTGTCCCAGCCGAATACATTTAAGACTTCCTGCAGTCATGTCACTAGTTTTTTGAACTAGTCAGTGTAATGATAGGATTTTTTATGTGTGCCTAAAAAAACTACACTGTGTCATTGTAAGTATGTTACGTACGGCGTACGGCGATACTAGCTTTGTTTACCTATTCACACAATCAACATATTTATCTATATTGACCTAACTTTACTTACATGTGCATCTCATTCATATAAAAAAATGTTACTTTCAATCTCATAAAAAATCAACGTATTTCCACTTACACTGTATTTCCACAAAATGAGTGCATTTTGTAAATAACTCACGAAATCACTCGGTGGCCGCAGATTAACGAATACTGTTATAGCACTTACCTGAAACAAAACGTTTATCAATTAGTAAAATGTACGGCTGCTGAGCTTACTTTTTAATAATGATATTCAAAATATCATTGAGGTAGGTATATTAATTTATTGTCTGATTTTCTTCGGTATTAGTCGCGATGGAGCAGGACTAGCTTTATGGACCTATCCCAGTGGTCTCACTAAAAATACTTTAATAATTTGAAACAATGAAATAATGAGCATAAAACAACGCATATTTTGGTAACAAAAGTGAAAACAAACTGTAACACTTACGCTCTGCAAAAAATCCGCTCAATCATCGATCAGTTAATGGCGCCGGCATTACGCCAGTTTTATTTCAATGATTTATATCTGGGCATTCGCAACGATGGCTTCATTTGGACGCGGATGTTACATTTTGTTTCATGTGATATTTATTCAACTTTTAAGTCTTATACTATGTACCGATCCCGGGCTTCACAGGTATAGTAAATAACTCAGATATATGTATAGGTTTTTAATAGATAGACCAAAAATACATTTGTAACCGAAGAATTCTGAGAATTTGTAACAAAACCTCTCAATTAATTTTCCACGCGAAGTAACATGAAATCCAAAGCATTTTATCTTCAGCCTAAAACCATAATTTGATTCCAAATGCTAATACGGCCGAGCTAACAAACCGCACAACGTGTTAAAATTCCACAGTGAGTTTCGCTTATACGCCAAAATACACCCGTATTTCAGCGTATTTTCGCGAATTTCAGAAGAATTGCATGCGCGTTGATTGAGACAATTACGTTTTGAGGAACGCAATTGCATTAGGTAATGCGCGAGGAACGCGGCTCTAGAGAAAATGAAACGCCAACCAAGTTTCCGAGGATTTAAAATGAAAGTACAGATTTTTAAATAAAATTATACAGAATGCTCTGTGTTCTTTGTCTGGGGTGCAATGAAAGGTTTTACACATTTTTAAACACAAATACACGTAACCAGCTAGATGTCTAAGCCCTACAAAAAAAGTGAAATAAAATAGTTTCTCTGTTAAAAATCAGGACTCCGTAACCATAGTTTTTTCTGTGCTTGATTATCATTCGAAAAAATAAGATCATTTTGGTGCTGGGCAATAACCTCAACGATACCAACTTGTAGTATAATATAAAAGGTTCTTAACAATTGTGTAAAATAATGAAAGTTTTTATATTTTACACTTTTAAAACAAATAAGATAAAATAAATAAGACGATCGTAAGACCTGTCGTATTGTATGGGTGTTGGGCAACAAAAGGGACGGATGAACAAAAGGTACACGTGGCTGAGATGCGAATGCTGAGATGGATGTGTGGAGTGACGCGAATGGACAGAGTAAGGAATGAGTACATAAGAGGAAGTGTGAAAGTGGCGCCAGTGAATGAAAAGATGAAGAGCAACAGGCTAGCATGGTATGGGCATGTAATGAGAAAAGAAGAAGGTCATGTAACTAGGAGAGTGCTTGGTATGAATGTTGATGGATTTACGAGTAAAGGTAGGCCAAAGAAAAGATGGATGGATTGTGTAAAGGATGACATGAGTAAGAAAGGATTGAGTGTTGAGATGACGGCTGATAGAGGAGAATGGAAGAAGAACACATGTTGTGCCGACCCCACATAATGTGGGAAAAGGGCAGGAAGATGATGATGATGATGACACTTTTAAAACAGTCAATTCCATAAAATTTACATCTCGAATAAGCACATTAGGCGGCTACAAAACAGCTCAGTTTGTGCCGTTTCTGTATTTCGTAATTATGATTTATCGTGGATTTAATATGCGATAGACTTATCACGAGCAGTCGACGCTTTGTAGACCGAAATGGGTAAATTTTGTAAACTACCGTTGTAGTAAACTGAGTTGTAGGTTTTGGACTGGCATAAAGGGTGCTTAGAAATATATAGCTACGAGAAGAATTGCATTTTGTGTACTGGAAACATGTTTTAGATTCCACGACGTATCAGTTTCTCACGACGATCGTTCTCCGACTAATGGTACCTACTGGCAACAGTACATACATATTTTGATCTCATTAGCGTACGACCGGATACAAATCCACAATCTTTAATAAACATATTTTTTTTTATTTAACCTACACTGTCCCACTGCTGAGCAAAGGTCTCCCCCAATTCCTTCCAACCATCTCTCTCCTTTGATAGGTTCCACCACCCACTACAAAGGAGTCATAAACATATAAGTGCAAAAAAAAATTCCAATTCACAGCCAAAAAGCACCCCACGTAAAAGAAACGAGAACCGAGCGAAAACTGCAAGTTTTCTCGAATCAGCTTCAGAGAGCGAGAAAGTCGGTTTGCGCAAACCACCATTACTTCCCACAAATCCAGCAAAAAGCGAAATAAATGCCGCTGCTGATACAGCCTCCGATGGCAATAATATTCATTATATCTTATTGCGGAAACAATTACAAATGTAACAGATGCTGTGCCAATAATTCATTGGATTTCGTGATACCGTTCGCTTTATTTTTGTTTATTGGAAGAAGAGAAATGACATGTTTTGAAATACTTCGTTTTACATCGTTCTAAAATTTTGTTGTTTAAAATTATCTGATTAGGGGTTGTGGAAAAAATAAGTCAAGTTTGAGTCTATATAAGTCAGCCCAAACTTTTTCTGAAACTAACTTCAGGTAAAAATCAAAATATTGATAAGTATGTAGTATGTACCTACTATCATCATCTCCCTGACCTTATCCCACGCTAAGTGGGGTCGGCACAACATGTCTTCTTCTTCCACTCACTCCTATCACTCGTCAATTGTGCATCCACTCCTTTTACATTCATATCCTCTCTCACACAATCCAACCACTTCTTCTTCGGCCTTCCTCTTCTTGCATACCCAGCCACACTCATCTTCATAATCCCTCCTCATAACGTGTCCATACCAAGAAAGCCTAGCACTCCTCACCTATTCAGAAATAGGTGCCACTTTCATACTTCCTCTGATATACTCATTCCTTATCTTATCTAACCGTGTTACCCCACACATCCATCTTAACATTCGCATTTCATTTACATGCACTTTCCTTTCATCCGTCTTCTTCATTGCCCAACACTCTGATCCATACATCGCGACAGGTCTTATAACGGTCTTGTAGATCTTCCCTTTCAACTTAAGGGGCATTCGCGGATCACATATCGTCCCTGAGACCTGTCGCCACTTCATCCATCCCGCATTCATTCTCTTATTTACGTTTCGGTCAATATTGCCGTCGTTTTGGAGAAGCGAACCAAGGTATTTAAAATCGGAGCAGACTGGTAGGGTTACACCATCTAAGGCAATAGCTGAGAAATTGGAGTGTAGTATGTACCTACTACCGTACGATTTATGTTGTACTTGCTCAACTTTTTAGACAAGTAATTAATGCTAAGCTAAAACTAGTTTTTTTTTAATAATGGTGGTATGCAGGTACAATCAACAATAAAATTTGATTAACATTTTATGTTTATCAAATCTGAAGGTTTCCGAAATCCGTAACATCACCAACATTTTTACTAATATTTGAAGATAAAGTCTTGGTTCATAATAATTTTCCAAGAAAAGTTATTTTTTCTTGGTTATCGAAAACGTCCAGTCCAACTGTTAATCGACTTTCGTTGCTGACTGTACATACATCAGGGACACAAACACAAGAAAATTATATCCTGAACGGTAATATAAATAAAGTATTCAGATGAATATAAAATGCACACTTCATTATTTTCTCACAGATAATGCAATAAAATAAGAATATAAAAATACCATAACTACATTATTCTATAGCACCCCATGTTGCTAGTCAATGGATAGCATTATTTATCTGCATTCGCGCGTTGCATCCAGCCATCGGTGAAAAGAGCATTTTTATCGCACTATTAACTGAAATAAAAATTATTGCAATATTTTATTCGTTGCATCTGGCGCAGCGGAAACTGAAATCGTTTAAATTCTCGGATTAAAATGAAGCGCTTGTTTTGACCGTACTTTACTTGGTTTGAATTTAATCGTCGCTTTGGGTTTTAGTTATGTAATAAAGAAAATAAAACCGGTTTCGAAATATTTACGCAGAGCTGGGTAATGCCAGTCTCCTCTACCGTTTTCTTCTCGCAAATACAAAAAATAAATTGGGAAATACGAAATGAAATGAATCCGTAATCATTTCATTTTTTATTTCAGCGCTTTGTACGGTTGCTTCCAGCTAGATAAAGACCATTTATCCATATCATTGGTCAAATTTATCTAGCCAGAAGCCGTACAAAGCGCTCGCTCATTCATACAAACAAGGTAAATCCCACTCAAAAGTTTAATAATTAGCTTTTCATTTCAAGTAAGAATACGAGTTCATCACTTATAAAGCAACTTCGTAAATATTACATTAAATGTACATTACGATGAAGCGAAACATGCAACTCGCTGTACCCACTTCGTGACGTCATACGATAAATAAAATATACGATAAATAAAAACGTAATAACTTCAAAGGATGTCCGGATCGACCGCATCGTAAAGTAGCAGGATGACCCCTTGTAAATAGGTTTACATTTTAGGGCGATATAACATGCTAAAAGTGGGTGTGCGTTTACTTTATTGGGTTATCGGACGATATTTTCACTGGAACTCGGTCACTTTCAATATTCAGTCTTTATGGATCAACATTTGGGATGGAAACTAAGAACACTTTGTTTCTGATATTCCTTAAAACTTTTAGAAATTACAATACAAAAAATACTTTTTTATTAGCTTGATCATTTTAGATCTGTTATTTTGTATTGAGTTATCGGTTTAGTGCTAACTAGCTGTTAGTTAGATGGTAAGTAGCCAGTTTGTATCCAGCTTTGTTTTATTTTTTTTTCACAAAAGGCTTAGGTATCTTTTAATTAAATAATACCCATGTCCACAGAACTAATCATTTTTTTGAAGACTATGTACAAGAGTATGTTTTATAACTACGCATAACAATGGAAACAAACTTATATTATAAGAAATCGTAAATGTTTAACTGACCGTAGAAACGCGGTCATGATCTCATTTTTGTAATGCTACACAATGCTATAACGCTATTTCTAGCTCTTACGTTTAAACATACACGCCACTTTGAAAAATCTAGACCACATTGTATGAAAGTTGTATGGTATGATCAATCATAATAATTTGTACTGAATTACAGAATCATCGATTGCATTCTCAGATACGATTGACACCGCTCACTTGTTTACGATTTTGTAATCAATGTATGGATTTACTTGAATAAAAGCATGAAATAAGGTAAATCGGTATAATAATAAATTAGTTCAGAATTATAATTTCATTTCGTTGTGAAAGGTGTTCAATAACGTAATTTATTCAGTAAAGGCGTCAATGTATTCAGGAT
The DNA here is from genome assembly GCA_951394285.1 of Epirrhoe tristata. Classification (NCBI taxonomy): domain Eukaryota; kingdom Metazoa; phylum Arthropoda; class Insecta; order Lepidoptera; family Geometridae; genus Epirrhoe; species Epirrhoe tristata. The sequence goes on from OX596145.1 coordinate 6,722,958, forward strand.
TATCCATTTTCATAATTACATTTCGTCAAATCCAATTTAACTGTTATGCTTTATTTATTTTTGAAATGTTAAAAAACACTTTGAATATTTTGGTAAGTTTTCTGATGGATTTTTGATCTCACTAGTATAAATAAGAAGCGCTCGTGATCATGCTTGCTTAGTCGTTCTTGATAGATCGTCGAAGTTAAGCAACGTTCGAAACGGTCTGTAAGTGGATGGGTCCGCCAGTGTCATTTTCATCTGAGCGGTTCCGTGCTTCGGAGGGCACGTGAAATTGTCGGTCCCGGCTATTTAAGTCGTTAAGCCATGACGGAGGTCTAAAATCCGTCACCAGAGTTGCCCACTGACTCATACGAACTTACTTTTATCTCACTAGTTTTCAATTATTAACTTAGTAAAAGCACAGATTAAAAAATAAATTAAAAGCTAAGTTTCTGTGAATTAATATTGTAAAATAATGTGATGAATAACAGATTATCCTTACCCATATGGGTATGAAACTTTTTTATTTCATTAATAACGTAACAAGAGTGTTTTTATATTACCAAGTTGAGAAAGATAACATTCCTCTGCATGAAGGTGTTCCCAGATTAACCAAGAGTAACAGAACACAGATGATTGTACAGTTAATAAGCCAAAAAGGGTTGACAAAGTACCCCGTCCCTGCGAGTAAATGTTGCTATTGAGTGAAAATAAATACATAATGAGCCTTCCCTTATAGCTAAACTTTTCAAGGACAGTTGGGATTTAAACTGAAATGAAACTCGCGTTGAGTACTTAGGCTGGCTTTTAGTATTTTGATTGGGGTGTTTGAAATGCTTAATTTTGTGTCCTCTGTAAACATTTTCATTTTCACATTATGATTCGGTAATGGCGATGTAATTGGCGCATTTGCCCTGAAAGGGTTCGAGGAAACATTGCAGAGAAATTGCAGATAAATCATTCCGAGAGATGTATATTTTTAGAGATTATGTTCTGCAAATTGGAAGTTAATTGCAAGGCCTTTACATCTATATTAGATGATTTATACAGCGTCAGGAGGCAATCCATGCTTACACTTAACGGGACGCTGTAGTGCCTAGGACATTATTTGAGATGTAATAGGCTTGCCCCTTGCCTCTGGAAACCGCAGTAGAGGACGGCCCCCCACTAGATGGAAAGACGATTTGGTAAAGGTTGCTGGGAGCCGTTGGGTGCAGGCTGCACAAGATCGATCGCTGTGGAAATCGATGGGGGGGGCCTATGTTCAGCAGTGGACACTAGATGGCTGTCATGATGATGATGATGATGAGGCTTGCCCAGCACCTAAGTCATCCTCTCAGCTTAATGGGCCTGGCCCACAGAAAGACGACGTCGATACGTGTGGAGCTGACTAAGCTGCGGGTTTCCTCACGATGTTTTCCTTCACCGTTAAGAGCTCGTCCAATTGCAAGGATAACACTATTATAATATGTAAAAAAGAAAACTACTGTTTTTTTTTACATCTAAGGAACGTCAACAGTTTGTGTACAGTACGCATAACCGATCTTTAGCTCTCTGAAGTAGCTGCGCAGAACCCATTTTTGCTGACGCCTAATAGACGAAGACAGCGCTGTATAGCTGCCTCGTTCACTCACTTATTTTGATGTATCGTGCTATCTCGCCTACTCGCGCAAACCTGCGCAATCATTCTGTGCACCTCACTTCAGAGAGCTAGAGATCGGTTGTGCGTACTGTATAAAAAATAATGTTTTTATTAGCTATAGGACTTTTTAATAAATTTGCCAATTTCGTTTTATTACTCCAATACCAAAATCGATTTAACAACAACAGATCAACAATTTTGGCATTTCTAAACAATTTATTGGGACACAGGTAATTTCATGTCATAAAATAGCCATTTCTCGTATTAAAAAAAAACTCATTAAAATTGTGCATATTTTGATGTTTATAAATATTTTACAAGCCAAAGCTACTATATATCAAAATATAAAGGCCATACGTGTCAGATCCGTCAAAATTAACCATTATCAGCTCATTAGCACTACAGACACGTTATTTATCATGCTTTAATTAATTACGATATCAACGTCCGCACGCCACTTGTAAACTCTTTTTTTAATATGTGAAAACTTTTTAAGCATACTTTTAGTTAAATTAATGTATAAACACGTATGAACTACGCGACAACGTAGTCTATATTCCACGCTATGTATTTGGCCATACATCTGACTACCCTTTGTTATTATCAAATGATGTTGAGTTGTCTACCGCACCATACTAGAAAAAGGAAAGAAATGGAAAAAAGTAATGACTGAGGACTACAGTCGTGATCTATGTTTCATTTTTAGTGTTCCGTACCCAAATGATAAAAAGTAAGTTCGTATGAACCCAGGGCCTTGATTCATAATACATTGGAATGCATTCGGGTCGGAAACGACCGATAGCAACCAATCACAGTGCAAGAAACGTCAAATTCGGATCAATTCCTGCACTGTGATTGGTTGCTGTCGGTCGATTCCGAACCGAATGCATTCCGCTGTATTATGATTCAAGGGCCAGATATGAGTCAGTGGCCAACTCTAGTGTCTCTAGTCTTTAGGCTTCCGTCATGGCTTAATAGCCGGGACTGAAAATTTAACGTGTCCTCCGAAGCACGGAAGCGCTCGGATGAAAATGCCACTGGTGGTCACCCATCCACTTACAGACCGTTTCGAACGTTGCTTAACTAATTTAATAAGCTTAACTAAGCCGCAGAATAGACACTAATTTAATTTGGCTTTAAGCTTTCTACGTTATTCAAGAGTGAAACATATTTGCTCCCTAATTTGCCTCCCTTGCAAGTTATTCTCTCCCAAGTTCTTAATTTCCAACTGAAATCCCGAAGACGCTGTTTAATTAATATTCAAGGAATCAAAGCTCCCCTTAAATGGCGGCTCGTGATTTCTGAATAATAAACAACATTCTAACATGTTTTTGGAGCTAATTAAAAAATGATGTTCTGATGTGATAGCGTAGACAGATAAAAAAATGAATATTATTTCATAAAAAAAATTACAATTTAAAGAGAAGTAAAATAAATGATGTATGGGCTCATTCAACCAACTGTACAGAGAGTGTATCAATCAATGCTACAAAAGCCTAGCTGGGGTTTTATTAAGTTACTGTATCTCTAGTACAATACAAACATCTGATATCTATAAGGTTTTCAGACCAATGTCCTGATGAGAGAAAATGAAAATGAGATAAAGAGTAAGATGGAGAAAACTGCATCATTGCGCCGACAAGAGCTCGATTTATAAAAAAAACAATGACAATTTTTTTTTGTCATCTTGTGTTCATCTTGGTGAGTGAATTTTTATGTACAAGGACTTTAGGTAAATTAAATGATACATTGAAGCTAAATAACAGAACCTACAGATTAGTAAACTCTACCGACTCAACAGCTTATAACCCATTAAGAAAAGTTTTCACCACATGCTCGTTTGTAGCCCAACTGTGTTGCAAGCGTCCTATTTCTAGCACTAAATTATTCAAAGCCTTGCAGGCCCTAAGTACATGCTGTTAGTAACTGTTGAACCTCGTGTTATTGTTTAGTTTCTTACTGTGATACAAGTTAAGAGATAAAACCGTGGTGATTCGTGGTGTGCCCCTGATATAAAACCTTCCCAGGTTTTATAAGAGAAAACATTAATGAAACTTCAGTCTCACTATCTATCTTAGGATATAGGATACACAATCTAAAAAAAACTTGTAGTACATATATAAAATCATTTCTAATTTAGATTTTCACGTAAAAATACTATCACCATTTTCGACTTTTCCGTAGATTTTTTATAAAAATTCTATCATACAAACCTTGATCTAACAATTTATAAATATACAAAGGAAAAAAAATAACCAAATGGATGAGGCCGTTTTTTAGTTTCAGCGAAATTGACAAACTGCAATCCATATTTTATTTAATAAGAGAAGGAGAACAATAAGTTAAAGGGTGTCTAGTGTCTTCCTCGCGTAGTCATAAAGTAGTTGTTTCAATAAAAAGTTTTCTCGGTATCGCAGACGAGATAAATGCAGATTCGATTTTTACGACTAGACAAGATTTTACGAGGCCAGTATTTTTTTTCTAGGTCTGGTATTAATTTACTACTAGTTTTTGTGTCTATAGATCCCTACGGGCAAGACGTTGTAATACAGTTCGTAGTCATCTCTGTTGACGGGTTTTTGAACGGTTGGAGACCGTCGTCGCTTTACGACTTTGTTACTGTACTGATACCAAAAACTTCACTTTCAACTAGAGTTTGAAGTTTGAATGTACTCTCTAATTGCTATATAGTGTCTTTCATTTTAAACTAACTTTATTCAGGAATTGAGTTAAACAAATAAATTTAAAAATATTTATGTAATGCTTTTTTTTTTTGTTATGAAAATCCCGAGAAAATCGATAAAGACTATTCTTTCGTTGCTTTTTGTATAACTTAGTCCATTCGTGATATAGCTGCGCTGCGATTGAAGGAACGTCTGTTCTCCTTGAAAATCATTATGCAACATTTCAAAAAAAATCAATAAATGATAAATTAATAATTTAAGTGAAAACTTAAATCGGCTTAGGAATTAAATTGTTACGCTTCTATTCGTTCAAACGTCCATTTACAAGCCAAAAATGAGGCCCTGTCAGTTTGCGTAGTTTAAAATGAAAGACCCTATAGATGTACCCATTTATTTTATAAGAATAAATTTGAAATAAACTTTGAATAAAATGGAAAGTAGCTATGAAAACCCTCTGCTAAAAAATACCACATAAGACAAGTGAGCTTACACAACAGTTTTTTTCCATCAAGTTTATATATAATAGTCTCCAGACTCCGGCCCAACTTCTTTATTCAATTAGGGAGTAACAAAAATTACTGCAGTGCCTATAAATCAGCCTTAACAACCTTCAGTATTATTTATTTATGTAAAATAGGCTTAAACTACCTACAGCGTTCTGGCCTTTTATGAGATGGCAGGCAAGGATGTTTTAGCCAGTTTAAGTATGTATTTATTACACGTCTAATGTTTAATAAGATAACACGTTGTAAACTTGTCGCAGCTTGTTAGAAAACTAAAAAACCTATTTTGTAAGAATAATTATTATCTAATCTTATAAGCTCAGAGTATTTAGCTTATGATAACGAGTAGATGTGGTTTCACGGATAAATTGCTCTAAATCCGAAATGGGAAAATGTCTCAGCGAAAATGACGTGAGCTAAGCTGCTTTTCCAAATCATAACAAAAGGTAAACCACCCCACTATGGGTAAGTTTTCTTTACCCGTACATTGCACCTTTTACGTGATTCAACCCACAAAGCAGGCAATGCTTTCAACACGTACCCCATATAAGTTGACCGCTGAACTATCGCATAGTCATTCTGCAGTAATGGACGGAGCTACTTTAAACTTTTAACGATCTTACAGCTAATGTTGTTTTACAAAATTCTGTAGCGAATACCTCGCACCCACTTTACTTTACGTAGCTCCACAAAAATGGCTTGGTTTGTTATCAAAGTATGAGTCTAAAACAGGCCTAAAACTCCACCACCAGAGTTGGCGTAGACCTTAAGGTCTCCGTCACGGTTTAACGACTTTTTAGGCCAGACTAACATTTTACAATGCCTCCCAAAGCACGGAAGCACTCAGTTATTATTGCCACTAGCCTACTCAGACCTATAAACTTAGTTATATAGTATATTGTCTGTGGTTATATAGACCACCAGTATTTAGAGAACTAAATGAAGCAAATCAAACCAACTGGCAGAGATTGCCTCTGTTTCAGTCAAGTGCACCATTAAAGCTAAGTTCTTTTAGTTTTCGCATCATTTTCGTTTCACCAAACTACACAGTCATCCAGCTGTTTACTTTACAAACAGTTTTCAAACTTGAACAGAAACAGCATTAGTTAGCTTTTTTAAGCGAGAGGAGCATCTGCATTACTTTCCATAAACATGATGCATATTTCATTATAGTCTGCTCGTGTGTGCAAACATAAGATTTGCAGAGCTTGTGTTTAAAAAAATACACCTCTGACTAAAGAGTGAATGTAAATCATTGCTTTCCAGTATCCAAAAAACAGACACTTTCCGTTTCGTGTAAAATTATTTCAAAAATAACAGTGCCAATACAGATTTTATTGTTGTGGGTAGGTACTTACCAGCTTAACCCAAAAAATCATGAAATTGGAGCTAATTCAAGAACTGAAAGATAATATTAAGCAGGCATTCCGTACAAGAGTCTATTATTAATTGAGTGTAACGCAAAGTTGGCTAGGTTTTAGCAATTTTTTACACAGTACCACTTTAATGAGTATCTAAATAATTAAAAATATTTGTACATACCTACGTACCTACTATATATTTTCATAATACATAATTATTAAAAGCGTCTTGTGTTTTATTTGATTAACTAAAGGTTATTTTGTTTCTGATTTGTAACGGGCTGAATCTTTGAAAACCAATCTGAATTTCTGAAGAAAAATCGATTTGAAGTTTATAAATCCGAAAACCAATTCAATTTACAATTTGAATCTTATTTACAAGCTTTACAGTTGAAAGTCAGATGACCAAAGTTTTGCGTAACTTTATCCGGTACTGTGCCTACATTACCCAAACCTTGGAACTTACGACTGCCTTTTCACCTTTTTGACATCGAAATTCCAAATCTTTTCTTTATCCCAGCTCAGAACTTTTCTGAAAATCAACAGCCATCTACTTAAGTTCTTATTGGATTAGAGCGACAAGTTTTTTTGAGTTCAATTTTAATTATACTATGCATAATTCTTTATCTTTTTACATTTTCTTCTAGATTTTCCTAAGAACTCAAATTGGTAAACAAATTTTAACTATACAGGGTGTAAAAAGACTACTACCAAAAACTGAGGGGTGCAATTAGACCATGATTCTAAACATATTTAGCGAAAAAAAAAAACGCAAAAAATTGTTGATTTAGGTCATTTTATGTTATTTCCGGTTATTTACTACTAGTACAACATAATAAGACCATACCTGCCCAATAAATTCATTTATAAAAGAAAAAAACAATTAAAACTCAAAATCCAGCAATCTACGTAAAACAACACGCCCAGTAGGTACATACGCAAGCAGTAATCTTCAAACGCGTTTTTCTCCGGATATAATATTTTTTTCGGAAAATCCTTTTGGATTTGGTTGTGTTTTGGGATGCTGTACCTACCCCTTTCGGCTTCGGTAGACGTCTTTTTACACCCTGTATGTTGGCCGTTATTTGATTTGTCGTAGCTCAAATCTTAGTACCTAGTTTAGTAGCTTAGTTTAGTTTTAGATTTGTTTAGCTTAGTTTTTGCAACAGTTTTTCAAATAATTGTTTTACTGAGGGACGTGTTACGCAAACAATGTTTTGTTCATAGAATATCATGCCAAAGCAATATATTTCAACAACAGTGTATCCTATCCTAAGCCAACGTACCGCAGCTTAAAAGCGTTTCGACGGACTCTATTGAGATTTACGATATTGGTAAAATATTTACAGAATATCAACACTTCAAATAAAGCTGTGATTTCATTTAGGAATCAATATTTTCTATTATGCGGGAGTGGAGGAAAACGCAGTATTATTTTTTACTTTTATTGAAATCAATTAAATTTAACCTTTATATGCATAGAGGTAAGGTTCACCTAGAAGACATAATATACAATATTTATTACAAATGTATTCTTCCCACCTTTTCCCGTCAAAGAAACCTATAAAAAGTAGCATACTTTATGGCTGTTCGTTGACAAGAAAATAAACCGACTTTTCCTGTCAAAGTTGCAAAGCTTCGGCTGAGCCTATCACAGAGTAAGAATATTGTAAGATGGTGATTTTTTTAGAATAAACAATCTATTTCCATCACGTTTCCATTGTTAATGTAATTCACAGATTTATACTTATCATCTAAAGCTTCGTAGAAGTAAGCCATTCATGTGTTCAGTCGCCTACAAGGAGGCGACTAGACATGAATGGCTGGTATGCAGGTATTAAAATTTTGGGATATATTCCCAACGACCACACTAACCTCTCCATAAGTAAGGTAGTTGGGAATTGGAATACTATTAATAAAATTAATTCAACAAAACCAAAATTAATTGTTCATCTGCGAACTACATTCCATAAAATCTGTAATTTCAATCAAGAGATATTGACAAAGTGTGTCAAAGCCAGTAAATTTTGCCAAAAATCAGTAAAGAAATCATGCCAATGGTTGCCATTCCTCTTCCTAGCGAGACTAATCAAAACGTATAATTTACTTGTTAGACTACTAGGCAGGCTAATGCATCCTCTACGTTTCTCCTTACTCTACGATACCATATAATCGAAGTTCACAGACGAAGTTAGAGGCTTGTGAAATTACAGCCCAGCACGACATGTGAACGAGCCTGTAGGTTGTAGACGTACTACATTTTGTATAAGACATACCTAGATAGTTGAAACCAGGTAACCTTGAGTCTAAAAATTTAAATTAGCTAAAATGTAAAATCCATGCAATTTTTATTAACTTTTGTAAGTCCTACACTCATTATTCACGAGTCGTCATCATGTTTTTAGATTATACAGGGTGTAAAAAGACGTCTACCGAAGCCGAAAGGGGTAGGTACAGCATCCCAACACACAACCAAATCCAAAAGGATTTTCCAAAAAAAAAAAAAATTATATCCGGAGAAAACAGCGTTTGAAGATTACTGTTTGCGTATGTACTGGGCGCGTTTTTATACGTAGATTGCTGGATTTTGAGTTTTAATAGTGTTTTTCTTTTATAAATGAAATTATTAGGTAGGTAGGGTCTTATTACGTCGTACTAGTAGTAAATAATTAGAAAATAAAATAAAATGACGTAGCTTATAAAAAAATGTGTTTATTTTTTTCGCTAAATATGTTCAGAATCATGGTCTGATTGAAACCCCTCAGTTTTCGGTAGCAGTCTTTTACTTTTTTTGTTCGAGAACGTTTTAATCACTTTTGGGATTCAATAGTTTACAGATTCTTTCTCTTTGATATAGATAAAAAATCATTCTTCAATCTTTTACAATCGCTCCAATAGTTTATTTTACAACCAAATTTCTTACCAAGCACTTTGTAAGGTACCGCTATGAAAGTTCAAGTAGCGATCTCCATTTGCATACCAAGTGTCATTATAAATTCCTCGCCAGCACTTGAGCCGTGATTATAATACGCTGAACTGGTATTTTTAGGGTTCCGCACCCAAAGGTTGACATACAAAACCACTAAAGCTCCTCTGTCGGTGTCTCCGTCACATACTCGTAGCTGTAGCTTTTAAACCATAAATATAGCTTGGCACTTTCACAGATATTGCTGGTGGTATTCATTACAACACTAAAAATTAAAATTAAATAATGTTTGACATTTAAATTTCCTTGTAAGGCTAGATTCTTTAACCTGGCCCTTGATTCATAATAGAGCGAAATGCATTCGGTTTGGATTCGGAATCGACCGACAGCAACCAATCACAGTGCAGGAATTGATCCGAATTTGACGATTCTTGCACTGTGATTGGTTGCTGTCGGTCGATTCCGAACCGAATGCATTCCGCTGTATTATGAATCAAGGCCCTGGGTTCATAAGAACATACTTTTTACCATTTGGGTACGGAACACTAAAAATGAAACATAGATCACGACTGTAGTCCTCAGTCATTACTTTTTTCCATTTCTTTCCTTTTTCTAGTAAGGTGCGGTAGACAACTCAACATCATTTGATAATGACTAAGGGTACTAGTGCAGTCCAAACCACTTTGTAAACCATTTGTAAATAAATACTTTTTTATTTTTCATACAATACCATCTGAACCCAAAGTAAGCAGAGCTTAGTAAAAAACCATTTCAGTGCGAGTCTGACTCGTACTTGCCCATTTTATTTTATTTTTTTAGAGACCATGGCTTGTAATAAAGGAAATAAGACACGTGGTTCAAAATATTATCTTAGTAAAACCTCTTTGTTCTTAGAGATTTTCCAAACTACTTGTTAATACTGTTTATAAACCCAAACCCTTACGGGGGATTTTAGTGAAAAACTGGCTGCAGGTATCTAAAACAATATAAGCGATTTAAATAAAACGATTTCACTGTGACCCGCAAATACAACTGAAATAAAGCCAGCTTTATTCCGAAATCCAATTCACTATAACTGATCTCGTTAAAAAAAGCCAATTCTGCTTAGTAGTTAATCTTTAATTCGTGATCCAACCCCGGCTGCGACACCGCGCCTATCCGTTTAAATGGACGGAAAAATCTAGGTGTGGCAAATTCGACCATTGTTGGGTGGTGGCTGTGAGAGCGATTAGCGGAAATGTTCTTCTACGTGATGAATAAATGTTAACTATACGCAGAAAGGTAATATAACTTTCTTTAGCAACGTGCGAGTTTGTTATGAATAAGTATTTGACTATTCCTGCTTTTGTTGGCTCACTTTTTTAACCTACTTCAAAATAAAGAGAAATTTTTATTTGTGGACCAACTGTGTCTTGTTTATTTCAAATCTCGAGGTGGTACCAAATAAATAGTATTCTTTGTAATTGATGCTTTTCCCTCATCCTCGCATATCCTCCTAATTTTCTACCTTGTCTAACATTGAAGTCGCTTTTTTTCAAAACTTTGATTTTATCTTTTGGTATCGCGTTCACTCCGACCACGCCGGCGCACGGCGTGCATTTGCGGCCTCAGAAGGACAGGCAAAGGGGATCCGCAAGCTAAATTGGACTACGGGTCACTTTGTTTCTTTCTCGCCTTGCTTTTATTCTGCGCTATAGTTATCTTATTTTCTTTGGATATCTCTATTCTGTATAGTCAGGATTAAAAGAAAATACATACGGGAAAGAGACGTTAATAGGCTCACGATTACATTCCAAAGTTATATTCAAAATTAGATTATTTTTATTCAATAAGCTTTTTCAGTGATTGATTATATTGAATCTACAAGTATAGCTAAACTCCAAAAATGAAGAAATTTAACAAGTACGTTAGACATCCACTGAATTCATCGAACATTCAAGACATTCAAATTATAAAAGTTCTCTATATAAAAGTATTTCAACTCGATTCACACAATAGATAAAAGTACTATAGTGAAAAATAAAAGCCTTAAAAATTCAGGCATTTCTGAAACCCTGACTGAAATGCATCGGTAACATTTACAAAAATCTATTCTCATCCGCATCTAAAAATGAACTTTATCGCAACCCTATAAAGTTCCATTTTGTTAGCTTTGAGTGCCAACGACCAAACGACTTGTGGATAAGATCGGCACACCTGCACAATACACGAGTTGTCTTCTTTTACTATCTTGCAACATCCGATCACTGGTTTCCTTTACGTACCTCTAAGGCACGTGTTGGAACCTTGTTTTCATTTGGAACTGTTTGAGGTTTTTTACTTCGGTTTAGTTTGCTGAAAGTACCCTTACTTTATTAACATTTTCACAGCTTTTGTGAACATCATTTGCCGTGCTTTTACTGGACTTTAGTTCGACTACATAGAACAGTGATGTTTTTGAAGTGTGTTTGTTTAGCTGCAACTGTAGCCCAAATAACTACACGGATTTTGAAATAGGCATTATACAGTTTTATTTACACAAAAATAACTAAATGAATGGCAGGTTACATTATTAATTTGTTTAACTCTTTTTGATTTATTACCTATTCTAAACTAAACCCAATAATTTATTTAAACAGGTTTTTTTCTGGACACATAATTTCTGAGACATCATTTATGCTTATTTTCAACTCGCTACAAATTCCAACTGGTCTAAAAATATTCCAAGGTTCAGGTAAAATATATTCAAATTAATAAACTAATAAATTATATTCCAAGTAATATATCCTACACACTAGTAGATAGACATAGTGGGTCGTATAACAGCAAATGGGAGCTTTATAAGCACCTCACACCCAGGTACGGGTATATATCACAATAAATAACTATGAGCCAATGCATTCCGAAATAAGCATGCCTCAGAAGGTCAATAAAGCCGCCAAGCGTGTTTATCTCGGGGGTAACAAATGTCGTAAGTTCTGCCGGAATCGATACTACCCCTGGGTGCAGTTTGTTGTACCGGACCTCATTGTTTGACTCCAACCGGATTACGAGTTCGACTGAGTGAAAAAGTTTCTTTATTTTTTGGAAACCATGTAGGGAACAGCTTAGAATTATGAAGCTTGGAATGCTTTACGGTTTGTGTTGTAGACGAAAATGTAATGCATGAATGCTCTTTGGGGTGCAATCCTAAAACCATACTCACTTACTAGCGACGTGACGAGAAGAACACAAAAGTTATCGTATCTTAAAAAATACTTACACAAGCAATAATATTGAAATGTTTCTGAAGTTGAGTAAACGTGTAATAAGTAGTACTATAGATAAAAACTACCAATTGCTACTGCTCACACCCAAATGACCCTTTGAAACTAAGGGTTGAATTATCTGAAATTAGCATAGCTATCTGCTATCGATAATGCTAATAATATTCAGGGCAATGTAAGGCGAACTATTCAACGGGCATCGGACACGCCTATACATCGATCGAGGTAGGCACACCTTGGTATCTTTGTATTTTGCTTTCGTTTATAACTACTTAGAAAGGATGGTCATCTCAAATATTTTTCTTGACAATAGGAGGTTTTGTATGTAATGACTATACGAATAGAACAATCTAAAGAAATACAGAACTTAATAGAATTTCAATAAATAGTATGCCAATAAATATTTAAACGCTTAGATATCATTTATTAGTCTTGGGAAATAACTAAAAAGCTCATGAAATTTGTGTATGCATGAATATATTTACGGAATTTGTCACATAACATTTAATTTTGACCTTTCCAGAATTCGTATAAAGCGTTTTGAGTCTACATTTTTCATACGCACTGCCAAATTGTCAAACTCATTGCATATTTTCAGAAAAGTAAATTATAGGGGTCTTCAAATCAATAGTAAATAGGTTCCTTCTAGGAAATCATGCTTCATCTTCGAACCTCACTTTTACTTAACATGAGGCAAGGTAAGGTCAAAAATGATGACATATTAATTAAAAATAATATTATGATCAAAAATAATGTAATTTATGTAATACTAATTCATTACCTCATTATTATGATATGACAAGCTTATCGATTCATGTAAGTAACCTAAATTAATAAATATTAAAAAAAAACAGAATTAAATTGCATTTATAGTCAGCGAAATAAAGTTTATTTCCTATTCAAGCCTCTTTCAAGTGGCACTAGCCAGCTAGACGTTCGTAAAATCGAATGTTTATATTATAACCTAGGGATAAACGTAAAAAAGTAATAAAATATTGCAGAGCTATCTTTATTACCTAATACAGACTTATCGGCTTAAAATATTACCCATAGGTACGAGAAATAATTTATTTTTGAATAGTGTATTCCATGTGGCATACGTACACCTGTGAACTTTACTACTTAGTGTTTGAATAAACTCTTTTGGATTCTCACAATTTTCCTATATCTTCTTCTTTTGTCCCACTATTTTACTATCTTTTAACACAGCACTTTTCATTCCGTATTTTTACAAATCGTCAAAAAAAACGTTAAGCTTACTTTGTAATTTGAGTATTAGTTTATTTATTTGGTCACCATATTTAATTTCACCATGTTTTCGCAGTAGGTAAATAGTTCACAAATTAATCATATTTATCCTTTACAATTTAAAAAAACTCTAGAAGACAATTTGAGCATAATGTTAAAAAGTTGTATCTAAAAGAAGAATCGTATCGCATAAAAGTGTGAATCTAGCTTAAATCCTAATGCGAATTGGTCTGTGGTTTCTTTTGTTTGGGCACAGGTGTGAGAATGAAGCATTAAATTCAGATACGGTTATTATTATAGCTCGAACGAAAACGCGGCAACAAAGACTTGCGAAACTTCCTTTTATTCGTTCAGATGGATTTTATCGATACCATTTGTTATTTTTAATTATCGGTTTTTGTTGCCATGTTCCACTGAAGATTTGAATGGGAACTCGTTTGTTATTGTTCGTGATGAAGTTTTTACTATTTCTAATTTAGAAAATCTTAAAGGAGGCCATTCACGCTCTATACAAGGCTGGGCCCAAAAGACAAAAGTGCCGGCCAATGAAAAAAATGACCTGACCTCTATTGGGAATGTCAATCCAAGTATTTTTTTGTACGGCACCAAATCTCTAAGTCCACTACTTCAAAAGATTTCTTAAGTTGAAAAATCTAAAACTAAATCATTTGCAAAGTAGTTGACTCAGAAAGTTGGTGCCCTAATGAAAAATACGTTGATTGACTTCCTCAATATAGTGGTGACACCTTTATTTTCGTTGGCCGGCACTTTTGACTTTTGTGACCAAAATGAATGACCTACTTTATTTAGTGAGCGCCAAAAAAAAATGTTTTCGAATAGTTTTTGTAGAAATTTAGGTTCAGCTTCAGGTTCACAGAAACAGCGACTTGATAAACGATGACGCAGCTCGTTTTTTAAATGATTTTTAATAACAATTTTACCTAAATCAAAACATTATCTAATCCTCTTGACATTTTATTTGAATTTATTCGGCAATTACGAGTATATATATTTTATATAAATTAAATTGGTTCGATAATCAAATAACTTATAAGGTGCATAAACGTACTATAAAATTTTCCTTGCATAAGATAACGAGCGATAAATGTCCCAATATTACAAATTAGTATTACAATACAAAACCGACGCGATACCGGTCGGAACTGTGCCAACACTTGGCACCAAGAATCAATTTGCAAATTACCTTAGTAAAGGTAACTGGTTTGGCTATGGCTTCTGCGGTATATAGCTAAGTTTATAGCATAAAAAGGTTCCGCAATACCACTTTATTATCACGTCTACGTTTATTAGCTTAGCTAACTTTTATCATGAGGCGATTGGCGTAATACATTGCCAATTTCACCTACGATTTTTCGTTTTAGCTTTAGGGGACAAGTTAACTGATAGTTTTCTATTAGAACTCGACAAAGCTGAGTCTTGCAATCTCAATAGAGGATTCGTAGTCGGCTACAAACTAGAGGGAGACGTTTCATTTTCGCTTTAAGTATACAGGGTGTAAAAAGACTACTAGCTAAAATTGAGGGGTTGCAATCAGACCATGATTATAATTTAGCGAAAAAAAAACGCAAAAAGAAAATTGACTTAGCTACGTCATTTAATGTCATTTTCGGTTATTTACTACTAAGGCAACATAATAAGACCATACCTACCTGATAATTTCATAATAAAAGAAAAAAACAATTAAAACCCATAAGCTAGTAATCTACGTAAAACAACGCGCCCAGTACATACACGCAAAAAGTAATCTTCAAACGCTGTTTTCTCCGGATAATATAATGATTTTTTCGGAAAATCCTTTTGGATTTAGTTGTGTGTTGGGATGCGGTACCTACCCCTTTCGGCTTCGGTAGACGTCTTTTTACACCCTGTATAAGGTTTTATAAAAACATGGTTGTGCAAAATCGTGAAATGAACTTTTAATATTTAGCATAACTATTTATGTCCCAGAGTAGGGTAGTTTAGATTAGGGAGGCCTATACCCAGCAGTGGGTGTAGTCAGGCTGTGGATGATGATGATGATGATGATTTATGTCCCATGTTAATTTATTTGTTAACTTCAGTTATATTTTATTAGAGCATCCAAGAGTATTTTTTTTCTATTAATAGAATATAAATAATTTTCTATGATTGTAATCAGTAATATAAGGTTATAAAAACAGCACACAGAAAGTGCAGGGATACCTTTCCTTATAAAACTCAACGAAAAACAACAAAATTTTTCAAACTTAAAAGCCAGCAAAAGTTCTCGTTATTTCTTCGAAAACTTTTAATAAAAATCTACCGAACCGGGCTATTATTAGTTAAGAATAATGGCCAAATGAACCATTGTTTCGTTGCCAACATTCGTTTAGAGCAGGCTCATTTTCTCAAAAACCAATATAGCATTGCATTGCAATTGCAATATCAATAATCAATTGGCGCATTCTTGGCTTCGGTTCAACTCCATTACGTCTATCTACATACATACTATTATAAAACTGCTCCAGGGTTATGAGTATGTCTGTATCGAAGATGCTTTTGCAAAATGATTAGTTATAGACTTCACGTCAAAAAATCTGTTTTTAAGTATTTAACTGATTTGAAAGAAATTTAAAAGAGCATGATTAAATATACAGGGTGAAAAAGACTACTAGCGAAAACTGACGGGTTGCAATCAGACCATGATTCTAAACATATTTAGCGAAAAAAAAAACGCAAAAACATTTTTGACTTGGCTACGTCATTTTATGTTATTTCCGGTTATTTGCTACTCGTACAACATAATAAGACGTATGTTCTTATTATGTTGTACCCAATAATTTCATTTATAAAAGAAAAAAACAGTTAAAACTCAAAATCCAAACTACGTAAAACAACGCGCCCAGATACGCAAAGAGTAATCTCCAAATGCTGTTTTCTCTGGATATAATGATTTTTTCGGAAAATCCTTTTGGATTTGGTTGTGTATTGGGATGCTAACTACCCCTTTCGGCTTCGTTAGATGTTTTTTTACACCCTGTATATTTAAATCATAAAATAAACAATGAAATTATTGAAATAGCAGTTAAGAGCCAAAGCTATAAGCTTAGCGAGGTATCAAGATGTAAGGGGTAAGTAAGTAAAACTAAACTGGAAAATGGCCGACCCTAGCACGCTAAAACGTAGCAGATTCAAATGTATTGCATATCCTTTTGTATTGCATCTGGCTTCGTCTAGGATCCACTTTGCTCACATAGTGGATAGTGTTTTGTTGATATGAATTTGTCTAGATCCCGAAGAATTATTTCCAGTTAGGGAAATGGAGTTTTGCGGGTATCACAGCTGAATTTATTTTATGCTGTTCGATGTTCAATTTTTCAACATACTGGGTAATAGTAGGTATAATACACACAATCGTTCTTTAGCTCTCTAAAGTGCAGAACCCATTTTTGTTGACGCCTAAAATCGTGCAAACCTGCGCATGTCTATTGCACCTAACTTAGCTAAAGATCCGTTGTGCTTAGTATAATTAGACGGTTTGATTGTTACTTGTTTCAAATAATCGATTTTTTAAGACTATTTATCCTAATTTACCAACAATTTATAAAAGCCATTACTAATAAACTTGACATAAAGTTATGTCATGCATAAACTAAAAAATTGTATGGTTATTCATGGCTATGCATAACCATGAAAGGGCAATAGAGTTGTACCCTGTTCTAACTTAATTTTATTATAGTCACCTAACCTAGCCCAGGGCAGACTTTCAATCTAAGCTTTTGTTATAGTAAATTCACATTTTCGAAACTTTTTACTAAACATTGCTTGTCTTTATTCAACACTCCCTTTAGTCAATTTTCGTCTGACAGACAGGCGTGACGTAGTTACTTTCAGTTAAACTGTTGTGTCGAAGAATGAGCATATTTCTAAGCGCTCCCATATCATACCCAAATAATATTTATTTTAGTGAAAAGTGTTTTTCATTTTAAATTTTACGGTCCAATTGTTATTTTGTTGATGCTGCACACAGCATCGTTGTCAAAACACGTCATATTACCTAAATATCGTTATTTATACTGGTTCCGT
The DNA here is from genome assembly GCA_951394285.1 of Epirrhoe tristata. NCBI lineage: Eukaryota > Metazoa > Arthropoda > Insecta > Lepidoptera > Geometridae > Epirrhoe > Epirrhoe tristata. The sequence goes on from OX596145.1 coordinate 6,740,614, forward strand.
AATACCGTGTTGTATGTGAACTTGCTCATATAACATTGTCAACTAAATAAAACCATTGTTAAAAACAGTTTTTTTGGAACGAAGTTTCTTTTCAGACGGTATCGGATGGGGGCTAGACGAAAAAAACAGTTTGATTTTTTTGTCACGACCCATTGTAATGTCAAATCACAGAGCGAAGTGCGCAGCCGCGAAACAGTCCATTTGTGTCCATTGATTGTTACATTGTTAGTATGGAAGAGCGTTTCTAGGATTTTATAAATTATTTGGGAAATTCCAAAATGTCAAAGTTAAAACTTCGTTCCAACCGAGTGTTCCACTACATGACGGTCACGTACTTTTTTATAAATGAACCAGTTGAACGTTTGTTTCCGAATAAAGTATTACTTACTCAGATTTCACAATTATATGATTTGATAATTTATTCCAAGATTATTTTAAATATTTTATAATAAAAATTGTTGTAAAGGAAGGAAAAATAGGATTTGACTTTAACACACACACTTATGAATATTTTCAAACATTACATGCATTTTAATATAAAAATTATGAAAAGTTTATGCCCTCGATATAGATTCAATCTTTGAACTACGAGTACTTCAAATTTGTACTGAAGTTATTTTATAAATCAGTTCTTCAGAGCTCTTGGAAATATACCGTCGTATAGCCTACTAACAGTTTCATATTCTGTGGCCATGACCTCAAACTGATCGCTCACCGTGACTCACAGAATCGCTAATTTTCGTATCACGATCTTCACAAATCGGAACTTCGCTGCGTGCGTAAATAAGCATGTTCAAATTAGACTTGATTAAGAAAGATGATGGAATTTTCGATGGTAATGTATTGATAAATCTATTCATTGAACCTCACTCTCTTGTCTGTAAGCCTTAGTTTGTATATTTTTACTCTTAATGAAATATTATGCATTTCTATGCTTACAATAAGAGTAACTTATAGGCTATTTTCATCTGATTAATAAGGAGGTGAAACCAATACAACTACAAATATACCTACACTTCTTAGTTACGTGATTCATACAAATTATTTCGCTCGGCAGCATACCTCAAAACTCATCAAATTACTTACGCCTTACAGTTTTCCTAGTAACCATCAATGAATTCCACAAAACTAACGTTAATTTTGACACAGCAGTCCCTAAAGGAACTTAATAAATTAGTTAAGGGACTGAATTCCTAATATAGAAATGGAAAGTTGTGTCTTTGGGGATCGCGACACAGAATTAAAATAGGATCAAAAAACGAAGGATCACTAGGAAAATGTCGTTGGCATCATGAAAAATACATGCAAACGATTTTAGATCTTAGCATAAGGCAGTAAGGTTACTTTTCATTTAAGTATTGAAAATACTGTCTGCTATCAGTCCGCGACAAAACGCAAGCTATTTTGAGCCTAATGGAAATGTAGAAGAGTTCAAATTTAAAAGGGTATCAAATAGATGACGGTATGTAAGTGAACTAGTTGGAACTTTGGGGTTCGAGGTAGGCAGAAGAACCGAGTAGTTGGGGAACTTTAATTTAATCAGAAGGCTTGCCCGTTATTTATACAATTTCATTAGCTTCGGATAAGTGCTTCGTAAAAGGAACGGTAGATTATAAAAGGATTCAGGTAAAATTTTTTCGTGACTATAACGTTCTTGCCCTTGATACCAACAAAATTAAGAAAACTCTTTCTTTGGTAGATATTCATTATCTTATTAGAAGGGAATTACTTACACAATAAAACAACTTTTCCATTTAGAGGTAAAAACTTTACAAGTATTACGTTTTTACGAGTTTTTCATTACCTCATTTCAAATTCATTACCCAAGTACCAATTTGCTAACTTTTACTATCGATTTTATTGTCGTATTCCGGGATTGACCAAACTATGATCTTTATGTACACCCTCGACCAAACATTATTATTATAAGGTGGCGCATTCGCATGCGTCAGATCGCATCCGACAAGGACGCACCTATTTCATTAGCTATGTGCTAGAGTGAGACGTGGGTTCGCATTCGCATGCGAATGCGTCGGTGTACTAACAGGGTTAAGCAAAAAAGTAAGCTGCTTTGTCTTTTTTGGTAGGTATGCTTAGGTAAAATAGTTTCACCGAGAATGTACAGACTATAAAAAACGCTTGCTAGGCGGCAGGTGACGAATGTCGTGTTTGTCAACGCCACGCCTTCATCATTTATGACACGAATATTTTTAAATTAGGGGGCGTTTTACTTTACTACGTTCCTGCTTTTGCTGGAATGTAGTAAAATATTGGTTTACCGGGGTTTCTGGTGTAGGATTTTTAAATATTTTTTCTTGTTATTTTTTCAATAGTGATTAACATACATACTGAACGCCAATTTATTCTATGGTAACGCGTTGAGTATGAACTTACCTGAAAACAAAAAAATATTAATAAAAAAAGCGTGTTAGAAAGGGTTAAAATAACTAATTTAATACTACATTTCATAAACGACTGTAAACACATTTGTAGGTACCTACCGTTTTCTAGCAAAAAGAAACGAAACCTGATTATTATTTTGCCCCTAAAGCGCGTATTCAGATAATTTGATGTCCAAACGAATAGTCAGATTCAATTCTACTATTCGTATAGCATCTGTATGTGCCAAAAATGTTTTTATCATCTAAATGTGGAACTAAGACTTGTCACATATTTGACACATATCTAAATTTTGAAGGAGCTACATGTATTTTGCAATTCACTCAATTCCAAATTTTAATCAGCAGTCATTATAAAGGCAGATTTTCGTTTTCGACACGAAACACGAAGGGCAATGTCACAAAAGCCGGCTCTTCGTCACAGATTCGGGAACAATTCCGGGATCAGAACCTTTGTTCCCGCAGCCCCTTTGTCGATGGTTCACAATAAAATTTTATCCCGGAAACCTATCCGCCGTTACCTTTTATTATAATGTTGCAGCTTTCCGGGTACTTTTCAGTGGGTCCATTGTTGGCGGCCATAATGGGAGTCGACCTTTTTATTCCGCTAGATTTTTGAACAGAGGTGATATAGTTTATTAAAGCCTTTTTAGTGAACTATCTTATTGTTACAATTTTTTTGCAATTTAACAATGAATTCAGTAACCTTGACCTTTTGTACCAATTTGTGAATTTCAATTTACGTAATTGTAGTGTAGCTTCTAAGTTGTAAAGCATCAAAAGATCTTGATTGCACCGCATCTAGAGGATACAGTCACAATCCCGTTTCGATGTACTTTTTAATGTTTATAATTTGTAAAAGGGGTTCCATGCTTAAACCATCTATTTAATTATGATGATCTCATAACATGGTATCGTAGATTCCTCAAAGCATTATTGCAGAGGAAAGCGTCGGTGTGGTATGCGCCCCCATTCTTTGCGTGTCGGTATGCGTCTGGTTTTGCGATATTTATTAATATTCAGTACGTGGCGGCTTGTGGAGTCCGGGATGGTGGAAAATTTGAAAGGTTCCGTTCATTGTCAAAGATGTTACTTTCAGATTCAATAAAATGAAAATGACTCAGTGAAATTTCATACATTTTCTCCGCAAGCAGCTCTTGCTACATCATCATAATAGAAACGAGAAGGTGAAAAGTAAAGATGCATCAAATATAATTAACATAGATCTTTAACAATAGTAAAACAATGTAACCATGTAAATTAAATTAATTTGAACGGTGAATTTTAACAGAACTGTTACACTTACACTTACACAACGGAAATGTCATAAAAGTCTCAAAAAATTTAGTTCAGAGATTTATTTCTGGCTATCGTTTTGCAAAATAAGGTTTTATCGAAATAGAATAAGACTCAAACAAATCACGGCAAATTTAATTATTATACAAAGTGGGGTGCGCCTATCTGGTATCGCCTGAGGCATCAGACTGTAATTGATTAATATGTACCCTTCAGTCTTTGAAGCTAGCTGTGTAGAAAGATACTTAAAAAAAAGAAATGGACTAGTAGGTATTACTACTGTTTTCAAGGCAAGGTAGGTAGAAAGAAGAAACAGAAACAAGATTAAAACTGTATCTCACCGTTTTCTCAGATAAGGTAAATCAAGATGATATAATTCCCAACGACCCCACTAACCTCCCCACTAGTGGGGTAGTTGAGAATAAAAAGCCCCAACGATCCCAGATTTATGGTGTTTTAAAAAAATTAAATTGGAAATCGACTTTTGTTGCTGACTGTATAATCTACAAGATGTGCATTAATCTGGTTGAATATTTTTCATGCGTAAACAATGTAAGTTAACGTATACGAGTAGTAGTTATGTGGTATTATGAGTTTTTAAGAGACGTAATGTGACAAAAAAGAAAAATTGAAAGAGATAAAAATAGCAAAGGAAAGAGATAAAATTAGTAAATAAATTCAAAATAAATATTTTTCAGTGTTTGATCATATTATATGCACATGACAGCTTGACGCCCTGAGTCACACCGCGTTTCGAGTCAAACATTGAAGTCGGTTTTCTTTTTAGTATAAAAACGTAATTATTACATTAGTTTTTCCGTGATCATGGCGTGTGCAACTGCGCCAAACTATCAGGAAACTCCAAAAAAAATTAATCATGGTAAATATCCCGTTAAAAGTGTTAATAGTAAAAATTAAGTGACGACTAGCCAATGAATAAAACTAGTTTTTATGTAGTTCAACGATTACAATTCTAACATAAAACATTTACTGAAAATGTTTGTATACAAATTAGAAAGGGATGTAATAAAGTTTACACTTTTATTGGGTAATAATTTTAATTAGCAGAATCGTAAGAGCCATTTGACATCCAGGGGAACCCATAATAATTATTTCCGAGTCCCTTTACAGCGTTGCAATAATTATTTACACAATTTCTAAGCTTTGATCTTTATTATTTAAATGCGAAATAAACAAAACAACAATGAAAACCGAATGGTTTGACTATAAAGTATAACTTGTTTAATTACTTACTAAAATTTTACTGCAGCCATTTATTTAGACTCGCAGTAGATGTTACTTGACGTTTGGTGTAAAATCCCGCCCCTACTTTTTGTTTGTAAATACATACATATTATAGATAGAAACACCCAGACCCGAGACAAATATCTGTAGGTCATACACAAACATTTGTCCCGCGGCGGGGATCGAACCCGCAACGTTTTGTATCGCAGGCGGACCTTCGGTCACTGCGCCACAGAGGTCGTCTAAAAAAAAACATTATAATAAATACAAAAAATGATTAAGGTCTAAAGGCTGTATCATCATCATCATCAACATCCGCGGCCAATAATATCCCACTGCTGGGTATAGGCCTATATAGTATAAATAGGTATATGCTGGGTATAGCTGTATCACTTGAAGTAATACGAAAGAAAAAGAAGATCTCAATTAAGGTATACAGTCTACAAGGTATGTTATGCGTTTTTATTTGTTACTAGCTGACCCGCGCGACTTCGTCTGCGCATTATTCGGTCCAGCCGTTCACGCGTATTGGCGTGACCAAGGGATATAAGGATTAATTTTTTCCGCGCAATTTTTAAAACATTTTCTGTCATAAGAACCTTCTCCTGACAATAACAAACACAACAAAAAAAATTTAATGAAATCGGTCCAGCCGTTCACGCGTGATCCCGTGACCAAGGGAAAAAGGGATTCATTTTTATATATAAGATAAATAACGTACAATTCGTTCTCTGTGTGAAAAAAATACAAATAAAAATGAAGGTCTATTAAAATTACTCAATGGTTTCATCTTTTCTTTACGTTTTCTTTTCGTTCGAATAAAATTATCATGCAAATGACTGAACAAGAATATTCGTAAAGTCCAAATCGCTTTGAGCATTTTATTCAAGGAGGGAATCGTCTACCAAAATTGCAATTAAAGTCAAAGGAGCCCGGTCTTAGAGGAGCAATGTACCGTGATCTGGGGCATGTAAACGTATTAGCACGTTGTAAGTTATAAGAGAACGCGAATAGGGATTTACATCCTTTAGTAGCATTTTGGGAGTATCAAGCTTTTTTTTTTCATTTTTCAATGAAATACCTAAGTGTGGTTTAATACTATAAAAATATATATTATTTAAAGAGCCGTGTTGGCCGAATGGGGTTGTACCTCAACTTTCAATCCGAAGGTTGTGGGTTCGAATCCCGGCCGTGCATCAATGGATTTTGCGTTTCGTAAAATTTATATGCGCTTTAACACGTGCTCTAAACGATGAAGGAAAACATCGTGAGGAAACCAGTTAGTGTTCGTGTAGTGGCGGCGTGTAGTGGCGGCGATGGGCTTGCAACCTGTCACGTATGGAATACTAACTTCTGCAAGATGTGGGCATGTATCAAATATGTGTTTGGACATGCCTCTGACTACCCTCCTTAGACATCTTCAAAGGATCTGGAATGAGTAACATAAAATGATCTGAGAGAATGTCTACCGCACCTTGGGGATACAGTCGTAAACCTGTTTACGTTTTACGTTTATTTAAAGATGTCTAAGGGAGTAGATGGTGCATGTCTTGAAATTGTATGTCTATTTATTAAAAGCTTTTAATTAACTTGCAATGTTTGTATGTATGTTTGTCCGAGTCAAATCTAGCAAGCTTAATTTGACCCACTTCCCGGTGTCAGATTGAGCTGAATTTCGGTACACTTATGAGGTGACAATGCGGTGCATAATATGGTGACAGTGAGCTGATCAACGGAACTCCTCAGAAAATAGGCCGATTGAGTTGAAACTCGGTTTATCGATCGAGTATCATCAAACATTTTTAAATATGATTACAGAGGAACTAGAACTAGTAGCCGTTCAATGGAACTCCTCCTGAATAATAGTATAATATCCTTGTTTGAGCTCATAATAAATCAGCTCACGGTCACCTATTAAAAGCTTGTACCTATTGGAAAAAAAAAAAAATTGTTTTCGTCATGAGATCAGCAATTACCGTGCCCTAGCAAGAAAAGACCCATCGATTAAAATAAAACTTTATTCTATTCTATTATATATGGCAACAGGTCACCCTTTCACATTAAGACGCACAGCGTCCCTTAGCTTCGACGATCTATTTCTAACGACTCAGCAAGATACGAGAGTGCTTTTTGCTATAGCTTAAAATACAACTGGTATACCATAAAAATTAAAGCTACATTTTCCCACAAAAATGTCAGCAACTCGTCATATTAATGAATTGTACACAAAAAGTTATTCAGGAGCGTTTAAGCTCGCCCGTGCACGCAATGATCACTAGCCAGGTAATTGCTATAATTGTGCAAGTTACGGCCGGTAATAATATTTAGCGGACTTTAAAATATTGCGAGCTTTTATTGTAATTAATTTGACGTCATGCGGTTCAAATAGAAACTAGCCGTAAAACAAAAACGGTATGCACAAAAGATTTTAATTTTCATAGTTTTCCACTATTAGTTATAATTTTTTTTTAACTAATTTGAAAAGGTTTTTATAAAAAATCTTATTCCTGGATAAGATAAAATGACTTATTAAAAAAATACCTGAATTCACCTCAAAACAATTCTATTTAACTATTACTATACATATTTCCTTGAATAGTATTGAATCGATGTATTTTAAATCGATACAAATAGTTTATACTACTTAAATATCTAATTATTTATACATATTATAATTTGTTGGCATTTTAATGTATAGTTGCAAAAATTAATATGGTAACATTTATTTTGTATTCATTGGTAGATTATACTTTGAACATGGCAACACTTAATGCTTCAGCATAAAAGCCTGAACGCCTCAGAATCTTTGTCTTTTCACTGCTGCCTGCCTTGGAGTAAGAACCTAGCTATAATACCTACCTTCCTCGTATTGGTCATATTTAATTTCAATATACGTATCAACGTATTTTATAACGTAACTCTGCATTTTTCTTTTTCCCGTAATCCTAATTTCCAATAGGTTATGGGCCCAGTAGTCTAGCTAAAGTATCTTCATAAAATCACGTGTTTTCCCAATCGTCATGGATAACCTAAAAAAAGAAGAGAAACATCCAACCATTCAACGGAGAAAAATATAGCGTGTGGAAGTTTCGTATTCGTGCGCTATTGGCAGAACTGGATGTCGTCAAGGTCATCAACGAAGAACCCGTGTTACGAAACGAGGCTTGGGAAAAGCAAAACCAAACTGCGAAAAGCGTGATCGTCGAGTATTTGGCTGACTCCTTCCTCAGTTTCGCCAAAGAAGAACTGACCGCCAAAGCCATCTTGGAGAACCTGGACGCCTTGTACGAGAGAAAAAGTCTAGCCACGCAGCTGGCAATACGGAAGAAGCTGCTAAGCTTGAAGCTGCAAGGTGACATTCCACTAGTCAAACATTTCACGATTTTTGACGACCTAATGACAGAGCTGTTGGCCGCTGGAGCGAAGCTTGAAGAAACCGATAAGGTATCTCATTTACTTCTAACACTCCCGACATCATACGATGGCGTCATCACGGCAATTGAAACATTATCAGAAGATAATTTAACGCTAGCCTTTGTAAAAACAAGATTGTTAGACCACGAGGTGAAGTTGAAAAATGAGGGTACCGACACTTCGAAAAAGGTACTTCACGCCGAGTCCAATGAAAGTCGATTTGATCAAAAATTCTACAAACAGAATTTCAAGGCTACCAAGAAATTCGTGAGGTGCCACCATTGTGGGCGGAAGGGCCACATGAAGAAGGACTGCTACTACTTCAATCGTCGAGACTATCAACAAAAATTTAACCGGCCGAGGCAACCCAACCACCAGCGAAAACCGGCAAAACCGGCGGACCGGTATCGTACGATTCAAGCGGTGGAGCTGACCGAGGGGGCGATATCCCATGAAGCCTCTGGATTCGCATTCATGTCCGGAAATTACGAAGCTAGTGTAAACGAGCAGCAACTAACATTCCTGTTAGATTCCGGAGCATCAGACCACATCGTTAATAGGGAAGACCTTTTCAGTACCTTTACCACTTTAAATACACCGTTTCTAATTTCAGTTGCTAAGCACGGTGAATTCATTTCGGCTACCAAACGTGGGACATTGCAAGTAATTAGCGACACAGGCATCAACGGTACACTGGAGGACGTGCTGTTCTGTCCTGAGGCACCCTACAACCTGCTGTCGGTGTCGAGGATGCAACGTGCCGGGCTGACCATCACCTTCGATCAGCACGGAACGAATATCAGTAAGGACGGTACAATACTGATGCGAGGTAAGGCAATTAATAATTTAATTTCGGTAGATTTCAAAGTTAATCGATCTGTTTCTCATTTATGCACTAAGAATAAAAATAATTATGACTTGTGGCATCAAAGATTAGGTCATATAAGTAAACAAAAGTTTTTGTGTTTGAAAAATAATTGTATGACTAATGACGGTAGTTTAATTGAATCAGTAACTCCGAACGAAAATCTTTGTGAAGCATGCATAAACGGGAAACAGTCTCGTTTGCCATTTAATATAGCTAAAGATAAAAGTTATATCAAACGACTATTATTTGTTGTTCATACTGATGTTTGTGGGCCGATCACTCCTTCTTCAATTGACAATAAGAGTTACTTTGTGTTGTTCGTAGATCAATTTACTCACTACTGTGTTGTGTACCTGATAGCCTATAAATCAGATGTGTTTTCAGTCTTTAAAGATTTCGTAGCAAAAAGTGAGGCAAAATTCAATTTAAAATTGGTAAATTTGTACTGTGATAATGGGCGGGAGTATTTGTCTAATGAAATGAAAGAATACTGTGTGTCTCGGGGAATTTCTTATCATTTTACTGTTCCTAGAACACCTCAACAAAATGGGGTTTCGGAACGTATGGTTAGAACAATAACAGAAAAAGCCCGTGCTATGGTTAGTGGTGCTAGTTTACCAAAGTATTTTTGGGGTGATGCAGTATTAACTGCAGTGTATTTGATAAATATTACGCCTACCCGGGCTTTGCAACAAAATAAAACTCCCTTTGAATTGTGGCACGATAAAAGACCCGAAATTAAATATTTAAAGGTTTTTGGTTCTACCGTGTATGTACATAATAAAACCAGTAAGAGTAAGTTCGATGAAAAATCATGGAAGGGTATACTGGTAGGTTTTGTACCGAATGGCTATAAGGTATGGAACACAGACCGTGAAAAATATGAAACAGTTCGGGATGTCATAGTAGATGAAGTTAATTTTCTGCAGTCAAGGCCTAAGTTGCAAAATACTGAATTGATATCAGTATCTGGGTCACCGGAACCTCTAGGCTGTGATAGTTCAAAATCTGATATACCTAAACCTGATAGTTCGAAATCGGGTAGTTCGAAATCAGTTGAAACGAAATCGGGTAATTCGAAATCCGATATTAATATGCCTAAACCGGATAGTTTAAAATCGGGTAGTTTGAAATCAGTTGAAAATAAATCGGGTAATTTGAAATCCGATATTTCTAAACCTGATACTCGTAGTTTAAAATCGGGTAGTTTGAAAACTGATGAGTTTATTTCTGGTTGTAAGATTCGTAAGCTAAACGATTCAAATAGTATGACAAAGCCGATTGTTGCCGATGAAACAAGTACGAGTGAAACTTGTAGTTCCGATCATGACATCGGTGATTCTTGTCAGTTGAGGAGGAGTGCTAGGATAAAAGGTCGTACACCGATTTCGTACAAAGAAATTGATGATGTTCTATTGTGTGCTCAGTCTGTTAGTTACGAAGTACCTACTTCATTTAGTGAGATTAAAAATCGGGAAGATAGAACTCGATGGGAAGGTGCAATTAGAGATGAATTAGATTCACATTTAGCCAATAATACTTGGACGTTAGTGCCTGAACCCGAAAATAAGAACGTAATAGATTCTAAATGGGTTTTTAGTATTAAAAATGATGAATTTGGTAATCCAATAAGATTTAAGGCACGCCTAGTTGCCAGGGGTTTTAGTCAGGAATATTTAACTGATTACAATGAAACTTTTGCGCCAGTAGCTCGTATAGCAAGTTTTAGATTAATGATTAGCCTTGCAAATCAATTTAATTTATTGGTACATCATATGGATGTAAAAACTGCATTTTTAAATGGCATTCTGAAGGAAGAAATTTATATGAAAGTGCCAGATGGTGTATATAGCAAAAGTGGTTATGTCTGTAAATTAAATAAAGCTTTGTATGGATTAAAACAAGCTGCTAGGTGTTGGTTTGAATTATTTGATCAGTGTCTGAAAGAAAAGGGGTTTGTAAACTCATCGGTCGATAGATGTATTTATATTTTAGATAAGGGTGATATATGTAGAAATGTATATGTGCTATTGTATGTCGATGATCTCGTCTTGGTCTGTGCTGACAATCAAACAATGGTTAGTCTGAAGAATTATTTGATGAGTAAATTTAAAATGATTGATTTAAACGCCATTAAATTATTTCTAGGCATTAAAATCACTCGAAATAATGACTCTGTAACTTTAGATCAAAGTTCATACATAAAATCGATTTTAGAAAAATTTGGTATGTCTGACTGTAATCCGGTCAGTACTCCTTTAGAGGTTAAGCCAAATTATGAAGCTCTAAACTTAGATAGTGAGTATAGTGCACCCTGTCGTAACCTTATTGGTTGTTTGATGTATGTTATGTTGTGTACGCGCCCTGATTTAAGCGTTAGTGTAAATATTTTGAGCAGATACACGAACAAAAATAATAAAGAGTTGTGGCAATGTCTCAAGAGAGTGCTTAGGTATTTGAAAGGCACTGTAACATTAAAACTAACGTACAAAAGATGCAATAATTATGAACATATTTTATGTGGTTATGTAGATTCAGATTGGGGTGGCAATGATGTAAATGATAGAAGAAGTACTTCAGGTTATTTATTTAAACTGTTTAATAGATGTACAATAACTTGGAATACAAAGAGACAAATATCTGTTGCGGCTTCTTCGACTGAGGCCGAGTACATGGCATTGTTTGAAGCTGTGAAAGAAGCATTGTGGTTAAAGTCTCTTATGATAAATGTTAAAATTGATATTGTCAGTCCAATACCTATTTTTGAAGACAATAATGGATGTATATGTATAGCAAATAATCCTACGAGCCATAAGAGGTCAAAACATATTGACATAAAGTACCATTTCTCTAGAGAACAGGTTGAAAACAATGTAATAAAATTGTTGTATCTTCCCACAGGTGAGCAGACAGCCGATATGTTAACTAAGCCGCTGCCGATTGTCGCGTTTCGACAGTTCAGAGATGAAGTGGGTTTATGTTTGTAGATGTATCTCTAGGTACTTATGTTGATTTTGTTTTTAAAATGTTTGTTGATTTACATTGTTTTGTTAAATGCATAATTTAAGTGTTAAATGCATAGTTTAAGTTTTGAATGAATAATGTATGTTTAAAATGCATAATTTAAGTTCATGGTCTGATTAGGTTTTACTGGGTTTCCCTAATCCTTGCAACAAATGTTGGACCATAAGTATTGTAATTTTCCCCAGAAAATACTTGGAAGGTTTTTAATGTTGGATAGGTAGAAAACTAGGATGATTGTAAATAGTTTGTGATTAATTTTTGAGGGGGCGTGTTGGCATTTTAATGTATAGTTGCAAAAATTAATATGGTAACATTTATTTTGTATTCATTGGTAGATTATACTTTGAACATGGCAACACTTAATGCTTCAGCATAAAAGCCTGAACGCCTCAGAATCTTTGTCTTTTCACTGCTGCCTGCCTTGGAGTAAGAACCTAGCTATAATACCTACCTTCCTCGTATTGGTCATATTTAATTTCAATATACGTATCAACGTATTTTATAACGTAACTCTGCATTTTTCTTTTTCCCGTAATCCTAATTTCCAATATAATTATTTGAGATTTGAGATTCTTAAAATAATATTAATGAAAAATATCTGCCCCCGTTATTAAAATTTATATTAAAAAACCTTTTAAACCTAGGCTTAGCTGAAAAGTTGATCAAACAAAGCCGCTAAAGCAAAAAATAACCGAAAACTGAACTTCATTAAAATCGGATGATGTCATGTACTCGTGCAGGATTACCATCCGCTATCAACAAACGCTATTAATATTATCCACTCATATGTTTGGATCTAGGTTAAACTATTTTTGGGTTGGACTATTCAGTAAGTAATTAAAATTGGTGTCCAATTTTGAATTGCAGTGCTATGATACTATTGTTAAATTTGGGCAAAATGTGAGTTGTGCCTAAACTAACTGCCTGACTTATAATAAGACTAAACTCTAGAAATTCAATGATGTACAACCGGGAATCGAACCTAGGACCACAAGGTCGAGGAAATACCGCTCAGCCAATGATTCATTATAAAAGAATTTACGAAATCGTTTTTACTACTCCAAATAATGAATAGACTATTATTCACGTTATGACGAAGTAGTAAAAGTGCCTATAAAATTATGAGCATTATAGTGAGGCCACAAAACGCTCACCCATCTCGTAATCGTATTTACCCTCACGAAGTCAAATGCTAAAGTTTTCATTGAATTGCTCTTTTCAAATAATTCAGGGTAAACAAGTTGTTTACTTAGGCTCCCTGAAGGAGGTTCAAGAAGCACCGGGACGGACAAAGTAAAGTCAAAAACATCAAATAAAATAACATTACACGTCGCATTTCTAACTATACTGTTCAAATACATCGACTTCACTCGCATGTAGACTACATGCGAGTGAATAAATAATATAAGAAGTAAAGATAGTTTGGACGTAGGACGTTATCTCTATGAAGTTTTGTCAGTTAACATTCATTTCAAATCAAGCGTCAATCTTTTACGGGTTTGTAAGTAGAACTATGACAGACAAATGAGTGGATGGATGTATAGACAGATAGACAGCGAAGCTTTATATTAGTGTCTTGGCACCCTTTAGGTACGGAACTATGAAGATTAATCTTTAAATTATATCCGGACACGTCCCGTAGCATTAAAAATGGCTCCCTTAAAGTGCTATATAAAGTAGTGTTTACCCTCCGGATATATTGAAACATCGTGTACTTTACGTTTAATGGTAATTGAAATTTCAAATATTTGTATTGTGTTTGTTACTAATTATTAACTGGAAAATTGTATGAAAACATTGCTTTGAACTTAATTAAATTTTGGTACAGACGTTAAGACAGGGTTTCAATTGTGGATGTTTAAGTAAAGAAGGCTGAAACATTTTGTTGGTAAATAAATATCACATATAATAATCTATTAAACGAATATTTTTGCGGTTTTTTTTGATCAAGCACAACTGCGAACTTTTTGATATAGTATAAATAATGCTGGTATTTTCACACAGCATTATCTAGCCCCAAACTAAGCAGAGCTTGTATTTATTATGGGAACCAGATAACTGATATACTACTTATATACTTTTGTTTGTAAATACATACATAGAAACACCCAGGTCCGAGACAAATATCTGTAGGTCATACTAATCACACATTAAATGCCACGATTATATCGTTTCAGATTTTAAAGCTAAAATGTTTGCAAAAACAACACAGCTTTTGCATCGATTTTATAAAGTTTCCTGCAAACAAGCTGCATCCTCGAAGCTCGAAAGTTCTTCAATTGGTCTTAATTAAAGGAAAACAAGCACGTACGTACTATCAGCGAGATAGCAGTATTGGCATTGCGGTTGGAAAGTGCCTGTTCGAATTAAAAAAAAACTATTCAAATTACAAACTGTAATAGATTTTTTCATCATCATTTTGTAATTTAATGCTCCATTAAGCCTACTTCTGAATATAGGCCTCCCTTTGTTTGTGCATCACGTTATTTTTTTATAAATGTTTTCTAAGGAATATAAGGTCTGGTCTAGCAATGTCTGCAACGTGACGTTAGTTAAAAGTAAATTGGAATAATACTTATACTTTACTAGGTAAAAGTGAATTGGATGAGTAGATTGTGATCTTAGAGAGTGCAAAAAAGGAGCCATTTGTCGCGCACTCAAAATCTATTTAGGTACACGGATTTGAAAGATCTAGTTGACAAGGAAAATAATGAAGAACTTCTAACTTTTATAATAAAAATAAAATAATATCAAACTAAAGACTTTAAGGAGCAAACTTGCTGCTCAACTAAAACACTTAAACGAGTCACGTTGACTCAAGAAACTGACAGTCAATAATGTCTCTAAATTAATGTCAGAGCGTGCTACAAGTAAATGGAGCTGAAAACGCACGTGTGGCGTGTAACACATACCTGCCAATAGATGATCATTTCAGCTGTCAAATGGGAATTCCATTTTCTTTTGTTGTACAAAAAGTCGAAGAATCCTATCTATTCTCGTCGATGCCGAGTCTAAAAACTGAGTACACTCGTACATTAATGTTGCTGTCAATGATTCGTATTGACAGCACCATTAGATACACTTGAGTCTAGGTTAAGAAAATTCCTTTTTTACTACTAAGCCTCTGCTGTTCGTCCGTCCGTTTGTCACAAGGCTGTCTTTTGAATCATAATAGATGGAATTTTCACGTAATGTGTCTCACTGTACGAGTAGCCCCAATACAACAAAGGTTTAGAATAAGAGGGATGTTTTTTTAACGATTCATTTCAACTAGTGTCTGTTAGGTTATTAAAATGTATTATCAAAGGATCAGCATTGCCATCCAGCGTGGTAATGCCGCCACTGTTTTGGGCACGCTTCCGACTGATAGTGACTTGGATCAGTTGAGCTATCTAGAGATCGTTTCTAACGATCCTTAGATAGCTTGACTAATCCTGTTGTATTTTGTAAATATATGTAAATATGTAGTAGCTTAGTTTCTGTAAATAAATGGTTAATAATTATTATATTATACTTTTTTATAATCACACGTTTGGCGTGTGACATAGTGATTACAAACCGGTGAAAGTGCTGCTGTAATGTGTCATGATTCCAACACTAAATTAAGCGAATTTGCAAGCTTTTTGATGCCAATTTAGCTAAGTTTAGTATTACTCACACTCACAGTTTTAAATAATTTTACTTAAATATGTTTAATATTTGAAAAATAGTGAGATAAGCCTGCCTATAAAAAGACTGGCCGCGAGGTAGTAAGTGGGGTACTGTAATGAAACACCAAAATATTATTTCTGAAGTAAGAAACTAAATATCATGGTTTGGAGTCAACAATTTTTAGAACCTTACTTGACATAGAAACAATTTAACTCGGGTATAAACAATCCCGTGTGTGTTCCGTCCAAACAGACCTTAACTGCGTTAAATTATCTTCAAGGCGCAAAGTAAATTATTTGTTAAACTTAGCTCCATCTATGTATATGCAACAGCACACAACGTAGAGTCCTTTTAGCTGATTTCTAAATCATTTAATTATTTATACATGGGGCTTTCCCTTGGTTGTCACTCAGACTTTTCTTTGGGTTCTATACTTTTAGGGAGAGAAACCAAATGTAATTATTTTATTATGTACCTTATTAATTGGTAAGCACCATGCTATCAAGTGGATATTGCTTTGAATTTTGATTTGAATATCGTGGGTCTCTAAGACAACTCTATGTGATCCTAGTGGACTTAAACTTTACAGGCCTTCTCATTAAATGCCACTTTCTCTAGGCCTGCGCCAGTTTGACCTACTGCTTGACACCTTCTGCAAAGTCATCAGACAATCTGGCCTTTTTGCCTACCAACCTTTACTTGGTCACCACTCAAATTTTGCCCAAAATCTTCCATCTTCCGATTTAGTCAACAGCCCATATCCATTTCACTTTGGGTTGCTTAGCTACATCCAATTACGCCGTATTCTACCGAAATTACTGTATGCGCACATACGCTTTTCAATGTACACAACGTTATTTTTGGCTTTTAAGACCAAGAACTGCATGCGTTTAATACCAAACGGTATTATTTACGATGGCAACATCATGGTTCGCGATTAAAATAGACTCGGTTGCTGTGGGTTGCGCTTTGCTTTCCGTCTGTATTATCAAAAAAATGTTTTATGAATGAGATTAGACAAGACTTTAGGCAGGTTGCTAACAGCAAAGTCGGGGCACCGTCAGGGTGGCGTCGGGGCACGGGTGAAATTGACGTGTGTGTCGAGGCGGCAGCGTGTATGGCTTGTTTCATTCATTCAACATGTCACCTTCATAAGATGAGTAGAGACAGGTGATAAGGAGTCGCGGAAAGAGCGCGCGCCTCTCCCACGCCGCGCCCGCGCTGCTCCCACGCCTCGCCCACGCCTTAACTCTTTGTTTTTTACTTTTTTCAACGAGATTCGCGCCTGCGCCGTGCCTCCGCCTCGACTTTCGTTTCTGTTAGCGACACGCCTAACAACAATCTAGGACCTTGTCATCGACTGTACCTCTGAATTTCGACAGTTCTTTGTTTCGACACGCTACTCGTGCAACCTGACTTCGTCCGGTGCTGAGCTTCTCTTTAAGATGATTTATCAACTCAAATCGAATTTAACTCTTATCTGCCTTTTAGATAGAATGATAAGCAAGGTTAAGCCTCATACAGGTAGTCACCAAATAGAACGATATATATTTACAACAATCTACATGGCATGGTTCTTGCTGACTTGAAATTTTATAAAAAACACATAAATTAATGTACGCAGAGTACGCACTCATCCCAACGGAGTAAACCAGAACAAAATAAGCCAAAGTTTTCAAAAGTTTGGTACAAAGCGATTATGACCAAATTGCAGTAATCTAACATTATCGCTCCTATTACATAATATTTGACAAAGCTATTTGCGGGATGACCGGCTTCCAACTCGATAATTAACTCATTTTAATTTGGAACCCGTATTAGGGTTGAACACAATTTTAGCATAATAATTTTATTACTGACAATCCTGTTTATGTTGGGAAATTGTAATTTGGTCTCAAAACAAAATCAATAAATTATCAGATAATATGGTTGTCAATAAGAGCATCGGAAAGTCTTGATCTTGTTAAACATGCCATAAGCATGACCATCTCTGTTGTTACTAGTTGAAATCCTTTCACCACACTGGTGACACGATAAGAAGAAGAAGTTGAAAAGGTTTATTTAGTTTACAGTATTTTTTATCATTTCCAATACGTTTGACGCGCAAACAGGTGATTAAGTAAAATTATGTTCTGCATTTTCTTGAATCGTTCCGAAGTTACCCTAAACTACTACGTACGTATGCAAGCGACAACCCTACTATATTACGAGTATACTGATTATCAGATTCGAGTTCAACGTAATTTGATATTCGTTAATTGGGTACACAATATTGTTTACTTTTAATTTAAATTATGAAGTGTGCGAATTCAATTATGTTATTTGTGCGATTTTGAAAAATTAATTAAATTATGTATCACTTTGAACACTTGTAGATTATGATGATAATATGTACTTATTTCAAAATCAATTTAGGTACTTAATAGGGAAGATACTAGCTCTCACAAAACAAGGAATCATAGAGTGAGGGCTAGTAACCATCCTGCTTAAATTCATTGTGTAAACGAAATTACTATCTCCTGCTGGGTTAGCATGAACTCTTAATCCTGACAGTTTTCGAACTTCATGTTCCAACCCGGTTCATTAAAGAAACTTCGTAACCTATCATGTTCTCTCGCTTGCACACTAATGCAGTCACTAATTTGCAAGCGAGAGAGCATGATAAGCGCCGCCATTTCAGATTCGTTTCTTTATGTCAAAATTGCCATGGAGTTCAAAAACTGCCTGGAAATAAGAGTTCAAAGTAACCCCCCTGTTGGTAAAATGTAAAATTAATAAAGTTTTTGTAACACCCTCGATGAACTCTTAATAAACTTTATTTTATTCTATAATAATGAATATAATCACCTGATGCAATAGGAGGATAATGTTTTGTTCTGTTCTGATTAACATGTACGTAGCCCTGTATTAATTAATTCCTTGTAAAATATAAATAAATCCTACAATATCAATTCTACTAACCCATCTCTACGTCATCCACGGGAAACGGTGCATAAGAAACCGATCGTCTAAAACATCAACACCCGCCCTATTTGAGCTAAGTAGGAACAATGACGTAAGGAAAGGGCTTTTAAGCAGAAGTGTATCCAGAAATAAAACCATAAAACTATTTGTAATAACGCACCACGTGCCGCGGTCAGCGCTTTGTTTATGGGATCGACTGTACCTACTGTAAGCGGTTTCACACTAAGTGAAGAATTCTAGATTTATTTGTGCATTGAACTCTTGTTCTATATTGTTTGGCTCACGTTTTGTTACACTATTTTGATGATAATTAAAAAAATAATGTATTGAAAGTGAATTAGGTGAAATATACAGGGTGTAAAAAGACGTCCACCGAAGCCGAAAGGGGTAGGTACAGCATCCCAACACACAACTAAATCCAAAAGGATTTTCCGAAAAAATCATTATATCCGGAGAAAACCGACCTCGCACAGCTGCTCGTAGCGTATGTACTGGGCGCGTTTTTATATATCGCTGGATTTTTAGTTTTAATTGTTTTTTCTTTATAAATTATATTATTAGGTATGTATGGTCTTATTATGTTGTACTAGTATTGAATAACTAGAAAATAAAATAAAATGACGTAGCTAAGTGAAAAAAGCGTTTTTTTTTCGTTGTTCAGAATGTTCAGAATCATGGTCTGATTGAAACCCCTCAGTTTTCGGTAGCAGTCTTTTTACATCCTGTATATGCCGGATCGTTGCAACTGGGTGTCTGTCTACTCATAGGTACAGGAAAGCGGCATGACGCAAATTTTAATTTTGATCGGCCATTTTACAAAAAAATTGTGATAGACACTAAATAAACCAAACCTCATTTAACAAAAGAAAATGTAATTATTTAATTTATGTATGTAAAGTTTAAATTATCATGGTATTCAAAACACCGGATAATCCTGCTATTACAGCGATGTGGGTTTATAAGAAATGAGTACTAAATGTTGATTGTGTGGTGAACCTCGACAATTTTTGATTGGCATATAATTATCTAGTTTAACTTTGAAAGCACTAGTTTATCTTTTACTTTTAATACGCTTATATCACAACTATTGACAATTAAGAAACTACAATAAAAATGACCATTAGTTATTTTATAATTATGATCAATGATGTTTTATATAAATTGTGGAACAACGCTAGCAGTGCTTCCAAAAATTTAAACCTAGGTTCAAAATATTTTATCTAATATTATTTTGAGCACACGTTCAATGCAACATTTCCAAACCTACCTAATTAGTGTGTGCAATTAGAGTTGTGTGAGGCTGTGATCAGCTTCTATACCAATTAGTACCTCACGTGAACAGTAACGTAAGACTATCAGTAGAGCAACTGCTTATAACATTATGCAACTTGAATAAAACAGGTGAAAGTTATATTAAGTAAATACTTACTAGCTCTGACCCTTGATTCATAATACAGCGGAATGCATTCGGTTCGGAATCGTCCGACAGCAACCAATCACTGTGCAGGAATTGATCCGAATTTGACGTTTCTGGCACTGTGATTGGTTGCTGTCGGCCGATTCCGAACCGAATGCATTCCGATGTATTATAAATCAAAGCCCTGGTCTCTCAAAGCAAAACATCTGAGGCCGAAAATCAATATAGATCACAAACAATTAATAGAATTTAATCTTGCTCCTACAAAAGTATATAATATACAAAAAGGTTGGAGACATTTTAGTAAAAAAAAAATAAGACAGAAGTGAATACTTGAACAATTACGTACATTACGCACAATGAATTTTATCCCTCCAAAGTTGCTGCGCAGAACCCATTTATGATGACCCACAAAGATGAAGACAGCGGTTGTCAGACAGACAACAAGCCATGACAGAGGCTTTACGTCCTAGAAACTGTGACCTGAGTTGCGATCGCGCTATCGTTGCGTTTTGACTTGAAACACTTCAAAAACGCGCGCGGCGACTAATCAGATATCATATTGACCATTACCAAGTTTGCCAATATTGCTATCATGTTCTTGAATTCACAATACTTCAATTACCATTGGGATGACTGACAATTTATTACAAGTTATCTAATAAACCGGTGTCGTCTAGCGTCTTAGTCACGTGACTTTGATAGCTGAATCCAAAGTTTTAAACTCATTTCAAAACTATTTCCTCTATGTCGCTAACGCGCCTTAAGAAGTTTTCACTTCAAAAATCAGACATTCGACACATTTATTTCTATATTTTTTACGTAACCATAACTGTAGTATATTCTATCATCTACGATGAGTTACCGTTAAACTATATTACTGACGTACACATACTGGTTTTACCTCAACAATGACGCATTGAAGGCTAGCAAACAATGCCTTCTGTTTATAGTTTTAAGGCGAGCATCAAAACGGTAAAAAGCTTAATATTTATTGCATACCTTCATAGTTGGTAGAGCCGTGTTGGTCAAATGGAGTTGAACCTCGACTTTCAATCCGAAGATCGTGGTGGGTTCGAATACCAGCCGTACATCAATGGATTTTTCGTTTCGTAAAATTTATATGCGCTTTAACACGAGCTCTTAACGGTTAAGGAAAACATCGTGAGGAAACCCGCAGCTTAGTCAGCTTCACACGTATTGACGTTGTCTTTCCTGTGGGCCAGGCTGATTAAGCTGAGAGGATGGTTTAGGTGCTGGGCAAGCCTATTCCATCTCAAACAATGTCCCAGGCACTACAGCGTCCCGTTAAGTGTAGGCATAGGTTGCCTCCCGACGCTGTATAAATCATCTAATATAAAGTAAAGGCCTAAGTTTTTTTTTCATAGTTGTAATAAATAATGTTAAAAAAAAAAAGATTTAGTTACAAATACATATGTAAGTTGTTGGGTTGGGACTCTTCTTTTAAGTTTTCAACCTGTGTTAGAAGAGTCCCCTCTATTCTGTCAATCAACAACTAACCCTTGAACTTTGGCGTCCAAATAAACTCTTTAGTTTCTAAAAGTCAATTTCAAAATAATGAAGATACTTTTGCGCTAAAAAGTTACGAAAATGTTCTTTATGTAAATTAGTTATGGACAGAAAGTTTTTAATTTTAAATTTTCAAGTTTTTATCGCAAAACTGCAGGATTGGAACTAATATATTATTTATTAACTTTTAATAAAGTTGAAGCTTGGAAATGTTGGGATTAAATTAAATTAGACTTTTATCCAATCTTGAGTGAGTTACTTAAGTTGGTGAAATCACTGAAGTTTTTAGTATTTCGAGTAACTACATATTAAACTCGTATGTTGTTGTTTTGTTGTCCTTGAGCAGTGAACCTGGTAAAGATTATTATTAAGAAAACTAAGTGTCGGCGTCGAAAATAAATGTAGGTTTTGCTATATAATGACATATCGATATTTTGTAAGGTATTGTAGTTAGTGGTTGCAGTTCGGCTCTTACGATCTCCTGAAGTCTGCCTGAGACGAATACTCTTGTTTGGTACATCGCAAATTAAGTACTTATAAGGAATACTTTTAAACCTCGTCATAGGTATTACCAAATACCAGGTCTTATACAGGATACACTTGTTTTCAGAAGCGTGATAGGCTACACTTTTTTTCACAAAAGTTACTTCCAAGAAACAGTAAATTATACTAAACAAATTATCTTAAAATTCTAAAAAACGAAAGCTCACCAAATCGTCGTAATAATTCGCAATGTGCGAGTAGATAAGCGAATCGTAATCCATTTTTGTCACTGGCACACTTCACCGATTGAATGATATTTTTTTAATTCACTCCACAAACTCACTGGACGCCGGACGTGGCCGTCGATTCAAGACGCATTGGTACAGTACGCTCTGACGTGTACTAGCGTTGTAAAGCTAAAATAAGACCCAATTTTAAACACAAATCTTTGATGCTGTGCGAGTAAATATAGAGATGGTATAACCGCTTCTTGATACGCATCGATCATATTTTGTTCCAAAGTCTTTGTGAAGCTCATGAGATCAGAAAAAACATAACACGTAATATAAATTTAGAATTTGCGCCTTTTCTCAGTTTTGCCAGTATTGTTACTATTATAAATAAAATATTAAAAACTTAATTTAAAGCATCTTTTAACATTTTAAAGTAAGTTTATTTTGTATTTTATGTGATTATCTAAGTGTTTTAAAGTTGTTTTCGTGTTAGGTTCTGAAGAATTGTGAAGACATAAAATTGCATCACAAACACACTCACAGCTCCATACAATCCATGTGGAGGAAGCGTGGCGTGCTTGGCTCGTGCGTTACCTACTTCAAACATTTCATGTCAGTTTGTTTTATAATTTCCACAGTAGTTTGAGTCAGTTGAATTTATTGAAATCAGATTTAGGTCGTACACGTACATGGACAAGATAGGCACAGAATAGAGGTGTATGTTAGAAGCAAAGAAGCCCAAATAGTATTTGTTATGGCATGATAATGATGACGATGGTGGCTTAGCATCATCGCAAATAGTCATTTCGTGACTTTGAAGTTTTGTGCATATTGTATTATACAAAAGTTGATGACTTTTTAAGTCGTAACTTTGACTTTTGAAACAAATTATCTCAATTCAATTCATTTATTCATTGCGATAATGGGTAGATACAACAAAGAGTCATGTTAAGTTAAAGAAAAATACAGATCAGCTATCAGCTCTTCAGCATGCAATTGATAGTTATACACTACTCAAAAGAGTCTAGGGAACAAGCAAACTACTCCAATTGATTTGTGAAAATACGCAAAAAAATGTACTGGCCACTTAAATTTATAAATGTAGGCTGAATAAGGAATAAATTAATTTGTTCCAAATAAAGAAAAAATAAAAAAATTGCAAAAGCTTTTCAAACTATGGAGGGAAAACCTAACTTGGTCGCAGAGTAAGAGGTTTGTTTGCTTAGATTGTTGACCAATTTTTGTCAAGTATCGATTTTTTTTCTTGTAAATAGCCAATACCGGCTACTTTTTCGAGATTTTGGACACTCGAGGTGTTATGTTACGTGTCATTTAACGCGGGAAGAGATGCTTAGGGCTGTGGGAATGTTAGAAACTGGACGCAGTCAACGCGATATTGCGGACGCTGTTAACACACAGCCAAGCATAATTTGCCGATTATGGGCACGCTACAGAGCAACAGGAGATGTAGCCGAACGTCACCGAGGAAGATACAGGGTGACTACCCAGAGGCAAGATCGATTTCTGCAAAATGCTGCAAGAAAGCAGCCCCAGATTACAGCTCGCCAGTTGGTAGGAAGGCCCCAGTTCCAGCACCAAGTTGTTATCAGTGACCAAACTGCCAGGAACAGATTACATGAAGTCAATCTTCATGCTCGTAGACCATTAAGAGTTCCAGCTCTAAGACGTGGAAATCGAGGGCTTCGTTTATTGTGGGCTAACGCACATTTGCAATGGACCGACAATCAGTGGGCACGTGTTCTGTTTTCCGATGAGTCTCGCTTCGGATTTCATCCTGATTCTAAGAGAGTGCGTGTTTGGCGAGTCCCTAGTCACCAAAGTCGACTCCGAAATCCTCAGGAAGTTCATCCTCACCAAGGCGGAACGAGCATCGTGTGAGCGAGAATTTGCCTAGGTAGAAGAACTGATCTCGTTTGGATACGAGGCAATTTAAATACAGAAAAATACCTCGAGCAGGTCGTGCGCCCCATGGTGATCTCTCACCATCAGCAGTTCGGCCAGGATTTCATATTCATGCAGGACAATACACGCGCACACACCGCCAGGCAGGTGATGAATGTGTTCTGTACGCACAATATCACGTTATTAGAGTGGCCTGATCAGTCTGCAGATCTCAATCCGATTGAGCATGCATGGGATTTGCTCGGGAGAAAATCTTTTAGTGATCTTCCACAAAATTTGAACACAGGAGAAGAACTCTTTTCGCATCTATCCCGAGTATGGAGTGCAATTCCACAGGCAACAATTGATAACATGATACTCAGCATGCCACGCCGATTTAGAGCCGTGGCTAATGCCTTGGGAGGTCCGACAGATTATTAAACATCTTCAAAGAATGTTTTTTTATTTAATTTTCACTTGCGCGTCAGTTGTTTTTGTTATTTACAGAATTTTTATTTTTTGGTTTAGGCACTATTTTTGTTTTTCTTATTAAATCTTATTTTTTTTACTTGCACGCTTTATATTTAATTACATAATTGATATCAAGAATAAATTAGGCTTCTATTGATGTATAACATCTAGGACAAAAATAAGTTGAAATAAAAATATACACTAAAATACCCTTGTTCCCTAGACTTTTTTGAGTAGTGTATAAGTAAACATAGACAAAAAAAATACTATAAGCTCAAACAATTGTAATTAATAGAACTTTGTTAACTTCATATTAAAAGAGCTAAAATGTCATTCAGCAATGTGCAATGCATCTACAAAATCTACCTTCCGCGCCACTGTTTTCAATTTATACTGTAAAAGAGACTCTTAAAACTCAGCTTTTTTTAATTTACATACTGTAGTTTACCGAGTCGTGGCAATGACAATGTGAATAATAATAATAATAATATAATAATAATGCTGGACATTTCACACAGCATCATCTAGCCCCAAACTAAGCAAAGCTTGTACTATGGGAACCAGATAACTGATATACTACATATATACTTTTTGTTTGTAAATACATACATATTATACATAGAAACACCCAGACCCGAGACAAATATCTGTAGGTCACACAAACATTTGTCCCGCGGCGGGGATCGAACCCGCAACCTTCTGCGTCGCAGGCGGACCTTCGCCCACTGCGCCACAGAGGTCGTCATGAATGAATGAGAATAAAGTTCTGTGCCTGTTGTTTTAAAACGATAATTGCGTTCGCTTGTTTTTATAGGCCGTTCAAAATGTTTGTAATGGATTGCCTTAGTTTATGAGACTGTATTGTTTGGCATTTTTATTTCACGATATTATTATCAGCATAATTTAGGTGCTTACCCACCATCCACCTCGCTGAGACCAACTGGGTAAAAATAGTTGGTTAGGTTATGTTATGCTCACAGAACTGCTAGTGAAAAAACCAAGAAGTCAGAAATGAAGTCAAATGCCAGAAATAATTATTGTTCAGTAGGTGATTTGACCGTAGGTGAGTCGAGGTGGTCTCAGGGAGGTGGACGGTGGGTAAGCACTCCAAAATGTATATGTGGATGGACAATTATGTATGTAGGAACGGCTTATACAGGGTGTAAAAAGACGTCTACCGAAGCCGAAAGGGCCGAAAGGTACAGCATCCCAACACAACTAAATCCAAAAGTATTTTCCGAAAAATCATTATATCCGGAAAAAACCGATCTCGCACTGCTGGTCGAGCGTATGTACAGGGCGCATTTTTATACGTAGAACGTTGGATTTTGAGTTTTAATTGTTTTTTTCTTTTATAAATGAAATTATTAGGTAGGTAAGGTCTTTTTATGTTGTACTAGTAGTAAATAACTAGAAAATACAATTAAATGACGTAGCTAAGTCAAAAAAGCGTTTTTTTGTTTGCTAAATATGTTTAGAATCATGTTCTAATTGCAACCCCTCAGTTTTCGGTAGTAGTCTTTTTACACCCTGTATATTAAATGCATTTTTTATGGAGTGGCAGAAGAGAACATATTGTAGTGCCAACTCCAGATAACTTTTATGAGAGCAGGAACTAAGAAGGTAGTTTGATCGAAACGGGTCAAAGAAAATATAACAACAGTTAGTCAAATTTTCTAACTTATGAATGCTGATGTAAGCACCGAGGATACAAACAAGTCTTGCCTGAAAAAGTCTACTTTTTTTGGTTATTAGACGTAAAACAAAAATTGTATAGATAGATAGATAAATGATTTATTTGACACACAGCATTACAACACAGACACAAAAGCAAAAACAAGTAAAAAGTAGATAGGTGACATACCTAAAAACAAACTAGAAAACATGTATGTGAAAAGTATAACAGCAAAAACCTAAATTTACCTGACTGAAAACGTTTTTAAATTTGACTGACATGCAAGTACTAGCTGCGTTTTCACTTAAGGTTCTGAGAAGAACTTAGAGAGCAAATACTTGTTCGCGCGTCGTTCTTTGACTAAGAGTGTTTTCATTACCAACTGAACAAACATTTGATCGCTCAACACTACGGTTTGTTTTATAATGGACTTAGAGAAGACATTTTAATACGAATAGTAGGTATATTGTAAAAGCTGGCTGGAGTACTAACTCTTCGCTTTAGTTTTTGATACAAAGTTCGAAAATTGTTTGTGCGCGTGTAAGAACGGTGAAGGAAGAGAACTAATGTATTCTTATAAGCGGTGACTCTTGACTATCAATTTGAAGGATATGGAATTAGGATTCAAACTCACAACCTTTAATTGAAAGTTGATTACTACTAGGCCAACACAAACGAAGCTGTGGCCACTTACTCAAATTACTAAAATACTATTTACAAGATATCATTTTAGCATAATTTTAGCTCTTGATTCTGAGAAAACAAGAGAAATGAACGGTAAGCCAGAATGGTATCATGTAAATGGCCTTAAACCAACATTACACTAACATTTTATTTGTTCATCGACGTTTGTATCATGTTTACAGCATGTTTCGCTAAAAACTAAAATGTTCAACCACAGCAAGAGGCTGTAAAAATAAATAACATGCACGTGCTCGAATGTTATTGTTTGAGCTATCAATATGGAGAAATGTTTAGGATCGCAGGCCACCTGGGCTTTACATACTAGAAATATTCCAGTTTGAATTTTGAATATTTAGTGCTCAGTTCTACTGAAACTGGCAGTCATTCATTCACTGAAACATGAACGAAGTAGATTATGTTCGTTTAGTTTATAATTTTTTCAGAAAGTAAAACACCAGTGCTTTAAAATAGATGTCTCATCGACACTAGCCGTGGTGTAGCTTACTTCGTCCTTGAATGATCGTTGAAGTGAAACAACGTTCGGTGTGGTCAAAGAGTGGGTGCATTATTAACTGAGCGCTTCCATGCTTCGGAGGGTACGTTATTGCTATTTATTAAGTCGCTAAGCTATGACGAAGACTTTTAAGTTGGCCTACAAACTCCGTCTCCAGAACTGGACACTAACTCATTCAAAATTAATTTACACATAAATGTTTAAGAATATCTCAACAACACTAATCTACAATAGTATAGCAGAGAGTTAATCGAGAAACCGTATCAAATTTCTATTTGTAACAAGCTAACCAGAACAATTTGAGCTCTGGAACAAGCCAGAATGGAAGCAGACATGTGCATTAGCCGTCATACGAGGCGATAAGACCGCACAAAATTTATCGCGTGATCCCAGAATGCGGTCTGGCAACGCACGTTGCATCAGAGGATATACAGCTCTGGAAAAGACTGATATTATTTTAGCTAAATGAAATTATTTTCTTTTTTTTTATGATGAATGGGTCGGCTCTTGACCTCAAACTTACACAGGCAAGAGTGAGGTCTACGATGGAGCGAGCTTATCCAGAAGGTGCCTATTAACTCTCTTCTTAAAAACAATAGGTTTACTTAAAATTATAATAATATTAAATTAAATCTAGCTCAACATTATTTATCTGCGTAATGTTATGGCTTTACTAATACGTTTATTGCCTAGTCATAAAAACTGCTATCTATATTTTTAAAGTTTTTGTAAGAGTAGAAATTAATTGTCAGACTATGTAGGACATAATTTAATCGTACCCGAGAAAAAAAAAATCGTAAACAGGTTCACGACTGTATCCCCAAGGTGCGGTAGACATTCTCTCAGATCTTTTTATGTTACTTATTCCAGATCCGTTGAAGATATCTAAGGGGGGTAGTCAGAGGCATGTCCAAACATATATTTGACACATTCGTACCCTAGTACGGCCCGAAATTCTTGTAGGTAAACGACCTACTTCAAGACCGTTCAAACGAAGTAGGTTAAAATTGATCGATTCTTAATTTATAAATCTAAATTGTGTTTCAACTACATTCAGCAGTGAATCAATTTTTTGATGAAACTTTGAACAGATGTAGATATATCGTAGCCCAGAATAGCTTATAGACTTTTTGAAGTGTTGGTATAATGTTAGCGATCCGCAGGTGGAAGTCAAAAACAAAAACGATTTGATAATGATAGAAAATTTACTAGTATTTCCAGTCATTGCTATAAAAGTCTTTACAAAAACGTAAGTACATGTAACTTAGCACTTGCACGTTCCATTACTCCATACAAGCCCAGCTAATCCAAGGCACGCACGACCTGTTGCCGCTGGATAACTTCCAGTTAAGTGATATACAGTCAAATAAACCGCTTTAGTTATCATTTACATTTTTCAATTGCCGCTTCTCGTGCCAAGAGTGCGTTCTAAAGTTTGGCAGAATGGGTGTAACGCTTGTTGCCACATTTGGTTTGTTTTCTTTTTAAATGTTTCCGTGTAAATTGAATTAGAGGATGTTTGTTGAGTTTTATTTGGTTAGTGTTGCGTTATACTGTTGAAGACTATTTGGGTTGGAGTTTATTATTAATTTGTAGATTTGGGTTATTTGAAAGTTACTGAAGTAGTTTTAGAAAAGCAGAAATATTTATTAAACTTTATAAAATACTATAGAGTTATCTAAGTATCAGTTGTTTGATTTTGTATCGTTTTATAAGCAATAATTTTCATAACAAAACTCATAAGAAAATGATAAAGGTCACCTTTTACATTTAAAATTCTTATCCTTATTCGTATCGCCACAACTGCATTATACTAGAAGGTTCCGTATAATATTTTTATAGGGAAATTCCCGGGACATCTCCAAGGGATTGACTCGGGGAACCGGGAACCCGGATACATATGTTATCAGTACGTGTTTGTAAAATCATAACAAATACATACACACGTGACCTGCTTACCGAGAGCTCGTTTACGAAATGGAGACGAATTTCGAGTAATGGTTGTAGGAATATCGGAAAGTTTAGATGTAAGTGTATCCTACAGTAAATCATTGAAGTTTGTAGGTATGTCTGTGTTTCAATATGCGTTCACTCGTAGACCGATTTTTTTATTTATTTGAAAGTTGAAATATATGATGATCGTAAAGCGGATTAGCATAAGGACTATTTAAAATGTTGGTAACCGTCAATCAGCTAGATTGTCGCCGTATAACTAGTGCTTGTAAAAGAAACGAAATTAGAATACAAGTCACTTTTATAGAAAGGGTAAAAAAAACGTACAAAATCAGCAAACAACTCACTCACTCACACTGTGATGAGAGTGAATGACTCGAGAGATGTGTTACAAAATCATAGCTGGATTCTGAGCGAAATTACGCATTATTTGTAGGTAGTTTACTTTGCACGAAAGATAATTTGTAAACAAGCAAGATTAACGCGTATTTTTATGTTAATAAATTATATCAAAGGATTTTAAGTTGCTTCTAATTACATTTTGATACATAATAATTTATTAAGAAAAATAAATCACGTTTCTTTACACGTTTTATAATTTTATTTCACTACAAAAAACTTGCTATTGAACACAAAAAATATTTTCCACCGGACCGTCAACAAAAACGTGAATTTTCGTAATACGAAGGCATTGCAGCCTTTAATTTTACGTACAAAAAATACTATAGAGAAATTTTCTCCATAAATCATTCGAAGCGTTAAAATTTTATCTCAGTGATTTATAGTACCTACTTTTGTGTATAGGGAATATTTTGGGACAGAAAAAAATGTATTATTTAAACATAAGCGAGGACGCTTGGAGGCTCGATGTGTTAACCTTATAATTTATGGATACCGTTATGGGCACAAAATTTCTTTCGTCTGAATTATTTAATCTACTTTTCCATTAGGGTTTTGGTGAAATGACACAATTTATATTCTGTACGTCACGGTGTAGCTTTATAGAAAGATTAGGGTAGAAACCAAAATTTGAATTTTTGTTCTTGCATCGCTTTGACTCCCATACTTCTTGGCTTGTTGAAATTATATGAATCCTAACAATGTTTGTGAGTGATAATAGTAAAGTAATAAATAATGGAATAATTGTATTCAAATACACCAATGGAGCTGTGAATGTGTAGATATATCACATAAAAAATACATACACAGTCTTTTAAATATTGTTCTATTTTATAACGCCTTACAATAAAGCCTTTGTAAGCATAAAAATACGCCTAATTTGTAAAAGTATACCTTGTAAATCATCTCACCGCACTTTACAACATCCATCATTAGCCACGCTAAATTTAAAATGATTCATAATAGCGATTTAAATTCAATAGGTAGTATTCCATTCACGCATTGAATAGAGTTTCGCCCGTTTATGTTTCAGTCATTATCCGGGAATCGTTTCATGGCCCTAAATAAAATTACTTCACAAAATTCTGTGGGCATTGCTCGAATATAAAGTAGAGTTTAATTCTGAGGGCTTCGGTGTTGCAGCATGCTTCAGCAATATGTCTGTTATCACACTAATATTACTGCAAAAGTTTGTCGGTGGGTGCATGTTCGTTACTCCAGCAAAAAGTACTGATTAGTATAAAGTTAGTTATTATAGTTTCAACCTTATTAACACAATCACACTGTACTTTTTCTACAAGTTCTTACCTAAAAGTGATCAAAACCTTTGGATGGCCTACGTTGAATTGTCAAGGACGAAAGATATTTATAAAGAGTATGATGATGCTATATTGGCTATAGCAGGTGTAACATGTCTCTGATTACTCACGTAGAAAGTCTACTTTAGCAGCGGATAATCGTGGTAAGTCCATTAATTCAACCCTCACTAAAGATTACCCAATAATCTCTCAATGACCTAGTATACCCACAATCCTTTCCTTAAATCCAGCGGAAAAGTCTTAGAAACAATAAAAGCAAAAAGGTGTAAGACAAGAAAGCCGCTTACCCCGGGCAACGTCCGTTTTTCATGGAGAGCCGACTGAGCGCTTGAAGCGCTCTCTGGGTTGAAGTATGTCAGGAACGCGCACCCTGCAAAAAAATAATTAATATTTTAGAAGGTTTTCAATGTGCAATATACAAACTGGTTAGGGTCATTAAAACCAATTTCAGTCAAACTGGTCTTTGTTGGCTTTCATTCAGATGAATCGATGTTTGTTTGTACATAAATACAGGGTGTAAAAAGACGTCTACCGAAGCCGAAAAGGTACAGCATCCCAGCACACAACCAAATCCAAAAGGATTTTCCGAAAAAATCATTATATCCGGAGAAAACAGCGTTTGAAGATTACTGTTTGCGTATGTACTGGGCGCGTTGTTTTACGTAGATTACTGGATTTTGATTTTTAAGTGTTTTTTTCTTTTATAAATGAAATTTTTAGGTAGGTATGGTCTTATTACGTTGTACTAGTAGTAAATAACCGGAAATAAAATAAAAAAAATGACGTAGCTAAAAATTTTTTTTGCGTTTTTGTTCCGCTACATATGTTTAGAATCATGGTCTGATTGCAATCCCTCAGTTTTCGGTAGTAGTCTTTTTACACCCTGTATACAAGTCCATACTAGAGGCGTTTCGACTCTAAAGAAACTATCATCAAGATTAAATAATATTACATTAAACTAGCTTTGCCAACGATCGAGCGAAACCATGGTTTGTCGAATCCTGCACATGCGTGGATTTTGATTTAAAAAATAATAATAATGCATATAACTCTAAACGGTGAAGGGAATCATTGTAAAGATAACATTTTTAATAGGCAGCGATGAGTTTGCAACCTGTAACGTAAGGAATGATATTTGCAGCAAATTAAAAACATAATGTGCTTCTATCACCACTTTTCTCAGCTGATCATTGGCTTTTTATAATTACAGTACCTTTAACAACTTTGCTAGAATAATTCGCTGAAAATATTTACCAAACATTTCTGAAATTTCTATTCATTTGAAAATACAATTCCACATAATGAGTAGCACCGTACGGTTGGGGGCGTAGCGGTGGCAGATTACCACGGCTTAGATACCGTCGACTCGGAAATAAAAGCGGCTAACTGCTAATTAGTGGCCGGCGATGCAAATTCAACCCCTGATATAGGTAGCTTTTGGTTTTTGACTGCAAATGTACCTACAATGCACCAAAATGTTGCTCGTGGTGCTTATGCGTTTTCGATTTATATTGTAAAACACCCCTTTTGATAAGGTATACAGAACCTGGAAAAACTAGTTCTGGAGTGATTGTATTTATTTATTTAAAAAAATATTTGTACTAAGAAGGTGATACCTTGTATTAAAACTGATATACAGACCATTTAGAATTAATATTAATTTATTTACATGAAAAGGATTTGCATAATGATGTCGTAAGGATTTTTAAGGAGGTAACTAAATACAAGTCCAATCATCTTTGGCACATGTCCACATTTTCGCAAATATAATATTTTTTTACGATATGTTCTACTTTTAGTTCAATGCTTTGTAAAATTTAATCAATATTTTATTTCTTTGTATGCAATGCGCAGATTGTTCCAAGTTATTTTATAAGTACATAAAACCGCTCTTATTTCCAAGGAATTTCATCATGCTCGCGTTTTGCTTCAGTCCATAGTAATTTAGAGAACTTGACAGACATCCAAGTCAAATTAAAATAGGTAGGATTCTACTAAGTCCAACTGAAATTACACTAGACTGCATCTATTTCGCCCCTCCCAACAGGCGCGCATATCACCAGTTTGTAGTCGGGTCACGGCTCAGAATATCATTTCATTAGCTCACAGCGACAGACGATATCATAACCATTGTATTTTATTTGCCCGAGCTTTGGAGGAAGCATAGGTGTTTGGTATGGTTGTGATGAAATAAGTATAAAAGACGTGTCATAAATGTATATTCATATCGGCAATAAATGATTTATGATTTAGACTTACTAGTCTATGCAAGTCACTATGATTCATTTACCCAAGACTCTACATTGAAATATTATGATACGAATCTTCTCAGTGTCACTGTAAACATTTTTTGATTCTAAAGAAGTAGTTAAGGTTAGTTCTGACTTGTGTAAAAAAACTACTAAAAGCGTGAAAAAATACCTAAGTTTTAAACGTAGATGAAAAATCACAACAATTTACACTGAAAGCTCAAAAATTATGAGTTGGCAACATCGTACCGGAAATGTATAGGCGCAGGAAATGAACCCGTTAGCGCAATCCAAGATGGCGAACGGAAGCGGCTAGCGATTTATTCTCGCTGGACCCTGAGAGCGTGTATGAAACTTTATTGTAATGCAAATATGCTTCGCCTAGGTAAGATGAGACGGGGATTGAATTTATTCTTACCCGCACACGTGAATTTTTCTGCACAATTTTCAAATAATTTGTCTGACTTACTGTTGTACCCATTATTTTATTATTTTTCATGAAACAGTCATGAAAATAATGATTATCATAACTGAAATCCTTTGAAATGAAATCGGTAGAAATATACTCGCTAAAGATGCAATGGTCCATATAAAATCATAAATTCCCAACCACGACTTTAATTCAATCAAAAATATGACATATTTCATAAACTATAAGGTTCAGTATTGTACAATTGCTAGGTGCATATGGGTGTTTTTGGTAGCAGCAGAGAAAAGTTCACTTATAAGTTTACATTGTTGCTTGAAATTAGTTTCAGTTGAATGTCTAAGATAGAGGGATCCTAAGGACGGTAAGTTCAAGTCCTTTGTGGCATCGTTATGACGTATCTGAGATAAGTTTCAGTGCGCCATTTTCTTGAAGACAGTGAGACTGCAGCTGTAAGATATGCTTATGGGGAACCATTTTGTCCTCTAACAGAATCTTAGACGATTTTTGAAGCGAGACGGGCTAGTGATATGCTGAATTGCAAAAAGCGGTAGTCAACGAGCAACGGGACAATGCAGCTTAAAGAGCAACGGGACAAATAACCGCATGATCTGCAGATAGTTCGGCTATGGGGATGGGTACCAGGGATCTGATTTAAATCTACGAGAAAAACCCTACTGTAATCAGAACCTCTAAACAATGTAACAATCGATTGTGATGTGACCGTTAGGTGTTATTTATACAGTAAATTTATAGAGCTAGAGCTACACCAATCAACGAGCAAAATAATTTAAGAATATTTCATAAAAAACATTTGATACATGCGCGTCACAGATTTTCTACCTTTACCTTTGTAATAATCTAAGCTACTAGCTTACAAATCTTGTACAAAGTCTTTGTCGCAATTTTCTAAGAGCATCGTGAATTTTTTTCTTAAATTTCACCCACATTACCGCGCCTTAGTTAGCTGTAAACAAACGAATACATTGTTTGTTGGGAAGTGTGTAATGTATATACACCCCTATTTTTTAATTAGATACCAAAAAATGAAAACATGGTCTCGGTGGCTGTTACTGATCACATTTTATGTAGTTAAATCTCAAAATAAGAGAAAAAAAATCATAACCTAAAAAGGAGACGAAACGAGTCAAACATGGATTTATGATAGCTAACTGGGGCTATACTGACTAGAGATGATGCAAGAGCATAGTTTAATTGAGAGTCCGTACGCGATTGTTGTCTGTAGTACTTATTTGTACAGTTTTCATAAATTTTTGTTCGGTTTTGGTTGACTACAATCCTCGATAACTTTGTGATAGTTAAATATAAAAAATCTGACCATGCCATTATCATTTTCTCCATCTACTGCAACCGTCCTTAATTTTTTTTGGTAGTCATAAACTAGCGGTGTATAATATATTTACCAATTTCAGACAAGCATCGTAATCTCAAAATAAATAAATAAAATAAATAAATAAATAATGCTGGACTTTTCACACAGTATCATCTAGCCCCAAAGTAAGCAGAGCTTGTGTTATGGGTACTAGATGACTGATATACTACTTATATACTTTTTGTTCGTAAATACATACATATTATACATAGAAACACCCAGACCCGAGACAAATATTTGTAGATCATACAAACACTTACTTTAATCATTTACTTATATGCATGATTTTAAAAGAAAAAAAATTGCACTGGTGGGATCGAACTTGTCTCACCGTGGTCATGCTCTTAAACCAACTGAGATACTGGACAACTGGCGTGGTTAAAATTTTATACCACGGAGTACAAGCTCAAACATACAAAATGAATCATTTGTAGGGTATATTGTATATTTGTATATTTTGCACTGGTGTTTTACAATATTCTTAAAAGGACATAAACGGTTGAAATTACTCAAGTTTAAAAGCTGAAACAAGTTGTTTTCAAGCATGTAAATTAATTGCGAAATTTCAGTGGATTTCTTTCTCACTATATTTATTTCGTCCCACTTTTGCTTTAGTGGATTTACTTGTACCTGTTTTACCTCGAGACAAATGTAGGAAAAACTCGGGTCTTAGTTTTAATAGAATTTATTTCTGCTAAGAAAACGGATTCACTTTTATTTTGTTACTTATAAGAGCAAAGATTTCTTTTCGGGTACAATTTGGAGACGAAAAATGTGCGAGTTGAAAACTTTACAAACAAGACAGACTGAAGAACTGAGAGAATGAACGAGCCCAAAAATTATTTGCCAAGAAATTCCAAGTACTTACCCACTAAAAATGATAGTTACTGCATTGAATTAAAATTCTTTCACCACACTGGTTCGACAGAACTAGTGACACGATAAGAAAAAGAAGACTGCATTTAATATCAAAACAGAGTTTTTATATTCCAAAAATGACAACGCACTTCGTTGCACATTTTTACTTTTTCATAGATTTCCTTAAAATAACAGGCCTCCCGAAGTTCCACTAAAAATATAATCCACTTCGATCTTACCGGCCCACACTCGTATATTCATTTGTTTATGGCCCTGCAACGTTCGTGCCTACAATTTCTCTTTACCAGCCTTTTTAGGGGCCCGTACTGTGAAAATTTTATGATATTGAAACGTGCACCTGTTTGAAAACCAAATACCTTAAAATGTTATGTTATTATCTTATCACACAATGTGCATAATTATTTTGTACAGTTTTATGCAGCAATAGATTACAAGTAGCCTACAAAATGTTTATAAAGAGGTATATCAATTTTAGTAAAGAAGTAGAATAAATAAAGAAATAACGATGAAAGTACCTAGCAAACAACTATAGAGACAAAAATGCAATTACATTATAGAGATCTAATTTGGCAATGCCTACACTGTAGTGACACTGTCTTCAGAAAACTGATTATTGTGAAAGCTTTTAGACTTTTATTTTTGTCTCATTTTGGATTAAACTAGCACATGAACATTACACGCACTGAGTTTACTTGGAGTTTCTTCTAAACTTTAAAGTCGAGTCGTTTCTAAGTAGAGTCGCGGCCAAAAACGTTCTTAACTTAATGGAAAAAGTTAGCAATAGTCATAATAATTTAGGATTAAAAAG
The DNA here is from genome assembly GCA_951394285.1 of Epirrhoe tristata. NCBI lineage: Eukaryota > Metazoa > Arthropoda > Insecta > Lepidoptera > Geometridae > Epirrhoe > Epirrhoe tristata. The sequence goes on from OX596145.1 coordinate 6,777,811, forward strand.
ACAATTGAAATTTCAACAAGAATCTTCGAATGTTATTTCTATTCAAGGCAACATTCACTATTACTCATAAAATTCAACCAGTTTTACAATATTAGTTCTAGAGCTTACTTTTTTACTCTTAAAATACTTGCTTTAAGTAGAAAAATACCTTTACTTTCAAGCTTTTGTTTTCTAAATAGTTTTTACTATAACAATGGTTCGGTTGTGGAACCCCCCTTGCAAAACCCATGACCACTTAGCATTTTCCCAAACTCTTAGCAATTTGCACATTGCTACCTGAGTGTTTATGTTTCCTTTCTGTGGCTGATTTGTTGGCATTTTTTATGGCTCGCGTTTTTGTTGGCCTTTTTCACGGTGGCCCAGCGTTTTTCTTACTTAATTACGTAATAATACACTGGATTCCTGTACTTCGTTTTTACTTTGTTTGGTTTTTGCTGCGATACACTGAAGAATAAATGGTTGTGATGTTTTACCAGTGAGTAATTACTGCTATTCTATTTTAAGTATGATACATTTAAATATTTAGGAAATTCTTTGTTCTAGAAAAAGCTTCACTGTTGCTATAATAATAATAATAATATAACATAATGCTTTATTTGGAACAACATTACAATATGAGCAAAGATACAGTAGAAAACGTTGACTGCCGCAAAAGTTAAAAAACTGAGTAGCGGAGTCAGCGCTCTTCTCCAAAAGATTGGATATTAGAGGTTCCAACGTAGCTATGTAGTAAATATTATACCAAAGACTTAATCTAAACAGGAAAGTTACATCTAACTTAAACAATTTCAAGAGTATGAAACTAAGTGTAAGTGTATAAAGTGAATGTGTGTGCGTTCACTTTATACACTTACACTTAGTTTATAATTATTCTTAGGTAGCTTATGTTTCTAGTACTTTGGTAGTTCATTAATAAAGTTAATTTTATTGAAAAAAAGAAAAAAACTTGATAATTTTGGTAGTGTTTTTTTGTCAAGAAGAATTTTAGAAGCATTTGAAACTTAAGTTCTAAATACAATTGAAAACGACCAAAGTTCTAAAAAACTTGTCACAACTTCATCCATCATTCCGTTTGAACCGACCCAATTAACTGCGAAACAGAAAGATCGCAAAGACATCTCACCCCAAATAACAAATCGACCTGAACGACATCTACCAATGGCTGTGTGGCAAAATGCTGTGACATGCAAAATTGGTATTATAAAATAATTCTTTCAATCAAAGTTCAATCGTAATTGCCTTTTAATAATTATCGCTAATATGTTGATTGACTGATTGCTCTTTTATTATCTAATTCACTTTTTGAAAATAAAACATACTATTTTTGTCATTCAAAACAGAAGGTTGTATATATTCTGAGTTTATTTATTTAAGAATAAGAATAAGAATAAATTTATTTGACACACACAACACAATACAATGAAATTAAGAACAATAAACATTTAGACGAGTAGGTACAAAGAAACATAATAAAAAAATAAAAAATAAACAAAAATACGAAACAAACTATCCATTGTGTGGTGCCAAAAAGGTCCAGTCTCAGCTTTAGTGCTGCTCCCAGGACAGGGAGACAGCGCTGATTTTCAGACTGGGCCTTACAGGGTGACATCACGCGCGGTTAACATAAACAATAACAAGAAATAGATACTTAAATAAAATAAAACAATTGAACAGAGAAGTCAGTGCCACTTTTATTATTACTTGACGGTAATAATAAAAGCGATTTAAAGCTTAGTTTTTTTATGATGGATCATAACAAGTGAAAAATATATAATCAAAGCCTTATTTACTGTGTACCCCTGCTAACATCCTATAATTAGAGCCAAAAAAATCTCGTCCAGAAATTCCGAAAACTAACCTAAAAATTCCGGGTCTGGCTTTTATCCGCAGAAGGAATACTAATACCCGGTGGGCCGGATTAAGTCGAAAATGGCCGCTTGCCACCCATGGTTTTGAAGAAAGCTTTTTAATGGCCATTATGAGCCAACGTAAGATTTGCAATGTGCTAGAGAGTTGAGTTTTCCGAATGGTATAGTACCTCAATATTTGATTGTGTCGAAATAATTCAAAATTAAACACTGAGCGGAAACAATTTTTCAAGGCACATCAAATTGAGGAAGAAAGTTACAAAAAAGTATATTTGTTGGTTTTTTTTCGTGGTAACATTTCCTCAAAATAAAATCGTACTAAGTAATGCGAACACGTACTGGCGCGTAATCCGCAGTAAACTTGTACTTAAAAACACAATTAGGGATAACATGATCCGCCGTACTTAATCCGGGCACTGCGCATTATACCTATTTAACGGGATATCCCGGGACACTGTCACAGGAAAAGTAAAACAGCAGACACACGTTTCTAATGCTTGAATTTCTCGATGTTTACTGCTTAGTTACCTTTGTTCCTATAAAGAGTTTTTTTTGTGTTTTTTTATATTAAAATTTATGCACACCACGACTGAGTCCTCGGGAACGATACAATTGCCCAGATCCAATGAAGGATCCCAATAACTATTTAGAAATCTGTAGGAAAAAGTCAGAGGTACGTCTAAATGATAGGTTTTGTGCAGTACATGTTTTATTTGTACGAGTAGTATTACTATTTTAGTATATTTTGAGTTATTAATTACTCAATACAAAGAGTGACTGACTTAGTACCTACTGTTTCTGCATCGCGCTATCAGTCAGATCAGCAGTCATTGTTCTTTGGTTATGATATTCACAGAAATTGAAGTCACCTAGCCATCTTCCTTACACTGTAACAGTGTTATGAGCCCAGGACGTAATCCCGGCGTAATTGTTGTCCGAGAAATGCCTTGAAAGTTGCTCCTAATTGCCGGAATAATATGATATCTCTGATCCCCGGATTAAATTTGGTTTCGATAATTGCTCCCGGGAAAGTTAAATTGCTGTATGAGGAACTGCTTCCTATTCGAAAACAACTTTCGAACTGATAAAGCAAAATTATAATGATTTTAATTTTATCATGTAGGTACTAATATTTTACAAACATTTATTTATTTTCATTATAGCTAGATATGTATGAAGTTTATAGAAAATTGATTTATTATCATTCAAATGTCTTAAGACATGTTTTGTGAAAATTAAAAACCAGCTGTTTTTTAAGCGAAATAAGATTTTTTTACTATGTTTTTTCAAAGCTAAAAAAAGTTAAAAAAAAATATTTCGTAATCATAAAGCCTATTAATGATTAAACCTTATTCAACACAAACGTTGGACTCGGAACAGGCGGAGCGCAATAAAACCACGTTTGATGTAAGTAACCAAACCATATAACATGATCACAATCGAGATACCTATCGTCCCGCTGAATTCGCACTCCTGTACCCGGCCTAATGGAACCACGGGAATCAATAACTGCTGACCGCCTCATTACCGAACCCCACTTTCAATCAAAAACCTCCAACCTAATTCCAACCTTGAGATGAAGGGAGTAAAGCCTCGATTTGCGGGAAATAAAAGAGGTTGATGGTACGTTTAATATCGATAGTTCCAATAAAAGTGTCAAACTGCTATGTCCGCATGAAAGAAAACAGTAGACGGACCATGTAATAAAATAAAGGGAAGCTTTTGATGATTGAATAACATTTCAAGTTCAAATTCTTTCTCATCTTAATGTCTAAATCAAACTCTAAATCCACTCACAAAAATTATTTGCCAAATTTTCCTTCAAATAAATTGACCCACATAAGTAACAAGAAGCTTTGAAACCCCAAGTCGCGGTAAAAATTTTAAATTTGCCTCATCATAAATCATCCAAGGAGGCCGAAAGGCGACGTCGCAGACAACACATAACAAACGGTCGGGTTAAGTGCATCCCCTATCTCCCTCGCTCTTATAGTATTGGAGCAAGAGACAAAGACCATATTTCAATGTCAATTCCAGTGTACGGGACAAGATCCGTATTTTACTAAACAAAACTTCCGTTTGTATTGAGATATTGGTTGTGAAAGGAACTCCTTTTGAAGACAATAGTTGGTTTACGGTCCCATAACTCCTTAAACATTTCTAGAACTAGCATGATATTTGCTTTAGCTTATTTATTTATATACTTTACTAGCTGACCCGCGCGCGCCTTCGTCTGCGCATTGTTTCATCAACGATCTTTGGAACTGCCTTGCACAACCCCTAAGGGGAGTTTTTCAATTTAAACCGAGTTTAGAGTGAATCGGATCAAGAAATAAAATTTTCCATATAAACTGGACCACCCTGTATACCATTTTTCTGTCATAAGAACCTTCTCCTGACAATAACAAACACAACAAAAAAAATTGAGTGAAATCGGTCGAGCCGTTCACGCGTGATTGCGTGACCAAGGGATATAGGGATTCATTTATATATATACAGATTACACAAAATTACAAAAATATTGCACAATCTGCGAGCATAATATAATATGTCTTATTCTGTAAGATTGATACAGTGAAAAAAAACCGACCCCACTTACTTTTATGAAAAACTTTATGAAAATTGAAAGTGGTTTACATACTTAGGTATAAGCTTTTATGACCAAACACGTGGAAGCAATTCTAGAACAATTACGTGTAAAAAGAAAATTATACTATGTTTGATTAAATAATTAATTTCATCAATAACTACGAGTAGAATATACTTAATTAGTGTCAGAGATATACATAGCTTCTGTAACAGTGTGTGTATTTGGACGTCATCATCAAATACCCCCATTTATTTAATTATTATTTATTTATTTATTAGAAACTTAACTATGACATTACAGACATTCCAGATCATCACAGTTAATAAATATTAGTACACATAATAAAAACATCCGAAAATCACACAGAAAAATAAAAAACATAAAACTTGTAAAAAAATTAGACAAAAAAACAATTTCAAAACAAAAATTAAAGAAAATAATAATAATAATAATTAAATTAAAAAAACCCATGGATGGACATCTTCAAAGGATTTGAAATATTTATAAATCTGAGAAAATGTAGTGTCTTGTTTCATTTTTTTATATAAAAAAACTCAAACAACGATATCTCCGCAGCATTGGAAACGAAGGAACTATAAAAACATAATAGGCTGCGAAACTAGAAGCAATCTCGTTCGAATATGCACACCTCGGTGAGTCTTCATTACCGCCATTGTTTTATACTAAAGCGAGACTCGCGCCGGTTGACCCGAATACTACATCGATGATGTTGCATTATTAAAAACTGTCTGTACTTTTAATAGGACGGTAATACTGTGGGGCCACTTTAACTGCTCTGTTTCAATTTATACTTTTATACAGGGTGTATTCTTATAGGACGAATTCAACTTAATTCTACCTATGCTTCGTAAGTAAATTAGAAGAGTGATGTAGCTTGCTCATGCTCAATCTATCTATACAGGGTGTAAAAAGACTGCTACCGAAAACTGAGGGTTTGCAATCAGACCATGATTCTGAACATATTTAGCGATAAAAAAACGCAAAAAAAATGTTGACTTAGCTAAGTCATTTAATTGTATTTTCTAGTTATTTACTACTAGTACAACATAAAAGACCATACCTACCTAAATATTTCATTTATAAAATAAAAAAAAACAATTAAAACTCAAAATCCGACAATCTACGTATAAAAACGCGCCCAGTACATACGCTCGACCAGCTGTGTGAGGTCGGTTTTCTCCATATATAATGATTTTTTCGGAAAATCCTTTTGGATTTGGTTGTGTGTTGGGATGCTGTACCTACCCCTTTCGGCTTCGGTAGATTTTTTTTTACACCCTGTATAAATTGTCGTGACATGCGAAGCTAAGCGACGCACTGCGCCGTCATTATATGGATGGGTGACAATACCTCCTAGGCATTAGTTAATTGTGAAAACTGATTGATTTTAGCTAGATAGCAAATTCTTTACGCGTTTTATTTGATGTGCAACTTTGAAAACCAATTGAGTTCAACTGTTGGTTTGGGATCCGGCACTCTAATTTGTTGTAAAACTTTTTATTGTTGAAACCAGATTGGAATTCCGTAAAACATACAGAACAAAGTTTATTTCGACGCTTAATTTGATTGAATAGTTTCAGAAAATATTTGCTGCGAAAACATTTTGTAATCAAAACAATCTGCTCAAATGGCGGCGTAAGTGGAGTTTAATTAAAAATGTGTTTGTTCATCGAAATAAATTGTATATTTCATATAAAAATCTCGGTATTTCTATTGATTTCAAACTACGTTTATTTAAAGAAACAAAACAATTACTTTTATTTTACAAATTAAAACCAATCAATCTTGACTGGATTGATAATTAAAAACGATCTACAGATAATATACGAAATTACGTGTGTGAACTTCTTCAGTTTATCTTGTTGGAGGCAACTGAACAGCCAATATTATTATTGTAAATTTTGATTGGTACGCACGTTCGTGATTCCTAAAGCTTCGGCTAAACCTGCGCCTCAGTAACGCGAGGGAGTGACTGCGAAGAGGGAGCGTCTGCATCGCGAAACGAATGGTATGAAAATATTCCTGCGTTGTGGTCGCGTAGGTGTGCAAAGCGCCATAGATAAAGTATGGGTAGCGTCCGCCGCGCGACAGGCACTCCCGCTTCGCAGTCGCTTTGGTCGCGTAGGTTTGGCCGAAGCCTTAAAGATTCCCTAAAGCAATTTCAGTGTAGTAAAATAAAATAGAATTTCATGGAAGGCCTAGCGAAAACATTTTTTACTAATTCACTGAAGCAAAACAATTCCCAAGCGCGCCCCCTAATCTCACTAACATTGCGTTTACCTTCTTACGGGAAAGTTACTCGGAGCGGATAAGGGAAACATTATGTAAATAGCAGAGCTTCATGATTAACTCCGGAGTAGATCTTAGCTGTTGTTTTTAATATACCACGCGCTAAAAGAAAATAATTTAGTAAAGATTTCAGTATTTGGTTTTTCAATTTGTTTACGTTTGCCGTTCAAAAACTCTTTGAACGCCAAAACTTGATATCTTTTTAACGCTACAGGTACTCTCTCAATAAATAAATAAAGCTGGACTTTTCACACAGCATCATCTAGCCCCAAAGTAAGCAGAGCTTGTGTTATGGGTACAAGATGACTGATAAACTACTTATTTACTTTTTGTTTATAAATACATACATTATACATAGAAACACCCAGACCCTGGACAAATATTTGTAGATTATACAAACATTCATCAATTTTCTAATTTCCTTTTTTTGTGCAGATTACTGGTAAATACAGGCACCATTTTGACATCTGAATATCCCAATAAGCAAACTTCGCTGTTAAAAGTATAGGTACCATAGGAAATGGAGTTGCTGACCGAATGCGTGTGAATCCAGACCCGCACCAAAAACGCGTAAGACATAAAACGCTTACAAAGATTGGAAGTTCGCAAGAAACTGCGGGCAGACATAATAAGTCGTGCAGGAGTTAATACATGGAGTTTCCTCTGAATAAGATGAATAAAAACGGCAAGCGGAAATTAAATCCGTGACATCTTGCACAGCGTAGGTTTGTGAGATCGCAAGGTAAGCAGCTTCTGCATGAGCGTCGCAAATTTTCCGCCGTTTTTCTCTTGTTTTCCTTGTAACATCGGATCGGCGTGTCAGGACGGCGGAGTACACCTTCAAGTCTGATAAAAAACATTTTTTTGACATTTCTTTGTAGTTGAACAACAACAATAACTTTTCTCTAGTATTAGTATGTACCGCTTTCTGAGAATAAACACAAGGAAAATAAATCTCTTGTATATTTACATTATAACGAAAGGTACACCTGCAGTTCTGACGGTCATGAATCTTCGGGGGTCGTCTAATTGGGTGACGCTCTTTGGGATTTCTACCTTGAACGAATTGGGGGGATTGATGATGGCCGATTAAAGAAGATTGGGTTTTTAAATTAAAAGGGCGTGGTTGGAATGGATTTTTCGGTTGTTTGTTTTTGACAGGTTCAATAAATTGGCAAATTCTTACATTTTGTAGTTAAAATTCATAAAATAATTTATGAGATATTAAGTTCATAAGACACTTTGTTTGTGTCGTGTCTCAAGCATAGATTTTTTGATGATAACGAGTATTCTTAGTTCCTTGAAAACTTGTAACAAATGAATAATGCTACTAAAATACGATCTGTCTTTAAATTTAGTGTTTTTGTAAGTCATCGTTTAATTTTTTTAATAAAAAACGCGAACCCCAAACAAACTCTCAAAAAAAAAAGGTCTTTAAACCTACGAATTATAAGAGCATCTAAGCTATAAAATACCGTGAAACAAGATTAAAAGAATTATAATACTATACTCAACACGACATTCATAATAAACCATCTTTTACAACTAATCAGCAAATCTCCAACAGAAAGTTTCATTCCAAAGCCGACAACACCGAAATTAAGTACCTAACTTAAAATCCCCAATTTATCATGTGGACGTCTACTACAAAAACCTAGCCTCACATTTTCATAAAGAGATCTGCTGATAAGTGATGATTTATTCGTACCAGTTAAAACTAGCGTGGCTGCAGCGACAAAAACTTACTGTGACTTCAACCACGAAAACGCTTGGGGTTTCCTGTTTATGTTGTACGCCGCGGGGTGATACAATAGATAGATTTTCAACTTGTGTTTTGATTGCTTCAATAGGTATTGAGCTGGCTGAGGTCCTATTTTTGTCATTAATTGGTATGTGCCTGGTTTTATGGCCATAATTTTTTTGTTATTTTCTACACACGGGAAACATAGCTAAGCTACCCCATTAAAGAGCCGATGATTTTATAACACAATTGCTGTACTTGTTTATCTATCACATTTTGACAATAATATTCTCTGTCTGCACTTAGCAAGCGAATTAAAAGGTGATGCTTAACGCCCGCCTTAGATTATAATCTAAGGCGGGCGTTGAGACTGTTTCACAGTTTTGCAACTTTTGCAGTTTCATCATTTTAATTGTAATTTTTGTTCAACTGTAATTCGTTATGAATAAAAATATTTTTACTTTTATTACTTTCTAACAAATTGATAAATAAATTCTCGTCTCCACACATTCTGAATATTTGGAAGTGTCAGTGAAACCACACCTACCATTTTCAGTTTATCTTTATGCACCCTCACGGTGTAATATTTATGAAATGAGCCAAAATAAGCGAAGCCTGATGGTTGTATATTGCTGGGAGTAATCTTCATTAGGAGAGACGAGTTGGTGAAAAAATTAGGCTATTTTTTTGGGCCGAATGGGGTTGCCCGTGGCATTTACAAAATGGAAATTAATGAATAGAAAGGATAGCTGGTATTTTTTTAGCAAAATTGAAGAGTAAAAGTTTACTTGTTTTTATTATGTTGGTAAAATTTTAACTCATTATAATTATGAACAAATTTTTTAGTTTATTCTTTATAATCATAAACTATGGGAATTTAAAACATTAAAAGATTTATACTAGTTTTTTTTGTCAACAGTAAAAATGTTATCTGTCAAAAGTTTAGCTCATTTTATTTATTTTTTTATGAATAAAAGTAAATTAAAAATATGTTTATGTTTATTCAGAACGAATTACAGTTGAGCAAAAATGACAAATAAAACGATGAAACTGCAAAAGTTGTCAAACTGTGAAGCAGAATTATGGAGAGACAAAATAATATAGACCAAGCCTACTTACTACCATTTCTCTTCCCTATACCTACACCTACAAATTGAACAAACATTAAGCGTTAGAAACAAACAGAATCAGCTTAACAAAATCAAGTAAAATCGTTTCGTTCCTTTATGAACAACGATCTCCTTGTGTTTTTGATTGAAGTTTATGAATAAGTTTCTCAATTTAGAATTGAAATCCTTCAAGAGCGTAATCAACCATTTATTATGCAGTACAAGTCACACAGATTCGTCGAGCAAACAACCAGTACAATGGAGCACGTGAAATGAGATGTCTCATAACAGCACGACACGATTCCTACTGCGGTGGACGGCGCTCTAATAAACTACACTGTATTGGATATTATTTGAAAGTATGTTCCTAGAGATGTAGATGCCTACGCAAATAAACTCATAATCGTATATAAATAAATTTAACACCAGAAGGTAAGCTACTGCAAAGTGAATTTACAATTTACAAACTACAATAAAATCAGTAAAGTCATAAGGATCTAACTTTTAAAACTATCATTGTTATGAACACTTTATAATGATCATGAAATGAGTAATGTTAATATCCCGTGATAAGTATTTAAAGCATCCAAGGATTGTTTTAACGATCTATAGATAACTCATCTGACCTAGGTCAAAAGAGTGACCAAAACACTGGGAGCATTTCCACGCTGAGTAAAAATTCTAATCCGTTGAGCCAAACATAATAATATGCGCCCGCTTCTGGATCTCACATAATTCTTACCCATTATGTTTTAAATAATACCCAAAGAACTAATGAAAAATATATTGAAGTCTTATTTCGTGGGTAAAATTTAGGCCTTTACATCTACTCGTATATTAGACGATTTATACAGCGTCAGGAGGCAATCCATGCCTACACTTAACGAGACGCTGTAGTGCCATGGAATAGGCTTGCCCAGCACCTAAACCATCCTCTTAGCTTAATCAGCCTGGCCCTCAGGAAAAATAACGGAGCTGATTAAGCTGAGGGTTTCCTCACGATATTTTCCTTCACCGATAAGAGCTCGTGTTATAACGCATATAAATTTTACGAAACGAAAAATCCATTGATGCACGGCCGGGATTTGAACCCACGACTTTCAAATTGAAAGTCGAGGCACAACCCCATTTGACCAACACGGCTCTCTCGAATTAATTTTAAACTATTTCAAAACAAACTAATTCTATGACGTTTTTATACCAAAATACTACACCAAATGCATTAGCAGCACAGAGAGTGCGACCCGTGTGCCCACTCTGCTCTTGACAGATATTAAATTCGCATTGCGATCCGACCGGCCGCCACTATGTCGTTATTTCGCAAATAAGTTGTAAATAAAACAATATTCTGTTTTATTTACAACTTATTCTACTTAACTACTTAACTTATTCTATAATTGTTTCTAGTTACTAATTATTTCAATAAAAACAAAAAAAATCTGCTAAAAAACTATTCATAAGTACTTACGAGTAAATCCACCATGTTATGTATAGAACGTGAAAGTTTGTGAGGATGGACGTGTGCATTTTTGCTACTCTTTCATGTGAAAACTACTGAATGGATTAAGATGAAATTTGGCACAGAGATGACTTAAGTCAAGAATAGCACACACTTTGGTTTCTATAGGAAATGTGAAGTATTCCCGATTATATATTTCCCGCAGGCAAAACCGTGAAGCGTCAACAAGCTCAATAGAGCAATAACAATGACGTCAAGAATCAAGAATTACACGTTTCATCAGTTACAATAAATACTACCCCGGTTGAAGTCAAACATTACTCGGTGTGTCACTCTTTAAGTGTGGGTTGAGTGCGGGAGGGTAGCGGAAGTGGATTAAGTTCAATACGGTAAAATATTTTTGTGAACTTTTATTGCAATAAAACATGGAATAAATAAATATAATGTACCATGTTCTTCTATCTTAATTTTCTCACAATGTTCTTGGAATTTTAGTTGTACCTTAGCCCCTTTCACATGATATTATCATATTTAGAGCCACAGCAAACATATTTTATCTTGAAATTTGCTACTTCCCCTAATTTTATAAGTATATAATTGTTGCAAACCGCTTTATCTTCAAACTAGTGCCACTAACCTAACCCTAAGTAATTCACCCCACCCGTCGAGGGGTGATTACCCCTTTATTACTCCCCCGTGCGGGCCCTAATGCATGGCACTATTACACTACGTGGACTAATGCTTACAATGTATTTTTACAAGATATTCTTATAAGCCTAAGCATTTATGCCTTTCCCTGTGCTAAAGGCTTTTGCAAGGAATATACTCTCACAAATACTGATACACTGAGGGGAATAACACACGTCTACTGCGCAATGTCGCTTAATAAACTGTACGTTTCTCTATCTTTATCGCCCGCCCAAATAATGTAACCGTGTATAGAAAATATACCCTCACGGACTCTGTGCTTACTATAAACACGTTAATTTCACGAGACATTAAGCTTTATATTCAGTCAGATTTCAGATTATAAGCATTACATAACATATATAACATACTAAGTTTTCATGGTCAATATAAGAGTATACATACAATTAAATTGTAATTTTACGGATAGCGGTACCAACTCCCAGGCATATTAATTCAACTGCGGTGATTTGTTATTTAAAAAAATCTAAGTATTTATATTTTGATATAAATATATTTTAATTTAGGTAATATAAAATGGAGAGTAATGAGTACAATAATACCTGCAAACACCAAAAGAATATCAATAATATTCAGTTCTTTATAAAATTCTAAATGGCGAAGCGTTGGACTGAATCGTACCGGAATGAGTGAATAAATTATAGGTCCGCTGAGCTACGCCGGCTATATTAACTGGAATCCGGTCCGTGAGTGCAGGTGTCATCCGACAATGAACTCGGTTCAAGTGGCTTGCCAGAATTTATAAGATACCTTCAAATTTCTGAGCTAGAACCTAGTAACGATGGAAGAGCCATTTATTTAATCCAGGTATTTTAAATAATACAAAAGGCCCAGCTATAGAACGAAATATCTATTCCATACTTCTATACTAATATTATCCATGTGAAAGTAACTCTGTCTGTTTATTACGAACAGATTAGGTTGAAAATTGGCATGGATAAAGGTTGTAAACCAGGGAAGGATATAGGCTACTTTTTATCTCAAAAAAATTAACAAATCCCGAGGGACCACGGATCAAACTGCGGGAGCGCAGCTAGTTTTAATATAAAAATTCGAAAGATTAAACTGTTATCTTAGTTGCTATCAACAGCTTTTGTTGCTAACTATCAAAAACACACGATACATTTTTTTTTGTCGATTTTGGTTCGAACCCCGCCGCGGGACAAAATTAAATGTTTGTATGACCTACAGATATTTGTCTCGGGTCTGGGTGTTTCTATGTATAATATGTATGTATTTACAAACAAAAAGTATATAAGTAGTATATCAGTTATCTGGTTCCCATAGTACAAGCTTTGCTTAGTTTGGGGCTAGATGATGCTGTGTGAAATGTCCAGCATTATTTATTTATTTATTTATTATTATTTATTACAATTGCACCATGTTTCTTCCGGTCACAAACAAAGGGAGCTCTATGCCCAGCAGTGGGTATTAAAGCATCAAACTATAGATGATGAGAATGATGTACGACGTACCTAGTATCCAAAGCGGTCACTCAGTGCCACTCACCTAATTGAAATATAAATATGTATACATTGTGTTTTCAAAAACGGTTAAAGATAACTCATCCACTGCGATCCTTTCTTTTCAATCCAACCTTGCCAGTGCAAATACAATTCGAGACAATGATAAGTGGATTGGGCCGGTATCATATTGCACCCCTGTTTCAAATTTAAACAGCGTGACTTGAATTCAGAACTACGAGTATGTAGTAGTTGTTTTATCTATGATACGATTTATATTAATAGATATTAGATTTATATTAATAGATATTATTACCTAGTATATATTGTCTGTGATATTATAAACTTTTTTGGGTCTAGCTTTCTTTTTTGTGATTTCTAAAAAAGTCAAATCAATTTAGACTTTACCTTTTCAAACTCACGAGCAACTAGCAATACTACTACTACGCTAGAGCATTGTATTAATCAGGTGATATTTTCACAAAAAAATAGAACAAGAACCGTTCTACTATACTAGTTTATTCGAAGCAGTGTATACAATATCACTTCAGCAAAAAATACTCGTTCCTATACTTCGTGCAGGAGAGTGCAAAAGGGTCCTAAAATACCCCAAACTCTGACTAGGTGGATTTTTGAGATGGGCCATGGAGGGCACATACCTTAACCGTTGTTGGCATCAAAGAAAATTTCGAGTTCATGCATCGATTTTTAGTATAAAATGTATGGGAAAAGTTTTTGACGATTTCTGACTTTTCTAGTACTCAAACCTTAAAATTAAATGGCCCCATAGAGTATTTTGATCCCTACATGAAATTGAATCGATTGGCATCAAACAATTTTTTTTTTTTTTTTTTTGCTTTTGGCATTTTTGTCACTGACTGTAACCTAAGAGCGTTTTCCTGTAGCTACAACGGTTAAGGTACCTGCCCTCTGTGGCCCATCTCAAAAATCCACCCTGTATACCAAGAAGGTTATTTATAAGCACGATGTATAGCCACGTATACACGTCACTTATCCCGGCCGAGTGGCCTCAGGTATCCTCGTTGCCGCAATTAAGCACGAGACGATGGCACTCCACACTCAATGGGTCTTGGAGGGTTCGATATTTTCATTTTGGTAGTTTGAATTCTAGTAGAAATTTATAGAAATAGAAAACCTTTTATTTTGTGCCACAAAACAATCACACAGAATGCAGTATGTTATTTAAATAGAGTTAGATATACATAATCAAAGCATCAATATTGGTCATCACTCAGCAAAATGTTATAGCAGCAGAGGCTGCTATAACGCTTGTCTTCCATGACGCCAGTGTGCGCCTGCGCAGGGAGCAGCTACTGTGATAACTACATAGCGAAATCGAAAGTAAGATTTTAAAAATAGTAAGAAAACTTAAACAGGATCAGGATATCTCTAAGGCGCGTTAGACAGTCTCTCTCTCAGATCTTCCATGTAAGTAGGTATTCCAGATACTTTTAAGACGTCTACTTTTAAGATGTAGAGGCATATGAAAATAGTATTTGATACATGTCCACATATTATAGAAGTTAGTATTCCATACATGATAGGCTGCTGTTGCAAGTCATCGCTGTCTATGAGAATACTAACTGGTTTCTTCACAATGTTTTTCTTTACCGTTCGGACCAAGTGCTAAAGTGCATATACCAAACGCAAAATCCATTGGCACGACCGGGATTCGAACCCACGACCATCGGATCGAAAGTTACGGTACAACCTCATTCGGTGAACGCGGCTCTTGGTAGTATAATGTGAGAGTACCTAATATAGGTTAGTTTAGTTGCAGCGGGTACATTTGCAAAACCTCAAACCCGATTTATGTGTGGATAAAACTAAGTTGAAAATGAAACTGTCTTTCTGTGAAATATAGCTCTCTGAGCCAAGTACTTATAACAGCACCGTTATTTATATCGCGCAACTGTATTTTACAGCATTTACTTCAGCAATTTGAAAATTCTTAATCTCCTGTTTTACGTATTGATATATTAATATTATTTTGAGTATGAAATTGAGCGTTTTTATACCTTCCATTTTCTTTATAGCACGGACAATGCACCATAAACATTTAGATTTAAGTTCATACAATTTTTGAAATCGATTAACTTTTTGATGCAATCGAATAAAGCACCCACAACAAAATCGTTGCATTTCTATCAATACACAACAATGTAGGGAACTGTAAAAGTTTTATTGGTATCTGGAGAAACCCCAAGCTCATATCCATCTCATTTTACGTATCTTTGAAAGCATTAAGGCTTTCACACACGGCAACTGAACGTCGCAGTTTTGGCGACTCTCTTTATAATCCATTACATTACATTGTTCATTCTTCGAGAAGTTAGTTGTAGAACATTTTAGTGCCTAAAGTAGTGATATTTTATTTCAAAGCGAATGCTAACCAGAATTTTGAATTATGTCCTTATCTAATTAAAATTATATCTAGATTTTCGTATATTTTTATTCTGCCTTTGATTTACCCTAAATTGTTATTTTTTACAATTACAATTTATTTATTTTTATGTTATTTTTACCATTACAATTGATTAACTGAAAACTCTTTCGTATTTAAATAACTATAGAATAAAAAAAAAAATATGGTACACAAAAGAAATACACAAAAACAAGTAGGTACTATAGTCATAACATAAGTCACCATAGGAATAAAAAAACGTGCCCAAAACAGGCAGCAATACTATTATGAATGGCAATCATGATTGGTCTAAGAAAAATACATAAAACTATATTGTCAAGCTATCTGGAGTTTTAAAAAAAGTAATAAATACCTATTTGTGGATTTTAAAAAGTTCTATACTAAAAAAGCAATGTACAAAATGAGTCTATAAAATAGTGAAGATAAATTTTACCATTACCGTTGCATGTCTATTATCAGCATTCTTCGTCACTTTTGACCTTTCCCTTTTATAAAGTCAACCATTATTGATCTTGCTCATAAAGAATGAAAACCTTTTCAAACAAAAAAAATTGGAATTCGGTCCACAATTGACGGAAATATCGGAGAACATACATAAAAAAAAAACATACGTAAATCCGAACATATAACCTCCTTTTTTGAAGGCCGTTAAAAACTAAACAGCTCAGCAGGCTTTATAAATATAAAAGTTTACATTGTTTTGTAAGATGTATCAAAACTTTATGACTTTCAAGTTTTTAAATAAATTGGTGGAATGATAAAGGTTCGCTGGTTGGAGTGTACTTGTTAAGACTGCGCTAGTTTAAGGAGCTTTGTTTTTACGAGGTTTTGTTTACCTCAGCTTGCAACGTTTTGGACCTTCCGCTTTATAAAAGCTTTGAATTTAGTATGCGCGTGCAGTTTTGATGAGAGAAAGTAGTTTACTTTTCGCTTCTAAATTCTACAGTTGGTAATCTGCTTGCATATTAAATTATATAAAACAGCTTCTTTAACAAGAACCAGGTTATAACAAGACAAATATTATTCATAAAAACTGACTGAAGACTGCGTATAATTTTCGAACTTCTATAGGTACTACTGATGCAAAATACAGGTATTACCTATATTTTTATCTCTGTTATACTCGTACTACTTAAGTAAATCTATCTAGAAATAAGTTGTTGTGCCCTCTTTTACGCATGTTGTGATACCCTATAATTATGGGAACACTAGACCTAAGACATTTTGTTTTAACTCACAAGAGTTAAAACAAAATGTCTTAGGTCTAGTAGGATACCCAACACGGGTGTACACCTTACATACAAATGTAAGGTGTACACCCGTGTTTATGTAAGGTGTACACCCGTGTTGGGTATCCTTAATAAATAATATAAAAATAAATAAAAAATAAAGTAAAATACAGTATGCAGTGTTAGTCTTTGAGAGCGCCCTCTGAGGGGAAATTCTAAACGGCTATAGTTATGGAAAAATGTTGTTAGAAGTCTAGGTCTCGATTTTGATAAAAGAAGGAACTGCTTTTAAAAAAAAACTTATTAGTATTATATATAATACCTACACCTCATAAAGTAAATTTTACCAAGCTGTTTAAAGTGCAGAGAGTTTCAAGGAAATAAAAATAAGTAGGTAAAGTCGGGAAATAAAAAAAAAACAATTGCATGATAATATTATAACTACGTAGTCTTACTTTAAGACCCGCTTAATCTGAACAATCTATGAACTGTCTTTGACCTTTCGATGTCCTTATAAGTACGTATTGCCACGCTTCAGCTTCAAAATAACAAAATTCTAGAAAACTGATTCGATAAAAGCACGAAGTGGGGCGCGCCACGTCTCGGTCAATCAGCTCAATCCGCTCGATGGAAGGTCAAAGTGGAGTTTTGAACTTGCAATCTGAGTCCCAGAGAATATCTAATAATACTACGTAGAATAGAATAGACACTTCTCACCCCGCACCAATCGAGACTCCCTGCCCCTCGAGTTCTGTGTGCTCTATGTTCGTAACACACATGTGTGTAATACACTCGTTATTCGTATGTGTAGTTTTTGTGTAGGTAATTATTACCGCAATGTTTGGATCTATTTAGTTTTGTCACAAGTGTCTAGGGTGTTTTGTCTTATTTAAGACTGCGGCAACCATCAGAAGACGTAACATCCACTCAGACTGTATCTATTCTAGATAATAAAAAAATTAAAAAATAATCCTGGACTTTTTTAAACAGCATCATCTAGCCCCAAAGTAAGCAGAGCTTGTGTAATGGGTACTAAAATGACTGATAAACTACTTTTATATACTTTTTTTTTGTAAACACATACATATTATACATAGAAACACCCAGACCCGAGACAAATATCTATAGGTCATATACAAAGATTTGCCCCGCGGCGGGGATCGAACACGCAACCTTCTGCGTCGCAGGCCCAGAGGTCGTCATACATTGTTTTTGCCTATATTGTGAAGGTTAAGCTACCAAAAGATTTATTTGGACGAGTTTTGATTGAAACTAGAATAGTAATACAATTTTTTGGGAATCAAAGTTGTTTGATTTAATATTTTTGAAATTCATACACACGAGCTTCAAATCGAAAACAGAGACTCCCACTTGTCCAACGCGAAGATTTATGAGCTGGAATAACAGGAGCAGACTTGTGTCACATATGTTGTATGCAACTTACCGCATTGAGAACACAACGGGCTTTTGGGAGTCCAACGGTCTTGGTATCTCAATGAATGATAAATGTAGTACGTCACTGTACCCGTTTGTGGTGGTTAGCAGCAACCGCATTGTCTAAATCCGTCACAGAAAACTACACAAGATCTGACCTTACTGTAAGGTGTCATCTTAATAGAACAGCGCGCGGGTTAGCGACCATCGCATAAAAAACGTGATCCGCGCGATTTTGCCTAAAAATTGGCTGCCTTATTGCCAGAAGCCACTCCTTCCAGGTGACCTAGAATATCAAGCGAGAGAACCCCAGGATAGGACGTTCATGCGACCTTATCAAGTTCTTCAATAATTAAAGTGCAGTTGGTCGGCTTTTGTTACTAAAGACGTAATTGCTACGTTAATTACAAAGAGGTTTTTTCGTGTACGCGAAAGCTGCTAGTGAAGTAATTCGGTCTGAAACCATGTTTTTGGAACGTTTTAGACTTTTTTGCTGCGCTGTTAAGTATAACGTTGCATTTTCAAATTACCTACTGTTATTTATTTAAACATAAATTGTTATTTTTAAAGACTATTTGAAAATTTAATTCATCGGGAAATGAAGTCTTATCAAAATTTTCGATTCCGACGGGATTTAAACCCGCAATGATCAGACGATCCTCCTGATTTTTCTGACATTTCATTTCTCGATGATATACCTAAGTGTGGTCTAACACTATAAAAGATATACTTTTATCTATTCATCATTTCATTTTATGGTTTGTAAAACTAGACCAAGATAAAAACAACAAAATAAAAGTACTTTTAAGGATCAATAAATTCTTTTAGACACTTCTTTAATATCCAAACGTAAATTGGAAACCGGTTTTTATTACAAACAAAACATAAAAAGCGTCTAAATAAATCGTCTAATTTGTTATAACAACCGCAGAAGAACATTAATCTATCCATCTTATTCGCGAACATTTTGTGAACGAACGCTCGAGGGATTAAGAAAAATTTCAATTATATTTCTCCCTTCCCCCTATTCAGGTCGCAAAGGCAGGATTTTATTCCCACCTGAATTAAAACTCAAATGGAATCCCATTTTATAATTTCTCCGATTTGAAGATAGGCGGCCTTTTCAGCCATTTTATTGGTTGCGTTCTGATGGTTCGCCGATTGAGGGTGAAGCCATCTGGAAAACTCGAAGATTTTAAACCATAGTTTTTTTAAAGTATAAATGCTTTCCATTTTGGAACAGTATTAGCTATTAGAAAAAAGAAAAGGCTAACAATACGAGTACCTATTCATATTTATAAACCTTGTCTCTTTGTTGTTGTCTGACTACCCCCCTTAGACATCTTCAAAGGATCTGGAATAAGTAAGATCTGAGAGAATGTCTACCGCACCTTGGGGATACAGTCGTGAACCTGTTTGTTTGTTTTTTGTTTGTTGTCTCTTCATCATATTTGGCTTAAAAATACAATGTGCTAACGTTAAATATAGGGATACGGAACCCTAATAAAAGTATGGCAGTACCTGTGACGCAATTCAGGTGAAATGTGTTCAAGAGTAAATAAAATACCTTTGTTGTCACCGGAAAGGGAAGAACAGCAATATTTTTGGGGAAAAGATAATGATTCAGGAAAAAACGGCACGCTTCTGTTAAATAATATGTAAATTGACTTTTTTAATATTGTGATGTAGATTCAGTCTCATTTCAGTATAAATAGGAAGGTTAATGACCGTTATAGCCTTCCTAAATTTCCCAAGTAGAAATACAGGAGATAATTCGGGTAAGCCGTTTTCTTTTCTCTTTGTATCATGTTACCTAATAGGATAGATATACAACACAGACACAAAGCAAAAAATGGTTGTCTGTAAAGTCGGTTTACTGACAATAGTTGAACGTGACAACGCAAAGGCCGATTGTGCTTCTTTGTCGCTTGTTCCGCGCTCTCGCTTGCACTTGCGCAAGCCTTACATGGAACGCCCCAGAGCGAGGTAACGCCTCATGACGTCATGTTTTTTCGTGCGTGCAGCCGGCTCTATCGAATTATAAGACGTAGTCAAAACAAGTAAAAAGTAGATAGGTAGGTGCATACGTATAAACTAGAAAACATTCAGAACAAAAATAAATGGCGCAAAGGGTATTAAGCAGTAGGTAGGTAAGTAGGTGTAACTAATGATGTGCAAAAGTACCTACCTATATAACGTACAAGCACCTACAAAGGTGGGTGCAACAGTGGTCTGTGTGCTGTAGTGGGCCAAAAAGGTCCAGTCTCAGCTTATTGTTACTCCATGCCCGAAGGCACAAATTCGTATGAGCTGCCAAAGTGATTAGGCCGCTTGAAGGCATCCGTCATGGTTTGATGGTGATTTTCTAAATAAGCCACACTTGTTCTGTTGGCAGCTCCCCACAGTTGAAATATTTTGATTTAAGGGGACCAGATAAAAAAATAACAAACCACGCAATTTATCTCTTATTTTCCAAATTCATAAGTTATGTCGCCACATTATCGCCGAAAATCATTCGACATTGTGTGAGCTATAGCTGAAGTTGAACATCATTTATCAAAGTTAGAGGGGATTCAATTCCACGATTATTTAATGGTAAAACTTTTGTACGACCAGAGACAAAGCTTTTTGAGTATGTATTTGGTAATCCTATTATTATTGGGAAAGATTTTAGTCTTACTTTAACACTTATGCCATTAAAATTACGTAAGTCTGACGTTCAGTGAACATTTATGCAATAATGTATATTTATTGTAGGTATTTTTATTGATTTCTTTGTTATTATTATTAATTTTAATTTATATTCTAATCTATTTCAATTCTTATACTGTGACGATAAATTCTACATTGCTTTTACTGTTAATTTTTTTTTTTACATTTATAATTTTTTAATTAGCGTAATTGGTGTTGTGGCCGTGCTAGTTTCAATAAATAAATAAATAATAAATATAAAATAAAGTAAAGCATGGTACAAAAATACATGGTATAATGATGATATTCTTGTGGTTTCATCTCACTTCTATTTTAAGAATGCTTGTCTAAATTTGAACAACACCATTTCATCGTCTTTCTGTTTTTAAAACTATTTATTGCTTTATCATAAACCAGTTATTAAAAATGGAAGTGAAAGAAGAAGAGAAAGAGAAAGAGAAAAGAAAATGGTGTTTTTTCTTAACTAGTTGTGAAAATCAGTTGAAAGTGAACTAAATTTATTTTTCTAAGGAACTCGTCCACTTAAAATGATTATCATCAAATACATACATAAGTCTGAAATTCGTGTTACGATTTACCTTGGCTTAAGTAATGGGACCTTCAGTGCGTGACTCGCACTTGGCCAGCAACCTGACCCCACGTGACCGCACTTAAATGCTATTTTATCTGCAATTGCAAATTGTTGAACACTCCGAATGACGAATGCCACAAAGCAATAAATAAATTGACCAGAGCGTCATCAAAATTGGAAAGTAAACAGATCTATCACTCCGAATTGCATTTTAATGTAAAACAGGCTTTATTGAGCTGATTTAAAGTGAAATATTGCTTGAATCTTAAACATCATGAATAAGTTGAAGCTATCTATTAAAATGGGATTGGCAATGATGAATGTACCTAACAAAAATCCTTAAGAAAGGCATAAATTGGCTTCTAAATTCAAGACCCTTAGAACTTACAGACGGGTAGTTAGGGGCATATCCAAACTTACATTTAGCTCCTTTTCACAATGAGAACTCGTTATTTTCGTTTCCTTAAATAACACACCGACGTTTTATGACCACTTTTCATTTTTTATTCTTTAAGTGAATGCTTTGTACAATGTACTTTAATATATTCTATATTGATACGTCATCAAAATTGGAAGGTATGAATAGACTCCATTTAGCTCGGTCGCAACATGACCGCAACGATTGAACTATACTTTTCATCATTTGATATCGATGATCGATAGTTTAAATATTCATTCATGAATTTTATTTGACGATGAAATCCACTGGAGCCAGAATATTTTAGGGATCGTCGCATCAACATAGCTACTTCATTATTTAAAAACTATTCTGAAAAAATAAATGATGAAATTTTTACAAAGTAACAAAACTTTACCGGAATTTTTAGTGTCAAAATGTACATTCTGTGAAATAGTGACGATATAAAAATTTAAAATGTTGATGTTTTATCAACAACTTGTAAAAAATTGGCGTTGAATTTTTAAAATTTTAGCCAAAAGCGTTTAGGCAATTTTGAAATAAATTGAAAGACCGTGATTGATGACTGAGCGGGTACAAAATAGAGGCACTAAAATGATATACGCTGTAGCCAAAGCGTGTGATTGACATTTACATATTTTCTGAAAGATTTCGTATTTCACATACTTACTTATTTTGATTGTTAGTAATTTTTCTTCTTATAAAATAAATATTTTCTTTACAAATGAAATACCTGAACCTAAAATGTTTTAATAACTTGTGCCTACGAAAAACCATCCCTCAATTCACGAATGTTAAAAACATATTCGCGAAAAACCCGACGACATAAAATCGCGTAATAAAAAACGTCGTCCCGTGCGTCGTTAAGGAAATGAGTTATACACACATATACTTACAATCGTGAAGTGTGGACGCACATTGACAAACTCTAATAAAACAAAATTGATGGAGTGAATAACTAAAAAAGGTTATTGAAATGGCTTGCCATTATCTTTGAATTTGTGTTAGAATCGCAGCAAGTTGAAAACCAAGGTCCCTACCAGGAAAATGACTTTTTTTATAGATAATTATACAACAGGAGTGGGACGCAATAGGTTATCTAAAAAAAAAAAACACCAATAACAGTAAACGTAAAAGAATAAAGTTGCATTGCTCATTATGTGATCTTAAATAATTTTAGAAAAAATACGTAAGTTTTCCAGGTGTTTTCAGTTTCTCGGGATACTTTTTTCAAAAAGCTTGTAGGTACAAACACCAACTTAAAAACGACTTCCATTGAGTATATTAACAAGTTGCCCTATACATACTAAAAATAAAAAGAAAAAAGTGAAATGTGCGACATGCTTAGCAAGAGATGTGTGCGGCGTCACATCGTTGGCTTCCCACAGCACCCAATGCTCGCGTTTTTAATTATAAAGACGAATTAATTAAAGAATTTTTAAATGATTTAAATTTTGTCAAACTGAAGTAAGTATTAGAACGGATTTATATTGCGTATAATAGGTTAGTATCGACCGTATAGTTGACGACCTCTGTGGCGCAGTGGGCGAAGGTCCACCTGCGACGCAGAAGGTTGCGGGTTCGATCCCCGCTGCGGGACAAATGTTTGTATGACCTACAGATATTTGTCTCGGGTCTGGGTTTTTCTATGTATAATATGTATGTATTTACCAACAAAAAGTATATAAGTAGTATATCAGTTATCTGGTTCCCATAGTACAAGCTTTGCTTAGTTTGGGGCTAGATGATGATGTGTGAAAATGTTCAGCATTATCAGTTTTTAATTGATTTGTATGTTTTTAAGTTGGTAGGTACTCATATTATTTATGATTAGAAAAACATTATTGAACAAACATTCATTAAATTATCATTTTGACACAAATTGATATATTTTCTCTTTATTTTATCTAACTTAATAGTTATCTGCCAAAAAACATTCTTGAATGAACCTTGCCACACCGTGTACGGTATGACTGCAGCTCAGTCTCAAAAATTTTCCAAATATGTTCACGTAATGAAAAAATATTCCAAACGTGACTAGTTGCAACTCCATTACTACCTGTTTGTATACTAAAAAGTTACAACATAATTGTATCTTGTGTCTATATTTGAAGTAGCCTACCGATATTTATATATCGAGTATTGAAAAAATAACACATAAACTGTATATAGGACATTCTTCGCTTAGACTCCCTGCCCCTCAGAATCTCAATTGCGTTCTTATGAAAGAACGCGTTACACACTAATTACCTACAAAAACAAAACATATATTCAACTTGTATATCTACACTTTTGTGCTTCATTATTCATTGATGAAGAATAAGTACTCTTGCAGAAAACATATCAAAATTGTTTGATAGTATGAAACAGGTATCTAATGATGTTTTGATTCAATGTATTCCGCTTGTTTGTTAGTGTGAACGTTAGGGTAAGTTTTATAAAGTGTCCGGGGTATGATACCGGTTTGCAACCGTACCACGTTCGGTGTGGCGTCACCTATAACACTATACCTGATAAGGGGGATTTGTAAAGGCTCAATATTGGCTCCGACATCAGGGCGGCGGGTTCTGCAAAATAAACGCGTAGCTGCATTTCATCACTGATGATTAAACATTTTACCACGATTTTCACTTGCTTTTAACACTTTTGATCACTTTGTCACTAAAACATTCATATTTTTATTACTCTACATTTATATACTTAAAAAAAAACAGCTTCGTAAAGATTAAACAGGCGTAATATTTTCACAACATCATTTTGTTTTAACACATTTTTCACCAAAATTTTCCTAACACTATTATATAATTTTTTACCACTACATAAGGTATGCCAGACATGAATTTTTTACACGTTGGCCTTTTTCATCTCGTTATCAAAACAAAAATTCTTTTCCCTTATCTCATGAGAGTCCAAATCATCTCTTATTCTGGTACGATACGTGCTTAGACCATTCGGCTCTTTCCTTAAATTCACTCTAAATATATAAATATCGTGCACGATTTTATGTTCAGTTTATGCCGTTTATGAACAGAGAAGATATTTTATGAGACACACGAAACATTTTAGTTGTGGACTAAATAATATCAATATCACAAGATTACGGGCTTACACTTTTAAAAATAAATTAAAAATTAAAATTAATATTAATTGTTATTCAACCACAGCTTTGAAAAATAAACATGTTTTAATAAACCACTGAAAAATAAACAATAATTAACACTTTACGTGCAACTTACTTTATTTACATAGACTTATGTTTCGTATGCACTTGCTTGTAATATTTATTCTTTAAAACACTAATAAAACTTAGTTATCAATAGCATTTATTCCAAAAGCACTTACAATGTTCTGCCAAGACTAGAAATTATTGTTTTATAAGTCTTGGACACATTTAAATAACTTTATCTTAATTGAAATCTTATGAGGGCGGTCTGGAACATTCTTTTTACTGGAAAACGTTTATTATCAAACGTTTCTTTTCAGTAATTTTGTAAGAAATTATGATTGTTGTGTTTACAAAGCTGTTGTGGCAATACATTTTGTGTAAACTCATTTTGATGTAGCTTCGAGAACTTTTTTTTCTTAGGTTAGGTTGATGTATTTTTTATACTTTAAATTTTACAGTTTATAATAAACTCAAACACCTTTTTATATAAATCTTTATGATTTTTAGTAACTTAAATAAGTAAAATTTATAGTATAAAAAATATTTAATTTATAAAATACTGATCTCGATCAGTTGTGATATCTGTAGATCGAACCCATAACATAATAGTCGCGTTGTTTGCTGAGTCTATCTTATCTTGTATACGTATAACTTGTGTATTGTTTGTTATTATGTATTGTTGCTGACAAACACAATACTGCGAACTTATAATGAACAGAACAGCAATAGAAGTTTCGGGTCAAGTATAGTTAGTACGTCTATAAATCTGAGGCAAACTTTCAAGTCGGCTGAGATAGGCCCCCGTCAGTGAATTTATTCGGTTTTTCATCGCAGAGCCGGTAAGCTTGTTTTATACGAGTTTGAGGTTATTTTAATGTTCAGTCACGTGGGCTTTACCCTTCTCGCCTGAAAGTTTAAATTGCAGAGAAATTTTGTTTTATTTTAAATTAATTTAGTTTTTGGTATATTGCAACATGTTTTTGTTATTGTTTATTTATAACTGTAATTGGTTGTTTATTATTATGTTTATTGTTGAAACTTTATATTCCGTTCTAACTTTATCAGCAATCAGTCCACTGTTTACAAACGGCATTCGATATTCGTGACACGAGCTTATGAATCACGAGATAATGCTCCTGTCAAATTGTTCGCAATCGAAAGTGAGTCACCATCGTGCACCAAACTCATGTCTGGCTTTAGGCTCACTTACCTCCACATATTAGAGACATCTTCAGAGGTAATTGTGAGTCAAAACGTTCCTAATTAAAACTTGGAATATTCTCTCTATACTTATCCTACCTAGCGCTCTAACTTACGCTCAAAGCTACTAAATACTATAATAGGCATGAAGGCAATGAATCAAACATTTGTACTGGCGATATATTATTATATGCTCTACTTATATCACTTTAGAATTATTTAAAAATGGCACTAAAAAGACACGTTAACAAACGCCGGCTGTCAACGAACGCACGTTTAAACACTTATAGTTGAGAAAATTATTACATCAAAATTGGAAATAAATACACCAAAATTGGTTTGTGTGTGAGTTTTATCATAAGCGTTGTGACATAGTGTTGTTTACGCGAGGATCGCGCAGGGCCGGCGGGCTGGCGGCTTGGCTTGGCCGAGGCTTGAGACTGCCAGTGGAGGCGCGAGTGACGTCAGGGTATGAGCATATACTGCGCGCATGCGTGCCCGCCTCGTGTGACATGGCCCTTATCAAAACTTTCTGATACTAAGTTTGGGAGTTGGGTAACTGCTGCTGGCAGGTTTTTTGCTGAATCCTGATGGACGAGAAAGTTGCTGTTGCGGTTTTGCTTAAACTTCGTAATTATATTAGCTGACAAAAACAGAAAATCAGACCGTACTTTCAAAAAAAACCCGTGGAAAATTAGTAATAAAGTTTTTTTTAAACAATGTGGCCTTGTGCTATGGTTCGGTTAAGTATGTATGTACTAAGCCATAACAACACGTTTAGCAGTAAGTTGCAGGTATCCGACAAGTTGAAAGTCGTCCGATGTGATAAGAAATGTAATATTATTTTATCGTGATCGATGAGTACGATGGCCCTTAGTAATCAATGCTATGATTACTTTTTTTACATAAAAAATCAAGTCTTAATTTAAAGACAAGCTAACTACTGAACTAGTAGGTAATACAGTTTGTATTTAAATTTTGGCACATTGCTTGAGTACAGATTCCACGCATCCATTCTTCAGGCGGTCTAGAAGCTCCGTCACCAGAGTTTCTTATACAAATATACACGCAGAAGAGGTCACACAACTTTAGCCATATCAAGAATAGATATAAAACCAGTGCTTCATACAAGAGCCTTGTTCCAAGCCTTAAAGCCTAACTTCTATCATTATCAAAGCAATCCCAAACTCAGCCCTTTTGCTTCTCGTACTGTAAGCACATGACCGTGACCCAGCAAAATGGAGTCTTTACCCTCAATACATCGCCACAAAGGGCATATTACACCCTAAACACACACTGCAATAGAACTTACACGGCATTATAGACGTTATTGCTTGATACGTAAGACTATAATAGCCTGGGTTGATGGTGTTGAAATAGGATGGAGATTTGTAGTGTATTTTCACTTCTAGTGCCTACTTATGGAGAATGGGTGTTCATTATTCATGACTTCTTTATAAAAATACTTATTTTGATATTATGCTTAAAGACATATAAGTCTGTTCTAAGTTACATCAACGTCAGCTGTTGCGGTGATCATAACAAACAACATTATACAACGTATTAGGCGAAATAGGATATTCAAGGATATTCAAGGCGTTAGAGACATTATTGTAAGTAAAGGAAAAAGTACATTTATTTACAGAAACTAAGCTACTACATATTTACATAATATTTACAAAATACAACAGGATTAGTCAAGCTATCTAAGGATCGTTAGAAACGATCTATAGATAGTTCAACTGATCCTTTGAGTCAAAAATGTGCCAGCTCTCGGATCAAGCGTCGCTTCGACGAAGCAAGAATTTTGAAAACCCGAAGGGCTTCAGAACCCCACGGACCTAGGGTCTCAACCCCAAATGGTTCAAATATATAAACCCTATCAAGATTTATATATTTGCGCCATTAAAGTAAAGGTATTCAATATCTTAAAGAGTTCTAAAGAAAGTATTGTAGAGGCACGATACACCAAAACGACGCATTTTTTTAAATTAACTAGAAACCAGATTTTTAAACATCAAACTTTTTTTTGTTTGGAAAATCATTATAGTCTGCTCAATTCTAATCCCACGCGAGCAAACCCGCAGGAAGAAGCTAGAAAACAAAAAATATATTTATAGCGTAAAAAAACATAAAACGTAAACGGGTTCACGACTGTATCCTGAAGGTGCGGTAGACATTCTCTCAGATCTTTTTATGTTACTTATTCCAGATCCTTTGAAGATGTCTAAGGGGGTGGCATATCCAAACACATATTTGATACATGCCCACATCTTGCAGAAGTTAGTATTCTATACGTGACAGGTTGCAAGCCCATCGCCGCCTAAAAGAACACTAACTGGTTTCCTCGCGATGTTTTCCTTCACCGTTTAAAGCACTTGTTAAGGCACATATAATTTTTACGTAACGCAAAATCCATTGATGCACGGCCGAGATTCGAACCCACAACCTTCGGATTGAAAGTTGAGTAACAACCCCATTCGGCCAACACGGATTTTTTATTTATAGCTTCTAATTCTTCGTTTCAAGTTTGAGCTTTTTCAAATTCTTATTTACAGAGGGAAATATTAATTATGTTTCAATTACTTTTCGTGGAAAACAAACTCAAACATTTTCAGATTACTAAGTAATTACAGAGCTGATGTTTCAATGAAATAACATTTACTTATCTAAAATGTTTTATCTATTTGTATAAAACTCTAACGATCCTTAGATAGCTTGACTAACTGTTGTATTTTGTAAATATGTAGCTTAGTTTCTGTAAATGACTTACTATTAATTTATTTTTAAAATATAATTTTATCGAAACAGCTTTTGATGATGTCAAAAAAAACATATTACTACAAATTAATAGAAGCTTAATTATGGACCTTTAACTCATCTCGGTCACTGATTGAAAGGCCATATTTTAGAACGTTAGCATCGGAAACAAAATATAAAAATATCTACGTCTGACTGTCACGTAAACTGTCTAACTAAACGGTTAATAAAATGTCTACAGCTGCTACGGCGTAGCAGCGTAGCACGTTTCTACGATAGTTGAGTGAACCTTGAACAGTAAGTAAGATAATAATAATCTCTCACTGTTTAGGTAAAACGTATAAAAATTATATCTATTTTATAGATTTATTTATATATTTTACTCATACGAAAATAAAGAGTGCTATGGATATAGATACACAAATAATAATTTATCACCTAAAAGTATATTTCTTAGGCACAGGAGTAAAATCACCTAGTTTTAAGACGATCCAAAGTGATCTCAGCGGTCCTACTGAATAAATGATTTTTGACTTTGACTATCACTTTATATTTGAAAATATATTGACAGAGTAATTACTGTCTGACGAATGTCATTCGTACGACAAATGGGAGTGGCACACGACAGTGGTTAAATGTTAACATGTCAAAATACAGTAATAGTGAAACCCTGTTTCCCTTGGTAATGGCATCACGCGTAAATAGCTGGACCAATCTCGCAATTTTTTATTGTTGTCAGGAGAAGCTTCTTGTGAAAAATAATTAAATAGTAGCTTGGAAATTAAAAAAAAACATAGCACCCTTAATGAGACAGGACAACGTCTTTCGGGTCATTTAGTAAAATCATAAAAACAAAACTTATTATGTTTATGCTATTTTCAAACTAAAAATAGAACCCGCACCTTCCAGCATCAATCAACCCTTACAGAGCGGTTCAAAAACGCTCTCTTTCATCCTGAGGTTGGGAGGCAACGGGTGAGGGGGAGGGTGGCATTTGTTGTCCCTCTCTCGTGAGCCGAAGTTCTCGTCATTCAATCGTATTGCAATTTTAACCCAATCCCTATATTTAACTCTCCAGCCCTACATTATTAAACTTTTGTAAAAATAATTCTTAGATTACATCACGTATGCTATTTTCTGAAATTGTTTGTATGACCTACAGATATTTGTCTGGGTGTTTCTTTGTATAATATGTATGTATTTACAAAAAAAATGTTATAAGTAGTATATCAGTTATCTGGCTCCCATAGTACAAGCTTTGCTTTGCATCATCGTATGCGATTGTCATAGCGCGACGCTCGTCGGCACGTTCAATGTGCGGGGCTTAGAAAATCCTACGAAAAATTGCATCGTGTAAATGCACCTTAAGATTTTGATGTTCTATAAAATTTCAGATCTTAAACACATATTTTAGGCAGTAAGATTTATTGTGATTATTAATAGTAGTACCAATTCATTGTGATGAATACTTATCGAGTAGGAACTTAGCTGGAATAGCCAAACGATACAAATAAACGGATATATGAATAAGTATTACAGCGTACATCGACACACCCAAATCCTCCATCATTGTATCCTATTCCTAATCAGAACCGGACCCTGTACGTGATCGCACTGTAAAACGTAACTCCTACAACAACGCGTTGCAATAATCTTGTTCTACATTGAGAGATAATCTTGAGCTATAAAAAAATATCTCTTATTCATCACTAGCAGCAAGTCCACGGATTCTTTCACGTAATCCGATCATTGCCTATGCCATTCAGGTTAACTGTAAATTTTTACTTGTGATACATTTTACTGATTTATTTGATTTTTACCCAGCAGTGGGTGTTACCAGGCTGAGATGATAATGATGATGATGATGATACATTTTATATGAAGGTTCGTTTGAGGTACAATATTTTATGAAATCAGGATGAATCGTTTCGGTAACAACCGTTTATGCGTACAATTTTTTATTGTGACGTGCCTTTAATCATCTTCGAAGATCATTATGTAACGTATCTTTTATCGAGCCTTTACTGAAGTTAAAAAAAAAAAACAAAAATGAATGTTAGGTATAATAAGTACTTAATTATTTTTCATTTTTGTTTCTTTTTACACTCGAGAAATACTAGAATCGACACTATCGTCTTGATTACCTTCTGACAGTATCAAAATTGTCTTTTATTTTAATTGTTTTTGTTTGATAAAATAGCTTCAGTATATCTTCACCGTTATTACACAACAAGCATAACGCCAGGCGATGGAGGTAATTAAGTAAGGCGGGCCGTTGATTGACGGACGGCTGATTGCGCCGACCCGGCCTGTCTACAGCGATCTCCCATGATTCTATATCTGCGGTTCCTGTTCTATTTGGGATGGATATTGAATAGATATCATTCAAAACAATGCTTTCATTCCTTACAATTCTAAAAGCTTCAGTAAATTAAATGTATGAAAAAAACATTATCTGGTTTCTAGACTCTTCCTATCCCTATTATTTCAGATACTTTGAAGGGGTACTTTTAAATGGGTAATCAAAGGCATGCTTGCAGGTCGAATTTGAGCGTAAGAAAATAATAATTAATTTAATTTAAGATTTTAGAGATTTTTTTGAGATCGTAAGGCCGTGGGCTCAATCCCAGTCGTGCATCAATGAGTTTATCAGCCGAAAAATGTATGTACTATCAAACGGTGACGGAAAGTTCTTGAGGAAACCGGCATGTCGTAGAACCTAACAAGTTCGAAAGCATGTGTCAAGTGCACGAAAGGAGCCTCTTTGAGGCGAAGTTAAAATCATTTCACCACACTAGTTTGAAAAAACTGGTGACACGATAGGAAGAAGAATTTAAGATTTATATACTTTCTGCTGAAATTAAGTTATTCTTTAAGATATCGTCAAAAATCAATAAAAGCTGCAACATTTTTGATGAAAAGAACAACGCTTATAAAAACGTAGGTAATTGACCCATTTCGTACCTGGTAATCGAGCTACGGCTATGGTGCTACGGTGCTACGAATCGTAGCAATCGCAGAGTTGAAATTAGAAGGTAGTATTGACAGCAACAAACAGTCAAACAAGAAATTACTCTTGAGTTGTGGAGTTAGTTCCTTTTTGATAATACTTTGGATTGCTATTTATTTCAGTTATTTCAGTATTTATTCGACGATATTTTATATTGTGAGTGAGGTGAGTCATGTTTGTCGAGTGCCGTAACTTTCAATCCAAAACATGGATTTTAATCGTCGCCGTGCAAATGGATATTGTTTAGATATAAATAAATATTGCTGGACATGTCACACAGCATCATCTAGCCCCAAACTAAACAAAGCTTGTACTATACGAACCAGATAACTGATAAACTACTTATATACATTTTTGTTTGTAAATATATACTTAACATACATAGAAACACCCTATATAATAGAATATAATAGATTTTTAATCATTTTAATAATGTCATGCCATATTCGTTTCAAGTGTGAACGAAACAAGAACGTTGATGAAAGCTGGTGTTTGTGAGCTATTTTAGAAAATAGTAATGATGCATTAACATTCGACCTCATTAACCGACTTCAAAAAAAGGAGGAGTTTATATGTTCGGCTGTATGTATGTTTTTTTTTTTTTTTTTTTTTTTTTTTTTTATGTATGTTCACCGATATTTCTGTCAGTTGTGGACCGATTTCCAAAATTTTTTTTTTGTTTGAAAGGGTATACTCTTATAGTGGTCCCATATAAATTTTATTCCTGAGGGATTAATAGTTTTCCCGTAAAACTAAAACAATCACTGAACTTTAAGAAAATTGTGGCCCGATTTCCAAAATTTTTTTTTTGTTAGAAAGAGGTATACTCTCAAGGTGGCGCCATATATATTTTTTTCCTGAGGGATTAATAGTTTTCCCGTAAAACTAAAACAATCACTGAACTTTAAGAAAATTGTGGACCGATTTCCAAAATTTTTTTTGTTAGAAAGTGTAAAGGACACACTCTCAAGGTGGCGCCATATATTTTTTTTCCTGAGGGATTGACAGTTTTCCCGTAACATTCAAAAAACCTCATTCTCACTACACAACACACCATGACTCACAATCTAAGTCAAACAATAAATAGTTTGAAAGGGTATTACACCCGAGGTAGTCCAAAATATTTTCTTTTCCTTATGGATTGATAGCTGATTTCCCCCTTGCTGAACTCCGGTGTGTCCTTTAGTAGGTCTGCCCATGACTTCTCTTATCCTTTCCTACTTAAGCTACGATAAGCAAAGTCTTAATGTACTCGTAGCTTACTATATTATTTACACATACACTTTTATTTACACAGTATTTATTTACTTACACTAAAAAGTGAAAAATAAAACATTTTTGAAAAAAAAAATTGAACCGACTTCACAGAACACAAACAGAAGAACCTTCTACACACTGAAAAGAGAAAAATAAGAATATAATTTGAAGTCGGTGCCAAGTGAATACGATTAGGTACCTATCAAAAAAAGAAATCGAGCGATAGCGTACCAGGATACAATTTTGCACCCAAGTTCTTTTGAATTTCTTAGATGTAAATGAATAATTGGCACCGACTTCAAATTATATTCTTATTTTTCTCTTTTCAGTGTGTAGAAGGTTCTTCTGTTTGTGTTCTGTGAAGTCGGTTCAATTTTTTTTTTCAAAAATGTTTTTTGACCTTTATTTTAATGCAAAGTTTTTCGACATTTTTCCATAAATAAATATGTATGCTGTAGCTGTTATCGGTGTATGAGTGGGAAGACCTTATGTAAATCTAACGCCACACATACATGCATAATTTTATTGACAGAACTGTGTGCTTATTCAATTTTGAGCTTTATGCTAAGGTGATAAAGGCGTGTGTACTAATGTAAAATTGAGGTATTTTTAACGAACGAGTAGGCAGGTTCAAAGAATATTGTAGCAAAAAACAAACCTTAAAAATGTCACCCCGTTTTCTGCTCGATTAAACGAAAACTGTTGCTCATACAAGCGTATTGTATAGGTTGGCTATTGATAATCGGATGGGATGTAGGTTAGAACGCTATTTGCTTTTTCAGAATATAAATAATAATTCTATGCTACTTAAAAAAAAACAATCTAAGTATGTGACTCTTTTGTTAATCTGGAATAAAATATTCATTTGATTTTTTACCCTCCGGCTGTATCTGTAAGGGTTATTATTATCATCAAGAAAGGGCTGTTTACTATCATCAAGAAATGTAGCCTGTATGTCTGTATGAGCTAGTAGCCAAACCTAAAGAAGTTTTTTATATTTTCAGGATTTTTATTTTTAAAGCCTCCGTCAAGGTATGATTGTAAATAGCATTTGATTTTTTAATATTTATATACTACAGTAATCTATTTTGAACTTTAATCGAGAAAGTCTATTTAACTTACATACTCGTATTTATGTTTATTTAAAATCACAAAACCCCATTAAAAATTCCACTGAGCCAAAACGGTGACGTCACTGACATTACGTCACTTAACCCTTCCATTCCGTTGGTAATTATCGCGACCCAAGTGTCATTTCGTCCATTCGCACAAAAGCCCTATATTTTATGTTGCGAATTCATTCGAAAGAAACAACCTTCCGTACACTTAATAATGTCCTTTACTTTGTCACCAGAATTTTTTAGGAACCCATCATACTTTTCATAAAATTAAATTGTAATAAAAGACTGACGAAACTGTAAGTATTCTAAATAATTTATATTACATCGAATAAAAATTGTTGGTAAAAAGTATTTTATTACATCGAATAAATTATTAAACAAAAGTATTTCTGTGATTTCTTATTTGGGCTGATATCTATCAGAATTTGCTAGATCCATATTTTAGGAGACCACGCCATTGATCGAGATATGAGTTGGATGCCCATTTAAAGGATTTAACAGCCTTCACACGCACAATCTATCGCGAGTGATACAGCCAATCACGCGCGAAAGAACGCGTAGCTTCAAGCTTCAAAATAAGTATCACTCGTGAATGCGCATACAGCCTTTCCCGCACGATTGCGTTTTGACGCGTAGCATCAAAATTATCACTCGCAATTGCGTGTACAAGCTTTCTTGCGCGTAATCCTGTACACTCAATCACTCGCGAAAGATTGTGCGTGTGAACACAAAACAAAGATGATTGGAGAGAGTAAAGAGAGCCTTTGCAGTTAGGTGTCCCACTGCTCTTAATATTTTATAAAACATGTACCTCCATAATGTACGAAGTAATTGCGTTAGATTTTTCAGAAAAATAGAATACATTTTATAAAATGAAGAACCTCATCACGCAATGATAAATAAATGTGATAAATAACTAATATTATAAATGTGAAAGTAACTCTGTCTGTCTGTCTATCTGTCTGTCTGTCTGTCTGTCTGTTTGTTACGCTTTCACGCCCAAACCGCTGAACAGATTAAGCTGAAATTTGGCATAGTTGAAGGTTTTATCCCAGGGAAGGACATAGGCTACTTTTTATCCCGAAAAAATGAAAAAATCCCGAGGGAGCGCAACTAGTAAATAATATTTAAATATTATGTGATGAGTGTGCATGTCACCGGATGTCATACATTACACCGGACACTGTTTTAATTGTATTGTTATGACATCACCATCAATTCCACACAACCCTAGCTACAAAATAAAATAATCGCCCAACCCCGACTGTCCCTTCACTATGGTGTTATTAAATTTTATGTCTTCTCTCCCCACTCATAATTCCACCCCTACTTATTGTAATTGCTTTTTTAAGGTAGTAATAATGATGGCTGGATTTTTGTGTCGGAAGGCATTTTGATTTGCTTTTTACGGTCGTTAAAGAACGGAAATCATGAAAATGAAATGTCAATAGATTGAAATGTTTTTTCATATTGACCAAGAATTGCAATTATTTTTTTTAATTCTTTTTCTTTTTTATTTTGACTTTGTGTGTCTCTAACATGCACAATCAACAATCACAATTAAGAAAACAAAGGAAAAGAAAAAGGATGTTAACCTTATCTCATTCAATTTTAACTATGTCACGTTTGTACGCTTTAATAGTTGTTATCATTCATGCATGATTCATGAATTCGCGTAAAGAAAATCATTCTGGCCTCATACATTTCTGCACCAAACATTTAAAAGTGCTGGTCAGAAAAAAAAAATGTTATTAGTTAGAATGTGTCATTACCAATATATTTTTCTATGTGAGACAACCTGCACATCCACATGTTTATGAGTTATTTACTAGAAGAGCAGTGAACCAGTTTGTAGAAATAAGGGTGCTATTCTTTAATTATAAGTAATTTTCCACAATTATGCTAAAGTCAATAAAAAGTGCCAAGCTCGGCTGCTAAAAGTTTAGATTTTTCAAGTTTCAGTATTTTTTTTGTAATCTAAATTAGTAACAACCCTTTGGTTTTACGGGTTAGGTGTCATAGTAAAAAAAAAATAGTAACGTGCTTTAACAGGATATAATCTTTTTCTTTCTGGCCGGCACTTTAAATTTTTTGGTGCAACTTGAATTTTTTCCTTTGCTCAAATCTTAACCTACTTCCATGTCATATGGCAAATCTCAATAAATGACGTTAGCAAAAGTTAGCATTCCATGTAAGTTACAAAAACCCGTGTTGGCTGGAAACTCACGAGTTTCGGACAAAAAGAGAATACACGCTTATTCAAGTAAATAAAACATTTTTGCAAGATGGCGCTGTGCCCGCCATAAAAACAAACAAAATGGCCTTGATTACTCGCACTAGATGCACCAAACAAGCCGCCGTAATCCCGTTTAAAATAAACATTTTAGGCTTACGTATGTAACTGAGCGAAAATGCAACAAAACCGAAATAATTTTTCAATTCCAGCATGCAAGAACTACTCATAACATGTTTTGCTTTTTGTGTGCACAATTTCACTTTTGCCACAGTTTGTAAGAGGGCGGTATGAAAAGAAGTACTGAATTTTTTTGTACTCGAACATTTAGGTTTATAAATTTAAAATGTATATTGTGATTTTACATTGACACCTAGAATTAAAATAGTTAATGTATTACAGTGTTTTTTTAATAAAACACTTATGACTGATGAAGTCTAAGCTCTGAATACCACACATAAAAATCAATAATAACTTCAATATATTATTTTGAAATATATTTTTAGTTTTTCACGAGTACCTAATGGGTTATTTTTTTTTATTAATAAATTGAAGAATGAATCCAGTTCCTTTGCCTTTGCTGTGCCAAAACTTTATTTGTACCATCACACGCAAACTATTTTAACGGTGGGCAAAAAATTTGTCGCGGCATGTTTTTATTAGTCGTTTACTCTTTGAATCGCGAATTCCATATTCGGTGTTATACGGTGTGGATTGCCCTTAATACTGTGTACTTTGCGAGTAATGATTTTCGAGCACGACATTACGTTATGATGAATGTTAGCAATTTTGTGTTTGCTTGTTACGTTTTCTTTGTTCATAAAGAACTTGATAAGTTAGGAACTGCGTACTTGTTTACAACTTATTCAAGGTGCTTTTGAGTCGAGAAAAAGATGTATTTTATTACTTCTCTGTGTTGTTTTACTAAAAAGTTAGATTTTTGTTGATATACTCAGAGACATTTTAGTTGAAGTATTCAAAAATCTTTGACTGACGTCCTTTAATAATTACTTTTTAGTTTCCATGCGTGGAACAAATCAGTAGATTTATACCTAAACTAGTTGCGCTCCCGCGGTGTGACCCGCGGTGCCTCGGGATTTTTTTCATTTTTTCGGGATAAAAGGTAGCCTATGTCCTTCCCTGGGATACAACCTTTGCTTATGCCAAATTTCAGCTTAATCTGTTCAGCGGTTTGGGCGTGAAAGCGTAACAAACAGACAGACAGACAGACAGACAGAGTTACTTTCACATTTATAATATTATAAGTAATAAGTAATATAAGTAATAAGTATAAGTATGGATATAGTTTTTGAAACTATTATGGTTTTGAAAATAAACACTATTATCAAGAAAACTCAAAAATCATGGTAATTATCCCGTTGATAGTAGTGTTTATATCTAAATAGTTATAAAGCTGATACCAATTGATTTTCTAAGGTTACTCAAACGTAAAGACGTCCGATGTACCAAAGGGTCAGGGCAATCAAATGTCATGGGGTGGGGAGACGCAATCAACTACACGGCTTCATACGGCTTACACCCGATCTCACTATGTTGACCCCAACTTTATTGCGAAGATAGCTGATATTAAAGAATGCGCGGCATAGTAGTTACGATTCAAATGTTTTCCTATGTGAAGATTGTGTAATCATGCTATCAAAACCATAATGTCTAAATGATAATTTATCAACAGGTTAATAGATCAAAGTTATGGTAGTTTTTCGATATTTTGACCCATTTGGATGCTGGTAATAAAGTTTTATGTTCGTAATTAAAATAGTTAAAAAAAATAAAAAATCTTTTGTTCACACCAACCACTTAAAACGCTTTGAAATATAAATGAAAATTTAGTAGGACTATAAATTTGCGCTTGAATTCTGTCACGCATACTCGTATGTAAAACCTTGTTCTGTCGTCAGTCACATTGGTATCACGTGACGAAAGCGCACGTTACGCTTATAATTTTTTTGCGTCATATTTTACAAAATATATGCTAACTACAGTTTTTTTTAATAAAGCAGGTTCTATCTTGCTTTTAATAGAAGAAGTTCATAAAAAATTCAAAAATTCAAAAATTTTGCTGATGCGCTGCTGATAAAACGATTTTTCGAAAACATTACCTTTTATAATTAGCAAAAGAAAATAAAAACGTAGAAAATATTTAACTGTAGTAAAAACATAATATATAATGCTGGATATTTTACACAACATCATCTAGCCCTGAAGTAGAGCTTGTGTTATTTTTTTAAATTATAATTATTTGTAACAGTGTCCCTTTGCGTATATGCATACTTTGTCCCCTGACAAGAATTGTAAAGACCTTTTACAAAATATCCAATTTTCAAAATGAAAGAAAATAATGTCTGAACTTTGTTACTTGAATACTTTCTTTATTTCAAAGAATAAATGCATGCTTTAATCTTTGCATATCGTGACGGCAACCATTTAATTGTTGCTATGATTTCAATGCACTGGCTTTATTCCTAGTACCCCGTTCACATAGAGGCAAACCGTGTATTCTACATGTATGGTATACTAATTTTTTTTTTTACACCTAAAACAAACACTGAAAGTACTTAGTTTTTTTGGGAATAGGTATACTATAGTTTTTAACTTTTAAAAGTTTTTGAAAGCTTAATTTTTAAAACATTCACGATCACAACTCTTTACAAACACATTTACAGGATTTTAATCTTTTT
Organism: Epirrhoe tristata; assembly: GCA_951394285.1. Lineage (NCBI taxonomy): Eukaryota > Metazoa > Arthropoda > Insecta > Lepidoptera > Geometridae > Epirrhoe > Epirrhoe tristata. Next base: position 6,817,315 of record OX596145.1, read on the forward strand.
TAATCTTGCAGAGAACTTGACAAATAATGTTTGTTTGTATGATTTCTTTTTAAAGTTTCTATGTAAACAAATTGTTTGTTAGTGTGAACCTAGGGTTAGAGGGAGTGGTCGAGCGTTGTTGTTTAATTTCATTTGAATTGCATAAAAGTGGTCATAAACCATAACAGTTCGCATAAAATCTAAATGATGAAGGTATACTCGAGTGCATTATTTTTTTAGTATACAACTAGTGATTTTAAAGTGCGAAACTTGAGTATCTGAAGAAGTGTAGTAGGCTCTCAAGTGAATTGTTTTTTTTATGTTTGTCACAACAACAGTATAGCATTTTTGTATGCGAGTATAATATAGATTTTATCGAAAAGATTGCCACCATGATAACACTTGTTTAAAACCATTTTCTCAGGAAAATAATAGAAGCACCATAAGGGTTTGTACATACTGAATGTTAGCTAAATACCTGTATAGAACAGTGTGGAGTAATGATAATAATGATAACAGTTTTATCTATTGAATGAATATTAACCAACTTACCCTTATGCATGCCAGTGTGTTTATCCTTCAGCACGGTGAGCTCATAAATCTTCCCAAACTCCTCAAACATAGGCCTCAGATCCTCCTCCTCGAGATGACGAGGGATCTGGCCAATGAACAGTTTCACAGCATCCTTACCGGCGCCGGGAGGAGCGCCGGTGATCTCGGAGAGCGTCAACGGAGAGGATGATGACCGCTTCTCTTTCACTGGGTGATTGTGGCTGTGGTTGCTATGGACGGGCGTCGCTGGAGCCGACTCCATCATCGGAGTCGGCGGAGGCATGCTGATGTTACTCATCGGCGCCTGCATGTTGTACCCAAACAGGATCGGGTTCACACTGAAATTCGTGCCCACCAACATGTCTATCACAGTTACTGAACACTAAAAATCACAGTTTTTGTACTATTAGTTCTTATCAAAGAGTAAATTCGGTTTTTTTTATGTTAAAGCTGTATTTGTGAGGGCGACGGTGGGGTGGGGGATGCGAGTGTGCGTGCGGCGCGCGTCTGTGTGCGTTCCTCTCAGTCACCCCGTAATGCGTAATATTATCGATCCGTATAGTAACTGTTGTACACCGTCGACCCCCGTTTTTCTCGACGTGAGATTTATTTTATGTTTTTACACTTAATTTTTGTATTTTTGTTTTTATTTTTTCTGCATTCCTCTTTCACTTGATATTTTTCGATAATTTAGGCGGCTATTTACAGTTATTTACAACACTTTAAAGAGTAAAATATTTGGCACGAATTTACGTTTCACAGTAATAATTTTTAGCGGCGCTTGCTTTAGTTTTTTCACGACAGCCGCGGTGATGCTTAGGGCGTTATCAAAATTATTTTCACACGAAAAAGTGTATTATGTTGGTCAATGTTTACACTTGTTAAACGCACGCGGCACTGTTTACAAACAAACCACGATAAACACAAGTGTTTTTATTATTTTTAACTCACCGTTTAATTGTTAGCACACACAATTTACCGCTCACTATCTAAAAATGTAATTTTGTGTCAAAAAGTTAGCGCACTCACCCAGCGTCGAAAAATTGGCGCGCAAATTTCAACACTCACTAAAATATATTTACACTTAACTAACTTACTCTAAAGCACGATACGACGACGAACTATGACGTGACGCACAACGAAAAGCACAAAACGACACGAACTAAATGAGACAACAAATTTGCCGTGTTCCCGTCTTTATGCCTACATGTCCACTAACCTAAAATTCCCTCCGAGTCCCCTCATAGCGACGCCATGGGGGAGTCTCGAGTCTTGATACGATCCTCCCTTTCGCTCACCCTCGGTAGATTTAGGTACGAGTAAATTCGCCCTGTGTGAATAGGTTGATTATTTGGAATTTCTTGTTTAGCCGCGTCTCGTGTTGACGCGTCTGTCGCGTTTGTACCTAAGTTATGTGGAATATTCCTTTAATTTAAGACAGTGATTTTATTTGAATTGTTTGACTCAATTTTACTGAAGAACATCGTTTCCGAGTAAAGTACTGTGATGTACGCGCAGTTTTTTTGCGTCGGTTCCACTTGATTTCTATATTAATCATCACATTTCTTTTTTGTTTATTAGGGGGAAATAACTGGGTACTTTTTATATTTAAAAATATACATTCACCAAGTTAAATATTTTTTTAAATTATTTTGTTAATATTTAAACATTTAAGTTTCAAAGCACATAAACCTTCACAACTTCTGATAGCACGACGGAATAACCTCCGAAGTTTTTTACCTTTAGCGAATTCATTACTTAGAATTATTAATACACAGCTTAAGAAACCTTAAAAAACTTTCCGCTGAATAATTTAGGTAACCGACACGCTTAGGATCCTGCCGTAAAACGTAACACAAAATTCGGTAAAAGCTCTTCAATGCTTGGTCGGACTATAATTCAAGTCCCGAAAATAGCGAAGGGGATGGTTCACCCCCCGCGCCCCGCCCCCGCAGCTGCCAACCTCAGTTGCGATGATTTTCGCACGCAGCTTCTAATGGTTGTTTTGAAAAAATGAAAGGACTCCCCTCAAAATTTCCGGATGTTGGCCGTGAATTCGGAGTTTATAATTTACGGCTCTGGAGCGAAATTATGATGAATCAAAGAAAAATTATTTTAATTTGAAAGGAAAATTTACAAAATGTAGGTCACGTTTTCTTGTTTCTCTTTATTCATTTTTTATACATCGGCTTTGGTACACTTGAAACTTTCATATTCCTTTCTGAGAAACATGAAACGAATAGTTCCGTTCCCCTTAAATTAAAACACGTCATAGAATAATTTAGGGCTTATTTACATAACTTTTGGATAATGTTGTAGGGACACGTTTGTGATGGTGAAGTAGTATAGTGTTCGTATATTACATGTGGCGTCTGCGGTCCGCTACTACATAGCTTTGAAATAAGAGAAGGTATTTAGGTCAACTTTTTTCAAGTAGGTAATAAAAAAATTTTCGCGCGAAAAAATCTTTATACATTTATTGTATGTTTTGTTTTTTTAATACATTCGACATTATTTTGATTCATCATAATTTCGACTCTGGAGCGAAATTATGATGAATCAAAGAAAAATAATTTTAATTTGAAAGGAAAATTTACAAATTTATGTAAGTCACGTTTTCTTGTTTCTCTTTATTCATTTTTGCTATACATCGGCTTTGGTACACTTGAAACTTTCATATTCCTTTGTGAGAAACATGAAACGAATAGTTGCGTTCCCCTTAAATTAAAACACGTCATAGAATAATTTAGGGCTTATTTACATAACTTTTGGATAATGTTGTAGGGACACGTTTGTGATGGTGAAGTAGTATAGTGTTCGTATATTACATGTGGCGTCTGCGGTCCGCTACTACATAGCTTTGAAATAAGAGAAGGTATTTAGGTCAACTTTTTACAAGTAGGTAATAAAAAAAATTTCGCGCGAAAAAATCTTTATACATTTATTGTATGTTTTGTTTTTTTAATATTTTGTCACAAATAATTCTTAGAAATTATTAAATAGTTAAAAAAAAATAAAAAGCTATTTAGCAATCATTTTAGTATAATATTTTACATTCTAATTCTTAGTTCTAATAATTAGTATGTTACCTACTTATAATACGTAATATAATAAATAAAAAAAAACACAATCAATGCTCCAATCGTAAAAAGGTAAGTAGTGACAATGAAGAATTCTAGACACTGCAGTTGAAAGCATCATTTTCAAGCAAAATCTATATGACTACAGATCATTTTACTAAAAGGTTTTCTGAATATGACTGTGTACTAAATAAATAGTGTCGTATTTAGGAAATGTTGCTACATTTCGGGGTCTGCGGTTTGTATCGCTCCCGCTCGGGATTGTACACGTGGAGAATAAAACACTTGGCTGGTTCGGCATTGCATAGCGGTAGTTTTTGAGGAACATTTTTGCATTTTTGCTTTTTAAAATATGGGTTAGATAATAATAACTGCAATTTTTAAAAAGTTTTCCATATAAATAGTAGAGCTTCTTAATTTGTGCAAAAATGCTCGATTATCCTACGCCAGCCTGACGTTACCGCCATTTTTTTTTACCATCGACTTGTTTAGCCGAGGAATTAAAATACTAAAAAATATAAAATCATATTTTTAGGTAATGCAACTTAATTTATTGTAAGAACGTTACATAGTTATTAAGAACATTAAAAAAAATGCGGAAAATTCATGTATTTTTAATTGTAAAATTGCAGTAAGCAAAAGTTAGGTGCTGACTGTACGTTGCCAAACGCTACCTAATTGATACATAGTAGTGGCGACCTCAGCGGCTACGCCACTTCCGCGCTAATGCTACGGGCTACGAAGCTACGAGGCTACGAGTTACTCAATAATGCTACGCGGTTTTAGTGGAGAGTTACATTCTCATACAATTATACTACGAGTACGAATAAGTTTATGTTGCTTCACTATTTTGGATCTAAAAGTCGATAGAAAATAATTCTCAGCCTCGGTTATAAAATATTTTCTATGAAAAATGAGTCAGAATTCAAAGAAATTCGCATTAGGATTAAAACTTTACATTAAACATTTTAAACGTTTGCTACTTAAAAAAAAAAAAAAAATGCCGGACTTTTCACACAGCATCATCTAGCCCCAAAGTAAGCAGATCTTGTCTTATGGGTACTAGAATGACTGATAAACTACTTATATACTTTTTGGTTGTAAATACATAATAATAGAAACACCCAGACTTGAAAACATATTAAAATTTTATACGGGACTTAATCGCGTACTAATATAATAAAGCTGAAAGTTTGTGAGTTGGTTTAGATGTTTGGATGTTTGTATGTTTGTGTTTCAATCACGCCTAAACCAGAGAACCGATTTGGATGAAACTTGGAACAGGCGTAGATAGTGACCTGGAATAGCATATAGGCTATTAAAAATGTTGGTAGGTACCACGCGGGCGAAGCCGTGCGCAGTAGCTAGTAAGTACATAAGGTCTAAAGAGACATCCGCACCCAAGACTATTATATATCAGTAAGCAATAGAGTAAACCAGATGACGTTGAAAGTGGAATGAAAACGAAACTAAACTCAACTATACGAGTTCCAATATCAGTTTTCCTCACCGAATCAGTGCCAAATTCACCCCTATCAAAAGCGATGGCGGCGCACCCCGTTATAATTTCGCAAGGGACTACTCCCCAGCCACCGTTCTGAACGTAAGACCCAGAGATATAAAAACAAGTAGAGGTAGCATGACGTGTTTTGCTGAGCAAAATGTTAAGCCTACAATTTTTTTTTGACGACCTCTGTGGCGCAGTGGGCGAAGGTCCGCCTGCGATGCAGAAGGTTGCGGGTTCGATCCCCACCGCGGGACAAATGTTTGTATGACCTACAGATATTTGTCTCGGGTCTGGGTGTTTCTATGTATAATATGTATGTATTTAGAAACAAAAAGTATATAAGTAGTATATCAGTCATCTAGTACTCATAACACAAGCTCTGCTTACTTTGGGGCTAGATGATGCTGTGTGAAAAGTCCAGCGTTATTATTATTTATTGTAATATGTATCAGAAAATATGAAAATTTAAAAGTTAAAATAAAACAGCGCAAATCGCAACGGTAACGCAATCAATATATTTTTTGATGTGCATCTAGTTATTCATATTCACCAATAAAAATTAGTAGATGATGTTTTTTCTTGTCACTCATTTTATGTCAATGACATAAAAAAACAATAGGTTAAGGAATAATAATGTTTATACTCGTAATATCACACGGGATTGATTGTTATGTTACTATTCATTATGAAATCCACAAAATTTTTACGTTACTTATTCTCGTGTAATATGTACACGATAGTTACAACGTAAATTTTGAAAAGAAACGTCTAATAATGTTTGTACTTGTAATATCACACGGGAATAAAGCACTTATATCATTGATTGTTACTATTCATTATGAAATCCAAAAATTTTTACGTTACTAATTCTCGTGTATTATGTACACGTAAATTTTGAAAGTTTTATAGTTTGGAAATACAGAATATCATCGTCGAATGGGACCTGTACTTCTTTGTTTTTGCTGTTCTATGGTACGATCAAAGTTACTATTGCATGCTCTGTGGCAACGCCTTCGGCTTTTCTGTCTTGGGATCTCTTTATTACCAGGAAAAGACCCTGTGTACATTTAGCCGAGCAGTAAACACAATCTATAAAGTCAAACAATATCTTTGTTTGATAGTGATTAAAGATATTCATAAAATAATATTATTCAAATTAAAATGTTCATACTCAAAAGTACTTCAAACCTTGTACAAATGTACTGTGCGAAGAAAAATAAACATAACACAACTGTATCACGACTGTACAGTACAACTGAATTAATAAAGTGCTTCGGATGGTTTCGTATTTTTCTCTATTTCCGGATACATCAAAGACTTCAAGGTGGTAGTTATCTAAAAATACTATACTAGTATAGGTGAAGGGATATAATAACTACTTTGAAGTCGATCGGATGTATTCGGAAATGGAGAGAAATACGAAACCACCCGAAGCGTTTTATTAATTCAATTGTACTGTACGCAGGGACATTCATTTATTTTTGACCATTACATGTTGAATAAATAGCACTAAATATGAAACAAAATTAAAACCAAAAAAGGAAAACATAAGTAGGTATGACATTTAAATAAAAGAATGAGATGTGAACAAATAACATAAAATGCATGGTAGATATATTTTCTTAGATCTTATGGTCTTCAAGATACTAAGATGATATCTAATGAGGTAGTTAGAGGCACGTCCTAAGATTTCACAAAGAAAATATTATAAGTATGGTTAATTTCTGCTTGGAAAGTGCATATTAGAAAAAAATCGCAGAAGTAAATACATTGAGCTAGCATAAATCGAATGAAGTGAAACATTAGCATCTTCAAGTAGAAATCTTTGGCCTCTATGTATGTAGAGGCCAAATATTAAGCTCTATAAGGATGAGCCCTATAAGAGAAAAGAGGCGTATTTTATGTACGTATACAAACTTTTAGTCTATCCTCCTTGTTTGGTAAGTGTAGGCCTGCGTCTTGGGATCTGTTTTATTAGAGTAGAGGACCAGAGCCAAGTTTGTTCTGCGGCACGCATGGGTCTGTGCGGTTGGCGTGCTCACTCGCTTTGTTTTCTGAGAAAACTGACTCTACCCCTCAATTTGTTTAACTTTTCTTTTAGTTTGCAAAAAGCTGCTCGATTGTTTAGTAAACATTGAATAATTTAATAACTTAATGAGATTATCATCATCTATATCGCCTTACTAACCAACCAACGTGGATAAGAAGCTCATTCAAATTAATTAACTTTTATTTTATTTCAATAATTTTTCAGTCAAATTGATTGGCGTAAAAGTAAATTACTAGAAAAAAAAACCTAGATTACTTAGATGGAAAGACGATCTGGTAAAGGTTGCTGGGAGCCGTTGGGTGCAGGCTGCACAAGATCGATCGCTGTGGAAATCGATGGGGGAGGCCTATATTCAGCAGTGGACACTAGATGGCTGACATGATGATGATGATGATGATGATGATGATGATGATGATAATGAAAGCTAGATTTTTAGTTGCGATAGTATCATATATTTTTTTTTCTATAAAACCATGCCAAGTAGTTAAAGATAAAAAATATTTTGCACGGTAAATATTATGCTCATTTACAAAACGATTTCGATGAACGTCCAAAAACGAAAAAGGATCAAATCGCACTTCCCTCAATCTATCTCGATCCAAAGATGCTGATTGCTACAAAAGTAAGGTTCTTTATCCGCAAGTAAAACCATCAAAATTCAAGTCGAAGGGAATATTTCAGCAGGCCCTCGAACAACTAACAACCTTCGCTGGAACAAACGATCCCTGCCATCGCAGTTTCTCCATATTCTATACCTTCACAAATTCGACATAAGTAGGTCACCTACCCTTTGTTCGGTCTTTGCGTCCCGTCAGAATATATTAAAGTATCTACGCAGAAAACTTTCACTATGAACAAAGTATTACAATGTTTTGGTCGTCAGAACTAACGTATAATTCAGAGGTACAGTTTGAAAGATTAATCATCAAAGTGATCTTCATACGGTCAAAACATACGTCATAATATCACAATGTTTATAGCTAACTAACCTATGAATTAATATTGTGGAATATCCTGATAATGTAATGTTTGTTATGTATCAATAAATTATTATCTTATCTATCTTATAATGTTTACGGCATGTGGCAAAATATTACAATGTTTGGGTCGCCTGAAATAGCATAGGCTATTTAAAATGTTGGTACCACGCGATTGAAGCTGCTGGTGGAAGCTAGTGCACAATGAGTTGCTAGTATTAGAATTCCACAGATAAAAATAAACGAAGCTGACAAGCGATAGGCATCTAAACTTTTTGGAACAAAGACCTTCAAGCCACTTTATAACCTACAGCCAGATATACAAGGTTTATTTTACATTGCGTGTGTTTTAAAGTGTCATAGTTCAGGCCCGGTCCTAGCGACCGCAAAGAAAATTTACATTTATTTGTCGAGTTTTATGAAATAATGGGAGGGAAAAGAGGAGTTTAGTTGCCAACTAGCTACATTGATGTGGTAATTGCTGGAACATTTTTGGTAGCAAAGTGAATGAGACATGCAAAATACAGTGCGTCTTGTTAAAGGAAATCTAAAAAGGACTTTTAAATTCTGTTACAATGTTTTAGATTTTGTGATGTTTTTTCTACATAACACTCTTCATATTGGCAGTGTGATTATCTACCTCAACTTTCAATGGTCATGGGTTCGAATCTCGGACGTGCAACGTATTTCGGGAAAGTATGCGCATTAATACTAGTTCTAAACGGTGATGAAAAACATAGTGATGGAACCAGTTAGGGTTCTAAGAAATGGTGGTGTCAATGTGGTGACTGGTGATCTAGTTATAACGTATCAACTTAATTATGTTGTTGTTGTTGTTTTTGTTCTTAGCCCCCACTATCCCACTGCTGGGCAAAGGCCTCCCCTCGAGTTTTCCAAGCTTTTCGGTCTAACGCCATTGCATGCCGCTGATAGTCGCTGAAGGTGTTCAGCTCGTCGCGCCATCGCTTGCGTGGTCTGCCGCGCCGCAACTTTATTATAAAATATATAAATAAAAAATGGTCATAACTATCGCATGATGTCCAAAATACATTAAGTATAATACCAATATTTTGTTGAAACGAAATACATTGAATTTAAATTCAAATGTGTTAAAATGTCCATAAAATTAAAAACATTACTGTAACAAAATATTAAATCACGCCTCAAACGGTAACAATGTCATCTATGGCCGGAACAGTAGTAAAACATTACAACAACACATGGACCCAATTCTAAATAATAAAGCAGTAGACAGTTTTTAGTTCTCTGGCGCATGCCATCGCCTTTGACCATACACAAAAGAGTTTTTTTTTATTTCTTATTTAACCTATGCTGTCCCACTGCTGGGAAAAAGAGTTATAAAATAAAATATGGTGAACGGACAAAGCATTGTTGTGCATCTTACTATTATCCTATTATATTATCTCACTACATTTTTACTATAAACACAGAATACACGGAAGTTTGGATGAAAGTCTTCACTCTGAACGGATTTGGATCAAATTTGTGACGGAGCTAGTTGATGTCTGGGTTAATGTTTATGGTACTTTTCATCCCGTGAAAATAAAGTGTTCCTGAAGGACAACAGGTAACATCATGAGGCGCAGCTAGTAGCTATTTTGTGATAGCAAAAAAGTTTACTGAAAAAAATATTTATATTAAAAGTCAAAATGATAAAAATACAAAGGGCAATTAGTATTTTAATAATATTTAATCAAAAGTAAAGTAAATAAGTCAAAGTAAACAAAAGGTAACATATTTTTTTTTAGAACAATAGTACATATTTAATTTACATATAAAATATGTAAATTAGTAGTACTTTTTATGAAATATATATTTCATAAAAAGTGAAATAATAATAAGTAATCTAACAAGTCCCACTTTGAAAAATTCTAGTCTATTTGTTTTGTTGGTCACAGTGGATTACGTGAGGAGAAACGATAAAAATCCCAGAAGCTTTAGTGGTTGTATAATTATATTATAGCAGCCGTGATAATTATCTTAAAATTATTATTGCAATTTACTGAAATTGGAGCCACTATTTATTTAAAATGAGTCACTTGAAAATTACACTCAAACGGAAAATGCAATTACGTCTGATTGTTTAACGATTACATTTTGTTTACGGGCTTTATAATCATTTTGTCATCCCATTGTTATCCAAGTATTATAATGGTTCCTTAACCAAGCTCTGGTGGCTGTTTATCTGTGAGTCTGTCACAATGGTACTTATATGTATATTTTAAAGATGCTACGTATTATTTTTCCAAAACGACCCACATAAAAGTGGGCTAAGTGCAGAGATATGATGATGAAATGGAAAAATACTACTATGATACGTTTCAAACCTGGTTTACCAGCTCCGGGCCAACTGGTTGGATGTGCGCATCTTGACGCGTGGACAACTCCCGGTCATTGAACTGAGGGTGCAAACTTGGGGTGATCTCGGATCACGTGATCGATCCTTTTTTCTCCCAATAAATTTCGATTAGGGACGGTTTTTGGTTATGTAACAGGTGGTAGTGGTTTTCTCATATTTTATTGCATATTTATTTCCCACACAAATTTTTTTTTTACTTTAACACCTAAATAATGAGCGTCACAACATAAATAAGTATTTGTAAATCAAAGAATTTAATAAAAAAGAGATGCATGATACTTTCACGATGATAAAGTAAATGCTCGAGTGAATATTTACTACAAAAACAATAAGTAGGTATCTAAATGTTACAAAAATATACATTATTTATTTAATAATTAACGTTTTGGTTCTAGCTAAATGTATGACCACATTAACCACAAATTATTTGAAGTTAGCTCGCAAATAGAATAGCAAATTATTTATTATAATCAATATTAGAGAATTGGCATGTATGTAATTGAATTATTTATAAGTAACGAAAATGCATAAATATACTGTTCAGAGTCAAGAAAACACAATCACGATCCTATTCATGCGAGATCATAAAAATACAATTCTATGAAGATAAAGATGTCTAGGGGATCATCAGAAAGTCGTTCAAATATATATTTGATACATTCCCACATTTAATCTAAGATCTATGTATAATACTACATTAATAAAAAAAAAATAACGCTGGACTTTTCACACAGCATCATCTATTATCTATTATTACATTGAAGCAAATATATGAATTATGAATTTAGTAATTGCCCTGATTCTTCACGGTATTGGTCGCGAAGGAACAGGAGTAGAATCACCTAGTTTTAAGACGTTTCAAAGTGATCCCAGCGGTCCTACTGAATAAATGCTTTTTGACTTTGACTTTGACTTTGAGTAAATATATTGCAAGGAAAAAAGATAAATAATACATATTTTGTGTATATTATGTATATGTATATATTATGTGATAGAAGGTTTTTTCCAAAAACATGACTGAGTTCAATATTATCCTCGTATGTTATCAAAAAATTTGGGTGTATAGTTAAAGAATCTATACACGCTGATATAGATAATTGGATGAATTCCAGATGGACCTTGTCTATATCCTGAAGAAAGGCCTCTAGTAGTGAATAAGTACGCAAGTTGACCCCATGAGTCTGTTTCAGAAGCTCAATGTCACAAACAGCCTATACGTATGTTATCGAATCGTCTCCCTTGTATTTAAAGCGTTATGTAGACGGATGCGTGTGGCGCGGTTTCGAAAGATTTGGAGTAGACTATTCGACAACTTTTTAATTAAACATTTTGACATCATTAGTAGTAGTATTTTTATTTTGAGTTTATTTTGAGTACAGTGAAAGTGACTATGACAGTGATAAGAGCTATAACTTTTTCTGTAAGTTATAATTCCAAGAGTCAGTCTAGTCTAGTTCTAGTCTAGTCTAGTCAAACTTTGAAGGTAGGTAAAAAACTAGGGCTGTCAATTTCATAATTATTATTATCATATTTTTTTGTCAGAACAGTTTTAGTTTGTTTATATTTGAATATATTTGAATATTTTAAAATCAGCTCAAAAAAAATTATTTTCTTCCATCATCTTCAGGATTTTGAATGTAATATAAGGAGTAATATTTTTGTTTACATACACATTGAACAATTACCATATTATCTAAAATTTTTATTTCATGCCACTCTATTCATCTTCTATTCCTTCCCCAAAACTGAGCTGGTAAGAGTAGGGCTGACGGGAGCTTTATTGATTTCCATTACCTACAAAGGGATCCTACGCGGCGCACTATCAGTGTGACATCACATTAACTTAAAAATCTATCAAGCTAGTGAAGTTCAGTATGGTGAGAAAAAAAAAGAACGTTAGATCTGACCCGGGTATGAACTAAAGACACCTATATTTTGGTTGTAAAACTCGGAAGCGCTCCGTTCTTTTTACCACAAGTGATCAACCAAAAATGAATGTAGCGGGAAATCATAGTGCGACTTTATTTTTGAAATGGATGGCTTATAAGACTTCTAAACCGTTCTCTCCACTGGAAATACATGCTGAAGCTATTAAAATACAATAATGTAAATATCTACAAAATACCAGGTTTTTTATAAAACTAAAACAATGAACATGTAAAAGATTTTTCAAACTATTTTTAGCTCAAAAAAATACGGGTGCTGATAAAAACTGTTTGTTTAAAAACATTGTGTTGAACAAAAACCCATTATAACGATTGCAACCGCGAAACAAAGACTTAAAATTCGTTTCATAAGGTGAATTCTATTTGGAGAGGTGACGGAGTGGAATGGAATACAAATTGAGGTATTGAAGCGATACGATCGCAATATGAAGCATTTTTCCTTGACGAAGAGAAGCAAGTTTATTTGACAATTTTCACCAATTTTTTTAAACAGAAAATTGTAAAACGCTAAAGATAGATGCGTGATTTTATGTTGTATGTAATAAAAAGCTTAGGTAATTCATCAAAGAGTTAACGTAAAAAAAACGTAGTTCATATAAAATTTACCCAAAACAAATTTCCACGATTGCTATTTGAATGAAGTAATAAACACGGGTCCTTTCTCAAGTAATTTGTGTAAAAGCGCATCAACAGCAGAAAGCAATTCAGCACCAAATGAAATTCACGAAATGAGTCGATCGCTCAAGACGATAATATCTTGGAGTAAATGGAATGATTTTAAAACGTGGAGAATGGAGGCGAAATAAAAATATCCCATTTGTTTTACGGCGCAAATGGGTTAGGTCACAAGACACAAATATTTTTGTACTCACCATAATAATTTCTAATTGTAATAATAACATCGAGAACCTTGTGTTTAGGCAAACATATTCTAAGTTTTTAAACAGTATTAGCCATAACCTATGTGATACCTTTCATAAAAAAAATTAAATAATGTTAGTAGATCAATTTTAACACCAGGATCATGACTGTGTGTTATAGTACTGTAGACATTCTCTTGGATCTACTGAGCTTTTTTAAATCTTTGAAGATGTCTATGAAGGTAGTTAGAGGCACGTCCTAATGTATTGTTTGATCTCTTAAAATAGCTTCTCACTGATATAAACAAAGCAAATAGTGTATGAACTATAAGAAGCACCTTACTCAATACAAAAGGTCGTTTGATGTTTAAAGTTCGCGGTGGCTAGGGTCTTAAATATTTATAAACAAAGCTACAATGTGATTAATCGTTATAATGGACAGAAATAGTAATAAGACAAGTGTAGGTGTTTTCAAGCAATTCGATTCTTTATAAAATAAATATATTCAATGTTATTTTAATAGTTATTATTAAGTCTATGATACGATGGAGCGTAGCATTCTTGGTGTCAGGATCACGGATCGAATCCGTAACACTATGAGCTATGCTCACAGACCCAAATCGCGGACGTAGCTTTGAAGGCCGCAAAGCTGAAGTGAGATTGGGCTGGGCATGTCTGTCGCATGCCAGGTGAGCTGTGGGCAAAGGTAGCCACCGAGTGGCGCCCCGACCCAGCGAGAAGGCGACGCGGCAGACCGAGACGGAGATGGCGGGATGAGCTCGACCAATTCTTACCGGAGTGGATAATTACGGCTCAGGATCGGGATGTGTGGAGGGAATGGGGGGAGGTCTTTGCCGTCATGGGACACAATGACTAGGAAAAAAAAAATTAAGTCTAAGGAGAACTTCAAAACTAGGAACTATTCATAACATAATAATTACCGCTGGATGTAGATAGTTTACGCAATTCAACTTTATTTTTGTGATATTTTATCTAAAATACCTACTTGTGTTTCCATGTTTTCAGTCTGATTTTTCTGTATTTCTGACTCAACATGAAAATAGAGCAAAATAAGACCTTCAATATACAACGGGCAGTAGCACATCCTATGAGAGCAATAGTGCGATAGGAAGGGTCATATCACGACATTCGGTTTCTTCTAAACAAACGCTGAATGCGAAGGAACTGGATGGTGTTACACAGAAATAGAACAGCTTCAATATATATTTTTTTTTAATTTTCTCTGAGTGATTTTTGCAGTAGTAAAAACACATCAATTTGGTGAACACTTTGAACCGTTATGAGCATGTTTTGGAGGGTAGTCAGGTTTATAGCAGAAAATACATTTTGTACAATTATTTATTAATAAAGGTCAAAGGTCCGGGACTCCATAGTCCCGAGATGTTGAACAAAATAATAATAATGCTGGACACATTTCACACAGCATCACTATGGGAATCAGATAACTGATACACTACTAATATATTTGTTTGTAAATACTTACATATTATACATAGAAACACCCAGACCCGAGATAAAAATTTGCAGATACAAACATTTATCCCGCGGCGGGGATTGAACCCGCAACCTTATGCGTGCCAAGCGGGCCCACTGCGCCACAAAGGTCAAATGGATAGGTAGTACCTATTAATTACAATTATTATTACTGACGCCGATGTAATAGCAAACCTAGAATGAAAACAATTTTAAGGGGCAAAAAATTGCATCGTTTTCATCTAAAAGTGACTGATATTCTTAGTGATGTTGTAACATCAGATTTTCGATAAGTTGCCCTATATAACTCTAGTTTTCTTAGAAACTCAGTAATCACCTTTTACTTTAGTGAATAGAACGATAGAGCCATTACGTGGAGGTGTAACTAAACTATCCAGATGTAGCTGATATAGCGCAGGCAGCCTCAGGGCGGTATTGCGAATGGCCAAGACTACCAACTTAAGCAAAGTGCTTCTTGAAAGCACTTTTATAATACAGGGTGTAAAAAGACGTCTACCGAAGCCGAAAGGTACGTACAGCATCCCAACACACAACCAAATCCAAAAGGATTTTCCGAAAAAAACATTATATCCGGAGAAAACCGACCTCGCGCAGCTGGGGGGTTATTCGCGTTCGTTTTTTCGTTCGTTTGATGAATATTCGGATGCTTCTTACTACTAATTATTTTGCGTTTTATTTTTTCGTTAAAGATGTTCAGAACCATGGTCTGATTGCAACCCCTCAGTTTTCGGTCGCAGTCTTTTTACACCCTGTATAGAGAGGATAATAGTAAAGACGTCTAGAGATTTGATCGCAACTGTTTAAGATTGTGGTGAGTGGTTGCATTTTTTGTTTTGTGTTATAGATATATGATAACTTGTTCTCTGCAATATGAGTCTACGAAAACATTCCTATTTATACATAAATAAATAAATAATCCTGGACATTTTCACACATCATCATCTAGCCCCCAAACTAAACAAAGCTTATACTATGGGAACTAGATAACTGATATACTACTTATATACCTTTTTGTTTGTAAATACAAACATATTATACATAAAAACACCCAGACCCGAGATAAATATCTGTAGGTAATACAAACATTTGTCCCGCGGCGGGGATCGAACCCGCAACCTTCTGCGTCGTAGGCGGACCTTCGCCCATTGCGCCACAGAGATCGTCAAAAAAAATGTCTTTTTTACAATGGGTAGTAGGTACAAGTGTACATTAGTAGTTGTAAGTTAGCATTCTATACGTGATTGCAAGTATAACGCCGCCATTGCTAAAACGCCCTAAATACCTTATGAGTTATCATAGGTGTTGACGATGGCAGCATTAGATCGAAACAAGGTTACTAGGTTAATCAAACCTAGGTATTACGAGAATTTAATGTATAATATGTATGTATTTACAAACAAAAAATATATAAGTAGTTTATCAGTCATCTAGTACCCATAACACAAGCTCAAGCTTACTTTGGGGCTAGATGATGCTGTGGGAAAAGTCCAGCATTATTTATTTATTTATTTTATTTATAATTATCTTTAGTAATAGGTATCTAGGTAGTATGTAAATACGTAATTACCAATTGAATTGAATGAGCCGTGTTGGCCGAATGGGGTTGTACCTCGACTTTCAATCCGAAGGTTGTGGGTTCGAATCCCGGCCGTGCATCAATGGATTTTGCGTTATGTAAAATTTATATGCACTTTAACACGTGCTCTAAACGGTGAAGGAAAACATCGTGAGGAAACCAGTTAGTGTTCTTATAGCGGCGATGGGCTTGCAACCTGTCACGTATGGAATACTTACTTCAGCAAGATGTGGGCATCTATCAAATATTATGTGTTTGGACACATGCCTCTAACTACCCCCTTAGACCTCTTCCAAGGATCTGGAATAAATAACATAAAAAAGATCTGAGAGAATGTCTACCGCACCTTGGGGATACAGTCGTGAACCTGTTTACGTTTACGTTTTTTACCAATTGAAATATCTTATAATCATCAATCATACATCAATTTACAAATTAGGTACATGTGTGATCGAAAAGCGATACAAATACTCCTTACGGATATGTTGAATTCAATAGCCAGTGGGTAGTGTGGGTGGGAAAATTTCCCTTTTTCCAATTTATAAAAGCCAACAGCGCGTATTCCCATTGAACCACGCATCTTTACCCGCGAATTCCCACAAGTTATTGGCAACGTTTCACTAAACGGTCCGACGATCAAACGAGTTCATCCACAGAGTGTGGACAACAGCTGGTTCATTTTGACGACCTCTGTAGCGCAGTGGGCGAAGGCCCGCCTGCGACGCAGAAGGTTGCGGGTTTGATCCCCGCGGCGGGATGTTTGTATGATCTACAAATATTTGTCTCAAGTCTGGGTGTTTTCTATGTATAATATGTATGTATTTACAAACAAAAAGTATATAAGTAGTTTATCAGTCATCTAGTACCCATACCACAAGCTCAAGCTTACTTTGGGGCTAGATGATGCTGTGTGAAAAGTCCAGCATTATTTATTTATTTATTTATTTATGTATATACAAAAAAGCTATATAATAATAAGCTCTGCTTACTTTGGTGCTAGATTATGTTGTTATACATAAATTTTTCTTTATGTTGAAAAAGTCCAGCATTATTTATTTATTTTGTTTCACCTGCTGATTGGTGATTAAGATGAGTTTCTCAGGATTAGTTATTTTTAATGCTTTCAATTATAAACTAGAATTCACTCATCATAGAACAGAAATCCCATTTAGTCTTGGCAGGAAAAACATACAGGCTCATGGCTGTATCCTCAAGTAGACAGACTGCGTTTATCTCGCCTTGGGGATACAGCCGTCTCAGATCAAGATATCTTTCCCTTGAATATGTTAATTCTGCTATTTTTAGTCACTGGCACAATTGAAAGACAAACATTTATTAGAAGTCATATTGAACGAAACCAAGAGCAATCAATCAATAGTTTAACAGTGTCCTTATGATTTCAAATTAATTTCGCAATTTTATAAAACTCATCAATCATTTTTATCGCTCTAAAATTTATTGAAGTATGATAGCATCAGCTGTTTTATATAAACTGTGTGTCTCTACATTCCGCTGGGTCACTGCGGCTCACATAAACACTTTTGTGAGAACCATCGGCCGGTAATAAAGATAGATTAATGCCGTCCCTTCTTGAGTACGAGTGCTCAAATTAAGGTGACCTTGTATTTTCTGATACTTTAAAGGATTTGATAAAATTTATGCTATAAATAAACATGATAAAAATTACACGTAAATAGCTGTGAGTCGCGTAAAATGAGTCCCGATATTTACGTTCAACAGAAACGTGACTTACAACTTAAAAAATTACGCTTGTTCAATCAGAACCTTACTTACTTAGTAAACTGCATTATGAATTACATTCATAATGTTACAAAAATACATGTACAGAAGGTAATGTCATCCAACGAGGTAATTCCGCCAGCCTTTTGGGCACATTACCTGCGGTCGGACACTGTTTTTGCTACCAGTTGGAGTCGCTGACCTTACTTAGTATTTTTAAGACTATTTAAGTGTTTCGTGAAAATATTCATATATGTGAGTTGTACGGAAGATCCAAGTTTATAAACTGCATGTTTAACTCGCGACTCTAGCCAATCACTCTCAAACAAAGAAATAGAACTTTAACTTAAGCTTTTACTTATTTCCTACCGTTTTCTACCACCATAAATCCTCTCACTGAATTATTTATTCCGCAAAAGCTACCGTCCACTTTCAAATGCTCGCATAGGTTACATTTAGATAGAAAACTGGATTACAGTTTGGTTTGTTTTTATTTACTGGCCTTTGTACATGTACGGTCAGCGACAGAAGTTCATGAACATTTCATCAAATGTTCATGAATTCCAATACATCTATTGGAATCTTCAATATCTTTGAAGTTCGTAAGGTGTTAGATAAAACTTCAGCTTACATTCGATGTTTTGCCTTGCACCATTACTATTTATGAAAAAATTAGGCAATTATCCCACAAAAAATGATGAAAACGAAGCTTTAAAATCTCCAATTGTTCCCAAAATACCCTTACTTCTTCAAAAACTATTTGTTGGTAAAGAATTTTAGGGAAGTTCTTACAGACCCTTGTCAAGTCTGGCTTAGGCCTGTGCATTTCAGTTAGCCCTATTAAATCGTAAACATTGTTATTAAAGTGTAACCCTAAAATAATAACATTTTTTTATATTGAATCGTTTGTTTTTGAAGTATAGCAAACAAAAATGTGCACCTGTTTTCTACGAAACTTGATCCTTAAGCTTAGGGATCGCATAGGGAAGGCATCGTCCGTTAATCTATCTTTATTACTATCGTTTGATAGCGATGAATTCGCACAAAACAAGTGGCTAGAGAAAGAAAGAATAAAATAGCCCATTTTATAAATGATGAGCTGGCACGTCATCAAACGGAATTGCCACTAGCTAATGACTTGGTTTCTTAGTAAAACATTGTTACGAGTACTTGAGCTCAATTTGTTTTACTGTAGATAGTGTTCTACTTGTGACGCATTTTTTTTCTGGACAAACCTGATAGACACAATATACACATTTTGTTATGTCATTGAGCTCAAATCTTGCAGTAGTTAGGATTTATGGTTTGAATAGCCAACGGTAATTTGGGTTAAAAGTTTCATCGCACGCTTAAATCGCATCGCATCAACGCGCGAGCGATTTGGCCCAGTAGGACGGTGCCTGAGAAACTTTTTCGACGCGTACATATAACTTGATTTATTCCGTAACGGCTAAGCATACTACACTTGACAGCTGAAAGATTTATTACCCTTATTTTTTCCTGCGCGATAGGTAGTTTTGCTTATCTCAAAAGGTTATCTCAAATGGTGGAAATAAAGAAAGTATGTTTTGATTAAGATATGGCTCAACAAACATCTTACTTGGTCTGAAAAGTAACTATTTAGTCATTTCATTCATGCAACTTATAAAGAAACTAGGAAATAACTTTACAACTACTATAGAATTTGTTGAATTGGAAGGATCGTTGCAATATCTATAGAAATACCTATGAAAGTAAATAATTTTAAAATAATTTTATCTTCTTTCTATCAAAAAAATAGTGTATGACTTAACGCTTTTAGTTAAACGTATTAAATTAATCAAGATATACAATAATCCGAAGGAAACATAATTACTCCATATTTTCTTTAAATGGACTTCGCTTTTTATAGTATGGCACATTTATGGGACGCAAATAAATAAATCGTAATACCGCAATCTCATGAACTACGAGAAAATAGTACCAAGTAATTAATTCTACGCTTTAAATAATGTGTATAATTATAAGTTTCAATATTACTTATTAAAGAAATCGTTTTAAATTATACAATTTAAAAAAACGGCCTTTACATCTGTATTAGATGATGCGTCAGGAGGCAATCCATGCCTACACTTAACGGGACGCTGTGCCTGGGACATTGTTTGAGATGGAATAGGCTTGCCCAGCACCTGGCCCACAGGAAAGACGACGTCAATACGTATTATAAAATAATTTTACATAATAAATATAAGTTAACAATCACTACTATACTAGAACAGTTGCAGTCGTGTGCTTGTTATACTTTGTTCAAATTTTTGTACATTTTTATACGCATGATTGGGAAAAATCTACATCAGATCTCCAAGACAACTTTTCATGGGCAGAAAATCGCCAAAGGCATTTTTGTGTTACCGAAAAGAAGAAATGTTTTTTGTAGGTTTCAAAGGTTTTCTTTGATTGCGTAAAACAAAGGCGGAATAATGATATGGGTTCTCAAAAAGCCTCACCTTTCCTTATTGTAAAAAGATACACCTACTTAAAAGAAAATTTAATATTTTTATTCGAGTTTTATTGTTTTTTTTTTAAACATACGTTAAAATTTAATTATAATACTGACTAAAATAAACAAACTAATCTAAAAATGTTCATCAACTTTATTGTGTTCATTATATTATTATTCAGTATTTTTAGGTAAGTTACCTTTTTGTTACACATTTTCTAAAGCTACTTTTTTATTAAACCAGCGGTGGATTACAAAAAACTTTCCACAGTGACTTAAACTGAATAATCTTCAGCAACTCTATCAGGCCCTGCAGTAGGACTATGCTGTTTAAAAATAATATAATAATAACTTTTTATATAGTCAACAAAACGACAATACAAACACGTCACTTCGGGGGCGTCACTTTGCTCAATAGCTAACACAAAAACATGTGAAACCGGCTGATTGTTTGCAGACGGTGTCTCAAAGCCATCTATTTACCAAAACAAATTGTTGCAGCGCGCCGCGTGTGATACAAAACTCAATAGAACGGTGGGTGTGACCATTCCATTCCATTTCCTTCGCCACAGCTTAAAACGACTTAACGGCTAGGACGCTTCGCAGTTTTGAAAAAAAATTCAAGCAGAAGGTTAAATAATCCATAAGAGCGTTCATACGTTGCCTTTTGTATTCATTTGTTGGGACTTTCAATCAATCAATAAAAAAAGCTCAGCAGATTAGAAAAAAATCATACTCCAATTATTCATGACTAAATTGACATCGCAATACATTTTTTTCTGAAGATGCATCAATGATACAGCTCTAACATATTTTCACTACACTCTAGTTCTGCGATTTCAGCGCGACACGGAAGGGGATGCTCCCAGATGTCGCTAGAACAAATTATTTACTACCCTCCTTTTGTACAACTTTTGCACTCCATATTTGCGAATGAGGTTGCCGTAATAAGGTGAATAAGGTACGCAATATTTGGTTCCTACGTGTAACCATAGGGTGTTTGCGTACGGTATTTTGGTAAGATATTTGGTTTGGTAAGGTATATTTGCCCGGTGATTTGTCTTGGAATGGAAAAGGCCTAATGTGCTTTTTCGGGACTAGCCTGATGGATTCGGGTAAATGGGAAATCAATTTTATCCCAAGGGAGATTTTTGTCTTTTCGTATTTACTGGGATTTGTCACATTATGAACGAACTTAGTATTAACTAACTTGGCTTAGTCATTTTATGTTATTTTCGGTTATTTACTACAAGGGTAACATAATAAGACCATACCTACCTGATAATTTCATTAATAAAAGAAAAAAACAAATAAAACTCAAAATCCAGCAATCTACGTAAAACATCGCGCCCAGTACATACGCAAACCGTAATCATCAAACGCTGTTTTCTGCGGATATAATGATTTTTTCGGAAAATCCTTTTGGATTTAGTTGTGTGTTGTTGGGATGCTGTACCTTCCCCTTCGGCTTCGGTAGACGTCTTTTATACCGTGTATACTCGCTCACAAAGTTTTATTTACTATTTTATCTAGTCGTACCTACATAATTTTCAAACCAAAACATTTTTGTCTGAAGTTCAACCATTTTACAACACAAATGAAACAATAATGATTTTAAAATCTACAACACATTTCAATTAAGCGCCATAACTCTCGTCGTGTGTAAAAATAAAAGTAACGACCACAGGGTGAAATAAAAACCGATGCCACAGTATAAATAGGAGTTACATTGAAGAACCACTAATATTGGTACTGCTTTTGAATCCGTTGCTGAGAATATGTTAAAACATTTTGTTCTTGCTAAGAGACGTCTAAATTGAGTATTTGTTTTTCTTCGATCAATATCCATTTGTGAATAAAAATGAATTATATATCTATCTATGTATTGAATCAGCCCTGCCTACCTGCTGACCTATTATGAGTATAAGCCTCCTTATTTTCACGCTACTTTTCCATGATAAAATTTGAGTTAAATCGGTAAAACCAATCCTGTAGTAGAATTTAATATTAAATATGTAGCAGAAAAATCATAGTTTTCCAACTCTTCACTCTAAAGTTTGACCTACTACAAAAATACATAATTTATGTACTTAGTCTATTCCCTATTGTAGGAGCGGTGAGAGTAACTTAGGTTCTTAGAGAATTCATGTTGAAACAAAGAAGTATTGTAAGTGCGGAGTACTGCGGAGTGACATAGCTCAGTACATGCAATGAAATTAAAAAGCCCGGGTGAATCTGACCAATAACAGCCAGGGGACCGCCAGTCTGGACAAACGGACATAATAAAAAACTCACATACATGTGTTGCAGGATTGAGTGCAATGACCAGCGCTGGACTTATATTTTAATAAGGCCGTTTGTGTAGAAAACTCGATATGTGCTTCTAAATGGTTTTTTGAAAAGAGAATACGTAACATTTCTATGGTACGAAAATTTTCTGATTGTTGTATTAGTTTTATTCTTCCTATTAATAATATTTTCAGAAAATTTTGGTGTTGCTATTTAGTGCCACTTTTAACCCTCAATTTTCTACTTACCTACTTCTGATTTTCATTGAAACGACTTATGTATATCATTGAGAAATGCTGTGTTTCTAAAATCCCTAGATAATCCATAAAGACTATCCTCTCAATTGATTGTTGCTTCTTGTATAACTTAGTCCATTCGTGATGTAGCTGCACTGCGATATGTGGAACGTTTGTTCTCCTTCAAAACCATTATGCAACATTTCTAAAAAATCAATAAAAGATTAATTTTGAAGTGAAAACCCAAATCGGGTTAGGAATTAAATTGATAAGCTCAAACGTCTATTTACAACCCAAAAATGAGGCCTTGTCAGTTTGTGTAGTTTAAAATGAAAGACCCTGTATACTTAAGAAAAAAGCACCTACACATTCTCTACCCGCACATTTTCCATATCGCACATATTTATAATATACTTACATGTTAAACTCACATTGCATAACGAATAACCAGTGCATATTTGTTTTCCATTAATCCAATACTAGAGTTTGTGGATAAAGTAAACAGAACTGCTTCTGAACTTTGGTTTGTTTCGTATTCTGTTGTTTAAAGGGGATGATCCACGGACCAAACAGCTGACTCTATCGCCATCAGACTTTTTTGTCTTTGGACTGTGAATCATTCGTAACTCGTATTGTTCAAGGATGCATTTCTTCTACCGTAACTGGTTACAAATCTCTTGTTTCATAGGTAAACGAAAGGATTTTAAAACATTACTGCGAAAATAATGATGATAACATCAGTACGCTGATTTAATCTAATTGCAAAGTAGGTTTTTTAGTACTTATGTATAACATTGAACACACATTTTATAAAAAACACCTAGATTGAATTTCATTTGGTTGACACTGTAGACGCTGTAGAGTAGTGTGGGTGAAATTTGGCAAATATGTTGTCTTTGAATTGGTCTGGACAGCAAGAGTCATAAGCTTTATGAATTGCTTATAAAAAAAAACGATTTCTAAGCGAAATACCTATAAAAGTCTAATTAGAACAAATTATAAGTAACAAAAGTGGGCATCGCATCGCGGTCGCCATTCCACGTAAATTGTCGCAACTGTTTGCGAGCGAGTGCTTTTTACTGCCACGCGATTATAAGGGTGTGTGTGCACTGGTACTGTCTGATTGACCTTTGTTTTGGATATTACTTACGTAGAAAGCCTAACATCCACTGAAAGCATATATTTTCTTTCAAAGCTAAAAGTAATTTTAATTGTACTTTGTCATAATAACAAATGAAGATTATTTACATAACCATTAACGTTGTATATATTTTTTTTATATACGTATTACATGTAGTTTGAAAATGTACAGGTATCTGAGTAAAATAAATAAATATATAATGCTGGATGACATGAGTGACAAGTGACAATGATGACAATTGACAACTGACACAAGTGCAATGATTCTAGATTCAATCCAAAAATAGATTGTTCTAATCATAATAATGTTATAATTAATAGCTTCAAAACATCGTGCTCATTAACTGCTACTAAAGCTAAGCAATAAATTAATTATTATTTTTACAGCCTTTCTTATTAGCAGTTATAACGTCACAAGCCATAAACGAAATCCATTCGTTCATTACGTGTACAAGATTAACTTCCTTAATAAAGTACATTATAAACGCGCCCCTACCTCGTTTTACTGTTTGTTACTTTATACGAAGTAAAAAAAAGTAATTTAGCTATGATGCCTTTATTACGGTCCCTTTAGACGTATAGAGTTATGACCCTTCTCATTCCCTTAGATAGCCCTTTGTTTAGAGGCATATACTTTTATGTAGGCCTTTCCTTTTTTACGCGTAAACTTTCTCTATGTGTCGTAACTTGAACATGTTGTAAGGAGGCTGTTGAGACTTTATTTTGTGGAAATTTTAAGGTCAGAGGTCGTAAAACGTGAATGAAGGAGAAAAGATATAAAAGACCTCCTCGAAAATATTTTGTCATGGAAAAAACAAGAATATTTTCAATCTTCTCAGTAATCGTCTGGAACAAAATAATTTCTTATATACAGGGTCTTTCATTTTAAACTACACAAACTGACAAGGCTTCATTTTTGTGTTGTAAATGGACGTTTGAGCGTATCAATTTAATTCCTAACCCGATTGAAGTTTTAACTTCAAAATTAATAATTTATTGATTTTTTTGAAATGTTGCATAATGATTTTCAAGGAGAACAGACGTTCCACCAATCGCAGCGCAGTTACATCTCGAATGGACTAAATTATACAAGAAGCAACAATCAATTGAGAGGATAGTCTTTATCGATTTTCTCGGGATTTTGTATAACAAAACAAAATCATTACATAAATATTTTATTAATTTATTTGTTGAACCCAATTCCTGAATTAAGTTAGTTTAAAATGAAAGACCCTATTTAACTGAAACAAGAAAAACAGTGAAATACACATCATCACCCTTTCTTATTCCACTGCTGGGTATATAGGGTTCTCTTTACCTCTACCATTCGCCTCTTTCTTATGCCTTTTCAAGTTCTTAGTATTTCATGCTGATTTGTAAAATTACTATTACGAAGAACTCCTAACGGTTGAGATATCAAAGTTCTTGAATGCCGTTCACGGGCCGATAAACGAAGTGAAGGAAACCCCATCCAATGGACCGATGGCGTTTTAATGGTCGCGGTCGGTTGGTAATATGGAGGCAGCACAAAAGTAGGTGTTTTGCAGAGACTTTTATTAGAGGCTATGAAAATCTTTTTATCTCATCATCATCATCATCCGCATCCCGAGGTATAGGCCTCCCTTTGCTTTTGCAATTCTTCCCGATCCTGTGCCAGCCTGATCCACTGTCGGCCTACGACGTTAATGATATCGTCTGCCTACCTCGCTGCTGGACGTCCGATTCTTCTTTTGCCAATTCTGGGCCACCATTATGTCATCCTTTTACACCACCTGTCGTCACCACGTCTTGCCAGGTGTCCCGCCCAGCTTCCACTTGAGTTTAATTACCCGCATACCGACAACTATGACTTTTGTTCGTCTGCGGATCTCAGTATTGAGAACTGGGTCTAAAAGCTTGATCTCATCAATTAAATAAAATTTGCTTCCGTTATAATAGTGGAGTCCTAGTCAGCTCTTGTGACGAGAAGGTCGAAAAGGACCACAGTCGCCGGCGTACGTGACTCGTCCCCCGTTCATTTGCATCAATGGATCATGCGAATGAAAAAAATGTTTTTTGAGTGGTATGTCATTAAATAAAATACATTTTCCGATCTCAACTCGTTCTCAATTGTTTATTTATAACAAAACCCTACTTCCCGTTTTCAAAATAGGCTTCTGTATTGAAAAGCGTAACACGCAAACAACAAAATCGAATATTTCTACTACCTACCTGTATCCAATAACAGCCTCTACGTGTAAGGCCTCTATTCGTAGGCCTAGAGAGTTCAAATTTGAGTGTTAGAGTGTCGGGATTGAGAAGTTTAGTAACATTGACAATGGGGGCCCGCGTACCGCCAAAATGTTTTGAACAAATATTCATTGGATGCAAATCCACCCGGCCAGTTGGGATTAGAAAATTGCGCGCAGCATCTATAGTCCGTGTGTGCAGTTCGTTTTGCAAACGTTTGCCGTGTTTTTGTGAAAAATACAATCCGGTACGTGGATTACGCGGAAATTGGTTCGATGCTCACTTGCCATTACTAACTCTGAATAAATAAATAGAAATAGTCTACTTTTTGAGTATTGCATCACTTTATTTTCGCTTGGTTATGTTTTATATCACTTTTAACCTGCATTCTACTTATTATGGAAGAAAATTGTAACAAAACATGTTAAACACTTAAACAATCTGAAAACGTTTATCAAAAAGGAGCAATACGCTGAAAGGGATTTAGTGCCTCTCTTAATGGGTCACCTTCCTTCCGTATAATACAAGGGTCAATGTCAAAATAGTTTACCTCCCCCAAAATATTTCGATGGCATAAATCATACACCTTAATATAGAGTGTCGGTTGGAATTCACACCCGCACCCCCTTAATGGGGGTAAAGGCTTAAGGGTTGTTGTAATTAACATTTTTATACGGCCGATTTGCATATTGCCGTGATAACTTTATGAATTTAAATTTATTAAAGGTTGCGCCGTGTTGCCCTCGCTGGGAGGTAAAGGGTAGATTTTCATAATGAAATAATGTACTTTTTTGCAAAAAATATAACAAAGAATACATAAAGTACATTTTACTGAAGAGATTAGAACAAAAGAGACTTACAACTTCGTAAATTGTCAAAAATATAACTTTAAAGTCTCTCACGAAAACTAATGTATACATACATTTAAAACCCTGCCAATATTATTTTTATTTTATTTTATATTTGAATTTTCGGTAAACTTATACGTACATTTGTAAACATTTAAATAACACATGTAGGTAAGGTACATGCATGCAGAAGGCCAATATAGTTTGCAATATAGCCAATGTAGTATTGCAAGATTTCATCCAATCTTATTAGTAATTGATTGTGACGAAGCGAAATATTAAAGCCCTTGGAATAAGAATACATCCTCTAAGAAATAGATCGTAAAACAGTACACAACACAGCTCAAACCCAGACGGTCTTATGAATTCTTCCTAAATCTTAAATTTCATTTCTTCGACAAAAAGAACCCTTGTTATTCACAATCCATGTTCCAGAAGTACTTGAGGCATAAAAATATGCGAGAGACGTTGCACTAAAGTTTCAATCGAGTTTCAAGCGACAAGTAAAAAGTTAGGACTCCAAAGGTGTACGGACCAAGTTTTATTGTACAGCACATACTGGGTTACCTTTTGGCAGCGGTTTGCCTAAAATATTTTCATTTTAAGGTAGCGTAGTTTATACCGGGAACATTTTGTATGGCATAGAAAATATGGGACGTCGCAAGCAGACAGTCAATTTCTATGCTATCTAAAAAGTGAATTGTTAGTTTCTGTACATCAGGGATAAGTTGATATCCAGTTTACACTAAGTAAGTAAGTATAATACTAACTAACAGCACTCATGTGCCATCACAGCACAGTAATAATAAACTTCACAATTACATACGTCCCCTCAAACTTTCACATCCCATCCTACTTCCCATTAATATAATAAAGCAGAAAGTTTGTGAGTTTGTTTGGATGTTTGTATGTTTGTGTTTCAATCACGCCTAAACCAATGAACTGATTTGGATGAAACTTGGAATAGGCGTATAGGCTATTAAAATTATAATTACACGTTGGCCTACGTAGTACAATTCATGTTTGTACTACGCGGGCGAAGCCGCGCGCAGTAGCTACTATAAAATAATATTAGCGTGATAATCATACAGCATAGTATATTAACATAATATTTTGTATAATGATATAACTAATTCTTTACTAATAAAATACTAATAATGTTTCTTGAACCGGTTACTTTTCACGCAAATGCATCAGGTGAGTAAACCTTAAACCGATTACAGAAAGTGACCAAATTTATAAATATTTTAGTAACTTAGTTTGCTAGAAAAATAAAACACCATTATTCTCTTTTCTACATCAACAAGCTAGAGTACTCAGAATGTTGTCTCGCAAACTAAAAAGTAAAAGTTGCTTATGAAAGTTAAGAAAGTTATCCTCATTTACATTTTTCTCGAGCTTCATCTTAAAACCCGCAATGCAGGTGAAGTAACTCTATCAGAACTGTAACTACAATTAACATGCTAATATACCGCGGGAAGGCCATACTTGCCATACAAACCTTAATTACATAAAGTTCTAAGGATAGCTAGATGAAAATACAAGACAAATAAAATAAAATGAATGAACTGTATACGACAGAAGAAAAGTAAAAACAGATGTTTGCTTTCTATCCTGATTACTAGTAAGTAGTTAGCTAATAAAGATGGTCTTTTTTTTTAGCTGAGAGGTGGGGTTTAGGTGCTGGGTAAGCTTATTCCATCTCAAATATTGTCCCAGGCACTGCAGCGTCCTGTTAAGTGTAGGCATAGGTTGCATCCCGACGCTGTATAAATCATCTATTAAAAGATGTAAAGGTCTAAGTTTTTTTTCTTTATTTTGTACATCATGCTCACATACATATAACAGAATAAAAATCTGTGCGTTGCATTGTTTCATTCGATCCCAAGACTGTCTAGAAGAGTCTCGAACGATAAGATCACACTTTGTTCAACAATTCGGTCAACTAGTTCTTTAGTTTTTTTAACAAATTTTCGAAAAAGCACTATCAATCATTCATTCATTGAACGCATCGCCAAAGGAACATTGCTCTTTTCGTTGCAAATTCCTAGCTAATATGAAAGTTGCTTCAACATACACACTCTCTAGACGTACCCGTTATTGCAGCACGATGGAAATGTTATTTCCTCCACCGCACGCTATAAGAGGCTAGATTTATAACCAGCAATAAAATTTAATTATTGAGGATCGCGGTGATAAGAAACTGGAGTGCCGTGCGTGTATGAGTTTCCTATATGCGATTTGTAATAGTTGCAGGTATAATGGTGCGTAAAGACTTACCTAGTTCCTTGGTCCAAGACTCGGTTAACTAGGTTCTTTATCGTACGGCACCAAAAGCAATAATTTTCCCGTTTAGCAGCCACAGAAATACTTTTTTATGAACCACCATCGTACACTCCATGACTAAAAGCTAGATAAGGTGCTATTATCAAAAAGTCTGCCAATTTTTACGGTAGAATAACATGATAAACTAAAATTTAGTTTCAAACCATATTTGGAAAAACAGGCTAAATGAAAAGCAACCCGTATTTTCCTGCCGCTCAATGTGAAAACAAAATAAACTGCATACAATCTACCGCAATTACTTAAACTTCGCGTAAAAAAGCATAATTGAATGCGTGAGGTTTACGAGACATTCGTTTCAGTCATTTATCTGTCCGGTCGTTCGGCCGTTCCGGACGCTCGGCCGAAATCCGTTCCGGCCTGACATGACTGACAAGAACCGGGTAAAGCATATGCAGTGAAACAACTTCACACTGTATTGTGTCCACACTAATAATATTACAGGTACTCGTATGTGGCCTTGCCATGTTCACTGTTTCACGTCATCTAAAAAAGGCCAATGATAATGAAAATTACATAAGCTTCCCTCACTTACCCACGGTTCCGCTCGCGTGGGTCCAGCGTTTTTATCAACGAACTCTGTGACACAGTGGGCGAAGGCCTGCCGCAGTAGGTTGCGGGCTCGATTCCCGCCGCGGGACAAATACTTGCATATAATATATTTCAAGTATCATCCAAATCTGTTCGCTTTTAGAAGTGGAGAATGAGATGAGTGTGGGGAAAAACACAGAAAAGCATGCTTGACAAAAATTACCAAACTACTATTTGAATGAAACCCTTTGTAAAAGTCAAAGGAATTCAGTAGTTAGCCTACTGCGTACAAAGCTAGCTAATTCCGCCCACCGCCTGTCCCCAGAGAGGACACGTGCGAATGGACAGCGATTTTGGCAACACGATGCGTTGTTAGCTTTGATTGTACTCTTATTGATTTTTACATTTTTTTACTTGATGAATTGGGTCGAGGCTTTGGCAATAGCTAAGCGTTTTGGCGACCGGTGACGCGGTGGTCTGTGCCAAAAACTAGATTAGAATTTTTACCTGGATTGCTCCAGGAAGAAAGGTTTATGCAATGTTAAATTAGACATATGGCGGTGAATTACAAGAACCTTTCAACAAAAACTTCAAACAAAAAATAAAGCTGAACACCATAATCCAAACATCAACACAATAACCTATTACGACCTTTTCGAATACTTACTACAAAATTTTTGGGTGACTGACTAACCCGAGTCACGAGTTAGGATGTCAAATAAAAATATAGGCTACTGGTTGGTACTTACATAGCTTGTGTCCTCTTGTGTCTTTAGCACGGAAGATGTAAAGCTTATCAGAATAATGCTGGTTCTAATCCAATCTACGCACGAACAACTGGGCCATAATTCAAAAATACACTCCGTCAGTGTCATCAAACTAGCCGAACTGCAAAGTGGGGACATTTCATCTAATTCCAACTCTACACAGATCAAGAAAAAATTATGTCATCCAATTTACCTAGAGACACTTCACTTGCATTTAATAAAATTCCCCAGTACCTACAAAAATATAATAAAAGTACTTATTATAATCGATGAAATAATTCATATATATTTTTTTTAAATAAATAAATAATGCTGGACTTTTTCACTCAACATCATCTAGCCCCAAAGTAAGCAGAACTTGTGTTATGGGTACTAGATGACTGATATACTGCTTATATACTTTTTGTTTGTAAATACATACATATTATACATAGAAACACCCAGACCCGAGACAAATATCTGTAGATCATACAAACATTTGTCCTGCGGCGGGGATCGACCTTCGCCCACTGCGCCACTGAGGTCGTCGTATATTGTGACTTTATAGGTATTTTTTGGGGTTAGGAGCGTTTAGACCACATCTCAATTTGACTAGTTAGTCAGTTCGCTTTAAGACCAAATCTTGATGTGACTATATCGCATTTGGTCTAGATTTTATAGATTGAGTATCTCCGTTGCAAGAGGCACTAAGAGACACACTATAAAAAGTTCCATAATAGAGATTCATAATTTAACAAAAACTTATTCTTATAATAATTATCTTCCCTATCCCAGCCCCATCGCTCATGAATCATAGCATTTTATAAAGATGCTCGCATCTGGAAATTTTTCGCCTCTATCCGAGACTAATTAGGGTTTCCTTACCCCATCCCGCCATCCATCATGTGACAGCGGCCCAAGTAATTCAGTAGCCACTATAAATCTCAGGAACAAACCAACATGGCGGAATTAACCGCGTTGATCATCGGATTATTGTTAATTATTGATATGAATATGATTTATGACTGTAATTTGATGATACCGTGATGAATTGTGCTTCTTCTTCTTCTTGCGACGTTCTGTTGTTGACTAATAATGAGTTACGTTGATTAGTTACTACCAAAATAATTTTATTCGGTCGATTTCGGTTTGTAAAAGTGACCAAACTTACTGAAATGGGTAAGAAAGTTCAGTGGATGTCTCCATATAAAAAAAGTACGTGAGTGTCGTGGAACACTCGGTTGGAACGAAGTTCCAAATTTGACATTTGGCTTTTGTCAAATAAATTATTGTCAAAAATTAAAATCCTAGAAACGCTCTTCCGTACTAACAATGCTACAATCTATGAACTGCTTTGCGACTGCGCACTTCGCACTTTGACGTTTTGACCTATATAATATGTGTCGTGACGGTAAAATCGAACGCTATTTTTCTTTTAACCCCAACCTCGATACCGTCTGAAAAGGAACTTCGTTCCAATATTTGAGACTCATCTCTAAGTTTTTGAAAAAAATATTTTGCATTCAGTATGTATTTTATCTCTATCTGCCCCTAGTTGACAGATCCGGTCACAGGCGGATATACCCGACAATAACCCGCTAAGTGCGCCTACCGGACGGACGCTTTTACGACGCCGTATAAACGCCATGTCGTTATTTACTTTTTGAGGGTGTCGCGCGTTTCTGAGGCCGCCGGGGGTTATGGGCTGTGGCGTACTGTAATTTACGATGTGTGATGGAATTGGAGTTGAATTAAAAAAATTACGTATTGGTATTTTCACACAAAGGTTTTCTAAAATCAGGACCGACTATCAAGACTGATAAAGAATCACTTTACCAAATTACCCGGCCAGTGGTCACGATTAGTTATTCAGTATTTTGTCATAGAAAAGAAATGAAAACAAACGAGTGAAATAAAAGATAATAAAACTCCAATTATATTTTTATATAGGTAAAGCTTTATCTACTGACAAAACAAACGTGAAATCCCGTGGCCATCATTTCAACTGCAACACAGTTAAAAGTGAAGAGATTACGTCCTGCGGTCGGGCGCGTAAATTTTGGCTGTGTTGAGGATTGTGTTGCAATTTTTAGGATGCGTTTTTGGTTAAAAATAGTTTTATTATGACCACAGTTGTAAGTCCTCACATTTTTATCTACGCCATTTTATATGTTTATTGTATGTTTTGAAATATTATTCACAGAAACTAAGCTACTACATATTTACATATATTTACAAAATACAACAGGATTAGTCAAGCTATCTAAGGATCGTTAGAAACGATCTATAGATAGCTCAACTGATCCAGGTCACTGTTAGTCGGAAGCGTTTTGAAATTACATTTATACATGCCGCGTCAGCTAAAACTGCCATTTTATTTTTATTAAAAGTTAACCTATTTGTACCTACTTAGTAAACTAAAACTACCAGTCTGTATTACCCTGTTCGCTTTGAATATGAGTAGTCGACCATTAAATCATCGAAATTCTATTGAAACCTAATTTGCGCTCGCTTTGCGATCCATTTGGGTGTAAAATCAAATTATGTCGGTAATTTCGGTAGTATCCAAAGTTGAATCTGGGTAATGTTCAGTAATTTCAGGGCACAGTGAAAATTTCCATTCGATAGTATCGTATGTTTGATTATAAGTCGATTGAACACCGAAGGAAGCCTCATCATTGGCAGCGATAGTATCCGTGACATACAGAGGGTCAATTTTACAAGCCAACCTTATTTTATTTGGTAAGAATCAGGTATGATGAAGTTATTCATACACAAGAACTCACAACTTTTGGATTCGAACTCGAGAGTTCTCAATCTGTTCTACAGATGAATATACGAATATACTCGTAGTATCACAATGGCAGGTAAACAAACATAGTGTAAACCTTAACCTATAATTCATAACTTATATTTATAACTTTTGTAACCGATGTGAGTCAATATGGTAGGAACACATCAATGTGTCGCAGTATCATTTTACTAAGTATTTTTGAATAACGTACTTATATTTATTTTTCAACACGCCATTTAAAATAAGTAAGTCATAAAATAGCGAAAGAACTGTTAACAATAACAGTCTTTATTTAAACAGAGTGGGGAAGTCATAGCTGGTATGGTTACCAGCTATCACTTCCCCACTTCCCCACAGCACTATGCAGCTTGTGCCATGTCTCGAACCATCAAGCTCGCATATTGCAGGATATCTTATCCCAAGCTTGCATAATATTTAACCCATGAGTCGTGTTCCAAGCCATAGACGCCCCTATTAGTCGTGCATGCAATGGGCGCATGCAACCCGACTGTTACACAGTTATCAGAGATCAAGGAGCTTCATAGTCGCGAATACAGCTTACTGAATAGTTGCTTGGCTAAATTACAGTTTGATTACTGAAATGCTGATAAGCTTGCCCCTGAACTATTACTGCAGTGATATTGATTACGAGAACTGAAAATTTCCACTAGACTTTTTCTTTGCAGATTTGTGACATAATTAGCAAATTATTTGCTACATTGTGTGACACTTTTTGGGCTTGGTATAGAAATCCCTTTCGACAATCAACGCAGGGGATTTTTAAACTTTTTGTCTGCTAAGTGTACGTCTGCGGTGATTTTTGTCGACTTTTTGTCTGCGGTGATGTACGTGCTAATGTATCATTCACACGGGTTCTATAAGATGGACTTATATGGATAAAAGTTGTAACATGATATTTGTAGATTGAGGTTTAGTTTAGAATAGAGGTTATTTTAGGCTAAGTTTTGAACCACGTGAACAAAGGCGCACTTGAAAAAATATATAATTAGTGATCCCTATACTATTTTTACGGTTATAAGCTTGATATTAATACATTAACTTGAAACTAACCCACTCAGAATGTATCCTTCAATATTCACACAAGACACACAGGTATAAGGCAGACAGACATCCATTACACCAAATCTTCTCTAATACCGTCAAATGACAGTAGGTGGAAGTCCGTCACAGCTTACGGGCATTGGGGCCGTAAATCTGTGAAACTATCCGCAATACACTAGATGTCTGGAGAGCACTTAGTACTGTCCTAGAGTTGGGCGGTGGCGCAAGTTTACCAACTCTGTCTGGATGAAGATAATCCTGCAACTATTATGGCTTGACAGATTTTGGAGTTAATTGATAGTTGTAACGGTGTTGTACTGTCATGTTTTCATTTTTTTGATTTGTATTTTTATTTTTTGTTTAGAAGTTTCATGTTTGGAATGGAGAAACATGACTTGCACTTTCTTTGTTTACATGTTAAGTGGTAACAGGCACCTGTGCCACTGTTTTCAGTATTAATGATTTTTATTTGTATAAGTTGCAGATACTGTAAGTTTAAACACTTCTAGTAACTAAGTATCAAGTGGTGCACAAGAAGAGCCTCTTTTAGTGAATATCTCTGCAACTAGACCGTCACAAATAAAAAGAAGCACACCAGGCTGCGTCATCTACGAGCCACTAAACATTAGGATAGCATCCAGGTCTCTACGTGCTTGGCCACAGGGTTCTGATGTTAATCTTTTAGGCCAGTCTGGTTTCAAAAACAATTGTAACAGAAAAAAACTAAAGTACTTCACAATGCCCACCGCTTTCAGTCTATTCCTTAGGTTTAGTCTACACAATCGGCCATACCGGTTTATGCGCTTTTTAGCGCCTCGGAAAGAGAAAACGACATCTTAGGGGGCAGCATCTGCGCCAAGACCCCTTGTCGACATTTAGTTGCCTGTGAATTATTTTTCTTTAGCATTAGACACTGATACAATTTTGAGAGAGATTTTTAAAAAATATAGCAGTTCTAAGAATATTTTGTCACTTGAATATCTTTCAACAAGATTTTGTGTTTATTTTTGTTTATTGCTGCCTGAAGTGCTTGATTTATTAAATTGTTGTATATTCAAAGTATCTGCGAAAATTATTAGAAGTTATAAATCATAATCATAATTTTGACGACCTCTGTGGCGCAGTGGGCGAAGGTCCGCCTGCGATGCAGAACAAATGTTTGTATTATCTACAGATATTGGTCTCGGGTCTGGGTGTTTCTATGTATAATATGTATGTATTTACGTATTTATGTATAAACAAAAAGTATATAAGTAGTTTATCAGTCATCTAGTACCCATACCACAAGCTCAAGCTTACTTTGGGGCAGATGATGCTGTGTGAAAAGTCCAGCATTATTTATTTATTATTTATTATTTATAATGCTTCATTACTTGAATCATGGCTATTCGACAACATAACAGTACAACGTGAATAGGTAGTATATGCATAAACATGTCATCACAATGCACTGCCACATTTTCCACTGAAATAACAGTTGAAAATAGCTCATTTCATTCACGCACGGTTCTGCAAATCAGTCAGCATCGCGAATATTTGGCGTTTGGAGTGTCAGCCGTGAATATTCAATCGATAGTGTCAACTACGCCTAACATCCGTGGTGTGTGGCTATATAGAGTCTCTCATTTTATACTAACTTAATTCAGGAATTGTCTTCAAAAAATATATAAAAAAATATTTACACAATGTTTTTTTTTTGTTTTTTGATGAAAATTCCGAGAAAATAGATAAAGACTATCCTTTCAATTGATTGTTGCTTCTTGTATAACTTAGCCCATTCGTGATGTAGCTGCGCTGTAATTGGTGGAACGTCTGTTCTCCTTGATTATGCAACAATTCTATAAAATCAGTAAATGATAAATTTTGAGGTGAAAACGTTAAATTGATACGGTCAAACGTCTATTTACAACCCAAAAATGACACCCTGTCAGTTTGTGTAATTTAAAATGAAAGACCCAATATTTTATACTTTTAATTTGTCTTTTCTGCACTTTTTGTATTGGCGTTGCAAAATCTAATCTAGTCTAAGAACCGTTTCCATCTTATTGTTCTCAAACAAACATATTTTCTTTTTTAAAACTTAGTTTGATAATGTTTGGATCTACTCAGAATAACTATTATCTTCAACAGCGCTGCAAATCACTTTAAACTCCATTATGCACTTTTTACCCGTATCCATTATTCCATATTAAAATAACGCAATAAAATCGCAAGACGTTGCCTGTTTAAAATAACAGATGACAGTTCCATGTTTTATTCATTGCCGGCTCGGAGGGAAAGTTCGTCGGCCGATAACTTTGAAAGGCACCGGTGTAAGACGAAGTCCGCGGTAACGCCAATTTACATTTTAATTGGTTCTACCGTAGTGTTATGAGGCACAGATTTTGCCTATCAGTGTTTCATCATTAGAAGCTTATTGGGAGCTACGAGCTACACGTTTCAAGGAGAATATATCGCCCGTAACGTCAAATCCTATGTTTCGATTTTATGCTAGTGAGTCCAGAAGCCACTGTATTGGGACGCTGATGTTTGAATTTTATAGTACAAATTAAAATAAATAACAAAATATCAAATACTTTATTTGGAACAAAAACACATGCGAGTAAAAATACAATAGAGAAACGTTGACTACTGCAAAAGTAAAAAAATGCTTGTGTTTATGAGTTTGTGTGTGTGAGAGAGTTCGTATGTGTGAGAGAGTGTGTATGTATGTATGTGTGTGAGAAATTGCGTGTGTGTGTGTATGTGTTTGCGTGTGAGGGGTTGAAGGAGATTATTGTAACGAGAGTACCTATTCAAGAGTGTACCTACTTAGTGATTTTATTCTTAACTAGCTGTCCGCCCCGGCTTCGCACGGGTATATTATAGGTATTTAACAAAAATTTAATAACAACATGGCGGTCCCGGAGCGGGATGTATGATCCTTTAAAGTTTAGAGGTTAATATGTAGGTAAGGTCTAAGGTAGGTAGGGGAGTATTGGGCAGTAAGGCGCGTTTGGACACCACCGGCAAATCCCCGTGTTATGCCGGCCATACACCATCATGCCAATCCACCATTAGTCATGCCAATCCACCCCCATACATGGTCAATTCTAACTGATCAAATTCCGATTTGACGATAGGCATGATGGTTTATGGCCGACATGACACGGGGGTGTCCAAACCTCCCTACTGCCCAATGCTCCCCTACCTCTCATATATATTTCATAGATATATTACCACTCCCCTCTCCCATTCCATAGTTCCCAGACACTTTTTAAACTATCATGGTTTTCAACATTTTTAACACAGTTAACGGGATATTTACCATGATTTAATGTTTTTTGAGTTTCCCGATATTTCGGCGCAGTTGCATACGCCATGATCAATAGTATCTATGGTATTAATCATGGTTAATATCCCGTTACCTGTGTTAAAAATCCCAGACTTGTCCTACCGTACTAACTGATATTTATTCTGTGGTCGCGATGTATCTTACATTTTTAAACTCATGATAACTTTTGAATAAAATGCCCGATTTCAATCATTCAAAAAGTAATCGACGGGTACTGTAACAGCCTTTACTACGAAGGAATTTATTTGGATAAGAATAAATACCAAAATAAGAATAACGTGGTCTGCTTTTGGTCGGCATTTTTATTTACTTTTTAAATTATAAAAGTTGTTATTCTGACACAACCACAATAGTTGGACATATGCTATCGCTGACTTTTTTGTAGATTTTGATACGTTCTTTAATATTGTAGAACATTTTTTTGTTCTATCATCAATAGTTTTCGCAGCGCACGCGATATGAAGAATTTTTTTATGTTCAAAATTTTTACACCTTTGGTTACATTATTGCAATTTTCATAAGGATCTCTAATTTTTTTGAAAATAATTTATAGCCTATGTTCATCAGAGATAATGTAGGATTCTAATGGTGAAAGAATTTTTCAAATCGGTCCAGTAGTTTCGGAGCCTATTCAATTCAAACAAACAAACAAACAAACAAACAAATGTTTCCTCTTTATAATATTAGTGTAGATGTAGAAGAGTCAGAAATTTGACAGAACAAAGTGGGGTACTTAGTTGATTACATCACATTCAGAAATTGCCTGCCCGTCTCCACGTCGTTTTGTCATGTAGAAAGAGGAGAGATTTAAGATTTAAACTTAAAAGTAATATAATAAAAAAAATCCTACTGTTAATCGAGGCTTACCACGATACAACAGTAAAAACAGCATCCAAATAGGTTGAGCATTTTTTGAGATAAGTGGAGAGAAAATCACAGACCAACAGATAAACATTTATTTGGGTTAGATGCCCTAAAAATAATTGCATATGCTAGATTTTTTTTCTAGGCACGGACCATCTGAAAATTAGCATAAAACAGAACATGAAGTAGCGCCTTACAACTTCATACTTTCATCGAAGCTCGCAGTTTCAACACAGTTTTTAATTACCAATGAAGCAGCGCAGTAAAAAGTAGAATTAATTGATTGGTGGTTGCATGAAGTGTTTGAGTGAGTTGAAGTATTGCGTAAAAATATAGGATAAAGCAAAGTGAAAAATAAATCTATTAGGAATGTATCGTGAAGTACAAAAGTAGCTCTGATTCTTGTGCCACTAGTTCTTTCTATGTAAAATAACGTGGCCTCTGGAACTAACAGTCTTGTGTGTCAATAACCGAAAACTATATTCCGAAGCACTTCAAAATCCTTCAGGCATGCACACCACGTGCTGTACAAATTCGATAAAGATCTCTGACTCGATTCGCTGACATTATTACTGACAAATCAAAGTGGAATCTTTAACCTTATTATGTTGTAGTTTTGCCGCGAGCGATTAAGAGAGTAAAAGAGGAATATAAATACTAAATAAATAAATAAATATAAATAATGCTGGACATTTCACACAGCATCATCTAGCCCCAAACTAAGCAAAGCTTGTGCTATGGGAACCAGATAACAGATATAAGTAATACTTATATACTTTTTGTTTGTAAATACATACATAATATACATAGAAACACCCAGACCCGAGATAAATATTTGCAGATCATATATACATTTATCCCGTGGCAGGGATCGAACTCGCAACCTTTTGCGTCCCAAGCGGGCTTTCACCCACTGCACCACAGAGGTCGTCAAATAATGGAAAGAAAGATTTTATACTTGGCATAGTAAAATGGTTTTTGACTGACTTTGATCCTGTTGGACATCTATTACAGTATCTTGAAAGCATTAAGATCCGAGAGAATGTCTAGAAGCAATTTGTTTTTTTATGTAAAATGTGCGATCAAGAAATTCACTAAAAAAAATTGTTTTACAAAAATGGTAGAAATGAAAAACTTGTACATATAGTTTTGTACCAAAAACCATCATAAAACTAAACCTCTTTAACCAAAGCAATAACAATAACAGCAAAAACCAGAATCCTAACAGGCACTAAAATAAACAAATAGATAAAAAGCGAAAAGTGGTTTTGCGGCGAGTGTCCTCGAAATCACGATTCAGCCCTTTGCGATTATTCGCTATCGAGTTTAGGGTCGTCCCTGAAATTCAATAATACGAACAACGGTAAAAACGAAACGGCCCAAAAAGTATTGGGGTCGGCGGACAAATTTTCGGACGTTGAATGTTTAATACCTGCCTTAGAAATACCTAACAATTTTCTTTTATTTTTGACGCCAAATAATAGATGTGATTGTATGATCATGTGGCTAACTTTGGCAGTTGGTTTATTTTTAACTCCCGCCGCAAAAAGAGAGGGGCGTTATAGGTTTAACGTGTCTGTGTATCTGTGTATCTGTCTGTGGTATCGTAGCTCCCAAACGGATGAACAGATTTTCATTTAATTTTTTTTTGTGTCAGATAATTTTGTCCCGAGTGTTTTAGCCATGTTTCATGAAAATCTGTTCAGCCGATTGAAGATCATCAGCTCTTTTCTAGTTGATGAGGGGGTCTGACTAACTTCCTTATGTCTAATTTTTCTACAAGTGGCGGGGTTTTTTTGTAGCAGGGTCTACGGGCTTGTATTGAGACTGAATTTGTGTCCTTCGAAGTATAGAGATAGGTATTTACTGGGTGAATCACATCTTCCATAGTTAAATTGAAAACTATTGAAGCTACATTGTAACTTTCTCAATTTATCTATAACGACTATGGAAACTACAATGGGGGCGTACAAAATAATGTTAAATAAAGATATAATATATTATAAAAAAACCTTTCCCGTTATATCAACACGTTATCTGTTCAAACATCGGCTGAGCCGGATGAATCAATTATGCTATCAGTACCAGTGGTAATCACAGCTAGCATAAATACCATTACTGTTGGAAGCCCATGTTACCAAAGAATACAATGTATAATGTGTGTAATAGATACATACAAGCTACAGCACTGGGATTATGGTTGCTATACGGCGACACCACCCGGCGGGTATTCTGTGCTGTAATATAATTGGATGTTCCTGTGCCATATGGGTTTGGTATCTTGTATGCTCGCTAGTTTACAAAAACGTATGCTAGTGGCATAGTTCCTGGGTTTACTATAGCTGTTACATAATATAAAGATATTTATGTAACACAAGTGAAAAAATTACCTGCTAGTTTTTATCCTCGTTTACATTGCAGTAACTAAAAAAACTTCTATCAAAATATTATAATAAGCCTATGTACGGTCAGCAGCATCACTAACTCTGCAGTACAAAGCGCCTTACTTAGCGGGTTACTGATTGGTGACGCTTACTGTACATAAAATTATGAATATTTATCAGGCGTTTGAACAATTCGGGTGACTATTTTATCAGCATCAAATAGAATCATTTGATAGTTGGTCGCCGAAATATGTCCATAATTAACCCCTACGCTAACATTGTTGGCAAATAGATGAGCACGGTTGCCTAATGCCATGTTGTTTAAGCAAGGAATTTGATGATTCGCTTATAACGTTTGCATCATCAACCACATGGCGATCGCTCGGTAATCTCTCATCATGAATTTTGATTATCTAAACGATTATGTTTTACTTTTAAGAGCCAAAACCAGCTAGAGCTTTCTTAAGTTTTTAACCCTTAGGTTCACAAGAGTATTAGTTTAAAAAAAATTGCTAAAACACAAAATTTTAATAAACACGATCAAAGTCTCGTAAAAAAACTTGTAACGCGTAGGTATATTTGGGTTTTCGACTAACAACTGTCTGCAACGCTAAAAAAACTTTACGGGAGGATTTATACACCGTCAATATATCCCAACACTCAACAGGACGCTCTTAAGAGTGTGCAGGAGCCGCCATTTTGTAAGCGGGACAGCGTGTGTGATTTGTTCGGCGTGTGAGAAGTACAGATCTATAGATACACGCGACGTCATTTACAGCGTCAAAACATTTTTTTACCTAATTACAAGTTAATTAAACAACCAATCGAAAAATAAAAAGACACAACTAAAGAAATACTTGTGTGGTTTCTTGACAAAACAAAAACCTACCAAAAAAAGTGTGCTGTTCCTGAGATAAATAGCAAAATGTGTGCAAAACATGTATTTAAAAAAAATACATATTATCTACAAAACTTTCACCAATCGTGTTTTCAAAACACGTAATCCAAGATTCAAAGAAGAAAAAGTTCAAAGTATAATATCCCTAAATATGAAGGTTGTAGCTTTATCAGATTTTGAGATAAATAACTACAAAATTGCTTAAATTGCTCCTGCACACTCAATCAATCCAAACAGGAAGCTAACATTAGGCTAGGCGACAGTCGGCGCCGATTTGTAATAGACATTAGAGATATATGTCGCCAGCGAGCCTACCGCAGATGCTGGTTAGCTAGCTGGTATGTACGGATAACTAGAACAACATACCCACAGCCATGGATTACTTACGAGACTATGCTGGCACTGAACTGACATAGCCTAAGCATTGATTCAAATTGAATTAAATTATTTCATCCCACTGACGGTCAAAGTTCTCAGCAATATTCAAGTAAAATTAATATTTTAAGTGAAGTGATTTACGGTGCAGCTTGAATTTTCTTTCACTACACACTAGATATGCAGAGAAAGCAAGAATTTTTTGCACTAGATGAAGGTATATTCAGCTTAAAATACAATTACAAAAGTACTGTATTCAGTAGGACTTTGATTACATAGAATTTCAATAACTAATAACGATGAAAATTTTTACCTATTAATGAAAACTATGAAATAAACTATCACGAATGCTTCTTCTCCAAGGCGCAGTAGACATTTTCTCAGATCATATCACAGAGCTCCAATAATAACGCTCAATGAACAGGTCCAGACGCTTGATTTTCCCAATAAAAATAAAGTGAGACTGTATAAAAATGGGTAGGTATAAAATCTACCTCGCGCCGTTGTCGCACATCTGCCGAACACAATCTCACAAACTAACAGGAAATAATTTGCGAAATCCAAAGAGTCAACACGTTCTGCAAACTTCCCGTCCCTATGTCCCACGGCAATCTAGAAAGAGAGGGGGAGCAATTAGGACCACAATTAGAGGACAGTATGTTCCAGATTACAGACGCATTCCGTTTGTCGGAATAACAATGCTTGCCAACTAAGACGTTCACCATTTTCAGTTTATTACCTTAATGTAGCCTTTGAATTGTTAAAGTAAGGCGTTAAGAGTTGAAATCCGGTGGTCATGGGTAAAATAAATCTTTTAATTTAAATCTCGGCCGTGCATCAATAGATTTTTAGTTTCGTAAAATTAATATGCGCTTTAACACGAGCTCTTAACGGTGAAGGTAAACATCGTGAGGAAATTCACAGCTAAGTCAGCTCCACTGCTCCACACGTATTAACGTCGTCTTTCCTGTAGGCCAGGCTGATTTAGCTGAGAGGAAGGTTTAGGTGCGGGGCAAACAATGTCCCAGGCACAGCGTCCCGTTAAGTGTGGGCAAGGATTGCCTCCTGACGCTGTATAAATCATCTAATATAGATGTAAAGGCCAGTTTGTGCAAGAGTTGTAATCAATCAAAAAGGCAACATTGGGAGTTTTTATTAGTACAATGAAACAAATCATTGAAAAATCTTAACTGAACAAGTTTCTTCAAGTCAAGGTAGATATTCAAATAGAGTCCGTTTTGTAGAGTTTTCATTTTGAATATGTTGATGGGCACATAACATACCCAATGTATTGAGGTCTGATCAAATTAAAATAAGCGTAAAATTACAAATGTTACACTCACCCGAAGGTTTCCAGATAAAAATTCCGAAAGTGCCGAAAAAAACACATAGAATGATATTATAATATTAATACCAACGTAACAATCAAACGAACTACGAGACATGTCTTGTTCTATTTCATGAAATGACCAAAAGGTCTAGATTCTAAGCCGAATTCTCTCGTGGCTTTTTCAACCGTTTGCTTGGCTGAGTGGTTTTAATATAGCAAAGTAGATACGTTCACCCGTCTGTGGTTCAGCAAACTGGCGCAATATTTTTGAATTTGTTACGGAGAAGCAACTTAGCATATGAATCTGCGAAGGATTGTATTGTCAGATGAATATGCAAAGTGGTGGCTAAAAGCCTGGGAAATATTTTATACAGTTAAATTAGAACGTTGGAAATTGGCAAGTCCACAAAATATTTGTAGATTAGGGTTTGTTTCGCCACCTCAGCCTAGCACGCTCAGCCAGGCAATTGCTTGCTACTGCAACGGACGCCAAATGATCAATGATCAATGGTGAAAAAAAAAACATAAAACTCCGCTACATTTGCAAGCACCCATAGCCTAATGTTATGCCTTAGATAAAATGAAAGATTTTTTGACTTACATTACTTCATAAATCAAATGTTAGAACATTTTGTACCATTATTAGAAATGAAAAACGTTTTTTGTTTATAGTTTATAACCTGTAGGTGTATAGTTGTTTACATTTCAAAACAAAAATTTCTTACAGCTAAA
Source organism: Epirrhoe tristata (assembly GCA_951394285.1). Taxonomy (NCBI): domain Eukaryota; kingdom Metazoa; phylum Arthropoda; class Insecta; order Lepidoptera; family Geometridae; genus Epirrhoe; species Epirrhoe tristata. Next base: position 6,862,091 of record OX596145.1, read on the forward strand.
ACATAACTTTTCATTTCTTACAAATGCTTTCTTTTAAATTCGTTTGGCGTAAATATAGGTAGAATCCAGTTGTTTTGTAAATAGCATTTATTTCTGTCGAGGGAAAGCCTTTTCGTAAATTATTGGCCTCTGGGCATCAACCCAACACAGTTAGCATATTGAAGGGATAACATACCCTTTATCTAGTTAATAAGGTACGGAGCCTCGAGGAAAATAATTTTCCTTGTGCTTTTGAAGTAATTGAATTGATAGTAGTCAGCCGCTGCTTGCAAGGGTAAAAAATATCACATTGTATTTTAAATAGTCTAAAGAAAACAGAAAGGAGAGATATAGGTAGAGAATACAGAGTAGTTTGTCAAAAACTGAATGATTCCACTTTTATCAATTCACAGAACGTCGACGTTGACTCACGTTGAGTTCACCCATATTTTTGTACGAAATTGCAGCACCAAAGCTTACAAAGCCTCTGTCCAAACATTTCTATACGTAAACCAAAATAGTTACACACAAAAACATTCCTGGAAACCGCAAAGAAACCAATTATTCCCAACTTAACGCCACAGCAATCAGGCCACCAAAGCGAGAATCCGTGGAATGCCACAGAAAAAAGATTCGCAAGAGAACAAAGATTATTAAAAAAGCAGACGGCCGGTACACGTTCAATAAAATCCGCCTGAATCCACGACACAGCCCAGTAAACAGCTGGGTCACCTATATTTGAGTCGACGCCTTAATTGGAACATCATACTTTCCAAGTATACGATTAATTTAGTTTTTACCTAATTGGAAAATTATATCAACTAAGAGTAGTGCATGCGATTCTTTGCGCAATTTGTCTGTTTCTTGTTTCAAACTAAGGAACTTGTTAGAAATGAGTAGGTATTTCAAAAATAGAGAACCAGCGTTATTCCTTAGACTGTGGTATGAGTTGGCCACCGGCTCCCATTCAAAACACCAAACAACGAAGGAAATTAAAATGTCTAGTGGAAAAATAGCTGTGTTTTCTTTGAATATCGCAACAATAATGCTTTTAGTGGAACTAAATAATTAGATCGAGTTTTTATACTGTTTTGGACCATATCATATTTCACGCAACAATTTTATGTTTATTTTAAACAAAGTACTGACTGACCAAAGCACAATAAAACGCCTTAAGAGATAGGATATCCTCTCGCTTGACCAGAGGAACTGAGCAGTTCAAAAACAGTAATTAGGGCAATTCAATGGAACTGCTCCTAAATCTCCTCCACCCAGAACGCGTCTGATTATGGCTGAAGAGCCGATGGCAGATAAAGAGAAGAGAAAAAAAAATTTAACAAAAAATGTATCATCGCTTTTTTAAATAGCAAATATACCTTTTTGTTTCAGTAAACGCTTTCACTGGCCGTGATGGCAGATAACAAATTAAACGTGACACTGTGCATGACATCAAACCGAAATGTATTTACAAGTAATATTGTAAACACTGAACAAAATGCGTGTTTAATTTGGTTCAGTGGTTTCGCGACACGAACGGATCACCACGCTGTAACGTAAAGCCAGCTACACATTATACAGAATCCGATAGCCGAGTTTCGAGTAAATAACATGTGTATACGGCCTATACTAAATTCTACGCTACGCTAAGAGGGGAAATATACAAGATGCGAGGCACGACGCAAAGAGGCATTTTTGCTTTGCCGTGCAATGCTAGTTGCTTCTTTTTGTTAACCTGCCAGAGCGGCTTCTTTGGATGAGTTCATATCAAGTGCATTCGTTCATGTGGAGGTAAGCTCTACGTTATGTTTACTCTCAGATTGTACCCCACCACGGGAGCTTTCGAGCAGTATTTTTGGATAAAACGTGCATAGATGTAAGTTAATTTTGATTTATTTTATCTAAAATACGTTGGGTATAACGAGATAGTCTGGTTTGATAAAAGTAGTCACACTTTTTATAGTTTTTTTAACAATGATTGGTGTGTAAAAATACTATCAAAGGATGTATGTTAAACCATGTGAAAAATATACTTACTCATTTTTTTAAACAAGCATTTTGTAATAACAAAACTATGCAAAGAAGCATTGTTTTCCTTTTAATTGAAAGAAGAAATGAATGCATTTATGTATATGAAACCAAATTCCACATTCCAACGATATTTTCGAACAAACCATTGACAGCCGCGAACTGCGACCGGCGCTGCGTTCGGCCAAAAATTTATGGCTTTTGTTTTCTCAGAATAGTTCCATGTTACTTATTGCTCTATCGATTTATGGCCATAGATTTGTAGAAGCAATGAAAAATTTATATTGGCCGATGATTTAAAAGCAAGTGTGAGCTGCAATTTATGTGCAATTAGAAATGGTCTTATGGTGCTGTTTTTCAAAATCTAGCTCCAATGTCTTAAGTATAGACTTAGTTGCAGTATGTCATGAAACGCTCGTGGTCGTGCTTGCTTAGTCGTGCTTGATTGATCGTCGAAGTTAAGCAACGTTCGAAACGGTCAGTAAGTGGATGGGTGACCGCCAGTGGCATTTACATCTGAGCGCTTCCGTGCAATTCCAACAATTTAACGCACCCTCCGAAGAGGGTGCGTTAAATTGTTGGTCCCGGCTATTTAAGTCGTTAAGCCATGACGGAGGCGGCCTAAAAACTCCGTCACCAGAGTTGGCCACTGACTCATACGAACTTACTTAGTATTGTCATCAATCTGTCGTGATAATGAAAACGAGTCATATCTTCATGGGTTAAGCCATTAGTAACGAATCATTTCATCCACTGGATGACGTCCAGAAAAAATCCAAAAACGTCAAGTATCGTAAATTTAATGAATGGAATCTAGTCCGTCAGTGTAGGTGTATAGCAAAACCCTACAAAACTGTACCGATGATAGTAACGTGTGGGGAGGCATTACAGAAAAGTCCATCACAAATCATAAAATGTTTAGACAAGATGGAGATTACAATTCAAAAATCCGTATTGATAAGCGGAAATGTTTGGAAGTTTATTTTTAACGTAGTATTCCTTCTAAATAGTTGCTCTGCTCGTAGTGCACTCTAGTTTGCCTGTTAAATAAAGGAAAGCCTCTACTTTTCGTACTTTAATACCGATCTAACTTGCGGAAATCGAATCGCAACACAAAAAGGTGAGAACGTGCGCGGCCACTGAATTTCCTGTGTGTAGCACTGATTAAATTTGCACGTGGACGTTTGCACGTGAGTGTACTGGCACGGTGAATGGTGAATGCAACTGTACGCGGATTTTTCACGAATGATGGCTTTAGGTATTGCAACGAGAATACGGGTTTTATGAGATGTCTAACAAAGAGTGCCAAATAGAAAGAATTTGAAAAGACCTAAAATTTCAACAGATTTAAAAACCATGTTTTCATACCTATGTTTAAAGTTTCATAACCACGCAAAAATAACCCACACTTATAAAAGAGTAGTATTATGGACATGCATTATTATTATTTTTAAGTTCAGAAAACCTATCTCATTTCATTTTTTTATCAAGCTTTGGAATTCAAGAGTTTTATTCGTAACCATAATAAAATAATAAAAGCTCGTGCAAGTAACAAACAATGAGGTGTGACATAGTCGCTTATTTGTGTACCTTCGCCCGCTTCACACAGGGCAATCAATATAAGCTCAATGGATGGCAAGCAATCGATTAAGAGCACTGTGAGACGGTCCTTAATCTGGCGAGTAGCCATCAACGGATTGAGACATAGCTCGACGGAAACACACAACTCATACCGGTATGCGAGAACGATAGAAAGGTACTAGAGTTTGATCGAATCTCAGGCATACATGATTAATTTATTACAAGTAGTTTTCGTCGTGAGCATGTCACAAGATCCATAGGATTTATTTTGAAAGTCTAGGGCTTCTCCAAAGGGACTCCGTTTATTTTTTTAGATTCTAATTATTGAACTAAGAGTTCTGTAATTTGCACATATTGATTGTTTTCTTGTCAAAAAAGTAAGTGTAAACATAGCTGAACAAAAATATTTTCTGCCAGTTCGAAGCGTACTAGAGCTAGTTTTATTTGTACAACAAAAACCATAACCTAAACATATATCTTTTATTTGAACGGTAAAAAGATCCAAAAATTGAAGTCTCTTGGAAGTATTTCCGTAGTGATTTTATCAGCTTTTAACCCATTTAGCTGTGTATTGAACAATGTTGGTAAACACAGGTATTGTGTTTGCTCTCTTGCCGTGAGAGGTCTTCAGAGTAAGATGTTCTAAAAACTAATGTTCTTCAATACCAAAGAGTTACAAAATTTATCTTTCAAAAATCATTTTTGCAAAAAAATATAAAAAAACTGGCTACTGTCGCCTGGATGCAACCATTGTGTTCGTTTTGAACCTTATCCTTTGGAATCGTTTATATCAGCTGGTCCTAAATTTTTTTAACTTTTTCACCCTTAGTTTTTATAAACCGTAAAACTCGGTTTCAGTCTGAAACTACCGATTACGACCGCCGCCGACAAGTCATAAACCTTCAAACTGCAACAAATGCATAATACACGATCCTTATACAGAAAACATTGAATTTGATGCACGACGGTCGCCGCCTATAAAATTAACAATTCTTATCACTGTGGTCCTCGTAAAAGCTCAGATAATAGAATATTTAGTACGGTACGAGTTTTAGGTATAGAACCACAATTATCTACAAGTTGGTTAGATGTACACCGTCGTAATATATTTGTGTAACTTTTTGATGTGTCCTGGAAAAATAATGCCAATATTAATCAAAAAACTACATGTACAGCCAGCATCACTAACTACCGTTACGAGTCGCACAGGTACGAAATTTCTATTAGGTGCTTACCAGTTATTCGTCAAGTTGGTGACGCTGACTGTACCAACACAGGCACAACCATTTCTTTGATATATTTTACCTGCTGGCCAAAAAAGTTACTTTAGATTTTTTTGGGTTAGATCTTGCAACAATATCCACTAGAGGGCGTTTTAGGCCCCTTAGTCTATCTTATTATTATTAATTTCACGTCACAGCTATAAACTAAAGCCTTTCGACTTTATGGTTCATACTGAAGATAGTTGCATTGCGATCACCGGAATATTTACGATTTCGTAAAGAGATATGCATATTGCGGTCTTTTGGGGCTTACTACTTTGGGATTCAGAGTTCAAAAGCCGTATACTATATTCAACTACGGACCAAAGAAAATAAGGTTGGGATTTATCAGTCTATTTATGTTGTAGAAAAGCAAAGCTAGATTTGCTAAAATGACTAGTATAAACTTATACCCGTAGTGCAAAATTTGTGTGTTAGTGGTGTTAGTTGTCATGGTCAACTTGAATTTGTTCGTTTGTTTCAAAAAACTTCCATGAGAAATGCCCGACAGTCTATCCGACAGATGCAACTACTGTCAAGATGTCGCAGCACTTGCTCCGAAGTTTATACATGCAAACGCTGTCGGACATTTTTTACGGATGTTTTCTTGCGAGTAGAAACGCGGCCTTAGCCTTAATATACGTCTCGTCCAGTGTAACCATAGTACAAAACTAAAAATAACCGGCATAACTCAAACACCAATAAAAATAACTCCACTCTATTTAAAGATCAAAGTTCTAATTCGGTACCTGCAAATACGGCACGTAACACTTATGAATAATTTACTGTCGCGATATGCCCGCGTCTCATGTAGAGGAACAAGTATAACTTTTTCTAAGGCACTAGTAGTCGAATGCCCAATGAATTGTAGGTAAAATTGTTTAGTTTGTGTCCATCTTCATAATAATATTTTTGTGTCAGTTAAATTGTGGAATTGTATGGCAAATGGTATAACTTTCCTAAGGCACTAGTAGTCGAATGCCCAATGAATTGTAGGTAAAATTGTTTAATTTATGTCCATCTTTATACTAACATTTTTGTGTCAGTTAAATTGTGGAATTGTATGGCGAATGGTAAAACTTTCCTAAGGCACTAGTAGTCGAATGCCCAATGAATTGTAAGTAAAATTGTTTAATTACTGTCCATCTTTATAATAATTTTTTGTGTCAGTCAATTATATAAAGTATTTGTATGGCAAATGGTTCATATTTGATTAATAAATAAATATTGCATATTCTCGTACCAATTTGATACTTACCGTAAAAGCAAGGACACATTAAATACTTCGTCCTTACGCAAAAGCTATAAGACATGCTACCGCAGTGAATAGCACTGAACAAGAGCAAAGGTCACCGAGTACCTGGACAAGTTACAAAAAGGAAACCTTCATTCACTCGACTAATGAGTTGGTCGACTTTTTAAGGGATTTAAAAAGAATTTGAGAATATTTCGTAAGTACCTGCGGCGAGCGGCTTGCTTCCATTGTTTTGTTTGTTCTAACCGCGTAAACTTTTAATGCTTATTTAGAACAAAAAGTTTTAATCGCATTTTTTAACCTGTTTCAATGATAAAGCTTTCAGATTGCTCGGGAAATGCCTTTCGATTTTTCCTCGCATTTTTAACTTTTATGATACAAAATGAGTTTTCTAAAGTTTGGAGTGGAATACTTCTGTCGTTTATCTTTGTTATCGAAAAATTGCCGTAAATCAAACGTATATCTGTCTTGGGATTTCATCTACGATTTTGTCCTCTAAATGTAAATTACTTTTTTACAAACTTAGCATTTAAAATGTACAAAATACAGAGCTTTAAGCAAGTCACAAAAGTTTTTCAAAGCCCGGCTGTCCTAGTAATTGGGTTTGCCTGTCCAATTCCGCTCGGCTTTCTACTACGATGAATAGCCTCCTTACAAAAGCGGCAATGGTCACTGCCGTTTGGGAGAACGTTTTAAAGAAACTGAAAAATAAGGGAACCGTTTTAGCCGTTTACTTCGGCAAATATGGTGAAAAATGTGGTCACTTATTTCGAATTTCTGTTTTATGGTGTAGATGGATATTTTTATCTTCAAATAATAAAGTAGTACGTTTAATTATTCAGCAAGAAGTATTAGTTCGGTAGCAGTTAGAAAATATTACCAAAAAATAATGCTCGTCACAATTTTAGATTTATATTTGCATCCCCATCAAGATAAACCTGAACCTTATCAGCTTAGAAGTGGTATGACACTATGCACAGAATCTTGGCAATATCCTTGAATACTGTTGTGGTAAACCTAAACATCCTATCATATCAAATCATTAAAGATCTTTTAAGATCTTCTCTTGGAAAAAGGTTAGATTTTTTAACGTTTCAAAAATTTTATTTCTATAAATGCTATTTGGAATTGTTTACCCCAATCATATTTGAGCTTAGTTTAATAGAAACAACTCTATTCCGCATTATGTAGAGAAGTAGAGCACAAAGGGGCATGTTGCCCGTCAGCGGGTTTCCGAGCTATAACATGTGTGAGATAAAGACTAAAAGAATGATGAACAATAGCGATAATTCGGTTATACGGGGTTATTTATAAAACACCGGTAACCTCTAAGGACTGTATTACTATCATCAAAAACAATTACGTTTGTTCTATTACTTTTATAAATTCATCATATTCTAGTTCATCAGATTTTCATATAAAAATAAAAATATTTAAATTGAACGCTCTAAATGTAACGAAGTATATGCGAAGTAAAAGAAAACGTTAGTATAATAGCGAGGGAAGCGGGGCTAGGGCGGCGGGGGCGCTTGAAATTACGAGTATGCCTAACCGTCATCTCAGCTTAATTTGCCTTATCCGCAGCAAAAGTTATCTAAAGCTGCGTACGGACTACGCCGTCCAGGCTACGCGTTCACGCTTTCCAGGCTACGCGTATCGAGTGCGAAACGCGGCCAAACTATTTATACGCGTAGCCTGGAACGCGTTGTCCGTAGAAGGCTTCATAAAGATGTAAAACTTTTAGTTTTCACCTACCTCAAAACTAGCATGCTTGTAATTTCGTCAGTGTGTAGACAAAGTCTCATGCCGCCCCCGGCGCTACTAAGCCTGCTTTAATAATGTGGACATTCGACTCATAAGTCGATGTTACCGGCGGAGTCCTGTCTCGTATTGACATGAATGGGTAACGTGCCTCTGTTCTGTCGCTACTCTGCTAACTTTTTGTTTTCTCTGCGTCGCAAACTGAGAGACATGACTATGTTTTTGTCTAGCACCAAGACGCGTAAAAATCAAACCGTGTCTCGAGTTACTTATTTTTGGAACGAAGTTCCTTTTCGGATGGTATCGGCTGGGGCTGGAAGAATTTTTTTTACCGTCACGGCCGTCGCGTCACGAAATCATCACAGTGCGAAGTGCGCGAAGAGTCCATACTCTATAGTAGTAGTAGTAGTATAATAATACTACTACTACTATGGACTCTTCGCACATATTATGTCATACACACATTGTTAGTACGGCAGAGCGTTTGATTTGAATTTGAATTTGATATTCCCAGTATAGAAAAGTACTCTTTGCTTTGTTTCAACCGAGTGTTCCACGACACTCACGTTCTTTTTGTGATGATGTAGTTGATACATGCATTCGAAATATTTGATTAAATGTATTAATTCTTTTAAAAAAAACTGGGATTCTTGAACTTTGGAAAAAAGTTCTACCGAGTGAAAGTATCACATAGGATTTTATTTTTATTTTACTTATTGTCAGAAGAAGTACAAAAATACAAGTAGCGCATGCCTTCATAATTTAGGAAGTAAGTATTTTGTTTGAACAGTCCATACTAAGTAGAAGGTTCCTACAAGCAATTCAATCAATGCAATACACAACTCACCCACGATATCAACTCACAGACAAATTTCAGTGTACAAATAGTGGCAAAAAGCAAATATACTTACTTAAAATATATTGGGGACGGACCCGTGCTCCACATAGGTTCTCCACTTATTTAAATGGTTTCTGAGTAATTTTGTAAAAAAAATCCATAAGAAGGGTAATATTTCTTTAAAATAGTTAAGATCGTTGTAAGTGTGGATAAAGTAAGCATCATTAAAATTTCTTCTCTCAAATTGAGACATTATCTACACCCGAATCGACGATATTTTCACATAACTTAGTCAGTTTTTCAAAGCACGTCTGAAGCTACGAGTTAGTGTTCCTCAGAGCTGAATCTCGTGACGCAAGACGAACTAAATAAACATTACATACTTGAGGTCCGAGCTGCAATGTAATTGCATTGCTTGTCTGTTAGGTGCATGTACTGTTGGGAAAATTATGTTCGCATGAACGCAACCTTAGCCAAAGTTGTATGGATTCTGCCTACAATAATAAAGTATATCTCATACATGTTTTATCGTAATACGCACTAAAATAAGTAGCGATGGAAAATGCAAAGTGTGAGCATGCGCCTAGTGTGATTGAACTTTTTTGACTAGTCACGTATGAGAGTCATATATGAGATATACTTTATTATTGTAGGCAGAATCCGTACAACTTTGGCTAAGGTTGCGTTCATACGAACATAATTTTCCAACAGTACATCCTACTGTCTTTGTTAGAACAGGAGTAGAATAACCTTCTTTTATAAGACTTTATTTGATCATACTGGTCCTACCGAATGAATGTTTCATGACTTTGATGACCTTCATAGTGTCTTAAATACCCGTTAATCACCTAAAGATAATATCGTAGGCATGTTCTAGTTTTGTTAAATTATATTCATCTTCCTGCCCTTGTCTCATTATGTAGGGTTAGCACAACATGTATTCTCCTTTCATTTTCCTCTTAGGTATAGCCTTCTACCTCCCTAAAATAAACTACAAAGAGTTTTCCGCAACCGTACTCATGTCCGTTCTTCCTTAATTTGTACAGGAGAGACTGTTTGCTCGTCTTAGCAGCCTTACAAACAAAGTGAAGATTGGCTGTATTGGAAACTTTCTGATTACATCGTAGTTTCTTAACTAAAAGCTTAGTTGGTAACCCTATATTTGTGCTGTAGGTTACAACGTTGGTCTTAAGAAAATTCAGGGCGAGTAAATCTTATTATCCTGATTATACTGATATAATAAAGCTGAAATTTTGTGAGTATGTTTATTTAAATCACGCCTAAACCAGTGAACCAATGTGGATGAAACCTGGAATAGACGTAGACCCGGCATTTATGCTATTTAAAATGATGGTACCACGCGAGCGACGGCACGCGCAGTAGCTAGTGTTATATATTTTGATAAAATAAAGATGGAACTCTAATGTCTGAAATATTACGCAAGAAAAAACTATAGTTTCATGTTCAGAACACGAGACACACAGTCACGTAGACAACACAGCTAGCGATGTTAACTCGCTCGTGCGTGCAAGCTCCATTCGAACGGTCTATAGTTGAAAGGATACATCGCAGATTGTTCGGTGGATCTGATTGTTGTAAGGCAGAGGTATTGAAAAGACGCAGACCGAATTTCAATTTGGTTACTGCTGGAATAGGTTTAGATATTTTTTAGCATTCTGTTGTGTATTGTGTTTCACAGAATATATCTCATAGATATGTGAGCTGAACTCATAAATAGATATGTAATGAATACGATTTTGGAGAGTATGAAAAAAAAGAAATGTATAAAACTACCTCGTTACTATAATTAAGTTCCGTAATTTTTTGCCACAAGTTTTTGGATGTATTGAAATATTTATTTATTAATTACACCTGTTTTCGTCAAGTTGAAAAAAATCAAGCTACTCTTCACTTTATGAGATCGTGAATATAACTTTATAATTCTATTACCACACGCTCTGACTAAAATAATGATCAGGTGTATAGAGTGCATTCTAAAGCCTGCAATATTTCACTACATCGAAAAGAAATTCACCCCACTCGATAAACAGCGTCGGGACACGTAACATTTTGCACGGAAACTTTCGCTCAACTTTGTTTTTGGCAAGCGCAGCAAAAACTTGGCAAGTTGGCCTTCCCACATGTCCGTGTATTGCAGCATCTGGAGAGTCTCGAACCTGATCCTTCTCGCTTTTTTAATTAATACCACTTCGAACACTCGCGAGAAAGAATGCTCCAACTCATTAAAAGTTTTAATAGCATTTGACTTCGCTGCAACGGGAGCGAAAACTTTTAGTGTGCGTCAAAAGTTTTCGGCTACAAAATGGTTTCGAATCACAAAGAAATAGTGCAAGTTTCTTGGCTTGGATTATGGGAGTTGGTTGAATTTTTATTTCAAAGGGATTTAGAGGCGTTTGAGACGGATGCTGCTTTTAGTCAATGTTGCAGAATGTTCAGATCCAAAAAGCCTCGAGTATGCTTCATGAAAATTCAATTATAGTCCAGCTTCTAATTTAAAAAGCGTTGGTCGACCAAATAATTGATGACGATGGGAAACATATTGTCATCGTCGGCTAATAGATACAACAACGCAATGGAAAAGTTAAACGATCAAATTAGCATATTTCATTTTGATGCTGTACTTTTTCGAAAAATTGTTGATCTCTTCGTATCTCTTCGTATGCAATAAAGCTTTACCTATTTGTCTATTCTGTCATTCCTTCCCTGATACTGCCCGGATCCATTTCAAAAGACCTTAAGTCCATTTGTATAAGTCAATGCCAGACTGATTTATTAAGATTAGAGTAAAGCTACTTCACCACCGTTATGTGGCTTTTAATCTACTTTTAAAGTGTGGATTGTGATTTAATGCGGGCATTTCTCACATTTTCAATTTTATGATTCATGAAAATACGAGAGCTTTATGAAATTCTACGTTTGAGCAAATTATTAGAAGGAATGTGAAATAAATACTTGTAAAATCTCTTCTTGATAAGTGAAGCTGTCGTACTGAATCATGTTCTAAGGTTTTATTGAAATCAGGTAACTATAAAGATATTACAGTTTATATTTAGTTGCATAATTATTTATGCAAAGCAAAAAAAGTTAACTTCCAAAACAAACACGATTTTTCCTTAAAAAAAACTATCGTTATTCAATTTATTCGTCGAAATAAATTCGATATATTCCGTAAATCCACGAATCCCTCTTCAAAAAGGCAGAGAACGGAAAACAAACTTTCCATTACAAGCCTTACGAGGTAACACACCATAATACCCATTTGCAAGCGAAATGCAGGTCCACGCGCTACCTCATTTATGCAGCTACCTTTAAATCGAAAACCAATTACGGAAAAACTCCACACAAATGCACGCATACGATGTGTCGCACGCACACACGCAAGGTATTGCGAATGCTAAGGATGTAGAGCTACTAGAAATGGTACATTGAGGTCAGAATTCGTTATGAATGAATTCTTGGGATCCATTACAGTCTTCTGTGCCACCTTAGATAAGAACTTCTAGACGTAACAGATCTTTATATAGTTAGGCGTCAAAAAGTTAATTGCTAGTCGAACGTTGTACGTCATAGCTCTAAAAATCACCAATTTGATCTACCAATTTTAGCGGTTTTGTTCAATGATTTCATTGTATAAGTTTACATAAAAATCAGTAACAGCCAATGCCTTTGTCCATAAATGAAAGGATAATCAAATCACTCTGAATATTCATCAGAATATTCAAGAAACAAGACAGTCGTTTTCGAATTCAAATGTCTTTGTGAAGTTAGCGTAGATTTAAATTGTTCTGTGCAGTAAAGTTCAATAACATGAATATTTCACTATAAATTCTGGAATAATTGTATTAAACGCGGAATTGAAGAAAAATATAAGATTACACTCATTTATATTGCTTTATTAGATAGTGTAGTGGTATTTTATCTCAGACATTTTTTTAAAAAACAAAACATTTTTTAAGGAATATTTTTTATTTCGTTCGTACGAACGTGTGATCCAACAGATCAGGATGATCGCGCATTAGCGTTCTATAAAGACGACGCCCTTAGAATGTTTATAGATATTATCGCTTATCCAGGGAGCTATACATTCGGAATGAGAACGTTTAATTAACACGAGTGACAGTGGCGCGAGCCGGCTGGCGTTCTGCAATAACAATACACGTGTACACCCGCTGTAAATAGGGCTTGATTTAAAGGAATTGCACGTTTACCTTTACATAAATCACGAACAAGCAACCTAGTTCACTTTTTTATGTTATTTAAACAGTTCTATTTCCTCTTTACGGGGTGATTGTTACGAAGCGTTTGAGTCAATCTTGCAACAATCATTCAGATAGAACAAGCGCCTGTTCCGTTAGACTAGTTGGCTTTATTAAAAGAAACACTTTATCAAACCAAATGCAGACTTAGATCTTAGATCAGATAACGTGAAATAAATATACTTACAACCGGATCAGTGGGGTGAAAATGCTCCAAGCATAAACAATTCAAACTCCTTTGTCGTAAAACAGTCAAACACTTGTCAAGAACATAACTCTGGCATAAACACCACTTTGCCCGTTCATTTCTTGGTGGGCAATCCGCCAGTCTATCTTAAAAGAATTCTGTAAAAACTTTATTTGAATTAAAAGCAGTTCTCAGAACATTTGCATGAGTCTGCGGACTGAACACTGTGACATATTTTGAAGAGGCGCCAAGAAACTTGAGCCTTGGTTTGCCGATAAACGGTGACCGTCACGAAAGGGTAGATTTTCAGATCATCATCATCATCAAATGGTTGCCTGGAAGAGATCGCTTTCAGGCCGCCAGTTGTCTTTTTTTACGTGTGGTATGCAATAAAGAATTATCTATCATCATCATCAGTCTCTGGCAGTCCACTGCTGGACTTAGACCTCCCCTAGTGCGCGCAATTGCGCCCTGTCCTCAGCTCGATGCATCCAGCTTCTACCGGCAGCCTTTCGTAGATCGTCACTCCACCTGGCCGGAGGGCGTCCTACACTACGTTTGCCGAGTCGCGGTCTCCACTCAAGAACTCGTTCACTCATTGGTTTCAGATGGTACACCGGATATACCTACTATTGGTGGGGAAAAAACAGGATTATAGACATGTCTCATTTTTGTTTTCAATTTTTATCAAACAAAATCATTTGCAGATTATGTCAAGAGAAGTCCAAATACTTTGTGAAGTTTCCGAGAACATTTCTACTTAGCTGGTTTTTAAAATAAGTGTCAGTAAAATATTTTTGTCTGAATCAGCAATTCAGCAGTATAGCGGGAACCTTTTCAAAGGAACTACTTTCTAACAGTAAATTCAGTCGGTTCATAGCTAGTTACGGGATTCGGATTCCATCGTTTTATTCGAGGATTTTATAAAACGGGACCATGTGTTACTTGAATCTTGAATTAAACTTAATATTTATAGGTTATAAAAAAAAACAAATTTTTTTTTACAAACGTAAACTTTTTGTAATTCTTATTGTACCTAATATCAAAATTATATCTTATCGCAGCGCGTAGCATCACAAAACTTTTAGCAACCCGAAAACTTTTGTTTCCAATTCCAATGAAAACTGTCTCTGCACCGAAAACCTCTTTGCTCAATGAGTGCAATAATTAGTAAAATTGGCGCTGCTCATGCTGGGGATAATTAGTTCAAAGCAGTCAAGAGCTGAGCCTAGGTGAGACGCCACTCAGCGCTGGTTTTGTACCTCTGTTTTTTGGAGTTCCGTGCTTTTTTTCAGTAAAAGCTCAGGAAATTATTTTTTGTGAAGTTCTTTCATATTTTTTTCTAATTATTCTTCCAAATAAATAAAGGCAAAAAAGTGTGATGCAGAATAGGCATCAGGACAGTTAGACGTGTTTCTTGTATCATGGCATTAACTAGAATCGAAATGATAAACATATTTTTTTAACCACAGCAATAAACCATAGTTACATAAAAAATAATATTTGGTAGATAAAATATTGGTTTAATTTTATGGAATCCAAATAAATCCGAGTATTACCTGTACACAAATAATTGATTCAATCTACAAATTAAAACCCTATTTTTTTATATAAAAACATATCTTCTAATACTCAACTCATCTTTTGTTCATAAGAGTACAAAATTTCTTGTGATTTTCGTGTTTAAATGTGTTTCGTGTGAAAATGAAATAAGTTGCCATTATGAGCCTGTTAGTGGGTCTACGACCAAAATTAATGACAGTTGAGAAATACCAACCAAAGCAAAATAATGTTACTCCAACCTATTACAACTGCCATTAGAACATTAAACGACGGAACCGTCGGCTCTCGTCAAACTCCCACTTAGCTCATTCACCCCTTACAGCCATTACAATGTAAAATTCTAATTCTCTCGTTAAATCCTCCGGCCTTCCCTGGCCACTTTTACTGAATATAAAGTAGGGTAAATGGATTTAGTTTCATACGTGTGTGTCGGGAATTATGGTAATGCATTTGTTTGTGTGCTGTGCCGAGGTGTTTTTATTTTGTAGATTAAAATTTAAATTTTATGACTGAAAAAGCAACAGGACAATCGAGTGATTAAATGCAAATGATTAGCTTTGGGACAACAATGTATATGTTTTATGAATTCAAATAGCTGTCTTTTTACAAATTCAGTGACCATCTTTGCAGGAAGATGTAATATATTATACAGACCAGTTTACACATACAATAGTTTTCACATCTTCAAATCTCAATGTTTCACACACATACAAATACGCACACTTGCCAAAACCTGCGTGAAAATGCCAAACGTTTTAATCCAAATTAATATCTGAATTGGATACAAGGTCGTAATAGAGTTCTGACGATGAGATATATACCACGCTCGATGGGCGCAGATTACGCTCAATAAATTATTATGAAGCAATCAGTATATGGTAAAAGTTATGTCAGGTTTATTGACGCCGATACGACTGATCACGACATCAGGGAAATTTTAACTAGTATATAAAATATGACGCCGCAAAGGTTTTTGAATTTGTCGGAAAAGCTGTTGGATTCATAATCGGAATGTACTTGACGAATTGTAGCGCTACTTTCCTTTAACGAATCCGATGGCCTTTCGGATTTAAGCCTTGAGTCATGAATAAATTGTTTTTTCAAAATGCTATTAAATTAAAGCAAAATATTGCTTAAACTGTTTGTGGTCATATCAGCAGAAGCTTGGAGAAAAATTTATAAATATCGAATAGAGTAAAAAGCGTGTTCACACAGCGTGAGCTTCCGTAGATTTATTGGTAATATAATTTTGATTGATCGCCCTCCGCCGACTCAAGTTGAGGTTTAAACGACGTACTTAGGCAATGGTCCACTTACACATTAACCAACTGTTACAAAATCCATCACCAGCTACTGGTTTAGATTAAATCTTACTTACAGAAAACGACTGTAAACAAAGTTCTATGTTTATTACACAACAATTTTATTTATTTTTATATTTGAAATTTAAAAAAGTTAACTTTTCGAAGTTCAAATGGCAACTGACGAAACCTATTTCATTTGTTTACTAACCAGACCCACTAAATAAAATCAATGCTATTTTGACAGTGTTAAGTTATGTATGGTATTATGTACGGTTACGATAACCACTGGTTAATGTTGTAGGTGAACTATTATTCTAAGAGCACAAATGCAATCAATCATACATGTTTTCCACAAACTAATCGATTTCACTTTAAATTGACAAGCTGCTTGATTTAGTGCGGTTAGTTTATGAGAAAAGTTGCTAAAATATTTTCCATTTACCTACAGCACCTTTTCTGCTATGGTATATAAAAAAATCCAGAACACGAAAAAATATTTATAAGTCATTGAACCCGTCGCTATAATTCCATCTAGCGGATAATCTATTTAAATGTAGGTACATCAAGGAGCAAAAACAGGTTTAAAAACAGACTTTTAGGAGACAGTAGTTCGCTTCGATTCGAGTGCAATACTGACTATACTGAGAAATACATTGCAGACTCGGCAGTATATTAAACTGCCTGCAAACGAGCATCAGTATCAGGTTCAATATTAAAAGATACTAAATCAATTGCTACAAATGTGTTGACCAGACATTGTCAGTCAGGCACGGTGCCAGTTTTTAATTAAAACAGTGTAGTTGCCATTTCATTCAATTACTCGCATGCCAGCTACTGGGCCGAGCGTAACGCATCGTGTATGCAAACCTTTATGACGTTGTATGAAATAGCTGTGAAAAGGAATATTTTAGATAGTCGGACATGTTCACGGGGTCGGAACAGGAAATGTTTTTTCACTATAGTTAAAAATGCAAAAGCTTTGCCAAAATATCATTGGATGTCACTAATTATTTTTCAAAATAAAGTAGGTGTGAATATTTATCTAATTAACCCACATCCATCCACGTAGGCCTTGTTATTAAAAAGCCACATTTTAAAAGTCAAGCCACATAGGTAAAAGTATAACATTTCAACATATTTAACGTATATATATAACGTATATTTGACGACCTCTGTGGCGCAGTGGGCGAAGGTCCGCCTGCGACGCAGATGGTTGCGGGTTCGATCCCCGCCGCGGGACAAATGTTTGTATATAACCTACAGATATTTGTCTCCGGTCTGGGTGTTTCTATGTATAATATGTATGTATTTACAAAAAAAAAAAAGTATATAAGTAGTATATCAGTCATTCTAGTACCCATAACACAAGCTCTGCTTACTTTGGGGCTAGATGATGCTGTGTGAAATAGTCCAGCATTATTTATTTATTTATTTTATTTATATACTAGCTGTCCGCCCCGGCTTCGCACGGGTTTATTATAGGTATTTAACAAAAATTTAATAACAACATGGCGATCCCGGAGCGGGATGTATGATCCTTTAAAGTTTAGAGATTAATATGTAGGTAAGGTCTAAGGTAGGTAAGGGAGTATTGGGCAGTAAGGCAGGTTTGGACACCACCGGCAAATCCCCGTGTTATGCCGGCCATACACCATCATGCCAATCCACCATTAGTCATGCCAATCCACCCCCATACATGGTCAGTTCTAACTGATCAAATTCCGATTTGACGATAGGCATGATGGTTTATGGCCGACATGACACGGGGGTGTCCAAACCTCTCTACTGCCCAATGCTCCCCTACCTCCCATATATATTTCATTGATATATTACCACTCCCTTCCAAGTGCGGAACTTCGTAGTCTGTTGTCTTACATTTACCTAGCTTTAGTATTACTTAGTATAAGTATAAGGTTGTCTGGAAGAAATCGCCTTGAGCGATAAGACCGCCGATTGTAGGACAATACTGTCGAAACTTAGCACGTAATTACTTCATGTAACACTGTGTCCTCAATAAAGTTCTTATTTATTTTATTTATTTATTTTATTCATTCCATAGTTCCCAGACACTTTTTAAACTATCATGGTTTTCAACATTTTTAACACAGTTAACGGGATATTTACCATGATTTAATGTTTTTTGAGTTTCCCGATATTTCGGCGCAGTTGCATACGCCATGATCAATTGTATCTATGGTATTAATCATGGTTAATATCCCGTTACCTGTGTTAAAAATCCCAGACACTTGTCCTACCGTACTAACTGATATTTATTCTGTGGTCGCGATGTATCTTACATTTTTAAACTCATGATAACTTTTGAATAAAATGTCCAATTTCAATCATTCAAAAAGTAATCGACGGGTACTGAAACAGCCTTTACTACGAAGGAATTTATTTGGATAAGAAAAAATACCAAAATAAGAATAACGTGGTCTGCTTTTGGTCGGCATTTTTATTCACTTTTTAAATTATAAAAGTTGTTATTCTGACACAACCACAATAGTTGGACATATGCTATCGCTGACTTTTTTGTAGATATTGATACGTTCTTTAATATTGTAGAACATTTTTTTGTTCTATCATCAATAGTTTTCGCAGCGCACGCGATATGAAGAATTTTATGTTCAAAATTTTTACACCTTTGGTTACATTATTGCAATTTTCATAAGGATCTCTAATTTTTTTGAAAATAATTTATAGCCTATGTTCATCACAGATAATGTAGGATTCTAATGGTAAAAGAATTTTTCAAATCGGTCCAGTAGTTTCGGAGCCTATTCAATTCAAACAAACAAACAAATGTTTCCTCTTTATAATATTAGTGTAGATGAACGCAAATCCCCGTTGAAACCCACGCTTTAAGCAGGCGATGAAGCGCTTCTCTGAATTGAGAATCTCGTGGGAAATTTTAATTATGTCCGAAAATGCAAGTTATTCTGCCACCGACGCAGACAACGTGCCCCGCAGAGGAATACGAATACCGACTTGAGGCGGACGCTGAATGCACGCAATTTGCGAAATGAGACGAGGTAATGAAGTCAATTTATTAGATAAATCATTACTCCCTGTCCTAATGTTTGAGTCGTGACACCTAGTGAGATAAAGGTAAGTTAGGCAGATCGTGAAATGGTGTCGTTGAACGATATGCCTAATTCATCGATCATATACAATAGACTACAAATTCAGGTTTACTCAAGCTATTATCAAATCAATTATTCATATTATACTTCTGCAACTACAACTACAAAGTTCAATGTAGGTAGTTCTGTTCAAGTAACTTGCTTTTAGATTCAGCCTACAAACTTGCTTAGAGCATAAACTTAAAAACTAGACCTTGTTACATCGAACCCTACAAAACCCTACAAAGACAGATCATAAAAACTCCCCCCTGCTCTTGACTATTCATCTCATCTCTCCTTTTGATTGGGTATCGGAGCTCTGGAATATGGATCGTGGATTTAATTAAGCCTCTTTCTGTAAGTCGGTTCGGGTGCGATCGTTAGCATATTCCCATTGATTACAAAGAGTCTGCTTAGAGATGGGATGCGAAGTTTTCGGAGTAAGATAGCAATAATATGAAGAAATGGAATTTGCTGAAGCATTTTGGAGTTCAAGAAATACATTTTTAGAAATATCAGAATACTTTGAGACTTTAGTAAAATAAATAGTTATATAACAGACTTGTGACTCCCCAAAACGATATTATAATTTATAGTTACGGGTCGAAATATCGAGGTAAATAAATAAGTATTACACGATTAAGACCCGTAAATTAAAATATGCTATCAAGTGGCAAAAGTTTAAAATATGTAAAAAATATTTTTAAATATTTATTAATATGGTTGATGAACGATAGTTGCAATCCGTTTATAATAAAAAATAACAGTTTCCCTTTAAAACGTTTATTCAATGAAAATTTCATTGATGTACGGCCAGAGCTCGACCTCACAATTAATGCTATTATAGACTTTAACAAGCCATTTTAAGCTCTAATGTGAGTGCCATTTCCTACGCTATAATAAATATGCGTCAATACACGTAAGGCATTAGAAAAAACTGCCTTTACAATAGTATACAGCGTAAGGAGGCAACCTATGTCTACAATTTACGGGACGCTGCAGTACCTGGGACATTGTTTGAGATGGACTAGGCTTGCCCAGCACCTGAACCATCCTCTCAGCTTTATCTGCACTAGAAGTAAGTTGAGTATCGGAGTTGGTGCGTCATCTTACATCCCTAGTTCCCGGACTACCATCTTTTTCTGTGTGCTTTGCTGAATGCCCGGATTTTGACAATGGCCCTTGTTAAAGCTTTGATTCAACTTTTTATATGGAGATTTTAATTTTGTTCTTTTAGTTTGGTTATTCGGACTCGACATTATCCAAAATCGATTGGATTTTCTTCTTTGTTACACATGTTTTTTTATAAATAATTAATGCTGGACATTTCACACAGTGTCATCTAGCCCCAAACCAAGCAACGCTTGTACTATGGGAACCAGATGACTGATATATTACTACTTATATACTTTTTTGATTGTTCATATGTACATACATATTATACATAGAAACACCCAGACCCAAGATAAATGTTTGCAGATCATACAAACATTTATCCCGGGGATCGAACCTGCAACCTTCTGCGTCACGAAATGTCTTATCATTATTTACATCGTACGTAGATTTATTTATGATCTCTTTTCTTCTTTCGCTAATCCTTACCCTTAAAATTTGAAGCGTTAGTGGCTATAAGAATTGATAAAATTTAAAATTTATTAAATATTTACATCATGCTCAGCTTTAGCCCACTGTTGAGCAAAGACCTCCTATTTAATGCATGCTTGTCCAGGTCTTGCTCTCTATCATCTCGAAATTGTATGAAAACAATGTAACTCAGGCTTTTATATATGCAAAGTCACTGCTCATTGCAGCTAATAAAAAGAAGGTAATAAATGTTGCAAATAAATATGAACATAATTATGAATGTACTGAAATTTCTCAATTTATGACACACTCACAATCAATTTGAAACTTCAGAAACACGTGCTAAGGCTCGCCAAAGTTCTCAGCCGCCGCAGCCGGCCGTTGCTGTGTTGCTATCGAAAATAATTTAATACTGTTAAATTCTGACCGTGCTGTTCCGAAAACCACAAGCTCCACTAGGGATTATCGACGAAAACTCGATTGAAACTCGATAGGAAACATAGCTGTGGCAAAGTCTATTCTGTTAATGTTCTTTTCTGGATTAGATTATAGTCGATGAATTAAGTTATTAACAACAAAAATATGAACTAAAAAACCTATAAATTTATTAGGTTGACACATCATATAATAAAAAAAACATTTGGAACATTTGGTATTCTTCAGTACCGACCTAAGGTGGACTAATCCACTAATCAAACATTCATCATGTAAGCACTTTCAATGTGTGTTTTAATAACCGCAAATTATCAGACAATTTCCTACCGTTTCCGAAATATTGTGGTTTTAAATAGTAGTGGTTACCGACAAGTCAAACTTAGAGAAGCAACCAAGTGCCAAAGTTACAGTTGTAAGATGCTCAGTCGGACTCACCGCCAACCGATGTGATGCTTATTGCATTGTTTTTGCTAGTTTCATATGCGAGCTAGACAGCTCACAATCTAACCAGTTGGAACAGACTGTTTCAGCTGGTTAGATTGTGACTTTACGGATCAACATTTGAACTGGTAGACGCCGTTTGCACCATACCAATTTGGCATACCATTCTTGCCTCTTGCTCCGTTGAGTTTGAAAAAGCAAGAAGCGCGTTTTCTTCTTTAGCAAAAATGCAAAAAGCTAGCGAATAAAAATTAAATAGCACCCGCCAGTAGGTATACCCGATATCACACTGGGATTATCTGTATCGTGTGTATCAGAAACTTAGTAATACTTGGTAATACTCAGATTAGGAACAAATCTGCAGAACATAAAACTTTGTTCTGTAATGTTTATAGAAATATCAATCTTGTGTCTCACTCAGCTGAATACTAGCAACCCTGCTTATGATGATCAATCCATCTCCTAAGATAGAGTAGAGTGAAATTACATTTGATTTTAGGGAGTATATTTTTCTCCACAACCTTTACTTCAGATAAAGTCTAAGCGACAAAACTCAAAATCGTCTAAACTCATATGTTATTTAGTCTATTCTTCCGTAGATATATATCGCTCATGGTAAGCAGGCAGTAACGCCACAAAGATGACAAAATTAATATGTCAAATAAAAAGTAATTAAAGTAAAAAAAATTTGAGCTGAAAACGTTTTCCTTGTTGTCCAAAGTAATTTCCTAAGAAAGTAGGAAAACATTATTTCCTTTTAGAAAAAGTAATTGTAACGAAATACCAACTTTACTCACGCCTGACAGCTTTGCTGATATTGGCAATATCATATCAAGATCAATTCATACCAACCGAAATCCTTATTCTATCCTTATAGAGAGGTTTTTTTCCAGTGGAAAATTCTATTGCGAAAATCGACCAATGGTAGGATGACCTAATTCATTCATTCATTCTTCGTGGCTTCCTGATGCTGTATATGTCATTTTAAAAGATTTAAATGCCTAAGTTATCTTCTTCTAATAAGTGCCTAGTGAGGTCACTCCAGAATCCACAAAAGGCACAAGAGACTATTTTATTTATTAATTTCGTCATCACCAGCATCAGACTTTCTTATCTCTCTGCTGTATTATTTTATCAACTCTGTCTATACAGAATGGTGCCAGCAATTCATACTAAAACCAAACCATTCAACTCATAAATAGTGCAAAACACTCCTAAATGATAACAGAATACATTAGTAGGACAAATACTGTAATTAGTGAACTGTTCGAAACGGAATCGTAAATTAGCGTACAAGTGTTCGCCACTCGATTCTGTGTGTAATGCCAATGTACAAAGCCGAAGACTGCACAAATTGTGTTCGTACAGCTTTGCTGCCTCTTTGGTTCTCACTAGTTATATAATATTATCATCGTATAAGGCCGTGTTGGCTGGTAGACTTGACTTTCAATCTGAAGGTTTAGGTTCGAATCCCAGTTGGACATCAATGGATTTTCAGTATTTTCACACGAGCTCTAAACGGTGAGGGAAAAGAATAAGGATTAATTTTAGTATTAATGATGGGCGGTGATGGGTCTGCAAGCTGTCACGTCATATGGAATGCTGACATCTGCATACGTTCTTCTGACTCTGCCCATACACATCTTGAAAGTATTGGTCGTCAATCACGATTTGGGGTTACAGTCATTCTGTTTCGAATCATTTTTACGTAATTATGACCTGTTGTTGTACAATTTACATTCTATTTAACTAATTATCGTATTTTCCAGATGGCCTAGAAAAGCTTCGAATGAAATCCATACGAGACAGCACAACCAGTTTCTGAATGAATAATTTCGCCAAGTTTACTACAAGTGTCCACTCAGAATCGTTCTTGAAATTGCTCTCTCGGTCGTACGTTTGATTCCGTGACGAGGGTTGACGGAAACAAAGCGGACGGCTGTCTGTCACGGAATTGTATGAAAGCATTGTCTCTACTGCTTGGATTGGTTGAATTGAAAGTGAGGCGACTATGGCTACAATATATTGTTTGTTTTTCTCATAAATACTGTAAGTAAAAGTAAGTAGAGTCATAATCCGTTATTACAAGATATACTTACAGTACTCTCCGAAGTTTATACTCGTAGTCTTGCACCAGCTAGTAGTAGATATCAGATAACGTAAAAAAATATGCATTAGCAATACTTGTAGGTATATGAAAGGAAACGCTTTCAAAAATTCAAACGTTACCATTCATCCTTCACTATTCTCGTTTTTGATTTGTTAAAAGTTGCTTTCAAATTCACACTTTGCAAAATTAACTTTTTGCATCAACACAGTGTGAAGACAATCTCCTAATCCTAACCGCAGCACCCACACAAGGCGAGTATAATTTAGAAAATGTGGTTAGTTAAATCTGGATCAAATTCCATTTGTAGTAAGTTGTGTTGGGGCCGTTCCCGGATTAAGCCGCGTTCGGCGATAGGACTCCTTTGGGACCACGACGCCGTCAGATACTCCTCCGTTTTGGCCCAAGGTAAGAGTTACAAGACTTATAGTTTATTACAATCTATTCTATTACCTTCATACTAGTAGAAAAAGAGCGCGTTGTATAGTTTGATGTAATTTTAAAAAGGGTCATCTTTGGAACCACTGTCAAAATGTTTCGTTACGTGGTCCCCATAAAATAATTAGAGCCATGTTGGTCGAATGGGGTTGTGCCTCAACTTTCAATCTGAAGGTTGTGGGTTCAAATCCCGGCCGTGCATCAATGGATTTTTCGTTTCGTAAAATTTATATGCGTTATAACACGTGCTCTTAATGGTAAAGGAAAACATCGTGAGGAAACCCGCAGCTTAGTCAACTCCACACGTATTGACGTCGTCTTTCCTGTGGGCCAGGCTGATTAAGTTGAGAGGATGGTTTAGGTGCTGGGCAAGCCTATTCCATCTCAAAAAAACAATGTCCCAGGCATTACAACGTCCCGTTAAGCGTAGGCATAGGTTGCCTCCTGACGCTGTATAAATCAGCGTCAGGAGGCAAATCTAATATAGAAGTAAAGGCCTAAGTTTATAAAATAAGTACTGCGTACTTTGAGCCTAGCTCAAATGATCTCTGAAATGTCCTGCAGTGTTAATTTATTTATTTATTTTCGAAAAGTTCATTATTCCAAATAGACATAGGCTGTCTGTCTATGGCTACTAGGAGTACATATAGATAATGTTATTTCGGTTTGTTTATACAATTCAATCAAAAAAATGTAAACAAAATAATCTCCTTAGAGGAAACAAGCAATCAATTGGAATTGATTCTACTCGTGCCTTTTTGAAATAATAAAATACATAAATCGCGAGAGCTTTCACCTTGGTACTCCAACACAGATGAAATTGGACTCGAAATGATTGAATGCAGTTGTAAAAGCGAGTACTAGTTTAAAATAAGGAATATTCTTGTCTGTGATGTTGTCAGTTGATACAATACGATGTACGTTACATTATACGAGTACATTTTTGTGTTACTAAATATGTAATCATAGGTTTCATTACAATCCTATTCTATCTTCAAATCAATATTTCCATACATATTTGCAGTCAATAAAAATAATTTCTCTGTCATAATTATTAAAAAAGATTCCACCCTTCCACAAAGTTAGCGGTTTCTTTTTTAATTAAGTACTTTCATATTTGTTGTGGCTAACATGTTGCATGGGTGTTTGTAGAAACATAACTGCCTACCCATCTGACTCTGTCCAAACATTATGTCAGGACTGTACCTTTGTACAATGAAATAAAACTTTACAGTAAAAACACATACAGGGTTGTTTGACCAAAAACAAACGGGTCTGAAGTCTATGTTTGCAAAAGGTTTCTGTATAAAAATACAAGACTCGGGAGCCGGTGGCCATTGATTTTCGTGTTTTTAAAATAAACTGTGTCTTTGTGCCTTTGTTCTAGTACCGGATTATTCTCTGTTTTTTATTAAAAGCTGGGTTCTTTGAGCTTGAAGTTCTTGCTGGAATAAATTAACCGCATAAGTAGCTATAAGATGCTTTTGAGTTATTTTTTAGTTTTGTGGCGCACTTTTTAACTATTATTATGCGTGACTGAATTACATTGGTGTCATATAGTTACTTGGTTGCTTTGTATCATTACATTGGTAACACTAATTATGGTACCATTATAGAAATAATATTTATTACGTCATATTTTGCCTATACCTATTGGTAAAAAACTGGTGTCTCAATCGTCTAAATCCAATACGACTGTCAAAGGCCTTTAAAATGACTCATTTAAATTCCGCCAACGGGCCAAGGTGTCAACCTCCATACCTCCAATTTGTGAGCTCTTCTAAATTACAAAGGTCTTCACATAAATTGTTCCAATATTCTCTACGGGGACGGCATGTTAAGCTTAAATAGGCCACGGTCACACTGACGAGAGCAGAATGAATATTTAAAGGCATTTCATTTTAATACTGAAACTTCAAACTTACGACGCTTGAGGAATTGTGATTATAACTAGCCCTTATAGTACTTTTATGGTTCTCTTTAAACTTACATTTCAAAGCATTTTTTTTATCCACTCTCTATCATATAACTGACATACGAACTATTACTTATAGAATGTTGGCAAATGGAATTTTGGACTCCATTCTAAAGCATTTCGTTTTCTGATAGGTTGTGGTTTCCAACCTATCATAACTACAGCAAAATATGTATAGTGTCTTAGGGTAAAAAATTTTGAAAAACAAATACACTTGATAGTATAATGCGACAGCTTTTCAACAGTGTAAGTGCCATTTTTCCAGTCACGAACTTCGAAGATGCGTCAACAATCGATTTCAGATGCCGCGGCGTGCGTACTTTCATTAGCGCCTTTCCATCGAAAGAATGCTCCGTGGCATCTACGATATTAAAGATCTCTTAGTTTATGACTAGACCAAGTAATATGACGGTCGTTAGCATAGAAGTGTTATACTAATTTCAATATGATTAATGGATATCACATGCATCCAGTTTGTTATCCACCAATCATATTCATTGTTCCAAATATTATATCATTGGTGAAAACGGGTTCTACTAAGCTATGTTTTTGTATGATGCGTGTAGCACATCTTACTTGTTCCGCTACGTAGCTCAGCATAAGTAGAAATAGTCACATAGTTTCGTAGAACTTTCACGTGACTCTCACACTCACGTAGCATAGCTGCATAGCACATCATCTCTGGCGGAAAAGCACCCTTAATTATGTATTAGCATAATGTTGAATAATTGTATTTTCCAATGACAGCAAATGATTGATACAGTAATAGAAAGATCTATTCTTTGAATAAGGCTTTCAAAGCTCTTCCCCCGAGATCAGACCTAGAACGTTTATGCTACTGAAATATTAACCACTCGCTCCCTAAGCAGTGTTCAGCTCCAACGACCCCGTACTTTGAGCGTTCCATACATTCATTGTTGTTCAATTTTGCAGAAAATTCTTTATGCACATTACAATAAATATAAGCTCTGAGTGTATTTATGTTAAACAAAATACTAGCATCGTAGCCTACTAAAATGATAGTTGAAACTGTGAGTATGTTTTTTTTTTCAATTTTTTCAATTTGGACCAAACTTGGAATAATTTCAATGTAGTGAGTGTTCTCAAAAAGCGATAAGACTATTTAAAAAGTTGCGAAGCCCCGGGCTGAGACTAGTATTTATAAAACTAAATGTTTTTTGTAAAAAAAACAACAGTTTATCAGTATTCTTCTTGGAATCATGGAACCCCACGCCCTAAGTAAGCAACCTCTAAACAAACTGATATTACTCCGTTCCTTTCTCTTGCAAATCCATATTTTACTTCCGCTTAAATAATTCATCGCTTAAAAGAAGTTTACTTTCGTTGAGAGTTATGGTATTGAAAATTGGAGTATTCACATTTAAAAACCGATCATAAGTATTTTATTCCCAAAGTAGGAGGCGTAGGTAGATGAGATATTTAAAAGCTTCAGAGCTCAAAGAAAATTTAAGGTTTTGAGGTAAAAGTAATATTTTTAAATTAGTAAATACAAAAACCTACCAAACTAAATGATAATGATACGAAATGTATTATGCCAACATTCCGATAGGGCGTCAATAATTGGAATTAAAACGCCAATCACGAGGCTCTTTAGCTGACATGGCGATAATTGCTTTCTGATCTACATGCGAACATCTAAGTCAATTTTGAACATGTTAGCGTTGAGATAGGTAGCTGCAAATTGAGTGGTTAACACATGACACGAGTATCTATAGCCTACTACCCGATCGATCACAGAGCATTCGTACTGTTTCAAAATAAAGAAATTGCTATATTGCTTACAAATATAACAGTAGAAGAACCAGGTCAAAAGTACCCTGAACCGGCGAGCATGTATGAAGAATGTAATGAGAGTGAATGAGGCAAAAGTTGTGTGTCAGGATCGTAGCAAGTAGAAATCCGTGGTATTTGCCTACCCCTTCTGGAAAGAGGCGTGCTTTTATGTATGTATGTAATATAAGTCTCTCACTAACATACTTGGTTCCAAATTGAGTTGCTTTAAATGGTGCTTGTTTAGGCACACATTTTTTGTAATAAAAGTAAATTATAATGTGCTACCTATTACCTGTGTCGAACCCACATATACAATATTATGTAAGTTTGATAAGGACAGGGAGATGCTGATATGATAATGATACTTAATTACACTCAGAGATAGTGAAATCATATCCACATCAAAGTTATGATCGGGTAAGGCGCTTAATAATCAGAGTAGTATTAATAAAATTAGTAGTAATATTCTACCGAACATCCCTGACAGGTTGATACTAAAAGCATTGTATTTTTTTGTCCCAACTGTGTTGTTTAGAGTTCCAATTTAGCTGAGTGTTTCAGTTCAATGAGTTCGATGTCAACACCGTGTTTTACGTGTGAAAAACACCTGCGGCTGATTGTAATTTAGTTTGCTAACATGGGATGAAAAATGTTTCATAGGTTTATGTTTATGGAGTCGGCACCCTTATATAAAATATACATACACAATATTGATAACCAAACGCAACAAAGGCTAGTTACAACTAGTTAAAATTTTAAAAGAAACTCTATCAGAGCCACTTCACATGAGTGAAGTCTGTTTGAAGCGCACATAAAAATATTTTCACTAACGCTCAAAAGAACTTGTGACACGACATAGAATAATAAAACTCATACAAACTTATTAAAGAAACTTACACCTGTTAAGCACATCTATGGTTGGCTATTGAGTTCTTATTATTACGAGTATAAGCACTTAATTGTACATTGTCGATGCTTCGTCTTGCTTGATTGCTCGATGAGTTCTATAAAGTTGTTAGTTCATTTGAGTCAACCTAGCGATAGCGATATAGGTCACTTCCAGTCAGTTTAAATATTGGCAAACCAAAACACACTTACCTTTCTGAGAAGCAAATCTGATTTTGCAGGATGTTAAATTACCTCACTTACTAAATTTGAAATTCCGACACATCGGTAAAATTTTGGCGGATAGTCAAAAACGTTCCAGCGACATAAATTTCCAAGTAGCGTTATCTCTCTCTACCTATTTAAATAGAGTTTGCAACTTGGTAGCAAATGAGCCATGAAGAGCGAGCAAGACAGACGATAAACTTACGAAAGTTTCCCTTTCAAAAAGTTGCTTGTATCGCCAAAGGAATGCAATAAAGTATTTGTATGGAAAGTCTACAGTGAATTTCTCGAGTTGATTCCGCAATTCAGTGGATAAAGTTTGTCAATCCTTTCTTTATTTAGTGGAAAGTCGGTTATTAATCGGAGGAAGGGTGTTTAGTTTGCAAATAGTTTTATGACTCATCGTTCTACTTACACGGTATACTTTAATAACTCATTTTTATTTATTATTATATTTATATTTTTCTTCAAAGTCAAAAATATGTTGAAACTTCAGCCGCGCTAGCATTGCTAGATTTTTCCGTCTAATTAAATAAAAACACGTTCAAGTGGTTCAAGCGCTTTTCGAAGCATTCGCGTCCAATTACGCGTATTTGCGCTTATTCAAATAGTAACAAGTGCAGGCTGTATTGCCTCGAGCGCTAATAGAGCCAGCAGATAGGGCACGGCAAAATTGAATACGTCCCAAGCCAATCTCAGCGATAGATGCATTGCTGTGTGCTTGGGCACAGGCTGAAGCGAGTTCTTTATTAGACTGGCGATTTTGTTCCTTTCCTGTGTTTTTCTTCATATTTTTTCTGCCTTTAGCTCATTTGATGTGAGTTTGTCACAAGTTATTTTTCTTCTATCACCTTCTTCTCCACATTAACTCTTTTTTCACACAGTATATCTATTTTTTAGGCCTATCGCAAGCACAATTTTATAGGCTTCAAGAACACAATGCCATGTATTGTTCTGAAGGATGTTACTACATTTGAAATAACCAATTGGATTATAGTCTAGGTTAGTTAGAAGAAAACAGCTTGCATGGAAGAGGATATCTTTGCAATTGATAAAGATCGATTAGCGAAATAATATACAATGTCAAACAAGGGCACGAAAGCTTATAGCTTAGCCTACTCTGGTAGGTAAACTGTAATAGTGTAGAGCGGATTGGCCCGATAATACGTATTCCTGAAAGCTAAAATCTCTTTACTTTTTCTATTCCAACTTGAAGTGTGCACACTCACACAATACATCTCCAGATTACTTGAAGTTTGCTTAGGATTAGGACCTAAACAAATACTATCTTTTCTCTGATATCATTGAAGCGCCTCTTTTTACAGACGATGTTCTAATCTGATTTCCTGGACTCAGCGAAATCGACGTCAAATAACCTAAAAGTTACTAAGTCTGGTAACCTATTCCACAATTCCAGTTCTATGGAGATAAATTCTTACCTAGTGTCAATTATACTGGTACTTACAAAATCACACAAAGTTGTACAACGTACTTTAAGTTGGACTTCGTGGTTAACCATGTGGGCACAGTATTACCAATCATAACTATTTTGAATACCACGCTGTATATTGTCGTTGTTTAATGCCTATAAAATAAGATGAAACTTAAATCTTCTTCTCGTTTCATCCATTCCATTGCATTTACCATTGCGTCTTGCAACACGCACTCAGTACCGCAAGTTATCTCCTCCAAACCCTCGATGTCACTTCACTGAAGCGTCGTCGAGCCGAGAGCCGTCACGGCGTAAACATTTTTACATCACCAGCATAACCAGACTTCCCCCATCCCCCGCGTGTGGAACAATAAAGGTGTGACACGGGTGATTGGCAGTGATGCCGAAGCTCAAGGTTAAATGGTTGGTGGCAGGCGCCAAGGTTCTTTATAGTGACTATGCGTGCGGCGCCTGTGAGGCGACTGATGACGTAGTTAAGAGGTTAATTGTTTAGGTTTTGTGACGTAAGGCTTTCTGATTGAGTCTTTGAATGGTTTTGACTTGTAAATCGGATGAAATTACTTAGTAGATTAAGCCTTTATAACAATAATATCGTGACGAAGGGATCTTCAGTAGATTTATGAACTAGATATACTAATTAACCGACTTCAAAAAAAGGAGGAGGTTATATGTTCGGCTGTATGTATGTTTTTTTTTTTTTTTTTTTTTTTTATCTACGTTTTACTTACTAAGACAAATTAATGAAACTTAGGCCTTTACATCTATATTAGATGATTTATACAGCGTCAGGAGGCAATCCATGCCTATATTTACGGGACGCTGTAGTGCCCGACATAGTTTGGCTAGCATCTAAGCCATCTCCTCAGCTTAATCAGCCGCCCACAGGAAAGACGACGTCAATACGTGTGGAGCTGACTAAGCTGCGGGTTTCCTCACGATGTTTTCTTTCACTGGATGAAATTTAAATAAGTTTCATCCGGTAAGGTCATCAATTTTGGATTGCCAAAACTAGCTATATCTAAATAACTTATAATACCTACATACACTAAATGTCTTGTATAATCACATTATACCTACTTCATGTTTCCTGGAATGTTCCATACCAAGAATGTAATATCAACAAGTGGCGATACTCTGATATATAACATATCTGTTATGAATAATGAGAACAAATGAGTTGTGAACAATGTGATGCTCTGAATACGAATAAGGTAGATGAAATAAAACTGTATTTTCCTCCTAATAACTGGGTTATTCCAGGCAAGTGGGAAAGTTATGAAGTTAAATGATTTCGTTGTTTTTTGATAAATAATAATTATGAAAATCTAATATTTTTGTTACTAACATTTCTACAATAAAGTTGATAATTTTAGACTTTGTAGGCTTATAAGAAATAGAATGGATTTCCGCTATTATAGACAAACTACAAAACGTAGCTCAACATTCAATAAAAAATTTAATATGTTTATTTTTGTATTTTTGTAACAAATGGATAACACAGAAACTCTTCTTTCTTTTAGCTCTGGTAACCCTCTGGCAACCTAATTAGTATATCATTAAAATAAGCCTATAATTTCAATTACTTTTTGTACGTTTTTGTGATACACGCTTGTTAGCATGTCCATAAAAGTAAAATATAACAATTATTGATCTAACAAAAACTGACCAAATTGACACGTGAGCTTCAACTTTCTTTGACACTACCGCCTCGGTCAGAGTCCAAGTTTCATACACTACAACACAGTTTAGAGGTACCACTAACGAATTATTATGCTGATTGGTTGACTAATAACTTTACTCTCTCTTAGGCGTCTAGCTCGTCCCGCCATCGCATTCGTACATTTTATTAGTACTTCAATAGATTATCGTTTGAAAAAAGTAAACGTAATCAATATGTCCAGCAGCGGGCTATTAGTTGAGCTGTGATGATGAAACGTAGGTAACCAATACTGTCTCAAAGAATTTAGGCACACCGAATAGTGCTCACACGAAGTGTAAGTAAGTAATAATTAATAATATATTTTCTTTTACACGAAGGGTGCACTACTAGAAATATATTTAAGTACAGGATTTAATCGATAAAATATTAATTGTGATCGCGAAAGCTTAAGAAAGACTGTTGCACTACTAGCTGTAATTTTAACTCCAGCTTGTCGATGTGACTGTATTTTGTGCTGACCTGTTTCAAGTTCGGAAACTTGAATGTTCGAATTGTAGTCTGTTCGGTGAGATAGGAATCCTAAACTAGTCGTGTACATTATTTGAGGTGTTACCTGTCTTACGAACTGTTTAATGAGTTCATAGTGTAATTTGCTCCTTTTTAAATTCCAACGCAAAAAAGTGATATTAGAAGTTTGTCGTGCGTGTATGAGTCTGTGGCATCGTAGCAGCTAAATAGATGAATCGATTATCTTTCTACACTTCTACTCAATGTCTGACTTGCTTAGGCAATTCTTGCAAATAAAAGTATATAATATATTTTTATTGATGACTCACTTACACTTACTCAACGAAGAGTGAATTCCATTTAGTTAAATAATTTCTCGTATAATATTTGGCATCATACGTAACCGAGTGCTACACATCTGCTACGCGCGTAGCACATCTGCTACGGAGCTACGCCTCGCGTGTGCTTTATCATTCAAGCCTTTTGTAACTCATTCGTTTGAAGGTAATACATTATTTTGTCCTACATTTAAGAAAATAAGTAATAAGGGTGACTTCACATGGCGGATGTGACACTGGCAAAACTTCTGAGTGACTTTATTACGCTTTTCTGACGCAGTTTCTGTATGTAACCTATAATTATTTCAGTAAGTACATGACTGATCAGTAGTCACTTACACCTCATCCTATTGCTAGTAGAAATACAATTATTGAAGAAATGTTTCAGGGAAAATATGAAATAATAATCATAAATAAAATGTTTAGTTTTGATGCCCAGACGAGTCTGACATCAACACAACAATACCTTACGTTTTGTTCTACAAAACTTGAGAGTATCTAAAACGTGGGAGTAATTGATGTCTTGCCAACACGATGCAGACATCTCCCAGAACTTTCCGAACAATATATTAAAAATCCGGCTGAACCGGTGCCAAACCGAGGCTTTAAACACTTTTATATCGCTTCACACAATACAGCCTAATGTTCAGGTTCCAGTTGCCAACAAGTTTGTATATAAATCGCGGCGAGTGCGGCTCGCAGATAGTGCTGGGCCGAGTCGCTGGCACGGAACAAAGTCCCCGATTTAACGGTAAGAGGTTTGTGAATAGTAATGTGAGTTTAGTTTTGGAATCCTTACTTGGCACACAATATTGCACGTTCATGTTATGTTTAACATCTGTTTCTTTACAAAAAGTATTGAAAAATATCGTGAAAGATTTTTAGGTAGGTAGGTACTAGAGGTTACGTAGATAAATGTACAATTTATGCGTGACTTTTATATTATTTACTAAGGTTTTTTAGAGGAATAAGGTGTTTTATATTCTATGGGTCTGCTAACTTGTAATTCGTTGCTGAAAAAAATTACTTAAAAATAAGTAGCTTTTTTATTTCTGAAAAAAAAAACGTCAAAAAATACGAGTGATCATTCAGAGCCGTTCCTAAGACCAAGCCATTCAAAATAATTCCGTCAGCAAAGGTGATCCAGAGCAAAGATAGGGTTTAGGGTTTCTTGGCACGGTCCCTCAACCGTGGCTGGCCGATGCTGCTCTGATACGATAAGCGATACTGAAATATTAGGAGCGATAAGAGGTTTATTGGGTGGGTGAGATGGATTGTGATTTGATAGCAGGGCATCCGTACTAGAATGGTTTTCTTATATAAGAATTCTTCTTTTGCGTTTATAAAAGTGCAGATTTGTAAAAGTTATCCTGAAAATGTTATTTTAGTAGGATAAGATAATTTGGTGCCTGTATTCAATTGTGTCAATCACACCTTAAACCAATCGATCAATTTAGAAACTTGAAATATATGATGATATTATAGTTTAATGATCAATCATATTCCCTTGTAGCTTTTAGCCGTGTTGGTCGAATGCGGTTGTGCCTCGACTTTCAATCTGAAGGTCGTGGGTTCGAATCCCGGCCACGAACCCACGACCTTCGGATTGAAAGTCGAGGCACAACCCCATTCGACCAACACGGCTCTTACTGCTACTGCCTAAAGATCTGTAATAATACAATCGAAATAATTTATTTATTTTATTTTATTTTTATTTCATAGGAAAACAAACAGTACTTAGTAACTAATTAAAAATCACGTTAAATATCTACTGACCATTAAACAGTTTTCACATTTAGATGCTAATTAATTATTATTATTACTTAATTATTATCTTAATTATTATTGGCGTTCATGACTTTATTGTGCCCTAAATTGTTTCCTATACGTGAAAACCTGTTAGTGGCTTTCTGTTCTATGTGTATCTATTAGTTACTGTAGCTGTTGATTTTCCCATAAATAAATAATAAATTAATTAAAAGTACGTGAGTGCCGTGGAACCTCCGGGAACATTCGGTTGGAACGAAGTTTCAACTTTGAAATTTTGCGTTTGTCAAATAAATTATTGTCAAATATTAAAATCCTAGTACTAACAATCCATGGACAGTTTCGCATCTGCGCACTTTGCACTGTGACGTTTTGACCTATGTATGTGTCGTGACGGTAAAATGGAACGCTTTTTTTTCTAGCCTCTATCCTCGGTACCGTCCGAAAAGGAACTTCATTCCAATAATAATAATTAGAGGATCAAATAATAATAATTATGACCACCGTACCTTAGGGACACAGTTTTGATAAGGTTTGTATTTTAACGAGATTTTTTTGATTTATACGTCAAGCACTTATCGTGATCGGTCGTAAATATGTAAATGCTTTGGGAGCGATCGAGAGGTAGGTTTATAGCTTTTTTATCAGGTAATGAAAAATTTAGGGGATTACTGGATCAATTGCTTCACGTAGAATTGAGGTGCAATAAAAACTGTCCCTTTTTAAGTACTTTTTAACCGACTTCAAAAAAGGAGGAGGTTCTATGTTCGGCTGTATGTATGTTGACCGATATCTATGTCGGGGGTTTGATAGTTTTCCCGTAAAACTTAACGTAAGAAACGCCGCGCCCTATCAGTCTAACATTGAAGTCGGTTTTCTTTTTAATTTGTAAAAAAACGTAATTATTTAATATTACAGACAGGATAATCACCTAGCATAATCAACTAATTAGAATACATATTTTCAGACGTGCAGAAAGAGATTTTCTGGAGAAGCTAATAAGTATGCTAAATAACTAAGTGCCTAAGTTTTTTTTATTAATAAATAATAAACCAAAATAACAAAAGTGAAGAAAATACTTGAAAGTTGAATTTGACGGAAATCTTTTAATTTAAGTTGCATACAACTTCTTAGATCGTATGTGGGATTAAATTGTCTAAGTTTGAAGGCGTGTCGGTAATTAATTAAAACTGAGGCATCCTGGACACAGCTTAGACACTGCACTTAGCAGACCAAAATACGTCGCAGCTCACAATATACAGGGTGTATTTTGAGAGGGGGCAGGTAGGTATAACCGTTTTAGTTACAAGAAAACGTTTCTAGGAATCCATAACTTTTAGAGATATTCTGAACTGCATTCACAGATTTTGTATAAATCAGGAAAAAAATGCTAAAATACTACAAAAAAATTCATGCCAATCGATTATGTTTCATGTAAGGATCAAAAGACTCTATGAGACCATTACTTTGTGATAACTAGAAACAACAGTGGTCAAAAACATTTCGGTAAAAGAATTAAACTTCTAAATTGGCTCAACTTTTTATTCTAGCCAGAACAAAAGTTGAGCCACCTGTCCTCTGTCCACTCTAAAGAAGACTAGCACTTCCCACTCATATAATAAAGCTGAAGGAGTGTGAGTTTGTTTAGATGTTTGGATGCTTGTGTAAGGATCAGGCTCGAACGACGAAACAGTTTACAATGAAATTTGGTAAGGTGAAAGATATAACTCCAGAAAAGCATATAGGCTACTTTTTATCCCGAAAATTTTCCTGAATATCAAAAAATATGTAAAAGGACAACGGGAATATTGCATAAAAACTTTAGCAGTACTCTGTTTGACACAAAGAGCAACCAACCAATAACTTTTGATATTTCAAAATGGCGATGTCATTTCATTCTATTATGCTTTGAACAATTTTTATAACATAAATTAAAAGACTAAGTATTTGTGGGGTTGTGATGCCTAAATAAGCCTATTTCAAAACTTCCGTTGGGAAGTTACCTTTTTTAGTTACCCTTAGATGGGTACTTATTTATATTTATCAAAGACAGCAAATCCAAAAGTGTATTCAGTGTTTTCATAGGTTGGATTGGAACAAAGTAGTTCTTCTATCTCTAAAGTTTGTATGACGAAACAATGCGTAGACGAAGTTGCGCCCGGGTCCACTAGTGTTAAATAAATATGATCAGCTAAGTAGTACAGGTGTTTGAATTGCGCTGTGCGTTGGCTTGTGATGTGTCTTGAGATTGTTCCGGGTTTAACTATCGGCTTACTCGACTTCCTTCCGAATGGAATGTACGAGATATTAACCTCAGTGTGGTCCAAGTCTAAAATATAATGTTTAAAAAATAGAATCATAATAATTGCCATGCTAATATTCTTTTATTTTTAGGTGCTTTGAATATGTTTAAGGGGGTAGTTATAGGTAGACTAATGAAAGTAACTAGGGTAGAAGTCACAAGTTCAAGTCCACAAAGTCAGGCATACACAAATAAGAAAATTAACTAAGGCATCTGATGCTCTCAACCTTGCTCAAAGACTAAAATGGAAGTGGGCGGGGCATGTTGCAAGAATCCAGGACCACAGATGGACAAAAAAAGTAACAACATGGAAGGGCCCTCAAGGCAAGAGGCACAGAGGACAACCATATGCCCGCTGGGAGGACAACATCAGGTCCGAGTTTAAAAAAAATACAGTGGCACTCCCCGAGAGTGCCGGCAGAAGTGAAAACTTGAACGAGGTACTTAACAGTTCTAAACTTAAAAACATGTACAAAAAAAAATAAAATGCAAAAAGTAACTGTATACCGGAATTTGAACTCGAGACCCGGGGATATCTCACAAAAAAATTAATCCCTTGGACCATTGGAACCTACATAAGTTACGAAATGAAAGTACGTATTATAGTAAGAGGTTGGTCTGGATTGTGCTATCATTGTGTTTTGCAGTTTTGAGAAGACGCGGCTCCGTATTGCTTATGGCAATATTGCCATTACTCAATTTACAAGACTTCAATAGCCATTTTCGTATTTAGAGATTGGTTGAGCTCTAAAGGGATGACAGTTGATTGCAAGTCATGTATGTAGTCAGCCGGTGTCGTACGCGTAACAGTCACGTGACTATACGTTTTTTACTTATCTCAAACCTGCTAACGCTAATGCTCCTAAAGAAGTTTTCACTTCAAAAAACGTCGACTTGCTAACTTCCAGTACCTTCCGCTTGTACCTTGAACCATAGTTCCATAATTTCATAACTAACACAACATCACCCGCCTACTCTATTAATATGTTTTCGATAAACAGCTGAATGAATTTCGAAATTGTTACTTAAAATTGTTCATTGGTCCTTACTTGAATTTAATTATTATTTGAATTGCAAATTCGAGGATTACTTCAATGAAATAGAAAATATTTATTCATCATCAACATTCAACTGTCATAGAATCAACTCAAAATTCTTCTAGAATTATAAAACCCCAAATAGTCCAGCAGCCTTATTGTCTAACTTGAAATCCATTCCCATTTGTCATCCCAATAGAGCTCAACCAATCACTTAATAGGACAATTTGAAGTCCAGAATGGGTTTCAAAAGTCAAAATGAAGCCAATGTCCATTGCCATTTTAATAACACAATAAGGCCCGAGGTACAAAATATACAAGGTGTAAAAAGACTACTACCGAAAAATGAGAGTTTGCAATCAGACCGTAAACGTATTTAGCGAAAAAACGCAAAAAAAATTTTTGACTTATCTACGTCATTTTATGTTATTTTCGGTTATTTACTACAAGGACAACATAATAAGACCTACCTGACCTACCTGATGATTTCATTAATAAAAGAAAAAAAAATTGAAACTCAAAATCCAGCAATCTACGTAAAACAACGCTCCCAGTACATAAGCAAACAGTAATCTTCAAACGCTGTTTTTTCCGGATATAATGATTTTTGCGGAAAATCCTTTTGGATTTGGTTGTGTATTGGGATGCTGTACTTACCCCTTTTGGCTTCGGTAGACGTCTTTTTACACCCTGTATACAAACTATACAAGGAAACTTCGTCCGCTTATCGCTCTTTTATAAGTAAAAACTTTTTAAAAATCGGCGTGTTTTCAAAAGAAGGAAGTAGAAAAATAGACAGAGATGTTTATCGACTTAGTTTCATTAAAAAAATCCAACAGTATTGATTGTTTTTGAGACAAAATTAAAAGACCTCAGATAAAAAACATTTGTGAAAAGACAAAATAGTGCTACTTTTAAAGTAGCATTGCTCCTATTGCTCAGTCTTTGACTCCGATTAAAAATGTATGGAAAATTGAAATTCGTTCGATCGAGAACGAGGCTCCAAAGTCGGATGCACAGAGCATGGTAGAGCTATAAACGACACACCATAGAGACGTTCAGAATGTAACAACTCAAGTTTTACGACTGCTTTTAAAAGCAGACTATTGGTTTTTATAAAACGAAGCATAGTCATTTTCTACAACTTTATGCGATGTTCAAGATTGGTAAATAAAACCTTAATAAAACTTGATGATTGTTGAGGTATTTGCTGTGTTTTAGTGTCTATATAAATGCTATGCCGTTTTTTTAAGACGTTTTATGATGATTGACACATTTATTTTTTATGGATTGAATCATAGTTTTGCAGTTATGTATAAACTAAAAGATTGTTTAATTACGCTATAACTTTGATTTAAATTTTGATTATAATAGCACAGAATGGCAGAATGATTTAAGTCCTTCTCTATGGTATATAGTACCTACTCAGCGACGTACGCGGCTCATTGTCCATTCCCGATTGAAATGCAGCTGATTCTATCGGCTTTTTATTCAACAGTCAAGTTCTATTTTATTCAATGTATATTGCATAATTTAAGAGCCGTGTTGGTCGAATGGGGTTGTGCCTCGACTTTCAATCCGAAGGTCATGGGTTCGAATCCTGGATGTGCATCACTGGATTTTTCGTTTCGAAAAATTTATATGCGAGCTCTTAACGGTGAAGGAAAACATCGTGAGGAAACCCGCAGCTTAGTCAGCGCCACACGTATCGACGTTGTCTTTGCTGCGGGCCAGGCTGATTAAGCTGAGAGGATGGTTTAGGTGCTGGGCAAGCCTATTCCATCTCAAACAATGTCCCAGGCACTACAGCGTCCCGTTAAGTGTAGGTATAGGTTGCCTCCTGACGCTGTAAAATCATGTAATATAGATTGCATAATTTATTGGTCTAAAGTAAGAGTTATGACAGTTTTGAGAACTTTGCTTTGGTAATAATCGTTCTGTTCTAATTCTACTGGTTATGTTTTGGTGTAAAAAAATCATGCATACAGCCGAACATATAACCTTCTCCTTTTTTTGAAGTCGGTTAAAAATGACAGTCTTATGTCAGCATATGAACAATCTTTCGTGAAAGTATTAGTAAGTAGCTGTTTATGTCTCTGAGTGCGGAGATTAGAAAGATAAAAATACAAGCAAAATATAACCGTTTTGTCGTGCTTTTAACTCTATTATTTCAATTAAAACGACAAACACCTGCTACATGACATAATCTACGAGCTTTTCTATCCAAAATCATAAACATTCGACCTTATATAATACTCGTCATAAGTAATAAATCCGTCTCTATAGTTATATGTCTGGTCACTGGTCTCTGTGCTAGATTTGAAACGATGCCTACTCGGTTGATATCGATTCCGTCGTCTCGGATGACAAATGCTCATTGGGTTGAACACGTGTTCGGATGAATTGATATCGAGTGGCCTTGAAGTTGAAGTGCTATAAAGTTTGGGTTGGTAATGTTAGGGGATTTCCCTTTTTTTATCGATAACTCTACCTATTTGATGATTTAGGTACAGCTCTAGAAAATGCATGGTTGCTAGACTCCCTAAATTGTGACGTACAAAATGGCAAAGGCTAAACGGATTTGGATAAAAGTTAGCTTGTAACCTAGATTAAATAATTACGTTTTAAAAACTAATAGGAAAACCGACTTCAATGTTTGACTCAGGACGCAGCATGACTCAGGGCGTCAAGTGAGGATAAGCCCACCTTATAAATCGAAATAGAATAGAAATCAAATCGACAGATAACGCTAGAATCCACCTGCGTCTAATGACATAGAAAAACCATTACTTGCTAAAATTATATACATTCGGCACGTGAGTTTCTGGCATTACTTTCAAACAATAAAAAGAATTTTGCAAATCGGTCAATAAATGGCGGAGCAATCGCGTAACAAGATACAAAAAAACATGCAGACGACTTGAGAACCTGCTTTGTTGAAGTCGGTCGAAAAAAACAATCATGATCACGATTACCCCAAGGAGTGGTAGTCATTCTCTCAGATCTCTTTATGTATTCTAGATACTATGAAGATGTCTAAAGGGTGGTCGGAGGCATGTCTTTTACTTTTTTGTTATTTGTTTTAGGGATATTTTTACCTGGATTAGTGATTAGCAAAGGTTAAAGGTTATTATTTATTCCAGAAAAGTGAAGTATC
The DNA here is from genome assembly GCA_951394285.1 of Epirrhoe tristata. Classification (NCBI taxonomy): domain Eukaryota; kingdom Metazoa; phylum Arthropoda; class Insecta; order Lepidoptera; family Geometridae; genus Epirrhoe; species Epirrhoe tristata. The sequence goes on from OX596145.1 coordinate 6,903,350, forward strand.
CCCTAGGGACCGTAGGACGCAACGCTACTAAAACATGAAAACTTAATGTGAATGATATATACAACATCAAATGAAAGAACATTCTCGACGTGGATTCCGCGACACGTAACACTATCCCGGCAATATAACAGGCTAATGCGACGACATCTCCTGAGCCAAGCCGCGTTTTTGGCACTGATTCATGATTTGTTTTGGCTATGAAACCCACGGCCCGACTTGGTAAAGGTGATGTTACATCCTCAAGAATTTTTGTTGATAAATCAGACATCATCATCATCATCATCATCCACAGCCTGACTTCACCCACTGCTGGGTATAGGCCTCAGATAAATATAAATATAAATATATATAAATATAAATATATAAATCAGACATATTGAAAATAATTCGAACACTCTTCTGAAGATCTAAGTCTTATTCATGTCATGTCTCTAGTTCTTTAAAACCAGTATGGTGAAAAAAAATTAAGTGCGATTCAAAGTGTAACTTCCTAGAAGTTACTCGGTAAGTAGAAAGTGGTAACTAAATGCCTTATAGCAACAAAATGTCTCAGTGATGGTGAAAGCCATGAACAGCACTTACTTGAATTGATAATTAGCCTATTATACGACAAGAAGGAAGTAACTAGTAAATTCAAGACTAGGAAATGCTCCAAGCATCTATATATATCTAGATTATATTCCCAACGGATTGATACACTATAGATCCGAGGCCATATTTTTAAGCGCAAAATGTGTTCACACCCTTAGCAGCCGCTACTAACATCCATGACTTTCTGACTCACTGATGGACTAGTAAGTCTATGTTTTCGCATTAAAAATTTCGTGCCAGGAATCGTAAAATTGGAAACGAGAATTTTAACTTGAGTTTTAATACTTTTGAATTTTTACGTCGACTTTGATCTCGTTTGCTTTATAGTAACACTTACAGTAAGACTAATGCAGTAACTTGGATTATTTACGAGTAAAATTCTTAACTTTAACTTTAAACTTACTTAAGTTTACTTGATAATATTAAATAGAAGAAAAAAAGCATAGATTTCTTCAAGGGAGATTTGAATGAGAGTTAAAGTGAAATTGACTGTACCAAAACCTTCATTAAATAACAAATAACTCATTTAATTCGGCCCCTGTTTTAATACCTCATTTTGGAAGGGGCTTAAGGCGCAGACATAATTAAAATCAAACCGAGAAGAATTCATTACGCCTGACGTTGAGATATACCTTAAGCCAGGAATGGTAATTTTAGAGGAATAGAAAGATGCCAAGTTTAATAAATGAAGCAATCATATCTAGCCTTGGATGTGTCAGCTACGTTCCTTTTTATGAATATCTGTAGATTTGTGACAGAAAAATAATTTACGTTGTATCCAGAACAAGTTTTGAACCTAGAAATATAAAAAAAATTATGCACCTGTTATCAAAGATTCATGAAAACTAAATGATCTTAAAAATGTGTATAAAGTCGTGATCCTGTTTGCTTGGCTCTAATTTCTTTCCATGACTATAAAAAACATGCAATTGTATGTTATATAAACAGCCTATAAATCTCTGATGATCAAAAAAGTTTGTTGTATGATACAACAAAAATCATACTTTTCAAATAGCATAATCCAATTTCAGCATTGCACAATCCTTCTACGCCTTATATTGCTATGCCGGGAAGCAATGTAAGCGGAAAAGCAGCCATGCCTCAAAAATAAAATTTAGTTTTTAATAAAATGCAAATGGTGTGTCTCGTCTCGTCTGATGGAACGAGCCGACATTTTATATGTACGTACAGTCTGTGGCAAAAGTGCAAACGTTTTAATCACAAATACAACTGAAGCTCAAAATCGTGAGTACGGAATGGGGAACGGCTTGCCCAGCTGTGGGGCACAAAAGCCTTGTAATAATAATATTTATAAACTAGATAAGTAACACAGTTACTAATAATAAAATTTAAAATTAGGTTGTTTTTATAAAACTTTATTGGTAATAGCTGAGCCGGATTTGAATTAAATTTTAATAGAAAGAAATGCAAATTATGATTAAAAGGATAATTAATATTAACATTATTAAGTAACACGGTAATTTTCTCTTGTAATCCGAAAGCATATTGCACTTTTGCAGCCAACAGTACATAGAGAGAGCTAGTGCTGAAATACAGTACTTATTTTGTAAAGGTTTTGTGAATTTTAGTAACTGTTTCCTTTGGGAGAACGATACTGGATTTCAGTAGTTGGCTTTGCTGCCAGCCGAGAATTGTTGTTGACGTACCTTTCACGACTCCTATTATGTTGGAAAATGAGAAGGAAACTCGTTGCTTGGAATCTAATAGTGCTGTTTCATATTTGTATACTCAAAACAAAGACAGTTTAGTTGGTTTGATAGTTGCAACAAATGTCCACTTAACTGGATTTATAGTACTCATATGAAGTTATAGAATTAGCTTTAGACCAACATGCAACCCTTGTACGTTTTCATAAACTTTGAGAGCACTGGTAATCTAAGCGGCCCCTCTTCCCCGTTTAGTTAGTAGGCTCAAATTTGTGCATGCAAACAATGAGTTTTTTCTCAAAAAAAGTAAATGCACTATGCCAGTCTATACCCTCGAATGACCAGCAAGTCAAAACCAAATGGCCTTATAACAAAAATAATGAACCGAGTTTAGCGAAGCACTGACTAAAAACTGTCTCTAGAAAAACGATCTTTAAATACTCGTACCTAAAACAGTTTTGTTTAGACATGTGTAAAAATAGTGTTCAACTAAGGTTTAACTTTTTTGTAATAAGGCCAAAAAAGTTTAAAAACATGTGTCAAGTGGACGAAAAGAGCGCAATTAACAAAATGTGCACAGCACACTGGTTCAAACAAACTGATGAAAAACGAAATGTATTTAATTAAATACAAGTCGTGTAATCAGGTCCAGTTGCAAAATCAGCCTTACTCTGTGCCTTCGGATATGGAGTAACAATAAGCTGAGACTGGACCTTTTTGGCCAGTCTACAGCACACAGAAGACCACTGCTGTACCCACCTATATTAAATAATACAAGTGTATTATAAATAGTACCTACTTTTAACTTATCGACTGTAGTAATATTAATATCAAGAATCCTTTACCTTTACGAAAATTCGAACATTAATGAGCATATTTACTGGCATCATATTTACACAGCCGCCTGATGCATAGTCAACAACATTTGCATGCCACCCGGCGGCGTCTTTGTGTTGTTTTAGTTAATTACGTACTGTTGTCTTTCGTTTATCATAGTTGCTGTTTCAGCGATTTTTTTATTCTGAAAATCATATGCTGGGGAGACAGACAAAGTAATTGTAGGTACTAAGAAAGTTCGTGCTTAGCGATTTAATAGCCGACCAATACAATTAGTTTATTTTGTGTACAATAAAGTATTTATCCATCTATCTATCTATCTATCTACAAGTACAGGAGGCTCAGACGGTTCTACGCATGGGGATAAGTAATCATGAATGTTTGTTTTTTCTATATCCCAAAATGGTAGACATTTATTATCCTTGAACAATAATTTAATAAACTAATCCATCTTCAACTAGCTTTACACAATACAATAGAACTAGTTTAGCCATGTAGGAATAACGATCTATAGAAAGCTCAAGTCAAGTTACGTAGACTAAAAACACAATGATTCGTTTATATCAAAGTGAACAAAATCATCTAATTTATGTTCAAGAACATCGCGTGTCGACAAAAGACAATTCCAGTGCCTTTTTCGGCTGTTTTCAACTAAACCAATGTCATCTACTGCCAATAATAATAATGAACATTTGTAACGGACGGTGGGTATATTCGGGTTACCATGTCGTTTTGGCACGCAGTTTGTATCAACGATAGCCTTTGCGCACGGAAAGATCTACTTATAAGAAACCTCATCACACTGGGTTTTCTACTTTCTGGCTATAAAGACGAATTATGATCTACATTTAAGACACGCCTAGTTTACCTAAAGGTTAAACCTAATGCAATACCTGCTTCTCTGCACCATGACCGCTAAAAACTGAGCGCTCCCAGTACTCCCTTGCTTTGGAGAGAACGTCAAATGGTTGGTGAATTTGAATATGTAGAAAGAACAGAAATAGTTTTCTGTTTTTTTTTCAAAATAGACTAAACCATACAATAGACCAGTTTTAACATAATGTACCTATGGTAGGTACGGTCAGCAAAGAAAGTGGTTTGCCACTTTTGACAACAGTTTTTGTGAAATCTAACAATCGCTAAGGTTTACTTTTCTAACTGTCATAATAGTAAAATAAAGTTGTTTCATGACGTTCAAATGAACCTCAACCATAGGGTACACCACATTTTTTGCTGAGTATACATACAAGTCTATCGCCATAAAGCTACAGCGTCCCATGACTTACAATGTGAATACACCATCAGTCAAGAACCCCCTCCTGAAAAAGGCACACTTTACATTCAGAGCCGGGTCCGATGCGGGGCTGTGCTAAAAAAATCTACACAAATAGTAATAAAGAACATAGTTAATCTATGTGGTGCATATCGCCTTGCTATTCATCTTTATTCTTATGTATTTATTTTATTTTTAATGTATTTATAACTTTCATGTCTCGGATAAGCAGCGTTTATTTTTATAACAAACTGTATCGACTACTTGATCGGTAAATGTCCTTTGAAATTATGATAAACTTTCCCATTGCTTCCAATTGAAATGTTTGCAAGCCTATCAGTATAGATAACCTCAGAATAAACATAAACCAAGTATATCCGAGCTCCGTCCCGGTAATGTATTATCAACCTTCACTCGGCGTGAACGTCGGCAGATTATAGAGAACAATAAAAAATGTTATGGTGTCTTTGGCAATTCATCAATGGATTTGTCCTGTAATTTTATGCTTAGAGCTTTTTGTAGAAGGTTTTTTGCGAAGATTGAAGAATGAGACTTTCTTCAAACGTAAAATTGTACACAGCATTCAAAAAGAGTCTATGAGCGAGTAGCAAGTTAACTAAGAAGGGTAGTCAGAGTGTCCAGTCTAAATACATACTAGATACCTACATGAACACATTTTGGATAGAAGCAAGTTTAGTAGTGAATTATGTATTATACTCGTATATCAGCCCGGTTGCACCCACTGCTGGGTATAAGCCTCTTCTGTTTATCGCCAGTGCAGTCTCCTAGAATCACCTAGTTTTAAGACGTTTCAAAGTGATCCCAGCGGTCCTGAATAAATGCCTTTTTGACTTTGACTTTTGACTTTGACTTTGAGTCCTTTCACACGCTTTCCCAGCTACACTAATAAATAACTCAAAAACAAATTAAGGTCAATAAAAATATTATTTATTTTTAGCAATACATATCTTTGCAAAGATTGATCCTTATCAACGACAAACCCCATTAATTTAGCAATACAGGTGTCTATTTTTTTGAAAAATCATTCGGGTCAATTGCAGTAAAACTAACATATTTATAAAAAAAAACTAAATATGCAGTTATTGATTATTTATAAATTGAGGGCATGTCTTCTTTCATGACTTTGCTCTAACTCTCTTGGTTTCGGACTTGGCCATCACCACCCATCTCAAAAAAACACCCTGTATATCGATTTATTCTGTACAAGTAAAATAATATTCCTTTAAGGAAGACATAACCGAACATCCTAATCTTCTAAGCCTCTCGCACGGCGCAATTAAGGCGTATTTACACCGACATATTTGCGCAGCTGGCCCGCTGATGCATTGTAAACAAGCTCTACAGTGTGTCGATGGTTTTAGGTGCTTGTTTACATAGTACTACAATTATTTTCATAATGGAACTACTTTAGATAATATAACCGTCATATTCTCTAACTCTTGTGGTTTCTGACTTGGCCATCACCACCCTTCAAACAAGGAACATACTAAAATAAATTATAAGAAAATCTATAAGTGCTTTTACACTATATGGTATTATGAATGAATGAGAATTCTTTATTGAAATAATTCAATAAAACAAATAATGACAATGTACAATGGGAGTTTGGGTATTATTATGACTACTCAACCGATTCTTGTTGACATTCTAAGAATTATTATAATTTTTAGAACTTTTAAAACGTATCAACTGCATTAGGCCATTTTGGTGCTATCGAACTTTTGACCCAAAGTTACGTCGGTAAATGTCAAGGTAAAGGTTGATTACGTTCGGCAATCCAAAGGCTTTTTCAGAGGTCGATAGCTCGAATTATAGAAAAATTCTACACTAATTTCGTTCATTAAACTTTAAGATAAAACATTGAGAATAATATACATTTATTTACAACACTAAGCTTATACATTACGTACATCATTACAAAGTTCAATAGGATCAGTTAAGCCATCTAATGATCGTTTAAAATACCTCGACAGATACCTCAACTGATCCAGATCATTGCGTCGAAAGCGTGCCCAAAAACCGATGGCATTACCACGCTGAATGATTGTCATTCAGCGTGGTAATGCCATCGGTTTTTGGCTGATCCGTCGATACTTTCTTTTTCTTGTCGTATCTCTTTTTTATGTTTCGTTGAGCCCAAACCTATATTATTATGAATATACAGTTTTATATTTACAGCAACTACGTTTTTGGCACAATTTTTTAGATCTATAATTTCAAATTGCACTAAATTTGCACTAAATACAGGTATTTGTATTTGTATTCTCAAACTTTGTTTGAGTCAGCCAAAGACAGACATTAATCAAAGGCTAGTTTACCTAGACAATAGACTCTCCCCTAAGACATACTTTTCTGTCGGCCGATGGTTTGGTCGGGCTCGTGATGAGTATGCAGAAGTACGTGAGTGCGCACACTGCGACGTCTTTTCCATACTCATCACGAGCCCGACTAATCTGTCGGCCGATTAATAGTCTGTAGTCTGCGAGGGGTCTATACGTTATGACAAGAAGGAGTTGCCAAAAAGCACTTAATTCACTAAACAGCACTTGGAGGCGATATTGTCGCAGTCAATTATAATTTCGTCCTCCTACGGAGAAAGATAAAGTAAGTGTACATTAGGTGTCCCACAACGCGCGTTTTGTATGCAGCGTACAGAAAAAGCGTTTTCCACAGACGTAATCCCCATTTGCACAACGAAAAAATACTTAAAAATGTAACAAAGTTAAAAAACACGCGTACGGTAGTCTTATAACGAATTTCTAAGTATAAAATCATTGTCTGAGGCATGACTTCCTAAGATTATTTAAACTGACTCCGGTGCCTAACTCAGAATTCTTATCATGACTTGCCATTAACAACGCCTTAGTTTATGTGAACTAATTTATTTATTTATAATATAAATTCTAATTTCATCGCAGAATTTTGATCTTAAATAAAAATATTACAATGATAAAACTTATTTAACGTCTACACATTTTATTCATAAGTAAGTATTTTGTTTTAAATAAGCTCGCTTCTAAAACGCCCAATGTGTACCTGTGCTAAGGGACTACGAGGAAAGTGCCTAGTCACGCGTCTTCAATAAATTACAATAAAAATTACCCGAGAAATGGGGAAGTGGGTAGTGATGGGAGTTTCTGTACCAATTAAAGTTAGTCTTGGTCTAGAAGCTTCTTTTGTTTTAGTGGAAACTGAAGTATCATTTGGCTTTACTTTTAACAAGGATCTTGCTTTCACGTAGCACTGCACTTAGTCGTCAATGATAGGAGTAACGTCACCCTACTAATTTGTAGCCGCATTGAACAACGCTTAAAGAATACAGTCAACTCTATAATTACTTAATCTACATAAACACCAAAGCTTTTTAAAGTTTTTGTTGCAAAAATACATTTAATAATCTTTTTGACATTTTTGTAGGTATAACTAAAATTGTAAACTAAATTTGTGCAATCCACTACTAGTATAGTCTTAATTTACCCCATCACTAAAACGTCAAGGAAAAAAAATTAACAGGTGAACGAAGGTAATGAGGAAACTCAAAGATGCCGAAGGATCACCAATTTAGATATTCAAATGGTGTTCCGTATATTTTGCAGATATTTGTGCTCCCTCGCAGGTAAATAGCGAACAATAGAGAAAAAAGAGAGGACAATACACCTGCTTTGCATTTTGTTTGTCGGCTTTATCTGATTTGATTTTGGGAAGTTTCGCTGTTGGAGTTTATATTTGGATCGAGTTTTGTTTTTATTAGTTTCGAATACAGGCTTTTTCGGATAATAGTTTCAAAGTTCAAACACATTGATCTATACAAATAAGCAACACCCTTTTATTTTAGTGTTACTTGAAAGCCTGAAATAAAATAAGTGTTTATTTCTCCTTTGATTAATTGTCGGTGGGTTAACATCTGCTATGGACAGGGAGATGATGATGAATGAGTGAATATTCAATTGGTTAATTTTTTTTTTTTTTTATAGTGTTAAACCACACTTAGGTATTTCATTGAGAAATGAAAAGTCTTATCAAAATTTTCGATTCCGACGGGATTCAAACCTGCAACGATCAGGCGATCCTCCTAAAGCCGGATTGCCTTACCATTCGGCCACAGAATCTGTGTCGTAACAATCGAAATTTTTGATAAGCTCATATTTTATCGGTTATAGCACCGGTAGCTAATTACCGGTGGTTAATTTTAACAGAAATGTCTATGTAATAAATAATACAACTTATTTCGTGCGCTCCAGACAAGACAATCTTGGATGGAACAACTTTAATTTGATTCCGTCAAGTTCGTCCACAGCTTAGAGTCATGTTATGTCTCTGAACAAATAACAGAGTAGCTTGGGCAACTCAGCGCCATTTACATACCTACTCACATAGTTTCTTGCCGCAAAGACATGATTTTGACAGAAAAAATGGATGTGTAAGATCGACTCTGCCAAAAAAATGCATGATATATTTGTTCCTGATGTAACGATACTATGGTACTCGTAATTTCAGATCTTGGACTGGGAATCATAGTGTGGAGTCAGGACTATGTAGGTACAGCTCGCCCAAGGGATCTAGGCTTTCGAGAAGTTAGCCGTTTGTCTGCGCACTGAACGCTTTTTCATACAAAATTGTGTTATGCGCAGACGAACGGCTAACTTCACGAATGCCTAGATCTGTTGGGTGAACTGTATGTGACTGTTGGGTGTTAAATAAAATGAAAAATCGTTGATCTATGGCAAAGGCCTTCAGGAGACCTACACACTTCATTGAGTCTCCATAATTGGCCACGTCCACTTATTCAATAAGCTCTAAAGATACAGACCATACTAAACCCTATCACAAGCGTAGTACAGTTCATTTTCTCAGATAGCAAAACTAAAGTGACTCGTTTTATATGTGCTGGAAACTACCAAATTGCTCTAACTTAAACATTTCCCTGAAACTCAGTTAGCTTGTCACAAAAACTTGGTGACTCGAGTTAGTAACTACTCTGAGTGCCCGTGAGATGGCGGGAGACGTGAATAAATTACTGAGCCAATTACACACCTAGCGGTGCGGAACACTGATGGTCTTGTACTGCTCTCCAATCTGAGATCTAGATGACCTCTGTGGCGCAGTAGGCGAAGGTCCGCCTGCGACGCAGAAGGTTGCGGGTTCGATCCCCGCTGCGGGACAAATGTTTGTATGACTTACAGATATTTGTCTCGGGTCTGGGTGTAAATGGCAATTAATAGTGGAAAAATAAGCGTCCATGCCGTTGATTTCGTCGTTGGTCATTTGAAAAGAGGCTTGATCGAAGATGTTCTTAGCTGTTAATCGAGATTTGTACAGATGTGTGACAAGTGCATGTGTCTGTATGTTTTTAGACGTGCTTCAAACATCTTCAAAGGATCTTGAGTGACTTGACATAATGTCTATCTACTGCACTGATGATACAGACGTGATCCTTTTTAGTTTTAATTCCTCAAAATACGTAAAGTAATACAACGAAAATGTCGTTTGGATATTGTAATGAAATAGGCACTACTATTTCGCTTTACACGGCTTAAATAACTTTGAAAGTTATATTGTAGATATTACGAGTACTTCAGACACATTATAGGAGTATTAATATTATAATTAGGCTCGAATTATTCGCTGCCACGCGTTACCGTGCCAAGTTTGATTTACAAAAATCGCGTGACTACTCCAACCGAAGCTAAACAAAGCAGATTAGTTATAAAGCCGCTTAATATATTTATTAAATGCTTACTCAGAGTAACGTAGGATTCCGAACTCAATAGAACTAAACTCATTATAATCGTCGTGCTTTTTTGATATTGAGTAAATCCATCCATACTAAGATAATAAATCTAAAAGTAACTCTGTCTGTCTGTCTGTCTGATTGTTACGCTTTCACGCCCAAACCGCTGAACAGATTAAGCTAAAATTTGGCATAGTTAAATTGTATCCCAGGGAAGGACATAGGCTACCTTTTATCCCGAAAAAATGAAAAAATCCCGAGGGACCGCGGGTAACACCGCGGGAGCGCAGCTAGTATTACATAACTCAAAAAAATATAAAATTAGTAGTATTAGCGTTCATACTCACAGTTCATACGATTTAAAAGTTTGGTACACAAACTCTTATACCATCTGTTCTTCGTAAGTAAATGCATACTTAAAACTCGGCCGAAAAAAAGTAAGTTTTGAGTTAACGGTTTCATGTTTCACAAGAAAGTTATTTTCCTGGAAGTTTGCTTACTAATAAAGTGGTGCGATATGAAATCTTGGACTTGTTGCTTCCTTTTATTCCTGGCGACATTTACATTCCAGCTTGCCGGAACATCGCCCAATAAAATATAAGCTGACTGTTTTGGTTGAACTGTATGTACTTTTTACCCGACTACAACATAGCTTCGAGGACTATGATTTTATCAGTCTATGAATAATATCACAGCTCTTAGCTGTTTTTATTCGTAATTAACGACTTCTGTGGCGCAGTGTGTGAAAGCCCGCTTGGGACGCAGAAGGTTACGGGTTCGATCCCCGCCGCGGGATAAATGTTTGTATGATCTGCAAATATTTACCTCGGGTCTAGGTGTTTCTATGTATGATTGTATGTATTTAGAAAAAAAAGTATATAAGTAGTCTATCAGTTATCAGGTTCCCATAGTACAAGCTTTGCTTAGTTTGGGGCTAGATGATGCTGTGTGAAATTTCCAGCATTATTTATTATTAATTAATTAATTTTTGATTTGAGTGTGCAAAATATTATGTACCTGTATTTTATTTCTATTTCTTTCTCTGTATGTGTCTAAGCTCCGTATTCTGCAGTGTATCGACCCTTTTCGATGTTATAGTCAAATAATAAACGCGGGCACTAAACGTACGTCTAGTTTTGTGAAACTGACTAAGCCCTTTTCTACTTTTAGTCATTGACTGTTTTGTAGTCAATGAACGTTTAAAACCACAGATCATAGTTAAACACAAAGTGGCAAGATGAGTGCACCATAAACAAGGGCATGTATCGTGCGTAAATTTTCATTTAAGCCGAGGACGGGCCGGCGATATTTCATAATTCCGCCATTGAACTCTAAAATATTTCCGAAGGCAACGTGAATAACCGAGCGATGAAGGTAAAGCCAGTTCATTTTATACAAAGTGAAAATTTTCATACACGTAGTATCTTTTTCACAACTAACAAAAAAACACAACTAACTTAAGGAAAGTAAAAAATCATTTGTTGACATTTATTGAAAATCATTTACTGAATCGTGTACAAGAAATTTTGAATCCATAGGCTCCCAAACTAGTTAAAAACTGTATTTCAGGAGCCAAAAAATATTTTGGCTTCTCCAAATTAAGTAAAAAATTAATTATGTCTACCAAAAAAGCTGAACCTAACCTAAAAAAAGTGAAATATACAGAAGTGAGAGACAGAGATGCTAATTCTACAGTACCTACTTTAACCCTTACTTAGATTTTTTCATGAAAACATAGTACCTAAGACGCCGTTTACACGATGACATTCAGGCATACCATTCTTGCCTCTTGCTTTCTCAAAAGCAAAAGCAAATATTCTGTGGCAAGAGGCAAGGATGGTATGGCAGATTCACTTGTTTAATAAATCTTTGTCTCTATAAAAATCTGCATTGTTAACACATCTTGTAACCAATGCTTCAGTGAACTTGCTGTTTACTCCGCCAGCTAGGACATTTGCGAGGATCATAGATCACTATGTAACGGTTATTTATTGAAAAAGTTCGTGGTGTGTGCGAACAAAAGGAAAGCGTATTTATGATGGGTCAGTTTAAATCTAACTGCAATTTATTTTTTACAATAAAATAGGCGGGAATTTTCTAAAAAAATTAAAAAACAGTAAACAGGTTCACGACTGTATCCCCAAGGTGCGGTAGACATTCTTTCAGATCTTTTTATGTTACTTATTCCAGATAAAAAAAAAAGATGTAAAAGAATTTATTTTGTTTTATATGAAAAGTTTTACATTAGGTACTCATTTTACTTGTATTCATCAATGTAAATTTTGCTTAGCTTTAATTCTATCATTTCATAGCTTAATTTTGACCTCACCCATTGCTTATCTTGAGCGTTTAAGCCATGACGGAGGCCTCAAGTAGCCTAAATAAATTAACTCAGTTACCAAAGTTATTCTGCCACACTTATTCTTCTTCTTCTTCTTATCGCGTCACTAGTTCTGTCGAACCAGTGTGGTAAAAGGATTTTATGTGCGCCTCCAAGAGGCTCCTTTCATGCACTCAACACATGTTTTCGAACTTTTTAAGTTCTACGACATGCCGGTTTCCTCACGATGTTTTCTTCACCGTTAAAGAGTACTGGCATAGTGCACATACATTTTTCGGCAGATAAACTCATTGGTTCACGACTAGGATTGAACCCACGCCCTTACGATCGGAAGGCGAGGCCACTACCACTAGGCCACCAGTGCACACTTATTCATACCAACTTAATTTACCGCTTAGCTCGCATCTTTGAAAATACACCCAAAGCTCGTCGAGCCACGAGCATACATTCTTATGATAATAATGTCTAATACACATTACACATCGCATTGACATCGCAACGTCGCATAGACATAACTGCGGACCTAACACTTCTATTCCCGTGCAAATTCGTAGCTATAAAAGCAAATACCGTGTCATAAACATTAGCATACATTGTATAGTCTAAAAGCGCTTTTATCACGCGTAAAAATCATGGTCTTGAAACATTTTGAGAGACATGTTCGTGATAGACAATTTTGTTACAAGTTGCCAACAAAATAAATGAGCGTAGTCTTTCTCAACATGTTAAAATACATGGTGGCCAACAAAGTTTTTAAAAGATGTTGAATTCTTTAACATCTGATAATATCAGGTCGTGAGTCTGTTTTTTTTTCATAATACCAAAAAAACTTAATCTCCTTGATTTTTTATCATTATTGGCAATATACTTATATTAAGAAATAAGCCTAGTTTTTATTTTCAAAATGTCATGATAATAAAATATATTCGTTTAGTAAGGTCCTTTTTACTGCCTATATGAGAGCTAATAGCTTAGTAAGTATTTTCCCTTATTCATAAATATTTTTATATTCTGCACAAAACATCTGAAAAATAACGTTCTGACTTTAGGAGAGACTAACCAAAAGTATAGGAGCTAACTAAGATGCCACAATAGGACCGTGGCAGCTTATTTAGCTTGTGATTCAGCAGGCTCTCACTTTTATATTTCTTTATCTGTTTTAAAACAAAAATACAAATTAGATCACCACTGCATTCTTCAGGGTCAAAGTCAAAGTCAAAGTATATTTTAGTTTTAAATAAATGATTGTATAATAAATATTTTTGAATAAGGCTGCTATATTTTATGATCATCGAACGATTTGACGCACGCACGTGTTTTGATGACTAAATACATTTTGTTTATCGTAAACTTCTTTACGTGGCGTGAGGTTTTATGCTTCTCACTTTTTTGCGAACATGGGTTCACGATACATACATCACGCAACCGATACGCTGACTTGCAAATGAACTTCAAAAAAGTTACCACCGCTTTGGAATATAAATAGAATAATATAAAAACGAGAAGGCACATGTTTTCCAAAGCACAGTCAAGATCTTTAAGCCTTAGTCAAAATAATAGATGTGTCGATGTGTAAGTAAAGAAATACTCTAAATAATTCGCTGCAATGTTGGTCCGATAATTTTTTTGGACGTTCAAAAAACTCCAACTGTGTTAGCCACAACTCATACAAACTAAAAAAATACTCAGATTGGTTTACTTCTATTTTCCAAAAATGCCAGATTAAAGGTTTACTTATCTTTTCAAATGGAATAGGCTTTCATCTCAAAAAATGTCCCAGGCACTGCAGCGTCCCGTTAAATGTAGGCATACGAGTACGTTGCCTCCTGACGCTTTCTTTTCAAAAAACGCTTAGAAATAGCATAATAGAGTAATAATACCAGTTAAATGACTCCAAGGTATGAAAATCAGTCACTTAGCTACCGAAAAGATAGCGTTCAGAGTTTGATCACCAGCCAAAAGTAATCCCAGGAAGGTGGTCTCAAGTCTCTTGGCACGAATTCTTAAACTGTCCGCGATGTAAAACTGCGGTATAGCTTGTAGGTAACTGTGGTTACCACTACCACGAGACGATAAAAACAAGAAAGTGACTCAATTTTGCTAGATAAAAAACTTATGTTCACAAAAAAAAAATTACAAATAAAACTTTTGTATCAAACAAATTTAAAAAACTTCCTGTTCTGAAATTCTTTAGTAGGCCTACACATACACAATTCACGAAAATCACTAGTTGCGTTCCTTTTCTCTTCCTGGCTAGATATGATAATATTACCTAGGACATACCTAGCCAGGAAGAGAAAAGAAACGCAACCAGTGATTTGCGTGAACTACTGCATATTATACAGTCTTCTTCACGTTTAAAGTAATATTGTAGAGTAAAATAACCAGTCCAAACTTCCTCAATCTTTTATAATTCACGACCTCGAGCTCGATCTGCGAAAGGCTGCCGGCAGAAGCTGGATGCGTCGAGCTGAGGACAGGGCGCAATGGCGTGCACTAGGGGAGGTCTATGTCCAGCAGTGGACTGCCATAGGCTGATGATGATGATGATGGTGAGCTCATGAGGCAACATTAAATTGAATCGAGAACCCGTAGTATGAGAACGTCTAGAAATGTTTTGCCTAAAAAACGTCACATGCTAACACAGTCTAAAAAGACAGGTAGGTGCAAAATTACTACAGTTCTCGCTGTGAATAATTAGACGTGAACTAACTAGCGCGTGGAAGATGAATACAAGTTGGTTATGCTTACGACTGTGTAATTATTCACTTGCTACAATACGCAACTTTACTATGTAGAGGTTTAATTTTGTTCCTTATTTTCTTTAGTAAAAAAGCCGTGTTGGTCGAATGGGGTTGTGCCTCGACTTTCAATCGTCGTGGGTTCGAATCTCGGCCGTGCATCAATGGATTTTTCGTTTCGTAAAATTTATATGCGCTTTAACACGAGCTCTTAACGGTGAAGGAAAACATCGTGAGGAAACCCGAAGCTTAGTCAGCTCCACACGTATTGACGTCCTCTTTCCTGTGGACCAGGCCGATTAAGCTGAGAGGATGGTTTAGGTGCTGGGCAAGCCTATTCCATCTCAAACAATGTCCCAGGCACTACAGCGTCCCGTTAAGTGTAGGTTGCCTCCTGACGCTGTATAAATCAAAGGCCTAAGTTTCTTTATTAAAATTTGAAGGAAAATTTCCAGATTTTTTTAAACATGCAAACATTTAATTAATAACAATGTAACGATCAGTGTTATCATAAATGTGGCCCTCAGGACCATTATCCCACCGTTTCGACCTTTCATCGTGTCTATACACGACCGGCACAGGCTTAAATTTTATTTATTTTCTTTCATAATTAAGTTCTAATAATAACGCTCGTATTTTCATTCCCCGCAGTAAGATATCTCTTAAAATTCCATAAAAATGCGGAGGCGGTCGGCGGGGGTTATAAATATTTTTAACGACCATATTTAATTAGGAGCAGCAAGATTGCTCCGTGATGGTAATAGTAAGTGAGTATAAATTCATGTGAAAAACAACTCCTTGCGATCTACAGTTTTTTTACCCGACAGCGAGGTTTTTGTGTTGCTGCCTTTAGTTAATTAGGAGAGTTTTCTTTGAGAACATTTTCTTCGTCAGGATTTTTTGAGACGCGGTTGGCTTATTTTTAGTTTAAACATTTTAATTAAATACTAACAAAAACAAGAAAACGACTATATTCCAAATTACAAAAGAAACTATACAAATCTGGAAGTTAAAAACGTATTTTTGCAACAAGCAATATAATAATTTAAGACAGAGAAGGAGTAAATTTTCTGTCATGTCTACATTTCTTTACATTCCAGAGCATTTCAAGTAAAATAAATCAAATTGAACACAAAAACCGGCAGGCAATCCACTTATCCGGAACATTTCCATCAAACTTTTTCAATTTAGTCAACAATCAATCTAACACAAAAAACTAACAACACTTGAACGGCTGTAACGAGCGGAAAAACCGGTAAAACCGGTGGAAACCAGTAAAAACCGGTGCAAAAAGGAAACATGTTTGGACGAGTGCCATGTTCAGACTTCGCGCAATAGTTGTGATCTGGAAACTGGATGCGAACTGAGTGTGGGATTAACATTATAATGGATGCTAGCAACTGCATTTGTGAATTTACATAAAACTTGGTACGTGATAAAACCATTTTTACGATAGCTTGAGAGCAAATCTTTCTTACTTTTCTGTAGCCAACTTTTTTTCTTATCCCTTTCTACGTTACTCATGTCACTTGGAATATCCAATCTCTCTGAAATATTGGTAAATCTGTTTTAAGCTGATCGCACATTAGTCTGCGCCGTACGCGCCGTAGTCATTTATCTATACAAAAAATACTGAAGACGTCAGAAAATGCGGCATGCTTCTGGCGTCTCAGCATTTCTTCTATTGAATTGACAGTTCGGTGCGGATAAGTCTGCGACCACCTTTATTAGACGTTTCTAAATACCCTCCATAGACATCTTCTACCCTAATTCTTTTCCTATTTCTTATAAAATCTCCAAAGTCAACTATCATTTTTATAAAATTATCAAAAAAGGAATTACAAAACAAAATCTTAATACTTTTAAAAAATATAATAAGGCTCCATTCATCTCAATTTGATATTGACTAAAAACAAACCGGCTCCGTTTGCATCAAACCCTGGCCCGACATTCAAACACACATTATACATGCCCCAGTAGAGTCATTTACACCGTGTCGCGGCTGACAAACGCCGCGGGTTCGATTCTCGCGCGCTGCCATTAATTGCATGCTGGCTGTAAAATGGTTTGAAGGCTTACGATGGATTTGGATGGATGAATTCGGTTTGAGATGGATCGGTTTAGAAACGGTGGGGCTACCATGAAAGCCATGTTTGTTGTTATCAAGTTTTGAACGGAAAAATACTATTACGAAATTGTGGCGTTATTCTCCAAGGACATTCTCCGATATTATTGGCAGATGGGTAAATAGATAGATAGATAGATAGATAAACGATTTATTTGACACACATAACATAACACAGACACAAAAACAAAGACAAGTAACAAGTAGGTAGGTGCATAGGTAAACAACAAACACGTAGTCGGGCACCTACATAGGTGGGTGCAACAGTGGTCTGTGTGCTGTAGCGAGCCAAAACGGTCCAGTCTCAGCTTATTGTTACTCCATGCCCGAAGGCACAGAGTAACGCTGATTTTCAGACTAGACCTGAGGAAAAGTGACATCACGAGATGCTTTAAAATTTTTTAAGGTTGTCAGCGGCACGTTCAAATAAATACTATGCCTACATTTTAAGATTTTTTGATACAAAATAATAGATAATTTACGTAATGTAAAGCACCTTCCAAAACAATACACCTTCACAAAACTAGACACTCTAGTGCACGTTATAGAGATAATCTTGTCTTGTCTTCACAAATATTAAAATTGCCTTACTTTAACAGTAGTCCCTCATAGTAAGTTGTTCGCGGTTTTGTAATAAATGGTGATGAGGAAACCGGTTCTTT
The DNA here is from genome assembly GCA_951394285.1 of Epirrhoe tristata. Taxonomy (NCBI): domain Eukaryota; kingdom Metazoa; phylum Arthropoda; class Insecta; order Lepidoptera; family Geometridae; genus Epirrhoe; species Epirrhoe tristata. Next base: position 6,921,339 of record OX596145.1, read on the forward strand.
GACCGGCGATTTCCACAAGCGATTGCGTTTCGTTCAGTATTCAGCTACGCCGTAGCAAGAGCTACGAGCGTAGCTACGTTTTTTTTAAATCAGAAATGGCTGCTACTGCTTGGGTGCTTGTTATACTCGTATGTATTTGGTTATTGCGTATTTAGATAAAATATGTGTTTGGTAAATGATGTTAGACACGAAAGTTTAAGAAAATAACATATTATGTTATTAAACATAAATGGTCAATGGTATAATAAAAGTGCATCTAAGTAAAAGTGATAAAAAACATACATTTATTTACAAAAACTAAGCTACATAAATATTTACATAATTTCAGTCAGAAGAGTGCCCTGGCGGCACTACCACGCTGAGTGGCAGTGCTGATCCTTCAGCCAAAAATGCGCCAGCTGATCAATTGATCAATAAATTAAGTTGTTAGTAACCAATCCCGGAACAGTCCATAAAACATAGCCACAGCTACCTAGTAATACGTTTTAAGTGCGGATATTGACATTTTCTTGGCAAGCGCCTTTTTAATTAACAGCCACTTTTTTGGAGTCACCGCCAAACCTGGAAATATACGGGTTTGAATAACGTTTGTTGAATATTGTAAGACTATCGATCCAAAGGTCGTGGGTTTGAATCTAGGCTATGCATTTTTGTTTCGAACAAGCTTTTTACGATGAACTTCGCTCCAAAATTTACCAATGCCGTCCTTTATCCCAAGCTATGGGGTCGGCACAACATGTTTTCTTCCCTCTGCCCTTATCCCAAGCTAGGCGGAATCATCACATGTTTTCTGCCGCGACGCTCTTATCATTCATCAATCTGTGAAATATCATAAAGAGGTTATAAAGATTACGTTCACGTTTGACACAAAAATTCGTCCCGTATATTTTGATCCAAACATTTTGGCAGCCAAATCGCTGATGCTTTTTATGTAGTGTAATTCAACTAGGCAGTCTAGTGCAACTGTTGCTATTGCAATCCGTGTCGTTTATTGCTATCGTTCTATTCAATGGAAGTTTTTTAATGGTCCCTAGTAATAAGCAGATAGGCGGCGATAGGCTTTCTTCCTATCACGTAGGTAATGCTCACACAGTTTTGTTTTAACCTTGATAACTATATGGTTTAATATTTTGCACCTTAAAATGAAAAAGACAAAAATTATATTATAGTTAGCTTTGCTACATAGGTTCCTGAACAATTTGAAATTTGTTTTTTCAACATGGTATGTGAAAAAAAATGTTTTTTACGCGCCCCCATTTTTTGTTTCGTAGCTTGCTTTGTGCACTAAAGCTATTTGTAAATAATATTCATTTCATTCACATAAACTGACGCAAAATGAAATTTAAAATTGTTCATGGACTTCTTGGAAAATCTTAAATTAATGCTGGACTTTTCACACAGCATCTAGCCCCAAAGTAGCCAAGACCTTGTAGCTAACTATAAATGAAAGTACTAAAATGCATGATACCATGTAAATAGCCACCCAGCAGTGGTGCCGCCCTCTATCTAAGTACTCCTCACTTTATCGCGCAGTTTTGTCCAAGTTACGCTTCTGATACCAGCTTTATGACGTGCTTCAGCGGTTCAAAGCAAAGCACGATATACATTGTTTTGAAGAATGAAATACTTCGATTTTGTTTTGTAGCAAATTCTTCTTTCCACTATAATTCTAATACGAGTCATTGTTTAGGGACTTGAGAGATTACAAGAAAATGAGCCGAGTTTAGACCAAGTCTAACTAAAAAACTGTCCCTAGAAAAACGATCTTTAAATACTCGGACATAGAATTTTGTTTTGACATGTGTCAACATGGGGTTCAACCAAGGTTTTACGTTTTTATAATAAGCAGCACTAGGTTCTACTTAGTATTAGGAATACAGAAATACTCGTAATAGGTACTGTATTCCCAAGAAACTTTTTTGAAAATGATGTTTTGGATAATTAGGAAAGTTTTGGTTCTCAAATTTGATCAAACCATCTAAGCCATAAATCTTCTTGAATACTCCCCTATTCCATTTGCCAAATCTCCTGTTACGTATCCAAAGCTTCATTAGTAAAATGCCACCGAAATTACATAATAAAACCTAGTAAAACACGAGAAAACTAAATAAAATAGCAGAGCCACTAGTTCCTTAAAAAATGGCGAAAGACAATCCAAGTACTTACTTAAAAAGCATGTAAAACATGGTTTCTTGTAAACTTATTCACTCTCATTAAGTTTGTTTCTTGATTGTAACCTCTATTGTTGTCTAAGTAGGTAAACACTCTTCGTTTGAGTTTCATGTTCAACAAATTTGTGGCTTTGACGGACATTAATTAGCTTTTGACTTCCGTAGAAACTTAAAGCTCTTGCAACTCACAAAGTTGGTGCTCTTGAGTCTAGATTCTATTAACAATTTGATGAAAATACTATGCAGGTGTATCATCATCATTAAAAAGAACTTAGCTCTTGTCGGTGCAATGATGCGACTCTATGATACAACTCTCTGTGCAGGTATACACATACAAAACTTTAATTTCGAATAGAGTTTCTTTCTGCCTTTTCAGGGCGATGAGAAAATATATTTTCAATAACCGTACTTACTACTAATTAGTGGTACAGCGCTATTAGTAGTTATAAGGGTATAACCTAAGAATAATCATACTAATTTGTAGTTTATACCTGGTATAACTTTATACCATGTTTAGATGGCTTTTTTTCAGATTCTCTGAACAAAACAGTCGTATGTATCAAACCACCTTTATTGCACAACTCATACTCGTAACTCTGTTAAGAATGCCGTACGTAGCGAGCATTAACGCAACATAAAAACACAATGTATGGAACATAAGTCTTTATGATACTCAGGAGATATGAAATACTAACTTGCAAATGAAAGCTTTTTTTTTAGATTTAAATATGAAGGTATAACTTATCTATTTATTCAGTGTCTTTGAGGCGCACTTATAATCCTTATACCACACTGGTTCGAAAGAACTAGTGACACGAGAAGAAGAAGCCGGTAACATTCACTAGTAAATGCCTCTTCTCTTTCACTATTCTTCTGGTGATTTCAAAGAATCCACTGCTCTCTTACCACCCCACAATATTGTTTGACCATCGAGTTGGTCTGCCTCGAGGTAAAGAGAAAATGACAATTATTGGGAGACAAAAATATCGACCGTGCGTTTTTTTTTTCTAACATTCCAGCATTTAAATCCATTACTATTACCAACATTTATTAAATTTCCAAATAAAATCCAAACATATTTATAAGTTGGATTGGAATAGAATTGAAAGTCACTTGGTAGAAAGTTAATAATAGAATTTAAATACACGCAATTCCTTAGGTGTGAACCAGCTAAAGTTCATCTCGATCCTCGCATCTGAAACTGTCAAAATGCAAATCATTATCCCGCGGCACTCTTCTCAAAGCTGCTCCAGCGAGCGTCTCCAAGCGCCCTTAACATATTTAGGAACGTTTGCGACGCACGGACTTTTGAATTTTTCCCCTTCGTAGACGCTAGGCGGCGTGTTTTGAAAGTGCTTTTTTAATTCTTTAATATTTTTTGTTTAAATACTGACCGTACTTGGGTATTGTATTTTTTTTCATAGGTACAGGGTGTGGCAAAATTTTACCGCATTGAGGGCTTTTCTTTTGTAGTTAGAAGGTTTTCTTCGATTAGGAAACTATAAACTGCATTTTTTAATTTTGGAAAAAAAATACCTACAGTCGGCCTAGAACATGACATATTGTGTCAAATACAGCCGAATATAATAACCTCCTCCTTTTTTTTAAGTCGGTTAAAAAACATATTAGTCTCAATCGACGCTATTTCCCACCAGGAACACTTTTCCCAAACCAACTTGCCAAATCAAATTGGAAGTTTTTGCAAAAAATCATTTTCTATCAAATCTATGAAATATCTTATCGATATAATATAGTATCGTATCGATGCGGCGTGGCGCGGCGAGTCTGCCCTACGTGCGTGCGAATCATCCTACATAGTTAACGTCAAATCATACATAGTGTCAAAATTCGCAAAAATTCTGATCGTGTTCGATTCAATTCGCGCCGCGCCACTGCGCACCGGTGACGTAGGACACTTCAATAGTAAATCGACTGTTTGTTGTTTCCGCACCGCACCGCACCGCGCCGCTTCGCGTACGCGTCGAGACCACGTAAGACGCAGTGTAAGTCATGAACATGTTTTGTTCGTTTTCTAGAATTCCCGTATCTTGAATAGTGTTTTGTAAATACGCCTCTCCGCCAGGTTTAGTGTACTTTATGTATCTCAGACACTAAATTTACACGTAAATTGAAATATTACACAAAGTATGAGACGCTGTAAGGACTTTCTTGTTATTATGTCAGGATTTAGCTTTTGCGGGATCACTTCCTAGATACATATTAATGGAAAATTCTAAGTTTAGGTTTAGATTATCTAGGTAAGTTTCCTGCTTACGATGTACGAAGGTGATAGAATTTGTGATTTTATTTGATGGAACCTCGGATCTCAGTTTTATAATAATTACGTTTTTATACCAAAAAGAAAACCGACTTCAATGTTTGACTCGAAACGCGGTGTGACTCAGGGCGTCAAGCTGTCGATTCGATTTCTATTTGTGACATGGCTAGGAGGGAAGGTGTTTAGAGTTTAACGGGGAAACTATCAATCCTTCAGGAATAAAATTTATATGGGACCACCTCTGGAGTATACCCTTTCAAACATGAAAATAATTTTGCAAATCGGTCAACAAATGGCGGAACAATCGCGTAACAAGATACAAAAAAAAAAAAAAAAAAAAAAACATACAGACGAATTGAGAACCTCCTCCTTTTTTGAAGTCTGTTGAATATGTATTAAGTGTTTACAAAAAATGTACCTACTAAACATCAACGAGTTCTCGAGTGGAGACCGCGACTCGGCAAACGTAGTGTAGGACGCCCTCCGGCCAGGTGGAGTGACGATCTGCGAAAGGCTGCCGGCAGAAGCTGGATGCGTCGAGCTGAGGACAGGGCGCAATGGTGCGCACTAGGGGAGGTCTATGTCCAGCAGTGGACTGCCATAGGCTGATGATGATGACAATTTGTGCAACACAGTATTTCTTATTTTTTATCACAGTCATGTGGTTCCTTAAAAATCTCTGCCAGCTTTGGCTCTACAGCAGGGGGTAACTTTTATCAGTTTTTTTTTTTTATTCTAACCCATGAGCTTAATAGTTGTATGAAACATTTTGTTGCTAAGAAACAACAAAATATTCTACGTGACATTGTAAAGCGAAACAAATAAAGCCGATATCTTTATTTGTCCAAACCTAAAATTTGAGTCTAGGCAGGGTATTGTCTACCGGGATCGTAACAAAATGCACTTGCATACGTCGTTCCCACGGGGCTACTGCGAACTACATACAAGCCTTTGTGATATCGCTTTGCCAGGGATTTTCATATTTTTGCTTTTTAACTGGATTTTTTTAAAAGTAGCTAATAGCAGCTCAGTGAAGCCGACTGAGAGCATATTTGATACAACAAAAAGTTATGTACTTAACTAACTAGATCCCGCGGCTTCACTTACAATCGAAATGTGTAAGCATCCGTGTACCTACTTACTTAATTTACGAAAGCTTTCTTTTTGCTATTTTAATAAAAAAACTTGCTATACCTATTTGAAGACATAGGAATAACAAGCTGACCTTATATTTTATAGCCAGGTAGCCTTACCTACAATGCCTTAAAAATCCTCACTACATACAAAGATGGCAAGAGGTTGAGAGGGTTAGAGAATTTCAAAATGGCCAAATAATTTCTGCTAGCATATCCGTGGAGTCGTAAGTAAAATCTAGGTAAATAAAAGTACTAGTATTATAGATACAGGCGCAGTAATCCTCCCGAACAGCAAAGGCGGCGGTTCGGAACTGTGCTGCCTCCCAGGAGCCCCCAACAAAGACTTTACATCCGTTCCATTGTAAAAACGTAAAAAAAGCTATTTCAGAGTAGTTTGCCAGAGTAAGCAAATATCCAGGGACATTATCGGACGTCCACCGTTCGATGTTTGATCTTTATATTGGAATACTGTTTTATTGCAATATTTTATGTCAACTCTATCTTTACTGTGATCTCTCTGCAATGGAAACTATCGGACTTTTATTGCTCAGGTTTTACATTAAAGTTCAATGTCTTTTAAAATTATTCTAGAGCACAAAGTCGCTTAAAAGAACTTAGGAACAGCAATTTTTTAAGCCATGGACAAACTAGGCGATCGATTTATCAGACTGAACCCTCCAAAAGAGAGCAGGGTGCAGGAAACATCACGTTGGTTTTGAGTATTAATACATATGAAGGTAGTTTTGGTAAATCCATTGAGCTCACTGAAAAGGTTTTCGATCCCAGTTCAAGATGAAACGGTTGACAAAATCTTGTAAGGCAATTGTGAACACGAAGTTAACTCAGATAAAATATCTCTACATTATTACATTTCTATTACTGCAAAGAATTTAGTAGCATAAGCTTTAAAAATAATAAAGCGTAATAATTCAAAGCCCAGAGATAAACAAATCCTTAGAATAATTTGAACGAAGAGACAAGAGCAAGATAGGATGCACTGGGTGTCGCAAACCAAATTATTAGGAGAATTTACCATATTCTGTTCGTCTATCATTTTGAAAAACAACCTTATTGCTTACGTATTGGGTCTAAGGTTGTGTGGCAACGATAAACGCAACACGAGATCTTTTCTACAAGAGGCTATAACTCTTTGTTTCGTATAAAACGAGAGACAGACGACGGCTCACGTGCTCCTGTTGGAGATTTTCACAATACGTCAACATGCTGCTGGAAAAAATATAGCCCTGTATTAGACTTTAACGTTACAACAGCTGCTTGAAAATATTTATAAGTATTTAAGAGTGTGCAGGAGCCGCCTAATTTTGTAAGCGGGACAGCGAGTGTGATTTGTTCGGCGTGTGAGAAGTACAGAGCTATAGATACACGCAACGTCGTTTACAGCGCCAAAACACTTTTAAACTAATTACAAGTTAATTAAACAACCAATCGAAAAATGAAAAGACACAACTAAAGAAATACCTGAGAAAAAGAGCGAAATGTTGTTGTGAAAAAGTTGTGAAAAATACTTCTCACACAGCATCATCTAGCCCCAAAGTAAGCAGAGCTTGTATTATCGGTACTAGAATGGCTGATAAACTACTTATATACTTATTTTTTTTGTAAATACATACATATTATACATAGAAACACCCAGACCCGAGACAAATATCTGTAAGTCATACAAACATTAGTCCCGCGGCGGGGATCGAACCCGCAACCTTCTGCGTCGCAGGCGGACCTTCGCCCACTGCGCCACAGAGGTCGTCAAAGTCATCAATGTGTACAAAAAATGTATTTTTCAAAAAAATATATTAAGTATCTAGAAAACTTTCACCAATCGTGTTTTAAAAACACGCAATATTAGATAAAAGTTCGAAGTATCATTTTCCTAAATATGAAGGTTGTAGCTTTCACAGATTCTGAGATAAGTAACTACAAAATTGCTTAAATCGCTCCTGCACACTCTTAATAAACTTTACCATGCCTACATAAAAATACCTACCTGTTATGTTTTATCAATATTTATGCATACTGAAAGGGTCCTTTCAGTTTAGAGGCTCGTAACAAGATATGTGCCACAAATGATAGCAACATTGTTGCTATGGAACGGAACAGGATTATGTGACAGAATCGATTTTCAGGCTTTTCAGGTCAGAGATGTTCAAACGGGCAATCAAGAGGGGGAAGAAACCACGGAACAAAGAAACAACGCACATTCTATAGTATGATTACCAGCTGGATACGAATAATAACTCTAAAAGGTCTCCGTCATTGCTCCAAATGCTTTGAAGTTAAAGTGTAGGTTTCTGATAAATTCTACTTTCACGAATTAGTTGCCTAATTTGATCAACGACAGCCACTATACACCACCTCAACAATTAGTTCCGACAATACTCTATGAAGCTATCGACAGTTTCTTGGCAGCAAATATTTAATTACGCAACTCGCCTCGAAGACCACAAACATCCTACGCGATTTGGCACAGGACCATCTTGACTAACCGCTGCTGGCGTTTAGACCATTTAATTTTGCACATCTCGGACACTCGAAGAAAACTCCATAAGCGCCACGGTATAGAAGCTAACAACTTAAGAAGCTGCACTGAAATTATACTATTAATAATGTAACACGGTCCTCATTTGTAGAACAATGTAGAAAGATAAGCAAATTCGATTGGCTGCTAACCTAATAGTGAAACTGATTAACGGAAAATTGGTAACCTTTACCCTTCCCTTCCCCTCTTTAATGAAAATAACACTACCTAGGTACTTAAGTCGAAAAGGAGGCTAAAAGTCAAAAATGCCGGCCAACAAAAATAAAGGTGTCACCACAATCGAGGAAATATCTTTTGAAATAGTCGACTTAGAGACTTGGTGCAATACTGAAAAATACTCGGATTGACATTCCCAATAGTGGTGAGACCTTTTTTTCATTGGCCGGCACTTTTGACTTTTGGGCCCAGGCTTGTATAGAGCTTGAATGGCCTCCTTTACTGGACAACATTACTGCCTTCATTAGTTTATTTGCAACCTGAAATACGATGTTAGGTAGGTAGGTAGGTACTGTGAATTATAAACCAGCCAACACATCTTCCCGTGCACCAACAATTTCAAAATAAACACGCGAGCTCGCATATTCTGTAGTGTCGCCTGGGCTCAAGTTGCTCTAATTAAAATAAACTTGTTAGGCTTATAAATTATGCGATGTTATATTTTGTATCTAAAGAGACTGGAAAGGTTTTTTGGATTCCTTAATGAACTCGAAAGTTGGCAAAGCATTGTTACTTGCGAAGTCAGAATTAAAGTTGGACGAATTTCAAAACTTATTGCTTAATCACTTGCTGGGAAGTGAAATTTTACTTTACCTACTTCTAGCAAGTTTTGATGTGAATTTTGTGAACCGTCGGCGTTTCCAAAGCAAAGTAAGTTTAGTAAATATGCAAATGTATTATTGTATCTTATTTAAGGCATGAATAGTTCGTTTTTAGGCTTCTTAGATACCTAAAAGGTGCCAACAGGTAGAATACTCCAAATGGGTTTTATCGTTCGTTCCATTTTCCGAATAAGAAGAATATTTTGCTAAAGATCTTAGATTTACTTACCTAAGCAAAGAATGGAAGTAAAACTAGATGGTGTACAACGGTAGGTTCACACTATCACAAGCCTATGTGGGTTCCTCAGAAGATAAGGTGGGTTCCTAATAAAATAGTATTTCAAAGATCATAAAAAGCTCTCGACTTTGGCACTTGCACAAATTGACAAATAATAATTCAAATGCCTTTAGCAAATGCCTTTAGGGTTCCGTGAGACAAGACAACAAACCGAGCATAGCGCTCGCTGAGTAGACAAAGTACGGCTCATCCATCATGCTGGGATGACATTAGTATGCGGTGACCATGATCGCTGCAATTTGTGGGACTTGAATCTGAAGGATTGTGACACTGAATCGGCGGCCATTCAGACACAGATTTTGGTATTCATCGAGTTTCCTAGGTACCTACGGCTACTAAGTTTTATAGCACTTGTGTCAACGGGTACCTTCTCTGTATTCTGTACGTTTGTTTCTTTGGCGATAATATATAAAATATTAAATTAAATGCAACTGCACGATAGGAGCCTCTTTGAGGTGCACTTATAATCCTTTCACCATACTGGTTCGAAAGACACAACAAAAACACGACAAGACGCAAGAATTTTTGTTACTATAACAAGCTGGAACGGCTGAACGGATCTGGCTCTTTGGAATAAATTTAGATCGTAACATGGAATAGCACATAGGCTAGGTAGTAGGTACCTACTATTTATCCCGAAAAAGCAAAATACTCCCAGGGACCGACCGACGAGTAACACAGCGGCGCGCAGCTAGTAATTACATTTCTACAAATCCCAAGACATGGTGTCTGCACAAAGCATCGTTTCGAGATCATCGATTGTCTCCCAACTCTTTTGTCCGCGTTTCGCGTTCGCTAATGGACTCTGGAGTCTACGACGGCTTGATTAATATACGGAACCCAACGACGCTTAATTACCTAGCTGTTGTAGCTAATTGTTGGGGTATGCTCGCGTGACATCATAAAATGTCGGAGTCATGTCACAGTCGCCTATTGTAATCGGCTGTAGTGTACCAGTCTTTATGTTCGTGGAATAGAGTGTATTTTCCGTCTATTCCTATTATTTTATAAGTTGGCCAATATTTTCGTCAATGCTGTGGCCATATATATAGGATCTGTACCAAAAAGGTACCATGCTAAATCTATGGCTGTGGCTAACTTATGACAGGTCACGATAGAGTTCTATAAGTATATAATAATAATAATAATAATAAAGCCCATTTATTTCCAATCCCTTAAAATTAAATATTTACACAATGCATTTAATCTTGTCGACTACGGTTGACACAATTATTTTTTATAAAATAGAGTTTGTTTGTAAACGATTTGTTGTTTTCACTCTTCGATTTCTTGGATAGGAACCCCTCTTTGGGTGTAGGCCTCCTCCAGCTTATTCCAATTAGTTCTCTCTTTTGCTTTACCAATCCATTCGTTCCCCGCTATAGCTTTGATATCGTCGCTCCACCTTTTCTTCGGCCGACCCTTTCGCCTTTTTCCGCAAGGGCCGTTCCACTTTGTTATTTCGATTGTCCATCTATTGTCATTGTATCGCGCTAGGTGACCCGCCCATCGCCATTTTAGACTAAGGCTATAGTGGAGAGCATCAATCAATTTGGTCTTTTTTCTAATCAATGTGCTTTTGATTTTATGAATCCTTCTTATTTTGAGTATGCTTCGCTCCATTGCTTTCTGGCAATTCGCTATCCTGGATTTCAGCTTGTTATTGTATGTCCAAGTTTGGCATCCATATGTGAGAGTCGGAAGGATACAGGTGTCCAGCACAATCTTTTTCAAGTAAAGGGGAAAGTCGCCTTTCATCACTTCTTTTAGTGCCCAATATTTTTTCCAAGTTATATTTATTCGTCGGTCTATTTCTTCTTCTTCCTGTTGTTCTTCTAGTGATATTCGTTTTCCTAAGTATATGTAGTTGTTGACGTATTCAAGTGGTTTTCCATTTATGTTTATTGTATTTGTGTAGCTATTTGTCATTATTTTTGTTTTCATTTCGTTCATCTTTAGGCCCACTGATCTGCTTCTTTCGCTTAAGGTGCATATCATTTTTTCTAGTGCTTTACTTGTCTCGGCGAAAAGAACAATATCATCGGCGAATCTTAGATGGCTTAGACGACGTTCTCCCACTTTAATTCCTTCTGTTCTCCACTCAAGACCATCGAAAACTCCTTGCAGCACCGCCAGGAAGAGTTTCGGTGATAAGGGGTCACCCTGCCTTACTCCTCTTTTGATAGGTATTTCAGTTCCTCTTTTCTCTAGTTTGACACGGCTAGTGCTCCCTTCATATATGTTCTTTAGGATGTTTATGTATTTTACGTTGACTCGGCATTGTTTCAGAGCTTCCCAGATTGAGTCGTGAGCGATCGTATCGAACGCTTTAGCGTAGTCAATGTATGCTATGTATATAGGGCAATTAAACTCTTTGTATTTTTCAATAACTTGTTGCATAACATGGATATGGTCGGTCGTGGAGAACCCGGACCGAAATCCTGCCTGTTCGATCGGTTGGTGATCCTCAATTTTTCCTTCTATTCTGCTTAGCAAAAGTGACGCAAAAAGTTTGTATGTACTGGAAAGAAGGCTAATTGGGCGGTAGTTTCCTACATCTTGTGGGTCGCCTTTTTTGTACAGTAGAATTATGTCGGACTTCTTCCATTGCTCAGGGACTTTGCCAGTGTTAAGGACTTTATTGAACAGATGGGTCAGAGGGTGAGCAAGCAAAGCAACGCCAATTTTTAGTGCCTCATTTTGGATTCCATCTGGTCCCGGGCTTTTTTCTGATTTAATTTTTTGAGTTTGTTTTACAATTTCCATTACGTCAAACGGCGCTATGTTGTTTTGGTCTTCACAGAGATTTTCGCCATTTCCAGTATATCCACTTGTACTCGTATTTACCGAGTTGTCCTTGGTGTTGCTATACAGTTGTTTGTAGAAATCAGTGGCGCAGGTTAAGATATCGTTCCTGGTTTTAAGTTCCTTTGTGTTAGTTTTTAGATTTTGAATCCAGTTCTTGTGTGTGTTCAGCTCTTTAAAAGCTCGTTTAGTGCTTCTGTGACTCTTTATGTTTTTTTCAATTATCTTGTTTCTGTATATTTGGTAGTCTTTTTTTATGGCTTTACTAGAGGCTTTAAATAGAGCGCTTAGCTCTTTTTTCTGTTCTTTTGTTTTGTGCTTAATTTTTGTAAACTGTGAACGTCTCGTCATAATGTCCAGTGTAGGTTTACTGAGGATTCTATTTACACTTTGCTGTTCTTCTTTTTGATATGTTATTGTGCTTGATTTTATGACTTTTTCTAGCCTGTCGTAAAGTGTCTGGACATTTTCGTCTTCAAATTGCGTTTCGAGTTCATCTACGTTTTTTTCTAAGTTTTGTAGATATGAAGCGATGTTTGCATCTGATTTAAATGAATTTGGCAATGACGTGAAGGACGCCCTGCTTTTCTTGGCGTTCTTTAGGAGATAGGTAGCTCTGACCAATCTGTGGTCGGACCTATGTCCTAGGCCGTGTAGGACTTCTACATTTGTTATATTTCTGGGTTTATTTGACAGTATGTAGTCTACTTCATTTTTAGTATTTCCATCTGGGGATAGCCATGTCCATTTACGATTGCTCCTCCTTTTGAAATATGTGTTCATAATGGATAGCTTGTGTTCCAAGGCGTATTGAATAAGTTTCTCGCCTCTTTCGTTTCTAGTACCGTATCCAAATTTTCCCAGGATCATATTTTCTATTTCCTTTGTTTGACCTACTTTTGCATTGAAATCTCCAATTACAAGGACGTTTTCTCCACATTGGTTCTGTGCTGATTGTAAGGTTTCGTAGAAGGCGTTGATTTCTTCGTCAGAAGCTTTTCCGGTTGGCGCATATACTTGGATGATGGAGAGGGTCTTGCTGTCGTACTCCATTTGGAGTAACGCCACTCTTTCTGTCAGTCCAGAGAAGTTGAGAATTCTGTTTTTATGTTGTTTTTTGATGAGGAAGCCCACTCCGTATAGGCCAAGTGTTTCTCCTTTATAGCAGAATATGAAGTCTTTGTGTTCTTCGATGCCACAACCCTTTCTTCTGACTTCTGCCAGGCCAAGTATGTCGATGTTAACTTTTTGTATCGAATGTGTAAGTTCTATAAGTTTTTCTGTTGATGCTAAAGATTTGACGTTGAATGTTCCGATTTTGAGAACGTTTTGTGTTCCTACTTTTTGGGTAGCTGGGGGGTTTTGGTCGCTTTCTCCCACGATGACCAGTCGGCTTGGGAGAGGGTAGTTTTTTATGTTTGTTTGTTCTTCTTTTCTTTGTTGTGTTTTCCGTTTGTCGACATTTAATTGCTATTGTTTGTTCCCTGATGTACTTGCGTTTGAAAAGGAGTTAGATCTCTGCCTCATGACATCGAATGCGTTCTTTCTATTGATGGTTGACATCATGTTCTGGTGCTTTTTAGGGTTTTCCACTGGCGGAGAAGTTGACAGCACTCTTTTCCTATTATCAGTAGATCCTTGTTTTTCCTTCACTATTAGTTTGTCTTGCTTGAGGTATGCAATTTTTCCTTTGCTCCTTTCTTCGGCTAATTTAGCTTGCAATGATTTCCTCTTTTCTAAGACTTCCTTCGAGTAATCTTCTGCGAAATGCAAATCAGTACTTTTCTTTTTGTTCTTCAAAATTTCATATTTTTTCCAGTTGTTGACTAGCGAGATTAGCAAGGGTCTTGGTTTATTGGCTTCGTTACTTTTTTTCCCTATGCGGTAGATTTTGTTTACTTCATATTCTTCCAATTTTATGCCCAGATCAGCTTTGAATTTTTTTGATAAATATTGTAGTAAGATTTGGGTCGAGTTCTCTTTTTCTTCCACACCATAAATTATGATATTGTTTTCTTTTTTCTCTCTCCTGAAGTACTCGACTTCTCTTTCGAGTTTATCTAATTTAATTTTCAAATTTTTATTTTCTGCTAGTATAGGTTCTAATTTCTCATCTATTTTTTTCATAATGGAGTTCGTTAAAGTTGTAGTTTGTTCTGAAGTTTGATTCTTCAATTCAATTTTCATTTTTTCGAACAAAAGTTGAAACTGATCTTCCATGATTACGTAGCGTGAAATGGAACGTAATTGTTTTGTGGTAGATATTTGTTTTCCCTTGGTGGCAATACTTTTTGGTATTACGCCTTGACGTAGTGTGTCAGATGTCACAGCTGTCAGTTTTGCTGAATGTCAGTGTAGTGTTCTTCGTGTGCGATTGGTGCGTGAGTTAGCCGTTGACAGTTAAACAAAAGTATGAAAAATCTAACCTCTTGTATCCGCGTTTTTCCATTCACTTTTTCTTCTTCAATCGGTTCTTATTTGTGTAAATAGTTATTCACAACACTTCAAGTCGCCTTCCTTCTTGTATCCGAGAAGTTTTCGTGTTGAACAGTGACTTCAAACTATTTATAAAAGTGATTTGTTTTGGACCAAACGTACAACGGTGTTGACAGTTAGAAAGCCGGAAACGGAAACCTATAAGTACGGAGTTCTATAAGTACTGTCCGGTTATTCCATAGATTTAGCATGGTACCTTTTTGGTACGGTTATTCAGATTTGATATGGATTTGATGAACTTCAGTAAAATCCATAAACGAGACGGTTGGTTTTTTTTTTCGCTACGCAAGTCTACCGATGAGAAAAACAATACTTATCTCTGTTTTGGTCCAAAACCGGTGGCAACTGGCAAGTTTTATTCTAGTCTTCTAGAGGCATAGCATGTTCTAACTTAGGAAACATTGGTTGCCAATTCACGATGTTTTATTTCGGAACCCTGTTCAACCCAGAAACTAATAGATCAGAAGGTCAATTCGCCATTGCTGCAACTAGAGCCTTATTATGATTTACCCGCCCTTTGCCCGTCGTAATTCTTGGCCATAAAAATACAAACTTTCCACCTTTTTTACGTCTTTGTTCCATCGATATTTGCACGTGATATAATATTTCAGTACATAAATACTGAACCTGAAGATTGGGGTGCGATAAGACGTCGTAAAACCTTCATAAACTACACCTGAGTTTTACGGACGGAATCTACATACCTCGCCATCGCCCTTGAGTTGTGTTGAATACTTCGTCCACCTGTTTTCCGAACTTTGCAGTTCTATTTTCAAGGAATTGTTTATTTAGATAATACATTTGAAATTCGTTGGGAAAATATGTTAGAAAGAAATCTAAGGTTAAAAATAACTGAAATGTTTTGTTAGGTCAATAGAAAAAGTAAAAAATAGATTAGATTAGATTAAAAATATATATTTTTCTTTTCAAAAGATTATTATTAAAGTACTTACATTTTAAAACATAACAAATGATTTAAGTATAGGGAATGTTAACAACCATATGATGACATTACATTTGAAACGACTTAATACAATTTAAACCCACTAAGTAGTTTATTTATAACAATATTCGAATTTATAATTATTTTATGTTTATTTAGTGGATTCGCGTTTGTCGGCGTAGTCCGAAACTCGTATTTTCACTCATAAAATACATTCGTTTGTTTGGCTAGTATTGTTCCTTGTTACATTAACAGAGAGCATGATTTGCTCTAATCTATAGAAATAAATAATTAGAAGATTCAACCGGCGTAGTTTAACGACGTAGTTTAATATTACTACGTAATGTTCAAAATATAATTTGCCAACAAGTACAACACTACGTACCTGTGTATGTACAAATTACTTTTGGTTAGTGTCACAGTATCGCTGAAAGCATGCTCCGTTCTGCGCTAGTGAAATGTAACACAGCTGCTATAGCGTTTAGCATGTGACGTCGACCGGCGTAGTCCGTAGACATGAGGTATGATATCACTACGTTTTTCAGATATTCTAGATTTGCGCCTTCACGCGATTGGATTCGTCGTAGTCTGAGAACAAAGATGTATAATAAAACATTTTTATAATTGCACAAACTATATCGATAAAGTAAGTTAGTTCGTATTCATTAGTGGCCAACTCTAGTGACAGTTTTTAGGCCACCAGGCCTCCGTTATGGTTCAACGACTCATTAGTCGATACTGACCAATTACCGTGCCATCTGAAGCACAAAAGCGCTCATTTATTGATACCACTAGCAGTCACCCATCCATTATGTGAGCGAACAGAGCGTTGCAAAACAAAGCAATTATTCACCTGTCTATTTCTTCTTTTAACGTCCTGACAACTTCTTTGTACCTTTCCTTTTCAATAGTTGCATCTCGTTGACAGTCTCTGAAACATAAATTTAATCAAAACTCACTGCTTTACAATCAATAGTAGTTTGTTTTACGAATTTCACGTCTGGGATTATTTCGTTAAAATAAATAATGCTGGACATTTTTCACACAGCATCATCTAGCCCTAAACTAAGCAAAGCTTGTACTATGGGAACCAGATAGCCTCATGACGTGACACCTTAATACAAAACGTCAAAGAGAAGTTCGAATGAGCTATATTGTGAGTTGTGACGTTGCAGTACGTCGAATAAATTCCATCGATGTAATAACTAATCAAAACCACGAGCGATCTTCTTGATTACGCAGTTTTTACAGCACCTGAAAGCCTCCGGTCATGGCTTTAAAAGTACGATAATACACGGACCGGCAAAATGAACGTGCTATCCGAAAAAGTACGTATTTTCGTGATAGCGCACAGTACGTCACCTAACTTCAAGAACTAAAAAAAGTGCTTATATTTACAACGTAAACAACTAACAGTGGTATTCCAGGAGTGCAGATAGAAGTGAAAACTTGAACGAGACTTCGGTAACAGGTTCTAAACTAAAAAAATATTACTAAAAAAATAGTGCAAAAAGTAACTGTCTTACTCTATATACAGGGTGTAAAAAGACTGCTACCGAAAACTGAGGGATTGCAATCAGACCATTATTCTGAACATATTTATCGAAAAAAAAAACGCAACGAAAATTTGACTTAGCTACGTCATTTTATTTTATTTTCTAGTTTTTTGCTACTAGTACAACATAATAAGACCATACCTACCTAATCATTTCATTTATAAAAGAAAAAAACAATTAAAACTAAAATCCAGCAATCTACGTATAAAAACGCGTCCAGTACATACGCTCGACCAGCCGTGCGAGGTCGGTTTTCTCCGGATATAATGATTTCTTTGGAAAATCCTTTTGGATTTGGCTGTGTTTAGGGATGCTGTACCTACCCCTTTCGTCTTCGGTAGACGTCTTTTTACACCCTGTATATACTCTAACACGTCGACCATTGTGACGATACAAGGTATGAAATTAAGGTAGGTATGGTGTTGTCACACTTTTACGGTAGCAGTCACGGACTGAGTTTGATATTTTTCTCCCATCTCAAAAATGCCCAATACGCCTAAAGAAGTTTACACTTCAAAATACCTGTATTGTCCCTCCATAACATGTTTTTCTTTCCGAAGCTGTGAGATGTCGAGGTCTTTCCGGGCCAACTCGTGCGCATAATGCAGCATATGCGGCGGTGCCGATACATCCTATAATACAAGTAAGTTCGTGTTAGTTTGTGGCCAACTCTGAAGGCATTTCAGGCTTAGAACAACATTAAAAATCCTACCTTATTTTAGAACAATGATTAAGGGAACTAAAAAGCTCTGGCACAGACTCCGATACTAGAAAATGTATCTTAAGCGTAGTTATTCAGTACTCTGGATACATACACAAAGTCAATCGATTTTATGCATAAGACCAGTGGATGTTGTCTTTAAAAATCTTGGCTCATGTTATCATTGAAAAATGTGAAAACTGTTTAATGGTCAGTAATATTTAACGTGATCTTTTAATTAGTTACTAAGTACTGTTTGTTTTCCTATGAAATAAAAAAATAATAATAATAGTTGGCGAGTCTCCACCCGCCATTTTTACATGTTCGTTAACATTGTATCGGCGGGTGTCATAGTTTCCCCAGTACCCAGTCCACTACCATCCCACCCCATAGCCCGGTAATTAGTTTTCCATATCCTCAATAGTTCCGCACAAACCGAAGACTGTTCCTGAATGCATTTTTATAGTGTTGAAGGTATGTGTCTCCATCACACAAGATCAAAATTGTCAAAAAGCCCTCTGTGTGTTGGCTTCGGCCCCATGCATGCCTATCAAAAGTGGGACTTTATAGTTCCGTGATGTTAAACTTTGACAAACAAAATAATAATAAAAAGTAAGTGAGTGTCGTGGAACCTCCGTGGAACACTCGGTTGGAACGAAGTTTCAACTTTTGTATTTGTCAATTTGTCAAATAAATTATAGACAAATATTAAAATCCTAGTACTAACAGTGTAACAATCTGGATGTTTTGCGTCTGCGCACTTCGCACTGTGACGTTTTGACCGATGTATGTGTCGTGACGGTAAAATAGACCGCTCTTTTTTCTAGCCCCTCGATACCGTCCGAAAAGGAACTTTGTTCCAAAAAAAAAAACAGTCATCGTTTATGAATAGTTGTTATCGAATGTGAAGGCCCGAGTTTTTAAAAATATCTCTATGTTATTAAATAACTTACATTTAAAAGTCCATGTGACTCTTTCCATACAGTTTCCTCCGCGCTAACCCGCCTTGCTCTGTCGTTCCTTGCACGGATGTAATTATCAGTTTCCTCTAATAGGGCCGCGTATCTATCTCTTTGTGTACAAACTTGCTTCTCTAAGCTTTGGATGCGAGTTTTAAGATCCGATGTGACTTCGTTATGGAAGTCTTGCTCGTGAATCAGTTTCTGGAATTTGTTAATGGTTAATTTACAAGAATAACAAACAAATATTAAAGATTTAAGACTCAAATCAACTGATCTAAAAAAAATTTTTGAAAAAAAAAATTGAACCGACTTCACAGAACACAAACAGAAGAACCTTCTACACATTAAAAAGAGAAAAATAAGAATATAATTTGAAGTCGGTGCCAACTATTCATTTACATCATAAGAAATTCAAAAGAACTTGGGTGCAAAATTGTATCTTGGTACGCTATCGCTCGATTTCTTTTTTTGATAGGTACCTAATCGTATTTACTTGGCACCGACTTCAAATTATATTCTTATTTTTCTCTTTTTAGTGTGTAGAAGGTTCTTCTGTTTGTGTTCTGTGAAGTCGGTTAAATTTTTTTTTTCAAAAATTTTTATTTTTCACTTTTTAGTGTAAGTAAATAAATACTGTGTAAATAAAAGTGTATGTGTAAATAATATAGTAAGCTACGAGTACATTAAGACTTTGCTTATCGTAGCTTAAGTAGGAAAGGATAAGAGAAGTCATGGGCAGACCTACTAAAGGACAGACCGGAGTTCAGCAAGGGGGAAAACTATCAATCCATAAGGAAAAGAAATATTTTGTACTACCTCGGGTGTAATACCCTTTCAAACTATTTAATGTTTGACGCAGATTGTGAGTCAGGGTGTGTTGTGTAGTGAGAATGAGGTTTTTTTAATGTTACGGGAAAACTGTCAATCCCTCAGGAAAAAAAAATATATGGCGCCACCTTGAGAGTATACCTCTTTTTAACAAAAAAAAAATTTTGGAAATCGGTCCACAATTTTCTTAAAGTTCAGTGATTGTTTTAGTTTTACGGGAAAACTATTAATCCCTCAGGAATAAAATTTATATGGGACCACTATAAGAGTATACCCTTTCAAACAAAAAAAATATTTTGGAAATCGGTCCACAACTGACGGAAATATCGGTGAACATACATTAAAAAAAAAAAAAAAAAAAAAAAAAAAAAAAAAAAAACATACATACAGCCGAACATATAACCTCCTCCTTTTTTTGAAGTCGGTTAAAAATATGCTGATGATGAAAGTACCTGTTTTTTTTTTTTTATTTAAAAAAAAATACACAGGTTCACGACTGTATCCCCAAGGTGCGGTAGACATTCTCTCAGATCTTTTTATGATACTTTTTCCAGATCCTTTGAAGATGTCTAAGGGGTAAAAAATAAGTCAGGGGGGTCCTGACTTATTTTTTATTCTTCTTCTTCTTATTTAAGGATTTACTCCTTGTCGGCACAACTGATGAATCCCTCTCCATGTATTGTTTATTATACCTATTTAAATTTTTTTTGATAGTATTCAGAGCTTAAATCCCTCTATCATTAAAATTCTATGAGTTTTTCTGTCGAAAAGTTGATGTGCACTATGCCAGTACTCTCAAACGGTGAAGGAAAACATCGTGAGGAAACCGGCATGTCGTAGAACCTAAAAAGTTCGAAAACATGTGTCAAGTGCACGAAAGGAGCCTCTTCGAGACGCACTGAAAATCCTTTCACCGCACTGGTTCGAAAGAACTGGTGACACGATAAGATAGAGAATAAATTTTAAAAACTGATTTTTAGGATGTCTTTCCATGTTTTGAGTTTTTTTCCTCTTTGTTAATATTTTATGTATTTACAAACAAAGAGTATGTAAATAGTACATCAGTTACTGGTTCCCATAGTACAAGCTTTGCTTAGTTTGGGGCTAGATGATGCTGTGTGAAGTGTCCAGCATTATTTATTTATTTACTAGCTGACCCGCGCGACTTCGTCTGCGCATTATTCGGTCCAGCCGTTCACGCGTGATGGCGTGACCAAGGGATATAGGGATTCATTTTTATATATAGAGATTTAAAATAACAATATTTGTAATTCACCTCTTCATACAACTTCACTGTATCAGCCTTATCTTGTTTTTCTTCGTCCAACATCATTTTATAAGTCTCAAGTTTCTCCTTCAGTACTGCTATCTCGTTCTTTAGGCTATCTATCTCGCTCTTGACCTCAGCACCGCTGTTACTTGCCTTTGCATTTTGAACCTTATACACTTCGAATTCGGTCTTCAATTTTTCATATTCTATTGAACCTGGAAGAAAGTGCATGCGACAGAGATGAGATGCTGAGATGGATGTGTGGAGTAACTAGAATGGATAAGATAAGGAATGAGTACATCAGGGGAAGTTGGGCGTTGTATGGGCATGTCATGAGGAGGGATGAGAGTCATATAACATGACGAGGGATGAGTATGAATGTGGATGGATATACCGGTAGGAGTAGGCCTAAGAAAAGATGGATGGACTGTGTGAATGCGGATATGTTTGTGAAAGGAGTGAGTTCTGATATGGCGCAGGAAGAAGAAGAAGATCCATTATCACTCCATAGATACAATAATATTTTTTTGTTTCAAAAAAATGTCATATCAACTTAGGGCTAGCTTACTATTTGACTGAACTTATTTACATTCTGAGGACTGTATGTATGTATTTACAAACAAAAAAGTATATAAGTAGTATATCAGTTATCTGGTTCCCATAGTACAAGCTTTGCTTAGTTTGGGGCTAGATGATGCTGTGTGAAAAATGTCCAGCATTTTTTTTTTTTATCTATCTATCTATAAGCGAGAGAGCAATAATACTCTGTGCTGTGTACCGCTCGAGTGTGCAGCGAGTGAAAAACTGCACTAGTCTTTCATACTTACATTTCAAATGGATATTCTCATAGCCTTCTACATTGAAAATAGTAGTAATATCGATAGGCGATCCCAGTTTATCATTTTCTGCTATAAACTCTTTCTTGAGTATGTGGATTTTGTCGATAAGAGTTTGGAGATATTCGCTGTCTGCTAGCTTTTCATTGTCAGTCTCGCTTACTAGCTGCCGTTCTGATGAATTTTCTGAAAAAAATATGAGATGTTTTTATATAAGCGTTTTTTTGTAAATCAGCATAATAACATACCTACAAAATAGCATAATCTAGCCCCAAAGTAAAGAGATTGTTTTTGGTAACCACATCACTGCTTACTTTTATACTTATTTTGTAAATTGACTTTGACTTTGACTCTGTAGGTCCATACCTCCAGCAGTCATACTGATGATCTTTGACTTTGACTCTGTAGGTACCATTACCTACAGAGTCAAAGTCAAAGATCATCAGTATGACTGCTGGGATTTTTTAGCATAGTTTTAAAACTAGATGATTCTACTCCTGTTTCTTCGCGACCAATGCTATGAAGAACCCGCTTTGGCACCTACCTTTATTTTAGGTGATCCATCTTAAAACTAAAAAAAGTACGTGAGTGTCGTAGAATCTTCGTGGAACACTCGGTTGGAACGGCAATTGTCAAATATTAAAATCATCAGTACCTGAGGAGGCACCATGCTAAATCTACGAAAATCCTAGAAACGCTCTTCCGTACTAACAATGTAACAATCTATGGACAGTTTCGTGACTGCGCATTTCGTGAAGATTTGACATAATTAAATATACATGGGTCGTGACCCCAGACAAACTAGATCTAAGGTCGTGACCATAAATTTAGCATCATAGATTTAGCATGGTACCTCCTTCGTGACGCGAAAATCAATCATTTTTTTCGTCTAGCCCCTATCCGATACTGTCCGAAAAGGAATTTCGTTCCAATAGTTCAGCTCCAGTAGAATACAGCCAAACCCAAGAAAAACACTTGCAGATCTTACAAATATTCGTCACGCGGCGGGAGTCGAATCCGCAACCTTTTGTAATTACGCTACAGAGGTAAAATGTTATCTTACCCTCAGATTTTCTCTCTGTAGTGATCCCTTCAATAATCTTTCCGTTCAGCGAGTCGCGTAGTTTCTGTATCAGTTTCTGATCGTTCCTTCGTCTCAAATCGTATTTGCCAACAGTTTCGGATAGCTCAGCTAGTTTACTTTCAAGTAAGGCAACTCTTTCTTCTTGACGTGCGCAAGCTTTTCGAGCCGACTCTTCGGCACGTTTCGCTTTTATTTGTTCCTGGAAAATGGCATATGGTTGGTCATTTTTGATAGAGTGGATGGGTGACCGCTAGTGGCAGTTTCAGAATATAGGCAACTCGAAACAGTTAAAATAAGCCTATAGTTTTCTAAGATCAAAACTGTCTAACTACAAAAGAAAATGTAGCTGCTCACAATGCGGTCAAATTTTGCTACACCCTGTATACAAGCTCACAAGAAGTAGATTCACACATTGTATACATATCAAATGTTCATATTTTTTAGTTTTAGTCGCTGGTCTGTACGACAGCGACAGAAGTTCATGAACAATTGGAGATTTGAAAGCTATATTTTCATCATGATTTGTCGGAAAATTGTGGTTTTTTTTTCACAAATAGGTGAGGCATCCAATATAAGCAACCCTTTGAACTTCGAAGATATAGAAGATTCAAAAATATCAAATATGTTGTACTTTTGTCGCTGACCTTACCACAACACTCAAACCAGCAACAAATAAATGCATTACAAAACATTACATAACATAAGTACCTCACGAATAGCAACAGAATGTGACTGCTCTAACAATGCTAATTTATTTTGCAGGCGAACCAATAACGCGGGAGTTTCAACAGTTCGGGCTTCAGCGCGTTGCAGTTTCCTTTGAGAAGCTTCCAAACTGCTGCTTAGATCGCGAACTCTCTTTTCTAGATCCGCTTGTGATGCTGGAAAGCGATATGAAAACTGTTTGTGATGAAAAGAGACGACAATACACACTGCTGCGTTTTATAACCTGTAGTTTTGGTATTATTACTCGTAGCTTCACTTAGTAAATCGACTTGATAAATCAAGCGGAATCTTTCTAAGATTATTTTAGACTAGCTGCGCTCCCGCGGTGTGACCCGCGATCCCTCGGGATTTTATCATTTTTTCGGGATAAAAGGTAGCCAATGTCCTTCCCAATGGGATACAACCCTTAACTATGCCAAATTTCAGCTTAATCTGTTCAGCGGTTTGGGCGTGAAAGCGTAACAAACAGACAGACAGACAGACAGAGTACTTTGACATTTATAATATTAGTATGGATAGTATGGATGTCTAGTAGTATGCTGTCCCATTTAAACATACTCATAAAAAAAAATATGAAATTATTATCATACCTTGAGTTTCAGTTGAGTTCACTACTTTATCTTCAAGCTTCTCTTTAGTTTTCCTTTCACTGTTCAATTTTAAGTGCAGCTCCCTGAAACATTTATTATTATTATTATTATTATTATTTACAAAAATTGACTCTTGATGAATATCTGACTCTCATACTAAGCACAGTTAGTTAGTATTACAGGAATCAAATAGTTGTTATTAATAGTGACCTGGAATAACATGTCTATTCAAAATGTTGGTACCACGCGGGCGAAGCCACGCGCTGTAGCTAGTAGCTTATAACTCCCAGTTATCTAACATATTATGTGTTCATCACATAAATGTTTGTTTTGGTGGAAATAGAACCTACTACGCAACGTACAGAAGTCAAAGCTCTACAGCCGCGAAACGCTTGGCAAGCCTCGGCCATCTTAGCGTGCAAGCGGGACAGATGATAAGTACCGTCACAGCAGTGCAAGCGAGACAGCACGTTTGCGCTTGCCAAGAGTCTAATCGCGGCTTTCCAACAGAGGGTTACTATAAGCTCGTAATTCCAGGCACATTTTTAACTGCATTGCAATTTTGACAATGAAACGTATCTGAAATGACGGCGATTATCATGCTCCAGCTCATTACAGAAACGTCGGAACTTAACATGTTCTCTCGCTTGCACACCAGTGCAGTCACTAATGTGCAAGCGAGAGAACATGATAAATTCCGTTGTTTCTATAATGAGCTGGGTTATTCAAGATTGATATGAAGTTCGAAAACTGCCAGGAAATAAGGGTAAATGTTAACCCTCCTGTAAGGTCAACTTACTTCATCATAGCTGCATGATCGGCTCTCTCCTTCTCCCTCTCTTGTATTTCATATGAAATCTTAGCTTTGAGATTATTGATCTCGGCATAATGCTGCTGAACCAGAGTTTTGGTTTCCTCTCTCATTGAAAACAGCAAATTTTCATACTGTAAAATAAACGAAACTCATGAGTATGAAAACATACACATAATGAATTTTGAGAGAAAAATGCAACAGATTGCTGCTACTGATTTTGTCTATGCGAAATTAATTTTGTAACTGTGTTTCAATCACGCCTTCACAATCCACACCAGCAATTTTGGATGAAGGTTGGATTCAATGTCGATTGTGTGCTGGGATTATTGGTTATTCAAAATGTTATATGTACTACGCAAGAGAGCTGGGTGGAATCTAATACCTATATGGTAATTTACCTTATCTCTTGTCACTTTCTTGTCAGCCTGGAAAGCCTCTTCCATCCGAGCTTTCTCAGCTGACAATGTTGATAATGACAGAGTGAGGGCTGCAACTGAATCATCTGAAACTAGAAAAAACAAGGGAAAATAAAAAAAAAATATAGAAAAGTCCTAATTATTGGTATGAAGCTTTGCCACAAGAAATTTTAATAAGGAAATGTATTACTGAGCCTTATTTTGAAATAACACTAGTTTCGGCCTATGCCTTTGATTGCGTGATAGCAACATTTTAAGAAGCTTTTATGCTTTCCAGGTCATGATTGTTTAGCTGTTTTTATTTGTAGCTGTGTTGTCGCCAGTTCCCTCCCAATAAGATTGATATTACATTAGGTTTTCCTTGGATCATTCTATTGCATTGCCAGTGTCTGTGAACATTATCTTTCCATGGCTGGTTACTGCTAACTGTTTTTATTGCTCTTTGTGTAATTTGCACTATGTCTAATTTGTGTGTGTTGTGTTGTGTGTGTAGTGTAAGTATAGTTAGGTAGGTACTTAGTTTGTTACTATTCTCTACTTTTGTACACCGCTGTTTTTTTCTGTATTCGACTATCCTGTCGATATGGCCGCCCATTGTACAATTTGTTTTTTTTATATATTCTCTGTATTATGTTCTTGTGTACAATAAAGAGTTAATCTTTCTATCTATCGGCATTCATGTATATGCATTAACATTTAGTTTTAATAATACTTTTCCTTACAAATATGAGTTTCTCCGCTTATACTTACCACCAGCCCCATCAATGGGAGTATCGCTTTTGTTCAGTGCCTTCAAACTTATCTCCAGCGCTTCCTTCTCTTTCACTAAGCCTTTGTAAGCTGCGACTACATCTGTTGATAAAGAGTGAATAATTTTGTAACATGAGTAAGAAAGGAGTGAGTGTTGAGATGACGAAGGATGAACATGTTGTGCCGACCACACTTAATGTGGGAAAAGGGCAGGAAGATGTAATGTTGTAACATTCTATTTATGTGTTGCTATAAAAAAAAAGCATTCTATACTTACAAGCTTGCTAAACGGACAGTGTAAGTGAATATGTATGTATAGGGTGGGAGTACTTTTGATCTCAAGGTTCTGTACATACAACAAGTATCATTACTAGCTGCAGCTCTCCCGCGGTCCCTCGGTGTAACCCGATATCTTAATTTTTTCGGGATCAAAAGTAGCCTATGTCTTTCCCTGGTATACAACCTTTATCCATGCCAAATTTTAACTTAATCTGTTCAGCGGTTAGGGCGTAAAAAAGTAACAAACAGTCAGTCAAGACAGAGTTACCTTCACATTTATAATACTACATAGTAAGTAAGTAATGGATGAGTAGGTATGTTCAGATTATACCATACGTAAAAGGAAAAAACGCAGGTATTGCGATATAAGGCTTCAATTGTTTAAACAGTGCCATTTACACCATCAGAGACTTTTGCATAAAAACTAAGATTAGCAACGATGATAAAGTACAGGCTTTGCAGTTAACTTGGGATCGAGGATTACGAGTAGCTCCTCCAAAATCCTTGGTAGATAGTAATTTTCCAAAGAGAGAAATGCTAATATATAAAATGTTCCAAAATGAAAAGTAATACGTACCACGCAGACGTCCTTCGTACCGTTTAATTTGATCAGCTTGTTTTGTTATTGTCGATATCAACTCTTGTTTCGATAGTGACTCCATTTCGATTTCATTACACTTCATAATACACCATCAAAGTAAAAATCGCAACACAAGTCACAACAGCTGTTAC
Source organism: Epirrhoe tristata (assembly GCA_951394285.1). Taxonomy (NCBI): domain Eukaryota; kingdom Metazoa; phylum Arthropoda; class Insecta; order Lepidoptera; family Geometridae; genus Epirrhoe; species Epirrhoe tristata. The sequence goes on from OX596145.1 coordinate 6,948,381, forward strand.
GTCTAGCCAGCCATGTTTGTTTGTTTGTTTACGCTCTCGCTCGCTACTACAATGACAGCAGACAGATGGCTGTCTTGACATTGACATGATACAGAAGGTTTACAAGATAGACAAAGTTATGCCCAGCTGTGCCCAGCCCCTAGCTAGACTTTGCCCTAGAGCCGTGAATCTTAAATTTCTATAAACCCACCTAATTTATGATTGACGATTGAAGACAGTCATGGATTATTACAATAATTGTAACTTAAGCGCCTACCTACACACTCAGTCACACTACGTTGTTGCTCTAACTAAAATTAGAAAATACGCCACCTGGCGGCGAAATTAGGATACACTGAAAACTGTTTAGCTCACAGATTAGGTAGAGAGTTTAGCTGTTGTGATAAAAACATAAAGGAATATTAGAAGATTTTAAGTTAGATTAGAGGAAAAAAACGAATCCCACCCTGTCCTGCTGCCTACTATACTTGCAGCCATAAGAATATTAAGGCTATGGCGTGTTAAAAAGGATAGGATATTAAACACCACAGGATAGGATAAAAAACCTATAGTTTCCTACCAAAACCTTCCAATAAAAGGAAAGATGCCCTCAATGTGTACAGGTTAACTAAATGCCTCTTAACTAAACCAACCTATCCTGTTAAGGTCTCTCTCTAGCTAGGTAGGTCCATAATCTCTTTCTTTCTTCTAGTAGGTAGGTAGGTACTGCCTAGGTAGAGAAAAGGTTCAGCAAACTACCTACCTAGCCTTATGGTTTAAGTGTAAGTAGGTACTAACCCAGACCATAATTTACCTAATAGGTTAGAGATGGATAAAATATACCTTAAATCAAAGAACACTAAACCTTTATGTACCTACTTTCTCTTAGTTTCTCAATAGGTAAGGTAGGTAGTAACGTAGGTACTTATATTATGCACTTTCTAAATAAGTACCTACCTACATACCTGGGTAGGTAAGTATTGTATTAAAAAAAAATATTAGACAAATCCACGACTGCACTGCCAACGCTGCTGTCGTCTCCTAGGTTAGGCAGGTACTTACCTACTAATGTGCTTACCAGGAAACCAGGCTTAGGCTACCAGGAAGAGATTGCTTTTAGCGGTAAGGTTATTTATTTTGTTATTTTCTGTTTGTTACTTTTTTTTGGTGTACCTACAATAAAGTTATTATCTATCTAATGTGCTACTACCTACGAGGTAGGCAGGAACACGGTTCCCTACTCTTTAAGTACCTATGTAATCCTGTCGCTAATATTTTTTTAGATATCTACTAACTGCCTACCTACCTACGACACAAAATCTAAGTTCCTCTCTACGCCTACAATATTATTTCCTCTTCCCACCGTGGTCCGTGATACACAGGATAGGTGCCGAATCAATACTCCACGAGCGTGGTTCAGCGACCTTGCTTTCCAAAGTTCATTCACCCCCAGGAAGCGCGTGTATGGGGTGAAGTACCCCTCGACTGATCTAATAATTTTGGGGTTGGACAGTGTCTCTTGTATTGAATAAGAGTAAAATTATTACAAAGTATTGTTCGCATTGTCAAAAAATTTACAATTTCTTTCGCTGTCCAGCAACTTGTACTCGTAAAGCGTGATTCGCTTGGGGCGGGGTTTTCAGTTTGAAAGGGTATGGATACTAATGGGTAGTCTCTAGATAGGTATATCCTGGAATAGATTTTGTTCTAATAACTAAGATAAATAAACTACCTACCTACTTTCTTAAAAACATATTATTTTAATATAATTTTAAGGAAATATTGAAATAAAACATTATCTTTTTAAATATTATTGCTAAGTTCAATATTTATTTACTTACTATGAATATTCCCTACGTCAGATTACATTCGTTGACATTATTTCAAAAATGAAATGTAAGTAAGCCAAACGCTTTTTCATACATTATCGGCGATTTGTACTCTTTCTTATAACACTAGCTACATCCTAGGCCAAAACCTTACAATACCCAAACCTGTCCAAAGTAATACAACCAAAAATAAATAAAACCAAAATATTTATCATAAAATAAACACTAGTAAGTATGTAATAAATAGAAAATGTTAGTTTTTTTTTTTCATACAACAGAAACTATTCTAAACAAAATATAAACCAGACGTTAATTGAAAACAAAACACTAATGCATAACAAAACGAACGTTAAATGGGACAGGCCCCCGATTCTGCGATGATTTTAACGATGGTATCAAAAGGCATTCAACATTGCTGCTGCACTCACAAGCACAACTAAGCAAATCTTAATCGGCTAAGCATCGTATTGCAAGGCTAAGGCGCAGATTCATATTTTTTTCATTTTAAATGAAATGTACACAAGTAAAATGTAGCAAATTTATTGAAAAAGGCTATAACAGTCAAAGCCAAACACGAATAAAATACCACAAACTTGAATGAGCGATATAAACTTATCGCTTTCCTTATAAAACCACGCATATCGCAAAATTCGATGGTAGGAAGTCGATTAACTATTTATCTTATTGTATAATAATATCACGCTACGTTGAATGAGATGGAGGGATGAAAAAGTTATTAAATCTCCTATTTCGGGTATCTCCTTAAAATTAACAATGTTAAAATCGTGCAGAATCGGAGGACAGGTGTGTTACTGATATCAAATTCTATTATCGGTGGAGACGCAAGCGTATTTGTTTGAGGGACGACACAACATACATAGATCTATGAATTAGTTTGCTGTCCTAAAAAGAAGCCTTCATATCGTGAATGTCCCTGTAAAAAACACGAAACGAACATGGTAGTCAGCCCTTAAAAGTTGAATGTTGGACTTAACTCTTATCCCACAAAAGGTACTTGATATCTTTCACAAGAAACTATCTAGCACCCTTAGTGTGAATGCAAAGAAGGCATCAAGATTCTGCAATGTGGCAAAACTTGAGTAGGTAGAGGTACCTATGTAGTATTGTCTCATTGGATCAGAAGTTGCTTAAGTGTATGTCATTAAACTGTGTGGCACAGTTTTCATAAACAGTGAACTAAAACATATTACATTTCACTGTTTAGTTGAAAAAGATTAGGCTCTTTGATCCTATCTTTTCATACTTGGTGTTTCTTTTTGTTATTTGGATAATTTACTGAATTACAAAAGGACATTCACACACAGATGGCTTAACAAAAGTATTTTTAGAGCATTATTCTTACTCAGAGGTACCTTCCTACCTTTGACTAGTTTTATTACACACCATTTGAACGTGTGTTGTGTTTTTTGGAGATATATTTATATCCTATGTTAACCGAACACCACACGAAAATAATTTAAATAAAATCCTAAGCTAATTATATACTTACTTAAATAAGAGAACACAAATTACTTTTAAATAATTAAGTAATAGGTACTTAAAAATTTAATGTTGCGCAAATTATAACTGACTAGCTCCGCATAGTTAAGTACTTTAAATAAATAATGTTTTTACACATTTATCCTTAAATTAATTAAAGAAAATTATACTTAAAATGCATTGTACAAGCCCTTATTTTTGAGAATATCTCGCCTCTGTGTTTCATTTCAATAATGATATGCATTTAACTATGAATAATTTAACTATTATTGAAATATTTAAAGAATATTTGGAAAAATACAAATCATTAGACAAGGTTATAATATTATTATTACGTTTATAGGTAATGAGTAAATTTATCAAACTAATTGAACTTACACTAATGCACAATATTTATTAAATATAAACACCAAAAATGAAGTTCTATCATTACTATGATGATTATGAGAATAAATTATGTTTACGATGAATTTTAAGTTACTTAAATATAATAATAAATAGTGATTATATGATGAAATAATTAGAGAGACAATATCATGGTGTGAAAGTCAAAAAGTATTGGATTATATTTTGTGCGATGGCGATGATCTATAAATCACTACTCTTTCAAAATGAAAACCAAGTCATCAAAACTATTCAATCGCACTGAAAATCCATTTATTTCAAGAAATACTTTAAATCCCAATTTGACTTCCACTTGCTAGAATACACAATCAATAGCTAATTTACGTGCCCAAATCTGATAAGAGTAAAGTCACATTTACAAAATTCCATCCAATAAAATGTTGATCATTATCTAGGTAATTTAGTCAAATAGGTTAGGTATCATTGTCATGGTCCATTTAGTCATAATTTTGATTTTTGGATGTAGTCAGATCATAAAAATTATGTATATTAATAGTAACATAGCACTATTTAACAAATAAACTGAACCCAATGACATTAAATGATTACATATATTTAGATTTAGATTTAAACTATGTCATCTTAGTAATAATGAGTTTGTGCACATGTTTGAGATTTCTTCTTTCAATACGTCATAATGGGGCCATTCTTAAGAATTAATATGAAAACATGTATGGAAGAAGTAGTCACTAACTTCAATATATTTTTTACAATCAGTCATTATATTCTGGCATCTTTGGTTATTACACAAATAAATGTATTATGGTTGGTATACAGTATTATAATTCAGTAATTGCACCTATTTTCTCCTCAAAAGATGTTGGAATAAATTGCACTGGTTTTAATAATTAATAATATAGAATATTTAGTATAATTTATATAATTATTTTACTCATAGTAAATATTTAATATTGCACTGTAAAAAAGACGATGTCATTATTCATGTAGGTATTATAAACATACCTGTGTATTATTGCTTTATATTATCATACAATCAGCTAGGTATGTGGTTTGTCTTTTCTGCTTGACTTTACTGAAATTCTCCAAAGCATACTTTCACTGACAAGTTCATATTAATATTATACGCAGCATGGATCAATGAATTGCTGTATATCTAATCAAAGATGTTGAATTGTAAACTTTTAATCAAATTCATACAAAAAAGTACTTAAGACTTCATGTCAATATTTTACTAATCCAAACTATTTCAATAAATATAATTGATGACAAACCATGACGGGGTAGTGATCAACATTTTGCATTAGCTATAATTTATTGACTAGACCTTTTGACAGTTTATGCTTGTTTACTCTTGTTTGTTTTGAAGCTGACCTGCAGCACTTGCCCATTCAGTGAATATCCATTCAACGACTGGATGGCAACAACAGCCTCGTCATAGTTTGTCATTGTAACAAAGCCATAGCCCTTGCACTTGTTAGTGGCAGGGTCTCTTATTATTTTAACACTCTGGACGGCACCAAATGGGCCAAAGAGCTGCCACAGAATACTCTCTTCTGTGTCAGCTCCAATGTTGTAAACAAAAATGCACCAACCTGAGCCCCCCATAGCGTTACCTTGGATGATGGGATCAGCCAGCGGTGAAAATCTCTGCAGACCTTTGTTGATTGCGAGCAGTGCTTTTCCCGCTGGTCCGACGAAACGACGGGCAGTTGTCGGCGCCAAGTACGCGGCCAAAGGCGCCAGTGCCTTTTGCTGATTGCTGGGGTTGTTGGCGCACTTCACTGTTATGGGGCCTGTACCCCCCGGGGGTATGGTGCCGTTTAACTCGCGAATGGCGTTTTCAGCCTCGCAGCGCTGGTCGTAGCGGATGAAGGCGACACCTCGCGACGGACCTTGAATGTTCTGTTCCTCGGCGCCAACTTGTAACAGATGACCCATATTGACGTTCTCATGAAGGATGCGTGAGCTGATGATGTTCCCGTAGGGGCAGAAGAGCTTCTCTAGCTCCTGCTGGGTCATGTGCTTTGGGAGCCCGGATACATAGAGATTGGCACCCTTGATTGCGTCGGAACTAGGGCGCGCGTACGATACCTTTATAATTTTATTCTGCAGTCTCAATCCATTGAGCGTGTTGACAGCTTTCTCCGCGTCTTCTGCTTTGTGATAGTTGACGAAGGCGTAGCCAAGGCTCTGCCCGTTGAGGATGTGGTCCGGAAACACGGTCACTTTGTCTCTAATTAGCTTGCAACTTTCTACTTCGCCGACGCTAGAAAACAGCGATCTAATCTCCTCCTGTGTCATCGTTTGCGGCAAGTAGTTGACGATCAAATTAGTCTTGGACTCATTATTACAGGGCTGGATCTTGCTTCCATTTTGCGTGGGATGTTGGTTCGCGTTTACGACGTCGAGTGAATTCATCATCATTTCGCGATAGGGGTTTCCACCGAAATCAGGTGGAAAGACACAGCACCACGAATATTTGAATAAATCAATGAGAATCTAAATAGACCGCAAGTTTCTGAATAGCTCTAGTTACAACACTTCGCGTTGGTTGAAAGCAGGGGAAGAAAATCGATAAAGATGCTGTCCGGCCACTCTTGTACTTATCCTGGTATCGGTTGAACGGCGCAAGTCCCGTTGAATCAAAATACAAGCAGAAACACAAATTAACTGTAGTTTATTAGATCTTACGGAGAATACGAAAGCAAAGTGAAAAGGAAATCAACCAAAAATCTATGCGACTCGCGACCTATTCTCGTCGTAAATTCATTTCTTTCACTTCCTTCACTTTCTTTTTAAAATGTTGCCATGCTACTAAAAATGTACATTCCCATTTCCCAATCAGAAAAATGGGGACACGGGCGCCAACTTGTCTGGGCCTATCAATGTTGAGATTATATTTTTATTGTTTTTGTTGCAGGGTTTCTAATAAAAATACAAATCAATGAACATAATTGTACTTAAGTAATTTTCTATAGAATGCAATTTATGTAGGGTACTTCCTACCTACCTAATGATGTCAGTCAATCAATAATACTTTGGATTTTCGCACTCCACTATGTAAGAATTTGACTAATAAATTGTACTATTTATAAAAACAGCTATGCTCAGATATCCGTAGAAAATATTACTCCTAAAAAGTTCCACCGTGAAAACATTGCGACGAAAATCAATAATTTCCTACATTTTCATTATGATTTTTAGCAGCAGGCAACACAAATGGTTTTGCCAACCAAACAAAAATAATGTACCAACCACGGTACCAACCGTACCAACCTTAGTACCAAAAGTCGTTTACGAAGGCACTCTTGTTTATTACAATATATACAATTTAATTGAAAATAGTTTTTTTTAGAGTATGTGAGTGTCGTGGAACTTTCGATTAGAACGAAGTTTGTACATTTGATATTTTGCTCACCTTGTGCACCACTTTTCGCACTCTGCGCATCTTTTTTTGCGCACTAGGTATGCGCACCATTTTGCACAATTTGTGAAGTTATTTATCAACCAAAACATGTTTTTTGCTTCTCCTGTAACGTTGTGTTTTTGCAGTTATCCGTTTATTCCCCGAAGACATCGCTATGTCGTGACGGTAAAAAAAATGTAAAGCTTTTGTTTTTCTATCCTAGCCTCCATCCTCGATACCGTCCAAAAAGGAACTTCGGTCCATAAACAATTTTGTACCACAATAACCAATGTGCAAGTGATGGCTTAGCACCACAGCACAATTAATTATTCTAATTCGTACTTGGCAAGCAACTGGCGAACTTAAACGCCTTCTAAAAATGTGATAGCAAAGCGTAATAATGTAAAAAGCCTAATCAATACAGGGTATGAATCGTTTGATCTCTTAATTTTTCAATTTTAAGATTTCACCGATTTCATCGTCTATCGGCTTAGGTAATTACTGGGTAGGGTACATTACATAGAGATATTATAGTAGGTAGGGTACCTAGGTAGCTACCTACGAGTACGAGTATCAACCTACCTTCTGGTACCAATATTAAAAGTTTTACTTCAGTAAAACTTACCTACAATGCTATGTAGGTACCTACCGAGGTTGACACCAAGAACATAGGTCAATTCAATAATTAAAACTAATGACAACAATGACGGTAGGTAGGTATCTACAATTAGCTCAAATTACAAAATAGGTACCTATCTATATACCTATCTACCGAAGTACCTACTAACTGTTGTTTCTCGGGAACAATGGAACTGACTCACCCTGCCTTGTGGTGTAACTTGCTAGCAGCAGAGTTTTTTATACTTACTTCTAATTATTTTCAAAAATTTTACTACTTTCATCACTGGAAAATCGAGCTTACTTACCTACATACTTTTATTCCAGTGGGTGCTTTGATAATTATGTAGTATTCTTGATCAAAGTGGGTGCTAAGATCAAAGAATAGGCTTTATAATGTAAAATGGTTTATGAGTAAAAGTTCTATATCCCATGCTACGCCAGACCTACGCTTCGTAGGCACGCCTACGATGTATACCTACCTACGCATCGTAGACCGCCTACGGACCTGCCAAATAAACGGCTCTAAAATTACGATTTTATTTAATTTCGTTGGTAGGTAGAATATGTAATTTAAATTTAATGGAAGAATAAAGATTGGTGGGCATGGTAAGCAAAGTAAAGCAGTCTGAAGACCTTTTGACAAAGAACTTACTTAGCTAGCTACCTAGGCAGGGGAAGTACAGTACCTACCTAACCTATACGATATCGTCTAGCTATGAAATTTTGACTTCATTACTGTCCTAGGTAGATTGAAGTAATTTAGGTAGAACCCATAGCTAGATGAATACCCATAGCAACGACGAACTCTTCATCATTGCCCATAGCGAGCGAGTGATATAAGGTATGATGGTGTGCGTGATGCAATGTAGTAATACTAAGCACAACGGATCTTTAGCTCTCTGAAGTTAGGTGCAATAGACGATTGCGCAGGTTTGGTAGAGTAAGCGAGATAGCACGATTTTTGGCGTCATCAAAAATGGGTTCTGCGCAGTTACTTCAGAGAGCTAAAGAACGATTGTGCGTTTTATACCTACGTATGAGTTTGCGACTTGTACCTTTAATATATCTCACGAAAGTATGCCGAGTTGAGTGCTCTTAGTGCGGTTGCACCGACTTTGTGTTGAATGGAACTCTGACAAACTGAGATAGGCTCAGTTCACATTAATGAAGATTCAAAGCGAATGATAAAATTCATACAATTTTGTTGACGGTAGGTATTGCTTAGATAAAGTTCAATATCTTATAAAATGTATGTAGGTAAGCCTAGATCGCATCGAAAAGACTTACTCCAACATGAATTGAGCTTTAGAGCAATAACATTTAATTTGATTTACCTACCTATGTATTAATTAGTATCTAATAGCCGTATTACACAAAGAAACTTGTTCTATGATAGATAGAACGAGTTCCTTTGAGAAGAATTTCATAACTAAGGCGAGTAGGGACATACCGATAAATCTGTACCTAATTAAAATGCTTGTTATGTTTGTTTTTGTTTATGGGATTCAAATAAATAACCTACATAGAGTCATAGATGAAAATGATACGGGTCATACGAGTGACATGATAGTCAGATAGTAAAATTCATGCACTTGATTATTACGTAGGTACTTGAGGGTTATTTGCGTTAATTTTTTCGTTCGTTCGATGAATATTCGGATGCTTCTTACTACGAGCTCCATTGTATTCGGTCGGTAAAATCAACGTTAAAACACGGTCTAAACCTAGGACCAAATATTCCAAACCGAAAAATTGGCCCTTGAAGTCAGAAATCGCAGTAGTTAAATTATTAATCACCCGTTAGTTTTTTCGTTCGTATGATTAATATTCGGATGTTTCTTACTACGGTTTCAGACTTCAAGGGCCAATATTTCGGTTTGGAATATTTGGTCCTTGGTTAGTATTATGTTATAACGTTGATCTTATCGACCGAATACAATGTAGTTCTTAATAAGAAACATCCGAATATTCATCGAAATTTCGGATAAACTAACGGGAAGGGGAACCCCCCTAGGACTAGATTTTGCGATACCTAGCGAAAAGCTTTTGACCGCTGCGCTGTAGAAAATGGACTGTATTCACAGAATACACATAGGAAGTAGTTGACTGTAGTAAGTATTGATACTCCCCTCATAATAATTTTGTTTGAGTCACGTAAGATCATTTTGAACCAAATACATTCTGGGCAAGTGTCCATAATTGTTTTTTCAGGAAAGTCAGTTTTCCATTTTCCAAGAAATGGATATGATGATGTGCCGTAATGCCCTAAAAGTATTTTCCTCAATTAAATTTCTCTGGAAATGAAAACATGTCGCTCACATCGACATCTGCGGTTCAAGCTCGGTGCGTCCGGTACTTTCAGTACACGTGCACTTATGAACCATTTTATGTGTACAAAGATACGACGTACCTACGCTATTATTCTATAGTAAGTACTGCTTATTTCATGTTTTTCCTGTTTTTCGCCTGTGTTTCTTTATGTTTTTGACCTCAGAACAGTTCCAAGTTGGTAACTGTAGGTACGCTAAGATTGGTGCCTAAGTTCGCTGAAATCCAATTACATTAGGTATGTAGGTACCTACATAACTCGTTTACTCTCGTTGAGTAGGTGTTAGAATCATATTTTGTTTTTGTCTCAAAGCCTGTATAATACGCACAACCGATGTTGGTCTCTCTGAAGTTAGGTGCACTAAACGATTGCGCAGGTTTGGTAGAGTAAGCGAGATAGAACGATGCAACAAAACAAGCGAGGCAGCTATACAACGCTGTTTACGTTTATTAGGTTTATTATCAAATATGGGATATGCGCAGCTACTTCAGAGAGACAAAGATTGGTTGTGCGTATTGTACTTACCTTAAAACGTAATCGTGCCTATAGAGGAATGTATTAAGTATTGTACCTAGTCACGTGTAAGCCAAGGTACAATATTACCTAATCCATATTTTGGTAAAATTCCTAAAGCTATCCGGTTGGTTTCCAACATAACTTCACGTAATCTAAGTCGGGGTAACTCCAGCACCCTCAACCCAGACAGGCGAAGGTTTCATAATCCACCCTACAGCCTACCCAGACTCGGAGTAGATACTGCCTAGTCTTAGTGCTTGGGTATGAACTGATAAAACAAGAAAAAAAGATAAAATAATTACGTTTTTATACTAAAAAAAAAACCGACTTCAATGTTTGACTCGAAACGCGGTGTGACTCAGGGCGTCAAGCTGTCGATTCGATTTCTATTTGTGACATGGCTAGGAGGGAAGGTGATTAGAGTTTTACGGGGAAACTATCAATCCCTCAGGAATAAAATTTATATGGGACCACCTCTGGAGTATACCTACCCTTTCAAACATGAAAATAATTTTGCAAATCGGTCAACAAATGGCGGAACAATCGCGTAACAAGATACAAAAAAAAAACATACAGACGAATTGAGAACCTCCTCCTTTTTTGAAGTCGGTTGACAATAAGTTTCTATAGGTACTTACTTTGTTTTGATCATGTTATCGAAATGTGTTATTTTACTCTATTTTACCGTTGAAATAGTTTATCATCATAGTTATGTAGACTGTATTTAATGTATTTCGATAACCAGCTTAGTTACGACTTTCAATTTGAAGGTCATGGGTTCAAATCCCGGCCGTGCATCAATGGATTTTTCGTTTCGTAAAATTTATATGCTCTATAATTTGAGCTCTTAACGGTGAAGGAAAACATCGTGAGGAAACCCGCAGCTTAGTCAGCTCCAAACGTATCGACGTCGTCTCTCCTGTGGGCGACTGATTAAGCTGAGGATGGTTTAGGTGCTGGGCAAGCCTATTCTATCTCAAACAATGTCCCAGGCACTACAGCGTCCCATTAAGTGTAGGCATAGGTTGCCTCCTGACGCTATTATAAATCATCTAATATAGATGTAAAGGCCTAAGTTTTTTTTTTTATTACAACCGAGTCTTTGCAATTAGAAAATACTTAGATGATGATTCTAGCGTTACCTACTCAGCTCCTCTGAAAGCTCTACATTTTCTTTTATCAATGACTAGCGACCCGCCTCGGTGCAATGCTGATACTAAATATTAGGGTTCAGCCAGCGTTTGCAATGTAAGCGCAAAAAAAAAGTTTTTTTACGACATTACATTAGAAACCTCTAAAACTTTCAGTGTTTCTCTACTATAGCATGTATAATACTTAAAAACCTTCCTCTTGAATCACTATCTATTAAAAAAACCGCATCAAAATCCGTTGCGTAGTTTTAAAGATCTAAGCATACATACATACATATATATGCATGACATGATCTAAGCATACATATAGGGACAGATAGCGGGAAGCGACTTTGTTTTATACTATCACAGACAATAATATATATACTATGTAGTGATATAAAAACAAAAATAATGCCTCTCGGGCAAGAATGAATTATCATTTATCACACAATTCATCTTAGCCTGAGAAGCAAAAATTCTGCATTGTTTTAAATCGTACTCGTAGTTAGTGCTCTTTGGGCCTTTATCATTTGAAGTAGCGGAAGTAGAGTTATTAGCTGTCACACAAGAGAGTAAGAACATACTTAGAGCGTAGGTAGGTACCTACTGTAGTATTCGTGTGCCTATTAAAACTCAATAGGCTCGCTTACAAAGTCCTTTCAAATACACTACACCTCAACCTGTCGAAAAAATATGCCTGCAAGGCATATTTTTTTGGCCAGATCTCGATTCACTTATACTCGTTAATACGAGTATAGGCTTTTCAAAATATTGCTATTCCAGGTCACTATCTACGCCTGTTCCAAGTTTCATCCAAATCGGTTCACTGGTTTAGGCGTGATTGAAACACAAGCATACAAACATAGCTTTTTTATATTAGTGGGATAGTGGGATTGGTGATATATAGTTTACCAACACTACTCTCTATATAAACTCGCATGTTGATTGTGGCTTTACTTAAGTATTCTTACTTAGAGTCACGCAAATTGTAAAGTTACATAATCACAGTTCGTTCTAAAAAAGACAAGCTAACTTAAGCGTTGTGGATCAGAATAATTTATGAAATGAATTTCCAGAAATGTATTACTTAAATAACTTTACAAAATTTACTAGAATCAGTACCTAAAGCCATCTAAGGATCGTTGTGAATGATTTAAATCGTTCAACTGATCACGATTCGATGATTTTCGACAGTTAGAAGCATGCCTGGAATAAATACATGCTAAACATAATTACACACATACATAAAATCACGCCTCTTGCCCGAAGGGGTAGGCAGAGACCACGGATCTCTACTTGCTACGATCCTGATACACAACTTTTGCCTCATTTACTCTCATTACATTCTTCACACATGCTCGCCGGTTTAGGGTACTTTTGGAAGATAAATTACAATAAAAATATTTTTTTTTACGCTTAACTGTTTAAATAAAATAGTTGTAAATACAGGTTTTACAAAGAAAAGATGGATGGATTGTGTAAAGGATGACATGAGTAAGAAAGGAGTGAGTGTTGAGATGACGGCTGGTAGAGGAGAATTGAAGAGCACGTGTTGTGTGTTGTGCCGACCCCACATAATGTAGGAAAAGGGCAGGAAGATGATGAGTTATAAGTACAGGTTTTATTTGTAGATTTATAAAATTCAATCATACAGTAACGTCAAAGACAGACATCACTTTAGGCCTTCTTAGGTCCCTTACTTGTTTTAGAAAGTTGTTGGACGGCTCCAACTAAATTAAGCCACTTAAGCGTATGACTAAAATACCTACATTCAGTGGCGGAGCTAGGTAGCCAAGGGCCCTGGTGCAAAATAAACTGGGGCCCTAACTAAACGGTTTAGGTTTTATCAAGTCAAAATATGCAGGGTGTGGCAAAATGTAAACGTATTTTGATTTTTTTCTAAAAACTTTTCTGGGCTTACTATAATTATTTTTTTTCAAAAATATTAAAATGCAGTTGTTTTTATTTTCAAAATAATCATACCTATAGTTTCCTAAGAACAAAACCTTCCGGACTCTGGGAACTTCTGACTCAGAGTCCGAGGGCCCCTGGAGCATGGGGGCCCCGGTGTACAGCACCGCCTAGCCCTCCGGAAGCTACACCACTACCTACATTCCAACTTAGTAAATAAGTTCTAACTACAACCCAACCAAGGTCAAAGCTCATCCTAGTCTCTTTAATTATCCTATTCATTTGCTACAATAGTAACAAATAAAGTCCCAAGTAAATGCAATTATGGAAAAATACGTTGACGTGTAGTGTAATTACATTAATAGAATATATATTTAGCATTTTTTGCTCAGGCTCTGTAATGGCTAAAGGAATTACAGCTTCTCAAAGATTGTGATGTGGAAATAATGACCAATGGTGGTGGGTACGGTGACCAAACTTTAAGATATATTTCTGTTACCGGTACTTTAAAGCTATTCTGCTTACAATGACCTTACGTATCTTTAATTGTGTCCCGCATCCCCGCATGGATGGAGTTTTTTAGGCAAAGACAATGTATACACTAGATAGTATAGGTAAGTAGTAAGAACTTGTATGTACACCACTACCTTAGCGAGTTCTTATTGAAGAAAATGACTTAGTTTTATTACATTAAGTTCAGTTCAAAGTTTAATTGGACAACTGCGACCAAGAATCTTCTAGGATGCTTTATCGTTCATAAATTGGTGTTGACGCAACTATGTAGAAAATATTACTAGGTACCTACCTATTATAGGTATAATAATGAGTTTTGGGTCAAAAGTACAATTGGTAGTAAAAAAAGAATAAATGTTTAAAAAACTGATAAACTAACCTATAGTATCCTGACAGCTTTAAAAAAATATCATATTACTAAAACTAAAAACACTAACAACGTTATTATTATCCATTGGTTTATGAATCATAGTTTGATAGTTACAAACAGATGCTACCAGCTGCAAGTGTTCAATAAACATTGTACGCAGATCCTAAAGTGGGGCAATAAGTCATTGAAATTGTTAAGTTCACAGAATAACTAGTAATATAATAATTAAGGTACCTAGAGTGACCGTGTCCTACATACCAGAGCAAATTATAGAGTAAAGATTTTTTCAGTTGAATATTATGCTTGCTACAGGTTAATTTCAAGCCTATTTCATCTCAAAAACAATGTCCCAGGCACTACAGCGTCCCCTTAAGTGTAGGCATAGGGTGCCTCCTGACGCTGTATAAATCACCTAATACAGATGTAAAAGGCCTAAATACAGGTTAATAAAACTTTGGTTTTTGGTGCGATGAGCATTGAATTTCTAAACTTGCGACTGCTATGAAAAACCGCACACATTCAATTATTTACCTACCTTTACATAAAATACATACATCAAATTGTGAGTTTAATTTGGCTTTGTTTGTTCAAAAATGTTAATTGAATCAACGGCATTAGAAAATCTAAAATCACTGCTATAGTTTTTTATCAAAGCTTGTCACATAGTAACCTTGTTTTTTTTTCTGTGAAAATGACTTTTGTCCAAATCCTTTATTTAAAAAAATGAGAATCGGAAATGAAAAATAATTATACTTAGCGGCCAGCGCAGCGGCACTTCACAGAGTTAGTAGAATAGTCGAACACAATTACTTTTTTAGAAAATATCAGCCTAAAGCTATTGAAACATGGTCACCCTACAATGACTAACGCTAATCTCAACTTATGTACAAAGGTTTCTCGGTACGCGTGCACCGAGTTCGCACTAAGGCTTAGCAACTGTTGCGTAACTGTGACTGCCAAAGCCGGCATTACAGCTTGGTCACTTTTGATAGAACTCCATACAAAACCCGTATACACAGTCTCATATTTAACAAAAAGGGGTGTTATAGTTTGACCGCTATGTGTGTCTGTCTGTGGCATCGGTAGCTTTTATATGCGGATGCGGTTTTTTTATTTGAAAGTTCTTCTTAACGATAGTTCTTAGACATGTTTTAAGATCTAAGTAAGTACCTAAGAGGGGTATCAAATGATAAAATGGATGGTATCATTATCAAATAAAAATACACGTTGAAGATGTTTTATCAAAAACAACAAAAACATACAGACGACTTGAGAACTTCTTTTTTAAAGTCGGTTGAAAATCGGTGCAGCCAGCTATTACGAGTAGATATGGGGGATTAAAGTGGGGATAAATTATCAAATATAAACAAATTTCAATTAAAGCCAAGCGTTGGGGGTTTTTTAATTTTATCTATTGAAAAGATATAAACGCGTGCCCAGTGCTACGAAAACGCTACGAACTCTGATGAATTTTTTTTGACCATTAAAAATACTTAAGAATATCGTAAGTCAATAACAGTAATAGCCATCAACATCCCTGGCATTGGTCAGCGAAATCCTACTAATACTTAGATAGTCTAAAAAAATCGAAGAAAATCATGCTAAACAAAGATTCTTCATTTTTATACATGCACATCTCTTGATATAACGTGTTCTAGACTCGCAAAGCACATTTGATTCGAGAACTTAAAATATATTAACTCTCAGTTGGTGCGGAGCGACGAGTGTCCATTACATACGTAGCATTATTAGATATTCTCTGCCGGTACAAAGGAAGTTGCATGGGTACAATGCACTAGGCGTCGTGTAATAAATAGTATGCGATGAGGGTTCGTCCTCGCGCTTGCGTGTAAGGCAGTTCCTTGATTTTATGACTTAACTACCGGCCTTGTCATACCATGACCACCCTACAGTACGCATTTCATCACGGTTGTAGAAAATTATTGGTTTTGTCTAATATACTACTACGAACTAGATCTTTTTTGCCCGCTATTGCCCCTGATGTCCCACTTGTCCCGGTTGCGGGATTGCTCGTTATAGTCCCTATGTACCTACCTACTTACCTACCTGTAGGAGGACATAAAAGAAACGAATCAATCAAGTGACAACTTGATTCATACATAAAACTAGCTCAGCCGTACCTATGGGCTAATAGTGGATTACGCAGGCTGATTCTATTACGTCGTTAAATTAACTAAATGTGTCTTCCCTTCGTCCCGTTCAAGTACTCTCCTGGAGTGTGCCGTAGGAGTGGCAACCGGAGATCCATCTGCTTGGCAAATCCAGTCGGAAACGAGACAGCTCGACAGTCTCGAAGACAGTCTATTCTAGACTTTGGACCCTGGAATGCAGGTGCAGGAAGAAGGACCTGTTAACTTCTCTAAAAATCTAAAATAACCTATTAGTCTTTCAGAAGACGGAGTTTTAACGTCATCAGTTATTGAGCTCATACGAATTTTACCAAAAATAACGAGGTATTTGTTATACAGCTACTTGGACTGGTTTAAATGATCAAGTTTCCAAGCTTTGTTTGGCGCGATATTTCAAGTCATGCCTCTTCAAAGTATAAATGTGTAACAAACCTCCAACAAATTAAAGCTGTAAAGTTTTCTTGTCTGAAATTAAATAAATCTAATTAAGCTGCGGGTATTACTTATACCTTAATTATAATATAATTATAGTATACCTTAATTTCCTACACAATAAAGACGATGAAAATCTATTGAAGCCTATCCATTGATACTCGTCCCATACCTTATTCCTATTGTACCTACCACTCAAGCATAATTACAAAGGACAATGAATTGAATAAGTCGTAGAACCTAGATGTTGGTCAATATGGTTGTCACAAAGGAAGTTGTCCTAGTCAGTACACATGTACTTTTTGCACTAAATTTCACAACACACCCATTGTCAGTTCTGCTTCGTAAACAGTTTACATTACAAGTCAATAGAACGGTTATCCTGTTTTCATGTTTTGAATAAACCTAGATCGGTACCTACATAATATAGGTAGGTATCCCTTTCATTTACTTAAAATGGACTCGAAATTCTTGTATCTCAAACTGCTAAACCTTCTATCTTAAATCTTTACAAAAAACGTGACCATGAAAATGAACAAAACCCAGCAAAGTAACTTCAAATCAATCTATGTTCGTATTGTATTCAAGTAGGGCAATGGCAGCACGTGGTAACCACGATTCTTAGTTCTCCATTTTTACGAATACTTTTCAAATGTAGTGTAGAATAAGTATCGCGCTGAGATTGTTGTTGTGCTCCATAAACTTTTTCAACTCATTTTTACCCTACTTCTTGTCGTGTCACTAGTTCTTTGGAACCAGGGTGGTGAAAAGATTAAGTTTCCTTTTGTTTGATACTAACATGTTTTAGAACTTTTCAGGTTCTACGACATGCCGGTTTCCATCACCGTTTGAGAATACTGGCATAGTGCTTATTTTTTGGTTAGAATACTCATTTGTGCGATCAGATTTGAACCCGACAACACGAGCTTAGGATCTTCTACCACTAGACCACCAATGCTCACTTCACAAACACCTTGTTAGAGTAAGCGGCCATTACAACACATATAACAGACCTGAGTGTACGCATTTCGATTGACATCATTGCAATGTTGAATGTTTGTTTAATGAACTCAATTGGAACGCAACTGGTGGAAACAATTACTTGACTTTGTTCTGTTACAAAATCATTTGTAATGAAACTTGCTGCAACGATCAGTTTTTTAACTCTATATCGGTCATCTGCCTTCGTAGCATGACAAAATTCTACGTTAGGTAATTAAAATTTAAGTAGTTTTTGTCAGCGGTCCTTTTGTCAAGAAGCGATCTCTACTAAACAAATATTGAAATAGAATGAAAAAACATCGAGGTTTGACTGACTAGCACCTACTAGTCAATCAACCCTCGATGTTATTTCATTCTTCTTAGGTACTTATTCATTTTAACTTTTAGCATGGAGCTTTTGAGCAGTCGCCTGCAACGCCAACAAGGTCTTTAAATCTATATCAATGGCAAGAACCAGCGATTAGATTTAACGGCATGTTTATGATAATAATTCTTTGTTCAGGGCATGTCAAGTGCACGAATGGAGCCTCTTTGAGGCGCACTTAAAATCTTTTCACCACACTGGTTCGAAAGAACTAGTGACACGATAAGAAGAAGTTCAGGGCATGGTGGAATAACAGACAAACAGATTATGGTGATAAAACTTGCCCTAATGTTTCATTGTGATTGCTTGAATAAGAATTTTAGTTAAAACTTGTAGCTACTACACTTTCCGTCTCAAAAATGCTTTTTAACGTGATCTAGTTTCCAAACGAGGCTTACCCTGGTTTAACTTAGTTTCATGTCCTGACCGCCGCGACCTGCTTTGCTGATCCACTTATACCTAACGATCCACTTATACCGCACTTATACCAGGTAAATGTGAAAAATAAATGAAGACATAGCCTATACTACTAGAAATACTCTACGTTTCTATTTCAATGAAAAAAGTAGATTGACAATGGAGCTTTTATTGTCAAACCAAACCAAGGACGAAACCATTTTTTTTCTTAAAAACAGAAAATCTAAGATTCTCTGGAGCAGTATAAAAGCAAAATCAACAAAGGAAATGGAATTCTTACGGAAAAGCTTCTCACAAGCATTCGCAAATGCCAAAGGTTGTTTGAAATTACCTACACACGATTCCGACTGCATCGTTCTATTACTCACATCGCATATCCCTGGTAGAAAAGCAGCCTAAACAAACCACTCGTCAGTCGTCAGGTATCGGCTCTGATAAGATAATTTTAACAAATGTATGGAATATAACCGTAATTCAGTCAAGTTTTTTATTTTTCTTACGCCTCAGGCATTGTTTGGCCCAGCCGTAGAGGTCGTCGGCATCGTTGGATGATGAAAATCTCTTTGAAAGAACTCTCTACGCAATCGTGTCGTCAACTCTAAGGTTGTAGAGGGGAGGTGCAACGACCGATGTCTACTGTAAACCGCGAACCGTTTCTTGAGGCTTTGGTGCTTGTTTTCTCTGTACAAACAAATCTTTATCTTACAGTGACCATAATATTTAGCTTGCACATACTGCTTAGCTATTTCCATAAGTTGAATGAACTATGAAAAGGATGTGCCTGAAAGTGTATTGCGTTGAATGCTTTCTTGTTTCTGAGTTATTTTAAAATTGAAGCAAGCGGCTCAAACATTATCCCATTATCAAGTCACACTAATAGACAAATGTTTGACACACTGTGAGTCCGCGGCATCGGGATTAGGACACGTGTGTTGTGGCTGTTATCAGCCACATTTTTTGTTATCATCGTTATTATTAACGATAGGTACCTTACCTAGTCATAATACCTATAGCTAGGGCTAAAACTAGGTTCGTAGTTCAATTGTTAGCTAAAGGAAGTTAGTCTTGCAGACCATGTTTGTAATAAACCATACTAGGATAGAAAGGAAAGGTGTCTTTACCCTGCAGTGGGACACCACGGGCTCATAAAAAAACCGTAAAAATACAAATGTCAAAATAATTTTGTCTGTGTTACTTTTTCACGCATAACATATTAGAAAATTATGCTTTAATTTGACATGATCGAAATTTGCATCTCATGAGAGGTTTTTTTAATTCATTTTCATTTCACGATGTCACGGGAAACAGCCAGTAGGTATGTAATAATTTATATACAACCTACCCTAGATATTTTTAATAAATAAAAAATTAAGATCTACAGATGTTTTGAGAGAATCAGCCTTGTTGCATCCCTTAGATATTTAAACATTTACGACGATCCTTTGATAGCTTAACTGATTCTTTTGTAATTTTATGTATGTACGTACAATGTACATATTGTAATAGTAGTTTAAACATTAAATATTGCCCTATTTAAAATGGATTTTATCGCGTTTTTACCTTTATTATTTCCCGACTATGAATTGTGATCGCGAAAGTTTAAGAAATACTATATTGCCTGCCTATAGAGAATATACTCGTATTGCCCTACTTTTTTCCACGCTTCGGCTTATAAAATCGTAAAATTGGGCTGTTGAAATAATAATATTGATAACCTAATTATTTTATCTTTAGCTCTTTATGTTTATTTGATGAATGCGAATAAACATTACTTATCTCGTAGAGGACGATGCGAAATTTGAACAACATCCTCTTACAGAAAAACAAAAATGTTTACATTTGAAATTTTTGAAAAACAAACTCTAGGTCTTGAATGAAAAAGACAATAGCCTAGGTATTATAATTATTTCTGAATTTACCACTATGACTCATAGTGGTGAGTAAATCTACCTACAATTCAATGCAAATTCGTAAAAGTGCGAAACGGAAACGATGTTTTAGGTTAGATAACACTTCCTACATTTTAAACTGTTTTTGTCTTAGTATAATGACTTGGTGGTTAATCACGTCACGTATTAAATGCTAACTTACTTCTGCTGTGCTATTAAATGTGGGCATGAACCTCTATACTATAGACGCTCATGCCTTTATCATATAATCCATATCCGTACTAATATTACAAATGTGAAAGTAACTCTGTCTGTCTGTCTGTTTGTTACGCTTTCACGCCCAAACCGCTGAACAGATTAAGCTGAAATTTGGCATAGTTAAAGGTATCCCAGGGCTACTTTTAATCCCGAAAAAATAAAAAAATCCCGAGGGACCGCGGGTAACACCGCGGGAGCGCAACTCTATAGGATAAAGTCGTAGGTTTTTAGGAGGATTTTACAGTCTTAATCCTGATTTTTTTTACACGACTGCTAAAAAAGGTTCCATATTGTTACAAGGAGCAGAAGGCTTACTTATGCAGTCTGCATGACTAGTTTTTCAGCACTTAATCATTAGATCTAAATAAATCATTCCAAATTTTTTTCGGGGATGGACTGTAAATTGGAAGAACACATAAATGTGCACTGGTATCTGTGTACATTTAGGATATCCAGTCCATCCCCTAAAAAATCTCAATCCGTTGATTATATGTATAAGGTGCTTTCTGGTAAGGCCGGACAAGTAGTAAGTCCGGATAAGTCATGTAACTACTAAATTCAGCAATATGTTTAAATGATGGCAACATCACCGTACTCGTCATTTTGTTGTGCCCCTCCCTACAGTCTGCTTTTTACGCTATGCCCAGCAGAACGTGTGCTATTGTCGTTCAAAAAAAGGATGTACCAAAAGTGGAAAAAGACATGATCCGATCTTCCACCTGAAATGTTCTGTGAGCAATTTGGTAGGTAATTTTTGTTTATTTTTGAAGTTTTGCTGTTTTATTACCATTTGCGATGTAAGACTAATTGATTAGTACTATACAATCATGTCTACGACGTTTGTAGACAAAGATCCGATCTTTAACCTCTTAGGTTAAGATCGGACATAATTCGCCGGTCTTTCACTTTAAAGTGTTTCTCAAACTTTTTACTTTACATGCTTTTTATTTTACTTTCAATATTCGATTTGTCTGTATCAAACGTCTCACTTTCGCATGATTTTGTACGGATGTCTTGGCTGTTTTCGCCTACAAGTAAGTAAGTTATCAAAGTTAGTTAAATTTATGATGTTTAAAATGTAACTTGTTTTACTAATAATGTTGTAAAAGTACTTACTTTTTTGTTTTTACTTAAAGAAGTATTTGTTATGTTTAGTTGTTGATTGTTATTGATTTCTTGTTTGTTCTGGATTGTAAAAAATACGTAAGTATTAAGATTTGTTGACAGAACGTGCTATAATACTGCATATTTATATTACTTAATAATAATTTAAGTGGATTGACCGAGTTTGGAATACCACGCTGCGTTCAACGACTGGTATTGTCGACGTAGGGCGCAAAACAGTCAAATTGAAGTGGGACTGGGCAAGGCACGTGAGCCGGATGCGCAGCGAAAAATGGGCAAACATCTTAAAACCCTGGAGACAACGCCGCGGACGGCCAAGGAAACGCTGGAGAGACGACCTCGACTCCTTCGATAGTGGGTGGTGGAACCTATCAAAGGAGAGAGATGGTTGGAAATAATTGGGGGAGACCTTTGCCCAGCAGTGGGACAGTATAGGTTAAATAAAAAATAATAATTTAAGAGTAAAGTGCCCACGTACAGACTGAAATGTTCGTCCTATTAAACAGTAGGTATTTAGTTATGTTCAACTTTACATAAAGATTTTTGATTTTTTGCTTATTTGTTTGTAGATTAAAATTTAAGCTTATAATGAATAAAGTTGATTGATAATAATTTTTTTGTTATTATTGAACTTGAAAATGCAAGTTTCAACTCAGAAAACTGACTCCTTTTTTTTTAATTGTCTGCCTGCTGTAATTATGAGTCTAATGAGCCTTTAGATGTAAAAGTTTGAGATACACAAAAATCTATGTTTGAAGCATGCGGGGTAATTGACACATGGAGTTTTGGACATTTGGAGTAAAAAAATGTATTAAATCTTCGCTAAAACTTAAATTTGAAAACCAACTCAATAACAATTTGTACTATGTTTTTTATTAGGTAAGTCCGATTATTTTCCTGTGATAGAGCTTATTCTAGCTGTTACAGAGGTGATTTTATAAGGTAGTCCGGTCTTACCTTAACACGGTCCGATCTTTTACTTGCCATTCTGAAAAATTTTGCTCTGTTTGATCATTCATAAAACTTAAAATTCATTGTGTTTATCTAAACATTACAAATAAGAAATGAAACCTCTGTATTTTTGCAACAGTTTGGTTGCTATGGCGTTGTAAAAGAGTCACTAGAGGCGATACAATAAAATATTTTCTAAGACTCTTTAGGTTTTCTCAAAAATAGTCCGATCTTACCAGAAAGCACCTTACCTAAATATACCATTTGGAGTGACTTAGGTAAGTATTTGATAAAGTGCAGAATTACAAAATTGCAGAAATTGCAGAATTACAACTTATAAGATAAAAATTAATCGCCTAGCAATTACTCACCGCGTTTCTAATAAGGCAATCGGGAAAATCACAGTTCAAGCATCCGCCTTCCAATCTCATCAAGTTCTTGAAATGTGTCTCCTTGTATGTGAACCATGTCCTTTTGTAATCTTCAAGGATTAAATAAACAACACCACTTATAAACCTATTCCCAAACTCATCGATACTCCGGCCTGGTACATTTTTTATCCCAACAACTACGCCATCCTCTCAACATAATCGGTCAAACGCTACTTGTCTACCAAGTGTTTTAAAATGTAAGGTGCTTTCTGGTAAGATCGGACTATTTTTGAGAAAACCTAAAGAGTCTTAGAAAATATTTTATTGTATCGCCTCTAGTGACTCTTTTACAACGCCATAGCAACCAAACTGTTGCAAAAATACAGAGGTTTCATTTCTTATTTGTAATGTTTAGATAAACACAACGGTTGATGTTTTATGAATGATCAAACAGAGCAAAATTTTTCAGAATGGCAAGTAAAAGATCGGACCGTGTTAAGGTAAGACCGGACTACCTTGTAAAATCACCTCTGTCACAGCTAGAATAAGCTCTATCACAGGAAAATATTCGGACTTACCTAATAAAAAACATAGTACAAATTGTTATTGAATTGGTTTTCAAATTTAAGTTTTAGCGAAGATTTAATACATTTTTTTACTCCAAATGTCCGATCTTACCCCGCATGCTTCAAACATAGATTTTTGTGTATCTCAAACTTTTATATCTAAAGGCTCATTAGACTCATAATTCGGTTGTACAGCAGGCAGACAATTAACAAAATAGAAGTCAGTTTTCTGAGTTGAAATTTGCATTTTCAAGTTCTAATAATAACAAAAAAATTATTATCAATCAACTTTATTCATTATAAGCTTAAATTTTAATCTACAAACAAATAAGCAAAAAATCAAAAAACTTTATGTAAAGTTGAACATAACTAAATACCTACTGTTTAATAGGACGAACATTTCAGTCTGTAGGTGGGCACTTTACTCTTAAATTATTATTTTTTGCTTTTTTTTATTTAACCTATACTGTCCCACTGCTGGGCATAGGTCTCCCCCAATTATTTCCAACCATCTCTCTCCTTTCATAGGTTCCACTACCCACTATCGAAGGAGTCGAGGTCGTCTCTCCAGCGTTTCCAGCGTTTAAGATGTTGGCCCATTTTTCGTTGTGCATTTGGCTCACGTGCCCTGCCCAGTCCCACTTCAACTTGACTGTTTTGCGCCCTAAGTGTACAATACCAGTCGTTGAACGCAGCGTGGTATTCCAAACTCGGTCAATCCACTTAAATTATTATTAAGTAATATAAATATGCAGTATTATAGCACGTTCTGTCAACAAATCTTAATACTTACGTATTTTATACAATCCAGAACAAACAAGAAATCAATAACAATCAACAACTAAACATAACAAATACTTCTTTAAGTAAAAACAAAAAAGTAAGTACTTTTACAACATTATTAGTAAAACAAGTTACATTTTAAACATCATAAATTTAGGTAAGTAACTTTGATAACTTACTTACTTGTAGGCTAAAACAGCCAAGACATCCGTATAAAAGCTTGCGAAAGTGAGACGTTTGATACAGACAAATCGAATATTGAAAGTAAAATGTAAAGTAAAAAGTTTGAGAAACACTTTAAAGTGAAAGACCGGCGGATTATGTCCGATCTTAACCTACGAGTTTAAAGATCGGATCTTTGTCTACAAACGTCGTAGACATGATTGTATAGTACTAATCAATTAGTCTTACATCGCAAATGGTAATAAAACAGCAAAACTTCAAAAATAAACAAAAATTACCTACCAAATTGCTCACAGAACGTTTCAGGTGGAAGATCGGATCATGTCTTTTTCCACTTTTGGTACATCCTTTTTTTGAACGACAATAGCACACGTTCTGCTGGGCATAGCGTAAAAAGCAGACTGTAGGGAGGGGCACAACAAAATGGCGCGTACGGTGATGTTGCCATCATTTAAAAATATTGCTGAATTTAGTAGTTACATGACGTATCCGGACTTACTACTTGTCCGGTCTTACCAGAAAGCACCTTATTTTATCTTACCTTAGTTTAAGCCATGTTTAACAGGGGTTTGAACTGAGATACTTATACAAAAATTATAATGATATACTGTCAACTGAGATACCTATACAACAAGCCCGTAGACCCTGCTACAAAAAACCCTCGCCACTTCTACAAAAATTAGACATAAGGAAGTTAGATCCCCACATCAGCTAGAAAAGAGCTGATGATTTTCAAATGGCTGAACAGATTGAGAAACATGGCTAAGAACACTCGGGATAAAGTTATCTATGAAACAAAAAAAAACTAAATGAAAATCGGTTCATCCGTTTGGGAGCTACGATACCACAGACAGATACACAGACACGTTAAACTTATAACACCCCTCCCTTTTTGTGTCGGGGGATAAAAATTAGAATGATTTACGATAATACATTTCTGATGCTATTTCGTTTTCAGCCGAAACCTTCTGAGCTATTCACGTTGGGTCATTTCAAATGTTCTTCAAGCTACACATAAACGAAATGACCCTAATACCTAGAATGCGGGAAATAGGAAAATGGCTATGGAAAAATCCAAGCAACCAACAAATCCTAAGCGAACACAACATCAGCGTATCGTTTCAATGACGATCAAAGTCCTAACTACTTCCGCTTCGTCCCAGATAAATGATTTGTTTCTCTGTTTTACATACAGGGTGTAACATTTAGGACGGTCGGTATGGGAAAGTCAGTAAATGTTACTATGAAACATGATGTCTAAAATTAATAAAAGCATTTTTGCCGTTTTCATTTTTACTAAAATCGATGACATGGTTCCTAAGAACAGATCTTCGTATGTCTTATAGTTTTAGACTTTTCCATACTGACCGTTCTAAATGTTATACACCCTGTATATATACAATATTAGTAAATAATAATAAATATAGCATTCTTCTTGTCACTTGAAACTCATCCCTCATTATGTTATAACAAAGCCTAAAAATATTTATTCATTGGAACCATCATTATCATACATTTAGTGTGCCTATAGCCTTTCATCCGCCTTCCTTAGATTTATTAAAATTCAAGATATATCTACATATTTGAATCATAAAAAGGTCAAGTAGGCATTAGAACATTTAGAACGTGAAACAACCAAACTTTCGCTAAAATAATAATATACGATAATAAGATATACGAGTATAACACCTTGGTTCCTATTAGTATAGACATAACTTCGAAGCACACACGGACGGATGGCCACTAGAGGAGAGCGGGGCTGAAAGTGCCAATTTTGATAAATCACTTAAAAAAACTATCAAAATGAAATCGTGCATTCTCAATTTCTTTAACACTTATGTTAAATTTATTGTAGTTTTCGAATTTAAATTAATAATTGGCTATTTTGCAATAGTTTTTTTGTGACATTGAAATTAGTGCAACGAGACCTTGAGGCACAATTGACCCCGTCGTGGGGCGGGTTGTGCCAATGCTGAGGTTGGTTGTGCCGTTCTAAAAGTGGATATTTTATATAAAAAATAATGGTGTTTAAATATAAAATAAGACAAAAACTGTTATATTTAAGCTATTTCTTTATATAAAAAAAATACTCCTTACATTCACAATGTTTTTCTAATTAAACTATTACTAAACTACCTGACATAGATAACAACAAAAACAATCAACATTTTTCTTCTTTCTTAACTAAAAAACTCAACATAACTTATAATTTGCACTATCAGAGAGATCAATTTTCATTTTTAAGTGTTATAATAATTATACATTTTTTTATTATGTATATTTATTATATTATACACTATACATTTGTTGATTTTCTTAATACGCTGCATGTCTTTTTTTCCTTCCCAGCTACAGTTTTCAATTTACGGCATCAGCAGCTCTTTGTAGAAGCTCCTTCGAAGTAATCCCTCTCTTGGTCTTTCGTTTGTCTGTCCTCATCCTATAATAATAATAATAAAAAATAACGGTGGACTTTTCACACAGGATCATCTAGCCCCAAAGCAAGCAGAACTTGTGTTATGTGTACTAGAATGACTAATAAACTAATTATATACTTTTTGTTTGTAAATACATACATATTATACATAGAATACTATAAGACAAAAACGTAGACTATAACAATGGATCGCTTGGGGTCGGTTGTGCCGCGGCACAACTAGCCCCCAATGAGAGGCACTTTCAGCCCCGTTACTAGTACACGCACTTTCGGTCAAATTTAAAATGTTTTGCTTATCAGAACCTACAAAACAAACCGAAAAGCGATGTATGAATAAATAACCACTGACCTAGTGAAACACTGGCATAAGTAGCTTTAAAAAGCAAGGCGATTGACCAAAAAGTTTAAAACACAAAATATTTACTAACGTGTAGTCAGAGCATCACACTGCATGCCACCACTCGATACGCGTCGCAGCCGCTACTAAAGTGGCTGCCGGCGATGCACGCGCGATAGACGTTCTGAGATGCAAAATAGAAATGGAGCTATCTCTTTTCGTCTTCGAGATATGTTCGCCGGCACTACTTACCCCCGGCACTTCCAACCCCGCTCTCCCCTAGTATAAAGAACACGAAAAATTAATTCGCGCAATTTTGATTTCATTCTTAAAAAAAAATATATAAATAAGTAGGTAACGTACAGTCAGCAACGAAAGTAGATTAACATTTTATGTTTCACAAATCTGAATATTTCCGAAATCCGTAACATCATGACCAAAATTTTTACTAATATGTGAAGATAAAATCTTGGTTCATAAAAATTTGCCAAGAAAAGTTTATTTTTTCCTGGATTTCGAAAACAAAAGTCATTTTAAAAAGTCCAACTGTTAATCGACTTTCGTTGCTGACTGTACGGTATACAAATTGTACAATGTACATCATACCCTGATAGAGAATACAGGGATAAAAAAAGTTTGAACAGTTCTATGACGTAACAGTCTTATAGAACAATTTGGGAGTTACTGCTTTATGTCGACTAGATTGATTACAGAAAAATGTCGCGAGATCATTTCATTCTGTTATCAGAATGGACTGAACCCGGGTCTTGGATTTTTGTAAGTCGATCGTTACTCAAAAAATCGTTACGAAAACAAATACATGCGCATTAACACGAGCGTGAAACGGTAGAGAATTCGGAAGGAAAACATGAAAGATCGAGCAGCTGTATTCTACGATGCGACGATGCTTACATTTTTTGTGACTGATGCCTTTAATCCGAAAACAGAAAACACACAGATCACAGGAGTAAATGAGCTCGTTTTATCGTTAATTTCCAAAATTATTTTTACATTGTCTGTTATTTATTGTCATATTTTCTTTATTTTCTCTTGAAATAATTTAAAGAAAAGTAAACGCTTCATATTTTTGTAGCAACGTGGTTGACGTTAGAACAACATTGAGCGTAGACTGAATGTCTACTTCGCTGCAGATCAAATGTGGATATTAATTTACTTCGGCCTCTAATGGAAGACTATTTTGAGTTCACGTAGGTGGACTCTTCAATGAGACCGACAATAGGAGACAATATTTTTAACTCTGTCGCCTGCACTAAACTACACCGAAATAGGGCAGTTTTTAAAGTAGAAGCTCTACATCCGCAGTCTGTGGGAAAGAGGGCTCATTGCGGCAGACAGGGACGGATACTATGACCGAAATCGATGTTAGAGCAGACGGTATACATTTTCTGTCTCTGTCGCCTCGAGTTCGCATGCACTGAAAACGAACCGAGACTCTTTCAAGTACGCGATGCACGCAACGAACTCTGATGTAACACAATTTCCAATAAAAATAGCACGTTATGCCCAAACTTACACTGTCTTTTAACTTGTTTTGTAAAAGAACAGACTTATAAAGACGATTACGTATAAGAAAGTAATGAACTAAGAATTCGTAAAATAAAAATCGAAAGCATCGAAAGTGCAATCGTATCTATAATAGAGCGAACAATGAGAATGATTGATTTGATGAAAATAATTATGTCACACAATGGTATCGAGGATCGATTGGTAGCGTCGGGTTCACAAACATTAAACAGCTGTAGCTTCGGGCATTGTCGTCTTTGTTCGGCGCAACCCAATAGTACTGGCACGCTCGCGTTGTGATGAATCAGTGTGAGCGACTTCGAATTCACAGTCAGTGGTCCAAGAACGGCTAGTGAGGGCACACTGCCACGAGCTGCACACAGTAATAATTGTTAAAACCTTTGTTTTGCGTATTTTCTAATTGATTTGATGTGTGTGACAGGCGTGCGTGTGTGCTAGTGATCGTGTTGTTAATGTTGACATCAGTTACCGTGGATTTGCCCTGTCAACTTGATACACAGGTAAGGAACGCTTTTATTTTATTTTTTAACAAAAAATAACCTGTGTCGAGTATTTTTGGTTGGAAGATATAAAATAAACAGTTGAAATGAACAAAGAACGAGTTTAACGTAAGTAAAAATATTAATGAAAATGTGAGAGCGTAGGCCTCAGTTATGATTAATTTTAAAGAAATACATAGGTACCTACGTGATAAATATCACTTCAAAAGCCATAAAACAAAAAGGAACGACTCCATAAATGAATGAAATGAAAGTGAAATGAGCTCTGTGAATGATGATGATAATGAAGTTTTATTTATAAATATAAGGGGAGAAACCCGATAAATATATTTTTAAAATTTAATATGGCTAACATCTAATTTTGGTATAAACTTTTTTTTTATTTTTTTGCGCAATTTTTTTTTCTAAAATAAAAAGAAACACTAAGATTTTTTTATCTCAGGATGTCTAAAGTCTACCTATCTAGACATCTTCAAAGGATCTTGAATCAAAGGCACGACCAAAACACATGCATGGCACATTTACCTCTATTTCCGTGGGGGGTAATAAAATAACTATACTTACCTCCTCTCTGAACAATTGTCCGTATCTCTGAAGCCCTTGGTATCATTATTACGCAAAAAAAAAAATATATTCTTGTCAGCAGCGTTTAATATTATTATAGAGCATTGTGAAGGACGCTTCTAAATAGATTTTCCGCCATACTTCCAAAGACTACCACCTCGTAAAGTCCACTAAGGAACTAACAAGTTTATGTTTGGTCACGGTAAATAATGAGTAGGTACTTTTTTACTTACTTATTATTTAAGTAGAGATGTGTACTTTACCTACTTGCTTGATTATCTATCACAAGGTTGTAAGTTCACGTATATCGTTACATTTTTCATATTGTATTTATTTACCTATACACGAGCGGCAAATAAAGGTTTTTTTATTTTACCTATTTTCTGAATCAAGGTTCTTGTTGAGTTATGCCTCAAACTGACCTAGACATCTTGTATTGTTTATGGATCATTATTTATTTATTACATTTACAGTTGTTGTGTAAATCTAGGTACATCTACATCTAGGTATTCGTTTTTTATGTTGTCCTAGCGCATATTCGCTAAACTACATAACCTATTGATGCGCAACCTGCAGCCTTATTGTCTTACTGGAAATCCATTCTCAGTTGTCGTCCAAATAGAGCTCAACCAATCACATAATAGGAAAATGACAATTGAAGTCCAGAATAGGTTTCAAATGTCAAAATGAAGCCCATGTCCATTGCCAGTTGAATTACACATTAAGGCCTGAAAACTACAACGTTCGCATCTAAAGTTCATGCACCATCCCACTTAATATAGCCAAGAGAAAAAAAAACAAAAATATAAATCGATATAAATGTTTGTTGCCCTGATTCGTCACGATATTGGTCGCGAAAGAACAGGAGTAAAATTAGTTTCAGGAGCGGTCATACTGAATAAATGCTTTTTGACTTCGCATATACCTAAAACCAATTGATGTTTGATCTCGATTGATTCTCCAATTTCATTCAATAAAAATGTTTTACAATCAATTTCAATCTATCTGTGCGCATAAGTCTAGTCACATTTTTTGCTCATTATTGATTGACACCCTTTTGATATAGAGCGATATTATACTATACCTTGTGTTAGGTTTTGTTGAAAAAATACCCTTTTATATTAAAAAAATAATTTCAGAAAATCTGATTAATACAGGCTGTTTTTTTTTGATGGTTTCCGTTAAAATAAAATATTTATAAAAAAAACTAAATATGCAGTTATAGTTTTTTATAAATCGAGGGCATGTCTCTAAACTCTCGTATATCGTTATGATTAAAAAAACTTTAAAATATTTATAGGTTTTTAATTATTTACTTCTTAAGAACTCTTCTCTTAAGTTAATTCTACTTAAGAACAGGTAAAACTCACCATTTTGCTCTGCAAAATCTAGCGAAACCGGTTTGCCATCATTTCAATTGTTTATGTATAATGTAGGTAGAAGACCTTCTGCTAAGAAGATGAGTAGAATCACTACAAAGAAAGAAATCTTTATCTGTCATTCATACCTACCCTATCCCATACTGACTCTACAACATTTTATGTACCTATTATTGAATTCTAAAGATTTTCTCTGTTTGAACTTAAAAACTATTTTTTAAGCTTTTTTGGAATGATATTTCATACTCATCAATATACTTTCTGGTTACTTACCAACAAAAAACTTAGGTACCTACAGTTTGCCCAACGGATCTAGGCATTCATGAAGTTAGCCGTTTGTCTTCGCAGAACACAATTTTCTATGAAAAAGCGTTCACTGCGCAGACAAACGGCTAACTTCATGAATGCCTAGATCCGTTGGGCAAACTGTACCTAAACCAGTTGAGAAAAAAGAAATAAGCAAAAAGATGAGTATACAGTCATTTATGTATTTTATTACATTTGATTTGAATAAGTAGTTTCGATTGCATGTTATTTGTTTGTGATTTATGTATGATGTAACCAATTACCTAAGTAAATTCTTTTGTAGCCTTAAACTTATATTTCAAGGTAATTTTTTTATGATTTGTTGATAAACCTACCTACCTACTTACTACTTATAAAATAAAATTTTATTGACTAAAATCGAAAATTTACGACAGACGTCTACCGAAGCCGAAAGGGGTAGGTACAGCATCCCAACACACAACCAAATCCACAAGAATTTTCCGAAAAAACATGATATCCGGAGAAAACAGCGTTTGAAGATTACTGTTTGCTGGATTTTGAGTTTTAACTGTTTTTTCTTTTATAAATGAAATTATTAGGTATATATAATGGTCTTATTATGTTGTACTAGTAGTAAATAGCCGGAAATAACATAAAATGACGTACCTAGTCAAACATTTTTTTGCGTTTTTTTTTCGCTAAATATGTTTAGAATCATGGTCTGATTGCAACCCCTCAGTTTTCGGTAGTAGTCTTTTTACACCCTGTATGTTGTTAGGAAGTTGGAATAATTAGTTACGACACCATTATTCCGTAGGTAAGCTATTTCAGTAGGATAAAGCTATAGTTTGCTAGCAAAAAAGTTTTTCATCCATACTTCCATATACTTAGTTACTATCCATACTTTAATATTATAAATGCTATTGTTACTCTGTTTGATACCTTTTCTTAGGCTGTTTGGCATGGATAAAGATTGTAGGTATCCCAGGGAAGGACATAGGCTACTTTTTACAATCCGAAAGAACGCGGGTAACACCGCGGAAGCGCCGCTACTTACGAATAAAACTAGTTTTTAAGCTGGAAACCTCGATATTTCGAATCGATAATAAAATAAGCACTAGCGTGGCACTAGCAATCTACTGCACAATCTACTGCCATAACAGATTGAAGTAATGTGGTTGGTTACGTTAGGGCTATAATAATAGAGTTGTACAAATACAGGTATACTCAGTCATACACGGCGAGTACGTATTAAGAATTCATTGTTCTGTGAAAGTGAAGAAAGACTATTGTCTTTTTCATAATATAAACAAATGCTATTCTATAGGTAGGTAGAATTATTTAGAATGCTTGTTATTTTAACTGTTTTATCGGCATTATATATTTTTATCTCATAATTAGACGAAATTCATTCGGTGTCTACAAAAAATTATACTTTATTTATTTACTAGCTGCGCTCCCGCGGTGTAACCCGCGGTCCCTCGGGATTTTTTCATTTTTCGGGATTAAAGGTAACCTATGTCCTTCCCTGGGACACAACCTTTAACTATGCCAAATTTCAGCTTAATATGTTCAGCGCTTTGGGCGTGAAAGCGTAACAAACAGAGAGACAGACAGAGTTACTTTCAGATTTATAATATTATTATGGATTTATTCACTTAACCAATACGGCTACATTATTACCCACTTATCTATAGTACCTACCTATAATCAGTTTGTGGTTGAATTGGTTAGTATCGTAAGCAATGTGGCCTAATAAAATTGTCAACCACCCCCAACTACGGTTGAAGTAGCTTATCAATCAATTATATGATTCGTTTTTTATGAAAGAATTTACTGAATATTAACTGCTTAGGTATGTACTATATAGAAGAAGTAGGCTACTTTTATAGTGTAGGTAATGGTTTTGTTTTAATCGATAAAATTTAGCGTAGAATAAAACTCTACTGCTTTGAGAATAGCCATCATCATTATTCAGTAGAATATAAGTCAATCGAAAGCTTACAAATTATGTACCTACTCATACGTTTTTTTTAAATAAAATATTTTAAGTATTTTTAACATCAGATAAAGTCAAACATTTTCGTTCTTGTAACAGGTTTTTATTATTGTTGTTGTTATGCGTTCCGAAATGTCAGTCAATAATTACCATGACAAAAGAACAGCTAAAATACCTCAGAAAAACTACTCGTAGAAAGTTATCTTGGACCTACTACTAAAGATTATGATATGAAAGCACAATACACGGCATAAACTGGAATTGCGAAAGTAATAAGGGTGAAGCTAACGTGATTAGATAACGCTTCATCATTGAATATCCATAGTATTCCAGACTTGAGTGTACGGAAGGCTCATTTATAAGTAGGTATGAAAAAGCCGCAATATCTTTCGGATCAATCTAATGATCCTTTATTGGTTAAAAAGAAAAGAAAATGAAGTCTTCATAATGAAGAGAACCACTTATCTTATAGAATGCATTGAATTTCTCATTATCTTAAATTTTCTAAATGTTTGACATGAATGGGAACCAAGGTCACAATCTGCAACGTTGAACTGCCCTATTAGATGCCTAAATACATTATCTCGCTATTTCCGGGGCTTAGAGAACGTGGGAAGAGTCGAGTCTGAAATATCTGTGTCGAAATGTTTACAAATAAAAACAGTGAAAATGAAAACCTTATCAGGTTTTCATTAGGGAAAATACTAGAAAAGCTAATAACATTGAAACTAATACAACGTCCAACGCAGACTATAATTTTGCCCAACGCACCACCTGTAGGTATAATTTTAGTCCAACACAAAACTATTATTATTATGTAACCCATCTATCGATCTAATCAGCCCGGTTGTACCCACAGCTGATATAGGATTCCTTACGTCACTCTGTCTGGTCTAGCGGTAGGCACTGGTGGTCGAGTGGTAGCGGTCCGGCCCTCCGAGTGGGTACGAATTCGACTGTGAAACAATGAATTTTTCTGTCCAAAAAAAAAACATACCAGCCGAACATATAACTCCTCCTTTTTTTGAAGTCGGTTAAAAATAGATGTGCGCTATGCCAGTACTCTCAAACGGCGAAGAAAAAGGTTTTTGTCACCTAAGAAGGAAACGCAGGCACCTGCGATACAAGATTTTTAATCTTAGTGCAGGTCTCTGCACCTCACTCACATGTACGATACAATCGAAACCAATTGTAACCTAGTAAGTACTTTTTGTAAAAACCATACCTGTAAGATAATCACACCTAATGTAAGTACTTACCTACTGTATTATCTGTACACTTGTCTATTTTTTGGAAAATAAACTATTTATTATTATTATTATTATTATTATTATTAAAAATATTGTGAGTAAACTGGCATGTCGTAGAACATTAAAAGTTAAAAAAAAACATGAGAGCCTCTTTGAGATGCACTTACAATCCTTTCAAAAAAAATACTATAGAATTTTCGCGCGCTAGTCTAACGCAACAAAACCATTTGTCTAATACACAGGTAAACTGCAGATTGCAGACCGCTGTTGGTGCCAGCACTGCACAGGGCCCTTGGGTCATTGGCCCCTGGTCAAGGGAGAAACGACCCTTGTGAACGACCCGTAATAGTGTCATGGCAATTCAATTTCCTTACAAGTATATATAGGAGCATTTAACTACAGGAGTACAAGAATGAAGTTTAAAGCGATATCTAAATTTTCCTTCATTATTTTGTACAGATTTAGCCGCTATTTCATAATTGTAGACTTTGGCATTTGATTTTGAATAATTATGGAGATCTAATTAAACAACAGTTGATACTCGAATTGATGAAATAGGTGATATTACGAGTATAACAATTATGCTGAGTTGGACGCCATTTCGTAGTTTTAAGATATCAATAGTTTTATGTAGTACTTATCCTTAGGTACCAACGTTATTGTATTATTTTTTGAGAAACTGCGAATAAAGTAATTCTTATTCTTATTTATTTTGATAAGATATGCACCTATCTTACTAGGTGATCATACGAGAACGTGTTACGTTACGTACCAAAGGTAAAAAAATTCATAAGAAATCGTGATCAAGGTAAGATTTGCTTAGATTCAATCATTTTTTATCAATATGATAAAGCATTGATTGAACTAAATACGGATAAAGTAATATATACCCCTACGATTTGTGACGTAGGTGTCTACTTCAAGTACATTCGAAAGTAAAATAACAAAAAGCTTTATTTTATAATGAATAATTTTTAAATGGGCTCAAATATTATTTGTTTTTATTTTGGTAGACTTCGCACCATAAATTATCTCTGATGTGGATAAACCCGATTAAGCTGAGGAGATGCTACGGTACGCTTGCAACGTCTAAGCCATCCTTCAGCTTTATTGGCATTATTCTCAAGAACATAGCCAATACGTGTTCAGCTGACTAAATCAAACTTGCCAAGAAATGACATTCAAAATTGTAGATGGTTTATGTTGGTCAGCTTAGTCAGCTCCACACGTATTGACGTTGTATTTCCTTTGGGCAAGGCTGATTAAGCTGAGAGGATGGTTTAGGTGCTGGGCAAGCCTGTTCCATCTCAAACATTGTCCCAGGCACTGCAACGTCCCGTTAAGTGATGCCTAACTTAACGGGACGCTGCAGTGCCTGGTTATCTCCTGATGCTGTATAATGATCTAATATAAATGTACAAGCCTAAATTTTTGTGTTGGTATTCGTAATATCTTCAATAGAAATACAGATATTATAAGTATAAGCTGTATTACGAAACAAGCAGATAGCGCGCCGCATCTGGATGAGGTTAGTTTAATACAGGACCGTAAAAAGTGGCATAAACACGGACAGGCTTATACGGAACCGTAAACAGTGTAGTGTAACATAGGTTGTTAGCGCAGATGGTTCTAAGACGATTTTTCCGAACCGGCCAAGAAATACTCGCTTCCTTAAAACCCCCTGAAAATATCACCTGTGACATACCCCGTCCACCCCTAAATTTTTGATTGTTGGCTAATAATAGTACCACTACCTATACTTGTGTATTTTTTACTCGACTGTACGGCTCAGGATTAACGTCTGATAACACTGTCGGTCTTCGACCATCGTAAGTATTCGAGTATCGTTTGATTTCGTCATCGTTCATTACAATGTTGATATCTAGGTACTATGTGGTTTATCAGATCAGTGACACAGAAGTAAGCTCCGTTTTTATTATAATTAGCGCTATAATAAAGCTTTTATAGGACTTGAATACCTAATGTATTAAAAGCTTGACCTCGTACTTTGAGATTTGAATACCAGTTTGCTGACAACATTAGGTACTTTTACCTATTTAAAACATTTTTGTGTTGCTGATTGTTACGAACATTTTTTAAAAATGTTGAGACATTTTTGTGTGGTGCTAATACCTGATTTGGAAGTTCGTAGAAACCTGTTGTCCGTTCATTATTCAAGAAACTGTGGTAAAACAATTTAGTAAATGCGAATCCCCTCGGGTTATCGAAAAACAATTTCCAGCGCACACTCGCACGGATGGCTAGTTATATGATCCTCCATTTTGTTGTCTAGTTTATTGTTATTGTTGTGATTTTCCGACAAAAACAAATTTTCTCTTTGCGGAAAATTTTGTTTATGGCGCAAATACACTCACATTGTGTGCTTTCTGGACTGGTGTTTATTCAGTTGTTGAATAATCATAATGATTGCCGAAAGAGATTGATGGAGAATAGGTAAGGTAAGGAACGAATTAAATAAAAAAACCCGGATGGCTGTAGAAAAATCAAATTTTCCGTTGCAACATGCATATTATTATATGTTTCCGTATAGGTACACATGCATGCATATGGGTATGTACTATTGTGGTACTATCTAAGCATTTCAAATACTCGCCTACGCACATTTTAATACCAATATAGGTACCAAATTACGTAGGTATCACTAATTATAATTAATCATTGAAAAATTACTATCGAGTTACCAGCCGACAATCTTTTAATCGTGTGACTATAATTAAGTAGTTTAGCATTTTCAGTGGGTTATAAACAAATTGTTCAAGGCAAATGTCTGTGTAGCTCTGATTTAATAAATACCCTGATAAGTGCAAGTTGGGCCTAACGATTAGACTTTGATAAGGGATGTGCACGAGCGAAGTAGTCTAGAGTTTGGTGTCGTGGTATAAGGACATAGTGCTATGTTGAATTTAACTGCAACTTGGCTTCAACAGGTGATGATTTATAATTATTTGATCACCTTGGTATTCCCCTAAACTTCCGGAAATAATTATTTATAAAAAAAAATCTCAATATTAATGTTCTAAGAGAATTTAAATTGAATCATTCAAATTGAATTTTATAAGAAAATTCCTCGAACAATTTACTTCTAAAGTAGAGACGCATAAAATATTCATGTTACTCAGACAATATATTGTCTTTACTTGACAAAGGAGCTGAATTTAATTTTCTATCGGAATAAAGGGTCGCTTGATAGGGAATTCTGTATTCCGGTAGGTACTTCTTATTTCGTCCTTGTAGGTAAGTACCACTTAATTATACCTACTTACTTACTTAGGCCTTTACATCTATCTTAGATTTATACAGCGTCAGGAGGTAATCCATGCCTACACTTTACGCTGTAGTGCCTGGGACATTGTTTTGAGATGGAATATTATAGGCTTGCCCAGCACCTAAACCTTTTTTTGTTGAATCTCGCCGAATCAAGCTATTCAGTTACATTAATTAGGTCATTTAACGGTTATATGAATTTCATAATTGCTTCTAAAACAGAATTGGCAGCCACATTGCGTGTCTGACATTAATATTTTTTAAATGTTTGTGCTGGTCACGCGATCCTGTGAAAGTATTTTCTTTTTCTGTTTTCGGTTCGAAAGAAATACTGAAAACTCATACCGTCAGTAAGCTTTTTACCCGACTTTGTCAGAAGGAGGGTAATGTTTTTCGAGCGTACGTAGGTATGTCCATTTCTTTGGCACGCCATACAGCCCAAACGACTGGACGGTTTTTGACAATGAGGTGTCGTTGTATTCGTTAGAATTGTGGTAATGACATAATATTTCTTTACGAGTATAACATAGGCTATATAAATTATTTATTTATTCACTGACTGACTACCTAAACACATTTAAATTGCAAAGGGAAGCTTGTCTAAGAGCGGAACTGGGTACCTACTTAGTAAATTACTTTGTGATGTGTAGTGTACCTACGTTTATTATTAAAGCTAAAGGTTACCTACATATAACATTCACTTTGTTATGACCCTAAATACGTTCATCAAAACACTTACAGACATTATCAAGGTCTTTATTGTTTGCCATTATCACTCGTATTATGTAAACATTTTATTTCTTAGTAC
Organism: Epirrhoe tristata; assembly: GCA_951394285.1. NCBI lineage: Eukaryota > Metazoa > Arthropoda > Insecta > Lepidoptera > Geometridae > Epirrhoe > Epirrhoe tristata. Next base: position 6,987,716 of record OX596145.1, read on the forward strand.
GACAAATAAATCGAGCGTTTATTTGATAAAAACACGATATTGCATTTGAATATTGAATAATTATTCAAAATCCAAATGTATGCCTACCTACGATTCATTACAATAATACTTTTTGATATACTTATATTAGGTTATAATATTTTTTAGATTATAAAACTGGCTAAGCCGTGATGGCAAATGGGATAGCGCCTCGACCTTCAATCCGAAGGTCTTATTATTATTATTATGCCTGTTTCGTTTTTATAAATAATCAATTTTTCTTACGGAAGTAAGAAACGTGCAAAATCTGGACACACTACCGGTTTTTCATCCACTTAGTTACAAAGGTCATCAACTGACTACCTATTCCAATTCAACTCACATACATAGGTATTGCTTTAAGAACGTGTGTGCTTAGTTCAAAGAAGCATATTCTTAGCTACACTTGATTCGTCGCAAATTGAAATAACCCCATGTGTACCTACATACATTTGTGTACCATACCATACCTATCAGTCGAAAAATGCTGACGTCAGTTAAGATGTCTTACGTCAGAACAGAAATCAAGTTAGGTTTTGCCATAATCCGTCATCGCCGACGTGGATTAAGAGAAAATTATCGTATCGTCCGTCCGGGTTTTCTTGGGCAGCATTTTTCGTATCTTTCTAGAAACATTTTCTTTACCCTAAAGAACTTATTAGGTAGGACCTAGTCTAGTCAATTAGGTCAACGAAATCAATGTTGCACCACCGAAACCTGATACCAAGAAACAAAATTCTTAGTTCGTAATTCCTAGTTCTTATTTTTAACCGACGAAAAAAAAGGAGGAGGTTATCAAGTCGACGCGTATATACGAGTATACAGGTGTAAAAAGACTACTACCGAAAACTGACGGGTTGCAATCAGACCATAATTCTAAACATATTTAGCGAAAAAAAAACAATATTTTTTTTATTTAGCTACATCATTTTATGTTATTTCCGGTTATTTACTACTAGTACAACATAATAAGACCATACCTACCTAATAATTTCATTTATAAAAGAAAAAAACAGTTAAAACTCAAAATCCAGCAATCTACGTAAAATAACGCGCCCAGTAGGTACATACGCAAACAGTAATCTTCAAACGCTGTTTTCTCCGGATATAATGATTTTTTCGGAAAATCCTTTTGGATTTGGTTGTGTGTTGGGATGCTGTACCTACCCTTTTCGGCTTCGGTACAAGTTTTTTTACACCCTGTATACATACATATGTATACAGGGTGTAAAAAGACTGTATATATTTATTTATGTTAGACCACGCATATTTTTTTACAGAGGAGTCCGATTTTGATAATTCTTTTTTTATTAGAAAGGGTATACTCCCGAAGGGGTCCCATATAAATTGTATTTCTGAGGGATTGATAGTTTCCCTGTAAGCTCTAAAAACCTTCCCTCCTAGCTATGTTACAAATAGTGAATCGTCAGTTGACATAAGTATGGTAATGCCATGAACTCACGTGCCGCAGTACTTAACATAAAATGTGTGTAATTTTAGCAAATAATGCTATTAGACGCAGGTGGAGTCTAAGCGTTATCTGTCGAGGCGATGTGTTGCTTTTCAGTTCTTTCGGCGGTTTATTTTTTGTTAAAATTTTTATATAGTTTCAGTGCTGACTGCTGAGAATCCAGGAACTGAGAATTTCAGACAAAAGTTGTTTAGCCTTATATATCGATTTCAGTTTCATGTATTAATGAGGAGTCCATTATCAGGCTGAACACAATTTATTTAAGTAATTGGATATCGTTATCATTTTGAATAGGCACCTATCTCTTACACTAAGCTTCTATAGGTGCGTAGGTATAATGTTATGATCAGACCATACTTACCTTGAAAAATATCCCTGTATTATGAGACATTTCCTCAGAGCAGTTATGGATGGATATACCTCTAATGAATCGGAAATACCTATGGTAGAGTGAAATAAATAAATAACGTTTTCTCTTGTTCCAGGGCCACAGACCCCAAGATGGTAACAGTGCGATGACGTCAGGCCTAAAGATGGAGTCTAAAGGCACTCAGATTCACCTGCCGCTAACTGGGAGAGGAAGCCGCGGCGAGCTCAATGATAAAGTCACATTCTCATCCAAGTCTCCACCACTCGCGGAGCAGCTCAATAATGGACAACTTTTAGGGTAAGCATTAACCAGAAGAAAACTTAGACCTGAGTAAGTGGTACTAGATTATTTACCCAATTTATGCCTACACTCAACGGGACGCTGTACTATGGACATTATTTGAATTGGCTTAAACTCGATGAAATATATCTTTCGAAATGACATAGGGCTTCGTTTAAAGTAGGTAAGCTCCATATCAAGGTCATCAAATTAGGTTGTAAACGGATCTGCGCATTCACTACCAAAAAACAAAATTGAGTGTTTTTACGAAGCGTGGGAGTAGGTACCGTTCTCACGTGTTATTTACTTCGCTGTTATACAAACAGAGGCTAAACTTATTCATTACTCGTCACGTAGATAACTGTAAGGTTGACACAGACCTAGAAAATATAAACTGAAATTAAAACAAAATTGATTGAGAAACATAAGAGAATCGATTGTCATTGAAACTGCTGGTGGAAGACTGTTTCTATACGATAGTCCTACGATACTACCTATACTTAGCAAAACTAAAAATAAAATACGCTTGTAAATGCTTACCTCCATCAGAATCTTACGGGACATAATGAAGAGATATTCCGAAGTCAAGTTATGTAGAGGTGAGGTCAAGGACAATACAGAATTTATTCTGCATCCGTTCCATTTCCTTCAGATAAAATCCACTTTATTATGCGATGTGGACGTGGAGGCTCTGGATTACAATTTCTTCACCTTTATCTACACTAATATTATAAAGAGGAAAAATTGGTTTGTTTGTTTGAATTATAATAAATAATAAATAATGCTGGACATTTTCACACAGCAACATCTAGCCCCAAACTAAGCAAAGCTTGTACTATGGGAACCAGATAACTGATATACTACTTATATACTTTTTTGTTTGTAAATACATTCATATTATACATAGAAACACTTAATTAATTGAAGAGGCTCCGAAACTACTTTTCTTTACGGATAGAAAATCTGCTCACTGACATCCAATTACGTCGAGGGAACGTAATTGGGGTGTGTGGGGTTGTTGAACACTCGATGACCCACTAAAAACTACCCGATGACTAGCCTCTATGCATAACGAGGGGCTCCGGGATCTCTGGTGCCCCTCTCGCATGTTGCCTTGAGCACAATCCCGGTAATGGCACCCACAGCCACGCCCGGCACCCACACAGGCTCCGAAACTACTGAATCGATTTGAAAAATTCTTTCACTATTAGAATCCTACAGTATCCCTGATGAACGTAGGCTATATTTTATCCCGTGAAAGTGAAGTTTTCCCGAGGGATCGGGTAACACCGCGACGGACAGCTAGTTCATGATATTTTTGGTTGGTATTAATTTGCATTGCATGTTTTTTCAAAGTGTACGAAAACCATCTATACCTACTATAGATTCTATAGTATGTGTATCATAGTTATTATGAAAACCCGCAGTTGGAAATAATGTAACAGCATGTTTACATAAGATCAACAATTTATATCGATCCAGTAGACCTTTTTACTTTGCGTCACATCTCACATTCTAGATATTAATTAATTAATAACATCTAATAGAAATGTTTGTTCATAATACGTCATCAATGACGTCACGTTGTTTGTTATCGTAGTTATGAAAGTAGCATTAAGTATTTCGCAGCAACCTAGGTACATACCTATAATATCATTATTCAAATTCAAATGTGATAGGAGTGATTGGAAGAAGACACGTTGTACCGACCCGATTGACCCGTTAAGTGTATATTAGATATTACAGCGTCAGGAAGCAATCCATGCCTACACTTAACGGGACGCTGTAGTGCCTGGGACATTGTTTTGAGATGGAATAGGCTTGCCCAGCATCTAAACCATCCTCTCAGTCTGGCCCACAGGAAAGACGACTTAGCCAGCTCTCCACACGTATTGACTAAAGTAAAATAAACCAATATTTATTATAAATTTCACCAAAAATAGTTCTACAGAAATCAGTTAGTAGTTTTCTCTACGTGTTTTTATAGATAACAAAGCACATCTCTAAAAACGAAACAATTAAATTTAGTCCATTTAGAGCGTGTTCTTTCTCTCGTTGTAACTAACAAACCATTTCCCGATGGAATAAGCGACTTTTTATTTTCACACCGGAACATACTCTACAATGCAGAAATTAAGGTTCGTTTTTAATTAAACTGGGATAAGGTACCGCAAGCCAACACCAGTTGGAAGGCTGCCAACATGTTCACAGAATGCTATGTTGGATTAGGGATGTAATTGTATAGTAGGTATATACTCAGTTGTTCTAACACTGGGATTCTGAAGATGACGTAGGTACTATAACATAAGTAGATATATACCGTTGTGGCGTTTATATAAACGCCACAACGGGTATGGCGCCACTGAAAACCAGCGCTCCAACACTCTCGAGCTGTTGGAGTAAATGCTGAGGGGTAGCCGTATTTTCACCCACATAAAATTGTGTAGATTTAAGTACCTATTGTAACGTAACTGTTGTATATGATGTGGAGAAAATAAAACTTTATTCTATTCTATTCTAAATAAGGTATTTGTCTATAATGACGTAAACTATCAGATACTTAAACAAATATCCCAAATTTATTGATTGAAGACGTAGCCGAGTAGGTATAATAAAAGTATTCCTTTTTTAGTGAACAATAAATTTCTTAAGCATTTTATCTAAGTAAGTACCACATTTGAGAGCCCAAGGTTTGAAGGAGCTGTAAGTTATTAAATTACACTTTTAGAAGGAAATTTAAAGGTCTTTGTAACTGTATTCCCCGAATTTAAACTTAAACATAGCTCGTTACGAAATTCCGTAAATGCCATACCTATATCAGCTACATAGTTTCGTATTTTGTGTAACTCTGACAATGTTTCGTAATTAGTAAATTCAGGAATTTCAGTAATTAAATTACTCTAAAACAAGTTATTTTTAGGAAGTGACGTCAACAAGTAGGTGCCACAAAAAATACTTTAAAATATAGCAAGATAGAATTACCTACTAAGTCTATAGAGGGTTATTTGTAAAACAAAAGTTGTTGTTTATGATGATAGTAATACAGTCCTGAGAGGTTACCGGTGTTTTACAAATAACCCTGTAGATCTAGATGAGCGGGTGACATGCAGAAAGAAGATTCGAGTTTTTTGTCCACGAAACGAGTTGCACAAATCCCATCCCATCCCCGTCCTAGCCGAGCACACGCCTCACCACAAACATTACATTTTTTTTTTTCTGTTACAGCGGCTCACAAATTAACTTATGCAACGGCGGTGCAGGTGCTGGCATGACGGGTCTCGTGCCTAAAGTCCCCAACGGGTATGGGGACAACAAGAAGCCCATGGCAGCACTTACACACTTGCCGAAAAGACCACCGGTAGACATCGAATTCTCAGACCTATCATACTCAGTCAGTGAAGGAAGGAAACGCGGTTACAAAGCTTTGCTCAAATGCATCAATGGAACCTTCAAGTCTGGAGAGCTAACTGCCATCATGGGGCCTTCTGGAGCCGGCAAGAGCACATTAATGAATATTTTAGCGGGTTACAAGTGAGTACTTTTTATGCATTGAATTTTTGAATTTTCCACTTTTACAAAGAAAAAGCGAAGTGCTTTACTCAGTAAAATATTCACTAGTAGGTACGTTGTATAGGAATTCAGTAAGGCATGGGTAAGGCTAAGCTGAAGTTAGAGACATCGTCTAATTTTCATCTTTATGTTTAAATATGTAAGGTAGATAATCAACCTGAACGGATAATCGATCGGAATGAATTTAGGTCAAATTCTCTACGTGTAACGTAACTGCAAAAGTTTCCCGAAAACTGTTTACCATCCATCCAGTATACCGACCATCTGACTAACAAGTTCCGCAATCGCTGGCATGTCGCCAGAAACTCTCTTACGCAAAAGTGTTTAACAACAAACTTATGTTTCAGAACGTCCAATGTCAGCGGTACCATACTCATCAACGGGAAAGAAAGGAACCCCAGAAGATTTAGAAAGATGTCCTGCTACATCATGCAAGACGACTGCCTTTTGCCTCACCTTTCAGTCAAAGAAGCAATGCACGTATCAGCCAATCTAAAACTAGGGAAAGATATGACACCCACTGCCAAGAAAATCGTGATAAATGAGATACTAGAAATGCTAGGACTCTGCGAGGCAAGCGATACTCGAACGCTCAATCTCTCTGGCGGACAGAAAAAGAGATTATCCATAGCTTTAGAATTAGTGAATAACCCTCCTGTGATGTTCTTCGATGAGCCAACGTCTGGATTGGACAGCTCATCATGTTTCCAGTGTATATCGTTGCTAAAATCTCTGTCGAGGGGTGGACGTACGATCATTTGCACCATCCACCAGCCTTCTGCGCGATTGTTCGAGATGTTTGACTTCCTCTACACCCTTGCGGATGGACAGTGCATATATCAAGGGAAGGTGCCAAGTTTGGTGCCGTTTTTGTCATCAATGGGACTACATTGCCCGAGCTATCACAACCCTGCTGATTATGGTAAGTTGTCTTGTGTTACGTTAACACAAATTAATCTTGCACATTTTTTTTAATATTTTTCGAATTTTGCTCTATTCCACTCTGATCGACTTATATTAAGATTTGTACAACATAAAATGTTAATCGACTTTCGTTGCTGACTGTACCTGATACTAACTAAGTTCATAAACCTAAAACTGTGGCTTGTGTGTGGGAGTTTTTAGGGCGCTTGAAAGTCTTATAGCTAAGCATACAAGTTATAAAACATCTAGCACTTTACAACTTAACTGAGATTTACAATCAATGCGTAAATAAACATATTAACATAACGATAAAAATAATTTCTGATTCGCCAAGTGGATAACTTGGCAAATCAGGGATTACTGTTATCGATACATAGATACAGAACACTTATCGTTGTAATCATATTTAGGTGGCACTTATGTACACATGTTACTTTCATGCGATTGTAATTGCCTGATAAGGCTTCTTTTATCAAAACGTATCTATTCTCGTGAATATTGTATTGGGCAATATATTATTATGTTTTAAGCTTCTAAGAATGATATCTGACTACTCTCTTAGACATCTTCAAAGATACATAAAAGATCTAAGATAATGTCCAGTATGTCCACATTGTCCACCGCGTCTCAGGGTCTTGAACCTGTTTGAATGATACCTACAGTTGATTTTCTGTCCTAATGTTAGGTTATCTCCTACTATATTCTTTGTCATCATTGTTAGGCACACAAAGAGTAGGCCACAATATGAACCTTAACCTTACAAGATAAGGTACAATGAAGTGAATCATAGTTTCGTGGAGATGCTACGGATATGTTATTTTTATCTCTTTGTTGCGAGTTCAATTTGAATGTTGTAATTAGTTGTTTGTTATGACCATATGACCTTAGTCATACTTAGATCGCAATTAAATGTAGTAGCAATGTAGGTAATAAATTAATGTTCAACCTTCTAAGTATTCATTACAGTTTCATTGTTCTAACATAAAACTAAAACTCCCATAACTGTTGCTTTGGTAGTAATAGGCGACGGTTAGCGGCGTTTTTGTCTTACAAACCGATTTTATTATGAGTGACTTGCCCCAGAAGTTAAGGAATTAAAGTTTAAATGGGATCAATGAGATCAATTAGGTTTTTCATGTTGATAAACAAACGACATTGAATGAGAAGTGGGAACCAACATTATACGAGTACTATACAACAACTCACTAACACACAACTGGCCGGAAAAAATGCATTATCTTCATACACGCTATTTAATGTTTAAAACACATTTTCTCCACATTCCATCTCCTACATTTTCATTTTACAGTAATGGAGGTAGCTACAGGCGAGCATGGTGATTGGGTGCACAAGCTGGTGATGGCGGTGAACAAGGGCAACTGCAGCCGCGGTCAGACCTCGTCTTCATCATCATCATCATCCGTCCCCCAGAACCTGAACTACAACAACCAGAGCAAGAACAACGCGCAGAAAGCTGAGGCTTTAGCTGTTGTTGTGGGTAAGAAGACTTGATGTTTCCTTTGTACAACCAACAGTCACATACAATCCTGACCTAGGATTCCCAGAGTCGTGGGTAAGAAGGTACAAGAACCATGATACAACACCAGACAATTATTATTTTCGACCTTGCACCCAGGACAGGATACAACATCGTGAGACGCGTCCGCGAAGAGCTAATACGTGAGTCTCAATCTCTCACATCCCTATCTGGATAATTCGGTCTATTCCACTCTGATCCACTAAGTCTCCGACACACTGTGAACTTTGAAACCATTCGGTATAGTTACAACTCGGGCCGGGCCAAACCCATCGCCTTTCCGAAGAATGCCTTGCAACTAATAAGCTTCTTTTCATTTGCAGATAAACCAACCTGTACAGTGATAGACATGTCAGAGCCACTCAACACCGACAAGCCAGCTCTCCCAAATGCAACAAACCTCGCCCCTGTCACATGCACTACATCACTTCTCGACTCCAGCGAGAGCTTCAACAAAAAACCAGTTAAAACCGGCTTCCCCACTTCGGGCTGGAAGCAGTTCTGGATCTTATTGAAGCGGACATTCCGGAGTATTTTACGAGACCAGACCCTGACGCATCTGAGGCTATTTTCGCATACCGTCGTCGGCCTGCTGATTGGGTTCCTGTATTATGATATCGGGAGAGACGCTGCTAAAGTGATGAGCAACGCTGGATGTATTTTCTTCACTGTGATGTTCACCATGTTCACGGCTATGATGCCTACTATTCTAACATGTGAGTATCTGTCAGCCCTTTTGTTAGCATTTAGTCAAGCAGTATTGTTGAACATAAATTCTCAACTTCCGTACGGTGCCGGTGGTACAGAACCCGTCGTGTACGAATCAGACTCACACTTCGTTGTTTTTTGTTTATCTGGTTAATTCATCAAAATGTTTCTGTTACGCAGTCCCAACGGAAATGAGCGTGTTTGTGAGAGAGCATCTGAATTACTGGTATTCCTTGAAGGCGTTCTACTTCGCGAAGACTATAGCGGATCTACCATTTCAGGTACCTATACCTACCCTACCTTTACATATAACATGTACAGTCAGCAACGAAAGTCGACTAACAGTTGGACTTTTTGAAATGGCTTTTGTTTCCAAAAACCAAGAAAATATTAAACTTTTCTTGGGAATTTATTATGAACCAAGACTTTATCTTCAAATATTAGTAAAAATGTTGGTCATGATGTTACGGATTCAGATTTTCAGATTTACGAAACATAAATGTTAATCAACTTTCGTTGCTGACTGTACCTATAAATTAGCCGAAAAATTGTGTGGGCAACACTTTTTCTTTCTCTCTTTTTGACGTTCGATTATACGAGTATTACGAAGTTATCATTTTCTACTCACGTTAACGAATTGCGTGCACAAATTACACCCTCAATTAGTCCTATTGAGTAAACAACAAACACAGGCAACAAACTAGCAACGAATAAGAAACCGTCAATCAACTTTTATAACAAAATTGTCTTTTCCAGATAATCTTCAGCGGTGTTTACGTCATAATAGTTTACTTTATGACTGGTCAGCCGATGCAAACGGACCGGGTTCTCATGTTTGCTACAATCAACATACTCACTGCTTTAGTGGCACAATCACTCGGTCTTCTCATTGGAGCCGCTATGAAGATAGAGACAGGGGTTTACCTTGGTCCAGTTACAACAATACCCGTGGTTCTATTCTCTGGCTTCTTCGTAAACTTCAGCGCTATACCAGGCTACCTCCAATGGCTGACGTATCTCAGCTACGTTCGATATGGTTTCGAAGGAGCCATGCTGTCTGTTTACGGATTTGGAAGAGAAAAACTACACTGCTCAGAACCGTACTGCCATTTTAGAAACCCTAACCAGTTCTTGAATCAAATGTCGATGGATAAAGCGAACTTTTGGGTAGATGTAGGCGCGCTGATTGGCTTTTTCATATTTATTAGAGTAATCTCGTATCTAGTGCTAAGGTTCAAGTTGAAGATGATGCAATAGATAGCATGCACAAAGCTTGTATTTTCCATTGTCAATGATGGTCGGATTTTTCTTCCTACGTTGTGGATGAACGATTCTACATATTTTGTGGACTTCACTGGCTATATTGGACAATTTTACGATCAAATCACGCAAATACTTAATACTAGACAACGCACACTAGATTTGCGGGATCGTTACAGTCATCACACTATCACCTAAATACACTTTCTGGTGTAGTGAGTGGAGTCCTGTAACTTAGACAGGATGATCAGCATCCTTAGTTATTGTACTCGTTAAAACGCTAGTTGCCTGAGAGAAATAAAATCAAAATGCTGTTTGTTCTAGATTACTAAATTAAAGAATTTGTATCACCCTTGGAGACCGGCTGTGTAAATTAGTAATAGAAAGTTAAGGTGAATCGCGCGATTCATTTATTGGTAGGTACTTTTAAAAAGTTATTTTAGGAATAATCTAAAAGGATAAAATGGTGTATCGTTATGGCTGCTTAGGACACTGCTCTATAGGAATGTATTTCATGACTTGTGTCCATTCTGTAACTACATAATAGTACCTAATGATTAAATTAGTAGGAAATATTGAAGTGCATTTTTCAAAGACATTATAATTTATGATACTTTCAGGGACTTACATATCGTGAATGAGTTGACCGAGTTTTATTTTGTCTTCATTTTGTTTGTGTGTGTAAATATAATTAGACCGATTTTGATGTGATTATTTGATTGCTATTTTTAAAGATCGTAGGTAGCTTTGTGGCAACGGTGCTTATGAACGATGGCTATAGTAACACGGTACGCCAGTTTTGGTAGAGAATTGTTATAAATGTTTGATCTTAAACAGCGTAGAAAGCTTTTTGACGTTGAAATTGAGCTCACTAAGCGTAAATAAATATTGAAAGCATGAATGATACATTTGTAAACATTTTCATAAATAGTAGGTAAGTAGGTGCCCACTGTAGGTACCAATTTATGCAAATGAACTTTCTACGCTGTTGTTCTGGGGTATTATTGTAGACCCCAAAACATTCCCTATGTTTAAGCGGAAAATCCGACCAAAATTCTAGCGGATTTTCAATAAAATCAATCGTACTTAGATAAGAAATAGTTTTTGAAATAATTAATTAGCTTTCTAGGAAGCAGGACTTAAATTTAGATCGTTTATACGTACCCATAGGGTTAGGTATTAAGGAACGGGCCCATGACTTAGATATTATAAGTTCCTTAAACTTTATGATATTAATTTTTCATTTTATCTCAATACTTACCTACTCGATGGAGAGAGCGCCCTCTATAGTACAAACCGGTGATTTGTTCTACTGAATTTCGAAATCTTGTGAGTTTTAAAAGATGAATTTATCAGTAGAATTTACTCTATAGGCTGCAGATTCTTGCAACGAATTTGTAGATGCCTATCCACTTGAAATCGAGGTGTTGATCTCATACAAATAAAAGTTACTAATAGTCTAATATCATGCCAATCACAATCACTATTTACTGCAGTGGACGCATTCTCTATTGGTAACTAATGTATTTACCTACTCAATTCAATAACATTTTCTAGTTTAATTAGTCTAAAGAACCTTTCATTATTGCTAAAGAGTTTTTGGTAAATCTCTATGTCTATCTTAATTATTATTACCAGTATTTATTAATTAATAAACGACTGTGATTTTTATATAAGCCCATGTGTTTTGTTTTTTACCCGAAGAAACCTCATAGTTATACTGATTTGTTACTAGCCTTGCAAAGTTAATAAAAGACTTGAATCAAAACCTATAGGTACAATGATCTCTAGTAGGTAGGTACTTATAGCACCTCTCCTAGGTAGTACTTAACCTATAACTTATGCTATTGCAAAAAAATATGCCTAGGTATATAGATAAAACTACTAGCGCCATCTACGGATATTTCTAAGTGGGTTATATAATACGTCATACATATAGAATATAAATTATTATTGTGTTAGAACTAGTAGGTAGGTACTACCTATTTATAGTAATCTAAATCAATTCAAACACAGCGATGTTTGTGCGTGAAATCAGTCCAATTTCAATATTACAGATAAGTACATAAATTATAATAATTAGGTGAGGTGCCTATTACACTGGAAGTACCTAAACAATGAAGTATGAGAACCTATAGACTGCAAACAAATTGGAAATTTGTAGACGCAATCCTTACGAAAATCAATCAGGAAGTGGAAAACAGGTGGTAAGTCATACATATTTATTTTCTTGAATGCCTCGTAACTCTAAAGGAAAGGACTCACCATAATAGTACGTTTCTCTATGGACTCACCTCACCTCATTCCCATGCAAAAACATCAACCTAGCCTAAATTCTCTTCTAGTCAACAAATCAATAAATAAATCAACAATACATTCAATTTTAGAAATAATTAGATTTTCTTGTTTTAATTTTTTTATTTGGGTATTGTCAACAAAATATGTACCTATTGTCATTATTATTTTTGTCAATGCCAAGTCATATCTGTCGAATAGAATTTTGACACTGAGTGATGAAATGGGCAACCAATGTTGCCAGATAAAACTAAACAAACCTACAAATTACTAACTTCTGCCATCGACTGCCATTCTGTTAAAAAAAAAGAAAAAAAGAATTTCCCTGGATTTCCATAGATTTTTTGATTTTTTTTTGTATATTTGAAAATTGTTATTATTATTATTATTATTTATTCACAAAAACAAGGGGCTTTGTCGCTGAGCGACTATATCGCCCAATCGGTAATAAACATCTTAGCTTAGTCTACATCATATAGGTTTTCACTTCACTTATTGGTTTCTTCTTCTTCTTCTTTTCAATTTGACTTCACTTCAAATCTTTCTTCAAAATATGTATTACGTCACGTCAATTTAAGTCAATTGAAAAAACATGGCGGCTTGTCTTTTCAAAACTCCAACGGAAATCTTTCGTCAAATGAGAAAACTTCTTGAATACTCCCCCATTCCATTTGCCAAATCTCCTGTTACATATCCAAAGCTTCATTAGTAAAATGCCACCGAAATTACATAATAAAACCTAGTAAAACACGAGAAAACTAAATAAAATAGCAGAGCCACTAGTTCCTTCAAAAATGGCGAAAGAAGACCTGAAAATTGTTAATCTTGGGACTACCCACTCTCACAAGTTTTTGAGAATTTAGCTAAAAAATACAAATGGCATTTAATCAATTGTTTCGCAAGCAAGTCCATATCCCACTAATTCACTAATTTTAATAAAGTTAAAAGTTTGTGAGTTTGTTTAGATGTTTGTATATTTGTGTTTCAATCACGCCTAAACTAGTGAACCGATTTGGCTGAAATTTGGAATAGGCGTAGATAGTGACCTGGAATAGCATATACCTAGGCTATTTAAAATGTTGGTACCACGCGGGCGAAGCCGCGCACAGTAGCTAGTAGAATTCTAACCTACTTAATTGGAGTCCGCGCTTTTGATGTTTTTATCGCTTTGGCCGTAACATACCAAACTAAATAAAAAGGCCTCGGCTGACGAGTTGTTCACTGGTAGGTAAAGATATCAGTTTATATATAAATCTTACTCGGTGCACACGTTGGTGGTGTATGTGTTAACAGTAAGTAACCAGTTTGTTAATGCACTTCTGACATTTAACTTCACTGTTAAGTGATATTATTATACTTACCTACCTAGGTAGTAAAAAATTAGGTAGGCTGGCGGTAGGTACATTACTTACTTATTACTTAGTTGTTATGTCTTGCGAATTGTTATTGTTATTAAAAATAATTGAAGTATTAATATGACTATTTTAAGTATTGAAAAATCGTGACCACTGAACTGACGTAATGTTTAGTGTAGTTTAGATTGTCCTTATTGATTAAGAAACGTGCATGATTATGCTCGTTGATACTTATCATGTTTCTATTGGTATGATTTATCATCTTAGCATTTACCTACTCAGTAGGTAAGTATCAGACTTTTATTGTACCTACCTACCAATTATGTAAACATGTAGTAGCTTAGTTCCTAATAATTAGACACAATATTCAATAGACCCAATAGACAGCAATGCTGCAGTTCATTTAAAGTCTGATAAATTAAAACGTTTTACAGAATTTTTTGAGAAATATTTCGTTTAACAAAATTTATTTCTCCATATTTACAGATTAAACGCAAAGAATACATCGATTTAGACATGGAAGCAAACAACACGGGTGAGCTTGATACTGAATTAAATTTTTACTTAATTCATAATGTTTGTCCTCTTAGCTTGACTAATGTGTCACTCACAGTTCTGTGGTGTCACTAAGTTCAATGGTAAAAAAATCTCTGATTTATGTGTTAGTGTTAATATTACTTAGATATGTAATTACCTACTTAATATTTGTGCTAATAATTTATGGTTTGTGTTATAATTTTTGATGTTTTATAGGTGCTCGTGTATATTCGTTCATAGGTAAATCATTTACATAGTACCTACCTACCCAATAACTAACCACTCTACATTAAGGTAAATCATTTTAGGCATTTAAAACAATATTAAATTATGGGTCAATCTACCATAATTTTATATTGACTAAATTGTCTATAGTTTTAAATATATTTTTTTATTTACATGAACAAAAAAGAAAAGGGCTATACCGACGACTATACCGCCCAATCAGTAACATCTTAACTGGTTTCACTTCACTTCTTGGTTTCTTCTTCTTCATCTTTTTACTCATTCTTCTTCTTGTTAATCCGAACGTTCCATCGAACGTTCTTTTCATATTTAAAAAAGGTTTTTGAAGAGACCTACCTACCTAGCTACGCAAAAATCAAATGAAACTCATATCAAAAATTGCCCACAGATGAAAACGGTGACACAAAGCATAATCATGTGTAAGTACCTATCTTAAGTTCAGCAGGATTCTAAAAACAAGTTTCTGTAGTAGGTAGGTACCTACTTAAAGTTTTAATTCTTATTCCAGGAAATGGTGGGAAGCAATATGTTTGCGATGCCATCAAGCAGACTCGAGCCCTTCATGGCAACCTTCGTGGTGGTCAAAAATGTTTCCTTTTCCAATATTTTCTACTTATCGACAGTCAGCTCAGCAACTCTGCGTTGTTCTCTTCTGTAAGTGCCTATTCATGAAACTCACTTGCCTTTTCAATGTTATAATTAAACTGAATCACAAACTTGCCTTATTGTTTTTCAGTTCTTCTAACATGGGGGATCTTATACTCAGAGATAGGGGAGTCTGTAGGATTGCAAGGAGAACTTCTTAGTATGACTACTCTAGTGGTATCAGCATACTTTATTGGTTGGATATGGCTCAAAGTCACAACTTTACCTGCACTTATTGGAATGCTGTTTACAGGAATATTATTCAAAAACCTTAATCTAGTACATATGACTGATGATTATAGAAAACTGAATCAAGATCTGAGGTAAAGTTCACTAGTTATGTCAATAGGTACTTTAATTTTGTTAGCTATAAATACTGCTACGCCGTTATTTTCAGAAAAATTGCCTTGGTAATAATTCTCACAAGAGCTGGACTGGGTCTGGATGCAGCAGTAATGAAAAATCATTATGCTGCTGTTCTGCAATTGGGTCTTTTACCATGGTTAGTTGAATGCATAGCAATCAGTGTTTCTACTCACTATCTTCTAGACCTACCATGGATTTGGGGTATGGATATAAATATTGTTATTAGTAGATGCTATAATATGAATAAGTAGTTAAAGTTCCTGATCTACCACGTGCAATATTTTTTAGGATTTCTCCTAGGTTCGATGATAGCATCAGTTTCACCAGCAGTTGTGGTACCCTGTCTGTTTAGACTCAAAGACTCTGGTTATGGCGTTTCAAAGGGTATCCCTACTATCGTGGTTGCTGCCGCTGCTATTGATGATTCTGTTAGCGTTGCTGTATTTGCCATAATCTTAAATGCAATGTTTTCTACTGGTTCGACTACTTTCAATATCATAAAGGTTTGTTTTCTCAATTTATCTACGGTAAATGTTTAAAGTTATACCTACCTACACACACATGCTTTGTAAATGTTTGTGTTTTTGCTCAAACTAAAGCTAACTATCAAATATTTACTAAGAACTTACCTACCTATGATATAGTGTGCTAAGCTATATGATTAGTTACAGTTTTGATTTAAATTGATTTCAGGGACCATTGTCTATCCTCGCTGGTGTTATATTCGGATCCTTGTGGGGTGCCATGCTGTCAATAATACCAGAAAAAGGAGATACTTATGTAGTCCCTTTGAGGTTCCTGGCTCTATTTCTCGGGGGAATGTTTTCTTTATTCATTTCAAGTATGATCGGATGGAGTGGAGCAGGTAGGTACCTACGTTTAATCAATCTAAAGAAAAGTTTCTAAACTTTTCCCAAGATGTAGGATTAATTGTTAAGGATTAGAGAAAATGACTTGAGATTTATTGAAGTGATGAGATGAGAATATATTCTTGGATTCGCCTCGAAAAGGTCACGTGCGAGTCACGTGACTGCTCACCGACACCTACCAGTAGCGCCATCTAGGTCTGTATTCGGTAAACTTTTACGGCAATATTTTTACATTTCTAAAAGCTAATTTTATAGCTAAACGAGTGAATAAAAATGCATACAATTTTTGTTCAAGTTTTCACTTCTCTCTGCACTCCCGGGAGTGCCACGGTTTTTTTACTGAAGTACGCATGATCACAATATTTCCAGCTACCTACTACGAGTATATAGTGCACTAACTTAGTCTGTGACTTTATCTGTAGTTGATCAATATTAAGTTTACGTCAAAGGAAGCTGTAAGGGTCAGGGCTTCACCACACAAATGAGAACACCTTTTTAGCACTTTAGAACAGAGTTTATTACGATTTTAAGACCTTTCGACAATACAAAAAAACTTTACACAGCGCGAGCTCAAAATGACGCCGAGCGCAGCGGCGGACATTGAACGACTACTGAGCCACGTAAAATCAAAGTACCTTACTCTAAAAAAAATAACAATTTTATAAATCGCGTCGCTTACATAAGCCCCACCCTAGTGCTGCAGGTGCAGCACTATTACTCTGTAGGAATCCTAGCGACGCGAGCAACAGATCTCTTAAGACTACCTGACTGCGTTCGCACTTGTACCACGCGCACTCTGCCGTCCTCTCCGGGAAAAACCTCATCGATAATACCTCGCGGCCACACGTTACGAGGTGCATTAGGGTCGACCACAAATACCAAGTCACCTACTTGGAGGGATCTCTGGCCATCTTGAGTCCACTTTTGACGCGGTATCATTTCAGGCAGCACTTCGGTAACCCATCTCTTCCAAAACATGTCTGTTAACCTCTGTGCAATGCGCCATTGCCGTCGCAGGAACAAATCGGAGTCGTCAAAGCTACCTATCTGCGGAGAAGTGGAGGACGAGCCAAGTAGGAAGTGATTAGGTGTTAACGACTCCTTGCTGCTGACGTCGACTGACACATGACTCAGTGGACGTCCGTTCACAATTGCTTCGACTTCAGTCAACAAGGTATTGAGTGTCTCCTCTCTGGGTGCTCTTTCCTTAAGGACGACTTTCAGTGCCACCTTGACACTCCGAATTAGGCGTTCCCATGCCCCACCCCAGTGAGGACTGGCTGGTGGTATGAAGGTCCAGTGGGTGCCGTGAATGCTGACAGAGGCCTCCAAAGATTGTTCATCAAGCTCTGCGATTGACTTCTTGAGCTCAGCATCAGCTCCTCTTAAATTTGTCCCATTGTCGGAGTATAGGTGAGCGGGCCATCCACGTCGTGAAGCCATCCTACGAAGAGCCATAATTAGTGAATCAGTACTAAGTGACGATACTGTCTCTAAATGAATCGCTCGAATGGTAAGACAGGTAAAAAGTACCCCGTACCTTTTCTCTCTTCGTCTTCCTATAGTCACTTCCATTGGGCCAAACAAGTCGACACCGCAATGGGTAAAAGGACGTTGGTGATGAGCCATCCTGGCAGCAGGTAGGTCACCCATCAGAGGCATCTGAGGTTTCACTTTTTTAATTTTACATATCATACATTTCGCGGTTATTTCTTTAACGGTGGGTCTCAATCGTATCAACCAATATTTTTGTTTTAATGTATTTACTACCATTTCCTGATTGCCATGTCCAGCTTTCACGTGGTAATATTTCACGATTAATTTAGCTATATGACTTTTTCCATCTAGAATTACAGGATGCTTCATGCCGAAGGTAACGTCAGCAGCGGCACCTATACGCCCGCTTACTCGAAGCACACCCTGCTCATCTAGAAAAGGCGTTAATGGCAGTAATTTACTGCTTTTATCTAAACCCTTCCCGCCTTTTATTGTAGATATATCAGTGAAAAATGATTGCATTTGCGAATAACGTAGAAGCAGTATTTCAGCTGATTTCATAGCAGTACAATCATCAATTTCCATTTTTTTACATTTGTTTACAAATTTTAACACTACCGACGCACTTCTTAATAGTCGAATCCAGGATGAGAATCGACTCGGATCAGGTACCGCTGCGTGCTCAGGTAGATATGTTGTATGTACAATATTTGTAACACATTCCAATTGACACTCTTCAACGCTAGGTATAACTGTACTCGTAGGCCATGCAGATTCACTTTCGTACAAAAATAAAGGCCCATTAAACCACTCACCATCCAGTTGAAGACTGTCATAATTTTCACGAGTAGCAATATCCGAAACATTCAAACATGTAGGTACGTATCTCCATTCTTTAATTTGTGTCAACTCATCGATTTCGCCTAAGCGATGGGCCACGTAAGGTTTATAACTCTTATTGTTATTACGAATCCAGTGTAACACCGTCGTAGAATCACTCCAAAAGTATCGATCAGCTGTTTTTATTCGATGCGTGGACTGTATTGTGTTAGCTAACCTGGCAGCTAATATGGCTGCCTGCAATTCTAATCTAGGGACTGTTACAGGTTTGACAGGAGTTACTCGACTTTTACTCGCTATAAAACAAACTCTAATCTGTTTTTTATTGTCCAACCAACGCCAGTACGCAACCGCACACATAGCTTGTAAAGAAGCATCACAAAACACGTGAAGTTGTAAACAATTATAGCTAGCTTCGTTAGTTATACATTTTTGTGTCGACGCAGCTGAGTTATTGAATGAAACGCTTATCAGCTGTGAGTCATTACGGGCATTCACTTGCCGATAGCAACGAGGTATTCTAATGCTACTAATTGTTTTTAATAATTTTAACCATTTAAGCCATTTCGCATAAATATTGTCGGAAACGGTTTCATCCCAACCTACATTTGATTTCCAGGCTTCTTGAAGTAATATTTTACCGTTAATAGTAAAAGGCGAAAGAAATCCATATACATCAAATAAAGACATAATAACTTTTAATAACTCGCGTTTTGTAGGACGCTTAGATCCATTCATTAACTCTTCAGGTATACGTTTAAATGAAGTTTCAAAGCCTAGGGTGTCCTCATCAGGATACCATATCGTTCCTAGGGCGCGTTCACCATCATGTCGGGTTCCGATCTGTACAGTAGCAGCAGAAGCTGAGAGCGAGTCTTTAGGTAGACTATTTAAAACTACCGCGCTATTACTTAGCCAATTGCGAATCTCGAAACCTCCCTTTTTATGTATTTGTATTATATCGCGAGTTAAATCAATGCAAGCGTTTTCATTTGGCTGGCTATCTATATAATCATCCATGTAATGTTGAACGCATATAGCCTGCACTGCCGCGGGTTTCGATGATTGATATTTTTGAGCATTTTTGTTTTTAACAAACTGTGCAATAAACGGCGCACAGTTAGCACCGAATATTAATGATGTCATTTTATATGTTTTTACAGGATCGCTAGGCTTATCGCGCCACAGAAATCGAAAGGCATCTTGATCATTGGATAAGATTTTTACTCTTAAAAACATGTCTTTAATATCGCCTACAATGGCGATTTCGTGCTCACGAAAGCGCAACATAATACCTAACAATGACACCAATAAATCAGGACCCATTAATAAATAATCATTGAGAGATAAGCCACGAGTTTTCGCTGCCGCATCAAAAACCAAACGCAATTTCTTTTTATTAGGATTATCTACTCCAAAGTGTGGTAGATACCATGTTTTATTTGTTTTTGTTATGTCTGAGATTTCCTCAGCGAAATCATTTTCTAACAAATGTTTAATCCGTTCGCGGTACCTTTGTGCATACTCTGCGTTACAGGCCATTTTCTTTTCTAAGTTTTGTAACCTAGACAAAGCCATCTGTTCTGAGTCAGGCATCTTACAGTTTTTGTCCTTCCACGGTAGACCAACGTGCCATCGACCATCTATACATTTTGACGTTAGTTCCAGGTGTTCCAGCGCACGCAGATCGTCGGAGTTCTGACGTGGTAGCCCGGATATTCCCATAGATTCGATAGTAAACGACTTTCTAACCATCTCGTGCAGGTCTCCCAAGGAAGGATCCAACTCTGAATCAACCTCAGTAACGTGAAGCGTGGAGTGACAAGTTTGCGTTGAGAGTGGTGCAGGTACTACACCGTGTATGCACCATCCCAGCGGAGTACGAGTGGCACAAGGCTCATTACATTTGCCAATTTTAATCTCCAAAGGTAACATTAAATTATAATTATCCTGACCAATTAGAATTTCAGGTTTCTTATTACTACAACAAAACTCGCTTTTAACACTACTTAAATGAGCGTAATTATCTAAATTAACTAAACTATAATTTTGCACAGGTAAGCTAAAGTTCGGAAGACTGCGTACAGATATATTAAATCTCTCACCATTTTTGTTCGCTATACAAACATTCATGACGTCCGTATCGCACACAAGCGCGCTGTTGTCCCAGGCGCCGCGTACGCGCAGCGCCTCCCGGCGCCCGCTCGCCCCGACTCGGGCTGCAAGCGATGCACTGATAAGAGACACTGTAGATCCGTCGTCTAATAATGCACTTGTGTGAATAATCCCGTTAGGTCCGTGTAAGCTTACGGGCACTACTTTTAACAACACTTTGCACTCACTATTTTTAATATGTGTTACTGTTTCAGCAGGTGTCGTGGGCTGCTCGGATGCGGTATTATTGGGACACTCTGGGACACTGGGACACGCTGGGACACTGGGACACTCGTTACTGTTATTCACCGCTTGACTCAAGTTGTAGTGCAGCAACTTGTGGTGTGCCTGTCCACAGTTCTCGACGTCACACGCTACCGCCGGACAGCTTGCTCGGTCATGGCTTGATTCTATACATTTATAGCACAACCGATTCCGTTTGACGAAACTCCAACGATCCTTGCGTAATGCTTTGCGGAATTTCTTACAATCCGATAATTTATGTTTTGATAAACGACAGAACTGACATTTTTCACTCTTATCGCCAGTTGTATTCAATAATACTGTATGTGTGCCATCTGTGTATTTTCTTTTGTTGTAATTATTATTATCAGTAATTTGTTTGACGTTCAATAAAGCCATTGCAGATACTTTGGTAGCTTCTTCATTTAAAAACTCAGAAATATCAAACCATGTTGGCCTTTTTCCTTGCTTAGTGAACGTATAGCTATAGTCGGCCCACTTTGATAGCAAAACAGGTGGTAACTTTGATAGTATGCATGTAGTTATGCTTATTCCATGTGAGTATTCATCTAGACCAATCACTTTCACAGCGGCTACGCAATTACGCACTTTGATTGAAAAGGGCACAATATCTTTGTGATATTCTTGTGATACTGGGTGTAACTTCTTGATGTCTACCATGATGCGTGACAATATAACGTCAGGATTCCCAAACTGTAGCTCGAGGGTCGACATGACCGTCTCAGGCGAGGTTGCACTTATCAGCAGGGCCGAGACAGCTTCGCGAGCTAATCCTTTTAGACATTTTCTAAGGCGCCACAGGTTTTCATTATCTTTGAAGTTACAGACTTTAGACGATTCTTCATACGCCTGCTTAAAATGAAGCCACTCCATTGGATCACCAGAAAATAATGGTAAATCCTTAGGTGTACAAATTCTACTCAGTAAGTTAGAGTTGAGACCGTTACTTGTAGAAGCGGCTGTCAGATCCTTAAGTGCGCTGGCCAGCAGGTGAACTGTACCCTCAGTGCCGGCATCCAGTGCGGCCGGCGGGCACGGCACGTCCTTAGTTTGACCCTGGTCGTGGACGGGCTGTGCTTCCAGTTCTCGGTGGCTGCGCTCCAACCACTCTTCTACGTCCTTGTGAGTGTGGTCCGACTGTACACTACACTCGTCGTCTATCTCCGCTAAGTTCGCCGCTAAACGTTTTTCGATCAAATCCATCTCGATCTTAGCTCGGGCTTCTGCGGCCTCCAATTCCAACTTTTTCTTCCGTGCAAGCACTGAGGAAGCTGAAGACCTCTTGGACTTGGCTTTGGGAACATTGCATGATGTTGAAGGCATAGCTTGAAACGTAGGTAACGGCGGTTCAGACTTTACCGCGCTACCCACATCTTTTTTTTCTAGAAGAAAAGTTTTATGTCGCCGTAAATTATCTGTATTTAAAGGTTTCTCCTCGTTCGGTGGTAGAACTGGCACGTCTTGAGATGAAGACTGATACTCCTTTTGTTCCTCATCCTTTTTCACAGTTCTCCGAGTGTTCACCATACTTTTCGGTGTGTGGAACATTTGAACATTTGTGATACAATTCGGCTCGAAGTGACCAGATGTAAGGGTCAGGGCTTCACCACACAAATGAGAACACCTTTTTAGCACTTTAGAACAGAGTTTATTACGATTTTAAGACCTTTCGACAATACAAAAAAACTTTACACAGCGCGAGCTCAAAATGACGCCGAGCGCAGCGGCGGACATTGAACGACTACTGAGCCACGTAAAATCAAAGTACCTTACTCTAAAAAAAATAACAATTTTATAAATCGCGTCGCTTACAGAAGCCTATTGATTGTTCTTGTATTTTTAGGGCCACTAGCAATAGTATCTTCCGGCTTTGTAGCTGCATATTATTGGGACAAACAAGGCTGGGCTGTCAATAAAAACCCTGTTAGCAACACCTTTAGAATTTTGTGGATATTTTTTGAGCCTATTTTGTTCGCATTTACTGGTGCACAAATTACTGTAAGTTTCTAATATTTAGATAAGTACCTATATAGGTGGTACCTACTAATAATAATATTTCATTATTTATTTATTTATATTTTACACACTTCCTAAAATAATATTTCCCGAAACCAACAGATTAGTGCCTTGGATCCAGAAGATATCAAAATGGGTGCATTATGCTTAGTTGCATGTTTATTGATACGAGCAGTTGCAACGTTTCTCGTTGCCTTTGGATGTGGGCTTACTTCTAAAGAAAAACTGTTTATTGGACTCACATGGACTGCGAAAGCTACTGTTCAGGTAGGTAAGAGTTTCAATATTATTAGGTACTTACTACTTACTTACCTAGCCTAGTTCTTTACCGCCACCTACTGATATTAAAGCCGGGCGGGACTGAAAATTTAATGTACTACAACTTTCGAAACAAAACCCTAAGCTCCTTTTGTCATAGGAGAGTTAAAATGATGCTAAGTATAGTTTTAGTTGGCTTTAGTATTTCATGTTTAGGTAGGTATTCCAATTTGTTCCTAATTACTCATACAAATATTGCAAAGTAGATATTTGTCACGAGACTTGTCACGACCATTTAGGAATTCATAAATGTATATTTATATCAATATCTTAAAATATATTTTAAAGTGAATAACTGTGTACCTAAGTGTTATAAGTGACTACTTTTAGTGTAGGTATTACATGCATTCACTGAATATACATAAGCATACCTACCTAGACCTAGTAGGTAGAGGTCTCTTAGGTAGGTACCTCATTATTTTCTTTTTATAGGCCGCGCTTGGCCCAGCTGCCTTAGATTTGGTGCATAGTGGTGCTACAACTGGAGCAAATAAACAAGATGAGGATAAATGGGCCACGATAATATTAACCGTCAGTGTTCTTAGCGTAGTCTTGTCGGCACCCTTGGGAGCATTGCTCATTTCGTTAACAGGGCCAAGGTTGTTGTCAATAGGTCAATGTAAGTTGTATTTTTTTAAATTAACTTTATTGTCGCAAACTACCTACAATCGTGAAGATACAATCAAACTTCCGAACACTAGGTATAGGTAGAAAGCACCCTAATTAAAAATAAAATCACTTAGCAACCTAGACAAATGGACATGGAATCAGGTAGATAAATAAGTACATAATAATACAACAGAGAGTTTGTGCTAGAAGTAAAAGTAAGTTCGTAGGTATGAGTCAGGCCAACTCTGGTGACAGAGTTTGTTGGCCGCCTCAAGGCGTCCGTCATGGTGCTTATAATAATAAGTATATCAATGGGAAAGCAGGGACGCAAAGGAGGTGGGCCTTAGAATTTTGTCCACTTTCAATACGAATTTTTATTTTTTTTCAGCGACGGAAGCCTCACAAGATCGTTGCGTCAAAGTAGAAAATGGTCAACAGAATCCTGATGAAAACAAATTTGAAAATACTGTTTTTTAGTGTCAATTAAGATCTGAATAGGTACCTACCTTAGGTGCTGTGATCCTAATTAAGTTAGATAACGTTAATTTTACTTGCAAATAACTAGGTATAACTATCTGTACTTAGTTTTTTTTGTGAACCTATATTTGCCGGGCAAAGGTCTCCCTAAATTGTAGTTACCTACCTTAATTTACCAAAGTACTTATCTAGTACCTAATGTATCTGTAGGTATAAGTATACCTACAACTTAAGTAACTTACTTACTGGGTAGGTACCAAAATAGGTACCTACCTAGCTACACTTCTATTTTATTTTCATATCAATTGACCTGAAATTATTATTTAGCAGTAATTGGAATACATAATTTTAACACTCAAAAATTAACAAATAGAAGCGTGATAAAAAGCCCCCGACATTATTAAATTATTATCCTAATTTTATTTTGCCTTCTCTGTACTTAGCAGGTTTTTACCTGCTAAGTACAGAGAAGAGAGTACCTACGTAAGTAACCCATTATTATCACGTTATCGTAAATTAAATTGTTAATTGATTACAGAAAACGTTTTAGTAAAACCGGATTTTTATTTGTCTATAAGTAAACTAAAAAGTAATAGACCATTGTCGCTTTTTAGCGATAAGGCCGCCCATTGTACATTTTTACTGGTTTTTTCTTTTGTTTGTTTTAATTTATTTAATGGTGTGCAATAAAGAATTTTCATTCATTCATTCTTGTGCCGACCAGTGCCGACTGTACCTATTGACCAAAGTGCTGCAAATTACTGGTAACTCTATGGAAATTGTCATGTCAGTTTAATGTCAAAACACAAGTCATTGAACTGCTGACTGCTTGGAATGTTTGTTTGTTTACAATTACTAACTTTACAAACTTTCGGTCGAGTTTAACTTTTCAGTTCGGATTTGAGTCGATTTTTCTCATAAGTTTTGTAATGTCTTTATTAGTTATTGCTGTAGCTACGGAAAGTGGTGTCCCAATATTTTCAAGGAAAAGAGGAAATACCGACAATGTAAGTTATTCATGCAGCTTAATTGATCCCCAAAATATCGATATGTAAAAAAACTATTCTATTCGATGATAGCTTCGTTTACATTTATCCAAATAAAAGCTGGTAAAAGGCATGTTTGAAACACAAACATCCAGAAACTTTCAAATTTTATTTGTATATTTTAGGTTCAATTCTCTACCATTGCATCCCTCCATGGCATCAACATGTTCAGCAAATGCCACAATTTGTCTATGATGAGCACACAAGTCGACAATGGAAATATTCTCTGGAAAGAATACTGTAAAAGGTAACTCATAGCAAGCCTTGGCAAATCAGTTAAAAAAAATAGAAAACTACCGGTGCATCTCATTGGCTTTTGAATTAAAAAAAATTAAATTTAAATTTCTGAATCTGGTAGACTTCTGTAGCTCAGTAGGCGAAGTTCTTACGACGCTTAAGGTTGCGGGTTCCATCCCCGCCGCGGGAGAATGTTTGTATGATTATTTAAAAATACCGCTTCTCCTACATACTGACAGATCACGGTGAAATTACAGCGTATCCGCGCTCCTGGTTTCGCAGCGGAGATGTGAAAAACGCGTCAAGTATTTTTTTGAAATTAAATTTTCTCTAATTTGTATCTATTGATTTTATTAATATATTGCAGTGTCACACTGATCGGCATAGCAACAGGTGGATTAGAATGTGACTTGGAGCTTCTCTTATCCTGTGTCCATGACACTATGATATTCTGCATCGGTAAAAAAGAACTTGAGACACTGAAGAACATTGACCAAGTTAAGAGAGACTTGAGACAGTGCTATGGCATATTGGACTATTTACTTGAGTCTTTGGATCCGAATGCGACCAGCGCACAGCCAACATTGGTTTTGGATCTGATACAAAGTGTGTTGTGTCCTCAAGCTCAACAATTACAGGTAAGGCTTAAACCACTCATTAATAACAGGGCACACTACTTAAATTAAACTAGGAACCCACACTCTTTAAAAATGAGATCTGGGATTTTTTAGTTAAAACATTTCCAGTCTTAAACACCACAGAACTATTAAGTTCTGTGATAAACACTCTAGGACTCAATAATTCAAATGGGAATTCTCAATTCATCTCTTATTTTCAACTGTTGTAAGTACTTGTAACTTAGGTGAAACCACAGAAACATGAGAAACAAAATAAGGTAACTAACCAAATATGAATACTGATCATGTAAGTTAACTCTTTCAGTGCCGAGCCCGCCCATGGGCGGGCAAAAGTTATTGATCCTCATGCCGAGCCCGCCCATGGGCGGGACAAGTACCAATGTATGGCGGCATGGGGGGGAGATGGTTACTTTCTAGGAAGGTGTTCAATGGGTTAAATAGGCTTATTCCATTATGTTCCCTCATGATCCCAGTGGGATCATACAAAAGTTTTAGGTTCATTAAGCTCCTACTATTTGTGGGATTAAACATAGGGCTGTTCTATCTATGGAAAATTTATCACTCTGGAAATAGAGGGGGAGGCCTATGTTCTACAGTGGACGTCATGTGCTTGAGATGAATGCTCTTAAAATGCAGGACTCAGATGCTTTTAATATGGCTTGAGTCCCTGAGCTTAGCCTCTCTCTTTAAATCCTCTGCTATATTTGTCCTTTCAGCAAGGTTTAGACAACTACGCAGAAAGTGTGACTGGGCGTTGGGCGTGCCTCAGTATACACGGTCATCTGGTCGCAACCAGCTCAGACTTCCAAGAATTGGATGCGCGAGAAGCTCGTTTGCTGTTGCTTCTAGCTGCCACGCAAGATGGCGCGCCGCTCAGAGATACTCCTGTATATTTGCCACAAATGAGCCCTTATGTAAGCTTAGGGACATACTTAGACTGCTATCGACTATAGGTACCCTACCTACTACATAAATACTGCATTCAAAATATGCACATTCGACCACTAGATCCACAAAGGCGCAATAGTGTTCTCTGAGATCATGACAGAACAGATTCTCTGAGGATGTCTTGACGTGTCTCAGAAAATAAGAGTCTGAGACATGTCCATCATTGCAACTACTACTTATCAGTTACTTATTACTAACTGGTTTCCTAACGATGTTTTCCTTCGTTTCGAGCTCGTTATAAATTGCAAATATAAATTTTTCGAAAAGAAAATCCATGAATGCACGGTCAAAATTGGAACCTACGGCCTTCGGAAATAAAATCGAAAGCATCTATCGTACGGTGAACACGACTCTAAAAAAGTTTACCTACATAATTATTATACTAAAATGTAACTTGTGCTATTTAATTTTAGGTAGCATTCAGAGCGGTCACATGCAAGCTACTTGCAGACGTTTACATACTAGTTATATGCGGCGCCACACCTGCCTTATCTCAGATAGATGAAATTGTTCTACAATGCTGGGAAGGGTACGCACAGCTTATCAAGGAAGCTAAGTTGGTGTACCCTAGGAACTTCCCTATGAGCCTGACGTTTGAGTCTTGTGTTTTAGGGTAAGTTTAAATGAGATTCAGGAAGTATCAGACCCTAATTATGCTGAACCAAAGGGGCCCAGCAGTTAGATGAAATGGACTGATATTAATCCAGTAGTAGGTACCCGGTTTTCATCACACTACTGGGTATGGGTATGTATAGAGAGACAAAGATCCGTCGTGACTACTGACTGTATGTCCATTGTACATACAGTAGTCACGACGGGATGGGCTTGCGCAGCTACAGAAAGATAAAGATCCGTTGTGACTACCGTATGTAATTGTACATGCCTATGTTCGTTCGCTTATGCCTTACGCCTCTATCTTGAGCCAATAATGCCTAAGTATCTACTAGTTACCTTGGATTTCACCCTAGATATATCGATACTAGAGGTACTTGATATGTCGATTGTTAATTTGTTGAGTAAAGGATCGTTTTTTCATTGCTTTCAGAATACTCACGATAAACATTAGTAAACGAAGATGCGTATTTTCAAGACATCTTCACGCACCTACACAAAAAGGGCGCGCTATGCCCGGAGCGCACAAAATGGACATACTAAGGACGTTTTACGTGACGTCAGCTAGAGACTTGGCTTCGGAGCTGAAGAATGATGATACAGGTGAACAAAATTAGTTTTAGTTGAACTGGGTCCTTTGATGATGTCTTAGAAGAAGTCAGAGGCCTATTAAGAGAATACAGTGTACCTAGTATATATTGTCTTTGATACAGTACAACTGTACCTATTTGACAATTGCACGTGTTCACATTTATGCAGCCCATCACATTTTAGTAACTAGTTTCTTCACAAAGTTTTCTAAAACGAAAAATCAATTGATGTACACCCGAGATTTAAAATCCGCCTCGAATTGGAAAGCCTTGGACAACAGAGATAAGAGATTTTACATTAATGATTTGCATAACATTACATTTTGATCTAATTTTTGCCTCTATCAGGATCCAATGAATTCAGCTGCATGACAGAAGCATATTGGAGTTCTGAGTACCACAAATGTCACGCGCAGAGATCGGGAAACATTATCTGCTGTGTACTTTACGTATCATCGGTTCCTACACACACAATGCGGTATTTGCTTTCATTATACCTATTTACTTAGTTTACAATACCTGAAACAAATAGTCTTGAAAGCCATGAGTAAATTTGAGTTATTATTCGATATAATGTGCTAACGGGATTCAAGAAAACTACTGTTTACGTGGCAAGAAGAATGGTCGCTAAAGTCAAAGAGCAATAATTCAGTAGCCTCATTAGGACTGCTGGGATTACATAGTATAGTCTCAAGTCAGGTGATAAGTATTCTGTTATATTACTCCTGTTCCTTCACGAGTAATACCGTGAAGAATGGGAAACCAACCAATTTATGGCTATCTTCTACTTACAATTTTGTTCGTAAATTGGGATCTTGATCTGATTTTTTTCGCGTTCATTGGTTTGCAAGAAATAATTCATGAATTCCTTTTACAGATTAATTACGAGTCAAATCCTGCAAGACATCACAACCAATAAAGAAATCTACTGGTGACCCATAAAGAACGGGTTAGTTTAAGTTTAAGAATCCGTCCAGTAAGTAATAAAATATTTTTTACAGTTCCAATTGTTTTAATACCAGAACAATCAAACTATCACACGATGTGTCGGAGGTCGATTATAATAACCACACTATAAAGGCAGCGTTCATTATCACTAAGTACTATACAACTGTTTGAAAAGGAAATTCGTTATTTATTACGAAACTAGAATAAAGGTGCATTTTAAATTCTATACAACATTAGGAAGCTGATCAGTCAGCGCGTTAAAGAACCGTTCATTATATCACCTTATTCTCCTGCATAGCGATTCATACTTCAGCCGAACACATCCGTGACGAAACCGTTCCGCTATTCAACCAATCGCAGTGCAGGCCCTTGATTCAGACTTCAGCGGAATGCATTCGGGTCGGAATAGGTCAGCTGTTCAACCAACCGCAACCAATCACAGAGCAAGAAACGTCAGTTTTGGATCGATTCCAGGGGGTTATTCGCGTTCGTTTTTTCATTCGTTCGATGAATATTCGGATGCTTCTTACTACGAGCTACATAGTATTCAGTCGATAAGATCAACGTTAAAACACGGTCCTAACCTAGGACCAAATATTCCAAACGCAAAAATTGGCCCTTGAAGTCGGAAATCGTAGTAAGAAACATCCGAATATTCATCAAACGAACTAAAATAAGAACGCGAATACGGCCCCTGCACTGTGATTGGTTGCGGTCGGTTGAACAGCTGACCGATTCCGACCCGAATGCGACCTGCTGAAGTCTGAATCACTAGGCAAGAAACGTCTACGAACTTGGACGAATTCTACGGAATGGTTTCGTAGATGCCGCGGTTCCGCTTAAGTAAATTAAGTCTCGATACAGTACAATTTGCGGATTTCTGAGCTTAACTTCCTAGAATATATCTGTTGGAAACGCGCCCTATTTATTTTCTTGTATCTACATCTATTATTTGAGTTTCTTTAACATGATTGCGAACTCATTTTCGTAGTTTTCGTTTTGATACAGTAATAAAAATGACATATTTCTGAAGACATTCATTTCACATGTAACAATTTTCGTATTGATAATCTAAAAAAACAGTGGAGGCATGCAGTTATAGTTTTCAAACAATTTATAATTCATTGACTCAGTATTTGGATAAAACAATCATTACAGTAAAAGGGGTAAAATCACCCAGTGTATAAAATAAATAGAACTTTAAACACACAATTAAAACTAATTGAAAATTACAATCTAATTGTCATGATAGCAACAGCTTTGATTTTATTAAATCTAGCGAGATTGTAAACTGTGGAGAAAATCATTACATAGATTTTGATGCCTGTTCATAGTATCTTAATTCTTCTTTTGTTAAACTAATCTCGCTGATGACTTCTAAACCAAATATGATTGGATATTGCAATGATTACACAATAGGCATGATGACAATTTTACAAAAATGTGAAAAAATATCATATTTCAGTAGAAAATAAAAGTTTTCAAACATAAAAATCAAATTCAAAAGTAGAATTAGAAATTCACGCCACAATGCTCGTCGTTATCATGGCTGATGTTATGACGTCAACAGCAAATACTACGTGAAAAAAATCGGAAACAAAAGGCACAGTTTTGGTCTGTACAGCAAGGCGGTGGATAATCTAAGGTCTGTACTAGAAGATGACGTCACGCGCTCTGATTAGTGTACAGCTCTCATGGCGGATTGTTGTATTTTGTAGATTTATTTTATTTAATAATTTAATAATCTCGAAATTATTAGGACAATAAATGCATTTTTCTCAATCCTTGAATCCTGTTTTATAAGATCAGTTAAATATTTTGGCGATTCTTGATTACTGTCATCATGCCTATTGTAGCGGTCAAGTTTTTGATATTCGAGACAGGATACACATCCTTTTATAAAAATCTATAAAATTATTTGCTTCTATTTTATTGTTTCAGTGCTACCAATCTAGATTCACGCATTTTCGATATGAACGAAACATTTGTCTTAACTAAATAAAATAAATGCACAATCACTATAAAACCTATTATGAACTAAATCACATGTAAGTCATTCACATTTTAAAAATAATAAAAGGTGATGTACTGACTATTTTTTGGCCGACTATACCACAGAGATTATACATACATTCGAGAAAATTATTTGCCTGGAAAATATTATCCACACAATAGGTTATTGGTTATAGGATCATTTTTCAGTTTACATCAGTACATTTTCTTGAGGTCGATTCATTATTATCAGTCACTCAAATAAAGAACAAGTCGGCCTAGCGCTTTGAAAACCATCAATAGTCGGCTAAGTCGTTACATCTCTAAAAATAAATACAGACTGATTTCATATTTAAAAGAAAATGCCTAACCAAGTAATTTAAATCACACAAACCTGCCATGGTAAATATTAAAAAAATAAATCGGCAAATCGCATGCGATACCATTTATGTAGGCGGGAATAAAATGTGACATTTGAATTCATAAAAATTATAGCAGACAATCTTTCCTGCGCATTTATAAAGATGTATCTCTTTCAAAGTTTAGACCATTTTCATCCTTATGCCATAGACAAGTGTTATTCTCTTCTGTGCTTCAATACTGGGTGAACATAAAGAAGGGTAAGTCTATCCCATAGGTAACAGTTAAAACATAACCGCCATAAAATAGAACACAAACTAATACAACTGATGCAACAATACGGCGATCTGATTATAAATCCGAATGTTTTAAGACTTGTTAAGTGAAAAAACTACACGAAAAACCTGGGTTTGTACCTAAAACTTATTTACTACATGTTATTACAATGTGTAAACTGATGCAACAGCCCGCCCTCCGGACGGCTAAGGCCTAGTTACTAGTTTTACCGAACTAGAAAAGATGATATCGCTAGATATCAAAACTGATGCAACAGCTCGCTCTTCGGACGGCTGAGGCTAGTTCAATCTTACCGAACTAGAAGTGACGCGTCATACCGCATGTTGTCCGAGCAAGAAAGTTGAAGAAACAAGACTGTTCAAAGTTGTATGGGACGTGGTCTATGAACTAATAGCGATACTGTAATGGTATTTGTGTAGGGATGCCTCATCCACATATTTGTGCAAAGGGGCATCAAAATCTGACCCTGCAGAGTTGAGATATACAGGGTGGATTTTTAATCATTATAGTTACAGGAAAACGTTTTTAGGAGACCATGCATAACTTTTTGAGGTATTCTAAACTGCACTAACTCATTTTGGAAAAAGTGTACAGTCAGCGAAAAAAGTGCTGACCATAAGCGGTCTTTGAACCAATAGCGATACTGTAATAGTATTTTTGTAGAAATATCTCAACTACATCCATATGCAAAGGGGCATTAAAATCTGACCCTACAGTTTTGAGATATACAGGTTGGAATTTCGAGACTATCTCATAGGTCAGGTACCTTAACCGTTCTAGTTACAGGAAAACGTTCCTAGGAGACCATCCATAACTTTTTGAGATATTCTAAACTGCATTCACACATTTTGGAAAAAATGTACAGTCAGCGAAAAAAGTGCTGACCATAAGCGGAATTTGAACCAATAACAATACTGTAATAGTATTTCTGTATAGATACTTCAACTTCATCCATATGCAAAGGGGCATCAAAATTTGACCCGGCAGTTTTGAGATATACAGGGTGGAATTTCGAGACTAGCTCATAGCTCAGGTACCTTAACCGTTCTAGTTACAGGAAAACATTTGTAGGAGGCTATTTATAACTTTTTGAGATATTCAAAACTGCATTTACACATTTGGGAAAAACAGTACAGTCAGCGAAACAAATGCTAAAATCCTAAAAAAATGTTTCAAAGATTTAGGACGTGGTTTTTGAACCAATTTTGATGCCCCTTTGCATATGGATAAAGTTGAGGTATTTCGACAGAAATACCATTATAGTATCGCTATTGGTTTAAAGACCGCTTTTGGTCAGCACTTTTTTCGCTGACTGTACACTTTTTCCTAAATGAGTTAGTGCAGTTTAGAATACCTCAAAAAGTTATGCATGGTCTTCTAAAAACGGTTTTCTGTAACTATAATGATTAAAAATCCAGCCTGTATATCTCAACTCTGCAGGGTCAGATTTTGATGCCCCTTTGCACAAATATGTAGATGAGGCATCCCTACACAAATACCATTACAGTGTTGCTATTGGTTCAAAGACCGCTTTTGGTCAGCACTTTTTTCGCTGACTGTACACTTTTTCCTAAATGAGTTAGTGCAGTTTAGAATACCTCAAAGAGTTATGCATGGTCTTCTAAAAACGGTTTCCTGTAACTATAATGATTAAAAATCCAGCCTGTATATCTCAACTCTTCAGGGTCAGATTTTGATGCCCCTTTGCACAAATATGTAGATGAGGCATCCCTACACAAATACCATTACAGTATCGCTATTGGTTCAAAGACCGCTTTTGGTCAGCACTTTTTTCGCTGACTGTACACTTTTTCCAAAATAAGTTAGTGCAGTTTAGAATAATTTAAAAAGTTATGCATGGTCTCCTAAAAACGTTTTCCTGTAACTATAATGATTAAAAATCCACCCTGTATATCTCAAAACTGCAGGGTCAGATTTTGATGCCCCTTTGCACAAATATGTAGATAAGGCATCCCTACACAAATACCATTACAGTATCGCTATTGGTTCAAAAACCACGTCCTAAATCTTTGAAAATTTTTTTTGGGATTTTAGCATTTGTTTCACTGACTGTACTGTTTTTCCAAAATGTGTAAATGCAGTTTTGAATATCTCAAAAAGTTATAAATAGCCTCCTACAAATGTTTTCCTGTAACTGGAACGGTTAAGGTACCTGAGCTATGAGCTAGTCTCGAAATTCCACCCTGTATATCTCAAAACTGCCGGGTCAGATTTTGATGCCCCTTTGCATATGGATGAAGTTGAGGTATCTATACAGAAATACTATTACAGTATTGTTATTGATTTAAATTCCGCTTATGGTCAGCACTTTTTTCGCTGACTGTACATTTTTTCCAAAATGTGTGAATGCAGTTTAGAATATCTCAAAAAGTTATGGATGGTCTCCTAGGAACGTTTTCCTGTAACTAGAACGGTTAAGGTACCTGACCTATGAGATAGTCTCGAAATTCCAACCTGTATATCTCAAAACTGTAGGGTCAGATTTTAATGCCCCTTTGCATATGGATGTAGTTGAGGTATTTCGACAAAAATACTATTACAGTATCGCTATTGGTTCAAAGACCGCTTATGGTCAGCACTTTTTTCGCTGACTGTACACTTTTTCCAAAATGAGTTAGTGCAGTTTAGAATACCTCAAAAAGTTATGCATGGTCTCCTAAAAACGTTTTCCTGTAACTATAATGATTAAAAATCCACCCTGTATATCTCAAAACTAAAGGGTCAGATTTGGATGCCCCTTTGCACAAATATGTAAATGAGGCATCCCTACACAAATACCATTACAGTATCGCTATTGGCTCATAGACCGCTTTTGAACAGTCTCCTTTAGCTAACTGAAGAAGACACTTGCGAATGACTTCACTGTATATAAAAACTAAAAAGCATCATCGTCTTCCTATCGGACGTAAAAAAAGAAAGCAAAGTGCGCTGTTGTGTATTCAACACCACCGTTTAACGGCTAGTATAAAACTGCCGTGTAGGCTGCGCAGCCGACAATGGCGGCCGACGTCGGCTGCGCAGCCGACAATGGTAGCCGACGTCGGCTGCGCAGCCGACAATGGTAGCCGACGTCGGCTGCGTAGCCGACAATGGCGGCCGACGTCGACTGCGCAGCCGACAATGGCGGACGACGTCGCCTGCGCAGCCGACAATGGCGACCAATGGCGACCGACGTCGGCTGCGCAGCCGACAATGGCGACCAATGGTAGCCGACGTCGGCTGCGCAGCCGACAATGGCGGCCGACGTCGGCTGCGCAGCCGACAATGGTAGCCGACGTCGGCTGCGCAGCCGACAATGGTAGCCGACGTCGGCTGCGCAGCCGACAATGGTAGCCGACAATGGTAGCCGACGTCGGCTGCGGAGCCTACAATGGCAACCGACGTCGGCTGCGCAGCCGACAATGGTAGCCGACGTCGGCTGCGCAGCCGACAATGGCGGCCGACGTCGACTGCGCAGCCGACAATGGTAGCCGACGTCGGCTGCGCAGCGGACAATGGTAGCCGACGTCGGCTGCGCAGCCGACAATGGCGGCCGACGTCGGCTGCTCAGCCGACAATGGTAGCCGACGTCGGCTGCGCAGCCGACAATGGCGGCCGACGTCGACTGCGCAGCCGACAATGGCAGCCGACAATGGTAGCCGACGTCGGCTGCGCAGCCGACAATGGTAGCCGACGTCGGCTGCGTAGCCGACAATGGTAGCCGACGTCGGCTGCACAGCCGACAATGGTAGCCGACGTCGGCTGCGTAGCCGACAATGGCGACCGACAACTAGTATAAAGCATCGTGTAACATTTACTGATCAATTCGTTTGGATTTCAGTAACCATGACGTCTCTCACGACATTCGAAGATATTATAAAAGTGATACCTCCAGACGAAGATGGACAAATATTTACCAAACTTGTCATGACCATTGACAGATATTACCCCAAAAACTAACTTGGAAAGTTATATTCTTCACTTTTGAAGATCTATTCGGAGACTAAATTGCTCCAGACATGGAATGTCGACTGCGTTTCGCAATTCCCACAAAAGACCTGGTACATTGTTTTGACGAAAACGCAACATCAATTAGCGAACGAAAATTTAAAATAATAAAAAGGAAACTGATACAATGGCCACTGGGACGAGCCATAATTTAGGCACCACACGCAATTATGGAGAAGATGCATAAAGGTGAATACTACAACAAATTTATAGACACGAAACATCCACGATACTGAGAGGAGTGATGGAACATTCCAGCTCTTCCGACTCTCCTACACCTAGTAGAAAAAGGGCGCAAACTTCTCCTCCAATGGAGACGCCCCCCGAAAAAAGACCAAATAGAGACGATCTACTCCTGGATGCCTTGAGGAAACAAAACGACATGTTTAGTCAACTTGTAGAAATGTCGGCTAAACAAACTGAAAGTATGAACGACCTTAAACAACAAATAAATGGTCATAAACAACATAAGGAAACAATTGATTTAAACGAATCATTTGAATCAGTGACTAGCTCACGCGACTCCACTCAGGAATTTGAGACTGGGTAAACATAAAGAAGGGTAAGTCTATCCCAAAGGTAACAGTTAAAACTCATCACTGTCATAAAATGGGGCTTATTACAAGAAAATGAGTCGAGTTTAGACCAAGTCTAACTAAAAAACTGTCCCTAGAAAAACGATATTTAAATACTCGTACATAGAACGCTTTTTGTGGTAACAGTTTTGTTTTGACATGTGTCAACATGGGGTTCAACCAAGGTTTTACGTTTTTATAATAAGCAGCAATGAGATTTGATTTCAGTACAAAAGGAGCCTCTTTGAGGCGCACTTTAATTCCTTTCACACTGGTTCGAAAGAACTGTACACAAGAAGAAGTTTTGCTTTTCACATTAAAACTAGTTACGATACCGTGATGTAATAACAAAGCAAGTAAATAAAAAACGCGAAAGCCCATCTTTACAAACGCGCAGTAAGGACGTCTAAGCAATTACTTTAAGCCTCTTCTACACTGCGGCTGTTTCAGCTTACATTTCAACTGCTGTATAAGATCGAATATTTTCAATGACGGTCCTACCTTCATTTTCAATAGTTCTATTATATCATCTTTCGTTAGCTGCAGCATTGTCTCACCTGATATTTTTGCGAAGTACTGACAGTAAGGTTTGCAATCGTTTATAGTTAGGAACTTTGCGACGTCCGCACTGGTCCAATTCTCGGGATCGATTGAATCGACGAGGTCAGATGGTACGGCGTTGTTGACTAGTCTTGGTATCACTTTATCATCGTCTGGGTCAAGCTGTTCTGGGGAAAGCTGCGATGCGTTTTGACTTGAGTCTTGTGATGATTCCGTTGGGTTGAACTGTAAGAGGTGATACTTAAAACTAGTGACAGTATCGCCACAGTCAGGAAAATATTACACAAAAACAAAAAGACATTGAACCTTATTGCTTTGACTTAGAGTTTACTTTATATTTGTCTTGCGCCTGGCGCAAATTTTTGTGGCAGGAAATCTTATTTGTTATGGTCATATCGCGCGTCATGGAGGCGCATGAAAACATAAATGAGCTAAAGTTTTAGAAGGGTCTCGGTATTGGTTTTAATATGTATGCTAGCGATTCTGCAGACGTCCTGCCTTAATTTGGTCAGCAAATTAAAACAACTGAAGTATGTCAATATGACCTATGACATTTGTTGATGCTATATCAAAGTGTTTTTCCAACATACATCTTGAATCTTCATTGTGTAAACTTACCAACATGTCCTGCGTAGACTCACTAGGCTCTTCGCTATCGTCCGGCGGCTCAGTACTATGCTTCGAATGGTCATCAACATCCATCACAGTGTTATCTGTAGGATCGGTCACCACTATCGATTTCCTTCGCGCTTGTATATTTGTACGCGGTTCCGTACCCGCCGATGTTTCAGAAGGAGGCGGCGATAAGCTTTTCTCGCCGCTTTTCCATTCGGTCCGGTCGTCGAGCGAATTTGAATCGTATATGCTTGGAGCGATGGACGTTATTTTCTTTTCTGGAAATTAAATAGAAACATTATTGTAGATTCTGTTCAA
Organism: Epirrhoe tristata; assembly: GCA_951394285.1. Lineage (NCBI taxonomy): Eukaryota > Metazoa > Arthropoda > Insecta > Lepidoptera > Geometridae > Epirrhoe > Epirrhoe tristata. The sequence continues at coordinate 7,026,086 of OX596145.1, forward strand.
TATCTACATTTTACATGATTTGTTGCGTTCATGCTACTGACTAGAACAGAGAGAAATTAAATGTTTTATTTCAAACGTATTTTATTTGCTAAGGAATTTAAATTCGTATGGCAAGGTAAAAATCTTGGATAATATGTGAAGTCCGAATGATCATGACTGATGATTCGTCCTAAGAACAATTGATATTATTGGTCGCGAAGGAACAGGAGTAGAATCACCTAGTTTTAAGACGTTTCAAAGTGATCCCAGCGGTCCTACTGAATAAATGCTTTTTGACTTTGACTTTGACTTTGATTGAAACGATAAGAAGTATCAAACTCAGTTCTAAGGTTCTACCTGCAATTTTCTTCCGTCTCCGTGGGGCCCGATTTTGCTTCGCCGGCTGTTTCCTAGCGGGTTGAGGCGGAGGCGGTTTGTTCGGCCCTTGCAGCACATGGCTGACAGCGCGGCACCAACCGACGGGATACATGTCCGTACTGTGCGCCCATAGCCACTGGTCGTACTCCGGACCCCAGCCGTCGAAGTGAATCTAACGATATAATCACGTTTCTCATGAAATGTTACTATCAACAAAGGGTCCATGAGGTCAGTGCACTCAACATGCCAGCAACGAAGCCGTGTGATGTCACGTGCCAAGATAGACTTCATTCGATCATAGAGCTAGGTAGGTACAAACCTTGAGAAGATCTCCGACCACGCGAGCGATAGTCGCGACGCAGACAAGCCGTGGGTCCATGAGGTCAGTGCACTCTAGTCGCATTCCTGCGACGAAGCCGTGTGACGTCACGTGACCTCTAGGCGCGAAGGATCCTCTAGGGGCCGCTTCGCCGCAACACATCGTGAGATATTGCTCCCAACTGAACTCTTCCGCTGTGAACCTGAAATGTAATCAAACTAATATAGTAAAGATGAAAGTTTGTGAGTATATTTGTGTTACAATTTCGTCTGTGTCACGCCTAAACCAGTAAACCAATTTGGATGGAACTTGGAATAGGTGTAAATAGTACGTGGAAGCATAAAGGCTATTCAAAATGGTGGTACATACATACCACGCGAGCGAAGCCAGTAAGGTTATTACTGTGACATGGTCAATGGCTCTAGGCATTCTTATAGTAGCTACTTGACATCCGCAGTGGCGCTTTTGAATTGTGTACGAAACGGCTCACTTCACGAATACTTAGATCCATTGGCATACACTGTAGGTAGTGTTCCCGGAAATTTGGGTACCTTACTCAAGATTATGTGAGAAAGATTAAGTAATATAATTATTAAATCTTGTCTGAAAGCGCAATTGGTTCATGACTACGATTGCACCAACAAACAATATAAGATACCTATTTCATACAACCTATAGAGCTTTAACTATTTTTCCTACTCCGAAAATCTCATGTCTTAGATACCGTAAAAGATCTCGGGTCTTAGATGGCATAATACAATTGAGCAAAGCCACACGCTATAACATCGAATGCTTTTATAATTACCCAGCAGGTGGCGTTAGTGGTATGTTATTCGCCATCGCAAACCCGACAGGGAATATGCACGGCGACCGCTGGTGGTAGCAGAACCAATCACCGCCCGACTCGTCGACAGGGTAACAGTCTATTCTTATCATCATGTATCCTGTAAAACATAATAATTGAGACACAAAATTAGTCACGAAAAAAGTGTACCTACGTCAGGGATATGGAAATATCTTAATTGATCTTTTAAATTGGCGCATTGGCGAACCTAGTGTGCAAGCAAGATAACATGTTTTTTAGAACGGCTATGATAAGCGCCGTTCCTAGTGTGCGAGCAAGATAAAATGATAAGCGCACGGAATTGGCCAGCAGGGTTTGGCATAATAAACGCACGATACGGTCATAAAAAATTAAGAGTACTTACAGAGCTATTTATGTAAGGTTGTTAGACATCAAAAAATAATGTTGGTATTGAGTTAAATCTAGATTTAATGTTGAGGATGATGAGGTAATATCGAACTAAGACTTGACGAATTGCCCCAAAGAAAAATAAAGAAATCTAGAATTCGTTACCTTCATTCAATATCTGCATGATTGTAGCTGCGCACAACGACGACAGATTCAACGGATCTATCGCTTCCAACTTCGTTCCCTCACAGAATAAAGGCGGTTCATTCGTTGGGTACTTGTAGAACATTTCTGGTGTTGTATCAATCGGCGATAACCTTCCCGCCGCGACCCTTTGTAGGTAATGCTCTGGGGCATCTAGTTTGTGACCGATACGAAACGCCCAGCCAACAGGGTGGATTAATGGGGAGTCTTCGTGACACCAGAAACCCATATCGTCAGATAGGCTGTCGTAGTATTTGATGTGCAGACGCTTGCCAATGATTTCGCAGACTGTTGCTACCTGACGAAAAAAGTTGTAGAAGTTAGTTTTTAAATATTTTCAAAACAACAAATCAGAACACAGAAATCATTTTCTCAGCTCTATTGGAGTTCAAGATCCTTCGATGTTTGAAGGGGAAATCAGCAGAGATATAAGTAAGCCATTGATTTGAGAGATTTGTTTGAGTAAGGCGCCTGTCTGTGCAGACGTCCGTCGCCTTACTCAAGCCTGCTTACCTTGACTTGTGAGATCCTATTTTTATCAAGAACTTCGAGAACTGAACCAACTTGGAACCGAGATGCATTGCTGTCAGTCAGTTTACTATAGAAATTCACTGGAAGTGTGCGAGCTCCTGTTAGTTGCTTTACTAAAAACCTGAAACATTAATAAACACAATATTATAGTTTGTTTTTCATAGTCAATTTCTCATAGATTATACAACTGCCATAACTATCATAATATTTTTTAATCTATTTTAATTTAGGAATATTATTATTTAACTTGACCGATACAAGTGTCCTAAGCACTTTCAAAATTCAAAAAAACGACAACTAGAAACATATTATTTGTGACTTAATTTAGTTATACGAGTACTTGATTCTGTAAAAAACAATAAAAATGCACTTACTTTTTCCAATCTGTGTACTTGTCCCGTATAGTTAGTGGCGGTATTAACGGCTTCCCTCGCATCGCACACCAGCCAACCGGATTGACTTCGGAGCAGCAAAGATTCACCCAGAAATCTTTAGAGTCGTCACTGCCAAAGCCCTCATAGCGTAGAAGTCCCATATACCCTTTTACCTGAAAGTATAACAAATTGCTCAGTCAATAATGATGTAATTCTTGGTTTTGTAATCTGCTGTAACTGAGCACTAAGAGACGCCGACATAGCCTACAAGATTAGCAAGTTGAAGTGGCAATGGGCGGGGCACATAGCTTGTAGAACTGGCCGTTAGGGCAGAAAGTTCTCGAGTGGAGGCCACGCATCGGAAACCGCAGTAGAGGACGGCCCCCCACTAGATGGAAAGACGATTTGGTAAAGGCTGCTGGGAGCCATTGGGTGCAGGCTGCACAAGATCGATCGCTGTGGAAATCCACGGGGGAGGACTATGTTCAGCAGTGGACACTAGATGGCTGACATGATGATGATGATGATGTAACTGAGCGGGATACCTTTTTGTGTAGTAAATAGTTAACTGTAATTTTGCCCGAGACTTTGCTCACATAGTATCAACTGTATATGTAATAGCCTTACATGCTAACTCAATATTATTGAGTCTATCTACATCTATTTAAAGTTTCATCAAAATTGATCCTTGAAACATAAACATGCAAACAACCATTTTCATTTTCATAGAAAGATAGAATACCTTTAACACTGTAGCCACCCATAAATAATCTGTGTTTTTGTCATCAGTCTCCTCCGTATCACTATTTCGAACCTCCACCTTCATGCCTTCAAATGTACTGTCCCACATCTCATGCAAGGGAGCATGTTTGAACAAGCTGACTGGCGCAGCAAGGAAATCACAGCCAAATAGTTCATCTTTCCATTCATAGCTGTGAGAGGCATTTGCAGATTGTTTGATAGGTCCAGCCTGAAAAATTTCAAAATAGGAGATACTTGGGAGATCCTTGATACTTATTTTAGCTAACATGGAGGGATATAAATTTTAAAAAGTTATCCAGATAGAGTAAAAAATACATAGCATTTTTCCAAATTGAGAATTATAAATAAATAAAACGAAATAACTTCTTTATTTGATAAAGATAAAGTAAATAAGATGTTTACAGTTTAGCCTAAAATTTTTAGGTAAGAGTCAGTAACATGTTTTACCGATTTCAGTGTGCAAACCGAGTGAATGGCATGCTTTTAGTGACACAAATCAAAATAAAACTTAAATGTTAGGAATAATGTCAAATAATCCACTAATAGTAAATAATCAGCATTGCCAGCCAGCGTGGTAATGCCGCCAGTGTTTTGGGCACGCTTCCAACTGACAGTGACCTGGATCAGTTGAGCTATCTATAGATTGTTTCTAACGATCCTTAGATAGCTTGACTAATCCTGTTGTATTTTGTAAATATATGTAAAAATGTAGTAGCTTAGTTTCTGTAAATAATTATAATTTCAATTAAAATTAGTCATTTAGGAAAATGTGAATCTTTTCTTAAATTGGCAGTCTCAAAATTTCTAGGGCTCTTAGCTCCTTAGGGCTGAGATAGTCTTCTTTTCTCATTCATCTTTGTCTCATTTTTTAAGTCTTGGCTCAAAAAATATATTAAAACAATATATTTACCTGTAGCTGGTAAGCTCCTTGCCATTGTTCCAATTGCGGTAGGGGCTCTAGTGGGATGAACCCTTCTAAATGCTCAGCCCCCTCCATGAATTTAAACCTCCAATGGCAGTTGTGTCTTCTAGAGTTACTTGCATGACATCTCAGTGAGCAAAACTTATTGTTGCGGGGATAAAACTGTTCTCTACGACCCACCCGACTGCACAGCTCACATATTGCTGTAAGTGAAAATTAAAAAAAAAAACTTTATAGGCCTTTAATCAAACAGAAGATTTCTTTAAGGAATTTAATGTGGCCTATAATCCAGCCATAAAAATGATATAATGACATTAGAGTGTAGATAAAAGTAACTTTTATCCACATTCTTCCCATTTTATCCACGCTCTAATGTCATTACTGGCATTTATATCTATTCTCCGGTACCTAGACAAACGCCATGCTAAGGCGGCTGATGCCTTGTGTGGTTAAAAAAGAAATACTTAGGGCTAGTTTCACCAAAGTCAAACTAACAGCTTCTTAATAAATCGGCCGTTAGCCATTTGTCAGCGAAGTGAATGCTTTTTCAAACAAATTTGCGTTCTGCGCAGACAAACGGCTCTCTGTCACTCTCTAAAACTTTTGGTTGTTGTGACAAATTCAAACAAATTTTCTACGATGTCAACTTCTAGTGAGCTAACAGGCTGCCAATTTGATTTAGCGGCTTGTTAGTGAAGATATTCCTTTTTTAGAGCATGAGGGAGCATAAAACAATCGTAACGGTCTATTAAAATCTTAATCAGTTGTTTTTTGTCTAACTAAATTTGATGTCCAATTAACTAACACAATTAGACAAAATTTGGTGAAACCAGCCCTAAGTCTGTTTGCATGGGCATAAGTGCTGTTGAAACAAATGAGATTGCTGAAAGAAATCCATACTAATATTATAAATGTGACAGTAACTCTGTCTGTCTGTTTGTTACGCTTTCAAGCGCAAACCGCTGAACAGATTAAGCTGATATTTGGCATAGTTAAAGGTTGTATCCCAGGTAAGGACATAGGCTAATTTTTATCCCGAAAAAATGAAAAAATCCCGAGGGACCGCGGGTCTCACCGCGGGAGCGGGAGCTAGTAAGGTAATAAAAGGAATAAGGAATAAGGTAACCTAGATAAATTGTATAGCAGTGTCATGAACACGGTCTGATGAACTGGGCTGTATCAGGTTTCAGCTGTAAGTTGCATTATGTACTAAGTACTTGTTAATGTAAATGTTCTAGTAACCTGACAAGAGGTAAGCATCACTCAGTTCACAAAATATTGATCAGTCTATGTTATTTCGTCTTCTCAAAAAATTCAAAAATTCTGCAGGTGTTCATTTTCATTATGGGCTAGGAATTTCCTACGATAATCAATACAGCATGGTCACTCACCGAAACTTCTAGTATCCAGAGGAATTACGGTAAGATCATCAACGACATAAGACTCCTGTGGAGCACTGTTGTCAACGGAATTCACAGCTTCTCCGGCGTTAAAATAAGCCATAGTTCAGCTATGAACATCGAGTTTAGTGCCAATGCCAGGAACAGTTCAATACACATGACTAAATAAACCACAATATTTAGTCCCAATAAACGTAACTTAACTTACATAGGGGTTAACAAGACAATTAATAAAAAGCTAGAAGACTCAAGTTTTCGTAAGCCATTTCAAAAACAGGCAGCAGGCGACCAACAACACTATTTATTTCCGCGATAAACTAAATATGGCGGCGGAGCGGACTGATTGGAGCATAGAGATGGGTTGGAGCGGACTGAACGAGATATCTTTACTTTATGTCAACCTAGCCACAGAGTAAAAAGCGCTCAGCTCAGGCAATGACCTAAGTCTTTCCTCAAAAACCTCAGAAGGTTATTCGCGTTCGTTTTTTCGTTCGTTTGATGAATATTCGGATGCTTCTTACTACGAGCTACATTGTATTCAGTCGATAAGATCAACGTTAAAACACGGTCTTAACCTCTGGCAAATGAAAGTAGACCCTGAAAAAGAGGCGGCAAATTAAAAAATATAAGCGTGTAACCCCATAAGGACATTTGGAAGAACACAACTTGATACTTGGTTATTTTTTTCTAGTACCAAATATAATAATTATATTAAGTATATTATTTAGAGTTATTAATTAATGGGTTGTCACACTTATATTTTTGAATTTGCCGTCTCTGTCTACTTTCATTTGCCAGACTCTAGGAACAAACATTCCAAACCAAAAAATTGGAAAGTTAGAATTCGTAGTAAGAACCATCCGAATATTCATCAAACGGATGAAAATAGGCATGGATGGAATACTTTGAAAACCTGAGAGCCAGACAGAACTGAGAAGCAGGCTCTCAGGATTTCAAAGTCAAATCAATCAATCTATACATCACTATGCACTTATAAAACCATAGATACATCCACCCTGCTATATACCTATAACTCTATGCTATTATCACAGATAAGTTGCCATTAATAAAAAAAAGAAGAAGAAGAAACAAATTATCCAACAAATAAAATAATATATAAAATTGTTTTGTGTGTGTGCCGAGTGGTGTTTCTAAACAAAAACAAAACTAACAAAATAACGCAAAAAAGTAGGTATCGAAAGAAGTAATTCGAAAGAGACGAACGAAATTGTACGTACATGAGGCCTAAAGGACTGCTGCGAGCAAAACAAATTCAAAACATTGCATCATTCGTTTTGTTTGTAGTACTTCGCTCGCAGTGCTTCGTGTATTTTTCGTGTTTAAGCTACGCTGCCTACGCTCTCTATTATCTTTGGTTGGTCTTGGTCTTCTAGAAACGTCGATTTGGTAAATCCCCTACCATAGAAGACGAGGAGAGGAGGCGATTAGATTTCTATTTATGTACAGTAGATTGCATTGCACAATTGATTGCACGCACTCCACTCACACTCACTCAGTCACACACAATACTTTGGAAAATTTTGCGTTCGTAGCTAAATTCATTCAAGTTTTATATCTCTTTTTGCATAGACCACCATTGTCCTCAAAAGCAGGAAAAATCTCACAAAAAATATTTACATTGGTTTCAGACAAATAACTGAAGATGGCAAAGGGTAAGTCAATACTGCACAAAATAATAATTAGAAGCTTCAATCATTTCATACTACATTTATATACAATATTTTGTACGCCCACAATGGGCAAACTGTTGATACTCTGAATAATTTTATTTATCATCATTGTGCAACACAGTCAATAAATTTTTCATAATTATTATTTACTAAAAAGTATGCTAGCTCAAGCTAAAAGTTTTCTTTGCTAATTACAGTACAAAGTGTGTTTGCATCTTAATTAAGCATACAGTGAAATAATCAATTTCAAAGCCTATACTATATACAATACTAATATAATTACTGCTTTCAATTTTCCAGATGTCCTGTTGACACAGGCCTCTAACATTTTCCATTCCTATTCTTTGTTCATAAACAGTGGTCCTGTAATCTTTACAGTGAACTAAACCTTATCGAGGAACTAGGCCTTTGCCAGGCACACTGAACTCAGACATTTTATAAGAAACTCAAAACAAAGAATGTGGTTCAGGATAAAGGGCTTAAAACTGCCATTAGATCTATATTAGATGATTTATACAGCGTCAGGAGGCAACCTATGCCTACACTTAACGAGACGCTGTAGTGCCTGGTACATTGTTTGAGATGGAATAGGCTTGCCCAGCACCTAAACCATCCTCTCAGCTTAATCAGTCTGGCCCACAGGAAAGACGACGTTAATACGTGTGGAGCTGACTAAGTTGAGGGTTTCCTCACAATGTTTTACTTTACTGTTAGGAGCTTGTGTAAAATCGGATATAAATTTTACGAAACGAAAAATCTATTGATGCACATATTCAAACCCACGTCCTTCGGATTGAAAGTCGAGGCACAACCCCATTCGACCAACACGGCTCATAAGCCTAGTTCGGACTAGGCTTGTATTTTAGTCAAGTAGCGAGTAACTTAGTACCAAATCGTGTCTGAACACCAAAAATTTAGTTGAGTAGGTTAGTGAGTAATTTAGTCGAGTCAATCCATTTGACTCTAAATTTTTTTGGGCGAGTAGCACGATAGAGTAATAGAGTAGCACCTCCCAACCTCCCACCACGCGTCCGTGCCACTGGTTCACCGGAAAAACAAGTCCGAACCTATATTAGTCAAGTACATTAGTACATGTTTCGTTTCACCCTTTACAAATATAAAAGAAAAAATCAAGTGAATAAACTAAAGGATCGTACTCGCTACTCGACTAAAATAGTAGCCTACTAGACCGAGCGAACGATTTATGGGCAGTAGCGAGTAGTTTGGCGACTATATTCTCGCTACTCGACTAAAATACAAGCCTAGTCCGAACTAGGCTTTAGGATAAAGGGCTTATATAGATAGATACCCTAGCTAAACGTTTTAGGCAAGAAGAAGGGTGGTAAAGCTACCACCAGCCTTGAAGCAGGCGTGAGCTCTCTGAGTGTCGCTGATAGCGGCGCTTCAACATCTGCCACAACTGCACCTGTCGAAGAAGAAGAAGAATGTTTCGGGTTGACTGGAGGTGGACGTAAGAAGAAGCCGCAGAAGACTGCTGCAAAGGTATATGGATTTTCTTAAAACTATGGAGAAAAGGGCATAGGATGACTATTGTTTTATTTCTCTGATGGTATGGTAAATATAAAAAGATGCAACAACCTTTTAAAAACAGCCTTGACAGGTAAAAACCAAAAAAAATATGGTTATTCTCAGGTCATAACTATGTACCACATATTTTAGTAAGACCGGTGGTCTCAAGTCCCTAAACAAAATTAAGTATTTAGAATAAAAAAATCTGAGATTAATCTCAAAGTCGAATTTGCATAATCAAGAAACAGATTTCTAATTGACGCTTGGGAATGCATGCATAATTTTAGTTTTTTTCTGTCAAGTGTACTTCCCACATTGAGAATATTAGCTTATTTTATACATAGGTAAAAGTTTTGAACTTATGATTATTTTCGTTAGCCGGAGCCTGTAGAAGAGAAGAAAGATGAGAAGCCACCGGAGCCAGCATCGCAAGCTGCCAAACCCGACCCTCCAAAGGAAGAAGAAGAGGAGTTTGTTGGCCTGGGATTGACAGGCGGCGCTAAGAAAAATAGGAACAGAAAGAAGAAACCCGCTCAAGCTGTCAACCAGCCCGGTCAACCAGGCGCACCAACTGATCAACCAGGCGCACCAACTGGTCAACCAGGACCACCCCTTGGTCAACCAGGTCCACCTCTTGGTCAACCAGGCCAACCTCTTGGAAGAGGAGGTCCACCTTTTGGTCAACCAAGTCCACTTGGTCAACCAGGTCCATTTGGTCAACCAGGCCCACCTCTTGGAAGAGGAGGTCCACCTTTTGGTCAACCAAGTCCACTTGGTCAACCAGGCCCACCACTTGGAAGAGGAGGCCCACCTGTTGGCCAATCAGGCCCACCTGTTGCTCAACCAGGACCACCAGCTGGTCAATATCGATCAGGTGCCCAATCAGGTACTTATGATAACCAAGCCATATGCAAGCTTTTATTTTAACATCACCTTATATAGCTTTTATTTACCACCACCATATCTTGGAACTAAATTTTAAACAAATTGGACTGGAAAGTTACCCCGCATTCATGGTCGTGTTTGCTTAGATCGTTCTACGTTCGAGTGGCATTGCCATCTCGGCGCTTCCGTACTTCGTAGGGCACGTTAAATTGTCGGTCCCAGCTATTTAAGTTGTTGAGCCACGACGAAGGCCTAAAAACTCGGTGACCAGTGTTGGCCATTGACTCTTAAGTACAACTACATTAATAAAGCGCTTCGGTTGGTTTCGTATTTCTCTCTATTTCCGAATACATCCGATCGACTCCAAGGTAGTAATTATATGCCTTTACCTATCCTAGTATAGTTTATTTATTAGATAATTACCACCTTGAAGTTCTTGAGGTATTCGGAAACAGAGAGAAATACGAAACCAACCGAAGGGCTTTATTAATGAGTTGTACTACGAGTATACTTACCTACCTTATGCAATAATATGACTGTGTGACTCTTTGTTCTTGTAAATAAAAAAAATAAGATACTTATTATGACTCAGAAGCATGAGTTCTCTTAAAAGCAAAGTTATTATTATTATGCTATTTATTTTATTGACTATGGATGCTAACAAATTGAGTTGCTTTCTGTTCTGGAGCTACCGCTGCAGCTGACGTATTAACATGGCGGAGGAGACCTCAATCCTCGGGTACTAACATTTACAGTAGTCACAGCGAATCTTTAGCTCTCTGAAGTGGCTGCGCAGAACCCATTTTTGATGACACCTAAAAGACGAAGACAGAGTTGTATAACTGCCTCGCTTACTCGCTTAGTTTGTTGCATCGTCCTATCTCACCTACCATACATACGCAATGTACCTACTACATGCCCAAACCTGCGCAATCGTTTAGTGCACCTAACTTCAGAGAGCTAAAGATTGTACTTCTGCTACTGCACTTCTACTAGCTTTCGATGTGTTGTATTATTACAAAATAACTTCCTGCCCCGGGACAAATACTCGTATCTGTAATATCTGAATTTTAGGGTTTGGTTGTTTATGCATGTATATGCATGTCACATTATTATAGGGTCGGCCCAACATGTGTTCTTCCATCCTCCTCTATCAGCCGACAGTTATCAGTTTATTTAAATGCATGTATTAACATAAATTATGTACATATTGACAAAAAAAGTTGAAATTTACAGTTCACATGTCTGCGCAGTGAACGCTTTTTCATACAAATTGTGTTCTGCGCAGACAAACAGCTAACTTCACGAATGCCTAGATCCGTTGTACTATCTATGTAGGACCAGTAGTAGGTAGGTACTTGCGGCCCGCCCGGTCCGCAGCTTCGCTCCCGTAGTAGTTCCAAAATTCCTTTCTTAGTGTTCCCTTACATTATAAAAGGAATGTTGTCTCCTAGTTGCAAAGTGAAAGCTCCGCTTACTTTGGGCATGATTAGTTCTGTGTATTTCACACCAGCATTATTTTATTCATTTAAACTTAACTTCAAATCTTTTATAGCATCCGCAGCTCAAGCTACCGGAGCAATTCCAAGACAACCGCAGGCCACACAATCGGCCCCAACAGTTCCTAGCTCAGGGCCACCAGTTAAATACGAGCCGCTGCCAAAATCACGACAGGAACAGTCGTGCCACCATGTAATCCCAGCGAAAATACTGGGCAAAACCGTCCCATGTAGGCAGATTCGTGTCCAAACGAACTACTTGCCAATGATTATAAAGCCGATGAAAGTTGTAAGTATTTATTTGTTAGCATCAAAGACATGCTCTTATGAAATAGGTTATCATATCATACAAATAGGTACATTATGAGGACGTTAACTTACATCTCTTTCTATAGCCTATTATAGCTGTTATCCTGACACATCTTTTGGCTCATTCACTCTTTATATTCTTCATATCATAGAAGCAACATTGGTACTTTTGACATTTTGATGCAAAATCATTTTGTTAAAGATGTGTTATTTTTTCAGCATCGCTACGATTTTACATTCATTCCTGATAAACCAAAGCGGATGATCCCGGACGTGTATAAGAAGTTCAAAAGTAGCCACTTCCCGAACGAAGTCATCGCGTTTGATATGTTTAAAAACGCATACTCCATAAATCAGTTGAAAAAAAATATTGTATCTGATTCCACAGAAGATAAACCGAATGTGGTGAGTAGAGAAGAACCGTTTTTATATAGTACCTGTGTCTTATAACAGACATAGAATCAATATAACAGACAGTAGAATCACCTAGTTTTAAGACGATTCAAATTGATCCCAGCTGTCCTACTGAATAAATACTTTTTGACTTTGACTTTTTACTTTGAGACTATATTAAATTAAAAACCACATTGAACCACACAACAAAGTTTGTATGTTACAATCACGTCTCATTACAGTATATATCTGTATAGAATGAAATCATTTGCCCCATCATTTCACCCACCTCTGAATATAATCAATCATCAGCTACCGAGATTGGTTTTTTTTATAATTTTTAAATTTCTTTAGATTGACTTCCTTGACCCGAATGGAAGAGTAATGTCTTTTAAGATCATCATCAAATACACTGGATGTATCGACTTTACAAAGCTACTTCGGTAAGTTTTTTTGTGCGTTAATCAATGTTAAAATAAATAAATAAATAATGCTGGACTTTTCACACAGCATCATCTAGCCCCAAAGTAAGCAGAGCTTGTGTTATGGGTACTAGATGACTGATATACTACTTATATACTTTTTGTTTGTAAATACATACATATTATACATAGAAACACCCAGACCCGAGACAATATCTGTAGATCATACAAACATTTGTCCCGCCACGGGGATCGAACCCGCAACCTTTTGCATTGCAGGCGGGCCTTCACCCACTGCGCTACAGAGGTCGTCAAATCGTGTTTAATTGAAATGCAACCTCCAAAGTTTGTAATCAACCGTAGGAGATTGCCAATGATAATTACATTTTGGAGAGGGCATTATTTGGTCCACTGTGGGACAAAACTACAGGAATCTCCACCGTGTACTGTACGAGGCACGACCGAATATATTCCGTACATGTCAAAGTTGACATGGTCAACCATGTGGTCAACATGGTATGAAAGTGTTCTACTCGGCCGAGAATGAAAATACGTATAAAAATAAACCTAAAAAAGCATGTGCAATAATGTGCATACCTACTCGATATCGTAGTAGAATAGTCATACAAAAATATCTTTACAGCCATATGGAAACTCAAGGTAGCTCTCTTTCCGTCCCATCTGATGTGATTCAATGCGTTGATGTTGTATTGAGACAAGGGAGTTTGGAGTCTTATGTCAAGGTAATGTTAGACCGCAAACGGTTCTACTCGAGTGTATAGTAATTTACAGTACGTTCAACAGATCTAGGCATTCGTGTTGTATCCGTTTCGATGCGCAGTACACAATTTAATGCGCTACTGCGCAGATAAACCGGTGTGTTTCATAACAAGTTAGAGTCGAGGTAGTCTTGAGTTTGTACTGACATTAAGACATTTTGTCTTCTCTGTTTATGAAGCACACCGTTAATGTTCAACTAGTGAGTACAGTACAGTCAGCAACGAAAGTCGATTAACATAAAAAAAAAAAAACAGGTTCACGACTGTATATCAAGGTGCGGTAAACATTCTCTCAGATCTTTTTATGTTACTTATTCCGGAGCCTTTGAAGATGTCTAAGGGGGGTAGTCAGAGGCATGTCCAAACACATATTTGATACATTATTATTATTATTAGTGATGGCGTGGCTTTCATATCACTGCGGCCATGAAGACCTATTGTGATCGCCACTTTCAAGTCGCCCCTTGAGGCGGGGCGTTCATAGTTCACTACCAAGCCCTACTGCTAACAGAAACTGTAGGACCTTTTTGGGTGTGAATTCTCGTAGCTCCTCTGGGCTTAAGGTGTATTTGCCCAGAATGGCGCTGCGTTTGTGCATTAATGGTCCACACTCTCCTAGCAGATGAAGGGGCGATTCATCCGCCTCTTTGCAGAACCTGCAGGTTGGAGTGTCGCAAAGCCGTAACTTAAACATGTGCTTGTTAAGGCGACAATGTCCAGTCAAAGCTCGGACCATAATGCGTAGGTTATTTCTGCTTAGCGCTAAGACTTGGTTGGTATACCGTTTGTCAAAGGCTCTGATTAGCAGTTTGGAATGGTTCATGCCCGGAGAGTTATACCAGTATCTGGTTGACTCTCCGAAGCAGGAATCTGTTAGGGTTCTTTTGGCCAGACTTTTCGGTATGCCACAGAACGGTTCCGGACCCAGCTGTGTACCGTTAGATCCGGCCCTTGCGAGTTCATCGGCACACTCATTACCGTGTACTCCAGCATGACCTGGAACCCATCTTAGAACCACCCTGTTTTTTAGACTCAGAGTGTTCAAACGTGTCAGACAGTCTTCTACTAGCTTGGACGTGATAGCCTTCGAATCCAGGGCTAGGAGAGCCGCTTGACTGTCAGAATTTATATATATTGTTTGGTTGGAGTAGCGTTTCTGAAGATTAACGTATGCACATTCCAGAATGGCATACACTTCCGCTTGGAAGACTGAGGCGTGTTTACCCAAGTTTATGCTTGCGCGAAACTTTGGCCGCTCTCCGTAGACCCCGCATCCTACATCCAACCCAATTTTGGAACCATCCGTGTACCAGTTAAGGCACCCGGCCTCGCAGGGGAGCTGGTTGTTGAGCCAGTCCTCTCTAGAGGGCATTTCTACGGTGTAGTATCTTTCAAAGACATACCGGGGAAGCATGACATCCGATGTCATGCTTAGTATGCGTGATTCCATTGTTGAGTCCTGTAAGGATCTCAATTTATTAGATAGCCAGTTTATTCGTACCTGGGTGTTTGCCCTGTACATGCTGGCTTTCGCCTCTTTAAGCAGAAACAAATGAAGAGGCGGTAGCCCTAACATTGCATCGAGCGCCAGCCCAGGGGAAGTGGACATGGCTCCGGAAGCCATGAGGCACGCGGTCCTCTGTAGACTACCTAACTTTTTAATAGCTGTCGCCTGAGAGGCTTTGTCACACCATACCACAGAAGCGTATGTGATTATTGGCCTCACCACGGTGGTGTATAGCCACAAGGAAATGCGGGGGTTAAAGCCCCAGTTATTCCCCATCAGTCGACTGCTAACTCCCAGGGCCATCCTGGCTTTTTGCAAGACGTTGCCTAGGTGTGTGTTCCACGTCAGTTTATGGTCGATAGTAACGCCAAGGTACTTTACTTCAGTGGAAAAGTTGATTGGATCACCATTAAGAATTGGCTTTACCAGTTTGTCCAGCCTCTTCTTTTTGGTAAATGGCACAATCACTGTTTTTTCCGCATTGACTGAGAGACCGCTCTTGCCACACCAGTCACTGACAGTATTTAGTCCTCTTTGCATGATGCTAGAGATGGTAGATTGGCAGAACCCCCTCACGACGATCACAAGGTCATCTGCATAACCCTGCGCATCGATATGAAGGTTCGCTAATCTGTATAGGAGTTGATCCACAGCGAGAGTCCATAGAATAGGCGATAAAACTCCACCTTGGGGGCAGCCTCTAGCTGTGGATATCTCAATTGACGATTGTTGAAGTGCCAACTTTGCTCCTCTGTGAGTGAGCATTCCTTCTATCCACCGCGTGACTGTTGGATCGACATTCTTGTTTATCAATCCATTTATCAGCAGTGAGGTAGGAGAATTATCGAAAGCACCTTCAATATCAAGGAATGCACATAGTGCTATTTCCTTGTCCTCCATAGCCTTTTCCACTCTATCAATGAGACTGCACAGAGCAGTTTTGGTGGATCTGCCTCGCCGATAAGCATGCTGGCTATGGTGGATAGGAGATGTGACTAATGCAACATCTCTAATATATCTATCTACCACTTTCTCCATCGTCTTTAAGAGGAATGAAGATAGGCTAATTGGTCTGAAGGACTTTGGCTGGCTGTAGTCCTTCTTTCCAGCCTTTGGTATAAAGATAACCTTAACACAAGCCCATTGCTCAGGTATAAATCCCAAGGCGAGACTCGCCCTGAACACTTTAACCAGGTATGGACTCAGAATATTTACTCCCTTCTGTAAGAGAACAGGGAGTATACCGTCTTCCCCACACGCTTTGTGGGGCTTGAAAGAATTAACTGCCCACTTAACCTGGCTAGGTCTTATAATTTGAGCCGACCTACTCCAGTCCTCGTTCCGAGGCTTATGAGAGGTGGCTTTTCCCAGTTCCATATTTTGTGCGCCAGGGAAGTGGGTTTTGGCCAGCAGTTCTAAGGTTTCCTTCTCATTTGAAGTGAAGGAGCCGTCCTCTTTTTTAAGAAGGCCGATTTGGTTAGTTTTGGCTTTGGAGAGCAGTTTGTGGAGTCTTGCTCCTTGAGGTAAGCTTTTTACTTCCTCGCAGAGCTTTCTCCAGGATGCCCTTTTAGCCTTCCTAATTTCTATGTTATATTCAGTTAGGCTTTTTAGATACTTCTCCCATTGTCGGGTCTTTTTAGCCTCATTGAAAAGTTTCCTAGTTTTTCCTCTGAGCTTTCTTAACTTAGAATTCCACCAGGAAACCCGCCGCTTTGTCTTTCTAATTCTTGGTGGACAGCTCTCCTCATAGGCCGTACGGATGCCTTTTGTGAGTATTTCCACCGCTATTTCTAGACTTTCACGGGTTTTTATACTTTTTGGGCAGTTTCCTAGGGTCTGGCTTAGCTTGTCTTGAAAAACAGACCAGTCCGTGGTCCTAGGATCCCTATAAGTAACGATTTGAGTCTCTAGATTTGCTTGTACCTCAAAAATTATGTGTCTGTGGTCGGACATAGAGTTTTCATTGCTAACATGCCAGTTAATGACATGTCTAGCAAGGTTGTTAGTAGCAAAAGTTATGTCCAGAACAGATTTGATACATGCCCACATCTTGCAGAAGTTAGTGTTCCATACGTGACAGGTTGTAAGCCCATCGCCGCCTATAAGAACACTAACTGGTTTCCTCACGATGTTTTCCTTCACCGTTTACGATTAACATTTTATGTTTCACAAATCTGAATGTTTCCGAAATCTGTAACATGACAAACATTTTTACTAATATTTGAAGATAAAGTCTTGGTTCATAATCATTTCTCAAGAAAAGTAATTTTTTCTTGGTTATCGAAAACAAAAGCCATTTTATAAAGTCCAACTGTTAATCGACTTTCGTTGCTGACTGTACATCACTACATATTATTACCATTATAGACCTTATACAGCACAATTTTCTTTCGTCTTTATGACTTTAACTGCAGTAAAAATTGTGTTTACTAAACTTAGTTTACGTCCTTTTCTGGTAATTTCTGTCCTATCCATACATAGGTTACCAGGAAGAGATCGCTTCTAGCGATAAGGTCACCCTTTGTTACACATTTTGCTATAGAGGTTTTTTATTTTCTGTTTGTGTTACTCTATGGTGTACAGTCAGCATCAAAAGTTGATTAACTGGTTTTTTAAAGCGCCATTTCTTTTCGATTGCTAAGAAAAAATATACTTTGCTTATAAAATTATTATGGACCAAGAGTTTATCATCAACTATTTGTCAACATTTTGGTCATGGTGTAACGGATTTCGGAAATATTCTGATTGTAGAAAGTTCAAATGTTAATCAACTTTTGATGCTGACTGTACAATAAAGTTACAGTGGTATATTACAGGCTAAAAGAAATAGCAGCAGCACAATCTATCTAATTTAGGGTCGATTCACATCTGACGGAAGATGCGTCGAGCGTATTCAGCTGTCTTCGTTATCATAATCGCTTATCATCGAGTGTGAAAGGTTGAATGTTTTCTCATTGTCTGTTCTGGCGTTACGCGACCGATAATACGCGACGCATCTCTGTCAGATGTGAATCGACCCTTAGTTGTTTTTGAAGACGCAGTCGATATTCAAGCAATGACAGACAGAACCCCTTATACATTCTAATGCCGCGCTTAGGCACTTGATAGATGTAGTACAAATTAACACTATTAACGGGATATTTACCATGATTCAATTTATTTGGATTCAATAGTTATATGACATAGTACAAAGACAGGCGTACTATTAAAGTTGTGGCCGCGACTAGGAGACTGGCAAGTGTTTAAATCAAGCATCAAAGTAATACTTAGCTAATATATTTGTAACTAGCTGCGCTCCCGCTCCCTTTTTCTATTTTTCGGGATAAAAAGTATCCTATGTCCTTCCCTGGGATACAACCTTTAACTATGCCAAATTTCAGCTTAATCTGTTCAGCGGTTTGGGCGTGAAAGCGTAACAAACAGACAGACAGACAGAGTTACTTTCACATTTATAATATTATAAGTATATAGTATATAGTATAGTATATTATAGTATGGATAAACCATGTATAATTTTCAGTGTGGAAGAAATTTCTTCAGGCGACCTGAACGTCCCATAGATCTTACTGGAGGCTTGGAGATGTGGACTGGACTCTTCCAGTCAGCTATATTCACAAGCCGACCATTCATCAATGTTGACGGTTAGTAAAAATATCGCAAATGAGAAAAAAACAGAAAAAAGTTTATTTTACTATGAATACAAGTAGAATCACCAAAATTTCGACTAGAAAACCAACGGGTAGCTACATTCCGTCTTATTACAAGAAAATAAACCGAGTTTAGACTAAGACTAACTAAAAAACTGTCCCTAGAAAAACGATCTTTAAATACTCGTACATATAACGCTTTTTTGTGGTAACAGTTTTGTTTTGACATGTGTCAACATGGGGTTCAACTAAGGTTTAACGTTTATGTAATAAGCAGTATGTTTCTGACTTACTTTAGACCATTCAAGTTTCCTCTAATTTGTTCATTTCAGCACATACTTTCTAATAAACTCGCAACGGAAATCTTACTTATTACTCTCCTACTAATATTGATGAATCTAAAAGTTTTAGAGCATATTTGTTTGTGATTCAACGCCTTAACCAGGTGATCGATTTGGATGAAATTTAGAATAGATGTACATCTTAACCTGCAGCCTTATTGTCTAACTTGAAACCCATTCCCAGTTGTCATCCCAATAGAGCTCAACCAATCACATAATAGGAAAATGACAATTGAAGCCCAGAATGGGTTTCAAAAGTCAAAATGAAGCCCATATCCATTCCCAGTTCAGTTAGACAATAAGGCTACTGGTTTATCATTCTTTCTAAATTGGGTAACACACGAGCGAAGTTGTGGCCGGAAGCTAGTAATAATACATTTGTTTTTCTTTCAGTCGCTCACAAAGGTTTCCCGATACATCAGCCTATGCTAGACGCGATGAAATCAATGGGCCTCGATTTGAATCGAGGCGTCGAACAGCAACATGGCAGATCTGCTGAAACATTCAAGGAATTTGTCAAAGGACTGAGGGTGAGAAAAACATTCTCACACACACACACACACACACACACACACACACACACACACACACACACACACACACATCCACCTAGGGGCTTAGCTTTCTCCCTAAAAGAAAGCTAGGCCCCAAACCATGTTTAATTCTTCACGGTATTGGTCGCGAACGAACAGTAGAAGAAGCACCTGGTTTTAAGACTGTTATCCCAGCGATCCTACTGAAACTACTACTACTATTAAATGCTTTTTGACTTTGACCTACACACAAACCCATGCACACATACACAGACACACGTGCACACACACACAACTTTTCCCCTAAAACCTTGTTTCAAATGTTCAATTCCTTGAATATTCTTCCAGGTTATATGTAAGCAAGTTGGCGGTCCAACTAAAGGACAAAACCGCGAGCACGTATGCACTATGGCCAAAGAGCGGCCAACTGAGCTGAAATTCACTCTGAGGGAAAATGATGGCGGACGATCAATAACCGTCTACGATTATTATATGGAGGAGTATAAATACAAGTTAGTTGACGATTTCATATTTTTTTTAACCGACTTCTAAAAAGAAGATTCTATGTTTGGCGTTTATAGAATGAAATAGTTGTTATTTTCTTGTATGTTTACCGGTAAATCCGTCAATTGTGGACCGATGTCTAAAATTCTTAATTTGTTTATACCTTTGAGGTGGTCCAAAGAAAACTCATCCTCACTTGACACCCTCAAATATTGACGTTGGTTTTCTTTTTAGTTATTAAAACGTAATTATTTCGTTTCGTTGTGTGTGTGTGTGTGTGTGTATGTGTGTGTGTGTGTGTGTGTGTGTGTGTGTGTGTGTGTGTGTGGTAGAATATTGTAATTAATTTGAATATCTCTTGCAGGATCAGATATCCCCATTTACCTTGTCTCTGGGTAGGCGCTAGAGACAAAACTCTCTACTACCCCGTAGAGCTTTGTACGGTTGCGTATGGACAGGTAAATAACACTCATATTATGAATGAAAATGTGTGTGTGTGTTTGTTTCTCCTTCACGCTGAAATGACTTTTAGAAGTAGCTTCTTGAATTTAACGCAAAGTATTTTCGTAGTAAATTATTATTCATTTTAAATATCGCACCTCCGATAAAATAGGGTTACAACTTGAAAAAGTTGAATTTTGAGTTAAATATACAGAAATGCTTGAAATTTAATTGTCTATCTTCTCAAAAATGGTTACAAACGTAACTCTAAAAATGTCTGCGTGGTGGAATTGTAACACTACATCACTAAGCAATTTTTGGACTTCAGTTTTCTCAATCAGTGTAACATTTTGAGTTGTGAAAGGTGGATGTGTACATGTTCAGACAAAAAGTGCTACAATCCAAGAAGTATTGGTGTCATTGACAGGTAAATTACATTTTCATGCATATTTTTTTCTAATATAATGTAACAAGTACAATTATTACCCTATAGTGTTAAAAGATTGTGAGCAAGTAAGTTAAGATTTGTATAAAAAAAGTGATATATTTTAAATTGTATCAGTGTTTTAGATTCGATTCGGTATGAGAAAGTGTTACTTTTCATCTTATAACACTTTTTGAGAAAAAAAAAACAAAATTGTTAGGTAAAAACATTTAAATTTGTATCGTTGTATTATTAAATAACCACTGTACTACTCGTATAAGGATTCGTTTTATGTTATAAAATTCTATTATTTTATTCTTGCTATTGTTTGTTTCTAGTGTAGTAAGATGAAGCGAAACGACGCTGTTTCGTTTAGCTTTATCGAATGATAAAAATCTACCCGCATTAATGATCGTAAAACCGTCTTGGGATCAAAATTATCAGGTGAGATATAGTTTATTTTTATAAAGAATCTAGTGAAGGTATTTAAAATCACTGTAAACCCACTTTATTGTATTATTGGTTAATTTAAAGGATTTATTTACTTATAATTTACTTTCAGATCGAAATACAATTAGAACTCGCCGGTACTAGGCATGTGGACGTTGAATTACCACAATGTTTAAGCAAAAATGCAGGCCTTGAAAGTCAGAGTGATTTTTCAGCTGACAAAGGTTTTATTTTAATTTACCTACTTATAAATGAATTGTTATTTATGGCTGTTTATTTTAATTTTACATTATGATTTATACTCAACAGAAAATGTGCAGAAAGCAGAGACCAAAGTCTTAAACAAATAGGAAAACCTACTGTTGGTTCTTCAACCGATTGTTCCTCAGATACAGACTTCCTCTGATTCTTTGAGCTCTTTTAGTGAAGATAGCGATGACTCTGTTAGAGATCCTAATATTGAGATAGAACGACGTCGCTCCATCCTAGAAGATTCTGAAGATGAAGACAACATCGGTGGTATGAATTTAGAAGCTACATCTACATCGTCAGTCCCAGCAGCCGATATAAATGAAACTCCTTCAACATCAAACGTACCAGATATAGATGGTTCGCCTTTACCGGAAAACGGACTAAACGAAGCAGACGTAGAATGAAGGCGATTCAGTTCACTCTGTTATTGAAAAATGTACAAAAAGGAGCCTAAAATCTCCTTTAAAAGGTAGATTATTATAAGAGGAGATTACTAGAAAAAACTTTATGTTATACTAGCTAAGAATAGTACTGATTGGTGATTTTTGTAGAAATTATAATGCAAGTTATGTCTTTTAAGTTTTCTATGTGCTTATTTTTGAAACAGTTTTGCTAGGTTCGTATATTTTACTGATAATTATGTGTCAAAAAATGATAATTTCATGAAAATAAACATTATTACAAGTTAAAATGTGTATATTTTTTACAAAATGTTAAAATAGTTATCTAAAATAGCGTTACAATCGAAAATTTTCAGGCTTTTTTTCAGGAAAATACATAAATTAAATATGTCATTTGATAGTGCTCCTTTCGAGCTTTTCAAATATATATAACATGTTATATATTCTAAAAATAATGTATGAATATAGACCGATAATCAAATCTGCGAGTTTATTTTCGCTCTCCTGAAAATTAAGGGTTTTCGAGTTGTAACCCTATTTTATCGGAGGTGCGATATTCAATACATAGTTTTATAATGAAAGAAAAATAAATAAACATACACAACTATATTGTTATACCCTTATTTATTTATGTTTCTTACGATTATTTTAATAGGTAGTCTGTAAAGGTATATTTAGAATTTCCGACGTGCCTCGCGACTCCTAGATATCTTCAATGACGTGTGAAGATCTAAGAATAATGTCTTTCATCTATAGAAATAAAGTCTTAGCCTATGTTTTTTTTAACCAGGCGTTGAAGAAACAACTGACAGAGTTCCAACTGTCTACAATGGTGCGAGAGGCGGCCACACCTCCCGATGAAAGGAAGAGGAAAATTGAGGAGGTCGCTCGCAATGTGAGTAAAATACTTTTTATCCCAAGATAGGGAAAGATACTCGCTGAAGAAGAAAATCGCTGTGTTACTATACAGGCTCTTCAGTCCTAGTCCTGAGGAACAGAGGTTTAACCTGGGTACAGACCTATCATGAATCAATGTAATCTAGTTTAAGTGAATCTTTTGTACCGCTTTACCTGTTTTTGGCACAATAAAATTTATCTTTTATCTTATCTTACTCGTATTTAAAAACAAATAACATCAACCAGAGAGAAATGAAACGTCACGAATGAGCATTTAACTAGCTGACCAGATATCCATATTATCACACTAATAAGAAAAAAAGTTTTTTTTGTAAGATTAAATTTAGTGGAGATCCGAGGTCTCTGCCTACCCATTCGGGAAAGAGGCGTGATTTCATGTATGTATGTAAATTATATCACTTATTACTCCGGGACTAGCTTTTAGTGTAAACAAAGAAAAAAAATGTACCATGTACCACTACCTAGAATACAATAATTTTGTAGCTTGGGTGTAAGAGAGTATTCAGTGATTAATTTTTAGATTAAAGTTGTGATCATTATTTTATATATTTGAGGGGCACGTTAGTATCCTCACCTAGACAAGCCAAAAGGAGCGAGGCACTACCACCCTGTTCTCGAAGCGCTTCGCCGTATTTTTGAGCCATCATAGCTTCATCCCTATGCTAAAAAGCTGAAACTTTCAGTATCATAATGTTTCCTATATCAGTATATCAAATATCTGGTTCCCATAGTACAAGATTTGCTTAGTTTGGGGCTAGATGCTGTGTGAAATGTCCAGCATTATTTATTTATATTTCCAGATGAATTACAGCCAGAACGCTCTGTTTAAGAAGTTTGGGTTAGAGATATCCAACCAGTTTTTGGAAGTTGAAGCTAAGGTGCTTCAGCCTCCGTCATTGAGCTGCGGGGAAGGCAAGCCTACTTACCCTTCGTAAGTTATAGAATAATAATGTATGATGGTCAAACTAAAACTGTATCAATAACCACCTTTTACCTACCCATGTTACGCAATAAACTAAATTTCAATTAAAAAAAAAGTCTCGATAAAGAGTCCTGTAGGTTTTTATCTTTTTGTTTCAAAATGAAATGAAGTAATAAAATGGTGTCGATTCTGTTGTTCACAAAACGCGACGTTCTTATGTCGTTAACGCTATAGAGAGAAAACCAAAATAGAATGACTATTACAGTGGCATTTTTAAAATTACTTAGGGACGTGTGGAAATTTTTGGGGGAGACCTTTCCCAGCAGTGGGACACAAGAGGTTGATTAAAAAAAAAAGTTTTTGGGGGTATAATTAGTCAAGACCATTTTTTTTGCCGTGTAAAACTACCCGCCAGAAGCTAAGAGACGCCATTTAAATTATAATTTTAGTAATGTCCTCACTTTGTACTCGTTTTTATTATGGACGCGTGACGCCTCCCTCTGGGAGGCCTACATTTGACCTAGATTTGAGAGATATTAATGGATGATGTTTAATTCAATAGTTTCATCACATTTACGTCCACATTCAACTGTATTCTATTTTTGGTACAGGAGAGGACAATGGAACTCGCAAAAGCTGCTGAAACCAGAGGCTCTGGTGTCTTGGGGCTTCATAGGAATAGAGCTATCGCCTCACGCGTGCAACTTCGAAGGCATCAGTTCCTTGGTGAGATTTTCAGTAAAAGATTCGAATTATGAAGATATATGAGGGTAGTTGTGAAAGCTACAAGGAAAAAACACTTCTGCCTAAGCTACGTCGCCAATCAACTTTGCATTGCATCAATCAAGGATTTTTATACTCAGTCTACATCTTTGGCATTAATAGCATAAAATAATACATCAAAAATATTATTTAGGGCTTATTTATCAGTTGTTTGTGTCTAAAGAAGATTTTATTACATAATAGGTAAATTAGTCCCTGATCTTTAAAACTAAATGTTTATGAATGTCAGTGTAAAGAAATAGTAAATTGAAATTAAAAAAAAAACAATAACACGCAATTTACACAATTTACACAACGATAACGCGAATCAATTTGTTTTTGGAACAAAGTTCCTTTTCGGACGGTATCGAGGATAGGGGCTAGAAGAAAAGAAGCGTTTGATTTTACCGTCACGACACATACATAGGGCAAAACGTCACTGCAAAGTTCGCAGTCACAAAGCAGTCCATAGATTGTTACATTGTTAGTACGGAAGAGCCGTTTCTAGGAATTGAATATTTGACAAATGACAAAGTTGAAACTTCGTTCCAACCGAATGTTCCACGACACACACTCCTTTTTTTATCATGTTAAGAATATTAAAATAATCGAGTAAGTTTTATTTCAGCTCCTACAAACTGGTAACCAGCTAGGCATGGAAGTTTCGAAGCCAAAGCTGTGTCAATTCAACGTGACGATGTTCGATCTACGCGCCCTATTGTTTAAAGCTTTGGAGCAAGAAGTCAGGTTCCTTTTCGTGATCGTGCCTACGCGATCCAAGGATTGCTATCACAAGGTATGGATCGGAAAACATACAACATATATTTTTAATATTTTTATATATAATCAACAAAGTACGTATAACAAGTAAGAAAAGAAGATAGATAGATAGAAGATAGACAAAAAGACAAGCAAAGATACAGGAGAATATTTAAAGTGAAGTACAATGGGCGGTCTTATCGCTGTGAGCGATTTCTTCCAGACAACATTAGGATGAACTGGATTAGAGGAAGGCAACAGGGCGGTGTAAATAAAATATGTAGAAAAACAGATATTGTTACTCTAAAGGGCCGTAAGATCAATTGTGGTTTAAACCATCAGAGAGTTTAATCTCCGGTCTCCAATCATTTCATAAGATCAATGGTAGATAATCGACCATGGATAGTTTAAATTGTCGATTAGTTTATACTTGGGGCCGGGGTCGGGTTAAACCACCGCTCGTAGATTAAATCATCAATATTGACGGATTTTTCAATATGGCGGCCTGTCTGCCACCAGCTGTTTGTTTGAACCTCGTTTGAACTGACTTTTGCGTCAAAACAAAACTACATAGTGTAATACTCTTTATACAAAACATACAAAAATACCCAACCATCAAGTTGTACAATGCGTCCATCCTGTGTATTGCCATTACTTTAATGACCTAAGAAGTATATATATAGTTTTCTTTCCTCAAAGCATTATTAAAATGAAAGAATTAACGAAATAGGCGAATGTTGCCATATTGTGTTCAGGGCTTATCGAAGTTTAGTCTGTCCATATTTTCGATTTGATCTTATGACAGTAGATTAAACCATAGATGAAATTTCATCGTAGATAATATAAGCCATACTAAGTTTAAACCACTATTGATCTTACGGCCCTAAATGATTTATTATAGGTGAAGCAATTCGCTGAGACCGACGTGGGAATTCTTACTCAGTGCATCAGGGAACAGACGGCAACTCGCCGTATGAACCACCAGACTATCAAAAATATTCTGCTGAAGGTATAAGTATTTAAAACTAAAAAAATTCATTAGGTTCGTAATAATCCTTTATTTTTAGTTACTTTGTATAATAAAGAATTTTTAATTTACCATCTTCTTTGTGAGAAGAACTACCTTTCAATAGTGTCACATATTTTGCTTTTTTTTTTTTACATCCTGAAATTAGTTTTTTTCCATTAAAAACATTTTGAAATGCAACCTCACAAAACTTAGTACTACATCTATTGTCACACAATGTTACAGTTCATTCTCACGGGTAGTTTGTCTTAATTTTGTGTGTAGATTTGTTTCTATGTAAGCGATACTGAGCGCTCATTCGTCCATGGAGCGTTGTGAGCTTACGCACACAGAAACAATGCGCATGCATCTACACACAATTAACTCAACCCGTCTTCGTTAGATAGAACAAATACGACTTGACTCCCTATAATTTTTGACGCAATTTATTGAACTGGGCCGGACACGTCTGCCGCATGTCGGACACAGTAGACCCCACAAAATGTAACGCGGAGACGTCGAAGACCCAGGATGAGATGGCGAGACGAGCTAGACTCTCACGTGAGCACCTGGCCTGTTACAGCGTTAAATCGCAAAGAGTGAAAGAAGGGAAGGGAGGCCTTTGCCCTCAGTGGGACGAGAATGGCTAAATAATAATAATAATAATAATTTATTAAAGGCCCCATAAATAACTCCTTCTATTTCTACAGGTGAACTCAAAGCTGATGGGTATAAACCAGTGTTTGGACAACCGCAGCGTTCCGCGTTGCATTGCAAATGGAGGCGTGATGATCGTAGGCGCTGACGTCACACATCCCTCGCCAGAACAGGTACAGTACGCACAACCAATCTTTAGCTCTTTGAAGTAGCTACGCAGGACCCGTTTTTGATGACGCCTAAAAGACGAAGACAGCGTTGTATAGATGCCTCGCTCACTCGCTTAGTTTGTTGTATCGTCCTATCCCGCCTACTCGCGCAAACCTGCGCAATCGTTTAGTGCACCTAACTGCACTGTACTGTATGAGAAGATAAAATCATTATAAATATTCTGTAGATTTCAAAGGTTTATTCCCTTGCGTTGAATCCGAAATTTAGATGAATATTCGAATGTTCGTTATTACGATTTCTGATCTCAACAATGTCTATTATGTTCTTGTGTACAATACAGCGTTAATCTATCTATTGATATTGAGTGATATTGATATAGCCTTTTATTTTCCAAATCTCTTTTACATGGTTGCTTTAACATAAATAAACTGTCTGTTAGTATCTTATAGCTAATTTCTTATCCTATTGTTAGGTTGATCGTATCCAACGAATACAATGTAGCTCGTAGTAGGAAACATCCGAATATTCATTGAAATTTCGGGTTCAACGCACGTGAATAAAACCCCTAGGCCCAAACCGTTTTGTTGCCCTGGTTCTTCACGGTCTTGGTCGTGAAGTAACAAGTACCTTGCAACTTCTACTTCTTTACTAAAAACCTTTGTGATAAAATGTACACATTATTTCCTATTATTCTTCCGTTAAATCGATTTTTAAAGTAACTAAGCTAAAACAACCCATTAACCGTCTAAACAACATAGTGAATGACTTACTAATTTTGTATTTTTTTTGTAGCAAAATATACCCAGTATTGCTGCTGTGACTGCATCAATGGATCCCAAGTGTTTCGTCTACAACATTGAGCTGAGCATTCAATCGCCGAAGGTAAGATAAATGACAAAAAATCATCGATTCTGACTTATAAAAAAGTAAATTTTATGTAAAATCTCACTTTAGGGTTCTATAGTATATCTTTAAATCGGGTCGTGAGTTTCAAAATCGCATACTTCGATCAAGAATACTATAGATGCAGCTTCTTCTTCTTCTTCTTCTTCTTCCTGCTCTTATCCCACTTAAGTGGGGTCGGCACAACATGTTTCTCTCTTCCATTTCCCTCTATCACCCGACATATCAGAACACACTCCTTTCACAAACATATCCGCATTCACACAGTCCATCCATCTTTTCTTAGGCCTACCCCTACCGGTATATCCATCCACATTCATACTCATCACTCGTCATGACATGCCCATACCACGCCAACCTTCCACTTCTCTATTTGTCAGTCATTGGCGCTACTTTCAAACTTCCCCTGATGTACTCATTCCATATCTTATCCATTCTAGTTACTCCACACATGTACACATACACAATACTATAGATGCAGCGTGACCTACAAAATCCTGTCCACGTGACGAAAAAGTTTTAATTTTAAGTTCAACCGAATTACACCCTTTGCACTTAATCACAAATCCTCAAATAATTATCTTATACTTTCGATCATTCATCACGAAAAATGACAAATGCTAAACAATATAACGGCGCGTGAGCTGTTATTTACCGAGACAGCTTTGCTGCGCTGACCCTAAATCTATAGTATTCTTGATCGAAGATAGCATAGGTGCAATGATCGATTTCAAAAAGTATGTTTGTTTATCAACAGGTGGAAATGATCAGCCAATTCGAAGAAATGATGTGTGACCATTTGAAGTTGTACATTCAGAAGAATGGACGTCCTCCCAAGAAGATATACGTGTTCCGTGACGGCGTTTCCGAGGGGCAATTCAAAGCTGTAATATATTTTTTTAATAAGTATCACCTATCCCACTCACATAATAAAGCTGAAAGTTTGTGAGTTCGTTTAGATGTTTGTATGTTTGTGTTTCAATCACGCCTAAACCAGTGAACCGATTTTGATGAAACTTGGAATAGGCGTAGATAGTGACCTGGAATAGCATATAGGCTATTCAAAATGTTGGTACCACGCGGGCGAAGCCGCGCGCAGTAGCTAGTAATAAACGTGTATAAGTATATTTACAAACAAAAAGCATATATAGTATGTATATCAGTCATCTAGTACCCATAACACATACTTCTAGATTTAGCAGTGCAGAAAATATATAAATTACTACTACTAGCTGGTACCCGCGACTTCGTCAGCAAAATAACTTAATAAAAATAGAACTGAAAACTGCTGTTCAGAAGATTCTCTTCTGAAACTTCAATCTACAATAAAAATGCAATAATAGCGCCGTCTCGACCTCAGCCATAGGTTAGCAACGCCATCTAGCTGTCTTTAACTTGAACTTCACTTCAAGTCCCCATACAAAATTTCAACCCTTATTTCACGCCCCCCATGATTCGTTTTGAAAAAAAAAGCAGCCTATGTCCGTACCTGAGACATAATCTTTATCCATGTCATACATATTTCAGCATAATCTGCTCAGTGGTTTAGGCGTGAAAAGGTAACAAACAGACAGTTAGACAGAGACATTTAACTACATAATAGATGGCCCCACAGGAAAAAATAAAACGCGCTATCGTTGCGTTTTGAGCAACGTAACATATAAACTCGCTAATGTTGTAATTTTCAGCTTTATAATATGTATTAAGTAAAGTATGGATTGTTTTCAGGTAATAAATAACGAGCTGACTGGTCTACTCAACGCTTATGCGCGCTTTTCCAGAGAAAAACCTGAAGTGTTGTTCCTGCTTGTACAGAAACGACATCACACGAGGTAATAATTAAATCATTACCTGGTGTCATTA
Organism: Epirrhoe tristata; assembly: GCA_951394285.1. Classification (NCBI taxonomy): domain Eukaryota; kingdom Metazoa; phylum Arthropoda; class Insecta; order Lepidoptera; family Geometridae; genus Epirrhoe; species Epirrhoe tristata. The sequence continues at coordinate 7,056,116 of OX596145.1, forward strand.
TATACAATTTTGATATTTACACACGATCTGAGAGAATGTCTACCGCACTTTGGAAATACAGATCATCTCCTATATCAATAAACAAGTTAGGCAATGTGCATGTTTAGAATAAGTTCTCTCTAACAAGCTGTATACAGTGCGCCCAACGTATCTAGGCATTTGTTAAGTTAGCCGTTTGTCTGCGCAGAACACAATTTTGTATGAAAAAGCGTTCACTGCGCTGACAAACGGCTAACTTCACGAATGCCTAGATCCGTTGGGCGCACTGCACCTTGGGACTTCAATACTGTTAGATACCTGTTTCATACAAGTAAACATTTCTTCTGAAGATAGAACTATTCATTCATACAAAATGTTGCCTAAGTACTTAGATACAGTACGCACAACTGATCTTTAGCTCTCTGAAGTTAGGTGCACTAAACGATTGCGCAGGTTTGGTAGTGTAAGCGAGATAGCGCGATACAACAAACTAAGCGAGTGAGGGAGGCACCTATACAAGTCATCAAAAATGGGTTCTGTGCAGCTACTTCAGAGAGCTAAAGATTGGTTGTGCGTACTGTACTTGCTTTTTGAGGGAACAATAAAACTTAAAATTTTTAATGAAGAATGCATGTTTTGTAGCTTGGTATGAAAAAGATAGAAACTTTTTCGTAGGCATCCAACTTTGAAATCGTTCGTTTATCACCAAGTTTACAGACCTTATGTCGTTACTCTGAGTACTTTGAGTCTAACGTCTACTTATATCCGTTGCTTAGTTACGGTTTTATATGGAAAACCTTTAAAGGCACGATTTAAGTAGCCGTTGACTGAGTACGGCTGTTAGACATTTAAAGAAACTTGAACGCATCAAGAACGAAGATAAATCATGGTTCAGGTTCGTTCGGGTCATGACCCTGTTTTGGGTTTTCTTACAAGAAGTAATGCAAATAACCTATTTCAGATTGTTCGGTACCGATGAAAGGAGCCGCAGAATCGTAAATGTGGAGCCGGGAACTGTTGTGGACACCCACATTGTTCACCCTAAAGAGTTGGACTTCTATTTGGTAAGTTAACTCCAAATCAGCTAGCTTGTATCATGAATGTGATAGGTGTTTACTTGGATTTTAGAGTCAGACATCGGCCCTTGAAGTCAGACATCGTGGTGGGAAGCATCCGAATATTATCAAACGAACGAAAAAAGGAACGTGAATACGGCCCCTGTCGTATTGTATGGATCTGAGTGTTGGGCAACAAAATCTCGACTTGTATTTTCCCACACAATTTTGACCCCTTACACCCGTCTATTCCCAGATGTCCCAGGAATATCTCATCACGTCTTTTCCCATGTATATCCCGTCTTTCCCCATTACAAAGATTCGTAGTTTCCCATACAATTTTGTCTCTATATTTGTCTGTTCCCAGGTATCCCACGCAGCTATAAAGGGCACCGCCCGTCCTACCCGCTACCACAGCGTCTGCAATGATGGAGGAATACCCCAAGACGAAGTGGAACAGCTGACGTATTACCTTTGTCATCTCTACTCACGCTGCATGAGGTACAATATCAAGTTTTCATTTTGTAAAAAGGTTCTTAGAATTCTTTCACCACCCTGATTCGAAAGAAAATAACAAAAGATACAAAAATGTAAGTAATTAATAGTAGGCTTTATTCGAGCACTCTCTTCTGCCAGGAACGGGAACGACTTTAATGTAATGAATCTGTACATAATTAAAATCGACGATATAGTGGGTACACACGTACGTACATCATCAGTGTGTACCATGCAACGTACGTACACGCTCGATAAATTTCCCCGATCTCGATTCGAACGTGTGTACCATGCAATTCTCAAGACAAATGCTCGAAGCCAACCATACTTCTTTCTCAATGTTAAAAACAAAATCAAAATATATTTATTGAGGAATACAAACAATGTGTACAAAAACATATGCCTGCAGTAGCTTTTAGAAGCTGTGTCGCACACAACAACGTTCGAAGAAAGCAAGCAAAAATCGTCCATTGCTCGAAGAGTTTCAAACAATATTCTTCGAGCAAGCTTTTACGTGTAGACGCAGGGTCGAGCATATTTGTAGATAGCCATGCTCGGATGAAACATGCTCCTCGAGCATCTACGTACGTACGTGTATTGCTGGGTACACCCAGCAATATAGTTTTTATTTGAAAGTATCGTATCATATTGACATATAAATTTATTTACAGGGCTGTTTCTTATCCGACACCGACCTACTATGCCCATCTAGCCTGCCTGCGCGCCAGATCCCTAACCCAGTGAGTATGCTCCTATATCTCTGTTAAAAGCATGCCCAAAAGACGAAAATAATTTAAAGTAGTTTGTATAGAAATTGCATGGGCTACAAAATAAAACATCATCATCATTGACGATTGACGACCTCTGTGGCGCCAGTGGGTGAAATCCCGCTTGGGACGCAGAAGTGCGGGTTCGATCCCCGCCGTGGGATAAATATTTGTATGAGATTTGCAAATATTTGTCTTGGGTCCAGGTGTTACAAATTGTATTTATTTGTAACACCTTTTGTATGTCTTACAAACAAAAAGTATATAAAGTAGTATATCAGTTATCTGGTTCCCATAGTACAGCTTTGCTTAGTTTTTGGCTAGAGACGCCGTGTGAAATGTCCAGCATTATTAATTTAATTTATTTTTATTCAGCCATTTTCACTGTCTAATTTATTGTCTAACTCAACTGGGAATGGACATGGGCTTCATTTTGCCTTTTGAAACCCATTCTGGACTTCAATTGTCATTTTCCTATTATGTGATTGGTTGAGCTCTATTGGGATGACAACTGGGAATGGATTTCAAGTTAGAGAATAAAGCTGCAGTGCCTAATAAAAAAAAGTCTAATGTATTATGTTTGTTCACAGTGGAACTGTCTTCAATAACTACGATTTGGAGAGCAAAGGGCCCAAGCGTTTGCGTGTTCTGGACAGAATGCTACGCCACAGCATTATGTTCTTCGTGTAATTTAACAAAGCGACGAAGCGCTTGCCACTTGCTTCGTATAATATTCACGAAGTAAAACATTATCCGTCTTACTACAAAAAATATAAACCGTGCTTAGCGAAGCACTGACTAAAAACTATCTCAAGAAAAATTATCTCTAAATACTTGTACGTAAACCGCTTTTTTGTAGTAACAGTTTTGTTTTGACATTGTGTCAACATGGTGTTCAACGGCTTAACTTTTTTGTAGTAAGACGATTTGAGGTTATTGATCGCTAGTGGTATTACCATATATATATAAAAGGTACCATGCTAAATCTATGGGTATTACCATCTAAGCGCTTCGTTGCATGTTAACCTATAACAAAAATCTACAGACATAATCCATACTAATATTATAAATGTGAAAGTAACTCTGTCTGTCTGTCTGTTTGTTACGCTTTCGCGCCCAAACCGCTCAACAGATTAAGCTGAAATTTGGCATAGCTAAAGGTTGTATTCCAGGGAAGGAATATAGGCTACTATTTATCCCGAAAAAATGTAAAAATCCCGGGTCACACCGCGGGAGCGCAGCTAGTATCCTATAATCCGTAGAGTTTATCACTAGCTCGTACAAACTTATTAATCAATACAGATATATTTACGCCTGTATTGTAATAATTGTAAGGTATCGCCCTAATAGAACGCGAATGCGCGATCTATTTCTTAAACGCGTCATCAAACATATTGATGTCGAATGTGTTATAATTGACGTACGTGCGATGCCATCGCGTGACTGGTTTTAGCGATGATCGCGCATTCCCATTCAATTAGGACAACATCTAATTATCCAAGAAAACACCCTATTACACAAGCTATTTTCCTTTGATGACCTTGTAACTATGTCACGTAATTATGTAATCTGTAATCATTTTGCATCTATAAGTTTTACATTACCTTCTATAAATAAGATCATATGAAAAGATTTGCAATTGTATTCAGCAAATATATCTGAATCGTACAATATAATTTAATCATATATCAACAATATAAATGTAATCGAGTTTGTTTTATAATAATCATCTTCTATAATGAGTAAGTTCCGATCATTGTATTCATTATTTCGCTTCAAAATCAGTCATAAAAAAATATTTTATATTTTGATTATAATAAAAGCTTATAAGAAAATCGTGAAATGATTTAGTAATAACCGCTAACTTAATCAAAAGTTATTAAATAATGTTGAAATGTGGACTTTGTGCAAAAAATACTTTTATGCATTCATTGGTATTTTTTGAATATTTCGGATCTCTTGTAGCTTTACAAAATTTGTTTTTTTTTTAAGTTATGAATCTGATTTGAAGTTTAATCTTTTTTTTGCTTTAGCTATAAGAATGATGCTATTTGACTGTTTCCTTTTAACCGTGTGCATAATATATATTTATTTTGTTATAATATGCATTATTAAAATTCAATAAATCACGCACCAAAATTCTGTTTTTTTTTTCATACTCTACCTGCCTCCCCAAATCGTTGCTTTTGGCAAAACTGAAGAGTCAGTTAAGATGTTTATGACTTATTTTTCGATATTTCGATAACCCATTCGAATTAGGAGGGTACCAATTGGTACATTCACTATATTCACTATTTCACTATATAAAATTGTGCATATTGTAGTTTTTGAAATCAAGGGAAAAAACGTTTCCAGCTAGGGTAACGTTGCTCCAGCTGGAAAATTCTAAACCAATAGTCGGAGAGAGATGAATTGTATATCGGCAGATAGCTTATATTTGTGCGCCAAAAAAAAAATTTGTGCGACTTAAGGTTTTCGAGATATTGCGTTTTCTAGATTTTCCAGCTAGGGTAACGTTTTGAAAAATCGTGTTTCTCAAAAACTACTGTATGTACGCCTGTAGAAAATATATACACGAGTAGCTCTTAATTTGTGCTAATTTGTGACGGAATCAGATTTAAGAAAATATTTATAGTTTTTGAGTTATCGCGTTTTTTTTAAAAACCTTAAAATGATCGTAGCGTCTAAATTTGACCATGCACAAGGTCGCTGAAAACTGCATTCGGTCCGTCTCGACGCCTATAATAACCACACAAAATTTCAAAAGTGTACATACTTGCATTAATGAATAATTTAACTAAAAGTAAAAAAAATGGTGTAAAAATGTGTCATAACTTTGAAGTCAACCTACATGAAAACGGCGCAACCCACGATTTGTGCGCTAGACCAAAAATTAGTGCTTCTTATCAAAAAGCATTGTGTAAAGTTTCAGCTTCCTATGTTTCGTATTTATCTCGTTATTTAGCAAAATCCAAAATAGTAAACCCATGTTGGTTAACCGAACAATTTCGAAAGGCTACTAAAAAGCGACGGTTTCATACATAGCGATGACCTTCTTAAATTTGCACATCAACCGGTTCAAACTTGTTGTGCCTGAGTACACTGAAGTCGAAAACAACTACTTACTTAGTAAAAAAATATACCTAGATATTGGATTATATTTTTATAGCTGTTTTCGTGTTTTTTCACTTGTTTATGTAGGTATCTACATAATATTAAGTAGATAGCCTATCTATCTATCTTTCTTGTGGACAAATATCCTTACAGATACAGTTTATAAATTAAAAGTCAGTAAACACATCAGTAAAAATATAAAAATCATCTACTAAGTATATGTAGGTATAATAACTTATACTTACCAGGTTGTTTTAATTTAATTGCTTTAGAACGTTTGAATGCAACTGTACGAACAACAGCTGAGTGATAATACAGGTCAATCAAGAAGGTCATCGCTATGTATGAAACCGTCGCTTTTTAGTAGCCTTTCGAAATTGTTCGGTTAACCAACATGGGTTTACTATTTTGGTTTTTGCTAAATAACGAGATAAATACGAAACATAGGAAGCTGAAACTTTACACAATGCTTTTTGATAAAAAGCACTAATTTTTGGTCTAGCGCACAAATCGTGGGTTACGCCGTTTTCATGTAGGTTGACTTCAAAGTAATGACACATTTTGACACCATTTTTTTTACTTTTAGTTAAATTATTCAATAATGCAAGTATGTACACTTTTGAAATTTTGTGTGGTTATTATAGGCGTCGAGACGGACCGAATACAGTTTTCAGCGACCTTGTGCATGGTCAAATTTAGACGCTACGATCATTTTAAGGTTTTTTTAAAAAACGCGATAACTCAAAAACTATAAATATTTTCTTAAATCTCATTCCGTCACAAATTAGCACAAATTAAGAGCTACTCGTGTATATATTTTCTACAGGCGTACATACAGTAGTTTTTGAGAAACACGATTTTTCAAAACGTTACCCTAGCTGGAAAATCTAGAAAACGCAATATCTCGAAAACCTTAAGTCGCACAAATTTTTTTTTTGGCGCACAAATATGCACAAATATAAGCTATCTGCCGATATACAATTCATCTCTCTCCGACCATTGGTTTAGAATTTTCCAGCTGGAGCAACGTTACCCTAGCTGGAAACGTTTTTTCCCTTTATTTCAAAAACTACAATATGCACAAATTTTTAATTTCGCGCACATTTATAGCTCACTAGGCACTAATTTTTCCTCATTCTAAAATCTCTCTAGGAGACACTTTCCAGCTAGGGTAACGCACACGCCACAGTTACACCCAAAAACTAGATCCCATTAGTGAATCTGTTCTGATGAAAAATTAGTAGTAGGTGAAGTAAAGGATAGGCGTGGTGTGGTTACAAATCCCACAACGGTGCATTTTTGGTCAAATTAAAATTTTACTTTTAAATTTTTATCTATATAGCTCTACATTATTTTGCATGTACCTAACTGTAGTAAACAATCTGAAGAATTTATTCGTTAACAACTCCAGCATCGACGCCGACGACGCAATACTCAAGGAGCTGTCGAATGAACAGATAGGCTGGTGACACTTACCTACACACTGATTTACGCAAGGTCTATGTAGATAGCGAAGTACGTTTAGCTGCGTGGAGGTTGTCACGTAAGCAAAGTTCTTTATTCAATGTTTATAATACTTTCTCAAGAAATATTTTAAAAATACGGTGATAAAACACAATAAGAACATAACCCTAACCGCCTTTTACAGTTGGTCGGGTAAAAGAAAGATAATGAGGAAAATATCACAATATTCAATTATGGTACCTACCCGTAAAAAAAAGTAGTACCTAGTGGTGGTCAACACTTTTAGAAATAGGTAAGTAACTATTTAGGTAGAGCTTTTTCGAACAAAGCTCTCGGTCATTCTGTTGCTAAGTAGATAAAACAATCTTATCGAAATACCTTGAGATAACGTGAGAAATGAGGAAATATCAATACTTTCAGTTTCAGGTAAGTTGGCAATAAATTCTTTAGCGTATTTTGGTTTACATTTTCGTGTCTTGGGCTCAGCCTTTATGTATGTACCTACCTACCAACACCTATACCAATAAGAATCTAGTTCGGATTAAGAGTAGGTATTTCGGGCAGCAAATGTCGCAATCTATGTGCCGCGGGCTCTACAAAAATATGGGATTAATTTATAATTTGTTCAATTACAATTGTATTCCACGGTCATGGTCGAAATTGATGACAATAATTTTAATGTAAATAAGTAGGTATCACTCCAATTGGAATGAATGTGATACCCACTTATCTATTACCTTAGTTGGTATGTATCTACCCAATAAATTGTTTCTCTGTAGGAGTGGAATAGGATTAACCTCGTGATAATCTATCGCGTACGGAAAAGATTGCCTGACAGGTGATCTGTAGACTAGCAGACAAGGCTTGGGAATGATTGGTTCCGCTTGCATTAGAATTTATTAATGTTGGAGGATTTTTTACCGCCCTTACCTACTGTTCTCCCTGTTGTTACCGCTCTAAGAGAAGCCGAAGGTTTTTTATTTGCAGCTTAAAGGGAATTCTTAATTATGAAAGCTAATTCTAGTTCCAGGCGCATTAACACTTTCAGAGCCTAGGACATGCTGTATGTGATGAACGTGCCTGTGACCCTCTCCAAAGAGCACTATGTGAGGAGCAGGGAATGTGTTAAGTCGTCATAGACTGGAATCTAGAGCAGAATCACCAGCCCTGATGTAATCATCAGGGCTGGTGATTCTGCTCTAGAGCCCATCTTTTTGACGACCTCTGTAGCGCAGTGGGCGAAGGTCCACTTGCGACGCAGTTGTTTGCGGGTGCGATCTCTTCCGCGGGACAAATGTTTGTATGATCTACAGATATTTGTCTCGGGTCTGGGTGTTGCTATGTATAAATAATATGTATGTATTTACAAACAAAAAGTTAATAAGTAGAATATCAGTCATGTAGTACCCATAACACAAGCTCTGTTTACTTTGGGGCTAGATAATACTGTGTGAAAAGTCCAGCATTATTTACTATTTTTATTGAATACATTATATTACATAAAAAGGCTAGATTCTGTGAACTTTGCTTAATTAAACTTAGTAATAAAATGTACTTATAGCAGCAGACCTCAGGAGTTAGAAGTGGTCTACCTTGACAACAAAAGCTAGATCGGAAGTAGCAGATGATGATACATACTAAAAATATATAAATATTTATTGCATTTAAAAATATATAATGTGTGATTTGCATATTTATTTACTTATGAATAAAATATTATATGTTTGTTTATTACGAAGCAGAATAAAGCAGACTTCAGGGGGTTCATCTTTTATTTTATTCCGGAAGATGGGCAATTCCAGCGGGAATTCCTACGTAAGAAATGACGGAAAAGCTAGTCATAAAGTAATAAACTAAGATCTATTTACATCTCGTAGATATGTGTGTCTTCCGATTGAAGGAAGTGGCAGCAAGGTCTGCATCCTTCCTTCCGTTACAAATCTAAATATGTGTGCGTATTAGCTATCGGTAATTTGATAGTAACTTATCTATCCTATATGCATAAGATTAGAACCGATTTCCGTATTGACTGGGTGCAACATAATCTTATATTACCTACCAGGAAATATTTTGTGACTTTTTACACAGGTGATATTGTAGGCGACTGGAAATATTGGACAAGGGAAAAGGGGGCCGATAAATAAGAAGTCTATATTGAACAGTGGATGGAATAGGTACCTAACGGAACAGGAAGATGATAATATTAATAATATTGATATCTTCCTGTTCTATAATATTGATAGAGGTAGACGAGGTATCTTGATTATAAAGCAAAAATAGCTTAAGCCATTACAGACAGCCATTAAGATTCTTCCTGTTCTATAATATTGACAGAGGTAGACGAGGTATCTTGATTATAAAGCAAAAATAGCTTAAGCCATTACAGACAGCCATTAAGATTACATTTTGAATAGCCTATATGCTATTCCAGGTCACTATATCTACGCCTATTCCAAGTTTCATCCAAATCGGTTCACTGGTTTAGGCGTGATTGAAACACAAACATCCAAACATCTAAACAAACTTACAAACTTTCAGCTTTATTATATTATTAGTGGGATTTTTTATTTATTTTATTTCTTTATTCACAAAATCCACAGCTCTAAAACTAAGTATATACCAAACTTATAGATATATCTTAAAGCCAATAACGGATTTACCTTATATAATATTAAACAAAGTAATTAACCGACAGTGTGTGTGTGTGTGTGTGTGTGTGTGTGTGTGTGTGTGTGTGTGTGTGTGTGTGTGTGTGTTTATATGTGTGTGTGTGAGGGGTGTGAGATAGATAGATAAATACATATATTATAATTTATAGCATACACTAGGTTCATTAATAATACAAATGTCATACATACGTACTGCTTAAAGTCATAAACCGAATAGTTAAGTAAATACTGCTTTTTATTTAACCAACATCATTCAACACATAACAAATTTCATGTTTAAAAACTTGTTTGCTACTGTTAATTATTACAATAAAATACATTAACAAATTAAAATACATTATATGCATTCTACTAACTAGCGAGTTTTGAGCATAATTTGTACGAGAACGTGAAATAGAAAACAGCTTAGTATGTCTTGTCCTTTTTCTAGGACAGGAAAAACATAAGGTTTTAGATATTAATTCAGGGCAGTCAATATATCCGATACATAAGCCATGTAGGAACGACATGTCAGTAAGACGGCGACGGTTTTCTAAAGTTGCGAGATGATGATGACAACATGATTCCTCATAGTCCCTAAACCTTTGGTAACAACGATAGTTTAAATTCTTTATGAACTTACTCTGTATACTCTCAATACTTTGAATATAAGTTATATACTGGGATAGTGGGATGGGATTTTTTCACTGTGGTACAGCGTGGAACGTAAAAAATTTATGTGTCAGGGGTACGCTCCTACGTGAAAAATACTATACCTAATATGCCAGGATCTCAGGTAAGAGTCCAGCTCGTCTCGCCATCTCATCCTGGATCTTCCGCGTCTTCGTGTCAAAACGTAACGACTACCTACATCAAATGCCTTCCTAATGTGTCTTAGTACCTACTAACCCGGCCATTACCTAGGTCAGCCACCGTATAAGGTTGTGTTATCCAATTAACTACATGTCTGTAATTCGATTTAGAGCATTTAGTGCAAAACGACGGATATATGCAAATAGTTTTGATTGTTTATACTCCACTACTTTATCATCATCATCATCTAATCCTATCCTATCACTATCACTTCACTATCACTACATAGTATAAAACAAAGTCGCCTTTTCTGTCCCTATATCCCTATGTGCGCTTAAATCTTTAAAACTACGCAACGGATTTTGATGCGGTTTTTTCCAATAGATAGCGTGATTCAAGAGGAAGGTTTATGTGTATAATACATGCATCATATACTAAGGCAACATTGCTAATTTTAGAGGTTTCTAACGTGATGTCGTAAATTAACCTATTTTTTTGGGCTTATTTATGCCCGTGCAAAGTCGGAGCGGGCCGCTATGTTTTTATATACAACGTTCATAGTTTTTCTGTAGTGTATTTAATTTAGTATCAGCATTGCACCCGTGCGAAGCCGGGGCGGGTCGCTAGTTAATATTATAAAACTGAAAGTTTGTGAATACGTTTGAATGTTAGGTTTCAACCAGCCGCCAGTTTGGATGAAACTTGGGAGTTGGTGTAGATAATGGTCTTGATCTGGTACCAGCTTTTTAGGCGAGCAAAGCCACGTGCAGAAACTAGTCTAAAATTTACACTGATGAAAAAAATGCCTTGTCGCGAGAATTGAACTCACATTTCGCGTATCACTATCGTAGCAGATTCTCGTAGCACTTACGCGTTGAAGTCTTTTCTACTGAAGACAGCACCTAATATTAAAGAGAAAGTATTCTATAGGTTATTCAAATATTAACTAGGTAGTACCAGCTCTAAACGGTGAATGAAAACATTGCCAGGATATGTACCAGTTAGTATTCTAATAGGCGGTAACCGGGTTGCAACCTGTCACGTATGGAATCTTCTTCTAATTATGTATGTGCCAAAATTGTATTTGGACAAATGTCTACAACTGTAGAGATCTTGAACGATTGAAGGCAAATTTTGATTGATTAAAGTACTTGCACTTTGAGGATAAGTGATCCTGTTTTTGTTTCTGTAGAATTAATGTTCATTGACCTCTGAGGTCTTTGGGTGCAATGGAATAGGATTAAGCCGCGTATCGACTCGTGCGTTCCAAAATTGTTTCCACTTCGCACGGCCGGAACGCGCGCCAATGTTCGTCCTCTTGGAGCGCATAGTGACTTTAAGACTAAGTGATCCTTGTACTGAACTAACTGCTTTTTGACTTTGACTTGGTCAGCGTTACCGGACTGTAGACTTGACCAGACTGGCGACTCATCCACTAAAAAATCTGTTGATTCGAGGAAGACCTGGCCAAGACTATAGTTTACGTGAGCGCAACAAACAAAGTTAAAAAACCTTCACCTTGCAGTCTATTGGAATCAGCCGTGACGGAGAAAAACGTTACTTAATTCAATAATTGGGGCCAAGTTCATTGGTCGCACCGATTTGTGTGATAATTGGATTGTCACAGTGTTAGATAATAGTCTCGGAAAATGTATATCATAATCAATTTGGTAAAAAAGTTTGTTTGATTTTGTTCGACCAATGTTTTAGTTTTAAAAGACTGTTGTTTTCTTAGAAAAATCGAGTTGATGTTCAAATCAATTTTTCAAAACGAAAAATTCGTTTGTGTTTGGCTGGGATACCAACCCACGACATTCGAACATGAAACACAAAGATTACCATAATGTTTAGTGTTAGGAATGAAAGAGGTTTTTATAAAATCGCTTGTTCAGAAACAGATATAATTGATATAATCTATAATCTTTGTAGAACCATCTTCAACCTAGGATCAATGAACCATGGATGCGACAACTGGGTCAGTGTCATCAGTCTAGAAAACCATTTAATTTTGGAATATTTTAAAATAATTACTTACTTGCCGTAAAGATGCCTTAGTGGTCGTACACTTATCCGCGCCAAACTGTCAATTCAATAGAAGAAATGCTGAAACGTCAGAAGCCAGCCGCATTTTCTGACATTTCGGTATTTTTTGTATAGAAAAATGACTGGGGCGTACGGCGCGGACTAATGTAAGCTGATCGCACATTAGTAAAAGAGTAACAAAATAAAACGTTTCATTTTGAATTGTAAAATTAAAATGAATTCAGGATATACAAACATACCAAATAAAAAGTAAAATAAGTATAACGCAACAGGAGGAATGTATCTCTAAGACATAGTAGACGTTCTTTTAGATATTTTTAAGGAATTCAATATTCTTTTTAACCCCCGACGTAAAAAGAGAGGGGTTGTTATAAATTTAACGTGTCGGTCTGTGTATCTGTGTATCTTTGTATCTATCTGTGGTAACGTAGCTCCTAAACGGATGAACCGATTTTCGTTTTTTTGTGTCATAGAAAATTTTATCCCGAGTGTTAGCCATGTTTCATGAAAATCTAATCAGTCGTTTGAAGATCATCAGCTCTTTTCTAGTTGATGAGAGGATCTGACTAACTTCCTTATGTTTAATTTTTCAAGAAGTGCCGGGGGTTTTTTCATGGCAGGGTCTACGGACTTGTTAAGATATATTCTTTAGAGATGAGGGAGTAGTCAGGCAGTAAGCTATAAAAAAGCAGTAGTTCAAATCGTGCTTATTCTCTTCTTATTCTAGACAAATCATCATGAATGATTTGACGCTTCCTTATTTTTCTTCACTTTTGAGCAAGTCAATTTTTTTTCCAAATAATGCATGAAACACCAAGTATCAAAAGAAACAATCGCATCAGGCAATTGTTATATCCTAACAATTGCTTAATGCGATTGTTTCTTAACATATCACAGGTACCTTGACCACTTCCTTGAACTTAATACCTAACCATCTTATCAGATGCGGAAGATTGCGAATTAAAATATGCACGGCCATGACCGATACCAATGAACTTCCATTAGGTAGGTACCGCCAATGTAGGTATTATAACGTTGAAATAAAGCATAAGAATTGCTCACGTAAAAGTGTGAGACGAAGCCGGTGATTCAATCGGCGATATTTTACGTAAAAAATTAAGTCCTTAAGCCGTGACGGAGGCCTTAAGGCGGCATAAAATACTCCGTCACCCGCTACTGATGAACTTACTTTTTACGTGAAAATTCACTAATTTTCGGTCTTACTACAAAAAATTAAGCATCCGTTGAAACACCATCTTACATTTCCAGAAAAAACCGTTAATTACCACAAAAAGGCGTTTTACGAGCACTCTTTAGAAATAGTTGTTTAGTCAGTGATTAGCTAAACACCTATTGGACCAGTGTTTACTTAGACTGTTTTTTGTAGTAAGACGGCATTTATTTAATTTTTTGAAGCTCCTACAAAAGTACAAGCCCAAAGATGCTGGCAAGACCAGCCAAAAACCTCCCTTTTTTGGAAGCATTTGGTAGTTTTCAAACCGCATTTTTAGCTTTTAGGTCACAACTAATTTTTGACCCAGACAAACAGCTTTGACCGGAGCCAATATACCTAATAACAATGAAACACTCAGAAAAACCATTGTTATTTTTTCAAATATCCGGAATATGACCTTAGTGATGAATGTTTACATTATCTACGTTGGTGGAGTAACTCTGTCTTTTAATTCGTGAAAAATGTACTTTGTAGGTACAAATTAAGTTTCGTGCGCGGGTACGGGAGTTTCAGATTTGGCATAAGTAGGTTCAGACCTGGGTTATGTTTACATAGATGATCGAAGAAGTATATACATCTCAACTAAGACATCATACAACTAAGTACATCTGATGTTCTCAGTTAAATTTTATAAAACAAAACTGATTGAAAATGTAAATGATTTGCTCTCAATGTCAAGTAATGAATCAAGGAATTCGACCATTGGAATTAGGTTTTATTCGCCAATAAGGCATCATTACACTTCCGACCGCAGAAAAATTACGTAAATTTTCAAGTGTAATCGAATACCTACAGTTCGAAAATACCTAAAGGATTTTTAAAAGTGCCATTCACTGACATTGCCCTGTATTGGGCCCGAGGGCAATCACCTTCGGTGGAACGACGCGGAAGTCTATCCAGTTAAATTGCTCTGGTTTTTGACATTGCGAATTGGGATCAAAATTTAAACAGTATTGATTTTTACCCGACTGCAAATTAGGAGAGTTTGTTTTTTGGGTTTCGATTGGTGTTTGCTAAATCAAATAACGTTGAATCGTCTGGGTCCCTAGGTCGGACTAAATATACGTACCTACTATAGGAACTTACCTACCTATAGTACCTACATGATGTGATGACTAAGGACTTTAATTTATGATAAAGAAACTTATTCCTATTAATAACATCTTATTACGGCATATTGCTATTATGTAAGAGCTTATTTTAAGTTCGAAGCAATTATTATTGGTCCCTAACCAAATTAAACTTATTGTTTTTTTTAACTACAAGGGCAAGTTTATAAACAGATTATTTGAGACAAATGAAAGTAAGCGATATTGGACTGATATGAATTTATGTTTTGCGACATTGCATGACCATTTACGTGATTCTTGAGGTCATTATGATCGTATGAGATTCTAATGGTGGAATTTATGGGCTACCTCAATACCTCCTCATGGTTTATGATGTTTTTATAACCGGAACCAACAGGTTAAACATCTCTGAAGGTTAAAAAAAGAGCTCTACAGAGCTTTTAAATTAACAAAAGTTTCATAAAATAATATACCTTCCTAAATACTAGCAACTATCACCCTGTATCTTAATTTCAACAATACGTCATAATCAAACGAAGTAAGATTAACTAGCGTGTTAGGCCATGACGGAGGGCTTAAGGTGACCTAAAACTGCGTCACCAGTTTTAGGTATGAGCTAGTGCTCACAGAGATGATTACTAGCTCATACGATCTTAATTTTTCTAAGCGCGTGAGCTTGGCACCTAGGTTTATGTCATGCAATTCTGAGATTTAGTTTGAGATTTAGATTTAGGTTTATGTCTTGCAGTAGCGAGAGAATGAAACTCGCACTTTTTTTGCCACTAAGATCTCAAACATTAGGTTTAAGGTTTGAGAATACAATAGGTACTTTATTATCAGCAAAAAGATTGTGAAATTCGACCTAAGGCTATCTTAACATGCTCAAAGATAGCTCAGTTAAATGGCGAGTTTGCACAAACTAAGCTAAATAAGACTATGTAGTAGATACCTAGATTACTAAACGTATGAATTTAGGTCATCATCATCTTTCTGTCCGTGTCTCATCTCTAATGCAACTTAGGTATAACATAAGTTTATTATTTTAATAAATAAGTTTTTTTGGGTAAGAAATACAAAACAAAATAGTAAGTACTTATGGCATTCGTTTTATTTCAAAACGATTATAATTTAGCCTTAAAACTAAACTGACCTAGTTATTTTCGGGTATAAAACATTTTTTTTGAATTTTTTGCATGTTTGTTTCAATTAATATATCATCCAACCTTGAATATGTTTTAATTTTGCGTTGAATTATGTATAATTCATTGTTTTGAATAACTATTGTGCTAATATTTAGACAGACATTATAATTTAGGGAAAAAAATTGAGCGGACACTGAGTAAAAAAATTTGATGAGTGTGTTGACCGAGCCGGTGCAGGGTTTCGTACGTATAAAGTTTATAATTATTTAATAAGGATTCTTCCATAAATTATAATTTGATGATTGTTTACCCCCTGTGATTCTTGCCCCTCATCCCTCTGACTCCACATATTTTGGCAATTTTATATCCCGAATGAATTGAAAATCATTTTTAGATGTGGCAACACAAAACTCGGGACCATTCGCTCAACTTTCTTAATCATGGTAATTGAAGCTTAGGCTAGCTTTTATCCAGTATTAGTGAAGTCATACCATGTTGTTTCGATGCACTATTATAATAGTGCATCGAAACAACATGGTTTCGTTCACGTGGCTCCTGGTTAAAATTTAGCAAGGATATCTTTCTGAAGTTTTTGGTATTTTATAAAAGATAACGTATTCTAGAATAATATAAAATTATTTTTTTTAATAAAAAAACTAATCTTATAACATTTTATATCCGGACATTAACGCAATATTACTTAATGACATGTATTCTTAGCAATGTATTATCTCATCTGTATTAATTAATTAAAATTTATGATGTTCAGCATAATATCCGTTATAAATTTTTTTATTTACTTAAATTTTATTCTGTGGACACAGATCTACAAATCTGGATTGAAAAAAACCTGCAGTTGGATAAGGAACTCTAGCGAATCTACTCATAGATACTAGCTAGACCAAGTCCTCAACTTGTAGAGCAAACCATGTAGAACCATGATAATTTATTACTACTAACATTTCTTACATATCTTGTAATCTCGTGATTATGTGTGATAACTTTGATCTATTGCAATCTACATAGATTCAGAAATGTAGAGATTGTGCTTATACTCGTTATTCAAATTCATGCTTACCATGCATTTATTTTATTTATTGACGTTCATCGGAAAAAATCACTTTTCTGGGATAATCAAAAACAAACATCCATACCTACATTCTCACAGACTTTATAATATTAATAGGGCTTTCTGGTCTAATAGAATAGGTACCTGCAGGTATTTTATGATAAAACGGCAACAAAAACGTCGGGAAATGAAAGAAGAGAAGAAAAATGGAATATTTATCTTTAGGTGAGTGGAAATGCAAAGCCTGCACTTTATTTTCGTTGTTATGAGTAGTCAAAAATGATGAATTTGCTTGATACTCGTATGTTAGTTAAATATTGGGTAAATTTCAGGAAAAATTTAGACAATCGTGACTTTTCCTAAGCTTTTATTTTATCCAACGTGGCTTTATAGAGTAAGATAGATAGATAGGTAGATGCTTTATTAGAGTTATTGAATGCTCAGAAGTAAGTATACAAAATAAGAGTGAAAAACGAACGGTCCACTAATACTTGTCTTATATAAAATATTTTAGAAACAATTAAAATAAAATGAAGCAAAAAATGCGAGGTCCACTGCCCTGCCAAAAATATAGAAAAAATAATATTTTAAATTTAAATCGAACAAAAATATTGGCCGGTGTCAAATGCATACTTCCCGCGTCACGGAGGTCGTACGCTGTCCTATATAACGTGCACACAAAGTTACACCGTTTACAACTAGCGTCGCCCGCTCGCCGTCACCATCCTACAAACAGCCTTCAGTACGTAAAAAAAAAACAATTAAAAAATACTTCGAGGTCGATTGTGAAATTCATTTTTCATTAAACGTGATCTAATCGAATTTTAAATACGCGCGGCTTTGTTTACCACCACCGTGCTTGTTGCAGGGAGCGTTCCAGTCAGTCTGCGCATACGCATCAGTGCTTAGTGCGCGCGCAACCTCCCGACAACACTACTGTGATACAGTGACAGTGACCGTAGCAAAACACGCAAAATGCATCACTACGTCAAAATCGTAAGTAATTTGCATATGGCCATTTCAAACTACTATCAATTAAAAAAAATAGGTGACTGTTATCAAATCGATGACAGTTAAAAAAGTTTTTCTAAAATTGCATGTTAATAACTAATATTAACTTTAAAATTATTAGTGTCAAAGTATCAATGGGATGAAAAAGTTTGCAATGAATGTGCAAATATTAGAGTTACATCATTAAAAGTTACGCATACGTAATGGTTACGGTAAGTAAGTTGTGTGTAAAATAAATGTTAGATAATTTCGATCATGTGTTTTAAATGAAATAAGTATTTAAATAAATTACCTAAGAGTTATATTTATGATAAGTAAATAATTTCAAGTTCAATGTTATTGAAAACATAGGCATAGGTAATATTTAAATAATATGGAAAACTCCACAAAGAAGCATTTTAATTAGCTTGATATACCCTACCTTCTTTCAAGCCGTGTTGGTCGGATGGGGTTGTGGCCCGACTTTCAATCCGAAGGTCGTGGGTTCGAATACCGGCCGTGCATTAATGGATTTTTCGTGTCGTAAAATTAATATGCGCGACTTATACTTATACTATTAACACGAGCTCTTAACGGTGAAGTAAAACATCGTGAGCAAACCCGAAGCTTGGTCAGCTCTACACATCATTGACGTTGTTTTTCTTGTGGGCCAGGCTGATTAAGCTGAGAGGATGGTTTAGATGCTGGGCAAGCCTATTCCATCTCAAACAATGTCCCAGGCACTGCAGCGTCCCGTTAAGTGTAGGCCTAGGTTGCCTCCTGACGCTGTATAAATCATCTATTAGAGATGTAAAGGCCTAAATTATTTTTTTCAAAATTATTTATTTCTAGATTCATTTTTTTCATGGTAAATGCTTATAGTAAAAAATAAAAAGTTTCAATTCATTTTAATCAGTACCTATTTATTTAGTTGTCCGGTTACTCCTGCGTGAAAGCCAAGCATAATTTTAGATAATGTGCCTAGCTTGCTTTTGTCCTTGATCGTCGAAGTAAACCAACGTTCATATCACAAAGGACGGATGACCATCAGTGGCATTAAAACTGATGAAGGTTTCAGGGGGTGTATTTTATTTCGTCGGAAAGACGTTGGATTCGATGTTAGGAACTAGGTACCCGACTTATCTTTATAGTTGGGAATGCCATTGGATTAGATTTTGGAAACTACACTCGTTCGTTTTGGGTAGTTTCCGATAGCGAATTTTGAGTTAAAAAGCTTAAAATCTCTACCAGTGGCTAGCTCAAAATAAATTAACTAAATGAGGCAATACTCAAACAGCTCGTTCATACAATCATAGTTTATTCGCCAACACTATTCCGTTTCACTTCGGTGGATAGCTGTCGAAATTGTGCACGATTAATCTAAACTAAACAATGAACTAATTCGTTAGTTCGGTAGGTAACAGCATAATTAATGAAATATCTACGTGGCCAGACGGATTTCCTAAACGTTGTCATTACAATCTTGCAGATTTGTGTCCGGGTTTAATTTACAAGTTATACATTTTGTATAATTGAATATATGTTATGATTGATAAATATTTATTTGAGTATTATAACTAGCAAAATTTGTTATTTGGTTAGAAATGGATCATAATAATTGTATTTGAAATTCTTCACTGTCTTGTCTACACCGCTCCAAAATATAATATAATTTAATTTAAATGATACTTACTACATTAAGCTATTTTTTACATAACTATTTTTACTTTTTAAGTAAGTCCTGCATTTCGTTTTAAACTTTGATGGGACGGTATAGATCACTATCGTCTAATTTTAAAGATATAAAACTGTCTACTCGTTATGTAACATTATATTGTAGTTCAAAGGTTAATTATAATGTGCGGGTACCTAATAATTACATCCAATAAAGCGTTTTTGGGATGTAGAGATGCATGATCTAAGATTTACAAACTAAAATGTTAGTCAATATTTCAAAGTACCTGTTTATTATTACATAAATAAAAATAATATTATTCAGTAACAAAGAACTAAAACTTCCTGATGATATTAAATAAACTGTAAGGTTTCTAACTCATCATAATCAATATTGGGATTAGGTACTCGTAGTTTGCATCAGGGAAACTGTATCAATCTGTGAATTGCAGCTCAAAATGCTGCCTGCATTGTAGTTTTTTAAGTAGGTCCTTATAGAAAAGGTATGAGCTACAAAATGATCTATTTATTGTTGTTTATTTGTTCTTTTTAAATAGCATGTGCAAGATTGGTTGCGTGAAATATGAGAAGTTTGTTATATTTCACCCAACCAATCTTGCATGCTTATGTTTATGTTCTAGCAATAAAGTTACTCATTGCCCTAAAAAAATGTTTAGAGTGATTCAAACCCACGACCTTCATATTGAAAGAAACAGTTCCATTCAAAAATACAAAGACAGTAAGAAATTGTTACTGTAACTGTTCCGTTTAAAACTGTCGGTATAGATGTCGGTCTATTTCAACAATCTCCGATAACTATCTATTTAGATTTCAAAGCTCTATAAAATAAATAGCACTCAAAGCAAAGGCCAGGATACTTAGACAATAGATAAAATAGAGTCAAACGATATACCTATTTTATAAATAGTGCTGCTCCAGGTTATATAAATTTAAATTTTCATACAAACTGATAAACCTTTGGTTGTTATTGAAACACATCAATATAAACAAGACTCCTATTTTTTAATAATATTAGGATTTTTTATCTATACAAAATCTGTCTGATACTACTTACTATCGCGTCAGTCTCTGTTCACGGTAATTTAAGACGTATTATCTGCTCAAATGAACCACAAATTGGTTCAATATCAGGTGTCAATCTACATCAAGCTCATTATAACATTAGTTACGTTCATAGTTTGTAATTTTAGAGCAGTTATTGGTTTAACTATTTGAAAAAATCTAGTGAAATATAAGGTTTTGTTTTTTGTACACTTAGATAATTTTACGTACATAATTATCTCATCATCTTCCTGACCTTATCCCACGCTAAGTGGGGTCGGCACAACATAATATCTTCTTCTTCCACTCACTCCTATCACTCGTCAATTGTGCATCCACTCCTTTGACATTTATATCATCTCTTACACAATCCAACCACTTCTTCTTCGGCCTTCCTCTTCTTGCATACCTAGCCACACTCATATTCATAACTCTTTGGGTAACATGGTTAACGTACATAATTATCTAAGCCTCAGAATTCGTAACTGGTTTTTCTATCAGTTACCCTACTACCCTGAATGGCAATGCTGATCTGTTGATCAGCGGGTAGTATACCGCCAGTGTTTTAGGCACGCTTCCGACTGACACTGACCTGGGTCAGTTGAACAATAGATAGTTTTCAACGATACCAGCGTATTTTGTAAAGTTAAATTATTTAATGTCCGTAATAGGTACTTTAAAAATAAAATGTTAAAGTACACATAATTTAAAATAGAAGAGAAATGTTGGCCCCAGAACTACGTTAATTTGACTTGATCTATGGATCTATGTATTGAATGGTGTAAATGCCTTTTGATACGAAATAGTCTGTTGCAGATAATTTAAAATAATAGGTGTAGCACTGCCATTTTGTAAATTGGTCTAAAGTAAATCCACGGCAATTTTCTGAGGTGTCTGAGCTCTTTACTTTTATTTTGATGTAGGTTTATTGGTCAATGTAATTTAGAGTATTGGTTCTGCTTCCTTATTAAGCAAGATTCTTCGCAATTAATGTGACTACGCATCGCACTCTCACCACGTATAAGTAATTATTACAGCCAGTCAGTGGACCAGAAGAACAAAAACTCCATTATTTCAATGATCAATCTTTAAAATCATTTGATAAATGATTTGTTTTTAAAATATAAAAGATTTTAATCATCGGTTTCTAACCAAAATTTTGGCTTAGGTAATACGAGTAGGAATTAGAAGTTTTGCCTGTAATACAGTTCATTATGGGATAGATAAATTATCCGATTACAGGTAGGTAGTGTATCCAATTCAAAGAAAAATCTTGTTTAGGAATATTAGATTGCTATATAATCAAGTTCATAGTGATTGAAATCTCGTAAATATTTTCGTGAAATTCACTTTGTGTTTGTTTCATCGCGGCCAAGGGGAAAAGATGGATTCTCATGATAATCGCAAGTTTTTTGCGGTTATGCACTTCACCTGATGAGCATCGGTGCCTCGTGACCGAGATATGCAAAAACCGACCTTCACGACTCGGGTTCTGTTTTGCAGTTGTTGACCTATTTTGCAAGTGCTAAAGACCATATTTCTTTGTACGTCTGTTTTTTACAGTAGCAATCACAGTTTAATGAAATAGGTTCACGGATGAGCTTTTTGAGGCGCACTCGTTCGAAAGAATTAGTGATACTGTGATAAGGTAGAAGATTGTGCCAATTGCGTGTGCCACTTCCAGCTCTTTTTTGAGGATGATTGACCGCGATTTCGGGAAAGTGCTCAGTCGATATACATTTATAACCATTATCCGTCGTGATAGAGTTGTTAATGTCAATAGCATCGCCAAAATCATTTGTCAAGGGAATCTCGAAAATAAGTATCTCAATATGTTTTCCTATTGATCATGATGAATATCTTAAAATGATATACCTATAATAACGATAATCTTAAATCTACCTCTGGTCTTTAATTTTAGGTGGCTGCTTTTTGTTTGAGTTCCGGATTATGATAAATTGACGCGTAGTTTTGGCCTTGTGCTTTTATGTTTTATGGTAATTTGCTTACAACTTTGCAATTCTAAAATTGCCCAATACGTTCAATCAAAATTCAAATACAGTACAAAAAGTTAACTTAAGAATTCAAGGAAAAAAGTACGTGAGTATCGTGGAATACTCAGTTGGAACGAAGTTTGTACATTTGACATTTGACGACGAAAACATTCTTATTGCTTCTCCTGTAAAGTTGTATTTTTGCAGTTATCCTTTTATTCCCCAGAGACAGCGATATGTCGTGACGGTTAAATCGATCGCTTTTTTTTCTAGCCTCCATCCTTGATACCGTCTGAAAAGGAACTTCCAACAAACAATCTAATAATAGATGTATGACTATGTATGAATATGCTTTGGATACACGATAAAACTAGTGAATTTTAGATTTAGTAAACAAGAAATAATTTTAATCTACGTCTACACTTTCCTGTCTCCAAAAAATAAACTTATAAGATGCCAGCTTAAAATAAAATACCTCCTTAAATCTTACGAAACAGAGAGTGCATTTGTAAAATGTCTCAAATATTTTATATAGAAAGCGAGATCTGTTGAATCTTATTTCGCATTTTCGGATAAATAATGCATTTATGCCTGCATAACTGCATTTATACTTTAGTGTTAGGTAATCACAAACATTATGTTTTAACAATATTATTACCTATTCTTGCATATAACAATACAAATAATTACTTTTTAAACTCATTGTGGTTTTAATGGGTCAAGATCGCGTTAGGAACCTATACTTAGTTCGAATATTATCCAAAAACTTATTTTTAGATAATATTTAGAAATCTTACCTCGACGTATCATACATACATACATAAAATCACGCCTCTTTCCCGAAGGGGTAGGGAGAGACCACGGATCTCCACATCTCCATCTCTATAATAATAATAAATCAATACGTATCAAAATTAAATATTATCAATTTTTACAAACACATATTATTAACTGTGTATTTGACATACGCTCACTAAATCCTACCGAGTGTATAATCTGAAAGTCTATCACTCTCTTGCTCGTACTGTTGGAAATTATAACAAATTGAAATATGCTCTCATGATCAGAAACATTGCAACATAAGCTTTCTTTTAAGTAGAATTTATGCTGCAGTCAATATACTTGTACACGTCAATAATAATACTGTTGATATTTTATAAACACGTTTACGATGTACTTAAGTATATTAAGTGATTCATCAAACAGGTAGGTTTCTGAAGTTCAATAGCAGCTTTTGTACCTTAATTTTTAGGGCTTTCCATGTAACTTTTTGTCGTGTTTTGCTTGGGAATCCCTAGTGTTTTTTAGTAAGAAAAGGAAATGTCGCGTTTTGAAAAACTGGTTCGTAAGCTTTCTACAAATAGGAAGTTTTTTAAAAATAAGTACAGCATACTGTGCATATTTGGTAGGATAATCCATACTAATATTATAAATGTGAAAGTAACTGTCTGTCTGTCTGTCTGATTGTTACGCTTTCACGCCCAAACTGCTGAACAGATTAAGCTGAAATTTGGCTTAATTAAAGGTTGTATCCCAGGGAAGGACATAGGCTACCTTTTATCCCGAAAAAAACCCAAGAGATCGCGGGTCACACCGCGGGAGCGCAGCTAGTAGGTAAATATAGGTAAAACTCATATTTTAATGTTTGCAACTTAAAACAAGAAAACATCCACGACTGCGATGTAGGTGCTATATTATTATGTTATTACGACTTTAAAATTATTTTATAATCTGACTATAATCTTCTCAAATGACATAATGTTACCTTCACACGGGTTGTTGTGCCACTAACTAGGCTAAGGCCTTGGTGACAAGCCTCTAATTGTGAATATCCAAAATTCTAACGGATGAACTTCCTCTTCTGTCTTCAAATACAAGTCAAGGTGAATCTTGTGCATTCGTATCAAGTGTCTATACCGATTGAGGCCTTGTTTTGTGTGCTTTACATAATTGTCGACCTTGTTTTCCAGTTTCTATTTAACTAGAGACTCGTCAGCGGCTTTGCTTAATTACTCGAATAGCGTATGACGATTTAGGAATATACGCTTTCCATTCGTGAAAGAATTTCCGGAATAGGAATAGTTTTGGAATTTATCTCCCACATACAAACAAACGTTAGTCTTTACAATGTAAGTATAGATCGATAGAATGGCATGTTTCAATAAAAAAAATTGTGTTCAAAGTGCATGTTTGCAAGATAGAATAATAGGGCTGGGCGTTACGAGATTCGGATGCGTTTATTAAATAACTATGAATATTAGCATAATTATTAATAATTTACGTGTAAAAAACATGCAAAGAACGTCGGTCATTTCCATACAAGCTGTGACCTGGCTAATAAAATTTTAGTTTCCAGAATTGATCCTACAGTCTGATTTCTTGCTTACAAAGCCACTTGCCGTATGCAATTCGTAATTTGTTTATATCAAGCCGAAAAATAGTAATTACTGTATTTATTTACCCATAAAGTGTTTGGTATATTTTTATCCGTGGAAAATTTGAGATTCAATCTTAAGGTTGGAGTTATTTATTTCTCAAAGAAATTTACTTTTCACTTACAGAGAAACTTATTCTAATATGCTAATTATGCTTTGAACAATGTAAAAATAGAAACAGCAATATTAGTAGTTAATGTAGGTAGAAATATTCAAACATCTTGCCATGATTCTTTCAATTTAATTACAAAAGCAGTTTGCCTTATTCTGGTAAAGCTCGATGCAGAAATAACTGAGTATCGAGAAAGATCTATATTTATCGAACCTAACGGAATTTGAGGATATGTGATCGAGTAGTGCCACTTTTCACTTGCATTTTCGTTTAATATCTGATGGCATAACAGAGAGAGTTGTCTGGCGGCAATAAAGCTGTATTTCTTGATAAATACGTGTATCTTAAATACATACAGATTAACTTACGCTTGCATTGCAATTTCACCTACTTAATGAGTCGGTTTGGATTTTTATAAGGTAGTAACTTGCGACTGCCACCAGAGTCACTAAAAATAAAAAAAATGGCAGTAATTCTAAACTGAGTGCTGCTAAAAGAATTTAAGGAAGATTATTAAGCATATTTTATTCTCCTTTAACACGGTATACATTTCAAACTGTTATAAATATTTTCTCAGCGATCTAATTAGAGCGTGGTTTACGGGTTAAATGCGACCACATCCTTATTCAAAAGCCCCCAGTTAGTCACAATTAGTTTATTTTCCGTCACATTGAAGTCTCAACCTCTATCAAATAAAAACTGTATGCGATATTTTACGATGGTTGTACTCGGATGCGGAAATGGACCGGTCTCGCCGGCATGTGTGGCGCGTGTTGGCTGATCACGATAAATATTAAATAGTATCACAACTTTAAACGTGTAATACATCCTATAATTATTTTAGATAAAGTGAATATCTGCTTTTTTATACAGGATAATAAATAATAACCAACTGTCTCATAGTCTTGATCCTGCAATAGGATTATCTCTGTCATGGGTATCAGAAATACAGTACCATTAAAAAAGTAGGTAAGTACTACTTTTTAATTTTAGTACCATGGTAATACAACACCCAGATCCAGAACAAGTCAGCAGGTCTTGCTGTACGGTCTCGAGAATAGGATTCATACGTTCTGCGTCTTAGCAGAATTTTACGCCACCTGGAAAAAAGTTAAGGATGTCAAAAAGTAGTTGTACAAATAGCGTCATTGGTACCCCTCTGTACGAGCCACGCAGTTCAAACCGTCTTATTAGAAGGTTACCTTTTTTTTTTCTTTTTTTTTTGTGGTTTTATTGACACTTACTCCCTCTATTGAACTAGAAAAAAAGGATGGACATAATTTTAACTAGTCCAATGAACAAAATGTTTTAAGGATGACACAGCAAATATCAGAATACGTAAAAAAAACGGATAACAAAAAAGTGTAAAGTACTGTTAACATTTACTGTGTTCTAGTTGTGTAGGTATGGTAATGCGCCGGCGCAGCCTCTAAGGCTTCCCGGTGTCTGACGTGTATGCCCATTCATGGCGAGCATGTGTGATGCAACCGCAATTTGACTTATGCCATTAGACGTGAAGAAGCGATTGTCATTTATTTTTTAATACTTACATACACTAAGGTTGAGTAATCTGTTTTTGTTCCTAATTCGTTTATTTGTTTAGAAAAGGAAGTGATTGGAAAAAAACTAGGGAAATGTTTATGCAACATCGGAACAGAGGAAACATTTTTTTGGCCGAGTTGGTCGAGATTATTCTAAAAAGTTTTCAGAATAATCTCGAATTGAAGATGAAGATCATATAGACGTATGAAGATGTAGACAACCACATGAATTATTATAAAATATGACTTAGTGCCCAAGTTGTATTACCTAAGTATGTATATTTGCATTGTCATCACTTATACCGTAATTTGGCGAAAACACCACGTAAAGAACACAATAGAGTCTCATAATACAAAATAACTTTCGCTTAGCATTGCTTGCTTAAAGTTTTGTTTTATTTTTAAATATTATCTTAAAAAAAAAATGCTGGACTTTTTCAACCAGCATCATCTAGTCCCAAACTAAGCAAAGCTTGTACTATGGGAACCAGATAACTGATATACTATTTATATACTTTTTGTTCGTAAATACATACATATTATACATAGAAACACCCAGACGTGAGATAAATATTTGAAGATCATACAAACATTAATCCCGCGGCGGGGATCGAACCCGCAACCTTTTGCGTCGCAGGCGGGCCTTCGCCCACTGCGCTACAGAGGTCGTCAAATGTATTGAACATCGGCTTAAAATCTATTAGAACCTTTTTATAGTAAACAAATAGCTTTATTCATGTACCTTGAAGGTATCTACATAATAACTTTATTTACAGAAACTAAGCTACTACATATTTACATATACTTACAAAATACAATGGGATTACTCAAGCTATCTAAGGATCGTTAGAAACGATCTATAGACAGCTCAACTGATCCAGGTCACTCATTATCATTATTATTTATCCTTGAAGGTAAATAAAGTCAAAATAAATGGTGCACTATTGAATAATGCTAGTTCCTTTCACAGATTTGAAATGGTAAAGATAAATCATTTTATCTCACTATCAGTGGTCATTTAGCGCGTTGATGTAACTTTAATGCAAAACCGTCTAGAGAACGTAGCTTAGACTTTAGAACGTCCTAGCTTATTTGCAATTACTCAGACATTTATTGAAATCCCTTAAAGATGAAAACACTGGACGATACTATCAATGGTTTCCGTAAAAAACGTAAACAGTTTCACGTCTGTATCCCCAAGGTGCGGTAGACATTCTCTCAGATCTTTTTATGTTACTTATTCCATTGATGCACGGCCGGGATTCGAACCCACAACCTTCGCTTCCGTATTTGCAATGGCTTCCGTATTTGCAGATTTAAACCATGTCTATTTTATCAGTATCTTAGCTAGAAATAAACACAATTATGTAATATTAGCTGCGCTCCCGCGGTGTGACTCGCGGTCCCTCGGGATTATTTCACTTATCGGGTTAAAAAGTAGCGTATGTTCTTCCCTGGGATACCACCTTTATTTATCCATGCCAAATGTCATCCTAATTTGTTCATTCTGGGCGTGAAAAGGTAACAAACAGACAGAAAGACATACCAGGTTACTATGTATTCTTGCAACTGTGAATTTTATTTAAACACTAGCTGCGCTCCCGCGGTGTGACCCGCGGTCCCTCAGGTATTTTTCATTTTTCGGGATAAAAAGTAGCCTATGTCCTTTCCTGGGATACAACCTTCAACTATGCCAAATTTCAGCTTAATCTGTTCAGCGGTTTGGGCGTGAAAGCGTAACAAACAGACAGACAGACAGACAGACAGAGTTACTTTCACATTTATAATATTAGTATGGATTATTTTCCTACCTTACCTGATATCCCACCTATATGGGGTCGGCATAACGTGTTCTCTTCTTACTTTCTCACCTATCACTTTGTCATTGACTCATACACACCTTTCTTACCCATATCTTTCACAAAAACTATTTAAACTCTAGTTTAAGTAAACAGTTTTCGTCAAAAAACGCTCCATTTAACAAGTCGGGGTCAGCGCAGCCTCGGTTTCGGTACTAACAGCCAATTTTATAATCGAACGCAGCAATGCATAAATTGCTTTATTACTTTGTAGTTTAAATAACTTTAAATATGCAGGCGCGGCGTTAAGCGCGTCTTACACGATAAAGATATTTAATACTGACCTGGATCAGTTGAGCTATCTATAGATCGTTTCTAACGATCCTTAGATAGCTTGACTAATCCTGTTGTATTTTGTAAATATAAGTAAATATGTAGCAGCTTAGTTTCTGTAAATAAACTCCATTACCTTTATGGTAAGTTAGGAAAGCACCAGATTGGCCAGTAAAGTTGTGTCTTGAGTTTGAATTCTTATCATAAATTATCATAAATGGAACTTTCGTTTCGCAAACTTACTTTATCGCTCGCTGTAGTAAGATTAAACAATTGCATATTATCGGATCGTGTGTGACGCGCTTTACAATAGCTATGAAGTCACGTGGTATACAGTTATACTGCAGTTCTTTAGTAAGTACTATATAAACACAAGCAACCTTCGGAAACTGGGTGACACGAATACAATTTAAAACAAGCCTTCCTAGATATAAGATATGCGCTAAAGCGTATTGCATATCTAGAAATCGGTCATCGATTGCGTCTATAACTGATTATTATAATTTCAAGTACCTAAATAAGTAGGTACTCTGAAACCAATAAGCGATTCTTACATAGTAATAAAATTTTCTTATCTGTTTAGTATATAATTTAGTAAAAAGCTTATTAGTGCACATAAAGATGGCCTAGCTAATCTAAAATAAATAAATATCTAGTTTCGAAAACTTGCAAAACAAGATTAGTATCTGCGTTAATTAAAACTATATTCGCAAGTAATTGCCAAGTGCGCGAATTATGTTGTCGTTATAATTTCGGCAAAATATATGTAACTGTAATAATGGTACAGTCAGCTACACCAACTAGTAAAGTTAAAAAAAAAAAGATTCTGTTGATTCAAATACATTATAATTGGCGAAACATCATGTTTATCTAATCATTCTTTGCACACTTTGTTGGACCGTTTATTTTTGAAGGTTATCCACCTACTTGCGTGATGAAAATTATCTGCGTAGGTAGGTAAGTATCTACTGTGCACGCAATGTTAGTATATTATATTACCATGGCACTTAAACTCGGTAATTGCTCATCTTTCTGGTAATAAACTTAAAATTACAGGTTACAATCAAACTGACTAAGCTACTTATATTTAAAGGAAATAATGCGTTGCTGGTTGTCGGCTATAGTTTTAAATCTGAATAATCATCAGACAATTGATGATAATATTACTAAAATCTGTCACGCTGTTCTATCTCCTTGGATGGACAGTTGGGACATAAAAGTTTAATCTGTCGATCTGTCCCCCTTTTTACAACAGGGGTTGTAAAAAGGGGGACAGATCGAGATTTTTCTTCCCATTGGTCACCCCATGCGTAGGTATGATTAGGGTGACAGATGGGAACATATTCGATAAAATGTATTATTTCGCTGAAAATACACCAGCTTTAACAGGTTTGCAATAAGTTAGTATTCATACTGACCAGTATCATTATCTACTAACAAGGTACCGCGGATCGATCTCAACAATAGTCCTGCGTTGTGTCACGATGTCGCAAGAGCGTTCACACTTGATTTGGTTTCAACGCGGCACGCATGCGCGTGATTTGTGAATTGTTCAGCTATTAGGGCTAGCAGGACCTTCTGGGAACTCTACAAGTTTTATAATTAGGTATACTATATTAGAATCTCAATATTATATTAGACCAAATTACCTGATATAAATTGGCTGTCGGACTCTTGTCGAACTATTGAAACGGCGAACAAAACAACGCGATAAATCAGGTTGTTTATTTACATAATTAAAAGAGTTTTCACTGGATTTTTTCTATGTGTATAATTGATGATTCATATAATAATTTGGTTTCATGATGATGTTTTCCTTCACCGTTTCTATGGTTTGACAAATAATTTATCAGGCATAGCCATGGTTCAGCTAATATTAGTGTAACCGAGCGTATAACTCCCAAGCATACTAATCCACGATTGAACTAAAAATCTGCCTTCACCGTTCTTTTACAGGAACTACACAGCTGATTACCATCCTCACCTGGTTCATATTCCACTAATTAGAACTAAGCGCTTTCAAAGTTCTTTTATTATGCGCACTGCAAACATTTGGAATCAGTTTTCAGCGTCTGTATTTCCGCTGAGCTACGACCCTGTTTTTTAAGAAGAGTTAAAGGCCCCTTCTGGGTAGGCTCGCTCCATCGTAGACCTCATTCTTACCTGTGTAAGTTTCAAGAGCCAACCCATTCATCATAAAAAAGGTGATTTAAGGGAAACCAACCCAAGACGATAGCTAATCAAGTAATCATCACTACAGTTACAATAATGATATCCAAACATGCACTATAACTATACGCACGTAATAAATGTAAACCAATTATCTGATCTTAACTGATACGTGTGAATACTTACATACAAATCAATCAATTAATATTAATTTAACAGAACGTTCAGCCTGTATTCACTTTTTATCTACATTATACATGTTTAATTATTTTTAAAACACTCTTTCGTACCTATGCAGTTAACATGCATAAATGGGTTACCTATAAGTACCTATACATTTTATACACAAACCGTTTTACCTGTAAACTAAAATGTAATTTTACGAAAACAATGAATTCTTTAAGTTATTTCACAATAGCCCTTCGGCATAACGACAGCCCTACAAAGCCACAAATATGCAGTACAGTCGGTCAGTCAAGTGGTCAGTTGACCGTGCCTGTCAGATGTGTCACGCGATTCTATATCGTATTCCAACCGCGGAGAGTCTAACAAATTGACAGCCGATGCGTTTTATCAAGGCTTGCAGTAACTTAGTGGAAATCAAGGTATTTTGTACAGTACACGGCACATGATGCAATAGACCTTGCTAGGATGTGGAAATGATGGTACACAAGATAGTCCTTTGTGAGATTAGCAGCATACCGGAGTTCAGCATGGATTTTAATTGATTTTAAAAAAATAATTTAGTACTATTTAGAATTACTTTCAGGAATTATTTTAATTTACGTAACATTATGAAATTCAGTCAACTTTGCTCCACTTCTTTAAGTTTTGATTAAATATTTTGAATGAACCGAAGTGATTTTCTATAGCTCACATTATTTTGAACCTTAAAATGTAGACTAGCACGGAACCTAAGCGTTTTCAAATCTCGCGATTCGCGATTATTCAATCCAAGAGAAAGGGTTGTTTAGTGCCAGTAGGGCATTAGAACTGCCTGTTTCCAAGTACATTGAGTCTATGAGAATAGTTGAATAGCGAATAGTTTATAGAGCCTTTGGACACGAAAGTCGTATTTAGAATTATTCTCGCTGTAATTTATTTTCGTGACACTGTCTGAGTTCTTTCGAAAAAGTATGTGTTGCCTGAAATAAATAAACAAATACTTTAATGAAATTATATAATACTAGCTACTGCGCGCGGCTTCGCCCGCGTAGTAACAATATTTTGAATAGCCTATATGCTATTCCAGGTCACTATCTAAGCCTATTCCAAGTTTCATCCAAATCGGTTCACTGGTTTAGGCGTGATAGAAACACAAACATACAAACATCTAAACAACAACTTCAGCTCACAAACGCTTTATTTTATTAGTGGGATGGGATAAAAAAATATTGCAACGAAACCAGTTTGCATTATGTGGGCGATGAGTTTGAATAATTATTCCCGTGTGAAAAGTTATCCCAATCATTTATTTTTCCCCTATTACTGTTGTGTCAGCAGATACAAAAAGACATTGTTGCCCTTGAAGCTAAAAACATAAAAAAATGGTTTTGGTGTGGTGGGTGACCCAAAAATCTACTAAAGCTTATTTCACAGGCTATTTATTTATGCGTAATAGATCTATACAAAACAGCATTCCTACGATAACTAGGAACATACCGTAACCAATAAGTAGGTGAGAATTCGACCACAAGATTGGGTTACTTGAAATAAGGCTTGACTTTCATAGCTCTATTTATTTATAGCCGTTTCATAACTATCTTAAAGACAGAATTTTGCGAAAATGTTTGCGTGTTTTTGCTAAACGTGTGTTATTTATTTTGTGATTACACCTTTAATAGGGACCAATAGCACAGAATACAGAGAGCTAATAGAATGGAATTTTTATCAAATATCTCTATAAAGTATAATGCCATTATTTAGACCCTGAGCAAACGCGCGCAGAACTTAATATTATCGATCAAGATGATTGCTTATGTTTATTATTTTATGGTTAACTCACAAATAGCCAAGTGGATCGTTTTACCAAGACTGGGTGACCAAATATTTGTGTTGTGTGACAAGTTCAGCCATATGTTTTGTCGTACACCAGACAGAGAAAGAACAACTTTTGCTAATCTTTAATATTGAGTCAAAGCATTACCTACAAGTATTTTAACTATAAAATATTAGGATTTCAATATACGAGTAAATAAGGTATGAAAATATAGTCCCCGTCGTTATGAAAATTGTTGTTTTGTATAATTCAATTTACCTATTCTAGATAAATAAAGATTCATCTGTTAGCCAATAACTTAAACATTCCTATGTTGCTGCGATATTTTAGAAATGTGCTAAATCCTTGCGTAATATTCAACTTAGGGCCGGCAGTACAATCTGGGTGGGTATACTCAACTCAATCGCAAAAGGTTAGGAAAGTTTTAAAATCAAAATCTTTGTTACTAGTATAGAAGTTCCCATTTTCGCCAATATAATAAAACTATTACCTACTCCCATAATGAACGCACAGCAAAACTAGCTGAATACGGCTCTACTCTGAGCTGTAGTGTTATCCTGGTTAATATTCCTTTTGTAATTGAATAAGACGGTAAGCCTATGAGCTAGCCAACTCTAGTTACTGAGCGCAAAGCCACCTGAAGACCTCAACCAGTACCAACAGTTTACCATGCCTTCCCCTATCATAGTTTTAAATACAGACACAAGTCTGTACCATCACTTTGTGAGTATTGCCAGCTAAATGTTGCAATTGATCTAGTCTCGACTGAATTTCCATATCCAGATATGCAATTGCTCCTTAAATGGACGCAGTGACGTAGTACAGTTTCGTTAGTCGGGCGTGAGTATCGCCGTTGTGCGAAATTTAAGACAAAATTTAATAGAAATATGGTAATTTTATGAAAATAAACATTAATCTTGCGATTTAACAGGTTGTATTTAATGTTTAAACATAGGTAAATTAATTTTCTAGAGTATGACACGCATATCATAAATACAAAATATCTTATTAATAAAAAATGATTTCAATGTTTCTATATAAATGTCAATGCTGTCTTATTGTCATACAACGATAATAAATTATCAATCTTGTGGTCTATAGACAGTTTTTTAGTAAAATATGTTTTTATTCTCAAACACGTCTACAATAACAAATGTTCGAACTTGCATTACGAAACTGCTCTACATACCTCACAATATTTCGAAATATGGAAGTGTCAATCAAGTAGGCTTTTGTTGATAATGTCTGTTCTTAAATTCCTTCGCGTCAAAGCTTTCCATACCCTTGAGGTGAAGGCATATTTGTCAGCATCGTACGCGCTACATTTTGAATATGTACGAAATCATAAGAAAGCTCGCACATTCCCCTCGCACCGTACGCGCCGCATTCCATAAAATGCGGTAGGTGTCTGGTGATGATGTCATTAATACGTATGATGTTTATAAATGTGTGATCATCTTTAAGCGGGTAAAAATCGCGTGAAATCCGCGTGAAACTTACTCGTCTGTACAATTCGCACGTGTTGCATACGGGTTCATGCACGCTCAGACCTCACTTGAGGTCACATATCAAGTTCATACACTTGTTTCGGAGCAGAACCAGTTGCCCAGCCCAGTATATAGTGCATTACGTAACACGAGATACCTTATGTTTCCGCGTTTTCCCTTCCTAGTTAGATATTTACTAATTGTTTTGAGATACAGGTGGTCTACGATACGTATTATACTACTATTGTTACCTATTGCATTGTTATGTGGGTTGAAATGTTAGTAAGCAAACTATTCAATTTACAATTTCTCTTTGATGGTTTAGCAGTAAAGTTACTAAAACAAAGCTGGTAGATGAAAAAAGAACCAGTAACAAAGCAAACGAAGCGTATGTAGAGCATACATTATTACGAGTAGAAAGTACCAAGGTCGCGGAAGACCACCGCTGTGCAATTAATTTACAAGAGCAGATCAATCGATAGATCTTTGTGGTTGATGTAATAAATTACAGATTATGCTTGTATTCATAAAATAACGGATGGTTAAAGTAATATTAATGAAAACAAACGAACATATAAGTAAAACAAAAAAGTACTTGAAACCAAAAATTTAAAAGACTATCAATATGTACCTACATGGGAAAATAAATATATAGTTATCCAAAGCTATTAAAATGAACATAATATGAATACGATGACTTCTATGCACAAGTGCAAGTGGTAAAATCTTATTTTGAAAAATCAACTTAGGTTCTTTTGAGACCCACAGTTGGACATGTTTAGTTGCTTAAACGATGGGTTATGTTTTGGTGCACAGAGGACTTAAAACGTAATTTGATTAAAAGGTTCATTGTATGATAGATAATATACGATTGGTACATATTTTTTGAGCCAATCTAGGTGCGTTTTTGTTGATTCGTTGATACTATCTAGCCTTAATTAGATGTGTATCTTACGTGTTTTACAGCCTTGTACGAAGAAAAATATTGCAAAATCACTTACCTAACTTACTAATGATCACTGAAGTATTTTTAGGGTTCCTTATCTGATTGGGAAAGTTTCCCAAAAACGACACTATTTCAAAGACCACCGTCTGTCTTGAAATACCGCTATGCTATAATAACAAATAATGAAAAGTACCTGCTACAGAACCCTTTGTATGCGTGTCTGGTTAGCGCTTGCCTATTTATTTTTATTCGTTTCTACAAGCCCTTATATTTATCTGATATATAGCCGTTGCTGCAAGAGTTCATCTGTCTAATAAATTCTCAACACGTTTTGTCAGTTACACGGAGAAAACTTAGCCGTTTGCTATTTTAGTCAAGCAAGGCTACCGGCGTATTTACTCGTAGCTATTATTATGTACTCGGTGTTCCACTATTGCACATTCGTTGCGTAAAGTAGTTCAAACGAAACTCTTTGGAATAGTTTGACATTGACATTGACACATTCTACGCAATAAAACAATCAAAAGGTCATTATCAATTTTAGGCGCATGCGTGCTGATGACTGGAAGGAACGTCTCATACGAATAATTTTAGCTGGGTATTTTATGCATTTTTTTATATAATTTAAATTTAAGAAAAAAATGATGTGATTTTTTTTCATTTGCTCTAAATTTGGAACATATTGAAATCACATTTTTTTTTAATAAGTGTTTTTTTTTCTTCAAATTATTCTTGCTTCTTTATTAATTTCTAACAAACTGTTTTGTTTGTTCACAGTCCTTAGTACTATGTGCCTGCTTAGCACTAACGACAGCCCAGTTTGGGCACTACGGTTTCTCGGACTTTGCGACCAGCTTTGGAGGACCCACCTACAGCAATTTCGCGGCTGCAGCGAGGGACCCTAGAGCGAACACAGGTGAACAACCTCCTTTATTTCTGGATTTCTATACCCCTGAAATGTATGGTGTAGCTGGCAGTTTCTATAGCCTGCAGCATACTAGTGTATATATCGTCAAAGTTAAACAACTTTCTGAGCGGTCATAAATTGGTTGGGTGACCGTTTGTGGCGCTATCAACTGAACGCTTCCATACTTCGGATGGATTAATTGTCGGTCCACTACAGCTTATCTACAGCAGTAGGCTTTTATACCCAAGATGGCTATGATATGGTCAACATTTTAATGCATGGCTAGGATTTAAGCCCACAACCTTAAACCCTGAGATATTTTGTACTATATTCAAAAGTTTATGACGATCAAAATAAAATTATACTGTGTTTGTCAAAATAACAATGAACTTCTTACATAGTTTGTTATTATTTTCAAGGTTGTCAATTCTTTACGAACTATTTACTTGGCTATTACCCGATTATAGCACCTTTGTTCATTGTCACGAACAATGTCACATGCGCCAGAATTGGCCACGAATGGACACAATGCCGAATTACGATTCTTTCTTGTGTTATAACAATGCGATGTTATCACAGTGGGAAATAAGAGCTAGTTGGATTAAATAGACGTCTGTAAGTAGTAACTTTTGCGTGACAAATAATGAAAATGTGTTGAAATGTATATATATTAATAATGAAAATAATATAGTTAACAGGTTTTTGTAAATATTAAAAAAAACTATACTAATCATGATTTATTTAAGTTTCATATAAGGCACTTAAAAATTGTGATTTTATCCTTATCTTGTAGTACCTACTAATTTTAAACTTAAATACTAACAGAATTTAAACATTAATATTGAACTCTGTATAATTGAATTCAAATACTGAACTAAATAAAATAGCGTATAATTTGAAACGTGCAATGCACACTTGGTATTACCTTATCAATATTGTCTTGCAATGAGTCAATTCGAGATTGGAACTTATCGGTTCTATTTATTAAGTCCTGTGGGCAATGTCAACTAGATTAAAAGCTCTTGTGTAAACATACTCTTAATCTGGTTTAAACATGATTAATTTGGCCATTAAGACATGTACTTAATTGTTCTCCACAAACTGATATAATGGGCCCTCTACATATTCGCCCATGATAACGAATGCTAACGAGCACGATCGTGTAGAGGGCCTCATCGCTTGTATTCGCCTGTCATAGTCTATCCAAATATTAGTTCGGTGAATAGTTCGGCAAATAGTTCGGCGCATGTGTAGAGTGGCCCAAATGAAGCGTTCTTTTTTCGTATCTGACGACTAATTTTGTTCCACATCAGTTGCAGCATTAGGTACTTTTACTTTTACGTTTTCGAGCAACTGATTATGTGAAGTGTGGGCCTCTTCCTATGACTATGACAATGTAAAGTCGCTAACTAAGCTAACCTAACGATATTTCAATGAATATTACATTGACTACATAATAAAATTTAATATATTATCTTTAAAGCATTTTAGATTCATTTAAACTGTAAATTAATATTCATTTTAGATTATAATACTAAAACCGTTACCCATAAAAGCTATATAAACCTCAACATTGATGTCTCTGGCAGAAACACATCAACATAACTTTGGGTTAGAGATTACAAAAGTGATTTGTTTCCGTCATATTTAGGTAATGTTCATTGGCTATTAGTGAGGGGCATAAGCGTAAGGAATTGCGCTGTAATTTCCATGGGTGCGGCTGCGGCTAATAGCAGAAGAAATGTAAGGAAATGATCCATTAGTGATGTGATATCGAATCATCGATATATCGATGTTTGAAGTAAGTTCATCACCTTACTTCTTAGCACGGGATGATGATGATAGGTATTCAACATTTAAATAGAAATATGTATTGAGCAATCCAGGTGATTACTACCGAGTTATTGTATAAATCAAACAAGATTAAAGTAATGATGTAACCCTATTTGACGTTTCAAGGTACCAGCATTATACAGGGTGTAAAAAGACGTCTACCGAAGCCGAAAGGGATCGGTACAGCATCGCAACACACAACCAAATCCAAAAAGATTTTCCGAAAAAATCATTATATCCGGAGAAAACAACGTTTGAAGATTACTGTTTGCGTATGTACTGGGCGCGTTTTTATACGTACATTGCTGGATTTTGAGTTTTAAAAGTTTTTTTCTTTTATAAATGCAATTATTAGGTAGGTACAGTCTTATTATGTTGTACTAGTAGTAAATAACTAGAAAATAAAATAAAATGTCGTAGCTAAGTCAAAAATTTTTTTACGTTTTTTTTCGCTAAATATGTTCAGAATCATGGTCTGATTGAAACTCCTCAGTTTTCGGTAGCAGTCTTTTTACACCCTGTATTCAAGAGTCAAGTCTGAAACATCCTCCTCCTCCTCCTGCCTCATTATATGAGGCAAATTACATGATAAATTCCCGTGCCAATCACTGAATAATTGTCGCGAAAGTTTATGAAAGGTGTATTAAAACAAATTCTGTAAACAATAACCAATTACTTTTTTTGTTAGTAATCAGCCGTAAATCAGAATTTTGTGTATTTTGTTTTGTTTTTTTTTTCATTTATTTATTATGGCACACAAAACAGAACACAAAGCAAAATGTAGGCAACAAATTAAAGAACTAGATTGTATCCCAAAACATGTGTACACAGAAAAACTAAATACCAAACAGTTCTGTGTAATTTAAATACAAATAATTCTTACATACCCACCAGACCAACATAATTTACGTACCAAGATATAATAAAGGAAAAGGAATCTAGAGTTAAAAGAAAAAAAAACAAATAAATTATTTTTAATCAATCAATTTTGAATCAAGAAGCAAAAGCTAAACGTCCCGTTTGAGTTTTCGGAAGTGATTTCAAGTGATGTCGTTATAAGCAGAATAGTAAGATCTAGAGCAGAAACGTGTATCGCATCGCATCACTATACATTGCGATAGAATTAATTGCATGTTGCAAGTATGCCCATGTATCCCACGACAATGAACATAGTATGCTTTGTACTGCCGGTTCAAGGGCTGCGTAAATAGGGCCTTTTACTTAATACGAATGTTCTGTGGGTGGACGTAATCAGGATTATACTATCGAGACAAAAGCTCATTTCAAAATGGTTATTGGTCAATCGCTGATATTAAAGGGTAGGTAGTTGAGTTATGTACATATATTTTACTTGTCTCCACTCTAGAAGCAGGCTAGGGCACATACCTTTTATCTACACAATTATGTGAATAGTTTGATAACAGGATGTTAATATTGTTTGGGCTAAGGAAATAGGCATTAATCCTCCAACCAGAGAGAGACCAACATTTTCTTGCCCATTTATCAGTATAATGTGCCTACAATCTTATCTATTTGACGACCTCTGTAGCGCAGTGGGCGAAGGCCCGCCTGCGACGCAAAATGATGCGGGTTCGATCCCCGCGGCGGGACCAATGTTTGTATGATCTACAAATATTTGTCTCTGGTGTTTCTATGTATAATATGTATGTATTTACAAACAAAAAGAATATAAGTAGTATATCAGTCATCTAGTACCCATATCACAAGCTCTGCTTACTTTTGCGTCTTAATACAAGTTTTTAACTTAGTAAGAGCAAGGTTCAACGTTTTAATTGTATAATACAGATACAGGTTTAAAGTACACTAAAAATATGTAAAATTACCTACGCTATACCTAAGCTAATAATTACAACAATGTAGTTTTACTCTTTAGCTGTAGTACAAATTATAACCTACTGTATTTTAAATTTCCTGAAATAAATACTTGATTGATTGATTGATTGATTGATTGATTGATTGACTTTGGGGCTAGATGATGCTGTGTGAAAAGTCCAGCATTATTTATTTATTTAATTATTTTCTTTAGCTGATGTTAGATACGTTTTGTAGAGTCACCCCCATAGTCAGCTCCTAACTGTGGCTACGCAACATTTCTTGCTGTCCGGCTCGCTTAGTCTTATGAAAGTTTATTTAATAGCGTTTATTTATTGCTCTAGTGTAAAGCAAACTTATCGACAGATTGAAATTACTCCACTCTTGTTAAACGTTTTACAATTGGGCAGCTTAGGAAACCTTAGTAGACATGAGGTATTTGTATCGGGTTTATAGCAAGCGAGTGTCTGGCTAAGGCGGAAGAGCTTACTTTGCTTTTTTATTCAAGACTTTACTTAGGTAAGATTCTCGCGAAGCAGCAAATATTTGCATATTAATATCATGTCTGTGTGCTGTGGATATAGTTTATCATAATCACTATGTACTCAATGTGAACTCTATGTTAGAAACTTCTGAGAAATTTTATCAAAATTCCAAAATATATGGCATTAGAGATAGTAATTGTTACAATAAAAAAATATCACAACCCAATTTCACCAAATGATTCCCTTGTTTGTTAAAACAGTCAGTCTTCAATGTTGATAAACTGTCAACATTTATTCAATTAACTAATTATTTGATTATTCCCTTTCTGTATGCATTGCTTTATTAAATTGTGTTTACTTTAAATAACACGGGCTGGGAATATTTATCTGAACTTGGCTATTTTAATTTGGATACGGCCCTTAGGATTATCAATCTTCATCCTTCATTATGTATATTAATACTTGAATTTTCAATTAATTTTGAGCTTAGTCTGGAGCGTATGAGTCATTGACATTAAATTAATATCAAAATATTATATTCATAATATCAAAATATTATATTCATATTAAAAATAAAATTATTATTCTAAGATTTTGAAGGTTCTTTTATCTAAGCCTGAGTTATATGACAACATCATCATCATGAGTCACCATAATTTTTGACAATAACATGACAAAAAAACGTGACTGATCAGGACGTATGTAATTGCTAGGGTGTCAGCATAATCAGTTTTATTCTTGTAATTCACAAGTGACCTTTTGCAAGTTTTTGTGCTTACATATTGTAATGTAGGTATCTAATGTTTAACATACCCGATAGCTGAAGTGGATATAGCTTGATGAGCTCCACAAAACTGTTAGTAATGATCTTGGAAAGTTTTTAGGCTGCTTTTACACCAGAGATCTTTTCACCAAACGGTGGCATAGCTTCGTGGCTTTGGGCATATTACTTTTCTCGTGGAGAAATAGCCTAAATCGAGTGGCTTTGACGATAAAAAGTAATCGTATAAGTTAGTGGCCAACTCTGGTGCCGGAGTTTTTAGGCCTCCGTCACAGCGAGTAGCCGGGATCCACAATTTAACGTGCCCTCCGATGCACGGAAGCGCTGTTGATAATGCCACTAGCCCATCCACTTACTGACCGGTCCGAACGTTGCTTAACTTGGACGATCAAGAAAGACAAAGCAGGCTACACCGCGAGCGCTTTGATGATGATGACCGTGATGATTCGGTATAATTAAATGCAATCCCTTGACCACATCTCATGCATCTTTAGAAGGGTCTGAACATGAGCAGCTAATGACAGAATCATGCTTCGCCAAGCAAAAAGGCCGAGCTTGCGTAAGCACTTGATGGTATCCTCATCTAAATTAATTATAATTACTGGCAACTAGTGTTGCCCTTTGCGTTGACATGCGAGTAAGTACAAATATAAATGTTATAATATGTGACATCGTCTTCGTCAGCCCACACCCATTGCTGATGACTTATGGCGAGTTTACATAATATGTACCGAGGTGATGAGCGGGATAGTGATGTGCCGAGTGCTTGGTACATGTGTAGACACATGGCTGAGCGCTCAACGAACACTAAACGAACGCCCAACTCTCTCGGACTATAATTTTGCTGTCTCAGCAATCTACTCGGTACGTATATTCCGGGCTTTAAATACCTTCTCATTTAGGTACAAGCCACTTTTACCGGTTCTATGCTAGTCGTACCCAATGCTTTTCCGCTCCTACTAATAGTCAGATCATCTATTTTTATGTTCTTAACTATTGCATAAATAAACTATTAGCAACGTTGGCGATATAATTCGCAACAAGGAATACTTCATTTTCCAGGTTATTTATTATTCGTACTTATTTATTACCACTATTACCAAAGAAATATAATTAATGCTGTGTGGATTAAAGGCTAGTTGTACTTATACGAGTATGTATAAATTTTTTGTAACTAAAACTGCAATTATTCACACATTGGCATTTACAAACAAAATCCACGAATAGATCACAAAACAAGTAACAACTAGTTACATTAAGATAATCTGTTCACTTCGTGACTGGTTCATTATGTATTATTATAGAATATCAATATTATGTCACAAAAAAGACCGCAAAAACGGTACTTGGACCGTTCACTTGATGGACCGTTTACGGTCACAAGGTTACTAAAGAATGTGATTTAAAATTATGTAAAAGTAAAAGATAGTCGTAGTAGAAGATAAGTGT
Organism: Epirrhoe tristata; assembly: GCA_951394285.1. Classification (NCBI taxonomy): domain Eukaryota; kingdom Metazoa; phylum Arthropoda; class Insecta; order Lepidoptera; family Geometridae; genus Epirrhoe; species Epirrhoe tristata. The sequence goes on from OX596145.1 coordinate 7,098,838, forward strand.
GTATTTGGTACGTATCCTACTTGCACGAATCAGCCGAAATATCTAATAAAAAAAAATATATCTTAATTTAAAGCTGTTGGTTTACCAAATAAATAAATAAATAATACCTACGCGTAGGTGCTATCTAAAGATTAACTTATAAGGGTCGCTTCACATCTGACGGAAGATGCGTCGAGCGTATTCAGCGGTCTTCGTTATCATAATCGCGTATCATCGGTCAAGTATAAAAGGTTGAATGTTTTCTCATATAATTGTCTGTTCTAGCGTTACGCGACCGATAATACGCGACGCATCTTCCGTCAGATGTGAACCGACCCTAAATACTCACAGGTGACTCAAAATGTTTCTATCTACAGTTTTTTTTATAATTTGGGATCAAGTATGCATTGGTTACTTCTGAAAAATATATGTATTTGAACCCACCTCTGACTTCTTGCCCTTAGACATCTTCAAGTGTACGTAAGTGTGAGTGAACACTCTAGATGAGTGTTCACTCTAGACCACTTGAAGATGTTCTAATCAGATTAAATCTAATCTGAAAAAGTGTCTACCGTACCTTGGGGATGTGATCCTGTTTTGTGTCAACTCATTCAAGTGAAAATAATTAGGTAAAATAGTTATACCTATATTAAAATCGATTTTGGTTAGCTTCTAAAACTAACTTCGAGCGACTTCAATTATTTAGGTGATACAATCTCTAACAGATGTAATCTGAAGTGTTTTATGGGTGTGAAGATATTTCAGATACGATTCTTAGTTTAACCACAGAATAGTTACAGTTTGTATGAAAAAGTCATAGATAAACGATAGTTTGTAGAGATTCTCAATGTCAGAGAAGAAATTAGAGCATGTTATTATGCATACATGTAATGAACATGTTAATGTAAATCATCTAGCTTTATACTTCTTAATTGGTTTTAAAAAGTATCTAAACATCTAAGATGATTATCAAAATTAAATTTCATGTAAAAAGTGCGCAATGCCAGCGAAGGATATCGTGAGGAAACTATTATTTTCCAACTCACGAAGGCGGGTTGGTCTATGTGTGTAGATTTGTTTCTTGGTGCGTAACTTACGCAGCGTAAGCGATACGGAGCACTCATTCGTACATTCGTACATGGAGCGTTCCCGAGCTTACGCACACAGAAACAACGTGCATGTACACACAATTAAGACTAACCCGCCTTCGTGAGATAAAAACTGTAACATGTTGACGACCTCTGTGGCGCAGTGGGCGAAGGTCCGCCTGCGACGCAGAAGGTTGCGGGTTCGATCCCCGCCGTGGGACAAATGTTTGTATGACATACAGATATTTGTCTCGGGTCTGGGTGTTTCTTAATTCTTTATTGTACAAATAGACACACACAGGATAATAACATAAAATAGGACATGTACAAAGGCGAGCTTAACCTAACCCTACAAAGAGTTTTCTTCCAAGAGTTTGTTTCTATGTATAATATGTATGTATTTACAAACAAAAAGTATATAAGTAGTATATCAGTTATCTGGTTCCCGTAGTACAAGCTTTGTTTAGTTTGGGGCTAGATGATGCTGTGTGAAAATGTCCAGCATTATTTATTTATTTATTTATGTTTCTCCGATATTCGGATAGGCTTCCGTCGAAAATCGTTTGAAAATCTGCAGATTTACAGAATAGATACTGCATGTTGTTTCACTTCATTCGAATGCATCGATTCGATAAACTGCATCGATAAGTGACATTTGTGAACTCATACTTCAAGTGAGTCAGGGGCATCATTATGCAATTGCTTTAGTTATCGCAACTCGAAAGGATGAGAGCACACACGCGGAAGACAATAATTAAATCGCATTATTTATATTGCGTGATGACAATAGCCTTTTCATTTTACAAAGGCGGAAGTATTTTGATGTCACTAACCAATTAAGTAATCTCGTTTATATACACGTGTTAGCCTTGCACAAGCATAATACTACTTTTCTTGGAGTGATTGGAAAACTATTCTAAATCTTCATCATTTACACTGACTTCACTCACTGCTGGTATGGCCTCTTTATGTTAAAGTCAAAGTCAAAAAGCATTTATTCAGTAGGACCGCTGGGATCACTTTGAAACGTCTTAAAACTAGGTGATTCTACTCCTGTTCCTTCGCGACCAATAAAAGTCAGATTAGGTTCGATACGAGTGGAGCAGACTAAGCAGCGGGTTCCCTCACGATGTTGAGTTCCTCGGCTGGGATTGGAACTCGCAAACATCGGATTGAAAGTCGAGAGTACTACACAACATCAACATCCAACTAGGCGAACACTTCAACGATCAATGAAGGACTTAACTAAATATTTTATAGCTGTCTTTCGTTACCTGATGAACAAATATAAAAAAAACTCAGGCCTTTACATCTATACTAGGTGATTTATACAGCGTCAGGAGGCAACCTATGCTTACGCTCAACGGGACGCTGTAGTGACTAGGTCATTGTTTGAGATGGAATAAGCTTGCCCAACACCTAAACCATCCTCTCCGCTTAATCAGCCTGGCCCACAGGAAAGACGACGTCAATACGTCTGGAGCTGACTAAGCTGCGGGTTTCCTCACGATGTTTTCCTTCATCGTTAAGAGCTCGTGTTAAAGCGCATATAAATTTTACGAAACGAAAAATCCATTGATGCACGGCCGGGATTCGAACCCACGATCTTCGGATTGAAAGTCGAGGCACAACCCCATTCGACCAATACGGCTCAAACTGAACAAATATATATAATAGATAAAAAGTAGTAAACCAATACTTTACTAGGATATTATGAAACTAGTCTTTTGCCTTTTTAAACTAGCTATAAACATAAAATCATATTGCAATTTTATTTGTTATTCAAACTGCTTGAACAATTACATCTTTACAACTAGAGTCCCCATTTAAGAGAAACATTGGTATAATTTATTGGCTACTATACATTTGAAGGTCAATGAAAGTTATTTGCTTATAACTGCTAATTGTTTGGCAATATGTATTTAATGTTCTCAAATTGTGACCCTAATGCAGGTTATTACTTATTAATCAAAGTAATTGTTATGAGGACATGTTTTGTATTGCAAATAATAAATTATACATTGTTGAAGCAATACCTTATTAGTGTTTTGTTTTTATGGTATGTTTAATTTACTGTTGCGTAACTCATAGTTTTCAAATGTAACAATGTTTGTATGTTAGATTTTATTTATTCTTTTTTTATACTTGATTATTAAACTTTACTTTTACACTGGCACATCCAGATTTATAATGAGGTTTCAGTTTTTAGTTTTGTTGTAGATTGATTTTAAAATTTTTGTTTCAACATTTTCTCGAGGTCATATACGAGTACATAGTCATTGACTCTTGAAGGATTGAAGTCTTAAAAATTAAATAATCTCAACCTCGTTCTTGTTTACTCCAGTTAGTCCAACATTGAAATACACTTTTTGATAATGTTGTCTATTTCATAAAAATAAAATCAGTTTAGTGCGGGATAAACTGCGAGACTAGACCATTTTCATTTTCACGTTTGTTCGATAAAATATATTAATATCTAGCTGATACGAGTACAAGCCAATCATAAACCTTTTCATCTCATCAATACAGTCATTATTTTTAACCGAAATAAATGGACTTTGGATAAGGTCCATAAAAATAGATCGAGACATTTATAATGTAACAAAACTGATCGTTTAGGTAATACCGAAGCAGGGCTTACAGTATATAATTTGAACATAAATTGGCAATGTTGCGAATAGAGTTATTGAAAATAATTATAACTCTACGTAAATATATTTTAAATAAATAGCTGTAACATAAATTATAGAGTTTATTATTAATGGTCCCGTGACTTGTCCTGCGTTATTTAAAACTGTAATTACTTTGTTAAAGGCATATTTTGTTTATTTAATGAAAATACAATATTGGTAAGCATAATTGATAACTATAAAAACTTACAAAGTGGTGTTTATTTTGATATGTCGGAATCAGAAATATTATATATTTGTTTTTTACTACTACTATTACTACTCTGAGTAGAGTACCTGTAAAAACAAAGAAATGAATAAAATTATGAGAAATAAGTATGAGTATACTTATTTCTCACAATTTTATTCATTTACAAAGTCTACAAAATAAATATTAATCTATCCAAAATGTTCAATCCATGTCAATACAAATTTCAATCCTGCCAAATTGCTGACAAAACCTCAAGAACTTTGCTGCTCAATTCGTTTAGAGCGTATCTCGATCTATGCGATTGATATTGGAGATAGTTTAGCTGAAGATTGACGTTATTGTCTTTCAGACAGACAGTCACGCTATGCATTGTACGTATGAATAGTTCAAGATCATTGGAATCAGTTTTTATGTACATTATTTTATGTTTTAGCTAAACCCTTTCCCAGCTATTTTTTTTTAAACATTTTTATGAGCTAACAATTTTTTTTTGTCTTGCTGTAGGTACGTGAACTCAAAGGCTTTAATATGTTATTTGTAATTGGTACCCACAAGTTCATTTACGAGAACATTAATGATAAAAAATTGAAAATAAAAACTTTTAGTTATTTGAAACAACGTATCGGCATCCTTCTATTAATACCCGACATTTTTTTTTCAAATCAGTGTCTAAACACATTCTTATAACTGTCATACTATTTATTATGTATTTAGCTTGTTCCGCACTTTTGGTATTCCAAGGTTTTGAATTTAGTATGACGCATTGCATTGAACTTTTCAGGTCCGGTCCTGTTCCCCCCCTCCCCGAACGGAGACCCTGGCCAAACCAGCGGCGTGGTCGTCGGCGCCTCTGGGTACGGCTTCGTGCCACCCGGCTCGCAAGGTAACTTAGGCAACCAATATGGACGGTGAATAGTCTAGTCAAATTAGTTAGAACTAATACCGCATAAAGAACACGAGAGAAAATGATAATAAGCTAGGCAAGATTGTATTCAGAATCGAATTTGTTATTGTAAAATTGTATCACTTTTTTTTAATTTGTTACCTACCTATTGTAAACAAATATTCTTGCCGTAACTGGGGCCGTATTCCCGTTATTATTTTCGTTCGTTTGATGAATATCGGATGTTTTCTTAATACGATTTCTAACTTCAAGGGCCAATTTCTCGGTATGAAATATTTGGTGTTAGGTTAGGACCGTGTTTTAACGGTGATCTTATCGACTGAAAACAATGTTGATGAATATTCGGACGCTTCTTACTACGAGCTCGTAGTAAGAAGCGTCCGAATATTCATCAAACGAACGAAAAAACGAACGCGAATAAGCCCCCTGTATTGTGAACCTACTTAGGGTTTTTTGAGTTTTAATATTTATCTTATGTTTGTAAATTTTTTGTCGTGTTCATCTATGCATTTTACCTCGTATTTGGTATGTTATTCTATCTATATCTTATTCTCAGCATATATCAAGAATAACATATTAATGTTAAATTATTTTTTGTTAAACGTTTGTATGTAGCATCAATTTTATTTATGCATGGGTTGTTGCATGAGTTCCCTTAGACTTAGACCCTGGATATGGATTAACCCGTTTGATTTGAAATGGGACACTTCCCTAGAGCTAAAGGTTATAATAATGCCATGAATGTTTTTTTATTGTAGGAATTGAAGCTGTATATAGCCCATGTTCTATTTATAAATTGTGGAATAAATGAAAACATTATTTTATCTGTTTTATTTCAATCCCCTTGCACAATATTATGCATGATTGCACTGTACAGTGCTTGCTAACTCACTAATTAGTGAAATCTGTTGCAATAACGTTTTTATGATGAATCACAATGTACTAGGTACTTACTAGATAATTATAGTACTAGAGTAAGGTGTAACAAGGGCATCGGTAGGTTAGTAGAACAGCGTATCCCAGATAATGTTTAAAAAACTGTTATTGAGGGCACCTGATCTGAGGGAAACTGAACCGAGATTGATTATTGAGGTCACCTCGTAAATATTATAAGTATATTTCGATTAGGTAATTTCCATCTGAAAAACAATGATAATACCTATAACAACAGAACTTCTAACTGAAACTGAACCAAATGATGTGGAGAAAATAAAACTTTATTCTATTCTATTCTATTCTATTCAAATCACATAAAAATCAGAATATCAGCTTGAATAAAAATGATTGAAAAGTGATTATTTTACTGACAAAGGAAAACCAAAATAAACTACAACAGGGAAACGAATGTTCGCTTTCCGATCCGGCAGCTGAAGGTCAGGCTCCGAACTAAGCCAAGTGCAGGACATTATACATTTACTTACATACTGTGAGAAATTTACACGCGACGTATAGGCACTTAAAGCAATTGTTAGACTTTATCAGTAAATTTGCTTTTGTCCGTGGCTTTCGTGGAAATGGTGGTAGGCATTTATTTTTCTATACCTCAAGAACAAATCTATTTGTTTGACAAAATTTTAAGTTTAGATTTTTTGTTTGTTGCTCTACTTGTGTTGGATAAATACTTAACTAAAGATAGAGCATCTTCGTGGTTTATTTTATCTGATTTCACGCATATACCTAAACGTCATCATATTTTTAGTCATTTCCCTGCACCTATAGAACTAAGGGTCAGCACAATATGTTCTTTTCTTCCTCTATCCTATCACTCCTCATCTCCGTACCCAGTCCTTTCCTACCCCTGTATAAACCACATAGACTCTATAGAACACTTGTAGAAACTTGTGTAGGAATTATTCTGTGTATGACAACCCGATTTCCACACGCCAGTTATACGACAAGAAGCCGGAAATTGTAATTTATTCAAATCAAATCGTTTCAAAACCAATTCACTTCATAAGTATTTGAGACATAGTATAATTGAATATCTCATAATCTTATGAAGGTAAGTAATTTTTCTCATTTTTTCATTTTATTACCAGAAAATAAGATGTCACTTTATAACAGAGTAACTTAAGTACCTACAATTAATTATTAAACTCTAATAAAATCTATATGCAATTTTCAGCATATAAATATTAATCTACGTCATAACAATATTCGCGTTTATGAACATGCGAAGTTAGGTTATGATATTATACTTAAGTTAAATCGGTGACGGATATCGCTTGGGGCATTTTGGATCGAGGTGCCAATTATGATCAGATTATCTAAATAAATGCCAGTTCGGTTCAGGAAATAGTAATGATACGGTAGTCTAATGACTCATATTTGAATATCCGTATTGCACGATGATTGAAACTGGTTGAGACAAAGGTCGTCAAATTGGCACGGTCAGCAACGAGAGTTCATTAACATTTTATGGTTTTAATTCTTCGATAACCTCGGAACCTGTAGGTTTATAGCAGATAACCAGTGTTTGAAATGTAAAAAAGCCTTCAAAAGAACTTATTTACAAATTGTTGATGGTTTTATATGTCACTTACTAGTTAATATTGAGAATCCGCATATTTTTTTTTTGTCACGAGAGGGATAACAATGTAATCCATCTTAGGTTGACACACTTGACGATCTCTGTGGCGCAGTGGGCGAAGGTTCGCCTGCGACGCAGAAGGTTGCGGGTTCGATCCCCGCCACGGGACAAATGTTTGTATGACCTACAGATATTTTTCTCGGGTCTGGGTGTTTCTATGTATAATATGTATGTATTTACAAACAAAAAGTATATAAGTAGTTTATCAGTCATTCTAGTACCCATAACACAAGCTCTGCTTACTTTGGGGCTAAATGATGCTGTGTGAAAAGTCCAGCATTATTTATTTTATTTAATGCACAGCATGTTACAGAAAATGATCACTCATCCAAATTAAGGAGCAGTTGTTCGTTTTCATTATTCATTTCGGACCTTTTTAATTGTGTTTGCCGTTTCTCTATGACTTCATTTATATTTTGGGGTTCGGTGGACCGTCCACATCCAATTTGGACCTCGCTTAATCTCGCGGCCCCCGATCTACGGTCAAACGCATTTTAATTATGAAATTGACATATCACAAATGTCTAGTGGTCACAGCTGAAACAGTTGAAAGTTCCTTTTTTGATTTTTTGAAGTTTTTATTTAAAGGTTAGTTATAGTTTTTAGGTATTTTGGGCCTTACTAATAAATTTGACATAAAGTTATGTCGTGCATAAACTAAAAAATTGTATGGTTATTCATAGGTTATGCATGACATAACTTTATGTCAAGTTTATTAGTAAGGGCCTTAAAGTTTAAAATTTTAAGTCACATGAGTATCAAAGTGATGGCTGGAATCACTTTAGGAAAAGATTAACTTGCTAATAGGTACCTATTTACAAAAATAATTACAGTTGTGAACCAACAATGCGGGTTCGAAAGGTTTGGGTCGATCATTGGCACGGTATTTGCGGAACTTATTTGCATTTTTTTTTGTGTTCAGCAAAGAGGAAATATGAGGGCTTAGATTGTACCTTACTTATTACTAAGTACTTGTTCGACAGAACAGCTATTATTAGGTAAGAAAAAAGTGTTTTCGGAAATAATAAATGAAGGGACAAGTTTATAAAAATAATAACCTAGGTATGTGATTCAGAATTAGAGAGTTCAATAAGTTAAAGTTTTCATTCTAAAAATAACTACTTAATTATATTTTTTTAAACCTGTCATAACTTATAATATGTACCACGTTTATAAGTATTAAGACCGAATGAATAAAATAATGAGAATACGATAAGTCCCTATTGGTACTCGGATTAAGTTTTGAAATCTTAATTTTTATGGACTGAGTTAGATATTTAATATGAGCTGTATTTGTAAGCAGTGGTGTGAAAATTTTGTTCCATGATTTAATAAAAGAGCTTGGACTTTCCGCGTCCGCCATTTTTACCCGAGCCTTTTGATATTGATATAATACATATTTATGTGTTTGCTCACTCAAAAACACAAGGGTTTTGTCTTGTTTGATAAATTAATTAACTTTAATGAAAACCCCGTTTTAGAATTTATATTTTTTTTATAGTGTTAAACCACACTTAGGTATTGCATTCAGAAATGAAAAGTCTTATCAAAATTTTCGATTCCGACGGGATTCGAACCCGCAATGATCAGACGATCCTTCTTAAGCCGGAGTGCCTTACAGAATCCATGTCACAATCGAAATTTTTATCGATCGGTAACGCCTTCTACATGTTTCTCTGTGAACTCATGCTCATTGTCCGAATCGAATATTTTGATAAGACTTTTCATTTCCCGTTTTAGAAATTGCTAAATTTGGTAATTCTTAAAACTAATACATACATATCGCCTACATTGGTACCTTACCAACGTTTTATGTATCGGACTTTCGTTTACCACTATTACCTACTCCCCACCTTTCCCGGAAGATATTTAACTTCTCGATATCATTATCTACTTGATCCGGTCACTCTTAGAATTTCGAACATACAACGATTTGATGAAAAATGAATTAAAAATGATTCTGCGATGATACTTGCACTGGTGGTAAAAATATCGGTATACTTAATAACTATGACTTGAAAGTGCTTCTGTCTAATAATTCTAGTAAACGTTTATACGTTTTCAAAAGAAATTGATATACCTACTTCACATAATTTCTGTCGTTCCTTGTGGATACAGTCTCCATCTTGTTTTTTCGTCTTTAAAAGGAAAAGGAAAAACGGATGCGTCCACAAAGTTTCAGTGTCAACTTGGAACAGTTTCATAAGCTTTTTGTTGTCACATCCACGACAAGTATTTTCTCTTATGAAAGCGTTTATTTTGTTTTGTTGCGAGTTGGATATGGTTGGGTACTTTGTTACAGTACTGTTATCTTGCTAGAAATATACCATATATCTATCTTCAAAGTATATTTATTTACAGAAACTAAGCTACTACATTTACATATATTTACAAAATACAACAGGATTAGTCAAGCTATCTAAGGATCGTTAGAAACGATGTACTTATAGATAGCTCAACTGATCCAGTTCACTGTCAGTCGCCTCAGTCTTAAATGTATTGGTCTTATTTTAAAGTTTAATAAAATGGGACTGTTGCGTTTAGGTATGCTAAGAGTACCTACCTTCTTACGTAGGGATATCTCATTTCAATACAGTTTCAGTTTCAAAAGCTGTCACACCATGACCTAACCAATTCACAGTTATGTAGGTCTTCTATCCTCACTCAGATTAAACTGGTGAAAAATCATGCTCAGACCAATCGTTAAACCAGATAATGATTAAATGCTTCAAATTCAAACAAAATACCTTAAGTAAACTTTATAGACTTATAAAAATTCCGATATTAAGTAAAATATATTTACGATGACAATTTGACTCGTAAGTGCAAAGCTCATTTGTAAAGAACATGGTTTCATGTCTGTGTTTAAACTTAACAAGGCACGTGCAGATAGTTCGACCTTTTGGGGACTGCGTCCATGTTAAAAGAAATGAGCGGTCATTATTAATATACTTTATACATATCTAGTTTCGTTCATATTTTTGGTAACATTACTATCTGAAAGATAGTAACATCTTGCTCTGCTCATTAATAAATCACGTCTGAAATTACGAATGAAAGTAAAATCTCGCAGCGTTTCTTAATTTATAGTCACATCTTTTAGAGCTAATGAATGAAAATAACATCGATCTTTACCTATTTATTACTTACTTTGGCCACATCATAGGCATGAACGAAAGTAACACGAAGACACAGTTCCGAGTATGAGCGAAAGTCTCGCTCCGTTTACAACATGATCATAACTAGCAATATGAACGAAAGTGTTACCTCGCATCGCTCACAACTTTGGCCACATCTAGCGGCGGAAGTGACGCGTCGCGCCACAGCGGCGCCTCACCGGAAGCGGCTGAAGGGTTGCGCCGTCACAAATCAAGTTATGAGAACCGCCACAAAAGGAAACTTTGTGCATTTCCGAATCGGCGAGCGTGAAATCCGACACACACCAACAGACAAATATAAACTTTAAACCGTACAGCTATGACTTAAAACAAAGATTGTGTTTTTGAGATCGGATACCACTTCACATGAGTGATTCATCTCGTTCATATTAAAAATGTTTTCGTATTAAATTGTTCGTCTTATAGAATAAGCTTTTCGGTTTTTGGGGCAGCGGAGGTTTGGAAATAACTTTAATATTTTTTAACATGAGACTTAAATACGCTTGGCTATTAATATTAATTTAAGCGCCGGTACTGGTTCGATATAATAAGTAGTATGTTGGTTTGGGTAGAGTTGTATATAAGTTGATAAAACTTTTAAATAATTTGCCCTGAGAATGCTTAACAATTAAAAACTATTATTTTATTGCACCAAACACAGTTAGAGTCTAGGATGTACTTAATAAATAAAAAAAATGATTTCAGGACCAGCAAATCCCAGGTTTTTCTATAGAAGATTTTATGCAAGAAGATAGAAGAAATTTAGCATAAAACAACGACTTTGATTCATAAGCAGTATTATTGAAAAATATTGTTTATTGAATATTAAAAAGAAAATTATAGTTTAAAGTCAAGCGTGATCGAATAATTTATAGTTTTTTAGTCATTGGCCAATATTGAAAATATTTTCGAGAACCGGGTACACTTTATCAATTTCTGAATAGAAGTCTTACTAATCTATATTCTTTTGTGTTGATATTAGTGTGGTAGTAAGTGTCTACAATATCTCATATCAAGAGCAATAACGGAACTTACAATTTTGAAACATTTTGCTACGCAGGCTAGGTAAATTCACATGATGCTTTTACAATTTTCAGTTCTGCGTCTTCGAGCATAACTAAATTACTGTGTACGTATTTAATAATCATTACATAAGTAATATACCAATGACATTGAAAGACGTTCAATAAAAAATATACAATTTGTAAAGCTTAATTTGAAGCGAATGAAACTTGTCCTTGCATTATTCCGCCACTAATAATTTTTCGTTTTATTGATGTACCTTATTATTTTGTATATAATACCAAACTGTGATAATTATTTTCGAACTGTAAAATACACACCAGTTACCGGCGTAATGCCATTTTGTAAATGTATTTAATTGTTTTGTGAATGTTTGCACTTTGGAATGGAATTGTATGAAACTGTGAAAATGTAAAAATGTAAATAGAATGTAAAGTAATAAAGCATTAGTTACCATTTATTATTCGTTTTATTATTAACCACCTTGACAGTGTAAAGTTACATTTATGTATGTTTTGATTTTTCAATCGTCAGATTTCTATATTCGGAACAAAATATCGCAACTCATCATCATCTTCCTGTCCCTGTATGTACCTGTGGGTCGGCACAACATGTATTCCTCTGCCATTTCTTTCTATCAGCCGTCCTCTCAGCACTCACTCCTTTTTACTCCTATTAATCTATCACACAATCCATCATCTTAGGCATACCTAAATATAGCAACCGTAGTATAAAAAAAATCATTTTGCTATCGATTCACAGTTAAAAATCATCCTTTTTGAACTTGTGCGACGAGCGTTTGTGACAAATGGCTCAGAACGCCGCCTTAACCAAATTTTGAATATTATATTTTAATAAATTGTCGGTCCTGGCTATTTAAGTCGTTAAGCTATGACGGTGGCCTAAAAACTCCGCCACCAGAGTTGGCCACCGACTCATACGAACTTACTTAGTAATAAAAATCAGTTTACAATCGAAGGTCGTCCCATTTTTCATCGGATGAAAATACTTCTATGATCTAAACACCTACTTACCCCAAGGGATTTAAAAGGTGGAAACATTTCATAAAAACGTTGCTACCTCAAAAATTGCCATATCATTTTACAACAAAAAATTTCACATATTTATTCAAAAAGGCTTTTACAGTGCCCTCTGAGACTTATTGGGCACATTGGAAGTGCCTTTTCACATGAATTTGTGTAAGCTATAGATAACAACAAAAAGTGCCTTCTTTGAACTTGCATGCCACCAAAGTTGACAATAGCGGCCTTCAGACGCACAATCTTTCGCGAGTGATTGAGCGTACAGGATTGCGCGCGGGAAAGCCTGCGCACGCAATCGCGAGTGATAATTTTGATACGCGTTCTTTCGCGCGCGATTACTTCTTAGTTCTTGTCAAAACGCAATCGTGTGGGAAAGCCTGTACGCGCAATCGCGAGTGACAATTTTTTTGAAGCTTGAAGCTACGCGTTCTTTCGCGTGCGATTGGCTGATATTTTATCGCGTTATTTTGGCATGATCTAATTACCAGTTGTGTTCGCGAAAATTTGAGAAAAACTCCCTGTAAAAGACGTTACCTTAGTGTATTTTGACGCTATATCTGGCGAAGCGTGAAGGCAGCCGTGTGCATGTGAAGGCGCTGGGCACATTGGAAGGTAATGTGATTTGTGAGCAGATGTAGTGCTGTGATAGAGTCACATGCACAATTTCACCAGCTAAACGAAATTCAGGGGAGCGGTGGATATTGGGACGTCTCTACCAGTCTAGTTCTTTTGTTTTCATGTTTGGAGTTTGTGCATTTTAGAAAGAGCTTTTTGAGGTTACAAGGTAGGTCTAATACCAGACCTACATAGTGCAGATTCATTTACTTGTTCATTAAACATTACAGTAAAAAGTTCTAATTTTGATTACCTACATAATTATAATACGAGTATAAGTACTTCTCTTCGTAAATTGACGAGTGTAAATTTAAGATATGCTCTTGATAGTTTTTATTATTTTTATCTATAGTATTATTGTGTTCTTAAGATACAAATAACTTTATCCTCCACATTTTATTTTACATAGTAAATTAGATTTGTTTGGGTTACATCCCATCTCCTGTTTTTTTCCCTTACTATTACGCCTGTGGTTCAGTGGGTCCCACAAATGCATAGTTATTCGGCTTCAAAGAGATTTACAAAACCTATCTACCTATTTGAATGTAAAATTGCTTTGATATTTTCTAAGAATATGTATATTTTTTCGACAAAAAGTGTTAGTGGATTGGTAGTTTATATTAATATTTCTCACGTGAATAAAACACAAATATCTCGAAGAAAGTATATTTTTTTAAAATACAAAACTAGCTTTGCCATAGTTGCTACTAAGACGCCTTGAGAGCACAGAGAAGTGTACTTAATAGATTTTTTTTATTAAGTAGGTAAATTCAACTCTGATCCACTAATCAAATTCAATACTATCAGTATAATAGTTAAGGCATAATCCAGTATAATTACCTTTATAGGTATCCGTAAAAATATTTTAAATATTGAAGGTGACTCTTACAGAAAATGTGATTGTTATCAGAATTTGCAGAGTTGTAACTATAACGACTAAGAATGGTCAATTATTCCTGTGGTACGAAGAATGCTTCGAACATCTTCATAAATTGTTCAGGGTATGTGGAGGAAGAGCCTACCACTGTGGCGCCACCACCATCGTCAGATGCAGCAGCACTTGATACGAAGTAACCTGTGGAATATACAATTACACCACAGAACTATTTAGATATAGTTCTGTGAATTACACTCTTTACTGTATCACTGAACGTAATTTTAGCAGCGAAGACAAAACAATTCGGTACAGTCAGCGTCACCAACTGGTATTGTTATCCCGTTTTTAGTTTTTTCTTACCCATAGCTCCATTTATAAATATATGAAGACAAAAAATAAAGATGACTTTTAAACTTCCCATTTTAAGGCAGTACCGTTTGTATACTTAGTTACGAATAACTAAGTATGCTTTATTGAAACACAAGCTGTTCAAGAAATTATGGACAACGTGAGTAATAATATTTTTATGTGAATAGATTAATGTTAATAACTTTATGAATGTTAGTCAAATAAAAACACAGAATCAACCATGGGTAATACACAAACAAAATATTTTTTTTTAATCATTCTAGCCAATTTCCGTCAAGAGTAAAAGATATAGAAAAAAACGAAAATGCTGTTACTGTTTTTGGAACGAAGTTCCTTTTCGGACGGTATCGGATGGGGGCTAGACGAAAAAAGTGTACCTACGATTTTTGCGTCACGACACAAGACATCAAGTCAAAATATGCAGGGTGTGGCAAAATGTAAACGTATTTATTTTTGTGTAAAACTTAAGATTTGATTCGTCATTTTCTGAGTAACTATTTCAAAAATATAATAATGCTGTTATTTTTCTTTTCAAAATAATCATACCTATAGTTTCCTAAGAACAAAACCTTTCGGAGTCTCGGGACTCAGAGTCCGAGGGCCCCTTGAGCTTGGGGGCCCCGGTGCACTGCACCGCCATTCGGTAGCTACGCCACTGTATGCCGCGTGTAATTAAGCGCGCGTTTGGCTAGGCTTTTAGTTGAATGGCTGATTACACCAGTTGCCTGCGACATATATGTCAAAACGTCACAGTGCGAAGTGCAAGCAGTCCAAATACATTATTAGAACGGAGCGTTTCTAGGATTATTTGACAAAATGCCAAATTATGTCTAAGTTAAAACTTTGTTCCAACCGAGTGTTCCACAACACTCGTACTTTTTTATTAATCGAATGTATGACTCCTTTCACAACTTTTCTCTTACTTTCGTGGTTTCGGACTTAGGCATCATCGCCTTTCTCAAAAAACCACCTGTATATTAACTGGAAAAGCGGTTAGCCGCGCTGTTAGCCGCTCCCGCGGTTAACCGCTAGTGCGTAAGGCGGCTTAGCTGATTCAATGGAGCTTAATCACGGATGTTTCACTGATGCACAGAGGAGTTCGATTGACCGGACTACATCATCAGAATAGGCTCACTGCTACTGTTTACTGTAGTCACAAGCAATATCTAGTACTGTAGTACTTATTTTAAAATTAACATCACTACTTTATTTCTTGCCATAAAAAATAAAGTAGTGAATCGTGACAAAATCAACTTACGATTGCTGGCTGATAATGTTTTGAATAATACTGTATGGTTTTAAATTATTTTATGAACTTCTAGTGCCAGTGATCTGTCGCAATTCTGTCATTTCCCTATTTTACATCTAAGTAATACTTATTACTTACTTATGTTCATTTCATATAGGTAGTTGTTTGGTTTACTCTAAAACTTAGCAAAATTACCTACTCGCTTATATAGCCTGATTAGACCTACCGAGTAGAGTGGCAAGACAGCAAAATGTCACTCGGCCGAGACAGTGCTGTGGCCGAGTGAATGTTTAGACGTATATTTTCAATTGCGGCGAGACAGTCAGAAGTATCCTGATCACATAGGATTTAGAAACTTTTGTAAACAAAGGTGTTACCATATTAAAATATTTTGAAATAGTATGTACTTTATTCAATTTTTTAGACACTGATGTATTTAGAAAAATTGTTGTGGTGGTTTACTTTCAAACCAATATTAATAGAATAGAAAATAGTATGGACTATGTGTTATAATTACTATTTTTTTTCACATAGTTATATTAATGACGAATAAATATTAGCAGAAAATATTTAATGATACTGGTATCATTTGAGTAACATGGGAGTAAATTGGTCCAATCACAGACTAGATCAGGGGGTAATCATTATGACAGTGACATTATTATGACTTTTCTTTGTTTACAAAAAGTGAGAGTGGCGAGAGGTCGCAGAGCTCGCCGAGTGCGCGTGTTCAGATCCACCGAGTGAGCGAGCGAGACAGTGCGGAGAAGCGGGGGGCGGGTACTCGGCCGAGTAAATAGAATGGGGTCCGAGTGACTCTCTCGGCTTATTGCTCGGCGAGTACTCGCTTATGTGTTTACATTTACCGAGCGCTCGGCCGACGGCACTGTCTCGCCACTCTAGTCGGTCAGTGTAATCAGGCTAATACTTGTGTTATGTATATTGTCTCTTTCTCACCTACATACCTTAAAATGTTGGTTAAATATACAATAAGCCTCTAGAATTATAAGACTAATGGCTGCACTGTACGCACATGCACAATCTCAAAATGAACCCCCAAGGGCCTATCAAGGGCGTGAATCAAGGAGACTTACTCTCTCCCATTTATTTCATTGGCTTTCACAACCCTATTAAAATAATCGTGGTCTCTAAGTCTAAGTCTCTAGTGAGGCGATAAAATAGTTTTTAGGTTGTGGTGTAATGAGTGGCTTCTAATTTATAAAAGAACAATTTATAACTTAATTAGAAAAATATTGACTGCCAATATTTTGTGTCTAAATTATCCCTTATATATTTGTACATTCCTTATTTCCTTAACCTAGTCTGTTTTTTTACAAGAAAATGAACCGAGTTTAGACTAAGACTAACTAAAAAACTGTCCCTAGAAAAACGATCTTTAAATACTCGTACATAGAACGCTTTTTTGTGGTAACAGTTTTGTTTTGACATGTGTTAACATAGGGTTCAACTAAGGTTTAACCTTAGATTATTTATGTAATAAGCAGCAGTGTGTTTCTAATAGATAATTTTGACATTACGACATTGGGAGTTACCCCTCGTTTGAATTTGCTTCTTCAAGTCTTCAACTATTATCAGGGCTAGAAATAAAAATTGTACTTCTTTGTAATATTTATTTCGATATAATTTTTTTGTCCCACCACCATTTTTTATGCTCCCGTGATTAACAATAACAATGCCAAAGCCTTATTAAAACTTGCCTTTCAAAATGTAAAGTTGTGTTGATTTTTATATTTTTTTACACTGGTATGATTTGAAAGGGGTTTGAAATAAGACTTTGTGATCTTAAACGATATCTTGTTCCTTCATACTGTGGTTGTCGCCTGGATCACTTTGAATTCTGTAAAAGAAAAGTAAGTTTATAAGCCTTTCCTTTAATTTTAGTATATCGGTTCCTTATCAGGTCGTTAAGCCATGATAGAGGCCTCCAGGCGGCCTAACAACCGTCACCAGAGTTGGCCCCCAACTAAATACAAACTTACTAAAAAGTGATTAACACGTTCAGTTCACTGCGATATGAGGATGAAAGGCCAGCGTGAACTCGCAGTTAGTGCGGAGCGTAAATACAGTGTTCTCCCTCTGGTGCGAAGGCTGTTACTTCAAGAGTACTCCATGGGTGATAAAGACAAATCTACATTTGACTTCTTTGTTTAAATGGCTACTTATTTTGATAAACATATTTGAATAAGGCGGCCTCTAGACCTACAATAACATTGTACAATCCATTTTATTGTACAATAAAATTAAAAGACGCTTTGAATCCAAACGATCAATTATATTGCACAACAATACGAATTGCGCAATGTTTTGTACCAGACATTTCACTTCTTTTTCATAGAAAAACTGAAAAATATTGCGCAATACTGACCCTACACGACGCATTAAGAGAATATGGTGCAATAAAAATTAAACTCGCTCAAACTTTCGTTGAATCATTGTGCAATCTTTAATATTAACCATAAACAATCAATAATATTGCACAATTGCGCAATATAATTGATCGTCTAGGGCCCGCCTAAGGATTTTAGACCTGATACAGCACTGGAGGATGAAAATTGACGTTCCTTGCGGATACAAGGTCCTAGGCCTTATGGAAAGCAACTGGCCTATCAACCTTAGATCACACTGTTTGATAACTCAAATAAAAGTGATGTTTGTGTTGTCAGTTTTTGCGGGTGCAATGTAGGTGATATTATTAAAATTACCGTAAAAATGCATATTATTACGTTATCGAAAGATACTGGAGTTTGCTTACGTAAAAAGACAAAAAGTGATTGACGTTGATAAGAATTACTCATTGTAGGAACAGTCTGTGCTAATGAACTTACGTCTAATTTCTACCTCGACTGCGGTTACAACGTCTCTTGGGCTTTCTCTCCCTGATGTCTGAACCATAGGAACAGTTCGAATCACCTGAAAATAGCATCAAGCATTAAAAATTACCGCAGTAGAGGACGGCCCCCCACTAGATGGAAAGACGATTTGGTAAAGGTTGCTGGGAGCCGTTGGGTGCAGGCTGCACAAGATCGATGGCTGTGGAAATCGATAGGGGAGGCCTATGTTCAGCAGTGGACACTAGATGGCTGACATGATGATTGTTTCCTCCTTTAGCTGAAGGTTTGGTTGAATTATTGTGGTTTAGAAATAAAACGATGCTTTACAAATTTCTTCATGTAATTCTTCATTGAAAAACAGACAAGGACAGATAGATATATTTAGAAGAGATAAAAAAACATTTAGGCATAGATAAAGTTAGTTAGATTTTTCCTCGATGAAATGTCACTGTCACAATAGTGACAATGACAGGCGCAAGCAATGGCGTGGCGCAACAATGATGATGATTAGGAATTAAGACATAATAGATAATATGACATCATCATAATCATTACCGGGGGGGGGGACCATACATACTACGTTAGATCAACAAGTGACGCGAATCGATAAGGTGAGGAATGAATATACTTAATGACGACCTCTGTGGCGCAGTGAGCGAAGGTCCGCCTGCGACGCAGAAGGTTGCGGGTTCGATCCCCGCCGCGGGACAAATGTTTGTATGACCTACAGATATTTGTCTCCGGTCTGGGTGTTTCTATGTATAATATGTATGTATTTACAAACAAAAAGTATATAAGTATTCTATCAGTTATCTGGTTCCCATAGTACAAGCTTTGCTTAGTTTGGGGCTAGATGATGCTGTGTGAAAAATGTCCAGCATTATTATATTATTATTAGATAGATAGATAGATAAAATATTTATTTGGCAACACACACAGATATACATTTAGCAAACAAACAAGAAAAAAAAGAACAAACAAAAGTAGGTAAAATATAAGTGACACAAAACCTTAGTACACAAAGTAAAATCAAATTAAAAAAGGAAATACAAAAACAAGGGGGGATGTCTGTGTAGGTGTAAGCCAAAAAGGAGCAATCTCAGCTTTATGCTGCTCTGCACCGAGGGTACAGAGCAACGCTGATTTTCAGATTGCTCCTGATTGGGTGACATCACGACCCAAGAAACCGTAACACAGAAGGAAGTAGGTACAACAATACAAGATAGATAGATAGATAGATAGATAAATAAAATATTTATTTATTACAAACTTACATAAAAACAAAGCACTTAGGTAAATACATAAAGGAAATAATAATAAAGTCAGTAGGTATGTTTTAGATACAGGTAAGTACACACATTACACAGATAGGTAATTAATTCTAAAAACGGTGTGTGGCAAACGTATCCAAATAAATAAGTGTAATAAATATTAGTGGAAGTCTGAAAGTAATGACACAGTAATGGTATGGGACTATGGGTGTATTAGTTGTCTTTCTTGTAATCGTGTTGTGTGTGTCAAATAAACATATTCTTATTCTTATTACTAAAGAACAAAATAAAATAAATATTTAAGGGGCTTAATAGATAATGGTACGAAACCCTTCGTGCGCGAGTCCGACTCGCACTTGGCTCGCCAGTGCCCCGACTCCGCCTCGAAATAACAGGGTGATGGAAATGAATGTGGATGGATATTATGTGAGAAGAGGTAAACCGAAAGAGAGATGGATGGATTGTGTGAGGGGAGTGTGCAAGAGGAGAACATGTTACGCCGACCCCGCATGAGCGGCATATAAGCAGGCAAATTATGATAATATACTCACGTGTGTTGTCAAGCTCGCGTTGTATAGTATTGACTCCGTATTTGGCAATTATGCCTCTCAGAGTAGAACGATCTTTGCAAGACAAGGATGACTTCGAAGATTTAAGGAAGCAAATGTACTTCGATCCGCTATTAAGTCCGCCTGGTCCACAAGGTCCACCGGGTCCGGTAGGTCCACCTGGTCCGGTAGGTCCACCTGGTCCGGTAGGTCCGCCTGGTCCAGTCGGTCTTCCTGGTCCAGTTGGTCCGCCTGGTCCAGTTGGTCCGCCTGGTCCGGTAGGTCCACCTGGTCCACTAGGTGCACCTGGTCCGATAGGTCTTCTTGGTCCAGTAGGTCTACCTGGTCCAGTTGGTCCGCCTGGTCCGGTAGGTCCACCAGGTCCCGTAGGTCCTCCTGGTCCAGTTGGTCCGCCTGGTCCGTTAGGTCCACCTGGTCCGGACGGTCCACCTGGTCCAGTTGGTCCGCCTGGTCCACTAGGTCCGCCTGGTCCGGTAGGTCCACCTGGTCCGGTAGGTCCGCCTGGTCCAGTTGGTCCGCCTGGTCCGGTAGGTCCACCTGGTCCACTAGGTGCACCTGGTCCGATAGGTCTTCTTGGTCCTGTAGGTCTACCTGGTCCAGTTGGTCCGCCTGGTCCGGTAGGTCCACCAGGTCCCGTAGGTCCTCCTGGTCCAGTTGGTCCGCCTGGTGCGTTAGGTCCACCTGGTCCAGATGGTTCACCTGGTCCAGATGGTCCACCTGGTCCAGATGGTCCGCCTGGTCCCGTAGGTCCACCTGGTCCGGACGGTCCACCTGGTCCAGTTGGTCCGCCTGGTCCCGTAGGTCCACCTGGTCCGGACGGTCCACCTGGTCCAGTTGGTCCGCCTGGTCCAGTTGGTCCGCCTGGTCCGGTAGGTCCATCTGGTCCAGTAGGTCCGCCTGGTCTAGTTGGTCCACCTGGTCCACTAGGTCCGCCTGGTCCACTAGGTGCACCTGGTCCGATAGGTCTTCTTGGTCCAGTAGGTCTACCTGGTCCAGTTGGTCCACCTGGTCCGGTAGGTCCACCAGGTCCCGTAGGTCCTCCTGGTCCAGTTGGTCCGCCTGGTCCAGTTGGTCCGCCTGGTCCGGTAGGTCCACCTGGTCCACTAGGTCCGCCTGGTCCACTAGGTGCACCTGGTCCACTAGGTGCACCTGGTCCGATAGGTCTTCTTGGTCCAGTAGGTCTACCTGGTCCAGTTGGTCCGCCTGGTCCGGTAGGTCCACCAGGTCCCGTAGGTCCTCCTGGTCCAGTTGGTCCGCCTGGTCCGTTAGGTCCACCTGGTCCAGATGGTTCACCTGGTCCAGTTGGTCCGCCTGGTCCACTAGGTCCGCCTGGTCCCGTAGGTCCACCTGGTCCGGACGGTCCACCTGGTCCAGTTGGTCCGCCTGGTCCACTAGGTCCGCCTGGTCCACTAGGTGCACCTGGTCCGATAGGTCTTCTTGGTCCAGTAGGTCTACCTGGTCCAGTTGGTCCGCCTGGTCCGGTAGGTCCACCAGGTCCCGTAGGTCCTCCTGGTCCAGTTGGTCCGCCTGGTCCGTTAGGTCCACCTGGTCCAGATGGTTCACCTGGTCCAGATGGTCCACCTGGTCCAGATGGTCCGCCTGGTCCCGTAGGTCCACCTGGTCCGGACGGTCCACCTGGTCCAGTTGGTCCGCCTGGTCCACTAGGTCCGCCTGGTCCACTAGGTGCACCTGGTCCGATAGGTCTTCTTGGTCCAGTAGGTCTACCTGGTCCAGTTGGTCCGCCTGGTCCGGTAGGTCCACCAGGTCCCGTAGGTCCTCCTGGTCCAGTTGGTCCGCCTGGTCCGTTAGGTTCACCTGGTCCAGATGGTCCACCTGGTCCAGATGGTTCGCCTGGTCCCGTAGGTCCACCTGGTCCGGACGGTCCACCTGGTCCAGTTGGTCCGCCTGGTCCAGTTGGTCCGCCTGGTCCGGTAGATCCACCTGGTCCGGTAGGTCCACCTGGTCCAGTAGGTCCGCCTGGTCCAGTCGGTCCTCCTGGTCCAGTTGGTCCGCCTGGTCCGGTAGGTCCACCTGGTCCGGTAGGTCCGCCTGGTCCACTAGGTCCGCCTGGTCCACTAGGTGCACCTGGTCCGATAGGTCTTCTTGGTCCAGTAGGTCTACCTGGTCCAGTTGGTCCGCCTGGTCCGGTAGGTCCACCAGGTCCCGTAGGTCCTCCTGGTCCAGTTGGTCCGCCTGGTCCAGTTGGTCCGCCTGGTCCGGTAGGTCCACCTGGTCCAGTAGGTCCGCCTGGTCCAGTTGGTCCGCCTGGTCCGGTAGGTCCACTAGGTCCGCCTGGTCCACTAGGTGCACCTGGTCCGATAGGTCTTCTTGGTCCAGTAGGTCTACCTGGTCCAGTTGGTCCGCCTGGTCCGGTAGGTCCACCAGGTCCCGTAGGTCCTCCTGGTCCAGTTGGTCCGCCTGGTCCGTTAGGTCCACCTGGTCCAGATGGTTCACCTGGTCCAGATGGTCCACCTGGTCCAGATGGTCCGCCTGGTCCCGTAGGTCCACCTGGTCCGGACGGTCCACCTGGTCCAGTTGGTCCGCCTGGTCCACTAGGTCCGCCTGGTCCACTAGGTGCACCTGGTCCGATAGGTCTTCTTGGTCCAGTAGGTCTACCTGGTCCAGTTGGTCCGCCTGGTCCGGTAGGTGCACCTGGTCCACTAGGTCCATCTGGTCCAGTAGGTCCTCCTGGTCCAGTTGGTCCGCCTGATCCGGTGGGTCCACCTGATAGATAGATAGATAGATATATAGATGAAATATTTATTTGACACACAACATAACACAGACACAAAAACAAAGACAAGTGTGGCGACCTCTATCTACCATAGCCTGAACTACAAGCTGAACTATAAGTTGAACTTCAAGAGATGTCAATTAATAATCGAAGCTTCCGAGTAAGGCTTAAAAGTACCTTATTGAACATCAAAAAGCAGTAGCGGACCTCATAAATGAGGTATCTATATTATAGTTTGTATCAATATTATAAATTCGTATCGTTTCTTGTTATGTTTCGTGTTCATGATCCTCTCTATGTAAAGTTTGTTTTTATTTTATAATTTTTTTTTTTTTATAATTTTTTTTTTTCTCTTCTTTTTTTAATGTTCTAATTATTATACTGCGAATGCTTATTATTTTCACTCTAAATGGTACGAGTATATATTTTACGAGCAATTTATGACAGATTCTGTGTTTATTGTTACTATTTTTGTTGTAGGTACATTTTAGGAGCCACCTAAGCTTAGTCGAGAGTATATTTGTGTTTCACCTTTGTTTGCATTATTTCACATGTTATGTTGAATTGTCGTTTTTTTGTTCGTCTATTAATGTAGGTCTGAGATTTACCTTTTAATACTGTTTACTGTTGTTTTCTCTCTTGGACATAGGTACTGTATTATTGAATAGAGTGGTTCTGACGGAAGATCAGCGTTGTGTCTTGCAAACACAACATAGTGCTAAGTCAGACTCCATTGTAACATAAACTTTGTAGGTATTTACTTGTGTACTTTTAATCCTGTACTGTATATTTGTCTATGTTGCAAATAAATCATTTCATTTCATTTCATTTCAATTACAGCGACGTACTTCAGAGCTGTACCACTAGATGGCGCTGGGAACACGCAAAAAGAATAGAAAGTTCTGAATCGCGCTTACAAAGTTTCTGGCCACTTTAGCCTATAGACTAGAATAGAATAGAATAGAATAGAATAGAAAATGTTTTATTTGCAACGATAACTATATAGAACTATCCGACTATAACTGTCGGCCGAACAGGCCCTAAGGTAAGTGTGCCAGTTGGGCAAACCTAAGTGAGGCGAGTACTCCCTCTTCACCATAATTTGGGGGAATCTATTCTATTCTATTCTTGTGAGCCAAAAAGGTCCAGTCTCAGCTTATTGTCACTCCATGCCCATGAAGGCATCAGCGTTACTCTGTGTAACGCTGATTTTCAGACTGGACCTGATAAAAAGTGATATCACGAACAGAAAGTATGAACAGAAAAAACACCTGGTCCAGTTGGTCCGCCTGGTCCGGTAGGTCCACCAGGTCCCGTAGGTCCTCCTGGTCCAGTTGGTCCGCCTGGTCCGTTAGGTCCACCTGGTCCAGTTGGTCCACCTGGTCCCGTAGGTCCACCTGGTCCCATAGGTCCGCCTGTTCCAGTCGGTCCTCCTGGTCCGGTAGGTCCACCTGGTCCAGTCGGTCCTCCTGGTCCAGTTGGTCCGCCTGGTCCGGTAGGTCCGCCTGGTCCAGTAGGTGCACCTGGTTCACTAGGTCCACATGGTCCAGTCGGTCCTCCTGGTCCGGTGGGTCCACCTGATAGATAGATAGATATATAGATGAAAGATTTATTTGACACACATAACATAACACAGACACAAAAACAAAGACAAGTGTGGCGACCTCTATCTACCATAGCCTGAACTACAAGCTGAACTATAAGTTGAACTGCAAGAGATGTCAATTACAGCGACGTACTTCGGAGCTGTACCACTAGATGGCGCTGGGAACACGCAAAAAGAATAGAAAGTTCTGAATCGCGCTTACAAAGTTTCTGGCCACTTTAGCCTATATAGAACTATCCGACTATAACTGTCGGCCGAACAGGCCCTAAGGTAAGTGTGCCAGTTGGGCAAACCTTAGTGAGGCGAGTACTCCCTCTTTACCATAATTTGGGGGAATCTATTCTATTCTATTCTATTCTATTCTATTCTTGTGAGCCAAAAAAGGTCCAGTCTCAGCTTATTGTCACTCCATGCCCATGAAGGCACAGAGTAACGCTGATTTTCAGACTGGACCTGATAAAAAGTGATATCACGAACAGAAAGTATGAACAGAAAAAATACCTGGTCCAGTTGGTCCGCCTGGTCCGGTAGGTCCACCAGGTCCCGTAGGTCCTCCTGGTCCAGTTGGTCCGCCTGGTCCAGTTGGTCCGCCTGGTCCCGTAGGTCCACCTGGTCCCGTAGGTCCACCTGGTCCAGTCGGTCCTCCTGGTCCGGTAGATCCACCTGGTCCAGTCGGTCCTCCTGGTCCAGTTGGTCCGCCTGGTCTGGTAGGTCCGCCTGGTCCACCAGTTCCACCTTGTCCACCAGTTCCACCTGGTCCACCAGTTCCACCTGGTCCACCAGGACCACCTGGTCCACCAGGACCACCTGGTCCACTAGGTCCGCCTGGTCCAGTAGGTCCACCTGGTCCGTTAGGTCCACTAGGTCCACTAGGTCCACCTGGTCCGGTAGGTCCGCCTGGTCCAGTAGGTGCACCTGGTTCACTAGGTCCGCCTGGTCCAGTCGGTCCTCCTGGTCCGGTAGGTCCACCTGGTCCAGTTGGTCCGCCTGGTCCACCAGTTCCACCTGGTCCACCAGTTCCGCCTGGTCCACCAGTTCCACCTGGTCCACCAGGACCACCTGGTCCACTAGGTCCGCCTGGTCCAGTAGGTCCGCCTGGTCCGTTAGGTCCACCTGGTCCACTAGGTCCACCTGGTCCGGTAGGTCCGCCTGGTCCAGTAGGTGCACCTGGTCCACTAGGTCCATCTGGTCCAGTAGGTCCTCCTGGTCCAGTTGGTCCGCCTGGTCCGGTGGGTCCACCTGATAGATAGATAGATATATAGATGAAAGATTTATTTGACACACATAACATAACACAGACACAAAAACAAAGACAAGTGTGGCGACCTCTATCTACCATAGCCTGAACTACAAGCTGAACTATAAGTAGAACTTCAAGAGATGTCAATTACAGTGACGTACTTCGGAGCTGTACCAGTAGATGGCGCTGGGAACACGCAAAAAGAATAGAAAGTTCTGAATCGCGCTATCAAAGTTTCTGGCCACTTTAGCCTATATAGAACTATCCGACTATAACTGTCGGCCGAACAGCCTCTAAGGTAAGTGTGCCAGTTGGGCAAACCTTAGTGAGGCGAGTACTCCCTCTTTACCATAATTTGGGGGAATCTATTCTATTCTATTCTATTCTATTCTTGTGAGCCAAAAAGGTCCAGTCTCAGCTTATTGTCACTCCATGCCCATGAAGGCACAGAGTAACGCTGATTTTCAGACTGGACCTGATAAAAAGTGATATCACGAACAGAAAGTATGAACAGAAAAAATACCTGGTCCAGTTGGTCCGCCTGGTCCGGTAGGTCCACCAGGTCCCGTAGGTCCTCCTGGTCCAGTTGGTCCGCCTGGTCCGTTAGGTCCACCTGGTCCAGTTGGTCCGCCTGGTCCCGTAGGTCCGCCTGGTCCCGTAGGTCCACCTGGTCCCGTAGGTCCTCCTGGTCCGGTAGGTCCACCTGGTCCAGTCGGTCCTCCTGGTCCAGTTGGTCCGCCTGGTCCGGTAGGTCCGCCTGGTCCTGTAGGTGCACCTGGTTCACTAGGTCCGCCTGGTACAGTCGGTCCTCCTGGTCCAGTTGGTCCACCTGGTCCACCAGTTCCACCTGGTCCACCAGTTCCGCCTGGTCCACCAGTTCCACCTGGTCCACCAGGACCACCTGGTCCACTAGGTCCGCCTGGTCCAGTAGGTCCACCTGGTCCGGTAGGTCCGCCTGGTCCAGTAGGTGCACCTGGTCCACTAGGTCCATCTGGTTCAGTAGGTCCGCCGGGTCCGGTAGGTCCACCTGGTCCAGTTGGTCCGCCTGGTCCGGTAGGTCCACCTGGTCCCGTAGGTCCTCCTGGTCCCGTAGGTCCGCCTGGTCCAGTCGGTCCTCCTGGTCCAGTAGGTCCACCTGGTCCAGTTGGTCCGCCTGGTCCAGTAGGTGCACCTGGTCCACTAGGTCCATCTGGTCCAGTAGGTCCTCCTGGTCCAGTTGGTCCGCCTGGTCCGGTGGGTCCACCTGATAGATAAATAGATATATAGATGAAAGATTTAGAATAGAATAGAAGAGAATAGAAAATGTTTTATTTGCAACGATAAGTAGGTACATAACACGACAGACACGAGAATTACTTAAATTCTAGGTTGCTGCAAAATGGAGCCTAACTCAGCAATAAGCGGATTGTTGAGTTGACAAACAGAACAAACCGCGCTGATTTTCCGTTAGGACCGATTCTGATTAGCGGACATGACAACTACTACTACTCTCTAACTAAAGAATAACATACTTACAAAACTAAATGTGCACAAAAGTTACAAATGATAAACAAAGCAAAAATTTAAATAAAAGAGAAAACAAATTTGTACTAAGCTAATAGGCTTACACTTATATAGCACTTGTATCCAACAAAAGGCTTTCCTGCGCTTTCTGCCAGTCAAATAAATAAACTTTAATTTTTTTCTAAAACTATTAATACCCTCCAGGTTCCTGATCGAAGGTGGAATATTATTCCAACACTACGACGCAGCGTAGATAGATAAGATAGATAAAATATTTATTTGGCACACATAACATTTCAACACAGACACAAAAACAAAGACAAGTAACAAGTATGTAGGCGCACAGGTAAAAACAAACTAGAAAAAAAAAGAAATACACACCTAAAACTAGCAGTCTGGCACCTACATAGGTGGGTGCAACAGTGGTCTGTGTGCTGTAGTGAGCCAAAAAGGTCCAGTCTCAGCTTATTGTTACTCCATGCCCGAAGGTACACAGTAACGCTGATTTTCAGACTGGACCTGAGAAAAAGTGATATCACGAACAGAAAGTAGCACAAAAAGTATGAACAAAAATAAATAAATACGTAAGATATAAAATTGAATACTTATAAAATTAAATACGAAGCTATTATTTTTATAAATTTTGACAGCAGTGACAAGTTTGACAATGACAGAGATATTGACAGAACTGAAATAGGTTCTGACCATGCCTGCCACGTCATAACAAATTCGGAGGTTATGTTATGTTACAAAAATGTTACAAAATTTAAGCAAGAAGTGAATCCTTGGAAGTGAATTGCTATCCATGTTAAGTGACAAGAGAGTAAGAAATACAATGCATGAGGATGGAGGATTTGGAAGAGGATTGGACAAGATTGGGAAAAAAAGATGCCGAAACTACCCACTGCTTTGCAGTTAGTTGCCATTACGAGCACCTTTGCTTGCGAATAAGTTCGTTTTTTAGATTTTGTCTGAATGATGAAACTGTTTTTAGGGCATAAAAAGGTGGGGGGAGATCATTCCAGCACCGAGTTGCTGCGAAACGAAACGATCCACGAAAAGCCACGGTTTTATGCCTCGGCGCTAGAAAAATGATGTGAGTACATGCTCGTCTAGGGTAGCGAAAATTAGCATCTGCCCAATTCAGTTTAGAATATAAGTAAGTAGGTATTTTGCTATGAGTTAGGCCAAAGAGTAGAGTTGCAAGGTGAAGCTGTCTTCTAGCCTTCATTTTCAGCATATTGGCTGTGTTAAGAAAGGGAGTAATATGGGTACGGCGTAGCGGAAACTGCCTTCAAAAGCAGATTTTCTATGCCGCTGTGTTGAGAGCTGCGCCGAGCATTGGCGAGGTTCGCAGGATCTTCTAGATCTCCCTCTAATTTTTTCGTAAAGATACCTAGGCGCTCTGTGCTTCATAACCCCAAATAAAAGACATGCCAGGTGAAGCTTTTGACGATGCTTCATTTTTAAAATGGAATGAGCGTTGAGAAATGGGCTGACGTGACTTCTTGGAGGAATGTTGAAACAAAAACGAGCACAGGCATTTTGTACTCGTTGAATGAGCCTTTTCGTCCTAGCCAGAAGTCGCGGGCCATAAACAACATCCGTATAATTTAGCTTAGACAACACCAGAGATTCCACCAATCTAATCCTCAGCTCTTCTGAAATATATGGTCGCATTTTGTACAGTACCTTTAACCTTAAAGGTACTGTACCTAAAACCTTTAAGTAATTTATTTGACACACATAACATAACACAGACACAAAAACAAAGACAAGTGTGGCGACCTCTATCTACCATAGCCTGAACTACAAGCTGAACTATAAGTTGAACTTCAAGAGATGTCAATTACAGCGACGTACTTTGGAGCTGTACCACTAGATGGCGCTGGGAACACGCAAAAAGAATAGAAAGTTCTGAATCGCGCTTACAAAGTTTCTGGCCACTTTAGCCTATATAGAACTATCCGACTATAACTGTCGGCCGAACAGGCCCTAAGGTAAGTGTGCCAGTTGGGCAAACCCTAGTGAGGCGAGTACTCCCTCTTTACCATAATTTGGGGGAATCTATAATCTATTCTATTCTTGTGAGCCAAAAAGGTCCAGTCTCAGCTTATTGTCATTCCATGCCCATGAAGGCACAGAGTAACGCTGATTTTCAGACTGGACCTGATAAAAAGTGATATCACGAACAGAAAGTATGAACAGAAAAAATACCTGGTCCAGTTGGTCCGCCTGGTCCGATAGGTCCACCAGGTCCCGTAGGTCCTCCTGGTCCAGTTGGTCCGCCTGGTCCGTTAGGTCCACCTGGTCCAGTTGGTCCGCCTGGTCCCGTAGGTCCGCCTGGTCCCGTAGGTCCTCCTGGTCCGGTAGGTCCACCTGGTCCAGTCGGTCCTCCTGGTCCAGTTGGTCCGCCTGGTCCGGTAGGTCCGCCTGGTCCAGTAGGTGCACCTGGTTCACTAGGTCCGCCTGGTCCAGTCGGTCCTCCTGGTCCGGTAGGTCCACCTGGTCCAGTTGGTCCGCCTGGTCCACTAGGTCCATCTGGTCCAGTAGGTCCGCCTGGTCCCGTAGGTCCTCCTGGTCCCGTAGGTCCGCCTGGTCCAGTCGGTCCTCCTGGTCCGGTAGGTCCACCTGGTCCAGTTGGTCCGCCTGGTTCAGTAGGTGCACCTGGTCCACTAGGTCCATCTGGTCCAGTGGGTCCTCCTGGTCCAGTTGGTCCGCCTGGTCCGGTGGGTCCACCTGATAGATAGATAGATATATAGATGAAAGATTTATTTGACACACAACATAACGCAGACACAAAAACAAAGACAAGTGTGGCGACCTCTATCTACCATAGCCTGAACTACAAGCTGAACTATAAGTTGAACTTCAAGAGATGTCAATTACAGCGACGTACTTCGGAGCTGTACCACTAGATGGCGCTGGGAACACGCAAAAAGAATAGAAAGTTCTGAATCGCGCTTACAAAGTTTCTGGCCACTTTAGCCTATATAGAACTATCCGACTATAACTGTCGGCCGAACAGGCCCTAAGGTAAGTGTGCCAGTTGGGCAAACCCTAGTGAGGCGAGTACTCCCTCTTTACCATAATTTGGGGGAATCTATAATCTATTCTATTCTATTCTATTCTTGTGAGCCAAAAAGGTCCAGTCTCAGCTTATTGTCATTCCATGCCCATGAAGGCACAGAGTAACGCTGATTTTCAGACTGGACCTGATAAAAAGTGATATCACGAACAGAAAGTATGAACAGAAAAAATACCTGGTCCAGTTGGTCCGCCTGGTCCGATAGGTCCACCAGGTCCCGTAGGTCCTCCTGGTCCAGTTGGTCCGCCTGGTCCGTTAGGTCCACCTGGTCCAGTTGGTCCGCCTGGTCCCGTAGGTCCACCTGGTCCCGTAGGTCCGCCTGGTCCAGTCGGTCCTCCTGGTCCGGTAGGTCCACCTGGTCCAGTCGGTCCTCCTGGTCCAGTTGGTCCGCCTGGTCCAGTAGGTCCGCCTGGTCCAGTAGGTGCACCTGGTTCACTAGGTCCGCCTGGTCCAGTTGGTCCGCCTGGTCCACCAGTTCCACCTGGTCCACCAGTTCCGCCTGGTCCACCAGTTCCACCTGGTCCACCAGGACCACCTGGTCCACTAGGTCCGACTGGTCCAGTTGGTCCGCCTGGTCCGGTAGGTCCACCAGGTCCCGTAGGTCCTCCTGGTCCAGTTGGTCCACCTGGTCCGTTTGGTCCACCTGGTCCAGTTGGTCCGCCTGGTCCCGTAGGTCCGCCTGGTCCCGTAGGTCCACCTGGTCCCGTAGGTCCACCTGGTCCGGTAGGTCCACCTGGTCCAGTCGGTCCTCCTGGTCCAGTTGGTCCGCCTGGTCCGGTAGGTCCGCCTGGTCCAGTAGGTGCACCTGGTTCACTAGGTCCGCCTGGTCCAGTCGGTCCTCCTGGTCCGGTAGGTCCACCTGGTCCAGTTGGTCCGCCTGGTCCACTAGGTCCATCTGGTCCAGTAGGTCCGCCTGGTCCCGTAGGTCCTCCTGGTCCCGTAGGTACGCCTGGTCCAGTCGGTCCTCCTGGTCCGGTAGGTCCACCTGGTCCAGTTGGTCCGCCTGGTCCAGTAGGTGCACCTGGTCCACTAGGTCCATCTGGTCCAGTGGGTCCTCCTGGTCCAGTTGGTCCGCCTGGTCCGGTGGGTCCACCTGATAGATAGATAGATATATAGATGAAAGATTTATTTGACACACAGCATAACGCAGACACAAAAACAAAGACAAGTGTGGCGACCTCTATCTACCATAGCCTGAACTACAAGCTGAACTATAAGTTGAACTTCAAGAGATGTCAATTACAGCGACGTACTTTGGAGCTGTACCACTAGATGGCGCTGGGAACACGCAAAAAGAATAGAAAGTTCTGAATCGCGCTTACAAAGTTTCTGGCCACTTTAGCCTATATAGAACTATCCGACTATAACTGTCGGCCGAACAGGCCCTAAGGTAAGTGTGCCAGTTGGGCAAACCTTAGTGAGGCGAGTACTCCCTCTTTACCATAATTTGGGGGAATCTATTCTATTCTATTCTATTCTATTCTATTCTATTCTTGTGAGCCAAAAAGGTCCAGTCTCAGCTTATTGTCACTCCATGCCCATGAAGGCACAGAGTAACGCTGATTTTCAGACTGGACCTGATAAAAAGTGATATCACGAACAGAAAGTATGAACAGAAAAAATACCTGGTCCAGTTGGTCCGCCTGGTCCGGTAGGTCCACCAGGTCCCGTAGGTCCTCCTGGTCCGGTTGGTCCGCCTGGTCCGTTAGGTCCACCTGGTCCAG
This sequence comes from Epirrhoe tristata, assembly GCA_951394285.1. Lineage (NCBI taxonomy): Eukaryota > Metazoa > Arthropoda > Insecta > Lepidoptera > Geometridae > Epirrhoe > Epirrhoe tristata. The sequence continues at coordinate 7,131,200 of OX596145.1, forward strand.
TTGGTCCGCCTGGTCCCGTAGGTCCGCCTGGTCCCGTAGGTCCACCTGGTCCCGTAGGTCCTCCTGGTCCGGTAGGTCCACCTGGTCCAGTCGGTCCTCCTGGTCCAGTTGGTCCGCCTGGTCCGGTAGGTCCGCCTGGTCCAGTAGGTGCACCTGGTTCACTAGGTCCGCCTGGTCCAGTCGGTCCACCAGGTCCCGTAGGTCCTCCTGGTCCGGTTGGTCCGCCTGGTCCGTTAGGTCCACCTGGTCCAGTTGGTCCGCCTGGTCCCGTAGGTCCGCCTGGTCCCGTAGGTCCACCTGGTCCCGTAGGTCCTCCTGGTCCGGTAGGTCCACCTGGTCCAGTCGGTCCTCCTGGTCCAGTTGGTCCGCCTGGTCCGGTAGGTCCGCCTGGTCCAGTAGGTGCACCTGGTTCACTAGGTCCGCCTGGTCCAGTCGGTCCTCCTGGTCCGGTAGGTCCACCTGGTCCAGTTGGTCCGCCTGGTCCACTAGGTCCATCTGGTCCAGTAGGTCCGCCTGGTCCCGTAGGTCCTCCTGGTCCCGTAGGTCCGCCTGGTCCAGTCGGTCCTCCTGGTCCGGTAGGTCCACCTGGTCCAGTTGGTCCGCCTGGTTCAGTAGGTGCACCTGGTTCACTAGGTCCGCCTGGTCCAGTCGGTCCTCCTGGTCCGGTAGGTCCACCTGGTCCAGTTGGTCCGCCTGGTCCACCAGTTCCACCTGGTCCACCAGTTCCGCCTGGTCCACCAGTTCCACCTGGTCCACCAGTTCCGCCTGGTCCACCAGTTCCACCTGGTCCACCAGGACCACCTGGTCCACTAGGTCCGACTGGTCCAGTTGGTCCACCTGGTCCGTTAGGTCCACCTGGTCCAGTTGGTCCGCCTGGTCCCGTAGGTCCGCCTGGTCCCGTAGGTCCACCTGGTCCCGTAGGTCCTCCTGGTCCGGTAGGTCCACCTGGTCCAGTCGGTCCTCCTGGTCCAGTTGGTCCGCCTGGTCCGGTAGGTCCACCTGGTCCAGTAGGTGCACCTGGTTCACTAGGTCCGCCTGGTCCAGTCGGTCCTCCTGGTCCGGTAGGTCCACCTGGTCCAGTTGGTCCGCCTGGTCCACTAGGTCCATCTGGTCCAGTCGGTCCTCCTGGTCCGGTAGGTCCACCTGGTCCAGTCGGTCCTCCTGGTCCTGTTGGTCCGCCTGGTCCAGTAGGTCCGCCTGGTCCAGTAGGTGCACCTGGTTCACTAGGTCCGCCTGGTCCAGTCGGTCCTCCTGGTCCGGTAGGTCCACCTGGTCCAGTTGGTCCGCCTGGTCCACCAGTTCCACCTGGTCCACCAGTTCCGCCTGGTCCACCAGTTCCACCTGGTCCACCAGGACCACCTGGTCCACTAGGTCCGACTGGTCCAGTAGGTCCGCCTGGTCCGTTAGGTCCGCCTGGTCCACCAGTTCCACCTGGTCCGGTAGGTCCACCAGGTCCCGTAGGTCCTCCTGGTCCAGTTGGTCCACCTGGTCCGTTTGGTCCACCTGGTCCAGTTGGTCCGCCTGGTCCCGTAGGTCCGCCTGGTCCCGTAGGTCCACCTGGTCCCGTAGGTCCTCCTGGTCCGGTAGGTCCACCTGGTCCAGTCGGTCCTCCTGGTCCAGTTGGTCCGCCTGGTCCGGTAGGTCCGCCTGGTCCAGTAGGTGCACCTGGTTCACTAGGTCCGCCTGGTCCAGTCGGTCCTCCTGGTCCGGTAGGTCCACCTGGTCCAGTTGGTCCGCCTGGTCCACTAGGTCCATCTGGTCCAGTCGGTCCTCCTGGTCCGGTAGGTCCACCTGGTCCAGTCGGTCCTCCTGGTCCTGTTGGTCCGCCTGGTCCAGTAGGTCCGCCTGGTCCAGTAGGTGCACCTGGTTCACTAGGTCCGCCTGGTCCAGTCGGTCCTCCTGGTCCGGTAGGTCCACCTGGTCCAGTTGGTCCGCCTGGTCCACCAGTTCCACCTGGTCCACCAGTTCCGCCTGGTCCACCAGTTCCACCTGGTCCACCAGGACCACCTGGTCCACTAGGTCCGACTGGTCCAGTAGGTCCGCCTGGTCCGTTAGGTCCACCTGGTCCACTAGGTCCACCTGGTCCGGTAGGTCCGCCTGGTCCAGTAGGTCCGCCTGGTCCGGTAGGTCCACCTGGTCCAGTTGGTCCACCTGGTCCCGTAGGTCCGCCTGGTCCCGTAGGTCCGCCTGGTCCCGTAGGTCCACCTGGTCCCGTAGGTCCTCCTGGTCCGGTAGGTCCACCTGGTCCAGTCGGTCCTCCTGGTCCAGTTGGTCCGCCTGGTCCGGTAGGTCCGCCTGGTCCAGTAGGTGCACCTGGTTCACTAGGTCCGCCTGGTCCAGTCGGTCCTCCTGGTCCGGTAGGTCCACCTGGTCCAGTTGGTCCGCCTGGTCCACTAGGTCCATCTGGTCCAGTAGGTCCGCCTGGTCCCGTAGGTCCTCCTGGTCCCGTAGGTCCGCCTGGTCCAGTCGGTCCTCCTGGTCCGGTAGGTCCACCTGGTCCAGTTGGTCCGCCTGGTCTAGTAGGTGCACCTGGTCCACTAGGTCCATCTGGTCCAGTGGGTCCTCCTGGTCCAGTTGGTCCGCCTGGTCCGGTGGGTCCACCTGATAGATAGATAGATATATAGATGAAAGATTTATTTGACACACAACATAACGCAGACACAAAAACAAAGACAAGTGTGGCGACCTCTATCTACCATAGCCTGAACTACAAGCTGAACTATAAGTTGAACTTCAAGAGATGTCAATTACAGCGACGTACTTCGGAGCTGTACCACTAGATGGCGCTGGGAACACGCAAAAAGAATAGAAAGTTCTGAATCGCGCTTACAAAGTTTCTGGCCACTTTAGCCTATATAGAACTATCCGACTATAACTGTCGGCCGAACAGGCCCTAAGGTAAGTGTGCCAGTTGGGCAAACCTTAGTGAGGCGAGTACTCCCTCTTTTCCATTATTTGGGGGAATCTATAATCTATTCTATTCTATTCCATTCTTGTGAGCCAAAAAGGTCCAGTCTCAGCCTATTGTCATTCCATGCCCATGAAGGCACAGAGTAACGCTGATTTTCAGACTGGACCTGATAAAAAGTGATATCACGAACAGAAAGTATGAACAGAAAAAATACCTGGTCCAGTTGGTCCGCCTGGTCCGGTAGGTCCACCAGGTCCCGTAGGTCCTCCTGGTCCAGTTGGTCCGCCTGGTCCGTTAGGTCCACCTGGTCCAGTTGGTCCGCCTGGTCCCGTTGGTCCGCCTGGTTCCGTAGGTCCGCCTGGTCCCGTAGGTCCACCTGGTCCCGTAGGTCCGCCTGGTCCAGTCGGTCCTCCTGGTCCGGTAGGTCCACCTGGTCCATTCGGTCCTCCTGGTCCAGTTGGTCCGCCTGGTCCGGTAGGTCCGCCTGGTCCAGTAGGTGCACCTGGTTCACTAGGTCCGCCTGGTGCAGTTGGTCTGCCTGGTCCACCAGTTCCACCTGGTCCACCAGTTCCACCTGGTCCACCAGGACCACCGGGTCCAGTTGGTACGCCAGGTCCGGTAGGCCCTCCTGGTCCACTCGGTCCACTAGGTCCGCCTGGTCCGGTAGGTCCACTTGGTCCAGTTGGTCCGCCTGGTCCTGTAGGTCCACCTGGTCCGGTAGGTCCACCAGGTCCCGTAGGTCCTCCTGGTCCAGTTGGTCCGCCTGGTCCGTTAGGTCCACCTGGTCCAGTTGGTCCGCCTGGTCCCGTAGGTCCGCCTGGTCCCGTAGGTCCGCCTGGTCCCGTAGGTCCGCCTGGTCCAGTCGGTCCACCTGGTCCGGTAGGTCCACCTGGTCCAGTTGGTCCGCCTGGTCCCGTAGGTCCGCCTGGTCCAGTTGGTACACCTGGTCCGGTAGGTGCGCCTGGTCCACTAGGTCCACCGGGTCCAGTAGGTTCACCTGGTCCGGTAGGTCCTCCTGGTCCAGTAGGTCCACCTGGTCCGGTAGGTCCACTTGGTCCAGTAGGTCCGCCTGGTCCAGTAGGTCTGCCTGGTCTGGTAGGTCCGCTTGAGCTTGATGCTAGGAGAAGTTTAAATGTTTGAATGTGGGCTAAGTTATTGTGTCAGCAAATAAACGATAATAATCAATGCACTTAATTGCTCACATTGCTCACCAATGCAAAGGTAAATTAGATTATAAAAATTCATTCAAAACTAGTCATGGCGATGTTAACTCAATATAGCGATGAAGTACCTAGTAACTTTGTTTTTTAAATTGACTTGAAACAATGAGATTTCATTCCGAGTCATGAAACCATCTCGATTGTGGTTTCATGCTTACTCCCGGTGAGCTTTAAATGCCGCTATAAGCAAAGAAAATGTTATATGTAAGTGACTGTTCAATAGTCACAGTTTAATTCTGCGTGACCAATATTCTATATCGTCGTTGCAAAAGCAAAAGCTCGTATGTGACATTTTTTGCCAAAATGACTTTTTTACATTTTTGGATAGCCCTATTCAAAAGCCATCCTTTGTAAAGACTCTCAAGTGAATATCTTATTATTTGAGTGAGTTGTTCCATCAATTTAATTAATCTCATGTGACGGCTTACATTTGACTGTAAATCAAAATCTCCCATGTGCCTGGTAAACACATGGGAGGTTTTGGTAACGGCACTGTTAAAAGTAATTTGTTAACAAATACTCTTATGTGCGAAATATTCCCTAGTTTTTGGGCTATTCTGCACCTATTTTGATTAGAAAAAGTGCAACTTTCTTTAAAAGATCAAAGAGAAAGTAGGAGTGAGATGTGAATAGTATAATTATTTATGTTTAAATTTTTCTTTATTAGAAGGGAAATATTGCCAGATAAAAGGTTGATGAAAAGTCTACTAAAGGGAGCCAATGTTCGTTGATTATTGAGGTAGATACTCCTGAAGAAGTCATCTGATGATGGACCGAAGGAGTAGGACATGGTTATGATAGGTTATGAATAGGCATGGTCATTAGAAGTACCTATGAAAGTTTCAGATGGATGTAGGGTTGCAAGTTATGGGGAGAGATGAGAGTCGTTGCATGGCGGGTGATGAGTATGAATGTGGATGGGTATGGGTACATTTCGAAGTGGTTCTGCAAATAAATGAATGGGATGTGGTAAGTACGAATCTGTGTACGATGTAAATGAGTTCTGAGATGACGAAGGGTGCCAAAATTACATGAAACCTCTACACGAACGGATAGAACGGATGATTGTCCTAGTCAGACTTTTAACTTCTTAGAGGTATTTGAAGTTACTGTCTATGATTTTCGAGGGTGCTGTCGCAGCGCAGCAATTTCCTACCAGGAGTAGCACTTTGCTGTGGTAGAATTGGCCATACATCGTTGAGTTGCAACAGCACTGAACCATCTGGCAAATAACTGCCATCACTGAGTCTCATTTATTCTTGCTGGATCATAAACACTTAGGAACTAATAAAACATCATTCATAGTGTATGGGGTCACATCATCAAGATTTCTTGGACAAGCCTGCTGCATTCGGAATAAGTAGTCACAAGTTACTTTACATGTAAATGGGAGGTACATCCTAAGTAGTGCACTTCACCCTGTAAGTACTGCAGACAATACACAAGATTTCACACAAAGACAGTTAAAATAAGAAGAGACCCACGCACCCCGTGACAGTGTAGGTATCTTGAATACAGGCTTGCCCAGGAAATCCTGATGATGAAAAGTCTATTAGACATTTGGTCGTGGTAGTAATTGGAGGGCTGGAATGGAACGTTTGCCGCATGCTGTAGGTGCAATAAGATAATCAGGTAGGCTTGATCTACCACAGCGAAGAGCTGCTCTTGGTGGCAGATTGGTGCCCTAGCTCTTATTTTTGCACCCCGAAGACCAGAGACAGTTTAAATACCTACCTGAGTGGGATGTTGTCATTGACAAGGACTGCCATCCGTTTTGTGATTGAATTAAAGGTTGGCATTTTTGGATGATTACCTGTTTGTAGCCTTTGTGTTTCTTTGATTGAACTTTACTGTTTTCTTGAAGTGACATACCAATCGTTATCGTTTTGCCCCTATCCAACTGGATGGGGTTGGCATATTGTATCTCTCGTTTATTTTCCTCTACCACCCGTTATCTCAGAGCTTACTTATTACGCAAGCACTTGCGTTAACAAAATCCCATTTTTCTTTCTTTAGGCCTACCCTATCCATCCACATTCACACTCGCTTCTCGTCGTGTAACATGCATGACTCTCATTCCTCCTGCCCATGCCCTTGTGCTCCTCAGTTTATCCGTAGCTTAACATCCCCTGATGTGGTACTCATTCTTTATCTTATTCATTCTCATTATATTCACCACAAACTCATCTCAACATCCTTATCAACGTCGCATCTTCGTTTTGCTCAGCATTCTGATAAAATACGACAGGCCTAATGATAAATTTACTTATTTGTATGAACCATTTAACTACGTAGATAAATGGTAACAATACTCGTAATAGTAGGTACCTGTTTCTCCTCCAAATCCCATCAATAACTCTTATGTGGAAAAAATATTTGCAAGTAAAATATCTTATGTGTAGAAAAAAGCAGAAAATGCCTTATTACTTAAAAACCGATAAAGTAATTAAAATAATTTATTTACTGTACGTTTTCATTTATTTTTTAACAACATAATTACGACAGAAAAGCATAAGTTGTCTTTGAAAATTTTTCAGGAGGTAGTTTTTATTGATTTTCTCGGAAAGCTACTTTTTGCACATGAGAGGTATTAAATTTGCAACGACGATATATGGAATAGAAAACATACAATATTTTGATACACTGTATTTATCGATACTCTCAAAAGGTTTGGAAGATCTTTGAAAAGCAACGTACGACTACGAACTGTATTTATTTCCTTTAGCGAAAACTCAACAGTAAACTTACAACCACTTGACGAAGAAGAAGAAGAACTGGATCCTCCTTGCCCTGAACTAGAACCTGAAATATTATTTTGTTATTATTTTCCATACAACAGACATAAGTAATAGTTATCTATCACACGAAGGCGAGTTGGTATAAATATTGATCGGTTTCGGATTCAAGAAGGATGTAAGTACTGTGAAGGCTGTAAGGCTTCATTGCATAAGATTTGGAAGGCAGGTAGGGGTTAAACGATCTATAGTTTCTTTAAATCACTTAGGTCCCATATCAAAGCTGTGTCTGTATAGCATACACTGAAAACATTGAGCGAATAGAAGATAGTCTAGTCAAAAATTCTTGTGGTTTTTGGAATCACATCACTAACCTGAAAACCAAAGGTGGTTTTGAACCTTCAGTACTTATAAGGATTATGCATTATTTTATTAAATTACGTTAAAGTAAGCAAAAAAAACGTTATATAACGTTATTCTTACAATTTATCTAAAATTGATTACCTCCAGCACTTCCAGACGTCGCCGCCGTAGAACCTCCAGGGCCTCTAGTTGCAGCAGCTATAAAAACATATATTTTTAAGTAAATAAAACGAAAATACCACAATCAATATTTTGCAAAACACACGATAAGATTATGAGTTATTTGTAGTATTTTTTTTCAAAAATTACCTCCAGTACTTCCAGACGTCGCCGCCGTAGAACCTCCAGGGCCTCTTGTTGCAGCAGCTATAAAAACATATATTTTTAAGTAAACAAAACGAAAATACGTTAATCAATATAAAGCAAATCACGCGATAAGATTATGAGTTATTTGTAGTATTTGTTTCAAAAATTACCTGCAGCACTTGCAGACGTCACCGCGGTAGATCCTACAGGGCCTCCAATTGCAACAGGTCTACCTGGTCCGGTAGGTCCGCCTGGTCCAGTAGGTCCGCTTGGTCCAGTAGGTCCGCCTGGTCCAGTAGGTTCGCCTGGTCCAGTTTGTCCTCCTGGTCCAGTTGGTCCTCCTGGTCCACCAGATCCACCTGGTCCACCAGTTCCACCTGGTCCACCAGTTCCACCTGGTCCACCAGGTCCTCCTGGTCCAGTAGATCCGCCTGGTCCAGTTGGTCCGCCTGATCCGGTAGGTCCGCCAGGTCCAGTAGGTCCACCTGGTCCGGTAGGTCCTCCTGGTCCAGTTGGTCCGCCTGGTCCCGTAGGTCCGCCTGGTCCAGTAGGTACACCTGGTCCGGTAGGTGCGCCTGGTCTGCTAGGTCCACCGGGTCCAGTAGGTTCACCTGGTCCGGTAGGTCCTCCTGGTCCAGTAGGTCCACCTGGTCCGGTAGGTCCACCTGGTCCAGTAGGTCCGCCTGGTCCAGTAGGTGTGCCTGGTCTGGTAGGTCCGCTTGAGCTTGATGCTAGGAGAAGTTTAAATGTTTGAATGTGGGCTAAGTTATTGTGTCAGCAAATAAACGATAATAATCAATGCACTTAATTGCTCACATTGCTCACCAATGCAAAGGTAAATTAGATTATAACAATTCATTTAAAACTAGTCATGGCGATGTTAACTCAATATAGCGATGAAGTACCTAGTAACTTTGTTTTTTAAATTGACTTGAAACAATGAGATTTCATTCCGAGTCATGAAACCATCTCGATTGTGGTTTCATGCTTACTCCCGGTGAGCTTTAAATGCCGCTATAAGCAAAGAAAATGTTATATGTAAGTGACTGTTCAATAGTCACAGTTTAATTCTGCGTGACCAATATTCTATATATGGAATAGAAAACATACAATATTTTGATACACTGTATTTATCGATACTCTCAAAAGGTTTGGAAGATCTTTGAAAAGCAACGTACGACTACGAACTGTATTTATTTCCTTTAGCGAAAACTCAACAGTAAACTTACAACCACTTGACGAAGAAGAAGAAGAACTGGATCCTCCTGGCCCTGAACTAGAACCTGAAATATTATTTTGTTATTATTTTCCATACAACAGACATAAGTAATAGTTATCTATCACACGAAGGCGAGTTGGTATAAATATTGATCGGTTTCGGATTCAAGAAGGATGTAAGTACTGTGAAGGCTGTAAGGCTTCATTGCATAAAATTTGGAAGGCAGGTAGGGGTTAAACGATCTATAGTTTCTTTGAATCACTTAGATCCCATATCAAAGCTGCGTCTGTGTAGTATACACTGAACACATTGAGCGAATAGAAGATAGTCTAGTCAAAAATTCTTGTGATTTTTGGAATCACATCACTAATCTGAAAACCAAAAGTGGTTTTGAACCTTCAGTACTTATAAGGATTATGCATAATTTTATTAAATTACGTTAAAGTAAGACAAAAAAAAAAGGTAATATAACGTTATTCTTACAATTTATCTAAAATTGATTACCTCCAGCACTTCCAGACGTCGCCGCCGTAGAACCTTCAGGGCCTCTAGTTGCAGCAGCTATAAAAACATATATTTTTAAGTAAATAAAACGAAAATACCACAATCAATATTTTGCAAAACACACGATAAGATTATGAGTTATTTGTAGTATTTTTTTCAAAAATTACCTCCAGTACTTCCAGACGTCGCCGCCGTAGAACCTTCAGGGCCTCTAGTTGCAGCAGCTATAAAAACATATATTTTTAAGTAAATAAAACGAAAATACCACAATCAATATTTTGCAAAACACACGATAAGATTATGAGTTATTTGTAGTATTTTTTTCAAAAATTACCTCCAGTACTTCCAGACGTCGCCGCCGTAGAACCTCCAGGGCCTCTAGTTGTAGCAGCTATAAAAAACATATATTTTAAAGTAAATAAAACGAAAATACCACAATCAATATTTTGCAAAACACACGATAAGATTATGAGTTATTTGTAGTATTTTTTTCAAAAATTACCTCCAGTACTTCCAGACGTCGCCGCCGTAGAACCTTCAGGGCCTCTAGTTGCAGCAGCTATAAAAACATATATTTTTAAATAAATAAAACAAAATACCACAATCAATATTTTGCAAAACACACGATAAGATTAAGAGTTATTTGTAGTATTTTTTCAAAAATTACCTCCAGTACTTGCAGACGTCGCTGCCGTAGAACCTCCAGGTCCTTTAGTTGCAGCAGCTATAAAAACATATATTTTTAAGTAAATAAAACTAAAAATATCACAATCAATATTTTGCAAAACACACGATAAGATTAAAGAGTTATTTGTAGTATTTTTTTCAAAAATTACCTCCAGTACTTGCAGACGTCGCTGCCGTAGAACCTCCAGGGCCTTTAGTTGCAGCAGCTATAAAAACATATATTTTTAAATAAATAAAACAAAATACCACAATCAATATTTTGCAAAACACACGATAAGATTAAGAGTTATTTGTAGTATTTTTTTCAAAAATTACCTCCAGTACTTGCAGACGTCGCTGCCGTAGAACCTCCAGGGCCTTTAGTTGCAGCAGCTATAAAAACATATATTTTTAAGTAAATAAAACAAAATATCACAATCAATATTTTGCAAAACATACGATAAGATTAAAGAGTTATTTGTAGTATTTTTATGAAAAAATACCTCCAGTGCTTGCAGATGTCACGGTCGCGGTGCTTCCAGGACCTCCAGTTGAAGCAGCTGTAAAAACCATAAATATTTTGACTACCTACTATTACTCTATTAAGTATAATCTTATACGTACCTACTCTGTATTAATGCATCAGCTACTTTTATCTCATGAAAGTGAAAAGTGAAGTATTCATGAGGAACTATGAGTAGTGCAGCCAGAACAAAATAAAACATACATAATATAATATTGCTTACCGCCAGAACTTCCTGAACTCGAACTAGAACCGCCGCCGCCACTAGCAGCTAAAAAAACATCATTTTTAAAATTTATTAGAAAAAATGATGAATCCCACTCATATAATAAAGCTGAAAGTTTATGAGTTTGTTTAGATGTTTGGATGTTTGTGTAAGGATCAGGCTTATACGACGAAACAGTTTACAATGAAATTTGGTAAGGTGAAAGATGTAAGTCCAGAATAGCATATAGGCTACTTTTTATCCCAAAAAACGTTCCACAAAACCAACAAATATGTAAAAGGATTACGGGAATATTGCATAAAAACTTTAGCAGTACTCTGTTTGACACAAAGAGAACTGCTCTAAATCCAAAAATGAATTCAGTGTTTTCATAGGTTGGATTGAAACAAGGTAGTTCTATCTCAAAAATTTGTATGACGAAACAATGCGCAGATGAAGTCACGCCCGGGTCCACTAGTAATACCTATTCTTGAAAACGTCTAGTACAGTCAGTAACGAACGGTCTTTGTGAATATTTCCAAAATTCGTAACATGATGACCAAAACTTTGTTAAATTATGTAAGTATATCGAAAAAAATGGCGTTTTAAAAAGTCATGCTGTTAATCGACTTTCGTTTTCGTTGCTAAATGTACAATTGAATATTGTAAGCAGTGAATATTGTTGTAAAAGAAAATAATTATGAACCTAAATTATCTTATATTAAGTTTAAACATTATTTCGTCCTGACTGAAGAAAAACGCAGCACTGATAAAATCAATCGTATACGAGTAATGACTACTACTACTAGGAAAACGAACTTACAAGAACTACTGCTACTAGTTGACGTTGTTGACCCTCCATTGCTGCTGGAAGCTGAAAAAAAAATAATGTTTTATGATTAATATGTACAAAGGGAGCTTTTTTAGGTGCACACACTTAGAGCGTTTTCACATTATCCGATCCAATTATCGGAGGCAAGTAAAATGTATCAATATTGCTGCTCCCTAACAGGGTTTATGTTTGAAACAATGTATGTTACACTAACACCTCCCTAATATGTGCAATAAATATTTATATTTATATTTCTATTTCTATCAATGAGTAATCAAAAATTAGTGAGCAGAGTATTAAATAAAAGTGAATTAATTTGTGTCATAATTAGAATAAAACTTTTAAAAGAAAATCCAAGTCAAAAATGAGGAACATTTTGTTAGGGAACTGACTCTTTAGCATTAATATTTTAGGGAACTAATTGCTTTCAAATCCATGATTATCGGCAACGTCATCATTATCTCACTCAATCCAACCACTTGACTTCATCTAGTTCACCCTCCTTATCTTTATGTCTTTCATCATCATCATCATCATTCCAGCCAAATGACGTCCACTGCTGAACATAGGCCTCCCCATCGATTTCCACAGCGATCGATCTTGCGTAGCCTGCACCCAACGGCTCCCAGCAACCTTTATTAGATTGTCTTTCCATCTAGTGGGGGTCCTCTACTTTCCGGTGCGTGGCCTGCACTCGAGAACTTTTTTGCCCCAACGGCCGTCAGTTCTACGAGCTATGCCCCGTCCACTGCCACTTCAACTTGCTAATCCTGTGGGCTATGATGTCGGTAACTTTAGTGCTACGGATCTCTTCATTTTTGATTCGATTTCGTAGAGAGACACCAAGCATAGCCCTTTCCATAGCTCGTTGAGCGACCTTGAGCCTTCTTATGAGGCCCATAGTGAGGGACCACGTCTTAGTTGCCTATGTCATCACTGGTAACACCCACTGATCGAAAACTTTCGTCTTAAGGCACTGAGGTATTTTAGCCGAAAAGACGTCTCGCAGTTTCCCGTACGCTGCCAAGCCGAGTTGGATTCGTCGACTGACCTCTATAAGTCTTTAAGGTATTTATAAATATGGGCCAATGGCTTTATTAACATTATTTTATCTCTTGATGGATTTTAATTGGTGCAATATTATGGTGAAATCTAGTTTCTAAGGACAAATCTAGTTTTAATAAATACCTCGCTGTACTCACTCCCACACAAAACGACTTACATGACGAACTGGTAGTGCTTGATGAGGTTGTAACGTAGTCGCCTGGGTAGTCGTAGTAATCTGTACAGAAAATATTTTGGGAAAAGTGTTCCTGATGGGATATAGCGTCGATTGAGACCAACTTGTTTTTTTTGACAAATGTACTTTTTTAGTTTGTCTGTTTTATTCAAAAATCCAAAAATGCAGTAATTTTATTTTCAAAATAAACCTATAGTTTCCTAAGAACAAAACCTTCTAACTACAAAAGAAAAGGTAGCAGCTTGAATGTTGTAAAATTTTGCCACACCCTGTATAATATCCATACTAAAACTCAAAGTTTGTGAGTATATTTGTATGTTTGTGTTTTAATCACGCCTAAACTACTGAACCGATTTGGATGAAACTTAGAATAGATGCAGATAGTGACAGAAAATTGCATAAGCTATTTGAAATGGTGGTACATAACACGCGAGCGAAGCCGCACGCAGCTAGTGTTTAGTTATTGGTAAAATTATTAAATGTTTCTTGGTTTGTTTGCGGCTTCTGCCAGAACAAATAGTCATGATGGGGGGACACTACACACAATATTCCCTAATGGATTTGCAAATCATTGATAAGATACCTGTTGTTTAATTAAGGTCTTTTAAGATAACATAAGAGTCAAGTTATATTATTTAATTGACAAAAAAGCAGTTTACTCACCATAGAGGTAATCTGAAATCAAATTATAATAAAAAAAATTAATTTATGATAAAACACTAGCGACCTTACCCGCGACTTCGTCAGCGAAATAACATACTTATTAGAAACGCCATCTATTGCATTTAACTGGAACTACCCACGTCCCATACAAACTTTCAACCCTTATTTCACGCCCTCCGTGATTAATATATAATTTTTTTCTGTCATAAGAACCTTCTCCTGACAATAACAAACACAACAAAAAAAATTAATGAAATCGGTCCAGCCGTTCACGCGTGATGCCGTGACCAAGGGAAATAGGGATTCATTTTTATATAGAGATTTTATCACTAAAAAGCGGTCTCTACCAGACATGACCATGATATAAGATTTCATTGGCCCCCTAAAACATTTAGTTTTCACGGGATAACGATATCACAGGACAAATTTTAATAGATTTGGTACTCATTAAACTTTTTAGGTGATCACACATATACTAAGTACAACGGATCTTTAGCTCTCTGAAGTAAGGTGCAGTAGACGATTGCGCAGGTTTGGTAGAGTAAGCGAGATAGCACGATTTTAGGCGTCGTCAAATTGGGTTCTGCGCAGCTACTTCAGAGAGCTAAAGAACGATTGTGCGTAATTATACCTACTGTGTACTTTGTGAAATTAATATAAAGTGATATATTAGTGACTGTTGATTTTATGTACATGGAGCAGAAAGACTCACCATAGTAGCCGTTTGCGGCTCCTTGTGAGGCTGTTAAAGATTGAGCTTGGCCGTTGTCTGCATTTGCTGAAAATAATAGAAAAGTTATTTTATAAGTCTAAAAATGTATTTAAAGAGTAAGGGGAGGCCTTTGCCCAACAGTGGGACTCTTACGGTTGATAATAATAATAATAATTACCTACATATTTAACTTTACAAAATACATTAGTACTGTCGATGTCGTTAAAAACGATCTCTAGATACTTAGCTCTACAGAAAATACTGACCATATTGTCTGTAGAGCTATCTAGAGATCTCGAGAATAAGTCAAACTGGTATCAGCTTTCTGGGAAGCTTTGGTTATGTTTGGAATAAAAATAATCTTTTACCTATGCCCACGGTTGTACCAGCGGCATTTTGGGTCGCTCCATCTGAAAAAATATAGCACTGTCATTTTACTACCCTTTGGTATTCGTAAAGCCGGGTCTCCTGCAACACTGTTTTTGTGTTTTCTAACACCTAATATCAAACATCAAACAAAATGTGGGCGTGGCTTTACTTTTGACGTGACTACGTCTTATAATTCGATAGAGCCGGCTGTGCGTACGAAAAAACATGACGTCATGCGGCGTTACCTCGCTCTGAGGCGTTCCATGTAAGGCTTGAAGTGCAAGCGAGAGCGCGGAACGAGCGACAAAGAAGCACAATCGGCCTTTGCGTTCGGCAGCGTTCGACATCCGTCTCTCTCCTACTTGAGTGAGCGATGCGTAGACGTTGTCACGTTCAACTATAGTCAGTAAACCGACTTTACAGACAACCAATTTTTTTTGTATGCAAAATGTTATCCGAGGCCGACGGAAAACGTGTTTTGTTAGAATGTTTTGTTATTTTTGGTCGCAGGAGACACGGCTTAGCAAAACAGGTTTTACTCTTCTATGAATAAAACCTGTTGTGAAAAATGAATTTCAATTGTTGTTTTTAATCCAGCATAGATCCGTGATGGTCGGGTGGCCGGGAATAAGAGGATAAGGGAGTTTAATTAATCAGAAGTTGTAATTATTTTGTTAAGTGAGGGTGTAGAAATTCTGTTAGTGTGTAACAAAATATGTACAAGTGTGTGGTAGTGCCATCTATTGGTTTTCATTAGGGTGTTATAAAATAAGGTAGAAAATAAATTTAGTCTGTGCCGAACTCTACTGTTTTATTCACCTTACCAAATTGACATTGCAGCGCCCAACAGGGTGTGTGTACCTTACCCACTAAGCCTACTTAGACCTAAGCTACACCTAAGTACACAAGAAATTAATAAATGAATATGAATATGATATGCTCGTGGCGTTGCTTGCTTATTCCTTCTTGATAGATCAAAGTCAATCAACGTTCACACAAGTGGATGGGTAAACACTAGGGCCCTTATTAAACGTGGTGTAAAGTTACGCCTGGTTTAAACTTTAAAAATTGTATGGTTACTTGGTTACTCCTAAGTTACACCCGGCGTAACTTTACATCACGTTTATTAATATGGGCCTAGTGGTATTATCAACTGAGCGTTAAGCAGTTACGGAGGCCTTTAAGATATGGCCACTGATCCATACATACTTAATTACAATAGAGAAGAGTGAAAAAAAAAAAAAAAAAATGCTGGACTTTTTCACACAGCATCATCTAGCCCCAAAGTAAGCAGAGCTTGTGTTATGGGTACTAGATGACTGATATACTACTTATATACTTTTTGTTTGTAAATACATACATATTATACATAGAAACACCAAGACCCGAGACAAATATTTGTAGATCATACAAACATTGGTCCCGCCGCGAGGATCGAACCCGCAACCTTTTGCGTCGCAGGCGGGCCTTCGCCCACTGCGCTACAGAGGTCGTCAAGGTCGAAAAGGAAGGTGCCTTACAGCGGAAACCTCATAGGTGCTTAGTTTAGTTATTATTTATTATTATTTTGTTTGTCAAAGTTTAACATCACGGAACTTTATAGTCCCGGACCTTTGATATGCATGAAGCCAGCACACATAGGCCTTTTTGACAATCTTGATCTTGTGTGAGGGAGACACGTATCGGCTACTATGCCTTCAATGTAAAAATGCATTCAGGAACAGTCTTATTATTATTAAAAGCCATCGATATCCCACTGCTGGGCAAAGGCCTCCCCCCACTCTTTCAATTCATCTCTCTCCTGTGCTAGTCGGCAGTTTAGTTATAATTGTATTATAATTAAAAACTCTTACCTTGACAAAGAAATGTAACCAGTAGAGCTAAGACTGCTAAATGTGCTGTGCCCATCTTACAGTCACAAGACTGATGACTGATGGAGTTCCACCAGTTTTTATAGTAGAAAAAACAATAAAAACAGAAATTAATTTATACATGTTCGTGATTGAATTATTATTACATTTTATTGTTTAATCGTGCTCATTAAATTAATAATAATATTGTAAAATTTAATACCTACTTACCTAATTCTTTATCTTGGTGATAAAAGAATACACGTGAAAAAGGTACATAAATACAGTGGTACAAGGTAGTATTAATTTTCCCATACATTTACGTCCGAATGGCTGTCAGGATTGCGTTAAAAAATGTTTTACCTATCACATTTTTGTTTAATTTTTATTAATCCAACATATAGAATAATAAGAAAAATCTAATGTCAGTTATTTTTATTTATTCGAACTAACGAAAAAATATTTACCTGAATCATCTCCACTCAATTTTAAAGTACGCGCAAAAGGATTTTCTATTTTCATTTAAAACCAAATGCCTTCGATTGGTATATTACACTAGAACAAACTTTAGGTATATAGTTAAAAAATCGATCCTAAACTCCATATAGAACCCAAAATCTTCATTATAATATAATCCCAAAAGAAGCATTTGTATTTGAACTACGCGCAAAAGATACTTATTCTATTTTCATCGAAAATTTCCGAATGCCTTCAATTGGCCATCGTCAATCCTCGTAATGCCTGCTCATCGGCAATAACTGACAAATACGCCAACATTTCCCATAGCGCCGATATGAATGTAGACATCTTGTTTTTACGACTGCATAAGACTGTTTATATTACAGCGGGAGGGATACAGTCAATCTGATAGTCTTTAAATAATTCCTTTTTCGAGCAAATTTAAAATTTTATAAGTGTATTTTTTTTTTATTTTTTTATTTGTCTCGGGTCTGGGTGTTTCTATGTATAATATGTATGTATTTACAAACAAAAAGTATATAAGTAGTTTATCAGTCATTCTAGTACCCATAACACAAGCTCAGCTTACTTTGGGGCTAGATGATGTTGTGAAAAGTCCAGCATTATTTATTTATTTTATTTATATTTTTCTAGGCAGTTTCGAGGTGTTACCCGCAATCAGGAATACTTCACTTTTCCGAGATATCAACCAGATCTATCTCTGGGACAATTTTTATCAAAATCCATTCAATAAGATAAGATAATATAATTTATTTCATAAAAATCCATCCTCAAAAATTCGCATTTATAATTATTAGTAGAATATCCCAAAAAAATCATCCGTACGAGATTCAAATTTGCAAACCATGAGCATTTTAATGAGCTGGCAGGTTTTGAATCCAAAATATTTCACCTGTTTTCATTTGATATTGCATTGGCATTCCAGAGAAAATGCATTACTTAGTTATTTTAGACACCAGATGATTGTCATTGAAACAAAAACTATAATCTGTGCGTATCCCGTTCCCGTCACGTTGGGATATCAAAAATGCAATACAGACCAGACTTTAATATCAGGACCATTGTCAATTCGGCTTCCCTCGTTTTCGCTATCGTGTGCACCTAATAATTTTTCAGAATAACTTCCTCGTGTTCAGGCCTTTTAGTTCTTTTTAGTAAGTACGGTATCGATTGGGAAAAGAAAATGGGTTGGTTTGAAATATTTTATTTGTAGTGCAAACGTTTAGGAGTGCATCATTATATAACATTGTGATATTATTGTTGTTTGGTAAAGTTACGAATACGCCGTACGCAGTAAATTGAAGAATTGGTACGACAAACTGCAAATCTGTAAAATAAAATATTGTATATTCAATTAGTTCAATAAAAAAAAACTTAATAATAAATAAATAAAATAATTAAATAATGCTGGACATTTCACACAGCATCATCTAGCCCCAAACTAAGCAAAGCTTGTGCTATAGGAACCATATAACTGATATACTTTTTGTTTGTAAATATAAACATACTATACATAGAAACACCCAGACCCGAGATAAATATTTGCAGATTATACTAACATTTATCCCGCGGCGGGGATCGAACCCGCAACCATCTGCGTCCCAAGCGGGCTTTCACCCACTGCACCACAGAGGTCGTCAATAATCAAAGTTACTCACGCTGCTAAACGTATCCAAATTCATAGTTACATAGCCTCTGGCAGAGAACGTCAACGGTTTTTGCGCCCGTATCAGAAAAATATGAAGGATCCTTTTCATGCCCTGATCCGCGTAGGGCCAATCAGCGAAATATATCGCCTTTTCCAACTTTAAACTCTGAAAAATTAGGGTAAGCAATAAAATTCGTGCTTCGTGCTCAAAACAAAGAATTTTGCGATCTCTGTATTTGAACAGGTTCAATATTATGCATCCTTGCCAAGTTGGCAGGCGTTGCCAAACGTTTACGTAGCTGCAGTCGTTTACCCTCTAAATGCAAATGTTAACTTTAATCTAGCCATGTGCAAAACATATCTCCTAATTGAAAAGATATATACATATCTTTTCACCGCTGGGAAGTATATCTATCTTTTAGTTCAGTAGTTCAGTCTTTCGGTAGGTATGTAAAATTTTTTCTTTAACTTTTGTAATTTCTACAACAATAAACACATTTCATAAATATAACGGACAGTTCGATGTTAACATCGATTTTTTCTAATATCGATCATCCCTAATTCGTTCGACTCGCTCGCTGAACTACGGAACTAGATTGATAAGAATGCTTCTATCGTTCGAGCTCAGACTAAACTACTGAACTATAAGATTGATAAGATTGGAATATATCACATATCACCTATCTTGTCTCTTGTCTGTGTCTGCTTCTTTCTATCAATCTCGCTCTGAACTACGGATAAGAAGACGGATTGATAAGATTGGAATATATCACATATCACCTATCTTGTCTCTTGTCTGTGTCTGCTTCTTTCTATCAATCTCGCTCTGAACTACGGATAAGAAGACGGATAAGAAGATATGATTGGATTGAAATTGAACTAGAGATAGATGAACTATACGCAAAAGAAGTAGTCCAATTGGACTAATCACTCCGGATATACACATCGCTACTTTAATCCCATAGACATGTTTTCAAAACAAATGAAAATAAATATCGGTAGCTTTTTCGTTTTCCTCCAGGGTAGGCATTTCTTACATTAGATATTATTATCAAAATAAAAACAAGCATTAAAATTAGCATAATAAAAACAATGAGATCAAAGAAAAAACTAAGTAAAATTATAAGTGCTTACATGATCTATCAATAGTTGTCCAATAATGCACTGCACAAACACTTCAACCAGTAAAGAAAGGAAGAAAGAAGCGTATCGCATTCGTAAATACAAGTTGTCTACCACCTGTAAAGTCAAAAGAGGAATTATTATTAGGACCAATTTGATCTTAATTAATTCTATCTATCTATCTATCTAATGAGCCCACATCCACCCACTGCTGAGTATAGGCCTCCTCATTTTCACGCCACTGCTTCCGGTCCTGTTAATTAATTAATTACTTTTTAGAAATTAATATATATTTTTTAGGAATGATAGTCATATAAGACGAGTGATGAGTATGAATGTGGATGGATATACCGGTAGGGGTAGGCCTAAGAAAAGATGTATGGACTGTGATTGCGGATATGTTTGTGATAGGAGTGAGTTCTGATATGACGGGTGATAGAGGGAAATGGAAGAGTGAAACATGTTGTGCCGACCCCACTTAGTGGGATAAGGGAAAGAAGAAACGTAAACAGGTTCACGACTGTATCCCCAAGGCACGGTAGACATTCTCTCAGATCTTTTTTTAGTGTTACTTATTCCAGATCCTCTGAAGATGTCTAGGTTGTAGGGACATGTCCAAGCACATATTTGATACATGCCTACATCTTACAAAAGTTAGTATTCCATACGTGACAGGTTGCAAGCCCATCGCCGCCTATAAGAAAACTAACTGGTTTTATATAAGTATAGAAGAAGAGTTTACTATACTACATTTTCTTACCGTAGCAGTTAATATGGTCAAGCAAATGAATACAGAGCCGAACGTATAGGTAAGGAGAAACCCGTCTCCTAAAACATCGTCTAAATCTGCAACTATTCTGCGGAAAAGGTATTTTAATATTATAATGAATGGTAAACTCTACATTATTTTATGATATTAATTTTTTTATTTTAATTTTTTTTAAACTGTATATTTGTAATTTATATTTTTTGTTATAGTGTTAAACCACACTTAGGTATTTCATTGAGAAATTAAAAGTCTTATCAAAATTTTCGATATACGTACTCTGCCAAAAACTGGTGTCTTTTTATAATGAGCTTAAGTTTCTTTCTAATTCTATCGTGGGTGTGTTTCTCATTCCTGCTACTCATAAGCATCAAGACCTCTTCAGTTGTAACAACATCCTCCATCATACTCCCAAGTATCTTAAGCTCCATACAGATGTATCTTGTAAACGCTATATGTATCATGTTTGCGAATACGTATATGAAAATAACAACAGTCGTCATGAGACTCTCCCAGGCATAAGCTGCATAATACCACTTCACTTTGTCAAAAGGGTACCATCCATCGAACGGGTACAGATACTGAGCATCATTGTGAGCAACCTTTTCTTCATACACAGATATTATTTTAGGAAACATGATCACGATTAGCACTAAAATAATCGTATAGTAGTATTGAAATCGAGCTATCAATCGAGATGTTTTTGTATATCTCTCCAATATAGCTTTATGTTGTTTTGTATCAGCGATTATATTCCATAAATCGATTTTGAAATGATTCAGCACAGTTTTGTAGACACCTCGACGTGATTGCATTTTTGAATATTTTATCAGAATCATCAAACATACCGCCAAGTTCGGTGCAATATTTACAATTTCAAACCAATCTTGGAACTTGGTGACACATAATGATATAAATAATTGTGCAGAAGTGATTAGCACGAAGATGTAAGTGAGGTTGTAACAGTATATAGATAGCTTGGGTTTTCCGATGAAAGGGTAAACGAAAACTTTGTAACCAACATTGGTGACAAAATCCACTTCGTATAAGAACTCGGCTTTCAATGTTTTATAGTTTTTGTTTGACATAATGATGATAGCTTAACCTTAGAATATATTTTTGGCTCTGTTCGTAAGAATGAGCATTTTATAGTATTGTTAAGACCTGAAAACTTTTACAACCATACGATAATGTTTATGATTGAGTTCGTATGAGATAGTGACCACGTCAGGTGGTAGAGACCTCCTGTTATCACCAAGCCTTCTGTCCTGCTTCAAGCTCATTTTTTAATGCCATTATAACATGGCAAGAAAAATTAAGACCTGTTAAAATTCATATTAGTCTGTCTATTATCAGAAGCGTGTTGATTTAGTGATTCAGTGTAAATATAAAAAAAAAACAAATTCATGACGGCAAGGTCTCTTTAAAGACCTTAAAGCATACACTCAATAAGAACCACATACCTACTTTGAACTAAATCTTACCCTTTACAATTTATGTCGTAAAATATAAAGAAGTCCACGTCAATCAGAGCATTGAAATGCGATTATTACTAATCGTTTTGTAAATTATAGGAACTTATTCACTGTACCTTTTAATTATATAATCAAAGAACTTGATAGATCAAATAATTGAACTACTTAGAACAATGTTCTTCCTGTATAATATTATTGGTTTTTTAAAGTTCAGCCCCATCATTTTCATATTAGCTTGAGTATGTAAAGATCTGGTATCTGTCTCTATCAGGCGGCAATTAACTTATCTATATAATATATATATAATAATATAAGAACATATTAGATACAACTTTTAAAAATGTTAGCATAAGTAGCAATCCATACTATCCATATTAACTTATACTTACTTAATATTATAAATGTGAAAGTAGCTCTGTCTGTCTGTCTGTCTGTTTGTTACCTTTTCACGCTAAATCTACTGAACAGATTAGGCTAAAAATGGGCATGGTTAATGGTTGTATCCCAGTGAAGGACAAGTTACATTTTATCCCTAAAAAATTAAAAAAAACCGAGGGACCGCAGGACCGCGGGAGCGAATTGTAAGGTCATGAAAGTAGCATGTAATACTATCCTATCAGTTAAGGTAAAATAAATACTGCATTATAGCTTTTATTTTATAGTTTAGTTTAGTTTAGTTCTAGTACTTAAGAAACTACTAAGGTACAAAGTTTTTGAAATATCCCTCATGGTTTCATAACCACTTTGGCCATATTTGTGTTTTAACAGATTATAATTTCACCCTACACCATTGAAATGATTAATTTCGACCACCATTCTCCCGATACTGGTATTCACTATGCCAATATTTAATTCCTTATACCCAAAGGGAATCAGAAAGCCATAGAAGACCCATATTAGCATGGAGTGGATGACATACACTGAATTAATCCATATTAGTCATGCATCAAAGAGCTCCAAACGGCATGGCTGAGCCCCTTGCGTGCCCCTTGCACAATAAAATTTAGCTTCAGTATTGTTAGTAACATCAACTAGTAATTTGTCTTGCTTCCTTGTAAGTTCTTCTCTCCTGGTACTTTTTGATTTCAAGCCAGATAGTTGATAAAGCATATTATATTACAAAGAGATACAAGCTTCAATAATCATCTTCCTCATTTCTACTTCTACAAACCAATCGAAAATAAAACTCTTAAATAAAACTCTATAAACTTATGTATACTGTGCCCCCTGTGCTTTAGATTTGAACAATGGCAGCCAAATTATAAAGCAATCGCAACTCTCAAGATCTCCTTGACCTATTTCGATGTGCTTAAAGACTCTTGATTGCTTAGGGGGATTTAACTTTATGTCTATTGTCGTTGGGTTAGAATTTGGTTGAATGTAAAAAGGGGGATGGATTATACCGTGTGGAGATGATAGTGGAATTGGATACAATCTGATTTATAGTAATACACATTGGCTCTTACTAATAAACGTAGTGTAAAGTTATTCCTCGGAATAAAATAGGAATAACCATACATTTTGACAGTTTACACTCAGGAATAACTTTATACCACGTTTATTAGTAAGGCCGATTATGTATAGGCACCGTAGCTTAATAAGTTTAAGCTTTGAGTAGATTTTTCTAGGAACACTGAAAACTTCTTGATGCTCTTTATTACTGCATTATTTGTGTAGATAAAAGTTTCTGCGAATTCTAGTAAACTTTTCCGTAAGTCTATTTTTGTAAGCCATTTCGTGTAACGTAAACAACAAAAGATTTCGTATACTTAAAGGTCTTGATTTATTTATCCATGTTCAAAATTGGATAAAAACAAAAATATTACCTCGTTACGATTCAATCAGGCGCACCAAATGTTCATTCAAATGAGAATCCAAAAACGCATTCGTCTTTAAATTGTGTTCATTTGTGGAATGTGTTTGAAAATCTTTATAAATGCGGACTACTCTCTCGGCTTTATCTACCAGTATAACCTGATCCCCCATCATCTGAGGGAATTGAGGTAGACCAACCGAGAATTTCGCCTGGTCGTGGATCAAAATATAGTGGTAACGATATACTCTGGTCGTCTGAATTCTTTATGTGTGTTCTTTATTCACATGAAATGGAATACGGTTCCATATCGATGGTGGGTATCTAGATAGAGAAGATAAAACTTCTATTTACCTAGCGTAAAAAAAAACTATTATTGTTGAATATTATCTAAAAAGAAGCTAAATAAAGGTGAGAAAAATTACAGATAGCTATTGCATGTATGACTTGCATGTATGTTTACGGTTAACGGCCCGATGATCAAAAGTCAAAACCCCTAAAAACTTAGGCACTTTTTTTACTTTTTTCAACAAGATTTGCGCCCGCACCGCGACGCCGCCCCGACTTTTCTGTTAGCGACCTGCCTTACAATACTGAATATGTACTTACGTCAAATACCCTAATAATGTAACACCGATGAAGTTTGCAATTCTGAATGTTGTGCTATTCTTTAATTTTTTCAAATTATTAATATCAAGTTGGTATCCCAACTCCATCCATCCAATCGCAGTTAATTGATTCAGGCGTGATTTCACACAAATCTTCAGATAATTATTTATGTTTATGCTTAAATCTTCTTCTTTCGTGAGTTCTTGAGTGGAGACTGCGACTCGGCAAACGTAGTGTAGGACGCCCTCCGGCCAGGTGGAGTGACGATCTGCGAAAGGCTGCCGGTAGAAACCGGATGCGTCGAGCTGAGGACAGGGCGCAATGGCGCGCACTAGGGGAGGCCTATGTCCAGCAGTGGACTGCCATAGGCTGATGATGATGATGATGATGATGATGCTTAAATCAATAAAATTAGATTAGAATAATAGTTTTTATTGCCAAAAAGAGAACACAAGATAACAATATAGATAAAACATACATAAAATTATTAACAAAAACAATATTACAGTTAATGGCGACCATTTCATTGTTAATTGGTTAGTTGGTTCATACTTTTTGTGCTATTGTCTGTTCGTGATATCACTTTTTATCAGGTCCAGTCTGAAAATCAGCGTTACTGTGTGCCTTCGGGCATGGAGTTACAATAAGCTGAGACTGGACCTTTTTAAAAAGTAAATCTTTGACCGAGTGGTGGCCAAGATCGGACCACCGGAATCGAGGTCGTCCGAGAGCACGTTGGGTCGACGACATAGTGAAGGTCGTCGGAAATGTTTGGACGCGAGAGGCGCAAGATAGAGGAGACTCGCATAAAAGAAGGGAGGCCTATACCCAGCAGTGGGTGTTACCAGGCTGAGATGATGATGATGATGATGATGATGGACCTTTTTGGCTCACTACAGCACACAGACCACTGTTGCACCCACCTATATAGGTGCCCGACTACTTGTATTAGGTGGTATTAGTTACACACTGTAACAATTTTGTTCATTTATTATTTTTTCTTTTTTCTAGTTTATTTTTACCTATGCACCTACCTACTTGTTACTTGTCTTTGTTGAAATGTTATGTGTGTCAAATAAATATTTATCTATCTATCTAAGTTAAGATACATTTTCAAAGAGTACAGCTCTATAAGCTTCCATACAAACAGGCAAAGAATATCCACTCACTGGTTATAAGGCAGCTCCAACAATAGGTATTCAGTCGAAGAGGTCTCACACGTCAAATTTCACATTCTGAATAGATCCACCCTCCCAGGAATCTTTATAAATAGTTGTCTGAAGATCGTGCTTAATTTGATGGAAATTGAGTGCGTTCCACGAAGTAAACGGATTGGGAACCTTTAATTTCATTGGGCTTTGTGATTTAATGAACTCTCGAATTATTTGAAAATGGAACTATAGTGACATCAGTAATTTGAATGCCTACATTAAATACTTTACTATAAGTTCGTATGATTGATTTATTACTCAAGTTGTGCCATTAACTAATACGAGGTTACTTTAATGGTTAGTTAAATGTGTCCATCATGGCTTTAGCAATCTTGTTCGATTGCTATTAGTTTAAAACTAGTATTAATGTATAAGAGGCTCTTACAGGCTAATTCATTTTACGCTTACAGCATTTTTTTTAATACTTATAACACCATTATCGAAACATTCGACATGCTGAACCTAAACAAAAAAACATACATTATTTAAAATATAAGCATACAAAAATAGATACATTTATGTCATAAATTGCAAAATATATTTCCAAACTATAACTGCTTAATTCGCGTCTCGTGCCCGCCATGCTTCGGTAGCGTAAGGGAAAATTGTAAAATTGCAAAATTGCCATCGTTACTCATAGCACCTCATTAAACTTTCATTGATACTGTACCGCGCCTCGGGGATACAGTCGAAATCCATGTTTATACTATTCGAAACTGTTGTAGGACAGTTTAAGGTGCATTTACACGATGCGGTTTCAACCCATACGATATCGTAATGCACGGCAATTTTTCACGTGTACATGCGATGCGATTTGTCATAGTTAGCGCGACACTCGTCGGCTTAACAAATCGTACGAAAAATCGCATCGTGTAAAAGCACCCTTAGTTTTCACGGCCCATAGATATTTTACTGGTTTTTTGTTTAGTAAGTACAAATAACTTCGTACGAAAGGTTAAAATTTTAGTCATTTTTATATTTTGGTTCAAATCATTATGAAAAAAGCTCTCTGTTGATTTTTTTGTGAGTGTGAAATTTTAAAAGTGTCAAAGCAAATTATAGATGCAAATACATCAAACTATTAATTTAATTATCAAGAGCATTTTTAAGCTGTCTAGAGTGCTCTGAGTCTCCATTTAAATACCTAAAATATTCCTACGTTTTCACTTTTGCTTCTTAATTAAAACTGAATTCACAAAAGCACGAACTGTCTCATTAAATATGAAAAAAATATCATGACTGAAATATTGAAGCACCCTTGCAAAGAAACAAACTAATTTTCAGCTTTATTTACTCTTCAAGTGTACTTTCTGTAATGCCTAGGTCTTCATTACTGGCTGTTTTATTTATAGACCGGGAGACTGTCAAAGATTTAATAGTCGAGTAACATCAGGTAGATACTAATTTTTTTTTAATATGTCGTCCCACAGCTGGGCAAAGGTCTCCCCCAAACTCTTCCATCGGTCTCTATCCGCCGCCACAAATACTCATACAAAAGTTGTATCGTAATTAACTTTTAAAGGCTTGTAATCTGTGCTTGTATGAATGAATGAATTAACACTTTATTGTACACCAATATATAACAAAACACCACATAAATAAAACACGTAAATAAAATTTGTGCAATGGGCGGCCTTATCGCTGAAAGCGATTTCTTCCAGGCAACCTTTGGATGGAAAATAAACCAAAGAAGCATACAAAAAGAACGGTAGTGCACAGAAGTTTCATTTAGAGGGAAACAAAGCTGGAAAAAGTATTTAAATAATCCTAATACATGTAATACAAATTGTAATGCTTAACGTGCTTTAAATCTAGACTTACTTCTTATACATCCAAAATATATTATTTAAAATGAGAAGGCTAATATTAAAATACAATAAAATAGCCTACTAAAACAGGAACTTGTTTCAAGGCGAAAAAATAATCATAAAAGTATTCCAACTTCAGAGCAAGTTCACTATAATGGAGCTTCTTACACCAGAAAATGTAAGAGAAGCGATTATAAACTACAGCTAAACTAAGACTTAACAAGTCTTAGTTGAGCTGTAGTTTGTAATCGCCAGTAGATAAGGCTCATAAGTGCCCACTGGACTATCATGAAGTCTTATTTCTTACGGCCAGCTCCCAGACTATAAGGTCTTCATTACAGACTGTTTTAATTAGTAGAATACGAATACTCATCGCTCGTCGGAGCTTGAAACTTGAACATGCCGAGTCTCTTTGGGGTACGTAAGAAACTACTTAGTGAGTTTGTTTACAACGAGATAAAAAACAGAGTGTTTCTCTGTAAATTGTTACTGCTTGTAATGTAAATAATGAATGAAAAACTTTGAGATAGCTTATTTAAAGGAACAGTATTACAAATCTGGATAACAAATAAATCTACATTTAAATTGCATCGTCGAATAGATTAGAATCTAAGTGAGAAGTGTTCATTCTATCATCATCATTTACGGCCATTTTCATTCCACTGCGTTGGCCTTTTCGTCGTTTACGCCAAACAATTTACTTCTAAAGAAAAGAGTGCGAAAAATAGTCCAGGCGGATTGATTATTTGTAGGTACCTTACCTATAAGGAACCGAGATAACATTCAATGCGGCCTTTTTCATCCCACAGCTGGGCTAGGCCTCTCATCGTTTACGCCAACACTACCTACCTGTCCCAATCTTGTTCATTCTATTTTGATATTTTCTGGTATGGCTTCCCCACTCGTGGCTCAGTTTTTACTGTATCTATACCTGCTTCACATTAAATTTTTAATCTTTAATCGAATAATCCATACTTCTACACTAATCTCTATATATAAAAATGAATCCCCATATCCCGTGGTCACGGCATCACGCGTGAACGGCTGGACCGATTTCACTAATTTTTTTTTGTTGTGTTTGTTATTGTCAGGAGAAGGTTCTTATGACAGAATAAAACTATATAATTATTCATGGAGGGCGTGAAATAAGGGTTGAAAGTTTGTATGGGGAATTGGTAATTCCAGTTAAATGCAATAGATGGCGTTGCTAATGAGTATGTTATTTCGCAGACGAAGTCGCGGGTACCAGCTAGTAATATTATAAATGTGAAAGTAACTGTCTGTCTGTCTGTTTGTTACGCTTTCACGCCCAAACCGCTGAACAGATTAAGCTGAAATTTGGCATAGTTAAAGGTTGTATCCCAGGGAAGGTCATAGGCTACTTTTTACCCCGAATAAATGAAAAAATCCCGAGGGACCGCGGGTCACACCGCGAGCGCAGCTAGTATCTAATAATCGAATGAATCATAATAATCGAAATTGATATTTTTAAAATGGAAGGCTGAACGCAAAACTTGAACTCACAGCGCAGCGCAGAGTTTTTATTTTGATTAAATTGTTTCATATTATTTTGTTCCTCTATTAAAACAACATCGTTATCGTGTATTGTCTTGAGTAATAGCATTGACTGAGCGACAGATTGCTAACATTACAGTAACGAATTGCTGTAGACGGAGGTGAATGAACCATACCATACTTATGGTTACTTTAACGGACAATTGCGGTAGATTTATGAATATTATGTTAGTCGATTTGTTATTTTTTATCTTTTTTTCACTTGATCTGTTTTGACGAATGCATTTTGGAAGTGATCGTTTTAAAATGTACTTACCTATATTTATTATCAGTATAGATGATATTATTGACTATATAATGAGTTATGGGTCCATATCATAGATAGGAAGTTTCGTAGACTTATCCACTACAAAATCTACATAATGTATGAATAAAACAGAATTAATCTTCTAGAACATTGCATGGCGTAGATACAAGTTTCGTAGACACTCTACGATCGTAGACTGACCGCTACGAATAAGGCATCTTCAATTTTCTTGTCCGAAAATGTATGATAGGTGGTCCCATCTAAT
The DNA here is from genome assembly GCA_951394285.1 of Epirrhoe tristata. Classification (NCBI taxonomy): domain Eukaryota; kingdom Metazoa; phylum Arthropoda; class Insecta; order Lepidoptera; family Geometridae; genus Epirrhoe; species Epirrhoe tristata. The sequence continues at coordinate 7,160,537 of OX596145.1, forward strand.
ATATAAAATTCTCGTGTCATAGTTTTCGTTGCCATACTCCTCCGAAACGGCTAGACCGATTTTGATGAAATTTTTTTGTGCTTATCCGGTATCTATGAGAATCGGCCAACATCTATTTTTCATCCCCCTAAATGTTAGGGGTAGTCCACCCTTAAATTTATTTTTTTATTTTTTAGACAAAATTTTTAATTTCTATTTTTTTATGATACAACATACAAAAATAAATACAATCCTCAATTTTAATAGCGATATAATGGAAAAACAACGTTTGCCGCGGGTCAGCTAGTATAATATAAATTCCTAACTATCAATAATAAGTTATTATTGATAGTTCATTTTGCAGTCTTTGCGACTTTGCGTTAAAGAAAATAGTCGCTCAACGATGTTTGCTGCTCACATCTTACTTATCGCCGGTAGGATACCTAAAACAAGTAATAAATCTTAAAGTGAAAATATTTTACTGCCAAAAACGGCAACTATGCGATAAATAAAGTGAGAGGAAACAATAAATTGATATCGCCTCGGCACACAGGCGTCTCAATAAAGAAACTATGCTTGGAATGCTGTCAAAAAGCCATATAATAATTAATTGCTTGAGGTTGCACTATCTCCCGTAAAAGCTGGACAGACAGGGGTGGTACTATGAAGCATTGAAAAGCGGTATCGTTTTTTCAAACAATAATTCTGACAATTAAAAGCTTCATCTAAGAAAATATAGATAGATTATGTGAATGCGGATATGTGATAAAGGAATGAGTAGTATACCCAAGAGCAGGATGATGATGACTATTATAGCTACATGTTTCATTGCACCTAGAAGAATTTTGTTAGGTTTAACTAGCCAATACACAGATCTGAGAAAATATCTTAAATAAATAAGAATTTTATTGAGGAAAAACACACAGTTTACACACACACACACACACAGTTTCACAGTGTTACATGAAATAATTTTATTATACGCTAAGTTTCTATAGTAATGTCCTACAATCGGCGGTCTTATCGATCAAGGCGATTTCTTTCAGACAACCTTATACTTATACTAAGTAATACTAAAGCTAGGTAAGTACTAAGGTACTAAGGCTAGGGTAAGACAACAGACTATGAAGTCTAGTCTTCCGCGTCTTCATTAAGTCGATATTATGTCAGTGGATATTGCCATTATCAAAGATATTTTCTTAGTGATAATGTAAGTGCTTCAGTAAAATTGACGGTTCTTGCTCGTCAGTTATACCTTCATTTTGATCGCTTCATAGAAACTTATATAAACTACTAGCTGACCCGCGCAACTTCGTCTGCGCATTATTAGGATGCAAGTAAAAATCATTTACCATGCAAAATGAGAAAAAAACAAAAAAATCTGCAATGCAAGAACATAGCAAAAAGTGGCGGTCACCCATCATCTTTATGACCTCGCCCAGGGTCGCTGAACTTTTTTCCCCATACAAACTTGCAACCCTTATTTTCACGCCCCCTTATAAATATTTAAAGAAAAAAGTAGCCTATGTCCGTCCCTGGGGTATAATCTTTATCCATGCCAAATTTCAGCTCAATCTGTTCAGAGGTTTGGGCGTGAAAGCGTAACAAACAGACAGACAGACAGACAGACAGACAGACAGAGTAACTTTCAGATTTATAATATTAGTATGGATGACTCGGGTTAAGAATATGACATGTCTGTGGTTTGAGAGTAGCTCTTTCACAAAATTTATCGTGGAATTATTATTGAAAAGCTCCCTCTGAACGGGACAAATTGTCGGTTGCTACAGGCGACTGGACAAGGATGGGTTTAGTGGTAACATTGTAGATAATAAAGAAAACAATGTCTAAACTTTTGTATGAAAAATATTTAGGAAAGAAGCAATATTGGTGGTGCTTATGCCGCCTTTTAGAGCTTACTACGAGTATAATACAAGTGTCTAATTCACGCTCAGAATGGATAATTGTTGAAACTATGAATTGATTATAGATTACAGTTTTACAATGAAATATTTTTATTCTTATTTTCATGTATGTCTAAGCACTTTTTATTTCCAAAAAATAATTAATTAATAAATAATGCTGGACTTTTTCACACAGTATCATCTATCCCCAAAGTAAGCAGAGCTTGTATTATGGGCACTACATGACTGATATACTACTTAATATATACTTTTTGGGTCTGCCGCGGGGATCGAACCCGCAACCTTTTGCGTCGCAGGCGGTCATTAATAATGACCAAACGGTTCTTAATAAAAAAATCACAATATTTATGTGGAAGCTACAAGAGTTTAAATTGATTTTCTAATCTATATTGTATCTCTTGTAAATAAATAAAAATAACAGAAAACAAAACTAATAAACTGAGCCCCATCGCAACATACATTAATTAAGCAAAATATGCGTGGTCGAACATCCCCTTCATTAAATCATATTTGATATACCTGTACACTTTACAGTAGTGTACAGCACCCCAATCAAAGTCCGGCAGAACAATAACGTGTGGCCATCCTTCTCGGAAAATTCAATAAAGTAGGGTGGCCTTGTCGACCCGTCATCCAGAAACTTTCGAATCGCCGACAGCCGTCGGTCCGAGGGGTCTTTTGTCCACAAAATTGCCTTATTTCGTGGTCTACCTAATAAGGGTTTACTATTCGATGTAGTAATTGAGTATCTTTGTAGTCTTTGATGTCGTCTGCATATTGCCATGTTTGATTCGGCTCGTTTGATCCAAAGCAAACTGTTTTCGATCAGAATTGTCAATTTATTTGGAAAACTAGTTTTCATTGTGTTTTTGATTGTATTCGTTTTGAGCACGTTTGGTTTCTGTGTTCGATTTGATATCTTCATGAACTCTTTTCATCCATCAATACTCTTTTCATCAAAAATGAATGTAGCTGAATAGTTCAACACATAAATGAACAGAGTAAATTGTTTTGCGTTTGAAAAATTTATAATTTGTAAAGTTTAGTAACTTTCATAGAATGGTAACATCATTTGGAGTGGAAAATGAAAAAGAATAATAATTGAATTATAATTATTAATTGGTTTTTTTTTTAATTTTGTTTCATAATTATTATTAAAATTAAAAATTCCTCTGCATAAGTAATTTCTGTCACATTGCATTAGATTGGTCAATAGCTTTATAAATTTTTACCTATGTAGTAAGTATAACTAAAACCGCGGTTGAAACCTAGTTGAATGATAATCAGCCCCACCCGCTAGCCACAAGCAAATACAGTTAAATGTAAATTTGATGCTATCGAATATTTATTGGATCAAATACGTAATTAGATATCCTTCTTGTCGGTCCATTGGGAAATACTATCACTGGATTGACGGCGTGACAAGCATGAATTATAATGTGATTAAAATTGAATTGATTTATTTATTACCATCGAAGTCTGTAATGTAAAAATACATAGGCAGAATATTTTATTACGAGTATTTATAAGGTACAATCATACTTGGACCAAAATGGCGACATTTTAGAAAAGGGGTATAAGGGTGGTCGCAGACTTATCCGCGCCGAACTGTCAATTCAATAGAAGAAATGCTGAGACGTCTGAAGCCAGCCGCATTTTCTGACGTCATCAGCATTTTTTGTATAGAAAAATGACTGCGGCGCGTACGGCGCGGCCATATGTGCGATCAGGTTAAAATACTCTAAACTGACGCCAGTATAAAAGTACAGAGAGTGAATGAGGCGAAATATATACATACATACATACATCAAGATTGTAGCAAGTAGAATATAATTTATTTTTATAATAATTTGTCAAAATTGAACATCAAACATCAAAAGGGTTACTACCACTTTATTAGTGTAACTATTCAAAATTTTCTATCATAATTGGACCCTGAAGGGCCTAGCCTAATTAGGGATCGTATTGGCCTTCCAATGTATTGTAACTGACCAGTGACACACGGGCGCAGAGAATCAACTATATTTATAATATCAAATAATAGCTACGATTGATTTACTCCTCATCAAAATCCGAAATGTAATTGAATATGCGTAATACAAACATACGACGTATGCCTACTTACCTATGTATTGCTAAAATTATCTCTTTTTGGATTTGTCATAACAAAATTATCAAGACAATCCTTAAAGAGTAATAAAACAATTTATGAACAAAAACTAAAATTATCTTTGATCAGAATTCGATGAGAACTTTTGTTGCAGTATAGCACACCCAACACTGAATATCAAAAGGAGCATCGTCAGCCAGAAGCATTGTTCAGGGATTTGGTTCTGATATAATCCGAGGGGTTCACACCTACCTGCAAATCCTTTGCTAATGAACAGGGGCCAGTGACTCAAGTGGGCATTTTGATGAAATTGTCACGGATATTGCTGAGATGAAATTTTGGATTCGCAATCTTCTATTGCCGAATAAGTGGTGGAAATGTAATTGTTTATCGAATTTTTTCTCATTTCTATACTTCAATACTTCGATAAAATTACTCACAGGTTAAAATATTTATGTCTGAAGTACCCAAGCAACCATCTTTTAAAACCCTTTTTAAATTTTGTTAAAAAATGATCTTTCAAGATTAAATTAATTTTTTGATTACTAAACTCTTTGCTGCTTATTATAAAACCTTGGTTGAACCCCATGTTGACACATTCAAAACAAAACTATTACCACAAAAAAGCGTTCTATGTACGAGTATTTAAAGATCGTTTTTCTAGGAACAGTTTTTTAGTTAGACTTGGTCTAAAGTCGGCTCATTTTCTTCTAATAAGCTCCTCTGTCTTTCCATTGCAGGAAAATTTAATGATACATGCTATAAAAATATACACAGCAGCTGCTTCAGTTAGTTACTCAATCAGAAGGGTTGCCTTGGTGGTTTCCCTATCGTTACGCAAAAACCTTTACAAACGCCTCTAATATTTACAACCGGACCCAAAGCCGCAAAAAACAAATTACCTTTTAAATACCTTAGAACTCGTAACATTTAGCGTAATGAGATCCAACATAAACAAGAGTCTCAGCCGAGTTTAGGAATGCGCTGGGTAGTACGGAACCCAAATTGTACAGGTCGACTCATGAGCGAATTCCGCAGACAGTAATAAAATAAGCTGGCTTTTTGGAACGAAGTTCCTTTTCAGACGGTATCGGATGGGGGCTAAACGAAAAAAAAGGGTTAGATTTTACCGTCACGACACATTGTCATGTATATTAGGTTAGTACGGAAGAGCGTTTCTAGGATTTTAATAATTAATTTATTTGACAAAATGCCACAGTCAAATTTGAAACTTTGTTCCAACCGAGTGTTCCACGACACTCACGTACTTTTTTATTGTACTTATTATCCTAAAAGATGCACCATGAGTTTTTTAATGCCTCACTTTAGATGTCGGATGTGGTGATGTGGTAAAATTCTAAAAATAAAGTGAATCTGATTTGATATCAAACCTTATTTGTTATAAAAATATTAAATAAAACAATTAAAATATCAGTTAAAAACTATAACATAAAAGTTATATTAAGAGTTGAAAGAAGCACTAAAAATCTTTAACTCGCCTTGATAAGGGCTCAAGGCGCACAATGATTGATTGACACTAGTCAAATAGGTCATAGTGCAAAATGCGCTCTGTATATCACAATACATTACAAGTGGTCATCGCTGTGTCAGTAAATAATAACCGTCCCTACTGTGTCGTACTGTACTTTATTGAGTGAGTTATTTAATACCGACCACGTGCATTTTTGGTTATTATTATTGAGGCTTACACAAGCTCCCTTAATCCAATGAACTCTCATTAGATGGCGTTTCGAGCGTAACTTTATTTGCTCCTAGCTTTGCTCGAAGCCTTATGATACCCTTAATAGCACGAACAGATATGCTATGCTTTCGAAAGATAACATAATTATTAAAAATTGCTTTCGGAAAATTGTATTGCGGAAGATGTTTTTTTCATTACGAATAATTTACTGGATAATTTTATTGGGGTTCATGGCTGTACTTTAGTTAGAAGTTATATAACTTTTTGTACATTACAACGGAACCATATAATAAAGTGATTTTATAAGCAGCGCTGTTCATTCATTATTATTAAGGTCGGTCTCATAATTATACGATATTCAAAATGATTTACAAATTGTTTCATGACATTTATCTCTTAAGCGGGATTTACATTACGAAATTAGTGTCATGCATGTTGAACTCAGTTTCACGAAAGTAGTTTCGGTATATGCGAAAGTAATTTCGTAAAAAAAATTGTGTCGTGAAATCCACAGTATTGCAGTAACCATGGCGCCATCAGCATCAAAGCTATATTTTTCTATATTCAATGTAGCTAAAGAGATGCTTATATATAAACTTAAAAAAAGACTATCACGAAAAAAAAGACGTTGGTGGATTCGTTGGTTTGCCATTTTCAACGCTTGAAGCGCGCGCGATGATAAAAATACAGACGTCTGCACAGCGCAGGCGCTTTCGCGACACTAATTTCACGTCGCGTCTACACTATGAAATTAGTTGCATGACATTAATTTCACCAAAAAATCGCGCACCGCACGAAACTCATTTGGATTCATGAAATTAATGCATGCATTACGAAAATATTAAATTACACGTGAAACTGTTGGTAAAACTAATGTCACGAAATTAATTTCATGCCACTAATTTCGTAATGTAAATTCGGCTTTACCTTATTACTTTATATTTTTTAAAAATAATTTGATTCTATTAGTTTACAATCCAAAAACTCAATTTTTGTATGAAATTGTAATCACACACTCTATGAGAAAGGGTTAAAAAATCACTATAAAACAATTGAAAGACAACAAAAGCATAGACACGGAACCAAGAGAAATGAGAATGTAAGAGCGTCGTGTCAAGGACTATTTACAAGTATAAAGCAATCGCAGGATAGCAAGGTGTCGTCTGGGAATTACTTCTAGTGCGGAGCGAACCCTTTCACATCAAAGAGATTTATTACGACGTGTTCAGCTGCAGCTATAAATACTTACTGCAGTTATGGAATTCTATTCTACTCAGAGTAGGTAATTCAAATTTTCATTTTTTTTATTGTATTGCCTTCGAGAGAGTGTTGGAGGAGTTTTCACTGTTGAGCAAAGATATCTCCATCTTTGCTCAACAGTGAAGAAAAATACCCTGGTTGTATTGGTTGGAAAGAGTGTTACGCGCAAATAACAATCAATTTTATTAATAAGCTACAATAATATGTACATCAGTCGATAAAATATTAGTTTCAACAAAATAGAGATCAACATCAAATCAAAACAAAAAAGAGCTGCATAACATTTTCACACAATTATTTTTGAATAGTATCGCGTGCTTACATAGAATAAGTTCATCTAATAGTATAAAATGTTCTTTATACACAACGCTCCATTTACACCTCCAGCAATTTGTTTTGAATCCACGTTCCACGCTACGCAGTTATCTTTTCACTTCAACGGAGCACTTTAAAAGAGATTTACTTTGTTTTCGCTTTTATACTGACAAGGAGTAGATTTGTATGCTTTAGCTAGGTTTTGGAATCAACTTATGGAACAGATAGTTCAGTAATTTAGAATGAATGTAATAAAAATGATGATAGTAGTAAAATTAGTTTAAATCATAGAAAAATCATGTTACTAATGTAAGCATAAGCTTAGGGAGAGCTATACCCAGCAGTGGGTGAAGTGAGGCTAGAATGAACTCAACTTCAAACCGCGACAATAACAAACTAAACCAACAATTGTAAATAACATCGCGTTGAGGCTTTATATCTTTTGTTTCCGTTTTCAAAAAATTCTCCCCATAACATTATGTTGATAGCGGCAATAACGGTTGAAATATTTACGAATATCCTAACAAACGAGGCGCGTGGTGATAAATAGAGCTACCGGATTGACCGTGTCGGATGTTCGGAATAAAGATTAGGCGGTTGAAGAACATTTTTCATTTGACAACGATTCTTCTCCATCTTCTTATCGTGTCGCTAGTTTTCGAACCAGTGTGGTGGAAGAATTTTAAGTGCACCTCAAAGAGGCTCTTTTCGTACACATACATGCCGGTTTCCTCACGATGCTTTCCTTCACCGTTTGAGAGTACTGGCATAGTGCACATAAGTTTGACAACGATCTGAAAATCTCTTGTTTTTGAATGTTTATCTTTTTACAGTAAGCTGTAACTAACTTAAAAGCTTGTCTGACGTTTTCAACTGCTAGTAAATTCCGACTTTAAATAAGGATGAGTAATAAGTATGTGTGTATACGTACAACTTAGACGGTAGGATTTTTTTCGAAATATATAGTTTTAACTTATTTCTAAAGAAACTTGTTTATAAAAACGTGCTGATAATCCATTACTGTTAAAACTTATTTTTATTTCATGCAATTTATTTCTTTTCTCTTTAAATTGATACATGGACTAAATCCCCAGACACAAGCGACCGTGATGTACAGTTTGTTTGGTAAATGCAACATTTTCTAACAACATAGACCGGTGAAGACTGAAATAAAATACAACTTCAGCCATTAAGCTCAAAGGGGAATGGGCAAAGTCAAGTTGTAGCCAGGAACAAATGGCTTTGTTACTTAATCTAACATAACTACATTATAAAAGATTTGGTTAACGGTGAAGGAAAATATCGCGAGGTAACCCGCAGCTTGGTTAGCTCCATAAGGTATTGACGTCGTCTTTCCTGTGGGCCCAGGATGATTAAGCTGAGGACGGTTTAGGTGCTGGGCAAGCCTATTCCATCTCAAAACATGTCCCAGGCACTACAGCGTCTCGTTGAGTGTAAGCTTAGTTTGCCTCCTGACGCTGTATCTATCATCTAATATAGATGTAAAGGCCTAAGTTTATGTTGTTATCAATAACACAACAACAGTTGTTGAATTAAGGAAAAAAATATATATTTTTGATTGACATGTATTTATCTTAACAGCCCACATCCACCCACTGCTGAGTAATATGCCTCCTCATTTTCACGGCACTTTTTCCGAACCTGCGCCAGTCCCGCCATAATATCATCAGACCATCTGGCTGCTGGTCTGCCTGGTGTTCTATGCCCAGTGGCGTAGCTACCTTAGGGCTAGTTGGTGCAGTGCATTGGGGCCCTTAAGCTCATGGGGCCCTCGGACTCTGAGTCAGAACCCCAGAGTCCGGAAGGTTTTGTTCTTAGGAAACTATACTATATATAGTACATAGGTATGATCATTTGGAAAATAAAACAACTGCATTTCGATATTTTTGAAAAAAATTGCATATGTAACTACAGTCAGCCCAGAAAATGACGAATCAAATCGTAAGTTTTTACAAAATTTCTAAATACGTTTACATTTTGCCACACCTGTATATTTTGACTTGAAAAAACCTGTTCAGTTAGGGCCTCAGTTTATTTTGCACCAGGGCCCTTGGCTACCTAGCAACGCCACTGTCTATGACCATGTGTTCTAATATGACTATGATTGACATATTTCGTAAATGTTGTTTGGCCCTTCCTTGTTTATTTCACGTCAAGAACGTTCAAGAAGCCAAATCAAAAGTGCACAAATGTTACATGAAAAGCAAAACATTTTTACACCAGCTATTCCCACCTTGTCTATCTAGAGTGGAGCCCAGACTGTCCGCTAACCGTCATGTTTATGACTTCTATAGGGAAATACTCGAATTGCTAAATGAAAAAACTTTTATTCGTAGGTGCGATATTAGGTGTGTTTTCATATTTTCGTATTTTCTCGCTGTTTCGATGGCTTTTTTACGTTTATGCCCTCGTAAAGTAGTGCGACAATGTAACCACAATGTGTTTATGTTGTTACACAGAATAAAGATGCCGTATTGGATTTTAAATAACAGTAGTGATGCTACAGTATTATTTTCAATTTTATAAATATTTTTAGGGTTTATTCTGTTTAATGTTTATTACAAAATGTACCTAATGTCAATTGATGTCTAGCTACCATAATATGACCAGTCAAGTGATCAATTACTCAATAATAATATACCAATCACATGAAATCTATTTTCAGTCGTCGACCTTGCATCAAACTTAGTAAAAAAAAATGTATCAAAAGTTTTAACTGTAAAACACTCAAATGAGAGTAACGTTACAAAATTGAAACTCAACTTTTTAAATTTAAAACAGGATCAAGTAAATAAAAAAAAAAAAAGTATTTTTAGTCTTCTTGGCGGGGCACTACCCATAGATACAGTATCTTTACTGTATCAAACAATACCGTGCCCGTGTCAATATGTTTACGGTACATGTTGTATGAAATTTTCAATGTAACGATCGTGCGGTATTTATTGGCGAAGCATGATGCTGTGTAGATAAGCGGGTTTATGTTTCATATATTTTTTATAGCGCTGTTTTATGATTTTCACGAAATTATTGGTAACGTCCACTCATTCATGTTTTGTGACTTTCATTTTCGATGATGATGTTGACAAAGGCCTCTATGAAGTTAAACTCTATCGGCCTTACTAATAAACGTGGTATAAAGTTATTCCTGAGTGTAAACTGTCAAAATGTATGGTTATTCCTATTTTATTCAGAGAAATAACTTTACACCACGATTACTATTAAGACGCTATGATTTTTGGTTAGTCGAAGGACTAATAAATATCTTCGATTTTTTTCTTCGTATCTTCTGTATTATAAGTATTATCACAGAAGTAGTAGTATCAAGCAGCAAGAAGACATTCTTTTATATCATAATTAAAGCATTAAATACTCTTTGAAGACGATTTCTTAACACTATCTACCCGCACATCTTAGTTGACTCCTAGTTTTCCACTTAGTTTAATGTTTGAATAGGTGAACCAATTCAAGCAACCTTTCATCATTATTGCAGTATCTCATTAATTTCTGGTTTAAAGGAAAGAAGATTGTTTTTGGTTACCTTAGATTTAAGCAATAACATATTTACCCAAATCCCCATCATACTAGTACGTTGTCCAACAGCAGCAATCCTCAAGGGATCAGCTATTGACACCACCCCACGACACTCGAGTACAAACACGCTTCTAATCAATACATCAAACAAAACTTAGCCACTACCAATAATAATTAAAACCGAATCATTATATGGAATATTTGCTCAGGACCAAGGGTTTGCCCGGGGCAGTCCGGCTATTGGTATTAGGAAGACGTTTGATAGTATAGGATTAGTAGTATCGCAACTGTTTGTTCGGCCTTTACATTTTTTGTCAAGGAACAATATGCTTACATTTTATACATACGTTTAGTATCTAGGACATTAAGATGGAGTATTGGCAGTTGCTGAATTTATAGATTTGGACTTGAAAGGAAATTATTATATTTTTATATAGATATAAAAGCATTCTACATTTTTACACGATTAATTTGAATTGGAAGAAGCATTTTTCTATAATATTTTTTTTGCTCAGTAGCACGGATAATAAGCGCAAGCTGTAGCTGTAGTTTAACTTGAGACACTGTAAACTTCAATACATTGTACATGTACACTGTCCATAATCCTCTTCCCCGTGTAATACTGAGATGATAATTGCGACCCATTTCAGTTTACAAAACGTAATCCGCAACTATTGGAATTTTGATAGAGAACAGTTACTGTTTACGATGTAAATTTTCTCCATAATACGGTAAGCTTCTTGATTGGATATGATGGAACTTTGTAGGCACTTTGCTTATGAGTATTTTGAAGGGACGGCTATAAATATGGATTTGTGATAAGATGACCCGAAGTTGTAAGTCGGCTTGTGCTATTAGGTAAAGGTGGTTAGCATATTTTGGGAGATAAGGCCTGTTTGAGTTAATCTTGTTATGTTCATCTTACGGAAAAAAAGATGGGTCACAAGATCACATAAAAAGGGACCCTAACTATGAATACGAGTAGATATAGAGAACGTCTTAATAAATCTGAAAGTTTGTTTATTTGTGCTTCAATAACGGTTGAACCAGTGGACCGATTTGTATGAAACTTAGGTGTATTATAGTGATCTAGAAAATATAGGCTATTTTATATAAAGTGGGTACTGTGCGAGCAAAATTGCGGGCGAAAATGGAAGGAGCTGGTATTAAATAAATTATTATGCTTATAGCGGGGTACCTACATGTTGATGAAAAGAAAGCCATCCCAAAATTCCTTTCATTAAAATTTTCAAATATTTTACCCAAGGCTTTGCAACATCACAATCAACATCCTCATGTTTCTCAAAAAGAAAAAGCTGAACATAGCAATTGTGTGGAAGCTTCTCATTCGGAACCCTCATCAAAAACCGTTATATTATCAAAACGAGCATTGTTTCACCGAGTATCTGTTTTTGTAGGCCTGTATGTTTTCAACTTACATTCTGGCTTGATCAATATCAATCTTATTTCAAAGGAATAAGGTACTAAATCATGCATTATAGATGCCACTCGACTTATAAAGAGCATTTCGTTGCGGAACGGTGATGAAAGGGTATCACAAAAGGTTTTTATATAACTTTGGGCTCTTAAAGTGTGTATGGACTCTAAGTAATTAAGAGATGGTGTGGTATTGTTTGGGTTATTAGATTTTGAAGGGGCGATGTTTGTGATAATATGAGATTTTGATTGGGTTGAACTGATCAATCTGGATATACAAAATTATAAACTTGTTTTTACTAATAGTAATAATTGATTTAAAATTTAACGAAGTTCGGTATAAGAAATAAGTAAACAAAACAAAATTATTATTTAAATAAGGATTAAATGAGTTTTTAAGTAGTGGGCGATGAAAATAGAATTGCGAACATGTAAACAAACTGCTTACAATTTAATTTAAAATATAATTTTCATGAAAAGTATAAGAGAAGACTTACTCGGTTCGTTTTCAGCTAAGTGCTCTAGACAAAGTTTTGCATACCAACAAACTATTACAAATATTTATAACATAAAATCATACAGACTATCGTCTCGAGAGTTTCGATAAACAGGAAACACAGACACCTCTCTACAGCTAGGTCATTGTAACAAGAATGTATAAAACTTTACTAGAATGTGAAAACTTCGCACTTAGGGGTGGTCGCAGACCTATCCGCGCCGAACTGTCAATTCAATAGCAGAAATGCTGAGACGTCAGAAGCCAGCCGCATTTTCTGACGTCTTCAGCATTTTTTGTATAGAAAAATGACTGCGGCACTTACGGCGCGGCCAAATGTGCGATCAGGTTTAATAAGCTATCTAGATAGAAGGGCCTCTTTCGTGTATGAATACTAACGGGAAAGAGGCGAGATTTTATAAGAATTGAAAATACATCAAACTGAGTATGAATTCATACTTACTTACCACATTTTCACTTGCTACGATCCTCATCCATTCTCGCCTTTCTGTTTTGTGAATAGGCAGTAGGTCGCTTAATTTTCACGATCTATCAAGAACAGTAAACAAGCTACACCACGAGCGCTTCTTTATTAAAAGCGAAATTTCTTTCTTAAGCTTTCATGATCACAACTCATATTCAGAAATACATTTAACTTATGATTTTATCGCTTCATATTATTTGATGATGTGCCAAGCTGTTCTCTTTGAGCTGAGAATACAGGAAGGCAGTCGTTATACAGCAGAAAGTACGAGAGGAGCTCCACGGGTGGCTTAATATCCCTCAGGACAAAACTGCAATTTCAGTATAAGTCTAAGCAAACAAAAATATTATAAACAGGCAATAATAATAAAGTAACGTACACAAGACGAGAGACTTAAGAGGGACCAGTACAAACAGATTCCTATAGAAAGAACGGTTTATAAACATTTTGAATATCAGAGTTTAGAGCAACGGGGTACGGTCAAGAGCACGCAAAACTACCCACTTTGGACTTGGGTGTATGATGCGTATAATGATTCCGTAGGCTATGATGCGCTGCCGTGTTGGTCGAATGGGATTGTGCCTCGACTTTCAATCCGAAAGTCGTGGGTTCGAATCCCGGCCGTGCATCTCTGGATTTTTCGTTTCGAAAATTTATATGCGCTTTAACACGAGCTCATAACGGTGAAGGAAAACATCGTGAGGAAACTCGCAGCTTAGTCAGCTCCACACGTATTGACGTCGTCTTTCCTGTGGGCCAGGCTGATTAAGCTGAGAGGAAGCCTTTTTCATCTCAAACAAAGTCCCAGGCACTACAGGGTCCCGTACAGTGTAGGCATAGGTTGCCTCCTGACGCTGTATAAATCATCTAATATACATGTAAGAAAGCATCTAATATACATCTAAGATGCGTACCCCGAACCGTAACTCAGCTAAGCTAGTAGAGATCTCATAACTTTTTAACAGCAAAAGCATTGAACTTGGACGAATAATCTTGGCAACCAACATAATTTTTTTATGCGATTGTATTTTGAGAATCAGTGACCACAAAAACTAGCTAGTAGCAACTTCAAATGAATGGGAGTCTCGGTGTCCGGTTGAGTTCAATACTTCACTTTAAATCGCTCATAACTGTTTAGAGTTAAGGGTCATATTGCAATGAATATAATTATTTATATTCAAAAGTTACTTTGATTTACCGAAGAGTTTTCGCAAAAGTTTTATGCTTAAGTGGATGGTTTTAGTTAATAGTTTAAAATGTTAGGTACTATTTATTGGCGAAGTCGGTCTGCATTTGAAGGCAAGTAATGCTTAATTTTAGCCCATTTACATGCGATTTTATTCTTTACTAGTAAACCCGCGCGACTTTGTCTGCTTTCCATAGAAACTTTAACACTCTGTCATACACCCTTTGAGGTTGATTGTCGAAAATTAAACGCCTATATATGTGTTATTCCAAAACATGAAGCATCTACATTCCCAATTTCATCACAATCGGTTAAGTCGTCACGGAGTTACGTTTATAGTATTATTATATTCATTTCTTCCTTATCCGTAAGTTGTCATTGTACACCCAGCAGAACACTCACAACAAACACGTCATCCGCACCTCATCAAAATATCACATTACAGAATCACAAATTCATTCCGGGACGCCAATTATCCGTGAGCGCTCATTTTCCAACTCATTCCCCGGTGTAATGATCACGTGGTGATTTTGACAGTTGCTACCCCCCCTTTGTTAGAGAAGTGTTTCACTGCACGATCATTTTCTATGTAATTTATGCAGGTTATTTTATTGAATGAGAAAGTGCGGTTTAACAAACTTTTTCTCGATATGATAAAGCCCATGTTAATTCAAATCCTATAAGCCGTTTCAGCGTGAAGACAGTAAGGGTGGCCTTAGACTGGTCAAAGGTAACTTAAAACATTGAAACAACAGAAGAAAAAGCGTAATGAAACAAGAATTATTTAGCCATACATCCAAAAATTCTTACACGATACCATTCTCGCATACCAATCTTGCATACCTGTAGGTACTTTTAGCTGTGTTGTTTTTTTGTTCGTCTTCAGAGATCCCTCCTTAAGAGCACGAGGCGGGAGATCCGAATGCAAATGTCAGTAGTTAACATGCATTGCACGAACTCGGCCGTCTAATTAGCTCCACCTTGACACGGCCTGCAGATAACATTTAGTGAAATTGCCCAGGAAATTCTAATATTAAGAGCCATATTCCAATGGCGCTATAAGACTAATGCACTATAAAGTTTAGACGGAATATTTTAGTAATACGCTTTGTACTGGCTAAAGAAAATAGCTTGGAAACTAAGCAGAGTATGTAGAGCCGTGGGGGCTGAATGAGGTAGTGCCTCTCGAAGGTCGTGGGTTCGAATCCCAGTACATCAGAGGATTTTTTTTTTCAGAAAATTTTAACGCAATCTGTCATGTAGGTATTCGTACCTATGGAATGTACAATGTGAGCTTGTGTCTCTGACTACCCCGTAGATATCATAATGATCATAAATACCTACAAATCTATAGTAATATTTACCGTTAAACTTATGAAACTTACGCGATTTGAATAAGCGGGTTTTTATTAAAAAGCTAACAATATTTACCGTGTCTTGGTCATAATTTTTTTCTATCGTGGAAAATATATTTCGATAAAGTTCAGGAATTTTAAATCAAATTACTTAAATGTTTTTTTTTAAACGGTGCCACATTAGAAGTTTAGAATTTATTGAAGTGGCTGTGCTGGGACGTAGTTAAATTAGTTCCTCAGCTTCTAAAATCGACGGAGCAAGTTTCTGTGCCCCTACGCGAGCTAGGGATGCCTTGTGGTAAAAAAATCAATGTCGATGATTGAAAACGTCGATGAGATTTGTATCTTTATCATCATAATCATCATCAATTTAACCTAGAGACGTCCACTGTATTTTTATCTTACTACTATTTTAAATGTGAAAGAGTAGATGTGGATAGGTAGCGAGGTAGCTTATACTATGAATAATTAACGCAGGCTCCTTTTTTTCCCGAGCTATTCTTTACATTAAATCCAGTATGTCCTTCGGTTTTGCTTTAATACCCACGCCCTTGATTCAGACTTCAGCGGAATGCATTCGGTTCGTAATACGTCAGCTCTTCAACCAATCACAGCGCAAGAAACGTCAGTTATGGATCAATTCTTGCCCTGTGATTGGTTGCGCTCGGTTGAACAGCTGACCGATTCCGACCCGCTGAATCACTAGCCTGGTTGTCATATTATAATTAAAGTTTATTTAAAATGAATCAAATATATTTCAAACTAACGTGTAAAAAAGCTAAACTATATATGTATATAACTTTGGCGTCAAAGTCTGCAGAAAATTACTCACTGAAAAAATAAAAATCTTCACGATTTTTAAAGTAAAGGAGTAACATCCCTATAGCCACCCTATCCAGCAGCGAAACGTGCATACATTAAAAGTTTACCGGCAAAACATCAACATACCTATAACTAGACATTCTCAGAAAAACCTACTCTATTCAGACTTTACGATTTTAATAGTAGCGTTTTAAGTTATGCTAGTATAGAAAACAGGAGTACTATATATGAAATTCAGAGACCCGACTGGCCATAGGCAATTGAAGTTGGAGCAACTGCTCCAACTTCCTGGCTTGAGTAACAACTCAAGGCATAAAAATCCTTTCGAAAAAAACAAAACTGACCGTCTATGCTGCAAATTATGGGAGCGATTACCATCCAGGAAAACATTAGTGTGATGAACAAGACTCGTGGTGTTTGTTCAAATTCTGTGTTATAAGTTGCGTATCTGGACCTAGGCACCGTAATCTATTCAATGTTTCTAAATTAAAAAGTTGAGCTGCATTTGAATCAGTACATTTGTTCAGCAAACAGCGAACAAAGGGTAATTTTAGATTGTGCTTTAGGTATGCAAACGAATTAATCAGGCTTACTTTAGAAAGTAATTTCTCTAAAATGTTCAAGCACTTTTTATTCTTTTTAATATTTATTCTCTCATAAATCGTAATGAAGTATGAGATTTATACAATTTTGGGATATATTTTTTTTATATTTACTATGTTGAAACAATTACACTTAAAGGGCCTTATTAATAAACGTGGTGTAAAGTTACGCCGGGTGTAACTTACGAGTAACAATACTATTTTTGGAGATTAACTGGCGTAAGTTTTTTTTATTTATTTATTAGGTTATTTAAGTATTTATATCTCCCAGATTAACTTACTACTGTTGGTTGAATAATTTAGATTTACATGTGAAAACCTTACTTTTTCTAGCTTACAGATTATTATCAACTTCTATCCCAATATTAAGAAACTTTTGTTATTTGTGTTAATATTTTAGCACAACTTACATAGCGCACAACATCGATATCGTTATTTAAGACAAGCCAATATTATGAGCAAAAAACTCTTTATATATTCACGTTAGTTTCAACAAGAAAATTAGATTTCCCTTCAAACGCTCCGTATATTGGCAATTCCATCAATTTATCAGTTTCACGACGCCACGAGAGCTCTTCCAGCGTATGTGCAAACTATTCCACAGTAATTGACTTTAGAGTTCCTCTCAGTCGTATTATAAGAGGCAATAGCTAATCTACATTCTCAAATACAGTATAATAGCGAAACGTTGTAAACCGACCAGCATAACATGAGCTCATTTGTGATCGCAATGTTTTGTTATTAACATTGAAAGAGCTAAAGGTGGAAAGGTACCGGAGGTCTGTTTAACTTGGTTTATTTGTAGCACCATGGTGCTTGTCTGTCAGTGTAAGTAATTAAGTTACGCAGCATAAATGAAGGATCTCCTACTATTTGAAACATGTAATTAGTTTATGCATCAATTGAGCTTTGTATTGGCATGATTATTATTCTAAAGACTTTTAAACCACGTTAAAAATAATGTATATTAAGTTACAGTAGGAATCAATATATTCAATCAGTGAGATGGTTCTGCCAGGGAGTATCACATGAATAAACCGATTAGTTATAAATGAGACAAAACACAGTGTTATTAGAGATGTGTCATCTATAAATATGATGGTTTGACTCATATGAAAGCAGGTGTAGACTAACTTAGTTTTAATTTCGCTCAAGTTTTACAGACTTACCAATAAACGTGACATAAAGTTATTCCTCGGAATAAACTAAAAATAACCATACATTTTGACAGTTTACACTCAGGAATAACTTTATACCACGTTTATTAGTAAGGCCGGTAATGTTTAGGGTAATTTATTCTTTAATATTGCAACATAATTTCATACATGTTCATGTTTTGTACATTTGATTAGAAATTTAGAGAGATTCAAATTGCTACCTTATATGTATGTACTTCATGGATTACAATACTCTTATGATTTATTGGAACGAAGTTCCTTTTCGGCCGGTATCGAAGAAAAAAAGACTGGGGCTGGAAAAAAAAATTGTTCCATTTTACTGTCACGATGTTTATGTCAAATCGTCACAGTGCGGAATGCGCAGCCGCGACACAGTCCATAGATTGTTACATTGTTAGTACGGAAGAGTGTTTCTAGGATACTTAGTTGACAATTAATTTATTATATTCTCAGTTGGGCAGGACACGTGGCCAGGCGTGATGATGACAGGTGGAGCAAAGTGCTAACTGAGTGGTGGCCTAGAGATGGAAAAAGGAGTGTCGGTCGTCCACCTACAAGATGGGTCGACGACTTCGTTAAATCTGCAGGTCGTACATGGGCAAGACTGGCTCAGGATAGAGGCGAATGGAAAAAGCGAAGAGAGGCCTATAACCAGCAGTGGGATGAGAAAGGTTGATGATAATGATGATGATGATTCCCAGTATAGAAAAGTATTCTTTGCTTCGTTCCAACCGAGTGCTCCACGACACTCACGGACTTTTTTTTATAAATAAAGAAGTAGATGATGAGAAATGTGGCTTTAACAAAGTTTAGATACACCCTGTCCGTTACCCATGACAATAAAGCATCTAAACAAGACAAAGTGGTAGCCAAAGTGGCCATCCCTCCCTCACCAATTATTATAATTAACCGTAAGGAAGTGACCTCTGGAGATTGGATCTAACTTCGTAATACCGGCCATTTGAGGAGATTGATAGCGACAAGACAACGGTCTTAAGTCAATATTGGATACATTGTTAAGAAAGTTTGCATAGAAGGGTCCACCCTTGTTGATTACCCAAATTTGGATATAAGTATTTTCTTAGAATGCGTGTGGTGGCTGAGTGGGGAAGTATCTTGGCTTTTGATGCAAAAGATGTAGAGTCGAATCCGTCGTGTCAATGAATTTATCACATCGGAAAATGTAGCTGCAAATATTACTACTTAGGCCTTTACATCTATATTAGATGATTTATACAGCGTCAGGAGGCAACCTATGCCTACACTTAACGGGACGCTGTAGTGCCTGGGACATTGTTTGAGATGGAATAGGCTTGCCCAGCACCTAAACCATCCTCTCAGCTTAATCAGCCTGGCCCACAGGAAAGACGACGTCAATACGTGTGGAGCTGACTAAGCTGCGGGTTTCCTCACGATGTTTTCCTTCACCGTTTTGAGCTCGTGTTAAAGCGCATATACATTTTTCGAAATGAAAAATCCAGTGATGCACGGCCGGGATTCGAACCCACGACCTTCGGATTGAAAGTCGAGGCACAACCCCATTCGACCAACACGGCTCTTTCTGCAAATATTAGGCCACTTTTAAACTAACTGACGTCAATTATAATTAACTAAATACCTAGCTACAAGTACGAGTAGAAACGTGTGTACATGTTAGTAAAGAGTTTGAATTTGATCTTTAAATTGTAAAGTGGTTTGATAAGGTTATTTAACAAGATTCGAAGTTAAATAATTGTAAAGCATTTAATGTACAATATTGGTTTTAACTCGAAGTTATTGAATATCTTAGACGTCTCGCTATTATTGGTTTTGCTAAATAATCCAATCAATTGGAACAATCCACTCCGAGCCATTCATCAGTAAAACGCCATTTACACGATACCATTCTGGCATACCATTCTTGCCTCTTGCTTTCTCAAACTCAACGGAGCAAGAGCTAATATTCTGTGGCAAGAGACAATGGTATGCCAGGATGGTATAGTGTAAATGGCGTTTAACAGAACCAGACTCTACAAACTATGTTGGTACAAATGAAAGTTCAGCTATTTCGAAACGGTACTCATTAATTCTCTTCTCCAGACGTAAATATTTGCTAGATGAAGTTGGCTCATTATAGTTTTTATTTTCCATTTTATTGGCTCTAACGTGATTGAGTCTAAACAAGAGGAATTCGCTGAGCTCAAACAAACCACCAATAAAACCTCTACCGATCAATGTCTTACTTTAAGGCTTGGCTTCACAGAATACGGTGAGTAAACTCTAATTAAAATCAACTGATAATTTAGTGAAGTCATAAATTTGTTTAAAATGTTTCAGTTTATTGATGATTAGGACTCTCGAAATATATAATATTGGAAATTGGATCAAATGGATCAAATGGAGTAAGTATACCGCCCTTAACGATATCGTTTCATAAATGACGGAGTTTTTGGATAAGTAACATATTAAAATATATATAAAATCAAATTGAAAACAGCCTTTTTTTAAACAGGGTTAAAAATTTAAGATACAAAAGCTTACAAAAGAGGGACATAAAATGATGGCCGAAAGTAAGAAACATAGCATTGTTTTATTTCGGTCAAACCAGCATTGCAAATACTTTATGTGGCCGAACCATTGCAGATCAATGTCGGATTCTTAAGTAGAAAACTTGGGATTGGCGATGCAGAAATCGTTTTGCAAATATTTGGTCTAGACGAGTTATTAAAATATCTAGATTCTATAGAATCGGTATGAATGCATTCGAACTTTGCTTGTTAGCAAGAAGTGAATTCGAGTAAATTTGAGTACCATTCACACGATGTTCTGGTTGAATAAATTCACGTTTCGAAGGCTGAAAGAAACGTATTTTTGAGAGGTTTTGTAAGATTTCTGCTATTACTATTGTTTATTATTATTCAGTAATTGTTGTACCACTTCAGAGCTCTCTCTTTATCTTCAACTCTTTGAGAATTACCGACGACAGACCGTTCTCAGGTGTAAGTCCTCGTCCTTCCATCACAACCTTCATCTTCAACGCTTACCCGCTATATTTTGAGGCTCTGTGGCTTGTTCTGCTCATCGTTTGACATGCACGTCTAGGTAGGTCATCTAGCCAACACGAGGTCTAAACGGTAAATGAAAACATCGCGAGGAAACCCGCAATTTACTCTGCGACAAACATATTTTCCTTTGCTTATGTAAGAACTATCAAACTAAGATGTTTGAGGTGCTAAGCTACGTTACTACACCAACTATGTTCCAGGCTAAGCGTACCGTTGTGTGTAGGCATATTATGCATTAGTTGCAAAAACACAAAACAAAGTCAAACCAAAATGATCACTATTATTAATAAGTAAGGTGCATTGTATCGTAAGGAACAGAAGCTTATTCGAAAATACTCAAGACCGTAATAGATTTAGTTAATGGCTCTATAAAATATCTTAAATACGATCCGTAACATCATTATGTATAATGTCTTGAGTTCAATCTACTGTGAATTATGAGAGTAACGCAATTATAGGTAAAGTGGAGACTACACCTTGATTTTCGCTAGGAAAATTTGGAAATTGGAAAATGCTGTATTACGAAAAACTCAGTAGCATGGCAATTAATTCAAGTTAAAACATCAACATTCCTTTCCTTGGTTCGAGTAAAAAATCTTATATGAAGTCGTTTAGTTTTAGTTTGTGGCGCTGTGTATATTATTTATTTTGATATCCCATCAATCTCTCATTAATAGGTAAGTACTTTTATGCCAAACAATAAAAAATCAAATGTAAGTAGAGTGTAAATTACTATTATGTACTCAGGTTTCTAAAATATTCTTAGGAATTCAAAACATTAGCAATCTTGCATTAGTTATGAGTTTTATGATAATGAATTCGAGAAAGCTCTTATGAATTTAGTACCATCTTAGAAGATGGCTGCCACCAATTAATGTAATGAAACACGTTAATAGTTACGAGGGTCAGAAGGGTTGCACAGATTATACTTCATAAGTCCTTTGTCTTGCCTTTTACATTTATAATTATTAATGAAGAGCTATATTTTTTTTGTTAAATTTAAAATTAGAAATATTTTACCTAAGTTTGTAAAATGTATGTTTTGAGTAGACGTAAAAAGGTATGAATTTAAAATTGTGATAATTCTGGTTAAAGAATTTATATGTAGTTGCATTATGAAAACTATTCATATACGAGTAGTTTTAGGTTACCATATTATAGGTATAACAGTCTAGCAGTATCCATATCCATACTAATATTATAAATGTGTCTGTCTGTCTGTCTGCCTGTCTGTTTGTTACGCTTTCACGCCCAAACAGCTGAACAGATTAAGCATAAAATTTGGCATAGTTAAAGGTTGTATCCCAGGGAAGGACATAGGCTACTTTTTATCCCATAAAAATGAAAAAATCCCGAGGGACCACCGCGGTCACACCGCGGGAGCGCAGCTAGTTAACCATATTTTTACTAATCGTTGGTAAGTCATGAATTAGTGGACAACTCTGGCGACGAATTTTTAATGCCTTTAGAAAGGCTTCCATTCGTACTTGACAATCAAAGTCAAAGTCAAAGTCAAAAAGCATTTATTCAGTAGGACCGCTGGGATCACTTTGAAACGTCTGATACTCCTGTTCCTTGGCGACCAATACCGTCAGGTTTTAGCATTCCGAACTAGACACAATTTGTCCAAAACAAACTCAACCCCACCTGTGTCGTATAATCTTTCACTATCGAATTGTCATTCTTTGTTTTTCTTTCGTTTGAATCAAAGGGAATTCGATTTATCGTATACGTCAGGCCCAACATATAAACAAAAAGAAATTTAGTTTCGCGAGACTTTGCGATGCAGTAACATATGCAGCGCAGGTATGGGCCGGGTCTAACGAAGACCGTTCGTCGCTTGAATACGTGATATCTACTAGTTTTTTAGCTTTTTAGCGAAATACTCATGAATAAAACGATTTTGGATAGATTCGATTTGACTGTCCCTGTGGCGGGAATAAATAAACGACGTCCTAAATGTACAATCAAAGTTTCTTATCATTATTAATTTATTTTATTTTCTAGCCGAATGAAACTATTGTTACAGTTTCAATGAATAAACATTGTAATAATATTGAACTCTATTTGAACGAATGAATTAATCCAAATCAATGAACCATATTTTCAACCTCCCTCAAACTTGAACAAAAGCCCTCACAATATCTGATAGAAACTTCAGTTCAACAAAAAACTGGATACAAAGAATTAAGTAGCCTTTACTTATTCAAGAATGCTTCACCAGCCCCATGGTTCCTTTGAAAGTACGCTTCCTCAAAATAAGCCAACAGCATCGCTGAGTGGTTCTCAAACGATCCTCGGATTTGCATCTAATTATCATTTTTGATTCTCTTCTTTTGTGTAAATACTCGTCTAAAAGGTAACACCGTAAATGACATAATGCAAAGAAAGATATGCTGAATTATTAAAGCGATAATACGTTTCTCTGGATAGTGATGTGACATGGTTTGATGTAATCTTGTCGATAAGGTTTTATTTCTTTCTATATAGGTTTAGAATACAATTTTAAACTATATTACCGGCACGATTATTAATGTTATGATATATATATATATATATATATATATATATATATATATATATATATATATATATATATATATATATATATATTATTTATTGTTTAACACATCAGAAATGATGTATTCTGCTAATTTACCTTAGTATTTTCTAAAATAATAAATTAAAGGTAAATAAATAAATCTCTTTGTTTTTCTTTTCTTTTTACCCGGTTGATTAAATGACAGAGTACAAGAAAGAAATATAGCACTTCTGAGACATTCTTATTGGTTGTGTTTTTCGCTACATTTGTTTCAATACATCGATACTTTTGATTTATCGCCCCTGCATCACTTCACGCTCTTAAACGTTAAATACGCTTCAATGGATATTACTTTCGGGGATTTTTGACTAAATAAATGATTACATTTGACTAAGACCAAATTTTAATAAATTTTGAGTGGGTGTCGTATGGGTAACATTTTCTGTTGCTTTTACGACATAAAATTAATCTATTTAGGTAATGCCAATACATGTTTTCGTACTATTAATAAAAAACTAATATTTAGCATAGGCTGTACCAATAAATAATAAAAATGAATAAATAAGTACTTACATAATTATGATCCATTCCGTTTGAAATTATTGAGCACGTGACTTCCTTTTTTTTCTAATTTATTCAACTCAAATATACAACGCCAAATTGTAATACCTACCTCAAATTATTCCCAAGATTTTCATCAAAATATTGCTTCGATGGCGTGTTGCAACGTTTGACATTTCACTCAGACGTCATTGTTGCTTAAAAGCGTTGTGTTTGACACGAACATTATTAGGCTACACACTGGGCGTTTTCTAAAACGATTGAATGAGTAAAGTTTCGACTTCTTGGATTGTAGATTAGAACAATATAACGTATAAAAATAATAAAATGATTCTGCGAAATATGACATGTGTGTGACATATGGACAGTATGCCAAATATTTATGTATATAAACATGCTACCTTACACATTTTGAAAAGATATTCAATAACTTACCTAACTACGAAAAAATACTCGTATTAATCTTACTGTATCTCCAAAGATACAGACATAATGCTGTTTCGTATTTTAAAAGTGGTTTTAACTAATTAATATCTCGTTATTAAATGGTTTTCAGCGCTCAGTGTGTATTGGTCCTTATTTGTTCAGACGCAGGGCGCCAAAAATCAACTTAAAATTGACTTCGTGGAGTGGATGAAAAGCAAACATTGAAGAGGAAAGTGTAAAGGAAAGCTACAAAAATACTTGTAAAGTACAGTTTGGAATGAGAGAAACTATTTGCAAGTTTTATGTACTTTCAACTGGATTGACTTGCTGGAAAACGCTGAAAATCCTTGCCTATTTAGCAAGCCTATTTATTAAGCAGAAAAAGAAATTCCATTTACGGTCTTGGAACAGTTCTTTCGTTTCCTCTCTCATTATTAAGTCATAAAAAAAATCCTTTTGAAGAAGTCATGTAAACGCGCAGTTAAAACTGCAACTAGATAATAGTATTGCAATATTTTTAAAAACTGAAAACTAATGCCCGAGACAAGGGCGAGCGTCAAAGTAGAAACAACTTATTTTACGATTTCCGTTCCTAAAACTATCGCTCTTTTGAACGCGTCCGTTAAAACTTGTTATTTATTGCACTTACCAAGTTTTTTATTGTTAAAGTATCGATAAAAATGTCCATCCGGTAATCTCGTGACTATAATAAATTATGTTTTTATCAACCTACGTCGTCCCACTGCTGGGCAATGGTTTAAGGATAGATAGATAAAACCATAAATAATTGTGAAAATATTTACTACACAGCTTTTACAAAAATCAATTCATTCTTTGTCTTTATTCAAATAGAAAAAAAACTTAGGCCTTTACATCTATATTAGATGATTTATACAGCGTCAGGAGGCAATCTATGCCTACACTTAACGGGACGCTGTAGTGCCTGGGACATTGTTTGAGATGGAATAGGCTTGCCCAGCACCTAAACCATCCTCTCAGCTTAATCAGCCTGGGAAAGACGACGTCAATACGTGTGGAGCTGACTAAGCTGCGGGTTTCCTTACGATGTTTTCCTTCACCGTTATTCACATTCGAATAGAAATAGATTTATATATATTTATTATATAATAGATCATTCAAATAGAAAACTACAGAGAAATAACATGGCATCCGTTTTAAGGTAATCTTATTATAAAAGAACCTCATTTTTGATAAGGTGATAACATTTAATCTCAAAAAAAAAATTAACAGAGGATGTGTACACGATAACCGTGATTATGTAAACATAGCCTGGTTTTGAGGCAGCAAATTCCCTCGTATCACAGCCTCGTTGACACACTACGTGTCAATTTATAAAAGGGCAAATCGCGCAAATCCATGTGAAATGACATAGGCTGACAGGACCAAGCGTCGAACATTATAGCAAAATACCCTTAACTCGATTCGTTCATATAATATTCATGACACGCTGCAATCTTTCAAAAATTGACACCTTTTACCCTGGTTCGGACCCCTCGTGACGAGCAGACGTACAAGTTTTTTGTATTTGGGATGGTGAATAAATTACCAGGACAATAGGTCCGCGGTTTTACGACTGTCTTTAAATTTATAGGGAGGGGGCTAAATGAATTGACACTTATTTTATGCCAATAGCTTTGCGGTTTCATAAAATCAAATTAATATTTTAACATATTTTCTCAACGATGATGTCTTTGAAATAGTACATAAGTTTGATTTGCATAAAGTTCAATTCGAATTTAAATTTGTTTTCGTATCGTATTCCCTTGATACCCACGCTATTCTTAAACAACTCCAAACTAAAAAGTTTATTTACTTTTTAGTATTTCTAGATCTTATCCAAACGTCGATGTCACAGAAAGCTGACTCGAGGGACCAGTGGAGATAAATAAAATTCTTATTTAGACATTCAAAGGATGAGATGCATTAGCAATATTGGTCAGGGCCTTAAATTTTTAGAGGGTTGACCTGTGTACACATTACTTAGTAATAAAGCTTTAAAACAAATAGCCATGTCCCATTAGAGGTCCCAAGTGGAGTGGAGTGGAGAGTCCCCCATCACTTCGGACCACGTAACTGGAGATGATTGTTTGAACAGTGGACACGGATTTTTCCACTTGATTGTCTGATTTGATTTTCTTGAGGTAGTTGCTCTCAACGGTAAATAATCGGCTTTCGGTAAACCTACTCTAAAAATATTTATAATAATTAAGAGTGAATTAATAATTTTTGTTATTTTTGTCTTTCAAATTATAGAGTTATACAATAAGTATTTTGGAACTTTTATATAATTTTATTATTTCAAAGTAAAGTTAAACCCATAACTCAGTCTTAAAAAAATGTTGATCAGTATCTATAAAACTAGACATTTTGTATGATGTATTGCATCTATATCATTTAATAAATCAATCACACAAAAAAGAATTAGATAAAAATAAAATATTTTTATATTCAATGCGAAGAAAGGAGAAACGTTTCCCCACAAAAGCTTTTTGACAGTTGGACGACAAGCGTCTCGAATCTGCGTCATTGTCCACTTGTCATTAAGTTTTTGTCTTTCCCCCATCTTACAGGATGTGTTGTGAAAGACACACAGATAAATAGTGTGCCCGACAACATACATACATACATACATATGTATGTATGTATGTTATGTTTATGTTTATGTAAAATCACACCTCTTTCCCGAAGGGGTAGGAAGAGACCACGGATCTCCACTTGCTACGATCCTGACACACAACTTTTGCTCATTCACTTTTTTTGCTCGACAACAACTAAAAAAAAAAAGAATTTTGTACTACGTACTCCCATTATTACTGTAGAAACAAAGCTAAATAAAACCATTGTGGTAATGGTTTCATGAAATATAAATTCACCTGAATATACAACACTACTTAGTTTGATGTTTGGTAACTAGAAACTAGTAAGTAGGCAAAAAAATAAACCTGTACATCGGAACTCAAATTGCCAACATTTGACTGACACTGATGTGATGACTGTTGTTACGCACGGCTTTTTGCGTCTCTTTTTAGCGATAAAGATGCTTTCATTTCATGTCCTAAGCGGTTGTTTGCAAGCGTATTTTATTGGTAAGGCCCAACATGCTTAATAGGCATGAAATCCGTGTGTCTCGCGCCCGTAACGACCACTAGATGGCACTACAGGAGCAATAGTCACGGATTGACGTCACATTTATCCTGGCGTCCTGTTATTGTGCAGATTTATTTGCTTCCGACAGACCGGGAAACGCTATTATAATGGCTATGATGGGAATGCAATTTGACAGTTCGTTAATTTGTCATTTTTGTTCTATTTTGTTTTGGTGTAAGTATCCTTTGTTTATGTTATTGATACGGATATAAATACCCGTTTTTTAATTATTTTAGGGTTAAACAATATTCTAAAAGCAATATTCGAATCGATAGCTTATCCTCACATATACGAGAAACTCTAAAACTAGAAGAAAAAAAATCTTCTAGATATTTTTATGAGACTGCTTAGAGCTGCTAGAAAATTTTGCTTAACCTCATTGAAAGCTTCGTGGTCACACTCTAAAAAAAAAGCATTCAAATTCATCTCCCCAAAGTAACTCCGGTCTGCCGCCCTCTGTGATGGTCGAAGGTTGCCTAGTAAATTACTTACGTCAAACACCAGAAACTAACTTTTTGAAATCAATAACACAAAGTAAATGGAATTGAAGAAGTATAAAGTAAATGAGTTTCCAAGAGTACCACCACCGGGAACTGAAGGCGATCAGAATTATCGACAATAGTAGAAATCTGCTGACGCATGGAGAAAACTATTACGTCGAATAAGACTTTCTAGATGTGATGTAAGTCACATAAAACATACGAGCGTTTATATTTCTGTAAGGGATTATTGATAGTGCTAAACAAGGTCTGTCAATAGTTACTGAAAATATATGTGTTACCTGCATGCATACCTTAACCTAACGTGGGTATCAACAAGTCTATATTTAGGGTATCTTTTCACATTTCAAACTCGTGTTATAGCACATATTTCAACACAGTTTGCATACTTATTCTTACAAGAGCGATGCAAATTCCCGGTAATAATCCGAGCGGTGTCCCAAACGATTATTCTGAAGTGCGATTTCCAGCTAGAATTTATATCTTCCACCTACGTGGTCTTGTATTCTGTAATGATCGACGCGAAGCGGACCGCTAACTCGATTACACACGAGTCTAGCATCGTAATCGTGCAGACGCCTCATCCACGTTATTAGATGATGTCGCAATGCGTTTACGATGTTAATGCTTACTTGATTAGTGAGAACTTTTTGACTTTCAGAATAAGGCCGTGTAGTAAATTAGACTATTTTTAAAACGAAAATTATACTTCAAATTTTTCTGTCATGTTTATTATGTTTAGTTTACTTATAATATTTATTCTTTCCTTAACTATTTTTCTGTAGGTACCTAAGTTGTTCATTGTTTTTTGTCATTGTCTTGTGTGTGTAAGTACCAAATAAACGTTAATTAGTATTCTATTCTTTTGTTCGTTTATTTCCAACTTTCACAGGTTTTTAAAATTACATACATTTTGTACAAGAAACTACTAAAAAAAACTTAGGCCTTTACATCTATATTAGATGATTTATAGGAGATATTTATATAGGAGACAATCCATGGCTACACTTAACGGGACGCTGTAGTGCCGGGGACATTGTTTGAGGTGGAATAGGTTTGCCCAGCACCTAAACCATCCTCTCAGCTTAATCAGCCTGGCCCACAGGAAAGACGAAACACAAGAAACTAAGCTACTACATATTTACAAAATACAACAAGATTAGTCAAGTTATCTAAGGATCTTTAGAAACGATCTATAGATAGCTCAACTGATCCAGGTCACTATCAGTTGGAAGCGTACCCAAAACACTGGCAGTATGGATTGCAAAAAATAATAATTTATTAATTTTAAAATGTATATTTCAACGATAGTATAAATTCATTTTTTTTTCCATCTCAAAGTTATCCATACAATGTTTTATTTCGAATGTAACACATCGTAGGTACATTAAGACAAATAAAAACACAATAAAACTAAAATACAAACTTGAGAACCGTAAAGAAACAATGCGAGAACCGCAAAGGTTCAAATTAATTTAGTTACATTTCAAGAATGTAGGAGTTACGAAGAGATATATAAAATGAGACATAAAGAGTTGTTCATTAACACTGAGTACAAGCGAGCGTCTTGAGCACGTACAAAACAGATTGAAGGGCATCTGCGACTAAATAATTTTTTGACTTCAACGAAATAACTTTACATTTTTATTTCACAATTAATATTTCTAGTTTTGAGAATAGAAATGCGCAATTTACGCTTTTACTTTTTGCTGTCAAGATATTTAATTTTAAGATGCCTTTGATTTTTTTTGTGGAATAATTTAAGAGAATTTTGAACGATGTCTTGCTTACAATTTTTATTGCGTCACGGAGATTTTTTAAAGGTGTTTGACCGTCTCCTTTTTAAATATTTTTATTTAAATTATTTCTCACTTTCAACAACGTTTGAAACACAGGGTTCACGACTGTATCCCCAAGGTGCGGGAGAAATTCTCTCAGATCTTACTTATTCCAGATTCTTTGAAGATGTCTAAGGGCGGTAGTCAGAGGCATGTCCAAACACATATTTGATACATGCCCACATCTTGCAGAAGTTAGTATTCCATACGTGACAGGTTGCAAGCCCATCGCCACCTATAAGAACACTAACTGGTTTACTCACGATGTTTTCCTTCACCGTTTAGAGCACGTGTTAAAGCACATATAAATTTTACGAATCGCAAAATCCACGTTTGAAACAACTGTGTTTTATATAATATACCTATTATAGAAAATTAATGGTATTTTCTAAAGCTGTGCAATAATTCCACCTGCAGCCCAGACTGAGGAACGCCCTGAATTACGACTTACGCTAAGAACCGGACGCCATCTCACAAAGTATCGTTTGATGGCCGTAAACCCGTCCCTTAACGACCGTCCGATCTAACCCCGCCCTTGTACTACAGCTTTTATGTGAATTTAGAGTTGTGCTATAACCAGAAAACTGGAAAAAGCCGGCAACTGTAGCATGTTTGTATGATAAATTCTACAACCACATCTACACCAAAATACAATTTTGATAGAATGAATGAATGAATTAATTAATGAATGAACATTCTTTATTGCACACCATTAATAAAATTAAAACAAACAAAAACAAAAGAAAAACCCTTATCGCTAAGAAGCGATCTCTTCCAGGCAACCTTTGGATGGAGAGGAACATCAGTGTTAAAGTTTATAGAATCAATTCTTTAAACAATAAGCCACTGCAACTTGTGGCATGAAATTCAGTAGGTAAACATCGTACTAGGTCTTTGCTCTATTCTTGGTTTCATACAAAACCTATTGTAAATCCGGCCAAAATCATCATTAGTGCAACTCTACCACTTTTATACTCAGTAGTCGTCTTAACCCCAATAATAAAATGCGGGTTATAAATAGATAATAAGGGAGCACTCGCAGACACCATTAGGAGGCGCCGTGGATGTAACAGTCACGCTAATCGACAAGCATTTTGATTATTTTTTCTATGTTTTTATGCATGTAAAAATAAATATTTTTTTTGCCTACCTTTGTAGGATGTAATCGGTTCCATTCCTCTGTCGGGACAAGTAATTTACTTTAAAATAATATATTTTATTAATAAATCCCTTCAATTGAATGTAAATTCAAAGATTTTCAGTATAAGATAAACACTGAGGTTAGTGAATATACAATATAATATTGTAGGTCATATACATTTTAGTAGTACTTTTTATGGGCTAACAACAACTAAGTGGTATTATTAATAAATATAAAATACCACTTAATAAATAAATAATTCTGGGACATTTCAGACATATTAATATAAAACCACTTATTTTTTGTAGATTATGTAAGTTGATTTACAGAAATTATAGAACTTTACAATACACAAGAATCAGTTGAGCCAACAATCTATAGATAATAAATAATGCTGGACTTTTTCACCCAGCATCATATAGCCCCAAAGTAAGCAGAGCGTGTGTTATGGGTATTACATGACTGATAAACTACTTATATACTTTTTGTTTGTAAATACATACATATACTACATAGAAACACCCAGACCCGAGACAAATAATTTGGTCATACAAACATTTGTCCCGCGGCGGGGATCGAACCCGCAACCTTCTGCATCGCAGGCGGACCTTCGCAAACTGCGCCACAGAGGTCGTTTATTAAAGGAGATAGCTCAACTATATCTTATTTATGCACCTACCTATACAGACTTGTTTATGCAAATAGGTACAAATCGAACAAGTTTGCAACGTTATCTACAACAACCGACACCGGTACACGGCATGAATAATGAAGTGGAATCGTACAGTTCGTGGATTTCTATGTTAGTCTGGGTTTCAGTATTTGTATCGCGAGTGACAAGTTTATATCTACTTTGTTTAGATAGTCCCTTATATTTATGTCATAAATCAAATCAGCCCACAATCACCTTCGTAGAGTATAGTAATAAAAAGCTAAACTACTGGCAAATGTGAAATTAAAAATAAAATTAGTTAGGTAATGTTACTCTCGAATTTTCGCATCCATCTTTTTCCAGTAGTTCCAAACTTAAGTAGATATTCGCGCCATCTCAACTGAAAGCGTCAGCTACCATACATTATTGATAAATCAAACAATAAAATAAATAAATAATATTGGACTTTTCACACAGCATCATCTAGCCCCAAAGTAAGCAGAGCTTGTGTTATGGTACTGTATGACTGATAAACTACTTTATATACTTTTGTTTTGTAAATACATACATATTATACATAGAAAACAGAAAACAGTCGGCTGGATTAGGAAACTTAAATCTAGATAAATATTTTTCATTTCAGACAAACTTTCTTCAATGATTTAATTTAGATAAATCGTATTTAAATCACTTAACTAACAACAAACTCGAACTAGTTTATCACTTTTGATTCAAATCTCGCAAACTTAAGATAAAGATAAAGATAAAGATAAAGATAAAGATGGTTTATTTGCTTGAACACAATGTAGGTTACGTGTTGAAATATTTTGGTTTCAATCATGTTCTACTAGGATTAGCATGCAAATGTTACAGTTGGTACATTCAGATTAATATTAAGTAATTAATCAAATTAATTTTCACACAGATTTGTAATTTAAACATTGGTTAGTATTAGTTATTGTAACAGGTCAAATATTAGAATAGAAATTAGGTAATGTCAAAATTTATCTGTCATGAAATCGTTGATATTATAATAACATTTATTAATCAATAATTGTTTCAATTTACTCCTAAACATATTGTCGCCAAGATCTTTCAATGATTTAGGTATTTTATTATAAATTGCACGTGACATATAGACTACACTTTTTTGTAGGAACTTCGAAATGGCAATAAAATACATTCATAAAGAAGACATTTCATTTTAATAACAAATATGCGGTGTTAATAACTTCGTCTCGTAGAAAACATATTAAATATCTTGATTATTCCGAAAACGTTTTTAATTAAAGAGGAACTTACGCTACATAAAATTTTACAACCCTTTAATAAGACGTAAAAGTACTTTAACTGCTATTAAGCTATAGTTTTAACGGGGAATATTAATGAATATCGCTCGCTTTAATACATTTTTGACGCGATTATGGTTTTAATGTGGCAAAGGGATTGGAATTTATAATGGGATTGCTTTGTAACATGTTTTACACTGAGCTTACATTTATTGCTGAATGTCATGCGAGAATTGCAGACTGAATGATTGATATTTCTTACAATTGTAATAAAAATACATTTTTGAAAATTTACTCATTTTTTGTCTTTTAACTTGTTTAGCACAAATATGTGTCAGGATCGTGGAAAGTTGAAACATGACATGTAGTCTCATAAACACTGCTACGGGAAAGATTCGAGATTTTATGTATGTAAAGAAGCATTAGGTACTTACCATTTTCATGACACGTGACCGAATTAACTGGATTTTATCTAAGCCACGCAACGACTGCAGAATCAATACATCCCAAAAAAATATAAAAACCAGCTTATTAGATTCACTAAGGAAATACTATTGTGTTCCATATTATGATATACTTTATACAGGGTGTAAAAAGATGTCTACCGAAGCCGAAAGGGGTAGGTACAGCATCTTAATACACAACCAAATCCAAAAGGATTTTCCAAAATATCATTATATCCGGAGAAAACAGCGTTTGAAGATTACTGTTTGTGTATGTACTGGGCGGGTTGTTTTACGTTGATTGCTGGATTTTGAGTTTTAACTGTTTTTTCTTTTATAAATGAAATTATTAGGTACTGATGAAATTATTGGTATGGTCTTATTATGCTGTACTAGCAGTAAATAACCGGAAATAACATAAAATGACGTCGCTAAGTCAATTTTTTTTACCGTTTTTTTTCGCTAAATATGTTTAGAATCATGGTCTGATAGCAACCCCTCAGTTTTTGGTAGTAGTTTTTTTACACCCTGTATAAAAATACTATTC
Organism: Epirrhoe tristata; assembly: GCA_951394285.1. NCBI lineage: Eukaryota > Metazoa > Arthropoda > Insecta > Lepidoptera > Geometridae > Epirrhoe > Epirrhoe tristata. The sequence goes on from OX596145.1 coordinate 7,195,091, forward strand.
AACATTTTACAACACATATGGCCAAAATAATGTCACTTATAGTGCTGCAAGACTGTTTTTCTACACTACGGCTACAACACTATAAATATCTTGCAAACAATAACCAGTATTTATAAAACACACTTTTCTGTCACCCTCTGTAAGTCAAGCAACTTTAGCAGTAAAACCAACGAACCGGGTTAGATAAACGTTAAATAAAATGTGTTTTACATCTTTACGTTGCGCAGTATCTAGTATTAAAAAAAATATAATTTAAAATAAATTGGTTTTATGTAAATTGTCAGTTTGACATAATGCTAGGAACTCACGTTCGGCGATCCATCATCATCATCTCAGACATTTAGTGTCCACTGCTGAACATAGGCCTCCCCCATCGATTTCCACAGCGTTCGATCTTGTGCAGCCTGCACCCAACGGCTCTCAGCAACCTTTATCAAATCGTCTTTCCATCTAGTGGGGGGCCGTCCTCTACTGCGGTTTCCGGTGCGTGGCCTCCACTCGAGAACTTTGTTACTATGAGATTTCCTCTCGTATGGAATTGTGCAGTCAAAGAGTTACATACATTGACTCATCTGAATCCCTGCCGTGACGTTCCACGATACTTGACATAAAATGCAGTTTTGGCAATTAACGTCATTAGGAGCAGGTGGAGTCTTATTGTTATCTGCTGACACAGAATACAGAGAACTGTTCATCGGTTTCTATTCTATTTTAATATGTAACATGGCTAAGGGGGCTTTATAGATAAAACAAATCCTACTTTTAATTTTCTCTTTTAAGTTTTGTAGCATTAAACACAATTCTAAAAAATCTACAAAAAGTGAGTATTTCATGTTTACGTTCCGGATCCGTAGTGATATAAAAGGGACCTTTCTAAAGCGACACCAGATACTGCCACTGAATAAACTTAATGTACATCTAAACAATACTTTAAAAAGTTTCAAATAGATAAAATACATTGTCTGAGATGTTTTAGAAACATTAAAGAGGTATTATCACTTTCCTCTCGAACAATTTTATGATAGTTTTAATATCTTTCTTTTGCAAATTCAAAGATTTAAAAAAAGACTGTCTTTCACCTGCCAAATACCAAGTTTATTAATTTTTTTATTATCAGTAAGTTTATAGAAAATAAAGTAACTTGTAAATGTTAAAAGTGCGGATAGATAATCTCTATATATAAAAATGAATCCCTATTTCCCTTGGTCACGGCATCACGCGTGAACGGCTGGACCGATTTCATTAAATATTTTTTTGTTGTTTGGTATTGTCAGGAGAAGGTTCTTATGACAGAAAAAATCTATATGTAAATCATGGAGGGCGTGAAATAAGGGTTGAAAGTTTGTATGGGGAGTTGGTAGTTCCAGTTAAATGCAATAGATGGCGTTGCTAATGAGTATGTTATTTCGCTGACGAAGTCGCGGGTACCAGCTAGAATATTATAATATCCAAATGAAGATTTGGACGTGTCTTTGAATACCCAAGTGGGAAGTTCAGATTTTTTAAATTTTCGGATGTCTTAAAATTTTAGTCAGTATCTTATGTTAGTAGTAGTAGTAGTAATATCTTAGTTATCTTGTCTGCTATAGTTTTAATTTGTGTTCATTTGGCACATACCAATAGCAAGTAGATAGCTTCCGTGCTAGTTGCAAAATAACTGGTTTCCGAACGATAGGGCACCGTTCAGGGCTCACAACTTACAGCTCTATCAAAGTCAAAGTCAAAGTCAAAAAGCATTTATTCAGTAGGACCGCTGGGATCACTTTGAAACGTCTTAATACTAGGTGATTTTACTCCTGTTCCTTCGTGACCAATAAAAAAACTTAGGCCCTTGCATCTATATTAGATGATTTATACAGCGTCAGGAGGCAATCCATGCCTACACCTAACGGGACGCTATAGTGCTTGGGACATTGTTGGGAATAGGCTTGCCCAGCACCTAAACCATCCTCTCAGTTAATTCAGCCTGGCCCACAGGAAAGACAACGTCAATACGTGTGGAGCTGACTAAGCTCAATACTCTCATCACCATGATTTATCAGTCCTGTTGTCCTAATATACGCCTCGGCTTTACCCATTAGTGTCTGCTGGCACTAAGTGAAACTTGAATTATACGCGATTGTCTAGACGACCCATTGTAAGAAAAACAAATTAATTCCCCTTCTATTGCACGGCGAAAACTAAATGTACGCTAAATTTATGGCTTCTATTGAATTATGGTGTGCTGAAGAAAGTGAAAATTACACGTACTCTGAGAAAAAATGTGCAAAGTTTCTTTCAATGAAAACCAAGTATTGATAGCTATAAATAAGTGTGAATCGAAGACTAATGTTAAACTGAGTTTGTGAAGCGAGTTATCAACATTTCTTTCAAATAACTCAAATTGAGACGAACACACAATATAAAGGAATTTAATAATAACGTGAAATTAAACGTATGAAGCAGAAAATTTAACACAATAATCATTTTTTCTAACCTATGTTGTCCCACTGCTGGGCAAAGGTCTCCCCCATTATTTTCCAAGACTTGCGGTCGCCAGCTTCGTCCTACCAGTCAGCCCGGAATGCATCGAGATCGTCACGCCATCGTCTTCGAGGACTTACTCGGCGTCATATAAAATGTTATTGTACAATAAGTGTTTGATAAGTGTTTGAGTAGAGCAAAAAAATCTTTATGTTGTGAAGAACATTTTCACGCAGATTCCATTAATTACTTATAAGTTGTTATTTGTGAAACAGGTTATAAAATTATAAGTTTATGAAGAAAGCCATGTCTGTTTTTTTATTTTTAAATCTGTGTACATGCTCATTAAACTGATGTATAATTTTTTAAGAGCCGTGTTGGCCGAATGGGATTATACCTCAACTTTCAATCCGAAGGTTGTGGGTTCCAATCCCGGCCGTGCATCAATGGATTTTGCGTTTCGTAAAATTTATATGCGCTTTAACACGTGCTCTAAAGGGTGAAGGAAAATATCGTGAGGACCGTTAGTGTTCTTATAGGCGGCGATGGACTTGCGACCTGTCACGTATGGAATACTAACTTCTGCAAGATGTGGGCATGTATCAAATATAATAATCTCATAATCTGGAGAGAGGAAGTAACATAAAAATATCTGAGAGAATGTCTACCGGGGATACAGGATATTCCTTGGGGATACAGTCTTGAACCTGTTTACGTTTTTATAAATTTTCAAGTACTGATGTAGTTCATACCACGTGCTCTATCACCGAATTTTACTCTAAAGAAAAAATGTGTCGTCTAAAAACTTCATTCGAATACATTTAAAAGTTCTAAAGCTTCGAACAGTAAATTCAAATGAAGTTCGAGATTAATAGTCGGACTGCACGACTAAGAGCGTTTTCACATTATCCGATCCGATATCGGTATCGGACTTGATACAATATCGGAGGCAAGTAAAATGTATCAAATATGTACCTGCCTTTCACATTATCCGATCCGATATCGAATATCGGAGCTGTCAATTTCATACATTTTACTTGCTTCGCCAACGCATCGGCGTCCGATACCGATATCGTATCGGATAATGTGAAACCGCTCTAATTCTTTCAAGAGTTCGAAACTAATTTGTTTTTGTAAAAAGTACAAGTAAGCAGTCAAATGTTTGTTCGTGGTGTTTTAAGATTCGCAATTGGCTACAAAATTAACTGTGTTTTGGACGTGATTTCATTTTACGAAACCTAAAGTGTAATTTGGTTTTTTAATGGAACTTTGTTGTTTATTGGTATTTAAAGCGTTTGCGGTCTGGATAGTATTAGTTTGACCGATTGAATCGAAATTTAAATAAAAAAGTACGTGGGTTGACAATTGACATATACATGTGTCAACTCACGTACTTACGGTAAAATGGAACAAAACATTTTTTCCAGCCGCAGTCTTTTTTTTCTTCAAAACCGTCCGAAAAGGAACTTCGTTCCAAAAATAATTCGATCAGCTTACTTTCTTCTAAAGTTTAGTAAATCTCGCTGATTCTTTAAAATCTATCCTATAATTTTGATTCTTTTTCGTTTCGGTTATTTCGGTAGAATGTCATCAAGTTTTTTCTGGCTAAAAGCATCAGAATTCGCCCGTACGATAAAAACCGGCCATCGCTCTTTTATAACTACATTCAAATTTAATCTCGTTGAGTGCAGGAGTGATTGACGATACTGGACTGCTTGTGCTTGCTTTATTTATTATGCGACCCTAAACCCTTAACATCTCATTCGTTTGGGACAATTCGGAACCCATTGCGAACCGTAAACAGCGTTATCTTCATTTGCATTTTAGTGTAATTGGAATTTTTCAGTATTTCATTTAATTTGCATAACTATAATTACGAGCTCGGTTCTCTGATGAGTTTAAGCACAATTTTCTTTGATGGGCATAAATGCTCCCATGGCATAAAATTGTGTTTTGTTGGCATAAAACTGTGTTTTACAGGGTGAACGAATCGAGCAATTTTATCATGGCCTAATATAACATTTTCAGAGTAAGTAAATACCTTTTATACGTAGCCTCATTATTGTCTTAACAAATAAGTAAAGCAGTTGTTTGTGTCATTTTATCATCGTCTGATTTTATTATTTTGTTTACTATACCCTAGTAAATCTTCATCTTTTGAGGCTTAACTCATCAATGTGGTCAGGTGATAGTGTCATTGACCTACCATACCCTATTACAGTAAAAAAAAACTTAGGTCTTTACATCTATATTAGATGATTTATACAGCGTCAGGAGGCAACCTATGCCTAAATTTAACGGGACGCTGTAGTACCTGGGACATTGTTTGAGGTGGAATAGGCTTGCCCAGCACCTAAACCATCCTCTCAGCTTAATCAGCCTGGCCCACAGGAAAGACGACGTCAATACGTAATTATAATAATTACAGTAACATGAACATGTATACACATTCATGTTACTATAGCTCATTTCAAAGTTTCTGAGTTAGATCTCGTAGCTATTCGTAGCGTTTCGTAGCTTCGTAGACACCTAATTGTGCTGCCTAGACTTTAAGCTTCGGTCAAACCGCGTCAGTAACGCGAGAAGCGACTGCGAAGCGGGAGCGTCTGCAACGCGAAATGAATATGCATAAAAATATGCCCGCGTTGTAGTCGCGTATGTGTGCTAAGCGCCGTAGATAAAGTATGGGTAGTGTCCAGCGCGCAGCAGACGCTCCCGCTTCGCAGTCGCTTTGATCGCGCAAGTTAGGCCGAAACCTAAATCTGATGTTATCTTAGCATTAAAGAGATACACGCATTTGTCTTCGGTAAGTAATGACGGTGTATGAGCAAATTTACGCGACGGTCGCGAAATTATCTCATTCTCGCTAATTGTGAGCCTAACACATTAAATATTCTACAAACATATCGTACCATCATGGAAACAGTTACATAGAAAACGATTTTTTTAACTGCAATATAAAAAGATGGAGTTTGTATGTTTTTATGTTAAATGTTGATAGAGTTAATGTACTTATTTGTTTGTATGATAGGAATTTTTGAACCAAAGTGAAACCCGCTCTAATAAACATGAATGATCATAAAATATTATCTTACATACAATCGTAATACGTATTTAACAAGTACCTATAGGTAATTTTAATCCACTCGCACAGTAACAAAAGTGGCAGTAGTATGTTTACTGTGTAAATGTAACCAGCCCATACCATCCTAGATAACCACTAATTCACGTACAGAATAAAATACAGCGCTGTAAAGTTATCAACAAGAATGGGACCTGCGAACTAATGGTCCGCAAGGGACCAGTTCTTTAATGGCCACTCGTAAATTGGACGAAAATAATTAAAATCGCACATCCGCACTACCGTGTGAGATCAGCTAGCTCACTGTACACAGAGTGTTCTCATTAATAAAGTAATATTAATCAGATATTTTAGTTTTTCTATCTAATTTAAAAGTATGTATGTACCATTCATTTCATGCCTTTTAAAAGTGAAATTCACAAAGTTTAACTAATCAAACCACTATTATTACTGTTATTTATTCTGTGCTTACTTAGTTTGGAAGCATCCAGAATTTGTAATGGCTTCCTGGCGAGACTGTAAGTCTGTCTATTTTTGTGTCTCAAACATGCCACTGAACAGCCTTACGCACAGGACTGATTTTAGTGAAACTTTTTTTATTAATTGAGTAAGAAAGTAAGTTCGTATGAGTCAGTGGCCAACTCACTAATTGGAGTGAGAGTGAGCTAGCTGATAGTCAGAACAAGTGTCCACTAGTAGAAGACCAAAACACGGCCATTAGAAGCGAGTGGATTCGAATAGCACAAAGGGTTTTCCGTTCAATGAATAGGATCGTTTTATAGTTGAATGTGATGGACCGATATAGGGACACGTAAATTGTCGCCATGAGAATAATTTGCGTACCTATTGAGGCATAGGAGTTTCAGTTCGATTCAGATTCGATATCGAAAAAAATTCAGATATCGAAAAAATGAAATAGTTAGTTGAATGAATAGCTTAAAAGTTTGTTATCATTTTATTTTTTTACTTTTTACAGGGAAATAATTGTCATGCGGTAGGAGATAAACTAGTTGAAGTAAGAATGAATGAATGAATGAACACTTTATTGTACACCAATTAATAACAAAACACAACATAAATAAAACACGTTCGACATTAGTACAATGGGCAGCCTTATCGCTGAAAGCGATTTCTTCCAGGCAACCTTTAAGATTAAGATGGACAGGACACTAGACAAGTCTGGAAGACTGCATTCCCGTCAATGACAAAGGCAAGTGACTTAGTAGTGGCCACAAGAGGGTCAAAGAACACACCAGGCATAACACTAGCCAGAGTTTGATGGTATTAAAAAGGTGGTGTGAAAGTACTAGGTTAATATCACATGACCGAAAAAAGTAGCGTGAAAATGAAGTAGATAAGAATCAACAGAGGTATGTGGGCTGATTAAATCGTTTTTTTTTAATATAAAATCCCACTAATATAATATAGCTGAAAGTTTGTGAGTTTGTTTAGATGTTTGGGTGTTTGTATGTTTGTGTTTCAATCACGCCTAAACCATTCAACCGATTTAGATGAAACTTGAAATAGGCGTGGATAGTGACTTGGAATAGCATATAGGCTATTCAAAATGTTGGTGCCATGCGGGCGAAGCCGCGTGCCGCGTGTAATAGTTGTGATTATAGTTTGAAAATATTATTATGATACAGATCAAAATACTTCCTCATCCATCACAGCTTTATTTAGACCAGCATGAAATGAAGCTGTCCCCTATGATACTTCGACAGGCTATCAATCAGAGGTACTCGGGATGCGTAACGCTGCTGAACTTGTCAGACAATATCTGGGCAGCGAAGCGGATAATAGCTATTTACCTGAAGCCGACCCGCGGACATAGATTTAGGAAAACCAGTACCGCAACTTTCATGACTTCACAGTCATGAGAGTCATCATGATTATTCTTTAATCACTTAAAGAATAATCATCATCCGCAGTCTAACTTCACCCACTGCTGGGTACGACCTCTTTGCTCTCGCCACAGTCCCCGAAGAAGGGCAAAGAATATCTGCGAGTAATAATTGAAAGGATGCTTCCCTCTCTTCGCGATCTCGATTGTAATGAGCATCGAAGAGACATCCTACACAAAGGTTCAGGTAGAAAACAGGATCTTCAAAATGTAGGACTCAAGTACATCCTATCCTACTGATATGAAATTAGAGAGCACTGGTGGTCTAGTGGTAGTGGCCCCGCCGTAAAGTCGTGGGTTCAAACCCAGTCGTGCACCATTGATGCACCATTGATTATGTGCACTATGCCATACTCTCAAACGGTGAAGGAAAACATCCTATGGAAACCGGCATGTCGTAAAACCTAACAACTTCGAAGTTCGAATATGTTCCAAGTGCACGAAAGGAGCCTCTTTCATTTCAATTCAATTCACCACACTGGTTCGAAAGACACGATAAGAAGAATGATATGAAATTCCTACAAAAAAAAATGTATGATATATTTGAATGTTTTAATCACCAGTGGATGAAAAAAAAAGCTTATGGTATGGAATATTTGGCTTTGTAAAAGGCTAGTGGGGAAAGTTAGTATTTCCACGTCTAAAAAACAACAAACACACATTTTTGTTGTTTGCAATGCGTAGATGAAGAATGAAATACTGTTTAAGCTTTACTATGCTCGTGTCCGGATTATCATGTCTCTCATTCGATTTTGATTCTTTTTAAGATAGGAGAGGATTAGTGAGGGTCGTTCGTTTGTCGCAATTTTGAGAGGTATTTTGAAATTGAAGTATTTCGTTTATTTTGATCCGTTGATTTTGATTTGTGTTTAATGGATTACATTTTTCGTGTGTTTGCTTAGTATTTTTATTGGAATAAGTACCTACACACCTAGTGTATGTATAAAAGATAAAATAATGTAGTTTAAAATAATTTTTTTTAGATGCAATAGTTTAGATAGTATAATAAAATGTAAACCAACTCCTTACTAATAACTACTGACTAAGTTACACTCAGAGTGTAACTTTATTTATAGTTTATTTATCATCGTCTTGCAATGCTTTCAATATACAGTGCAAACTTAAGTAGCAACCAGATTCAAAAAAAGAAACAGCTATAGAAAAAAAGGTATAAAAGAGAATGTCATCAAAAGTTTTAAAAATCAAATAAAACTTGTATCAAATCTTATAAACACTAAATAAAAGCTTATAAAACTTCGAAGATTTTACATACACAAATTGCAATTTTATTAAACGTGAATCCGTACCTAAAATAAGTCTCGAACGGTGAGTTGAAATACCCTAAGGAATAGCCTCATGCGAAATAATTTAACTTCGAAACGAATTCTTTGACTAAAATTAAAAGTCGTCTCATCCAATAATTTTGCCCACTTGGTGACTCCAAGTCCCTATTGAATTCGGAAGATTATTAATTAAATGATATTTTACCGTCCTGCAATTACGGGGTCGAAAACTTTACTCACAATTGGTAAATAATTATAATTATCACTGTGGTTCCCTTTGGTGATTCGCAAAAAGGCAAAAGTACCAACTTTTCAGAACGCCCTTCTTGTTATTAAAATTTTCTATTACAAAACGTTCTTAATATATCAGATACTCAATTTTACACTTTTCTGCATTGACTTTAGGGTCAGATTTGATAGAAGTATTTTCCAGATAACGATCAAAGCGAAGTTTGATTTTGCGGCGATAATTGCGGCGAATCCTTAATTATTTCGAGGGTAAACTTCTACCGAAGTTAATTTGACTCTGGATGTAGACTCCTTTTAATGGACACTCTTTTGGTGACTCCCAATTTATTTGGTTGACTGGAATATTCATTAGAACCGTGAAGCATGACTGATATAACGAGAAAGCTTTGATACTTCAAGCACGCTGCAGGTAAATAAATTTAAATTTCATAGTTGCGACCGAACTTTGCACATGTATTTCCATGCAAAATATTGTTCAAAATACAAAGCAGACGGTGTATCGCGTCCCTGCAATACGAAACGTGTGGTATACACAACGATAGGAATATCACAGTACCCTTTTAGCATTCCCCTCGCAAATCCTGATGTACCTAGTACTAGGTAGGGCTAGGTAGAGTTGGGGTGAGGGCAAGGGAAGTAATTATAGGGGGAAACATCAAGTGTGTCAGTGAGTGTGTGATAAAAACGCGAGGGCTTGTGAAGAAGTGTGTCGCATGCGTCAGTTCACTATGTCAGTGCTGATCTTTTGAAGACAGATGTGGGTATCTGTGTTATTTTGGGGGATCACTTTCTTCCTTGCGGCGGTTTTGTTTGAAGTTCACGGATTTCAAACAGTGGTGATATGCGTATTTCTGCGTATTGAAGAGAGGGTTCTAAATCTTATAGGCATTTTTTTTCTTGTAGCGGCAAAAGTCATTCGCTATGACTTTTTAAAAAAATAGTAGCTTGTTTTAAAGTAAATATTATAGAAACTCATTTAAAAAGTAACAAAACACTTTACTCTGAAATACTGAAAATACTCGAGGTCTTTGCCTAGCAGTGTTACAGTGCGGGATCCTTGGCAGGCTAGAAACAACAAAAACAACACTATAGTCATGAGCACTTCTAAATCCCGGCACTGAAGCCAACTCTTTGAAATTCCGTTAAAAAAAAATTAGTAATTTTTTACCCAGAAACTCAGTTCTCAATTTTATAAAAAAATATATACGCGTTGATAACCTCGTTCTTTTTTTCGTCGGTTAAAAATCTAAAGCCTCTACAGCACAAATAACAAAAGTATTTCCCAGCCAACTCCAGGCTAGACCGAACAAAAGCAAAACCGAAATTCTCCATCACTCGATTGTCAACAGCAAAATTCAGAACATTGCAACTTTTTAATATTGGTGTATATTGAAGGTATTCATCAGTGTGATTGTATCGCCGCTTGGGGTCGGCACAACACTGACTGTTGCTGGGTGAGGGGTGCCTGATATCTAGGAAAATTGAGATTTGGATACGGCTTTTCGGCTTACATTTAAAAAAAACTAGAGATACAGCACTGTAACCCGGAGCTTTAGTATTTTTTTTTCATAAATTATAAGGGTAATGGTTTCAAATTCAAATTCATTTATTTTTCTAAACAAGGGTTAACAATAAATAGATGACTGAAGAAATATGAAATGAAATGAATTTATTTGTCAGAAGAATGGTTATATAAGGATTTTAGATATAAAGTAAGTGTCACATTCTCCACCGCATTAACACGGTATACAAATTCTTAGTCTTACATACTAAATCAATCTTCAAATTTAATCATGTCACAATTTAAATTCAACATGCAATAGTAAATAAAAAATAATAAAAAATTAAAAGATTGATGTCAAGTATTAAATTAACTAATAATTGAATTATGTACATATAATATTTAAAAATCTTTATCAATTATTTAAAATATCTGAAACAGTATAATATTGCCTGTCATATAACCACAATTTTAGCTTTATTACAAATTGTCTAAGAGGTAGTTCCTTGAAACTATTGTTGCGTTGCGCATATGAATATATGCGCAACCTTGTTCAGCTTATCAGCAAGCAAAATGCTACCTAATTTGCTGATAAGCTGAATGGTTTCATCATAAGCGTGACATGTTGCAACCATCAACTTATCCATTTTGTGTTTCCAACAAAATTGTTTAAATCTCTAAGAATATAACTAATGATCAACTTGCAAATTGAGCATTTTGGTTAAAAAAACATTTATTTATTTATTTATTTATTATTATTAGGAAAACCAACAGCTAAATTAACTTAATTAGGCGAATTTATATAAACAGAAAGCCAATTATAGGTTCTCACGTTTAGAGGTAGCTTAGCGAAAGAAAGGTAGGAACAGAATGAAGGTTAACTAAAATTTGGAATAGGTACATACAACAGAGAACATGTTAAAAATGAACCAGCCAAGCTTTTTATACAAACTTGCCAGACCTTGGAATGACCGCCTCAAAAGTTCATACCTCCATGGCACTCAGCATTGTAGACACCCTATAGGTATGATTATCTGCAGATGAAGCTAGGGGACCTGAGTACATGCGTTGCTAGGTTACGAGTCCCCCAAGGTCAGAAGATATATAAGCATATGTATATCCAGTGTAGATGGATTACGAAGGGGACTGCCGATCGATTTATTACGCAGTCTGTTTCGAATATTTGAATGAATGGTGTGATTAATTTGGTACTACTTTAAAGTAGGTATATTGGACATCTGTCCAATATTTATCTAGTTAAGAGTCTTAAGTTCTGTAGCTATAATCAATTCATTGCATGGTCCTGCCTACTTGGATTTTCAAGGTAAGATTGAAATTACAAAGATAATTATGATAATTATGTTTTTTTGAAGGCAAGCGAATTTGCAACTTATTTGTGTTTTAGATGTAACAAGGAAAATCATTAAAATTGACTAGTAGACGAGAGAACATCATACCTCTGGTCTCAGAGGTATGATGTACTATTTTAAGATTCTAGAGCATTTTTATCGTGTCTTACGCTTCTGCTTATTTTTATTTACAGTGAAGACAACAGACAAACGATAAATGTCCAAATAACATTTGTTATAAAATGTGTTTTATTATCAAGCTATGAAAATGAAAAGTTTAAATCGCAATGCCACGTGACAGGTATTACGTTTCGTTTATTGCCCCGAGAGCTGAGTCTGGATACCACGTGACTTACTGATGATTACGTACATATAAAAAAAAAAAAATGCTGGACTTTCCACACAGCATCATCTAGCCCCAAAGTAAGCAGAGCTTGTGTTATGGGTACTACATGACTGATATACTACTTATATACTTTTTGTTTGTACATACATATTATACATAGAAACACCCAGACCCGAGACAAATATTTGTAGATCATACAAACATTGATCCCGCCGCGGGGATCGAACCCGCAACCTTTTGCGTCGCAGGCGGGCCTTCGCCCACTGCGCTACAAAGGTCGTCAATCGTATACTTTTCTATAATAACAATAGCAATCGATAACAATATACACGACAACAATAATATTGCGAAACTTAGACGTAAGTTTGTCCTAGTAAGTAAGCTCGTGCGCTCGTAGCGCTCGTGGTCGTGCTTGCTTAGCCGTTCTTGATAGATCGTCGAAGTTAAGCAACGTTCGAAACGGTCTGTAAGTGGATGGCTGACCGCCAGTGGCATTTACATCTGAGCGCTTCCGTGCTTTGGAGGGCACGTTAAATTGTCGGTCCCGGCTATTTAAGTCGTTAAGCCATGACGGAGGCCTTAAGGCGGCCTAAAAACTCCGTCACCAGAGTTGGCCACTTTTACTAGTACCACTTTTACTACACTTACTTACTTTTACTAGTAAGTACAGTACGTAGATTAAAATACGTAAATACGTGTTTAAAATTATAAGACAAATTGACTTTAAACAATAGGCGAAATATCATAATGCACTATGAATTATTTAAGTAGTATATCAGTTTAGTACCCATAACACAAGCTGCTTACTTTGGGGCTAGATGATGCTGTGTGAAAAGTCCGGATTTTTTTTTTTTTTTAAATAAGGAACTTTTCGTAAATTAAGGTTACATACCTACTTTTAAAACAACTAAGTACGAGAATATGTGTATGGTTATTTAATATGATATGGAAACAAGCAAGTTCTCGATTTGATAAATAATTATAAAATGGCTGTTATATTATTATCTTAACGGTGAAGGAAAAGATCGTGCGGGTTTCCGCAGCTTAGTCAGCTCCACACGTATTGACGTTGTCTTTCCTGTGGGCCAGGCTGATTAAGCTGGGAGGATGGTTTAAGTGCTGGGCAAGCTTATTCCATCTCAAACAATGTCCCAGGCACTGCAGCGTCCCGCTAAGTGTAGGCATAGGTTGCCTCCTGACGCTGTATAAATCATCTATTAAAGATGTAAAGGCCTAAGTTATATTATGTTTGTCCTTTTCAGCTCTTTATAGCAGTTTTCTAAAGCGACAAAGATTATCCGCCGATTGAAAAACTGTCTAACGAATCAAGCCATCAATAATGGATCTCATTGTTCCACAATCGCAAACTGACTCATCTATTCTGTATTTTGCGTGCCGATATTAATGACAATTTCGCGCCTGACCGAGCGCAATTCGAAGCGTTATTACAATATGGCACAATATTGTTGTAACATAAGCAAAGTTATTTTATGCTTTAAAAAAATAAAGCTCTTTATGTGAGCAGATGAACAATTCAGACCAGAATCTCAATAATTGTTTTTTGCTTTATATTTTATTTATTTTGGTTTTCACGCTGATAGGAAAAGAGCTCGCCTAAGACGTGTCGTTGGGCACTAACGTGTATTCATTCATATTATAATTTTTCAATCAGATTATGTTGGCGAAACTTATATCATGGGTTAATCTATACGCTTTGTACCAGTATTACTTGTTTTTTTCACTCCCTACCACTCGAATAAATCCTGATGCGGTGAAGGCGAGTTAATTAATAATTTATGGACGAGGATTGCGAGTTCGGAAAGTGAAAAAAAAAACATTTGTGAAACCTAAACGGATAGGGAATTATAGTCGTTTGTTTTTGTTTTAGCAAATCAATCTTTTAAATTAATTGAACATTTAATTTGATTTTCATATCTAAGGTTAGTTCGTTAGCTTATAATAAGTTAGATAAAGCCTTACGCAATCTGATCTCAATTAATATAGCTTCAATTAATATATTATTAATATGAGCACATAGGCTCAAACGTATTTTAAATTTGCTTGTCTGAAACCGAAACTTTTTAGAAGCGTTGCCTACTTATTCATTTTGATTTTGACACACACACGGAAAACATAATGCTGCTTATTACATAAACGTTAAACCTTAGTTGAACCTCATGATGACACATGTCAAAACAAAACTGTTGCCACAAAAAAGCGTTCTATTTACGAGTATTTAAAGATATTCTAGAGACAGTTCTTTAGTTAGTCTAAGTCTAAACTCAGTTCATTTTCTTGTAATAAGACGGAATAAGTACAATGAACAACAACTTATAAAAAACATAAAAACAAGCGAGTACAACAGCACTGTGGGTCTTATAAAACAGAATCGGAAGAATCAGAATCAGAACAATTTATTGGCAAAGATGATACACATTAACATTTTATAAATAAATTGGTAATTGAAACAAATTCTGCCGTCAGATTTTTTTTTAAATAAATTAATACAATAGTAATTCATGGACTATAAAAAAATATATCTAGTTATACCTTATAAGTATTTATAGTCTAGGTACTTAATTATATAAAGCTATTGTTTACCTAGCTAGATTAATCAAATTTTATGCAGCCTAATTACAAAAACTTAGGCCTTTACATCTATATTAGATGATTTATACAGCGCCAGGAGGCAATCCTTGCCTACACTTAACGGGACGCTGTAGTGCCTGAGACATTGTGTGAGATGGAATAGGCTTGCCCAGCACCTCAACCATCCTCTCAGCTTAATCAGCGTGGCCCACAAGAAAAATGTCGTCAATACGCGTAGAGCTGACTAAGCTGCGGGTTTCCTCACGATGTTTTCCTTCATTAAAGCGCATATAAATTTTCATCATCATCATTAAATTTAAGAGCTCAGCTCTTGTCGGTGCAATGATGCAATTTTTTTTTTTTTCATATAAATTTTACGAAACGAAAAATCCATTGATGCACGGTCGGGATTTAAACCCACGACCTTTGAAGCCTAGTTACAACAGAAACAGTATAACCTAGAACACATACAATAAAATCACACCTCTTTCTCGTATAAGCCAAACTTTTACAGAAATAAAATGTGTAAACAAACGCACACGGCGGACAATTTGTTCGATCCTCGCATTTTTCTTTCCTCTGGATGCTGGATGTCACCGAGTTATTTACGAGGCCCCCGTTCTGTTTTAATACCTTTTCATTAACAATTTTAAGGTTCAGTTTATTGAGGTCATAAATAACTCCAGCAATCCGACTGCAAGAGAAAAGTAATGACAAAAAATCTAATTTGCAGGACGAAATTAACAATGGTTTTAATGTCTGTACTTTGTATTAGTATGGAGGACATGAATCTAAGTCGTTACGCGGCTGTTTCTAAGTGTAAGCTTTATGTATTACTAGCTGCGCTCCCGATATTTTCATTTTTTCGGGATAAAAAGTAGCCTATGTCCTTCCCTGGGATACAACCTTTAACTATGCCAAATTTCAGCTTAATCTGTTCACCGGTTTGGGCGTGAAAGCGTAACAAACAGACAGACAGACAGACAGAGTTACTTTCACATTTATAATATTAGTATGGATTGTTTCAGTTTCTTTTTAAAAAGCACTTTATTACTACAATATAAATTATACATTGGTATTATAAGCATACGCGCTAAAGGTGTGGCCAAACATGTGAAAAAAATTATAATACACTTCTCGTACAGTAATAAACATAATTAGCCTTATTACAAAAAAGTTAAACCTTAGTTGAACACCATGTTGACACATGTCAAAACAAAACTGTTACAAGAAAAAAGCGTTCTTAAAACGTATTTAAAGATCGTTTTACTAGAGACAGTTTTTAATTAGTGCTTCGCTAAATTCGGTTCACATTTTTTTGTATAAGACAGAATGTATTCAGGTCAGGCTTCTAGTTATCCAAATCATAGTCAGTATTTTGACTTCAATTAAGGTATTGTGAGCTCTACGCGAGTGTCCAATTTTAAGTAAAATTGTGAAAATACTCGTAGTACAATTTATACCTTGCTCGGGTTCTCAATATTAATTAATTGACATAAATAAAGCTGTGGGTTACCCACAGCTGCCTCAGCCTTAGGGTAGCCGCACTATGAATACTGAAATAACTAACACGTTATTGACTTTTGTTCTACGTGACTTGATCCAGAATATTCGAATATTATCATAGAAATAATATTTGTAATGAGATAATGTCGTTAGTCTTGATAACATACTAGAGAAATAGGCACTTACGGTTTTAATCAAACTAAGGTCTTTATAACTGCTATTCTAAGTGGTATGCCTAATGCCTATTCTTGAAAGATAGAAATGAAGAAAGAAATATCTAGGTATTTTTAACGAGTAATTACTTTACGTATTGATAAGGATCATTTTAAATTGTCTTTGGTAAAACCAATAAACTAAGTTGAGCTATCTATAGATCGTTTCTAACGATCCTTAGATAGCTTGACTAATCCTGTTGTATTTTGTAAATATATGTAAATATGTAGTAGCTTAGTTTCTGTAAATTAATGCATAAACTAAGTTATTTTTACATACTTAAAAACATATATTTTGTCCAATAAACATTGTTTTTATATAAAATATATAAATTTGTAGAGATTTTTATATAAAAAAAAGCAAGACTCTCTTTCCTTACTGTCCAGCATTATTTATTAAAAGCTAAATAAATAATGCTGGACACTTTTCACACAGAATCATCTAGCCCCAAACTAAGCAAAGCTTGTACTATGGGAACCAGTTAACTGGTATTCTACTTATATACTTTTTGTTTGTAAATACATACATATTTTAGATAGAAACGCCCAGAACCGAAATAAATATTTGCAGATCATACAAACATTTATACCGCGGCGGGGATCAAGCCCGCAATCTTCTGCGTCCCAAACGGGCTTTCACCCACTGCACCACAGAGGTCGTCAAGCTATACGCTTCTATTACAGTTAAAAAAAAGCCTTTTATCATTTATGATATTTTTGCCAGTGCAATAAAATTTCCACGTCTCAGTAGTTATTTAATCGAAACCTTATTTCATAGAGGAAATGTCCCATGAATACGAAGTCTCTTCATCACAAAGGCTATTTGATTTGCTCACACCCAACGCACGGCCGCCCACAGAATTGTATTTCCGATTCTCATTGAAACTGTCTGTGATTTTGTTGCTATGAAATCTTTATTGGATCATTCTTATATTAAATGGGCCACTTTAATAGAAACTTATAACAAACAGAAGTTGGGTAGCCATTTTCAACCGACTTCAAAGAAGGAGGAGGTTCTCAATTCGTCTGTATGTTTTTTTTTTTTTTTTTTTTTTTATGTTATTACGCGATTGCTCCGCCATTTGTTGACCGATTTGCAAAATTCTTTTCATGTTTGAAAGGGTATACTCCAGAGGTGGTCCCATATAAATTTTATTCCTGAGGGATTGATAGTTTCCCCGTAAAACTCTAAACACCTTCCCTCCTAGCCATGTCACAAATAGAAATCGAATCGACAGCTTGACAGCTTGAGTCACACCGCGTTTCGAGTCAAACATTGAAGTCGGTTTTCTTTTTAGTATAAAAACGTAATTATTACAGATCAAGACATAAAAAATTTAATAGGTTTTCAAATAAAACATTAGTATAAACCCCAGATAATATAATACTATGTAGTATAAACACTGTTATTCTGCAAAAATTTTAAAGCAGCAAGTACAGTGCGCCCAACGGATCTAGGCATTCGTGAAGTTAGCCGTTTATCTGCGCAGAACACAATTTTGTATGAAAAAGCGTGCACAGACAAACAGCTAACTTCACGAATGCCTAGATCCGTTTGGCGCACTGTACTCGTATTTTTTTAGAATAAATTCTCTAATATAGTTCTTTACCTCTAAAACAAATTCATTTGACTAGTCCATAGATTAACATCGGTTTCGCAATTGGATCGAAACTTCAAAGTACATTAACTAACTAGGGTCAAACGGCTACTAAGCACACATAGCATACATACTCATTACATAAACATCCCTGTAGATGCACTCACATTGTCCATCCGTCCATCGTCAATTCAGCTCACGTACGCTCCTTTTTTCAGCAGACTGTGTGCCCAGACTGAAATTACAGTGTTTTCCGACGTTTCCCTCTATTTTGATTCGCTATTGTAGGTGTTTACGCAGCTTGTTACAGCGGTACTGTTTCGAATTTTTGAAGCGTTGTGGAATATCAAGTTTGTTTCCGCATTTTGTGTCTTTATAGTCTGTATGTATGTTGTTTTTGACAAAGTCTTCTGTAGCGAATCCGACTAATATTATAAATGCGAGTTAGGGTAGATGTATATAAATGTTTGATACTCAGTCACGTTGCAACGGTTGCACGGATCTGAACGTAGATCGTATAGAAAGAAAGAGAGATATATTTATGTTTAATTCATCTTATTGAATCATATGACGGCCTCGACCACTGTGGCGCAGTAGGCGAAGGCCCGCCGACGCAAAAGGTTGCGAGTTCGATCCCCGCCGCGGTACAAATGTTTGTATGATCTACAGATATTTGCCTAGGGTCTGTATTTCTATGTACAATATCTATGTATATACAAACAAAAAGCTCTGCTTACTTTGGGGCTAGATGATGCGGTGTGAAAAGTCCAGCGTTTTAAATCTCTCTTCGTTTTCATAAACGGTGCTGTACCACAAAACATTCTAAATAATGCACGACGTAGACTAACTATAATTTCATTGCATAAATTCGATTTTAAAACTCGCCCGTCGCTTACACAAACAAATCGTAAAGCAGGGGTCATAAACATGAACACCTTACTTGATTCAAAAGGAAATTGCTTATTTTACGTCAAAGTGACGGGTTTATTCGCAGACTCTTTACATTATCCGTTTGTAAATAAAAACACTTTTACGATGTCTTGAATTGTTAAAGGGCCCAAGACGTGTTGTACAAGGACTATGTCTTTGGTTCTTGTTTGCTCAAAAATACTATGGTAATCATAATTTTATAATTTTTAGCTAGTCTGTATTAACAAAGAGCAAATAAGTGTGAAAAACATGCCTCCGACATCGTGCATCGTGCACTCCAAAGCGCGAGCTTTATTAAAAACATAACCTTTATTTGGTTAAAGTGGTTAAAGTTATAAGTTCTCCACTTCGGGAATCTGTCAAGAACGCAGTGCAAGTGTTTTAGATTGAGTGATGAGCGTAAGGAACCCTAAAACGTGTTACGTAGAGTTGCAGTCTCGCATCGATTTTGAAGGTGGGTGGCTAGCTCATTAGGGATGTTGTCTGGAATGTAAGATAAACAACGGAATAAAATAATAACGACCTCAGTCATAATGTTCATAATTTATCTTACGGTTTCATCCTTATGTGTTTTTCTTCATTTTTACGAAGCGCTCGTGGTCGTGCTTGCTTAGACGTTCTTGATCATCAAAGTTAAGCAACGTTAGAAACGGTCTGTAAGTGAATGGGTGACCGCCAGTGGCGTTTTCATCTTAGCGCTTCCGTGCTTCGGAGGGCACGTTAAATTGTCGGAGGCCTTAAGGTGGCTTCAAAACTCCGTCACAATAGGTGGCCACTGACTCATACAAACTTACTTTTACTTACCTCATTTTACCTCAACTCTATTTAAGAACTCTATTTATGATGGCCGAATGGGGTAGTTAGGTAGTTACTCCTTCAATACGATGGTATCGTAGCCGCAAACCAATGGATATTGCATTTCTAAAAATGTATGTGCATTAACACAAGCTCTATTAATCTGTGAAAAATCCGTGATGAAAGCAATTATAATTCTAATAGGCGCGCCGATGGGAGATCACAGTCGTGAACTTGTACTAGTCGTGCATAATGTTTAGTATTAACAAACATTAACTATCTCATCCATCTCTATTCATCTAAAATAGAAAAACTATTTTCACATTTAAGTTTCCAAACGCAACGAAGCAAAAACACGAAATTAATCAGTATCGGTCTGATACACATGTATCATAAACAACTTTTTTACAAGCTTGAACTGATCAAACGATCGTGGGAATGTGATCATCTGTGCAACAGCTCAAGAAAGATACTTATAGTTCAAGTTGGCCATACTGTTTTGGTAAAATAGAAGAATACATATTTATTACTGATTTATAGTCTTTTTCTATATAGGAACGGTTCCGTGATAAGGCTCTTTATGTTAATAACTAAAATTATTAAAAAGAAAATAGACCGTATTTCCGCTGAGCTACGACCCTATTGTTTTTAAGAAGAGAGTTAATAGGCACCTTCTGGGTAAGCTCGCTCCATCGTAGACCTCACTCTTACCTGTGTAAGTTTGAGGTCAAGAGCCGACCCATTCATCATAAAAAAAAGACCAATTTTTTTTTGACGTCGTATCTTTGAATATAATAATATATTTGAATATATTTGAAATAACTTCGAAATAATACGATCTCTGTGCCTTTTATACAAAACCATTCAGTAGGTTTTGCGAGTTAATAAAATCTTTATCAACCAACATGACTCAAAACGCAATCTAGTGATTTGTATTAATTTAAATTCACTATTAATTTATCATCAGCTGTTATAAAACCTGTATTTTAATCACATTTTTTTACAATAGCCATTATCTCCTTGAATAAGGTACTAATAAATCATTTATTCGATCCTCCTACATCGCTCAGATTAAGAAAACAATGGACGATCGGGGACTCCATTTAGATAGACAAAAGCGAGTACGATGGTACTAAGTGGAGCATTTTATATTATATTTATCTTTAATTACAACACGGAGGAAAGAACTCGATCTGGAAAATAATGACGTGATCCGCTGGGTTATTAAGTACTGCGATAGCAAAAATAACACAATTTGAATTACGGTAGGTTTGAAATTTCCTTGCTTTCACAAAACTAGCTTCAGTGATCGCATCGCAACTTTATCGCAGTGGCGCTAGTTCTGCTAGTTTTATCATCATCATCCACAGCCTGACTTCACCCACTGTTGGGTATAGGCCTACCTAAGCTTGTGCCATCCACCACGATCCTGCGCTAATCTGACCCATTGATGACCCGCGACGTGTACAATATCGTCTACTTATATGGCCGCCTTACGTCCTATAATACGTTCCTGGCCACTATTCAGTCAATACTCTACTTCACCTGTCATCACCACTCTTGTTTACCAATGAGCAATCAGCAATCAATCGCAAAAAAAAACTCAAATTTTACGTAATCAGGCTGCCGTTTGGGGGAAGGAAGACAAATAGCGATTTTCTTTTGTTGGCTTATCGCTCTCGGGAGTATTCATTATTTTGTACCGACAACGGCGAAAATATTTAGCGAAGACTTCTAAAATAACTGTATTGACAATAAGATTTTATATTTTTACAGTTTGATATTTCAAAAGAATGCTACACCTAGTTCGCGATTGCTAAGAATAGGATATCTCTATTTAAATTTTATTGCAAAAAGCATTTCACATATTAACACACTCTATTTTTCAGAAATTACAAATTCATTATAGGTTAATTTATTTTGTTTATAAAAGTTTAGTGAATTTTAGCTTGCCACTAGTATTAATAGCCAATAACAGTACAATAGCTCCATCTAACTGAAAGTATGAGCTATAAGACCCCAAAGCTTCCCCCTACATTTCAGAGCCTTCATTCATGTCAGTAGTTCTTGAAAGCCGCGAGTCGTGCGTATGACGGAAGTCAGATTGTCGCTCATGCGATAAGCGAAGCCATCTATTGTGTTGACGTTACTGATATTTGTATCGAGAAATCTTGGTAATCCTGGCCTATTGAGACACTGTGGAAAAAGTTTGTATTTAGTGGTTGACTCTGGTGATGAAGTTTTTAGGCTGCTTTAAGGCTTGAGGACTGACAGTTTGGCCGGGACGGACAGTTTAACGTGCCTTCCGAAGCACGGAAGCGCTCAGTTCATAGTGCCATTAGCGGTCACCTAATGATCAATGTGGAAAGCGTTTTTTAGCAAGTTTTTGGACAAATACTTTACTGTCTGGGTGTAACTATGTTTACCAAGTTGTCTGTTTCCTGCCACACAAAGTAACCTAATACTAGAATTCCATTAGTAGGGTCATTATTACGTATATGAGTGATTATTGGGCGTCATTTTTCTTATCAATTAAAAATATAATTTTATAGTGATAAGTCGCATTGGTTATCTAAGTATACAGGGTGTAAAAAGACTGCTACCGAAAATTGAGGGGTTGGAATCAGACCATGATTCAGAACATCATTAGCGAAAAAAAAACGCAAAAAAAAATTTGACTTAGCTACGTCATTTTATTTTATTTTCTAGTTATTTACTACAAGTACCAGAGTTGGCCACTGACTCATACGAACTTACTTTTTACTACAAGTACAACATAATAAGACTATACCTACCTAATAATTGCGTTTATAAAAGAAAACAAAAATTAAAACTCAAAATCCAGCAATCTACGGATAAAAACGCGCCCAGTACATACGCTCGACCAGCTGTGCGAGGTACGTTTTCTTCGGATATATATCATAACCATAATTTTGTTGTTAAATAAATAAATCTCTCAAATATAATGATTTTTTTCGGAAAATCCTTTTGGATTTGCTTGTGTGTTGGGCTGCTGTACTTATCCCTTTCGGCTTCGGTAGACGCCTTGTTACACACTGTATACTCGTAGAATAACTAATTATCCTATGCGAACATTTTATTTTATTTATTGACCAAAAGTTTAATCTCTCAAAACCGACATTTTGTACTTTGTAGTCTTTTAAGCAGTGTTAGCAATAGTTGACCTACGGCACTCTATTTTAATACAGACATTTTATACACTATAATAATTTTATTTAAAAAAATATCTACGTCAATAAAATTGTATTTTATTTTATTCCCTAGGCAATGTCGAATACGCGAAGTATCAGCATTGATCGTCGCGCCGCAAAAACACTAAAACATAAATAAATAAATACTCCATAACCATCACAAGTTCATCTCGGACAACAAATAAATTAACTTTATAACAACGATCTCAATAAAGCATTGGCTTAAGAGTCATAAATCGCCGTTTGGGGACGACAGGACATTATTAAAATACCACATCACGGGCGAGATACTAATTAAATTTCACACAAGAGACTATGAGACTCGTTAAATTTTACAACCCTTTGAGTTTTCATCAGTGAAAGTTTAATTGTCTGTTTATTGTCAACTATGTGAACTTTATCACTTGGGACAGCACTCAATCGCACGTAATTGTAATTTTATAATCGTATATTTATGGTCTTTGAGCGACCTTTGAACCTCTTAGGTGACTTTCAAAAGTACATTTTACTCACTTACTTTACTTTACATACTTACTTTACTCACAATATTTTTGAACTGTAAGAGCATCGATAATATTGTTAGGCTTAAAAACTCAGTTAAAAAAACATGACTTTTATGCAGTTGATCTATTCATTGAAAAGCCGTGTAGGTCGAATGGAGTTGTGCCTCGACTTTCAATCCAAAGGTCGTGTGTTCGAATCCCGGCCGTGCATCACTGGATTTTTCGTTTCGTAAAATTTATATGCGCTTTAACACGAGCTCATAACGGTGAAGGAAAACATTGTGAGGAAACCCGCAGCTAAGTCAGCTCCACACGTATTGACGTCGTCTTTCCTGTGGGCCAGGCCGATTAAGCTGAGAGGATGGTTTAGGTGCTGGGCAAGCCTATTCCATCTCAAACAATGTCCCAGGCACTACAGCGTCCCGTTAAGTGTAGGCATAAGTTGCCTCCTGACGCTCTATAAATCATCTAATATAGATGTAAAGGCCTAAGTTATTCATAGATCGTTTTTGACGATCCTTAGATGACTGATTCTATTGTATTTTGTAACTTTATGTAAAATAATTATTATTCATTCGTTCATTTTCTGTAAAATTACACACATTCGAATTTACTGTAAAATCCATCAAAATTACGTACTTCAAACTATATTTATCAAAGTAGTGTAGGTACATAAATCCTGTCACGCGCGATATTGAAGCTTTTCGAACTACACAGAGATTATTGGGTTTATTCCTGCCTGACCCAACTTGAGTCGCGAACAATGTATTGAATAATAACAGAATTGGAGATAAATCCACATAAGCTTAGGAGCTGAACATGGTTGTACGTACGAGTAAACAAAATGGTTCATTGATTTTATTTATCAACCGACTTCAAAAAAGGAGGAGGTTCTCAATTCGTCTGTATGTTTTTTTGTTTTTTTTTTTTATCTTGTTACGCGATTGTTCCGCCATTTGTTGACCGATTTGCAAAATTATTTTCATGTTTGAAAGGGTATACTCCAGAAGTGGTCCCATATAAATTTTATTCCTGAGGGATTGATAGTTTCCCCGTAAAACTCTAAACACCTTCCCTCCTAGCCATGTCACAAATATTAATCGAATCGACAGCTTGACGCCCTGAGTCACACCGCGTTTCGAGTCAAACATTGAAGTCGGTTTTCTTTTTAGTATAAAAACGTAATTATTTCTTGTGTATTTAGTAAAAATAAGATAAAGCTCATATTACTTTTCAAAGCACATTAAAAAACTTTATTTAAACACTTTCGTCCAAACACCAAATAATTTATCTTAAGATATTACGAACTTGATCTTTCTTGAAACTATGAACTCTATGCAATGCAACCTATATTAACTAGTATACTTTTTTTTGATCAATGGGTCGGCTCTTGACCTCGAAACTTACACAGGCAAGAATGAGGTGTACGATGGAGCAGCAGAAGCTTATAAAAATAATTTCCATACATTTTTCCTTGTTTATAAAGTCGTGTAAGGAACACACCAGATCACAACGATACACGTACACATTTTTCACGCTACGACATGTCAAATATGAATGGAACTGAAATAAGTTTTCCATATCGTCAGATCTGATTATTTACTATGAAAAGCTTTTTGTGTGTGTGGGACGTTGCTTCATGATCGGAATTTATATTAAAGTTCTGATATACTCTCAAATACCAAAGATGAATGCATTTTTGTGTTTACTGAATGTATGTGTTACGTTTGTTGAAAACGGCAGCGTTTGTTGATCACAAATAGTGAAAGTGTATGATTGTAATTGATTGTCAATTGTAATTTTTTAGTATAAGATCCCATATAGAACGACCTTCACCGAGATGCTTATTTAATGAAAGTTATTTTATATTTAATTTAATATGTCAATAAAAATATTGCATATGGGTTGCCTAAAAAATTTCAGTGCAGAGTACCTATGTTTAATAATTACAAAAAAAAATTTTTTTGAAACATTTCACCGGTTTGCTTATTAGAGAAATTCTATACCAATCGAAAGTATGAAGCCCATATAATATAATATTTGTCATAATTGATATTTATGTCACAACAAACTAAACAGAAGACAATAATCGTCAATTCCATTTTGGACATTTTGGTTAGCTCGATACCTAAGTTATTCCACTACACAATCTATTCAAAATGCTATTGTCCAAACAATTTGCCCACGATACCAATGGTCAACATTTACTGAATAGTTTAGCAGCGACCCTGGAATTTAGTTATTAAATCAATCATTGCTTAATAAAGTCCAGTGAGAATATTATCAAAACCACAATGCAGACACATTCTGCTGAGTTTGGACCCAACATTGTTTGTAAACTTTGTAATTTGAATATTTGTTCATTATTAACTGAGGTTTAGTGTGCCAAAACAGATTGCTTACTGTCTAACTCGTAATGTGAAAGTCATAACACAGTTTAAATGAAATTTGAAATGAGATATTAATCAAATCACTGGCATTTAAGCGCTCGTGGTCGTGCTTGCTTAGCCGTTCTTGATAGATCGTCGAAGTTAAGCAACGTTCGAAACGGTCCGTAAGTGGATGGGTGACCGCCAGTGGCATTTACATCTGAGCGCTTCCGCACTTCGGAGGGCACGTCCCGGCTATTTAAGTCGTTAAGCCATGGCGGAGGCCTTAAGCCGGCCTAAAAACTCCGTCACCAGAGTTGGTCACTGACTCATACTAACTTACTTACTGGCATTCAACATTTTATTAATTTACTTGTACCACTGTACTGAGTGTTAGCTTTTACTGCTCAACAAAACTGCTAAGCAAAGTCGTTTCATGCATTCACTCTTTAGTTTTTCTAATTATTTCCGACCAGTATGGTAAAATAATTTTCAAGTGTGTCTTGTAGAGTCTTCTGTTGTTTTCAAGGCTTTCCCCAACCCTTTTTAGAAGGCGTTCAGATCATCGCACCTCACTTTCTGACTCGGAAATTAATTATTTTAAATGTAGGTACTGTTTTAAATGTACAAGATCCACATCAAAAGCATTCCACGTGATTCCATCATAGCACGATGACGCGGTTTCATTAGAGCCTCAGAAAATACCGAGCTCGCATGCATCCGCCCAAACCAACGTGAGAGATTTAATTTTAACTTGAACATGGAATTCCGAAATAGCATGAAACTTGCTTCAAGTATATAATAAATATTATAAGTATAAATAGTATGACCAGTATACTTAATAATAAAATTATGTATGACGAAAGATGTCATGTGCGGATTTTTTTTTGGGGATTCGTATACAATCATGCTCTTTGTATAATAGATCATTTTCAAATACGAATAGCCTTCTAATGCTAATCTATATAATTATCAATGTTACGCATTTGTGTAAATTTAAATGACTATATTTTAATAAATATTAAGAAAAGATGGGACAAGATCACGAGCGCGCCGTAGTAAATAAATAAATACCTAAATATAAAAAGCAATTTGCGTGGTAGGAATGTTTTAATAAACAAAAATATTATTCATTTAGTACATTTAATTACTAACAAATGGCTTAATTGAATAATAGAATGTAATAAGAAAGTTGTGCAAGTTGTAAATTATTTTTTCGTGTCTGACATCGAGTAAAATTAGATTTTAAATTACACAAAATTAATATTTCTAAAGTCTTTAAAACGTTCTTCATAGTATTAATTAAAAAGCAGACTCGCTTCGAGTAGTTTCAATACTCTTGGAACAATCGTCTAGAGACAGTCTTAGTTTATTTACATTTAGCGGTCAAAGTTCGCCATAAAGCCAGTTTTTTTTAATAATGCTGGACATTTCACACAGCATCATCTAGCCCCAAACCAGATAACTAATATACTACTTATATACTTTTTTGTTTGTAAATACATACATATTATAGGTACATAGAAACACCCAGACCGAGACAAATATTTGCAGATCATACAAACATTTATCCCGCGGCGGGGATTAAACCCGCAACCTTCTGCGTTCCAAGCGAGCTTTCACCCACTGCGCCACAGAGGTAGTCTCTTTTTCTTTGGTTTTGTTCATTTCAAATAATTTAAGGTGGTGGGGCCGTACCCATGGTGGGGCCAAGCCCTAACGAGAACAAAATGTATTAATTACTTAAAGTAGTTCAGCGCTGTTTTTACTAATTTATTTCAGAAGAACCAGGGACATCATTATGTCCTCGAATTCATTTTTTTAGAATATTATTCAATAATCAGCTGTGAGCGGACAATCCGCTGACTGTGCATTTCACACCGTTATTTTATTTACTGGTACGAAATAAGCTCCTTGGCGAAATAAGTACGTGACTAGGTATTCAGTTTTAGATGAGAAAATGAGCTTTCTTATCGTAATAGCCTATTATAAATATTTATTCGGTTCTTATATTTTTGAAATAAAACTACATAAGTATAAAGGTACACTTAAAAGACTTGGAATAGCAATAAGCTGAAGTATATATTGGTTTTCTATTTCGATTACTTTGAATAATAGGAACGTTGATAATGACATGCCTTTGTGTTCAGAAGAATATCGTCAAAAGCGTATTCAAACTTCTACAAAATTTACAAAAAGTGTAAGTATTTAAAAACACACTCTTAGATTTTGCCCGGGTCTAAGCTCAAGCTATTTCTTTATTTTTAAAGGCTTTATTACATTTAAATAAAGAAATAATCAGCCGTAAGAAATATATTTTATGAATACTACCTAACTCATCTATATAAAAACTATTTGTAGCTAAATCTTCGGACCATGGCTTTCCATTATGTCTTGAAGAATTTGAAATACGCAATTGAATGGGAGGAGATATGCATTGTAAAATTAATATGTTGGGAGTGGTACGTTGGGGTCCATTGATATGTGACCGGGGCGGGCGGTGGACTTTCATGAACTTAGAACTTATAGATAATGAATGAATGAATGCATAAAAATTACTTATTGCACACCATTAATAAAATTAAAACAAACTAAGAACAAAACAAACAATGTCCCAGGCACTACAACAGCGTCCCGTTAAGTGTAGACATAGGTTGGCTCCTGACGCTGTATAAATCATCTAATATTAGATGTAAACGCCTAAGCTTTTTTTTTCACATATGTTTTTTTGTATAAATGTTTTCTCCAAAAAAAAAAAAACACATATAAGTAATTAATGATAGAACCTCCTGTTTTAAAAAGACATTTAATAATTCTCTAACTATGAGAAGGCAGAATTTTTCAGTAAAAATCTTCATTGAATCAAGTAAGTACGAGGAGTAAAAGCAATGAATTATGTTCCCTACGATTCAACTCCCGTTTTCATCCCGTGTGACATAAATATCCTTTTCATGTGGGCAGTACTAAACGGAGTACTAATAGAAGAGGGAGACAGCAACCGCACCGCACTTTATGTCCTCAGACTAGTCTAGAATTATTAATTAACTGAATGGTAATTGCATTCCTAGTTACTTTAACGGTGTGACAGTATTTGAAAAGCACTTGGAAAAGGACTTTTCCGTCATTTTGCATAGATTTTTATGATTTTTTTAAGATTTGTATAGTTATACAGGGTGTAAAAAGAC
The DNA here is from genome assembly GCA_951394285.1 of Epirrhoe tristata. Classification (NCBI taxonomy): domain Eukaryota; kingdom Metazoa; phylum Arthropoda; class Insecta; order Lepidoptera; family Geometridae; genus Epirrhoe; species Epirrhoe tristata. The sequence goes on from OX596145.1 coordinate 7,224,166, forward strand.
TACTACCGAAAACTGAGTGTTTGCAATCAGACCATGAGTCTTAACATATCTAGTGAAAAAAAACGCAAATATATTTACTTAGCCACGTCATTTTATGTTATTTTCGGGTATTTACTACTAGGACAACATAATAAGACCATACCTACCTAATAATTTCATTTATAAAAGAAAAAAAACAGTTAAAACTCTAAATTCAGCAATCTACGTAAAACAACGCGCCTAGTACATACGTAAACAGTAATCTTCAAACGCTGTTTTCTCCGAATATAATGATTTTTTCGGATAATCCTTTTGGATTTGGTTGTGTGTTGGGATGCTGTACCTACCCTTTCGGCTTCGGTAGACGTCTTTTTACACCCTGTATATTTGGTAGAGTGATATGGATGGAATTTATTTTTTTAGTCAAATCCATGAAAAACTCGAAAAACTTTTACAACAACAAAAACATTGTTTCAGATGAACATTCCCAGACAATCTTCAAAAAATACAAATTTTCGCCATTATCAAATTCAGACAATAAAAACTGAAATTTTCAAAACTGAATAAAATTTTCGACATAAAATCTGAAGCAGGTTCTCATGTTTTGAATTATACATATACACATTATACTCGTACGTCTCTAGTTGAATGTATTTTGTCTCGATCCCTTCATTTCCTACCTTTTGATTGCTTAGCTAATAAACTTGCGGTTTCTTAACAAATTTTCCTTACACAAACACAAAGACGTCTAACAACGTCGAACAAAGCATTCGTCTCGCGCCAAATTTACATTAATATGAGATTTTCGTTATTAACAATACTTAAATACACTCATTCAGTCAGATTATTCCTCACCCAACCCAAGGAAAATTACTTTTTCAAATTGATGAATATTCAAAGAAAATCTTTGATGAAATACAAAATCTGATATTGGGTCATATATTTGTCAATTTATGTTCCTTTTTAAAAACATTTACAGAATAATTGTTATCTTTATCGTGCAAATAAGCATTCTCATTGAACAATACACAAATACCAATTCAGAAATCTGAGGAAACGATCTTTTGAAAGTTCAAATGATCCAAGCGTTTGAAAGTCGAGAAAGCTGCGTGCAATCTGTCATGACTGCTAACTTTAAAAAAATGACCATGTGCTAAAAATTTATTAATTTTCCTCTACGTGCCCATAAACATCTTGACAGGATATATAGATAGATAAAATATTTATTTGACACACATTACATTTCAACACAGACACAAAAACAAAGACAAGTTATAAGTAGGTATGTGAACAAACTAGAAAAAATACGAGTAGTCGGGCACAGTAGGTGGATGCAACAGTGGTCTGTGTGCTGTAGTGAGCCAAAAAGGATCAATCCTGATTCTGTTTTGTTTAATCAGGTCGGGTTAAGAACAAACAGTTCAAAATCACATCACAAGAACGCTTTCCACTCCGTCAAACAATTTGTTTGAATGCCGCAAGTTATGCCGCGTGTCTTGTTAAAATCAAGGATTAAAATTTAAATTTCAAGTCCCGAGGCGAATAGGTGAAACGAAATAAATATGAATATGAATGGGGAATCAGACAAGTACTGGCAACGGGTTTCGAATTATTAACTTTTGGAGAGCGCACGGTACGGTCGGGATAAAAGCTGAAATTTTCTGAAAATTCCCGTCTAGTCAACGTCTAACAAGCTTGTCATTTTGTAGCGTCAAAATTCAAGAGCTACTTATCGTTTTTTTGGACGTACCTAAAATGTCTGGTGAGTTTGCGCTGGTATCAATTTTATCTTGTTACGCAGATGACGTATTAGAGTGACATGAGGAGGTATATGGTAGTTCAAAATATGATCTTCTTAGGTATTTGTATACTTCAAAACCAGCGCTAAGCTTGGTTGATTATAGTACTGGATTAATAGCAAGTCCGAATTCAAATAGGACAAATTGTTGTAGATATTTAAACCTTTTCAAAGCTATGTTTCATAATCACTTTGTTGTTCAATCACAAAAAAAAATGTTTATGAGAAAATGCGACTCGGCTATCTTATATTTTATATTATGTTTTTTATTTAATATTTTATTTTATGCTGACTGTACTGCAATCAGACATCTTGAAATCAACCAGATAGGCCAGAGATAATTTGGCAAAACGTATAATTTCGCCTCGGGCAGTTGACCGGGACGCGCTTAGAATCCTAAACGATTGCTTAGTGCGGACAACGTAAAATGCTTGAAGGTTCCGTGATGGCTGAATAATCGAAATTCAATCTTTAGACTTGGGGTTTTTTGGGCATTGATTTACTAATCTATCTTGCATCGTGACATTACTAGAAACACTACACTTTTGTAAATCTACAGAATCTCGCATTGTGAATACTAAAGTTGCGTCAATAGCCACAGAATCACTTAAAAAGTTTTACTATAGCGTTTAAAATTCGAACGCTTTATTCTTTTTAATTACTGGCGATAACAAAGAAAGATCGGAGTGCGAATAAAAAAATATTGAAAAAGGTTGTAGCAATTCTAGAATTTTCGTTGAATTAAAAACTCCTTTGTTACAAATGAAGAGTTCTTTTTTTAGCAGTCGCCAGTATATCTGCATAATAACTGCGAAGTATATTAGCATTTTGGAAGCTTCCTGAATACTAAACATTACTGAATCTGTTTGTAAAACTAGGAATAGTTTCATAGGTAGTCATAGATTTTCATTATTAGAATTTTTAATTTATTATGTAATATACAGGCTGCAAAAAGACTACTACCGAAAACTGACGGGTTGCAATCAGACCATGATTCTAAACATATTTAGCGAAAAATAACGCAAATAAAATATTTACTTAGCCACGTCATTATGTTATTTTCAGTTATTTACCACCAGGACAACATACCTAGACCTACCTGATAATTTCATTAATAAAAGAAAAAAACAGTTAAAACTCAAAATCCAGCAATCTACGTAAAACAACGCGCCCATTACATACGCAAACAGTAATCTTCAAACGCTGTTTTCTCCGGATATAATGTTTTTTTCGGAAAATCCTTTTGGATTTAGTTGTGTGTTGGGATGCTACCCATCTACCCCTTTCGGCTTCGGTAGACGTCTTTTTACACCCTGTATAAGTTATAAAATATAAGAATACCGGTTATCAAATTAAATGAATAGTCAAATATAATTGAGTTGATAAAAAGCCTAAGTATGTAAATAAGTATCTAATGAAGTTATTACAAAGGTCTAGCCAAGTCAGTTCAATAATTAAAATCAACCAGCTTGAAACTTGACCACATGTCTCGCTCATAAGCTAAACTGAGCGTCATATTAATTAGAAAGGACCTACGAACTCAAGCACAGTTTAAATAATAGGTTGCATCTAGCTCTCGGTAGGTTCACAAATTAGGGTGCCGTGCTACAAAATCATTTATATCAATTCTGCAACCGTTGGAATTATTAAAACCACAGTCTGACTGTGTCTTTACAATGTGTTGCAGTTGGTTCACTCTACATAAAGTTGACATTTTATCACCACGCCTTCAACAGGGGAACGATTGTGATAAAGACAACATTCTGGAATACGAGTAGGTACTTACTAATTGCTACTTTCTAAAAATATTTTTTAGACGTGCCTTTAGCCTGATGATACCCCTATAGTCCGATAAGAAAGAGTTTTTTGAAACGAAGTTCCTTTTCGGACGTTATCAAGGATGGAGGCTAGAAAAAAAAGAGATTGATTTTACCGTCACGACATATCGCTGTCTCCGGAGAATAAAAGGGTAACTGCAAAAACACAACTTTACAGGAGCACAACGTGTACAAACTTCGTTCCAACCGAGTGTTCCACGACACCCACGTACTTTTTTTGTTAACATCCACGGAAACTTAAAAAAAAATCAAAATGCTTTAGATATAACCAGAGACACTAATATTCGATGTGTTTAAATACTTATTTTGCCGAACTTTTTTTTTCAGCAGTCACGTAGGTTAGCTGATTTAATTTAAGCTATGGCAACGCTTCTAATTAACTTTGGTCACTGAATCGTCTCACGATGCTGAACTAAGTTTCTAACTATATCCCAGGTGTAAGGGAGCATATAGCCAGTTCACTGCTGTAGTTATGCTGCCCTAGTACCAAGACTAGCACTGCGAAACTTAGCAAGTGCTTAAATTAGTTTGTAAGTAGGTAGGTTGACATTATTTTCATAAATTATTGTTACCTATCACAGTTATCATTTGAGATGAAAGGTGTTGTTATCTGAAATGTCGGGATAATAAAATATAAATAACGGCAATAAAGTCCAGTATCTGTATTTCCTATAAGTTGTGGTATTTCGTCCCACTGCTGGGCAAAGGTCTCCTCTAAATCCCTCCAATCACCTCTCTCCTTCGAGATCTCCTACCATTCTCTTTCGAAGGCGTCGAGATCGTCTCGCCAACGCTTCCTTGGCCGACCGCGACCCCGTGTCCCATTGGGCTGCCAAGGTGCTATGGCGTTCGCCCATTTATCGGGATTCATTCGGCTGACGTGACCCACCCAGTCCTTAACTAAATAAGCTTCTTAGCAAAACAATTATTAATAACCCTTTTTGGCAGTCGAGTAAAATCAAAACACAGAAAATACAGAGATATTAATCCGAACAGAAAATATTGTCTTGACAACCAGTCAATAACGGGTGATAATTTTCCTTTGTTTATCTTAGACATTCTGGGTAATGACAGCTGAAGTTGGAGCGTGCATCGCCTGTCAAACTTACTTCAGTTATTAACTACCAGCTTATAATTACTCCATCCTATCACCTGCGACTGACGGGCGACCAGTCTTCCTTGAAACCCAGACTTGACGAAGATTCTCAAAACTGAAACAGCTGGGGCCTGATTCAGGGGTCAGAGTAAAGTGGTGGAAATCTAAGGTGTGGTGAGAATATGAGATGACAGGATAATAGTAGAGCCTCAAGGAAAGTCAATGCGAAATAAATAAATTTGAAAGATTGGGTAAATTTTGAACAAAATATTGAATTTATTTTTAATTTTTTTTCTGCTGTATTTTTTTATTTGTATTTTAGGAGATTTTGACATGCATATCTATATTTTTTGAAAAATATCAAATTAGCGTTAGGTGAATCCCTCGTATAGAAATAAAAGTAAAATAGACATATTTAGAAATAAAAATGAAGAGAAGAAATTTTATGTGATACGTTATCATTATTATTAGCCGTGTTGGTCGAATGGGGTTGTGCCTCAACTTTCAATCCGAAGGTCGTGGGTTCGAATTTCGGCCGTGCATCACTAGATTTTTCGTTTTGAAAAATTTATATGCGCTTTAACACGAGCTCATAACGGTGAACATCTTGAGGAAACCCGCAGCTTAGTCAGCTCCACACGTATTGACGTCGTCTTTCCTGTGAGCCAGGTTGATTAAGCTGAGAGGATGGTTTAGGTACTGGGCAAGCCTATTCCATCTCAAACAATGTCCCAGGCACTACAGCGTCCCGTTAAGTGTAGGCATAGTTTGCCTCCTGACACTGTAGGAGTATAAATTATCTAATATAGATGTTTACATCTATATTAGATAATTTATATATAAAATTTATATATAAAGGCCTAAGTATCATTATTCATCACATAAAAAAGTGCATATAGACGTGCTTCTACTAAGTGGCAATTAATAACCCGAGCAAGTAACCAGTTCAATATCCTTATCATGAACTTAAACGCAGTTCAAAATATCATGTAACGTCTATAAAGTTTATCGAGACTATTTTGAGAATTAATAAGGTTTTGTTTAGACGAAGCCAATCAAAAGATTTGCTCAAACTTGAGTCGTGATCCGATTTCACACTTCACAGTTGCGTCTTTTATTAATTGTTAATTTGTATTATCGAAAGGGGCTCTTTTGTGTCAGATTTTGTAAAATAATATAGAATTATTTGTAAAAATGCGAATCGGCCTATGAATTGTCGTGTACTACTTCATCAACTCTATTTTGTTAAATCTAGCAAAGAATAAAGTATTTTTTTTCCAAACATAATGCGAAGAGGATGGTATAAAACCAACTGTAAACTTTCATAAGATATCTGAATAAAACACCTGGTTTACGATTGAACCAATGTGATTGTTACGAAAGAATACAAATTCTAGAACTAGCTACTAAATCTAGAACTAAGTTTATCTGTGTATTCATTTGACTCATTATGAAACGTAGTTTTCATAACTAACCGCTCGAACAATACAAGAGCTATTAAATCCGTAGCTATGCACAGGGTGCGTCAATAACTCGTCCCCTCATCTCGCTCCACCGCCGTTTAAACTCCACCCTGTATACAGAAACATTCAAACTTTGCAGACAAATTCGATCTGTGCGATTCGGCCCGGTATGCATACCTTGTATTATTACGCTATATTGACCCTTATAGTGGATACCGTAAAGGCAGTTATAGGGTGCAGTTTGCGAGGAAATCAAGGCGATGTTTCTATATATGTGATGCAAAAGTTTTGAATATGATATGCAGAAATACCGATAACAATGGAGCTATTTTGCGATAGGTACTTATTATAGCAGTAAAAGTTGCTCTACAGTATTTCGTATTCTTTTAGTTGCAAGGAACGTTACGTTGAGTTTTAAAAAAAAAGTATAATGATCATAAAAATCTTCAGAATTTTTTCGACATACTGTAATGTTATTTTCCCTAGCCTGATAGGGGTAGATAGGGGAAAGGGTAGGTCACACAAAAATAAAGAATATTTCACAAAAACGAACCTAACTTTATTATTATTTACACCAGAACATTATGTTATACAAGAATCTCCACGCTAACAAACAATAGAGAGATTACAATAAATACCTAATGATGTGATGTCGACAAAATATAACTTCTTTTAGACCTACTCTTACATAGATAAAGGTAATTTATAGGGTTGGTGATCTGCCTTGACCTTTGCCGAGGTAGCAATAGATACAGATGAAAACTTGTCCGAACACTTTTCACACTCCGGGACGGGATATGGTTAAAACGTCACGGTGGAATTCCTTGGATAGAGTCAATTTTGGTTAGTAGGAAAATCTTCGCACGCACCCTAGGTTAAATGCTTTTCCCATACATATAACTCACAGAACTCTCAAATTCACAAGGGTAGAAGCTTGTGCTTTGAAGGCTACGGCGACGGAATCGCTCCCAAGGCTTGACGGAAGATGCGGCAAGCGGAAGTAGGGCTGACTGCAGCTTAGTAGGCAAGCATCGAGACGACAAAGCAGCAGGGCGGGGCTGATGGCCCGCGCGGAGTCTCTGAACACGTGCCACGTGTTCAGCTGGTAGGCAGGAAAAGACAAAAAACCTCTTTCTCAGAGGTCGTATAAAATTCACTTATGAAATCCGGTTGTAGGCCACGCCACAGTAGGTACAACTCGGCGACAAACTCAAAGCTCCAATTAATATATTTAATAATTTAGTTAGCAGACGAATCGCTTTTGCCAACGCACACGCACGCAACGCAATCAAGCCTCAGCAAGATGGCGTCAGTCAAGCTTCAACTTCAATCCAATCCTTCATAGACATCAAGTTGCCTGTCAGACGGACATTGACAATTGCACAGATAGCAAATATGACATGACTGAACCATTTCCCTAATAATACAGTGTTGCTAGACTTAAAAATTTATTATATTATAACCTATCTCGCTGCCGCCAAGGTTTGAATCTGGCAGAGGACAGGACAAATCAAAAATGGACCGATTCACAATACCATTGTTAAAATCGGACGTTACAATACATACAGGGTGTAAAAAGACGTCTACCGAAGCCGAAAGGGGTAGGTACCTACAGCATCCCAACATACAATTTCCAAATCCCAACATTTTTCCAAAAACAATCATTATATCCGGAGAAAACAACGTTTGAAGATTACTGATTGCGTATGTACTGGGCGCATTGTTTTACGTAGATTGCGGGATTTTGAGTTTTAATTGTTTTTTTCTTTTACTAATGAATTTATCAGGTAGGTATGATCTTATTATGTTGTCCTAGTAGTAAATAACCGAAAATAACATAAAATGTAGCTAAGGCAACTTTTTTGCGTTTTTTTCGCTAAATATGTTTAGAATCATGGTCTGATTGCAACCCCTCATTTTGCGGTAGTAGTTTTTTTACACCCTGTATTTATATCGATAGCTAGTCAAATATTTCTTATTGAACTTTCTATTCAGATGTCGGAGATTTCACATTAACCAAATGTTTTTAGCGAGCTTCTCATTTCGAAAAATAATAATAGAACACGACTGCATACCCCGAAACATGACAAATATTCTCAGACCTGGGGTATTCCCGTTCTTATTTTCGTTCGTTTGATGAATATTCGGATGTTTATTACTGCGATATCTGACTGCAAGGGCCAGTTTTTCGGAATATTTAGTCCTAGGTTCGGACCGTGTTTAAACGTTGATCTTATCGACTGAATACAATGTAGCTCGTAGTGAGAAGCATCCGAATATTCATCAAACGAACGAAAAAACGAACGCGAATAACCCCCCTGGCTTTTAAGATTACCGTCGTGAAATAAGCTTTATTTTTGTTAGTGTAATAATATCCTAATAATAATAACCGGAATGTTATTCATTACTCCCTCTTCTAATTAGAATTTTCTTCGCCGATTAACACAAAAGCATAACAATAAGCTACATTGATTGTTGGCCCCTTTTAATCTTTTACACTTGGCTGCTCACTATGAAGGAAAGTAGCTATAATTCAACATTACTGCGAATTGCTCGCTTAAGATAACAGGATCATCCTGCGGAATTCAACTTTGAAGTTGTATTTATGATTTTGTTATTAACATTTTTGTTGTTATGATTGGGGAAACATCTATGAATTTTCCTTTAAAATTATGAAATTAATAAATTATATTAGGTTAATGAATTCACATCTTACTTTATTAATATAAAACATGTCAGTATTATACTTTTTTACCGGAGGGAAGTCTGAATGTAAGTACATTTTTTTTTACATATTTTTAGCTACTGCTTTCAAAAACCACTTTACATACATAACTATATTCACCTGAAAAATGAGTTATGAGACAGAAAACTCATTTACGCCGTGCAGAACATCTTTTGCAACAACTCAAAAAATGTCTCTCGCTTGACTTTCCTAAAGCAATTTATGGCTAACTATTATTGTAAAGTGATCTTATTAAAATCAGTCTCAAATATTGTTTAGCTCCATTGGTGTTGATGTACTTGTAGTACGGCGTAAAATAATATCCATCATGGGCCATGGTCTCCTAGTAGTTGTGGTCCTGGGGTGTTCTTTCAACCATAGTTCTACTTTTGCCCTTTGCTCCGTCTTTTGTCTCTGCTCTGCTTCTGAAAAAGAAAAATGATAATTATGATTTTGATAAGATCGTATTGACCTCCATCTTCATCTCAAATAATCTACCAGGCACAAGACAAAAGCGTCCTAATGACTGTAGGCAAAGATTTCTGACGGACGCGGTATAAAACTTAGGCCTTTACATCTATATTAGATGATTTATACAGCGTCAGGAGGCAACCTATGCCTACACTTAACGGGACGCTGTAGTGCCTGGGACATTGTTTGAGATGGAATAGGCTTGCCCAGCACCTAAACCATCCTCTCAGCTTAATCAGCCTGGTCCACAGGAAAGACATATAGCAAGCAATTGCACATCAAACTTTGATGTGCCCGTTCGATTTCCTTCCAGGCTTGTTGGCTTGTGTGTAGAAGGTGATCTCCGAAGAAAAATGTTTCAAGGATAAAAATCTACAGAATCCCAGAGTAGCATAGGCAGGCAATGTTGCTGTCTAGTTTAAAAAAAATAACTTACCAATCATTAGCTGTAATGGATGCACGCAAACTGGGCGTTCGCTTGGTGAGTCTGAGTTGTACCGAAGTAGGTAATCCGACGGACATAAGTAGTGTTTTTCAGGTGGTGCCTGATCACTCTGATCAGCATCTGCAGCTAAACGCGTTATCAATAACAATACATAGAGTAGAGCAAATAAACAAAAGAAGATCAACAAAAAACAAACGACTTTCATTTTATAAAATTAGTGCTTCTTGTATTAGCGAACAGTGTTTACTAAGATGTATAAGTAAGATGATGTTTCGTATTAAGATAAAACAAGGTCATTGGTTATCAGAATAATGTGTTCGTTTTCTGTGGTTCCCAATCATAATAAAAGTTATAAACATCGTCATCAGCATCTCTTTGCATCCTATTTTCATGTCATTATAGATTCGGCTTATTTTTTCAACCTATACTTTCCTACTGCTGAGCAAAGGTCTCCCATTTTTCTCCAAACGTCTCTCTCATTTGATAGGTTCCGCTACCCAATATCAAAGTAGTCAAGGACTTCTCTACAGCGCTTCCTTGGCCTCGGGCACCTCTGGCTTTCTTTTATTTCTTAAAAACCTCAATTTGGAAAATATGTTAGTGTAATCTACTTTATACATCTCTATAAGTGCAATGGGTACTGCGATTCATCTTGCTAGCTAGATGTCAGCAAGAAGTTGAGTATCGATTCACTCTCACTATCGCTTGAGGTCGGCTGCGCGCGTTGCAGTAGGCCACTGGAACTGCATGATAGTCAATACCCGGCTTCCTCACGAAACTAACGTCCTATCACGTTATACACCTGAACTTATAGATTAACAGTCAGTTGAAATCCTGGTGAAAATTAAAGGTGAAAACCAAACCGACTTCCGATCGAAGGATGCACCGAAAAGTGCGCGGACGCGATTCGTGGTATATTTTTGAGATCGGTTTCCTCTTGCTTCGATACAGTATCAAGGAAGATCTGTCTGATCTGATACGATAAAGTTATCGCTTTTGATTCCAAGCACAAGTATTTGTAATGGACGGTGCAGTTTTTTTACCAACTTATTGTGTACCACTTGTGGCAAAGCTGATGCTAAATGGATATTTGCTGTTTTTGTACCAGAAATAAAAAAACATATGCTTTGACTTCACCATAAAAGCACTCATAAATCATAACCTGATAATGCTCCAAAACCATTATACATTACGTTATGGTATCGGCCGAACTGGGAGTGCTAAGTTCCGAAAACTTAGCACTCCCAAAAGTTTTGAATTTTGAAACGAAAAACGAGCTGGTGAAATTTCTATAGTTCTATTTAAAAACGAAAAGGATGATTGAAGATTACTGACACCCAATCACAAAGAAGGGTCATCGTAAGTTCTCGGATCAAATTGGATCTAATCTTCGCGTTCGTAAGAAGCGCACTTTGTAAGTACAACATCAAGAGGATTTTTAAGGTGAGTACACATTTTGCATAAAAGTAGTTTCGCTTATCCGATCCGGTTGCAGTAGCCGTCACAGACGTTCTTTGAAACGTAAATTCAAATGGAAACGCAAAAAGATTAGAGTATTCGCACGTCTGTACTCAGGTTTCCAAAGGGTGTGCCTTTTGTGATTAATAATACCACCTCTACGTAAAATGTACAGTAAACTTCGAAAAAGCGTGGATTTTCGCATTTAACTATCGTGAAAATGGCCAGAAAAACATAGTTTATAGTCTGGGTAACAACCGTGTCAATATCTACCTACATAGTAAAATGTTTAATATAATCTGTATTTATTCAACTATTTCGTCCTACAACTGGGCAAAGATCTCCCCAAAGACTAATAACTCGGATCATGTAAAAGAAATATTTTGTCATCCATACTTCCATACTAATATTATAAATCTGAAAGTAACTCTGTCTGTCTGTCTGTCTGTCTGTCTGTCTGTTTGTTACGCTTTCACGCCCAAACAGCTGAACAGATTGAGCTGAAATTTGGCATGGATAAAGATTATACCCCAGGGACGGACATAGGCTACTTTTTTCTTTAAATATTTATAAGGGGGCGTGAAAATAAGGGTTGCAAGTTTGTATGGGGAAAAAAGTTCAGCGACCCTGGGCGAGGTCATAAAGATGATGGGTGACCGCCGCTTTTTGCTATGGTCTTGCATTGCAGATTTTTTTGTTTTTTTCTCATTTTGCATGGTAAATGATTTTTAAATTAATGATAAACACGTAACATGTATATTTCCACTCATCAATATATCCGAAATTATGATTTTTTTGATCTTAAAATACTTTTTCCTTGGCTTTGGTTAGAACGCCATCAGTATCACCCGAGGTCACAACTGCTTTTTACTTTTTTCTTCTAGGTGGCGTTTCTACTATAGCGGAGGTCGAGATACGATCATTTTGAGTTTTGAAAGCTATTGGAGATTTTTGCTTAGACTTTTCGATATTTTTTATAGGTTTTCAAGTACCCTACCTACTTATGTTATTTTACTGACAAAGTCGCGGGTACCAACCAGCTAGAAAATAAAATATTTTTCCTTGGCGTTGGCGTTGGTTAGCAACGCCATCTATGTTTTTCATTTTCACAACCGTCAACCAGGTAGCGTTGCGAGGTCAAGAATGCAGATCATTTAGCGTTTTGGAAATTAAAATTTGAAGTACCTACCTACGTAATGATTTTAAAATTAATGATGAGCATGTAGGTAATCATTTATAAATCTACTCATCAATACATCCGAAGTTTCAATTTTTAATATTAAAATTATTAACACAACTAGATGGCGCTGCTAATTTTGACCGTTTTCTAGATCGCGCTATCGTTGCGTTTTGTCAAGTTTACTTTAGCCTGTGCTTTAGCTTATATTTATTTCTGTGATCTTATTCCTTAAATAATCCTATCCCACTAAAATTATTAATTGATCGAAGATTATTAATTAAAGTTTATTAAATTTATGTATTTTTATCAAAGAGAATATAAATAGTTTTTTATTTTTTCAAAACAACTTCTATGGGTGATGCAAGGCAGTTTCAAAGTCGTAAGATTCGAAAAGAAAGTCTGTGTTAGTGAATGTTTGTTTTGTTGCTCCGTGACGACTTAACCGATTGTGATGAAATTTGGAACGTAAATGCTTTAAGTACCTACTTGAATATAGGCTTATTTAATTTAAAAAAATCAACCCATATTAATAGAAAGGAATTATATTAGGAGGAAAGGGAGGCCTTTGCCCTGCAGTGGGAAACATCGGGCTTATAATAAACTAGCTGGTACCCGCGACTTCGTCAGCGAAATAACATACTTATTAGCAACGCCATCTATTGCATTAACTGGAACTACCAACTCCCCATACAAACTTTCAACCCTTATTTCACGCCCTCCATGATTAATATATAGATTTTTTCTGTCATAAGAACCTTTTCCTGACAATAACAAACACAACAAAAAAAATAATTAATGAAATCGGTCCAGGCGTTGTTGAGTTATGCGCTTACCAACACATTTTGCGATTCATTTTTATATTATAGATAATAATAAATAACCCATATGGATGTTTTACAGGGTGTTAAAGTTAGAATGGAAAATTTGATTCCTTGGTCTGATTCACTGCCAACACAGTGTAAATAAACTTTAGGTAACACTCCTGCACTTGAATCCTAATAATGCGCAGACGAAGTTGCGCGGGTCAGCTAGTAAGATTATAAACGAGATCTGTGTAACGTTGACTGTACGTACAATATTTGAGAGAAATCTGAGGCGTTAGATTGGTTCGAGTCCCTTAGCAGCTTAACTCGTAACAATGTTTATATTCCATTTACGGTTCTCGAATATTCTACATTTTCACACGTTACGGATTGGTGGTAAGCCTTAAAAGCTAAGGTTATTATTACGAAAATCCTTGTGCTATAAAACGAGTTCAAAGACCTAGAGAACAGTAAAGCTGCTTGTTGTTCGGTTCATTAGTTTACTTAGTATACAGTAAAGAGCATTTTGCGATTGAGCTTGTCAATCTCAAGAGAAAGGACATCATTATTTTTTAAAGAACTTAGGTACTTATATTTTAGGGATAGATTATTAAAAAATACTAGGCATTTGTGGTTTTGGTTCTTCACGATCCTTATTCACCAATAGGTCGTGTGAACAAAAGTAGAATCTGAAAATGCCAGTCAAAATTGTTAGATATCTGTGGTAATCTTGCCAAATGGGTTGGAAAGTTAGACACGCAGTGTATACGCCATTACAAACCACGTCACTTTGCTAGAATGACCATTCAATCCATGCTCGTGCACTTCACAAGACCTGATGCAGTGCACGGCTAGGGCAATTGAAGTGGCTAGTTATTGGAAAAACACCATCTGATTTAATTGTGGATTAGAAATCGACATGAAAGAAGAAGGTGACAAAAATTTTTATTTCGCGTTTCATCGACTTCCAAGATACTATTGCAGGTAAATACTCCTTCATCTCATTATTTAATCCTGAACAGTTAAAACAAAAACACATTTTTCTTACAAATGAGACGCGAAATAACAGTGAGCACTTCTAAAATGTAAATAAATTTCCCTAGAAAGAGTTTTCACGACGGCACTTAAACACAATCGTTGTACAATGTTGATGTAAATAAGAATATCTTTGTATATGCAACATTTACCGTCTGTACGTACATTTTTCAATAAAATATAAGATTATTGTGTAACAAGTAATGTAACAAGGAGAGTGCTTGGTATGAATGTTGATGGATTTACGAGTAGAGGTAGGCCAAAGCTAGTAGTATTATATTGCTATTATTATTATTAGCTACTAGTATTATATTGTCTGTGGCCAAAGTAAAGATGGATGGATTGTGTAAAGGATGACATGAGTAAGAAAGGTGTGAGTGTTGAGATGATGGCTGATAGAGGAGAATGGAAGAGGAACACATGTTGTGTAAAGTTGTCATACTGTAATTTTTGCGAGAGAATAAAGACTCGTAAATTGTTTTGAATTCAGAGATTGTTTTTTTAATACCTACCTTCACTGTTTGTTACGACTTTCTAAATTGGAATATTATATTTTTTTAAGAAATTACTTCAAAGGTTCAAAGCAGAAAAATATAAATGAAATGCAAAGTGTGAAGAAAAATGTGTGAAGGAAAAATATAGTCAGTAACCTACCAGTTACCTACCAATATAGTTTTTTTTATATGAAATAATAAACATTTTTATATGACAAAATATGCAAGCATATCCACTGGTAAAACTAGTCGTGAGAGATGTAAATAAGAGTAGATAGTGTGAATGCATTCCCATCGTAAATCACCGGAGATTATCTTTGAGTCTGCGTCCATGCTTCGGTCTAGGCATGAATAATTTATTTTATACCTTATCGCGTGTATCGTGCATATTGTGGAAAATACTCCTAAGATATATATAGGCTCGTTTTGAACTATCTTATTTTGAATATGACTCATGATGAGAAAGTATTATCGCAAAAGCGCTTTTGAGAAAATAAGTGCTACCAGGAATATAGGTAATCAATTCGGCTAACGTTAAAAATGCAACTAGTTACGAGTATAAGCAGCTTGATAGCGTTGAAAAAAACGATCACATATCAAGATTAACTTTAGATCATTACATTAATCCTCACTAATACACCATTTTTCTCGGTAAGCTAAGACTCTTTGGACATTACTGACGATAATAAAGACCTATAAAAGTGACCCAATCACGTATAAAAGTAAATTTTTTCGAAGGACGTGTTTTTGAAATAGAAATCACAAAATAAAAGAAGTGCTAATAAACATTATGATAAATGTGTGCGGTTCAGGGATTTATCTACCGCGTGTCGCTTACTCCAATACCTATTCGGTGTAAGCCTGAATTTATGGACACAGACAGTGCGATAAAAATTGTATCGCCCCCGGTATATTTATAACGTCGCAATGCGAATTTTTTGCTGTTTTTAGATGTTTAGCTTTTAGGTTGAGCCGATAAAAAGTGTCAAAATGATAAAAGTGTATAAATACTCTTTTATTATTTTTTAGAGCCGTTTCGGACGTAGATATACCTTGCCCAGAGACACAGTCGTGAGCATTTATAAATACGGCTTTATAAATGCTCACGACTGTGGCTTTAGAAGAAGGAATAACAAGAAGAAGAAATCAAGAAGTAAAGTGAAACCAAGAAGAATAAGAAGACTAAGCTAAGATGTTACTGATTGGGCGGTATAGTCGCTCAGCGACAAAGCCCTTTTTTTATTTGTAAATAAAATTTTTATAAAAAAAAAATAAAAAAAAATACGGCTTTGACATTTACTTAAAACAAATAACGTCAAACCGATAAAATGTTTTCAAATAAGTACAGAAACAAACTAAAACTTTCAATAATCCAATCCCACCGGTTTAATAAAATTAACTTTTAAGGTTCACTATTGAAACTAATTAGCCAGCTTAAACGTATCTCATTTTAGTTATTTTCAGCTGGGTTTTGGAGCATTTGCACGTATCCCTGGGATTTTGCCGGACTGCGGTGAGGTGCGATTGAATTTTTTCGAGTGGAAGAGACAGGGCTTACTCTAGTATTCATGATGATAGTTCACTGGAAGCGCAAAAAAATACTGGTGTAGGTTTAGGGCTACTTTTGTTACATACATAAAATCACGCCTCTTTCCCGAAGGGGTAGTTAGAGACCACGGACCTCTACTTTTGTTAAAGTTAATAATTTTAATTTAATGCTCAATACAGGTAGAAAATTACAAGACAGAGATATCGGTGAACATCCATACTATCATACTATCCATACTTCTATTATAAATGTGAAAGTAACTCTGTCTGTCTGTCTATCTGTCTGTCTGTCTATCTGTCTGTCTGTCTGTCTTTCTGTCTGTTTGTTACGCTTTCACGCCCAAACCGCTGAACAGATTAAACTGAAATTTGGCATAGTTAAAAGTTGTATCCCAGGGAAGGACATAGGCTACCTTTTATCCCGAAAAAATGAAAAAATCCCGAGGGACCGCGGGTCACACCGCGGGAGCGCAGCTAGTATTAAATAAAAACATCCATACAGCCGAATATAGAACCTTATCATTTTCTCTAAGTCGGATAAAAACCTGAAATAGACCACAGAAAGCCGTTTCCATTGAGCACTACTCAACAGAACCCAGTACTTTTGAGGTTCAGCACAATAAATAAACTCGAGACACAGTGTAGCTGTCTGCAGTCGTGGCAATTGAAATTGTATCCCGGCTTTATGTCCATTGGCTACCAATAAACTGTTATAAAATAAACAAAATATCAAAAGGGTGGAGATTTAAAATCATAACACTCTCGCTTTAGTATTATGATCATCGATATTGGTTTTACATACTCGTTGGAATAGAATATTGTGGCTTTGGAAAGTCGTTTTTTACAGAAAGTGGTAACAAAATGGAAGTAAAACACTTTTCGCAGATTTAAAATGCAAGTTTAATGCCCCTGATTACTTGATTCAATTAAACTGGGGGAATATTAAGGGTTAAATCTTTCTTGCAACTTACACCTTCTATAATTTAAATGCGGCTTTATTCATTCATTATGAAAATATTAAAAAAAATATAAAAACCATTAATTTAGCAAAGACCGCATGATAACATCTGCAAAGCATTATGGTGTGCAAAGCATTAAGCATTGAATAGGGGCAGTATTTGTATGCAAAGCATGCCTATACTGCCGATGGTATTGAGATGCTCATAATGGATATTGGAGGCAACCAATATCTCACCCTTGTGGTTACGTGGGAATGGCTTTTCATCATTTTTTTATCATCTCGTAGACTGCAGAATGGTGTTGAAACGTGAAGTGATACCACAAGGAAGAACAAAGATAGGGTTGGATTTACATCAATGCTAGTGTTTTTTTCAGTTTACTAAAATTATATCCTTAGAAATTATCCTTAGATTCAATTGGTGATAGCGTATTTCTTAAGTTACAAGTTCGATAAAAAAGCAATAGTAACAAAATAAACGGGTAATACTAGCACTATTTATTTTCAATAAAAATAAAATTGTCTTGGAAAATTTCTTATGGCAAAGTAGCTCTCCTCAATTTATCCCAATCTCAATCTCCAACTATTTTGTTATGTTTATTCAACGTCATTATCACAGTCAAAAAAATTTAGTAACCCTTTCTTCACAGACAGGTGCAACCATCTCCATCCAAAACTTTCCAACTTCTACCAGATTATCATGTGATTTCACTACCAAATAGTGTCGCGTCCTAAATAATTCAAACATCCGCTGCACTCCGACATAATCCGATATGATTTATGCTTTATACCTGAAGTTCGTCAAAGAGACAGTCTCCTTGAAAATATTGTTTGTGAATGTAATCAAAAATGTCTGAGTACTTGTGACATTTACTTCTATTTTACCTTGTGATGCTGCGTCAAAGGTGAACTCGGGAATGATCACTTGACGTCATCACTCGTTGTTTTGGTAGAAGTTTAACTACATCTGCGTGGTCATATTGAAAGTCATATAATAGTCACTTATTAGTGCAAAAAATTAATAAATTGAGCTAAACATTATATAAAGAAATGGGCATGCAACTGTTAATATAAGTTAAAAGAGAGTTAGTTACAAAAGAGTTTAGGTTGGTTTCAGTTTCTCTTTCTTGTCAATGACTACTTCTATTTCAACTTACGTGCACAATTACACGGTTATTGATGGGCTGACTCTCATTGTTTTCATATGTTTAGCCATTTTATCACAAAATTAAATACATATTCATTACAAACCATTAACTTTACCTTCAGAAAACATTTTCAGTAAAATTTCAAATTATAATTATGATATTTTGCAATCCAATCAATCAAATTAAACAATTGATTTATGTTTTCTTAAATAAACTGGCTTTATGATGTATAAATTATATGTCAGCGTCTCCTAACACAAGTATGAAATTGAATAAACAAATTTCCATAATGCATGTAATAAAAAAGCTCTTTGTATTTCTATGAACATACGAGCTTAATAAATCATAGAAAATCGAATATAATCTAAGGCGAAGTATACACGAGAAATTGGATTGTATGGCAACTAATACAATTTCGAACTCAGATAAATGCCTGTAAATCGAATCAGCATATCGAAACTAGGAGTAGTTGCCGTATTCAGAAATACCACTCACTGTATACGGGTGGCGCATGCATGACCGTTTCGTGTCTCTTATTTTCTTCTTCATATAATTCGGAATGCTTTGTTATTCTTAATATACCTACACAGTATTTAACAAAATATTTCATATGTATTTGTTTGGCATAGAGAACGCTTTTTACAAAAAAACATTTAATAATTTCGAGTTTTTTCAGATGCCACACAACATGTTATAAAAAAATGTGATACGCGCTTATAAAGTTTTTTGATTGGATAATTAATTAATATGTGTACTTAATGTTTATTCACGAAATGTAAAAGTATTCTTCTTGACTACGGCTGTATCAAAATTGTGTTTGATTTATGAATACTTTACAAATTGGGTATTGATTGGAAACAAATTAAATTTATCGATATGACTCTGGCGAAAGGTGAGGACGTAAATTTTACTTACATACACTTTTGTTAAAAGGTTTATTGGCGAAATTGAATTATACTGATTCAAGTATCAAGCTAAGTACCTACAACTATTTTTTTATAGACACCGTTTTAACTTGTTGGTAAAGTAAATAATGTTTTTTTTACCTTATCTCAAATATAAAGTATTAGAACTCAAATTAAATCTGAGATTTGAATTATTGATATAAATAAAAAAAGCTTTCTTTTATAAAAATAAAAAATCAACTGTAGCGTAGCGGTGAGGTGACGACATAATGGTACGACATATCTTTAAAAATGTTATTTCAGCCAGGGACGACAAAATCGAGTCAATTTCCATGCGAAAACGATTTTCCACGTACCTTCTAGCATTAAAGTAGCATTGTGCTCATGATGTATGTTTTTCTTGCATCAGTCTGGTCTTAGGGTTGACCCGTTCTTGATTTTATTTAATTTGACTTCTCACATCTTGACATAAATATATATATTTTTTTAAACGTTAATGTGTCAGGATTTTTTGGTTGCTATCTAAGATAGCAAGTAAAATCATCGAGTTCTTATCAACATAATACCATAAAATATATATTATATCGTGCCCACGCAATCCCACGTAAAATAATGAATTAAATAAAGCTGTGATAACCGAGTTGGATATATCCTTGACTTTCACTTGTCTATTTTGTGGGTCATTGATCCTGTTTTTATTGTAATTGTTATTGTAATAATTATTCGTAAGTTCACTCATGAAAAACAATTTTTATAAGCTGTAGTACAACCCTAGGCATATTTCTTCTTAAATTTGAGTGACATGTGCCACCGAAGGGTTGAAGCGAGGGAGTAGCAGTAACTATTTGCAGGTGATTTTGGTGACACAGTGATTGATGTAGTTCCTTCTAAAAGCGTAGAAAATATCCGTAACATTTCAATCAAGTGTGTACTCATAACCTTTGTTATCTTATCTGAAGTCTAAAATGCAGATAACACAGCTGTGTCGTACTGCCGGGTAAATATCCCTTTTTGTTTTCAAGACCTGCTCTTTTAGCTCTGTCTATGGTTTTTTAATGCATCCAGATCGCCATGGCAAATAAAATCTATTCAGACGCCATAAACATTTAAATAATTTATTTATACAAACTTATTTTGTTTTTATTAAAAGCTGTTGAATAAAAAAGGGGAGTATTGAGGGGACTCTAGCTAATCAATAAGGCAACCCGATGAATGAAGTATCATCGCTACGAGCCGTAGCAATATAGCACCGTAGAGCCTTTACGTCTACGAATGCGATAACCACAATCTCGGAAAAACACGGACATTATCAATCCATCACATTATTATGACTAACTGTTATTTTACGAGCGTCTAATGGCCCGATATGGGTGTTTTATTATTCCCTAATGGCTTATACCTGTCTTACTGAGTCTTTCCTCCGATGCATTATGACCACGCGTTTGTGCCAATTTCGCATAATGGAGGTATCTTTATTGTCTTCGAATAGAGTATTAAAAAGCTATCAGCATGACTTGTTTTGAAAGGGTGTGCTTCTTACGTTAATGAAGGTATCTTCAGATGATATTACTATTGTTCATTAGCATAATCTAAAAAAAAACAACTTTACAAATAAAATGTGTCTCGCCAAATCAAGCCCTTTTTAACCGACTTCAAAAAAAGGAGGAGGTTATAACACATACTTACAGAATTTTGAACACAATTTTTAATTTCCCTGAGGGCTATCATAATTTGTTTCTTCTTCTTCTTCTTCTTTTACTTATCGTGTCACCAGTTCTTTCGAACCAGTGTAGTGAAAAGTCAAAGTCAAAGTCAAAAAGCATTTATTCAGTAGGACCGCTGGGATCACTTTGAAACGTCTTAAAAAGAAAGGATTATAAGTGCGCCTGAAGGAGGATCCTTTCGTGCACTTGACACATGTTTTCGAACCTTGTAGGTTCTACGACATGCCGGTTTCCTCACGATGTTTTCCTTCACCGTTTGAGTTGGCACCGTTTGGCATAGTGCACATAATTTTTTTCCTCATTGGTGCACGACCGTGATTTAACCCACGACATTAAGATCGGAAGGCGGGGCCACTACCACTACACCGCCAGTGCTCTCTAATTAATATAATTTGTTTCTAATTTGTATATTATTGTAAGAAAACAAGTAAGTTGTGTGTTGTATTATAAAAAGCCGTGTTAGCCGAATGGGGTTGTACCTCGACTTTCAATCCGAAGGGTGTGGGTTCAAATCCATCAATAAATTTTGCGTTTCGTAAAATTTATATGTGCTTTAACACGTGCTCTAAACGGTGAAGGAAAACATCGTGAGGAAACCAGTTAGTGTTCTTATAAGCGGCGATGGGCTTGCAACCTGTCACGTATGGAATACTTACTTCTGCAAGATGTGGGCATGTATCAAATATGTGTTTGGACATGCCTCTGACTACCCCCTTTAGACATCTTCAAAGGATCTGGAATAAGTAACATAAAAAGATCTGAGAGAATGTCTACCGCACCTTGGGGATACAGTCGTGAACCTGTTTACGTTTTACAAGTAAGTGACTATTATAGTCTAGTCCAATTGACGACTATTTTTATCACAATTTTTTTACTTTGTACTATGTGTGCTCTCCTTTTGGCAATAAATGTGTTTGTATTTGTATTTATGATATCTTAAATCTTAGCCATCGGTAACAAAGAGCATTGACGCATAGATTGCCTCCTACGCAGTTTTCTGACCTAAATATTTGACCTCTTTGGGCCCCTTCCAAAGGTGCCTTTTAACGAAATGCCAAATTTAAATAACATCGAAATGTTCTTACCTAAGCTATAATTCTTCATGTATAAAATTTGTTGAGTTTTCAATATTTGCAAAACCTTTACAAAGTTGGGATTAAATTATAACCTAACCCAAAATGAAATATTATAATGCTGTTGGTATAATGACTTAGGTTCTATTAGGCTGTTTTGACTTGTAATTATATTTTCTAGTAAAATTATAATTTTATGCTAAATGGTGACTGGTTGGATCCTGGTGGATGGCAGACGACTCCGAGGCAGGCCTAAAAAGCGCTGGCGCGATGACCTGGATGCCTTTAGGAAGGATTGGGAGAAAATCGCGGAAAACCGCGAGGTGTGGAAGGTGACGGGGGAGGCCTTTGCCCAGCAGTGGGACAGTATAGGCTAACAAAAAAAAAATGCTAAATAGCTTTGATAAAATTATATTTAGAGGCTTTTTTTGCAAATTTTATTAAATTATTAACTGTAGACAACATTATCGATGTTTTATGTAATTTTTTTTTCCACAAGTTCAAATTTAGTTTTTATTAAGATTCTGATAAACTGTTATTGTAATAATTACGTTTTAATACTAAAAAGAAAACCAACTTCAATGTTTGACTCGAAACGCGGTGTGACTCAGGGCATCAAGCTGTTGATTCGATTTCTATTTGTGACATGGCTAGGAGGGAAGGTGTTTAGAAATTTACGGGGAAACTATCAATCCCTCAGGAATAGAAATTTATATGGGACCACCTCTGGAGTATACCCTTTCAAACATAAAAATAATTTTGCAAATCGGTCAACAAATGGCGGAACAATCGCGTAACAAGATACAAAAAAAAAAAAACATACAGACGAATTGAGAACCTCCTTCTTTTTTGAAGTCGGTTGAAAAAATATAAGTAATCACCACAATCATCCACAGTCCACACGTCATGGCTCACAGAACTTAAATATATAAAAATCTGTATATTTGTTATCTTGAGTAAACTAAATAAATAGTGTTGCTAACAAGACCTTGTATTGGAAAGATTTAGTCAACTTGATTTTATTGAGCTTAGATCGTTCAACTAGCTTTCGTGTATTTTGGAAATGTTAGCTTTGGAGTTTTGGTCTGTACAAATGTTTTACTTAGAACTTAAGTCACTTGCATGTTATACAAGTGGGCTTTGTGGCTTTTAATAAAACAAAGTCTTTGAATCAAATTTTCGCAGACTTAGGTATATGCCCAAATTTTGCAGAATTTAGCACTCCATACGTGACAGTTTGCAAGCCTATCGCCTTATAGAATATGGTTTCTTCGTGTTAATTTTTTTATAAGTGCGGCCTTGCATCAATGGATTTTGCGTTTCGTAAAATTTATATGCGCTTTAACACGTGCTCTAAACGGTGAAGGAAAACATCGTGAGGAAACCAGTTAGTGTTCTTATAGGCGGCGATGGGCTTGCAACCTGTCACGTATGGAATACTAACTTCTGCAAAATGTGGGCATGTATCAAATATGTGTTTGGACATGCCTCTGACTACACCCCTTAGACATCTTCATAGGATCTGGAATAAGTAACATAAAAAGATCTGATAGAATATCTACCGCACCTTGGGGATACAGTCGTGAACCTGTTTACGTTTACGTATATAAAAAAATTCGCACAACTTCTTAAACTTTCGTGATTTGGAGACATTATTATTATTTTACTAGCTGACCCGCGGCAAACGTTGTTTTTCCATTATATCGCTATTAAAAAATAAGGGTTGATTGTAGAAGGGTGAAAATTGAGGATTGTATGTATTTTTGTATGTTGTATCATAAAAAAATAGAAATTAAAAATTTTGTCTAAAAAAAAAAAAAAAATTAGGGGTGGACTACCCCTAACATTTAGGGGGATGAAAAATAGATGTTGGCCGATTCTCATAGATACCGGATAAGCACAAAAAATTTCATCAAAATCAGTCAAGCCGTTTCGGAGGAGTATGGCAACGAAAACTATGACACGAGAATTTTATATATTAGAAGATGACGGCTATTTATCACGTAATTACTGTTTTTTTTTAATTTGCAACTCTCTTGTTAGAATCTCTTGCTTCCTTTGGGGCTAGATGATGCTGGGTGAAAAGTCTAGCATTATTTATTTAGGTATTTAGTTATTTTATTTTTAGAATGAGTACCGTCAGTTCCTTTTTCATTTATGGTGTGTACACTTTTGTCCCTCTTTGATCCTCTGTTCGCGTACAAAGCTATAGTATACCTAAACGGGTGCATCTACAGATAGATTTTATGAAATTAACTCATGGCAATTCCTGTAGGTACGCCTCAAAGGGCACCGTAAAAGCTCTATTAAAACAAACAAGTACTATCAGCTTCAGATGTTGATCTCTACCAAATATTCTAAACAAAATTTGCATGTTTAAAAAAAACCGTTTTTTAAACACAATCATTTATCAAAAGTAGAACAGGGGCCTTACTTTGAAGCGTTTAATCCGAAGTTTCGATGAATATTCGGAGGTTTCCTACTACGGTTTCTGACTTCAAGGACCAATTTTTCGGTTCGGAATATTTAGTCCTAGGTTAAGACAGAGTTTATAGGTTGAGCTTATCGACCAAATACAATGTAGCTCGTAGTAGAAAGCATCCGAATATTCATCGAAGTTTTAGATTCAACGCTTCAAAGTATGTGATGATTAGTGAATGGCACGTCCATATAATAAAACAACCCTACTTTTTGCAAATCGAACCGCGTAACAAATTACAAACCAATCGCTACTTACTGGACTTTTCTAGGAGTACGTACAGTCAAATACCTACATAAGAATATTAGTCCATACTATCCATACTTGTGAAAGTGAAAGTGAAAGTAACTCTGTCTGTCTGTCTGTCTGTTTGTTACGCTTTCACGCCCAAACCGCTGAACAGATTAAGCTGAAATTTAGCATAGTTAAAGGTTGTATCCCAGGAAAGGACATAGGCTACTTTTTATCCCGAAAAAATGAAAAAATCCCGAGGGACCGCGGGTGACACCGCGGGAGCGCAGCTAGTTTAAAATAAGTACCATTTTACAACTATTGTAATTATGTTATCAATAATGAAAATAATAAACTTTTGACGTAGACAGTATCGGTCCACCCCACGGTCACGGGCAGTCTGCATGAATATAACAATCACTGTATAAATTGTTTGTGTGTGTTGGACACTCAGTATATGCAACTATTTCAGACAATTCATAAAATATTTTGTGTATTGGAAATAATTAGATATTATCTGATAGTTTGGATGCTGAGAAATAGAACTTGTAACAAGAGTCGTATTAGGCTACATAGCTTGCCTCCTAGCACTGTATAGATAGTGTAAATATACTATCATCTAGGTTCGATTGTATTACGGTATTACTAGTTCTAGCAATTTTTTAGTGTATCTTGTGTAGGTACCTATCAATTTTGTGTGTCAAAAGGAGAAGTAGTATAACCACAGACTTTACAGACCAACCAATAAGAAGAGACTTAAATTAGAGGTGTAACTAATATATTCGTAATAGGTATTATTAGGTACACGGGACGCATTTCATAATAGTTAATACGAATGTTATCATATTATGTTATTTAATAATAGTCAAATAATAGCGAGGTAATGCGACGTTGCATGCATTTATATCATTCAGATTCAGTTAAACATATTATCCAATAACGGTTGAATATTTTGTATTACAAAATCAGAAACTCGCTATTATTTGACTATTACCCAGTAATAGGTATGATACTATGTTATTGATAAAGCGTTATATTCAATAATATGATTACGAAAATTAGGTCCTAATATAACACCTCTACTTAAATATACACTGACACATTTTTAACCAATCATCGTGCCTCTATACCATTTCTGTAAAATATGCGAAAGAAAGTTTTTGCATTCTGCTAAAAATATATCGGCTAATGCGTAGTACATTTCGCTTTCCGCATTGCGCTGCGCGTATACTTTTATTTTGCATTTACTCGGCTGCAGACGCTATCGATTTTGTCTGTGTTAGGGGGACAGTCTGATAACCATATTATATTGCACTTTAAACATAGCGAGCTAGGGTTCTTTATGGCAAATCCAAGCACTAACCTTCTGATACCACGGAAGTAAATCTTCAACCGTTGATATAAAGCTCATTTTTGTTTGACAAAGGTGTATAGCTAGTTATGGGGTTATGGTGAAATGCTCTAGTTTTGACCTTGAATTCCCCTCGCGCGTTTGATATTAAATTCTGAAGCTTGTAACCCTTTAGGCACGCTATGTTTTGCATGTTTAGCTATCTTTTGAGAGTCAATAGAGTTTGTGAAATGCGAAATTTAAATTTTGAAATCAGAGTGCCTTAACTCAGCGCTAAAAGTTTTCTAATCAATTTATCTTATTCAATCAAACTGTGGAATGAACTCAATTTCAAAGTGCAGGAGTCAATAGCCTAGAATGATGTATCAACAGTGTCAGTCTGCTGTGAATAAGTTTCAGAATACATCCATCAGGCACTTGCTTGACAGACGTCTGTTCTTTTATTCAGAAGCTTAAAACTTTGGTATCTTTTACATGATTTATTTCTTTCGAAAAGGGTAGTGTAATTTGTTTATTTATTTTCTTTAATTTTCTAGGTATCCAAAAAGTAGAACTTTTGGGACGAAAACTCAATTTGAATGGTATCATAATATTTTTTCGGTCTGTTTTAAGAGCTCAGTAGTTTTTACACACCTGAATAGTTTATAATTGGAACGAAGTTACTTCTCGGACGGTATCGGGGGGGGCTGGACGAAAAAAAGTGTTCAATTTTTGCGTCACGACATATGTATACCTATATCAAATCGTTACAGTGCAAAATGCGCAGTTTACACACCTGAATAGTTTATAATTGGAACGAAGTTACTTCTCGGACGGTATCGGGTGGGGGCTGGACGAAAAAAGTGTTCAATTTTTGCGTCACGACACATGTATACATATATCAAATCGTCACAGTGCAAAATGCGCAGCCGAGAAACAGTTTATAGATTGTTACATTGTTAGTACGGAAGAGCGTTTCTAGGATACCTAATTTATAATTTATTTGACAAATGCCAATCTCAAAGTTGAAATTCCCAGTATAGAAAAGTACTCTTTGCTTCGTTCCAAACGAGTGTTCCACGACACTCGCGTACTTTTTTGTAATAGTCAAGTTTCAGCTCCAATTGATGTCTACCAACGTATATTATATCGATGAAATATTCATAAGACGAACGAAGAACTAAGATTAAGCTATTTCGTCGTCATAAGCGCTCAAGATCAAGCAAAGAGATGTTTAATAATAAAACAATATCTACCACGCCAAGAGTCGAGGCACTGAGTGGCTTTTCAGTTGTGGATGCATATTGTATCAGCTTTTAAAATGGCTTTAAACTCGCTAGGATACAGAAACAACCGGATTTTTGCAACAGAATTTGCTCTAAAATTTTATCCCGTTAGACTTTTCTAAAGTGAAGTCTATTACAAGAACAGAATAGAATAAAATTACATGAACAGTATTGATCATAGTATCATTCATGAAAAAAACACCGATGATAATTAAACTGTATCACCAAAGAACAGTTATCATTTACTTAATATTTAATTTTTTTTTAAGAATAAATAGTTTATTTACAGAAACTAAGCTACTACATATTTACATATATATTTACAAAATACAACAGGATTAGTCAAGCTACCAAACCTACCATCTTTGTTAATTTCAACAGTTTACAATAAAATCTTATCTTATCTCAGAAATGACTTGGCTAGACAAGTAGTTAAACGTAATAGCTCCAAGCCATTTGCCTAATATCATTCAGGCCGCTAGTTGAACGGCGCCGTTTAATCAAATGGCTAGGCGCTTAATTGAACGGCGGATTTAACCTTGGCTGCGACATAATCATCGT
Source organism: Epirrhoe tristata (assembly GCA_951394285.1). Classification (NCBI taxonomy): domain Eukaryota; kingdom Metazoa; phylum Arthropoda; class Insecta; order Lepidoptera; family Geometridae; genus Epirrhoe; species Epirrhoe tristata. The sequence goes on from OX596145.1 coordinate 7,252,194, forward strand.
AATCTGAACATTCTGCTGCTTTACAAAAACGTTAAACCCCATGTTGTTAGTTGAACCCCATGTTGACACATGTCAAAACAAAACTGTTACCACAAAAAAGCGTTCTATGTACGAGTATTTAAAGATCGTTTTTCTAGGGACAGTTTTTTAGTTAGACTTGGTCTAAACTCGGTTCATTTTCTTGTAATAAGACGGACTATGTTTATTGCAATCGTTGTAAGAAGTTTTGTTCTTTGAGAAAAAGATTTTTAAAGTCCTAATTAGTACCCGACCCAAAGCGTTAAATATTAAAAAAAATATCGTGTAAGTTGAAGCTGCTAAAGCCCTTAAGGCACTCAATGCCTTCAGTCGGATGCATTTTGTATGAGTTGAGAACGCTCTGGATTAAGTTGCTTTAATTATAGCTTGCGAAAATACGAGCATGTACACGATTAGTAATTAGGAGTATGACGGGGGGTAGTTTGTGTTGGGGTGGGGTTAGAGTTAGAGGGGGTAGCGATGGATTATGTAGAATTGGGTATTCAATTAATCAAAGGCGCCTTTTTAGCACGTATCAATGTTTTTTTTTTAATATTATTATTATTATTTTTTATGATGAATGGGTCGGCTCTTGACCTCGAAACTTACACAGGCAAGAATGAGGTCTACGATGGAGCGAGCCTACCCATTAATAGTGTTTCTCGTAGAAGAGGTCGATAAGCAGAGTTAATAGAAGTAGAGAATAAAACTACTCCATTTCAACAGTGTTTCAGACTCTACTGATAAGCTTATGAGCATTGATTGCTTTCTTACACTTAATTCTAAAACTGAAATCGTCAATTTCTTTTAACCGTGTCTGTGCATGTGTAAGAGATTTTAAGTCCTATATCCTATAATGTTCATTTTATTTTATATTATTTGGCACACAAAACACATTACAACACAAATAAAATAAAAACACAAATAAAATAATAATTACAAATATGAGGATTTTAACACTATGTTGCAACATAAACCTATTTGCGTGTTCAGCTTACACTGCGACCAAACCCTTAGCTAAATCACTCGAGTGTAAGTCACAAACATGTGCTTAAGAAAGTTTGTTAATATTTAATGAGTTTCCTGGAAATGGCGTTGATTTGTAGGCCCTGTGCTTTAATTTACATTTTAACAGGAACCGCTAATTCAATAATTTGACAACGTATGCGGTGGGGACATGTACTTACTATGAATAATGGTTGAAATGTGTAATTTACTATGTAATACTCGACTCGAGTACAATAGAATACAGTGTATTATAATTTATGGACATTCTCGTACAAGACTGCTACAGCGACAAATGGCTCGAAATGCTAAAATTATCATAAGTGAACTTAAGTAATATATGAATAGATGAAAATGACTCATGACTGATAGATTTTCTCTGTACCTACTTGGGTTTTTTTATGATGAATGGGTTGGCTCTTGACCTTGAAACTTACACAGGTAAGGAATGAGGTCTACGATGGAGCGAGCATACCCAGAAGGTGCCTATTAACTCTCTTCTTAAAAACGACATGGTCGTAGCTCAGCAGAAATACGCTGGAAGCTGAAATTTTAAAATTTTCAGAATGCTAGTTTTAAAATTGGAATTCTAGTATTTTCAGAAAGTGTCAGTAGTATGACAACATTGTAAAGTTCAATCACTATTCGAAGTGAACCCTGAGGTGCTTCTGAAGATGTGAACACAACAAAGATACACACAAGTTGACGCGTGAAGAAAATTACATCCTGTATTGTATTGGATTCGAGTTACTATTTATTCTCGATCTATCCGATCTATTAGATCACCCGATTCAAAGAAAATCTGAATTTTAAGGTATTTTTTAGAATATTTTTTTACCTACGGTATAACTTTTACAATGTTTTGATCGGTCTTTTGAATTTTTCAAACTTTAAAGAAAATAAGGGCAAAAACTTTGTTGACTTATCATTAAAAAAATAACCAGAATCATTTTGATTTGACGAAAAGCGTCGTATTTTGACTACTAAAAAACCAAGCTATAAGGCAGGGGTAGGTAGCAAGTTTAGACACTTATAATTCTAAGTCAAATTCAGAGATTTTCTGATTGGTTCCAATCTTCTTTTAATATCCCAACAATATTAATTTGGTATAGCCAACAATTGGTAGTAGCTATTTTGACATACCTACCGAATCTCGCAATAAACTGAGACGGTCCCATACACCCGGCGGCCACAAGTTTCCAATAAGTAATTAAAATCCGGAGATGTAGGAGATTACGTTCCGTCTCCGAGGAGTGTTATTTGCTCTCCGCGTTGCTAAACTTCTTGGTCCTTATGATTTCCTGGTACTTTGGCGGTATTGACGGTAATAATGAGGCACCCGTCTGAAAATTAGTGCCTTGGGGTTCTGTATTCCTAGTAGCATATTCTAGATTTGGTAGCTTTCAAAACGTAGTAATTTATTTAGAAACTGATCAAGACGTATCCAAAAGCTATATCCAGAAACAATAAAGTATTATTAAAAACATTTAGGTATTGCATCTCTGAGTTATTCTTATTTAAAAATCTCTACTAAAAATCATAGACAGAATGATATACACCCAATATAAACTTAGGCCTTTACATCTATATTAGATGATTTATACAGCGTCAGGAGGCAACCTATGCCTTAACGGAACGCTGTAGTGCCTGGGACATTGTTTTTGAGATGGAATAGGCTTGCCCAGCACATAAACCATCCTCTCGACTTTCAATCCGAAGGTCGTGGGTTTGATCCCGGCCGTGCATCAATGGATTTTTCGTTTCGTAAAATTTATATGCGCTTTAATACACCCAGTACTTTAATACCACTTTAATACCACAGTATAAAATACAAGTTCTCGGACAAATATTATTTCCTTAACAAATCATTGACCCAACGCTGATAGATAACCACAAAGGTGTTTTACCTCAACGTGATTTATAATAACTGTTTACTTGAGAATAAAACTTTCACTCGCGACTTAAACTCCCATAAACAAAGATAAACCAAATCTGGCGATCCTGAAATGCAAATAGGGATAAACGTGAAGAAGGATTACACGAAGCGTCGTAAAATACCGGGTGTAAGATGTATAACGGGAAAAATTGTCTTTGAAATATTTTCAAACAAAACACAGTATATTCAGAAAAATACCCGGAATTTTATAATTCGATAAGATTTAGCTCCTATTTTTGTAGATATGTACCGAGTATGTACAGAGCAGAAAATAACAAGAAGAACAGCTTTGTTTCCTCTATTTTGATACTTATGTACATACTTGTTTGTTTATATAAAGTATTTGTATAAAATAAAAAAAAGGTATGTTATAAATATTATTAAATTGTGTCGTATTGTAAAGTGATACACCCAGTAGTCACACAAAACGTTATTTAAGTTTCCTTGTTTATTTGTGCCACTGTTCGTAGCATTTTTATGAAGAACAGTGCAAATAAACCGGCACAAACATTAATCTGTTTTATACCGAAGATGTAAAGGGACCTCAGTCAATATTATTTTAGGGGACAACTTGGATTCTCTGTACTCTTGGCACCAATTAGAGCGTGCCATGATTTTAAAAGTAAACTTAATTTTCTTGATTGTGAATGTTGAATGTGTTTTTTGTTTTCGCTCTTTGAGATAATATTTGTGGAGGTTTTATTAAAAAGATTTATTGCGGTTAGAGATTTTGATCTCATATATTATTTTGTGGGTTTTTCACTTTAGAAATTTATTTTGGGTGTTTTATGTACCGTGCGCTTTCCCTGAGAGAATAAATAAAGCAGATATAGTATTTATAGAATATTTATATTTTGTACCAAGCAATTTGAAGGATGCCTGGAATTATTCTAATCTGTTTTCAGTTTACATTTTAATCCTGTTATTCCAAATATTGTTTACACTCTGCTTACTTAGCAGAATAACTCATCTAACCCCTCACACGGTACGTTTCTCCAACAATTCAATTACAAAGTCGTTAAACAATCGATGCGTTACGATATTAAATTGTGTTTTAGTTTAAAATGTGGTTCCGTAACTATAATTTACTGCAGGAAGTTGATTTATTGGTGTCTCTCAAGGGGTTAAATCTTGGTGATTTTGCGTTTTCAGAATGAGCCCTATCTTGGTATAAAGGGTGAGTGAAGAACGACAACTTATTGTTGACGAAGAAATTTAATCTTGACATTTGTTTTTATGTGTTAATTGAATACACTATTTTATACATTATCATTTGAAGCGATTGTCTGTGAATTTTTAGAATTTGAAGTAAGTTGCTCTAAGTAGTCTACGTGTAGGTACTTATATCAAATTAGGTAAGTCTTTTACAAAAACCAAGAGAAGTAAATAAATGTGTACTTTTCTATAAAATAATACCTTGACTTAATTTAAAATAAAATTAACAACGCTACGAGTAAAAATTTACTCGTTTATAAAGTTAAAAGAGTTTATTTCAAATGTGTGAAAATCCCTGCGGTGAGAATTTCACACTTAAATGTAGCACCCTGTAGCTAAGATAAAATTTACCTCTGTAATCGAAGATTAGAGAAAGTTGGAATTTAAATTAATTTAGCGGATTATTAATTTTGAATTATGATTTAATACTACGATCATGGAGTTTTTAATTCAGCTGGATCACTGTAAAGTGAAGAAAGACCTCTGTAGCGCAGTGGGCGAAAGCCCGGCTGCGACGCAGAAGGTTGCGGGTTCAATCCCCGCCGCAGGACAAGTGTTTGTTTGATCTACAAGTATTTTTCTCGGGTCTGGGTGTTTCTATGTATAATATGTATGTACTCTTATTTACAAACAAGAAGTATATAAGTAGTTTATCAGTCATCGAGTACCCATAACACAAGCTCTGCTTACTTTGGGGCTAGATGATGCTGTGTGTAAAGTCCAGCTTTATTTATTTATATTTATATAAGTTAAAATGTTATTGCACTGCACATGCATGTTGAATACCTTTAGGTAATAATTACAAATAAAATTTATATTTCTACTCGTTCCACTCAGAATTTGATATTATTAATTTAATTATCATGTTATTCTTTGGAATTAAAAAAAATACGTGAGTGTCGTGGAACACTCGGTTGGAACGAAACAAAGAGTACTTTTCTATAATATAGGTATCCTAGAAACGCTCTTCTGTATTAACAATGTAACAATCTATGGACTGTGTCGCGGCTGCGCATTTCGCACTGTGACGATTTGACATAAACATGTGTCGTGACGGTAAAATGGAACTAAACTTTTTTTCCAGCCTGTCTTTTTTTTCTTCGATACCGTCGAAAAGAAACTTCGTTCCAATAACACAACAGCAAAAGACGTTGTCCGTACCCAGAAAACCAGAACCAAACATTCAGTTATTTAAATCACGGTGGTCCTCCCAGCTTACTGACTTTGGCACTGAGGCTAATTGCGCTTGTAGGAGTTAGCCGGCTCAACAAGATCCGAGTAAATCCGGGAACGAGTGCTAAAAGATTTATATCTTAGATAAGGCGGAGTAAGCCGGTTTCGGAAATTAAGACGTTAGCTGAATGTTCGCACATTACGACCTTAAATGGTTCAGATTAGATGAAATAAGATAAGTTCTAAAGGGTTTGTATCGGAACTGAATGGATGGCTAAACTCTATGATCATTTGTTTTGATTGCTCATTAGAGACTTTTAAACGTTTCATCATAAACTTGTGTTTGATGGCGCATGTTCGGTACGAACTTCAAAGGTTTTTCCCTTTTTTCACTATCCATAAATAAAACAAAACATATAATTGTGTACAAATAGCACTTATTTTTCATTGAATTTTTTTTTATGATGAATGGTTCGGCTCTTGACCTCAGACTTACACAGGCAAGAGTGAGGTCTACGATGGAGCGAGCTTACCCAGAAGGTGCCTATTAACTCTCTTCTTAAAAACAATAGGGTCGTAGCTCAGCGGAAATACAGACGCTGGAAGCTGATTCCAAATGTTTGCTGTGCGCATAATAAAAGAACTTTCGAAGCGCTTAGTTCTAATAAGTGGAATATCAACCAGATGAGGATGATAATCAGCTGTGCGTCTGAAGTAAAAGAACGGTGAAGGCGGAATAAGGTCGTGTATCTCCTGGGCACACTCACCGTAGTATAATCTGTAGAACACCGACAAACACGATACCTCACGAAGATGGCTCAGACTATCGAGTTTTGCTTCGGCAAGATAGTCTTCACCTACGAGCTTCTTGCTTAAATAAAAAAAAACTTATTAAAAACAACATTAGGAAATCTCGATAAAATACCACAAACTTTACATTGGCAGGTTTATACCAAAAAATTAGAAAAAAAAATCAAATAATTAGAATTCTTGTATCCAGTTTGTGGGCGTATAAATAATTGAAAATTTTGCAATGAATATTTATATTTTTAAGGGCGTGACCCAAGCGTGACCCAACTCAAATGATTCGGTTGAATTTATACATTTCACAATATTTTGCGAAACCTCTCGGTATTTTATTTAAAAAGCAATTTTAGTTTATTTTATTGGAAGATTCTGGAAGCACTAGACTGTTGATAACGCAATGTTTTCATTAAGCTTTTATCAGTGGTTTGCGAAATTGTAGGGAACATTTCAATAGAACTTCATAAATATTGCAATAAGTTTCATCAGAAATACTTATCATATATTTTACAGCTGTGACCTTTGACACTTCAAAATCATATTAAAAAAATGATTTGAAGATACAAACCTTGAAAAAACAAAGTTTGAAAAGACGATCTATTTTTCTAAAATAAAAAATACCACCATTTCAAATTACACAGCACCTAGTCTAAAATTAAAAAAGCCGTGTTGGTCGAATCAGGTTGTGCCTCGACTTTCAATCCGAAGGTTGTGGGTTCGAATCCCGCGAAAAATTTATATGCGCTTTAACACGAGCTCATAACGGTGAAGGAAAACATCGTGAGGAAACCCGCAGCTTAGCTCCACACGTAAATACTTCGTCTTTCCTGTGGGCCAGGCTGATTAAGCTGAGAGGATGGTTTAGGTGCTGGGCAGGCCTATTCCATCTCAAACAATGTCCCAGGCACTACAGCGTCCCGCTAAGTGTATGCATAGGTTGACTGCTGACGCTGTATAAATCTTCTAATATAGATGTAAAGACCTAAGTTTTTTTTACCTAGTCTGAAATTCAATCAGAAAAACATTAAAAAAAAAGAAAAAAAATTTAAAGTTGTTTTTGATAATAAAACAAGATTGCTGAAAGGTTTTTGGGTTCTTAGCTGACCTCGACATTTTGAAAGGGTTAAACCAGTAACAGTGCGATTGTTGACAATTTTACATCTTACTTTTCGACCAGATTGAACCGAATCGTACCTACGAATCTTATTTTAAACCATTACGCGTAACTCATCCCGTTATGAAAAACAGTGAATTAGCATCGTGTGAGTTTTAGAAGTGAACTTTTGTTTTGTCGATCATTAACCCTACGATATAATACTAAACAACATATCTACAAGCAGTTGTAGTGTAAGAGCATCGTCTCCCTTCGTTAAAGTAGAGTGAAACCACTAAAGCGCGACACTGATTCGATTTCACGTTCAGCGCTCAGAATCTACACAGAATATACAAAACGGTAGGTATATTTAGCTCGTATTTAAAAATCAACTGTAAAATTGTAATCAAAACTTGACTTTTGTTTCCTCAAAAGTCAACAGACTTTATGTTGTCTTCAAAAATCAACAGTTGAATTTTGAGGACACTTTATTACAAAAAATATGAACCGAGCAAAGCACTGACTAAAAAACTGTCTCTAGAAAAACGATCTTTAAATACTCGTACACAGAACGCTTTTTTGTGGTAACAGTTTTGTTTTGATACGTGTCACATGGTGTTCAACTCACAGAACTATATAGTTCTGTGGTTCAACTAATGTTTAACTTTTTTGTGATAAGGCCATTTGGCTTTACTTTTTACTATTACTTGCGCTCGTCATTAATTTTTGACATTCCTATGAAAAAAAATATACAAATGTGTCTCTCCATAATTCTAAGTATTATCCTAATCTAGAATTATCTTAACACGTCAATTTAAAAAAGAATTACCTCATAAGCTGTTTCTGCATGTAAGTATGTAAATGATAAGCTCAATCTCTTTAAAAAAACTATTAAAAGAGTTACACCTTATAAATTGTTACGGGCTCTGAAAGAAAATTGTTTCTGCATTCATATTATAGACAAAAAGAGTGTGCGTGAGTATCGTGGAACACTCGGTTGGAACGAAGTTTCAACTTTTTGGCATTTGTCAAAAAATTTATAAAATATTAGAAATGCTCTTCTGCACTAACAATGTAACAATCTATGGTCTGTTTTGCAACTGCGCTCTTCGCACTGTGACGTTTTGACCTATGTATGTGTCGTGACGCAAAAGTCTAACACTTTTTTTCATCTAGCCCCCATGCGATACCGTCCGAAAAGGAACTGTGCTCCAAAAAGACAATCAGATAATCACACTGTTTCTACTGCTTACCAAAAGCTACGTTACTGTGCCCAGTTTCTCCGTAAATCTTAGTCTGTGATGTGATTTACGCTAATTTCATTTTGCTAAGGCGTTTTCACGTGGTGTTAGGCTGAGCTCAGCCTTAATTACACTGAGATTTGAGTCTGCGGTTCGGATTGACTGCCTCTTCATTTCGGGCTTCGAATGATAAAACTGTGGTTTTGTAAAACGGGGACCGTAACGATCCTATTTCTCAAAATAATGAAAATGCGAGAAGTCAATACTCATTCATAATAACTTCTGCAAGATGTGGGCATGTATCAAATATGTGTTTGGACATGCCTCTGACTACCCCCCATAGACATTTTCAAAGGATCTGGAATAAGTAAGATCTGAGAGAATGTCTACCGCACGTTGGGGACAGTCGTGAACCTGTTTACGTTTGTTTTACAATACTCATTGAGCCAATATATTTTGAATTATTATTGTAATCATTTCAAGCGGTCATCTATAGAATATTGCTCTTTATGTAGGTACCAACTTAAAATGAAACAACACTTTTAAATTCAGTTTAATATTTCCGTTAAAGAAGAGAAAAGAAAAAATATATAAACTAATGCTTTCAAATAAATAAAAATGTAAAAAAGTATCTCAGTAATTTCTGATATACCTAACAAAATTATTTATTTATTTACTTATGGAAAACTAACAGCACATAATAAACAAGAGAGTTGTTAGTAACAGAAAGCTAATAATAAGTTTTCGCAGTTAGAACTAGTAAGCAAATATTGAGCACAAAGAAAAGTTGGTGCAAGCTAGCCAACAACAAAATAACAACATTATAATCCCCAATACCATACGACGTACATAATTATACGGTGTTATCATTTTGCAGACGTAACTAGTAATTTTATTTCAGCAAAATAACGCTGCAATAATCACACTCAATCTTTTTACGGCTCAATCAGCAAAAAAGGCAGTAAATAGAATTTGATTGAACATGAAAAGAAGTTGTTTTGTTTAGTCTTGGCATGACCAACTATCATACGACGTTTTGGGGTTTCTCTTGAATTTGTGAAGTGTTGAATGCCAATTCAAACTTTTAAGTATGAAAAAAAAAACAGTTTCACGACTGTATCCCCAAGGCGCGGTAGACATTCTCTCAGATGTTTATGTTACTTATTCCAGATCCTTTTTTGGTGTCTAAGGGGGGTTAGTCAGAGGCATGTCCAAATACATATTTGATACATGCCCACATCTTGCAGAAGTTAGTATTCCATACGTGACAGGTTGCAAGCCCATCGCCGCCTATAAGAACACTAACTGGTTTCCTCACGATGTTTTCCTTCACCGTTTAGAACACGTATTTATTTAAGTATGAATGCTTTAAATTCAAGTTTCCAAGAGATCGTTCAGGAATTTAAGATGAAAAATGAATAAAGATTATGATCTTTATTCATTTTTTTTATTATGATCAAAGGCAATAAACGTATGTTCAAAAACATTACAGTGCAAAGTTGATTGTGCAATTCAGACAAATAATTTCATACGCTTTTTATTTGTCTGCAAACATAAATAAAGTTTGCACAGTGCGCAATATGATTCAATAGGGCACAACAATAATGACAGCTCGCTAAGTACCGTAGAGATACTGCGGTCTTAGTAAGCAGACTAGATAAAACCCGTGACAATATTTACCTATTATAAAAAAAAAATATTAATACATAATTATTATATTATTATTATTATTATTTTTTCAAAGTAAGTAAGGATTTTTATTTACAGAAACTAAGCTACTACATATTTACATACAGGGTGTAAAAAGACTGCGACCTAAAACTGAGGGATTGCAATCAGACCATGATTCTGAACATATTTATCGAAAAAAAAACGCAAAAGAAATTTTGACTTAGCTACGTCATTTTATTTTATTTTCTAGTTTTTTGCTACTAGTACAACACAATATGACCATACCTACCTAATCATTTCATTTATAAAAGAAAAAAACAATTAAAACTCAAAATCCAGCAATCTACGTAAAACGCGCCCAGTACATACGTTCGACCAGCTGTGCGAGGTCGGTTTTCTCCGGATATAATGATTTTTTTGGAAAATCCTTTTGGATTTGGCTGTGTTTTGGGATGCTGTACCTACCCCTTTCGGCTTCGGTAGACGTCTTTTTACACCCTCTATATTTACAAAATAAAATATTATAAAATTATAACGGCCTTACTAATAAACGTAGTATAAAGTTATTCCTGAGTGTAAACTGTCAAAATGTATGGTTATTCCTATTTTATTCCGAGGAATAACTTTATACCGCGTTTATTAGTGAGACCGTAAGTCTTTCGATAGTTTTTAAGAAACAATTCATTTCTTACTAGTTAGCCCGAAACACTACACCTAAAACTTTAATACAAAATGGATTCTGATATTCCTGCATTTTGTATCCTTCGGTGCCAATGACTTCTTTCAATATACGCAGTAAATATTAACATTGGTCTCTTTGATCTCGTTCATTTTGAACGTGTGCTCTTAATTAAGTTCAAACAAGACGTGCTAATCGAAGCGAAACACGAATGTTGCAGTTTCAAATAAACATAAGCATAAAGAGCAAATGTAACTATCACCACACTAGTTTTTCACCATGATTTATATATTATATTCGTGAAATGAACAAGAAGAGAATCCTCCCTATAGGGTACTGTTTGTCTTACAACGCTATCAACGAGGACAAACCACTGGCTAATATTTTAGTGAAAACCAAGTGACTTCTTCTTGTCGTGTCACCAGTTCTTTCGAACCAGTGTGGTAAAAGGATTTTTCAACACACTTGCTCATAAAGTGGCTCTATGGTCACCGCAATTAGGCACATAATGACACCCATAATCAAACTGTGACTTTTTCATTACTATAACTCACTAGTGAGTAATAGATTTTTTTTTTAATTTTATTGGTTGAGTTGCTTTGTTCTTTAAAAAGTTTTTATTCAGAAAAAAGGTCGTGTTCAATAGAACAAATAAATTAATGTTCCTATTGCTTGCTCATTTCATGCAACTTCTAATTTAAATAGATAATTTTAACTCGTACGTGTTTAATAAATAAAACTTTCACTCAAATATAACTTTTGTTTTCTCTATAATAAAAGAAAACTTTAAATTCCCCATTTTGTACGTGGCAGAATAGGCCGCAACCTATACTTATATACTTAACTATATTTCCTAGATCCTATAGAAATATAGTCTGTGGCCGATCGCAATGCGCGCGCATAGGAAAACTGATTAATTTTTCCCGCAATAACGAAACATTTTTCACAACTCGTTTTCACTGTTGAAAATGAGTTTTTATTGTTATTTTATTCACAAGTGTGTTGAAAAACGTCGTATGATACACGTGTGTATTGATGATTACCGTCCTCGGTTCTGTTAAGAGCCTCGCCTAACGGCTCGGCTCTTAAAAACACCTCGGCGGTAATCACCAATGTTACACACTAGTACCATAATGTACTATTAAGTGACTGAAAATAAACAAAACCTATTAATGCACCTTTGACTGAAAATATGTATTTGCGTAATTTACACAAGAGTCAAAGATAGATAGCATTAAAAAAGTGTCAGGATTCAGTCAGACTCATCGCATCAACTGAAATCTATCTATTATATTATACATAATATAATATTTGAAATTTTATATTATTCCAAGAACCATATTTTAGCTGCGACATGAAACCGAAGACGGATTACCTGTGAGCTTATTGACATTAAGGGCTTAGGTAAATTAGGTAAACTCAGTGCGAGGCAGACGTGGGATCAACTAACTTCAAGTAAATACCTATTACTTGCAGAACTTGAGACCGATGAGCTTTCGAGCATAAGATTTATTTTTGTTATTGAAACTGAAAATACATGTATTTTCAGTTTCATTAACAATAATAAGTTATTATTGTATGTATGATATGATACTAAAAAAACTTAGGCCTTTACATCTATATTAGATAATTTATACAGCGTCAGGATGCAACCTATGCCTACACTTAACGGGACGCTGCAGTGCCTGGGACATTGTTTGAGATGGAATAGGCTTGCCCAGCACCTAAACCTCTCAGCTCAATCAGCCTGGCCCACAGGAAAGACGACGTCAGTACGTGTGGAGCTGACTAAGCTGCGGGTTTCCTCACGATGTTTTCCTTCACCGTTATGAGCTCGTGTTAAAGCGCATAATAATGATTTCGAAACGAAAAATCGATTGATGCACGGCTGGGATTCGAACCCACGACCTTCGGATTGAAAGTTGAGGCACAACCCCATTAGTTGTATGGTGGTCGTATGTCATATTATTCATCGAACATGGCGGATGAGTCTGAGGTAAACTTCGTGAGGTAGCCAGTAAGACTCTTCTTAAAAGCCTCCATAATACTCACAGATTTTTCTTCTTCTTCTTGTCGTGTCACCAGTTATTTCGAACCAGTGTGGTGAAAGGATTTTATGTGCGCCTCTAAGAGGCTCCTTTCGTGCACTTGATACATGTTTTTGAACTTTTTAGGTTCTACGACATGCCGGTTTCCTCACGATGTTTTCCTTCACCGTTTGAGAGTACTGGCAAAGTGCACATACATTTTTCGTACTCACAAATAATAATACTCACAGATTTGCAAATTGGAACTCATGGGGCTTGGACTAGTAGAGTTCTCATAACTTTTTTCCTTGGATTTTCTGTTCTAAAACACTAGACAAGAATTTTCTTCAGCAATTTAGATTATCGCCAGACAGAAAACAATGCATTGAATATCCCAAGCTAACAGGGACAGGTGTCGCACCCTTCGTAATACAACCAATCAGCATTACTACAAAGCTTTCAGTTGAAATGGAAAATGACAATTCGTTTCTTAAAGCACTATATAGTAACTTTTAATACTCTATGTATCTTTAGAATATTTATAAGCAATTTTAAGATGAAACTGCGATCATACTTAATGGATATTTGAATTATTTTGCTTGCCAAGCACCATTATAGATTGCATTAAAGTTGGTCCTTGGCAACGCTTGGAGAAGTATGGTTTATGATTTGCCCCCTTTTTCTTCCTTTTGACAAATTCGAAGGGTTTTAGTATATATCACGATCATAATACGTGAAATTCGTAGTCTTTGCCTATTACCCTTACAGAAAAAATGTGTATACGTAATATATCTGAAGAATCTAGAATATTTAGTGACTAAAATGTAATCATCATTCCATTTAATTTTAATTGATGAGACATCCGAAGATCGTTTAGAACAATCACTAAAATCTAAGTTCTTGAGTGCATATTTTACGCTAACCAAAATGCGTAATTACAAGATTCTGAGCCGATTCAATAAGATTCCCGCCAATTACCTTAATCGGATCAAGTTTGATTGACGTCACTACGCAACAACCACTAAAGTAATCCCCCTGTATATAATTGGCCTCGTTTTACGAACGTATCTACAAACTATATACGTGGTTATATACCTATAAGCTTGGAAATCTAAGGAAAATGACGAAATTCTGTGTTATTCTGAATATACTTTCCTTTTAATGGTTTATTTTGTTGGTGACTGGTGAATTATTGGCTTTGTTTCCATCTTCATGGCTTATCCACATAAGTAAATGTTTTTAAATTAAGTCTAATTTTAATAGTACAAAAATCTATAACAAAACTAAAAGGCATCCTAAAATACAACATGGTTTTAGGAACATTTATTTTTATCTGATTTTCATTATTTTCAATAGTTTTGTTAACGCAACGGAAACTATATACTGTTCTGTTAAAAATAAACGCTCAGGTGTATCAGCTTAGGAAAATAAAATCCAGCAATCTCAAAGGTATTTGAAAAAGCTACCTTCTGTAATGAACTTGAAAACCTTCCAACCAGATCCTCGGGTTTATTGGCCCTTATCCAAGTTACAATCGCCGCTGAAATAAAATGAGCCGAATTTGCAGATTTTACGAATACTAATATTAATCCATATCAAATCATGGGATCTAAACTTGAGAATAAATTAAAAATTTAACTGCTTGTCGCTGTTCTAGAGAGAAAATAATTATGTATTATTGGGAATTTATGAACCTTTCTTTGAGCTTGTACGTCTGGATACAACTTTCGCAAGTATTCTTTTAAATGATTGGATAATTTGACTGAAGAATCGTTAAAAAGTTTGGTATGTTGAAGCTAGTCATGATGAGCACCTCTTCTTAAAGAGGTGCTTTTGGTATCTATAACATCTGATCTTCTTCATCGAATTCAAAGATTATTCCTTGTCGGTGTAACTAATGCATCTCTCTCAAAGTAGTTCTTTTCAGGGCTGCTTCCTTGACCAACTACTTTCAGATTTATAATAGGATATAATATGATTTTGAGCTAGTAATATTTTTTTTAAAGTCTTCGTCCAATTAGTTACCTTAGTACACAGAACCCTATCTATTTGTATAATATGGATAAAATATCCAATAGTCACGTCCTGAAATTATCTTCTAATTAATTATCCCAGTTCACAAAAACCTATCCACATATTTCTATAGATAGAAAATGCCACGTCCTAAGACTAACCGTCATAGCCAAAAAGGGCATAGGTCATAACACCCAGGGAATGGCAATGACATCGATGTGGAGATAAGGCTCAATTTCCAATACGTAAATAATCCTCGAGACGTAGGCACTACGCAGGCTTTATTTCGTCTAGATTAATACTTATCTTGGAATACCACCTGTGGGTTGTGGATTTCAATTTGGATAGAATATGCTTGGGGAATAGGTCTGTTTAGATAGCTAATGAAAATCGCATTAAGATGGAGTGATGGACATATTTGTTGATTTAATAGAATTGTAATCTAGTGGTTTCAAGAAAATAAATAGAGCGAGATAAGTAGGTGTTTTCGTAGTTTGAGATATTGGACGGTTTTATCAAACCAACAATGGATAAGTCGGCGGGGTTCACAATGTTTTGTGTGTAATTCGTATATCGCATTTGTTTGCGATAGTAACATACTGATGAGCGTATAAATGATATAAACGTTAAGTATGCAAATGGCATTTTCAGAAATACCAGTTTAAGAATAAGCTTAAAATATTTTAAAAATAACAAAAACGAATTTAGATAAAATCAGATAAACAAATGAAACTAAAGCATCTGAAATCTCACTGATAAAATCATTAAAATAAATGTCATGGCTTTGTTTTCAGTACTTCGGCTTAGGATAACAATATTACCTTTTATGAAAACACAGTAAGCTTAGTAATATTAGTTTTTGTGATCGTAATTACCAATTTATTATAGGATTACGGCCCACGGCTCAAATTGTTTTTTAAAGGTAACGCAATTACAGAGAGAATATAATTTACATTATTTTTTGATGCTAGCTTAGAGCAAGCATTTTCAAAGAATCTGCCCCAGTATTAAATAGGTAAGTTCTTATGTCATAGAAGGAAACCTTAGACACAGGTGTTAATTCTTTGTTTAGCCCTACATACATACATACATAAAACAGCTACTGACTCACAACTTTTGCCTCATTCTCTCTCATTACATTCTTCGTACATGCTCGCCGGTTTAGGGTACTTTTGACCTGGCCCATCTCCAAAATATCGCCAATTTGATCCAAGAAGGTTCGCCTAGGCCTTCCCCTTCCAGCTGTTCCATACACGCTTGCTTTGTCAAACGACTGTCATCCATCCTCTCTACATGCCCAGTATCTAAAACCAGTTTCAATAGTTCTCTAGAACATTATTAAAATATTCAAAATTTATTTTAATTGGGTTTTCAAAACAATTCTGACAAAGGTTTAAAATGGGGTGTCAAACTGAGCTTTTTGGCGGGCGGGGGCGGGGTTATTGGCTTGTAACTCGGTTTAGCTACTATAAATGAAACGTACCTGAATGGACAAATGTCAACACTGCGTATTGTATATTATTGTTACTTATTTGATACAATAAATGTATACTGTAGATAATATTATTAAATATGCAAATATTTTATTCAATAAATAAAGGGTTTAACAACATTTCTTGCTTCCTATGTAGGTTTTTTAAGTTGAGATAGTATAAAGTAGCAAAAGTAGCGAGTTAATACTCGTATAGTAAAACAAAGATTGTATATTTTGAGCATTGGCTATTACGGATTAGAAATTAATAGTTATCACCTCTTCTCTAAGCTTTTCAGATCTAACATTTTATCCCATCTCACTTATCCGATAATCGCCCCCGATCCTCTCAAGTGTCATCACAAGATTAGTAACCGTTCGACCGAAAGTAATATCTGTTTTCAAATCAATTCTACTCTTAAAAATGTTAGATTATTGATAAAATGACAAAACCAAATGCACTGGCCACACGAATGATGTTTCAGTTAGCACTATCGTCTCTATCGTCATTACATTGAGAGAGAACTTAATACTTTTTAGAAAAACTCATGATATAGGTTTCGATTTACTTTGAATATTTAAATTGATTTTGAATTAATCTTCAGACTACACTGTAATTCATTTAATTAATTTTCATGCATTATGGTTAAGCTAAGAACTCTAGTGATTGATCAAAGTTATTACACAATTGAGGCATTCATTAATAACAAAAATGTATTAAATTTAATTTAAGTTCTTACTATTATTATTGTTGACATATTTCTATTTATTTTTATTTTTATGTATAAGTAAACCAATTATTGTAATTTAAATATTGCATGCCCAGAATAAAGGTAGAATACATTGTTACAAAAATCATTATCCACCAACACCTTCTCTACATTTATTTCAAGCAATAAAATGATACTTTGACTTTATGGAAGTAAGTTTAAATCGACTTCAAGGTGCCTTTTAATACTAAAAACTAAATGTGATTGCGACTGTATTCCACACGGTAGACATTCGCTAAGAACTTTTCTAAACATTTTATAAATATTCAAGATCCGTAAATAGAAAATACGTAAGAATTTTTTTTAAAGTTATTTACAAATTTCTTTTACCTATTTAAGTACATGCAACAACGCCCGATCTCAAGGTATGTATTAAATTTTCATGAGTTTGAGTCATATTTTATATTTTTATATTTGTCTCCTTCGCAGTGAATTAGTCTCCTGTGGCTAGTAAAAGCAAGATTAAATTAAATAGGTTTTAATTTGAATATACTTACACAATAACTGATAAAGAACACTAAAGTGATTGTTAATATTTAGATACCTTTGTTTTTATAATTAATTATTAATTATATATTATACATAAATCTTTAAAAAAAATATTAATTTTAAGCATCATTTTTGCTCTTCATTCACAATTTAAATTAAGTGCAATATTTTGATTTTACATTATGTGACAGATCTCGCGTTACTAAACAGTTTGATCATTCTTTGTGCCCAAAGACTTAACCCTCGAAGAGCATTATACACGCTTCATTGGCTTCTCAAGTGCTGATGGAACTGATTGGCTGGTTTAACTCTAACAATGCCCTTCAGTTCTGAAATAAGCCTACATCTCACACCAATTTGTACCGTACTTCAAAGATACCAAAGTTCATTTTTGAATGTAAAAAATTGGACTTTATTCGGACATTTACCGGAATCATTGCATCTGTTTAGGGTGAGCTTTCATGTTCCATTGATTGGCATTGTCGGTAAAGATGTTTGTTTGCTACTGGATGAGGAAAGCGATTAACCATATTTTTTTTTTCTTTTTAATATAACAATGCTAGGCCTTTTGTTTACTGATTTTTTAGTTGTGATATAGTTTTATACAAAAAAATGTGCATTGTTAAAAAAATTGTTACATCAGATTGAATAGTCCAAGGTAACTTTAAGGCGCGTACCTACCTACCTACTTTAACGAGTTTTCATTCATCCATTAATTGAAAAATTGGAAGAATTTTTTTTTTATTTATTAATACACACAATGTAACTCAAGCATTGGAATTGAAAAGAAGCCAACATTGAGATATTTTTAGAAAATAATTCGCTTTCGATAATTCTACGCAACAAAAATAACATTGTACAGAATGTCCAAATGATTTTGACACAAAAATTCCTGTTATAAACGCCCCTCACTACTCACACGGGTTTTATTCCATCACTGTACATGTTTGTCGCAGAGTAGTAATAACTGACCATGGAAATGTTCATACAAAATTATTGGGTTCATTTGGTTCAATATCACGAAGAATATTGAAGATACAAAATTAAAGAGTGATACAAAATAGCTTTTTTCATACAAAAGTGCTTTTGCCATTTTATTTGAAATCAAAGTACTTATGAATCATAAAATGTTATACTCGTAATAAGCATACTCAAACTTTTGTTAAAATTTGATTGTCGGTATTTCATATTTGATTTTTCAAACATCCAACAGAACGTTTAAATTCTCTTTTTTTTTTTTTTATTAACCTATTTCGTCCCACTGCTGGGCAAAGGTCTCCCCCAAATCCCTCCAATCATCTCTCTCCTCCGAGATCTCCCACCATTCTCGTTCGAAGGCGTCGAGATCGTCCCGCCAACGCTTCCTCGGCCGACCGCGACCCCGTGTTAAATTCGTTAAATTCTCTTACAACTTCTTATTTTCAATGGTGATAATTATACCTCTAAGGCAACTACACAATAGGAACATGATATTATGAGCATTTTCTGGACGTAATAACATATGTACAGTCGTGCAGAAAATAATATTCCCGACCTGTATTTAATGTCCAGCTCACAAATAATACGACTTACTCGCTTTTGTTGGACATGTGGAACACAATACCTTTTTACAATGTCAGATTGAACTAATTGGTACCTTTTGACGGGATTATGTAAATATTTTACCGAATTGAATGGATTGAATGTGTTTGATGGTATCAAATTATGATGTAAACTAAACAAGGAGCTTTAGATTTTATAAAGCTTTTTATTTCATTGTGTAAAATTAACATGATATTTATAAGTACCCAGGTGATAGATTGGAATACATTAAATCAATCCATATCCATACTTAATATTATAAATGTGAAAGTAACTCTGTCTGTCTGTCTGTCTATCTGTCTGTCTGTCTGTTTGTTACGCTTTCACGCCCAAACCGCTGAACAGATTAAGCTGAAATTTGGCATAGTTAAAGGTTATATCTCAGGGAAGGACATTGGCTACTTTTTATCCCGAAAAAATGAAAAAATCCCGAGGGATATAAAGATTCCAAGTTTGAAGTTTTTCCTAATAAATCAATTTAAAAGAGTGTGTTTCCACCACAATTTGCGTGAAAACTACGACGAAGAAATGAAACTAAATGGTAGTTTCATTTGGTACGCTGGGAAAGTTTATAATGAATTGATGTTATTTGTGGATTTATCTCATGTGAAATTACTGGATACGCGACTTCGGTAAGCTATTTTGTAATCAAATATTTCAAGCGTCAGTTTACAGGGAACTCTAAAATTTACAATCAAACCGTATCAAATTATCTGAACACAAATTTCACCTTTGTCCCGGAATATAATTACGACATAGGCTCGCCCGTGCCAGCCACTAATGGATGCCCCTTGTCCTATTCACAAGCTTATTATCCAGTTAGTTGTGCCGCTCAGTTTGTAATGGAGTTAATATACTATTGCGCTTCATGTTTGCTTCAACAGAAACTTGTGGAGGTAGCTTGATTTTTTGAAGCGAATATATACATAAATAACACCCAGGAATTAATAGGCCTTGTGAGGTTATTTAGGCCGTTTAACGGCGTCTGTCCTGGCTAAGCCGGGACCGACAAGTTGACGTGTCTTTCAAACACGAAAGCGCTTAGTGGATAAATCCACTAGCGATCACCCATCCACTTTGTGACCGCCCACAATTTCGCTTCAATGATCTATCAAGAACGACTAAGAAAGCTATACTATGAGCTTCCTACTACTTCTATGGGTCTGCAACATTAATTTTCTGCTCTGCATGTTACGGTTTGATGCGGGACAGTGAGTGAGCCTCCGCTGTTAGTTGTTTGGCAAACGCAATTATTAGCCGGCTCGCAATATGAGATTTGGAGCCCAGGGCCGAAATTAAGTGAATTAGAAACTGGAGATAGGTGGCGATCTGCCCCCTTTGGACAGAAAGCTTTTGAATTTGATTATGTACAAATTGGTTGTTATATTCATTAAAACCATTGTGATGTCCCTGTATTTGAAGTCAAACTTCCAAAGCTACTTTGGAATTGATGTTTTAAAATGTGCTCTAAAAGCTCATTTATATATTCAATATATCTTAAAATTGAATAAGTATGTCGCAATACTTTCTTTGAATACAAACAAAATTCTGCTTAATTAGTATGAAGATTCATAAAAATTTAAGTTATGTTTACCGCTCTTTGAGGATACTGTTTGGTTATAAGGTATGAATCTTTAATTATTTGTTTTAGAAATGAAACACCTCCAATGAATCTCTAATTGGTTCTGGTGGAGTGGACTAATTCACCCTAACTACTCTAAAACATAACCTATCGCCCCACAATCTTGAAGATAGTTGACAATACGTCCAATCAACTGCTCATTACGGAACCCATCTCTATCTCTACCGTAGTTTAATCAACGTAAAATGTACTCTAACTCACTAGCCTAAGAGTTATATTAGCAATTTTGACTTCTACGAAGTTGTCTCTGTAATTTTGTCAAGCCAGTTGAAGTGAAATCTGTGTTGCATATACTATTATTTGACTAGATGGTATTGTGTCACACAAGTTAGAATTTCCCGGTCAGTTTGAGACAGGACAATACTAACAAAACGTCCCTTGCAGATCTTGGGTTTTAAACAAGGGTTTTTGTCCCAATTACTGGACGTAATTACTTCCACACGAGGGGATTGTTATAATAAGGTGAAATAAGATAATTTAGACACATTTTTTACTATCGTTAAAGTTGATGTGGAATTGAAGCCTTTTTATAATTTCAAGCATGTGTCAAAATTATTCAGTTTTTCATAACAGTGAAAAAATTGTGCACAAAAACCTGGAAAAAACGCTTAGCTTACAAAGTGATTCCATCTGCTTCATAACAACTCTTCACGTCTATGAAATGTGAGACTTAAAACATATCCAGTAAGTATATTATAATAAAGCTACGGAAAATCAAATTTGAGCAAACTTCATGCTTTGAATTTAGTCCTAATTATTTAAAGATACTTTAGAAGTGAGCCGTGTTAGTCGAATGGGGTTGTGCCTCGACTTTCAATCTGAAGGTCGTGGGTTCGAATCCCAGCCGTGCATCAATCGATTTTTCGTTTCGAAAACATTATTTGCGCTTTAACACGAGCTCATAACGGTGAAGGAAAACATCGTGAGGAAACCCACAGCTTAGTCAGCTCCACACGTACTGACGTCGTCTTTCCTGTGGGCCAGGCTGATTAAGCTAAGAGGATTAGGTGCTGGGCAAGCCTATTCCATCTCAAACAATGTCCCAAGCACTACAGCGTCCCGTTAAGTGTAGGCATGGATTGCCTCCTGACGCTGTATAAATCATCTAATATGGATGTAAAGGCCTAAGATACTTTAGAAACTGTCACATTTTAGATCTGAATTAAATTATTTCTGTTGCGGTTTTTTCCGCTCAGTTATTGTTATGATGCAACCTAGGCACTTGAATTTTTAAAATGCTTAAAATTTTACAAAATTTATAACTGTAAAATAGCTAAACTGGCTTCATTACTAACGGTAAACGTTAATCAGTAGTACAAAGGGCAGCGCGAAACTCGTGCTCTTCACAAATGCTTCCAATCAGGGGTGGCCTTTCATTTCTAACACAATAGCAGCCCGGATAAAATGCGAAATAAGAATCACAGTAGATATATCAGTAGATCAAGTTATTTTTTCGGAATCAGCTAATAGAACTTTCTAGTGTCTCTGATGCATAAACTGCAGTAAAAAAAGAATGAAAACCACAGTCACATACATACATAGTCCTGCCCCATAGTAAAATTCCGTGGCGTTGGAGCGCAGGGAGTGGAAGATAAAGGGAGAGATCTTTGCCCAGCAGTGGGGCATGATGATTTTACAATGTATAAAAAAATATTGCGAGTAATGTCGAATGATTCCTTTTAAATCAATATAGCTCTCGCGTTCCGTGCACCTTATCTACTGAAACATTCCAATTTATTGTATTGAAAAGAACCTTAATGAAAACTATCGTCTACGCCAATAATCTATTACGGTCCGGTCGCCTGCAGACGCCATTAAATCGTGATAAAGAGGCCCTACATATTAGTGCTCTGTTGCAGCTAATTTACTGTAAGTGCTGTTTTATGTTAAAAGAAATTTAAAGTTTGTAAACTTACTTTCAAAATGTATTTTACAGTTTTATTGAGCTTTAAGTTTTTACACAATTTTTAAACGAATCATCGTTACACGAAAGAGCTCCAATTAGGTGGAAACGAACTGTTGCTGTATCCCCGTGTCACGGGAGATGTTCAGATCTTTAGGCCTTTAAGATCCTTTGAAGATATCAAGGGGTAGCCGTTGTCTGATAGTAGTCAACAGGTTTATAAATGCTTTCACACAAAAAAACACGATACAGTCCGTACTTTCGATGTTTATAAAAGTTGAAGAATAAATGCTTCTAAATTAATGAGCACTTGGTCTCACTATATAATTATAAACGATACTACTTAGGTATATTAAAATAATAATTTCCCTGATGAATTTTTGCATTCATTATCTCATAACCTTAGTATTCCCAAACAATATTTCAGAACATTAACTTTGTCAAAGCTAACAGAGGCTCGCGCCAGGAAATGGAAGGGACAGTCGGCTAGTTCCGGTCCACGGGGACAACAATAAGCGAAAACAATATTCTGAAGTCATAGTATCCTTACAGATATTTATCTTCACATTAAATGAAAATAAATAAAATATGTACTAGTTTATCCTAAAATCACCCAGCATCAATTTTTACCCCTAATTAAGCAGAGATTGTTTTATGACCACCAAAGACAGATAACAAAAAAACTTCCAAGCAATTGTTTTGTGTTTAAACAAAAAAACTCGAAAAAAATAAGTTGCATAAAACACACAACTAAAGTTGTTGAAGATTTATTTTTAATAAATCTGACCTAAAAGCCTACACATAAACTTGATTTCAGTCAAAGAAAATGGATATATGAGAAATGCTGCGACTTAAATCTCTGACTACGTTTACTATGGCGTGAAATAAGTGAAAACAATATGCCAAACTATGCAGGACACTGCGCTGGTCATCGTAGTGGAAACAAAGCCTCAATTAGCTACGGGTGAAGTGTAGGGTGGAATAGGTCACGACGTCACATGCGGCTTGACTGAGCGTGAAATTCTGTGGATATGGGGTCTTGTCATTCTCAAAAACCTCTCATTGAACCTAAAATACCAAGACAGTGTCCTTCTTGTGAAGATTTTTTATTAATTGGTCGAATTATTTCAAAGGAAACAATGAAAAAGGAATCAAAAGATTTGATAGTTTTATATAATATGTATTCGTATACGAGTATTACGAGTAAGTACGCATCAAATGATCAAAGACGATATTAGGAAAATTATGTGTTGTGACATTTGATTTCCCGATCCTCATCTGATTTATTGAAGCCACTGAAAAGATGAGCCTTTCTCAGTCACCATCAAACACATTGATGTCCCATTTTTCTATAAAACATACGTAAAAAAAATAATAAAGAAAAGGGCTGTGGGATTTCAGACCCTCAGAAAATGACGCCATTGAGCAAAGCTTCAGATCTAAACGAATAATGTTCGCCATACATCTCCGCTACAAGTTAATACACTGGGCGGATCAAAGGGCCATACGGAACCCGGAGCTTAGAATAAACCAATTATGACTGAAATATTAGAGATCTGCGCGCCTCGGGTCGGTCTTTGATCATGTGGTTATATTTCTTTTCTGAGAAGCCTTCGAATTCTCGGTAAGCGAGTCTCTTAATAAATTACATAAATTGGTGGCCAGGAGACTAATACTCTCGGAATGGGGAGTAAGCTGGCCATAACGCCGGTTAACTGCGCTGAGTAATCATTTTCGGACAGGATATTTTACTTCCGTCTGTTACGTCTGATAAACGGCAGCTTATTAAAACAGAAGGGAAAACCACAGGTTTCTGAATAAGTAGCATGGTTTAGTGTAAGTATTGTTTTTCATAAAAATATGATGTAACTTTGTAGAAAAGACGTTGAACTAGAACAGATATTTTTTCAGAAATGTTTGTTTTTGTTCACGCTATCAATAATCTACGATTTACTGGTGTAAAGTAGTACCTTATCATTTCTATAAGAGAAAACAGTACTGCACATTCACGTAGGTATTGGTAAAATATAGAAATCGACCGCAAATGGCTAGCTACCATTAAAATGTTTTGAGAGTTTTTGGTTGCGAGCGTAAATAAATTAAGAGCGATCTATGCCAGCCCGCCTTCAATTAGAATGAAAGCCGGGGACGATATGGATATTTTGTGAAATGGGAAAATAATCGAATTTCGACTGAATAATGAGGACCCTCGGTCAAAACGGCACAAAGGGTATTTAACTCTCACTTAGTACTTTTTGTCCGGCCTCCCCGCTGGCACCCACTCTCCCCATGCGCGATTATTTTGTCGTTATCACCCTTTAACGTATGCAGAAGTATAACATGCATTATCTCTATTGCCAGTATCCATTTCCATCCTAATCCTTTGATTTATAATATCCCGTTGATATATTGCCGAAGGCCGCAATATATTTAAATTATTCCAACAGTCAATTAACGAGATAGCTTTTACCGATGTAGGTCGCGTTCGCTGAGACGGAACAAACGAAGTGTGTTGGTGAAAATTCAATGGGTTTCAATTTATTTTTCATGTCGACTGTACATTTAAATCCCATTGGTATTATGAATGCTAAAGTTTTCGATGTTTGCTGAATTCACTAAATTCATTAAATTAAAAACGTGTTCATAATCGAGAATTGAAGGTAACTACTTCTTTTTGTGCTAATAGAAAAGTTGAATCGCGATTTTTTTCTTTTACCATAGCTTTCAAATCAAAAGTTCTAGCTCCCTTTATACCTTATTAGTGAAGTCAAACATACCTTTTTAAGGTAAGCCCCGAAAACTCGTATTTGCAGAGGTTTCCAAACATTCTATTGATACAAATAATTTTGTTAGGGAGAAACCATATTTTACATTTGGTTTTGCTAACGCGAAGGAAAGTTTTGAACTTTTGGTTAAACTTTTTCGCATTCGTTAAAAAGGTGGATTAATTTGGGCGCCGCTGGTAATACTTATTTACAATAATTTGACTTGTGGGAATGCAGCTTGAATTGCTCGGATAAAATTCTCTTTTTCAGACGTGTAGTGACTAGGGCTGTGCACGACAGACTTATCGATGGAATAAGTTACAATACATTAAAAAAAACTAGTGTGAAAGCATAATTTAGAAAATTGAAGTACATAAACTGATCACGAACGACTGTTACGACTTAGCAGTATTGTTTTTAAATAACTATCATTTACGTTGTTTAAGTAAAATAAAAAAGAGCATTTTATTCCGAAAAAAATGTGAAAGTGTTAATGAACAAAGTAAATTAAGCCCTATTGAATTTTAGCACTGCTAGGATGACTTAGTGGATAAATAAATACATGCACATTCCTGACTTTTTATTTGCTACATCGATATTTTTACGCAAGAATTTTTTTACACCCCTATACGTATGTAGATTGTAAACCGCGTATCAAAAATTAGATACGTGCCCAGACCACGTACCTTTTGTAATCCCTGAGAATTCTCCTAATGGTACGCTCATTCGTATGGATATATGTATCTTCGGGCTCCCTAATTAGAGCGAAAAGAGTATGTACCCTTATGCTTTATTGATTTGCATAATTTTTTGAGGTATGTAAAGCTAAAAGCAAAAAAAATGGTATATACCGAAATTGGCTTTACTTTCAAATTTCAATTTACCCAAAAATTTTAAGGATGTACCTACATAATTTGGGTAAGGCAAGTTAAATACTTTTATTTTCAGAATTTTGGACTAAAAACCTTGAATTCATGCCATTAACGTATGCAGAAGCTTCCTTATGATCAGCCTTATAATCACTGGGTTGAAAGAACTCCAAGTAATACAAGACCTAATCGGTTTTTACCCGACTGTTTTATTTATTTAATTGCAAAAAAAAGTTTTTACTAAAATAGCTCCGAACTGTGTCTTTCATTATGTCTCCAAACTGTGTCTCTCATAAATTTCATTTTGTCAATATCGACTTCGTATGCTTTCATACAATTTGTATTTATAATTTTATATATTTGAAACATTTGGGGTTGAGACCTTAGGTCCGTGGGATTCTGAAGCTTCAAATTTTTTTCAGGGCGTCTGGTCGAAGCGACGCGTGATCCGAGAGCAACATTTTTGCCTCAAAGGACCAGCATTGCCATCCAGCGTGGTAATGCCGCCAGTGTTTTGGGCACGCTTCCGACTGACAGTGACCTGGATCATTTGAGCTATCTATAGATCGTTTCTAACGATTCTTAGATAGCTTGACTAATCCTGTTGTATTTTGTAAATATGTAGTAGCTTAGTTTCTGTAAAAATTAAACTAATTATTTGTAGAATTAAACTGTCTTATTTTTGATGCACATTTCCAATTCTTAATCCCCCTTAAAGGCTTTATTGATTCTATTATATTCTGTAAAGATGTACATTATGTAATACCTAAAAAAGTTATGTAATCATCATCATTTCAGTCATCATCAGCCACTGCTGGTTATATGCGTCTTTTCTTATGCCAACCTCTCTCCAGTTTCTGTAAATAAATGAACATTTCTAGTTGCAGTATTCAAACATACAAATACATACATTATTTAGCATAAACACATAACCAAGCCAATCTTGAGCAGGGTGCCTTTCATTTGCATAATTCAACTCGGAATCTCATGATTTTATTAAACAAGGATTAGCTAATCCTTTTTTATTCGACAATTAGTTCGTTATCGTGACGGTGGGAGGTCGTAAAGAGTTGAAATAGGCACCGTTTTTAGGTAATTAACCAAATTGGTTGAGATAACCAGCCCCTTTAATTGGGTTTTTTCGTCAAATTTATAAAGTGATAGGCAATTCATCAGTAAAATGGGGTTGTAAAATATTGGCTCTTACAATTTAACGGCAGTGTGAATTTATACACTTCCTGAATTTTACTAAAGAACAATTTTTATGAAAAGAGAACCTACTTCAAAATATTTTTATTAAAGTAATTTACTTTTCTTAAAATTGTATTTGTAGTTTTTTTTCAGAATTAATAATTTTAGTCATACAAACTAATTGTACTCGTAATATAATTCAATAAAAAACATTTTTTCATACCAATTCACTTTAAATTTTATGACAATTCATTTGAAGTTAAACTCTTTTGGATCTCAAACTGTTAACTATCAAATCTAGCCTATTCCAAGTACTGAGCTCGTAAAAGATTTCCTTTCACCGATATTACCAATCCGGTTGAATCACCTATAAAATATGGGTTTTTCGTCTCAAAATGGCCATAAAGCATTCAGTTACGATATTAAAGTAGTAACATTTGAATGGCTAGACGGCGACGTGACGGTAAACTAAAGTACTTGTGAATATCATGTGTTATCTAAGTTTAATTTGCTTAAACCTGATCGCACATTTAGCCGCGCCGTACGCGCCGCAGTCATTTTTCTATAAAAAAAATGCTGATGACGTCAGAAAATGCGGATGGCTTCTGACGTCTCAGCGTTTCGTCTAATGAATTGACAGTTCAGCGGTCTGCAACCACCATAATAGTGTCTCGAAATTGTATCAATAAAATTGCTCGACGAAAAAATGTCTTTTTTTGTTTTATTTTTTGCTGCAAGCAAAGCATTATCCATACTTCCATACTAATATTATAAATGTGAAAGTAACTCTGTCTGTCTGTCTGTCTGTCTGTCTGTTTGTTATGCTTTCACGCCCAAACCGCTGAACAGATTAAGCTGAAATTTGGCATAGTTAAAGGTTGTATCCCAGGGAAGGACAGGCTACCTTTTATCCCGAAAAAATTAAAAAAATCCCGAGGGATCGCGGGTCACACCGCGGGAACGCAGCTAGTCTGTCTATAAATGTATAATGTTTATACTCTTTTTTTATTCAAAAATTTATATAAATTTTCGAAAGCAAAGGTTGCATGTGGACGGTTACATCAATCTTGTAAAAATCTTTAGATTCCTATGCAAATCTCCTGTGCAAACTGAGAAAACCGTCGATAGCCTGATCGCCTCTGATTTATCACCCTGCTTGTTTGAGATTCGTACTACGTAGGATCAAGTTTGTATTTGAAGTTTGCGCAAACACTAGCGTTGATTTTTAGAGCTGCTGAAAGCTTGTGAGACTTTAGATATTATGGGATCCTTTAGATTTTTATATTCTTTCACAATGACATAATTATACATGAACACTACACAAAGTCTGTGTTTTCGGGCGTGAAACAAATTATTTTACAAAGAACAAATTATTTTTCTAAGATTGAAACCTTTTATTGTATCTTTTTGCAATAAAACTTATTTAATTTGCGATCTTTTTCGACGTAGGATTGGTTCTGCAACGTGACCATGGTTTCTTGGAATGCTATACCTGGCATTTCTAGCTATTCTATTTAACATCTTCTAAAGGTTGATGATCTTACGTTACTAGGGCTAGCACACATAGTCTCAATATAAATCTATCTTTGAAAAACAAAGCTTACGGAAATTGAATCGCTACGTCGTAGCAACGCTACGCTATGGTGACGTAGAGCCTAAATGCGTAGCTAAACTGCGACGCAACTACTGCGTAGTTGCACTTTGAAATTGAATGACGTCATAGATAACAGTTTGGGGATTTCAAACATTGAATAGAAAATGCTTTACAGGTACACGCTGGTAGGTAATTTTTATAATATGTCGACATATAAAAAATGGGCTCGACTGTATCCATTTTTACTTCAATAACTTTTGTTCAGTCAAATCAGATAATGTGTGATGCTGTGAAACAAAGGCGTGGACGGCCAAGTCTCCGAAACATTTGTTTCTGTAAACATCTATGCTATGTCTCAGAAACTGTGTATCTGAAACATGTTTCAAAGTGAATACATGGCTTAACAAAATAGTTTCAATTTATTTTATCAAGACTAATCCCCCATCAAAACCACATCACCACCTCACAAATTACGACAACAAGATTTATAGTTCGGTGTCCATCGGACGGTATCCCAATTAATTATGGTGAACCCATTTATCAAAACATGAAGATAGTGAGAAGCTACAAATGCTTAAAGTATATCTACTAGCAACCTAATGATTCTACTTATACAGGGTGTAAAAAGACTACTTCCGAAAACTGAGGGGTTGCAATCAGACAATGATTCTAAATATATTTAGCGAAAAAAAAACGCAAAAAAATGTTGCGACTTAGCTACGTCATTTTATGTTATTTCCGGTTATTTGTACATCATAATAAGACCATACCTTCCTAATAATTTCATTTTAAAAAAAAAAACACTTAAAACTCCAGTAATCTACGAAAACAACGCGCCCAGTACATACGCAAACAATAATCTTCAAACGTTTTCTCCGGATATAATGGTTTTCTCGGAAAATCCTTTTGGATTTGGTTGTGTGTTAGGATGCTGTAACTACCCCTTTCGGCTTCGGTAGACGTCTTTTTACACCCTGTATAGTGACAAGAATAATAATCAATAAACAAAATTGTAATACTAATGATTGATACTTAATTGTCATAATAATAACAAAAAATTTTGAAAAAAAATCTTAAGTAAAATACTGCTTAAGTTTACACAAGTTTATATCCAAACTTAAAAACCAGTTGTATAAATTACAGCATCTAAACTTTTTACTGTTCATTTAACTAATCCAGAACATTATAATGGCCATTAAGTCCTTCTTAGTACAATTAATTAGTATAATACGGTCGTTCCAGACGCAAATCTCGACTTCGAGTGAGTTATGTCTAAAGAGTTATCATAATTATCGCTGCAATGAAATTATAAGCTGGAACGTGACTTCTCTGAGTTGTCTTAAGATTGCTAGAAAACCTCAAAATAAGCGGCAAACAAATGTTGGAAAAACGAATTTTTTATTGCCAACACTAATTAAAAAAAACTATCATTTGTTTTTTATAAAATGCTGGCTGTTTTACCTAAAAATATTTTTGTGAAGTAGGAACACTAAAAATGTTTTATTGTGCCACATTATAAAAATGCTCTACATCCCCGAGCACAATGAAAGTTTATAGAATGCATGTTCAAAGTCTTACAGATCCCAAGTGTGAGGTGATACTAGACACTAAAAATGTCATCATCATCTCCCTGACCTTATCCCACGCTAATTGGGGTCGGCACAACATGTCTTCTTCTTCCACTCACTCCTATCACTTGTCAACTGTGCATCCACTTCTTTTACATTCATATCATCTCTCACACAATCCTAGCACTTCTTCTTCGGCCTTCCTCTTCCTGCATACCCCGCCACACTCATATTCATAACTCTTTATAACATGGTTAGACACTAAAAATGTAGTCTTCGAGTATTATAGAACACTCGTATTCAAAGCCCAAGTGATTGTACCTCGACTTTTAATCCGAAGGTTTTAGGTTCGAATTCCGGCCGTGCATCAATGGATTTTGCGTTTCGTATTTCATTTATGTGCGCTTTTTTTTTACAAGTGCTCTAAACGGTGAAGGAAAACATCGTGAGGAAACATAAACATAACATAAACATAAACATTTATTGCTCAACTTAAATGTAGGTACAAGTACATCGATAGTTTAAACTTATAAGTAGCTACAAGTCATTGACTTGACACTAGGCAATCAATGCACTATGAAATAAGGAACCTACCTCCCGTGCTAGTTAGAAACTGTGTTACGGCGAGGTAGGCCCTCCCTCCCTTAATGGCTTATACACGTAAAGAATTAGGTGGTACTTATAGTTACTACGAGCAAATTAAAAGTTAATTAAAAGTTAAAGAAGATCTATGAAAATCTAGGTAAGTACTGACTAAAAGCTTATTTGACTATTTTTTATAATAAAAACTTAACACAAGTAGGTAGTAGGTAACAATTTTAGTAACTACTTACCTACTAAATTAATTATAACTAAACTTAAGAGCAAATAGTGGTTACATAGTGTTTACTTTATTATGACAAAGAGGTGGAAACCAGTTAGTGTTCTTATAGGCGGCGATGGGCTTGCAACCTGTCTCGTATGGAATACTAACTTCTGCAAGATGTGGGCATGTATCAAATATGTGATTGGACATCTGACTACCCTTAGACATCTTCAAAGGATCTGGAATAAGTAACATAAAAAGATCTGAGAGAATGTCTACCGCACCTTGGGGATACAGTCGTGAACATGTTTACGTTTACGTATTCGAATGCTTTTTTTTCCTTTCAGAATAACAACTTCTGCCGCACCAGCTATAATTCACTTACTCTATCTACAATCATCAACAAACCGCTTACACCAGACTATAACTCATCTAGCCCCGCCCTCCAAAACTCTCGCGGCAGACAATAAAGTTTTAAAGCTGAATAGAAGCGAAGATTGGAAAAAATTCAAAGCACTTTTTGTCGAAATTCGTAAAAAAATGTTTTTGTATTGTGAGTGGAGCACAATGGTGGATAGAGGAAATGAGTGTCTGGGCGTAGCGGTGCTCAATTTAACTGGTAACCGGGCTGCCGCCCGCACAACGTGTACATACAATGCAGAAACACAACTGTATTGTGCATTGTTTCCAACCACTCCTGTGAATTTATATTTTTTATAGTGTTAAACTTAGGTACCGGTGCTATAAAATATGAGCTTATCAAAAATTTCGATTGTGATGACATGGATTCTGTGGCCGAATGGTATGCCTTACCAATCGGCCACAGAATCCATGTCATCTGGTAAGTTGTAATTAGTATTTGCCCTGTGCGCTAGTAAATTGTTTATGCATTTTATTATCAATTTATTATTTATTATCCTGTTGTTTTTGTTCTTCTTGTCGTGACACTAGTTCATTTGAGATTTCAGTTAAAGAATTTCATGTTTGTTTTCTAAAAAAGGCAGCAATAATTTTTTATACCTTTCATCATACTGGTGACACGACACGATAGTGACACGATAAGAAGCTGAAATTTTGTGACCGATTGTTGTTTTATTTGAGCTACTGCAGTTTGTTTACTATGTCCCGCCAGGCCACGCCTGCTTGCATATTGCTCTGCGTGCATGTGGTGTACAATCAGCCCAAATATATGATGGCTCATTGCGTAATTACTTCTTACTTTAAAAATTAAGCAACAATGTTTTTTTAATGCTTAAAAAAAACATTGTTGCTGGTTGGAGTGAGAGAGAGAAAGGTACGGTACGTCCAATTAATTATATTGTCTTTAGTCCAATACATATTTAAGACATGCACATTAAATTAAACATGAACTATCCATTGTATATTGTCCAATAATCAACTATCAAAATTCTAGTTTGGTGTCGATTCTGATATTCCTTATTCACTAACTAAACTTTCAAAGCCACTATAGATCTAAATTCAAAGCCTAAAAACCTTTTCTCCAGCGATTATTTTTCAGCTAACCGACCAAAATAAATATAAAAAAAAAACAAAAGTAATGTAATAATCCGGTGCAGCCGCCGTGTTTCTGCCGCTCCGCTGAAATTTAATGTTTCGCTTATGTAGCGGCCTTTGAAGCCAGCCATCTAACCAGACTTCTGGGTTAAAGCTTTACCCCGACAGAAAGGCAACCAAACATTTTATAGACATTGTAAGAGCCTATGTGTTCTAGGGCCTTACAGGTAGTAGTTATTGTTCCTATGTTACACTGAGCACGTAAAACACAAGATTCACTAAGTTAAAGTTTATTAAAGATTGGTTACACAAGTGAAGGATAGGCAAATCTCTCCCTTGAATAGTGTCTTGTGCGCGAGTAGGTCACGTACTGTTGGTTTAACGTAAAATAATGTAAAATATTGACTAAAATTAAAGTGCAGCGCATGCGACTAAAATAAGTCCCGCATGCGCTAATTACAAATGTATGGTGAAACCGTACAGACATACATGTTTAATTTGACGACCTCTGTGGCGCAGTGGGCGAAGGTCCGCCTGCGACGCAGAAGGTTGCGGGTTCGATCCCCGCCGCTGGACAAATGTTTGTATGACCTACAGATATTTGTCTCGGGTCTGGGTGTTTATATGTATGTATTTACAAACAAAAATTTAAGTAGTATATCATTTATCTGGTTCCCATAGCACAAGCTTTGCTTAGTTTGGGCTAGATGATGCTGTGTAAAAATGTCCAGCATTTATTTATTTATTATTTAATTAAGAGATATATTCATGTTCACTGTTGAGAATTACAGAAGGAGGTCGCGTAAAGATTTTTGAATAAATATTCACCAATTTTTTTAAGCCGCTCTTGAGTTTGCGCTCAGCTACAAATTTATCTATTCATTTTTACTTATATAGATAGATGTCAGTAACTCATATTAGGTATGACCTATGCCTACAAATGAAATGCCTCGTAAGAGTAACATTTCAGTACCGGAGCTCATCTTACACAGCTGGCTTTGAAGCCTTCATATTACCCTGCGTCTATTAGCATAAAGCCCATAATGGCATCACATAAGCCTTTAATTAATTACTGACCAGATACCGGAAAGTTTCTCGTATGAGAACATTTTCAATTTTATTTGCATAACATCTTAAAATTAAAAACCCAAAGTTTTAATTTAAATACCCACATAATAATCCTCATACATAAAAAAGCTTCTTGAACTCACTGTTTATCTTCTGCTGTTTACGTGACGTCAAAAAAAAGTTTTTTGGCAAAATGATATTCTTTCATTCTATTGATACCTATTCTAAAAACATATAGACTTAGAACATTATCTAAAATACCTAAGTGACAAATAAATATTAATAACAGAGTAACATTATAATAATACATTTTAGTTTTTCCTAAACCATGCATATGAGGAAACAAAGATGTTAACATTAAACAAAAGTGTTAATATAATATTATGATTGTTTTTTACCCTGTCTGCCACTGTGAAGTCAGCCATAAAAACAATCTAATTAAAAATGCAGCTTCTTTACCGGTTGTTTTAATTATTGTACAAAAACAGAAAGGAAAAACAAGCATGTTAAAATAAACATCGAGACTTTGTTAATTTTACTGTAGTTTTGTGAAAAAACATACGGGAAAATTTCATAAATGTTGACGTGAAAACGTCTACTGAACAAACAATCTCCGGAAAACTAATTTATGTGGTGCAGTCATGAGTAGCGAGAAATCTCTTTTATGTTTTGCTCGCGGAAAACATAAAAAATATTGCTGTAAGTACCAAGAGCACTATGTGTAGAGTGTTTGTTGTGGAATCGTATCCGCATAAATTAAAAATTTAATTGAACTTTGATGGCGACTTGGTTGCCCAATATTTTAGCTGTTTGGGGAAAGATGCTCGGCCATCTTATACGACATGACAGTTTCATTAAGAACATTATAGAAGGGAAAGTGGAAGGAAGAAGAGGAAGGGGAAGACCGAGGATAAGCTACATGAGCCAAGTGAAGGAGAAGCTAGCTGTCATGTCGTATAAAGAGGTCAAGGAAGCAGCCCTGGAAAGAGATACATGGAGAGGGATTCATCAGTTGTACCGACAAGGAGTAAATCCTTAAATAAGAAGAGAGAAGTACAAAACATTTGAATGTGACTCTCCTAAAATAAGCTAACAGGTAAATTAACACTTACATCTTTCTCAAAAATCAAATTTAGCGTCGCATGCTGCTTACTCTAATCTCTGTTTTTCCAAAGATTTACTCGTAATATAAAAATTACTTTCCTCGTTATCATGTGTGCCTGGTACTTCTCGAGGGATTCGGAGGTAAGTCACAATACGATGAGGGCGCGTTCCGCTCGTCGGATTATCTCATGCGTGACAGCTGCTCCGATTTCTGAGATCCTGGTACTTAGATTTTGTTACGCTAACAAGTAGGGAGATGAATAATAAAATTATGTGGTTGAGTTTGGATAAAAGGAAATTGAATACAGAATTTAGGTAAAAATTGCTTTTAAGTCTTAGGGCTGTTTGGTTTTTTCTAAATGGTTTCTTAATTTTATGTCATTAGTTGACATAGCGACATGTGTTTTTTTTTTATTTTACAGACACGTCGTATACGAGTACCTCCGTAATACAAATTTTTTGATCTTATTGAACTTCATCGTTTTCCTCGTAAGTAAAAAGTAAGTCAAATATATTTATCTGTGTTTTGAGTAAAAAATAAATAGAATTTTATGAAAAAAGAACTAATCAAATTAGAAAGAGCAACCCTAACGCACTCAAGACTTTATCGCTCGCGTATGTAGACGTTTGACTTCCCCTCATATTCCTTTGATTATTGTATCACGACGAGAGCAGAAAAAAATATTACAATAGCAAAATCAAGACCGCTATTACATTGCTTAACGGAATCTACAAAAGTTTTCATAATCATAATCATTTATTCATAATTCCAGGTACATACAAAAGATCTTAAAACTATTTTCCCAGACCTTACAAGCGTATGAATATAAATTTACTTATAATATTAATTCAAATAAAATAAAAACACAGTTACTCTTCTCTTATTTAATAATAATTAGATAGTCATGAAAAGAAAAAAATATTAGAAAATTTATGTTGTTTATGTCAAGTGAAACAATAATTACCTACAGTAATAAAAGGTTACAGTATTGTTACAAAAATATGCATATTTAAACACAATATAAACTGATAACTCTAGAAACAGGGCCTTGGAATGGGAGAACAAAGGCGTGAAGGTTGATGGAGTGTTCTTGAGTCATCTCCGTTTTGCAGACGACATTGTGGTGTTTGCTGAAAGCGCATCGGATTTAGAAGAAATGGTCGGAGAACTTACAAATGAAAGTAAGAAGGTAAAACGAAAATAATAACAAATGGGGAGACAAATGACGTGAACATAGAAGGCAAAAGGATAGAATATGTAAATGAGTACGTATATCTAGGCCAACTTGTATCCTTCGAAAGCTGCACGGAAAAAGACATACAAAGGAGAATTGCTCTATCGTGGAAAAAGTACTGGGGACTAAAGGAGATCATGAAAAACAAAAATATTAAAATGAACAATAAGAAAAAAGTACATGATATAGCAATACTACCATGTCTAACCTATGGTTGCCAGACATGGTCCCTGAGAAAAGAGGATGAGGAAAAACTGGCTATCTGCCAGCGAAAAATGGAGAGGAGCATGCTGGGTATAAAACTAAAAGACAAAATAAGTAACGAAATTATCAGAAGCAGAACAAAAATAGTGGATGTGAAAGAGAGAATTAGAATGCTTAAATGGAACTGGGCAGGGCATGTTTGCAGGATGGAAAATAGCAGATGGGCAAAAAAGGTGACAGAGTGGATCCCACTGGAAGCCAAGAGGAAACAAGGCAGACCAAAGAAGAGATGGCGGGACATCTTTACCCAACAGTGTGGTCCAGATTGGATGAGAAAGGCTAGAGAGAGGGACACTTGGCAGAAATTGGGGGAGGCCTACGCCGCTGAGGCGACTTCATATTAGAATAGTGTAGAAAATAAGTATTATAATAGTTTAAGTAAATTACCTATTTATAAATTGAATGTTTAAGGTATTTTTATGGTATGTAGAATAAAGGCTTTTTTATTTTATTTATTTAAACTGATAACTACTAACATAATTTTATTCGATTGATCTAACTTAAATTTTAATTTCTCATAAAAATACAACCTCAACCTCATCTCAACCTCTTTCCCGAAAACGTTAGATCAATATAATAGAGAAAAAAAGAAATTACATGTTTTGAATTTCGAACTGTTTGTTGTTTTAAAATCGAACGTTCGATTTAGTTTGTAGAGGAAAAGAGACCCAATAAACAATACACTGCAAGGATTTACTCACGTCACTAACAACATTTTTTTTCTAAGCATGATATTTTTCATATCGCCAACATGATCCAGCTATTTACTCGATCCTACTTACTTACTCTGCATTTTTGTATCGTTTTAATATATTTATTGTCAGTCAAGCTGTAATGAATGATGTTTTGCATCGTCGCTGACACGAGTGTTTCGCCTGTTAAAAGGCCCCGGATGACATACGAGTGAGCAATCAAAAACGAATTTGAATTATGGCGGTTGGGGATTTTGTTGGTGAAATTATTACTTTTTGTTTGAGTAGATCCTTCGATCATATATTGTATCACATGATCCAGTGAAGCAATTGAATACCATGCCTGAAAAAAAACATATTTTTATGGCATTGTAGGTGTTTGAATGTTTCTCTAAACATTTGCCAATACATAATATGCATGGGTGGTTAATATACCGCACTTTATTAGGTACAGTAAAAGTAAAATATACTATAGATCGTTTCTAACGATCCTTAGATAGCTTGACTAATCCTGTTGTATTTTGCAAATATATGTAAATATGTAGTAGCTTAGTTTGTTATTAATTATCTTAGTTAATTATTGGCGTAAAGTGAATATAATGAATTAGTTTTTTTTACTTATAACAAAAAAAATACTTAAATGTTTAATAATAAAAGTATTCCTTCATATAAAAATAAAAGTTTTCGTGAAAATTTCGCGTATGCCAAATCAAACAAGTTATTTTGACGTGACTACGTCTTATAATTCGATAGAGCCGGCTGCACGCACGAAAAAACATGACGTCATGAGGCGTTACCTCGCTCTGGGGCGTTCCATGTAAGGCTTGCGCAAGTGCAAGCGAGAGCGCGGAACGAGCGACAAAGAAGCACAATCGGCCTTTGCGTTGTCACGTTCAACTATTGTCAGTAAACCGACTTTACAGACAACCATTTTTTTCTGATCTCTTGTATATTATGTATTATCCTCTAATCCGGTTCATCCTAAGGTTGTCTGGAAGAAATCGCTCACAGCGATAAGACCGCCCTTTGCTTGTCTTTTTGTAATTTCCATGCGGTGTACAATAAAGTATTTTCTATCTATCTATCTATGTACGGGCCGCAGTCATTTTTCAAACTGATGTTGAAAAAACCTAAATTAGCTCGTCTGGTACCTGACCCTTTAGAACCTTTGTTACCTCGACCCCATATCAAGTGTTTGGTATGGAATAAGACGAGGGGTTGTAGATAATTAGGAGGTCACTCAAGAGGGTCGATGTCTTGACAAACTAATGATAGCAATTAATTGCGGGTCAGATTGTGATAAATAGAACTATGAAAGTAGGGGATTTACTATGTGCATGCTGTATACATACTCGTATAAGTAACCTACCAATACAGCGTACTTCCAAATTAAAAATCTTCTAAAGTAGATGGCGAAATGAGATCGCTATCGTTAGCGATAGCGATCTATCGTTGCGTTTTGCACGCTTGCTTATCGGTATCTGTTGCTGTTTTTTTCATAGAACACCGAATAGGCTCACAAAGAAAAAATAATTTTATTTTAAAAATACAGTTAATACGTCATTGAACTCAATCTTTAATAAATAATGTCACAATCTAAAAAACCGTATTGCCGTGAGCTAAAACCGAATAAATGTCTATACTTAAGAACAAATCTCTGTAACGGAAGAGCGCACACATGTGTTTATATGATGGGGGCTGAATGGGGATGATCTACAAAGAAAAGCAATTTAACAAAAATAAAAAATACGATATTGGCACAGGAGAAACAAATGATACGGGAAATACTTAAATCACTGGCATCGATGTGAAATTGGAAATATCTGCAGTTGGTGAATACGAATTTTGATATCGAGGAGAGTGCTCTGGTAATAATTGAAAGTGTTTGATAAAATTGTGCTATTTATCATTTTTATAACCATTTTATTCAAAGTTTTTTGTAGCCATGGGATAATAAAAGTTTTAATGTGAAATCAGCACTTGTGACTCTAAACATACATTACAACATTTAAAATTTACTTCATTTTGAATTATGAGATATAAATCACTGATATATAACAGATTAAAGTCAAAACAAGAGTACATCCATTATATTACTTAGTTTCCAGACAATTACCCATTCGCTTCAAAAGTTTCACAGTAAATTTTTGTATTTTATTCAAAGATAAAATACAGTTTTAAGTGAGATATTCTCATTCATTTACATTCAACTCAGCTACCAGCTATTCAGTAAATCACGAGCATGCAAAATCGCAAAGGTTCTATGCTAAATAACTTGAATTAATATCTATAGAGGGAACGCCTATTGATAAACGACATGGCAAATATAAGCCGAATTATTCATTCCATTCAAGAGGATAAAAATTATGGCTATAGACGGTCCTATAACTCGCATTAAGCGCACTATCGAAATTACTCTCGATAAAATCCTACGTAACAGTCGCCCAATTGGAAATAATAAATTAAATTAATCGTGTATTTAATGTGACATTTCTGTTTATAATTTTGGCAAGTGTGTTTTTTACTTTCCCCAGTACAATATTCATTTCATTGCGGTGTCTGAAGTTGACATATGACTGAAAGAGCGCTTAGAACTTCATCACACGCAAAACTTGTCTCATAGCGAGCTAACTCATAAAGTTTATGCAGTGACAACATATTTCAGCAGCATCGGGCTTTTTATTAGACGGAGCGAGATCGTCAGAATCCCCTTTTCCTCGGAGTTTAAACTTCTCGTATCTAGTATTGCAAAAGTTTTCGGCTCAAGGAAAATACACCGGAACGCTTTCAAAAGAGTAATAGTACGAGATTTTTGCGCAGATTCGCTCTCGGATTAAGTTTGCAGCGCCAATCAGAATGTTGAGTGGATATCTAAGTTTACAAGAGGATATTGGAGGTCCACCTTTGAATGGCACAAATCCGTCTGAACGGTTCACCTTTCAGGCGATGATTGAAAAGTTGTACGGTATCATGTTCTCTTACAAAAAAAAATGAATTGTATGCAGGGAAATGTTTTTGCAAACCAGTGGAACTGTAAAATAACCCTTTTGTTACCCTTTTCTAGACAACCGACAGAATAAAATGTGGAAACTGCTGCCTTATTTATTTTCAACAATTTCTTAGTTTCATCGTATTTTTAAGAAACTTAAATTTTCTTGAGGCTCACATAATTATTTTGAAGTTAAAAGGTATTACCATAATTTCTTCAAGCAAATACTAAAACAATTATTATTTTTGTCAAGGAAAAAAAACGATATATTGTAAATTTTATATACAGTGCCTACACTGTAGTTTTACTACAAAACCTGACTGAAGTTGGACCATCTGTCGAATACAATCCAAACGTTCTACCAAATCACAAATATTTTACAACTTACAAATGTGCATCACCGCGTTTGCATTTTACGACACTATTTACATTTAGGTACCACTGAAACAATTTGTATTCTGTTCCAGTGCTAGCAGTAAAAGTTGTGGCGTCTGTCCAGTCCAGATCTACTGAAATTCAAACAAAGTTTTGTTCTGAAATTGCCTAGGATGTTCCACTGTATGATTTTGTACGATTTTTGACGTATGTGGCCAAAATTGCTAACGTTTCATCAAATCGCGATGACAGCATAAGAAATATCAATATTATTAGTATCGATGATTATGCGGCTATAAGCTTACAAACGTCAAGTGCATGATATCTTCTTCTGCTTATTGAAGGCATGATACCAAAAGTTGAAAAGATATTGAATGCCAAAA
Organism: Epirrhoe tristata; assembly: GCA_951394285.1. Lineage (NCBI taxonomy): Eukaryota > Metazoa > Arthropoda > Insecta > Lepidoptera > Geometridae > Epirrhoe > Epirrhoe tristata. The sequence continues at coordinate 7,293,342 of OX596145.1, forward strand.
TATCTGAATATAAGTCTACTGTGCTTGTCGTGGTAGAGCCGTGGTTCAGATTTCTCTGAGATAAAAAATATGCTCACCTGAGCATATTTTTCAGTCTCAAGGTAAATAACCTACTACTTTCTTAAGAAAGACTTTCTACATTCGAAATCAACGTATTCAGTGAGCCTCAGGTGCCAAATCTCAGACACTGAAACAGATCTTTTGTTTCTTAAAAAACGACCACTGTTATTTATATAAAACTACTGCGTCTTTAGCCTAATTTTACCTACCTGTTGCTAGGATAATATGGTCTACATTAAGGGCCTTACTAATAAACGTGGTGTAAAGTTATTCCTCGGAACAAACAAAAAATAACTATACATTTTGACAGTTTACACTCAGGAATAACTTTATACCACGTTTATTAGTAAGGGCCTAAGTTTTTATTGTGAAGATTTCAGTACGTGATTATTACTATTTTTTATTTTTGAGCACAATTTTTTCAAAAGACAAATGTCTCTCATCCCTCAGATTTTAGTACCAAAGAACTGAGCCAAATTGTGTACTTTTACGAGTATACGACTCAAATTGGCAAGCGACTCTCCTGGCAAAGCGCTAAGGTTATAGTTAAATCATCTATGGTGGTCAAGTTCTCAAACTACTTGCATTCTGTTACTGTCTTCATCGGGATTAACAGTTTTTATTCAGTTCACTTTGATTATTCAACGAACAGTCACTGGCGTGGTTTAAACACAAACATACTCACAAACTTACAAAGTAGGAGTACGATTACGGTAATAGTTTTTTAGAAATTAAACGTGAGATTTCTTTGTTCACGTTCAATGTAGTGGCTAGGTGTTGTTGGGGCAATGACACTTCAATTTTGTTTCTTTTATACGAGAAAAGACAATAATTTGAAATAAAGATAACGTTGTAGAACTCTAAAATAAATTTCTTTTTATAAAAAAATATTTATAAATGCTTAAAATATATTTTTTAGGCTTTAATTTTCCTGGTAACTATCCTTGTTCCTTTATTAAGTAGGCATAACTAGATCACAATTATTGTGCTCAATTCAACAGGCTCAGTCTAAAAGTCACTCTAATCTATTAATACCTGCCTGGATATGTTCCAGCCAGATTCTGTGTGACGTCACATGGGGGTGTGTAATTGGCTTTATGCACCGGCCTGCCTTGTGTCTACTGCCTTATGTGAATGTGATGCAATATTTTCCAGACATTATTGGCAGTATGGACACTGGGCAGTGTTTACCATGATTAGTAAAATAGGATATTGTTTTATAAAAAAAAACCACTTCAACGTTGCCTATTTATTTATTTATTTATTTATTTACTTATGGAAAACTAACAGCACATAAAAACATAATAAACAAGAGAGTTGTTAGTAACAGAAGGCTAATAATAAGTTTTCACAGTTAGAACTAGTGTAAGCAAATATTGAGCACAAAGAAAAGTTGGTGCAAGCTAGCCAACAACAAAATAATAAAAAAAAGAAAAATATTTGTTTTACAGCACACATTCCTTCTGACGAGGGTTAAGAACTAAGATAACAACTTAATTTAAGATTTAAGTATCAAACTAAGTATTATAAAGTACTTAATTAAAAAACTTGGAACTCATCAAGCGCCTCATTCCTGTAATGCTACAGTTGAATATGTCAAACAAGCTAGCATAATCATTGTTGTAGCTATCGCTATTATTAACTTATTTGACTTGGCAAAATTGGGATTATCAAATTACACATTCAATGCAAAAAACACAACCAAAATATTGATGAACAATAGTATAATTATTGTTCATCAATATCTTGGTTGTGTTTTTTACCATTACAAACACCATTTTCCGGCCCTTGTTTTTGGAAGCTTGGGACGTCGGATCCACATTGGTGAACACATCCGCAAAAAAAGCAAATATGTTTCAAACATAAAACTACACACTATTAATTGCTCTTTTTTAAGTTGTAAGTTGTAACGTTAGCACTCTATCAAAGGAAATTACAAAAAAAACCTGCAAACAGCGTCTTTAAAATAGAAATATTCACTATTTTAAAAAACTAAAAACTCAAACTTATTTTTTAAATGCGGCAACAGTTTCCCTATTACAAAAGATCCTAACAAGCATCTAGTTAAAGTCTAGACAAAAGCAAGTGAGGTCTGCAATTGGCAGCGTATTCCTTCTATTTAAATATTTCCTTGCAATTAATTTAATTTAGTTAACAAAGGGAGCGTGGAGTTCTTCACAATTAGTGAGACAGAAGTAGAAACCAACCTCGGTTTGTAAGTGTTTCGAAATTAAAAGATTCATTGGTACTTGGTGCGCTTCATTGTTGATTTGGTATTTTACTGGAAATCTGAGATATTCTATAGTGTCACAGAATACAGAAAGATAGAGTTCTTCCTTTGAGTTCGTTTTTGTGGATTGAGAAAAAAGCTACAAAATGTATTCTTCTGCTTCTTGTCGTGTCACCAGTTCTTTTGAACCAGTGTGGTGAAAGGATTTTAAGTGCGCCTCAAATAGGCTCCGTTCGTGCACTTGACACATGTTTTCGAACGTTTTAGCTACGACATGCCGGTTTCCTCACGATGTTTTCCTTCACTGTTTGACAGAACTGACATAGTGCACATAATTTTTTCGGCAGAAAAACTCATTGGTGCACGACCGGGATGAACCCACGATCTCGGAAGGCGGGGTCACTACCACTAGACCACCAGTGCTCAAAAGTTATTGTAAATAGCGGTAGGAAATAAAACATTTTTGAAAAAAAATAATTGAACCGACTTCACAGAACACAAACAGAAGAACCTTCTACACACTAAAAAGAGAAAAATAAGAATATAATTTGAAGTCGGTGCCAACTATTCATTTACATCTAAGAAATTCAAAAGAACTTGGGTGCAAAATTGTATCCTGGTACGCTATCGCTCGATTTCTTTTTTTGATAGGTACTTAATCGTATTCACTTGGCACCGACTTCAAATTATATTCTTATTTTTCTCTTTTTAGTGTGTAGAAGGTTCTTCTGTTTGTGTTCTGTGAAGTCGGTTAAATTTTTTTTTTTCAAAAATGTTTTATTTTTCACTTTTTAGTGTAAGTAAATAAATACTGTGTAAATAAAAGTGTATGAAAATGAAAATGAAAATGAAAAAATATTTATTTACCACAACAAACAAAGAAAGCTTAGAGATAATAAAAGACAAAAAAAGTGCCTTATAATATTGTTTCAATCTGTTGTTATGTAGGAAACTTAAACTATTTCAACGGTCTCCACACTAGGCAAGCCTGTATCGTGCAGACCAATGAGTTACAGTTGACCAACAGGATTAACTCGGATAACAATATTTTAAGGGTAAGGATAAACATAAAAAGATAAGGAGTTTAATCAAACCAAATTAATAAGTAGGCACTGAACTTAAAAATAAGTAAAGTAAATAAATCTAGTGACATGCAACATCTTTAAATATAGTTAAGCATACACAGATCAGGTTACATAACAAATTAATCAAAACAACGACATAAAGCATTATATAATAATAATAATAACTAAATATCAGTTCCGTGATAGCCACAGTACAAAAACTCGTAAGAGAACTCGCGATGAAATAGTACTATAAAACTACAAAGGAGACTGTTCAAAAGCGGTCTATGAACCAATAGCGATACTGTAATGGTATTTGTGTAGGGATGCCTTATCTACATATTTGTGCAAAGGGGCATCAAAATCTGACCCTGCAGAGTTGAGATATACAGGGTAGATTTTAATAATTATAGTTACAGGAAAACGTTTTTAGGAGACCATGCATAACTTTTTGATGTATTCTAAACTGCACTAACTTATTTTGGAAAAAGTGTAAAGTCAGCGAAAAAAGTGCTGACCATAAGCGGTCTTTGAACCAATAGCGATACTGTAATAGTATTTCTGTAGAAATACCTCAACTACATCCATATGCAAAGGGGCATTAAAATCTGACCCTACAGTTTTGAGATATACAGGTTGGAAATTCGAGACTAGCTCATAGATCAGGTACCTTAACCGTTCTAGTTACAGGAAAACGTTCCTAGGAGACCATCCATAACTTTTTGAGATATTCTAAACTGCATGCACACTTTTTGGAAAAAGTGTACAGTCAGCGAAAAACGTGCTGACCATAAGCGGAATTTGAACCAATAGCAATACGTACTGTAATAGTATTTCTGTAAAGATACTTCAACTTCATCCATATGCAAAGGGGCATCAAAATCTGACCCGGCAGTTTTGAGATATACAGGGTGGAATTTCGAGACTAGCTCATAGGTCAGGTACCTTAACCGTTCTAGTTACCGGAAAATGTTTGTAGGAGACTATTTATAACTTTTTGAGATATTCAAAAGTGCATTTACACATTTTGGAAAAACAGTACAGTCAGCGAAACAAATTCTAAAATCCCAAAAAAATGTAACAAAGATTTAGGACGTGGTTTTTTAACCAATTTGGATGCCCCTTTGCATATGGATAAAATTAAGGTATCTCTACAGAAATACTATTACAGTATTGATATTGGTGCAAATTCCGCTTTTGGTCAGCACTTTTTTCGCTGACTGTACACTTTTTCCAAAATAAATTAGTGCAGTTTAGAATACCTCAAAAAGTTATGCATGGTCTCCTAAAAACGTTTTCCTGTAACTATAATGATTAAAAATCCACCCTGTATATCTCAACTCTGCAGGGTCAGATTTTGATGCCCCTTTGCACAAATATGTAGATAAGGCATCCCTACACAAATACGATTACAATATTGCTATTGGTTCAAAGACCGCTTTTGGTCAGCACTTTTTTCGCTGACTTTACACTTTTTCCAAAATAAGTTAGTGCAGTTTAGAATACATCAAAAAGTTATGCATGGTCTCCTAAAAACGTTTTCCTGTAACTATAATTATTAAAATCTACCCTGTATATCTCAACTCTGCAGGGTCAGATTTTGATGCCCCATTGCACAAATATGTAGATAAGGCATCCCTACACAAATACCATTACAGTATCGCTATTGGTTCAAAAACAACGTCCTAAATCTTTAAAACATTTTTTTGGGATTTTAGCATTTGTTTCGCTGACTGTACTGTTTTTATATTAAAAAGTTATAAATAGTCTCCTACAAACGTTTTCCTGTAACTAGAACGGTTAATTTACCTGACCTATGAGCTAGTCTCGAAAATCCACCCTGTATATCTCAAAACTGCCGGGTCAGATTTTGATGCCGCTTTGCACATGGATGAAGTTGGAGTATCTATACAGAAATACTTTTACAGTATTGCTATTGGTTCAAATTCCGCTTATGATCAGCACTTTTTTCGCTGACTGTACATTTTTTCCAAAATGTGTGAATGCAGTTTTGAATATCTCAAAAAGTTATAAATAGTCTCCTACAAACGTTTTCCTGTAACTATAATGATTAAAAATCCACCCTGTATATCTCAACTCTGCAGGGTCAGATTTTGATGCCCCTTTGCACAAATATGTAGATGAGGCATCCCTACACAAATACCATTACAGTATCGCTATTGGTTCATAGACCACGTCCCATAAAACTTTGAACAGTCTTGTTTGATCAATCAAGATGGTATACACAGGATGTCTTCAGTAGAGTCATAGGATAGGGACATAAGCCATTTGTTTATGGAAGACTTTGCCTCATAAATAGATTTATTTCTTAGGTCGCAAAACTTCACAACACTATTATACACGTGTGCCCTTATAAATTTACCAAAACGTTGGGCGAAAGACGTTTTACAAAGGGGAATAGTAATTTTATAAACTCTTTTATTATTATCATTAGTATTATTATTTAGATTATTAGCGAGCATGTTACGATGTACAGAGATAGATACTTTAGATATAAAGAGCTGACGAACACTCAACACTCCACTTTCCCTATAAAGCTCGACTGTAGGGAACCTATATGGTTTTCGAAGCATTACTTTGAGAACGGAACGCTGTGCCCTTTCGACTTGAAGCAAGTGTGTTTTGGCAGCACTGCCCCAGCATGTTATGCAGTATAGTAAGAGCGATTGACACAACGCAAAGTATAAGGATTTTAAAAGTTCCACGGGAGCAACGTCTCTTAGGTTACGCATTATGTTGATAACTTTCCTGGTTCTTGCTGATAATGCCTTCAAGTAGGGCTCAAAGGTTAGGTTTTCATCGATAAGTACACCTAGATATTTTAGTACCCTAGTTCTGGTCAGTTTTTCGCAACAACACGAGTCACTTGAGTCACATGAACTATGAATTTTTATAGTTGTTTCTGGAGATGGGGCTGAAACTGCTGTTTTATGAAAACAAACATACATTGTCTTCTTCGTGTTTAATGTGAGAAGGCTACGTTGGAGCCATACATTAATTTGGGACATCCCTCTATCTGCGGCATTTAAAGCACTGCACCAGTCAGGGCCGTAAAAAAGTATTGCAGTGTCGTCTGCATAACATATGACGTCTGCGTTTTCAATGGGTAGCTCATGAATGTCGTTTATGTACAAGTTAAAGAGAGTTGGCCCCAGAATGCTCCCTTGCGGTACACCAAAATGTATAGTTTGGGGTCCACTAATTACGCCAGAGACCCTTAGACACTGGCTCCGATTCGACAAGTAACTTTTGAACCACTCCAACGGGATGCCTCTTAGGCCTAGTATCTCTAGCTTTCGAAGGAGGATTGGAATGGAGACAGTGTCAAAGGCCTTAGCCAGGTCCAGAAAGACCCCAACACAACATTGACCCTTATCTAGATGTTCCGAAACTGTAGATACCAATAAGGAAACCGCGTCTTCTGTACAACGACCCCTTCGAAACCCAAATTGTCTATTTGAGATAAGATTATGTGACTCTAGGAACCGAGTGAGACGTTGGTTGACTATTTTTTCCAATAATTTTGAGAATACTCCAAGTAGCGAAATTGGTCTGTAATTGTCAGCTGAGTCTTTGGAACCACCCTTGTGTATTGGACAGACAGAAGCGGTCTTCCAGGTACGAGGGAAAACACCAGTTGCCAGACTCAAATTAAATATAAAAGCTAATGGTTCGGATATGGTGTCTTGTATATGTTTTATTAGAACATTTTCTAAGCCGTCAATACCGGGTGATTTGGCATTTTCTAAACACATTATGAATTCCCTAACTTCAGTTGCATCAGTAGGGTTCAAAAAGATGGAGTCAACGGGAGAGTTCTCAACTCTGACACGACTAGCTAAGTCAGTTTCATTTTGATCGATTGTTGATAAAATTTTACTAGCCAATTTTTGACCAACTGTTGTGAAGTGTATGTTACATTGGTCTATTGAGTCCTGGCTATCTGACGATCCAGGGAGGAACAAAAGTTCCGTGGGTTCTTGTTTGGTGGTATTCAGGTGACAAATATTTTTGACTGTGCGCCACAGTTTTTTTGGGTTTTTCATATTATCTTTCAGTTCGTTTGCCTCATATTCAGTTTTTAGATTCCGTAACAGGTTATTAAAGAAGTTCCTATATCGAGTGTATATTAAGTGAAGGACCTCATTTTTCGGGTCATGTCTAGAGTTAAGGTGAAGACAATCCCGGTGCCGCATGCAGCGTATTAGGCCCGGGGTTATCCATGGCTTAATATTGTATTTGGTTCTACTAACCCTAATTTCCTTAGTATGTTTATTTACAATGTCAAATAGAAGCCTGTTAAAACTATCCGTTGCTTCATTAACATCGATGCAATCATATACCGATTTCCAATCCGCAGCGAGAAGATCTTTCAGTATAGCTTCGTGATCTCTTTTTAGTATGACTCTTTTTGGACGCACTTGAACTGGTTTGCTTATGCAAATACCAGACAGTACAAAAAAATGGTCTGTGATATCCGCCAAGCTTACAATTCCTATAGTCTTAGCGAAATCAGAGTTTCTAATATAAATATGGTCGAGGCAGGACGATTCCCTTGTTGGTTGCGTTATTGCTGGCAAGAACCCATACTCAGCCATAAAGCATTGGTATTCTATACTACATGATTCTGAACTATCTAAAATATTTATATTTATATCACCAGCTATTATAGTAGGTAAATTTTCAAAAGAACAGTAGTTTTCTAGCGATGAAAGAAAATTTACAATGCTTTTGATAGAAGGTGAGCGGTATATTCCGAAGATACGTACTACATTAGGGATTCTTATAACAAGACAATCTGCATCCTCTATCCGTATGTCTGGTTCCAAAATAGCGGTATTCCATGTATTCTTAACATAAACAACAACACCACTATTTTGATTTTGATGGTGTGTAGTATTGTAGCTGTTATAGCCTGGAATGGATGGAATGGATGCAGAATTATCGCGTAACCAGCATTCAGATAACACAACCACATCTACTGAGACTTGTAGGCGTGTGAACGCGACAAGGAACGTGTTAAAGTTTTTCTGTATGCTTCTAATGTTAAATGCAAGGACCTTGAAGTTTTGTTCAGAGGTAAATGTAGTCCCACAGTTCTCTATCTTATCTAGTGTATGACAGTTTATCCTAAAATAATCTAGGTCATGACCAATATCATTGGGGGATAGCATTTAGAAAGCAGAAAAAATTAATAACAAAAAGTTTGCCTGACCACGCTGTTTATGATCTAATTGATACAAAAGTCTATGTTGAAATGTCAACTGGAGCCGCAGACCCTGCTGTTACCGTGGGAAACACCAAATGTGTATGTGTAAATAATATAGTAAGCTACGAGTACATTAAGACTTTGCTTATCGTAGCTTAAGTAGGAAAGGATAAGAGAAGTCATGGGCAGAACTACTAAAGGACACACCGGAGTTCAGCAAGGGGGAAAACTATCAATCCATAAGGAAAAGAAAATATTTTGGACTACCTCGGGTGTACCCTTTCAAACTATTTAATGTTTGACTCAGATTGTGAGTCAGGGTGTGTTGTGTAGTGAGAATGAGGTTTTTTGAATGTTACGGGAAAACTGTCAATCCCTCAGGAAAAAAAATATATGGCGCCACCTTGAGAGTGTGTCCTTTACACCTTCTAACAAAAAAAAATTTGGAAATCGGTCCACAATTTTCTTAAAGTTCAGTGATTGTTTTAGTTTTACGGGAAAACTATTAATCCCTCAGGAAAAAAAAATATATGGCGCCACCTTGAGAGTATACCTCTTTCTAACAAAAAAAAATTTTGGAAATCGGGCCACAATTTTCTTAAAGTTCAGTGATTGTTTTAGTTTTACGGGAATCCCTCAGGAATAAAATTTATATGGATTAATTATTTATAAGAGTATACCCTTTCAAACAAAAAAAAAATTTTGGAAATCAGTCCACAACTGACGGAAATATCGGTGAACATACATAAAAAAAAAAAAAAAAACATACATACAGCCGAACATATAACCTCCTCCTTTTTTTGAAGTCGGTTAAAAAGAAAATTTTATGGGAAATATTATTAATTTTAAATTGGAATATCATTTAGTGCATAAAAACGCCTCGCCTAAACATATTTAATTTTTTTGTTCACCTTGTTCATCGTTTGTTTTTGGTAGATAAATAAGATAATTTTATTAACCTAGCCTTAAATGAAACTAGTATAAAGTCAGCGTAGTAAAAATATTCGAAGCTTTATTTTCGTCTGCACCAACTAATAGTGTTTTTAAAGGCACCCAACCATCAATCAAGAGTTTCAACGAAGGCTATATTTGTGTTTTGAAGTTGAAAGCTTGTTTAATGCTTCTTCAAAATATTTCTCACGAGTTTTAAAGTAAGTTAAGAGCACGTTCAAGTAAATCTAGTTTAAAAAAAAAATTATGCCAGATTTATAAGAAGCTTTTTAAAATTTAATTTACTTTAAACTAAGAAAAATACTCAAAAACTAAAAAGTAAATTATTCAAGAAAGTTATTTTCATCAAAACTGCTTTGTGTGATTTTTGTTAGTGGAAATCCTGTTGTGTGTCGCGGGAAATGCTACGTATGGTAAACTGAAAGAGGACTTTCATAACTTTGCATTACTGTGTGACACAAACGCTACTTTTCTATGAAACCAACTGAAACGTTAGCTACACGAACATTTTACAAAATCACAATCACACTCATTCAGCTTCACCCTTAATCTGCTAACAGTTAGCCCTCTTACGCACTAGCGGTTGTACCACGGGGCGGCTAGCCTCGTGGCGGGCCGCTTTTCTAGTTTTACTATGCAACCGCCTGTGATTGTACGCACTTAACCGATTCAAAATTTTTGGCCACGCGGCTAGCCGCCTTGCGGTTTTACCGCTAGTGCGTAAGGGGGCTTATGTAATGTATTATTTTTCAAGGCACTTTCAAATTATTTCATAGCAGGAAGTGCTACAGACAGAAAATCTCATAAACCTGCACAAAGAAACATCAGAATCTGCCGACATATGAATCCGTCTATTGAATACCACCCAAGCATGAGCAATAGCCCTACAACTTTTATGACGCATAAACGTCGCACCGCTTATTATTTTCATGTCGTAAAACAACAAAATAATACTCTGACAATAATCTGATTCCCTAATCTCAGAGATTCCCGCAACGAAATTTTATTACGTATTGTAATTCATTTTTATATAACAAGGTTTTATTGCAAAATGAACGAGACTAGACGCAGACAGGGAATGGTGCAGTGACGTAATAACTTCGTAACATTGTGTAGACTAGTGGAATTGCTGTGACTTTGTTCGAGAATAATGCAATTAGGCGAAGGAAATTTCTTTTTTGTTTAAAAATCCAGGGGAGGAGACTGAGATGTGGCAGCCCTATGCGTTGGACTGACCAAACTCGTGCTAAATTCGCACCACACTCGACACTCAACTACTGGTAGAAAATGCTCTCCATATCGCAAAAAATCGGATAACGAAAACAAGAACAGACGGAATATATCGAGTGCTGTGTCCAGTCATCTTCTAATCGCGATCAAAACATATACAGGATTACGACTGTATCCCAAGGCGCGATAGACATTCCTCACTAATCTTCCTTTTTAAACTCTTCGCTATCAGTTGGCCACTAACTCATACGATATCATTTTACGCTGTAGAGGTTAATATTTATAGTCAGACAGGAAGTCATAGAAGACTTGTATGAATATCAAAGTATGATTCCATTCGCTTTTAAACTTCTTTAAGTTGCTATTCTGTGATTTTACTAAACTTTCTGGGGTACAATGAATTACATAATAGCTTCATAACATTTCAGTTCCAGACTGTAATATTTCAATAGGTTTTATTTGGTAAATTGTCAGTAGTTTCACTTTCAAGAATCCAGCTAGTATTTTCTAACTTGGGGCGTTTTTAAGCTTGCTATTCGTGCCCTACTCATTTTTACCATAATCTAACTTCGCCTGTTTGATTCTGGCCCTTAAACAGAATTCTTGTATTGAACATAGGTACCATCTGGTAAATCAGGTAAAAAAAAGATTTCTGGTGGTCTAGTGGTAGTGGCCCCGCCTTCCGATCGTAAGATCGTGGGTTCAATCTCGGTCGTGCACTAATGAGTTTTTCAGAAAAACTTATGTGCACTATGCCAGTACTCTCAAACGGTGAAGGAAAACATCGTGAGGAAACCGGCATGTCATAGAACCTATAAAGTTCTAAAACATATGTCAAGTGCACGAAAGGAGCCTCTTTGAGGCGCACTTAAAATCCTTTCACCACACTGGTTCACACACTGGTTCGAAAGAACTAGTAACCGAAAAGAAGAAGATCTGGTAAATGTTTTCAGATAAAACAAAATCACGTTTTAAAAAGATTTTCCGTTCAGTGCATTATTTATTTCCAAGAACAGAGGAACTACAAAGTTTCTTACAAAGTCTGGGTTGCGAAACTTTGTTGTTTTATGTACCATGTTGGATGCATTTGTATTTACTCTAAACATTGCAGACTCCTTTGATCACCGATAGCATGTTCTTCTTTTTAAAAAGCTTTAAGTAATGGATAGAAACCAATACATTTAAAAAAAACATCCAGAAAGCAATGTTAATTTCGCTTTGAAACAGACGTATGTATAAAACTGTCGCATGTAAAGATAACATTAAAAGTAATTGAGTTTAGCGTTGTGCAATTTTAGACTTTATCCTATCCAGAGTTAGATTGATATTTGTGTAGAGAATAAATAGATTTGGGGTGCAATATTATCTTCTGCAAATAAATGAGAAAAAACTGGGGTCCAGCGGACGAAGTTTTTAATTCGTAATTACAGGACAGAGTCCAGCTTCAAGCGCCATTAACTTTTTTCCTAAATGTCTGCTCGTATGGGGTTCCGTACTATAAAATGAAATGGGACGTTTCATGAAGATTTAAATTATCCCCCAGTATGAAATTAGTGAAATTGCTTTTCATTGTATACCTATTACAGGATTATGTAATGGCATGAACCCAAGAGGTACTTTGTAAAATTAAACCATTTTCTGTCCAATCGAGAGACCGCCACATGAAGCTAAAGCTGCAAAACTAGTTTTCCTTCCGAGTTCTATATCTTCAAAGAAATTTGAGACCTGAGCAATCTTGTCTAGTTTGTGTATGAGCCGTGAGCTTGTTATATCATAGTATAATTATGCTTTACATCCACTATGTAGAGCGAATCTTCATAAATTCCATAAGGTATATTCAAGCGAATCTTTATAAATTGTCAACGTCACAAAACCACGTGTTTACATCGCAATCGAAAACTCAAACGGATATAAAAGTGCGTCGTTAGCAGATTTCCACTCGAGCCTTTATTGCGAACGTCTTATGACACAAGGAGTACTCTTTACGCCTTCCTTACGCTAGTTATCACATTTTTTTGGTGCGTGGGGCCTTTTTTGGTCTCTCTTGAATCTTTGCAAATAAAAGTGTGAGTACGGTTCGAAATCTTTGATAATATTTCTTTTTTAATATTTTATTTTGATGTTTTTTGAAAGGTATCGCTTATGTATCTGTTAGCAATTTTAAATTTAACTAAGTTTGTAATTTTATTTTTATTTGCACCGATAACTAATTTGAGTAAAGATTTTTAGAGTTCTTTGTTTTTAATGTCAGATTTACCTACTGTATAAGCCGTGGTATCATCATCCACAGCCCGACTTCACGCACTGCTGGGTAATAGGCCTTCCTAAGCTTGTGCCATCCACCAAGATCCTGGAACCGTGGTAAAGCATGCTATAATTCTACAATTGATCGCAAGCAGTCTACAATACAGTGGCTACTTTTATCACTGACTGTACAAGTTCTCGTCTTTTTCCTTTTTCGACGATTTTCAAGTGGCATTCTCGGACACGGTTTCTCAATTTAGCAAATAGTTCTGCAGTTGAAGAGAATTGAGGTACTTTGAGGGTTCCGAACGTTTTTGATTTGTCAATCGGATGTCGTCGAGTACTTTGCTTTGAGGAACTCTGTTTTGATATTGGAGTGGTTTGACGAGTCTTGATTTTCTCATTGTCTTTGTAATAAGTACAGCGTCCAACTACGTAGTACAATAATGCCCAATTTTGACTACCTCTTTACTACGAAATGATTGAAGCTTGCCTACACTCATCAGTATCCAATAACAAACAGAATCTCTACTGTAACCCAAGAGCATGGTAGACATTATTTCAAGTCAAGTATTCAAGATCCTACTAAGATTTATCTCGTAGCCAGCTCTCAGAAGTGAAAACATGAACGAGGTTTTGGTAACGTTTCTAAACTTAAAAAAAATGTACAAAAAATATAAAGTGCAAAAAGTTACTGTATTACTGGGATTTGAACTCGGGGCACGGGGATGTTTCAACAGAGGTCCTTCCCCCTTGGACCAATTAAACCACAAAATTAGTCTCAAAATTAAGGTAGGTTAGTAAGAGGTTGGTGTCTAGATCGCGCTACCGTTGTGTTTTGCTGTTTTGAGAAGGCAGGGCTCCATACTGCCAAAGGCAATATTGCCATTATTCAATTAACAAGACTTCAATAGCCATTTTCGTATTGTGAGATTGGTTGAGCTCTATTGGGATGACAATTGATTGCAAGTTATGTATGTAGTAAGCCGGTGTCATCACAAAAATCCTTTGTAAATCTGGTGACGGGTCACGTGACTCGCGAGGCGAAATCATTTTTTTTTACCCATATAAAACTGCATAACGCGCCTAAAGAAGTTTTCACTTCAAATATTCTGACTGAATTAGTATTATACTATGAAATACCTCAGAGATCACCTATTCTCAAAATGAACAAAGCACTGCAGAATAAGCAAGTCTGAAACAATTCGAACCCTTTCTCGAAAATTAAAGCATTTCCTTCATCCTGAGGACTTGGGGCCACGTCAACTGCATTGTTTTAAGAACCCCTTTACAGAACAACAGAGCAAAATTGAGTCTTATCATCATGGCATAAAGACCGGTTTTCAAGGAAATACTTTATTATTTGCCTCGATGAAACTGTGGCCTGTGAAAATGAAAACGTTGTGGGTGCCAACTTTATGCTAATTCTCAAAATTATACATCTTGTTTGTACCGAATATAAATCAAATGAGTTCACTCTTGCGAATATTCATAAGTATTATGATTTTCATCAATAGACTATTGAAAACTGCTAAGCTGACTAAGCATCTATGCAAGCGAATAAATTGAAAATGAAATTTTCATTTTGCTGAAAATATACTAAAGCTTAGTAAGGATTAACTGTTTATAAAATATGTAGAGTATTGTAATGGTTTCGTTTTAAGATATTTTCGTTTGTGTCTCCTAAAGTTAATAAAAGCTGAGTTAAGACCGAGTCGGACTTGAACACTTAAAGGATTTCGTACCAACATTTTAATATAAAAAAAGTTCTTCTCGGTTTTGGGACCAAACAGACAAAATATAGCGAAGGGTTTGAATAGGTCCTCGGTGATACCTTTGATACCTGTATTTAGTACTCATTTAGTAGCAACACAGATAATAGTGTCTTGATATGATATCTGCATAACTACAATTGAAGTATTACTTGAGTAGCACACTCAAATAAAATATTGCATGAAACACGAATTCACAACACAATTATACAAAAGTCACATTGAATGATAGACTCAAGACGTGTCTGCGACGATGAAAAATATACCGAAATGCTCATTCAGCTCATAATTAAATTCTTAATATCGTGTATATAAATCTCAATGACTTATAAATGTGTTATTTGAATATTATTACGATTTAGGAGCGCAAAGCTGGTACCATTTGCATATTGCAGTAGTTCGTGTAAAGAAAGTTGGGATTATCACATTTCTAGTACACTAGAGATGTTTATTTGACTTTTGAACTTAACCTGATCGCACATTTTTCAGTACAATCATTTTTCTATTCAAAAAATGCTGATGACGTCAGCGGCTGGCTTCTGACGTCTCAGCATTTCTTCTATTGAATTGGCAGTTCGGCGCGGATAGGTCTGCGACCGGGTGGTCAGAAAGCATAGAAAGTTCGTTACGTTAGGGTAAACGTAACGAACTTTCTTATTATTCCCGTTCGTTTGATGAATATTCGGATGTTTCTTACTTCGATTTCTGACTTCAAGGGCCAATTTTGATTTGGAATTTTAGTCCTAGTTAGGGCCGTGTTTTAACATAAGGCCCCATATCTCATAATTTCCTACTACATTTATACAATGTGTAAGTTTGTAAGGATTGATGTTGTTACTCATTCACGTATAAATAACTGAATGGATCAGATGAAAAAAAAGTTACTTTTATCTACACTCTAATGTCATTACTGTCATTTTTATCTATTCTCCGGTACCTAGACAATCGCCATGCTAAGGGGGCAGGTAAAGTGGTTTCCTAAGATTCGTGGACAACGACGCAGAGCGAAACTAATTAAAATTAAAGTAATGATCATGTTTGTTTTTTAAGTAATCTTACACGTTCTAAGTAATAAAACAACTTCTGAGCCACCAGTTGATTTTTATGAGCTAATAAAACAATATGCATCTTAATAATACCTTAATAAACTACAAAATTGCTTATCCTGCTTGCTAAGCTTCAACTATACACATGCCCAAGTCGTGGCAAGAGATTGAATTACGCTGTGTATCCATCATCTTTACTTTACACATGTACTCTCCGACATACTCGTGGCACAGCATATCCTTAGCAAATGACAAGTCAATTGTCATATTGTTCACTGCATACGTGCCCTAAAAAAGAAGAAATCTAATAAGTGAGTGGTCAATTTTTGAGAAAAACTATTTTAGAGACATTATAATAACGTTTATCTCGGAAACGGCTTATCTAATTTGGATACTGTTTGTATTGTGGTATACAAATCAATTTCAAGCCAAATTGAAATACCAATAAATTCATTTGGGATCAAGACTATGACTGTTTAGTAATACTACGAGGATAAAATTACCGCTTTGACAGGACAGCTCTCTATGCCCATGGCTGCAAATATAGGCTTCCAAGGAGCATCTTCGTCCTTCAGGCATTCGCATATGTCCATGGCTACGGACATCATAGGTTCACATCCTGCGTCTGATTCTTTCTCGATATCAATATTAATCTGTTGAAAAATTTGAGGATTTACAACATTTAAAGGAGTTTTGCAACTTAACAACTAAAGGAGTAATATACACATTGACTCACAATTAATTTAAAGCCTTGTATGGACTAGGCGTTCCTGTGTACGCTTACCTTTACAGGAATGCCTAGTCGTACAAGTTACCTAAATGTGGTAAACAAAAAAGGTTTCAATAACATTTAATTTACAAAAAATACTTGTATTGGATTGGTATTTTTGGAATGAATACTTACCATCATACCTTCATCAATCTCCATGTTAAGGTCTAAAGACCCTTCCATGCACATCATACCAGCTCCGTCTTCTGAATCCATTTGGCTGAGATACATTTTATCAGCATCAAATTTGTCGTTCTTAAAATCTGTACATGATTCTGCTCCAGCAGAAAAACCTGCTCTATACTGTGAAAAGATGAACATTACAGTATTTCTTTCCGAAGATGGTTTTTGTAAGATTCTCGTATTTTTAACCGACTTCAAAAAAAGGAGGAGGTTCTCAATTCGACTATATGTTTTTTTTTGTATCACGGAATGTATGAAGTTAATGAAAATAATTATGCTACTTACTTCAGTATCACACAATCCCCGATTGATACTTAAAAAAACTAAAATAAAAGGAAACCAATTGCATGCCATGTTGAACTTAATAGTGGGATATTTTCATTCGACCTGAATTATATACGCTCTTGATATGAATCTGCAATGTAGTTGTAGATCTGAGATAGTGACAAGTGCGTGTTTCGGATCTGTTTTTAAAGAGAGCACGCTATTCCGTGATAGGTAAATTAATGATGATCAATGTCAACAGATTGTAAGCACAACAAGTTAAAGGTTGCAAACCTCGGTTTCCAGAGAATAGGTAATGCTATATAGATAAGTGGGCTACCATTGGAGTAAGAACTTAACCGAATGGTGGCCAAGAAAAAGCCTATTCAATCGTTATAGTATCAATATCAACATGACAAATATAAATATGACCATATCTATTGTATAAGTCATCTGCCGATGATACAATAGACATGGTCATAGATCATACATAGATAGGATTCAAATTAAAATTCAAATATGTTTATTTTATTAGCACAGGATCGTGTAAGATGGCACAAACAAAGGAAGGTAGGCCTAGTTCCATTAGGCGATTTGTTGTGGATGATGATTGATGGATACTAAGTACAGGCGCGGTCCGAAGGGGGGATCACAGGGAATATGACCCCCCCCCCCCACCCCCGCCCCAAATCTTACACGTCAAATCCCCTGTACCTACTGCTAAGTACTTTACATATAACCTACACCTTATTAGAATTGCAGTTATTTCAATAATATGATTACATTATTCTTATTTTTATACAATTTGTATAGTTATATAGCCATGGGGCCTACGGTGTGCGCGTGGGCGCAACAAGCTTATTACTTTGTGTTGAAGTATACTTACGTGCCGTTCTGTGAAAAATATAATGCTTAATGCTTAAGTTTGCAAACATCGCCTATGGTTAAAACTACTTGAGTTTCTTGACAGGTTTTCCTCATCAGTCAGTATATCTACATGTAGGTATAATCAAACTTGTATGTGGGGCTTGTGGGGTGTAAAAAACAATATTTCACTTCCAATATAGTTGTTTTATGTAAATGGCGCCTACTTTTAAACTGCCGTAATTTTTATATTCCGATCGCAGTTTCCCCTACGTATTTGTTATCTAACTGTGAGACAAATGAATATATTCACAGTTTTGATTTACAGTGTGCTTTCATCCAAGTTACTAATATTTTATCAGTTACCCAAGTGGTTTGTTTTCCCGGTTCGTTTTTATAAAACTTCTGTGATAAGGAAAATACTGTGGTATCTTCGATAAATGTAAATTTAGATAATAATTTAGGCTTTTATTCCTAAAACTAATGCTTACTAAAAAACATTGTATATTAAGTAAGTATTTAAGATAAGTACCTAGAATTCATAAATTTTTTTATATAGTCACAGATATTTATTCTATCGACTCAAAGAGCATTTTCACATTTACTTGCCCCGCCATCGTATCGACGTCCTATACCGATATCGGATCGGAAAATGTGAAACCGCTCTATTGTATCCTTTCTTTGTTGGCTCACACAGACAACTCAATTGCCTCATAATAAAGATAAAAACTTTTATAAGTAGCAAAGGAAGATCCATTTAACTCGATCCCTTAGCTGTTTCAAACGAAGACCAGCCTAAATAGTGCAAATTTCACCCTATCACTTGATTTCATTGTTAGTGACACCTAGCAACTCATACGATTACCTACAATATGCAAATGAATACGCAAAAGCTAATAGAATATCCTCATTCACACATTTTGGAATTCAATGACTTTTGGGAGTCCCATGCGTTGAATATTCATACCTTTAAGTGCATTAGATATACCTATTATTTGTTCTCAAAATAAGTGATATTAACATAATTTGACCTAGATTAGGATCTTCTATATGGTGTGGAGATTATAAAACCTTATTCTTCTTTCGTGTCAATGGTACCTACATCGATATTTATATGTGTGTTGAGTCCCCGCTACCATCACTCCAGCGTCCGTGGCGTCAATTATAATAGCGTCCTTCCTTGTGCAGATGGATAAAGATAAAATGTAGGTAAGTTGTTTGCCCACCATGACATATGGTGCCGAAACATGGACGCTAACCCATGAGGCTGTGTATAGGATGAGGGTGGCACAGAAGGCCATGGAGCGCGCCATGCTCGGCATCAAACTTATAGACCGAGTTCCAAATGTCGAAATCCGAAAACAGACCAAAGTCCAGGATGTCGGGAAAAGGATAATGGAACTAAAATGGAGCTGGGCGAGACACATAGCGAAGCGTGGTGATGACAATAAGTCAGGCGAATAGAAAATTGATAGCACAGTATCAGTTTTTACAAGCGCTTAAAACCGATGTAGGTAGAAGATTTATTTATGTATCTAAGAAATCGTTTTGTACTTAAATTAGATTCACTTTTGCTATCTATGTATATAGAAAGAGAATAGATTCGAAAAGCTTGAAGACTGAGGAAGCAGCTCCTAATCAGAATTTTTTAAACTATTTGAAATAAAAAGGAACAGGATCAAGTCTGAATTGTGTACTTTATATTTTGTTTGTTTGTTGAATAAATGTATTTTCTTTCTTTCTGAATTGCCACGACAGGTCTGTGTTTTTGAAACAGCTGTAATTTGAAAAAAAAAACAATGTTGCGAAGATGTTTTAAGCACTTTTCATTATCAGGTCTTTTTAAACTCGAATTATAAAAACCTAAATAAATAAATAAATATAATGGCAAATAAATGTCAGTATGGCAACTGCAACCGGATTGTGTGCAAATATGATGATACCAGAAAAACTGGATATACTGGATCGAAAAATCCAGTTTCAATGTCATTTCAACATAATATAAAATGTAATAATAATAATTATAAAATGTATGCCATATAGAGTAAGTAATTATGATTCTGACATACTTACCTACTGACTGCTCTAAAGGTTTTACTTAGGTTTTTACTTAACCAATTATTAAATTAGTGGCGTTTTTTTATGATGTATGGGTCGGCTCTTGACCTCAAAACTTACACACCGGTGACTGTCGAACTTACTAAGACATATAGCGTACGGTGAGCGATTACACGTGAAAAATTGCCATGCGATGATAAATCGTATGTGCTTATACAGTATCGTGTAAACGCACCTTAAGAATGAAATGTATAATTTAATAATTCATCTTTTTGCAAAAACTAATTTTATTTAACTAATCAGTTGACTCAGGTGATGGACTACAAACTATAATCAGTGAATAATAAAAAATTATATATCTCATAATCATAAATCAATATGATTATTAAAATTAGCATTTGAAATTAATTACAAACATTTTTTATTGAATATACATAAGAAGTAAACATAGTAATGTTACATAATATGATGCGATAGAAAAACTATCGTGATTTCATTTGCATTCATGGGAAAACTTTATGACCAAACGTACTGTGTTTAAATCATAGATAGCTAAGAGAATCTAGGATGATAAAAACAAAATATGAATGCACTATTATTATTTTGTAGAAAAATATAATTAAATAATGTAAATATGTAATGAATATAAAAGATTATGTTATGGTTATGAATTTTGACACAAAAGGGATAGTAAAATTACACTGGCGTCACGGAAGACCAGCGTTATTGTAGCACCTATTACTTCTCTAACCATGCTGAGTAGCGGCCAATTTTGTTGCCATTTATATTTAAGTTCACAAAAAATTACTTGTAATACCTCTATACTAACCTTATTTGTAATTACATTCTATTTACATTTTTTTTGTTGCACAAAATAAACTATTTTATCTTTTATAATATATTTTTGTTCACACATTGACAGGCTTTTTGTTTTTTACTTGTATTCTCTTTTTTTTTTTTGTTTTCATTTTGTTACTGTATTTTGTGTGTGCTTGAGTGGCAAATAAATAAATGTCTATGTCTATGTCTATGTCTATGTCTATGTCTTTCTTATCTTATCAATAAACAGATCGATCACTCAGAGCTGATCTAGCTAGGTAGCCAAAATAAAAGGAGTCAATAATGCTTATATCAAGAGCCTAAATTATAAGAAATAAAATAAAAACACAAGTATATTTAAAAAATGTATTTTCCTATCATTAATTACTTCTATGAACAGTCCATAATCGTTAATGTCATTTGATTTAACTTAAAGTCAATCGATCTCTAATTTCGTAATCTAAATAGGTAGGTACAGGTTATCCTCTTAAAATAATTGTAACGAGATCTTTCAACTTTTTTTTTATTTTATTTATATTAAATGTTCTTATGAGCGGACGCCTGTATCGACAGTCAAGAAAATCACAACATATGGCAATCGTAAACCATAAAACATGGCGCATAAAAATACAAATTCACATTTGGCAAACAAAACTTGATGAGTAGTTTTAGTGTAGTACATTTGGAGTCTCATTAAACATTAGTGGATCGCATTGTAGTGTCAATCCAGTCTAGATAATGAGCAACAGATGTGTATACACCAGGCCATCCATCCATACCACAGCCATGGCCAAAGGAGACTACCGCAACTACATCCCAGATACCCTCAGGCCTAAGTTTCATCAATGGTCCGCCGGAGTCGCCTCTGCAAGTGTCCTTAGCGAAGTCACCACCAGCACAGATCTGTCTTTCAGAGATGGTGGCTTGTAGACGGCTGTATTTATTTATACACTCGTTCTTGTTGAAGATTTTCATGCCGAGTTTTTCTTTGACATCGCTGTTTCTACCTGTAACAATAACTCTATTGGTCTGAGTTTCTACACAAATACAATAGACCTTTGTATTATTTTCCTATTCTATACTGGCACAGGACCGGAAGCAGTGGCGTGAAAATGAGGAGGCCTATACTCAGCAGTGGGTGGATGTGGGCTGATTAGATAGATAGATAGATACAGGGTGTAAAAAGACGTCTACCGAAGCCAAAAGAGATAGGTACAGCATCCCAAAACACAACCAAATCCAAAAGGATTTTCCGAAAAAATCATTATATCCGGAGAAAACAGAGTTTGAAGATTACTGGCGCGTTGTTTTACGTAGATTGCTGGATTTTGAGTTTTAATTGTTTTTTTCTTTAATTTATGAAATTATCAGGTAGGTAGGTATGGTCTTATTATGTTGTCCTCCTAGTAAATAACCGAAAACAACATAGAATGACGTAGCTAAGTCAATTTTTTTTTTGCGTTTTTTTTTCGCTAAATATGTTTAGAATCATGGTTTGATTGCAACCCCTCAGTTTTCGGTAGTACGAGTAGTCTTTTTAAACCCTGTATAGTCCTCGTGTAGACCAATGAACAAAATGTTTTGTACAATGCACCATGCCCAACGTATAAGCCCGCGAGCCGAATCCTGGCTGTGGATTCGACTCTCAAGACGTTTTGAAATCTTGCGTGCAAAAAGTAAATAATCCCGGTACTGACTTTAAGAAGAAAGTTTTATTCAAATTACACAACGGTACTGTACTTACCACTCAAGGTTTTCCCCCAGCCCGCAACGAAGACTTGATCACTGACGCCAAGACGCAATTGGTTACTGACCAAACAGATAGGTTGCACGTAATCTGTAAAATGAAGATTGGTTATAAAATATTCCTAAAACCTTATCTTTAACCTGCATGGTAAGGGGTACCATGACCACGCGCTCTCTACGTTAGAATAGAGAAAATGACATTTTCATTCAGACGATTTTGAGTTTTAATGCGATCGTAGAAAAGATGCTTTTGCCTAAGCTCAAATGTCATTTTACTCCATTCTACCGTAGAGCTAACGTTGTCATGGTAAGGGGCCAGATGTGTAAACACTCTTTCTTAAAAGTAGAGTCTGTTAGCTTACTTAGTGCCTGATGTCCACTAACTGCTTTTTGTATCTCGAAACTAGTGTAGTTCAAACGATTCATTTCAGAAAACCATAGAAAAACAGCAAATCAGAATGTAAGAGAACTAGATCAAGAAAGATATGTTTTTTTTCTACAGAAAATTATGAGAGTTTAGTTCACTTACAATTATATATTGCTCGTCTTGCAAGTCTGGCGATACCGATATCGTCCCATCTGCTCTTATTCTTGTCACTGTATCCAGGGTGGGCCACAGCTACGTTGACAAGGATGTCTTGAGGCAAGTCCGCGCAAGATCCATCATCTACACAGTCTTGTTCTGTGCGTTTGTCGTATTCTCCAAGACGAATTGTCTCCCTAGAAACAACCATAACATTATAGTATTTTTCACGTAGAAACCCCTGACACTAAAACTTTTTGTGCATTGTTTTAATTTTTTTCAATAAAACATTCAACTCGCTTATGTTCGTAAAATTGTCTTTAAAGGATATTAAAACAATGGTTTTATTCATCATGTTTCAGAGTTACATTTACTGCATAAGACCTACACAATCACACAATTTTAATTTTTACTACTCGTAATATCGATGACATGGTTCCTAAGAATATCTTCGTATGTCTTATAGTTTAGACATACTGACCGTTCTAAATGTTACACCCTGTATAGTGATACAGTTGTTCCAAAATTATTTATAGAAGGTTAACTTTTATTCATAAAGTTATAAAATAAAAAAGCTAGGATTTCTTTTGCAATCTGTTTCATTAATTTATGAGTGGCAAGGTAAAAATCTAGGAGGAATTATGAATAGGGGAGTTTTTTTTATTGTGTAATAAGTCTACTTATTACACAATAATAAAACTCCACTATTCGTCGTGCAACGTGAAATATTGAAAACTTTCAAATAGTTACACACGACACGATACATAGCTTATTATATTATACTCGTAATACCTACCGAATTATTATTTATGAAGAATTAATTTTATTATGAGAATTATAATACAGTCTCACAAAATATTTTTTTGCGATTTTAATGCGGGATGCTGTTCGGAGATTTACAGAGTAAATATTGAAATAACCATTAACTACATAAATGAAAATGCATTGTTTTCCTTGTTTATATAAGGCCTATAAGGAAAACCACAAATATTTATTTTAATAATAAATAAGTTGTGTGTCATGAGATTATTTTATTTTTCATTATTTATTCCATTCCTAAATTGAAAATTACTATAGTATCTGGGTCGGAGTTTTCACATTTTCAATTAATTATGTAGTTTCTATCTGCAGTTTTAGGTTGTTTGCCCCTCATCTCATCAATTAAACACTCAATCATCGAGAGATTTTGCATACACGATCATGTCACAGAAATTCAAGTAGTACTTACAGTCTTCCAACCTTAGTTTCGATCTCTCCAGTGATACAGTGAGCCGCAGTCAAAACATAGCGTTTGTTGATCAGCACACCACCGCATTGATACGTCAGACCACCAGTACCTAGAATTAAACATACATTAGGATCGTTGTGTTTTTGGAGCAGATACAGTAAGCATCACCAACTTGCAACCAGAGGGTTACTGCACGAAGTTGGTTCAAATCACCTTATTCGTGAGGTTCCCAGTTGGTGATACTCACTGGTACCCTACAGTCAAAACTCAAAAGCATTTTATTTAGTAAGACCGCTGAGATTAAAATAGTCATTAGAGAATGTAATTCTACTCCGTTCCTTCGCGACAAACAGCTTATGAACCTGCCCCTTACCATGGCGATTGTCTAGGTACCGGAGAATAGATAAAATGTCACCGCCCATTTTATCCACACTCTAATGTCATTACTGTCATTTTTGTCTATTCTCGGTTACCTAGACAATAGCCATGGTAAGGGGGCAGGACAAAAGATAATAGTAAAAATCCATACCTACTCACTTAGGCTTCAAATTGAGTAGAAATGTACAAAAAATCTTTACTCTCTTTAAAAACTCAGATCTTGCTTAGTTTGGGGCTAGATAATGCTATGTGAAAAAGTCCAGCATTATTAATTTAATTATCTTTACATATTTCGATTTTTGAGACATATTTGAGAATAAGCTTGCCTAGCAACTGAACCCTTTCATCATCATCTCATCTTTTAAACAGAATAACTTACGCGTACGATATCCAAGCAAAGCCATCCAAGGAAACTCGTCTATTTCAGTCGCAGTTCCTCCATAGATCCTGTTCCCGTTGGTCTCCACACCGCAGCTACCTCTCGGAGCTGGTCTTGAGTCCTCCTGATTAGCTGGCTCAATCTGATCTTGTGGAAGGTCGTTGACCTTCACGTTGTTTAGGTTCGATTCAGTCTGTAAAAGAATTGTTCTTAATATTTTATATCGGTTTGACATGCAGGTAATTCATTGCATAATATAAATTAATACAATCATGTCAAACTTTTTAGGAAATGTTTATTATGCACATTATCTTTATTTAAAAGAGAGTAATAGATATCTAATCGGCTACATCAACTCACTGCTACATATTATCACTTCACACAATCACATCTAATACCTCCTTTACAAATAATCATACCATCTGGCTGGATAAAAATTGTAGATAATATGATGGGGAAAATACCCTGTCTTAAATTACAAGAATTTCACAATAATGTGCAAGACATTAGTGCGACATTGTTGGCCACTTAATCTTCTTGATTACATACTTTACCTCACACGTCAACGTAAGGTAATTCCAATTGATCAGTGAGGTTAACGACAAGGCTTGTTTCCGCTGATATTCTTCGACTTCAATGTCATCGAGTACCAAAAATGGAAGCAAGAAATGCAAGAGCTCGCACATTCATGTATACTTGCACATACTATCTTGCTTTCCATATACATACCAAGTCATACGTCAAGTTCTTTCAAACTACCGTGGTGAAGGTTCAAAGTGCAAAAAGGAGGTTCTTCTCTTGCCCTCAACATATTTTCGAACTTTGAGATTCCACGACATGACAGTTTCTTCACGATGTTTTCCTTCGACGTTTGAGAGTACTGCTGGCAAATTGCACCAAATAGACCCAAAAAACTCAGAATGACCTTTTTATGATTAGATTCGAAACCATTGTAAGTATCTTAAGTTTGAAAGACTGGGCTGCTTTCATCTTTTGGAGCTAAGTGTAGGTGCTCAATCTGTCTGTAGTATTACTAGATATTCTTTGTTCTTAGTAAAATTTGGCGAGTCGGAATAATAAACATACCTGTGTATCCACGTTTTGTCCTCCAGGAAGTGGTCCGCAGCAAACTTTCGGGATGTTACCGTCAAAGCCACATTGTGAGTTCTTCAAGAAAGTGGCGATATTGTTTGGAAGAGGTTTTAGATTGAACGCTGCTACAAGTGACGGGCAGCTGTATAGTTTGACACATTGACTCCGCACTCCAAGTGGTGTTGTACATGAAACTAAAAGAAAATATGATAATCTACTTGGAGTGTCTAGAGTTCTTTAGAGACATGAGTCTAATGCTGAGACTCACCTGCGTCTATGATAGTAATGATAATGATATCATTATATAAAATGCTATCACTATCATTAATGATAGCCTTTTATTCACAAATCTCTTTTACATGGTTACTTAGATATAAATGAACTGTATCTGTTAGTGGTATCTTATAGCTAATTTCTAAACCTTTTGTAAGTATTTATTGTGAGAAATGGATTCGTGTTTGGGTTCTCCATCTTCTGTCGTGACTATTATATTCTGGGTGTAAAAAGACGTCTACCGAAGCCGAAAGGGGTAGGTACAGCATCCTAACACATAACCAAATCCAAAAAGATTTTCCGAAAAAAACATTATATCCGAAGAAAACAGCGTTTGAAGATTACTGTTTGCGTATGTACTGGGCGCGTTTTTATACGTAGATAGCTGGATTTTGAGTTTTAATAGTTTTTTTATTTTATAAATGCAATTATTAGGTAGGTATGGTCTTATTATGTTGTACTCGTAGTAAATAACTAGAAAATAAAATAAAATGACGTAGCTAAGTCAAAAATTTTTTGCTTTTTTTTTCGCTGAATATACTCAGAATCATGGTCTTATTGAAACCCCTCATTTTTCGGTAGCAGTCTTTTTACACCCTGTATACTATCACTAACTTTGACGCAAATGTGTCTTAGATTTTTTTCTATTGTCTATCTATTCCATTTTCTAATAGGGCAGGATGTGTCTATCTTAATCTTATCGTCTAGACTTAAGACTAGCTATCATACGGATGTCTATGAGGAAAATGGATGCCATCAATTTGTAAACAAGTTTGCATCTTGGCAGTTACAGTAGGTATCTATTAATACAGCATTGATAATAAATTATGTCTTTGTTCAAATGTAAAGTAAAATGAAAATCAATTTATGTTCAACAAAACAAAATAATGATGTTCCTAAAGAGAAGCTGATGATGTCATTTTAAGAAAAGTTGTAGTATGCGAAATGTGTATAATATACAAAAGTATATAAGTAGTATATCAGTCATCTAGTACCCATAACACAAGCTCTGCTTACTTTCGGGCTAGATGATGTTGTGTGAAAAGTCCAGCATTATTTATTTAATACTAGCTGCTCCCGCGGTGTTACCCGCGGTCCCTCGGGATTTTTTTATTTTTTCGGGATAAAAATTAGCCTATGTCATTCCCTGGGATACAACCTTTAACTATGCCAAATTTCAACTTAATCTGTTCAGTGGTTTGGGCGTGAAAGCGTAACAAACAGACAGACAGACAGACAGACAGAGTTACTTTCACATTTATAATAATAATATTAAGTATGGATTCACCTACTGTGCATAAAACATGAGTTGTGACCATGTTTCATTTAATTCGACTAGAGCAGAGCCAAAAAGCCAAAGGAGTTAGGATTTTAGTAGTACTCATAATTATTATGCTTCTTATAGTCTTCTCATAGTGGATTACGTATGTTTCACCATAGAATCTAAACTTCTTTAATCATCTGATTTTGATATTCACTATAAAGAGCTAGGTGATATATGGTGGTCGCAGACTTGTCCGAGCCGATTTTCAATTCAATAGAAAAATGCTGAGACGTCAGAAGCGAGCCGCATTTCTGACGTCATCAGAATTTTTTGTATAGAAAAATGATTGCGGCGCGTACGGCGCGGCCAAATGTGCGATCAGGTTTAATGTGCTACTTTTTTTATTTGCTAGTTCATTATTGTGATAAAGCTAAAATATAATATATAGCATTTCATTGTGATATAGCTAATAATAAGCATGACATCTATTATTATTAATAAGTCTTTATGCAGTGCAACGTGTAAGATAACCTACATGATAAAACCGGGCATGTTTTTATTGGGTTCAAGATCTTTCATTTATTTCCTCATACCAGATAGAATGGAAACTACCTAAACGAATCATTAAACTCATTCAAAGTAATATAATTTTCTATAAAAAACTCAGGTAAAACCCGCACCCATTGACTTGTTTTCGTTGGATTTAATTACTTTTTTAAACACAAGATCAAAACAAACCGGAAAGTCAGGAAAAATACATGCTTATCATGCCGTTTCTTGTTTTTATAACGAATGAGAAATAATATACTAACTTTTCCTTTAAAAAATTAGCATTTACCAGTGAAACCGGTTTAAACGTAGTCACCGCAATCATCTAATAATTGGTAGATATTTTTTTATGTATAAGGCAAAAACAAGTTCTGTAAGTATACTAGACAATATAAAGCATGATACAATTTTAGATTACGTCAAATTGCCGGTACTATCCATATCCATACTACCCATATCCATACTAATATATACTAATATCCATACTAATATTATAAATGTGAAAGTAACTCTGTCTGTCTGTCTGTCTGTCTGTTTGTTACGCTTTCACGCCCAAACCGCTGAACAGATTAAGCTGAAATTTGGCATAGTTAAAGGTTGTATCCCAAGGAAGGACATAGGCTACCTTTTATCCCGAAAAAATGAAAAAATCCCGAGGGACCGCGGGTCACACCGCGGGAGCGCAGCTAGTATGTTATAAATATCTAAGTCATAATGGTCTCTAAACACAGAATAAAAAAATTAAATGAAACAACATTTAAAAACACGTTTTCGCTTGACAATAAGAATAAATGTATCATAAACAACACTTTGATTGTGTTGTTTTCGGATCAAAAACTTAATTTTGTATCAAGATTAGTTACAGTTCATATTAAAGGTCTTACTTTTGTAAATATAGTAGATAAGTAGAATATATCTCTCATCCAGATCTCATCTAGATTATCGCATTAGATTTAAAAATATCTGTAATGATAATTTATTGTGAATAAATAACTTAGTAACTGAGTTCAAATGTACTCACGAGCAAGGCTCCATAACACTGACGACACTACACACAAAAGTATTTTCTGCATTTTGTATCACTTCATCCACTTTTAAAACTTAAATTATTTAATTAATTTTATATGGCTGTAGAGACAACAGCTCGTTGCTTTGCCTCGAGTCTACTGTTTACCGGAGGTCAAGTTCTATGTTAAATACAACTTGTCGATTACGTTTTGTTGCTCCTCTCTCGCGTACCGCTCGCAGCGATGGCTGAATCATCATCATTATTGATCATTATTACCTAAAATAACTATCAAAATTCCAATTAGGTATTCATTAATTTATTAAAAAAAATTTATTATTATTATGACGTGATGTCCCACTGCAAAGGCCTCCCTTCCTTTCTTCCACTCAACTCTATTGTAAGCTAATGGTCTCCAATGGGGAGAGTAAGAGTCAAGTTCGTCTCTCCACCGTCGCCGCGGTCTGCCGCGTGCTCGTTTCCAGTTCCGTGGCATCCACTTTGTGGTGGTTCGTGTACAACTCATCCGACATACGGCAGACATGGCCCGCCCAGTCCCATTTTAGTTTGCCGACTTGTTTATATCTATGTTTAAATTTTAATCTATTGTATTAATCTTTTGATTTTGACTGATAGATTTTTCGTTTCGTAAAATTAGAAAACATCGTGAGGAAACCCGCAGCTTAGTCAGCTCCACACGTATTGACGTCGTCTTTCCTGTGGGCCAGGCTGATTAAGCTGAGAGGATGGTTTAGGTACTTGGCAAGCCATTCCATTCCATCTCAAACAATGTCCCAGGCACTACAGCGTCCCGTTAAGTGTAGGCATGGATTGCCTCCTGACGCTGTTTAAATCATCTATTGTAGATAGTAGTTTTTTTTATCCGTACCTACTATTCTAGTATGCATGGATCAGCTAAATAGATTCCTTCCAGTACTCTCAAATTGCAAAAGAAAACATCGTAAAGGAAACAGCATGTCGTAGAACCTAAAAAGTTCGAAACATGCTATGTGCACGAATAGCCTCTCTTAGAATTTCTCCATACTGGTTGGAGAGAACTAGTGATACAATGACAAATACGAGTAGAAGATTAATTATGTTAGGCAGTGAACATCAACATAACTGGCAATGGCAACCATTTTTATTTTGAAAAAAAATATGTACCATAATCGTCTTCTAGCCCACTGGTGGGCATTGCATTCCCTTCTCCATGTTCCTTTGTCCATCTTCACTGTTTTGCAAACTATACCGCCATGAAAATAATATAGGCAGTAAGTAAATACAAAATGGCTAAAACAAGTTTGTAGCTATCGATGCGAGAGCCTCGGATTTACCCATTTTGCGGTCCAGGCATGATGACTACTACAAACAAGTATTATTGGTAGGTAGTTTCCTCTCTGTCAGGGACTCACCTAATGCCTCTAATTATCGCTACATCTTATAAGTGGTGTCTATAGGCCGTGCCATCAATGTATTTTTCTTGCATTAAGACAATCACCAGAAAACCAGTTATCTTGTATTCTAATGGGCGGCGATGAGCTTGCAACCTGTCATGTATGGAATGCTAAACTTCAAGATGTTGGCATCTCGTAGACTAGGCCTTTGTTTTGGGAATTTCAAGTTAGTTTATTGTACTCGATTTCAAGAAGTAGGTACCTAAGTATCTAAAACATGATTGTATGTGATCTGGGAAGCCCAAAAAAAGTTTTATGATTGATATAAAAATCAAATAAAATCCAATGTAATTTGCGTCAATCTAATAGCATCAAATTGACGCAAATTACATTATTGTTGACATGAAAAACCTCATCATTGATATTAAAATCCTATGATACTGTTAAAAGTTATGTATTACCTTATAATGATAATTGAGGGGAAAAAATATGGAATAATCGACCAAACAATGAACTAAGCAACAATACGACCTCTGTGGCGCAGTGGGCGAAGGTCCGCCTGCGACGCAGAAGGTTGCGGGTTCGATCCCCGCCGCGGGACAAATGTTTGTATGACTTACAGATATTTGTCTCGGGTCTGGGTGTTTCTATGTATAATATGTATGTATTTACAAACAAAAAGTATATAAGTAGTATATCAGTTATCTGGTTCCCATAGTACAAGCTCTGCTTAGTTTGGGGCTAGATGATGCTGTGTGAAAATGTCCAGCATTATTTATTTATTTATTTATACCTGTATAAACCCCTAAATGTACGTAAATGTACAGTACGCACAACCGATCTTTGTCTGTCTGAAGTTAGTACTAATCGATTGCGCAGGTTTGCGCGAGTAGGCGAGACAGGACAATGCAAAAAAACTAGGCGAGTGAGCGAGGCAGCTATACAACGCTGTCGTTCTGCGTAGCTACTTCTGAGAGCTAAAGATTGGTTGTGCGTATTGTATGTATGTTGTGTCGAGCATCAATAAATTTTTGTAGGGTAATCAATAAAATCAATAAAATTATGTAACGGAAGAGCGAGACCTCCTAATACAATTTTCATACTTAAAAGGAGTAGATTAAGTTACTGAAATAAAAATATTTGATTGTATTTGATTTGACCTACGGATGGTGATTTTTAGAATGTTGGAACAAACACAGCTAATTATTATGTTGGCCCGTAGTAATCGAAATCGCAATCATCTTTCGACACGGTGTCAATTCCACTGCTCCTGGAAAAGCTGGAAGGTCTGGGAATTCGAAATGGTCAGCTAGAGTTACTGCGGAGTTACCTGAGTGAAAGAACTCAATCTGTGAAAATTGGTGAGCACACTAGTACTGAATTAGAAGTCACTTATGGTATCCCGCAGGGCTCTATCCTTGGGCCGACTCTGTTTTTAACGTACATAAATCAGATTTGCGAACTAGCCATTCCAAACTGTACGCTGTTGTCTTTTGCTGATGATACGGTGCTGTTATTTAAGGGAGAGAGCTGGGAACAGGTTTTCTTGTATGCACAAAAGGGTTTTGATATAGTAACTAAAAAGCTCTACCAAAACATTCTAACTCTAAACCCAACCAAAACCAAATATGTACCTTTCTCCCTACGGAAACCTGGACTTCCGAATAATTCCAAGTTTAATATAAGAGCTCACACTATAACATGTCTACAGGCCAACCCATCAATATGTGAATGTCCAACTTTGGAAAAGTGCGACTCTATTAAATATCTTGGTGTAACCCTTGATTCGCATTTGTCCTACCAACCTCACATTAACTTACTAACAGCCAGAATACGAAAGCTTATTGCTGTTTTTAAAAATATACGGCATGCTGCAAACAAAACGCATCTAAAAACCGTGTATTATGCTCTATGCCAATCCCTTTTGTCTTACTGCATAGACTCTTGGGGTGGATCCGCAAAGACATATTTACTTCCACTGGAAAGAGCACAGAGAGCAGTGCTCAAAGTTGCTTTCTCTCATCCTTATAGGTTTCCAACAACTCAACTTTATATGGATTGCAAAGTCTTATCCGTAAGGAAACTCTACATACAAAAAATCGTCCTTAAACAACACTGTCAAACCCCTAACACAAACCTAGCAAATAGAAGACGTAAACACAAAATCTTTAACACCAAATTTTGTAAAACCACTTTTGCTCAGCGCCACACAATTTTCTTAGCCGCTCATTTATATAACAAAATAAACATGAATTCCGCACTACACAACACAACTAATAGAGAATGTAAAACTAGATTAAACAATTATCTGGAGAGCTTAGACTACCATCAAACAGAAAATCTTCTCTCAACAGGCTATACTTAAACATTAAACACATTCAAAACACGCATGCCCACAGACATACACATACACGCATAGACTCACACGCACACACACCCACATACATACACACACACACACACACACACACACACAAAAACACACGTACACACACACACACACACACGCGAATACACACTAACACAATTTTAAGAGTACTTGGCTGTTCTAACCAAACTTCTTTTTTTGTCTTTTTACATGTTTTTTCCTGTCCTTATTAGTTTAAATATTCACTTCAATCTCGCAAAAATTTGTGTTCTCTTGCGCATTGTAACAGCCGAAGCAAAGATCCCTCATGTCTATATTACAAGTAGATAATACTTAGTTAGAGTGAGGAGTCCACGTCAAGACTTTACATGTTAAGGTGACAAATCTTTCCTAAAAAATGTACCTACTTAACCTTTTTGGTATAAGTTACATATTAAGGTCATGTTTGTAAAGACTTTGTTTGGAAATAAATATATTTTATTATTATTATTATTATTATCTGTTTCGCAAGCAGGCCTTCGGACACTATGCGCCACAGTCATGTTCCTCAAATGATTCCAATATAATGTAGGCCTTTACAAATGACGCCGTTTACTTTACACGATGCCATTCTGGCCTACCACTTTTTGACTCTTGCTCCATTAAATTAAAGACAAGAATGGTATGCCAGAATGGTATAGTGTAAACGGCGAAAGGAGGCATCCTATGCCTTGTTCACTCAAGGGTACGCTGTAGTGTATTCCAATAAATTGACAAAAAAATAAGTCCACTGCTTCATAGTTATTCCCGACCCACTGCCCAATCAACCGATTTCGCCCCCAAGTGGGGCGCAATTTCCTTGCAATTCGCTTAGCGATTAACCACATTAACTTTCATGTCTCGTCTGCTAATTGTGTTGGCTCCCCAATTTTAGCTACGATTTGATTATGTACTCGTTTAGCGATGTACCTATCTGTATAGCAATTTCCGTCTTAGCATTAAACTTACAGAAATACACACAGTGCAAATTTATGCCTTCATATCTATAGGTAAGATTATTACCACTGTATAAGAGTCAGGAGACAACCTATGCCTACACGCTTTTGTGCGAGTGCCTGGGACATTGTTTGAGATGGAATGGCTTGCCTTGCCTAAACGATCCTCTCAACATAATCTCTCTTATGCGTTAGGTGAACAAATTAAATATTTGTTATCAAGAGGCCCTATTCTACTATGATCCACTAATCACAATGGCACAGTGGGTGAAAGCCCGCCTGTGACGCCGAAGGTTGCGGGTTGTGTTTGTATGATCCGCAAATATTTATCTCGGGTCTGGGTGTTTCTATGTATAATATATGTATATGTATGTATTTACAAACAAAAAGTATATAAGTAGTATATCAGTCATCTGGTTCCCATAGTACAAGCTTTGCTTAGTTTAGGGCTAGTTAATAATTGGAAAACAGATTAAGTTTTGAGTCATCATAAAAAATATTATTAAGACACGTCCTATTCAATTTTGAAGGTTGACATCAACTTATATTAATAATCATATTTTTTATAAGGTGTATACTTAAGCTGTATCAAAAGATTTGAATTGCCAATCGTTTTGTAATAATCGCAAAATCTATTTTTTTTAATCAGTAGGTAGGTACTTAAAGAAGACATACAGTGGAACAATACGGCATCTTTTTATTTAGATAGTTTAATTTAGATAAGAAATTATTTCATAAAAATTTACTTGTATAACTTAGCCCATTCATGACGTAGCTGCGCTGCGATTGGTGGAACGTCTGTTGTCCTTGAAAATCATTATGCAACAATTCTAAAAAATAAATAAATTATAAATTTTAAAGTGAAAACTTAAATGGGCTTAGGAATTAAATTGATACGGTCAAACATCTATTTACAACCCATAAATGAGGCCCTGTCAGTTTGTGTAGTTTAAAATGAAAGACCCTATACATAGTCTTTCTTAAACGCGATCACTTTTCATAAGTATTTTATTTGCCCGCGATCTTACCTATTGAAGCATAGATCTGTTGTAACCACGAGTCCGTTGTCAATGAAACGTAGAGAAATAAAGTAAGAACGTCCTCCGTGGCGCAGTGGGCGAAAGCCCGCCTGTGCCGCAGAAGGTTGCGGGCTCGATTCCCGCCGTGGGATCTGGATTTTTTTGTGTAGGTATACTTTGTATGTATTCACGAATCTAAGTATTCTATCAGTTATCTAGTTCTAATAGTACAAGCTTTGATTAGTTTGGGGTTAGATGATGCTGTGTGGAATGTCCAGCATTAGGTATTTATTAAGGTAATTTTACGCGATGAATTCCCGTTTAAATATTAGAATTAATGGTTTATGTCTAAAAATAGTATGCGAAGTAATTCTTCAAATATTCAGCAAAGCTTGTAAGCCACAACAAACACATTGCAGCTTTATTTGCCCAAAGACCGTGAATAAACATGTCTGCGAAATATTGAAATATTTCTAGCCATAGTTCAGGATCTACTGAGGAGTTATCGATGGATTCCTAGCGCCTGGTGTTATTTATGAACGACTGGGTGGCCTTTGCATTTAAGGGAACATATTCGTAAAATATCAAAGGTTTTATATTTAAAGCTCCTGCAAAAAGTGGTTTATATTATCTGAATGTGCCACCGACAATCATTATCTACGATATGATTAGATAAGACAATATCTACAGCAATTTGAGATATAGTCGTAGTCGTAATCCGGCTTAGATTTTTGACGTTTTTCAGTTAGACGACATAAACGCGCCAGTCTTAAGGGCACTACTAATAGTTGAAATTAAATGCTCATTGAGTACTTGACGCGGTTGCATTGCAAATCCCTTATACTACTTCTGCTGATTTTGTAAATATTTTTAGTCGGAATGAACCTGATGACGTCATTCTACCGGTAAGTGTAGAATCTCCTCTACGCTTGACATGGTCGCATCGCAAATACCTTCGACTGCTACTGATTTATGATCTCCTGGTACGTGTGAATAAATTGTGCTGCTATTTTTAAGGAAAATGGCGAGTTTATTCAAATATTTTTACTGAAGGACACACTACTACTTTTGTTGAAATATCAAGTACCTACGTATTTTATTAATTCAGATATACATGCAAGTTGTTTAAGTTTTGCATTCATAAGTACATACCGACTGGCAAAAAATCCCAGGTATTGAGTTCAAAAGCCTCTTGCTATTCCGAGTGGGGATGGTGCCTCGACTTTCGATCCGAAGGTCGTGGGCTCGAAGCATGGCCGCTTTCAATGGATCTTTCGGTTCGAATCATGTATATGCGCATATTACTTAACAAGTTAATTGAAGCATTGAAGCGAATCCATTGAAAGGAAATTGCTAGTTTTCTTATGTATTTGAACCTGCTCTGCTTCTAAAGGGGGTTAGCCCTTAGATCCTTGTCTATAAGATCTAAAGTGACTTACTCTGAGAGAATGTCTACCATGCCTTGGGGACACAATCGTGATCCTGTTTCATTTTCGTTTCAAAAAACTTCTTTTTTTGCATCATCTTAAGTTCCTATACGGTAGGTAAGTCCTAATTAAAAAATAGATTAGGTATATGTACTTAAATATTAAAAAAATGTTATTGGAATTCCCCAACACATAAATGTTGGTGATAAGACGAGAAGTGGGAAACCCAAATCTATAACATGATAATCCGTTTAAATTGCCCAGCTATACAGAGTTCGATTCACGCGAAAATTTTTACATTATTATTATTATTATTATATTAGCCCTCAATGTCCCACTGCTAGGCAAAGGCCTCCCCCCACTCCCTCCATTCATCCCTCTCCTGTGCTAGTTAAGGTCCAGTCGGCATAAATTGCAAATATTTGATCCAGAAGTAAAGAGCATTTTATTATAAACAAACACTTCAATTATACAGGGTGTAAAAAGACTACTACCGAAACTGAGGGATTGCTATCAAACCATGATTCTAAACATATTTAGCGACAAAAAAGCAAAAAAAAATTTACTTTGCTACGTAATGTTAATTTCTGTTATTTACTACTATTGCAACATAATAAGACCATACTTACCTGATAATTTCATTAATAAAAGAAAAAAACAATTAAAACTCAAAATCCAGCAATCTACGTAAAACAACGCGCCCAGTACATACGCAAACAGTAATCTTCAAACGCTGTTTTCTCCTGATATAATTATTTTTTCTGAAAATCCTTTTGGATTTAGTTGTGTGTTGGGATGCTGCCTATCCCTTTCGGCTTCGGTAGACGTCTTTTTACAACCTGTATTCATCTGTATAGAATAAAATCTAGCTGAATTCATTCTAATCTAAAGCTGAACTCCCATCAATACCCAAATGGGCACATTAACCACCACTGTTTGCTCTGAATACGTTTTCGTTAAAAGCTTTTTTCAGAGTCGCGTACATTGATACAAATGACGACTGTTGTTGGATCGAACAAGGGCTATAAATCAAGGTAACTCCTATCCACGGCACCACGGCACTTCACATTAACTTAGCTTTATGCTAAACGGAACTTTGGTCTCATGGTTATAGAGCTTATATGAAGTTTGCTATTACTTTTTGCATAGCATAGGCACGATGCAATAAATAAATAAATAAATAAATAAATAACGCTGGACTTTTCACACAGCATCATCTAGCCCCAAAGTAAGCAGAGCTTGTGTTATGGGTACTAGAATGACTGATAAACGACTTATATACTTTTTTGTTTGTAAATACATACATATTATACATAGAAACAACCAGACCCGGGACAAATATCTGTAGGTCATACAAACATTTGTCCCGCGGCGGGGATCGAACCCGCAACCTTCTGCGTCGCACGCGGACCTTCGCCCACTGCGCCACAGAGGTCGTAATAATCTTGTATTGGCCCTAATTTGAGCTTCCTGTGGCGACCTCTATCTACCATCGCCTGAACTACAAGCTGAACTATAAGCTGAACTTCAAGAGATGTCAATCACAGCGACGTACTTTGGAGCTGTAGAACTAGATGGTGATAGGAACACGCAAAAAGTAATAACTATGTCTATATCTGTGGAACAATTTCTAGATCGCGCTGACGAAGTTTACTGGACGCTAAGCCTATATAGTACTATCCGATTATAACTGTCGGCCGAAAGGCCCTAAGGTAAGTGTGCCAGATGGGCAAACCTTAGTGAGGCGAGTACTCCCTCTTTACCATAACTTGGGGGAATACCACCTACCCCCAAATTGGTGACCCCGACGTGATCGCCGTCGATTACCTCGGACGATTCCTGCCGAAACCCGACAACTGGATTCCTGAACACGATTTCTTCAACAACGCAGCGCAGCACTTCCCGCCATCATCATCATCATCAGCAGACTTCTATCTTCGTCTCTTCTCTTCTCTCTCTCCTTCAAGCTTACTTCCGGACCAGCACACCAGCATCACCAGCATATCTTCCTCCGGCCTCCGCAGTTCCACCGCAGCCGCTCTGACGACTTCCTGGTTCTGCAGGCTTCTCCCCTCCTCGATAACGCTTCGTGGAGTTCCCTAGCGGCATTCATCCGGGCATATAGTCTCGACTCACCGTAGACTCACCTGGAGCACCGCACCGCGGCATCATCCGGGCATACAGGCTCGACTCACTGTAGCCTCACCTGGAGCACCGCACCGCGCTTCGTCCCGACTCACCGTGGACCGTCTCGACTCACCGCAGACGACAAGCGCTCTCCTGTCCTCAACCTGCTCATCGCACCAGTCTCGACTCACCGAAGACCACGACGAGCTAAGATGGACAACCCCCACCATGCTGGCTGGCATCAAATACCTATATCGACCTTCGGTCTGGAAAGGGAGTGATGTGGCGACCTCTATCTACCATCGCCTGAACTACAAGCTGAACTATAAGCTGAACTTCAAGAGATGTCAATCACAGCGACGTACTTTGGAGCTGTAGAACTAGATGGTGATAGGAACACGCAAAAAGTAATAACTATGTCTATATCTGTGGAACAATTTCTAGATCGCGCTGACGAAGTTTACTGGACGCTAAGCCTATATAGTACTATCCGACTATAACTGTCGGCCGAAAGGCCCTAAGGTAAGTGTGCCAGATGGGCAAACCTTAGTGAGGCGAGTACTCCCTCTTTACCATAACTTGGGGGAATACCACCTACCCCCAAACTTCCTAATAAACTTTTTTTATTTCTTTCAGCTTAACGATCTTAGAGATCGATTCAAAGGTTGCCTGGAAGAGATCGCTTCTTAGCGATAAGGCCCATTGTACATTTTTATCTGGTTTTTGTTTGTTTTAATTTTATTAATGGTGTGCAATAAAGAATTTCCATTCATTCATTCATAATAAGGTAATGCCTCGAATTTCGAAGGTAATGAAATGTAATCCAGGCTTTGGACATAAATTACATGGATTTATGACTTATACTAAAAGCGATGGGCATAATTATTTGGACGGTTTGGTATTATGAACATGCAGAATAAACCTCTTCGAGATTTTCAAAGGATTTTGGTCTATATGAACCATAAAACATTGAAGCATTGAAGGTAGAGTGAAGCATTGCTATACAGGGCGTCCCACGGCTATGCCACATGGAGGGAAAGTACCTTAAATATTGTAGATGGAACATTTTACTGAAAGAAGACATTATTTTTATTTAAAAAACAATTTAAACTGCATTCACAGATATTTAAATAATTAGATGGTTGAACCGGAAATCGAACCCGTTACATGAGAAAAATAGTCATAGTATGATAAAGCTATAGCTTTATCATACCGATCGAAAGGCTTCATCACAAGGATTGTTTTTTGCTAAATAACATAGTGTCACAAATAAAAGGAAGGCCATGAATTTTAACATTTGTGTTCAGAAAAATAAATACTTAGCTGACATTGCCGTAAGGTGCTTTCTGGTAAGACCGGACAAGTAGTAAGTCCGGATAAGTCATGTAACTACTAAATTCAGCAATATTTTTAAATGATGGCAAAATCACCGTACGCGCAATTTTGTTGTGCCCCTCCCTACAGTCTGCTTTTTACGCTATGCCCAGCAGAACGTGTGCTATTGTCGTTCAAAAAAAGGATGTACCAAAAGTGGAAAAAGACATGATCCGATCTTCCACCTGAAACGTTCTGTGAGCAATTTGGTAGGTAATTTTTGTTTATTTTTGAAGTTTTGCTGTTTTATTACCATTTGCGATGTAAGACTAATTGATTAGTACTATACAATCATGTCTACGACGTTTGTAGACAAAGATCCGATCTTTAACCTCGTAGGTTAAGATCGGACATAATCCGCCGGTCTTTCACTTTAAAGTGTTTCTCAAACTTTTTACTTTACATGCTTTTTATTTTACTTTCAATATTCGATTTGTCTGTATCAAACGTCTCACTTTCGCAAGCTTTTGCACGGATGTCTTGGCTGTTTTCGCCTACAAGTACGTAAGTAAGTTATCAAAGTTACCTAAATTTATGATGTTTAAAATGTAACTTGTTTTACTAATAATGTTGTAAAAGTACTTACTTTTTTGTTTTTACTTAAAGAAGTATTTGTTATGTTTAGTTGTTGATTGTTATTGATTTCTTGTTTGTTCTGGATTGTATAAAATACGTAAGTATTAAGATTTGTTGACAGAACGTGCTATAATACTGCATATTTATATTACTTAATAATAATTTAAGTGGATTGACCGAGTTTGGAATACCACGCTGCGTTCAACGACTGGTATTGTCGACGTAGGGCGCAAAACAGTCAAGTTGAAGTGGGACTGGGCAGGGCACGTGAGCCGGATGCACAGCGAAAAATGGGCAAACATCTTAACACCCTGGAGACAACGCCGCGGACGGCTAAGGAAACGCTGGAGAGACGACCTCGACTCCTTCGATAGTGGGTGGTGGAACCTATCAAAGGAGAGAGATGGTTGGAAATAATTGGGGGAGACCTTTGCCCAGCAGTGGGACAGTTATTAAAAAAAAAACAATTTAAGAGTAAAGTGCCCACCTACAGACTGAAATGTTCGTCCTATTAAACAGTAGGTATTTAGTTATGTTCAACTTTACATAAAGTTTTTTGATTTTTTGCTTATTTGTTTGTAGATTAAAATTTAAGCTTATAATGAATAAAGTTGATTGATAATAATTTTTTTGTTATTATTAGAGCTTGAAAATGCAAGTTTCAACTCAGAAAACTGACTTCTATTTGGTTAATTGTCTGCCTGCTGTAATTATGAGTCTAATGAGCCTTTAGATGTAAAAGTTTGAGATACACAAAAATCTATGTTTGAAGCATGCGGGGTAAGATCGGACATTTGGAGTAAAAAAATGTATAAAATCTTCGCTAAAACTTAAATTTGAAAGCCAATTCAATAACAATTTGTACTATGTTTTTTATTAGGTAAGTCCGAATATTTTCCTGTGATAGAGCTTATTCTAGCTGTTACAGAGGTGACTTTATAAGGTAGTCCGGTCTTACCTTAACACGGTCCGATCTTTTACTTGCCATTCTGAAAAATTTTGCTCTGTTTGATCATTCATAAAACATCAACCGTTGTGTTTATCTAAACATTACAAATAAGAAATGAAACCTCTGTATTTTTGCAACAGTTTGGTTGCTATGGCGTTGTAAAAGAGTCACTAGAGGCCATACAATAAAATATTTTCTAAGACTCTTTAGGTTTTCTCAAAAATAGTCCGATCTTACCAGAAAGCACCTTAAGCACATACAACTGACATTATCATAAGTACGTATCACTAGTAAATGTACCCACTTGAGAAGTATAACCAGTATGAAAGTGTCCACGAGCTACAAGCAGAACTTAGACGTGTTATTCGAAATATCCACCACAACAAGATCAAAAAATCGACAGGGAGCGAAATAATCAAAAGAGTTCGACTTTGTATTCAACAGGAAGGGAATCATTTTGAGCATTTGATAAATTGATAAATTTTGTATTAAAAATGTTAAAGTTCATGGCCTTCCTTTTATTTGTGACACTATGTTATTTAGCAAAAAATAATCCTTATGATGAAGCCTTTCGATCGGTATGATAAAGCTACAGGATGATTATTTTTCTCATGTAACGGGTTCGATTTCCGGTTCAAACATGTAATTATTTAAATATCTGTGAATGCAGTTTAAGTTGTTTTTTAAATAAAAATAATGTCTTCTTTCAGTAAAATGTTCCATCTACAATATTTAAGGTACTTTCCCTCCATGTGGCATAGCCGTGGGACACCCTGTATATCCACTGTTATTCAATCTGTGGTCCGTGCTCTGGCCGAATGAGATTCACCACTCGTTTGTTTGCTGTCTCTCTGAAATAAACGATTGTGTGTGGATCTATCATTTTCTCAATCAAGTAATCCCCACTGACTGTTCCTGATTGAGTACAACGCGATATTCAGTTCAATGTACTAAACCGAGAAACGATTGGATCACATCTGCTATCTAAGTAGTCTTATTGCGATCTGAACCAAACGCGATCAAGACCAAATGCGATGTAGTCATATCGAGATTTTGGTCCTATAGCGAACTAGTCATATCAGCTAACTAGTCAAATTGAGATGTGGTCCAAACGCTCTTCTTATCGTGTCACCAGTTCTTTCGAATCAGTGTGGTGAAAGGATTTTAAGTGCGCCTCAAATAGGCTTCGTTCGTGCACTTGTTTTCGAACGTTTTAGCTACGACATGCCGGTTTCCTCACGATGTTTTCCTTCACCGTTTGACAGTACTGGCATAGTGCACATACATTTTTCGGCAGAAAAACTCATTGGTGAACGACCGGGATTGAACCCACGATCTTAAGGCGGGGTCACTACCACTAGACTACCCATGTCAGTTGAAACGGTGACAATCTCGTTTTCTTGTACGTAAACTCATTTTTACGAAGTTTCTTTTTATTTCTAATTATGAGGATCTAAATTGTACTTATTTTGGCTCTTCACGGCAGTAATTGCGAAGGAACTAGAGTAGAATAAACTAGTTCTTAGGGCATACCAGGCAAATTAAAACTGAGGGTCATAGGTGCGTGAAAAGATCTACCTGCTAATGTATGCCTGCATTATATCACCATGGTAGGTAATGGTCACAGAGGTCAGAAATAAGTGCAATAGTGTGTCACAGAGATCAGAATAAGAGTTTTAGTTAGTCTTAGTTTGGGGCTAAATGATGCTGTGTAAAATGTCAGTGAAATGTCAATGTGAATGCCACCATTATTATTAAAAAAAAACTCAAATCCGTAGTAATAGCCAATACGCACAATGAAACAATAACTTTTTGATGTTTGATGAAGCACTTAATGTGCCCAGTGGCTCTGAAAAATATTTTTTTGATTTTGGTTTTCTACGCTACGAGCACATCTCTAAACTATGAAATGTAGATTAAGTACGTACATTTTCAAGCCAAACACCGGAGCCTTCGGAAATGGCAATCATTATAAAACGTCAATGTAAAGAAATGGGCCGGTAATGTTGCTGATTGCCCTCGCTCACCCCCAATAGTCCTGAAATATTTAGCAGGAATGAAACTGAGTGTTAAGTTATCTGTAAGTATTAATATATACATACAAGTCTCTACTTAGTTAGAACGAGGAACTCAATGCAGAAACTAATTTAGGTCAGTAAACTTTTTACATGAGTAATGTGTATCAACTTTCAAGTTCTAGGTTCGTAACAAGATTGCGGTAGGTTTGAGTCTACTTTTAGTAACTATATCTTGTCCTACAACTTATAAACCTACATAGGCAGCTAAAAACATTGTTACTATTTAAGACCTTTTCAACCGACTTCAAAAAAGGAGGAGGTTCTCAATTAGTCTGTATGTTTTTTTTTTTTTTTTTGTATCTTGTTACGCGATTGCTCCGCCATTTGTTGACCGATTTGCAAAATTCTTTTCATGTTTGAAAGGGTATACTCCAGAGGTGGTCCCATATAAATTTTATTCCTGAGGGATTGATAGTTTCCCCGTAAAACTCTAAACACCTTCCCTCCTAGCTTCCTTCCCTCCTACCTTCCCATGTCACAAATAGAAATCGAATCGATAGCTTGACGCCCTGAGTCACACCGCGTTTCGAGTCAAACATTGAAGTCAGTTTTCTTTTTAGTATAAAAACGTAATTATTTTGAATAAATATTTTCATTTTTCATTTTTTTTCATTTCATTAAGCATTACCTAGTATTGTCTGTGGCATTACTAACTACTACTATACTACTAACTATACATTTGGTTGACATTAACCATGTTGATAACCGTTCGAAGCGCTCGTGGTCGTGCTTGCTTAGTCGTTCTTGATAGATCGCCGAAGTTAAGCAACGTTCGAAACGGTCTGTAAGTGGATAGGTGACCGCCAGTGGCATTTTCATCTGAGCGCTTCCGAGCTTCGGAGGGCACGTTAAATTGTCGGTCCCGGCTATTTAAGTCGTTAAGCTATGACCTTAAGCGAGGCCTTAAGGCGGCCGAAAAACTCCGTCACTAGAGTTGGCCAATGACTCATACGAACTATAGTAGGGACAAGATAATAGGTCACTTTTGACAGATGTCAGTTTTATATTCATAGTGAGGTGACCTGCTTAAAAACATC
The DNA here is from genome assembly GCA_951394285.1 of Epirrhoe tristata. Lineage (NCBI taxonomy): Eukaryota > Metazoa > Arthropoda > Insecta > Lepidoptera > Geometridae > Epirrhoe > Epirrhoe tristata. The sequence continues at coordinate 7,337,887 of OX596145.1, forward strand.
GATTAAATGAATGAATCGAATGAATCGATACAGACTTGAAACATATGTGAATTTTAAAAATGATCATGCGAATCCCTGTCCCATTATTATTTTTTCTTTCATAAATTAAAGGAGCAAAATAAGACAAGTACCTACGTAATTTAACAAAAAAAATTGCTTTTATTCACTTGAACTATCGGAACTGCTATCTTCATCACTGCTGTCAGCACTCAGAGATATTATTAATTCATTTTCAATAATATTGTCTATTCTCACATCTCGTTCAAAATCTTGTAAAATTATTTTCTTTGTCTTCTCCACGACTTTTCGCCAGTCTTCTGTAGTGACTTCTGCACATGCAGTTTGTAGCAGAGTCATCATTTTAGCAGTACTGAAGGGTGGTTCAGTATTGTTCCGCGCTGCATGACCCTTTTTTTGTGCCCAAATAAGCTCGATGGCGTTATACTGGCAATGGTAGGGAGGCAATCGAATAACTTCGTGTCCATGCTCTAGGGCTAGTTCATCGATTACATAGCGGAGCTTGGACGGCTTAGTTGCTTTTACCAGATTTAACAACTCAACTTTTAATAAAGTTGGACTTGCCTCCACACCATTTCTTACCAGGCACGAGACAATTTCTTGCTTTTTATTTGCTTGAGTTGGTGGTTTATCAACTTGTACAGAATGATACGGAGCATTGTCCATTATAATTTTCGATGGGTTTTCTAAGCTACTAGCAGCTTCTCAAACCACTCTTTAAAAACATCAAAGTTCATTTCCTCATGGTAATCTGTTGTAGTTTTAGAGGCGAATGCGAGGAGGCAGTCTGGAATAAAACCTTGAGAAGCTGATCCCGTGTGACATATAATAAGTCGGGCTCCTTTTCCCGATGGAACTTTTGAGGTGGAGGCCGCTGTATCATCGGTCCATGTCCGCGCAACCGTATGGTTCGCATTCAACCATGTTTCGTCAATAAACACGACATTGTCCCAATCCGTAATTTTATTTACCTCACGTAAGAATGTTATTCTCTTCAAAATAATATCGTAGCGTTCTAGCAGGATTTTCCGCTTGTCGGATTTTTTAAATCTAAAGCCAATCGATTTCAAAACCTTTGCTAGAGACGATTTGCCTCCAAAAAATAAACCTGCGCCTTTTAACGAACTCAATAGCTTTTCCCGTGTAGGATATTCTTTTCTCGAGTAATATCCATAAATGTGGTTGCGAATTGCAGTAGCATCAAAATTATCAACGTCAACAATTTTCTTGTCCCTCTTTCGTTTTTTCGGTGTACGTAAAGTATTATTTTCTGAGCCTGATGGTCCGTATTTCTCTTTCAGAATTTGAGTTACTGTCTTCTTCCCTATTCCCAATGCTTCGGCAACGCGTTCTCTCGGTGGTTTCAATGGTAAAAGAGGCCCATCGTTAACTGATTCACGTCCAAAATAATTGTACAATTTCAGCACTAGTTCGCGAGATTGACTGTTTAGAGTTTTCCCCCGTTTCGACATAGTAAGACTGTAATGTTTTTCTTGTTTAATAATCGTTAAGCAATCGGAGTCCAATTTATAGCCAGGTAAACGTAGTCAGTAAGATCAGTTCAATGAAAAAGCCGGATCAGAAGAAAATAACAGAGAGCACACCAAAAACGCACAGTCACTTCGCACAACAACAAAAGACTGCGTCATCATGATGTTATGGCGACATGACATGCGTCATCGACAGGCACTGGTGTTGCCAGCAACATCCACCTAAATTGCACCCAACATCAATGACCTTTCTATTTAGTTATTTTTTTGTATTTTTATAGTTAGTTAAAAGAATAATAAATATGTATAATTAGGTTTTACTATAATCACAACGTGGTTATAAATTTATGGTGATTTTTCTTCACAAGTAATCATTGCATTCGATTCAACTTACAATCCTATCAGCTTTCGATTTTTAGAGTAACATCCCTAGTGTTTAAAAAGAAAAAGGGTTGACTGACGCAACATTGTAACGACGTTCAGTTCTTTAGATCAGAAATTGTTTATTATGTTTAGAATGGTTTATTAGTGAAAGCAAATCGTAAAATTACTCGTATCGGTCATTATTACAATAAATATGTAAACGTAATTGAAAAAAGTTAAGCAATTGTGCAGTTCTTATTTTATGCCCGCCGTTACAAGGTCACGTTGTTGAATTTTGATGAAATGTCAAAAGTGACCTATTATCTTGTCCCTACTTTAACTTACTTTTACCGGTTCGTCAATGACGATACTCAAGAACAATGTTTCACGATAGGGGGCACGATACGACGATAGTGCCAAGACAGCCCTTTAAACGAGGCACTACCACTCTTTTCTTGAAGCGTTTCTAACTGTTTCTAATCAGACCCGAAAACATTAAGTACAAACATTTTTTTATCTGCGTATAAAGGTATTTTTGCTAGGTTAAATGTTTCTGGTTAGCATTTGATATTCTTCATAATTGAACTTAAGTATTTAACTTAAGTAAGTTCACAATCATGCCCCAGTAGCACCAGGTGCAAGGGTACGCAATTAAATCGCAACACTGACGTTACAACGTAACGCCTACTTTACTGTCGCATAAAGAAAAGCTAACGTTGTAAAGACGTCGCGAACCGCTTTAGCGTGTGTGCCCTGCCAGACATAAAGGGGAATTAATAAGGCCATTTCGAAGACACAGCTAAGATAAAATAGCTGGGTCTGCTATAATGTGATAAATCCGATATTTAAGCTGAATATTCGGACGTTCCCACATCGAGCTATATTGTATTTGATCGATAAGATCAACGAACTTAAGACCAAGAAAATTCTGAACCGAAATATTGCTCCTGATGGTCAAAAAAGCAACTTCTGTCTTGTTTCTGTCAAACGCCGAACATTCGGATTATTTCGGATGTTTCATAGCTCCTGATAAAGTAGACTTTATCACATTATATATTGGTATTTGGCTATATTGGTATTTGATGAAATAAAAGAGCTGTTTATAGGCCGAAGTGGTGGCTTGACTAAGTCCTAAGAGGTGAATATCGCTTTTCTTCCTTAAAGTGATTGAAAACTAAATCTCAGAAATTCAGAATTTAAAGTTTAAGACTAGTGCCACTCTGATCAAACTCATATTGTACAAGGACAAAGTTCGTTCTTGGGACAGATTGTGTTAGCTATTTTCTTTACACTGTGGTAAAGAGATTCTACAAACAGATAGCCAACTTTAGCTCAAGTAAAGCTCCGAAGATGTATAGGAGATATTGAAAGTTATCGATTTTAGAATCCGTTTAGTACAAACTTCAATTTGCGTTTTAGGAGTATTGGAAATAGTCGTGACTCTGTTTTTATGGCTTTACGGCTATTATAATATAGATTCCTAAGTTTTATCATTAAGAGGGTAGTTAGTGGACTGACATTTTTGTACATGAATTTGTTATTTACTTTAAAATTGTACATTAAAATAAAGTTTAAAAGATTCCCATACAAGAAAAGTTATTATTTTTAGTTCGTATGAATGCATATGATTCTCACAAGTAAACATTTTATTTTTGCCAGTTATTTTGTCCTTGAAAGCATGACACAGTACCACAGAAAGCCTAATGATTATAATTTAACCTATGAGTTACATACAATTTTGATTATGATGTTATTGCTAATTCACAGAATATCTCAGAACATAATTTGGTGCCCAGGCCAACTCTGGTCACGGAATTCTGACCAAAAATTTCACATTTTTGGTCAATGGTGAGTAGGTCTACTCACCATTGACGCAATTCACAAAAATTCTAGGATTGTTAGTGCCTATCAACAAACAGCGGCATTTCCTATTATTGAAATTGAAAGTCATTGAAAATTATTGATACAGTGGTACCTGGAACAAAGGTAGTGATTTTGCACGTAGACCTAACTAGTGACGAAATTCTATTACTGGACTTCTCTCGAGCAGTGTCAATTAGGATAACCACATACTTACCTAGTATTTTACCTACTTATCGTTACGTTCATAACGCTTATTACCTACTTACAATGCCTATGTCGGTACTAGGTAGTTACAGTACTCGTACTATCGGAGAACACAATCTCATCATTCTAAATTATTGACTAACTTGTGGACCCGGGCGGGACTTCGTCTGCGCATTGTTTCGTCATACAAACTTAGAGATAGAACTACCTTGTTCCAATCCAACCCATGAAAACACTGAATTCATTTTAAAATAAAGTTTTAAGCTAAAGTTTTATGCAATATTCCCGTTGTCCTTTTACATATTTTTTTGTTTTATAGTAGAATAAAAAGTAGCCTATACGCTATTCTGAAGTTATACCTTTCACCTTACCAAATTTCATTGTAAATTGTTTCGTCGTTTGAGCCTGATCTTTACACAAACATACAAAAAAAAAGGTTGCCTGGAAGAAATCGCTTTCAGCGATAAGGCCGCCCATTGTACTATTTCGAACGTGTTTTATTTATGTTGTGTTTTTTTTATAAATTGGTGTACAATAAATTGTTCATTCATTCAAACATCCTAATATCATCATCTAAACAAACTCACAAACTTTCAGATTGATTATATGAGTAGGATTGATCATTAGTGATCACAGATCAGTTCAAAAAACGTGTTTCCTACTCGGTATACCTAAATGTAGATAATTATGTAGAGGTAGGCTAAAAAAGAGATAGATGGATTATGTGAAATATGACTAAGGGAGTAACTGCCGAGATGACGGCTAAAAGACGGAAAGGAAAGAGGAGTACTTATACTATGTTGTGCCGACCTCACATAAAGTGGGACAAGCTCAGGTTTTTTTACGAACATGGTTTAAAATTTAGCATTGCATGAAGATTATCTTATAGCGTAGGTACTCATTATTTTGGACCATAATATTTCCATGTGCACGTTAAAGTTATTTCTTTGTCTCACCTACGTGAAAAACAGATTCAAATGCGTATTTTTATAACACACTATAAAAATAAAAGGAATCTATCCCCCTATTTAATGCACAGTAAAATCCAACGTTAGATTTTGCCCATCAAACCCAGGCACTCGAAAATCCATTTCAAAAATGTCCTTTTTATAGCCAAGCACTCTTATGGTACCTTATATTCTACAGGCATTAAAAAATATACTTTTTTAGGTTTTATTCAGACAAAATGTTTCCACTGTGAGTTTATAAGAATCTGGGAAATTCCATGATTCTTATCTACGAAGTATCTGGGTATATTCTAATATACAGGCATAATACGTGGGAATAATGTTTAAAATTTCACACAGCAATATCTAGTAGCCCCACGGATTTCGGAATTGTCGATCATCGAAATCGTCGATCCTCTCGATCCTTTTTTCGTTCGTTTGATGAATATTCGGATGTTTCCCAGCACGATTTCTGACTTCACCAAACGAATGAAAAAAGGAACGCGAATACGGCCCCTGGTCTGTGAGTAGCCCCAAAGCAGAGCAGATATGGGGACCACAGGCTGATATCTAATTACAGTTTTTTGTTTGTAAATACATGATACAATAATATTACTTACACTTAGCAGACCCAAGACACAAAAATGTGCAGAGATACAATAATTTGTCCTGCGGCGGGAATCGAACCCCAACTTCTAGGCTGCGTCTCGGATCTTCGCCCACTGCGCTATAATAAAATAAAATAAAAAAAGCCTTTATTTCCTGTTAGTTGAGTTTGCAAAAATAATTCTATTCTAAAGATTGTAAAGATATGAAAGTAGTTTTTTTTTTTTTTAGTTAATATTGTAATATAATTAAGTAGGTAAGTATCTATTCCTCAGGAACCCCAATTTGGGTGAAGGCCTCCTCCAAAGATCTCCATTTGTCTCTATCCTGCGCAACTTGAGCCCAGAGTGGTCCGGCCGTTTTTGTGATATCGTCCTCCCAGCGTGTCAGAGGTCTGCCTCTTTTCCTTTTACCTGGTGGGCCTCTCCACAGTGTCGTTTTTATGGTCCATCTCTGGTCTTCTAGTCTTGCAACATGTCCAGCCCACCTCCACTTTAGTCTTTGTGCGTAGGTGAGGGCGTTTGTTGCTTTGGTTATTGCCCTTATTTTTGTGTGTCTTATTTTATCGACTTTCTTGATGTTGAGCATGCTGCGTTCCATTCCTCGTTGACAGGTCTCGATTTTATTTTTCGCTTTGGCTGTGAGCTTCCATGTCTGGCAACCATATGTCAAGCAAGGTAGTAGGCTTGAGTTCATGACTTTTGTTTTCATATCTGTTGGCGTATTTCCTTTAAAAATTTCTTTGAGACTCCAGTACTTATTCCAAGTGAGCTGGATCCTTCTTTCTAGTTCTAGTTCATTATTTCTTCTATCGAAACTGATTCTCTTCCCCAGATATGTATAATTTTCCACGTACTCCAGTGGTTTGTTGTTTACTGTTACAGGTCTTTTCGTGCTATTTGTCATTGCCATCGTCTTGGTCAGGTTCATTTCCAGTCCTACCTCCAGACTAGCTTCACTTAGGGATTGGATCATGAGCTGTAGCTGATTGCTGGTTTCTGATAGTAGCACCAGGTCATCTGCAAATCGCTAGTGACTTATGTTGGTGTCCTGTATGTTCAGTCCAAAGTTGCTCCAGTCTAGCTTGCTAATTATGGCCTCCAGGATCGCTATAGAGGTACTTTTAATGTTGACTGTACCGTAATAGAAATTGCTATAGAAAGGGTGCGTTACGATCATTCAGATCTTTATCGCATTTAAAATGTAAGGTGGCGTAAGGGCTTTATTCTAATGTAAAGTTTATGTTTCATAGCGTTATTAGCTATAAAGTTTAGGTATGTTATTGTTCCGTCTCCAAATGTTTGGATATAGTGTGCGTCAAGTATATAAGCACTAATACATATAACGTTCATATACTAACGGGTCGGCTAACTCTTCGAATCGTAGTTTGTTCCGAATATAATACAACTTTAACATAAAAAGCTTTAAGCTGACAGAAGTGAAAACTTGAACGAGGTGTTGGTAACGGTTCTAAACATAAAAAAAATGCACAAAAAAATGTTATGAACCGATATGACACCGTCGCTTAAATAGCAGATACTTATAAACAGAGGTTACGGAAACAATACAGTGTCGCGAGTTCAATGGTTGTTTTTCCCATCTCAAAAATGCCCAACGCGCTCAAAGATGTTTTTTACTTGCTTGTTGATCCAAAATTGAGATTTCAACTTCAACTAAGTATCTTAGAGCAGTATACCAAAAGTGCTAGTCAAATGTCCGCGCACTGTACTTGTTTTGTGGTTAGTTTTAATCGTCAGCCATAACTGTTTACAGAAGCAATAATAATTTAATTCTGGTTAGGATCGTAGAGGGATCACAGTACAAAATTAATGTTGGAATGGAAATCTTGTTTACTTACATAAAGCGCTTGTTTGATTGTTATTTGATTTTAAATCGGAGATGGCGATGTTTTGTTCTGCTAACTGTTATTTGAATAAGTAGTTCGTTAGTCATTTTGTTGAATGAAAGATGTAAAACAAAGAAATCAAGGAATGTAACATAAGCTAAGCTTAACTATTACTTAGGACGAATGTGAGTGCCTACTAAAACCTATTATGGTTTTCAGGCACAATATTATGCTAAATATGTAGGCACTTCATTTAGTAAATAAATAAAAAAAAAGACTGAATTTTTGAACCCAATTTTTGGACAAATCAGTGCATTGAGTCTTATCTCCATGATGGATTAAGAGTAAAAACACTGTGGATTACATGTATGAAGGCGGATTTTCAACCGACTTCAAAAAAGGAGGAGGTTCTAAATTCGTCTGTATGTTTTTTTTTTTTTTTTTTTGTATCTTGTTACGCGATTGCTCCGCCATTTGTTGACCGATTTGCAAAATTCTTTTCATGTTTGAAAGGGTATACTCCAGAGGTGGTCCCATATAAATTTTATTCCTGAGGGATTGATAGTTTCCCCGTAAAACTCTTAAACACCTTCCCTCCTAGCCATGTCACAAATAGAAATCGAATCGACAGCTTGACGCCCTGAGTCACACCGCGTGTCGAGTCAAACATTGAAGTCGGTTTTCTTTTTAGTATAAAAACGTAATATTATTGAACCAGGACATTAGCAATTGACAGTTCCGTCAAGAGTAGAACCATAAACTATAGTAGAGTTCACGAACATTACAAACTGTTTGATTTACACATTACATAAATCCTTATATCTAACACTCCAAGCACGTTATTTCTGAAAGTTTAACGGGAACTTTATTTGCAAAATACACAAATGTCGACTAATAAATAAAGCATTGTAAGCATTGGGTGCAATGTTCTTTTTCTACTTCAATTGAATATTATTGTAGTTTTTTTTTCTTATTTAGTGTTAGAGTCACTAGGTGCATCTAATTACTAACATAAAACAAACCACACAAAATTATCTAATAAAGTGCCTACATGTTTGCAAGTAGCAACACAGCGGTGATGTCATCTAGGGGAGCAGATGACGTCATCTCCCTAAGGCTGTGAGGGTAGTGAGTCAATGGGTCACTCCCTCATCTCATTGGAGATACCGTTTATATAAATTTACCCTCTATTGATATTGACTTAGAGTCCATTTTTCAAATTAAATTGAAATATTTTTTAATATAATGGTATGAGAGTTGAAAGCTTAGAGAACAAAAGAGATAGGTAGACCGAATGCAGTGTTTTAATTTATTTGATGTGCATTTAGAAATAACCCCTTTGAAAACTCAACGCTTTACTACAGGAGCTTGCTATAATTGATTGCGCAGGCGTTGATTATACCTACGCATTTAAAAATGTGGTGCAAAGTATAACAATTTTTATTCTTCAGAAGCAACTTTACAAAAAAATCTTGGGTATTAGTTTGCTATGCATCATATGCATGGCTGGTTTGCTATGCATGCATTGCTACATTGCACCGCAAAGATTTGTCCTACTCTCCCACATCCGATATTTTGCCTAGTTTTTCATTAAGCCAAACTGTTAGTAAAATATCAAAATATGTAGGTACACATAAGTACTCTTTAGTATGTAGTCACAACCTAATAAAAGTTACACTGTTGGCAACCCTGCGTTTCAATCAATAGGTTATGGGCCCAGTGTCGGCTTATTTTAGTTAAAAAAAAACTGTTTTTATGTAAAAGTTATTGTTAGAAAGTTGCGGTTCGTCAAATTAGAGAGTTTAGTTTAGTTAGTCTTGTGAGTTTTCACGTACTGACTTGGAAAACTGTGAAAAAATATTGGCTAAGTGCATGCCGGTTCAAAATGGCTGCAAACTACATAGTGAATATTCCCAAGTTGCGTGGCAGAGAAAACTATGATGAATGGGTTTTTGCGGCAGAAAACTTTCTGATTCTGGAGGGCATGATGCGGTGCATCAAGCCAGAAAAGGATGTTGGCGATGCAAAGGTATCGGCCGCGGACGACGCGAAGATGAAAGCAAAATTGGTGCTTACTATAGATCCGTCGTTGTACGTCCATATCAAGACAGTCAAGACTACAAAAGAACTTTGGGAAAAACTCAAATCCCTATTTGATGATTCTGGTTTCACAAGACGGATAAGTCTACTGAGACATCTTATTTCAATACGATTGGAAAACTGCAATTCCATGACATCGTATGTCACGCAAATAATTGAGACTGATCAGAAACTCAGTGGAACAGGATTTGCCCTAAATGACGAGTGGATCGGCTCGCTGCTTCTAGCTGGATTGCCTGAAAAATACTCACCGATGATCATGGCCATTGAGCATTCGGGCATTCAAGTAACAGCGGACGCCATTAAATCCAAGCTTCTCGACATGGAAACCGGAAGTGTCAATGACAGTGAAAATGGCGCGTTTGCTGTGTCTAGAAATTGGCAAAAGAGAAAACAATTATCTATGGCCAAAAATAAAGACAGTGCTGGTGTTTCCAGTTTGCCAAAGACAAGCAGCAATACCAACAGTAAAGTTAAAACTGTCAATGTCAAATGTTACCGATGTAAACAAACCGGACACTACCGAACGCAATGCCCGAACAATTCAAACAATAACAATGAAGACCGAAAACAGACCAATGCATTCTCAGCTGTATTTTTGAACGGAAGCTTTAGTAAAAATGACTGGTACGTAGATTCCGGTGCTAGCGTTCATCTAACCGCTAACACAAATTGGATCACCAGTAGGTTTCGCAAAGTTGAACGGGAAATTGTTGTTGCAAACCAAGAAAAAGTTTCAGTTACATGTGCTGGCGATGTAAAAATTGTAACTTCAGTCAAAGGTACAGAAATCGACATCAACATTGAAGACGTGTTTTGTGTACCGAACTTGACAACTAACCTCATCTCAGTAAGCAAACTGCTTGAGAAAGGAAATAAAGTGATCTTTAGAAAGGATGGTTGTCACATACACAACAGAAATGACGAGTTGGTTGCTACAGCTACTTTGATGAATGGTGTGTATAGACTGAACACGCAAGAAGTTCTGGTTGCAGCGGTGACTACCTCAGGTCACACTTGGCATCGCAGATTAGGCCATGTCAACAGTGATTGTTTAATGAAAACTAAAAATGCAGTAGAAGGAATGAATTTTGATGAGAAAGTTCAGATAAGCAAATCTTCATGCAAGACTTGTTGTGAAGGCAAGCAGTGTCGGCTACCTTTCACGAACATTGGCACTAGGAGTACAGAATTACTAAATGTGGTACATAGTGACCTGTGTGGACCAATGGAGGAAACATCACTGGGAGGTTCGTCCTACTTTCTATTGCTTGTCGATGATTTTAGCAGAACAACCTTTATATATTTCCTAAAGCACAAAAATGAAGCTTTAAAATATTTTAAAGAGTTTAAAGCAATGGCAGAAAATCAAACTAATAGAAAAGTGAAAGTTTTCAGGACCGACAACGGAAAAGAATTCTGTAATTCAGATTTTGACGAGTACCTCAAGAAATGTGGAATAATTCATCAGAAAACCAACCCATACACACCACAACAGAATGGGTTGTGTGAGAGGATGAATAGGACGATTATTGAGAAAGCTAAATGTATGCTGTATGATGCCAAGCTAAGCAAGAAGTTTTGGGCTGAGGCTTGCAATACAGCAGTATACTTACATAATCGTACTGTTTCTTCAGTTCTGAGTGGTAAAACGCCTTATGAGTTGTGGATGGGTGTTAAACCAGATCTAAGCAATCTGAGAATCTTTGGATCTCCGGTCATGGTTCATGTGAACAAAGAGAAAAGGTCCAAATGGGATAAGAAGTCTACTGAATGCATACTGGTTGGATTTCCTGATAACGTTAAAGGATACAGAGTGTATGATCCCATTAAAAGACAGATAACCACGAGCAGAGATGTGATCATTATTGAAAAACAGCAGACCATGGTGGAAATTGTATGTGAAGACTACAAAGAAGGTGTGACCGATGTTAGGTCAGAAGAAAGTAAAATTCTTCAGGATTCAGTGGGGGACGCCACTGATGTGGCTTTACGAGAAGAGTCTATAGAGGATTCGTCTTCAGACCATGTGCTGAGTGAGTACGAGGATTCAGTGGAAACTCCGGTGGTTGTGGAACAGCGAACAAAATCTAAACGAGTACGCCGTGCTCCTGATCGTTATGGTTTTGGTGGTGCTTGTAGTTTAGAGAACAGCACAGGGAATGCCACTGATCTTACACTCAGGCAAGCATTGTCCGGGCCTGAGAGTGACCAATGGCAACAGGCGGTACAGGATGAACTAAAGTGTTTCGAAGAAAATAGTGCTTGGGAAGTGGTAGATGTTCCTAGTGAAGGTACCATTGTAAAGTGTAAGTGGGTTCTGAAAAAAAAGATTGACTCTGACAGTAAAGTGCGTTTCCGTACTAGACTAGTGGCGAAAGGTTTTACGCAGCAACCAGGTGTAGATTTTGATGAGACATTTTCACCAGTGGTCAGGCACAGTACCTTGCGGTTACTCTTTGCTTTGTCAGTGAAACTTGGACTTGATATCATACATTTAGATGTGATTACAGCATTCTTGAATGGCGACCTCAATGAAAACATTTACATGCAAATGCCTGAAGGTTTTAATTGTTCAGATACAAGTAAAGTTTTGAAGCTAAGGAAAGCGATCTATGGTTTGAGGCAGTCATCAAGAATGTGGTACAAAAAGGTTGATGTTTGTCTAACTGAGAATGGATATTTAAAGTCAAAGTATGAACCTTGTTTATATGTAAAAAATGAAGGTAAAAGTAAGACAATAATAGCATTATATGTGGATGATTTTTTTGTTTTTTCAAACAATGTTGATGAAACTGATAGATTGAAATCTGTATTAAACTCTCAGTTCAAAATTAAAGATTTGGGCCAAGCAAGGCAATGTCTTGGCATGTCTGTCTGTTATGATAAGGAGAATAGAGTTCTAACTTTAGATCAGAGTAACTATATTGATCAATTGTTATTAAAATTTAATTTAGTTGATTGTAAAACTATAGTAACACCGATGGAAAGTGGATTGAAGTTAGAAAAGGATAAAAATTGTGATAAAAGTTTGCCTTATCAGCAATTAATTGGCTGTTTAATGTATCTAGCTATACTTACACGTCCCGATATTGCATTTTCAGTCAGGTACTTAAGTCAATTTAATAATTGCTATAACAAGGAGCACTGGACACATGCTAAGCGCATCTTAAGATATCTGAAGCATACCAGAGACTATTGTATAAAATATTGTGGGTCAGGTAATAAAGAAATAATTGGGTATGTTGATGCAGACTGGGGTAGCGATCCTTCAGATCGAAGATCTTGTACAGGATATTGTTTTAATCTGTCTGGGGGTGTCATTTCTTGGGGGAGTAAAAAGCAAAATAATGTTGCTTTATCTAGCACTGAAGCAGAATACATAGGTATTTCTGAAAGCTGTAAAGAGGCTATTTACTTAAGAAATTTGCAGAAAGAAATTACAGGTGTTTCTCATTGTATTATAATTTTTAATGATAATCAAAGTGCCCATAAGTTACTGCATAACCCTGTTTTTCACAATAGGTCAAAACATGTAGATATTAGGTACCATTTTGGCAGAGAATGTATTAGTAATAATATAGTTAAAGTTGAATACCTACCAACAGCTGATATGGCTGCAGATGTGCTTACAAAATCGTTGAGCTATGTAAAGCATTTTAAATTCTTGAGTTTGATGGGAGTTCAACAAAATATCTGTTAATATTTGTAAAAATGTCTTATAGAAATTATCTATGCTTGTTATTTTGATATAGTGGGGGATGTTAGTAAAATATCAAAATATGTAGGTACACATAAGTACTCTTTAGTATGTAGTCACAACCTAATAAAAGTTACACTGTTGGCAACCCTGCGTTTCAATCAATACAAACTATACCTATTATGGTACGTAGAGGCAGGAACTTATTCTTCCTTGGTAGATAGGTTTATGGACCTATAGAAAAAATGCAGGAGATAGCTTAGAAACTACACGTAGCGTAAGAGCCGTCTTGGTCGAATGGGGTTGTGCGTTGACTTTAAATTCGAAGGTCGTGGGTTCGAATGCCGGCCGTGCATCAATGGATTTTTCGTTTCGAAAAATTTATATGCGCTTTAACACGAGCTCATACCGGTGAAGGAAAACATCGTGAGGAACCCCGCAGCTTAGTCAGCTCCACACGTATTGACGTCGTCTTTCCTGTGGGCCAGGCTGATTAAGCTGAGAGGATGGTTTAGGTGCTTGGCAAGCCTATTCCATCTCAAACAATGTCCCAGGCACTACAGCGTCCCGTTAAGTGTAGGCATAGGTTGCTTTCTGACGCTGTATAAATCATCTAATATAGATGCAAAGGCCTAAATTTACTCGTAGCTTTTGGCTTCCATTTTGGCTTCCAGAGCAGAAATTCTTCTGAAAAATACGTCTCCAAATCTTGTTTCTAAGGTAAATTCTTATCTTTTCGCAAGAGGATCGGAGTAAGCTCGCAGCTCGCATGCAAATATTGAACATCATCTGATGTTATGAAAGATTCGAATGAGCAGCTTTGTGTGGCTTAGCGAGAGAGGCTGGTGAGTAATGAATGAATTTTTTTATACAGATACTAGCTGCGTCCTGTGGTATACACGGGTAAAATCCCAACCAATTTTTTTTTATTTAATCTTTACTTAGATTACTTACATAAAGAGCTAACCAAATCCACGAAGATTTGTCCGGAATGCTTAAACTATATGAAATTTGGGACTTGAAAAAAAGTTATACTCGGGCTACTAATACTTACTAGTACTTAATAGTAATACTTTCTTTTAATCAATTAATTACTTAAATAAATAAAAAAAAAAAAATTAATTGTTATGGTGGCAACTATAACATTAAGCAGAGTAGCTAATTCAGTCCAATTTTCCTTAAAAATTTAATAAAATTATAGCCACATAGTAAATGTAAAAAATTAAACAATGCTTAAACCACGTACAAACCTGCGATTAAGCAGATTAGCTAATTTAGTTCGATTGAATACCCTGGATTAACCATCCAGAGTACCTAATTCAGTCCATTTTACCTTAAAATTTCAACAAAATTATAGCCGCATAGTAAATGTAGAAGAAGTAAATAATGCTTAAACCACGTACAAACCTAAGATAACAAAGCACGTACAAAGTTACTAAGAAGAGATTTGCGCGTCCACTCCAACAAACGTTTGGGACAAACTTGTTAGAACTAAAAAGAATTCGCGAAGATGTTAAGAGCCTCGGCCGTGCTTGTGAACCCGGGAGGCGGTATTATAAACCCTACTTGGGCCAGCAAGCTTCAAGACTAAGCGCTGATTGTGAATTATTGATTTTGACATCTGAGCATAAGCACTTCTTTCATCAATGACACCAACAGTACGTTATGATAACAATGGCTTCTTTGACGATTTGAGACGGCATCATTCTTCTTATCACTTTCATATTTGTATTAACGCCGTCCCGTCATTATTACAAGAATTATGTGATCATTCCTCTTAGTTACTTAGCTCTCACTCTGAAAACAACCTGAGCTGAGACCAACACTAGAGTCTACACCACGAAAGGAGCTGAAGATTGTAGAACTTACGAAAAGACTAATGCCCTTACTAATAAACGTGGTGTAAAGTTATTCCTCGGAATAAAATAGAAATAACCATACATTTTGGCAATTTACACTCAAAAATAACTTTATACCACGTTTATTAGAATTTTAATGAAATATTTTTAGGTGGTTTTTACATCTATATTAGATGATTTATACAGCGTTAGGAGGCAACCTATGCCTACACTTAACTTATGTAGGTACCTTTTATTTGCCAAAGCACTGTAAATACTAAAAAGTAAGTAAGTAAGTTCGTTTGAGTCAGTGGCCAACTCTGGTGACGGAGTTTTTAGGCCGCCTTAAGGCCTTCGTCATGGCTTGACGTCTTAAATAGCCGGGACCGACAATTTAAGGTGTCCTCCGAAGCACGGAAGTGCTCAGATGAAAATGCCACTGACGGCCATCCTCTTACAGACCGTTTCGAACGTTGCTTAACTTCGACAATCTATCAAGAACGACTAAGCAAGCACGACCACGAGCGCTTCACTGTAAACCTAGCGTGTCTAGACTTTCGCGGCGCAGATTCAACAGGGTTTTTAAAACGCGCGCCGTAGTCTGCGACAGAGCCACTCGATTTAATTTACATCCCCACCAATTGTTCCCAACTTCAGAGTTCGTCGAACGACGGCCGGCGCCGTCTCTGATTTATTTTCCCTCAACAACCCCTAAGACACATTTACACAGAAAACTGAATCAATTATTCCTAGGATAAGTTCAGTGCCTCTAGTAAAAAAGGGGTTAAGTCGAGTTAATCCCTTTTGTTTTTATTGCATCATTGGCATCTACTCATCGAGTTACATTCTGTAGGCCAACCATCTACTACCAGTATTACCTATTTTTATATTACCTATTATTATCTAAGTGAGCCGTGTTGGTCAAATGGGGTTGTGCCTCGACTTTCAATCCGAAGGTCGTGCGTTCGAATCCTGGCCGTGCATCAATGGATTTTTCGTTTCGTAAAATTTATATGCGCTATAATACGAGCTCTTAACAGTGAAGGAAAACATCATCGAAAAACCCGCAGCTTAGTCAGCTCCACACGACGTTGTCTTTCCTGTGGGCCAGGCTTATTAAGCTGAGAGGATGGTTTAGGTGCTGGGCAAGCCTATTCCATCTCAAACAATGTCCCAGGCACTACAGCGTCCCGTTAAGTGTAGGCATGGATTGCCTCCTGACGCTGTATAAATCATCTAGTATAGATGTAAAGGCCTAAGTTATTATCTAAGTAATTATGTTTACGCGATATTGCAAATCGCAATTAGTACCTAATTTATATTATGCAAACTGCCTTTACTTCCATTAAGTCTTTTATGCTTTTTGTCACTTAAATGGTTGTATGGAAGAGATCGCTTTCAGCGATAAGGCCGGCAGTTGTCTACCTATAAGTAAAGTATATTTTTTTTCGTGTACTTAAGTATGTCTTTTACGTGTGGTATGCAATGAAGAATTATCTATCTATCTATCTATCTATCATTGTAACTTTGTCGACGAATGAAATTGAAAAACGTCCTATCAAATTATGTACCTGCCTACACATAAAATCGTTTCTTAGGACGTTTCATAAAACTCACCTCGCAGGTTGGATATTATATTAACCTAAAGTTAAATTATTATTATTATTTACCTGGATCAGTTGAGCTATCTATAGATCGTTTCTAAATCCTTAGATAGCTTGACTAAGCCTGTTGTATTTTGTAAATATATGTAAATATGTAGTAGCTTAGTTTCTGTAAATAAAGTTACCTAAAGTTTAAAGTACGAAACACCTAAAATTTTGGTCCAAAACGCATATGATCGGGTCTTACCATTGAGCTATGTTGAGTACTACGACATTATACTCGTAACTCAATGGGTATTACCTATGCTTACTTCATTTAGTAAGTAGGTTATGCCTAACTACCCTTTGTTCCGTCCTACGCATTCCAACGATTTCCCAGCAACTTAAATCATCAACCATTAGACGTAGTCGTCTAATGGTCGATGATTTAAGTTGCTGGTAGACCAGAGATGCTCAACTACTAAGACAGCATTTCTGGGGGGTTACTATGAACTCCTATTGCCTGGCAGTTTTCGAACTAAATGTCAATTTCGAATAAACCGGTTCACTAAAGAAACTTCGCAACTTATCATGTTCTCTCGCTTGCACACTAGTACAGTCACAATGTGTAAGCGAGAGAGCATGATAAACGCCGCAATTTCAGATTTGTTTCTTTATGTCAGAATTGACAAGCAGTTCAAAAACTGCCTGGCAATAAGAGTTCATGCTAAGCCACCTGGTCTACCATTCCATAATTGCTGTAGTCTATCTTCCGTTGTAGCTCTGGATTTGGTAACTTCTCACAGGAAACTCAAATACTATTTGACCCTTAACGGCCTTACTAATCAAAGTCAAAAGTCAAAAAGCATTTATTCAGTAGGACCGCTGGGATAACTTTGAAAAAGACGTGATAAACGTGGTATAAAGTTATTTTAGTGTAAACTGTCAAAATGTATGGCTTTTCCTATTTTATTCCAAGGAATAACTTTATACCACGTTTAAGGCCCATAGTGTACTAAAAACCTTTGCTTCTTTAAAAACAGAGTCTCTAAAACCAGCTTTTCTCTTAAATGCACTCCTAAAATGGATTTGACTTCCTTAATATCAGTTAACTTAGTTGTATTTGGATTTCAGACACATTGTTTATGAATCTGCTCTTCAATTCGTTTGATACTTAAAGCTTCGGTAATTATTATTATTGAAGCGCCGGCATGTCGTCTGACTACCCCCCTTAGACATCTTCAAAGAATCTGGAATAAGTAACATAAAAAAAGATCTGAGAATGAGAGATCTACCGCACCTTGGGGACACAGTCGTGAACCTGTTTACGTTATGTCGTAGAACCTAAAAAGTTCGAAAACATGTGTCAAGTGACGAGGAGCCTCTTAGAGTCTCTCTCCACTTAAAATCCTTTCACCACACCGGTTTGAAAGAACTGGTGACACGATAAGAAGAAGAAGAAGCTTCGGTATTGACTTCGAAGAGATCGTAGAGATAATGCTGCCCACTATTACTAACATTCTTACAACGCAATTAATCAAAATAGTATTTTGATTTTAAAATAATAATTTTCTGCAAGATATGGGCATTTTCCAAAAATAAGCTTAGTTAATTTGGATGGATGAATGAGCCTCTGACTACCCTCTTAGACATCTTTATGATCTGAAGGAATGTTTATCGAGCCTTAGGAATACAGCCGTGAACCAGTTTTCTTTAAATAAAAAAGAATTTTTTTTTTTTTTTTGGCGATATTTCGCCAATTTTATTTAATCTTGATACGTCATGACTACGGACTGTTTTTCCTCTCGATCTCAAGTTATTGACGACCTCTGTGCCGCAGCGGGCGAAGGTCTGCCTGCGACGCAGAAGGTTGCGGGTTCGATCCCCGCCGCGGGACAAATGTTTGTATGACCTACAGGTATTTGTCTCGGATCTGGGTGTTTCTATGTATAATATGTATGTATTTACAAACGAAAAGTATAAAGTAGTATATCAGTAAAGTTATCTGGTTCCCATAGTACAAGCTTTGCTTAGTTTGGGGCTAGATGATGCTGTGTGAAAATGTCCAGCATTATTATTATTTTTATTATTGATTTAGCAGATTATCAAAAAAAAACTAAAAATTTGGAGGCGAATTCGGACCTAGGTACGTTTTGAATTATTTTATTTATTTTAATACTTACTTTATTGCACAAAATTACAACAATATTGCACAATTGACGAGCATTATCCCATTATTGTTGATTTATAAACTGTAAAGTTGATTTATTGAATTAATCTCCTTGACAACAGATCTATCGAGATATTTTATTTTCTGGTTAGTAATGAGGCAAGACCACACTGTTGGGTAAAGATGTCCCGCCATCTCTTCTTTGGTCTGCCAGATTGGATGAGAAAGGCTAGAGAGAGGGACACTTGGCAGAAATTGGGGGAGGCCTACGCCGCTGAGGCGACTTCATATTAGAATAGTTAAATAACAGTGTAGAAAATAAGTATTATAATAGTTTAAGTTTAAGTAAATTACCTATTTATAAATTGAATGTTTAAAGTATTTTTTATGGTATGTAGAATAAAGGCTTTTTTATTTATTTAATGAGGCAAGAATACCATCGCCTACAATTTTATAATAGCAAGCACCGATGGAAAATTTGCATCGAGTTACAAAAATTTCAACCTAAATGGTTTGTAACTCTGTCCAAATGTGGCTTCATAGAATTCTCTTTATTTTTGTGATAATAACGAAAAGTATTCCCATACATTTCCATTCCATTATGTTCTCAGAATACCTAACTGTATTTTAACGAGTAACGCCCTCAATCCTCAACTCCTGCACGCAATAAATTCCAAACAAAGAATTAGTTCAAAGTTTCGTTCGAGTTCAAAAAATAAGCCATAAAATTCACCAAACGAAATACAGTACCTTCTTACAGATAAGTACTTAAATGTCATTATGCTACTCCTCTTTCTTGGTAACTTTATCAGTTCAACAACTTTTTTTATTTATTCAAATAAAATTAAAAGATTTGTTTCACCATAACAAATTAAAATGTAAGTTACCTATTACAAAAGTAATTATCAACAGTTATCCATACCTAGTGCCTTCTTAGGTCCATTAAGTAGGTACAAACTATAGCCTATAGGACTAGGTACCTACCCACTTGTATTATAGGTAGGTTACAATCAAGAATAGTCATATTTTTTTTGCTATCATCATAATCAGACGTGCCTACGTCAAACTCATCCTTTGATTATGTTTTTCCTTTGTATAAGTAGTCCAAGTGCAATTTCGAGTCTGTCATCTGTGACAATAAAAAAAAACAATATGAAGAACTCTCTATCTAAGTCTAAAGTTACCAATTTAAAGTAACGGACACGCCTAATTCCTTTTTTCATTTGAAAATAATCTCGAATGTTCCTAGTACGTCGTTAATGTCAAACTATTAATTAGATGACATCACGACGTTCCAAGACTCCTTTGTTCGAAATTCAAAAACAGATTTAAAATCTGACAGATATGGTGTAAATCTCCGAATGGTGACAGCTGTGGAGAACTGAATATTATTACTTGCCAGAACGAAATCAAAGAGTATGGAAAGCTCTGTTAGATAGAGATTGTATCAGTACCTACAGATAAGATGAGTGGGATGGAAAATAATAGGCTACTAAAAGGCTTTTAAATATGGCTAGAATTCAACTGCCGCTCTGCTCGCGTGGTAGTATCAACATTACCTAAGTATATTTTATTTATCTAATAGGATAATAAAATAAATATGGCTAGAACTCTTATATTTTGTATATTTTTATTATCCTGAAGGCAATAATGATCTATGAAAATCACATTTCGTATAAGTATCTTAAAAACTAGGTACCAATGCCTATAACCTAAATAAACTTAGTGTTTTTTTTCTTAATTTTTAAAGTACATAAATAAACATTAGAATACATTCTTTTTTTTAACTTTGCGTCTGAATTTCTATTTAAAAGCAAGAATGGGCCCAAACTTGACGCTGCTTATTATAAAAACGTAAAACCTTGGTTGGACCCCATGTTAACACATGTCAAAACAAAACTGTTACCACAAAAAGTTTTTTTAGCTATACTTGGTCTAAACTCGGCTCATTTTCTTTTAATAAACCCCGTTGTGTTTTTCATATTTAAATAAGTATGTCTAATCTTTAGCCGCAATGGCAAAAGCTTTCAAAGCTCTATGATTTGGTACCAAACTTTATTTTCCAATTCCTTTGTCTGCACTGACATTGCTTGTACAAAGTTACTGTTACGTCATTGCCCAAATGAGAAACAACTTTACATTATATTCTGTGGTAAAAGATGGTGTAGAATGATGAAATGGTTTCGCAGCCATGTTTGTACAGTCAAAAGTATAGTCGAGGAGATGAGCGTCAAAATGCAACTAATTTCGTTAACATCATAACCCTGTGGCCAAGCACGTAGAGCCCTGGATGCTATCCTAATGTATTTTAGTGAATATCTCTGCAACTAGACCGTCACAAATAAAAAGAAGCACACCAGGCTGCGTCACCTAAGAGTCACTAAACATTAGGATAGCATCCAGATCTCTACGTGCTTGGCCACAGGGTTCTGATGTTAACCTAATTTCGAAAGGTAGATTTTTTGTAAGTATTACCCGTATTACTTACATTCGCGTCATTGCGATAGAAACAGCCTGGCGCCCGTCGCTCATTTTATAAGAACCATGTAAACATAGTAATTGTTGATTAGCGTATTTCGTGACAGTTAGGCAATACTAATAGAATAATTCTTATCATAGACAGCCCTAAAAAAATATAATGCTAAAGT
The DNA here is from genome assembly GCA_951394285.1 of Epirrhoe tristata. Classification (NCBI taxonomy): domain Eukaryota; kingdom Metazoa; phylum Arthropoda; class Insecta; order Lepidoptera; family Geometridae; genus Epirrhoe; species Epirrhoe tristata. Next base: position 7,359,263 of record OX596145.1, read on the forward strand.
TGTAAATAACACAGTTTTGGAAAAGAAAAAGGACATAACCAAAACATAATCATAAAAGATCTGAGGGGTCATTCCCGATCGTGTTTTCATTGGTTTGATGAATATTCCGATGTTTTTTACTGTGAGCTACATTGTATTCGGTCTCTTCTATCTTTCTAACTATGAATTCTGACTTCAAGGACCAATTTTTCGCAAAAATATTTGGTCCTAGGTTAGGAACGTGTTTTAACGTTGATTTTATCGACTGAATACGATGTAGCTCGTAGTAAGCATCCGAATATTTATCAAACGAACGCGAATAACCCCACTGGTATTTTATTTGTCGTTCAACTCTCGGACTACAATCTGTGGTCTTGATGAATACTGATCTCAAGACGGTGCTGATTCAAAAAGAAATACAAATCGTTGATGTCCAATCATTAAGTGAAATGTTGATGATGTTAGCAGCTTCTTCAATCAGAGCTATTGTTCAAAAAAAAACTTAGGCCTTTACATCTTTAATAGATGATTTATACAGCGTCAGGAGGCAACCTATGCCTACACTTAACGGAGCGCTGCAGTACCTGGGACATTGTTTGAGATGGAATAGGCTTGCCCAGCACCTAAGCCATCCTCTCAGCTTAATCAGCCTGGCCCACAGGAAAGACGACGTCAATGCGTGTGGAGCTGACGAAGCTGCGGGTTTCCTCACGATGTTTTCCTTCACCGTTAAGAGCGCATATAAATTTTACGAAACGAATAATTCATTGATGCACGGCTGGGAACCCACGACCTTCGGATTGAAAGTCGAGGTACAACTCCATTCGACCAACACGGCTCACTACTATTGCTATTGTTCAATGTATCGACATTCATCATTGTAATATACCTAGATGGTAAGTTTTCTAAGTGAGTAAGGTACACCAAGTTACTATTTTTTTGACTTAGCTACGTCATTTTATTTTATTTACTAGTTATTTACTACTAGTACAACTGAATAAGGCCATACCTACCTAATAATTTCATATAAAAATGAGAACAAAAATTAAAACTCAAAATCCAGCAGCACGTATAAAAACGCGCCCAGTACGTACGCTCGACCAGCAGTGCGAGGTCGGTTTTCTCCGGATATATTGATTTTTTCGGAAAATCCTTTTGGATTTGGTTGTATGTTGGGATGCTGTACCTACCCCTTCCGGCTTCGGTAGACGTCTTTTTACAACCTGTATTAAAATGGACCAAATTCAAAGAGCATTTTCTCATCAATTCCAAAAAATCCTATTGTAGTGATAAATCCTCTGTTTTGTCGCTGTTAATTCGTTTGCCTCTTCTCATTAAAGCACCCCGTAATCAGGGCTAAATTGTAAATTATAAGTGGAAGTAATTACAACCAGCGATGTCTTTAGCAATGTCTCGTTCTGATGGGTCCCGGGGCGGAACAAACGGCTGTATTGAGGATAAATTGTGGGCAAGTCTGGGTAAAGAGGGATAACGGATTATAAAGAGGGTAATCTATAATATAAAAATGAATCGCAAAATGTGTTGGTAAGCGCATAACTCAACAACGCCTGGACCGATTTCATTAAATTTTTGTTTGTTGTGTTTGTTATTGTCAGGAGAAGGATCTTATGACAGAAAAAAATCTATATTTTAATCATGGAGGGCGTGAAATAAGCGTTGAAAGTTTGTATGGGGAGTTGGTAGTTCCAGTTAAATGCAATAGATGGCATTGCTAATAGTATGTTATTTCGCTGACGAAGTCGCGGGTACCAGCTAGTTGGAAATAAATAAGTACCTAGAAGAGATTGGAAATAAAAAAAAAACTTAGACCTTTACATCTTTAATAGATGATTTATACAGCGTCAGGAGGCAACCTGTGCCTACACTTAACGGGACGCTGCAGTGCCTGGGACATTGTTTTGAGATGGAATAGGCTTGCCCATCACCTAAACCATCCTCTCAGCTTAATCAGCCTGGTCCACAGGAAAGACAACTTCAATACGTGTGGAGCTAACTAAGCTGCGGTGATTAGAAATAATAATAATAATGCTGGACTTTTCACACTGTCATCTAGCCCCAAAGTAAGCAGAGCTTATTATGGAGCTGATATGGAGCTTAAGATCCTTTGAAAGTAGTTCTAAGGTGGCAGTAGAGCTTGTAGCTCTACCTACAAGCTCTACTGCCACATTTGTACCTTTATGCTCACAGTTAAATCAAATACTTTTGGCTAATGACCACGTTTGGAGAAATAAAGTTAGCATTCCATACGAAAAATTACAAGACATTGTCACCTTTTCTTTGGTACTAAAAAAGTTTGTTTAGAGCGCATATAAAATTTCCGAATCGAAAATCTATCCGTTTTCTATAGGGCCTTTTCTGTATCTGGTAATTTTTCTAGTTGGCTTTTTTTAAACTTGGACGTTTTTCCGATTGGATGAATATATTAAGGGAAGTCTGAAAGTAGCGCCGGTGACTGAAAAGTTGAAGAGCAATAGGTTAGCGTGGTATGGGCATGTAATGCGGAGAGATGAAAGTCACGTAACTAAGAGGATGATGGATGTGGGTGGATATGTGAGTAGACTTAGACCAAAGAAAAGATGGATTGTGTGAAAGAAGATATGGGTAAGAAAAAAAAAATACGGAGATGAAGAGTGATAGGGGAGAGTGGAAGAAGAGAACATGTTGTGCCAACTGCCAACCCCGCATAAGCGGGATAAGGGCAAGCAAATGATGATGACGTTTTTCCGATGGGGCGATTCCATAGTTGGGTATTATTGAGTTCCTGCGCACATACTCGCAAGTTCTACATCGTTTAGTTCATGCTATGCCTATCTGAGGAGCAGGAAATACTTGCTAACAAAAAAATAATTCAAAATAGTTCTACAATTTTAACAGGGAAAGTCAGATTAGAGGTTCAACATGGCCCCGGTAATACCTAGTCCACCCCTGCCACTAACTGCTAAGCAAGCTGCGTAGCGGTGTCAAGCACAGGAATAGCACGCTCCAACCGAGGTGTTTCCAATTACTGAGCTGCGACAAGATTTACAATCTCATTCATTTAAAAATCATCCCATTGACATAAGGAGATATATTTAAGTGCATGTGTGCATCATGTTGTTGCATTAAGTCAAATATGAAGAATGGTGGGGATGTCGTACCAAAACTATTATTACTTACCCACATTTAGTCGAGTAATTAAGAGATGCGTAAACACTTTTAAAACTCAACTTAGCTGTTTATTTTTTTAATAGGAGCTTTTATGTTTTAGTAGCTACTGCGCGCGGTTTCACCCGCGTGGTACCTACCAACATTTTGAATAGCATAGGCTATTCATATAGATATAGATGCTATTCCAGGTCACCTACCAGGTCATCTACGCCTATTCCAAGTTTCATCTAAATCGGTTCACTGGTTTAGGCGTGATTGAAACACAAACATACAAACATCCAAATATCCAAACAACAAACTCACAAACTTTCAGCTTTATTATATTAGTGGGATGGGATGTCTTTTAAACTACCCAAAATCGTAGAACATGCATGTGAATCGGGTAATAAATAATTATTAAAATATAAAACCGAAACCCCATTGAATTAGTAGGTACCTATCATTGATAGATACCTACTTACGTCCTTTACAAAAAAACCGAAGCTTGAAACAAAGAAAGGATTGATAGAAGTAATTTTCTAAGAAAGTAGTAAACTAAGTTAGCAATGCATTTTTACGCACACACAAAAATCATATTTCGTCGGTAAGTACTCCTTTGTTTTACGGTTTCTTCATTGCAGCCACTTTACGATTATCAGAGGTTCGGCACTCTTTTACTACTGATATAAGGAGCTAAAGGGTGATTGTCTTACATCAAGCAAGTTGGATAGGTGAAACGTGTTTGCTTACATGAAATTAATAATCGTAGGACCTTTTAGACGCATTAGAGTTACATAAAGCATAAAATCTTATATTATTTAATTTGGAAAAAAAGAAAATATAGAAGGAATGTTTAAGCCGGGAGCTATATTTACTAATTGTAATTAGGTAAAGGTTCACTCGAATATATGCTTCACTCCAGTGAATGCTTCACTTTTCTTTCATTATCTTGTTTCATATTTCCGACATTTCATTTCGAGTGAAAAGTGGACAATGAAAGGCGAAAATGAACAGTCTGATCACAGCCTGAAACCGATAGTATGACACAAAAATCTCACCTCTAGCTCTCTTTATGAAAAACAACACTAAGATCCTGAGATCGCGTGTTTGATGCTAATTAAACGTCTTGATGGCTGGATACGTGATCCGTCTGGGCGAGTAATGTGTTTCTTACGGCGTTTTTATGGTAACACAGAGAACTTTCAGAGCTTTGTTTACTGCGGTTATTCCGAACTAAAGGACTGAACCTAGAAACTGTTGTATTGTATAAATCTTAATTTATTCATATTTACCTACCTGATGGTACTAGAGTTCTTCGGTCACATAGCCAAGAAAGACTGACACAACCTCGAGCAGCTGTTGGTTACAGGCAACATCGATGGCAAACGTCCGAAAGGTAGTCCACTCAGATGTTCGGACCAAATCCGCTCTACGCTGAATGCCAAGCTGTACGATGTGCTCCACGATGCCTAAGACAGTAACAGGTGGCGTGACATAATCAGGAAAAGTATTACGCCATGTTTAGATCACGACCCTCAGCAATGAGGATAACGATGTGAGGAGGAGGAGGAGGAGGACCTACCTGATTCAAAGATGTACGTCGGCGTTACCGTCGTTGTACGTACTACGTATGCCTGAAAAGCATTCACACAAAGCAATTTTTGTCTCGTTTTGCTAAGCAGTCGAAATTCTTCGGTGTAAAAATGCTCATTTACCTTCGTATCTTTCACCTCATACAATAGCATTTTTCATACAAACTTACAAGAGTTGTATTTTTTTTTATATTCAAGAAAAATATTACTTACGAATCAAGATCTGAAGTCAAAAACCTTTTCAGCATGTTTTGAATAATGTCGTCAAATCCAATTTTCACAAAATAAACTTTTCTACAATCCTATTGGCTCCTTGAACCTTTTTGATGTTGCATCAAAAGGAAAACTGATCCTTTTCCGCACCGATACCTGCCATCATTGTTGACCACCTCTGCCATTTTAGGGTTCAACACGAGTTAGATTCAATATAAAGTGTTTTTTCTGTATTAAAGGATTTTTCACTGTAAAGAAGACATTTTTAACGCTACTGTTTTAATGCGACTCTTGATTACTTTACTTACCTATAAAATGTTATTTTTTTACTTTTTTCTTAGTCGATTGCTTTAAAGAGTGCAAAGGAACGCGTTGTAACAGTAATTCTCTCAGCAAACTTCATGAGTCTCCATTTCCCGATGTTCTTATCAAAAACAACCAAGGAACCACCTGGAAGTGATGTGCTGCTCACACTTCGTTTTCTAACTTTACTCCTGTCATTGTACCCCCTCACAACTTTATGAATGGCCCTAATACTTTTCTACGCAATTCTTTTCTAATTCAATCCTGATCCAACTGTTCATTTATTCATCTCAAAGTAATTTAGAGTGAATGGAGTTTTTTTATATAATAGTAAAGAGGGAGTACTCCAGGGAACGTATTGTTGGTCCACCTGTATTTCCTTGAGTTTGTATGAAGACAAGTAAATCTTATTGTGTAGCTCAATGGGCATCCGGTTACGAGGGACCCTCTTTTTGAAAATAATTACAATTTTACTTGCACTAGATACCTGTTGAGTACGCGGATTATAATTATCGTGGTTTAGTATTATTATTATAAACTATGGTTTTATGAACCCGCCATCTAAAAATTGAACTGGAGCGACTTAGATTTTCGAGTTGGTACTAATAAGTTTTTTTTTTTTTCAAACCGAAGTAAAAAGTTATAAAGGAAGCTTTTTGCTAAGTTGTGGTTGAAGTAACACACTAAACTTTTGTAAAATTACCTACTTACATTGTGTTTACATACAAAAACAATCAAAAACTAATAATTAGGTCAAAATTAACGGACTGTAGGTATTGTAAAATCGTGGGGACGGACCAACACAATAAAACTAAAACACATAGTTCAGCTCATTAATGGTCATATTAATGTGACAATATTTCTTTAAAAATTACGCAGGTAGCTGTGAAGCTTTATTTTATTTATTAAGTTCGGTTTTATTTTTTCATTTTATATCTTTGTGACAATACAAAACAAATGCATGTCAAAAATGAAATTACGTGGAATATCTTTACTTTTCTCTAATGGTACTTGAGATACAAAGTTGTATCTCTAGTTCCATAGGTATCGGTTAACAATTACGGGGGAATATCCACATTTTTCTTTAATGGTACTAAGGATACAAAGTTGTGTCACTTGTACCATCAATGGTACAAATCAATGGTACTACTGACACTATTCCGTTCAATTACGTACACTGTGTTTGAAGGCCTAGCAGATGATGATAATACCAACTGAACCGGAATCGATTGTAAAAAAAATAAACGCTGATATTGAAAACTCGATACGGCATGATCGCAAATGATTATGTTCCCCTCGCGCTCACATAATGTAGATTTTTTAAACACATCTGAAGACCCTTCTCTTTTATTCTGACGAAGAGTAGAGAATAGTAGCACCGTACAAAAGCTTCACTCACAGAGCTTCTAAATCACTTAAAATTTTAGTGATTTGGTTCTCAAAATAGCTATGAAATTTTTAAGTATGTGGGTAAAAAAATTACAGGAAAATTGAACATTGGCAAAATTTTGGAGACCACTGAACTGACCATTGCTTATTGAATGAATGACAGAAAAGGTAGGCCTACCATAATTGTACATATGAATATGAGGTAAGTAGGCAGGTGTTTTTGAGACACAGTAAGTACCTAATTTTTTTTACATAGGTGTCTGCCAATACAGACCCCAAATTTCAAAATATGGAACATCTTGTAAAAAAGCGAGCTTTGTTTAAAATGAAGTCTACCATCATCACGATAGAGTTTATTTTACTTTAACAGAAGATCTAAAGTAACACAGCTTTGCGACCCGCTAAGTACATATTTACGACAATCTCGTAAAATACGGATCACTGAAAATTTTTGATATGTAACTTTCCTATTCAAATGTGGGTACCTAGAGTTTTACGAGTTGGTCCATTATAATTTTACTGACGTCATATTTCTTCCTGTCGTTAAGATTATGAACGGTGTATCAAAGGGATTTTTATTAAAAAAATTACGTCTTTTTAATCACTTATCTTTTGTATAGGTACCTTTACAATTACGCACGGTGACACTATAAAATTTTGTGATAATGCCTATTTGAATCGAGGTTGGTGATTTAGTTTTTTATTGCAATGTGTTTTTGGAATGTTATTGTATTGTGCTGAGTAAGGTAAGGTACTTCCTTATTGGGGATAAATTAACTCCAGATACCTTCCTATAGGTACATAAACTTACATCTAAAATAAAGTATTATGATTACGGCATGGAATAGAATATATTAGAATGGAAAAACACTTTATTGTACACAAAATAAACACTACAGGAAATACACGAAAACAAGTAAGTAGGTACAATGGGCGGCCTTATCGCTAAAAGCCATCTCTTCCAGACAACCTTTGGTTTGGAAAAGTAACAGATAAACGGCGGTGTACAAAAAGTTAAAAATACAGAAATACCCCAAAAGCATAATTATGAGTAAGTCAGTAGGTAGGTATACGAATAACATAGATAAAATACCTAATACGTAAACGGCATGGCCTTGTGTCCTAACTGCTGAATAGCTGTAGGTACTTCAAAGTGATCCCAGCGGTCCTACTGAATAAATGCTTTTTGACTTTGTACTTTCACTAAACACATCACATAATTAGGTAAATACTTTTGAATACAGATGTGTGTTTTATCTTCATCATAACGTCATGTCACTAGTTCTTTCGAACCAGTGTAGTGACAGGATTTTAAGCACGCCTCAAAGGCTCCTTTGTGCACTTTTATGAACAATCATTATTAAAATGTTTAGGTATACATTTTCTATCATGACATACTCGGAAGCGTCTTGCCATATGATGTTCATGAGGTTAAGCAAAAATAAACAAATCCTATTTTATTACCAGCTCGAGTTGATACTAAAATTGTTCCAATTTGACGTGACGTGATGTTATAGTGTCAGTTTAAATAAGCGTTTTGTGTGTCTGTTTGTGATTAGGGATTTTATTGAATTATGTAACTATTTTGAGGCAATGCGACACAACTTTTTAAATAAAGTATCTACCTAAGTATAGGCCCAGACCATGTATACTTATTTATTTTTTATATGATTTACCTGTACCTATATTACTTTTTAGGTAAATCAAATAAAAGCTTCAGTGTAGGTATTTTTCCTACGAATGTTATTTTTTTTAATAATAACAACGCAGAAGGAAAATTCCACCAAAGGACACAAGCAAAAGCCAGTGTCAAAGCTGAATAAAATACGCAATGAAAAACATGTGGCCCGACACCGTGTGAACGAGTACCCATCCCAATAAGATAAAAGACACAAAGATGACTTATTTTTTTTAAATAAATAATGTTTGTATGGTAATGAATGGTGCTTTTATATCTACTTAGGCCTTCACAGCTATATTAGATGATTTATACAGCGTCAGGCGGCAATCCATGCCTACACGCTGACGGACGGACGCTATAGAATAGGCTTGCCAAGCACCTAAACCATCCTCTCAGCTTAGTCAGCCTGGCCCACAGGAAAGACGACGTCAATACGTGTGGAGCTGACTAAGCTGCGGGTTTCCTCACGATGTTTTCCTTCACCGTTAAGCTTCGTTATGATTTATATGACCACCAGGAACTACCTACAACCAAAATACCATCTAATTGCAGTATGGCGTAGATGTGTCATTTAAGTATTTCATCATTTACCTAAGTACAGAACTTTGAATGAGTAGTTTCAAGTAACACGGTGAATGGAAAAATTTAAAGGAAAACCAGCAGCTTAGTCACCCACGCACCTATAGGACTTCTAAGTGTTATTTATTACCTATATACCTAGGTAAGTAAGTACATTATTGCAGAATGGGTGTGAGGAAGATTCCTTTCCAACTAATCAAACTGTTCAAACAAATATCCTGACGCTTTGTAAATGATAAACACGTTAATCTTAGTACCGACCGAGTGCGAGTTTTTTACTTGCTCGATCGTGTTGAAAACTACGATATGTATTGGGAAAAAGCAGCGTCATCTATATGTGACAGTTTAACTGAAGAAAACCAATAAGTACTTAGATACTTACAAGTAGGTATAAGATAGAATTTGATACCTATCTAGGGAAAAAAATGGCTCAGGGAACGCGATCGAGTAAGATAGCGCGTCGCCTAGCGTTACTGCACCGCTAAGCACTTTAATCAGCATGGTGCATTGGTGCGTCCAAGGACACTGAAATACTTGCACTTAAAACCACACCACTATGGTAGAAGATAACAATATGTACCTACAGTTCTTCCAACGGATCTATCGGTATAAGATAGAATTTGATACCTATCTAGGGAAAAAAATGGCTCAGGGAACGCGATCGAGTAAGATAGCGCGTCGCCTAGCGTTACTGCACCGCTAAGCACTTTAATCAGCATGGTGCATTGGTGCGTCCAAGGACACTGAAATACTTGCACTTAAAACCACACCACTATGGTAGAAGATAACAATATGTACCTACAGTTCTTCCAACGGATCTATCGGTATAAGATAGAATTTGATACCTATCTAGGGAAAAAAATGGCTCAGGGAACGCGATCGAGTAAGATAGCGCGTCGCCTAGCGTTACTGCACCGCTAAGCACTTTAATCAGCATGGTGCATTGGTGCGTCCAAGGACACTGAAATACTTGCACTTAAAACCACACCACTATGGTAGAAGATAACAATATGTACCTACTAACAGTACAGCATTTGTGAAGTTAGCCGTTTGTCTGCGTAGAACACTATTTGGTATGAAAAAGCGTTCACTGCGCAGACAAATGGCTCCGTTGGGCCAACTGTACCTAAGCTGTGTTTACGGTAGCCGGTAGGATCACATAGTTGTGTCATTCAGTTAATGATTTCTCAACGTTAAATTAAATGAGAGGCAACTACAACCGATAAATTAAACTGTCACAGTTATTCTATCTTTATTCTTCTAAGAATTTGATTAAGGCCAGGTCAATAATCCAATACAATGTGGTGTTGTTTTCAAGTTATGCAACCGAGAGTTGAAATTTAAGTAGCCCCGACGGAATCGTTCCAAGAAACGTGCTTTGTAGAAAAACACTGGAAGTTTTTATCGATTCAGACACGATATGGGAACATAATCGGGATGTAGGGCATAGTTTTAGTGGCGTTTTAAGTTCGCTGATTAGTTTAGTTCGTTGAATAGATTGGAATTCTTAGAATAGAAAGTGGTGAACATAAGTTTGGGAATTGTTTTCAGACGGAATGACCTCAAATTGGAACTGAGCGTGGACAAGAGGTGTGTTTTTTGAATTATAAGTATTGGGACTTTTACGATTTTTTTAACCCTAACAGCAATGATAATCGTATATAGTTGACAACGTTTGACACGGTGGCTCTTGTATTATATATACATTATCACCCGTCTTTAGTTCCAAAGAAACGTGACCAATAAGTAGCCTAGATAGGCACTTACAAAAAAACGATTGTATTATGCGAAACAAGATTAACGTGTTTACCGGTGTAACCTATATTTTTATACAGTAGGCATCCAATTTCTTTTCACTGCACAAACAACGAGTTAAATTGAATGGGGGATGAGCGCAACTGCGATAATAAGCACCGAGGTTTGTTTGAAACGTATGGGTACCTACAATTGGCTACCGTAGAGTTGTTTTGATGTGCATTGAATCAAACAAATGTAGCTGTACTAAACAATCCACAAAAACCATAACCAATGTGAAAATACCTCGCAATTTTCGGTTTTTCACAGCTGTTCGACATTCGACACGTCGGAAATGTACGAAATAGCGACGTCGAAGGGCCATATTACGCACCATAAATAATACAAAAAGCACAAACCCTTCATTGCCTCTTCCTTTTACGATTCAGAAAGAAATAAAATATGTGCGAGCCAAAACAAAGGGCACAAAACGAAAATGACAGGACCACATGCCTTTAAGCAAGCCGAACAAAAAGAAAACTATAATTTCGTATTATGTAATACTCGGAAGAAGTCGTTTGACGGGACTCGTATGCAAGCTTGGTTTAAAAATAACTCAAGGTTAGCTCGCCAATATGCTGGCAAGGGTTCCTTTGTGATATCAAGGCCCACCGGTTCTGTAGGGTACCTATAAACATCCACATATTTGTGTGAGGAATTTTGTTGACGAAGTTCCCGCGTGGGTAGCATTGAAAAAATTTCTTCGCCGCATCATTTAATCAAGCATGACTTATATGGACATGACATAATTATGGGAAAATAACAACAACAAAATAGGTAAGTAGGTAGGTAAGTACCTATATTGAAAATAAAATAAGTAGGTGAAATATTTGAGAGCTTTAGCTACGTTTTTTTTTTTTAAAGATAAAAATGGCTTTATTTTGCGTCACACACAACAAATACACAATGAAATGAAATTAAAAAAGAGCCAAAATATGCAACACAAAAATGGTCGCCACTCAGCATTTTTGCAATAGTTAGCAATTAATAATCTAAGCGTCCTAAATAAAGTCATAATTAGTATTTATTGATATTATATAATTTACTTACAGAAACTAAGCTACTTCATATTTACAAAATACAACAGGATTAGTCAAGCTATCAAAGGATCGTTAGAAACGATCTATAGATAGCTCAACTGATCCAGGTCACTGTCAGTCGGAAGCGTGCCCACTGGCGGCATTACCACGCTTGATGGCATAATTATAGTATTTTAGGGTACCTAACCTCCCTAACCTACCGAATAAATAACGGAAACGTATGTCCGTGGGTGGAGATGGAGATGGGCAGGCCACCTGATACGAAGAGAAGATAACAGGTGGACTCGAGAAGCAACTCTTTGGAAAGGTCCAACTGGAAAAAGAAGAAGAGGAAGACCACAAGAAGAAGTAGCAGGCAAAAAGTGGTTCGAAAAAGCTCAAGATAGAGATGACTGGAAAGCTTTGGAGGAGGCCTATACCCATCGAGGGGTCCTTGATTAATTAGTTTATCTTAGATTTTAGATTAGGTAATTTTTTTTACTCTCTCATTTTTTTAATTAAGGAATAATAATGGCTTTTTTATTTATTTTATTTATGTCCGTGGGTCTATCACAGCCACAGACAATCACAGCCAATTTGTTACCGACGGATTTACCGGGCCGATTAAGTAAAATATTTAGTAAGTAGGTAGGTATACCACCACTTCATTACCTAGGTAGGTACTATACGAGCTACCCTGGCGGTAGCTCGCGTGGTTTTACCAAAAAATACTTATGCTTTTCCAGACCTACATTTACTCCAAGTTTCATCGAAATCGGGCGTAATTGAAACACAAGCATACTCACAAACTCTCGGATTTATGATTAGAAATAGCAGCTGCGCTCCCGCGGTGTGACCCGTGGTCCCTAGGATAATTTGGTTTTTGTTTCGGGATAAAAAGTAGCCTGACTTTCCCTGGGATACAACCTTTATCCAATCCATGCTGAATCTGTTCAGCGGATTGAGCGTGAAAAGGTTACAAACAGCCAATATTAGTTTTGCAAACCATGTGACATAATCAAAATAAAGAGATTGCTGGTGGTAGGTAGCTTGAGGCTTAGGTACCAGCAAACAGGAAACATAAAAAAAATTCTGGAACCCTCTTCATGCAAGTGCAACTGGTACTTAGGGTAGGTACTTGCTCAGTTATTTTCCATGCAGCTGTCTGTAAATATTCCAGCCTCAATGAATCTATATTTAGCACTATAACCCCTCGTTTACACCAAGCTACAAACATGGTATTATTACATGTTTACACTTTTCTGAGCCGTGTTGGTCGAATGGGTTTGTGCCTCGACTTTCATCCGAAAGTCGTGGGTTCGAATCCCGGCCGTGCATCAATGAATTTTTCTTTTCGTAAAATTTAAATGCACTTTAACACGGTGAAAGAAAACTTCGTGAGCCCACAGCTTAGTAAGCTCCACACGTCACATATTGACGTTGTCCTGTGGGCCAGGCTGATTAAGCTGAGAGGATGGTTTAGGTGCTGGGCAAGCCTATTGCATCTCAAACAATGTCCCAGGCACTACAGCGACCCATTAAATGTAGACACGGAAAGTCTCCTGATGCTGTATAAATCATCTAATATACTTATAGGGTCTTTCATTTTATACTAACTTAATTCAGGAATTGGGTTAAAAAAAGATTTATTTATGTAAAGATTTTTTTTTGTTTTGTTATGAAAATCCCGATAAAATCGATAAAGACTATCCTTTCAATTGATTGTTGCTTCTTGTATAACTTAGCCCATTCGTGATGTAGCTGCGCTGCGATTGGTGGATCGCCTGTTCTCCTTGAAAACCATTATATTATAAAAAATCAATAAATGATAATTTTTGAAGTGAAAACTTAAATGGGCTTAGGAATTAAATTGATACGGTCAAGTCTATTTACAACCCAAAAATGAGGCCTTAATTTTTTTTTTTTTTTTTTTTTTCATTTTAAGTTTAAAATGAAAGACCCTATAGAATGTAGGTAAAGGATATAAGTAATGATTTGTGGGTTGGAAAGGATATAAGGCCTTACACATTTTCTCATTTTATGTTCATAGAGCAAGTTAGGTAGGTATACCTACCTAAGTACTTTTTTTTAAAGGTTACTTACGTCCTAATCTTGCAGAGAACTTGTCCAAATTGTAGATTGTAGGTATAAAGATAAAAATGGTGTTTTGAAGTTCCAAGGCTACAACATGTTTGTTAGTGTAAATGTGGGTTATGAACATCTATGTAAGGGTGCGTTGCATAAAACTGCTGCGTAGTACATTCTGAGACCTTGAACAACCCTAAAGCAGGTGCATCCAAGCATGCACCTGCCTAGTTATACGCTGACCTATAAAAGCAATAATTAAATAATTTATTCCTCAGCAATTATAGATGTGGGTCAAAAAGGGAAGACTTAGAGTTCCGCTTGTTACTTTAAAATTGTTCACAAGCCTCAAGGCATTGTAGGTATACTAAGCACAACGGATCTTTAGCTCTCTGAAGCTAGGTGCAAGACGATTGCGCAGGTTTGGTAGAGTAAGCGAGATAGCACGATTTTAGACGTCATCAAAAATGGGTTCTGCGCAGCTATTTCAGAGAGCTAAAGAACGATTTTGCGTATTGTACCATTGTACCTAGGTGAGCAACAGTCTTTATTATTTTTTAATTTCTTGCTAGCATCATTTCTTTCTGCCTTACCTACCTACCTATTGTAAGTAGATAGTAGTTTGGAAGGTAGGTAGGTACGTAGGTAGGTAATATTCCTCTTCAGTCAGTATGCGTTACTCATTTACCTACTCTCGTTTACAGTTCGCCCAACGGATCTAGGCATTCGTGAAGTTAGCCGTTTCGATGCGCAGAACACAATTTTGTATGAAGAAGCGGTCACTGAGCAGACAAACGGCTAACTTCACGAATGCCTAGATCCGTTGAACGAAGTGTATGTTTTGTTATAGATGCCTAGGTAGGTAGGTACTTACCTGTCCTATAAAATCTATACAAGCGCGTCCCTGAAGCCTTATCTGTGGTAGGTAGGGTAGGTAGGTACTCAACTCACACTCAGCCAACACTCAGGTACGGAAAATTAGAAACCTTGAAAATGTACCTACCTAGGTATCTAAAGTTTTGTCATTGAACAGTGTTTTATTTATGCGGAACCACACAACCTTCGGTCGGAGGCTAAACAAAGGGTGCTAAGTAGGTAGGTACCTACTAGCTCGTCTACTTACCTACGTATTTTTTCTTACGCTCTACCGCGTGGCTTCAACGGAAATGGGATGTTTATGTAAAGTTTTTGAACAACGTTTTTAGCATTTTACACTTGCCGTTACAAATGCAAAGCATTGTATCCATCATAAGTAAGTAGGTATACTAAACACAACGGATCTTGAGCTCTCTGAAGTTAGGTGCAATAGACGATTGCGCAGGTTTGGTAGAGTAAGCGAGTAGCACGATTTTAGGCGTCATCAAAAATGGGTTCTGCGCAGCTCACGGGCGCAGCTACTTCAGAGTCCTAATGCGTATTGTACCTATTATGTACTTACTTACTAAAATGTTATTTTTAAAAGGTTTTTTAAGTGAGACATTTGAGAAAATACCTACTTACCTAAGTTACCTAAACTTCTAAACTAATAAGCTTTAGGTTAGGGAGTCCTATCAACTTTTGATACTGACTGTACCTACTTGTGGGTTTTAATTAGGTGTAGGTGTAGTTCCAGAAAAATCAAAATTCAATTAGGTAAGTAGCTAGGCAGGTTTAAAAATAAATCTGAATGAAGCTTTAGGTAGGTGGTACCTACCAACTACGCTACGCATGCGAAGTTAAAGCTCCATTCAATAATTTCCTAAGGTCACACAGACAGATGGCCCAAAATAAAATAGAAAAGTATGAAAAGCTCCAGAAACTAGTTTGTATTGCGTCGCAATTACACCTTGATTCGCTCCACTACCATTTCACTCCTTAAACCAAGGCAGTAGTGGTCAAAATCATCACAAAGAGTACACGTGTTATTTAAGTTCCCCTCAGAATGCACTCCACCTGGTAGGAACAAAATTGGGTCACACATTGCGTAGGTACCTATCCTGAATTCTCTTTATACTGGACCGGTTCTGGCACATAGGCACAAGAGTTTCTTTTCATAGTTTTATCCCCTTCGAACACGTGCGCATGAGAATCGCTCGATTCTGCGATGAATGGTTTCGGCTGTGTTTCTCGAGATTTGTACCTATTGTACGTAGAGGGGTGCTAAGCTTTTATTTAGTGGACGCTTAGATTATCCGCTTCGGTGCTTAGATAAAAGAGTTTCACGTCATGAGAATATTATTATGTTGGTAGGTAGGTAAGTAGGTATACCTAGAGAGTACCTTATCTACCTACGTGGGTAAATTAAATTAAATATCGTAGGTATTGGCCGAATGGGGTTGCCTCGACTTTCAATCCGAAGGTCGTGGTTCGAATCCCGGCGGTGTGGTGCAGCGGTGCATTCAATGGATTTTGCATTTCGTTTTACTTACCTACCTATTACCTATGGTAGGTACGCTTTAGACCCTAGATACATCTTCTAAGGATCTGGAGTACATACCTAAGTTGAACTTGACCAATCCGCTTACGCTTTCTCACCCGCTGTCGCTCACGCTTTCGCGCGAAAGTGAAAATCCTACTACGCACTTTCTCCCCACCGCCGGCGTCGCTCCGCCCCTCGCTGCAGCCTGCGCCCCGCGCGCCGCAAGGTCAGCCCCGCGCGGCCCGCTCGCAGGGAAGTGCGCGGCAGTCTCCGACGCTCTTGAAATTTCGCTTTCGTTCACTCGCGCGGTTATTAGTCGGCCGTGCGCGCTCCGACAAACATGTCTGTTGCGTGACGCGCTCTATAAATACTCGTTTTCGATTTCGGCATGGCGCCTCGTCGGCAAGGCGCGACCGGCGAACGCGAGACGGAGGAGCCCCGCGGGTGCAGCGTGCCCGGAGAGTGCCTTCGCCACCGAGACCCGGTGCGCGCTGAGGACGCGGTGCGCGTGCTATGCAACAACGACACGTGCGCCGCCGGCCGGTACATGCACAGAGAATGCTTCGACCAGTGGGAAGCTGGAGTCTTGGCTTACCTCAAATCCTGCGGCCGAGCTCGCTCCTGGTCTGAAAGGCAGCGCCACCAGAATCTGTGGACGAAGAAGGGTTACGATTTGGCGTTCAAAGCGTGCGGTTGTAGATGCGGGCGGGGGCATCTCAAGAAGGACTTAGACTGGGCTCCGCCAGGTTTGGGGATGAAAGTAGAGGAAGAGAAGAAGCGTCGCCGTCGGGCGAGGCCTGCTAGGACGCCGGTGGTGGACGTGCGGTCGAGGGCCTTCAGCTTCTCGAGCTCGGACTCCTGTTCCCCGCCTTCTAACTCCTCGGAGACTTCTGCCAGCCCCATCCACGCGTCGAACCTCGCTATCACCCCGGGGAAGAAGATCTCCAAGCACGAACTGGTTTCCGACAGAGTCAGGTAAGAATTTTGTCATGGATCTTTTTCTAGTTGGAATCGAATGGGAACTATTTTCAGTTGTATTAGGCTATTGTAAAATATTAGTTCTTTTAGAAATACCTCCTAGGTGGGTAGGTAAGTACCTACTCAACTACAGGAAAACGTAAGTAGGTAGGTACTCATTTTAAAATTCGACAATTGTGTAATCATAAAAATACCTACCTAGTTAGGTACTTAGTTACCTACTTGTTCATCTACTTTACTTAGTAGGTAAATACCTAGCTACTTACCTACCTATGAGGTAGCAAAACTTACAATCGAGTTTGTGTTATTCAGTTTTTGTCTACCCAGCGATAGGTATAATAATCCTGTCACTTTAATAAATCTGAGTATCGGAGCAAATCGCTCTACAAAGTTCGCGGTAACCGGTTAAAAGCGGTTCTATCCGTAGATGAAAGTATAGTTGGTACAGGAAAGCGGGTCTCAAACCGGCTACCTAGCCCCGTGCTATTGAATAGATAAGCGTGCAAGTTGCACCTACTGCTTTATAGGCACAGTACGATCACGTTTGGCACCTTCTATTTTAGCATCAGCAATTAAATGAGAAACCACCTTGTTTAAAAATCGCTTTGCAATAGGAGTTTTCGATAAAACTTAGATTATATTCAGCACATTACAGGTAATTGCTAGTACCCTGGTATGGTACCTACTACCACACTACTAGGTAATACCTACCTAAACTTAAATGAGTTTAAATGGAAGCTCGCGTTAATCCTAAGTGCGTAGAGAAGAGATGAGACTCATAATCTCATGAGGGTCTACCCTAGGCATTTCTCTATCCTCTACCAGGTACTTAGTAAGGTTAACATTATAAGTGTAAGTTGGTAACTAATTAAAAAAAAAATTGTGCGATTGAAATGTAACCTACATCTATTGGTTCGATCGCCTAACATTCCTATTAGATAACGTGAAAACAAAAGGGTTATGTAGTAAAATGATCCGTATACACAAAAAAGTATACATTTTGAGCTACGAGTATGTCCAAAGTTCGTGGTAAGCGCTTCCCAAATTGGAGGCCCTAAAAATGCAATTTCACCGGCACCGCTCACCGTTGCACAGCTGGTTTCCGTTTCCTGGCTAAAATGCGTTTTTCCCGAAATTATGGCAGCTGCTACGCCAATGCCAAGTTGTCGGCAAAAAGTTGGGCATGTGCATAACGACCTCTTTCGCCGATTCATGTACCTGCAATGCTATTGAAATTGTACCTTCGTAAGTGGACATGGTATTTCCTGATGAATCTATTAAAACTTTCCTGTATATCACCTAAAGGCCGATGTGCAGTGGGCTTGGGCTAGCCTTCTCCATCTCACTCAATGTCAATGTATTAACATACCACAGTAGGTAAAATAAGCAAAAATTCCGGTTCCATCAATAACTAAAAAAATGTATTGAATATGCCTTTAAGTCGAGACAAAAACATGCACAAAAATCACGTAGCATCGAGTATCATTGCTATGATTCACTAATCGCATAATAAGCGTGGGAGACGAATCGGAGGTTATTTTATAGTCCACGCCGAGATGTATTTTCAAATGTAGGCGAGAATTGAGTGACGTTATAAAACGAAATACCTAGTTGTTATGCAAAAATACAAAGATTTAGGCAAAATCTTACAAACTCTGATTCCTACATCAATTAATTCTGTAATTCTTTATTGCACACAAGACAATGGTTACAAAACAATAATTAGAAAGTACATGTACAAAAGCGAGATTAAATATTATTATTTTAATTATATTAAATACTTATTTGATTTAACAAAATTAAATTCCATTTGCTAGAAAAAAATAGCGTCTTATATATATGCCATTAAAAACACGATGTGTGTCTATCAATGACAAACAAATCGATCGGCAGACAAATGAAGCAATACGTATGCGTGAGCGCAGCTTTTAGTCTATTATTATTTTGGATTATCATTCTAAGAGCTGTATAATGGATAGACAACATAATAATGGAGTATTATAATAACCTAACATCCTTTCGTTACTCATTGTTGTCTGAATGATTAATTTTATATTAATTTGCGTAATTTAAACTATTAACGAGGCTATGGGACAATATCAATCCTATCGATAGTTTGTCAAAGTCAAAGTCAAAAAGCATTTATTCAGTAGGACCGCTGGGATCACTTTGAAACGTCTTAAAACTAGGTGATTCTACTCCTGTTCCTTCGCGACCAATACCGTGAAGAATCAGGGCAACAAACACGGTTAGCTTTTTTTAGGTGATCCATCTTAGATCTAAACTTAGGCTAATTTCTTAACTAACTTAGTTGTAAAAATAAAGTAAAGTTAATAAAATTCAAGAAGCTAAGCAAGATAGCAAAGGCATTGTGCACACATCAGCTGTCGAGGTGCAGAGCGACATCAGGCCACGCGAATTTATCATTAATATAATCACCAATAGAATAGTACGCTTTCTTTATAAGATTATTTTTTATGTGTTTTTATTTGTTTTTGTGTGTTTTATTTTTTGTGTGGATGAATGTTTGTTAAGCTTTCACGCAAAAAATACTGAATTTGGCACACAATAAGCTCCTTTTATACGGTAAATGCCGGTAGCACCACGGAGCACAGATAAAAAAGAAATGATTACTTGCGGATTACTAAGCCAAAAATATCTTCCCTAAAGTACTAAGCATTATTATTATTTTACATAAGTATTCAATTTTTTTTTATCAACCTATGGTGTCCCACTGCTGGGCAAAGGTCTCCCTCAAAATTTTCCACACGTCCCTATCTCTGGCGATTTCCCACCACTCTCTCTCGAACCCGTCGAGATCGTCCCGCCAACGCCTTCTCGGCCGGCCTCGTCGTCGCCTTCAAAAGTAAAGAACATTTTTTTTTTACTTTTTCTGTGTTAAAGTTCGTTATGTAAGTTCTAACGTTAGTAAAATAACTGGTATTTTTTTATAAAACACCCGCTTTGGAATTTAATTTTGTAACGACCAGTGTCTTGTTTTCGATCTTAGACGATTGCTGGGCGTGCCCCTAAATTAATTAATGGTTCTAGTTTTAGCCACGCCGCTTAATATACAGGTTTTGTTATTTTAATGATGAAATAAAATGTTGATACAACATAATTTTATATTTAATTTTATCACTTTTTAAAGACGAAAAAATGATACGTTACCTAACAATAATGTCTCTTAGATACCTACTTTATGTGTGTCTTTTTACTGCTTTTTTTATGACAGTCCTTAATATTTGAAATTAACATAAAAATTCCCTTTTTAATTAAATAATAAAATACACACTGTTATTCTGAATCGTAAAAATTTCGTGAAAATTACTATTATATTTTTGAAAGTCAAGATTTTAACGATCAATATCCGATAGTAAATTTTTTATCGCTTTAAATTATAACATTAAATTTTATTTATGGCGCGTAAATTGCCATGTTCTTTTACAAAAAGCCAGAGAGATCACGATTATACTTACGAGTAAGTATATCAAAGTGGCCTTGGTCGAGACGTGCCCCTATGAACAAAGTAAACAGTATTTAAGGTACCTCGATTCTTCACTAAATATTACGTGTGTTTCGTTTAGATTAGAATTATCTATATGCAATCAAATAACCAAATAAACATACCTACTGATAACATGATAAAAAGTAATAGTTAACTTGTTAGTTAACTTTGCTGTTGCAAAGAGACACCTATGTTATGACCTAATGAAACAACAGCAAATCATTGAGATGGTGCCTATTCAATACAAGCTAAAAAAATAATTGCGTACTGAGATAATAAAAAAAATACTTGATTACTTACGCTTTTGAAACAAGTGCTCAAAACATTAGTACAAACTTACACAAAGAAAAAAAAAACTTAAAAATGGAGTCATTTGATTTCCCTGTCCTTATCCCATTTTTATGTGCAATCGGCACAGCAAAAAAAACTCACTTAAATAGGAGTATCGTTGCCATTTAAACAGAAATAAACATATCCCTTAAGAATTCCGTCTGAGGCGCGACCAGTGATTCAGAGTCCGTCGAAGCATGAAACGAACTGAGGGGAGGCCGAAAGGGCACAGTCTTGGACTTAGTAACTGTGGAAGCTAGTAACTGTAATTTCTTTAGTTTTTATAAGTCCTAATGAAACGCAAAACCTGAAAATAGTGAACTGGGACGTATTCGCGTTCCTTTTTTCGTTCGTTTGATGAATATTCGGATGTTATTTGCTACGATTTGTGACTTCAAGGGCCAATTTTTCAAATGTTAAAACACGGTCCTAACCTTGGACCAAATATTCCAAAACCAAAAATTGGCCCTTGAAGTCACAAATAATTCGTAATAAGAAGATTAGACTTTTGTGGGTAAATATTTGACTTTTATAAATCCCCATCACCACAAGCTTCACGAAGCGCTTGTGGTCGAGCTTGCTAAGTCGTTCTTGATAGAACGTCGAAGTTAAGCAACATTCGAAACGGTCTGTAAGTGGATGGGTGACCGCTAGCGGTTAAATTGTCTGTCCCGGCTATTTAGGTCGTTAAGCCGTGACGGAGGCCTTAGGCGGCCTAAAAACTCCGTCACCAGAGTTGGCCACTGACTCGTACGAACTTACTTACTTATTACAAACTTGCATGGCTTATCTCAAATTACACGTACATCGACTAGGATCTGTAGATTCAAAAAACAATCTTGACAACTAAAAAGCAAAATAACATTTATACTATTAACATCCGGATCCTATATTTTTGTCGCTGATTACACCGTGTCTGTATTCTATAACCGTGTGTAGAATCTTAGATTATCTACCGCCTTGCTTGTAGAAATAATGCCGCAGGTAAACATAGTGTTGGGCCGATCGATCCTGTCAAAATAATCTTAATGTTATTCAGAATGATTCAGAACTAGTTATATCAAGTTTTGTTTGCATTTAACATTTCGTAGGTGCGCGTCGTCGATGAGATAATTTTGACATGTTATTATAGCAACGTTGTGCATTTTTAACCGACGAAAAAAGGAGGAGGTTATCAAGTCGACGCGTATATATATATTTTATGTTAGACCACGCATAACTTTTTACAGAGGAGTTTGATTTTGATAATTCTTTTTTTATTAGAAAGGGTATACTCCCGAAGGGGTCCCATATAAATTTTATTCCTGAGGGATTGATAGTTTCCCTGTAAACTCTAAAAACCTTCCCTCCTAGCTATGTTACAATGTTATGCTATGTATCTACACTAAGAAGATGTCTTAGGGACAAGTTAGAGAAAAGTCCAAACATACCTACAATACAAATATAAGTAGCGAAAGAAAGATATAGGACCCAAGAACGGTATAATTTTGACTTGCTTTGCATAACATTGCAATGTGCAATTCAAATTATTCAATCAATGAGTCAAACGCGACACACTTGTGGTTAACTTTATACAATGCAGAGCTGGCAATGAATATAACCTATTGTCCGTCTCTGATTCAATAAGTAATTCAAGTATCAAGTACTTACGTTTTAAATATTATACCTACTTATAATTTTGTACCTTGGTATGAACGGGGTATTAGTGGGCTGTCTGTTAGTCTTTATTCTGAAAAGATTACAAATAACAATTGGACATGTCTGGCTGGGCTTCCCGCCAGTGAGAGGCGGCGCGGCGGTTTCCGTTCCCACTCGATCGTCACTATGGCTTGTTAAAGCCGTTTTTAGGGCGTGATCGTCCAACAGCGCATGCTTGCATCAAATTGCATCGAAACACGAACATAATACCTACTTGCACAAAAATGTCACACACCATCGCGGACGACCTTGGGTCTTTTTGACCACAGTAACATACGCACCAAAACTCAACAATGTGTTTTACATTTGCAACGCTCAAAAAGTGCCGTGTCGCGTCATTTTACTTGCAAATTCGTGTGATGATTATGCATAGTGGAGTCTCGCGAAGATGTTTTACGCGTGCATTGTATGCATTGTGTTGGATTGGATACGCGTGTGGGCACGCACTGTAGCCGTTTGTATCTAGCTATTCAACATTCAAATCCCCCACCACAACGTATTCACTTTCAGACTATGCATCAGCCGAATCTATTCAACCCTAAAATGCACTTTGCTGTTGGAAAATATTAATGGCCTAACATGTTAACGAGTTGGCTTTCCTATGTATTTTTAGCTGTGCACTTTCAGTTTGTTCGTTTTGTCCGTAGGTAAAATCCGAAGGGTTATGTGGATTTTTTATAGTCACGTACCATGGTCAGCTGAAGCTCATTGCGTAGTCAAGCGACGGAGCAGCGGCAATTCGAAGCGAACTATGCATAATTTAGCCATTAATTCTCAAAATGACTCTTGGTAGTTCTGTGCCAGACGAGGCAGTCTGTAATAGGTACGAATGCAACTGAAAATATCTTAGCTATATCTGATGCAGCAGATGCAATCCGATAAGATTCCATTACAATGGGTAGTGGAAATTGCTGAGCTAAAGACGTAAGCTTTGTTCGTAATGCATTAACGTCAAAAGTTGGAGTCTAGTTAGAGTATAATAATGTTTTTACAACTTAAAAGAAAACCGACTTCAATGTTGTACTAAGGTCAAAAATTACAAGCGAGGATGAGACTTCAATGTTGGAAATGTTGTTTCAATGGTAGAAAATTACAAGCGAGGATGAGATTTTTCGAGGTTAACGGGATAAGTATAAATCCGGAACAAATTTTTTTATGAAGACTTTCAAATAAACAAAAAAATAGACCACAATTGAGTGGATATCGGTGAACATAAATACGTGACGTCCTCGCCGTGGTTCCAGCGGAAGACCAGCGTTGTAGTAGTCAATGGCTATTATAACAATTATGCTGAGTTGGACGCCATTTCGTAGTTTTAAGGTATGTGTGTAGTTTTATGTAGTACTTGCTTATGTAGTATTTAACCTTTAGACTAAGTAGGTACCTCACTTTTTTGTGCTAACCTGGAGCTACTACCTACACTATCGTTATTTTTTAAGAAACTACGAATAAAGTAATTCTTATTCTTATTCTTATTTATCACATAAAAAACATACAACTGAACATAGAACCTCCAGATTTTTTTTGAGTCCGTTAAAAATAAGCTAACATTCGTTCGCGGGAGAAAGTAGGTTCAGGGACGACTCGTGGCTATTTAAAGCTCGTTGCGGGCGATCGCCGATGCAATTAAATTTGTAAGCAAAGCTTTATGTTCCCAAGCTAAATATATGGCGTTCCGTGCTGTTCAAAATGCCATCACTTTTGATACAGCAATCGGCATTTGCACGCAATTGCATTCGGGATGTACCAGTTATTTATTATTATTAGTTTCACTAACAGTAATAGTTGTTCCAACTTACAAAGGCGTTTGGTCTTACTTGTGTGTGTAGATTTGTTTCTGTCTGCTTAAGCGATACTGAGTGGTCATTCGTCCATAGAACGTTCCCAAGTTTACGCACACATAACAACGTGCATGTACACACACTGTACGTAGCTTTCACAGCTTTTAAAGAGTTGGATAGCTATTATCTACAGTCGTTAGCGCTTCAGCTATATCCCTAAAGGGCACTAGTAGTTTCGCATTAAGTTATGACAACATCATTTGGAAAACTGCTTTGGCAAGGCGCCATACAGATTATGTTTAAATTTTGCGACCGGTTGGAACAGCTTTTGTATCAAATTACTAGCAATCTGCCCTCAGCTTTGCTCATGTAGTACCTACGACTTTAACATTGCCTATGTCACTCAGGGACACTACATTTCCGCTCGTAGTTGTTTTTCCGTCTTCCTCGCAGGGTGTTCCTTTCAGTATTCTATGTCTAAAGTGGCAAAAATGGTCACCCTTTATAAATAAATAATAAATAAAGCTGGACATTTCACACAGCATCATCTAGCCCCAAACTAAGCAAAGCTTGTACTATGATAACTGATATACCACTTATATACTTTTTGTTTGTTACATACATATTATACATAGAAACACCCAGACCCGAGACAAATATCTGTAGGTCATACAAACATTTGTCCCGCGGCGGGGATCGAACCCGCAACCTTCTGCGTCGCAGGCGGACCTTCGCCCACTGCGCCACAGAGGTCGTCAAATCGTTTATACTTTCAAAGGATCTACCTACCAAGGTGCCTTAAATAAATAAATAAATAAATAAATAATGCTAAGATAAATAATAAATAGTTTAAGATCATTATCTTTACCTGTGAAAGTAGACGTGTTCCTATTTTTAGGTTTGAAAGTATAGGGATTCTAGCTAAGGTAAGCAGAATGATTCTCAGTTCATTGTCCCTTCAAAGGTCGTATAAAAGGAACCATCGCTTATCTGTGAGCGTCCATGAGACCTCCTTCCTTATGTATTTTCAATACCTCAATTCCTGGTTGTTGAAGCGTCTCATGAATATAAAATTAGCCTCGTGTCAATTAAGAATTCTGTAAATACTTATGTGCACTTTAAGAATATTAAAAAATAAAAACGACTACATTGTAGGACTAGGTAAAGAATTCCAAGCAAGGATAAGGGTTTTTTAAACATTAACAGGAAAAGTGCCTCAGGAATCACATTTTGAAAGTAAAAAATAATTTTGGAAATGTGCCCACAATTGACGGACAAACAAGTTTAAAAATTACTTTTCCCTGAATCGTAGAACATTTCAAAGGTTTTTTTTTTTTTTTTTTTTTTTTAAATTAAATAGGTCAGCATTTGACCTCCCTCTGCCTGATGTTAACCCTTCGTAGCTAGCTTCGTAGAACATTTCAAAGGTTTTTTTTTTTTTTTTTTTTTTTTAAATTAAATAGGTCAGCATTTGACCTCCCTCTGCCTGATGTTAAGCAGTAGTGAGGTCTAAGATGGAACATGCTTTCCTAGAAGGAACCTATTTACTCTTGATTTAAAGACCCCTATATTGTACTTTTCCGGAAATACGGTACCCGGCAATGAGTTCCACAGTAAGTTAGTTCTAAGTATTTTTAAAACTAATTCAGTTTCTATGCTTTACAAGACATCGAGCTAAAAGTTTAAATTAATATCCTAAGCGTTATGCTTGAATTTCTCATAGACGGTCCCAAGGGGCTTGTATGTCGAGGCAATATTTCATCTGCAGGAGCTTGTTTTACGAGCTTCGTCTGACTTTTGACTCGTTGCGAAGCTTTGTTCTGCCATCGTTATAGCCACAAATAAAATTAATTACCACCTATATATAGGTCTTATAAACCGACAATAATGTAGGTGTACTCGTATTATACGCGTTGCCTTTTATTTTCACTTTTATTTTTCTTTTGGTGTTGCTTTTAACAAGAGATCCTTGGAACGAGGCAAGAAATTTTAGTACCAAGTTTAGGTAAGTACTTATTACAGAATTTGCTATAATTATCTGAATTTACGGAGTTTTTTTATAACTAAATAAATAAACTATGTTGTTTTTCTTTTGAAAATGTTTAGGTAAAATCTCTTTGTTTTTGTACACCTAATTCGTAGTGAAACTATATCGCGTTGTGCCTAGACAAAACGCGGGAAATTATCTTTAACACAATTATATTATACTGCGTGGGTAACCGCGTCTTTAACCTTCAGTAAATACTTCGTAATGTATGCACTTACTCCATCAGAAAATTCCATTGCTCCTCTATTTTCAAAAACAAATGAATATTCACAAACTGCATTATCTGCATCCTTGACATTTCGTATATTCCAAGTATTGTTGTTATTCTGACCGCTCTACTTTATACTTCCATAAATTAACTTTCCATTTAGCCTTAGGCTAGGTTAATGAAACTGCACAGACTAATCTAAAAGCTGTTAGCCATATTGTTTTACGCTTTAATTTCTTACGAGAAATATTTACAATAGTTACCTAATATACTATCCTTCCATCCATATAAATATTCAGCATTTGTATTAGGTAACCTACTTGCAGTTTAAATGTAAGCGAAATTTGCTAATAATTTGCATAGTAATGGAGACAATAAGCTGGTCCTGACGATATTTTATTCCATCCATGTTCAGTTCTATGCAATCCTTTTCTTAGATCTTTTAATAGCAGCCTTCACACGCACAATCTATCGCGAGAGATACAGCCAATCGCGCGCAAAAGAACGCGTAGCTTCAAGCTTCAAAAAAATTATCACTCGCGATTGCGCGTACAGTCTTTCCCGCACGATTGCGCTTTGACAAGAACTAACGAGTTATTGCGCGCGAAAGAACGCGTAGCATCAAAATTATCACTCGCGATTGCGTGTACGGGCTTTCCCGCGCGCAATCCTGTACGCTCAATCACTCGCGAAAGATTGTGCGTGTGAAGGCCGCTAATAGGCTAACATGAATGAAATGATCATACATTTATGCAAGAAACAGTGTCTAGAACGGCTACTCTTTGGCAAAATAGCATAAGTTTAAAAGTATTGTTTTTTTAACTCTACCTGGCAACACTATCAATAGCGTAACGCGTGTGTAGTGTTGCCAGTTTATGCATTAGTAATTGATTTCATAAAATACAAATCCGCACCTACACGAAGCTACATTTTCTCATATCCCTCGATTAATAGTATCACGTGCTAGCTTATTATTCAAATGCTATAGATTACCCCAAGTGCAACGTTCTCATTGTCGGTTGCCGGCAATATATTCAGTGCAAATTGCCTGCAAAGGCCTAGTGACGTCTGTGCCCAACAGATTTATACATTAATAGTTACGTTGACTTGTTACATGATACCCTAACTGACATGACCAGCCACAGACAATTTATAGTCGGAGCGCCTTGACTTATAATAAGTTATAATGCATTGTTTGTATCTTATAAAGTTATCTTTGTTGTATGTAAGCGATACTATAATATTAGAAAATGTAAAGAGCGCTAAAGTCAGACACGTTAAAAAAATTACCCAGGTAGGTAAGTAAACAAGTAGGTACATTTTTTCTGAATTTTAAGCAACGTCGAGATATGAGAATTGATAGGCGATGTGTATTGTAAATCTGACGGAATGAATATTGCTAAGTATAAAGGAGGCAACCGATAACAATTTGTCACACTTTTTGTTTTAATGATTCAACAAAACAATGTAGCCACCTTTGTGCTACATTGTGTGGTAAACGGACACCGCAGGAATATTAAAAATCATAACAAAATTATCGCTCAGACGATTACACATTATCGTGTAACCAATCAGCGAGTTTCAAAACAAAGTAATAAAATCCTTTTCCGTAAAAAGGCTTTTTATGTGACTTGTGTACTTCGTCACTGACCATCCTCAATACGCAGTTACTTAGGTCAGTTACGTGCTCATGAAAACAATTATTGGAGTACCTACAACTATTATCTGTCACGTTGTATTAAATGACCTGACAGTGCGGTCTGCATGTGTAATACTTTGTTAGAATTTCATTGCCAACATGGCAAAGTTTTACGACTTTGTTTACAGTTCCCGTTTGATTTTATGGCAGAAATAATATTTCACAAAAGAAAATATAAAGTAAAAATCCATACTAATTTCAAAATTGCTCAACAATGATTCCATAAATAGTTAACAAAATACTGTTCGAAAAATACAGCTAGACAAAAAAATTTAAAAACTAAACTAAACTAGCTAAGAACTTGATAAAGCTATTCAACTGATCAACGATAAACTACATTAATTCACCTAATAAATAATATGGTTTCTCAACTTAGTAAAAAACATCAAAAGACTGCCGAAAAATAGCTTAGATCTTATCCACGGGCAGTCGAATAGAAAATCCACAAGAGCAACCACCGTCCAGACAATTTATCAATTTTACATTTCATTGATTCTGAATACAGCAATCAAACAGTTCTGAAACGATTTAAATATGCGATCATTGTTTTGTTTCGTGCTTGACTTTGAACAATGCTCGATTATGAAGTCACAGGACATGTTGAATGTATCAAATTCACTATCATTAAAAATACTACAGATAATTTTATTTTCGGCTAAGTTTCAGAGTAGAAAAATATCAATAAAAATTGAGCATCGCGATGTATTTATTTTATCAGGTGGGCAAGATTCAGCTTTGAATTCAAATTTAGAATTTATCAAGTACTACTTATAAATTCAAATTTAGAATTGGCTGTTTTAGAACTATTTGATCATTGATTATTAGGTTGGCAAGATGCACATTTAAATTCAAATTTAGAACTAGGTTCTTTAAATCACTACCTATGTGGTAGTTCTGTGACGATTTCCTTAGTGCTAGCTGGTGCTAGCGTTCAGACCTATTGACATTTACGAACAGAACCCGCTTATCTCGTTAATGAGTGAACCAATTACCGTAAATAAACATAGCACTAAATAGCTTGAAGTTTATTCTAGAGGGCATTAAGCTTATCTTTGCTTTAATATCTGGTTTTATTTTAGTAATCCGTGTTTGTGTAAACATCATCATAGCCAGGTTTTATCATAGTTTATGCCGGATTACATTTTTGCATTTAATATTCCGAATTCAATTAGAAATTACTTACCTAACATAATACTATTCAAATGCGCGACCATTCATGTATGGAATGCAATTGTAGGCATGTGTCAAAGATGTCGACGACATTATTAAAACAGCAGGTCGTACATGGGTCAGACTGGCGCAGGATAGGGAAGGTTTGCACAAGCGAAGAGAGGCCTATAGGTACCCAGCAGTGGGATGAAAAAGGCTGCGGATGGTGATGATGATGTCAAAGATGTATTAGGACTTGCATTTAACTTAGACTAGACAGATCTTGATCTTTTGTGATCCTGTTTGCTTCTAAAATGGAACAAATCGCTGATCTCCATAATGTAATCCAAGTCACATTTTATGTAACGTCTAATTTGCATGTTATGAATAAATAATGCCCACTATCACGACTTCTCAATTTATGGTCCATTTTCTAACAACGAGATCGTTGTCGGCAAATCCCATTATAATAATCGGACCGGTTATGTCATTCTAGAACCACTTTTTTTTACTCTATCGGCCTTACTAATAAACGTGGTATAAAGTTATTCCTGAGTGTAAACTGTCAAAATGTATGGTTATTCCTATTTTATTCCGAGGAATAACTTTACACCACGTTTATTAGTAAGGCGCTATGTCTCTTATTTAGCCTTCCACACGTAGGGACTACACTACGTTAAAGCAAAAACAAAAATATTTTATATTATTAGTTGAAATAAGACGTCGAACCAAGGTCATAGACGTAGGTATGCGCATCGTAAGTCAAGTGGAGATAGGCAGGATACCTGGCTAGACGGAAAGACGGAAAATGGACTACAGCGATTACGGAATGGTGGCCTATGCACAAATATCACGAGGTAGTCCACCCGCCCGATGGTCTGCACAAATGAAAGGACTGCACAGGACCGAGAAGAAATGCTTTGTAGAGAGGAGGCCTATACTCAGCAATGGGTGCCACCGGGCTGAATAGATAGATAGATAGATGAAATTGAAATTGAGATACTTACTTAATTGAAATAAAATTCCACGTACTTATGACCACGGGGCAGACCACCAGCCCATTAGTCGGACGACATAGTCGGCGTGGTTGGACGACAATGGATGAAGAAAGCACGGAATCGAGAAGAGCGTATTAGAGAGGAGGTCTACACCCAGCAGTGGGTATTAATAGGTTAATGATGATGATGATGATGATGATGATGACTTATGCACCGAGCACGTTTCTTAAAAGATGATGATGAATGCCGCCAGTGATCAGCACGTGTAGAAACCATCAGAACTAGTTTAGACAACAAAGGCGTTGTTGTATTAAATTGAATACGTTTTTATGGAAATTATAATTTGAATAACACTGAATGTTGTCTGTTTACGTCATTAGATTTTATCTATTTTTAATTCCTTTTTTATTTAGTAAAAACGAGATTCAATACGACTATTTTGATTTTGGTCGTTGTTTTCATATGTTGCAAAATCAAGTTTAAAAAAAAAACCGACCAAGTGTGAGTCGGACGAAGGGTAAGTACCATTATCTATAAAAACAGGAAAAAATCACGTTTGTTTATTAGTATTTAGTTGTTTTAGCGACAACAGAAATAGGTACATCACCTGTGAAAATTTCAACTGTCTAACTACCACGGTTCATGAGATACCTACAGCCTGGTGACAGACAGACAGACAGCGAAGTCTTAGTAATAGGGTTCCTGTTTTACCCTTCGGGTACGGAACCCTTAAAAAAGGTTAGACTGTCTCATCATTTCCAGATGTACTACAGTAATTTAAAACAATTTGTATGTTGTTTATTCGGACACGAAAATGGAACTGTTTTTCTTCATTACAGCCGATTGAATGAGTCAGCTGAACTCTCATACAATCATGGTTGCCACGTACAGTCAGCAACGAAAGTCGACATAACATTTGATGTTTCACAAATCAGAATATTTCCGAAATCCGTAACATCATTACCAAAATTTTGACAGATATTTGAAGATAAAGTCTTCGTTAGTAATAATTTCCCAAGAAAAGTTTATTTTTTCTTAGACATCGAAAAAAAAAGCCATTTTAAAAAGTCCAACTGTTACGCCGTTAGTACACCGACGCATTCGCATGCGTCAGATCGCATCCGACAAGGACGCTCCTATTTCATTAGTTATGTGCTAGAGTGAGACAGTGGGCTCGCATTCGCATGCGAATGCGTCGGTGTACTAACAGGGTTAAAGTACATAATTTAAAAATCATTCCATTTCACGTACATCATGGCCCGTCTTTATCCAATAAAGATTTGCGCCTACTAAGTTAACTTCATCTTTTCAATATGAAGATTTTTGAAGTGAAACTTCTTAAGCGACTTCCAACAAGGTTGCGTTAAACGTTTCACGCTACCATAGACACATATACACCATTGTAAATGTTGTAGATTTTAATATTTCTCCACTCCAAAATGATAATTAAAAGATGCGATTAATTTTATTGTAAGCGATGTTAATAAAGTTTGTCTTAAAGAAACAATATGATTTCACTCAAAATCTATTTCTACCCCCTCCTATTTTCATTTCCACATTACGAAGTTTCACTTCTTCCGCGCGGAGGGACTCCACGCACAATTTTTTTTAATACTTACGACTCCTTACCAGATTTTCTTATCATAATTGCAAGCTCATTCTCTATACTTACACTTCTTAAAACTTTGATGATGACAACTTTAGTAAAACAGTGGTAACCCTAAGTCTTGATGAAGATAGTCGTGTATCGATCGCCCCGCCCCCGCGTACAATTGAACAAATTGCCTAATTATTTTTATTACCAGTTTGTTTGGGCATTGGCCATTTCTCATTCTTTTTCCAAATAAAATTCTACCTTGCTGAGAAAAATGCGGTACTTGGTTCTTGAGAAATGCTTGTAACAAATGAGGCTCGATTTGGAGATGAGTCTTTTTTTAAACGAAATGACAAAAGCGCCACATTCCGAATAAATTTGAAATTAGAATGTCATTAGCCACAAGCCGTTAGTATTTAATTTTCAAACAAGCGGTTTCTTTGTTCTTTTAAAATACCTACTCAAATAGTTTAATTGAATTTCCGAAGTATTGATTGTATAATACAAATGTTAAAGTTGCTCAAATTAAAATCAAATATTTACATTTTTGTATCTGCAAACGATTGTGTATTAACAATGTTCTCCTTCAATGTCATTGAGTCTCTAGATTTTTTTTTACACGTATAAAAAAAAAAGATTAGGTAGATAAGACTAAATCGTGACTTTGTTTCGCGATAGTGTCACTGTTATTTAAAGCTTGAATTAATTAATCAAGAATCTACTCGTAGTATCAGAATTTGAATTTGTATTCCACATTTATAACCAAAACCTATTAATATTATGTTGTAAAGAATATCTCACTAGTTGTACAAATAGTACGAAAATTGCCACAGTCGTTATCGGCTTAGTTAAACCGCAGCATAAGCCTGCGCTAGACTGGATAAGCGTTTATGGCAAAAATCGTGAGCGAAATAGCCCGAGACTTGTTACATTATCGAATTTAGTGAGGCCTGAGGGGCCTATTGTTCCGAGGCCAAGGTCTCGCTTGTTTACATCGCGCGGTTAGACGGTGATGCATCGTCGCCGCAAAAAGTTACACGTAATAAACCAACTTTTATATAAGCGCGGCTCGGCATAGGATCTGTTGCTTATTCTGCCTTTTACGTGAGTATATCGTTTTTGTTTTGTGTCTCTCTTGGCTTTTATGACTTCCATACTAATATTATAAACTAGCTGCGCTCCCGCGGTGTGACCCGCGGTCCCTCGGGATTTTTTATTTTTTTCGGGATAAAAAGTAGCCTATGTCCTTCCCTGGGATACAACCTTTAACTATTCCAAATTTCAGCTTAATCTGTTCAGCGGTTTGGGCGTGAAAGTGTAACAAACAGACAGACGGAGTTACTTTCAGATTTATAATATTAGTATGGATATGAAAGTAGCTATGTCTGTCTGTCTGTCTGTATGTTACGCTTTCACGCCCAAACCACTGAACAGATTAAGCTGAAATTTGGCATAGTTAAAGGTTGTATCCCACGGAAGGACATAGCCTACCTTTTATCCCGAAAAAATAAAAAAAACCCGAAGGATCGTGGGTCACACTGCGGGAGCGCAGCTAGTGTTGAATAATTTTGAAAAGTGGTTTTTGAAGAATGACATTATCTATGTATTAGAGAGAACAAGATAAACCAATGTGAAAATCTATTCTTTTCTAATTATTACAATTATGTAGAAGCGTTAGACTGTCGCTTATTCTAGCACTGACCCAATATTCAATTTAATACATTCATTAGAAATATTATTTTAACATTACACCTCAATTCGCCTGTATCCATCATACAGTATTTATGTTGGGTAGAGGCGAATCAAGGTTAACAGTTAAAAGAACATGATTCATTTCAATGCGTATTAAATTAAACAATAGTTTTTATGCATATAAAAA
Source organism: Epirrhoe tristata (assembly GCA_951394285.1). Taxonomy (NCBI): domain Eukaryota; kingdom Metazoa; phylum Arthropoda; class Insecta; order Lepidoptera; family Geometridae; genus Epirrhoe; species Epirrhoe tristata. The sequence goes on from OX596145.1 coordinate 7,393,311, forward strand.
ATTATTGCGCATGCAAAACTGACGTAATAAACCACATTGAATTTAGGCGTTCCATTGGCCTTGAGTAACAATAAATTAAACGACCGTAAAAACATATTACGTCTAACAGCTGTAAAACCCGATTAAAATCTTTTCCGATTTACATTTTAGTGTTAAATGGTAAATGAGTCATCGGTTACGAGTGACCCTGTTTGTGCGTGTCTTGTCTACTTGAGGTAAACACCTTGAAGTTCATTACGTCCATTGATATGCTCTAGGTATAGGTACAAATATTGAAAATAAGTAAATTTTGTGCTGCTTATTATAAAAACGTAAAACCTCGGTTGAACCCCATGTTGACACATGTCAAAACAAAACTGTTACCACAAAAAAAAGTTTTATGTACGAGTATTTAAAGATCGTTTTTCTAGAGACAGTTTTTTAGTTAGACTTGGTCTAAACTTGGCTCATTTTCTTGTAATAAGCCCCATGTTTCAAAGAGATATGTATCTCTAAAAATCAAGCTTTAGTTAATGGTTCAGACGCTAACATCTTTATAGCAAGGATCTGCCTTAAGATGGCCTGGTAAAAAAAAATATATGCGTTTATGCGATTTGCTAAAACTAATTGTTTTTGAATTCGTTTAGAATAAGCCATATTAGCATTCTGTTAATATAATAAGCTTGTACGTTGAATGATGCAACTAGATACGCCTACAAAAAATCCTTCAAGACTTTGTAAACAATATGGAAATTTAAATAATGAAAATAATCAAAATTCAAAGTACTTTACTAAGAAAACAATGAATATTACAATTCTGGAAATCCCACAATCCAAAGATCTAAATTTTAATTGACTTTGGTTTTGGAACGAAATTCCTTTTCGGACGGTATCGAAGAAAAATAAGACTGAGGCTGGAAAAAAAATTTGTTCCATTTTACCGTCACGACACATGTATATATCAAATCGTCACAGTGCGAAATGCGCAGCCGCGACACAGTCCATAGATTGTTACATTGTTAGTACGAAAGAGCGTTTCTAGGATACCTAATTGACAATTAATTTATTATCTCTTTGCTTCGTTCCAACCGAGTGTTCCACGACACTCACGTCCTTTTTAAAATAAACATCGTTTTTATTTTCGTTTGCTTATCTTACTTCATGTTCTGTTTTCTAGTCTATTTTGACTTATCTTATTATTTTGACTGGATCTTTTACATAATAATGAATACTTTGTACAATTTCTACTTTTTTCTTAGATCATCCAAATAGGTCATAAGTCAAAATCATCTGATACAGTTTGTCTACATTCTTGAAGGATTCAGTTGTCGATACTCATTCATCTATATTAGTAGCTGTGAGAAGGGAAATCACTCTCCCAGTATCAACTGCATCTCTAAATTGCCTTTTCAAACAATTTTCCATCTAGCCTTCAAATACTATAGTTTGCCTTTATCAAAGGAACTTCCATGAACTCAAGTCGACACCTCGTTGTATTGTTTTCCTTCAACTTAATTCTGTTTGTTCCAAAACCATCCTTCAACTCGTATCAATAAATCAATACCCACATATATCGTGCATGCCAAGTTGTTGTTGGCATTCATTATGCAACTAAGGCCTACAAACTGTTTTGTATTCTGTCCCATAGTATTTATTTTGTCCACAGGAATCAGCTGTCATTTATCTGTGGCCTTATCTTCTGTTTATTATCTTCTAATACAGCTCCAGAATGCAGAAGCTCCACACTGATGTGCAAAGATCTCTCCTAATATTTTCTAAGTCATCACTCCTTTTTCAAACTCGTCGATTTAAAGAGTATTATTTCTCTAAATCGTCTCTCATTTATTACATTTATATTTACCAACATTTTAATTTTTTAGCCTTTATGCTATTCCAGGTCACTATCTACGCCTATTCTAAGTTTCATCCAAATCGGTTCACTGGTTTAGGTGTGATTGAAACACAAACATATAAACATCCAAACATCTAAACAAACTCACAAAATTTCAGTTATTATTTTTGGGGAGATTTTTCAATAGAACTCGTTTTATTCCGAAACACGGGATTAGAACGAACGACCTTCGGATCGAAAGTCTGTCATGTATATTGTATACAGAGGGTCATTATAACCCCTCGTTCAAACCAAGCTACAAACATTGTATTCTACATGTATATATTTTTTAGTTTTCTTACACCTAAAGCAAGTGTACCCTAAGTTACTCATATAAATTTTTGTAGGAATAGTTATTGGGAATAGTACTTATAAGTCTTGCAGATATGTTTGCTTCTATCAGGAATCTATTATGGTGTTTTGAAGTCCCAAGTATAAAACTTGTTTGTTGATGTGAACGTGGGGTAAGTTTTGAAGCACGTACTGCATGCATGAATGGCGCCTCAAAGGCACCTTCAGTCGCCTTTGTTTTAGTCAGTTTCCTTTGTTATACAATAATTGTTTCATTATTTAGGTTTCAAGGTCTGATGAGTGTGGGAGCTCGAATGGAAATGCATGAATATCTATTTGGTACTCGATTATATAATTTGAGTCGGTCTACAGAAGGATTCACTGAAGCTGCGCTTCCTGACTATTCTAAAGGTCAACTCTTTGAACCAAAATTGTATCAAAACAGGTAGTCTTCGCCAAAAAAGAAGTCCTTCTGAGTTCTGAGTTCTGCTGTATTTCTCAGTTATTTCGTAGCGTGAACTCAAGTCTTGAGTATTATTACTTAAATATGTAAAGTAAACATTATCTTCTATATCTTATCTAAATCTGTCTTAATCATGCCCTTAGCCCCTTACGAAGTAAAAGCTTAATATTTCGTTACGTTCATTGTACAAATTACATTTAAGCAATCATATTTCATCAATCAGACAAATCGCTCATCAAAAGGATAGCAATTATTTCAATCTAACCGGTAATTATTTGATCTAATCTAGTAATTGGCTTGTTACAAGAAAATGGTTCATTTCGGTCTGCAAGTTGCTAAGCCATAGATAAGAAATATTTACTAACACAATGACACAGATTTATAAATAGTTTGTAGGGCTGTGCATAGATTAATGAAGAGTTAGTAGGTAAGTTTAGCGTAGGCTTGAATGAGAAACTACATAACCGGTTGGATGACTATGTATACGTACTTGGATGTACTGAACTCCCACTCAGTGTCTACTTTCAAGTCACAATAGATGTTAGCTTATCTCATGGCTTCTGTTCGACCAAATCTCTATGGCATTATACGACCTTTAAGTAAAATAGAATAAAGTGGCGTAAAATAGAGGTGGTCTTCGACGTTTTTTTGCTTTTTGAATTGGAATTCAGTCAAGCAAAAAAATATTCTTCAGGCCTTTTCCCATCTTTATTTGGGGTCGGCTCTCCTAATCGTTCTTCTTCAAAGATGTTTTTTATGGTCATGTGTTTTTATTAATGTCAGCAGGTCCACTACGTTATACAGTGGAATAATAATATCGGTTGAGTGCATGTTAAGCTTTGTCATAATAAATTGTTAGCTCTTCACCTATGTAATAATTTCATAAATAAAATTATATGTTTACTGCTGGGTTTGAATTTTACACTTAGTACTTTAACTACTGGTATGAAATAATTTCACTGTAAATAACAACTTGACCTTATGCCATTAGTTTCTCTATCTAACCTTTAAGTCTGTGTGAATAAAATTTCCAATCTATCCTGTTACTTAAATATTTGATTCATATACAAACCTAATATGATACATCTATTAAACTTCAAGTCTTCTGGACGCAGCATAAATAATTGCTGGCGCTTTGTAAAGCCACTTGCAAATTTTCGCCATTTCTTACCCTGTATCAGGCAACCCTATCACAGTTCGTTTGCTTTGCTACCGCAGTTAAATGGTAATAAAATGCATTGACCCGTTTCGATTCGGAAAGAAATTGGTCTTGCGAATGTAGAATGGCTTTTGTCTGGTCATGGATCTATTGTTATTTTAATAGTGGGTGTTTGTGCATCGGTGACTAATGAGAGAAAGTTCGATGCATCGGGAACGGGAGATCACTGAAATGACTCATTGTTCCCGTTCTATCAAACATTTTCCGTACCTGGATTAACTACATTTATCTGTCAACGAAGCGTGACTGATATTTGTTGCAGCATTTATGATTGCACACATCGTATTGAAACCAAAAAAGTTGCAAAAGTGGATATACGCTAATGAATAAAAGAAGAGAAATAAAAAATATACGCATGCATACCAAATGCACGATAGCTTATTATTAATCAGCAATGGGATTTTCAGATCTCCCTCAAACATTCAGGTTAAGTAGAATCTCTAAATGCCAAAAACAACATTTATCCTTGGCTCCGTGTTAGTTAAACACAAATATTAATACGGCTTTATAAACAAAGCATCAGAGCAGGTCTTGTTGGACAACTGCAATTGCTTTTAGCACTTGAGTAATACGTCTGGCGTTACGAATTGACGTGTTATCGTTAGTTACCGCACCTTTTAGCCGTGGATTTTAATCCTAAACAAATACAATTGGCGTATCTTCAAATGTGTCAATTTTAACGTAGATGGGTGTGTACCTAGTAACACTGAAACTAAATTTTAATCAAGTCCTTTTTTTTTTTTAAATTGTTGTATTGTGTCACTTTTATATGCTGCATTAATGTATCCAAATTGTGTAGAGCGCATTTCTGGTTTGCATTTGAACTCTTAAAGCCAATATTATTGAAATTTACACAGTAGTGTATAACATTCCCGATTGTTGAGGGTCTGCAGTGCGCTCGCGCAGCTCCGTGCGTGTCGAGTGTTTTGCTCCAATGCACACTCCACTCCACGTCCGCCCGCACTGATATAAAATCAACTCGACAAAAACATCGTTATTTTCATTCAGCCGCCAAGGCCAAGGCAGCCATATTGCATTCGCTGCCGACTTGGTCCTGTAAACAAGGTCATTTTATCAACGCAGTTTTAAATAGCGGATGGAATCTTTTGCTGAAATATTTTTTGTAGCTTTACACGTGGAACAGCGCAAACACAACAGACTTTGCTAATTTGATATCATGGTCATTATCATAATCCTAAAAAAAAAAAAAATTTTGCAAAATGTCACCAATAAAAGATGATTAGGTTTTTTTTTTCTAATGATATGGTTATAGGTAGGGATGTATAATAGTTATATGCCTAAGCCTAAATAAATAGTAATTAGTAAGTAAAATAAGTTTCTTTCGTCTCTGATTATTTTCATCATTAGTATCATTGTATGTATTATAATTTATAACATAATGTATCAATAGAGATTTTGATAAAGTTTCGTGAGAGAGTTTATTTCCACAAGAACATAACACTTTTTACTGCTAAAAATTAGACACTATACGAACTTTAGGTCAAAGGGCTATTTTTAATATAAACGCCTAGCTTTATTAGGTGGGTTGTAGTTATGTAGCAATAAGGACCATCAACGTCGGGCAGGGTAATTATATGGAAACCATATTAGGGGCTCTGTCCAAATAGCTATACATCATGCCAGACTCATGCCTCATTAATCCATATCCATACTAATATTATAAAGCTGAAAAGTAGACGTTTAGCGAGTTTATATGTTACGTTCCCCAAAACGCAACGATAGCGCGATCTAATTTTTCCTGTGGCGCCATCTATTATGTAGTAAAATGTGTCTGTCTGTTTGTTACCTTTTCACGCCTAAACCACTGAACAGATGATGCTGAAATATGACATGGATAAAGATTATGTCCCAGGGACGGACATAGGCTACTTTTTTTTTCCAAACTAATCATGATGGGCGTGAAATATGGGTTGACATTTTGTTTGGGGACTTAAAGTGAAGTTCCAGTTAAAGGCCACTAGATGGCGTTGCTGTCCTATGGTCGAGATGGCGTTAGTTATTATTGCATTTTTATTTTTTAAAGTATCGGAAGAGAATCTTCTGAACAGCAGTTTTCAGTTCTGTTTTTATTTTTTTATTAAGTATGTTATTTTGCTGACGAAGTCGCGGGTACCAGCTAGTATCTTAAATAATACTGTTTATTATTGTTAATCCGGTAATTTATGAAACGTATCGTAAATATATATACTATGTATAACTTATGACCATGAAAAGCAACTTGGCCGCCGTTTTTTGATGAAATTTAAGTAACAACTGCTTGATAATCTGGAGCCATTGTTCAACTCAAGGTTACCCATTTAAGTCACTCCTGCTTCCGCTTTAGCAAACCATGTGTACTCTACTTAGGAATAACAATTCGTTTTGATAATACTAAATAACAATGCAACTAAACCGTCTAAATTTATTTTTGTTATGTAAATAAAAAAAAAATTATACATAGAAACGTATCGTTGCGTCAGTCTGATTGTCTTACATGTAATTTAAGCCATCACATTTTTTCTTGTCAAAAATAGAGCATCATTAAAGCTACAAGATAATTATATTATCGACTTAAGCTTGAACGGACAAAAAACAACACGCTTCAAAAGCTCCGTTTATAAGACCATAATTAAATGCCGTTGATAGGCAACAACCGGTTCGTTTACATAATAAGTTTGGCGTTTTTGGTCAACACGTCACCTTTGTTATTTTTTATTATCTCCTCGTGTAGGGTAAACAAAGCTCTGTTGACATGCCCGAGGAGATACGAGGCGGTATCTAATTCGACTGGCCTTGACAATGAAAAACACGTTTTACCTCACGCGGACTTACGACATTTTGAGTTAGAGATACGTCGTTTTTGCACAGCGCTTGATATAAAAAGATAAAAAACTTGTTTGCTGCAAATTTTTTCACGTTAACGCGTGACATACATTCAAATTATATCATTCGCGATTCACGACTTCACATGCAAGCACACGTTTTACTGGATAATTTAAATGTTAAATTGTTTATAGCCTTACTTGATACATAAATATTATCTTAACAACGGCTTTTTAAAATTATGTAGTTTGTTATTAATAAACTTTGGGCAAAATGCCAATGGGATACGTAAACAAAATCGTTGCAATATCTATAAATACTGCTTTTTATTCTCTGGATTCAGTCTGCACTTGTAGTGTGCGTGTTCGATTCAATCCACATAAATTGTATTATGTGAATAATCCACGTAATAAGATTAAGTGGAGTGGGCGGACCACACCGACTTTTTGCATCTAAATTATTTTCTTTTAAATTATATTCCAGTTATAAAAAAAATATATTGATCGTTCTACAAACGTATTTAATTACCAAAAAATATGATTACTAACATGTTTTTTTCTTTGCAGAGCTGGCGCTGGTGCTAATGGTATCTTCTCCAGGAGATTGGACTTCTCCACCTTCAACCATCTTCCGAAGCACAAAGTCAACTCATATCAGATCAAGGTAATTATGTGCTTTTGCTTGTATCATCTTTCAGCACTTCAAGAATTCTAACAGTTTTCAGGCAAATGTTAGACTCATCCTCACTTCAACCAAATATGTATATTGGTTTCTGTAAATTATAACAGAACGTTATTGTCACTGCATCTACTACTCGTCGTCACTAGCACTTTCGAACCAGTGTGGTGAAAGGATTTTAAGTGCGCCTCAATGAGGCTTCTTTATCTACTAAAGCGGCCATAAGAAATAACATGAACAGTTTAATTTGCAGATGAAACAAAACGAACGCACGCTTGATAATTAAAAAACATCCAATATGTTTACATGCAGATAACCTTTTTGTAGTATGAAAGAATATTGTTCGTTGGTCTACAAAGTGATCATTCACAATTATACCCTTAAAGCTAGCTCGTTTATTCATCAACAAGACTTTCAGACAAAACAAGCCAATTTCCGTTGAACACCTTCGTCTGGACATTAGAGGAGCACTAAAATATTTTTATTACAGGGCTAGAGGTGAAAGTTTGCTTTTGTTGCCGGACTATAAAAACACGAGCTGACACTTTTTGCGATAAAACGCTGTCACGGTGGCGCCGCCGCCGGGGTGGCTCCAAAAGTTACTTTGTAATTTAATCGTACCACGAGCTGCGTGGTTTATGGAGACATATGGAAGATAGAGTGAGCGACGTTTTACCGGAATACGAATGTTTAGATTGTAGGTGTGTTGTTTGAGATAAATCTTGGTTTCCTCGCCATTTGCAGCTCATTTTGATTGCGACATTATTCTTTTACACATAACGTTTTTTGGATAGTGTCTTATTTGTATATAAATAGTGTAAACAATAAATTGGTAAGTTGATACTAGGATGGGTCAAGGCTTTACAGTTCTGACCGTGCGACAAGACAAACAACAGTCGTAAATATTTTGCCTGAACAATACTAAGTTATTTTATAAAGTCAAGGACACTCGCCATTTCCGTATACCTAGGCGTGCGTAGACAAATGCAATATTTCAGTCTTTGTAAACAAGATGTGATACCGTCAAAGCCATTTAAATATTTAAGCGAGGTTATGTAACATTTATAAACAAACAAGTTTTGCTCAAATTTAATGTGATATTTTAGTTAATTTTATTGTACCGGTTTCCAGTTTTGGTATTACATTTTTAATTAGTGCAGCATCTGGTAATTTTTTTATGATTTTTGGGTTGATGGTAAAGGACAAAGTGTTACTAGAGTGAGGAGAGCTTGCATATTATCTTTAGTATCTAGCCTACAAAGATATTTAACATAATGTAAAACAAGATATTAACAAGTTTTTGTCTTGTTTTTCAAATAAGTGTAAAAATCTGTGATTTATAATTTTAACATGAAAGCCAGTAAAAGAAATAAACGATGTAAAGGTAGAAAATATACGGTTGCAATCAGTGATAGCCTCGCACAACGATACATCCAAGCTAGACTAATTCCCAAGAAGCTATTTTCTAGATACGTTCCAGTTAGATAGTATCGACTAATCCATTAGCTATCACGCAAGCCCGTTTTAGAACAGTCTGTCGCATTTCATCTTGCCGTATCGTCGTCTATCAATTAATGTATTTTAGTCGGGGCATCTAATTCTAAGACCTGTTTCCCCTTAATTTACGTTGGTTATAATTTACGAGTCTGAGTAGTTTGTTACACAGAATACCTACAGACTTATATCGTGCTAACTCTTAAGTAGTATTTTATTGAATTTTTTTTAATGTTGCGATTGTTTACTTTCATTGCTTTAGTGTCTATTGTGCGAAATCGTTTCAGGTTTTTTTCTTACTCCGTAAGTAAAATAAATAGACCTTAAACAAAAATTTTATTTGTCAATTTTTTTTTTCTGACTTTATCAAATCATCATCATCTCAGCCCGTTTGCTCCCACTGCTTTGCCCACGCCCTTCTTTCCGGTCTCCTGCGAGTCACATTCTATACTTACAAAGTGACTCGCAAGAGTTACTATATACATGCGTCATACGAAGTTTATATTTGCAGAAATTTTCCTGACTTTATCGTATGTGTTTATCCTTTTCATGTATCATCCGGCACGGAATATTCTGTCTGCATTTACTAGTATTTGTTATGCGGTGCGGTATCTAATCTTATAGGCCTTGAGCTCGTTGTGTGTCAACCAACGGTCATTCCCCTGCTCGCCATGATTCTATTTTTACTCGCAAGTTGTTTATTTATTACTCACATACGACACTTTATACTGTTTATTATTGCGATTGAATAATTGTTTCGGTGTCAGGGGCTACGAGTTTTATGTAGCCACTCTCTGTTTTAGATAGCGTGAAAGTTTTTGCCGTGTATTATCTTTGTAGATAGATATACATACTTTTGCTGTGGAATAAAAACACTCAGTGAGACTAACACCGGTATTCACAAACATTACTATAACGTTTCCTAGTGCGCGCGGACGCACAGGGTCCCATAATGAGTAGGTTTTTGGGACCCTGTGCGTCCGCGCTGTGAGACCTCATAGTAATGTTTGTGAATACCAGTGTAAGTCTTTTTGTTACAAGTTGTTAGATGAAAACATCTTCAGAGTTTTTATAAAAAAAAATACGCGTAAATGATTTTAAAAACCGGTTGCTATAAACTAATTATAGCTCGGCTATGCATAATTTTGCAAGGACAATAGTGGCACAATAATGAAATTATTTAACAAGTCCATTCAAGTCAAATTAATTAAAATGCAAGCCTTTGCAGCCCATTGTTTTCTCATAATAATCACCGATAGACCAAACAATTGTAATTCGTAATTTATCATAACAACAATTAAACACAATTACATTAACAATGGAAGGTAGACGCAGTTCATTAAACCTATGCATTCGTGAATTCATTATAATAAAGCTAATACTGTGATAGTGATAGTGACATTTAGTGTCGTTTAGATAGTGTCGTGGTGAAACCGATAGCCGTCTGAGTAGAGTCATTTGAATAAAGTTTTCGTGCTATTCTGACAAGCTGAGCGCAGCGAGCCGCTACCAATGGCACCAAAGTACAAAACGTCAAATCGTGCAACTTTGTTTAAGCTATCTATTCAGCACGCTAGGTAATTTAAAACAGTTGAAAAGCATTTCGTTCACTTAAATAACGCGTAAATAGCTTCGGTATTGTCTTGTACGCTTCGCTCGCGTGACGCTGCTCAGTTAGTCGTGAAAATTCATAATAAAGCTATGGTATTGCTCCTATACGGTTTCCAGACATTTTATGCACCACTTTTGATAATATTTACCATGGTTTTATAATTTGTTGTGAACATGAATGATATAGAATCCAATTTTTTTTCTCAGATACATCGAGCATGTAAGAAAAATAAAAAAATTATGTAGGTATGATAATTATGTAGGTACTAGCTGCGCTCCCGCGGTGTGACCCGCGGTCCCTCGGGATTTTTTAATTTTTAGCTAAAAAGGATAAAAAGTAGCCTATGTCCTTCCCTGGGATACAACCTTTAACTATGCCAAATTTCAGCTTAATCTGTTCAGCGGTTTGGGCGTGAAAGCGTAACAAACAGACAGACAGACAGACAGAGTTACTTTCACATTTATAATATTAGTATGGAAGTATGGATAGTATGGATTAGAAAAATAGGTAAGTGCTAAGCTACTCATTTAGGGTAAGTAATTTGAGCAAGCTCCTCTAGAATAGTATAGGGAGTCATAGTAAGCTCAAACGTTTGTAATTTATTACTGTACATTTGTTATGAGACATTTTGTCAGTAAAAAAGTAAAAAAATAAAACAGGTTCACGACTGTATAGGCGGTAGACATACTCTCAGATCTTTTTATGATACTTTACTTATTCCAGATCCTTTAAAGATGTTTAAGGGGGGTAGTCAGAGGCATGTCCAAACACACATTTGATACATGCCCAAATCTTGCAGAAGTCAGTATTCCATACGTGTCAGGTTGCAAGCCCATCGCCGCCTATAAGAACACTAACTGGTTTCCTCAAGATGTTTTCCTTCACTGTTTAGAGCACGTGTTAAAGCGCATACAAATTTTACGAAACGCAAAATCCATTGATGCACGGCCGGAATTCGAACCCACAACCTTCGGATATAAAGTCGAGGTACAACCCCATTCGGCCAACAGAATGGAGCCACCATATTAATTGCAAAGTTTATCTCCAGCTTTTAGTACATTATACCTATTGTTTTTCGAATCCACCATATCGGTCTCAAGAAGGTGCGATTTCAAAAGGTCATCCTCTTCGGTTAGAAGCGCTCGTGGTCGTGTTTGCTTAGTTTTTCTTGATAGATCGTTAAAGTTAAGCAACGTTCGAAACGGTCTGTTCTTACAGACCACTGGCGGTCACCCATCCACTTGGATGGGTGACCGCCAGTGGCATTTTCATCTGAGCGCTTCCGCTTCGGAGGGTACGTTAAATTGTCGGTCCCGGCGGTTAAGCCACGACAGAGGCCTTAAGGCGGCCTAAAAATTCCGTCACCAGAGTTGGCCATTGACTCATACGAACTTACTTACTTACTCTTCGGTTGACATTAGATGTGGGTCTTAAGGAGTGCACTAAGATTGTGTCTGTACTAGAAATTAATCTATGGTTTTTAATAAAGGGACGTGATCGCATAAAGGTGAAAAGGGAATTCATTTTTTTTTATTTAATATAGGCCCATATAGGTAACCTATTTACACAAGACATTTCCATGGATTTTGAATTCTCTAAAGACACTTAAAATAATGTCGTTGCCTTGTAGAATTATTATGTTTTTCAACCAATATACACAGAGACAATATTTAAGCTACTAACAATCTAAACAATTTTAAGTCTTACAATCCATCGTCTAGATAAAAATCAGCTCATAATTCTGCCTATAACTCTAGACTAGGTGAAACTTGAAACTCAGTGAAACTGTATCAATATAGTAAGCTGTAAACGTGATTGATAAGACATGTACATTCACGGCTCATGTTGTGTCGTCATTTATACGCCAAGATTTGAGTCTTAGGCTACCGAGAAACGTGCTATTTTAGAATGACACTTATAAGGTTGACTTGCTGTACAGTCGTTGCATTCGCAGCATCGTTAAGCCAAACCATTCGTATTTATGGTGTCCTGCTGTCTACCTGCATATTGATTGAATAGACCGGTTTAAGGCTAAGATTCCAACCACTTGCTATGTATGACAGTGACAAAACTTGCCTTATTCAGTCAATCGTACCAAATGTTGACTACAAATTGCTCATTTTGCAATCTTTTTACGCGGTCAGTTTTTGCTGAACGGTTTCGGTAACAATCTGAACAACATTTTATTTACAATGTATTGACTCTACTCGGCTCATTTTCTTGTTATATGCCCCTTATTACAAGAAAATGAGCCGAGTTTAGACCAAGTCTAACTAAAAAACTGTCCCTAGAAAAACGATATTTAAATTTTTGTGGTAACAGTTTTGTTTTGACATGTGTCAATAGGGTTCAACCAAGGTTTTACGTTTTTATAATAAGCAGCGCAGACTTCTTGTAGTAAGTTCGTATGAGTGACCAATTCTGATGAGGGTTTGGGGGTAGGTGGTATTCCCCCAAATTATGGTAAAGAGGGAGTACTCGCCTCGCTAAGGTTTGCCCAACTGGCACACTTACCTTAGGGCCTTTCGGCCGACAGTTATAGTCGGATAGTTCTATATAGGTAGAAGTGCCCAGTAAACATCGTCAGCGCGATTCAGAATTTTTCCACAGATATAGACATAGCTATACTTTTTGCGTGTTCCTAGCGCCATCTAGTGGTACAGCTCCGAAGTACGTCGCTGTAATTGACATCTCTTGAAGTTCAGCTTATAGTTCAGCTTGTAGTTCAGGCGATGGTAGATAGAGGTCGCCACAAGGGTGTTCTTATGCCATCTAAAGGCATTCTTCATTGCTCAAGGACTTATTAGCAAGTGGGAATTGTGGTCTCTGTGTATCCCTACGGGGAAGAGGCGAGATTGTGTCTTGTAATAGACCTACCCCAATGTACTATCGTAGAGTTATGTAACAAATGAAATCAAACATTACTATTCCCATGCGCGAAATCACGCCACTAAATCGGCTTATGAAGTCACGCCAGTTATTACCATGTTCACAGACAGTATCGCCACATGATCAAACATTAGACTAACGAGCTCAACTGCTTCATACGTTCGGTGGAATTAATTTGTCTGCTGCATTAAAATTAACTAGTCAGCTTTCGAGAACAACTCTTGTCAGGTTTAGATGGATTTATTATCGCTGAGATTTTAAACCTAGAGTCAAACGATTTTACATTATGCTTCGGACGCTAAAATACTATCATCTGACATGTAATACTGATGTGATGACGCACAACCGATCTTTATCTCTCTGAAATTAGGTGCACTAAACGATTGCGCAGGTTTGCGCGAGTAGGCGAGATAGCACGATGCAATAAACTAAGCGAGTGAGCGAGGCAGCTGTACAACCTGGCTTCGTCTTTTAGGCGTCATCAAAAATGGGTTCTGCGCAGCTACTTCAGAGCTAAAGATTGGTTGTGTGTACTGTAGGTATCATTACCGTAGTAAAAAAGTCACGGTGATTAGTTTTGTGATGCTTGATAATGGTGTAGGATTTATCGAGTTTTAGTGGCCTTTGCGAATCCTTCAGCTAACAAGCATTTGAAACATAAGTGTGGCCAGTAAAAAACTGAATCCGACATTAGTCATTTTGTGAATAGTACTGAAATGATCAAACTACCTTATCGTAACTCTGTAAGACTTGGTAAGTTTGTACAACTCTTATGCAATATGGTTCTGGTTTCATTCATATTCAGGTGTGATGGTCAGGTGATTCCTATTTTAGCAAATAGGTATGAAATTATGCCCCTTCCAATCATTTAGGATTCACAAAAAACAATTTTCATATTCATTCATAATATATCTGCTGAATTAAAAAATGAGTATGAACAACACGAAGAAGAGGCCGCGGTCGGTCGTGTAACCGATCTGTGCAACCCGACACGCAGCTCAAGGCTCCCCATGTGGATTAACGCTAAGTTTGTTTGGAATCGTCTTACTGCCTGATATTTTTTGTCATATTTTGCATTATGGACACTTACAGAATACATACAGAACATACATACATATACATACAGAATATATAACGGTGAAAGAAAACATCGTGAGTAAACCAGTTACTGTTCTTATAGGCGGCGATGGGCTTGCAACCAATTAACGTATAGAATACTAACTTCTGCAAGATGTGGGCATGTATCAAATACGTGTTTGGACATGCCTCTGACTACCCCCTTTAGATACCTTCAAAGGATCTGGAATAATTAACATAAAAAGATGTGAGATAATATCTACCGCACCTTGGGGATACAGTCGTGAACCTGTTTACGTTTGTATACAGAATACAGACTATTCGTGCTGCTCAAGTTCTATTTTCTCAACTACATTAATATGTATCAAAAAAAATTATAAGAAAAACGATTTTGATTTGATATAATCTCTAGTTGAACTATGAACCTAGTCTCAACTCTAGCATTGGTATAATTTTAGAACGGTCGAATTATACTCAGTGGTTATAATTCACAAAACTAGCATTGCTTACTACACCAATCCACCAGGGATTTGAAAGTACTGGACTTTACATTTTTTTTTATTCATACATGTATCAAGTAGTACTAATCTTGAGCCTATATGAGGATTAAACATGGTAGACAAGAGTCTCGAGATATACCGTCCCGCGTTTTCATCACGAGCTGATACAAAATGCATCTCGATTTTCTCAACGGACCGTAAATGGCAAGAAATGAGAAAGCAACCGGCTAATAGATACAATAGGGCTGCATAGGTCCCGCCGAGCAACTTTCCTACGCCGCAAAAACTAGTAGAATGATGGAACGCGTGCAAAAGTTCTTATCGGCACAGATACCGACAGTTTCATAACTAGCAATGTAATCACTCCATTAAACAGATGTTCGAATAATTGAATAGAAAAACGTAGGGAATTCGCGGGCCAGTGCTGTGCCGCAAGATACTGCTAGTATCTTGCGAAGTGTCCAGCTTTCGACACGAGACACGCTATAAAAGGCAAACAGGCGTGCGAACTTTATCAAACTTGCAAACTTGCGAGACCGTTTCGTGAGCTGATCAGGTTTTTTTTAATCGCAACTTGGATATCTGCAGGACATTATCGCCGTACAAGGTGCTAGTTCGGAGCTGGTTTTTGTGACCATCTCTTAGCGTTCAATCTTGAACGCGCCTTGTTTGCGTACATTTAGCAGTCGTTTCATCGAATGTAGCTCCCATAATTTGGCGGGTGTGTTGAAACTTTTATGGGTTGAGAAACGTAATAAAACCGATTTCAGTGGATTTTTAGAGTTTATTTTGATAGTAGAGTATATTTAGAGTTGAGTATTAGAGAGTTTTGTGGAAAGCTGGTATATTAAGTCCAGTAATACCGGTTTAGGGCAACATCTGGTGACTTTAGCTTGACGAATAGGTACTTGTATTACCTAGATGTCTAATAAATCTACATTTAGACACATTGATATACCGACTATTCGGACTTTTATTGTGATTGTTCTAGAACTTCACTATTACAATATCTACCGAAATATACGATAGTTATGTCGAGTCTCTAAGTCTCAAAGCAATTAAAAGACAACTATCTGAACCTCCCAGTTCTTATACCCTTTCTTATCATCTAAAAAAAAAGCTAGGCCCCAAACCGTGTTTGTTGCCCTTGTTCTACACGGTGGTCGCGAATTAACAGGAGTAGAATCAGTTAGTTAAGTAACCTAGTTTTAAGACGTTTCAAAGTGATCCCAGCGGTCCTACTGAATAAATGCTTTTTGACTTTTGACTTTCGTAATTAAATCATGGAATTATTGCAAAGAAACTTCAGCGTTGTAGTTTCTTTTAGAATATAACTGGGGCGGCCATTGACTTCCCAACTAATATTATCACGCACGATAGCTACGGTTTTTATGTTTGGGAAACATGAGCGTTATTTCGGACCGAAATGACCTAATAGTCGAATTAATAATTTATAGCTACTAAATAACTGTGGAAATTGCGCGTAGATTGACATTATTGGTAGTACCACAAAGGCAAGTTTTTTTTTTTTTTACAAAAAAAAGAGAAGGGCTTTGTCGCTGAGCGACTATATCGCCCAATCAGTAACATCTTAGCTTAGTCTTCATCATATAGGTCTTCATATTCTTCATGGTTTCACTTCACTTCTTGGTTTCTTCTTCTTCTTTTTATTCCCAGTTCTTCTTTTCACTTTGCCTTCAATTCAAATCTTTCTTCAAATATGTATTACTTAATATTCGATTTAATTAATAATGTTTTTGAAGTGAAATACAATATCTAAAGTATTATTTTAGTAGGTTCATCGATATTTAATCGGTATCGATTAATAAAATAAAAAAGAAACAATCACCCAATCACAACGTTAGCACTTTGGCATAGCTAAGCTAAAGAAAAAAGGACTGAATAATAACAAGCCAAGCATATTGGTAATTTGCAATAGAAGAACCTACACGACCTTATCAATTGTCTAAATTGGCTACTTTTTTTATCAAAAAACTTTTGACTCAAAATAGTGTTTGTACTCTCAAAACGCATCGTAAGAAGAAAGTATATTTCCCTAAATCAACATACTCAATTTTAGGGTACATTTCTGTTTTGGCAGCCCTAGCATAACCCTGAAGTCGGGCGAGGGGTCGACGCTCGCGCACGACCCACTTACAACGCACGATGCAGCGACCGACGCAGCCGCAACGCTTGCAAATCTGCACTCTAAGGTTGTCAAAAAAGCCGGCATACCAATTTAATAATTAAATTATTCTACAACATAAAAAAATATATACTTTGTGGATAAAATCTACAGCCATTATCTGGGGGTATCCTAATTAATCCGTGGATTATGCCTTATTATTGCCTAAACAGTAGGTTAGACACCGATCGCCATAATGATCATTGCCCAATCTCGATGCACCTAGAGTCGAGATGTTGGCCAGACCAGCAAAATACCAGCAACGTTTCTTTGTTAAATATGCTAAATAGAGGCTGCTTGTTAGAATTGGAAGCATTATAGCATAGCCACCATGTACAATAAAAACAATCACAGCAAAGAGTTCCAATGGAAAAAAAACTAAAACGTAGACTGCCATTATACGAGTGTGTTGCAAGAAACAAAATATCACTAGACGGGCCAATAAGCTGCTCATGAATCGAAATTGCATTTTAACTCTCAGCTACCGTCGTCCTCTCCCATTCAGATTTTCTCGTAATATTTGCAACTATTTGTACAGGTCTTGACATAAATCGTTGGAATATATCGCCATAACTTACCGTTTCGACTTGACAGCCCTAGCCAGTTCATAACATCCAGTAATGGCCGCCATATAGTTACTATTATTTAATCCTTGGTTTATTCAGCACTTTGATTTGTTACGTCGCACGGCATTACCTGTTGGCATAGGTTTAATTAAATTCAAACAGTTTTGTTTAATAAGTTACAAATTATAATTATAAATGATAAAATATTTAATAATCAACACCACATTGTTTCGACTTTACTCAATGTGAATACTTAGAAGTCACAAGTACCATTGTTTTACTGAATTTGAAATTTTTCCACTTTATTCTATAAGAGAAGCTAGAAAAAAACAGGTCCACGACTGTATTCCCAAGGTGCGGTAGATATTCAATCAGATATTTTTATGTTACTTATTCCAGATCCTTCCAGATGTGGGCATGTATCAAATATGTGTTTGGACATGCCTCTGTCTGCACCCCTTAGACATCTGCATCTTCATCAGAGAAGCTAGAAATAACCCAGAAATAATTAAAAACTACTTGAAAAGTCTTACTCCTGAAAAAAACTTCATGCTAATCCAAAGTACCTAATAATATCACGCTTTCTATTTGACTTTCTACCTGTTGGCTATTTCTAAGCTCCTGGTACTTTTTAACGAAAGTCCACAGTTAATTTAAAAGAAGTTTACATTCTCTATGTACATATATATTTTAGACCGTAAAATGGTGCTTCTTGTACCCTACAAAGTAGAGTTTTCTTAGTGCAAAATCTAGAAAATCGTATACGCTATTACACCGATTGCCTACTTCACGTCCAGTTTCCATATAAAGATCAATTACTGTGCATAGATTACTATTAAATTACACACACTAGCGGCGAAGTACCAACCTTTATCTAATTGTGAGGCGTGGTACAGAATTATTGCTTTAGCAAATTATAATAACCAGTACACGGCACTGCCACTTATTCTCTAACCGAGAGGCTGCGACTTGGTGCAAAAGTACCAGCGTGTCAGTAAAGTTTACTTGCGAAAAATTCCACTAAAACTTCACCGATATTAACAAACATTACTATGAGGTCTCACAGTGCGCGCGGATGCACAGGGTCCCAAAAACCTACTCATTTCCCTGTCGAATTTGTACATATTTCAAGAGATATGTGAAGAAGGTTGCTGTCATGTTGTAGAAAGAGATCAAGGAGGTTTCTCTCGAGAAAACTACATAGAGATGCATCAGCTGTGCCGACAAGGGTGAAGAAAACATATTTCAAGTTATTTTTAAGCTTTGTATACTCAGAATATAATGTTGAAGAGCATAAGATGGCCGTGATCTTTACGTTTTGATACGTCAAAGCAGACTAGCAAGTATCAAGTCTAGGTACCTATCTCAATCGTTTATACTATAAACGATTGAGATAGGCTATAAACTTTATAGCCATTGAAGTGTCCGCTTATGCTTCTTACCAAAAACATAGCCGTAGAGATTAAATTGCGTGATCACACCAAGTAAGTACTTAGTCACGCACAGTCTCATTCAATCTATTAACAGCTTGAGATTCCACATTAAATACTATTATTGAAGTAACTGGAGATTTGGGTTCAATAAAACTGCTAGTCTATTCTGTTATCTCGGTTCAATCTTTAAACCCTTATTTTCAAGTCCTGAAAAAAATAACGGACACAGGCTGTTTTATTTTGTATTCAATAATTATCCTAGGATGCTATCTCTTCCCATACTTCAGCTGTTCGGACGTGAAAAGTAACATACTGACAGAGTTACTTTAAAAAGTAAAGTAAAGTTTTATTTTGCTAAAATTGTGGTACAAGTACATTCATATAATTCTTAAATTATCATAAAAGGTTACCACTTACCAATCAGCATATCGTTCAAGTAAAATAAAACCTCCCATTTTTCATTAAAAATCTATCCAAGTAGGTACAATAAAGTTAATACGAGCCATATCATCATCTTCCTGCCCTTTTCCCACATTATGTGGGGTCGGCACAACATGTGTTCTTCTTCCATTCTTCTCTATCAGCCGTCATCTCAACACTCACTCCTTTCTTACTCATGTCATCCTTCACACAATCCATCCATCTTTTCTTTGGCCTACAAATGCCCAAATCATTTACAACATGATACGAGTCATACTATGATAAAATAGATTCGTAATAACCAATTTTTATTTCTGTACCTATCTAAGTATTTTCTATACGTGACTAAATGCACGTTCTGTCGCATAGATATACTAGAAATGTATAATCATTAGTGCTCGATCGGTATTTAAATACCAATTCCATTATGCATTACTCACGTATGACTATATAATTCGTATCGAAGTAGGTTAAAATGTGGTTTATCATTCGTATTTGTTTGAAAACAATATTGAATGAAAATAAACAGAGTAGACCTGACCTACCCACACGTAAAGCTATTTGCGATAGTCATAGCAGTTAGGTCACGAATCGCTTCTAGAATGTGTAAAACTGTGTACATCTACATGTACAAGGTAACTATACTATTACTGATAATCAACATCAACATACAAGTGCTTGATACACACGCATTTTATCGCTGCTTAGTTTTACGCCTCCTCTACCACTATACCTACCGATCTCTATTTTAGTTTTCAGCTCAAAACGTAACCAAACACAAAAAATCTTGAAACAAACCGCCGCTATCTGCGAATCTTATAAGCCGAGTCAAATCCAAAATCCTATTAAATAATACGCATGTTGTATCAAAATGCGTGACTAATGTTCTAGAAGGAATGCATCCATTTTTATTATGCGTTCTAACGCAGGCATATGCGCGTCACGGCAGAAAATTACGCACATGACTTTCAATTTTGAGGGATGGTCGTATGGTCGTGCGTGTCACAAGCAGTTTGCTGCGTATGTGTAGGGGTTCGCTGATAGTACTTCAATAATACGACGTACAACAAACAGCTACATTGTACTATATACCTACTCGTTATAGGAAAATTTTAACCGTTCTATTTATAAACAGTTTTAAAATAGTATTTATACAGTGGGAATTGAAAGGGATTTGTTAGTAAATGTAGCTCGTCGAGTTGAAGCGGGAATTGAGACGATCGCGAGACGACCATTAACCGTATTGTTATTGCCAGCATTCCAGTAATGAACCGCTCGTTTTCGTCCTTTAATATTACCGCTTTTACTCCCTTTACTCACTGTAATGGCGCTCGAGCTTGATTTCACTCCATCTCATCGGTTTTGTGCTCTTCTAATTAATACCTTTATTTCGCTTTCAGCTCGAATTTCAATTTTAAATCTTTAAATATTTCGAGTTTGAATTGAGCCAGTATGCATGTTGATGAGCGCTCCGGCGATATTAGCTTGTCGAGTGGCTTTGGAAATATTCCCGGGTCATTTTCCAACGCGTCATCGCACTCGGGATTTACATGAAACCTTAGTGAAATATTCACATCAACCGCCGATTGTCACGTTATATTGAGATGTTGAAACTTTCTCCGACGAGGTTTGTGCATCTTATTTGCATAATGAGACGCTTTGCATTGTGCTGCAGCATCAACGGCTTATTATCGCGCCACTCGAGATTATTCATTTCGTTCAGACAAAGAAAATGCTTTTTATTGTTCGTGAGGTCGTGACGCAACCGAATATTTCTACTTTCGCCCATGAATTTCCGTGGCGTCGGGGTGAAGTTCAAGACTATTTAGAGAAGCCGAGCCTTCGGTATTGATCGGAGCACGCACCCCGTGTTACGGTAGGTTAGTAAGCCCGCGATTCGTTCGTAGCTCCCGGAACGGGCCGAAAACACCCGAAATTGAATCCCTGGCTCGTATTGATCGTTCTTGACATTGAAATAGAAATAGACGTAAACAGCTGGGAAGTGAGGGTGCGTGCCGCGCCCTCACTCAACCGTCTCCCAGCCCGACATCCCGGCTCGCCGGCCGAAACAGACGTTTTATCCATAAAATTCTCATCCCAATTTACGTTTTTAATCGACCGACACCGAACAACAGACCGATTCGAGTTAGCCTCCAGTTATTTGATTTTAAGCGTCCATTAAAGTTATTCATTGGTGTTCAGAGCAAGTTGAACGTTTCTAACGTCTAGTAATTATGCACAAGAGCCCTAAGACGGGTTCTGCAGCGTTCTAAAATCTCATTTATATTCAGTGCGGTCGGAGTTTCAATGTTATCTAAAATCCGTGTTTAGGTGTTGGGCAGGATTGCTCTAATCTCGAAACTAAACACATTGTTGAGTTAGCCCAGCTTTTGTTCTCCTTGCGTCGCTTCAGGGAGCTCTGCAGATTCTAT
Source organism: Epirrhoe tristata (assembly GCA_951394285.1). Taxonomy (NCBI): domain Eukaryota; kingdom Metazoa; phylum Arthropoda; class Insecta; order Lepidoptera; family Geometridae; genus Epirrhoe; species Epirrhoe tristata. The sequence continues at coordinate 7,415,263 of OX596145.1, forward strand.
ATTCGGATGAAATTAATCCTTGAACTTGGCTCTCGGGTTCTGTTTGTTGCATGTATCACTTGAGCAGATAAGCAAATAATAGCAGCGAGAATGTCTGTGTTTATTTAAAGCGGAAAAACATGCAATAATACCGTGCTCACAACAAAGGCAATTACTTTGGATAAGATTAAAAACTTCCTGTAAATTCTTATCATTGAGGGCTGAGTTTTATCGCGACAGTTATTTTCCTGTAACTAAGTTAACCTTTGTTCGTAATAGAAATAATGTTCTAGGTTTGCTATATCCCTTTTGAAACGACTTTCTTATCATTACACATACTCGTATTTCCTGAGACATTGACAAGCTTCTTAGAGCGCTTCCTGGACAAGTTCTGGGTCCGTGAACGATATTTTAATACCACATAACTAAGTAACTTTCTTTTATGATAAAAAGTAATGTCTGGTATTTTCCGATTTCTTATCAAGAACATAAGCGAATATTTTCACTCAAGTTTTGTTCCGCTGAAACTTAAGGTACAGACGCTATTGTTCGCACATTCAATGACCTGTAATTTCATAAATCCGAATCAGCCAAATTGGTCGAGGGCTGCGAGAAAGGACTTGCTATTTTCTTTATTTTAAGTGACCAACTCTGTTGGTAAATACAGGTGTGCCAAATTACCAATAGTTATGTTACATTTTTAGGTATCAGAATCTCCACTACTAACTTATTAGTCTCGCTCAGGGTATTTTATAAATCAATATTTCGATTTCTGCGGCTAAAATAAATTCAAGTTCAGTACCAGAAATCATTCTGAATTCAATCAGCTCTAATCTGCGCGACGCACAGCTAAGCTGATAGAAAAGGAGACGCCCGAGACGTTCCGCTGAATACTGATCAGCTCTATCGAAATTATTCCATTGCCACAGCTGTGATAGAAAATATTTATAAATAAAAAATGCGGTGTCTGGCTGTATTCTTAAGAATCACGGCTCCAAGTTAAATAAGTGATCACCGGCGGCGGGACGTGATCGGCGAGTGAATGAATGTCACCTGCCAGTAATCACCTGCTATTCTGCTATGGAGTCATGGTTTTTATTTCTCTCCACGGCATAGTTTTCATGATACGGTAGTTTCTTATAAAGCCGTCTATGCCACCTATTCATGTTCCAACAGGATTACGATTAAAAAAGTAGAACTAGAGTCAGTTTGGTATAGCTTGAATCGAATACGTCGTGATGCGAGCAATTTCAGAAAAATACCACAATTTTCATATCACAATAGTATCACGAAATGTCAATTTGATAACCAAATATAACGAACATGGGCCAGTTATTAATTTTAAATAGAAACGCAAAGGTCGATAGATTGGTGGAAGCGACGGGCGAACCCGCTAATCGATCGACGTCTGTGTGCACTGTGAACACGGCTGCTGCACCCGGGTACCTCCCTCTCTTTCATTCCCCAGCGATCCCCCATCGCCCATCCTCCTCACTTCGTTATTCATCGGCTCTAACTAGACTACCGGGTGGGTAGTCTGCCTCCCGTATTCTCCCGTATTTAGACACTGCACTATCTAATTTATGTTTTAAATAGTCCGCTTCAAAAGTAGTTAGGAGAACGACTATATCTACGGTTATCGTTATGAGAGCGTGCGAGCGGTAATGGACTATATCATTATAAATTTGTCTGGCTCCTAAGTTCGGATGGCACCTGTTATGAATCCCGCCCTTTAGGGGCTGACCTTTATTACCGTTGATTTATTTCATGGTTCTTTGGTTTAGAAGTGGAGCTTTGTTGCGAAAGGTTCATTGGACATCAACTTTCAATAGTGGCGGGGCCTTGGCACGGGCTCGAGTCGCCTGCTTAGGAATAGTTGTAGCATTTCGTGCCGCTGGTGATGCCAACTTCTTAACATCGGCGCTGGAGGTAGCGCCTTCACTTGATCAGAAGAGTAGAAAGGTTTGCATATTTTGTATATGCTCAACTAAAGTTGACTAAAGATGTATGTAACTGTATGTTGTTCCTGGTTATAGAACTACAAGGTTCTGATTCCTTTGATAGTAGGTCTGTCTGTAGTCTGTCTGACACAAATTTTTGACAGGTCAAATAAAATAATAATTTAAAAGCTTCGGCTTTGTATTCAAAATTTAAGGTTTTCACTTTTCCTTGACTATTCTTGGTGAAGCAGATCCAAGAAATCATGTTACAAAGTCTACAAGACTCTCAAGCTTTCTCAAGTTAGGAATGAAGACATTTTGTATAGCAATCGTCAGCTAACTTTGCGTATCCGAGTTGGCATCACCAAAGTGCGCCTGCACCTCGCGCTTACATAACGCACCTGCCATATCGGGCTCTACCACACCTCACGTTCACTCGCTCATTCTATGAATTACTTATAGGTCGTAGACCCTTATTTAATTCAGCTCCGATTGTAAGTTGTAACCACTGCAGGTTAGCTACAAATTAAGGGCCTTTGTAATTTTCTTGGACTCATAAAGAATTTTTGCAACATTTTAGATCTATCGTAGATGTTTTTTTTATTATTATGGACTACGTGCAGATATACGACCATAAAGCAGAAGGCCATCATGCGTTCAAGCCTAGCTAATATTATCAAAATACCTCACTGATTTAAAACTTCACTTTGGACAAGATAAGTAACACCCGAGATCTTGTAAGACAAATATCAGTCGGTTTTCGCTTTTCTTTCGGATTTTGTGTTTCATTCTGTAAATTCGCTAAATCCTTCAACAAGTCGGGGCCGGCTCCTTAAACAAGAGCTCTCAAAGACAGTGCTAACACCAACGGAATGGAATTTTAAACTTGTTAACTTTGATGGTCTGCAATTCTCTCATTTAGGAGCTTTGTTTACTTTGTAGCTATTATTGCTACCGTTATAGGTAAGTATCATTGTTTTTTAAAGGTTTTTATTCTTTCCGATTATCAGAGAGTAAACAGTTTTAAAGAAGAATTATTTAGGCTAGTAGAATACTACTTTTCCGGTAGCCATATTGCTCCAAAAGTTAACAAATTTATTATACAGCATAAAAATCTAATACATTTGTATTTAGTGTGTTACATTTTAAGGATAGAGGCTACAAAAATAGCTCTCCCTGAGAATATATTTAACAACCTAAATCCAGAAATCTTCGTCACAAATACAATGCTTATAAAACTTTCCCTACACAACTCCTGATGTGTAGTATTACTCATGAAACACGATCATGTTTTACAAAAATGCTTACGTACTATCACACGCTGCAACAATGAGTTGTTACACTCTGCGAACGATAAATCGTAGTGGGTTCGGGTTAATACACGGGATTAGACCGTCGAGCGTTGCAGTAAACGGAGATATACATCAAACGGACTTACAGCCCCTACTCCTTATTAATTTGTTTTGAAATTATCTATTTTAAAACAGACACTACAGTAAGATTCAAAATAACTAAGTAAGATCATGGCGAGAGCAAAGTATATTTCAATGATTCCTTTCAACATTCAAAGTTTAGAGCTCGTGTCAAGGATATTTTCCTGAAACCGAAAAACCATTGATGCGCTACCCGGATTCGAACACAATATCCATCGGCGTATACAAATTAAATTAAATATGTAAGTAGGTAGCCTTTTCATTCAATAACTAACGTAGTTTTAATTAAAATGTAAGAAATGTCTTATTATTATCTTGTCTCATAAAACTAATCGAAAATCGTCGTGAAACTGGAATCAATTCCTTTTACAACAATTTGTTGCATTCATTTACATATCAATGTATATAATGGCTGTGATAATAGTATCATTATTATGGGAACGAAATGCAAATATCCTCTAATTCGAAGGCTAGCTGCTTTTAACAAGAGATTTATGTGTTTTGGTGTAATAAATCCAAATAAATTGTAATAGATTGGTTCAAATTATAATTAACAATTAATTGATAGAATTTTATGCATTGCTACCCGAATTTAATATTTTATACGCTATTATTAGTATTTATTTTAATTACTCAGGATTTTTACTTTATGGTTAATTTTATTTCAATATTCTTTTTTGTTTTCGGAATAAATTGACCTATTCTGTTTACAATACGTACCCAAGCTTTATAGGGAAAACACCTATCTCTACCCCAGCGGTCCTAGAGAATGAATACAATTTACACTTCTAAAACCTGTGTCTGTAAAAAACGTAAACAGGTTCACGACTGTATCCCCAAGGTGCGGTAGACATTCTCTCAGATCTTTTGTTACTTATTGCAGATCCTTTGAAAATGTCTCAGGGGGGTAGTCAGAGGCATGTCCAAACACATATTTGATACATGCCCACATCTGGCAGAAGTTAGTATTCCTTACGTGACAGGTTGCAAGCCCATCGCCGCCTATAAGAATACTAACTGGTTTCCTCACGATGTTTTCCTTCACCGTTTAGAGCACGTGTTAAAGCACATATACATTTTACGAAACGCAAAATCCATTGATGCACGGCTGGGATTCGAACCTACAACCTTCGGATTGAAAGTCGAGGTACAACCCCATTCGGCCAACACGGCTGAGTCTGTTTTGGTGTATATTATTATTTATACTACCTGCATTACTACGTGACAAAGCAATCAACATGTGGGCAATGCCTGATAACATTGTATTTTACATTATCTTGTTGCACACTTTTATCTTGCAACTAACATTTTGAACAGTGCCGACTATGCGATAAATCAAGTTAGTAGTAATAATAGTACTCTATTTAATAGTACAATGACCGATTGAAACAACTGCAGTGACAGAGTTGTGCCTTGTAAGACGCCGATGTTCTAAGTTCTTATTTTTAAACTTACGAGTAGATTAGACGTGTACTATCAGTGGCAGTGATATGTTTGGTAATTAAAAAAGAGTAAGTTCTGACTCTTGCGCACCGAGGGTTTTATAAAAGAAAAGTCGAATTGCAGTAGTATGAACTGAACATGCTAACTCCAAATTTCAGCTGAGATAGACAGATAAACCACCGCATTTCGGTGTTCTTTATGAACAGGTACGAATCGTTAATGTTACAAGTTCTTGCTGTATGCCAACTATTATAGTTTGGTGACACTCATACCTATTACCATCCTGTCCTATACGATTTTAGACTCCTGCTTTGACATGTGTTCATTTATTAGTAACTGTCTAACTGTGATTATATTATTTTGTTATTAAGGCCGCCGGATGTATGCATGATAAGTGGAACACATTTGAATGGTTGAATTAAGGCGTTGGTCTCCATAAGGGCTTCATCGTGCTAGTTAATGAGTCACTTACGCAAATGCTTATTTATACCTACTCCATTGAATGAACCGATAAATTTGATATTGCTGAGTGCTGCGTCTGTCATGTTCATATCGTTTCATGTAACAACAGTTTTGTCTTCATTTGCTTTATAAGTTAGCAAGGATTAATCTTACTTTAATTTGGTAGTAATTCTGTCTTTAAATGTTTGATTTCTAAACATTTCTCTAATATAGCGCTATTTTGACGGTTGCCATTTTATAGCAAACTCGTAAACGTTTCGTCATCAAATAGCCGAAGCAACGAGAATGACCGTTCGTCATACATTGTGGATAATTTGTGAGCATAGAGTAATATTTAACATGTTACGTAAGGGTCGTGTGTATGTTGTGGCGATAGGTTCTTAGTTATTGTGCCGCAATCTGTGGCACTTCGCCTTGAAGCGGGCGTTATCCTCAGCGACTGAATACTAGGTTGAGGCTTATCGCGGGGTAAGAGTTGAGTGTTAAGCGAAGGCGGGATCGATAGCGTTTTTTTACCATCGGAGGCAAAATTAGGGACGTCATTATTAAGTTTAATGTATCTGTGTATCTGTTTGTGATAACATCTCCCATGGTACTATACTGACCAACGTTACGGAGTGTAATGTAACATTCGCATAGCACGTCACGTTACTCCGTGTGCTAAATTTCGTCTAAAAGCCGCTTGTTGCTCGCTGGTTTCCCCGTAACACTATGTACAGTTCTTCCAACGGATCTAGGCATTCGTGAAGTTAGCCGTTAACGCAGTAACCGCTTTTATGAGCGGTTACTGTGCTGTTGTATGAAAAAAATTGTGTTCTGTGCAGACAAACGGCTAACTTCACGAATGCCTAGATCCGTTGGAAGAACCGTACTGACTGAATGAATGCTCGCTGTGTAACATAATTACCATACACCTCGTAACATTGATCAGTACCCAGCTTCGTTGTATGAATCAGAAATAATAAAATAAATAATAAACACGACAGATTATGTAAGTTGTCATGTTATTTTCAATGTTAACATTAGTTCCTACCCACTAGAAAATATTATAGATTAGCAATCATTATCAATGTATATTGTTTAGCTTGGGTAAGTCAGTTTAGTGTTGATAACATTGTGATTATTCGTTTCCTTATTATGAGTTACTATGCTATTCTGTTTAGCTTTGGTTCTCACCACGGTCATTGAACTCTCTTATCGCTCCGTTCTTCACTACGTCCATTTCCTCACTCATGTTTACTTACATTTGTGTGCATTCAATAACTACGATAAAAAGCCTGTTTAAAACGCTTATATTCTATTTTATTTTATCGGTGTTAAATGTTTCTAGAGTTTCCTAAGTAGGTTGCACGTTGGTAATTGTTTTCCATTTTTATCGCGCTGATAAATGCGAATACCTATGTGTTTTATCTTAACATTTGTTTTTTAGGCGATGCGTGGGGTTCTGATAATGTAGTTTCATTCATTCCCTTGAAATTGGTGTCGTTTATCTGCAAAATTGATGTCTAGTCGTCGTTCAGTTTATGAATGAAGTAAGTCATATTTATCTTTAGCAAATTGTTTTTGATTAGATACACAAGAAAATATCAACCAGCTTTTATCTTCAGTCTAAGAGTATTTATAAAGGATTCCTTATAAATACTCTACTAAAGATTTGCTATTTTCTCGAGGCTTAAGAATTTCGTATTCAAAGTTTTATTTCAAATATTTGGTACCCTGTTGCTTACTATACTTTTTTATTGAGTTTCAAGTACACATTCTCTTTGTTTATTTCGATATTCAATTTGCCTTGTTGTGTTCAATGTTTTCAATTATTTGTATCAGTAATTAGTTAGATGAGGTGTAGGTCATTAGTGCTCACGTGTGCTAATTAATTGTAAAGCATTGCAGGCACGTACTCTAGTGTAACTATATCTGTTTTTATATCATTTTTAACTAGTATTATAATATTGAAATATTAATTTATATTCAGTTTTCTTAAATCTGAAAGTTTGGTAAATATTTGCAGTCTAATATGCACATGTATTTTATGCATTCGTATCTCTGTTATGCGCTTCACTGAACCAAAGGACAAAAACATGCAGTTGACTAGTCTTCAAAACGTTGCTTGTCTACCTATATGTCTTTGTTTGTGAAATCCAACGACAATTATGATTCAGAAAGCTTTCAGCTTTACACAGTTGAACTTCTATATCTTTACAGTATTTGTTTGTCTTGTCACATGAAACAAATCAATACATGAATAAAATCTGTATTGAATACTTTGGTACCTAAGTGAATATGTTGTGGTATGTTTTCAATCAAAAGTAAAGCAACTAGGATAAATTGACTACAAGTTTTTTTTTTTATCAATTCAATGTTATTCTCGGAATTCAGTTTGGTTTCATAATGCTATAATATTTGCTGTTCTTATCAATGTTTTACTTTTCAAATCCGGCGATATGCCGCTGTTTCATAAAAAAACATTGTAATTGATATTTCTTTATTTTAAATTTTCTGATTAAAATTGCTCGAGAATGTCAAATATTATTCTTACATGGACAAAATTCCTGTCCTTGTTCCTGTTGTTTGTTTGTCAATTTTCATAGATGGACGAATATCTAATTGGAGGAAATTCGTTTTGGACCAAATTCTTGTTGGTCATTAGTTCTAGTTGGACATTTTTGATTTTGGACATTAGTCGTACAAAGGCAATTTTTTACCCTTTTGTATGTAGGCCTCAAAACTATCTTTATTAATAAGTATGTATTCAATTATGTTTGTCATACTTATTTTCATTATTGAATTTGAGTCTATCTACGAGTATCAAACATAATTTATGTCTCTTTGCCAAGTTCGATTTTATTTCAAGATCTTTCTCCGACAAGTATCACTTCCATATCATTTAGAGCAATTTCTCCAGTAATAAATTCTACTTTATCATCGTAAGCGTCACTCTCGTTGTTGTCAGTGACAGATAACCACGAGTCTGTTTCACTGCGATCCGGTTTATTATGTAAAATCCATAGAATTTTGTAAAGGGTAAAATTATCTTTATATCATTGGTTTCATTCAACCCCAATTTCAACCCTTTTAAAAAGAATATTCAAATAATCTGATAAATTCATTAAGTTATTAGTAACTTTGTTTTGATATTGTCTGGTGAAGCTAGTACGAGTATAACACCTTGATTCTGAGTAACAACTTCTGTTGAGTAGTTTTTAAGTAGTATACTTACATCAGTACTTTTATTTAAGTTTTAATAAAATGATCCCTTATTACTGTCTCCTTTGATTTTATCTCTAAGTGTGTGATGTATTACAGTAACGTAGTACTTCTCTTCTGTGGCAAGGCAACTTTGCAAAACAGATAGCTAGTGTCGCGAACTGAACTAAGTGCAGGGTTATCGGTGCATGGCAAATGGTTGTATGTAGACACCACAGATAATGTAATCGTTTGTTTTTAGCAATTTACATTTGTATTGAATTATCTGTTATTTTTAATTCGAGATGATTTATACCGGTCAGAAGGCAACCTATGCCTACACCCAGCAGGACTCTGTAGTTCCTGTAATATTGTCTGAGATGGAATAGGCTTACTCAGCACCTAAACTTTTCCTTCAGCTTAATCGGCCGACAAAGGTAGAGCCTTTGCTTTTCCAAGATTTTGATCCGTACACCTAAATCCCGGCTATAATCTAGATTTGATTCTTATAATGGCTTCCTTCATTGCTTCACCTCAAATAGTCTAACTAAGCTATAAACAACAATTTTATGTATCCTATTGGCCGTGTCTAACTATTTGCAATCGAACATTAAAATAGTCTCCGTGTAATATTTTAAAGTGCCTTCCTATTTTATTGGATACCAGTTTCAAAACAGTTTGCAATCTTCGTATTAAATATAGGTGACGGGATTTTCAATTAGAAGATGACCATTGAACAATTTTTTTTGTACATCTGTTATATTTTGTATAATTTTTATTTTCTTTCCTTTTCTCTCTCTATCTATCTTACAAACGAGTCTAAACATGTTTAAATGACTAATCTGATTCTGAATCTGTCTAATTATGATTGTGACTCATATGTTATGCAAGTCTTATAATTGCATAAATACCTATACAAACTACGTTATATCTACCAAACATCATTTAATGATTACAGCTACTCGTATAATAGGTGTTTTGATTTATAATGATGTTTGTCTTCCTTGACCACAGCAATTTAAACTATAAATAACTATAATAAGATTACAGATAGATAATGATTCATTATAATAATAGTAGTAACCTATAAAAAAAAACAAAATGTAATTTTATCTTGAAACCAACATTTCATTGCCAATTGTTTATTGGGAGTCATATTTTAAAAATAAGTGTAGCTACCTATATAAATCTGTATTGTACCTACCTACGTGTCACTTATCTGCAAGTTAAAAAATATATTAGGTACTAGCTGCGGCGGTGTGACCAGCGGTCCCTCGGGATTTTTTCTTTTTTTCGGGATAAAAAGTAGCCTGGTTTTCCCTGGGATACAACCATTCATCATCATCAAATTTAAGAGCTCAGCTCTTGTCGGTGCAATAATGCAACTTCCTCCACCTCTCCCTTTCCAATGCGGTCTCCTTTACTTCTTTATACGACATGACAGCGATCTTCTCTTTTATCTGACTCATGAAATTTATTCAAGGCCTTCCTCTTCTTCAACTATGCCAAATTTCAGCTTAATCTGGTCAGCGGTTTGGGCGTGAAAGCGTAACAAACAGACAGACGGACAGATAGAGTTACTTTCACATTTATAATATTAGTATATTAAGTATAAGGGGCGGCTAAATATGAGCGCGGTTGCTGAATCACATACTTAATTAATTTGTCGTTCAGACATCTGGAGAATAATTTTAAAAGAATGTTAATCCGATTCTTAAAAGGAGTTGTGTCTTCGTACGTTGGAATGAAATCGTTCTATATACTCGTATTATTGTTATTTTTAGCCTGAATCATCACATGCCTCCCTAACACCCTTTCACTTCAACGAGTTCTTACCGAACTTCTTAGAGCACTAATGGTCCAAATTTTGTTATTTTGATAATAAGACTTATAAATATCAAATCAGACTCATTGAGGGTAGTGAAATTTGTGCTTGCAATTGGGGAAGTAACATTGACACCTTTTATTCTCATAATGTTGACTCAGCTGTACTTAGCACGTGGTTGTGTTGTGGTACGTACTTAGACATAACAGTGTATCCTGTCTACTCGTATGTTACGTTTGATCAAAATGTAAATATTTTTCAAAGAAATATAACAGATTCTATTTATCGTGGAATGTGAATCACTTTATTGATAGTAACTACGAGTTTTTACCAAAATAGACTTCGTTCTAGGTTCGTTTACTTTTACACATTTTGATGCGAAGCGCCAGTTATTTTATGTGAAAGATTTTTATCTGTTAATGATGAATATTTTTACTGCACATATTATCATCTTCCTGCTTTTGTCCGACATTATGTGTAACATCTATTATAATTATGTATAAGCCGTCATCTCAGCACTACTTTTTTACACAATCAATCCATCTTTCCTTTGACTTACCTCTACTCGCATCTTCTGTTTGGCCTACCTCTAGGTACTCGTTTATCTATCTGTATTCATATAAATCTCTTCTGGTTACATGACGCAAATATGTTAAGTTATAAAGTCACAACCAAGGTTTCTTAAATAGCTTTACCACTATTCACCTCCATAAAATTAATTTCCATTAGCCGCGTACTGACTAAGCGAGCAGTCTCGCCCGCTGCAAACGCACGCTCTGCCGCAAGGCAAACGTTGCGAGGCAAACACATGAGGCAAATGTCTGAGGCTGCTCGTTCGTCAGTTCGCGGCTATTGAAGTAGTGGTCTACGACAAACAGGCGCCCACTGTTAAGCTAATTTTAGAAGCATTCGGAATTTAGTGGGCTTTTATTAATTGCGTTTGCACTTTACTAATTGGCGTGAATTGTTGCAACTGAAATATAGCTATGGTGTAATCTATTTTGAACGTAAATGTATTCTATTTTGAACGTAAACCAAGTGTATTTTGAGAAAGGCCCCAGAGTAAGGTGGTTTGTACTGCAGGGGGGGTTACCTACCAGTTGGTAACGCTGACCATACATGTACTTTTAACTGTTTTGTATCTGTTCTCTTGTGTAACAAAGAATATTCGAGAAATATTAGAGTTCTGGATAAGAAACACGCTGTTTAGATAATACTAATTTAAAAACTAGCAAACTAGTGAAAACCCTAACAATGAAATAGTAAACGACTTCATAATACACGCCTGTGCCATCTACTGTCTACACCATAATGACTTCAGCTCAATGGGCACTGACATAACAGCTAACGATAAAACGAAGTTAGGATAAGTAGTTTTCCATGTAACATTCTCGTCTGCGCACAACTCAAACAACACCAAATGTTTCAATTCTTTTAGCAACCGACATTTTTCATTACGATTGCAGTAACGTGTCGGACAGGACCACCCAATCAATTAGTTCCAACGAATTTACGACATCTCGTTCATCGAGGGACAGCCTTTTATTGTCAGACAACATTTTAATAAAAATGTCACCGCTCAGCCCGTTCGCCAAAGGAGAACCTCATCAAAATCGCATCAAACCCCCTCCCCCACGCCCACTCAGTTTCCATTCGAGCATTTTTAACACCCATTTGAATCTAAATTTTACTTTTCTCTCGTTGTGACATGCAATGGCTCCTCCGACACTTCACATCCTCCCGAGACAGCAATAAAAATAATAACGACAAGGTACATAGCTCACCTCGGAAAGGATTTCAATTTTCATTCGAAGTTGTGAATATTTTCACCATCTTAGTGCCGAATTAAAATGCCTTGAGACTTTTCACAAGTGGAATTTGTTCGCGTCGCCGCGTCGTATGGAATGTTTGGGACGTGCGCTAATTCACGCGAGAAAATATCTCGCAACAACACATAGTTTTTGCGTAAAATTCGCGGTGCATAAAATACGTAGAAGACACAGGGTACGAATATTATGAATAACTTTGCAAAATGTTTCAGTGCCGTCTATTTCCCGGTCCCTTTCGTGGTATTTTGCCTTTGCGAAGATTAACAAATTTTTCGCTTGGAAAATTCCTCGTCTGAAGTTCGTATTTACAGCTGAAAAACATTTATTAGTACTGCCAGTCTTGTTCAAATGTACAGGCTATTTTGAGATACCCATACCAGCAACAGTGGGAACTCGGAACACGAACACTTAGAAGCGAAGAGTGATGTAAACATAAACTCACATTATTTGCAAGAAAGTAAAGCAATCTACATTGTGCCCGGTGACCTGAGTTGATGCATAACTTTTAAAGATAATATTAATTACTTTGTTATTTATCTAGAGAGACTTCAGATAATTATGTTTTCCTAGACTAGAACAGAAAATATTATACGATCCACAAAACCCTTACGCAGGAAAATTGCAGGAGAAGAATTCAATTGCATTACTGTGGAAATGCATTTTCAGATACAAAGAGCAAAGTATTAGCGTGAAGCTCTCAGACAATGGCAAACACGAGGCAGAACGAACCATCGGGATAAATGTATCGAGCTCCACAAATACCGCGCCAAGACTTATTGTTTGAGACGTTACTTCTGAAATATTGCTACTCCACTTCACAGCAAAAATATATCAAAGTCTCGATGGCTTTTGTGACCATGGTTGCAACTGATATTACTTCCTCGCGAATTTAAAAATTCAATTAAATAATTTTATCGGTTTCAAATCCGTAGAATTGGATATCTTGTTGCGGCTAATTGGATTTGCGGAAGGTATCTCATTTTCCTGCTTTTCAGACCCGTTCTGCTTTTGTATTTAATTTCTATCTTAGCGGCTATATTCACCGGAGTGCGGACGACGGCAAAATATAATAGGAAAAGTTTCATTTGGCTAATTAAAAATAAGCCACCCCAGAGAACAATCCAGATTTATTATCGTTACAGCCTTTAGTGGGCTATGTCTGCTGTTTCATAATAGAAGCTTGCTTGTGTACCATTCGTGAACTGTTGAATACTGGAAATGGAAACAATAGATTGTAGCCTGAAAAATTGCTACGCGCTTAGCTTTTAGCATAAAATAGTGTCTGTTATTAACACACTAGGAATAGCAATAATAATTATTCGCTAGATATTGTGAGATTACAGATTATCTCTTCCGATACAGTTTGTTGGGGTGCCACACCACCCTATACGGCTCTTTAATTATTGCGTCACCTTCAATTCGGAAAGTTTTAATGTGTGTACATTCGCTCGGTGGAACGTCGAGTGCTAACGATGCTTCGAGCACTCTCCATGCCTCGTCTCCTCGTCGCAGCGAGCACTTCACGCTCGTTGTTTGAACATCGAAACAAACGGACAAAACCACGATTAAATTTCGCCCGACGAAATACAAACTTTGTACATTACATTGCTCAATGTGTTTTAACTCGATTTTACTTTCGTAAGTATCCGCGTAAAGACTTGCGGAATACGACAACCGTTTGAACCCGCTGAGACCTCCTAGTTTTCCGGCTGCCAAGTTTCCTCGCTATGTAAATTCCCGTAATTAGAAGCTACGGCCGCATAGCCGAATGGCCCTAGTTCGTGTTACTTGACTTCTTGTCTGTCTGAATCTTTCACCGCCAAAGCTCTCAGAGCGCTTGCTCAAACTCATCAAAAACTTTTATGCGCCGGTTTACGGCCACCGGTTATGTACCCAGTAAACTGCGACGATTGCGAGACAAAGCGTGATCGGATTGACTAAAAAAATAGTCTGTGTCGGAGTGCTCATCAATCTTGCAGTACAATAGTAAATTGTGCAAGTTCGCTGCACAACGCTCGGGTTCGTCGGCCGCGACCTGCAACCTCACTAAACTGTCTTGAGCGCGACACTTAACAATTTAATTGTCACTCATTAGTCCTGAGGCGACGACTGGAGCGCTATTCTAATTAACTCAGTAATTCATAGACATTTCATTAGCTGACGACTCGTCCAAAACTCTTGTTTCTACTTTCACTGTTCACGCCATCAATCATTAGAATGTGTGGAGCGAACATCTGCTTCATCGGGTTGAATCAATCACGAGCCCCGAGCAGGCTGCCGCTCGCGGCCAGTTATTTATCACTTGCCAAATCGACGACAGGAGTCAGACTGTCGCAATTTACAAATGGAGAGGCGAATTTAACCGCCTCCAAATGTTGTGATCGAGAATTGAATAACAAAATGTTCGGCACGAGCGCAATAGTCAGCGCTGCGGAGTCGGGTGTCGAGATATCGCGCCAGTGTTTGCCGGATGATCCGCCCCCGCCTCGTCTCTTGGCAAACTGCACTGCTATACTGCAAATCATAGTGAGTTTGTTTGCGTAGGTCAACGCTCTAGGCGGCTACGTTTTATGTGTTCCTGGTGTCACGATGTCACTAATAATAGATCGGAATGTCTCAATATGCACACTGTTACGCTGGTCACTTATGCGCGGTGCATTCTATTCCATGTGCAGACGCCATGTAGCCAATCGAGCGTGCAATAGCTCCATACATCACAATTAACAACGATAACCAGACGGAGCCATTTCCAAACGAAGAACAATGCTTTATTAACCCATACAGGCGGACAAAGAATGGAAATGGAGTTACGCTTTGACAGTTTATAATATTGTATAATTATGGCATGCCTATGCCTGCGCTATGGAGGATGGAGGAGGCCTTCACCCAAAAATGGGTGCCCAATTCAGACCAATAATAATATAGAGTGAACATACTAATTAATCGAATAAAATTATAATCATATTTAATATTTATGCATGCTAACATAATGTGAACTTTAATGTATATGTAAAAATAAGTTTTGTTAATTGGGAATAAATGGCTATAATAATAATAATGCCTGCGCTACAAAAACATTTAAGTTACTATTCTTCACAAATTGCTCGTACGTGAATCGTGCTTACCAATCGATCTGTGGCTCTATGAGCCTTTGTTAGACTTCGGCTCCGAATTCAGCGTAATTGCCTTTCAGCCTTTCATTATTCAACTTTATGCAGTCATTTACTTGTGTTATTACGAAGGGAGAGTTGGTGTAAGTGCCGTAGGTAGATGCATTAATCGTAATATGTAAATGTGGGTTATGAAATATTGAAATAGCTGGCGTCGCTCATATTCCAATGAGGGGTGGAGCCTGAAAAGACAAACGAACCTATCCAAAGTTTTCATTTCTCGTCTGTACTCAAATTATTTTTCCTTTGTTACAGATTGAAGACGAGGGTAACCACGGCAACGATGATACGAGACTCTTCATCCTATCGACCCTGGCTGGTCAGCAGAAGCCTCGCGTATCCTGTGCGCTTTGCCAAGAAACCCTGCATGTCTTCGATCGGTATCCATTGGTCGATGGTACCTTCTTCTTGAGCCCTCGTCAGCACTCAAGCAGCGCTGTTGAGGTAAATACTCATTTGACTTTAAATGAAAGATTTAATTTTACAGTGGATACCATATTAGCAGGTAAGGTAAAAGTGTATTTCGTTATGCTTGTGTTTATTTTGTCTCTTGCTACATTTCGCATCACAAATTCTCAGTCTCATGTTTGATACAACACCGTCTGTTTGTTCATAAACTCAAATAAGATCCGAAAGTTTATTTAACAGAGTGTCCCTCCGCTCGGTACGTCGTGTAACTTCTTGTTGTTTATTCAGCGAATTATGAGCTGAGATGCTTCCTGGTTTGTTTGTTGTTAGAATTAGCTTAGCTTGCATTCCCTACAAAGGGTGCATATACTTTTAGGAGACATTAAAAATTTCGACACGTTCATGCTACACCGTAATGTATGTAGCAATCACAGCTTGATTGCATATTATTTTCTTAATTCTCTCTTCATTCCTCATAATATTTGTTTACGAGAAACTCTCGAATCCTTTCGGGACCTATGACTCAGACATTTGTATGAGGACGTAAACTCAAAGCAAAGAGGACTCGTGACGAAATCGAAAACATACATCATTCGTGGCGCGCCTTGCGAAACAAAAAGTGCTCGTGACCGATATACCTTTGCATACAGTCCTTGTATTACTCACTTAGCAACCCGAACCAAACAAAAGCACTGTAGCCACGTAGGAACTATTGGATAACCTGTTGTAGTATCTGTTGGTTATTCTGGGGTATTAACAGGTGAAAGTGGAGGGTCGCACGCGATACTTGCTATTCCTGGAAGAAATGCCTGTTAATATCAATTTTGTACTGGTACATTAAGAATTTGATAATATCCTTAAATTAAAAAAGCATAAGTAAAACATGATTTTAAACTAAGGACTCGTATAAGTGTCCGCCCCCTAAAATGTTTTGTTTAAAAATAATTGGTGAGATCTGCTACATGGCTAGCTTTGTTTTTCGTTGATTTACATAAATAATTTTGTAAATGTGTAGTCATTTCCTTTTCTCTGTAAACCGTTGGTATCTTAGGACTTATCAGGATTGTTTTTTACAGGTGACAGTGGAAGGTCGCACGCAATTCCTAACATGCGTGTGCATGGGTTGCTTGGGCCGCTACGATCCAGACAGGATTATTCGCTGCAGGTTCTGCAATCAGAAGTGGGAAGGATCCTCGCTTGTGCTGGGCACTATGTACAGCTACGATATCTTCATGGCTACGCCGTGCTGCGCTGATCGGCTGAAGGTAGGTCTTTTACTTGAACCATGTTTATAATGTTTATTATTAAGAGTTCATTCAAGGATGTTTAAATGAGAATGAAGGATTAAAAAAACCGTATCGCGGCACCCCAAGATAGACATTCTTTCAGATCAAGCCCGTTTAAGATGAAGGGTTTTCAGCGACATGTCATACTTTGACAAAATATGTCTACATTTTGCGCAATAAAATACATGTTGCAAGCCGATAGCTAGAGGAATAAGTAATTTTACGGGAAACGAAATACAACAAAATATGACGAAACACTGCACAAATACCACGTTGTTTTGTGTCTATATTTAACACGAAACGTTCAATTTATGTTGTCGTTTTGTTTGTAGTAAAAGCTTTTAAAATAACTTGTAACCAGAGTTTTACTGCGAGGTGGAAATTAAAGTTTGTGGGGTAGTAATCGTTTCGTCTCTATTTAGCGCGATTTTGTTACAACTAAGTTACTAACGGCCTTACTAATAAACGTGCTATAAAGTTATTCCTGAGTCAAAATGTATGGTTATTCCCGTTTTATTCCGTGGAATAACTTAACACCAAGTTTATTAGTAAGGCGCTATGTATTTAGTTCTAAAGGTGCATTTACAAGGTGCAATTTTTCGCAAGATTTGCTAAGCCCCGCTCATTGAAAGTGCCGACGAGGGTCGCGCTAACTATGACAAATCGCATACGATGAGCACACGTGAAAATTGCCGTGCATACGACATCGTATGGGTTGAAATCGCATCGTGTAAATGCATCTTTACTAGTTCTTATTCCTTAGAGAACGACAATTTCAAATTGAATGAACGTATGCAGACCTACCTCAACTATTATCATTCACCGCAGCATAGAGCGCACTAAACGAGTCGGTGTGACATCATAAAGACAAAGATAGCACAAGAATTGCAGTATTGCGATGTTTCTTCAAAGTGTGAATGTAATGTGAATGTACTTTTATTTCATAATCTGTGGTATTTTGTTGAATATCTTCTGGAATATTTCCTTGTTTAACTTTTTTTTTATGAAAAGATTTCAAAGTTTATGATATGTTTTGAATTCCCCCAAATATAAATTGTGTGTTATAGAATTGACACAACCCAAGAATTTAGATATACTTAGTTTGCGTAGATAGTTTATCACAAATCTTGGCTGTATATTACATTCCTTATCTGCCACAGCAAAGCTAATAATAGACGCGTGTGCCGAGAAAAGTACAAAAGCAACTTAACACCCGTCCCCCAAAATTTCCTGATCTCACAGAGGGTCCTGTCTTGAGAAACTGAAGACCATATTTGTACAATCTAACTGATTTCATCTCATTGTTACAGTGCAACAACTGCTACAAGCCGCTACTCCACCCGCAGCAGCGTCTGAACTACTCCGACTACTCGCACCCGGTGACGTGCCCGCACTGCCGGGTCAACGACACCCACTTCGTGAAGCCACTGCCGTACTGCTTCACCAAACAGGTGTTCCCAATCTTCCAGCAGTGGCCATAACAGTCGGCGGTGCCGGGAACCTCTCCCGGCACCCCCCCTGCTTCCGCAGACCCTTGGGGCTTGGCGCCGTCGCCCCCTCGCCGCGCCTCCCCTCCGGCCCTGCGTCCCGTCGTCAACACGAGCATGGCACCACGCGCTGAACCTATCTCCCCTCCTGTAGCCATCAAAGGGAAACATAATGGTCCTCCCACTCTTGCGAGCATCACCGAATCTCTATCAGTCCTCGGTCTGAACCCTGAGACAATAGCCATGAGCCTCGGAGAGTCGCTTGCGGAGCGGTACTTGGCTTCCATTCGCACAAAGCCATCTTTGGAAGGCTCGCTTTTCAACAGCATTCCCCAAGGAGCGCCAGTCGTTGAACCCACGCTGCAGCTTCTTTCTGATGATTTCATGGACTACTTGAACCAAATCGGCTTCAGTGATTAAATCGTGGTAATTGGACTCAAAGTGTTAACGTTTATTTGGACTCTAAATCTAGGAGTAATTTCTGATTAAGTTGGTATTATTGAAAATAATTTTATGTGGTTTAGATTGTACTATTGATTTTATTTTAATTTTATTCTGCACTTAGTTGATTAGAAGTTGTTTTTATCAAAAATGGTGAAATGATGATGATTAGAGAGTGATGCCAGAATTTGCATTTTTGTTTTCGGTCGATTCTTTATCGGGAGTTTTCCTTTTGAAGGAATTTAAAAGCGAATTTTTAAATTATTGATTACCTTCTTTCAGTGATAGTGGTCCCTATCTGATAGGGGGAGTCTGGGGCGTGTTGTTTAGTTCAATTTAGTTTATTAGTTATGTTTTATTTTAGCAAAATTTTAAATTTAACTTAAGTGTTAAACCATATTTTTAGGGTTTATTGCGATATTTTGTTTTGCCCACCAAAATGGCATTTACATAGGAGATCCTATTGCGCAAAATTTCATGAAGTTATCATGTTTGAATATCATTTTCATCATTTACTTTTAATGTTTTCGATTTCTTTAATAATGGTAGTGGATTTTAATTATAAGAACATTATTGCTGTGTCACCAATATTATGATTAGCAACTCGTCTATTATCTAAGATTTATTGTAACTTATTTGTTATTTTATTTTTATACTTTCGACCGTAGTTTAATGGTGTTTCGCTCGCTTGAGTTTTGAACAAAGTATACTCGTATTTTGGAATTGTGCCATATCAGAAAGAAAATAACGTTGGATAGCTGAAACACCATTATTTGTTCATTCTTCTAAATTTTCCTTGCGATATTTGTTATGTGATTGGCGTGCATATTTAGCGTAAGTTTTATACTATGATTGTCTATTTATAATAAGAATAGCGCCGCTTTCTAAGGTGGTAAACGTAACAGCGTACTCAGTAATTTTTAAAGTTAAAATGTTAGCATAGGTTTTTATACATTTGATACTTACGAAACGTGATTACAAGTGATATATAATAGCGCGTGTAAGATTAAGAGTGGTGCGGATTTGATGCAATTTATACAGGATTTGGGTGTGAGTACGCCATGAAGGCAATTATTCCAAGACTTGCAATTTTATAAACTATTCAATTTGTCATTTACATTATTCTAAATTACGGAGCTTGATGCAGTAAAAAATGTCATAGCTACTACTTGAATCCGAATGAAAATTGAATAGAAAATACTTTGTGACTCGTGATATCAAGCTCTGATTTGACTGAATACGGGCCGTCTCGTCATAGTGATAGGTCATCCATACTCCATCCATCCGCATCACTGCACCCCATCATCATCTCATCACGCACGGTTTGTGTGGTCGGCGACTGGCAAGTATACTTTATACTAAACGCCAGCGATCAACTTAATCTGTTTGTGTTATCTGAACAAAAATTACGTCAATATAGCCAGGGGACACCAACCTTTTCTCAACTGTCACTGTCAATTAGAATATTGATTCCAAATTCAAATAACCATCAATATAATTTTCGATCGCTTAGTCTATAATAAATGTCACTTAATAACAGATCTGTCAAGCTAAATGGCATAAATCATTAAAACTTAATAATATTTCTGTTTGAAATTGATGAATAGTTTTATAATCTTGGACAAAAGGGAGTTCTGACAGTTGACAAGTTGAAGTATGAACTTAATATTTGTGAGTGATTGATAGTTTTTTTTCGGATTGAGATAAAAAGTTGCCAGTCGCCGTGTGTGGTTGTATTATACCTCCCTAACTTTTAATATTAGGAATCCTCTGCTTTAATATTAAGAAACTTACTACCTTATCTTTAACAAACATACTAGCGAGGCGTAATATTATGTAAATATGCCGTTTACAATTTACATGCAGATGCTTTTAAGAGTATTTTATGAAGTATGAATAACCGATTCTGACTGAACACACGTAGAACGTCACTGTAAAAGTGACTATTGAATGAAGACGACTACAAATGACAAAATGTTTCATTTTCACAGTCAATTTTATGGTGTTTACAGTTAAACGGTCGTTTCAGAATAGCATATTTCTAGAGTAGCCGTAAATCGATAGTACATAATAACACAATATCAAAGATCCCTATTAATTTATTATAACAGCCGCAGCGCAGTGACATTTCATATGTTAATCAATTTTAATTTTATCGAAGTTTGCTCGTTCGAATAAGATTTATATTTAAAGTTAAATGTACATTTTTTAAATGTAAGCAATAAAATATTTGAAAAAAAAATTTGAAGAGCTGTTGTTGGTATATTTAGGAAAATATAAAAAAGAACCAGATCATCTGATGGTGGCCATGTACAAATGTAAAGTGAAGTGTCACTGCGATGCGTGCGAGTTTAGGTCAAGCGACAAATAAAATTATAAATCATATATTTCTAATAGTTAATACAAAGCCCATATTTAGATTAATAATAGTACACTTGAATTACAAAAATCCCCATTCCGGTACAAAACGCTATTTAATAATAAAATATTCCAATAAATTATATCAAAATCCTCTGATTCAAAGTCAAGGTTGTTTCTTCATTTCATATTTAATAGATATTTCAATATTGAAAACCTTTGAACATTTACAATACTTATAGGTTATCTTACAAAAAAAATAGTGAATTATAGTAAAACCAAAATGGCTATAAAATTAGTATTGGGCTTGAAAAATATTTTATCCCTTAAAGTACATTATACAATTCGAATTTCAGAGTAAAATATATTTAGCAAAAATAGATTTTTCAATGCATTGTACAAAAATAAAAGAAAAAATACAAAAAATCTTTTTGGTATCCTTTATCTGTTAAATAAAATGCTTTTGAAGGTTGTATGTATCGTACTTAGTATGAGATCGAAACAATGGTTTTGTTCTTCCTTTATTACATTTTACTGTTTGATTATTCAGATTTTAGTCACTTAGTTACTTGTTCATTTTTCATTGAGTATAAATTTAATTAAACTAACGTTGCCCTCTTTCTAAGTTTATTTGCCCACTATGTTGTATTATCTAATGACAATTTACTTAGACACCGACTTTCAAACGTCACGTTGAATTTATTATGTAATGTGTAATTTAGTGTATTGCTTAAAAGTACAAAATAAAACAATTTGTTACTTTTGCAAATTTTATAAAAATAAATCAAATACTTACATATTAAAATAATTCCTCTGTTAGATAATAGTTGCTGTAATCCTATTAAGTACATAATTTAACTAAAACCGTGATTTTCCTCATTAATTTGGAACAACTTTATTGATTTTTGTAAGTTTAAAAATTTCGTTTTGTAGTACGTTAAATTTTAGATTCAAAAATTGTTACTTATTGAAAACTATATTATGTCCTATTATAACTTAATAAACTATATTATTTAATTCTTAAAAAACTTATATCAAATTATAAATTAGGAGTCGTACCACTTAGAAGCACTGTAGAATACTAAAATCGGCATAATATTTGTTCTTTAGGTATTATGTATCGCTTTTATATAGGTTATATTATATTCTATATCTTCTTTCCATCGTAGTTCTTTTAGAATCGTAGGGATTTCTTTAATAATATAGGACGAATGAGATGTATGCATGTGGTCACACTTAACATTAAGTTATTCATACTCTTACATTATTGCTTTAGTGTGTACTTTATTATGAGTACTTTGATATCGTGTGCATTCTGGTCATAGGAAGTGTGCATACGCGCTCTTCAAATTAAGGATTTTAATATTCAATGAAACGCACATTCTGATGTCTGAAACTGCCAATAATATTAAATTTAGAGCTCCATCATCAAAATAATTAGATTTAGAATAATGCTCTTTGAAATATATTCGAATATATTTCGCGCCGTTTTAATAAGCAGCATCAAATCAAAAACGTGCTTCTTCATGTTGTTTTTAAAAATCAGTACATAACGGTGCAAAATTAAGCCCAAAGCAAACCCAGATGTATTCAAAGATACTTATTTGAGGTGCAAAATCAGTAATGTTATGTCAGATCATTAATAAATTCGGTAGAAGGCATTTTCATGTGACATTCACCCTTCATTGACCCAGCGTGTAAGCTCAATTCACCCAACGCATTGGCTGATTCTAGTATACGGCTGATATTGGTTAGTGAAAAAACCTTTTTGATGATATTTTGATACTCGATGTTTTCTACACTAATGTAGTTTGTAACGTCTTTATTACGTAGTTTAGCGGTAATCTTGGTCGCATTTGTTAGTCGTTAAAAGTATTATTTTTTCAAATATGAATTGAGGCTAATACCATTTTTTTCTAAAAGCTAAATAATAAGTCTCTACTTTAGCCATAATATCTGGAATACCGGCCTGAGGGTTAATATTACTATCGTAAAACATCAAGCAACTTATTAGATTTTTCAACAGGACTGTATTTGCTAATATACTTTTCTAGGCATTATTACTTAATGTGATATATCGGTTTAATTTTTATAATGAATGTTTCCACTTTTCCATGACAGACTGATCAAGAAAAAGAAAGACTAACAAATGAGATGAATGAGTAAAATGTGATAAAAAGACATCGTTGCCTCTTGCCATTCATTCATAGCATCAACCATGTAGTTTCATGCATCGTTTCGGTAATAGTTAAAACCAATGTTTTGGAAAAGAATTTGAAAAGATGAGAAAGTGATATCGGACGAATTGTAATGGCAACTAGCGTAGAGGTAAACATCACTTTTAGAGATCCGAAATAAAAGTGAAGCGCGGGGTGCATCAGGGTATGAGTGTCATAATTTTGTAATAACTTAAATCTTTTGTACTTTCGTATCGGTAACAAGTAACTTAGCGTTAATGTTTTTCTATTTAATATAATAATGCGTAAATTAAACGTCAAATAGGTAATATACTTTTTTACTGAATCGTAGTTGTAGTATTTTTAAGACATCCGAGACTAGATCTCGTACGTGTATAACAGCGATAATAGTTTTAAAGCCGATAGTTCGTAAAATTTTAAGAAGGAATCTGGCCAATCTTCAATATTTTGCATTGAATTTAGAAATAAGCACTCAAGTGTAAGATTCCTTCTTGACTTTACGCGTTCACATGAACGGTCGTAGTTCTTAGTAAGTAATTGTTCTGTGCGTTTTCTATTGGATTGGATGCTTTTTATATTTAATCGTGTGTGAATTGTTCGTTCTGACGCGTACTTCAAAGATTGATCAAAACAAAACCTTTTGAAATTTGGTCTCGTGGACGAGAAAAAAAATGTTTGGCACCGCTGCCTGTGTTGGTTCGCAACACAAAAGTTACTGGTTAATTTCGCTTATAAGCTCGCCTGAAAGTAAAACCACTGCGTATAATATTTATCTGTACGTGTGGACGAATGTGTGTGTAACTTTATAATATTTTATATATAATATTATCTCTAATCCTTATATTCATTAATATTGAGTGTGGTCATGTACTTTTCTATGATCTCTGTTTACTTACAATTTTTCGGAATAAGGTTTGAGAAAAGGATAGGGTAGAAGCTCAGATGGAAACGCCAACTTAATATTAGGTAACGTTAAGTGCTTGAATTTATTATAAGAATCGTTTTGAAAATTCGATGATAAAATACTTTTGTACCGTTAAAATTATATTTTTTTGAAATTGTCTATACGTCTCAACGTATATTTTTGTACATTCGAAGTCGATGCGGAAGGAATTGGCACAAGTAAAATATAATATAAGATTATTTTGATAAGAAAAAAAGTTCCATTTTGTACGATTTAAAATTATGAAAGCTATAAATTTTTGTAAGGGTTTGTGAGCGTTGAATTGTTGCTGGAAAGCGAATTTAGGTGTAGGATGTTTCAGAAAATTGTAATAAAACGTGAGAGAAAAAAAAAGCATGTTATATTTTATACGAACCTTGAGAGTCGCTTGCGAGCGTCGCTCGAAGGGCTCCGTGTTACTTTACGAAGGTAGTGTGTAAGTTACTCTTTTAAAGAGTTTTCGCAGGTAGTAGTTTTATTAGGCTTAGTGTTTTTATACCAGCTTGATGTTGTGGAATTAATAATAATATCGATAACGCAGTTCTGCCGAACAAGCAGCCAACACTGATCAATAGCTGAATGTGTAGTCAGGTAACATTAGTCGGGACGGGCGGACGCAAGTTGTGATCTTAACCAAAGTGTTGCTGTTCGCATGCATATCATAAACGACGCTAGATACTTTCGGTACAAATTCTTAGCGAAGTTTTTTAATTCTATTTGATTAATATATTGTTAGACAATTCCATGTCAGTATTGTGCTGGGCGTTCCGCCTTTGATCTCGGCCTGTCGGCGCCCGTAGCTCATTTCCGCGGCGCCCGCGCAATGCTGACAGCGAACCTGAATTATTTCAGTTATTAGCAGAATTTATATTATTGTCTTATGAATATACCAGTGTTGGCCTAGTGGGATGTACTCTCGTCTTTCAATCCGAAGGTTGGGAGTTCGAATTCCGGCCGTGCATCAATGGATTTTGCGTTTTGTAAAGTTTATATGCGCTTTAACACGAGCTCTAAACGGTGATGGAGACCAGTTTAGTATTCTTAATCGGCGATGGGCTTGCAAGTCTTGCAACCCATCACGTATGGAATGCTAACTCCTGCAAAATGTGAGCATGTACCACATATGAGTTTGCACGTCCAAATACATATATGGAACATGGTCACATTTTCACCTCCGACTACCCACATAGACATCTTCAAAGGATCTTAATCTGTATAAACCTGAGAGAATGTCTACTGTACATTAGGGACACAGTCGTGATCTTGTTTGTTTTTTTTTGTTTTTTTGTCTTAGGATTCCGATTATGTTACGTTTTATATTATATAACAATGTTTATTGAGTATTTTATATTCATTTGATGAGGACCTAGTCGTTTCTCTGTATATCACATCCACAAAGTACAAAACCTTGTTGTATAGTCCAATTTTGTTTGACTGTTGTTGAATGGAAATTATTTTAGTGTTGGTCGGGACTAACGCGGAGCTCGCGTTATGTCGGTCTGGAAAATAACTAAGCCAATGATGTCTAAGCATTGTGATGTCAATGACAAACTTGGCTCTCCGCCTGTCGAACACAGGGGCGTGACTTACATTACAACACTATCCAAGGAATACATGGAGTATTCGTAAAGTAGCCGTTTTGATAAGTTTGTATGAGAAAAACGGCTAACTTAACGAATGTCTAGATCCATTAGCCGTAGTTTACGATACTATTTTATGCAACTAATTATGATTACTTCAACTAATATAAAACGATACTAAACAAACTAAAAGTCAATTTTCAAATTAAAAAGTTTAAAAGTTTCCTAAGTTGCAACTAAACTAAAATGTTGTTCTTCCCTGAAATATAACTAATTGTATAAAATTTGTCAGTCACGCTCCTTGTGACTAATGTGGTAACTTTATAAATAATTCGTACAAATAGATAAATATTAATTTTCTCAGTGCCGCACCAGGTACCTACTTTACAAAAATAATTATAAGCAGCTTTTATATTAAGTTAGTTTAATTTTATTTTACCCTATTTTTAGTTCATGCACATTTGAATAACCCAATAAATAATGCTACTTTATTCTTTACTAATTTTGTACACTTCAGTGATATCTTAAGCTATTTTAATTTTATTTAACCAATCATGTCGTTTATAATTATAACTCACCATTGTTTTAGTTATACGTCGCCTACTACACATTATTCGAAAGCTAATATAGCAACATGGCATTTTTCAATTGACACTATACCTACGATTACAGTGAAACCTTTTAAATAATAAAAAAAACAATAAAATGTTTGTGTTTTATTTAGATCACCTTTTTACCCTTAACCCTTAAACGCGTAGATAGTTAGTAATATTCTTTGCAATTAGGTATACTGTATCCCCCTATTTACAGATTTATAAAAAAAAATCTAAAACTGATATACCTATTACGCTAAAAGCTAGGTAGGTAGGCACTATGTTAAACTCTACTTCTTATAATTTTTTAGATGAAAAGGATGTATCACCTCTTATTTGATTTAGAGTATTTTAGACTCTCCTGATAAAAATTATGTAGCAGTAGCGACTTATGTATTTGTCTGTAGGTTGCTATTAGTATATGGTCTAGGCTATTAGCAACCTACAGATACATGAGTCGCTACTTTAAATAGGGGAGAGGCGGTAGTCCGCGTCACCAATTGGTAACCCTCGTAGATAGCGGTTTGAGGGAGGTTACCAGTTGGTGACGCGGACCGTACCTACCGAAAAGGAAAGGAAAAACATCGTGAGAAAACCCGCAACTTATTAGTCAGCTCCACACGTATTGACGTCGTCTTTCCTCTGGGCCAGGCTGATTAAGCTGAGAGGATGGTTTAGGTGCTGGGCAAGCCTATTCCATCTCAAACAATGTCCCAGGCACTACAGCGTCCCGTTAAGTGGCATGGATTGCCTCCTGACGCTGTATAAATCATCTAATATAGATGTAAAGGCCTAAGTTTACCTACAGAGCGCCGTAGTTATTCTATCGACTTATCTAATTTTCCTGGGCCCCGAGCTACAGATTAATAAAATGAGTTTTAGCAAACACACCCTTATTGAATGTAGCATAAGAGAAACATAAGAAAAAGGTGTTTTATACTGCCAAATAAAAAGTTGATAGAAATTTAAGAATCATAAAGAAACCGGTGATAAACTGGGCACTGGCGACCTCTCGAACATAGAACATAAAAGTTTTTATCGGTTTCGTGTGCGTACATACGTAATCTATAGGGTGATTGAAAGCGAAAACAAATTTTCAAACATGCATGGCCTATGGTTAAGTTCGTATGAAATTATACGAGTAACAACTCTATGGACGGTAGTTTTTAGGCTGCCAGCTATATAGGGTCTTTCATTTTAAACTAGGTACACAAACTGACAGGGCCTCTCATTTTTGGGTTGTAAATAGACGTTTGACCGTATCAATTTCATTCGTAAGCCCATTTAAGTTTTCACTTCAAAATTTATAATTTATTGATTTTTTAGAATTGTTGCATAATGATTTTCAATGAGTCGTTACGTTCCACCAATCGCGGCGCAGCTACGCCACGAATGGGCTAAGTTATACAAGAAGCAATAATCAATTGAAAGGATAGTCTTTATCGATTTTCTCAGGATTTTCAAAAAAGAAAAAACATTACATATATATATTTTTTTTAACCCAATTCCTAAGTCTCAATTCAACGTACCCCACACAAACACACACTTATTGACAGTAGCCGATCAGAAATAGGTGGTTGAGTCGAGTAAAAAACGGATGGTGTGTTCGATAGACCATGAATATGGTAAGATATAAAAATCGGTCAGGCTACCTACGAAAATAACTATAAACACAATTTCTAATCCTCACAATTTCACCTGCAACGATTGTTAGAACTGTTTTTAAGACATCACGCTGTGCAATAATCCTGCCTACTAAATTTCCCTACATTGTGTACCTTGTTGATTGGAATCGTGCGTTTTCTATTTACTTAGCCGTTGTCGCCTTATCCTTATTGCAGGACTCTCATTTCGCCAAAATTGTCTTGGAGATTTTTTGTCTTTTTTTTCTATGCATTGCTGTAGTTTCAGTCAACTTTTGCCCATAAGCTATTATGTATGTTTAGGTAAGGTACTATCAGTAGGTAGCCAATTAAGGCTTTCTTCGGCTGTGGAAACGGTTGTAATGAGCATAGTCAATCAGTTCAATTATAAGTATCAATAGGACCTAAGAATAAAGCAGACTAATGCTTTATTCTAAGGTTCTATTGATACTGGGTGAACCTACGATCTAAGTGATTCTATTTCTGTTCCTTCGCGACATCTTCCACAAATATCACCCATTGCTAGACATAAAATTTCCTTTTTTGCCAAACTTCCTCACACGGTCCTATCCTAGGGTCCGTGACCCGAGACTTTCATTAAGTATGTCAATTATCAATTTAGAAAAAACAGCAATTTGCAAAAAAGTGCACTAAGTACTAAATTCTTCCAACATTATGCCTATAGGATAGTTAGTAATGACATTGTTTCCAGTAGTAGTTCAACGCCTCTTTATTATCCACTAAAGCCCATTAAACAACTTTTATGCTCAACATCAAAAAAATAAATTCGAAGGACCATTATCTTTAAACCGCAACCGTCCGTGTTTATGACGCGTAACAAGCAATAAAATTGGGGTCTGGGGGACGTGGGGCCTTAGAGATATGGGGTCTTGGAGACTTCCATCTTTTCCCAATCTCCCTTGTCTTGATGAACACCGTAACACCCGCAACTATATTCTGCCAATAAAAAATATTATGCGACATCTGATAGTGTTGGGAAAGTATGTTTGGAAACTGTTTCTGTTTGTTATATTTCTGACTAGTTTAGAGAATTTTTTTTGGTACCAGTTTTTTTGTACTTGATTTGTTTTAAAATTAAATTAATTACATTATAAGTATTGTTAATTGTTAGTACATGCTTACTATATTACCTATTTTATTTGTGGTGCATACTCACCTATTATGATATTCCATTGAAAAAAATAGCTCTACGAAACAGCTACGAATTGCGTAGCACAAGCACAGCACAACTTTCAAACTTGTGTTACGCGTATGCGCTGGCGCCGCGTAAGTATTGGAGACTTTATATGCAATAAGTATCACAATATATAGCACGAATAAATATACAAGTTTAAGCGATAAGCTTTTTATAGGTCTTAGTACCTTCTACAAATAATATTTTCCCGTCTCTACAATCACATTGATCGTCACGTCCGCTGGTCAGCGAAAGTAATGAGTCGTAAAGAAGCGATGTAAAGACACAGGTAGTTTCGTTCGGATCCAAGTTTAGTTTAATGAAGCATAGCTGTCATTTACGACCGGGAATTTTCGAGAAAATTAAATTTTTCGACTCTTTTCATAGCTGTTTTTGTAAGTTAGGCTTCAATTACAATCTATGTACTTACTCGTATATCGATTTACTATGATACGTACATCGAGGATACCTACTTATCAGGTGATTTTTTTTTTGTTTAATTTTAGTTTTATTGCCTACGAATGTACCTATTTAATTAAATTAATAAAATAACTCATAACGTAAGGATAGCAAAAAACTTTACTTATAACTGCAAAATCAAGTAAATGGTTTTTCTTTAAAATAAGGCCCTATGAACCCTCGTAATCTCCAGGTATTCAAAACAGAATTAATTATTGCCAAGCCCAAATTTGCCTATCCAAATCTCCTTACAAATCTTTTAAAAAAAACCTTTTTTTCTTATGACAAAGGGTCAGTAAATAGAGGGTGTGTCAACCCCCGCAGTGCTGACGGAATTAGGCGAGTCAGGCCCAAATTAAAAAAGAAATCAGGCGAAAGTTAATTCCAAAAGTTTTAATTACGTTTATTTTAGTCATCAAGCAATCCTCTGATTAATTTACAAGGAAATGCAGACAATGAAATTAACGGATCGGTTCTATTCAAACTGAAACAATTGAAATACGAGCTGAAGAAAGCCAGAAACGCTTCTTTTAAAATTAACTAATTTACATAACTGAATGATCGATCATACTTCTTAATACATTAGTGGATCAGAGTGGAATAAGGCAAGTAACTCCAATCAATAATACCAATAAGTAAGTTCGTATGAGTCAGTGGGCAACTCTGGTGACGGAGTTTTTAGGCCGCCTTAAGGCCTCCGTCATGGCTTATGGGGCATTTACACGACACGGTCTAAGCACGTACGTTTTACCATCGCATGCCAATTTTTCCCGTGTAAACGCTCACCGCACGCTAAATGTAAGTGCGACGGTCACCGGGTCTAAGTTACTTAGTTACTAACTTAGTTAACTTAGTTAAAGACTCAAATAGCCGGGCGGTCACCCAATACCAATGAATAAACTAGAACGTCATCACTCTGTAAAAACATACCACACAACACACTAAAATAATCTAAAGCAAAAATACTGTCATGAATGTTGAACAATCCGAAAGTCTTACAAGATTAAAACTAACGCTTTTATTTACTACAGGTTGCTTAGTATGAATTTTATTCACCATTCGATATCGTCGATTGGATTTGTACTGATTTTCATTAGTTATGAGTAAGTATATTGGGGCTCAAGTGGAGCTGGGCAGGACACTTGGTCAAACGCGGTGATGACCGGTGGAGCAAAGTGATTACCGAGTGTTGCCCTCGAGAGGGCTACAGAAGAGTAGGTCGTCCGGCGGCTAGATGGATCGACGACATTATAAAAACAGCAGGTCGTACATGGGTCAGACTGGCGCAGGATAGGGAAGGTTGGCACAAGCGAAGAGAGGCCTATGCCCAGCAGTGGGATGAAAAACGCTGCTGGTGATGATGATGATGATGAGTGAGTACCAAAACATGGCGCTGCTATTTTCCCATACAATTCTGCGCTTACGGCGTCGCACCCAGAACATTAAAAAGCACTAATTACTCTACCAAAACATTCTGTTTACGACCCTCTCAAGCAACACAGTTCAAGTACAAGATGAGAGCTCAGGTACCTGGACTTTGCTTAAAGCAAGCACTTAATTGCACCCTTCACACCTTCCGCTTTTGTTTCCCGAGTGCTTGCTTTGAAGCCGACACCGAAAACACGAAAATATTTAGCAGAGGAAAGGACTAGGAAATGAACAAAATCATGAAAAACCAATATTTGTTTCTTTCATTCTCTTTGTACATGTACCCACTATCTATTTTGCTCATCTCTCTAGCCTCAAAGGTTTGCTTGAAGAAAACTCTTTGTTGGGTTAAGCTCGCCTTTGTACATAACCAATAAAGAACTAAGTGTAAGGATTATTGATAGACGGTGCAAGGAAGGGTTCAGGGGCCGTATTCGCGTTCCTTTTTTCGTTCGTTTGACGAATATTCGGATGCTTTGCACCACGATTTTTGACTTCAAGGGCTAATTTTTCGGTTTGGAATATTTGATCCTAGGTTAAGTCAGAAATAGTGGTGGGAAGCATCCGAAAATGCATCAAACGAACGAAAAAAGGAACGGGAATACGGTCCCAGGTACGGTCAGCGTCACCACCTGGTAACCCCCTTAAATAATAGGCAATTTGTTCCTGCAAGCCTCGCACGAGGGGGTTACCAGTTGCTAACGTTGACTGTACAATGAGAGTCTTCTTCTTCTTATCGTGTCACCAGTTCTTTTCGAACCAGTGTGGTGAAAGGATTATAAGTGCGCCTTAAAGCCTTCTTTCGTGAACTTGACACACGTTTTCGAACTTTTTAGGTTCTACGACATGCCGGTTTCCTCACGATGTTTTCCTTCACCGTTTATGAGAGTAAGGAAGTAGGAGTGATATCTACCTACTATGACCTAATACCTACCGTGTAGGTACTGCATTTACAAAATCATCGAATACTAGTAAAACAAATTGATTTCTTACTTCGACAACAAACTTTTTGTTTTACTTACCTATTAAGCAATTTATTTCCGTAAAATTATTAAAGAAGTAGGTACTTTATTTACATAAATAACACCTAAAATGTTATTCCATTACCACCGTGGTAATGCTATACTATTCAGTATACCACGAAAGATAGTAAAAGATACGACTATTTCAGAGATTTCCTAGGCGGAGTCGAAGACGCAAACGCAGACGGTCGCTCGTAAAAGTGAAATATTATTACCGCGTTCACTGAATTTAAAAAATCGTCTCGCTTCAAACCTTTAATAAGAGCTTTAAATCATGCAGGAAATGGTTTCTATTATGAAAATTTGAGTTATTGAACCCTGCCAAAAAGAGTACCTTAAGCGCCATTGGTGAAACATTCAGATGTTTCTTGGACGTGCCTCTGTTTTGGTTATAGAGGAGTAAAAATTGCAAACTCTTAAGCAAAAGATCATTTTTGGTAAAATGTTTACCTATGAATGTGGGATTTATTACGGTATGCTACTACCTTGTGGAGAAAATGCGAAGTGAAAAAAAATATTAAAAAAAAATATTTTTTTCTTTCACTTGATGGAAGAAGCGAAGGGAGGCCTTTGCCCTGTAGTGGGACATCACGGACTAATAATAATAAAAAATATTCTTTGTGAAACAAAAATATTCTATCACTCTGACACCTTGTCATAGACTAGCTATAATATTTTTCCAAAGAAGTAACTTAACTGAAATGTTTCGATAAAATACGAGGACCTCCCACGTCTACTTCAATTAGACTCCAACGTTCCTTTTAGGGATTCTAAAAACGTCGTAACATAAACTTTTTCAATTTTCACCTGCATTTATAGTCGCGTAAAGTGAGCAGAGTAAATATGCGCCGAAGGTTGACGACGCCTGGGGCGCAAATGTAGCGACTTGATAAGGGCGCGCTCGGTATAAAATGCATGTAAACACCTCCTTTGCGGGGTGTTGGGACCAAATGTTGGCGACTCCTCTCCCCAAATGCAAAGATGCAATTGTGAATGTGACTTGCAAGTAGGAAATTGTTGAATAAAATCTTAGATATTATATTCTGAATTGAAGCTGCATTTTTGTAGAAAACAATCTTACCGAGAAAAATAAAAAGCTCTTGATCCAATAATGCGAAATATAAGTAGGTAAGTACTTAAATGGTAATAAACAATTATAATTAGAAACTAAAATACAAAATCACCACTAATACAAACGAATATACAAAAACTAGGTACCTAATTGTATAAACTAACTATACAAAAACCAGCTAGTTTGGTTTGACCATTCAACGATCCAAAGACAGCTCAAGCAATCTGGGTCGCAAATTCAACGAAAAATTTCTGAATCCACAAAAGCTTCATTTATCAGACAAAACACACTATTTAATGACGTTGAGAGATTTACAGCAGAAAAAGCAACCCGTTCAGACACGACACGGTATAAAATTCAATCGCATAAGAGGCCGTCTGCTAAACTTCAGCTTGCATCAAACTAACTACGAAGCGATGGGCCGGCAATCATTCTAATGGCTTCACTAGAAGGGACGGACTAAGGGAGTCCACAAACCGTAAACAGTTATACCACAAAACCCTGGTTGACCTTCTACTCCTCTTATTTGAAACGAAGTTCCTTTTCGGACGGTATCGAGGATGGGGGCTGGAAAAAAAAGCGTTTATTTTACCATCACGACGCATACCTACATAGGTCAAAACGTCACAGTGCGAAGTGCGCAGACTCGAAACAGTCCATAGATTGTTACATTGTTAGTACGGAAGAGCGTTTCTAGGATTTTAATATTTGACAATAATTTATTTGACAAATGCCAAATGTCAAAGTTGAAACTTCGTTCAAACCGAGTGTTCCACGGAGGTTCCACGGCACTCATGTAATTTTTTTTCTATATTCAATTGGCATTTGATCTACTTATTCAGTATTTTTTATTATCGTGTATTCAGATCTCATCGGCCATTGCTAGCTCGGATTGTTCATCAGCTCAGATCAGCTGTTTCTGATTTGAAAATGATTTAGTGGCAAAATGGAATTTAATGATTTACCTTATTGCCGCTGATCACAGTATCAAAGACTTATCTAATGAATTTTCAACACAATCGGATTGGTGGTGAAATCTTTTTATCTACTGGATCAGTGGGGAGTGTGGCAGACCCCGATTATTTTACTGTAGAGAAATCATTTACTGCACATCGTCCATGCTGCATAGCTACGGATAATCTTGGACTCGTAATAACTCAGTTCTCTCTTTTTTTTATAAAAAGAACAAAAATCCGTGTCCTAAGTCCGCCCCTGCCAATTCGGATCAACTCGCAGTCCGAATTAGTTCTTTTCAAACCACCTCCATCATTGAATTGAAAATGTCCAGACAGACGCTCCTACATTACCTATTACTAGATAGGTAGGTATTTCAATTTTACGACCGATTCTTCAAAGATATCCCTTTTTGTAGTTCAAAATAAACCTTTAAAATTGATTTAGAGATGTGTCTGATAAAATGAAATCGTGTAGCAAATCTTTTTGTAGGTACAGCACTCAATATGATTAGAATGAATTTCATGTTAGAACTTTTAAAGTCGTTTCAGTAAACGATTTCTCGTAAAAATGTATCTAGAAGGTAAAAAGGTGTAGATACAAAAATATGAATGGGAAAGGAAAAATGAAACCTGATTAGACATAGAATACGCATAATAAAATGTTTTTATCGTAAACGCAAATAGAATATGAACGAAAACACCCTATCACCGGAAAATGGCTAAATGAAAGCTGACGAGTGAGCCATGGAAGGGTTGTCAGTTTAGCTTCGCATGAGAATTTCATAGTCCTAGGAAATAAATTTTTTTTTTAGCCTAATTGCACTAGTTTATCAGCAGATTTCCAATTTTAATGTCCCATATATACCTACTCATTAAAATTTTTTTTATTGTTCGTGTTGTACCAAAACTTGTTTTATTTGCGTTGACAGTTGAGAGAAGAAAAAAAACACTTCTTACCTCTACACTACAATAAAACTGCTGTTCATCGCCTATTGTGGTTGCTTGTACATTGTTTAGGTATAATTCCATCGCGTTTGGGCGATAAAAACTTTGTAGACGACCAAAGGTGTACATTTAGGTAGTGATTTATGCCTCGCCTAAATGCATCGTTTAGATTTAGTACGATCCAGTCAGGTGATGTTTGTGCTGGTTGCTTGAATTTTGTGAAAATGGATTAAAAAAGTCACATTCCTAGCACATGGAGATTACCTACAATGAATTAGAAATAACAATTTTATTGCTCTGATTCGGAACTAATGTAAAAGGTAAATCAACGCGATAATATCCAGTGTAAATGTATTTCTAGTAATAAGTTTGTGATCGCGAAAGTTTAATAAAGACTGTTGCAAATATTTTGTTACGTCACGAGAATCAGCCCTTTTGCTCTCCGAGTACTCCGTAGCTTACCTTCAAATCAAGACTAGGTACAAAAAACTAACCAGCACTTTAAAAAAATGTTCTATTTAAATATCACCACAAAAACAAATGGTTTAGGTGTTAACTGGTAATTAACGCGTCGTAAAGTCTGTTGTAATTATGGACGGTTGGACGATTGTTTGAGTGATGGGTTCAAGGGTAACTGAATGATTTATGGTGTATGGTATTCAAATGTCTTTGTTCTTAAAGTACCTACACAAAAAAGATGACTAGCCTCACAGCTCTGTTAGAATTAGGCATCAGTTTCACCGCTGGCGAAGATGCAACTATGAACTATTTGCTCGGTCAAGAAACTTACAATTGATCCCGAAAGTTGTAAAAAGGACAAGCTATTTAAACTTACACTCGCTATTTCTTCTGTTTTTTTGTGTCTATGTAATTTTTCGCTTTTATTATTGGTTCGAATCCTGCCCATGATATCACTGTAAAACTAAACCGGTGTTTATATATTTTTTAAATAGGTCTGCACTGTTTTATACCTTTCACTTCAATAATCCAGTTTAAATTTTTGATACACTATTAAAATTATTGACGTGTATACTAATGACGTATTCCATATCGTTCTAATTATATTGTCGGTTAGAATAAAACCAATTATTATTGACCTTCATAATGAAACTCTCATTGTTATAATTTACTGACAGTCGTATATTGAATAATAATAATTGACCATGTGAAGATGAAACAACGTTTTGGTAGACGGTGATTAATCTTTCTAATTATGTATCTTTGATTTTGTAATGGTTAGGTATTGGAAGGAGTACCTACGTTTATTTAGGACGTTTGTGTGAACTGCTTTTCAAAAAATCCTATCAATTTTTTACTGGGTTCCGTGCCCATCAGTGTTTGCGTAAAGGACCCCATAACTAGATTTTTGCTATCAGTCTATCCATCCATCAGTCCGTCAGCTACAGGGCGTTAATTCCTTCGATAGTGCACGAAAGGAGCGCGCTTAAAACTTAAAACCAGAGAGTAACTTAAGAACTTACTAAAGAACCCTTCGAATGCGACTCGCACTTGACCGGTTTAACCTGTTAGGGTTCAGAATACAAAAGATAATCCTTATGAAAGTGGTCTAAGGTTTCACAGAACGACTTGAGACCCAACATTTCAGACGCTCAGCGAATTTCAGAAATCAAAATCTTCAGTGCTCATTACTCCAACTTAATTGCATTCTAAAACTCAAGTAAGGCTCTCATTCAGTAATTACATTGTAGGAATTGTTGTTATTGCAACTATTACTGCGGCTGCGTCCATAATGGTTGGGCTATGAAACCTAGCGGTTGAGTTTTTTTTCCTCAACTTATGGAATTTTAGATGTGTGTGACCAAACCTGCAAACATATAAGGATAGCAAAGCCGAGGGAGACCAGACAGTTTCAAAAATTATGGGCTTAAAATAAATAATACTTAATAAGTTTGTATAAAGGCTAAAAACTTCATAATTTGGGGATTGTACCTCTGTAGGGAATACATGTACACAGATAAACTTTCAGCTTTTATAAAATGACGAAGGTTTGAATGATCATCGCAGACTAGGCAATTACAATACGCACAATCATTCTTTAGCTCTCTGAAGTAGCTGCGCAGAACCCATTTTTGATAACGATAACGCCTAAAATCGTGCTATCTACTCTACCAAACCTGCCCAATCGTCTATTGCACCTAACTTCAGAGAGCTAAAGACCCGGTGTGCTTATTATACAGGGTGTAAAAAGACTGCTACCGAAAACTGAGGGGTTTCAATCAGACCATGATTCTGAACATATTTAGCGAAAAAAAACGCACGCGACTTAGCTACTTACATTTTATTATATTTTCTAGTTATTTACTACTAGTACAACATAATAAGACCATGCCTACCTAATAGTTTTATTTACAAAAGAAAAAAACATTAAAACTCAAAATCCAGCAATCTACGTATAAAAACGCGCCCAGTACATACGCAAACAGTAATCTTTCTCTTCTCCGGATATAATGATTTTTTCGGAAAATCCTTTTGGATTTGGTTGTGTATTGGGATGCTGTACCTACCCCTTTCGGCTTCGGTAGACGTCTTTTTACACCCTGTATATAAATATAGGTAAAAAAAAGTGCAAAGACGCTATTTTTTCCATCGAAAAGTTTCGCATACACATTCACATGACATGTTTTCGTGGCCGTGAACACAACGGTCGTCTTATTGCATTCATTGTGCGCTCTTATGACCGCCGGGAGACATGCTGTTATTGTTTTAATTACATTTTCATTGTTGTACGAAAGTTAGCTTTTGATTGTATGGTTGTCGGTTTTTTTTAATACCTAGTTATTTTTCTGATGACAAAATCCCGAGATTCAAAGATATTTTTATTAGTGTTATAAAGTTTTTAGGTAAATTATAAAACAGTTAATTTTTTGAATAAGAATAAGGAATTACTTTATTCGCAGTTTCTTAAAAAATAATACAATAACGTTGGTGTAGGTACCTAAGGATAAGTACTACATAAAACTAATTAATTAAACTAACTAATTTTGCTTTGTCTCTTGTACGAAAAATTGTTGTCTCTTATAAATATTATATATTATTCGTTTCAAATATATACCTATAGATGCATATTGCAGTCTCTTATCTTATATCCATTATATTTTGTTAAAGAATTATTTTAAGCTTAAATCTAGTACTCCATACCATCCATACGTCATAGGATGTAAGCTCATCGCCGCTTATTAGCCATCTCGCACAAGCGGTTGAACCGCGGGGCGACTAGCAGCGTGGCGGGCCACTTTTCCCACTTGTGATTGTACGTACTTAACCGCCACAAAATGACAAAATTGTACCAAAATTTTAGCCGCCCCGCAATTCAACCGCTTTAGCATAAGAGGGCTCAGAATACTAACTGGTTTCCTTTCTTTTACCGTTTACAGCTCGCGCTATTCGCCTTCCAAAACCATACAATTATTAAGTTCGGTTCAGGTGTCGTTCAGGTGTATTACATATCGAAAGGTTTACCTCGTAAACCATAAAATTAATAACTAGACATAAAAGCCATAAAATGAATTATTAACTTTAGAACAGCTGTGTTCTAAGTCTAGACCAAAGTGATAAAGTTTAATGATAATTAAAATTACCATGATGTGAGCCTGTGAAGCAGAACATAACCAAAGTGGTCGTAAAAAGCTTAAGCAGTATGTTATTTTAATAATAAAGAATTAAACTTGGGATGCGTGGTTGTAAATCTTTTTTATAAATAATCTAGGTCTCACGTTTGAATCCTTAGATCATAAAAGTATGCTTCTAAAGATATTTGAAATAATTCGGTCATATCGCAAAGAAGTTTAAGACCTAGCGGAGGCTTACACGCGTCCCAAAAATTTAGTTAGATGGTTGGCAGACTCAGACTTTTTATAATGTTGCCTAAAATAAAAAAATATACTTAATTTTATCAATAAATATGTAGGTACATATTTCGTTTTATTGTAAGTATTTATTTTTTGTGTGTAAAAACATTAAATCTTGCAGAATAAATTGTTGAATGGTTATTTTAGTACTCCCAATATAATGTTTAGTTGAATGTAAGTTCTTGCTTACAAATGTATTTCTCCGAACTTTTACTTTACTATAAATATAAACCAAGATACTTAAGAAATCCAATCAAATAATAAAATGTTAGTGCGCACGAAAATAAGCTTTAATTATTTAGTACTTTATAAGTAGGTAAATAAGTCTGCCATAATTTTAAATCTGTAAAATAACCATCGCAACATTTTCCACTTAAGCACAGACTAAATAAAATATTCCACACAACATAAGCATTATTATAAATAGTGGCAACAATCTCGA
Source organism: Epirrhoe tristata (assembly GCA_951394285.1). NCBI lineage: Eukaryota > Metazoa > Arthropoda > Insecta > Lepidoptera > Geometridae > Epirrhoe > Epirrhoe tristata. Next base: position 7,454,852 of record OX596145.1, read on the forward strand.
CGCTCGTCTTGGCGGCTATAAAAATTATTTACTGGCAACACTGGTATCATTAGCTCTAGTTGCCGCCATCTGCACAACTTATGCTTTGCGAGAAAAAGTACGTAGAGATACTTATAAGATAATGGGTGATTCAAAATGAAAGTCTAAACGAGATAATCTTGAGATACTGCGTTATTTTATAAAAGCCTCTACAGTAGCTTTACTACGTAATAAAGATAGATAGATTATTTTATTAGGTTAGGCCCTACGCTGCTACGCCGTAGATGTTTCGTAGGTGAACAGAAAACGATACCACACGAAAATACATTTTATTTAATTTTTTGTTTGATTTTGTTTTAAATTCGTTATAAAACCAGAATATCAAATTTTCAACAACAACATTTATCAGTATTTTTAACCAAATATTTTTTTTTTAAATTATACTTATTTGCCTATTTTTACTTCACTTCGACGATCTATCACAATCGACTAAGCTACACAACGAGCGCTACCTAGTAAGTAAGTTCGTATGAGTCAGTGGCCAACTCTGGTGACGGAGTTTTTAGGCCGCCTTAAGGCCTCCGTTATGGCTTAACGACTTAAGAAGCCGAGACCGACAATTGAACGTGCCCTCCGAAGCACGGAAGCGCTCAGACGAAAATATCTATCTGTATTGTAGTTCTGTATTGCATCTGTTGTGTTTTTTGCTAAGGAAATAAGATTTTTTTTGCATCTGTCTGTAACTCAATCAAAACACAGCCGAGTATTGTTATATCTTTATCCTCCGAATCCGTGCAATAACACCGACTTACTACTTTTATAGCTCTTAACGAGTTATAGATGGCTGAAACGTGATGAAGATAGCTTTTAATACTCCTTGAACTACGAGCATCGCGTGTAGCTTGTTTATAGTTGCGCGAAGTTGCACAGAGCACCCTGTTGAAATCTGAGTGAGATGGTATTATACGTTTTTCCCATAAGAGACAGGGACAGCATGATAGACTTGAAAAGCTAATATGAATATGGTGAACTTACGTAAACAACCGAAATAAATGATATGAATGAATGAATGAATAGGCAAGGAGCACTTACTCAAAGCCAATAGGTTGTTAACTCAAACTTGTTGAAAAACTCAAAATATTCTAATCTAATATTCTTCAACCGTGTTTTCAGAATGAAGAGAAACCAATGATGAAGAAGTTTTGTTTACCAATTAAATGCTTTGTAAAAATTCTGTCTATGATCAAACTTGCATCACCTGTACTATCATGGAGCTGAAAGATTGTATGTTTGAGTGAATTGATACCGCACATCTCTCACAGAGGTCTTTGAGTGACGTTTGAAGTTAGACGCTGTTTACACGATACCATTCTTGCCTCTTACTTTCTCAAACTCAACGGAGAAAGAGCTAATCATCTGTGGCAAGAGGCAAGAATGGTATGCCAGAATGACATCGTCTAAACGGCATCATATTTTATTTATTAAGTACCTTTTTATTACAGAAGAAGTCTATACGTTCTGTAACTCAAGTACTTCGGCACGTACTAATGTTTACTTTAAACGTACTAAGACGCTATAAAAAAGTAAAAGTTGAATAATTAGAAGTTGCACTTTTAAGATGAAAATCCTTCATTGTCGGTCTCGAGTTACGAGTAAACCACTGAATTTACTGTTTCCATTATCCTACGATTTAATTTGGTTTTCTCGCAATATAGTGCATTATTAGATGTTGCTGATGTTGATTTTGTCCGATGTTCCAATTTGTAACATAACAAAAATAAGAATTATTACTCAAACCACATTGACTCAACTTTTTTTAAAGAAATCGGTCAGCATTTGACCTCACTCTGCCTGATGTTAAGCAACAGTGAGGTCTAAGATGAAGCATGCTTTCCTAGAAGGAACCTATTAACTCTTGATTTGAAGACCCTTAAATTGTACTTTTCGGGAAATACAGAGCCCGGCCATGCGTTCAACAATTTGGCAGTGCGTGTGAAAAATGTAGACTCAAAACGTTTTTTTCAATTCAATTTTGGTAGGTTTTTTAAAAAGTAAGATTATTGAGACTATGTTTATGTTTGTCGAGTAAAATACGACTAAAATTATGTTTACAGCGTAAGACAGTTGAAAATTTATAAAAAAAACTCGTTCGTCATCTAAAAATGGAAACAAACTCCAAGCCTCTTTTCCGTTAACATCCCAGTTTACGACAAAGTGACGGTACTATTAGTTTTACGCTCCACGTTTAAGGTTTATTAGTGGATGTACAATTCGCCAGGTTATTTCACACATGGCAAAGTCTAGACGCTGGAAATGTCTTTGTATTAAGAAAATGCCGGGGCCCGCCGTAAAAAAGCTGATGAGGTTTTTATGAATTGAAATTCCGTTAATTTTTTTTGTGTGCAGTAACAAGTATACAATTACTCGCCATGCACAAGGTATTGCTATTTATTTATTTATTGGATAAAGTTTGGTCACACATTTCCTCTTTTGTTCAGTCGTCTAGGCTCCTTGTAGTGCAAACGGCTGTTAAACCGGTTGCCATATTTTACTTAAAAAAATTATTTAGAGCGTTGCTAACCACGGCAAATTATAGGGTGCTTAAGTATTTGCCTTTATCATTCATTAAAAAACAAAAACTTATGTTGGTACTCAGAGTCACTGACGTCCTACGTCGCTTTAGTCCTAGTTGCTTAGAAACAGTTTTATATGGAAAACCTTTACCAATGCACGATTTATTTAAGTAGCCGATAGTGACTCTGAGCGCGGCCGTTCGTATTATTCAATTCAAAAATCAAATTATTCAATAAACTATTTTTTAATTTAACATATAAACTTCTAAGCCAACACAAATGCACCTAATTAGATACAATTTGTAAGCTGAGCTTGCTTACAAAACCAACCTGAAACACTCAGCGTAATGTTCCTTACAAAATATCCTCAGGAAAATCGAGATAAAGGTATCAAATTAATTTTTAACAAAGCTTCTCAAATATAGTCGAGTTTTTCTTTTGTAGCACATTACAATGAAGATTCGTTTTGAAATTCGACTATAAGGTCGAATACAGATAGAAAGTTGGATTTAAAAATATCCGTAACCTTCTGCGTCGCAAGCGGACCTTCGCCCACTGCGTCAATCAATTAATAGACTAGGTACTCAATGGAATAGATTAGGTATCAAATATGTTTGTAAATGCCGCCAGCTAATCTAAGAAGGGCTCTTAGATCTCTACAAGTATCTCGTTTACAGCATCTTAGAGGACAATTTCTTACAGGTAAGGAATCCTAGATTTCAATTAAATTATAATTTATTTTATTACCATCCATGAGAGTCCCACAGCTGGGCAAAGGCCTCCCCCTACTCCCTCCAGACATCTCGGTCCCCAGCAACATCACTCCAGTCCATTGGACTCGTCCAACTGGACGAGTTCGTCCCGCTATCTCCGTTTTAGTATGGTAAATTACAATTATTTTGCTTAAATGATATGCCTATCTGATTTCTATGTAAGTGTGGTCTATATCGCTGTAAGCCACATGGAGGGAAAGAATAATGATTTATTTATGTCAATGGGCTATATTCAAGCGTTGTTTCTCTCGAAAATCGGTTATTGTGCGAATAAAGTTCTTTTATACCGGGGATTGTTAGTAAAATGAGAAGGTACTTTTTCAATTACCCTCGCTTTAGATAATAAAGGAATTATGGGCTAATTTGGGAGATTTTATGAGACATTCCTTAAAAAATATCCGGGAGTTTTATTTGAAAGCATTGTTTGTGAAAGAATGGGAGACTTATAATAAAGAAGAGTCAAATTACGAAATAACAATGGAAGTTTTGCTAAATTGGTTTCAGATATTCAATAATGACTTTAGATAAGTACAACAGCTCAGCTGAATGTTCAAGATAATCATGAACGAAACGACAATAATAATTTTCTTTTTCAGTCTTACTAGTAAAAACATTCGTATACTTGATTGAGTGTTTTAAAGTTTTACCGTCATCAGCATAGTTCTACTTCTCCCAATATACTTCCTGGTTCTGTGTCGTACAATCGCATAGGTTTGTGTGATCAATACAATCATCGAAAAACAACCAACAAACCAAACGCTAGGCGCGGATCCAGCACTCAAAAAAAGTTGTGGGCACATCCGAAAATCGGCCATGTGTGAGTCGGAACATGAACGCGCTCATGATCTATAAATGTACTATAGTGTTTTTTTTAATATATAAAACAACTCGTGAGGACTCGAAAAATGCGGCATGGAGGTGAGAACACGGACGTCGGACATAAGCATGTTTAATCAATCTCAAAACTGAGACGCTTCGCTCACTCGCTCGGTCAAATAGGGTTGTGGGCATGCCCATTGCCCATAGTGCCCACTATAGTGGATCCGCCCCTGCCAAACGTCTCATTAAGTGACGGCCATACACTTCGTGTAAGTATAAAGGTAATGTGTTTACTCTAAGACCCCTACTTGCAAGCATAAACTTCCCTCGGAATTCCTACAGGTCTATCTAATAAAGTATCAAATAACTTAAGACTTAAAACTCAATTATAGATACTTCAAAACTTATCCAATAAGATCAGGCGATCACGTCTCACACACCAAGTTTTAATCTCATATTATGAGACCAATTAGTTGTTTTTGTTCGACAAGTTGAAGAGCTATTACTCACCTTGTTATTTCCTCATTATAAGTCTGCTAAACTGAACTTCCAGGGAATCAGAACTAAACGAGAATTATAAACAGAGGAGGTTCATCATTGGAACAAAGATCGGAGAATGTCTACCATGCAGAGTATACAGTCATGGTGTTAATGATGATGATGTTGATGTTTATGATAGAGACAAAATTTTGAAAATACATGTTTTTGGATTATTTACAATACCTCCTTAGGTTCAATTTAAACTACTGTAAATAGAATCGATTATTTGGGTCTTTGTCCCTAATGTTAACTGGTTCCCACCCATAGTACAAGCTTGCTAAATGATGCTGTGTGAAATGTCCAGCATTATTTATTTATTTACAAATTTTAAAATGTTTAATGCTCTCTTTAAATCCCATGATTTTTTTTATCAAGATTATTGTGTCCCACTGCTGGGAAAATGTCCAGCATTATTATCCACAAAAATTTTCAGTCTCTACATTATTATTTATAATGTAGACATTTTCACACAGAATTTTTTTAGCTTTAATTCCACAGAGCACATCTAGTAATATTCATAGCGATTCTCTTGTAAAAGTTCCCCACACGATGAAGAAAGTGAAGTAATTTAAGCGATAGGTAATTCCGCACGTGATACTGCTGTTATCGGTGCTCATATCGGATTCGCGGTACGTGCCCTCTTAGTAGATAGAAAATTGGAAGACAACAGTGTGAAACTAAAAATCCAGTAATGCCTATAAAATTCAAAAGATTTAAAAAAAATCAATTTTGTGAAAAGAGATTAAGTACCACAAATAAAAAATAATATACTTAGGTATTTTCTAAAATATTGATTTACTGATTAAAGGTGGTCGCAGACTTATCCGCGACGAACTGTCAGTTCAATAGAAGAATTGCTCAGACGTCAGGCCGCATTTTCTGACGTCATCGGCATTTTTTGTTTAGAAAAATGACTGCGGTGCGTAAGGCGCGGCGCGGCAAAATGTGCGATCAGGTTAAAGGTCTTGTTTCTTTCGTCTTAGTTTAAGGAACATAACCACAAAATCAACGTTTACTACTACCTCATCATAAATCAAAGACTTCATTTCGTTATAAAAGTATTAGGGTAGGTAAATGCCTAAGTAAAGTCTAACCGACAAACGTTTACCAACAGCATAAACTCTGAAATTCAGTTTCCAAACTAAAAATTTTGTAATAAAACCGTCAAACATTTACCAAAGCAATGTCTGCATCCCCTAGGTTTGCAACTAGCCGTAATCTGCCGTCATACATCGGATATTGTTTGCTCTGCTCGTTCGTCTGTCTCGCTTCCACATTGTCCGGCTCACCGAGTAGCCACCAATATCACTTAAGCTAAGGCAGGGGTGGACTCAGTAGACATTTAAAATTTCAGAACATCAGCTATGAGGACCTTTAGGCATCATAGTAGTAGCATCAGTGATCTACCAGACATGTCACGTCATTCACAAACAAGATATTTGTTAGTTATTTTATCACTTGAGTACCTGCAATTTTTGGAACGAAGTTCCTTTTCGGACGGTATCGAGGATGGAGGCTAGAAAAAAAACCGTCACGACACATACATAGGTCAAAACGTCACAGTGCAAAGTACGCAGACGCAAAACAGTCCATAGACTGTTACACTGTTAGTACTAGGATTAAAGGACAATAATTTATTTGACAAATGCCAAATTTTAAAGTTGAAACTTCGTTCTAACTGAGTGTTCCACGGAAGTTCCACGACACTCACATACTTTTTTTCATACAATGTCAAAGTCAAAAAAGCATTTATTCAGTAGGACCGCTGGGATCACTTTGAAACGTCTTAAAACTAGGTGATTCTACTCCTGTTCCTTCGCGACCAATTTCACTTTTACTATATTTCACAATTTAAATTTTAAATTTAATTTTTCCACTCCATGCAATCAATAGATCTTTGGTTAGACCAACCCTAAAAAGATATTTGCTAATGTAAAATAAAACCCGCTTGGGATCTAACTGATAGGTATTGTCCGTCACTCGTCTATTAAAGTAAAACTTTAGTTCATACATGAAAAGAACTGCATGCAAAAGGCACAGGATCAAGTGAAATGTCGTTATTGCCTGGAGGAGAGTCTTTGCATGCAAAAGTCTTTCAAGCCCTGAAGAAATTCATAATATTACAAATTACGGATGTTTTCAGTCTTTCTCACAGCCCTAAATAGGACCCCGAGTGAAACCATACTTCTATAACTGGCCATATATTGGGCCAGACTATTGTATGACAAAACGTTCCCGCAGTATACCAACAGCTCGGGAGTTTGCAAATTAAGTTTATGAATGAGATCGGTAACTTTACAGACTGTTTTACTTATGTATGTTCTCTAAAATTGGAAACGCTATGCGATCACCAAGATATTAGCTAGACAAGCTAGAATATTGAGTACCTACACTTGTACTACCTACTCAAGTACAAGTAGGTACAGTCAGCAACGAAAGTCAGAAATAAGAATGAGAATTATAGAATATTTTTAAAATGATCGATAAAAGGTCCAGAAATCGTCAGATTATAAAAGTTTTCGCAACATAAACAAAGTTCAGGGCGGAAAAAAGATACATTGCTTTTGTCACGGAAGTCTAAAAATAATTTTAAAAAAGCCAGTCTGCACTGACAGCTGACAGAATCACCTGCGGCAGAAGGGTTGAAAAATGTTAGGTAATTTTCACATCTCTCGCTTTTCATTTAAAAATATCTAAGTATTATTATTTTTTTAAAGTAACCTAGGATAAGAAACGTTGTCCTCTACAAGTAAATTTTAAATCATGAGGCTATACCTTTTTTTATTTTTTATGGTCTAAAAATATACATGGCCTAAAAAAAATGTAGGCAAAAATGTCATAGTCAATTTACATGGACAAATTCAGTGACCTATCTTTAATTAGTTTACTTGTTTTCTTTTAATAATCTATATGATTTATGGGTTCACGAACCACATACATCCAATAGTGTTGTGTGCTACGAATCTGTTCACTCGGTATCAGTCTGGTGACATCATTGTTCCCTGGACAGTTCCGGCATGTGTCATATCGCGTTGTCACATCACTACCCACTAGGGATGTATTACTATGCACAATATTTAATTTGAGACTCCCTTTTATCTAAACGATTTGCAAAAAAACTTCATTCAAATGTTGTCCACGATAAATATCGCACCAGCAAAGTGCAATAGCGCGAAATACTTCCATACTAGTAACTCTCTCTGTCTGTCTATCTGTCTGTCTGTCTGTTTGTTACGCTTTCACGCCCAAACCGCTGAACAGATTAAGCTGAAATTAGGCATAGTTAAAGGTTGTATCCCAGGGAAGGACATAGGCTACTTTTTATCCCGAAAAAATTAAAAATCCCGAGGGACCGCGGGTCACACCGCGGGAGCGCAGCTGACTAGCTGCGCTCCCGCGGTGCGCCAAATGTCAAACTACGTTTATAGAAGACTTTCTATAAACGTAGTTTGACATTTGGCGCACCTTTTGCACTACTTTTCGCCCTCTGCGCATCTTTTTTTTGCGCACTACTATGCGCACCATTTTGCACAATTTGTGAAGTTATCAACTAAAACATGTTTTTTGCTTCTCCTAGTTTTGTTTTTGCAGTTATCCATTTATTCCCCGGAGACAGCGATATGTCTTGGCGGTAAAATCGACCGCTTTTTTTCTAGTCTCGATCCTCGATACCGTCCGAAAAGGAACTTCGTTCCAATAATTAATCTTACTTAAAGATTTTCCTCATAATACAGAGAGTGACGGTTTGGTCAATTTTCGCAATCGCGTCTCACACACTCTTCTCAGACGTTTGAAATTTTAAAAACATTTTTTTTAGGAGTTCATTCGCCAGTGCTCGAATCTGCATAGGCAACCCTAATTTTCGATGCGGAAATTGGCTGGTGAGTATGGCACGTGCACAGATACAAACTAAAGTCTAGTCTAGTGTGTAAGCACACAGCAATGCAAACAGTTTCACGGCATCTCATCTTTACATTTTAATAGTGCAACATAAACTCTGCAGTATAAGAAAATATGTATTTAAGAATTTTTTAATCTTCTTCTTAGTCATTATCTTCATTGCTGAAGGTCGTGTCTAGTCTGGACTGGTTGATTACTCGATGCATCATGCCTTTCCATTTCTCCCTGTCTTCGGCAGCCTTTAGAGCTTTAGGTATTGGTAGGCCGGAGGTGAGCGACCGCAGGGTCTTTTGCCGTCGACCTGACCTAGTACCATCAGCTTTTCCAGGTTATCCGGGTTTCTGCGAGCAATGTGTCCAGTACCGTTTAACACAGCACAATATTTTTTAATACCGATTGAGAAAATATTGCTTAGATTGTTTGTACTTAACCGAAAACGTTTTAAATTATTTGCTAGGTAAAGTTATACAGACGAGTCGTCATCTCAACCCAATCTTTTTCTTGTCGTGTCATTAATTATTTCGAAACAGTGTGGTAAACGGTTTTTAAGTGCGCCTCAAACAGGTAACCCAAAAAGCATCATCTAGGCAACAGAAAGGTCAAAATACAACGATAAACATTGCGGTACTAAAATAATTTACAATGCAATTGTAGACATCGTCACTGAAAACTGAAAGTAAACATTTTACAAAATTATTTCAGATACATATACAAACCGTTTTGCCCTTTTAAAACATCAACTGAAAGCAAGTATATGAAAAAGGATAGGTTCACAGTCGTTGAAATGACGTGAATGGGATACTTTTCACATTCGATTCAGTGTAGTGAAAATATAAAGGCATGTTTGGTGAAACGGTTTTAGTTCTCATATTTTCAATGTTTTTGTCACGTCATTGTAATGATGGTAAAATCATTATTTACTTATAAAAAAATGGTCACGGCTGAAGAGAACATCTACCTGATCCACAAATTATTATTAGCTCTGCATTATTATATTTTAGCTTTTATAGCACTTATTAAGCAATAATAAAACGTTATTTATAGTAGGTATTTATGTTTTCTGAAGTCTAGTTTTATAATTTATCAAGAACATCATAGAAGGAAAAGTGGAAGGAAGACGAGGAAGAGGAAGGCCTTGAATAAATTTAATGAGTCAGATAAAAGAGAAGATCGCTGTCATGTCGTATAAAGAAGTAAAGGAGACCGCATTGGAAAGGGAGAGGTGGAGGAAGTTGCATCATTGCACCGACAATAGCTGAGCTCTTACATTTGATGAAGTTTTATAATTTTGATAAATGCTGACTCTACTTTGATAAAAACACTTTATTGGTTTTTATATCAGAAAACAATAGAAAAAACAGCGATCCATGATAATAAAAACTGAAAACCAAATCACTAATAACAGAAAATTGATTGTCAAGGGAAAAATTGCTTGTGGAGGTTGTATTTTAGTTTCCATCAATTTTGAAAGCGTTTCGTACTCGACAATAAAATTGTAATTTCGATGGCACAGCATAATGGATTGGAGCGTCTCAGACCTCCACGCAAAATTTAATATTATGACCGATTCGAGGTGGGGTGGGACCTGGGGCTGTTTTAACATGGACGCTAAAACGCAAGAACAGTTGCATAAATATAGCATTATAATTTGGGAATTCCATAAATGGATTTTGCTGGTAAAAAAGGTATTTTAAACGTATTATTTACTGAAAAAAAATTAACAATAGATAGCTTAGGATGAAGGTTTGTTGTAAAGTGTTTCGTTTGAATTAAAAGTTTGTCAGAATAATATAAGAAAAAGTTCTAGTTTCTCTTTTATCCAACATACCTACTTATCCAAAAATGAAAAATATGCTAGTTTTTCTTAGCATAAGTAGGCCTCTTTTTATTCCATAATTCTTTGTTGTCCAGTAGACTGAATTGTTCTAGGGCGAGGTACAGAATTGTCGTGGGATTGTGAATCGTGAAAAAGTCACGAAACGTGCAGTTTTGTCTAGACAAGAGATGACAAGAGCCTGTACTTTAAGCCGGTGTTATTTGATTTTGATGAGATGTTGATGGGCTTTAAAACTTTTCTAGTAGATACCTACTACAAATTGTTCTATAGCTTATATTACGTACCTGTGTTTTCTCATAGCTTTTATAGCGAGCAGTACTGGCCGCATCATCATCATCTCCCTTATCTCACGCTAAGTGGGGTCGGCACAGCATGTCAGTAGGTACTGGCCGCATATGCCTTATTACTTATTTTTGACATTCTTTTTGTAATTTTTTATATTTTGTCATTGAAAAATAATATTTCTAAATATTGGCTTTTGTAAAATTAAATAGGGGAGTTTTGTTAACAATACAGTTGTATTCAGCATCCTCCCTATAATTTGAAAGTTCATGATTTGTACGAAAAACAGACAGCTCTGAAAAACTCTTAAGTTCAAGCTTATTAGTCAACAAATAATATCTTTGTAGGTTTTTTTTTGTTTTGGACTGACCTAATGCACCTTTTTATGGGGTGGTATCAAAATAGCCCGGATAAATTTTATGCATGTTCTCTTCTCAGTACATAAGCCTATTTTGATGCCTATTTTAAATTAACAAACATAAGTAAGAAGGACAATATTTTAAACATTATTATACAGAAACTAAACTGTTTCATATTGAAAAGATCTCTAAAAAAAAAATTATCGACGGCCGTTTGTTGACGACCGCTACCAATCATTTCCAATACCCAATAGTTGGATTTGAAACTTGAGTAGGTGCTTATTATTTCCAGAGATTTCAGTAAAGTTTTGAATCTGGAGTTATAGTTTCAATTTTAAAGTTGGTGTAAATCAATTTATGTTCGTCGTTTCAAGTTTTGATTGCTGCTTATTGACTTTGAAAGTTTGTAAATAGATTCATTATGATTCTAATTGAATAATTTGAGAAGGTTTTCGAACTGTTTTGTATTATAATGAGAAGTCGGAGACCTTTCAATGCCTACAGGTATTTACATCTTGCACAAACAAGGTACTTACTGGTAGTAGGAATGTTTGTTACATTGACCTATGCACGAACAACGTCACCAACTGGTAACCCCCTGCAGTTCAAACCTCCTTACTAAGGGGGTTACCAATTGGTGACCCTGCAGTTCAAACAGCCTTAGTAAGAGGGTTACAAGTTGATGACACTGACTGTACATACCCAGAACATATAAAGTGGTAAAACATTGAAAGCCCAGACAAAATGTGGCCACAAAACGTTTTTGGAATAAAATAAACAGCATAGAGCGAATGCATGGCTTGCATTGCATCCCCTGCACAGAACACTGACAAGTTTTTGAACGTTTATAAATAAGTAAAGAGCTCCCGTCTGCCGCATCAATAGTCCCCGTAGTCACAATATACAGACGATCAGTAATGTTACTAATGTGCACTATGCCAGTACTCTCAAACGGTAAAGGAAAACATCGTGAGGAAACCGGCATGTCGTAGAACCTATAAAGTTCGAAAACATATGTCAAGTGCACGAAAGGAGCCTCTTTGAGGCGCAAATAAAATCCTTTCACCACACTGGTTCGAAAGAATTGATGACACGATAAGAAGAAGAAGTAATGATACTGATGTCAAAGGACCCATTGACTAATATACCTAGATTGGAACAAATCATAGATAGTCTGGAAAAGCATTGGTCTCTGTGGCTATTTTAAGTGTTGGACAAAAAAAAACTTTTACCCAACTTTCCCTTCTGTTTAATATCTACAGTGCTAGTTGAATGCCAAATGTCATTCGTGACACTTTCCCTCTTTTTGCCCGCACGTTGTGAACGTGCACCTAATTCTTTGTTTATTTTTGGATAACATTTTCCAGAATATTTATTTTACACAACTGTACAAGGCCTGGATGATAGTCCTATCCTTATTGTATTAATAAATAAGTAATTAATCAAATGTACTTAATATTGAAATCACTTATGAAGCACGAAAGAAAAAGAACGAAAAAAAGAAAATGAAAATGAGCCTCATTGAGGCGCACTTATAACACTTTCACCACACTGGTTCGGAAAAACTAGTGACACGAAAAGAAGAAGAAGGCTTATGAAGCAATATATTGATAAGTAGGTAATCACTACCTACCTATAGAAAAAAGTAGACGGTCTTATCGGCAGAAGCGATTTCAAGAAACAGTTTTCAATCTCATGATCTCTTCGAATCAAAAGTCGAGTTAACATGGAAAAAATATGTAAACAAAATTACAAAAGTACTTTTACATTTCGTTAAAACACAAAACTTAAAATCTAAGAACACGTAGTTTCCTTCCACAAAACGTAAGACCACTTCGGAAATTTAATTCCCTATCAATGCCCCAGTCGATCCCCTGTCTCTGAGTCTGTTACCGAGTTGGGCATAAAAAGGAGTTGACATTTGAACGTGTTTGGGCCAAAGGTGTCGGGCTATTACCCGACCTAAAGCTCCATTCACGTGTTAGACTTTTTACTGATTTTTGAAGCCATTGTTTTTATCTTTGCTCGTTATCTAGTCATTCATGATAGTAGGTAGGTAGGTATTTTTCTTGTACGTAATGTAAACTAGTTTTTTCCCTTTGCTCTACTAATGTCCAAAATCAAAAATGTCCAACTAGAACTAATGAACAACACGAATTTTGTCCAATATGATATTCGTTCCTATGAAAATTGTTCAATATGAATTTTGACAGTGTAAGAAAATTGACCAGCTTCATTTTCTGTGTTCTTTCGGAGCAGTGCTTTCGTACACGACATGTCGGGTTCCTCACAATGCTTCATTCATCGTTTGACAGTACAGCATTATAAGTAGGTACATTTTTGAACTGAAAAACTCATTGCCACATGAACAGATCCGAACCTACAACTTTAGGATCAGGAAAGCTTCCACGAGACCACCAGTCAAATAAAGTGCGATTTAAAAACAGCAACACCACAAACGCAGCTTAAGAGACTTTCAAAACCATCTCGTCTATCAGGTTCAACGCCATTTTAAATACGAGGCAATGGAAAACGAATTCCTTGGAAAAATCCACGAAATGTTGGCGCTGCGATTGAAAAAGCCTCTGAATTCGTAATCGTATTTTGAACCATATTATTTGCAAATGCACTTACGTACTTTAGTCGCTTTGGTTAGACAAATGATAGAAATCTTAACCCGTTCCCCGTTGAAAGGATCGCTTTATTCACCAAAATCAGGTAGTGGAACGTTACATCATACTAAAATTAAATACAAAGCTTAGAATGTTGAAACCATATATATGGAAAAGGTACCATGCTAAATCTATGGTTGAAACAATAACTCTTCCTGTCTCCATACGTAACAATTTTCATTAGGTTGGTAAGTATATTTGAAAACCCTTTAGAAAAAGCCTAGAAAGCATAAAAAATTATGACATCACTTATTACTTATACGTCATACCTACTCCTAAAAGTATTTATTTTCTGAGAAGATTTTTTCTATAGATTTTCTATTTCTGAAACAGTTCTTTGTGCACTAAAGATTTTGACTTCTGTAAACTTGTTTGTCAAAACTGTAACTGACAAATACCTACCTACTGTTTTCCTTTGTTGGTGTACGAGCAAAAAGAAGAATTCTATCATTTCTAAAATATCCTTAGGAATACAATACAAAGGCAATGAAGCAGGTAAGGGTAGGTAAGTTTAAGTAATCAAAAATATATTTATGAAATAAATTATATAAGCTGAGCTCCACCATTGAATAATTTATCTAACACATAGGTACATATGAGTATGTAGGTACTTATGCAAAATTTCAGTTGAATTTAAACACGTGTTTCATGTCCGAAGTTAATTTAAGATTGCATGAAATAATTCACATTTCAAAAATAATTTGTTGCATACCACGTAGACCATAATTTCTGCACAAAGACATTCCCAGAATCGTGTTATTTTTTAGGTTAATGTTTTGATTATAATGAAATAGTCAGGTAGACATTTTATTGCTTAGGCAACAACAAAGTACCTACCTACCTAGGTATATAGGTCTTCTTCTTATCGTGTCACCAGTTCTTTCGAACCAGTGTGGTGAAGTTTAAGTGCACTTGACACATGTTTTAGAACTTTATAGGTTCTACGACATGCCGGTTTCCTCACGATGTTTTCCTTCACCGTTTGAGAGTACTGGCATAGTGCACATAAGTTTTTCGGCAGAAAAACTCATTGGTGCACGACCGGGATTGAACCCACGACCTAACGATCGGAAGGCGGTATGTAGGTATTTAACCCATTCAACAAGATTTTATTTTGCCAGGAAGAGATGTTACATTTTTATTTGTTCTTTTGAGAAACAGCGCAAATAACAAGTTTTAGTTCAGTAGCACAGGTTTTACTTCAGTAGGTCCTGGCTAAAAGCGGTTAAGCCATGACAAATCAAGTGCCCTTATAACACCGTCACCAGAGATACGCTACAAATTATACAAACTTACATAGGTATCTAATTTTTCTACAGAGTGAAAATTTTAAACCGCATTCAGACTCTTCAAGCAAGTTTGTGCAAAAGATTTTAAGCTGTAACTTTGAAAACAAACGAGAGATACCTAACTAAGTAGCGTAGGAAGTTCAGTTTACAAAGTTTATGAATAAATAAAACGTTCTCAGTCTGCGCGAACGATCGATAAGCATTAAGCGACATCAAAATGAGTTTTATTTTTAGCCGACTACGGCATAGCCGGTGATTATGATTTTAAGTCTGTGTATGTGTGTATTGACGTGTATTGTGTTCTCTCCTCTGTAGTTCTCCTCTGTAGCGTCTAATCTTCTCATCAAATGATGAAGCCGGATGTTTGTAATTTTTTTTAATTGTTAACATTTTATTATTTGACAGACTGGACAGGAGGTCCTACTGAAAAGATTACTGTTACTTAGTAGTAACAGTAAACTTTTATACTCATATGACCTAGTGGTCATATGAGTATCAGTATACTCGTATGACATCACATCAACAAACATGTAAAGCGCAGTACATTACTAGTAATGTACTGCGCTTTACATGTTTGTTTGTCTTAAATAAATATTTTTTTTACTTTACTTACTTCGGTGAAGTGGAGAGAATGAATGCGAGTTTGATTCTCCCTCTTGACATAATCGTATGGCTTAGATTATTTTGTTCTCATAGCTGACACAGGCTGCTACTTTATATTGTTTGCGTTGGCCTCCTACTTATAGAGTGAACAGCGAAATAAGCTGAGAAACTTTGAACTCATTTATTCACGGCTTCGCCAGCAGCCAGTAACGATGCCAATTCCCATCAAGCGAGCATCAAGGGCCAAGGGCTCTTCATCAACGAGCGCGTAATTTAGCAAGAGGTACCTATAATCCTAAAAGTACCTATGGGTTGAAAGGCTCAAAGCATTTTAGGAGATCACGAAAAGTTGGTAGAAGTTAAAGTATTTTTAGTCTATTGTAAGAAGTAAAGTTTAACAACGTTCTTTATTACAAAGCATTAGGTAGATACACAAAATTAACTAAACTGTCTCTGATTGGCAGTCGTGGGATCAAAACCCCGTATAAGTGCAATTTTTGAAATGCATTTTTAATTCGTAACTTCATCGGGGAAAACCCTATCTTAAGGTAAATAGAGCATGGTCGTCTTCAATCACTCACTCATATCAGTCTAAATAATAGAAAAATGAGCATTTGCAAAGAAAAAAATTGAACTGCTTCATACTTAGAATTGTATCCATCTATCTATCCGCAAATAATCCTTAAAATTGAAACGAAACCCTACTAAGCTCGGCATAATTGCTTTTTAAGCCATCGAAATTTACACTACTTCTGAATAATGAATAAGCTGTCTATACTATAGGTACACCTAAAATTTTTGTGCTTTAGTTTTCGAACAAGACTTTAGGTATACATTTACCAATCAGTATTATTAAGTATTTAATTTTTATACAAAGATGCGATACAGAATCACGAATATATCTCCAAGTTGACGTAGACAAATATCTCTCTGAATATCAGCGAATTCAAGATAGTTGAATGACGTACAATTCAGTGAAAGCCCAGACCGTAAATAGTAGCATAGCTAGTAAAAGGTAGCATTCCATACATATTTTTTATAAGAAGCCTAAAGAAATACAGAAAAATTGTATGCATTTTTTATGAAAAGTACCCTGACGATGAATTATGAATTGCTTTATTTACCTAATAATCTTTCAATATGTAGATAAAACAAATACCTACATGAGAACTTATTATTTCGTGTTTTAACGTTCCTGACAAAAAAGCTTAATTTATAGTACAATACGAACAATCGTTCTTTAGCTCTCTGAAGTAGCTGCGCAGAACCCATTTTTAATGACGCCTAAAATTGTGCTATCTCGCTTACTCTACCAAACCTGCCCAATCGTCTATTGCACCTAACTTCAGAGAGCTAAAGATCCGTTGCGAATTATACCTAAAAGGATACACTACTAAAAGAACTAGGTATAAAACGACAAAAAGCAGATTCGCTAGTATGGCTTGGGTTGTAAGATACACTTGCGTAGCGAAAAAAATGGTGTCTATGCTTCATAGGAATTCCTTTAAATCTTCGAATTTCGAAGGTCCAACCACAGACAAATCCGTAGGGCGGCGTCTATGAACGTTCGGTATGTCAAACAGTCGGACAAGATTTCAGTATCAGACGCATTGTTTAAGTTATTCCGAGCATTCCTCTGTTTGTTCAGATCTCTGAGGGCTGTCTGTAGATTCCAAGGTACTTATTTTAGTAGTTCTTCACAAAAGGAACTTCTTTGAGACTAATTCTTTCATACCACAGCACTCATTGGTTCGAAAGAACTAGTGACATGACAAGAAGAAGTACAGTTCTTCCAACGGATTTAGGCATTCGTGAAGTTAGCCGTTGGTCTGCGCAAAACACAATTTCGTATGAAACAGCGGTCACTGCGCAGAAAACTGTAGGTACTTAAGTAGTTTAAAAAAAGATTGAGTGTTATTAATTCATTGTGTCGACGTTACATTAACCTATACATCTAATAGACTGTGATTATGAGAATAAATTCGCTTAGAAATAAATTTAAAGAAATATTCATAATGACAGTACCCTGTCAGTACATATATGAAAATCTGATGTATATTCGTAAAAATATTAAATCATTTAAAAAAAAAAGCGATACTCATGATGTAAACACTAGAAATAAGGATAAACTCGCTGTTCCCACTACTAGATTAGATAAAGTAATGAAATCATTTAAAGGGCAATGTGTACGCTTCTATAACAAAGTCCCAAGTGAATTGCAAAACTTATCAATCACTAAATTTAAAAATACAATTAAACGTCATCTCTGCAAAAAAGCCTACTATAAAATATCAGATTATTTGGATGACAAAAAAGCTTGGGACTGAATATGCTCCAACTCGTTTTAACATAATTAAGATAAAAATGTATTAAAATTATATAAAAATTGAAAAGTGACGATTCTAAACAATCCAAAGTGATTTCAATGAATAAACTAATTTTGAGTTTGAAATAGACCTTAATTGAGCTATGACCACTCCCTGAAAACTAACATCATATCTCTGTGATTTCATTCAGAATCTGTTTTTGAAAAGCGATTTTTCAGCACGTTTGAATTATCAAGAGACCTCCAGATACAAACACCTGTTGTGAAATGTTAGAAAAATCTGAAGAATTTCTTGTACCTACTTAGGTAATAAAATCAGTGAGTCAAGGTATTACAAGGTGCCCTTGGAACGATGACTCACTTGTATGAATCATAGTGAACAACGTACAGGTAGGTACCTACCAAGTATCGAACTATTTTTCATCAGTAGATTTTATTTCTCCCCTTGTTAGTTAGAGGATTCATTTCATTTGAACAACCCTAGCAATGCTCAATCGCTATGTTACCGGTTACCCGTGTCGTGGTCGGCTTCCTTGCTGTTGCGAACAATCAAACTGAGGTGGGTAAGTAGGTAGAGGTACCTACATTGAGTTGCATTAAAGAAAAATTTAACAATAAAATTGCGGTAACCTACGTACCAAGTACCTACTCACAATCATTTGTATCACCTAGTACTGTAAGGGAGGTCTATACCCAGCAGTGGGTGTAGTCAGACTTTGGATGATGATGATGATGCCTGAGTACTTAGCTAAAGTTAACGTAATTCTGATAAGTTGTGAGGCAGTCATTGAAGACTAAACATTGTCTGAGCACTGTTCCTACTACCTACACTTGGCTTAGAAATGTTTTACAAAAGTAACGAACCTAACCTAACGATAAATTAAATATGTTTTTAACGGAGCGTGTGAAAAGTACGAATGAAATTTTAACATTTATATGAATCTTAAAATTTCATTCGTACCTACTAGGATTTAAAAAAAGTAGGTACGTGAGTGTCTTGGAACCTCCGTGGAACACTCAGTTGGAACGAAATTTCAACTTTGACATTTTGGTATTTGTTAAGTAAATTATTGACTGCGCACTTCGCACTGTGACGTTTTGATCTATGTATGTGTCGTGACGGTAAAGTGGAACGCTTTCTATTCTAGCTTCCATCCTCGATACCGTCCGAAAAGGAATTTCGTTCCAAAAAAGTCGACTGTGATGTGATTTAATAAAATCAGATCAGTACATGGTAGATAATGGTAGGAATATGGTAGAGATATTCTTATATAATACTTCCAAGAAACAACAAACAAAATCCTTCATAATCCCATAGAGAGGACAATGTTCATACCAGGCGAGCATAAGTTAGAAGTGGTCATCACAAGTGCGCCAAATGTCCACTACACTACCCAAAAGGGGGAGGGAGAGGGTTTATAGTTATTTGAGTGGTCCGAGACAGTAACATCATAATTTATAACGTTAATACTGGAGATACGAGTATAATACAGACCCTGATGTTACAGCGCTAAGCATATTTATACATACATACATACATACATACGACCTCTGTGGCGCAGTGGGCGAAGGTCCGCCTGCGACGCAGAAGGTTGCTGGTTCGATCCCCGCCGCGGGACAAATGTTTGTATGACCTACAGATATTTGTCTCGGGTCTGGGTGTTTCTATGTATAATATGTATGTATTTACAAACAAAAAGTATATATGTAGTATATCAGTTATCTGGTTCCCATAGTACAAGCTTTTCTTAGCTGGGCTACATGATGCTGTGTGAAAATGTCCAGCATTATTCGTCCAGCATTATATACATCAAATCACGCCTCTTTCCCGAAGGGGTAGGCAGAGACCACATTAATTTTTATTTATTTATAACAATTACATTGTCTTAACAGTAGGGACACCAAAGCGACAATGGAATTACAAACAAAAAATGTTTATATTCCAGAAGAATCCATTGGTTTTAATGAATTTTGCTTCAAAACTGAGTTCAAGAGAAAATCTACACTAATATTATAAAGAGGAAACATTTGTTTGTTTGTTTGTTTGTTTGTTTGAATTGAATAGGCTCCGAAACTACTGGACAGATTTGAAAAATTCTTTCACCATTAGAATCCTACATTATCTCTGATGAACATAGGCTATAAATTATTTTCAAAAAAATTAGAGATCCTTATGAAAATTGCAATAATGTAACCAAAGGTGTAAAAATTTTGAAAATAAAATTCTTCATATCGCGTGCGCTGCGAAAACTATTGATGATAGAACAAAAAAATGTTCTACAATATTAAAGAAAGTATCAATATCTACAAAAAAGTCAGCGATAGCATATGTCCAACTGTTGTGGTTGTGTCAGAATAACAACTTTTATAATTTAAAAAGTGAATAAAAATGACGACCAAAAGCAGACCACGTTATTCTTATTTTGGTATTTATTCTTATCCAAATAAATTCCTTCGTAGTAAAGTCTGTTTCAGTATCCGTCGATTACTTTTTGAATTATTGAAATTGGACATTTTATTCAAAAGTTATCATGAGTTTAAAAATGTAAGATACATCGCGACCACAGAATAAATATCAGTTAGTACGGTAGGACAAGTGTCTGGGATTTTGAACACAGGTAACGGGATATTAACCATGATTAATACCATAGATACTATTGATCATGGCGTATGCAATTGCGCCGAAATATCGGGAAACTCAAAAAACATTAAATCATGGTAAATATCCCGTTAACAGTGTTAAAAATGTTGAAAACCATGATAGTTTGAAAAGTGTCTGGGAACTATGGAATGGGTAGTGGTAATATATCAAAGAAATATATATGGGAGGTAGGGGAGCATTGGGCAGTAGGGAGGTTTGGATACCCCCGTGTCATGTCGGCCATAAACCATCATGCCTATCGTCAAAACCGAATTTGATCAGTTAGAATTGACCATGTATGGGGGTGGATTGGCATGATGGTGTATGGCCGGCATAACACGGGAATTTGCCGGTGGTGTCCAAACCTGCCTTACTGCCCAATACTCCCCTACCTACCTTAGACCTTACCTACATATTAACCTCTAAACTTTAAAGGATCATACATCCCGCTCCGGGACCGCCATGTTGTTATTAATTTTTTGTTAAATACCTATAATAAACCCGTGCGAAGCCGGGGCGGACAGCTAGTATTACAATACAACAACTGAAGCCGTCATTATTTATATTCCCGTTCTTTTTTTTGTTCGTTTGATGAATATTCGGATGTTCCTTACTACGATTTTGGACTTCAAGGGCCAACTTTTCAGCCTGCAATATTAGGTCCTAGGTTAGGACCGTGTTTTAGCATTGATCTTCTTATCGACCTACAATGGAGCTCGAAGTAAGAAACATCCGAATATTCATCAAACGCACGAAAAACAAACGTATTCCCGTTTGTTTTTCGTTCGTTTGATGAATACCCCTCTGGTTCATTCTAGCTGTGATTGTAGTCACATTTTCTAACGAAAAAAATTAAATGAAACTCAGTTCATTCGTTTGGAAGCTACTATCCCATTGACAGACACAAACAAATAGGGTTAGTTGGTGGGTATATTTTTTTGCGTCGAAGGTGAAAAGAGGGAAATCAAAGTGAACTTAGACGATTGCTATCAAGCTCTTTTCAATGTCTATTCATGTTATTGGTACCTATTTGCAACACATTGAAAGCAGACACGTATTAAAAGCTGTGTCGCTGCCGCCTAATGGTATTGAATTGGCAAAGAGTGTTTCAGAAGGTACAGATTATTTGCCTACAAGAAATCGTAAAGAGAGTTCGTAAATGTACTGGTGACTGTTCATAGGCTGTCCGAAGGAAACGTCGACGTCTTAGCCGCTCAAAGCTCGAACCAACAATGTAACATGATTGTCACAACAAACAATCCTCAGGGAGGTTAACATGAACTCTTATTTCATGGCAGTTTTTGAACTGCATGTCAGTTTTGAGCTTCGTAAGTATAGAATAAACACTCTCTCCCTACGCCAATAGAATCACATGGACCATGCATCGATCAACTATCCAAGCTAATCGAAGGGACCATGGGTCTTTATTCCGATCCTTTTTACGAAAGTAATAAGTTACCTTATATATATCTACCTTACACACCTTATATAGTTTACCTTATATAGTTATAAGTTACTTTGTATTGTACCTACTCGTGTTGTCTAAATGTTTGATGTTCTTAATTTCATTGTATCGTGTTGTATGTCAAATAAATATATTCTTATTCTTATTCTTAAAGAGGAACGCGTTACAGCATAAATGACCTAATAAGGCAGTGTTTGTTTTGTATGATTTTGTTGAGTGTTAAGTATATCATCTGTTCATGTAGGTACTATTCTTTGCCTGCCACGCTAGACATCGTGGCTGCATCGGCCGCAGACGATGCCTTGATGCATACTTATTGCGTGATTTTCTCAACTGTTACAACTGCAGCGTTATTGTAACACATAACTGCACTTTTGATGACATTAGTTTAAGTCGTTCTAGAATTTAATCAACACAATTCAGTTCCATCGAGCTTTTGACAGTGCTTAAAGGGGAATTATTTATGATATTTTTATTGCAATATTATAAAAAGTTATCCGAAGTTTTCACTTTTATTTACCTACCTATTTTAATTTAGCTTAAACACAAATTTTTATTTTTTTATTTAGTTAAGTTTTTCTAACTTTAAATAAATAATGTTGCAATACACTTGTAAGCCTATTTTTTGGATTTTTTTTAAAACAATTTTGATGAATTTTGTATTTTGTAATTATTTACCCAATCACAATCAGGGCCTAAGTCTAAGCTGCTGTTTTATAGATAGATAGTGGTTGAAAACCAACCCTTTCAAGACTATAGCAGCATTATTAGCAGCGTAAGTGTCAATAGGGGTGAAATAAATAAGGTAAGATTCAAAATAATGTATCTAAGCGTCTAATTAACAAGTCCTGCAATTGACAAGCTTCTCAAACAGCCTAAATGTATAATGCGACAAAATTTTCAAAGCACACTAAAGGATTGCTTTGCTTCTAATTGAGAACAGAAAGTAAAGAAAATCTACTGAGCTAATATTTATTTCAATTAAAGAATCCCCTTTCACCAGAGGAATGTAAACCAGAGTAGGAACATAGACCGGAGTTGTTAGAGTATGAACAATATTACGCTGATGAGAAGGAGAAATAATAATAGAAATCGCTCTATCTCCTAAAGGAACACTGAGGTGCTTTTAAAGAAGACATAAAACTTAGAATGAAGTACCTACGTACCTATCTATTCAAAGAATAAAATTATAAAATCGTTGTCTTTTTCAGCCGCAAAAGATACATAAAGTACTTACCTTACTCTCTAGTTTTTTTTCTGTAGGTAGGTTAGTATATTAGTGTAGTAGGTAGGTACTGCTGGTGGCAACAAAACTAAATACCTAAACTTGGAAAATATTTAGTAATTCCACTATTATCTATGTGGATTTTGGCGAGAAGCGGAAAACAAAAAAAAGTAAGGTGCTTTCTGGTAAGACCGGACAAGTAGTAAGTCCGGATAAGTCTTGTAACTACTAAATTCAGCAATATTTTTAAATGATGGCAACATCACCGTACGCGCCATTTTGTTGTGCCCCTCCCTACAGTCTGCTTTTTACGCTATGCCCAGCAGAACGTGTGCTATTGTCGTTCAAAAAAAGGATGTACCAAAAGTGGAAAAAGACATGATCCGATCTTCCACCTGAAACGTTCTGTGAGCAATTTGGTAGGTAATTTTTGTTTATTTTTGAAGTTTTGCTGTTTTATTACCATTTGCGATGTAAGACTAATTGATTTGTACTATACAATCATGTCTACGACGTTTGTAGACAAAGATCCGATCTTTAACCTCGTAGGTTAAGATCGGACATAATCCGCCGGTCTTTCACTTTAAAGTGTTTCTCAAACTTTTTACTTTACATGCTTTTTATTTTACTTTCAATATTCGATTTGTGTGTATCAAACGTCTCACTTTCGCAAGCTTTTGTACGGATGTCTTGGCTGTTTTCGCCTACAAGTAAGTTATCAAAGTTACCTAAATTTATGATGTTTAAAATGTAACTATTTTACTAATAATGTTGTAAAAGTACTTACTTTTTTGTTTTTACTTAAAGAAGTATTTGTTATGTTTAGTTGTTGATTTCTTGTTTGTTCTGGATTGTATAAAATACGTAAGTATTAAGATTTGTTGACAGAACGTGCTATAATACTGCATATTTATATTACTTAATAATAATTTAAGTGGATTGACCGAGTTTGGAATACCACGCTGCGTTCAACGACTGGTATTGTCGACGTAGGGCGAAAAACAGTCAAGTTGAAGTGGGACTGGGCAGGGCACGTGAGCCGGATGCACAGCGAAAAATGGGCTAACATCTTAACACCCTGGAGACAACGCCGCGGACGGCCAAGGAAACGCTGGAGAGACGACCTCGACTCCTTCGATAGTGGATGGTGGAACCTATCAAAGGAGAGAGATGGTTGGAATTAATTGGGGGAGACCTTTGCCCAGCAGTGGGACAGTATAGGTTAAATAAAAAAAATAATTAAGAGTAAAGTGCCCACCTACAGACTGAAATGTTCGTCCTATTAAACAGTAGGTATTTAGTTATGTTCAACTTTACATAAAGTTTTTTGATTTTTTGCTTATTTGTTTGTAGATTATTTAAGCTTATAATGAATAAAGTTTTTTTGTTATTATTAGAGCTTGAAAATGCAAGTTTCAACTCAGAAAACTGACTTCTATTTTGTTAATTGTCTACCTGCTGTACAATCGAATTATGAGTCTAATGAGCCTTTAGATGTAAAAGTTTGAGATACACAAAAATCTATGTTTGAAGCATGCGGGGTAAGATCGGACATTTGGAGTAAAAAAATGCATTAAATCTTCGCTAAAACTTAAATTTGAAAACCAATTCAATAACAATTTGTACTATGTTTTTTATTAGGTAAGTCCGAATATTTTCCTGTGATAGAGCTTATTCTAGCTGTTACAGAGGTGATTTTATAAGGTAGTCCGGTCTTACCTTAACACGGTCCGATCTTTTCCTTACCACTCTGAAAAATTTTGCTCTGTTTGATCATTCATAAAACATCAACCGTTGTGTTTATCTAAACATTACAAATAAGAAATGAAACCTCTGTATTTTTGCAACAGTTTGGTTGCTATGGCGTTGTAAAAGAGTCACTAGAGGCGATACAATAAAATATTTTCTAAGACTCTTTAGGTTTTCTCAAAAATAGTCCGATCTTACCAGAAAGCACCTTACGTGTGTCGTATAACTCGGTTGGAACTTAGACATTTTCCATTTGTCAAATAAATTATTTAGGTAAGTATTAGAATTCTAGAAGCGCTATAAGGACTGCTTCGCAACTGCGCACTTCGCACTGTGACGTTTTGACATAAACCTACGTGTCGTGCGTGACGCAAAAACTAACACTTTTTTTCGTCTAGCCACGATACCGTCCGAAATGGAACTTCGTCTCAAAAAAATTGGTGTCAATAGCTTAGTCTTACTGTTCTCTGCTCCTCCGGTGTGTAAATGACACGAAAGAAACTTGACATCGAAGACGAATACCTTTTTTGAAGTCGGTTAAAAAGGGTTCTGAGGAAGAGGAATTTGATTGAGAGGATACTTTAGAACCCTGTTTAGCCTTTTAAGCTTCTAATTAACAAGAAACGATGCTAATTGAGTGTTTGCTCATTGAGTTTTGAAAGGCGAGGCTCAAACCGGAAATTAAAGGTGTAAGTTGACTAATTTCAAGTTGAGTAGGCTCGTTTGACTTAGAGCCGTGTTGGTCGAATAGGGTTGAACCTCGACTTTCAATCCGAAGGTCGTGGGTTCGGATCCCAGCCGTGCATCAATGGATTTTTCGTTTCGTAAAATTTATATTATTATGCGCAGCTTAGTCAACTCCACACGTATTGACGTCGTCTTTCCTGTGGGCGGCTGATTAAGCTGAGAGGATGGTTTAGGTGCTGGGCAAGCCTGTTCCATCTCAAACAATGTCCCAGGCACTACAGCGTCCCGTTAAGTGTAGGCATAGGTTGCCTCCTGACGCTGTATAAATCATCTAAGGTGCTTTCTGGTAAGATCGGACTATTTTTGAGAAAACCTAAAGAGTCTTAGAAAATATTTTATTGTATCGCCTCTAGTGACTCTTTTACAACGCCATAGCAACCAAACTGTTGCAAAAATACAGAGGTTTCATTTCTTATTTGTAATGTTTAGATAAACACAACGGTTGATGTTTTATGAATGATCAAACAGAGCAAAATTTTTCAGAATGGCAAGTAAAAGATCGGACCGTGTTAAGGTAAGACCGGACTACCTTATAAAATCACCTCTGTAACAGCTAGAATAAGCTCTATCACAGGAAAATATTCGGACTTACCTAATAAAAAACATAGTACAAATTGTTATTGAATTGGTTTTCAAATTTAAGTTTTAGCGAAGATTTAATACATTTTTTTACTCCAAATGTCCGATCTTACCCCGCATGCTTCAAACATAGATTTTTGTGTATCTCAAACTTTTACATCTAAAGGCTCATTAGACTCATAATTACAGCAGGCAGACAATTAACAAAATAGAAGTCAGTTTTCTGAGTTGAAACTTGCATTTTCAAGCTCTAATAATAACAAAAAAATTATTATCAATCAACTTTATTCATTATTATTATAAGCTTAAATTTTAATCTACAAACAAATAAGCAAAAATCAAAAAACTTTATGTAAAGTTAAACATAACTAAATACCTACTGTTTAATACGACGAATATTTCAGTCTGTAGGTAGCACTTTACTCTTAATTTTTTTTTATTTAACCTATACTGTCCCACTGCTGGGCAAAGGTCTCCCCCAATTATTTCCAACCATCTCTCTCCTTTGATAGGTTCCACTACCCACTGTCGAAGGAGTCGAGGTCGTCTCTGCAGCGTTTCCTTGGCCGTCCGCGGCGTTGTCTCCAGGGTGTTAAGATGTTTGCCCATTTTTCGCTGTGCATCCGGCTCACGTGCCCTGCCCAGTCCCACTTCAACTTGACTGTTTTGCGCCCTACGTTGACAATACCAGTCGTTGAACGCAGCGTGGTATTCCAAACTCGGTCAATCCACTTAAATTATTATTAAGTAATATAAAATATGCAGTATTATAGCACGTTCTGTCAACAAATCTTAATACTTACTTACGTATTTTATACAATCCAGAACAAACAAGAAATCAATAACAATCAACAACTAAACATAACAAATACTTCTTTAAGTAAAAACAAAAAAGCAGTAAGTACTTTTACAACATTATTAGTAAAACAAGTTACATTTTAAACATCATAAATTTAGGTAACTTTGATAACTTACTTACTTGTAGGCGAAAACAGCCAATACATCCGTACAAAAGCTTACGAAAGTGAGACGTTTGATACAGACAAATCGAATATTGAAAGTAAAATAAAAAGCATGTAAAGTAAAAAGTTTGAGAAACACTTTAAAGTGAAAGACCGGCGGATTATGTCCGATCTTGACCTACGAGGTTAAAGATCGGATCTTTGTCTACAAACGTCGTAGACATGATTGTATAGTACTAATCAATTAGTCTTACATCGCAAATGGTAATAAAACAGCAAAACTTCAAAAATAAACAAAAATTACCTACCAAATTGCTCACAGAACGTTTCAGGTGGAAGATCGGATGATGTCTTTTTCCACTTTTGGTACATCCTTTTTTTGAACGACAATAGCACACGTTCTGCTGGGCATAGCGTAAAAAGCAGACTGTAGGGATAGGCACAACAAAATGGCGCGTACGGTGATGTTGCCATCATTTAAAAATATTGCTGAATTTAGTAGTTACATGACTTATCCGGACTTACTACTTGTCCGGTCTTACCAGAAAGCACCTTATTAAAAGATGTAAAGGCCTCATCATCATCATCTTCCGCAGCCTTTTTCATCCCACTGCTGGGCATAGGCCTCTCTTTGCTTGTGCCAACCTTCCCTATCCTGCGCCAGTCTGACCCATGTACGACCTGCTGTTTTATAATGTCGTCGACCCATCTAGCCGCCGGACGACCTAAAGCTAAACGACGACGGCTCAAGGCCTAAGTTTTTTTAAGGCGTTTGAACGTTATATCTGGATACCTATAAAACGACAACTGGGACCAAAGTCCTACCTTAGTGAGTTCCCAATTTCTAAAGTTTTTATGTTTCATTAGTAGGATTGGTAGGTAGGTACCTAAGTACTTACCTACCTATCCACCTACCAACATGGTAGGTCACATTTTTGTTTAAGTAGGTAGGTACCTAAGTACCGAAGCTTTAAAGTGACCTTTGGAACAAAAAGTCGTGGCACTAGATACAGTTCTTCTAACGGATCTAGGCATTCGTGAAGTGAGCCGTTTGTCTGCGTAGTAATTTTCATACAAAATTGTGTTCTGCGCAGACAAACAGCTAACTTCACGAATGCCTAGATCCGTTGGAAGAACTGTACCACCTTACTTGTCCAAATGATAAGAATCTTTTTTACCTATGTAGGTACCTACCTACTAAGTAAATTAAATATTAAAACCAATACGATCAAATGCAATTGATAGAAAAAAAAATGTCGTAAAATTGTGTTATCAAATAAAAATAGGGAGAAAATGCAATAAAAGATAGCCCTAATACGTTTTCTTTGTAGATTTTACGACTGACCGCACATGGAATATTTAGAAGGCTTCGGAACGGTGGAATTGAAAAGTCATCCATGTGTAACTTCGGTTTTGTATTTACATATTTAGATACCTACCTACTTAAAAAACTAAACTTGGCCTTTACATCTATATTAGATGATTTATACAGCGTCAGGAGGCAACCTATGCCTACACTTAACGCTGTAATGCCTGGGACATTGTTTGAGATGGAATAGGCTTACCCAGCACCTAAACCATCCTCTCAGCTTAATCAGCCGCCCACAGGAAAGACGACGTCAATACGTGTGGAGCTGACTAAGCTGCGGGTTTCCTCACGATGTTTTTCCTTCACCGTTATGAGCTCCTGTTATAACGCATATAAATTTACCTACCTACTTACCTACTTATATTACATCGAAGTATCGTCACCTGAAAAACGATAGATAGGGGAGACTCGTTAGTACTGTACCTACCTACCTACTCGGGGAGTAGGTACCACCATAGGTAGTACGTACTACCTACTTACCTCAAAGTTAAAAATCTTCCTAGGTAGGTAGTTACGTGGTAGTTACCAACGGTGGTATAGGTAGGTACCGTACCACAGTAGAGAGGTACTTAGGTTAGGTAGGCCTAAGTACCTAGATAGCCTACATAGTATGTAAGTAGATAGGTAGGTATTAGGTACTTAGGTTGATTATCTCTATGGATATTACCACGGATTTAGTTATTTCTCTGGTCTGTGGATATTACCCATTAAGAATCTCAATCACACCCACAGACATATTACACCAAATCACACACACCTATAACTCGCAAACGAAATTATTGCCGCCGCGCACCGCGGTTGCGGTAATTCCCGAAACTTTGTCTCGATAATGCTGCGGCCACACTTAAAAGCGCTACACACATGTGCGCAATTTGTACACATCTTTGCGAGACTTTGCAAAGCTTTTAACAAACATTTGAACACATATGTGCGCACCTGCCAGACGTGTCGATTGTCGAACGAACAAGCACGTAAAACCGCTCGCGCAACTCCACTTACAGTTAGTTTAGTTTTTTATTAAACAAAAAAACTGATAGAATTGTCTACCGCGCCACCACTGGGATACAATCGTGATGATGTTTGTTTACCAATAAGTCTTTATCTAAGCACCTACCTACACAACACACCTATAACCTGGAACCTGTTTGCAAAAAATAAAATGACAAATGAGTAGAATGTTGTCAGTAAACAAAATTCGAAATTTGTTTGTCAGTGTTCGGGGAATCCCAGAGTTTAGTCTGCAGTGTGTCTCGAAATTTGTTTGTCAGTGTTCGGGGAATCCCAGAGTTTAGTCTGCAGTGTGTCCCTGATATAAAAGTTTCTGTTCTCAATCAATTTTCACTTCAGTGGTAATTTCTGTATTGTCCTGACTTCAGTACGGAATAGTATTTGCCTAGAGACCTATGCCATAAAACCTGAGTTTTGCCTTATCAGTGTCAAAAAATTGGTGACAGATTATTTTCAAGATGTGGCAAGTGAGTTACCTACTGATTTTCTAATCCTTTATTTAGCTTGCAATATTTTGAAGGTAAGTAGGTATTTTTCAATATTTGTAGAAGTAGGTAAGTAACTACATTATGTACATACCTAAGTAATTTTACCTATTAATTTGTATGTTTGTCTCGGGGATATTATTTTCGCGAGAGGCGCAAGAAAGAGTCTCTCCATTCCTCAAGTCATCCGGGAAAGCAAATCGGTCACTATTTTTAGGAATAAGTTAAAGGAGCACTTTCTTTCGCTTTAAATATTCATTGTTGTCTATGTATCTTTGTATGTTATATTCAATTCCATGCCTATAACTTAGTTAGTATATATACTTATTATGTTTATATATTTTTTATGTCTATGTATGTTTATTATATGTTTAAATAATAATATTTGTTTCTTTCATTCTCTTTGTACATGTAGCCACTATCTATTTTGCACATCTCTCTAGCCTCAAAGGTTTGCTGGAAGAAAACTCTTTGTAGGGTTAAGCTCGCCTTTGTACATGTCCTATTTTATGTTATTATCCTGTGTGTGTCTATTTGTACAATAAAGAATTAAGAATTAAGAAGAGGAGACTGGCATAAAAGAAGGGAGACCTATACCCAGCAGTGGGTGTTACCGGGCTGAGATGATGATGAATATTAATTAAATTTTTAGGTAGGTACCTAGAGGTAATTAAGTTAGGTACCTACCTAGCTACCTACGGTCTATGTTTGCTTGTCCCGGTCAAATCTCACTTCTCCGGTGTCCGATCGAGCTGAATTTTGACAGAGGGAGGCTTTGGTTTTTTTTACCTTTACCTATTTAAGTACCTAGGTAGGTCCAGACAAAATTACCATTACAGTTACCTACAGCCCTAGGTAGGTACAGTCAACAACGAAAGTCGCTTAACATTTTGATGTTTCACAAATATCAATGTTTCGAAATTATTAGTAGTACCTACCTACTACCTAGCAACAGAAGAGTCGTGTTGGAAATAATCTTAATACATAAAAATAGAGTCTGATAAGATAATAATTATTAATATTATTAAGTAGGTAGGTAGGTACACTCAGCAAAAAATGTGGTCTACCACCCTATGGTTAAGGTTGATTTTTACGTCATGCAACAACAAGGTTTATTTTACTATTGACAGTTAAAAAAGTAAACCTTAGCGATAGTTAGATTTCACAGAAACTGTTGTCAAAAGTGGTATGGTAGACCACTTTCTTTGCTGACCGTACTTAGGTAGTACTTAAATGAAACCGAAAATAGAAACAAAAGTTCATACCTATTGTTCTAGCCAAACCTGAGCTCGAATCGTCGCTGCTTTGGCGAGTACAAATGCCCAAACTGCAGAAGAATGTGGATGAGTGGAAACTCATGGGTGGGATACGCTCAGCAATGCACCAAATGCAAGATAAATGTGCTTCCCTATAAGCAGGTATGTATTCTAGGTATACTAGGTATCTGTGCCTACATCAATTCATTACTGGAACTACTCATACCATCCACATCATGTGGATGGTTGGCAGTCCACAACTGTGCGGTTTTCACGCCAATTTCTGCCTCGCACAACAGACTTATGGAATCAGCTGTCGCCAGCGGTATTTACAGACCGATACGACTTAGGCACCTTCAAGAAAAGAGCCTATTCCTACCTCAAAGGCCGGCAACGCATCTGCAGTGCTTCTTGGTGCTGCAGTTGTCTGTGGGCGGTGGTAATCACTTAACTTACCATCAGGTGTGCCACTGGCTCGTTTGCCCCCTCTTCCATAAAAAAAAATAGCGATTCATACCTACGTAACGTAGGTAGGTAGGTAAGGTACCTACGAGCGAAGCGCATTCATCGCGGATGCGTTCCGCTAAGGTACAGTTCGCCCAACGGATCTAGGCATTCGTGAAGTTAGCCGTTTGTCTGCGCGAACACAATTTTGTATGAAAACGGTCACTGCGCAGACAAACGGCTAACTTCACGAATGCCTAGATCCGGGTCTGTAGGTAGTCTCTCATTCTTCGGCCACACTTTCGATAAATTCCGTTGTTTATCGCAATTAAATAAATTAGGCCTCAATTTTTTTACAGACGCCGTTAGAAAAGTCAGACACTCTTAATAAGAGTGACCCCCAGAAGAGCCATCCGCAGGAACTCTGTCAGAAGTGTAGAGCTCTTGGATCATTCTGTGGCAGCTCTTACTACCGGTTCTAGTTCTAAGACAATTTTAATACCGGTGCTGTATCCGATATGTATATGATCTGATCTGTATATGATAAAATAATTAAGTATCTAATTAATTAATATTAATATTAATGCGTAATTTGGATTGCGATGATAAGGGTTCTGTGGTCGAATGGTAAGGCACTCCGTCGGAATCGAAAATTTGATAAGACTTTTCATTTATCAATTCTAATATTACCACAGACAATATAATACTAACCTATCTACCCGTTACAAGTTTTCCGGGGTTTTTTTTTATTTACATGAACCAAAAAAAGAAAAGGGCTTTGTCGCTGAGCGACTATACCGCCCAAAAAATGAGTAGGTAAGGTACTTACATTTTCACTCATTTTACGACAAAAATAGGTAGGTACCTAGGACCTACTTAGGGACAAAATAAAATAAGAGAACATTCCCTACAAATTAGGTAGGTACAGTTGGCCCAACGGATCTAGGCATTCGTGAAGTTAGCCGTTTGTCTGCGCAGTCACTGCTTTTTCATATAAAATTTGTGTTCTGCGCAGACAAACGGCTAACTTCAAGAATGCCTAGATCCGTTGGAACAACTGTAGGTACCTACTTACCTAGTTTTGGCGTTCGAGCGTCGGCGTGTCGGTCGTATCGCAAGGTTAGGTAGGTAGGTATTGTACCTACTTCAACATGCGGGCTAAATTGGTCTTCAGGTTGAGAACTTGAGACTTGATTGAAATACAAACATCCGGCATACCTACCTACACAATACTCACAAATTTTCATTCACGATTAGCGCTAATCGTTGGTAAACAATTAAACGAAGTAGGTAGATAATGAAAGAGGTACCTACCACAGACACCTACCTACCTAAATACTAACTATAGTCCTTTGCACATAGGAACGGACCCGTGACAAGGCTAAAGGAAACAATAAAATAATGCTGGACATTTTCACACAGCATCATCTAGCCCCAAACTAAGCAAAAATTGACAAAAAATAGACAAATATGTTTTTTTTTGAAGTTGTATCTTTTAGTAAAAAAAAAGTAAAGTATCTTTTAGTATTATCACTAGATTTCATTTACTTAGTTCAAAACGTTTCATTGTTGTCCAGAGTGAAACGTAAAAGTTCTATGTGTCATAGTCAAGTAGGTGCGCATTGAGTAGGTAGGTATAGGTACCGACCTAGAGAAAGCACTACACTACTAGTAAGGCTACTAGCACTAAAACTAAAACTAACTAAAGTAAATATTACCCAAGTTGAAGTCTTGTAGACTCTCAAATCTTTAGTCATTAAAGATTTTTGAAGATGTCTAAGGGGGTAGGCAGAGTCAACAAAGTCCAAACACACGTTTTGGCTCATGCCCATTATTTTACAGTTCCAAAAATTCATAAATCAACTACACTAGGTACATAACATACCTATTTAAATAAATATTTCCAACCTACTATCAAAATTATTATGTACCACCTATTTATGGTGAGATTGGATACTTACTTAATTTTTTTTTTATTTAAAACAAAGGTAGTTGTTATACGAGTACCTATTATAGTAGTACATATTATATTGTCTTTGGTAGTACCTACCCCATAGACATAGACCATAAAGTAGTACTTACAGACTGTAGGTAGGTAGGGTGTTGTATCCATACTAATATTATAAATGTGAAAGTAACTCTGTCTGTTTGTCTGTCTGTCTGTTTGTTACCTTTTCACGGCCAAACCACTGAACAGATAAAGCTGAAATTTGGCATGGATAAAGAAAGATTATACGTCAGGGACGGACATAGGCTACTTTTTTTTGTAAATAATCATAAGGGGGCGAGAAAATAAGGGTTGCAAGTCTGTGTGGGGAACAAAGTTAAGCAACGCTGGGCGCGGTCATAAAGATGGATGGGTGACCGCCACTTTTTGCAATCCAGTTTTATTGTTTTTTATTTTTATTTTGCAAGATTAATGATAACAAAATATGTAAATTATAAAATGTAACATGTATATACTCATCATTAAGATTTTTTTGATATTAAAATACTTTTTCCTTTAGAACGCCAATAATTATATCGCCGAGGTCAAAACTACTTTTAACTTTTTTAAAACGTCTTAGGTGGCGTTTCTATTCTACTATTAGCGGAGTTCGAGATACGATCTTTTTGAGTTTTGAAAAGTTAATGGAGATTTTTACTTAGACTTTTCGATGCTTTTTAGTGTTTTTCAAGTATCTACTTATGTTATTTTGCTGACGAAGTCGCGGGTTCCAGCTAGTACCTAATAAAGTACGTACCTAAAACTAGTACGTACCTAAGACCTAAGGCCCTCATTAATAAACGTGGTGTAAAGTTACGCCGGGTGTAACTTAGGAGTAACCATACATTTTTTGGAGTTTAAACCTAGCGTAACTTTACACCACGTTTATTAATAAGGGCCTAAATGTATTACCTAATAAACAATGTGTTGATGAAAGTTGCTCTTTGTTTTAATTTACTTTACGCAAAAAGTACCATAATTATATTGTAGGTAAACCTACTAATCCGTGGCTTTTATGATTATTATTATTTATTCACAAAAAAAGGGCTTTGTCGCTGAACGACTATATCGCCCAATCGGTAATAAACATCATCTAGGTCTAGGTCTTCATCATATAGGTCTTCATATTCTTTATGGTTTCACTTCACTTATTGGTTTCTTCTTCTTCTTCTTTTCACTTTGACTTCTTCTTCAAATCTTTCTTCAAAATATGTATTACGTCACGTCTTTGTTTCGTTAACTCATTTAGTACATGAAATTAAATTAAAGTAGGTAAGAACCTAAAAATATTTTTTCCGTCGACGTTGACACTGTCAACGACGGCCGAATGCTTCTGTCAAGTTGACAGAAGCATTTGGTCGTTATTGACAGTCGAGCGACGCGTAGCGCGTGCTTTTACTCGCTTTTTCAGTGTGACCAGATTAAATTTTACGAAAATACCGAGGCACCTCAAAAAAATACTGAAATATACCGACTTACATAGGACAGATATACCAATAAATACTGATTTTCTTAACACGTTTTATTTATTCATTCTCACAATAAATGTTAGAGTTATATTTTAACATCCTTTTCGAAGGATTAAAATTTACACAACCTCCTTCATCCTTAACACCTTGCTTTGTTTTTAAAATAGCTGACACATTTTTGTTTATAAATCTGTTTCTCTGGTCAGTAACACTTAGCTAAATAACTTTGCTGAAAACTAGACATGCAGTTCGGATGAATGCAACTAAGTAAATAAAAACAACGAAAATCGCGTTCTATTTATATGATGACAAAAACATGTCCTATTTTGGGGAAATTCCCGAATTATCGAAAGAAAGTCCTCAAAGATTAAGTCGAATGCAGAAGAGACAATCATTTCACTTGAACCGTAGGTACCTATTAGACGATTTGATACTAGTAATAAGGTATGTTTTAAGTTTAACTACTACCTATTCATGCAACTGAAAACTTAAAAACTCGACGTTGTTTTGAAAATTATAGATAAACAAGCGGTCCGTCCCGAATTCGTCCGGGTAGACATTAAACACAACGAATTTGAATGTATGCAATCTGAAAATTACGCTCTATCTAAAAGTGCAAACCGCATTTAAATCGGTCCAGCAGTTATACTTACCTAAAGTTTTAGGCGAACATACATTCTGCAAGTCTGATTAATACTATGTATTGATTGATAATTTGTATATTGTAGTATTACAATACTACAACGCCGGCAACGGCCGACTTTCTTGTCATATCTGTAACTTACTCATCTTTGCTCATAGATAACATAATATATTACATAAAGTATAAATTAAATCCGGGAAAGTCCCCAATGTTCGCGTTCCGGGGAATTCCGCAAACATTGTCGCAAAGACGATTACTCACTACGGTGTTGCCATAAATTCAACCAAAATATACCCAAAAATACTGACTGCCAGCAATATACCTGAAAATATACTGATGTTCGGAAAAATCGATGAAATATACTGAAAAAGTATTAAAATACTGAATCTGGTCACACTGACCACTTTTTACCAAACTTTCATGCAGTAATTATTTGTATCCGAATGCAAAAAGGGTGGGGAAGGGGAGTTCCTCTCAGTGTTGCCATATGGCGGCTAAGTAAATCTTCCTACTATTATAGTAGGAAGTAAAATGGGGCTTCTAAATCATTTTGATTTAACTTTCACAAAGCTTTGACACAGCTGAACTTCAATCAATCAGAATCACATGTTTCAAAAAGCTCAGATTTATTTCCTGAACTTGTAGAGATTTTAAAAATATAAGACCTTCAGCGACTATCAGTGGCAGGCAATAGCGTTGGACCGGAAAGCTTGGAAAACTCGAGGGGAGGCCTTTGCCCAGCAGTGGGATAGTAGGGGCTAAAAACAACAACAACAACAACAAGAGCCATAAAATTGCGTTACACATCCCTTGTACGTTCTAAACTGGAATCTAGTGCTACTGTGGCGGCTTCCTCCATCCGTATGTATTCATAGTTCATACTTGGTGGCGTTATTCGTCTATTTTTTATATGCCAAATTTCGAAAGAACAAAGACGTATGTCGTAATAACTCGGCACTTTTTTGGTGTAATAGACTACCTATTACCGCCTTATTAGGTTGGAACGTCGATTTAATAATATTTTTTAACGTATATTAAGATAGGTACTTACCTACTTACTTGGTATTGGTTGGGTTTTTTATTGGTTTTCCTAGTTCTTGGGGATCAGCTTTTACTTACCTAGGTATGTACTTAGCTAGTAAGTAGGTACTAGCCCAGTACTAGTAACAGCTTTCAACTAACGTACCTACGTCTACCATCGTAATCAGTGTCATCGTTTGTATATTATTAAACAACATAAGTAAGTACCTACCTACAAACTTTCACATATCTATGTTCCTCCAGTCAGTGGAAATAATGTAGTAGGAAGTAGGAAACTTTTGGGAGGAAATTCACTTGGCCATCTGGCAACACCGAGGTGAAGTCCCTGAACGCCTCGTCGAGTTTCCGTTCCGTATGTATTGTGATCGAGACAGTCTAGACCGTGCTGCGAGCGTGTGAACGGAAACTGAATAAGTGATAATAATGAGCGTGTGAATAAAGAAAGGTAGGTACATAGGTACTTACTTTTTTTAGTGATCTAAGTGTATGAAGTAGAGGTGTTATATTAGGACCAAATTTTCGTAATCATATTATTTTTCGTTGGCTAGACGTAACACTATATTTCTTTCTAGGTAAGTAGGTACGAAAATAAAATCAAATTCATCTGTCGCGTTAAATGATCATCAATCATCATCCATTTTTACAACTTACAACACACGCAGAAATCAACTTGGCACCTGCGTGGAAGAAAATCCCTTGCAGAGCGAGGTAGGAGTTAACTTCTGCGTGTTGTATTGTAGGTACCTATATTTTCTATTTATTTAAGTGAATAAGTACCAAACATAAGTTATTTCTTTCAATAAAAAATAGGAATAGTAGGAAACCTACGAATTACGAATTTATAACTTTCAGAACTGATCAAATATTTGTGTAAAAAAACAAGCAAAACTAAATTTCGTATGATTTTTAATTAGATCGCTTGAGCAAGCGGCAGCCATTTTGTGTTGCATCTTGAAGATTGGATGGAACTGAACACAGACGCTGTTTCGTTTGTGGAACTGAAGAAGAACTGAAAATGGTGAGTAGGAAAACAAAACAACGGAAACGTGAGTAGGTCATAGAAGTAGGTACTTATTACCAGAAAGAAGGTACCTACAGTTCGCCCAACGGATCTAGGCATTCGTGAAGTTAGCCGTTTGTCTGCGCAGTGAACTACAAAATTGTGTTCTGTCTGCGCAGACGAACAGCTAACTTCACGGATGCCTAGATCCGATGGGCGAACTGTAGGTACCACCTACCTTAAATGTTTTTCATTATGTTTTTTTTTTACCTGTCTACAAAGTAAGAACCTACATAGTGATGTACCTAGAATAGAAAAGGGTTTTTTTATTTTTAACTGATTACCTACCTATAACTACCTACCTTTATATTCTTCATTCTATGATACCTGATGCAAAATGTAACAGAGCTGATCTGATGATAAAGGTCAAGGAGCTACTGTAGGTAGGTAAGGTAAGTAAGATTCTGGGCTGGGGGGTAACTTGAGCTCTTATTTCCGGGCAGTTTTTGATATGACAATTTCAAAGATTCACAAGAGAAACGTCGTAACTTATCACGTTCTCTCGTCTCGCTTGCACACTAATACAGTCACAAATGTGCAAGCGAGAGATCATGATAAGCGCCGCCATTCCAGATTCGTGTCTCTTTGGGTCAAAATTGCCATGCAGTCCAAAAACTGCCAGGAATTACGAGTTCCATGAATTCCATGAATAGTTCATGAAGACACAGACAGAGCCTCTGTCTGTGTCTTCATGAAGCCTCTGTCACAGAGGTACCTATTTGACGTCCGTTCATCCATTTCAGCGTGAAGAAATAGACCGTAGGTAGAGTGTTTTTTTCACAAAATGTGGCACGTGGAATTTCGTGGAACTAACAAAAAAACCTATGAGATTTTTTTTGCATCTACGCTACGTGCAGTTTACGTAGGTACCATTTTTGGAACGAAGTTCATTTTCGGACGGTATCGAGGATAGAGGCTAGAAAAAAAAGCGTTCGATTCTACCGTCACGACACATACATAGGTCAAAACGTCAAAGTGCGAAGTGCGCAGACGCGAATAATATTTGACAATAATTATTTGACAAAATGACAAAATGTCATTTTGGAAAAAACTTCAAAACTTCGACAAAACTTCGTTCCATTTCAACTTCGTTCAAATGGAACGAAGTTGAAACTTCGTTCCAACCGAGTGTTCCACGGAGGCTCCATGATACTCATGTACTTTTTTAAGGAAAGGACTCAAAAAAGTAGAAGCTAATCAAGTTAATGAATTTTTTTTAACAGGTGGAGGAGGAAGATGAGATCCGTGAGGTCGGGGAGGACGAGCGATGTTTCGGCGAATACTGTTGTCCGAAATGCAAGCGCAAGTGGATGAGTGGGAACTCCTGGAAAGGGTACGGCCAGAAGTGCAGATCCTGCGTACACACCTACGTGCTTCCATGCAAACTGGTAGGTAAGTACCTAGGTACCTTTTTTTTGTGGATAGAAAGTCTGCTCACAGACATCCAATTACGTCGAGGTAACGTAATTGGGGTGTGTGGGGTTGTCGAACACTCGACGACCCACTTAAAACTACCTGATGGTCTGCCTCTATGCATAATCTATACCCCAGCATGTAAATGGTAGTAGGTACCTAGGTACTAGGGCACAGAATATTAACACGTTACAAAAGCTTTTAGTCATTGAGTCTATTACTTACACGTGGACGTGACGTGACGACCTCTAGCGCAGTAGGCGAAGGCCCGCGCCTGCGACCCAGAAGGTTCGATCCCCGCGGGGACCAAAATGTTTGTCTTATTTATCTACAAATATTTGCCTCAGGTCTGGGTGTTTTCTATGTATAATATAATATGTATGTATTTATTACGAACAAAATGTATATAAGTAGTATATTAGTCATCCAGTACCCATAACACAAGCTCTTCTTACTTTGGGGCTGGATGATGTTGTGTGAAAAAGTCCAGCATTATTTATTTAGGTTGATGCCTAATTGTAGGCTGATGAAGTGTTTATTGTTTCAGAGGCCACTGTTACGCCCCGATGGACTCGATAAGAGCAACAAAAGAAAACCTCATTTGTTAGATCTTTGCCAGAAATGCCAAGTTCTAGGCCGCTTTTGCAGAACTGCTGGAAATACTAGTACTCGTCGTCGTAGACGTAGAGGAAGGCAAACTCAAACTCAAACTCAAAATTAGTTTATTCATTGAAATCACTTTGGATTGTTTAGAATCGTCACTTTTCAATTTTTTTATAATTTTAATACATTTTTATCTTAATTATGTTAAAACGAGTTGGAGCATATTCAGTCCCAAGCTTTTTTGTCATCCAAATAATCTGATATTTTATAGTAGGCTTTTTTGCAGAGATGACGTTTAATTGTATTTTTAAATTTAGTGATTGATAAGTTTTGCAATTCACTTGGGACTTTGTTATAGAAGCGTACACATTGCCCTTTAAATGATTTCATTACTTTATCTAATCTAGTAGTGGGAACAGCGAGTTTATCCTTATTTCTAGTGTTAACATCATGAGTATCGCTTTTTTTTTTAAATGATTTAATATTTTTACGAATATACATCAGATTTTCATATATGTACTGACAGGGTACTGTCATTATGAATATTTCTTTAAATTTATTTCTAAGCGAATCTCTGGGACCCATATTATAAATTGCTCGGACAGCCCTCTTCTGCAACACAAACACGGTGTTAATGTCTGCAGCAGTCCCCCACAACAAAATGCCGTAAGACATAATGCTGTGAAAGTAGCTGAAGTAGACTAATCTGGCAGTATCTACGTCCGTGTAATGACGTATCTTTTTAACTGCGTATGCTGCAGAAGCAAGTCTCTTCGACAATCCATCTATGTGTGGGCCCCATTGTAGCTTACTATCTAAGGTTATACCTAAAAATGTAGTGGTGTCCACAAGATCTATCTGTTCATTTTTTATTATTACATTTGTTTTTATTGGTTTTACATTTGGTAGTATGAAGCGGATACATTTAGTTTTATTTTCGTTTAATAGTAAATTATTAACATTGAACCAATTTACAACCTTAGAGATTGCATTGTTCACTTCGTCAAAGTTAACCTGTTTACGTTTCAACTTAAATAAGAGTGAAGTGTCATCTGCAAACAGCACAATCTCGTGGTTGTCTTTTACAAGTTTCGGTAGGTCATTGATGTAAATTAAAAAGAGGAATGGACCTAATATTGATCCTTGTGGTACACCCATTGTCACCACTGACCCCTGAGAACGCTTCCCATTAACATCAACTCTTTGTATTCTGTCACTTAGGTAGGAAGTGAAGAGGTTAAGAGCAACATCCCTAACACCATAGTGGTGGAGTTTCCTAATTAATGTTTCATGATGTACACAATCAAATGCTTTAGATAAATCACAAAAAATACCAAGCGCATCATGATAGTCTTCCCAAGAATTAAAAATATGAGATATTAAATCGACAGCGGCATCAGTTGTTGATCGACCCCTTGTAAATCCAAATTGTTTGCTGTCAAGTAAATTGTTTATATGAAAATGTCTTTGTAATTGAATGAGTATAAGTTTTTCAAAGATTTTACTAAAAGTTGGTAGAACTGATATTGGTCGGAAATTGCTAGGGTCAGAGTGACTGCCAGATTTGAAAAGAGGCGAAATTTTACTATATTTCATTAAATCAGGAAACACACCACTATCAATACATTGGTTGAATATGAGAGCTAGTTGGGGTGCAATGATGTTAATCAATGGTTTTACGACGCTAACGGAAATTCCCCAGAGGTCTGTGGTTTTTTTAACATTAATGAGATTAAATGCTTTGATGATGTCTTTATGATCCACATAATCGAAGGAGAATTTGATGTTACATTCAGGTATGTTATCTTTTAGAAATGACTCTGCGATTATGTGGGAAGAGTTCAAAGATTTTGTAGTAGAGACTGGAATGTAGTGGCAATTATAGTGTGAAGAAAAAATAACACGAACTTTTTCGTTTTAGGAATATCTTTAAGTTTCAATCACAGACCAGAGAAATAACTCATTTCTTAAATCCGTGGTTTTAATTACTTACCTACCTAGAATGTTGTTAGGTAGGTACAGTACCAAAGCACAGAAGCTATAACACTATAAAAAAGTTAACGAGATCTCTACCAGTAGCACAGAATAGTACAGAAAGGAATAATATACAGTAGGTATAGGCAGAGCCAGCCAAGCCCCTTTGCTGATCTCCAGTTTTTTCTCTGCGTGTTCGAGCCGCTGCGCTGCTGTAGAGTCGGGTTTATAGGTAGGTTATCTACAGCTAATACCTAATCTTTCTATATTCTGTGCCTTTATTGTCTATGCTAGGTACTACTTACCATAATCCTTTTCTTTTCGTGTCACTAGTTCTTTCGAACCAGTGTGGTGAAAGGATTTTAAGTGCGCCTCAAATTGGATCCTTTCGTGCACTTGACACATGTTTTCGAACTTTATAGGTTCTACGACATGCTGGTTTCGTCACGATGTTTTCCTTCACCGTTTGAGGATACTGGCATATTGCACATAAGTTTTTCGGCAGAAAACTCATTGGTGCACGACCGGGAACCCACGACCTTATGATCGGAAGGCCACTACCACTAGACCACCAGTGTTCTATAAAAATAGTAAGTATGTTTTTATCAGATACCTAGGCCATAGCCTAGGTGTAGGTTACCTACCTACCTGTAGGTACCTAATTTAGTAGGTAGGTAGGTACTTATCTATAACTAGGTTCAGGTAAGGCGGTTTGTACTGCAGGGGTGACGCTGACCGTACCTATGTAATTTTAATTGAGCACTGATAATACGAGTACCTAACCTACCAAGGTAAGGTAAGTACTAACACAGATAAGTACTAAATTCTTAAGTACCTAAATAACCTGCTGACCCTGTACGTTACGTAAGTACCTACCTACCTCATAGCTATTAGTGTAGGTATAGTATACCTACTAAAGTAGAAAATCTGTTGTCTCGAGCTCTACCAGACTGAAACCGGTATTTTTATCTAAAATACCTGTAATAGGTAAACTACCATCGTTTTTTAATACTGGTGACCCCTTTAGGTAACCGATTTTTCGGTAAAATATGTAAATGTTTTTGGCAGAGAGGGAGAGATAGGTTGTATGTAGGTATAGGAATACCTACCTACATACAAAACCCCAAAAATGAATTTGGCTTGCAATACCAATAAGGGTTATTTCATTTAATTAAACGGTTGACCCTTCCCGCGGTTTCTGTAGGGTTTCAGTGGTCACAGAGTCTTTCCGACATTTTGATAAGATTTCTATCGTGCCCCAAGATTGAAAATAAATTGCATCGAAAAAAAATTTCGTAGGAACCTCACCTAGGTTAACTGGCAGCCAAGTGCTATCCTACCTTACCTATGTCTAGTTAATGTTACCTATCCTGTAGCTCTCTGAGATAAAGATATTAGAAAGATTATTGGGCAGACCAACCACACGCTTGCTGAAACATTGGCGAAGCGTCAGAAGGAAAGGCAGAGGAAAATTATGAACTGTGTTCGCTAATAGGTACCTACTATCACATCATCATCATCCGCAGCCCGATTTCACCCACTGCTGTACCTACTATATTCTTCATCAAAATAGATACCTTCCAAAAATTATAGTGTAGGCAAGTAAATAATAATTTATAATCAAAGGCACAACGAAAGCTGAGATGAAACTCTTCTTTTTCTGAGGTGCAAAGAGGTTTTATTAAAATACTGGATTAAATCTTACTCTCTAAAAAAACTCGTTGCAATGCTCGTGCAATAATTTGATTGTCACCTTGATGAACATCTGTCTGATTTATTTGACAATAAGATTTTCCCTCAGATGATTTTTCTGAAGATGTTGTGAAGTAAAACTTCGCTAGGGCGAATGTGATGCAGAAAAAATATTATCAGATAAGTAAAACAGAAATAATGAAAAAGTAAGTTTAAAATTAGAACATGGCTTATTAATTTATTATGTTAAAAAATACCTACTATACCTACATAAAGTTTAGTTACAAGATCAAAACTTATATTCATTACAGATCAACTAAGTTAAACCCGAAGGAGATCAGCAAAAAACGACTTGCCAAAAGTAAATTAATGAAAATACCTAACAATGAGGGGAAATTCTATAATAATGAGAACGAAAACCCACAGTTTAACATCAAAAACAACACCCACAAAATTCATGACAGGGAAATCAAAGACGATAACCTTCCGAACCCCTATGATATCCCTAACCACATGAGACTATTCAGTAAGAGAAAGGCTCCAAGGAAAGTAAAACCTGACCCTTTTATAATGAGTGAACCTCACACTATCTGTGATATCGATCATACTTTCTATAAAATAATTGAGGGGAGACCTCTGAGGCAATTCACTGACGTAAAAGTCTATATGAGAAACATTAGAGACATAACCCTCTTTAAAGCCAACGCGGCATACCTAAATGATCAAATAATACAGTTTGAAACATCGAACTCATTCGAACTAGAACAATACAATCAAATTGATGCTATGTACGAGAAAACTAAAATGAACTTCGTACAGTTCGCTAAGGAAAGCTATGAAATAGCTAAAGCGATACAAGAAACAGCTGAAGTGAAAGCACTTGAAGTAGCTAAAATTACGGATCAGCTAGAGTCTTTGAGTTTTGATTACGTGAAATTGAGGAACCAGTTATCCAGCACCGTATTCTCCTTTGAAACTCTATGTCGATATGGAAAGTTTTTGAATTCGTTGAGCCCGGATTGGTGGCGTAGGGAGTATGATTTCTTGAATATCAAAAAAAGTGCGGTGGA
Source organism: Epirrhoe tristata (assembly GCA_951394285.1). Lineage (NCBI taxonomy): Eukaryota > Metazoa > Arthropoda > Insecta > Lepidoptera > Geometridae > Epirrhoe > Epirrhoe tristata. The sequence continues at coordinate 7,499,686 of OX596145.1, forward strand.
AACTAGCACATCTACTAGACAAGACGATGTGGCTGCGACGTCCGTAGCTTCTTTAGATGAGTACAAGACTAGCATCGCCAGATTCATGGAAATGATACCCAATCTCTTTTTCAAAAAACCAAAACAAATCATCGGTATTTATGACGACTTGAGTCGACAATGTTTGAATTACATGGAAATCGAAGCATTTTCTGTAACCTTCGTGAGTAATGTTTTGAAATCGCTTGATTCCATGAAAAATGCCGTCAAAGCGGAGATCGAAGAAATGGAAGACTACATAGAGATATATGAGGCCAACCTCAAGTTTATGGAGCAGAGGGAGAAGGATTACAAGGCTGTGTTTGAAAAGCTACTATTCTCGGAGTTTCAAACGTTGTATTCATCATCGGAGAATATAAAGCTGTTTACTTGCGTGCAGTATGTATACACCAGAATATTTGGGGGTCAGGAAGATCCGAAAGATAGCGTGATGACACTGATGCACGGCTTAGAAATGCTGTATATTGAATTGACTTTAGGATTGGATAGCTTGGATCTAGAGACTGTGAAGGCTGCGACCAGTCGCATGTTCGCTGAGGATATCAAGATGATGAAACTCGCGTACTTAGCTCAGAGATCTCTGAAGGAATGCGACATTCTTAGCAAAGCGCTCTACACAAGTTTTGAACCACCAAGGCAACGGAAAATCATAAAACCAACTGCTAAAGTGGAAAAGGGAGAAGAAATCAAAAAGTGACATAATATTCTCCTAGTCTTGAATATTTACATAAGATATTTTGTTCTTAGATTGATTACCTAACTAGGTATAGGTATCTATGACTAATTTTAGTAAGTAACAGTTATCCAGCTGCGAATCTCGTTTTTCCACGGCTTAGTGCTTAATAAAAATGTTAAAAGCGGTCTTTATTTCATTTTACGTAGAAAAAAGCAGGAAAAAAGTCTAATAGGCTAGTATTATTTTATTTATTTTTCAACTCACTTGCTCATAAAGTTGCTCTATGGTCACCGCAATTAGGCACATAATGACACCCATAATCAAACTGTGACTTTTTCATTACTATAACCATATATATAGGTACCAAAAAGGTACCATGCTAAATCTATGACTATAACTCACTAGTGAGTAATAGATTTTTTTTTAAATTTTATTGGTTGAGTTGCTTTGTTCTTAAAAAAGTTTTTATTCAGAAAAAAGATCGTGTTCAATAGAACAAATAAATTAATGTTCCTATTGCTTGCTCATTTCATGCAACTTCTTATTTAAATAGATAATTTTAACTCGTATGTGTTTAGTAAATAAAACTTTCACTCAAATATAACTTTTGTTTTCTCTGTAATAAAAGAAAACTTTAAATTCCCCATTTTGTACGTGGCAGAATAGGCCGCAAACCCTATGCGCGGCGCGGAAATATAGTCTGTGGCCGATCGCAATGCGCGCGCATAGGAAAACTGATTCATTTTTGCCGCAATAGCGAAACATTTTTCACAACTCGTTTTCACTGTTGAAAATGAGTTTCTATTGTTGTTTTATTCACAAGTGTGTTGAAAAACGTCGTATGATACACCCGTGTATTGATGATTACCGTCCTCGGTTCTATTAAGAGCCTCGCCTGACGGCTCGGCTCTTAAAACAACTCGGCGGTAATCACCAATGTTACACACTAGTAAGTACCATAATGTACTATTATTTATTAGTGATGGCGTGGCTTTCATATCACTGCGGCCATATCGTGCCAGGGCACGACATGAGTTTCTTTCGCTACTTGTCAGGACATGTAGGTAGCGAAAGAAATAGACGTAGGTTAGGTAGGTAAAGTACTTTGTTTTTGTTTTCTTACAATAGGTAGGTACAGTCGATGAATTGTTTGATGTATTTTGCTTTGCTAACCATATTCGCTGTTCTTGTTATGTGAATGGCTTCCGTGCTTCCTTCGGGCGGATTATTCCGAAGGTAATTACCATACGTTAGCTTGGATGGCTTTGCGCCCTGTGGGACCAAACATTTGCTTATGCGAATGCCAAAACAGATGCTGCACATAAGCATTCCTAAATATTATTATACTAGCTCACATAGTAGAGTGCTTGGTATGAATGTGAGATGGATTTACGAGTAGAGGTAGGCCAAAGAAAAGATGGATGGATTGTGTAAAGGATGACATGAGTAAGACAGGAGTGAGTGTTGAGATGATGGCTGATAGAGGAGAATAGAAGAAGAACACATGTTATGCCGACACCACATAATGTGGGAAAAGGGCAGGAAGATGATGATGATAGCTCACATAGACGAACATGCCTTGTTTTTTATTAAGTACCTACACTTCCAAAACAACCAGGATTGGTCTTGTTGTTAAATAACGCCAGCAAAGCTGTAGGCGGTAGCGATGTTGGGGAGTTATTTCAAAGCGCTCAAAGTTTGAGCGAGCGGCGGCAATCTAATCGACGTTGAATATTTGAATGAAAATTGAATAATCTCGTTTCTGATTAAGCCCAGGCACAAAAAGTTCATATTGTGTCAATTTAACTTCTAATCACTTTTTAAATACGTTAGCTACGAGACGCACCGATCAACGAATAAATTTGAATTTATTAAGAAACTGATTCAACCACTCCGCTCGACAATTCAAGGGGAAATAAATTGACTTTTTTGTTCACTGATTATTTGAAAATTGAATTAGAACGGTTATTCGATTTAGGAGGAATTAAAAAACATTCGTTTACATGTCATGACCTACTTACTTGCTTAGCTTAGGTACCTACCTACTACAAGCTACTGGGGGTAGGGCCGAAAAGGCCGAAAATCGTTTCGATTTTCGGTACCGGTTCTGATGAATTCAGGTTAGGTACATACCTCTACGGCACATAACGGTGACCTTTTGAGTAAGTAACCGGTAACCGCTAAAATGTATCACCTCTTTATATGTGCAATGTATTTTGCAACCGGTTGTACCGGTTTGTATGTTTAGAAAAACCTGTGGTAAGACTAGATTGTAAGTAAATTAATATTTTTCAGTTACGTTAACGGGTTACCGGTATTAAAAATAACGGTGGTACAACCCTTACGGCCTTATTAATTAGATTACCCTAATTCTAGCTTAATACGAGACTACTCTCAGAGTTGTTACTTCTTTAGTAACGAGGGAGCAAGTTGAATATTTTGATGTTATTAATAAACTGGTAGTAGTCTCGAATGAGTAATACATTACTTACATCGGGATTAGTAGAAAAAGAGTGAATGAACGAATGATATTATCATTCAAAATATTGTCTATCTCTGTCATTAATTATATGAATGACAGAGATAGACAATAATTTGTATTTGTCAATCTGTTTTATTCAAAGAGGTTTTATTCTTCGTTGACCAAAAAATTTTTAATCATAAAAAAGTATTTAGTCATTTTAACTGTTTTATTGTTTCTTGCTAATCCGAATGGTTTTTCACCACAAAATCTATACCTATGCAGTGTTACTTGGATTTTAAGTTCAGTTTTTCGAGATCGTCCAATAGATTCTTGTAAATTTTCACTCGCCACATTTTTGAAACTGGTATCCATCCTCATTCAATTCTTCCTCAAATCATCAACATAATTCATCCTATTTGCACAACCTTTTTTTGTGACGTAAAAATGACAAAATTCATGATACGTCTGCCTACTCCATCTCTATACTAGGTGGCGCCTAGGAGTAACTCTTACTCCGAGAGTAGAGTCGAATTAGCTTAGTTCCTCCTTGGTTTTTGTTTATTAATACTGAATTGACCTACTACAGTCTTATGCTTTGGATTAGCGCTAATACCACCCTAGTTCGTGTTTATTAATGACAGCCTAAAAGTAGCTACAGGTATTACCGGTTAGTAGTACCTTATCTGTAGAACAAAAAATCTACTTAGGCACTGATCAATCACTTCCAATATTGAGTTGCGTAGGTATGCGTATGTCAAGCCAACCCAAAATGCATTTGCACGGTATTGCCACGCATGACTGATGGTAGCAGACTCTAACGACACTACGATGCGATGCAACCCTTCAACAGAACTCATTTTTAAGGGTGAACTCACCATTAATCTCAAATATTAAATATTCTGTCCCTGTCTTATATAGAGTGTGCGAAAGAAAGGTGCGAGCTACTTAACTGGAGGGCAGTCGATTAGGAAAAATGCAAAACAGCTGGGTAAAGATTAATGATATCTCTACGCGCCCCGAGATATTTTGAACTGCATTTACAGATTTAGAATTGCTAAAATACCAAAAACATTTTTTTAATGCCAATTCATTCTGTTTTATGTCGATCAAAAGACTCTATTCGATCATTTAAGATTTGAGTAGGTAGGTACCTACTACGAGTAGAAATGTCAGAAATCGTCAAAAACTTTCCCTATACATTTTTAATAACGTAAAAATCGATTTCAAAAATGAGGAAAAGTTAAAATTTTCAAAACTATTTTTGGTAATGAAAAACAATAAAATAGAAGCAAGACTTTATTGCTTTGACCCAAGTTGGTACGGCTCCCCATACAAAAATGGGCACTGTCCTTTATATTGTTCCGAGCAAACGTCAGCGTCACAGAAAAGGTGTAAGTACTATCACAGACAATATACTAATATACTACCTATACTATACACAATATACTACCTACCAACCTTATCTATGAAATGTAAACTATTTGAAGAGTAGGTACCTACGTACCTACCTACGCCAACTGGCAGATCACAGTGGGATTACGAGTAATAACCTATTTTTAACACCTTTTTTAACCAGTGTATTATAAATAAATAAATTTGATTTAGGTATTCATAAAATCAAATGTTTCTTCATTTATTTATTAAGTACAAAGATTGATCCGGATATCAGCAACAAAATCCGTTTGGTATTTACCATAGTTAAGATATATTTTTAATATACTACCTACCTTCTTCTTTTTTTTAATTCATTAGGGTCGATTTCCGTCAAAAGTAAAAGTTAAAAAAAACATTTCTTCTAAATCGAGAGTAGGTAGGTATGTCTCCTTTACGATTTTTCTCTAACTTGCATGGTTTCGGGCTTGGTCATCCAGGCATCACCGCCTTTCTCAAAAAACCACCCTGTATAAAGAAAGACCACTTTGATCACTTTAAAATACCTATGTAGGTAGGTAGGTAGGTACCTAGGAAATCTCCAATACCTAATCGTATTGAACACATCTAAGCTTCAACTCAAACGAGGGTCGTTACGTTACACTTTGCCTCGGTTATGTAAAACTGCGAGACGTTTAGCCTGCTAGCTAGATTGTAGGTAGGTGTACCTACCTAATTAAAAAGACTAGATAGGTGTATATAGGTAGGTAGATAAGTTACTACAGAGCCTAGGGTTAAGGTTAATATATTTGGTCGGTAGGTAGGTACCACTGATTTGAGATCGGATAGAGAAATGAGGTAGGCACCTAGGTAGGTAAATTGGTAGGTATTTTTTCGAATTCCTGGGTAAAGTCAGTATTTGTATTCAGCTTTGATTGCTCACTCTCTTTGTATTAAATTCCACAATGCTAATTTATTTACACAGTAAGCTATGTATATTCATGTCATTCTAATTGAGAGTGTACACAGATTGGAACAGTAAATTGCAATGTAATAGCATAATGGGAAACACCCTGCCTACACCCTCCCACACGTTACGACGAAATTAAGACAGCTTTCGACGCCAATATGCAAATCTGCATTAGATGGGTAGGTACAGTCAGCCTCCGTTTTTGTTGTTTAAATTATTTTACATTAAGTTGATAAAAAAAACTTAGCCTGTTTTCTTTGTTATGTGTGGGAAAAAAAATTTAAGGTTTGAGTAAGTACTAGAAATGTCAGATATCGTCAAAAACTTTCCCCATACCTACATTTTGTAGGAACTAAAAATCTATTTCAAAAATGATGATTTATAAATATTTTCAAAAATATGTTTTATAATGAAAAGAACGTTTTGAACGTTAAATCCCCATACAAAAATGGGCATTGTCCTTTATGAAGTTAGACTAATAGGTTTCAATTTTTACTGACGGTATTTCCTTGATCGCACATCAATCTGTCACTGACTGTACATCTTATCCTAGGTATACAAATATCTTTATTAGCTAAATTGAAACCGAAAGCATTTCAGCCGCAGCAACTACAAACATAAACCCTCAAAAGCTCTACCCTTTGAATCGCTCAGATACGTAAAATAAAAGCGAGTTTGTATTTCCGCATTCAAACAGAGGAATCCACTTCCTTTACATTTGTGATAAAATAGCTCGAGGTATTCGTGCATTCTTTCGATTCCTATGAACCAGCGGCTTGGAAAACATCGTTACATTACACTCCTTGTTTCATGAAAACTTAAAAGAAATCTTTGCATAAACGCTTATAATAACAGCGACGTTATCCTGCTACCAACATGAATAATCAAGCACCTCTTTGCAAACTTTTAATAAAACCAACTCCCTAAAGATTTCCCTCACAACGAAGCAATTTTCCAATACAACCATCAGGATCGGAGAGGTAGTCTTACAAGCTGAATTGATACTTCAGACACGTGAAGCGCTATTCTCTTGAAAGCTTTTATATTATATTATCTAAGACCTCAACACGTGGTGGAACGTCTGTCGAACGATCTCCGATTCTCGTCTCTCTTGGGTAAAGAGAAAAGTGTTCACTTCAGCAAAACAGACGCAAGTCGCAAATGCTTGAATAAACTTATAAAAGGCGATATCATAGCAACGTGCAAAGTTGTGGCATCTTAGATCTTGTTCTGTTGATTGAATTTCTCTATTGATATTGATTGACAGAGGGGTTGGACTTTGAACACCTTGGTACATAGGTTTTACAACACTCAAAGTGTTTGAATAATAAAACTGTCAACAGTTTCATACGCGATAGTTTTTTTCAACAGCCCAACCAAAGTACCTACTACTTAGGTAGGTACCTACCTACGCGCACGATAGAGTGAAGTCGGTGTGATAGTGATTGGTAGGTATTCCAACACCTACCAATAGTAGGTTCCTATCTAGGTAGGTAAGTAAGTAAGTAGTAATAAAAATTAATAAATAAAACTTTCACTCAAATATAACTTTTGTTTTCTCTGTAATAAACGAAAACTTTAAATTCCCCATTTTGAACGTGGCAGAATAGGCCGCAAACCCTATGCGCGGCGCGGAAATATAGTCTGTGGCCGATCGCAATGCGCGCGCATAGGAAAACTGATTAATTTTTCCCGCAATAGCGAAACATTTTTCACAAGTTTTTATTTGTTACCTGCCTCGGCTCTGTTAAGAGCCTCGCCTAACGGCTCGGCTCTCAAATAACGCCTCGGCGGTAATCACCAATGTTACACACTAGTACCATAATGTACTATAATGTTGCAACTTTAGACGCATCACATCTTGCAGCTAAAATTTTGGTCCCATAAGTCCTTAATCCAGACAGGCTGCTTAATCCCTTACTTGCCGATATAAATCTACATTATGCAAGTAACAACGATTTGGTTCAGTGCCAGCAGACTAACGGTATGAACACAGGAACCACAGACGGTTCAAATAATTGAGTGGAATAAACTTGAAGCTCCAGCCTAAATGCTGCTTATTATAAAAACGTAAAACCTTGGTTGAACCCCATGTTGACACATGTCAAAACAAAACTGTTACCACAAAAAAGCGTTCTATGTACGAGTATTCAAAGATCGTTTTTCTAGGGACAGTTTTTTAGTTAGACTAGTGTCTAAACTCGGCTCTTTTTCTTGGATAGGTTAAGGATAATCTTTATCAATTTTATCGGGATTTTCATAACAAAACAAAAAAAAACATTACATAAATATTTTTATTTTATTTTTAGAACCCAATTCCTGAATGAAGTTAGTATAAAATGAAAGACCCTATATACATAATTTTGACAAAAAAGTAAGTAATTCAATGGTGGGTGATATTATTTTTTTTTTTTTTTGGCGGGACAAATGTTTGTATGACCTACAGATATTTGTCTCGGGTCTGGGTGTTTCTATGTATAATATGTATGTATTTACAAAACAAAAAGTATATAAGTAGTTTATCAATCATTCTAGTACCCATAACACAAGCTCAGCTTACTTTGGGGCTAGATGATGCTGTGTGAAAAGTCCAGCATTATTTATTATTTATTATTATTTATTTAAAATCACAGTAATGAACTTGATTAATCGACCCAATTCCTCGTCCTTATACGTCCTTCTTTGATTTCCATGTTAATATGACCACTTGCCGTAAGGCGTTTCGTCGCAGTTACGGTTACATTAAAATAAATACGTCCTTTTTTAAATGGAAAAGTATTAGGTATGTGTTTCAGAGGAATAGTCATATTGCTTAGGTTGTAAGCTCCCTGAAAAAAGTTGAAAAACTTATGATGTAACTAGGTAGGTAACTAGTTTTATTTTACTAGAGATGTTATGAGACTTCCGAGTCTCGAAGTCTGAAAACGACTCATAGTACAAAATCGTGAGGCAATTTTTCAGCAATAATTGTTGAAAAAAATATTAGTACTTAGGTAAGTATGTACCTATTTACCTAGTCCTTATATCTAAGGTTTAAAATCTACTTTGCTTACCGCAGGGAATGGACAAGTTCCATTAAACTTCCCCTGCCTCAATGCAGAGCCGAAGAATAAATCTTTTGTTATGAAATCACAAAGTTTGTAGTGCATTTGTAAATATCCTGTCCTGTATCGGTTAATTGACAAAAACTCGTCAAATGATACTTCAATCTAAAAACAAAAAGAAAGGTTTATTTAGAACACTCAACTCACTTTAGACCATTCGTAGATATTGATACAGACAGATTAATAACGCGACGGCTTCTTAATATTCCATCCAACTTCTGAGAGCGGTTTCGCACATCAGAGTACGATCCGTATCCGTAAAAATACGGATCTATGGATGACTGAAGCCTGACCTAGTGCGTAAACTACCATAAAAATAGTTCCTACGGCTCTACTCCAGACCGGCAGCCTTATTGTCTAACTTTAAATCCATTCCCAGGTGTCATTCTAATAGAGCTCAACCAATCACATAATAGGAAAATTACAATTGAAGTCCAGATTGGTTCAAATGTCAAAATGAAGCCCATGTCCATTGCCAGTTAAGTTGCACAATAAGGCTGCTGGGGCCGTATTCGCGTACTTATTTTCGTTCGTTTGATGAATGTTCGGATGTTTCTTAGTACGATTTCCGACTTCAAAGGCAAATTTTTCGGTTTGTAATATTTGGTCCTAGGTTAGGACCGTGTTTTAACGTTGGTCTTATCGACTGAATACAATATAGCTCGTAGTAAGAAGCATCCGAATATTCATCGAACGAATGAAAAAACGAACGCGACCCCCCTGGTTCGGATCGGACGTAGTGCGAAACTCTCTCTCACTGCCAAAAAGACTATGCATAACACACTGCATAGTGCATACATCGTAGTATTATTTACCTCGACGTTTCGGATGGTATTATATTACCTACAGCTGCTACAGCCACCGTATACTTATACGTATACTTACTACTACGAGTATACCTACCTTCTCTGCCTGCTTAGCGTTACCATACTTACCCTTTTCTCTATTCTACTGTAGAGAAGGTGGTCTAATGGCTAAATTGTTACGGAGGCTGGTCGAGTCATGAACTAGTTTATTTGCAGCGAAATACTTAGGTGCGGACACTTACCGTAATGTTATTATGAATCTCATAAAGGGAGTAGAAGTTTAACCCAACGTAATAAAATGGATCTCCTCTTCCGTAGCGCCTCGAAGTAATGTTGACAAAAGATAAGTAGTTTTTGTCGAAAAAAGTAACAGCTGGGTGTTCCGTAATTATGTAACGAATCTGAAAAAAAGAAGGTATTTTGAAATTGCCTAGCATTTGGTTTTTTATTTCTATGAACTAATATTGTTCCTAATAAAAGATGTTTTATTTATAAACTTAAATCCGTTTAATAAATTGAACCAGGACCAGAACACACTGCGCGCTGAAATGTAGGATACCTACTTTAAATAATTCTAGATTTTGTTGTGATTGGTAATTGTAATAGTATTTTGGCTTTTCCTCTATCAGAGCAAGCCAAAGCGTTGGTAAAATTAGTTAAAATTTGTCTAAGTAGGAGATAGTTATAGTAACTTTAAGTACACTTCGAGGGTGTCATAATCATTGTTGATTAAACCCTCTTTAATAAATAAAGATTTAAAAAAATAAATAGATTTCTAGATGAGTAGGTAGGTAGTAGGTACACACTTACCCTTTCTGAATAACATGTTGATATTCCTAAAATAAATATAAAGTAAATCATAAAAGTAGACATTCCTAAACACAAACCATACAACAAAAACCGTAGGTATGTCGAAACAAGCACGGCTTTTAAATTGTTACTACACTGATCCATAAGCGCTGCGGTAAAAAGTCAATCAAGTTAAATGATCTGATCAAATCTTTATAGGTACTACCAAAGCTAGGTACTACCTAACGTTCTATTTGTAGATATTTTTTTTATTATTCTGAACCTATAGTGGGTGCTTATTCTTGATTTTCATAAAAATATAGACCCATTTTATAGCATTTAAATTCGCAGTATGCTCAAACTTGAGCACACTGAGAATTTAAAATCCGGTTGAAGATCCGGATCCGGATGATCATTATAAGGAAATCTTTAGAAATATCAAAGACCATAGGTATTTTGGTCTTTGTAGATATGACTCAATACTTATCTTCACAGGACGTGCATATTATCTCATTATCATATTATGAGATAACGGTTTGTGACCTAATTTGTAATAGCTTGCTTCGCTCGCCAATCTCTTTGGGATTGGACTTGGATCACACTGAAGCGGTTGAACAATGAAATTATCATTATCAGCATGTTGAAGTTCATTGCTGGACAAAAGCTTCCGTTAAATATGACAAAAAATAGATACTTACCTATATGTAGATACAGTTCTCAAATACGATTTTACACTGAATAGCCGCGTAGGTAGGTATTGACTGAACGAGCAGCCTCGGAAGTTTGCCTCGGTTTGCCGAGGCAAACAAAAACATCTTGATTGCGCGCGGCAAACTTACTGAGGCGCCTTTGAGCATCGACAAAAACCGACAATGCTCAGCTCAGGCCACGGCACGTTCGGGTGAGAAAGAGCGTGCGCTTGCCGTGGGCGAGGCACGTTCTGACCGATTGAGGATTTGCGCACGGCTGCCTCGCGAGGCTACTCGCTCAGTCAGTACGATACAGTAAAAATCTATAAGGATTATATTTTTATAGTGTTAACCGCACACTTAGGGATATTTAAAATTTTTGGGATACATTTAAAAATCTTTAAATATCCCTAAGTGTGCGGTTAACACTATAAAAATATAATCCTTATCGATTAATAAGAGTGCCATCTCTTGTCTATGTTTCCGAACTAAAGTTTGGACATAGAGTGGAAAGATGACTGCAATGTGTCTCCATAGATGTCGCTCACAGCGCAATGCTGTATAGTATGTACTCCCAATAAATTTCAACTCATGCGTCGGTTGCCCGTTAGCTCAGTTGGTTAGAGCGATGCCACGGATCGGCAAGGTCGTGGGTTCAAATCCCGCATGGGTGCTAATTTTTGGGATACATTTAAAAATCTTTAAAAATCAGTAAAAATCTAATCACAATAAAATTAATCAGTGTCAATTTGATAATCGACGAATTACCATCCGGAGATTTAATTGTCTTTTTATGCGAAGTTTTTAAAACACTGGGGTGGATGTCTACTCAATTACAAAGCGTCTAATTTATATTAGAATATGCTCCAGACATCGAATTTGAATTTCAATTCAGTTCTCGCTCCCCAGTTCGTGCTAAATAGAACAGTTGGGTCACTTATAACTTTATAGAAACAAAATAAAATGTATCGCTATTTTTAACCGACTTCAAAATGGAGGAGGTTCTATTTTTATAAATGTGCTGATGCTGCGTGAAAAGACCGCCATTATTCATTTATTTATAATCTACCTAGTCCAATAATGAGTCAGTTTCCTTTTTAGTTTTTAAACGTAATAATTATAGTAGACAAGTTTTTGTCTGTCACTTAATTATTATAGTGATACATAGGGACAGTCAGAAACGAAAGTCGACTAACAGTTTGATTGTTTAGTAGCGGATAAACTTAGCTTGTGAAATTATTATGGACTGAGACCTAATCTTCCGAAATTGTCAAAGTTTGGTCATGTTGTTATGGATTTTGGTAATATTCCGATTTTAAACATCAAATGTTAACTTTCGTTGCTGACTGTATCTATAGCAAAATAATTACATAAGTACACCTATAAATATTATGACCGGATAGTAATAAAATCAACCGTAATTATTAATCGTTTATTATTTATTCAACTACTTTAAAAATATAATAATATAATAACATAAAGTTACATTTTCTTTTGTATTGCAGCACCAACAACGAAATTTAATTTCATGGGTCATTTCTTTGATATATTGCTTATATTTTGGTCGCAAACCATTACGCTCACCTACAACCGCTTTTATATGCAGTACTGTAATTCTAATCTACTATCACCTCACAAAACTATAGATCACTGTTTGAATAAAAATGTACGCTGGGGCTGACACTCGTTGGCGAAGCGTAGCGCAGAACATTTTTCACTGTCAAACACCAAAATCAATGAACTCGACCCGCGTTTCTGCGCGGTTTCGCGGGTACTAGGTACTAGGGGGGTACTAGGGTACTAGGGAATTCATGTGTATTCGATTTTGGTTATTATTTCAATGACAGCAAAGTCGATAATAGTTTGACTATGAAACGGTCTGCACTGCGTTTCGCCTTATATGCGCCAGCCCCAATGGTCTAGTTGTGCATGCTTTATGCTCCATTTGTATATCTTAAATAAACATTTTTTTTTTGGAAGGGGAAGACCCAATAATAAAGAAAAACAATTTTATAATACCGTAAATACTTTGGATCTTACAAGTAGGTATAGTACACACAACCGATCTTAGTCTGTCTGAAGTTAGGTGCACTAAACGATTGCGCGAGTAGGCGAGATAGGACGATGCAACAAACTAAGCGACTGAGCGAGGCAGCTATACAACGCTGTCTTCGTCTTTTAGGCGTCATCAAAAATGGGTTCTGCGCAGCTACTTCAGATAGCTAAAGATTGGTTGTGCGTACTGTACTATTTTATCCCGATTTTTAACAAGTGAAATTAAAGGTGACCCAAAAATATTTAAAGCAAAACTGTTTTGTTTTTGGCGTGTTTATGTGTTCAGGTAATTTTTGTATTTGTACTTGATTAACAATTATGAGTATTTTAAAACTAAATTCACTTCGAATTAACATGTTACTATACATTAATATACACTCAGATCAAACTAAACTAATTCTAAGCCAATTTAATATTGATAATGTAAAAATAACTTTTTATTTAGGGGCTGTTTCCACGAGAGATATTATCGACAAACCACTTATCTACACTAATGTTATTAAGAGGAAAGGTTTGTTTGTTTGAATTAATTAGGCTCCGAAGTGCTCCGAAATTACTGGACCGATTTAAAAAATATTTCACAATTAGAATCCTACGATATCCCTGATGAATATTTTATAGGCTATATTTTATCCCGGGAAAGTGAAGTTTTTCCGAGGGACCGCGGGTAACACGGCGACGGACAGATAGTAGAGATATACTCCGAGATAAGATCGCCGTGTGACCCGTGTATGTGTATAGAAATACGTAGCACGAAGATAATATCGCTGCTATTTTCTCGCTCGTGAAGACAGCCCCTTATAAAGTTTTTTTTTATTGCTTTTGATCTATCCCAGTTTATTACAGCATATTTTATGGCACTAAAAAAATACGATACAAATAGTGAACGTAATTAAAAATTGCAAGTACAAAAACGCACAACCGATCTTTGTCTGTCTGAAGATAGGTGCACTAAACGATTGCGCAGGTTTGCGCTAGTAGGCGAGATAGCACGATGCAACAAACTAAGCGAGTGAGCGAGGCAGCTATACAACGCTGTCTTCGTCTTTTAGGCGTCCTCAAAAATGGGTTCTGCACAGCTACTTCAGAGAGCTAAAGATTGATTGTGCGTATTGTATCTCTACAAAATTACCCAGTACAAACTAAGGGTGAACGGGGCTTTATTGAGCCACGAAGTGACAAACTTCGAACAATTTTTGAACTGAGAATATCTTTATGAAATTAAATAAATGTTGGATCAGAGACCAGACAATCATCATAGCCGGTCACAAGAGCCAGCAATCGGCGTAAATGAGCGATTGCTTCCATATTTTACTTGCGTGCACTGAATACAGCCAAATAAATGATTCATAATTCAAATAACTTTGATCGTAAATATAATCTTTAATATTACCTTGTTCAGGAGTTTTTAATAGAAACAACGTACTAAACAATTTTTAAGGCGTTTACCCTTAGCCGCAAAACTAGCCACTTTAGCTAGCTATATTTCGGTTATATTATTTGATTATGATTAGGCAAACTATTTGAACTATTTTCGGGTTATTACAAAAAAGTTAAACCTTAGTTGAATACCGAGTCTAAACAAAAATGATACCACAAAAAAGCGTTCTATGTTATATTTAAGATCGTTTTTCTAGAGACAGTTTTTCAGTCAGTGCTTCGCTAAACTCGGTTCATAGTTTTTGTAATAAGACGGTTTGCGTTTCAAATATTAGACAGAGTAAGGCAAATCTCAAAGTCTTCGTGCATGAAAGGCTTCATTGGTTTAGTCGATACTTAATAATTTAAAGTTACAACATTAAATCCCCTTTTCAAACTGGTTAGAAGCGTTTAAAGGCACTTTATAACACAATCACAATATTAGCACCTTGTGAGTATTGCTAACGAACAACCATCTAACTATACACTAATCTACAGTACACACAACCGATATTTAGATTTCTGAAGTTAGGTGCACTAAACCATTGCGCAGGTTTGCGTGAGTACACACAACAAACTAAGCGAGTGAGCGAGGCAGCTATACAACGCTGTCTTTGTCATCAAAAATGGGTTCTGCGCAGCTACTTCAGAGAGCTAAAGATTGGTTGTGCGTACTGTACTTATGTTAAATTGTAAACGGTAAAAGGAACCTTTTGAATTCTATAATACGTTAGATATCCTTACGACTCAAATGGCACCGAGATGGCAACGAAGCGGCGAGCAGTTTCATTGTCATTTGATTTTTAACGTTATTTTCATTACTTTAATACATAGTATCGCTTGAGAAACTTGAATTGTTTCCGCCGCCGCCTACCGCACCTTTTCAAGCACAACACTGGTGTGATTTGAGCGTAAGAGTGGCGCTAGTATCTACGTGCGAGAATTAAGTGCTATAGATTTTCTATTAGTTCCGAAAAAAGCCGCCAGACTTCTTTTGAGAAAATCACTCTAGCGACAAAATTCGTGTTGGTTATTTAAACATAAGTTGTGCAAAGGTCTGTAAGTGATTTTGAAACCAAATTCACAAAGTTTTCTTTCACCGTTTGATTGATATTACAATTTTTTCGAAACAATTATGAATGTCCGGGACTCGAATCCACTTCTAACACACTTTGAGAAAACTCTTGTAAAGTGAGTCTGTTATTACAGACTCAGTAACTCACCGAATCAATCAATTTATATTGTGTAGATGTGCCTAACAAAAGTATTATGCTTATGTTATTTAACGACTAGTTGATCCGTGTTATACCAAAACGTTCCAAGCCATAGAACATCAACATATGTTCTAATAACCACGGATAAAGGTGATAATCCCATGGCATGTTTATCACTGGTTCATTGTTGAACCGAATACTTTGTAGCTCTAAAATATCGGATTTATAAATAGCACTATTGACAATAACAAACACAAAAAAAAAAGTGAAATCGGTCCAGCCGTTCACGCGTGACCAAGGGATATAGGGATACATTTTTATATACAGGGTGTAAAAAGACTGCTACCGAAAACTGAGGGATTGCAATCAGACCATGATTCTGAACATATTTATCGAAAAAAAAAACGCAAAAGAAATTTTGACTTAGCTACGTCATTTTATTTTATTTTCAAGTTTTTTGCTACTATTACAACATAATAAGACCATACCTACCTAATCATTTCATTTATAAAAGAAAAAAAAACAATTAAAACTCAAAATCTAGCAATCTACGTATAAAAACGCGCCCAGTACATACGCTCGACCAGCTGTGCGAGGTCGGTTTTCTCCGTATAATGATTTTTTTTGAAAATCCTTTTGGATTTGGCTGTGTTTTGGGATGCTGTACCTCCATTTTTCGGCTTCGGTAGACGTCTTTTTACACCCTGTATAGAGAAGTGTAGATTTACACATATTACGTATGGAAATACCATCGCTTATATGGAGTTCTTTCAAGTAGTTTCAAGGGGATTTATTTGTAACATTTTGATATAACACGGTCCTTTATGTAAGCAATAAATACAAAGCATGTTATATACATATTATTGGATGATACACTCTTGGTCTCAAGCAAAACTAATGTTACATAAATGGCTTTATTAATTTGTGAAAGCTAAAACTCGTTATTTATTTTTATTGATGAAAATTTTGTTATTTGATGAAAAATCCAGCATTATTTATGTATTGTGACCTCTTTTCTTAGTTTTTATAAGTAAAACTTGTTTGCTATATAGGGTCTTTAATTTTATACCAACTTAATTCAGGAATTGGGTTCAAAAAATAAATTAAACATATTTATGTAATGATTTGTTTTGTTATGAAAATTCCGAGGAAATCGATAAAGACTATTCTTTTAATTGATTGTTGCTTCTTGTATAACTTAGCCCATTCGTGATGTAGCTGCGCTGCGATTGGTGGAACGTCTGTTGTCCTTGAAAATCATTATGCAACAATTCTAAAAAATCAATAAATGATAAATTTTGTGAAAAAAAAAGTGAAAACTTAAATGGGCTTAGGAATTAAATTGATACGGTCAAACGTCTATTTACAACCCATAAATGAAGCCCTGTCAGTTTGTGTAGTTTAAAATGAAAGACCCTATACAAATAAGCTGTCTAATAAAACGTATCAAACGGGTGTCAGTATATTTTAAGTTTTCTAAGAAAACGTGTTAGTTAAAATTATAATTCCTAAGTAAATCACACAATAGTATTTTATAATAACTTTCTTGAATCTGTATAATCTCAATACTTATCCCTGCAGACAAAAAGCAACCTTTTACAAAAGTAATAAGGATTACTATTGCAATACTATTTCATGATTCTTTTATCGATACTTTCACATAATTTTTCCTGCAAACCAGAAGCAACTCTATTGCTTGAGGGACAAGGACCATTATTGCAGAGTGCACCATCCACGCAATTGTCAAAGATTGACAACGGCATTGTCGGGATAAAACTCAGCGACTTCGTTTCCGTTTATTTGATCGCGGATGACTATAGTTGGATGACTCGTACTATTTGATCTGAAAATAAAGAAAATAAGTACCTAAATGAAAGAATTATAATAGCACTGACTATTGTATTGGAACGAAGTTCCTTTTCGGACGGTATCGAGGATGGAGGCTAGATAAAAACTGCCACGACACATACATAGGTCAAAACGTCACAGTGCGAAGTACGCAGACGCAAAACAGTCCATAGATTGTTACACTTAGTACTAGGATTTTAATATTTGACAAATTTCAAAGTTGCCTTGCTATTCCAGGTCACTATCTAACACCTATTCCAAGTTTCATGCAAATCGGTTTACTAGTTTAGGTGTGATTGAAATACAAACATACTCACTCACAAACTTTCGGCTTTATTATATTAGTAGGATAAGGTAGGATAGGATAGTAGGATAGGATAGGATAGGATAGTAGGATAAGATAGGATAGGATAGGATAGTAGTTTTTTGTAGTAAACATACCGTCTTGTAGTCTTGCAACTCTGACACTCGACGACGACGATAGAATTATTGTCAATGTCTGTTTCGACGCTGCTTGTACGCCGAAGATGGTCGTTATTCATTCTGTGGTCTTGAATCGCACGCCACAGGCGAAGTTCTACGCCACCTCTGTAAATCCATACTAATATTATAAAGCTCAAAATTAGAAGAATAGCGAGTTTATCTTACACAGCCCAAAACGCAACGATAGCGCGATCTAATTTTTGTGTCGCCATGTAGTAAAATGTCTCTGTCTGTCTGTCTGTCTGTTATTTCACAATTGATAAAGTACAATATGATCATGTGACTCGAATGCACCCAGAACGTTGGGCGAAGATTGTCACTCAGTGGGTGCCTGAAAACAGTCGAAGACGACGCGGCAGACCCAGGAAAAGGTGGCGAGACGATCTGGATGCATTCGAGCCAGACTAGCAAACCGTGGCCTTGGAGCGCAAGAAGTGGAAGCTAAAGGGGGAGACCTTTGCCCAGCAGTGGGACACGATAGGTTAAATAAAAAAAAGTACAATTGCTTTTTATTTGCAAACAAGTGCATGAAAACAAGCAATGATAGTTATAATTACATTAATAAATTGTATTGTATATCCGATATCGGGCCGGACAATATGAAAGACAGGTACATATTTCATACATTTCACTTGCCCCGATATCGTATCGGCGTCCGATACTGATATCGGATCGGATTATGTGAAAAATCAGCTTACAATCAAATTCACCACGACATATAAAACAACTATCTTTACTCATGCCAATCCGTTGGCTGTATTGTATTTTTGCTTATTAGGAGAAAAGCCTCTCGCCACACTGATTGAACACAAAAAGCTTACTTAAGGTTGAGTTTAGAGATGTCTTCTCTCTGAGCATGTTGCAATAGATCGTCTAACGTGTAATGTTCGGAGTATAAAGCGCGGACAGCGCTTACAGGTATACCGCGAGCTTCTATCCAATCACGAATACGGGAATCTTGTTCTGGTTCTGAAGATTCTGATAGACTGGTGCTTCTGTGAAATTAACAAGTATGTAAGTTCGTATGAGCCAGTGGCCAACTCTGATGACGGAGTTTTTAGGCCGCCTTAAGGCCTCCGTTATGGCTTAAGCGGTCACGACTCTGTCTTCGACGATCTATCAAGACGAGCGCTTCAACAAGTACTAATATCAATACATACATAAAATTGAAGTGTCTGTCTGTGATTTCAAAATAACTGTGTTTTCTCAAGTGTATATTGTAGTTATTTACACGATACTAAGCTACAATCAAGCTGTTTTTAAAAAATTGTCAGTATGTTTGTCCAGGCTAATCTATGGAACGGCTGAACCGATTTTAATGGGACTTTAACTGGAAGATAGAGGATGTTTTTTATAGGACTTTCACTGAAAGATAGGGGATGTGGTAGGGCAACTTAATAGGCTTTTTATCCCGGAATTCCCACGGGATCTGAATTTACGCGGGGAAAATGAACCCATGCGTACGAAGTCGGGGGGGCCACAGCGTGAATGAATGTTACTCTGTCTTTAAGATTTCTAAATGCATCCCAATTTACTGTGTTTGTATGTTAACTTTGAAGCCTATGCAGCTTAACAGATAAATTGAATGTGTTATTATTCTTATAAATAAGCACAGAGGGGTTTTTTTTTTTTTTTTTTATGATGAATGGGTCGGCTCTTGACCTCAAACTTACACAGGTAAGAGTGAGGTCTACGAAAGAAACCAGAGGTTAGTTTGTATGTAGAACAAATAAGTTGGTATCAATTTAATTGCCATCTAGGTACTCACCGAGGCCGTTTTTCAATAAAATCTCGGATAAGCTGAGTTTGCATTCTCTGTTCCTCCAACATCGTTCGAAGCAGTGTCTGGTATTGTTGATAGCTTTCCAGCAATTCTTGTTGTAGTCTTAAATGTAAAAAAAATGTAAATGTTTGTATGATCTACAAATATTTATCTCGGGTCTGGATGTTTCTATGTAAAAATAAAATAAATAAACAGTATACAGGGTGTAAAAAGACTGCTACCGAAAACTGAGGGGTTTCAATCAGACCATGATTCTAAACATATTTAGCGAAAAAAAACGCAAAAAAAAAATTGACTTAGCTACGTCATTTTATTTTATTTTCTAGTTATTCACTACTAGTACAACATAATACGACCATACCTACCTAATAATTTCATTTATAAAAGAAAAAAAACAATTAAAGCTCAAAATCCAGCGATCTACGTATAAAAACGCGCCCAGTACATACGCTCGACCAGCTGTGCGAGGTCGGTTTTCTTCGGATATAATTATTTTTTCGGAAAATCCTTTTGGATTTGGTTGTGTGTTGGGATGCTGTACCTACCCCTTTAGACGTCTTTTTACACCCTGTATAAGTAGTATATCAGTTACAAGTTCCCATAGTAAAAGCTTTGCTTAGTTTGGGGCTAGTGATGCTGTGTGAAATGTCCAGCATTATTTATTGGGCAGTGTTTTTAGCCAGACATTTTACTTCTTGATCATAGAATAACTGAAAAATATTGCGCAATACTGACCCTACACGACACAATACAAAAATATTTATTTCTTTATTTAATTATTGGAAAACCAACAGCTATAATATTACTGTTCAATCATTGCGCAATCTTCAATATTAACCCTAAACGGTAAATAATATTGGACAATTCGCTAAATTGCGCAATATAATTAATCGTCTAGGGCCCGCCTAACTGGTGCAATACGCACAATCGTTCTTTAGCTCTCTGAAGTAGCTGCGCAGAACCCATTTTTGACGCCTAAAATCGTGCTACTCGCTTACTCAACCAAACCTGCGCAATCGTCTATTGCAGGGGTGGCCAACTTGATTGGACCCAAGATCTCTTGTTCACTAACGAGACCCTGTGCGATCTACCAATTACATACTTCTAGAAATCCCCGGTAGTCTCTGTCGTCAACTGTCAACTGACAGACTGAGACCCTCCCGTCCCTCCCCCGCGTCCCACACGCTTCCCGTTTATTGGTCATCGCGCGCCGAAAACAAAAGACTATACTGCGTAAAATAGAGGATGCGAGTAAATACCGTGACGGAACAGCGATTGAAAAATTATACAAGATGATGCGTCCAGCAGTAGGTGATTACATTGGGCAGTCTGGTCTACGTATTTATATTTTTTGCCTTGCCGCGATCGACTGGACTAACAGTTGCGATCGACCCGTCGATCGCGATCGAGCTGTTGGCCACCCCTGGTCTATAGCACCAAACTTCGTAGAGCTCAAGATCCGTTGTGCTTAGTATACTTACTTATGATTATCCTGTCTGAGCTGATGCATCTGATGGTCCCTGGTGGATGTAGCAGTGGACATTGCAGACGGAGTTGCGACTTCGCCCCCACAGGGCCCGCCGCTGCGCTCGCCGCGACGTGAGTCTTGACCGGCTAGGTTTGCACCGAGCTCTAGATATAAATATTGGACATACATGTCAAGAAGATAAGCTATGCAAAACTATATGAACTGACTAGCTTGTACAGTTCGCCCAACGCAGTGAACGTTTTTTTTATACAAAATTGTGTTCTGCGCAGACAAACGGCTAACTTCACGAATGCCTAGATCCGTTGGGCGAACTGTACCCGCGACTTCGTCAGAAATACGTGGTGAGGTTATAGACTATCCCTACGGGGGGCCCGTACCCAAAATCACGTGTATTTTTTTGAGTACTAAGTACTTTCTTAAAAAAATCAGAATGTTTTCTGGTATAATTTAATTCTGGGAAATAAAGCACCGTGATAAAAATGTCCAGACAGACATTGAGGTTGCTGTAGAGGTTTCTGGTCTGACTGGCATAAAAATAATAAAGAAAAGTCGCGCGTTCAAAGAAATAAATAATACACGTGATATCCCCCCACACCACACCCTGGTGATATTTGGTGATTTTTTCCAAACCCCCCCTTTGGAGCCTCACGTGATTAATGGACGACCCCATACCAATTAAGCTATGAGGCAATTTAGTTGGACTACTTAAAGCAAGTTTTCGATCAGTGTGTGTTACCAGTGATGACATATAGAACTGAAACGTGGTCTCTCACTATGGGCCTCATAAGAAGGCAGGTCCAGGTCGCTCAACGAGCTATGGAAAGGGCTATGCTTGGTGTCTCTCTACGAGATCGAATCAGAAATGAAGAAATCCGTAGACGCACTAAAGTCACATAGCCCACAAGATTAGCAAGTTGAAGTGGCAGTGGGCGATGGAAAGACTATCTGTTAAAACTTGCTGGGAGCCGTTGGGTGCAGGCTGCACAAGATCGATCGCTGTGGAAATCGATGGGGGAGGCCTATGTTCAACAGTGGACACTAGATGGCTGACATGATGATGATGACTCAAAGGACTTACCTGGCGATAACACAGTGATGGCAGCTTGAACCGCGTTCCTAACCAAATTATCGAGAGCAAACATCCAATGCGGTTTAATACTATGCATACGTAGAACCACATTAACTGCCTCTTGGAACATGTATATAGCAGAATGCAGTTCGTTTATAGCATTGGCATCGAAATCTAGCTCTTCTTTCAGTGTGGTGATGGCTTGTTCGATTATACTGCGGTTTTGATCCATAATGTAGCCTTTTAGCGCGCATCGGAGGGTTTCTAGATGATTCTGCAATGTTTTGAGAGAATTAAGCATTAGTTTTCTACATAATAATAAATATATAACAATACGCCTACCCCTTTGGGAAAGAGGCGTGATTTTATGTATATACGTATGTATAATAACAATATTTGATCTCTGCCTACCCCTAGTAGAAAGAGGCGTATTTCTAGTTCCCAACTACCCCACTAGTAGGGAGGTTAGTGGGGTCGTTGGGAATATATCATTTATTCATTTCTAGTAAGGGTAGGATTTTCATAAAATTTTTTTTCAAAGTCGTAATGAAGTTTTGTAAGTATGAAAATCGAGAATTGAATATGTAGATAGTTTCCTTTATTGGGAAAAAGATATTAGATCAATGTTGTGCCCGAATTATTTCCATTATTTTCTCTGTGATAATGAAAGATGTCATTGTTTGGTTTCTTACTTTGCAATTTGGGATAATGATAGATAATCAATTGATGGAATACATACTTAATCAATAATTTAATTGGCTACTTAGTAAAAATTATTAAAATATTTTACCATAGTCAATACAGTGTTGCCAAAGTCCTGTTGAACGCTAAGCATCCATTTTGAGCAGATCTTCTCGCTGTCTTGCTCTAACACACGTGAAAGAGTGAGACGGCGCTGTGAATCTTTCTTCAGTAAGTAAAAACCATCAGATTCTATGTCGATGGACGAACGCGGCACGCTTGTCATATCCACCTGTAAAAAAACTTCGGCATTTACATCTTTACATTATACTGAGTTAAAGAATGCTTACACGAAGATGTTTTTCAAAAATTGATGCTAAAGGTAACACTATTTACGCACCTATTTAAATCAATATTTCAACATTTAAAAGCTATTCAGCCGGTAGCACCCACTGTTGGGTATAGGCCTCTTCTCTTTCACGCCACTCCTGGCGGTCTTGTGGGGGCGACATTGTGGGGGCGGTGGGAGAACAGTGGATCCGGCTGGCACAAGACCGCCAGGAGTGGCATGAAAGAGAAGAGGCCTATACCCAACAGTGGGTGCTACCGGCTGAATAGATAGATAGATATTTAAAGCCATGCGTTTCATAACAACTTCGAGGTAAAGTCTTAATTTTGTACTGTTATTATGACATTGTCTACTCTAATCTTTTTATGTAACACCGATAGGCCTAAACTTCTATTAAACTGGACGATTACGGGGTGGGTTGCAAGTCTTTTTATAAAACACTGATAGGCTTATACATCTATTAAACTTGGCGAATAAAGGGTGTGTTTCAAGACTGACGTAAATACACTGATAGTGATAGGCTTATATTTCTAAACTGGGCCAATACCTGGTGGGTTTAAAGTCTTAATAAAAAACCTACCTCTGGTGAAAGTAGACCGCCCGACGAACTCCGTCTATTCAACAAAGTGTCACCAGCATCCATTTCATCAGTGGACGGCGTATTAGGCATTGTGCTAAAACATATTCACCTTAACTATCATATAATTATATACAGTTTAAACGAATAAAGCGTTTCAGTAAGCAGCGTTATGAACTTGAGCGATACACGAAAAGTAGTACAAAGTGATTTTGATGAGCCCTTTCAAAAGCTTTTCTTCCTTCTGTGCACAATGTACGTAGAAGTACGGATGTGTACGTAGATTGTGTACGTAAAACTACGAGCGTGTACGTAATTTAAATGAAGATAATGAAGACTAAAAGCAGGTGTTTTTGTGCATGACATGCCAGCATTGTGCAAGGTGATATGTCCTTCATAGAATGCTATATTTTTAAGATTCAAATGATGGTAACTTTTTTATACGAATCAAAGATTCTTTATTTTAGCATTTATTTGTGTTTTGTTTAATCGATATATTCCCAACGACCCCACTAACCTTCAGTGGAGCAGTTGGGAATAAAAAGTCTCAACGTTGCATACTAACATAATTCTTCGTAAGTACGTTATTTAATTTGACATGGTTCATGAAATGATTCGATACATGGAAACTCTATTTGAGATTTTCTCTCTGTAAATACAATAAAATGTGTCAAGTGTACGCAAGGAGCCTTTGCGCGCTTATAATACTTTCCAAACTTGTTCGATATAGTATACATGAAAGAAAATAATAAAATAGTAATAGAATTCTATGAAATTCCAACAAATTGCGTACAATATTAATGTTTACCTGCTATTTGAATAATCCGGCGGGTATATCAGTATCGGTGATAGCATCGAAGACGCGGTCCGTGTGATGGTCGGGTTAGATCGCACTGTCTTCACCCTTGACGGAAAAACAACGCTTAGGTGCAAAGCAAACGACATGTTATTACGACTGTTATGTGTTCGCTTGTAGTGAAATTGTGACAGCATTCAGTGATTTTGTGAATGGTTTTGCTGGTGGTTAAGTATAACAGACGTTTTTTTTTTTTTTCATTTTTAGCGTCATACGAGTATACTAAAGCTCATTGTAAAGCTTACTTATATTACTTAGAAGATAATCTTGATAATAATATCGAGGTAAGTTGAGATTTTGTAGTTCATTCGTGTTTTCGGTCGAATTCAAACAAAAACGGATTTTTTGAGTAAACCTTTGGAAGACTATTGGAATGACGTCTTGGTTGGGAGTTTCCGAGGTTAGGTTAGGTTTATGCTATGTTTTTAATCTCAACTCAGGAGGATTCTCCCATTTTGCGTTGCACTAATTGTTTTGTAATTTAATGGATCTAGTTTTACTAGCTTAAGAAATCATTTGTATTTTCTAAAAAAAAAGATACCTATTCCATTTACTTAATTATGCAATGGGTTGAAGAGAGCCCCATTTTAGTCTGATGTCATTAGAATTATGTTAAACACAACTAACAGAAAAATCTTTGTGAAAATCGAAACTATATCAAAATAATGGATTCATGTAAGTGATTGTATGTATTGTATGTATATATGAACTGGATCTAATGGATACAAATTAAATGAACGAGACTAAAAATTCTCCCTACTATAAATAAGATGAAAGAAATTGTGTATTTTGGAACGACTTATTTTGCGCAAAACGCAACGATAGGCGCCATCTAATTTGACGTATGGCGCCATCACGTATAAACATTAGTCAACTCCATTCCAAACTTACAATACTGTTACTGATTACTGAAGACAATTTCACTACAAAACAATATTTTAACACAAACAAAAATCCCTAATGTAAGTACATGTCAACATGTAATGACTTTTATAAAACCTGCAACATCGATAGATGGTTGAAAGGGTTGGATGTTATGCCAATTGATTTCATGTAAAACTCAAAAACCATGTTACTTTGGTAGCTTTTTTCGAAACAAGCGAACATCAGCTATCTCACTTTATCACAAATAAAATGACAGAGATAGACATAGCTGAAGTTTGTTTTACCGGTTATGGCTGTTTGTCCATCAAAGCAGATTTTTAGAGCACTTATTATCAGAGGTGAAATCTACAATTTTTATCTTAAGCCATGAAGAAGAATTGCACAATTATTGTATATCTCTGTCGCTCACAAACAATTAGGAATAGTATCGCACAATCACACGATTGTGCGAAAGTGATGGCAATACTTTATTTGAACGAGAGCAACCGAGACAAGAAATGCAATGTACGAAATTCTTCCTCCACTCTGCTTTAGAATCGATATTACATTCCAATGGACAAGGAGCCAAAATACATATTCTAAGCTTCCTTTCACCGAATCATTTTAATGGTATGTATGATAAACACATCACACAACGCACTCTAATAATTAAAATGCCATGCGTAAAGGTTCGGAAAAAGAAAATTGTAGTTCTAGTCCATGCTTTCAACTAAGAAAAGCAATTATTGTGCTTCTAGAGTTCTTTGATTGAGACAATCCTTTAGTAACGAGAGATGTATTTTTATCCGGTAGAATTTAAAACAATGTTAATATAATCTGAAGACTCTGAAGGGAAAACCCCAACAATTAAAAAAAAAAATAATGCTGAACTTTTCACACAGAATCGTCTAGCCCCAAAGTAAGCAGAGCTTGTGTTATGGGTACTAGAATGACTGATAAACTACTTATATACTTTTTGTTTGTAAATACATACATAATATACATAGAAACACCCAGACTCGAGACAAATATCTGTAGGTCATACAAACATTTGTCCCGCGGCGGGGATCGAACCCGCAACCTTCTGCGTCTCAGGCGGACCTTCGCCCACTGCGCCACAGAGGTCGTCAAACTAATTATAGGTCTTCCCTTCGATCTGTCAATACTTTTTTGCAATTTCTAAACTTATATTAGCAGTAGAATTGATCATGATTTCATCGTAGCGCGTCCGTGCTTCGGAGGGCACGTTTAATTGTCGGTCCCGGCTTCTTAAGTCGTTAAGCCATGACGGAGGCCTTAAGGCGGCCTATAAACTCCGTCACCAGAGTTGGCCACTGACTCATACGAAGTTACTTTACTAGTAGAATGGAGCGTACATTATTTTATCAGCATCATCAATTCCACTCGATATCACCCACTGTTAGAAAAACAGGAACAAGACTATTTCTCCATTCAAGATTCGTGTAATACTTAGTAGGCACATTCAGATAGTTTTCCAGCCCCCTTAAAATGGCGATTTTCTAGGTACCGGAGAATAGATAAAAATGACAGTAATGACATTAGTGTGGATAAAACGGGTAGAATCACTCTTAAGCATTACTGTCATTTTTACCTATTCTTCGGTAGCTAGACAATCGGCATGGTACGGGGGAAGGTATAATGCGCACAATCGTTCTTTAACTCTCTGAAGTAGCTGCGCATAGCCCATTTTTGATGACGCCTAAAATCGTGCTATCTCGCTTACTCTACCAAACCTGCGCAATGGTCTATCGCACCTAACTTCAGAGAGCTAAAGATCCGTTGTGCTTATATTATATGCTATAGCATGCTATCTGCCACTTTTTTTCTACAAAATTAAGTTTGTACTTCTATTCGACTGAAACAAATATTGAAGAGTAGCTTTATTTTTGGTACTATCTATTGATAATACCCTATTAAAGTTCTTTTCACATAGGAATGGTTCCGTGACAAGGATCTTTTATGTAAATTTCTGAAATTTTAAAAAAGGAAATAGACAAAATCCTTTTTTTTTAAGTTGTTTTAAAATATTGTATTATTATCACTAGATTTCATTTATTTGAAAAAATTATAAATAAATTCAAATTTTTATAAAACAATATACAGGGTGTAAAAAGACTGCTACCGAAAACTGAGGGATTGCAATCAGACCATGATTCTGAACATATTTATCGAAAAAAAAACTCAAAAAATTTTTTGACTTAGCTACGTCATTTTATTTTATTTTCTAGTTTTTTGCTACTAGTGCAACATAATAAGACCATACCTACCTAATCATTTCATTTATAAAAGAAAAAAACAATTAAAACTCAAAATCCAGCAATCTACGTATAAAAACGCGCATACGCAAACAGTGATCTTCAAGCGCTGTTTTCTCCGGATATAATGAT
The DNA here is from genome assembly GCA_951394285.1 of Epirrhoe tristata. Classification (NCBI taxonomy): domain Eukaryota; kingdom Metazoa; phylum Arthropoda; class Insecta; order Lepidoptera; family Geometridae; genus Epirrhoe; species Epirrhoe tristata. Next base: position 7,527,689 of record OX596145.1, read on the forward strand.
TTTTTCGAGAAATCCTTTTGGATTTGGTTGTGTTTTGGGATGCTGTACCTACCCCTTTCGGCTTCGGTAGACGTCTTTTTACACCCTGTATAAATTTCAAATAATTATAAATTTAAATTTTATTGGAACGAAGTTTCTTTTTGGACGGTATCGAAGAAAAAAAAGTTTTAGGCAGTAAAAACATTTTTGTTCCATTTTACCGTCACGACACATGTGATGTCAAATCGTCACAGTGCGAAATGCGCAGCCGCGACACAGTCCATAGATTGTTACATTGTTTGTACGGAAGAGCGTTTCTAGGATACCTAATTGACAATTAATGTATTATATTTACATTTGCCCATTGTAAAATTTGTTTATTTTTATATATTCTCTGTATAAGGTTCTTGTGTACAATAAAGCGTTAATCTATCTATCTATATTCCCAGTATAGAAAAGTACTCTTTGCTTCGTTCCAACCGAGTGTTCCACGACACTCACGTACTTTTTATTTTTAAAGGCATTGTCTCAACCAAAGAACACACAATATTCTTTACTCACTCAATCTCTGGGCTACTAGGAAGAGCGCCGGGCATGCTTGGCTCCGATATTTTCTTGTGAGCCAACGGTCTAGCTTTGTCAGCGGGTACCGATATACTGCGGCTGTAGTCCATACTACCGCCTAGGCGACTTGTTGGTTTCTTCTTCCTGTAAAAGTTAATAAATATTAGTTAAAACCTTTCTTCTTCTTCGTCTTCCTGCCCTTATCCCACGTGGGGTCGGCACAACATGTTTCTCTCTTCCATTTCCCTCTATCACCCGTCATATCAGAACTCACTCCTTTCACAAACATATCCGCATTCACACAGTCCATCTATCTTTACTTAGGCCTACCCCTACCGGTATATCCATCCACATTCATACTCATCACTCGTCGTGTTATATGACTCTCATCCCTCCTCATGACATGCCCATACCACGCCAACCTTCCACTTCTCAATTTGTCAGTCACTGGCGCTAATTTCAAACTTCCCCTGATGTACTCATTCCTTATCTTATCCATTCTAGTTACTCCACACATCCATCTCAGCATTCTCATCTCTGTCGAATGCACTCTTCTTTCATCCGTCACTTTGTTTCCCCAACACTCTGATCTATACAATTAATTTTAAATTTAGATTAGTTAAAAACTGTAAAAGACCGAATTAGTTTTGCAGAATTAGAGCGGTTTCGCATTAAAATGAATTGAATTAAACCAGTGTAAATACGGTTTGAAGTAGAATTAATTATAATGGTAGTTTACGCACAAGATACGGCTTCATTACTATTAGATTTGGCGGATCCTTATTTTCACGGATACGGACACGGATCGGACGTAGAACGGCAGATTTTTACGCAGTAGTAATCCTGTAGTGTTTTTTTTAAGATAAAAGAATTCGAAAGAGAACTTTAGTTCTCTCTCCATTTCTATAAATATGTAATAAGTCATTATTTGGTATGGTGTGAGTAGATACATTTAATGTGCGCTAAACGATTAATCGGCGATAAATCGTTTTAGCGCCTACTATTAATACATTTTTTCTTACAACTTCAAATGCAGTTAGTAAACTGTCGAAAATTCGGCTCTCATCAACACTGAGGGAAAAATCTAAACGATTATAGTTATGGTACAAAGTTAGTAGGAGTCATAGGCTCGATTGCTATAAAAGAACTGCATTTAAAACATAAAAAAAGTATTTGTATTTCCAAGTTTTTATTTTTATTTTTGATGCTCTATTTGATAACAAACAAATACTTCAAAGTAACTATACTCATATTGACTCATTGTCATCATATTTTTTTTTTTTTGTGAATGTTTTTTAGCTACCTAAATATAATTTGTGTGTGTGGTTTTATATGGATCCTCTGTGTCTGAAATAAACGATTTATTGTTGGAACACTTAAAAATCCTACATTTCAGTCAGTAGTACCCAAGGCTTTTACCGCCATCTATGAGCATATCTCCACTTTTTAGGGCCTTAGACCTTAGGGCTATTTTGCCTTCCGAATGTACGCTAGATGTCACTGTCGTAGAGTACAATAGAGGAAAGCAATTATAGCCCGTAGATATCAGCCCATAACGTGTCACGATTCGGTGGAGGACACGGCTTATCTGTACTAGTATACAGGGTGTAAAAAGACAACTACCAAAAACTGAGGGGTTGCAATCAGACCATGATTCTAAACTCATTTAGCGAAAAAATAATGCAATAATTTTTTTTTACTTAGCTTAGTCATTTTATGTTATTTTCAGTTATTTACTACTAGTATAACATAATAAGACCATACCTACCTAATTATTTAATTTTTAAAAGAAATAAACAATTTAAACTCAAAATCCAGCAATCTACGTAAAAAAACGCGGCAAGTACATAAGCAAACTGTAATCTTCAAACGCTGTTTTCTCCGGATGTAATGATTTTTAAGGAAAATCCTTTTGGATTTGGTTGTGTTGGGATGCTGTACCTACCCCTTCGGTAGACGTCTTTTTACACCCTGTATACAAGTAGTAGTAATTTGTGGTAGTACTTACTCGCATAAAAAGGGATCTTCCAATAACTCGGCTGCGGTCGCACGATGTTCCGGTTCCGGTATAAAGCATCGAAGTATAAAGCTTTTGGCTCTTTGAGATAACTCGCTTGGAATCTCAGGGTGTATCTTGTAGTATCCAACCTACAAATTCAAATGAAAATCAACTTTGTATTGTAAGGAATAAGGTACAGAATAAGTTAAGAATTAATACGGAAAGTTCTGTAGAGAAGTGGTATTGAATCTCTCGACTTCTCTATGAGACATCTTCAAAGGCTCTTTAAATCAACATCAACTCTTTGGTAAAAACTGTTGTACAGATTTGTAATTATAATGAATCTTTAGTACATTCTAAAAGTATATTTATGGTGTATGAAATAGGGTATAGGTTACCTTGAATACAGCAGCTTGCGGTGAACCCAATTCTATAAAGGGAGGGTTTCCTGTAGCCATTTCTACAACGGTGCATCCCAAGGACCAAATATCCGCCTAAAAAATATTAGAATGGTCAAGATTAGGAAGAAAAAATTGTTACTATAACTATACAGGGTGTAGTAAAATATTACCACATTAAGGGCAGCTACCTTTTGTAGAATGTTTTGTTCTTAGGAAACAAAAGGTTATTTTGAGAAGAAGAAAAAGAAAAAAATACGGCTTTTCTAGATTAAAAAAATTACAGTTCACATTATAATACGTATAAATTAAGTAGGATATTTTCACGTAACGTGAAAATTTAATTTATTTCTCTACTAGCTACTGCGCGCGGCTTCAGCCGCGTGGTACCAACATTTTAAATAGCCTATATGCTATTCCAGGTTACTATCTACGCCTATTCTAAGTTTCATCCAAATCAGTTCACTGGTTTAGGCGTGATTGAAACACAAACATCCAAACATTCAAATATCCAAACATCTAAAAAAACTCACAAACTTTCAGCTTTATTATATTAGTGGGATAGTGGGATTACCTATTACTTAAGCTACGCTACACAGCATACAAATTATATATACTTAAGTATTTCTCTGTAAGCGAATTGTAAAATTCTTTTGAGAAATAAACATCTTAACCGTAAACAATATTAGTAAAGTACAATAGCATACACACATACATAAAATCACGCCTCTTTCCCGAAGGGATAGGCCCACGGATCTCCACTTGCTACGATCCTGACACACAACTTTTGCCTCATTCACTCTCATTACATTCTTCATACATGCTCGCCGGTTTAGGGTACTTTTGACGTGGCCCTTCTCCAAAATGTCGCCAATTTGATCCAAGAAGGTTCGCCTAGGCCTTCCCCTTCCAGCTGTCCCATACACACTCGCCTCATACACTTGCTTTATCAAACTACTGTCAAAATCCTCTCTACATGCCCAAACCATCTTAACATACCTTTCTCGATCCTCAACACTACATCTTCTTTCATTAAAGTACAATAGAATAATACTAACCGGCGCGCCATATCCCCTTTGTCCTTTATCAATAACCTCAGGAGCCATATACTGTAATGTACCAGCAAACGTTTCAGTAGATGGACATAGCCCGGCCAATCGTTTCGATGTACCGAAATCTGATATTTTGACCACTCCGCTGTATGTGTTTACTAACACGTTATCGCCTTTTATATCTCTGTGTACGATTTTCTGATCGTGAAGGTATTTTAGACCTGCAAATAAATCATTATTATTATATGTTTTCGATTGCTGATCGCTCATTGGTGTTATTGCTCAAGTGGTTATGTAAAAACAAGGAAATTTCAAACGTACTACGTACAGTAGGCACAACCAATCTTTAGCTCTCTGAAGTAGCTGCGCAGAACCCAATTTTGATGACACCTAAAAGACGAAGACAGCGTTTAGTATAGCTGCCTCGCTCACTCGCTTAGTTTGTTGCATACTCGCGCAAACCTGCGCAATCATTTAGTGCACCTAACTTCAGAGAGCTAAAGATCGTTTGTGCGTACTGTATGTGTCATGAGATAGTATACTAAATTACTAACGAAAATTTAGCGATTATTGTGTAAGTTCGTGTTGTGTGATTTTTATTATCGCAGTTACATATTAACCCCGTGTAACTTACCTTCTAAAATCTGTTTGGTGTAATAAGCAATGGTAGCTTCGTTTTCCTTCAGCGGTCCCCATTTAGATCTCAGTAAAGCGGAAAGCGAACCTCCAGGCACTTGCTCCATGAATATCTTGAAGTAGTTATCCTCTGATATTGAGCCGAGGTACTGAAAACAAATGTAAAATTCTTGATCAGTGTGTAAATGTCGGTTAAGCCATAGAGACGGGTAAAAAACTCCGTCACAAGAGTTGGCATACATAACACGACAGTGACGAACTCTGTGGCGCAGTGGGTGAAAGCCTGCTTGGGATGCAGAAGGTTGCGGGTTCGATCCCCGCCGAGGGATAAATGTTTGTATGATCTGCAAATATTTATCTCGGGTCTGGGTGTTCTTATGTATAATATGTATGTATTTACAAACAAAAAGTATATAAGCAGTATATCAGTTATCTGGTTCCCATAGTACAAGCTATGCTTAGATTGGGGGAATTCCACCTACCCCCAAACCTTTAACAAGTATCACTAACATCCGTACTTAGATTCGTTACTTATAGTAAAAAGGAAATAAATAAAATCATTTTTTTATATTGTATCTTTTAGTATTATCACTAGGTTTTATTTATTTCAGAATTTTTCATAGTTGTAAAGCGTGAAACGTAAAAGTTCTGTGTCCGGGACACGTTCCTACGTGAAAAATACTATGAGGAATGGATTTAAGTAGCCGTTAGCGTCTGCGCAAATAAGTTAAAAGTCCCCACATAGAATATGATAGTACCAAAACTTAGGCCTTTACATCTATATTAGATGATTTATACAGCGTCAGGAGGCAATCCATGCCTACACTTAACGGGAAGCTGTAGTGCCTGGAACATTGTTTGAGATGGAATAGGCTTGCCCAGCACCAAAACCATCCTCTCAGCTTAATCAGCCGCCCACAGGAAAGACGACGTCAATACGTGTGAAGCTGACTAAGCTGCGGGTTTCCTCACGATGTTTTCCTTCGAGAAGAGCTCGTATTACAGCGCAAATAAATTTTACGAAACGAAAAATCCATTGATGCAGGGCCGGGATTCGAACCTACGACCTTCGGATTGATAGACGAGGCACAACCCCATTCGACCAACACGGCTCCTGATAGTACCAACCTGCACAATATTCCTGTGCCTTAGCTGAGAATGCAGTAATATTTCTTCATGCAAAGGCTGGACATCGCCAAGATTCCTTTCCGGTATCTCTTTGACCGCGATACGAACTTGTGTATTGAGATCCCTCGCAGCATAGACAACTCCATATGTGCCTTTACCGAGTATCACGCGTTTGTTGCAATCGTCCAACTCGTATTCGAACTGGAAATATTAATTTTAGTAAGAGAATATGAGACGGGACGGATTCTGACAAAAGAATTACGTTTTAAAAATAAGTTAAAGTATGTAATAACAAAGTTACTTTGAATTGTTTTATTACTAGCTACTGCGCGCGGCTTCACCCGCGTGGTACCAACATTGTGAATAGCCTATATGCTATTCCAGGTCTATCTACGCCTATTCCAAGTTTCATCAAACGTTCACTAGTTTCTGCGTGATTGAAACACAGACATACAAATATCCAAACATCTAAACAAATATATTAGTGGGATTAACATACCTTCAGCTGATCGTGCATAACACTAGTATCAAGGTCAGTGACCTTCTCATGGTCTGCCGTGAGTTCCCCCAATAGATCGTGAAAGCGTTGTCGACACGCTTCCGATGGAAGGAATATTTGGAAGTCATCGGAATTTTCACTCACGTACAGAAATAGGCAGCGCTCGTCGCGTTTGTACAAACTGAAAATTTTAAAAGTCACATTTAAGGACCAGTTTGATCACTTAAAATCGTCTTAAAAGCTAGGTGAATATACAACAACAACAACAGGTTCACGACTGTATCCCCAAGGTGCGATAGACATTCTCTCAGATCTTTTTATGTTACTTTAACACGTGCTCTAAACGGTGAAGAGAAACATCGTGAGGAAACCAGTTAGTGTTCTTATAGGCTGCGATGGGCTTGCAACCTGTCACGTATGGAATACTAACTTCTGCAAGATGTGGGCATGTATCAAATATTATGTGTTTGGACATTCCTCTGACTACCCCCCTAAGACATCTTCAAAGGTGTATATAGAATGATGAAAAACTACATTTATTTTGACCAAATTGTTAACTGTATCTACAACGCACGGTAGAAATTCTGTGCCCAGCAGGGCTAATGCGCGCGACGTGAAATTGTCACGGCGTGACATGATAAAATTTGTCATGTCTGATTTTCTATCGTTTTGCTCTAATGTGACCGCCCATGACAGAGACTATTTCGTCGTCGATATAGCTATTTCGTAAACGAAGAACGGTATTGCCATGTGAAAAGTCTGCCACAATCTAATGTTTGTGGCAGACATTTTCACATAGCAACACCAGCCTTAAAAATGTCATCAAAATTAAAATTGTCAAAGTCAACTCGTCGTTTGTCACGCTAGACAGCAACAGATAGGGAATTTGACGAATTTGTCACAATTTGTTTTGTTTTTGTGTGCATGTAATTTTGTACAAAAAGGTTTCCTTTTAATGTTGAATGCTTATCTAATAGTAAAATATGGGTATAGGTCGGGAATTCGGTAAGCAGGAAATAAGGGGGGATGGGGGAGGGGGAGGGGAGGGAGAGGTACGCCCTCCCCCCTGGTACCTCTTTTAGCTCGCGGAGATGCACCGTTCTTTAGAAAAATGACTTAATAAAACCTAACCTCAAGCAAACAAAATGGTATAAAAATCATACTCGGAAAGTACCTACCTATGTAATAAAGGTAAGGTACAACAGGAGCAAGTCGGTTCTAGCACTCGCCGGCCGCTACCGCGGCACGCTTCGCTCGGCTCGTGCGTGGTTTTTCACTACACACCTAACCGCTCGTCGCTTCGCTTCTCGCAACCTATGCTATAGGTCTGTTAGCCTACTAGTAGGTAATACAAGAAGCACATTCGCGAAATTCAAAGAAAAACAGAATAGCGCCAATAATGACACTGACAGACAACTTTTTACGTTCCGTTTGCATCGATTTTGCACAAAATTCTATACCACAGACAATACTTTAGACAGATTGTGTTACGTTTCGCTTGTAATCTGATGTGAAGTTAAAATTTTTATGATTTTTATACCATTTTGTTTGCTTGAGGTTAGGTTTTATTAAGTCATTTTTCTAAAGAATGGTGCATCTCCGCGCGCTAAAAGAGGTACCAGGGGGGAGGGCGTACCTCTCCCTCCCACCCCCTCCCCCATCCCCCCTTATTTCCTGCTTACCGAATTCCCGACCTATACCTAGTTTATTGTTTACTAGCTGCGCTCCTCGGTCTCTCGAGTATACTTCACTTTTTCGGGACAAGAAGTAAGGTAGACTATGTTCTAAGCCAGTCTACAATCTGTCTCCGTAAATATCATCCAAATCAATACTTTAGTTTTTGCACGAAAAAGTAACTAGGTACCTAACATCCATCCTCGAAAACTCGCATTTAAAAATTACTAGTAGACTAGTATTTAAATTAGGGTCATGCATTTGAGGTGTGGTAGGAATTAGTGGAAGAAGTCTTGTTCTGCCTAAGCATGGGATAAGGGTAGGGAAATGATGATTATTAGGATTGAACGGAAGAAGACATGTTGTGCTAACCCAACTTAGCATGGGATAAGGGCTAGGGAATAATGTTAGTAGGATAGATGCTGCAGGCAGAAGCTAGTAGACTTGTAGTTAGAAAATAAATATTCAACATTTTATTTTTGCCACAATATACATGAAACACAAACCAGCAATAAAAGTAAATAAGTAGGTACATTTATTTACAGAAATTAGGCTACTACATAGGTACATATTCAGAAAAAATTACAAAGAATCAGTTTTGCCTATATATGTATTAGTTTTGTCACACTTCGGGCACTCAATCTTAGTAAAACACCATCCTTTTAGTGATCCTCCAAGTGACGCCGGAACTCAGATTCCGATACTTCTAGAGGATGCACATCATCTCTAATGCGTTTCCACTGAATTATGCGTTCTTCATATGAAGGATAAACGTAATACTTGTTAATTGTTGCTAAGCTTGGTAAGATTCCGCCATTTTTTGGTTGTCACGTCATCTCGTCCACAAATAACCTCGACGATAAAATATTCGCGCTTTTTCATAGTCATGTGTCAAATTGAGCTGCGTCACATTAGCCTCTGTCGACAAACGCCCATATCAAAACCCGCAGATAATATAAAATAGGCACTATTTCACAATTTGACATAACGACATGAAATAAAGGGCTGCTCACATTAGAGCATGACGAAAGACACAGATAGGACTATTTTTAACGAAAAAACGCGACGAGAGACTTAAGTCACGCCACGCACATTAGCCCTACTGGAAAGCAGGTAGTGGGAGATAAAGGGAGAATTTGCCCAGCAGTGAGGGGTTAAATTTAATTTCATGCAAATCAAAAGATTATCTGAAGGCAGTCAGAAATAAATTTAAAACCCATAGCTTTATAACACCATGATATTTTCACAAGTAAACACAACTATGAACTAAGATTCAAAGCCTAAACACTCCTACAAACTTCTTCAGTCCAACATGATAAGAAACACACCGTAAGATTCAAAGCGAACTTACCTATAACTCCTTATCATGTCAGAAGTGAACAACCATCGGTGCACCTGCCTACACTTGCCCATAATAGCTTCTAGACAAAGGTTGAGTATCTCTACCGATTTCTCTTCCGCGCCCATATTGACGTTTACATACGACGGCATGTATACTTTTGCAGTCTCCAAAATTATCACCTGAAATGCAAAGGTATAGAGTAGTTGACGACCTCTGTGGCGCAGTGGGCGAAGGTCCGCCTACGATGCAGAAGGTTGCGGGTTCGGTCCCCGCCGCGGGACAAATGTTTGTATGACCTACAGATATTTGTCTCGGGTCTGGGTGTTTCTATGTATAATATGTATGTATTTACAAACAAAAAGTATATAAGTAGTTTATCAGTCATGTAGTACCCATAACACAAGCTCAAGCTTACTTTGGGGCTAGATGATGCTGTGTGAAAAGTCCAGCATTATTTATTTATTTATTAGTTTTCAAAATTCTTTCAGGGCGTCTGGTCGAAGCGACGCGTGATCCGAGAGCTGGCACATTTTTGGCTCAAATTTTTGGCTTTGCCATCCAGCGTGGTAATGCCGCCGCCAGTGTTTTGGGCACGCTTCTGACTGACAGTGACCTGGATCAGTTGAGCTATCTATAGATCGTTTCTAACGACCCTTAGATAGATTGTCTAATCCTGTTGTATTTTGTAAATATATGTAAATATGTAATAGCTTAGTTACCGTAAATTAAAGAGTAGTTTGTACTTAAACACGTTTTTTTTTTTAATTTTTGCAAAAACTTACGATTTAATTTGGTAAGCTGGTACTTGGGGAAAAGTGTTCCTGCCATGTTTTTGGTAGGAAACTGTGTCGATTGAGACCAAATTGTTTTTTGACAATGTAATTTTCTAGACTGACTGTAATTTTTTTCAAAAATCCAAAAATGCAGTTATTTTTTTCTTTTAAATAAACCTATAGTTTCGAAAGAACAAAATATTCTTCTAACTACAAAAGAAAAGATAGTTGCCCTCAATGTTGTAAAATTTTGCCACACCCGGTATAATGTACTTACAGGGAATCTTATACTATTGTCACAGCTGCTCTTAGTTGCTTCAACGAAATGCTCCATCCAGAATGAAAAGATCTGCTGTTCTGGGGAAGTATCCTCACTCTTTCTAAATCTGTAAGCAAGGAAATACATACAATTGTAGTATTTTCAGTTTGGGGACTTAAGTAATCGAAAGATTGAAATAATAAAGCGCTCTTTCTCTGTCTCCTTCTTTAGACTTTATACGAGCTGCAAAAATTAAGTTTGCATGAAAGGACATCATCCATTTTGGTCCAAAATCAAACAGTGTCGGCCAAAAAAAAAGTGCTGTATTCTGATAGAACACGTCGAGCTTAGCATTTAATTAAATTTGTTAATGGCACCAAAGCTGTAGCTATAGTGCTATAAGCTTTGGTGTTTTCATTTAATGTCACATTTCTTCAACATAAATACCTATTTATCTGACATTTCATATATTTTTCGATCAAATTAATAAACCAAAACAATGAGGTACCATAATATTTTCGAAAATGTATAAAAAGACGGACTTTTAGAATTCAAATACTACATGGTGCTACAGTTTTGGAGCCATATTAACAAATGCTAAGGCCAACGTGTACTATCAGAATACAGCACTTTTTTTTTGGCCAGCACTTTTGGATTTTGGACCAAAAATGTATGAAACGTGGATGATGTCCTTTCATACATTAGTTAAAATTATAGGATTTTAAACCATACAAACCTATCAATAAGCTCTATATTCCCAATCGTAGACTTGAGGTACCAATTCGGCGGTTTCAGTTTAAACATGCATTCAGCCGCTTGGATCGCCTTCACATAATCTTGGGCAAGTACTGAGATTTCGAAGAAGGTTGCGACGTCCCAATAGTCCTTTAACGACGACAAACTGCCTTTCTTACCTATTAAATGGTTTAAAACCATTCCTGGAAGGAAGATAAGGTTATTACAACACGGGGCCTTATTGTGCAATGGACATGGGCTTCATTTTGACATTTGAAACACATTCTGGAATTGAATTGTCATTTTCCTATTATGTGATTGGTTGAGCTCTATTGGGATGACAACTGGGAATGCTTTCAAGACAATAATGCTGCTGGGTCAATAGATCTTAGGCATTCGTTATGCAATTTTGTATGAAAAAAGTACGTGTCGTGGGACCTTCGTGGAACACTCGGTTGGAACGAAGTTTCAACTATGACATTTGTCAAATAAACTATCTAGTATCCAGTGAACGCTTTTTCATACAAAATTGTGTTCTGCGCAGACAAACGGCTAACTTCACGAATGCCTAGATCCGTTAGGCGAACTGTACCAAGACTTCGCTGTCTGTCTGTCTGTCACCAGGCTGTATCTCATGAATCGTGATAGTTAGACATTGAAATTTTCACAGATGATAATTGTATTTCTGTTGCCGCTATAACAAATACTAAAAGACTTTGGTATGAGAAACATGTTTTGGGCGCGGTGGAAGATCTCGAAAGAGACATGTCTCCCACATATCTCTTTTGCCCATGAGTGGGCGAAATAGGTTAAATAAAAAAAAACATACCAATATGCTGTAATTCCTGTGAGTTTTTGAAATCATTACCAGCAATGACTAGAAGAGTCGCGAGATTTATTCCCGCATACTCGTTAGGTTGCACTTCGAAACCCTGTCTGTACCTGAAACAAACAATATTAAGTCTTATTGCAATTGAATAGAGCTTGATTTTTCATGTATTTTAAATTTAAATAAAGTAAATAAATAATGCTGGACATTTTCACACAGCATCATCTAGCCCCAAACTAAGCAAAGCTTGTGTTATGGGTACTAGATGACTGATATACTACTTATATACTTTTTGTTTGTAAATATATACATATTGTACATAGAAACACCCAGACCCGAGACAAATATCTGTAGGTCATACAAACATTTGTCCCGCGGTGGGGATCGAGCCCGCAACCTTCTGCATCGCAGGCGGACCTTCGCCCACTGCGCCACAGAGGTCGCCAATTATTATTTTTATGTATGAAGTTAACACTATTGAAATATAGTTCAAAATAAATGTTTCTTACCAATGTATAGCATTGTTCAAACTTTCCTTATCCGAGTGCTGAGATTCGACAAACTTGTCCTTATAAATACGTCCGCACAAGCAAAGCATGTCCGGGAACCTGTTTTCCTTCTTTTCCAATGCTTTGACGCACACTTTCAGAGCATTCTCCCTATCGCCTTCTTTGTTTCTCCTGAAAAAAGACAAATTATAATGTCCAGACATTTGTACAGTACTTTCAACGGATCTAAGCATTCGTGAAGCCGTTTGTCTGCGCAGTGGCGCTTTTTTATACAAAATTGAGTACAGAGAAGCGAAACAACAGTTATGTTTTTAACTAAATTTAGACTATCACAAACATAAAAAAAATCAAAAAATTACGCGTTCGCAAACGACCATCAATTTTAATTTCCGTAGAAAATATAGGAATACGTAGTGGTTGGATTGTTAAAAATTATAAATGTGAAAGGAGTTTCACAGTTGACATTAACTTAATCTTCTTTTCACTGATGTTCCTCTCCATCCAAAGGTTGCCTGGAAGAGATCGCTTCTTAGCGATTAGGTCGCTCATTGTACATTTTTATCTGGTTTTTCTTTTGTTTTTGCTTGTTTTAATTTTATTAATGGTGTGCAATAAATAATTTTCATTCATTCATTTTGGGTGTATGTTTGAAAAATATACTCTGTGCCGACCCCATCTGGCCTGCAATATGACAATGATGATTGGAACGTAAAAAAGTAATTTACCTATTCATAGCAAACGCATGCATGAACCTAATAATCGGCATATTGACATAGTTCTTCCTGTTCATGATGGTTTTCAAATCATCCACAACTTGTACAATCGCATCATAGTCTTGTATCTCCCGATAGGATATCAACATGTTGAGGATTGTATCTCCAGATAGAACCGCAGGATCGTCTAGTCTTCGACGCATAGCGTGGAGTACGTTCGCTAGATCTTGCCCACTGTATGTTTCGCGAGCTTTGCGGAGATCCGATAGGAATTTCTCTTGGAGATGTGCTCTGGAATAAAATAATTTATATGAAGTGGGATAATGTTGCTGTCATCCATACTAATATTATAAAGCTGAAAGTTAGAAGATTAGCGAGTTTATATGTCACACAGCCCAAAACGCAACGGTATAGCACGATCTAATTTGTTCTGTGTCGCCATCTATTATGTAGTAAAATGTCTATCTGTTTGTTACCTTTTCACGCCTAAGCCACTAAACAGATTAGAATGAAATATGACATGGATAAAGATTATGTCTTAAGGACGGACATAGGCTACTTTTTTTTTAAAATAATCATGGAGGGCGTGAAATAAGGGTTTAAAGTTTGTATGGGGACTTGGAGTTCCAGTAAAAGGCAACTAGATGGCGTTGCTAACCTATGGTTGAGGTCGAGATGGCGCTATTATTGCATTTTTAAAAGTTTCAGAAGATTCTTGCTGTTTGCAGTTCTATTTAGAGGTTTTCAAGAATGTTATTTTTTTGACGTAGTCGCGGGTGCCAGCTAGTATCGTTTAAAGATCAAGGAGGCTGTCCTGCATAGCTATTCATACTTCAGCGGAATGCGCGACGAAGCCGTTCCATGGAAGTCGTCCAAAACCGACGTTTCCTGCACTGGATTGGTTGCGGTCAGTTGAAAATAGGTACGGTTTCTTGAAGTATGAATCGCTATGCTGGTTTTGCCTCTTAAATGAGAAGAATTAGAAGTGTGTAAGATATATTAATAAAATACTTTTGCCCACCATTTTGTCCGGGCCGTTCTCTAAACAATAATAAAGACACAAAGTGCTGAAAGCGTTTATGATCCTTTATTTTGGTTGAATCTCTAGTTTTGATGTTGCTTCAATTAGGACAATCTTAAGTTTTCGTTTTATAGGGCAGCTTGTTATTTTTATCACAATTTTAAAGTTCACAATAAACTTGCTTACTTAGTCTGAACTTCGACATCTTGTAGTATATGCTTCAGTCTCAAAGTGAGGTGCTGTTTGGGATCAGCTGGGCTTTCTCCTTTGAACTGTCGGGCAGCTGCCGGGTTAGTAGTCACACAAGTACCAACGTCGGTCAACTTGTATGATACGAACAGGAAGTTTGGTAGGGATATCTGCAAGGAAAAATTGAAATCGATTTAGACGTTATTTGTGACCCTCAATTTAAATCAAGCCTATTCCATCTCAAACAATGTCCCAGGCACTGCAGCGTCCCGTTCAGTCTAGGCATAGATTGCCTCCTGACGCTGTATAAATCATCTAATATAGATGTAAAGGCCTAAGTTTTTTTGTGAACCTCACACTTTCATATGTGGCCTAATATTTTTTATCATCGCAAAATTTTGAAAATTGAATTGCAAAAGTAAGTACTTAACTTTAATTCACTGTACTTAGATCTTTGAAGATGTTTGAAGGGGTAGTTAGAGACACATCCAGAATCGTATCAGTCCTTGTCGTATACAAAAAAAAATAGTCCATCATCATCAATTTCCTAACCTTATCCGAACTTAGTGGGATCGCTACGCTAAACAGATTCTTTTCAACTCTATTACTTTCTTCTGACCTTTCCTACCCATGACGACATTAACCGATTCCATCATCTTTTTAGCTTATTTAAAATTACTCTTAAACAGTTTTGTTTTATGTTACTGTATTTTAAAATTGACAATGTAGTCATTTTACGATTCACAGCATCTATTAATGTGCAAAAGATACACAAAATAAATTTGTGGTTTGCAACAAACCACATTTTGATAAAATTTAATAGTAGGTAAAGGAAAATAAAGTGTATTGAAATGTCAATGAAAACAATAGCTTGAATGAATAGCGGGTACCTACAGTGTAGTATAATAAAACTATGATGTATTACTAGTTTAGTTGTCACAGTACCACATGTGTCTCGATTATATTCGTAATATTCTGGAATGAAACCAGTCAAATGCGAGGACTCACAAATGATGGGTTCCAGTAAAAATGTCAGTGACAGTCCATTATCAATATTATGAATAAGTAGATGATTGTAAATATTGGTCAAAACATTTTGGAATTCATAAAAAAAAAGTGTAAATTGTATAATACGCACAATCATTCTTTAGCTCTCTGAAGTAGCTGCGCAGTACCCGTTTTTGATGACGCCTAAAATTGTGCTATCTCGCTTACTCTCCAAACCTGCGCAATCGTCTATTGCAGCTAACTTCAGAAAGCTAAAGATCCATTGTGCTTAGTATTTAATTAAATAATTTGTTGTTATAGCTAGCGGCTATACAAAAAAATCTAAAACATAAAAGAAAGTTCTATTCAACTGTGTTTTTGATTTTCCAATATTCTATAAGAACCTTTTTATCCCAGGAACTCATATCAAATAAAAATAGGTAATTACAGTGGTCCAATCCAATTATGCAATAATGGCATTTGAATTGTCACACTATGATTGAGCATGGACAGGACAAATTGACAAATTGGTAGTAATAGCTACTGTGCGCCCCACTAGCTTATGTTAGATGAAATTGGATGACGATATAAATCTTTTGTGTCGGCAGTAGATGGTCAACGGCATAGTGAACTCAATGACATACGTGAAAAATACGCAGCATACTTCATCCACTTGACTAGGCAAGTGGATGAAGTATGCTATAGTATTTTTTGTGTAGGAAGGAAGTAGGAATGTATCCCTGACACATAGAACTTTTACGTTTCACGCCGTACAACTATGAAAAATTGTGAAATAAATGAAACCTAGTGATACTTAATACTAACCAATCAAGGAACTAAATGGAATAATATTTAAGAAAAAAAAATCTAATAGGCTACTAAAAAATTATTTTTATGATGCTGATGAATATTTGAATTTAATATTGTTTTTAGTTTTTAATTTGTAATAATGTATGTGGACCAAAATGTAATTTTTTAAATTTTATTTTAGTGTGTATAATATTTATAATGACAACCTTTTGATAAACCCGACTGAATTTATACCTAGATTAAAAATTAATAACATTTGCACGCCTGCATTCAGGTTGAATACACAATCCCGTCATAACTAGCTTAAGATCTTGACATTATTATGTACTGTATGCTGCAAATAAATGATTGACTTGATTTGATTTAAAAGATACAACTTAAAAAAAAGGATTTCCATTATATAATTTCAGAACTCAGTCCAAATTAGTTTTCAAATGTGTTTTTAAGATCTACTATAATTATGGGCAATTTATCAGTCTGCAGTTCTATAATGAACACATGTACAACAATTCCACACACATTAAAGTCATTAATTTTAATGATATTACCATTATTACTGGTCTGTAGGACAGTTAGGCCCAAGCTTTGCCTAGTTAACAAAACTTACGATAATTTATTGTATTTTATTTTATTGAATACTAGCTTATCCAACCGACCAAGGCAACAAAAATAGATTGGATTGTGGAGCTGTCTTTTTAGTCATCAACCCTGTCTATTTTTTTTTTTCTTAGAAAAACAAACAGTACATACAAAAATTCACGTTAAATATCTAATTGACCATTAAACAGTTCTATGTCTAAATAAAATACCTAATTAAATTTTAATAGCCTACGACATTTCACAGATTTATCTGGTCCCAAAGTATTAAGTACTTAGGAGAGAGTTATAATATTGTCGCCCGTATTTAGCTGTTACCACACCAATCACAACCAATAAAATTCATCATTGATTATCGAGCATCTATCAGGCAGCAAATTGATTGGTGTTAACACCCAGAAGTCATTGACTACTGGCTATTAATAGACTTAGCATAGACACTAAAAAACTAAAATAAACATTGTTGTAACAAATTTTTAGTATGAAAAATTACCTTCAATCTCAAAGTAGAGTCGGGATCAACATCATTATACAGTAATACATTTTCCTTCATATCAAAGCTCTCTCGGACACCAAGATGATACAGTAAGGAGCTCTGTTGAAGTTGCACACTCAGATCTACCAATGCAACATCAGCATTGTAGAATGTGTCGAGGACATTGGTCTCACCAAAGTCTAGCTTTTCAAACTGTAAAAAAGATTGAGGTTTGTTTATGATTAGTGAGTTCATGGAGTTTTAAGTGTGGTTTGAAAGTGAACATGGAACTAATGTGGAAGCTGTGGGAAAAAATATTGAACCGTTCAGAATTTAGCGGGAATATTTCCGCTTTGATTCACTGTAAACTTATACTTTAGCGGCCTTACTAATAAACGTGGTATAAAGTTATTCCTGAGTGTAAACTGTCAAAATGTATGGTTATTCCTATTTTATTCCGAGGAATAACTTTATACCACGTTTATTAGTAAGGCCCTTCGTGTGTTTGTTACTTATGTAGCTATTTTTAAGTATTAAGTAGGTATAGGTACCTAATTTCTAGTTTCATAAGTGGGTAGCATTCCTATTTTATGGTACAAAAATCTTATAGGAATCTGACTTCTACAAAAAAAATTCAAGGTCAGAATAATTTTTGTATGAAAACTCACGTGAATGTGATGCAGATTAGCATTCACCAGTTCAGATGCTAGTCGTACTTCTTCCAACGCTCGTTTGCGATGTGCCAGGTTTGTTGTTTGTGTGATATCCACAACACACGCGATGTCCATCCGAGGGCGCTGGTTTGAGCCCCCCGGCTGTACTGTTGCATTCGACCCATCGCTGCACACACTCTCGCAGATACTCCTCACTTCTCCAGCTAAAAAACACCAGGAATAAAACACAAGATCATATCACAACACGAACGAAAGATCAAAACAAATTCCACTCAGCCCACCTGTGTCTTCCAACGGCGCAGATGTGTTAGCATTGCCAAAAGTTATCATTTTCTCACGGCTGTTAACATTTGGACAGTTTAAACACGCATTTTCCCATCAATTTACGCAGGTTGAGTTATAAATTCCACCACCACAACAAGTAGCACGACGGGATCAGCTTGTTATTTAACGCTAGTGATGTGCTATTTTTAATTTTTCTATTCTTACAACATTTTCAACAAAAGCAACAACAACAAAGAGCTTACATTTGTATAACCTAATTCGCACGGTGTAGGTAGGTGCAGTAGTTACAACGAATCTTTGTCTATCTGAAGTTAGGTGTATATAAACGATTGCATAGATTTGCGCATGATGTACATTGCGTAGGTACCTACCTATGTAGAGAGAGTAGGCGAGATAAGATGATACAACAAACATCAAGCGAGTGAGCAAGGCAAATTATGTATGGTGCATAGCGATTCGCGTATACCTTACCTAAAACGCTGGGATAGTCAATAGGTTTTGCACGGCTTTACAGCCAACTTCAAAGGGACAAAGATTCGTTGTGACTACTAAAATAACAACAAAACGCATAAGTACAAAACTACCATAGGATTTAAAGCACTGCTAACAAGATAATATTATGTAAAGTACCTACTTTGTATAAATAAATGATTTATCAATCTATCTACTGCTGTAGGTAAGTAAATATTCCTTATTAAGATTCTGTGATCCAGTTGTACATAATGTTTCATTAGCTTTTCTCTGGTTGAGAAAAAATCAAAAGCGTTGTTCATTCAAAACGAAGTCCATCCCTAGTTGTGACCTTGAAAAATGACTAAACAGCGCCATCTCTTTTAAAATATGCATAACTTTGTTATTAAATTAATTTAATTTCCAATAGATGGCGCTATCAAACTACATTTAAAACTTTTTATAATTCTTTAATAGATAGATGGCGCTATCAAATTACTTTAAAAACTTTTTGCAATTCGTTAATAGATGGCGCTCCTTAGCATATATTGTCTTTGGTTTTTTAATAGCAAAGCTGTATTCTGTGCTTCTAGCTTAGGTCTAGAGGTAATTTTTAGGCTAGAGACTGACTGATAAATAAAACGAAATAAAATTAAAACGTGTTTTGTATTTAGATAATAAAGACAATAAGTTATCACATTTCCCTTCATGATTCTCTCATACACATTTTTACTTTCCCAAGATAATCTTGCGGCTGGCCCCGAAGTTCTGGCCGGACTGTGTAGCAAAGTTGTTGGTGCCCGCTTGAAGGCCGATAACACCTTCACCAGCACGCAGCACATCCTCACTGAACTCACGACGGTTCTCTTCAGCTGGCTTGGGTCCTAGGGTGGGGCCGCGCCATTCTGGGTGCTTGTGGGCCTGAGGGAAATAAAGTAAGGTTAGAGAAACAGGAGAAGGGCAAGAAGGAATGTATCTAGGTAGGTAGGTAGCCATCTAGAGTCACATTCACGGATTTTTCTTCTGGTCTGTGGTCACATTACAGCTTCCTACCTACTGATATGTAGAGAGACCGATATGTAGGTAGTGGTAGTAGGTAGGAAGGTTATCTAGGTAAGTACCTATCTAAACCTACCTTACCTAAAAACAACCTAAAAAACAGTTCGCCCAACGGATCTAGGCATTCGTGAAGGTAGCCGTTTGTCTGCACAGTGACCGCTTTTTCATACAAGCGCAGACAAACCTGCGCAGAACATAATTTTGTATGAAAAAGCGGTCACTGCGCAGACAAACGGCTAACTTCACGCATGCCTAGATCCGTTGGGCGAACTGTACCTACGTATTTTTTTATCCTTACCGTCCTGCCAACGGCGAATATAGTTGATGTGACGAGAGCGATGTTCTTCTGGTCCCAAAGGTCAGTGGTTTGGAACAGGTCAACATCAGGCACTCCATACTTTACACATGCTTTCTGGAATCTGAAAATGAAAACACTATGAAAAGCTACAAGCAAGTGTTGAATTTAATTTTGAGATAACAAGCCTGTCCATAAAACTGTGATAAAACTCAATGTAGACTGTAGAGCTCACTGAGCCTGTCATGGTTCTTCCATTTACTAAATAGGTACGACGTACGACCTATCTATCTCTACCGTAGGTAGTTAGTAAGTAGCTATTTATAACTTACATATACATACCTAAACATAATTTATAGGTTCACGTAAAATATTATTGAGATGTTGGCAAGATGCCCAACGGATTTGAACCACTTGAATTCTTGTGGTAGGTAGTTAGGTAGGTTCCGAACTAAAATGCAGATGCAGTAGTCTCAGTCAGCGACCTGCTATTTTTTTTTAATTTAAGAACACCTTTCAACATTTTAAAAAACCTATCATGTCAAACGGTTTTTCTCTATTGTTTTAGATCTAGAGTGCAAGATGAAACAGACCTATCCTATGAATGAGATACGAGTCGAGACGATGCCGATGTAGAGAAGAGAAAGACTTACATAAGTATGTGTGTATATACTCGTAAATGAATAAATTAAATAAATAAATGAATCCATAATAATATTAGTATCCATACTAATATTATAAATGTGAAAGTAACTCTGTCTGTCTGTCTGTTTGTTACGCTTTCACGCTCAAACCGCTGAACAGATTAAGCTGAAATTTGGCATAGTTAAAGGTTGTATCCCAGGGAAGGACATAGGCTACTTTTTATCCCGAAAAAATGAAAAAATCCCGAGTGACCGCGGGTCACACCGCGGGAGCGCAGCTAGTACACAAATAAGCGGCCAACAATTCGATTCGACCCTATTTCCATCTCACTTAGCCCCAAAGTTTAATTTGAATTTTGACTACTTAGGTACCTAGGTTTTTTTTTTACCTAGGTAGGTACTTAGTTCCGTAGGTATACCTAAGTAGTCTGCCCTTGTAAAAGTTCCACTTCTCGAGTTTTGTGCCGGATATTCAATGTGAAAGGGCCGATTGTCTGATAGTTTCAAAACTTGATGGCCATTCAAAACAAGGTGCATAGTACCGATTTGGTTTTCCTTATGTAGAGGTTTATTAAAAATCTGAAAACCCAAAATAATTGTTACGGCCATGCTAGTTTAGATATATTTTTAAGTAGGTAGGTACCTACTTATAATTTTTATAATGTTTGATGTTGTTTGATGGGCGGGTCACGTCAGACAAATGAATCCCGATAAATGAGCGAACACCATAACACCTTGGCAGCCCAATGGGACACAAGGTCGCGGTCGGCCGAGGATGCGTTGGCGGGACGATCTCGACGCCTTCGAAAGAGAATGGTGGGAGATCTCGAAGGAGAGAGATGATTGAAGGGATTTGGGGGAGTCCTTTGCCCAGCAGTAGTAGCAGGGACGAAATAGGTTAATAAAAAAAAAATGTTTGATTCTTTTCCTACTTACTTGTGTCTGTTTAACTAAAGGGTCTCTCATTTCAAGGCTTCTTTTTTTTAGTCGTAAATAAACGTTTGACCGTCATTATATGACTCAAAATGACTTTGCTTAGCGTAGCTCCTAAACTGTATTTAAAATCCATTGTAAGCCATGCCAGGTTACATGGCACGCACATGCTCACTTGCATACAAATCAGTTGATACCCATCAACGTACGGATGGAATCGTTTATTTAATTTTTATAGTGATGATATCGAGAAGTAGGTAGATAATTACTAGGGCATGTATCACTTAGTAAGCGAACCTTGTTTTCTTTACAACTTCCTAGGTTCCTATTATTTTTACATAGAACTGGATAACATAGGTAAACTTAGTTTCTATTCTAAGTAAGTACGTACATAATTGAGGGCGCCTTCAAATTAGAAGCGTGACGCGTGAGGAAGCTCTGTAGTGGAGTCACTGTGCAGCGCCTATAATTTGAAGGCGCCCGCCCGCCCGTTGTATACTAACTGGTTGATATTATCCATAAACTTATAGTCCCCGCCACTGATGTTAACTTTCGTGATGATGCCGGGCTGCAGCCTGTTCATCAGCTTGCAGAGGATGATTCCATCACGGAGTGCTAGCTCGAACGGAAGGTCAGACGGGAACCGTTCGCCAATCACCGCCTCAATCCATGCTTGAGCTTCGAGCTCCTTCTCTGGTTCTCGCTTGCCAGCGCACTGAAAATTGGACAAAGCATTTTTAGTTTATAAATAAAATAAAATAATGATGACATGAGAAAAATAACCTGCCGAATTGAGAGTCTCCTTTTCTTTGAATTCGGTTAAAAAAGTAGTTATGTTGACGGGTGGAGGAAAATGGAAAAATAATTAGGCGTGTGACCAGAACAATGATGATGGTGTCCGTTATACCTGCTGCTTAAAATGAATACTTAAATAAAATTTCATTTTTGGCAATAAAAGACTACGAGTACCTATACAATTTAATATCCAAGATTTTTATGATGGTGGTGTAGTTGTTTACAATTTTTGGAGTGTTACCTATAATAAGATAATATTATACTTAATTATGTTTCCACGACGGTAAAAAGAGCTTATTTTAGTACCGACACGTCCAATATCAACGTCTATTTACTTTTTTACGATACAACGAACGATTACTTTTGCATTAATAGGTAATTTATTAATCTTATCATTTCCTTGAAAATAATTAAAATTCTGTCATTCATGGACGAAAGTTATAATTATGTCTGACTAAAATTAAATTCAACATACGCATTAATATTCTGAACCGAAATTTCGGTTTTTTTAGTTTCGGCGGCAAATCAACCAGAATCAGTCCAAAACTATAGTGAGAGAGACTATAGAGAGCGAGTTCATCCTCCGACTCGCATCCTTAGCCATTTTTTGGGTGGCTGTGCCCACACCCACAACCTTTTTTGAGGGCTGGATCCGCGCCTTGCGAATTACAAAATGTTTGCATACCTACCTATGATCTGCAAATTATTGTCTCATGTCTAGGTGTTTTGTACAGCTATGTTACCGACTAGAAGATATGCAGAATAATTATGACCTGCTCCTACGTAAATTAAATATTTTATAAGTATTAATATCAAACTAAATGGTACAGATTCTCTTAGCACTACCTTACAAAGAAGTCCTGTAGAGTGCACTGATAAAAATTCAAGTTCACCGATAACAAGTTCAAGTGATTGTTTTTACAATGTCAAAAGGACAACTCGGTGCACGGACCTTATTACTCATTGTTGTTTAAAAAAACCTCGCATATTGTTGCCAGCGGGTATAACAACGGACGCATTGAAAAAATGTCCTGCGTATTTTCAAAATGTTTCTCATAACACTCGTGTGTTCCGCGTTATGTTACACGTTGGTTGTAAATACGAACCCAGCGTTGTTATTATTTTTATTATTCTACTCTAAAAATAATCTAGCATGTATAATAAATCATATCAACGAAGTAAAGAACTACAGTGCTGTTTGTGAAAAGAAAAATCAGACTGTGGGTGGACGGTGTGATGAAAAATGATTATGGACGGAAATTGAAAAATGATCAGTTGATAGGTGAAGAAAGAAAAATGTTCAGTGTTACAAACTTAGAATAACACTAAAAATGACAAAAGTTTAATACATATAGTTGGGTTAATGAAAATTTACGATACAATAGTACCTACATAGTGATAATATAAACGAGCAAGAAACTCAAAGGCACAAGTGGAAATAAAACCATTGATTGATTATAGTGGAATACAAAATGGAAAAAAAACCATTAAAATTGATTAAAGTGGAACTCAAAGTGGAAACGAAACCATTGATGGATCAGAGTGGAACTCAAAGTGAAAACAAAACCATTGATGGATCAGAGTGGAACTCAAAGTGGAAACAAAACCATTGATGGATTAAAGTGGAAACTAATCCCTTAATGGATTTGATTAGTGGATCAGAGTGGAATAGGGCGTTTTGAATGACCAGAATACTTGATCTGAACGAAACATGTGAAAGTCAAGGAGAGCCAGAAACATTCAGAAAATAGTTTTACTACTCTAGGTAGGTAGGTACATAATATAATTAACATTCATTTATTTCCAAGAGTTGTTATTTTTTCTATTCAACTTAGATTACCTATCTTTTTGTCGTTCATGAGCTGAAACCCTTTTTCGGTTTTTTTAAAACTTATGTTACTTACAGGTATAAGTAAATATTTATCCGAAGTGATAATTTGTCTTATGTATTAGGATTTCCAAGGTTATAACTTTCTTGCTAGATATCAAAATACTTATATATATAAGTAGGTAGTAGGTACCTAGTACTTAGTTGTAGAACTAAGTGTATGATTGGAATAAGTACTTGCTTACTGATTGTAAATAAATTATTTTACAGAAAGTAAAAAACTGATTATTAATTTATATTTCAAATTAGGATATAATAGGTACATTATTAAAAGCACTCAGTTTGCTTTTTCAAAGTTTCTTATATTATTTTATTATCTTCTTAGTCGTCTTATTTATATACAACACGGGTACTTAATATAATAAATTATGTTCATTTATGGCAATAAATTTGAAATTTAGAAGCTAAACGACGTGTTTTGAATCTAAACATTCAGATTAATTCCTAAGCTCCTTCACAGTCTGTGTTCGATAAGGTCTACAAAAACCTTTTTTGAGACTGAACTACAATAGCAATTATTGAAAATAATTTTCTACTAAGAAGTCGTTGACGGGTCTCAAAGTAAGTCAGTGTTCCCATAAAACCAATTAAATTACGTAAAACGTTGCAGCTGCTCTGGAGTTTATCCCAATATTTATAGACTGATAGGCTGACGCCATTCCCGCTATTTTTCCTTCTCGAAGCTCATTTGAAAAAATTCAAACAAACATTTGCAGTGTTTATGTAAATTTGTTCTACTCAAGTCTATTTTGGTTTTATTAGTGTTGCTTTGCTAAGTACATAAAAACTTAGGACATGTATACCTACTAGATGATTTATAATAACAGCGTCAGGAGGCAACCTATGCCTAGGTTTACTCAACGGGACGCTGTAGTGCCTGGGACATTGTTTTTGCGATGGAGCTTCCCCAGCGACCAGCACCTGAACCATCAGCCTTAAGCACAGTTCGCCCAACGGATTCGCATGGGCATTCGTGAAGTTAGCCGTTTGTCTGCGCAGAACACAATTTTGTATGAAAAAGCGTTCACTGCGCAGACAAACGGCTAACTTCACGTAAAGCTGTAAGATATTTGGGATCGAGATGGTAATAGGGCCGAGATGAGGGTCAATATAATTAGTATCTACCAACCAAATGTACCACAACTGTATCGAGCAAAAAACATATGTTCTTTTGTAACGAGGTTTCTTTTCGGACGGTATCGAGGATGGGGGCTAGAAAAAAAAAGCGTTGATTTTACCGTCACGACGCATACATAGGTCAAAACGTCACAGTGCGAAGTGCGCAGTTGCGAACCAGTTCATAGATTGTTACATTGTTTGTACGGAAGAGCGTTTCTAGGATTCGCTTGACAAATGACAAATGTCAAACGAGTGATCCACGAAGGTTCCACGACACTCACGTACTTTTTTCAATAGTTTAGGCAATTTAAGGTATTGCAAATATCTGTATCCAAAAGGAGCCTAAGATTAAGAGCCTAGAAAGCTATTCGATCATCTTTAGACCTAGTCATTAAAATAGGTAGCATGAATGAAAACCACCTACTCTTTTTGACACAACATTGACGTCATAATGAATGGAAGAAAATACTTACACAAAAATTCATTACGAGAATTTATCGCTAGTTTCCGGTCAATGCTGAAGTCGGTAGAAGATGTAAATAAAAGTGACGCTCTGTGTATTCGTAGGCATAGTTACAGTTTTCAGACACAGATAAAAGTAGCATGGCTAGATCAGTTGCTTACACGAAAAAAAAAGCCGAAACTGAAAAACAATCGCCGTACTTAGCACGGTAACAATTTTAGGTAGGTATTCTAATATCGTAACGTGAGTGTGCGTCAATGGACTCATTAGTATTCAAGTAAGTACACTCAGTTCAGTGAATTCTGATTCACATTTAGCAACAATCAAGAGAATAAGATAAATTTCATAAAAACATTATAAAATTAAAAAGAACAAATTATACGTTCACACCAACAAACAAGTTGTATGTACTTGAATTTCAAAATATTCCTAGGCACTGTCTTATTTATACCAGAAACTTGTCATAAATGTTACAAGAGATTTAAAAGTGACTAAGGTAGTGTAGCGGGAGACAGGACTTTTGGTCGCAGTTGGAGGAGGCCTTTGTCCAAAGGGGCACGCAGACGCAGTAGTATTAATTTAAGTGCTTAGAAATAGAGAACTGTTATGTTAACGTCTGAATAAAAGGCTAATTTATTTATTTATTATTTATAAGGTAGTGTTAACTTACTTTGTTTTTTCCATAATTATATGTAGTTTTTTTTTCACTGGGTAAAAATTAATTAGTTATCTTTCATACATATATTATAATGTATATCACACAGTAACATAATACCTACCTATATTACATAACCACATAGAGGAACATTATACAACTATGCACTTCACTTCCAAACTAGTTTAATCTAAGCTAGTGAACCAGCTATTCCCCCTAGCTACGTCTCTTCAACAGTTTCCGCCCGCGCTGTGTTTCATGATGGGCGGGCGGGACACACTCCTCAGTTCACTAGTTGATACCACGGCGAAAACTTGCCCCGGACCTAGTGATTTTGTGATATAAAATGGCTGTAAGATAGTTTTATTAATATGTGCTTATTTATACATAGTTATCACGCTTCTTTCTAGGGGTGGAGTAGACCACAGGTTTCCACTACGATCCTGACATCTTTCGCTTTTTTTCACTGTCATAAATTACTTACTTATTATTTTTATACAATTAAAATACCTAATAGTTTCACACTCGTACTAAAATTTAAATATCATTAATTTGATAAAACGAATTTTAAATTCATTCAGCATAGGAAACGTTCGTTTGTTTTATTTTTGTATTGTTATTAAGTATTTTGAATTAAAAAAAATCAGATACAAGGAACTCGTTAATGTTTTTTTAGGATTTAGAATTTTAAAAAATGCAATAAACCTTTCTTTCGTGCCAGATTTTTTGCATTCGTTTAGACGAGTTTACATTCGTATAACTTTGTAGAGTAAATTAAAAACTCATGTTTTAAATTTTGTATGAAACCACTTTCATAGCATTCACGATTTTTATCCTATAGACAAATATATATTTAATATATGGGATCATAAAGTCAGAATAGGATCCGAATTATATTTAGATGAAATCAAAAGTTCAAACGAAAATTTACGTGCTGATTAACAAACTTGTATTATAAACAAAACAAACGATTCATTTATTTATTTATTTATTTATATGAACAAAAAAGAAAAGGGCTTTGTCGCTGAGCGACTATACCGCCCAATCAGTAAATAATAATATAATCAAACGATTCATAATATTCATAAGAAACTCAAAACTAATGCGAGCTTATATAACAATAACATAAACATCATTGTTATTTAGAGCAAACAACCTCGCCAGACTTCAACGGAATGCATTCCGGTCGGAATCGGTCAGCTGTTCAAATGACAGCAACCAATCACAGTGCAGGAATTGATCCAAAACTGACGTTACTTGCACTGTGATTGGTTGCGGTCGGTTGAACAGCTGATCTATTCCGACCTGCATGCATTCCGCTGAAGTCTGAATCAAGGGCCAGGATGGAATGGAACCTGTGTATGGAATGGCAACTTCTGCAAAATATGTAATTGGACGTTCTTCTGACCCTTAGATAGGTATATATCGGGTATATACAGGGTGTAAAAAGACTGCTACCGAAAACTGAGGGGTTGCAATCAGACCATGATTCAGAACATCGTCTGATTGTCTGACAAAAAACGCAAAAATTTTTTTGACTTAGCTACGTGATTTTAATTTTATTTTCTTGTTATTTATTACAAATACAACATAATAAGACCATACCTACCTAATAATTTCATTAATAAAAGAAAACAAGAATTAAAACTCAAAATCCAGCAATCTACGGATAAAAACGCGCCCAGTACATACGCTCGACCAGCTGTGCGAGGCCGGTTTTCTCGGGTTATAATGATTTTTTCTGAAAATCCTTTTGGATTTAGTTGTGTGTTGGGATGCTGTACCTATCCCTTTCGGTACCTACCCCTTTCGGCTTCGGTAGACGTCTTTTTACACCATGTATATATAGGTATACATCTTAAACTGATATATGATCTTGAATTAAGTACTTGATCTGTGGGAATCATCTGAACCTTGGGAATCAAAAAGACAACTTTTTGATCGAAGTTTAAATCGATCATTGAAAGATTGAAAGAGAAACATTGCTGGGGTATCGAGTACGACCATTAATCTTTCTTTTGACATAATAATATGACGTCAATGCAATTCACAGCTGTTTCTGTTCGTCATTGAGTTATCCAAACGTATCAATAGATAAAATGACGCCCAGTGGTCTAAAGTCAAAAGTACCTAATTCATTAAATTAATCTAAGTACTTATTCCAAGCATGACAAATTTTGTACATGTTTATCTAACACGACTTACAAACGAACTTATACTTGCTTGCAAAGCTTTTATTCAAGAGAGATTAATGATCGAAGATTCAGTAGTTTCTAAGTGAATTTAGCTTGTGTTTAGTGCATATGCGGCTCCAGTATCTGTAGCAGTGGTAGTACGGTCAGCGATATAAGTTCATGAACATTTGATGTATTTGAATCTTCAATATCTTCGAAGTTCGTAGGGTTTTAGATAAAACTTCACCTTACATTGGATGTTTGGCCTTGCACCATTACTATTATGAAAAAAAATAGGCAATTTTCCCACATATAATGATGAAAATTAAGCTTTAAAATCTCTAATTGTTCATGAACTTCTGTCGCTTACTATACCTGCTAAGAATCTAAAAATAAAGAATTTTTTGAAGATTCTCTAACGTTCATACCTACGTCTAGATTTCATCCTTGGTTCTTGGTTCTATCCTAGATACTGATCTTATCGAACTACTTAATCTTGAATCTAGCATTAGTATAATTAATTAAACTAGCTTTAATTTCAGTCTCGCTTGCCTGGTTTTTTAGTAGGTAATGAAATTAATCTAAATAAAGCATAAATCAACAAAAAATACAAACAATAGTATACCTGCTAAGTCAAAGTCAAAAAGCATTTATTCAGTAGGACCGCTGGGATCACTTTGAAACGTCTTAAAACTAGGTGATTTTACTCCTGTTCCTTCGCGACCAATACCGTGAAGAACCAGGGCAACAAACACGGTTTAGGGCCTATCTTTTTTTAAGCACAACGGACTTTAGCTCTCTAAAGTTAGGTGCAATAGAGCAGGTTTGATAGAGTAAGCGAGATAGCACGAATTTAGGCATCATCAAAAATGGGTTCTGGGCAGCTACTTCAAGGAGCTAAAGAACGATTGTGCGTATTATACTTATGTAAAATGCATTTATCCTACCCGTTATCTACTTCTATAATACAAGCTCTGTTTACGGTTAGACGCTATGTACCCAAGCATTATAAATTGAATTGATAACTTCATATTTCCAAAAGTTTGTTAAAAATACAGAAGCATTTCTTGAACATGGGCCATAAAACAGCGCTTCCAGTGCCAACTCATTATGAGCTCCAGCATCACCGAAAATAGCTAACACAAACATGCCACGATCTGGATTTCTACAGACGTTGATGAGAGTGGAGAGACTCTAAAATACTGATGTATAAATGTTAAACTATTTCTGAGAATCTGATCATTATAGGTATAGAATAGAGCAGAATAAAATAGATGCGGATAAATGGGGTGAAAAATGTGTGTCATGCATGATCATAGTAAGTGGAAATTTGTATCTTATCTCTACAGGTGGAATTTGTATGTACAAATTGTACAATGGAGTGGACACTTCTGCTTCCTCTACTAATCAAAAAATCCTTTATTTTTGTAGTTTTTATGTTTGCATGTGCGTTCAACTATTAGCTATTTTGCAAGTATATCTATGTACTTAAAAATATCTATCGGCTGCACATTGGTAAGTAGGTATAAACGAATTTCAGAGCGTAATAACATAACATTGATGTCAAAAACGTTACATTGCCAGACATAAAGATATCTATGTTGATAAATATTTCAATTTTCCGAAGAACATTTTTACAAAGGAACAGAGATTCATTATTATCAAAAGAATGTAGGTATAGATAAAATGAATGAAAGGGTTTTATCATAAGAAAAGGAGTGTCATTGACATCACAATAGTATGATTGAATTTTAATCACATAAACAAAAATTCGACCAGACAAAATCGTAAGGAAATATTTTTTTGTCTATACAAAGATAAATACATGAAGGTAAATGAACTTAGTAAGCATTAAGAAGGTACAATATATTGTTTTTTTCAACCAGATGAGTTTCTGTTCGAGGTGGAAAAATAAAGCTACTTACAGTACGCACAACCAATCTTTAGCTCTCTGAAGTAGCTGCTCAGAACTAATTTTGGATGACTTGTATAGCTGCCTCGTTCACTCGCTTAGTTTGTTGCATCGCGCTTTCTCGCTTACTCTACCAAACCTGCGCAATCGTTTAGTGTACCTAACTTCAGAACGCTAAGGATCGGTTGTACGTACTGTACTTTTATACTAAGTAAAAAAAACTGCTGTAGATGATGATAATCATAATAAGAACAGCACGTAAGCAAAATATGTAGATGATGGAGCTTTAAATAGACACAACGTCAATCAAAACCAAAAATATACGCAAAAGTGCTCAGCAAATCAACGCCTACGAAACATCTGTTTACAGACAGTAATGTGCGTTGCTTTTATTATAACATCAATCAAACTTAGATATCAAAGTAACCGAACTACTAAAAACAGAACAAGTAAACATAAATCTACTTTAGGTTTTTTATTTTAGCTATAAGAAGACAAGCACTTTAGGAAGAATTTTTATTATCATAGCAATGACTGATTTTTGTACTTATTGAAGCACAATCACATAGTTGTTCAAAACTAGTTACAAAACAAGAAGAAGATGAAGAATAATAAATAACGCTGGAAATTTCACACAGCATCTAGCCCCAAACTAAGCAAAGCTTGTGCTATTAATATATATCAATCAAACAATACGAGAGCTCCCCTGAAGTAAAACTAATAGTATAAACGATAAGCTTTTGCTACCAAACTACATAAGGAGCAGAAGACCTCACTTTTATGACGTCCACTAAAGCCAGTACATAATATATCTGTCTCTTTCAGCCCAGGAACAAAGAACAAGAACAGGAGGTCCTGAACTGGATTGCCGAGGTGACTGGCGAACCACTTCCCGGCGGTGATTACGAAGATATTCTGAAGAACGGAGTGGTGCTATGCAAGCTTATCAACAAACTCGCTCCCGGGTCTGTGAAGAAAATCCAGGAGAGAGGAACCAACTTCCAGCTTATGGAGAATATTCAGAGGTAGACAAAATTAAACAGGATCATAACAAAATCACGACTGTATCGCCAAGGGACGGTCTACATTCAGACCAAGATTATAAAAAGTTTCGGAATGCGTGAAAAGCTTCCAACTTTTTGCATTTCGATTTTAGAAGCCAGGTAAAAATTGTCACCAAATAATACAAAACAGTTAAAAGATCTCGAAAAATTTAAAGCTTGTGTGTAATGTGAGTGTCGTGGAACACTCGGTTGGAACGAAGTTTGTAGGTACATATGACCATGTACGCACCATTTTGCACAATTTTTGAATTTATCAACGAAAACATGCTTTTCCTGCACTGCAGTTATCCTTTTACTCCCCGGAGAAACCAATATCTCGTGACGGTAAAATCAATCGCTTTTTTTTCTAGCCTCCACTTCATCCTCGATACCGTCCAAAAAGGAACTTCGTTCCAAAAATATTAGAAAAATAACTTACCAGTAGGAAGACATTTATTTCAAGACGAAGTCCATCTTAAGATGATTGTAATAAGGATTAATTTCTAATATTATCATTACAGGTTCCAAGCAGCGATCAAGAAGTACGGAGTACCAGAGGAAGAAATCTTCCAAACAGCTGATCTTTTCGAAAGGCGCAACATTCCTCAAGTCACACTCTGCTTATACTCTCTAGGAAGAATTGTAAGTACTCACATAGCATTAAATGATTTAAAGATGAATAAAATTTACTTCTATTCCGCGAAACTTTGTGCCTATAAAAAACTTTTTCATGATTCTAATACGATTCTTAATTTTTTCAGACTCAAAAGCACCCAGAATGGACGGGACCTCAACTCGGACCCAAAATGGCTGAAAAGAACGAGCGTACTTTCACAGAAGAACAGCTAAAAGCTCACAACTCAGAGCTTAACCTTCAAATGGGATTCAACAAAGGAGCTTCGCAATCTGGCCATGGAGGATTTGGCAACACTCGCCACATGTAATTTAAAAAGAAATCTAAAACCAGCCAGTATTAGGACTTTATTTTTTTACTTTTTTTTATGAAATAAAAATTAGGTAACTATTAACAAAAACCGATGGGACGTTCGTTCTTTTTGTAATTTTTTTATTTGTTAGATTTTTTTTAAAACTGATGCTTTTAAATCGTTCCTTTTTTAAACTGTCATTGTATTTCTCATAAATTAGCGCTTCAAAATGTGTGATTGAACTTTGTAAGCTTGAATATTTCTAACAAACACGTTAAGTTTTTTATGAGATAATTTTAATTTAGCTTGTAAATATTAATTGTATTTAATAAACTCGTCTTAAGTATTATTTTGTTATATTTATTTTATGACCTACTTTTTATGTGAGCAATGAAAGTCGATTAACATTTGATGTTTTACGAATCTAAATATATCCGAATTCCGTAAATGATCAAAACTTTGAAAAATATTTGAAGATGAAGTCTCAGGCCATATTATTTGCTTAGGCAAAGATATTTTTTTTCTTAGGAATCGAAAAGAAATAGCGTTTAAAAAAATCACTGTTAATTGACTGTACTTACTTCGATTGTTGATCGGAAGCCTACGTTTTTTTTTGATCTTAAGGGTTCGTATAAAACATACATACATACATTCATAAAATCACGCCTCTTTCTCGAAGGGATAGGCAGAGACAACGGATCTCCACTTGCTACGAAATTGTATAAAACGATTGTATTATTCAGAAGAAATTCATGAGATCTTTTTCTGTAATAATAAACTATTTCTTGATAGAAAAGTATTTAATATCTGATTCTGATTGTAACAGAACAGCTGTGAACTATTTTAGATGCATCAAGCTGTCATTGATTAATTTAGATGCTGCACAGGCACACTATCAAAATATTTGTTACAACTTTTGGCATCTACTACCGACAATATTGTCATTGAAGTACTTACCTATAATT
This sequence comes from Epirrhoe tristata, assembly GCA_951394285.1. Lineage (NCBI taxonomy): Eukaryota > Metazoa > Arthropoda > Insecta > Lepidoptera > Geometridae > Epirrhoe > Epirrhoe tristata. Next base: position 7,561,137 of record OX596145.1, read on the forward strand.
TAGCTTTGTAAATAAATAAATCGCCATTGAAACTTAAAATCGTCTAAACTAAAATATAATTTTACCTAGATGACGTAAGTCATAGTAAGTACCTAGGCAGATGCATAATTATTGTAAGGAGCATATTGATATCCCATAAGTCATACTAATAATAAAAACATGCAACGCTCAGAAGAGGTTACTAATAACCGAAACTACTAATATTAAAAAGAATGATTGTGAGGATGTATGGGTGCTAGTCACTCAAATATTACTGAATAGAGATTTAAATGAAAGACATAGAAATATAATACTTTAAGGCCCTTATTAATAAACGTGGTGTAAAGTTACGCCGGGTGTAACTTAGGAGTAACCATAAAATTTTTGGAGTTAAGACCTGGCGTAACTTTACACCAGTTTATTAATAAGAGCCATAGTGTAGAATTCAAGTCAAGGATGCACTGAACAGACCCTTAAACGAGTGCACCAAAGAGACGAAAAAAATGAAAGACCACCATCAGAGACGAATGGCGCAGAATTGTGAAGCGAGCCACACTACCTACTCCCGACCTGACGACTACGACCACTCTGTCAATAGTGAAACGACTGAGAAGTAGAAGAAGTGTTAGTATAACTTAGGCTTTACATCTATAATAGATTTATACAGCATCAGGAGGCAATCCATGCCTACACTTAACGGGACGATGTAGTGCCTGGGACATTGTTTGAGATGGAATAGGCTTGCCCAGCACCTAAACCATCCGCTCAGCCTAATAATATATAAAAATATAATATACAAATCTTGATAGCGTTTATGTATTTGAACCATTTGGAGTTGAGACCGGAGTAGGTCCGTGGGGTTCTGAAGCCCGTCGGGCTTTCATAATTCTTTCAGGGCGACCGGTCAAAGGGACGCGTGATCCGAGAGCTGGCACATTTTTGGCTCAAAGGATCAGCGTTTCTAACGATCCTTAGATAGCTTGACTAATCCTGTTTTATTTTTTAAATATATGTAAATATGTAGTAGCTTAGTTTCTGTAAATAAATTATACCTTTTAGTACTAAAAAAAAACCATAGATCATCAAGACATATTTATATTGGTAACAAAAATATTTTTTTTTGTACGAAAGGTTTGCTTTTTGTTTAGTGTTGCTGGTGGGACACAAGTATAATAAAGGTTTAAGATAATTAATTAGTTGTCTTCCTTGTCATTTTGTGGCATGAGAGGAAACGCGTTGATATCTTTTGTACTAAAAAAACAAATATAAATAATATAATTATGTTTGTTTCAAAACATCGTACGAGTCGATAGAGGTCGATGCGTTAACTAATTTTAAACGAAGACGTAAACAAGATATTTCAAAACCAGCAGAAATACATACTTACTCGTAAATCAAATCGTGTGGACACAGACAAGCAAGCAAATAGAGCTACCACTGAAACGCGTGCCGTATTTTTGTAATAAATAAGAGCTATTTTGAACGCGGTGTTGCCAACAGAATACTGTTCTAAAAACAAAATTTGGAAAGATTTGTAATTTTATTAGAAAAAATTGGGCAGAGAGTTAAAAAGTTATTTTTACATTGCAAAATTTAGGCGTTTGAGAAAAATGTTACCTACGTTATCAGAGTATGTAAATAGCAGTATAGCAGCTAAACTGATTATTCTCATTAACTCTATACTCACACCCCACTTTTAGGTATTCAGACGCTTCTACCATAAATATCTTAACAATTTATAGCCAGTGTAGCTTAGCATAAAATCGCTTGAAAATCTTTTTTTACTCCTCTGAAAAACAGCCATGAATTTTATACAGCAAAACTTGCCATCCAAATCAAAATTATGTTCTCGATATCAAAACAAGTTTATATATAATGATTATATAAAAGAGATCATTATTATGTGTGATCATTAGGTATAATTTTATGTCTAAATTTTATCTGGCAACATTTTGAAGTGGACGAATCCCACTGATCTCACAACGCAACGCAATATAATTTATGTTTGGGACGTCTAGGCTATTTCCACAAAGACACGCAGAGGTCGTTCAACCTATTCATTCTTTTTTTTTAATTCACCAATCGCAGGTAGAGTTTACCGGAGTTTCCCAACCATTTCACATCAAGCGTGACGTACGAGATAGAGCGGAATATTTTTTCATTTATTTCCTGTTTATAATTTAGATCAAAACAAAAACGCTAAGATACGTGTTCGTTTTATTGGAAATGCACGAAAGGAGATGAACTTACTATTCTTTTACCACATAAGTTCTGGGTAACTTTTGACATGATTAGAAGAACAAGTGTCAACTTTGCAGAACCTTTTAACATTTGATTGAATTGATTTAAAAGAATCTTGGAATCAAAAATAGGTGCCTTGGAAATACAATCGTGATACTTAAGTACTGTTTTATATTTCACAAAGAAGAAAAAAAAAATTGAACAAGGAAAGAATACACACACGTGACAAAATGTAGAGCCCGAAAGATGATTTTTCATGTGTTTTGTGTATTAGTATGCCTATTGCACTTTAAACCTACTAAGTCAAAATAATTTATAATGATGAAAAAGTTCACATTAAAATCAAAATGTCCGTCTAATAGCAGTATTTAAGCTTGCTTACTAGGTCAGGCATTAACCTGTTTTGTAGCTATAAAACTGTTGGTAGCTGCATAGGTCGGACACTCCACCAATTTTTATACAAATACTTCAATTTAGTTTTATTTATATAATGTACTTTATGGAGTTTATATGGAGAGTTATCTGTTATTTATTTATTGAGGACATCCAACAGAAAATATATAAAAATATTTGAAATTTCTTATGTACTTACTTAAACGTATATTATAACCGTAAACCGTAAACGTAATATCAAGTGTTTCCTTAGTTACAGGACCGGATTGACTGAACACATGACGCATGCACTAATATCAACAAAATAAAAAATATTTCTTACATTAGACAAAAACGTTAAAGTTACAATTTATATATATTTTTAGCACATCTAGTAGTACATATTGGTAGGTCTTTGTGTGTGTATGTGTTCCATGTTTGTACCAATCGAGAACTCAAGGGGCAGTCTTGATTGCTGTGTCCAATCTATTCGTAGTAATATAAGATATCCTCTGGCTGCGGTCTGTTGGCATTGGTTTATATGGGTACTTCTACTTTGTTGCTGGAAATATTTTAATACTAGTTGCGCCTCGTGGTGTTACCTTTGTAGTAAAATAGCATATGCCTTCATCCAGGGTATAAACTCCATAAAAATTACATATAATCATAACCTGTTTAAATGTTTCATTCAACGTTAGGTATTCGTTAGGTCGTGGGTTCAATCCCGGTCGTGCACCAATGAGTTTTTCTGCCGAAAAACTTATGTGCACTATGCCAGTACTCTCAAACGGTGAAGGAAAACATCGTGAGGAAACCGGCATGTCGTATAACCTATAAAGTTCGAAAACATGGTGTCAAGTGCACGAAAGGAGCCTGTTTTGAGGCCCTCTTAAAATCCTTTCACCACACTGGTTCGAAAGAACTGGTGGAAGAAGATTCAACGAAGGAGCAACGAGCATACATTCAAACTTTTGCATTTTATAATAGTTGCATAGAATTAGGTATACATGTCATGGTTTTTGATAGTTGTTTTGCTATTTTAGAGTAATTTTACAAGTATGATAAGATTGCGGTTTTTCTGTAGCCGTCTATTACAAAGATGTGATCGTTATTTATATTATGAAGTTGATCGAAAGCAGGCACATTGAGTAGGCATAAAATATAAATCACGTATGGAGGTAAACGAAAGTATTTTATCAATAAAAACAATAATAAAACAACAACAAACAATAATAAAAACATATATACAATATATAATAATAAAAACAAGTAGGTTGTTATTTTACTTTTGGAAATAATCTCTAGAACCACTGAACCGATTCGTTTTCGCCGACAGTAAGCTGGGACTTTTTGATACAGAAGATTCGATATCAAAAATAATGGAAGACACTATTCTTTGAGATATTTCAGATAGAGTATGATAGAAAACAAATAAAAAATACCCACTGTCACCCACACCCAGTCTACTCAATTTCTCTAAACTCCCAATATCTCTTATTCCTTTGTCTTATATTTTTAGAATAATCGCAATAGTTTACGACTGGTCTGGAATGAGTTGTTCCATCATTCGTTGTACAATGTTTACTTTGAATCGCAGCCAAGACTCGAGATGGACGATGCTCTCATCAGGACAACCTTGACATTACAGAGGGTGTAAGATGATCGCTTTCAAAAACTGAACGTAGAGACATGCTCACGACTGCACCGCATGGTTGACATCCATTCAGTTATAATCAGAAACAAAGTAGAACATTTTCCACTTACGTTTTTGAAGTGACAACTTCTTTAGGCGCGTTGGGCAATTTTGATGAGTAAACAATTTTGGATTCGCGCGGCGCGAGTCGCGTGATTTGTTATGACACCGGCTTATTATATAACTTGAAATCAATTGTCAGTCATCCCAATGGCAATTAAAGTCTTGTGAATTGAAGAAAAGAATGCTAATATTGTCTTTGGTAATGGCAAATGAGTTAGACATTAACCTCCGTCCAAACAATGTCCACTCAACCACCCGATGTAATTCCACTGGAATTACTCGGTGCCTTCAGTGGAATCGCCATGTTTGACTCGTCTTGTCTCCTTTTTAGGTTATAATTTTTTCCTTTTTTTTTTGAGTTTTAACTACATAAATGTGATATAGATTCGAACTCCATCTATCTAATCTATATATTTTATAAACAAAACGGATTAGAAAGGGGATTTCACGAGTATAATCTCGCACCCTGTATTAATAAGTTCTAGCTCTAATTAGTTTTAATTACAAGGTGATTGCCCAAGGCTGAAGGAACAGATTTTAACTGTTCCCGATATAGAGAACATTTTGGCTACTTTGAGTGTACAAAATAAAATATATAAGGCGAAAACCATTTAAATTTGAATTTGAAAATACAAAAAGTTAAGGGTAAAAAAATCAGGGATGTTTTAGAAGCTTTTCTAGTGCTTTTCCTTTGTTTTATATTTTTAAGCTTACGGTTTTACTGCAAAAAAAGTTAAGCATCCGTGGAACACCATGTTGACACTTGTCAAAACAAAACTGTTACCACAAAAAAGCGTTTTATGTACGAGTATTTAGAGATAGTTTTTCTAGAGATAGTTTTTTTGTCAGTGCTTCGCTAAACACGGTTTATATTTTTTTTAGAAAGACGGTTAGTTTTAGCATTGAGTCACATTTGCACATTGTAGCATTGGTAAGGAAAGGTCACTTGATATCTACGTACGTAAAATAATTTATTTATTACCCTTTGAAGCAGTTTATTTATAGCACATGGATCTCTGGCGACGGAGTTATTGGGCCGCCTGTAATGACTTCCTGTGACAACTTCGAAGCACGGAAGCGCTTAGTTTTATACTTAGGTTTTATCTAATTGCCACTAATAGTTTGTAATAAACTGCTTAACTTTCTGCTGTCTTTCTAAACTGAAATATGATAAAATTTAGAAGCTTTATCTTCAAATGTCACTTGTCAAATGTCACTTGCAACAGACAAGCAGTCACGCCCATACCAATACAATGGATACTGCAATATCGCTATGGGCAATAACTTAAGCCTTTACATATACTCGTATTTAGGTAATACACAGGATCAGATGGCAAACATGACTAAGAAATGTTGGCCAAGTAAAATGTATGAGTCTAATAAGCTCTAATGCAGAAGGAAAATTTCGTGAGGAAACTTTACATGTCATGATTTTTAGACATCGTCAGGCGTAGGTTGCCTACTAATGGAACGTTGTAGTGCCTGGGACATTGTTTAAGAGGAAATAGGTTTATCCCACCTAAAACATCCTCGTAACAAAATATCGATTTTAGCAGATTTTCGAGCCCATAATCAGGTTTAAAAACTTTTAGGTTTTGGCTTAGCAAATGCATTGGGCAATGACCCGATAAACTTACGATCATAAGAGGAACGGTGTCGTAATGTTGAGCAAAACTAGCTGTACTGTGAAAGGTTTGATAACTTGTGTCGGATTCATGTTCAACCATACCCTTTATTAAAAAAGAGAGAACGACCAGATTAAAAATGTTGCTATTTAATATGAAAATGTTTTGTGTGTTTATTGTATTAGGTGAATAATAGGAGTCTATTGATATAATTATTTTAAGGAAGTAGAAATTAAGTATATCCGAGTATCCGACTACAAAAAAAAACTTAGGCCTTTACATCTTTAATAGATGATTTATACAGCGTCAGGAGGCAACCTATGCCTACACTTAACGGGACGCTGCAGTGCCTGGGACATTGTTTGAGATGGAATAGGCTTTCCCAGCACCTAAACCATCCCCTCAGCATAATCAGCCTGACCCACTGAAAGACAACGTCAATACGTGTGGAGCTGACTAAGTTGCGGGTGGTTTCTTCACGATGTTTTCCTTCGCCGTTAAGAGCTCGAATTTTACGGAACGAAAAATCCATTGATGCACGGCTGGGATTCGAACCCACGACCTTCGGATTGAAAGTCGAGATTCAACCCCATTCGACCAACACGACTCTTCCCGACTACCTCTCGGCAAGAGGCGAGATAAGACTGATCATTGTATGTGTAAAACAAGTAAGTTTGTAGGTATTGATATAAGAAGCGTAGTTTTAGTAAGGCAACTTTCACAGTAGCACGCCCATCGCGCGATATGATGACAAAATTCATCAGGTGCAATAGTGTCTAACAAATTACGCAAGATATTTTTTAACGCTATTATGTTAGAAGAGCTCTTACGTTGATCATGAGACAAAAAATAGGAGCAAGGTCAAGACTGTTTGCCCAACGTTCATCTTCTTTAGCCGAGATTAGAGTACCTAGATACCTACTATGTTTGACTAGCGACACGCCCGCTCACGTGGTACCAATGTTCTTTCACTTTTCATCCCTTCAGGGGTAGTATTTCCCAAATTCCTTTCTTAGTGTTCCCTACATAAAAAAAGACCCTCCAAGTTTCATGTTCCTAGGATTTATGGTTTGGTCATGTAAGTTGATTATTTAAAGTCAGTCACCGAAGCTTTAATAAAAGATAACTGCAGTTACATTTTATTTAAATTCAGATAATAAATAAAAGTTCCAACAGCTTTTAGAAAAGCGATAATTTCGTTTTTCAGATGCTTATTTTAAAACGAATGAAATATTTTGAAAACATGTTTTGATATAGGTACGAAAGCACTTAATGCAAGTGTTCTAAATCACAGTAAAATATTGCTTATGCCTGCTGTATATTTCTGAGTAAATTGCCACAAAACACATCATTTAGCTACAGAACATTATTATCATTTGATTGCGGTTTTAATGTGTAATACAAAATTGATCACATTAGTTCAAGTCTAAATGTTGTTTATTTAATCTCAAATAAGTAGGTATTTAAAAATTTAGAAGTACTTCAATTGAAGTACTTCTAAATTTGACCTACTTAGAGAATATATTTATAAACAGAATCATAAGGTCTTTCCTTATTATTTTTATTTTTAAAGGATATCAATAGCATCAAACAATATGCGCCAGCCATTTCATTATTATATTCGTACTCCTCTTTAGCGTTGTACTGCTATATGGAAAAGCAGTACTTATTTTAATATAGAATTTCGAGATTGCAGCGGTGAAGGAAAACATCGTGGCATCGTCAGCCCCACAAGTAATGATGTAGTTTCTTCTAAGATAAAACCGATCAAACAGAGCAAACTGAGAGGATAGTTTTAAATACTCCATCTGAATCATCAGACTGTGACAGGAGTACATACCAACTTCTGCAAATATGGGCATGCATCAAACTAATGTATTTGGACATGCATCTGATTAAGCCCTTAGAAATCTTCAAAGCATCTGATACAAAAAATTTACTGAGAGAAAATCTACCGTACCTTGGGGATACAGTCGTAATTCTATTTACGTTTTTATTCATATATAGAGATAAGTAGTCTATTGACCATGTATCTTCAAAGGTATATTTTTGGATTCGCACCATAATCTTCTTGTGTGAGTGATTACCCAACTACATACTGGTAAACAATTAAAACATTACAAGTACCTTAGTTTACACTATTACCACACGACTTAGAACAAGGAATTGATGTTACGGAACGAATGTAACACTTATTGCATGTAATGTCATAGATAGCGAGCAGTTACTATTGCAATGAGCCAATTATCCGTTCTAGTTCACCTAATAGTTTGCAGGTCTCTAAAGATATTGGTACAATCCTTGCAACTATGCACTACATGTTGTCCTTGTATTTTGTGGACTTATTGGGAGCGAATGAGAAGGATTGTGTTGTGCATCTCTGTCTATCATACGATGATTCGTATGATTGCATATGAGATAGAAAAATAATATAATTAATTTCGATAACGTTGCTCCGGAATTACTTATAGAACGCTTTTGTAACAGCATCCCATTTTGCACTAATTTAATACGTTATAGGTAAACTTTAAGTACTGGAACCCATTGCCCTTGTAAATTACAATCAAACTTCTTTCTTTGGACACGTGTCGTGACCCAAAAGTATTGGACTTACTAGTTCATGTTTAGAGTTTTGCATTTGTAGTTGCAAATGTTTGAATGCACTAAGATTTAAGAGCACGCTGTGTTTGAGAATACATTCATAATCTTGTTTTTGTGTAGGCACTTTACTCTCAAGCTCATCATGATGCAAGCCTTCGAAGAAATCAGGTGGTACTCTCAATTTCCTTTCAAATTGTAACTTGTTGTCCTTGTACCTTAAATCTTTTGTATGGCATCATAATCTACGATGGTTACACAAGTTTTCATAATCCAATATATTTGACAAATTATTTACCTGATATTAGCTAAACAACCAACCAAAGTTCAAGCTTTATTTACATAGTTTACAATTGCGTACTACTCCCCTCCTTTGACTTTCTTGAGGCAGCTGGAGATTGGCGAAGTCTTTAGTATATGCCCACCACCAAGCCTGCTCAGGGCAAGCCTGAATAGTTGCAACTAAAATGCAGTTTAAATTATTGATAGTGACATTTGTGCTCCACTGTACAGCAGCGGAATATTTTAAAACGAAACGTGAGTACTATTTTTGAAGCTCTGATGACCCAATAACAGCAATTGACCTAAATTTAGTATATTTCGGGATAAGATGAAAGTAAGTTGAGCGTTGGTTTCAATGTGAACATTAGTTCATAAAATTGATGGTAGTTTATATACTTAAATGCTTTGCAGCGGTTTATAGCGACCTCTATCAGAATTTGTTTGTATACAACGGTTCATACAGTAACAATCTAGGTAAATATTGCTTACACTTTATGAAGGTTAAGGTAAGAGGATGGTTTAGGTGCTGGGCCAGCCTATACTATCTCAAAAAATGGTCCAGGCACTACAGCGTCCCGTTGAGTGTAGGTATAGGTTGCCTCCTGGCCCTGTTCAAATCATCTAGTAAGTTTTTATGAAGATTTTATGATATGTTTTATACATCTTTTTGTAACATAAGTAGGTTAGGTGTGTTACAAAATTAATGGATGTTAATAACATAGTGCACTTTGAACTACGACGTAAACAATAGCAGTTTTTAAAAGGATCAAGAGCATAAACTATTTCTATGATCTTTAATTTTGTATTTGGGACAACTCTTTGAGACAAACTCTAGTATAACTAGAGTAGTAACTCTAATAATTACTAGAGTTACTAATCTAGTTATACTAGAGTTTGTCAAAGCAAACATGCTTTGACAGTTTTAGTTTTTTATTATTGTATATATTTCTACTCATATTGTAATTTTATATTAAGGTGTTTTCCGCATACAATTTTTTTTGTTATAATGGAAATAAATATATTAAATTGAATTGAACCTTTACAGTAGTTCGTAGAAAAACAAAATACTAAATATTTTACCTATGAACAATGATATGATGTTAAAAAATATAGATAAGTTGCAAGCGCGTGGAAATTGAAGAATCGAAACAGTCTTATTCGCACAGTTTTACTTCAATTTGCGTCAAACAGAGCGACGTTTTTGTCAGTGACAGTCACGTGTTCCAAGCTCGAATTTTAAACTTCTATACTATGAACCTTATCTATAGTTTATTTATTTTTTATGCCACCAGTGTTTTGGCCACGCTTCCGACTGACAGTGACCTGGATCAGTAGAGCTATCTATAGATCGTTTCTAACGATCCTTAGATAGCTTGACTAATCCTGTGTTATTTTGTAAATATATGTAAATATGTAGTAGCTAAGTTTCTGTAAATAAATCCAGAATAAATGAGTTTATATAATATCATATCATTGCATATGAAGGAATTGGGTTGATAATCAAAGTTAAAGATAGGTGGGTACTGATCCACCCTTAGCACAATAACTAATATAATAAATACCCGACGATGGTAATTAAAAACTTTACAAGGCTACCGGAATCTTTACTTAATACTTTGGTATGATATCAGACATGCAGATTCTTTGTAGTTGCTTCAGGGGTAATCAGAGGCTTGTCCAACTATTTGGCGCATGCCCACATCTTTCCTAAAGTATAAAAATGAGGAAAGTATGAAAATACTAAAATCAACCTGTTTTAAAATATTTCTATCATTATTTTGTCGTTGGAGAGTAACCTTACTGTTTTAGTTTAGAATTAATAGTTTCCAGAGTTCAAAAATAAACGGATGCGTTTGTTTCTCAACAGTCTATTTTCTCTCGCAAAAACAAATTCTTGCACATCATAAAGATTCATAAATAAAATAAAAATGTAAAGATGTAAAATAAAATAAATAAATAATGCTGGACATTTCACACAGTAGCGTCATCTAGGCCCAAACTGAGCAAAGCTTGTACTATGGGAACCAGGTAACAGCTGATACATAATATTATGTACTTATAATGAGTGGAAAATAATCCACTGTGGTAGTGGATTAGAGTGGAATAAATAACATGAGTGGAAAATAATTCACTGTGGTAGTGGATTAGACTGGAATATAAAATATGAGTAGAAAATAATCCACCGTGGTAGTGGATTAGAGTGGAATATATAACATGAGTGGAAAATAATTCACTGTGGTAGTGGATCAGAATGGAATAAAAACATGAGTGGAAAATAATCCACCGTGGTAGTGGATTAGAGTGGAATAAAAAACATGAGTGGAAAATAATCCACCGTGGTTGTGGAATAGGGCCTTTTTGTTTGTAAATACATACTTATTATACAATAAAAAAAAAACACTCAGACCCGATTTAAGAGATTTTTTGTAAGATTTTTGTTTCGAGTTTAGGGAAGATCAAAATATTATCATTTATTAATATTTTTGTTATGATCTGGTAAATAAGTGCTCCTGTTGAATGCCGTATTGACGATCCTAAGTATCGACCATTTCTTTTTCTGTTTAAGACCATTTAATTTAAGACTAGAGGATCAACTCTTCAAGTCTCTGGGGACAAAATTTAAAGGTGGCCTATATGTTATGGGTGACATCTTTTTGTTTACACTAAGCTTCTGTTTGAAAAGTAGGATATTATCATGCGCACCAAATTTACCAATGACAAGCAGAGCGGAGAAAATCAAATCTCGAAATCCGGCTTTGTGATTGGTTTTTAATCTATATTTTAACAAACTGTTTTATCTAGTGGAGTAGTTTCGCAATTCTCTGAATTAAACTCATCTTAAGTAAGTTAGTTCGTATGAGTCAGTGGCCAACTCTAGTGACGGAGTTTTTAGGCCGCCTTAAGGCCTCCGCCATGGCTTAACGACTTTAATAGCTAAACTCATCTTGAAGTTAGCATACAGTCAGTTCATGGTAGTAAAGCTTTGAATCTGTTGTTTAGCCTTGAAGTGACAGTACCTACTACCGTCAATGGGCTACTTGTATTGTGTAATAGTTTCAAATGTTTACCTTGGTAAATCAAGTTATTTATGCAATGGGTATGAATTGGCAAACAAAATTATAGCGTTTTTGGCTTCTGAAATATAATTATAGTAATAAAGAATTATAATTACTTAGTGCCCTGTTTCGGTAGAACGCTTCGCTCGCTGTTCTAAAGCCTTCAGTTTATAATTGAATGAATGCTTCAGTTCTATTTTTTTTAGTGAAATAGGTCAACATTTGACCTCACTCTACCTGATGTTAAGCAATAGTGAGGTGAGATGAAACATGTTTTTCTAGAAGGAACCTATTTACTCTTGATTTGAAGACCCCTATATTGTACTTTTCTAAGTTGAACTAAGGACTTTTTATGTACTACTCTGCGCTGTGAAGGAAAACCTTATGAGTTAATGTCTACCGTGCTTTAAGGTGTATCCCTAATCATGTCGTGATTATTGTTCAAATTTAATATTTACAAAAAATCAAACGTTCAAGACCTCCAAACATTTTTAAAAGACCAAATCTTGAAAATAAAAACTTGTATTTTTGTATTGGTTCAATGACCTTAAAACAATATTTTAAAAGTAAATTTTAACATGCCATAATCCTACCAATATACTATTCATACTAATATTATTAGAGTAAAAATAACTCTCTGTCTGTTTGTTGCCTTTTCACGACCAAACAACAGATTAGGCTGAAAATTGGCATGGATAAAGGTTGTATCCCAGGGAAGAACATGAGTACCTACTTTTTATCCCGAAAAATCCCAAGGGACCGCGGGTCACACTGCAGGAGCGCTAGCTGCGCTTCTATACAGGCCAAAATTAATAGTAGGTACAACCTTCCGTTGTGTTGGGAAAAGTAAATTAAGGATTTCATCATGTTTAATGGTAGAGACAACTGTGGAACACTTCGTCTTTTACTTGCTGTAGTTAATTCTTTATTCGTCGCTTCTTGAAAAATTGGTGCCATTACTTTTTTCCCATATAATCTGCTCTATCAACCATCTCTACATACTCTTAAATTACTCCTCTCTTATCCATATCGTGTTTAAATTCTAACAGGTCATACACCAATTTTATATCGTTTGGTAATATCTAGCTGTCCTATATTAATACATATCACATGCATATGCACATTTTTGGCTCAAAGGATCAGCATTGCCATCCAGCGTGGTAATGCCGCCAGTGTTTTGGGCACGCTTCCGACTGACAGTGACCTGGATCAGTTGAGCTATCTATAGATCGTTTCTAACGATCCTTAGATAGCTTGTCTAATCCTGTTGTATTTTGTAAATATATGTAAATATGTAGTAGCTTAGTTTCTGTAAATAAAACTTTATACATATCAATAAGTCATGATAAATCTAGACTCATTTTTTGTGTTTTATAGATAAGATAAAGATATATAAGATATCTTATCTAATATCTTAATGAGCCAATGCTCATTAAAACAGTTAAAAAAATTGTGACTATCATCAGAGTCATCGTCATTGGATGATAACTCTCTTTTTTGAGCTTATTATGCCGTGAGACGTTCTCACGACAAAACAAGGAAGCTAACTATGTAGGTAACTTACCCTTGCTTGAGTAATCAGGTACTTTATGCCATTTGTCTAGTTACCTCAAGTCTGTTACATTCTTAGAAGATTATTACAATTACAATCACACACAATACGAAATAAAAATTTGGATAAGTACCTACATCGTGTTGTGTATGATCTTCTAATAACTAAGCAAAACAAAAAAACAGATCGAGAACTATGTAAATAAAAAATATTGGCCCAACCTACAACCTATAAATTCAAACTATGATAACAGCCATGGTAGAGCCAATGTCATTATGCTGTTGCTAATGGTCTTATTTTTTGTTTCAGCGGATTTCGTGAAAACATGTTCAAAAAGCGACCCAGGATTTGATGACTGCTCAAGAGAAGCTGTTCAGAATTTATTCAATGCTCTAGGACCAGGTTAGTTTTGGAAGCGACCATTTGTTTGTATGAAACCAATATAATTATTAAGAGATGATTGAATGAATATTTTCGCAGTAGGAACTTAGTAGTTCTGTTCGCCTAGTTGTGCAACCAGCTCAGCTGCTCAGAACCACTCACTGTGTAATTGTATGCCCACATCTTGGAAATTTATGCGCGCCTGGTACTTGAGTGTCAACTGGACACAAGGACACTCAACTTCGCAACGATAATGATTATTATCAAGTACCTACCCTTTCTTAACATTTACATTATGTGAGTAGTAATTTATCAAAGGTACCTAAGAAGGTACACATTTCACGATGTAGGTATATCTTATTTCGTATCAGATAGATGGAAGTCACTTGTTTTATAAAACATTTAAGTGGGCTGACGTGGTTATTATAGCAAAAACCTGAATCTATTAAACAGAGAAACATTACTTCTTAATCGAACGCTGATGATAATGATAGTGAACTGGTAGGTCTACCAACCAGTCGCTGGGCTAGTCACATAGCCTCATTACGAAACATTTTGTACATAACTTGCGGAAAGCGAAAGCGCTATTTCTTCACCACACTCATGCGACCCAATGAGGTATCAAATAAATGATACATTTTACATATCTGTTCGTTTTTATGATTCCAGGTCTTCCAGAAATCGATTTGGCTCCTCTAGATCCACTCAAAATTCCCAAAATCAGAATTCTCCAAGGTGAAGGACCGGTGAACATCAATGCAGCGTTGGATGACGTTACTGTGACGGGCTTCGGTCGGACAGAAGTGTTGGTTAGCCAGTGAGTACTCAATACCTCTGATTGCTTATGATTGCCTGGTACCTCGGACAACTGTTTGATCGACTGAGTCGGGGAACATTGACACTGGACCTTGATCAAGGCAATAAATAATTGGCAAAACAAAAGACTATGCATTGAATGAGAAAAATAATGGATTCATTTATTTATTTCCAGAGTCGATGGAAAAACATATGATTTTTACACGAAAGTTCGTGTCCCAAAAATCAGAATCGAAGGCACCTACGATTTGAAAGGAAAGATTTTATTAATCCCTCTGGTTGGCCGTGGAGTTTGTTGGTTTGAGCCCAGTTGGTATCATTTTAATTTTCCTTATAAGTACACATTATTTTAGGGAGAAAATGTTAATGTTAAATTTTTCTTGTAGGAAATATGACTATCGATATTGTAAGCGAGGTGAAACTGTACAGTAAAGACGATATTACATTTTTCAACGTGACTTCAGCGCACGTAAAATACAACATTGGTGGTCTACGATTGCGAATGAATAATCTATTCGATGGAATAGAATCTCTTGGTAAGTCTTCTTATTTTAATTTCCAGATAGTTTTATTAACACTAGCAGCGACATCTATGAATGAGTAGCAAAACTAAACAACTCTACATTATCAAGTTTGTGTAGGTAGCACACATTGAAATCTATTCCATCCACACAAAGAAAAACCTATACATCAGAATCAGTTCGCTAAGACCTGCATAGATGGTGCTGCTGCGGCTTGTTAACAAAAACATCACCTTCTGCTTATGATTCCCTTGTACAAACGTGATACAAATTGCAACGTTGAGATGCTAGAGACGTCTCTTGACGTTTGACAACCGCTTCACACCATTGTTTGATAGTTGCGAATTTTTTTCGCTATAAAAGTTGTCACGCTAATACGTCACGTTTCGTCATTATCGTCACACATTTTTATGATGTGTATTTTTTGTTATTTATTCGTAGCATTAACTACTAGTACTTATCTACATTGTTTTGTTTTGATAATTTATTTATTGCTCTGAGTCACCGCGATAGTTTTTTTTGAGCAACGTTCTTCTACACTTTGAACATGTAAAACTTTTTAACCAAAATATTCTCGTTACGTATTTTATTTTGTTATTTTTTATTTTTTTCAGAGGAAAGTACCAATGCCTACTTGAATGCAAATTGGCGGCCGGTTTCCGAATCACTCAGGCCGATCCTATCCAAGACCATTGAGGATATCCTTCTAGGCTTTATGCAGCAGCTCTTCCACAACCTTCCAGGGCATTACCTTATCGGAGACCTCAAACCATTGCAGAGTAAAAAACAAGACACAACGAAGAAAGTTTAAATAGTTTTTAGGTTGTAGTTTTAGAAATTAAGCCATAAGCGTTGATTAGTTTACTAAAAATTATAAAAATAAGAATGAGCATGAAACATTTGTAGCTTGACCATAAGAAAGCAATAGAAAGAGTAACATAGGCTATGTGAAAAGATAAGTCCAGTTGCAATAATTTAAGTAGAGTTTGTTGTGGAGAATGTAAAGGGAAGTATTTTTATGATGCAAACTTATCTTAAATTCAAAAGAATACAACTGACTGAATTTATATAATTTTAAAATAAATAAAGCGTGTAAATAAAAATACAATTAGTATTAAAAAAGTAAGAGTATAATTTGAGTTTAACTTTTAAAATACAGATTCCAGGATGATTGATGGAAACAAATTTTGTCAAAGTGCCAACAAACGGCAGTGACTAAGCAGAAATTGTTTACCTACCTGTTATTTTCAGGTGGGCTAAGATTAATGCTTCGATAGAGTACCCACTGAATATGAAATCGAATAGTTTCCGAGTTGTTGCTGTTTATGTAGATATGGTGCTTAGGTTATTGATTTTTGTATACATACAACGTTACCAATATAAATTAAGCTTTAAAGGTAAGCGATACAGTTTCGGAAGCTCCGAAACGCGAAATCGTGAATCAGATGTGTAGTAGAATCGTGAATCAACAAAGATTGAAATAGAATGAACGATGCCACTAAATTCTTGCTTCAGAGTAAAATGTAATAATTATTGCATGAAAACAACCGTTTCTTTTAATTAAGAATTAACTTCAATTAACTTCAACAACAATAATAGACGAAAAGTGTTCAAAAAAATACAGCTAACCTGTAAAGTAATTCTGATAATTTATAAATTTTATAATATTAGATTGAAATCCTTACCTGCCAAATTGGACGTCCAGGCATTTTAATAAGAGGTATTCCGAAAAAATGTCACAAACACAAAACACGAGTTCACACTTCGCGCGGCTGCCACTAGATGGCTCTCTCACCAAAGTTGAGAGTAAAATAAGCACTACTCCCTCATAATAACGTGTTTTATACATCGGGAAAACTATCGGCGTAAATGCCGGTGAGAAGCAACACTGCGCAGAACCAATCGACAGAAATACCCCTTACGCCGTTACAGAAATTATAAGAAAATAAATAAAATATTAGTTACAGTTTTATCGTGAATGAGAAAAAATCATTCTTATTGAGAATCTGATAAAAAAACTCACTCTAGAATTTGCGTTTTATATTAGGTCACATAGATCAAAACACTGACATAATAAATAATAAATAATAATAATAATAATAATAATAACATAGGTAGGTGCTGATTATTTACAGCCAGCAAGGTCCTTTTTTTCCATCTCCTATATTCAGTGCCTATTGTATGGTCTCAAGGTAAGCTTGCTGTTCATTCGAGAGAAGGTTATGCTAGAAAATAATAATAAATTTATAGTACGAGTACTTATAGGTAATGAATAAAAAAGATGATCATTATTACTTGCACAGTATCTATCTAACATGATAGTTGATCGACAGGAAGCACAATGTTAATAAATAATATTAACATCTGCCAACGGTCTTGCATAACTAATATTTTATCTAAGAATTATTGTAACGAAGTTCCTTTTCAGACGGTATCGAAGAAAAAAAAGACTGAGGCTGGAATTTTTTTTTCAATTTTACCGTCACGACACATGTACATGTCAAATCGACACATAGATTGTTACATTGTTAGAACGGAAGAACGTTTCTAGGATACCTAATTGACAATAATTGTCAATTAGGTATCCTTTTCTATACTGGGATAAAATAAATTAATTATTAATTTATTTTATCCCAGTATAGAAAAGTACTCTTTGCTTCTTTTCAACCGAGTATTCCACGGAGGTTCCACGACACTCGCATACTTTTTTATGTTTTTCTCTTTATACATAATTATAAAGACATCCACCAGCCTAGCTCGATAATTAGATCAAAGTATATATTTATAGACATTCCAGATTTATTTAACTAGCTCGAGGTTGAAGATTTAGTTCTTGGTGTTTTTAGTAAATGATGCAATCCATGCAATCCTGTCTATAAAAAAACTTTCCACGTGATTTTTCACAGCAGGCAATAAACTAAGTGATAGACGATTGCATTCCAGTAGAAGAAATAACTCTGCTAGACGTTTTGCGTACTGTCGATGATTCTTATTCTTATAGAGGTAAAGTTTAAATTCAGAGAATCATTACAAGATAGAAACCTTATTTTAAAAATAGAAAAGAACTGGCACTTGTAACGGCCGTTATAACGTCGTATTCACCTAAGAATAATAAAATTTTGCAACGCTTCGTTGAGTCCATTTCTCTGTTGATTATATTCATTCGGTAATATCCTAATTATTTGTTTAAATTCCCCAAAGATCTTTATTTTAATGATTACATCTATTTGATCAATTTCTCCGTCTAGCTTGACTATTAAATGATTTGTAAACGCCATTAGTTCAAGTTTGTTTGAACGCAAATTCGGAATTTTGACAATACATTTTACTTCTCCTTGAAAATGATGTATGCAATTTGTTGAGTTTTCAATCACGATGCATTGCAAATCCTTTTTGTGCAGGATTATGCATCATTTGCATTATCACTTTTAAATCATGCTGTCCTTGTACAACTAGTTCCTGGTACGATAAATCTTCATCACGTTAGTGAAAGAAACAGTTCCTAATCTTGTCTATGATGAGCAGGTGCAAACTTCTTAGATTCTGTTCATGCTGTTCAAAAGTTTCAAATCATACCGAAAGTAATTCTCTTTCAAATTCTTGTAAATAATTTGTTGCTACTAACTGAATCTAGTATTCAAAATACTACATACCTAAGGTCTCATAAAAATTGCTATCTTTTATCAAAAACAATGAAACTCGTGACTACAGAATTATCAAAATACAATTTTCATACAATATTTATGAGTATTATTACTCATAAAAAAATAATCAAAGTTGATTAAAATGAAAAGGCACATCAGGAGACGAAGGTTGTCGGTGAATGACCTAAAGATGACGAGTTGATGACCCAGAGAAGGGTGCTGTAAAGGGGATAGGGCCCCTTTGGTGTCGGTCGCAAAAGGAATAAACACTAGGACGCCATAACTGCGAGGAGGTTGAGCTGCATACATGCACTTTGCACCGAATGGGTGACGTCATTGCCAGTTCATAATGCATTGTTCGCCGCTGCACTTTTAGTTTACACTGCGTTTATACCTACGCTCGCATAATAATATCTTCAATGAGCACTGGGTACTTGCATAGAACACTAACTACTTGTTCTAAATATATCGAACGGCCCTAGTCATTATCCATTAAAGGTAAACAACCCTGAGAACTGCATAACAAAGTTGAAGGGAAATAACTTTACCTATTCAGGCAATCACATTCAAGATTCCTAAAACCACTGATGTTCTAGTACTTCACATAGAAAAATCTTGTTTCGCTCAGAAGATTGCACTTGAGGTTGGAATAGACATCTTTCAACTCGTAAAAGACTTAGGAATAAAATAATAAGCGAAAAACATGAACTAAAACAAACCTCAATAGAAATTGTGGCCAAAAGTTACTATTTCTTTATTGCAAATAGTTTCAACGAATATTTCGCTAAAATGATATTTCACATCAATGTTGCCTAAAAGTGACAGTAAATACCTAAAACTCAAGATATTAATATAACCAACAGAATTCCATCTCATCTTTGTTGAACTTTATGTCGGTTTGAACGTGAGATTTTAGCTCATAACTTTAGATAATTCTACTTCATTCAACTATTAGTCATGCAAACTCACTAACATCCACGAAATCCTTAAAGTTCTTTAATCCATATTCATACATCTTGTAAAATTCCCGTCTCGAGAATGTTCCTTAGTGAATAAAATGTAAATGGGTCGTACTTTCAGTGGTTCAAGGTAGCGTAAGGTACGGGAATAGAACATGAGTAAACAGTTTAAAATAACATCGTCCTACAGATATGTTTCAACGCTGAGCTTTCTCATCTATCGGCAAGTTCGCCTACCTTCGTGACAAGCTTGATTTCATAATGGTTTTTCTAGTAAATAAATGAACCAGTCTAGAGTCTCGTACAGTCTTATCTAATAGGTATATTGAAATCGAATGAAACTACTAAAGAACAAAACAATAAAGTCGGTAATGTAAGTATTACGACTCATAATATAAAAAAAAGATTTCTTACCTACATTTTTCCAAACAAACGTTATTTTAAATGCAAAAATACCAACGGTTTCTTACGCCTAGAAAGCCTCTACAAGAGTGTATCATAGTAAATTCCTATTTTACATCAGCGAAAAATTTTCGCTGTTCGGGCTTAAAATGTCGAACAATTTTGCTTCGACGAGTAATTCAATGCGATCGGCACGCTCGGAACGTAAAGGCCGGCTGGTGGAGAATCTGGAGCAGGCGGTTACGATCGCCAAGTACTAGGCGACTAGCAATATAAAGAAGTTATTTCCTAACATTCCTTATCAAGTTTGAAAGCGCCAGCTATCGGAGAGTAGCAGAACTTGTTGCGATAAAACTTGCATGCTGGCTGCGCTGCATAGATGTCGTTTCTAGCAATAAAAACATTTCTATTCAGTTTGCTTCGCATTCGCATTTCTCCGTAGGAACGCCTCAAGTTCCTACGGAGTGGCGCTAGTTTCCTCTAACTTTAATTCTATAAAATAAAAAATTATAGGAAATAGAACACAAACAGAAAATAGATTTTTTGTAGTTCTGATAAATTCCACTGCCCTCTTTCTCTGGAGCTCAGATTTAGGAGTAGGTAAGTGGTTTGAAAAAAAAACACAAATGGAAGAACTAATTTAGATGTTCAATGTTCATTGCAAAGCAATTTTTTTTAAATGGAAAAAAAAACTTAATGAAGGGAGATAGGCAAACGAAAGAAGGTACTTATTTTAGATTTGTTTTATTTACACGATAAAATACAAAGATATTTCTTGTTATCTCTATCATATTAAAACGAATATAGGCATCTACTTTAGGTAGGTAAATGAAACAAACATAGGCAAGTTTAGCTACGAACACCTACTTTGAAAAAGATTATTGCTTGAAACACGTAATATTTTATTTTACAATGATCTTACACTATTATCTATACCTACTGTTTTTATATAGACTAGATTTTTGAAATTAATAAATGCAAATTTTATAAAACTTAATTCAATAGGTATTATAATTTATACAGGCTCTTTGGTAATGGAACAAAATAACATTAATATTGAACATGTTATCCTGGTAGGTCCTGATTAATGTGTGCAATGGCATTCATAAATTAATTATGGATTTTAAACACATTATGCTATTTACAATGCTTGTTATTTCATAACATTCCTAAAATACTACAATAAATAAATGAGATCAAAATTACTGTGATGAATATTCATTTCAAACTAAGTCATCATAACTATTGAAACTTGATTCCATAGTCACGCTATCAAAGCTCTCAGTAGTCGCAGGTCTTGCTTTCTGAGCTAGGAGTCTATCGCAGGCATTCAACCTTCCATGAAGGACGTCGTAAACTCTAGTCATCGATCGGACCTTCTCCTTGCAAGAAGGATCAGTTTCAATCGCGAAAAGTCTTGAATCCAGGAGCTTGATAGCCGCTACTATGTAATTCCTCAACGTCTTTGTCTTGTGCTCAGTGCTGACTCTATCTAAAAACGCACAGACTTGTCTCTCTCCACAAAGGAGGACGTCTACGTCATAAGCCAATGGAGAATGCTGATGGTGCAAGTACGCTATCAGCCGCTTGGCGTATCTTCTGTAAGTCCTATACGCTTTCCGCTTTCTCGTACCCAGAGTACGCCCCATGGTCATCGACTTCTTCATGTCATCGATGACAGCTTTGTACCCCGCATCGCCTTTGGAATCAAATATATCACTGAGTCGAGGCTCTACTGGTTGGAGTTCGTATGGAGACGGCGAAGGGGGTAAAGATGGAGATGACGGTGGGGGAGATGGGGGAAGAGGATTCTGCTCCTCTTCACTTGAGTCGCTAGATGATTGTTCTGGTGTCTGTTTCACAACAGGTTCAGGATAGGGTCGCGGGCGCTTCCTAGGTCTTTGAACTCGAGCTGGTCTTGGAGCAGTTCTAGCATTGTAAGCAGTTAGGACGTTAGCGTCTTGCTCTGTCAATGGCCGAGCGCGCTGTGCGGCTGCTAATGGTATAATCCTGATTTTGACTAAGGCATAACTTTGGTGTATTTTGTCTTTGATGCTTGGGTCCTCGTAATCACTTCCCCAGAGATCTCTAATTGCTGATTCCTTCAAATATCTAACTTGACATAGCTCTCCATTGAAGAACCTCTTTCTCTGTTGTTCGTTCAAGGCATCTCGTTCAGCTCCCGTGAGACCATGGATCTTAGTGAGATGGTCAGGTAGCTTGCCGTATGTGAACCGAGCACAGTTTTCTATGGGACATGGTATGTTGGCGTGATTTTGTTTCTTTGTGCGGGTGACTGGGGCTGGTGGTAGAGCCATGTTTGTACCTGTGAACAACGGAAAAATACGTGAGATAGTGATCCTTGTAGTTGATTATAACGTAATGGTTATTAAAATAAAAAGTATTCGTTGACTTTAAATGATTTATGCAGGTTATGCAATTACGTTGGAAGCAGCTATATATTACATGGCGAAGAAAGACAATGATTAATGAAACCTAAAAAATAGTTGTTTGACCAGAAAACTTTACCTACAGCACTTTTTATTTTTCTTCCACCATCTAGAGAAAACTAAAGCAATTAATACCAGCGATTTGTACAAATGTTTTCGCTGTCCAGTTAATTTATTTAGAGGGTGTTTATCGAGGGTGGCTGTCCGAGTATAATAATTGTGTTGACGGAGACCCAAGGCTGTTTGCGGAGGCTTTGCCTCTTGTCCTTCGGTTAATTTATTGAAAACAATGCTTGTAGAGATGGACGTCTAAGGAAACTCTGGTGTGATTATTTTGGCACAATGATTGTATTTGCGTAGGTGTTATGTAGTTCTAGAGTTCCTGCACTGTATTAATATGTACAGTAGACCTTCTAATATGACGACAAACTACTGATTTTCTCTGAGACAGCAAAAAGCTATTGCTAGCCGGAGAAACGAAAACTACGATTCCGAATTCGAAATACCGTATTGACAAGATAAATTATATGAAAAACTCGCTTCAATTTGTATTTTTTCTATTATGTCCAGTATTGACACTCAGCATAATGTGCATTACACATTAGTCTTAAACTAAATTACAATTGAAACAAAAACAAGTATTTAAAAACGTTATCCTAACGTTATCCTTATTATTATTCAAACACATTTATGCAATTTTACTATTTATTTTATATTTTCCTAATTTTCAAATCCTGCCAAACAATCCCTTACCTTCTAAAATTCCAATTAGCTAATTCTCTTTCTCTACAAACATTAAATTCCATGTAACTTATCAAACAACTTTATCTGAATATTTAATTGTCAAGGAGGGTAACTGTAAATTAATAATTCACACTCGCGACTATTGAAACCGTGATACCACGATACTACGAGTTCTGGTGTCGATTCTGATGTTCACTGATGACGTTCTTATTTTGTACACGCTAACGATCATAATAGGATACTCATATTTTAGTTTTGATAGAACTTAAAAGCCTTTTTAATTTTGATACAAACTGCTAGTTATACTTCTATCTAAAATTAACGAATCTGATTTAAGGGTAGTTTTGTATGTTTGTGTAATCACGCCTTAGCTGGTGGTGTGACTTGGATGAAACTTAAAATAGGTGTAGATACTCATAGTGGTTTTGAATAAGAAGGTATCGTGCTTGGTACGAGTAAAGCCTCAGGTGGAAGCTGGTTGTTAAGAAAAAGCTATTACAAAGTCTACCATAGGTACCTGTTATTAAATATGTAAATTTGTAATTCCTTCAACCCTTAAAGTCGACTGTCTTTGAAAACTTTCGGTGTTCGTTACGTGTCACGTCTAATTATTGTAATTCCATTTAATTAAGGTTGGATTGGATTACAGCAACAGATTTGTTTTGGAAATAACTTTCACTGTTATTCAGGTTACCATTTCACATAGCTTCATCCAGCCATGGTTGTATTATGGGAACCAGGTAACTGATACATTACCTAATTACTTTTATTAATTATAAATATTTTAGTACTGAGTACACATTATTATAACAGGGATGTTACAATGATGTGATATGTTATCAGGGATGATAATCACATAAATAATTTTGTCCTGGATGGGAATGGTACCTACATAATTGCTTACTATATTGTTTTATGTGTACATTAACCACCCATTATAAATGTAGATAGTAGTTTTATGTCTAAGACATTATATAATTTAACATAATAAAAAAAGTAAGTATATTTTATGTGATAGAAAACTAAATTTAATTTTTTTCTCAACTCTGTATACTTAAATAGGTAGTAATAGAAAACAATTACAAGATATTATCCCTGGGGGTGGTTCAATTTAGAATATTTATTAATTGAGTGGCCTGCGCTGTGGGTTCGAGTTAATTTCCAAAATAAATATTGGTTCAATCAAACTCAGACCGTCTTAGAAGAAGGCATTGTTTTGTTGGGGTTTATTAATATAAGTAATGTTTTACCAAAGATAGCGTAAGGCTATTTAAATTAAAAAAAAATCAATAAGTACCATATTTGATTTCAAAAAGAACCCACACAATGAAATATCTAATTTATTTTTAAAAATGAAAAAAAAAACTACTGTTCGGAAGTCTGGAGAAGAAAAATATTGGAAGCTATAAGTACCATATTTAACATGGGCGTACATCAACAATAATTAACAAAATTAATTAAAATTATGTTAATTATATATAATATATAAAATAGCTTCATAAATATTAAACTAAATGGTAATACTCAAAGTAAAATATTAACTTATTGATTATAATAGCAAATTAGGAACGAATCTCAAGTAAGTCGACGGCCTCTGTAGCGCAGTGGGCGAAGGCCCGCCTGCGACGCAGAAGGTTGCGGGTTCGATCCCCGCCGCGGGATAAATGTTTGTATGATCTGCAAATATTTATTTCGGGTCTGGGTGTTTCTATGTATGATATGTATGTATTTACAAAACAAAAAGTATATAAGTAGTATATCAGTCATCTGGTTCCCATAGTACAAGCTTTGCTTAGTTTGGGGCTAGATGATGCTGTGTGAAATGTCCAGCATTATTTATTTATTTATTATTTAATTATTTTTCCTTACGGTAGATTCTGTCATTGGGAGTAGTAACTACTTATCCTGCATTAGTAAAACTCGAAGTAATGCACCAAGGGTGCAGGATCAAGGGTGCCGGCGAGGGTAGCATGGTAAACAGAGGGTGGACCCATAAACAAGGGATGTTGCAACTTAATTTGGTTGTAATCGAAATATTTTGAAGGTGAAAGTGCAAAATATTAAAAATGACTTGAAAGGCATTGCCCAGAGAAGCTCTGGTTCTCTGCTCTGGTCTGGAGAAGATTGGTTGAGCTCTAATGGCATAACAATTGATTGCAAGTTATGTATGTAGTAAGCCGGTGTCGTAATATGACTCGCGACGCGAAATCAACTTTTTTTTACCCATCTAACTGCATAACGCGCCTAAAGAAATTTTCACTTCTAAAGTTTTAAAATTTAAATAAATTAAAGATTTTACACATTATATAGGTGAAGAAAGTTAAATTTTTTGTTTGTCATTATCTACTCCTATTTGTGCCGATTCTATTCTTTTTCCAAAGTGATCTCATTTTTTGATTACTTTCCGTAAAACTAAAGAAACTCATCCCACATGTGAATTTCTACGTTGTTTCAGTTTTTAAATTAATAATTTATTAATTTTTACCTTTGCCCAGCAGTGGGACGAAATAGGTTAATTAAAAAATTATTAATTAGTAAATGATCTTATTCACAATTTTGTTGATTTTATAAAGAATAAGAATAATGAATAAATGAGTTTAGAATTAAAATAAATAATGCTGGACATTTTCACACAGCATCATCTAGCCCCAAACTAAGCAAAGCTTGTACTATGGGAACCAGATAACTGATATACTACATATATACTTTTTGTTTGTAAATACATACATATTATACATAGAAACACCCAGACCCGAGACAAATATCTGTAAGTCATACAAACATTTGTCCCGCGGCGGGGATCGAACCCGCAACCTTCTGCGTCGCAGGCGGACCTTCGCCCACTGCGCCACAGAGGTCGTCGAGGAATAAGATAGTAAATTAACAGAACAATGATACTTACTAATAATTATGTCTACGAATATCATAAAACATTTTTGAAAAAAAAAATTGAACCGACTTCACAGAACACAAACAGAAGAACCTTCTACACACTAAAAAGAGAAAAATAAGAATATAATTTGAAGTCGGTGCCAACTATTCATTTACATCTAAGAAATTCAAAAGAACTTGGGTGCAAAATTGTATCCTGGTACGCTATCGCTCGATTTCTTTTTTTGATAGGTACTTAATCGTATTCACTTGGCACCGACTTCAAATTATATTCTTATTTTTCTCTTTTTAGTGTGTAGAAGGTTCTTCTGTTTGTGTTCTGTGAAGTCGGTTCAATTTTTTTTTTCAAAAATGTTTTATTTTTCACTTTTTAGTGTAAGTAAATAAATACTGTGTAAATAAAAGTGTATGTGTAAATAATATAGTAAGCTACGAGTACATTAAGACTTTGCTTATCGTAGCTTAAGTAGGAAAGGATAAGAGAAGTCATGGGCAGACCTACTAAAGGACACACCGGAGTTCAGCAAGGGGGAAAACTATCAATCCATAAGGAAAAGAAAATATTTTGGACTACCTCGGGTGTAATACCCTTTCAAACTATTTAATGTTTGACTCAGATTGTGAGTCAGGGTGTGTTGTGTAGTGAGAATGAGGTTTTTTGAATGTTACGGGAAAACTGTCAATCCCTCAGGAAAAAAAATATATGGCGCCACCTTGAGAGTGTGTCCTTTACACTTTCTAACAAAAAAAATTTTGGAAATCGGTCCACAATTTTCTTAAAGTTCAGTGATTGTTTTAGTTTTACGGGAAAACTATTAATCCCTCAGGAAAAAAAAATATATGGCGCCACCTTGAGAGTATACCTCTTTCTAACAAAAAAAAAATTTTGGAAATCGGGCCACAATTTTCTTAAAGTTCAGTGATTGTTTTAGTTTTACGGGAAAACTATTAATCCCTCAGGAATAAAATTTATATGGGACCACTATAAGAGTATACCCTTTCAAACAAAAAAAAAATTTTGGAAATCGGTCCACAACTGACGGAAATATCGGTGAACATACATAAAAAAAAAAAAAACATACATACAGCCGAGCATATAACCTCCTCCTTTTTTTGAAGTCGGTTAAAAACAAACTACATAACTCAAAAAGAAATAAACTATGTAGGTAGCCATTGTTCTTTTAAGTATGATGTTTTATAAGTTTTGTGACTTCAGTCAATTACATAACTGTAAAGCTCATTTACTGTGTGATGAAAATAAAAAAAAATATTTCTATTTCAATTTCTGTAAATTACTAAAAATAAATCGTTATTTTCACATATTTTCTTAGAATCAAAATCAGTAAAAGTTTGAAACATATTTTTTTCTAAACTTATGTTATTTCTTCTTTTTCTATTTTAGTGGCCATCATATTTATAGCGATGCATACCACAATCAAAATCAATACCGTCTACAAAAAAGTTAAAGTCATAAGTCTTACCTCAATAACCAGTTAACAGCAAAGTTCCGAAAACTTTCCCGCGTTGTTTACAATAAACACGTTGTTGTTGTTTATGTTATCCTGGTAACGGACGTGCCTCCCGGGAGGCTTCCGACTCTAGACTGATGTTACGTAACAGATCCTGAATCCCTTAAACACCCGACCAAACCACCCTGACCTTCCTCTCCCCTCTTGCTCAAGCATTTTCTGATCTACGTAACTGTGAACGCATGAAATCGTCGAGGTCTTGTATATATGGTTGGATTCCGTAGGTGATCGGAAAATTTCGTGTAAGATCGACGTGAAAGCTCCGCCTTGCGTAGCAGCGGCGTAGACGTTCGTAGCAGTACCTTTACTTATCTTTTTATAATTGGTCGCATTGAGGAATATTACTTCTGCAGAATAAGGAATAAAAAGATGGAATATTTTGTAATGAAGAAGATTTTTCATTGAAGATTATGTGAGTAATTAAATAACATGTAATTATTTATGTTTATAGCTTTGCAGATAAATACGTTTTAATTTAAAGTTTTTTTTGTCTTTGTGAAATCACAGCTAGTATACGTAGAATAATGAAAATGAAATGATTTAGAAAAGTTATTTTTTTCAAATCTAAAGATACATAAATTCATAACCGCCTATTATAGCTCTTATTGTTACAATACATTTTATAGCAGAATTAGCAAAGCGTTCTTATGGGTAGTTAAAAATATGATGGTAATAAATTGGTATTGAATTACAATCGCTATCTTAAAAAAGTTAAATTGGGAAGATCACGACTGTATCCCTAATGCATGGTAGACATTTTTGTCAGATCATGTCACTCAATATAAATAATAATTCTATATTAAAAGTTTTACAATATTATGTTTTATGTTATACTGACTATCAAAAAAAGTTTTTTTTGTTTCTTAACTTATCAGAATGTAACTGGTCATATTGCATGTTTTAAAACTAGTTATACATCATGTTTAAACCTTCCTCGTTTCAGCACTGAATTAATTTTAATACCTTAAACACGCCCACTAAAAGGCGTGGTCACTTTACCCACGCCTACCACCCAGCTTGAAATCTCGAGACAATTCTCCATAACCCTGACTATTTGAAAATACCATTTTACAATAGAATGTGATACACTCTAAGGCTTTTGAAATGAGCAGGGTTATAGGTATATCGTGATTGGCATATCGATCGGAAGAACTTTCTAGACGATTGATTAAATATGTGAATAGGGGCTCGGCTCCAGCTTACATTGTACCTATGGTCTTTGCATCTGTTTTAGATAGATGAGTTACAGAGTTAGGATAAACTATGCTATCAGAAGAAGAGTGCCTGAAGATATATCTATAGTATCTATAGAAGGTATACTACCCTGTCAACTTACTCTGACTAAAAAGTATGTGACAAAGTGTAATACATTATATGCCAATGTATTTTACGATAATATGCTTCAAGAAAGCTAGGCCCAACCCGAATTGTCCTGATGCTTCACGGCTTTAGACGCTCAGGAACGGAGGTAAAATCACCTTGCTCTTCTTCTTCTTATCGTGTCACTAGTTCTTTCGAACCAGTGTGGTGAAAGGATTTTAAGTGCGCCTCAAAGTGGCTCCTTTCGTGCACTTGACACATGTTTTCGAACTTAGGTTAACTTAGGTTCTACGATATGCCGGTTTCCTCACGATGTTTTCCTTCACCGTTTGAGAGTACCAACTGGCATAGTGCACATAAGTTTTTCGGTAGAAAAACTCATTGGTGCACGACAGGGATTGAACCCACGACTTAACGATCGGAAGGCGGGGCCACTACCACTAGACCAACAGTGCTCTTAAGACTCAGTGATTACAACGGTTCCAATGATTTTTGTTTTTGACTGTTTTGAGTAACAAATACGAAAATATGCCATTACAAAAAGTCATAATTTTACAAGAATACAAAAAATTATATAATATTATTTTGTGAACAAACTGTGTAATTCGTTCTATTTATGTGACATTTTCTACAAATAGCTGCAAATCACAAATTCGTAAAACATCTATGTTATCAAAGAAGAAATACGTACACTACTAAAATTCACAACCTTTCCGCGATGAAACGATATTTAGAAAAAAATCATATTATTATAGAACTTTTTGCAACATATTAAAAACTTAAGTATACTTTCTTTATTTTATGTGTCTTGTGGTATAAAGTAATAAAAAAGTTTAAACGAAAATCGTCACACAATTTATTTGCATAAACCTATTTCTCATGTTTGTTTTTCAGTTTTAATCTCGGTGTCTGCGCCATCATTAATCAGCCAATAATATGGGCCTTCTGTAAAACTCGGGAATCAAAACATGACGTCGTTGTCATAGTGTGGATAGGACCATTAATCTAAAAAAATGTAGGCATTTTCATGAAATGTTTCATTCGTAGCTCGATTGTAGCTTGAAAACTTGCAGAAGATGGTTAATTTGGTGGGCACCGCATATTAACCATCTTCTCAGGTTTACCGCATAATGTTGAGCATTATCTTTTCTAAAAATAAAGCCGAGAAGGAAGACATGGGCAATAGGTATGTTTCTATGGAGTTTGTCGAGCCGCAGGTCTCCTCACTATTTTTGATTTTTCGTAAATTAGGCAATATATGCACCATAGCGTACCTTTTGATAACATCATAACAACCAATCAAAAGTTTTTAAGATTATGTGCATTTAAGAACATTTAGCTTCCAAAACCTTCTGATCCTAAATGGCTTTGCCACTAGCTTAAAGATTATAAGTATAAGTATTTCTTAACTTAAATTTTAATTCTCATTATAAGTGAACTGTATTTTTTGTTCTTATGAGAAATAAACTCTTTAAACTGAATCTAAACCAATGCATGTTAATTAATAGCTCTACTAGTCAGTGTGGTAGTAAACTAGTTTAGTCAATCAATAATACTTACATGCGTGTTTAGCCAGGATGTATGGTGTATCCATATTAGATATCCTTAAATTTTTCTTGACATAATGATGATAAAAATATGATGTCGGGCTCCCCTCCGGATATCCGCTGGATATTGTGCTATCCGTAAGCACCTCGTGATAAATTTGTTCTAGGAAATGCTCCTTGATTGATAATCTTGAGGTTTCACACTGGAAAAACATCATCTACATAACTGAATCTTATGGGCATGTCCTTATGGGAGTTTCAAAGGTGTATACGGAGACCTACGATATCTAATCTACCTATTATAGATATACCTACGCTCATTGTAAAGAAGAAATAACCCTGATTATCAGACCAAATTTCTATCTTGAATATTTAATTTCTATCTTTTAATTGATATAATCTAGAATTCAAAACAAACCACCATTTTTTCTATCGCGCTGGTCCATACTACGAGTAGTTCACATCAGTTCAGGCATTAAAAACATCTGCAAGCTATGCAGCGTAAATTATAAGGCTGTGTGCATAATAATAAAATGAATTGGCCCCCGATACTTTGTTTATTGTTTTGATGAATCAGCGAAATCTCCCCTTAGCACGGGTGGCACCCGCATGCTAAGAAAATATCTGTGGAGAAAAATAGCGAGGTACATTCTTGCAGTCTTCGCGGACGAAGTTAGATTGAGAGGAAATTGTGAAAAACTAGATGTAAATTGTAGTTGCATAGAGGTTTTGTCACAAGAAACCTAATTTACTTTGCCACGAAAAAAGTTGACCAGACAAATATTACGTGTTCGTGTTCTGATTTTAAGACAAAAAAAATACTCATATTTGAGAGGTGATTGTAAAAAACTAGATGCAAATTTAGTTGCAGAGGTATTGTCACAAGAAACCTAATTTACTTAGCCACGAAAAAAGTTGACCAGACAAATATTACGTGTTCGTGTTCTGATTTTAAGACAAAAGAATACTCATATTTGAGAGGTAATTGTAAAAAACTAGATGCAAATTGTAGTTGCAGAGGTATTGTCACAAGAAACCTAATTGACATGACGACCTCTGTGGCGCAGTGGACGAAGGTCCGCCTGCGACGCAGAAGCTTGCGGGTTCGATCCCCGCCGCGGGACAAATGTTTGTATGACATACAGATTTGTCTCGGGTCTGGGTGTTTCTATGTATAATATGTATGTATTTATTTACAAACAAAAAGTATATAAGTAGTATATCAGTTATCTGGTTCCCATAGTACAAACTTTGCTTAGTTTGGGGCTAGATGATGCTGTGTGAAAATCTCCAGCATTATGTCCAGCATGATTTATTTTATTTACTTAGCCACGAAAAAAGTTGACCAGACAAATATTACGTGTTCTGATTTTAAGACAAAATAATACATCCTTCCTTATTCTTGTGTAAGTAAAGTTGTGTAAACATTGTACTTAGAACACAAATTGACGTCGTCTTTCCTGTGGGCCAGGCTGATCAAACTGAGAGGATGGTTTAGGTACTTGGCAAGCCTATTCCACCTCAAACAATGTCCCAGACACTACAGCGTCCCGTTAAGTGTAGGTATAGGTTGCCTCCTGACGCTGTATAAATCATCTAATATAGATGTAAAGGCCTAATTATTTAGAAGCTTAAACGGTCCACAAAGTGGTTTTTAAATTTCGTTCCACAAAGTGATTTAGAAAAAGCTTAGGCCTATACCATCTATAGATAGATAGATATCTTTATTTCTCAGAAAACTTTACAATCTTTATTTAGTAGTGTTTCTAAGCCTATATTAGGTTTGTCTAAACATTACGAACTCGTTGACAATAACATGTTTAGTAGGTACAAAGTTTGAGACATCGAATACAATAATTTAGGTAGGTAGAAATAAATAAAAAATCGTAATTATGAGCACGCGTACCTAGAAACATAATGGTTGAAATGAAATGAAATGTTTTGCAACATAGACAAACACACAGTACAGGATTAAAAGTACACAAGTAAATACAAAGTTTATGTTACATTGGAGTCTGACTCAGCACTATTTTTTGTTTGCAAGACACAACGCTGATCTTCCGTCAGAACCACTCTATTCGATAAAACAATACCTATGTCCAAGAGAGAAAACAACAGTATTTAAAGATAAATCTTAGACCTACAATAGACGACCTAAATAGACGAAAAAATAAAACGACAATTCGACATAACATGTAAAAGAATGCAAATAAAGGTGAAACAGAAATATACTTTAGTTGGACTAAGCTTAGGTTGGTACCAACTAAAATATTTATATCGTCAAAGGAGCCAGAAAGCAACCTATGCCTACACTCAATGGAACGCTGGTAGTGTCTAGAACATTTTTTGAGATGGAATAGCCTTGCCCGGCACCTTAACCATCTTCTCAGTGTGATCGGTCTTGTCCACAGGAAATCAACATCAATACGTGTGGAGCTGACTAACCAGCGGGACTATAAATAAATTAGTGCAACTGATTATCCTTGTTTTCGCCAATCAGTAGCAAATTATCCACTATTAAGTAGATCGTTTACTCATCGAATTCACGTTGAGCTATCGCGATTAAGGCTCTGAATTTTTTATACCGTCGTGGAAAAACGGATCGTTTTTCAGATTGTTTTTCGGAAATTCACGTGATTGTCGCGTGAATAATAAATTGTTTGACCGGCTGTAGTTTGCCGATTTTTCAATTACATCATAATGAAACGTTTGTTTAAACAGACAAACAGATGGAATAAATAACTTTTGCCGTAACTTTGTTTGTACTACACAGTATTTTTGAAAGGATGCATCATTAGGAGTAGAATCACCTAGTTTTAAGACGTTTCAAAGTGATCCCAGCGGTCCTACTGAACAAATGCTTTTTGACTTTGACTTTGACTTTGACTTTGACTTTGACTTTGTTGTCGTTTATTGAGAAACATGGATCCCGATGGGTGCTGGTTTTTTTCCATACAAGGGCTACTAAAAACAGGAAGTGAATTAATCTCGCCACACATTTTATTTACGTTAACTTTTTTAACTAATGATAATAACTAAACATAATCAATGTTTGGGAACACTTATAATTGTAGCAACGAAATATCGAGAAAATTCAAAAAATTTAATCCTTTTAAATATCCCGTTCCCGAGAACTGGCATAGCGGATGTAGGTACGAGGACTGCACGTTTGAAGTGGGACTGGGCAGGTCATGTGACTCGAATGCACCCAGAACGTTGGGCGAAGATTGTCACTCAGTGGGTGCCTGAAAACAGTCGAAGACGACGCGGCAGACCCTGGAAAAGGTGGCGAGACGATCTGGATGCATTCGAGCCAGACTGGCAAACCGTGGCCTTGGAGCGCAAGAAGTGGAAGCTAAAGGGGTAGACCTTTGCCCAGCAGTGGGACACAATAGGTTGAAAAAAAAAATATATCCCGTTGCTAGTGTTAAAAGCAACGTTTCTGAAATATGGTCCAAATATATTGTATTCATATTTTTTTTCTCAAAAACTCTTTTTAGTCATTCGCTAGGATTTAATTTAAATCATTCTAAAATGTTTAATAGTTCCTCCAAATCTAAACCTCATCTTGGGATACCAAAATACAGCTCCGAACGGACACGGAGGGTGTGAAGTGCTTACTGGCCGATATAAATGAGAGCTCGTTTTTTGTCCTCAAACTAGCGTCCGATAATATCGGCGCGGCCACTTCGCCTAATGTCTGCGTGGATTATTGCGATATAAATTGTCCACAGTTGCCCATTCGATTCAATAGGGTTGCCTATTGACCAAACACACGTTACTATAATTAAATTATGCTCCAGAAATGATACTAGGTGTGTTAAAAGCTTTCATGTTATGTTTGATACGACCATCACCATCCTTGTTCTGTACAAGCTACAAGTCTACGCTTTGTTTCCTCCGTTCTTCATTTCCAGTCAGCCAGAGATCCAACTTGGCATGGATCGCAAATAAAAATTAATAAATTGTTATTTCTTACGAAGTAGATACCTAAAACATACATAAAAATATGAAGAAGTTAATGGTGATTGGTAAGATGTGACCAAATTTCTTGACAAAAAAATCCTGGAAAAATATTAGTTAAAACAGTTTGACAGCCCTAAATTCAGAATTTTCCACGTTTGCCCAGTCACTCCCCAAAGGAACATTTAACGATATTAGGGCTTTATTTTTTATAGTTCGGGACAAAAAGAGCTCAAACGATATTTTTTACGAAGTGGCTACTTTATATTGTCCATTTGTTGGGGAAATTGAGAGTCATATTCACTCGTGGGTCACTAATCATAATCCAATTCTGACAAATTAAAAAAAGTATTTATGTAAACTAGTTATTCATCATTGGCAGCTCAAATTATAGCCCACTGCTGGACATAAGGCTCCTCCCTCAAACGCCACTCTGATCGGTCCTGAGCTGATCTCATCCATGTCTTTCCCTCAATGGCCTCTATAATCCACCGACCTGACTGCTGGTCTGCCCCGGCACTTCCCCTTGGGTACCATTCGGTCAAAGCCTTACACCACCTGCCATCACCAAATCTGGCCAAGTGTCCTGCCCAGCGCCACTTAAGTCTCGCAATACGGTCTCCGATATCTGCTAGTTTTGTCCTCTTACGAATATCCGTATTTTGGACTCTGTCTAGCAACGATATGCTGAGCATGACACGCTCCTTGGCTATTTGTGTGACCCTCATTTTGAAGCACTTTTAAACATCCTCAAAAGATAGATAGAGACTGCTTAAAGAGAAAATGTCTATCGTATCCGAGTCATATGAAATATGTTTACTAACATGTTTGCCAGTCTGTACGTTATAATATTATACGAAAATATTTATTTTAGCCTTTGTAAATCAGTATTCTTTCTGAAACCTTCATAACATAAAATATGACCTAATAAGTGCCCATTATGACCAAAACAAAAAAGCGTTAGCATTTTTGTTTAAAAGTATCCGTACAGGTGATATCAAAAGTTGCAACAAAGGGCGCGAAAAAATCCCATTGTTATCGAGGGTATAATTTATTAGGGGCTGAGCCTGTTGGACCTTTTTTTATATATCATCGCATTATCCCCACTTGGAGAGTTACAACTTCTTAAAGGAAATCAGGGGAAATTAATTTAAAGCGTTTAAAAACTGTCCGGAACAACCGCTGACTTTGTTGGTTTGATAAATGTTTGTGGTCGTTAATGTACGAAATAAAGAAGAAGAAAGGAAACAAAAGAAGATAAGAGAGGGTAAACAATAATAGCATCTAAATAAAACACAGATTCTACACAAAAGGTTCTGAAAAACTACTTTCCTGATCAAGACTTGTAAGTGGTATATTATGTAAGTTGTTTGGAGCCACATCTTTTGATATACAGGCTGGATTTTTGAGATGATCCACGGAGGGCAGATACCTTAACCGTTGTAGCTACAGGAAAACGCTCTTAGGAGACCTTCCCTGACTTTTTGAAATATTTTGAACTGCATTCACAGATTCGCGTTCCTTTTTTCGTTCGTTTGATGAATTTTCGGATGTTTCCCACCACTATTTCTGACTTCAAGGGCCAATTTTTCAAACGTTAAAACACAGTCCTAACCTAGGACCAAATATACCAAACTGAAAAATTGGCCCTTGAAGTCAGAAATCGTGGTGGGAAGCCAAGCCGTGGGTCCCAAGGTGCTAAAGGATACGTTCTATCGCTGTTGTTTCTAACAATATTCTAGAGGTTCCAAATTTAAAAACATACATCCTATTCAAAATAATAATAAAACATTCTACAATCCAAAAAGTTAAGGTCCCACATTCCCTGCTCATCCGTTTTCGATTAAAACTGTCCCTAATATTTTTATCTTCTCATAAATAGCCATAATGAGCGTCCCAAAATTCTCTCCCAGTTATAAATTCAAGGACCACTCGCTCAAGTGTGCATAATTCTGATACAAAAATAATCTACGAATATACCCCTATTAATTCAACCGAAAATTTTAATTCTCAGATTAAACAATTCATTTTTTGTTTCAGAGTAATAAGACTTAAAGATGGAACTCAAATAAGCCAAGTCTAGAAAAAAGGCGAATCGGTTTTTGAATTTACTAACATTTTACTTTGAAGACAACTTTTAAATATTTGATGCATTTTTTAAGAATTTTGTACGATGATTACAAAAAAACAGTCCATAAATAAAGATAATAATAAATACCGATAGAATTGATTCGGTCTCATAATTCAAGTGTTGGCTAAATGATCAGCATTGCCATCCAGTGTGGTAATGCCGCCAGTGTTTTGGGCATGCTTCTGACTGACAGTTATCTGGATCAGTTGAGCTATATATGGATCGTTTCTAACGATCCTTAGATAGCTTGACTAATCCTTTTGTATTTTGTAAATATATGTAAATATGTAGTAGCTTAGATTCAAGTGCTTTTCTTGTTTATGCGTTGTTCATAGCCAAACTGCTACTACGTGAAAGTTCATACCACAGCTCATCGTTTGATGATACGTGTACGCTTATTCAGAGGATCTCCCAGGAAATGGGAACGTTTCTTCTGCAATTTCCTATTGCATGGTAAAAGGAAATAAGTTATGTTGATCTAGTGTTCGTACAAAAGTTGGGGTTAAAAGTGCAAGATTGGAGAACTTTATCGGCTAAGAAGGTTTTTTGATAGATCAGAAAATTGGACTATGTATGAAAATGTTAAATGGGTATAAGTTAAACGACTTATTTACGTATTATTGAAACGGGATTTATCGCGTACCTTATTTTATTTATTTCCTGACGTTTTGCCTGTGTTGCATTGCAACAGGCGTGGTCGCAGGCGAACTAAAACTACGTGTTAATTAGGTACCTATTAAATTATAGGTTGTTAGTAACAGGTTTTTTGATTAGATAACCTAGATGTAATTTTTTGATTTGTGTTACTATAAGACATAATCTACAATTTATTGATAAAATAATTGAAATTAAATAAGCCGAACGTGTTTTCACAATTTTCATTTCAAAGTCCTTTTGTATCTCTCCCGTAGTTTACAACTTTTTTTCGTAGAAAACAAATAAACAATCTATAGATCGTTTCTAACGATCCTTAGATAGCTTGACTAATCCTGTTGTATTTTGTAAATATATGTAAATATGTAGTAGCTTAGTTTCTGTAAATAAATGACATCAATAAAAAGGTATGCAAAAATATAAGAAGCCTTACTCCGGTCACTAATGGGTGCGAGGGAAGATAGAAGAGACCCTGATTTATAGCACGAGGCTACTCGCCGTGAATAATAACGGACGATTTATGAACTTTAGAAATTTACAGGTTACCGCATAGAATTGCAGTTTTTTCTCTCAGCACAATGAGTAAAATAACAGTAAATTAAGTATAATATTCGACCTAAAAACAATAGATCGTTGCTATCAATACATCCACATGAAACCTCCAACACGAATTCATAAAAAGCTGAGCATCATTGAACATTCAAAATAAAACTAACACCACATTGTACAACTCGCAAAAACATTGACGCGTCAACTTCAACTCCAAACATTGGCTTGTTCAGGGGTACTCAACTGTTCAGGCTATGTCAACTTAAAAATACGACTCCCAATCGACTAGTTCTAAAACAAAATCAATCAACGCGTCTCCTCTCTATTTGCCTAAAAGAAGTCTACTGTCGCACCAAACTTAAACAACCGTATTGTTTACGCCCGTGCCAATCAACAGGGCGGCCAACAAAACCAATCAACTTGGTCTCGCCTGTATTTGCTTAAAAGAGGTCTTTTTCCTTTTAGTTTTTCATTGTCGACGCGACCCTATCGTCCGTCACCCGCTCCACGGATATATTTGATTAAAAAATAACGTCGTCAGAAACGTTGTGGACGTGAGGACACAAAAGGAGTAAAACGCTTCTTGCTAAGCCGTCATTGTCACATCCCGGACGTTGGCGGTCGCTGTATGTGTTTTGCACACTATCTCCGAAAACGGAAGGCGATCATCCGAGTCTATGGAACTGAAAAGTCCCTTCGAACTCAATTAGTCTTTTCAAGCAGGCTTTTTAGGTACTTTTCCCGGACTCTGTTTGCCGTCTGCTTGGTTTATTAATCGCCCAGTTTTAGAGGTCTGATGCGTGACAAAAGCCAGCCAGATAGTGGTACCAAGAACAATAGAAACCCATTAGGCCGCTGCATCGGTTCCACTCCAGCAATTTTCCGCGTCTATTCTTTTAATTGGTTTCCAATCCCAGTTCTGAATAAGTTTGAATTATTAATCCATTGATTCCCGCTTCAAATCTCATTCAATTCAGATTTCGAAAAGTGTCTCTATTGTTAGTACGCTCGTACTACTCACTCGTACATATTAATGTTTTTTAAAATTTTAACGTGCTGTGTCCAATTTTAACGAGGATCAACTTTATTTTTACCCCTGCGCAGGACAATATCAAAGCTCTGTTAGTAAAACTACAAGTATTCGGGAAAAACAAATAAATAACAATCAATTGCTAGGTAAAGCATCGGAAACAAGACAATTAAAGGCAGTTTGCAAGAATTTATGTGTTTACGTCCAAAGAGGTGATTAAGGGAACTTCTGTGTTGGCGCATTCTCAAAACGTGGTAATGGTTAGACAATAGCGGTTACGCTCATCCCGATGAAGAAAATAGAATACTTTTAAAGAAAACAAACCTAAACTTATTTAATTTAAAATAAGTTTTTACTTAGGCGGAATCGAAAGTAGAGGCGGGGGCGCGGTGCGGGCGCGAATCTCGAAAAAAAAAACAAAAGTCAATAGTTAAGCGGGGTCGCGGTGCGGGGACACCTCCTATCTCTACTCATCTTTTGAAGATGACATGTTGAATGAATGCA
This sequence comes from Epirrhoe tristata, assembly GCA_951394285.1. Classification (NCBI taxonomy): domain Eukaryota; kingdom Metazoa; phylum Arthropoda; class Insecta; order Lepidoptera; family Geometridae; genus Epirrhoe; species Epirrhoe tristata. Next base: position 7,600,634 of record OX596145.1, read on the forward strand.
ACAAGACATACACGCCGCCGCCTCGACACATGTCAATTTCGCCCGCGTCCCGACCCCGCCTCGACGCCGCCCCGACTTTGCTGTTAATGAAAGAGCCTTGACGCTGTATTGTTCTTACCGCTGTGTCTGTGTGCGTAATAGGTATATTAAGCGATATTATTATATTAGAGAATTTAGGATTTAAGACACTACTAACTAGAAAAAATGTGATCTTCTAAACAATAAACGCTATCTATCAATCTACAAAATATTATGTTTGACACAAATAAAGGACTTTGTAGATGACATTTTACAGGTAAATAGATCTTGTAATAAAAGTCAAATAAGGTTACCCTAAGTTATGATTTCTTAGGATTTAAAAGATTTTTCGTATAAATTCCTATTCTCTACTCATTTGGAAACAATAACCCGTTGCTTACCATAAACCGTAAGGGGCGTGTGGAAACTTCCATATTTTATTATTATCATTATCGTAAAGCTCGAATACTCGCCGTTTAAAGTTGTTCGGCGCACCCCTAGTCGGGATTTGATTATAAAATTAAACTAAAACTTGAATATTTGTTTTATTTATGTTTGCGTTTCGATGTTTACTCATTGATCTAAAAATTACAAATCATTTGAAGAACAACTCAAAAAAAGAACACTACAAAGTTATATTAATTATACAGGGTGTAAAAAGACTGCTACCGAAAACTGAGGGATTGCAATCAGACCATGAGTCTGAACATATTTATCGAAAAAAAACTCAAAAAAAATTTTGACTTAGCTACGTCATTTTATTTTATTTTCTAGTTTTTTGCTACTAGTACAACATAATAAGACCATACCTACCTAATCATTTCATTTATAAAAGAATAAAATAATTAAAACTTAAAATCCAGCAATCTACAGATAAAAACGCGCCCAGTACATACGCAAACAGTGATCTTCAAACGCTGTTTTCTCCGGATATAATGATTTTTTCGGAAAATCCTTTTGGATTTGGTTGTGTTTTGGGACGCTGTACCTACCCCTTTCGGCTTCGGTAGACGTCTTTTTACACCCTGTATAGGAAATATATTATAGCATGTTATATTACACCGCTTAGGCATAATAATAATAAAGTTTAAATACATTTTTTAAGAAGTATTTAAACCTTCCATTGTAGCACGTAAACATAGCCCGAACTTAGGAATTCTTCCACGTTGGTTATTGCAACAGTAATTGTCAAATGTTCCCACTTTTAATTGAAGCTGGAGGGCGACTCAGATAAAACTCTCGTATCTAAACTTTCTCTATTACAGTTTAAGAAAACGCCTGAGCCGTTTTGTTTTGACGATAAGAAAATTTTCATTGCGTCTGCTGTGTAATAGACGTGTAATGGCGGAATGAGTTTGGAATTATTGTTTATTTTCTCGTTCTCGTCGCTTGTTCTCGTCCCGTTAAAAACAACAATGAGTATATAATACTAGTCCTTTAATATTACTTGTCCTTATTCTCTGGAGAGGCAAGTTCTATTCTCGCGATTATGTCAAACTATGTTTGAACGTTCTGTAACTATTTATCCAGAGTCTTTATAATATAAAAAAATCATAGTTCTTGTTACGTTACCCACGACACGGGATTTCTACTGCGAAACGCGCAAGTCTTAATATATAACTTTAAAATATTTATGTTACCATTCTTCTGACAAATAATTTCATTTCATTTTATTTCATTTCATTGAAAACAAGGGAGACCTTTGCCCAGCAGTGAATAAGGAAAGTAATATCATCAGGATACATTATAATAGGCAATTTTATATCTTTGAATTGAGATTATCTCGTAAAATTTCATTTTACAAGTGTTTTAAATAGCAAACTTGCCATTAATATCACGGGAAGCCAGTAAAAACACTAATGTCTCCTTTGAGAAGGAATTGATGGCACTTATAATGACACTTTTAATTATTATAATCGCAGTTTGCAAACAAAAGTCGTTAATTCATTACAAAGAAGTAATTTCCGGGTAAGTTTTTGTTATTTTTTTGAGAACTTTTGATGAATTAGAATCTCTTAAAATAATGAATTCAAAAGAGAAATCTGATTTGTCAAAACAATTATAAAGCGGTGTAAAAAATATTAAGTACTAAATTATGTTAACCTTTAATAGTTCCTATACAGGGTGTAAAAAGACGTCTACCGAAGCCGAAAGGGGTGGGTACAGCATCCAAACACACAACTAAATCCAAAAGGATTTTCCGAAAAAATCATTATATCCGGAGAAAACAGCGTTTGAAGATGACTGTTTGCGTATGTACTGGGCGCGTTGTTTTACGTAGATTGCTGGATTTTGAGTTTTAACTGTTTTTTTCTTTTATAAATGAAATTATTAGGTAGGTATGGTCTTTTTATGTTTCCCTAGTAGTAAATAACCTGAAATAATATAAAATGACGTAGCTAAGTCAATTTTTTTTTGTGTTTTTTTTTTCGCTAAATATGTTTAGAATCATGGTCTGATTGCAACCCCTCAGTTTTCGGTAGTGGTCTTTTTACACCCTGTATAGTATAATAGTTACTGAAACCGGTAGTTTTTTAATTTTTTAATAGATAAATTATTTTTATAGATTTGATATAATTTCACAGTAAGTCTTCTTGTTATGTCACTAGTTTATTCGAACCAGTGTGTAGTGTGGGTAAAGGGTTTAAGTAGCAATTTTGTAGAGTGTTGGTCGAATGGGGTTGTGCCTCGACTTTCAATCCGAAGGTTTGGGTTCGAATCCCGGCCGTGCATCAATAGATTTTTTTAAATGTACGTTTCGTAAAATGTATATGCGCTATAATACGAGGTATTAACGTTGTAGGAAAACATCGTGAGGAAACCCGCAGCTTAGTCAGCTTCACATGTATTGACGTCGTCTGTGTCTTTTGTTCCTGTGGGCCAGGCTGATTAAGCTGAGAGCTGAGGTGCTGGGCAAACGTATTTCATCTCAAACAATGTTCCAGGAACTACAGCGTCCCGTTAAGTGTAGGCATGGATTGCCTCCTGACGCTGTATATAAATCATCTAATATAGATGTCAAGGCTTACGTACGTTTTGTAGAGGTATGTCATCAACGAACAGAAACGGTCAGACTGTTTCCCCCAAACGATACTAATTCCGAAGGCGTACCTTCCCGCCATATTCTTATAAATTAATTACTTGTAATCTACTCATGAAACGGGTCTTACACAAATGAAGTTACAGCATGACTGTAGTGACCAAACGTCACGTAAAATAGGATTAAAACTCGCTGCAGTGAGATTATATGTAGCATACGTAATCGGCTTTTCTCGTGAAAATCTCAAAAATTTAAGGATTTTAAAAGTTTCTAGACCGTTGTTGTCCATCTCTATTTATTAGTGGTGAGGCTGCTCACTATTATTGTTTTAGGACCTAGCTATTCTATTATAATTCCGTCGAGTTTCATACAATTTTTTTCACTCTTATCTTTCATTTAAATACAATGGTAATAATTTTCTGTGTTAATGGACATATTCAGATTTAATAGTTTCCATAAAAAAGAAACCTAGATAACTAAGATTGAATAATAGGTTTTTTTCCATCAAATCATTACAATTTATATTTTATTGTCCTGAAAATATGCTAACAGTACGTCACCCTAGCGGTACAAGCTCAAGGGTTCAGTAACGACTTAATGCCGCAACGAGACAGAATTAGAAATCAACCCTACAAAGTAGGACTAATAAGACACACACGACACAGATACTTTGTTTTAATCTGGCAGTTGATATCTTCGAAGGTGTTTTCTGAAATTATTCGTGTAATTTAGAAGCTTACTCTACCGAATTACTACACGTTTCACAGATTCATATTTTGATATTATACGACTAAAGGGATGATATTAGCCCGGGACTATAAGAAGTAGCATCAAGAGAGAGAGCTATTCCCAGCAGTGGATGAAATCAGGTTGAGGATGTCGATGACGTCAGATGGGACACTTGTATGAATGATTTATCAACCTATACTTAATATTTATACGAGTATCGAAGAAGTCTGGTATTTTTACAGAACACACAGAACCCTAAAACAAAAGTGTCGGTTTTAAAAACGCGAATAATATTTTACGACACCTCAGGCGTACTAATTCGCTCCTGTCTGACGAACTGCATAAAAAGAGTGTCGACGCGATGAAAAATCAAAATGTATTTATTCCCGTGCCGTATAAAAAGTCAATATGAGAGGCAATAAAACGAGCTTGTCGGGAGAAATAATAAAAGATAACCTCTAGAGTGAATAGAATGAACAGCCCTTGTAAAGAATGTTTGCGTAGTGGATAAGACGCGATATCGGGGGACACCTCCCTATTCAGATGAGATGTGCCAGGGAAATATTAATACCGCTTTTTACAATGTCCGTTGTCCGCTGCGAGGCAGTCGGGTGGATCAATGAGGATTTGTATGCATTGTTACAATGTTCCGATCTGATTCATTTTCAACCGACTTCAAAAAAGGAGGAGGTTCTCAATTCGTCTGTATGGTTTTTTTTTTTTTTGTATCTTGTTACGCGATTGCTCCGCCATTTGTTGACCGATTTGCAAAATTCTTTTCATGTTTGAAAGGGTATACTCCAGAGGTGGTCCCATATAAATTTTATTCCTGAGGGATTCATAGTTTCCCCGTAAAACTCTAAACACCTTCCCTCCTAGCCATGTCACAAATAGAAATCGAATCGACAGCTTGACGCCCTGAGTCACACCGCGTTTCGAGTCAAACATTGAAGTCGGTTTTCTTTTTAGTATAAAAACGTAATTATTGATTGAAAAATCAACCTTTCAAACAGTAATTACCGATTTACTGAAACTAAACTGTATCCATCCATACTAATATAATAAATGTGAAGATAACTCTGTCTGTCTGTTTGTTACGCTTTCACGCCCAAACCGCTGAACAGATTAAGCTGAAGTTTGGCATAGTTAAAGGTTGTATCCCAGGGAAGGACATAGGTGACCTTTTATCCCGAAAAAATGAAAAAATCCCGAGGGATCACGGGTCACACTGCGGGAGCGCAGCTAGTAATTACATAACTTTGCAACACTAGAATCAGTTGCCTTCTAAGGATCGTTGGAAATCTGTATGTAGCTGAACTGATCCAGGTCATGCAGTTATGCATTCAAATATAAGATGCATAAGAAATGGTGACTATTTATATAGTAATCATTTAAGACTGTTTTTATGTTTTTTTTTACAAAAACCTTGAAACTCCTAAATGTATTTACGGAACTTTAGACGGGTAAAGCCAATTCACACTTGATCGCGTCTTGTCAGTATTGGTGCGTTACCACAATACTCACACGGAATAAAAAGCATTTCACTAAGCTCTTGAACAAACACAAGGGATTGGAAAGTTCCTTAAGAAAACAAAAATAAATCCAACTTAGGGACTGATGGTTAAGATTTGTGGATTTCGGTGAAAATGTTGGCGAGACATGATTTCAGCTAATTATATTGGGTAATGTAGTGAAAATAAAGTATTTTCACAAAAGTTTTGTGATTTTATTTTTGCATAACATGTGCACATATTGTATGTAAATAAAATATACAGGGTGTAAAAAGACGTCTACCGAAGCCGAAAGGGGTAGTTACAGCATCCCAAAACACAGCCAAATCCAAAAGGATTTTCCAAAAAAATCATATGCGTATGTACCGGGCGCGTTTTTATACGTAGATTGCTGGATTTTGAGTTTTAATTGTTTTTTTCTTTTATAAATGAAATGATTAGGTAGGTATGGTCTTATTATGTTGTACTAGAAGCAAAAAACTAGAAATTAAAATAAAATGACGTAGCTAAGTCAAAAAAAATTTACGTTTTTTTTTTGATAAATATATTCAGAATCATGGTCTGATTGCATTCCCTCAGTTTTCGGTAGCAGTCTTTTTACACCCTGTATATACACATTGTACAGAAATATATGTACACAGTTGTGTTTTAGTAACTTTATTTTATTTGCAAAATTCATTTGAGTTAGAGGAATGACGAATACAGCTATCTATTATCATTGAAAGAACCTTTCCAAGAATCTTATGCCGCAATCACGAAACTTTTCGATAATAATATAATAATAATATAATAATGCTGGACATTTTCACACAGCATCATCTAGCCCCAAACTAAGCAAAGCTTGTACTATGGGAACCAGATAACTGATATACTACTTATATACTTTTTGTTTGTAAATACATACATATTATATATAGAAACACCCAGACCCGAGACAAATATCTGTAGGTCATACAAACATTTGTCCCGCGGCGGGGATCGAACCCGCAACCTTCTGCGTCGCAGGCGGACCTTCGCCCACTGCGCCACAGAGGTCGTCAAATAATGATAATGATAAAATGTATAGGTACCTAATTACGCGTTTTTCTTCATTTATCCACACAATGCCTAATTCAAAATCAGCTCTACATTGTAGGAAATTAACGCCGTTTCAAAAGACCTCACGTCTCAGATCACCTGCGGTGTTCCCGATTCGTCCTCCGAGACCGATTAAGCATGTAAAAGTGCCGGATAACAAAGTGTCTGGGAGATTCTAGAGTTGGCAACATTTAGCACGTACGAATGCGACACGTTCGCAGAAACTTAACGAGCCGGCGAATGGTGGAAAAGACGTCTTGTTTGGTTACAAAGTAATTATTAAAGTTTCATTAGATGTGGCTAAAATAGTTGAAAAGGTGTGTGCGAAATCTATAGAAAATTGGACAAAGTCAATTAAAATATATTATCATATATATGATGAGCTTTAATAATACTATACTAAAATCGGTTTTTAAACAAATAATTTATGTAGAAATAAATTCAATATTGCATAGTCGACTTGAATTTTCACCATAACATTGTCTGACAGCTTGTACACTTAATATTTTAAGTAGGTACTATTTATTGAATTTATTTGGATAATATAAATAATAAATAACGATTCATAGATTAGAATATTTTAATGGGAAGTACAATACTAAAAAGTTTTTTTTTTTGCGATTAGTGTTGCGATCCAATAATTAAACTAAAATTCTATATTATACAAGTTATGAATGGGTAAGCCCCGATTTTGATTACCCCGTTACGCCTTCCCTCCAGTGAAGTACAAGCAAGTGGTAACCCGCGCACAAGCTGTTACTTTTAATGCGTTATTCAGTTTGGAATTAATGATTTTACTCCCGACAATTCCCGTGATTGCGGAATAAGATTCGGGGAATGTTTATTTTAATCAAAATTGTTTATAACTGCTTAAAATTTTATTCGCAATAAAATGAACCGAATGTTTAGCTTCTATTCCAAGCAAATTAGCATTACAAACGGTTTTAATATAAAATTAAGGGTGGACTTCGTTTTTACCAGAGATACTACTAAAAAGTAAAACAAAGATCATTGTGATTAATTTTTGATAATATTATCGTTTAATCTGCAGTTATAATCTGGTTTAAACGAAAATTAAAAAAAAACTATAATTTTTTTGTAATACAAAAAATGTTGAGCTTCTCTGGGATTTCTGCTAGACGTATAAGTATTTATATAAATGCGACTTTTGTTTTTCTTGTCGCAAACTTCGGTATCAATATCTTGTGTTTGCATATCTACTTTGTTACCCTCAGTTTCGGGTAAACATGATACCTGAGATATGTCACCGTCTCCCGATAAACAAAAAAATTGCAATATTAGACAAAATCCATACTTCCATACTATCCATATTACTACTTACTACTATACTATACTATACTACTTACTACTTACTACTAATATTATAAATGTGAAAGTAACTCTGTCTGTCGGTTTGTTACGCTTTCACGCCCAAACCGCTGAACAGATTAAGCTGAAATTTGGCATAGTTAAAGGTTGTATTCCAGGGAAGGACATAGGCTACTTTTTATCCCGAAAAAAATAAAAAAATCCCGAGGGACCACGGGTAACACCGCGGGACCGCAGCTAGTAGTATGAATAAAATATAATATGTTTCCCGAATCGATTATATCAGATGTCCAAAGATGGACGATATTATCCTCAAAGAAAAGGCCCGCATAAAACGCACTTGCGCGCATAATATACGTTTTATTAATAAAAAAGTCTGGCTGAATCGCCAATAAATAGCGTTAACGGCCAGCGAGAAGGCGATTTTTTCCGATACAATGTGAGACATTTGTCTGACAAATCCTTGGGGAGAGCGACACTATCCCCTATATTATCTAGAAGCTTGAGGGATGCGGGGTCATTCCAGAGGTGATGACACCCGTATCGTTTGTGTGAAGCCAGTAAATCATGACCTTCTGCCAGGTATTTGGGGTATAGCGTTTTAAAACAAATAGCGGGGATTTGCATTGGGGAAATGGATTTGCAGACGTAACATACTCATTTCATAAAAAAAAAAACAAACGAAGCATGGTTATGTACAGTTTTTTTAACTAGTTCAGGGGTTGGTGAATACCTAAAGTGCGGAACTTCGTATTCTGTTGTCTTACATTTACCTAGCTTTAGTATTACTTAGTATAAGTATAAGGTTGTCTGGAAGAAATCGCCTTGAGCGATAAGACCGTCGATTGTAGGACATTACTATCGAAACTTATCATATAATTATTTCATGTAACACTGTGTCCTCAATAAAGTTCTTATTTATTTATTTAAGTTGAGGTTGAGGTTTACATAATATGTTTCAGATAACATTGTTATAACAAGTGCGAGTTCAACTCGCATGAAGATGGTTCCGTTAATGATACTTATAGAATATTATTATTATATATTGTGAAAATTTCCTCTCATACATCGCAACTACAAAGTATTTACTTAAAGAAAAAACCGAACAAAAAGAGCAGTCTAATTTATAATTACCTTCTTTAGACGGAAATAAAGAAAAGGAAACTTTAAGTTATCTTACAATACAATTGAGTGATCAGTATGCAAAGCCAGTGTTGTGTATAAGCCGATTTCGGGGAGAAAGCGTTAAAAGAAAATTTATTGCATTGAAAAGTCGTTCGTAATTAATAAGACATTTGAAGTTGCGTGAAAATGTAATTTAGATTGTTTTGGGGGGTCGTCTTCCTGTCTGAGGAGCTCACAAAAGCGTCTTATTTATATATGCCGGTTTTATATTTGCGTCTTTAAGGAAACCAGGGGCGCATAATAAAAAAAGAATCAGCATCAATGTCTCAAAAGGCCCCATACTTTTTTTCTATACACTCGTACTTGTTGTTTTAGTAAATCATTTAGATGTCATTATAATTTTAAGAAGAGGCCTGTGTCACAAGACTCGCTGATCATGAAAGCGGGACATTCGATGTGCTAGATTTAAGTTTTTTTAACAGTTTGTAATTTGTTAGTTTGTATAAAGGCTTAAATAAAAAAAATAAGTAGATATAATATATATTGTTTATCTGTATAAAATACAGAGTTAACTCGCCGCGAACCCTCAATAATTCATCAAATCGGATAAAAAATCTATCATAACACACTTTACATATAAAAGTACGATGAGTCATTTCGTTGTGAATGAGTAACAAACATGTATATGTTTGCAGGTACATGCACAAGCATGTATTTATGTTTATGCAGGTAACAAATATGTATAATATGTATAATATGTATATGTTTGTTACTGTGTGTGTTACATAATATGTTACAGCATGTGTGTATACACATTACACATGCTGGCAATTTTTCACATTTAGCAGTATGGTTAGAGTCACGGATTTAAAGAAATGATAGATATATTTATTATAGTGAGATGTGAAATGTATATTTAAAATGTCAATTTAGATCCTTAGACGACCTCTGTGGCGCAATGGGCGAAGGTCCGCCTGCGACGCAGAAGGTTGCGGGTTCAATCTCCGCCGCGGGACAAATGTTTGTATGACCTACAAATATTTGTCCCGGGTCTGGGTGTTTCTATGTATAATATGTATGTATTTACAAACAAAATGTATATAAGTAGTTTATCAGTCATTCTAGTACCCATAACACAAGCTCTGCTTACTTTGGGGCTAGATGATGCTGAGTGAAAAAGTCCAGCATTATTTTTTTATTTATCTTGCTTACAAAATCAGCAAGTACAAATGTATGAAAACCAAATTCGGGGACTTCTTAGAGCAACTTCCTCCGCGCGATACCAACGCCCCCGCCGCAAAATGGCGAGCCACACTCGTATAAATTACCCTCCCTACGAATCGAACAGTTCGATTCTTTTGATACGAATCCAAAGTGGGGCAAGCTCCTTTATTAGTGTAAGCTCGACGATTATCTTAAGCCGCCATTACATATTCAAATTGAAGTCATTTTGCTTTTGTGGAAATTGACGCGAAATAAAACGAAGCCTTTGAAAGCGTTTTTGGCATTAAGGTGCTGGTAATGAGATTTTTCATTCGTCGTTTTAAAGTTGAAGTGGCATTAAAATTACCATTATTTCTGTTTGGTGCTTTTTAAAGTCTTGAGTGTTTTCTCTATGAGGCAAGCCAATGGATAAAGAAAACAGAATAATTTCTAACTCAATATGAAAATAGTCATGAAATAAGTCTGAAGATGGAACTATTTATTACCTTCTCATTTTCAGTAAAAAAATAAACCTAAATAATTAATTTTCACTCACTAGATTACACGATTAAATTAAATGAAGCTTGCACATCCTTTCCGACCCAGTAACTTCGGTGTCCGAAAAACATAATTTTTGCGCGACTGACCAAAGATTAACATTTAGATACCGCAGGACTCTTTGTTGGGACCGGAACCTCCTTTCGGTCCGCACTTTTAGATATTGAAATAAAATGAGTAAAATAATCTCATGAAGCGTGATGTGAATAGCACCGCGAAAGAGGCCATAAATTGTCACACCTCTTTTGTTTACACAAAAATGTATTCTATTTTCAACTCATCCCACTCATATAATAAAGCTGAAAGTTTAGGAGTTTGTTAAGATGTCTGGATGTTTGTATGTTTGTGGTGTGGATCAGGCTCAAACGACGAAACAGTTTACAATGAAATTTGGTAAGGTGAAAGGTATAACTCCAGAATAACATATAGGCTGCTTTTTATCCCGAAAAACGTTCCTGAAAACCAAAAAATATGTAAAAGGACAACGGTAATATTGCATAGAAACTTTAGCAGTACTCTGTTTGACACAAAGAGCACTGCTCTTAGGTTGCCATGACAACCAATAACTTTTGACTTTTCAAAATGGCAATGACGTTTCGTTCTACTATGCTTTGAGCTATTTTAAAGACAGCTAATCCAAAAATGAGTACAGTGTTTTCATGGGTTGGATTGGAACAAGGTAGTTCTATTTCTAAAGTTTGTATGACGAAACAATGCGCTGACAAAGTCGCGCCCGAGTCCACTAGTTAGTTTTTAAATTAAAATTTCAAACACTTCTTCCGACGTAGTTTTTATTTGCAAAAGAGCTTATTTTAAAATATGTACGTTAAACTGAAATATGGAACCAATATGGAAGTTTTGCGTAGAGTCAACGAAGAGAGATCGCTATTGCAAGTTGTCGAGAACAGAAGGGGAAAGATGGTCGGCCATCTTATACGACATGACAGTTTCATCAAGAACATTATAGAAGGGAAAGTGGAAGGAAGAAGAGGAAGAGGAAGACTAAGGATAAGCTACATGAACCAAGTGAAGGAGAAGGTAGCTGTCATGTCGTATAAAGAGGTCAAGGAAGCAGCCCTGGAAAGAGATACATGGAGAGGGATTCATCAGTTGTGCCGACTAGGAGTAAATTCTTAAATAAGAAGAAGAAGAAACTGAAAACAAAGGTTTTAAAAACTCAATATTATTTGCAACTAATTAATAAACTCTTGCAAAACAAACTTAATAAAATAAATTTGGTGGTACTCAAAGAAAGCCAGCCGAGCAAATTGATATTTTGAATAATAAAATGCTCTCCGGCGAATTATTATGAGTACCTAAAGCAGAATCTCCATTTATAGTCAACGAGACAGACACGACGTAATCACGTAGCTATGTTATGTAGAGACTAAGAAAAATATAGGTAAACTTTAAGTTTCTAGAGATAATTATAAATGTTTTGATAAATTATGAATTATCAAGTTTTTTTAACAAACTTTATTGTGTTGAAATAAATGTTTTTATGTTAGCAAAAGAAAGAATGGCTGCATGACTCAGATACAAAATCTGAAGACAATTTGATCTATGAAGAACCCCGTTTCCATCCCGTATCCAAAACTCATTCACCTGTCGGTGTCGAGCCGTACCCATTCCGTATCGTTGTATTATGAATATAATTTTATGAGAAGTACAAACACAAGTCAATAGCCTGCCGGGTGGTCAATATTAGATTAGCAGCCAAAAGGAGCCAAAAAGCAACGTATACAAAAACCTTTTACAGCGGTTAGAGAGCGGAAAAATATTTATAAAACGTTGAGTAAGTGTGGAGAGAGCTTTACCAAAGTATCCTATGAAAACAAAAGCAAGATATACCTTATCCTTGTTTTTATATAGATAAAGATAAAGATAAAAGTAGTTTATTTTGTGCCACAACAAAAACAATAAAAAAAACTTTTTGTATGTGTGTGCATTATTGCTTTTAACAAAATAGTTTTTATGCTGCTTTAATGATTTGAATTTCAAATGTGATAACGCGTGTCATGATGATTGGAAAAATTAAGTTTCGTTTTTGAATTTCGAATGTGATAATGTATTTTGAATTCTTAGTGGCCAGTATTAGGTACCTAATAATGTCCTTATAGTCGTGCAAATCTAAAATAAAACTAAAATGAAGCTTTGTTAATCATTCCTGTTTTTTTTTGATAGTTTATCGATCATTTTCCTTAAAAAGAAGTCCATCTCCACACATAGCATTTCAACACCAAACCAGCAATAGTGCAAAGGGTTCTATTGTTTACACAAAGTATGAAATAACATAATCAGGAGTGAAGATATAGGAATCGGGTAAAAACCAACAGGGGCCCGTTTGCTTAGGCCAGCGGAATAAGAGGGATAGATAGATACCCAGGCCGGACCTTCCATTGTCTGCATGAAGATTAAAACGATCTATCTATATAGGTAGCTATCTATAGATTTGCAACTATATTATGATTGTTGGAATGTGTGTTAGGAAAAATGAATGTGGTAAAGAGTTACTAATAATGTACATACACAATGCATAAGTATACTTTATTATATTACTAGTTGCGCTCCCGCGGTGTGACCCGCGGTCCCTCAAGATTTTTTCATTTTTTCGGGATAAAAAGTGGCCTATTTCCTTCCCTGGGATATAACCTTTACCTATGCCAAATTTCAGCTTAATCTGTTCAGCGGTTTGGGCGTGAAAGCGTAACAAACAGACAGACAGACAGACAGAGTTACTTTAACATTTATAATATTATTAGTATGGATAGTATGGATATGGATTGATCCTGACTATAAAATCGTCAATAATAAAATGTTGGTAACCTCAAATTCTATGAAATACGTGCATAAGTTAGCACGCAAAGCACGGAAGTTCGCGTCTTGTTTGCCTCGTATAACCTCGAACAAACAGCTAAACAATCTACAAAGCGAGTGATTCTGACGATTGAAATTCTGATGATTGAAAGTACGTTTGTCCTAACAAAATTAATCAACAAACGTAATATTTTTGCTAATAAAGCCAGTACCTTTTCTAATTCCGTCTTTAGGTAACCAGCTGTCGCCGAACTTATTAAGACGCACCTGTCAATCTTCAACTTTCCAATTTTTATTCCGAATCCCTCCTCATCACGATTTCGAGTCGTCATCCGCGCACGTAACAATACCTGAGTTGCACAGTAGGTTTACTTTATATGTTCACGCGTACGCTCAAACAAACAGCCGTTCTTCTTGTTGTGTCACTTGAACTATTGTAATGAAAACAACTAAGTACTTATCTAAATTGAGACGTTCGTTAGAAGTGCGTTTATCAGGAATAAGCCTAGTACCTAACTCTATGCTTTACACGCTGTAGTCTTGTGCTCGATTCCCAAAGAAGACAAATATATATTTTATGAATATGGATGTTTAATCTGTGTATGGGTATAAATTGTTACTTGACTAATATAGTCATCTGATTCTATGTATAATATGTATGTATTTACAAAAAAAAAGTATATAAGTAGTTTATCAGTCATTCTAGTACCCATAACACAAGCTCTGCTTACTTTGGGGCTAGATGATGCTGTGTGAAAAAGTCCAGCGTTATTTATTTATTTATTTTATTATTCCCATAAATAAAAGCTTTACTGAATTTGGGACTAGATAGCGCTGTGTTAATGTAAAATTGAGCATTGGCAACATAAAGTACTCGTATAATAAGATCCCATTTGAGTTTTGTCTGCTTCATGATTATTCAAGCCGAAGTATCTTTACTGTTTGATCTATACAGTGAGTCGTCATTCGAAGTCTTGTTTTAGCATATTTATTTAGGGCCCCGAAGGGAGATGGGCCCGTATTTTTACCAATTGGAAAGTTGATTGTCTCGAACAATTATACCTCTTTAGAATAAAACAACATTGAGTTTTTTTTCGGTTTGTTAGAATAACTGGACGTATTTTTGTTGACCCTTAACTTCTGAAGAAGAAATTCTTTGATGAAAAAAAAAAAATTCAAAAGGTCGCCAACCTTTATTTAGTGTTTTTTGCTTGTTACAATTTTGATAAAATCTAAATTTACGTCACTATGATTATTATTATTAGTGATGGCGTGGCTTTCATATCACTGCATGAAGACCTATTGTGATCGTCACTTTCAAGTCGCCCCTTGAGGCGGGGCGTTCATAGTTCACGTCACTATATTTTTGGTATTACTGATTCAGTAATGTTGTAATAATGTGAACTAATTTTTTAATAAATGTCTCTTTTATATTTTTCTTTTTGTGAAAATGTGGGGCAAAACATGTGTTCTTCTTCCATTCTCCTCCATCAGCCGTCATCTCAACACTCACTCCTTTCTTACTCATGTCATCGTTCACACAATCCATCCATCTTTTCTTTGGCCTACCTCTACTCTTAAATCCATCATCATTCATACCAAGCACTCTCCTAGTTACATTCATTATTTTTTTAAGTATTTTTTGTAAAATAATAGTAATAATGTGTCCAACTGGACGAAACGATTCCACCAAAAACACTCAAAGTCTCAACCACTAGACCATCTCAAACTCGACCAATCAATCCTAAACAAACGAATTTTGAATAGCGTATCCTCTTCGATTTTCGATTTCGCCCACTACATTAATTCGGGGTGTTCATTAAAAATGCCATCAAGTCGGCCGTTATAGCCTTAACGAAGTGGTACGCAATTAAAATCGCCGCTGACGTCACACCCTCCTGAGTGCTTCTTGAGTGCTAAGTCTTTGAGGAAGACACCTTAGGAGAATTGGGAAATGGATTGCTGATCAACATTAAAAAAAAATCCTTTATGCCGAGTATTCTATGGCCCTTACTAATAAGCTTGACATATAATTATGTCATGTATAATCAAACAAATTTTTAGTTTATGCATGACATAACTTTATGTCAAGTTTATTAGTAAGGACCTATGTGTTCAACCCATCATTGTTTTATGACGATCGCAATAAATGCTCTAAGGGATCACTCGTTGTAACGACCCTGTTGTTTTTAAGACCCTACCCTTCTGGGTAGGCTCGCTCCATCGTAGACCTCATTCTTGCCTGTGTAAGTCTCGTGGTCAAGAGCCGACACATTCATCATATTCATCGATTATTCAGCCAGTCTTGACCATTATAGAGCACCTGATCTTCACTTTCTAAATTCAATTGCAATCAAGTCACAGTAACTTCAAATATTTTTTAGATAATTGCTCAAAGTACTCAAACAATCTTGATCATTTACGTGTCAAAATCTGATTATTGTCGCCCGCATAAGAACATTAAGGGGCTTGAGATAAAACAGAGCCCCATTAGAGCGACTTTAGAAAAAAAATCGCCGATCGTATCTTACGCGTTGAAGTGGCAATGGCAATCTAATTTTTTTCAAGACTCAGTCAATCACGAGAGAAATGAGCCTAGAAGCGATCGTCAAAGGGACTAATGTTGATTGGCTTACCGCGCCCTAATCGGATTCAAATGCAAATATGACTCTTATTAGATTACCTCAGGGTTCAAAATAGATTGGCGTTTGTCTAGGGCTGTCAGTTGTCGGATTCGTATCTTTGACGATGATGTATGAGGACTGTTTTGTGGCTATTGAAGTCTTGAAACGAAAAGCAAAGACAGTGGAAGAATAGCGAATGGCTGATGATAGAATAACTATCTTGGTTTTGAGATTTACCAGTAACAATAAAATCTTACGTGAAGATATGTTACTAGATTAGTTTCAAGGTAGGCAAGGTATATAAATAAGGTATACAGGGTGTAAAAAGACGTCTACCGAAGCCGAAAGGGGTAGGTACAGCATCCCAACACACAACCAAATCCAAAGGGATTTTCCGAACAATCATTATATCCAGAGAAAACAGCGTTTGAAGATTACTGTTTGCGTATGTACTGGACGCGTTTTTTTGACGTAGATGGCTGGATTTTGAGTTTAAATAGCTTTCTTCTTTTAAAAATGAAATAATTAGGTAGGTATGGTCTTATTATGTTATACTAGTAGTCAATAACTGAAAATAACATACAATGATTTAGCTAAGTCAAAAATTTTTTTGCGTATTTTTTTCGCTAAATGAGTTTAGAATCATGGTCTGATTGCAACCACTCAGTTTTCGGTAGTTGTCTTTTTACACCCTGTATATATTTTCCACATAGAAAAACATTGGTCAAACATTGACGAACGAATTTTATCAACATTCCAGTCCAATTTAAAATTACGCAAAAACAATGTCAATCGTAAAATTTATTTCCCTCAAACTATCCCTTGCCGCCATTAATAAAGTTCGCGGCGCGTATTTTTTCCCATTCGTTTTAAAGTGTTACCGTGAGGGGAAGGTGTCTCAATCAGCATAAAACAAAAGAAATCAATAGCTTCCCCTCGACGCTGACAAAGAGCAAAGATTTCTTTCACAATTAAACTGTGAGGATGCTGATAAAGTGGGTGCCTCGAGTCTGGTTGAATTCGAATGCAGTGTTGTGAGATTTAGATAACATTTGATGCAATTGTTTATGCAATACGAGTAGAAGTAAAACTAACTGGAATGTGGCTGTTTAGCATTTTAAAAAAATCAAACGCAACTCGAATAATCGAGTTCGAATTTAATCGTCACTGTAATAGGTTATGTTCGACTTTGCATAAAAAAAATTTAAGACATTCACAAATTATTTCGGAGATTTTCATATAATTATAATATTCTTAAATAAGGGTGTCATGTTTAATTCAAAACTGTTAATAGTTAGGTACTTTTAGTTTTGAATAGGTAATAAATAATTGGACAGTGATATAAAAGTTCCTTTATTTCTGAAACCTAGATGACTCACCACATTTTACCGAGGCTTATAGAACAATGAAAAGTTATTATGCTAAAAATAAATATTAGCCCATTTAAATGAAGGTTACGTGTGGACTCAGCGTCCATTAGACGAAAGGTAAACTGCTCGTCAGTACATTAATCTCTTGTAACTTTGACCCCGTACATAAAGGGAAGTTTCCAAACATAGCTCGTTCAAAATTTGAAACATAAATAATTACGTTTTTATACTAAAAAGAAAACCGACTTCAATGTTTGACTCGAAACGCGGTGTGACTCAGGGCGTCAAGCTGTCGATTCGATGTCTATATGTGACATGGCTAGGAGGGAAGGTGTTTAGAGTTTTACGGGGAAACTATTGATCCCTCAGGAATAAAATTTATATGGGACCACCTCTGGAGTATACCCTTTCAAACATGAAAAGAATTTTGCAAATCGGTCAACAAATGGCGGAACAATCGCGTAACAAGATACAAAAAAAAAAAAAAACATACAGACGAATTGAGAACCTCCTCCTTTTTTGAAGTCGGTTGAATAGTTTTATGGATAAGTTTAAGTAGATAGATATATAGATAGTTCTATCTTTATTTGGCAACACACACAGACATAGGTACCTACAGACAGCAGTATAAATTAGACTTTTTTCGCCATCGTCAAATAATCTTGAGTGTCTAAAAGTGTGAAGGATTGTCCTAAAGATATACATACTTACACTGTACTGAACAGAAGGATTTTTTTTATTGACAATGAATTAAATACAAATAAAAAAAATATTGAAGAAAAGACGCTTCATAGAAAACTAAATAAGTATAGTGTAGTAATCCACCATCTGAAGCCTCCGCCTTATAGGTACTCCGTTTCATAGCAAACCAGGATTTCAGTATGTGAACGTCTCCTCATTTAAACTTTCCGCGAGCTCGTTACCGGTGGATTATAAATATTGAAACAGAACGAGATGAAAGCTGCCTCCTAGGCAACCAGAGTGCAAACAAGAACTTACCGCTTCTTTTTGTTTCTAAAATGAGAGCCAATCTAATTTTGGTATGGTCGAATTTATCAAGCATACACATTCTGCTATTTCGTAAACTAATAACGACAATTTAAAAAAATACATTGGGCTACGAAAATTTCGTCTATGTAAAGATATATTTATTTTGTAATTTAAGAAGTTTTATGCACAGAATAACACTAAAGTATTAGGTATCTCTAATTATTTAGATTTTATTTAAATTCTTCTTCTTCTTTTTATTAATGGCAACTAACTGTATTAACAGTATAATTCTGCCAATGTCAAGTTTTAAATAAGTATTAATGTCATGTCAAATCAAGTCATGTCAATTTGGTTTTGAAAAAAACATGGCGGCTTGTCATTTCAAAACTCCAACGGAAATCTTTCGTCAAATGAGAAATCTTCATGAATACTCCCCCATTCCATTTACCGAATCTCCTTTTACGTAATCCAAGGCTTCATTAGTAAAATGCCACCGAAATTACATAATAAAACCTAGTAAAACACGAGAAAAGTAAATAAAATAGCAGAGCCACTAGCTCCTTCAAAAATGGCGAAAGAAGTCCCGTTATTTAAATTCACATCTTCTACTTGTATTTTGTGTTCAGTTTCTCAAAATGTCCTACCAAGTAGGTTATTGCGAATTTCATGAATATAATGAAGTCTTCTACCTAGTATCTCCAATCCGAAATCCTACAGCAAAGCGGGTTTCTAACAAGATATTACTTCAATCAGCGTTCCAAGCGTTTTATCTCTGCAAATACGTTTTGTTTTAAACTTGAAACGTTCTAGAACGTTCAATATTCATCGGCACGGTTGTCCATCTCGTGCATTATACCGTGATCCGTATAAGCTAGGATTAGAACGGACTGGGCAGTTTTAATAGGGGTAATCCTGTTAAAAGTTTCAAGTTTGTTTTTCGTAATGGCTTGGCTTTGTTGATGCGAGTGATAGACGGCACCTGTGGCAGGTTTTTGGTTCTGATCTACAAAGGTATCATTTAAACACAATACCTATAGCACATCACAATTGTGAAAATATAAAACAGAGTTTAGTTTTTTATTTAACCAATAATTGCACGCCTCTACCATAACAATCCAAATTAAACCACAGTGCAAACCAAACAAAAAGTTGCCAAATTAAATCAATGTGACCAAAGCGAGCGACCAGGAGCTCAGCGCCAGACAGAGGTCAGCAATAAAGTGACCTTCGTCAAGCTGCGTCACGTCCGACCGCGGACGTCAGCATTCTTAGTACACTCAGCGAGAATACAAAATGAAAGCAAAACGAGTCATGGCTGTGCAAGGTATACTTGCGTTCTCTCAGAACTTCAGGAAATTATGAAACTAATAAAAGCTTGTCTCAATAATAGTTCACATTTCATTGTTAGTCCAAGTTTGAAGCTAGGAGCTACCAAATAGTAGCGTTTTAAATAGAACGCTTATAGGTTTTTTAGTTCTTAATACTAATGTATAAATGTAAAGGGCCTATTCAGGCATGAATGAAAATATTTTACTTAAGAACCAAACCTTGTTGTGTAACCTGACTTGGCAAAAAGCCAATGATGATGATGAGATCTAATATAACCAAGTGTGTAAATAAAACAAGTTTTTATTTCTTGTTTTTCACCTGACTGTCCTCGTTTCGCACGCACCGCGATTTTATCGACTCTTGCGGTCTCTGACTGCCTGGTGACATTTTGTCGAAAGTGAAAACGGACCAAGTTTTAGAATGTGGTCACCGCTTGCATAATAAACGCCTTTATTTTCGTAAACCATACTTCGAGGAATACTCATACATATTTTAAAAACTAAAACTGTATTATTGTTAGTAAGTTTTTTTTTTATTATTAAATAGGTCAGCATTAGACCTCCCTCTGCCTGATGTTAAGCAGTAGTGAGGTCTAAGATGGAGCATGCTTTCCTAGAAGGAACCTATTTACTCTTGATTTGAAGACCCCTATATTGTACTTTTCGGGAAATACAGTACCCGGCAATGAGTTCCAAAATTTAGCAGTGCGTATGAAAAAAGTGGACTCAAAACGCTTTGTACGAACTCTGGGAATGTCGACCATGTTACCTCTAGGTAAGATACCCCATAGGTACACCTAGTAGATTATGTCTCTAGTGGTTTTTATGATAGAGCTTAAACTACCTTCTGTATAAACAAACTCACAGTAACCGCCCCTTTAAATAACAAAACACACAAGATTCAGAAATTTAAATTGACCGTCCCTAATGCGAAGGACGTTATAAATACCGTTCATATTTCAAAGTCGCTTGCATCTGGACATAGGCTATTGAGAAAAGGGGCTTACGAATAATTGTCCAGGATCAATTTGACGCCCACACAGCAGCTTTTATTAGTAAAGTCCATGTTTTGTAAGGAGAGTTTGGGCAATAGACATGTCCTTAAATACGATGATTTTTTTCTTAATAAATACTGAGGTAGATTTCCAATAAGTATTCCAAATCGATTTAAGTATATCATGTCTGTTCGAATCACACAAAAAACAGACAAGGGAGTATCTAAAGTTGTCACTTCCCCTACCCATAAAACGCAAATTCGGCTATAAAAAGTACAAATCCTTCCTGGACACTGGCTCAATACAATGCCCTATTCACACTGTATTATATTTTTCCGGCATTCGTTTCAAGAAAAGGAATTAATAAATCTTAAAGAATTCACACGCGATAACCAACTTTGAAGCTGTGGATATAGGGTTTGTTTCGCTTGGATTGAGAATATGGTAAGTTGGTTTAACAAAGAAGCTCTAATTAGCTGTCACGGCTGCAGACTGCTGGATGTCTATCCCAGGAACACCCCAGAAACGAATAATTCAGGAGGACGTCTATGCGTCTCTTGCGATTTCTTTCGTTTTGTGCAACGTTGCGGATAGGAAACGCATTCTTTTGTTGGAGTTGTGACAATAATGTATTAAATGCTGGGAATGCTTAATCAGAAGCATCTGATAGTCTGTTTAGTATTATCTTCAAATTTTTTGAATTAACGAACGAAAAGACTTTTATATCATCTACAGCATAAAATAAGTTAACCCATTAGCTACACACATTCTCGTTCGTAATGCCAACAAGAAGCCTACTTTGAAATGAGCACTTAACTAAAATCAGAATAAATCACAAACAATCTACGAATTCAAAAACAATTTGCGCGATTTTGGGTGCCTGCCTAATTGCTATGAGACTTGCAATTGCTAATAGCGGAAATTTCGGAAATCCGCTACGATCAGTCAGCACGCCATCAGGTTAATTAAACCATTTGTCTGCTAAGTTCTCTGATGTAAAATTTGTTGGTTATTTGGCGAAATCGCAAATTTGCCTGGCAAATTGTGGCGAAAAATCAGCCAATTTGTGTAAGTACAGTGCGTCGGTTTCGCTGACTTGATCCCTATTGTTCTATTCAAAACTAATAGTGGGATCTATATTATACCAAGCAAAAAGTTATCAATAATTTAAAAAACTACTACTTTTGGCACATAAAAAACCTTCTAGCTGTTATTATTTTTAAAGAATAGGTTTGGTATTATCCATACTAATATTATAAATCTGAAAGTAACTCATTCTGTCTGCCTGTTTGTTACGCTTTCACGCCCAAACCGCTGAACAGATTAAGCTGAAATTTGGCATAGTTAAAGGTTGTATCCCAGGGAAGGACATAGGTTACCTTTTATCCCGAAAAAATGAAAAAATCCCGAGGGACTGCGGGTCACACCGCGGGAGTGCAGCTAGTGGTATATATATTCCTTGTTCTGTTTTCATCCATTTTTCGAGACTTGCAGTCCTAACCTACCATACATTCCCAATGAGTTCGATAATTGAAATTTCAAAATGAAAAGTCCACAGCGCCCCAGGACCAAAACCTCTCAATTCCGCTGTACAAATATCACGACATCCTCGGATGCCGTTCTTTTTCCAAAAAGGTTCATTTTCATCGGCTCACATATTTGTCATAACTGGTTCCGTGTCCCCCTTGAATGCTCCTTTTTCACACGTTTTTAATTTACAACGGCTCGTTCCTTCGTTTTGCTTGTGGATAATTGCCACTGAGCGGAATGTGTTATGATCGAGTTGGGAACACTTTTTGAGTCTTTTTGGAACGCCCTTGTGATCGAGCAGTTCTCGTTTGTTTTCATCATCTTTATAGAAACCTTAATCTCTATAGCGACCATGGTAACGGGGCGGGGCAGGGGATGCTAAGAAAGGTTGCTGGGAGCCGTTGGGTGCAGGCTATAAATCGATGGGGAGTGCCTATGTTTAGCAATGGACACTAGATTGCTGACATGATGATGATGATGAATCTCTATAATTAGTAGATAAATCCTGATGAAATTGCTGTTTGAATCCTCACAGGGGACAATTTATTGTTTTTCTAGAAGGTAAGTTTTTGTATTGAAACTTGGCATAGATGTCAAGTTCCTTGAAAATTTGAAAATATGCTGTCAGTGAGCTGATCTAATGATGAAAAAAAAACCCAAGCGCATTATGAGCATTATCCTTTTAGGTCAAAGCAGAAGAATTCTGTTGAGTTTTTTTTTTCAGTCACCTAATACCTACTTATGTGGAAAGTGATGTTTATGTTTTCTACTTTAATCTTCAGTACTTTTATTATTTAAATGGAGAGTATTGATAAGGGTTGACTTAAAATAAACACTTTGATATGATTTTCATTACCGCTTTCGTTTTAACACTCAAACATTTACAATTTGTACTGAGTATGCATTTCTTTAACAAATAGGTACTCAAATACACATAACATATCTCGAGATACCGAATTGCAAACATTTACACTATCCCCTTTACATAATCAAATATTCGAGCTCGTTTCAATGAAGATTCATACCATAGCTTTGTCTAGACAGCTAAAACCGCTCACCAAATTTGTCCCTTGATCCATCACAATAGAGCTCAAATTTGCATATCACTTCAAATAATACATACCCAGACATCCTAATGTGCCAGCTTTACATATTTAAAAACTCTACCCTCATATTTTTAATTTGATGGAAACGATCGAACTGTTTGATTGGGACGGAATTAGACAAAGGCTGCATTTTTTGGCATTTTTTGCAGTCACAATGTTCTGTACAGTTTCTTTGTATTCAAATCAAAGCAAGATAACGTACTTGATAGTTGCCATAGTTGGTGTGCAATAAAGTATTTTCATTCATTCCTAATAGTGGTAAGGCCTTTATTTGCATCGGCCGGCACATTTGACTTTTGGGCCCAACCTTATATGGAGCCTGAATAGCCTCCTTTTAAGATATAATTACTTCATATTTTCTAGAAAGTATTGTTACTCATACATGTAATTAATTCTATTATCTTCTGAAATAGAACCGTCACACAAACGAATAAAAATAGTAAAGTTATGCTCAAAATTTACTTCCTTACTTTTAGGATTGCTGACAAGGTATCAAAGATAAGACCTAATTTAAAAACAACATTAAAAGGTTTGATTTTTAATAAGTTTCCAAACTCAATTTATTATTTTCATCGAAGCTTCAATAAAGTTGTAAACATCTCATTATCTTAAATGATGCAACATACTTGGCAGACCGGTGAAATTGGGTCCGTCCATGCATAAATATCTATCAAGCTTGCGATTAATATTTTTATCGTCTGTACGTATTTTATATTGTTTTATACAGGGTCTGAAGCAGATTGTAGAGAGGAGACTCGTACTACAGGAGGCAAAGTAATGGGCGGAGTCTTACTAACCTGCACCAGTGATCTGGATAAGTTGATCTATCTATAGATCGTTTCTAACGATCCTTAGATAGCTTGACTAATCCTGTTGTATTTTGTAAAATGTAAATATGTAGTAGCTTAGTTTCTGTAAATAAATATTTCTAACCTGCAGGTCTTGGGTTTAATGCCGATTTATTTGTATTTGCGCTTAAATGCGTGACCACGGACGCTGCAATGCGTCCGAAACGTCGGAAAATTAAAAAAAAACAGTAGGTAGGTACGTGATAAATACCCGTTATATAATAATAATTTGCGCTTTCTTATTCTTCTCATCATTTCACAAGTATTATTAAAACCGGTGAAGGATTTTGAGAGCTTTCCTGCACTTGTCCTACGCCGTAGCATAATTATAATTCCGTGATCAACTACCATAGATTTTTCGATATTCACAACCTATTGTGAAAAGAGGTCACGATTGCGAAAGATGGTTGCCGATGATATTGAGGGTAGACTAGGAGTCAGATTTATCTTAAAAGTGGAAAAATCAAATGCATACAAGGCCCCAACTGCCTAAACAAAAGCATGTACATTCTAAACTAGACCACGAGATGTATTACTTGATACGAAAACATAATTATGAAATAAAATATGGTTTAAAAAGAACAAAAAAAAAACACTTGTATGACATTATTAGAGAAAGTTGTCAGTCAGATCTTTACTATAAAAATATCGTCAAAAAGCAGCTTGTAGTCATAAAATGTGATGGAACTAACGAAGAACTAACTTAATGCGGTGGTGGCATCATTCGGTTGCTCGAAAAACGAACAGGAAGACCAATGCAGAGGAGTTTAAATATTTCTCTTTTGTTCGTATGCGCATCGCTCTGTCCAGTTTTCATACTCTGAGGTACATCTTGGCAAACAAGGGGGTAGTTAGCGGTGTGAGGGTTTTCGGCTGTTTATATTTCTTTAATGCTTCGGGATGTTTGCAATTATGAATTGTTTTGTCTGTGGATAATGGAAAGCTTTACGGAAAATGTAGCCATTATTTTTAAACCGTCTTGTGTAAATGTTTATTATACTGTTCATAAAGGCATAAAATAATACAATTTCTTCTACCTACAATATTGTTGTAGCGAAAAATGTGTTGGAAACAAAATTTTAAAACACTTTTGTACTTACAGTAAACTCTTAACTAAGTACAATTTTTTTAATACTTACTTAGTTCTCATCATATTGTTTTAATAATAATATTTTCTATGATAGATATTTAGATAATGCTGGTTTTGCAGACATCTCCATCTTGCCACAAGGTAAGTAGAGCTTGTGTTATCATGACTGATTATTTTACTAATTGTACAATATTATCATCCAGACCAGAGACATCGGAATCGAACCTGCAACCTTCTGCATCACAGGCCTTCGCCCATAACACTTCATAGCTGCTTGATATTTTCACAAATTCTTATGAACCATTTTTACTTCCGCGCACGTTTCCACCCTCGATAGGTGCGAAATGATATAGCTGCCGAGGTCCGATGTCAGACAATAGGCAACATTCATACAGCACTCGCCGGCTGCATGCAAACAACCTAATTATACCCAAGATGGCGGAATTTTAAGTCTTGAAGCTTACAATTTCTGCGGCCGTAAGATTACGTTTGGTAACACGGTTGCTCGGACGACAGAAAAAGAGCATTTACACGGAAGATTTTCAAACGATACAATATCGTATTGCACGGCTTTTATTTATGTGTAAATGGTCATCGGCTGCTAATATTCTGACTTAGTATAAGTACAGCGCTCGCTTTGCCGTTAAATGGTATATGCGTAGCAAAACGAGACAAAAATTGAATTGTGTAAATTGTCTTTAAAAGCATTTGGCTGAGAATACAACTGTAGATTATTCGAAGTTATCCCATTTGTACTACTGTCTGTGTTGCTTTTGGACGATGAGTTGCTCTCCCAGCCGTCTTATTTGCTCGTCTAAACAAAAAAACTTAGGCCTTTACATCTATATTAGATGATTCATACAGCGACAGGAGGCAACCTATACCTACACTTAACGGGACGCTGTAATGCCTGGGACATTGTTTGAGATGGAATAGGCTTGCCCAGCACCTGAACCATCCTCTCAGCTTAATCAGCCTGGCCCACAAGAAAGACGACGTCAATACGTGTGGAGCTGACTAATGTGCGGGTTTCCTCACGATGTTTTCCTTCACCGTTAAGAGCTCGTATAAATTTTACGAAACGAAAAATCCATTGATGCACGGCTGGGATTTTTGCTCGGCTAAACAATAACCGTTATATTACAGTCAAATATTTTCAGGAATCCAGAGTTTTCTCGAGTTTTCTTCAGGTGTTCATGCTTGACTGAGTTTTAAGATGGTCTGCGTCTAGTGACTTGGAAACTTGGTAAGGTTTTTAAGAATTTAAATTAGTGAAGCAGAGCTTAATGATTGGTAGAATGATCGTTATATTTTAGGGTTTTCACTCCATCTTAAATGTTTGAGGCGTAACCAGCACAAGCATAGGTTTTGTCTGACGCTTTATAAATAAATAATTTGGTAAATGGTGTAAAGACAAATTAAAAGTGTGTTACTTATTACTTTTTATCTATGCTTGTATAGCCACCCATATGATACCATACCCAGTGTTTGAACTTTGTGTTAGATTCCGCATTAGTTAGCAGTATACAGAGTGTTTGTTGTTATGAACTAAAATATAATTATTTTTTAAAAGTCATAGGACAAAAGTTGTTGATTATGATTGCCCTCAGAGGTTACCGGTGTTTTACAAATAATAATACTACTGCTAAATGAAAAAGAAAAGCTATATTTTGGTCTAGAAATTATAATAGGTATGATTTTAGTGTGCTTTTAGTAGGTTGTTTTATTAAACTCAGATTTATCATAACAATGAGACGTTGTAATAAAAGTACTGTAAAAATATTCTCTTTTACAAAACCTTTAGCCTCTAAATAGATACCACGAACAGTCGAAAACAAACACAAATCAAGATAGGCTCCGTGACGTCACCCAAAATATTCAGTCGGGATTCGCATTATCGCCATTTGACTTCACATTAAATCTTAGAAAGGCCCATAAATAACGGAAACTTTTATCCCGCTCGAAATAAGCACTCAAAAATGCAAAGAGCAGAACGGTATAGGGCACGTTCGGTAAATTTATTTTGTTTCGTACAATTCAAATAACCATAATTCAACTGGAGCTTAAATATCTAACGATATAATGAAACGCAAGTTGAACTTAAGAGTTAATGAGATAAGGATCCGATTTATTGATCTTTGTGAGCGGGATAAAGGTGAAAGTTTAATTTGGCTGTAAATGTCGCAAAACGAATGTATTTTTGGGCGGCACCGACTTTACGATCATGGCTATTGGAGCTTTGAACCAAGTGCTAACTCTTTCGACTTCACGACAACACGAAAACAATTTGAAAACAACGAAAAAAGCTTTTAAAACAAATAAAATTCTAATTGTTGGGGTTAACCTACAATGAACCTGAGCCGAAGTAAGAGCTAAGGGTAGCTAGCTAAGGGTGGACTCCGAAGAGAGCTAAAATAACCAAGCCCGATGAGTACTTGTTTCAGACTGATTTTATTGTTTCACGTTAATGTAAAGAGAAAGAAAGAAAGAAGAAAGAAAATATTTTATTTTGCAACATATGAGTAAATAGGTACACAGAAGATATAATAAAAGAAAGAAACGAAATGTTGCAAAACGGGCCATAACTCAGCATATGCTGGGTTGTGAACAACCAGCGCTGGTCTTCCGTTAGGGCCGTTTTGGAACCGAAAATATTACATGATTAGGTAGCGGACTCATAACAAACAACAAAATTAACAACTTAACAACGTAATATAAGAGCAAAGCAATAACTGGTAGGTAAATCAGTTATTCATTATAAAAGCTAAATGGAAAATAACTCTATAAGTAGGTATAAGGTATAATATAACATATACGTATATATAGGTAGGTATTATATTATGTACATACACATAGACAAATAAATAAATAAAATAAATATGGTACAAACTGAATAAATAGATACTTAATATTAATAAACAGAAATAGCAAGTATGTATGTAAGTAGTAAATACTAGCCTTTGATAATTATATAGCACTTGTATCGTGTTTAAGAAGTTCCTGCTTCTTTTGCCAATCGAATAGGTATCTCTTTAAATGCAATTTAAAACCATAAATACTTTGTAGGTTCCTTATCGGCGGTGGTATATTATTCCAGCATTTCGATGCAGCATAACGAAAGCTTCCTCTAAAGGCTGCTGTCCTGTGCTTCTGAGTTAAAAGCTGCATCGAACACTGGCGGGGCTCTCTAGACCTCAAGATTGAGGCCTTGTTTAGCTTCTTAATAAGATAAGCAGGTGCTTCATGCTTGAAAATGCCAAAAAGGAGGCATGCTAGGTGAAGCTTACGTCTATGTCTCATTTTCAAAATGGAATGCTCATTTAAAAATGGGGTTACGTGGCCACGGAACGGTATGTCGAAGCAGAAGCGGCTACAAGCGTTTTGGACTCTTTGGATCAGTCTTTGTGTTTTTGCTAGGAGTCGTGGACCAAATACCACATCTGTATAGTTCAACTTAGACAAAACGAGCGACTCTGCCAGCTGAATGCGTAGTTCTTCTGATAAATATGGCCTCATTCGGTACAACAACTTTAACCTATAAAAACAATTCCTAACACATTCGGAAATATGCTCCTCGAACCGCAGATCACAATCTATCTGTAGGCCCAGGTTGCGAGCCTTGTAGACACGATCAATGGGTTCTCCCATGATTGCAACACTCACTGTTGGGCTTAAGGCTGCTAGCTGATGCCGATTGCCAAAGATCATGTATTTGGTTTTTGTAGGATTAAGCAATAGACTATTATGTTTAGACCACAAAGCAATGTTTGCCAGATCAGCGTTAAGTTTATAAATAGCATCATCGACTTCGGAAGGCTTACAAGAAATATATATTTGTATGTCGTCAGCATAAATATGAAATTGGCAGAATTTTATATGAAAACTTAAATCAGAAGTGTATAGAATAAATAATATTGGTCCCAAGATAGACCCCTGAGGGACTCCCCTATTTACAGCCAGTGCACTGGAAAACTGTGAGCTACCATTATTTTGTGTGATCTTAACACACTGAAAACGATTGCTTAGGTAGCTGTGAAACCACTGTACTGCTTCCTGGTCAAAACCATAATATCTCAGCTTAGAAATTAGAAGACTTATATTTATAGAATCAAATGCCCTTGAAAAATCAAGCAGCACCAGTAGCGTACACATGCCTTTGTCTTGTGCATTGAGTATGTTGTCAGTGACATCAAGTAGGGCGGTTACCGTGCTTCGACCTTTCCTAAAGCCTGACTGTACTTCCGGTAGTATTCCATTATGTTCTAGAAATACGGTCAGTTGAGCACAAACAGCTTTTTCTAGTATCTTTGAAACGCATGGCAAGATACTTACTGGCCTAAGATCTTTGAACTCTACCGGGTTCGTTACTTTAGGTAAAGGGCGCACTATTGCCAACTTCCAGGCATCGGGGAATGAAGACGTACTTATCGAAGTGTTAACAAAGGCAGTCAAAGTTTCCAATGTATTAGGTAACGTTAAAGTGAGCATATCCAAACTAATTAAATCACATCCCTCGGCATTTGATTTTAGACTTCCAATTATTTTGGCCACTTTGTCTAGACTGACTGGCTCTATATGAAAAACGGCTTCACTAAATGTGTGAAATTCAAAATAGGTAAGCTGTGAGATATTTATATCTGATGTGCCGGGAATATTCAAAAAATGGTTATTTATTATGGTAGGATCTTGCAAATGTAGGGGAAGATCGATATCATTTTTGGGCAAAAGGGTACTCTTAATATTTTTCCAGAGCTGCTTAGGGTCATGGATCTTATTGTTAATATTCATTTTGAAGTAAGCCGCTTTTTCGTGATAGAGTGCTTGGTTGACGGTCGACTTCAGGCTCTTGTAGTAATCCTTTTTACAATCTAACTTGGTTCTATGATAGTTCGCCGCAGCCGCGTCACGCAACCTCATCATTACTTTAACAGTGTCAGTAATCCATGGGTAAGAGCGTGTTTTAATAACAACAGAGGTCATGGGCGCATGGAGATTAAAAAGGGTGACTATGCTGTGGTTAAAAAAGTCAACCATCTCATTAATGTCCCCAAATGTCGATACTAAATCCCATCCCCCAAGAGCATCGCAGTGCAGAGTAAGCTAATTCAAAGTTCAATTCTGTAACCTAAATTATGTGAATGCGTCGGCTTGTACACTAATATTAAAATAATTTTACTAACTTTGAACTTTGATTTGAATCTTCATTTAATTTTGAACCATCAAAGTATTTTGTTTATATAATTTTCCTCCACATCGAATAACACAACCCATTAACATGGCTTTATTGTCCATAACTAGCTCTATATCCGTGTGACTGTTTCTGCAATTCCCTTACTATTTCCTCCCCGAGACCGATCCCGTTACTCGGGCCATTTACCTTAATGCGCGGTTTGGACGGATTGACAGCTGTAACCAGAGGTAGATGGACGTAGTATAAGAGGGTAGCGTAGCAGATAGTATAATATTACACAGTAACGTAGTAGGTTGTGTAATGCGTAGCAAAAAACAGCAGGTCCGAAAACGTAGCATGTTTCAAAGCGGTTGACGTAGTTTCGAGGTCAAGAGCCGACCCATTGATCATTAAAAGAAAAAAGTTAGTTAACTAGAGGTAGCGTAGTACACGTGGGTAGCGTAGCAGGAATAGCGTAGCGGGTTGGAAATAACAGTTCTGAAAAGCGATGTAGCACTGTTTCAGTAGTAACTGACGTAGCACATAAACTAGTATTTAGTACAATTATTATTATTAGGTGTACTATTTATAAGTGAGTGGCGTAGCAGCTAGTATAATGTTGTGGGTTGTGTAGCGCATAGCAAGAAATAGCAGCTCAGAAAACGTAGCATGTCATGAGCATATTCACACCGTTAAGACCGCCTTTGACGTATTTATTGCGCTATTAAAACATGTAGACGCAATTCAGTGACCTCTAGCAATGTAACTACACCCTTATCCAGTTTCAACTAACAGCACAGTAACGATAGTTTGAAATGTGGACGCGGATCCCTGTGTCACCGAGGTTTAAATGGATACCCTTCCCAAATCTACACGAATTTAATTAGTCAACTGTTTAATTACTTTCAAAAATTCATGAATTCAATATAAACAAGTCTAGCTTTTCAATCACAATGGAATGGTGAGATTAAAACTTATTTTGATGTTGTGCTTCAAGAGAATACAATAAAATTTTGAATAAGATGATAGGTATTATGTAAAATACTGTATCTTTATATTTTTATTATTTTTATAGTGTTACACCACACTAGGTATTTCATCGAGAAAATAAAATGAAAAGACTTATCAAAATTTTCGATTCTCGACGGGATTCGAACCCACAATTCGGCTAAATTTTCTCTCATTCTCTTATCTTTTATTCTATTGGTTATTTTAAGTCTTTTCATTTCATTTTCTCGATGAAATACTGTATCTTGACAAATATAAAAATATTCCATATTAAATGTTGTGAAACACTCACCAAACATTTCAAATATTCAAACAGAGCCAGACCCATTAATAAACTAATATCTCTAAATTAATTATGTTACCAAAGCCAAGTTAAGCCACCCCGTGTTACCTAGATTTATTTACGGATAATAACCTCATAACCGGCCGAGAACAAGACATGTAGGGTCGTATGTACCGAAAAGGGCGGATTAGTACGCAGTAAAATTTGTTAAAGAGGACTTCATGATACGGGTGCCTCCAAGGCTTGAAATCTACCAGTATAACTTGAACCTTGCTTATGCAACTTTTGGTAAGTTCTGCGTGTCAGTTTATGTTGGGTTTTTGTGTATGTATTAGCAGAGCTGTGGACGGGCCAGCGATGGGCCGCAACTATCTCCGACTTGCAGACGAACACTATAATCCCCGATAAAGCCCGCACATTTACATTCAATTCTAATTCAGACCCACCTCCTACTTTGCCCTGATTGCCTGGTACTTGTCGACGTTGATTAAAATGGCTTTTGGATTTTAGTAAATTATGGTTTCTATGTTTATTCATTACAAGGATGGAAACTCATGTCAGTTTAACGTAAGTAAAACATACGAATATAAACGACTCAAAATCCCAACTCTCCAACTCATTTTTGTAAAACTCACAAGTAGGTACCTTTTACAAAATATTTGGAAGAGTTAGTTCTAATTTTAGTATCAGTACCTACCATTGTACATTTGTACCTACCATGAAAGATCGCTAAAATGTAACTTTGTTCAAGTATATTAAAAATATATTTAAAAAACAGCTCTATTAACTCTATTAATATACAACAAAAGTCCCGTTGAGTGTAGGCATGCCTTCTGACGCTGTATAAAACATCTATTAAAGATGTAAAGGCCAAGTTTATTTTTTTATTAAACGTAAGTAAGTATTACAAGATAAGCTTGACATTTTGTCCACATAAGTGGGAAGGCATTTGCATTTTTTAAACTAAAAGAAAAGACAGGTAGCAACAGGAACACAAAAATTAAATTATTCAAAGGCAAAGGGCACTTAATTGAGTTTGTTTAGGACAAAACAAAGAGCAGAAAAAACTTTTAAATTGTGTGTCCGTGAAGTGTTGGAGACATGTTGATCTTTTCCAAGTGCAGAGGGCTCTCCGTCCCAAGTTAATATTTTCTTTGGACAAGTCCATTTCCATGGAACTACAGGTATTCAGACAAACGGCGAAAAGTTTCGATGAAGTTCAAAATGAGATAAGAAAGAGTTGTTTTACATAACAAGCGGATTTCGCAAGATTTTTTTTTTGCAAAATAAGTTGTGAATCATACTTCTATCAGAAAAAAAATATTTTAATGAAGCTGTTGTGGCTGAAGGTGCAACAAATGACTCCGACAAATGCTGAGGGGTAGCCTTATTTCAGCCACTTAAATTGTTGTTTATTTGCATACACAGAATCAGTTGATCCATCTAAAGAATTTCAGTTCTTTTTAACTATTGTATTTCTTTCTATGTCTTTGTTGTACTACTTAAATAAATCTAGATAGAAATAAGTTGTTGTGCCCTCTTTTACGCATGTTGTGATACCCTGTAATTATGGGAACACTAGACCTAAGACATTTTGTTTTAACTCTTGTATGTAAGGTGTACCGTGTTGGGTATCCAAAAATCTACTGTCTGTCAAATTACAAGATAGAATACGAAAATATATCCAGCTATTATAGCAAGCAAAGCAACAGGAAGATGCTTGTCATAAATAATATACCTAAATTGAAAGGGGGAAACTAAATTTCTTCTGATATGTTTTGAATGATCCATCAAAAACAAACAATAAACATTAGGAACAACTTCGCATATAACGTTTCGAATCGAACTTTTTTACTATCCCGATATTTTGTTACACCTATGATAAAATGTTATGAGCACACGGGGGCGATAGTGATATTTTGTATCTATTTTATTTACAAACTTTTCCTATACTGATACTATGTTTGCAATCAGAAAAGCTATCATCTACCTACCCCATCTCTTTGTCAATTTATGAACGAAAACGGAACAAATAGAAAAAATACCGCCAGCTATATTTTATAAGCTAGGGAATACAAACAATTTAATTAATTGATTAGCTTAAAGCAACAAGCCTCAAGAAAAGCAAAGTAGCAGAGATTTATTTTACTTTCGCTGGCAATTAATGTTGAAAGTGAAAAATCTTTGGAAACTTCGCGGCATTGGGTATCCTTTACTTCGAAATTGGGTAAATTTTTCTCGGAAAGTTTTGATTCGACCCCTTTCTTGAGCAATCAGGCGATTCTTATGGCACCGTGCGACAGCCAGCGATCCAACACAGAATAACATTTAAAAGCTTTTAGGCAGTAGGAAAGCTTCACGCTTAGCAATCAAGTGTGGTGTAAAAAAAAATCGTTGAAATTGTTTCGGATTGCTTAACCAATTTTAAAAGAGCCTAGTTTGCATCATTTTTGTTATTTTTAAGAGTATCGTTCTAGTACTAGTTTATATTGTCTGTGGTTCTAGCTAGATGACTGAACCATTTATGATATTTTCCTTGATCTTGTCTCTTGGTCCGATTTAAAGTGTTATTGATAAAATATTCAGATTCTTCACTGTGTATAACAATCACGCAAATGGTAATGGCCACAGTGGCAAATACAATTATTTTAATTAATGAATTAAGACCCGACGAGTTTCTTTATCTTATTATTAATTTGTCTTTGGCAGACGTCTTACAAATGAGAGCGCGGAAGGAGTGCAAATGTTTGTAGAGCTACCGACTTCAGACTTTGCAAGCGTTTGTACTCAGACAATGCCAATCACTGAAATTGTAATAGTTACTCTTTCTTGGTACATGAAAATGATGAAATGATTTATTTGCAACATAGACAAACACACAGTACAGGATTAAAAGTACACAAGTAAAAAATAAAAACATAAACAGGTTCACGACTGTATCCCCAAGGCGCAGTAGACATTCTCTCAGATCTTTTTTTATGTTACTTATTCCAGATCTTTTGAAGATGTCTAAGGGAGTTAGTCAGAGGCATGTCCAAATAAATATTTGATACTTACATGTCCACATCTTGCAGAAGTTAGTATTCCATACGTGACAGGTTGCAAGCCCATCGCCGCCTATAAGAACACTAACTGGTCTCCTCACGATGTTTTCCTTCACCGTTTAGAGCACGTGTTAAAGCGCATATATAATTTGGGAAACGCAAAATCCATTGATGCACGGCCGGGATTCGAACCCGGCTTCGGATTGAAAGTCGAGGGACAACCCCATTCGGCCAACACAGCTCTAGTAAATACAAAGTTTATGTTACATTGGAGTCTGACTCATCACTATGTTGTGTTTGCAAGACACAACGCTGATCTTCCGTCAGAACCACTCTATTATATATAAAACAATACCTATGTCCAAGAGAGAAAACAACAGTAAACAGTATTTAAAGATAAATCTCAGACCTAAAGTTTTCACTTCAAATATTTCATCCAGAAATTTTCAAGAGAAATTGAGTAACTCTTAAATAACAGCTGCGTGACCTTAATTATGTTCATAAATGACTCATAAGCGCTCTCTTCATAAATCTTTGTTCCATACACAAAATGTCTTCAAATCTTTCTTGACACACGCAAAGCGTCCCCAAAGAAGGGCATTAATCAGGGTCAGGATGCTGTATGGTTTGAATGTAAAGTAGCTTCATGAGGTGTGACTGTATGTGAGTCTGTCATTAGTCATAAACCCGGGAGGTGGGACTCTACGTGATCTGAACACCGAGCGGACTCTTATCACGACATGGGCACTTAGGTAAGGGAGTAAATTCTTTTGTTTATAAGTAGGATTTGAGCGTGATATTCTTGGTAATGAGGGTAAGTGCAGACCAGCTTATAGCGATAAGTTAAAGTTAAAGCAGGCTAGGTATGTAACTTTGAAGCGCAGTAAAGAAGCCCCTGTGAGGTGTACGACACAGGGGGTTATTCCCTTTCTTTTTTTATTCGTTCGATGAATATTCGGATGATTCATACTACGAGTTACATTGTGTTCAGTCGATCAGATCAACGATAAAACACGGTCCTAACCTAGTACCAAATATTCCAAACCGAAAAATTGGCATTTGAAGTCGGAAATCGTAGTAAGAAACATCCGAATATTCATCAAATGAACGAAAATAAGAACGCGAATACGGTCCTTGGTCAGAGAGAACAGCTTAATATTGTGACCCGCCAAAAATAAGAAGTTACTAATGTAAGTGCTACTGCTACTGATAAAATTCTCCCCTGTATTTATGTATTTTTCTTTTATGACCATACTTATAATAGTAGTTTCTAAAAATCATAATTATTATAATTTTTCACAAAAGACGATCCACTCGGTCAAAACTAAACTTTCTGAATATCATAAAAAGACCCAAACCAATAATAAAAACACCCTTCTGTAACTGGATTACGAAGGATGTGACAATTGAAACATCGCAGCACTGGACCGCACTGAATTTAAATATACGGCGTTTCTGCTTCACTGGTCACGACGTTATTTAGATGAGAAGCGAATTTGTAGCATTGGATTTTGAAAATATTTTTGGTGGTTGGTGTCACAAATGTATTTTGTAGGAATTGAAATAACAAATCTGTGGCTTGAATTGAAGTACCACATAATTTTGACGTTTTTTTTCTAGTCGCAAATACTAGCTTGTCATTTGCTAATTTATAGGATAAATGCTCGGATATCGAATCTCAGTTGGAATCATTTTACGGAAACGAGAATGTGAATCTGTATTTTTACTACTACCAGTATATGACATCGATTATATGACATTCAGATGAGTCAGAGTATGTATGTAACATAACGTACTTGACTATAAGTGAAACTCAAAGTAAACAATGTCTGATGATAATAATTATGCAAGCGCTAGATAGATATATAAAGAACTTTTTACCAAATATTTTACAATAAGAACGTCTTATCAGCATTTCACTCGAGTAAAATCAGGACCACAAAACGGTGCACCTCATTCAATGGCCGATAAATAGCTCACGCAATTTTGATTACATAGAAATTGTTACTTAATCTCGAATAAAAAATGCGGAAGAAAATTCGCTGATGTCGATATTGTTATGGAGGGTTTATGTCGAAAATTGGGGGTACGTTTATTGCATGTCATTAGGAATTATGGGCTGCCGACGTGCTGAGAAAAACGGTAGGTGAGGCGCTGGGTTTTTCGATAATGTAATTATGGATTTATTCTAAGTGGCTGGGTGTGACAAGCCTCTTCAAATTGTTATGTATTTCATATTAAATTTTAACTTAATTAAAAATGTTTATGTTTTAAAGTTACAGCTCTAAAAATATAAAATAATATAAAATTGGCACATCAAAGTTTGCTGTAAATTATTTAACTTTTTTAATAAGCGTTGGAGTTGTAGCAGTGGTTGTAGTTCGAGTATTTTTATATAATAAGACAGCAAACACACATTATTTCCAAATGCAAAAACAAAGACCATTACCATTTATTTTTTCCTTATACTTTTTTGATATCAAAACTCTATAAGAATTTGCATCAGCTCAAAAATTATGCCTCGTACGTGTTCCCATGTCCCATAAACCAGCACCGTGCATTTCACGTAGTTACGGCATTTCTGCCTACGGATCCATAAAGCATAAAAGGCATTCAAATGTGATGTTATTTTGCCGCCAAAACTCGGTAATTTATTTTCTAGCGATTCATAATTTTTCTTTTATTCACTTTATGTTGATTTTTCGTTTATAAGTACGGGGAAGGATAATATTATTACGGAGCAATGTATCAAGAGTGTAGCTTTATTGCTTTGCTCAGTTTGTTATTGTGGTAGACTTGGTAGAGTGTTGAAATGGGTTATGAAGTGCCTACTTAATTTGAATCGTCTTTTATTAGAAGATCAGTATTGTTTCAGGATAAAAATATTATTATAGGTTACTCAGATGTAAGTTATAACAAAATGACATGTAACCATAGTACATGATTTAAAAAAAATGGCTATAACCTGTTAAATCTAGAAAATATTGGGATGAATATTACGGCGAGCATAAAATGGGCATTAAATCAAAGAATCCACTCACATCTTCCACTTGCTTACTACACTTTACAATGATATTCCTTTACTGTTGACCAATTTATTTCTTTGTTTTCTTTTGACCGGATAAATAGCAGGTGTGAGGTGTAATGGTACGTTTTCGCCGTTTGCGCTTTCCGTCCCTTCCAAATATTTTATGCACCGATGAGCGCATGGTCCCAAATTATGACGGTCAACTGGTCACCCAGACTCTGTTGGCAATCGCATAATCAGATCGACAAACATTCAGTCCTTTGTAGATAGTCTTTGTATAAGATTATCTTGACTATTGTGACATTCTACGGGTGACTCGAAAGCATCGTTGTGGGACTTCAAAAGTTATACGAGTACTCACCTTTTTATAAATTCACTTGATATAACTAAAAATGTTTAAATAGACTTGAATTGTCAGATTTTTGTTAATGCAGAAAACAATGCAGAAAGTGTTAAACATAGAGTATAGCAAAGTATGCAGTTTAAAACTGTTCCCACCATAAACTGTATTGAAACCCACCCACCGCTTCACAATCAAATTTTACATCCCACAGCCCTTCGAAATCAATAAAATCACTGTTTGTTCTCCTCCCGCAGTTCAAGACTCAAGTATGCATGGCGGGGTGTGCTAAGCCGAATATTATGAGACGATTGTCAGCAGGTGCCGCTAAACATCAACTTGACTCTATGGCGGTCACGTTCTGCGAAGCCAAGTTTTCAAGACACATGAAAACTTTACACACTGAAATGCGTATAAAACTGGTAAGACAAATGTGGTAAATAAAACTATGACAGTAAACTATCTCTGACACCATAAAGAGTCCTACATCAGACGTCAAAATAGCACATCGCTCGCTCCAAATGGGAAACAAAGAAATGCTCCGTCATCAATCCAGACGTTGATAGTTTTCCCATAAATGACCACCTCGGGGTAGCCAGGGTGGCAATAAAAACCCCCGGATCTTCCAATACACTGGACGCACGGTCAGCCAACAATTATCTAAATAGCCATCTACATTCTTACCCCTTACATTTTATTATTACCGGTCAATTTATCCGATAGTCTGTTCGCAAATCTCAGCGAATATCCTCCCGACTCATGTTTGCCTGGTAGATTTGCCGATAATGCTGGAAACTGCCAAGAAATAAAACAAGGGATTTAGGAGCTTTTCTTACAACTTTTGCGGCTTATTGTAATGTATATCAGTTTACACTTTGTTTATCATTCTGATTGCTTACAGAAGATACGCAAAGCGATACAATATCAAACAAAATATAGCATAGTAGGTATCCCTTCATCTTAACTGCGTTTAAAAATATAATTAATAAGATTCGTGAAGACCATTCTAATCTCAGATAAAGCAAGTCCGTTGATTACAAGATTTATAAGGGCTGCAATTTCTTAGACACAATAGGCGATGATTTTAAATAAAGGCGCCCCGATTGACAAACCGACCCTCGCCTTGCGGTCTGTGCTTAATGTGCTGGACAGTCAGAATTCAGACGATTGTCCTTTTGGTTGTAGAGGGAAAGTTTCGCTTTTGTCGGAGAAAATTGTATTTTCTTATAAGATACGACAGAGTGTATGAAACGTTTTTGTAAACAAAATAGTCAATGTAAAATTAGATTTTAGCCACAAATACGACACAAGGCATTGAAATGGTTGAAAACTTTTATAACACAATTTAAACTGAACACATTTTAGACACTCACAGTCCATGTAGACACTCGCAGTCCTTATGTAGTTTGTAGATTTTATATGTACGTTGGGGATTTTGCGTTCTCCAAGGAAGTACCAGGCATTCATACACGACTAGCAGTTCGAAATTCAATGTTCTAAATCGTCTTTGGCCGGGTGGAGCGAGACAAAAGAAACGCATCACTCACCGCCCCACTGGACACTGGTCACAATGATCGCGCTCTATTTGTCTTCAGGATTAACTTGCTTATCGAGGACCCCAGTCTGAATTTGCT
Source organism: Epirrhoe tristata (assembly GCA_951394285.1). Lineage (NCBI taxonomy): Eukaryota > Metazoa > Arthropoda > Insecta > Lepidoptera > Geometridae > Epirrhoe > Epirrhoe tristata. The sequence continues at coordinate 7,640,429 of OX596145.1, forward strand.
TTTTAAAGATTATAATGCTTTTGTTACATTTTGTTTGCCAGCGCTGTTTTTTCTAGAAAACATTTATTTGTAAAACATCTAATGGTTCTTAGAAACTGGTAGACGTACAGAACAAATGACAAAATTCCAAAGACTGTTTGTTTTTTTTTTCAGAGACAAAGCATCATTTCATTACCATTATTAATGGTAATGAAATGATGCTTTGAAAACACATTGCCAATAAAAACTTATAAGTACTCGTAGTAGTACTATTACACTGTGTATCCCCTTAAGACCAAGCTGTCGTCATCACTTTTCCCACGAACAATTATGCCCTTAAATTATTCGGATGACAAGGCCCTTGGGCTTTCTAATGTCCCTCTTAGCACTTTAATAGTGCGGCCATTCTGGCGGTCAAGCGGTGTGATAGCCCGAAGGCGTTTCGAGAGCATTACGGAACCTCCCTTTACTGGTTACCGCAGATTAGTTGCCGTGGGATATATAGCTTCATTATGAGGGAAACACGGCTAAGATTTTCATTGTGTACTGTCTATAGTAGTTGTTTCCCATGACTTCGTCCGCATTGAATGCGATATCTCGTTTCCTCATTATAAACTTTCATCTTTTGTTTCAGCCATTCATTAATGATTTTGCATTTTGCCTTAGAAAGAGACATTCACAATTCTTGATTATTTTGTATCTCCATCCCACCTACATGTTACCAAAAATCATTACGCACTGTTTTAAATACCCTACTAATCAATAAAATCAGCCAATAATGGGTCATGTTTGATAACAAATAGTACGAATAGAACCGATAGCAAACAATTAGAGGCATGTTAGGGGAGCGATTAAGTTATAACCTGGTATATGCGGGCTAAGGGTAACCTGAGTCAGGGAGATTAAGATTCATCGGAACAACGAAGGCCCTTACATGGAACAAACATTGTGTTTGCGTCTTGGTAGAGAACGGAAACTACACAACAGTATCACAACTCCAAAACAGGGTTATTTGTAAAACACCGGTAAACAGGACTGTATTAATATCATCATAAACAACAACTTTTGTTCTATGACTTTTTACAAAACATAATTCATTTACCAAAACCAAACCTTCAAGATTTCGTTGTCCCATCTAACACATTTCAACTCTGTATTAAATAGGTCGATTTCAAGCGCCCCCGCCGCCCTAACCTCGCTCCCCTCGCTATAGTACTATCGCTTTCTTATGCTTCGCATTGACTTCGTAACATTTCCGTCACCAGCGTTGGACACTGACTCATACGAACTAACTTTTTTTAGAGCATTCAATTTAAATATTTTTATTTTTGTATGAAAATCTGGTGTACTTTTAAACGTCATACATTGACCATTTAGTTTGTGTAGAGACATCCATTTCAATCTTTAGGGATTAAAGTCTTCGAAGATGTTGAAAGGCTAATCAGAGTCGCAAGAGACACATAAAAAAAAATTGGTCCATGCATATTTTCTGTATGACAGTTTCAAGCCCTTCGCCACCACTCTCTCACACTCGTAATATCGGTTTTTCTCCTAGTGTTTTCTTTACCATTTCTTGTCAAAATGCATGTCACAACGAAAACTAATCAATGGGCATGGTACCATCACACAGCACTTTGGAGACACATTCTTCTCGGCCAGCACGTTGAATACTGTTCCACTAGTTATAATCATACTGTGGTACATAGAAACAAACATTGTATTGCGGGTGTCTTGACGATGTTTGGCGAAGGTAGCGAATGTTAATTTAGTATTCACCCTTGCGAACCAATATTAATATTTTGAAGACGACGGCTTTGCAAGAAAAACATTCATTTAGTAAGTACGCCGGCTGTATGTAGATTTGGTGGCTTGATTTTATTGGATTGTGGAGTAAGACTACCATTTATTTCGAGTAAGTACACGTAATTCCTGAAGTAGTATATTTCGAGAACATTATAAGGAAAGCGTCTGTCATGTCGTAGAACATAAAAAGTTCGAGAATATGAGTCAAGTGCACATATGAGCCTGTTTGAAGGACACTTATAATCCTTTCACCGCAATGGTTCGAAAGAAATAGTGACATAAGAAAAAGAAAAATTGTAGGTAAGTTTGTAAATTTTTGTAAATAAAATCCATTCTTCTTTATTATTGCCGTGTCGCTAGTTATTTTAAACCAGGGTGATGATAGGATATTCATGAAAAATCCTAGTGGTAGTACTATTAAATTATTGAACCCATGTTCCTAGTTCTAAGGATGCCTTGATTAAATTTCTAATGTGTAAGCAATTTAAATAAATGAAAAACAATCCGCCCCTAACTTCAGTTACATTTTTTGGGCAACAGCAATTAAAAACAAACCTCCTCGTTGCCTCAAAATAAACACGCAAACCAAGTGTTTTCCTTTAATTAGCATATCACTGTTGTCTTGTGCGCTCCGCTGTTCTTCATTTCCATATGTAAAAATGATACGAATCCCGGTCGTGCAATAATGTACGGAACATATTCGCAGCAATACGTGTCGCAAGAAACGAATCCCTCCCTCGAAAATTATACTGTACGCATTAATTTGCCGTATTAATTTGGCCGTAAAACTCTGACAAGGAATTCAGTAAGTTTTGCGTCCCATGCGGCCTCTTGTTCACACAATCGCTTGTACAGCGGCTTTATGGGCCTACTGCTATTGAAATACCTATGCCCCTTTACAGGGGTCCGTATGTGCTATTGCTTACACAGTACCCCTTTAAGGTACATTGTTTCTGTAATGTTTAATTAACGTCAATTTCGGATTTAGGTTTCTTTGAAAACATTACACATTTTTACTCATCTCTACAATTTTATTTATAATCTAATAATCCTATATACACCCTAAAAAATCAAATAAACCAAATAAATTGTAGATAAAAACTCATGGACACAATTTCTCATGAAATCCCATCTTGGTCCCGTGAATGCCTACCCTTTTAATTGCTCGAAAAGTTTCAAGCATAAGTACCAGGAGTGCATAATAAGGAAGGAACTCACACGAGTTTATGAGTGCGATTTGTCACGACAATTGAGCACGTGAACTTCTAACGAGATCGTGCAATGAACAACGCTCAACATGCAATAAAAACATGTCTTGGAGAACAATTTTGAACTCATTAAGGGTAACGAACAAAATTAAATACTGACTTGTAACTTACTACTTGAACCATTCACAGCTTTTCTTCTGTATTTCAGTTTATTGGACAATTATGTGCTTTGAAAACATCTTCTACCATTCTACATACTTATCTAAAATATATTTCTTTTACAGATATCGCAGTATAGATCCCGGATAAAGCACACTGAAATCTGATTGATAGAAAACAGAATTGTGCAAATAACGGCTACTCCATCCATCCTGTGCAGCGAGGCGATTCATCAGGTCTGACAGTGGTCGGAGCTCATTTTTAATGCCATTGTCGATGTGTCCGATACTGATACCCTTGACGCGTACCCTGGGGGTCTACTAAGGGATGGTCAAGACTTAATTTATAGTGGAGAACTGCATTAGTGGTGAAGGGGCTGAGTGGTGCTTTTTATCGGGAGCTTTCTTCTGGTGAAAGGGAAAGAAATAAAGGTGCTGATTTTTTTTGATAAATAACGTTTAGGTTAATCATTATTTTCTACCTACTCGTGTGTAGAATTGCTAGGAGTCAGGTCCGCATCTGTTTGGAAACACTTTCCCCATGAATTTCCGCGAAGCATTGAGATGCATTGTATTGTTTCTCCGAAAGCTTCTAAGCATGTAAATTGTAAGATTATTTCTAATATAAAACATGCAAGTTTTCAATGCAAAGTCACGCACAATTCAAGTCCAATCAAGCACACGTAGTTCAATATGTTACACGGGACCGTAATTCATCCCTCTATCTCCAGGACGCTATCTAAGCCATGATAAGCGTTTTCTCATGACTTGCATATTTGAAGCGAGGTTATGCCATATGGAGAGAGCTACTATGAAACTTGCGTTTTAATTTAAAAATAGCGAAAGAAATTCTGTTTTTGTATGGATTCATCAACTTTACGCCGATATCATCCACTGCTGGGTAATAAGTCGTCCCTTCTTTTACGCTAGCTCCCATAATCTTACGTTAATGAAAAAAGAGTGAAAGTGACGAAACGCTTTCAAAAAATGGAAGTGGCTTCTTTTAGCTTTTTCGATAAATGAGGTTTTATTTGGCTTTTTTTGTCGCGAATATTGCATTCTTCACTTGAAGCCATCCTAGTAATTGTTTATTTTAATATTTCGTATCTTCCTCTGCGGCTTAATTATTCATTTGCCGATAGTTAATCTGTAGACACAGATATTTGTAGTAGCTGTAGATTATAAGTGCGTTTCAGAATATGTTTCAGATAGTTATAAGTAGTAAGTATGTTTCAGAGTAGAGCCAAGACGAGGGAAGGCGGCCAAGCGCGCATCTACCAATCGACATGTTTATCGCTTTAATATAAAATAAAGGGAACAGCCAATATCCATACATGAAAAACGTCGACATGTGATCGGCAATACGGAAATTGCCTTTTCTCTCAGATTTTTAGATTGAAATAAACATCTTCGAAGATTTTAGAATACTTACCTACTCTTAAAAGCTGTTTTTTTTAATTTATTTCATTTTTAAATAAAAAATAATAATTTTGTTGGAAGTTGGAATCAGTAGGTAACTCAGTTGCGAGTTTCATAAGAGCGTAGAGAATATTTTTATTTGTTTATAATTTTAATAACTCGCTACGCGCGCCATATATCACGGCTTTAGTAGGGTGTGTATGCATTTTTCACTTCGAAGATTTTAGGATATTGTCATTTTAGAATTTTAGGGCGAATGTGTCGGGGTGATATTTATAGATTATCCTGGATTTCAAGTTGAAATATGTTTAATGTGGTCATAAAAGTACTTTTAGCACCAATCTTGATACATTATATGATACACGTTTGGAATTGGTGTAAATACGCTAAAATAAAGTACACATTTCTATAAAGCTTTTGAGGGACTAAAAGACAGTTGAGGAATTAGGATGCCAGGTAACGAGATGAAATTTAAAAAGTTTAGGTCATGTTTTATTCAAATAAAGTTTTTTTATCTCGTGAAAAACAAACAATAATATTGCCATTTGGAGAGAAAAACATTTATTAAAAAAACACTTCACTATCCCAGTCAATATTGTTTGATGCTTGCGACTTGCGGTGCGAAAGCGTCGTGATTTGAATATCAAATTCAACCTCCGACCCACCTTTCTGTTACCAATGTTTATCTTCCTTCTTTTATTTTGTTATCGACAGTACTGTACCTTAAGCATTACTCACTGGTAATGCGAGTTCCTCTACCTACATAATACGTTTTTTTGAGCTTGTGGTAGAGACCATAAGCACAGTCGAACTTTATAATGTTCACAGATTAGAAGTCAACGGACAAAAATACACGGATCTACGGTACTCAGCTCAGATATAATTATTTATGTATGAGTTTCAGTCCACAGCGTTTCTAGGCCGTCCGTAGGGTGATTCATACTCCATTCGAAGAAGTGACTTTCATCTTTTGAAGAAGTCTTTCTGAATAGCTAGTCTGCGACGCGTCTTCGCCTTCTGTCTAAACTTGCGTATTAGTAAAAAAAACCTATAGGATTAGCATTTAGAATTGGTAACAAGATGTGATAACTTGTGCCTAGGACACCGAATGCTCTTTTTGTTATCAACTGTACCAAGCGTTTGTCTATGGATATGAGTTTCAAGAGTTTTGATTTTAATGTGAAACCCAAAACCCAGTGTCAATGTGTGCGCCATGAGCCAGTAATGAACGGACCACTTCAGATGGGCATGGGGTCAGCTGAGGAAAGAATAAGAAAATTAGTTTATTTTACACTAGTCTGCGCATTGTTTCGTCATATAAACTTTAGAGATCTACCTTGTTCCAATCCAACCCATGAAAACACTGAATTCAATTTTGGATTTGCTGTCTTGAAAATTGTTCAAAGCATAGTAGAACGTAATGATATCGCCATTTGGAAAAGTCAAGTTATTGGTTGTCATGGCAACCTTAGAGCAGAGCTCTTTGTGTCAAACAGAGTACTGCCAAAGTTTTTATGCAATATTCCCGTTGTCCTTTTACATATTTTTTGGTTTTCAGGAACGTTTTGCCTATATGCTATTCTGCCTATATGCTATTAAACCTTTCATATTACCAAATTTCATTGTAAACTGTTCCGTCGTTTGAGCCTGATCCTTATGTATGTATGTGACATACACAAATCATAACATCTAAATAAACTCACAAACTTCCAGCTTTATATATGAGTGGGATGGGATTCTAACTAAACAAGTTATACAGTTTGAAGTCACATATTATGGATTAATTTATGGCTTCTCAACACAACTAAATACTTATAGATGCTGTAAGAATGTCATACAAACATTTGTCCCGCGGCGGGGATCGAACCCGCAACCATCTGCGTTGCAGGCGGACCTTCGCCCACTGCGCCACAGAGGTCGTCGAAGATACAATACATTATCCTAATAAGTAACTTTAGAGTACCCGGGTCACCCCTGTTGTCTTAGTAAGCACTAAGCGCAGGTCAAGTAAACAGCCATAATAGATTCTACCCAGAATTATCATTTGCCGGATATTGAATACATTACAGTGTTCTAGTTTAGGAGTTGGCGGGAATTTTCCGGGCTATTTAACTATAAAAAATTACCCGTCCAGTTCAGCCCAGTAAACAAAAATACATTTTGAAAAATAACAACAAAAACAGCTAGAGTACCTAGGTGGATTGAAGATACATGTTTTAATTATGACAGTAAACCTTTGATTGTTCTTTACGATGTTATCATAAGTTTTTTTTCAAGAAGAAGGTTTGCTGGTAGAAAACTCTTTTAGGGTTAAGCTCGCCTTTGTACATGTACTTTCTAATTATTGTTTTGTAACCATTGTCTTGTGTACAATAAAGAATTACAGAATTACAGAAGAATTAGTTTGAATTGAAGATTTATTCTATTACCATCTACGAGTACTCTTAATCCTGTAAAATTATTATCATTGGCTTCCACTCTAATATTTCTATTTGATGCAAAGTGTATTTGTGTAATTGCCAGGGTCCTCGGATCATCGGGCCGTGGTTATGGAAATCGGGAAGATGTTCTGCAGTGATTTATAGACGCTCAGAATTGGGATTGTGTCCTGTTTATACAACATATACTCGTACCTGTATAAATTAGGTAGGTATGTACCTTACCAACCTCGCCTTACTAATGAATTAACTAACAAAGTATAGACACGAATTATTTCGATACTTACGACATTTCATAACCAATGCTTTGAACACAAAAATATATCATAAAAACGTAATTACAGGCAAGGATGTGTTTTTCCATTTTTTTGTACATATTCCTTAGCTCACACTTAATAAACTTGTAAAATTATTAAAACAAACAAGTTTAGCAATATCACCAAATACAACATAATTGTAACAATCCATATTATATTACTTATTACTAATATTATAATTATAATATTATAAATGTGAAAGTAACTCTGTCTGTCTGTCTGTCTGTTTGTTACCTTTTCACGCCCAAACCACTGAACAGATTAAGCTGAAAATTGGCATGGATAAAGGTTGTATCCCAGGGAAGGACATAGGCAACTTTTTAATCCGAAAAAATCCCGAGGAATCGCGGGTTACACCGCGGGAGCGCAGCTAGTATTATATAGACCCAAAAAAATTAAGTACCTACCTATAAACGAGATTTTTCAACTTGGTGAGTTTTGATTTCTCTTAATACCTACGTTGCTTTGAATTTAGTGTATCTCTCAGTATCTACGTGAATACAAAGCGAAATACTAAGCATTTACTTCAGCTCATTACCATTTCGATCGGAACACGTCCAAATGGCACCGCGAAGGTAATTAGCTTCCAAATCAAAACCTCCAAGTCCAATAATAGAGGAGGAGATGAACCAGACCAGCCGAGTCTTGAATATTAATCGACGAAGGAAATAGATTAAAAATTCCTTGTCCCTACAAGTGCGGTTCTTGCAAACAACTTTTTTTGTAGCATTTGCATATTTTTCGTTTTGATTGCGACTTTGTTTTTGAATTTGGCACGATGTAAAATTAAGTTGAAATCGCTTCTCATTATGCAACGTTTGAATCGACATCATTTGATACACAATTATGTAAAAACATGACATGTATTGACTCAATAAGGATCTACACCTACACATATTTTTTCTCATATATTTTTACAGTAAGCTAAGATTGTAACAAAGTAACTATGATTATGATCTGTGGTGAAACTCTGAAAGGTGTGCCTGATTTATTTTTAGCAAACTTCTAAAGGAATTACTTAGAGTGTAACGAAATTTAACGGATATTAAAAAGTTTAACCCGTCCACGTCCGGAGCGGAGTTAATATTGACGGGGACCAGATGGGTATAAAGGGGGCTCTTCAAAAGAATTCAAAACGGTGACAAAAAGGCGTAAAGAATCACGGGAAGGGGTGAAGTAACTTATGCGGCGAAGAAAGTCCCAAGAATTAACAAAAATAAAAGGTGACGGCCAAGACTGTTTACAGGGGGAGGGCCTTAATTAAAGGCTTTCGCGGACTTTTCGCGATGCAATTTGCTTAAAAGACAAGAATTATTTTTATTGAAGTCATCACTAATTTCGGGGGGTCACAGCGACCCCCTTCTATTGTTTGAACGAAAGGCGGTTAATTGCGCGGTTTTTCAGCCACGTTTAAAATCGGCTGTTGTGTCGCTTGATGATTATTTTAATTGCCGTTTTTAGTCATTTCATTTTGGGGTCGTCAGATTGATCGAGGAAAAAAAGGTTCAAATGTTTTTTTTTTTGATGTGATGAATTCGCGTTTGAACTAAGATCAGAAAAATACGAACATCGTGTTTTTCCAAACAAAATGAAATGAAAAGACTTATCAAAATATTCGATTCCGACGGGATTCGAACTCGATGGCGCTACCGGTGCTATAACCGATAGAATATGAGTTTAGCAAAAATTTCGACTGCGATGAACAAGGATTCCATAGCCGAATTGGTAAAAGACGGCTCCGGCTTTAGGAGGATCGTCGTATCATTGCGGGTTCGAATCCCGTCGGAATCGAACATTTTGATAAGTCTTTTCATTTCATTTTCTCGATGAAACACCTAAGTGTATAACACACTATACAAATATATAACACACTTTAAAAATAATAATAAATTATAAACTCCACTAATTCATAAAAGAGGTCTAAATTACAGAAAAGATTTGAAATTTTTAATCTCGGAAGATTTTTCTTGCAAACTGTCTAATTAAGTTGGGCAAAGCTTAAACAAAATTTAAGTAGTATTAATTATCTTTGTACTATTTAATAAAAGTCCCGAACTGGGAGTCGAAAAAATTTGAGTGAAGACAGTTGTTCTAATCTGTGATTCGGGAGGGTGGGAGTGTGGATCAGACTTATTCTTATGCGCTCCTTGTAGTAGGTACTAAAATAAATAGAGATTTTTAATATGTAATATCACTCTGTACTTAAGAAATGTCTAGTACATATCATATTTTTCTTTATTATGTATTTATTAATTTTTAAACGATTCCCAGGTTATTTTGAAATAAATTTCCATCGATCCACAATTTAAAATTTAACAAAGATCCATTGATTGATGCCTTTCTATTGCGAAGTTTTTCATATCCGATGTCACAATTAACCAAATGATAGCCATTTTTTTCATCATTCAGAGCACTTGGGAACAAAAATTGAAAACAAAAATTTTAATCCTAAGAAAATAATTAAACTTTGAATTTATTGGACCAAGGTACGTGATTAATTGGTTTTTCTCAAAACTCTAGAACGCAATAAGTGTCAATTTTAGTCGTTTGCAAATTCATTGCAAAAATTGTATTAATTGGAAAATTTTAATTAATGATTTGGGGATTGAAAGTTCATTAGTGTTTGTTTGAGGAAAATGAAGTTGTAATAACTTCCAATCAGTTTTTCATCTCTTGAAAACATAATATTTTGTGTTGAAAAACCTAGACAAGATCCATTGTATTCATATTACTTATGTTTTTTATATTCCTTCCCTGTTTTAAAACATACGAGTAGGTACATCTTATTATTTTTTAGATAAATCAGAGTTTTTAAATGGAGATAATAAATAAATTTAGTTGACTAAAAAAGATATTAAATAGTATTATATTACAAAATGGTTACTATTGTCCTAGTTTTAAATAACTTTATTGCTCTTGCATAGTCGTGTTTCATAATATTTTTCTAATAAACTATTTTACGTTAATATCATACCATTCTATTTACATTCTCATTTCAGGGCAAACCCTTTCCAAAGTGATTCCCGTTTCCTAAATAAATATTACTCCAAATAATTTCACGGGAAAATATCCAATAACAAATGACTTCAATTTAATAATTCAGTTACAGAGATCAGTCTTAATTTGGGGAGCGTGGGGTTGTACTTGACCATTTATTAATGGCAATGATACTTCAAAGTTAACCCTTTGAATGGCCCACTTGTGTCAGAGACGGATAATGTCACGCCACAACTTCTTAAATAAAGGCATTATTTTGAATTGACATTGTTTTAGTTCGGTAAGTACCTTACCTACTCCATGATTTGTACATGTTGACACATGTCAAAACAAAACTGTTACCACAAAAAAAAAAAAAAAAAAAAAAAAAACATACATACTGCCGAACATATCGCTGCCTCCGGGGAATAAAAGGATAACTGCAAAAACACAACTTTTCAGGAGAAGCAAAAAACATGTTTTCGTTAATAACTTCACTAATACTGGACGTAGACGGATGGTTGATAGCTTTAAGCATAGCTGATTTTTTATGAAATCTGAATGTTATGCTGACACACGCGTAATTTATGCGTAAGAAGAGATATTTTGAAAACAAGAAGTTATCTTCTTGTTAGTCAAAATTAATCATCTTCCATGTTGCCTAATGTCGGTTATCATTTTATTCACCGTATTTTCTAGCGTAAACCTAATATTGTACCACGTGTACCACGGTCCTACCATTTTATTCAACGCTTTTTAGGGTCGAAGTGTATATGATAATAGGTGATTATAATTCTAATCTCGTAAATATTGTGTCACTTCGTTTATGTTAAGCGCTTTTAAATAAAGTTAGGTAGAAGTAATCACCTATTGTTTTATTATTTTCAAGATGTTTTTGAGTACTTTTTAACTATCAAACCTCTTCAAAACTGTTCTAAAGTATTAGAACAAGGTTACCTTGCCTTGAAATAAAATAATGATGAGTAAGAAATAACCATAACTATTTCATAAGTCTTTTCAAGCCTTCAGCTATGTCAAGTATTAAAAACTTCTAGATTTTCTTTGATTTTTTTATAATAACGATAAAAATCAGACATAAAATCACATAAAAATATTAGCAATTAGCATATTTCATCATCAACATTCCCCTGCCCTTATCTCATGATAAGATGGGTCGACACAGGGGGTAGTTTACGCTCTGGTCCATGCCATAATGTTATTCCTCCACTCACTCTTATAATTCGTCAACAGCTGTGCATCCACTCCTTTTACATTCATATCATCTCTCACACATTGCAACCACTTCTTCTCTAGCCTTTTTATACTAGCATACTTCCAGCCACACTCATATTCCACCTCATAACTTGTCCTTACCATGCCAATTTATTTGGAAATAGGTGCCACTTTCAAACTTCCCTCCCCGTATATGGGTACTCATTCCTCATCTTACTTACCCGTTAACATGAGCTCTTAACGATGGCGGAAAACATGGTGAAGAATTCTGTAGCTTAATCAGCTCTAAACTACGTAAATATAAGAAGTTGTCTATACGTGCTAGGCAAGCCTCAAGCCATCTCAAACAATGTCCCGGGCATTACAGCGTCCTATTGAGCGTAGGCATAGGTAAGTTTCCTCATGGCGCTTTATAAATCATTTATTAAAGATGTAAAAGTTTTTCTTATCTAACCATGGGTGGGATACACAGGCATACATACATCCAACTCATTTGCATCGCGGTAACATGCACTTTCCTTTCATCCATCTTCTGCATTTCCTAATATCCATCTTTTCCTTGGTTTGCATATCGTCCCTGAGACCTGTGGCAACTTTATTCATCACGTATTCATCCTCTTTAACGTCTTAGTCAATATTATCGTCGTTCTGGAGAACACATCAAGGAAATTACTTAAAATCGAAGTAGACTGGACATAGGGTTTCACAATCTAGTCTACAATTTAAAAGTATGGTGACAGTGAGCTTCTGGTAATTTCGCTGTCACCATATTGATGGAGTGAGGAGTTGTTCAACAGAACTACTCAGAAAATAGTCCTATTGAGTTGGAACTTAAGACATCGTTCGAGTTTCAACTCTAATGTTTTAAAAATATGGTGACGATGAGCTGATCTGATGATTAAATCAGGAGCTGTTCAATGGAACTCCTCAGTGAGTAGCAGTAAACTACCCGAGTTTGGGCTCATATTAATCAGCCCACGGTAGTCCATTTATTGTATGTTAGTTGTTGACTACCATGATTGGTTTAATTTAAAATACCTAACAAAATCTTAGAACTAGGTACCTAACAAAATCTTATAACCATTGATCCATACCATTGATTTTTTTGCAAGTTGACGTCCTAGAATGTTCAAAATTGCGTTAGTCGCACTTAAATGTTGTCAACCTAACAAATACGGTTATTATACACCGCTTTAACAATCAAATCTTATGACGGTTCCCTTTCGCACAGACTCTAACAGCGGTATTATACGAAACGTATGGACATGTTTTCACGAGAATAAAATGATAACCTGCGTTTACCATTGTATAGACGAATATTTCTTACGTGAATATAATTGTATGACTCTTTGTCATATTAAAAGGTGTGGGTACATTTTGATAATATTATATTACAACTTTATTCTTGTAAGTTTAGGCATGTCTAGAAACATCGAAAAGTATTGTAATATTTTGTATCTCCGTGAATAATTGTACGAATGTTACTAAAAAAATTGAGCAGATGTATTAGCACCCAGAGATCCCAAATATGGCATAACACTAAAACTAAGATAATGGCAGTTATCCGTTTATTCCCCGGAGGCAGCGATATAACCTCCTCCTTTTTTTGAAGTCGGTTAAAAAAGCGTTCTATGTACAAGTATTTACAGATAGTTTTTCTAGGGACAGTTTTTTAGTTAGTCTTAGTCTAAACTCGGTTCATTTTCTTATAATAAGACGGACTAAGTTTATGTTTATTCATAATATCAATAACAGGAGGTTTACGATCCAACCACAGATCAAACAACAGCGACCTCTGCCTTCATATTTCACCTCACCTACAATAAAACGGACATTAGAGCCGTTATACACTTAAAATCACATAAAATATCGCCCTAACCTTTTTAATGGTCTTAGCCCTGAGGGGAAAACAAAGCGCAAAAAACTTCGCAAAAAGTAGTGTGGGTAAGTATCAAAGTATGGTGCGAGTGCCAAAAAGTGTAGCAATTGGAGTCTTCGCCATGAATTAGATCTTCGGAGCGGCCGATGAACAGCACGGGGGCGCTAGTTTCTACGCGATAAATAAAATTGCTATAGCTTTTTCGTTGGTTCTGCTTATTTTTTTCTTTTTTTCTGCAGGATTTAATTTCATAACCCACAAATTGTTTTTTTTAAATTGGTAAATAAACGGTTTGAGTGCAAATTGTTAACGCTCATGATGGTTGTGTTTTAAATTTTTTACTAATCTAAATAAACGTTGTATAGGGTAAAATAATCATGTTTTAATAGATAGGTAAGTAAAAAAACGCAAAAAGTGGTGGAAGCCCTTTCTTTTCTTTAGATTTAATTTTTGTTTTTATATTTTCTTGTTGTTTTGTTATTATTGATGTATTCTTTTTATTTTAGGGAATTTAAAATTGTATACTTACTTTCTCTATCGTGATTTACATCATCAACCCCCCTAGGGTTGATGATGTAAATAAATGAAATGAAATAAAAAATATTGTTATTTATTGTGCACGACGTATTGTCACTAACTGTCCTGTATAACTACACTTTTTTGTCTCCTAAATATTATACTGTGATATTTATTATTATATTAAAAGCAGATCCCGGGGTCTGGATGCCCGAAGGCGAGTGGTATGCGACCAGCGAATTTATGGTCAAACTTCGGAGGCGACGGCGCGAGTTTTTATTATGATCAGCCCAGTGGACCGTGAAAGCAAATGCCACGGGGAGGCATTTCCATACCTCCTCTACGTTTCTGTCACCTTAGTACTTTTCTTATTAAAAGTTTAATATCTTTTGGTTGATTACTGTGGTTATTAGGTATAATAAATCTTAGTTTGTGTGCCTGCTGGACCAGTTTTGATGAAACTTGATATAAACACCTATCAGTAGATAGATACCTACGCTTGTGTGACCTAGATAAAATTATTAAGGTTTTTTATTTGCCTCACGTGAAACACCATTTTGTTGTAGGGATACTACTTATTTTATCTGTAATGTTAATAAGTTTAATATTATCCTATTATGTAGGTACTTGTTAGGTCTTTTGATTTATTTTTGAAAAAAAAAATGTATTCTCCATTTTATCTTTTTTTTTAAAGAGCGTTATAAGTAGGTAAATTGCTTATGTTAGCTAACAATGCAATATGCTTTGCTTACCTATACCTACCACTATACCTTCAAGCTTTAACAGATTGCCCCCTTAAAATTTTGAGAAAACAAACAGAACGAAAACTCCACGATAAACTTTAAGTAAGTCGTGAAAAATGGGGATATGAAAAGAAATAATTTTCCGCGCGACTCGTCAGTGCAAATGAGCTGAATGGGACAACTCAACCGAATGATTGACTGTCTATGAAACAATGTACCTAACTTTATAAATTCAAATACTTATTAGCTTCGGCATTGTTATGACTGTTGATAAAAATGTCGTGGATCCCATCTAAAAAAAAATCCTGTTTTTATATTAGGTAGGTACTTATTATGTTCAAACTTCATAGTATAAAACTTTTAAGATAGCCTTGTGCCCAATTCTAATGGTACAAAAATGTAATAAAGCTAATTTAAAAATGACTAAATTTAAATTTAGTCATTTGACCTTATCCCCAAAGCAAAGATGAAGATGATCAAAAATCTCTAGCTACTAAACTTAGCTAAAATGCGAATCAATTACTATCATGCTTTATGTGGTTAAGAATTGATTTGTAACAAAAGTAGGTAGGTATAATATGCAAAAGGAAGATTTGACTTATGAAAATAACTTATTTATCTTGAATTTTGGGTCTCTTTAAAACATCCTATGAGAATGAGTTAATGATAATAAGTCTAAAAAAAAACAAATAAAAAAGATTCACGTGTGTGAATATTTATTTTATTTTTATTTGATAACTCATAACGCCATCTTTCATAGCAACTAGACACTAGCGTATTTAGCCGTCAGCGCTCTCAAGTGGCGAGTAGAGGAACTAAAAATTATATTGCGTGTGTGTGCGCTCAATTATGAGATAAGAACTTTCGTATTTCATGTATCGTTTTTAATGGCTATATCTATCTCAGTCTGTCCTTTAGATAAGATATTGAACTGAGTGAGATGGCATAACTTCCGAGAATTTAAACTTCTTACTATTTCTTAAGCCTTGGTAGAAATTGTGGCAAAATAATCGTGAGCAGTGCGGCGACGAGTTTGGTATGGTGCGACAAAATTAGACCGCATTTTTGTAGATAGGAATACTAAGTTGTTGTTGGGATTTGTTTTGGAATAAGTACCATTTTATTATTTATAATGACAATTTCAAAAGTAGGTACCTAAAGCCAATAAGTTAAAGTTAGGTTTGATTAGGTACCTATTTAAATAAGTATCTTTTTATTCGTAAAAATAAATTAACCTTATATAAAACAACTACTACTGCACGCGCGCGTGTTTCTTTTGCAAGTTAATGTACTAGGTTACCAGGAAAGCAGAGAGATGTATTGTTTTGATAGCTCTGCTATAATTATCTTTTATTTATTTTAATACTTATATATTATTTAGTGTAAAGTTGTCAGGGCTAAGCGACAAAACTCCTAAATAAAAAAAAATGTGTATGACAGACATTTGCAGCAATCGTTTAAGTTTAATGGGAAGCTTTAAATTAGAGCTTGTGAGTTTAAATCAAGGCCCTGAATCAATACAAATTTTGGTTTTGTATAGAGAGATATATTTGGCTTAGTATGTGCTTTTTTTTACTACCTACTAATATAAAAAAGTAAGAATGAATTAAGTCAGACATTAAATAAAATAAAACAATTTTCAAGTTTAAAACTTTATATTTTGTAACAAATATATAAGATAGGTAGCTCCTAACATTCAGCATGTTTAGCATATAATCGAGAAATAAATTGTAAGTTATATTATGTAAAACTATTTACAAATGAGTATTTTTATGGCTAAGTTTATAATTTAAATTAAAATAATTATTTGAACTCAAATACTTTCAACATGCATTATATTTACAAAGGTATACGAAAACTAGCCTAAGTTTTATAAAAAAATTAAGTAACAGTCAAAATAATAATTAATTTATTTACAATCTTGATTGGACGGATTCAGTAAGTCTTTAAGTAAGGACACAGATTAAATTTACACAATAATAATACTCTTTTGGTTATATAATAAGGCACTTAATAATGGTTTTAAAAATGATTATCAATAAGAGAGAATAAGGATCTGGAATAAGTAAGATCTGAGAGAATGTCTACCGCACCTTGGGGATACAGTCGTGAACCTGTTTACGTTTTTTTACGTATCAATAAGACGTGGAGCTGCTATCTGGTCTCAGTTGTTTCGTCTGAACATCGTCATAAGCGATGGTAAATACACTTTTCTTCTCAGTGATAGGCAACCTTTTGATGTGACCAGTTTGAACTAAAGTATTCATAGCTATCCCAGAATCATTATCGTCTATCTTAGTTGTTACCCTGTGACTTACATCACTGTCCCCACCAATATTAATCTTAGATACATGGACTTCTGGGTTCTTTCTGTCTTCTTCATAGCTAGTAGATATAGATATACTGTGAGTTAAGGCACTTTCTGAAATTTCTTGCGTTTTATCTTTATTTTTAACATCATCTTGATTGACGTAAATTGGCTGTTCAGAAGATGGACGACGCGGCAAGGGAATATTTGGTTGCCCTCCCAAGTATTTTGGAATATGAGTTGGTTGGATGTAGCAAAGTGGGTTTTTATTTTCGTATTGATGTTCATAGCGATGTTGAGAATGCTGAAGCAACGGATGGACATCAGGAAGTGGACCTTCTGGTACCGGAGTGACCTTTTCTTCTTTTAGCATCCGTGGATGAATAAATTCATTTTCTTTTCCTTTGAAGTTTTTTTTTGCCTCATTATCTTGGTCTTTGCTAATTATTTTACCATACCGATTAGTTCTTTCTTCATCGTTTTTTGATTTGGTAAAACGCTTGGGTTTACTTGGAGCCGCCTTTTCTGGTGCTTGTTGTTTAGGCGCTGAAGACTTTTTATTACCATACCACTGCATATATCGTGGTAAGCTCTTTTGGGTTGGTTTTGAGCCCTCTGGTGATTTCACGGATTCTGTTTCAGTCACCTTCTTTTTACTTGATTCTGTGTTGCTTGATGTGTCTTTAGATTCGTCAATATCTGGTGATTTAAGCCTAAGTAATTCAGCATCATCTCTTGCTTCAGTGGATGAACCTTGTCTTGAGAAAACTAAATTACGACTATCCCTGGATAAGGCTGAGCTATTTCTGCTTTTACTACTGTCATGTAAAAGAGCTAGTTTAGATCTGGCGTCTTCTAATGCTACTGGAGATTGTCTTTGAAGCCGTGATCGCTTTTCACTAATATCAGATTCAATTTTATCTTCCAACGAATCTGAAATTTCCAATAATATTTCTCGTCGTTGTTTCTTTTCAGCATCAGAAAGTTTAATTTGAGTCGAACTGATAGTTTCGTTCTTTGATGTTGTGACTGTGCTTTTTGTTACATCACCATACTTTTTAACACGTTCCTCTCTTTCATTTGTTTTGCTGACTTTAACATATTTTTCGCTTTCTAAAGATGGGGACACCTCACTTTCCTCTAAAATAGGTGTTTTTATTTTTCGTTTAATATCATAAGCTCTCATACTTCGTCGAGGATCTTTATATTTTATTTTTTTCTTGGGTTTCTTCCGTTTGACCCATGCTACTTTACTTGAGTCTTCTTCAACAATTTGTGATTCATCTTCACTGTAGGAGTCGTTATCACTCCTAGCTTTTCTTCGTGAAGGCTTTAGGAGCTGTGGTTCTGTTTGAGTTCCTATATGGCATTCTGTTTGAGTGGCCATAACAGAGTGACCAGGTAAACTCTGTGTCTCTAACTTGCTTTCCACTTGTGAAGCGGTCTCATGATTTTGTAACATTCTTTCACGCTCTATTAGTATTTGATGCAATAGTTCGTTTTGTTTTCTTAGCGAGGACTCTAGTAGTTCCTGGTTAATAGTAGATTTATTTTGCATTTCCAATAAAGCTGACTGTAAAAACTCAGTTTTTAATGGCACAGAGCCGGGGACTTCGGGAGCTACGTTATTATAATCGTGGAATTGATTCTGCATGTCGCTCCCTACTTGCGATCTCTGACCAATGCTTTTACCTTCTTTACCAGACATATTATCTAAATCAGTTGTTACTTTCCCCATTCTTTCTCTTATATTTTTAGCTTCTTCGCCTTGTTCTCTTATGAATCTTTCCATTAATAAATCTTTTCCACTGTCAACAACAACATATTGTGTATGGGGAATCAATGTAACAGGCCTCTGTTGATATGTCGGAAGATTAACGTACCTCTCTTCTTCGTTATTTCCTCTGGTTACTAATCTTAATATTTCGGTATTGCCTTCTTTAATGAAATATTGATCTCTAGTAAGAGAAGTATTACCGTGAGTTTTTTCTTGCACATCAAGTTTTGTTTTACCTTCCGGCTTGTCAAGATTTTTGTCATCAGACTTGAATATAACACCAACTTCAGAGCCACGATCAATTTCGTGTCTTCGTATAGAATCGTTGTCCTGATCCCGTCGATTGTAGTGCAAAGTGGCAATCCTATCGTAACCATTATCAAGATCATCAATGTATTCCTTATGCTTATTGGCGAAAGTTTCTTGGAGCTGCATTTCTTTTGTATAAATGACGTTAGGTCCATCTCTGCAAGCAAAAAAAAAGACATTAAAATGGTTACTCACAATATACTAACAATAAAAAGCTGTCATAAGTAGGTAAGTGCCTATAAAAGCCTCACCTTTGTCGTATAGATTGTCTGTTGTCATTGTATCGATAATCATTATCGGTGGCCATTTGCACAAACTCTTGTCTCATATCCCCAGGAGTCGAAGCAGGTTTTGAAGCTTCTTTAGATCTTTGGTTCCTTTTATTGAATTTCCATTGCGTTGGTCTTGTCCTTAAATCTGTTTGTTCGGCACTCCACGCTTCTCTCCTTCCCCATTCGTTAGCTGGTATTGGTTTATTTTGTATATTTTGCGTCGACTTGTTTTCCCTCCCAAGTCCCTTGTCGCGTACCACTAAACGAACGTCGTCCTCTGTGGAGTTGACACGTATCACTCTTTTCCTAGAATTTATTAATGGATATCTATGTACCTAGCTGCTCTGTTATATTCTTACATTTACAATACAAAGTGTGAGTGCAAGACATCAAGCAAATAATAGGTACCTATGCCATTAAAAGCTCCATTTTATAAAGCACCCGTGGAAATTGCAAATACTGTAACTGATATTAAAAAATAATCTTGATCTCAATGGTATGTAGGACTTTTCATCATCGAATAAATTCAGTAGGTATATTTAGATATATTTAGATTGAGTGACATTATAGTAGACATATAGCTACGTTCCAATGATAAGAACCCCAATAGTTTTAAGAACTTGTTATTTTACCTAGGATGTTGTAAAGCTGGTGAAGTGTACAGGAATTAGTTGGTGCATTTAAGGCTGTTAGAAAAACAATAGAGTTAGTATAAAAAAGTGAACCATTGCAAATACAATTTGTGATACTTATTTTGTTAAAAGAGAAAGCAAGGAATAAACAAATATTAATGATTTTTACCTGGGTGGCATATAAAGAGGGCATCCTTCACAAATACAACAGCATATGAGTAGTAATAATATTAACGCTACTAAAATTGCTAGTAGTATCAATAGCCAGAATAGTAATCGGCTCTCTGCTTTGTACAAACCCTAAAAACAAAAACATGTCTTAGAATTGAAAACAATAATTATAAATACAATCAAACAAAAATAAAAAAATAAATATTGAAACATGCAATAAGTATTAAGTTGTTTTACTTACAGAGTCATTATCATCACTTGATGTTTGGTCTTTATGGCCAGTGTTAGTGTTCTGATGAACTACTGCATTATTGTTACTAGTTGTTGATGAGTAAATTGTCATATTCTTAGCGAGTTGTTCTTGCAGTTTGGCTACATTGATTGCTGAGTTGCCTGATAAACGTACAATGGCGATCACTTCGCTTCTGTAAAATAAATAAAGTATTGTGTTTATTTTTTTACTTTTGAAACATTTCTTTCATAATTTCAAATTTGAAAAATATCGATAGAAAATGAAAAAAATTATCTGGATATAACGCATAATCTAGCTCTGTAAACTTACTTTTCTTGACTAGACGCTTGACCACTCAAATCTGTAGCACCGTTGTCACTACCTTTAAAAGGCTTAACATCTATTATAGTCACTTTGCCTCCTGACAAAGTGCTAAGAATATCCTCCAACTTCTTTCTATCAGGGTTAGCACCTGGCACTATGAACGACATTGTTCTAGTCTTACTTTCTGGAGGATATATTTTTACAGTAGTTGTGGAATGTAATCTTGGTACACCAAGGTCGTATGCTCTGATGGTTAGGACATACGTTTCACCTTCTTCATCGTCATCAGATGATTGACGTTTTTGTCTATGAACGTTTTGTTTCTTCGTTCTTTTTAGTGCTTCTAGAAGATACAGTTCTCCTATAAAAATAAACACAGTGTTAGTTTTTTGACTGTAAGAATGTTATTCAAACGATAAAAAGTCAAGCTATTTCAATTTACCTGTTTCTTCATTGATAGCAAATTTTCCGTCGTTATTTCCTTGTATTATCTCATATCTGACAACATTATTTGGCGGTTCAGCATCTTTATCAACTGCTTTGACAAATGCTGCCGATGTAAAATTATTCAGACTTGGCGACAGCACAAACTCATACAACTCCCTTTCAAATTCTGGTGGGTTATCATTTACATCTAGAAGCTTAATAATTAATGGCACTGTTACTCTTAAACCTACTCCTTCATTATCTCTAGCCTCTACTAAGAAATGCAGATCCGGCATCGCTTCTCTGTCGAAGCCGTGGTTATTTGTGGCAACTGTTATGATGCCTGTTATAGGATCCAAGTTCAAGGAAGTGTTTAGATATCCTAATATGGCAGTGTATTGGATTTTTCCAAAAGCCCCAGTGTCTACGTCATCAGCGGCAACTTGAACGACCCTGGTGCCAGCTGTAACGTTTTCTGGTAGTTCCACATCGTATGACTGAGCGAGAAACACTGGGGGATTGTCGTTTACATCGTTCAGATATACTGTGACATTTGCTGTGACAGAAAGATTAGTTGCAGGACCAAGCTCTTGAGCTAAAATCTGCAACATACAAAGCATTTGTTAAAGAAATACAAGCAAAACACACACCAAAATGGTAATAAAACTTTTATTTACCTGAAAAACAACAGATTTTCTTGCTTCGAAGTCCAGCATGGTGTTGTCTCTGACTTTGATAATGAACGGTGCGTGTCTCTCGGCCACGGTGGGTGAGATCTCAAAAGTTCCATTGTTGCCAACCAAAGAAAGAGAGAAGACACCGTTCTTTCCAGTATCGTTGTCGTTCACTTGCGGGATATAGGGGTCACTGAATGTGAGGGCCGTGCCTTGAGGTGCGTTTTCGTCTAAATAAGTTATGTAGCTGAAAAAGGCAAGTAAAACAGAGTTTAAGCTATGTGACATAGGTATAAAGATTTATAGAAATCTCACATTTTTTGGTTATAAACAGGATCACGACTGTATCCCCAAGGTGCGTAGACATTCTCTCACATCTTTATAATTTTTAACCGTGTTGATCCTCATCAACACGATCCTTTATCAATCATGAATGAACTTCACAAAAAAAATTACTAATGTAAGTACTAAAAATCTGTCTATACTCACAACTGGTTCTCAAAATAAGGAGGCGAGTTTTCCCTCTCAGGCAGTATGAATGCCAGCTGCACGGTCGAAGACATAGCTTCAGGCTCCTCTCTTGACAGCCTCACCTCCTCGGCCACCACGGTCAGCAAGATAGGCGTGCCGGCGTGAGATATCGCTGCGATCTCTTCAATAGGACGCTCTAGAGTTACTTCACCTGAAAATGAAAAGGTGCATTGAAAATAACGCCATCTATTGAATTATAACAGAAGTTGTAAGGTTTAAGTGGTTCTCTCCTAGCTTTCGTAAGGTTGTTTGATATTAGTGTTTGAAAACGTCGCTAGATGGCAGTAAACTAAATTGCAAGCTATTATACTTTTCATGCACGGAGATAGGTGCCTAATTATTGGCATTTTTCATCTGTTATTGATAATTTTGGTGGTCACAGAACAGCAATTTGGAATGGAATGAAACATTTTCGATTGTGGCTAGAAAGGCTAAATCAGAGTTTTCTAATTACATCGAATTTCCCATTCTAAAAGGAACTACAATGTGGTTAGAATGAATGAATTAGAAATGAGAGAGAAAATGGTACCTAATACCTACTTATTAAAAGCGAACACAACGACTGAAAGTTCAAATTAGCCTAGCGTTTGTCGTGGAAAGTAAAAAAAACTCGTGACAGACATCTATTACCATACAAAAGTGACTGGCGATTAAACTCTGCTCTCATCTGTCACAGCAGCTCATTAATATTTATCACGCTAATAAGTACCAAGCTCGTTGAGCTTACGAAATGTTTAAGAAGGTGGCTGCTCTATTTAAAAGTAAGAGTTATTGGGCTATTACATAGTAGGTACCTTAGTAGGTACCTGGACTAAACCTAGCCCTTCCTCTTCGCTTACTTGTAGTCGGTTGAAGTACGAGTAGTAGATAAGTAAATTATTTTTGGTTACATAGGTAGGTAAAATTTAAATGAAGATCTTGAGTTACCTAATACATGCCCCTTAGCATGGCGATTGTTTAGGTACCGAGAATAGATAAAAATGACAGTAATGACAGTGTAGATAAAAGTAACTTTTATCCACATTCTACCCGTTTTATCCACACTCTAATATCATTACTGACATTTTTATCTATTCTCCGGTACCAAGACAATCGCCATACTAAGGGGTGCCAACACAAGAAAAACAATAAATAAACATAGTGGATGGAGACAAACCTAGGTTTCTAAATCTTATAGTTTAACCTCGTTAGCAACTGGACACAACAAATTCATTATATTCAATACAAACAAAGCATCCATTGTCCAAAGTTCTAAGGAACCGACAGTGTCCAATCGTTGTCGTGTCTGTACATAATACAAAATGACCCTAACAACATCTATCTACCAGTAGGTAGAAGTCATCTACACTACCCAAGAAATGGTAGGTTCGGCTTACGAGTTACGACATTTTTACGTACGGTCTTTTTAGGGTACGAAACAAAGATACTTATTATCCGAAAAGGTGACTACTTCTATATGATATTAAAGTACTTTTTCAACACACTTGCTCATAAAGTGGCTCTATGGTCACCGCAATTAGGCACATAATGACACCCATAATCAAACTGTGACTTTTTCATTACTATAACTCACTAGTGAGTAATAGATTTTTTTTTTAATTTTATTGGTTGAGTTGCTTTGTTCTTTAAAAAGTTTTTATTCAGAAAAAAGATCGTGTTCAATAGAACAAATAAATTAATGTTCCTATTGCTTGTTCATTTCATGCAACTTCTAATTTAAATAGATAATTTTAACTCGTACGTGTTTAATAAATAAAACTTTCACTCAAATATAACTTTTGTTTTCTCTATAATAAAAGAAAACTTTAAATTCCCCATTTTGTCCGTGGCAGAATAGGCCGCAAACCCTATGCGCGGCGCGGAAATATAGTCTGTGGCCGATCGCAATGCGCGCGCATAGGAAAACTGATTAATTTTTCCCGCAATAGCTAAACATTTTTCACAACTCGTTTTCACTGTTGAAAATGAGTTTTTATTGTTATTTTATTCACAAGTGTGTTGAAAAACGTCGTATGATACACGTGTGTATTGATGATTACCGTCCTCGGTTCTGTTATGAGCCTCGCCTAACGGCTCGGCTCATAAAAACACCTCGCCGGTAATCACCAATGTTACACACTAGTACCATAATGTACTATTACTTACTTTTTGGTATCATTCTAGTCTTGATTTTTCTTTATGAATACTTACTACTGTTTAATAATGTATTATTCTGTACTGTGTATGGGCAAAAAAGGAGTGAGTTTTGAGATGATAGAGCGGAGTGGAAGAGGAAAATCTTATATGCCAACTCCACATAAAAGTGGGATAAGTAAGGATGATGATTAATTTTTTATGAATAATTTAATTTATTGTATAAGATTAGGGAACAAATAAAACAAAACTTTATATTATTATTCACTATATCACGACTATCAGTGGCAGGCAATGGCGTTAGACCGGAAAGCTTGGAAAACCCGAGGGGAGACCTTTGCCCAGCAGTGGGATAGTGGGGGCTAAGAACAACTACAACATATTCTTATTGTGTAGGTATTATTTCAAACTTTAAATTGAATCTTTGATACTTGCGTTGGCTGTGTTTTTATAAGGCAGTAACACAATGAGTACAATCAATAGCAAAAGTTACCGACACCCTTACACTACATAGGACCATTTCAAAGACCATCTTCCGCCGCCTTCTGTACCGCACAACTAATGAACCGAATTGATTGCGTCTTTTATTCATTTCTCTACTCGCTGTTCAATAGGCAATGCCTTGCCTTTACAATCATTATTCATTCACGGTATAAATTAATATTAAATCACGAGATCTTCTACCGTCATCATTCAATGGAAAATAAGAAACAATGACTATTTATTATATCCTTAATTAATCGTAAATATGATATTCCTAAAGGCATCTAATTTAAAATCAATACTCTTTTATATTCTACTAGCTGGTACCCGCGACTTCGTCAGCAAAATAACATAAGTAGGTACTTGAACACCTATAAAAATAATCGAAAAGTCTAAGCAAAAATCTCCATTAGCTTTTCAAAACTCAAAATGATCGTATCACGACCTCCGCTTTAGCAAAAACGCCACCTAGGAGAAAAAAGTATAGAGCAGTTTTGATCTCGGTGATATAGATGGCGTTCTAACCAAAGCAAAGGTAAAGCATCTTAGTATGAAAAAAATCTTAATTTCGGATGTATTTATTATGTTTGTTCCCCATACAAACGTGCAACTCTTATTTTCTCGCCCCTTATGATTTAAAAAAAAAAATAGCTTATGTCCGTCCCTGGCGTATAATCTTTATCCATGCCAAATTTCAGCGGTTTGGGCGTGAAAAGGTATCAAACAGACAGACAGAGTTACTTTCACATTTGTAATATTAGTATGGATATCTATTGAAATTGTAACTGTACACAAAACGTGTGTAGACATAGTAATAAAGATGCCGCTACTGATTTTACGAGTACAATACGAGTACAGCAATAATTTTCACCATTGAACTATCTAAAGTTACCGGCACATGTAATGGCATATCTTAGACGAAACGTTTGCGAAGATCGACTCGCTTTGAATTGCCGGAACGTCACTCTTGGTCACGCTTCGCAGCGCACGCTCTCCCGACAGATTAAACAATAATTTTGCATCTGGCCCCTTCCTGGTTTATTTTTTGTTGCTAAGAAACCTCCTCAATCCGATATTAATAATCTGATCAAAAAATCAAAAGATCACAAGATCACTAAAGATAGACATTTTTTCAGATGAAAAGGAGTCTTTTTTTATGGTCACATGATTTGACACAAAAACCTTTACGCGGTCTCATCCCGGTGGTAGTCACATCATCTAATCGCTCGAGCCAATATGTAGGAGGAAGAGGAGAATTTTAGGTACCTACTCAAAAACAAGATGTCACAATGAATTGTTTAGAATTTTTATATACGGTTTACAATCAATACATTATGTCAATGTGTCGTTTATTAGCCGTGAACTATTAGCTGAGCATTGAACGGGAACAGTACTGACTAAATTGAATGGATTTCCATTCAAATTCGTTAGTGTTGATTAATGGGATTCATATAAAGTTTACCAATATGAAACTGTTCATAACCCAATGAAAATTTGTACATTATTCATAAAGGAATATTGATTAAATAACAATGAGATATTATAGGAACTTTATATCATCTTTCGAAATGTATAATACAAAA
This sequence comes from Epirrhoe tristata, assembly GCA_951394285.1. NCBI lineage: Eukaryota > Metazoa > Arthropoda > Insecta > Lepidoptera > Geometridae > Epirrhoe > Epirrhoe tristata. The sequence goes on from OX596145.1 coordinate 7,666,953, forward strand.
GACAGTGGCGTAGCTACCTAATGGCTAGGCGGTGCAGTGCACCGGGGCCCCCAAGCTCAAAGGGCCCTCGGACTCTGAGTCCCGAGAGTCCGGAAGGTTTTGTTCTTAGGAAACTATAGGTATGATTATTTTGAAAATAAAAACAACTGCATTATTAGATTTTTTAATTACCCAGAAAATTACGAATCAAATCTTAAGTTTTTACAAAAAATAGATACGTTTACATTTTGCCACACCCTGCATATTTTGACTTGATAAAACCTAAACCGTTCTGTTAGGGCCCCGGTTTATTTTGCACCAGGGCCCTTGGCTACCTAGCTACGCCACTGACAAAAGAACTCGAGTTGTAAATCCGTTCCTTAGTTGATATTTTCCATGTAAAATCAGATTCAAGTAACCATTAACGACTCTAAGTTCCGACATTAATAAGGCACAAGTATCAGCATTATTATCAGTTTCACCTCACCCTTCATATTCTATTCACAAGTTCACGGTTGATTATCTGAAAAGGATTGTACTGTCAGGCTTAGTACCTATTCAAAGGGCTGTATAAAGCAGCTTTACAAACAATAGCAGGACCGAGGCTCACCGGTAAGGTCTAATGAGCTATTATGTGTTCCTTCGCTTGTTAGAGGCTCATGTTTATAGAAAGATGCAAAAGTTGATGAACATTTTAAATAAATAAATAATGCTGGACACATAGAGGCTGGACACTTCACACAGCATCATCTAGCGCCAAACTAAGCAAAGCACTTGTACTATGGAAACCAGATAACTGATATAATACTTATATACTTATTGTTTGTAACACAACAACAACATGCATATATACAAAGAAACACCCAGACCCGAGATAAATATGTGCAGATCATACAAACATTTATCTAGCGGCGGGGATCGAACCCGCTACCTTCTGCGTCCCAAGCGGGCTTTTACCCACTGCGCCACAGATTTGAACTTTGAGCAGTTTTTCTGCGCTGTCTATGAATTCTATCAGTTATCTGGTTTCAGATATTATTACGCCTGCCTGGCTTGAAGCATCTACGCGGATTATACATATAATCAGTAATAGTTTTAATAGGCTATGGAAAGTACGAAAGATGGTAAGTAAGCACTTAATAGTTTTGTAATAATAAGGTCATCTTCTTATTATCGTGTCACCAGTTCTATCGAACCAGTGTGGTGAAAGTGTGGTTCCTTTCGTGCACTTGATACAGTCATGTTTTCGAACTTAGTAGGTTAATGTCGGTTTCCTCACGATGTTTTCCTTCACCGTTTGAGAGTACCGGCATAGTGCAGATAATTTTTTCGACAGAAAACTCATTGATGCACCGGGATTGAACCCTCGACCTTACGATCGGAAGGCCACTAGACCACCAGTGCAGTGATAATGTCATAATTAGGTGGAAGTTTGATAATGAATTTTATTATACTAATCAATCAGTACCACAATACTATTGCTAATACATTGATAAGTTACCTACGTTCAAAAAGCTCAAAGCTACATAATTATTTTCTAAATGTACGAGTATTAGAACTCAGTAGCGAAATAATACAACGTAACGAGCTACTGAACTTAGTCTTAGAAGTAAAGTTCGCCTTTGTGTTTCTATACATACATACTATACAAACCTTGGTAGTACGAGAATGAGAAGATTTCCTACATACTGCTATAGTTCTGTGACTCGGGTATGAGAGTAAAATACGAGCCAAGTTCCTAAGCAATATTAGCTACCTTTAGACGTTCACCCGAATGACGCTGCGATTTTTCGACGAATATATATAGGGTTTTTCATTAACTGATAGGGTATCATTTTGGGTTGTAAATAGACGTTTGAGCGTATCAATTTAGTTTTGCCGATCTAAGTTTTCATTTTAAAATTGATTTTTTAGGACATGTTGCATAATGATTTTCAAGGAGAACAGACGTTCCACCAATCGCAGCGCAGCTACATTACGAATGGGCTAAGTTATACAAGAAGCAACAATTAATTGAAAATAAAGTCTTTATTGATTTTCTCGGTATTTTCATAACAAAACAAAAAATAAACATTACATAAATATTTTTTAATAATTTTTTTGAACCGAATTTCTGGATTAAAGTAATGCTGGACATTTTCACACAGCATCATCTAGCCCCAAACTAAGCAAAGCTTGTACTATGGGAACCAGATAACTGATATACTACTTATATACTTTTTGTTTGTAAATACATACCTACATATTATACATAGAAACACCCAGACCCGAGACAAATATCTGTAGGTCATACAAACATTTGTCCCGCGGCGGGGATCGAACCCGCAACCTTCTGCGTCGCAGGCGGACCTTCGCCCACTGCGCCACAGAGGTCATCGTAGATGACTGAGATGACTTGACTTGAGATTAAGTTAGTTTAAAATGAAATACTCTCTATAAAAATTGCGTTGAAAGACATATGAATTGAGGAAGCATTGAGAGACCGTATAATTATTTTTCTTCATTCTGAACTTATTTTAATTTGTAACGCAGTACAGCTCAAGGCCAACTAACTGCTTTACAGTACACGTATTTGAAAGAGTACGGTATCCAGTGAGTTTATCAGTTTACTAATACTTGTATTCTTAGCACAGATTGCTTTTTATTTTATACATAAAATAAGTATTTTTAAAAAAAAAAAAAACGTTGCCTAAAAGATATCCGATAAATGGTAGCGCGGTAAAGCGCGTACGTGTAGAGTTCTACGGCTTATGCTTTCAAACAGCTGTAGACCGAGGTAGTGACATAACAAATAGCTCGGCAGCCTTTCAATTTGCAACAAAATTTAGACCGGTTTCAGTTAATTGTCTTGCTAAATGACGAAAGTTTTATAGCAAAGGAAGTTTGAAAATTAGTTTATAGCAAATCTGATAGTACCAAGTGGGTCACGCGAGAATTGGGAGGTAGGGGCGACGGGCGATAAGGAAGTGGGCTATACGGAAGCCGCTGGACTTAGCACGATAGAAGCCAGGAATTCATACTTATAGTGCTATGTATTATCTATTCATGCACGCGCTGGAAACTTGACAAAACTATACAAACTTTGCGGTATAAATATTTTTTATTAGGACTTTCCACACGGCATATCCAGCCCCAAAGTAAGCAGAGCTTGTGTTATGGGTACCTACTAGATGACTGATATACTACTTTTCAACACACTTGCTCATAAAGTGGCTCTATGGTCACCGCTATAACTCACTAGTGAGTAATAGATTTTTTTTTGGTTGAGTTGCTTTGTTCTTAAAAAAGTTTTTATTCAAAAAAAAAGACCGTGTTCAATAGAACAAATAAATTAATGTTCCTATTGCTTGCTCATTTCATGCAACTTTTTATTTATAAATAGATAATTTTAAGTCGTACGTGTTTAATAAATAAAACTTTCACTCAAATATACTTAACTTTTGTTTTCTTTGTAATAAAAGAAAACTTTAAATTTCCCATTTTGTACGTGGCAGAATAGGCGCAAACCCTGTGCGCGGCGCGGAAATATAGTCTGTGGCCGATCGCAATGCGCGCGCATAGGAAAACTGATAAATTTTTCCCGCATTAGCGAACCATTTTTCACAACTCGTTTTCTCTGTTTAAAATTAGTTTTTATTGTTATTTTATTCACAAGTGTGTTGAAAAACGTCGTATGATACACGTGTGTATTGATGATTACCTTCCTCGGTTATATTAAGACCCTCGCCGATGGCTCGGGTCTCAATTTGCCTCGGCGGTAATCACCAATATTACACACTAGTACCATAATGTACTATTATATACTTTTTGTTTGTAAGTACATACATAGAAACACCCAGACCCGAGACAAATATTTGTAGATCAAGACAAACATTGTTCCCGCCGCGGGGATCGAACCCGCAACCTTCTGCGTCGCAGGTGGGCCTTCACCCACTGCGCTACAGAGGTTGTCTTACATAGGTTTTGCTACACGTTATTATAGTATGGTTTATGGTTTGCCTAAGTGTTTGAATGTACAGTAAGATAGTAAGATGAAGTGACAAATAAATTGTTTTTCAAAGGTATATTAAAACTTCAATATATTCAAACTCAAAGGTATCTCAAAGGGTTCTACTCGCTTGATGAATATTTATGTAGGGATGACATTGAAATTGATTAGATTTAATACGTTTTTTTAGAAGGAATTTAATTATATTAAACTTAGTGATTTTATATATTTTATTTTATACTATTTATTTCAGTTTGTATAACTTTCAGACACAATTGTGAAATTGTTAATGAATAAATTGAATTAATATTTCAAAACAAATTCGTAACTCTGAAATCCATCCTACAGTAAACAAAACAGCATATTTTTAATGGGTTTTAAAGCAGCTGAATTGCCAAATGAATGAACATTGTGAAAAAATGCAGCGTATCCACTGAGTAAATGTTGTCCTTCATTTTGTTTTCATTTCGGAAACGGATTTGCGAGAGTGTTATTTAACGCTTTAAGCTTATTCAGAGTAACAATGGATGGAATGTAGATTGTTGCCTGGATGTATGAACTGTAAGTATGAACAGTAGGCTATTTACAGTAAATTAATAAGCAAGGAGTAAAAATACTACTAGTAACTTTAATTATTTTTATTTTTCAAAATAACAAAAAAAAATGGATAGAGCTTGGTCTTCTCCTGGTTGTTCCCGGTTTTTGCAGAAAATGAGTCCAGTATTTATCATTACTCCGATACCAAAATAATTACTTTGAAATTAGCTAGGAATTAAATTAGTCATTAAAATTTGAACTAGCCGAATGAGGTTAAGTATCAACAAGGCCATAATTTTACTTTGAAATTGCTAAACGGGCCATTTACGCACTAAAATAAACACTCGAGCGTGTCTTGATTGGACCAAGTTAAATAACTTAAGTTAGTCCAAACTCAGGTTTAATTTAAATTGGGGACATTATATAAGTTAGTCATGACTGCCTGGATGTCTGATGAAAAAGCTAGATAATTAATTCGTCAGTCAATATTCTTACTTTATCTATGAAGTAGCCAAACTCTAATAATAAGGACCTGACAGAAATACCTATCAATAAATATACAGTATTTTACATTTACCTGTGGTTTCATTGATGTTGAAGAACGGAGTGAACGGATTCCCTTCAGACACCAGCCCGTATCTTATCTGCCTTGGAGCTCCTTTGTCACCATCCTCAGCGCGAACCCTTACGATCATGTCCCCTGGTGCCACCTTTATAAGATACACATTAAATAGTTTCGAAAGAAATGAGTTCTACTTTCAAACAGAAAAAAAATGATGAGTTCCAAATTCAAAAAGAATAGAAGGAATTTTGAACCAAATTAAAAAATGTTTAAAGTGAATTGGTTCTACATTCAACTGTTTGTTTATAACTCTTCTGCTTGCATGAAGTTGAATGTTCACATAGCATGACGCGTTGTGGAAAGATAAAAATCTCTAATTGTTTATTAAGATTTATACATAAACGTTATCTCATTATTACTTTGATAACAAGGAAACAACTCAAGAAAAACAACAAAAAAAATTTTTTTACATCTCCATTGACTAGTAGTGTAACTTGTACATTGCGAAATTATAAATCTCCTCATTTTTCAAATATTAAACTGGCAGAATGAATTGCCTTTCAGTTGCCTGTAAAATACTTCGATGAAAATAATGTGAAATCTAACCTGCCGTGGTAGATGGGTGATGGGAGGAGCAGAGGTGAAGACAGGAGGCATGTCCTGTACATCTTGCACGACCACCACGACTTCCAGACCAGCGATGTTGCGAGTATCTTTGCCTAGTTCCACGTATGGATCCTGTGGATAAGAAAATTTAAAATATATATAATTTAGAAAGTAGTTTGAAGATGCTTTTTGGCTATTGATTTACCAAAGAGTACGGAATCAAATTTAATTTACCAAAATATGCCTAATTTAAACAAAATATTTTTTTATACAAATAGCACATTACAAGTACGGCTAGGTAGTTTAAATAATTCAATTTTAATAAACAATTATTATACAAAAAATTTTTTTTTTTATTTCAGACAACCAGAATGAGGTCCATATCACACACTTTCGTAAATTAAAATTAAAACTAACACTATAGACTGGATGAGACAGAAGATGATCAATCAAGGAAGAAGATCCCTTCATTGATCAGCCTGTGCACAAAGCACCTCCAGAGAGGAGCAATACAAGCAAGGGTAGACGACCGTTCGTTTATTCATGTTGTTTTTGCAACTCACTGCAAAAATGCACGAAGTTCAATTTACACAACTTGTAACTAGCTGGTTTGCTGTTAAATGACTCAAAAGTTTTCGAAGCAAGCGTAAAAGCGTATAAAAAAATATAAAGGTACAAAAAGGGTTCACAGCAATTCTTTACTGCACGCACTAATTGTTTGGGATTATAAGAAATCTTTAAATCACTTCATTTTGAAATAAGAACGTGATAAATTCAGTAGAATTTTCAATTTGTACAAAACACCTCAAAACAGAATTGTCAAATCAATAAGCGGTAACTTTTTTTTCTAACCATTTTTTTGAAAAAATAACTTTTTAGAAATTCTTTGATTTACAGTTTACAACAAATCTTGATTCAAACTCAAACTGCATTGGTAGGAATAAGCGATTTACTCATAGAACACGAGACGACCTCTGTAGCGCAGTGGGCGAAGGCCCGCCTGCGACTCAAAAGGTTGCGGGTTCGATCCCCGCCGCGTGATAAATGTTTGTATGATCTGCAAATATTTATCTGGGTGTTTCTATGTATAATATGTATGTATTTACAAACAAAAAGTATATAAGTAGTATATCAGTTATCTGGTTCCCATAGTACAAGCTTTGCTTAGTTTGGGGCTAGATGATGCTGTGTGAAAAAGTCCAGCATTATTTATTTATTTATAAGAAGTAAAGGAGACCGCATTGGAAAAGGGAGAGGTGGAGGAAGTTGCATCATTGCACCGACAAGAGCTGAGCTCTTAAATTTGATGATGATGACAAATCTTGATTCAAACTCAAACTGGTGCTCAACTTGGTCAGAATAAGCGATTTACTCATAGAACATGCTCGCTTTTACTTGAAAGTAGAAAAGGTATTAAACTAAAAATAAGTGAGAATACTCGTAAGTCTCGTTAAAAGCATAATCGTGTAAATGCACAATTTACCTTCACACTGCACGCAATTAGTGCTGCTTTAAATGTTTATCATTAGTAAATGTATAGCATTTCTGACTGGTCAGATATAGACAGAGACTAAAAAGGTACTAACAGCAACACAGTTCATTTATAATACAAGATTTGACGATCTCTGTGGCGCAGTGGGTGAAGGTCCGCCTGCGATGCAGAAGGTTGCGGGTTCGATCCCCGCCGCGGGACAAATGTTTGTATGACCTACAGATATTTGTCTCGGGTCTGGGTGTGTCTATGTATAATATGTATATGTATGTATTTACAAACAAAAGTATATACTTAAGTAGTTTATCAGTCATCTAGTACCCATAGCACAAGCTCAAGCTTACTTTGGGGCTAGATGATGCTGTGTGAAAAGTCCAGCGTTATTTATTTGTTTTATTTCTTTATTTTTAGCACGCTTTTATTAGTTCTTCATCTTACTTACAAGATAATCCGAATGAATAGAATTGTATTTCATTTTGTGAACCACCCGTGCAGTTTAACGAGACATTGTCGCTTGAAGTTTTTAAATCGCTATCTACCAAAATTCAAATGAGCTTTCCAGTTTCGAAATAGGTTCCTAAATCAAAATTTAAAATGCTTAGCCACTTTCGGTGCAAACTGTACTTGCTATGGACTAATTACCATATGAAGGAGAATAGTCGAAGTGAGTGCAAGCTCCGACAATTCAAGATACCGGTTTTGGTAGTCAGCTGTATTGAAATCTATGGTTTTGTTAGAACCTTGTTTAGCCTTAATATTCTGATAATACCATAGAAGTAATGAAACAAGATTTTAAGACAAAAACTGGACTTCGTTTCTCACGATTAAAGTTACTATGAGAAGTAGCCTGTATCCTATATCACCCAGAATAAAAACAGCCATAGGCTCAATAAAAAGAGAAAAAAATCATAGGAAAAACACCGATAACTTTGAGTCGCGATAAAGTCTCGATTCATACAGTCTTTTATACTCTTTTTTTGTAATAAAAACCTGTTGACACGATTCATCAAGTTAGATTGACAGTTGCATATTGGTTGCACCAAATCAAACTTGAAGAGATGGAGGAACTCCGAAAAAAAAATCTCTTCCCTACTTCGTCGTAGTCAGCGGTGACTACGGTGATGTGATGTGCTTTGAAGGGCAATACCCAGATTTTCACGGCTATGCGGCCAATCTACTGCATCCTTTCTACCACCGGTCGTACCAGGTATCTGATCCATAGGGTCATGGTAGTATGGGACGATAGAGTGAGTTTGCACCAACGCAACCGCTTACTCACTATAAAATATTCACGCGCAGATAAACCTTGGCTTATACCTTGGTTGCACCAAACATATTTGATAACTTACCACAGCCAGAAGTGTCAGGTGATACATAGATTGGGCTTCGAAGTCGAGTGGTCCGACGAGGAAGATGGTGCCTTCAGTGTTCTCAGCCGACACGCGGCGCTGGCGGATAGCGAAGAGTGGTGATCCCTGTGACAAAATATTTTATTACTTTTGAGTGAGAATTGAAAGTGCACGACAGGAGCCTTTGCAGCGCATAGAGCACTGGTGGTCTAGTAGTAGTGGCTCCGCTTTCCGATCGTAAGGTCGTATGTGCACTATGCCAGTACTCTTAAACGGGGAAGGAAAACATGTCGAAGAACCAAAAAGTTCGAAAACATGAGTCAAATGCACGAAAGGAGCCTCTTTGAGGCGCATTTTAAATCCTTTCACCACACTAGTTTGAAAGAACTGATGATACGAAAATAAGAAGAGAGCACTGGTCAAACCAAAGTGTACTTAAATGATTTTAAGTGCGCTTCAAAAGGCAGCGCTACCACTACTGCCTTCTGATCCTCAGGTCATGGGTTCGAACCAAGATGCAAATGAGTTCTATTCAAAAATGTATGTGCAGTATGTGCACTATGCCAGGACTTTCAAACGGTGATAGAATCATCGTGAAGAAACCAGAACTGTCTAGTTGTCTGCATCTTCGATGTAGGCACTTGCCTTATAAGTATAAATAAAACTTATAATACATAAAATCATAAAACCAAACAAAATATGTTATGGACTAATAATAATATCTTTTTTTTATTGTTTAAATGTTTTGTAAAAGCAAAAGTGCCTGAAATACAGGCTTATTTTATTATTATTATTTATAATAATGTCGTAAACTAGCAAACCATTTAGTTTTATTACATTCTTCGGTGAAGACCCTTCTGATAAACTTTTGAAAATATGTATTCATAAGACCGCGCTTATTACGAAAATAGTTTCTTGTTTCAAAATTACCGAACAGTAAACTGGACATCCCACAAGCGATACGTTAAATTACTTGTAAGGACACGATCTCCATCTTGTAGCATTTAAGAGGGACCCCGGACACTCGGGATCCCATACCGTCGAAAATACTTTTGCCCAATGATATAAAAAAATACTTTTACCAAGGTCATCACTGTTCACGCATTGCTTTGGATTTAAACTGTCTTTGACAAATAAAAAAAAAATTGTTATGAATTTTCATTTAGAAGAATGAAAGATTGTCTTTGTGAAATACAGTATAACTTTATCTAATTCGGGAACCTTAAAATTAATTGACTTTTGCTTTTGGTGTTGTAGAGGGTAAACCACCCAAGATACCAACGAGCTTTACCAACGAGCAAACATGCCAAACATACTTCCAGCACGATGATATTCACCAACCCGTTCATGCCATATCGGTTTACACCAAATCAACAATTAAGATTGTATAGGAACATGGGTGTCCGGCTTTGGCAACCTCGGGTGGTTGCCATTCGCTTCAACTGTGAGAATTTTAACACACCTTTAAGCGTTCTTAATGCTCAGTAATTGCATCATCAGAGCGAGCCCATCAGGCATTGTGGGCCTGAAAAGTGGTTTTAACTTGCTTTTGCCTTTGTTTTCAACATTGACGTGTGATTGCTTCGCTTCTGCTGAGAACTTCATCAGTATTTGCTACTTATCTTTTAAATGTGTCTCCCGAAAATTGCACCCATCCTCCTTGCCAATTTAAGGCAATGTTCTCATAACTGTGACGTGTTGGTTGAATGAGGTTGTGCCTCGACTTTAAATCCGAAGGTCGTGGGTTCGAATCCCGGCCGTGCATCATCGTGAGGAAACCCGGAGATTAGACAGCTCCACACGTATTGACGTCGTCTTTCCTGTAGGCCAGGCTGAGAGGATGGTTTAGGTGCTGGGCAAGCCTATTCCATCTTAAATAATGTCCCGGGCACTACAGCGTCCCGTAAAGTGTAAATGTTGCCTGACGATGTTCATCTAATATAGATGTAAAGGCCTATGTTTCTCAACTGAGCTAATGGGCAATCAACTCGATCTGATCAAAATTTTGTGTAAATTTTTACGTCGCGTTACGTATTTTGCCTCCTGAAGGTGTAAGGGCAACATAGTACACTCCTAAAAAATTTCATCAAAAAGCCGATTATTACCTAAAATGTATTCCCAAATCTATTATCTATCTTCCAGCAAAATTTGTTCAACAACATTAGATTTTAAATTGAGTATTACAGGATCCCACATCAGCCTCCACGGGAAAATGATCCCATTAGGGTAAGGAAACCCCATTATGTGGTTACAACAAAACTGAGCGTGTGGAAACGTCATTAGGGATTCTAATCATCAGCTCTGAAATTGTCTTTTAAAGTGCTGCTGTAAAACTTATGTGGGAATTAATTGAACCAAAAGTGACGCAGGACAAAACCGCCATACCTAGAGGAAAAACCACCTGTATTTGGATTTTTTTATGAATGATCCATACTAATATTATAAAGCTGAAAATAAGAAGATTAGCGAGTTTATATGTTACACAGCCCAAAACGCAAAGATAGCACGATCTAATTTGTTCTGTGTCGCTTCTATTATGTAGTAAAATGTCTGTCTGTTTGTTACCTTTTCACGCCTAAACCACCTTGGCTAGACTTTTACGTTCTTAAAATAAACCACCAAACCACTTTCAAATTCACAAGCTTTAAATACAAAAGAATCAGTCTTTTAAAATGCTAATAACTTACCCAGAGCTCCAATTCCAGAGGCTTTGGCGACAGTGGATTTTTTCTAGCGATTGCTATCTCAAGATCAGTCCCACGCTTCGCGTCCTGAAATGTAAGACCATTTTAGGAATATCCTTTTACGGAACCACAAAATTATAGACAGGTTTAAAAGATACATGTCTGTCTTATGTGTTGCTTTTACAGTACACACACAGGCAAGATGACATCAGTTAAAAACGAAAATAAAATCTTAATGAATAGAACACAGTTACAACAATTTTTGCCTTCTTCTTCTTATCGTGTCACCAGTTCTTTCAAACCAGTGTGGTGAAAGGATTATAAGTGCGCCTCAAACAGGCTCCTTTCGTGCATCTGACACATGTTTTCGAACTTTATAGGTTCTACGACATGCCGGTTTCCTCACGATGTTTTCCTTCACCGTTTGAGAGTACTGGCATAGTGCACATAAGTTTTTCGGCAGAAAAACTCATTGATGCACGACCGGGATTGAACCCACGACCTAACGATGGGAAGACGGGGCCACTACCACTAGACCACCAGTATTTTTGTATTTTTGCCTTTATCCTATGATACACTATGGGGCGTAGGTAGTGGCGCAACTTTTTAGTGGCACTAATGTTTGAATATTCACAAAGAATGGCAAGAATTATGCAAAAAGAAATTATTTCAGTGATAAACCGAATATTTTCGCAAATGTGAAGTTGTATAATAACAGATTGTGTCATGTAATAGAGTGCGCGTTAATTCCGATATTCCATATCCGCTGATGCTGTCATCATCATCAATCACGAAGCACATCTGGTGTCCCAGTATCTACCTACAAGCCTACAACCATATAAACTCGCACATCGATACATTATCTGACTGTTACAAATACCTGACCTGTCCCACATTCGGTAAGCATAGTATTATAAATGAATAGTAAAAAATTATAAAAATTGTTGTAGAGATTTGTGCTTTGTGTGTATGGTTTCCACAAATACAAGCTCTTTGAAGTTAATGGTAATTGGTTGAAAAGTTAAAAGCCAATATTCGAATAAATGATATATAACGTAAAAACACTTAGATCGATAGACTTATTAGTAACTTTAAATGGTAAATGGTAAATGAGCACGCGCTCTCGGTGGTATGTCAAGACGCGATCTGACGAGTTTTAGATGAAGCCGCGCAAAGGTGCGCTTGACTGCTGACGCTGCCAAAGTGCACATTTGCTGCGTGTTCGATATTACTTCGAACAATTGTTAAAACGTGAAAAGCTACTTTTTATCCGACTTCAAAAAAAGGAGGAGGTTATATGTTCGGCTGTATGTATGTTTTTTTTTTTTTTTTTTTTTTTTTTATGTATGTTCACCGATATTTCCGTCAGTTGTGGACCGATTTCCAAAATTTTTTTTTGTTTGAAAGGGTATACTCTTATAGTGGTCCCATATAAATTTTATTCCTGAGGGATTCATAGTTTTCCCGTAAAACTAAAACAATCACTGAACTTTAAGAAAATTGTGGCCCGATTTCCAAAATTTTTTTTTTGTTAGAAAGAAAAATACTCTCAAGGTGGCGCCATATATTTTTTTTTCCTGAGGGATTAATAGTTTTCCCGTAAAACTAAAACAATCACTGAACTTTAAGAAAATTGTGGATCGATTTCCAAAATTTTTTTTTGTTAGAAAGTGTAAAGGACACAATCTCAAGGTGGCGCCATATATTTTTTTTTCCTGAGGGATTGACAGTTTTCCCGTAACATTCAAAAAAACCTCATTCTCACTACACAACACACCCAAGGTAGTCCAAAATATTTTCTTTTCCTTATGGATTGATAGTTTTCCCCCTTGCTGAACTCCGGTGTGTCCTTTAGTAGGTCTGCCCATGACTTCTCTTATCCTTTCCTACTTAAGCTACGATAAGCAAAGTCTTAATATACTCGTAGCTTACTATATTATTTACACATACACTTTTATTTACACAGTATTTATTTACTTACACTAAAAAGTGAAAAATAAAACATTTTTGAAAAAAAAAATTGAACCGACTTCACAGAACACAAACAGAGGAACCTTCTACACACTAAAAAGAGAAAAATAAGAATATAATTTGAAGTCGGTGCCAAGTGAATACGATTATTAGGTACCTATAAAAAAAAGAAACCGAGCGATAGCGTACCAGGATACAATTTTGCACCCAAGTTCTTTTGAACTTCTTAGATGTAAATGAATAGTTGGCACCGACTTCAAATTATATTCTTATTTTTCTCTTTTTAGTGTGTAGAAGGTTCCTCTGTTTGTGTTCTGTGAAGTCGGTTCAATTTTTTTTTTCAAAAATGTTTTATTCTTTGGGTAGTACAACATGATCTGAGGGTGTCAAATCAAATCAAATTATTAGTGTTTATTGTTCAACATAGGTTAAAATCTAGAGATGTTATGATAGGTCGATGTAGAGTATCTCTATGTTACCAATTGTTGGTGTACAATAATTTACCTATAGCCCTATATATATATATATATATATATAATCATAATTATAATGTCATGCAATAACAATTTCAGTAATTAACATTTTAAAATAGTGTGTGTGTGGCAGCATTCCATTACCTAGTTGATTTTATTATTATCAGAAGCAACATTACATTTTGTCAACCTAATTTATTTTATTAATTAATTTATTCATTCATTGATTTTATTATTTAAAGGTTTTTCAACAACTATAGTATATTGTGCATGTTCTGTGTTTTATCATAATGTTTATTTCTGTTATGTTTGTTTATTTGTAAAACTTAGGAAGCATTATAATTATAACAACTATCTTCACAGGCAACGAGTAGTTTCTATCAACAACCACGAACTTTTTCCTTTTGAACAAATCCAAAATGATCCGATTTGAGATAAGCGAAGATGAGCTTCGATATTTTGAAGGTAAGATCCCCAATCTATACGGAACCAGCGATTTGCACGAGTCATTTGACTGAAAGCGTTGAACAAAATGTCGCTTTGGATGCGGTCAATTTCAGAGGAACCTTAATCGGTGTCAAATGATCCCATTTGACATTTTCGGGTGATTTAAAAAAGCTTTTGATATTCTACTTGGGAGTTGAATAGGCAATTTTTGAAAATGCCTCCGTTTTCCAACGTTTGATTGAATGCATGGCTTAGCTCCATAAGCGTGAAAATGTTTTTAAATCAAAATGTTGATATTTCATTAAAAAATATAGAATGATACTAACCTCGGGCACTAGAATAATGCTTGGCTGATGCGGAAAAATCGAATCCCTGGGTGTAGTCGCGTTCGTTCCCGTGATGGAGCAAGCTATCCTGGAACTCCTGCCCCTGGTGTTCCTGACTGACAGTCGGAAGTCCACATATCTCCCAGGCTCCAGTCTTCGAAGGAGAATAATATTCGCCTGACACACGGAGTTGTATCTCGTACAGGGTAGAGTCTCCACACCGACGTCCAGACGACCCATCTGACCTGAATTGATAGAAAGGTTTAGAAGCTTTAAAAGCTGTTGTCTGTGTCGCTTACAGGTGGAAAAATTAGACATAGACATAGACATAGACATAGACATAGACATAGACATAGACATAGACATAGACATAGACATAGACATAGACATAGACATAGACATAGACATAGACATAGACATAGACATAGACATAGACATAGACATAGACATAGACATAGACATAGACATTTATTTAAATTCTAATGAATAGATATAGAGCTTTTTAAAACAGAGTAATTTTTATGACTTTTTGCTAAAAATGCCCATAGTGCATGATGCTGACTTGACACCTCTTAGTTTGCACTTTTACTACTGGATAAAACCGTGTTGACCAAGTGGAATGTATCCTCGACTTTCAATCAGAAAATCGCGAGTTTGAATCCAAGCCTTGTACCTCGTAAATGGTAAAATCTCCACACAGGCGTCCAGACGACCCATCTGACCTGAATGAACAAATTACAAGCTAGTTCGTGTCTGTAAAGTTTAATTAGTCCTATGGATTTGTGCTCTGAAATTTATTTCTATTAGTAATTGAATCAGATAGGTGAGTGGGCGATAAAGTAAAATGAATGGTTGGGCTGAAGTTATTATCATAGGAATAGGAAAATTTATAGTTGCTTGAATTAGAAAGTACCTACAGATCTATTGAATTTGCTCTGATATTTAGCCTTCTCTTTGGCACGCGATCAACTGTTAGCAGCCGATACATTAAATCATATCATAATATTTGTAGCAAGTTTATCTGACAAGAGTTTGCAAAAGTAATAAATCTATAGATGACCCTCACGGTGATGTGATTCACGATTCAAACAAAAATTGCACCTATGTGGGACGTGAACCCGCGATTATCACCGATCCGTGGGTGTGAAATGACCAAAAGACTTACCAATAAGCTCAAAGTGCAGTGGATAATCAAAGTCAGGGTCAGAAGCGCGCACTCTGTAGATGACGGAGCCCACTGCAGCGTCAGATGGTACCAGCACCAAGCGCATCAGGGTGCTGGGGTCAAAGACCGGATCCCCGCCCCGCACCCCGCCCGCTAGGAGCAACACCAGGGCCAGGGCGATTGTCATCCTGTCAACAAAGGTATTTATTAGTATGCAACATTGCGAGTCGTATTGGGTGGATTATTATGATAAAAAAAGTAAGTTTGTATGAGTGATGGATGTTTTAGGCCGCCTGGCCTCCTTCATGGCTTAACGACTTAATAGTCGGTACCGGTATGTACCGACAATTTAACGTGCCCGAAGCACGGAAGTGCTAAGTTGGAAATGCTAGTGGTCACACTTACTGACCGCTCAGAACGTTTTTCGACGATCTATAAAGAAAAAACTGACAAATTATAGGTAAGAAGGACTAAGCAAACTGCACCACAAGCGCTTCTTATATCTCGAATTCAACCCAAAAATTCTGAGGTTCCAGGGGCCGTATTCGCGTTCCTTTTTTCGTTCGTTTGATGAAAATTCGGATGGTTCCCATCTTTATTTTTGATTTCAAGGGCCAATTTTTCAGTTTGGAATATTTGGTCTTAGGTTAGGACAGTTTTTTAACGTTTGAAAAATTGGCCCTTGAAGTCAGAAATAGTGGCGGGAAGCATCCGAATATTCATCAAACGAACGAAAATAGGAACGCGAATACGGCCCCTGGCTTGTTTGCCAAGTTTTAAGGGCGTCTATTTTGAAATCACTCTTAAGTAGTTCAGAATGGTTATACTCGTATTTGAGTTATAAAACTTATCTTTTATACGAGTACAATCATAACATTATTATAGCGTACTAAAGAATTTTAATTGCTGTCTTATCATGTAAATTCATGTAACAATGACATTATCGTATAACGGTCAGGTCTAAGTACTCGTTGTTGCGAGATTAGTCCCAGTTCCAAATATGGTTATCCAAGATTAATGTCAGTTTCTAAGTTGATACCTAGGTCAGTCATCTATCAGTATGCAATTTAAGTATGAACAAGTAATTCTCTACGTAGTAAATAGATTAACGTTTTGCAAACGTGTGACGCAATTCTTAAAAGTCTATAGATCCTACGTCAACTCATCATAATCATTATAACGATTACAAAACAAACTAAATTAAGCACAATATTTTATCCTTGTCCGGAAAACATTTAGTTAAAAATTGTATCAATATTGAACGCGCTCCTCCAAAATTGAGTCCCATAGCAAAAGTATTGTTATGTAAATTACATTGTTCTTGTTTCAAAAGCCTTATTAGTTTAAATCTTCCAAAAGAAACGTTGTAATTAAGTTTCGCGTTTCGTAAAATCGATTTTGTTTACAAAGAGAATTGGAATTAAAGGAAAGATCTTTATAACTTTCTTTGAACTGGTAAAGTTATCAAACTTAAGAATAAAGGAAAGATTTAACAAATAATGTTAGTTACTCATATAACATCAAATGGTAGAAAATTCAATTCAATTTTCATTTCTCAATGTACAACACTATAAAATTAAAAAAATATAAAATAATGGAAAAAGTAATAATGATAATCGTGAAACCCCTTTTATTTTAAGAAACCACACTTAAAAAAAACCACTGTCTTCACAGAAAATAACTGCTATTTTCTAAAATGTTTAAGACCTACTACACATTGGGTCCAAATATCGATCCGCAGGCATTGCGAAAGAGAAAATTGTATTACAAAATACCTTTGCAAGGAAGCGTAAATACTTACTACCTTCAGATAATAACTCGTCTACGATGCTATCTAACTTAATTTTGTTTTAATTTCATCTATGATTTCCTGGTAGATCGAATTGATAAGACTGAAACAACAAGAAAATAATACTCAGTTGCGCTTTCTTAAGATCGTTTTTCCATTCTTCATTCGTTGTTTCATTCCAAAGCATGGTAGATTTTATTTTTCAGAACTTTATAATAGTAAAAACGTCTAAGTAAGACAAAAGCACGTCCTAGTTTTTATCTAGCACGGCCTACATTTTTCAGAAGCTAGCACTACGTACGTGTAAAGCAGGGCCTTCAACATCTATACTAACTTGTTTTCTCGGTAATATTTTCTTTTATCGTTTACCACTCGATTCAGACCTATTCAAGACAATAATTTCGTACAAACTAAAAATATAATAATATAGATACAGGCAAAGTTCAACCCCGTTGTTATATTTATTTGTTAACGTCAATTGCCATTTTCCATACTCAGTCTATATTGTAACGCTTATTTTATGTATCAAGGTTTTGAATTCAAATGGTAAACTGGAAACACTCTTGGGCGTGCCTCAGTTGTGTTTTATCTACTCAGCGCAGTTGTGTAAAGCTGAGGGCACAAGCTTAAGTAAAATTGTACCCCGAATGGGTTGAAGTCCAGTACATTTAGTAAATGTCTAAACTAAAATACAAACTATGTATACTGCACTTACGAACATTCAAGCACTACAGCATTGAGTAATAGTTATTTATAGTGTCTATATTATTTATTTGTCAATTTATCAAATATATTTTTTGTGATTGTTTAGATAAGCGTGGTAGCTCCATTATATCCACTGCATATGTTTTTAATGTATGAAGTTTATGAAAAATAATGCCACCTGCATACCACTAATATTTTTAATTTGTCTTTCTATTTGAGAGGTAAGGATATCATTTTCTAGGAAAATAATACTACCTCGTGTACTTAGCTTTACACTAACAAGTTCACTGGCACGTTTACATACATGTCTGACTTGGACGTGGAACTTTTGGATAAGAAATCGTGATGTTTTGTAAGAAAATAGATTACAAGCCTTCAGGCCTCACAAAACAGTTGTTTATGTGCTGGGATTTATGCAACTTGCTCGTGTAATAGATGAGTCCTTATTTTGTAAATGAATAACAGAAAAAAAATAATATGAACCAATCAATTATTAGTAATTATTTTTAAATACGACAACTGACTTTTTATCAACTCCTGAATACTTCGAGAAATCCTATAAAATGGGTAAAGGAAAAGCCATAAAAAATATTGTACTTTTACAAAGTATCTTCTATTTATATTTCTATTTTAACTTTCTTTTTTTCTACTTTCTATCGTGTCAAAAATAAGATATTCTTTGCATTACTGTTATAAAGCGTCGAACACTTATGGATAATTTGAATCCCAATGATCAGAAAACATTAACTGACTCACACAGTTCAGTCTGGTACTGGTCAAAAGTTATTACCCCGATGTAGTAGCACTTATTTACCGACAACTGACCCAGGAAGGTCAGCTTCTAATATAGGAATGCGAGCGTAATTCTCGCTAGTTCTCATTCAAAAAGAGCTCGTAAATACGGGGGTGTTAACAAGATGCCGTGAATCTTAGACGGATTTGTATTTGAAAATAACTAGTTTACATAGATTCTGTGAATATAACTTGGGCTTATGTTGACATTTTACTGCATACATGGTAATTGAATAAAATATGGTTATCTAGACGCATAATGTGAGTATAATGGTAAATTGTAATCCGTGCTTCGGAGGGCACGTTAAATTGTCGGTCCCGGCTATTTAAGTCGCTAAGCCATGACGGAGGCTTTGAGGCGGCCTAAAAACTCCGTCACCAGAGTTGAAATATGTGTTTGGACATGCCTCTGACTACCCCCCTTAGACATCTTCAAAGGATCTGGAATAAGTAACATAGAAAGATCTGAGATATGTGCTGTAGACATTTCTACAGCACATTGGGGATACAGTCGTGATCCTGTTTTTTACCAGAGTTGGCTACTGACTCATACGCAGCTACTTACTTATGGTAAAATTATGTTCGCCGTGGATTAAAATATACAAAAGTCTTTACCATAAACATGTTATTTTTTAAACTATTGTAAGAGAATTTTCATAGGTGCTTTTTAAAATAAAGTCAAGTACTTATAATGAGTTTAGAACTTGAACAATGAGAATAGATAAAAATAACAATGTTTAGCTGATAAAATATAAATTCATGAGTTTTTATATATTTTTTTGCTATAAGACTTTATTTACAGAAACTAAGCTATTTTTTTGCTGTTTTGCTTAAGTTTTACGTAGATTGATTTTGACCCAGACCATTATATAGTATTTTGATGAAGTGGCGATACAAGCCATTGCGTTAAATATAATTGTGAACCCTTTGAAAGCAATAAACTATAACAAATCAACAGCTGATACCAACTTCGTATACAGAGCTTTGCCTAGATTATGGAGCTCCACGATCTAACACGCGACGAGATTTACAGCTGTCATTGAGACAAATATTTCACCTTGGCTCGCGGCGCCAAACGGAAACACCACGATGCGACTATGTAAATCAGTTTATGTATGAATTGCCACTAATGCATGTAAAAATAAGTTCGTATGAGTCAGTGGCCAACTCTGGTGATGGAGTTTTCAGGTCGCCTTAAGGCCTCAGTGGTGGCTTAACGACTTAAATAGCCGGGACCGACAATTTAACGTGCCCTCCGAAGCACGGAAGAGCTCAGATGAAAATGCCACTGGCGGTCACCCATCCACTTACAGACCGTTTCGAACGTTGCTTAACTTCGACGATCTATCAATAACGACTAAGCAAGCACGACCACGAGCTCTTCGCGTTTTTGAAAACCTGAATCACCACTGTACAAGGCATGGTAGACTTTGCAGAGTGAAACACTATGAAAAGCAGGACCATGACTAATGCAGGCGCAATGGATTCTCAAAGATCTCAGTTTGGTAGGTATAGGTCAAAATAGATGTTGATACATACTTGAAAAACTTGCAGCCCTATGGATGATAAGACGGATGGATGGGACAAACAGTCTAAATGTAGTAGGTATTAAGGATCTATTTAGGTACGAAACTAAAAAAAACATGTCGATAGGTACTTTTTAGCCCCGCCGCACACGCTCACACTCGCATTGGCCGTCACGAGCCGCGTGCGAGTGGCAGTATTTAAAACCATAGGCGCAGTACCAAACTCCACATTTGCTCGCACGTGTCGACGCAGCCTCGTACATGAGCGTGTACGCGCGTGTCGGCTAGGTAACCGAGACATTGTTTTCGAGTGGCAGTATCGCGAGTGTTTGCAAAATGGAAGAATTTATTGAAGCTGTTCGAAGCGAAAAATGTTTATACGACGTAAAACATCAAGATTATATGAATGCAAAATTAAAGGATTCTATTTTCCAACTATTTTTTTCGGATGATTTCCTTATTATAACAACAATCTATTTAAAAACTCGTTATCACTGTCGGATTTTGAACCATCCATCTTGCTTCGTTTTCGTCTACGAATGGTAAAGACACTGACTGATGTACGACTCGTGAAAGCAATTGCGGACACACACGTGCCCACCAATGTCAATGTGACATCGGCGCAGTGACGTGAACGAGTGCGAGTGTGAGCGTGTGCGGCGGGGCTTAGGGTTCCGTACCCAAAGAGTAAAACGGAAACCATAATAACTATGACTTCGCTGTCTGTCTGTCTGTCCGTCTGTCACCAGGCTATAACAACAAATACAAAAAAATTACAGAATAAAATAAATATTTAAGGGGGCTCCCATACTACAAACGTGATTTTTTGCCGTTTTTATAGATAATGGTACGAACCCTTCGTGCGCGAGTCACTTGACCGGTTTTTTTATTTTTACTGTAAATCATTTCGCGTGCTCTAGCCCTAAACTAAACTCTCAATCTTCACTGACTTTGAAACTTCAGATACTTTATCAATCTGTTGTAAACTTCTGAAAATTATTTCTATTACCGTCGTTAGACTAAAATTTATTTCAAAGGGTTCATTTAAATTAAGCACAATTCAATTTGATTTTATCTCCAGATAGGATGAAATATGGACCCACACATCGTTGCCAATTTAGCTCGTTTTGTTCTAGAAAGCAATTATGGTCCTTCGATCATTCGAGAAAGCGCAGGGACGAGGTATTATTACGTCGTGGTTGTGTTCGGAATTCAGCTCTTAAATCATTCAGGATTCCTTCCTAGTACGAAAAGAGAGTCGCTATTTTGTGCTCTACAGTATATTACGAGTATTTTTAGTTTACGTATGCGTTATACGCTTTCCAAATAAATAAGTTCGTGAGTGTGGTGGAATCTCCGTGGAACATTCGGTTGGAACGAAGTTTCAACTTTGACATTTGGCATTTGTCAAATAAATTATTGTCAATTAATAAAATCTTGGAAACGCTCTTCCGTACTAACAATGTAACAATTTATAGACTGTTTATTGTACTTCGCACTGTGACGTTTTGACCTACCTATGTATGTGTCGTGACGGTAAAATCGAACGCTTTTTTTTCCAGCCCCCATCCTCAATACCGTCCGAAAACGAACTTCGTTCCAAAAATTATCTTATCTTATCTTACGGTATCTTATATTATACTTTAGCAAAGTGTCTTTGTATTTTTAGTCGTGTCTCTAAATACTCTTCAAATGTTTTTGAACGCTTTATAAGATCCAAGAAAATGTTGATCTTCCATAAATACCTGAAAAATCTAATGATGCACGACTTGGATTCGAAAGTAAGAATTTACGATATTACGAGTATACCACTCGGCCAAGACGGTCTCGAAACAAAGCAATCATGAATGTAAAGTATTTCTAGATCGAATGCATAGATAGTCACTTTCAATTGTGCGAATACTTTGTGGCACATACCGGACACTCAACGACGAAAACTCTATGTACAAAATCATGCCTTTCCCTTAGAGGTAGTCAGACGGTAGAGTAACGCTGCAGTTGAATTACTTTTACACGTCATGGTTATAGGTACACATGAATTTGTGTGTACCGCGCTCCTTATTCATAAGAACGCAATCGGAACTCAAGGGGCATGTAGTCTCGATTTGTGCGGGGCGAAGTGTGTCCATTCTATCTAAATATAGTATACAACGCGATTTACATGATACCATTCTGGCATACCTTTCTGCCTCTTGCTACAGAATATTAGTTCTTGCTCCTTTGAGTTTGAGAAAGCAAGAGGTAAGAAGAATGGTATGCCATAATGGTTATCTTGTAAATTGCGTTATAGTTATAAAAAAAAACAGGTTCACGACTATATCCCAAACGTGCGGTAGACATTCTCTCAGATCTTTTTATGTTACTTATTCCAGATCCTATGAAGATGTCTAAGGGGGGTAGTCAGAGGCATGTCCAAACACATATTTGATACATGCTCACATCTTGCAGAAGTTAGTATTCCATACGTGACAGGTTGCAAGCCCATCGCCGCTTATAAGAACACTAACTGTTATAGTTATATTCTCTGGTATTAAATAAGAAACGGTACTGTTACCAGAAGGACTATTTGTCAATATTATTTATGAGGTTTGCGATTCCGATGGGAAGTTGAGGGCCTAGGAACAGCGGGGTACATGCTAGCTATGTTGTGAAATGGCTAGCACGATGTCGCATTGACCTACGATTTAAGCACAATATGATATATCGTTAAAGTAAAGTTACGATCAGCGCGCTCAAAATTGGACTGTTTGTAGATAACGAGTGTTTAAACTTTAAACAACATACACCTGAACCTGTGGAAGAAACATAGAAGTTGGGCTGTGGATGACGATGATTACATAAAATAAATAAATAACGCTGGACTTTACACACAGCATCATCTAGCCCCAAAGTAAGCAGAGCTTGTGTTATGGGTACTAGATGACTGATAAACTACTTATATATACTTTTTTGTTTTGTAAATACATACATATTATACATAGAAACCCAGACCCGAGACAAATATCTGTAGGTCATACAAACATTTGTCCCGCGGCGGGGATCGAACCCGCAACCTTCTGCGTCGCAGGCGGACCTTCGCCCAATGCGCCACAGAGGTCGTCATAAAACATGAGTACAAAGTCAAAAAACATGAGTACAAAGTGTCTACTGTCTGTACAAATTACATCTGCCTAACTAAACCTATTCAATACTTAGTTTACTTTTATCAATTAAATAATTGAGTTATTATATCTTCTTCTTGTGTGTCGCCACTCCAAAAATGGTATGATTTGGTTACTCCTAAGTTACACCAGGCGTAACTTTACACCACGTTTAATAATAAGGGCCAATAAGATATGTAAAGATCCTTCTCATTACAAGCGTCGGTTTGTTATTTTACAATTCTCCCACCTTTGCAAGTACCCTAAAGTTGTTAACCACTAAGTCACGGATACCATCAGCTGAAGCGTGTGAGGACGTGAGCAATTGATAGCTTCTCCCACTTATTATAAATTCTACTTCACAACAGCATTATGTACTGATCGATTCAAAGTGATACGGGGTCGGGTTTCTACGGCATATCATAAAATTTTATTGCTAATTTAGCTGAAGTTTACTGCGTCAGTATAGGTGCAAAAATGCTATTGGTGTTGAGCAGCACTGAAGTAGAGGTCATTGAATTTGAAACCTTAAGCTCATAAAAATAGGAATCATTGTGAAAAACCAACAGGACCTCTCATACTCCAATAGAAATCGAATAGGACTAAAACTGAGCAAACGATTGTTATTCTTAAGAGTATTACAATAGGGTTTCGTTTACGATTCCGTGGTCTATTTTTAGCCTATTGTCTACCATGGTGTAAATAAGGAATCACTAAATCCGAAATCGTAGGAAGTCCTTTTGGCAGTAGGATTAGCTCAGTAATCCTATATTGGGTAGACGATTACATAATCCTAAGCTTAACTTAATCAGATATTTTAAACGCTTAAAGCCCCAAAACTTCTGAATTACAAATTTTGTAGTAAAATACAATTAATCTTTCTAAATGTAATGATAAAAAAAGTACTTAATCATTAAATAATACCTATGCTATGGTTTAAATTCATTAAAATAAAGATGGTTCAGGCAAAACGCATTTGTAAACAGATAAGTAAATGTACTCTTGATGCTCAACATGAATTTGATGTTCGTTTGACTCCGAATTGACTGACCAAATCTACAAACGGGCAAAGGCTAGTAATCTATGATTGTAGGTTTAAAATGAGAACACAAAATACCACGTCGAGCGGTTAACCAGCGCTCGACCCTAAGCCATGTCGGTCAATAGCTATTGATTTTTCTATTCCAACTAACCATGGCTTTGAAATAAATTATCCGAGTAGTTGACCGAGCTTGCGAACTTGGAGCTTGTATTAACGAAATTGTTCAGCTATATCCTGATAAATCAATGAATTTGTTCTAATGCTTTTGTGCACAAAACACTACAAACACACCAAGTCTTGTTAAAAAATATGCAAATAAGACATGGTTTAATAGAAGTCTCAATACACTGACCTCAAAGTCTAATTAACACCAAGTAATAGAACCTTACGCAAGAGTCAGGATTCAAAATTCATCATTGCTAATTCTAATGAAGATCGTTGTAGATTGGGTCTAACTTATTAAGGTTTATTAATAGTTTGCAGTTCGTGACCTCTATATAAGGGCTATCGAGGCGCTGTAAATCTGAAAATGTTACTTTATGGTCAGGATCACGCAAAATGACCCTTCGTAACCTCATTACTGGCGTCTTATAAGGGCTGTGTCACAGAGAAGGCACGGCGTGGTACTTGAAGTGTTGAGACGAACACTTGTCTTGAGCAGGTGTACGAAATTATGTGAACCCTGTAGAGTTCTATTACAACATTATCTTATCACATAATTAGGCAGACCTTGTCCAAACTTTTAAAATAAAGAAATGATTTTAAAAAGTCTAAAACTTTATACATACAAAATATCATGCTTCTTTCCCATTGGGGGAGGTGGATACCATATATACTCCATAAAACTCTATGAATATCTTTATCACGACGAATCGCATAAAAAAATATTATGTTTATAAATAGTGTGGTCAAGGTGAAGTTCTCGTACAGCATTTATTCTGGTATACTTTTTCCAGCTGACCTTAGAATGTTTTACCGATAAAAAAATTAGCAGTTCCGGACAGCAGGGTATGAATATTTTATATCTAGAACAATGACAGATCACAATCCTTTTGTAATGCTACTATAGGAGGGATGAGGCAGACCACCTTAGCCAGTTGCATTTTTCGGATGTAGCATAGTCAATGTAGTACGCTAGGAAACACTGGGTGAGACTAGCAAGCAGTGGCGTAGCTAGATAGCCAAGGGCCCTGGTGCAAAATAAACTGGGGCCCTAACTGAACGGTTTAGTTTTTAACAAGTAAAAATTTGCAGGGTGTGGCAAAATGTTACCGTATTTTGAATTTTTCATCGTAATTTTCTGGGCTGAGTGTAGTAACTTAAGTAGGTACCTACATTTTTTCAAAAATCTAGAAATGCAGTTGTTTTATTTTCAAAATAGTCATACCTATAGTTTCCTAAGAACAAAACCATCTGGACTCTGGGGTTCTGACTCAAAGTCCGAGGGCCCCTTGAGCTTGGAGGCCCCGGTGCACAGCACCGCATAGCCATTCGGAAGCTACGCCACTGCTAGCAAGACTGAAAAGAAGAGAATATGCCTATATCTAGCCTAGTATACCTAAAGGGGAAAAATCGATTAACCAGACGTATGGCTTTATTGGGACAGCTCAAATGGCAGACGACGAACGGACATGGACCAAAGTGACAATGAATGGGGCCAAAATTGTGTCCGAAATGCATATTTATTGGAAATCTGTTATCTCAGGCTATCGAAGAAACATGTGTACTCTCAAACAAACTTTAATGATCGTGCAAAGTTTTACTATTATGGCCGAGTGGTAAGGCACCGCCCCGTTTCAATGGCAATTTTAGAGGCTAGTTAAATCCAATATGGATATGTTCTTCGTCTGTATTGGCTAGAAAAACAAGTACTTACAATTTACAGGGCGTGTAGTGAATCTAAATTTAGGTCAAAAACGTGGTTTGCTTTCTAAATGTTGTCTAATTGAATCCTACTGCTTTTTTTATAAGTTAGTTTTTTATGGTTTTTAAATCTCACATTATTTGTATTTATTTATAGAGTTTTAGTAACAGCATTATAAATGTGAACTTTCTCGCCACTTTTCACGAAGTTCAAACATAAAGGGTAATAGACCTAAACGCCTTCACGCGTAATTTGAGTCGGACAAGCAATACGGGATGATGGATTGGGGGTCAAATATTTGCGCTTCCCGTCGACCCTCGTTAATTTGCTAAGTTTAGCAGTTATTTTATTTCAGTGTCCATAAACTTATTTGGTGATTTATATTTGTTTAAATATTTTGAAAATTCTAGTGTAAGTTTCATAAAACACTGAAGTTATAAAGGCATATTCGTTCAGTACAAATTGATATTAGACAAGAAGAGGCTGCCACAGCATAATACCTAGGCGATTTTCGGTGAATCACCATAAACTGAAAGATAATCCTCGGTAAAAGAAGAAAAGAGTCGGTATAGAGATGATTGGAGAAGCTTTTGTCTGTACTTTACGATAGTAATGATAATAGCACGAACCTCGGCCTCTCTCATCCAGCTTCCGCTGGTTGACGATGATGATTTACAGCCCGAGGAGTTGATTCGTGCTTCTATTATCAGATGCAAACTAAACTTTAGTAATCGGAGGCGTGGCGACTAACGAAGCACGATAAAAATGCTCTCGATTAATTGATAAAACTGATTAATAGTAGTTCGATTTGCTCTCATTATTATTTCGTAAAGATATGGTCGATTATTAATAAATTATAATATTGGTATGCGGATGTAGCTATGCAGTCTGGACCTATCAAATATTGAAATACCAGTCAGCTCAGCTGGTTTTGAGTCTTGCAACTTTCACTTTAATGCTTACTTTTAGGGTTCTGAACCCAAAGGGTAAAACGGGACCCTATTACTAAGACTTCGCTGTCTGTCTGTCTGCCTGTCTGTCCATTTGTTACTAGGCTGTATCCACAATATGCTGTATCTCATGAACCGTAATAGATAGACAGTTGAAATTTTCACAGATGATTGTATTTCTGTTGCCGCTATAAGAACAAATTCTAAAAACAGAATAAAAGAAATATTTAAGGAGGCTCCCATACAACAAAAGTGATATTTTTTGCCGTTTTTGTAGATAATGGTACGGAACCCTTCGTGCGCGAGTCCGACTCGCACTTGGCCGGTTTTTTACAAAATGTGAGCAAATATAAAAGGCATTTGAAGGCCAACTATCCCCTATATATCTTCGAGGATAGTTGGCCTGCCAAAGGATTGAAAAAGCCTAAAAATCTAACTACCATCTACTTGTTGAGATTTTTCTTCAACACAAAAATTTTAATGGGTATACATTTAAATTTACCTTTTTGCTTACTTTAGTTGTTACATTTCGAATGATATACTTTTTAGAACATCTATTGTAGCTAACTGTACTGTACGTGTAGGTAGAGTATCTGGGTCGGTTGCGTAACTAGTGCACTTGATAAAGCACTTTCTTTAGTCACGTCTTTTAAATGTTCACAATTTTACGGTACATTTCCTTGGAATTTGTATCGAGTAACTTGCGACTTAGATAGCAAAAGCATTTAAAAGTCTCAGAATGTGCTGTACCTATTTTAAAGTGTATTTTTGTAAAAAAATTCAAACGTAAAAAAAACGTAAACAGGTTCACGACTGTATCGCCAAGGAGCGGTAGACATTCTCTTAGATATTTTTATGTTATTTATTCCAGATCCTTTGAAGATGTGTAAGGGGAGTAGTCAGAGGCATGTCTAAACACATATTTGATACACGCCCACATCTTGCAAAAGTAAAAAACGAATTTTAAGTAACTTATGTTTATTGGTGAGCTTTTGTTTGTGGGGCATTGTCAGAGTACAATACTCGTATAAATAAATAATGCATCTTGCCCCAAACTATGCAAAGCTTGTAATATTGAAACCAGATAACTGGTATACTACAAATACGTTTTGTTTGTAAATACATACATATTATACATAGAAACACCCAGACCCGAGATAAATATTTGCAGATGATACAAACATTTATTCCGCGGCGAGGATCGAAACCGCAACCTTCTGCATCACAAGCGGGCTTTCCACCCACTGCGCCACAGAGGTCGTCAACATAATACAGACCTCGTAGGCACTGCAGAGCAAAAGGCTTCCCTTCCGTTATTTCACTCTTTTTTCACCAACCGCAGGTGAAGTGTTTAAAACGCACTCGTTGAATTGCTTAAATTATTTATATAATGCGGTGATTTTGAAATAATAGCTGTAGATATAAATGGCAGTAATTGGGGCAGGAACTGACAGTGTTTAGAAAAGAACATTAGAATTGCCTTGGAAATGGTAAAGCGCCCATTTAGCGCATGTTTTAATGGTACAGTAAGTACAACAATTACTAGCCGAGAACAATCGAATTCTTTGTTCAGGTGTACTTTAGTTGGAAATAAAGCTATTTTAATGTGCTTTTAGTGTTAGCAAAACCAAACATTATTAACGTCTACAACTTAAGATGGGAGAAAAGTTCTTCGGAAAATTTTGGGTCCTGTAAGGAGGTTGGTAGCTGGAGGGTCCGAAAAAACGCCGAAATTGAAAAACTTGTGGCTGAGCTTGTGATCGGCCGTGCATCAATGGATTTTTAGTTTTGTAACATTTATATGCGCTATAACGCGAGCTCTTAACGGTGAAGAAAAACATCGTTAGGAAACCCGCAACTAAGTCAGCTCCACACGTATTGACATCGTCTTTCCTGTGGGTCAGGCTGATTAAGCTGAGAGGATGGTTTAGTTGCTATATAGGCAAGCCTATTCTATTTCAAACAATGTCCCAGGCACTACAGCGTCCCATTAAGTGTAGGCATGGATTGCCTGCTGATGATGTATAAATCATCTAATATAGATGGAAAGGCTTAAGTGGCTGAGCTTAATATCATTGGAGAATATAAATCATAACGATTCCGTTGGCTCGGTCACGCTCTGCGTATGGTGGACGAGACAAGTGCTAAGAGAGCTTGCCGTAGGCTGGTTTTTCGCCCTAAGTATCGATGGAGTGACTGAACGGAGGCTGATCTGCAGGACCTACAAGCCGATAATTGGCCAGAAACTGCATTAGACAGGAAAAAGTGGCGAGTTCTCGTATCGGAGGCCAAGACTCACTTTGGGTCGTTGCGCCAAAGGAGTAAGTAAGTAAAACTTCAGAGCATGATAGACATTTTAATAAAATGTCTAAGAAAATAGTCAGAAAACATGTCCAAATACATTATTGGAACATTTTGCACAAGGTGTATTATTTATTACTAGTGGACCCGGGCGCGACTTTGTCTGCGCATTGTTTCGTCATACAAACTTTAGAACCGTGTTCCAATCCAACCCATGAAAACACTGAATTCATTTTTGTATTTGCTGTCTATGATAAATATACTTAAATAAGTACCCACCTTACCAAATTTCATTGTAAACTGTTTCGTCGTTTGAGCCTGATCTAAGGATCAGGCTAGATAGATGTTTGGAAGTTTGTATGTTTGTGTAAGCACAAACATACAAACTTCCAAACATCTAAACAAACTCACAAACTTTCAGCTTTATTATATTATGAGTGGGATGAGTGGGATGATAAAAGTAGTTCATTTCATATTAGACTCATAATGCTTCTTATAACTTTGAGCTTTCTTAACGGTTGCTAAAGCTATTGCTTGTAAAGACTAATAATAATATAATAATAATAATATAATGCTTTATTTAGAACAACATTACAATATGAGTAAAGATACAGTAGAAAACGTTGACTGCCGCAAAAGTTAAAAAACTGAGTAGCGGAGTCAGCGCTCTTCTCCAAAAGATTGGATATTAGAGGTTGTGTGCTTGTAAAGACTATAAATTAATGTTTAAAAAAAAAAACAATATACCAAAAAACAATAGATGTTACAAGAATTACATAGAATAGGGACTTCAGACAATAATGAAATCATTCTAGTCAAATGTAAATGTATTTAAATGCCTTTAAAGTCACCAATCCATTTCATTCGGCAAAGCAAACAGCCATACAGATTCCTATCTTCGTACCTTTGTCCTAAGCGACCACTTTACATTGATCTCTTATCTAAAGATAGCGGAAAAGGCTGGGAGTGTCCAAAGGGATCCAGTTATACTGGTTTTTAAACATCAAATTGCTCAATCACACTTTCTAAGAGTAAAAATTGGGACGACTGTCATAGAATGTTAAGAAGATTATGGTATGACAGGTAACTTGTTCACAAGTCCGATTAGCAATGACGTTTTGCGATAATATATATGATATATTGATTATATGCGCGAGCTCTTAACGGCGAAGGAAAACATCGAGAGGAAACCCGCAGCTTAGTCAGCTCCACAAATATCGACGTCGTCTTTCCTGTGGGCCAGGCTGATTTAGCTGAGAGGATGGTTCTAAATCAGCCTGCTGGGCGAGCCTATTCCATCTCAAACAACTGTCCCAGGCACTACAGCGTCCCGTTAAGTGTAGGCATGGATTGCCTCCTGACGCTGTATAAATCATCTAATATAGATGTAAAGGCCTAAGTTTTTTTTTTTTGCGATAGATGAGTATCTTTACTAAATATTTTTAAGAACTCAATTGCTTCAACCATTTCATCAATCAACACCAATCAACACACATGCATACTTGAAAAAAAGAACGTCTAAAATTATGGCTATTAGACAAATGTCATTGAAGTGGAATGTTCATACAGTAGAATCTATGTCGATTGTTTTAACTCCAATGAGTTTCCCAATACGAGAATTTTTGCCCAACAGCATGTTTGTTTGGAACAATGAATATTACTTCGCTAATACGTTTATGTGTTTTCCTTTTAGTATGTAAGATGTTAATGTGTTGTGTAAGTACTGGTGTGAGTTTTGGGAATGTGGGTCATCTTAAAGCTAGGCAAGCTACCGCGCCCGGCTTTGCTCGCGTGATACTAATACTTTGAATAGCTATTTCATGACACGTATTTCAAGTTTCCAAATCGATTGGTTTAGGTGTAATTGAAATACACTTTCAAGTTTAGCTCTCAAGTCACTCATGCCGTACTGAGTAGCTACAAGTCTTCTAGCACAGGTTCACATATTATCGAGATTTCTACTATTGTTGTATCGTTAGAGGTTTTCTACATGACTGTACAAAACAGCTTTTTCTATTGATATTGAAAAAAATATTTAAAATGAAGTGTCGATTGGGACAGTGTCCAAAACTTTTGTGTCCCAAATGACAGCAACCCAAAGTCAGTTTGGGCTAATTTGTGAGCCACACCTACTTGTTATCTCAATATTTTGAAGTCAAAGTAGTTTTAATTGGAAAATCTGCTTCACGTCTTCGTGAATGAAGTTTCCTTGGTAAGAAAACAATAGATTTCAAAGAAACAGAACAACTCATTTATTCTATCCTCCGGTCCAGTACTGGCCATTACAAAAAGCATTGCATTGTCGAGACCGGTTCGACAGTTAGTTGGTCATTATTGGTGTTTTATTTTTACCACTGGTTTTTGTCTACGACTTCGATTGCATTAAAATAAAATATAACTGGATGTAAATTTGTATGAGTCAGTGGCTAACTCTGGTGACGGAATTTTTAGGCCGCCTTAAGGCCTCCATCATGGCTTAACGACTTGAATAGCCGGGACCGACAATTTAACGTGCCCTCCGAAGCACGGAAGCGCTCAGTTGAAAATGCCACTGGCGGTCACCCATCCACATACAGACCATTTCGAACGTTGCTTAACTTCGACGATCAAGAACGACTTAAAAAGCACGACCACGAGCGTTTCACTGGATGTAGTAAAACAACTTAAACCAGTTGGAGTGATGACCGATTTGTTTTTTTGGGGTCGCCTGGAAGGTTCTTATCTATATGCAACAAATAGGTAGCGATGTTGTTGAAATCCTGCCCAGCTTCGAGATTTGTAATTTTTTGTACTTATTGTTTTTTTTTTTACAACCTTTTTAATTTGGCTCAAGTCAAACTTCAAGTCCACCACTGTAAAATTCAAACCGACTCACAAACTTTAGCATTTTGATATTTTATAAATGAGTTACAATAGAGAACATTACTTCAGTAGTTAATACTCGTAGTATATTGCGCAATTATAATATGCGATAGTTACGAAATAAAGGTGTTTTTATAAAGCATAATTAACTATGATTGCTTTTATGTCGTAAAATCAGTGCCAAAGTTTCGATTACGAGTTTCTTCGTGTTTATGATGTATGCCCACCGACCCCACTAACCTCAAACTAGTAGTTTGAATAAAAAGTTCCAAAGACCCCATTGCTCATGTCAATGGGGTCGTTGGGAATTATGCGAGTACTGTGTATTTGGATTTCCAACGTAGTGTATTGAGTGGGGTGGGTTGAATGAATGAATGAATGAATGAATGAATGAACACTTTATTGTGCACCAAGAAAATATGTAGGAAAACAAAAATATTATCAACGGGATAATTACCATGATTCTTGACTTTTGTTGTAACAGGTTCACGACTGTATCCCCAAGGTGCGGTAGACATTCTCTCAGATCTTTTTATGTTACTTATTCCAGATCCTTCGAAGATGGCTAAGGGGGGTAGTCAGAGGCATGTCAAAACACATATTCGATATATGCCCAATATATGCAGAAGTTAGTATTCCATACGTTACAGGTTGCAAGCCCATCGCCGTCTATAAGAACACTAACTGGTTTCCTCACGATGTTTTCCTTCACCGTTTAGAGCATGTGTTAAAGCGCATATAAATTTTACGTAACGCAAAATCCATTGATGCACGGCCGGGATTCGAACCCACAACCTTCGGATTGAAAGTAAAGGTTTTTTTTGTTGTTTCTCTCAAAAATCTAACTCAAAGCCTATAACATAGTTTTGCATGTTCTAGATCTGAAAGTACCTGCTTTGAAACAGTATCAAACAGTGCCTCCAACGAACGTGGTCATTACAGTGCAACACACTTAGTGGGCGTCTTTGATTTGTCCAATTACAGTGCTAACGAGACTCTCTCGGTGTCGGATCGATTACTGGGTGTTTTGTTGGTCTGATACCGTTAGTTTGCATTTTACTGGTACATAATACGTGTGGGTATTACTGTGGTACAGTCCACCACGATCAAATGGTTTAACGCCTAGTTAGGCCAACTTATATCAACAAAAGTGGCTCTATGGATACATGTATGTATTTGTGTCCGTGGTGTGCCCCGGACACTCGAAATAACTCCATACAAACGTAGTATAATTACAGAGACAGAACACAGTGTCCTGTAATAAATTCGTGCGTATCTGTGAATTTAACGTGCTTCTTATTGAAAAGAAAGCAATCAAAAAGAGAGAGGCGAGCCTTGATTGGTGCGGGGTGAAGGGTTTATTCTATACTAATTTCGATATTTTCTGACATGGGGTTTGTACCCCAAAACTAAAAACTGTGGTTTGTACCACGGACATCTTTTAGTTTTGAGCCTGCTCATTGATAGGTTATCAGAAAACCAGTAAAATCTTAATTAAATAAATAAATAATAAATAATGCTGGACATTTCACACAGCATCATCTAGCCGCAAACTAAACAAAGCTTGTACTACGGGTACCAGATAACTGATATACTACTGTAACGTCCGATTTTAACAATGGTATTGTGAATCGGTCCATTTTTGATTTGTCCTGTCCTCTGCCAGATTCAAACCTTGGCGGCAGCGAGATAGGTTATAATATAATAAATTTTTAAGTCTAGCAACACTGTATTATTAGGGAAATGGTTCAGTCATGTCATATTTGCTATCTGTGCAATTGTCAATGTCAGTCTGTCAGGCAACGTGATGTCTATGAAGGATTGGATTGAGGTTGAAGCTTGACTGACGCCATTTTGCTGAGGTTTGATTTGATTGTGTTGGCAAATCGATACGTCTGCTAACTAAATTATTAAATATATTAATTGGAGCTTTGAGTTTGTCGCCGAGTTGTACCTACCGTGGCGTGGCCTACAACCGGATTTCATAAGTGAATTTCATACAGCCTCTGGTAAGATCATTGTCATCTACTCCTATTGTTCAAACTTTTCTCTCGCCGTGCGAACGAACCTCAGGCATTTTGTCTTTCCTTCCTCTGTTCGCATGGACTCGCTTGCGGACGCATTCGCTTACCGAGACATTGGTTTTTTCCAGAGAAAGAGGTTTTTTTGTCTTTTCCTGCCTACCAGCTGAACACGTGGCACGTGTTCAGGGACTCCGCGCGGGCCATCAGCCCCGCCCTGCTGCTTTCTCGTCTTGATGCTTGCCTGCTGAAGCTGCAGTCAGCCCTACTTCCGCTTGCCGCATCTTCCGTCAAGCTTTGGGAGCGATTCCGTCGCCGTAACCTTCAAAGCACAAGCTTCTGCCCTTGTGAATTTGAGAGTACTGTGAGTTATATGTATGGGAAAAGCATTTAACCTAGGGTGCGTGCGAAGATTTTCCTACTAACCAAAATTGACTCTATCCAAGGAATTCCCCCGTGACGTTTTAACCATATCCCGTCCCGGAGTGTGAAAAGTGTTCGGACAAGTTTTCATCTGTATCTATTGCTACCTCGGCAAAGGTCAAGGCAGATCACCAACCCTATAAATTACCTTTATCTATGTAAGAGTAGGTCTAAAAGAAGTTATATTTTGTCGACATCACATCATTAGGTATTTATTTTATTATAATCTCTCTATTGTTTGTTAGCGTGGAGATTCTTGTATAACATAATGTTCTGGTGTACTTAATGTATGTAATAAAGTTAGGTTCGTTTTTGTGAAATATTCTTTATTTTTGTATGACCTACCCTTTCCCCTATCTACCCCTATCAGGCTAGGGAAAATAGTATTACACTACTTATTATCTTTTTGTTTGTAAATACATACATATTATACATAGAAAACAAGATAAATATTTGCAGATCATACAAACATTTATCCTGCGGCGGGGATCGAACCCGCTACCTACTGCGTGCCAAGCGGGCTGCGCCAGAGGTCATCGTTACTTAAAAATAACAAAGTACAAGTATATCATATTAAGTTGTTTTAGTGGTATGTACAAAAAGCTCAGTTATTTTGTAAATTGTGAACTTAACGGATGAAAAACCACTGATTTAAGTGTTGGTGGATACATAAATACGTTTTACATGGCTCTGTATTATCATGTTGACACTTATGATTAAAGTGACGGCTTAATCCGGTGGATAATCTAAGGCTTAATCGCACAAAGAAACGTCGTTACGTCGATTATTAATAATCTTTCTAGCCAGGCTAAGGTAATTTTTTTTTAAATTATGTAATTTAGGCAGATGAACCTTTTTATTAGCAAAGTCAAAGTCAAAAAGCATTTATTCAGTAGGACCGCTGGGATCACTTTGAGACGTCTTCAAACTAGGTGATTCTACTCCTGTTCGCGACCAATACCGTGAAGAACCAGGGCAACAAACACGGTTTGGGGCTGAGCTTGCAAAATGTGTCTATTCTAAAAGAATATGAGCTTCAGAAATGTACGGTCAGCGAACTGTACTACATGTTGATGATATAGGTACAGTCAGCGTCACCAACTAGTAACCCCCCCCCGCCCCCCAGCCCCTTTAGTACAAACTATCTTACTAAGGAGGTTGCCAATTGGTGACGCTGACTGTATCATCTAAACAGCTAATTAGCTGTCAAACTTTTGTATGTGGAAATGAGTCGTAGCTCTTACCTACGAATGTTCGTTGAATATAGAAACCGGGGATAAAGTGTAGTACAGTACTTTAGGTATTTTAAAGTCAGTCGTTTGACATTATGCATTAGCACTTTTATTAGTAGATAATTTACTTCCTAGTACGAGTAGATGAGGATCAGGTGGAGTGACGATCTGCGAAAGGCTGCCGGCAGAAGCTGGATGCGTCGAGCTGAGGACAGGGCGCAATGGCGCGCACTAGGGGAGGCCTATGTCCAGCAGTGGACTGCCATAGGCTGATGATGATGATGATGACGAGTAGATACCAAATTCTTCTGGGTAGAAGTTGGCCTATAAATCAGAGTTTCTAAAGTGCTTTCACACTGTGCTATCCAGAAACTTCATCACTATCACAGTCGTAATTCATCTAGCATTTAAAAAAGCATATTATTATCAAACACTGATTAGGTTAATGAAAGCTTTTAACACTGTGGGAATTAACGATTGTCAAAGAGAGACGAATCTTCCGTCTCATTTTTTTTCACCAAAGATTAGAGACAGATGAACAGTCGATTATTTTTATGGGATATTTCCTATCTAGTGACGTTTATGGTCTAAGATTGATTACCTAGTCAGTAAAAGTGTATCTTCTATGCAATGGACCGTATTAACAAACTTGTATAGTCAATATATCCAGCACTGAATTTGTTACGATTGTCTCATAATTCGTTCTCAAATCAGGAAGAAAACAGTGATTTCCTTAGTGCAATCAGTTACGTATATAGGTAATGAAATAAGAACATACATAGGTTGAACAGTATATGAATGTAGTTCACAACATAATTGAAAATTATGAGTAAAACTTAGGTGAATTTACACGATGCGATTTCAACCCATACAATATACATAGTATCGCACGGCAATTTTTCACGTGTAAACACGCTCATCATATGCGATTTGTCATAGTAAGCACGACGCCGACGCGACGCTACGTTCAATGGGCGGGGCTTAGCAAATCGTACGAAAAATCGCATCGTGTAAATGCACCTGTGATCAAATTATTTTGTCGTTCTCTCTTTATATCCTAGTCTGGTTTACATTATGTTATTGTAATGGAATGTTAATAAATACTGCAACGAAATGAGCCCTAAATAACAAATTAAATACGATTATGCCATATAATTTAATTGAAAAGTATAAAAGAGCAAGTTGATTGTCTATTTCACGGTAAATTAAATTATAATAGGCCAGTCTTTTGATGTTAATTATAAAAGAATGGTACCAGGAAAGTAAAACGGAACTTTTTTAAAATTAACGATATTGGAATGAAGTCAAATTAGATTAGTAGTTTTTGGAACGAAGTTCCTTTTCGGACGGTATCGAAGAAAAAAAAGGCTCCATTTTACCGTCACGACACATGTATATGTCAAATCGTCACAGCGCGAAATGCGCAGCCGCGACACAGTCCATAGATTGTTCCATTGTTAGTACGGAAGAGCGTTTCTAGTATAGGAAAAGTAAGTAGTAAGTAAAGTAGTAGTAGTAGTAGTAGTAGTAGTAAATAAGTAGGATAGAAAAGTACTCTTTGCTTCGTTTCAACCGAGTGTTCTACGACACTCACGTACTTTTTTTTAAATTACCTAGTTAGTTGCATTACATAAAATCTACAATGCTAAATGGAGACTGACTCACCTAAACCATTCTATTAACATAGGTGGCCTTATCCATAGAAAATAAATGATTGCTCATTGGAGAAATCTGTGTTATTTATAAATATTATAGGTACTTATCTATAGAAAAATTATCTACTTGTTTTATTTTTTTCCGACATAGGTACTTATACCACAACTCACAAAGACTACCTTCTGTATCATAGCTCATTCAACTGCGTTGAAATATCTACCGGGTGAGAATACGATAGTGTTCAAACATCTCACAGGCAGAGTTTAAAAGTGATATTTTAATACCGACGCAGGGACAGGCTTGTCGACAATGCCTTGGGCTGCACCGGATGCTAAAGATCACCTTCAATTACCATAATATAATTCTATCTCACAGAATCTGATACCCAGCTTCAACGCTTCAACCAATAAAAGTCTGGAAATGGTTTTATGACGGCATCTTTATCTGTAGTTTTGTTAGCACTTTTATGCGTTCGGAAAACTTGGAGTATCTTTAATGGAATAAAGTTGTTGAAAAATTTGATTGTCGCTCTCTCCCACGTAATTTCTAATACTTTCGACGTTTATTTGTTAAGCTCGTGGAACGAAACTACTTTCAATATCTTCGATTTAGATTTTATTTTTAGACTTTATACAGGGTATAAAAAGACGTCTACCGAAGCCGAAAGAGATAGGTACACCATCCCAACATACAACTGAATCCAACAGGATTTTCCGAAAAAAACATTACATCCGGAGAAAACAGCGTTTGAAGATTACTGTTTGCGTAGGTACTGGGCGCGTGGTTTTACGTAGATTGCTGGATTTTGAAATTTTAATAGTTTTTTTCTTTTATAAATGCAATTATTAGGTAGGTATGGTCTTATTATGTTGTACTAGTCGTAAATAACTAGAAAATAAAATAAAATGACGTAGCTAAGTTAAAAAAATGCGTTTTTTTTTTCGCTAAATATCTTCAGAATCATAGTCTGATTGAAACCCCTCAGTTTTCGGTAGCAGTCTTTTTACACTCTGTATAAAGAAAGTTATGTTCCAAATATTAAATACGAATCGATATGAAATCACGTCTGCGCTTTTTCTTTGTTTATTCTGGCGATAAATCAAATATTACTTTGGTTAAAAAAATCTTTAGTATTTTGATACCCAAGCTTATAACAAACAAGCTGCGCTCCCGCGGTGTGACCCGCGGTCCCTCGGGATTTTTTCATTTTTTCGGGATAAAAAGTAGCCTATGTCCTTCTCTGGGATACAACCTTTAACTATGCCAAATTTCAGCTTAATCTTTTTAGAGGTTTGGGCGTGAAAGCGTAACAAACAGAGAGACAGACAGACAGAGTTACTTTCACATTTATAATATTAATAATTATATTATATTATATAGTATAGTATATAGTATATAGTATGGATAAACGTTCTGAACAAAACACACTTCAAAATATTTAGTATGACTTTTATTGCAAAAACAGCCGATGAAAGCTTTACAAAATTATACCTTCCAGAAATATTTAACTTTTGTTCAAAAACACGTTCAAGCGTGTGGCTTACTCCAAAGTACCAGGAACTCATACCGAGTGAGGAGTACGAACGCGCAATTTAATGAGAGCCAGCACAGATCGTTATGTTGGACTCATGTGTATTATTAAGCCCTAGAAGGAATGCGCAGGGTAGCGGGGTCACCGACAGAAGTAGCTGGTACAGAAGAAACAATAGTAGCTACAGGAACATTCTGACTACCTACATCGACTACTAGGCGCAAATATGTACAATACAGCTGTATTTCTGAATTTTACTATCGAGCTTTATTTCCATTGAATTAAAACTAAATTTTGGTGTGAAAGTGATACTCAACCAAATCTTCAACTAAGAATATTCAGTCAGAAAATATATCAGAGTTTGAGCTACAAAAGAAAACTACCATTGAAGATCGGAAACATATTCTTATAGAACTTTTTAACAATTCATATTTTAATATCGACCTTAAATTCACCACATGAGAGCTTGGTTTACACTGATTTGAAGTAAAACGAACTTATCAATGTAAGCGAGTGCATAAGTTGACCTCAGGGCATCGATTTAAATAGGCGCGGTGAATATCGGGTATCGAATTGGCCAATACGGTATGTGTAAGTACGTGATTTTTCGTCTAGTTGAATCTAATCAATGTAACTCTAGATAAAAGTAGGTCGTTTGAACTACTTTGGAGCAATCACTATTGGATCTGTGAATGAGACGCTAGAGTTGAGGGTTCGATTCTTGCGTCATGACAAAATGATAAATCTGCAGCTATTACGAGTCTGAGGGTTATGGTATCTTAGGACTCGTAGTTTTCGGAGGATTTTAAGTGAAGAATTCAATAGGACCTTACCATCAGATTTTTTATTTTTTATGCCAAGCAAACATTAAATTTCTCCTTCCATAAAAATTGAAACTGAACCTTCGTTTGTACCTTCTTCTCTCCCCATATCATTCTGCCATATTTTTTCTAGTAAGTAGAAATACATTCAAAAATATTTTAGCTAGGACTAATAACAAAGCCTTCAATGCTTTGATAAACGAAGCTCCAAAGGGTTACAAGTATGTCTGCGATGAGATCGCGATAAAATAGATAAACTTAAGTATCTTACAAGGTTTTAAGAACTTTTTTCTTAGCTCTATTATGTTATTTAACAAGTTCTATTGCAATTGAGATCATTAGATAGCCGGTTACTGATACCATCTGACCTATGAACTGCTAATAATCGTGTCGAACTCTACTAGTACAGTGAAACACAAAACGGTGAAATAAAGTTTTACGCTTTATCCGATTTTTAATGCAATTTTCTCAGCTGCTACATATTTACATATATTTACAAAATACAACAGGATTAGTCAAGCTATCTAAGGATCGTTAGAAACGATCTATAGATAGCTCAACTGATCCAGGTCACTGTCAGTCGGAAGCGTGCCCAAAACAATGGCGGCATTACCACGCTGAATGGCAATGCTAATCCTTTGAGCCAAAAATGTGCCAGCTCTCGGATCACGCGTTTTCACAGTTTTTGAAAAGACTCTAGTTCTTTATTGCAGAACAAAGCTTTTTTTAAGTTACCGCGCTGAAATGTTTTATCTGTAGAGAAAGCTCACTTAATTTCTAACTTAATTTCTTCTTTAGACTTCAGTATTGGAACTCAAAATAAGATAAAGTTTTATGCGGGTAAAAATAGTGACGAACATTGTCAACAAAGTATCACAAGATATTTTTCTTCATGCTAATGGCTCTGAAGTCAACTGTACTAATGAATCTTATCTGCGGTTAATCCACGGGGTATGATTGTTGCTCCTTATCAATAATCTATTATCGTATTGTATTTGACACTTGATGAGTATCTGATGAATAAGTTTCTGATGTTGAAATAATAGACCATGGACAAAAAAAATCTAAAGCTGCGTACAGACTTCGCGTTCCAATGAACGCGTACATCCGTAACGTGGGCGATCTGGACGCGTACGCGAAGCGGCGCGGTGCGGCGCGGAAATAACAAACAGTCGATTTACTATTGAAGTGTCCTACGTCACCGGTGCGCAACGGCACGGTGCGATTTGAAGCGAACGCGATCAGAATGTTTGCGAATTTTGACACTTTGTATGATTTGACGTAAACTATGTAGGACGATTCGCGCGCACGTAGGACAGACGCGCCGCGACGCGGCGCGCCGCATCATATAGCATCGCTTCGCTTCGTAATCCCGTTCGCGTCAAACCACCCACGTAAGATGCAGGGTAACTGCAGCAACGCGTATACATTTTGATATTTTACATTGACTTGCGCGAGTTAACCTGTACGCGGAACGCGCGTAGCCTGGAATGTATAGTCTGTACAAGGCTTAATAACATACATGGTGTAAGTATTTTTTTTAACCTCAGATTCTCAATAAAAATATAAAAAAAATGTCGAAAATGGGGCAAAGTCCCTATCGCAAAACTGAAACGTGTCATTATAAATCTGATAAAAGAATACGAAATGGAAAGGCATTTAGAGTCTTATTCAAGTCCATAGTCCTATCCAAAGCCAATGTTTTTACAACGTCCTTACAATATTGTCTGTACAGCTGCTCTGTAAGGGTAAAATTAGAGCCCAGAGCTTGCGTTCAAGACTAACGAACAAAGGCTCATATTGGTGAAGGCTGTGCGGTTGCAATAAATACTTATTTGCGATAGCACAGGCTGTCATCGTAAGCTACAATCAGAGTCCGCCGGTCAACTGCCGCCGGCATTGTTCCAAGCTAGCTGGGTTGGGGTGGGATCTATCGACTATCGATGTTTCAAAAGTTTCAAACTATTTATCCTAGTAAGTTCGTATGAGTTAGTGGCCAACCCTGGCGACAGAGTATTTAAACCGTCTTCTAAAGCCCTCCAAAGTGCTCAGTTGACTGTATCACTAGCAATAACATAGTGGTGACCACGGGAGTGAAGCTGCGAGTGGAAACTAGTAAAATATTATTATATAAATATTTTTAATACTCCTAAGGTGCATGGTCAGTTCACATTGTTGTATATTCTGTAAAATATCGACGTTTTACAGACTTATATCAAATGTTCAAAACTTGCGTATCAGTTTTATCGATAAAAATCATAGAAACTGAGGCATCACTAGTTCACAACACGATTATATTTGCTCAAGACAAACCAAACCTATCTGTATGTGATGAATGTATCCTTTGCAGTTGTAAATTGAAACATTTTATTTGCTATTGAATTGACTGCACTGGGATCACGTATTTGAATGTATGAATCTTGTAGAAAAGTAAGTAACTACTTGTAAGAATGTAAAGTTCGAATAAGCGTATCGGTTTTTAGAGTTTCAACGAATTGCCCATAACGAACAAGCTGGAGAAAACCAGGAGCTACACGACCTTATTCCGCCTTTACCGTTCTTTTACAGGGACTTCATACGGACAGCTGATTATCATCATCACCTGGTTGATATTCCACTTATTAGAACTAAGCGCTTCGAAAGTTCTTTTATTATGCGCACTGCAAAAATTTGGA
The DNA here is from genome assembly GCA_951394285.1 of Epirrhoe tristata. Classification (NCBI taxonomy): domain Eukaryota; kingdom Metazoa; phylum Arthropoda; class Insecta; order Lepidoptera; family Geometridae; genus Epirrhoe; species Epirrhoe tristata. The sequence continues at coordinate 7,709,862 of OX596145.1, forward strand.
ATCAGCTTCCAGCGTCTGTATTTCCGCTGAGCTACGACCCTGTTGTTTTTAAGAAGAGAGTTAATAGGCACCTTCTGGATAAACTCGCTCCATCGTAGACCTCACTCTTGCCTGTGTAAGTTTCGAGGTCATGAGCCTACCTATTCATCATAAAAAAAAAGTTACGCGAGTTGCTTCGGCCTTTCCATCTGAGTACAACAGACAGTGGCAGAGAACGCGTTAACAAACAAGTCTATAGCTGCGACCATTTCACGTATCCATATAACGCACGGAAGCGTTTACTAGTTAAAGCCATTGATCATCAATTTTGTGGCTGCGCGGAACGTTGCTTTGTAAGAGGAGATAAAACTCACAGAGTATTTCTCTGTTAATAGGTTAGGAATACGTTTTCCTATAGGATATGAAAATATACTGCCGAGCATCGAACTAATATTGCATACCAAGCCTACGTATTTCACGAACGAAATCTACACTGTTGGGTGGTAATTGCACAGGTGAAAATATTATTTCTCCTTTTTTACTAGATGTTTCCATGGCACGATGACCTGGACCTCTCATGGAAGGATTGGGGACGAAGTGGAATGTTACGGGTTAATTAAAAAAAACAGCTACTACCTATGGTTTCGTTCACGTTGTATCTGAGTTAAATGTATCTGTAGCTCCTTGGGTTTTCTGTGTTGTATGTAATATAGTTCTTCTGCTTTCATTACCGAATTAATGATATTTGAATTTTTTCACACAAAACCCCAATACTTTTCTAAAAAAAGGTCATTAAATTAGATCTTACTACTTCCTATTTGCCAGTGAAAGTCCCATTTTAATCGGCTCAGCCGTTTGAGAGATAGGTTAGCATCTTTTACATTGTAACATGCATAATTCCATCTAAAAAACAAATATTAATAATTCATAGGCCGGTAGCCTGTTATTTTTAGTGCTGTATAATTTTCCGACTTCACCATTCTAGTTTGTTATATAGTTTTATAACAATGCAATAGATTTCCGATAAGTCATTGAAATATTTATGGCGTTGCATGGACCCGTTTATTATTAGGGACGCATGCGTGCTACATGACGCGTTTTAAAATTATAATTTATGGCTTATTTGACTGTCGAAAGAGTAGATTGTGTGGGTGGAGCTGGTTATACTACAACAAATAAAACTGAGCCTTATTTTTAGGGGTGTAGCAATGATATTCATAAATAACTGTATAGTGGACATTGATATGGAATTATGCATTTGCAGCAGCAGCTATCTAGTAAATGTCGTCGCATTGTTCGTATGGTGTAAACGTTTGTAAAGGTATTAACAAGCGCATTACTTGCTTAGCCGTATATGATGAAATCGAAACGAGATTGTGCAGGGATAGCAAAATGGATTAAGAACCATTAGGGTTGGTGGCCTCTTGTCAAGACTTCTGGGCGTGTTTGTAACAGAATGCATTTTAAGTCCCAGTTATAAAATAATCAAAAATCAAGGCTGCAGATGATCTAAAACCCTGTAGAAAAAAAAATTTGTAGTAACCTCACTAGCTCGTACTAATTTATGAACTTGCTCAGGTCTCGGATGAGGTACCACAAATGAATATTCAACTTGTCTTCTTGTCTGTCGGTAACGATAATAAAGCCAGCTTCGGTGATAATATATTGAAAACTATACAGTAAAAAAAATATGGCTACGGAAATTATAGCTGTGTGATTTTACGATTTTCTTCAGCAAGCTTGAAATTCTACAGACAAAACTAGCGTACATAACAACTCTTACTTATTTGAAATGTAAAAAGTCAATATATTAATTAATAATGTAAATAAAATAAAAGTGTAGATAAGATTATTCTACAAGACGATGTACGTTATTTTTGGTCTAAGGCTGGCTATCAATACTCATGTTGATGACTTCGAAAAAATTGTGAGTAAAACATAGATCAAGAACGCGTAGGATCCCAAAATTTGACTGTAAAGGATGCTTAAATACGCAACCAGGGGAAAGCTGCAATGATATTTATATTTGGTATTTGTACCCATGGCTCGAATACTAGTGTGAGGTCAGAAATGTCGTGGGCGTTGGGTGTTATTTATTTGATACTAAACCTCAGCGAGTACATTTACGAAAAACGGCATGTAAATTAAATAGCCTCCGATAATATCACCAATGTACAGATGTAGGCAAATTCGCTTCCTTGTAGGGCCTAGTCTTTAGCTCAGGGTTGCGTGGGATAAAATCTAGATGCAACGATAGTTTTACCGCTAAGCTTCACTAAAATAAAATGCTTTTTTTTTAGATTTGAAGTCGATAGTATGTTCAAATACACGAAAGAGGTTAGCGAACTCAAATCGTGAGTAGATTTTTCGAACTGTTTGCTTTATACATAGTCTTTGTTTTTTTTTTGCCATGTTAGCTGAGTAGAAACGTTCCTCCACTTTGAATCTCCTAATACAAAAGTCTTGGACTTGAAACCTGGCCGTGTATCCATTGATTTTTCATGTCAGCATAATTTTTTTTATGAACTCAAGTTTCAAACAGTGTAAGATTTATTCCAGTACACTTTAAGGGTCATATACATTTTCTAAAATGAAAATATTGATGCACAGCTGGACTCAAACTGAGGACTTTCGAAGGCTACCCACAACGCAATTGTGAGCCAACACGATTCATAAAATTTCATCTCAAATACACCATGCATTAGAAAAGAACAATGATTTATTACAACTGTCATAGAACAAGCAGAAAAAGCTAAACTAGTCTCTGCCATGTCGAATAAAAAAAAAGATTTAAGAGATTAATGTATATAATTGCATCATAGCACTGACAACAGCTGAGCTTTTATAATAGAACAATCAGAGACAACAATCAAAGTTACGCACTAATTGGTAATATTTCATTCTTTGAAAGTAATTTACTGCTCGCTAAACTGAGAGTAAATGATATAATGGCCTATTACAGTCTATAATAAACTTATTATGTAATTCAATTGGGCAAAAAAAAGCAATGAGGAAGCATAATAGATGATCAATCATCGTAGATGCTTATCAAAAAACCGCGACTAATTTGCTACCTGCAAGACTATTGTATAAAAAAGAGTTTATATTATATATTTATTATTATATTTATAAAAAACCAGACAGGATATCTAATAATGGTTAACCTTTCAAGAATAGTTCAACATATTTTAGAGATCCTTAAAAGGGTTCAAGGGATTCGTAAAATCTGTCAAACTATCTTTGTGTTTGGTATGTCGATGATTGTCGGTACAAAATCTATGTGAATTGTAGCCTAAGTAACCGGAAAGCTGAAATTCTGTTTGACAATAAATTTTATAACCTTATTCGTGGCTAAAAGTGAAAATAATATTATTTGAGTTTTGCACAAAACTGCAAAAAGTGTAAATTATCGTGAGAAATAAAATAAGAAAGTAAAGTTATGTAAACTGTTATTTTTATAGAATTACTAAAAACCAGCCATTCATTTTTTCATACTCATGTTTTTTATTGAAGGCGGAAATATGTATGAAGAAGTGAATTCGGGTATTTGTATAATGGCTCCATTTATTTGGGCATTGAAAAATTATGTCAATTATTACAGACCACGAAAATAATGACGTAACTTAAAAGAGACTTAAGAGTTCTCCATTTATAACTTTCGTACCTACATAATAAATATAATATACAGCCTTGTATAAAAAGTTGATTTGCGAAAGGAATTTATGTATTCACTCATTCGCTCAGAAGAGAGTGTAGCGCCATATCCAATATTCGTCCCACTTGACATTATTCCCAACGAGATTGTTTCACCGTCTATTGTTATTACGATGCGAGCCGTGTTGGCCGAATGGGGTTGTACGTCAACTTTCAATCCGAAGGTTGTGGGTTCGAATCCCGGCCGTGCATCAATGGATTTTGTGTTTCGTAAAATTTATATGCGCTTTAACACCTGCTCTAAACGATGAAGGAAAACATCGTGAGGAAACCAGTTAGTGTTCTTATAGGCGGCGATGGGCTTGCAACCTGTCACGTATGGAATACTAACTTCTGCAAGATGTGGGTATGTATCACATATGTGTTTGGACATGCCTCTGACTACCCCCCTTAGACATCTTCATAGGATCTGGAATAAGTAACATAAAAAGATATGAGAGAATATCTTGGGGATACAGTCGTGAACCTGTTTACGTTTCTATTGTTATTTGGATGATGTATTCCATCTTTTTTATTACGGTATCTATTTTAGATAATCAGAGGTCAAGCACGATGTACCATTAGGAGATAACTCGGGTTATTCGATCCGAGAAGATTTCGTTTACGGCTCGAAATAAGCATTACTTATAAAATACCGTAACCTTGAATTGATTTGCTATTGTTATAAAATGTTATGAGAATTTTACAAAGATTGGATGATTTTTTATAATTTCTAACTGGACTTAGCTTTGGCCGCATTTGGTAAATAAATACCTACCACTTTATCTATAAATTATACCCATGATTTTATAACAAATCCTTCTGTGATGTTCTTTGTTCTGGACTTTGAATTATAGTGACTAAAATCCCTAACGTTTCTCAATTTTTATTTTATATTTCTTGGCACAACAGATAATTTGATGATCTTCAACAATGTATTGATGATATAACTAGTATAAAAAGGTTCTAGAGAGATGTCGGAATACATTTCTGCACAATGCCCATCAATAAAACAAGTGCGGCAGATGCAGTTTCTATGTTCCACGCATTTCATAGCTTCCCAATCGTTTTCTTATCTACAACACAATACACAGATAGTATCAGAGACACCTGCCAGATATGAAAACGGTACCAAACAATAACTAACTGTTACAGTGATTAGAGTGACCATCGGAAAATCCTAGTCACGCCGTCCTAAGTCGATCAGATAAAGAACAAAAATATCGATGTATCGACTCTTCCGCACTACGATCGAGTCGTGATCGATAGAGAATCGAAGTGTCACGCGCAGGGTCGATGCCCTGAGGTCAGGGTCAGTCGCATTTATGCAACGCAAACACATCGAAAGATAGAATACAACATAGTAAATACAAGTATCTCATTGTTATTCTATATCGAGTGTTTTTATTCGTGACTGCGCGCTTTGCCTTTTTTGTTTTGGAGCGCGTCTCGTTATTTTAATTTGCTACGTCATTGTTCTAGGGAATTTCTCTATCCCTTTTACCGGCTGATAAAGAGACTTGGAGGAAAAGTATCGTTGCAAAAGCATCAGATGTTTTCGTTTCGTAAACTAAGTAATAGCAAAATACATTTTAAAGTATTTTTCTCAAGTTTAGGGATTTATTATTAAGCAAATTTTTGAGATCTATTTAAAAAAATTCTCTTCATTGAATGCTTTAGGTTACTTACATAGAAATTAGTACACATTTTCAAAAATAGCTGCTTCGATTTGAAAATTCCATTGTAGAATGGTCGTGCACTTTGAAACAACGGTTACCCTTCAGTTACAACTGGTGTTTATGGACACCAATCTCACTGATTGCTGAAGTGCGCTTACGTATGCTTGAGTAAAATGAATCTCCAGTGCATTTCTAGTGTTTGAGTCGAGTCTTGAGAACATTAACTAAGTGGAAAGGAATTTTGTCTCGAGATTTTAGGATGACATTGAGCTTTATTTTGTGATTCTAGTAAAATATGAAAGATAATGTACCACAAGGATTGTAGAAGAAAAGAACCGAAGTCATAAAGCTATAATTATGTATTTCCGCGTCTTTGGTGTATTTTAATACTTTTCAGTTATGTCAGTTATCAAATCACAATGATCTATTCAACTACTGACCTACAGATATTTGTCTCGGGTCTGGGTGTTTCTATGTATAATAGGTATGTATTTACAAACAAAAAGTATATAAGTAGTTTATCAGTCATTCTAGTACCCATAACACAAGCTCTGCTTACTTTGGGGCTAGATGATGCTGTGTGAAAAGTCCAGCATTATTTATTTAATTATTTTATTTTATTTATTGAAATGATGAATTTTACTATTAACAATTAACATTTGCCAAGCCAAACGTAGGAAAACTTGAATCGCTTACCAGACCGAGCTATTATATTTTACTAACCGCATTTTAAGAAGTAAATCTAATTCACTTTATTTTTTGCACTTTAACAAGATGCCAGTCAGTTTACATTCAGAGTAACTGTGTATGTAAACTTAGCTAATAAAAGTACTGGTTACTCGTAAAGTAATAAACTTAAGACCACCTTCTGAGAAAACACCAACAGTCTATGTTTTTTATTTTTTTTAATAAGTTGATCCAATTTGCAATTATTATTTTATGTCAATGGACCGTAATTTTGGATGCATTGAGGTTTAATAGTTTTATAGATGCTATGATGTTTTAGTTAAAACACTAAAATACAACGTAAAACGAGAAAAAGTTAGAAATATATTAGTTCACTGGACACGCGACAAAACTCGATACATACGTTGCGGTATAGTAAATACAAGTAGCTATCATTTTTGTACACGCGCATCTCTATGCAAGTAAGATCGTTCGTATGAGTCAGTGGCCAACTCTGTTGACGGTGTTTTTAGGCCGCCTTAAGGCCCCCATCATGTATCTCTGTGTGAAAGAGACAGTGTTATGATTGATACGAAGTGAACAGTTAATTTTATATCTATTCGATATTCTCTGACACTATCATACTGTAAGTGTACATCTATGGGTCTATAAAGCTATTTCGCACATGACAAAATTGAGTTATGCAATTCCCTGCACTACACTGGATCTTGAACTTGAACTATCTCTATGAACAACGAGCGGATATCAAAATTGAAATACAAGTTCAATTTGCGATACTTACTTAACTTCCGCAGATCCGTAGCACCAAACTTAGTGTTTATTCCTTCCTTCTTTTTTTTAATCACTATAGAGTCAATACTAGAAGGTTTACTAAGAGACGATTGTTTGAGTGCTAGACAAGCCTACTTCTTCCCTTTTTTGCACAGCATTCGGTTGTGTACTAGGCATAGGGTGCCTTGTCGTCAAATAAATAAATACTGCTGGAATTTTTACACAGCATCATCTAGCCCCAAAGTAAGCAGAGCTTGTGTTATGGGTACTAGATGACTGATAAACTACTTATATACATTTTGTTTGTAAATACATACATATTATACATAGAAACACTCAGATCCGAGACAAATATCTGTAGGTCATACAAACATTTGTCCCGCGGCGGGGATCGAACCCGCAACCTTCTGCATCGCAGGCGGACCTTCGCCCACTGCGCCACACAGGTCGAAAGAGAGGCCTAAGTATTGTTTTCTTTCAAAACAGATTAAAGCATTGAAGGGAAGTATTCCTACAATCCGCTCCTGTTCTTCCGCTAGATAACCACAGACCTAAACACCAATTTTCAACTGAATGCTATCGAATCACCATAAAGCTATCTTTGTGCCTGTATATGGAGCTCACGAAGTAACGGGCTGCGTTCAAAATGATGCAGTATACACTTTGACCCCCGATGCTTTTGGCACGAGATTGAAGTAAAGAATTATGCGACCAGTAAGTTTATGGAAAATACTCACTTGTCTTAGGAGTTATATCGGGCCGCACTGTATCACGATTCTCACTTACCTGGAACATAAATAGAATGGTGAATTTGTAGCTTTAATCCAAGCTGGTACATATTTAGCTCTTGAATCGGCATTGCAAATACTTTTTTTGTATATTTTTATGAGAGTTATCTGTGATGTTATAGTTAAAAAAAAATTGAATTGTCATTAAGCGTGGCAAAAAGCATATTATAGAGTTCTAAGCTTTTTGAATTTTATAGTGTCTAGTGTTTTATATTCTCAAAAATAATTGACGTAAAATAATAGTGAATAAGATCTTGTTGGATAGCACGTGTAAGAGCAAAAATTATTCAAAGCATTATTTTAAAATTAGAAAGGCTTTTTGTTTGAATTATAATTTTTGAATTCAATTGAAATGAAAATATAAAGGTCTCCTAGCTGTCAAAGTTATAAATACTTCTCAACAGCTTCGGTGATTACGATGCTATCGCTTCTTCAACAATCACACTATTATTCCATAATCAAAAAAGAGCCTAAAATATTTACACCCTACAAAAACTCCCACAGCAGGAACAATCAATCTTTGGCCACTGCAAGCAGCCCCCAATCAAAACAGAATACGTCGAAGTATAGACCGGATAACAGCCTCTATAAATCATAAAATCAAGGCCCTATTCAAAAAGGTTTATTTGGTCGGGAAAAAACTCTTGACCCTTCGTTTCATTGTTGGGATCGCCCGAGGGAACACCAATTTGTCCTATACGAATAATCATCGAGTTATTTATCACCTCATTAAAATTTCTATAATCAACTTTTTAAAGCCTTATATGCGTCGGGATCGGGAATCATTTGATACCGTGCGTAGGAAGATTTTAATAGCGTGTCATTTTATCCACTAAGCGAAGACATTAACTTTACTGTAAAACTCGGATTGTTACAAATCTAATGGCCATTAGGGTTATTAAGAAAGCTTAATGATAATTTTATTCCGGTGGTAGACAGTTTTTGAGAAAACTATATTTTTCAATCGTTTATCTGTAAATCGATAGTTTTTCTCAAATAGGTGCGTAATAAATGACGCTAGAGCTTTCGATGTAATCTCGTGTGTGTAATGTGTTGTTTATTATGTTTTGACTCAATATGATGCAGATAAGAGACTATTCAGTTACGGAAGCGTGTTCAACTTGACCATCGTGTTCAACATTGAAGAATTTTAATGGCTACCAATATTAACGTATTGTGACATCAAGAGTTTCAAGAGAGAAATTATAAGAAGCTGTCAAGATAAATTATAGAGCCCAGCTAAAACATTTTAATTTGTACACATGATATTCACCTTTTTGTCATAACTTTATTCTTTGCTACACGTTTTTATAGCTAGCACGTTCAATATCACCTTTGAGCTTTTTATAATCTTTTAACATAATTTTTATAAAAATCAAGCAAAAGTCTTCTAACGAATATTGTGCGATACAAAATTAAGAGTATTTTTAGTCCATATTCTGTGCAAGTCTGGAACCCATTTAACAACTTGCTGTCCAAAGAGCACTCGATTAACCTATGCTCCTGCGCCGATCCAATCGCTGTCTGACCCTTCTCAATTACATTTTTACCGAGGACGGGTATCCTGATTGATATACGGATATTGGAGTAAATTGTACAAGATCGGACGGTACTGGGATAACACGATTAGTATCCGCAGGGAATAACGTTTGAAGTTAAAACGCCGATGTAAAATAAATAAATAAATAAATAAATAATGCTGGACTTTTCACACAGCATCATCTAGCCCCAAAGTAAGCGGAGCTTGTGTTATGGGTACTAGATGACTGATAAACTACTTATATAGGTACTTTTTGTTTGTAAATACATACATATTATACATAGAAACACCCAGACCCGGGACATATATCTGTAGGTCATACAAACATTTGTCCCGCGGCGGGGATCGAACCCGCAACCTTCTGCGTCGCAAGCGGACCTTCGCCCACTGCACCACAGAGGTCGTCAAAAATCAAGGTACTTTTGTGAAAATATATTAGAGACTGGAGAGATCTTTCTAGAAATTCTTTATTCACAAGACACACGATTATGGACACGAGTATAAAGGTGAGCTTATTCCTAAAAAATGTTTTCTACCAGCTAATCTTTGAGGTCTTGCGAGAAGCCACAAAAGTAGATACGCTCTTGATGACTACGCTATGTCTGCGTGAGAAATAGTATATTTATGCAACGTTTCAAAATATAGTAGTAAAGTACATTTTACAATATTCGCTATTATAGTAGAGAACATGGTAGCTTGCGCGCAGCCAACGAACGACTTTGAGCAATGGTACCCACAGGCTCTTTACCTTCCTACATTATTAATTTCTTCTAGTCATTCCATTCGAGAGCTTCCTATTGTGTAGGTAAATATAGAAGTGTTAGGTACAAAATCTGTCATAGAAGAAGTCTGTCATATCATCTGTCATAGTTTATGAATGATCTTACGCTTATAGTCTTCAGCCAATTAAAGAAATGCCAATTTCATATGCTAACTCTTACGCCATTGGTCTTGTCTAGCTGGTTGCTATCTATTATAAATTACAAGTAGTCCAAGAAACCGAAATTGACTTGAAAGTGTTGGCAGTTATAACTTCTCGGAAATCGTGGAGAAAATAAACAAGAGACTGATAGTCAGTCACGCACCTCATAGCATTTCTCATTAGTTAGCCCGTAAATAAGGACACTTGACGCTTACTAATGTCCTCGGGTAAATGTTTTACGAGCATCGGCCTCAACTTCAAGATGTGAATGGCCCTAAACGTCAATCGGTCCCTAATAAATAACGAAAACAAAAAAAGTGTGACTCCAATTACCATTATCGAGAGTAAATGACCGCTAGACTCAAATACCATCAGCATTTATTGCATTTTCCAAAGCAGAGATACTTTTTATTTACTATCGTCAGTTTCAAGATTTTTACCTTAAGAAACAAATATCATTATGATTCCAGATCTTTTAAAGATAGAAATCAAACACTGAATATTGACCTCTCATCTAAACTTTATATTTGAAAAGATTGAACCAAGAAACCTTATCACGCTTTACAAAGCTGTACATCAATTCATGTCCTAAGGTGGAACAGGACCTCTATGAATCTCGATAGGGACGATGTTGAGTCGTTTGCCCCGTGGGTTACTGCAATTGAAATGTCCCGCTAGTGGAGTGGGTGCGAGCCGTGTCCATTTCCGCAATTTCAAGACGTACAAGAGGCGATGGTGTACCGACAATGGCCCCTATCGTGTGGCGTCTAATCACGCGGACTGTTGTGCTTGCCAGGCTATGTCACTCTTTGAATGCAATGTAAAGCGAAGCCGTGTTGACCTTAGATTTACAAGTTCAAATTGCATATTGTTGCTTGAATTTGGTTCTGCGTCAGCCTCTATCATATCACAATGTATGTCATAGGTTGCTTTGGTTTGGCCTTTAGCCATAGTGAAATTCCGAATAGCCAGCACTATGATTGCTTCTATGTTAGGTCGATGTCTAGCCTGCGGCTCGCTGTGCCAGTAATATGCGTGCGAATGCGATCTGATCGCTCGTTTAGTTGATCTCGAGGTAGCTGGAAGCGAACTCCGAACGCGCTAATAGCCATGGCGATGCTAAACCCGTGCGTGATAGCAACAGTTATACAAGGCCATGGGGATAGGGTTTGCATAGCAAATTTTATTGGTTGTATGTCCGCTTCATTAAATAATAATATTGTATCTCAAACGTGCAAATATTATTTCAAGGAATGGCGAAACACAGATTCGCCATTCTCCTGCAGACACTTTGTCCTTTATACCTAGTCAGTAGTTTTGGTCCTTGCTATTCTAAGAACTTTATCGAATCTCACTTCACCCCTTAACAAGATACCGGCCAAAGCCTTGTCATCCCCAATTAGGATAAGGTCATTATCTAGGCTCGGGCCCAAAACACTGCTGATAATAGCAATAATGTCGAATTACTTGACAGTTAATTAGGGCCTGCCATTCAGCGGTCTTGTCTGAGCATTGATTGTGAGCTTGTAGTTTCGTAATCTGTCGTATGTTCGTGTGGTAACAACTATGATTTATTGCTGGGCTACCCTTGCTTAGTGAACTCTTTGTAATCATTGACAAACTATGCGACTACTATTTTTGTTTCGTAATAGTTAATATTAATAGCCTCAATAACATTCAATTGAAGTTATTGTAATTTCTACATTCCAAACAATAAAAAAGTTCAAACTGGCTGAAAATAAAGACGCAAACAGTTTCAAAATAAAACAACCGTAAACAACCTTCTGCAAAAAGGTAAGACAAAAACTGAAGTTATTCATATGAACACGTTCCAAAGATTCGCAGCTCTTGATCGGCCAAGTCCGAGCAGAGTATGACGATTATTCTACCGAACGATGCCCATAAATTTTTCATACGTATTCACATCTCATGTAACAATACATTCTGTTACGACAAACAACATTTATTAGGACCAGACACAAAGCGAGCTCCGACGTTGTACGGTCTAGGGATAAACACTTATAAATCTTTAGAGGGTTTATATTTAATCACCGGTGGTCTCAGGGAGTGCACGTTCGCAGTTCAAGTCTGAATTATTTTAATTCTATGGGGTCTTTGTGTGTTGGGTGCTTTGTTGGAGCTCGGTAAATCAGCTAAGCAGACGGATGGCACGGCTGCTATCTTCCGAGCTATGTATTTTACAAATCTGTCAGGGCCCAGGCATTTTATTTTCACTGTCTGAAGTCGTATTGTTTTCTTTGTGAATTAATCCCATTGCGACCGAATGGGAGCTTCATTTAGACTTAAATTACGTTAGTGATTTATACTCAAGGGAAAGCGTATTTACTCATATTATTATAAAAGTGTCCACTTAGATTTCTACTTACCTATTTAACTATTTTGTTGCTGAGCAAAATTTTTGTTTAGCAAAATATCGAAGACCATTTCCGAATATGAGTCGAATTTGCAAATTGGAAAGTAACTGATTAGAAACAGTTAGCACCTTAAGCCACAGTTGGTTGGTTTGCACGCTTATCTACTCACCTATCGTTGGCCCAGAAATGAAACGGCTCATTGATAAATTATTACAAAGAAGCCGTGGTGACGTCAAGTTTAATACTATTAGCGCTTTAGTAAATGGATCAAACTATTCAAATATGGCGCTGCTAGTGGGAACCCAATGATACAACCTTGAAAGTTTATTTTTGTGGAAGAAATACTAAAGCTTTTAGGCAAAAGGTAAAATAACTTTAGTTTAAAGCTAAGTATGTAACTTTTTTTAATTAAAAATAATAAAGTAATATAAATATACTGTTTCATTTTTAAGAATAAACAATTCCGTAAACATGCATTCTTCGATAGTCATAATAACGTTACGACTTATTGGAGCATGATATCGAACATTTCATTTATTAGTCTTATGCGCATAATAGTCCTCTTTGAGGAGCACCTTAAAATGTTTTCACCACACTGGTACTTAAGAATAAGTAAGTGAAGAATTAAATAGATGACCAGAGGTATAATGTAATCTTAGCTAGTACTTTTACTGAATAAATATTTTATTTCACTTGAAAGAAAATATCACAACACTGTTGTTTTCAGCACGGAACACAACCCATAAATTAAAAAGAAAAATATACTAAGATAAAGTAAAGTAGGTAGGTATTAACTAAACCGCCGGTGCTACAAGATTGCGGTCAAGTGGCCACGACTAAGGAGCTTAAACGTTGACCTGAACGCTAAGCGCTTGAAATCAGATTATTTTTCTTACCTTCGTTTTCCATATGACACAATAAGCCGTTTGCAAAGGTAAACCTTTTACGCTGTGACCGGAAGATTTAGTCTTTGAACACAAAACACGGATTTAAAAAAATATTTGCCGAGAATCAACGATAAAATATTCGCTACTTTATATTTTTGAAAACAAAAAATATACCTGAAATGACACTGTCATTTTAAAACACAAAAACTTAGGCCTTTTACATCTATACTGGATGATTTCTGCAGCGTCGGAGGCACCCACAGAGGCACCCTATGTAATACGAGTGAAGCTGATGCAGAAAAGGCGACAATTTTTTTTTTTTATTTATTTATTAGGTCTACCAACGATTGTTACATCATTACATGAAGAAGAAATACATAGTTTAAGGTTGTAAAATTGATACAAGTGTACGTTAACTACTTCGACTAAAAAATTACAAAGTTTTTCTAAACTGAAATTGTGTCACCATATTTTATTACTTAGACTAAACCAGTAACCCCGTAACATAATGTACCTCTACGTAATCGTACAAATCCTAATCAAGTAATCGTTACAAAATGTAGGCCAGCTCGATAGCCCATTAATTTTTAATTTGGAGCAATCGTGACCGTTTGTAGGTGCCTCTTAAAGTTGCCTCATCCAAATGAACTGATGCGTACCTGTGTACCTATTGTTCGTCATTTGGCTAACAAGACATCTCTGACCGATTTACGTCAGAACTTAATCAATTTAAGCGATGGTTCAACCAGGGACGTAGTGATATAGCAAGATTAGAAATTGGGGCTTTTTACAATATTAATTTTTTACAATGTATCACAATGTAAAATATATTTGAAAGCTTTTAAAGTTGACAACTTACCAAATAAATTACTTACTTACCAAATAACGTCAATGTTTCATATTTATTATTATTAACAAATTAAGCTGATCGCACACCGCGCCGTACGCGCCGTACGCGCCGCAGTCATTTTTCTATACAAAAACTACTGATGACGTCAGAAAATGTGGCTAGCTTCTAACGTCTCAGTATTTCCTCTCTTGGATTGACAGTTCGGCGCGTACGGCGTGGATGGATACTGCGATGAGCTTATGAGTTCTTTAAAATCTTTTAGCTCGTATGAACTCACTTATTCTAAGACTACCCTAATGCATAAACAACTGTTATGTAATTATTATCTTACTATATTTGTAGATACTAGATAACTGTTAGTGTTAACCACGTAAGTACCTATTTTACTTACAAATTTAGGTAACTATTTGAGAACCCTAGTGCCTAGTCAAACCTAAAATAGGATTAAAGGCACTGGTAACCAAGATGTGTAATGTACTTTTTTTATGAATAAATAATTTATCTATCTATCTATCTAACTTGCCCTTAATCTGACTCTGCGTTTGTTTAATGATGGGCAGTATTGTTCCCAAGTGAACCATGATCTGTGGTTACGTTATGCATGCAACCGGGCCACGATCCACAATCTGTGGTTATTAATTGTGGTATTGGATTATTTGGTTTGTCCGATAGTTATTTTGATGACAGCGCATTGAAAATGAGCGATCAATTTTGAAACTGAATTGGTTTATTGAATAAAGGTTCTTTTTTTAAAGGTTATAAAACTATATGGTCAGGTACTTGATGGAAATAAAACCATGAAAGAACAGCTTGCCTATCATAAATAGTAATCTACAGAAGAAAATTAAATATTATATTTGAGTGAACAGCCAGCGTCACCAACAGGTAACCAATGGTAACAATAATGGTGACGCTATCCGTACCTACATAAGCATCTCTTAATATCAAAATAATGCTTTATCCACACTTAATGTCTCACTCTATTCTACAGTAGTGGTCATAATAAGCTGGCTGCTGTAACGTAGTATCTGCCCTGACGAAAAGCTGAGTATTAAAAAGTAACCTATCAAAATCTCTAGTCATGTGCCATGATTTACACAATACCGTGGGACCCTTATGACGTCTTATTTGTAAAGACAAAGCAAACTCAAGTTACACAAACTTGTTTACGTAAGAACTCCTAAACTATCTGTACGTAGTAAATATTGACCATGTGCTTTATCAACGTAACCTGATAATTGCTTAACCTCATGTTGATGTAATTACTGAGTCATAAACGTGTTTCTTAGTTTTAGATTCTTAAAGGACGTCAAGTATTTTTATTTTTGCTAGGCCTTTAGGTAACTTACTCACTGTTTCTCAGGCGTCATAGGAGATTTATTGAGAAAAAATATAGGATTATTACCGTCTGCCCCCACCAACTGCCCCTATATGGTGACAGATGGTAACACTTATGGCTATCCACCCCTGCGGGGATTTTAAAAATTAAACATATTACTAACCACCCCCGAAAAATGCTATGGCATGTGCATAACGTATTTTTAGCACGAGCTCAAAAATATCACCATCCTGGCCACTTACCAGAAGCGAACCAGATTCACAAGATGAAAACAGAATCTAGCCAGAAATAAAAAATCTATTACATCCATGAATGCGTGGAATGTATTTTTTCCCGCCTCTTTCCCACAGGGTTAGACAGAGACTAAAGATGCCTACTAACATCAACAACAGTATAGTAAAGTAAATATTTATTTGGCCAATTGTGGTACAGGTTATTTTACGTTTATCAACAAAATAATTTTGTAATCCTAAAGGACATGCCATTTGTATTCAAAGCATACAAGTATGTTAGGTACATTTCATACGATTACACAAGTGGGCACGCGCCTGGGTCATTTGCGTGGGTGTAAACATTCAAACAACACGGATATGGGCTAATTTATGTCATAATCTGGATTCGTGGGTGATGTGAGCACTTTTAGGCATAAGTTATATTTTTGGGAATGTGAGCTTATTTTTGGAAATGTGTTTTTGTAAGCTTTGAATTTGTTGTTAAAGGTAGGTAAACATACTTAATTTATAATTTGGTACGTCTTAAGCTTAAATATCTTAATCCTGTGTTTCAGACGAAAAAAGTTTAAGTAATAAATGTTTTGGTATATAACGACGCAGGATAAATGATCTGCAAATATTTATCTCGGGTTTGGGTGTTTCTATGTATAATATGTAATGTATGTAGGTAGGTATTTACAAACAAAAAGTACCTGTATTAAGTAGTATATCAGTTACCTGGTTCCCATCCCATAGTACCAGCTTTGCTTAGTTTGGGGTTAGATAATGCTGTGTGAAATGTCTAGCATTATTTAAGTATTTATTTATATCTCCCATAGGTCCATTTTATAATTCCATCCAGTATGTATCGGATTTTCAGAAACTATTAATTATGATATTTGAAAGTGTTTATAGTATTATTGTTTGTATGTTACTTGATACCATCATTCAGATATATTATATCTTGCTGATGGAAATGCAGTAACTTTGCTCTATCAAACCAAGCTTTTTATTACCTTATTTAAAGAAAAAGAAACAAAGCCGATGCAGTAAAACCGTCCCAGTAAATCAATATCCCATTTTCATATGCCATAAAATGTATTGACACGCATTAACAGACTATAAAGATATATCTCACACATAAAGAAAATAAAAGATTAAATCGCGTTACAACGAGGGCAATAAAATTAAGACATGGTGTTGCATAACAACTCATTGAAATGCAAAATAAATCAATAGCTCTTATTTCAGAAGCTTGGTGTGGCTCTACTTATGTGTGCAGTACTTAAGTAGGTATTTGAAAAGTTACTTTTTACCCTATCACACTTTTTTATAATAATTATTTTATTTTAACTTAATTATAATATTCTAGACCCGAAAAATACCGCAATGCCTGAAGACCAAACATTTTGATCAGTGCGTCCTGCCTACCATGACCTATGGAGCCGAGACGTGGACGCTCACTCAGGAGACTGTGCACAAAATGAGACTAGCACAAAGGGCTATGGAGCGGTCCATGCTTGGCATGTCTTTATTAGATCGAGTACGTAATACCTTCACCATACCTTCAATATGTTCGTTTCTTTCCATTCAAAGGTTGTCTGGAAGAAATCGATTCTAAGCGACGAGATCGCCCATCGTATATTATCTCATTAGGTTATATTATTAGGTCTTATGTCTTATGTTGTTGTGTAATTATTGTGTACTGTAAAGAGTTTTTCATTCATTTTCATTCATTCATTCATTCATAATACGGAAATCCGGCGTAGAATGAAGGTAGTTGATATTGAAGACGTATTACTAAACTCAAATGGAGCTGGGCAGGACACAAGATTTGGTGATGGTAGGTGGAGTAAGGTTTTGTCGGAATTGTGGCCTAGAGGACACACAAGAAGCTTAGGCAGACCAGCAGCCAGGTGGATAAATGATATTGTGACCATACAGGGAAGAAACTGGTTGCAAAAGGCACAGGATCGAGTAAAATGGCATTTGAGTGGGGAGGCTTATGCCCATCAATGGAAACTACAAGCTGTGAATGATGATGACACTTTTTACGTCTACTCATAACACGGCACGAGGAATCAATTACCATTGATATTTAAATATTTTTTCGTAAAAAATTTTTTCGTAAAGCTGAATAATGCTTTTTACTGATGAATAAGAGTCACCAAACCAAAATCTACGCCATTACGTGCAACCAAAGCATTATCGGAATAGCGATTTACAGCGACGTAAATAAAGATTTATTCTTAGCTCCGGAAGATGAAACATTGCGGCACCCCGAGGCGCTCTCATTGCCTCGGCGTTTTCAAAATGCTCGGTAGGGACCTTGATTGTATGAAATAAGCAAGGCTATGCACGGTATCTTCCGTTATAGTGATCTATAGAGTTGCTGATAGATCAGTCACTCTTTTTAAAATTGTATAGATAGGAATTCTAATTCAAAATTGGAACACACGTTAGAAGTATAAATTTGATTAAGATGCGAACATTATCAGAGTCCAGAGGCAGTATTCTGGTTCTTATTTTTGTTCGTTTGATGAATATTCGGATGTTTCTTACTACGATTTCTAATTTCAAGGGCCAATTTTTCGGTTTGGAATATTTGGTCCTAGGTAAGGACCGTGTTTTAACGTGTCTGTGATCTTATCGTCTAAATACAATGTAACTCGTAGTAAGAAGCATCTGAATATTCATCAAACGAACGAAAAATTAACGCGAATAACCCCCCAGTATAAAATTATTTTTATCTTCATTTACTTACACATAGAGCGAGTGAAACAGAATGATAGGGTATTCCTAGTCACTAAAGCGAATACTTATTGTACGCTAGACAAACAGAGTAATTTGCGGAGATGCGGTAAATGTATAAAATAGCATTTTATGTGTATGTATATTTCCTTTATCTTTACAAAATAAATTATGTTTCATCTAGTACCTAGTGTGTAAGACTCCCTACTAAGTGAACACGCAAACTCGTGACTCTAGATTTGCGGGAAATCGGTGCAAAACAAAAAAAGAGACATGAGTAGCTAAAACAATTTTATATATACTGCAGTGTTATCGTAAGCTAAGCTTGCTTTCTGTCATTAAAAAAACTTCAACTGTCTAATTATAAAACAATGATTCAGGACCATGGACTATCATAATCATTTTTGATTTTTCATTTTAGTTGAAAAGACGATCTGGTAAAGGTTGCTGGGAGCCATTGGGTGCAGGCACAAGATAGATCGCTGTGGAAATCGATAGGGGAGGCCTATGTTCAGCAGTGGACACTAGATGGCTGACATTATGATGATGATGATAATCTCTTGTTTTTACTTGGATGAGGCGGTAAAAGGACTAGAAAGACCTTACCTAGTACCGTCTTCGTAAGTAAGTTCATATGAGTCTGTGGCTAACTCTGGTGACGGAGTTTTAGGCCGCCTTAAGGCCGTCATGACTTAAAATAGTCGAACCGAAAATTAAGGTGCCCTCCGAAGTACGGAAGCGCTCAGATGAAAATACCACTGGTGGGTCACCCATAGATATTTCAAGCACGAATGTTTTTATGATCTTTTAGACTCCGAACGTTCTCGAGGTTTTACTATGGAATTATAAAATATATAGGGAATACCGAAGTCTCAAATCTACAAATACTGTTGGAAATTCAACCGTTGCGTCCAACTATATAGGGTTATCTACGTTGTTAGCTTCGTGCGTAGAATAACCGGGGCTATTAGCAAATATCATACGATCAATTGAACATAATATTGAATATGTTTTATGGATCAGCTCAACCCTAATCATGTTCATTGAAATTAGATTGGGATCTTCCATAAAAATCCTTATATTCAGAGACATTTTCTAATAATTTACAACTTTAATCAAACTACGATGTTGCTTAGAATTAATATCATTCCAAGTGAAACATTATCGTAAAACAGGATTACGTTCAACATTTTCTCAGTGTATTCAACATTTTCTCTAAAGCTAACGAAAAACTACAAGAGACCGATACGAATTGATACGATAGTTTTATATTTGATGAAAATCAAAACCAAATTCCACTTAGAACCTATTTTAATGTGTTTCTGCTCATTTATCATGATTTTGAGTTCTATTGGTTAAAAAGATGTTTATGCCGAAATTCAGATGTCTCTTTACCGTATTATAAAGATGCTGGTGGTAACAAACACAGAACAAGTATCACAAATAAGCTCTAGCACGTGAATGCGGTTTGCACATTATCCGTGCGTTGCTGCCCGAAGCGAGCGTGATGCCGAGAGCCTGAGATCTGCAATTTGTGAAGAATGACCATCTCTAAGTGGGGGTCACGATAGCGGTATAGACATTTAAATAAGGGATACATTAGAAATGCTTTGTGATTACCACCAATAGATTGTTTTGGCTATAGTTTTTTTATGAACTTTCTTAAACTGTTCATAATTTTGGTTATATAAACGGGAATTCATCGAGTTAAATACCTTGTTCCCGACGACATTTTGCCTATGTTTCAGTGGTCGCGTTTATGTTATACCATAATTAAAGAAATGTATACGATCTGCTATTTTTACAATTATTATTTCATCATCATCATCATCATCCGCAGCCTTATTATTATTATTAATCATTATTTATGATGTGTGTCTAACCTAACCCTACAGAATAAGCCATCAAAAACGGCTTATCTAGCTTTATTTTTAGCAATTCATCTTCTATAATCTAATATAGTAATTTTATTTTACTAAATTGTCTCCGAACTCTACAAAAGGAGAATTAAAAGACATAAATCTTTCTAAGCTAGCAATGGCATCTTCACACATAAATAACTTTGTATGCTGAAATAGTAATCGACATCCATGAAATAAATAATAGATGACAGATAAATTCCCCTCTCGACAAATGTTTAATTAATCGAGTCATTGTGTTGCGTCGTATTTGGTGTGGTGGTATCTTGGCCGGAATTTATTTTCATTTCTATTGGATTGGCTTGATATAAGTGATGTCGATAGATGGATTTTTAACCAACTCGTTAAGACGTATTGCGAAAGTAGATATAGTTATAAAAAAAGTAAAAAAAAAAGTAGATAGTCAGATGGTTGTTACTTGAAAATTATGCGTTGTGCTAACTCGTTTTAAAATGTCATTGATATTTTTTTAGAATAGTATATATTTATTTACAGAAACTAAGCTACTACATATTTACATATATTTACAAAATACAACAGGATTAGTCAAGCTATCTAAGGGTCGTTAGAAACGATCTATAGATAGCTCAACTGATCGCAGTCACTGTCAGTCGGAAGCGTGCCCAAAAAAACCACGCTGGATGGCAATGCTGATCCTTTAAGCCAAAAAAATAAAGTAAAATCATATTATTCATATTATTTGAAACAAAAATATATTTTTGTATTTTGTTTCAAGTAATGCGTCTAAAACATTGAAACTAAAATACCCATATGTTGGTTAATTAAATATGAATGTAGACCTTCGTGGTTTACATTCATGTATAATTTATCTTTACTTACTTTCGCGTAATATTAATTTTACCCATTGCCATATTCGGCTTTCGGCTTCAAATAACTCTTAATCCGGCTAATCAGATTTCCCGACCCTAGAATGTTCCTGGCCCGGAATATTAACCGTTTTGTATCTCCCACTGACGAACTTGGCATGAGGCGATCTCAGATTTCGAACACGGAAACAGCGGCTTCATCTATCGATGGCCAAAGATGCCTTGATTTATAGCAGACCATGTTAGTCTCAATGATATGTGGATGATCGCTGATATTAGGTCGTTGGTCTATAGATTTGCAACTTTGTCTGGTATATTATTTGTGTGGTATGAAGTAATAAATATAAGGTACTTTAGAATCAATGAACCTATGAACTAATCGCAACATAATTTTGATACAACACAAGAGTGTGTATTTAGAGTATGGCGGTTACATAGTAATTCGTCATAACATAGGGAGGTGATAATAAAAAAAGTTCTTCAGAGAAATCTATACTATCCATACTAATCCATACTAATATTATAAATGTGAAAGTAACTCTGTCTGTCTGTCTGTTTGTTACGCTTATCTTCGGACGGTATCGGATGGGGGCTAGACGAAAAAAAGTGTTTTATTTTTGTGTCACGACACATGTGTACGTCAAATCGTCACAGTGCGAAGTGCGCAGTCACAAAACAATCCATAGATTGTGACATTGTTAGTACGGAAGAGCGTTTCTAGGATGAAGATAATTTATTTGACAAATGCCAAATCTAAGTTGAAACTTCGTTCCAACCGAGTGTTCCACGACACTCACGTACTTTTTTTTATATGAACGCTAATTTTTGGTAGTTACCCAAATAAAATTTATAACGTTTTAAGTTCTATAAATATACACGAACACAATACGTTTATTTATGTTTATAAGTTTATTTACACAATAATGGCCTTACTAATAAACGTGGTGTAAAGTTATTCCTCGGAATAAAATAGGAATAACCATACATTTTGACAGTTTATACTCAGGAATAACTTTATACCACGTAAGGCTGTAAGTTCATAAACTACGGAATAATACACATTGCTGTGCCTCATAGTGAATGGGTATATGTTCGAATTATTACCGAGCACATTAAGACATTCATTTTTTTTTTTTTTTTTTTTTTTTATTTATTAATGGCTTTGGATACTAGTCCTTCTAGCCAATCATAACTTTTAGGTCATTGAATGTCACTATTCATATTGTTATTTTATGTCACTGTCTGTCACCACTTCACTCACTTTCACTTTGTATTCACTTTGTTGTTCGTAGGTACGTTATTTTGAAAAAGTTTTAGTTTTTTCACATAGGTACATCACATAATTAGATGCTTTACAGAGTTTGAACAGTATTTACAACATAATCAAAGAGCGGACCAAAAGTGTTTGAGTTAGCTAATATGTCTTGTAGACGGCGGGGTACTTCAGGGAATATTTCGACTAATTTTGCTATCAATATTAGTCTCTGCAACGAGAAGGATTTGCACTCCAAAACTAAATGGTGTAAGTCTGCTTTTTCACAACCACAATGTTGGCATTGTTTAGTTCTTATTATATTCATTCTTTGTAGATGAGCAGGAGTAAGGCAGTGGCCAAAACGCATTCTATTGATTATGGTAACAAACTTTCTTTCCGAAATTTCTCTGTGTTTGTTATACCAAGGCTTAACTGGCAATTCCTTTTGGATAGTATAATACCATTGTCCTTTGTTAATACTAGTTTCTATCCAATAACTCTTCCACAATTCTCTTCCATGTTCATAGTAGATAACCCGATAGTCAGTGAAAGGTACTCTCATTATATCTGTGTGGTCTTCATCTGGTTTTGAATTAGCTGCTTTATCAACTATCTCATTTCCTTCAATGTCTTCATGTGATGGAACCCATTTAAATTCTATACTCTTAGTGGAACTACTCAATAATAGCAATGACCTCACTTTAAATATTAAATAATTCTGCTTATAAGAAAGGTTTGGTTCTTTTAAACTCAACAAAACACTAAGGCTATCAGATAGAATTAAAAATTTATGGTTTGAATCAATACTGTTAATGTGAATGAGTGCCAAATAAATAGCATAAGCTTCAGCAGTAAAAATACTACAGTTTGAACTAATTTGATATGTTCTAGTAATACCTAAATGAGGATCATAATAAGCACTTGTAACTTGCAAATGTGATTTTGATCCATCTGTATAAACCTTATATATATTTCCCATTTCTTCTAATTGTTCATAGTACATAAACTTATCCTCTATTTTACGTATGTCAATTCTTAAATTGTTGAGCATAAGAGCATCATAAGTACATTCATAAACTGGCCACAAATCAGATTTATACATATTTACAGAATTTTCTTGAATTTTCGTTATTATTGTGTTCATAACTGGGAGTCTATTGGCTATAATATCTGATGGTTTGACAGACAGATCTTGTATCGAACTGCTTAATACATCAGGTAAACACAATTGGTTAATCAAAAAGGAATTATTTTGTGACAGAATTTTTAAAGAAAATCTTTGAGCTGTCATAAGCCTTCGTATAGCAAGAGGTTCAATACATGACTCTGCTTCCATTGCATTTATAGGGGTAGTTTTCATTGCACCTGTTATAATTCTTAACCCTATATTTTGTATGATGTCTAATTTTTTTAATAAATTGGGGCTGGCATTTAAATAGGCTAAACAACTATAATCAAAATGACTGCGAACAATACTTTTATACAACATGGCTAATATTTTTGGGTCAGATCCCCAAAAAGTACCTGCTAATGATCTTAAAATATTTATACCTCTGAGAGCATTTTTGCTTATGTAATTAATGTGACTATGAAAGTTTAACTTATCATCTAGTATAACTCCTAAAAACTTCTTTTCCTTAACCCTTGGTATTACTTCATTATTATAGTACACATTTACAAGTTGTTTGTTATTGCCAATAACTAGACAAGAACTTTTTTCACTATTAATATTTAACTTCAGAGTATTTGAGTAGTAATTAAGAAGTTGATTCAAAGCATCATTTAATTTTTTATTGAGGAGAGAAATGTTCCTATTGCTGTAATAAAATAAGACATCATCTGCAAATTGTAATACTTTGACATCAGACTTAACATAGCTTAGAATTTGAGATGTATATAAATTGTAGAGAATTGGCGAAAGGGATGAACCCTGCATCAAACCCCTTGTCACCACAACTGGTCCATGTGTTATATTATTGTATTTGATATAAAGTTGACGTTCAAAATAATAGTTAATAATCCATTTAATAAATTTTCCAGGAAACTCCAACTTTGCCAGAACCAGTGATAGCATATGAAGATCAACATTGTCATATGCCCCTTGAACATCCAGGAAGACACATGCAGTGGTACTTTTGGACAATTGATATTTCTTTAAGTCGGCAACTAAAGACACAAAACTCTCTGAAGAACTTTTGCCCTTACGAAATCCAAATTGAATTGAAGGTAATATACTATTTCTTTCAACATAAAAGTCTAATCTAACTTTAACCATTTGTTCTAATAACTTTCCGATACATGAAGCTAAAGATATAGGTCTATATGAATTAGGATCCTCAACAGGTTTATTGGCTTTTAAAATAGGTATTACACATTGCATTTTCCATGATTCTGGAATCAACTGTTGCAACCATAGGTCATTTAATATATTCAACAAGATCTTTTGACCTGAAATATGAATCCTCTTTAATACCATGTATGGAAAATCATCTAACCCTGGTGCAGTGTTCTTCCTATCATTCAAAGAGAAACAAAATTCACTCCAAACAAAAGGCTTCATCATGAAATTTGCAAGCTCTGTTTCATTTTTTGACTCAAAGATACCTTCCAAATTCAAATTATCACCAACTGACTGAGATAATTTACTCAAAAATCCAGGAATAAATACATCAGATTTCTCAGGATTTCCAACATGTACTCGTTTAAACATTCGAATGTGATTCCAAATCTTTGAAATAGGTGTATATCTATTTAAAGTGCTACAAAGATTTTGCCAGCTATTTTTTCTACATTCTTTTAAAGTTAGTTTTTTCTGAGCATCTACTTTCTTATATTCAATATAGGCTTCCATAGTAAATTCAGCTCTGTACCTAACCAAAGCTTCCTTAGATTTTTGAACTGCATCATTACACTCTTCATTCCACCAAGGAGCTGGAGGTTTAATAAATGTTCTAGTTACTTTCTTTTTTGGAATGAAGTTGTTTTTAAGTCCATTAATTAATTCACAAAATTTATCATATGTACCTAAAGGGTTGTTAGATTCATAGGAATTTACTAAAAATTCATTAAATTTACTTTCAGATTCAATACAGAAACTTGCCCAATCGGCTTTACTGTATGCAAACTTATGATCATCAGTATTAATAATATAAGTTAAAGCTGATGTTGTAACATCTATGAAAATTGGATAATGATCACTGCCCAACGGATCATGCACCACCCTCCATTCGCAAAGTGGAGCTACTACTGGACTAACATAGGTGATATCAATAGCTGATGTATTTTGATTAGGATTCTGTACCTTTGTTGAACTTCCATCATTCAGAAGGCAGAAATTCAGTTCATCAAAAAGATCAAACAAATCTTTTCCCCTAGCTTTTGTTTCTGGACACCCAAATCCAATGTGATGAGCATTAAAATCGCCTGAAATTAAACATGGAAGAGGCAAGTTCCTTATAATATTTTTTAACTTATTTATTTTAATTCTATTCCCTTTGTTTTCATTTGCAGGTGGACAATAAACACAAAGGATAGTCAACAAACCTACTTCAGTTTCAATGGATACAGCAACATTTTGAATATCCTGATAAAACCTTGTTTCTATTTTTTTAAATTTAATATCATTCTTTATCAAAATTCCCACCCCCCCATGATTATTTTTAGCATTTTTTCCTACGTAATTGTATCCTGGAATTTTCAAAACCGGAGAAGTATCCTTAAGCCAAGTTTCATTTAGTAAACAAATGTCAATATTATTATTAAACATAAAGGTTTTTAAAAGAGGTTTTTTATTGTTAATGCTTTGAATATTATGCACTGCAATGCGTAAACGCATTATATTTTGCAGTTCTTTAAAAAAGCCTCTCTTACATGAGAGACTGTTGTAGCCATGTTGGAGTTTCCTAGATTTACTAGTGTTTTCACAATTATATCAATGAACTTATCGTCATTTATCAACTCACCAATTCTCGACATGCTTGAAGTAGGTTTTGCAACAGGAGTGCTCGCTCTGGGCGGGCGCGCCACCGCTACAGGAGCAGGAGATTTGGCGGCCGACACCGGCTTGGCCACCATTGGTGGCGCCGGCAAAGCCACCGAAGCCGGTGTAGCCAGAGCTGGAAAGTGTCTCTTATCGTCTATCTTCGCAATGCTTGCGTACGTTCTCTTGTTATTTACTATTTTCATTTGTTTAAAGGGACAGTCCCTTGAAATCGCCAAATGGGCGCCTCCACAGTTTACACATTTCAACAACTCCTCTGTACAATCCTTGTAGTTGTGGTCGCCCGAGCAGCGCGAGCACACCTGTTCATTTCTGCAAATGGCTGCTGCATGATTAAATTTCATGCAGCGGAAGCACTGCATTACCGGAGGAACATATTGAAATACTCTGTATCTCCAATTGTCTAAGTATATATACTGTGGTAGGATTGTTCCCACAAAGGTCACACTGATGGTGTTTAAAATTGCTACCTCATCACCAATTTTTTTCTTAAATCGTCTAATTCCTACTATTTCTTGCTCCGAAGAAAGTTTGTTAAAAAGTTCTTCATTACTAGCTTCTTTTGGGATGAACCGCACTACACCTACTCTTTCTACTGACGATGCAGGGATATATGCTCTGATTCCATTTTCTTCTAAGCATTTGTTACATAGGAAATCGTTAGCTGCAGCAGATTGTTTGAAGACCAACATTATTTTGTTGGCATTTACTCGTCTTTGTTCCTGAATCCCCTTAACTTTTTCAAATATTTTGGATATTGCCAGTGGATTTTTGTTTCCTAGTCGTTCAGATTTATTAAGTGCCTCCACAAATACTGGGAACTCTGTCCCAGAGCTACTATCAGGGTAGCTTCGTTTGTAGCCTGGTTTTATAAAGTTACCATACTTATCTTGGTCATTCATTTCATTACCGCCTTGGGCCGCCTGCGCCTCCTCCATCTTATCACTCTCCATTTTTCTTTTCTTCTTGGTTTTGCTCGGTCCCACCGGCCTAAAACCTTCCCCGTCGCTCTCGGATTCCATCCCGCTCTCTTCGCTAACAGAAAACCTAAGTTTTTGTGACTAATTTGAAATTATTATTTTTTGCTTTAAAATTTTCGCGCTTCCCAGTTTCCCGCCAAACCGGAAGTCTAAGACATTCATATCATGTGAGTATTGCTAGGATTGTAGAAAATTCGATTAACTCGATCAGATTGAATAAATCACAGTACATTTCAACATTTATGATGCAACTTTACGTATCTTATGGTAGAATATCTATTTAATTGATAGACTATGGCCTAGCTAGACTACTCACATGTACGTAAACTTACAAACATTGTACAAAATGGTTTGTAATGTATGTTAAAAGCTTTGCAAAGACACTAACAAATATAATTCTTCTAATTTGTGTTCAAAAATGCGAATATTACCATTAGCACAACAGTCATTAGGCAAAAAAATTGGTTGTCTGTAAAGTCGGTTTACTGACGATAGTTGAACGTGACAACGTCTACGCATCGCTCACTCAAGTAGGTGAGAGACGGATGTCGAACGCTGCCGAACGCAAAGGCGGATTGTGCTTCTTTGTCGCTCGTTCCGCGCTCTCGCTTGCACTTCAAGCCTTACATGGAACGCCTCAGAGCGAGGTAACGCCGCATGAAGGTAACGCCGCATGACGTCATGTTTTTTCGTGCGTGCAGCCGGCTCTATCGAATTATAAGACGTTGTCACGTCAAAAAATTATAAGTTAAAAGTTAGGTTACTCTTAATTTTTTTCTCTCTATTCTACAATAGATAAGTTACGGTACTCATGCTAACCAGTCTGTCCTAGTTAGTTTGATTAATGAGTGGACGGGTCTGTTGTTACCAGATGATTGCAGACAATAAACAAATTCCATTAAAACTACAATCTTACGTAATTTAGTTGATTCGATGTCAACATAAGTTACAAAGGTTAGATATGAAAATTTGTCGATATTGTAACTGGTTGTATTGGAGGCAATTTGTACAATTCTAATTTGACATAATTACGTTTTTATACTAAAAAGAATACCGACTTCAATGTTTGACTAGAAACGCGGTGTGACTCAGGGCGTCAAGCTGTCGATTCGATTTCTATTTGTGACATGGCTAGGAGGGAAGGTGTTTAGAGTTTTACGGGGAAACTATCAATCCCTCAGGAATAAAATTTATAGGAGTATACCTATCAAACATGAAAAGGATTTTGCAAATCGGTCAACAAATGGCGGAACAATGGCGTAACAAGATAAAAAAAAAAAAACATACAGACGAATTGAGAACCTCCTCCTTTTTTGAAGTCGGTTGAAAGTATGGTCAAGATAGACAACAGTTTGCCATTAACCAACCTACCTCTAAAGTAGAGGGGCGCCTTTAAATGAGCCGCAAAGTGCCGCGTGCAGCGCTGCAGTCACGCTGCTTTATAAATCCATATAGATGTAAAACGCGCGTCAGTTCCCATAGTACAAGCTTTGCTTAGTTTGGGGGCTAGGTGATGCTGTGTGAAAAATAAATAAATAATGCTGGACTTTTCACACAGCATCATCTAGCCCCAAAGTAAGCAGAGTTTGTGTTATGGGTACTAGATGACTGATATACTACTTATATACTTTTTGTTCGTAAATACATACATATTATACATAGAAACACCCAGACCCCGGACAAATATTTGTAGCTCATACAAACATTGGTCCCGCCGCGGGGATCGAACCCGCAACCTTTTTGCGTCGCAGCCGGGCTTTCGCCCACCGCGCTACAGATTTTCGTCTGTCTAAAGTCTATGGCCCTTACTAATAAACTTGACATAAAGTTATGTCATGCATAAACTAAAAATTTGTATGGTTATTCATAGGTTATGCATGACATAACTTTATGTCAAGTTTATTAGTAAGGGCCTTTGTCAAAAAGTCCAGCATTATTTATTTTTCTATTATTATTATATCTCCTGGCGCGGTATAAATCATCTAAATATAGATGTAAAGGCCTAAGATTTTTTTACTATCTTTTTAATAAAGTCCTAGTTATTACGAGTATGGAGCGGCTGTTACACAAGGAGAGTTTCTCACACGCCAGCGGCGATTTCTTCTATGCAACCATAATATTGCCTTGAAGAAATCGCCGCTCGCGTGTGAGAAACTCTGCTTGTGTAACAGCCGCTTTATGGTGACAAAGATGATATTAATACCTACTAGAAGTAAAAGATAACCTACTGTGAGAATCATCATTAATTTAATAACTAAAGTTAAGTAACGCAATATTCTATCGATTCTATGCTCTGCATAAAGAAATAAAATAATAATGACTTGAATGACCACACAGAGTGTCATTATCGTATTCAATACGTGTGTAAGTTTAAAAGATACCGATACGATTCCTGGATTAGTGACGTGCGCTTTTTATTAATTACTACCTACTATTTAAAAAAAAATACTTTTAATCAATATGGCAATGATCCGCTATTTTGTCTTGCTAAATGTTTGTTGTGTAACTTTTAGCCAAAACTACTGAGCACAATTATTGGGCTACTCCAAACGCAATGAATATCTACCATCTTCCAAAGAAATTATGTTTTCTAGTTTTTATACACAGTAAACCTCTGTCAGTCAACATCACAAAGAAAAAGTTAGTAAAATACTTTACACGCTATCTATCGCAGACTGGTTTCATGAAATAGAGTAACTGTAACAGTTCACCAATTTATTTATTTCGCTATAAAACCAAAGAGGAATAAATACCGGATAGCTATGAAGTGTAAAACACCATTGACACGATACCATCCTGGGCTTCCATCTCTTGCCACAGAATATTAGCTCTTGCTCCGTTGATTATGTGAAAGCAAGAATGGTATTCCAGAATGGTATCGTGTAAATGGCGTTACGTAAGAGTTGTATGATTAAAGACTCAGAAAATTAACAATTTATCTTTTTGGGAGTGTTTCGCCATTGTTTCCGTTTATGGTCAGATCTTCACGGATCTCGTATGCAATCTAAAAGGTTGTTATTTTCGCCGCCGCTTAAAGTTGAAGGACTTCTCGCTTATATTTGCTTATTAAAGTTACATAACATTAAAAAAAAAAATAGCGCGTAAGTCTTTAAAATCATTGTATTTTTAGTGGTCGCAGACGACGCAGAGATCCACGCTGAACTGTCAATTCAATAGAGAAAATGCTGTGACGTCATCAGTAATTTTTGTATAGAAAAATCGCTGTACATACATTAAAAAAAAAACATACATACAGCCGAACATAGAACCTCCTTCTTTTTTTGAAGTCGGTTAAAAATGACTGCGTCGCGTACGGCGCGAACAAATGTGCGATCATGTTTATAGTGAAAAAAGCCCTTAAAACAAACTAAAGGGATTTTTACAAATCAATGTACTTGATGATTTTGAGGCAGAAGTTGATTGCAAGAGTCGAATAAGTAGGTAATAATGATAATATGGTGAAATAACTAATATGTATGTAATATGTATGTCTAATAATGGCGAAATAATAAGTGGTAAAAATGGTAATTAGATATTGTACCCACCAAAACTGCATTATCGTCTCTTTCCTCTTATACTAGTATTGATCAAGAGGTACTTACTGACAACTGTATTTTGTTATATCTTTCAAAAAAATCTGTCAAAAGAGCTTTAACATAATAGCCAAAAGCTTGAGTTCATTAACCTTTTGTTTTACCAGGTATGTACTTAAAAATAATGAAATGTGTTTCGTATCCTATCGTGGACCCATCGAATGCTCGATCGTGACTCTTGTTGTGAAATCCAATACAGTGGATGCTTGTGTGGTCTGTATCGTCAAAACCTCATTACGATTTACGAATTAAACTTGTTTTTCAATGATTGAATGAAATAATTCTAATATGCATTGTAGAACGTAGAACAAATGGATGCCGCATTGTCGCTGCCTTTGAGCAAGTTTTGGGATTCTTGGTATTCAAATTTATATATATTTTTGTAACTTTAGAACGTATATTTTATGAAGGTCACTTCTTGGTATTATTTTTCATTTTTTCTGCAGTCAAAGTCAAAAGTCAGTAAAAAAAAAAGTATCTTTGGTGCTAGTAAGAAGCAAGTCCATAATACACGATTGATTGGTACCTATATAATTTGTAAATCGCCCATATGTGAAAAACGAAAATATTACATTATCTATAAGTGTCTTTTTTTTCATAAATTAGTACCTAGTAGTGAGGCTAATATCACAAGTCGAAGCGCACATTAGTAATCAAGGTCCATGCACATTAGTAATCCATGTGTCAATTGATGATTTTTGGCCTGTTGATTTATTTATATATACCACATATTATATAATTTTACCCATAGGCTGACTGGGAAATAGTGGATTTCTAAGCAAAATAAATTATGTTAAAATAGTACGAGTAATATTAGGTAAACGTACGTAATATCAAAGGCCAATAATAATTAACTCCCTATTAGATCGAGAGGCTGATCAAGATGACCTGTTATCGGGGCTCGCAGAAGCGTTCGGATTAATTAACTATGATAATTCAATAATTATCATAGTTAATTAATCCGAACGCTTCTGCGAGCCCCGATAACAGGTCATCTTGATCAGCCTCTCGATCTAATAGGGAGTTAATTGCTGAGCATTTTACACAGCATTTGGTCCCAAAGTAAGCAGCGCTGATGTTATGTCAACCACATGACTGAGATACTACTTATATATTTTTTGTACATACATACAATACTCGATGGACGAGCTGGACGATAGACGATGGAGGGACGAGCTCGCCAAATTCCGTGCCGACTGGACCCTATTAGCACAGGAGAGGGATGAATGGAGGGAGTGGGGGGAGGCCTTCGCCCAGCAGTGGGACATTGAGGGCTAATATATAATAATAATACATAGTTTTGTCAAGCCGTAAACTTTGCATAAGCTGATAAGGCTGATGGTGATAAATACTAGGAAGGGCATTATTCCTCATTACAATAAGACAATTCTTATTGTAATGAGGAATAATGCCCTTCCTAGTATTTATCACCATCAGCCTTATCAGCTTATGCAAAGTTTACGGCTTGACAAAACTATGTATTATTATTATATATTAGCCCTCAATGTCCCACTGCTGGGCGAAGGCCTCCCCCCACTCCCTCCATTCATCCCTCTCCTGTGCTAATAGGGTCCAGTCGGCACGGAATTTGGCGAGCTCGTCCCTCCATCGTCTATCGTCCAGCTCGTCCATCGAGTATTGTATGTATGTACAAAAAATATATAAGTAGTATCTCAGTCATGTGGTTGACATAACATCAGCGCTGCTTACTTTGGGACCAAATGCTGTGTAAAATGCTCAGCAATATGTTTTTATTACCTATCAAATAAGCATTCGCCATTCCTCGGGCACTTGGCAAAACTTCATACCTGCTTACAAAATACCTGTCATGCCATTCGAGAACCATAATCTTCAACGGGTTTTGGTTTTTATTAACTCATACGAACTTACTTTTTGTACATTTTTCTCGCTATGTGACCTATTCTTTGATGTTTCAAAAAACAAGGTAGTAAAGTTAGGTATTAAAATAATAAATAATGCTGAACTTTCCACACAGCATCATCTAGCCCCAAAGTAAGCAAAGCTTGTGTTATGGGTACTACATGACTGATATACTTTTCGTTTGTACATACATATTATACATAGAAACACCCAGACCTGAGACAAATAATTGTAGATCATACAAACATTGGTCCCGCCGCGGGGATCGAACCCGCAACCTTTTCTAGTTGGCCATTTGATTGAAAAGAAACAAAAGTAGTGATAGGGAATATTACGTATCAAAATGTTTATTTAATGTTGAAATATATTGAATCTGTAAGTATTTGTGATAGAAGCTGTTTTTATTGTTAACAACGAAACGTGTGTGGTATGAATCCCATGACTATTCCGATAATCTATATTAATATTCGATAAACACACGTCGACAGGACGTGGCGATAGACTGCAGTCCGCTGTACAATGCATTGTATGCTTAGATTGCTAACTAGGGGTCCATCCTCTAAGAATCTACTTACAAGTTCGAAAAACATTTCTAGGTATACAATGTTTATGGAAACCAACGACCTTTATACATCCTCGCAATAACGCAAAACATAAAAACATAACAACTACTTTTTGACTTATATTCTTACCTAAAAGTCGAGAAAATATCTACCGTGCTTACGGGATACAGTGTCATGATTCTGTTTTGTTTCCTTTTAATAAAACTTTATTTTCTAAAATAAAAAAAAACTTTCCTTTGTTTTTGTTGCCTGTATCTTTTATCAAGTTTTACTTCGATCCCAGACAACCAATAAACAGAAAACATTCCAAAAACATTCACGATCCTTATCCTGTCAGCGTGCGTTTTAAAAGTCATCCGAAAGGCTTTTCAATACGAAAGCAGATTTTATCAGTAACTCTAATAGGCTGGTTTCTGAAACCAGTTTACACGGAAGGACATTTTAGGCGTTCCCTGCTTTATGTGGCTGCGATGTGACAGCGCTTTGCATACGTCCCGGGGGTTAGTCAATTAGACTCTTGTGACTGAGCAGGGCATTGGCATGAGAGAGCAAAGCCAAGAAGGTTTTGCACACTAATATGTATACGTACCTACTATCGACACATCAAAATCGTGTTTTCTATGCGTAAGTCATAAAATACGCCACCAATTTTAATTTGTGGTCAGATGAAAACCGATTGTTGTATGTCCTACTGTATTGATTTTAAATAAATCACGATGGAGTGAACTGTAATACCATTGAGACATAGACATTTATTTTTGGAGCGAAGTTCCTTTTCGGACGGTATCGAAGAAAAAAGATACTGAAGCTGGGAAAATAATTTTGTTCCATTTTACCGTCACGACACATGTATACGTCAAATCGACACAGTGCGAAACGCGCAGCCGCGACACAGTCCATAGATTGTTACATTGTTAGTACGGAAGAGCGTTTCTAGGATACCTAATTGACAATTAATTTATTATATTCCCAGTATAGAAAAGTACTCTTTGCTTTGTTCCACCGAGTGTTCCACGTCACTCACGTACTTTTTTAAATCATCTTTTTAGAATATTGTGTTTGCGAATATGCATAATGCTACTGGACAGGAAACAATAAAATATTGATAACTGCTTCGTATCTATTGTAATGAAAACATATAACTTTGACGTAATATGACTTGGTCACTTAAAACCCTGTTATTCAATGGCATAGAAATGATATGACAAGAGCTTAATGTGTCCGGCGAAGCTTGCGATCGTGACTTTGCATAAACACTGGATACACTTGCTTATTTCAATACATATTTTCAAGAGAATTGTTTGGATACTGTACATAGCACATCTCCTTAACTAAAAATCAATGCACTATAAAGAAAAACTTTTATCAAGATCACGACTGTAACCCAATGCATTTTTAAATCATGATAAATAACTATGATTTTTTTGATTCATGATCAAAAAAAGTACGTGAGTGTCGTGGAACACTCGGTTGGAACGAAGCAAAGAGTACTTTTCTATACTAAGAAAATAATAATTGTCAATTAGGTATCCTAGCAACGCTCTTCCGTACTAACAATGTAACAATCTATAGACTGTGTCGCGGCTGCGCATTTCGCATTGTGACGATTATACGAGTACATGTGTCGTGACGCTAAAACGGAACAGTTTTTTTTCCCAGCCTGTCTTTTTTTTCTTCGATACCGTCCGAAAAGGAACTTCATTCCAATAATGTAATGGGTTTTTACATAAGTTCTTACCCTTTTCCAATACAATAAACAAACAATACCTCTACTATCACCCATTAGTTTATGACAATCTATCCTATATCTTTGTAGGATACGAGCTATAATTGTCTTTAGTAGGACTTTGTAAACGGAATGGATTATACGATTTTGCTAAAAATAGACAATGGAATGCTAAAAAATGCCCGCAAAGGCACCGAGGGAGGATGTAGGCGATTATCTTGCGTTATTACGCGGGCAGCTCGCGATCCTCAATAATAATTCGATAATGGTTTTGTGTTTGAGGCTTTTAGCGATTTTAATAGGGACCTGGCAGGAACTGCCGTAAATTTGTCAGTTTTTACCTCCAAAATAAGAAATAAACCGGGAACAATTGAGAAAAGTAATACAGTTATTCTTCTATTTTATTATTAAAGACTTCGATTATGATATGATCGAAGATTAATAGTACATTATAACATAGCACTGAAGGTCTGGTGGTCTAGACGTGGTAGTGGGCCCATCCGATCTTATGATCGTGAGTTCCATCCCGGTCGTGCACCAATGAGTTTTTCTGCCGAAAAATGTATGTGCACTATCCGACCATGTCATAGAACCTACAAAGTTTGAAAACATTATGTCAAGTATGTGCGCCTCAAAGAGGCGCACATAAAATCATTTCACCACACTGGTTCGACAGAACCGGTGACACGATAAGAAGAAGAATAATATAAAAGCAGATAGTAAAGGAAAATAAAGTCATCAGAATTAGAATCCATACTAATATTATAAGCTAAAAATTAGAAGTTTATATGTTACAAGGCCCAAAACGAAACGATAGCGCGATACAATTTTTCCTGTGTCGTCATCTATTATGTAGTAAAATGACTCTGCCTGTCTGTCTGTTTGTTACCTTTACACGCCTAAACCACTGAACAGATTATGCTAAAATATGACATGGATAAAGATTATGTCCCAGGGACGGACATAGGCTACTTTTTTTCAAAAATAATCTTGGAGGGCGTGAAATAAGGGTTGAAAGTTTGTATGGGAAGTTGGAAGTTCCAGTTAAAGGCAACTAGATGGCGTTGCTAACCTATGGCATTTTTAAAGTTTTCAGTTCTATTTGGAGGTCTTCAAGTATGTTATTTTGCTGACAAAGTCGCGGGTATCAGCTAGTAGTCTTATAATCTTTAATACGCCAATGGTCTCAATTTTTAGTATCGATGTATTTTTATTAGGTACCTACCTATGTTTATTAATCAACTGCACGTGTCGTTTGAAATTAGATGCTCAAAAATATATGCAAAAAAGCAATTATTCGATACGTTCCATGATATTTATAGCAATCGACGGCGCCTACATAAATTATATTTATTGCAAAGTTAAATAGACTTCTAGTATAAGAACCACTCATAACAAAATGTTAGGGCCATTAGTCGATCGTAAATATTATCTATAAGTTCGTTTGTATAGCTGCTGTTGTGAAATGTTACCGCCTCCCTATTAAGAAAATTTACTTTCGAACGCAGAAATGATTTAATAATGACCTAATAAAGTGAGCAGACAATAAAACCAAGTGAAACTTGCAATACAGCAAAAGGCGAAGTTAGATAGTTCCTTATTTATTCAACAATTTTGCTTTCTTCAAGAGCATATGTTTATCTGGGATGAAGTACTTTGATTTTTAAATAATGAAGTAATTTACAAATAGTTGCAGTTTTATATTAATACCTACCTTGTATTATAGTACATATAAACTTACTTTTGCTCTCCATATCTAAAAAAACATTTTTTATCAGTTGACTCTCGAAATCTCATTATTATAGTTTCAGTAAAGGGTAAGTTTAGGAAAAGTAAGTAAAGGAAATAAGTTTTGTTATACATTTTTCTTTAATACGAAGATATGGTATCATATGCTGATATTTTATTTACAGAACCTAAACTACTACATTATACAAAATACAACAGGATCCAGGTCACTGTCAGTCGGAAGCGTGCCCAAAACACTGGCGGCATTACCACGCTGTATGGCAATGCTGATCCTGCAATATCCGATAGCCCTGCAATGCTATAGATTACAAAATATTTTTTATTTCATTTTCTCCATTTATTTGGCGTAAATAGAGAAAATGAAATTTGCCACAAATAGACTCTATCAATGGTTTTATTAAAATATCATTGGACTCCATCTACTATAGCAACAGTATGAGGTTTTAAGTAAATAAGGTCATTTACACAACACTTTCATTAAGGACGCGTTTACTTAATTCATTATTATCCGAATCAAAGACACTGCATTGTGGATAAGCCCTATGAAGGCACAAAGAGCTCTCTATCTTACGCCTCGGGATGACGAATGCTACGTAAGCCTAAGAAATCTTCTGCGAGCAACGCATTGTTTTGTAACCTGATAAGAAATTCAAATTAAATAAGTTGTATAATCGTTTGCAGGTTTGAAGAGGCTTGTGGTGTAGCTAATGTTCGACTGATTGAATGAATGATTTGAAAAAACATTTTCTTTTCATAAGTTTTACTTAGGTAAGTATGCCCAGTACCCACGCCATAATGATGTATTTATTTGAAATTAAAGCTTACTTTCTGATGAGGATGCTTATCTATAGAGAATTTGGACGTACTTCTGACTATTCCTTTGTTTAGCTTATCATGTACCTATCATACCTATCACTACTTTTCATTAAGCATTGGAGATAATCATGAACTTGTGTTGCTCTTCTTCAAACTAGATACCTACGCTAATGCTCTAAAACTTCTTAGCTAATGTTTTACCAGCAGCTTCAAAAAACTTGAAGAATTTTTAATCGGGTTTTCAAAATTCTTTCGTGCGTCTGGTCGAAACGACGCGTGATTCGAGAGCTGGCACATTTTTGGCTCAAAGGATCAGCGTTGCCATCCAGCGTGGTAATGTCGTAGTGTTTTTGGCACGCTTCCGACTGATAGTGACCTGGAGCAGTTGAGCTATCTATAGATCGTTTCTAACTATCCTTAGATAGCTTGACTAATCCTGTTGTATTTTATAAATATGTAAATATGTAGTAGCTTAGTTTCTGTAAATAAAGTCTTTAAAACTAAAGAATTAAGTACATTTATTTTACTTAAGTTTTTCGACAAATGTTCTTAATAGAAGTAGAATGTTTTTGTTTTATAATGGTTGGATCTTTTATAATCAATGGTTTAGAAAGTTACAATAACGATGTAACTGATACCAGGTACCAAAGTCTAACCAACAGTGGCGATCACGCGTCCCGCCCACTATGGTATTGTGAAAGAGAGGTCAGCATCGTGTGAACTGGATCTCAAGCTTGTAGTATTTCATTTAGAGACGATATCGATAATTTGTGATGGGAAAATGTTATGGTTAAGAACTACAATGGGTACTTTCGAAATAGAGCTTTGGGTATAGCAGTGTTTTTGCAAAATTATTTCTTTTAGTTTATTCTATTATATAAGGTGGTAAGTTTGTATGGATGAGGCTGTCTCTGAAACGACGTATTTGATTTTAATTAAATAATTCACGCGTAAAAAATTATCCCCGGATAACATCATATACCCGCTTGTAACTCAATAGCATTGGTCAGTCAGAAACGCTTTATAACTTTGTTGGTAGTATTATAATAATCGTACTGAGCTGTTTCAGGGTAAAAAGTTTATTTCAAAAAAAAAGACGACTAAAACGACACTTTTGTCGGATCGGTACAAGATCAAATCTGTGTTTGCTACCCCTACACTGTTTGTATGAAAATTGTATGTTCCTTCGTATCTAATTTAACTGACGGTAGAACCTACATGTAGACTTGATTTAGAGCCTTGTCATGTCACCCTCGTGACACACAAGAACAAATAGCATTGCCTGTGTCACATACGTCACTATTTCAATGGAATTTTATTAGCTTTTTTGTCACTGAACGAGTTTTACTGTGATTCTTTATGGATAAAAAACTGCGTTGGCTTAGTGAGTTCTAATGAGGGTTGTGAGTTCAAATCTCGGCCGCGAATTAATGAATACTTACTAATATTTTTCAAAATTTAGCATTTCATTTGTGACAAGCTGCAACCTCATTACCGCCAAGGATACTCACTGGTTTCTTCATTATGTTTTCCTCAATTTTCAACGTTTCGACCTCATATCAGGGTGCATCTTTTCCGAAACGTAAAATCTACGAATTACTTGATAATACGAGTACTAATATTAATATTGTTTTTAAATTGCAGAGTGTAAAATATTATGTTTATTTACAGGGGCCAGAGTTATTCCTACCATCAGCATAACATAGTAAGTAACTTACTTTATTTTGCATAACAAAGCTCAAAACCGATTGAGCATAAGTTATTGTGATGATAAGTCAGCTTGCAAGCTTCTAGTCCAAAGCAAAGCAATTCCGGTAAGTTAAAGTGCTATGTCGAAGGCTTAGCTATCGAAATGAACAGGAGCCTGAGCTATGGACGGGTTGAATGGGGTCACAGAATTTGATGTTGGTAAACCAAGACTGGAAAGTTCTCGATGGTATGAGTTAAGAGATAAAGTAACCATTTTAACCCGACTCGATAAGTCTAAGGGTTGTGTTCTTTATTTTGGATACCGACCTCTGTAGCGCAAAGGGCAAGGGCCAGCTTGGAACGCAGAAGTTTACGAGTTCGATTCCCAACGGGACATTTGTATAATCTGCAAATAGTTTAGGTAGGCAGTATATAAGACATTTGTTTGCAGCTCTGTTAATTTTGAGACCAGATAATGGTGTGTAAAATGTCCAGCAATATCTATCTATCTATTGCAATTACCCAACTCGGAACCCACACATTACGTATTCATATCAGCCTAGCACGAGTTTTGAATTAAGATGAAATGCATATTCCTCACACGTAGACACACATTAAAGTTTGATTAAACGTTCACGTCACACATTCATTCTCCACCTACGAACTGTAGATCCTACAAGCTGTAAACATTTCTCAGGCATGCAAATGTCAACGTGTAACCGTCGTGTGCGCAATGGATGGACAGCTGGTCCAATCTATGCGAACGAATGAAAGGCAGCGTAATTCATCCTAATTGCGGGGATATCTAATACTTACTTATGTATAGAGAAAAATTATTTCGCGCCGTGTCTCCGTAAGTAGAGAATTCAACAGCGGTGTTTGTATGGGAAAATATACATAAGAAAGTAATGTTCGCGATTTAGAAGGAAGTATGAAAGTATGTATACTTTTCACCTTGAATTTTTGAAGATCAGTGAATGTCCACAGTCCTGTGTTTTGCGTTTTTCCAGTAATAATTATTAATCTGTTTGTATGTACTCGTATTTAGGTATAATGAGTTTGAACGTTAGAAAATGTATGTTAGTGTCTAGAAAACCTACAGTTAACATTTATACCAACAGACAAGCAAAATTAATCAACAAGATGAAAGAAAAAAGTACTGTCTGGTTGTTTATCTGCTCATAATTTAAATCTTTTATCAATTCGTTCTCTACATCCTTGTGTAACTCACCACTGTGTTGACGAGTTACCCAGCTTTGTCTATTTACCTACAGCACGTGTACACGATTCGCGCGCGAGTAATTTGTTTGTTATTTATCGTTTCGCCCGTTCTAGGTACAATTTCGAAAGGGGTATATTGAATCGAGAAATTATGCACAGTGTGGGTGTTTATGACAATGCACGAATGCAAAACAAAGCGCGCTTGATCTGCGTGACGTGCAGTTTGACCAAGATCTACGGTTGCTTCGATGTATTCGGTCAAAAAAACAATCATAATATAAATTATCTCATTAGGACTAGGAAAAGTTATTGTTTTTTATATTTGGGACACGATTTACTTACCCCAGATAATATTTTGACTACGTTTGGGCTTTTGTGTCTCAACTAGGCTGAGTTTGATAGACTAGAATAGAATAGAATACAACTTTATTGTACACCATAAAAATAACACAAATAAAAAAAAATAAACATGCAAAAATATAGTACAATGGGCAATCAATAAATTGATAAGAGTAACACTTGAAGTAGATGGAATTATAATAATCCCAGATGGGTTTTGATGTATTAGCAATCGGTTTTTTTCTAACCTCGCCGCAAATATAATGTACCTATGTCTAGACATAGGAACAACTGCATCTAAATGCAAAAATATTGTGATATCCTCAAAAAATATCGAACAGTCCGCCAGATGCAATTATCATTGACTTCATGATTCGATTTTGATTTGTGCCTGTTGTTGTTTTTGTAGATGCTACTTCTAATTCGTGTTGCAGTGTAATGCGTTACTTTATCTATGGTTATTACCATGTCTGTTACAAGTTGTATTGTCTTGCGCTGATTTGGTGTTGATTGTGTAAATGGAAATTTTGTCTATTTTACGACTGTTATTTGAGCTTTTCACATAAAATAGTGATAAAAGCCTGACTCAGTTTTATGGGTTCAATGTGGCTAGTTCATTTATTTAAACACAATAATGATAATAATGACATAAAGTAGGATTTTATAATGATAATAAATAGTTTTAAGTAGGATCTAATAATGCTGTTAAATAGTTTTACGTCTCTTGGCAATATTAAGTACATAATTAATACTTTTACTGCCGATATTTACAACAATATAACTACTCCAGAGTGAGCTGAATTCTCGAAGGACTTTAATTAAATACTTAAAACCAAGTCTAAAAAGTTAATGGATTAAAAATTATCTTATGCCTAAAAAAACCATTGAATTATACAATACCTACAGAACCCAAAATTCTAAATAAAAAAAATACTGCTTACTACCCTACTTCTCCTATTTTAATTCGCTTTTTTTGAAGTGAAAACTTATTTAGGTGCGTCGGGAATTTTTAATGAGATGAGAATAAATTCTTGGATTCGTCTCGAAAAGGTCACGTGCGAGTCACGTGACTGCTCACCGACACCAACAAGTAGCGCCATCTACTGCTGTACTCGGTAAACTTTTACGACAATATTTTTACATTTCTAAAAGCTCATTTTATAACTAAACGGGTGAATAAAAATGCATAAAAGATATATTCAAGTTTTCACTTCTATCGGCACTCCCGGGAATGCCACGGTTTTATTTATTTGACTTTAATCAATAACGGTGGTATTTGATACACGCAGACAAAGTTGCGTGAAAATCTAGTTATATTCAAGTTTTCACTTCTATCGGCACTCCCGGGAATGCCACGGTTTTATTTATTTGACTTTAATCAATAAGGGTGGTATTTGATACACGCAGACAAGTTGCGGGCTAAGCAGTAAAATTATTAATATGATAAGAACAAGCGAACAAGCGAACAAGATTGTTATCACAATGTTAGCAACTTACCTGTTGAATTTAGTAATACCGGACGAAAGTACCGCTGCCATCGATGCTTACTCCTCATCCTTTGTAAGCACCGTTATCTGTAACAAGGTGCAATAAATGAGTAAACATGCTTACGGCTAAGCAAATTCAATTCTTACGCTGTATAATAGCTAAGTAAGTAGCTTCTGTATCGCTGTATTATAGCTTTTATAGCTTCTGTATCATAATAATAAAGGTCTAAGGCAAAGTGAAGGGGTTTACTAACTGATCCGCAAGTGAGGATTTATAACTTCAAAAAAAATCAGCGACTTACTTCATGAGTAAGTTTGTAGGCGACTTGTCCAAAATGATGCGTTAACCCTCATATTTACTTCATACATTGTAGTAACAATCATTTATTTACAGAAACTAAGCTACCTACTACATATTTACATATATTTACAAAATACAACAGGATTAGTCAAGCTATCTAAGGATCGTTAGAAACGATCTATAGATAGCTCAACTGATCCAGGTCACTGTCACTCGGAAGCGTACCCAAAACACTGGCGGCATTACCAAGCTGGATGGCAATGCTGATCCTTTGAGCCAAAAATGTGCCTCGGATCACGCGTCGCTTTGACCCCAAATGGTTTAAATATATAAACCCTATCAAAATTAATATATTTATAGTTGTTTATTTATTTTTAAAAAACGTATAAAGATCACACTAGGCATATAGACATATTAGACTAGTAGATACAACAACTGTAATCAGTTTTACAGAATTCCGTTATCTCCAAAAAAAGCGTTCCATTCATCAATTAGGTTCTTTCGCTGATTCAATTATCGGCTAGAAGTGGAGCGTTCCTCATTAGGAGCAATGTGGCAAGATCTGAGATAACACATTACGCGTGTACGACCCATTGTCTTGATATTAGATAATAGGGTAAGAGCCTGCGATTGGCAGACCTTCATCATTTTATAATGTTTCTGAAGTTCTTGATTTTCATATTTTCTTTTCTAGTATGTATGTGTTTTTTTTCTGTTGTATGTATTCAAAAGTTTAGTTAACTTTCATTCTGTTCTCACCTTTCTTTCAATAAGCTGCCTTTATACGTGAAAACCTGTAATTGGCTTTTTGTTTTTACAAATTCACTCAATTAGGTTATTTTTAACTGTTGGATTTCCTTATTCAATTAATAAATAATAAAAAAAAAATTGGGTTTCATTCTTAGCTGTATTGAGGAATACAGGTAAGAATTATCCCCGAATATGAAGTTTAGATCATGTCTCAATCTCCCAAAGCCACTATGCTTCTAAAAAATCTACCTTTATAAAATGTCAAAGATCATCTAGTTGCAGGCTCTTAGGCTATAATGGAAAGCAGCCTACTTTAAGTTTCAAATGTGGTGAAATAGTCAAGTGGCAAACAATTAGTGGTAATGTTCATCAATGAGTCACGTGATCGCCAACTATGCATAGCGTATTACAAAACAAGTTTTGTAAATATGACAAGGTTTTTGGGAGATTTTGATCCCTCTTGGATCTGATGACATACTCCGATTGTTTGATCCTTCGCGATGACTATGGATCATGGCTGTATTCCTCAAAACATGGAACATTTTAAATTTTTAGATGCTTAAAAAATTGTACTTCGAGTGGTGTAGCTGAGTAGCTACACTATAAAAAAAAACAAAAAGCAAACTTTAAAGACCAATAAGGAAATATAATGGCCACTCTACACATTCGCCCAACTATTTGACGAACTATTCGCCAAAATATTATTGGGATAAACGATGACAGGCCAATACATGCGATGAGGCCCTCTACACGTTCATGACCGTCCGCATTCGTCTATAATCGGCGAATATGTAGAGGGCCCATAAAATAATCAGTAAGGATGCCTAGGTACTTTCAAATTCATTGAAAACTCTAACAAGCCTACATTCCAAAACTATTCTATCCAATTTCCTAGCTTCTATTCGCTTTACTTCAAATAGCTCGCATATCCCTTAATAGAGTGCTAAGTAAAGCGCACGTGTAATACAAAGCAAATAAAATCCGTTCCTATTTACACACATCCACCCTTAATTTCATACGAATAGAGTTTGAAATAGCATCATTTGGTATTTGCTAAAGGTACGCATACCGGACCAATTTGAGTACAGTCCAATAATTAATAGAACAAGGAGGTAACGGTCGGTTGCTCCAAAAGCTAGTCGTGCGACTTAAAAGGAAAA
Organism: Epirrhoe tristata; assembly: GCA_951394285.1. Classification (NCBI taxonomy): domain Eukaryota; kingdom Metazoa; phylum Arthropoda; class Insecta; order Lepidoptera; family Geometridae; genus Epirrhoe; species Epirrhoe tristata. The sequence continues at coordinate 7,754,591 of OX596145.1, forward strand.
GTAGATTATATGGCATTTTAGTAAATAATACTATGAAAAGCGTGTTAAAATGAACCAGAATCATCGCGATCATGTTGTTTTTAAATGAACCAATTGAGTTTGTACAAATGCGTAGCCTCTATGTGATATTTTCGTTTACTGGGCCACGACCATAGATTCAAACCATAGTCACATGTATTGTCGTTTGCGTAGCTTTTTGAGCACTAAAAGAGATTTTATTGAATTTAAGTATCCATAGAGATTATAGTATTACGACTCTAAACTTCCTTATAAAGCTTTATCCATAGAGAAGATATTGAAAATAAAGCTATTTTCGCTAGTAAAATAGACATAAATGCATACAAGCTCTTAGTTTATTAGTACAATAGTATCACAATTGCAATATACTTTAACAGGTTAATATCTGAATATACTAGATAGTTTAAAACCGAAACATTACTGTTGTTAGACTGTGTCAACGTTTATAATGATATGCAAGCACGCAATTTCAACTGTTTGGTTCTTATAACTAGATTTCATGATTGTCATAGAGTGGGACAACTTTATAAGTACAATGCTTTTGATTGACATATCTGTCACAAAATGTGACACAAATGAAACAAGAAGATAGCGGACTTCTTTCGCCATTTTTGAAGGAGCTAGTAGCTCTGCTATTTTATTTAGTTTTCTCGTGTTTTACTAGACTTTATTATGTAATTTCGGTGGCATTTTACTAATGAAGCTCCAAATACGTAACAGGAGATTTGGCCAATGGAATGGGGGAGTATTCAATAAGTTTTCTCATTTGACGAAAGATTTCCGTTGGAGGTTTGAAAGGACAAGCCGCCATGTTTTTTCAATTGACACAAATTGACGTGACATAAAGTAATACATATTTGAAGAAAAATTTGAAGTGAAGTCTAAGTGAATAGAAGAAGAAGGAATAAAAAGAAGAAGAAGAAGAAACCAAGAAGTGAAGTGAAACCATGAAGAATATGAAGACCTATATGATGAAGACTAAGCTAAGATGTTACTGATTTTCTTTTTTTTGTAAATAAAAAAATAAAATAAAAGAAAATAGCGTAAGCTTTTAAAAATGGATGACGTCAATGAAGTGGTTAAAATGCAGTATTGTGAAACCTTCATACAGAAATAAAAAACACTAAACAGTTATAAATACTATTACCCATATATTAAGCATATTATAATGGAGCTAGCTGCTATGATGCGTAGTAGCAAATTTAGTTTGAAAAATGCATGCGAACGGCTAACTTTACTTCCGAATATATGTATGCAAATGCATTGACAATTTTGAAATTTGACCTCAACAATCAAACGTTTCACAATAATAATATACGTTATGAGGCAGCCAAATTAATAATTGAATGTATAATGAAATGGAAATTGTTTTGAATTGATTGATTAATTGATTTTGATAAGTACCAGACGTAATAATTTGGTGGACCCTGCGCTAATTGATACAGGATTAATATAATTGCAAAACAAATTGGAAAACATTTTAATCTTCTTAGTATTTTGATAATTTTGTTTGGTAAAAAAAACGCGTGTTTTTGGAATTATAGCAGGTTCTATTCCCGGGTGAGGCTAGTGAATTTCAGAAAATCTTTAATGCAGATTTTTCAAAAAATGTAAATTAAATCTATTATTTTTCTAGAATACAAGAAGCTTAAGTTACGATAATTTTTGACAATCTAACTAACCAGCGAAAGTATCGTCAGAATCGATCAATTCGCTTCGATTTGCTGAATAAAGCACTCACTCACACACACACACACACACACACACACACACACACACACACACACACACACACACACATACAAAGGAGGTCTCAAACCCATGTAACTAAAGTAGATTAAGTTACTGAATATTTACATATATTTACAAAATACAACAGGATTAGTCAAGCTATCTAAGGATCGTTAGAAACGATCTATAGATAGCTCAACTGATACAGGTCACTGTCAGTCGGAAGCGTGCCCAAAACACTGGCGGCATTACCACGCTGGATGGCAATGCTGATCCTTTGAGCCAAAAGTTACTGAAATAAATATATTTCATTTGATTTATTTATTTTTATTTGATTTGAACTACATATTCTACAAATACTTTACTATGAACCACTCGTGATTACGAAATGTTGAACACTATAATAAACATGTAGCTAAGTATATTGATAATAAACATTTTTTAGATCAATATACTTAACTGTTTATTTACACAACTCATTTAGAGCCACCTGGCACCAGCATCCACTAATTAAAATGACAATTCCTTATTAAAATGAGAAAGAATAACTACAAAGCAATTAGAACCACTAAAGTTCTAACCAGGAAAATAGAAATACAACAACAACAACAGGTTCACGACTGTATCCCCAAGGTGCGGTAGACATTCTCTCGAATCTTTTTTTTATGTTACTTATTAATAAGGGATAAGGGCAGGAAGAAGAAGACTTATTCCAGGTCCTTTTGAAGATGTATAAGGGTGGTATTTTGATACATGCCCACATCTTGCAGAAGTTAGTATTCCATACGTGACAGGTTGCAAGCCCATCGCCGCCTATAAGAACACTAACTGGTTTCCTCACGATGTTTTCCATCACCGTTTAGAGCACGTGATAAAGCGCATATAAATTATACGAAAAGGAAAATCCATTGATGCACGGCCAGGAACCCACAACCTTCGGATTGAAAGTTGAGGTACCCATTCGGCCAACACGGCACTTTTAAATAGAAATATTCGCGAAAATATTACAATAATTAAATCCAGTTTTTATATTCAATAATATTCATATCAGAACTGGATTGAATTATTGAAAATTCTGTGCCGGAACTGAGAAACCAAATGTAGGTAAATATAACGGGTTTAATACACAAAGCTTTTCTTATCTCTGCTCTAAACTGTACAGTTTCATAGAACGTGACTCAGATTGCAGTTAGCTCTAAGGTGTGTCCGCGTCCTTCATTTTTCAACTCATAACCATTTTCTACTAAATTTATTTGTAAATTACAAGGAAGTACGATAAGAGATGTAAATTGTTACCGCTTTAGACTGCTCCAGTTACTAAATCTTTACATTATAATGTTGCCTGGTATAAAGAATGTAATGAAATTGAATAAGGTGAAAGCAGCAGCGTGGTAGCAAGTGGAATTCAGTCTCTGTCTACCTTAGGGGTAGGCAGGTAAGTTTTACAAACAGACATGATTTTATGTATGTTTGTAAAAGTTTTAACCAATAATAGATGAGTAAAATCAACATGTATTAACTAAAACATACTTAAAGAGAAAACAAAAAATAACTGTTCCTATTTACAAAACCAAAGATAAGATAACACAAAATACCGTCACAAAAACCGGTTGATAATATAATTTCGAGTTCCGTCACAGATTGCAAAACAATACGATTCTTACATAATCGGGATTAACTATCACCGTCATTGAAAGTTCGGTGAATCCCGCCCACGGTATGAACTCGATTCAAAGGCGTTCTAAACATCTAATACTGGTTTAGCCTAAAGAGCATTTACACGATGCGATTTTAGCTCGTTTTGCTAAAAAAAAACTCAGGCCTTTACATCTTTATTAGATGATTTATACAGCGTCAGGAGGCAACCTATGGCTACACTTAATGGGACGCTGCTAAACCGATGCCATTTAGCAGCCGAGCGAGCGTCGCACTTACTAAGACTTTTATTAGCGTCCAATGACCGTTTAAAACTTGCAGTGCGATACTAAATCGTATCGGTTGAAATTCTCCCGTATAAATGCTTCTTCAGTATTCGCTTTTGCTTTCCGTTGTCGGACTAAAGAGTCGACTGTAGATTGCTGACAGATTTTTATACCTCCGTTAAGTGTAGGCATAGGTCCATCCTGACGCTGTATAAATCATCTATTAAAGATGTAAAGGCCTAAGTTTTTTTTATACCTCTTAAAACCGCGGTAAGGGTTTGGCGAAATAAAAATGAAACTCCAATAAGTGAGGATTCGATCACAATTTTAAATGATTTAAATGTCTATCAAAACTTAAAACAAATGACTGATATACTATAACAATACTAACATTATTCTTCTTTTGTCTGAATGTCTTTAGTATTTATTGTAAGTAGGTATAGCCCATTTCATGAAATATAACCTCCACCTTTTTTTGAAGTCGGTTATAAAAGGGCCGTGTTCCCGTTCTTATTTTCATTTGTTTGATGAATATTCGGATGTTTCTTACTACGATTTCTGACTTCAAGGGCCAATATTTCGGTTTGGAATGTTTGGTCCTAGGATCGTGTTTTAACGTTGATCTTATCGACTGAATACAATGTGAGCTACATTAGTAGTAGTAAGAAGCATCCGAATATTCATGAAACGAACGAAAAAACTAACGCGAATAACCCCCCTGGACATTTTTGATTATCTTACATGATTTACAGTAAGAGCTAGTAAGGAAATATTTCATGAACCATAATACTCTCTGATAGTAAATAAACCAGCTCATAAAATGAAGTAGAACTTGATAGTGTGGATCGATCTTTACTCGCAGTAAAACCGGATTATACCGGCTTTCAAAAAGCCGCTTACCTTCATACTCGTAGGCTCCTGCCGGGCACAAATATTCCGCTTTTCTTTTTGCACGTGTGAATCAAGGTCGAAAAGTGCATTCTCGCATTTGATCATCCAACTTTTTTATACTCTGATGACTTGCTTGATGACTATAGGGTGGACGGGGGAAAAAACGCAAACTTATCGTTGCGAGACAATGCACCTACAAATATTTGTTCCGAATCTGTGTATAATGTACCATGGTATGTATTTTCTGAGATGCACAAATCTATACTAATATTCCATTCCATACTATACTATATATACTATATACTATATACTATATACTATACTATACTATATACTATACTATACTATACTATACTATATACTATATCCATACTAATATTATAAATGTGAAAGTAACTCTGTCTGTCTGTCTGTTTGTTACGCTTTCACGCCCAAACCGCTGAACAGATTAAGCTGAAATTTGGCATAGTTAAAGGTTGTATCCCAGGGAAAGACATAGGCTACCTTTTATCCCGAAAAAATGAAAAAAATCCCGAGGAATCGCGGATCACACCGCGAGAGCGCAGCTATAAATCCATACTAATATTATACATGTGAAAGTAACTCTGTCTGTAAATAAAAAGTTTTCAAACAAAACTATTTGATTTAGCAAGTCGGTATCAACTTTTTTAGTTTTCCGACCAAGCATCGTCTGCCCACGAGTATATTACTGTAAGCTCTGTATAGCTTCCGTAATATAGTAGTAACATTTCACGGTTCACCGCTAAATGGGCTATGAAAAGACATTTACTGAGTGTGTAGTTTGACAACTTTGTATCTCATGTGTGATTGAATCTTTGTAGACATTGGTTTACCCTGCGGTGTTATCTACGTTCCTTCTAAAGTTATTGCAAGATAAGAACTAGCTTCACAAGAAATGTCATCCGAATCCATTGACGCAGGAGGTTGCGGGTTCGATCCCCGCCGCGGGACAAATATTTGTATGATCTACGGATATTTGTTTTGGATCTGGGTGTTTCTATCTATAATATGTATGTATTTACAAAACAAAAAGTATATAAGTAGTATATCAGTCATGTAGTACCCATAACACAAGCTCTGCTTACTTTGGGGCTAGATGATGCTGTGTGAAAAGTCCAGCATTATTTATTTATTTATTTATTTATTTAGCCGCTAAATATACTATACTAAATATACCACAACTGAAACGGCTAAAGAAAAGCAAATCTTGAATAAGTGTGTAAAAGTTTAGTATTTTTTTTTATTATTAAATGTTGCATGCAAAAGAACCAGTGTGCGGAAAGTTTGTAACCCGCGTTACGCAAGCAACATAATGCAAATGCTTGACTTGTTTTGTTTACAATTACAGCGCCATTGTAGTCGACGAACCTTCTAGCTGTTTCATAATAACCAGTTTGTCGCGTCAGGACCGAAGGTGCTACTCTTTATATAGAAAAGCTTCAAAAACTTTAGACTATACTCCGAGACTTGACGTCAGGTTTACGGGTGCAGGCAGGTGGTAAAGACGATCTACTAAAATGACCAGCCAGCCTGTCTGAAAATCTTTAAAAGATTTGGAAGGTTTATGTTTTATGAAAATGCAGGCGGTTGGCATAATTTAATAAATTTTTTTATAATTGATGCGCACATTAAATGAGATTTTCCCATGAAGGAGAAAAAAATAAAAACTAAAGAAAAAGAGACTCATGAAAATACTTACTACGAGCTTTTTGGCAATATACCCTTTGCCAAAAAGCTAAGTAATTTTCTAAGTAATTTTAATAACAGAAATGCTGTAAGTATTAAATAGTTTACTTAATAAAATATTTTCCGAGTAGTGGGAGATCTAAAAGAAGAGATAATTATAGACAATTGAATATTATTAAAAAGTTTTTAAAGGGACGACATTCATAAAAAAGTGTTGTGATACACCCGCAGTTCTCGAGCTCATAGTTTTTGCTGATGAAGATAGTGTCCTTACGAAACGTGTCTCGCTTTAATTAACTTATCAGAACTTGCGAGTATCATTTTACATCTGACACTTTGTATTAAACGCAGTGAGGCTTACAGCTTGTAAGCATGCTCTAGTTATTAAATAAGCATCTGATATTCAAGGAAATTGCTTACATTGTTGAAAGTAAATCTTTTATTTATAGATATACTAGCTGCGCTCCCGCGGTGTTACCCGCGGTCCCTCGGGTCTTTTCGTTTTTTCGGGATAAAAGGTAGCCTATGTCCTTCCCTGGGTCCTAACCTTTAACTATGCCAAATTTCAGCTTAATCTGTTCAGCGGTTTGGGCGTGAAAGCGTAACAAACAGACAGACTGACAGACAGACAGAGTTACTTTCACATTTATAATATTATAAGTAAGTATGGATATGGATAAACTCGCTAATCTTCTAATTTTAAGCTTTATAATATTAGTATGGATTTATTGTGAAAACCACTTCTTTTAGCTTTTTAACTATTATTTACAAGGCATTGTTGACTTACTGACATATCAATCCAAACAGCCAAACCTAACCTAGTCAGAAAAAAACTATGGAAAATTTACCCCTATCGTGAGATAGGTCACGATAGGGGTAAATTTTCCATAGTGTGTAAATGTCCCACTGCTGGGCAAAGGTCTCCCCCTTTAGCTTCCACTTCTTGCGCTCCAAGGCCATGGTTTGCCAGTGATTTACCCCTACAAAACACTAAAACATTTGTGCCACGTAAGCAAAGCGTCTGTGTCCTCTAGTCACTAATATCACTAATAAAGTTTTATCAGCTATTAAACAATAGTGAGTACATGGTTTAAGTGATCAATTTTGCCCCAGCCTTCTAGAAAGTATTGTTGCGAAAGGACCGCGTAATCTGAGAGTAATTAATGAACATTGTGATTTATTTACAGTGGCATAACGACCATTATGGCTTACATTAGTAAGATGGAATTTTGACTTGGTAGGTTGATGTATTGGCTTTTGTTGTCATGTTTTTACTAGGTGCAAGATAAATTAAATTATTTTTGAAATTATATTAAGGGCTTCTTACGTTACCATGTATAGTTACAAGGTTTGGTGACTGACAGATAATATAAATAAATAAATAATGCTGGACATTTTCACACAGCATCTAGCCCCAAAGTAAGCAGAGCTTTGTGTTATAGGTAATACATGACTGATTACTACTTATATACTTTTTTTTGTACATACATATTATACATAAAAACACCCAGACACCCAGTTTAAATATTTGTATTAATCGAACTCGCAACATTTTTTTTGCCTAAACTAAAATACGCAAGTTCTAGAAACATGGAGTGTATATACCATTAATGATGTGAGGAGCACTAAGAGAGGAATCTTGAAAATTCTACTTTTAAAATTGTTTCATTGAAACATTCATGGTAGTTATAACCAAGACTAATAACATAATGGACGAGTTTGCGTGTAGTCCAGTCATGAACAGGATTTTTCCCATCATTCACCTGACCACAACTGTATATTATGACAAAGTAAGGAATTTTGTGTCCGGTTCTTTCATATAGTCACTTATATAAGTATTATATACACTTATTGTAAGTCTATGACTAATACAATATATCGGCTTTACTAATAAACTTGGTATAAAGTTATTCCTGAGTGTAAACTGTCAAAATGTATGGTTATTCCTATTTTATTCCGAGGAATAACTTTATACCACGTTTATTAGTAAGGCCCTATATGTCTACATCCTCAAAGTTCCTCTATTATTTAAATTTAAATGCATACCAAAATAGGGCAATCAAAATATTTACGAGAAGCATGTTTATAAAAAAGTACGTAAGTGTCGTGGAACACTCGATTGGAACGAAGTTTGTACATTTGATTTGATATTTTTGACATTTTGCGCACCTTGTGTATGCGCACCATTTTGCACATTTTGTGCACGAAAACATGTTTTTTGCTTCTCCTGTAAAGTTGTGTTTTTGCAGTTATCTTTTTATTCCCTGGAGACAGCGATATGTCGTGACGGTAAAATTGATCTTTTTTTTTTCTAGCCTCCATCCTCGATATCGTCCGAAAAGGAACTTCGTTAATTTATTCTTCCATTTAAAACTATCTTCTTCTTGTCTTGTCAGTAGGTATTTAGAACCAGTGTTGTAAAGGATTTACTTTTTCAAAACTCGCACTCAAGGCAGTTTCTAATTATAACAGTCTTCATTCCCCACTCGGAAATTGATATTCAGGCGAGAACTTTTACCATAAACAACCGTGATTAATCCTGAGTACCTAGCGGTTACCTCAGATTATGAAGAGCAACTCTGTGATATTAAACCCGTGGTGTAAAGGTGTACACCCACTAAAGCGTAACAGGCTGACTTGAAAATTTTAAACTTTACGTTTAGTCGCGAAAAAACTAGAATAGAATCATTTAGCTCCTAAGACAACTATGTGATCAAAGAAGTCTTAACTGATTGAATTTGTTTTGACTTTGAAATCAAAATATAATTTTTTAACACTTTATTTGATAACCTTGACAAGAAATTCATTTCATTAAAAAAAACTCCCTGATTAGGTCTAAATGTAATATGTAATTTATATAACTTTTGATGAGGTTCTATTCGACGCAGCAAAACAATCGAAGCCTTTCAATTGTTTTGATTTACTACTTTTCAGATTTAATATCGAAAGGAATGAATGAAACGAGTAACAGCAACCATAACGTACCCATAAAATAATGATTAATGTTGGCATTTTCTATCGGGTTTTAAACTTTAATTACTTGGTATAAAATAAACTAAGTAGTTAAATTACTAAACTAATAGCTATTTCAGAGGATAGAAGTTTAAGTGGCATTGCAGTTCGTAACACTAAAGTGGGCGGCAAGCGTTACAGAATAAGTTGTGGTTCGTTCGTTGCTTCGAAATCGAAAGTGGGCAGCTAATAAGGAAACCGATTAAACGGGAGCTGTGGTTGATGGTCAGAGAAGGGCTTTATTTTGCCGCAGAGCAGCTTTACTGATAGTCTGGGCGGCACCTTAACGTACTTTGAATGAGCTAGTCAACTCTATTGACGAAGTTTTTAGGGTTGTAGGCATTCCTCATAGCTTATGGCTTGTTAGAAGTGGGATGACAAAAACTCCGCGTAATTATGATGAACTTTGATGAATAATAAAACGCATTCTTCTTCTTCTTATTTAAGCATTTACTCTTTGTCGGCACAACTGATGAATCCCTCTCCATGTATCTCTTTCCAGGGCTGCTTCCTTGATCTCTTTATACGACATGACAGCTACCTTCTCCTTTATTTGGCTCATGTAGCTTATCCTCGGTCTTCCTCTTCTTGTTCTTAATGAAACTGTCATGTCGTATAAGATGGCCGATCATCTTTCCCCTTCTGTTCTCGACAACTTGATAAGTATTGAAATTATTATAAGTACATTTTATAACATAAAAAGATCTGAGAGAATGTCTACCGCACTTGGGGATACAGTCGTGAACCTGTTTACGTTTCTACATTTTATAAATATGACTAAATTCGAGCCCGCAGCCTTCATATTGAAAGCTGAGAGGGGTACAATCTCACATTGCTTTATCGCTGTACGTTACATATTTTAATAAGTTAGCTACAGCGTTAATATCCCATATACGACACATTTAGCCGCACAGATATAGAGATAATCTTAAAGTTTCATTACAACTCGCATTATAAGCCAGAGATGACGTAACAACTCCGAGAATTGTAGAAAGTTTACATGCGAAGCACAATGTAACAAAAATAAAACCATATCCCTATAAGGGCCACTATCTGTACTAGTCCTTTAAAGTCGCTAAGCTGCCTTTGAAACGTGGGTACCGGAGTTCCTGCTTTTCTCATCAATTATATAAATCGTTGGGATAACTGCCTGACTGACAATCGCGTACATACCTAAAGTATTATACTTTGAAAACGTGTTTTTAAGTTGGGGTCGCGGATTAGCAAACGTAGGATGATTTCAAGCGAGGTGGAATGACGATCTAAGCAAGGTGGATTAGAAAATCTGAGGAACGTGCTTAGCAGCACTAGCAGAAGCTATATCAAGCAGTAGTCTGTTTTAAGCAAATGACAATGGCTTTACTTTGAAAACCAATATTCAACATTCACGATCTGTTTTAAAAGAGAGTTTATTTTTTCACATGATGGATATCAAAGTTTGTACTTTGATGGCATAAAATTTTCACAACAAAATCGACATAATTTGAAGATTCAGAAGTTTATTTAAGTTGTATGGCAAAGCTTTAAAATACAAAAGAAAGAATGGAGTTCATGGATATTAACTTAATATTTAAAAGTTAGCTAATAAATATCATAGCAAATATTATTTAATTAAGTATAGCCTTGAACAGAGTCACAGGCTATCTTCTACAATAATGCTTATCCCAGGACAAAATTGCAGTGCGCGTTCCCATAGACTTTTCAATGAATTTCTTTCAATCTCTGTTCCGCGTATGGTCAACGATGAGAGCTGCGAAGATAATGTGTTCAAATTGCTCTACGTTCTGAGAGAAAAAAATTACTTCAGACGCTTCATAGACGTTAGATGCTAGTACCTACAACTAATCATATTTTATAAGTTATCTTTAGTTCTCAATAAGTGAAATGTTAAATTTCATTGAGATAATAAATGTCTTTAACCAGAGATGTGATTCACAAGTATTGATTATGTGCGTTCAAGTTGCTTTATCAATTCAACTGATTTTCTGACCGTTTAAAAAAATACTGCTTGATTGTTGCTTACAGAGTTGGTAATGTATAGGAGTTATTACTAGCGCATTAGGTACAGTCCATACATCCACTGTGCAAACTTTATACTAACTTATTTTAAACAAGCTGAGTAATGTTTATTTAATCGTTGTAAAATCAACGCACTTAAAATCCTTTCACCACACTGGTTCAAAAGAACTAGTGACAAAATAAGAAGAACCTTCGAGATTTATTCAGCATTAATTTTCCAACTGGTATACCTTTTCCATCATTCATTCATTTATCTCTCACTCTTGGCTGCACTTGATAGATTGATATTCTATAAGTGCTAGACTATGCGTTATCCAATCACTCATGCGTACAATGGTATCATTAATTCGTTGACTTTGCTCGTTAACTTCCCGTTATGTGGCCAGTTATTCGATATAGATCCCAGCATAGCATTAACAGGTTCTTTTGTTTCTTGTTTTTTTTTAGGAAGCTTTTCCTTTGATGAAGTATTCGTACCAATAACCCTCAAATTGAAATTGTTTGTCGAATGTTTGGAAAGGAAGATAAAAGTAATTTTCGACATTTGGTAATTTAGGTACTATCCAGATTGATATTTTAATTTAAGGAATTAACGTTTAGGAACGAAGTTCCTTTTTCGGACAGTATCGAAGAAAAAAAATACTGAGTCTGGAAAAAAAATCTTGTTCCATTTTACCGTCACGACACATGTATATGTCAAATCGTCACAGTGCGAAATGCGCAACCGCAACACAGTCCATAGACTGTTACATTGTTAATACGGAAGAGCGTTTCTAGGATACCTAATTGACAATTAATTTATTATATTCCCAGTATAGAAAAGTACTCAGTGCTTCGTTCCAACCGAGTGTTCCACGACACTCACGTACTTTTTTTTAATATCACGACTTTTTTTACTTTTGACTAGCGATAAAATTAATCTCAAGTTAAGTCTTTAAGTGTATGAAAGATGATTGCAACATATTTCCAAAAATTTCCAAATATTTTTTGAAATATGCGTCAAATACTATTTGAAAGTTTCAACATCGCCACTTTCATGCTATTTAAACCTATTACATGAGCCAGGAAACTGCATTTTTGATGACTGACCTTTCTATGGTCATGCTGCACTAGTTAGTAGAAAGCGGACCGTGGGCGACAGGAAGGGACCTTTACACTCGCCTCTAGCCATATCTCAACCATATCAAAGTAGTGGAGCTTGCAATAGTATTCTAGGTATGAAAACAGTTCAGTGAAGCTGTAGGGATCACACTCCATCTACATTTTGAAACAGGTACAGTCAGCAACCAAGCCAAAATACTTAGTGACAAAAACTAGATTAAAAAATATATTTATGTCAGGACTAGAGTCAGGGTGACAACAAATCAACTGACACCCATTCATTAAAACCGGGAAAGTGAGATTTCAAACGATATGGCACAGAATAAAATTAAATAATAGTAAGGTTAAGGTGAAATATAATATTATGTAGATACCAAATCATGCATATACAATAACAATCTTAACAGAAGCAGGTGTGTAAGTTTTCCTTTGTACAGGCCACGATTATCTATGCATACCGTTTTCGCTTACATTATCATGTAAAAACATCACTGCTGGCTCTCATACATAAGGGTCAGTTCACATCTGACGGAAGATGCGTCGCGTATTATCGGTCGTGTAACGCCAGAACAAACAATAATATGAGAAAACTGATAACGTAGACCGCTGAATACGCTCGACGCATCTTCCGTCAGATGTGAATCGACCCTTAAGGTTACAGTTATGATCTCAGCACTCACTTACATGATATGTCTTAGTTTCAACCAACGATAATAAAAATGTTGTATTAAAAATAAAATAGTACCCGAGAGATGGGAAGACGAAATAAGGCTGCCAGCCGGACCTTGCAGTAGAAGAGCAGCACTAGATAGAGGACACTGGAAGGAGCTAGAGGAGGCCCTTGCCAATAGGCACACCGAAATACGTGATCTTATTTAGAAATATTAAAACTTAGGTTTTACTCTAGAAAAAAATGTAAGACTATTTAAAACATACATATTAATAAATTATGCAAAGTTCTAAGATTCGTAAATTGTATAGCTCAGAAACCTCATCCATGGTGTAACAAGCATAAGAACTTGGTCACTAGCTCATAAGAACTCGGTCACTACACTAGCTCATAAGAACTTAGTCACTACACTAGCTCATAAAAACAAACTTATGCATATGATTGGCTCAAACTACTAAAGTGTTACAAGGAATTACAACTAATGGAATGAGTGTACATGCTACTGCAATTACGTACCGTGATGCAATTCAAAGCTTACATAGGCTTTAAGGCTTGGCTTAGCATGGGTTTATTTTATATTGATTCAATATCGTTTTTGGAACGAAGTTCCTTTTCGGACAGTATCGAAAAAAAAGACAGGCTGGAAAAAATTTTTTGTTCCATTTTACCGTCACGACACATGTAGGTCAAATCGTCACAGTGCGAAATGAGCAGCCGCGACATAGTCCATAGATTGTTACATTGTTAGTACGGAAGAGCCTTTCTAGGATACCTCATTGACAATGAATGTATTATATTCACAGTATAGAAAAGTATTCTTTGCTTCGTTCCAACTGAGTGTTCCACGACACTCGCGTACATTTTTTTTAAACTAGTAGGCTTACAGCTTTTTGCTGTAAAATTAGTTATGACTTAGAAGGATCGAAGCAAACGATATATTTTATTATATTTGTGCCAATATCTCATCCAAGCCGAAAAATAATAACTTATAGGTGCACAATGCGACACGAATTCCCCATATATGAACATAGCTCATTCCGTGTTTATGGCCATAAAAACAATCGCTCAAATTCGACCCGGTAACACATCGCTACCATATTCACCGGTAACCGATAATCGTAGGCGTGATCATCGGTCACGTATTCACCAGAGTTATGAACCAGAAACAAAATGAATCTAGATTGGCGAACTTGGTTCACTGTGTCACATGTTTGGTACATTGTGACACGTGTATAATGAGTAAACATAACGTATATAGGTTCACGACTTTATGCCCAAGGTACGGTAGACATATCTTTTATATATAGCGATGATATCATGTAGAATTATTTGTTTCACGCGTTTTAGTGCGTTTTAGTGATAACTTATTGATAAGCAAAGTTTCTTCAGATATATTAAGCTCCATAAATAATAGTTAGACGTAACGTTGATAGCATTAATATGTCTCTACATTCGGATTGATGATATCTTTGAGATTTATTTCATTATTGTTACAACTCTTACGTTTTCCTCGCCTTGGAGAATTGCGGTTGCCATAATTGTACGAATTTTGCATCAACGTAATTTGCCTTGCGGCGCAAATTCAAATCGGGTATTGTGTTGTCGATATGAAATTTACTTCAAACACAATAGCGATTTTAGATTTCCCTTCACAAGGCTATGCGTGTACCCTGGTTTCTCTATGTGTAGTGTAATTTGATTAAATTGTAACATTATTAATTGGTTTCTCGGATTTTATGTATTTTTGTAGTAATCGTTAAAATATGACACTGATCCTCTACGTTTTTCATACCTTGATATTATAAATATAGAGCCTGATCTACTATTTTCTCAAGCAAAAATGCTTTTGTAAGTTTTGAATAGAATTACCTAACAAAAAACATTTTAGACTTTGACACTAGCTGCTTGAGAAGGTTATACTTGTTTGTAATAGGGAGATAAAAAATACTCTAACAAAAAATTCACTTACATGTTCTACTTAGGTAAGTACTTATATTATTTTAAAACATAATAGACCATTTGTTTATTTTTGTAGTCAGTAGGCGTCGCAAGAATATTGCAATAATACAAACAATTTACGTGCGTGTCATTTTTTGTGTAGGCTTGTGATGCAAGAGCCCAAATAAAGCATGGTAAGCATTGTAATGAAATCTGTTCCTTTTTTGTCCGGCGCTTAAACGTCCATTGGAAAGCGATACTGTAACCACAGGTGGGCTGGTAATACCCCAAATATATGAAAAATGAATTCATTTATGTCGTAAAAAATAATTCATCTCCTCGATGTTGTAATGGCTTTCATTGTGTGAGCATTGTTCGAAAGTCTCAGTTTTGTTTGGAGTACGCACTACACGTGTTGCCATATATAACGCTGAATAATTTATTTTTTCTAGTTATAATATTCAACTATGCCAAATTTCAGCTTAATCTGTACAGCGGTTTGGGCGTAAAAGCGTAACAAACAGACAGACAGAGTTACTTTCACATTTATAATATTAGTATGGAAGCATTTAGTTATAGTATATAAGCATTTAGTTGATGTTGACTAGAAAAAATCTAACTGTTTTCTTTCAAAATCAATCTTGGGATTTACCTACTGAACAAGTTTGAAGGAAGCAAGTCCTTAGATAAGGTAAAAATGAGTTCGAATGATCCGAGAATGTAATCAAAACGCAGGAATGTCACAATAAGGTCCAATAAAATAAGGCAGTGTCCCGAAGCACTTAAATGTACATTTTATTGCTGAAATCGTAAAGTCTATTTCGGTGTGAAATAAGGGTTTCCGTTGTCATGGAAGGAATAATACGTCCTTTGTGAATCTGTTTCACTGCCTCTTTGATTGAATCTGGAATTCATATTGTATACTAACATAATTTTTGGGTGTGTTGTACTTATTCGTCAGTCACAAACACGAATAAAAAGATTACTAAAGATTTCGTTAAGATAAAAAAAATACAATATATTAATGTTGATAAAATATAATGAAATGCAAATGGGATAAACTCATTCAAGGACACCTACTCAGAGTAGTACTAGATCTTTTAATCTGTAGCAATAAAAAAGGCAAAACAATCATGATATAACGCTATTTAAACAGATATTGGACCTTAAGACCGGGAGTTAGAGCCCATTTTCTATCGACTATAAAACAGAGAGAGATCTGGATGGGGTGCCGTTTACTATCAAAGTGTAATGTGGCCATAAAGAGCTATGAGGAACCCCCGCCGAGAAGACCCTGGTTTATGCCACAGAATATCAAATAACACTACGTATGGGATATTGACACTCATCCTACCCTATTAAACGAGACTTTGAGTTCTGTAAAGCGTTTTTGTACGAGCAGCTCGTTATACAATTCACTTAGATGCGCGAGTACAAAAATGACACTGTGTATTGTCTAGTGTGTGTGTTTAAACTTAGGTCTTAATTTACAAGAATATTAGATGTTTATTATACAGCGTCAGGAAGCGACCTATGCCTACACTCAACGGGACACTGTAGTGCCTAAAATATTGAGTTTAAATACGCTGTATCGATGTAAATGGGAAATAATACCGGAGCGTTTGTATGGAGCTCTATCAAGTGTCCGAGGTGTGTGTTACGACGCCAATTGCGTGACCACACGTACAGGTTGCATTTAAACAAACGACTTATTTAAGGTACTTTTGTAAGTACTTTCACTGGGTAATCAACCGTGTCCTAAACTGTTTTTATGATCAAGTGG
Organism: Epirrhoe tristata; assembly: GCA_951394285.1. Classification (NCBI taxonomy): domain Eukaryota; kingdom Metazoa; phylum Arthropoda; class Insecta; order Lepidoptera; family Geometridae; genus Epirrhoe; species Epirrhoe tristata. The sequence continues at coordinate 7,771,383 of OX596145.1, forward strand.
TTGAATGGTTTGAATTTAAAAAAAACCGACTAATTGGAGCAAATATATATATTTTTTTATGAAACCTGTAAGTATTTGTTAGAGTGTGAACGCAACCTCTTGTGTTTATCATTAATAAATAAATAAATAAATAAATAATGCTGGACTTTTCACACAGCATCATCTAGTCCCAAAGTAAGCAGAGCTTGTGTTATGGGTACTAGATGACTGATAAACTACTTATATACATTTTTTGTTTGTAAATACATACATATTATACATAGAATAAATTGTCTGTGGCAAACTGACATTAGGCTGTCAAGGGAACTTTTCCCGCCTCTTGCTCCTTATCCTGTCAAAAGTGTAATACGCAATAAAACTTTCTCATTTTCTAAAACTCTTTATTATTTAGTAATCAGCAATCCACATAGTATATAATTGCACCACAATAATCCTTCAGTATTCTATTATTCAACTTAACTTCTGCAGAATATGGGTATGTGTTTTTATCTTTTATTTGAAGTGGGAATCTTGTTTCATATCATTAATTTTGTAATTTGGGTATCTAAGCTTAGTAACTCGCTTCATTTATAGTTTTGTCGTGAGTCTATCTAGAATATAAAAGCACTTAGGTCACTAGTTTTGTACTTTTTGTGCCGTTAGTCCATTAGGATCAAGATGTAGAAAGAATGCGGCGGGTAATTGTAAAACTATGCAAATTCATAGATTAAAACAAGTTAACGCCTAAGTATTGGTTCAGGAGATAGCGGTAACCGACTATTGCTTGTAAGAAAACAAGAAAGCCTGCGTACGCCTGACGGTTTTTTTCATAAACAAGTTGAATATATTTGAGTAAAATAAAATAAATATGTAAAATTAGCCACCACAAACGATACTAAGTGGATATTATGATAGATTTCAAAGGACCGCTTAATTGTTGAATTATGCTATTCGAGACCACAGTTTACACCTTGGACCTTGGTTTAGTGTTATACAAATCAATTCAATAATAACGTGTCGATTCGTCAATAATAAATATTTAAAGTTAAAAAACGTGTTCTATAACATTCTAAGAAAACTTTATACTTAATAAAAAAACGCTATCACAAAGAGCATTGATTAACAAAGTAATGAATTATGACCGTTAAAATGCGGTTTTTGTTTTTTGGAAATCATTTTCTAAACCTGATAACAGCAAGTTAATTAAACGTTTGTTTTAACGTAAGATATTGATTGGATACCGTAATTTCACGGTTTGCAAACTGCTACAGTCCAACAAGACTCAGAAGATGCGTCATCATTACTTTATTAACAAGACAAGAAAAATAATATTCTTTGAAAATAAATAAATAATGCTAAACATTTTTCACACAGCATCATCTAGCCCCAAACTAAGCAAAGCTTGTACTATGGGAACCAGATAACTGATATAGGTACTACTTATATACTTTTTGTTTGTAAATACATACATAATATACATAGAAACACCCAGACCCGAGATAAATATTAGCACATCATACAAACATTTATCCCGCGGCGGGGATCGAGCCCGCAACCTTCTGCATCCCACTGCGCCACAGATGTCGTCAAATAAATAAATTATTGGTTAAAATGGCAAGAAGCGTGTCAAATAATCAACAATAAAAACCTACGAAGAGTTCAATGGTTATAGTGAAACTTTACGCATATACTTATTTAAGAATTACGAGTATAAATGCAATCCTGAAAATTGCACCCATGAGTGATTTCGCTCTGCCTTCTTCATATTTAAGGATTTACTCCTTGTCGGCACAACTGATGAATCCCTCTCCATGTATCTCTTTCCAGGGCTGCTTCCTTGACCTCTTTATACGACATGACAGCTGCCTTCTCCTTTACTTGGCTCATGTAGCTTATCCTCGGTCTTCCTCTTCCTCCTTCCACTTTCCCTTCTATAATGTTCTTAATGAAACTGTCCTGTCATATAAGATAGCTGGATCGCTCTGCCAACTGAGCTAAATGTACATTTGACGCCATGTTGAATTTCTTTTGGAAACTTATAAGCTTTTTTCGAAATTATACAAAATCTTGGAAACCTCACAGCTGTGTGCTACTATATTATATCCAAATAAAGGGCAGTTAACTTCCTACAGAGATTCAGGAGATAAAAGAACATTGCGTTGATTTCACGATAATTAAATTGCCGAAAGCTTAGTTGGTTTAACAAAACAGTTATTTGTGTACCTTAGATCAGTATCCGCGTTCGACATTCTGGGGCTTATTACAAGAAAATGAGCCGAGTTTAGACCAAGTCTAACTAAAAAACTGTCTCTAGAAAAACGATATTTAAATACTCGTACATACAATACTCGTACGCTTTTTTGTGGTAACAGTTTTGTTTTGACATGTGTCAACATGGGGGTTCAACCAAGGTTTTACGTTTTTTATAATAAGCAGCTCTATGTATAGCCCACAGACCAGAAGAAAAATCCGTGGTATAGCCTTATTCTAGACTAGTGGACCCTTATACATATTTTTTGGTTTTCAGGAACGTTTTTCGGAATAAAAAGTAGCCTATATGCTATTCTGGAGTTATACCTTTCACCTTACCAAATTTCATTGTAAACTGTTTCTTCGTTTGAGCCCGATCCTTACACAGAAATACAAACATCTGAACATCCAAAGAAACTCACGAATTTTCAGTTTTATTATATGAGTGGGATTAGAAATCCTTCTAGACTTTGCTCTAGTTTTGATAGCCTAGGCTTTCACTTGCGTAAATCTTCGCTGTGCTTTTTAAAATTTAAATAAATAATGCTGGACATTTCACACAGCGTCCAAACAAAGATAGAATACTTATATACTTTTTTTGTAAATACATATATAATATAGATACCTATATAGAAACACCCAGACCCGAGATAAATATTTGCAGATCATACAAACATTAACCCCACGGCGGGAATTGAACCCGACCTTCTGCGTCAAAGTGGGCTTCCTCCCACTGCACCAAAGAGGTAGTAGTACTTATTTTCTGAATATCTGAAATCTGTAGGTACCCAGACAAAATGGTACATAAGTAACATTTCATGTTGATTGCAAAACGCAAAAAACAAACAAACTTACATTCGTATGTTCATCTTCTCTTTCAAATGGTGAAATATTTTTTCTGATAGGTGTATGTACATATGTGACATACCTTTATTTTACTAGTAGATTTGAAACCAAATCAAAAGATACGTAACCGTGATTGATGGTAAACAAACCTGAATTGTACGACATGAATGATACCGTAACCTGCAAGTAAAAACAAACTCTATTGTTTAAGGATTACGGTACATTAACGATCATCAATCAGGCTAAAGAATGATATGTTTAAAGCGGTTCGGTTACCCTACTCAAGCGCTTACCACCAAATTGGAAGTTATTTATAACTTTTATTTATAAAGATTTAGTTCGTCGATTGAGATAAAGCCTCGTTTTTATATGCCAAGGTCATGTGTTAGAATCCCGAACGTGTATAAATGGATTTGATATTTCGGAGAATTTGAGTTCCAGAATACCTGTTAGGCAAGCTGTCCTGTTTAAATTCGGAGCATCCAGAAATTAACATCGTATTAGTAAAAAAAAAGATGAATATACCATTTTAAGTATATATAACTATATTATTAAAAGCAATAATATAATATAATATAATAGCAAAATAATAATATATTTTACTTAAGTATATTAGATAGATAGATAATTCTTTATTGCATACCACACGTAAAAGACACAAGAAAAAAAAAAAAAAAAAAGACACAACTTATATTATTTTGATGCGAAAACTTTTGGGCCTACCTCCCAGCATTTCATTTTCTTTATTTAGGTGCTAGCTTTTTAAAATGTTAACATATTTATTGTTAAATTTTTAACATGTTTTTGTTAAATAATTTACGTTCATTTGTTAAAATTATCATCAATTGAATATAAGCACCATTAAACTTACAAACTTATAATTAATACCTCTTTAGAATATTGTTGCAGGTGTCATACATCAATTATAATTGCTGATCGAAGTTGTTATAGATTGAATCTTAGAAATCTTAGAATAAAATTTCTTAGATTCTGATAGATTATTTATTATTTGACGATCTCTGTGGCGCAGTGGGCGAAGGCCCGCCTGTAATGCCAAAGGTTGTTTGTGGGTTCGATCCCCGCGGCGGGACCAATGTTTGTATGATCTACAAATATATTTTGTCTCGGGTCTGGGTGTTTCTATGTATAGAGTATGTACCTATGTATACAAACAAAAAAGTATATAAGTAGTATTATCAGTCTTTTAGTACCCATAATACAAGCTCTGCTTACTTTGGGGTGGGTGCTGTGTGAAAAGTCCAGCAATATTTATTTTATTTATTCTTAATAATATCAAAATATAACAGATCCATTAAATTGTAAGGTGATAAAAAAAGCAGAGCCGTCTTTCTTAGCGACCTATGGTCAATGAGACGATGACGGTGCTTTTGAATCAGCTTCGTCATCATACCCCATCAGCATCATAGCTTTCCTTAAATCACCTTTAAAAGCTTTTACTTCAATCATAAGATCAATGACCTTAAGTTTTACGAAACAGAATAGATCAACATCTAATAAGTTTATGTTATTTGATAGATTACTACGAAATAACCTATTGGCTACTGCAGGATTACAGCATTGAGGAAATTAATAACACCCACGCGTATGGACGCATTTATGTAGAATCCAGATTTATGTTTATTTATCGATCACCGTAGGCCTATCTTGCTATCTAACAAGTTTTTTTTGAGGATTAATACAGCGCCAGTAGGCAACCTATGCCTACACTCAAAGGGACGCTGGTAGTGTCTGTTACATTTTGACGTGACTACGTCTTATAATTCGATAGAGCCGGCTGCACGCACGAAAAAACATGACGTCATGCGGCGTTACCGTCATGCGGCGTTACGTTCATGCGGCGTTACCTCGCTCTGAGAGGCTTGAAGTGCAAGCGAGAGCGCGGAAAGAGCGACAAAGAAGCACAATCGGCCTTTGCGTTCGGCAGCGTTCGACATCCGTCTCTCTCCTACTTGAGTGAGCGATGCGTAGACGTCACGTTCAACTATCGTCAGTAAATCGACTTTACAGACAACCAATTTTTTTTTATCGACTTACCTGCTTTGTGAAAGAAATGCCTTTGCCCTGCAGTGGGACATCACGAGCTCATAATAATAATACTAATATCCTGCTTTGAAATTACTAAGTTTTTGATTGATAACCAGCATAGGTACTCTCCCTTCCCTCGGTAACACTGAAAAGCGCCTGATCCCTGGCTCTAGGCAAATAGATAAGTAGTTGCCTATTCAACAAACATATTACACATGTGTTAATTTTTTTTTAATTGATTTATTTTCTTGTGTACTTTGTATTTTGTTTGTTGAATAAAATGTATTTTCTTATTTCTTTCTTTCTAGGTATTGCTCGCTGGAGCTGAGTGGGGAAGTGTCCAAGACAATATGACCTCAAGGCAGCCCCATGGTCGGACGTCGCTGTGAGGGAGGTAGGAACAGTTGATCTAGCTGTTACAATACCAACCAGGTTCACGTAGAGAGACCATTACCCAACAGTGGGTGTTACCAGCTGAATAAAAGATAATCTTTCTATGTAAATTCAGTCTAAGTGAGTCATAAATACCCACCTAGGTGGTAACAATTTTAGGTTTAACAGTTCGAAAATTATTTTACTGCCTCGAATTTTCATAGTGATAATGCTGTTCCATATGTTATACTGCAGACCTCGTATAAATGTATTATTAATAAGTATTATACGATGTCGAGTTTTAAAGAGAAACATTCTTAAAGCTTCTATATGTTAGTGAATATAAATATTACAATTATGAATAAAAAATTAAATTATTATTTTCATTATGAAAAGATTAGATAAAAAAAATAGTTTTAGATAGAACGTAAGACACTGAATTGAAGCTACGTCTTATGCGAAAAAAAATATATTTTAATAAAAAACGATATTTACTTACTTAGTCAATAAAACAAAATTAAATACCTAATTATATTACATAAGTACTTCACCTTATTTCTTAGTTATTACACAAATCATATATGGATGCAAATTGACAACTAGATAACTTTTAAAATGAAAATTACCCCTCATAAATCAAAAGTAATTTATCATAGTGACAACTGATTAATTTTAAATGATTATTTAATTTATTTTGAATTATTGTTATTTATAAACGAGATAAATAAATTACACTCATCACTACATGATCGAAGTATACTCGTAATGAAATAAGAGAGTTCTTCAATCGAGCAAACTTTAAATGTTTTGATTTTCGGCTGGATATCGTCAGTATCGTCGTATGACCGAATACAGGGTGACAGTTCCTACGACAGTCTTTCATATTCCCGTGTAAAATACTTCGCCTATTGAATTATAGACGAAACTTTGGTTAAGAAAACAAGATTTTCGTGATTAATTCCCTTTGTTAGATTACTTAATTAGTTTATCTCATAATAAACTAAAACATAAAGTGAAATTCTACGATTATCATTACGATAACCGTCTGATAATAATCTCAGGATTATCTCATTACCAGACATGAGTTGATATGTAAGTACCTACAGAAAGTAGCTAGAGAAGTAATGGGCAATGTATTAAAAATATCATTAATGGGTAATTTGGCCTTCACGTGTCAATGTCGAACCATGAATATTTAATTACATTTGATTGCATATGACATGATTTTAGTATAAAATAGTAATAAAATGAAACTAAAAGTAATTAAAACAAATTGGATTCCTAATAATGTCTCTGTGTTTTTATTGATTTAAAAACACATAGCAAATAAAATAAAATACTGTGTCCAATAGACTACTTTACACTATGTCAAAGAATAAATTTTAGCGCAGAAAAATTGAATTTTAAATTTTGACGTGTTAAACTTCACTTAGGTATTTCCTTGAGAAATGAAAAGTCTTATCAAAATTTTCGATTTCGACGGGATTCGAACCCGCGACGATCAGACACGATCCTCCTAAATCGGAGTGCCTAACCGCTTGGCCACGGAATCTAAAATTTTGATAAGACTTTTCATTTCTCAGAAGCTCCATCAGTAAAATTGGCTAAACTCATTTCTCCTATTACAAACTTTACTTACCACCAATAAACAAACGTTGACTAAGGAAGTCAGATAATTAGCAGGAGTTCCCCTGTAGGCCTTACGGCTATAAAATATTCTCGTAACATTTTCTAACATAAGAACTAAAACACCAAGTTACAAGCTTTAGTTTTGCGTGTAGCAAAAGTTTTTAATTATGTTGACCTAAATACCTCACACCACTAACCCACATTAACGTAATAAACTTTGTGATTTAGATGCTAAGAGTTTCTTTGTTTGAACAAAACGACTAAACAAAGTAAAAATAATTATCATTTTCAACCGACTTCAAAAAAGGAGTTCGTCTGTATGTTTTTTTTTTTTGTATCTTGTTACACGATTGTTCCGCCATTTGTTGACCGATTTGCAAAATTCTTTTTTTGTTTGAAAGGGTATACTCCAGAGGTGGTCCCATATAAATTTTAATTCTGAGGGATTGATAGTTTCCCCTTAAAACTCTAAACACCTTCCCTCCTAGCCATGTCACAAATAGAAATCGAATCGACAGCTTGACGCCCTGAGTCACACCGCGTTTCGAGTCAAACATTGAAGTTGGTTTTCTTTTTAGTATTAAAACGTTATTATGTAAATTATCGTTGGTAAAACTATAGATTCACTTTCTATTAACGATTTTGCTGTAGTTTTCTCTCACAGCTTTAAGAAAAAAAACGCGTTAACAGCTTTACACATTACTCTTGGGTCAACTCAGCTTATGGGCCAAAATGTCCACCACGAAATTTATTTATATTTTGTTATAGTCAACTCAGCCCGCGGGTCAAATAAACCACTTTGAAAAATTAATCAAAAGTTAATTCTATTTTTCAGAAGCTTGTCTTCAAGGATGCTCAAGAATCTAAACATCTGAAGTGAATTCAGCGCCAAGACATACGTTTTATTCCTACGTTTCTAGTTAGCTTCTTTTTCAATGAAAGGCTAGGTCTTGCCAACAATTAGTCGAACCCATCAGTGAAGGCGATCCGTCTTGGCCGCGATAGCTTCGTTACCATAGCAACGAAGGACCACACACGACTGGCCGGTTGGCACAAATGCAAATGAAGCCCTTCGGTTATTCACTCCGCTGTGAATATTTTACGCGCTGTTGTTCAAATTAATTGAATTCGCATCGAGATTTGACGATGCTCGTTACGAATATCTGATGAAATAAAATAAATGTAACATTTTATTTGCTCTAGAGTAGATTCACTATTCAAAAAGAGAGGAGGAATTATTGGAAATCTTATGATATGACAGTTTTGAAGAAAAAAAGTTTGAAGGAAGATGAAGGGGAAAACCAAGAATTCATTAATTGCATGACATGTAATGTATACATTTTACTGTTTTTTTTTTTGTATTTTTCCTTTACTCTTAATCATGCTTGTTGCTTCACAATTTAGAAGAAACCGAGAAGCATCAGATTTCTATTGTGCTAAAACGTCAGGTTATCCATAATATCATGTTCTGCTTGTTCAAGGAAGGTAAGCAGCCATTAATCTTTGTCTTCCTTGTTTTGCATCTCAGCATGTCAAAATCCTCGGATACTTGACACCGCTCGCCCTAGCTTACTAGACCCTAGTTTCTTTATAATATGGCCACTAGCATATCGCGTTCGTAAAACCACAGCAAATAGAGTAAAAATATATTTAAAGATAAAGATAAAGATAAAAATAGTTTATTTTGTGCCACACAGAAAAAAAAACAATAAAATACACAGAATGAAGTAATAACATAAATGACAACAAAATTGGCCGCCACTCAGCATATTGTTATAGTAGTTTATGTAACTAAGCTACTATAACGCTGGTCTTCCGTGACGCCAGTGTGCAGTTTGCGCACAAAGCAGCAACCGTGATACACAGCGACACTATAAAATGTGACAGATATTTAAAGTGCATGTAAGGTTCGGCAGTAGTACGACTAATCTTCAAGACCACTGAACTCTTTCAAATAAAATACAATATAAGATTCGGTCACAGTCGCTACAACTACGAGTAATATAATACGACCGAACTTTTTGATGCATTGAACTAAGTAAGTTTGTCAACTGATCCTCTATCGTTGAAAAATACGCCGCTTCGGCATAGCTGGCTTACGTATTGATCAATGAATTTCCTATGGATAAAGCCAACTAAGATAAGGAATGATGTAGCAAAGCAAACCTTCTACGTCTGACCCATGTCCTACCATTTTCTATTATAGTGTAAGCATGGATTGTTGTGATCAAAAATGATTATTTATTATTGGTAATTCACGCAAAATAACGGCTACAGTTTCAAAGGACAGCAAAGTGTCAGAGTTTTGTTAAATCGTGACTCGGTGTCGATTTCTGTCTGTCCGGTACAGATGTGAATTATGGTTGGTTTGTTCTTTCTATGTTTCAAAATAAATGGCAGAGATTAAGAGTGCTTTGTATCAACTTTGAATAATGTTCTGTATTTATTGTTATTATTAATAAATACACTAACCAAACCAAACCAGAATTGTTGGCGTTTGTGACAAAGCCAGCCTGGAGTGGAACTGGACTAGACACATCTGCCGCATGTCGGACGATCTGTGGGCAAAACGAGCCACGCAGTGGACCCCTCAAAATATGACGCGGAGACGTGGAAGACCTAGGATGAGATGGCGGGACGAGCTGGACTCTCATCTGAGAACTTGACCTATTGCTGCGTTAAATCGCAAAGAGTGGAAGAAGGGAATTCAGTGAGACAACACCGGTTCTGTATTTAATATTGATAATTTCATAAGCCTTAATGGCGGTAGATATTCAGATCAAGTCAATAAATAAATTTGAGATCCTTTATAGAAGTCTTAGATAAAAGCCCGGCTAAGTGCATTAGTTGCATGTCTACATTTTGTGAGTTAGCATTCCATACGTGATAAGTTAGCCCATCGCCGCTCAGAAAACATACTGGTTTCCTCACGATATCCGTTCGTTTATAAGCATTAATCTCAAGTCCATTGAATATTGATGCATTCATCATACCCGTTGCTTTAGAGCCAATATGTCAACCGGAATCAGATACAATAACGGTCACAGTTGTGCCGATAAATCTCATACCGCTGAATTGTGCTAGCACTCACATAGTGACGCTTTTTGAGTAAATCAAACTATTACATTCCAAGAGCACTGCTCAAAAAATTATTAGGTACGTTATCATATAAATCAGTCAAAAAGTAGCTTAAAATAGACAAAAAAAATACATGAACGGAGTATCGAGAATATTTTTTTTTATATTAATTAGCGGCTAAAAACTAGTTGACTAACTTGAATTCTAATCCAATCATCAGTTTGCGAATTATTTCACCTAAATTGTTTTTTTTTCCTATTGTATATTTTGTATAATTTAAAATGCTCTCTCAATCTGAGATTATATAAAAAAAAATTATGATGAAACTTACACAGGTATGAATGAGGTCTACGATGGAGCGAGCCTACCCAGAAGGTGTCTATTAACTCTCTTCTTATTTGTATCTCATCTAACATGTTCAAAGTCATCTCAACCGTATAATAGTTTGAAGTCTGGTATTTGTACTATGCCTTGATCTTGTATATTTGATGCCGGGTCGTGGGCGAGTGATGTTAGGGGCACTGCCACGCTGTCGAATGCTTTAGCTCTCGTTTTTGCATGTTTTAGAAGCATGATGTTTGTAGGGCATTTCGAATCTAGACTATCTTGTAAGCCTGTCCAATCACTCCATCTTTGACCAACCGATACTTAAGATTTTAGGTGCGCTATTTTCGGTCTTATTTCAATGTCGGTAGAGCTTTCGTATCATCTTTATTTGTGAAGCTACAGTCTGAAAATGCTCTGAAAGTATTTTTATAGTTTTTATATTTATAGGTTTTGTTATTTCTGCTTTGCCGTGCTATTTTGTATTTAAACAAGTTTAACTTGGTCTTCAAAAATACAGTATAAAAATAAATCTTTCAATCGATGCGCAAGCAAAAACTCTTTCAATCGAACATAAACAGATGGTCGCCACTAAAAAGCTCACGCTATCCTGTGAAACTTTTATTTCCCAACCGCAGTTTTGTCACGAACCAGGCAATTACATAAGCGTAATAAACTGATCATTTTTTCCCAACATATGTAGCGCTCAGCATTTTCTGCGTGCTGCAATAACTCCTCTGCCATAAATGGCTTCGTGCTATTCGATGATTTTTCGTGATGCAGTCACCGTTATATACCGGACAACTTTCTTATAGTTTTTGCTGATGACAGCAAATACTTAGGAAAGTTTGATCATCCTTATTACGTCAGTGAGTACAAGCTCAAAAACACGCCAAGCCCAAGCTTGTAAAATCTATGAACACTTTGTAATTAAACATATAATTATTATTTACTGCTTAACATCAGGCAGACGGAGGTCAAATGCTGACCTATTTAATAAAAAATAAATATGTAGAGTTTCGTAAACCTAAAAAGAACGAGAATAAACAAAAAAGTCCTAATAGATACTCAATGATTCTGATGATAAAGGACAATATCTTTAATATTTATTTTACTCTAACTACGAATGAAAGTATACTCTAGTGATAATACAGCATCATGACGGTATATGTTTCTTGGGAAATGAAACATAAGTCGTACTAAGTTAAGTCACTGATTTAAGTAAGTTGGTAAAAGTAATATGTAATGATTTAAAAGTGTTATCACGAAACGAAACAGGATCACGACTTTATTCTCAAGTCACAGTAGACAGTCTATACGATTACGTGGTTTCATAAATGGATGAAACACCATGGAACGACACGCAGAGAAGTTAGCATTTTCAAAATACAAAAGTAGCGTAGTATACACACACACACATACACATATACATACATAAAAAAAGGTAATGCCAAATATGACGTAAAATAAAAAATAAATAAATCTATTCAGTAGTTTTTGCGAGAACGAGCTACTCACTGCATTTTCGCATTTAAATTAGTATGATAGTTTTGAGATGATTTTGATGAAGATCTGAGAGAATGGCTACCGCACCTTGGGGATACAGTCGTGAACCTGTTTTTTTACGTGATAGTTTTGATTTGCATGTCTATAAACCATGCGTAGGTTGTTATAGGACAGCGACGGCGTATCGGAATCATTGAATGACGGGGTTATAAACTAGCCAATCGAGGTGTTCATGTGTGGCTAAGCTCGATGATTGGTCAATAAATTAGCTTCAGGAAACAGACACAGCGCTGCGCCGGCGCCGTTTCAAACGCGAAGAACGCTATCAATATTGCATCGTCAGTAAGAATGTCACATTGATTGCAATTACTACTGACTTTATAATGCGCGCGCGCATTTTATTACTGAAGGCGCCATAACGTATTTCGATAAAAAATATGCCAACAGACACCATTTCAGATACGCTGGTCTCAAGGGATAATACCATTAGAAAGCAGTTAATGTAGAAACACCTAATGTTTAGCTAAGAGAACTATTAACCTATAATTATACTAATGAACTGTAGATGATGATGAGTACTGAATACTCCTATATATTAGTAGCAAATCAACAATCAACTAAATACTTAAATAGCTCTCATGAAAAAATGAGCTCAACTCTTGATTGGAGTGGAGAATATAAAAAAAATTGTGAAGCAGTATTTTATTTGTGACAAAGTTTAAAAAAGCGCACTTCCTAAAAACTTCAAAGAATAAAAAGTAAAGATAAAAAACTTTTACAGGCACTTTATTTTATATTCTGCACAAGAAGTGTCACTAAGTGCCTATTTTTGCGTCTCAAATGGTCACCCACGAGAGGTTGATGACCTGAGATTGCAGGGTTGAACTGTTGACAACGCCGAGAGAATTCCATTGAAGTAGATAGGTGCAGATACTACAAAATTTTAAGGTTTTGAGTCACCGAAAAGGGGATCGATACACGAGTTAAGTGAGTTTTTTTTTTCACCCAACAACAGTCCATAATTCGCACTAGTATTGTAGTATGTATACTAGTACTAGTATACACACTACGAGTATTGTAGAGGCCAATGTGTGTTTGATTGTAGGTATCAGGCTATATTAAAAGCATTTGTGTTTATAATGTATTAACATTATTATAATAGATCTAAATGTCAATTATTTCAAGGTAAATTGCGTCATCGGCCATTTCACCGAACAGAGGTCAATTCTAGCTATTTTCATTATTCATAGCTGACGTAAAGTCAGCTTTCGTGTTTATTGTACCTACGTATAAGTGTAATTTAGATATAATGAATTTAATGTAGACTGGAATAAAAAAAATTACACGAAAACTACATTGCAGAAATAGAGTAGGTACTCGTACCTAAAGACTGCTCACAAAGAGTAAAATACAAATAACATTCATAAATAAAGCTTAAGCTTAAGCTACCTTAGATAGCTTGACTAATCCTGTTGTATTTTGTAAATATATGTAAATATGTAGTAGCTTAGGTAAATAAACTTTTTTGACTGTCAATAAAGCTAAGTAAAAATTATGATTCTAAATTGATTATGTTGTTCCACTACTTTGACTGCTCGGTCTAGCTCGGTATCGAGCACTGGCCGATATCACTGTCCCGCCTTACTCGATACATGTAAAGGTAGCTTTAGTAAGAGTATCATACCCCTTTTGACACACCACATTAAATATATTATAGCAATTTCAATTTATTACATTTATTATCTATCAGTTGACTAATAACAACCCTGTAAATAATAACGACCAAGTATTAAACATCGCTATTGTAAATTTTATTGTATTCATTGTGACTAGACTGCAAATGTAAAGTTCAGATATTTATAAGTACTGTTCTTTTACCAATGCTCCTTTCAATCTAACATACTGATAATTATGTTCTATTTTATTATACTTATAGACTAATAGGGGCTTATTACAAGAAAATGAGCAGAGTTTAGACCAAGTCTAACTAAAAAACGGTCCCTAGAAAAACGATCTTTAAATACTCGTACATAGAACGCTTTTTTGTGGTAACAGTTTTGTTTTGACATGTGTCAACATGGGGTTCAACCAAGGTTTTACGTTTTTATATTAAGCAGCATATAGTTACAAATTTTAATGCTTTTTGGGGCTAAAGACATGACGAACTCTGTGGCGCAGTGGGCGAAGGGTTCGATCCTCGCCACGGGACAAATGTTTGTATGACCTAAAGATATTTGTCCCGGGTCTGGGTGTTTCTATGTAAAATATGTAAGTCTTTACAAACAAAAAAAAGGATATAAGTAGTTTATCAGTTGATTTAGTACCCATAACACAAGCTCTGCTTACTTTGGGGCTAGATGATGCTGTGTGAAAAGTCCAGCATTATTTAAGTTTATTTGTTGTTCAATTTTATTCGATAAATAAATATGTATGTATAAAAAACATACCTTACCCCAGATATGTATTTACAAAAAAAATGACTTAAAAGTGTCTCTATTAGTACCAGGAATGCATAAAACACCAGGCGGTATTGGCAAATGAAAGTAATGTGTATGATTGTGTGGATCGTGACAGTGGGCTCATGTCGTCGCGTGATAAATACCAGTAAGTAGCATACTGATACAGAACTTAGAATACAGCTTATCCAGTGCAAAAAAAACCTATTGCTGCTTATTATAAAAACGAAAAACCTTGGTTGAACCCCATGTTGACACATGTCAAAACAAAACCGTTACCACAAAAAAGCGTTCTATGTACGAGTATTTAAAGATCGTTTTTCTGGGGACAGTTTTTTAGTTAGACTTGGTCTAAACTCGGCTCATTTTCTTGTAATAAGCCCCATTATATTTTTTCTTATATTTTACTAGTGACCCGCCCGCAACTCTGCTCACGCTCACCAACATGGTCGTCAGGACCAAATCCCTTTTGTAGTAACGGAAACAAGAGGAGACAACCTATCGACACTCTACACTCAACGGGACGCTGTAGTGCTTGGGACATTGTTTAAGATCATATAAGTCCATTTAAAACATTGATGCAATGAATTTTGAAATCGAATTAGGGTTTCCGAAGATTACCTCGTACACAAACAAACTTTACCTCTTTATTAAGTGTTACTACTTAGAATTATTTCGCTCAAATAAATGCTAATAATGCTACCATCAGTATGACAAAGTCGCGTGTCAACTGAGCCAGCTTAACTACATTAAACTGTGTTTGTAATACAAAATTGACTGTCACCGAGAGCGTCGCCTAATGGAAATATTAAGCGTATTTACACTCGAAAACTGTAATAACTTTCTCCCATTTTAGTTTTAAGATAGTTTTATTCGAGCCAGTAAAATTTTCACAGTCGAAGCTTAAGATTAAATATTTATTTGTAGTAAAACTAGTACGGGATTATTTTAGAGGTAGAAGGGTTTGGTTGTCCTTAAAGTAAATGGGGCTTATTACAAGAAAATGAGCCGAGTTTAGACCAAGTCGAACTAAAAAACTGTCCCTAGAAAAACGATCGTTAAATACTCGTGCACAGAACGCTTTTTTTTGGTAACAATTTTGTTTTGACATGTGTCAACATGGGGTTCAACTAAGGTTTAACGTTTATGTAATAAGCAGCAGTAAGTTCGTAAAAGTGTGTGAGAGTGCCAACTCTGGTGACGGAGTTCTTAAGCTGCCTAAAGGTATTCGTCAAGCTTTACAACTTAAAATTGATATTTTAATATGATGCTCTAGAACGTTCTTGTATTGTGTTAAGTTTACTGAAAAAAATCGATTGCAATTGGATAATTGCTATCGATCGGTGTCCATGTCAATGTTATTCAAACAACAGTTTGAAACTTGTCAAGGCCACTTGAATATGCTGCATACATTTGTAGTATGTAAATAGCCTGAGGTATTTTTGTGCCATTTTGTATGTTACAAAGAATTTAGTAATAACTTCACTGACGGCTTTTGAGTTCACTGTTTCAGTCGTTGTTATTGTGTATTGTATTCAAAAAAGGTTACATTGGATACCAATTGCCTGTGTACACTATATTGGTGTACACAACGAAATCGAATCAAAAATGAAGAGATCCGTAGACGCACTAAAGTCACCAACATAGCCCACAGAATTAGCAAGTTGAAGTGGCGGTGGGTGGAGCATATCTCGTAGAACTGACGGTCGTTGGGGCAGAAACGTTCTTGAGTGGAGGCCACGCATCGGAAATCGCCGTAGAGGACGGCCCCCCACTAGATGGAAAGACGATCTGGTAAAGGTTGCTGGGAGCCGTTGGGTGCAGGCTGCGCAAAATCGATCGCTGTGGAAATCGATGGGGGAGGCTTATGTTCAGCAGTGGACGCTAGATGGCTGAGATGATGATGACGATGACAGTAACGAACAAAATACCTAGCTCAACAATGTCTTTGTTTACAGGTAAGCCAATATCTTATCAGAAACAAAATCTTAAAGCAATCAGCTGCTCGAATTTCTTTAATGAGTCACCTAACGATTTTCTGTCAAACAAACAATTGATCATGAATAATGGAGAGCACGTACAAACCTACAACAAACTACAGACTTATGCCCTAGATTTAGTACCAACCACACTGTAAATAATAAACCAGTGCTTTTTCTACGAGGAAACCTATTAGCATAATCTTCTATATATCTCTATATATAAAAATGAATCCCTATATCCCTTGGTCACGCCATTACGCGTGAACGGCTGGACCGATTGAACTATTTTTTTTTGTTGTGTTTGTTATTGTCAGGAGAAGGTTTTTATGACAGAAAAAAATAAAAAATTGCGCAGAAAAAATTAATCACTATATCCCTTGGTCACGCCATCAGGTGTGAAAGGGTCAGCTAGTGATTGAATAAAATACTTTTGTCTTAATCTAGAAAGATGGATTTGGAAAAATTTATTTTTCCAAATCCATCATTCAATATGAAAATATAAGTTTTTCTGTAGATACTGTATCTTAGAGATAAGGCCTGAATCCTGTCTTTTTTTTATACTTTAAAGACGCGAATATGATTCGTGTTTTTTCTCTATATGTAATGCCATTATGTGTGGTCTCACCTAAGCATGATTCTGTAATGAGCAAAGGACACTCTTGCCAAGTTTTATCCCACCCAGTCATTATTTAATGAATGTGCTATATATGGGACGCGGTTGGCAAAAGTATTAATTATGGTCAAAGACAGTTGTAGGTGGTCTGATTCTGTTTACTATCCTCGAATAATGCAGCATCTTCTCAAAATGAACATTAAATAGTGAACGTAGTGCAGTTTTTTTATAATGGTTAAATCAAACGCTTGTGTATGTACTGCTCTATCCATACTAATATTATAAAGCTGAAAAATAGAGAATTAGCAAGATTATATATTACGTTCCCCAAAACGCAACGATAGCGCGATCTAATTTTTCCTGTGGCGCCATCTATTATGTAGTTAAATGTGTCTGCCTGTCTGTTCGTTACCTTTTCACGCCTAAACCACTGAACAGATGATGCTGTAATATGACATGGATAAAGATTATCGTTATTGGATGTCTGTTTTATTAACAAAGTTACATTTACTTTACTTTTAGGATCTGTGGTTTTGTGAAAAAAAAAATTATTATCTAGTAACGCACTTTATTTATAAACACTGATAAGTCTGATAATAAGAGGAGATTAAACAAGACAACGCTAATTACCATTAAACAGATAAAAAGTGATAAGAATATTAATAAAAATATCTATAACATTAAACAAAACTTGTAATTTCTTGCATAATAAAAGCTATTTTATTATGCGCACTGCAAACATTTGGAATCAGCTTCCAGCGTCTGTATTTCCACTGAACTACGACCCTGTTGTTTTTAAGAAGAGAGTTAATAAGCACCTTCTGGGTAGGCTCGCTCCATCGTTCTTGCATGTGTAAGTTTCGAGATCAAGAGCCGACCCATTCATCATAAAAAAAAGTGAACATGCACCTACGTCAAGTGGGTGTGTGTTCTATAATCTTAGTACCTATTTTTTTTGCTGCAAGTTTTCCAAAAAATTGTAAGATAATAAAATAAAATAAATAAAATAATGGGTAGTAAAAAAAAACCTCAGCTGGTTGAAGTTTTGCTAGAATTTAAAATAGAAAAAGATATGTTTTAAAACGAATTACTATTTATGTACTCTAATTTCTTAAATATAGGTTCACATCAGGTAATATCAGTTATGTATAACTAGTTCAAAAGGTTACTATGTCAACTGCCAAAAAATCAAGGACTACATAATCGAAAGAAACGATCTTTATGAGGAAAAATCACGGAATCGTATAGAAATTAGGTTCAATTTAGATCTACAAGGTTTCCCTAGAACAATATTGTAACATAAATAACTACACATAAGCCAAAACAAGTAGTTGTTTTTCTACTTCGATATTTTACCCTGTTTCTTTTTAATACTCACTACTTAAGATTGCACAGGATTGTGGTGGATGGCACTAGCTTAGGGAAACCTACTTAGCCTCTATGTAGGTATATTTAATCTGGGCCTATACATAATGCGTAAAGTCAGCCTATAGAAAATGACTCCAGATACAATCGTTTCTAACGATCCAAAGATAGCTTGACTAATCCTGTTGTATTTTGTAAATATATGTAAAAATGTAGTAGCTTAGTTTCTGTAAATAAACTATTTCTTTTACTTTGCAATAAATAAAAAAAAATGAATTTAATATCAACAAAAAAGATATTTTTTTCTTGAAACATTTTCATCTTACAACTAACATTGTCATTGAGCCCACGCTAGAATTCCTTGTATTTTCAATAAAAATCTGCTCTATGCATTTATTTTTAGTCAACTAAAATGACATAGTTGTACATTTACGAGTTTTATCAAATAATTAAGTGTAAGTAGTTAACTAAGAAAGCAATTTCCATCGAAATGGCCACTTAAATGTAAGGGCCAATAACGTTTAATAGAGCGGTATTAGTCTAAGCTCGGAACTGTTTCAAAGATGCTTTAAAAGTCTTCTTAGGGGAATAAGTTTCAAAGCATAAAAAGATTGACGACCTCTGTAGCGCAGTGGGCGAAGGCCCGCCTGCGACGCAAAAGGTTGCGGGTTCGATCCCCGCGGCAGGACCAATGTTTGTATGATCTACAAATATAAGTCTCGGGTCTGGGTGTTTCTATGTATAATATGTATGTATTTACAAACAAAAAGTATATGTGTAAGTAGTCATTTAGTACCCATAACACAAGCTCTGCTTACTTAGGTGCTAGATGAGGATGTGTGAAAAGTCCAGCATTATTTATTTTATTTACATTAACTTAGCGCACAATGAAGAAAATAAATGTACGGAATCTTGCGGCTTTATTTACTTTTTTATTTTATCCTATTATATTATTACTTATTTTAAACTCTAATTTATGAAATACGCACATTTTCAGTTTATAATTTAATTTATTCTTCAGTCAAAGGCCGATGTTTTTATTATGTGTATAAGTATGTTTTTTTTTAAAAATGTTTTGATAAAATTATTAAAATTATATAAAAAAATGTTTGATAACATATTTTCAAAACACAACTTTGTTAAAGAACAACATAATATTACAAAGAAAAAGCAGCAAAAACTTAATGGCATACTTAGAAACGTGCGAAATATTTTCCGTCCGACACTTCGCAACAAAGTCCACATACAAAAGACTTCAACGCGCTGCGCGCGCGCATACTAGCGTCCGATAAGATTCTCGTTGTAAAACGATCATAATTCTATTGATAATCAATGTATTTATTGCACTGGCGAGCTGTTTCGAATGTAAAGATAATGAAGGGGCGAGAAGAGATATAAATATTTGTATGTATGAGCCCGGAAACGATAATTAAGGACTTAGAAATGAATATTGTTCTGCAGTTTGCAGTTGGTGTTTTTAGTACTGTTGTGATTTTAATGAGAAGTTTCGTATTTTCTTCACGTTCCTCAGAAACTTGTCAAAGTTTAGTGCTAAATAACTACAAACTATAGTTGGGATTTAATCATTGTTGAGAACTATATAGTTAATTAAGTTGTATCAACTGATCCGTAACAAAAGAATTGTGACAAAAAAGGCCAGTATCTCAAGTGGCCAGTACCTGAAGAACTCACTTTAATTCAAGTTTACTCTACGTATAAACTTGATGCAGTGGGGCCACGAACCTACGATTTTAACTATGACTGGTAGTCCCACTAAGCAGTGGAACCACGAACCCATGATTTCAGGGATAGTGGGACCACGAGTAATAGTGGTACAATCCCAGTGAGACCACGAATCGCGACCCAAAAAATTAAGTTAAAATAAGTTTTCTTCATTCTATGTAAATTAAAATTTTACAGAATATTTTACTCAATTTTTTTTATGATGAATGGGTCGGCTCTTGACCTCGAAACTTACACAGGTAAGAGTGAGGTCTACGATGGAGCGAGTTTATCCAGAAGGTGCCTATTAACTCTCTTCTTTAAAACAACAGGGTCGTAGCTCAGCTGATATACAGACGCTGGAAGCTGATTCCAAATTTTTGCAGTGCGCATAATAAAAGAAAAAAATTATAAAGAAGCACTTAGTTCTAATAAGTGGAATATCAACCAGGTGAGGATGATAATCAGCTGTGCTAGGAATCTAATCTTTATGCATTTCTAAAGATATAGTAATAGCGCGTTTTGAAAAGTTAGGTATAATATTAAAAGGCGTGTCTCAGGCACGATCTGGTATTAACCAACATTTGTCAGGAAATGCTCTCAGCTAACAAGAACGAACAACAGTGATAAGTGCAAAGATCTGTCGTAAGATGGCGCAAGAGTGCCTCACGATCGCGCCATCAACATTGAGTGGGCTCCAAGATCTTCCAACCCTCTGTCATTTCGATTATGGAATTTATATCAAACACGCTAAGGTATGTTTTCCGAAGTAATGTCCCAGAATTGATGCTTTGTAATAGGCAGTTCAGAGTTTCAATTTCATAGAATAAACGTATTTGTATAAAATAGCTCTACAGTAAACCTCTTTACTGCATATTTTTATTTAAATTATCTTCAAAGTATGTTTTTTGTCAATAAAATAAGGCTTTATTTTAATCCGAAAAGCAGAGTATCATTTCAAAGAGAAGCTGACGCAAACAAACTGCACAAAAATCGACCTTATCCACCCTGCAATAGAGTCTACGCATTTATCTTAAAGCTAATAGGTTTTTAAATGTCTACTCATGCAGTGATGCATGCATGGATTGAAACTTGAACCACAGCTTGTACAAAGACAGCTAGTTTAATCACAATGATTTATCTTTGGGTATTATTGGATAAAAGCGCATGCGCAAAGTGCTTGAGACTTTGATAAAAGATATCAATGATAATCTTATGACAAATCGGTCTGTTGTAAATGGAGTTCAATATAGAATTTCTGTTTATAGGGTACTGAAGAGAGTCACACGGTAAAGAAGACTAAAAAATATTAAGTACAAACTCATTATGTTATAGAAACATTGTTGAAAAAATGATACACAAAATCTCAAAGTCGATGCTTATACATATACAATTAACAAAATAAACAGTCTTATTAAACTGCTTACAAATATTATTAAAGAGAATTTCTATAGCGCCTTAGGGATACAAGCATGTTCATGTTTTGTTTTCTTGAAATACTTATTATTTGAAGCAGCTATGCTCGATGAGATAGGATCAGTACCATAAGCTCACAAAGATAACAGTGGGTTAAAATTCCAGTTTGACGTGTCTGCTTTTAAATATGAATTTAATTTAATCTAACACTGTTTTATTCATTTATGAGATAAGAGAACAAACTTATATACACCTAGATGTAGGTATATGTTTTATAGAATATGTATGTACGAGAAGACATGCGCAAAGCGCTTCTTAACTTCAATAACACAAACAAAGCGAAAACTTATTTTGCATGATGAAACCACATAAACCGGTACATGTATCAAAAGTTTACCAAAAGTTTACTTAAAATCAAGGATAAAAAAAACTATCTACCAAAAAATCAACTCCCGCCAACTGACCACATCACCAGCCACTAAATCAAAGCACAAACACTATCTATTATCAAAGTACTCACTGTTATCACGCAACTATTCCGAAAGCTCCTGTTATCTGTTATATAAACGTCCACTTTCTCACAACACAGTCTAAGTAAACACTATAGCGTCTGGCGATACGTCCGTCGCGTGACTGTATCCGTACGGTACTGACGGACGCCGGCTACCGAAGCGAGTGGCCGGCTAGTAACTGTTATGTATTCTGTGATAGCATAGTAACTATCTTTTAGTAATTCATCGAAGCTTTGATATGGCTCTCCAGCTTTTCATAATACGACAAAAATCGCTACCTACACTCATTAACTCTTACAAGTATGCAATAAAATCACACATCTTTCCCGTAGGGTAAAAGACCACGTGGTAAGGCCTAGATGAACATCCTTGGATCAAATTAGTAACAATGTAGAAAAAGTAAGAATTAAAGTCATGTAAATTAGTAAGACCACCCGTTGGTCAGATGACATAGTGAGTATTTTGGGAAGACAATGGATAAGGATGGCAAGGGACCGTGAGGAGTGGCCTGTCAGAGGGGAGGCCTACACCCAGCAGTGGGTATTAATGAGTTGGATGATGATGATGAAACTAGTAAGCATGTATGAACTATGTTGTGAAAGTATTATTTATATACATATTGGGATAGTAAGTACTGGAAATCTGTAGTCTCTGTGCCTGCCTAACTAAAGTCCATTAACAGAAATCTTTTTTTTTATAGTTTCTAACTTGAATACGAACAAAATTTTATTTCAAAAAGAATTTATTTTTAAATTCATTACACCAAAATCATCTTCAACTAAAAGCTCAACTTCAAAACCTTAAAATCTCTATTTCGCACCTTCTTACAAAAAGTAGTGAGTGTTTCTGATTTAAAAAAGATGAATAACCGTAAAAGCTAGCACAGTGCAATCTAGCGTCCACACATGAAACTAGCACCCATATTATTCTTATTGCGCGTTTTATCGTACACTGGACTTTTTGCCTCACTAGGTACACTAAAATCTTTAGAGTTGCTATTGAATATAAAAACCGACACGTAGCGTTTAATACTATATACTATTTATGAACTAGTTTATAATATTTTTCATATTCAATTAATAGCATATTGAAAGCGGTAAAGTTGATAATAATATTAAATAGTTCAGCTTATAAAAATGAAGTGTTTATTTAATGTACTTTAGGTTTTCTTCTGTAAAATTAAGTAGGTATTTATTTTATGCACATTGAGTTCACTTTTAGGTTGGCCTCTATCTATTCATACAATACACTATAAAAAAATACTTTTTGACCATGTTATTTTCTAGCTCTGCAAAATCGCGTGACATAGGGTGAAACCCTAAGCGTAAGCCACCGACTTGCATGTAATTAACGAAAGGAAGTTAGCTTCTTTCGGGGCCAGCGCGTGACTACCCACCTCCACCCTCCTAAAAACATTAGAAGGCAATAAAGAACACGTAAAGGAAACCCCTCAAATAAAAACATCAAATAACAAATATTTTTTCTTAATCAATTGGTAACTTAACCCGTTTTATAAGGTGAATAATTTGAGTCTCATGTTACGGACAAATGTGGCTCACAAAGGACTTGTATGCATATTTATGCAAATGCCAGATCATAGAGACCGCGCTCAACCGTTGAAAAAAGAATTTGGTCAAATATCTGGTTTGTAAGATCAAAAAGACCGAGACGACTCCACAATCCCGACAATGGTTAATCAAAAAGCCGTATCTCATTCCGCGGGACCTTGGTTGCTGGACATTACGTTATTTCGATTTCATTTGCTTGCTCGTGCGAGATGTTTTTTAGCTCGTGTTGCTCTCAGAGGTCACGCCACGATCCCCGTCTTTGTTGCTCCAGGAGAAATATGAGGCAAAGTCGACAGACACTAGGAATAAATGGGATTCTTTCTATATTGAAATATCTCTAGGCAATGGAGAAACAGGGAGATTAATTCTCGAATGATGAATGGTGCGCGTAAATCTTATTCGTAATTTACTGTTCGCTAGTTATCGCTTTTGTCCGTGTACTTCTATTTTAGAGTTTAATAAGATACGGTCCAGAATGTTATAGCTGGCTTTTTGTTCGATGCCCGTTATTCGTTTACGTATACCTTTTTTCGTAAACAAGTTGAGAGTGGGTTGTTTTTTTTGGAACAAAAAGTGATTACCAGTCACGAGTCCAGCAATGGTGGATGGTTTGTATTAATTGAATTCTTTGGCGTGAAGATGATTCCTTAGGAGTGAGGGGCGAGAGCTTTTAGGTGTAAAATGGTCTTCAAATTATTAAGAATACGACTGTATCCCAAAGAGCGGTAAATAAATAAATACTTAATGCTGGACTTTTCACATAGCATCATCTAGCCCCAAAGTAAGCAGAGCTTGTGTAATGGGTACTACATGACTGATATACTACTTATATACTTTTTTTGTGAATACATACAAAGGTTTCATAATTTAGCTCTAATGCATAATAAATTCTTGAAGATGTCAAAGGGGGTGAAGAGAAGCAGTCTTATACATCGGCACATTTAACCATTTCATTGGATAAAGAAAGCATACACTTTGAAGTTTTTTTTCCGAATAAAGCTCTGTTTTATAAAAACATAGAAATCTGATTTCTGTACTCATTTTAACTGGCCTGGTTAGAAGTGTCGTTACAGTTTTGCTTTGGGTCACCTTCTTTAGGTATTTAAAACCTTGAACTTGCCACGAACCCAAGGTAAGGTGCCACAGCGTCCCTAGCGGTGTAGGTAGACATAGGTTGCATTCTTGCGCTGTATATTATCTGGTATATGCAAGTAAATGTCTAAGTTTTGCTATTATCATCTAGCTAAGATGGTAATACCCAAGTTTTCTATGCATCATCTCACGTATTAATTATCAACAGCCAAGCAAAGCCAGCAAAGGTTAGTTTATAAAGTAAAACGAAGGTTTTAGTGTCTATAATTTACCATAGGATTTACTTTAGTGTCGTGTTCGCATTTATATTAGCATAAGGTGGGATAAAGCCAGGAGTATTTCAATCCGAACATGAGCATTTCTGGAAGGTTCGTTGATCTGTCACTTTGACGTGGGCAAAGTGACCACACTACTTCATTTTGTAGTAGAAATTGAATATTTGCATTTATACTTATTTAAACACAGTTAGTGCCTATCAATTTTTTTTGTGCATTTAAGTTGAACTCAATGATTGGCAAAAATATTTTGAAGAATTAACATGATCTTTTGACATTGTAGAGACAGATAGTATAACTATTTTAATTTGCAGTTCCTGCAATATTGTTGGGTGGCGGTCATACAATATGCACAATGTGAGTGTGGCCAATTTCTGGGCCCGAGAAATTTAATATTATATGAATAAATAGAACCATCGACACGACGAAGTAGAAGAAGAATATGCACAATAATTCGAAAGTTATTTCGAAATAAAATTTAAATTAGGAAGGTAAAAATATCAAAAGTTTTTTTTTATCTGGATTGAACTGAACACTTGACCAGTCATAAGTATTTCCTTACGTAACTTTTACACAAAATTGCAATTGACCAGCAAAAAGTTTGACCGCTTTCGCACCCACCTCGTTTTGCTCTAAAACTAACAAAACTCTCAATAGTTTCAAAGTAAATTTCAACAGTTAAATTCGAGTTTTCTAAAATACGGACATAAAAAGACGGTCATAGTTGTGTCAATATCATATTATGTAGTAACGTATGTAATGTGGAGTGATAAAAATCATATTACTAAAGAGGTTCACTGAGCTATAAGAATATTATTTATTTATTTAAATACTTTATTGCACAAAATTACAAAAAAATGCAAGCACATGCCGATTGAGTTAAAGAGAGAGGTAATCCTAATAATTGGATGGTTTGGTTTATGTACCTAAAAGAAAGGAGATGACAAGACGTGATAAAGGATAAGGGAAGTTAACCCCACATAAAGGGGAAGGTGATGAATCCGAACCTTACGGCTGTATAATGACGGCTGCGTATTACAAGAACATTATCACTCTAGAAAAGCGTACTGATGCATAAAATCAGCGGCTACTCGTTCACACTTTGTTAGTGCAAATGAAAGCGTGCAAGGCAAGTGTCAGCTATGCATTACAGGGACATGCAGTGAGAGCCACCGAGAAATCGATTGGACACAGCATTCTGAATCACTGGATCACGATATCTTTTTGATACAATAACGGCTTAAGAGTGAGAATGAGATGTGAAAAGTTCATCATTGTTCTGGCTTGATCAAATAAGCTACGATGGCTGGTAGTGAAAACATAGTCGTAGTTGGTCATCATTTTGTGAAGTGTCTAGAAAATAGAAAAAACAAAACACAGGTACACGACTGTATCCCCGAGTCGCGGTAGACATTCTCTCAGATCTTATTATATTTATTCCAGATCCATTGATGATGTCTAAGGGGGGTAGTCAGAGGCATGTCCAAACACATAATATTTGATACATGCCCACATTTTGCAGAAGTTAGTATTCCATACGTGACAAGTTGCAAGCCCATCGCCGCCTATAAGAACACTAACTGGTTTCCTCACGATGTTATCCTTCACCGTTTAGAGCACGTGTTAAATAAAAAAACATTCACATAAAAATAACGTCTCTACTGAACGCCTGAAAAAGTATTCTTCAAATGTCTTGTACTTAAAACGGTTCAGCTAGGCGAACTGTTTCGTGTGAACATCCCTATCGTAAAAGATTTCTTTGCCAGACTTGTTCCGAAACTTTATGACGCACCTTTGAGATTTGTTTTTTTCACCTTAATCGGAATTTTATTGGATTTGGATTCACAGGTAAAACTAGATTTTAAACAGTTTTGTTGTAAATAAACGGATCTTATCGAAGCGAAAAGGTCAAGAATTCCCATTACAAGTGCAACACATTATTGATGAAGTATTTTTGTGACTTTTTTAATTTCCTCACTTTTAGCGATGGTGTAATGTGTATTTTAAGGGGAAAACATTGCAAATACGTAGGCTATTTACTATAGGTATTTCAAACGTCTAAAATAAGCATGCGTTACTAAAAAGTTTTGGGTTTTAAGATAATTTAGAAGCTGTTTTGTATTTGCCTGGTTTTACCTATTGTCGACATAGCTTCATATTGATTTTATTTTGTAAAAAGTATCTTATTACACAAAATGTATACTAAGCACAACGGATCTTTAGCTTTCTGAAGTTAGGTGCAATAGACGCAGGTTTGGTAGAGTAAGCGAGATAGCATGATTTTAGGCGTCATCAAAAACGATTGTGCGTATTGTACTATTTTACTTATTTCAACTTTTAAATGAAACGCAAAAACTGCAAAGTGAAGTACTGAGAAATCGCAAACAAAGAAAATAAATTCGAATCCGCAATTCCAAGCTACAAAGAATAGTGAAGTAACTCTTGATTTCAAACTTACATAAAACTTCCTCTCTTAAAGAGGTATCTCAACCGGTCGGTATTGTTCCTTATCCAAGGTTTTTTGACGCCCGAGGCGAAGTGGAATCCATTAAGATAGGTCAGACGATACTAAGGATACTCTGTTCTAAATGGAACCTTGAGAACTATGGGTGTATAAAGCACCAGTTTGAACCTGGTTTAAGAAATAGTAAATAGCTCTCAAAAAAAATGTGGAACGAAGTTTCAACTTATACATTTGTCAAATAAAACATTAAAATCCTAGAAACGCACTTCCATACTTAAAATGTAACAATCTATGGACTGCTTCGCGGCTGCGCACTTCGCACTGTGACGTTTTGACATGAACATGGTGTCGTGACGCAAAAATCAAACACTTTTTTGTCTAGGCCCCATGCGATACCGTCTGAAAAGGAACTTCGTTCCAAAACATTATCTAGTAAAAAAACGGAATGGTGATAGATCGTTTTAAATGGTAAAAAAGGAATCTAACTAATGAGCTACTTCTATGCAAATGCACTTTTTGTGGTGTTGACTATAAAGGTGGTTTTGATGCGTGTATTTATTTGTGAGTTTGAGTGATCATAAAAATCGGCAAATTCTTTGATGCAAGGTTTATTTTAATACTAATTATATTCCTTCAGTAACCAGCTACGTAGAAGGTTTTTCTTCCTACACCGTAACCGGGTTACAAACTAAGAATAAAGTTTTGTGTTTCATATCTTTAGTGCTTATATTCATGAACATAAATTATTTGTGTGGTCCTTAAAACAATTAAATAATTTAAACTTTGCACAAAATTTAATAGCAAAGAGAAGATGAATAATGATAATCCAATTGGCTTTATTTTGCTATGATGCATCATTTGCAGAGGTTTTAAGTTGTGCCAAAGAAACTGGCGTGGATTCCATTTAAATAGTTTAATACTGGTTACTTGATTTATTCCTCTAGTTATTTCATACGTAGATTGAATTTTTGTGTCAGTACTAAAATAACGACTTTGTTGGGCAACATTGAACGACATGCTCCCTGGCAAAACCATTTCATCGATATTTAAATTATTAAAACATAATGAAAATAATTCTATAAAACTGATTGATCTTTGAAAGAAAAGGAGGTCTTTGCCTTGCAGTGGGATTTCAAAGGTTTCTGTTAATTGTGAGAGTTGTCTACATTGGACATTTTTATGATTGAACATTATTTTAATTGGACATATTTACAATTGGACATTCTTATGATTGGACATTATTATGATTGAACATTAATATTATTGGACATAATATTTATGAATGGACATTTTTAGATCGTTTGTCGTTTTTCATAATTAGACATTAGTCGTGCAAAGGAATAAAAACAATTTCTTAACCATATTACTACTGGTGTTACCCACTGTCATTTGGGAATACTCACTTCTCCGGTTATTCTATTTTTCTATTTAGCCTTTTTTTGAAGCACTCGTGGTCATGCTTGCTCAGCCGTGGTCTGTAAGTGGATGGGTGACCGCCAGTGGCATTTTCATCTGAGCGCTTCCGTACTTCGGAGGGTACGTTAAACTGTCGGTCCCGGCTATCATGATGGAGGCTTTACCACCAGAGTTGGTCACAGATTCATACGAACTTACTTATTTAGCCTTAAATCTTTTATTCAGTACTTTTTGCGTGAAAGAGGTAATCCATACTCACAAACTTTCGTTTTTTATAATACGAGTATTAGTAAGACGTTCACTAGTGAATGGCTGACATGTCATTGTCTGGTCACAAAGCAGGGAATATCTCAATTTGCGGTCCAGGGATGCTGCGGTGGCATCACATGATATTGTATTATGCATGGTTATTGGTAAACCTGAATACAAATACCGATCGTCCCTTTGATTTGAGGTTCCTATTTTCATCGAAATAATTCGATTATGTATTGTGTATTCTGCGATAATGCAAATATAGTAGTGACGAATATGCATGGTATTATGAAGACGAATTTTCTGTGCTCCTCAAAATACCAATTGAAGGTTTCATAAAAAACGATGCAAGTATTAAAGTCGATTTTATAAAGAACTAGTCAACTAAGTAACTAGAGTCGAGAAAAAGCTGCTAGCAATTTGATTTCGAACCGAATTCAGTAGCAGTTCTCTTTGTATCATTGGTCTGCGATTTATCAATGGGATCCTGTTCTTTTTATCTACTGGAATGACTTACTAATGTGAAGAGTCACGCAATACAACTTACTTGACAGCATTGGTAGCTCTTGTTAGGCTGGGGTTCAATATCTAAGACTATCCTACTATACTTTATAAAGATACGCCAGGTTTAAACTCCAAAAATTTTATGGTTACTCTTAAGTTACACCCGGCGTATCTTTACACCACGTTTATTAATAAGGGCCTATGTATACTAGTATAATAATATAATATTAGAAATCAGGATCAGCATTGCCACGCGTGTTTTGGGCACGCTTCCGACTGACAGTGACCTGGATCTATTGAGCTATCTATAGATCTATCTAACGATCCTTAGATAGCTTGACTAATCCTGTTGTATTTTGTAAATATATGTTAATATGTAGTAGCTTAGTTTCTGTAAAGAAACTTTTTAGATCTAAAAAAAAAGAAATCAGATAGTTTGTTTGTGTTTCATTTTATCCCTCCGGGAAAGAGATGTGATTTGATGTGATGATGACTTAAGAAAAACCCAACAACGTAGAGATTTTACATAAAAAATTTGTAACTCGGATCATAATATCTCATTCAAAAAGTAAAAAAAAAATTAGATGAGGGATTAATAAATGGCGTAGAGGTTATGAACAATGTTTAAATTGACTTCTTCTTATCGTGTCACCAGTTCTTTCGAACCAGTGTGGTGAAAGAGAAAGATTTTAAGTGCGCCTCAAAGAGGCACGTTTCGTACACTCGGTCTCATTTACTCATTGTCTGCTATTTAAGCAATATAATTAAGTTAAGTATAATAATTTATTATTAGTAAAATTCACAGCCTAAGGTCGCGTGTCGTTTTCAAGAAAACTAGTCCTAGCCTAACCAGAAATGGGCTTGTATGGAAGACTAGAATAGCGTAATATTTATAGTGGTCGCCTTCAGATCTAGAACACGGAAATAAAGATGAAATGAGAAACGTCGTAACTTATCATGTTCTCTCACTTGCACACTACTACAGTCACTAATGTGCAAGCGAGAGAGCATTGATAAGCGTCGCCATTTCAGATTCCTGTGTTTATGTCAAAATTGCCATGCATTTCAAAAACTGCCTGGAAATAAGAGATCATGCTAAGAGACCAGATTTTTTTTACATAATAAATTGTGGCATCGTTTAAAACCATCAAATACGGTTATAATCAAATAATAATTCCATTTTTTTTGTTATAAGTGTGTACTGCTCGTATTACACAATACATAGTTTTGTTTATTAGATTTTTACCAATGTGTACCTAAAGATACAGGGTTTAAAAAGACGTCTACCGAAGCCGAAAGGGGTAGGTACATCATCCCAACACACAACTAAATCCAAAAGGATTTTCGGAAAAAAATATTATATCCGGAGAAAACAGCGTTTGAAGATTACTGTCTGCGTATGTACTGGGCGCGTTGTTGTACGTAGATTGCTGGATTTTAAGTTTTAACTGTTTTTTTTCTTTTATACATGAAATTATTAGGTAGGTATGGTCTATCTTATTATGTTGTACTAGTAGTAATTAACCGGTAATAACATAAAATGACGTAGCTAAGTCAAAAACAAATTGCGTGTTTTAGCTAAATATGTTTAGAATCAAAGTCTGATTGCAACCCCTCAGTTTTCGGTAGTAGTCTTTTAACACCCTGTATACTTTTAGCAGTAGTTCTTGACTTGCCATTCATTCAACTTCAACAGCCTTATCTTCAAGCACGAATAAGTACTTCCTTTAGATCCTCAGGCTTTCAATATTCTTTTGAAAGAGTCACGTAATATTTGTGACAAACGCTCATTTCACAAGGATGACTATAAAAGAAATTGAAAATATCTCGTCAGTATATTTACAAACATAGTAACTGGTTTATTCAAGTTTGTATGAATGTTGGAAGTTTTGTTAAAATGCGCAGTATTTTTTCCAAATCGGAAATTAAGTCGAGCTCTGTTAAAATCATCTATCAGCATCACCCAGCATCACTAAAAGCTGGGTTTACTGCATAAAACTTAGCCATCATTTCCATAAAATTATTATTTAAAATTAATAAAATTATTATTTTGACGACCTCTTTAGCGCAGTGGGCGAAGGCCTGCCTGCGACGCAAAAGGTTGCGGGTTCGATCCCCGCAGCGGGACCAATGTTTGTATGATCTACAAATATTTGTCTCGGGTCTAGGTGTTTCTATGTATAAATGTATGTATTTACAAACAAAAAGTATGTAAGTAGTATATCAGTCATCTAGTACCCATAACACAAGCTCTGCTTAC
Source organism: Epirrhoe tristata (assembly GCA_951394285.1). Taxonomy (NCBI): domain Eukaryota; kingdom Metazoa; phylum Arthropoda; class Insecta; order Lepidoptera; family Geometridae; genus Epirrhoe; species Epirrhoe tristata. The sequence continues at coordinate 7,803,310 of OX596145.1, forward strand.
TTTGGGGCTAGATGATGCTGTGTGAATAGTCCAGCATTATTTATTTTATTTTATTTTACCTCATTAGCCGCTACTCATGTTGATCATTTAGACATTTAGACATTTATTTATTTACAACTTAGGCTAACATTACAGATTGTACTATTATCTAAGGCGTTAACCTAGTGAGATCAAATAAAAAAAAAACAATTATTAAATAAAAATAAGTAGGTACAGTAGAATAATAACACACTTTAAAAATAAAAAACTCATAAAATATCGATCATAACTCTTTTCATCACTAGATGGCGGTTCATGTAGGGTGCTGCTGCATATTAGATACTATAATATTATTTTAAATAAGTTGTTACTGTACCCTAATTTTAAATCTATATCTTATATTGTTCATAAATTAAGGATTTGATTTGAAGTTGCTCATTAGCCACCACTAAGTTGGGGTAACTGTGGGGTAACTCAACCGTTACTTCTTACACCACCAACTGTCCGTCTAAAATTCAAACTTCAAATCAAAAGCAGTTTTTACAGTCAAATGTTATTCTGTAATGTTAGATTCATTCACCATGTTCTATTTCACAACAAAATTCCCATCAAAATTACATAAAACTTTAACACCACGCAATGTGTGTTTATTATTAGTGCTGAGCCAATACACAGACAGTGCGCCTTTATGTTAGTGCGGTGAAACAGGCCTAATGAAGTAAATTTATGGTACGGGGTATAATGAGGCCCTGTGCTCGCGCTTTGGACAGCGGTTAGAGAAACTCTCGTTCAATTTTAAGAAAAAAAAATTATGTTCCTATTTTAAATCGTACATAAGAGGGTTTGAAAATGGAATGATGTTGTTAGTTACTGACATCGCAATTTCATTATTATTTTTAGTCTATACAAGTTACATGTTGATAATTGTATACATACTTAAATTACTTTTAGTCTTGCATCATATATATAATTTAATTGATATTTATTTAAATAAAGTTATTTATTTGATAAATATACATTCAATACAAATTGGGCTACTCAGTTACAAATAGTTTTAATAAAGTTGAAAAATAATAGAATGAGCTTTGAGCGAAATAGAACGTGTCCTAATGTTGCGTGAAAAAGGTTTTTGTCCAACGCTCTAGAATGCATACATAAAATGTGTTCAGATTAACATACAATCCTTGATAAAGATGTCATTTTCGTTGTTATGCGCGGGCAAATGTAGCCCACATACTTTATTTGGAATATGAAATTGAGCAAAACTTTTTTGTTTACTATTCACTCGAATAATATGGATTTGAATAAGATCTCATGTTTTGTTCTGCAAATGGTTTTGACTTTTTGAGACCACACAAAATTCCAGTTGAAGTTTAATAACCCAATGTTCTAAGCCAAAGCCGCCAGCCTGAAATGGAACTGGGCCGGACACGTTTGCTGCATGTCGAACGATTTGTGAGCAAAACGAGCCACACAGTGGACCCCATAAAATATGACGCGCAGACGTAGAAGACCCAGGGCGATCTCGCCCTGGGTCGAGGGCGAGCTCGTCCTGCCATCTGGCAGGACGAGCTGGACTCTCACCTGCGGAATTGGCTTGTAGCTGCGTTGGATCTCGAAGAGTGGAAGAAGGGAAGGGAGGCTTTTGCCCTGCAGTGGGACGAGAACGGCCGAATAAAAATAATAATGTTCTAAGAAATGTTACGCATGATAAAACGGAAAATAGTCTACAGCTTAAGAAGACAAATGTAAAACTTTTCAAAGTCAAAGTCAAAGTCAAAAAGCATTTATTCAGTAGGACCGCTGGGATCACTTTGAAACGTCTTAAAACTAGGTGATTCTACTCCTGTTCCTTCGCGACCAATACCGTGAAGAACCAGGGCAACAAACACAGTATGGCTTCAAATAAACATAAATGAACGTTTAAAATAATGCAACTAAAATTGTATTTCGTGAATATTTCAACTTTTCCTCATTCATTAAATAATTCTGAATGAGGCAAGCATTGCTACTTAAAAGCTATGGGCAGTACACTCCATTGTTCGTAGGGTCAACTTACAGTCGTGTCTAGTAAGTTCATGCTAATGTTTTATATTTTTGTATTACTAGCATCGCTGACTGTCTATTTAAACTGCAAGGGCTTAGCTGATCTTCTATTTTAAAACTTAGGGTGATGATCTCAAGGTTGAATTTTGTGTTGTAGATATAAATAGAAAAGTCTTTGTGATCGCGATGGAAGGGTATTTAGACCCATCGTGGCTTTAGCCGTAGGCGGTACCATACTGGACACGCAATATGAAAAGTACTTAGTACAGTTAGCGACATTCCTCTTCAAGAAGAGAAAAAGTGACAAACGAAAGAAAGAAAAAAAATAACCAAAGACGAATTTTACGGGCACAACTAAACAAACATGAATTATAAATTCAAATGCGAAAGGTCTTTCTCGCTGAAATGGATGAATAGATTTGGATGTAAGTTATGATGGTAGCTCATACCCTGCACTAATATAAAAGCTTGTAATGTCTATGTGTGCAATTTCGTGTAAATCAAAACAATTATTTGACTACTAGCTGCGCTCCCGCGGTGTGACCCGCGATCCCTCGGGATTTTTTCATTTTTTCGGGATAAAAGGTAGCCTATGTCCTTCCCTGGGATACAACTTTTAACTGTGCCAAATTTCAGCTTAATCTGTTCAGCGGTTTGGGCGTGAAAGCGTAACAAACAGACAGATAGACAGACAGAGTTACTTTCACATTTATAATATTAGTATGGATAGTAAATATAGTATAATAGTATATAAGTATAGAAGATATGGATTTCTGACCCAGATTGCATCAAACATAGAAGGTGCGTGGTACTAATTCCAAATTTCAATTAAGGGCTAGGGACCATCTTTCTCACGCTGAGTGTACCTTTATTAACGTCAGTGTAAAATAGCGGAAACATTTTCCAACATCAAAATAATATTCATGTGTCATTTATTTCCTATGGGAACCCCTTTGGGTTGATGAGATTTATGGTATCGTCGTGCTACTGCGTGATTAGTTATAAGCTAAGAGATTTCTTGACCAGTCCAATGATATTTTACAGTAGATATGTTACGTTCATAGGCCAACGTTTAAAATCTATATTTTTTCAAAAAAAGCTGAAAATTGTCATTGTATTTTTGTGATGTTTTGGTTACTAGGATATAATTTTATGCGACGGACTACAAGCAGCGAAGATTTATAATAGTCCTCGCTTCAATGTTAAATAAATATAAAGTAGCTGTACGGGTTCTGAGGTATAATTTTGCTCCGTTTCAACTATTAAATCTTAGCTAAAAATTTGCAAAGTTTCATTAATCTCTTTGGTATTTGTGACGTGATGTTAAAGTTCAAAGGCAGGAAAACACAGAAAAAATGAAATATTATAAAAATAAGCTAATCTAGAAAAATAACATTTCAAATGTATCTTCATCAAGTTCGGATATTGTTTTATTTCGTTCCACTTATAATCAATAGCCCTTTTAGAAGATTAAAACGGTTCGCAAAAGATGGCCACAATGAATACTAAAACTTATTAAACTTTCGTGCTTTGACAACATAATTAATTTTTGAATAAACGGGTCAGAAAACACCCGAATTTCAATCGTGAAGATGGTTTTCGCCTCTCGGCCTCGTGGAATCCCGTCATTAATAAGTGTGTGCGTGGTGCAACGTGTTTGTCGCAAGTTGATACGGTTAGTGTCGTGTGTCGTAGTATGAAATTGGACTTATCTGATTTTGAGGACGAATTGCGGGTAGATCTAGATCCTACCCTCAATATAAAAAACTGACTCGCCGTGCACCAGTTCTCCCGTGACCACAAGCGCTGCAACGCGTTCAAAACGTCGGGACCAAATAAAACAAGAATAAAAACCCGTTTATTCAAAAATTAGCAATGAATACTATTGAGAAAAAAAGATAAATACAAACTAATTTCTTAGTAATTAGCAAAAATGAAAATCAAAGCGGCACATTCAAATATTTCGTTTGGCGAGGATAAATTTCCGTTTTGTTTTCTAAACAATGGGACGTTAAAATGGGCTCATACTGCCATTAGCTTGGTTCTGTCATCAGATAAGACCCTGAGATTTGCTGGCCCACTATCTGCTTGGCTGTTGACAGCTAACGGGAACTGTATCAAGTAGTCTAGAATGACTTTATAACCAGGCTTGGAATATGTATTTGCAATGAGAGTGAATAAGGCAAAAGGAATTCTTTCGCCATTTTTGAAGGAGCTAGTGGCTCTGCTATTTTATTTAGTTTTCTCGTGTTATACTAGGTTTTATTATGTAATTTCGGTGGTATTTTACTAATGAAGCCTTGGATACGTAACAGGAGATTTGGCAAATGGAATGGGGGAGTATTCAAGAAGATTTCTAATTTGACGAAAGATTTCCGTTGGAGTTTCGAAATGACAAGCCGCCATGTTTTTTTCAAAATCAAATTGACATAGGTACTTGACTTGACATGACATGAATACATATTTAAAACTTGACATTGGCAGAATTATACTGTCATTACAGTTAGTTGCCATTAATAAAAAGAAGAAGAAGAATAAGGCGAAAGATTGTGGTGCAGAATAGGGGAGTTGTCACATGCGAAGCGAGGCTCTGCCCAGCTGTCGGATGAAACAGAAAGTACGTGATGATATGATGCATTTATCTGAATGTTAGTCAATGTAGGTATTCTACCTGTACATTTTTTATTAATACAAAAATGAATGGACTCGGAAGCAAAACAGTTCTACTGACAACAGTGACGACTGGAGTTGCTAAAATAATACCTTTCATGTTTTACGTTTGTTTACTCATAATAGGTTGTCTAAAAGAAAATAAGTCAAATCAATATTTTACCTAACGTTGTAAACAGGCAACAATATTATCTAATTATTGTACGTTTGAGCGGAAAAATACGTTTTCACACAGAAACCCCTGGGAAAATACAAAGTGGTTATTGACCTATATAAAGACTTTCGCATTCGACCCTTGAAGGTACGCAAGTAATGTAATACCTCTAGTAACTTGAAGAATATTTTAGATTATTTATGAAAAAAATATGTTGTAAGAAAATGTCTTATGTAAATACGGTTGGTTGAAGGAAGTGAAATAATGCCAGACTCACGTATTGTGAGATTGTGATAGGAAGAATTCGTTATTACTTACCATTTTTTCTGAGCTTGACAAAATTTTATAGGAATTAACCACCCATATTCTAAGTCGTAACTCAAACCTAAACTCAATGCTCAAGTGCAAAAAAAGTCTATAATTTATGGCTATTTTCTCAGACGAATATAAAACTGAAATGTAATTTCTAGGTAAGTCGCGACGAACCTTGAGATAACAGCTACTCAAAAGGTGTTTGCTGTGATTTGGTTGTGAACAAGTAATAAAATTATAAAACGGAGACTATCTTGATGATGATAAATTAGATAAGATTATTATTTAATGATATTAATTTTTTGATTATTATTATTAACTCATTTATTTCAGATTAAAATCCATATAAAAAACACATTAAAAATAGTACATTATGGTACTAGTGTGTAACATTGGTGATTACCGCCGAGGCAAATAATTGAGACCCGAGCCATCGGCGAGGGTCTTAATATAGCCGAGGAAGGTAATCATCAATACACACGTGTATCATACGACGTTTTTCAACACACTTGTGAATAAAATAACAATAAAAACTAATTTCAAACAGTGAAAACGAGTTGTGAAAAATGTTTCGCTATTGCGGGAAAAATGAATCAGTTTTCCTATGCGCGCGCATTGCGATCGGCCACAGACTATATTTCTGCGCCGCGCACAGGGTTTGCGCCTATTCTGCCACGTACAAAATGGGGAATTTAAAGTTTTCTTTTATTACAGAGAAAACAAAAGTTATATTTGAGTGAAAGTTTTATTTATTAAACACGTACGACTTAAAATTATCTATTTAAATAAGAAGTTGCATAAAATGAGCAATAGGAACATTAATTTATTTGTTCTGTTGAACACGATCTTTTTTCTGAATAAAAACTTTTTTAAGAACAAAGCAACTCAATCAATAAAATTTTAAAAAAATTCTATTACTCACTAGTGAGTTATAGTAATGAAAAAGTCACAGTTTGATTATGGGTGTCATTATGTGCCTAATTGCGGTGACCATAAAGCCACTTTATGAGCAAGTGTGTTGAAAAATATTTTATATCGTTGTATTTGCTTTCTTATTAAAAAATACAAAAATATGTTTTTTAGTCCTCGAAATCTTCTAACTAGATGTCACTTCTGAGTATTACGACTAATCATACCGCTCCGATAAGTAGTGCTCAGCCAAGTTTGAGTGAAAGATGAATCGGAGTTACGACTTAGAATATGGGTGTAAGACCAGTTGTGTATGATTAAGTTTAGATACTAGTTCCATGCAATAATATTACAGAGGTTACGCGTTACAGAACACGTGCCACTCTGACACCAATCCATCAAACTACTAGCCTTTCACACTCGCAAAAATCTTGCTCTAACAGAAAACTAGGGGAGTGAGTGGCACTCAATCAAACAGGACATCGATCCGCTTTCAATAAGAGGTCACTCCATCCCCGAGGCGATGGAGCAATCGCAAAAACTCGCTTGCAAACATTACTGGCAAACAAGCAGGCAGATATTGAAATCGGCTCTGTAATAGCTTATGTAGAGAAAAGCTCGTATGCTCGAGATGGGACCAATCTTTTATCAAGCTTCAAATCCCAGTTACCTACTATGTTTTGGTGTTGATCTTGAGCAATTTTTGCGGTAGTTTATTGGTGTCATTTACCAATTTGTGACAAAGTTTTTTCGGGTTTTATAGCGATTAAAAATACGTAAACAACAGGTCTAAGACAAGATTATCTTGAGTAACTTTTACGGCGAATTATTGGTGTCATTTACCAATTTGTGACAAAGTTTTTAATTTATAGCGATTAAAAATACGTAAACAATAGGTCTAAGACCGGATTATGTCTAAAAGTAAATCGACCCTAATTTTATTTGTTCTTATCTCAAAATTCTAAGTACATTTTTATTTTATCCTTTTAAAATTCATAAAACACAAGGATAGTTTCAAAATTAGACAATTATTTTTATATTGAACCAGCTTCTTTCTACGAAGCTGTGCTACACTAGTCCTAAATGAAAGAGCATTTTTAGTTCCATTGAGAGCTTTTGACGGTAATTGTAACAGGGTTCCAGTTGCAACTTCTTCGTCTTTGAACAGAATGAAGATTGGATACTTACCTTCCTTTAAATTCTATTTTCTTTTCAAAAATTTTTGTATATGGTAATAATTCGTTTGACAAAGCGAGCATGTATGAATAATATAATGAGAGTGAATGAGGACAAAGTTGTGTGTCAGGATCGTAGCAAGTGAAGATCCGTGGTCTCTGCCTACCCCTTTGGGAAAGATAAGATAAGATAAGTAATGCTTTATTCGTAGTTGAAAAAACTACAGAATAAGTAGGCATAAACTAGACTAAATACATTAAAAAATCCTTGAAACTACGAAATGGCGTCCAACTCGGCATATTGTTGTAATAGCCATTGGTTACTACTACGCTGATCTTCCGTCGGAACAAAGGCGAGGAGATACGCACTTGACGAGACACTACATGCTAAAGGACATATTATATGGAAAGAGGCGTGATATTATGTATTATGTATAAAAAATGTGTAAAAGTTTTTGTTTTAAAGAAAGAAACATAAACAAATGATATTGCTGGTACAAATTAACGATAAAAGCGTGGAGAGCAGTCCAATGAGTAGTACTCAGTATTATAAACAGCTTGCTTCCTTCCGCGGCTTCGCTCTTATGATTTCAACTTAAGTCAGCCTAGAACATAACAAAAGAGCCCTCAAAATTTTAAGTTCCGGTCAGTTTAGAAAATGACAAAAGAGATCATATTGGTAAGCATTTATTCAGTAGGACCGCTAGGATCACTTTAGAATAGTCTTAAAACTAATTTTACTTTGTTCTCGACAAAAAAATTGCCACACTCTGTATAGCGATATACAAAGCTGAATAGCACCAACTGACCAAGACCGTCCATATTTGGGTGTGACAGTCGACGACGTTTGCAGATGTAAATCTGGCAGCGAATGTAGTGTCGGACAATCTGCTGTAGATCTTGAGTATAGGGGTTAGGAAAGCGAACGGCAGGTCAGAGCATGCATAAAATATTATACGCAAATTGTCTTTGTAAGTGAATGATAAAAATGTTTTTGTATTTTGAATTGACTTCAGAAAAGGAGGTTCGGTATTAGGAATGTTTCTATGTATTTTCACCGATATGAAAATATTTTTATGTTATGTATGGCAGCGAGATGGGCGGACGATATCATTAACGTCGTAGGCCGAAAGTGGATGAGGCTGGCACAGGACCGGGAAGAATGGCAAAAGCGAAGGAAGGCCTATACCCAGCAGTGGGTGAAATCGGGCTGCGGATGATGATGATGATGATGAATGGGAATTCTCGAGGTAGTCCCTTTACTTATTTCTAAAAAAATTACACTATTCCCGTATATTTTTATAAACCACATCCTCGGATTTTCATTTATTAACGGTTTTTTTGGGTTCCTCTCTGTAAAAATGACGACCTTTATGGATAGAACCAAACGTATATCTGAAGATGTCATATCAGTTAAATAAGGACTATAATAATTATAGTTCTTATTTAACTGATATCACCAATTATAACAAAATCTTATTACTAAAACTAAAGCTTTTGAACAATATAGACATCTTTACTTCCAATCGTGACTATTGCTGAAGATGTAAAATGTTTTTGTATAAATTATTCTTTAAGATATTGAATCTCGTATTACTTAGGCGATAGCAATAGCAAGAATCTAGGTTCTTGAAAAGCGGCAGCCATCATAAAACTAAACTAAAATTAAACTCAAAAGCATGAATTTTCATCACCATCGTTATAAATGGTAAAGTGACAATATTAGGTGATATAATTAGAGCAATACAAAGAGTTGCTGTTGTTTCTAGCCCGCACAGTCCCACTACTGGGCAAAGTCCTACCTTAAAGATCACTAGTCTAGGTCATCACTTAATTATAGATAATCAATAAATAATACTGGACTTTTCCACACAGCATCATCTAGCCCCAAAGTAAGCAGAGCTTGTGTTATGGGTACTAGATGATTGATATGCTACTTAAATACTTTTTGTTTGTAAATACATAAATATTATATATAGAAACGCCCAAACCCGAGACAAATATTTGCAGATCATACAAACATTGGTCCCGCCGCGGGGATCGAACCCGCAACCTTTTGCATCGCAGGCGGGCCTTCGCCCACTGCGCCACAGAGGTCGTCAAAATTTAAATCAAATTTCGTAATTTGTATTTTCTTTGATAAGTGCTCTATTGAGCAGTTTTTTCTAGCAAATTCAAATTTTATTTCAAATCTAAGTTAGCTTGGAAGTCAATGTAACATCATAACATTACATTTAGGAATCCCATGCATTTAAAGTCAGTTCTACATTTCAACACAACTAAAACAGGCAAGTTTTTCATTGCATTGGAAAAAATAATATTTAGGGATGTGTGGCGTATTATGACGGCAACCGTTATTTTCAAAGCAAAAGATTTTACACAAAATCGGATAACTAGCCTGGAAAGTTGTGGCACGAGATGTGATACTATTGTAGTAGATTGCTCACGATAACCTTAGCTTACGTTTTATCGGTTTTCAGAACAGATTGTGATAAAACTCCTAAGATTAAAATTCCTATATACTTTAATATGCATCTTTACGGATGAATGTTATGACTAATCATGGAAGGTGGTTATTTATTAGGTAGGATCAAATCCAATGTTTATTCTGTTAAAATATTTTTGTTCTTGTAATTTTTCTCGCGGCTTTCTGTGTTTGTATGTTATTTAGGTACTGGGTGGAAATCCCCTTACCTGAAAACATGCTAGAGTTTGGTATTACACCATCCCAATAAAGACCAGCTGATATCATTATCCTATCAATTTATTGAGACTCGCTTTTATACTCGCAAAACACTTTAAAAAATCGTATTAGAATTTTTAGAGTTTCCAGAATCAATGTTTACCAACTTTCACTGCCAGCTGTCTTTATTAGGTAACTTCCTACGTTGCATTATGGAGCATGATGCATTCACTGAGCTATGCATGTCATGCAGGTAAATCCTATCGTGTCGACATTCTCACCATATGCATATTGCATCTGAGTGTCTCAGGTTTACTTACTTAGTAGGTGTTTAATATGCATAGATATTTTCTACATACATAATGGAACGAAGTTCCTTTTCGGATGGTATCGAGGATGAGGACTAGAAGAAAAAAGCGTTCGATTTTACCGTCACGGCACATACATAGGTCGAAACTTCACAGTGCGAAGTGCGCAGCCGCGAAACACTCCATAGATTATTACATTTTTATTACGGAAGAGCGTCTCTAGGATTAGGAAAAAATAATTATAAATCAAGTAAGTACATCAAGTCAAAATGTCGAAAAGTCTAACGGTCGAAGGTTCAAAAGGTCGAACTATTGATAGGTCGAATGGTCGAAAGGACGAAAGAACGAAAGGTCGAAAATGTTAATAATGTCACAAATGACAAATGTCAAAGTACAAACATCGTTCCAACCGAGTGTTCCACGACACTCACGTCCTTTTTTTTATAACATTGTGTACGAAAGTAGCCTCTTTGAAGCGTAATTTAAATATTGTTATTGCACTGGTATCCATCCTCATTCAATTCTTCCTCAAATCATCAACATAATCCATCCTATTTGCACAACCTTTTTTTGTGACGTAAAAATGACAAAATTCATGATACGTCTGCCTACTCCATCTCTATACTAGGTGGCGCCTAGGCGTAACTCTTACTCCGAGAGCAGAGTCGAAATAGCTTAGTTCCTCCTTGGTCTTTATTTATTAATACTGAATTGACCTACTATAGCCTTATGATTAGCGCTAATACCACCTTAGTTTGTGTTTATTAATGACAGCCTTAAAGTGTATGAATGAATATAAAATGGACTAAGACTAAAATGTTGCTCAAAAAGTTTTTTTTAATTTTATTTTTACAAAACAGAACTGCCGATAAAATGTGAAGAAAAATACTTTATCGCTATAATTATTACAGTAGGGTGTCACGCCTAATCGGAATCCCTATAATAACTTTTAAATGTGGTTCATATGACTAAGAAAATAGGGTTTACTTTTGATCGAAAGAATTAATATTATGTTTATTGAGTTACATAAAATATTAGAATTCAAAGTTCTGCATAAATGAATAACATAATTGAAGATTTTTACAACTTGTAAATTAATTAGTCACAGCAAATGCTGATTTTAATTCATTGAAAACAGGCATAATCATTAAAATAGTAATAAAACTGTTTATTTGATTTATTTATAAGATTTTATTGATATAATTTACATGTAATACCCGTCGTAAATCAATAAGGAAGGTTCCTATCAACAGTTTGGTTTATCCTCGAAGTGTTTATGGTTTATATAATACTGGTTGTAAATTTATTGAATATTCATTGATATATTTTGGATTTTACATGTTTAAGTAGTTTCCAATTCGATGCTTTGGCCCTTATTGTTGATATGAGTTAGGTAGTTAGTGAGTGTTGAAATAACGTCTGAAAGATAGATGTGGAAGGAGAAGAGATTATGTTGTGCCGAACTCACAAAACAAATGCAAGAAAAAGTGTTCATAGACTAGAAAAGTAAGTAATTTCGGATGAGTCAGTGGCCAACTCTAGTGTCACAGTTTTTAGACCGCCTTAAGGCCTCCGTCATGGCTTAACGACTTAAATAGCCGGGACCGACGATTTAACGTGCCCTCCGAAGCACGGAAGCACTCAGACGAAAATGCCACTGGCGGTCACCCATCCACGTACAGACCGTTTCGAACGTTGCTTAACTTCGACGATCTATCAAGAACGACTAAGCAAGCACGACCACGAGCGCTTCATAGACTAGAGAGGAGCCTTTTAATATAATAATGCTGGACATTTTCACACAGCATCATTTAGCCCCGAACTAAGCAAAGCTTGTACTATGGGAACCAGATACCTGATATACTACTTATACATATAAATTTTTTTGTAAATACATACATATTATATATAGAAACACCCAGACCCGTAACAAATATCTGTAGGTCATACAAACATTTTTCCCGCGGCGGGGATAGAACCCGCAATCTTCTGCGTCGCAGGCGGACCTTTGCCCACTGCGCCACAGAGGTCATCATAATTGGTAAAATGGGATAGTACCTTGACATTCAATCCGATGGCCGTGGGTTGGAATCTGAGGAACAGGATGGGCTTTCTATCCAAGAAAATTGTGTTTCTGGCGTTTTTTACGTTATTACAATATAGGGTCTTTCATTTTAAACTACACAAACTGACAGGGCCTCATTTTTGGGTTGTAAATAGACGTTTGACCGTATCAATTTAATTCCTAAGCCCATTTATGTTTTCACTGCAAAATTTATAATTTATTGATTTTTTAGAATTGTTGCATAATTATTTTCAAGGAGAACAGACGTTCCACCAATCGCAGCGCAGCTACATCACGAATGGGCTAAGTTATGCAAGAAGCAACAATCAATTGAAAGGATAGCCTTTATAGATTTTCTCGGGATTTTCATAACAAAACAAAAAAAAACAATCCAAAAATATTTTTAATTAATTTTTGAACCCAATTACTGAATTAAGTTAGTATAAAAATATGTGGTGCTAAAAATTATTCGTTGGTACGGAACTTTTCTTGTGTATTGCTGACTCACACTTGTCTTTTATATATATCAAATATATATGTGGATATATCAAAATATATCCACATGTTCCCATAGGAAGGCAAACATTTAGCTTTTAGTTGATTTCTGTTTGATGTTGCTGTTATTGATGTTTTGGTTTCCTTTTGATTTCCCATACCATGAAACTCAAGTAAATACAAATATTTTACTAACTTGCTCTCTTTGTAGCCCCTCATTTTAAACGAAGGCCTTCAGGCGTCCAAAATATGTATGTCTACACGTCAAAATTGCCCACACAATATACTATTGATATTGAAAAATTAGAGAACAAGAAAAACAGATATTTGAAGTTCGAATTATCTCGTTTTTTAATAATATCCAAGGAGTTATCAAAATATGAAAGTGTTGATACTTATAATAAGAGTCAGTATATACAGGGTGTAAAAAGACGTCTACCGAAGCCGAAAAGGTACAGCATCCCAGCACACAACCAAATCCAAAAGGATTTTGCGAAAAAAACATTATATCCGGAGAAAACAGCGTTTGAAGATTACTGTTTGCGTATGTACTGGGCGCATTGTTTTACGTAGACTGCTGAATTGTTAGTTTTAACTGTTTTTTCTTTTATAAATGAAATTATTAGCTAGGTATGGTCGTATTATTCTGTGGCGCAGTGGGCGAAGGTCCGCTTGCGATGCAGAAGGTTGCGGGTTCGATCCCCGCCGCGGGACAAATGTTTGTATGATCTACAGATATTTGTCTCGGGTCTGGGTGTTTCTATGTATAATATGTATGTATTTACAAACAAAAAGTATATAAGTAGTTTCATCAGTCATCTAGTACCCATACCACAAGCTCAAGCTTACTTTGGGGCTAGATGATGCTGTGTGAAAAGTCCAGCATTATTTATTATTTATTTATTATTTTATTATTATTATGTTGTACTAGTAGTAAATAACCGGAAATAGCATAAAAAGACGTAGCTAAGTCAATTTTTTTTTTCATTAAATATGTTTTGAATCATGGTCTGATTGCAACCCCTCAGTTTTCGGTAGAAGTCTTTTTTCACCCTGTATAAACTCGTCTAGAACATTACTATAGAAAGAAACAACTAACTGAACCACGTTATCTTCTCTTTACACATAATATTTTGTTTAGTTTAGGATTATAAGTATGATGCTGTGGCGCATGTCCTACAATATTTTTCTATTAGAGTGTGACTATTCTCACTATAACAAAAAAAATATTGGAAGAACACATTTGGGCGGCTCAATGTCACAGGTAAATATTCCAATCTATACTTACCCTATTAAGTCGTCATGTATCAGTATTCATTATTTGTTGTAATAACAGTCTTATTCTGCTCAAGAAGAGCGATACTGTACGAACCGTAACGATACGGAGCCGATAGGGTAATAACGATTGAATATAATCATTAAAGCTACCGAGTGTTAAGGTATAGGCAAGGATAAATAGCTCATTCAAACTGCAAGCCTATACTTAAAAATGTACATGATTTGTGTTTATATGAGAGTAATTTCCGGACTGTATAAAAATAACTTTATATTTTAAAAGGTTTATAATTCCAGGTAGACATAAGTTCTAAGTTATACAGCACAGATAAAATATTAATACAATATTATACTAAGCTGCTTCTAACTCGTTCTACAACTGCTATGCTCGCTTTGCTCTCTCACTAAGTTATTTTGAAAACACCTCACTTTTTCGTAATGAAAAAAAGTCTATGCGCAAAATATCAAATTTCATACAAATCTGTTCAGTCGATTCAGTGTGCAACAAACATAATTTATTCAAATTAACTTTCGCATTTCACCCGGGAAGACATCTAATGCAATAACCAATTGTATTACACAAGTAACTTCGTATGATTTAGTGGCCAACTTTATTGATGGAGTTTTAGGCCACTTTGAGGCCTCCGTCATGGCTTAACGACTTACTAGCCGCCTCAGTTGACAATGGCACTGACCATCCACTTACTGACCGGTCAGAGCGTTGATTCATTGACAATAAGCGCTTGTATTACAATGAACTAGCTTTTCTGATCTAGCGTCAAACATTAGGCTCCACCGCACTGAGACAGCTCAACTCACGACAAAGCGATTTTCGTGCGTTCCGGAACGATTTCCTCATTGCTCGAACAGCTGGAATCGGTTCTCAGGTTGTTGGTGTTGCTGGCCAACTACAATTACATGTATTCAATTTGCCGTCAAGATTCTTATCAAAAAAAGCCAAGTCAAGAGTATAAAACTCTATAAAAAGGTCTCCCTGTAATTATTAAATTGATGTGACAAAACCCTATGGGGAAAGAAATAGAAACGGATAGACAGATAGACGGGAAAAGAGACAAATTTCGCAGCCTACGTAATGAGATCCTATTCGCACCTTTCAGATATGTAATGTAACTTAAACGTAGGTATAACATACGTGTGTGTGCTAAGTTACATAATAAAAAATCATTTGTGGTATCTACTCATTACCCCAAAGTACAGTTTTAACAGCTTCAACTTATTTACCACATTTTTCGGGAGATTCCTCGACCACCGTAAAATCAAATATGCTTGTTAATCAAGAGCCGCTGACATTTATTAGAGCTCTTGAAGTGTGATTATAGAGATTAGCTCTCAACCAGACTTATTAAATATAATTAAACTAACAAGAATTTATTCCATAGAAGTTTGTTGTAAGTGTTAATGTTTTAAGTTTTTTTTTTTTATAAACCTGTTGTGATCTAGGTAAGAGCCTTTATCATGAATAAGTTATATTTTAACGAACGTTTCAAACTAACTTAATTTTCCAAACAAATTAGTTTTTGAATAAACGGGTTTTTATCACGTACTGATTTTATTTGTCCCGACGTTTTTCAAAAATTAATTATGTCGTCAAATCACGAAAGTTTAATAAGTTTAATAAACATTAATATTAACCAGTAATAATATTTACTTCAGTATGTACGGCCAAGAATTTTATTTAGTGGCCATTTCCTTGAAATGTTCTGAGAAAACAATCACGTCAATCCTAGGTTCTAGTAGTTGTCAAATAAGTGTACAATAGATTAGAACCTACAGTGAAAATTTTGCTATACTGTTCGATCTTACGTGGGTCTCAAATTAAAGTTCGTGACTGTACCTACAAGTAGCCAACTTGCGAATTTGAAGATCAATGATGTTGCTTTACAGAGATTCAAAAAGATTGATGCATTATTATGAAGCAATATTTATCTAACAATCAAGTCATGCCACCTTGGGTGTGGACTAGCGTAATTTCAACCAACAATGATTTACGAGTAACTACACACGAACGACGTGTGATTTAATCGTAACCATAACACTACGAGCTACCACAAATCATAACCAGTGTTATAACAATATACACTAACGATGGTCAGTTTGTTTGTCTTTATAAGTACTAGGTATTACCAAAGACAATATATACACTAGGTAGTATTACTTAAACTTTTGCGGCCATATATATTTTAACTTGATTTCCTAACTAATAGTACAATGTGGGTTCTTATTCTAAGTCACGTGGCTAGAAAATAAAAAATAAAACTATTTTTTTTCTAATGCATAGCATTTTTATGTCCCAGTTAACTGAAGTATTCTCGAGTAACTGCAATAAGCAGCTAGTAATTTAGAAAAATATATTTAATTAAAAAATATTTTGTTGTATCTTGATATTCGAGCAAAGCCATGGACTTAAAAATAGTCAAACTATAACGGTTGCAAAACATGGCTACAGGGGACAGCAAAGATTTCGGTCATAGTCTTTAGATAAATATTTTATATGGTGTAAACCATACATCACATAACAAATAGAAACCTTAGCACTAGTTTAGAATATTTATAATAGACGCTATAAAACGCATTCAAGTAGGTAATAGTTTTAATTCAGCTTTTTAAGGCACAGGGAATTTAGCTTAAAACAAAGGCATATTTTTTTTACATTCATGAAACAATTTATTTATTTATTTATTCTTTATTGCACAAAGAAATTACATATATATAAACTTAAAGAGAAGTAATGGCAGAGGCGAGCTTAACCCTAAAAAGAGTTCTCTTACAGCAAACCTTTATAGGAGAGAGAGAGATGGGGTTGTAACAGTGGGTGCATGTGCAATTAGGTATAGTGAAAAAAAAAAATCAAGTCCTTAACCTACTTAATGTAAAGATATTTAAAAAGTAACTAAATATTAAGTAAATTATGATACTTACACTAAAATAAATACTAAATACATATACTTACAAAAGATTAATATTAGATAATATACATAAAAATACATATACCTAAATAAAATAACTATAAAGTAAGGTAATGCTCTTTGACTTTACGCTTGAAGATAAATAGAGAGGGACTAGCACGAATATCGTGCGGTAGGGAGTTCCATAACCTAACCGAGTCGACAACAATGAAACATAAATTGTAAAATTCCAAGCTGTATGTAAAATAATCAAAAATAAGAGAAATACATCCACCGAAAATCAGAAGAAAAGGAATATTTTTGGAACGAAGTTCCTTTTCGGACGGTATCAAAGAAAAAAAAGAGAAGCTGGAAAAAAAATTGTTCCATTTTACCGTCACGACACATGTAGGTATATGTCAAATCGCCACAGTACGAAATGCGCAGCCGCGACACAGTCCATAGATTGTTACATTGTTAGTACGGAAGAGCGTTTCTAGGATACCTAATTAACAATCAATTTATTATATTCTCAGTATAGAAATTAAAAGTACTCTTTGCTTCGTTTCAACCGAGTGGTCCACGACACTCACGTATTTTTTTATTTAAGTTTCATATTTTTTTTTAATAAAAACTAGTGCTAAAGTTAGGCTTTCAAACAAGCCCCAATATGTAGAGACAAGACATTTACGTAAGTACATATAGAGGTAGTTACGCACGGAGGGTTAAGTTGCCAATTCATGCGAATGCTTACAACTCAGTAGAGTTTAGACTTTGAAACATCTTGGCGTCACGTTTCTGCTTATGGCATCATTGAATAAAGAAATCAAGCACAACTTTGAACTGAATAGTAATTTTACCACCAACTAATAGACATTTTTGCAATAGAAAGTCTATTAAAACAACGCTTAAATTAACTGTAGGTACTAACATCACTAAATCAATCACCAATAATTCAGATTAATAAATAAAAAAAGTACATAAGTGTCGTGGAACACTCGGTTGAAACGAAGTTTCAACTTTGACATTTGGCATTTCTCAAATATAGTGGCTAGAAACGCTCTTCCGTACTAACAATGTTACAATGTATAGACTGCTTTGCGACTGCGCACTTCGCAGTATTACGTTATGACCTATGTATGTGTCGTCACGGTAAAATCGAACGCTTTTTTTCTTCTAGCCCCCATCCTCGATACCGTCTGAAAAGGAACTTCGTTCTAAAAACCAACTATCAGACACCACACCCCTTATCCACAAAAGGTGTTTTTGTCTCAAGGTTTATTAGGAATTGTGTGTAAGATGGTGCCACAATAACTACACAAAATATGTACCTGTCAACAAAAAAAATCGCTAGCAATTTTATAACCTAGTGCGTACTCGCTTAATAAACGGGGGCGTGCCAACTGAGAGTGAAAGCTCAGATAAATGACCAGACCATGTGATATCTAATTGCAAGGAATCAACAGTTTAACGCCATTTTAGATTTATTACATGTTACAATAATAATTATTTACAATATTTTATACGTAAACAGGTTCACGACTGTATCCCCAAGGTGCGGTGGACATTCTCTCAGATCTTACATATTCCAGATCCTTTGAAGATGTCTAAGGGGGGTAGTCAGAGGCATGTCCAAACACATATTTGATACATGCCCACATCTTC
This sequence comes from Epirrhoe tristata, assembly GCA_951394285.1. NCBI lineage: Eukaryota > Metazoa > Arthropoda > Insecta > Lepidoptera > Geometridae > Epirrhoe > Epirrhoe tristata. Next base: position 7,821,952 of record OX596145.1, read on the forward strand.
CAGAAGTTAGTTTTCCATACAGGTTGCGGCAGGTTCCGACAGGTTCCCCCCCGATGGATTCCAATCTTGACGCGATGGGGGGGCTTAGTAACCGTGGTTTGGTTGGCCCACGGTGAAGCCAAAAGGAATCCCAGGCGGGGACGCCCTGGTGGCGTCTGGCGGGTAGGGTCGCGGGTGAAGAGGCGTGTCGGTGTTTCGTTGCCGCTCGCCCTATCTCCCGCGACCCAACGGTGGCGCACCGTAAGATGCGTCGGCGGCGGGGCCGCAGTGGAAGAGGAGTGTCGGTGTTACGTTGCCGCTCTCCCTGTCCTCTGCGGCCGTTTTTGGAGGCTTCTCCACGCGCACCTCTTTAATTAGAGTGCGCAGTGGACGAAGGGAGCGAAGAGCTATGGTGGTGAGTAGCGGACGCTAGGTGCGGGGGCACCTTCGTCCGCCTTGCACTACTCACCACTATGCGGGGCCGCCTTAAGGGCGGGGATCGCCAGAGGGGGACTGGACGTAAAGGCTGTGCCGGTTTCCCAGACCCCCTCCATTCCAGGCGACGCCGGAATGACGTTGGGTCGTTTAGTGGGTATACCGGGAGTCCCCGGGGAGTCCCACATACCCCTCTCGCCCCCCGGCGGAGGGGATGCGTAACGCATTTTTCCCAGCGAGAAAAAAAAAAAAAAAGGTTCCGACAGGTTCCCCCCCGATGGATTCCAATCTTGACGCGATGGGGGGGCTTAGTAACCGTGGTTTGGAGGCCCACGGTGAAGCGAAAAGGAATCCCAGGCGGGGACGCCCTGGTGGCGTCTGGCGGATAGGGTCGCGGGTGAAGAGGCGTGTCGGTGTTTCGTTGCCGCTCGCCCTATCTCCCACGACCCAACGGTGGCGCACCGTAAGATGCGTCGGCGGCGGGGCCGCAGTGGAAGAGGAGTGTCGGTGTTACGTTGCCGCTCTCCCTGTCCTCTGCGGCCGTTTTTGGAGGCTTCTCCACGCGCACCTCTTTAATTAGAGTGCGCAGTGGACGAAGGGAGCGGAGAGCTCTGGTGGTGAGTAGCGGACGCAAGGTGTGGGGGCACCTTCGTCCGCCTTGCACTACTCACCACTATGCGGGGCCGCCTTAAGGGCGGGGATCGCCAGAGGGGGACTGGACGTAAAGGCTGTGCCGGTTTCCCAGACCCCCTCCATTCCAGGCGACGCCGGAATGACGCTGGGTCGTTTAGTGGTGTCCGAGACCGGACCACATACGCACGGAAGGAGACGTGCGGGGAGACAGTGACATCATCGCAGCCTCGGCGGGCCACCGCCGCCCGCGCAACGCAGCCCCTCCTCGCTCCAACACTCGCCTTCGGGACCCCACCGCACACGGACCCGCGATTCCGACATAATTTTAATAACGTCAGCTTTCCATCTTTGCCTTGTATTTAAACTGAATTATTATACCAGTCTTATTATACAGTCCACTCGTTTTATTGAGGACCCTCCTTTACATTGGTCCTTCGAGGGAACGTAATTCGTTTGAAGAAAAGAAGAAGTTCGACACGCATAAAGTTCAGAAGCTCTTCAGTGTGGTCTTCAGCAGCAAGATATCTCCGGCAGTCTTATTAACTTCCTGTTCCTGTCGAAGAATTTGCATATTGCAACCGCGCAAGCTCAAGAACAAGCAGAGGTCAATCGCAAGTTGGACTTTGGACTTTCGGACCCATCGAATGTTCGAGACGTCAAAAGTGGGCGGTTTGGGTATTTGTGAGTCTGTTCCAATTATTTCCTTATTTTCTTCCTTTCTTTCCACTATTCATTGATAAATAGATCGATTTAGTGAGTGAGTAATTCCATTTTCATCGTAAAATAGGCAGCGTAAATACCTATAGTTAATTTTATAAATTCATTTACTACAGAAAATACTTTAAATTCATTCATTAAGTGCATAAAATAAATTTTCAATACAAATCGTAGTTGTAAATAGTTTCAAGTGCATCAGCTGATCTATTATACTCGCTTATCGCACTTCGCACACCTGTTCTTTTGTTCTCGCTGAGCCCGAGCTTTTTCTTATCTCTGCTTGCCGCATTCTTTTGCAGTTATCTTACGCATCATTTTAATTTCATTAAATTTATTTTAACTATTTCATTTTATATTGCGATTAGATAATTATGGCGGAAGATAAAAAAGAAAGAGAAAAGCTAATCAAAAGGCGCAGCGGCTTAAAATCAAAGTTAACGATTTTCAATAATTATTTGTCTTTGCTTAAAAGTTCTCCTAAGCTTAGCAGCGTACAACTTTTAGACCTGGAAGGTCGTTTTAATAAATTTGATGCCATATACCCGATTTTTGATCAATTACAGTCAGACATCGAGATGCTTTCGGAGGATCCCGCCGATGAAAGTGAGGATCGCGAGCAATTTGAGGAGCAGTACCATTCTCTGGTTGCGGCGGCGCGCGACCTGCTCAGCGCCCGCACCAACCAGCCTAATCGAGATGGTTCCGTATCGTGCTACGAGGATGTACAGGCAAGTGACCCTAGATCCAATTGCGTTCGATTGCCAAAAATTGACTTGCCTATTTTTCATGGTCACTATCAGCACTGGCTTAAATTTAGGGACACATTCATTTCTCTAATTCACTCGAGACACGACATGGATAACATTAATAAGTTACATTACCTTCATGCTTCTCTCAAAGGCAGCGCTTTGCTCGTGATTGATAATTTGGATTTTAAAGCCGATAATTACGAAGCTGCGTGGAAGTTGTTATGCAGTAGGTATGACAACAAGCGCTTACTGATAAACAATCATGTCCAAGCTTTGTTCAATGTCGAGCGTATGCAAAAAGAATCATTTTCTTCCATACGTTATCTCATAGATGCCACTAATAAAAATTTGCGCGCCTTATCATCATTAGATCAACCCACTGAACATTGGGACACTTTAATCATACATATGATGGCTAAAAAATTAGATAACATTACCCACAGAGAATGGGAGGAACATAGAAATGAACTAAAAGATCCTCCTACTTTAGCCATATTTATTAACTTTCTTAGCAACAGGGCGGACTTATTAGAAACACTACAAGAGAAAGGTAAAATACAAAAAGATACTTACAAACAAAACACAAACTTTCTTATTGATATACATAATAAAAACAGAACAAGTACTTACAATACTAATAATAAATCAAATATGTACAATAATAAAAATTTCAAAACAACACAAAACACCAACTCTGCAAAATCATTCAAATGTCCATTGTGTAATGAAGGTCACTTCTTATTCAACTGTGAAACATTCAGATCCCTAACCATTGAAGATAGGATTCAAAAGGCCAAGGAAACAAAAGTTTGTCTTAATTGCCTACGGCCTGGTCATATCGAAACTAAATGCAGTCTTGTCCCTTGTAGGTACTGCAAAAAGAGACACAACACATTACTACATTTGCATGAGTCAGAGTCATCTTCATCACCTTCAATACCAGTCAACAGCATAAACAATTTCGCAAATAACTGTAATGCCACTACGCAGTGTACTACTCCTCGGCATGTGTTACTGTCCACAGCGATCGTGAATGTACTCGACGGAGCGGGCGACGTGCACTCCGCGCGAGTTCTTCTCGACAATGGCAGCACGGCGAATTTCATAACGCAATCGATGTGCGGTAAGCTGGGTCTGTCCTGCCGCGATGCGAACTCCACGGTGACAGGTATTAATAATCATACTTCCCAGAGTACACAGTCTTGTAGCCTTACTTTAGCTTCAATTCATGACGATTTTAAAATCACTGTTGACTGTCATGTTTTGCCGCAGATTACTAAAAACTTACCATCATCGTTCATAGATATTGAACACATTCCTCTTCCGAAAGGAATCAGTCTTGCTGATCCTACCTTTAATATACCTTCGGTTATAGATATATTAGTAGGGGCCGAAGTATTTTGGTCCGTCTTAGGTAATAACCAAATTGACTTGGGTAAAAATCAACCCAAGCTATACGAAACGAAACTGGGTTGGTTGGTGTCTGGGTATGTCTCCCGTCTTAAGCACTCTTCTCAATCTCCCGTTTGTCATTTTTTAAACGAGGAACCCAATCCAGACTTGACTCGTTTCTGGGAATTAGATACTGTAGCAGCAAAGCACTCCTTATCTCCTGAAGAACGTGCCTGTGAGCAGAGTTTCCTCTCAAATACGACTCGGAAAGACGACGGTCGCTTTGTCGTGACCATGCCACTGAAGGAAGACCCCTCAGTCTTAGGCGATTCATACAATCAAGCTCAATGTCGTTTTTCATCTTTAGAGCGTAGGTTCGCAAGGGATCCTGTCTTTAAGGATAGGTACGTAGACTTCATGCTCGAGTACGAGCGCTTAGGTCACATGACCGAATCTAAGGAGCCTTCAGCTAGCTGTCTTCAACAGACTAATCAGATTGATATTTTTTTGCCACATCATGGCGTCTTACGTGAGTCAAGTAGTACCACGAAACTTCGTACAGTCTTCGACGCTTCGGCCAAGACAACATCAGGTCTATCGCTCAATAACATATTGATGGTCGGGCCTACTGTACAAGAAGACCTTTATTCGATTTTGTTGCGTTTTCGTCAACACAAATATGTCGTAACAGGCGACATTGAAAAAATGTATAGGGCGATTGAGCTTAACCCGGTTCAACGCTCTCTTCAAAAAATAATTTTTCGTACAGATAGCAAAAATCCCTTGAGAACCTATACTCTGAACACTGTAACGTACGGGACAGCTTGTGCGCCGTATCTGGCTACCAAGTGTTTAGTAAGTTTGGCTTCGAGTGCACCAGATGATGACGTCAGACAGGCGATTCAAAGAGACTTCTACGTCGACGACTATCTGGGAGGCTCGTCTTCTATAGAAGGGACGGTAAGGATTTGCAAAGGCGTCATAGCCACATTAGAAACTGCACAATTCAAGCTTCGTAAATTTAAATCAAACAGTCAATCAATTTTAAATCAAATTAGCCCAACTTCCCCTAATTCAAATGATATCTTAAACTTGGCCGAATTTGATATGAACACACCTTCTAAAACACTTGGATTGAACTGGATTTGTGATTCAGATTGCTTATCATTTTCAATAAATCTAAAGTTAAATAAAAAAGTTACAAAACGACACATACTTTCAGTGATCAGTCAAATCTTTGACCCGTTAGGTCTAGTAGGCCCATGTGTCGTAGAAGCTAAACTTGTTATGCAAAGATTGTGGATCAATCAATGCACTTGGGATGAAGAGGTCCCAAATGAAATAAAGCAGTTGTGGTTAGCTTTCGCAAACACCTTACCCTTTCTTAACCAATTAAAAATTCCTCGTTGGGTTCTTAATAATGGCTCTGATATGCATGAAGTTCACGTCTTTTCAGACGCTTCAGAACGGGCGTACGGAGTCTGTGTGTACATTCGTTCCATTGATTGTTTTGGATCAGTCAAGGTTTGTCTACTCACATCAAAAAGTAGAGTAGCGCCCATAAAGCCCACCACTATTCCCCGCCTCGAGCTTTGCGGAGCTTTGTTGGCAACAAGACTGTGTACAAAGGTGTTAGCTTCTTTGACTATAACAGTAAGCAAATGTAGGTTTTGGTGCGACTCAACCATAGTCTTAGGATGGTTAAAAACTCCACCTAGTGAACTCAAAAGTTTCGTCAAAAACCGTGTTCACGAGATACAAGAGAGCACGGAGGGTCACACGTGGAGTTACGTACCGTCGGCGGACAATCCGGCGGATCTTGTTTCCCGCGGGCTGAAGGCTGACCTGATCAGCAGTTCTAGCTTGTGGTGGTCAGGTCCTACTTTCTTGTCAAATGATGACACTCATTGGCCTCAAATGCCCAACCAATGCGAGAAACAGAATCTACCTGAGTTAGTCACTTGTTCTTTAGCGCACACTTGTAAACCTAATGCTGATGTAGATAGTGGCTTTGTAGATTTAATTAGTGGCTTTATTAACAAAAAATCCAAGCTGTCTTCTTTGCAAAGATCAATGGCATACTTATTACGATTTATAAATAATTGTAAACCTGAATATAATAAAATATCTGGTCATCTTTCGGTTAAAGAACTTGAAAATTCATTAAATTTAATAATTCGTAAAGCACAATCAGAAATGTTTCAAGATGAGTATGCCATCCTAAAAACTGGTAAATCATTGCCCAACAAAAATCGTCTTCTTTCTTTATGCCCGTTTTTAGATGGCAACGACATTATTCGAGTAGGTGGCAGGCTCAATAATTCTCCTTATAATTATGATGTAAAGCATCCCATACTTCTTTGTAGTATGGGATGCTTATGATATAGTATAGGATGTTCTAGCATCACCTTACTATCATTATTTTTGAATATTTTCATTTAAAATATTTACATGCTGGCCCTCAACTTTTATTGGCTAATATTAGACAATCATTTTGGCCATTAGGTGGCCGTAACTTATCTAAAAAATGTGTGAGCAAATGTGTCCGATGTTGTAGGTATAAAGCTAAAACCGTTCAGCCTATCATGGGTCAACTACCGACGTCTCGAACTGAACTAGAGTTCCCTTTTTTGCATTGCAGCGTTGACTACGCTGGGCCAGTGCTAATAGCAGACCGAAAAGGCAGAGGTTGCAAACTTTTAAAGTCATTTCTGGCAATTTTCATTTGCAATTCGGTCAAAGCCTTGCATATCGAGCTCGTTACGGCTCTATCTAGCGATGCTTATGTAGCCGCTTTAAATCGTTTTGTTTCACGGCGTGGTAAACCCCAAAGCATCACTTCAGATAATGGGACAAATTTTGTTGGCACATATAACGAACTTTCTAAATTCCTACTTCAATCTGATCTTGAGGGTGTCGTAGCTCAGGAAGGGATTGAGTTTAAGTTTGTTCCAGCTTACACTCCCCACTTCAACGGCTTAGCAGAAGCAGCCGTTCGCTCAACCAAGCACCATCTTAAGCGTCTTTTAGACACGACGCACCTTTCTTACGAGGAAGTGGCCACTTGTCTCACTCAAATCGAGGCTATTTTGAACTCTCGTCCTCTAACCCAACTCTCCTCTGATCCCTTTGATCTCTATCCTCTTACTCCTGCTCACTTTTTAATTGGACGATCGCTTTTATCCATTCCGCATCCACAAGTAACAGACTACAACATCACTCGTCTCGATCGGTTCAAAAGGATAGAGCATATCAAGCAGCATTTTTGGCGTCGCTTCTCTATGGAGTATGTCACTCAGTTGCAGCAGAGGCAAAAATGGCAGACAAACAAGGACGAGCTGAAACTTGGCACTCTTGTCATCGTCAAAGACAACACTCTTCCTCCTCTTCTGTGGTCGTTAGGAAGAGTCATCAATGTCTACCCCGGCACCGACGGCGTAGTCAGAGTCGCCGAGTTGAAAACCAGGAAGGGCACCATTCGAAGGGCCTTTAATAACATCTGTCCCCTTCCAGATCTTTGAAGCCCTCAGCAGCCTTCAACCCGGGGAGCATGTCCGAGACCGGACCACATACGCACGGAAGGAGACGTGCGGGGAGACAGTGACATCATCGCAGCCTCGGCGGGCCACCGCCGCCCGCGCAACGCAGCCCCTCCTCGCTCCAACACTCGCCTTCGGGACCCCACCGCACACGGACCCGCGATTCCGACATATTTTAACAACGTCAGCTTTCCATCTTTGCCTTGTATTTAAACTGAATTATTATACCAGTCTTATTATACAGTCCACTCGTTTTATTGAGGACCCTCCTTTACAGTGGGTATACCGGGAGTCCCCGGGAGTCCCACATACCCCTCTCGCCCCGGCGGAGGGGATGCGTAATGCATTTTTCCCAGCGAGAATAAAAAAAAAAAAAAAAAAAAAAAAAAAAAAAAAAAAGGTTCCGACAGGTTGCAAGCCCATGGCCGCCTATAAGAACACTAACTGGTTTCCTCACGATGTTTTCCTTCACCGTTTAGAGCACGTATTAAAGCACATATAAATTTTACGAAACGCAAAATCCATTGATGCACGGCTTTATAAAGATTTTATATGGTTGGATAATTAATTTAATAAAATCCTGATCCTAAAGATTATTTGCTGTTGGCAAATAAGTATGAAAGAAACCCCATTTCGAATGTTCAAAACTTCTCGTGATGCTGGATTGTTTCAGAGCTTATTATTCGTTTTTGATACTCCAAGTGTGGGATCAGTACCCTTTATACAGAGTGGGGCAAAATTTAGCCTACTAATACTTAGTTTCCTGAGATAATAAAATTGGCCCTTGAATTTTGCCTCACCCCTTATTACGTACCTTACTGTTCGGTGATATTTATTTTATCTTTATAATTAACATTATATTTCGCGAGTAATTTCCGTGACCCATTGCAATGACTCAATAAATAGATGTGCTTCCCCCAGACAGGATCTATATGAACCACTTTAAATAATAATAAAAGTATCAGTTCACCTCTATTTTGTTTTTAAACAGCAAAAAACTAATCTATTCATGACATGTACAATGATCTGAATACGTGCGTAACACAGTTCAAGTTGTCGTAGAAATTGTTATTTAAGCTGTGGTTGGAGGTTATTTTTTTGAAATTCTTTATGTGGACTACCTGACGAAAATACGTGGAATTATTTATGGTCGGATAGCAAGAGAATTTTCGACAGATTTCAAAATATTTTGAAAACATACTATACATTTTTATACTTATTATTAAATACTTTTTGGAGTTGCAATTCAATTATGTATTAAAAAAAAGATGAAATAACTTGTTGAAGGTAAAATGCCATTATTTATTTATGAACAATTAGAACTTAAAACCACTTTAATAAGTCAGGAAATGAATGAAATGTTTAACCTTATTGGTTAAATACCGCTGTTTACCAACCCGTAAACCAACGGTTATCATTCCTCGAAGTGGTGAAATTATTCTAAGTCCTTGTTTTTGGAAGACAATTATGTTTTATTGTATTGAATTGTAAATAAAATATGAAAAAGGACAAAAACCAAATAATTTACTATGAATCCCGCACTAGGCCAAGCTTGTATAGGATACTGGCATGATGTTCGTTAATTTGGACACCCAAACTGATTGGTTCATCAGCTTTGAATCCATGACTTCAGAGTTAGATCTACGCAGTGCGGATGATAAAATTGGTGCAAGTGGGCTCAACCACAAAAATGCGCAATTAACCATAGCGATTGCATTCGACGTGTTGTCACCCAAACCGCTTCACCTGAGCGACTCTCTCAGGTTTTTGTTACTTTTTTTGACATTGTCGATTGAATCCGATTCGAGTTTCGTTATAAATTACAATGGTCTCCGGTCATGGACGGACTCCATTGATGCGGACAATCCGGAGATTTGGTTTTATATAAGTGAAGACCGTCAAAAAGCAACATCAAATTATTATGTCTATTTAATCGAAGAATCGGTCAGTAACTTTGTACCTCCAAATGCAATAAAAAATATTTTTTTTGGATCTACACTGTCACACTGCTAATCAAAGACTCCCTTTTTTTTACTAGGACTCACCAACATTGTCCTACTAGTCAGTTTAGAATGTATTGAAATCGTATTCGAAGACTGCCAAAATATTTGTATATTAAGAAGCCTTGAGACTTATTTTTTGTGATCGTGGCGTGATTTCTGCTGCATTTACTTATCTGTCAATATTAATGTATCAGACATTATTCGTGCAAAGGTATCAATTTAGTTGAATTTTCCACCAAACTTACGTAGGTAAAATGACGGTACCGATTGTCAAGAACCGACACAAAATAGATGCACGCCCTCCCATGTAAATTAACAAGGTTTCCTTTCAAAAAACTTGTCTGTGTCCAACCCATTTCATTCACTCGGTCTAATCTCCGGCTTTGTGGCAGCTCATAATTGCTTCTTATAAACGTTGTTGTTGCGATGTTTTTATTGCCAAATTAGTTTAGGCTTCATCCCAGTATGGTCGTTACAAAGTTTCATACGAATTACACATAAGGATGATTATTCACGCTCTACTTTTATTTTGACGTGACTACGTCTTATAATTCGATAGAGCCGGCTGCACGCAAGAAAAAAAAACATACAGACGAATTGAGACCCTCCTCCTTTTTTGAAGTCGGTTGAAAACATAACGTCATGAGGCGTTACCTCGCTCTGAGGCGTTCCATGTAAGGCTTGCGCAAGTCAAGCGAGAGCGCGGAACGAGCGACAAAGAAGCACAATTGGCCTTTTCGTTGTCACGTTCAACTATTGTCAGTAAACCGACTTTACAGACAACCATTTTTTTTTTAGTTTAAATATTATCTACCAAACAGTGACTTCGTTCCCGTGATAAAAAAAAATGTTTTTGAATAAGACTATTAAGCCTGGTTTAATCTGATTTAGTCACAATAGTGATTGGTAAAGTTTTTGATTAGCCGTAGGGTTGCCGTGGTCTTCGCAATTTCACTCGTTGTTGGACAGTTTTGAAAAACTTAAACACCTTCATACAGAAAATATAGTCAACAGTTGAACACACCTCTTAAAATTAACGGCAAGTTCCAAAAAGTGCTTTAGTTAGTTTAAATTAGTAAGTAGTTTAAATAATTATGTTTTTGTGACATTGTAACAGTCTAGACACATTAAATTTGTACAACATTATAATACATAAGTACCTAATTTGGGCCCTATGATACACAAAAAAATGTGTTTACGTTCGTATTTCTTATCATAAGCGACTATAGAGATATATTATCATTTGGCTATATTTTTTGTGCTTATGGGCTCACACGGATGATAATTTTCCGTATTATTTAAATACTTCTTTTAGAGCTCTCGAATACTACTCAACGTGATGCTGTGTGATAAAAATCAAAATGTATTTCTTGCTTCGGTAATAATCCTAAAGCTGCGTACGGACTATGCGTTCCAGACTACGCGTAGACTGCAGGAACGCGTATACATTTTGTCATTTTACATCGTTAAAGCGAGCACGAAACGCGGGAACGCGTAGCCTGGAACGCGTTGTCCATACAAGGCTTTACGGATCAGATTCTTCACTACTTACCATTACCAAAGGGCTAAGAAGTTTGTAATTTGCTAGAGTTCAATCTAGAACTTGCGAATTATTCCAGCGTCGGGATAGTTATTATGCATTGAAGTTTCACCACAATGTTCAAATTAGATACAATGTTCGAAATACAACCAACTTTGGTATCGTAACTATTGAAGATCTTGGAAATTCATAACTAATAGAGGTAAGCAAAGAACAATCCAGTTCTATTTCTATGAACCAAGTTTCTATCATTTTACGGTCAAGTTTGTTAACGGAGTTTTTGAGTCATAGCTTAAGCTACAATATACAGCCATAGTTCTTATACTACTTAGCTAATTGTGAGATGACGGCTATTGGCGATCTCTCATAGAAAAAAATCTCGTGCTGCTTGAAAACCCCTGTCATGGCTTGACTTTACTACCGTGAACTTGACATGCCCTCAGAAGAACCACTCATATTTCGATCCGTTGTTTGGGAGTTCATATTTCCGAGTATCGTTTCTATCTTAGAAGTACGTAATGTATGATTGTTTGTCATCAACCTCTATATCGGCCATACTCTAAGGATACTTAACTTGATTGAAGTCTTGAGGAACTAGTTACATATCCGTTGAATGCAGTCCTTCGAGTTTACAACTAATAAGGCTATGCTGAGCTTGTGACATAATTATGCAGGTTATTTGTGAAGAAGTTTCTAGCAAATTTTCTGTAGCAACTTGCTACGTGTAGTTGTTCTATCTAACATCGGCGGTTTGCTCTTAATTGTGTATGTAGTGTACACCGTGTACGTTGTTTCTGTGTGCGTAGGCGTCGGAACGCTCCGTGGATAATTGAGCGCTCAAGTAACGCATACATTGCATTGTGTAGCTGATTGTCCAGTGTAGTGCAGTGTGATACAGGTGAAATGATGACATACAGAAATATGTACAGCTTAATAATGTGCGTAAGCGTCGAAACGCTCCGTGGATGAATGAGCGCTCAGTATCGCATACATTGCATTGTGTAGCTGATTGTCCAGTGTAGTGCAGTGTGATACAGGTGAAATGATGACATACAGAAATATGTACAGCTTAATAATGTGCGTAAGCGTCGATACGCTCCGTGGATGAATGAGCGCTCAGTATCGCATACATTGCATTGTGTAGCTGATTGTCCAGTGTAGTGCAGTGTGATACAGGTGAAATGATGACATACAGAAATATGTACAGCTTAATAATGTGCGTAAGCGTCGAAACGCTCCGTGGATGAATGAGCGCTCAGTATCGCATACATTGCATTGTGTAGCTGATTGTCCAGTGTAGTGCAGTGTGATACAGGTGAAATGATGACATACAGAAATATGTACAGCTTAATAATGTGCGTAAGCGTCGATACGCTCCGTGGATGAATGAGCGCTCAGTATCGCATACATTGCATTGTGTAGCTGATTGTCCAGTGTAGTGCAGTGTGATACAGGTGAAATGATGACATACAGAAATATGTACAGCTTAATAATGTGCGTAAGCGTCGATACGCTCCGTGGATGAATGAGCGCTCAGTATCGCATACATTGCATTGTGTAGCTGATTGTCCAGTGTAGTGCAGTGTGATACAGGTGAAATGATGACAAACAGAAATATGTACAGCTTAATAATGTGCGTAAGCGTCGAAACGCTCCGTGGGTGAATGAGTGCTCAGTATCGCATACATTGCATTGTGTAGCTGATTGTCCAGTGTAGTGCAGTGTGATACAGGTGAAATGATGACATACAGAAATATGTACAGCTTAATAATGTGCGTAAGCGTCGAAACGCTCCGTGGATGAATGAGCGCTCAGTATCGCATACATTGCATTATGTAGCTGATTGTCCAGTGTAGTGCAGTGTGATACAGGTGAAATGATGACATACAGAAATATGTACAGCTTAATAATGTGCGTAAGCGTCGAAACGCTCCGTGGATGAATGAGCGCTCAGTATCGCATACATTGCATTGTGTAGCTGATTGTCCAGTGTAGTGCAGTGTGATACAGGTGAAATGATGACATACAGAAATATGTACAGCTTAATAATGTGCGTAAGCGTCGAAACGCTCCGTGGATGAATGAGCGCTCAGTATCGCATACATTGCATTGTGTAGCTGTTTGTCCAGTGTAGTGCAGTGTGATACAGGTGAATGATGACATACAGAAATATGTACAGCTTAATAATGTGCGTAAGCGTCGAAACGCTCCGTGGATGAATGAGCGCTCAGTATCGCATACATTGCATTGTGTAGCTGATTGTCCAGTGTAGTGCAGTGTGATACAGGTGAAATGATGACATACAGAAGTATGAACAGCTTAATAAGGAATCTAGTATCTTAGCATAAGCAACCTGCCAACCAAACCAGCTTTAGCCATACCGTTCTGGACTTCATACATAAATCAGGAAATCCAATCGAACCTGTTTGGACTTCCCATCCTTATCGACCGCAAAAAGCGAGAGTGGACTGAGTAATGTGCCATTACTCGAGTAATTAGCGGTCTACCATGTGCAAATGAAAGTGAAATCTGACGTGATATTTTTAATATTCATCAGATTTATACTTCTATGCGGGTCTGTATCTGGTCCATACGTGACCGCTTACTGTCTTATCACTCTCTTCCTCTCTTGTCTCAGTTCGTTTGTCTCAAGGCTAAGGGTTGCTTTTCGTCAGAGATATGCTATGCTGCTATGATTGGTAAATATAAAACGCATCCATAGCAACGTTGCTTCACACATCTCTGGTGGAGAGGCACCCTAAATCTTTTGAACCAGCATAGGTATATTAATTTACTTATTATACACCGCTATTTTGTAACTACAAAAAAAAATTAAGGACATTTGCAGCAGATACAGAAAATGATAATTGACAATTTTTTTTTAAATTTAACTATCACAAAGATATCGAGGATTGTAGTCAACCAAAACCGAACAAAATTTTATGAAAACTGTACAAATAAGTACTACAGACAACCATCCCGTACGGACTCTCATTCATACTATGCTCTCACATCATCCCCATTTTTTTTTTGACTTACATCATACCCAGTCAGTATATTTATTATGATAGCTTGCGGCTATCATAAATCCATGTCTGACTCGTCTCGTCCTTCTTAGGTTATTTTTTTTTTACTTTTTTTGAGTTTTAACTATATAAATGTGATCAGTAACAGACACCGAGACGACGTTTAAATTTTTTTTTGTAATAAAAAAATAGGGGTGTATTTTTACCCCTATTTTTTAATGATTTCATAGTAAATACTCTTAGGACTAGTCCCTTCGAAAATTAGATTAGATTGGAATATCTCAGATGAGTCAAATGAAATTTGACGCTTACACCTCCACAGGTAAGACGATATTTTTCTGCAAATATATCCAGACTGTTAACCCTATTATTTCATTTTACCTGAAAGAATTTTATCAATGCTCAGGGGCCGTATTCGCGTTCCTTTTTTCGTTCGTTTGATGAATATTCGAATGCTTCTCACCACTATTTCTGACTTCAAGGGCCAATTTTTCTAACGTTAAAACACGGTCCTAACCTAAGACCAAATATTACAAACCGAAAAATTGGCCCTTGAAGTCAGGTATCGTGGTGGGAAGCATCCGAATATACATCAAACGAACGAAAAAAGGAACGCGAATACGGTCCCAGGAGAGCTAACTCAGGTCAGGTATTTTTATCTGTTCCGATCGCATATAAAAGTATTGTAAGGTTGGATGTTAGTCATTCTGTCAATACAATACAATTTATTATTTTTTTCAATGATAAAATTAACTAGCCCAAAATATGTACTTTAGCCATTGATCTTTTTTTTTAATAAATAATAATAAATATTTATTAATAAATAATTCAGTACTTATCTACCTATCTACCAAAGGGGTCTATCTACCAAGGGTATAAAATAAATAAATAAAAATAAATAATGCTGGACTTTTTCACATAGCATCATCTAGCCCCAAAATAAGCAGCTTGTGTTATGAGTACTACACGACTGATATACTACTTATATACTTTTTATTTTTAAATACATACATGTTAAACATAGAAACACCCAGACCCGAGACAAATATTTGTAGATCATACAAATATTAGTCCCGCCGCGGAGATCAAACCCGCAACCTTTTGCGTCGCAGGCGGGCTTTCGCCCACTGCGCCACAGAGGTCGTCAAAAATATTTTATAGAGATCCCCTTCATACCTACTTCAGTACCATTCATACTTCAGTACCAGGATATAACGTTCTCGATATAAATCTTGTACATTATATAACTGATCCTAACTGCAACATGCACAGTCAACTTAATGTAACCAACAATTTTATGTAATCTAATGTCATTTTACGTAGAGATAGATTGCCTCCGTGTCAGTAGGACTACTTGATAGATTGGTGTGAGCAGGCAGTTGGAGCTCCTCCGGCCAGGTGGAGTGTCGATCTGCGAAAGGCTGCCGGCAGAAGCTGGATGCGTCGAGCTGACAGGGCGCAATGGCGCGCACTAGGGGAGGCCTATGTCCAGCAGTGGACTGCCATAGGATGATGATGATGATGATGAGCAGGCAGTTTGTAAAATAGTCTAGTTTATCCTACAATCCCTGTCTGAGCCGACAAACAAGATTGGCATTTGGCAGTATGTTTGTTTGATGAGAATACATTGTGAGATTGCAAGATTGATTATGAACAAACCTACCTACTATATTTATCTGTAAAGCTTGGCTGATTGTATTGTATTTTGTAAATTGACTAGCTTAGTTTCAGTAATTTCTGTAAATAACCTAATAGGTACTTACACATAAATTTGAAGTCGACTGTCCTTCCAAGAACGTGCTCTGCTTTATGCATCGTATCCTTCATTTCGCAATTTGCTAGAATACATCCGTTAAATATTAATGCTTCGTTCGTTAATGGCTGACAGGCGCTGTTCCTGGCTCCTGCCGGGCTCCCTACATGGGCACCAGATAGGAGAGGCGTGTTCTTATCAGGAACATGAGTTGGTTGAGAAGGTAATAGTGCGTGGATTTGACGCATTTCATCATGCATGCGCAGTTTGTGCAAGTCAATACATTTTGGGTCTTAGTGTTGCTTGTTTGTGCATGGGATTAAGCGATTGTGGTATTTTAATACGAATTATTTTGATTATTGGCAAACGTTTTCTGTTTAAACTAAAATACTTACAAAGCCACGACTGAAAATACAATAAAATTAGATATTATTTACCATGATTAAGATTTTAATTAAACTTTAATGATGATGATGATGAGGCACCATCCTTGATTTTAACATAATGGAACAAACAACTTTCCAAATCGAATAGAATTATTTCCTCCACAATACAAAGAAGGTACACGAGATTTTCAATTAGGTAATTATAACAATTTATGTGGGTGAACATAAGGCTACTCCTCAGCATTGATCTAACAACTCAAGAGTCAATATTACCTAAAATGATGTTACATTTTCGAAATAAGATGTCGGTGTATTCTACCCCTCCGACACCTTTGAAATAAAATACATCTAACATCATTAAGGTCAGTCCTTTCTCTATGTTGTCTAAAATGTATTACAGAGACAAATCCGAGAGATAAATCGTTTCACCCTCTTCAACCCCGGTACAGATTAGACAATTCTTCGTGCACCCACGCCATCACCCACGCATTCTGCTGATTACAATGACGCATGGAAACCTTTGTTTACACCTTGGTACCTTAATTTACATTTGACTGGCTATACTCTGCGGTTTTTCAGGTTTTCTGGAATAAAAGTAACCTATGTGCTATTCCAGGCTAGAAATAGTCATTGTAATTTCTGCATTGGATGTCCTAAAAAAATCTTTTGATGTAAATTTTTGCACTCGCTTTTGATCCAAATTAGTCTTACTTAAACTTTCGCGATCACAACTCATATTTTGAATACAATAATATAAACAGGAATAATAAAAGTATTTTAAACGCGATATTTTTTTTTATTATGTATTCAAAATACTTTAGATCCAAAGTCTAGAATCATACCACTAGGCCAACGCGCTTACTTTCTAAAACTACAAGAATGTTTTCAAATTTCTAACATCCTCTGCCATAAACCCACGTCATGAAAAACTTCACAAACTCGAGTCACAGGAGAGCACGTGTCATTTAACCTGAATACTTCAGCAACTGAAGGTATTTTCATACTGCGAGACTTCGAAACTTCTCCGTTGGATAGTTGCGACAAAGTGAAAAGTTGAGGGGAGTTGGCACATCTCAGCGAATTATGTGACTATTAAGTAACAGTTATGAAGGTTTTTAATAGAAATGTATGGTCAGAAAAATAAAAGTACAGTCAGCTTCACCATAATTCTCAGGAGGCATTTCAATTTTCCCAGTGTATAACCCGCAACCTTCTGCGCAACAAGCGGGCTTTCACCCACTGCGCCACAGAGGTCGTCAAACGATAGAACGCAGCTAAAGCAATTCAAATAAAATAAGATGTTTAAACGTCTACGAGTTATTTAGATCCAATAAAAATGTTTAAATATTGAAATTTAAACAATAACAATAAGTTTTGTGGATTATGCCATTCCACAAATCACGGGTAACGAGTTCTCACTGACCTCTCAGTGAGGGGTCTCTATGGTACACTAATGGCTTATTAGGTTCCAGTTACAGTAACTTAAATGACTTTTGAATGAAAATTATTATCATTTTTAGGTATTTTTATTTTGTACACACACACATACACGATCACAAATGTTTCCCCAGTGCAAGGTAGACAGACTGTCAGAACTTCCAGATTCTTTCAAGAGAGCAAAAACAGGTTCAAATACAAATCGAAATTCATATTATTTGATCACATAGCAGACTAGAAGTTATTTCGTTGATTGTACCTAATATTTCCTCAAAGTTAATCCACGAACTTTTGCAAGAACTCAATACATTTCCGAGTGCTCAAACAAAACTGAAACATCTCGGATCTCGTAAAGTTCTAAAAGGGTCACGTGTCAAGTAATCACCTGGGAAAAGTCTTATTTGAAGGAAGGAAAATAAAATTCTCGTAGTAAATAATGCTTTAAGATAATGAAGGGTTTGTAGCGTTAGTTATTTTAAGTTAGTTAAGTTAGTTTTCTTAATTTGACAAGGGTCAATACTCAATGCAATTTATGCATGAACAGACGTAAGCTGAGCCGCGGTGGGCGAGGCTAAAAAACCAAATCTTCTTCTTCTTCTTATCGTGCCACCAGTTCTTTTGAAATAGTGTGGTGAAAGGATTTTAAGTGCGCCTCAATGAGGCTCCTTTCGTGCACTTGACACATGTTTTCGAACTTTTTAGGTTCTACGACATGCCGGTTTCCTCACGATGTTTTCCTTCACCGTTTGAGAATACTGGCATAGTGAAAATAAGTTTTTCGGCAGAAAAACTCATAGGTGCACGACCGGGATTGAACCCACGACCTAAGGATCGGAAGGCGAGGCCATTACCACTAGACCACCAGTGCTCTGAAAAAAAAAACCAAATGATTTGAGAGGAATTAAGACTACCAGAAACCATAAGTGTAAAAGTTAATAATGAAATCTAAAAGAGGATCATCATTATCCCAAAGGCACGGTAGAGTTTTGTCATATGTTATAAATGAGAAGGCGAGACAACGTTTATAATATGTATTGAAAATAAAGACTTAAAAAACAACTCTGATTTTGAGTAAAGCTTATTTAAAGTGACGTGTGCTCGCACCGGTGGATTGCGATGAATGAATGTGGAAATGTTGCGTGTTAGCCGTAGAGATAGGGCTTGCTCCATTCCGTTGCTCCGATGTGATCGGCAGGCGTCCTGATGTGTAAGTAGGTAGGAAGAAGGTACGGGTTGGCGTTAACACATATCAAGAGCTATTTTGGCAAATCAATAATAGAGTTCGATGTTCAATCGTGTTTGATTTAGGATCAAAATTAACGTCTTGTTCCCTTAAAGGAATACTTCCATATTTATGTTTTTTTCCATATAATTTATGTTACAGGAGGTCGACCCTAATTAGTCTCGTCAATTTTAAAGAACCAGAGCTCTCAAACTCATTATGTACCGACTAGACCCTTAAACGAAACATTTCAGCGTTTGACCTTAACCTTTCGGCGCGGTAAATTAAAACGATGTAAAAATAAATTATCTAGGCGAAAATAAATGGTTCTAAGCAATGCAGGTAGATTTATAGATTATTTGAAGGGCAGTAAAGGGTAGACGGAGATGAACCAACGAGGCAACTATAATTTAACTTGCAAATTACTAGTTTTAACCCTTGCGGGATCCTGAACCCTAACATCTATACGACTAATAGGTGTTATTTCATTTTAATATAAATCCAGAGACATTTTGACGACCTCTGTGGCGCAGTGGGCGAAGGTCCGCCTGCTACGCAGAAGTTTGCGGGTTAGATCCCCGCCACAGGACAAATGTTTGTATGACCTACAGATATTTGTCTCGGGTCTGGGTGATTCTATGTATAATATGTCTGTATTTACAAACAAAAAGTATATAAGAAGTTTATCAGTCATTCTAGTACCCATAACACAAGCTCTGCTTACTTTGGGGCTAGATGATGCTGTGTGAAAAGTACCTCAATGAGGCTCCTTTCGTGCACTTGACACATGTTTTCGAACTTTGTAGGTTCGACGACATGCCGGTTTCCTCACGAAGTTTTCCTTCGCCGTTTGAGAGTACTGGCATAGTGCACATAAATTTTTCGGCAGAAAAACTCATTGGTGCACGACCACGATTGAACCCACGACCTTACGATCGGTAGGCGGGGCCATTACCACTAGACTATTACTTACTTACTTTACGTATTCATTAGTATGAAAGTATAACGTATATCTGTGATATTACTAGGAACTCTAAAAGCTAAATATACCTGCCTAGAACATAGCCAAGATTCAAAGCATTTTATTACTCACAATATAAAATTGAATGCACCGATAAACTCCACTCGTAAACTAAATGCACAATAAACTTGATTACAAATGAATGCGCTAATTTATTCCTTTAGTCATGCGTAGTTTATGACATGCTTTTTGCACTGCCGCGAATCAATCATCATGAAGAGAACTTATTATGATATATGAAGCGAATACACGCTTTGAAGTCAGAATATCTAATGATAATATGTATAATGTGGACACTGTGGGGCTTATTACAAGAAAATGAGCCGAGTTTAGACCAAGTCTAACTAAAAAACTGTCCCTAGAAAAACGATCTTTAAATATTCGTACATAGAACGCTTTATTGTGGAAACAGTTTTGTTTTGACATGTGTCAACATGGGGTTCAACCTAGGTTTTACGTTTTTTTAATAAGCAGCTTCTTGTTCGCACTAATCAAGACTGCTATAAAAGTCAAAAGTCAAAAACATTTGTTCAGAAGGACCGCTGGGATCACTTAGTCTACTCTTAATCCATCACGAAAAATACCGAGGGGCCGTATTTGCGTTCTTTTTTTCGTTCGTTTGATGAATATTCGGATGCTTCTTTCTACGACTCCTGACTTCAAGGGCCAATTTTCCGGTTTGAAATATTTGGTCTTAGGTTCGAACGTTTGAAAAATTGGCCCTTGAAGTTAATTAAATAGTAAGAAACATCCGAATATTCATCAAACGAACGAAAAAACGAACGGGAAAAACCTCCCCAGGGCAATTAGTGAATCAGAGTGGAATAGGGCACAAACACGGGCCTTGATTTCTTTTATGGTGTTTGATTGGGTTCTTTCGAGAAGTTCACTATGCAATGCATAGTGTAAGTACAAAAATGACACTCTTGTGTCTGTGTAAGTAATTAATTAAATACATTATCCGGGGTAACTCTGTCTGTCTGTCTGTCTGTTTGTTACGCTTTCACGCCCAAACCGCTGAACAGATTAAGCTGAAATTTGGCATAGTTAAAGGTTGTATCCCAGGGAAGGACATGGGCTACTTTTTATCCCGAAAAATGAAAAAATCTCGAGGGACCGCGGGACACACCGCGGGAGCGCAGCTAGTAATAAATAAGACTACAAAAATGCTCCCGACGTTGTTTCTAGAAATTACTTTTCTAAGAAACCATGCTCGTAAATTATATTTAAAACTCCAGTGCATTACATTAACCTAGATTTAGTACCTAATAAAATTTTTAGTGGTGCTGAAAAAATTTACTAAAAAGTTTCGCTTTTTAGTAAAACAAAAGAGGATGGTTTACTTAACAAATAGAGCGTTATGAAAAAGTGTGACCTCTGCATTCATTTTAGATATATTTGGTACTTTATAACTCAATGTAAGTAAGTAAGTAATCTGTCATCTGAAAGTCCCTAGTAGTAGATATGAGCTCAACACGTGAGTTCCTGGCATTACTTATGTCAAACTGATGATTTACTTATGCCAAGTCGGTTCGATTTCTATTTGTATCAAGGTTTTTAGAGTTTTACGGGGAAACTACTTAGCCCTCAGGAATAAAATTTATATGGGACTACATCTGGAGTATATTCTTTCAAACAAAAAATAATTTAGCAAATCGGTCAACAAATGGCGGAACGATCGCGTAACTAGATAAAAACAAAAAAAAAAGTACAGACGAATTGAGAACCTTCTTTTTTGTAGTCGGTTGAAAAGTGATCCACTTCAAAATTTGACAAGCTACGAAACCATTTACCGTCCATATTATACAGGTTAATCTAAAACGCTTCGTATTCTATAATATTGGCAACACGGAAATTGCCGGCCACGGTACAATACACCGATGCCTCTGATCATCACGATACACGGTAGACGAGCAGCCTCAATTGTATAGAAAACTAGAAACAAACGCTTGTTTAGTGTTAGACACCGTAGGAAACGAAAACGTCTTGACTGTTTTCAGAAACTACACACAGTTGCATAAGCCATGATTACGGAACAAACTACAAATAAAACACAATTATAAGTTCAAAACTATGACACATTTTTTCAGGTACTGCGCTTACCATACCTACTGTTATGATTGCAAATGGATGGACTGCCAAGAATATGTAGATTCACAGGGTGGCTACAATATTTTTTGTACTAAGTAAAAACAAAGAACAAGCCCTTAAAAAGAAGCGCATTCGAATTTCATATAGGGTAGGTACAAACGCAACCGAGAATGGACGTACGTACAGCCATCCTTTCTCTTACCCCTAATCATCTTCTTGTGAAAAATCACTGAAGCTATTGCTGGCTTTAAACGAAACAGGGCATACCTACAGTAACCAGTTTTCAACCGAAATGTGGTCAAACCCCCACAATTTTGATGGGAGCCGAACCACCGGAGCCCCACGTCTATTATTTTCCCGTCAAAGTGATTAAATAAATAGTCCCGCTACAGGCAGAGTTATTTTGTAATTACGTGACTTTATTGCCTATACAGGGCTGAGGAATGTTTCGTGCGTGGTGGCTTCAGTATTGAACTACGTAACCCTAAAGATAAGCAGGAACAGTTACTCTCTTTAGGTTGCCTTTTGATTTGCACACAATAATAGCACTTACTCAAATTTAAAGCGATGTTCTAGCCAAAGTATAAATTCTGTCATGCAAACATGGTTAGTTGGACGACCTCTGTGGCGCAGTGGGCGAAGGCCCACCTGCCACAGTAGGTTGTGGATTCGATCCCCGCAGCGGGATAAATGTTTGTATGATCTGAAAATATTTATCTCGGGTCTGGGTGTTTTTATATACATATAATATGTATTTATTTACAAACAAAAAGTATATAAGTAGTAAATCAGTTATCTGATTCCCATAGTACAAGCTTTACTTAGTTTGGGGCTAGATGATGCTGTGTGAAATGTCCAAAATTATTTATTTATTTATCTATACGAAATTTCATGACATTACTTCCATGTTTCCGTAATAGTTTCGAGATTGTTACGACATCCAATCCAAACAACGAGGTTTCTGTTATCAAATATTCACTAAGCTTTATACCCTTACAAGATTAAGAAATCAAGTCTCGTACAAATTAAAGTTACTCGTGCTATTCTATTTTAAATTTACGGTTCAATTTACATAATTATGTTTTAATTTTAAACTCATATATTGGAGAACAACTTCATTCAAGCCATGTTGTAAGAGAGATTGTGGGCCATAAGTTGGTAAATGTCATTGAATAAATATTATTTTATGTATGCAGATTATTCAATTTAGTGTATGGAACAGCGTGCTCTACTCAGCATGGAACTAACTAAACCGTTTCTAATAAGCCACGTTCAGACGATAGTGCTGTGACATCGATGTCGATGGTCCTTTCTAGCCAATAAATATTCTTCTTTAAAATTTATAAAGTTTAATTTTCAGTATGAATAAGTAAGTTTAATAACAGACTATTTAAATTTAGTTACATTTTAATAAACTGATATTTAAAAAGATAAATACTTATATGTATTAAGTAACGTAGAAAACGATGGCCTATAAAGCCCTTGGAAAAAGGGTTGAGAGATCTTCGAATAATGAGCAAAAGACTAAAGAATCCATAAGTAAACTAATGTATAAATATGAATGAAAGGATCAAATTGTAGTCTTATATTTTCACATCAGGATCATCGACATTTGGACCTATCGATGTAGACGGTCCCAATGTCGATGACGATCGATATCGATTACGCAGTACTCTTTCCATCACTAGTAGGTATGAACGAAGCACCCAGAGGTCGGTAGCGGTCGGCGGTCACCCAGCCCCGCCATGTTAGATTCGTATCTTTGGCGCCACAATTCCCCGTCGTCGATTTGCTCAGATTGCATTCAAATCTGTTTGCTATTTTCATAATTGATGCAATAGTTTGTGGAACACCTGGACCTTAGTTTATTAACTGGAACTTATCTGTACGATTAGCGATTGTTGTGTGACGCAACTTTTTGAAAATTATAAAAGGCCTTGGTAATTCATAGCTGTTAAAAAAAGTTTTGGGAATGGAAAGTAAAAGGCTAAAATTCTTGGACCAGGTCTATAAAATCCTGAAAAATAGTATATGTAAGTAGTTAAATTATGACCACGGTATTCTCACACAATTACCGATCTAACTATTCTCTTTCTATGGCTTGCTGGTAAAGTAATTCGCTTATAAGTAGGCAATAAAAGCTTAACTAACCAATCTTTTAACGAGTCAGTGTAAAAATAGAACCCCCAGCGAAATATTTATGTTTACTGGTACGTAAAAAAAGCGGTTATATGTAAATTTGATACCATCTGCTCCTGTAATTGAATGCTAAGCCTGTTTTATTATGATGCCAATAAAATGTTCACCTACGTTGTATTCAGAGCAAGTACAGGTGCGACTTTGCTCCTATTTACAAACAGGCGTTCACAAAATGATTATTTCTTGTTGGTCTATGGTTTCAACAATTTAGTATTTGAAATCGTTATCATTATCATCAATCAATACCAGTTTGATGATAATACAGAAGCGCTCGTGGTCGTGCTTGCTTAGTCGTTCTTGATAGATCATCGAAGTTAAGCAACGTTCGAAATGGTCTGTAAGTGGATGGGTGACCGCCAGTGGCATTTTCATCTGAGCGCTTCCGTGCTTCGGAGGGCACGTTAAATTGTCGGTACCGGCTATTTAAGTCGTTAAGCCATTACGGAAGCCTTAAGGCGGCCTAAAACTCCGTTACCAGAGTTGGCCACTGACTCATACGAACTTACTACCACCATTTACCAGTTTGTATCATTTTTATACATAGATTATCCTCAGGTACACGTGAGTTATGTTTTCATCGCTAGTAACTTAATCAAAAAATACGAATGTAACAAAAAAACTATGCAGCCTATGCATTTAATATCTAATATGATTATAATACAAAATATCAGTCCTCATTTTATCCATAACTATAATTTTGAGCCTAGATACCATAATAACCTAGATATCAAATCAGAGTACAGGTAAACAGAACAAGGATCTCAAATAACAAGGAATGCTTTTAGTGTGATTATGTCGTTGAGCCTCTTGCATTTCGCTCTGCGAGAGTACGTATTATTAGAAGTCGTTCGGGATGGCGTGGAGTGTTGCCAGGCAATGTTAGATTTATCCTGAATTGGGGAAAAGTGGCAATTGATTGGATGCTTGAAATATTAAGAAGAGTTGTTTCCGATTTTCTTGACAAAACATAAAAAGAAACTGAGATTAACATAGATCATATTAACAGACTTAAACTTATGAATTTCCTAGCTTTGAGTGAGTGCGTTGAATTTGTATTTTGTAAACAAATAGATAAACAGATATACATCTTATCCAATTCCATAAAAAATACTGTTAAGTGGCTAATCTTGAAAATTTTGATTAAAAGTCTGCTTTTTTAAAAGCTCTAGCTTTGAAACGATAGAGATTTGAACGTTTTATAGATAGTTGCCATTTTGTACATTTATTATTGTAAAGGTAAATGTTTTTTAAGCTGGCAACACTAAACTGAAGAGGAAAACAGCGTGATGTCGAAGTAGATACGCCAAGGAGCGTACAGAGTGATGACACTATTGTGCAGGGATACAATGCAGGCGTGCGAGTGATTGGTTTGTTGGTTATGTCAATGAGTCTTGGAAGATCGAGAAGCCTTCTAGAAAAATCCAGATCAAAACAATACTTTTTGGTGGTGCTTAAAACACACGTAGGTTCTACTGAAATTATAATCTCTTACTGAAACTATAATCTTATAAATCAATGAATAATAATTTTATGACTATTAAGTGTTAAAAATCGAAGATAAAAAGTGAACGCCTCTCTTTATATTTATAATTGAAACATTAATGTTGTGTTTCAAAGAGCATAAAATACAATTAGTAACTATACTAGGTAATACTTGATACAGACACAAAAATGGAAACCACTCAGCGTGTGCTGCAGCGCTGGTATTCTGAGGCGCCAGTGTGTTCATATGTAGCAGCAGCTGCACACGCATGCACATCGTTTTAAAATTCAAACTTTTATAAACTAAAAAAATGGTAAATCTAGGTATTTTTAGCTTAAATTACTAATTTAGATATAAATAAATAAATAATGCTGGACTTTTCACACAGCATCATCTAGCCCCAAAGTAAGCTTGAGCTTGTGTTATGGGTACTAAATGACTGATAAACTACTTATATACTTTTTGTTTGTAAATACATACATATTATACATAGAAACACCCAGACCCGAGACAAATATCTGTAGGTCATACAAACATTTGTCCCGCGGCGGGGATCGAACCTGCAACCTTCTGCATCGCAGGCGGACCTTCGCCCACTGCGCCACAGAGGTCGTCAACTAATTTAGATATACATCTTATCTAGTTATAAAATATAATATGAATTTTAATAGTATTTAGTAAAATTTTTTTTTTTTTTTAATCAACCCATTTCGTCCCACTGCTGGGCAAAGGTAAAATATAAATATTAATAATATTGATATAGAAATTACGCCAAGAACTACCTTTGAGATTGAACTTGTGTAATGTATTTCGTCTGGTTACCTCTGAGCCATTATTTATTATTTGTTCATGTCCAAGTGCTATTAAACAGTTCCTTTCCTGTAGTCGCTTGACCCAAATGCCATTAAACTCACATTTGAACCCCATCGTGTTCTTGAAATGGGTCTGAAAGAATCCCTTCACCTAACACTATAAAGTCGATGCCCCACTAGGTCACGTCATGTCATAGTGTGATTGTACAGGTGAGCACGATATTTGTTTTTCTATTTTCGTAGCTAGTGGAAATCGTGGTACCTTTTCCCTAGAGGGAAATGACGTGATTTTATGTGTATGTGTTTTCTGGTTTGGCTGGCTAAGAGCAAAGTTTTATCATTTGTTTTACCAAAATCTGTTCAGGCTTTACATGCATATATCAATAAGCAGAGACATGATAATTGATGGCTTTAATTTAAGGTAATTTATACCAGGTATATAGTAAGTAAGTTCATATGAGTTAGTGGCCAACTCTAATGGCGGAGTTTTTAGGCCGCCTTAAGGCCTCCGACTTAAAAAGCCGGAACCGACATTTTAACGTGGAAGAGATCAGATGAAAATGCCACTGGTATAATGTAATGAATAAAGACAAAAAAACTGACTTTGACTTTGAAGCTGGGTTATAAAATCTATGGGCAATTTTGCTACGTGTCTTCGTGAAACTTTTGTACGCGACTGTGCTCAATGCCCATTACATATGTTAGTGGGGTACATACGAACACAAACACGTTAAAGGAATGTTTTTCATTAAACTCGTGTTCACAGCTATAAACTCTTCCAAATTTTAAATAAAAATGTTCGAGGCAATTTGTAGACCCGTTTATTAAGATCATTTTGGATCTCTGAGATTAAAGCAAGTTTATTTAGTGATTTGTTATTTATGAAACTTTTACTTATTTAATAAATATATAATCGCTATAGGTCAACTCTCCAGGCCAGCCCTGGGCTCAGGGGTGCTAAGAATCTCCGAGCGAGATCCGACCATCAAACGACCCTGGCTCACGCTATAAAGGATACCGACTCAATCCCGATAAATGGGCGAACGCCATAACACCTTGGCAGCCCAATGGGACACGGGGTCGCGGTCGGCCGAGGAAGCGTTGGCGGGACGATCTCAACGCCTTCGAAAGAGAATGGTGGGAGATCTCGAAGGAGAGAGATGATTGGAGGGATTTGGGGGAGACCTTTGCCCAGCAGTGGGACGAAATAGGTTAATTAAAAAAAAAATAAAAAAAAAATAGGTCAACTCTACAATTTTACTTATTCTTTAATCCATGATTGTAAGTTCGTATAAAAATAAAGTATGGACTAGTCATGAAACATGAAACTTTGATAGAGTGTCAAGCCCAATAAAAGATCGGATCAACCATGGCTGAACAACAATCTAATGTCCAACAGTCCAACATACGATATACATAGATTATAAAATTATGTTGTCGTATGATATTCTGAACTCAAATTGTTTGATCCAGAAAAACACATAAAGCAATGTTCTCCCATTCAACAAGTACTGACAATAAGTTTCCCAACCTTTAAATTAGACATCATTTATAAGTTTCGCCGATACGCTGACGAAAAAACCCCTACATCGATTTATCAGTAAGCTCTTTTATAATGGCACCTACAGGGATGGGCTGACCCAATTCGGAACCAGGCGAGAGGCACGTCCTAAGGGAACCGTGGGTACTCAGCTTAATAATAAGCAAATTGTTTCTGATGTAAGACTTTGCAATTGAATGTTTCTTGAAAACTTCGAGGAAAATGTTATGGAAATAAGAATTAGGTACCATGATTTAGACAAAGCACTGCAATTAATTTATGAATGATTTTTTGATTACCAAATAACTTTCAACTGATAAAAATGGTGGTTTACAAAACGCTTCTGCCATATTTAATCGCCAGTTAAACTAATGTAAGGGTTCTCGATGTCTTTAGATAAACTAGCTTTAAAAAAAATTTAGTCAAGATCAAATTAAAAAAAAATCACATAAGCTCTGCAAAGCTACTCATAAAATAGTAACCATTCGTGCTTTACTATTTTAATATAAAACAGTTTCAGACATTCGTGCAGACATAAATATTGCGTTGGTTTGTAGAAATCTTTTTATTCGTGCCTTATCACGATGAATGAATAACTTCCGTAGAATAGTGTTCATATTGCGTGACTTTCGCGTAAGCTCGAGTCTCAAGGAAAGCGGGAGCAGAAATATGATTAAGTACTCATATTAACGAGAAGTTTATATGGAATTGTAGACTAGACATTCCATTGATCACAACAAATTAGTTCAAGGCTAAAATCAACGCCCAAGTGTGCACAGATTAAAGCAGCTTTATGGTTATACCGGTGCAAAGTTGTCACCGTACAATACATATTTGAGGCGAACACCGTTCTATCAGCCAATCTGTCTGTGGTGTTATTAGTGGTGACCACCGCTTTTGAGAAAACCAGAGCTTCGCTGAAATTACTGTGCTGTAAAAGTAGGTTGTATGACACGTATTCAGGTTAGTTCTATTTATGTTTGATTGCAAGCTTTTGCGAAAATGTGGAGCAAATTGGCTCTTGTTTTCGAAGAGTTACAATTGTAACTAACCATTCATATAGAAAGACTTGTCTGAAATCATTGAGATATATACTGTATCGAAGTATTAAACGCGCTATGATGAATAAAAATTGTGTCACATTGCACCGTAATCATAAATACACAATTTTACCAAGAACACTATTTCCAATAGGCCATAGTTTAACACTGTAGCCAGTAGGCCATACTGGCTTTTAGAACTTCTAATAGACAACTTCCGATGCTATACCGTCTCCATATTATTAATTTCCGTACTTGTGTACCTACCCACCTACCAACCTTATTACCTTCCTATTAAAAGTGAAATTTATTGAGTGAAAACTGTGAAATGTAACATTGTAATGACGAGAATCAGATGTCACACTTACCTTATTTACATTGTACCAACTTTAAACAAGAGTAAAATGTGTTCATTTCAATAAATATTATTCTATTCTATTCTCCATACATTGCAGTAGTTTAGTCAGAAAGTTTTTTTTATATTTTTTTGTTTTTAGAAACACAGTCATGTTGTTTAAAGTGCCTAGTTTTAGAACTAGGTACTTTAAACAACGTGACTGCTATTTTGATCTGTATTGCACTTCACACAATGGTGGGGGTGATGATCAAAGGGTAGAAAAGGGAGCCTATAAAGTGCACTTTGCATTTCCAATCTAAAAATGAGGTCACAGTTTCTATGTTGGTTTTTTACATAAACTCTACAATAGTATAAAAAAAGCGGTATTTTTTTCTGATCTGTATTTATTTTTTAGTGGGCAGGCCAACATTACTAACACTGTCATTGCTGCCTAGGACGCACAATCGCACATGCTTTGAGACCGAACTGCGGCCTATTTCTTCCTCAATCACCTTGTTGCTGTACTATACCATATTTACTTACACAGTTCTGATTCTACACTTTCTGTGTCATGGGGTGGATGTTCGGAACAAGCTTCCTACAGTACTTACCACAAAATTAAAAACAATTTGGATAGTATAGTCTGTCTAACATTTACTGGAGAATAATGTTTTTCGCATATTATTAAGACATAGCAAACAAATAATGGCAAAAAGGGTCCCGCAATGAAAAGGGTCAAAACTAATCCGTGATTTAATAAAGGAACTCCGTAATAAAGGTCTCGGATATCTTTATCATAATACTTAAACCCTTTTTATTCTTAGATGACCAAATCTTGTCCAGCAAAAACTTCATATTATATTTTTTGCAACTTCGTTTATTTGTGGTGACAAGATAGATAAATTATTTATTTGACACACATAACATTTTAACACAGACACAAAAACAAAGACAAGTAAGAAGTAGGTAGGTGCATAAGTAAAAACAAACTAGAAAAGATGAATGAACAAAATTGTTACAGTGCGTAACACACAGACCACTGTTGCACCTACATAGGTGGGTGCAACAGTGGTCTGTGTGCTGTAGTGAACCAAAAAGGTCCAGTCTCAGCTTATTATATTTCATAGCTCCATTCTTCAGATATAGAAAGGTTTTTTAATTTTACTAGGTAGTAACTTGTCCTACAAGGTAGTTTCGCACGTTTTTAAAGATCGATTTCATCAATTTGTCATTCACTCGATTTTACTTAATCGATAAAAGATAACAACCCTATCTAGTATCCAACACTAGTCTATGGCGCGGCATTGTTACTCCATGCCCGAAGGCACAGAGTAACGCTGATTTTCAGTCAAGGCACAAAATATTATTAGGCATAAGGAATAAAAATATTTGAGCATTCAACATCATATTTTATTATTGTATAAGCAGGTAGGGTAGTTGTTTCGTTATCACAAAGATCTAACTCAATTCAATATTTATCGATGTTTGGCTCAACTGACAATGACAGATAGCAGCTGACATTTCGGCTGTCATACGTGACGTATGTTCAAAAATATCGGAGCCTCTTGCAACCGCCAGTGCATTCGAACAAAACCACCCTATCGTGCGCACGCGAACTTCTAATCGGTCGAAGGACGCTTCCTAGTTCCTCGGTTCTTATCGCGTGTGATCAAGGTTTAAATTAGCAACACCACAATCGAAGACTTGAGGATCCTCAGCCAGGTGGAGAATCATCGCAACAGCAGTGGCAGACCGAGGTACGTACACGTATTTTATTCTGTCTATTGTCAGTTGATTCTAGAACTCATCGTTTTATTCGTGTTTGTCGAGACCCTTAGGGTCTTCCCTTTGTAGTAGGAAGCCACCATCTATTTCGGTTAGGTGCGGCTGCTACATCTTTTTGGTGCCGAAACCCGGGATCTTCACCTATACTTATCGAATGCCTGTGGAATTTCTGGTTTAACGGGGAGTTTAGCTTAGAATATTCAATTTATCTATTCATCGGTTCTAAGTTATATCTCATTATTCCATCACTATCAGAAACTAGCCATAAGTATTATCAATTCTCAAGTCTAATACCATTTAATCGCCATCGAAGTTATCGAAAATAAGTTTTCTTTGTTATAGTAGGAACTCAAACTGAGCAATCTCATCAAATTATCGGTGCTCAGTTTACTCATTTCGGCTTACTATAATAATTTATCGTTACTTATTTATCTCAACCAAATCATTTCCTTATCATATTCACAATAATCTTTAACAAAATTAACATTTTATTTCGAAAGTTTGAACCAATTCGTCACTCTTATTTTTTATGAAGGTAGAAGTGAATAACTTCGTCAACGGCTCAGGACACGCCCGAGCGCATCAAACTTTATTCAATTGATTTTGTTAAACCTACCTACAACATATAAACTCGTAACTAGTTATCCGTGTTATACAAAATTCGTTACCTATTTCGATGTTGTAGGCACATTGTTCGATTTATACAGTCAATACAATTTTTAACGATAGTATTAGTAGAACATTTAATTTGCAGCACGTACTTATTTTTGTCGTGTTGATCTCGTATTATCTACTAATAATTGTAGGTACTAATAATTATCTAGTAACGTGATCGTTAAGCCGTACGCGTAAGTTTTAGTTGTTTACGCCGTTTAACAAATAACCAACTCAATTCTATACTAACTATTATTGTATCTACACCGCGCAGCTGTGTGACCTAGTTTCTTATCAGCGGCGCTTGCACATTTTTATTGTATTGACAAAGAGTAAGCGTTCAGAGGGGTAAAATTAACTTTGCCAACTTTAACAAATTATTTTAAAATTTTTAAAATAATTTAAACATGTCGTTTTTAACTAAGCCTGCGGGCAGGAAACAAAGTGTTTTTAAGAAGTCTAAATCTAAATCTGTGGAAGTTGAATACACTAAACAAGATTTACCATCACTTCGTAGAAAACGTACCATTGCTTTTAAACGGTTGACTAAAGCACTAGAAATCGGTGTTTTAGCTTCAATTGACGATTCTCAACGCGATCTATTTTTCTCATATCATCAAGAAATTAAAAATATTGCTGCTAACTTTGAACATGCTCACATGAGCATTTTGGAAATTTTGGATGAACCTGAGTCCGATGAAAACAGTGTCCAAGATGAGTTTGATGAAATGTATTTTAAGCTTTTATCAATTCATCGACAGTTATCTAAATGCGAAACGTCCCATCTACACAGTAACTCTTCTTCATCTAACATTCGGTTACCTAAGATTGCACTTCCGTCTTTTTCTGGTGATATCAAACAGTGGCCTAAATATTTCGATACATTTAACGCATTGATACACAACTCCAGTTCACTGAGCGACACAGAGAAGTTTCACTATCTTATTTCTTCGCTGAGCGGGGATGCACTGTTAGTTGTGAAAACGTTCCCCATAACTCACGAACACTACAATGACGCGTATCAAGCGCTCATCGCACGCTATAAGAATAAACGCGAGTTAGCTTTTACGTGTTGGAAGGATATTTTAAATGTGGACTTTAACTGTAAAAACCCTAGTGAGTTTCGTAAGTCTTTGGACATGTTTGATGAAAATTTATGCATTTTAAAAACATTAGATTTATCTGTTGATAAGTGGGATTTTGTGTTAGTCTACCACATTTTATCCAAACTGGACACTGCTTTGCGACGTAGCTTCGAGGAGAAACACGCTGAGATAGAAATACCTACATACGAAAAACTGCGGTCATTCTTGCAATCTAAATGTGAGGCCTTATTGCGCGATACTCATTTTTTGGATTCAATTAAATCGAATAAGCCGACACAAAATAAATTCACTCCCGCGCCGCAGCAAAATCATTTTAAAAAGACGAATACTGTAACACACACTTTAGTTGCCGCCGCAGAGAAAAATAACGACATTGATGCAAATACACCGAAGTGTTCTTTTTGTAACGAGACACATTCAATTTTATCGTGTTCAGAGTTTCTTAAAAAATCGGTTGATGAACGCATGACTTTCGCTAATGAGAAAAATTGGTGCTATAATTGTCTCAAACCTTCTCATCAATTAAAAACCTGCAAATCAATATTTTCGTGTCGCGTATGCAAGCGGAAGCACCACACCTTACTCCATCGCGATAATCAAAATCAATCATCGGTATCGTCGTTGGTGTCGAGGTCTCCATCGAACACAACCGTCTTGCTCGCGACTGCAATCGTGCAGGTTCGAGATTCATCTGGGAACATGCAATCGTTCCGCGCTTTGTTCGACACAGGCAGTCAGAGTAATTTTATTACTGAATCAGCCCTTAATCGTTTACAATTGACAAGCACTAAAACTGCTGCGAACGTTAGCGGACTTGGTGAGGCAATGGCTTCAATTCTCGGTGACGTCACGTGTAGCATTGGCACAAACAATCGTGTCATATACCAACTAGATATGCACGTACTTAAAAAAATATGTGGTGACCAACCCATCGCTAAACTAAACACATGCGGTTGGTCACATATCAAATCTTTGCCATTAGCAGATCCAGGATTCGATATCCCTGGCCCTATCGATATTTTACTCGCTGCTGATGTTTTTGCAGAATCACTTCTTAGTCAACACATCAAAGGAAGTGTCAACCAACCCACCGCGTTTAATTCAGTTTTTGGTTGGCTTCTTCTAGGCAAAACTCGATTGGCTCTAAACACTTTGTTAAACTCATCGTCTGAAATCGATGATTCGTTGAATTCATTGGTTCAACACTTCTGGGAACTTGATACTCTTCCAAAAGCATCTTCACTTACTCCAGAAGAGTCTAAATGCGAAACAAAATACGTACAGGAACATTCTCGTGACGAATCTGGAAGATACGTGGTAGCTTTACCGTTCAAGAACGATTCAGAACCGATATTCGAAGGTTCACGCGACGTTGCTTTAAGGCGATTCTACGCGATTGAGCGACGACTGTCACGTGATCCTGAGCTTCATAACCAATACGCAGAGTTTATGTCCGATTATATCGCATCCGGTCACATGTCATTGGTTCCAGCTGACGAAGTGGGAAAAGGAAAATACTACATTCCCCACCACTGCGTCTTACGCCCGGAATCCGCAACCACTCGTCTTCGCGTTGTTTTCGACGCTTCCGCCAAGGATCTCCATTGTCGTTCCTTAAATGATACGCAGCTCATCGGTCCAAAATTACAAGCTAGTATTTTGGATATTCTCCTACGCTTTCGAGAACACAAGATTGTTTTTATGGCGGACGTTCGTCAGATGTATCGACAAATTTTACTTGAACCGACACATCGTGAGTTTCACCGTATTCTTTGGAGGGCATCCCCCAAGGAGCCTCTTCAGGAATATCGTCTGAACACTGTTACCTATGGTGTAGCATCTTCTCCATTCCTTGCTTGTCGCACGTTGCGACAACTTGCCGTGGATGAAGGACATGCGTATCCTGTAGCCCACAAAATCGTAATGTCGGATATCTATGTCGACGACGTGGTCAGTGGATGTGACACATTTGAAGACGCTTCTCAAGCAAAGTCCCAACTCATCGCGCTATTCAATCTGGGACATTTTAAACTCAGAAAGTGGGTGTGTAGTGAACCAAAACTCTTATCAGATCTTCCCGCCGAAGATTGTCTGACCGGTTCTGTGTCTCTTGATTCAACATTGCCAACAACGTTAAAGGTGTTAGGTCTAAAGTGGGACCCCTTAACCGATGCTTTTATTTTCGAAGTCAAATCTTCAAGTCGGCCATGCACTAAACGATCAATTCTTAGCGAACTCGCAAGAATATTCGACCCGTTGGGGTTCTTGTCTCCAATCACAATTCAAGCGAAATGCTTAATCCAAAAACTTTGGATCCTCGGTGTTGGTTGGGATGAGACTCCTTCGGACGAAGTAATCCACGCATGGAACAAATATTGTGATCAATTATCACATCTCACGCAACTTAGAATTCCTCGCCATCTCACTCGCGCGAACGCAAAATCGTATCATATACACGGTTTCTGTGATAGTTCCGAGCTAGCTTACGGTGCAGTGATTTATCTACGGGTAACAGAATCAGATAACTCAGTCAAGGTTTTCCTCATCTGTTCCAAAGCACGTGTGGTACCTTTGAAACGAACTTCACTGCCTCGCCTCGAGCTATGTGCTGCGGTTTTACTCGCGGATTTGTATAAGTTCGTTCGCGATACTTACCTCTCTCGCATTCCTATTGAAGCTGTCTACTTGTGGTCAGATTCCACTATCGTTCTGTCCTGGCTACGCTCCCCTTCATCTCGATGGACTACGTTTGTGGCAAATCGTGTCAGCCACATTCAGGAAATCACACCAGTTGAATGCTGGCAACATGTTTGTTCATCAGATAACCCGGCTGACATCTGTTCGCGCGGCCAATTTCCTCGAGAAATCGTCAGAAATTCGCTATGGTGGGCGGGACCGGAATGGTTATCAAATCATATCGAACCATTACCGTCTCACGACGGTTCACTAACATCCGATGATGAGCTAGTAGTTCAATCAGAATCACGAAAATCAGCTGCTCTTGTTGCTGCTACGGTTTCCGAAAACACTACCGAAGACTCAATATTTGACACTTTGCTTAATCGTCATTCGTCACTCACAAAAATTGTCAACATTGTAAGCTTCATTAATCGTTTCATACATAATTCGCGGAACCCTAGCAGCGCCAATCGTAACAAAGTTCTTAACAATATCGAACGCCATCGTGCATTAATGCAACTCGTCCGGTATGTTCAAACTTGCGCCTTTTCAGAGGAAATTTCTAAGTTACAATCGCATCAAATCTTGTCAAAACCATTTCGAAAACTCAATCCATTTCTCGATGATCACGGAATACTCAGGGTGGGCGGCAGGATATCTCGATCAGGATTAGAATACGAACACAAACATCCTGCTATGCTCCCGTCTGATCATCCAATCACATTTCTCATAATTGATAACATCCATCGAAGCTATTGTCATCCGGGTATTAATACAACGCAATATTTAGTTTTGCAACAATTCTGGATAATTGCCGCCAAGCGTACCATTCGGTGTCGCTTATCAAAATGCTTAAAATTTTATCGTACGAATCCGAAACCATTGCAACCTTTTATGAGTGATCTCCCTGCCTATCGTGTGAACCAAGTCAAACCGTTTTCGGTTGTAGGAGTTGATTTTGGCGGTCCGTTCCGCATAAAGTT
This sequence comes from Epirrhoe tristata, assembly GCA_951394285.1. Classification (NCBI taxonomy): domain Eukaryota; kingdom Metazoa; phylum Arthropoda; class Insecta; order Lepidoptera; family Geometridae; genus Epirrhoe; species Epirrhoe tristata. The sequence continues at coordinate 7,858,493 of OX596145.1, forward strand.
AGGTTCTCATCGTGGTGCCAAGATGGACAAGGCGTATTTATGCCTTTTCGTATGCCTTACCACAAAAGCTGTCCATCTCGAAACAGTTTCCACCTTGTCGACCGAAGGTTTTGTGGCGGCGTTACGTCGCTTCGTAGGACGACGCGGGCGTTGTAGCGTTATTCATGCGGACTGTGGAACAAACTTCGTAGGTGCGAATAATCAACTCAAAGCTTTCACTCAACAAGCTTGTCATTCTGAAAAGATCGACTTTAAGTTCAACCCACCTTCAGCTCCACACTTCGGAGGAGTTTGGGAGATACAAATAAAAGCGGCTAAATCTCATTTGTATCGCGTAGTAGGTGATCAAGTGTTAACATTTGAAGAGCTAACGACTCTCTTCGTACAGATCGAATCCGTATTAAATTCGCGGCCATTATGCCCTATCAGCTCTGATCCCAACGATCTTTCTGTTTTGACTCCAGGTCACTTCCTCACCTTGGAACCTTTAACGTCTGTCCCTGATGAAGATCTTTTAAACGTAAACATATCTCGCCTTCATCGTTGGCAGCTAATTCAATCGTTTCAACAACATTTTTGGTCCAAATGGAAAAACGAATATCTCCACTCATTAACGCAACGCGCCAAATGGACCAAAGATGCTAGACCGTTACCGATAGGTTCGATGGTGATTATTCGGGATGACAATCGTACTCCATTGCATTGGGCCCTAGGTAGAGTAGAAGCGCTACATTCCGGTGCTGATGGAGTAGTTCGGGTTGCAGTAGTAAAAACAGCAAAGAATCATTTAATTCAACGACCGCTGGTTAAGCTATGTCCTCTGCCGATAGAGAACTAGCTTGAATCGTTTTATTTCTCCATTATTATCAATTTTATTTATATTTATCATATCGCTATTTATCGTATCGTATATCGTAAGTATTCACTTAGCTTATTCAGTATTCTATTACTCTTAAACCAGAAAATTCCATAAGGTATTTTGGTGGGCGGTATGTTTCGTTATCACAAAGATCTAACTCAATTCAATATTTATCGATGTTTGGCTCAACTGACAATGACAGATAGCAGCTGACATTTCGGCTGTCATACGTGACGTATGTTCAAAAATATCGGAGCCTCTTGCAACCGCCAGTGCATTCGAACAAAACCACCCTATCGTGCGCACGCGAACTTCTAATCGGTCAAAGGACGCTTCCTAGTTCCTCGGTTCTTATCGCGTGTGATCAAGGTTTAAATTAGCAACACCACAATCGAAGACTTGAGGATCCTCAGCCAGGTGGAGAATCATCGCAACAGCAGTGGCAGACCGAGGTACGTACACGTATTTTATTCTGTCTATTGTCAGTTGATTCTAGAACTCATCGTTTTATTCGTGTTTGTCGAGACCCTTAGGGTCTTCCCTTTGTAGTAGGAAGCCACCATCTATTTCGGTTAGGTGCGGCTGCTACAGTAGTCATAAGAAGTCTAAATTCTTAGAGTAAACAATATTCTACGCGCCAGATTGCATGGCATAGGATGATAATAAGACAAAATACAAGACGTGTAAAAGAGGTTTTAACTTCAACAATGCCTTCTATCTCTTTGAATCCCCTACCATACATATCTTTTTAGTCGAGTTTTATTTTTATTTTTTTATTTAACCTATGTCATCCCACTGTTGGGCAAAGGTCTCTCCCAATTTCTTCCATCTGTCACGGTCTTCTGCCACGTCCCACCAGTGCTCTTCAAAGGCATCCAGGTCGTCACGCCAACGTTTTCTCGGCCTGCCCCGGCTTCGCCGCCCATCTGCAGGCACCCATGGCGTGACAATCCCTGCCCACCTATCGCTATCCATACGACTCACGTGTCCCGCCCAGCACCATTTTAAGATATTACATATCTTTTTAGTCGAGTATTATCAGAAAAAAAGCAATCTTCAATCAAAGCTTAATTTTATTTGTATTGCTTTCCAATTGATTCATTTATCAAAATCTCAATTTATTTCACACAATGGAAGTCATATGAAACAATCTAACAATAGGGCTGACATAAATTGTAGTGTGAAAACCATTTATCTTAAGCGCTTATGTTTAGGATGACAGTAAAGTGAGGCGTAATAATTTTATTGTGATTTCTATGAATGAAAATGTGGTAGAAAACCGTGTTGAATAAATAATTTTTCAAAGTAAAAGATTTCTAAATTTAGCCCGGGCGACGGTACTGTACCCGTGATGGGGCCAGGGGCCGTATTCGTGTTCTTATTTTCGTTCGTTTGATGAATATTCGGATGTTTCATACTACGATTTCCGACTTCAAGGGCCAATTTTTCGGTTTGGCATATTTGGTCCTAGGTTAGGACCGTGTTTTAACGTTGATCTTATCGACTGAATACAATGTAGTTCGTAGTAAGAAGCATCCGAATATTCATCGAACGAATGAAAAAACGAACGCGAATAACGCCCCAGGCTCTAACACGCTCTCCCAACTGCAATGAGCAAAAAAGTCGATGCGATGGACGAGGTTTTAAAACTTAAGCTACCATGCATTAAAAAAAATGGTAACTATTTTAGCATCCTCTAGTAGGTTTGTAGAGCCGTGTTGGTCGAATGGGGTTGAACCTCGACTTTCAATCCGAAGGTCGTGGGCTCGAATCCCAGCCGTGCATCAATGGATTTTTCGTTTCGTAAAATTTATATGCGCTTTAACACGTGGTATTAACCGTAAAGGAAAACATCGTGAGGAAACCCGCAGCTTAGTCAGCTCCACACGTATTGACGTCGTCTTTCCTGTGGGCGGCTGATTAAGCTGAGAGGATAGTTTAGGTGCTGGGCAAGCCTATTCCATCTCAAACAATGTCCCAGACAATACAGCGTCCCGTTAAGTGTACGCATAGGTTGCATCCTGACGCTGTATAAATCATCTAAGTAGGTTTGTGAAAGTCTATTCCATGTTTATTTGCATTCACCCAGGTGTGACCCACGACGCTCGGTAAATCGTATACCTACACATTTACACCTAGTTTTAAGACGTTTCAAAGTGATCCCAGCGGTCCTACTGAATAAATGCTTTTTGACTTTTGACTTTTAAAAACTTGCCGTCGTTACGTCTATTAGTAAATAAGGTGAGGAAGGACGTTAAAGAAACGACATTAATAATCTCCGGGAAAAACTCAGGGTCGTCCTTTTGTTGACACTTGTTGCTCTGTTCCGTTCTTTCATATAATTTATTTATATATTCTGTAAATCCGTTGGGAATATTGTGAAAACATATCCTTTTTGGCAGACGATTTACCGAGCGTCGTGGGTCACACCTGGGTGAATGCAAATAAACATGGAATAGACTTTCACAAACCTACTTAGATGATTTATACAGCGTCAGGAGGCAACCTATGCCTACACTTAACGGGACGCTGTATTGTCTGGGACATTGTTTGAGATGGAATAGGCTTGCCCAGCACCTAAACTATCCTCTCAGCTTAATCAGCCTGGCCCACAGGAAAGACGACGTCAATACGTGTGGAGCTGACTAAGCTGCGGGTTTCCTCACGATGTTTTCTTTCATCGTTATGAGCTCGAAAAATCCAGTGATGCACGGCCGGGATTCTAACCCACGACCTTCGGATTGAAAGTCGAGGCACAACCCCATTCGACCAACACGGCTCTTTACTAAGATCATTAGTATAAAAAGAGGGTAATGAGTGTTTCGTCCTTTTGTCGCGTAAATTGAGCGAAGGGGCTGCTATTATTTATTGACTAGGACATTATATTACGATTCTAAGAGGTCGTTACTGATGTATGTTGATTATTTTGTAGGTCATTATTGTTATCGTTTTATATTTTTATAAGTTCTGAGTGAGTTTCGAGGTCAAGAGTCGACCCATTCTTCATAAAAAAAAATTTAGTTTTATATTATCCAAGCATGGTACAATTATTTGGAAAAGAATAGAAGCATTCATTATCATTTTAGCAAAGGATTTTGCTAAGTTAAGCTATAAAGCTAAGATAAATTCACTGTTATATCAGCTAGGAAGTTATATGACGACCTCTGTGAAGGTTGCGGGTTCGATCCCCGCCGCTGGACAAATGTTTGTTGATCTACAGATAACTGTCTCGGGTCTGGGTGTTTCAATGTATAATATGAATGTATTTACAAAACAAAAAGTATATAAGTAGTATATCAGTCATCTAGCACCCATAACACAAAGCTCTGCTTACTTTTGGGCTTGCTTAAAAAGTCCAGCATTATTTATTTATATCTTCACAAAAGCTAAATATTCAAGTTATATTCAGATCCCTCTAATCTGCATTTATCTAATAGGCCAGCGAACCAATTACTATCAAGTTGCCGAGGGTTGGAACTAGAACGTTTTCAACTGGACCATGGAATAAACAACAGTATGTAAGGAACATCACGATAGTACGATAGATAGCGTAATAGCTGTTATAGGTCAACACAACGTGTATGTTACATCGACTTAATAATAACTGATTGATGTAGAAATTGTAATCAACTATTTTTTTTAGTTACCAAAAGGACGACAACAATGTAGGATAGTTTCGTTTTAACTGAATGTTATAAGAAGTTGAATTGTTTTCATTGGTTAACTAAAACTTTCACTGATTTCTTTTTAACAATTAACAAGTTGAGAATTGCCAAGAATTTTATACCGTCAATAGAGTTGACCAAGATTCGACTGCTTCGTTAGAAAAAAGAGGTTATAAAAAACCATTCAGTAGAGGTCAAGCAATATTTAAGTAAGATAGTCACTGGATTTTGTCTTTACGATGTTGAGTCATCATTTTCAACCGACTTCAAAAAAGGAGGAGCTTCTCAATTCGTCTGTATGTTTTTTTTTTGCAAAATTCTTTTTATATTTGAAAGGGTATACTCCAGAGGTGGTCCCATATAAATTTTATTCCTGAGGGATTGATAGTTTCCCCGTAAAACTCTAAACACCTTCCCTCCTAGCCATGTCACAAATAGAAATCGAATCGACATCTTGACGCCCTGAGTCACACCGCGTTTCGAGTCAAATATTGAAGTCGGTTTTCTTTTTAGTATTAAAACGTAATTATTATAGTACAAAATTTGTTCAATGGTTTCGATTTTTCGATGTGACTTCATATTTGTGTTGTTGCAGTGTATATCGTATTTGAAACTCGTCAGTTTCCTCGCGGGTCGAGCCAGTGCGTTTTTAATTTAAGTGCTGGATCGAAATAGGGTTTCAAAATAAGCGATGCACAAGATTTTTCGATTACGGCTTTGATTTTCCGCTGAAGATAAATTTTAGAATGCAAAAATTAAAAAAAAAATGGATCGTATTGTTGATCTTATTTATTTTAACTATCAGCTGTCTGGGTTGCCTTTGTCCTTTGTAAACATAAAAAAAATATATATATACACCGCAAAAAAATATACTGAACTATCACTAAGTTATCGAGGATTGTAGACAACCAAAACCGAACAAAATTTTAATTACTCACTTTTTTTTATATCCCCAGTCCGTAAAACCGCAGTAGCTATCTCGTCTCCTTTTTAGGCTATAATTTTTTTTCTCTTTTTTTAAGTTTTAACTAGAAAAATGTGACCAGTAACAGACACCGAGACGATGTTTAAAATTTTTTTGGTAATTAAAAAATAGGGGTGTAATGTAAAATTAAGTACCTAAATATCACGATACAGTTGTGTTTTATAAAACTAATCACAATTAACGAAATTAACTAAAAAAGGTAAAATAAAAGTTGTAAAGTTTTCTACTTTGAATTAGTTCCTGCTTCAGCCCTGTGGGTTCAAAGTTTTGCTTAGAAAATATGGTTTTGATTAAAAATATAGTAGCGCAGCTTCTGTATTTAAGGTTTCTATGCATTTGAATTGCCTTTCTATAATCATAGTAAACGAATATGAATAAAATTACTTATTTTAAAACGTCATGCTCACCTACAAAAAACTTTAAAAAACAATAAGAAACCTTTAGAGTATTATCTCACAGAGCATTAATTTAAAAAAAAGCTTTTATCCTGAAAAATAAAGAAAAACGAATTCGCAATTTCGAAATTCGAACAAATTTTGAATTAAGAATGCGTTTCCGAATTTAGAAATTTAGAAATAACGGACCTTTTGGATACGAAACATTGCAATAAGTTTGCAGAGAATCAACGCTATTCGAAAATTGATTATAACAAAATAAAATGTGTTCCTTTTGTTCGAAATTTAAAATTGACGGATCCGAATTTGGAAATCGTACATTGCATTATGTTTGTGAAGGGTAGGCACGGGGCGGGGGTTCAGTCTGCCGCCTGACGCCGGCCGGGCGACCGCGCCGCGAACTCGCAAAACTTGCCGGCGACTGTCGGGAAACATGGATCTGTGACTCGGAACGGATTAGCTTAGAAATATTTAGAAGGTAATATTGTTGTGCTATTCAAATTTTATCAAAGCAGATTATCAACATACAAAAATTTAATACAAAGGTACTTACTAGCTTTGCTGACTAATTAGCATTAATTATTTTATTGTTAAAAATAATCGCCATGTTAATAAAAAAATTATGTAGATAGGTATTTAGAATTAACTCGTATCAAAATATAATTTAAATTATATCTCGAATATTTTTAAAATCCTGTATAATTTTCTCGGAAGCTATCGTTCAGTTTTACGGGTTTTCAGTTTACAGTTAAAATAACAAATTTCAGATGAAAGTAATTAAAAGTCTCGTTTATCAGGAACTCAAACGACTTTTCAAAAGGTTACCTTTATACGAGTATAACACTTCACATTGCAAAATTAATTAATATTATTTAAAATCAAATTAATGTCGGTTGGGTTTTTAAAGTGTCTCGATATATCTACATGTCGCAAGCGGTAGACATTTTATCAGATCTTCAGGCCTTCAATATCCTTGAAGATGACTAAGAGGGTAGTGGAGGTAGGCACGTCTGAATTTATAAATGACACTCAAAAAGATGAATTATTTCCGTCTGCCTTAACAACTACCCCTATGCGGTGGCAGACGGTAACACTTATGACTATCCGCCCCCACGTATGAAAAATGGGGGCACACAGTAATAAAATATTACCATCTGCCAAGACAGAACTTATTACGTGGCGGGGGTCGATAGCCCATTATAAGATTAAACATATTCCTAACCAGCCCCCCAAAAAATATTAGTTATATTGGTCAAGTATTTAATGTATAAATAGTGTTTTCTAATATGTTTAGTAATAAAATACCTTTTTGTAAATCCCGGTTTATTCAGCACGCTCAATTAAATCCTGTGTGGTGACGGTATCGTGATTTATCTGAGCGTATTTTTAGCTCATAAATTGCCAGTGAAATTGAGTTCGATCCTATCACTAGTTCTATCTATACCAATCTAAATTGGGTTAGAAACGTTGATTGATTGAGTACCGTGTACAACATACTCGTATACACCGATAGTTTTTCTTATCTTTTGCGATCATAGCTCATACTTAGAAACTTAGGATCTTCCATCTATATTAGAATATTTAAATAGCATCATAAGGCAACCAGGCAACCTATGCCTATACTAAGTGGGACGCTGTAGTGTCTTACACATTGTTTGAGAGTGGAATATGCTTTGCCCACCACTTACGCCAACCTCTCAGCGTTATCGGCCTCATCCATAGGAAACACAAATGTAGAGCTAAGCTGCGCTTTGATATTTCAAACCTTCGAATTTCGGGGGAGAACTTAGCCCAGCTGGTGGTACACAATAGGTTGAAAAAAAACCTTCAAATTGACCGTCATAAGTTCCACTATGCTAATACGGCTCATAATAAAGTAATAGATAAATTATTCAGCTGTAAGTAGTTGATAACCATGGTCGTATGAAATCTTAGCGTCGGGTAAAGTAGGTAAGTGAAAAGTCACGATATGCGTGACTGACTTAATACAAAGTTTATGTTATGTTACAATGGAGTCTGACTCAGCACTATGTTGTGTTTGCAAAACACAACGCTGATCTTCCGTCAGAACCACTCTATTCAATAATACAATACCTATGTCCAAGAGAGAAAACAACGGTGAACGGTTAGGTATATTTGATACATAAAAATCTAGATTTATGGCAAATATTTACACAAAACAGGTCACATAACGTGAGGTGAGTGACCTTGTTATTTTTCCAACTACAGTGTATGAAAATAAAAGTTCTGAGTGGTCATTATATCTAAGCATATTCTAAGTTTCATCCCAATCGGTTGACTGGTTTAGGCGTGATTGAAACACAAACTTTTATCTTCATTCTAACCAACGAGAATTCATACCTAATTTATCTATTTGTACCTTAGAAATTACTAAGGTACAAATGGTACGAGTATGTAGGCTTTCTTGCTCTTCTGTCAATTATCCCATTTTAGATTTTACCCTTGAGAGAAATTCCCAACATAGTTCTATCTCAGAGTAAAGGCAATGAACGTTACAATTCCTTTATGAATCTACTTCCACGTTCTACGGAGGTCATTCAGGCTCCATACACAAGGTTGGGCCCAAAAGTCAAAAGTGGCTGGTCACTATTGAAAATGCTAATCCGAGTATTTTTCAGTATAGCATTAAGTTTCTAAGTGCACTACTTCAAAAGATATCAAAATCTGGATTTTTATTCAATTTAATTTTTTTAATTACAAAATCATTATCATAGTAAAAATACTCCGATTGACTTCCCCAATAGTGGTGACACCTTTATTTTCGTTGACTGGTTCGACTTTTGGGGCAAAAATGAATGACCTCCTTTGAAATGAGAGAATTATCAATAATTATTTTTTTGAACTGAACGGGATTTGAAAAACGTCACGGGAATTATAGCATCTTAACGTACTTGTATTTAAACTAGTAAACACTTTTTGAACTCACCAAAGGCAAAACAGATTACAACGTAGGTAAGGTACTGTAGAAACGTAAAAGTCGATGATTAGCGACTGCAGTCCCACTCGTGGTCATGCGTGCTTAGTTTTTCTTGATAGATCGTCGAAGTTAAGTAACGTTCTAAACGGCCCGTTACTGAATTGGTGACCGTCAGTGGCATTTTCATCAGAGCTTTCATGCCCCGGAAGCACGTTAAATAGTCAGTCCTGGCCATTTAAGTCGTTAAGCCATAACGGAGGTCTTAAAAGGGGGCCTAAAAACTCCGTCACCAGAGTTGGCCCCTGACGAACTTACTTTATTTCACAGTTGCTATTTAAAATTAACCAGTAATAAATAGTAAGGTAAACATAAAAAGAAAACACATTTTCTAATCACGGAGCACAAGCTTTGAATAGGCGCATTAAACTGTAAGCAGCTTTGATATCTATAACAAAACTCGAAACAAATAGGGTTCACATTACCGTTCACGTCACGATTTTCGTATTCCATTATTATTAGGTTAGGAGACATGATATTGTTAGGAGACAACGGAGCCACAAGGTATATTGTGTTCACGGCAAGATTCTCATTTCCTGATACAAACAACGTGATGTGAAGTTCATTTTATGACTGTAGGAAGTATGTAGCATACAGAAGTCGTCAGCAGCCTAGTTCAGATTTGGCTAGTATTTTAGTCGAGTAGCGAGTAGTTTAGTAGTAAAAAATTACATATTAACATACTCGACTAAATTGGTTTGGTGTTCTGACACGTTTAGGTACCAAATTACTCGCTTTTTTGAGTGTATGATTATTTAAAAAAAATCAGGAAGTCAACAAACCAACCACAACAAACTTATAAAATTGAAACCATGAGTTCGTGATGAAAATTCAATTATAAGGGTTTCCCATCTACATAATTCAACATGTTGCAAACTCAACATTGCAAAATGAGCATGTGGGTACTATAAACAAGGAACACAATCGTCTTTATTATTCCCAGGATTATGTTTCACAGTTTATTTTGTGAGTAAAGATAGAATTTACTTACCGAAACATTGTTTTGATTGGACAAATATATACAATTTTATTTGAGACTAGCTGACCCGCGCGACAGCCGTTCTCGCGTGATAGCGTGACCAAGGGATATAGGTTTTGATTTTTACCGTGCAATTTTTTTTTTCTATCATAAGAACCTTCTCCTGACACTAACAAACAAAACAAAATAAAAAATAGTGAAATCGGTCCAGCCGTTCACGCGTGATGGCGTGACCAAGGGATATAGGGATTCATTTTTATATAAAAGAAGATATTTATTACCTAACTCAGAAGTTTTTTGCTCTATTTATAAAAAATACCAATGTATTTCTGAATAATATTCAGATATTTTAGTAAATAAAATCGTTAACTATTTCGATTTCGATAATTGAAGTCTATTTTCAGTGAGCATCAGAATGGTAGATGAAAATTTTATTTAACCAGAACCGAACCTTGTGTTAACGTTCACAATTTTTAAGCACCTGTTACAATAGTACTTTCACACTCTTTCTCTAGATACTAAAAATATATTACTTCTGAATAATATTCAGATATTATATTTTAGTAAATAAAATCGTTGACTATTTCAATTTCGATTATTTAAATCTATTGTCAGTGAGCGTTAGAATGTATACAATTTTTTTATTCAATCAGTATTGAACCTCTTGTGTTATCCTTTACAATTTTTGAGCACCTGTGGCGACCTCTATCTACCATCGCCTGAACTACAAGAGATGTCAATTACAGCGACGTAGTTAATTCGGAGCTGTTTACCACTAGATGGCGCTGGGATCACAAGCGGATTCCCATACAAATGATGCAAAAAGTATTGAATCCTGAATCGCGCAAACGACGTTTCTAAGCACATAACCTATATCCGATTACAACTGTCGGCCGAACAGGCCCTTAGGTAAGTGTGCCAGTTGGGCAAACTTTAGTGAGGCGAGTACTCCCTCTTTCCCATATATTGGGGGAATACCACCTACCCCCAAACACCCGTTAAAATACATTCACTATTCGAGACCTCTCCAACTGGTATCGCACCAATTTTCCTGGTACTTTTCACAAAAGCGTGAGACTTTACTTTTATAAGCCCGAACACGGTAGAGTTCGAACAAGGTGAATGGCCTAAATGATAAAATATGTTAGGTACAAAAATTATCTATGAAGAAGTTAGTGTAAAGTATTAAGTTGTAAAATAATAAACTTTTATGGATAAAGAATAAATAAATAAATAATGCTGGACATTTTCACACAGCATCATCTAGCCCCAAACTAAGCAAAGCTTGTACTATGGGAACCAGATAACTGATATACTACTTATATACTTTTTGTTTGTAAATACATACATATTATACATAGAAACACAGACCCATAATAGCAAACATTGTTTTTTTTTAATTCATTTTTCTTACTTTACTTACTTTTTGAAATGCCTACCTAAAAAATTATGAAGTTTCAATATCAGTGTACTGTATACTCATAAAGGTACCCCACAAGACTTGTTTGAGTCTGTTATTACTCGCACTACAACATTTCTGCGTTCAAAAAATTTGAATACACCTGACTTAAAATATTCGTAGTAGTTGTTGAGACAAAATATAAACTTGCTGAAAATGACCAGCCCATTAATCCCTCTATTAACGTGAAAAGGTCAACGTGGATAATGTGGGCATGAGCCAACTAGACCTCTCGTTCTTTTCAAACGGCGCACGCTATATTACAGTATAAGTTTATTTTGTTTGTTTGTGTTTGGACATGCCTCTGACTAAATAAAAAAAAATAAAAAATAAAAAATATTGTTACCCTTAGACATCTTCTAAGGATCTGGAATAAGTAAGATCTCAGAGAATGTCTACCGCACCTTGGGAATACAGTCGTGAACCTGTTTTCTGTAAGTTTATTTTGTCTACTTTTTATTGTTGAGAAAGGTTTAACAGGGCTGCTGGTCTGAAATATTTATCAAATTAGCTTATTTCATAAAAAAAATCTACTAGTGGACCCGGGTGGCATTGTTTCGTCATACAAACTTTAGAGATAGAACTACCTTGTTCCATCCAACCCATGAAAACACTGAATTCATTTTTGGATTTGCTGTCTTAAAAATTGTTCAAAGCATAGTAGAAAGAAATGACATCACCATTTTAAAAAGTCAAAAGTTATTGGTTGTCATGGCAAACTTAGAGCAGTTCTTTTTGTGTCAAACAGAGTACCTACTGCTAATGTTTTTATGCAATATTTTTGTTATCCTTTTACATATTTTTTGGGTTTCAGGAACGTTTTTCGGGATAAAAAGTAGCATATATGCTATTCTGGAGTTATACATTTCACCTTACCAAATTTCATTGTTACGTAGTTTGAGCCTGATCCTTACACAAACATACAAACATGCAACAGAAATATTGCATAAAATTTTTAGCAGTACTCTGTTTGACACAAAGAGCACTGCTCTAAGGTTGCCATGACAACCAATAACTTTAGATTTTTCAAAATGGCGATGCCATTTCGTTCTTCTATGCTTTCCGCTTTCAGCAAATTCAGTGTTTTCATGGGTTGGATGGAACAAGGTAGTTCTATCTCTAAAGTTTGTATGACGAAACAATGCGCAGACGAAGTCGCGCCCGAGTCTACTAGTTAAAAATAACTTTGTTGAGTCGATAAATGTGGCCGCCGTTATTTGCAAAACACTTATCCGGATTTACGTTCAACTATATTTTAATAAACGTCAATGCTGCCCGAAAGTTATGTTAAATTAAATCCCAGCTTTATGAATTGACGTCTAAAACCGCTTAACCCACGTCTAGGGAACTATAGAAACTTTACTCAAATTGTTGTTAATGACTTAGCCGTTCGTAGACGTAATTTATCAGCAAAAAGGCCATATGACTTGCTTGAAACTCTGAATAAGGAATTTGTTTGGGAAGTAATCAGTGATCGATAGGCTATTTCATTTGTCGTGTAGGTCGCAGCCTCATTGTATAAACCGTAATACATTACGGAGAGCCGTTTCGTTTTATAAACCGCCTAGCTATGTGATCCGGCGTACTTATACAAATAATATACTACGAGTATCTATATCTATCAAATTCTACAAATTGGCTATGACAATGTCACAGCCATTTGTACAGTTGTGACATAATGTCACACACAATTTGTAGAACATAATAAATGTATGTAATTTGTATGTGTATTTTACCTAAAGGCGCTCTTTTCATTTTGCTGCGCGCGGTAACTAAGCTTGCAGCGTTGTCTCTATTATCAAGCAAATATTATGCATCCTTCCGCCAGGATCCTGCCTGTTGACAAAGTTTAAGGATAGTTTTTTTTTTAATAAGTTATACGATCATCATAAAAAAAATTAAAATGAAAGTGAAGTTGCAGGTAACATTTACACCCATATCTTTAACCTTTCTATATTCAACCACAGACAATAGATTCAACGGACATTTTGACGAATGTCCGTTGATTATAGAAACCGGGGGTTAGTCGTTTTCTAGATCTCGACTCTTCCTCCACTCAACTGTCATCTCCAGGTACGTCGCGACCTGCCTTGAGATGATAGTAATTAAGTAACATTTGATAAGCTGAACAAGGCTGTGCATATATATTTTTTCAGTCATCTGTTTATTTTTAACCCTTGTTTTTTTTTTAGTTAACCTGTTGTGTCCCACTGCTGGGCAAAGGTCTCCCCCAAAATTTTCCACTGGCCTCTATCTTTGGCGATCTCCCAGCACTCCCTCGCAAACCCGTCGAGATCGTCCCGCCAACGCCTTCTCGGCCGGCCTCGTCGTCGCCTTCCGTTCTCGGGCACCCAAGGAGTGACCCTTGTTTAGCAAAATAAATTAATTTGAATTTGAACTTGGCAGTTATTTTCTATAATTGTATAAGGGAATGATTGGAGGATTTTTTTACGACCAAATGATTGGAGGATTTTTTTACGACCAAATGATTGGAGGATTTTTTTACGACCAAATGATTGGAGGATTTTTTTACGAAATTGAGTTGAGGTCTAGATTACGACTAAAGATGTAGGTGCTACGTGCTAGGTTTGTAAAAAGATGTTTATTTAGTAAACACCTTCTGAATTTTCAAATATTAGCTTTAAATATCTACAAAAACCTTCTAATCGATATCATGACTAATCTCAATTTCAAACCCCAAAGTTTGAGCGCGTAGCGTTTAATAAAATGGAGTTTTTATGAGAGACTTGTTGATTTTAATTATACTTTAGGCTTATTTGAAGCTTTTCAGTCATCTGAAAAGCAGATTTTCTCAAGATTATACTGTCTGATTTTGTGGAAAATTCATTTTTTGTTTGAAAGGGTAGTCTCTCGAGGTCTCTTACCCAGTAAAACTGTTAAAAAAACCTTACCCTCGCTTGTAATTTTTTGTATAGGCCAACATCAAAGTCAGTTTTCTATTTAGTTTTTAAAACGTTATTATTATTTTAAATCTTTATTTACACTTAGCTAATGAGCTACCGGAAACCGCAGTAGAATACGGCCCCCCACTAGATGGAAAGACGATCTGGTAAAGGTTGCTGGGAGCCGTTGGGTGCAGGCTGCACAAGATCGATCGCTGTGGAAATCGATGGGGGAGTCCTATGTTCAGCAGTGGATACTAGATGGCTGACATGATGATGATGATGAATGAGCTACCACGTGACCATTATTAAAGTATAACTAACAGAGGACCAAGTTTCCAAGTTTAGGCCTAAAATTATTAAAATTTTCATAGTCTTGGCAGCTAGTATCGATAAGTAATTATTTCCTCATAAATTATGGCGAGCCAGCATGTTGACGTGACGCCCAAGTTTATGAACGTAATCGTATATTCGCTTTTAGGTGGAGCGTTGTTGATTGGCAAGTACCTTTACTTTGTTTAAACTAGCTTAACGTGAGTTTGCTCTTGAGAACAATTATTAAAATATATCTTCACGCTAATACAGTTGAATCGTATTGAAAACTTTTGAAGACTAAATATAAACAGAATATAGTTAAATAATTCTCAAATATACTTTTATAATAATTATAATTTATTTATATGCAACATAAAAAGCAAGCTTAGCAATGTGCTACGACCATTGCTTTTAAATATAACAACTGTAATTGAAACTTTTTAAAATTCTACATATTTTTATAATATAAAATTACATTTTTTTTTACAATATTAAAAAAAATTAAATTGTACATAGATAATACTTATTATTATGTAGGTACACGATAACTTCATATACAAATTGCAAGCATTATAAATATTTTCTTCAAATTACTTGACAAAATTATGGCATGTGAATACCTTGTAAACGCAGCCTTAGGTTACATTGCATAACTTGAGTTACTGTAATGTTATTAATTAGAGAGTTTATTAGGAAGCTCATAAGCTGTGGGGTTAGTTGTAAATTAGGCAGGTTAGTACTTTTCCTGTAACGTAGGTACCTATTCCCTGATTACAGAATAATCTAAAACTACCCATTGTTCTTGAAGTGCGTGGGCCAATTTAATCAAAATCCTAATAAGTTTGCTTGGTAGCAAACTAGGCGTATGAATTATAAAACGAAACGTCATAATGTTTACTGTTGACATTCCTACAGATGAGGTACTTATTACGTTAAAATGTATTTAAATAAAATAAATCAATAATGCTGGACATTTTCACACAGCATCATCTAGCCCCAAACTAAGCAAAGCTAGTAGAACCAGATAACTGATATACTACTAATATACTTTTTGTTTGTAAATATATACATATTATAAATAGAAACACCCAGACCCGTGACAAATATCTGTAGGTCATACAAACATTTGTCCCGCGGCGGGAATCGAACCCGCAACCTTCTGCGTCGCAGGCGGACCTTCGCCCACTGCGCCACAGAGGTCGTCAAATTGAGTCAATTTGAGGGATTAGTCAGGTTAGTAGTTCATCCGATTGTTGAACCCACGAAATTTCATCTATTTATTTATTTAAACTACCAAAAAATATACATTTCAGAATTTAGGGGGGTTACTATGAACTCCTATTGCCTGGCAGTTTTCGAACTAAATGTCAATTTCGAATAACCCGGTTCACTAAAGAAACTTCGCAACTAATCATGTTCTCTCGCTTGCACACTAGTACAGTCACAATGTGTAAGCGAGAGAGCATGATAAACGCCGCAATTTCAGATTTGTTTCTTTATGTCAGAATTGACAAGCAGTTCAAAAACTGCCTGGCAATAAGAGTTCATGCTAAGCCACCTGGGTGGTGGCACTATCTTATTCAGCCGGTACTATTCATACTAAAATCAGATAAATATAAACTTTAGTTAAATTGAATTCCTTCCTCTAAAACATTTTATCTGTGAATCTGCAAAGTACTAGGTGAACAACAGATTTCCTCAGTTAGTAATTGGGTCTTCAATAGCTACGTCATTATTAAGCTTTCCCAATTATCACAGTCCTTAGATTAAATTCCGAGGAGAGTATTATAAGGCTTAGTTCTCACTAGACTACATAGAGATAAGACTTTTAAATCATGAAAGTTTCGAAAGTTCTTTTATTATGCGCACTGCAAAAATTTGGAATCAGCTTCCAGCGTCTGTATTTCCGCTGAGCTACGACCCTATTGTTTTTAAGAAGAGAGTTAAAAGGCACCTTCTGGGTAAGCTCGCTCCATCGTAGACCTCACTCTTGCCTGTGTATGCTTGAGGTCAAGAGCCGACCCATTCATCATAAAAAAATTAAATAAAAATGATGAAATTGCAGAAATCCTCCACGAATCAAAAAAAATCTCTGAATCCTTATCATCGAGGGATTTAGCCAACATCCACCCAATATATAGGCCTTCTCATTTTCATAAAACTTTCTTTCATATTTTTCTAAGTAGTTATATTGTTTATTGAAGTAATGGAAGATCTCGAAGTAGAGTTACGAGAGATACGTTACAAGACGACTTTTGTGGCGCAGTGGGTGAAAACCCGCTTGGGAAGAAGGTTGCGGGTTCGATCCCCGCCGCGGGATAAATGTTTGTATCAGCAAATATTTATCTCGGGTCTAGGTGTTTCTATGTATAATAATTATGTATGTATTTACAAACAAGTAGTATATCAGTTATCTGGTTCCCATAGTACAAGGTTTGCTTAGTTTGGGGCTAGATGATGCTATGTGAAATGTCCAGCATTATTTATTTATTTATATAACTTAAAATTTGCCTCTAAGCACAACGCCTTGTTTTATATATTTCATGTGTTTGATCAATTCTCGTAATTGTATTCCGGAGTGACTAATCTTGGAGTTACATGTTTTACGTCACACGCGTAAAGGGGCACGCCTTGGAATGTTGTCATATAAGACACATATAAATAAATTCAAAATGAAACTCGAGTTTGCAAAGATTTTTAACACGCGTGGAAGAATACTGAGTAAACGTAAACAGGTTCACGACTGTATCCCCAAGGCGCGGTAGACATTCTCTCAGATGTTTTTATGTTACTTATTCCAGATCCTTTGAAGATGTCAAAGGTGGGTAGTCGGAGGCATGTCCAAATACATATTTGAATGAATGAATGAATGAGAACTCTTTATTGTACACCTTAAACTATGAAACAAAATAATAAGTATAACAAATAATGACAATGTACAATGGGCGGCCTTATCGCTAATAAGCGATCTCTTCCAGGCAACCTTTGGATGGAGAGAAATTCAGTGAAAGAAGGATTGGTCAGGTGTATAATGAAAAGAAAATGAATTTAAAGCTGTTAAGTATAGGCTAAATACATATAATATATACAATTAACTTATAAACTACATAATAATAGGTACATAATATTTATAAAATATAAATAAAACATACATAGGTAGACCTAAACACATAAACATACATTTAATAAATATTATAGACTACATACTTACATTTTAATATAAATAAATATAAACACAAACTATAGGTACACAAAGTACTTTAATTAGACGATTCAATTCAAACTGAGAGGAAATACAATTTAACTCTGTTTTTAAAAATAGCAGGAGAAGAAGACTTTTTGACAGTTATAGGAAGTGAGTTCCAAAGATGCACAGCTTGGACGGAAAAGGAACTAGCAAAGAAACTTGTCCTATGTGAAGGGGTTTTGAGAAGGAGATTCTCTGAGGAGCGAAGATTACGTGGATTCTGGTCATGTAGGTACTCAAAGCGATCCCTTAGATACTTTGGTGCAGAGCGATCACGAAGGATGTTAAATAAAAGTGAAAGAATGTGAGAGCTACGGCGATGACGGATAGGCAACCATTTGAGTTTACTGCGAAATTCTGAAACATGATCATATTTCCGAAGACCAAAGATGAATCTGATGCATACATTTTGAAGACGCTCAAGTTTATTTAACTGCTCCTCTGTAAGGTCAAGATAGGTCACGTCAGCATAATCAAGGATAGGGAGTAAGAGCGTTTGTGCAAGCGTAATCTTAGTAGCAATCGGAAGAAAGTTCCGCATCCTTCGAAGCGAACTAAAGGAAGCAAATAGCCTTCGGCTGACTGATCCAAGCTGAGGCTTCCAGGACATGCAGCTATCCATCATCACACCCAGGTTTCTAACAGTGTCGGAAAAAGGAACTGTCACATTATTAAATTGTACCAGTGGTAGAGACTGCCAGTTGATTTTGGCAACTGTGCGGGAACTACCAAACACAATTGCTTGTGTCTTCGAGGGGTTTACCTTCAGGCCGTAAGCCTTGCTCCAGTCACTGATACGAAGCAGGTTGGTGTTGATGCAAGCAATTGCATCAGGTAAGTCATCCACTGTAGCTTGTGTATAAATTTGAAGGTCGTCTGCATAGAGGTGATAGGAAGAAGTAAGAAGATTTGAAATTGAATTTATAAAGAGTGCAAATAAAAGAGGAGATAATACGCCACCTTGCGGTACACCGGCAGAAATATGACTCCAAAGCGAGTAAGTTTCGTCAACACGTACCCGCTGCCGGCGACCATGCAAATAGCTGCGAAACCAGTCAACCACCGATGGAGATATGTTAAGCGAGCGAAGTAAGCCAAGTAAGATATCAAAATCTACAGTATTAAAAGCATTACTAAAGTCAAGTAACGTCAAAATAGTTACCTGGCCATTTTCCATACCCAATCTAATGTCATCAGTGATGTTAACTAATGCAGTGGTAGTGCTATGACCAGGACGGAAACCGGATTGAAAGGGATTGAGGAGATTATTGTTGGTTAAGAATAGACTAAGCTGATTGTGGACAAGACGTTCTAGTACTTTTGAAAGGAATGGTAAGATAGAAATTGGGCGATAATCAGTGAGAGAGCAGGGTTTTGATTTTTTTGGGAGAGGAATTACAAATGCTTCTTTCCATAAAGATGGAACGGTACAAGAGGATATAGAAAAATTTAGGATATGAGTTATAATGGGAATGATATCATCAATTACTGGAATAATCATGTTTCTGCCAATGTTATCACTACCCATTGCATTTGAAGAAATAGATAGAATGCTCCTCTTAACATCACATGCGGTGAATTCACTTAGAATAAAAGAGGGAAAAGTTGGAGTTGGTAATAAAGAAAGAGAGTTTAGGGTGCGATTTTTATCATCCAAATCAATACTGGACGAAGAAGAAAAATGCCTATTAAGATCATCTAAGTCTAGATTAGTTGGAATAATTTGACTGCAGGACTTACCAACTCCAATAGAATTTAGAAATTTCCAAACTTTAGATGGGTCTTTATTAGAGACGGACGTGTGAATGTGGCGACGTTGAGCATCCCTACACACTCTATTACAGCGATTTCGAGCAAAATAATATTTTTCTCTATTGACATCACTAGCATTCAACTTAAATCTCACCTTTGAGGCCACTTTTTTTTGCATTAACTGTCTAATTTCATCAGTGAGCCAAGGTGCAGGATGGTGTTTAATTTTAGTAGCTCGTATAGGAGCATGAACATTAAATAATTCGGCGATGCTATGGTTAAATATTACAATTTTTTCATCAATGGATGACGCTGAGATAACCGGAGACCAATCAATTTCCCGCGCATCTGATCTGAGCTTCTCCACATCCATACTACTAAAATTACGCTGCATAAGAATTTTGGGCTTTGCCTTAGGAGGGCGGATTTTGTAAGATAAAAAAATAAGATCATGGTAGGAAAAAGCATCAGCAGAATATTGACCATGCCTAGCAGCATGATGAAGCGATGAGACAAGAATTAAATCTAGAAGTGATGGGATACAGTTAGGGAAGTGGTGAGTAGCACCAAGGGGAAGAATGTGCAGGTTACAGGAATTTATGACGGACTCAAATTGAGCAGAACGATGATCATGCTTCAGAAGGCATGTATTAAAATCTCCCATGAGGATAGTGTGTTGGTAAGAAGGCACAAAATCTTCCAGCAACTTCTCATTTTTCATTTGATATATGCCCACATCTTGCAGAAGTTAGTATTCCATACGTGTCAGGTTGCAAGCCCATCGCCGCCTTTAAGAACACTAACTGGTTTCCTCACGCTGTTTTCCTTCAGTGTTTAGAGCATATGTTAAAGCTGAGTATAATTTGGTTATAATTAGATGATACAATAATTTAGTAACTTTGGTGTTTTCTGTATCGTGGATGATTACTATAAACACTCGGACTCGGAGAAATTTTTCAGATTATCATTTTCACCACTAAACATTTTGCGTACAAGAAAACTAGCACATATTTCATCTCAATAAAGCGCTCACCCACCCACTATGCCACCTAGTTAGTCAATAGTACAGTCACGTTTAATCCCTTGTTCAATTAATGTCATAATTGGAATAATTATATAATCCCTTTAATATCTTCGTAAGCAAGAAAACACGTAAATTTATTACTAAATTTTCCTATACAGGGTGTAAAAAGACTACTACCGAAAACTGAGGGGTTGCAATCAGACAATGATTCTAAACATATTTAGCGATAAAAAAAAAACGCAAAAGTTATTTTCAGTTATTTATTACTAGTACAACATAATAAGACCATACCTAATAATTTAATTTCTTAAACAACGCGCCCAGTACATACGCAAACAATAATCTTCAAACGCTGTTTTCTCTCCTCTGATTTTTCGAAAAATCCTTTCGACTTCGGTAATATAGATTGTACGATATATACAGGGTGTAAAAAGTCTGCTACCGAAAACTGAGGGATTGCAATCAGACCATGATTCTGAACATATTTATCGAAAAAAAAACTCAAAAAATTTTTGACTTAGCTACGTCATTTTATTTTATTTTCTAGTTTTTTGCTACTAGTACAACATAATAAGACCATACCTACCTAATCATTTCATTTATAAAAGAAAAAAAACAATTAAAACTCAAAATCCAGCTATCTACGTATAAAAACGCGCCCAGTACATACGCAAACAGTGATCTTCAAACGCTGTTTTCTCCGGATATAATGTTTTTTTCGGAAAATCCTTTTGGATTTCGTTGTGTTTTGGGATGCTGTACCTACCCCTTTCGGCTTCTGTAGACGTCTTTTTACACCCTGTATGTGTGTGAAAGCTGTGAGTGCTGAGATTACAAAAAACAAAGTAAAGTGGAGAAGGAAACATATCGTGCCTATTTTGTGGTTTATAAGCTGATAAAATATTTTTATACAATATAATTTAATCATGTTCCTATGTATTTTTAACTAGGGTCGTTCAGCTTATAGTCACTATGATATAATTAATATTTTGTCTAACAACTATCACTGTACAATAAATATTTTCTTATAGCAAAAATTTTGTAAGGAACAAACATGTTGCGGGCTAAAACAGGAAACCACTTCGTTATTCCACAGTTTACAATTAAATTCTTAAAATTCATAAAATCAAACAATATTTTGTAGGTCTACACGTGGTACTAACGTATTCCGTAGTCCTCTAAAACGGACCAAACCTGAAGCCCGCCAGTAGTCTAATAGCCAATCTGTCTGAATTACTTTTTTAATCCCCCTGCAAATTGGCATCGACCGTCTGACTTTCCTCGACATCCTTCCCGCTTGTTAAATTATAACACGGTCCTTTTTGGTTGAATTTTTCATGTTCTTTACAAAGCATGGGAGATTAATTAACTGGATTTTTGTTATTCTTGAACGTGAAGTTAAAACGGAGATAGATAGAAAACACTTTAACTGACTGGGTAACTCATCTTCTACGTGAAGTTTGTTCTCGGAAAGGTAAAAAATGTTTAAAGTTTCAGTATTTTTTAAAGTTTGTTTATCATAAATCAAAACAAACGATAAACATGGTGTACGATTATTTATTCATGTTCCTATTATTATATTATTTATTTATCTTTGGAAAGTTTAGACATTGATATAATCTTTAAGCATTCAAGATCTAGGTTAGTATAAATGTGCCTACTTCATTTTAGTTTTTTTAGTTCCTACCTATCTATGTTTTTTTCTCTATCATGTGTTTTTTTGTTTACTGTGTCTGTGTATGTACCAAATAAAGCATCTATCTAGCATCTCGGTCGGATAAAAATTATAGAATAGAATAGAATTCATTTATTTGCGTGAAGCAGGTACAATAAAGTTCTTAATTAAAATAAAAGTTCTTCATTCTCCGTGGTGCAGTGACCTACATGCAAAAATTTAAACATTTAAAACACAATAAATTAAATAATATTCGGTAGACCAGGTGCAGTATTAAGGGAGGCTTATTTACACCCAGCGCTGGGATATTCTCGGCTGCTATGATGATGATTTTTTTGCTCGGGAAACACAACATTTTAATTAGGTGATTGTATTTTCCTAAGTCCAATAAGCCATCAAGTAAGTTAAATAAAATGTATTTTCAGTCCTTTTTGTTCCTCTTTGACTAGGATTTAATTAAGTTTGTATAATCCGACCCTTTTGAGGATTATGTCTAGGTAATACGTGGTCTTTGTCCCGCTAAGACTGTAAACTACTTTAGGTTTGTTACGTGTTACGTTACATCTACTTGTTGAATATATTCAAATTGTTTAGATAACATGGCTATTTATTATTACCTAAAATGTGTGTAAGCCCCCTTACGCACAAGCGGTGAAACGCGGGGCGGACAACCGCGCGGCTTGAATTTTAGTACTATTTAATGACAAGTGGTTGCATTATTAAAACTGGAAAAACGGCCCGCCACGCGGCTAGCCGCCCTGCGGTGCAACCGCTAATGCGTAAGAAATGAAATGAAATGAAATGATTTATTTGCAACATAGACAAATATACAGTACAGGATTAAAAGTACACAAGTAAATACAAAGATTATGTTGCATTGGAGTCTGACTCAGCACTATGTTGTGTTTGCAAGACACAACGCTGGTCTTCCGTCAGAACCACTCTATTCAATAATACAATAAGAGGGCTAAGTATATTATAGATCCTACCGTTCCAGTAGTTAATTTGGGGATTGAGGGTTTCGCAGACATATGAAATGCACGAAAAATGTAAGCATGTGCTAAATATATTTTTAAGCGTGCCTTTGAATACTATCTTCAAAATAATACAGGGTGTAAAGAAGAAGAGAGAAGAAAAAAAAAGCCGAAAGGGGTAGGTACAGCATCCCAACACACAACGAAATCCAAAAGTATTTTCCGAAAAAATCATTATATCCGGAGAAAACAGTGTTTGAAGATTACTGTTTGCGTATGTACTGGGTGCGTTATATTACGTAGATTGCTGGATTTTGAGTTTTAATTGTTTTTTTCTTTTATTAATGAAATTATTAGGTAGGTATGGTCTTATTATGTTACCCTAGTAGTAAATAACAGAAAATAACATAAAATGACGTAGCTAAATAACATAAAATTATTATTTTTTTTGCGTTTTTTTCACTAAATATGTTTAGAATCATGGTGTGATTGCAACCCCTGTTTTCGGTTGTAGTATTTTTACACCCTGTATACAAAAAAACTACCTGAGAAAAGAAGGGTCGTCTACCATGCCGTAAATCGTATTCATGGCATGGAAGACGATCCTTCTTTATTTCATCACGACTGTTCGTGATCTTTACTTCTTTTAAGTTTTTTGTAAGTTCTTTTATTATGCGCACTGCAAAAATTTGGAATCAGCTTCCAGCGTCTGTATTTCCGCTGAGCTACGACCCCGTTGTTTTTAAGAAGAGAGTTAATATGCACCTTCTGGGTAGGCTCGTTCCGTCGTAGACTCATTCTTGCCTGTGTAAGTTTTGAGATCAAGAGCTGACCCATTCTTCATAAAAAAAACTTTTAAAATTAGGCCATCTAGTTCAAGTTAAAGAACCACTAAGCTTCTAATACACGTGTAGTAAGTTTATTATTTTACTAAGCTATCCCACTGCTGGGCAAAGGCATCCCCCAATTCTTACCAACCATCTCTCTCCTTTGATAGGTTCCACCACCCACTATCGAAGGAGTCGAGGTCGTCTCCCCAGCGCCTTCTTGGCCGTCCGCGGCGTCGTTTCCCTTCAGGTTGCCAGGTTGTTAAGATGTTGGCACATTTTTCACTGTGCATCCAGCTCACGTGTCCTGCCCAGTCCCACTTTTACTTGGCTGTTTTGCGCCCTACATCGGCAACACCAGTCGTTGAACACAGCGTGGTATCGCAATATTATAGACCCAATAATATGAAAAGCGTTCCGAAAAATAAGGAGCTATTAATATTGAAAAAAGATCAAAGAAGTTATGCATTGTTTTAGCCGAACCTACCAGCGGATATTACCAAATTCAGCCGTCGGCTCCAGACGGAATTATTAGGGCTAATTTACACGAACCCAGTAGCTCGCAGCGATCTTGATCTTACTAGCACATTAGCCGTGATTCAAGGGACTCGTAAATTTTTAGGCATGCTTGTGACGTGTAAATATTTTTGTTGCTGAATCACCATCATGCTGGAAAAGGTTTCGATAAATAAAATTGATTGATACGCGTTACAGTTGGGAAACGTCTAATTATTTACGTCCACAACGTAAACTACTTCTTTTATTCTTAACAAAGGAATATGAAAAGAAAGGATAGCCTTTCTTTTCAATTACCACAGCAAAGCTATAATTTTTTTTGCAAGCCAAGCTAAATCCTGTCCATCGGTAGAAAACATTATGAAATACATACCTATCTATTAATGAAAATGTTTTACTATGATTATGAATATGAAGATGCTTACTCTATGAAGAGGCTTATTAAAGTTTCACCATAAATTCGCGCGAGCGGTTTGGTCCAGTAATGTAATAACTGACGTCAGTCATGTCACCAGCTACTAAATCCGTTTAAACTTGAATTTTATTCCTCACGATAAATTCGAAAGGCTTTAAAAATAACGAGGTTTCAAAGTGTCATTGAGCCGGTTTCATTGTATTAAAAGTTTTAAATTCAAGTTTCACTCTGCAAACGTTTCAATTCGCTAAAACCGCGGTCGAAATGTTCGGCTTAATGATTTTGAGTTTGATAACTCTTTGGTTATTCTAGGCTGAAGTTTGATTTGGATAAAATGAGCAATAGCTTTGAGAATTATCATTATAAATTATTCATTGTGTCATTGAAACAAACGGGTTATGATAGCTAAGTATACTTTACTTATACCACCCTCATATATTTATTTAAAAACATCAAATAATATCAGACTGAATCAAACACAGTTAATTTAACTTTTATCCATAAAATAAAACTCCAATAACTGCTTCAAATAACATAATAACATTTGGCTTTCCTCTAATCAAAAGAAATGTATTACCAACTTTGAAGTTGCTCCAACTTTTCCATACAATTTGACAAAAGAAAGATACTTACGTCTACGTGCGTAGCGATCGTAGACTCGTAGCTCACACCGTAGCGTTTGTGTAGCATTCGTAGCGCCGATAACGCTACGGAAAAGATCCATTAAGTAACTAACTTTTTGAGGAAAAACTTGAGGAAAAGGGAGAATGTTGCTTCTTCATTAATATAATCATAAATACTGCCAACGTGTTTACTTTTATAATGAAGTTAAATATTTTAAAGTAAAATGAAGTTGAAAGTGTTTTCAGTAAGTTTTTTTTAATACTATCGTTTGGTATGACAGTTTAAATGTTTAAATGCTAGGCTCTAGGCAATGTTGCAAGCCCAAATGCCCGAATCCATGCTTTGTTGCAGTTTGTACGGCAGGAGGGTTGTATATCGTACAGTCAGCGACACAAACTGGTAACAGTTTGTGTCGCTGACTGTACGATATAGTGCCATAGTGAACTAGAATAATGTGTTTTGTGAGACAACAAAGCATGGATTCGCAATCGTCCGATTTGCGAAATCTCTATGCAAATGGAAGCGCGGTATAAATATTTATTACTACTGGCTACTTACAACCGGGGGCGGGCTTAGAATGTTTAATTAAAACCGATTTTAGGTTCCAGGCTGTTCTCTTTAGACAAGTGACATGAACTTTCGCGATCACAATTCATCTTTAGAGATATATTTTATAACAGGATAGGATATCCATACTAATATTATAAATCTGAAAGTAACTCTGTCTGTCTGTCTGTCTGTCTGTCTGTCTGTCTGTTTGTTACGCTTTCACGCCCAAACCGCTGAACAGATTGAGCTGAAATTTGGCATGGATATAGATTATACCCCAGAGACGGACATAGGCTACTTTTTTCTTTAAATATTTAAAAGGGGGCGTGAAAACAAGGGTTGCAAGTTTGTATGGGAAAAAAAGTTCAGCGACCCTGGGCGAGGTCATAAAGATGATGGGTGACCGCCGCTTTTTGCTATGTTCTTGCATTGCAGATTTTTTTGTTTTTTTCTCATTTTGCATGGTAAATGATTTTTAAATTAATGATAAACATGTAACATGTATATTTCCACTCATCAATATATCCGAAATTATGATTTTTTTTATATTAAAATACTTTTTCCTTGGCTTTGGTTAGAACGCCATCAGTATCACCCGAGGTCAAAACTGCTTTTTACTTTTTTCTCCTAGGTGGCGTTTCTACTATACCGGAGGTCGAGATACGATCATTTTGAGTTTTGAAAGCTATTGGAGATTTTTGCTTAGACTTTTCGATAATTTTTATAGGTTTTCAAGTACCTACTTATGTTATTTTACTGACAAAGTCGCGGGTACCAACCAGCTAGAAAATAAAATATTTTTCGTTGGCGTTGGTTAGCAACGCCATCTATGTTTTTCATTTTCACAACCAGGTAGCGTTGCGAGGTCAAGAATGCAGATCATTTAGCGTTTTGGAAATTAAAATTTGAAGTACCTACCTACTTAATGATTTTAAAATTAATGATGAGCATGTAGGTAATCATTTATAAATCTACTCATCAATACATCCGAAGTTTCAATTTTTAATATTAAAATTATTAACGCAACTAGATGGCGCTGCTAATTTTGACCGTTTTCTAGATCGCGCTATCGTTGCGTTTTGTCAAGTTTACTTTAGCCTGTGCTTTAGCTTATACTTATTTCTCTGATCTTAGTCCTTCCTAAAATAATCCTATCCCACTAAAATTATTAATTGATCGAAGATTATTTATTAATGTTTATTAAATAAAGACCGTATTTTTATCAAAGAGAATATTAATAGTTTTTTATTTTTTCAAAACAACTTCTATGGGTGGTGCAAGGCAGTTTCAAAGTCGTAAGATTCGAAAAGAAAGTCTGTGTTAGTGAATGTTTGTTTTGTTGCTCCGTGACGACTTAACCGATTGTGATGAAATTTGGAACGTAGATGCTTTAAGTACCTACTTGAATATTGGCTTATTTAATTTTAAAAAATCAACCCATATGGATATTTTACAGGGTGTTAAAGTTAGAATGGAAAATTTGATTCCCTGGTCTGATTCACTGCCAACACAGTGTAAATAAAACTTTAGGTAACACTCCTGCACTTGAATCCTAATAATGCGCAGACGAAGTTGCGCGGGTCAGCTAGTATAAAATATATCTCTAAAGTGACATGAAAACGACACGCAAGCGTCAATTAACAATTGCAGTGTTTTTGTAAATTTGTTTGAGGTTTGAGTTATACTGGAACGGCTTTATTAATAAAGTAACGATAGGTTTAAACTCAAAAATTGTATGGTTACTCCTAAGTTACTCCAGTCGTAACTTTACACCGCGTTTTTTAATAAGGCCGGTATAGCTTCATTCCTGGGAATAAAGGCGTTATTGTTTTTGATCTAATATAGATCCTTAATGCCTAGTTTATCTACCGTATAAATATAATTAATCGTTAAATTCTAAAGATTTCAGTAATTCTTGGTAATATTTATTGTATTCCGTGTGTACGTTTACGCTTTCTAAATAGTCGTTTGTCTACACAGATTCGACAAAAAGCGAAGCGCGCATTAGCGTGCATGTCAAACGAACATTTTATCTGGCAACATTTCAGGCAGATTAAAAACCGGACGAAACAATAAATGAGCCACTCTGGTATCCCTTTGAGCACATTCACGATATTTTACTGTTAATAGCTTGAAAGAGCTTTGCTGCAAAATAAAATGACGTTTGATGCTTCAGTTTGACGTTGGTGCTGAAGTTTTTGGTAAAATAAGTTGAGATCACACGTACAGTTAGTCTACTGGAAGGTTAAATTAAACTCTTATTTTCAGGCATATAAACTGTCACCAATCTGTCACTCAAAATTAAAAAGTCCTGGGGGGTTATTTGCGTTCAGTTTTTCGTTCGTTTGATGAATATTCGGATGCTTCTTACTACGAGCTACATTGTATTCAGTCGATAAGATCAACGTCTTAACCTAGGACCAAATATTTCAAACCGAAAAATTGGCCCTTGAAGTCAGAAATCGTAGTAAGAAACATCCGAATATCCATCAAACGAACGAAAATAAGAACCGGAATACGGCCCCAGGGGTAATTACAGACATGTCTTTACACGTGTTTATTATTTATTTATTTCTTTATTAAGGACACCCAACACCTTACGTACAACACGCAGAAATCAACTTGGCACCGGCGTGGAATGTGCTTCCCTTATTAACTTATTTGCTAGTTAGGTTTACATAAGAAGGTGTACAGGGTGTGGCAAAATTTCACAACATTGAGGGCAGCCTCCCCCTCCCCCGCTAGTTAACAGGCTCAGTTCCCAGGAAACTATAGGTTTATCTTGAAAACAAAAACAAAAACATGTTCGACAATAAAATGGGCTAGCAGAAAGGTCTGGCTGACCTCCCCCATATTTGTAATAGTAATTAATAATACAGTTTTATTGTTTTGTTACAGGACCGTGCTGCGAGGTGATGAAAGGCACAGAATGTGACGCGGCTGGCTCCTATATGACGTGATGCAACTTGTAATGCTAAACTTCTTGATCATGTTTGACGTTGTCTTCATATTCTTTCTGTTCCTGATCGCGGTCACGTGTGTGATGAACTACATGCCAGGGAAGAGCAGGAGGCAAGAGGCGACGGAAGATGAGGTGGACGATGACGTCATACCTCCACCTCCGTTATTCAATGATGAAGAGGTTCCGTCTGGTAGAGACACGTATGTCGTGATAGCACCGCCGCTTGTAAACTCGAGAGTCAAAGATGGATGTCCTGTTCATGTGGTTTAGGATAAGCACTGATATAATTATGTGAGTATTTTGGACAAAATTACGTGGAATATCCACATTTTTCTTTAATGGTACTTGAACAGATCAGAGAGAGAAGCAAGCCCAATATATTTCATAGAAAACTTAAGGCTTACAAACGACAAAACGCAACGATAGCGCGATCTAGGAATGGTACTAATTTAACCATGCCATCTAGTTCTATATACCCTAAAACATAATACTTATATAAACAACCTTATTCTTCTTCTTAGGTCTATAAACAATTAAAACCTATTTACATAATATACTTTAAACAGTACCTACTAAGGATACAAAGTTGTGTCACTTGTAACATCAATGGTACAAATCAATGGTACTACTGACAATAAGCCAATTTTTTTTATGTATAAACGGTTACTAAAAGTTTAAGTAAGTGCGACGCTCTCTCGGCCGCTAAATAGCATCTGCTTAGCAAAACCAGCATACTAAATAGCAGCGCGATGATGATAGTGATGATGATGATAATTCGTCATAAACATTAAAGGTCAACGCTCTCATGACGCGATCATTCAATATAAATAAAATGCTAAGCTTTTACATTTAATATACTTAGAATGAGCTTTACTTTTACTGTTTCAGATCAACGTAGGAGTTTATTACGAAGAAGCCTTATGATGTAGATGTCGACATTAGACATTTTTTACCAGATAGTCATTTTAAATTAATTCTTGTTGAAGACTACGAGATGTGAAATTTTGGGACTCAAGTGATGGTATGAAGTATTTGGCTTTTGATTATCAACGTATAGTTTCATAAATTTTACAAATTTAATGAACAGGATTTAAACTAGCGAACAATAATCTACTGTTGAATAGTATAGATGTTGATTAATTAACAAACACGTAGATCTGGATCTCTTTATTGTTGCTATTAGCTGCCTCAAACATTGTCTTGTTTAAGCAAACCGAGGTAATCATGCCTACGAACCTTAGATTTGTTATACGTAAATGTTTGTACATTTTGTACTTTGCTACAAGTGTTCAGATTTGCAATTGCTTGTTATCAATGTGACTGAATGTAGATAAAAATATAAGATATTAGAGGATATTAATAAGTTTATCTGTTTATACTGCTTAATAAAACCTATACTTCAATGTTCGATACCTAAGTGAAAATAAAGCATGGTGTCCATTTGCGTGAAGAACGCTGTGCATTTCTTTCATATTCGCCGCTCCTCGCTAATGGCACTTCGGAGGAAATGTAGGCAAATTATTGATATTCGATTCTAAAAGGTGCGCCTGGATGCTAGCTCTAATGGTGAAAGCAAACAAACAGGCATGATGGCGACTGGACTGGGTGTGTCAACATGTTGAGGGCAACACGACATTTAGGCTTAGCGCAGACTATTGCTGAACAAAAAATATGAAGATGCGCAAAATTTTGTACAACAATTATAATCTGTTTTAAAACTATCATGACTCTAGTCTTTGCTCAAGCCTCGCTTTAACATGTTCCAAAATACAAATCGTCGAGATCACTTCCTCGCCTAATCTGGACGTCACCATGTTCGATGTATGGCAACTTAGAAGTTGCCAACACCATTGCTTATTTTACTTTTTAATACATGGAAGTAGCATGGAAGTTATTCAGTTTAACCTATTTTTAGCGCAAGTTTCTATCGTCATCGAACTATGCGCTGTTGCTTACACAAACTAAATTGCACTTTATTATTTTTCGCCTTTCATTATTCTGCAGTAATGCTATGCCAAACACTAACCTCAAAATATTAATGTCAATGTATTCTATGTATTTGAATAGAATCCTTAATTATCTGCGATGAGAATTTCCAATTCTCGTAAACCAAACTTAATTAACTAAGCAATCAAACATACAGTTTAATAGACTAGATTGTATCGTCTGTTTCATAAATATATAAACACTTTAGAGCAGATATCATAGTGGATCTATTGTGAAAAAAAAATTATAAATTTAAATTTTATAAATCTACCATCTTTATTTTGCTGTGTAATGATTCTAAGATCGAGGTATAAATTGGGCTATAATGCAAGCATTTAGTAGTATTTTAGAAATAAGAAGTAATATAAAAAGATGACAATACGATGTATTACGAAAATTTTCATATCATTCTGTTTAGTCATTAAATTTTATGTTTTAGAATTTAGGTTCTTTAATCAAAAGTGATTATTCTAATTTTACTAAATGAATATTAAAATTTATGTTATATTTAGAGGTTAAACATATTATATTTAAATAAACTTCGTAGTTATAATGAAATAAGATAAAATATTACTATTTTTAGTTATAGTAAAATCTACAGTAACTGTAATGAATATGAATTTTAAAGGACTACATTCTTATTAGACCATTAAAATTTGGCCTACTACTACTTAAAAATTACTTGATGTGTTAGCTTACTAAAAGTTTTATTATCAGCTATTATTTATGTCGATAGTTACAATTCCTGTCAATTGCTTTTGGGAGTTAAAGTCAGGATAGCTGTTTACCGCCATCATCCGCCAACCACTAGCATTTGCAGGGATTGATAACTAGTACCTCTTATGTTTGTATTTATGTATTATCTAGGCTAGGCCTCACTCTTTGCTATTGTCACCTAAAAAAAATCACTATACAAACATTTGTACAAAACCTAGGTACCTGATAATCATGAACACCTAGGTGTACCTAGGTAAATAAAATATATAGGTATTCATTAAACTATCACCATTTTATTTGTGCAGTAATCTGTAAAAGTAATGAAAAGCATAAAATACACTATGTGATATAATATTATACACATTTTTTAAATGTAGATTTAGAGTTCTAAAATTGTTTGGATATTAATTGTTATATCATCTGAGAGACGCCTAAAAATAATGTGTAAAATTAATAAAAGCACTAAAGCAAACTTTGTTGTTTTATTCCTTTTGATTCTCAAAAAAGATTTTTTTATTTTTTTATATACTCTCGAAAAGAATACGATTTTGGAATAAAAATCTTTATATAATTGTTTCGAGATGTATTTTCTCAATTCAAAAGATCAGAGGTCGCTTTCAAAGTAACAACAATAGAACATTGTCACGTGCACCTTCCGGAATCAAATAAAAGAAACAAAAAATTCTTTCAAAAAAAAAACTAATTACTTTACGATCAATCGTATTTTTTTCTTTTTATTTTGTACCTGCCTACTGACTACCCTCTTATACATCCTGGTAAACATAAAACATTATTATTATCTGAAAGAATAGACTACTCCGCCTTGGCGATAGGTGTGATCCTGTCCTGTATTTTTTTTTCCAAATTTTTATGAAACTGCAAACTTTGAAAACATATTTGTATTGTACTAGTGCATACAAATTACAACAATCTACGGCAGTGCCAATAAAATGTCAAGATAATACTGGTAGCGGTGAAGCACCTGAGACGAAACAGAAGCTTTGGAGAGAAAATCGATACGAGTAGCGAGACAGCTCATAAATACACATTTTCTGCCCGAGAACTCGCCCGCTGATATCATTTCAACTGTTTAATAGCAACACCTTACTTACGGGGTTTGGGTCTTTTTGTGACAATGCCCTTTATATTTCGTCCGAAGGTATTTTTATTTTCGCAGGATTGTTGCTTCTCATTTTTACACTCTAGTGCAAAAAGGACAATGTCACAAAAAGACCCAAAACCCGTAGGTAAGGTGTTGCTATTAAACAGTTGAAAGTTTATGATGACTTTTAAAAACGAAAAAAGAAAGGTGTGTCAGGATCGTATCAAATGAACATCTGTGGTATCTGCCTACCCCTACAAATACACTACTCAAAAGAGTCTAGGGAACAAGCAAACTACTCCAATTGATTTATGAAAATACGCAAAAAAATGTACTGACCACTAAAATTTATAAATAAAGGCTGAATAAGGAATAAATTAATTTGTTCCAAATAAAGAAAAAATAAAAAAATAGCAAAAGCTTTTCAAACTATGCAGGGAAAACCTAACTTGGTCGCAGAGTAAGAGGTTTGTTTGCTTAGATTGTTGACCAATTTTGTCAAGTATCGATTTTTTTTCTAGTAAATAACCAATACCGCCTACTTTTTCGAGATTTTGGACACTCGAAGTGTTATGTTACGTCGTCATTTAACGCGGGAAGAGATGCTTAGGGCTGTGGGAATGTTGGAAACTGGCCGCAGTCAACGCGATATTGCGGACGCTGTTAACACACAGCCAAGCGTAATTTGCCGATTATGGGCACGCTACAGAGCAACAGGAGATGTAGCCGAACGTCACCGAGGAAGATACAGGGTAACTACCCAGAGGCAAGATCGATTTCTGCAAAATGCTGCAAGAAAGCAGCCCCAGATTACAGCTCGCCAGTTGATTGGAAGCCCCCAGTCCCAGCACCAAGTTGTTATCAGTGACCAAACTGCCAGGAACAGATTACATGAAGTCAATCTTAACGCTCGTAGACCATTAAGAGTTCCAGCTCTAAGCCGTGGAAATCGAGGGCTTCGTTTACTGTGGGCTAACGCATATTTGCAATGGACCGACAATCAGTGGGCCCGTGTTCTGTTTTCCGATGAGTCTCGCTTCGGATTTAATCCTGATTCTGGGAGAGTGCGTGTTTGGCGAGTCCCTAGTCGCCAAAGTCGACTCCGAAATCCTCAGGAAGTTCATCCTCACCAACGCGGAACGATCATCGTGTGGGCGGGAATTTGCCTGGGTAGAAGAACTGATCTCGTTTGGATACGAGGCAATTTAAATGCAGAAAAATACCTCGAGCAGGTCGTGCGCCTCATAGTGATCCCTAACCATCAGCAGTTCGGCCAGGATTTCATATTCATGTAGGACACTACACGCGCACACACCGCCAGGCAGGTGGTGAATGTGTTCTGTACGCACAATATTACGTTATTAGAGTGGCCTGCTCAGTCTGCAGATCTCAATCCGATGTAGCATGCATGGGATTTGCTCGGGAGAAAAGCTTTTAGTGATCTTCCACAAAATTTGAACACAGGAGAAGAACTCTTTTCGCATCTATCCAGAGTATGGAGTGCTATTCCACAGGCAACAATTGATAACATGATACTCAGCATGCCACGCTGATGTAAGGCCGTGGTTAATGCCTTGGGAGGTCCGACAGATTATTAAACATCTTCAAAGAATGTTTTTTTATTTAATTTTCACGCGCGCGTCAGTTTTTGTTATTTACAGAATTTTTATTTTTTGGTTTAGGCACTATTTTTGTTTTTCTTATTAAATCTGAATTTTTTTACTTGCACGCTTTTTATTTAATTACATAATTGAAATCAAGAATAAATTAGGCTTCTATTGATGTATAACATCTAGGACACAAATAAGTTGAAATAAAAATATACACTAAAATACCCTTGTTCCCTAGACTTTTTTGAGTAGTGTAGATGTAGTATTTTTGTTTAGGTAGAAGTAGATTGTCAAAAAAGTTGCTAAAAATCGATAACTAATTGGCACCTCATAAAACCTTGAATCCAAAAAGCCTCAGGAAGTGCTTGATAAGGTAACTTGACCCAAACTGAAGGTGGCAATTAACGAGAAGCCTCCCTACTTAGGCTTCGCAAATTGCGTTCCCAATTTTAGAATCCTTTCAGCGTTTTTCCTTTGAGTTCTCTTAAGCTCAGAGCACAGAAAAACGAAGGCACGACACATTTCAAGTCTATTTCCATAAAAGCAAAAGACGTTGCTATTTTTGACAAGAAGCTTGTCTTCAAAGTTTTCTCGTATAGTACAAAGAGGTATATCAAATGGCATCGCATTTCATAGAACGGGTGGGTCTAGTTGAGTATTCAAATGAAGTTGGCAAGAGAAGGTAAGGTTCTCTGCTGAGTTTTTTAGGCCAAAGCTTGTGTCTAGTCTATTTATTACCTAAAGCCTTAGCCTGAAGGTTTTAGCTGTGAAACAAACATGGTCACGACTGTGTATGTATTCCCCATAGGCTCAGTTGTCACTCTGTAAGATTTTTTTCGTATTCAGATCCTTTGCATACCTATGCTATGCATATGTAATAATTTCAGAAACAGTAGTCCATACGTGTCAGGTTGCAAGCCTAATGCCATCTTAGAATGCATTTGTTTACTCATAATATTTTCTTTCCCGTTTAGAGCTCGTGAATGAAGAAATCTATTGACGCACGACCGGGATTTGATTCCACATTCGGATAAAATATCGAGAGTGCATTTCACTACTGAAATTTAATACTACAAGCAATAAACCTACCAAAGAAGTATTTACTTTCATAGCCATTCAGCGTGGCAATTCCACCAGTATTTTAGGCACGCTTCCGACTGGCAGTGACATAGATCAGTTGAGCTATCAATAGATCGTTTTTACAACGATCCTCAGATAGTTTTACTGATTTTATTATATTTTGTAATTATATGTACTTAATGTTAGCTTAGTTCCTAGTAGTCTTTATTAAAATCGAGGACATTTTATTGTGCCAGCAACATATCCTTCGACTAATTGGCGGAACAAAATAAGCTATACATCCAGAGAATCCGTCAGTAACAAGTTTGCATCTCGTTCAGTCGCAGAACTGGGATTGAATACTTGCGCGTAATTCACGCGCCTGGTTGGACGTGTCAGCTACATTGTGCTTCAAGCTACACGGAATGTAGCTTAAATACGGTAGGAATACTTTTAAAATAAACATACATTTTATGTCAAGTTCTTTTTTCGTTCGTTTGATGAATATTCGGATGTTCCTTACTACGATTTCGGACTTCAAGGGCCAATTTTTCGGTTTGGAATATTTGATCCTAGGTTAGGACCGTCTTTTAACGTTGATCTTCTTATCGACCCAATTACATACCTACACTGGAGCTCGAAGTAAGAAACATCCGAATATTCATCAAAGGAACAAAAAACTAACGGGAATAACCCTCTGGCATTACTAATGTCAAACTGACGATTCACAATAGTATAACTCGTCAGTACAAAATGTAAAATGGCTAGGAGCGAAGGTTCTTAGAGTTTAACGGGGAAACTATCAATCCCTCAGGAATAAAATTTATATGAGACAACCTCAGGAGTATATTCTTTGAAATAAAAAAATAATTTTGCAAATCAATCAATAAATGGCGGAGCATTCGCGTAACAAGAAAAAAAACATACAGATGAAATGAGAACCTCCTTTTTTGAAGTCGGTTGAAAAATAAACGATTATAGTTATATTTACATGGTGAACATGGTGAAATCACCATTTTCAACATGAATAGAAAATGTTCAACTATTTGAAATGGATCACGCTGAAACGGAGTTTTTAACCTAGATTAATGTATAGGGTACTTTTATCCCGGAAAAGTGGTGTTCTCGTGGGACCTTGGGTGGACCGGAACACCTAGTTCCTAAGTAATAGAGGTAAGATATCGTTAACAAACTAAGCAATCCAAACTGATTTAAATCAATAAACGAATTTTGACTTACATTTGTAGGTAGGTACGTAAACTAGTTATAATTAACAATTCAGCCACAACCGTCGTTAGCCAGCAAATGCAGTGACCCTTTATAATCCCAGCAGCGAATAAACTTTTGTGCTAATCTTTTAGGAACGCTCATTTCATGAAATATGTAAGGCTTGGTAAATTGCAATGCTATGTTTCTTTGTTGAAGGTGCATTAAAAATTTTGTTAGTTATTTGTTCTCCTTTACGAAAATTTCATAACTTTGGTACGAATTTAGGACCGTTTTTTAATTATTATTTTTATCGAAATCCAATGTCTAGGTTCTAGGCATTAGATCTCGTAAGAAATATGTTTGTAATGGAGATGAGCTAGGCATCCATTGCATAAACCTGGCGAACCAAAAGCTTTGGAGAATTGAAGAAAAAATGCCTTTGTCCAGCTGTAGAACCCAACGTGCTTTTTAAATTTAGGTGATTAAAAGCCATTTACACCATACCATTCTTGCTTCTTGCTTTCTAAAACTCAACAGAGCAAGAGCTAATATGTGGCAAGAAGCAAGAACGGTATCGTGTAAATAGCGTTTTAGATTCTAAAAACCATAGATATGATCTGGGTTCATGATCGGACCATAAAGTGAAACCATTAAAGTTATGGTATTCTTGAAGCAGGCGTCAATAACAGTAAAGTGGCCGTTATTGCAATCATTAATGTATGGCAGTTACGATGAAGATTGTAAATCGGCGCCCATAAACGTTACGCACTTGAAAAAGACATTAAGTTTGTGTTTGCTTTTATTGTTGTAGGTTAGAAGGATGTAAATACATTGTGTTATGAAAGTGAAATACATTGTGATATGAAACTTAGGCTTTTACATCTATATTAGATGATTTATACAGCGTCAGGAGGCAATCCATGCGTAGGCATGCACTACATCGTCCTGTAAAGTGTAGACTTTACAGGACGATGTAGTGCCTGGGACATTGTTTGAGATGGAATAGGCTTGCCCAGCACCTAAACCATCCTCTCAGCTTAATCAGCCTGGTCACAGGAAAGACGAAGTCAATACGTGTGGAGCTGACTAAGCTGCGGGTTTCCGAACGATGTTTTCCTTTGCCGTTAAGAGCTCGTGTTAAAGTGCATATAAATTTTACGAAACGAATAAAACTACTGAAATAAGGAAGAGTATTCGTATTCATATTGTCGGAGACAAACCAGCGCATCACAAGTCACCGCGCCCATTGGACCGCAGCGAGTGGGGCCCGAGAGACGAGGCGCCGCGACGCGCCCCACCGACCACATCGAGCCACGTAGAACACTCCATTCAAATATTTTTTGACTTTTAATATTTTTACAAAGTTTATTGATAATTGTTTTGAAAGGCTAACACAAACTAATTTGTTTAAAATCAACTTTTATTATTCCATCCATTTAGATCAGTAGTTTTCGCTTATTTTAGAAGCAACGATTTCAAAGCGATGGAGAACAAATTATACTATGCAAATAAAACCGACCATTCATCAGATTTCTTTGTTTGTGAATTAAAAAACTTGGCGAATTTTCGCACAGAATTCTGTCCACGCTCAGCCTGTTGAGTGCAGGTGACGTACAAATAAATATACTTGAGAGTCGGTTTTTCATTGTTTGTTTTTTTTTATTCTTACCTATATTTTATGAATGCCCCTGTTGGTCGATTAGGGTTTACTTTTTTATGAGACAAAAGAAAAAACTTCAAAATTTCTAAATGTTTTTAAAGTGTTAGCGGGTTCCGGGTGGGGAATGCATCCCCAACATCTGCGACGCCTATACATAGCTAGCATAAGGGGTAGGTTAGATTATGCAAGCTTTATATACGGAAACAGTTGTAAAACGCATTTAGTTAAACTTGACAGAGTGCAGAATCAATGTATGCGTGTTATAGGTGGATTCATACGCAGCACAGCTATACATGTTATGGAATGCGAGCTTCACCTTCCGCCTCTTAGTGTGCGTAGATATTATCTTGCCGGTAAATATTGGTTGAGAAAGAAGTCTGAATCGGACAGTGAAATTATTCGTCTAATAAATAAATTTAGTACCCTAAGTCAACATTTTTTATGGAGACGCAGAGTTAAACCGATAATGGTAAGGGTTCACGATGAATATAAACACCTACCAATTTACTCATGCCCTAAAAATGATATTTTTTCCTTAAATAAATGGGTAAGCAGTGTGGATGTTTCTAAGATAAAATGTAATATTGAGGTAGTTACTCAATCAAAACGCAGCTATAGTGTGGATTCTCTGAGGGTGATGTGCGATGAGTTTTTAAGTAATGAGTATAAAAACTCTTATAGAATCTATACAGATGGATCTAAATTAAAGGAAATATCGGGTCTGGCCATATTTGACCCTCAAACAAACGATGCGATTAAAATAAAAATAAAATCTAATATTTCCATTATGTTTACCGAGCTGATTGCAATTGCAGAAGCAACGTCTTATATTGATTCATTTAGTGCCGGTAATTACGTTATCCTGACGGACTCCAAAAGTGCCCTTCAATATCTAGCTCGATGCACTACGAATCATCGTGGTGCACCGATAGCTTATAGCATTTTGCGGTCCTTAGATAACCTCAATAATAGCAATAAACATGTCACACTACAATGGGTACCGTCACACGTTGGCTTATCCGGCAACGAGGACGCGGATCGTCTCGCCAAGGAGGCACTCGTGGACGGTATTCAAATGAACTTTTTACCTTATCACAGCGATTTACTTCATTTAGTGAAAAACAAAAGTAGACAAATTTGGTCAGAATATTTTGATGAGAGATCTCTAAGTAAAGGTATCTGGTATAAGACCATACAACCATGCCTAACTAGATCACCGTGGTTTGATGGTTCAAGTATGGCCAGATCTGATATAATAACCTTAATGAGGCTACGATCGGGACACATTCCACTAAACAGTTTTGGCTACCTGATGGGTAAGACTACTTCACCTAATTGCGCAGAATGTGATGTAATAGAAAACACCTACCACATTATTGTGGAATGTGTTCGGAACGAAGCAGAAAGAATTATATTTGTAAATAGATATTGTGATTTATTTGTGATTGGTAATTGTAATAGTATTTTGGCTTTTCCTCTATCAGAGCAAGCCAAAGCGTTGTTAAAATTAGTTAAAATTGGTCTAAGTAGAAGATAGTTATAGTAACTCTAAGTACACATCGAGGGTGTCATAATCATTATTGATTAAACCCTCTTTAATAAATAAAGATTAAAAAAAAAAAAAAAAAAAGATTGTGGATTTTGAATATTGTGGGTTCGGATGCCAGTTGTGCATTTTTCGATGTCGGATAAATAAAAAGAGCGTAAGAATATTTATTGTGACTTTGATATAAGTGTTCCTGTTTTTTTTATTTATAGTCTAGCTATTTTTTCACAGATAATAACTGACTCGTAGCTTAGCTGCAAAGAAAAGCGTTAGTACGCGGCGCTGCAATAATAAATCTCAACTGGAACGCGACGATAAGGAGTCGGGAGTCGGAATGCAAGCCTTTTGTGAGCGTTGCCAGAAAAACCACCGCCAGACTCTATTGTAAGACTATAATCCTGGAGGTAGTTAAAGCTTTTATTTAAAAATATAACTTAAAGTGCTACAAATACAACGTAATACTGCTACGACAGCAGTTACATTGAAGTTTACACTTGCAAGCTGCTGTCAGACCGAATGTAGGACATTTTTCGCGGAAGCTTTATTTCAGGTGGAAGCGCGGTAAAGCCGTATTGGGGGAATTGACTTGCCATCCAAACTTCACGATTGAAACCCGACCAATGAATGGGTTTTTCGTTTCATAATGTTTATGTGCACTTACGCTCTACGGTAAAGCATAAAATTCGGTGGAATCCAGTTAATGTTTTTTAAGTAGTAATTTACGTCCAGAAACAGAAAACTCACTTTATATTTTGATCTACAAAAATGTTTCTAAATCAACGCGTGTTTCAAACACATTACAAGAGTTTTCCATGTGAGAACGGAGAGAGCCAAACGCATTAATTTGAAGGGATATTGTTCAAGCATCTGGTCAGGAGGTAAATCTTCGGATGACAAGCGCACCGGCTCTTCAGAACAATGGACGCGGGCGGCAAGCCAAATTGCACCAAACTGAATGCATTGTTTGTGCTTTACTGAAGCAGTAAGTGAATAATGGAAGTTTTTCTTTTGCTTATTAATCGTACTTTAAATGGGAATTCCACTATGGTTTTATGATCACGGAAACTTAAAATATTGGCCTGTAATGATCATGTACTACGCCTTTTAAATCATTATTTCTAGTTCCTATTCAAAGTAACCTGGCTTCTAGTGTAATGAGCATTTGGTTGTTTCCTTAGTATTTTTCTGAATTTACAGTATTTTTGTAAAAAAATATAGGAAAAAGTTCCTGTCTACATTCTTTTAATCTATATCAGAAACACTTTTTATTCAACAAACACATAATAATTTTGCAAAGTGTCTGTACCTAAAAAAACAGTGTTTCAGCATTTTATGCTAAAAAATCCTCTAAGAAAACAAAAGCAGGAAAACTAAAAGGTCTTATAAAAAATATTTCAGATGCCCATAGCGAGGCGTGGTGATATTAAATTCTTTTCGAAAAGCGGGTCACCAACTACAATTCTTGGTCGCATAGGAGGTCTTAAGAAATCTCATTATCTTATCATTGTTCTGTCAACAATAGCATTTAAGATCTCGAAAGAAAAGCAAGACAAATTTTAATATAATAGACATAATGCTCAGAAATTTGGTAAACGTTCGTTGAGATCAAAGTACATGTAATTTATCATCTAATAATTAAAATGTCTGGCCATTATCTTAGCAGAGATGTGTATTAGTTGAAGATATCTGTAGAAGAGATGAAAAAGTTTGTTTGATAAACATTTTTAAAATATATTTTGATCAAGTGAATCTATCGTAGCAAGTTTCTGCTTATGCTGTGCTTTCCATAGAGCGTATGCGTATAGGAACCAGAATATAATTTAATACGGTTGCGGGTTAATTTCCTGCCGTGTGATGAATGTTTGTATGATCTGCAAATATTTATCCCGGGTCTGGGTGTTTCTATGTATAATATGTATGTAGTAAAAAAGTATACATACATATATACAGGGTGTAAAAAGACGTCTACCGAAGCCGAAAGGGGTAGGTACAGCATCCCAAAACACAACCAAATCCAAAAGGATTTTCCGAAAAAATCATTATATCCGGAGAAAACAGCGTTTGAAGATCACTGTTTGCGTA
This sequence comes from Epirrhoe tristata, assembly GCA_951394285.1. NCBI lineage: Eukaryota > Metazoa > Arthropoda > Insecta > Lepidoptera > Geometridae > Epirrhoe > Epirrhoe tristata. The sequence goes on from OX596145.1 coordinate 7,900,584, forward strand.
TGTACTGGGCGCGTTTTTATACGTAGATTGCTGGATTTTGAGTTTTAATTGTTTTTTTCTTTTATAAATTAAATAGGTAGGTATGGTCTTATTATGGTGTACTAGTAGTAAATAACTAGAAAATAAAATAAATGACGTAGCTAAGTCAAAAAATTTATGCGTTTTTTTTCGCTAAATATGTTCAGAATCATGGTCTGATTAAAACCCCTCAGTTTTCGGTAGCAGTATTTTTACACCTTGTATAGTAAGTGTATTTTTTTACAATTAGTTATTTAATAAATAATAATAATAATATGATGATTATGATTGATTTGCGTGGCGATTATGGCAATTCCTCCCAAATTTTTGGGAGAGGCCCTTGCCCAGCAGTGGGATCCCTACGGGCTACTAAAAAAAAAAAAAAAAAAAAAATATGATGAAAGGAATTTCAGTGAACCTTTATGAGGCTCCTAATTTTTACACTCTTACAATTCACATTAAACTAGACTATTAATCGTATGTATGTGTGTGTCCAGCTCATAATGTATTTAGTAAATGGTCCAATTCAATTTCCATCAAATTAAGCCAAACCACGATAAATTGTCGCTTTCAAGTAAATTTTCAACAGTTGAACTCAATCATTGTAATTGAATCAGCTGTTGTAATGAAGCTGTTCGTCCACTGAAATTATAAAGCAATTTATCATTTACGCGGGCATTTGGCGAAATGTCATTATTCATTCGATTCCTGAAAAGCGTAAAAGCTCCCCTTGTGGGGTTTTTAACGATACCACTCCTAACCCAAATTCATTTCGCAATTGGAACTGCGTGTTAAGTGTTTGGTTGATTTGTTTGTGAATACTTGTCATCAATCCGCGCTTTTGTTGAGGTCGAAGCTCGAGTTTCAATGAAAGATTTCTCTTTTCAAGCGAAACTATTGGTTTTTCTTTTCTTTGTACTCTTGGTTAGTTTAGTTATTTCTATCAACTGATTCGATGTTTATTTGTTTGGTAGAGCTTTTTAATCCAGTTTGTCACGACTTTCACGTTCTTTGTTTTCTTTAATTCGGTAAATGTGAAAGTCACTCTGTCTGTCTATCGGTCTGTCTGTCTGTCTATCGGTCTGTCTGTCTGTCTGTCAGTTCGTAACGCTTTCACACCCAAACCGCTGAACAGATTAAACTGAGATTTGGCATAGTTAAAGGTTGTATCCCAAGAAAGGACATTTTTATCCAGAAAAAATGAAAATATCCCGAGATACCGCGGGAGCGCAGCTAGTGGAACTATAAAGAAAAAAAAAATTTCTATTCTATTAAAAGTCACTTTAATAATTTCTATTACTACCTTAATAAAATATAATGTAAAATATAAACAAGGTTTTTTGTTGCTCTCTTAGAAAATAAGTAAGTAAGTAACATAATATCCTATTTAACAGGAAATGCTGGCAAAAAGTTTGTGTCAATAAACTTAGGATTCATTGGAGCATTTTAAAAGCGGTACTTTGGTGAGACGAATCATTGAAATAAATCACGTTCTTCCGAAATTCCATAGTGTTTTTTATGAGTGACAGTCAACAAATTAAGTCGTTCTCTTTCTCACACGTTAAAAATATTACATTAAACAATGATAACAGAAATATTACTCTTTTACTACATTTCCATGTGGTTGCTCAAAGCTAGCGACTAATGATATAAGCTAAACGTCAATAGCATATACCGTTGGCTCACTGACTCGCCAATAGATCACCCTCGTTACAGAATAAACAAGTCTTTAATTTGTCAGGAAAGAACGAAACGAAACTTTGTAAGTCCGAACTTCACCCTAACAAATGACAGCAAATTATTTACGTACCCCTTCTCGAAACTTCTGTAGCAGACAAGTATTTCAAATAATGAATTTCCATAATAAACTTTTTGTCGGTTCCTGTTTCAGGAATGATGGACGTGCATGTCGTTTAGGAATGAAAATCGTAAAGAAAACAACAAAGAAAAATAGGGTTAGAATAGGGCTCTTGTTTAGAAAATAAACATAATAAACCTAGGAAATAAGTTTTTTGTACAATAATAGAGCGCCCCTAGCAAAATATTGCTGTGCCCTAACAGGGTTTATGTTTGAAACAATGTATCCATATTACACTAACACCTCACTAACAACATAAGTGCAATAAATATTTCTATTTCTATTTCTAAAGGGATTCAGACTTCTATTACATATTTTCGACGATTGAAATTAACGGCTTTATTCCGTTGGAAATCATGTTACATTTTCCAAACCAAATCCAGGAAAACACCAGGAAACTGATAAACTTTTGAACGGAAAAAACATAAAAGTAATTTACATAACAAACAAGAAAACAAAAGGAATCTGAATAAATCTCTTTTCCGAAAATAAATTCCAGATCTCACTGGTATTGTAAAACAATCCAATGGCAACATTGTTTCAGACACCCATATTGTGAAAGTGAAAGTGTTTTTCTGTCAACCCTTTCCGTACAAAGAATAGGTTTGGTAAGAATACGGTAAAGGTTTCACACACAATCAAATGCTGCAAAATTCTTATTGAATTCGACTACCATAATCATCATTATCTTCCTTCTCTTATACCACTAAAAAAGCTGCATTTTCCTCTGTCACTCGTCATCTCAGCACTCACTTTCACACATATCCACATTAAACAACCCTCCAATGGTTTCATCATTATATTTTTTTCAAATATTTAGGCGTACAAATACCTCGTACCTCTTTTTACCTTCAAGACATGATTTCATCATTCTATTTTTCAAAAATTTACGCGTATGGAATACTTACTAAGACTTTGACGAGTCACGTCCCTGAAGCTGTTTAGAAGGGTTTTTTAATTCGTCAGAAAGGCGAATATGATATTGCGTTGAATTGGCTATTTGAAGGCTGTATTTTTTTTTTATATATAATCACAATGTTTTAGTTCCTTCGATCAGTTCACTAATTAATCAGATTGCAACCCTGATACTGAACTGACGTGTTTGTACCTTAAGATTTTAACAACGGGTCACGTTGGGTCCTTTCAATGAAAATATAGAAAAGGTCAAAAGAAATTCAATTTGAATTTCGTCGGCCGAATACAGAGTGACTTTAACTCTTTCTAATAAAGTTCATCCTACCGAAATAAAGATTGTGGAATTAGGGGCAATGAAACGTAATGGGTTTTAAGAGTTAATAGAGAAAAATGACTGCGAAAATTAGTAATTTATAAAGGATCTTTATGAGGTTGGAGTGTTTAAAATGCACGCAGCATTTACTTAAATTGTTCCAACTTGGTCATAGCCACACTTTTTAAGTTGAAAACAAATTAACTTATTTATGTTTTGCTTTAATTACTCTTATTTTAACCTCGATAGATAAATATTATTATCACAATATTGTAAAAATAACCAGGAAACTTTGATTATTATCAAACTAGGATAAAAGCAAACTAAACAATTGTATAGAAAAATATGTTTATCCTATAACAAGAATGTACACCCAAACATGACGAAAATAGATCGCGCCGACGATCCATAAATATTAGATTGAAATCTTTTTCGGATTTCGCGGAAATATATTCGAATCATTTTTGTATCGGCAAGTGGTTATAAAAGCTCGCTTTCATGGTCGAAAGCACGAATACCATAGGGCTACCAACTTATCGAGGATTGGAGTTTTTTGTAGGGGAGTGAATAAAGTAAACTTTATACCTATTTGATTCGAATAAGCATCATATTATGATTTGTAGTGGGTTTTACTAATATTTGTTGGCAAGTTTTAAGTCCACCGTCAATCGTCATGGCCTGAATGAATTTGGTTTGAATACATCTACATGGATATATCTACATTTTTGGCTTAAAGGATCAGCATTGCCATCCAGCGTGGTAATGCCGCCAGTGTTTTAGGCACGCTTCTGACTGACAGTCACCTGGATCAGTTGAGCTATCTATTGATCGTTTCTAACGATCCTTAGATAGCTTGACTAATCCTGCTGTATTTTGTAAATATATGTAAAAATGTAGTAGCTTAGTTTCTGTAAATAAACTTTGAATATATGTATTCCATTGATATCAAAACTTGAAAATATGATGATAAGACGAGCTTGTATCATTGCATTATGTAACCATCAGTAAGTAAGTATAAGTATTACCAACAGTAGAATGTAAAAAAACCCTGAAATTGTAACTTTCCTATACCACTCGAAGTAAAACCTAAAATTTAATTTTCAATTTATTTGTGACTGACAAATTATTTGGTTATGAATTTATCAAAATAACACCGACCAGGGGCCGTATTCGCGTTCTTATTTTCGTTCGTTTGATAAATATTCGGATGTTTCTTACTACGGTTTCCGACTTCAATTTTTCGGTTTGTAATATTTGATCCTAGGTTAGGACCGTGTTTAGTCGTTGATCTTATCGACTGAATACAATGTAGCTCGTTGTAAGAAGCATCCGAATATTCGTCGAACGAATGAAAAGAAGAACGCGAATAACCCCCCTGCGTCTTTAAACTTGAAACGAAAGTTTGTTGATTTGCTATTGTACCTCGTCAGTAAGGGCGTCTTCTAATAACTAGCCACTTTTTCCATAGTGGCATTTCTGTTTCTGTAACTCTAATGAGCTGTTTGTGATGGTAAGTAAAGCTTTAATATTAACTTGGTTTTTAGCGCTCTTATAGTTTTGCTCACGACAGCGGGATGGTTGTAATTGTGTGCCTTAATTTGTTTTGGCGTAAGCGTGTATTTAGCGCTCATTCGTCCATGGAGTGTTGCAATGCAAGTGTATCTAGACACTCAATTTGACGCCCTCTGTGGCGTAGTGGGCGAAGGCCCGCCTGCGACGCAAAAGATTGTGGGTTCGATCCCGCGGCGGGACCAATGTTTTGCATGATCTACAAAAATATTTGTCTCGGTACCCAAAACATAAGTTCTGCTTACTTTGGGGCTAGATGATACTGTGTAAAAAAAATATTAAGTACAGTTCTTCCAACGGATCTAGGCATTCGTGAAGTTAGGCGTTTGTCTGCGCAGAACACAATTTTGTATGAAAAAGCGCTCACTGTGCAGACAAACGGCTAACTTCACGAATGCCTAGATCCGTTGGGCGAACTATAGATAACCAACCCGCCGTTGTGAGATAGAACAGCTGTATACAAAATCAGAAACATAAAACATGTAAAAAAGTACCGACCAGCAAGGAAAGGCTTCCTAATAAACCCGTATTACTCATAATCCGGGCACAACACCAAATCCGTTGACGGAAGCTCTCCAGTGAGTCCGTCAAAGGTATCCCTAATTTTATTATACAAGGGACCCAATCTAAGACCGGATATGAACCCAGGGGCATACCCTGCCCTGATTGAAAATACTATCGAATTAGTTTGTTTCCAGATCATTTCTAAATCACCCTGTTCTATTTCCGTGAAATTGTGCTTAAAATAGCTTTCAGTTGAGAAATGAAATGAAAAGTATTATCGATTCTGACGGGATTCGAACCTGCAACGGTCATACGACCCTCCTAAAGCTGGAGTGCCTTACAGTACAATCCAAATTTTCGATAAGCTCATATTCTGTCGGTTATAGCTTATAGTTGATATTTCAATCAGATTTCTGGATGGCGTGGTGATCTTTTTCTTATTTTGAGAACCAGTGATTTTCTGGAAGAGACGCGACTATGACTCAACCCCTTCGGCGTAGTAGATTTGTGAACATTTTAACCGCGTCACGGAGATGTAGTTGCGATTCATATCAATTGTTCCATTTGATTTCATGTCACATATGTTTTGATCCAATGATCTCATTGATGTATAATTTTGTAGCAGCTCACAGAAATCACACTTTAATCCAAGTGCTATTTAGCTGCAGTTTGAAAGGTGTAAATACTTCCCCAGACTGTTGCCAATTTGTGAAGTTCGCAATGTACGCTACCTTATGCTGGCTTTCTTCCAGAAATCACGGCTTGAGAACCCTACACAGAGCAATATCGCACAATATTTACATTTATGTGTTTCAGAAGCAATTTGCGAATGCAAAAACTACGTATGCAGTATTTATGCTCGTGTTTCATAAAGGTTAATGAACTTGCAGCGGCAGAATAGAAAATGTTGCATTTTACAAAATGAGCTTTTAAGTGCTGGTATAATTTTAAATTTCCAGCTTTTCAGCGTTTTAGTTTTATAAATATTGAAGATTTTATTTTTCTGAATGAATTTACACATCTAGACTTATTTACACATCTAGATAGGTCTGAATAATATTATCCCACTATAATATAATAAAGCTGAAAGTTTGTGAGTTTGAACACAAACATTGTAACGTCCGATTTTAACAATGGTATTGTGAATCGATCCTTTTTTGATTTGTCCGGTCCTCTGCCAGATTCAAACCTTGGCGGCAGCGAGATAGGTTATAATATAATAAATTTTTAAGTCTAGCAACACTGTATTATTAGGGAAATGGTTCAGTCATGTCATATTTGCTATCTGTGCAATTGTCAATGTCAGTCTGTCAGGCAACTTGATGTCTATGAAGGATTGGATTGAAGTTGGAGCTTGACTGACGCCATTTTGCTGAGGTTGGATTGCGTTGTTTGCGTATGCGTTGGAAAATCATTTCGTCTGCTAACTAAATTATTAAATATATTCATTGGAGCTTTGAGTTTGTCGCCGAGTTGTACCTACTGTGGCGTGGCCTACAACCGGATTTCATAAGTGAATTTTATACGACCTCTGAGAAAGAGGTTTTTTTGTCTTTTCCTGCCTACCAGCTGAACACGTGGCACGTGTTCAAAGACTCCGCGCGGGCCATCAGCCCCGCCCTGCTGCTTTGTCGTCTCGATGCTTGCCTACTAAGCTGCAGTCAGCCCTACTTCCGCTTGCCGCATCTTCCGTCAAGCCTTGGGAGCGATTCCGTCGCCGTAGCCTTCAAAGCACAAGCTTCTACCCTTGTGAATTTGAGAGTACTGTGAGTTATATGTATGGGAAAAGCATTTAACCTAGGGTGCGTGCGAAGATTTTCCTACTAACCAAAATTGACTCTATCACGTTTTAACCATATCCCGTCCCGGAGTGTGGAAAGTGTTCGGACAAGTTTTCATCTGTATTTATTGCTACCTCGGCAAAGGTCAAGGCAGATCACCAACCCTATAAATTACCTTTATCTATGTAAGAGTAGGTCTAAAAGAAGTTATATTTTGTCGACATCACATCATTAGGTATTTATTATAATCTCTCTATTGTTTGTTAGCGTGGAGATTCTTGTATAACATAATGTTCTGGTGTAAATAATAATAAAGTTAGGTTCGTTTTTGTGAAATATTCTTTATTTTTGTGTGACCTACCCTTTCCCCTATCTACCCCTATCAGGCTAGGGAAAATAGCATTACAACATACAAACATCCAAACATCTTGTTTAGATGTTTGGATGTTTGTATGTTTGTGTTTCAATCTCGCCTAAACCAATGAACCGATTTGGATGAAACTTGAATGGCGTAGATAGTGTCCTAGAATAGCATATAGGCTATTCAAAATGTTGGTACCAGGCGGGTGAAGCCACGCGCAGTATCTAGTTATAAATATATGTAAGTTATTATTTTGAACTTTCTTATTCCTTTAATAACGAAGAAAACCAGTTCAAGTATTTTCAAAAATACCACCAATAAAACACCGTAATAAAGAAAAACTGCACGTAACAATTAACGTGAACAGTTTTGCGGTTTTAAAATGAAATTTATTACGAGAGTCGCCTTGGTCGAATCACAGTGGAGAAAACTAAGTAAGTTATTTAATAACAAAGTTTAACATTTTGTTGACTTGATTGTGTCTTCGCAGGCTACAGCATCTACTTGCATAATAAGAAGAAAAGTCAAAAACACGCTAAATATTACTAAATTTTAAATATCTTGTAAATTGAAAGTACTTAGATTGCGGTTTACAGGCGTCAAGTGCACGAAAGGAGCCTCTTTGAGGCGCACTTCTAATCCTTTCACCACAGTAGTTCCAAAGAACTAGTGACAACAAGAAGAATTATAAAATAAATAGGACAGTCGAACTACTTACTGAAAAAAACAGTTCCCACTGTACTTACCTTGACATCACTATAATTAATATGGTCAAGTACGATCCTTTGCAATGTAGTGTGACCACTAGTAAAATAAATTCCTGTTAGTTACACCAGTGTGACAATCTGGTGTGACCACGAGTCTTCTTACTCAAATGTATGTTCTGTGTCAAGCATCAGCTCTCCCAAGTCTATTTGTCTCCGTCGCCCTGACAGAGAGCTATTGTTTCACCCCGTGTCCACCGCAATATTGGTTTATTTCATCCGGAACATGTTCTCTTAAAAGAATGTTCCTTCACGCACAGATATGTGAATTGTGGTGGGGTATCGATTGAGCTTTATGATTGACGACCTCTGTGGCGCAGTGGGCGAAGGTCTGCCTGCGATGCAGATGGTTGCGGGTTCGATCCCCGCCGCGGGACAAATGTTTGTATGACCTACAGATATTTGTCTCGAGTCTGGGTGTTTCTATGAATAATGTGTATGTATTTACAAACAAAATGTATATAAGTAGTTTATCAGTCATCTAGTACCCATACCACAAGCTCAAGCTTACTTTGGGGCTAGATGATGCTGTGTGAAAAGTTCAGCATTATTTATTTATTATTTATTTATTTATTGGTAAATATGTTTTTAATCCACTAGTTTATTTTATGATCTAACTTTCTCGGGTGATTCTGAAATTACCAAAGTGTAGGCTCCACTATCTGCCGGCTACCACATCTGAAACATAAACAAAAAACTTCGAGTAACAAAATAAGTGAATCTATTCGCGTACGCGTATATTCAACCAAATAATAACAGTGATCACGAAAGTCTATGAAACCTATGTAGGATATAGGTCAGGCTGTGGGCGATGATGATGATGAGGTATTGGTCGCGAAGGAACAGGAGTAGAATCACCTAGTTTTAAGACGTTTCAAAGTGATCCCAGCGGTCCTACTGAATAAATGCTTTGACTTTGACTTTGAGGCTTGATTTTGCATACTATAACTACTCTCTACTTAAAGTAAAATTTTAGATGTACATTTGAGTTGAGACCAAAGCATATATATTTTTTGCAACCACGATAAAAATGAAACTCTCAGACGAGTTGTTACTCTTATCTACCGTAGAGATAAGAATAGAATAGAATAGAAAGCTCAAGTTAATTATGCTCACCTCTAAACCACGATTGAGGGTTAATTTTATCCGAAACATACGACCTTAATAAAGCTTTAGTGCGGTTTGTTTCTCTTTCAGGTTCATAGAAAACAGTAAAATTTAATCTTGTAGCTTTTACTTGTAATGCCTTTTAATGGATTGGATCGTATCGTTACCTACTTTTTTTTTCGAAAGTTTACTCGTGTGTGTGTGAGAGAGAGTGTAGGCATAATTTTGCTCTTACGCTGTATATATCATCTATAAAGACCTCTGTTTAAGTACAAGACATTGCAATCCCTAGAAACGAAAAAAGACAAAAACGAAGACAAATCAAGAGATGGGAAGATGATCTACCAAAAGGGTGGAGAAAATCAGCTCGAGACACAGAGGAGTGGAAAAAATTAGGGGAGGCCTATGTCGAAAGACAACCTGACTAATAAACCGGTTGCTGAAGATTTAGTGATTTATTTTTAGTGATTTATTTTGTAAACTAGATTGAAATTAGATTATGTTAAATTCTGTAAGATGGTCAGCGAATAAAGGATTTTTTACTTTTACTTTACTTACATTGCAAGCCTTTGAAACGACAGAAAACTGATTATATTTAAATGCCTCAAACCTGGTGGTCAGTTTATCACATTAAACTCTGGTTTATCGAAAATTGCGTTCACAAAGCGACGTAATTCTAGTTACACTCACCCTGTGCAACTTAATGGATCACAAATTCCATTATCGAGCCGTGATATCCATAGCTTTGGATGTTGAAGTAATAAAGTTAGTTTGAAACGTTGATTTAATTTGCCACTGGACGTTCTGACAACCACTCATCGTAGTTGATCCTTGTGGCAGGATGTGAGAGTAGCAAAAGTTACGGCCTGAAATAATTTCGTACATAGTATACGAGTAAATAAGTAATTAGTGTTTGTCGCGTAGGTTCACACCAACAAACAACTAGTAAAAACACTCGGTTGGAATTAAGTTTTGACGTACTTTGCGCGCCTTGTGCACCACTTTTCGCACTCTGCGTATCTTTTTTTTTTGCGCACCATTTTACACAATTTGCTTCTTCTGTAAACTTGTGTTTTTGCAGTTATCCTTTTGTTCCCAGGAGACAGTCATTTGTCGTGACGGTAAACATTTTTTTCTAGCCCTCATCCTCGATACCATCCAAAAAGGAACTTCGATCCAAAAAAATACTATTTTGGATGACTTTTATGGAATCATTTTTCATAAAATTTTACCTGATGTAGTTGCAGTTGATTCTCCCACAAATATAGCAGATCAAAACGTCAGGTTATGAGCTATTGACAGTGACCCTGATACCCTTATGATAAGTCTGAATGATAAAAACAAGTAACCAAAGTTATCTTAAGACTAAGATGGATCAAAACCAACTAACCAAAGTTCTAGATATAAGTTAATACAATAGCCAAGTAATAATTCGTATCCAGAGTTCAAATAACAGAATCTTGATCGTCACCACGCGCCGTCAAGTGGAAATCCATTGATATGAATTAATCCGCTGCACCTCGCTTCTCTGAATTCCTCTGGAACTAGCCCGCTAAGACATCGTTTCATAAGAAGTTGAGACCACTAAGAAAACCTTTAAATTTTCACTGTGATTTTATAGGTTTATTTTAAAATCGCTTGATGTTAATGGTAATTCATTTACATAAAATTGATTCAAGCCTACTGTTTTCAGGTGTCACATTTTTATTTCTCTTCTTTGATTTAGTTTCGTCACCGCTTTGAATTCCACTAACTTTTCAGCTAGTTAAAAAAAACGTACGAATGTTGCAGTATTAGTTTATGATATAAGTAGTGTTTCAGACATATTGTTCAAGCAAGCTACACACCGAGTTGATATTGAGATGGCGTCAGGGGCTGTTCTATGAAACTCAAAAATATCTTCTATCCCTATCAAATATGGATAATAATTGTAAACTTATAAATAGCATGCTGATTGTTCCAGTACATATTACATTCGTAAGAAGTTTTCCAACATAAAACAATTTTTACTCGTAGGAATAAAATTATTTGGTAAATAATTTCACCCGTCGGTTAGGTATATTGTGACGAGTTTCGAACACCTATTTGTTTGTTTCCCTACTTGGTTATTTGTTGAGCAACACCCAGCGCCAAATGAATAGTGAATTGAGCAGAAGTGCGAAATTGACGAGGGTCGACCTGATCTGATAACGGGTTGTATACTCTGTGAACTAGGTAGCACTGTTTTTGTATCGCTTGGGATTCTACCTACTTGGTGATTCTCTTCATTATTCTCTTCTGTATATACCTACCTATATGAAAAGTCTTAACCAAACGCATTGATAATATCATTGACTTTTAACGTCTTTGTTATTTCATTCTCGAACTTAAAATAAAACGGACGCCAATCTTGAAAAACGCAGACCAAACCATTAAGGATATGTTTTTTTTTAATTTAACGGAAAATTGAAAATCAAATGAACTTACGTGAAGTTCGATGTCAATTATGTGAGCAGCTTAATTCGATGCGATTTATGCATACCCTCCCTAGTTAATAACAGGTAACAATTAAAACTTATCAATGTAGCTACAATTGATACATGAGTAAATACATACTTACTACTTTTTACTTTGTTCCCTACCCTATATCTATAGTAAAATGAGAAATTAGTACTTACCTACGCAAACACAAATCTATATTTAAGGCTCTAAACAAAATGAATTCAAAAAGAACGGACTGTTCAAGCCGGAAATAACAACTGTGACAGGAAATAGGTTGCCATAGACTTGTGTAGTTGGAATTAAATTGCCAACATTAAAAAAAAAAAAAAAAAACTCTAAAATAATGTGCAAGGCTAACGCTAGGTGGCGCTACTACAAATTGTAAACCAATTAATCGCTAAGAATTAAGCTGCGAAACATAATTATAAATTCTTCAAGAATAAAATTAATAAAGGATACATCGAGAGCCATTTTAGAAGTAAAGAGAAGTAAAAAATAGCAATATGTATAAAAAAGTAGGCGCGGTCGAGTGGAATTAATAGTGATTGGCTTTCAATCCAAAAAACGTGCGTTTAAATCCTGGCTGCTCGTCAATGGACTTCTGACGTCATATTTCGAAAAATAAATAAATAAATAATGCTGGACATTTCACACAGCATCATCTAGCCCCCCAAACTAAGCAAAGCTTATACTAATGGGAAACAGATAACTGATATACTACTTACATACTTTTTTTTGTAAATACATACATGCTTACTTTGGGGCTAGATGATCATGTGTGAAAAGTCCAGCGTTACAAAAACCCTCTTTGTCCCTCACCCCTACATACCAGTGGATACCTTATTAGTAGTAGCCATAAACATCACAAATACAGAGACTAATGCTAACCTAAGTATCGCTTAAACGTGCAAAACGTTTCATAACTAAATAGTTTACAAAGTGGTCGGACACGTCAGGTGCAGCCATACAATTTAGTAGAATGCTATTGGATATTACAAGTTATAGTGGCGAATCTTTTATACGTATTCCTGTAAAGTAAGTGGCAGTGTCCCTACTTCTTGACGTGGCCTGATTTCCAACAAGCTGTTATTTTGTGACTTTGTTAGGAAGTTCGTTGTTTTGTATTTAAACCACGCCTTAATCAGTGAACCGATTTGAATGAAACTTGGAATATAGATTGTAACCTGAAAAAACAGGGAGATGGTGATGAGAAATAAATCATAGGTGTAATGAGTAAGAAACAACGAGACGTGTTTCGCAATACCCTCATTTGCTATGGAAAGCCTAGTAGCAGATGCTACGTTGAGAGGTCTCAATCCGGTGCAACCTCATACATTGTCGTCTGACCCAACAACCTGCTGGTCGATGTATGATGTATTTCACTGTTTTCGTCAAACATCCTTCTTGCCTTTAGGGTGATGGCACATTCAACTTATAAGATCATGTGAGAGCTCACACGTTACAATGTGGTAGGTATCCGAATGCTGATGACATCAATAATGCAATGCAGTTCTTAAAAATGCGACTTCAACTATTCCTACTGACTTTTATTAAATCTGTGACAGAAAAACGAATGCAAGAGCTCTGAAACTATGCTAGGTCCGGACATTTCCTTTTATGAAAGTTTTCCAATCAGCGATGCTAGTTGAAAATAAAGAAGCGTGCATAGCGAGTTTCCTTGTTCATATAAGTACCTATCTCATACGTGGATGTCAAGACCTGTCAAATGCCTATGAAAGCGGTCATTTGATAATAGTCTTTAAAATTTTAATTGACAGTGCACCAGTGGATTTTTCGTTTAGTAAAATTTATAATATGCACCCCTCAAGCTGTAGGGAGATTTCAAAAAAATAAGATGGCGACAAAAAAAAAATTATTATTAATTATTATTTTTATTATTTAATTTTTTATTATTAATTATTTTAATTTTTTTTTTAACATTCCCATACCAATATTGGGTTACGACAGATCAACGAAACGTCCGCGATACCAAAGTTGGTATAGCCCAGATTGAATAACGGTGAAGGAAAACATTGTGAGACACAAGATAAAATCTGTGTTATTTCAAACTATATTCTACCTGAGTGGCCCTCAGCCATATACATTTAGTAGTTTTCTCGTGAAAGAGGAACAAACATCCTCATTCATACATTTTCACAAACTTCCACAATCCACATGCCACTTAATATAATAAAGCTGAAAGTTTGTGAGTTAAGATGTTTTAATGTTTGTATGTTTGTGTTTCAATTACGCCTAAACCAGTGAACCGATTTGGATGAAACTTGGAATAGGCGTAGATAGTGACCTGGAATAGCATTTAGGCTATTCAAAATGTTGGTACCACGCGGGCGAAGCCGCTCGCAGTAGCTAGTTTATAATATTAGTAGGATAAGAGAATCTTCACCCGATCACGTAATATCGACTTCACGTCAAAACCCAACATCGAAGTAGAAGTAAACAAGGACTTTCTCACGAACAAGTTGCGAAATGCAAACCAAAGTTCGCAAATTCAATAGACCCCCATCCAATCTAACTTATAATAAACGTAAAAAGTTAGACGATCGAGTGATACCGGCTGCGTAAACAAAATGGGGCAGATTTGCGGCGCGAGTTGATTTTGATCGTTCACCCTTTGAGTAGATTTTATAAAAAAAACATGATTACGGCTGTCTTCTTCGCAGAGCACTGGTGGTCTAGTGGTAGTGGCCCCGCCTTCCGATCGTAAGGTCGTGGGTTCAATCCCAGTCGTGCACCAATGAGTTTTTCTGCCAAAAAACGTATGTGCACTATGCCAGTACGGTGAAGGAAAACATCGTGAGGAAACCGGCGGCATGTCGTAGAACCTATTAAGTACGAAAACGAAACGAAATGTGTCAAGTGCACGAAAGGAGCCTCTTTGAGGCGCACTTAAAATCCTTTCACCACACTAGTTCGAAATAACTAGTGACACGATAAGAAGAATATAAAAAAAAACATGATTACGACTGTGACAACACTTGTTAAAAACGCACTAGCAGTGAACTGTGGGGGCGGGTAACCGCTAAATTTTAGTACAATTTTGTGGCGGCTAAGTGCGTACATAGTACAATCACAAGCGGTTGCATATTCGAACTGTAAAAGCGGCCCGCCACGCGGCTAGCCGCCCCGCGGTTCAACCGCTAGTGCATGAGAGTTAAATAAGAAGTTGGCCATTAGTATTGGTCTTTTTATTCTTGTCGGACACTAGTTTGAAAGGTGGAAGGATTTTAGATTCCTAAATTGGTTGAATCTTAAATCAAGCAGATATTATATGTATACAGCTTGCATCCATGTTATGTGTCCGTGAGGTGAAACCCTAGGACCCAGGAACAGGACCCCAGAGAGAGAGAGGGGTGCGGGTAGCGCGGGTATTATTATTAGTGATGGCGTGGCTTTCATATCACTGCGGCCATGAAGACCTATTGTGATCGCCACTTGAGGCGGGGCGTTCATAGTTCACTACCAAGCCCTACTGCTAACAGAAACTGTAGGACCTTTTTGGGTGTGAATTCTCGTAGCTCCTCTGGGCTTAAGGTGTATTTGCCCAGAATGGCGCTGCGTTTGTGCATTAATGGTCCACACTCTCCTAGCAGATGAAGGGGCGATTCATCCGCCTCTTTGCAGAATCTGCAGGTTGGAGTGTCGCAAAGCCGTAACTTAAACATGTGCTTGTTAAGGCGACAATGTCCAGTCAAAGCTCGGACCATAATGCGTAGGTTATTTCTGCTTAGCGCTAAGACTTGGTTGGTATACCGTTTGTCAAAGGCTCTGATTAGCAGTTTGGAATGGTTCATGCCCGGAGAGTTATACCAGTATCTGGTTGACTCTCCGAAGCAGGAATCTGTTAGGGTTCTTTTGGCCAGACTTTTCGGTATGCCACAGAACGGTACCGGTAGCGCGGGTAAGTAGCGCGTCCTTGATGAGGCAAGACCCACCTACACTACAAACCTCTAAGGATGTTATACAGGGTGGTAAAATTTATATGGATTTTATACCTTGGTCCGATTCATTCCAAACTCGGTATAAATAACTTTTAAAATAAATAATGAAGCACGTATTTTTAATTATTGAAAAACTACGCCTAGGGGTTGTGCAAGGCAACCACAGATGATGACGAAACAATGCGCAGACGAAGGTGAGCGCGGGTCAGCTAGTATAATATAGCGGGACAAATGTTTGTATGACCTACAGATATTTGTCTCGGTTCTGGGTGTTTCTATGTATGTATAATTTTATGTATGTATTTACAAACAAAAAAGTATATAAAGTAGTATATCAGTCATCTAGTACCCATAACACAAGCTCAGCTTACTTTGGGGCTAGATGATGCTGTGTGAAAAGTCCAGCATTATTTATATATTTATTTATTTATATATTTATAATAATATATTAGTTTTTAGTAATATTTAGGATCGCAACTATATTTCCAAGACTAGATTTTATTAAGCACCTGTTGGTAACAAAGTAGTAAACGGGTCGTTTCCTTACTCACTCTGATTAATCAAACTTCACCGCGTTTGTGGCTAATAGAATCGGAAAACCATCAGGATGCGCCTCCGAACTGATTAAAACTGACACAGAATGTAAAGAAGCAGTTCTGCATCTATACGAGTCTAAGAAGTCTTATCCATACGAGAAACAGGGTGTAAAAAGACGTCTACCGAAGCCGAAAGGAGTAGGTTCAGCATCCCAAAACACAGCCAAATCCAAAAGGATTTTCCAAAAAAAAACATTATATCCGGAGAAAACCGACCTTGCACAGCTGGTCCAGCGTATGTACTGGGCGCGTTTGTATACGTAGATTGCTGGATTTTGAATTTTAATTGTTTTTTTCTTTTATAAATGAAATTATTAAGTAGCTATGGTCTTATTATGTTGTACTAGTAGCAAAAAACTAGAAAATAAAATAAAATGACGTAGCTAAGTCAAATTTTTTTTTGCGTTTTTTTTTTTCGATAAATATGTTCAGAATCATGGTCTGATTGCAATCCCTCAGTTTTCGGTAGCAGTCTTTTTAGACCCTGTATATGCTTCTGATCCCGAGATCAAAGAACAAAACTGATCGGGATCTAAGTAAAAAAATCTGATCACGGGATCAGAGGACAAAGACCTATTAATTAGCCTTTCTCGTGTAACGCTCGTGGTCGGTCGTTCTTGATAGATCGTCGAAGTTAAGCAACGTTCTAAACGGTCCGTAAGTGGATGGGTGCCAGTGGCATTTTCATCTGAGCGCTTCCGTGCTTCGAAACTCCATCACCAGAGTTGGCCACTGACTCATACCAACTTACTTACTTACTTAGCGAAATGTGGAGAATGCAAAAAGATAAAACACAAAAGTGTTATAATTTAGATTGGAATGCATTGTGAAGTTTAAGATTACAGAACATTCATCGTTTTATGGAGTCACGTTGTGTTAAAGGAAATAAATCGGTATTAATTAATTAATGGGTTTATCTCAATATACCATAATATACATGTGTATTATTATTATTATAATTTTATAATGCTTGACATTATAAAATTTCACACAGCATCATCTAGCCCCAAACTAAGCAAAGCTTGTACTATGGGAACCAGATAACTGATATACTACATATATACTTTACTTTGTTTTGTTTGTAAATACATACATATTATACATAGAAACACCCAGACCCGAGACAAATATCTGTAGGTCATACAAACATCCGAGGCGGGGATCGAACCCGCAACCTTCTGCGTCGCAGGCGGACCTTCGCCCACTGCGCCACAGAGGTCGTATTATCTAAGTAATTATGTTTACGCGATGTTGCAAAAAAAAAAACAATTTATATTGTGCAAACTGCCTTCCATTAAGTCGTTTATACTTTTTCTCACTTAAATGGTTGCCTGGAAGAGATCGCTTTCAGCGATAAGGCCGCCAATTGTCTACCTATAAGTTAAGTGTTTTTTACTTGTGGTATGCAATAAAGAATTATCTATCTATCTATTTAAAAATATGACATTGTCATGATGCACTGTTTTCTTAGTTCACTGTGGTCAATCACAAAGTTATTGCCGATTCATGCTAAAAGGGAACACGAATAAAGCTCTATCTAAACCGACCGCAATGAACGCCTAATTAACATAATTTTAAACTTTAGAAAGCATAATAATACAGGGTCTTTCATTTTAAACTAACTTAGTTCAGGAATTGGGTTCAACAAATATTTTTTGTTTTGTTATGAAAATTCCGAGAAAATCGATAAAGACTATCCTTTCAATTGATTGTTGCTTCTTGTATAACTTAGCCCATTCGTGACGTAGCTGCGCTGCGATTTGTGGAACGTCTGTTCTCCTTGAAAATCAGTACGCAACATTTCAAAAAAATCAATAAATGATTAATTTTGAAATGAAAACTTAAATCGGGTTAGGAATTAAATTGATACGCTCAAACGTCTATTTGCAACCCAAAAATGAGGCCTTGTCAGTTTGTGTAGTTTAAAATGAAAGATCCTGTATAAACACGCCGCTTTTACATAACAAACGTAAAGTGGTTTTTTTTCTTGCAGTATGGTGGTTTTCCCGCGTCGGCTTAAACGAAACTTAAGTTTTTTATTGAATGTTGTGTTAGGACGAGCTTGAATCAAACAAATCGTTTGTATTAATTTGTGTTTGTTTAATGTTGAGTAATGAACATACTGTTTTTTTATTAAGTATTTAATATTGGACTTGATAAAGTTCATTCAAAAAAAGATATTATTTATGAAAATATTTAAATAGTAATTTTGTAAAATGTACATAAATAATTATGTACCAGTTTTATTTCTTTCTGTAAATAAAATAAAGGCTCTATTTTCGCCTCCGTAAGATTTTATTTGGAATGATAAGTAGTCTATGTCCTCGGGATGCTATTAATATCCATGTCAAATTATGGTGTATGTGCGTTCAGATTTTATTAGTAAGGATTATCTGCTTCAAGCCATAATAATAGTGCATTGGATGCACAAAGCCAGTGAGTTATGACCCCGTGTCCGTGACAGTCGGTAATATCCGCAAACGGTTGGAAACCGATTTCGATAAGTGACATTATTTCCATATCTGCAACGAATTTAAAACATTTCTTCTTCTTCTTAGTCGTTATCTTCGTTTCTGAAGGTCGTGTCTAGTCTAGTTGATTGCTCGATGCATCATTCCATTTCTCCCTGTCTTCGGCCCTTCAGAGCTTTAGGTATTGGTAGGCCGGTGAGTTTCTTGACTGTGTCTGTTCAACGGGTAGGTGAGCGACCGCGGGGTCTTTTGCTGTCGACCTGACCTAATACCAACATTAAAACATTTA
Organism: Epirrhoe tristata; assembly: GCA_951394285.1. Lineage (NCBI taxonomy): Eukaryota > Metazoa > Arthropoda > Insecta > Lepidoptera > Geometridae > Epirrhoe > Epirrhoe tristata. Next base: position 7,919,570 of record OX596145.1, read on the forward strand.
TACATCTGGAAAACTTCTGCAACTAAAAAAGTTTGAAAATATTTTTCATTTTTTAAAATCACGATATATACTTTAAATACAGAAACTAAGCTACTATATATTTACATAATATATTTACAAAATACAACAGGATTAGTCGAGCTATCTAAGGATCGTTAGAAACGATCTATAGATAGCTCAACTGATCCAGGTCACTGTCAGTCGGAAGCGTGCCCAAAACACTGGCGGCATTACCACGCTGGATGGCAATGCTGATCCTTTGAGCCAAAAGCCAGCTCGCGGATCACGTCACGATTAAAATCATTGTTTTTAATAACGAGCCGGGGCGAATAAAAATTTATAAAGGGGCGAATGAAATCTGATATCATAATCACGGGACAAAGACCCTTAAGAACCTCGACGCTTCGATCGGCGTGGCACCGATCGTGCACGTTGGGACTGATAATGTTTTATTTTTACAACAAAAACAAAAGTAAAAATATAAACGTTACGGCATCGCAATAAGCTGTTTCTTTCAAGTTACTACCTATATAGGGTCTTTCATTTTATACTAACTTAATTCAGGGATTCGGTTCAAAAAGTAAATTCAAAAATATTTATGTAATGTTTTTTTTGTTTTGTTATGAAAAAGACTATCCTTTCAATTGATTGTTGCTTCTTGTATAACTTAGCCCATTCGTGATGTAGCTGCGCTGTGATTGGTGGAATGTCTTTTTTCCTTGAAAATCATTATGCAACAATTCTAAAAAATCAATAAATGACACATTTTGAAGTGAAAACTTAAATGAGAATTAAATTGAAATCACATTTGTAAGTTTTACAGCACAGTGAAACTAGTCTATAAAATGTGAATTTTGCTGCCCCGGTCCGCAAACAGCCCTCAGAGTTACACACGGGATAAATTTAAGCTACTCTGAGGTACGTAGATTTATACCGCGACCACTACACATTTTACTGAGTACTTTAGCTAAAGGTTTACCTGCATAGATCTTGGAAATGTTGCGTTCAGGTAGAGATGCAAATACATCAAGAAATCTACATAGATATTGTGCAGAAGAAAGTTGCCTTCCATTTCCTTACGTTTATGTGTGTAATGATGGTGATGATAAGTTTGTTTGGTATAATAAACGTTACGTCGTACTTTTCAAAACGATATAGGTAGGTTGGTTCGCCTACATCTTAACCTATCCTGGCTAATCATTACTTGACGACCTCTGTGGCGTAGTGGGCGAAGGCCCGCCTGAGACGCAGAAGGTTGTGGGTTCGATCCCCGCCGCGGGACAAATGTTTGTATAACCTACAGATATATGTCTCGGGTCTGGGTGTTTCTATGTATAATATGTATGTATTTACAAACAAAAAGTATATAAGTAGTTTATCAGTCGTCTAGTACCCATAACACAAGCTCTGCTTACTTTGGGGCTAGATGATGCTGTATGAAAAGTCCAGCATTATTATGACTTGGCAGGTTTCCACTGGTGATCTCCGAAAATGTGTTAAAAATCATGTTCATACAAATATACATTAGTGATCCCGTTTCGGATTGCTTAAAAATAAATAAATAGGTTCAGTATTTCGTCTCTACAAAATGAACAAATCAAAATATTCAGTGCTCCAGTACTCGGTACTCGCGTTATGAATCCATTTATCACAGGTGTACTTTACGTAGCAAACAAGCTCCAAGTCCAACGTGTTCCACAGTTGATTGTTGTTGGCGTGGGAAAAACAAATTCACTTGAATTTAGATTTGTGAGAATGTTTTATATGAAACTCAAGTAATGCTTTTACATTGACTTGACTGTACGTACTTGACTCTCAAATAAGATGCGATAACTTTTTGACCAGTTGATCCAGTCAGATCCAGGGCTCGTCCATCTGTTAAACAAGTGGGAGGTTCTATGTTCGTCTGTAAAAATTTATTTTTTATGTATTTTCACCGTTATCTCAGTCTGTTTCCAAATAAAGTTTATTTATACTTTATCCGTAAAACTCAAGAAACCTTTGTACTTGTCCTTTTTATGTTAGTATCCTGTGTGTGTTTATTAGTACACTAAAGAATTAAGAATTAAGAAAACCTCGCACTCGTATGAGTGCGAGGTTTTCTTAATTCTTAATTCTTTCTGCGGGAGAGTATTCTCCCGCACTTTCAGGACCAATTTTCAAAATAAAAATAATAATTTGACATACACAACGTCCTTGGAATAGTCGAGAGCTTATTCACAAAAAAGTTCCAGTAGAATCCAAGCTTATTATAAAAACGTAAAACTTTGGTTAAACCCAATTCAAAACAAAACTGTTACCACAAAAAAGCGTTCTGTCTACGAGTATTTAAAGATCGTTTTTCTAGGGACAGTTTTTTATTTAGACTTGGTCTAAACTCGGCTCATTTTCTTGTAATAAGCACCACAATGTTTGCGACGTCCAAACAGCAAACTAGGCTATTGAATCAAGCGTACAGGTATCGGGTGAAATAGTTTGGTAATGAATACCGGTTGAACTTTGGAGTGCAAAGTTCAGCTTTGAGGTTTTCGCCTCGATGCACAAATTCACAATAGGGTCGATAATTTAAGTACGGAGCGAGACAAAAAAAACTTAGGCCTCTATCTATATTATATGATTTAAACAGCGTCAGAAGGCAACCTATGCCTTCACTTAACGGGACGCTGTATAGTGCCTGGGACATTGTTTGAGATGGAATAGGCTTGTCCAGCACCTAAACCATCCTCTCAGCTTGATCAGCCTGGCTCACAGGAAAGACGACGTCGATACGTGTGGAGCTGACTAAGCTGCGGGTTTCCTCACGATGTTTTCCTTCACCGTTATGAGCTCATGTTAAAACGCATATACATTTTACGAAACGCAAAATCCATTGATGCACGGCCGGGATTCAAACCTTCGGATTGAAAGTCGAGGCACAACCCCATTCGAATAATTGTTATTTAAAAGTAATATTTGTGGTAGAAATTCGATCGTGATTCATAGTTTGCATACGTGTGACCTACATCTGTTTTACTTGATTTTTTAATTGAAAGAGTTAATTATAGTCTTTTTCACGTAGGAACGGTTCCGTGTCAAGGCTATTTTATGCTAATTTCTGAAATTTTTAAACAGGAAATAGACAATTTTTTTTTTTTGAAGTTGTATCTTTTAATATTATCACTAGATTTCATTTATTTCAAATTGTTTCATTGTTGTACAGCGTGAAACGTAAATTACGTAACGTAAATTCTGTGTGTCAGGGATACGTTCCTACGTAAAAAATACTAAAGGACCTAATTATTTAGGTAACTTCTACATCTGACTTGAGTTAGTAAATCTAGTGGAAATAGAATGACCACCAAACATACCCACAAATCATCAGTTAATTAGAATGCTATATCGTATTGTTCCGAAATTCAATTTTCTATGGAAGCAATCTAACAAGGGAGATTTATGTTGTTTCCTCGCACGATGCCGTATTGTCCTCACAACAATGGTTCGTTAAACTTTACACGACTGCTAATAAAACGATTAATTTGGAATTATCCCGCGTTTCTGAATTATGGCTGAGGGATAAACTTGTGGTTTCTGGTTATGAGATATAATTAGTTTGAGTTTCAAGGTGGTAGGAAATATTATTTTAGCCAAAAGATCATTTTGATTTCTGTACACACAATATGACATAAATAAGTGATGGGATTTACTATACTATACTATACGGATTTTCGTGATAATTTACTTTTTTCAATTGACAAAAAACCAATAAAATTAAAAATAATGCTGGACATTTTTCACACAGCATCATCCAGCCCCAAACTAAGCAAAGCTTGTACTATGGGAACCAGATAACTGATTTTGAAGTTATATACTTTTTTGTAAATACATACATACTCGTACTATACATAGAAACACCCAGACCGTAATAAATATTTGCAGATCATACAAACATTTATCCCGCGGCGGGGATCGAACCCGCAACCTTCTGCGTCCCAAGCGGGCCACTACGCCACAGAGGTCGTCAGATTAAATAAGAAGTTTAAAGACAGACGTTTCACGTGAAATACGCGTCAAGCATCGGATTTCTTAGGCAATGAAATAAAAAAGTCTAGAAACTAAATTCATGAGAAAGTGATTTCTATTCATATTTGACTAACTTTCAAAGATGGTGGTTAAGTAGAATTAAGTGCTAAAAGTGCCCTTAGGGAAGAAAGTTAGCGAACAAAAGATTCCTTTTTTGTCGCGGTTTCAACAAATGAATTTTTATCTGTCGTAAAAATATCAAGGAGCATAAAAAGTTGAGCGTTTCAAAGGATGCTGCAGTTTTTATGACAGTTTCCAGGAGCTTCATCAACAAACCAGATGCTCTAAAAGAAATGAAACGATGTCAAACGGGGTGTTCATTTGTTATTCATGAAAGGTGAACCGACTATTTAACGTACCTTTCAAAGCACGGAATCGCAGTCACCTATCCATTTGTTACTGCGCAGTAACATCAGGAACAACCTAGCAAAAGTAATGTTTTGACCGATGTATGTGTCGTGACGGTAAAATAGACCGCTTTTTTGTCCTCCATCCTCGATACCGTCCGAAAAGGAACATCGTTCCAAAAAAATATCCCAATGGAAAATGTATTGTCAGAGACATGCTGATAAATCTAAGAGCACCTAAATAATCTTCAGTTTTAGGAATCTCACTTACTGGTTTGTGCTACAAAAATACATAAATCTTTCTTCATTAAAAACAACTTGTACAATCAATTGGGTTGGGAAATCTTCTGCTAGGTTTAAAAAACCTGTGATAGAAGACACCCCTCTTATCTGTGGTCTTAGGGAACACCTGTGTTTAATAATGATAACCTTAACTTAAGTTATACTAATATAAGTACTAGATTAGGGGAATAAAGTATGTTTTCAGGTATATTATTATCAAATTTTGTTTACACTTTGTATTGAGTTGACCGCTAACCGCTGATTTTCCATTACATTTACGAGGATCGACCGTGTAATGTCCGGGAGGTTTAAAAAGTTAGTAAGCTGGTTGTGTTTTAATCGAATTCCCGGTCGGGACAAGGGCGACGGGAATTTTACACTATTGTCCTGAAATTGTAGAATTTTGTCGTCCGACATTTTGAAGGTGGCGAGTTTCAAAACTGGTGAAGGAAAACTTCGCGAAAGCTTTAGTTAGCATTTTAGTGTTAGTTATACATTTAAGCGGAAATATATAAATATTCTGTAGTACATACATACATACATACATAAAATCACACCCCTTTCCCGAAGGGGTAGGCAGAGACCACGGATCTCCACTAGCTACGATCCTGACACACAACTTTTGCTTCATTCACTCTCATTACATTCTTCATACATGCTCGCCGGTTTAGGGTACTTTTGACCCTTCTCCAAAATGTCGCCAATTTGATCCAAGAAGGTTCGCCTAGGCCTTCCAGCTGTTCTATACGCACTTGCCTCATACACTTGCTTTGTCAAACGACTGTCATCCATCCTCTCTAAATGCCCAAACCATCTTAACAAACCTTTCGCGATCCTCAACACTACATCTTCTTTCACTCCACACTGTTCTGTATTCTGTAGTACCTATGAATAAAATGCTAACAGCTGCAAAATGTAGTATGCAAACACGCCATTAGAGAAAACTAAACGTGATCAGAAGCGAATGAAATCTGATATCGCGATCACGGGAAAAAGACCCTGATAATTTTCAACCGATTTGGTTGTAGTCAGATTTTTTTATTAGTGTGTGTGTAACACTAGCCTTATTACTGGTAGTATGGTAGTCAATATTCTAGAGTCAATCAACAGATAGATCATAAATCTGGTGATAGCTAGGTAATAAAAATACGTATCTCACCAGGCTGAGCCATTGTTTTAACTACCCGTTATGATTCTGACAGAACGTCGATATGCCTTATAAAACTGTGCAAACTGGGTAATCAAATACCGCTTTCCCCTTCACACGTACGCTGGATAAAAGAGAGGACGTCAAAGCCAACAAAGTGCTTACACAATAACGGATAATATACATTTACCATATATCGATTCGCTTTGATATTTTCGCATAAAACTCTGTAAGGAAAGTAAGATTCTTTTCTATAGGGAAATGTGCAAGTTTTTTTTATAGACATGTTTTCAGCTATTTACTGAGATAAGTGTCTGCTAAAATTTTACAGTATTGTATTTTCAACCGACTCCATTTATTTAACGTTTTAAAGTTATTTCTTCAAGTTTTAAGTTATTGCCATAGGTACGGTCAGCGACAGAAGTTTATGAACATTTGATGTATTTGAATCTTCAATATCTTCGAAGTTCGTAGGGTTTTAGATAAAACTTCAGCTTACATTGGATGTTTTGCCTTGGACTCTCCTTATTACTATTTATGAAAAAAAATAGGAAATTTTCCCACAAATAATGATGAAAATGAAGCTTTAAAATCTCCAATTGTTCATGAACCTCTGTCGCTCGTTTATTTTGAATCTTAGTACAGTTTACTACTTGTTAAAAGATTCAAAATAAACTTGAAATTGATAAAGCTATGACAAAACAAAATATTAATTAATCAATTATCCACAAAAGTTTCATCTAATATCAATTTAGTTATGAAATGTAAATCCATTCATCAAGAATGCTAAAAACCCGACAAGTTATGCGACAAAATACGTAAATCATAATTATAGCTTTTCAGGTGTTCGATAGACCAAAACTAATTAAACGCCTGAGCTACGACCCTATTGTTTTTAAGAAGAGAGTTAATAGGTACCTTCTGGGTAAGCTCGCTCCATCGTAGACCTCACTCTTGCCTGTGTAAGTCTGAGGTAAAGAGCCGACCCATTCATCATAAAAAAAAACGCCGAAAAGGAACTTTGTTCCATAACCATTTTACTCTAAGTTCCTTGCAGCAATGCTGAGGTAATCAACGAGGTAATGGCACCCGACTTTTAAACACTTTTCCTTCGGTGGAATGATTTGAACTCTATTTTCTATCTTAAGTTGTTTTTTTGAGTGAGAATATTTATTTATAACCAGAAAACTTAGTAAGTACGGCAAAGTCGGCAAAGTTACGTGAAGTCAGTTAGATCAATAAGTTCCTGTTTTGTTGCATTGTCTAAGTACTTACATAAGGGATGCCATGGCAACGTTCCTCAAACATTCCTAGGTAACTGGGTCGTCGGCCGACCGTAGAGTATTCGTAAAATTCGTCATCTACTTGCTTGAAGCTGTGATTATTTTGCTCAGGGATTATATGATAAAAAAATTCTTGTAATACGAGCATAGAAACAAGAGGTTGGAAGAAGCATAGAGGTTGTATAGAAATACAACTATTTATTTAGCGGGTGTTATTAAGGTTTTAAATAAGTAATTTCGTTTTAAATAATAAAGAAAACAGTATTACATGTTTACGTAGAAAATTTTAAGTAAGAACTAAATAAATCACGTGGGAATCTTTTCATGGAAGGATCTCGAGCTGTACAAAATCAAATAAGTAGTGAAAATAAAAAAAAAATACCCGAAAACAGTCAAATATAGAGCCTCAACCTTTTTTGAAGTCAATTAATTAAAAAAAGACATGTTAGCTGAATTGAGTTCTGTATAGTTGAGGCTGGAGTTCGTGTTTTTGGAAAAACTACATTGTTAACAACTATACTGTCCGGTGGTCACGTGACTTAGCAGCATAGCTGTGCGCGCGGACAAAAACGATTATTATTAAAAAACTACTATATCTACACAAAAAATAAAAAAAGGTAATAGCAAGATAAATTAATCCAGAATTCAATTAAGCTAAAAGTTAATTGATCAGGTTAGTAAGAAAGGATGAATAGAAATAAACAAAAAATAAATGTAGGAAAAAATGGCGTAAATATTTTTTCTTCGTGTTTTATGTGAAAAGTATGCTATACAGGATGTAAAAAGACAACTACCGAAAACTGAGGGGTTGCAATCAGACCATGATTCTAAAGTTACTTAGCGAAAAAATAATGCAAATTTTTTTTTTGTATTAGCTTAGTCATTTTATGTTATTTTCAGTTATTGACTACTAGTATAACATAATAAGACCATACCTACCTAATTATTTTATTTTTAAAAGAAATAAACAATTTAAACTCAAAATCCAGCAATCTACGTAAAAAAAAGCGCCAAGTACATACGCAAACAGTAATCTTCAAACGCTGTTTTCTCCGGATATAATGATTTTTAAGGAAAATCCTTTTGCATTTGGTTGTGTCTTGGGATGCTGTACCTACCCCTTTCGGCTTCGGTAGACGTCTTTTTACACCCTGTATAGTATAGGGTACTACATTTAAAACAAAATGCACGCAGAAATGTTGGGAAAACTCGACAGCAAAGTCCACAGGAGCGTACGGATGGAACAAATATCAGCTCATCGATTCAACGGTATTATTCAAAGTCCTCGAAAAACTTTCTACGAACTGACTTTATCCTAGCACAGGAGTTTTTGTAGAAAAATGACCGGTTTTTGTCAACAATTTACGGAAATTTCATGTCAAATTTCAGTTATATACCGCTATTTTACGATTACCAAAAAAATATTAAGCTCTAGCAGATGCAGAAAATGACAATGGCATGGTCAGATTTTTTTTGTTTAACTATCACAAAGTTATCGAGGATTGTAGTCAACGAAAACCGAATGACATTTTAAGAAAACTGTACTTACAAATAAATACTACAGACAACAATCGCGTACGGACTCTCATTCAAACTATGTTCTCATATCATCCCCAGTCATTATAAATAACCGCATTAGCATAAATCCATGTCTGACTCGTCTCGTCTCCTTTTGAGGTTTATTTTTTATTTTTTTTTTAGTTTCAGACACCGAGACCACGATTAAATTTTTTCTGGTAAGTAATCTGTACGGTTTACGTCACCGCACAATTCCTGCATGTTCTCGCGGGTCAGCATTTTACGCTACAACGTGGATTACGTGTCCAAAGAGGACAGTTGCTTTCATTAACTAAACGCGAAACCACGTCGCAGCGTACAAACGCGATCGCAACTCCATAACTCAACTTAACAAATAAACAGTGAAATTTAACTTCTGTTTCACTCAACAAACTCTATAAGATTGTAGGCCACAAACCCTACATCTTTGTTTTTTTTTTTTGTTATCGTGCATTACAAGTGTTCTACGTGTTCGATAAATTGTACAACTTCGCTACGACAAGTGATAAGTGTTTTCTTTTCGGTAGCGAATCGGTTTGACTGGCCTCCCACCAGCGGGTCTCACCAGTTGAATTGAGAAGTCGCATATACTGTAGAGAAAAACATAAAATCACTTACGTACAAACTATACAACTACTTACTACTACAAACTATACAACAACATGAGCAACATCGAGGATATCCTTGAAACTCAAAACCAACTGAAGGAGGAGATTGAAAAACTCTTTCGAAACTTCAAAAAGGATGGAGCTGAACGGAAGACTCCACCCTACATCAAGAAACGACTTGAAACTCTGGATTCCTACTGGACGGAATTCGAGAGAAACCATACATTATTGTATCAGTATGAAGATCGTGACTACGCATACTTCGCTGAAAATCAATATAAGCAGACGAAAGAGTTCTACGTAGAAGCTCGAACACTCATCAAGAACTACGAGATCTCTGAAGTGCCTGCTGCCACCAAGAAGAGAGATAAATCTCCTGCAAAAACTCCAACTATTCAAATAACTACAACCAAATCTGTAGGAGAGGCTTCTACATCTTCTCAACAACAACTAAACACTGAGAAAACATCAACCTACGTTGAAAAGAAATCTCAAGGCAATGCTAGTAAGTCGGAAGAATTGCTACGCAAACAGAAAAGTAACTTCAAGGCTCTTTCTCGGACTCTTGGAACTATCAACTTAGAACAAATTAACGAAAAATGGGAGTTCGAGGACACACTTAAAACCCTTGAAGCTAGATGGAAGACTATCGATTCTCTACACTGGGAGATCGACAGTGAAGCAACAATCGAAGACGAGTACGAACAAATCTTCGAAATCTATGAACAACAATACAACTCAACAAAAAAGGCTATAAACACAAAAATGTGGTCTGTTTCTCATAAAGAAAAATCAACGCCGAAAATGGACCTACCAACGTTTTCGGGAGCCTACCAGCATTGGACATCTTTCAAGGATTTGTTTACAGAGGCAATTCATGAAAACCGAACACTATCCAGTGCCCAAAAAATGCAGTATCTCAAATCGAAGGTCAAAGGTGAAGCTGAAAAGTTAATTCAGCACTTATCTATCAGCTCTGAAAACTATCAAGTTTGCTGGGACATACTGAACAACAGATATAACAACAAAAAATTGATATTTACATCCCATATCAATACTATTTTGAACCTGCCAGTGATTCAATACCAAACAGCTACTAATGTTAAAAGGTTACACGATACAACTAATGAGTGCCTGAACGCTATAAAGAAGCTTGACGTCGACATCTCAACTTGGGATCCAATCCTGGTACATCTACTATCACAAAAATTGGATTCCGACTCCTATAATGACTACCTTGAAGCTATTTTGGAGCCGAGAGAACTACCCAACATGGCGGAATTCATGCGTTTTTTGGAATCCAAATTTACTTCTTTGGAGTCCGCGCGACGAAAACAAGATCGTCCAGCAAACGAACAACAACAACGAAATGCTGTCTACCAGTCCAGCAACAAATTCCAACCTACGAACAAAGCTGTTGCTAATTACTACAACAAGAAGCCAAAAACCTTTTCTAACAATGCATATAACTCTACGTGGAAAAAAGGTTGCGTACCCAGGGACGTAAAGTGTCCTCTTTGCAAAAACGAGCATGGATTGTTTCATTGCAACGATTTCGTCAAATTACAAACGACGGACCGACGGAGTTTTGTTACGAAACACAATTTATGCCTAAACTGTTTGTTCGATCACAAAGGCCAACAATGCAAGTCGGATAAAAAATGCATACATTGCAACTCACACCACCACACATTACTTCACGATAATTCCATGGTTGCGACATCTAAGCCTGTGGACATTCCAAGCAGCTCAACTAAGAAGTCTGAAAACCCAGCTAGTAACGCATCTATGAGAAATGTATCTGAAACACTCTTGGCCACTGCCCAGGTCAAGGTTAAAGCAAACGATGGATCAGAGATAGTACTTCGCGCTCTTATCGACCAAGGGTCTCAAATATCCATTGTTACTGAAAACACTGCACAACTACTAGGGCTGCCACGCTCACGGCGTAGCGGTGTCATCTTCGGCATCGGAACGAAAGAAAACAACTGTAAAGGGGTTGTCAACTTAACATGCAGCTCAACAAACAACAAGTTTACTTTCGATGTTCAAGTATACGTGATGAAGAACCTTGTCAACAACTTGCCAAGCCAATCTTTCTCGAAACCTTCTACTTGGACACATCTCGAAGGAATCCCACTTGCGGACCCAGACTTTAACGTCAGCCGACCCATTGACATACTATTTGGGGCTGATGTTTACTCTAACATTATCCTTGGCGGAATCATCAAGGGAGACGAAACACAACCAATGGCGCAACAGTCTCAACTTGGATGGATTTTATGTGGTAACATAAAATCCTATCAATGTAACGTCGTACTTAACAATTTGGAGGACATCCGGCATTTTTGGGAGATTGAAGATATTTCAGAATGCTCACAAATGTCTTCAGAAGATACGCACTGTCTTCAACAATTCAAAACCGAAACAAAACGTCTAAGCAATGGTCGTTACGTTGTGCGACTTCCCTTGCACACGGACATCGATGAAAAACTTGGAGAGTCTAAACCCAAAGCAACTGCTCAATTTTTTCAACTTGAAAAAAGGTTTAGAACATCTGAACTTTTAGCAACACACTACAAATTATTTATGACGGAGTACGAAGACTTGCAACACATGCAATTATGCAGAAATAATATGAAACCGAGTTGCTACCTACCTCACCACTGTGTGACACGTGCAGAATCAAAGACTACGCCGCTCCGAGTTATTTTCAATGCTTCATCGAAAACTACTTCAGGGTCAAGTCTAAATGATCTGATGTACAGTGGCCCAAACTTACAAACTGATCTACTATCTCTCATCTTGAAGTGGAGAAAATACAAGATTGCAATCACGGCTGATATTGAAAAACACTTTCGTCAGATTCTATGCCATGAAAACGACCAACGCTACCAAAAAATCTTGTGGAGAAGCTCTCCCGATCAGCCACTTCGAGAGTACGCCTTGACCACAGTCACGTATGGCACAAAAGCTGCTCCGTTTTTAGCCATGATGACTTTGAAACAATTGGCTAACGATGAGCGTCATAACTACCCTGAAGCTGCTGCGATCCTGGAGACATCCTTCTACATGGACGATCTTCTCTGCAGCACTGATGACATACAAACCGCTAAAAGACTAAAAGAAGATCTTACAAACCTTCTCAAATCTGGTGGCTTCAACTTAAGAAAATTCTCTTCAAACGACGCTGAGTTACTACAACATGAGTTTTCTGAGAACAAACCGGAAGCGTACTACTTTCGGCACCAAGAAACAACAAAGACATTGGGCCTACGATGGAATCCTAACGAAGACAATTTTACCTTTCAACTAACGATCGACACTACTTCAACGAAATCTATAACTAAACGTGGTCTCCTGTCGGAGATTTCAAAGATTTTTGACCCCTTGGGGTGGCTGGGCCCGGTCACGACAAAACTGAAACTAATTTTCCAAGAAGTTTGGAAGGAAGACCTACAGTGGGACGACAATGTACCTGAACATATTTACAAGGAATGGGAAAAGGTTAAAACACAACTAACTGAAATAAACGACCTAAAAATACCCAGATGGTTGGAAATCAAACAAAATGAAGATATTGAGCTACATGGATTTTGTGACGCAAGTATCAGTGCATACTCGTGCATAATCTACAACAAAACAAAACACGGTTCCGTTACAATAGTAGCCGCAAAATCACGACTAGTACCAGCCAAGAAAACAGTTTCTTTGCCCCGGCTTGAGCTGTGTGCTGCCGTACTATTATCAACATTGATGAACAAGATACAAGAATGCCTCTCTGAACACAACATAACTATGAACTGCTGGTCGGACTCTACCGCAGTCCTGGGATGGCTTCAAGGCGATCACAAACGATGGAACGTCTTCGTATCAAACAGGGTGCAAAAGATTAAGGAAACTATTCCTCCAAACTAATCCGGCGGACTGTGCCAGTCGTGGAATATTCCCTACTCAACTAAAAACACATCCGTTGTGGTGGAATGGGCCAGAATGGCTTTCTACATTTCAACCGTCGGAAGATCAAAGAAAAATTAACTACGAAACAAACGAAGAAATAAAGAAACAACAAACAAACGTAACTACGAAAAAACTTAACGAACACGATTTAATTCAAGATCTACTTACAAGAAACAGCTGTCTGACTCGGATTACTCGAGTTATCGCGTGGATATTGCGCTTTATATCGCGTCAGCAGCGACCTTACTACCTAAATGCGGCCGAACTGAAGAAGGCTAGAAACATAATTTTGAAACACATACAACAAAACTACTTCAAAGATGATATTACGAACCTGGAACTGAACAAAAAGGTTGATAGAAGAAGTAAACTTCTTCCCCTAAATCCCTATCTTGATGAAGAAGGCCTACTTAGAGTTGGGGGAAGGATTAACAACGCTAACATCGATGCCGCGCAGAAAAACCCAATTATCATCCCACATAACGGTCATTTCACTGAGATGTTGATTGATCTAACACACAAGATGACCTTTCATGGTGGAGCTCGTATGACGTCAGCCAGATTGAGAAAACAGTACTGGATTATTGGCGGCAATAGGGCTGTCAAAAAACGCATTTTTAACTGTGTGAAGTGCAGAAGGCACAGCCCTATCAAACTAACTCAACTAATGGGAGACTTACCGGCGGCGAGGTGCAATCCGTCACGACCGTTTTATCATACGGGCGTTGACTACACGGGATTCATCGATGTTAAAACAAACAAGGGCAGAGGCTCCAAAACAACAAGAGGATATGTAGCTGTCTTCGTCTGCATGGTGACGAAGGCCGTACACCTCGAACTGGTCTCTGACCTCTCGTCAGCGGCATTCTTAGCAGCACTGCGAAGACTATCAGCCCGACGAGGAGCGCCACAGCACTTACATAGTGACAACGCTACTAACTTTACCGGATCGAACAACTTACTGAAACAAGAGTTTATTGATCTGAAAAGGACCCTAGATCCCGAGTTCTTCTCAGCGATAACGGATATGAACATTGAATGGCACTTTATTGCACCGTCGTGGCCAAGCGCTGGAGGACTCTGGGAGGGAGCTGTAAAGAGTCTGAAGCATCACCTTCGAAGAGTCCTTGGAGAACAAAAACTAACTTTTGAAGAACTTTCTACTCTTCTGGCAGAGCTGGAAGCCTGTCTTAATTCCAGACCACTACTGGCATTAACAGAAGACCCGGAAGACGTAGACTACCTGACTCCATCACATTTTCTATCCAGCGGACCAACTTTAACTATTGCCGAAACTGAAACGGACTTACGAACTAGATGGCAGCTTGTCCAAAAAATATTCAAGGATGTCTGGAAGAGATGGCAGTCGGAATACTTAACACAACTCTCACCTCGAGGCAAATGGCTGCAAAGAAAACCCAACATGAACGTTAACGACTTGGTAGTCATTCATGATTCCAATCTACCGGCTGGAAAATGGGCCTTAGGCCGAATAATAGATCTCCACGAAGGAAAGGACGGATGTGTACGCGTGGTTAGCGTACGAACAAAAAACGGAATCATGAAACGTCCGATTACTAAACTATCAAAACTACCCATTTCGAGCCCTGAAGACGAGGTGAACCAACCTGACACGAGCACTGGACTAGCTGAAATCAAAAAGAAAGGAGCCGAAAATGAAGATAACAAACCAGTAAACAAACAAACCCGAAGGAGAAACAAGCTATCATGTAATTTGATATGGGCTCTGATAACATTGTTTACATTCATAACACATGGTCAGTGTGACTTCAGCCTTACCGACATAAACGCAAACCAAAGTATCTACTTTGATAAGGTCACAGACATGCACCTTATACGCGACGAATGGAAGTTAATCGTTTATTACGATATGAATCCCTACTGGCAGGGAATTCAGGCTTTCAAGGATTACATAACTACTTTACAAAAAACGTGTACCGGCACCGAGAAACATAAACAATGCGATGTCATACTACTCCAGTTACGTCACGGCTATTCTGAATTGATGCACTTTAGCGACTTACTACTGGATAACAACCTCAAGGCTACACGACAACGAAGAGGACTCATAGATGGCGTTGGATACATAGCCAATAGCTTATTTGGAGTTCTCGACCAACACTTTGCCGAAAAATATGAAAAGGACATCGATACGATCCAGGCAAACGAAAACCATCTCGCTCTGTTGTGGAAAAACCAAACTTCTGTGCTAGAAGCCGAAAACAACGTAATGAAGAGAATTGAAGAGTCTATAGAAAAACAATATAAAATGTATACTCAACATATCAACTCTCTTGATAAGGCGACTAACACACTTGCGACGGAAATTAACGACGTGAAGATCAACAACTATTTTACTTTGATGTCGATTATTGCAAACAACATTCTTATGAACCTAAAGGGACTGCAAGACACATTATTGGAAACTGTAACTGAAATACACTATGGAAAATTTAACATACATTTATTGAGCCCACAACAACTGGCTGGAGAACTGAACATAATATCTGGCCTACTTTCGAAAGATCTATCTCTTCCCATCGAAAATATGCAAGCAGATCTACCGAAACTTTATCATCTACTTAAGGTGAAGGCTCGGATGACGCAGAGGTACTTCATATTTGAAATAAAGATACCTTTGATTACTCGTGACTCATACGAAATCTACAAACTCATTGCTGTTCCACAACAAAACCATGAAACTATGGTCAGCATTCTGCCGATAGCTGATTTCGTCGCAATAAACCTACAGAAGGATGCCTATGTGACCGTGTCCGAAAACGAACTTCGAACCTGCACTACTTACCAACAGGGAATGATGATGTGCTCCCTACAACGGCCGATTCGCCATCTGAAGAACGATGATATTTTTTGCGAGAAAAACGAAGAACAATGCATTTCAAAACAAACCATTTGTCGCGACGTGTGGACCAAGCTTAATAAGATAAATACCTACATGTATTTCTGTTGTACACAACGAACAATAAGAATAATATGCGGGGATCATGTTACGGCGCAGCAACTCCGCAAGGCCGGCATTATCAGGCTCGGGAATGGCTGTGTCATCAAGGGCGAAGCCTTCACGATATACTCGCATATGGAACAATCTAATCGCCTGACCTTGCAACCAGATGGACTCAAGGTCGACGTACCGCCCATCAATAACATTTTCAACATAACTATACCTCTACACGAAGACAAATTAACGAACGATGAAGAGTTGATTACTTACAACAATCAACTTAACAGCATCGATGATCAAATAAAACTGATGAAAACTGAAGGTGATGGACTGGTAGAGCATTTATCTTCTCACGATGTTCACCAGTATGTGCTGGTGTACCTTCTGGCCGGCTCAGCGCTCATTGCTGCTTGTTTTTATTTGTGGCGGCGCTCGCGAACACGCTGTTCAGCGACGCTCCCGATGGTGACCTCTGAGCCTGCCATCCAGCTAGTACAACTACCTCCCGTACGTCAAGGAACAACGCCTGCTTCGAGCGAAACTTCGACGGGATCTACAGGTGCTCCGGACAACGCGCTGGATCATCACTACGCACGGGTGGACAAAGCCACTTCGCCTGTTATTAGGAAACTATTTAGTGCAAGTGATAGTGTGAAATGAATTTTATAAGTTAGATTAAGTTTTTTAATTAACATTGTTTTTATCACTTTGTACTTGACTTCATCTCATCTCGCCCTCGGGAGCATGTACGGTTTACGTCACCGCACAATTCCTGCATGTTCTCGCGGGTCAGCATTTTACGCTACAACGTGGATTACGTGTCCAAAGAGGACAGTTGCTTTCATTAACTAAACGCGAAACCACGTCGCAGCGTACAAACGCGATCGCAACTCCATAACTCAACTTAACAAATAAACAGTGAAATTTAACTTCTGTTTCACTCAACAAACTCTATAAGATTGTAGGCCACAAACCCTACATAATCAAAAAATAGGGGTGTATTTGCGACATTTTCTTGTATCTTTATTATGTTCATGTGGTGTACAATAAAGTATTTTCTATCTATCTATTTAAAATTTCCTTCGGTATACCGCACCCAAATTAGCTGCCGAGTAATCTAGATATAATCCTTCCAATCTAGAAAATATTTTTGACTCTTTCTCAGACGAGGATTATTTAGACGAGGGCTCATAAATATCGTACCTATCACCAAAATATTAATTTTTTCGTCATCATCATAATTTCAGCCCAGGAGAAGATCGCTGTCATATCGTATAAAGAAGTAAAAGAGACCGCATTGGAAAGGGAGAGGTGGAGGAAGTTGCATCATTGCACTGACAAGAGCTGAGCTCTTAAATTTGATGATGATGATCACACACTGCTGGATAGGCCTTCTTTCTTTGACGCCAGCCCCGTCCCTCTTGTTATCCTCTTTCAATTTTTTTACCGAACCCCAAATCCAATTCAGCAAATTAAAGTAGCGGATACAGAAAATCAATCCACAACCCAGTAGACCGCATAATAGGCAGTCTTCCCCTTTTCATCGATATTCGAAACGTTTTATAGGATTTTATCTTTACGCGATAACAGTTTGGTATCGCGAACCCTCCCTCATGCCATTATACCCATAATGGCATTTATTTGTTACGCACGTTTGAATGAACAGGCATAGCCGCATAGGTGAAGTGTAAACTTAAGTTATTCGAGGCTAAAACTACTTGTAGTTCCAATTTCAGAACTTTCTTGAGTTGTATTAACTGTTTCAATAGTATTATTTTTATTATTTATTACCTACGTAAAAATATCGTCGATTAAAATTGTGACAAAGATTCTATTCATCCATGTTCTACTCATAAAGGTTTACCCTTTAATAAAAAAAGAGACTGAGAACCCACGCTACAGGCACTCTTCTCAGTATCTCACACTGAAGTTTAAAAAAATAATGCAATAGAAAAATCTCTAAAGAATATAAGTTCACTAGCTAAATACGTCATCCGCACAAAAATACTAGAATCTAGCTTTATGCAGATCAAGCGCACTTTAGACTTGAGCCTAAGTTTAGTCCAAGCTATAAAATAAACTTTCAGCCGTCAGCACCATACATAGATGAGTTTTGAGGCACCAGTTTTGTACGTAATCAAATCGTTAGCGAGGCCACTTATAAAGTGCAAGAAAAAGCACCTGGTTGGTTTATTATCTTTGAACTGCGATCAGTTTGGGCATTTCTATAATGTCATAAACGCATCTTAATGCTCTTTAGGTCCTGCTTGTAGTAAAGGGATTTTTTTTTTTTTTTAATTAATAAATAAATAAGAACTTTATTGAGGACACAGTGTTACATGAAATAATTATATGCTAAGTTTCGATAGTAATGTCCTACAATCGGCGGTCTTATCGCTCAAGGTGATTTCTTCCAGACAATCTTATATTTATACTAAGTAATACTAAAGCTAGGTAAATGTAAGACAACAGACTACGAAATATTATATAGTAGGCAAACTTCTTAAAATAATTACGTTTTAACTTGGTATAAACTAGATATTGCAAAAACTGTTCTAGTTTAAATAAAATAAACTGGTGTTCAAAAGGCTAGTTTTTTAAGTAAAATATCCGAAGTGCGAGTGGTTTTGACGGTTCCGCATAATGCTTCGAATCCTGGCGAAGGTCCAAGTCGGGAGGTTTTGTTCCGGCCACAGTTATTTGTTACTCTGAGCAAATAATTATCACCTGTAAAACGCCATTTACACGATACCATTCTCACATACCATTCTTGCCTCTTGCCAGTGGCGTAGCTACCGAATGGCTAGGCGGTGCAGTGCACCGGGGCCCCCAAGCTCAAGGGGCCCTCGGACTCTGAGTCGCGAGAGTCCATAAGGTTTTGTTCTTAGGAAACTATAGGTATGATTATTTTGATAATAAAAACAACTGCATTATTCGATTTTTGAAATAGTCCATAAGGTTTTGTTCTTAGGAAACTATAGGTATGATTATTTTGAAAATAAAAACAACTGCATTATTCGATTTTTGAAATAGTTACCCAGAAAATGACGAATCAAATCTTAAGTTTTTACAACAAAATAAATACGTTTACATTTTGCCACACCCTGCATATTTTGACTTGATAAAACCTAAACCGTTCAGTTAGGGCCCCGTTTTATTTTGCACCAGGGCCCTTGGCCACCTAGCTACGCCACTGCCTCTTGCCACAGAATATTAGCTCTTACTCCGTTGAGTTTGAGTAAGCAAGAGGCGAGAATAATATCGTGTAAATTGCGCATTACAATGCAACATTTTGTAGAAAAATTGGGTTTCAATTTTATGTGAGGACAAAGAATACCGTTTATCTTGTCGTTTTGATGCTTTTTGACAAATCATGAATTGTCGAAGCAAGAGAAGTGTCCACTTTTATTTCTCTATCAGTGGCAGCAAAATGATGTCCATGTAATGTTGGAGAAAACCGTTGACAATATAACTAGTTCCTTAACCGTGTTCGTCCTTAATCAACGCGGTTATTGTTCGCGCAACAACAGCAGTATTCACCAGTGCTTTCGACGATTATTTTTATTTATTTCATTTTATTTTATTTGGAAAACAAACAGTAGTACAAACTAAATTAGTTATAACTTAAAATTACTATATACCAGTAATAGAGAAACAAGTTTTATCACATTAGAATGGTTTTATTTTCCATTTTCCAATTTACAATGATCTTGCTTGACTTAATTTTTAAAAACAATTGCATAACTCACCACTTGTCACTGTCAAAATATTACTTATCTATGACCTGACCTGGACCAAGGAGTATTTACCTAGGTATCACCAAAAAGTTTTACAAAAACGCTACAAAAATAAAAATAGGTACAAAAACGCTAACACCAGTTATATACAAGTTTAATCCCATTAGAATGGTTTTATTTTCCATTTTCCAATTTACAATGATCTTTGCTTGGCAATATTTTTAAAACAATTGCAAAACTCACCACTTGTCACTGTCAAAACATTATTTATCTATGACCTGACCTGCACTGCACACCAAGGAGTATTTACCTAGGTATCACCAAAAAGTTTCACTAAATAGGTACAAAAACGCTAACATATGTTTTCGCATATACAAAACTAAAAATGTTCGTTGACAGAAAAAAACAGTTATATAGTTTATGTAGATTAGGTATACAACATAAAATGAAAAATACTTAATTATACGAGTGAGTCTAATCTAACATTTGACCGATTAAAACCAATATTGCGTAAGAACGCGCTTTAAAGTAGTAGGTTTGTTGAAAAGGTCTCAAACTCAACCAGCCAATTCATTAAATTTGTTAGTCAGCTAACAAATTTAATGAATCTACACTAATATTATAAAGAGGAAACATTTGTTTGTTTGTTTGTTTGTTTGTTTGTTTGTTTGAATTGAATAGGCTCCGAAACTACTGAACCGATTTGAAAAATTCTTTCACCATTAGAATCCTACATTATCTCTGATGAACATAGGCTATAAATTATTTTCAAAAAAATTAGAGATCCTTATGAAAATTGCAATAATGTAACCAAAGGTGTAAAAATTTTGAACATAAAATTCTTCATATCGCGTGCGCTGCGAAAACTATTGATGATAGAACAAAAAAATGTTCTACAATATTAAAGAACGTATCATTATCAACAAAAAAGTCAGCAATAGCATATGTCCAACTATTGTGGTTGTGTCAGAATAACAACTTTTATAATTTAAAAAGTGAATAAAAATGCCGACCAAAAGCAGACCACGTTATTCTTATTTTGGTATTTATTCTTATCCAAATAAATTCCTACGTAGTAAAGGCTGTTTCAGTACCGGTCGATTACTTTTTGAATGATTGAAATCGGACATTTTATTCAAAAGTTATCATGAGTTTAAAAATGTAAGATACATCGCGACCACAGAATAAATATCAGTTAGTACGGTAGGACAAGTGTCCTGAGTTTTTAACACAGGTAACGGGATATTAACCATGATTAATACCATAGAGCCGTGTTGGTCGAATGGGGTTGTGCCTCGACTTTCAATCCGAAGGTCGTGGGTTCGAATCCCGGCCGTGCATCACTGGATTTTTCGTTTCGAAAAATGTATATGCGCTTTAGCACGAGCTCAAAACGGTGAAGGAAAACAGTTAGTGTTCTTATAGGCGGCGATGGGCTTGCAACCTGTCACGTATGGAATACTAACTTCCGCAAGATGTGGGCATGTATCAAATATGTGTTTGGACATGCCTCTGACTACCCCCCTTAGACATCTTCATAGGATCTGGAATAAGTAACATAAAAAGATCTGAGAGAATGTCTACCGCACGTTGGGGATACAGTCGTGAACCTGTTTACGTTTACGTTTAATACCATAGATACTATTGATCATGGCGTATGCAACTGCGCCGAAATATCGGGAAACTCAAAAAACATTAAATCATGGTAAATATCCCGTTAACTGTGTTAAAAATGTTGAAAACCATGATAGTTTAAAAAGTGTCTGGGAACTATGGAATGGGAGAGAGGAGTGGTAATATATCAATGAAATTTATATGGGTGGGGGGAGCATTGGGCAGTAGGGAGGTTTGGACACCCCCGTGTCATGTCGGCCATAAACCATCATGCCTATCGTCAAATCGGAATTTGATCAGTTAGAATTGACCATGTAAGGGGGTGGATTGGCATGACTAATGGTGGATTGGCATGATGGTGTATGGCCGGCATAACACAGGGATTTGCCGGTGGCGTCCAAACCTGCCTTACTGCCCAATACTCCCCTACCTACCTTAGACCTTACCTACATATTAACCTCTAAACTTTAAAGGATCATACATCCCGCTCCGGGACCGCCATGTTGTTATTAAATTTTTGTTAAATACCTATAATAAACCCGTGCGAAGCCGGGGCGGACAGCTAGTTTATAATATAATAATAAGATTAATACCATCTTTGTAACACAGTTTGGACAATAAATTTTTCTTATTTCTTATTTCTTAATTGGTTGGTTATCCTAAATTTGTTAGTCAGCTAACAAATTTCATGAATTGGTTGGTTATCCTTGTTAGTCAGCTAACAAATTTAATGAATTGGTTGGTTATCGTGAGTTTGAGACCTTTTCAACAAACATACAACTTTAAAGCGCATTTCATTAGATCAGTCTAATGAAGAAGGAGTGTTGTCTTTACTTAGTTGCACAGTGAGGAATATGAAAGGAAGGATAAAATTATAATTATGTGATTAAAGTGGTCTTATTGAATTAATGCCCATTGATTGCCCCTATGCACGGTGGATGAAGGCGGCACAATGGTCTTTCCATTCTATTATCGAGAATGCGTTATGGATAGTTTGAGAGGTAAAAATAAGGGTAAAAAAACATCACAAAAATAAGCATTCAAATGAACAGCTTGTAGGACTATTAGCTTATCTCAAGACTAAGATAAAATACTTATCGGTATTTGGTAGCGTTCAGAATCTTCTGGAAGTAACCAATCAGTTTACGATCTCAACGAGATTTTACCTCGTTTGAATTTGGAACACAAAATTGAAAAGAGAACGAGTAAATTCCATAACAGTAGACTTCGTTACATCCGAACGCACCCCAGGCTCAAAGTTATGTAAAATCTGAGAACGCGATTGTCGAGCAAAACTGAATAAGCGAGCAATTTTGAAAACGGCGTGTTCTCCAGAGCTATACAAGGTACTGTTCTGGGGCCATTACTGCTACTTGTAAATAAATAAATAAATATTCGTTTATTTTCTCTCACAAAGTTCCATTACTTACATAGATCTTAAAAACTATGACTTAAATTATAGTTAAACCTACAATTGCGAGAGACCGGAGCCTGAGGTAGGTTCGTAAGAGCCTGTTTTACAGGTCACCGGGCCCTATAACAAAAACTAAACAACTTGTATTCTCATAGATAGCTTGATTGCAAATGGTCAAATGCTGGTAAATTGCAACAAGGAAAAAAATTGTAACGATGAAAATCTGCATCATGAAAAATATATTGAAGTTAATGTTCACACTTAATGTGTTTTCTAATCAATTATTATTGATATAAGCGTACATAATCCAATATAGAAATATTTATAAAAATGCTTAAAATTAGCACACAATTCACTTGGAATTCAAAATAACAGTCGCACAAATACAAAATATCTTCTTAATCCTCTATCATCATCTGTTCTGGTGTGTACGAGCCCTCACTCATAAACAACCGCTAAGGCTCGGCTAAGACTAATAAAAGACAGCAATAAAATGAGTTACCATCTTTCATTTGCGCCTTTTGAGGCCCTCAGGTGAGCCGAAATTAAAAACATTAAGAAAATTGGGAGAAGGAATTATTCGTAATGCTCTGACCCAATTTGGAACTGGTTAAGTGTCTAGAGTTTCAAATCCAAATGAATAAATCAGAATAGTTTATTAGAAACAAAATGGGACTTTTGTTGTGAGAAATTGACAAGGAGACTGAAGGGTTTACTTATAAAATATGTGCTATTCCGTAAACGCTTCATTTTCTTGCAAACAAGCATAAATACTTTGCAAACATTTAGAGATAAAATACTTAATCCATGGAAAAGGGAAGCTTGTCTCGTACCGGACGTATCCGGATATTTGAATATAATTTTCACATCGGCTCACAAGCAAATCAAGCAATGCAACTTTTACAAACATAATTTCCTTAGCGTTAAAAAGTCCCGTTTAGTTTTTTTTTCGCTATCAATAAGAAATCTACAGTTGTTAACCGCCTAGAAAATCAAAGTTAAAATACATGTACAATCCTCAGGCCTTTAATCGGTTGACCAAGTTTCCTCAAACTTCTCAAGTTCGGCCACTTGAATACGCGTTAATTTGCATGCCACTTACTTGCTCCGCTTTTGACACCAAGCAAGTTGTACCAGCGCTCAGTAACTCGAGACTTTCACAACTTTGATATAAGCGTTTTAGAAGTTGGTTTACTGTAAACTTGGTCTATGTACTGATGTTTCGTTGACCTCTGCTGGTTTGTTTTGTTAGAGGTTGATAAACATTACCATAATGCACAAAAGGAGCCTCCTTGAGGCGCACTTGTAGCCCTATCTCCACACTTGTTCGAAAGAACTAGTGACATGCCACTGCTCTGTGTCTAGTTTACCATTTGAAAAGTAAATTGATACAGATAGACATTCAGTATATTGGCAAAGTTAATTCTTTATTGTACATATAGACACATAGGATAATAACATAAAAAAGGACATATACAAAGGCGAGCTTAACCCTACAAAGAGTTTTCTTCCAGCAAACCTTTGAGGCTAGTTAAGTTTAGTTAAGGCGAGTCCTTTTAAGTTCCAGTTATGGTAATAGTTTTTAAAGCAATCTGAAAACGACGAAGAATATTATGGATCGATGTTATTGTGATTCAGTTTACGTCGGTAAGGCCGGAACTAATCATGACCGTCTTTTTACGGATGCCGCTTTGAAACAAACGAAAGCTTTATCAATATTCCATTAATTAGGTCAATAGAACAGTTAGTCACGGGCTGGAATACAAATTGCAATATTGCAGACATCGTTGCTGCCAGTCGTCATTCCACAAATAGGTTACCGCCAATCCAAACAATTAGAAGTCATACGCATCGGGAAATTGCGATTGCTAATCAATTTGTATTGAACCACCCACGATAGGGAACTATTGAGCATGTTTTAGATCGGAATTATTGGTGTAAAAATTAGGCGTGGGTGAATGTGGGCGGATTCGAGATAGGTTTAAATAGACTGTGCTCTGAACCGCTAACATAAGTAACTGCTAAGATTCTGTAATACGGATCAATTTTTGGATTTAAGTGGTACTACAGAACGGAGTTTACATAAGGATATTATTTATTTTAAATGTATAACTAAAGAGAATAAGATTTTACTGATTATGAATAATTATGAACTTCATTTTACAACGATTAATTTAATATTCAGATTTGTAAAACATAAAATGTTAATCCACTTTCATTATATTTGTGTATATATTTGATACATTTTACTTGCCTTCGATATCGTATCGGAGTATTCGCAGTCCGATACCGATATCGGATCGGATAATGTGAAAACGCTCTAAGGAAGATAAAATAAAAATACGCAGGGAAATATCTCACATAATCTTGGCAGGAACTAAAAGGTAAGACGGTTATATAATACGTGCTTACATTTTGGCGACGTGAGACATCCACTAAGCTTCGCTGAGCCACTGACAGATTTACCCATTAGGTATTCCGAGTACAAGCACTCGGTACTTCATCATAACATTATTAAAGTGTAGATCTCAGTTTTGATCAAAAATTATTCTATGGCAGCGATAGGCTTGCAGCCTGTTACGTAGGGTAATTTCTGCTAATCTCAATGTCCCTGACGACACAGTGAAGGTATTTACACAGTACTGTGTAGTCCCTAAACTTAAACAGTGGCAGGAGGCAACCTATACCTACACGTGTAGGCTAAGTTTTTTGCAAATGTGAGTTTGTGCTAAATAGTGTAGACAAGCCAATAATGGAAACTTAAACATCTGAGAGAATGTCTACCGTGTTTGGTACACTTACAGTTATCTCGCAATTAGTGCAATTATGCTAGTTTATCTACAGATTTGTACTCATTTGATGTGACTTTGACCCAATTGCTTGTTTATGGGCAATAGACATAAATACCTACACATTTAACTATCTATGACTAACAAGGAATCACTGTACCTATACTCGTTATAAATTCAATGAGAACATACTTATTATTGGTTTACTCGCGATATTATCTTTAACCATTTTAATGTTTGAGTTACGTAAGTACCTACATAGGTCATCATCATCTTCCTGCCCTTTTCCCACATTATGTGGGGTCGGCACAACATGTGTTCTTCTTCCATTCTCCTCTATCAGCCGTCATCTCAACACTCACTCCTTTCTTACTCATGTCATCCTTTACACAATCCATCCATCTTTTCTTTGGCCTACCTCTACTCGTAAATCCATCAACATTCATACCAAGCACTCTCCTAGTTACATGACCTTCTTCTCTTCTAAGTAAGTACCTACATAGGTAATTTTCTGAAACGAATATTTTATTGGATTTCATTGGGCATGACTGGGAATTGAACCCATGGACTATGGAACTAAATTTGTAGTACGTATCTCTTTCCTAATCGATCAATACTAAGCGGCAGTATAAAAACTGTTTTTCTTCTTTTCGTGTAGGTTATAATTAGGTTTTTTTAAACTAAAAAGAATACCAACTTCAATGGCGCGGCGTGGCTCAGGCAATGGCGCGGCGTGGCTGAAGATGAAGATTTTTAAATTTTACGGGGAAATTATCAATTCCTCAGGAATAAAATTTATATTACACCACCTCAGGAGTAATAATACCCTTTCAAACAAAAAAATAATTTGAAATCGGTCCACAAATGGAGGACGTAACAAGTTACAATACGTGAGCACTCGGTTGGAACGAAGCAAAGAGTACTTTTCCATACTGGGAATAAAATAAGTTAATTGTCAATTAGGTATCCTAGAAACGCTCTTCCGTACTAACAATGTAACAATCTATGGACTGTGTCGCGTCTGCGCGTTTCGCACTGTGACGATTTGACTTAATATACATGTGTGGTGACGGTAAAATGGAACAACATTTTTTTTCCAGCCTCAGTCTTTTTTTCTTCGATACCGTCCGAAAAGGAACTTCGTTCTAAAAACATACAGACGACTTGAAAACCTCCTTTTTTGAAGTCGGTTGAAAATGACAAAAATCACAGCACATGTCTTCTAAAACGTTATCTTGAGTAGGTACCTAATCTGTTACATTATTTCACCCCACCTCGCTCCACATTCCTAAAAGGGTATAAAATGTCCATCACTACCATAAGGGAAATAAGCCTATAAATAAGTTTTTCACACGATATCCCTTCTACAGTTTCTAAATATGACACGATCGGCTTAATAGCCTGTGAATCGGGTCAAGTTCCCTATTCAAGTTGAATACTGTCATCTAGATAGGTAGGTATAGGCTTTACGAAATACCTAATCAGTTCCGTGATACTCACGATTTCTATGCTTGAAAGGCTTTGTTCAAGATTAGTTATGTATCTACTAATTAATACTAGCACTAACAAGATTTTGTCTTTGTGCTTCTAGTCGAGCTTCTAGCTTCCGTGTTATTCAATCGTGGTACCACTATTTTTTGTATCCATTCTTCAGGCTTTTTCAAGCTACGATCTACGAGTGTTCCAATTTTTTTTTTAATATTTTAAACACAAACAGTGGTGACAAAAAAATACAAACCGACATTTTGCCCAGCAGTGGGACGAAAAAGGTTAATAAAAAAAAAAACAAACATTTTATTAGTAGGATAGTATAGCATAGCACTTGGAAACTAAGTATGCCAAATATATTTTGTGCTAGAAATATGTCGTCTACGTGAAATATTTAGGCAGTTAGTGTGCGCTTAGACTAATCTAGCGCCATCTAGTGGCCGCTAACGATTATTGCGGACCCGGTGATCCTCAGCCCGGTTTAGCTTTGTTATTAATAACCCCAATCTGGCACCTGGGGTATTGTCTATCAGGTTGTTGATTATTATTTACCTACTCGTTGTTTTCCGTGACTTCATCCGTATCGAATGCTGTATTCGTTTCCTTACTTTCATCATTTTCCCTTTGAGCATTTTTTAAATAGCCTATGTCCTTTCTAGAGATGCAATATTAACCATGTAAATTTTTTTCGAAATCTGTTGAGCTTAGATGAGAAAATGTAACAAAGTTACTTTTGTATTGAAAATGTCTATTTGTGTCAGTAGTACCATTGATGGTACAAGTGACACAAATTTGTATCCTTAGTACCATTAATGGTACTAGTGACAATTATTTAAGATCAGTAGTACCATCATACATATTGATGTATCGCTATTACCATGAATGGTACAACTAAACAAACCTGAAGTACCGTGGAGTGGTAATTGGTTCACAGTAATATCAGTCATGTAAAGATTTATATAAATAGCTTCTACTAATTAATTAAGCCAAAGAAAAAACCCACGTACGATGTCTCATTTAATGAATTTGCTTTACGTAACTCACGATAAAATAAATCCCATCTATTCATGAAAATGAAAACACGGGATTCCATTAGCCAGCTGCATCCAATCACGGTCACGTGGCTTCAGAGCCTTGCGATATTGCCTAATGAAATGTATATCGAGGAAACCTTTGATCACAAAAAATGTATTTAAACTTTTTGCTCCGATTCTAGGAATGTGCGGAAGCTCGCAACCTTCAAGTTTGTTTTATTATAAAGTTGTAGATAGCATTTCAAAATTTAATTTCAAGAGAAGAATCACAAACGTTAATGAAGCTAGATTTTGCAATAAGGATTTCATGTTTAGATCACTCAATTTATGTTTAAAATATGGTAAAAGAACTGCTCGATGAAAGCTGTGACCCGCGAGAATCAGTATCAACTATGTACATAAAGTTAATAATTTTGAAAATGCTGAGTTCAACTGTTTGTCAAAGAAAAACATCATACCTAATCTTGTTTATCTAAAATTTTGTTGCACATACGGCTACAAGAATTTACCTAATCCAATAATAGTAGACCATTACCATAACAGTAAAACGTGTTGCATAAAAACATAAAACCGACCGTAACCATAATCGTTGCATAAATGACCATCTGCGAATCTATTAGTCACGAATGCACATGGTCGCGGCTCTTGGTCAAATAGGAAACTGTGTCAAACGAACAGTTGTTGCACCAACGTCACCGATTACGTTTGCAAGCAAACAAGCGTATAGGTTCAAGGGGATCCAGCAATCGCCGTCTCGTTCAGCCTCTATTTATAGTCCGCGCGTCTATTCAGCTGTTTGCTCTCAGTGCAGAAATGTCCGGACTCGCGAACGACCAATTTACATCCACACTTCCGGGGGATATTGCGCCCCGAACGATCAGATGGAATATCGCCCCCATCTAGCACCCAGGGAAAATAACACTCAAACTCATTAGACGGCGCAATTTCGCGCAATCGACACACGCGAGCTTATGCAATCGTTTTCAACACAACCCGGTCGTTACAGTGTGTTCAGTGATCTTAGTGTGTGTGTGCGTTTTGTGATTTAAATTCTAAAATAAAAAATCCTTTAAATATGCGCGTAAGTAAAAACAAAATTGACATTGGTACTATTTTAAAACAAATACCAGAGAATAGTTTTGGTTGGCAAGATGCCAAAACTAAATCAGCTGACTGTAAACAAACAAATTAGCGATCAATGACAGTTTTACATACTTAGAGTATTCTGTGCATGCGGATAGCTGACGGATGGTAATTATGACGATGGCGGAAAAAAGTTCAAGTGATAGTGATGGGCCGATAATAGATGACAACATAATACGTATTCAGCTGAGGAAATCGTCCCAAAGGAAATGGGAATTGAGAACGCGAAATCTCTCTCCGGGAATAAGATTTCCTACAATACAACTTTTTGATTGCGATGGAAATCTACTCGTCGAAACCAACGACGAAAATCTATCAATAAAAAGTTCAGAGTTTGACGACTGCTTGTTGAGAACAAGCAAGTCCTTGCGAGAAAAGGGCTTTCGGCATGTTATCGAGAAACCCATTAAGAAGCATAATACGATATCGGGTGATAAAGTTTACACAAGAGTGTACAGAACCCCTTGTAAAGTTCAAAATAATGTGAGTAAAAGCTATGTGATAAAAGATAGTGATAGTGTGACTAACATTCCAAGTACGTTGACGATCAATGGACACAACAATGTTTGTAGAACTAGTCTCGATACTACTCCATTCCAATCGGAGGGTCCCAGCGAAGTCAGCAGTTACAAGAGCTCCGATAATGAAACATGCGAAGACATTAACCGAATCCTCAAAATCACGGATAGTATCAGAAAACGTGAGAAAGATTCTGCAAGCAGTATTAATTGCTCCGTGTCTTCGCTAACCGAACATGCAAGCTCATCCAATAAAGAAAACGAACCGAGCCTACATAAATCTCAGTCATTCAATGATGCCTCGCTAAAAGGATTCCCGGAGAGTGCTCTAGCGCGATCGAAATCTGGCGTGAAGTACGATTTCCCACACAATAAGGTATCATTCCTGAATACTTATTTAAAGAGCTTACCCGTTCGAGCGCATTCTAACCCTGAGTTCACGCTACAAAGACGGACAAAAGAAGCAAACTCATCGAAACAGCGTCTACCTAAATGTTTAAAGGATGTTCAAGAAAGTGCATCAGACAAAGATCCTTCGATCGCGGAAGTGAACTGTGAAATGAAGAAGCGATTGAAGATGTACAGGCGTGGCATATCAGAGATCGAGCCGAAGAGAGTCGTCAGTTTGTTTACAAAGAGAAGTCATTCAGTAAGTGAAATGACTGTGAATGAAATGGTTCGCACTTCATCTTCGGAGAGTGTGGACGAGGCTGACGTGGTACTCAACCGACTTAAGAGGCGAATACTCAGGAATAAGATGAGAGAGAAAAGGCGGAGTTTCGGCGCTAAGTTTCAGTTCAGTAAGTATCCACTTACGTTTTAAGTCGTCAGCGTTCTCGCTAATTCAGTTGTAAATTCGCAAGCCCAATTATTTGGCCCGTATTCTCAGATATAAATGGAACTGTTAGAAGACTTGCGAAAATGTCCAACCATATGAGCAAAATGTAACTAAGAGTTTACATTTTCAGTTATGAAATTAATGTTCTCGTTATGAACATGCCACTCAACTTTTTACATTTTTTAGCAGTGATGCATATTTGTTACTTGAATATTTCTGTAATGTTGTTTTTGCAGACAGATAAATCTATCTAGCACCCACTCCCGCTCCTGTAGAGCTAACAAGCATTTTTAAATATCTGATGCCGTCGAGCCGAAGCTAAAATAGGACGATGCAAAAAACCGGGATATCAGTATAAATTAACCTGCTTATCTTACGAAACGTTCTCCAGAAAATAAAATACTTGGACCTCAACGAATCTAAAGCAAAATCTATATTCCATTCGTAGCAATTTTTGCATTAATATTCCTTAAGGTGTATGCTCATTTATCACAAATAGGTCGATGGATTACTTTGCATTTCGGACCCTATTCCTAAGTAATAAAGGTCAAATGAAATTCCATAACTAAGGGTAGAGTTATGTTAATGCAACATTACCTACACTCCATTATCTCGTGATTTATTGCGGGCTAGACATAGATTATTGAGCAAAGCTATTTTATTTAATGTTTTTTTTTTGTAGTTTTACTTCAATCCTAAACATAGCAGACGTAAGGTAAGTAAGTAGACGGTAAGGTCGTATGCTCTGATCTAGAAAAGATAATATTATTATCTTAGGTTTGAACTCCGAGATTAGTCTGAGATCCCCTCAGACCCCACATAACACACTTTTAGCACATGCCCATATTTTGGAAATATTTTTTCTACGTAAATAGAAATCTTCTGAAATTAACTTTAAAGAAGTATCAATTATATTTTTTTAAGTGTGAAACCACACTTAATTTTTTCATTGAGAAATGAAAAGTCGTCAAAATTTTCGATTCCGACGGGATTCGAACCCGCAACGATCAGACGATCCTCTTAAAGCCGGAGTGCCTTACCATTCGGCCACAGAATCCATATCATATAATTTAAAGAAGTATCTATCAATTTACCAAAGGACTATTGGTACTTCGTACGAAGACCCTGGCTCTGTAAGCACATAATATACCAATTTAATGGAACTCCATGACTAACTGCACCCATAATTGAATTTATTGTTTTCCTTGTTCCATTATCTTCAGCCATTTATGATCACGGGGTAAAAACTTGACATTTATAATACAAACAAAGTAATTATTACAGTCGTGATTGCCATTTATCATCATCATCCACAGCTCGATTTAACCTTATTTATTTATTGGGTTTGAGGAATTGATTATTTCGATCGAAATATCTTTCTTCTATCATTTTTCTATGTTACGAACTATGGTTGATTCATTTTATTACATTAAAAATTCATATCCATTTACAAAATATTTTAGAAGAATTAGCTGTTTACGTTGAGCTGTGGCGTTCGTTTATCATACTGCGCTCGGTTTGATTTTTTATAATATGTATGTATTTTCAAACAAAAAGTATATAAGTACTTTAATTTTTTCATTTTTTCTTTGGGGCTAGATGGTGCTGTGTGAAATGTCCAGCATTATCTTTGAACTGCGTCTGATAGACGAAATTAAATGATGGAAGTGCGTGGGTCATTGTCGGATGCCCATCATTTAAACTACCCTTAGTTGCTCCGCCTTCCAATCCTAAGGTCGTGGGTTCGAATCCGGTGGTGCACCAATGATTTTCTACCGTAATACTTTTTTCTTGTTGAGATACTGTGTTGTATGTTTTTTTAATAAGAAACAAACCCACATAAATTACACCTGTGGAATTCTAAAATGCAAAAAGGGTAATAAAGGTACTTGAAAGCATAATTTTGGGTGATGTAATTACGCCAGTAATTAGTCACAGGCTCGTGTCATTCGTAATGAGCCTTTTGTGTCATTAGCTCTATTCAAAGCTTTATAGTCCTCAAACTGAATATCTACTGAAAAAAAAATTACCTGGGTTTTAAAGCTATGTTTTCTACAAAAAAATATTCATAATAGTTGTTAATTTTACTTGAAGATTTCAGAAACATTATAGACAAATAGCCTTTGATTCAAAAATTAATAAGTAATCATCTCGTAAAAGTTTGTTTATTTTTGCAACGCGCTCCATTATTTGCTATTATTTAATAAATAAATAAAAATAAAATAGTTACCTTAATAAAATAACCAGGATAATGATAATGCTGGACATTTTCACACAGCATTATCTAGCCCCAAACTAAGCAAAGCTTGTACTATGGGAACCAGATAACTGATATACTACTTATATATTTTTTGTTTGTAAATACATACATATTATACATAGAAACACCCAGACACGAGACAAATATCTGTAGGTCATACAAACATTTGTCCCGCGGCGGGGATCGAACCCGCAACCTTCTGCGTCGCAGGCGGACCATCGCTCACTGCGCCACAGAGGTCGTCGAAAGAAAAAAAAGGAAAACTAAAGCATAGTATGTTTTAGTTAACGATTTATGATCCCTGATAATAGCATAATAGGTACTCATAAATTAGTATGTTAGAACATTAATTCTCCTCTTAAAGCGCCATCTGTGTTGAAAGCTTTAAGGCTTATAAACACCCGTTAAACCACTTCTGTACCTCGGGTTTTCAAACACTGGCGCCCTCTGGTGATTACCTTAAGCATTAACAAGTTGAACTCCATCTAGTTGAAGAGTATAGAAGGCAATACGAAATTGTGCGAACCAAATCTCTTTGAATTTCTCTTAGGATTTAGTTGTAACTTTGTACCACCAACAACGGTGTTAGGTTTTTAACTTCACACTAGTGTGCAAAGAAAGTGTACGCGATCATGGTATTTTCACTTCTTAGCATTAGGCTACAGATCAATCCTGATGTCTTTTGAATTTCCCCTAAGTAATAGGTTTTACAGGCACCTATCAAAGTTAATTGTTTGAATAAAAAAAAAATAAAAAAAGACCTCACCTCTCTTTTATAGGTACCTATTGATGACAGAAGTTATTTGTGTTGTGTCTATGACGCGCATAGTGACTTGACTTTTTGGAACGAAGTTCCATTTCGGACGGTATCGGATGGGGACTAGACGAAAAAAAGTGTTAGATTTTTGCGTCACGACAAATGTATATGTCAAATTGTTACAGTGCGAAGTGCGCAGTCGCAAAACAGTCCACATTGCTAGTACGGAAGAGCGTTTCTAGGATTAGTACCTACTTCGATCATATTGATCGAAGGATTAGTATGACGATAATTTATTTGAAAAATGCCAAATGTCAAAGTTGAAACTTCTTTCCAACTGAGTGTTCCACGACACTCATACCTACTTTTTTATTTACTATCATCCATCATTGTATTATTTATTTTACCTGCTATAAGTATACGAGTAGGTATGTATAAAACATTAGCTGTCAAATGACATCA
This sequence comes from Epirrhoe tristata, assembly GCA_951394285.1. NCBI lineage: Eukaryota > Metazoa > Arthropoda > Insecta > Lepidoptera > Geometridae > Epirrhoe > Epirrhoe tristata. The sequence goes on from OX596145.1 coordinate 7,953,850, forward strand.
CAATGATAATAGACATAAATGAAATTTTTACCTAAAAAAATACTAAAAGAAAAGTAAAAAATTACCAATGAAAGCGGTACAAACGAACTCACTCCATTTATTCCCACCAATTTAACTCCCTTTGCTGTATCGCACCAAGCCAGCTAAATCAAATTGCTGGAATTGTCAGAAATAATACGTTCAGTGCTTGAAAAAATTCGCATCCAACGATGACTTTTTCTTTGATACTATAAATCTAAGTAATTACTTCCCTTCTTTCGTCTCAGAAAAGCGAAAACGGAGAAAAAGTGACTTTCTCGTGAATCTACGGAACTTTGGCGGGGTGCCAACGCTTGAATTTGGTTTACTGAGAGAATTGTGTTAACAAACGGCCGTCAGCAAACGGTCAATTCGAAGATATTTTTTAGCAAAATGGATGAAACTTGCCTTAAAGCCATAATGAACCATAATAAAGAGGACATGAAGCTGACACTTTCAGTCATTTTTTGTCTTAAGGGTCGAAGGGTCGTGACGAAAGATGCGTCGAGCGTATTCAGAGTTCTTCGTTAGTCTAGTGTAAAAGGTTGAATGTTTTCTCATATAATTGTCTGTTCTGGCGTTACGCGACCGATAATACGCGACGCATCTTCCGTCAGATGTGAACCGACCCTAATGAAATGAAAAATCCAAAGCGCTTAACTATCTTAAACTAACATAACTTAAATACACTCTTAAATTTTTATATAAGGTATATAATATACTGTCGTTGAAAATGTCAATATGCTGGAACTCGCCAAGAAAATAATTTAATAAGTTTAGCGCACGTATCGTTGGCGCGTTACTTGCGTGAAATGTGTAGTGTGTAGAATGACAGGAAAACAACTTAAGCCGACTAAAGATCTATTCTGACTCAAAAGTACTACAACTTCAACTATCTCGAGAAAATACTTTTATATTAATTTCAATTAGCCCGACTTTAGAGCTGTACCTGCTGAGACTGTACCTACTTTTATCTCATTTAAATGTTTCACGAAAACATGAACAACAATAACAAAACCCAGTTCAAACGAAGCGTCAAAAAAAAGTGAACAATCTCGAAAAATAATTTCCCCGAGAGGTTCCATCCGAAAAGTTATCCGCATCCCACTACAAACACGTTACGTGGGTACGTAGGTATACATAGTTAATTACTTAGAGGTCAAGGCCACTCGCTTATAACCTCAAAGCAAAGTGCAACGACCGGACAAAAAGCTAGATTCAAGTAGCCATAAAAATAAGGATTTGAGAACGATGTCTTGGGTATTAGTGATAATTTTCTTAGTGTTTGAACAGCTTAAAAACAGAAACACATGATTTGGTGCATGCGCACTGACGTCGGCGAGAGTCAATATCCTCCCACCCCAGCGACGCCATGGCTGGCCTCGCATGCTCGCTGGCAAAGCGGATATCTAAGTTTTAGTTGATTTCGGAAATGGTTATGCGTTTCTGGATTTTGTTTTTTTTGTTTGTTTAATTTTTTGTGCAAGTGATGATTTGTAAATGGTTTTTGTGATTTTGTTAAGGAAATATTGTAGAAACAATCGCAATAACAAAAAATAAATCTCACCCAGTAATAATATATTTGAAGTTTAGATTTAATAATAATAATAATTAATTATAATCTTATAATTATTAATTACAATCTTATAATTATTAATAATAATTTAATTATTAATTATAATAATATAATTAATAATAATTTAATTATAGGAATAAAAAAAAATATAATGTAAGACAGAAAAATATAAAATATCTATGTAGATAGGTATTTTAATATGAATAAATGCTAGGAGTAATAGTTTTCTGTGAATAAATGATAATACATTAAAATCATCAAAAGCGTTATGAACCTAATCGAATTTGGAATCAACTTTTTATAAAAAAAAACAAACTTAATTTTTTCCTCTTCACGAGTTGTCCACTTTCGAATGGAGGCTTCATTTAGTTGTGAGTCCGTCCGCTAGAGTGGCTGTGATCCGGCACCAGCTGGTTTGCTTACTTGTCAGTACCTCGCTCGGCTCGACCGGCCGGCACACGTGCGGTTTAACCTCGACAAAAAAACAACTTTAGCCCACTGTGCTAACTGAACTATGACCCGCAATCTCAAAGTGAAGTTCTTTGTGCTGTGAATGTGTGCGTGGTATTTTTGTTTCGTATTTTAAAAGGTATTTTGACTGTGGGGTGTTGAATGAACCGAAGCAATTGAGTAAGTAACTTGAAGATTTAAACTAAGTAGACCGAGTAGCTTATAGTAGAAATTCTGTAGCTATTTGCATAGAAATATTATAATTCCACTGTGAAATTTTCTAAGAACAAACATTATTCAATCCTTCCTAGAAGCATGGTGCACCAAAAAACCCACACATCGTCGTTTGACAAGGTAGGTCCTTTAAAGGATCTTGTCAGATTTGGACCTTTTTTGTTACCACTTATGGCACCAACAAAAACGTATGGCTCGGATGTTTTGCTGAAGCATAACATTCCTTCCAAGCTCATGTTGTGTATCGTTAGTCATCATTCAGCTATCTGCAAATAACTACCAAACTTAAACAATGGGCTTATTTACGCTTGAAGGTCGCTTTTTCCATGTCAAATATCCATGACTCTTTATTTTTTTTCCAAATGGCAGATGAAATAAATCTACTAAGAAAGTACTCACAATAAAGTAATCACACCGTAATCATCATCATTTCGGCTGACCCTCACAGTCAAACAAAATACTGGATGGATTTCAAGTATTGCTCGTGAATAAATAGAAGTAAAAAAAGCCGTGTTGGCCGAATGGGGTTGTACCTCAACTTTCAATCCGAAGGTTGTGGGTTCGAATCCCGGCCGTGCATCAATGGATTTTGCGTTTCGTAAAAAATTCGTAAAATTTATATGCGCTTTAACACGTGCTCTAAACGGTGAAGGAAAACATCGTGAGGAAACCAGTTAGTGTTCTTATAGGCGGCGATGGGCTTGCAACCGTGACAGGTTGGAAGTATGGAATACTAATTTCTGCAAGATGTGGACATGTATCAAATATGTGTTTGGACATGCCTCTGACTACCCCCCTTAGACATCTTCAAAGGATCAGGAATAAGTAAGATCTGAGATAATGTCTACCGCACCTTGGGGATACAGTCGTGAACCTGTTTACGTTTACGTTTAAATAGAAGTCAAATCATCTCTAGACTTGAAACTATTCCGTTGATACCTTGGGTCCTATGAATATTTATGCATTGCTTATGACTTTGCGCAAAATATCCTAGTTTCAAAAACGTTCACACACTTATATCACAGGTGCCCATTATAGTACTTATTCGTATTAAGTACCTTTTAGTGATTACTTTGCCTGAATACGGCTATCTTCTCAAAGTTATGACTATAATTTGTCACCTGACGCTATGTACCTACGCCTATATAAATAATGTAGAATAGAGTAAACTCCTAAGATTTTATGATCATAGCCATCCATTGAAGATTACGACTGAGTTGAGAACTAATGTTATACTGAATGGCACTTAGCTTCTTGTGGAAGTATAATGGCGTTTACAAGGTTTGAAACTTTGAATGGTGTAGCAAGCGTTTGTAGACGAATCGTCCACCAGTTCCTGTTAAAGGCTGTTCAGGACAAAATATCATTCCAGTAATTGGCTTGGGTCTACAATCGTGGAAGCAGGAATTGAGGGTTAAAAATTAATAAAACCGGTAAGATTTTGCTTTCTGATTATTAATCTACCATTTCTATCACATGAAAAAAAATTAAAATATTTTTTTAACTTTCAGTTGGTTAGGTTATGTTAGAATAGTGACCACTAATCGAGTCGAGCCGAAGCACCAGAAATCCCCTGCTCTCATACACCTCTCTGCCCAAAGGCAATGGTATTTACAATTTTGAGGCGTTGAGCTCCTGCTTCCATGATTCTAGACCTACCCGTCACTAAACTCACCTCCTACGAAAATGACGACCTCTGAGGCGCAGTGGGCGAAGGTCCGCCGGCGATGCAGAAGGTTGCGGGTTTGATCCCGCCGCGGGACAAATGTTTGTATGACCTACAGATATTTGTCTCGGGCCTGGGTGTTTCTATGTATAATATGTATTGTATTTACAAACAAAAAGTATTTAAGTTCATCTTCATTATCAGTTATCTGGTTCCCATAATACAAGCTTTGCTTAGTTTGAGGCTAGATGATGCTGTGTGAAAATGTCCAGCATTATTTATAATTACCGTTTATATAGATAATCTTACAGTTCTATTGGACTGTAAGATAAAGAAAAAGCTAGTTAATAATTCCTGTGAATTCGTAAAGAAAAGGGAAATGGCAAACCAAACCTAAGGCTAATAGAACTATCTAACGGCCATCTGTCTCGTTCCACGTTTGCTCTATTTTTCCACCCAGCGGTACCCAGAACAGCTATCAATTCACCAGTTTCCTTTACACCTATAAATTCTCACACAGACAGACCGACTGATCATTTCCCGACCCAATAGATTTCCGGTAAACTAAAAATATGGTCAGAGTTTGCCGTAAAGAAAATAAATACGCATTATGCCAAAAGGGTATGAATATATTTGGGTAATTTTACGCATTTTACCTACGAATGCGAGGGAATAATTCAAATTATTAGGAGTACAGCGTCTTTTGTAGGTAGAATGAGAGTACTCGTAAAATCCAATATTTATGTATTTGCGTCGCTTGGATTCCATTAGAGAAGTCATCAAAACATTGAATAGAATTACTACATCGCTTGTTTGTTTCTGGAAAGTTTCCCTGAAAACAAATATCCGGTCGAAAGACCAAATATTTCTAGTCTATTTCTGCTTATTGTTAGAAAACTATCTTAAATTAAGCATATATGGGCGGATCAACTTTTTTCTGTCATGAATCAACTTTTTGTGTAAAAAAATAAATGTTGAAATATTGCTATAATTTCACCTAATATTGTTAAATAAATTTCTGTAGTTTATAAATCTACTACGAGTACCAAAAAATTTTGTAGTTTTCATGGATTTTTATACCTTTATTCCAAAAGTGGCTCCCAAAAATGTCACCTAACTCACAATGACGTATTATGGTAAAAAGTTCATAAAAAACTATATTTTAATAAGTAAATCTGTTTCAATGTGAACTATTATTCAATTAAATCAGTCTGGCATAATCAAAATTTAAATAAAGTGTCTCAATTTTTTGAAAATATACCTCATTGTGTCTCTGGGGTCACTAAATGAAAGAAATTTTATTTACTTTTCTTGTAATTCTGTTTCTAGAAACGCCAGAAAGATGCACTTTTTACATGACTATTGTAGGTTATTCTTCAAACATTTGTCATACAACATTTTGTATAATAACCTTTACTTTTTTAATAATCCTGCTATCAGTGTCCAAATTTTTGGGGACAACTACGTGAGCCCGGAGACATAATGGTGACTCCAGAGACATATATGGTAATATTCCATAGGCAAATTACATTATAAAAAACTATACAAGGTACAAAAATATCTCCTAAATGTGACAACCAGTTTACTTTTTAAAGTTATCATAGAAAATAAACCCTAACCTAACAATTATTACATATTTCTCTAAAATTAATGATAACATTCTATGAAAATGAGGGTTTTCGGTTATTTAAACAGTCATCTGCGTAGCAAACCAGTCCTATATCTCTAATAACATAAATCTCGCTTAATAGAAGACCTAAAAAGCTTTTTGTAGATGAAATCTATTTTCTAGGCTCAAGCGCATTGGACCACGGCTCGCCTTGAGCGTAGTTTTTTCACTAACTTACCGACTGAAGATATCTCTCAACATATGGCCAAAAAAAAAAAAATTTTACTACCTGTAGATTCATCAAAATAATCATCAAAATTTTATTCCGTGGGATGAGAAAGGCTGGGCCAGCTGTGGTCAGTCTGGCCAGCTATGCCGGGGGGTACAGGCCTTTCTTCACTTTTGTCATTCGTCTTTGTCCTGTGGTATGGTAATCTTGCCCTTGTATTATATTCTACAGACTTTACGATGCCGTCGATCCTTTTTTTCTGTGATGACGACCATCACTCTTTTTACCACCTCTGGGACACCACTCATTTACAACTTTGATCCTGTCATCACCGCACCTGACCACTTGTCCTGCCCAACCATTTGAGCCCCACTAACCACTTGTGTGTGTGTTTCGGCATCGAGGACTGGGTAGATCTAATAATAAATCTCTAGTGTAATACCGAGCATTGCTTATTCTATGCGAAGGAGACGGCACAAGATCAGAGTCGCACAGGGGTGCGACTCTGATCTTGCGCAGTCTCCTTCGTGAGCGCCCATGTCTCGGCACCATAATTTCATAGTTAGTGGACTGAATTACTACTTTACTACAGCCGCCTGGCTAGTCCTGCCCAACCAATATTATTTGAGCCCCAATAACCGCTTGTGCATCTTACAATTTTAGCTTGTTCATTCGGGAATTTCGGTATTGGGGACAATCTTATAAGTGATACCGAGCATTGCTCGCTTTATAGCTCTCAGTGCGACTCTCAAGAGAGCACAGTCTCCTTCGTGAGCATCAATGCACCATGATGGTAGTTAGCACCATGATGGCAGTTGGTAGAACACATTGGCAGAGCTTGTTTCCAATGCAATGTTTGGAACCATCTTCATCATCTTCAAGGTAAAAAGTAAACTACTTAAAGATGAGTGATCAGGATCACGCATCTCTAAAAGTAGGCCTGAAGCTTTCGAAGCATCTTTTTTTTTGTTCCACCAGAAAAGGATGAGGTTGAGGTCGTCTACAAATCGTCTACAAACCTAAGGTGCTACAGGAATACACCTACCTACAGGCAGACTTTTATTCCCGAGCTGTCTAATTCAAGAGTTTTTACGACGTCTTCTAGGACACCCGTAAAAAGCTTGGGTGATAAGGTTTTCCTCTTTACCGCACATTTATGGTGGTATACATCATCCGCAGTAAATCCATATAGTTAAAATGGATCTTACAGCGATGGAGAGAGATTTCTTGCTTTCAAAGGTTTTTTTTCGTAATCTACGAAGGCCATGCATATTCGAGCCAGTTGACCTCTTGACTCTTCTCCGTCGCCGACAATGAGTGTGGGTAAAAATAGATCAAAGAAAAGATAAATGGAATGTGTAAAAGCAGAATCGAATGAAGTGTGGTGTATTGTATCGACCTCACAACTGACTTGTATTCTTAATTCATACTTAAAGCTATTTTAAACTTAAATCTGAGTGTTTTCTATTAGAAACTAAAAATGTGCAATGAATCTTTATGTATTTAATCCGTTTATCACTCACCAAATTGTTTATTGTATAAATTATGATAACTTTTATGCAGAATGTCTCTTGGTTCACTAAAAATTGTCTCTTGGGTCACAGTTTTTGTGAGCCAGTGGAACGGTGACTCAGGATACAAACTAAGGTTTTTAACTCTTTTTCTTTAACGAATTTAATGAAAGTAAAAAAATACGTGGATGCAAAGCATTTCAGAATCAAATGTCAAAACATAATAACAAAATTACTTTGAGAAGCAGTTTACTTGTAAGAAATTTCGTCGTGAGTCAGCGGATAAAAAACAATGACACCCAGTCCCGCTGCGAACTACAGACGTAATGGCAGAGTCCACATAATGGCCAAGGGTCAGCAATCTTTATTTTACGACATGCAGATGAGTTTTCTATTAGCCTAGCCAATAACTGTCTATATTACTTACACTTTGTAATACTTTTTTGTCGTTACCCAGTTGACAACGCGAATTGGGTAAAAGTCGGGGACAACATTTCAAACCGTGTTTTTTCATTGAAAAATGCAATATTTTGTTTCGCAAATCAGTATTTTAGAATGCTGGTACATCAAGGAACAATGTAGATAGAAAATATAAATACAAGTCAAGGAAAAATTTTACACAGCAGCGTTACATATGTGCGTGATTTGCGCTGGGGACAAGTGAAATTTGTATGAAAACCAATTTTCGTCCACTGGGTCACGATAATTTTAAATATAATTGACTAAATATTTTTAAAATATTGATGAACAAGCGTAATGGTAAAGGATCTGATTTTATTAATTAATGTTAAAACCGACAATTAATCTAACTCAGCACCTTTTACGATTATTTTTACGTCGGGGCAAGATTTTACACTAAAAAGTTGATCCACCCATATATTATTCAGCCTTAGCCTCTTTGCTCTGACCTTACATCAAAATTCTAAATATCCTCCGTTAAGACTATCTTAGTAGTTCAAAAGCCATCGGTTCGTGTCCTCTGAACTGCTAAATCCGTTTATATATTGCAGTCGTTTAGCAGTCTTGCCCACTCGACCGTGGCCTCCGAACAAAGGCCACACTGACACCGAAATCTGGTTATCCCTCTTTTGAGGATCGAACTTTTTGTTTGGTTCATTGATGCTGTCAAAGTTAAAGAGCATTCATTCAGTAGCATCGCGCGCTGGAATAGTCATATGATATGAGCCGGGCTATTTTGTGAGAAATGGAGTGTCAGCATTTTTGATAAAAAAAAAATTTTCAATTTATTTTTAAGCTTTTTTGTCCCACAATTATCGATTTATTATTTTCAAACATCTACTTATCTGACAATCGTAAAGGTACTTAGGATTACAAAAATATTCTGTCTACTCAAATAAAACGTATGTTTTCTCTATAAATGCAGCCAGAGTTTTTAAACTACAGCACAGTAAAATTTCAAGTACGTATCGCAGCTTTGAGCAATTGCTTAAGTTGAGTTGAGAGCTATCCAGCGTATTCTTGACTTAAAGTTCTAAACTTTATTTTGCTATTCTCATTTTCAAATGTTTCACCGTTTCTGATCACTTGATTATTTATTTAAACTAAAGATCTGTTGTAGATTATTCATAGGAAATTATATCAGTCGTGACTGAAAGCCTCTCCAAAACTTAGGTTTTGATAGTGACATGACACGGGCAGATTATTTGAGAATTGACGGTGAATCTTGGCAGTTTCTTAGACAAAATAGGTTTGGCCAGTACCTTATTTGGACTAAGTCAGCTCTAGAAGATTGAGTTGATGCACCAGTTTCATTATTTACAATACCATCGGCTTACACTGCAATGTTTAATATCGAACTTTCTGGATTTATTGGGATATTGTCTCTAGAACTTGTATTATTACGTGTTCCGTCTTAGGAATACCAAAGATTATTATTTACCAAATTTATTACCAAAGATTACGTAGGCCTGCAAAAATTTAGGTACAATGCCTACATTTTTACAGGCCTAACTACGTAACTGTTTAGATCGGGTAAGTCAAAGACTTAAAGATTGAATGGTCTATGGTTCCGCATTGGGTAGCTTATTAATAAAACAAAGCAGCCAGTTTTGCGGTTAATCTGAGGTGATTAACTCATTTAGATGAGGTGTCAAAATACACTTGCTTAAGCATAATATTAATTAGCATCGCATAGGCCTCATATTTTAGACTTGTCTATGCCTAAATTTGGCCACTTCAGACATCGGAACATCAATATTTCCTATTCAATTTTCAAGTGCATAATTTTAAGCAAATGTGTTAGATTGCTTGATATTTTATGAAGATTATCACCTAAAATAGCTCCATGATTCAGCTGGTCCAGCGGTTAATGGATGCACGTCATCTCTCAGGTCATTCATCGTCTGGGAAACTCCGTTTTGCTCATTTACGTGATTCACTTTCGACTAATAAAAGTACAATTAAACGCCATTGACACGATACCATTCTGGCATACCATTGTTGCCTCTTGCCGCAGAATATTAGCTCTTGCTTGGTTGAGTTTGAGAAAGCAAGAGGCAAGAATGGTATGCCAGAAATCCAGAATGGTATCATGTAAATGGCGTTTATCTTTCTTAACCAACTATTTGTATATGATTTTAATATAACACCTAACTGTAGATTTATCTTTTTTGTCATCGTTCTATTTTAGCAACAAAAAAATATCTACCTTCACTCTGTAAGTGGGTTCGATTCCGATCCAGAACAAACATATTTTGTTTTATAAACACGCATTTTAGTTCCATGCTAGGTGTACAGTATTTAATGTACGTTTGAACCATTTGGGGTTGAGACCCTAGGTCCGTGGGGTTCTGGAGCCCTTCGGGTTTTCAAAATTCTTTCAGGGCGTCTGGTCGAAGCGACGCGTGATCCGAGAGCTGGCACATTTTTGGCTCAAAGGATCAGCATTGCCATCCAGCGTGGTAATGCCGCCAGTGTTTTGGGCACGCTTCCGACTGACAGTGACCTGGATCAGTTGAGCTATCTATAGATCGTTTCTAACGATCCTTAGATAGCTTGACTAATCCTGTTGTATTTTGTAAATATATGTAAAAAAAAAAAAAAAAAAAAATTAATTCATGTACGTGTTATAATGTATTTACGAAAGTATATTAGTTACCTAACAGTTATCCAGTTTTCTAATGCTATGCTGAATTTAGGAGACAATTGTGTGACATATCCTACAAAATTCATTTATTGTTTTTGAAAATCTCAACTGAAAAGCCTACAAAGCTGAACAGAAAAATAAAACTTTTATGAGCTACTTGGGGATTCCACCCAGGACTTAGATTCCGTATCAAAAATATAAAATGTAAGCTTCGGCCTCAACGCCTCCGCTCGGAAGCTGTACAGACTAGGCTACAAAACAGCAACAGACTTGAACCAAAGTACTTTTTTACAAATCGCACTGTACAAAGGCCTCACCGGGTGTTATGGTCTTAAGCTATTACCAGCCACTGATAGTAATTAAATCTTGATTCATGTCGGATGCTCTAAACGGTGAAGGAAAACATCGTGAGGAAACCAGTTAGTGTTCTTATAGGCGGCGATAGGCTTGCAACCTGTCACGTATGAAATACTAACTTCTGCAAGCATGTATCAAATATGTATTTGGACATGCCTCTTTAGACACCTTCAAAGGATCTGGAATAAGTAACTACCTATAGTATCACTAGCCAAAGTGTTTGAAATATTTGCGCTAACTCCCAAAGACAAAAAACGATCGGCCGATAAAATGTCTTCAGTATACAAATGTTCCTAGAGAACTTGTTTTGTATTTACGACTTTGCACCCACGATCTGAAATACCTATTTCTGCTTTGTCCGCAGTTACTATTCCATTGGTGATAAAATTGTAGACATTTCTGTTTCCTAGCATGACAAGATCTGAGTTACTTACGTCCTATTCAACTATACTTTTACTAATTGCTTGCATATTTTCTGTGTTTACATTTTGTTTGTTTGATGCATACTTCGCGTGGAGTTGTGAGAATATATATTTTTTTTTATGATGAATGGGTCGGCTCTTGACCTCAAACTTACACAGGCAAGAGTGAGGTCTACGATGATATTATTCATAATTCACTTTGTTTTACGTTTTTCGTACAGCCTGGCCCCATGTGCACGGCACGACACGTCGTGGCATTGAAAATTCACATCGGTTCAATCGGGCCTGAACGACCGATGTTCATAGAAAACAGTCACTTTACAGTCCTGCAAATGAACGTGGTCTAAAATAATTCCAGTGTTAAACTAAGAATTTGTACGGTTATTTTAACTTTATACGTAGAACAACTTTATACCAAACTAGCTGACCCGCGGCAAACGTTGTTTTTCCATTATATCGCTATTAAAAAATAAGGGTTGAGCGTAGAAGGATGAAAATTGAGGATTGTATGTATTTTTGTATGTTGTATCATAAAAAAATAGAAATTAAAAATTTAGTCTAAAAAATAAAAATAAAAATTTAGGGGTGGACCCCTAACATTTAGGGGGATGAAAAATAGATGTTGGCCGATTCTCATAGATACCGGATAAGCACAAAAAATTTCATCAAAATCAGTCAAGCCGTTTCGGAGGAGTATGGCAACGAAAACTGTGACACGAGAATTTTATATATTAGAAGATTAGGATAAGTTTTAGGTATAATTATTTTGTTAAAACCCAAAGCAAAGAGGTAATCATGTGAAAATTCGAGTATCATTAGACAAATTCACATCTTATTAAGGCTCTTACGCTAAGTCTACTTACGAATCTTGTTAGCTCATTATATATTCCTTACATGAAGTTTCTCAATAAAGGATCTGGAAGCTTAGAGCCAAGTTTTGATTCTAATAGGTCTTTCATAACCAGTATAGGTAAGTTCGTATGAGTCAGTGGCCAACTCTGGTGACGTAGTTTTCAGGCCGCCTTAAGGCCTCCGTCATGGCTTCATGACTTAGACCGACAATTTAACGTGCCCTCCGAAGCACGGAAGCGCTCAGATGAAAATGCCACTGGCGGTCACCCATCCACTTACAGACCGTTTCGCACGTTGCCGTCGAAAGCACGACCACGAGCGCTGTTATAACCAGTATGTACGACACAATACCATGTTGTTATAGAGTTACATTTCACCTTACCTAGGTAAGCCTTGGGGAAAACGGCTGTAGTTTTATTTCAAAGAGAGCCGTGATGGTCGAATGGGGTTGTGCCAGTTTCAATCTGAAGGTCGTGGGTTCGAATCCCGGCCGTGCATCAATGGATTTTTCGTTTCTTAAAATTTATATGCGCTATAACACGAGCTCTTAACGGCGAAGGAAAACATCGTGAGGAAACCCGCAGCTTAGTCAGCTCCACACGTATTGACGTCGTCTTTCCTGTGGGCCAGGCTGATTAAGCTGAGAGGATGGTTTAGGTGCTGGCCTATTCCATCTCAAATAATGTCCCAGGCACTACAGCGTCCCGTTAAGTGTAGAAATGGATTGCCTGCTAATATGATTTATACAGCGTTAGGAAGCGATCCAAAGGCCTAAGTTTTTTTATTTCAAAGCGTTAACGAACTTGTTACAAATCTCTGGATTTATGTGTTTTTAGAAGTCTATGCACCTTTTACCAAGAAATGGGTGTAACCGGGCTGATTAGATAATACAGATGCGACTTTTACGTTGAGTCGTGCTGTTAGTAAAATAATGCTGAACTTTTCACACAGCATTGTCTAGCCTCAAAGTAAGCAGAGCTTGTATTATGGGTACTAGATGACTGATATACTTTTATTGTAAATACATATATATTATACATAGAAAACACCCAGACCCGAGACAAATATCTGTAGATCATACAAACACTTCGCGTCGCAACCTTCTGCGTCGCAAGCGGACTTTTACCCACAGAGGTCGTCAAAAGTATAACAATGTGCGTAGTATCAATCGCTTCAAAGTTGCCAAGGGCTACTTGGAAGCTGAAGAAAAAGTGAGGATTAAGTACAGGAAAAAGGAAATCGGATTTAAGAACTATCATTGAATTTTCTCAAAGAAAATTTAAATTATATACAATAAATATGCAGAGTTAATTTTATTGTCAGTTGCAAAATTTATAGTCATCTTCAGTAAGTCAGTTCATTAGTCCATTTTTCAGAAATAAGCACTCCATACGTTGCACACGACAGGGGGTTATTCTCGTCGTTTGATGAATATTCGGATGTTTCTTACTACGAGTTACATTGTATTCAGTCGTTAAGATCAACGTTAAAACACTGTCCTAACCTAGGACCAAATATTCCAAACCTAAAAATTGGTCCTTGAAGTCAGAAATCGTAGTAAAAAACATCCGAATATTCATCAAACGAACGAAAATAAGAACCGGAATACGGCCCCAAGTGTTTACAGGATGCAGTAGCGGTAATATTATACCGCCTACTTTTTAAAATACTAACTGGTATCCTCAAAATGTTTGCAGTCGACTGCTCATATAAATTTTTCAAAAGGAAAAAATCCATTGATGCACAACTGGAATTCGAGCTAACAATCGGATTTTTAGTCAAAGATTCATCCTACTATGCCAACAGTAACCTAGTCGTAGTACGAGATAATAATTTCGTAACTTTAAATAAGATTACAAATTACTTTCTTTCAAAAGTGCATCAGAATGCAAAACTGTTTTAAGTTTTTTTTTTTCTCCCGGACGTCGTTATCCATTCAGAACCTGTAGCACAGGGGGGTTACTATGAACTCCTATTGCCTGGCAGTTTTCGAACTAAATGTCAATTTCGAATAACCCGGTTCACTAAAGAAACTTCGCAACTTATCATGTTCTCTCGCTTGCACACTAGTACAGTCACAATGTGTAAGCGAGAGAGCATGATAAACGCCGCAATTTCAGATTTGTTTCTTTATGTCAGAATTGACAAGCAGTTCAAAAACTGCCTGGATAAGAGTTCATGCTAAGCCACATATATGTTCGCTGGTCTGTGGTCTGAAAAAACTAAGTTCAAAGTTGAAACGATAAAAACTAGCCGCCTGGGACTTGCTGCTACACTAACCTAATTGTTGTAAAAACCGCATGAGTTTTTAAATGCATTTTCAGTTGGGACTCGTTGGTTTAAACTTTTCATGTTATACACTGCATTATTTTAAGCAACATTCTGATTTTATTCAGATTACTACATACACACTGAAAAGCTTTATTTCCTCTGCTTTTTTCTTTCAAGCTTTTTATTTTGAATGCCACAGATAAACTAATACAGTAGGTAATACTGAAGTTTCATCCCACTCATATGAGTGGGATATCCCATCCCACTCATCCCACTCGTATAATAAAGCTGAAAGTTTGTGAGTTTGTTTAGTTTTGGATATTTGGATGTTTGTATGTTTGTGTAAGGATTTGGTAAGGTGAAAGGTATAACTCCAGAATAGCATATAGGCTACTTTTTATCCAGAAAAACATTTCAGTAAATAAAAAAAATATGTAAAAGGACAACGGGAATATTGCATAAAAACTTTAGCAGTACTCTGTTTGACACAAAGAGCACTGCTCTCTCTAAGGTTGCCATGACAACCAATAACTTTTGACTTTTCAAAATGGCGATGTCATTTCGTTCTACTATGCTTTGAACAATTTTTATTACTTAAATTATAAGACTATTTGTGGTGTTGTGGATTGGAACAAGGTAATTCTATCTCTAAAGTTTGTATGACGAAACAATGCGCAGACGACCTCGCGCCCAGGTCCACTAGTGCACTATAAAACATAATCTTGCATTGCGCATTGGATTCTAGACCTTAAGGGAATAGTAGTTGTTTGAAATAGACAACAGTGCAGTGGTACAACATAATAAAACATGCTTACTGTACAATAAATCTACTTTCTGCGCCACCTGCCTTCATTGTCGCGGCAATAATAACTTATAATGTTTTCATAACTACATGTAATATTTTCTTGTTATTTTTCAAGTGAAAACTTTTGTATTCATTTTGGCATGGATAAATGAACAAGGAATTTATTATTATTACGTACCTACTCAGAAGACACAAGCTGAGAACAAAATATAATACCGTTTCACTTAAAACTTTCATGAGTTGTTACCTACTAAATTATCATTAGGGAGTTACAAAATAAGACTAGAATCTTTAAGAGCAAAATATAAGCGGTCACCCATCCACTCGCTTCCAACAATCAAATGAATTACTAAACTACACGCTATTTACATTTCATAATGGCTTGTTTATTTGCGATCATTAAACTATAAAGTAATTTTGACTTCATCGTCTTAGGTAAAAGCTTAAAATCTTACAAAACGAAATAGTGTAGGTATTTGTTTTTCAATGGCAAAGATAGCTTCTGACCCATAACACAAGAAGTCCTATTGTAAAATGGCCCTTCAAGCTAGTCCAGACCACGATCTACATATTCCAAGTATCATCCTAGTCGGCCTTGAATTTGTACTTATACAAATTCAATACAAAATTGCTCTTGATTCAAGGACATTGCGTAGGTATATCGAGAAATCATCCCTATAATAATTTAATTCGTTTTTCATGACTACACTCTGTCCAGTTGCTAATCCCCCTAGTCTTTAATCTATCTAGCTGAGAATATGTCCAGGCTCCTGAGCAATATCGACTACCTCTAAAAGCGAGGTACACGAAGCGAGTGCTTGCTTAGTAAGCACATGCGGGATATTTAGACAGCAACAAGTAAATATTTGAATATTTTAGTCGAAACTCGTGGAATAGTTGCAATAGTTTAGTAGCTTCGCTAACGTACTGCTAACAAAATGTTTTCTTTTTGACGTGACTACGTCTTATAATTCGATAGAGCCGGCTGCACGCACGAAAAAACATGACGTCATGCGGCGTTACCTCGCTCTGAGGCGTTCCATGTAAGGCTTGAAGAGAGCGCGGAACGAGCGACAAAGAAGCACAATCGGCCTTTGCGTTCGGCAGCGTTCGACATCCGTCTCTCTCCTACTTGAGTGAGCGATGCGTAGACGTTGTCACGTTAAACTATCGTCAGTAAACCGACTTTACAGACAACCAATTTTTTTGATGAAAAATTCAATAACCTTATTTTCAGTTCAATATTTCCGTAACAGTTATTTCATATAAACAATAAAACGAATATTGAAAGGTATTGTTTACTTAATTCTTGAGTAAACAAGTCTCGTGATATTATCTTTTTGCGTAGTTTTAAGTATTGTTTTTTTTTAATCCTAGAAATGTTAGTATTTGTCGTACCAGGGTGTGTTGGTACGAAACGGGTGCCAAGCCCCAGATGGTACATATAATCAATAATGGCAAATCGAGCTTCGGCAAGTTTGAAAACCCATTTATTTGAAAACATTGCAACGGAGCTTTTCAAAATGTCTAGTGAACTTACGCTTATTACTGGTTAAAATATGATTTCAAACATATTTAAACTTTATTTTATGTTTGTCAGCAACCTATTTTATTTACCTGCCGCTTCAGAGCACTGCAGGTTGCATAACATTAAAATAGAATGGTAAGTAAAACACCATTGAGAGATAAGTACCTACATATTTGATTTTAACACAAGTCTATCATTTCATATTATTTTATTTATTGATTGCGAAAATGGGTAAAAATCTGGGGGTTATTCCCGTTCTTATTTTTGTTCGTTTGATGAATATTCGGATACTTCTTACTACGAGCTTCATTGTATTTAGTCTATAAGATCAACTTTAAAACACGGTCTTAACCTAGGACCAAATATTTCAATACGAAAAACTGGCCCTTGAAGTCAGAAATCGTATTAAGAAACATCCTAATATTCATCAAACGAACGAAAATAAGAACGGGAATACGGTCCCTGTCTTGCTCAGATAAAAATTCTTCGAGCACAAAATATTATCGGTATAGTAATTTTAATGCGAGTTATTCTGTTTTAGTAACGTTATTTTAGATAGAGAAAGTCCAAATTGTATCTATCGTGATCACATTCGCGTGATACAAAAAACAATTCAATTCACGCAAGATTATGAACAACTTGTAACAGTGAACATAACTGAAGCATTGCAATTCACGTATCCTGTTTGACGGATACTTTTTTTGTAAATCCATTTTTTTTTGCTGGCAATTTTTTGGCCACTTCAATCTGGCCTAAATCAGTTTAGCTATTATAGATAGTTTTTAACGATCGTTAGATAGCTTGACTGATTCTATTGAAAATTTATAACTCTAGTGATTTTTTTTTAGCCCGCACATTAGTCAGTTCCAAACGTAATAACGTTGTCTTTCCTATGGGCCAGGCTGATTGAGCTGAGAGGATGGTTTAGATGCAAGCAGGCCTATTCCATTTTCAAACAATGTCCCAGGCTTTACAGCGTCTGGAATCCTAACGTTATATAAATCATTTTATAGATTTAAAGGCCTGAGTTTTTGTTTTTTTAATTTAGCTTTAATTTAAGTAATTTTTATTATTTGCTAGCTGGTACCCGCGACTTCGTCAGCGAAATAACATACTTATTAGCAACGCCATCTATTGCCTTTAACTGGAACTACCAACTCCCCATACAAACTTTCAACCCTTATTTCACGCCCTCCATGAATAATATATAGATTTTTTCTGTCATAAGAACCTTCTCCTGACAATAACAAACACAACAAAAAAAAAAAAATGAAATCGGTCCAGCCGTTCACGCGTGATGCCGTGACCAAGGGAAATAGGGATTCATTTTTATATATAGAGATTTTGACGGCACCCTATGATACATTTTTTCGGGACAAACCCATGGTATTGAAGTAAAGGCCTGAGTAAACGGCAAATTCAGGCGATTCATTAGTCACACCGAATCTATTGTTTAAAACTAGCCTGAACTAAACGAAGATGTTGCCTAAACTAATTCCAACTAACTAATTAGTTACTTATTTGTTTGACTTGCTGACAGGCAAATGGACTGTTTATCTAGAGGGACTTATTTACATAAGACTTATTACCCTCCAAGGACCTCTTTGCATTGCTTTGATCTAGTGAAAGAGGGAAGCATTTATGGGATGAAATTTGCTTTCAACCAAGACAGTAATAATGTTGCTCTTAGTTAGTGTTATTGCGTTTTTAAGTGGAACTGGCAGTTATACACAAATTTTGGGGGGACTTAAGTGTGATTAATTCTGTTAAGTCTGTGCTTATTTTCAGCCACGTAGTGGGAAGTGAATTATTGTGTTCTCTTGCAAAGAACCATCACGATGGACGTATGATCTTTAGGTATGTCAAAAATATCAGATTTTTGTTTTGTAATAGTCTTCAATAAATAAACTCTAGCCTAGTGATTCAGACTTCAGCGGAACGCATTCCGGTCGGAATTGATCAGCTGTTCAACTGACAGCAACCAATCACAGTGCAGGAATTGATCCAAAACTGACGTTTCTTGCACTGTGATTGGTTGCGGTCGGTTGAACAGCTGAAATTGCAGATATAGGGAGTAACAAAACAGAGTCAAGACTGTATCCCCAACTGTAGGCACTTTTTCTCAAATTATTAAAGCTACAACATTTATTAAACCAACAAAAACTCTCCTGAATTTCCATTTGATCTAACACCATCTTACGCTGACAAGCCAAGTAAGCAACATCCATTACATCAAAGTTTACCCAATCAAGGATATTAAGCAAATATCGATAAGCGATTCCCCGTTCCTTCCCACCAGTCCCTCGCACCCGCTTCGAAGAGGTGGAAAATAAAATAAAACACAAATATTTCAAAGCTAAGAAGTAGACAGAAAATAATCTGAAGATCATCAATATGATCTACCAATAGATATTTTGATTATTCTATGGAGATTTTTATATGACACCCCATCTTTTTTCAAACCCACAATCATTTATACACAATTTTGGTACGACGACGTTCCTTTTCGGACGGTATCGAGGATGGATTTTACACACACATAGGTCGAAACGTCACAGTGCGAAGTGCGCAGTCGCAAAGCAGTCCATAGATTGTAACATTGTTAGTACGAAATTATTAATAAATTATTACATTATTTACTTCTTTTTTAGTACGAAAGAGCGTTTCTAGGATATTAATATTTGAGCCAAGATGTTATTGATTGGGCGGTATAGTCGCTCAGCGACAAAGCCCTTTTCTTTTTTGTTCATATAAATAAATAAATAAATAAATAATATTTGACAAATGCCAAATGTTGAAACTTCGTTCCAACCGAGTGTTCCACGACACTCACCTACTTTTTTAACATTACAAAATATCCATAAAGTAATTTAAAACGAATGTATACAGTATAGTTTAGTAGGTATAACAACGCAGAAAATGTCTAAGAAAGTACACTTCGTGTTTACTCGTGTCAAACATTGTTATCCGACTTTAAGTAAAAGCAAATATACTGGACCAGATTATACTGTATCCCCTTCGCATAAGGTATAATATCCTAGAAGCTTATCTTAGCATGGCACATAATTGCATTAAGATATCTGGTATGCAGGTGCCGATAAGAGCGCGTAATCGTTCATCGTTCATATTAGTGCCACATGGTTTAAAAGGGCTTCTAGAAAACGGTCATCGAGATTTGACATCGTTTTAATTTGTGACAGACGGCAACAAAGCTACATTCCTGTATGGGTGCACATTTTTGAGATGCACATTTTTAAACTTTAATGATAACAAAGCTGTTAGTTCGAATGAGATAGGCAAGACGTGTCCAACTCTGATGACGGAATTTTCAGACTGGCTAAAGGTTTCGGTCATGGCTTTACATCCGGGACCCACCTCCGAAGCATAAAAGCTGCTTATTTATTAATATTTTATATGGATCTTACAGAAACAGTACCTATATATGAAAATCTTAAATAAAGAATCTAAATAATAAAAGATGATAAAAAAACGGATACCGCTCTTTAGAAAATAAGTACCTTAACGAAATATACGTTTTGATTGCAATTAGGAAGTTTTTAGATGCGCATTTGAAATCGAACGTGCAGTTTTTACGCAATAAATTCGTGATCTTTTTTACGTAATTCTTGTATAAATAATACAATTATTTCATATTCCATATCCATATAAAAATATCACAAATTATGTAGCAAAATAGAAGAGCGGTGAAATTATTTTACAATATACATTATATTCTAATGCAATCTTCAATGCTTGCGTACAGGCACTCATTTTATTTTAAAGAGCTATGTTTTATAGTGTCTGTGATTAAGCCTCTTATGTCCATGTTCTGTCGTCTCTCCAATTTGATATCAATTAAATATTAATTTATTTGAGGACAATTGGATTTTAATTAATTACCTTAATTTAATGTAACATAGATACCACAATAAATTCATGATGGCTGGAAAATTCGCCTTAACAAAATCTCTCCACAACAATTCCGCGTCCCAGATATAAATCTTACTGAAAATTCCCAGCACTTTCAAAGAAAATTCTCTAAATTCAGAACTCAAACAAAATTTTAGAAGCATTCATTATAAAATGTAAAATTAGCGACATAATGGATGGGAAACCCTGGGAATCGCTTTCCATGATTTAGACGAACATATAATTGAGACCTTTGTATGCACAGACGACGATAAAAATCCATATAATGGCAGTTTAGTCGTACTATAACTGGATAATATCTTTAGTGGGTCTTTATGCGTGTAATGACGGCCATTAGTTCGTTTTAAGTACCCCTTACACAAAACGATGCGTGAAATATTTTCTGTCGTCAGTATCCGACTACCCCAGACATTGTTTGAGATCAAGTACAAGACCATTTGAAGATAACGGAGTCAGTCACGTGTCCAAATATTTGACACAATGCGCACATTTTACAGAAATAAGCATTTCATACGAGTATGATAGTTTGACTGTCACCACCGTGAGTGGTACCACCAATACCTTATTGAGCATCAAAAAGCAGTAGCGGACCTCATAAATGAGGTATCTATATTATAGTTTGTATCAATATTATTAATTCGTATCGCTTCTTGTTATGTTTCGTGTTCATGATCCTCTCTATGTAAAGTTTGTTTTTATTTTATAATTTATTTTTTCTCTTCTTTTTTTAATGTTCTAAAATAGTAAGCATTCGCAGTATAATAACTGCGAATGCTTATTATTTTCACTTTAAATGGTACGGGTATATATTTTACGAGCCATTTATGACAGATTCTGTGTTTATTGTTACTATTTTTGTTGTATGTATATTTTAGGAGCCACCTAAGCTTAGTCGAGCTAAAGTATATTTGTGTTTCACCTTTGTTTGCATTATTTCACATGTTATGTTGAATTGTCGTTTTTTTGTTCGTCTATTAATGTAGGTCAGAGATTTACCTTTTAATACTGTTCACCGTTGTTTTCTCTCTTGGACATAGGTATTGTATTATTGAATAGAGTGGTTCTGACGGAAGATCAGCGTTGTGTCTTACAAACACAACATAGTGCTGAGTCAGACTCCATTGTAACATAAACTTTGTATTTACTTGTGTACTTTTAATCCTGTACTGTACTTATATTTGTCTATGTTGCAAATAAATCATTTCATTTCATTTCATTTCATTTCATTTCAATACTTACAATATTTACCACAACCGTTCAGTTCGTAGTGCCTAGGTGAAAATTAAATGAAGAATGTACTTTAGTGATCCATCCAAAGGTTTCTCAACATATTTGAAACCCAGCAACGATCTCATTGGAACAGTAACCGCCAATTTAATACCGCTCTGTGGTTTTTGAGATAGGTATAGCAGGGATTTCACTTTATCCTGATTTTATTATACCAAAGGCAAGCATTGTCCCACACGCATTATAAAGGCTTTGTTCTCTTAAAATATCTGATCACGGATTACGTTTTACCATTCGAAACAAATTTAAGCTTACAAAAAATGCTTCAGTACCTCTTGATATTACGCGAATTCCTTTTCATTATTCAAAAGGTCTAAGCGATTACAACTTTAGAGTTTTTCAAGTTCAATGATGGCGTTGGATTTAAAACGAAAGGGCAAGGGTTAGAGCCTCGCATTTCCTTTTATTTTCTCTCTAATTTAATGGAAAATGTAAAATATCCAGCGAATGGTGATAATGAAACCCTTATTAATCAATACTGAAAGCGTGGGCTCGTGACATGAACTAGATTATGACTGAGAAAATGTTGGATGAATTATAATTTATAAGTGTAGGTAAGTATATAAAAAAAGTGATTTGAGAAAAAAATATTCCTTGCTTGCTAAACTGCAATCATATTTGAGAATAGTTTGGGAATATGAGCCACTGAAAATAACTTTTAATTAGAAATGAACACTATCTAAGTATATGAAGCTAGGCTTTAAATTGGCTCAAGATTAGATGTCACTGATAGCTACTTATTCAAATTGGTGTCACATCGAGTATTTAGGGGTAAAGCTGAAACGGGATTAACCTTATTACAATTTATGGGGTCTTATAACCATTATGGGATTATCTGCCGAATCGATAAACGATATAGAGGCTCGTAAGACGATTAGAGCTCTACTTGCGGTTGAACAAAATGTGCGCGAAATAAACGTCTGTATTTGTTTGTTTTCTCTGTAATAAATTACGCAGTGGGCGAAGGTCCACCTGCGACGTAGAAGATTGCGGGTTCGATCCCTGTCGCGGGACAAATGTTTGTATGACCTACAGATATTTTACTCGGGCCTGTGTGTTTATATCTATAATATGTAGGTATGTTTTTACAAACAAAAAGTATATAAGTAGTTTATCAGTAATCTAGTACCCATAACACAAGCTCTGCTTACTTGGGGGCTAGATGATGCTCTGTGAAAAGTCCAGCATTATTAAAAAAAATATATCATTAAAATTAAAAAAAGGAATTGGAACGAAATAGGTTTTAAGTTTGCAATTTTATGGAAATTTCAAAAGACGACCATCCGATTACGTTTGCAACTAGGTACTGTAACTGTCCATCTCCGGTGAAAGACCTAGAGGGAGACTAAAAACTACCTGGACTGTGTTGGACTGCGATATGGCGGTGTACAACGTTTCCCAAAATGACATCATGGTTAAGGCGAAGTGGAGGAAGGGACGCATCATCATAATATGGGATGAAATAGTCAAGACGAAAAGAAAGTACGTGAGTGTCGTGGAACACTCGGTTGGAACACTGGGAATATAATAAATTAATTGTCAATTATTTAGGTATCCTAGAAACGCTCTTCCGTGTACTAACAATGTAACAATCTATGGACTGTGTCGCGGCTGCGCATCCGAAAAGGAAAAAAAATGCAGATCTAGAGATCTCATTTTGATCGATCCAGTGATTGATTTTAATAAACATACAGACATCAACATATCATCACAAACATCCAGAATCTCACTTTCAGATGTTGAAATCACTTAGTTGAATAATATTACAACACGTTCATTGACCTAATACTCGTACCTAATACATGAACCGGCAGTGGCATAAAAGTTGTGAATACTGCTAAAATTATACAGTGATATTATTATTAACTATACAGTACATTATATTTATTAACTATACAGTGATAGTTACTACCAATTTGTGATAGATCGTTTTTTTAAACGCAATTTGTTTTTAAACTTTTCTGAGAAATTGTTATAGATTGAGACTCATCATCAATTTTTTTTATTTAACCTATACTGTCTCACTGCTGGGCAAAGGTCTCCCCCAATTCTTTCCAACCATCTCTCTCCTCTGATAGGTTCCACCACCAACTATCGAAGGAGTCGAGGTCGTCTCTCAAGCGCTTCCTTGGCCGTCCGCGCATCATCAAATGTTTGATAAAATTTTGAACATTATTACGGATTTCAGAAATATCCAGATTTTTAAAATATCCAGATAATCAACATTCATTGCTGACTGTACCTAGATAATAACAAAGAACACAAATCAATACCATACCAACTAACATAATGTCTGAACAATACGTTACTACATGTAACGTATTGTTTAGACATTATATTGTGTGTAAACTGTATCTACTCGTACTGTCTATGAGTTTGTTCCATTGAATGAACACAAGGGACGTTGGTTATTGAGTAATGATGCGTAACAATGACCTTTTTGTCTCCAAGTTCTCTTTTGTTATCTGAAATCATTTGTTTCTTTTTATACGGTTCTGATACGGTGATGACACTGAGAAGCTTTGTTTTAGCTAATGGAAGGGTGTTAAGTTATGCTGTCGTTGCAGTCAGCAACTTAGATTATTACCGATGCTTTTCAAACGAATATCTTTGAAAATCACAAACCTTTATTGATAGTTATCAATCCTATTATTGATGAAGGGAAGGCCTTTGGTCTGGGACGCTACTTGCGTAGACACCCTTGCGCTTTCACATCTACCGGGGAGGGTTATACTTGAACCATTTGGGGTTGAGACCCTAGGCCATGGGGATCTGTAGCCCTTCGGGTTTTCAAAATTCTTTCAGAGCGTCTGGTCGAAGCGACGCGTGATCCGAAAGCTGGCACATTTTTGGCTCAAAGGGAAAGCATTGCCATGCAGCGTGGTAATGCCGTAGTGTTTTGGGCACGCTTCCGACTGACAGTGACCAGGATCAGTTGAGCTATCTATAGATGGTTTCTAAAGATCCTTAGATAGCTTAACTAATCCTGTTGTATTTTGTAAATATATGTAAATATGTAGTAGCTTAGTTTCTGTAAATAAAAATATCATATTATTATTGTATAAAATTAACAGTACAAACACACCTTCAAAATTTAAAAATGTTTACCTAACTGTGCCGTATTGAAAGTATGTTTGTTTAGAATGGTAGAAGGTATATTAGATGCTCATAATTTCCATCGTTTGTCTGACACGCTAGCATGGATAGTAAGTATTTGACTGTCTGATTAATCACCCACTTTACTTTAATACCTCCATGCTCCAGGGAAACTCATCAATCTTCATACGCGACGATAAATTGACGCTACGCTTCGACTACGACGTCAATTAAAATGACAATGATCCACTCATTAAAGTCTATTTGGTATTTAATCAAGTATTTAGGTCAACAATTTTCCGACAAATTAAACAATTCTTTGTAAATTACTACCTACTCCAAGGAATTTCTAATAAGAATGAAAATAAAGAATGTTTTATGTAGATGATGGGGTAAACTAGTGGCAGTTTTTTACTTAAAATGATCAGATTTTTATTTGTATTTGAACACCGAATATGCAGTAGGTAAAAAGTTGCGACCTTGTACAGTCGCGGTATGAAAAGGTTCGTCATCTTAAAGTCGACTTTTGCTTGCACGAGTGCAAGAACCAGTACTGCCAACATTTTAATTAATAAATATTACGTTTTGTTATGTTTAGCGTTTACTATCGATTATAGGCAATGACATATCAAAAAGGTTTTGCATAATTTGTTTACTGTTTTACTCCATCCTGTCAATTTTACAAAAATAACAATTACCCATAACAACAAGATTTTGATATAGGTTATTTGTATTTAAACGTTATTTAGATTACTGTAATCTTTAATTATACTTTATTTTCCTGGACTGCCAAGATTTATTGACAGAGATATTACTGTCGGGGTAAACCGCTTTGTTGATAGGACCGAATATGAAAGAATAGTACGAATAAGTAATATAATAACTTTATTTTATTTAATAACGTATATAACCACCATTAGCATCAATCACACATTGTAACCTGTTTCTCATAGAACCAACAAGGCGAGAGCATAGGTCCGTCCCTCGTGTATCTTCCCAAATGATATGGCAGTGGTCTTCTATAGCCTTCTTGGTTCTTTCGTTTCTATTATCCCATCGCTGCACCATTAAACCCCATAGGTTCTCGATCGGGTTTAAATCTGCAGATCTTGCTGGCCACGGAATCACCGCTATATCACTGTGCCGATTGAACCATTCATTCACAATACGAGCAGTGTGCGTGCGAGCATTGTCTTGAACGTAGCTGACCTGAGGTAAGTCAGCAGCTGTATATACGGTACGGACACTTGGTAGCATACTGTCTTCCAGAACCGATAGATAGTGAGTTGCATTTGCCCTTGAAGGAAGAAGAACGAGCTCGCCCACTCCATCCGCTGACATCCACCCCCAAATATTGGCAGAGATACGTCCAGAACTAAAATTGGGCACTACATGGTCTTCTGTATATCTCGTGCCGTTATACCTCCACAAATGAAGCCTCCCATGTTGGCTTGACATAAAGGATTTTTCGTCGGTAAATATAGTGGTACTCCAATCAAAGTTCAAATAGGTCTCTGCAAATCTCAAGCGTGCTTCCTTATGGGTTGGTGTCAGAGCAACTTTTTTTGAGTGTCGTCTATAATGTAATCCCATTGAGTGTAATGCATTTCTTATTACTCTAGGACAAACTTCATACAGTTGAGCGAAATGATTGGTTGACACAAAGCCATTTTCTTCATATTGCCGTCTCATGTCGGCATTTTGTGCAGCACTAAGGATAGGACGGCGACCAGAATTGTTGTGACGATGATCTATGAGTTCACCTTCTTCACCATATCTCCGGATCCAAAATCTTACACTATCCCTGGTTACATTAAGACGACGCGATATCTCACTGATATTGTAGCCAGCTTCATGTTCAGCAATAATTGCTGCTCTTTCTACAACACTTAAAGGTCTCGGCATTTTATGTAAAATATAGAAACGTGAAAAAATAAAATTGCAATGTCAACAATGACAGACAACGAGATGTTGAAACCAATAAAAAGTTTTTACATTATATAATCTTCTTGGTCAAGACAGAAAATCAAACAAGTATAATCTGTAATTTTAAACTTTATTGTCAAACAGTTAAACATAATTTTCTGTGAACCAGTCTGTTCTGTGACTTAGTTTGAAAAGGTAATATGTGCTTGCGGAACGTTAAATGAATCAATTTGAAAACTGGCGAACCTTTTCATACCACTACTGTACATACAATCTGAACACCAATTAATGTAGCATTCATAGTAATTAAATTACATTTTGCGATTTTACCTAAAAATATAAATTGAAATCATCATTTAATATGTCATTTCCCTATACTGGATGTCGGTAGACCTCTCAGCCCCATGCCATCCTTATCCATTGTTGTCCGATCTAAAATGAAATTTGAAAGAAAACAAACATTGATTAAATTCAAAGATAAGCTATGTTCAACAATGAAATCCCATGCGTTCCCATTCTATTTGCTTTCCTGACTGAATTCAATACGGAAGACCTATTGTTTATTTTTGCTTGATCGGTATGCTTACCATTAGCATTATTGTCAATAATCATGTATTCTATAAGCCTACCATTTGGATTGCTAGATTTAGAGAACATCACCAAAGGCATCGACGATAGAATGAAAAGTAAGGTGTCATAAATTTTACTTAAATTTTATGTAGCCTGCACACCACTGATACGCAAGAAGAATAAAAAGACAGTGTCACTGCTAGCAACTTTGTCTGTGCCAAATATTGACTAATTACATCCATCTTTCTCAGTATATTACGACCCTGGCAAAGACTGGTCTGCCCTAGAAATGACATTGGGCCTTGATGAAAATTAAACGTTTTGGACGTCTTTCAAATCGATGTTCAGATAAATCTTCGGATTCGTGTCATCATAATTAGCCTTATTGTGGAAAATGTCGCGCAATGTTTCACACGCTGTTGATGTGCATGTATAAACCAGTACCTATTAATCACATTTATTTGATAATAAATCTTGTATGATTTTATATACTTTAAAACTTTCGTCCAATTTGTCTTCGTCGTTTGTGTCTATCTATCAAAAATAACAAGTTTTTAAATTATTTGTATTCATCATCGTCATCCACAGCTCGATTTCACCCACTGCTGGGTATAGGCCTCCCTTCGCTTTTGCGATTCTTCTCGGTCCTGCGCCAGCCTGATCCACTGTCGGCATACGACGTTAATGATACCGTCAGCCCACCTCGCTGCCGGCAGAGAAGTGTCGGACGTCCGGACGTCTAACACTTCTCTTGCCAGTTCTGGGCCTCCATTCTTCGTCTTGGTAGGTGTCCCGCCCAACTCCACTTGAGTTCCATTACCCGCATACCGATATCCATGACTTTTGTTCTCAGTATTGGGAACTCGGTCTAAAAGCTTGATGCCGAGCATGGCACGCGCCATGGCTCTCTGTGAAAAATGAGGGTTGCCATTTTGTACACAGCCTCCTGTGTGAGCGTCCATGTCTCGGCACCGTAAGTCATTGTGGGCAGAACACACTGGTTAAATAAACGGGTTTTCAGACATTGTGGAATGTTTTCAGATTTCAGAATGTCGTCCAGTTTCCCAAACGCAGCCCACCCAATTACACCAAATTTTTGTATTATTCAATTCCAAATTAATCGAAATATTTCGAAGATAAATTTGTAATCCTCAAAATAATTGAAATGTAGAGTACGAAATCATTCCCTCCTTCAGTCCATTATGTTCCCAGAAGTTAGGGAACTCGAATCTATCTTACAGGCCAACATTTCAAAACTACCAAACTTTCTGAAACCACGACTAATGGTCGGAATAAAGGTAAATATAGCTACGACTGAGTGTATGGAGAAGTACTCGGGCAAGTGCGAATGTAGATGGTTAGATCACAACCTCTAGCGTGTGAAATGCTCTGAAAACTTTTAAGAGGTAGACAGAGAGAACATACAATAGATTTAAGCATACAAAATATCAGTGCACCTAATTTTTGACAAAAGGTCTCCACGTCACTTTCGACTTTCTGTGATTATTATCTCACCATTTACCATTATCATTATTATTTAAACATTATATTCTTATTTTTTAAACGCCATTTATGTGTTGTGGCAAGAGAATATAATGGTATGCCACAATGGTATCGTGTAAATGGCTTATTATATTTTACATTATATTAGACTTATCTACTGGTTCTCAGTACTTAAATCTGCAATGCCTTATAATATAAATGATCGTTTATTACTAAAAATATCAAGTTAAGAGTCGCGAAAAATTTATTTGCTTCGCTCTCGCCAGAAAAATCGCTCTCGCTAGTACACTTGCTATCAAGGTACTCTTCAAAAGGCCACATAAGTTCAGACGCGCCTGGCATTTGCGGTCTGAGCCGTTAATGAACTCGCATCGCGCGAAAGATTCATTAAATCTCGGAAGTACCTAGTACGATTCCTCTCAGCTATGCTCATTAAATGTTTTCCGATATTTTCGGAGTTTTAATGGTTTTCACTGCACCAAGAGCCTGAACTGAGCCGTTTGTCGCTTAAAACGGAGTCAAATTTTCAACAATCGTAGTCATGCTGAGAAAAGGAAGGTTGAGTTTTGTTAAATTCATACTTGAAATTTTAAAACATTAAATCTTTTACAACATTCAAAAACCATATTCATGTTTTTTTTTATGATTATTGAATGACGTTTGATTATTTATAATGAATAGGCAACGTTTCTTTATTTATTGCAAAAGTTATTATAAACGACAATTTTAATTTATCGCTTTATTATTTATATAGCAACGCAAAGCGCAATAACATTACCATATTTTATTATATTCTATTCTATTCACATAATAAAAAGTAAATAATATAATTAAATAAATTAAAAATCCCACTCAATTCATAGCTTTCATAGAAATTAATACATCCGGCACAGCAGACTCACACGACGATCTCATGATTGTTGAAGCTTATGCTTTAAGTTATGTAGTTCATAAAGCACTTCCCACAGTATAATTCGAGAACACTGACATAAAGGAACATTGGTAGAACATAGAACTTAGGTTCGTGTAACGCTACACGTGAGAAATCAATATCCTGTTGTGGTGAAATAGAAATAGCTCGTTCGTGATAATGACGCGTTCGTAATAGTATGACTTGTGTAAGTAGAGCGATAAAAGTACTGAAATTTTATGAAAACAGTACATTTATGATGTGTTGTGAGTTGGGATCTAGAGTTAAATAAAATACTTGATTACTTGACGACCTCTGTGGCGCAGTGGGCGAAAGTCCGCCTGCGACGCAGTAGGTTGCTGGTTCGATCCCCGCCGCGGGACAAATGTTTGTATGACCTACAGAAATTTGTCTCGGGTCTGGGTGTTTCTATGTATAATATGTATGTATATAAACAAAAAGTATATAAGTAGTTTATCAGTCTCTAGTACCCATAACACAAGCTCTGCTTACTTTGGGGCTTGATGATGCTGTGTGAAAAGTCCAGCATTATTTTTTTTATTTATTTATTTATATACTTCAATTCGTCAAATGACTGTCATTGTGTTACTTTTTACAATCTACTCTTTTCTATTTCAGATCAAAACAACGGCTCAAAAACTAGTGACACGCAAGACTCAGAAGGACGGCGCGATGCGGTCGGCGGGGCCCCCGTGAGGTCCCGCCAAGATATGGGCTCAAACATTAGCCAGCACTCCTCGAAGGGGCTCAAAGGACGCAGAGCCAGGTCCAGCGGGGACCTTTGCAATGGAGACAACAAGAGTCAGACAGAATCATCGGTATGTGGATCCGTGGTGGGCGATGTTATGGGCTGGAACAGGTCCCTACCCAACCACCTCGACGGGAACAGACATTTGGCTGACTACAGCCGAGTGAACAACAACTACGCAGAGTTCGGCACGTACAATCGATGCCATCCGAAAGGGGGACGCGGGCTGCGGTACAGAGTGAGCAAATCCGGTGAGTCATAGTTCTATTCATGCAAAAAGGTTTTATCTATCGACCCACATCTAAGCGAACCTAAAATCAGTTTGAAACTGACCAAAAATATACGAGGTGTGTAAATATTTTTAATAACCGCTATAAAGTCTGAAGCTATAATTCAAACGTTTGCCGCGTTGATTTTATGGCTTAAACGACACGGACCAAGGGTAGAAAATTGCTTCACAAAATTAATGGCTCTAGTTAGGTGCTTAATTGTACATCTTTAAGACGAGGATTTTCAATGGATCAAGTTTGATAATAGGGATTAAAATGTCTTTTATTTTTGTCTGGCTAAGCTTTGAAAACTGTCCAGTTAAAGCTTGATGAATATATGGAGCTGAAATTCTTAGTCTAGAAATAGACATCATCACTGACACCAACACACACAAAACACCATCATATAACAGAGCAACAAACAAAAATACATAAAAAAATTCTTCAGTGAAGCTCAAAGAAATTGATGGAAGAACATATAGAATGTACTCATCTAATATCAGCATGCGTTCATAAGACTTTCCATTAGAATAATGTGGCATCACGGTGATGCTCCACAAAACAATTCCGAGGTGGGGCGAGATGATCGATGGCCCAGCCATTAGGATTTTTCCCTTCGTATTTTTTACCTTGCTTATGAGATGTGTTGCATTACTGGGATCGAAATGGCCGAAAGAGCCGGGAATGTTGTGAATAACGGAACAAGGTTATCTTAAATCTTTTAACTTTTTTTTTATGTGTTCTGTTTTTTTGGGAAAATAATTCCATTGAGAAGTGAAAAGTCTTATCAAAATTTTTGATTCCGAAGGGATTCGAACCCGCAACGATCAGACAATCCATCTAAAGCCGGAGTGCCTTACCAAAATCCATGTCGTCACAATCGAAATTTTCGATAAGCTCATATTTCGGGAAAAAAAACCCGTGGAATAAACCCAGAATGTTATAATTATGCTACAATCACTGAATTGAATTATGAAGTTTAAGTTTTAGGTTAAAGGTAAGGTTGGTATTGATATGACTAAAACTGCAACGCAAGCAAAGTTTAACGAACTGTTCACAATTTGGCAGATTTCGTACTGCCGGATTCAAAATCAGTGCGGTTGTATATGTATGTGCATAAAAAGCCGGTCAGCCGGATTTTTGGCTGGAGTCCAACCCTATCGCGACCTTATCACCGACTGTCGGATTGCCCATCTACAATTCAAGTGCTCTGAATGAGCATCGGTAGCAAGAGCGGATTTTTTAAGCTCTGCCTTTGATATAAAGCCTCCATTTTTATGAAACAAGAATTTATCATACTTATCAATGGTAAAAATTAGTTTTTGTTGAAAATGTTACAAGTAACGAGCTTTTTGCAGCTAAGCCGTATAAAGAAGTCATAGAGACCGCATTAAAGAGGAGGATAAATTAAAATGCATCACCCCACTAACAATATTGAGGAAATATCTAGGTTTATAAAGGTTTAATATCATTTATTCATTAAAAGACATTACACTGTCACTTACTTGTGAAAAAGTTTACAGTAGCGTTATAAAGATCGTTCTAAGGTGAAGGTTATCCCACCTAACACATTTTATTTGGTTAGCAGTGTTCGATCTTGAAGAATTTGGTGATCTAGTTTTTTTTTATAAGCTTTTGAAAACATTAAACAAACAGACAATTAACAATTTTTTTTTATTTAGCCTATACTGTCCCACTGCTGGGCAAAGGCCTCCCCCGTCACATTCCACACCTCGCGGTCTTCCGCGATTTTCCCCCAATCCTTCCTAAAGGCATCCAGGTCATCGCGCCAGCGCTTTTTAGGCCTGCCTCGGAGTCGCCTGCCATCCACCGGGATCCAACCAGTTACCACTCTGTGACCTATCCACTCCCATTTTAACTTGGCAGCCTTTACGCCCATGTCAGCAATACCAGTTTTTAAACGTAGCCAGGTGTTCCGAATTCGGTCTCGAAATATTTTTCACAATTCGGAAAAAAATTTTTAGAATCGAAAAAATAGGGGTGCTGCTTTCTAATTACAGGTGGTCCCGACAGAATTGAACAATCTTCCTTTTGAAAATACAAAATGAAAGACACTGAAATACGTCACTTGATAAAACTTCTCAAGCGAGTTTTACTACGAGTATACCAAAAATCCTTTGTAAGCCCTCTAGGATTTTATATTTTCAAGGCAATTTACTCAATACCAGAGCTGACTTCCGAAACCTACCTTGGAAGATAAAATTCTAATTACCTACTAGGTAGTATCCAAACAACAATCCATATCCATACTATAATATTATAAATGTGAAAGTAACTCTGTCTGTCTGTCTGTTTGTTACGCTTTCACTCCTAAACCGCTGAACAGATTAAGCTGAAATTTAGGCTACTTTTTTTTCCCGAAAAAATGAAAAAATTCCGAGGGACAGCGGGGCTTACCGCGGGAGCGCCGCTAGTTTTTTATGTTATTTACAGCACGCTTCAATCGATCGAATACTAAGAATTTTAGCTAGGTATTACGTTTTATAATGTAATATGAAAACTAGAACAAATCATGATTAGGGCCGAGTAAAATGATCACGGTATCAGGAGACACCTAAGTTGAACCCTCGACAAAAGTCTTGAGATGACAATACTATGACTTTACACATTATGTTTATTTAGGAAGTATTTGGAGGAAGAAGCATCATATAACTCCAAAGAATATGCTCCCAAAAGTACCTCTACCACGTCCCTAAACGACATGGCTCTGCCAATTTATTTTGAAACATTGCTAACATATTTGTGAAAATAATATTGAAATGTAGACAAGACGCGACTTTGAATGTTAAGTCGTTGCGATAAAGCTCAAATTTATATTGAAAGTGAATCTGGAGTGAGATAGCTTGCTGGGGTGGTGATGACGTCACTGCGCTCTCAACCGCACCGGGTCAAGGCCGGACTTGCGTCTG
Organism: Epirrhoe tristata; assembly: GCA_951394285.1. Classification (NCBI taxonomy): domain Eukaryota; kingdom Metazoa; phylum Arthropoda; class Insecta; order Lepidoptera; family Geometridae; genus Epirrhoe; species Epirrhoe tristata. The sequence continues at coordinate 7,987,674 of OX596145.1, forward strand.
ATGTTGTAATACCAACCTAATTCGGTAAAGCTTAAGAGCTATTTTCAAAATAAACAGTGCAAGTTAACGTTCGTGATATCAGCCAAAATCATATTTCATTTTCACCTGAAACTTTTCGCGTAGCTTTTGTTGGTATCGTGTTTTTGAAATGAATTCTATGTGTTGGCCGGTTGAATGGATAAATATTTTTTGTATTTTTACTGGCACTTTTTATTTATATTGAAACAATTTACAACTATGCCAGTTGATAGAATTGGCATGTGGCCATCTGCTTTGTCTTTTTTGATGACAAAAAATTATCGGGTGTTGGCATTTACTTATTACTTTTTTTCCATAACCTTTCATGTTCCATTGCAGTGCTGGTACAAAAATCTTCTAGACAATAAGAATCTCCACAGCTTACACTCCAAAGTTTGAGAGAAAATACCTTTGTATGATTTTTTCCAACAAATATTACACAATAATTCTGAGCATTTATTTATCACATTAGACTTAACCTTTAAACAAATCTCCATAATGCTTAACCGCTCTTAAAAACCTTTTTTGTAATGCTCACCGCTTTTAACCAAGAAACCCGCATGGAAAGAAAATAAGCCGACTCATAATACGTGTAATAACGTAATACATATTAATAATCCTTGGTGAGTTATTCAATAAAATTCCACTTGTAATTAACATGGCAGTGCCGCATCTCAGTAAACATTGCCAAAACGCCCGTTACACAATGCATGACGTCAGCCGGAGAGTCTGGCATTTTAAGCATTAGTTTTTAAAGATAATTAAAGGAGAACAAGGGTAGATGCCCGGCATATTTGATTCTGAATCTGCAGTCTTAATGTCTATCTTGAAATCCATTCCCAGTTGTCATCCCAATAGAGCTCAGCCAATCCAATAATAGGAAAATGACAATTGAAGTCCAGAATAGGTTTCAAATGTCAAAATAAATAAATAAATAATGCTGGACTTTTCACACAGCATCATCTAGCCCCAAAGTAAGCTGAGCTTGTGTTATAGGTACTAGATGACTGATAAACTACTTATATACTTTTTGTTTGTAAATACATACATATTATACATAGAAACACCCAGACCCGAGACAAATATTTGTAGATCATACAAACATTGGTCTTGCGGCGAGGATCGAACCCGCAACCTTCTGCGTCGCAGGCGCGCCTTCGCAAACTGCGCCACAGAGGTCGTCAAAAAATGAAGTCCATATCCATTGCCAGTTGAATTACACAATAAGGCCCATGGTTGGAAAATTAAAACGGAAAACTTGCGATGCGCGTCAAAGCGTAATCTGCTCAGCGATTTAGGCCGATGTACACAAACACAGGTATAATTCTGTCCATTTGTGAAGATGGAAGATAATTAATATCGAACTCTAACCACAGCTACAATAACTAAAGATGCAAAGCAAGAAAATATATGATTTTCTAGCATTTTTATATATTCTGACTGTGTTTTAATGCAGCATAGCGTAACCGTTTTGGTCAAGACTACGACATTCTTCCTTCTTTTTATCTTATTTGTATCTTCGCAAGCATGATAACGTCAGTAAGTAGTGCTAAAGGTAGTTTGTTTGGAGGGCTGTGCCAAGAATTCACTTCTTGTTTACCATTTTAACATTATAGTTTGAGCTTCAGTGCATGAAAGTTTACGGAACAGCAGAGACGTTATCTAACAATGAGCCAACTCATAACAATAGTTAGTAGGACAAGGTTAGTAGCTTCCATTGGATATTAAACTGGTTCAAAACTTAAGTCGCAGGTACTAAAAGCTGGATGATTTTAATAAGTCGATATGATAAATCCAACAGCCTTTAGAACGAATTAAATACCCCTCCTCCTTCATAGATATCCTCAGATGTGTCAGGCATTCAAGATCCTTTGGAAGATGCCTAAGGAGATAGTTAGAGAGTAAGAATATTTATTCAACACATTTTGTATACTTATGCCAAATATTAAATTAATTATTTGACACTTGACTTTGATTTACTTCGTATTCGTACCTACTCAACACCGAAACATGCTCGATATGACGGAACGAGCAACATTCTTTACGCGCGCGGGTAAAACCTCCTTACTATTATGAGACACTCAGAAAAGGGTGAGATGCTACCTTTTTACCCGATTGTCAAAGGAAGGGTTATGTTTTTCGAGCTTGCTCCTGAGAAGTGCTCATTTTGACTTACCTTATAAAGGAGAAGATTATGTTGTCATTTTCAACGAAATACAACATATAAACCAAAGTAAAACCAACGTTTTACATACTTAATAAGATACTTACTCCTTTGGCGCAGCGACCCAAAGTGAGTCTTGGCCTCCGATACGAGAATACGCCACTTTTTTTCTATCCAATGCAGTTTCTTGCCAATTGTCGGCTTGGTTTGGTTGCTTTTAATGTTTTTTAAATCAATGATTGTTTCAAGAATACATTGCAGGGAGACAAACTGTGACAAAATCTTAGAGAGATGATATTAAAGGCAATGAAACCAAAGTTTTTGGTCCATTTGAACAAAAACTTTTCCTAATCAGTCACAGCCCAGCCAAGATCGCCACCCCACTCAGCAATTCATCTTGGTTTGTAATCAGCTAAGAAAAGGAAGCACCCTCTTTCTAAGACCTTTATTAATCCCAATTTGCCGTGACAGCCGAACGACGTTGATGTATTAGTGACTAGTCTTTGTACGTGTATCTTTCTCAAAGGGCGTCCTCTAAACTTAGGAGTTTTACTTGACTTATTATTAATTTACTTTCAAAACTTTCATGAGTTGTTTTCGTTTATTTACCATCCAGTTCCCCAACAAACCAATAGACCTAATGGATGATGGATGACCACCTTACCAATGGATCACCTAAAAAAACTTTTTGACTTTGACTTTGACCATCAGTTCATATTCTTGTTTGTATATGTGAGCCTGTGCAGTACATGTGTGATTGAAACTTTATTTTAAAGAAGTCCAATGCCTGATGATTTTTATAGAGAAATCAAGGCAAAAGCAAGTAATATATCCACCTTAAAACCCGGAATTGAAACCCGGATTGAGCCGTGTTGGTCAAATGGGGTTGTGCCTCGACTTTCAATCTGAAGGTCGTGGGTTCGAATCCCGGCTGTGCATCAATGGATTTTTCATTTCGTAAAATTTATATGCGCTAGGACACGAGCTCTTAACGGTGAAGGAAAACATCGTGAGGAAACCCGCAGCTTAGTCAGCTCCACACGTATTGACGTTGTCTTTCCTGTGGGCCAGGCTGATTAAGCTGAGAGGATGGCTTAGGTGCTGGGCAAGCCTATTCCATCTCAAACAATGTCCCAGGCACTACAGCGTCCCGTTAAGTCTAGGCATGGATTGCCTCCTGACGCTGTATAAATCATCTAAGATAGATGTAAAGGCCTAAGAAACCCCGGAAACCTCATTCAAGTTCCGAACTCTTAGCTTATCTGTCGTAAACTAATCGTTGCTTAATTAATTAGCGCAATCGTCAAACCTTCCTCCTCTCCCCCTTCAGAATCACTTTTGGCCAATCACCTTTATCTTTGATTTTTGGAAAAAACAATACTTTCAATTGTCAAATTTAATTTTAGTTAGAGTTTTGACTGAGGCATACCATTTTTGATTCGTCTCAACATCATAAATTAGGGCGAAGGGCAGTTCCATCAGGAGGTTGGAAACAGTTACAGAAACATTAAGTTAATACGTTCAGATCCAACTTAGTGGCACTTTGATAATCTAATCTTATAAAAGACTAATCTTATCGACGATGGTAACACAGATACACACACACAGGTAAATAATTCATCATCATCACATGACTTACACTGCTGAACAGTGAACATATGCCTCCCCCATCAATTTCCAGAGTGATCTTATGTGGCTTGCACCCAACGGCTCCCAGCAACTTTTACTCTATCTATCTAGATGAGGGGCCGTCCTCTGCTGCGATTTCTGGTGCATTGTCTCTACTCTCTGCCCAACGGCCGGCCGTCAGTGAGCGATGTGCCCCTATGTGCCTAAGTCCCTCATTTTCCACTTGAAACCCTTTCACGACACTGGTTTGAATGAAAAAATACATATAAAACACATAGACACGACAAGAAGAAATCGCTTTCAGCTATAAGGCCGCACATTGTACTAATTTCAAACGTGTTTTATTTATGTTGTGTTTTGTTATTAATTGGTGTACAATAAAGTATTCATTCATTCATCACGACTGTATCTTCCTGAAAAGAGGGATCTGGTACAGTCGCGATCCTGTTTCGTTTCGGTCTGACAGTTTCGTAGAAAACAATTCTCTAGTGACACGACAACCCTATTGAGGAAGGAATACATTATCCCATTGAGATCCGATCGCGACCCTCTTCAGATAGTAACAACTTCATGCTCTTCACAAACAGGCTCGATCCAAGGCTTTTGCTCTGAAACGTGTAGATGCCTGCGACTTATCTCTAAATCTGAAAAATAAAACTGTGTGCCTTTTTTTTCATCTAGTTTATTTCTGAGTCGTTTTTTTTGTTTACGTAAAAACTATCTCAGCTTTACAAATTTGTACTGAGCATTACAGATTAACTTTACTTATCGTTCATATTTCATCTAAAATAACAAAAATGACGATTGTATGAAAATGAGTGAAATAAAAATGTTCAGGAACAAACTACGAACGAAAAACTTTCGTTTTATTGCCACTCACAATATCATTATGGTGTGTGCAGCTTCTAAAACATCTACGCAAATATTCAACTACTACTTGCACGTATACCTTCATACAGACTGTGAGACTAACTTTAACTATGCATATTGAAACGTTATGAAACTTCATTCCACACACAAACTGAAAACATAATTTTAAGCGACAGGAAGTTAAATTGAAGAGAAGTTCTGCGCGGCCTTTTCAGACGACATTAAATGGGGTGTAAATTATGTGCAGCAAAGGAACAGATTAGCTACATGTTCTAAGCAAGACAAAAAATAGGTTGGTTGACAACAATGTTCTGTACATTACTTTTACAAGTTTTGGCCTCAGTGCGATACTTCAAAATTGACCTAAATGAGCGACTCGGTGGAATAGATCATCATGATAATAGTATCTAAAGAAGTAGCTACAGTATTGATTTTACTTTCATAACAAAGACATACTTTATAAAAAAATTTGAAAAAAAAAATTGAACCGACTTCACAGAACACAAACAGAAGAACCTTCTACACACTAAAAAGAGAAAAATAAGAATATAATTTGAAGTCGGTGCCAAGTGAATACGATTAAGTACCTATCAAAAAAAGAAATCGAGCGATAGCGTACCAGGATACAATTTTGCACCCAAGTTCTTTTGAATTTCTTAGATGTAAATGAATAGTTGGCACCGACTTCAAATTATATTCTTATTTTTCTCTTTTTAGTGTGTAGAAGGTTCTTCTGTTTGTGTTCTGTGAAGTCGGTTCAATTTTTTTTTTCAAAAATTTTTATTTTTCACTTTTTAGTGTAAGTAAATAAATACTGTGTAAATAAAAGTGTATGTGTAAATAATATAGTAAGCTACGAGTACATTAAGACTAAGCTTATCGTAGCTTAAGTAGGAAAGGATAAGAGAAGTCATGGGCAGACCTACTAAAGGACAGACCGGAATTCAGCAAGGGGGAAAACTATCAATCCATAAGGAAAAGAAATATTTTGTACTACCTCGGGTGTAATACCCTTTCAAACTATTTAATGTTTGACTCAGATTGTGAGTCAGGGTGTGTTGTGTAGTGAGAATGAGGTTTTTTTTTAGTTACGGGAAAACTGTCAATCCCTCAGGAAAAAAAAATATATGGCGCCACCTTGAGAGTATACCTCTTTTTAACAAAAAAAAAATTTGGAAATCGGTCCACAATTTTCTTAAAGTTCAGTGATTGTTTTAGTTTTACGGGAAAACTATTAATCCCTCAGGAAAAAAAAATATATGGCGCCACCTTGAGAGTATACCTCTTTCTAACAAAAAAAAAATTTTAGAAATCGGGCCACAATTTTCTTAAAGTTCAGTGATTGTTTTAGTTTTACGGGAAAACTATTAATCCCTCAGGAATAAAATTTATATGGGACCACTATAAGAGACCCTTTCAAACAAAAAAAAAAATTTGGAAATCGGTCCACAACTGACGGAAATATCGTTTTCTTAAAGTTCAGTGATTGTTTTAGTTTTACGGGAAAACTATTAATCCCTCAGGAATAAAATTTATATGGGACCACTATAAGAGTATACCCTTTCAAACAAAAAAAAAATTTTGGAAATCGGTCCACAACTGACGGAAATATCGGTGAACATACATAAAAAAAAAAAAAAAAAAACATACATACAGCCGAACATATAACCTCCTCCTTTTTTTGAAGTCGGTTAAAAATACCTTCAAGCAGTCTATGTAACTTCTTCCCTGAAAATAAATAAAGCAGGGGACTTATTGTGTAATTCAACTGGCAATGTGGACATGGACTTCATATTGACATTTGAAACCCATTCTGGACTTCAATTGCCATTTTCGTGATTCGTGATTGGTTGAGCTCTATTGGGATCACACCTGGGAATGGATTTCAAGTTATTTTCACATTTGGTGACATATATCCTTATCTGGGCCCGTATTCGCGTTCATTTTTTCGTTCTTTTGATGAATATTCGGATGTTGTTTACTACGATTTCTGAGTTCAATGGCCAATTATTGGTTTAAGAATATTTGGTCCTAGGTTAGGACCGTGTTTTAACGTTGAAGTCTTGAAGTCAGAAATAGTGGCGGGAAGCATCCGAATATTCATCAAACGAACGAAAAAAGGAACGCGAATACGGTCCCTGGACCAAACGCGATCAAGACCAAATGCGATGTAGTCATATCGAAATTTGGTCCTATAGCGAACTGGTCATATCAGCTAACTAGTCAAATTGAGATATGGTCCAAACGCTCCTAACCCTTTTTAACTAGTCCATAATGAAATAAATAAATAATAAAATGCTGGACATTTCACACAGCATCACCTAGCCCCTAAATTACGGCTTATAAGTACTTTCATTCAAATAATAAATAATGCTGGACATTTTCACACAGCATCATCTAGCCCCAAACTAAGCAAAGCTTGTACTATGGGAACCAGATAACTGATATACTACATATATACTTTTTGTTTGTAAATACATACATATTATACATAGAAACACCCAGACCCGGGACAAATATCTGTAGGTCATACAAACATTTGTCCCGCGGCGGGGATCGAACCCGCAACCTTCTGCGTCGCAGGCGGACCTTCGCCCACTGCGCCACAGAGGTCGTCGCGCACCTTACAAACTTTTGAGTTATTAATCAGGACTTTTCAAAGCCTCTTTTCTTGAACTATGAAGTAGAAATCTGGCTTTTGGAATTAATTATGCTAATTAACAATATTATAACATAATGTAAGATTTATTATGGAAATTAGATCTTCACAAATTTATGATATACGATGTGCTTTTTTTTATATAACTCTGTTCAATTTTAGCTTCACGGCGGGGTACTGTTATGTACAAAAGGTTTTGATAACAATGCTAATTTTGTTGTAAATACTTACGTATATTCTATGGAATAATAATCTTAAGTTTTCAATAATTATAGTAAGTTCGCCAATTCTGGTGACGGAGTTATTATTGATGTTTTTCAATAATAATGAAAAACAATAAAAAATAAAAAAAAAAATTTTAAATAATGCTGGACATTTCACACAGCATCATCTAGCCCCAAACTAAGCAAAGCTTGTACTATGGGAACCAGATAACTGATATACTACTTATATACTTTTTGTTTGTAAATACATACATTGTATATACAATACTTTTAATAAATGGTTTTGGGCACGCTTCCGACTGACAGTGACCTGGATCGATTGAGCTATCTAGGTTTAAAGAGCTTTATTCTCATAAAAACACAATGGTTAATTTACAATGAGATATATAGATAGATCTATAGATCGTTTCTAATGATCCTTAGATAGCTTGACTAATGCTGTTGTATTTTGTAAATATTTGTAAATATGTAGTAGGGAGCTTAGTTTCTGTAAAGGAGATTACTAAAATATATATTTCTTTTAACAATGTTTTATACATGAATACACTAAAATACATTTTAACACGATGTGTAAAAGTTTCACCAACTTGTAATTCATTCGCATGCAAAAGTTGTGGCGCGAAACATTGCCGATGGAGTTATAAACATTAGCTGATGTAATTCGAAAAACACTTTCAACTTGGATTTTAATGCAATTTCTGGAATGTTAGCTCGGTGGTACACGAATATGGTTTAAATTTAAGTAATGGTTGCACATAGTGTGTGAGGTGAAAATATTCACAAGTTTAAGCGTACAGGAAAAATACGTTTGTTTGTACGAGACTTGCATTTTTCTATTTTGAAGTAAGGGAAAGTTTGTGAAATAAAGTATATATAAAAATATAAAAAGAGCTGCTCACAATGAGGCAACCCAAAATTTGGGTTTGCCTTACCATGTATTAGTTTTGACTTCCTACACAAGCATTGCCAATTCTAAGTATTTATATTTAGTAGTTCTATATTTCTCACACCCGGACTAACACTAAAATAGCCGTTAACCGAACAAATTATGGAATTGAATAATCACTGAATACAGAATTAAACAATAAAAAAAATTACAATAAGATTTCGGGAGTAGTATTATTCAATACAAATAATCTATCCATTCATAAGTACCTTCCACTGCTGTAAAGTCTAGTTAGTCTACAACGCCACTCCTGGCGTATTAGTACGTCTAGTACAATATTAATTACAACGATTTGTCTCACCGCCTGTACGCGTTGCGAGCAGACAAAGAGGCGTCGCTATTGTCACCCTTATCACGTTCTGAGATTTGGGCCATAGTTTGGGCGTAGACTTGATTTCAGGAGCAATGTCTTTGAATCAGCTTGTTATGGTAAAATAAGGTATCATGCGGTAACATGAACTGGGACCGTATTCGCGTTCTTATTTTCGTTCGTTTGATGAATATTTGGAAAATTTGGTCCCAGGCTAGGACCGTGTTTTAACGTTGATCTTATCGACTGAATATAATGTAGCTTGTAGTAAGAAGCATCCGAATATTCATCAAAAGAACGAAAAAATGGTTGTCTGTAAAGTCGGTTTACTGACAATAGTTGACGTGACGTGACAACGCAAAGGCCCAGAGCGAGGTAACGCCTCAAGACGTCATGTTTTTTCGTCCGTGCAGCCGGCTCTATCGAATTATAAGACGTAGTCACGTCAAAAAACCCCCCTGAACGATTCATATTAACAGAATTCGTATGAGTAAAACTGAGAACTATATCGGATAGGATCACCTCTCCGATCTGGGAAAGTTTTGTGCGGAGAGTGGTTTGAACCTAAAATACTGTCGTTCATACCTATGTTTTTTTAGTTTTAAGTTTAGTGTTTTAAGATTTTATTTTTGAGATTTATTTATTTATTTGTAATGTTTATTTGTTTTTGTAAATTACTATGGATTTTAAGTTTCTGAAATAAAATGAATTTGAAAAACGACCCCATTGATTTGAATAGTGGGGTCATTGAGACTATTATTCCCAACTACCCCACTTATGGGAAGGTTAGTGGGATCATTGGGAATATATCAGTAATTCAAATTAAATGAAGGGGTAGACAAATACACGTTCAAATAAAATTTTGGCACAGCCCTTTTATCTGTGCTATAGTTTTATCTATGTCCAGCGTAAACTTTTTGGGCCTATTGAATATAATTGCTAACTTCTCCTATTTAGCCGCCTGCCACGCGTTAAACAAGCCCTTGTGTCCCAGGTCAAATTAGATAACTTTTGGCTTGCGGAATCACAACAATTTCGGCCATTTTACGTGTCCAACAAAACTCTGAAATTACTTTTTTCAAATGGCGGTCTGAAGAAGTTATCTCAAGAGGAAAGTTTAAAGGCTGCAAGCCTTCATTGAAGCTCTTTAATTTTTCCAACGTGTTATATTTTACGGCACTATAAGAATATTCAAACTATAAATAAATAATCAATAAAATAAAAAATAAATCATTATTCACTATGACCAAGCATAATTCTTCGAAAGTTTTGGTGATTCTTCTTCCTTCATGACTAATACTATGAAGAGTCCAAGGCAACAAACCCTTGTTAGTTCATTGGCTTTAATAAACCTTTGTATATAAATAAATAAACAGATTGCCTAAATAAGGTCCTCGAATGGCTTATTACAGCATCATACCACCAAGGTCCTCACAATTTAAAATCTACTCTAACCACCATCTATTATGAATTTCCTCAACTTAAAAAAAAAACTAGCATACTCTATAAACCTGAAAACCTTATTTCCTAAAAACTCAGCCAAATAGCCAATAGTTCAAGTTTCATAATTCAAACATTTGCCTGCATTATTAAAGTCTGTACCAGAACACGTGGCCTTATTCAGAAATGCTTTTTGAATTTGAAGTTTTTTCAGTCTTTTCCTAATCAAAAACTTTATTTTTCAAAACCTTTTTTTACTTTCCACCTTTCACTTTCATGAGAATTGATACTTATTGGTCCTATCTTACCTATCATACTACTTAGGCCTATATATATTAGATGATTTATACAGCGTCAGGAGGCAAACTATGCCTACACTTAACGGACGCTTACCTATCATAACTAATGTGGTAATTATTAATATTGTGTAAAATTAAGTAAATAATAAAGGTTATGACACTTATAATATAGTAATCTATCTTACACCACCAATTTATTATACTGATATTAGTGTTGCGTACGACCACCGTGTTTTACCCACTGTCAAAATGAGTTTTTGTCACCTCGTGTGCCGAATATGTAGTCCAGTAGAATCCCATTTCAAATCAAAGAAACTTATTTATATGCACTTTCGAAGAGATGTGATCTTGTTTCGTTTTTTTTTTAATAGGGTTCACGGGTAGCAAATGTGCTGAAATTTGAGTTTACGGCGAAAATGTATTTTTTCTTTAAAATGCTTTCGTATTCGGAATGTTTTCGCTGTATCCACATGTTTCGACTATGTGGTATATTGAGATAAACACAGTAATTAATTAATACTGATTTATTCAGTTTTATACGATGCGACTCAGAGTACGTGTCCAAAGAGAGAGAGAGATGCGAGAGCGAGCAAGTACGATGACAGGCGACTCTTCTATAGTTCACAGATACCACACTCTCCCGCACTTATATAGGTACACAACATACTTTCTTAAAAGTAATTAAGTTCTAAATTATGCACTAGCATGATTAACAAGAAACTAGCATAGCAAACACTAGCATGATCAACTAACAAGCTAAACTTGTTTTAACTAACTTACATCTTTTAAACAACAGTTATTACAATCACTTTCTTATTCTATTAACTCTTTAATTATACTAATAACTTAAGTCTACACAACAATATATACTTATAATTATTATTACTATTTTAACTTAAACTTCTTCTAAAGCTTGTGAACAATGCAACATTTGATTAACATGACGTTTCCATTGTAAACCGTCTACATCTATAATGTAACTCACACCTGGTATAGATTCTCCTATTATCAAACCTGAAACCCATGGTCTATTACCTTTCCTGTAGTCCCTAACCATAACTTTTTGTCCTAACTCAAATTGTGTAACTCTATTTCCTTCATCTCTTTTCTCTAGCTTCTCCCGCACTATTTCGGAAATAGGGGGTGGTCGCAACAAACTAAACCTGTTCCTTATCTCCCTCCCCAACATTAAACGAGCTGGTGAAATTCCAGTGGTGCGCTGAGGTGTACTTCTATAATCAAACAAAAACAAGTTAATTGATGAAACCAAACTGTGGCCACTTTCTTTTATCTTAGTAATTGCTGATTTAAATGTTTCTACAAATCGTTCTGCAGCGCCATTAGTAGCTGGGTGGTAAGGTGGACTGAATGTATGTTTTATTTGATTTATTTTACAGAAGTTTTGAAATTCTTGACTGGTAAATGTACGACCATTGTCAGTTACTAAGTGTATAGGATACCCAAATCTTGTAAATACATTCTTGAAAATATCTATTGTACGAGTGCTAGTCATATTGTTCATTTCAAATACTTCTGGCCATTTTGAGTAACTATCTACAATTACTAGAAACATTTTATTATAGAATGGGCCCAAGAAGTCTGCATGTATTCTATACCAAGCAGTAGGAGGTACAGGCCATGGCTTTTGTGTTTGTGTAGGTGTTTTGCTATTTTGCAAACAAATCATACATTTTTTTGTAATATCTTCTATTTCAGAATCCAAGTTAGGCCACCAAAAATATGAGCGTGCAATTTCTTTCATTCGAACTATTCCGAAATGACTCTTATGTAATTCTGTTAGAATGGCTTCTCTAACTGCTTCTGGTACTAGTATCCGATAACCCCAGAATATACAACCCCTGTCCAAAGTTAATTCATTTTTTCTATGAAACAATGGTATTATTAATTCATCTAATTCTTTCTTTTCTGGCCATCCATCTGTCATATATCGTATTATTTTCGAAAACAATTTATCCTTTTTGGACTCTTCTTGAATGCTTTTCCAGTTTAATGAGTTCATGTCAGAATAGTTCGTATAACAATTTATTAAATCTAAGTTTCCGTTCATACAAAGTGAATGAACTTCTATCTGTTCATCATTTTTTTTAACAGTTCTAGACAAGAAATCGGCCGGATTTTCTGTTGATTTGATATGTCTTACCTTATAATTAAATGCAGACAGAAATATGGCGTAGTGCTGTAAGCGTTTAGCAGCCATTTTTGGAATACTTTTGGTAGGCCCAAAAATTCTCACTAATGCTGCATTGTCTGTTTCTAATTCAAAAAAACGACCATAGATATAGTTGTAGAATTTTGTTATTCCAAAAATAATTGCCATCGCCTCTTTGTCAATCGTTGTATATCTTTGTTCAACTTCATTTAATTTTTTACTAGCGAATGCAATTGGCTTTACTACACCATCTTTATCTCTATTGGACAATACTGCACCCAAACCTGTATCTGATGCATCACATGTTAAAATTAGAGGCAATTCAGGGTTATAATGTCTCAAGTTACTAACAGATGCCAATCGTTTTTTTATTGATTGAAAAGCCTTATCACATTCCAATGTCCAGCTGAATTTGTTCTTTTTAGTACAATCATACAATGGTGTCAATATAGTTGCCATGTTTTTTAAAAATCGAGAATAATAGTTGATTTTACCCAAAAATGATTTTAACAGTGTTAGGTTTGTTGGTTTTTTAGCTTTTAATAATGGTTCAATATTAGATTTAATCACTTTAATACCATTTTTGTTTACACGAAAGCCAAAAACATCCAAACTAGTTGTGAATAATTTACATTTTTCTGGTTTTAATTTAAATTCTATTTCATTTAATTTACCTAAGACCTGACACAATGTTTTATAAGTATCTTGTAAGTTATTCCCTTTTATATATATGTTATCAATGAAGACAATTGTATTGGGAATGTTTTTTAACCTATTCATCATCAATCGCTGGAAAGCCCCAGGGCCTGAACTAACACCATATGGTAAATATTTATAATTAAATGTACCGGCCTCAGTTACAATTGTTGTACAATTTTGACTCTCTAAACTGAGAGGCGCTTGTAAGTAAGCTTCTTTCAAATCTAGTTCACAGTAGTACTCACCCAACTTCAAGGAATTCAGAATATCATCAATATGGGGTAGGGGAAAATGATCAATTTCCAACCATGGATTTACAGTTAATTTATAGTCACCGCATAGCCTCACTGAACCATCAGGTTTCAAAATGGGTACCACGGGCGTGCCCCATTCGCTATGTTCTACTGGAGTTATTCTTCCATTTTGTAACAATCTAGTAATTTCATTATTTACCTTTTCTCGAAGAGCAAATGGTACTCGCCTCACTGGTAAACACTTTGGTTTAGCATTTGGTTTTAGTTGAAGCGTTATCGATTCTCCCTTGAAGTTTCCCCACCCCGGGCTGAATACTTCTGCGAACTGAGATTTTGCTAATTGTTGAGCATCTGAAACATTTTGAATTATATTAGTTCCAATCTTTAAATCATTTTTGATAATGGGAGGCCATAACTTCAATTCGTTCAACCAGTCTCTGCCTATTACTCGGGGAGCATTATTGTTTACAACAAACAAGTTTAATTTTTTTACAATCTTATTTAACTCTACAGGTACATTAATTAAAATACCTAGAGGCTTTGTGACACTCTGATCAAAGTTCCTAAACATGACATTACAATCCTGCAATTTAAAATCCTTGAAAAATTTATTTTTATCATCTATCGGAATAACTGTCACATCTGAACCAGTGTCCAATTCAAAAGCTAAATCTTTGCCACATACATTTACTGTTACAAAGTGAGGCGGTATCCTACTTACCTTGACACTGTAGGTTTTAAAATTATCATCCTCAAAAAGAGTATGAATATCGTTTACCACTTCATCATTTTCTTCTAGACTTTGGTTTTCTGTGTTTAAACTTTTGATTTGGCGTTTTCTTGAGCACATTTTGAAAATATGCCCTTGCTGCCCACACTCACTGCAGAATTTCTTAATTAATCGACAGTCCGCTTTCCGGTGGTTTGTATTTCCACAGCAAAAACATTTCATAAGATTGGTCGGTGTGTTGTTCTTTAGATTCTGTTTGAATTTATTGTTTATTTTCCTGTTTTTCTCTTGGTTATAAAATACGGTCATTTCAGTCGATCCATTTGCATTAGATAGAGCTGCTTCAACTGTTCTGCCCACTTCAATGCATTTTTCAAGTGATAATTCAACTTCACTTTTCATGAGTTCATATTTTATTAGCTTTGAATATACACCTTCTATGAATTTTTCTTTTATTTGGTCATCAGAATCCTTAAACTTACACCTTCCAGCTAACTTTCTTAGTTCCAATGCATAATCTTGTATGGTTTCATTTTGTTGTTGATTCCTTTTTCTGAACTCTGCTCTCTCCAAGGCAGTCGATAGAGGTTTATCGTATTTATCTTTCAGTTTACTACACAAATCTTCAAAGGTGCATTTTACTGGTCTTAGTGGAGAACACAGATAAGTTAGTGTTTCGAAGACTCTCGGAGATAGTTTTGTTATTAGCAGTGGTACTTTTTTTTCGTCGTTGATGTCGTTGACTGTAATAAAACATTCAAGTTGTTGTTCAAAGATTTCCCATTTTTCTCCATCAAATTGCTTTATTTCACCGCACAGTGACATCTTCGTTATTTTATTATGTTTCACGTGTGATTAATGAGATATTGTAGATTCTAATTTTGTTTTATAGAAATTACTTAGTAATTTTCTGAGTCCCTCCAAGTTTTCATTTGGCTGGAAGTAAATGTTTTCCTCCAAAAGCAATCGTTGTAATTCTTGTTTAGAACACTTGTAAATGAAAGTTCTTTTGCCCGCTTTTATTTGCTCAATTTTATCTAGTTTTTGTGCACTATTTTCATCTTCTGCGCTTGAGAAATCGGAATTTTTTTCTTCAGAATCCGACGACATGAGAAATTAGAAATGAGTTGAATGAATTGTTTGTTTGCTTGACGACTTTGCGACTTGCGATGCTTGTAGTTTGTTTGCTAACTTTTTTTTTTATGTGTGCAACTTCAAGAGATTTTTGTTTTCAGAATGAATTGTTTGTTTGCTTGACGGCTTCGCGACTTGCGTTGTTTGCAGTTTGTTTGCTAACTTTTTTTTTTCCATGTGCAGAGATTTTTGTTTTCACTGATTTTAAGTTTAATTCCGAGTATTTTTGCTCAATTTATAGCACACTTTGCGTATTTGGTTCCAGGCCTCGTCGCCAAATGTGGTATATTGAGATAAACACAGTAATTAATTAATACTGATTTATTCAGTTTTATACGATGCGACTCAGAGTACGTGTCCAAAGAGAGAGAGAGATGCGAGAGCGAGCAAGTACGATGACAGGCGACTCTTCTATAGTTCACAGATACCACAGACTATAAAAAGCCAATTAGGCATAAAGTGTGTGGTTACTTTTATGTAGTTTCTTGTATTTTTTCCAGAGAAAAAAAGTTACCTACATAAATAAGTTGGGATAATTTAGTGAACAAAAAATTACACAAATACGGAGGGAGGTGTCAAAAGTTTGACGTGATTAGTCACGTTTTGACACTTCCCTCTTTGAGTCAAGTCTTCATAAACCGACTACGTACAACATTTTTGTTCAGTGTCTTCTATAAAAATAAACAATTTATTGAACTACACATTGCCATACCTAGGACTACTTATTACGCTGTATAAATAGCTTGTGGAAACTTTATCGTTGTAATACGTTCTTGAAGTATTAGATTGCATTCGAATCTCCTGGGACGCACTAAGGAATAGAGAACTAAGAAACGACACAAATATCTACTAAAATATCTAGAATGAAGTAAGAAACATTATCTTCCATACTAGGTAAAAGTATAAAAGTATCATTGTATTTAAAGAATTTAAGCTTCTAATTCTAATCACGGTAATAAACTCAGTTCTTCTTATTACAAAAAATATGAACCAAGTTTAGCCAAGCACTGACTAAAACTTTCTAGAAAAACTTTAAATACTTGTACATAGAACGATTTTTTGTGGTAACAGTTTTGTTTTGACATGGGTCATGGTGTTCAACTAAGGTTTAACTTTTTTGTAATAAGGCCAAGTTACTAAGTCGTCCCTTTACAAGAAATAAACCAATATGGCGATTGGCAATTTGCAATGTTTCATGCTTCTTTGCTTCCGATATTTATGCTCAAGTTCACTCAAGCATACTCTTTTCATTATCTCGAAAGAAAAGATTTATTGAATGCTTCCGCTTACTAAAATAACCGAAAAACCAAAGAAAAGGGAATTAATTGCGTTCAAAACAGGTGGCTAGGAAAATAATAATTTCTTTTTTATAAAAAGAAATTATTATCTATAGGAATTATATTCCTATAGATAAAGTTAGCGATATGGCACTTTAAAAAAATCAAAGTGTTTGTATAATTTCAACAAATATTAAGGGATATGCCAAAGACACTATAGTATCATTCAAAATAATTGCAACGAAGTCAAATGAATACTCCTAAATTCGCGAACATTCCTCATTATAGGTACTTACTATAAAGTTTGCTATGACGGACCTTAAACTCAGCAGTGGATTATAAAATGAGCTACTTTTCCCTAAAGTTTGCTATGACGGACCTTATAATCAGCAGTGGATTATATGAGGAGGCTTATACTCAGCAGTGGTTGAATGTGGACTGATTATAGATTGATTCTATTTGCACGCGTAACTGGTGAGTTGTTAGAACGCTGTCGTATGTACTCTGTAAAACATTTCAGTACATTTCATGTACCCGCCATGTCGGCGTCATGCTCCCTGTGTACCGTCACTTCAAACCAGCCATGTGGAAATAAAACTAGACTAAACCTCATAAAATTTACAAAGTAGCAAGTACAACAACCGATAAGCTCAATGTGACGCCAAAACTTTAGGGAATTTTCCATACACATTCAACAACACAAGCACCTCTTTACATGCGTCAGCTGAAAGATTATAAGCTTCATTGTTAGTGGCTTAAAGAGCAAAATAGCGTGCTCGAATTTGACGAATGGAGCATAGTTTTGCTGGCAGTCGTATAAGCGTGCTAGTAAATCAAGACTACACGCCTATATTCAAAGTCGCGTTACAAGCTCCGCGCACGCAAACCTATATTTTACCGGAATACCTTCATACATAAAACATTGCCGAGTAGGATATTCTCTAAACGAACATTCTTTTCCCGGCATAAATTTAAATAATCAATGCGAAGTGAAAATGGCTGAAAAATCCAAGCATTTTGGGATGTTAATGTCGACCTTGGGGAAACCAAATGTATTTTATTAATATTTTTTGCTATTCATCTCCCTACATAATCATCATTATTTATGTAAAGCTTAAAAAAAAGCGGATGTTAGAAGACAGGAACGATTGTTGATGAACTATCTTGTAGGAAATGCTTAAGAATTTTTCATTCATGTCTTCATAGATCAACTATGTACAGTGAAGCTACTAAAATAATGGGTTTCTATTTTTTTACTTCTTCGTATCATCGAAGCCCTTCAGAGGACAACAAAATTTTGCATGCCAATGTTATTTGGTGAAATATGTGATACCTATATTTCTATCTAAGACCTTTTACCATATTTCGCAATAAATGATTTGATTTGACATTAACCTTGCTCTTTCTTGGGCACAATCTGCCCATTACAAAAATAAAAAGCTTCATCATAAAAACAGAAAATTTTAGGTGACATTATTCGAAAGAACATGTAAATAACACAATACAAACAGAACTTTATTAAACAAAACTTTCTACTACAAAAACATTGTTCCAAATTCAGTATCTGTACGTATAGAAAACGAATAGGAGTAGACTGGAGTAAAGGACTAGGGCAACGAATAATAGAGTGAGTGAGTACTAGGAAAACGAATAATGGAGTGGAGTATGTAGGCACGAACCACAGACCTAGTGCTCAATTCAATGCGGTCAGACATTCCAGTAACCCTCTATGTAGGTTTGAATGTGTGCCATTTTATGAAGGCCTTTGTTAAATAGAGCGAGTTGTTTGAGCCTTGGTGATGATGACATGTGATCTCAACATTAGAGAATTAGGTACGTGCTCACATTAATTATAAAAAAAAACAAATTACTCTTGGTTTGGAAAATGTCTATGATACCTGGGTTTACTGAGCGTAGTCGCTGTTGATACTAAAGGCCTTTGTAAACAGTGGGCTCAAGCGAGTATAAGTTACAGATCTAATCAAACTTGATCTCCTAAGTAAATGCATACATACAACCTCATCACAAAACTTACAACCTCTGTGGCGCAATTCATTCATTTGTTCAATGGTCTTTTTTTCATTTACAAAAAAAAGAAAAGGGCTTTGTCGCTGAGCGACTATATCGCCCAATCAGTACCTAACATCTTAGCTTAGTCTTCAATATATAGGTCTTCATATTTTTCATGGTTTCACTTCACTTCTTGGTTTCTTCTTCTTCTTCTTTTTATTATTTCTTCTTTTCACTTTGACTTCACTTCAAATCTTTCTTCAAATATGTATTACTTATGTCACGTCAATTTGAGCCAATTGAAAAAAACATGGTGGCTTGTCCTTTCAAAACTCCAACGGAAATCTTTCGTCAAATGAGAAAACTTCTTGAATACTCCCATTCCATTTTCCAAATCTCCTGTTACGTATCTAAAGCTTCATTAGTAAAATGCCACCGAAATTACATAATAAAACCTAGTAAAACACGAGAAAACTAAATAAAATAGCAAAGCCACTATAGCTCCTTCAAAAATGGCGAAACTAATAGTGAGCGCGGGCGCGACTTCGTCTGCGCAGTGTTTCGTCATACAAACTTATTGTAAACTGTTTCGTCCTTTGAGGATCAGGTCCTTACACAAACATACAAACATCCAAATATTCAAACATCTTAACAAACTCACAAACTTTCAGCTTTATTATACGAGTATGAGTGGGATTTAAAAAAAATTAAACAACATTTTACAAGTGAGTCTATATAATTATCTTTATAACGATAATAATGTCTTTCTAGGGTCAGATGCAGAGCCAGTCTGGAAGCTCCAAGACCAAGGGTTCGACCAGGGCTACGGATCAGAGCGCTCTCCTGAAGACGACTACGTGCCCCCAATCGTGCCGCCAATCTCACTGGAGGCCTATGAGGCTGAACTTCGGACCGTCTATCCGTTCATCACTGATGGTGAGTTTGTGCTTTAGAAACAAAACCAATAATACTTCCTGCTATCCTATTTTATTAGCTATTTTGACCAGCGACTGTGATCAGCTCATCACAAAAACATCGTCTGGTCCGATCATGGTTGTTTTTGCTTTCGTTTATATTTTGGTAAATAAGCATCAAACTGGAAAAGACGAAAGATTCACCTTTATTCTACCGGCTCCCTGATTACGAATCTCGTGACAGGCGAAATTTCGCAGTCACCGCTGTCAAACTTGTGCTAAACGCGTAACTTGTGCGTAAAGGAACCAATCTACACTCGACGAGTTTAAGTTTTTAATACAATTTCGACATGAATGTGGATTGGTTAGTTTAAGCATAACCACGTCCGTTTAGCACAAGTTTGACAGCGGTAACTGCGAGATTACGCCTGTCGCGAGATTCGTAATCAGGGGGCGGATGTGCTTGATATCATAAATGGTATTACACTATTTATTACTAAGCTAGTCGAAAGGTTTTGATTAACTTTCGAGTGTCAAAATGATGATAGGTGCCTACATTTTCTGTTTATTATTGCGTTTAAAAGCCTGATTTTCAACAGGTTGAAATGTATTTAATAATAATTTTAACTGAATACTTCCATCCGTTCTTTGCTAATAAATGATATTTATTGACTGATGGATATCTATTAGCTCGACCTTAGTTTCTTACAGTATGTTATCCTAAAAATAAAATTGAGCTCTAGTTACTGAAAAATCAGCGCCACGTTAAAACAAAGGCTACATGTTGAGCCTCGGATTTGCAGTTCTTTTGCGCAAATAAAAACAAAGAAAACATCGTTCTGGACATTTCAATACTAAAATAAAAACATTGGGCATTTACATCTATATTAGATGATTTATACAGCGCAGGAGGCAATCCATGCCTACACTTAACGGGACTCTGTAGTGCCTGGGACATAGTTTGAGATGGAATAGGCTTGCCCAGCACTTAAACCATCCTCTCAGCTTAATTAACCTGACCCACAGGAAAGACGACGTCAATACGTGTGGAGCTGACTGAGCTGCGGGTTTCCTCACGGTGTTTTCCTTCACCGTTAAGAGCTCGTGTTAAAGCGCATATACATTTTACGAAACGAAAAATCCATTGATGCACGGCCGGGATTTGAACCCACTACCTTCGGATTGAAAGTCGAGGCACAACCCTATTCGACCAACACGGTACCACGGACCATTTCAATAGTACCATGATTAACCTTATTCTTCTCTTCGTCCTCTTTGCATTCTGTTCTTTACATGCTCTCAAAAATCATAATCCATTGTTCGCTTCAATATTCTGCGCTATTGTAATCTATTGTGCAGCTTGGATGTAAAGAATTTTATTGGACTGAGCTAGTTTTTCCTGGTAAATAGCGTAGTAGCGGGCAAATGCTGCGATACAAAATGTACCGCTTCAATTCCCGCAGCGGTTTAAATAAAATTGTCCCGGTTTACAATCATAGCATTACTAGGCTTATTAGAAACTGGACAAACATTATAAAAATCAACAATAATGAATGAGTGAGAGAAATGTGACAAAAAAAACTCTCAATTTACAAAATGAAATAGAATTTTAAGAATATAGACAGGACAGTGACGGTATTTACTTCCAGTCACTTCTGATTCATAGAAGCAGAGGCAAACTACTCTGAAACTCCGCGCAAACCCTGCACCAACAAAAACTATTCAAGGAGCTAAGTCGCTGAGCGTACGGTTTTTCAAGTAGGAACTTACGCGTCTTAGCGTCGTTTTGTTTTCACCAAACTTAGTAAAGACCGTATCGATCTTGCATTTAACTTATGAAATGTTCTTCCACTTTTAATCCAAAGACCGTAGGATAGAATCTAAGCTGCATCTTGTACTTATTATTTCTTTGACTTATTAATCAATGGTATTTTCTTTTGGACGATTTTTTGTGTGCCCACGCCCTTATTCCGCCTTCACTGTTCTTTTACAGGGACTTCAGACGCACAGCTGATTATCATCCTCACCTGGTTGATATTCCACTAATTAGAACTAAGCGCTTCGAAAGTTCCTTTATTATGCGCACTGCAAAAATTTGGAATCAGCTTCCAGCGTCTGTATTTCCGCTGAGCTACGACCCTGTTGTTTTTAAGAAAAGAGTTAATAGGCACCTTCTGGGTAGGCTCACTCCATCGTATACCTCACTCTTGCCTGTGTCAGTTTCGAAGTTAAGAGCCGACCCATTCATCATTAAAAAAAAAAAGGCTCTACGCGGCCTTAAAATGGTGAAGAAGATCATAGAGAGTCCGAACCTTTTAAGTATAATTTATAATAGCCGTGTGAATCTAGCGGCCAGGTGGAGTGACGATCTGCGAAAGGCTGCCGGCAGAAGCTAAGGACAGGGCGCAATGGCGCGCACTAGGGGAGGCCTATGTCCAGCAGTGGACTGCCATAGGCTGATGATGATGATGATGTGTGAATCTAGTGCAACCATCATCCAGTTGATGGACAGTCCAACAGTGATGGCTTTTAGTTTCCCATTAATATTATTCTTGGAGAAATAGTCTAAAAGAAAATAAGTAAAACATTCCAAACAATTATGTAGGTAAATTGAATAGATGTGGTCAATCTCAGACAGCAAAATTAGAATACTGACTTATTTCCACAATACAAGCTGACACAATAGGGATCCTAGGAATAGCGAGTAATTGTGCAGACGGCTGTGGTCGCTCTGGGTGCATTCCGTCGTGTGGATCGGAATGTCATTAGACTGGAGTGTGATGCAAACTGTGGCCGACTTTATCGACTTGGATTTACCTTTTGTTAGAACAAAACTCGGTAGATACAAATCTTTCTACTGGACGTTTACCACGGATTGTGTGCTGATACGTTGCGACGACGTCGTGGCATACTTTGAACGTTATGGAGGGATGATTAAGGAGAGACATTTGCCCACCAGTGGGACATTAAAGTCTGTTAACAAGAACATGTTTATTTTTGAATTTAGCGACGTTAAAAAAAAACTCCTAGTTTATTAATTACTAGCTACTGCCTACGACTTTGGACACTTGAGCGATTGACCGAATCGGTTCAAAAAGATCAAACCATTCTCAAGCCCTATCAGACTATTCGAGAGTTATGCTATAACAAAATAATATACAAATACTTCTATGCATACAAAGCAAAACCACCCCACTAGGCACTGCTCGCTTCGCTCGTCTTGAAACGAATATTTGACAAAAGAAATTTAGCTCAAATCGTCAGTCACTAAAACGGACGGGGCTTTTAGAAAATCAGGTGTTTCTATCGTGTTTATGTTTGGCAAACAAGAGGTCGTTCTTACTTGAGCTCTTCTGTACTTAAGCACGAAAAAAGCCGCCTGCAATCCAACTTGAAACCTTCCAATTGAATAACTTACTTGCAACTGAAAAGTTTCAGCTTTCAACCAGAACTTTTCAATTTGAGCATTGAAATTCTGTCAATAAAACTTAAACGATTCTTTCTACAAAGTTTTGTTGTGAACGGATTATCATATTGTTTTTAACGTTACATACAGGCGTACGATTTTCTATACGTTTATATTGCGTCTTCTCAATGAATTTAAATTATTAGAAAGCAATAGTAATATTTTCAGAAACCGCAGTAGAGGACGGCCCCCCACTAGATGGAAAGACGATCTGGTAAAGGTTGCTGGGAGCCGTTGGGTGCAGGCTGCACAAGATCGATCGCTGTGGAAGTCGATGGGGGAGGCCTATGTTCAGCAGTGGACACTAGATGGCTGACATAATGATGATGATGATGAATAGTAATCTAATATATAAAATTCTCGTGTCATAGTTTTCGTTGCCATACTCCTCCGAAACGGCTTGACCGATTTTGATGAAATTTTTTGTGCTTATCCGGTATCTATGAGAATCGGCCAACATCTATTTTTCATCCCCCTAAATGTTAGGGGTAGTCCACCCCTAAATATTTTTTTTTATTTTTTAGACAAAATTTTTAATTTCTATTTTTTTAAGATACGACATACAAATACATACTATCCTCAATTTTCACCCTTCTACGATCAACCCTTATTTTTTAATAGCGATATAATGGAAAAACAACGTTTGCCGCGGGTTAGCTAGTATTTAAATATAATTTGGAGTATATTACCAAATCTTTACAAACTAGATAAATGAAATCAGAATCCCCCACAAAATCGAAAGATCTAATTGAATAAAAATAGCGACTTCCAGATATCTAATTTGATACGAAATCCGGGAATAGGTAAGTACAGATCGACACAATAATGAAGTTACACTAATAGTTTATCGAAGAAGCAATGCTCGTTGTTAACGCTTCCTTATGTACAGTTCGCCAAATGGCCCAAAGGCATTCGTGAAGTTAGCCGTTTGTCTGTGCGGAACACAATTTTGAATGAAAAAGCGTTCACTGCTCATATAAACGGCTAATTTCATGAATGCCTAAATCCGTTGGGCGAACTGTACATTTTCTCCTCTGGACTCAAAGGAGATGTTGGTTTATTTCGATGAAAGGCGGTCTCTAAGCCGCATTTATGATCACCAACCCTTATTTCAGCCTCTACTAAATATAAAGACATCTATAAGCTCCTCCCTCGAAATCTCATCTAGGAAAAGCCACAATTAATCTGAGACTTAATCAGTTAAACAAGCTTTGCCGATGTGACTCCTATTTTGTGTCGACTGTACGACTTGAATCTTTCCTAATTTTGCAATCGCTGAGTTTCCTCAACTTGACTAGTAATATCCAGATTTATTAGAAAAAGATCAAGTGATTTTGCACTTTAGTCTGTGCTTTGGCTCTCAACAAATGTTTCACTTTTCTCGTTGTTATTAGTACGTCAGCGTCAGTTTTCACAGTAAGTATATTCATTAGAGCTATCAGTTATCACGAGTAGGTAGGTACTTAGTAAGTATACTTATTTCAACTTGTTCTAGCTAGTTATGCAGTAATTAATGAAAATCCTCCAAAAAATTATTGCGATAGTTTTATTTATGGTATACGAAAAAAAAATATTCACTGATGAAATGAATTCACTGTAGCGGAATCATTGTATCTTGAATTAAATTTTTAATTTTATTGAATTAACGACTCCGTAAATACTCGTATTGTCATGAAAATACATCGAACCTACAATGCGAAAGGAAAATAATGAAAAGTAAAATATTGGAATGGAAAACTGCGAGTTGTGATGATTTTGTCGATATGAAAACATTGTGCGTGACATTTATGCTGAATATGAACAGAATATTAAAACTTTTACTTTTTTAACAGACTCGGCGTTTGGAACGCGCAGTTTTTGATATTGCGATGTTTCGATTTTGGACAATGTAACTATAAAATGAAAGTACTCTAGACGTGCAGCTAAAAGGAAAATGGAAGTATCCATACTTACCGAAATGTGACCGTAAATGTGTAAATGCCGACCGCGTAGTAGGGCCGAAAACAGTTTAGAATAAAAACTTATCTTATCTTATCTTAAAATTCATGTTTAGCGACATTTTCAACCGACTTCAAAAAAGGAGGAGGTTCTCAATTCGTCTGTATGTTTTTTTTTTTTTTTTTGTATCTTGTTACGCGATTGCTCCGCCATTTGTTGACCGATTTGCAAAATTCTTTTCATGTTTGAAAGGGTATACTCCAGAGGTGGTCCCATATAAATTTGATTCCTGAGGGATTGATAGTTTCCCCGTAAAACTCTAAACACCTTCCCTCCTAGCCATGTCACAAATAGAAATCGAATCGACAGCTTGACGCCCTGAGTCACAACGCGTTTCGAGTCAAACATTGAAGTCGGTTTTCTTTTTAGTATAAAAACGTAATAGGCTCTCAGATAGACCCATAAACATCTTCAAAGTATCTTTAGGAACACGATTACTCCTGTATACATGGCACGGTAGACATAATCTCAGATCATGCTGATACCAAAAAGGATTCCCTCGCCACATATTTGATTTTCGAGTAATTTGCTTTTTTATGTAACACTTGCCATGACATACATGACTACTCTTAACGACGGTGCCACTTCTTAACAAAAATAAGAGTAATAACAAAGAAATGGTGGCGCATGGCGCCACTTCTTTTAAATGTATAAAAATGGCGCCACGCCTCTTTTATTTTGTCCCGCGCCTTAATCAACGCCTAGTTTATAATGAGACTCACCTGAATTGTTGCGGTCGATTGACTAATTAGCAAACAGACAATAATTAACGTTATGTATTTTGCAACACCACTCTATCAAAATTATTGGCATGCGACAAATTAATAATGCTGTTGCGAATTGCATCAAAGTGATGTATGTGTCGGCGGCAGATCGATGAATTAGCCATTTTGTGATATGCCTAGGCATATCGTTCAACGACGCCATTTCACGATCTGCCTAACTTACACCCGCCATATCGTCCGTTTGACGATTTGGCTACGCGATACTTAGGCATATCATGATATGCCTAGGCAGATCGTGAAATAGCGGTATATTCCATTTCTGGCGCTTCGGCAGACGCTGCCGCGGCAGACTCGCTCGCCCTCCTCACGCGTATTTTTTTTACTAACCTAACATAACCTAACCAACTAATTTAGATCTAAGTAAGTGTTGGATAACGTTAAGCACTGAAAGAGGGTGTAAGTTAGGCAGATCGTGAAATGGCGTCGTTGAACGATATGCCTAGGCATATTATCATGAAATGGCTAATTCATCGATCTGCCTACATTATGTATCAACTGGATTGGTTATAAAGTTAGATTAAAAACTGTTTATAGATAAAATTTAGCATCATCATCATTTATGTGGGGTCAGCACAACAGGTTATAGACAAAGAAAACTGATTTAGTGAATTGTAGGTTTATAAATGATTCAGATTATAAATGGGATACTTAATAAAATTAGAATCATTCGTCAACTTTGAGATATTGTCAGATAGCTTTTAAGAGAGGTAAATCTTTAGTTATTACTAGTGAATCCGCGCGCGACTTCGTCTGCGCATTGCCCCTAAAAACTTAAACAACCTGTTAATAACCTTTGAGGACTTTCGCATTTATAATATAGGAAGTAGGATAGAATATCTATTATGTACTTGTATTTTAAGTAGGCTTGAAATTAGCACTTTAGCACCTTATACACGAAAAACGGCATATTTAATATACATATTTATAAATATGTAGTTAAGGAACTTGACGATCCAACAGCGTTCACAGAGAGCTTTAAGTAACTAAATTTTTTTGAGGTCAAACAAAAAACAATTCGTCATCCCCACGCCGAACAAATCGAACTCCCGGCAATAAATAAAAAACTCCCCGCTGCAAACCTTCAGAAATTCAATTTCCTAGGGAATATTGGCAATACCAACAGAACGGAACGAAATGTTCGATGTTGTATTCTGAGCAACACAAAGCGTAGGCACACTTTGATGTTTGTTATTCGATTATGATAGGTTTATTCACTACTTACTACTGCCCGCGGCTTCGTTTGCGTAATACCAACATTTTGAATAGCCTATAGTTATTCCAGGTCACTATCTACAGCTGCCAAGTTTCATCCAAATCGGTTCACTGGTAAACACAAACATTCTTGCAAACTTTCAAATTGGAAATAGGATTTTTATTCTCTGTAAATAAATATGTTTTATCTGCGAATGTAAATATTATTGTAGCCTTTCATGTCACATTTTGCAGATGTTTTGGTAGACATAACACGTTTGGATTTAGGTATTATCCCACTGGGCACACTGCTCTAGTAAGAAAGAGGCGTCCGTAATAAATTAACTCAGTTCCACTGAGTCGAACACTCCCTCCATTCAATATTTTTACGATCCATTACTGAAATTGCAGCAAATATTGAACGCTGATTAAATTAAATTCTCTTCGGCTTCTTATTTAATTGATTTCCAGTTGATATGATAAAACGGAAAATAAATTTACTGTGCTGTGTAACATGGATGATATTTTACATTTACCAAAAGTTTTAACGAAAGGTTTAAAAATTTCGGGTGGTCAACCGAGCGTATTTTTGGAATAGAGTCGAGTAATAATGTTCAACTGAAAGTCAATATTACAGAAAAACTATTTTTTAGGTCATTTTAGGGTTCCGTATAGGATCACTGTGTTGTCCGTCTATCTGTCTGTTTTACATTGAATGAGTTGTGAGAATTGAAAAAGTAGATGGTAGCTAAAGAGGATGAATGAAAGGCGTTTAATCTAATAAGTAAGTTCTTCCCCTTGCATTACTGCGATACAAGATTGTTACTTACTTTAGTTAGTTAAGACCTTTCTGAATAAACATTCATTTCATTTCATTTCTATCAAACAGTGGCGAGTGTTACTTAAAAATTCTAGAAAATATTACCTGTTTTTCGGCTAAAACAACCAAATAAAAATATTCCCAATATTCGCAGTTTTACCTCGCAATACATTTAAAAGGCTTTTATTAAACGCTAACAACAATTTTACCCTCAAAGGCTTTCATGGCGAGAATTGTTCGGGATGGGAACTGCTTTGCAAAAACAATTTGCAATATCAGGAATCCACATCAACGTTTTATTGTGTCCTTGGATTACGAAAGTTGAAGGAAGAAACAGAAGGTGTGCTTTTGCAGTTAGGCGGTATTACGCAAAGCTTTGTTGAATAAACATATACCTACATAGACAGACATTAACGAGTATTCACCACTTTGGCACACAATACAAAACACAAGAAATAATACCTTCTCAGTTTTTTTCCGTATGAATCAAATTCTCGATCGATTGTTAAAGACAGACATTTTTTTCATTAAGAATTCGTAGTTCGTTGATCTAACCTTAACCAAATTGCCATTTAAGATCTTGCTAAAAATCAAGCAACCACAACTCTCCTATCTGTAACCATTTCTTGTTTCTCTGTGGTTATCCCACCTCGCGTGTGCCGGGTAAATAGGGTGTTATCAAATTTACACGATCAATTTGTATGCAAGGTCTATAGCTCCCTTGGTATTGTATAGCTTGTAGGTTACCCCTTTGAGGGTAAAGCTCACCAAAAGGATAAACGGTGGTTTAACAGCTGTTTTATCTACCTGTAACATATAATGTTCTTTGTTAATTATTCGATTTTTAGGCCGTAGAAAACGTTAGTTTAACACAAAAATTATAGTTAGGTACAAAATTGTGTAAAGTAACACGCTTTGAATGTAGTCGGAAGATTACAATTGTATGCTAATAAAAAACCCATTCTATGAACGAGTATTTAAAGATCGTTTTTCTAGGGACAGTTTTTTAGTTAGTTTCAATGTAAACTCGGTTCATTTTCTTGTAATAAGATGGACTAGGTCTATGTGTCACAGTGTCTAAACTGCATTGTAGATATCATAAAAGATGAGCAAGTGGAAATCTGTGGCCTTCGCTTACCAGTAATAAGCGTAGATACCTAGTATTTATAAAAAAAGATGGCTAGCTCAAACGGCTCCTTGTTTAATAAATAATGAATAAATAAATAATGCTGGACTTTTCCACACAGCATCATCTAGCCCCAAAGTAAGCAGAGCTTGTGTTATGGGTACTAGATGACTGATGTACTACTTAAATACTTTTTGTTTGTAAATACATACATATTATACATAGAAACAACCAGACCCGAGACAAATATTTGCAGATCATACAAATATTGGTCCCGCCGCGGGGATCGAACCCGCAACCTTTTGCGTCACAGGCAGGCCTTTGCCCACTGCGCCACAGAGGTCGTCAAAATTAATTAACGTTCACTGCACTGAAATCGTTAAGCTACAGAAGATAATGCTCTATGAGATTGCATATTCAGAACAAACTTATCAAGCCCCAGGTTGAGTTTTAATATGGGTTCAAAAGCATTTCTATCGGGTTCAGGTTGTAACTTTTGTTCCCATTGTTTTCGAATCCGGTTCAATACGGACTTTTCTAAAACGCCATTTATACGATACCATTCTTGCCTCTTGCCACAGATTATTAGTTCTTGTTCCGTTGAGTTTGTGAAAATAAGAGGCAAGAATGGATGCCAGAATGGTATAGTGTAAATGGCGTTTAACGTTACTTTTTTAACTTCCCTTTTCATTGGTTTTCTTGAGTACTCAAAGCGTCGCAGTTTCTTAATTAAACATCTAGCGGTTGTAATTAATGCGGCAACGAGAATACTCGACGGTGAGCTGCTTTTCTTGTAGGTAGTGGTGTTAACTTGACTTCCTGTCAAGTTTTTTTTATTAGTGAAAAATGACCTAGATTTAGTAGATTTAGATGAGAGTCTAAACGATTCTTATTTTTAGTAAGATCTGAGAGAGAAGTGTTTGAAAACAATCCATAGGTTATATTATAGTTAATGAAAAAAAAAGAGTGTCGTGGAACACTCGGTTGGAACGAAGTTTCAACTTAGACATTTGGCATTTGTCAATTAAATTATTGAAATCCTAGAAACGCTCTTCCGTACTAACAATGTAACAATCTATGGACTGCTTCGCACTTTGACGTTTTGACATATACATGGGACGTGACGCAAAAATCACTTTTTTTCGTCTGGCCCCCATCCGATACCGTCCGAAAAGGAACTTCGTTCCAAAAAACAAGATCACAACTGTATCGCCGAGGCTTGTAGGAAAATATCTTATATGTATCAAGTCACTCATGTCACTCAGTCACTGAAGATAAGCAAATTATCTAGTAGTAGTCAAAGACTCATAATATACATACGCCTAATAATCTCCTTTCAATTTCTCACCAAAAACGTAATAACTTCCAGATTCAAACCATTTTTGAGCTGGTGCACACCACAAAGCCGACACTAGTTGGCAACGGTTGCACTTCCCTCTATAGTTTCATTATCCGACAAGTTTTCAGCGAAACAAACTTGCCTTTCAAGCTTTGTTTTTCTAAGAAAATGTTTCCGTAAATGTTAGGAATTGACATAGGTACCTACTTAGCATTACTTCATTTTACTTTTTTTTTTTTTAATTGTTTTTTGTCAATTTTTTTACAATTTTATATTTTTTTATTTTTCTGTGTGATTTTCGGATGTTTTTATTATGTGTACTTATATTTATTAACTGTGATGATCTGGAATGTCTGTAATGTCATAGTTTCTAATAAATAAATTTACTTTTTTAGTCTTTTTACGCATCCTTACCTGCCCTTACTGAGCAAAAGTCTTCCCTAATTCCTTCTAAAGTAATTTTTTTTCAATTTTGATAATTGAAAAAATGCAATGACGAGGAAAAATCTCTATTGCAAAATATGTTCACTTCTTGAACTTATTGACGGCTGTTCATGAGATTTGATTGAACTAATTTCAAGTACATCATACAATAGGACGGTGACGTATAAACTGACAGTTTTTTGACGTATACATACATACATACATAAAATCAGGCCTCTTTCCCGAAGGGGTAGGCAGAGACCACGGATCTCCTTTTCCATTTTGCCTCATTCACTCTCATTACATTCTTCATTATATGCTCGCCGGTTTAGGGTACTTTTGACCTGGCCCTTCTCCAAAATGTCGCCGATTTGATCCAAGAAGGTTTTTTGACGTAACAATTTTATTATTAAAGTCCGCTGCATTACGGTCAATGTTTCATAGAAAATCGGGACTTTTTTTATTTCGTTCTTGTGTTTTGAGAACTTGCTATTTCAAGTGAAATTTATTTTTAATTTTGACGTTAATTCTGTTGAATGGTTATTTGAATATAAAAATTTTTGAAAAAAAAAATTGAACCGACTTCACAGAACACAAACAGAAGAACCTTCTACACACTAAAAAGAGAAAAATAAGAATATAATTTGAAGTCGGTGCCAACTATTCATTTACATCTAAGAAATTCAAAAGAACTTGGGTGCAAAATTGTATCCTGGTACGCTATCGCTCGATTTCTTTTTTTGATAGGTACCTAATCGTATTCACTTGGCACCGACTTCAAATTATATTCTTATTTTTCTCTTTTTAGTGTGTAGAAGGTTCTTCTGTTTGTGTTCTGTGAAGTCGGTTCAATTTTTTTTTTCAAAAATTTTTATTTTTCACTTTTTAGTGTAAGTAAATAAATACTGTGTAAATAAAAGTGTATGTGTAAATAATATAGTAAGCTACGAGTACATTAAGACTTTGCTTATCGTAGCTTAAGTAGGAAAGGATAAGAGAAGTCATGGGCAGACCTACTAAAGGACAGACCGGAGTTCAGCAAGGGGGAAAACTATCAA
The DNA here is from genome assembly GCA_951394285.1 of Epirrhoe tristata. Taxonomy (NCBI): domain Eukaryota; kingdom Metazoa; phylum Arthropoda; class Insecta; order Lepidoptera; family Geometridae; genus Epirrhoe; species Epirrhoe tristata. The sequence continues at coordinate 8,019,627 of OX596145.1, forward strand.
TCCATAAGGAAAAGAAATATTTTGTACTACCTCGGGTGTAATACCCTTTCAAACTATTTAATGTTTGACTCAGATTGTGAGTCAGGGTGTGTTGTGTAGTGAGAATGAGGTTTTTTTAATGTTACGGGAAAACTGTCAATCCCTCAGGAAAAAAAAATATATGGCGCCACCTTGAGAGTATACCTCTTTTTAACAAAAAAAAAATTTTGGAAATCGGTCCACAATTTTCTTAAAGTTCAGTGATTGTTTTAGTTTTACGGGAAAACTATTAATCCCTCAGGAAAAAAAAATATGTGGCGCCACCTTGAGAGTATACCTCTTTCTAACAAAAAAAAAATTTGGAAATCGGGCCACAATTTTCTTAAAGTTCAGTGATTGTTTTAGTTTTACGGGAAAACTATTAATCCCTCAGGAATAAAATTTATATGGGACCACTATAAGAGTATACCTTTCAAACAAAAAAAAAATTTTGGAAATCGGTCCACAAGTGATGGAAATATCGTTTTCTTAAAGTTCAGTGATTGTTTTAGTTTTACGGGAAAACTATTAATCCCTCAGGAAAAAAAAATATGTGGCGCCACGTTGAGAGTATACCTCTTTCTAACAAAAAAAAAATTTTGGAAATCGGGCCACAATTTTCTTAAAGTTCAGTGATTGTTTTAGTTTTACGGGAAAACTATTAATCCCTCAGGAATAACATTTATATGGGACCACTATAAGAGTATACCCTTTCAAACAAAAAAAAAATTTTGGAAATCGGTCCACAACTGACGGAAATATCGGTGAACATACATAAAAAAAAAAAAAAAAAAAAAATAAAAAAAAAAAAAAAAAAAAAAACATACATACAGCCGAACATATAACCTCCTCCTTTTTTTGAAGTCGGTTAATAAAGGTTTTATTTGTGAAGTGCTTTGATGTTTATTCATGAAATTTCGTTTTTTCTTCGAGAGAAAAATATAAATAAGTAAATGTATGATTTGTATTTACTACAAAATTTACTTTTTATCCTAATAAAGATGCGAAGATGATTTAGGTCTTGGACAAAGTTACTTTATCTCAATAACGTCACTGGTGGTTCAGTTTTATGTGGACTTAGGGGCTTATTACAAGAAAATGAGCCGAGTTTAGACCAAGTCTAACTAAAAAACTGTCCCTAGAAAAACGGTCTTTAAATACTCGTACATAGAATACTTTTTTGTGGTAACAGTATTGTTTTGACATGTGTCAACATGGGGCTCAACCTAGGTTTTACTTTTTTATAATAAGCAGTTGTTATATATTATTATAAGTATAGTTTGCCTCCTAAAGCTATATAAATCATCCTAAACTAAGATAGAAAGGCCGTTTTCTATTCTATTTTTAAAATGATGCTGTCAGAAAATTCCTTAAACACATGTGGTGCTAAATCAAGGTTTTATCGTATCAAATAAAGTTTAATTTTCACCATACAATCCCAAGATACAGATCATCCTACGAAAATTTTACCCTATTTTACCAACAGGCAACACATGGAGTAGAGACACTAGAGATAGACAGAGGTGGAAGGAGCTGGAGGAGGCTTTTACCGCTACGGCGGCCCTTACATGAATATACATTTATATAAATAAACGCTTTTTATAAACTCTACATAAGTACGTACTTAAAAATATATAATTGTGGAAGAAATTACATACATACATTTTTAACTAAGTTATATTTAGTGTAAAATTACTAGCATTTAAGTTTTCTAATATGTTTTGTAAATTTTGAACAAAGCTATTATTATTTTACCAACAGAATTTTATTAATTAATTTCGGAATCAGAGACTTGGAAACGTGTGAATCGCTGTCAAAATTAAACTTTCGCAAAATAAAGTTAATTATGAGTTTTATAACCCCTCGTCAGAACCCGTTTTCGATTCGAACCAAAGTTGGTTTTACCCCTGAAGGGTAATGTTGATGGTAGTTTACCCTTTTGAATGTTTGTTCACGATTGGGCTATCTAGACAATGACGTTACATTTTGTAGGAACGATTTCTGTATCCTCTACAAAATGTTGTTGTAAGATTTCTTATTCAAATTGGGGACCGAAGAAGAAGCATTTGGGTATCGCAGTGACTTCTAGCATATTTTGTAATATTTTTCGGTAATTTTTATTTTTTGAGTAAATTAAAAAACAAGTTAGCGAAGTAAGTGCCTCCATCAGTAATTTTAGTGTCTTATTTTCTCGGCGAAAAAGTAATATTTGCATATCATAAGAGAGACGAAAGTTAATGTTTATTAAAATAAGTTTATTAAAAATGTAGCCTTGGAAATATAATAACCAGGTAGAATCAAGTTTATTAAAATTTTCATGTTGTTCGTTTTAGTCGCAACTAAGAAGATAAACTTGGAGATACCAGTCATGGTTTTATAAAAAAAACCTTCTAATAATGGTTAAACAATTCTCAATATTTTTACTCCGACCATAAAAGATTATTTTAAAGCACAAAAGCCAGGCAATAGTTCATACCAATCTATTACACCCTTCCTACCATTCCTATACGATTATTTACGGTTGCTCTGCCGCAACGAACACCAAATATGGTGCATAGCGTAGACCCTGAAAAGTTGGCGATGAAAAAATATTTGCCAATTTTAACTCGACTTTCGAAGCGCTCGTGTTGTATCTAAGCTAAGCTAATCGTTGAAGTGAAGCAGCGGTCTGAACGGTCAGTAAATGGGTGACCGCTAATGGAATTATCAACTGAGCGCTTCCTTACGTTTTTGAGAATGTGTCAATTTTTAAGCTTAAAAATCTACTTCTGATAGAAATTGAATAGTTTTACGATACTGCAGACCATACTTCTGGGACGCACCTGGATATTAAAGTGGATAAGCGTTGAGAATGTGTCAATTTTAAAAATCTACTTCTGATAGAAATTGAATAGTTTTACGATACTGCAGACCATACTTCTGGGACGCACCTGGATATTAAAGTGGATAAGCGTAACCAACTTAAAACCACCCAGAAAGGCCGGAAATTAGATTTCCCAGACATGAACGCTGTCTGCGTGTTGCAGAATGCACATAAAGACTGTTTCACGAAATTTCAGGGTGGTGCTAGTATCTACGCGAGAAGATAAATTTCCATAGAACTTCTGTAAAACGCCATTTACACGATACCATTCTGCCTTTTGCTTTCTCAAACTCAACGGAGCAACAGCTAATAATGTCGCAAGATGCTAAAATGGTATGCCAGAATGGTATCGAGTAAATGGCGTTTTAGTTTCGTGAACACTGAAACTCTACTCAGCTAATGAATCAGTCAGTGGTTTTATTGATGTTTTAGAATTCTTAAGTGGAATACGTCAAACAGTTGAGAGGGTTTTGAGTGGCGTTTCAGTATTCGAAATGACTTGTCGTACGAAAAGCTGTTGGTATCACCTAAAAAAAGCAAGGCTCCAAACCGTGTTTGTTGCCCTGGTTCTTCACGGTATTGGTCGCGAAGGAACAGGAGTAGAATCACCTAGTTTTAAGACGTTTCAAAGTGATCCCAGCGGTCCTACTGAATGCCTTTTGACTGACTTTATCGATTTCAAGTTTTCATTCAAACTACTCTGAAGTCTACCCAAATATAATTGTAAATATGCATTCCAAATCTTTACAATAAAACCTCGTGTCATGTCGGTCCCGGCTATTTCAGTCGTTAAGCCATGACGGAGGCCTTAAGGCGGCCCAAACACTACGTCACTACTCCACTGACTCGTACGAACTACTTACTTTGTCTCTTGTGGGGTCAGGACTGACTATGTATGTAACTGTTGGGTGTAATTTATTTATTTATTTATTCTTTATTGCGCAAAGAAATAAAATCTTAAAATAGAGAAGTAATGGCAGAGGCAAGCTAAGCCCTAAGAAGAGTTATCTCACAGCAAACCCATAAGGGAGAGAGAGAGACTATTTAGATTTTTGGAACGAAGTTCCTTTTCGGACGGTACCTATCGGATGAGGGCTAGACGAAGAAAAGAGTTACATTTTTGCGTCACGCACGACACGTGTATGTATATGTCAAATCGTCACAAATTGCGCAGTCGCGAAACAGTCCATAGATTGTTATATGAAGAGCGTTTCTAGGATTTTAATTATTGACAATAATTTATTTGACAAATGCAAGTGTTCCACGACACTCACCTACTTTTTTTTTATAGCACAAGAGAACCATACAGTTTCTTAAAAAACACTGTAACGCGGCTTAGAGTGTGCATTGATCCAGAACACGCGATAGTTGACTGAGCAAACGCTATGCGGCCATTTTCATTACCATAACTCGTTTCATAGTTACATGCAATGCTTTTCAGGGAATCCTACTACCAATTACGTTATGCGGACTTCATGCCTGCAAATTACATGCAAATTGTTTTATTCACATCATCATCGTACAATATTTTAGCTAAGTATTCACTTTAGTTGCATGTGTAAGATATTGGAACGAAGTTCCTTTTCGGACGGTATCGGATGGGGGCTAGACGAAAAAAAGTGTTAGATTTTTGAGTCACGACTCAATTGTAGGTATATGTCAAAACGTCACAATGCGAAGTAAGCAGCCGCGAAGCAGATTGTTACATTGTTAGTACGAAAGAGCGCTTCTAGGATTTTAATGAATAATTTATTTCACAATTGCCAAAACTAAGTCTCATATATCAAGATTATAGGAAGTCACATTACTAATAAAGTTAGGCCATGCAATATCCCTGACTTTTACTACTACTAGTAAAAATCAGCCTACCTACTAAGCACATTCTTACTTGTATGTTGTGTATAAAAGCTGCACTGAATGTTTCCTACCTTTATTGAAGAGCTTAAGTTTTCACATTAATTTTTGTCTCACCAATTCACGTGTTTATTCGAAACGTGTTGTTCCCTTAGTTCAAACATCTCTTTTAATCCCCTTTTATCTTATGTAGAAAGTTTTTCTACATCTCAGTTGAACACAACCCTTCCAGCTATACTAACAAGCATCGTGTAACAACATTTTACCTTTTAACCCGCTTTTACGAAACTTCCCTGCAAACTTACACTGTTCCAAATTCTAGGAAAAGATTCACACCATATCTTACCTTTGTTTCTTAGGCCGCGTTTCTACCTGCAAGAAAACTTCCGCTAAAAATTTCTGACTGTCTAGTGTCTCGCAGTCGCTCACCTACTCGTTGGGCAGACGCAGTCAAAAAAGTACGTGAGTGTCGTGGAACACTCGGTTGGAACGAAGTTTCAGCTTTGACTTTTTGTCATTTTTGAATTTATTGAAATTATAAAAAATTTTAAACTTAAAAAAAAACATTTTGCACAATTTGTGAAGTTATCAACGACAACATGTTTTTTGCTTCTCCTTTAAAGTTGTGTTTTGTGCAGTTATCCTTTTATTCCCCGGAGATATCGATACGGTACTGTACGGTACGGTGACGGTAACATTTTTCTTTTAGCCGTCATCCTCGATACCGTCCGAAATTTCGTTCCAAAAACTCAACGGCCTACCAATACTTGAAGCTTTAAAAGCCGTCAAAGACAAGAAGAAATGGAAAAGCACGATGCATCAAGGTCAACAACCCACACTAGACACGACCTTGAAGATGCAGACAGAAGAAGATCGTCTCGCTGACATATTCAGATGTCACGATATATTCGTGCTAGCTACGGAGTTTACTCTTGCAAAACTAACAGACATATCGCAGAAGTGTTCCTGCAGGAGGAAACGCAGCCTTAGAAAAATAAATAAATAAAAGTTTAATAAAAAATAAAGTTTAAAATCAATGTATAGTAGGTAAAACATGAATAAACCAAAGCATTGCATCGTTTAATATCCGTTTCGATGCATTAGTTCAATTTGCGGTCAAAATATTCTGGACATGAAATATCGTTGTGGAATGCATGCGAATGCAACATGACAGCACCATTAGAGCTGTCGAACATTTAAAGGACTACCGCTCGCAAACGGACACAACGTGCATTATGCCGCTCACAGTCATAAAATACCGCTTACAAGATTCAAAACGAAGAGTGTAAAGAAATAATTAAAGTGTCAAAAGTTTCATTTCAAAATACGCTTAGGTAGGTACTCAATAATGATTGTTTTACCGATAGCCATGATATACTAATACATACTTACGCTAAGTTATATTGGTAATACTCGTATTCAATTAGGACTCAAACATTTAGTTAGTTTTTGTCCGCTAAATGTAAATACCAGTTGAAATCTCATTAAGCCCAGTCCATCTATACCAGAATCGTGACCAGCCAACTTTGCCAATATCCGAAGTATGGACAAACTAGGGCACTCAGCTGTTGTGCTTTCACGAACTAAGACAATGCTAGTTTGGACCATGAGATGTTTTGCAATGTATTGATTGATTAATCCGCGCGTACCTACGTTTTGTCATGTCTATATTGCTGGGAACTTTTGAATAAACCAAATTTTGATGTTTTTTTTTTAGTTTCCTAAGGCCAACTCTGCTAATAGAATGTCTCCATCATGACTTATTAACCATAACCTGGGCTGCCATGTTAGAGCATGACGACAGACACAGTTATGACCATTTTTAACGAAAAAACAAGACGAGAAACTTCAGTCACGTTGCTCACATTACTGGTACAGTTGCGACCAATAAATTGATTCTTCAACATATATATTGGATTAACATTTATTTCATGACAACACAGAATTTCGCATAATTTTAAGAGCTTGGCGCGTCATCCTAAAATTTATTAATAGTGACATATTTTTATTATTTGTTAACACTAATAACAAAAATTCAATTTGTATTTATGTTAAAAAATAAAATAAAACTTTACTAGGCAGACATACACGGATTTGAGCACGTAACCCCAGATTTGAAACAGACTCAATTTGTTTTTTTCAGCTGAATGAAAATTCCAACTAATACCGTAGGAGGATAGATAAAGCAATTTCAGTTATTTGAAATTCCATTTTAATTAAAAAAAATGTTTTGCTGTTCAATTTGTTAAAAAAATAACTCTGATCCAGAGAGTTAGTTTAGTGCGGCTTATTGGACGTTTAGCTTTGTTTTTTATTTTTTCTGATGAACATTGATTATGACAAACGAAATTCTATTGCGACAACTTGCAAGTTCTTCGATATTTGTTGGAAAAGCAGGAAATTCTTTTTAAAAATCTATTACCAGGCTCTAGTCAATCACCCATAATGTATAATTCATGTCGATCCCTACGTCCGTTCCAGCTAAAAGGGATCTTAAATTGACCGTGGATGGGCAATCCAACCTTTCATTTTCAATATCGAACCTATATTAATTATGACCAAGCATTTCAATCTTAGAAGGAAGATTATAAGCCTACTGGTAGGAACTTCTAATCTGGGTCGGGATGAAAAGGTAGAATAAACAATGTTTGGTGATGGTTAAACAGGCCGTACTTACACATACTGCGACACAATTGAGACGGAGCTTCGACAAAGTTCCCAATCCCGGAAATATATATATTTTTTTTGACTCTTCACACAGCATCATCTGGCCCCAAACTAAGCAAAGCTTGTACTATGGGAACCAGATAACTGATATACTACTTATATACTATTTGTTTGTAAATACATACATATTATACATAGATACACCCAGACCCGAGACAAATATCTGTAGGTCATACAAACATTTGTCCCGCGGCGGGGATCGAACCCGCAACCTTCTGCGTCGCAGGCGGACCTTCGCCCACTGCGCCACAGAGGTCGTCAAAATATGAGAATCATTTCTTCTCAGGCTCGTCAAGATCGAAATTTTTTGTAGTTTTTTGCCCATCAATAGATCAAAATAGGCTATTGTCTTCTAGCAAGTATGTATTCTTGATCGTTAATATTTATAGGCTCATTAAATTCATAGTCGCGACTTCCATAACGAGTCAATGTGTACTGCCGTTTGCTTATACGAAATGAAAACACCTGGTCTCTGGGGTTTGCCCGAAGTGGTTCTATTGTAAGCTGCTTGTACGCAAAACATGCGTATTATTATTAGTTTGCTACTAAAACAACGTTTACGAGTAAGGGTGCCTGAGGATAACCCATTAGTACGGATTCCTTTATAAGATTCAAGATGACTAGTGGTAAAGTTGTTTTATCTGACGAAGGTGGGTTGGTCTTAATTGTGTGTGTAGCACATGCACGTTGATTCTGTGTGCGTATGCTCAGTATCGCTTATGCACACAGAAACAAATCTACACACACTAAGACCGAAGAAGTTCGCAAGAATTAGGAAAAAACGCTGTAATGCTTTGAAACGCGAATCACGCGAATCACGAAAGTTTAAAAAGGAAAAAGAAAAACCTTTATGATTCCAAAATGTATACCAAAGCTACCAATAGATTAATACTGAAATTGTCAGAGGAAATTCAACGCGCAGTTGCCCGCATATGTTTACTGTTTGATACAGTCGTTCTTTGGACCAATAAAACAGTTACAACCAGTCGTAACTGGTTCGGTTTGAAACTTTATTGTACGAAATATCTGTGTACGGAGTCTGTGTGTTGGATTTTCATAGAAACCGTTGATCTCATATTTAGAGGCTTTTTTAATCGTCTCTAAAGTTATAATAGTAAGTCTCTAGACTACACAATAATAAGCCAATTTAGAAAGAATAGAATAGAAAAATTTGGTAAAATATTTAAAAGTAACTAAAACCTAGTCGTGTACTCCAATGTGATAAATCCGATACCGATCAATTTATGTCAAATGGTAGAAACAAAAGTACTTGAGTGTCGTGGAACACACGGTTGGAACGAAGTTTGTACATTTGACATTTTTGTAATTTTGCGCACCTTGTGCGCCACTTTTCACACTCTCTCTTCTTTTTTGCGCACCATTTTGCACAATTTGTGAAGTTATCAACGAAAACATGTTTTTTTGCTTCTCCTGTAAAGTTGTGTTTTTGCAGTTATCCTTTTATTCCCCAGAGACAGCGATATGTCGTGACGGTAAAATCGATTGCTTTTTTTTCTTGCCTCCATCCTTGATACCGCCCGAAAAGGAACTTCGTTCTAAAAACAATAACAATGTGATTTTAAAATTGAGACTTGATAGCGGTCGCCGCATTTTAGAAAACTAGAGCTATAGAGATTCCTCACATGATACAGCTCTGAATGGCTGTGCCATTGGGACGACTGATCGATAGTCTACAATGTAGCCGGACCCCGAGAAGGCGACAATGACGTAGGAGACGTAATAGAGACCGATTATGACGCAGTACGATTTTATCATGTAAATGGAAATAGAATGAATAGATCGAGTCTTAAAATAGGAATATAAATTGTTTCTGTGAAAAGCTCACTCGTGCCTACTTTTATGAAGTAGGTACTTACGTACTGAGTAGAGCCGTTTTAGCCTAGTAGGATACTCAGAAAGCTACGAATTCAAATCCCAGCTGTGCATGAATTGATCTTCTAGGTTTTATCCAAATTCAGCTGATCCAGCGTGATTAAAGTACCATTTACACGAAAGAATTTCAAACGATACGATTCAATATCACACTGCATTTTTTTACGTGTAAACGCTCATCGGATGCTGAAAGTCATACTCGTAGTAAGTGCGACCTTCGATCGGATCTGAGCATCGGCTCAGCAAATGTGCCATAAATCGCATCGTGTAATAAATTCTCCTTTAATAACAAACCATACCTACATCCATCCATCTAAACTTTTGCACTTATAATATTATAGTAGGCCTATACCCAGCGGTGGGATATTATTGGCTGCGGATGATGATAATTTAACTAAAGTAATGTCTGTACTTTTTTGTCCTCAGAAAACACATTCACAGTAGTGGTCGAGAAAGATGGTCGGGGTCTCGGCATGTCTGTGTGTGGAGGGGGAGGTCTCGTCAGGATACGAAGGTTGTATCCACCTCAGCCAGCCTGGAGGACTGGCATGCTGGCGCAACGAGATCTCCTGCTCTCAGCCAACGGAGTGCCTTTAGCTGGACTTAGCACCTACGTAAGTAAAATTTCCTTTTTACAGCACAACATAATATTATTATGACAAATATTTTCATTTATCAAAAACTATTCAAACTACCGAGCACACTGAAATTTAGAATCTCTTTGCGCTACTTTTTGGATAATTTTCATCACATTCACATCACATCTCCGCTCTCAATTTTATAGCACATAGCAGAAAAATAATTATATCGCTGCCTCCGGGGAATAAAAGGATAACTGCAAAAACACAACTTTTCAGGAGAAGCAAAAAACATGTTTTCGTTAATAACTTCACTAATACTGGACGTAGACGGATGGTTGATAGCTTTAAGCATAGCTGATTTTTTATGAAATCTGAATGTTATGCTGACACACGCGTAATTTATGCGTAAGAAGAGATATTTTGAAAACAAGAAGTTATCTTCTTGTTAGTCAAAATTAATCATCGTCCATGTTGCCTAATGTCAGTTATCATTTTATTCACCGTATTTTCTAGCGTAAACCTAATATTGTACCACGTGTACCACGGTCCTACCATTTTATTCAACGCTTTTTTAAGGTCGAAGTGTATATGATAATAGGTGATTATAATTCTAATCTCGTAAATATTGTGTCACTTCGTTTATGTTAAGCGCTTTTAAATAAAGTTAGGTAGAAGTAATCACCTATTGTTTTATTATTTTCAAGATGTTTTTGAGTACTTTTTAACTAGCAAACTCGTAAATATTGTGTATCCCACCCATGGTTAGATAAGTATATATTAATCTCGTAAATATTGTGTCACTTCGTTTATGTTAAGCGCTTTTAAATAAAGTTAGGTAGAAGTAATCACCTATTGTTTTATTATTTTCAAGATGTTTTTGAGTACTTTTTAACTAGCAAACCTCTTCAAAACTGTTCTAAAGTATTAGAACAAGGTTACCTTGCCTTGAAATAAAATTATGATGCGTAAGAAATAACCATAACTATTTCATAAGTCTTTTCAAGCCTTCAGCTATGTCAAGTATTAAAAACTTCTAGATTTTCTTTGATTTTTTTATAATAACGATAAAAATCAGACATAAAATCACATAAAAATATTAGCAATTAGCATATTTCATCATCAACATTCCCCTGCCCTTATCTCATGATAAGATGGGTCGACACAGGGGGTAGTTCACGCTCTGGTCCATGCCATAATGTTATTCCTCCACTCACTCTTATAATTCGTCAACAGCTGTGCATCCACTCCTCTTACATTCATATCATCTCTCACACATTGCAACCACTTCTTCTCTAGCCTTTTTATACTAGCATACTCCCAGCCACACTCATATTCCACCTCATAACTTGTCCTTACCATGCCAATTTATTTGGAAATAGGTGCCACTTTTAAACTTCTCTCCCCGTATATGGGTACTCATTCCTTATCTTACTTACCCGTTAACATGAGCTCTTAACGATGGCGGAAAACATGGTGAAGAATTCTGTAGCTTAATCAGCTCTAAACTACGTAAATATAAGAAGAAGTTGTCTATACGTGCTAGGCAAGCCTCAAGCCATCTCAAACAATGTCCCGGGCATTACAGCGTCCTATTGAGCGTAGGCATAGGTAAGTTTCCTCATGGCGCTTTATAAATCATTTATTAAAGATGTAAAAGTTTTTCTTATCTAACCATGGGTGGGATACACAGGCATACATACATCCAACTCATTTGCATCGCGGTAACATGCACTTTCCTTTCATCCATCTTCTGCATTTCCTAATATCCATCTTTTCCTTGGTTTGCATATCGTCCCTGAGACCTGTGGCAACTTTATTCATCACGTATTCATCCTCTTTAACGTCTTAGTCAATATTATCGTCGTTCTGGAGAACACATCAAGGAAATTACTTAAAATCGAAGTAGACTGGACATAGGGTTTCACAATCTAGTCTACAATTTAAAAGTATGGTGACAGTGAGCTTCTGATAATTTCGCTGTCACCATATTGATGGAGTGAGGAGTTGTTCAACAGAACTACTCAGAAAATAGTCCTATTGAGTTGGAACTTAAGACATCGTTCGAGTTTCAACTCTAATGTTTTAAAAATATGGAGACGATGAGCTGATCTGATGATTAAATCAGGAGCTGTTCAATGGAACTCCTCAGTGAGTAGCAGTAAACTACCCGAGTTTGGGCTCATATTAATCAGCCCACAGTAGTCCATTTATTGTATGTTAGTTGTTGACTACCATGATTGGTTTAATTTAAAATAGAACTAGGTACCTAACAAAATCTTATAACCATTGATCCATACCATTGATTTTTTTGCAAGTTGACGTCCTAGAATGTTCAAAATTGCGTTAGTCGCACTTAAATGTTGTCAACCTAACAAATACGGTTATTATACACCGCTTTAACAATCAAATCTTATGACGGTTCCCTTTCGCACAGACTCTAACAGCGGTATTATACGAAACGTATGGACATGTTTTCACGAGAATAAAATGATAACCTGCGTTTACCATTGTATAGACGAATATTTCTTACGTGAATATAATTGTATGACTCTTTGTCATATTAAAAGGTATGGGTACATTTTGATAATATTATATTACAACTTTATTCTTGTAAGTTTAGGCATGTCTAGAAACATCGAAAAGTATTGTAATATTTTGTATCTCCGTGAATAATTGTACGAATGTTACGAAAAAAATTGAGCAGATGTATTAGCACCCAGAGATCCCAAATATGGCATAACACTAAAACTAAGATAATGGCAGTTATCCGTTTATTCCCCGGAGGCAGCGATATTATATTAATTTGGGTATACTGAAACAGAAAAAGCTTCCACATAATGAAGGGTGTCAGTCCTTTGTACTGTAATCTCAATCCTATTCCGAGTCAATGATTTTTGGAAGTCACGTATTTGAATTTCGGTCCCGTCAGGACGTAATAGCTGACTGAAATTGTACCCACTTAAAGTAAAAGTGAGAGTCTCGATGAAACGTGTTTAGAATCAGTACGGATGATGGTCTGACGCCTTTAATCTTTACAGGGTGTAGTGTTTGCGGCTGTTCTTTCTAGAATTTACCATAGGCCAAAAATTTCACCATCAAAACAAAATCTTACACCCATATCTTTGGTCGTTTTTTAGATCATGACTCATCCTCCACTCAACTGTCATCTCAAGGTACGTCGCGACCTTGAGATGACAGTTCATTTCTGTACTTTTCTAAGAAAATGTCATAATGCAAGAATGAGTGGAGCTTGGACGTTGAGTGAAAGTTGAGTCGAGGTCGGGATTACGACTAAAGATATGGGTTTAGTCTTCACGCTAGTTAGAATGTTATTTGACAAAGACTATAATAAAGACCAAGGACTATGTAAACGTACTCTCACCTCTTGTGAAGGCCTGGGCCAAGCAATTGCCCGCCTCGTTACCGCCTTTTTTGCCACTGAACTGTAGCTTGTGCCGATCAATTATGCACAAAAACCGAGTAGGTACTGTACCACTTAGTGACTAAGCGAAGGCATACCTATTCCTACATTGTAGTTCTGTGTAACAAAGGATTTACTAACACAATAATCATAAAGTTGTTTGTGAGGCTACCTCAATCCAACTAGCCCCGATAACTCATGTACTAAAACTAGAATGTCTCCTGGCTTTATTATTCTGCAGCTGGATTTAGGGCATGTAGTTTTGTTACCTACAATAAAGCTATGGTCTTACCAACCAACTATAACGAATTGGATTCAGGAAAGTATTCTCTGCAATGTCATATTAGTACAGTAGAGGAAAATCACGAATACGTCATCTAGATCGATCAAATAAATCTACATAATTGCCCTATTTTTCACAAGTATATGAATCTAGTCAATATTTCATCTATGATACTGTTGTACTTATTTATCTACATCTCTTATACATCTACTGACCTTTGAGCCTTATATGTTGTAGGTAGGTGGTAGGTGGTAAAATAAGCAAATGTTTAATAATAATATCCCTGCTTTTTACGTTTTAAAATTAAATAACCGTCAATAAACATTTATTGAGTTTCAACATTTGCTTATTTAATAAAAAGATTCGGTCATTTTCAGTTCACGTTTATTATTTTCAATCGTCACTTTAATTATTCCAATGGTTATAAAAGTGGAAACGAAATAAGTAAATGAGAGTGGAATATAAATTATAATTGCATTAGCTGGCCGCTGTTTGCTCGATTTGCCGTGATTGTTTGCGAACCCAGCAAACGGTCTGAGTATTGTTTCTCTCATTTCATTTTCTCAGACCGTATTGTTTTAATGGAAAGAAAGCTGCCACTTAATCAAAAATATTACGTCGTTCATAGAGTTCAAAAAAATGGTAGCGCGGGAAAATAAAAGCTCATTTCTCTAGATTTTATTATGAGCTTGTTGAACTTGTGACTCGCTGAAACGGGTCGCTGGCTATTTCTCTTTTATTTTGAGTTCCCCGACTGTTTTAGTGAATGCACGAACAAATTATTTATTCATTACCATGAACCTCTGTCCTTCACAAAATGCTGCTTGCATATAGATAGGCCGTACAAACTGTGCCAAAATAAACAGTTTAAGTTAAAAATATTTTGTTGTCACGGCGCCTACAGCCTGGCGGTTATAAACGTAAAAACTTTTATGAAAACTCTGTTCTAAGCCCTGGGGCTCTCTGTAATAAACTGTAAAATGCGAGCCGCAAAGTTACGAAATTATATTAGAGCGTTTGTATGCTCCGTTGCGCAGTTCGTCAGGAACGAAACTCTCATTTTCACAATGAGTTTACCAAAATTTACTAAGAACGTTACAAAGCGTAATCGCTGTATTTAAAACAACTCAGTGAACAAATTAAATGTTAGCAAAATTTTCACTTGCAACTTCGTCTAGGAATATCTTAGTCCCTCATTAGAACTATATTCATCTCATACTTGGTAGGTACTTATAAAATATCGTAAATATTGTGCCGACTTCTGCGTAAATCTACTGTAGGTATATCAGCGATGAGATTCTACTGTTGAAAAAAACAGCGGTAATGCATCATCTTTTTTGACACCCGGCATCAGTGGTTATATATGTGTCATTCATAAGTCACAGAAGAAAAACATTAAGCTAACGTATTTGGGCGGTGCCTGGCTGACTCTGGCACTTGAAAAATTGTCTGCTCCACCCCTTTGTTCCTCTGAATTAATGCACCACTATAATGAAACTATGGTCCGCAGTCTATTAAATTACAGAGCAGACTTTTGACTTCCACTCGGCTAAAGCTGGAATTTATTACGTGGATTGTGCCGAAGATTTTGTCCCGGAAATTAAATATTACGCCATAACTGTTGTTTTGGCGGCGAAATTGTTATATTTTGTCACTTATTTCGCAGTGTGAATTGAAGATTTATTTTGTATTTATCTGTTTTGCTTACGATGCATTTAGTGTTATTATGAGAAACGTCGTGAATCGGGAAAATAAAATCAAAATAGGTTTGTGATAAACACCCGTTTTTCGGAAATAGTGAAATAAAATTAAATGAATTGATTTGTCAGAAGAATGGTTACATAGTAGGTAACTATCATTGATGATGGTCGAACAAAAATTACTGTGGAAAATTAAATGTTGGAATTAATCCTTTAAAAATGTCCAAACATAATTGAAATGAAACACAGCGACCACAGAACGTGCAATCATTTATACTACTCAGAATTACTGCGGCAACTTTTGCCCCTAAATCAAAACATAAATCTAGCAACTTCTCTTATACTAGAGACAAAAGCAGGAACATACATCAGATATTAATATCATACTAAAACAAGTTGCCGCAGTTACCAAGAACATGGTGAAGAAAAACAATGAGGAAATCAGTAAGTGTTCAGGCGACGATGGGCTTGCAACCTGTCTTACATGGAATGCTGACTTCTGCTAATTGTGCGTATGTGTCAATGTATGTATTTAGATCGCATCTCTGACATACTCTGAGATTTTTCAACTGACTTGAGAAAATAACTACCGTCCATAACAAATCCCAGGAAAACATTTACTTATATAGACGACCTCTGGCACAGTGAGCGAAGGTCCGCCTGCGAAGCAGAAGGTTGTTACCATTTGACCCGCGACAAATATCTATTTGTCTCGGGTCTGGGTGTTTCTATGTATAATATGTATGTATTTACAAACAAAAAGTATATAAGTAGTTTATCAGTCATCTAGTACTCATAACACAAGCTCTGCTTACTTTGGTGCTAGATGATACTGTGTGAAAAGTCCAGCGTTATTAAAAAAAAAAATTGGTTTAGGAACTAGGAAGGAACGCCGGCAGAATCACCTTAAATATTCTTGTTTGCATACTCCATTATTTACATATGCGTTTGAAAAAAAATCAAACTGTTTATCAACTTTCGTAGCTAACTTCACCAAGCGGGCGAAGTAAATAAGTAAATAATGCAGGACTTTTTCACACGGCATCATCTAGCCCCAAAGTAAGCAGAGCTTGTGTTATGGGTACTATATGACTGATAAACTACTTATATACTTTTTGTTTGTAAATACATACATATTATACATAGAAACACCCAGACCCGAGACAAATATCTGTAGGTCATACAAACATTTGTCCCACGGCGGGGATCGAACCCGCAACCTTCTGCTTCGCAGGCGGACCTTCGCCCACTGCGCCACAGAGGCCGTCAAAAGAAGAAGTCAAGCTAGTAGGTAATGAGTAGATACATAACAAAGGAATAATACACTTCATAGTTGAGATCTCATAGTTCTAGCTTGTCAAGTGTCACGAAACAGACAGGTTGAAGTACTCCAGTATAATTAACACGTCGTTTCGACTTGCTTACTTAACTTCTTGGCAGCGAATGCTTTCATTAGCACATCAATTATACTGCTAGTTACAAAAGACAATAGGTGAGTATACTTACTAGTAATACCCATACATACACGTCGTCTTTCCTGTGGGCCAGGCTGATTAAGCTGAGAGGATGGCTTAGGTTCCTATTCCATCTCAAACAATGTCCCAGGCACTACAGCGTCCCGTTAAGTGTAGGCATGGATTGCCTCCTGACGCTGTATAAATCATCTAAGATAGATGTAAAGGCCTAATACCTATAGTTTCTTTAAACGCTCCCGTTGTTTAAAGGAAGGGCAAAAGCGACGAAATGGCACATTCTACACACAACACACACACAAGACATTCTTCACATTCAAAGGTTGTCTGAAAGAGATCGCTTCTTAGCGATAAGGCCGCCGATTGTACATTTCTATCTGGTTTTTCTTTGTTTTAATTTTATTAATGGTGTGCAATAAACAAATTTCATTCATTCATTTCATTCATTCATTCTTCAGAAACGCTACATGTTCTTGCATGACAGGTAAAATATATTTCCATCTTATTAAATAGCAGTAGAAAATCGAAACTCATTGAAATAATCAGATTTTAAGTTATATAATAGTTCAAAAACTAAACATAATTTCCCATTGCTAGCAAAGAAACACGCGACTTAATAGTGGTATTGTCAGCTATGATTAATATTTTTTATCCGGTCTCCTTTTACACAATGAGCGTCCGCCTCCGAGAATCTTCCAGTCTTTTAAAATAAAAAATGCTCAGGTAAAGTCTTTACTTTGTAGCCGTAATAATATCGCCTTCTTTACAAACTTTCCTGAGACAACTTAGATTCTCACACATGCGACTTTTTGTAGCGATGCGCAGGTTATAGGTACTGTCGCTTACATAATCACGATCACTGTTTGTCGCGATTGAGTTGCTATATCTTTTAGGGTGTAGCACAGTCCAGCCGAGCCGAACGCGCCGAACTGTCAATTCAATAGAGAAAATGCTGCTGACGTCAGAAGTTAGCCGCATTTTCTGACGTCATCAGCATTTTTCTACACTAATCTACACTAATCTACACTAATCTACACTATCTACACTAATATTATAAAGAGGAAACATTGTTTGTTTGTTTGTTTGTTTGTTTGTTTGTTTGTTTGAATTGAATAGGCTCCGAAACTACTGGACCGATTTGAAAAATTCTTTCACCATTAGAATCCTACATTATCTCTGATGAACATAGGCTATAAATTATTTTCAAAAAAATTAGAGATCCTTATGAAAATTGCAATAAGGTAACCAAAGGTGTAAAAATTTTGAACATAAAATTCTTCATATCGCGTGCGCTGCGAAAACTATTGATAATAGAACAAAAAAATGTTCTACAATATTAAAGAACGTATCAATATCTACAAAAAAGTCAGCGATAGCATATGTCCAACTATTGTGGTTGTGTCAGAATAACAACTTTTATAATTTAAAAAGAGAATAAAAATGCCGACCAAAAGCAGACCACGTTATTCTTATTTTGGTATTTATTCTTATCCAAATAAATTCCTTCGTAGTAAACGCTGTTTCAGTACCCGTCGATTACTTTTTGAATGATTGAAATCGGACATTTTATTCAAAAGTTATCATGAGTTTAAAAATGTAAGATACATCGCGACCACAGAATAAATATCAGTTAGTACGGTAGGACAAGTGTCTGGGATTTTTAACACAGGTAACGGGATATTAATGTTTTTTGAGTTTCCCGATATTTCGGCGCAGTTGCATACGCCATGATCAATAGTATCTATGGTATTAATCATGGTTAAATCATGGTAAATAAGAATAAGAATAAGAATAAGAATAAGAATAAATTTATAAATATCCCGTTAACTGTGTTAAAAATGTTGAAAACTATGATAGTTTAAAAAGTGTCTGGGAACTATGGAATGGGAAAGGGGAGTGGTAATATATCAATGAAATATATATGGGAGGTAGGGGAGCATTGGGCAGTAGGGAGGTTTGGACAACCCCGTGTCATGTCGGCCGTAAACCATCATGCCTATCGTCAAATTGGAATTTGATCAGTTAGAATTGACCATGTATGGGGGTGGATTAGCATGATGGTGTATGGCCGGCATAGCACGGGGATTTGCCGGTGGTGTCCAAACCTGCCTTACTGCCCAATACTCCCCTACCTACCTTAGACCTTACCTACATATTAACCTCTAAACTTTAAAGGATCATACATCCCGCTCCGGGACCGCCATGTTGTCATTAAATTTTTGTTAAATACCTATAATAAACCCGTGCGAAGCCGGGGCGGACAGCTAGTGTATAGAAAAATGACTGCGGCGCGTACGGTGCGAATGAGTGTGCGATCAGGTTTAGCCAGAAAACTCGAGCATTTGCGTACGCTATATTCACGCGTTCAAATAAAATCCAGTAAACATGTCGCAGCGCGTTTTCAAACTACAAAAAGTCGCCGTGTATAAACGCCCTTAAATGAGATTTTTTATTAGACGTTCGTGTATTCAGGTTTTATAAAAGTTATTGTAGGTACTAGCTGCATTGTTTCTTGTACATTTCCTTTTTTCTTTTGTAATTATTGCCCTTTGTTTTACCTTTTCCTCTTTCTATAAATGATATTTCTAAAATATGGCATGAAATGTCTACTACAAGCTAGTTGTCCCCATTTTCGCCACACAACTAAGCTGCAATGGGCTGTACAGACAGTATCCAAAGTTGATTAACATTTGAAGTTTCCAAAATCAGAATACATATTTCCGAAATCCGTAACACCATGACCAAAATTTTTACAAATAGTTGATGATTAACTCTGTCCATTATAATTTCCCAAGCAAAGTTTATTTTTTCTTAGAGCAATCGAAAAGAAATGGCGCTTTAAAAAAACAAACTGCTAAGTAATCAACTTTTGATGCTGACTGTACAACTAATATAGCGAATATGACGTCAGCTCAGAAGCACAAACTGCCTACTGCCCACTTGGAATTTAACCCAGACCCGATCGTTTTGACACCACATTTGCAAGATAATGGCCAAGCAATAACCAGCACATAGAAGCGACACTCCTATGAAAAACAAATTACATATGTCTCCATGATTCTTATAATTGGTTATAAGAAGCGCTCGTGGTCGTGCTTGCTTAGTCGTTCTTGATAGATCGTCGAAGTTAAGCAATATTCGAAACGGTCTATAAGTAGATGGGTGACCGCCAGTGGCATTTTGATCTGAGCGCTTTCGTGCTGCGGAGGGCACGTAAAATTTTTGGTCCCGGCTATGAAAGGCGACCTTAAGGCGGCCTAGAAACTCCGTCACCAGAGTTGGCCACTGACTCATGCGAACTTACTTACAATTGATTCGGTGAAAATATTAACCATCGTTAACACCTTGAATGAGTGTTACTTTAGATTTAGTAACTTATAAATAAATATAGGTAACAAACCATGTTCAACTAGGCTACAAACCACGTCTTCACGCTATTACTGATTCTAAATGGGAGTAGAATCACCTAGCTTTTAAGACGATTCTAATATTTCAAACTGGTACTATTCAATAAATGCTTTTTGACTTTGAGTTTCACTTCTATCTATAGCTTAATACGTTCGTTTTGACACCGGCTTTTCAAGGTAAGCTTTGGTAACCGGAGCGGAGTGGTTCGCGATCTAGAACGTTGATGCTTTGCATCGAGCACATACCCAGAGGAAATGTCATTTAATTTGGTAGACAAAAATTCCGTCAAAAATTACTGCGGCGACACTGCACTCCGATTGACCGACTCAATGTCTCTCTCGCTTGCTCGAGTGTGATGTATTTATCTATCTACAATTCAAATTTCATCACAATCTGTTAAGTCGTCACGGAGATACGCGCGGACAAACATTCGCACAGACTTTCGCATTTTTAATATTAGATTATACAATAGTATTTATTAGTGACAAATCACTGATGTGTTTCGGAATTTAATGGACCACATTGCCACTCTATAGGGTATGTATATGCTCGATGACGTTTTGTGACGTGTCGATATGAGCATACATCGATTTCTCACGTTGCACTTATTAATTTTATCTTTCTAATGCAATGCACTAAAAGAGCCTCTTTGAAATACACTTAAATCCTTTTACTAGAATCTGGTTTGAAATGTTCTTCGGAGGCGAATAGTTTTTTAAGGACACGACAAGAAGAAGTACCTACCTAATAGAAAATAAGCCATATTGATTGACAATAGCCTATTCCATCTCAAACAATGTCCCAGGCACTACAGCGTCCCTAAAGTAGGCATAGGTTGCCTCCTGACGCTGTATAAACCATCTAATATAGATGTAAAGGCCTAAGTTTTTTTGATTGACAAATGTTTATGTTCATTTGGAATGAGAAACTGTATCAATGTACCTCAAACTGCTGACTGGTTAAGAACCAGATAATTAATAAAACTCGCTAGAACATAGAACATGCACTTCCGTGCTAATTTCCGTTCAACTTGAAATCCCATAGCACATCGTAGGCACTTACATAAATAGTTTTACTTACACAAGTTTTCACTCCAGGAAGCCCTTGAAGTACTTCGGACGGCGAGCGCTAGAGTCGAGTTACGGGTGTGTCGACCTCCTCCCGACGTGTTAGAAAGTGTCACCCCTCCAGACCCGCCAACACCCCCAACAAGGACACCACACCCACCGCACTTGCCACCGCTGGACCCACTCAACTGCCATCCGATGCATGCCAGGTGAGATCCGAGTCAAAAACTAAGAAAATAGTGTGTATCTGTGTCAGCTGTGCTGGACTTTCATGAAAGTCTATCATGGAGATCTTTGGCAACTACGCTTACAGTTACTTACCGTCAGGGTTTAACACGACGTGCCCTCCGAAGCACGAAGGCGCTCAGTTGATAATAACACTAGCGGTCACTCATCCAATTACTGACTGCTTGATTTGAACAATCAAGAGCTTCATCACAAGCGATTCCTATATATTGTTATTTTATTGTTGTTTAGGTTATCAGCGACGACAAGCAGCGCGACCACCTCCTCATCAGAAGGACGAGGTCGCCGCGAAGCTAGTCCTGAAGTCGACAGACGGAATCTCCATCTCCCAGACTTGGACAGACCTCTGCCAGTATACGACATACAATATGGGGTAGGTGCCTTATTCTTCATTATTGATTGTCAATATAAACATTAACCTGGCACTTAGTCCTGTACCATCCAGCTCATTACATGAACAACAAGTCAAGACCATTTTCGAAGAAGAAAGACTGCCCTAACCTTTGAACAGCTGGTCGAAATTCTGGTCTGGATTTTAATAACCAATTGAATCAAAACTGTACTTCTTTACCAATACTTTATCAAAAACCATTAGTACTCGCTAGTGCAATGCACAAAAGGAATCACTGTGAAGCCTTTCTTCGGGACTAGTTCTTTCGAACTAGTCCCGAGAAGACTTATTATTTTTTGATGGATTTGGTGAACGTATTCAAATGGTTAACTAAATCATATGGTTGCCAGGAGGGTGAAGGGAGCCTTGAAATCCGCTGGGAGGTTCGCTTACTGGACCAAGACGGCTCGCTTCCATTGTTCAGTAACACATGCATCCCAGTCAAACAATATGTAGGTATCTGTAGAACCCTAGATTCCTCCTATTGTTTTCAGTTGGCGTGATAACTGGTACATAAAAAATTAAGATCTCAAAAAAAAATGTTGGTCAAAATAGGCTGCAAAAATAAGATTGTCAATTATAATAAGACCTTTTACAAACACCTCGAAAAAAGGGCCCTTTCAATTAAATAACGTTTAAAGCAAAAAGGCTGCTGATGATAAAAGATTGAGGGGATAGTCAAAGGTAGTTTTTCAAGTAAATATAGTTTGCAATTTTTGTCTGAAGTTAGCATTCCATAAAGGCTTACTAAATGAAGAGTTGGCCAAAGCTCCACCAACCTATTTCAATTTAAAACCCCATGATTTTGTTAAACTACAGATTAACTACTAGCTACAGCTAGTAGGCTAAGCCGAAATGCGTCAGAATGACATGTTATCAGAAAATACTCAACGCGTTGTGCCCGTGACGTCATGGTCTCAATAAAACTTCCCAAACGACGTCATCGCTCTCCGCCCTCTCACTGAGGTATGGCACGAATAAAAGCACCGGGATGTTTTTAAAATTATTTTTGACTGTGTAGTGTGTACTCGTACATGCTAACGATTAGGACACAATATACATAGTTTTTTTGCAATGCAATTTTAGAGACTTTTTGATTTGGTTTTACCTGTGTACTTCTTTGGGAATATTGGACAAGCTATCCAGCACTGGACTTTAAGATGATGGTGATTTGCACAGTTTTGAATCTCAAATAGACCATACATAATTTCAAAACGAATAAGCTGTAAACGCATAAATTGGCGTTTATATGTTTTTTGTTTGCGCCATCATAAGTTTATCGAATACATGAATGATGATGAACCTTTACCTAAAACCAACCTGTAACATCTATTCTGAGGCAAATTGTACAAACGTTATCACGCCAAACTTTTCCATTGCTCCAGATTTTTACGTTTATTACCTCTACGAGTAGTCTCCTCTCTTAAGATAGGCGCAGACTAATAAATCAGCTCAAGTATTACCCGCCCATTTATTTTGCAATCTCATCTATATCAATTAGTTCATTCCGTTATTCGCTTCATGAATCACGTAGTAGTAGCCTCCAGGCGCCTATCAAATCAATACGAATGACCGTTTCCATAAATGAGAACATAACTTTTCAATAACGCTCAAAGTATTTTTAATAGCTTCGTAATAAAAGACTAAAAGGGATCCTACTGTTTTATATTTGATCAATACAGTATTGTTCGTTCTCCATCTATTTCCATCAATGAAAATGATGAGATAAAAAAAAGAGTGCTAATGCCCGAAAGCCTAGTCTTTTAATCATTTTATAACCGACCTCTACCAAAGTTTAATATAGAACCAGTTTTTACTGGCACTCTCACAAAATATTAGGAATTTGTAATAGGGCCGTAATCAGGATTTGGTTGTTGGTAATTCAAGTTTATAACCCCATTACCCCAACTTCTAGAACTTCTAAACCCCAGCCTGCTTACCATGGTCGCGTCACTTCTACGGTAGAATAGAGTAAAATTCCATTTCTACCGTAAAAATAGAATTGCTGCGACTACTTCTATGGTGTCGTCGCCTTGTCTTTTGAAACCCGAATTATACATTTTTGTATATATATTTATTTTTTCATATACTTTTAAAGAAGGACTCTCTCTCTTCTTACTAAGTAATGATTAATATTACCAAAGACAATATATACTAGATATTACTGAGAATGCATATTATTAGTTCTTATCACAATACCTACTTTCAGTTAATATTTACCACAAACAAAGACATAGACGGGCAAATACGCTCCCTAAACAAGGTTTAAATAAAGCAAACATGTTTAGACTCAGTACTCTTGGTCATTGGCTCCTCAGCTTACACAAACTAAAACAATAATGTGAATTCGCAGCAACAGCAGCTTATGTACATTATGAAATTGAATAACTTTTCGCAGACTAGTCCCGCATACAGTTTTGAGTATCCACAGTAAACAGTAATAAAATTACGCTAAGGCAAAATGTAAGCCCAGTCTTATACCTAAGTTACACGTAAAAGTAGTTTTTTTATTAATCTTTTGACCCCTCCATGGAGCACTCCTTTTTGCTGTAAATTTTTTGAACAATTTGATGTCGTCGTTTACCCCCTTTTGGTTTAATTATCGTCCTAACTACAGCCCTGGGTAACGATCATAATATTTATGTTGATGAAACTCAGCTCCAATTAATAAAATGCTTTTTGTTCACGCCTGGCAGGACGATGGATCGGTGGTAAGTGAATTTATTCCAATGATTACAGGATCAAAGAGTAATTACAAGTCAAATAAAGGCTGGGCTGGTTTACGGCAAGTCATTACGTATTTACTGAAGCTATGTTTGGGAGGACTTTTGATAAAAATGACAAAAAAAAAATAGCTGAAACAATTGAACCAAATTTATATTAAACATTGAATGACTTTACGAGGTATTCG
The DNA here is from genome assembly GCA_951394285.1 of Epirrhoe tristata. NCBI lineage: Eukaryota > Metazoa > Arthropoda > Insecta > Lepidoptera > Geometridae > Epirrhoe > Epirrhoe tristata. The sequence goes on from OX596145.1 coordinate 8,044,462, forward strand.
AGTGGCCATCTACATTAATCATTCGCTTTTTTGTTCCTACGTCAAGCAACACTTATTCGAAGTTCTTAGATCCGATTAAACTAAGTTCCCAAAAACTTTTTGATAAAATTAGGATGATCGAGGAGGGATCTTCGTATCAAATTCAAGGTCGTGGTTTTATAAGTATCTACTTAAGATTTTTTTATCTGTATACTGGTACTTCCCTCGGCTTAGCTTGCGTGAATTCGACGAAATTTTAAGACGTTTTTCGAGTTCGCAGAATAAAAGAAAGTGACAGCTTATGACCTGCGTGCTCAATGCACGATCAAATTTAGATTCTGGCTATAAAGTCATTAAGCCATGACAGAAACAGTAAAACTCAATCATCACTTGATTGATTGAAAATCATAGATACAATAATCAAGCAATCTCATTCCAGGAATTCGACATAGTGATGACGAAAGTTAATGGATCCCTTGGATTCACGCTGAGGAAGGAAGACCACAGCGCCCTTGGACATTACGTCAGGGCCTTGGTTCGGGAGCCAGCACTCAGCGATGGTAGGATACAGCCGGGAGATAGAATCGTTGCTGTGAGTACGATTTACAGTTTAATACAAACGTTCTTATTCTATTTACACTAAAGACGAAAACGGCACGACACTGAAAGTGATATTTTTAAAAGTATGATAAGATGACGTACTGTGAACTCTACCTTCAAAAGCCACTTAGCCTTTATAAACACGGCCGAAATAAGAATGTCGCATTTTATTAAATGTTTTCAATAGAATCACTAGCATTTATATACTGTGTAACGCATACGACCAAAGATATACAAGATTTCGATAGCCAAGAAAAATAAAGTCACTATTATAGTCGTAGCTTGACATTTCATACAATATTCATATACCTAGAAAACAATTTTACTTAAACATTAGCACACATTTCGTATTCAAATCGGTCTTTACTTGCTTGGCACACGTTCCGCATGAGATTCTTGAGGTTTTACTAAAAGGGTTGTTAGTGGGAAACATAGCACTAATGTTCTGAGTACGATACTTAAACTTACATTATTTATGGCTAGATAGAGCCTATTATGTCCTAAGTACATAATGGATTTTATTTTTTGTGGTGTCATGAACTTTTACTGAAAGTGTAAGTAGCATAAATGGGGTTAAAACTTTGAAAGAGTGAGCATGAAAAAATCTATACCTATTAGTAATAGGTTTAGTACCTAATATTAGGTAATAATCTGAATAAGCAGGTCCACAATTCATACTTCACCTCTGTTAGATTATAACAAGGATAGATGACTTAACTCAAGGTTAAAAAAAGTCAAGCCGTTATTAATTTGTATCAAGTGGCAATTTTATAAAATAAACTGTATATTTTTAGACAATGGTTTTCGCGTGCTTTAGAATTGCATTCATACGGTAAAATTTTCGTAATTTCACATTGTCAAAACATTCAAGGTCCCCACACCCTTTTCAGGTGTTTGTTCCGGGTTCGCATTTGTGTAAAGTTGTGTAATTAGGACTGTGCAGCTTGTTCTTGAAAAACCATGTTAATGTCAATTGTATTAAAGCTGTGAATACCATATCAACCTTACAATACTAAAAATACACAATATGTTCACACACCAACACACATACTTACAATGATCACATTGTAAGTATGTGTGTTGGTGTGTGAACATATTGTGTATTTTTAGTATTGTCTTATCTGATTGATCTGATGATCACAATACACATTTTCAAGACCTTATTCTGCTGTCAAGTCTAAGGATTTCAAGCCTGTACTCGCAGTTAGGTCAGTCAAAGTTCACTTTTAACCACACTGGGTTCGCAAGAACTAGTGATACGACAAGGAGAAGTCAAAGCTTTAGTATCAATTTATTGGCAGTTTTCCTTGATTTAGTAAAAATCATAGCATAAGACACTATTCAAGCTTCATCGATTAAAGCTAAAAAGGCAGCCTTGTGTACAGTAGTCAGATAGCGGTAGACGTTTTTTAAAAACGCATAGGGGAATTACGGCATATTAAACATTTTAAGCAAATTTTTTCAATCATTGGGCTGAATCGTTTTTTGTTTGTTCTAATTTTTTTTTATGACTTTGATGACGCAGACTTGAAATTAAAGGACCCAACAGCATGACAACGAAATTACTTAAAATAGTTTTTTTTTTTCAATATACATCTATTCTCTAGATCTATATATTGTAGAAAAAAAACTGTTTTGAGCCTACATCCAATTTTATCCTGTCATTCAGCATGATTTCATGCGATGCTTACATACTCGAGGATTTCTGTCTGACTAAATAAATGAATAAATACTTAATTTTTTATTTTTTTTTATAAAATAAGTAGGTACTCGTATTCTTAAAAAATAGTTTTCCTATGAGTTTAATGTTTTGAACACTAAATGGTTATTTTAATTGAAAAGTAAAAGAGTTTTACGACATCAATAAAATGGATTATCTTTGTTTAGTAAAAAGAGCTACTTTTAAAAGCCTTTGAGAGACCGGCTTGTAAGCATAGATTAAATTCCAATACTATTTTGTTCATCGCTTGTGTTCATACGGGTTATCGACCTAAGCCACGGTACCTACACACTGCTGGTAGGTAGTTTCTATATTGGTAACAAGTAGGTACCTACGTTTTGTCATACAATAATTGCTACAATATGAAACGTAGGGTAAAGAGTAGATTTTGTGTATTATTATTAGAGAGCTTCGCTACGACGCGCGACGGGTAGTGAATTCAAATCCGCATGCAATTTTCGGAATGCATTTTAAAAATCTTCAAAATTACTAGAGAAGAAGAACTAACACTCCAAAAATGTCTGGTCTATTTCATAAAAGTTAGGTATTTGTTGACATGATTTACAAATTATGAGACAGTGAAAAGTAAAAACGCTGCTTAATGTAAGCCTGGTTTCAATAGATGTATTGAATCCTAAGAAAACATTATTTTCAGGTAAACGACACGCCAATGTCGAACATGTCACACGCGGAAGCCGTAGCCTTTCTCCGCGCGTGCGGGACTGAAGTGCGTCTGCGACTGTACCGCGACCACGCCGCGACTCCACTGTCACCGATGTCGCCGAAGGAAGGCCCGACGGATTCCGACGCGCCATTGAATAGGCCTAAGCCTCCGCTCAGGTGACTACCTACTCGACTTTATAATCTAAAAATGTGTAGAGTTAATCTACATTTTATAGATTACCCACATTAAGTTTAGTTGCACGACTAATCAGACAACAAGAGCTTTTGATCTTAAACTAAACGACCACTAACAAGACTATAACTCACCTCTGTATTATGCTTTTGATGTGCGTAAAGTTGGGCTCAAACGCCTTAATTAGCAAGAAACATCAAATGCCCCGGAATAGTTCTGGTTGAGGGACACAGAATGAGACATACAACCAACTTTTCAGTAGAACACAAATTTCTTGTTTCAACCATATTCAAGTAAAGTTTTGTTTACTTGCTTTCTCCTAATTTATACTGGAACGGTGCTTTGTCTGTATACCAATAAAAACAACAAAATCAGTCAAAAATAGAGCACTGGTGGTCTAGTGGTAGTGGATCGTAAGGTCGTGGGTTCAATCCCGGTCGTGCACCAATGAGTTTTTCTGCCGAAAAACTTATATGCACTATGCCAGTGCTCTCAAACGGTGAAGTAAAACATCGTGAGGAAACCGGCATGTCGCAGAACCTAAAAACACGTGTCAAGTGCACGAAAGTAGCCTTTTTGAGGCGCACTTATAATCCTTTCACCACACTAGTTCGAAAGAACTAGTGACCCAATAAGAAGACGAAGAAGTCAAAAATAAAATATCTCTGAAGACTACAGAACACAATAGGCCCAAAGAGCTTTGATAAAATGTAGTGCTAATCTAATTATGATTGAGTGTAGTAAATAAGCTTGAAATTAATGAATGAAACTTTCTTTTTGAATAAAACCAACTCTCGTATACTTACAAGCTAAAAGTTAAACAATGATGCTACCACTTGTGCAGTGAAGTGAAGAAGCGTATAACAATAATAACTTCGATAAGATGTGGATTCTGAATGAGTTACTAACTTTCTTCCTTTGATGATTTGAACGAGTGAGGTTTATCGTGGTTTTCTGAGAGTAGCTCAAAATAATGTTGGATAATTATTATTTTTAGTAAACATCCTAGTGTAGGGTAGAGTGAAATTAATAACCTAAGAGCTTAGTCCATTTCAACGCACAATGTGTGAGTATTACATATATTGTCTGTGGTATTACCTACTAACAGTACAACTAGAAGCGCTTCGGGCGTTTTCGTATTTCTCTCTATTTCCGAATACATCCGATCGACTTCAATGTAGGAATTATATACCTTTACCTAACCTAGTATAGTATTTTTTTAGATATTTACCATCTTCAAGTTCTTGACGACTTCTGTGGCGCAGTGGGCGAAGGTCCGCCTGCGACGCAGAAGGTTGCGGGTTCGATCCCCGCCGCGGGATAAATGTTTGTATGATCTGCAGATATTTATCTCGGGTCTGGGTGTTTCTATGTATAATATGTATGTATTTACAAACAAAAAGTATATAAGTAGTATATCAGTTATTTGGTTCCCATAGTACAAGCTTTGCTTAGTTTGGGGCTAGATGATGCTGTGTGAAAAAGATCCAGCATTATTTATTTGATGTATTTGGAAATAGAGGAAAATCAAAACCACCCGAAGCTAGTGTAAACAAGTGTTGAGGGTATATAGGCAGTTTAAAATTGACGATGATATTTTAATATGTGTTAATTAGTATACTTAGGTATAGTTTTTTTTAAGGTTTCAACCAGATTGAGAAGTCAACACTTGAGAGGTTTTAAAAGAGCCTTCTCTATTTCATTTTGCCTTTTAATTTCGCGTTCTTTCCAATAACGGTTAACTTGGATAGTTCAAACAATAAGCTCTATGCTAAGTTTCTCAAGCGATCGTCCTCCAATTTGCACGTCATTCTGTCTAGTGCTCACTGCTCAGGATCCGGGTCAACGCACTTTGTTTCAACATTTATTTACATTGTTGGTTCTACAAGTTCCGATTCTGTGCACGTAGGTACTTGGCTTGATCCCGGCAATAGTGTCTCTAAGGAAATGAAGTAAACTTCACTATCAAACCAATATAAAATGAGATTTCAAAAATGGATTTCTGTTTTTGATTCTACACCAAACTTTTAGCTGTATTTCTATAATCTTACCGAACTGCAAAGAGTCAAAGTAAGATAGAAAGATAGCATTTTATTTTTATTAAACACTAAATCACTTCATAGTGTCTTTTAACCTAGTCTAACGATAAGAAAAGTCTTAGGAACTAGATTGTTTTATGTTCGTGAAGAATCAGGTACTTACGCGTTTCGAAGCCTATCCCTGGGTTACAACAATGTCTTTGAAAGCTACTATTTTGGTTTTTCAGGGCTGAAGCAGTGTCCATGCTCTGTGACCTAGCGGCTCGTCGGCTGACACCTGATGCGCCCGACGGCTCCCGGTCACCATGCCTGTCTCCAAGGAAGTTCAGGAAACTAACCAAGGATAATAACCATTACGAACAGCCTAGTGGTAAGTCGGGAAACACAACGTCATCGTCGGAAAACTACAATCAACAGAGTTTCTTGATAACACCAAAAGAAACGTTTCTATTTACATTTGTAAGTATGGAAAGAAAAAAAATATTAAAGTATCGGCGAATGGAATGTAGGAAGTTGTAGCTACAGACAAACTAAGGAACAGTCTAAAAATGAGCATTTCTATACCAAAATATACTCATCCAAACTAAATGTTTAGGTTTTGGACACAAATTGCAGTATTAATTACCAAAAACCCACAGAGGTATTCCCTAACTATAAAGCTCATCACGTATTCATATGAGCAAATGAACACAATTTATCCGTGGCAGAGTGTATTTATTAAATAATCCACTTTGTTATACGAGCACGGAAATATCGTACTTTAGTCAGATAAATACGAATGGAATACACACACATAATGTTATTAAACTCACCTAATTATCTGATTACTGATGATTAATTAGATCTCTCAACGCGAGAAATACGATGAGCAATCAACACTTCACAGCTTATTGAACATAACACGCAATACACTAAGCGATGTAGGTGTTTCACACAGATGCAACCGACTTGAGTACGCTAGAGACACACACAGATAACGTGGGGACGACGAGGCCGCTGAGAGCTCCCTTTGTGGCCATCACCAGCCCCACGGCCCCACCCTCTTGTAGAAAACAAAAGCTAAGCCTGACAGGTGAGACGCTGTCGGCACACACTCGCTTCACCTCCGATACAGACTATCGGACACCGGGAGTCGAGACCTGGCAATCAGAGCACTCATTGTTAGCCCTTCCAGCACTTCACGTTTCCATGTGCATATTGTTAGCCCTGGTGTTAGTCCTTTATGCTTGCTTCCATTACCCAGAAATCGCATTTTTCATGGAATCCTTAGAAAAATGAATTCGTTGGTAAACTATTTCCTATTACAGTTCCACCACACGGATACGAACTAAACAACTTAGACAACGATACCCTGGATGCTCCTAACTACCAGGAAGACATTGGTAGGCAGCGGTACACGGAGCCAGCGTTCCCTATAGATTCTGATGAGCCTGTGTCCATGCCTGTGGATCTGTCCAGTGATGAAGCGAAGTTCAAGCACGCTAACCCATCGTACCAGAGCGCTGTACTGCATACGAGTAGCGATGGTGCATCTGATGGACATAAAGATGACGGTGAGTGCATACAGTGACATTAATACCAAAAAGCGTGTGAGTTTGTTCCTCTTTTACGCAAAAACCACTGAATGGATTTGGATGGAGATAGATAGTGTAGAAAAATACATAGGGTACTTTTTATCCTGACAAAGTGAAGTATTTCGAGCGCAGCTAGAACAAAACATACCTACATTTTATAGGTCAGCACATTTTTACAAGTTAAATTGATATAAAAAATAAAATATTCGTTTATTTTCTCTCACAAAGGTCCATTACTTACATAGATCTTAAAAACTATGACTTAAATTATAGTTAAACCTACAATTGCGAGAGACCGGAGCCTGAGGTAGGTTCGTAAGAACCAGTATTACAGGTCACCGGGCCCTATAACAAAATACAGTTTTACTAACTCGTCATTTTTTGATCAGAAGCTATGCAACTGGGATTATACTAAGTGTTTGGAGTGTATGTATGTGAGTGTGTATTGTGTATATGTGTGTGTTTTTGTGTGTAGTTACGTGTGCATTTTTATAGGGAGGTAAAGCTAAAATAGCTATTTCGACATTAATGACATAATGTCGCATCTGAAGGTGTTTGTGTGAGGTTGCATAGGTTGCACTCCCCTGAGTGTGGGGTGTGGGGGTGTATGTGAGTGTGCGTACGTATGGGTGTAGTGTGCGAGTTCGTTTATAGGCGAGAGTATATTTGATGGTGAGGGCGTGTGCCTCAGTATTTATGTTTGTGTCTATTCCGATTTGTCTATTCCGTTTTGTCTATTCCGGTTTGATATGATTTTTTTAAGTATTTATTTTTCCAGGAAAAGGAATGAAGAAATGGAAAGGTGTAGCTTTGTCTCCAGATAATGAACGCAAAGTGAAGATCGATCAACCAGCTCCAAAACCTTTAGCTCTACCTGTCAAATCTGTAGTTCCGCCTCCACCAAAGATGGCGCCACCACCGCCACCAAAAATGGCACCACCACCTCCACCACCCATGATGCTAGATGACACTATTCAGAAGGAAAATATAAATCCCGAACCGACTTTGGATGAATCTAACACGGAACCTACGGTAAGGAAACACTTAATTTGAAAACATAAAACACGACTGTATCTTCAAGGACAGTATAAAACACACGCACACAAACACCCACACACACACACACACACACACACACACACACACACACACACACACACACATACAAGTATTTGAGATTCTTCAAAATAAAGTCATATTATTGAGCGTACCTAATGAATGATTGAACAACTTGATCAATTTTTTATACTAAATGGGCCAATTATTGTGTGACCTGACTGACGCCACCTAATGTTTCAGATTGTAACCGTAGAACTAAACCGTGGTTGGAACAGCCGGCTTGGGTTCAGTGTTCAAAGCCACCCTGAATCAGGACAGAGCTACATTTCAGCTGTTTACAACGACAGCGTGGCGGCGAGAGATGGCAGACTTCAGCAAGGAGACGTTATTTTACAGGTGATAGCAAGCCATCAGAATTTAACTTACGTAGCGTACGGTATCTTACTGTGTGAAACGTTGTTATATATCACACTAAGATTTCCTATGTAGTGGTTATAAGAACACAAGCCTACCGAGTTGCCAACAAACATGCATTGAAACTTCTATTTCAAAATTATCCAAAGGCACATTACTTTCATGAAACTGAGTTTCAGTGGACTTTTTGTGTTCAATTTAGCAGTGTTGACTTACATTAACATATGCATTGCTTTAGGTATAGTAGCTTAACCACGATTAAAAGTATTTATCCTTCTCGTACAGATGATTTTAAAATGATACCTATTCTGTGTGTTTCAGGTAAACGACGAAAATGTGACTTCAATGAAAACGCCAGAAGTAATAGACCTTCTACGGATCTTACGAGGATCAATATGCATAACAGTATTACGGCCGCCTAGTCCGTGAATGATTGAGACATTTGATGTGTCAAATATTGATGGAACTATTGGTACAGAATACAGATCTATTGGTAGAAATTTTGAATCGAATGTTACGATAGAGAGGCGAAAGTAGGGTCAGTTGGTCATGATAATCAAATCAAAGAATGAAACGAACGAATAATTGTAAATGCACATAATCTTTTCACTTATTAATAAGGAGTTGAAACTATAACTATTATGACCACCAGAATGTACCTTTTTAGTGGGAAAGCGCAAAATGAATCTTTGTATACTTACTACCTACCTTATGCTGAATATTAAATGAAGATAAATTATATAATAGACTAATATAGTAGGTAGGTACTACACCTAAAGTATATCTGGTCCAAATCTGATTTGAATAAAATAAAATATACTATCCCTATAAATTCAATAATATAGTTACATAAAGAAAATATTGATTCAACAAAAAATAGTTCCCAAGTTCCTATACTGTTTTTACTTATTTCGCCATTACTACCTACAGCACCTATTTATAAATTCGCCTACTAAAGAAATAATGTATTAACATTGATCTCTTTAGGAGTTTTAGTATATAAACTATAAGCATAATAAATTAATATTCATAGATTAAAGAAAATATAATAACCCGCTAGTGTATAAACAATTTTGAGGATTATGAGATGAGTAATTATGTAGGTATCATGAATTAATGGATGTTTAATGATAACAATATCAATGACTCGGAGATCTATCATTCCATTTTTGTTGTAGATATGTCAGTCAAAAGACAGAATTAAACATTTTAGTTTTAAACAAATGGAGGCACACAACATAGATCGCGTTGTTCTGTTTGTTCTGTTGCGTTTTGTATTTACAGAAACTAAGCTACTACATATTTACATATATTTACAAAATACAACAGGTTTAGTCAAGCTATCTAAGGATCGTAAGAAACGATCTATAGATAGCTCAACTGAACCAGGTCACTGTCAGTCGGAAGCGTGCCCAAAACACTGGCATTACCACGCTGGATGGCAATGCTGATCCTTTGAGCCAAAAATGTGCCAGCTCTCGCATCACGCGTCGCTTCGACCAGACGCCCTGAAAGAATTTTGCAAACCCGAAGGGCTTTTTGTTTTATGATATTTACAGAAACATTCACAAACATTCAGATTTATATAATAGATTACTTCCAACCTAACACAATATACTATGCCCCCTGTCTTTTGATCACTTAGATGTAAACAATCTTTAAATATAAGTACACTCTGAGAAACTATCTTTACTTTTGAGAAGTATGAAAGCTAAACTAAAAATATAAGTGCGTTAAGATTTGAAAGAGAATCAATATTTTTCTTAGACTCAAAATTATTTTCATAAACAAATTCCTTGAAACATGAATCCTAATCTATGAATCCTAAAAATAATATGAGGCATCGTTCGTTTTTTTACAAATTCAGCGGTAGTTATTAGCTAAATGTATATAATATTTGAAGATTCTAAGTGGATCATAAAAAAATCCAAAACGCTTTCTCTATAGCAATTTCCTTTAGCATAAAAAACATACTTATGTAAAATGTTTATTCTAAGGTAGAATTACAAACATGTTTTAATAAAATTGTTTGGGCTTCTAATCGGACCTATGTGACAGGGTGATTTTGTTATCAGTATAGGTTATACTTGTATCATTGATCCTTAATATTTTTTTGATGATACCTATTTCAGTACTTACTGAATGCAAAATCAACATGAATGTAAAAATGCTAATATACTTCTTTATAAGCACAATGATTTATAAAATTCTAGTCAAATCTAAATTTTGTTGAGAGTATGGAATAAAGAGCAGATGGAATAAATAAATATTTTTATCGATACGGTACATATTATCTAATGTTTAATAATATAATAATATGATATACTTAAAAATGTATAATAATTAATGTTTTTTCCTAAATATGAACACCGTTAACATCGGTAGATCTGAAATAAATTCTGATAAATTGGCAAAAACTATGCCACGGTATGTTAAAAAACTTGAAGATTTTATTGACAAATCTATTTTAATGTTAATAATGAAAATATTCTAGAATTACATAGAAAATCATTAGATATTAATAACTGATATTCTAAAATGATTGTGATGGAATTGTGTTAGTTTTACCGTATGATAATGACATGATAAGATTTAATGCACGGCTACACAATGAGTGAATACCCACGAATTAAGTCCCTCGATATTGAAGCTTGGAAGATGTGTCCCAGACATGAAGTTACACATAAAAATGGAGTTCACACTTTGAACAACTAATTGAGGCTTGCCTATCATCACTTTCTCGCTATCTATGGGCAGACCCTTTCTGTCTAAGCAGGAAACTCTGAAAGAGACAGTTTCATAAAACGAGATTGTGATGGATGGGCAGGCTTCAACTGGGTGTTCGAAGTGCGGACTCCATTTTTATCTGTAACTTCGTGGTCCGAGCAAATCATATTCTAAGCTCATTACTAGGTATCTGAGATAGAATATGGTTGAGTGACACATCTCTATGCTTATTTGGTGTTTATTGGGCCTTAGTATTTAGGTGCGTAGTTAGAATGTTTAGTAATTTATAGCCTCTTTCATGATCAATGTTAGCTTCGTTTAAAACGGGCAGTTTTTCAAATGTGGCCATGATCTTGCCAGATGTAACTTTTTTTAAAGTGTATCATAAAATGTTGCTCTTGTCTAAAATTGGTAAAATTGATCTGATCTTCAGAAGCACAGGAAGAATAATATGTTCTTCCGTCTTAAATACAATTTTAAAGTAGGTAATAAAATTATTATTTTCTGTTCGGTTCTGCTTTTACAGAATTGTTGTCCTTTAAGAGTTGCACAAGCTATAACAACCTATTCTTTAATGATGCTCAAATGTAGCTAGACCATTGCTTGCTAGTCTGATTTCCTTCAAGTCTGGGTCGTACTTAGTTGTAAATGTTCGTTAAATTCACCTATACGATAGGATTTGTGGCGTGGTGGTGTTAATTGAATGTACGATATTAATATGGATACGAATAATAAATTATGGAATCAAACTGTTTTTCTTTTTACCCGTACTGCCAAAGGAAGGGTTATGTTTTACGCACGTATCTGTATGTATGTAATGCGTTAAAATTCTTTGTTCCCTCGTATCTTCCAAACGACTGGATCGATTTCGATATTTAGGGTCCGTTAGATTCGTCTTAATAACGAGATTGTCACAGGATAGGTTTTTAGAAAAAAAAACAAAATGGTGGATCTTATGCGCGAAATAGTAACGCGTTAAGAGAAAAAAACCAATCATATCGAGTGGAGAAACAAAATCAAGGAAATTAAAAAGATATTACAAAAATATATATATTTATCATATGTAAAAGAAAATGGCGGATCTTAGGAGCGAGATAAAAATACTTACGTAAAAAAATTAACCAATCATATCGAGTGGGGTATCAAAATGAAGGAAATTAAAAGGAGATTACAAAAATGTATTTAAATCATATGTTTAAACTTAGTTTTGAATAACAAATTGGCAATAAATGCATGCAAATGGGTTTTATTTATAGTTTAGGTAGGTCCCTACGCATAAAAAAAATTCAAAAGTTGACTTTTTTGCAGTCGTGTTTTTTTTATTGTAATACTTGTTATTCATTTTTTATACCTAGGTAAGGTACATAAGCAATTGGAGCCAAAAGAAATTGTATTCAATAAAACATGCGCCATAAAACTATCGCAATCACAATTGTAGTCGTTTCTATTGTGGTAAGAAAATGGAGTGTCTAGCCTACCTATACAGGGTCTTTCATTTTAAACTACACAAACTGACAGGGACTCATTTTTGGGTTGTTATTAGACGTTTGACCGTATCAATTTAATTCCTAAGCTCATTTAAGTTTTCACTTCAAAATGTATCGGCACGGTACATCGACAAGACAAGCCAAGAGAAGCGATTGATTCTTTTCAACCAGTTTTCCGGGTGTAATGGCCTGTCTATCACCATTCCTACATGTACACGTAAACTCCTACAAGGATCATTTGTCACGTGGTGATTTCTGGAATTAAATCGGAGTGATGGTGGCATGATGGCGGCCAATAGCAGCACTATTTTTTCGAGCACAGTAGAGCACGTCTTCTATGTGCCATTATCCTAGTCGGACTGTAGTCCTTACCATATAGATAAAGTTTTGTAAAAACGCAATAAAAACTCGATAACACAGATCGCGTGTGAGCTCGCCATGGATCGATGGCGATGCGGGCACTACCATCGACTTGCTTCGTCGACTTGTGACATGTGAATGAGCACAGGCGAAATTAATCCACTGTCACGTACGTAAGTCACGTTTAGTAAGGTGATGGGAATTGAGTGCTGAGATGTCTGACAGCATGAGTCGAAATAAGAAATTATTTTTGAAAAAAATATTCATGTTTTCTTACAAAACTGGCTTCAAAAATACATAAGTAGGTACAAGATTTAACTAAACTAAAGATAAAAAACAGTGTTCAAATCACCGACCGCAGGTAATGTGCCCAAAAGGCTAGTAGCATTACCTCGTTGGATGGCTATACTTATCCTCTGTCCGAGGTAAGCACCAGCCCTTTGGTCATTGGCTTAAAATATCAAAGAAAAAACGAAACAAGACGACTTATAGGTATCTTTAAATGCCTAAACATGACAGACGTTCTCTCAGATTAAATCACTCAAGATCCTTTTGAAAAAGAGAGAAGCAGGTTCAAATACATATTTGGCACCGGCCCACATTCTCCAATTACCGTTGTTCCATACGATACGTCAGACCATCGGCATCGCCACAACAGTAGCGAACGTCACGTGTCCATAATTTCCTTCAATTTAACGTTATTTTAATGTTACAGCCATCTCCAACGAAGCAGTTGGCATATGATAAAGCCGTCACGGTCAGCGCGCGTCCAGCAGGGTTCTCGGCTCTGCTTGGCTGCACATCCACAAAATGAAAGAAAATCTATAGCTTGGCTTTCTATATCAGAACTTAACTTATTCAATTCAAATTCATAGTTACAAAATCGTGTTTCAATAATAATTCTTCATTAATTTCGATGACTTTTGTTTCAGAGACTGATGTAATTATCAAGCTTCGACTAGAACTCGTAACACAGACAAATAAAAGCTTAAATTAATTAAACAATAGGCAGTTTTTTCATTCGTTCTTTATCAAAAAGGGCAAAATGTTTTTAGTAGTGACTAGATACGAATTTAAATTAATAATCAGGTACAGTACGCCCAACCAATCTTTAGCTCTCTGAAGTAGCTGTGCAGAACCTATTTTTGATGACACCTAAAAGACGTCTAAAAGCTGCCTCGCGTAAACCTGTGCAATCGTTTAGTGCACCTAACTTCAAAGAGATAAAGATCGGTTGTGCGTACTGTACTCAGGTAGATTTATTTAGTAAGTAGGTAGGTTACACTTATAATTTTACAATTTTACCATAACTGTCACGGTGAGTGGTCTGTAGGGTTCTGCTCAGTCGAATCGAACATTGCAAAAAACAGGAGCGTTGGCACCGCAGTTTAGTCAGCTTCAGTGTTGACCAATCATTCATTTATTTTATTTTTTCATAGAGAAAATCAAATTTTATTCTATTCTATTCTTGTGGAAGGCCAATGTTGATACGAAAGAAACAAAATATGGGTAGTTACAGCAGGCTTAAAGGCTTCCCCCCCGATGGATTCCAATCTTGACGCGATGGGGGGGCTTAGTAACCGTGGTTTGGAGGCCCACGGTGAAGCGAAAAGGAATCCCAGGCGGGGACGCCCTGGTGGCGTCTGGCGGGTAGGGTCGCGGGTGAAGAGGCGTGTCGGTGTTTCGTTGCCGCTCGCCCTATCTCCCGCGACCCAACGGTGGCGCACCGTAAGATGCGTCGGCGGCGGGGCCGCAGTGGAAGAGGAGTGTCGGTGTTATGTTGCCGCTCTCCCTGTCCTCTGCGGCCGTTTTTCGAGGCTTCTCCACGCGCACCTCTTTAATTAGAGTGCGCAGTGGACGAAGGGAGCGGAGAGCTCTTGTGGTGAGTAGCGGACGCTAGGTGTGGGGGCACCTTCGTCCGCCTTGCACTACTCACCACTATGCGGGGCCGCCTTAAGGGCGGGGATCGCCAGAGGGGGACTGGACGTAAAGGCTGTGCCGGTTTCCCAGACCCCCTCCATTCCAGGCGACGCCGGAATGACGCTGGGTCGTTTAGTGGGTATACCGGGAGTCCCCGGGGAGTCCCACATACCCCTCTCGCCCCCCGGCGGAGGGGATGCGTAACGCATTTTTCCCAGCGAAAAAAAAAAAAAAAAAAGGCTTAATAAAGGCTTGTCCACTTCCATTCAGTTGAAAGTCTTCTAATCGGAAACTTGACACGGAGTTAGAAAATAATAACATTACATCGCACTAATCCAGTTACGTTACTTGAAAAATAAGTAAGTAAACTTCCTTACTTTACTTGCACAATGTTAGTCTATCGCAGTAATACTGGGTATGAATTATCATACTTAATTTAAATACTTAGGTACTTCGAATGTTTTATAAAAAATAATAGAATTAAATCAAGTAACTATCTATGTAGAAAACTAAGAAATAAGAAATAATTTATTTATAGAAACTAAGCTACTACATATTTACATATATTTACAAAATACAACAGGATTAACTAAACTAACTATTAAAAAGTAGGTATCTTATATTGTAGAAAAGCTCTCTACTTAGGTAGAGTACTGTACCGACCTATTTCTAAAACGCGCTTCTAAGATGCGCCATTTTTTGATTTTTTGTTGTCAGCTATTATTAGAAAATTAAACTCATTTACCCTTTGCTCAATGACATAAAAAAAGGGCAAGTTAAAACACAACAATCTTCAGTTAACTTATAAGTCAATAAAGAGAGGCAACTGAACTAATAACACCTATGCCTATCTTTGAAATAAACATTTAAGTGTAGTAAACAACCACTCCATCTATCAAACACCATTTATGTATTTGAAAAGAGTCGACACACAAACTTGTGTTTGAGTATACCATTCAGTTTATAGGGCCAGTCGCAACCAGCCCGCGACGACAACGCACCTGTGCGCGCGGAAATAGGAAGTGCAGTGAACGATTGTCATTTTTTTATTTGGAAAGCGTTTTACTCGTCGATTGAGTGGCCAAGGATTTCTGTGAGTGTTCTTTCTAAATTATTTTTGAACTATGTTTGAATTTCGAATATTTAAAATCTGAATATGGCTACTCAGTTTTGGTTTGTAGCCATTTGTTACATACTTAGGCCCTTACTAATAAACTTGACATAAAGTTATGTCATGCATAAACTAAAAATTTGTATGGTTATTCATAGGTTATGCATGACATAACTTTATGTCAAGTTTATTAGTAAGGGCCATAATGTTTAGCTAATAGCATTCTACCCTAAAATAATGTACTCATAAATCCAAAAAGAAATGAAAACCAATGGAATGATTAGGATTGGTATCATAGAGATAGAACAACAAAAACTCTGTTAGCGATAAAGGCCTGTAATTTACTATAAAAGTTAAAATATTTTTTCACAAATTGGATTTTATTTGACTGGTGAAACTAGCAAACTGTGCTATCATATTTTACTACCATTGGAAAACCAATTGGTGCAATCACCTCAATCAAGGGGCCATTTAAAAGCCAACTTCCGTTTCCGCTAGAGCCCTTTAATTTGATGGTTTAAAGGGAAATCTTAAGTGCATTTAATTCAAAGTATGCCACTTGACACTTGACGCGTGAAAACCGTGAATCTGTTTGTATTCTGCTAAAATGAATTAGCGTTAAGTAGATCGTGACAGATTAGATCTATATTTATGGGTCAATGTTTGGCCGGACGATGCTAAAACTGAATAGCCAATAAAACTGTCTCGTGATAAACCAAAAACCGTTTTTGCATAATACCATAGTCCTGCACTAATGGAGTCATGTCAAAGTCGCTACCCATCGGAGTTAGATCTAAAAAAAAAACATAATTATTATTAGATAAGAATTTTTTATTTGTTATCTTAAATAAGGAAGCTTTCGCGAGCTTTTGGCCAAACGTAAAATCGTTATTAGGATATAAATTCTGGAATAAGTGTTTTGTATCACTATTTTTTACAATTAAGTAAGAGTATCGTTATATTTTGACGTGACACGTCTTATAAATTGGTTTGCCGGGTGACACTTCAAGAAACTGCGTTACGCTCCGCTCACGTTATGCGCTCACAATGAGAGCGAGTGAGAGGCACGCGTCCCTTCCACTCGGGCATGGTTAGCCCGCCTAAGAGCGAGAGAGACAGACATAAAAAGTGTTGTCACGTAAAACTTTCGCCCGTATACCGACTTTACAGGCAACCAATTTTTTTTCTCAAAGTTGAACTTCTTATTTTACTTGAACTTAAATTACTAACCTTGAATTACAAATGTTTTAGCATTTAACTATTCAAAGAAAGTTGGTAAAATGCAGCCGTAAATAAAATAAAATAAAATTGCATTTGCATATAACTTATCTTTCATACCGCTATTTATGCGTCTGGCACTTTCATTTCGGCGAACTAATTGAGGTTGTTGCCTAACTAAGAAATGTTCCCATACTGTTCACATAATATAAAATTAACAATATAATAAAATTGTGCTCACTGCCGCATTGAATTTGTAATCTATCATCATCATCATCAGTTGCAAATAATATCCTATTGCTGTGTGTAAGGTAAACCTCCCTCTGTTTACCTCGCCATTAATTCCGGTCCTGTCAATCATGCATCCAAAGTATCTACGCTATATTTTTGATGTTTCGACTTACCATACAAATCAGTTAAGTTATATATTTTTTTGTAATGGGTAGGGAATACCTGCTTAAGATATTTTTTTATTTTTAATATTAGCTATTTGCTTATAGGTGCTGATCTACACCTATTTCATTGCGATGCGTGATAAGGTTTTGTTTTAACACATACATGCAGTACGCACAACCGATCTTTATCTCTCTGAAGTTAGGTGCAATAAACGATTGCGCAGGTTTGCGTGAGTAGACAAGATAGAACGATGCAAAAAACTAAGCGATTGAGCAAGGCTATACAACGCTGTCTTTGTTTTTTAGGCGTCATCAAAAATGGGTTTTGCGCAGCTACTTCAGAGAGCTAAAGATTGGTTGTGCGTACTGTACACATATTTTTAATAGTAGGTAGGTAAATACCTAGTAGAATTTATTGAACAAAACCACATTCAAACCACAGACATACAATAGATGCGTGTTGTTGTAATATTAGATTCGTAACTAAAACTCAGATACCCGTGTGATAAAGTTAAAACCCAGTTGTAATCATCCGACATTTATTTTTAATTTCCGAATACACTCTTTGTTCCATTCCTATCTTATAAAACATTGGACATGTCACAAAATGAAATGAATGGAAACAAAATCATCACCAATCAATAGGTATCAATGGCCTTTTCCATCATGTAGGTACCTATAGTATAACAGCTGATGATGTAGGGCAAAATAAGAATTGTTTCAGAGGAAGAAAAACTCCGTCACCAGAATTAGCCTCTAACTCATACGAAAGAAAGTAGCAAAAGCTTGCAAGATATATTTATTATGTGCCAATCCATTGAAATGTTGGTTCATTACCCCATATATTTATATGGTAAGTGTGACATCCTAGGAACTTCCTGCTACACGTAAACTGCTTATATGAGCAAGCTATAAAGTTTTTACTTCAGTTGCATTGACATAGAATTCAACGATATTAAATGGGTTCCTGCTATGTCAAGAAAAGCATCGGAACTAAAATAAATGAAACACTATCATAGCCGTACTTACTTTCCATTCCAAAACACGGTTCAAGGTTCCTGTTGAAGATTCACAAGGGGGTAATCAGAGGAATTTTCAAATACGTTTGTCTCATGCCCACATTCTTCAGAATTTGCATGCCCATTACCACGTAAAGCTCATGTTTCAGAGCTTACTATTATTATACTACATGTAGATGACCTGACCGAGAGTCAATGGATTTTCCGTTTCGGTAAAATATAAATTGAATCTCAGTCGGAATCAAAACACCAACGCAACCAAGACGGCTCTTCAATGTAAGTAATCGATTTGAAACTTGGAGCATGTGAAATGGTTATTTTAGTGCAATGTTTGCATAAACGGTTTCCAATCACTATCATCACTGTCATGTTTTCTACTTTTTCATGCGGCACTATAATCTAATTTTTATGATTAAGTTCATTTGCCGTGGAAAATATCTCATTGTCAAGATCGGTTTTTGCTAGAAATCGTGAGAATGACACCATAAGAACAATACTCTCGATCGGTATCATGGAAGATATCATATCAGTGTCAGCAAGAGCCCACTCCTCTACCAGTTTTTTTTTAAGAGGATAGTTAATAGGCACCTTCTGGGTAGGCTCGCTCCATCGTAGACCTCACTCTAGCCTGTGTAAGTAGTTTCGAGACCAAGAGCCAAACCAATCATCATAAAAAAAGAGGCGCTATTGTCTTGTCTATGTGTGATGATAATAGCTTTAGCTTTTTCGTTAGTTTAGCTAAAAGTCTGTAGAACTTCGTTCGTAATGCGGACTCTACAAGACACGAGTATTTTCCATACAGATATCGCAGAAAATGTCTTCAATAAATAGTCTTCATGATGTAGATATGAAGTCACAGTGTTATTCGCCGACTTCTTTGATCAACAATACAACACGAAGGTTGAGTTGGTATTTTAAATCACTGTGTCGAGCTAAATTAAAATTATCTATTGATAGAAAATTGATAGAAATATTATGTAACACGGTGTGTCTTAGAAACTCTTTGTAGGGTTAAGCTCGCCTTTGTACGTACATGTCCTTTTTTATGTTATTATCCTGTGTGTGTCTATTTGTACAATAAATAATTAAGAATAAGATTTCCTAAACATTTTCAAAGGCTTTTGAATTCCTACTGTCTTGGAAAAACAGTAGTAATTTTTTTTTCTTATTTGGCAATAATATTCACTTACACACACGAGCACACACACGAGCACAAGAGCTTCAAAATTACCGGGTATTTCCCGATAGGTTCGTTGCAAACAAATGAAGGAGTCACGATTTTATTGACGATTTTATTTGTTTGCAGGGAACCTTGAGGGAAATGCCAGATAATTTTGAAGCTCGTGTGGTATTCAGGGGATTATTTTTCCGTCCCAAATGTCGGCCAATAGAATTGCACCATGAGACGAAATGATGAAATGAATGAAATGGCAACTACCAGAGAAAATTTTCAAAAAATTATCAGTATAATACCATGTAGGTTGTACCACGTGACGTCGAATGGTGCAATTCTATTGGTCGATATTTGGGTCGGAAAAATAATCAATAATATTTTAGCGAATATTTTTTAGTTACAAAATATAAATTATGTTTTGCAAATACACTGATTTCACGAACAGGTTACTTTATATCTTCCGGATACAAATAGAAATGCCAGTACCTTTATAAACGACAGTATAATTGTACTATTTACATACAGGTGATACATAACACAAGTACAAGTTGCATTTCTCTGAAGTTTGATAGGATATTGCTAACGGCATCGCGGCAGTTTGATCGATAGAGGCTCTATCATAGAGCGTAATGTACCTATGATGTAAGTACCTAAGTAAGTAATTTACTTCTGGTTTTCTTGCCACTTTACATAAAAGTGACATAATTACCTACCTACATAATGTTTTTTTTGTCACTGATTGATAGACTGTTCGAGAATGAAAGACTACACAAACTCTATTTATTTACACATTTCAAACTTTCGCGACTTGATAACATATTTAAATTTAGTTACGGATCTTACGTAGATATAAAAAAGTAAAGTAATATCTACGCGACTAAGACCCGTAACTAAATTTAAATAAACTCTATTTGGTAACTAACGTTCACAAAAATATTAAATCTTAGGAGCAAAACTGTTTATGTGCTGATTACAAATAAATAGGCTTAAAAATGTTCAAATTAAGCATTTTATTCTTATTCAAACTACTTCTAACCGTAATAGAAACCAAAAAAAAATTGTCATTATCTACATACCGGGTGCAAAAGGAAAAGTTGTTTGCTTTGACAGCGTAAATATATATTGTAACTGCGGAGTCATGATCATTATGCTGGAGTAAATAGTTTACAAATTGATTTTGAACGTGCCTACAAACACCCTAGATTATTAGGATTTTCGAATATATTAAAAACTTTTTTTTAGAATGGCATAAGTATATAAGTAGTTTTTCTTTAATTTCTCTTTAGCTGAATTTATTTAATGGGTGAAATGGCCGCCTTGCAGCACTTAAATTATTTAAAATTAATATATTTTGTATAAACGATAATTTACCCTCCCAAAATCTTCCTTTTATTATATTTATAAGCGATGTTTTGGTTCAGCACTTCGTTTGGGTCCGTTTGTTCCTTTTTTATAAATCAAATAATGATAGTGATGTTATTGGAAAAAGAAAAAGAAACCTTGACCCTACACCACAAAGTCACTTATTGAAAATCAGAGAAACTCCACTAATTCTAGAATTCGGAAGTAGTCTTATCACACCCAGTACAACGGTATCATAACAGTAAACGGTTTTAGCATTGCATAATGAAACCGAAAGCACGTAAAAAGAATAAGTGTACAAAATCTGTAGCTACTGATTTAGGTGGAAACAAAACTAGATCAGTCGATTGAATTGTGTAAGAAATAGCGGTTTTTTAAGTTTATTTTTGTGCGGACGCAGTTTCCCATAGAATAAAAAGAAACACCTAGAGAACATTGTTTTTCTGATACAGTTAGTATCTTCTTCTTTTTATAAAAAACTGAGAACCTATTTCGATGTAGCACCCAAGTAACTGACGGTAAATGATTCATAATTCATTCTACCGATCAAAGAATAAAACAATTGTTAATCAATGTTCATGTATTTTTCAGAAAGTAAATATCTTTTGGTCCAAAAAGATATATACCTAAGAATAATATAAGAATAAAGATTGTTTAGGGATTATTCTCAAATCAATCCACAAAAAAGTTTTTGAAGTTCCTTTTCGGACGGTATCGAGGATGAGGGCTAGAAGAAAAAAAGCGTTCGATTTTACCGTCACGACACATACATAGGTCAAAACGTCACAGTGCGAAGTGCGCAGCCACGAAACAGTCCGTAGATTGTTCCATTGTTAGTACGGAAGAGCGTTTCTAGGATTAGTAAAAATTACGAATGGTCGAAAGGACGCAAGGTTGAAAGGACGAAAGGTCGAACGGTCGAACGGTCGAAAATGTCAAAAATATCAAATGCCAAAGTACAAACCTCATTCCAACCGAGTGTTCCATAACACTCACGCCCTTTTTTTTTATTTAAACACAAGGGTGTTTGGAATTACTTACGTCATTGGTGGTCTTATAACAAAATAATATTTAATCCAAATACGGTAAAAGATAATAAAATGTATAAAAGCATGAGATACTCAGCTATAAAATAAGATTAGGTACTCTTCACTGCAAAAAGATTTGTATATAAAAATAAAACTTTTATACAGGGTCGCGTATTGAGTCTGACAAGGATATATTTATAACCACCCAAGATAATAAAACTGTCTGACCATTTAGCCTCACTGGTAAAGAAAGATCATCAACATTTCATCTGTATCTCTCTCTAGGTACTCTAGGTTAGGTACAGTCAGCTAGGCCTAAAAAAAGCTAGGCCCCAAACCGTGTTTGTTGCCCTGGTTCTTCACGGTATTGGTCGCGAAGGAACAGGTGGCTTAGCATGAACTCTTATTGCCAGGCAGTTTTTGAACTGCTTGTCAATTCTGACATAAAGAAACAAATCTGAAATTGCGGCGTTTATTATGCTCTCTCGCTTACACATTGTGACTGTACTAGTGTGCAAGCGAGAGAACATGATAAGTTGCGAAGTTTCTTTAGTGAACCGGGTTATTCGAAATTGACATTTAGTTCGAAAACTGCCAGGCAATAGGAGTTCATAGTAACCCCCCAGGAGTAGAATCACCTAGTTTTAAGACGTTTCAAAGTGATCCCAGCGGTCCTACTGAATAAATGCTTTCTGACTTTGACTTCAGCAACGAAAGTCAAATAACAGTTGGACTTTTTAAAATGGCTATTGTTTTCGAAAACCAAGAAAAAATTTACTTTTCTTGGTAAATTATTATGAACTTGGTCTTCAATTTGAAAATTTTGGTCATGATGTTACGGATTTCGGAAATATTCAGATTTGTGAATTATTCGTTAATTGACTTTCGTCGCTGACTGTACCTATATCATCACAAAGTAAGCATATCAGTTACAAGTTGAATCTTTATGGTTATGTTGAAGTTGGTTTATAAGTAGCATCCGTTGCAATGCGATTGAACATCAATTAAACATCTTCACACAGATATTTATAAATAATTTTAGTACTTCTCTACTTTAGGACCGCAACCGGAACGACTCTTATAATCAGCCGTGGTATTAGCTGTAGAATGTAGATTTTTTTTTTTTTTTTTTTTTTTTAAATAGCCTATACTGTCCCACTGCTGGGCAAAGGCCTCCCCCGTCACCTTCCACACCTCGCGAATGTAGATTATAAATAAATAAATAAATAAATAATGCTGGACATTTTTCACACAGCAAAGCATCTAGCATCTAGCCCCAAACTATGATGATAGAACACGCATGCAGACGTTATTCTGACTAAATTGAAACGAAAAGAAACGTCTAAGTATTTAGAATTTCATCATACATCACTACAGAAAATATAACATAACAACCTCCTTTTTGAAGTCGGTCAAAACTTATCAATAAGGTCATGATGGACCACGGAAGCAAAGCAAACTTGCTCTATTTTTTACTCTCTTACGGACCACATCGACATCGGATACAGGTTCAATTCCCGACACGCTGGCTGCGCTCACCTGCACAGTTTTGATACTGAGTTAAATGTCCCATAAAAACAATATTCCGGTGGTTCGTTGGAACCAGCAAGGAAACTGTGTCGTATAGCTATATAGCGTATAGCCGACATGACTACGATGGTGATAACTCATACGAACTTTTTTACCGCCGAACTCGTGTCTAGAAACAAAACTGAAACACATATAGACTTTTAGGCTAAGTTCACATGACCGCGCGGTACTGCGTGGAACTACTAACCGTGCGGTACAAAATCTTAGTGGGTAAACGGTGGTTATCGTTTACATAACCGCGCGATACCGCGCGGTACATACAAGTTCTTCAAACCTGTATCGACTCGTTCAGATGTCCGCGAGCGGCGACGCGCTGTACCGCTCGGTCATGTGAACTTAGCCTTAATATTGCAAAAAAACATGAAATCACTATAAATAAATGCATCTTCAGCTTTGTCGTTGCAGCTTGTGTGTGCAATGAAACTACAGTAGGTACCTACCTAACAATAAGCAGATTCGACCAATGAATAGAGTTTTCATTGAGGCGGTGAGATGTTTTTCTAAATCATAATGAATAAGTACATACTAGTAAGGAGTAACTTGTATCTAATAATCTTTGACGATCACTATTCAAATACTTACGTAGTTATTATTTTCAAACGGAAATTCATGGCGTATCTCATGTAGAAAGACATATAAATATTGGAATAGACAACTTACTGGGGTAAACAAATTACAGTCCATTAAACACACAACCCTACACAAATTCCACAACAAAACTATCTCAATCCAAGAACTATAATTTCCGTGAAATCGCATTACACTGGTGTGAAGCAGGAACCGCACAAACAAAACGCTCGTCTGATTATAGAAGATGCCCTATAATTACAGAGACCTAGATACTTTCGCGTAAGCCGCTCACCTGCTTTATCCACGGATCTTACGCGTTTTCATTTTCATTGACGGTACGGTTTCTTGTTTAATGAATGAATGGAAATATTTACTTTATTGGTCATATTTCTTCTTCAGTGTGAGTGTTTTGCGCGTGATTCCGATTGGCAGTGACCTGTCACCTCACGTTATGCGACCCTGATTAGTTTATACCTATCTACCTATCTTTTAAGCGATCATTGATGGCTTGTAAAACTTATACTATGTAGGATTAATTCATGTCCACATTATGTTAATACGAAAGTAGTAGGTAAAGTAGTTATAAATACCTCTTTTGCTAACCTTTATCAAGTGATACTGATAGACTTCTATCCCAGAACTGTTTATGAGAATACCAACTGGTTTAACACAATGTTTGTAAAACCATAGAAATTAGAAATATATGTATAACTTGATAAAAAATCAAAAGTACCCTAAACCGGCGAGCATGTATGAAGAATGTAATAAGAGTGAATGAGGCAAAAGTTGTGTGTCAGGATCGTAGCTAGTGGAGATCCGTGGTCTCTGCCTACCCCTTCGGGAAAGAGGCGTGATTTTATGTATGTATGTATGTATGTATAACTTGATAAAAATAAGCAACCCAAATCAGATAAGTTAGTACTTACCTAATTCAAATATCTCATAACGTGTGAAATGGAAACGCGCTATTCTAAAATTCTCTAACGATTGAGCTTAAAAATTATTTAATTGCATTAAAATTGTATGGTTGTTAATGTTGTGCCATTATAAGCAGGTGTTTGAAAGTGAACCAAATTGGTACAATAACTTTGTTGAACCAACTATATCTTCGAAAAGAAGTTGTTGACTATGCTGCTTATTACAAAAACGTAAACCCTTAGTTGAACCCCATGTTGACACAATAACAAAACTGTTACCACAGAAACGCGTTCTATGTACGAGTATTTAAAGATCGTTTTTCTAGGGACAGTTTTTTAGTTAGACTTAGTCTAAACTCTGTTCATTTTCTTGTAATAAGACGGTATAAGTTTTCGAAATTTGCAATTCATTTTTACCTACAAAAGATTTAAACGCGCTCGTACGTAAGTGTTCGTGGAAAAGTAACGTGCACTTCAATCAATTTTATTTAGGTTTGTGTATGGGAAGCAATTCAAAATTAACCATGTAAATAAAAAAAAATACGTCAGTAAATTAAACGTAAAATAAAAACAATCTAAATATCATGAATCCATAACAAATCTACACCAAATTGTATTGCCGAAATAACAGTTTACATTTCATGGCTATAATATAACACTGATGAAACCTTGTTACATTCTACCCATGACTCTTAGTAATTGCTCTATAATCCATTATTTCCATAAATATTACAAGGCTGATCGTAATAGCAGATCAAAATATAAAATAGAAAACCTCGTGAACGGACGAAACTCAAAATTATTAAGTCTATTTTTTATGCACAATATTTATGTGCATAAGTCTTTTTACACAAAGTAAAAAAGCCATGATGTTACCTAATTACTGAGCATACACACGTACAGTACGCCCAACCAATCTTTAGCTCTCTGAAGTAGCTGCGCAGAACCCTATTTTGATGACGCCTAAAAGACGAAGACAACGTTCTAAAGCTGCGTCGCTTACTCGCTTAGTTTGTTGCATCGTGCTATCTACCTACTCGCACAAACCTGCGCAATCGCTTAGTGCACCTAACATCAGAGAGATAAAGATTGGTTGTGCGTACTGTAGGTACACTTTAAAAATAAAGGTTAAGCCTTATAGGCTTTAGGTACCCTGTTATTTACATGGCGCTGGCGATGGATAGAGCACAGAACACTATTTGCAGTAGAGTAACTAACCAAGGTTGGATTTCAAAAACAACATTCTCGGTGTTCTATAAAGACCACGGTATAAAAAATTTAAAAACAACTATCGGTCGACTGTTAGGACTCTGCCTCGAATCTTGCGGGCAGCGGGGCGGCGGGCGGCGTCGTCAGCGGTGCGGGAGCGGCAGGATCTTATGCGTAAAATTAAATGGACCGGCCCTCGAAAACAGCGGCGCGAGGGTTTAAGCTCCCGCGCCGACGCCGACGCCGCTGTTGCCGCCCCGCTGCCCGCAAGATTCATAGCTAAATTCATGTCCATTGCATAGCATAGCACCCTGTACCAATGATTATGTGTTGCTGAATTGAACAAATAATGCCTCAAAGAGCATTCACAAAGAGATTGTTTAGATTTGAAGCGCGGGATTTACTCACAGGTATAAATTTTTAATACATCCTTTTGTTTCCATAAAGGAAAATGGGCAGATTTTGTGAAGTAACTGACGACATAAATTCTTCTGATAAACAGATTAAATATGGCTCGTTCTATTTTTTTTATTGTAATTTTTATAACTGCTATTTTTTTAGTTGAAATATACCTAACTACATCTGCAGATAAATCGGGACATATGTACCTAATTTAATTCAAACTGTCACTAAAGTCACACAGAACGTGTTAGAGGTATAAAATTGAATTTATTTTGTTGTCCATTGTGCCTACGGTGCTATGACTAACTAGGTACCTACGGAAAGGAGATCAACGCACCGAAATGAGAGAAAGCCTCCATACTCCGCTACACACATGAATTTACAAAAATTAGCACTTAGAAAAAATATAGGACAAGATTATTTACTTGCACACCTAATTTACCGTCAAAGTCAAAGTCAAAAAGCATTTATTCAGTAGGACCGCTGGGATCACTTTGAAACTTTGGACTTTGATCACGTGACAGCCCAACGTGAGATAATTATTAAAGGTACCTACTACATAGTTACACTTGTCGCCACTTCTCAGATCGGATGGCCCGATTATGATGTGGTTCTCATTCCCTGTATTATGGTAAACCTGGATTTGCATTTTGTATCTGATAAGTCACATGATGTAAGATAAACCAGTGATAAATGAGTTCCAACAGTGCACTAGCATATGTGTCTCCGCTAGTTTCTAGCTGTTTTGTCCTACGGTAAGATCATATATGATTACTATGCTAAGCAGAATAAAGTGTTTTTGACGTGACTACGTCTTATAATTCGATAGAGCCGGCTGCACGCACGAAAAAACATGACGTCATGAGGCGTTACCTCGCTCTGAGGCGTTCCATGTAAGGCTTGCGCAAGTGCAAGCGAGAGCGCGGAACGAGCGACAAAGAAGCACAATCGGCCTTTGCGTTGTCACGTTCAACTATTGTCAGTAAACCGACTTTACAGACAACCATTTTTTTTTTACCTACAAGCCTGCAATTAAATAAGAAAATTATGACCAGTAAGTCATATTTTTTAATCACAGCAATATCGATGTCAATAAATAACTCTGTTTGCATAGCATAATAAATCGATTTATTCGAACTATATTCTTCTCACGACCTCTGCATAAACAATAACCATTATTTACAAACGATTTTGATAGCGAAAATCTTGAGGCTTTAAAGTGAATATGGGAATGTGCAGCGAATAGTTTTATTAATATTGGTACCTCAAAATTACTGGCAAGATAAATCAGGGACAGCGAAAGTACCTACACTATTTTCTCTAATAGCTTATGGCTTAGCTTATAGTAATACATGTATGTAACAAGTATCTTACCTAACTAATTTTACCTAAAGCATCAATTATTTTTCCAGTACCTATGTAACATTCAATTTTCTCTATATATCTCTTCAGTAGGTAGAAATTCTACAGTAGGTAGTATACAGTAGAATGTTATCTATGTGTTCGTTCGTCTTCGTTCCAGCGTGGTTCCAGCCCACCCGTTCTCAGAAATTTAATTTTCCCGTAATAAATTTTTGGTTTTCCTCAAAAACTTTTCACTATTTTCTTGCCTACGCAAACATAAAGGTCATTCTCCGTTATCACCATGATACCACATCACAATACCTCGTGGTATAGTCATTGGCCTTCGCACCCGTTGCGCTAGGTGATCCTTTTGTCTTAACTGCCAGACTGGCATATAAACATATGCGTCCACTAAATATTTGCCATGTTGCCAGATAATAAAAAAAATCTGACTTTCTTCACATTCATTTAAATTCAGCAAAGCTATTTGCATATTATCAGTTTCTTATATATATACATATGTGAATTTATAAATATCTAGTAAAGTAATTAATCTCGTTGATCTAGAAAATCATTGACTTACTAATTAAATAGTTGGTAGGTACCTAGGTAAGTAGGTAGGTACTATATCCTTTAAGATTTCCCTAATGAAATAAACATCATTCACATTAAATGCAAAGTTCACCCACTAAAGGCACTTTCTATCAGTAATGTGTATAAGTAATTAGATTAGGTAGGTATGTACGAACAATACCTAGGTAGGTGACCCAGGTACGGTAGGCCAACCACCTATTTACCTTGGTATACTTATGACTAATTTGGAGACTTACTAATAAACGTGGTATAAAGTTATTCCTGAGTGTAAACTGTCAAAATGTATGGTTATTCCTATTTTATTCCAAGGAATAACTTTATACCACGTTTATTAAGGCCCTAGGTGTTTTGTGAAATGTCCGCTAATATTTTATTTATTCACACGAGTATGAACAGATTTTTATGACCTGGAGTCAAACATTCGGTAGAATAAAATTCTCATGGGCGTACTCAAATGACTACAAGTTACAACTACTAATGAGAATCCTACAGGTTTAGTGGGCACATGTCTCAATATGCGCCAGTAGGTACTTTGGCCAGTACAACGACATCCAAAACATATAACATCCGACAGGGGGCGCGAGGTCATATCTGATTGTATTTTATGTAATTGTCATTGTTTCACAAACTCATGTGAATGAACCATTACCATTGACTCACACTTTTTAATAATGGCTTTTTGACGTAATCGCATTTTATTTTAATCTCGTAATTTTGGCAATTTTTACCCACGGAATGAAAGAAATAATGAAGAATTTTTAGTTGTAATGTCCACGAATTAAAAGTTGTTCCCACGATAACATTTTCGAGGTAGTGATTATGAGGTAAAAATGCTTGATAAGTAACTTAATAACTGGAAAGAAAGATAAAAGTGGTTTGATTCACTTTTACCTTTTTTTGTAACGTTACCTTCTTACCTAAGCTTTGCCTAAATGTTTAGTCAAATGAAATACATTGGTAGGTACTAAAACCTGTAAGTAATTACAGCTACCGTACCTACTTATCAATTAAAAAAAATTGTACCTACGTAATCGATTATAATCGGGTCGAATGTCGAAAGACACTCCCCTTAGCAGCATCTGATTTCTAGAAAGCAGACTTCATTAGCGAAGCAAGATGTGCCACAAGTGTCATTAGTAGACAATGCGTTGGCAAATGCTCGAGTTGCACGCGCTAGTTACTGGCCGATCTGTAGATAAACCTTACGATTGGTTAGTGGGTTAGTAACTTGTAAAGGTTGATGAACATTACGTTATTAGTGATGTACTGCTAGATACTGTTAATTAAAAAAAATCTAATTAAGTACCTACTTACATACCTACATATGCACAGTAGATAGTAGGTAGGTAATTTGATGATTAATGAATTGATTGCAATTAGAGTTATGTCGGTACTTACTTACTATCTAAAGTTTAACTGTGCTTACCTAAAGCCCATTTACACTTTTCCTCTCATGAATACTAAACAAGAACATTGCAAATTTGAATAGCAAATTGTGCGTGTGAACAGCAGTCCAAAAATGAAATTAAAAGCATTTTTTACTTTCAAACGACCTCTGTGGCGCAGTGGGCGAAGGTCCGCCTGCGACGCAGAAGGTTGCGGGTTCGATCCCCGCCGCGGGACAAATGTTTGTATGACCTACAGATATTTGTCTCGGGTCTGGGTGTTTCTATGTATAATATGTATGTATTTACAAACAAAAAGTATATAAGTAGTTTATCAGTCATTCTAGTACCCATAACACAAGCTCAGCTTACTTTGGGGCTAGATGATGCTGTGTGAAAAGTCCAGCATTATTTATTTATAAAAAAAACAATACGCCTTTCGAAACAGTCAATAAACAAACATTTCTTACAGGTGGCTGTGAACACGTACAGAAGGTTAACTTGATCGTGAGGTGACACTTTCACTGTCATAGTTCTACGAAAAGATACAAAGTGAGAAAAACGCTACAAGCCAGCAAGAAATCCATCAATACGATTGTATGCTATTTAGAAACCGTGCGAAGGAAAATGCTTCAGCTTCCAACGAGAGTTGGCTGTAGCGTCAGGTGACTGACAATGACAAGAGTGCCTAAGGTCCGGCTAAAACCGGATCCATCATGGGTGATCGTGCTGTTGATGATTGGGGGAGCGTTGGCAAACCGCCCGCCGAGGTTCCTCATCGATGGTCAGTCGGAAATCGTAGTGAGGCTGAAAGAAGGCGCTGATACTCCTGTAGGTAAGTTTGAACCTTGAATGAGGCTGTGAAATGCTTGATTCAACATTTAGAAAAATGACGTCAGCGTTGTCACGTCCATAGATCGCTTGGGTCACTAGCGTGAATAATGCTGTTCACAATTCTTTTTGACCATATTTCACCACCATGGTTTAGTTATTGGAGGTCACTTTTATAAAAAAAATGCAGGCACATTAAATAGATCTTAAACTAGGATTCTCTGTGTCGTAGATATCATAAACAAGAAATACCTACCATGGTTTGTTGTGTTCAGCCAATCAGAAATATCTGCAGAACATGCAAAAAATGTTGTCCAGCTGCGAATTGAACTTGCAACTGGCATCTCCCGCCATGCGAAATTCACTACTAGAAATACCTACGAACTTACCCTAACCATCTACAAACATTTTTATCACCCACCTTTGAAAGCTATGTATGACTCATAGTTACCCACGGCACAAGTAGGGTAACCAAGCGGAACATTTCCAAAACAACGATTCAGAATGCAGCAGACAGCCGGAAATTACGAGGGAGGGGTGAGGGGTGTTGCCGGGACTACGTTGCACAAACAGAGGGAAACCCCACAAGCTAGGCACTAATACCGTATTAGCTGTGTAACGATTAGTCAATGGGATGAGCGATTTATGAACAAATAGGTCTTTGCCTTGAAATATTGTAGGTAGCTAACTATACTCTTAACTGTTATTGGAACGAAGTTCCTTTTCGGACGGTATTGAGGATGGGGGCTAGAAAAAAAAAGTGATCTACTTTACCGTCACGACACATACATAGATCAAAACGTCAGTGCGAAGTGCGCAGACGCAGTCTGTAGATTGTTACACTGTTAGTATTAGGATTTTAATATCTGACAATAATTTATTTGACAAATGCCAAATTTCAAAGTTGAAACTTCGTTCCAACTGAGTGTTCCACGGAGGTTCCACGACACTCACGTACTTTTTAGTTATTTATAGATTGACAGGTTCCTAGCCCCTATATTCTCAGATTTGTGGTTTGCTACCCTTAGGTACCTACTCCTAGTAGACCCTACTAACACATTCGTTATAATAAATAAATAAATACTTAAATAAATAATGCTGGACATATTCACACATAATCATCTAGCCCCAAACTAAGCAAAGCTTGTACTATAGGAACCAGATAACTGATATACTACTTATATACTTTTTGTTTGTAAATACATACATACATATTATACATAGAAACACCCAGACCCGAGACAAATATCTGTAGGTCATACAAACATTTGTCCCGCGGCGGGGATCGAACCCGCAACCTCTTGCGTCGCAGGCGGACCTTCGCCCACTGCGCCACAGAGGTCGTCATAGTTGGGACTTGGGAGGTACTTAGTAGGTACCTATCGTTGCCCCAACCAACTTAAATGTGACTCACGTAGATATTAATGTTGCTACTGCTAAATTTCATATATTAACAAACCGTTACGTTTTCAGGTAGTTTAATATACCGACTGAGGGGCGTTGACCCAGACGGCGATACGCTTAAGTTCGGCATCAGAGATCAGCTCGGTAGCAATATTTTAAGATTAGAAGCCATTTCATCCAACGAAGCTAATATTTATTTAGTTAAGGAATTAGATAGAGAGGTAAGGATATTTAAGCCCTACTTATGTACCTACCTACGTAAGTAGATAATCTTATAAATTCCAATTTACTAGGTGCATCTACATTAAATAAATAAATAAATAATGCTGGACATTTTCACACAGCATCATCTAGCCCCAAACTAAGCAAAGCTTGTACTATGGGAACTAGATAACTGATATACTACTTATATACTTTTTGTTTGTAAATACATACATATACCTACATAGAAACACCCAGACCCGAGACAAATATCTGTAGGTCATACAAACATTTGTCCCGCGGCGGGGATCGAACCCGCAACCTTCTGCGTCGCAGGCGGACCTTCGCCCACTGCGCCACAGAGGTCGTCAAATTCAATCAGAGGTCGTCAAAAAATTATTCTAGGTACACCTACTGTTAAATTGAGAAGTTAGAATAGGTATCTAACAGACTGAATTTGCCTAGTGCCTGATTTTATATATCCCTACAAATAGGCTCTTCAATCTGAGACTAGCAGCTATGCTTTAAAATTTTCAGGTCCGTGACGAATATTCTTTTGTACTCACACTGACCGATGGGCATTTGGGTGAAGGTAACTTCATCACTCAGAGTTTCTTGTTGTTAGTAGAAGATGTTAACGACAACGAACCGATTTTTAAACCGTATCCGTCCGCAATCACCGTAAAAGAAGATGCACCGCCAGGAATACTGGCTACTGTAGAAGCGACAGACCTTGACGAGGGAGCTTATGGGCAGGTGAGTAATAATTTAAAAAAATATAGTGCTGTTATTTTCTTTAAAATAGATTACGAGTAGTAGGCAATTAGTAGGTACCTACTAACTATTTATATATTGATCTTTACAAAATGTGTTCTTTTTTCAACGGTTGCTTTTTTTCCTAAAAAATGTCACATGTCACTGTCATTTTTCCCATTTCCTGTTTTCATTTTGATTTTGACGTTTCTAATTTTTACACCAAAACAAAACAAAAATAAACAATCGCTTTCTTTTTCATTACAATTTCAATTATTGAATTTATAGATTTTCATTTCATTTGAATGAAAATGATTTCAGGTTTTATACCACCTGCAAGAAGTCGACGGAGATTTAGAAAGCTTTTCCGTCCAAACTGTAAATGGAAAAGGAGTGATCCGTCTGACTAAAGGCCTAGATTACGAGCGGAAATCTCTTTACCAACTCCGGGTGCTTGCGGTGGATAGGGCTAACCAGGGTAGAGTGAATACAGGGACTGCAGCCATTCTGGTGAAAGTCCAGGATGTAGAAGACCAGCCGCCGGAGTTTATCGTAGCTAGTCCTGTTACTAGGATCAGTGAAGATGCGGAAATTGGAACCTCTGTTTTGCAAGGTAAGTAACTAGATTTGGGTGTAGTTTGTTTTTTTGGTGTAGCAGAGTTAAGCTAGGTACCAGAAAAAAAACTTTTTCGTAGTGCCTATTAACAGGAATTTAATTTCAGAAAATAATAGACCAAATACTTTGAATTTCTTCGTTAGTCCAGTATGTTTCTATAAATAAGTATATTTCTACTGTTTTTTTCTGCTAGTGCGAGCCATTGATGGAGATCGAGGGGTCAACAACCGGATCTCATACAGCATCATATCGGGAGGAGAGGAACATTTTGACATTGACAGTAGTTCCGGAATAGTTTACACCATCAACCAGCTTGATCGAGAAGATCCCAACAATAGTAATGGAGCTTACATTTTGGAGATATTGGTGAGTCTAGTCTTGATTTTCTTTGATAATTTATTTGTATAAAACATATATCCTAGTTACAAAATTTTATTTTGAGTAAGTAATTGTGTTTTTTTTTATAGGATTAGTTAGGAATAAATGGTTTAAGTAGGTGGTAGGTAAGTACCTATTGCAAAACCTTACAAAGCATCAAAAGAGGGTAGCTTTATTTCTAAGCCCAAATGCGTTTGCAATATTTTCAACAAACAATCTCATTTATACTGAGATTTATACAAGGTACTGATTGTCACTAGGCCACAGAAGAATCTCGCATGGTATCACCCATGCCCACTGCCACTACTGAAGTGACCATCATAGTGACGGACGTCAACGATGAGACTCCAAAGTTCAGGAGTGAGAGATATGTGGGTGAGATACTGGAAAACGCTCAGCAGAACACTCCCATCACCTTCTTACAGGATGGTATTCCAGAGGTCTTTGATTATGATCAGGTATGATTTTTATCAGGTGCAGTCAGCGTCACAACTAAAACCCCTGCACGAGGCACGTCGTTGAAAATGCCTTTAGAGGGGAGTTACCAGTGACGCTGACCATACAGCATCTAAACCTATGATACTTATAGTGTTCCATACACAAAACAACCATGTTACTGGCTCCACTGTCTGTCAGTCTGTCTGTCACACTCACTTGTATCTTTTGAACCTTAATAAAACAGACAGACAATAAAAGAATTAAATAAAAATAATAAAACAGACAGACAATAAAAGAATTAAATAAAAATAGAAAACTCAAATAGTTTTTGGAGAGAGAAGATAATATTATGAAGCCTTTTAAGTTTATCACTAACTTTACAAGCTTTGTTAAATTCTGCTTTTACCACGTTTTCAGTCCATAATCATGCTATAATGATGCTTAACTATCTTATTTCAGGGTAAAAATGGAACATTTGAATTATTTCTGAAGGGTGATAACGGGATTTTCGATGTGACACCGTTCAAAGGGATAAATGAGGCTTCCTTTCTTATCAGAGTCAATGACCCCTCGTTTTTGGATTATGAGAAAGTAACTGTAATGAATTTCAGTCTAGTCGCCAAAGAAATTGTTGCCAAAGATCCTAAAATGAGGTAAGTCTCATAATATTATGACTCTTTATTTACTTTAAAGTGTCCCCATATAATAGCACAGGGGCCGTATTCCCGTTCTTATTTTCGTTCGTTTGATGAGTATTCGGTTGTTTCTTATTACGATTTCTGACTTCAAGGGCCAATTTTTCGATTTAGAACATTTCGTCCTAGGTTAGGACCGCGGTTTAGCGTTGATCTTATCGACCGAATACAAATCCCAC
Organism: Epirrhoe tristata; assembly: GCA_951394285.1. NCBI lineage: Eukaryota > Metazoa > Arthropoda > Insecta > Lepidoptera > Geometridae > Epirrhoe > Epirrhoe tristata. The sequence goes on from OX596145.1 coordinate 8,080,010, forward strand.
CAATACTCTTCGTAAAACGTTTCAATAACCGTACGTAGGGTGATGGGTATTTATTAACCGACTTCAAAAAAAGGAGGAGGTTATATGTTCGGCTGTATGTGTTTTTTTTTTTTTTTTTTTTTTTTTTTTTTTTTTATGTATGTTCACCGATATTTCCGTCAGTTGTGGACCGATTTCCAAAATTTTTTTTTTGTTTGAAAGGGTATACTCTTATTGTGGTCCCATATAAATTTTATTCCTGAGGGATTCATAGTTTTCCCGTAAAACTAAAACAATCACTGAACTTTAAGAAAATTGTGGATCGATTTCCAAAATTTTTTTTTTGTTAGAAAGTGTAAAGGACACACTCTCAAGGTGGCGCCATATATTTTGTTTTCCTGAGGGATTGACAGTTTTCCCGTAACATTCAAAAAACCTCATTCTCACTACACAACACACCCGAGGTAGTCCAAAATATTATCTTTTCCTTATGGATTGATAGTTTTCCCCCTTGCTGAACTCCGGTGTGTCCTTTAGTAGGTCTGCCCATGACTTTTCTTATCCTTTCCTACTTAAGCTACGATAAGCAAAGTCTTAATGTACTCGTAGCTTACTATATTATTTACACATACACTTTTATTTACACAGTATTTATTTACTTACACTAAAAAGTGAAAAATAAAACATTTTTGAAAAAAAAATTGAACCGACTTCACAGAACACAAACAGAAGAACCTTCTACACACTAAAAAGAGAAAAATAAGAATATAATTTGAAGTCGGTGCCAAGTGAATACGATTAGGTACCTATAAAAAAAAGAAATCGAGCGATAGCGTACCAGGATACAATTTTGCACCCAAGTTCTTTTGAACTTCTTAGATGTAAATGAATAGTTGGCACCGACTTCAAATTATATTCTTATTTTTCTCTTTTTAGTGTGTAGAAGGTTCTTCTGTTTGTGTTCTGTGAAGTCGGTTCAATTTTTTTTTCAAAAATGTTTTATTACGTACCTACTTACCTATTTCTGTTTAATTTTACTTGTTACCACAAAAATAATATCATCAAATCACTATAACTAAAAATGTATACTGACGATTTGTACCTTAATTCCAGTGTAGTCCCAATAATGGTACACATAAAGGACGAGAACGATAACTTCCCGGAATTCACTGAGTCGTTATACACAGTGTCAATTCCAGAGAATTGTGGTGTTGGGACCACAGTAGCATGGGTCCAGGCTTTGGATCAAGATTCTGATAACTATGGCACTAGAGGGATTCGGTACACCAGGCTCGGTGGAAGTATTGCTAATCTGTAAGTGGTTTTTTATTCATTTAAAACAATGTATTTTACATGTGTACGCTTTTTTCGTTGTTTTTCCACACCAGTTAGTACTATCGTAAAATTGTGTAGGAATAGTTTTTATACATTATCTTGCAGAAAACTTGTATGCAACCTATTGCATAAACTTCAAAAAACTATACTTGTTAGATACCTATATCTAACAAGTATAGTTTTTTGAAGTTTCAAGGTATACATACACCTGCTTATTACAAAAACGTTAAACCTTAGTTGAACCCCATGTTGACACACGTCAAAACAAAACTATTACCACAAAAAAGTGTTCTATGTACGAGTATTTAAAGATCGTTTTTCTAGGGACAGTTTTTTTAGTTAGTCTTAGTCTAAACTCGGTTCATTTTCTTGTAATAAGACGGACTATGTTTGGCCCTGGGGGCATGAAAGTGCCAATCCAAAAGAAGCGAGGCATTACCATACCACCCTTTTCTCGTAGTGTTTCGTCGTTCAAATTATGCGCCATAACTTACTTTTTTCAGTTTAAATCTGAACCCGATATCAGGTGTGATAACAGTCAAGCAAGCCGGCGGAGATTCCTTCGACAGAGAACTGATCACGCGTCATTATCTCACAGTAGAAGCGAGGGATGATCTAGGCAAAGGCAACAGGAACACAGCGCAACTGATCATAAATATAGAGGATGTAAATGATAACGCTCCTATGTTCCTAGCTAATAAGTATGAAGCGAGATTACTTGAGAATGAAAAGCAGTTTGAGAATCCATTGGTTCTTGAAGCTAGGGATATTGATTTAAATGGTGAGTTTTTTTGTTGTTTTATTTGAAGGTTTGTATTAACGCAATAAGCTCTATGAAGGAATACATCATGAGGTAACCAGTGTTTTGCGTGATTCTGTTTTGTAACTAAACCTTCTTACCTTCTGGGTAAGCTCGCTCCATCGTAGACCTCACTCTTGCCTGTGTAAGTCTGAGGTCAAGAGCCGACCCATTCATCATAAAAAAAGAAAAAAAAAACAATTTTAATGTAGTTGTTTATTTCAGGTACAAAAAATAGTCACATAGAATATTCGATAGTAGGAGGAGAGTACAAAAACAATTTCACCATAGACCCCAACCAAGGCATTATCACACCTAAAGATGGATTGGACTTTGAACAGATACCAGGAGACAACAGCAATATACGACCAATACATTTAACTGTAAGTAAATAAGTTATTCTAATTATTAGCAATTGCAAAATTTAATCGGTAAAGGTCGCCAGCTCAACTTCCACATAGGTGCAATTTTTGAGATGCATTTTCTCTAAGTAACATTAGATTTTTAAAATGCAAAAAACTTCGGACAATGAACACGAGTTCACTAAGTGAAACGTGTAGATGGCGCTACCGGTGTTACGAGTATAACCGATAGAATATGGACGAACAAGGATTCCGTAGCCGAATTGGTAAAAGGCGACTCCGGCTTTAGGAGCATCGTCGTATCATTGCGGGTTCGGATCCCGTCGGAATCGAACATTTTGATAAGTCATTTCATTTCATTTTCTCGATCAAATACCTAAGTGTGATATAACACTATACAAATAATAAAAAATAATGGAAACTGAGTTTTAGGGCGCACTCGAAAAGTTCATAATGAACATGTAATTTTGTATTGACGACCTCTGTGGCCGAAGGTCCGCCTGCGACGCAGAAGCACAGAATTGCGGGTTCGATCCCCGCCGCGGGACAAATGTTTGTATGACCTTCAGATATTTGTCTCGGGTCTGGGTGTTTCTATGTATAATATGTATGTATTTACAAACAAAAAGTATATAAGTAGTTTATCAGTTATCTGGTTCCCATAATACAAGCTTTGCTTACTTTGTGGCTAGATGATGCTGTGTGAAAATGTCCAGCATTATTCATTTTTATTCATTATTCATTTTGTATCCATAGGTTCGAGCTCGTGATTTCGGCGTGCCTCCACTTTCGTCAACAGTGCCCGTGACGATATACATACAGGATGTGAACGATCACGCCCCGATGTTTCAACAGATGCTGTACAAACGGTCTATTCCTGAAGATCTGCCGGGAGGAACAAGTGTTCTTGAGGTAAGTAAAATACTAGTTAAAGTAAAATAAAAGCAGAAAATGATAATGGTCAGATTTTTTTATTAAACTATCACAAAGTTATGTTATCACAAAGGCGATGGGCTTGCAACCTGTCACGTATGGAATACTAACTTCAAATATGTGTTTGGACATGCCTCTGACTACCAATAGACATCTTCAAAGGATCTGGAATAAGTAACATAAAAAGATCTGAGAGAATGTCTACCGCACCTTAGGGATGCAGTCGTGAACCTGTGTGTGTTTTTTTATGATGAATGGGTCGGCTCTTGACCTCAGACTTACACAGGCAAGAGTGAGGTCTACGATGGAGCGAGCTTACCCAGAAGGTGCCTATTAACTCTCTTCTTAAAAACAATAGGGTCTTAGGGTTTTTTTTACAAAGTTATCGAGGATTGTAGTCAACCAAAACCGAACAAAATTGTATACAGACAACAATCGCGTACGGACTCTCATTTTAATATTCCGTGAAGAACCAGGGCAACAAATACGGTCTAAGGCCGAGCTCACTTCTATAGTCTTTTTCACCACGGAACGTATATGTGACACTTCGAGATAATGTCAAAGTCAGACAAATAGTAATGTCTTACAGTATAATCGAGATTATTAAAATAAACTTTTTATTTCACTACGATCTATTCATCTCAATCGATTATAAGGTTCATTCCAATACTGTACCAACGATTATTTTTTTACTTATCGATTCATCGATTGTTTCGATTTTCATTTTTGGCACTCTCTATTATGTTACGTTCCATTTTACTCAGTAATGTTATTTGACGGTTTTCTTGGAAGAAAATGATTATTGTTTATTTATTTACAATTCATGGCTCGTTTATGATAATAATCTACACTAATCTACACTAATATTATAAAGAGGAAACATTTGTTTGTTTGTTTGTTTGTTTGTTTGAATTGAATAGGCTCCGAAACTACTGGACCGATTTGAAAAATTCTTTCACCATTAGAATCCTACATTATCTGTGATGAACATAGGCTATAAATTATTTTCAAAAAATTAGAGATCCTTATGAAAATTGCAATAATGTAACCAAAGGTGTAAAAATTTTTAACATAAAATTCTTCATATCGCGTGCGCTGCGAAAACTATTGATGATAGAACAAAAAAATGTTCAACAATATTAAAGAACGTATCAATATCTACAAAAAAGTCAGCGATAGCATATGTCCAACTATTGTGGTTGTGTCAGAATAACAACTTTATAATTTAAAAAGTGAATAAAAATGCCGACCAAAAGCAGACCACGTTATTCGTATTTTGGTATTTATTCTTATCCAAATAAATTCGTTTGTAGTAAAGGCTGTTTCAGTACCCGTCGATTACTCTTTCCCATTGTTCCTGCTGTTTGCTAGCTTCTAAATTAAACTAAGTGTACCCACTTTAGCGATTCTTCTTGTTACTAAACGAATCAAAAGTAGCCAATTATTTATTATAACTACGGCTCATAGCCATCTGTCTATAACAATGTAAGTATTGTTTTTAAATGTAATGCTCAACTAAAGCTTGCATATTTTTTTTTAAAACTTTCATGCATAAGAGTTATTCCTGACATACTGTATTTATTGTTAACCTACCTATCCAATTATTATTCTAAAAGTTTTGAGAAGCACCTAACCTAAGCTTAATAAACAGTCTAAAAATTCATTGTTGTACATTCTAGGATAAATCCACACTGGACATGTACTAGTTCATAAGCTATTTATACCAATAAAGAAACTTTGAAATTGAAAAATTGAATTGATTACTCTTTGAATGATTGAAATCGGACATTTTATTCATAAGTTATCATGAGTTTAAAAATGTAAGATACATCGCGACCACAGAATAAATATCAGTTAGTACGGTAGGACAAGTGTCTGGGATTTTTAACACAGGTAACGGGATATTAACCATGATTAATACCATAGATACTATTGATCATGGCGTATGCAACTGCGCTGAAATATCGGGAAACTCAAAAAACATTAAATCATGGTAAATATCCCGTTAACTGTGTTAAAAATGTTGAAAACCATGATAGTTTAAAAAGTGTCTGGGAACTATGGAATGAATGGAAGGGAGTGGTAATATATCAATGAAATTTATATGGGAGGTAGGGGAGCATTGGGCAGTAGAGAGGTTTGGACACCCCCGTGTCATGTCGGCCATAAACCATCATGCCTATCGTCAAATCGGAATTTGATCAGTTAGAATTGACGCATGTATGGGGGTGGACTGGCATGACTAATGGTGGATTGGTATGATGGTGTATGGCCGGCATAACACGGGGATTTGCCGGTGGTGTCCAAACCTGCCTTACTGCCCAATACTCCCTTACCTTCCTTAGACCTTACCTACATATTAACCTCTAAACTTTAAGGATCATACATCCCGCTCCGGGATCGCCATGTTGTTATTAATTTTTTGTTAAATACCTATAATAAACCCGTGCGAAGCCGGGGCGGACAGCTAGTATGAAATAATTAAACAGGAAATAATTCGTTTCATTATTTTACTTGATTTTTTTGATTCAAAATTGTTATGAGCTACACAACGTGAAATGAAACAAGTTCAATATGTCAGGCATACGTTCCGTGGTGAAAAAGACTATATAGGTGATCCATCTTATAACGAAAAAGCGAACTAAATCCAGTGGGGAGCTATTTAAAGCCACTTAAAGGCCTCTTTCTTATTTTACAGGTAAAAGCAAGAGACGCAGATGGTTCGTCACCAAACAATCGCATAGTATATCGAATACAGCGCGGGGCTAGCGATAAGTTTGTCATCGACTCGCGATCCGGAGTCGTTTCCGTAGCCAACGGATCTACACTCGATCCGGATAAGACTACGCCTAAGAACACTAAATATACTTTGACTGTGGTAAGTTAAAAATACATATTTGTGATTTTAGGAGTAAAGAAAAAAAAGCGGCACCAATTGTTTTATGTACAGTAAGCACAACCGATCTTTAGCTCTCTGAAATTAGGTGCACTAAACGATTGCGCAGGATCGCGTATGTAGAGTATGCGAGATAGGACGAAGCAACAAACTAAGCGAGTGAACGAGGCAGATATATAACTCTGTCTTCGTCTTTTAGGCGTCATCAAAAATGGGCTCTGCGCAGCTACTTCAGATAGCTATTGGTTTTACGTACTGTACTTAGTTGTATCTCACGTAGCTTAGATTGTGTTATTTGTGTGTGTAGATTTGTTTCTGCGTGCGTAAGCTACTGAGCGCTCATTCGTTAATGGAGCGTTCCCGAGCTTGCGCACACGGAAACAATGTGCATTTACACGCACAAAGACCAGCCCACCTTCGTGGGATAGGTGAACTTACCTACTTAATAGGTTTGAAAATTCATTCATTTCACATTTCACTTTAGTTCCACTGATTGCCACCCGGCCATAATGGCGCTAGTTTCGGTGCTTTAGGACGACCTCTGTAGCGCAGTGGGCGAAGGCCCGCCTGCGACGCAGAAGGTTGCGGGTTCGATCCCCGCGTCGAGACCAATGTTTGTATGATCTACAAATATTTGTCTCGGGGTCTATGTATATGCATTTACAGAACGTATATAAGTAGTATCTGTCATCTAGAACCCATAACACAAGCTCTGCTTACTTTGGGGTTAGATGATGCTGTGTGAAAAGTCCAGCATTATTTATTTATTTATTTCAAACAACAAGCGATTAGCAATCGATCGCAAATTTTACATAATCAGGCGGCGGGTGATAAGATCTTTAGATTAAATAAAACAACAGTGAATATTATATTAACTATTCAAAACTAAACTATATACATTTGTATGCACTTTGTAATTATACCTACATATCCCTAGTTATGCAGGGTGTAAAAAGACTGCTACCGAAAACTGAGGGGTTTCAATCAGACCATGAAAGATCTTGGCGACAATATGTTTAGGAGTAAATTGAAACAATTATTGATTAATAAATGTTATTATAATATCAACGATTTCATGACAGATAAATTTTGACATTACCTAATTTCTATTCTAATATTTGACCTGTTACAATAACTAATACTAACCAATGTTTAAATTACAAATCTATGTGAAAATTAATTTGAATAGTTACTTAATATTAATCTGAATGTACCAACTGTAACATTTGCATGCTAATCCTAGTAGAACATGATTGAAACCAAAATATTTCAACACGTAACCTACATTGTGTTCAAGCAAATAAACCATCTTTATCTTTATCTTTATCATGATTCTGAACATATTTAGCGAAAAAAAACGCAAAAAAAAATTTTGACTTAGCTTAGTCATTTTATTTTATTTTCTAGTTTTTTGCTACTAGTACAACATAATAAGCCCATACCTACCTAATCATTTCATTTATAAAAGAAAAAAAACAATTAAAACTCAAAATCCAGCAATCTACAGATAAAAACGCGCCCAGTACATACGCTCGAACAGCTGTAAGAGGTCGGTTTTCTCCGGATATAATGATTTTTTTTTTAAATCCTTTTGGATTTGGCTGTATTTTGGGATACTGTACCTACCCCTTGTAAAATGCAGGGAGTGAAACAGCCAGCTATAACAACAGAAAAGATTTGGTTTATTTAATTGCTCGGTAATCGGTATATTGTACAGGTCAGTTGCTGTATGAAAAATGCGAGAGACCAGCCGGGACAGCGGTAACTTTTATAGTAGTCGGACAGCGCCACTGTGACGACTGTCCGAACTAACTTGTCAAGGATATCGGTGAATTATTTTGATTAGTTGAGTTATGAGAGCGAGCTAGATAATGCAGCTGTTGACACACAGATGGCGTTGTGTTCAACACCCCTTTCGGCTTCGGTAGACGTCTTTTTACACCCTGTATAACCTTTATGCTGCGCTTGCTATTTGTTATCTCTAACTACCTATCTACTTACGATGCGGCACAGAATAGTGCTCCGGCTCCAGAAGCGAAATTGTTCTTAATAAATTTTAAGCATATTTGTATCTCATTATAAAAGAACTGTGTTGTTTGTATGAGAATAAATGTCTTTAAACCTATATTTCCAGATTGCCTTAGACGGTGGTATTGGGGATCAACAATTAAGTGCAGCCGTGTTGGTGAACATCACAATAGTGGACGTCAATAACAAACCACCTGTACTTGTTGAACCAGGTGGAATCAGCGTGAAAGAGAACACTCAGGTGATTGTAATAAAGATTATTTTTGAATGACGGGTACAATTGAATTTATATCTTTGCCTGCGTACTATATTTTGAAGTGCTTGTACTTGGCATTGAGTCCATTAGAACCATTATCCATACTAATATTATAAATGTGAAAGTAACTCTGTCCGTCTGTCTATCTGTCTGTCTGTCTGTTTGTTACGCTTTCACGCCCAAACCGCTGAACAGATTAAGCTGAAATTTGGCATAGTTAAAGGTTATATCCCAGGGAAGGACATAGGCTACTTTTTATCCCGAAAAAATGAAAAAATCCCGAGGGACCGCGGGTCACACCGCGGGAGCGCAGCTAGTAAATAAATAAATAACCATTTATGTTAGGCAACACAACATATTATACAATTATAATATGCCATTGGCCCTATTCTATCTATACCTATTCCAAGTTTCATCCAAATCGGTTCATTGGTAACAATCGGTTTGATTGAAACACAAACATACTCTCTAGTTTTATAATATTACTAGTGTGTTACCTGCGGTCCCTAGGAAATACTTAGCTGTTCCCATGCATACATAGCCTATGCTTCCAGACAACATTAAAATCAAATAATAAATAATAAATAATGCTGGACTTTTCACACAGCATCATCTAGCCCCAAAGTAAGCTTGAGCTTGTAGTATGGGTACTAGATGACTGATAAACTACTTATATACTTTTTGTTTGTAAATACATACATATTATACATAGAAACACCCAGACCCGAGACAAATATCTGTAGGTCATACAAACATTTGTCCCGCGGCGGGGATCGAACCCGCAACCTTCTGCATCGCAGGCGGACCTTCGCCCACTGCGCCACAGAGGTCGTCAAAAATCCAAATTCATTCAGTAGATTTTTTCATGAAAATGTAACAAATATCCACACATCTAAATATGCTCACTTTCGCAATAATATTTGTAGGGAGTAGGATTAATTTCAATTTTATTATATTTACTTTCTTAGGTTGGCACCCAAATCTTCAAAGCGCAAGCATACGACCCAGACGACCAGCCAGTACTACGCTTCAGTATCGACAAATCTGGCAGTTCGGCTCGCGATGAAGACGGAATTCCTATACTACTCACTGAGTACGATTATATATCGTTATGGGATCTGAATGCTGTTGATGGCTCTTTGAAGGTTGTTAGGTAAGTTATGATAGCAATCACACCAGTGGCGTAGCTACCGAATGGCTAGGCGGTGCAGTGCACCGGGGCCCCCAAGCTCAAGGGGCCCTCGGACTCTGAGTCCCGAGAGTCCGGAAGGTTTTGTTCTTAGGAAACTATAGGTATGATTATTTTGAAAATAAAAACAACTGCATTATTAGATTTTTTATATATTTACCCAGAAAATGACGAATCAAATCTTAAGTTTTTACAAAAATAAATACGTTTACATTTTTCCACACCCTGTATATTTATTTTGACTTGATAAAACCTAAACCGTTCATTTAGGGCCCCGGTTTATTTTGCACCAGGGCCCTTGGCTACCTAGCTACGCCACTGAATCACACCCCTTATACTTGACCATCACACTCTTTATACTTAACCTATCACACCCTGATAACAATCACACCCCTTATACTTAGCCTATCACATCCTTATGACCTATCACACCTCTTATACTTAAGGTCAGTCACTATACTAAAGTGCTTAGTAGTATTACTACTAAGCATCAGCCAGTCACTTCATTAAAATGTTGTATTATGTACTTTAATGTAAATAATGTCAGCTCAAGTTTATACAAGACAGACCAATAATCTTTTCATCTTAGTGGATGTAAATACCTAAAGAAGGACGGCAAGAACGGACCTCAAATTTTCCACAGATAAAAAATATACCAAATTCAGTACATTTAGGGGTAAATAAATACAGTTATTATTATTTTTCGGCTTGATAAAAATAAACTACGAATTGCATACGGTAAGTACGGCTTCGTATAAGCAAGAAATCAGGCTGTATCAATTCTGGAAACGAAAATGGTTTATCTGATATCTGACTTCAAGGGCAAATTTTTCGGTTTGAAATATTTGATCCTAGGTTAGGACCAAAGTCAAAGTCAAAAAGCATTTATTCAGTAAGACCGCTGAGATCACTTTGAAACGTCTTAAAACTTGGTGATTCGCGACCATGTTTTACCGTTTGAAAAATTGGCCCTTGAAGTCAGATATCGTAGTGGGAAGCATCCGAATACTCATCAAAGGAACGCGATTACGGCCCCTGGTCACAACTTGTATGGAGACGACCTACGATTCATACGCAAGTGTATTTCCAGGCTAATAGACCGTGAGAAGGTAGAAACAATTCGCCTTTTAATCACAGTACAAGATATGGCGGCCATTGCTGGTCCCGCCCAAACCTCCTCCGCAATATTAACGGTCACCGTCCAAGACGAGAACGATAACAACCCCGTATTCAGAAAGGCGTACTACACGGCCGCTATAGCTGAGAACTCGAAGAATGGAGTTGGAATTGTGAATGTGGTTGCTGATGACGCTGACAAGAATAGAACGATGACGTATTCAATTGAAGGTTTGTTTTATAAGTTACAATGGAAATGTGATTTTAATGAAGCTTATTTGAACCCCATGTTGACACATGTCAAAACAAAACTGTTACCACAAGAAAAAGTTCTATTTACGAGTATTTAAAGATCGTTTTTCTAGGGACAGTTTTTTATTAAACTCGGTTGATTTTCTTGTATTAAGACGGATTAAGTTTCATCATCATCATCATCAATAACCTATCAATACCCACTGCTGGGCGTAGGCCTCCTCTCTAACCCGCCACTCCTCTCGGCTCCGTGCTATCCTCATCCATTGCCGTCCAACCACGCCGACTATGTCGTCTGACCAACGGGCTGGTGGTCTGCCCCGTGGTCGATGTGCGTCTCTTGGCCACCATTCTGTCACTGCCTTTGTCCACCGGCCGTCATCTCTTCTAGCCAAGTGTCCTGCCCATCTCCACCTAAGGCTTGGATTAGGTTTAATTGTAGTAAATGGTTAAGTGCGATTTTTCTAATAATTTGAGAAGATGCATCCAAATTAAGTGTGATCCGCCATGCTGGCAACTTTTTTTAAATATAACCTTATTTATAATCCACAGTTCAATCAGAGCTACTAAGCATGGTGCACATAAACAGTGCAACCGGTGAGCTTGTAGTGGCCAATCAGATCGATCACGAGTTGCATCCGTGGATCAATCTGACGGTTAAAGCTGTGGATAGCGGGGTGCCGCCTAGATATAGCTTCGCTGATTTGTTTATACAGGTATATTCTTATATAAATAATAAATACATTATTGAATCTACACTTACATATTTTGAGATGAGTTTGCTTAGTAAGTTCCCTAGACTTTTAACAATGCTGGACTTTTTCACACAGCATTATCTAGCCCCAAAGTAAGCAGAGCTTGTGTTATGGGTACTAGATAACTGATATACTACTTATATACTTTTTTGTTTGTAAATACATACATATTATACAAAGAAACACCCAGGCACGAGATAAATATCTGCAGATCATTTATTTATTTATTATTATTAGGAAAACCAACAGCTAAATTAACTTAATTAGGTGAATTTATATAAACAGAAAGCCAATTATAGGAATCATACAAATATTTATCCCGCGGCGGGGATCGAACCCGCAACCTTCTGCGTCCCAAGCGGGCTTTCACCCACTGCGCCACAGAGATCGTCAATCCGAATGTTGCTAGTTCAATCGCGTCGAAAACTCTAAACAGTGAAGTAAAACACCGTGAGCAAACCGTATTCAATGAATTCTAACGAGAAATAAAAATAAAGAAGTTTTCACAACAAAAAATATTTAGGCCGAGAAAAGAAACAAAAAACGTAAACAGGTCCACGACTGTATCCCAAGGTGCGGTAGACATTCTCTCGGATCTTTTTTTACTTATTCCAGATCCTTTGAAGATGTCTAAGTATGGAATACTAACTTTTGCAAGATGTGGGCATGTATCAAATATGTGTTTGGAAATGCCTCTGACTACCCCCCTTAGACATCTTCAAATGAGATAAGAAACATTCCAATCTGTTTAGCCGTTTCAGATACATTTCTCCATCAACACTTTCGCATTTATAAAAATAAACCAAGTAGTAAAATGTACCAAAATTTCTTTTAACTTTATCTAGTTGTTTCCCGTGATTTCTTCCGCATTGATGATATCTCTGTCTATGCGAAATTTAATCAAAATCAGTTCAGCAGTTTAGACGTGAAAAGGTAACATACAGATAGATTAAGTTTCTTCCACAGTTATAATATTACTGATTTACTAAGGATATATTTTTTGTTTTTTTTTTATAAATTTTTAGGTTCTAGACGAGAACGACAATAACCCAGTGTTCGAATCAGCCGCGTACGAGTACCGAGTGAGAGAGGACGTTGACCCCGGCGTTGTCATAGCAACTATTGTAGCGACAGACGCCGATTCCGGGGACTATGGGAAAATCACTTATTTACTCGACCGTACCTCTACGCAGGTACCTTTGTTTGTGTACATTTTACGTTTACATCAAGTATACATGTATTCTTCATGTACAAAACATGTGTTCCACACGTACAGAACATTGTATTGTTTAAAGCGACTGACTAATTGTAGGAAAAAAACTGAGGCATAGGTAAAACTTCCTTGTACAAATCAGATGTCTTATGGTGTTTTGAAATCCAAGGTCTAATAGTTGTTAGGTGGTAAGAACATGGCTGATTTTCCTGGCGAACCATGTCGCCGCCGACAGCATAATCTATAGGGTCTTTCAACTTGATTAAGGAATTGGGTTCAAAAAATAAATTAAAAAATATTGATGTAATTATTATTTTTTGTTTCGTTATGAAAATCCCGAGAAAATCGATAAAGACTATTCTTTCAATTGATTGTTTCTTCTTGTATAACTTAGGCCATTCGTGATGTAGCTGCGCTGCGATTGGTGGAACGTCTGTACCCCTTGAAAATAATTATGCAATATTTCTAAAAATCAATAAATGATACATTTTTAAGTGAAAACTTAAATGGGCTTAGGAATTAAATTAATACGGTCAAACGTCTACAACCCAAAAATGAGGCCTTGTCAGTTTGTGTACTTTAAAATGAAAGACCCTATATAATACTGTGAAATAAAGATACTTTCTCAGTAGAGTTGACATCGCTGCTGAACAGTTAGTATACTTACTGCATTGTAATAGAGATCACTATGACAGTAGCGCGAAAAACATGGCCTTAAACATAAATAGCTCGCTTCGCTCACCAATTAAAGCTCGCTTCGCTCACCAAGCATAAGATATTTTTTTCGTACATTCAAATAAAATTAACAGTACAATTTTAAAATGAAAAGTATTCCCAGGGCAAGTTCGTGATAAACCCGGATACGGGCGCGCTATCCGTCGCTTCCTATCTGGATCGAGAAACTAAAGCCTCGTACACACTCGTTGTTGAAGCTTGGGATAATTATCATCTTTCGCATCGAGGGAGCGACAGTAGAAATGCACATAAGCAGATATCGTAAGTTATGCCTCATTTAAGAATCATGTGTTATGATGTGGAACAGGTCCACGACTGTATCCCCAAGGTGCGGTAGACATTCTCTTAGATCTTTTTACTTATTCCAGATCCTTTGAAGATGTCTAAGGGTAGTCAGAGGCATGTCCAAACACATATTTGATACATGCCCACATCTTGCAGAAGTTAGTATTCCATACGTGACAGGTTGCAAGCCCATCGCCGCCTATAAGAACACTAACTGGTTTCCTCACGATGTTTTCCTTCGCCGTTTAGAGCATGTGTTAAAGCGCATATAAATTTTACGAAACGCAAAATCCATTGATGCACGGCCGGGACTCGAACCCACAACCTTCGGATTGAAAGTTGAGGTACAACCCCATTCGGCCAACACGGCTTATATATGTGTTATGATGTGTATTGAAATAAATAAATAAATTGAAATTAAATTGAATTCAAGGCGCCGATGGACTTTTAACCTATCACGTATAGAATTCAAACGTCTGCAAAATGTATTCATTGTACCAAATATGTATTTGGACTAAGATCTGACGCCCTTAGATTCAAAGGATTCGGAATACTTAATATGAGCTTTTATGATGAATGGGTCGGCTCTTGACCTCGAAACTTACACAGGTAAGAATGAGGTCTACGATGGAGTGAGCCTACCCAGAAGTTGCCTATTTTCTATTTACTCTCTTAAAAACAGCAGCAGCTGAAAACATCAGCTGAGAGCATTTCTATCCAGTTTTCCCGTGTATAGTCACAATGCCATCCATCCACCTGCTGGTCTGCCTGGTCCCACAGGAGTCTGTCTTCATAATTTAAGAATACATCCGTAAAATTGCATCCATGCGGGATTTGAAACAACAATCTTCGATGATTGTGTGACAACTCTTAAACCAACTGAGCTATTGGCTAATGTTTGATATGGGAGGATATACTTTAACCAGTATGATGATCGTGACGTGAAATTGTCACGGCGTGAGATGAGAAAATTTGTCATGCCGGCATTTTTATCATTTTGCGCTAATATGAGCGCCATGACAGAGACTATGCCACACTATCTCACAATTTGCAATTATTATTATTATTATTATTATATCAGCCCTCAATGTCCCACTGCTGGGCAAAGGCCTCCCCCCACTCCCTCCAAGCTCGCCAAATTCCGTGCCGACTGGACATTATTATTATTAGCACAATTTGCAATAACGATATGAAATAATGGGCTGCGCATGACGACAGACACAGTTATGACGATTTTTAACGAGAAAACGAGACGAGAGACTTCAGTCACGGTGCTCATCATAGGCCCACAGGGTAGTGATTCAGACATCAGCGGAACGCATTCGGGTCGGAATCGATCAGCTGTTCAACGGATCGCAACCAATCACAGTGCAGGAAACGTCAGTTTTGGATCAATTCCACGGAACGGATTGTCGCGGATGCGTTCCGCTGAAGTATGAACCACTACCCTGGACTCTAAATATAATAATTTATTTCCAGGATACACTTAGAAGACGTGAACGATAATCCGCCAGTTCTCAATCTACCCGACGAGTGTACGACTATAACCGAGTTCCATAACCATCGCGAACCAATCCTCGCCGTGTCCGCGAGCGATGCAGACGATAATAACTCACCCAATGGACGAGTTCAATTCCATCTTGTAGGGGGGAAAGGACATGGTAAGATATAAATAAAATTGTGGCACTCCGGGAGTGCCAACAGAAGTGAAAACTTGAACGAGGCTCGCAGGTTTGCGCGTGTAGAGTAAGCGAGATAGCACGATGCAACAAACGAAGCGAGTGAGCGAGGCAAGTATACAACGCTGTCTTCGTCTTTAAGGCGTCATCAAAAATGGGTTCTGCGCAGCTACTTAAGAGAGCTAAAAATTGGTTGTGTGTACTATACATTTCTTTTTTTATATATTAACTAGTGGACCCGGGCGCGACTTCGTCTACGCATTGAACGAAATGACATCGCCATTTTGAAAAGTCAAAAGTTATTGGTTGTCATGGCTACCTTAGAGCAGTGCTCTTTGTGTCAAACAGAGCACTACTAAAGTTTTTATGCAATATTTCCGTTGTCCTTTTATATATTTCTTGGTTTTCAGGAACGTTTTTCTGGATAAAAAGTAGCCTATATGCTTTTCTGGAGTTATACCTTTCACCTTACCAAATTTCATTGTAAACTGTTTCGTCGTTTGAGTCTGATCCTTACACAAAAATACAAACATCCAAACATCTAAACAAACTCACAAACTTTCAGCTTTATTATATGAGTGGGATGGGATGTAGTTTTTGATTAAGATACCATTTGTTGAAACATAATTTTTGTCCACAGAACTATTCCGTTTCGAGCAAGTGGGTGGTGATGCGAACACAGGCCGTTTATTCGCACGACAGTCCTTAAAAGATCGCTTCGGTAACTACTCACTTATAGTCGAAGCGAGGGACTTAGGCATCCCAACCAATGTGGTGAAAGGAGAGCTGAAACTCTGCGTGGCTGATTATAACGATCACGCGCCTGTGTTTGTTCATCCGAGACAGAACGACACTATTAAAGTACCCGAGGTTAGTCAACATTTTATTCAGTACTTAGGCCTTTACATCTTTAATAGATGATTTATACAGCGTCAGGAGGCAACCTATGCCTACACTTAACGGGACGCTGCAGTGCCTGGGACATTGTTTGAGATGGAATAGGCTTGCCCAGCACCTAAACCATCCTCTCAGCTTAATCAGCCGCCCACAGGAAAGACGACGTCAATACGTGTGGAGCTGACTAAGCTGCTGGTTTCCTCACGATGTTTTCCTTCACCGTTAAGAGCTCGTGTTAAAGCGCATATACATTTTTCGAAACGAAAAATCCATTGATGGCTGGGATTCGAACCCACGACCTTCGGATTGAAAGTCGAGGTTCAACCCCATTCGACCAACACGGCTCTTAATAATACCGAGATAACTTAAGTCTTAAAAGCTAGGTGATTCTTTTTCACCATGGTTTGGTCAAAGAGAAGCTCGTGGTCGTGCTTGCTTAGTCGTTCTTGATAGATCGTCGAAGTTAAGCAACGTTCGAAACGGTCTGTAAGTGGATGGGTGACCGCCAGTGGCATTTTCATCTGAGCGCTTCCGTGCTTCGGAGGGCACGTTAAATTGTCGGTCCCGGCTATTTAAGTCGATAAGCCGTGACGGAGGCCTTAGGCGGCCTAAAAACTGCGTCACCTTGGCCACTGACTCATACGAGCTTACTTACCAGGGTTTGAGACCATTCTTTTAAATCAAGCTCCGAGTGGATAATCGAACCAAGTGAAAAAAAAAACAGACTGACAAAAGCCAGATTTAATATAAATAAATAGTACAAGCTACAAAACACATTCAAAATTTTCTTTTTTCTTCGTAAACTTTCAAAACGATGGCATTTTTTAATTTTGTGGAAATTAAGTTTTTACTTAGTTTTCTCTTGCATAAAACAGGTAATCAAATTATCTAATGTATGGTGTAAGAGTCCCAAGGTATACAACTAAACGTAGGGTTTAAATCTTGATTTTTAGGGTTCCGTACCCAAAGGGTAAAACGGACCCTATTACTAAGATTTCACTGTCTGTCTGTCTGTCCGTCTAGGCTGTATCTCATTAACCGTGATAGTTAGACAGTTGAAATTTTCACAGATGATGTATTTCTGTTGCCGCTATAACAAATACTACAAAACATAATAAAATTAATATACAGTAGTAGTGTAAAAAGACGTCTACCGAAGCCGAAAGGGGTAGGTACAGCATCCTAACACACAACCAAATCCAAAAAGATTTTCCTAAAAAATCATTATATCCGGAGAAAACTGACCTCGCACAGCTGGTCGAGCGTATGTACTGGGCGCGTTTTTATACGTAGATTGCTGGATTTTGAGTTTCAATAGTTTTTTCTGTTATAAATGAAATTATTAGGTAGGTATGGTCTTATTATGTTGTACTAGTAGTAAATAACTAGAAAATAAAATAAAATGACGTAGCTAAGTCATTTTTTTTTTCGCGTTTTTTTTTCGCTAAATATGTTCAGAATCATGGTCTGATTGAAACCCCTCAGTTTTCGGTAGCAGTCTTTTTACACCCTGTATAAGGGGGCTCCTATCAACAAACGTAATTTTTTGCCGTTTTTATAGATAACGCCACGGAACCCTTCGTGCGCGAGTCCGACTCGCACTTGGCTGGTTTTAATTATACAGGGTGTAAAAAGACTACTACCGAAAACTGATGGGTTGCAATCAGACCATGATTCTAAACATATTTAGCGAAAAAAATACGCGTAAAATTTGTTTGACCTAGTTACGTCATTTTATGTTATTTCCGGCTATTTACTACTAGCACAACATAAAAAGTCCATACCTACCTAATAATTTCATTTATAAAAGAAAAAAACAGTTAAAACTCAAAATCCAGCAATCTACGTAAAACAACGCGCCCAGTACATACCCAAACAGTAATCTTCAAACGCTGTTTTGTCCGGATGTAATGATTTTTTCGGAAAATTCTTTTGGATTTGGTTGTGTTGGGTTGCTGTACCTACCCCTTTCGGCTTCGGTAGACGTCTTTTTACACCCTGTATTCCCTTGTGTTACAGAACGCGACAATAGGCACCGTAGTAATTACAGTACGGGCAATAGATGCAGACATTGGAGCAAATGGTGCGGTTAGATTCCGACTACGCGACTCGCAACATTTCTCTATACACGCCGCCACGGGAGCATTACGTACTGTACACTCATTGGATAGAGATAAACAGACTACATATAGGGTAAGTTTCTACTACTTTTCGTCTGTAATTACATTTAAAATGATAAAGCCAGAAAAAAACTAAAGAAGGTCATGTAACTAGGAGAGTGCTTGGATTGTTGATGGATTTACGAGTAGAGGTAGGCCGAAGAAAAGATGGATGGATTGTGTGAAGGATGGCATGAGTAAGAAAGGTGTGAGTGTTGAGATGACGGCTGATAGAGGAGAATGGAAGAAGAACACATGTTGTGCTGACCCCACATAATGTGGGAAAAGGGCAGATGATGAAAGTCAGAAAAAAACTGTTTCCGATTGCAAAATAAGCGACAAAAGTTGCAGTGTGACACAAGTGTCGTATTCCCGTTATTTTTTTCGTTCGCTTGATGAATATTCGGCTGTTTCTTACTACGTTTTCTGACTCCAAGGACCATTTTTCGGCAAACATTTGGTCCTAGGTTAGGAACGTGTTTTTAACGTTGACCTTATCGACCAAATTCTTAAATTGTTTATTATCTAATAAGTTATTTATGCGATAAGACGCGTGTCCACAACGGGTATGGCGCCACTGAAACCCAGCGCTCCAACACTCGAGCTGTTGGAGCAAATGCTTTGCTTTGTTTGGGGCTAAATGATGCTGTGTGAAGTGTCCAGCATTATTTATTATTTATTATTATTATTATTATTTATTTATTTCAGATTACAATTATCAATCCATATGAAATTTTACACATTATTTTACACACACACTTATTACTACATACAGAATAATTATGATTAGTCAGATATATTCAAATTACATAAATAACTGAATTAATTAGGTACACAAACTTAAATCATTATAAAATTGAAAAGAATTTACACATAATGGACAACATTTAATTGAAATAATATATTTATATCTGTAAATTGCTGAACATTAGGAACCACCATTATGATTGAAATATCAAAAGTCCCCAATTATCCCTTTGTGACGACCTCTGTGGCGCAGTGGGCGAAGGTCCGCCTGCGATGCAGAAGGTTGCGGGTTCTATCCCCGCCGCGGGAAAAATGTTTGTATGACCTAGAGATATTTGTCTCGGGTCTGGGTGTTTCTATGTATAATATGTATGTATTTACAAACAAAAAGTATATAAGTAGTTTATCAGTCATCTAGTACCTAACCCATACAACAAGCTCAAGCTTACTTTGGGGCTAGATGATGCTGTGTGAAAAGTCCCCACCTCTGATAAAAAAGTTATCTAAAGACTTCGTTATTAACCTCTTTATTTCAGCTACGAATAGAAGCGTACGATCTTGGCCTACCCACACCGCTAAGCTCATTTCTAGACCTCACTATCTACGTACAGAATGTCGACAACTATCGCCCAAGGTTCCCTAACAAACACATGCATCTGAATATAACAGAAAATATACTGAAATATGAGGTTTACTTACCGAGTGTGATAGAAAGAGATGAGATTGATAGAGGGGATGAGCCTATGCTTCCGGTTTGTTATTATATTGTTGAGGGGAGTGACGGGACTTTTGATCTGCATACGACTACGCATAAGTAAGTGATACATACTTTAAAGGACATCATCCACGTTTCATACATTTTTGGTCCAAATCCAAAAGTGCCAGCAAAAAAAAAAAGGTGCTGTATTCTGATAGAACACGTCGGCTTTAGCTTTTGTTAATATGGCACCAAAGCTGTAGCACCACTGTGCTTCGTAGTATTTGAGTTCTTAAAGTCCGTCTTTTTATACATTTTCGAAAATATCATGGCACCTCATTGTTTTGATTCATTCATTTGATCGAAAAATATATGGAATTTCAGATAAATAGGTGTTTATGTTGAAGAAATGTGACATTAAATGAAAACACCAAAGCCCACTTAAAGTGGTGCACTATGCCAATACTCTCAAATGCGTAGGAAAATATTGCGATAAAACAGGCATATCGTAGAATCTAAAAAGAATTGGAAAAACATTGTGCAAAAATCATAAAAGAAATTGTGACACGACGAGAAAAAGTTTAAAAGTGTGTTATTTCCAGATTAACAACCCGAAAACCGCTAGACCGCGAAACAAAATCTCACTACACCCTCACAATCCTGGCTACAGAAGACTGCATCACTATCCCCAAGTATCAAGAACAATACGACTCTGTCAGCACTCTTAAAGTACACGTCAAAGTGACAGACGTCAACGACAACCCACCAAGGTACTTATATCAATTTTTCACTTCAAAATTTATAATTTATTGATTTTTTTGAATTGTTGCATAATGATTTTCAAGGAGAACAGACGTTCCACCAATCGCAGTGCAGCTACATCACGAATGGGCTAAGTTATACAAGAAGCAACAATCAATTGAAAGGATAGTCTTTATCGATTTTCTCGGGATTTTCATAACAATACAAAAAAAAAACGACATAAATATTTATTTTTTGAACCCAATTCCTGAATTAAGTTAGTATAAAATGAAAGACCCTATATTTCTATTCCACATATTTCATTTAAACCGCCTGCATTATCATCTGAGCGCTTCCGTGCTTCGGAGGGCACGTTAAATTGTCGATCCCGGCTATTTAAGTCGTTAAGCCATGACGAAGGCCTTAAGTCACTGACTCATAAGAACTTACTGCCTTTTTGCCTTCCTATAAATCCAGTTCATGTAGCCTGGCATAAATAGCTCACAGAGATAAGACCGCCCAAACTTACAGTACGCACAACCAATCTTTAGCTCTCAAGTAGCTGCGCAGAATCCATTTTTGATGACGCCTAAAAGACGAAGACAGCGTTAGTATAGCTGCCTCGCTCACTCGCTTAGTTTGTTGCATCGTCCTATCTCGCATACTCGCGCAAACCTGCACAATCGCTTAGTGCACCTAACTTAGAGAGCATTCGCATCGTGTATCTATATTTGTTATTTGTTTAGAAGTATAAAGTTTTCTATTCTATTCAAAGGTTCCATAGCAAGATATTCACGGGAGGGATCACTACTGAGGCGGATTTTGGTATCGAGTTCATGCAAGTGAAGGTAATTGTGAAAATAAAAATCGTTTATATCTTTCATGTAGGTCTTATAAGTAAAACATGAGTCTGCGATTGGGCACTATAGTATTTTTCATGTAGGAATGTATCCCTGACACATGGAATTTTTACGTTTCACGCTGTACAACAATAAACATTATTAAAAGAAATGAAGTCTAGTGAAAAAAAAATGATTTTGTCTTTTCAACCGACTTCAAAAAAGGAGGAGGTTCTCAAGTCGTCTGTATGTTTTTTTTTTTTTAATCTTGTTACGCGATTGTTCCGCCATTTGTTGACCGATTTGCAAAATTCTTTTTATGTTTGAAAGGGTATACTCCAGAGGTGGTCCCATATAAATTTTATTCCTGAGGGATTGATAGTTTCCCCGTAAAACTCTAAACACCTTCCCTCCATGTCACAAATAGAAATCGAATCGACAGCTTGACGCCCAGAGTCACACCGCGTTTCGAGTCAAACATTGAAGTCGGTTTTCTTTTTAGTATTTCCTTTTTTAATCATTTCAGGAAGAGCCTTGTCACGGAACCGTTCTTATGTGAAAAGGAAGGACTATAGGTGGTGGTACAATTGTTTGCCGCTAGGTGGCAGTTAGTTTCTGCATAACGTTCAATTTCGATAGTTGTGCTAACCAGTGTTATCATTGAGTCATCCCCGGACATTCACTGACAGAGCACCTTTATTTTTTCATAATAGACTGAATAATGGGTGTCTTTTGATCCTTTAAAAGTGTCTCAAAGTTACCCCTCAATACGCTTTCAAACGGTAAAGAAAGAGACGTCAAATACATATTTAGCAAATACCTATTTGTCTAGGTTAGCATTCCATTCCATGTGACGAGGTTACAAACCCATCGCTACCATTCTTTATTTGTTAATGAATAAATTTAATAATGCTCGGAGGCTTTCTTATGGGATATTCGTAGTCAAATATTTAAGAGTGTGCAGGAGCCGCCATTTTGTTAGCGGAACAGCGAGTGTGATTTGTTTGGCGTGTGAGAAGTACAGAACTATAGATACGCAACGTCATTTACAGCGCCAAAACACGTTTTACCCAATTACAAGTTAACTAAACAACCAATCGAAAAATAAAAAGACACAACTAAAGAAATACTTGTAGGTTTCTTGACTAAACAAAAACCCACCAAAAAAAGTGTGCTGTTCCTGAGATAAATAGCAAAATGTGTGCAAAACATGTATTTAAAAAAAAAAATTCTAGAAAACTTTTACCAATCAAAGTATAATTAATTTCCATAAATATGAAGTTTGTAGCTTTCACAGATTCTGAGATAAATAACTACAAAATTTCTTAAATCGCTCTTGCACACTCTACGGATTAAGTAATGCGGCAAACATTATCGATTTAAAACAGGTCAAGGCTATACCAGGCTTTTCAACGAAAAAAATACTTTTTCCTCAAGGTCCCTAAAAAATAATCAATAAACTGTTTCCTCAAATATCACTGAATAATTTCGTTACTGTTGAAGGAATTCATAAATATTCTACGAATGCTATTGATTTCAGAGGTCATGGTTAGTTTTTATTGCTTCGTGAATGAAACATTCATTTTTGTTGTGGCTTAGGAAAACGAAGGGGAATTTTAGAATTTATGTATGACTGCGGCACTTTGGCGTTAATAAAACTTAGCCTTGATTCCTGTAGTGTACCTACGTCAATAAAACACTTCAATGAAATTAGACGCATATTTTGGAAAAAACACGTACCTACAGCAACGAAAGTCTAATAACAGTTGGACTTTTTAAAATGGCTTCTATTTTCGATAACCAAGAAAAAATAAACTTTTCTTGAAAAGTTATTATGAACCAATTAAGACTTTATCTTCAAATGTTAGTAAAAATGTTGGTCATGACATGAGATTTGTTAAACATAATGCTGCTTATTATAAAAACGTAAAACCTTGGTTGAACCCCATGTTGACACATGTCAAAACAAAACTGTTACCACAAAAAAGCGTTCTATGTACGAGTATTTAAAGATCGTTTTTCTAGGGACAGTTTTTTAGTTAGACTTGGTCTAACAACACTATTTAGGTAGGTAGGGCACCTATCTATAGTTTCTAACAAATTGTTTACGATTGTACGTGCGCGAAAATGCAATATTCCCCATCTTACAACAAAGTATCATGCTTGGTAGCATACATGGTCTTAATTAATTTATTAAAATACTGGCAGGAAAGAGTTATAAATAACACAAGGTAAATAATAGACGGGTTTTTTGTAAAGGTCCTATAGATCATTTTGTCTCCTAGGCCATAGACGCAGATGAAGGTGAAAACGCCAAAATAAGCTACTACCAGCTCGGTGAAGTGAAGGAGACTCTCACAGAAGGATTGGAAAATCTTGCTGTTGCACCGTTTCTGATCAACGTGGAAACTGGAGCTGTTTCGTTGAACTTCGACCCGCAGAAAGGGATGAAGGGATATTTTGATTTCAAGGTAAGTAAAGGTACAGTACGCACAACCGATCTTTAGCTCTCTGAAGTTAGGTGTAAACGATTTGCGCAAGTTTGCGCGAGCAGGCGAGATAGGACGACGCAACAAACTAAGCGAGTGAGCGAGGCAGCTGTACAACGCTGTCTTCGTCTTTTAGGCGTCATCAAAAATGGGTTCTGCGCAGCTAGAGCTATAGATTGGTTGTGTGTACTGTAAATTACTTAAGTTTTAGAACGGTGTTGGTTGATCCGAAATTCTTATGTTTTATAGTAAATGAATTAAGTTTACGTAACCAAAAAAAAATTCTTACGAGTTAGTGTTAGTAGCCAACTCTGGTGACGGTCTCCGTCATGGCTTAACGACTTAATAGCCGGGACTGACTGACATTAAACGTTCCCTCCGAAGCACGGAAGCGCTCAGTTGATGCCACTAGCGGTCACCCATCCACTTACCTAATGCAAGTTACACCACGAGCGCTCCTGTATGCATGAATATTTTGAATGTTTCATGTTTGACCTAGTATTTTGACATTTTACCTAGTACCTACCTATTACAATTTTCATTATTATTCATTATATAGGGTCTTTCATTTTATACTAACTTAATTCAGGAATTGTGTTCAAAAAATAAATTAAAAAATATTTATGTAATGATTTTTTTTTTGTTTTGTTATGAAAATCCCGAGAAAATCGATGAAGACTATCCTTTCATTTGATTGTTGCTTTTTGTATCACTTAGCCCATTCGTGATGTAGCTGCGCTGTGATTGGTGGGACGTCTGTTCTCCTTGAAAATCATTATTCAACAATTCTAAAAAAATCAATAAATTATAAATTTTGAAGTGAAATCTTAAATGGGCTTAGGAATTCAATTGATGATTGAAACGTCTATTTACAACCCAAAAATGAGGCCCTGTCAGTTTGTGTAGTTTAAAATGAAAGACCCTATATATATTTGTCTTACATAATATTATCTAAGACCAATGTATGTACTTAACCTAAAACTTTTTGAATATACGACTATGATTATGTCTATAACGCGTTCCCAGCTACATTGAACTGCCATCTGTCCATGCAAGTAAAAAAGTAACCTTCCTTTTAGGTCCTAGCGAATGACACAGGCGGTCTTACCGACGAGGCGCATGTCTTTATATACCTGTTGAGAGAAGACCAGAGGGTGCGTTTCGTGCTTCGCTCACATCCTTCGGAGATACGCGACAGGATACACATGTTCCGAGAGCAACTGGCTCATGTTACCAGCTCTGTAGTTAATGTTGATGATTTGAGGGTAAGTATTCTATTAAAAAAGTAAGTTCGTATGCATAAAGGTCTAAGACTTATCCGCGCCGAACTTTCAATTCAATAGAAGATATGCTAAGACGAGAATAGGCCGTTTTGAGAAAGGGCCATTTTGCGAAACGTTAAGGTTAGTCGCGCGACTTACCTTGAGATGTCGTTTCATTTTTATATTAGTCTGAGAAAATAGTCATAAATTATAGACTTTTTTGCACTTGAGCATTGAGTTGAGGTCGAAGTTACGACTAAGAAGTGTTACTTACTTGATTCGGATGGGATTCGAAAATCTTATTGGAAAACAGTCCTATCGAATGATTGTTTGCGATTCATAGCGTCGCGCGTCGAATTGGAAACTTTTTTCATTGTCTTGTAAAATCGAAATAGCTGACGATTCTCGGAAAGTATTCCGAAAGATGGTAGAGCTTCCGTCGTGGATGTGAACGAACTAATGTGTTGTGTACTTTAATAAAGTTACTTACTAAATCCTTTAAAATTACAGGTGCATGAAAACAAAGATGGCTCAGTGGACAATACGAAAACAGATTTATACTTGCATTTAGTGAACGGCGATGACCATTCTGTTCTGGAAGTGGAACAAGTCCTGAAGATTGTTGATAAGAATATTGAGCAATTAGATGATCTGTTCAAGGTAAAATTAAAAAAATTAATAAAAACGAAGTTGTGTTTAGGTTGCACTACATTTAACAAAACCAAGTTACTTATATTATAAAAGTTGAAATCTACTCGTCACTAGATGGCGCTGTATGTCAACGGCTAAATAAGTTTGATTTTTGGCCTAGTTTTGAGCAGTAAGACCAGCGACCGGTATGGTATACCTTTTTCATTTTATAAAGGCCGAGAGTATAATCACGATCACAATCCATATTCGATGATCGTTCTTACCTGTACTGGGGCTAGACTAGACAGACTAACTTTCAGCCTCTTTAAATAACAAAGGTCTGCCGCATACAGGCCTTTTATAGCAAATTTACCCTTTATAGCAAACCTAGTTTTTTTTTACAAAAGTTTATTTTTCCTCAGGATTTCAATGTACTCGACACCCAACCAGCAGAGTATCAGCCACTAACAGCCGAGACTCTATCCAGCAACCAGACAGTATTCTGGCTTGTGTGGACTTCGCTGTTTCTTGGCGTACTACTGGTATTGTCTATAATGACTTGCCTGTCGCAACGCGCTGATTATGCAAGGCGATTGAAAGCAGCCACTGCTACTGCCTATTGTAAGTTTTCACACCAGTATAAAAAGTTTAGTTGAGAAATCAAGAAGTCTTTAATCTCAAATGTCTATTATAATCAGACCATGACTACCATCACAGATTATAGTAGTAGTCAGAAGTCATAATAACGTTTGTCTCACACGATGGTTCACATAAAATGTTGTTAGTACAATATAAATGTAAGAGCGAATTGTTTGAATTGTTTGTGCGAGACTGGTGCTTGAGATAGGTTTATGAAAACCTGTATTACAGGTCACCAAGTGCTCTCACTACACGGTTAAACATCTGTTAGTAGTACCATACAAAATCGTTGACATTTATAATGCTTAGTAGACTAGAAAGTTTTTATGAGCCAATAAAGACTTCAATAGGTAAAACGGAAAAATGATCTTAAAAAATCCAATGAAATGATAAATAAAAATCTGGAAGCATCAACGCGTTAATGACACGCAGCCATCTTTTTCCACTAATTAAAGTCCGCATTCAGTCCAAAACGCGCCAATCTTCGGAAAGATTTTGTCTGAAATGTAATTTGAATAATTACATTTCAGACAAAATCTTTCCGAAAGCACATAAAAATAGAAGTCACAGTTGGCTGGCCGGAACAATCTGATCATCTGGGTCATTGCCATTTATTTTCACTTATCACTTTTTACGTATCTGTATTTTGTCCGCAGCGACGCCGACCGC
Organism: Epirrhoe tristata; assembly: GCA_951394285.1. NCBI lineage: Eukaryota > Metazoa > Arthropoda > Insecta > Lepidoptera > Geometridae > Epirrhoe > Epirrhoe tristata. The sequence continues at coordinate 8,107,591 of OX596145.1, forward strand.
CGGTGAATCTGACATGACTATCCGTAGTTCCGGTGGAAGAGTGCCCAATACAAACAAACATAGTACAAAGGGATCTAACCCTATATGGCTCCATGCCTATGAAAACGACTGGTATAAAAACGACGATCAGCTCAGCCGGTCAGAAAGGGACTCGTTAGACGAAAATGCCGTCGACCAAGACTTGTCTAATGAAAAGCCATATTTTATCACAACAGGAGCTTTTCCGTCTATTGAGTCGAATGAAACCGAGCCACAGACGAACCAAGCAAAGTACGATTTTTACCAGCAACTGGAGCAAATGAAAAATGCAAAAAATATGGAAACGACTGAATTGTAATAATAATTCTAGTATAATAATGTGCCTTTGTAAAATGATAAACCTACCATTGTAATGAATTAATAGATGATGATTTTTAATAAATATAAAGGTTTTGTAAATTTCCTTATTTATTCCTGCCTGCCCCTCACTTCCTGTTGAAGAATTCTACATTATTTGCTATGTGGGATACGGCTGCCATCTTTCCTAAATAAACAATTTTCAATAGTAAGTATTTAATAAGAGCCAAATCTCTAATTAGACAAACAATTAGATGCCACTTTCATCTAGCACAGATACAGATCTATATATTTATATGTAGGCAAAGTAGAACTGCGACACAAAAAAGCAAGTGAAGTAATTACCTAAACTGTGTCATAAAAAGAACCACAATAAATAATTATTGTGGTAGGTAAAGATAACTCAATACAATTATTATTATTGTATTCAAATGACCCAAAAAGTCCCCAATGACCTAGGTACCTATAATACCCACAGAGGTCAACCTTTACTACCATTAATATTTAGGTAGGCAAGGCACACGGTACGGTGTAATCGAGTCTCCCGTTTAATTGACGAAATAACTCGCTAGATGGCGTTTTTAGGGTTTAAAACGAGGGTCGTTCTTACTCCATCCCTGACAGGCTCTTGACCTCTCGTTAATGAGACGCCAGACCCATTATTCCAACGCACTAAAAATTTTAGTTTCCAAAGTTTGATCTTGATCAGAGTAGACATGCCGCTGTAAACGCACACCTACGTAGTGCAATGCAAAACGCAGAAAAGATAGTCTTTCTATTCTCGTATTGACTTTATTTGAAGCACTTTTTAGGTAATGTCACAGAATATAGAATGTACCGTTTTCATTGATAACAAATGGATTATGAAGATACCATTTTGTTTGATGCACCCTTGCACCTGACAACCAAAGTATGAAGGTGGGTTTCAGTGTGTCGAATGGTCGAACATAAACTCAAATAAACCAGACTAAAATGTGCCACTGACCCTAATTATCGTTTTCAGGAAGTTACCTAAATAAAGCTCAGCTATTATTTACATACACAATAATTTATTGTTTCTTACAATTTAGTGAAGCTAAAATAGTACAAGTTGTTGATTGATTACAATTAAAAAAGCTTTGAATGTTGAATCTCTCAGTCTGTGTCAACCAAGTAACGGAAGCTTCCCTGCCGGCGGCAAGTCAGGACACATCATTTGCCACGTATGCCTCAATGCTTATAAAATGCTGTTTGTTCAAAGGAAACAAGGAAGGGACAGGTGTACGGGACATTTATGGAAATCACAACGCAGATATCCTTACAACCACAATATATATTAGATAAAATTATAATATAAAGATCGCCATATTGAAAAAAAAAATCTAGATTAATCGTAACTTATTACCTTATGAGATACACTGTAATTTATATTGCATGTTGTTACTATTGGAGCGTTTTCCATTTAAATATTGTGGATGAAAAGAAAACTGACCGATCAACGACAGTCTGTAGCACGCTACATTTACTAACTTAAAAAAAAGTGTTTCTAGTAAAAAAAAATAACACTCACTCGACTCTGTGAACGAGCTCATTTTGTAATACCACTTACTTACATTACCCAAAATGTTCTTAACACTTATGAGCTTTACTTACATTCCATCGACAAATTCCTAAGAGAACCAGACAGTGAATAGCAAATAACGCTCCATTTCCTAAAAATATGGCTATTGTACAATTTCACAATGCAATTTTAGATCTAGTTAAAGTACAAATAGTTATAGGAATTACATAAGTTGAATGATGTAAATTAACTAATATCATACTTCAACTATAGTGAAACACCTACTGACACGACATGTAACAAAACGCAATTTTGCATTTACAGACAGGTCTTATTAGACAAATCAGAACCTATCTGCTCATGAGGTGTTTACTTATATGCATTAAATTCGCGCTCAAAATTACCAGAAACGACAAAAATTCGGCAAAATCTAAATGACCATAAATATTTTACACATTTCCAGTAAATTTAGTTTTGATGGGGACGAGGACGAAAGGATAGTGGGAGAGGGAACATGGGATTGAGGCGGGGAGTAGGGCCTGGGCTGTGGCGATGTGTGTGTATGTTTCTGATGTCACTATTGACTCTCACATGGCATACTTCCTTGTCCACTCGCGTGCTAGTTCATTGTACTTTTCTCTGTCAGTTTTGTAGATCCTAGCAATTTCTGGCACCAAGGGGTCATCGGGGTTTGGATCGCATAGCAGCGAGCAGATTGAGAGCAACACTGGAAACAAAAGAAAGTCAAATTAGTTAACTGCCCATTGCATTATAATTGGTGCGCAAATCTGTATAAATTAACTAGTTAAGGTAGCAAGAAAAATAATTACATCTTCAAAGCCATAAAAACACTCTTGTTCATACTGATCGAATTTTTTGTCAAGCACAAGTTACTTTCTTCTTCTTGTTGTGACACTAGTTCGTTCGAACCAGTGTGGTGAAAGGATTATAAGTGCGCCTGAAAGAGGCACCTTTCATGCACTTTCTACAATAATACTTATTAAACCTATACATATTTTCAAATGCATATTAGGTAAAAAACAGCCTCCTACCCAAAATTAAGTAAATCATTGAAAGCACTTCAGTGGGTATGGCCCACACTGGCGACTGAATTTTTAGACCGAAGACTAAATTCTGAAGATTTGAATGGATACATCTTGGATCTCCCGTATGTACCTTTGGTGCTGCTTATACCTATTATACCTAGCTTGAAAATGAAATGACATCATCAGCCACTTATCAGCAAAAGTAAAAAGTGCCTCTTAGAACAAAGAACTTTATAAAAGTGAAAGTTCTTTGGATTAATATCAATCTCATAGAAAGGCACAATGAGTCACATAGCTCTGTTCATTAATCAACATTAGTACAGTTGGCCCAACGGATCTAGGCATTCGTGAAGTTAGCGATTAGTCTGCGCAGAACACAATTTTGTGTGAAAAAGCGGTCACAGCGCAAACAAACAGCTAACTTCACGAATGCCTAGATCCGTTGGGCGAACTGTAATAGAATAACTGTAAAGAAGTGTGTAGAAATGATAATTACCTTTGGATATGGTTAAAGCTGGCGACCATTGGGCACGCAGAATGTCAAGGCAAATGGAACCATTACTGTTTATGTTGGGGTGATAAATACGTGTTGTGAATGCAACTTTTGGTGGTTTGAACGGGTAGTCTGTTGGGAAATGTATGGTGAGGAAGAACACACCTCCCTGGTAAGGACTGTCAACCTGAAAATAAAGAAAACTAGTTATTTTCTATAAAGCTAATGCAAGACTCGTCTGACTACCCACTGTGATATCCTTTGGGAAAGCAGTCTGTATTTAATAAACAAATGAACTGTTATCATGACAAAACAACTGTGTCAGAGATAAAGATAATTTGGATCAAAATGTACTTACTGGTCCCATAATTGTGGCTTGCCAATGGAAAACTGAAAATAATAGAATACTAAATTAGTTTGTGTTGTTTTTCCTTACACATACATTATATTTCTTCTAAACCTATTAATTTGATGGCATATTCAAAAAAAAAACAGGTTCATGACTGTATCCCCAAGGTGCGGTGGACATTCTCTCAGATCTCTTATGTTACTTTATTCCAGATCCTTTGAAGATGTCTAAGGGGTAGTCAGAGGCATATCCAAACACATATTTGATACATGCCCACATCTGGGCATATTATAATGATTTATTATAACAGGACAAGATACATCTATGATGGATCACAACCCCCAGCATTGGGGAAACGAAGCAAAGAGGATATTGATTTATGCAAATTATTGCAAATATGTACATCATGAAATTTTCCTTTTACCCTTATAGGTACATTTACCTTCCCCTAAAAACTATTTGATGGAAGAAATTTGCAATAACTGTATATAATGTATAATAGTTTTATATACACAAGTTCAGTGACCAAATCAGTGATGTAAAAATATAGCTGCAAATAGACTTCTTGCAAATAAGTGTGCATTAACTTTGTAATAATAGAAAACACCAGGTGAACAATTTGGCATCAACACAATATGGAGATGGTTCCAAAAATATTAGAAGTCATGTTACTGGTAAGGTCAATGACATAGGATAAGAAGTGACTTTCAACAGATGTGTTGGTAAAAACAATGCTACAATAATGAAAATTGTTTGTTGTCTTATTTTATGCAATTATACATAACCATATCACAAAATAATTTGATGGTAAATACATAACTTGGACAGTTAAAGCATAGTAAACTCAATATGTATGTAGGTAGATGGGTGACTGGTGAGTCACAGACAAAATCAGGAATGTATCATCCCATACAGTTTAGTTGTAATATATCCTGTTAGTAGTATTTTTGATTCAGTTTAGAATCCTGTATTAGATTTCTAGTGGACTACTTCACGAATTCTTATTATAAATCAGTCTTTGTTATTTTCATACATTAACACTGCTTTGTACAAATCAAACTTCCAACAAGGTAATAGACAATGGAACTGCAAAGTTAGTACCATTGTCTGTATCCACAATCTGGATAAGGCAGTTTCACAGTATTATTATTATCCAACAACAATGACTCACAAAAAACAAGTAGACAGCAGATCAATATGTACTTACGATCTTCACCGTGTGGGCCCGCCGAACATTGTGCAGGTGGATCTCTGCCCAAATCTTGTAATTCCTGCACAATAAAAATATACCATGTGTACAAATACAGGAAACAATCTGATGGCTCTGTCACATCATCACTACGCAAAACAGGGGACGAACAGCCTGCTCAAAACATTGCATCCGCGGACTGACAACAATGATTTCCATCATAAAACACAACCACACGGCTTCTCCCGATATTTTCACGTCACTGATGCTGAAGATGACAAGAAAACCTCAAAATTGGCACATAATTCCGACATTTTATGTACGCCGTGTGCACAAAATTGTCACCTACATACATCAGTAAAACACCGTTAGCTCCAAAGTTTAATCATTTGGTCCAGATAGTTTGTAGGATTTATAAAAATTATGGTAAAATCAATGCGCACACGGAAATAATCCAGAAATTTCGCTATTAGATATTCACAATGACGAAACATTCACTACGAAGACCGATACCAATTTTACAACACTTGGTTAGATATCACCTGAAACAACGAAATATGTAACTGTACAACAAAATACGTACCCTATTAATTCGTTTTAACGCCATTTGATTATTTTATGATGGAATAAACTGACTTTCAACTAGACAACGAAACTGTAATCCAAGGACCTTTGATTAGAGATTGCAAGATGGCTCCCGTCTAAACGAAAAGTACCACCTTTAGTCGTTTTATGTGAATAATAATATTTTTATGTTATACGGTGATAACTTTATACGAATGATTGAAAATAAATAATAACTTAGATTAACAACTACTAAAAATACATTCAGAACACAAGTTTTCACAAAATTTAACACTTTCAGCAAATGGAGTACAGCAAACAGGAAACGGGACCATTTACAAAGAGTGCTACAACAATATTCTGAGAAATGAGCAGCAGGGTTTCCAGTGTAAATTTTGCAATAATAAATATTTTCCATTTGTGTTTCATAATCTGATGAGTGATCACCAAGTCTAAAATATACAAACAAACAAAATTTCACTTCGTTTATTATTATAACCTTTGCCTGTACTAATATTCTTACGAAATGTATGAAGCAAAATTTAGTGAGTATTATCAATATTTTTTGTAAGTGGTAATACAGGCTATTAGCGGATGTGACGATAAATTGAAGAAGAACTCGATGGATGGGCGCTATTTTTGGATTATTTGGATATTCATTACAGAAGTAGGCATGCCAGCTATTTTAGACTACTTAATCGCAATTTGAAACTGTCCCAGGTGTACAGCACATGGCTATACCGGTGCTTTGTAATAACCTACTTTGCAGAACCCAAGCATGAGAAACCTAGTAGGTACTACAATAAATTTATTAGTAGTAGTACCTACCTACCTGTTTACTAATACAACGAGGGGTAGGGCCAAACAAAATTATACGTCCACTGTACAAAACATCTATGACAGTGAAAAAGTTTTGAGAAATTGATAATATGGGATTTTGGGAAAATCTAATAAGCAATCGAGTTAATGGGCGAAAGATTCGGACACCCAGTCCACACATTGCCGATTGGGTGCCTTCCTCTATGAAATTAGGCATAGAAGGCAGAAAAAGTACCGCAAACGTAATTTTATGTGTTTACTTTTACTAATGTGGTTCTAGGTGCTGCAAGCACATGATATCAAATGAAAACAAAAATATCGTTTGTATGTGGACACCCCGTCGGCATGCATGTGGACGGGGTGTTTACCACAGAACTAAGTTCTGTGGTGTTTACTTTAGTTACGGTATTTCATCATAGTTAAACCCACAGAATTCTATATTAGTAGTATAACATTTCTCTGGTTAAACCTCAATAGTATAATAAATATATAATAGTATTAACCCCTAGCTATCGAGGAGCTTCCATCCCAAATCCTACCTAACATCCATAGAAATAGCCTAACATCAGGCAGAGTGAGGTCAAATGCTGAACTTTAATAAAAAAAAATTACGAAATAGGAAAGCGTTTTAATAGGATTAATTCTACAATTTTTGTTTGATGCTATCTTAGATTGTGATTTGTACCTACTTTTTCTGTAATGTGCTTGGTTTCATAACTAGGAAGACACCCAATCGGCAATGTGCGGACTGGGTGTCCGACTCTTTCGCCCTTAACTCGACTATTAGATTGTCAAAAAATCCCAAATTAATTTCACAAAACTTCTCTAACATTGACTAAACCAAATCCTTTAGTGTTTTCAGGGATTTTCAGATATATGGCTGAAGTGGCTCTCGGTTGGCATGTCGGCATACACACGACACGACCTTAGTTAGATCATAAAATAAATACGGAATGCGCCTTTACCGTGCGTGGTCTGGCTGGGTCTGATCTGAGCCTCTACTACTCTTAAGGCTAAGGTAAGGACCTTTGAGGAAAGCAAGCTACATTCAATAATATTAAATAAAAAGATATACCTATAAGTAATAATATTTCATTAGACAGACTCTAATTATCGATATCACGTTTTTTTGGTACATCCCTAATCGGCGGACATTTTATGCTTCACGAATGGCATGTTTTTTTAGTAGGTATGCCACCAGGTATATTGTGTAACTCAATTGGCAATGGACATGGACTTAATTTGACATTTGAAACCTAGCCTGGACTTCAACTGTCATTTTCATACTGTGTGATTGGTTGAGCTCTATTGGGATGACAACTGGGAATGGATTTCAATTTAGACAATAAGGCTGCAGCAGGTCCTTATATTTCTATGGTCATTTAGTAAGGACCATAGAGATATCTCTATGGTAAGGACCGATTAGCCATAGAGTATGCCATGTCTGAGCACACGTCTGTTCGACGTATGAATGACAGATACACTTGACATATTAGGTAGACAGCCCCTGAGCGATTTTTGTTGTCATGTCAATACCAGACAGTTGACATGATGACAGTTCAGTTCAGTCAGTTTCACAGAGTACTTTTCTTTACGTCACGTCAGTTTCTTATTTTAGTGCGGTAGCAGTAGACGTGTTGATCTTGGCCAAGTCGTTTATTTCGAATAATTTGATATTTTTTTATAAAATATTGTGTGTACCTACCATCATAGATGGCAATCAAAATCAAAACCACTACTTATCTTTGGCAATCCTAATAATATAGGTGTATGCCAATGGATTGTACTATTGCAAAATAGTTTTTGTTTTCTGGAAATTTTTAAACATAAATTAAAATTTTAGTAATAATATGACCATTACGATGACCAGAAAAGTGAGTGCGTGTCAAGCTGAAACAGTACAGTTTATGTCAATAGAAAAAGTAAGTGCTTTCCTTCTTGGTGCTAAATAAAATAAATAAATGATTAATTAAACTGTAAACTTTTACCGACCTACAACACCTTGTTCATTAGAGGGTAAGGTAACCCAACTAAACTACCTGATACTAGTGTGAAAATTGTGAAAAATGATAAATAATGTATCAACAATGTTTGTTGCGAGTTGTTTTAGGCAAAGTAGCCAACAACGTTTAAAACTTCATGCCTAGGATTCGATAATTACACGAAAAACTAATTATACTATACTATAGTCCTTTTCACATAGGAACAGCTCTGAGACAAGGCTCTTTTATGTTATTTCTGAAATGATTAAAAAGGAAATAGACAAAATCCTTTTTTTTTTAAATTGTATCCTTATTACTAGATTTCATTTATTTCAAATTTTTTCACTGTGGAACAGCATGAAACATAAAAGTATTATGTGTCAGGAATACACTCCTACATGAAAAATACTATACCACCGTACTTATAATACAAACATAGTACTACCTCCCTACCTCCATGGGTACATCATTCAGCTTTCCTTCCACTTACCAGGAAGAAGATGGACCGTCAGAGTTCTGCTCCAACAAACTCCTCAGGCGAGGGAAGAAACTGGAAGACAACAATAACCTGAGCAAGGAAGACGAGGAGTACATAAACTATAGAAAGCTCTTGAAATATGAACAGGCACCGGCATACCTTCAGCATAACCCTTTCATCACGGACGGGTATCGGAAACTGTTGCCGACACGACTGTGCTGGGAAAGGTGGGTTTACCTATAAGTTTTTTTTCACTCATCTATGCGTGGAGTGGACTGAAAGCCAAAGTCATGTGCCGCTAGATCAAAGTAAGATAAAGGCAGGGATATGATGATGATGAATAGAGATTTGGTAGGCAAACATCTTGCCTAAATATGGTAGGTGCCTACAACTGAGCCACACTTTTCGGATCTAACTAACTACATGGGAACAAAAATTATCAATCTTGGTCATGGTTGGTATTGTTAGGTAGGATACTATTTTTTATGGTATGACCGAATGTTCTTGATCATTTAGCTACATAGTGTAAAGTAAACAAAATGGGTAGGTACCTAACCTACCTGCGTCCAAAGAACGATAGTATCGCAAACTAATAGATATAGTGATCCATTCATCTAAAGTAATACTCCTATAGATACCTAATTGCCTAGGTATTTGGTCTTACCAGCCATGAATTTGACGACCTCTGTGGCGCAGTGGGCGAAGGTCCGCCTGCGACGCAGAAGGTTGCGGGTTCGATCCCCGCCGCGGGACAAATGTTTGTATGACTTACAGATATTTGTCCCGCGTCTGGGTGTTTCTAATATAATATGTATGTATTTACAAACAAAAAGTATATAAGTACTTTATCTGTCACTCTAGTACCCATAACACAAGCTCTGCTTACTTTGGGGCTAGATGATGCTGTGTGAAATGTCCAGCGTTAAAAAAAAAAGAATACAGTTTTAGAAAGTTCACAGTCGTACATGAAATGGTATCAGAGGTGAAGTGTGTCTTTGGGCTTTGACCCCACAAATTTATATGTAACGCAGCTTCTGCTGCGTCACGCGGATCATCTTTCTTTACAGACGTCTCTCTCGCTTCTATCGGATATCCTATATCCTACTGCTACTACCTAAGCTGAAAGTTTGTGAGTATGTTTGTGTTTATAAATCACGCCTAAACTTTGACCGATAACGTTTGAGCCGATATGGATGAAACTTTGAATAGGTGTAGTCTGTAGATAGTGACCTCCTAGAAAAACATTAGTATCTATTTAGCTAAACATTATTCAAAAGGGTGCGAGCGAAGGCGAGCGCAGAAGGTAGTATGTAAATATAATATGTATACCTATATATATAATATGTACCTAGGTGTACCTAGGTACCTACCTATGTATAGGTGTTTCTTATAAAAACTGGCCTTGAATTAAGATATTCCGCACACAGTCGTCTTTCCCATTCAATAATTGAATTGCTTAACCGCAGCTTATTCTTGGGCACATTCTCGATTAGACTATTTTAAGATAGGTAGAGAAACTTGCACAAATGTCTTATTAAGACGATTTCAATTCAATGGAAGGAATATAGCTATAAGTTTGCGTTTAAGATTACGCACGTCACAAGCTTACAAGTTAAGAATTTCTTGGTGATACCTGTAAACCTATTAATCACAAGGTAAGGGCTTATTTGAGAACCTTTACGAGTAGGATGGTATAAAATGCCATTTCTTAATTTAAAACCACCAAGCTCTGTTTGCGCAGACACCGATGGCATTACTGCCGTGGAAATCAGAGTGTGACTGTATAATAGGGTTTCATGCGTTGCTGTGAAACTCGCGATTTCTGAAGACATGCCTGATACATACGCAAGTGTGTAGATTTCTTAATTGCATTTGAATTGCAGTATTCGGATAAGTATACACGGCCAATGGATCTAGGGACTCGTGAAGTTACCTGTTACGAGTACAATTATGTATGCAAAAGGCTCTACAGCGTATTGAAACTGCCAACTTCACTAATGTATAGGTCCATTGGCCGTGTAGGTAAGTAATTCATATCTGAATACTGCAATTTAAATGTAAAAGTTGGTAGCCGTGGGGTGCAGGCTGCACAAGATCGAACGCTGTGGAAATCGATGGGGAAGGCCTATGTTCAGCAGTGGACACTAGATGGCTGACATGATGAATTGCAATATATATACAATTGGCTTACCAAGTTAGGTTTTAAAAGGTTATAATAATTCTAGGTTTATATGTTGGTAACTACTTGAATTACAAATTAAAACTGTCATAAATAGTATTACTTTAATAATAATTTTAGAGTATTGTAAATATTATAAACATAACACCTTACCACAAATAGCAATTTATTTAAAACCTGTTTTCTAATTATAATATTCGCAAGGTCGGTTGATGGACTCAGAGAATTACTAATTTGATAAATTATGCTATACTAGCAGATTCTAATTTGGTTATAGAGCGTTTAAAGGACAAATATTTATTCCTGATTTTTAAATATTAAAACATGCTTAACTAAATTATGCATGCGGAAAATATATATGTTTCCGACTTTTAGGAAACAATAAAAGACAAGCTTAAATTAATTTGTTATTTGCTAAAATGTCTTCCTAGTTTACTCCTCATGTCAACTTAAAAAATCCTTTGATTATGTTTTTCTCGACGATCTCTAAGGTTTTTCTCTTTTTCATGAGAATACCTATACCTTTTGGCAATATGGCCATGGCCATCAAATGAGAAGGTTAAATTATTAGCTTAGCAGCCGTTTAAAAGCTACAGGAAGCCTTAAAGCTGGCATTTTTGTATTTAATATGTGTTTGTATACTTTTGTTTCAGTGTATTTTGGTGGACGAATGAGACTATGAACATCTGGACACACATATTTGGCTTTTTCTTATTGTTTTTCTTGACAATAAATGATCTAGTCATAATAAATATCCACGCAACTATAGCCGATAAAATCGTTGCTGGATTACTTTTCTCTTGCTTTTTGGTGAGTAAATTATATTTTTACAGATATAATACAGTCAATATAGTTTGAACTGTATTATGAATCATACTCATTTAAACAAATTCTTATAAAACATTCATTACGAACATGTAGTTTAGTAAACTATCAAAACCCGTCTTTTTGTACAGCTTGAAATAGAATGAAAACTGAATCGATTGAAATTTGAGCCATTTTCTTACTTGGCTTTTGTGAACAACCCAAAGGTCTAATAGCATTCAGAGATCTCATCTCATAATTTCATGCATCTATTAACGTCATGACCATTCTATAACGAAATGAATCGGCAGAATGTATAATTCAAACTTGAAGCACCTTCGAAGTTCATTGATTGGTCGTCATGGTAGTCTCAAGCCGCAAGATATGCAGAATACTGCATAGTATCTTCCAATGGTTGACCTGCTTTTCTTGCAGTGAAAGTACGAAATTACAAAAAACACGCTTGTCCATCAGGCAAGCTATAAAACTCTTAAAAAAATCTATAAACGTAGATATTATCACGTGTAGCAAATCAAGAGGAGTTTATTAAGATTCAGTTGTTTTGTGTCGCATAGCTCATCTGACCACATTACCTTCCAAAACTTGTTTGCTTGTACTCTAACGTCAATGCTAGTAATATTATAAATGCATATTTTATGAGGTGAAGCAATACAAATATAAGTATTTCGTTATTTAGCTGGTGCACTTTAGAAGTAAGTTTTTTTAACAATGCTGATAACTTTCTTTAGTAATTTTAGAGACAAAAACGTAGTGAAACATTAGATGAGATTTGAGAGAAATTGACGGTCGCGAGGCCTTCAAGTGACCTAAATAAACCATAGTTGGCCAATTATCTTATTTAATTGACATACAGTTCAGTCTATGGGAAAGCCATGATTTTACGTATGAGTTTTAAAAGTATCGTCATGGTGTACAGAAGTAGGCTCTTAGTTATAAGGTAAAGCGTGTCGTTATAGCATAGTGTGCGTAGCCTCTCAGCTATTAGGTAATACGAATGCGACACGGATTGCAGTATGTCGGATCGATAAAGAATAGTAGCGTGTACGTTTTCTAGGCAAGGGTCATGTCATTCCCTAACTTGGATGCCAAGGTTTTAAACTAAATTAGGTACTTAAATTTATTAGCCAATACGTATATTAACTTTTAAATGATTTATATCTTGTTGTACCTATGTTATACACAATTGCAACATACCTAAGAGAGTGAATATTAATAATGTTTTTTAAATTGAGTATCAGATATAAATAAATAATTTACGTTTTAATAACGACTGCACGTTTTAATGACGACTTTAATGGTACTACGTAGAAAATTGCAAGTTAAGATGAGGTTTCTTAAGATTTCAAAAGTGACTATCTTGATCTAAAATTATTAGGTAGGTATATTTTGTATGATAATAGGGATATGTGGAACAGGCGAAGTAATATTATTATTACTTCGCCTGTTCCACATATCCCTACTATACTAATCTATCCCTACTGGTGGGAAAAACGTTTTTTTTCCACCTATTACTAGTAGGGGGGAAACGTGGATGTTTTACTTCTATTCGCTCCGCAATGTGAATGGTGTTAACGATGAACCCTTCTTGAAGTCGTGTTAAAAGAAACACATTAAAAATAAAATTTGTAATGTATAGTCAGCGTCACATACTCGTAGCCCCCCTGTACGAGGTAAGCCGTTAAAAACGCCATAAAAGGGGGGTTACAAATTTGTTAAGCTGACCGTTTGTGTAGTTTTATTTAAGGGATATCTATTCCGTAAAACCAATGATAAAATGGCTAAAGCCATGTATTCACTGAGAAACATGTTTCAGATACAACATTTCTGAAACAAAGCGTAGATGTTTACGGAAACAAATGTTTCGGAGACTTGGCCGTGCACAGCGGTCGCTGTGAAACAACTGATTGTTTCACAGCGACCGCGAGTTGCGAAATCCCTGATATCGGCTTCTTTTTTTAAATAATTCTACAATTTAAATATGATGTTGACATTCCAAACTAGCGCCATGTTGTTTATAAACAACTGAAACACACGTTCACACTTCTATACAACTGTTGCGAAACAGATTTGTTTCGGTGCTCTCCACTTCCATCGGGGAGCACAGAAACATTCTAGAAACACGTAGTGTTTACCGCAACATTGTAAAAAATGTCTTGATATTTTAACTTGTTTCAGAATCACGTAAATTTTGTTTCTGAAACCGTGTTTATAAACAAATGTTTCTCAGTGAATACATGGCTAAGTCTGTCTTTTGTTTCAGATCTGCCTAGCTCTCTCATCGCTCTACCACACGTTCTCCTGTCACTCAGAATGCACGTACAACACGTTTTTAATGTACGATCTCTTCGGCATCGCCTTATCTCTTCTCGCCATATACACTTCGGGCGTGTATTATGCCTTCTGGTGTCATTATGTAAGTAACTATGTACATAATAACTTGTCAACGAAGTGTAGCTTTTTTGTACTTGTGACAATCATGCTAGCCGAAATTTGAACTTGATTATTTTAGTATTTCTTAATCTTTCGCGATCACTATTCATAATTACGTATTATTGAAACGGGATTTATCGCGTACCTTATTTTTTTTTATTTCCCGAAGTTTCGGTTCTTATTTTGTTCAGTATAAATAAATACGAAAACTGCACGACAATGGAGTCTCTTCGGGTAGTAAAGTTGTTGATAATAAGACAAAGGTACAAGGTACAAGAGGAGACAAAAATATTGACTAAATTAACAAAAAAATTTTTACCTGGAACACCTACCACTATCCTTTTCACATAGAAACGGTTCCGTAACAAGGCTTTTGTATCTTAATTCCTGAAATGTTAAATCAGGTAATAGACAAAATCCTTTTTTTTGAAGTTGTATCTTTTAGTATTATCACTAGATTTCATTTATTTCAGAATTGTTTATTGAATTACAGCATAAAACGCAAAAGTTTTCTGTGTCAGGGATACGTTCCTACGTGAAAAATACTATAGGTAGAGTCATTCTATTTTGGTATTTAGCATGAACGAAATAACGGCTTTAAGTTTGAAGTTTATTACTTCTCTTATAAGTTACCAGTGTAACCCGCGGTCACTCGGTATTTTTTCGGAATAAAAAGTAGCCTATATCTTTCCATCGGTTTGGGCGTGAAATGGTAACAAACAGACGGGCAGACAGAGTTACTTTCACATGTATAATAGTATGGAGTATGGATATGTATTCTACTATCCCACTGCAGGATAAGAATCTCACTGCATTTTCTAGACTTCTATGCGCATACAAATTTTGTTCCGCCACCTTGATGTTCTGCCGCTTCCGATGTCTTAAGAATAACAAAATCTGCTTTTGGTTGCATTATTTTATAATAAAGGACAACACATCATAAACCTGTTAGTCCAGTTTTGGCTTGCGATGTAAAGGTCAAATGTTTTACGTCGTATGTTTAAATATGCGAATTTCACTTTACAAACAACCACGTCTATCTATCGTGATACAACTTTAACAAAAGCACCACAAAAAATCTTGAAGCCAAAGTTTTTTTGTAGTGGTTTTGTTTTTAACCGTTACAGCGTTGACCGTTGCGCGATTTTTTAGGATTTTAGTTTAAACTCGTCCATCTTAGGACAGTTATCGTTATTTATGAGGCAAGCAAAACAACCAGAAAGTTGATATGAATCCGTATAAATTTAACTCTAACAACTAGGTAATGAATTTACAAAATACAAAACACTCTGTCGTGAGGTTGTTTAGCAGTTTGGTTGAGTAATACAGAAGCATTACTTAATCATATATTGTTACGACAGTAAGATCCTGTCAGTTGGTTTGGAAGATATCCTTATTATCGGGTAAATAAATATGCGAATTTCACTTTACACACGTAAGGTGCTATATCTAGAAGATTATGCTTTTTCTTAAACTTTCGCGATCACAATTCATCTTTAGAGATATATTTTTGTAACAGGATTTTATCGCGGTCTGGCTGTATTGCAACAACCGTGGTCGCGGGCGAACCCGCGACCACGGTTGTTGCAATACAGCCGAAACGTCGGGAAATAATAAAGGTAATACGCGATAAAATCCTGTTACAAAAATATATCTCTAAAGATTATGCTCTTCAAAACTCGTACAGAATCTTTTGTCAAAACTGTTAATCCACTTTCGTTGCTGACTGTACATTTCCATTGTGTATGATCCAAACAGTTTTATTGAGTGAATGCTTCGCCTTGACTTTCAGTATATCGATTTTTAATTATAAAACTACATAATCATCACTTACGTCCCATCGACACGCTAACTCGAAAGAGAAAGGTGACTTGTCTAAGATGCATATAAGTACAAAAATAATATCTACAGTTACAAGATTGTCTGTCATTATGTAGTGACTTTCACTTTGGGATGTGAGCGTTGAATGAGCCATGGACATTGCTGTACCAAAATTGTGCATTAACTTGAACATAAATCATGTTCAGAGCAGTAAAACTATTGTGTGCAGACAGGCATTAAAGTTATTCACACCTGCAACAAGACTATTTATATTTGTGTTTCTATCCTATCAACACAAAATCTACGTTACGGTGTATTATTATGAATATGATGGTCCCAATCCCCCTTAGACATCAAAGGATATGAAATTAGTAACATAAAAAGATCTGAGAGAATGTCTACCGCACCTTGGGGTCGTCGAGTCGTGAACCTGTTTTTTTATGGTCCCAATTGTATTTGGAATTTTTATCGGAATGGATTTTTCTAGAACTAGAATTAAAAATTCAAAGTTAGAGAAGACCCGAATTAGGTCTAGACCACGGATTTCGGAAAGAAGTTATTTCTTCTGGTCTGTGGTCTAGACTGATCTAAAAATTACCGCTTACAAACTTCTTAGGTGCCTACTAAAGTCATCGGCCCGTAAAAATCCAGCGTTATTTTTGTAGCAGCAATGCCCGCCTTAGTACCTACTCTTTGTTTTAAGTGACTCCGATGTTTCAAAGAACTTACAATGGAATGTGTTCTAAGATTTTGCAACTATCCTTCAATGGCTATCGGTCAAGAACACGGCCGATTTACAAACAGGGCTCGTCTTTACCGGCAATATTTATGCGTGGTCGTATCCGCTGTTTCGTCATTATTGACTCGCAAAACCTCATCTTATCGGATTTTTCAATTAAAATGTGCCTAATATCTTCGACAACCTTTAATTGGGGACAAATAATTCCGTTGTAAGATTTTTGTTTAATAAATATTTTTACAAAAAAACTTAGGCCTTTACATCTAAACCTACTTCTTCATCTAATCTTAGATGATTTTTAAGCATCAGGTGGCAACCTATGCCTAGGTACATTCAACGGGACACTGTAGTGCCTGAATACATTGTTTGAGATGAAATAGGCTTGCTCAGGACTGAAATATACAATACGATCAACAGATCTAGGTGAACACCTAAGGTAATTCTTAAAGTAAAAACCATCCTAAATGAAATTGCGTCTGCGCGGCTAAGTTTATGATTGCCTAGATCCATTGGCTGTTGTAAGATCGCTCTTGTCAGCTTTTACCATCTCGCCACGGTACGCCGGAGCTTGTGGTATGAAAGTCAAAAGAAAGTTTTGCAACGCGAGCTCATCAACGGGATCTCAAAATGAAAGATTAAAGTATAATTATCTTGAAAAGACTGGAGGCTTTCCACACACATACTTATTGCTTATTTCAACTTGAAGTAAGTATCGCTTATATTCAAAGAAAATGACATTATTAATTTGTACGGGTGCTTTCACAGTAATGTAAATAATATTCCTAAAATTATTTTAATTTTTAATTTTATTAGTCTTAAACTCTACTGGGAATGAGATTACCTAATCCTAATTTAAAACCTGTACCATGTATCTTTTTATTGTTTTCATAAATAAAATGATTTGATTTGATTCATTTCATACTTCAGTAATATAAAAAATATAAAATAAATAAATAAATAATGCTGGACATTTTTACACAGCATCATCTAGCCCCAAACTAAGCAAAGCTTGTGCTATGGGAACCAGATAACTGATATACTACTTATATAATTTTTGTTTGTAAATACATACATATTATACATAGAAACACCCAGACCCAGACAGATATAAGTATTCATATTTAATGAAAAAAACAGATAAATAAGTAAGTGTACTTATCTAATTTTGAAAATAATCTTTTTAAATCACCTGACTTCAATTGAACCTGCTTTCTAGAAACTCAATTTGAAAAATATATTACCTAGCACTAGTATTAAGTAATTTGTCCCATTTGATCTATGGTAACTGCAGCGAGGCATGCGATGTTGTCACTGGGTCAGAATACGATCACATAACTACCGGAGACTTGAACGTAATACTTTGAAATTTTTACTACAACACAACCTACATTTTTACTACATCAAAGATTGAATTTTTAATATTCTAGAAAATCTGTTGAAGATGAAGCTTACTAAAATATGATTTCAAATTTTCAATTGGAAATTTCATTACCTCTAGGGCCCTAGTTAGTTTAGGCTTTAATTTTAATTTTGTGCGAATATTTTAACGGTTCAACCATCTTTAGTTTGAAACTATTGTTTTGTCAAAAGCGGGGACAATCAAATAGAACGTTATCAGCACAAAATAGTTCATTTAAAACATCCAAATCTCATAATCTGTTCGGTCACTCACAATGTTAAGGAAAACATGCCAACAAAAAAGAAACCATATGGATCAAACCATTAAGTACTGCCTACGTGTAATAATGATATATGTGAACCGGTTTAAAATGTCAACTTTTAGTCGTTATTAAAGCAAAGGCCTAGAGTGAAAAAGATAGATAGGTAAATGTTAATCTATCTATCGTTTTCACTCTCTTGCTAAGCTAAGCTCTCTTTTATTGTTCACAAGAACATAATACAGAGAATACATAAAAATAAAAAAGAGAAACTGTTGTGCTGACTCCACTTAAAATTGGGATACCTAAGGGCAGGGAGATGATAATGATGATGAACTAGAATTTGCAAAGTTTCTATGAACTTAGGTAGGTACCTAATTGAACACTTGGTGTTGACAATTTCACAATTTTTTTTCACGCACCTGTTATTCGACAGAGAAAATAGAATAGAATAGAATAGAAAAACATTTATTTTGTGTTTCATAAAGCATAAAATACAATTAGGAATTATACTAACACTTAATACTATACACAAAAATGGACACCACTCAGCGTGTGCTGCAGCAACATAAAGGTGCTGCAGCGCTGGTATTCTGTGGCACCGGTGAAAATCGATTATTTTATTTACAAGTAAAACTTAGTTGGATATTTACTAATTGTGATCGATATTTTGTCAATCGATTTTTGTCATACTACATCTCTGGAAACATAAAATGGTAAATCTGTCAGCGCTCATGCTAATTGAAAGGGACTTACGCTCACGATCCTATGATTTAAATATCATTATGAAGAACTTTTGACTGTCTTAGAAAACCTATCACCTCACGTGTCTTTTCAGGAGCTGCGTCTTTTCTACATGATGTCAGTGACCTTGATATTCATAGCGGCTATGGTGCTGCAGATTCCAAGACTAGGGGTCCCTTATCCTGTGAAAATGTGCGTGTTTATTGGCTGGGCTGCGTACGGAGTGCTGCCAACGTTCCACTGGACCTATGCTATGGGTGGCTTCGATAATCCTATGGTTCAGGTAATGCATTTTACTATTCCTATCTTCCTATTACCATATTAATACCTATTACTTACTACGTTTATTTTTATTTTTACGTATTTATTTTAGCTTTTGTGTCTGTGTTGTAATGCTGTGTGTCAAATAAATCATTTATCTATTTATCTATCTATCTATCTACTTACTAAAAATGCGAAAGTTTTCATAATGAATAGGAGAAATAATATGTAATAATATTATGTATAGAGGAATAGCAAACCCCTAGGTTTAGACGTGAGGTTTAGACCAAATTGAAGAAATTGAGCTTAGTTTAAATTTAAACTGAAGTGATTGTTTATCTTTAAACTGTGTTTCAGTTAAATAAAGATGAATGCTTGAATTACAATCACTTATACTCGTACAAGCCAACGTTCGTATATAACAATATACCTTTAAAACTTGTAATATTTCTAACTAAATTCCTTCAGTAAAATAACTGAAGCGGTATGCTTTAGTTATAATTAGCCTGAAAAAATAAGAATACTTGTAAATAACGAAATGTAGACAATAGAACGGCACAAATGTCGGCTAGACCGTTTATAACCAAATTAAAAAATAAGCGTAATCAGGTTACATTAATTAAAAGTAAGTGCGTTATCAGCCTGAATTAAATAGTAGGTATTATTCGAATCATTGCAATAATTGAGGTCAGCGTGGCTTCTTATTTGCATAATAAAACAATTTGTATATTATTTAATTTTAATAATGCATGGCTATACCCAAAAAAGTGGCAAAACGTAAAAATTCTGTGAATCAAAAATTTCGTTTTGAAAACATAAAGAAAACCAACTTCAATGTATAAAATAGAAATCCCTCAGGAATCAGGAAAATAATAAAAAAAATACTGGTTTACAAGATTGAAAATGGTGAACAAAAAACATTTAACTTTTTAAGTCGTTAAAAAATATTTCCAAAAAAATATACGGGGTGTAAAAAGACTACTCCCGAAAACTTCAGGCGGTTAAAGTACCCATCAATATAAACAACTTTTTCTAAGAAAACAACACTGTGAGTGCGAAAAAAAAAACAGCTGTTTCATACATTTTAGCCAAGTGGTATTGAACTTTTGTATGGAACAGCTGTTATTTTTTCGCCCCTTGAAGTTTTCCAGAGTAGTCTTTTTACACCTTGTATAAATAATCATAGTGCTCTTAAATAAAATTGTACAGTATTTCATAACTTTTGTTTCCTTAATTTTTACAATGAAAAATGGCGCATGCACACTTTTTGCGAAGCCAAAAAAAAAAAAAAAAAATTGTAAGTAATATATTTGACAGACTTAACTTATTGATACAAGTAGCTTTACCTACTGTTAACATTTTCTCATGTGAAATGTGTTCCTCGCTACGGAAGAAAATAATATAATTGATTATTTTTATTAATTTCAGATGTTCTTCCCGCGAGTGATAGGAATGTATCTAATAAGCGGCACTGCATTCATCATTTACACCTTCAAGGTAAATATTATCATACAATTAATTTAAATAAATTCGACCATATTATTCACCTATTATCTAATTGACCTTTGCTTCCTGTTGTTGACTTTATCAACCAAATATTTAAAAAAATGGTGATTAATTATAAAATATGTTACATTGCTAAATTGGTATGCAGATATTTTAGTTTATATAAGACTTGGAGTATTAGGTAGGTAGATGATAGTCTAAATATGCACGCCCCTCCATTTAAAAATAGACTGAGTGAGTGAACGAGATGAAAGAATGAGGTGAACGATGAAAAAATTGAGCAACTCTCTCTTCCGAATACGATGTACGACTCGGCTGTGTAAAAGTTTGAAAATAAAATAATAACTTTTATAAATATTCCGCGTGTATTTTTAAACTGATTTATCTCTACTTCAATATTAAAAAAAAAAATGGTTGTCTGTAAAGTCGGTTTACTGACAATAGTTGAACGTGACAACGCAAAGGCCGATTGTGCTTCTTTGTCGCTCGTTCCGCGCTCTCGCTTGTACTTGCGCAAGCCTTACATAGAACGCCCCAGAGCGAGATAACGCCTCATGACGTCATGTTTTTCGTGCGTGCAGCCGGCTCTATCGAATTATAAGACGTAGTCACGTCAAAAATCATCACACAAATCACAAATCTTTGTTAAATATATTTCGAAATATTTGTGTAGGTAATAAAGTTTGCAGGTAGGTTAAATTGAGGGCATAACAATATAAATTGCAGTTTGAATAAATATAACATTAAAATAACCTAGATAACGATCCTTAGATAGCTTGACTAATCCTGTTGTATTTTGTAAATACATATATGTAAATATGTAGTAGCTTAGTTTCTTTATTGTTAAAACCTGTATAAAAAAAATCTCTTACCTAGATTATTCCCGGCAATCTATTCAAATTGTAATCTAAATCGGTTACTGTTCTTTATGTACAGTTCGCCCAACGCATCTAGGCATTCGCGAAGTTAGCCGTTTGTCTGCGTAGAACACAATTTTGTATGAAAAAAGCGGTCACTGCGCAGACAAACGGCTAACTTCACGAATGCCTAGATGCGTTGGGCGAACTGTACATAAAGAACAGTAACCGATTTAGATTACAATTTGAATAGATTGCCGGGAATAATCTAGGTAAGAGATTTTTTTTATACAGGTTTTAACAATAAAGAAACTAAGCTACTACATATTTATCCTTTGGGCGAACTGTATGTGATTTAATCACAAATCATTGTAGAATATAATATTATTTTATTATCAAACATACAAGCATTCTACTCACAACTGATCACAATCTTTTTGTTGTATGTAGGTATTTTAGCCAAATGTTTTTGAACGAACTTGAATTGACCGATTATTTCAAATGTATTTTATCACAACGCCTTTGTTGGGCAATTTCTTGAGAGGTTGGATACGCACACTAACTATTGAACCGATTTTGATGAAACTTTGAATTGATGCAGATCGTAGCCTTAAATACTCGTAGCATAAAAGGTTATTCAAATCGATCGAAGCCGAAGCCACTTACGGAAGTTACTTTTCAACCGACTTCAAAAAAGGAGGAGGTTCTCAATTCGTCTGTATGTTTTTTTCTTTTTTTTTTTTGTATCTTGTTACGCGATTGTTCCGCCATTTGTTGACCGATTTGCAAAATTCTTTTTATGTTTGAAAGGGTATACTCCAGAGGTGGTCCCATATAAATTTTATTCCTGAGGGATTGATAGTTTCCCCGTAAAACTCTAAACACCTTCCCTCCTAGCCATGTCACAAATAGAAATCGAATCGACAGCTTGACGCCCTGAGTCACACCGCGTTTCGAGTCAAACATTGAAGTCGGTTTTCTTTTTAGTATTTAAACGTAATTATTGACACAAAAAATCTTTTGACAGTTTATAGTACTCCGTTATAATCCAACCTCGCTTAAATCAAGAAAATGTAGTTACAATTTAAGA
Source organism: Epirrhoe tristata (assembly GCA_951394285.1). Classification (NCBI taxonomy): domain Eukaryota; kingdom Metazoa; phylum Arthropoda; class Insecta; order Lepidoptera; family Geometridae; genus Epirrhoe; species Epirrhoe tristata. The sequence continues at coordinate 8,130,497 of OX596145.1, forward strand.
AAAACATGTTATCAACACCAACTGTTTTAGACCGATAAAAAGCGGTTTGATTCGGTATCAAACTGCTTTTTTCGTTTCAAACGGATTGGTTTATTTGGTAACAAAGTGGTCTTCTATAGGCTAGATGATGCTGTGTAAAAAGTCCAATATTATTTTACTCGTACTAGCTGCGCTCCCGCGGTATTACCCGCGGTCCCTCGGGATTTTTTAAATTTTTTCGGGATAAAAAGTAGCATATGTCCTTCCCTGGAACAACCTTTAACTATGCCAAATTTCAGCTTAATCTGTTCAGCGGTTTGGGCGTGAAAGCGTAACAAACAGACAGACAGAGTTACTTTCACAATTATAATATTAGTTATTATTATCAGTTATCAGTTATATTAGTTATCAGTTATAATATTATAAATGTGAATGTAACTCTGTCTGTCTGTTTGTTACGCTTTCACGCCCAAATAGGCTACCTTTTATCCCGAAAAAAATAAAAAAATCCCGAGGGACCGCGGGTAACACCACGGGAGCGCAGCTAGTAAAGTTATAATAGTTATAATTATAATATTTATTTACAGATACCAGAACGCTGGTTTCCCGGTAAGGTGGACTACATAGGACATTCGCATCAATGGTGGCATCTGTTAGTGCTGGGTGCTTTGTACTACTGGCACAATTCTGGCATGATGTATGTTCAATACAGGATGAATCACGGCTGCGCTAATACTATGAGAATATTTTAAATTATATAAAAATACCATTACATCTATCCATAGTAGTCGCTTGGGTTCTAAATCCTTTGAGTTCTAAATTATTTTGAGTTCTGAGGAGGCAGTCAATGGATTTATCTATAAATATTGAAAAGCGTGAAATTTGTGAGTTTCCAGCTGCAATTAATTGGTAAAATGTTCTCCCATTTGAAAGTAAGGCTATAAAACAAGGTAAACTCGAGGGACAAGCTATATTTTACAAGCTGAAGTTGGGAACAGCTAGTACTATACATACCAGCAATTGTGATAGAGAATAATTTGCTCAAAATGTTTGTAAGGGGGTAGAGAGAAGATAATTCGTCCAATGGATATCTTGAGCTCAATTAGATTGAGGTTGATAGGTATTAACTCGTAGTTGTGACACAAAATAAATCCCCTTTGATTGTCATATTTCTAAATATTGACCACATTCAACTTAGGTAGGAAATCAATTTATTTTATGTTATTTATGCATTCCTAGGATACAATCGGCAATACAAAAATTGCTAAACTTTTCTCATTATTCTGTGATGTATTCATGTATCACATTAGATAACTTGCATGCATTGATATTTGTTTTCAATCATACTATCGTGGAAATTATGCACACAGCAATGCAAGGCCGGACATATATTTAAATAATTTTTTTCCATAAAATCAGTTTTCAAAAAAATATTAATTTTCAAAGTTTTATTTCGTAGGCAAAGTTATATTTTATGGAACCAGACCAATATTCTGACTTTTACATTGTTTTAATTTTTATTTTATTAAATCGAAGTACTGACTTTTTTTTGGATATTATTTTACTATTATTTACATTAGTAGGTACTTACTTTACTTAGTAATCATTTAATTTGGCATTCAACTTATTTTATAAAATAGTTATTCGTAAATTTTGACTTATTATCTGTGATTTGTATAGCTACTTAATTCTATTTGATCAATGTGTTTGTGAATCTGGGGAGTTATTCCCGTTCGTTTTTTCGTTCGGTTGATGATTCGGATGCTTCTTACTACGAGCTACATTGTATTCAGTCTAAAATATAAACGTTAAAACACAGTCCTAACCTAGGACCAAATATTCCAAACCGAAAAATTTGCCCTTGAAGTCAGAAACCGTAGTAAGAAACATCCGAATATTCATCAAACGAACGAAAATAAGAACGGGAATACGGTTCCAGGTTCTGTGTAGCTTGTAGCTATAGTTAATTTGTTTTTACTTTTTGTTACTTAATCTATTTATGGGGATTGGGATTCGTGATAGCAATTTTATACTTACAAAAATGAAAATCCTAAAATAAAAAAAAATATTTTTTTTTTCTCTCATTGTTTTATTATCCCCATAAAAAAACCAGTCCCGTCGGGTAAAAACAATCCAATTTTTTATTATAATGCTACAAACAAAATAATAACATAGCATATAAATTGTTTGCCTTTACGTAGGTAATTTTTTTGCTTTTGTGTAAAAGCGCCATCTAGCGTCGAGTAGCAGACTTATATTAGAATGTTACCAATAGATGTCGCTACCTGTTACTATGCAAACGGTTTACTATTTTCCGGAGTTCCGAAAATTATTGTCCATCATTGTAATATGGGATGCTGTGTTATCATTTTTACCCGAAAATATTGATCTATGGTAATAATTTCTATAGTACCTAGTCACCAAGCTAAGCTAATTCGTTTTTCAATTTGCAACTTGTGCCTATGTAGATAGGTACTTACCTAAAAAAAGGCACTAAAGTCAACTTTGTTTATCAGTTCAGTAGCTGCAAATGAATCTGTCAACGCACTCACCCTCAGTCGAAAGGTTTCACAAAACAAAAATGGGAAAACGAAAGATAAAAGGCCAATATTTTCCATTGCTCCGATGAATGGGCGCGTGTTGACTCAACGTACTGGAAAATAGGCATATTTCAATATTATTCCAGCTTTCAAATGTGTTTTTTTTAACGAACAGCTATTTTGACAGGTTCTGAATACTTACTTACCAACAAGCTCAGCTAAATACCTAGAAAAGGCGAATGGCAGAAGCGAAGAGGTCTAATTGATACCCAGCTGTGGGATGACATAGATAGGTTGATTTTGTATAGAGGATAAGTATAAATTTGGAAGCCTACTAGCGGACCCGGTAGGCATGTCATGCTAGTTTAGAAAAAAACTGGGTCCAAATTACCTTGTACGCACGCACACCTATAAAGAACCATTCTGTACCTAACTCAGAGAAAGATCAAAGTTAGTCTAACCAGAGTTTTTTATGTAGGTAACTTAAAATATTTTTCAATCGCAGTTACACGGTACTTTTACAGCAACGCCTCTGCAACTTGAATAAAAGTTACAGTCCAGAAATATTCGGAAAATTAGCTTTGACTAATCGGATCCCCAGTCTCATGGGGCCGTCTGACGGATTGGGCGACGATTGATGTCGACGGATCCGATACAGGCCACCCGCCACGTGTCTGATAACGTTTGATGTTGAGACGTGTTGTGTCAGTAAGAATATTATGACGTTGCATTATATTTCAATAATAGGTAGGTATTTGGATTTAGAAATTCAGAATTGCTTCTTTTACACAAACTAATAGGTAGATAGGTACCTACCTCAGTAGAATAAATTGAATGAAACAAGCCAGTAGACCTTGCTACGAAAAAATCCCCGCCACTTCTAGAAAAGTTAAGATAGTTGTTATAATTTGTTGTTTTTAATTTGTATAATTGAAGTTAGTCAGATCCCCTCATCAACTAGAAAAGAGATCTTCAAACGGCTGAACAGATTTTCATGAAATAATAATAATAAATAATGCTGGACTTTTCACACAGCATCATCTAGCCCCAAAGTAAGCTTGAGCTTGTGTTATGGGTACTTTATGACTGATAAACTACTTATATACTTTTTTTTTGTAAATACATACATATTATACATAGAAACACCCAGACCCGAGACAAATATCTGTAGGTCATACAAACATTTGTCCCACGGCGGGGATCGAACCCGCAACCTTCTGCATCGCAGGCGGACCTTCGCCCATTGAAACATGGATAAGAAGTAAGAACACTCGGGATAAAACTAAACGAAAATAGGTTCATCCGTTTGGGAGCTACGATACCACAGGTACACAGATACACAAACAGACACGTAAAACTTAAAATACCCCTCTCTTTTTGCGTCGGGGGTTAAAAACATAGAAAACATTACAAATATAGCTTCATAAGCTAAATATGTCTAAGGAGATAGTCAGATGCATGTCCAAATACATTTCGATAAGTACCTACAGTTCGCCCAACGGATCTAGGCATTCGTGAAGTTAGCCGTTTATCTGCGCAGTGAACACTTTTTCATACAAAATCGTGTTCTGCGCAGACAAACGGCTAACTTCAAATGCCTAGATCCGTTGAGCGAACTGTACATGCCCACATTTTGCATTCCTTACGTGACAGAAGGAGCATTTATCTACACGATGCGATTTTTGGCTTATCTACATAGGTACCTAGTGTACCTACCTACCTGTGTTCCTTCTTAAAAGCTAAAAGAAAAATCCATTGATGCACGGCCGAAATTCGAACCCACGACCCTCAGCTAACTAACACGGCTCTTATATTTTTTTAGTTATTTAAAAAAATCTATAAAACAAAATTTCGTTTATCTTTAAATGCGTGTAAATTATCATAAAAATCGCATGTTAACCGCCCATTGACAGATGCATTTTATTTGAAAATGGGTTCCGTATGCTAATATTTTTTTACCAAATTGTAATGACATTGTAAACTATTTTTTGACAAAAGAAAAAAACGTGGGCACGCGCGTATTAAGCTCTGTGTGGAGTTTCATAACTCACTTTTTTGCTACCGAATGTTTAATTTTTGTCATTAACCCTACCCAACGCAGTTTATTTAGCGTTATATGACGCATAATTAATTGATTATTACGGTACATAAAAAAACCTAACATCAAGGTGTGATTTTCATAACTGAGTTAGGTAAAAAAAAGTAAGTAGCTACTTATGTACCTAAAAGGTAGGTCTTCATGCTATGAACATTATTTATTCATTGACTTACAAACGGGCAATAATGTTAACAACATGATCTAACAAATTGCCCTGCAACACAAATCTTACATAAATTGCTTTATTTTGTATTTTCGTAAATAACTCACAATTTGAGCATCACAGCACAGCGCACGGTATTAGCCGCCATTATAATAAACATCGTAAGCATGCAGATATGGTGTGTATGTTAGAGCTGTGTAGGTGCGTAGCTACCTTTGTAGTTAAAGTACAGTCGCCATTAAATATTCGACGCAGCTTCCGGTTCTATGATTATTATTCTTAAAACCATGGCGGCGAAAGGGTTAGGATACCTACAGTGCAATAAAAAAAAACTTAGGTCTTTACATCTATATTAGATGATTTAATACAGCGTCAGAAGGCAACCTATGCCTACACTTAACGGGACGCTGTAGTGCCTGGGACATTGTTTGAGATGGAATGGGCTTGCCCAGCACCTAAACCCCTAAACCATCCTCTCAGCTTAATAAACCAGGCCCACAGGAAAGACGACGTCGATACGTGTGGAGCTGACTAAGCTGCGGGTTTCCTCACGATGTTTTCCTTCACCGTTATGAGCTCGTGTTAAAGCGCATATAAATTTATGTGCAATAATAATAAGAAAAAGGCCAAAAATGTAATTTTCAATAAAAAGTACCTAAAAAATCTATTTTCTTAAAGAATTTGAACTCACGACCTTCACTTATCCGCGGTGAATATTTTTCATCATCATCATCATCTCAGCCACATGACGTCCACTGCTGAACTAACGCCTATCGATTTCTAGAGCGATCGATCTTGTTAACTAATATCTTTTTTATTTATTATCTCTTTAACTGGTAGGTGCTTCCCACGACTTAGAGTTCGAGTGTACCAAACGTTGGTACACACCTAGCAGGATACGTATATCTTAGGTATTTTCGACAAAGGGAGGTACCCGGCATGATTAATCACGCTTCATGAATATGTATGAGAGTTAGGGCTGTCAGGCACCTTAAATACCAAATTAAACACATTCGGGTACCTGCATGGTATACATTATACATGAACGTTCATCCTTGATTCTGGTGCGAGGGATGGCTTATGTCTCGAAGGCTGTTTTGAAGGAAATGCCTTAAAAATAACTAGGCAAGGAGTATAAAGATGCATACTTATTCAATACTCAAAAACACTTCAATTCAATACCTAGCAGCTTATAGGTAGTTTTAGATTTTTCCTCGAAGGTCCTGAAAATACCTGAAAAAATCAGAAAGCGTCAAAAGTGGAAACAAAACCATTGATGGATCAAAGTGGAACTCAAAGTGGAAACAAAACCATTGATGGATTAGAGTGGAAGAAAAAGTGGAAACAAAATCCCTTAATGGTTTTGATTAGTGGATCAGAGTGGAATAGAGCAAAGGATATTGAAGGCTTAAAGATCTGAGAGTGTCTACCACGCTCTGGGGAGTCGTGACGTAAAAGAGCAAATTGCTATAAAAAAACTCACACGTGAAATGCAACATAAAAACAACAGGGCGCGTACACACCGATCTCAAAATAAACAAGCCGAAATTACAAAACGTTATTATTTCTGGCCGGCATTATCATCTAAATCGCATCGCGCCACCATTTACGGTGTTTAGGTATTTGCACACTATTGTTAGTGGCGTTGTGTATAAAATAAACATTTGTTATGGCAAGGGACGGGCACAATATCGGCGAGCGGGATATCCCATATTACCATTAGAATGGAGGCGGTTGATGTATGGCCAGCGCTTTGCTTACTCGTGGTCGGCGTAATGAACGCTGGGTGGAAATTAAAGAGGTTTTACGTTTGTGGAGTTTGGTAAATGAATTTGTAAAATGGATAAAATTAAGGTTATACTCGTTTAAAATAAGTACCTACGTAGGAATACCATTTGCACATAAAAGTGTTGAATACTAAGTAATTAGGTAGGTAGATACCTCGATCGATCTTTAAGCACCAATGGTAGGTAACTAACTACGAAGTGCTAAAAATTAAACTCAACTACCTCAAACTTAAAAAAGTTTACTTATGATTGATAGGTACCTACCTAGTTTAAGCAATGACACACTTACAAAACAAAATTTAAACGGTCTACAAAGAAACTACCACTTAAACCAATCAGATAATGCAATCCAAGAGCAATGTTTGCTTTGTGAACAAGCGAGGGTGATCTGATGAAATCTAAACTGAATTTACGCGGGGCGTTGCGTCTGTCGGATGACACGAGTTTTAACGAGAGGATAGTGGAGAATAAATACTGGGAGCGGGTGCGGAAATTTCGCGAGGTCACGTGACCGTCGCGTGGCCGCCGCGTGTTGGACGCGCTAGTGTGTACGCGCCTTTATCTTCCGACCGTGCGGACAGTATTTTGGCGGGAAAAGAGGGCATTTATAATTCGAACAGGAAATATTACACGCTAATTTTGTCACATTATGGCGATAGATTGATTTTGCGTGGAATGGGATTAGGTTATTTAGGGATTTTGGCCCAATTTTGCGGTAGCCCCTCGTTTTGGTTAGTTTTACAATAATTGTTTCTTTAGTTAAATCTATGTCAATTGGATTTACATAGCAATGGTATAAGTTGCGACCAACTTAATTTGGAGAACATCAAAGCAGAAGAACAGAAAAAAAGGTAGGGTGAACGTAGGTACCTTGCTAATCTAAGTAAGTACCTATGGTCAGCGACAGAAGTTCATGCACATTTGATGTATTTGAATCTTCAATATCTTCGAAGTTCGTAGGGTTTTAGATAAAACTTCACCTTACATTGGATGTTTTGCCTTGCACCATTTCTATTTAGGAAAAAAAATAGGCAATTTTTCTATAAATATTGATGAAAAATTAAGCTTTAAAGTCTCCAATTGTTCATGAACTTCTGTCGCTGACTGTACAAGCGAATTTATGTTCATGCTGCTTAGTAGTAAAAAAAAGCAGGATTTGGTACCGTTCTTAATGTGTGGTATAGTAGACATTCTCCACGATCAAGTCATTCGTTAAAACTTTGCTTGAGTCAGCTCTACTTTTTTTATCGTTTAAACAAAGCTCAATCAATCTCCTTCGACATAAATTCGTCACAGTTCCGTTTAATTAAAGAGATTCTCTTCAAAGATGGTTTAACTTGAATAGTTTGCGCGGCATTCGCCATAAATTCAATTGTAATTATATGTAGTGGAAATAACTACCCTTAGAACTTACAAACTGCGGTGCTCAAAGTTTTCTATCTATATATCTAATCAGCCCACATCCACCCACTAGAGTATAGGCCTCCTCATTTTCACGCCACTGCTTCCGGTCCTGTGCCAGTCGAACCCAATGTTTTCCCACCGCCTTTACAATGTCATCAGACCGTCTGCCTGGTGTTCTGTGACCTTCGCGTGGCCAAAGTTTTCATATCAAGTTTATTCTGACTGAATTTGTTCTCCTGTTTTTTATGTTTGCCATGATGGCATGGATTGCCTCCTGACGCTGAATAATTAATCACCTAATATGTAGATGTAAAAGGCCTAAGTTTTTGACGTGACTACGTCTTATAATTCGATAGAGCCGGCTGCACGCACGAAAAAACATGACGTCATGCGGCGTTACCTCGCTCTGAGGCGTTCCATGTAAGGCTTGAAGTGCAAGCGAGAGCGCGGAACGAGCGACAAAGAAGCACAATCGGCCTTTGCGTTCGGTAGCGTTCGACATCCGTCTCTCTCCTACTTGAGTGAGCGATGCGTAGACGTTGTCACGTTCAACTATCGTAACTATAAACCGACTTTACAGACAACCAATTTTTTTTATGTTTGACTATTATAGATCTTTAAGCTTCTAAAACTCTTTGAAGAAGTCTAAAAAGGGTAGTTAGAGGCAAGTGGCAATTATGAGGTCAAGTGTTGAAGTCAGAAACGAGCAATCTTTTGATGCATGGCAGCTTGTTTGATGTATGAACTTGCTATGATTTTTAGAAATGAAAATAACTACTTAGGTTCTTCCTTCAACTAAACATAACTAAGTATCTTTGGGGATGTAGGCAGAACTTACTGGTGAATGGATTTAACATTAGGTAGAGACAAGATTTTGTGAATATGAAAATAATTATTGTGCTACTGACATTCCTTAACTTTCTTACGAATTAATAAATGTTGAGCACCGCTGTCCCGCAGTAACTATGAGCACTTTACGAGGCGTGTGATTGACTCTAACTATTCTATTATCCTGGGTTCCTTGCTTTTAATTATATACTCCAGTTTAATTGATTTTAAGATTTGCAGTAACTGACAGAATTAATTGATGTAATAAGGAGTGTATTCACAAGATCCACTTTGTAAAATCTGTTACAAAGGTAAAAACAATATACTTACTTAGGTACATTATTACTATTAAAAAAAAAAAGTTACAAGCTGCGCTCCCGCGGTGTGACCCGCGGTCCTTCGGGATTTTTTCGGGATAAAAAGTAGCCTATGTCCTTCCCTGGGATACAACCTTTAACTATGCCAAATTTCAGCTTAATCTGTTCAGCGGTTTGGGCGTGAAAGCGTAACAAACAAACAGACAGACAGACAGACAGATAGACAGACAGACAGACAGAGTTACTTTCACATTTATAATATGCATTATTTTTATTATAAGTCCGATGTTTCCCACTGCAGGGAAACCCTCCCTTCCCTCCCTCCACCTCTTAAAAAAAATACGCAGAAAAATATTGTGTTGAAACGATTATCGTTGAAATCTAATTTTCAGGCAACATAAAAAAATATTATGAATTTTAATAGGTTTAAATTAATGGCTCTACGAACGAATAAGCGTAGTACAAAGTTATTTCAGGGGCACTACTATGAGCTCAGCGATCCAGTTTAGGTCCTAAACTGAACTGCTTCGCTATAACGTACCATGACCAATGACGTATGATAATAAAAGTAAATAATAATAAAATTTACTAGATTTGTCGTAAAAATTTAATCGTTCAAGTAAAACAATTTTCTGCTTACATTGTCACGGTATGAAAATTTGTGATTCAACCTACAGTGGATAACAATCAAACTGAATTGTAGATCATGGTACGGCACCTGGTATAAAATAAACGAAGCACCTTACTAATAAACGTGGTTTAAAGTTATTCGTCGGAATAAAATAGGAATAACCATACACTTGACACACATGACAATTTACACTCGGGAATAACTTTATAACAAGTTTATTAGTAAAGTCGTAAGAATTTGTGTATGCTTATTCTTAGGTTATACCTAGGATAACTTACACCTACTACGTTTTGTAAGCACGTTATTATTTCCTTATCCTGGTGATATAGAATCACTAACAAATACCCAAAGCCATCGAAATCGTATTAAAAGATAAGAATCACAATTTGCGAAGCAAGCGACATCTGCCGGCAGCGTTGGTGAATTAATTTAGGCTGCAAGTCCTCGCTTCCTTGTCTTGAGCTCATAATCCTATTTGGTAACTGGTCAGTAAATAATTAATAATGGAAGTCTTCAGATGAGTTTTAAAAAAGTGTGTTTATGAGTTTCGAATTTAATATATCCCATACAAAAGTCTTTCGTCATCCTTATGCTACTGCTTCATCTGCGTTTAACGCGTTAATTAGTGCCATATTTGACATGAAGGCCTTAACTTATAAACGTGGTGTAAAGTACACAGGTTTAATTTAGGAATAACCATACAATTTTTGAGTTCTTTTTATACCTGTTATAACTTTACACTACGTTTATTAGTACCTACGGGCCAAAATGTATGTATTAATAATGTCAAATATTACTCTAATTTACGCGTTAACTCGCAAGTGGAGCAGTAGCTTAATGCTACTGCTCCACCTGCGCCTTAACTAAGTCAACATGAGACATCATCATCATCATCATCATCATCCACAGCCTGACTTCACCCACTGCTGGGTAAAGGTACTTTGGCATCCTAAAGCTCTTGCCATTCACGATCCTGTGCTAATCTGATCCGTCTAAGACCTGCGACATGAAAAATAGCAGGGGCCGTATTCCCGTTCTTATTTTCGTTCGTTTGATGAATATTCGGATGTTTCTTACTACGGTTTTTGACTTCAAGGGCAAAGTCAAACAAGGTCAAGTTTGTCGGTTTGGAATATTTGGTCCTAGGTTAGGACTGTGTTTTAACGTTGGTATTATAGACTGAATACAATGTAGCTCGTAGTAAGAAGCATCCGAATATTCATTAACCGAACGAAAAAACGAACGCGAATAACTCCCCAGGCCTCTGTCTGTCCCCTTAAAATCTTCAAGGATCTGTTTATATAATAATATCTTGGAGAATGTCCACCGTGCTTTGGGCATACACTTACCTACTTACCAGTTGGAGGTGGGCGTTGAGAGCGTTTCACAGTTTTTACATATTCTCTTTCATCGTTTTACTTTCAATAGTAATTTTTTTTACCGTGTATTTTTGTCTTAGTACCCACTTAAACATATTTTTTACTTTTTTTTTACAGTCTTACCACATTAAAATATAGTAGGTAACCACCTACATTAACCTACTCTTGCTCAAAATATAATTTGAAATGTTGAATTGTTCGGCGCTGAATTTATTAGGTAAAGCCTTCATCTCGCTCACGAAGATCATTCCATTGTGACGGCGATGCCTATTCTGCATAATTTACATTAATTAAAGCAATGAAATGATTAATAATGGGATTTCGGAGCCTACGCCGTTTTGCTGTGACCATCTTTTTATCAAAATTAGGATAATTTTCTATTTTAAGATAAGATAAGATAAAATAGTTTATTTTGTGCCACAAAAAAACAATAAAATACATAGAGCATAAAGGGAATGAAGTAATAATATAAATGGCAACAAAAATGGCCGCCACTCAGCATATTGTTATAGTAGTTTATGTAACTAAGCTACTATAACGCTGGTCTTCCGTGACGCCAGCGTGCAGTTCGCGCACAAAGCAGCAACCGTGATACACAGCGACACTATAATACTAAGAAATTAAACAATAGTAAGTGTTAGTGATAGTAATTTTAGTTTACTAACGTGTTTTAAATGGTGAAATCAGCTAAAAGTTATTTTAAAAAAACCCTTTTTGGAAAATAGGTTAAAAATCCGTCACGGTTGCAAAGCAAACCAATCGACAGTGGTTCTACTTGTCGTGTCATCAGTTCTTTCGCACGTATAAAACACACTATACCTACCATAAACCATTGATCGCTTCTCATAATTTTACAAGTTCAGTGAAATGGTTTTTTTTAAGGTGATTTTTTAGCATTCTATGGTTTTGAGACTTGAATGCTAGCATTTCGCAGCGTGTATATACCTACTAAATTAGTAAAATGATGAGGAAAAATCACATGACTGCGTCATCTGATTCAACTGATCAACATCTGATTTTTCCGCTTTGTTATCCATAGAAAGTTTCTCTTTTCGGTCACTCTACTCTAAGACAATGGTCGTGATTCCTTCAAAATATTATCTCAAGTTCCTATTTCTGATTTTAGAGGAGTATTGAGGGAGGCTTTGAATATTCAAAAGGAATAAATTAAGTTAGGCAATGCCAAACAAAAGCGTCTCAACAAATTGATAAGCCTATGTTTACCTACTGGTTATGTTTATTGTTATAACTTTGTAGGTCTATATTTACAAAAATAGTTAACAAAAATGTTTAAGAGCCGTGTTGGTCGAATGGGGTTGTGCTTCGACTTTCAATCCGAAGGTCGTGGGATCGGATTGAATCCCGACCGTGCATCACTGGATTTTTCGTTTCGAAAAATTTATATGCGCTTTAACACGAGCTCAAAACGGTGAAGGAAAACATCGTGAGGAAACCCGCAGCTTAGTCAGCTCCACACGTATTGACGTCGTCTTTCCTGTGGGCCAGGCTGATTAAGCTGAGAGGATGGTTTAGGTGCTGGGCAAGCCTATTCCATCTCAAACAATGTCCCAGGCACTGCAACGTTCGGTTAAGTGTAGGCATAGGTTGCCTCCTGTATAAATCATCTAATATAGATGTAAAGGCCTCAGTTAGTAAAAATGTTTATTATCCTTTCACCACATCGGTTTGAAAGAACTACGCGACAGGAAGAAGTTATTTTTAAAAAGTATCATGTAAGTATTTACGGACGGCCCCCCACTAGATGGAAAGACGATTAAAAAATCGGTAAAGGCTGCTGAGAGCCGTTGGGTGCAGGCTGCACAAGATCGATTGAATCGCTGTGTAAATCGATGGGGGAGGCCTATGTTCAGCAGTGGACACTAGATGGCTGACATGATGATGATGATGATGTAAGTATTTTAACATTCTTAAATCTTAAGACTTGAGAAGGAACCTATCTCTGTCCACTAAACGGGTCACTGATGCCCCAGGCATGCATCTAAATCCGTTTTCATAGGACATGGTCAGTACCAATATGTGGAGTTGATTAAGCTGCGTGTTTCCTCACGAAGTTCTCTTTCACCGTTTAAAGCTCATTCATAATGTTCTCATACAGCTAATTATAAAAAGCGCACTGGACTGAAGACTTTGGATTCCCGTACCACCATCCTTATCTTGATTACCATGACAACGTTATATCTACGGTAAAATAGAGTAAATGCCTTTTGAGTTCAGTCAATTTTGAGTTTTATTACTGTAGTAGAAAATATGCTTTTGCCTTACCTCAAATGTTGCTTCACTCTATTTTACCTTATGATTAGATGGTAAGGCTCTCACACATTTCACACGGCAAGTGGCATCAAAAAAATCTTGATACACCTTTTAAAAATCGATGATATTCAACATATCTACATCTTGGGTCTCTCGGTCAAGTTCACGGTGCAGGATTATGTTCTTACTGCTAATCTAGCTGTAATCTTCGGCCGGTCCGTTCTCGCTATGTATGTCAACGGAGCTGGCTTAGCTTACAGGTGGGTTTAGGTTTGCTTTTCAACTGTCATATATTAAGTCTGGACTGGGTCATACTTGGGCCCAGGAATTTACTTAATGGAAATGCCTACTGAAAGCAACAGATCTGACTGTGTTTATCAGAGTTATTAGCGCTCAAGGAGCTTTGTTTGACTCGTTCTTGCTTGATTAAACGTCGGCTACACGAAGTTTTTGCAGTCATAATACGGATGGGTGACCGCTAATGGGAACAATGTGCGAGACAAGAAGATGATGATAATGATGAATACTGTGTTTTACTGTAAGAACCCCTATTACCCTCGATCTTGGCTATCCCTAAATAGGGATGTATTTTTAGTAACATCTGCGTCTTTCATAACAAAAGATGTTTAGTAAAATTAATCCCAGGATCAACATACTCGTAGCTATAATTAGTGTAGTACCAATTTAGTCTGAGTTGTTTATTTGTGTTTCTAAATAAAAATAAAGATATTCTTATTATAGGTTATTTTAGGTTTAACTTAGATATTTCATATTGTAATAATTATTTTCTTATTCTTCTTCTTCTACTCGTGTCACCAGTTCTTACGAACCAGTGTGGTGAAAGGATTTTAAGTGCGCCTCAAAGAGGCTCCTTTCGTGCACTTGACACATGTTTTCGAACTTGTTAGGTTCTACGACATGCCGGTTTCCTCCCGATGTTTTCATTCACCGTTTGAGAGTACTGGTTTAACCTATACAAATACAGGATTTACGAAATATACAGGGTGTAAAAAGACTGCTACCGAAAACTGAGGGGTTTCAATCAGACCATGATTCTGAACATATTTAGCGAAAAAACAAGGAAAAAAAATGTTGACTTAGCTACGTCATTTTATTTTATTTTTTTAGTTATTTACTACCAGTACAACATAATAAGATAGGTAGGTATACCTAATAATTGCATTTATAAAAGAAAAAAACTATTAAAACTCAAAATCCAGCAATCTACGTATAAAAACGCGCCCAGTACATACGCAAACAGTAATCTTCAAACGATGTTTTCTCCGGATATAATGATTTTTTCGGAAAATCCTTTTGGATTTAGTTGTGTGTTGGGATGCTGTACCTACCCCTTTCGGCTTCGGTAGTCGTCTTTTTACACCCTGTATATCTTCAATTGTATTTTTTTGTTTTATCTTAGAAATTAAAAAAATCAATAATTTTGCCTATGATTTAAAAGCACCAAAATAAAGCTAATAAAATGATTAATAAAACATACAGTTTTCGACTTCAACTTTATTCGCATACACAAATAATATCCAGTGTTTTGGGCACGCTTCCGACTGACAGTGGCCTGGATCAGTTGAGCTATCTATAGATCATTTCTAACGATCCTTAGATAGCTTGACTAATCCTGTTGTATTTTGTAAATATATGTAAATATGTAGTTGCTTAGTTTCTGTAAATAACAACGAATGATTTTAAATAATGATTCACAAAGATTTCAAATATTTCAGTAGTCTTTTAGTTTCACTTTAGTGAACGAATCTTTTAAGAATTTAAGGACAGCTTTTGTGACATTTCTTCACAGAAAAAAAAACTAAATTCAGGGATTCACAGCTCCTGAATATCCAAATCACAATTAAAAACAGAATCTGCGCTTTTCATATTTGTCATCAAATAATAAAATAATAATCTCATAAATTCATAAAAATAGTAACAATGATCCATATTTGTATGATATCAATAATAAAAAAATATGCCAAATAGACCTATCTATGTAAAAGCACAGATGATAATTATTATGGAAAATGCCGTAATGTTACAATAGGTAAGTATTTTATCAAAAAGATCATCAGAAAGCTTTAAGTTTTCATTTTAGAAAATAGGTTTCATACATATAATTAGATTCACTATTTTTTCTTAAAAGGATACATTTATATTCATACTAATTTCAATAGGAACAATCAAATCAGATCTAGAACTAGGTCTCTACACCTTATGTTATATGGGAACAACGAACTACAAACAGCAATTTTTTGCTGCGAGTAAGTTCTTCCCCTTGCATTACTTCGATACAAGATTGTTACTTACTTTAGCTAGTTAAGACCCTTCTGAATAAACATTCATTTCATTTCATGTCAATCGGTTTGCAACTTCAATTAACTACTAGCTGATAATCTACACTTTGTTTTTGATTTCTGGAAAAATAGTTCTTAAGTTAGGTATTTTATCCGTGTAATTTTACAAAATTACCTTGATTCTAGCTGATTATTATAGTTTTGAATCAAGACAACCTATTTATAAAATACTACTATCAGAAATTGTTTTGTTAAGCAAAATATGACTATTTCTTACTCATGAGTATGGTTTTATGAGTACCAAAATATTAATTTTACTAATTTTAAATTATTATACATAAGCTCATAATGGTTAGTTTATAAAAGTTAAGAGTAGTTTTTAACAATGTCATAATTACAGTGGGTCATACAAAATCAACACTTTATATTGACTCTTATTTGTTATGAAAAAGATTGTATATTTTTTTAGCCTTTACCTCACACTTGGATATTTTTTTTAAGTAATATTAAATCAATGTCCCAATTTTCAGTCGCTCTCAAAAGCTTCCGTCGGCGATCGATACCCGTCGGACCCTTGTAGCCGCGTAGCAGCGTAGCACCAGGACCGACCCTCGTAGCACTCACGTAGCTCCGTAGCACCACCTCAACATTCATTTACATCACCTAAACTAATTAGCCACTTGAAAACACGTGAAAGAAGTCGCGTGAGAATCAGACTGAAACAGCATGCCGGTGCGACGGCCGGGCCGACGCTACGAGCCCGCCGCCGCCATATTGGCCGGCGCCCCGCCCCCCGCACCGCCGACCCCACCTATTGGACGAGCGGCAGAAAGGAGGCGGGCTCAACTTCTCCTCAATGTTGCCAGCTTTTTGAATAAATAATTTCAGTAATTTAAGTAATGAAGGCAATTATGGCGTTGTTTAGCTAAGTTTGCGCCGCGGCGAGTGGGAACTTTATATTTATACCGTTCTCTTTATGTACGCCGACGCGCGGTTAATGCGCCCGATCTGTTTACGTTGCGAGAGCTTATTTATTGCGGGCGACTCGCTGCACGGCGCGACTTAAACTGCAATTATTTTACGCTATAAGGAAAACATATTGCACCATTTAAATGAGTTTTTCCAGGATAATTTGCTAAATGTAGATGGATGATGTTCATGAATCTTCCGTTATGGGGATGTTCTTATTCAACTTATACTTATGACTGTACATTTTATCCTACCTTTGCTGTTGGTAGAGTGAGTCAACTTGCTCATCTCACGCGGGAATATGGCACAGAGTGTAAGCTGGTTACGTCACCGCAGTCCATCAAGATCCAGTGTCCACACTCGCGGGCAGAAGTAAACAGTGACGTCACGGAGCGTCATCGAGCCGATAAAAAGTCGATTTTATTCGCACAAGTTCGGCCAGCTGACTGCACCCCGCGCCCCGCGTTCCGACGGCACGCACACAATTTTCAGTGTGGCGAGATTTCAGGGTGAGCGGGACGGGTGTAGGGTCGATGGGTGGGTGCGAGCGAGACGGCGACAGGGGCCGGCGCGTCGCGGACCGGCGCGATGGGCGGGCGCCGGATGATGTATAGAGTGGTGGAGTTAGGTTCAAATTGGTCCGGGAAGTGGCCGAGATTAGAGTCAGCGCGGGCCGCACCGCGCCGCGTACGTAAGCCCTTAAGACTGTTTTTAATACTAGTATTTTTTACGCGATCCCGACAGGATTTAGCGGATAAGCGACGTCGTCGTGGTGCGCTTTGATTTATCGGTTACGGATACGTTTCGGTTTGTTTTCTGGTGTTTACGTTAGTGGTGACCGCCACCGGTGGACGCGCGTAATCCCGCGGCTTGTACCAGATTATGACGGATATCATCGGATTTCGTGTACACACATTGTGAATTCAGCTTTCCGAGGAATCATCAAGTCGGTTAATACCTGGAATCGGCTTTAATCTCTCAACAACAGTGAGTATTTTAAATTTGTTATGTGAATGGCTGAAGCCTGAAATCTTATAAGCATTGAGCACTTGCCAAAGCACTATTAGAGAAATAAACTAATCCGTATTAGGCAAACCGTTAACAAAAACAAACACCATGCTAGGGATGTTAAAAAATAATCGATTTTTTTTAAAATCGATTATTTTTTCATAAAAATCGATTATTCATGAACGATTATTTTAATAAGAAAAATCGATTTTTCATAAATCGATTTTATTATTATCATAAAAAAATCGATTTTTTTTTAACGCATTGCGTCCGGATGCCTGGTTTTTATTTTTTCGACTGGTAGGTATAAAGCAGAGTCCGCAGCGCCATGTTTTCGTGTTTTTTAACATAATAACATTGGTTTCCACCAATGACACGCGCCTATTTTGTTTTTAAACATGTTTTAAACACGAAAACATGGCGCTGCGGACTCGGCTTTAGTCATAGATTTAGCATGGTACCTTTTTGGTACACCTATATAATATGGCTTTAGTGCATATATTATAATACTCTTTGCTTTAGTGGTACTAGTTTGACGGCAGCACCGGTACCCAGTTCGTTCGTTAGTTCTCGGGGGTTGACATTTCTGTCATTGTGTCACTGATTGAAATGAATGACTGATCTGTAGTTTATTTCAAATTATTCTCGTTCAACGTGTTCCGCGTTCGTAATTTCGTACCTACCTTCATTGTAATTTGTTCAAAGATTATTTTGTGTTTGGAAGATCGGATTGAGTGTTTGTTTCTTTTCGTTATAAAAATGTCTAGCAACAAAAGGAAAAAAAGTTGTTGGCGACAGTAGTATGAACTAAAAAGTTTAATTTTTTTCATTGGTTGGCAGTGGCACCAATGAAATAATTACTCACTAGTTAAATAAAGTTGATTGCTTGTTGCTTTTGTTTTTTTTAATAACTTATTCAACTGATTAAATTTACGAAAAAAATCGATTTTTTTGAAAAATCGATTATTTTTTTATTTAAAATCGATTTTTCTATAATCGATTTATTTTAGGTAAAAAAAAATCGATTAATAATTAATCGATTTTTTCCCGCTAAGTCACATCCCTACACCATGCTACCGAACAAAATAAACTTCAAGAATCTGTGATACTTCCCTATAAGTTATTAAAAATGATAAAAATAACATTTATGACTCATTAAATACAATTAAAAACAAGTTCTAGAGCCTAAGAATTTATAGTTTATGTCAATAAAAAAACATTTTTAGGGTAATTTTGTTTTATACTTTACAAAAACGATTAAATGGTTAAATTATTAGTCATCACTAAATTGATTAATAGGTCGTTTAAATCCAATGATGATTGTTAGAATTCAACAAATGGCTATTAGTTATGATCAAGCTTGGCAGACGCCCAAAGAGAGTGAATAGCATCTTTCTACAAGCACCAATTCAGAATTGTTGTTGTACTTTATTTCAAATAAAGCATTAAGTATTTGTTGATTCAGTAGATAAAATATTATACTTAATTAACAATATAAGTACTAATAATGGTTACAGTACAACAAATTAAAAAGGTTTTTTAATTTTTTGTTTGTTAAATAATAATTAATGTAACATGATGTGCGAATTAGAATGTTGTCAAATAATAATGTCCTTTCTGATAGTAAGTTTAGTTATATTTTTGCCTTTTATTTAAATTTATTTTTTTAATGAAAAGATTCGTTGTAATCTATTTTACCGTAGAGCTGAAGTAATCATAACAAGGGCTTAAGAGATTTTTTTCTGTGACTCTGTTTGAGTAGAAAAGTAGTGTTGCTAGAAATAATAATTCATGGTGAGAAACGCAAACGCAGGTATTCGCAAACGTATCAACACGGTTTTGTTTCAAAGCTCTGTTTGTGAATTTTTTTATGAAAAAAATTACGCAACTTATTTTAGACGGCTCACAACTCAAAAAATTACGCTTGTTTGCTTCACCCTGTATCGTATTTCTGTTGTATTTGTGGTATTTTTTTTAATAATATCTAGCTTATGTCGGTACGTACTCAGAGTCTCTACATTCCCTAGTAAAGTTTTTCTATGTTATAAAACATTTATAAAACACTAAGAAACAGATTTCGGATTTAAGTAGCTGTTAGTGACTCTGAGTACGGGCATTAGCTAAGCGTAGCCTGTTACATATTAGTGTCTGTAGGCATCAAAAAGTTACCCTGAAAATGTAACTCGAAATTACCAACACAAATGTAATGCTAGTTTACATAGAGGCTTTGTTCGAGAGGAAAAAACAGGATTCCCCACTTGCAACCCTCTCTGAATATTAAGTAGGTGAAATACTAATTCAGTATGTACCTACGAGCTCAGATTAGAAACGTGCCTATCTATGTACTGTCAGTTTCAGGGAATTTTGAGACGCAAGCCGTTTCGGAAGTTTTAGAGAAATATTAAGCTATACCTAATA
Organism: Epirrhoe tristata; assembly: GCA_951394285.1. NCBI lineage: Eukaryota > Metazoa > Arthropoda > Insecta > Lepidoptera > Geometridae > Epirrhoe > Epirrhoe tristata. The sequence continues at coordinate 8,150,589 of OX596145.1, forward strand.
TATATTAGGTAATATACAGGGTGTAAAAAGACGTCTACCGAAGCCGAAAGGGATAGGTAGGTACAGCATCCCAAAATACACTAAATCCAAAAGGATTTTCCAAAAAAATCATTATATCCGGAGAAAACCGACCTCGCACAGCTGTTCGAACGTATGTACTGGGCGCGTTTTTATCTGTAGATTGCTGGATTTTGAGTTTTAATTGTTTTTTTCTTTTATAAATTTATAAATTTAGAAATTTTTATAATAAGGTAGGTATGGGCTTATTATGTTGTATTAGTAGCAAAAAACTAGAAAATAAAATAAAATGACGTAGCTAAGCCAAAAATTTTTTTGCGTTTTTTTTCGCTAAATATGTTCAGAATCTGATTGCAATCCCTCAGTTTTCGGTAGCAGTCTTTTTACACCCTGTATATTACCTAGGTACTATTTGGAGTATACAAAAATATATATTTTATATTTTTTTATAAAATCAAAAGTATGTGTAAAGTTACTAAAAAAAAACAATTGCATACCTACATCATTTTTGAGAGCCCTGACTAGACTAAGATTTTTTGAATGGGTAGTCAAAATACATAAAAAATTATTAGATACACTAAGAAAGTCTACCATGCTTGCATGCAATGCCGCAGTTTGTCTATTAATCCATTTAACAAAACATGTTCTACAAAAGCGAATGAATCCTAAAATAGGTGTAAATGAACAAAAATGTTGGTTCAATATTTGTGCTACACGCTATCACGGAATGATAATTTTATCATGCCAACTTGATAACGGAATAGATAAATTGAAATTACGTGTTTTATTCTACGGAGGTTAGTTAGGCCATGAAGACATTTCCATTTCAAATTATTTGGATGATTGCAGAACGCTAACAAAATAATTCTTCAAAGTGAACACGTTTTTGACGTGACTACTTATAATTCGATAGAGCCGGCTGCACGCACGAAAAAACATGACGTCATGAGGCGTTACCTCGCTCTGGGGCGTTCCATGTAAGGCTTGCGCAAGTGCAAGCGAGAGCGCGGAACGAGCGACAAAGAAGCACAATCGGCCTTTGCGTTGTCACGTTCAACTATTGTCAGTAAACCGACTTTACAGACAACCATTTTTTGTACAAAATCAAACCGACTTTGGTGCTTGTGCTATTATTAAAACTTGCACCTTGCAAAATGCAGAATGAGACTAAGGTACAGGCAGGTTGGAACCCCTTACGAGTATGAATAAACTTACAGAAAAAACCAGCCAAGTGCGAGTCGGACTCGCGCACGAAGGGTTCCGTACCACTATCTATAAAAACGGCAAAAAACACGTTTGTTGTATCGGAGCTCCTTAAATATTTATTTTATTCTGTTTTTTTACCTACGGCCTTACCAATAAACGTGGTGTAAAGTTATTCGTTAGTTCAACTTAAGATTAAGCAAAATGGCTACCAATAAACTAATTATAAAGTTACACCTTGCATAACTTTGACATTTCTTTCATACAAACGCTATTCCGAAGTTACACAAGCCTGCACCCTTGTATTAATCTAGTGTAACCACAATACATATTAGTAGGTACTGTAAAAATATGTTAATAGGTACCACCAAAAAGTACGTATTATTCTGCTCGTACATACAACGGAGTTTTTGTTTACTTCCAGATAAATTACAGGAGAAAAAAATTACTTCATCTGGAACTAATCTTACATTACATTAGAAAGAGCAGGATATAATCATAATTTGATAATAAAAGCGCGGAAATCAAAAATGATTTTTTATTACAAAAATAGGTACCTATGTAACTTGTAAAATGGCGAATGCACAAAAATATATATGCCATAAGAGAAAAAAAAAACAAGAATGACAAACAAAATCAGCTTTCATAGACAAAATGATATTGTTTTAGAGTTTTCTCTTTGGATGCGATGTTGCAAATTTGTGCATCTTCACCTAACAGAAGAATAGTTACATCAGAGTCATCCACCTGGTTTATTGGTAAGAAATAATATATAAGTTTAAGTTTATAAGTTTATTTGAATCTTAAAATATACATAGATATCTTAAAATAAAGTAATCTAGGCTTAGGTATCTAATAATTTACGTTAACTTTGGTCGTAACTAGCATATGCAATGCGTAAATCTGATAGAACATCGGAATAACTAGATTTTATTGGTAGCACCTCTAGTATTTATTGTTTACGGTTCATGAGATAGGTACAGCCTGGTGACAGACAGACAGACAGACAGCGAAGTCTTAGTAATATGATCCCGTTTTATCCTTTGGGTACGGAACCCTAAAAATCAGCCGTATCTTTTGATTGCGTTGGCCTAAAAGTTGAATTGTTTACAACTCCTAAGGATTGCAGCACTAATTACAGCACAGTATATAATTTTAATCATACCTCAGAATAAGGGCATTGACAGACAGTCAGATGGAAATCGTAATTATCCTATAAAGGCTTCTAGTTTCTATCTGAGGTACAGAACCCAAAAACAGGTTTATTTAGGTTAGGATGATAGTTGTGACGTCAAAGGGCCGTTCAGATCGCATGTCAATAGATAGCGCTAGATCATTCCTTATCTACAGATATAGGGAAGTTACGAATACAACTAAATATTTACTGACATGGATCACTATCTGGCAGTTACACATGTATTACATGCAGTTACCGACGTACCACTAGAGATATGAATAACGATTGATTTGATAGGCGGTTGGATCAAAGATACTTATAGTAACAGACACGTAACAACTAACCTAGATCAAAAAGCTTCTAAGTAAAGCTATATTATTATTATATTATTTTTTTTACACAGAAACATTCCTTTCCTACATATAACCTTTTTGACATTATGTACTAAATTATATTTTAGTTCCAAAAACTTCGTTCCACGGCATCCAAACTAAAGAAGGAAGAAATACGAAAAAATCGTTCAGAAAATTCAAAGTATGCTAAACGCCAGTCTCGGAAGCGATCGAACAAGTGAAATTCCGATGAGATGATGTTTTAATAGAGCGAAGCACTTTCGCCAACTTAAAGCTTTCGGCTTAAAAAAGGCTTTGCCTCGGTTTAAAGGGATAACAGAGCTCGCCGATTGCTTCGGCTAGCCCAATTACTCTTCTGGCTAAGATTAGTATCTCTTTGTATTAGGAACAATTTGCGGTGACGAGATGACTAGATCCACTGGATTTGTGTTGTCGACCTTTGATTTTCGAGTTTGTTTTTCCGATTCTAACTAGAACTGTGAGATTTTGTCGTGTTGTAATTGTTTTTGGTTTTTAACCGACTGCAAAAAAGGAGGTTCTCAATTCGTCTGTATGTTTTTTCTGTTTTACCGTTCAATGTGATTTTAAGTCCACTAAACGTTTCAAGGTGGGAAGAGAAGGTCGGCCGCTAGTTAGGTAGGTCAACGAAATAGTGAAAACATCAATCGCGAAGTCGCGAAGTCGCGAAGGAACAGGAGTAGAATCACCTAGTTTTAAGACGTTTCAAAGTGATCCCAGCGGTCCTACTGAATAAATGATTTTTGACTTTGACTTGACTTTGACATTTGAATCAGGGTAGAATAGTTTAGGTTGGCACAAAAGAGGTTTTTGCCCGGCATGAGATTGCTACAAATGATGAAGCAAATGACAATTATCAACGAATTGATTACTAGTCAGCTGTAATTTGTTATTGGTAACTTTTATATCCTTTGCAGCGTTTTTAGGCGATAAAAATAATATTTTTCCAATATTTATGAATTTTACTATCCAACATGCATTTCGATGGTGAATCAAATAAAAAAGTTTAAACTAACCTTTGTCTATCCGGTGTCATAGCAAAAAAAACTATACAGTCATTTTATAAAGCGAGTTGAGAGCGCAATAACGGCTGCTCGCGCTTCGCCACCTTTTTTGTCCTTTTTGCTGAATATTGAATCGGATATCCGAGTGATAAAAATGAAGGCCACTGAATGTATGAACTGTAAATTTTACTTTCTTTGTGTCTCTTTTAATCTTATTAGATGAAATGTATTACAAGGTGATTATACAGCTGCACGCAACATGCCTAAACTCAACGGGGTGATCGAAGTGACGAAGTATGCCATGTAGAGTAAAATTTTATTATTAGTTGAAGAGTCTAACTTGCACCATCAACTAATAATAGGATTATTAACAGGACTTAAATTAGCATGAGTATTTTGATTTATTAAAATAAATAAGTAATTGTGGACTACTTAATTGAGTCACTTAAAAATATCGTTATATTTTCAGGTACTTACTAACATTTAAAACTTATACAGGGTGTAAAAAGACTACTACCGAAAACTGAGGGGTTGTAATCAGACCATGATTCTAAACATATTTAGCGAAAAAATAAAAACGCAAAAATTTTTTTTTACTTAGCTTCGTTATTTTATGTTATTTTCTACTAGGACAACATAATAAGACCAAACCTACCTAATAATTTCATTTATAAAAGAAAATAACAGTTAAAACTCAAAATCCAGCAATCTACGTAAAAGAACGCGCTCAGTACATATGCAAACAGCAATCTTCAAACGCTGTTTTCTCCGGATATAATGATTTTTTCGGAAAATGCTTTTGGATTTAATTGGGTGTTGGGATGCTGTACCTACCCCTTTCGGCTTCGGTAGACGTCTTTACGTCTTTTTAGGACTTTTTATTGTATTTTTTATTTTCAACCGACTTCAAAAAAGGAGGAGGTTCTCAATTCGTCTGTATGTTTTTTTTTTTTTTTTGTATCTTGTTACGCGATTGCTCCGCCATTTGTTGACCGATTTGCAAAATTCTTTTCATGTTTGAAAGGTGGTCCCATATAAATTTTATTCCTGAGGGATTGATAGTTTCCCCGTAAAACTCTTAAACACCTTCCCTCCTAGCCATGTCACAAATAGAAATCGAATCGACAGCTTGACGCCCTGAGTCACACCGCGTTTCGAGTCAAACATTGAAGTCGGTTTTCTTTTTAGTATAAAAACGTAATTATATATGACATTTTTGTTATAGGCTTCCCTCACACGATTACAATTTTGAGCAGTTTTCTCTTGTATCATAGTTTATTTTACTAGAGAAAATGCTAAAAGCTTTTACAGAAAGAAAATTATACTACCCTGTGGAAACTCACTGCCCTGCTAAGGCAATTAAACGTATAAATCACATATTCTACTTTTTCCTCTTCCATCCATTACCAGGTGAACAATGAAATATTCAGAGAGTCAGCGATCGATTTATTACGTTATACGTTATACTTAATATCGAAGAACCATCCATAAGGGATTATACTTAGATCGGATCTCCCATGTACAAAACATACCAATGTACAGGTTTTCATATTAGAGACATGTAGACATTCTCTGAGATAAAGTTACTCAAGAATTCAAGATACTTTAAAGTAGGTATCTTGTAATGTCTAAGGCCCATATTAATAAACCTTACTCAGCTCAAGAGGCCGCACTTGATATCAATCTTAAGATCCTGATCATACTAATAGACATGATTATAGAAGTTCTCAAGTTGCGGATAGGTTTAGTCCTAAACGAAACTCAAAATTAAGTATACAATGAGTGCGGGTTCTTGAGATGCTATTTCATGAGTGCAGGCAGTCCGTGACTTGAGATGTGATTATAGTATTTATGTGTCTATTAATTAGCAATAATCTTGAGATGCTGATGACGTCATAATGGCGTATCAAATGATATCGCACTTGAGTACGTTGTTGAGTCACAACTATTAATACGGGCCTAAGAGGTCATAACATTGGATGTTATCTCTCTGATACATGTGGTAAATGCTTAGATACCTAACTGAAGTAGGAATTTTAACCTCCAGCTCCCAGCTCAATCGATGCAAGCGCAGTCACGGCTATTTGATTAATGAAAACTGTAAAGCTGTAGGTATATTTCCATAGCACAGTGTTTTATGGCGTTGTTTTTTATGATTTTCAAACAGTTCAGTGTGCGCCCGCCTTAAATCAAACTGATAATATAATGATATTGATTTATTATTCTGTAGAGTGTGTTAGAAGTTAATGTTTGCTGTAGGAAAGAGTAGTAAAGTTACTTTGTAATTGATGATCAAGATAAGTTCTAGAGACTAAATTTTTACAAAGTATTGTGGGTTTAAACCAACTACTTTGTAAAAATGTAAAAGCTAGGATTGTATTAGCACGATACAATTAGTCTCCAACAAAAATACACACGGTCCCTACACGGCCAATCTAGTATTCGTAAAGTTTTTTTTTAACTGACTTCAAAAAAAGGAGGAGGTTATTTGTTCGGCTGTATGTGTGTTTTTTTTTGTTTATATGTATCAATTGTATTGTATTGTGTGTACAGTAGGCAATTTTACGGACTTGCAACATTGTCACGTATGGAGTGCTTACTTTTGCAAAAGATTTTCAATAGAATTGAAATTAAATTTAATTCATTTATTTATTGCGTAATATGTATTTTAAACAGATTACAAAGACTGTTCTATATCGAATTAACAAAAAAATAAAACGCTGTATAAATCATCTAATATATGTAAAGGCCTAGTTACATATATTAGATGATTTATACAGCGTCAGGAGGCAACCTATGCCTATACTCAACGGAACGCTGTAGTGCCTGGGACATTGTTTGAGATGAAATAGGCTTGCCCAGCACCTAAACCATCCTCTTAGCTTTATCAGCCTGGCCCACAGGAAAGACGACGTCAATACGTGTGGAGCTGACTAAGCTGCGGGTTTCCTCACGATGTAAAAAAGCGCATATAAATTTTACGAAACGAAAAATCCATTGATACAACATTTTTTTTTCTGAAAATTCGTTTATCATTACCATTTCAAAGTCCTGTATTACGCATTAACAACACATTATTTCCAGGTCGACGATGGTCGCCTAACTCGCGGCTACTCGCGTCCCGTCACCACAAGCCTCACCATTCATCTCCGGGTGTACAAGGAGGCGCTGGCGGCTGGTATGGAGCCGCTCAGCGAGAACGGCCTGTGTTTGTCCGAGTTGGACTTGCATGGTGGAGCACATCTGCATGAATCGGTGGCTGCGTCTGTGGGATCTGCGATATCGAGTTTAATGGCTCCGCTGCATCATGAGCCACAGCATGCGCCGCTACATCACGCACCTCCATTGCACCATGAGCCGCTGGAGAAACTTAAATGTAAGCACCTAGAATAAGACACAAAAATAGAAAGAGAAAGATATTTCAAATCGATTTCAAAGGAGGTTCTATGTTAGGCTGGATGAATCTCCGTCAGTTGTGGACTTAATATTATGCTGCTATTTTAATATTTGTTTAACATCATTGGGTGGTGTTAATTTGATTCCCGAGGAAATATAATACTAAACCCGTAAAACTAAAACTCTGTAAAACACTGGTGGTCTAGTGGAAGCTGTCTCGTTTAACAATTTAGCAAAACTATTTTCTATATTTATGAATGGGTTTTCTAAGGTATGGTTATGGTTATCCTAAGAATCGAATCCTATGGCCGGCATTTTAGATTCTGGTATGACACCGCGAGAGTTCCTATTCTTTTATATCAGTATCCATTTAAAACGTAGCGTAGTAAATAAAATAAAGGGACGCTCATTTCGAAGCTCTCGATTGAGTCGTATCTTCGCCGTTTTGTTTTATGAAGATATGTTGCTGGCCTCGCTTTGACGCTGGATACGCTGATCCTCAATAAATACACCAGTTCCTTTCAATTTGTTTTAAACCAATTCTTTATTTTTTGCCGCATCTAAACATTTACGATTGATTTGATTGAATGAATGAACACTTTATTGTACACCAATTAATAACACAACACAACATAAATAAAAAACGTTCAAAATTAGTACAATGGGCGGCCTTATCGCCTGAAAGCGACTTCTTCGTTTGCGATTTCTCGTATTTTATTGTGTGCCCTGAAAATTACTAACAAGATTCCTAGTATATCATTATAATAATTTGGTTATCAAGCAAAGTTAAGCAATGAACTTTTGTTCAAAGTATGTAAGGTGAAAAGGGCTAGGAGCTTTATGACCAAATTAAACCAAAATTTTATGGTTATTACATTATTATTACGGTATCAAATTATATTATTGTTATTGAAAAAAGTAAGTATTTTGTAAAAATGCTAAAACATTTTTCAGTTAAAAATCATATGAACCATTCGAACTATTTTTAATATCTTAGGCCTTTACATCTTTTATAGATGATTTATACAGCGTCAGGCGGCAACCCATGCCTTCACTTAACGGGACGCTGCAGTGCCTGGGAAATGTCCCAGGTGCTGGGCAAGCCTATGCCATATCAAACCATTATTTGAAATGGAATAGGCTTGCCCAGCACCTAAACCATCCTCTCAGCTTAATCAGCTTGGTCCACAGGAAAGACAATGTCAATACGTGTGGAGCTGACTAATGCTGCGGGTTTCCTCACGATGTTTTCCTTCACCGTTAAGAGCTCGTGTTAAAGCGCATATCATTTTTTTTCTATCTACAGTACCTAATATCGATCCTAATATCGATAAGCGTAAAATAAGCATTAAAATAATATTTATTACCGATACACAAAAATAATAACGATGCACGTGCTAAAAACCCGACAAGTTTATTTTCACGATGACATCGATAGCTTGAAGACCGTGACGAGATGTGGGCTTCATACAAAATTAGGGATTATTCAAAACCACAGACAGTTAACAATTACTATAGGTTATAGACACAGCTTAAGTCACAGTTAGTATGGACGGTGAAGTAACAGTACATGTGACAGTTACTATAGGGTGTAGTTTGTATAGATCCCTCCTGTCTTGGTGATGCGCAATTTTCAGCCTTTGTTTGCTTTGGCTACAATATACGATGTATTTTGATTGCCACTTTCAAGTGCAAACATTATCACTACCTAAGTCTAAAGTGCCTTTTATTCATTGCTTATTCTAGAGAAGAACGGAACGAATTATTGACATCTTTTTACATGGGCTATTACTTATTAAGTTTTAACATATATAGGTTTCTAAAGGTAAGGTTTGTAATAAATAATTTTTTTTTTAAATTGGCGAGGAAACCTGACGTGCGACCAGTCTTAATACAAACAAAATTACACTTGTAAGAGCGAGGCTAATCTGATAGTTTTTACAAACACATCAGTGTCGGATTACACCCCTGGATGTTTAGTTACGCAATTAGTCATGCCCTTTGGGGCTTGGATGTTTCGAATGTTGCTCTACATAAAATATTTAAAAGCAATATTGGTTTTTCAAATCTCTGTTTTTCTTCTTATTAGACATAGGTGTTCTTGAAGATACTTAGTTATTAACGGAGCATAATCATTATCGATTTTAAGTGTCTTTGTAAAATACGAAAACTAGGTACGTACCTAAAAGATACTAAAAATGAAGAAATAAATAAAAAAAGTTTCTTGCTGTTAAATTATCTACGTGTGATGCTCAGAACGATCCTAAAACCACAGGCATAGAACTGCCCTAGCTAGGATACCCACAAAGGCTAATTACTAAGCAATACCATGCTAAATGATACCGACGTTGACAATCTTAGCTTTAACTAACTTTTAGTCTAACAACTTTATTACTCAATATATATATTTTTACTTTACTAAAAAATAAAATAAAGTCATATAAAGCACGTTTCCGCGCTGTTGTTCAGTTTTGGCGTAAACGCAACGATTTGCAATCCATCACCGACGCACAAAAAGGGCAACAAAGGCAATCATTTAAAGTCAATTCGGATGAAACGGGCATCCCTCTCTTTTACTCTTACAGAAAACAATTAACCGTCTCCCTCGCACATTAAAAAATACCCCTTGGATCAGTGAAGCATTATATTGCGATGATTAGCCCTGCACTTGCTTGGCATTGAATTTAAATGGGGGATTAAAATGCGCATTTTATTTATTAGAAGCTATTGTACGAAGTTCATTAGGCGATTGCTGTCGTCATTCGGGTATTGTTATGTTGAATAATGGATGGTGTCAATATTATGCAACTACATATGATAGCTGCAAATTGTTTAGCAATATACAAATTGAATTCTTACATTTTTGCCATTTCTTCAATTTAAATTTTTGAAGAAAAGGAGAAATAGGAATTCTTGTCATTAAATTTTTTTTTTTTAATAAAAACTAACAGAAAAGTGTAGTTAGGTATTTTTACCGCTTTTAATATATTAAAAAAAAATGTGAATGCCTGGCTTAGTCGATAAAAAAATAAAAACGTGCTCTTTCCAATTTGCCAAATGCTAATAAATATCACCCGAGAACTCGCGAATAACCGAATAACCCTGCTCTTTTTATAGGTGTATTCGCAAGAAATCTCATCAGCGCTGCGTATGCCAAGCTTATCCATCGAAGATTGTTCTCATATCCGACATTTTATAAAAAACACGTTTCGTGGCTTTAATTTTAAATTGATCAGAGCTGCTAAAATCTTGTAGGTAAGCCTTCGTTTCGTCGCTTTTTACTTTTACCCGGAGATCTCATTATTTCGGAAAAAATATGGAGAATTAATTATGTGGGGCTTAGGTTTTTATCACGTTTTAATATAGAATCTCATTTTCATACGGGGTTATCAGATTTTTTTTAGGATTGTAAATTATTTTTTCTTTTCGAATTTTCTAACGGTTTGATCGTTTTATTTTAACGGTATATTTTCTTCTAGTTCTAGTTTAATCAAAACTTTTAATAAATTCATATTTATGTGTATATACAGGATTTTATCGCGTTAAATACCTTTTATTAAAAAAAAAACAAATAAATCTTAATTCTTAATAAATTCACTTTTAAAGGTACTTCGTTATATGAATATGAAAGTTAAAAAATTTACATCTTAAGTAAGCAAACATATGAGAGAAGTTTGTCAAAGAATTTCGAAACAAGGCTTTGAATCTTACATAATCGACCATTTGCGACGTAGAGGATTACAAGTTGGGACTCAGTGCTTAGATGCATAAACAATGAATATGTAAGTATTTCAAATCATTGTTAAATTATTAAACTTTGATTAAATACCTACGGCTCTATCTGGGTAGGCACTGGGTGAACATTGCATGAGTACGTAGGTATTAGATCTACCATGTTTTGAAAATACAGTTGTTAAGTACAATAAAATTCTTCTTCTTAGTCGTTATCTTCATTGCTGAAGGTCGTGTCTAGTCTGGACTGGTTGATTACTCGATGCATCATGCTTTTCCATTTCTCCCTGTCTTCGGCAGCCTTTAGAGCTTTAGGTATTGGTAGGCCGGTGAGTTTCTTGACTGTGTCTGTCCAACGGGTAGGTGAGCGACCGCGGGGTCTTTTGCCGTCGACCTGACCTAATATCAACAGCTTTTCCACACAATAAAATTACATGATGTTTAAATAAAAATAGCGTTTCTATGTTCATCTGGCAATGGCGCAACTGCACTTTTTTTTTGGCAAAACCTACTTTATGCAATATGGCTATTCTAGAGTCCCTAAGCTTTTGCCTTCAATAATCTTGAGCTAATTTGATCCATTGACCAAATTTAATTTTGGTCTACCAAATTTTATTAAAAATTAAGGTAAATCCGTTAGCTTCGATATTATTATCATACAGCATGATAATCTCTTATCATTTCGGGCAACGTTCCTGCGCCTATGCAAAGCTAGGTGCATAGGTGTGATGCCGGGAATTCTCAAATATTTGCCGTGTCTAAAAGATTAGTTTATCTGAGTTTACTCAAATGAGCCCGATTCTGACCGGCGCATGCGACAGTCTAAACAGTACGCAACCGCTCTGTTTAGATTGTTGGACGGATCTTGACGCTAATGATACGATATAAAATTGAATATTATCTTATAGAAGAGTTATATTCTTGTATGAATACATACTGTACCTTATTTATACACCCCTATTTTTTAATGACCAAAAAAATTTTAAACACGGTCTCGGTGTCTATTACTGATCACATTTATTTAGTTATAACTCAAAAAAAGAGAAAAAAAATATAACCTAAAAAGGAGACGAGACGACTCAGACATGGATTTATGATAGCTATTGAGGTTTTACTGACTGGGGATGATACGAGAGCATAGTTTAAATGAGAATCCGTACGCGATTGTTGTCTGTAGTTGGTACTTATTTGTAGTTTTCATAAAATTTTGTTCGGTTTTCGTTGACTACAATCCTCGATAACTTTGTGATAAGTAGTTAGATAAAAAATAAATCTGATCATGCCACTATCATTTTCTGCATCTACTGCAACCGTCTTTCAATTTTTTTTGGTAGTCATAAAATAACGGTGTATTTTTATTTCAGACACTGAAATATGAGAATTAACTACCAAATTAACTTGACGATATTTTATTATATATAATCATCAACAATTGATCAATTGAAATAGACTTGTCTGTTTGTCGTAATTCATAAAGTTTTCATATTACAAATACATTTATTGCCAAAAAAAGAGCACACATACTACAAAAATGGTGACAAAAATAGTCGGCAATCAGACTAGACTCTGCTCATTTTAATTGTCTGCATTTTGTATTTCAAATGCAATCAACACTCAAGCAACTAATCTAGTCTAAAACGACTTATGGCATCGACCGTTAATTTCCATACTAAATATAAGTAAAATTTAGAATTACAGATTATTCTTCTGTCTACTTGACCTACGATTGACGAGAACCGAACCTTTGATATGAAACACCGCCGGTGTAAGAACGACGTGTGATTTATTAATATAAAAACTATTTGACAAAAACACGGTGCCACACTGTCTGCGCACAGTGCGCACCCCACAGGAGTTATAGCAAGTTTTTTTTTTACAAAAAACAACCCTTGTGATATGCCCACGGGGAGCGTTTGATGTCACCAAATGGTATTTTTTTGCAAATAGCATCAATTTAAAATGTTTGAAATTGAATTTTTATATCCTTAAAAAAGTTGTAAAATAATTGTCGAAATTAATGTAAATTGGTAAATAGGACCTATCTCACAAAAAGTTTAATTATAGTATAAAAATAATACTTTATGTCAACTGTAACTTTGATTTGGCCTAGGTTTTGAGTTTATAATATCCAGAACGAGTAATAGCCACAGTTTAAAACAATACAGAAACAGTTAAAAACTATTCCCCCAATTCTTTTACTTTTTTCGGCACCTATTAACATGTGCACGAGCTATTAAACTTTGTCATCAGCAATTAGTGATGTCGAACGAAACTAAATAAATTCTCGAGCATACCTCGCGCCAACCGAGACATGTGACACCCATTCTGAACGCCTGTTAACAAATTAAAACGATTTGTTCTGTTATTCTAATAGGGCGAGCTATGGGAAGTGTTTGTGTCTAGCATATTTTGACAAAATTTATTGCTACCACGCCTTCTAGACGGGTTTTTTGGAGGCAACTCTAGGGCGGATGCATCGACATCTGTCGCGCAGAAATGGTGGTCACGCCCCGCGCAACACGCGAGTCATGAATTTCCAGAATGTTGACATTGAAATGTTTTTTATAGTTCGCTTCTATGATTGAAAGAAGCCGCCAATATCGATCAAGTATATCGATTATTTATTCGATTAAAATATACCCACCCTCTAATTTCTACCGATTTCTTTATTTGACTCAATTCAAACATTGAGAATTCATGATCGTACCAAATATTAAACTTTTGATATCGATTAGGTATTGACAAATTAGTTTGTAATTGTTTCCCTTTCACCGTTCCCAGAGGAAAGTTAACGACATAGCACAGCATGAAACCGACTGATACATCAACAGTGAGTCAATGGGTGCACAATATTTACAACGCCAGTGATTGATAGTGCTTGACAGATGGACCCGGATAACCCTTCGCTGGCGAGGGACCATCTGTCACTCAGACCGTTATAATGGTCAGTTAGACCATCACCCTTTTTCTGCACTTTCACCCGCAAAAACCCCAGGAAATGATTTGTGTGAAAACATCAGAAAACGTATACCTACTAGGCAGACCACGACCCCATCCGATCTAAATTTTATGACTTATCAAAAGTAATGCGCCCGTAAATACGTATTTTACAACGCACAGGTAGGTAATACATTTCAAAAATAATACCCTCATCTTTTTGTTTAATATTACTTTTCGTTTATCTCATTTTATTTGACGCTATAAAAGGGAAGAATAACGGTTGTTAAAAGAGTGGCGCGCATTGCACATACGTCGGATACTTCGGCAATAAATCTTTTATTTTATGACAAATTGTTGTCTGATGCTCAGTTACCCTCGCAGCAACAAAGGATCTAGAACAAATACTGACATAATGGTCTATGATGGCCTAATGCCGACTTCACAACACGGACCATTTGTAAACACAAACACAATAACGCCCTACCGTAATATCGGTCACAAAGTACACAAAATAATGCATCGCCACAATAATTTATCGCGTTTAGGGCAGTTTAAACTACAAAAAAACAATACCATTATTTGTTAAAGGAAACAGCGTAAGAAATCTGTTCGCAATAACATATTTATAGCTTTTGAGAGGCGCTACTGGATTTGTCATTGGTGTATTTATAAAAATAAAACAATAATACGATCCCATGTTCGAATTTAATGTCCAAACTGATGAGGCATTTGTGTAAAATACGTTGACATGTCATGTGATATATGACGCGAAAATTCTAACAATGGCGAATGACGTCGCTTTATGAGACACGTCGGTCTCTGGGACCCTGCCTCATAATTATAATATTATGACTTCACATTATTCCCCAAAATATCTCTGCGAGGCTCAAACCCTCTGAGGTAGAATAGGCCATTGTATTGGCACATTTTACGCATAAAAGCGTATTACATTTGCACCCCTTATACTGGTTTTCTTACTATTTTCTAAATCTATTAACATTTATCTTACGTTCCGACCAAACGTCATTTAGTAAAGCCAGCAAGGGCAGAGTTACCCTCGCGACCGATCGCGACTATAATTTCGTAATCACCATAAAATCTGTATCACCACACTAATATATTTATGACGTTATAGCTCAACTAATATTTATGCAAATTGAAAACGTACAGAATAGCATCGCTTATGCTACCCTAATCCCGGCACAGGAGGCCGACATATGCCAGAACTGAACTGCTCTTTTCGTCTCCATAACCATGACTCATTTTTATGAGCTCTACATCATATTTGCAACTTCGTTGATACCTAATATTAATAGTAGTAATGAAAATTACAAAAAACTGATTGGTGGTATCGTGGCACAATAATAATGCTTTTATTAAAACTAAAAGGCAAAACTATCCATAAGCTATTAGAAGAAACACCAAACTAAGGAAAATAATGAAATAATAACTATTGACACGATAAGGAGTAAAATAATATTGAATAAGCAGACTTGTAGATGTTTTAGAGTTATTTAATCGAATCATGTTTGTATTTTGCTCGTGGTCTTATCTAACCCTATCATGACAACTGTAGTACGAATCACAACACCCTATCCGCATTGTCATCGTGTCTGACCGAATAGGAAAAGTAATTTGTGCCCATATGGGACCTGTGATTGCCTTCTGAACACTTCCACCCTCGACCAGATAGTATTTTGGTGGCCAATTTCGCGACCCCTCAACTCCTTGGACCTTTTAATATTGCGGTATGGCACAAACATTGTGGTTTTGTTAGGGTTGAGTAGGTGTCATTTTATACCGTGAATAGAGTAAGGTGCGTTTGGTGAGAGAATAAAATGTTATTTTTTGGAAGTATCTAAAAATAGCTCGCAAAAGCTAAAGAATTTTATTATAAAGACATTGATAAGGAAATGTTTTAGTTGCTTTATTTATGAACTACTTAATATTTTTTTTTTCTTTATATCTAAAATTAGAACAATCCAATGCCTATTCAAGTAAATTACCAAAAACAAAGACCGAAATTAACTTCTCCCTGCTCCCCTAAGTTTTAGCTATCCACAACTCTAATTTGCGGGGCATTTTTACAAGTCTCAGGTGGTCGGTAATTTTGCCTCTGCGCGGAAGGGTTACTTGATTTATCTCGCTCGTAATGCGCGCCCGGGGAAACACTACTGCATCTCTACTAAACACTTACCGCAAATTAGTTAGCTCCAAACTCATGATTTAATGACCACATTTTCTTTACGATCGTCATAACTAAACGGATTTGCAGTAGAAACAATTTGCGTGTAATAAAAACAGATGTGAAAAACATGAAAGTCAAAAGGGCACGATGTATATCGTAAGTAAAGATGCTCAAGAGCACATTTGACCCGCAGAATATGAAAGCTCCAAACGACCTTGAGACCGATAGACACGTGGCTATAAACAAACGAAGAATGCTCGGCGCGTACGTGTCATGTCTCTCTACAATAACGAAACATGAAAAATTTCCAGACGCCCACATCAGACTGATAAATGGCTTCCGAAAATCCAAAAGGAAGTTACAGCTTACTCGGGATTTGGTCTAGAACCTCTCACGTTCCATAACTGCTGCACTCCGCTTTATTACAATTACCATAAGCCTCAAAGTCCCGCACTCGACGACGCAGCCCGGGACTTCATCATTTTGAACCTACTCGCGAGTGCCGTAAGACGGTTATTGCTTGGGTGAAGTAAAAACGGCGTCTGGGGCCAAGTCTCAGGACACTTGCGGACAACTTTAGCACTTACTCCTGTTATTTTAAGATTGAAGTTCGGAGTAAACGAATCATGCGCGTGAAAGTTATGCGACGTTCGTGCCTCTGGAGCGGTCCACTCTTTACACTTTATGCAGCTTTATGTCCGTGTACAGTATGTCGCCGGCTATTTGGAATACTAATTGGGGTCGTAGGGACTTGGAATGTCGTGTCCTTTCTTTTTGACTCATCTTTACGTTGTGAGATAATATAAAACTACTACCATGATTTTTATTGGAAAATGTTCTGACGAATATAAATTGCACGTAATTGCTTTAACCGAAAAGCTTTGAGAGCGGCCAATCCTCAACCTGAATGGAAAATCAGCAAACCGCGAAACGATGATGAATCGCGTTGGAGGAAAGGGTCGTTAGAGCGAGACGGGGCTAGATTTGCTTAATAAGTGCGAAGGGGATAGCATCGAGGGAAAATTAGTGGATGCTCCCGTGAATTTGTGTACGTTTTCAATGAAGGTTCTTTATGGTAGGTAAAATAGGAATAAAATGGATGGGTCCTAATCCGGCGGCCATTTATAACTTACACGCCATTAATTTTAACGATAAATTATGAATGGCGATGCGATTGGTCGTAGATATAGGTACATACCTACCTATGAAAGGTGAACAGTAGCGGTGTGGTGAGCCTCTAACCACCGTTATCAGCTCACAGGTAATCTAATCAACTCGTATAGTACCTACCTACTTACGTTGGATTCGATATACTTGCATTTAACATTTACTGTTGCGCGCATTTGCCTAGACTTTGTTTTGATAATCATAAAAAAAAAACTTGGACAACATTTCAAGTTTTTTGACTCCTTTGTTTGTCCATTTCTTGATTATGATCCAATGTAGAGCATCATCTCTTTGCCCTTATACTGCTTATAATATGTATCAAATAATGTAGACAAAAAATAAGGTAGTGAATAACTCATTACTTACCTTTATGTATAGCAATATGAAACTAAAATTATCTTCTTGTTAAGATTCAAATGAGACTAAGCTTGCTATGATGTAACATCCGCAGTCCATGTTCCCCTGTGGTCTCTAATCTCAAGTGTCCACGCCCGAACTAACACTTCTTACTTTTTAGGGTTCCCTACCCAAAGGGTAAAACGGGAACCCTATAACTAAGACTTCACTGTCTGTTTGTCTGTCAGTCCATCTCCAAGCTGTACCTCATGAACCGTGATAGTTAGACAATTGAAATTTTCACAGATGATGTATTTCTGTCTGTATTTCTGTGTTTGTGCCGCTATAACAACAAATACTAAAAACAGAATAAAAAAGTAAGTGAGTGTCGTGGAACCTCCGTGGAACACTCGGTTGGAACGAAATTTCAGCTTTGAAATTTGGTATTTGTCAAATAAATTATTGTCAAATATAAAAATCCTAGTACTAACAGTGTAACAATCTATGGACTGTTTCGCGTCTGCGCACTTTCGATGACGTCCGAAAAGGAACTTCGTTCCAATAAATATTTAAGGGTTTTTATAGTACGGAACCCTTCGTGCGCGAGTACGACTTGCACTTGGCCGGTTTTTATTTGTACCTACTTAGTTTTATATTTTAAACTGTTTTAAAAGTACAATCACAAGCACATCAACTTATTCAAACATTTTTTTTAGTATGTTGCTATCACACTATGAGTTTGACTATTTTTTTGTAGTTACGAATGAACGGTTTAAGTCCTTATACTTAGATTTAAAAACTTTAGTATTTTAATTCAGTAGATGTGTTTCCGTGAGATAATGAAAACAGCGTGTATTATAGGTATTATAATTAGGTATTTAGTAAATTAATTTTATATGAATCCGCAATTCCGAAATCAAGGAATGGTGCTGGAATTTTTGATATTAGTACCACGTGAGCCAAGCCACGGTCAAAAACTAGTATATAATACCTACATTCCATAACGGAATCTAGTGAATCAGATCAAAACAGCAACTGCAGGTGGCCAGTCGCACCGGAAGCGTGCACTCGTCCGTCACTTCCGTTATCAGGATTATGTTATTAAACAGCCTCGGTGCATGGTGGTCTGATTATGAAGATTAACATGAGATTCTTTAAGTACTGTTGATAACACAGCCGTGTTGGCGCCAAGTTATTAAAACTCTAGACTTGAAATTTTTGTTCTAAAAAAACTATGTCACTCGATACATAGCAATGATTGATACCTCACTTATCAAAATCCTACCCAACATAGCTAATACAGCAGCGTTAATTTATGCCTATAAAATAGCTAGCCAGAATGATCGACTTATTACATCATGCATACATAGGTAATATTAACGTGGAAGGCTATAAACATTTAATATCAAAAAACAATAAAATAAGCTTTTGAAAAAATTTACTGGCTGGGACAATTTTGGTTACGTAAACAATCTTAGTGCTCCCCACCAACCAACGTTCGCGTTATGGTATTAAATTGTTCACAATATTAGAATTTCATGATATTACTTGCATCTAATTTTGAGTTTGGCAATCTGGGATTTGGCCCAAGGACTGGGCTCACACAGTTTTTGTTCCGCTGCATAAAAAAGGCTCCACAAAAAAGTGTAATAATTACCGCCTTATAGCACTGATCTCACATCCTAAACGAACGTCTCAAGTATTTCCGGTCTAAGGAGATCTCCCCAGTACAGGCAGGTTTTGTAAAAGGAAAGGGTACCAGAGAGCAAATCCTTACAGTTCGCCAAATCGTAGAAAAAGCTCGCGAATTCAACAAACCTACATACATATGCTTTGTGGATTTCTCAAAAGCATTCGGCCCAAACTGTTGGAGACTTTACTAGAAATGGGAACACCAAGACACCTGATCCATCTCCTAAGACGTTTATACGGAGATGGAACAGCTGCAGTTAGAACGGATGATGTATCCTCGAACAAATTCCAACCGACTGCGGGAGTCCGTCAGGGTTGTATTATCTCTCCACTACTCTTCAACGTCTACACAGAGGTTATAATGAGAATTACCCTTGAAAACTGGAGTGACGGGGTGACGATTGGTGGGATGAAGATCTCGAATCTGAGATATGTAGACGATACCACTCTCTTTGCAATAACATCAACAGCATGGAAGACCTACTCAGCAAGATGGAAGCTACCAGTCTCGAATTCGGCCTGAAGATTAACCGCAGCAAAACCAAAATGATGATTGTCGACCGAGCTAATAACAACTCGCCCGAAGTGACACAAATAGCGAACTGCGAAGTTGTACAATCATACATTTATCTTGGATCACTAATTACAAACATAGGTGGCTGCGTGGATGAGATCAAACGACGTATGGCAATTTCGAAATCAGCAATGGACAGAAAAAGAAAATAGACGCTCTAGAGATGTGGTGCTGGAGGAGGATGCTTAGAGTATCATGGACAGGGTTCCGTACCAATCAATCCATACTCGACGAACTCGGCATCAAGCAGCGTCTATCGTCTCTCGTACAGTCTCGCATCCTCACGTTCTTTGGGCATGTGTCGCGGCGTGGAGAACAATCCATAGAACGTCTTGTGGTTCAGGGAAAGATTGAGGGTACAAGGCCACGAGGAAGATCTCCAATGAGATGGACGGACCAAGTCAAAGAGGCGCTGGATAGATCCCTAAATGAGTGCACCAGAAAGACCACCATCAGAGACGAGTGGCGCAGAATTGTAAATCGAGCCACACAACTCCCGACCTGACGACCACGACCACTCTATAAAGAGTGAGACGACTGAGAAAAAGAAGAAGAAGAAGAATTTTGATTTTCTAGCCAAGTATATATTATTTACAACATCGCCACCGTCCTCCGTGGCAACGTGGTCATAAATTTTCAGTTATCTTGTTATATTTGCGTGCGTCTACCCACTATCTTTTTAAACACAAATATAAAACTCTGTTTATATTTTTGTATACTTTACAACCTTCTCCTAGATTTAGACACCCCTATTTTTTAGTTACCAAAAAAATTGTAAACATGGTCTTAGTGTCTGTTACTGATCACATTTATGTAGTTAAAACTCAAAAAAAGAGACAAAAAATTATAACCTAAAAAAGAGTCAGACATGGATTTATGATAGCTACTGGGGTTTTACTGATTGGCGATGTTACGAGAGCATAGTTTAAATGAGAATCCGTACGCGATTGTTGTCTGTAGTACTTATTTGTACAGTTTTCATAAAATGTTGTTCGGTTTTGGTTGACTACAACACTCGATATCTTTGTGATAGTTAAATAAAAAAAAATCTGATCATGCCTTTATCATTTTCTGCATCTACTGATACCGTCTTTCAATTTTTTTGGTAGTCATAAAATAGCGGTGTAGTGTAAGGGATATTTTGTTAATAACTTTCATAAACTAATATATTAAATACACAATTGACGACCTCTGTGGCGCAGCGGGCGAAGGTCTGCCTGCGACGCAGAAGGTTGCGGGTTCGATCCCCGCCGCGGGACAAATGTTTGTATGACCTACAGGTATTTGTCTCGGGTCTGGTCTCTGGTCATGTATAATATGTATGTATTTACAAACGAAAAGTATATAAGTAGTATATCAGTTATCTGGTTCCCATAGTACAAGCTTTGCTTAGTTTGGGGCTAGATGATGCTGTGTGAAAATGTCCAGCATTATTATTATTATTAATTATCTAAATTCATGATGAAATTAATGTTTTCGATTTCATGCTTTCTTTTCAAAGTGCAATTTAACTGACTCAATAATGGCAAACCTCACTTATATATAGTAGAAGAGAACCAACAGTTATTGAGCAAGAAATGATGTTTGACTATCAATAAACTGGTTAAAAACAGCATCGTTCAATAATGTCATAAAAATTATGATGCGTCGAGTAATGAAGGTACAATAACCGTGCCAGCTGTTGTACAGTCGTCAACAAGAGCTTTAGGAATAGAGCTTTAAAATAAGTTATCTTAGATGAACATTAGTATTTCATTCACTTCTTTTTTTTTAAAAAGCAGATTTTTTTCTTGCAAATAAGTGTTTCTTTTTGATTGCTGATTGTAAACTAAAAGCTTTTGTATATTGTTGGCCTTTTTAATTAAAATTAAATTGACCTACCCTTTAAACATAAGTAAGTACGTTTATATAAATGTACTTTCAAATAACAATATTCATGAAATAGAACATGACAAGTGATCTCACGTCGAAATATTTACATTAATTATAAAAAAAATACTTAGGAATAATGTTCTTCAAAATGTTTATCGATGATACTACCCTGTTGGTATGTGCATTAGGATTGTCTGTTCTCCTCTATTTTAATCATGTAATAGTTTATTTTTTGCTTCGTTATTTGTGCAAGCGCCATTTTTCATTGTTATTTTTTTTGTAAAAATTAGGGAAACAATGTGTTAGGAAATATCGCGGACTAGGACAGAGTCAGGAAAGGTAGTGGATACAGACTGGAATTATAATTAAATCTAATAAGTAATATAAAAAAATAGATAAGTATTTTAAAAAACATTTAAAAATGTGTTTCTCTGTAAGTTTATTTAACACGTCGACTGTACAAAGACCATCACCAAGAGGCGCAGTTTAAACTAGCAATAAAACAATAAAAGCGGTTATCATCGCTATCAAACCAAACAACTCGTATTTGTGAACTACGCACGTTTGTTGGACCGACGTTTGTTCTAATGATAACGTGACATAGTTACAGATATGCAAGTTTAAAAAAAACATAATCTGAAATCTGTTTTCTTTTTGAAAGTACACTACTCGTATAACTCGAAGCTAGAATCATATACTGCGATGAAAATAGGCCTGTACGCGATTACTATAATATAATTTATGCGTCTCTTACACTCAAAAGACTTAGTAGAGCAAGGGGCATTTTTTTAGATGGAATAGGTTTGCTCATCCTCATAACCAAATCTTGTCATCTTTCGAAGCTTCTTCATCACTCGAAGCTAGAACCACATACTGCTTAAATTTTTTTTGGTTCTAGTCTATATGTGTTGTAATTTTTCACCATTGTAACGAATAAGGTACATAAGGCCTGTAATGTTATATTGGTTGTGAAATAAAGAATTTGAATTTGCGTTGACATTAGACCTTTACATACTTACTACATCCTCCAAAGACGCTGTAGAACCTGGGGCATTTTTTGAGATGTAAAAGGCTGGCCCGTCTTTTTGGCACAATCGGCTCTATCTACGGGAGAGATATGGAGCTGGCTAATATCAGTACAATCTTATTTAACACGTTCTCAATCATCGAAATCGTGTGATCGTGTGAAAAGCTGCGGTTATTTTTACTACAAGAGATTACTGATACACCTAACATTAATAATTAATTACCTATCTGTGATTGTCACCGATGGTTTTAGTAAATGATAAGTCTTATGACTAATTCACCTAGTTTCAAGACGTTTCAAAGTGATCCCAGCGGTCCTACTGAATAAACTTTTTGACTTTGACTTTGACTTTGAGTTATGATCTACGGTGTATTTCATTTCATAACAAAGTAGAGTCGAGATGAAGTCTTGATTTTGTACTGTAAGGCTTATGTTTAATTTTTAAGAAACACAAGAGCCCAAAAAGATTTGAAAGACTTTTTTATTAATTTTTTACTTCTAAAATAAACTTCTAACATCTGATACAGGGAGAGTAGGTACTTATGTTTACAAATAGCAATATTAGATTCGTACAATATAGCACTGAAGATTGAGTGTCCAACAGATTTATAACCAATTTTCTACTTCAAACTAAAACCTCTGATTTAATCAGTATTTATAATGAATAAAAAAACAATAAGTGAACAATAAAGAGATACAAAGAATCTTACCGCTTAATGTTTTTGTAATTGTAATTACCTACCATTTACACAGAGCCATCGATTCTGAGTTCGTGACTCTACCGAAAACAATGGACTTAGCGATGTCACAATGTAGACGACTTTATATAAACATCAATAAAAATATCTTGTTTTATAAATTCAGTTGTAACAAAAAACGTATTGTTTGATGCAAATAAATCGAAGCGCAAATAAATCGGGAGAGAATTATTAGTTTGTTCTCGTGATTGGTATTTTTTTGTGAAATTCGGACGGACACAAGCCTGTTCGAATAGATTGCGCTGACAAAATATTGTTTTGTCGGAAAAGTAAACTTTAATTAAAAACCATTTTAAATTCATTAAATAAAAAGAAATCATTTTAAATAATAATGCTTCGTAAAACACGTGCATTGATATGAAAATGTAAATATGTATCAATGTTTTTTTTTTACTTGAAAAGACTCTGACCTCCTACTTTCCAAGCTTGTAAGTATTAAAAATGTAGTTTCAGTCATCCTGCAGTAGCGTAGTCTACCTATATTGACGACCTCTGTAACGCAGTGAGCGAAGGCCCGCCTGCGACGCAAAAGGTGGTCCCGCCGCGAGGATCGAAACCGCAACGTGTTCGATCCCCGCGGCGGGACGAATGTTTGTATGATCTACAAATATTTGTCTAGGGTCTGGGTGTTTCTATGTATAATATGTATGTATTTACAAACAAAAAGCATATAAGTAGTGTATCAGTCATCTAGTAGGTACCCAAAACACAAGCTCTGCTTACTTTGGGGCTAGATGATGCTGAGTAAAAAGTCCAGCATTATTTATTTATTAATACTCTTACAACATTTAAAAGCATTGCCGATGTTCAACTTTTCTTGCAAGTACGTCAAGGCCTCATTAGCTAAAGTGACCAATTAGTCACCAAGTGAAACACTTCATTATACAACGGCCGACGGGGCGTCGTCACAGCCGTTCAACACTTTGTCCTTGTAAAATATGAGCATATTTGTACCATTAATTTAATTTATGAGGACATGTTTTCGTGATTTATTTTGTCTAAGAAAGTTTTCCGAGCTTGTTCAAATATGTGCAGTTAAATCTAATTAAAAATGTACAAGTAAAACTGTTTTTTTTTCTAATGGGAAGATCGTAATGACGTCAGATTATTTAAATAAAATAATGTGACGATTCGTAATACAAACAGTTTTTTAAGCGCCAGCGTATTTGAAAAATACTTAAAATAATATTTCAAAAATATCTTGAAGGTGCACTATTAAGCTCCTAATTTGGGCAACATTAGAATAGTTATTAAATTATTAGATAATCGTGTGGTCAGATCTGTCTCATAACATGCTAAGAGTCGAATAGAGTTTTGGTTTTTTACTGCAGGAGATCTATAAATATAAAAGAGCTTGACCTGACTGACTCATCACCGCCGAGCCGAAACTGTTGAAGCTAGAAACCTGAAATTTAGAGAGTAGGTTCTTTTTTTAACATGGACATCCACTAAGGCGGGATTTTTCGAAATTCAACCCTCAAAGGGTTGAATTGGGTTGGTGTAAATACTAATCATAAAATTTAATGGATACGTGTTTTAGGGTTTTTCAAAACCACCCTCAAAAAGGGCTGAAACGGAGTTTCATAGTTTCATATTTTTTAATAACGATATTAGTACTTATAATGGCAAAACAAGCTAGTCAAGACATAAGACAATAAGTCTACTCTAACTTTTTATGTGACAGACTATCTATGAATTCTTTATTGTTAATTTTGATTTGTATAATGTCATTTCATAGTAAATTGTTCCACTGAATTGAAATAGATTTTCTGTCAACAGTGTGGGCGGAGACGGGCGAGTTCCGGGACAGTGGGCACTCATCACTGGCTTCAGGTGGCTCCGGCGTGGAGCAGTCCTTGTACGCACCCCCGAGACCACGACGCGATCGCAAGCATACAGACGACAGTGAGTATTTCACTCTATCGTTTTACAATCTATCATCTGACTGCTTGAGGTGAATGAACGAGCGAACGAAAAAAAATTGTGAATGATTAGAATGAATGAATGGAAACTTTATATAGCCTCAAACAACTAACACAAACAAAAAGGAAACAATAAGCGAAATACATGGCAATGTACAATGGTACATGGTGTTTGGTTGACAGCTTAATGCGCTGTACCTGACTGGATGAGGCTAGCGTGGACCGTGTAGAAGGAGAGGTCTATAAATAGCAATGAATGAAGTTATTGTAATGACTATTAAAATAAAATCTCATTTTGTTAAAAGTAAAGGTGCA
The DNA here is from genome assembly GCA_951394285.1 of Epirrhoe tristata. Taxonomy (NCBI): domain Eukaryota; kingdom Metazoa; phylum Arthropoda; class Insecta; order Lepidoptera; family Geometridae; genus Epirrhoe; species Epirrhoe tristata. The sequence goes on from OX596145.1 coordinate 8,176,281, forward strand.
TTTACACGATATGATTTCAACCCATAAGATTTCGTATCGCACGCTCATCGTTTGCGATTTGTCATAGTTAACGCGACCTACGGTCGTCGGCACGTTCAATTGGGCGAGGCTTAGCAAATCGTACAAGAAATCGCGTCGTGTAAATGCACCTTAAGTAAATGTACTTTAAGCAAAATGAGATTATATCTTTGTTATCAAAATGATCTACTTATACATCTTCAAAGGATCACTAAGGTTATTAAAAATTGAGGATACCTACATGGGAAATACAGTCGTTATCATCTTTCGTTTCAAAATACTTATCTGAATACACTTTTCATCAAATGGTAGATTTTAGCGTTTCGTTTGCACGTGCATATTAAAATCATCAATCTGTAAAGCGCTCAATCTCATTGGTGTATAATGAACAAGGCGGGATTATGGTGCAAGTCAGAGCTGCTGCCGCGACGATTACTTTAATAGGGCTGTCATGAGTAAGGACGTGTTATTCAACTATTTCTTGTTGAAAAACTTCAAAAACAGGAAAGAATCATTTTAATTTCAACTCATTAGTAAGTCAAATAAACTAACTACCTATAATTTTATCTCTGCCTGTTTTTATAATGATAATGAAATGGCCTGCTGCAGTGTCCCAAGGTTCTTATTTTCCACATCTAAACACGGGTATGTTAGGGTTATTGTTTGAGAGAAAAAAAACAAATAAAAAAATTACGCGATTTAGAACCATGTGTTTTTGAATATGTGAAATGACTTTTTCAGTTACCGAAAATAGTTTTTCAACACCCAGTACAGACTCATCAATACAATCCCACTAATATAATAAAGCTGAAAGTTTGTTAGTTTGTTTAGCTGTTTGGATGTTTGTATGTTTGTTGTCAATCATGCCTAAAGCAGTGAACCGATTTGGATGAAACTTGGAAGAGGCGTAGATAGTGACCTGGAATAGCATATAAGCTATTCAAAATGTTGGTAGGTACAATGCAGGCAAAGCCGCGTGCAGTAGCTAGTTTTTAATAACGATCACTGACCATCGACAAACGGCAACCCTATCCGATATCGATATATCGATATTACTATCGCCTCGCTATCGCGACACGCTTTGACTCGCCGCCCCATCCATCACCGAACTAGCCTTCCAATCTACGGTATCTAAACCTTTGGTTGTACCGCCACTTTAGGTAAATACTTTACATGTGTTACTGATATCTAACATGTCTGCCACTTCACCACGCTCGATTGATAACGCTGCGTTTCCTTTAACTACTTGCTTTAAACTAGCTCTTGCCGTAGGCATTGCTCGCATGGTAACTTTATCTACTTCTGTTCTTATTTCATATTATACTACGAGTAGGTGTAATGAGAATACTCCCGGTATTTTTAACCATAGTGGGCGCCTAATTATTTTATATTATTTTAAAACAAAACGAAAGCAATGTTTTTATGTATTTATTGAATTTTATTTTAACAATATTGAAATTGAGTTATTTTGAATATTATATTCAGAAGCGATATTACAAAAAAACGCTGTATTTCTTTTTCAACCCACAGTTTCAACCTACAAATATTTTATTTCAGTTACACACCAAAATATCGAATCACTGCTGTTATTATGTCTGATAAAACAGTAGGTATTTGTTTAGCTTTAGGTACTACTACTTTTTTGTTTTTAATTATTAAGTATCTTGTTATAATACCAAATGTAGTTTGAAACACGTTATAAGCTCAGTGTAGATTAGGGCCGCGCCACACGCCATTACGTTGGGCAACGAGTCGCTGCTATTTGTGTTGGCATTAGAATAGCGCGCTGTATTTGCCGTAGATTTCCCGTAGGTTTACTGAGTTTGCTTACACTCTGTGTGGTCCTGGTATTGATCACTATTTTAGCCTACGTTTCGAGTGTTCTTTCTTAAATAGTTTTTAGTTTAGTTCACTGAATATAGCTTTATGGGTGAAATTTTATACAGACATAAAATATAGTAAAGATTAGAAGAGAAGGAAACCCTAGTAGTGATACTACTTATACTTTACTTACGTATACTGGGCTGAGATGATGATGATTTGAACAGGAATCATTTTGTTTTGCTCCTATAGTCTGATTTGATGAAATCAGATGAGAGATGAGAAATCTAATGATTACGTTTCACATGATACATAATTTTTATGGTTACGTTAAATGTTCCAATTTTTTTTTACTCAAAATGTAGTTAAAAATATGAAATAGGTATAATATTAACATGTTGTTGATTTATGTACCTAGTTAGATAAGCATTTATTAATGTTCAATCAAGATAGCACACATCAATAAAATCATTAACGCTAATCCGATGTGTAATAAATATCAAATTAAAACAGTTGTATTGATAATAATATTGTTATCATTCTAAGAATTAAGGTAGTTTTTTATATGGGATTTAGGTATTGTGAAGTACAAGAAGAATGATCAAAATCCTGAGTTGGTGCTGATCAGAATGATCAAAAAGCTTACGTCTGAACGGTTGAATAAAAAGGAAATAATTCAAAAATTTAGAAGCCAATTGTAAACCCTTGTTTACACAAATACAAAACATTGTACTCTTTATGATTGTATTACTTTTTTTGTTCTCATTTATTTAAAGCAAGGACATAATATGTAACTCAGGTAATTTTTTTTACTAACTATGCAGAAAACATGTCTCAATATCTTGTGCAAAATAGGCATCTAACATGTATTTTGAAGTCTCATGTTTGTACCAATTTAATTCGTGTAAATGTGAGGTAAGAATAGATAATAATCCTATCCCCAAAACTCTACCAAAAAGCGATACAGGCCAACAATCGCAGGGATTTCCACAAAGCCAATATACGGCATGATTGCAGCAACTGTTATCAGTAACAAATTGATGTAATAACACGGTATCGGCCCTCGCAGATATGTCGCCCACGTTTAATGCATTGTTTCAATACAAATCAGGTCATGGAAGCTCTATATAATACAGGCTCACGGGTACGTTAGACTTCGACTGTACGGAGTTTTTCTAACAAATAATTTAATTTTGTTTGTATTTATTTTAATTAGTTTCTAAAGAACCCAACCGGCAAACATTGCTCTGCTTTAGGACCGGCAAATGATAATAGGGTGTCTTATGTGTTCTATTACTGCCTAATACGTCTTTTATTTGAAACTATACAAATATTATAGAATCAAAACTGTAAGGTAGTACTTGTATTATACTCGTAGATGTTCACAGTTTTATTTGGCTATAAGCTTAAGAAATAATGATACACATAAACAAATGTAAGCGCTCATTGCTATTTACACAGCACCGGGTGTAAGCACTACAAAGTATAGCCGGAAATCTCATGAAAATACGATCATTTTCTCACCCAAAGCTCTGTTGGAACGGGAACATTTTAGCAAAATTATTATCTTAGTACAGCTTTCCAAGCTTTCGTATTACGTGCGAATACAACTGAATGCGCAGCTCAAGTTATTACAACAAGCTTTCAGTATTCTGGTTTCTGTATTAAAATTATCGAAATGTACTACTTACTGAGATACTTTCACATATTGGGCATGCTTAGGTAACCCTATCTGTTTTCTTGGTATTTGGAATACAATATTTTCTTAATTTCTTTGTTTCACGATGCAAAGAGGCAAAGAGTTTGACTTGTATCGGAATCTGTAAGTGCAAAGTTACTATGGTATGTTTCTACTATGGATACAATAAGTTACCAATAATGTGGTACTTATCGTAACACCCAAACGGCTGAACCGATTTTGGTTTCGTGAATAATGAAAGGCAAGTCTAGGTTCATGCCGGTAATGGTTTGAAAGATGTCATGTATGGAATTCATCAGTTTCAGAGAAATTGAAATAGTAGAAGGAAGAAGATGAAACAGTAAATTCTTCCGAGTTCGTTTTCTTCAAAGGATATAGATACGCAAGGAAATTACGAAGCTTAGATCAATAGCTTGCATTGAATGATTTTCGCGCCTCACACCTAATCAAAACACAGCTACGAGTATACTTATACAACGAAGTATTAGCGTAGGTTATTCATGTAAGCAACAACAGATAAAATGCAACAGTAGTTATCTTTCAGAAAAACAGTCGAAATAGATTTCACAACGCCTATAAATAATGTGAAGTGAAGTCGATCGCAGTTTACAACGTTGTTGTAAAAGTATTTAGTCGCGCCTGCGCTAAGCCGTGGAATTATGGGCTTGCTACCGGCACTTGGCGACCGTGGCCCTGATTCTGACTGAGTCACTGAACTTTGTTGGGAAATATTGCCTTTTTTAATATGGAAACGTCCAATTATGTTAGTACTAGCTGCGCTCCCGCGGTGTGACCCGCGGTCCCTCGGGATTTTTTCATTTTTTGGGGATAAAAAGTAGCCTATGTCCTTCCCTGGGATACAACCTTTAACTATGCCAAATTTCAGCTTTATCTGTTCAGCGGTTTGGGCGTGAAAGCGTAACAAACAGACAGACAGACAGACAGATAGACAGAGTTACTTTCACAGTATGGATATGGATATGGATTTCGCAATCTTTACTTAAATTAGCACGAAAATGAATCCCGATACATGCATTTCTAAATAGAAAATGATTTATGATTTGATAGATACCAGGTTACTAATTGTTGAACTTTAGATACAAACTTACCTATATAAGTTTTGTTATATTTTCTCGACTTTTCATTATTTAAGTGTGTGTGTTTACATTATTAATTTTATTTTTTATAAATTTTATTACTTACTTACATTGTGTAAATAGATGAAACGCATTGGTACCAACTGTAATGTTACTTCTAACTCTTATAAAATAAATCTATAAATCTATTGATGTAGTTTGATATGACTGTCTGAATGTTCCAGAAGAATGATGTTTTTCAAGTGTGTATCTCAATTTCTTAGTTACCCTCTACAGTATAAACGGCTTGATGGATTTTAACAATAAGGTGTTGAAAATTTTTGTAATTGTTATCTTAAAATGTAAATTAATAGTAGGTATGCCAAATTTTATAACCTTGGGATGTACTCGTCGTGGGCTTATTTTACTTTTTAATCTACTCCATTTGAACATATCACCATAACAGACACCAGATTACTTCGCATCCTCAGGCCGCCCTCTCGCCGATGGGCCTACCATCAAAACCGAGTCAACGACCCCAGGAGTGGGTCCTGACGACCAGTCTTTAGATGACAAGGGGGACAAGAAGAACAAGCGCCAGAGAAGACAGAGGACCCACTTCACCAGTCAACAGCTCCAAGAGTTGGAGGCAACGTTCGCCAGGAACCGCTACCCCGATATGTCGACGCGTGAGGAGATTGCGATGTGGACTAACCTCACTGAGGCGAGAGTCAGGGTAAGTTGTAGAACCATTGCCGTGTTTTTTTTTTGTTTCTTTTACAGAATGATTACATCTAAATAATGATGATCTACTATTACTTATATCATAATTATAACACAATTATGGTTATGTGATATGTGTACCTATTTTATAGCCTTACTTTCGTGAAGGACTGCGGGTAGCAACGTGAGGCGCAGTTTTTCTAAAATATGTTTGTAGAAAATGCGGAAAACTTCGAATTAAACATCTAGTGATTTGAGTAGACTCTCCACAGATTCTCATTCAATATAATTTGATTATATTCGATTGAGAACAAATAAACAAGAAGCAGCACCAGCTGCAAATGACACTGATGAACTTCCTACGGCTTTCTCTTTTTTACCGAAGAAGAAAAAGTGCATTACAATATTAACGATCTAGATGTTTAGACTAATCGTCGCATCCGGCGCGCATCGTATTTTTGTGCCGAACCGTCCAACGAAATCCCTTAATCCTGGAGGATTTGATGCGTCTATTTCGGTCTCTTCATAATCCCTGGCTTAAGTGTGATCGCATCCACACTCACTGTCAATAGTTTTGGAAGGGCCGTTGGATTCTGCGGTTCCGAAACTCCCGGACCTATTTGTACTGTTTAGTTAAATTCATAGAATTTTTGGTTTCTTCGGTATTCGCCGCAATGTTTTGGGTAAGCTTCGGACATGTGTATTAGTTTGATATTTGGATTAGTTTGACTGCTTTGTATGGGTCCGGTTTGAATGTTGCAGCTTATTTTAGCTTTTGGATAAGATTTGATATCAAAGAGAATAAACAAACTTGAACCAAAAGAATTGTGTTCAAAAACTTTTTATTGTTTTTCTATTTGAATTCAAAACTTCAAATCACCTTGATTCATACAGATTAGCATGACTTGTTTTAGGATCGAAATCATATCCGAAAAATAAACTTCATATCGAGTTTAGGCAGATGATGCATCGCAAGAGTATGAAATCGATATTCTGCGCTAAATACCGAGTTCAAGTGTTAGTTTAGGCACAGAGTAACGAATAGTTAGTTTGCGTTTAGGTATCGATTGTATCAGTACTCGACTGACTCGGATTGAACGCGTGTGTTCTTCAAAACATTCTCATTTTTAGGGTTGAACTGAAGTAATTATACATAACTTATTAAACTTACATAACTGAAAAGATGTATGATTACCTAACTAATAGCTTCCATGGGATCTTAAGATAGTAAATGATAGAAAAAGATAAAATAATTAATAATTATAGGTTTCTATATGATATTTCAGTATAATTTTTACATCGTCAGGAACATAGACAGCAGTAGAATGTAGACAAAAGGGAAGTACTTTTAAAGACATATTTATTTTCTTCTTCGGTGTATTTTTTAAGTTCTTTTGGAGTACTTACTTAACATATTATAATAGTTTTTGTTTTGAATGTTCATGTGATTAAATCAAATATAATTCATATTTGAGACAGGAATAGAATTTTACGATTTTTTTAGAGGCAACCCTACTCCGGGGATTAGCGCGGGCTCGTCCAATGCGCCGGCACATCGCGCGCGTCGTATAAATCTGTGCGCGCGCGCATCGATAAATCCTCTCACATTATTTTTGTTACCAACTCATTAGGGTCATTGCCTGCTTATTGACTCAATTACAACGAGTAAAATACGAGACGCTTGTATTAATGTTTTCTTTATAGTATATCATACAAATTACATGTGTCAAATCAAACCATATTTCATGTGCGTTTTGTCTATTTGACTAGTCTAGTCCTCATGCGATGTAAGTGGGTTTCGTAGACATTTTATCATCCAGTTAACATATTTTCACAACACTAAACGTGTAACATCATACTGAATTTTTATTTTCTAGTAAGTATAACAAATTTAATTTTTTGTTGCAATCACGCCTCTTGGCTTATACCTAGGTAGGTACTTGTTTCTTTTTTGTTGAGCTTATTATTACCTACTTATTTTTTAGATTTTCATATAATAAAAGGATATCTAAACTATGGGACAGATTAATAGTTGGGAAAAAGTCCTGTTTCAGAAAAGAATGTTATGTTAGTATGACTTAGAAAATTTATTAAGTTAGACCAACTTTAGTCCGCCTGAAATCCTTTGTCGTGGCTTAACGACTTTATAGCGAGTACCCATTTATAAATGTATCGATTCTAAATTGTCCTTAAAATAAATTGAGTTCAAGTCTTCACACTTTCTCAAAAAACTTGACAGAATTTAGGGAAAAACACATTTTTTGTTCCCAAATAATTTGTCAAGCGTGCATTCTCAGAACGGTATCGTATCGTCGGCAATCGTCCGTGAAACAGCTCTTGACACATTTCATTTGCCACTGATCGCTCACCGAATGGGGCACCCCTTGAATTAGACCATCGATCTATTCGATATAAGTTTAGATAATTTTATCAAGTACGATGAAAACAAAACGCGGGTGATATTTTTGCTTGTTTTTGTCGTATGATAATTTAAGGTAACTTTTGAAAATATTATGCAGGCAGTGCTAGGGCTCTAGAAAGTAGTATTTATAGAGGATCTGCTTGCTTAAGTGATGAATAGAAAAATCATGCAATATTTTGTTTGTACAGTTAAACTCTTAGCTGCTTATTATAAAAACGTAAAACCTTAGTTGAACCCCATGTTGACACATATCAAAACAAAACTGTTACCACAAAAAAGCGTTCTATGTACGAGTATTTAAAGATGCTATATGCTCTTTGTGAATTTATTGATTAAAAAAAAAACTTTTCAATACGTTCGGTAAAATTGCCTTTTGTTGGAAAACATTTTTCACGTAAAAAGTAAACTTTAAAAAGCACGCATCAGCTCGCCGACAGCCGAGCACGGCGCATTATTTATTTTACGTAAGCCTATGTCCAGTGTTTAAGCCTACCTGTACTTTTAGGGTTCAGTGTTAAAAGATAATGCTAAACCTATTTAAGATCACTTGTAAAACCAACACAGATCTTGTGCAGGAGTGTGCAATAACTATCTATTGGGTTAGGAGCTTTATGACCACATCTTAATTTGACTAGTTAGTTTGTGACCAGGGGCTTTATTGTGTAATTCAACTGGCTATGGACATGGGCTTCATTTTGACATTTGAAACCCATTCTGGACTTCAATTGTCATTTTCTTATTATGTGATTGGTTGAGCTCTATTAGGATGACAAATGGGAATGGATTTCAAGTTAGACAATAAGGCTGCAGAACACTATGAAACAATTTTTTTAAACTTCGTATTCATCTTAATTAAAGAAAACTTTCGAGTTCGATTAAAATAAGATTAGATATGTGGCATATACGGGACATTGGTATCGCAGGCCCTACACGCACTTGACTGATTTTTTCCGATGCTTTTAGTGTTTCGTGTCCACCGTTTCATGCAAACAGTTTAGCGAGCTTTGCCTTGTTTTACAGCGGGTACAAATCCGATGCTATTGAAATAGAAGCGGACAAAGAAAAATACTGAACTGGACGCCTGCAATGTTCCAATGATTGCAGATATTCCATCGCTGGAGATATTTTAAATGGGGGGTCTTCAAATCAAGAGTAAATAGGTTCCTTCTAGGAAATCATGCTTCATCTTAGACCTCAGTTGTCGCTTAACATCAGGCAGAGTGAAGTCAAATGCTGAGCTACTTCATTAAAAAAATCTATTAATATTATAAATGCGAAAGTTTGGATAGAATGAATGAATGAATGAATGAATGAATGAAAATTCTTTATTGCACACCATTAATAAAATTAACACAGACAAAAACAAAAGAAAAACCAGATAAAAATGTACAATGGATAGATGGATGTTTAGATGTTTGTTTGTTTGGAAACTTAGAATAGGTGTAGATCGTAGTATATCTGTAAGGTGGATACCTGTAGAAGTTCTAAATATGTTTTTGTTGGAAAAAGTATTGCTCTCAATTGGTAGCTCGTCCCTAGGAAAAGTCGCGTCATTTTATATGTCTACTAAATGTAGGTAGGTTTTTGCAAGCAATATTACTTTTTTAGGGTTTGAATTTCTAGAATAATTAATGTTTGATACTGAAAATAAATCAAATCAAATATTGATTTAAGCACCTAAATTTTCTAAATTTACGTTAGTTTCCCATTACTAATTCCAAATGTATGATACAAACTAAAGGCTTAGTTTGTGTATGGAGTATTTCAACGTTGACAGGGATTCGCACTAAACACGCTAAGTCAAATTTACATCAAACATAGCGTTCTGTAATCCAGGAAATTTCTATTCGACGTAACTAATCTCACGACACAGCTTTAATAATCAATAGAAGCGAATTATTAAACAACTTGTTCTGTTTTAATCAGAATTGGCTAAGCCCCAGCTTCTAGTAGGCAATGTAGCAACGATTTGTTGTAGATAGGATGTCACGATTTTGATTATTTATTCACTGTTTACGAGATAATTTTGTATTTATATTATACACCGCTATTTTGTAACTACCAAAAAAAATTAAGGGTAGTTGCAGCAGATGCAGAAAAGAATAATGGTATTGTCTGAATTTTATTTTATTTAACTATCAAAACGTTATCGAGGATTGTAGTCAAACAAAACCGAACAAAATTTTATGAAAACTGTACAAATTCGTACAACAGACAACAATCGCGTACGGACTCTCATTCAAACTATGCTCTCGCATTCCCAGTCAGTAAAAACGCAGTAGCTATCATAAATCCATGTCTGACTCTTCTCGTCTCCTTTTTAGGTTATAATAATATTTTTTTTCATTTTTTTTTAAGTGTACATAAAGGCCACGTTTAAATTTTTTTTTGTAAGTTATAAAAAAAATAGGGTGTATATAGCTTTAAGGCCGCCTGCATAAGGCCCCGTCGAGGCCTAGTGAATAATATTGACCCGCAGCTTCCTTCTAGTGACACCAACAGTCGATTAATATAGTTTATTCTTATAATGCTGGACATATTGTGAGCACACATTCCAAACCCTTCAAGACTCCTTGACTTGAGTGTGTTGTCAGAGCGATGTCTAATGAAACATATTAACACACGCCCACATTTGCACTTTATGCATCCGGGATCCAAAACTTCGAAAGTTTAGGCATCCCTTTGGCTAACTGGATTCTTGTAAAAAAGCATTTTCAGATAATTTACTTTTAAAGTTCTTTGAGTAAACCGCAGTAGTTTTGTCCAGCGGAAATTCTGTGGTTTTCTATCATTATGTTCCGAGTCCGCTGTGCCCTCTCGACGGGGTGCATTTAATAATCTACCCCTCAGTAGGGTTGGCTAGTTCTTACATACTTTGACAGGGTCTAGGGATCAGGTCAAAAAATATTTCATTATTATAAATTCATAAATTTCACTTCTAGAAAATCATCACTAGATTTTCTAGAAGTGAAATTTATAAATACCTACATATCTACTTTTACAGAGGTAAAACAATTATAAAATGCCACTAACTTTTGGAATTGTGTCCGGCCTCTTTTATCATTGAACCGATCATTCTACTGATTTTAATTTTGAACATCAAGTAAGTATTAAAAAACATTGAAATCAATTATTCTTTTTGTGTAACATAAAAAAAACTTTTTTATTGGTAGGTACAGAAACAGCAATATATTTTATGGTTAGTGCAAAAGTGAATCCTCCCTTTGCCAACCCTGGCTCAGACACGTGTCAATTTCAGAGTTTATACTCTATCCATTTACGAGCGCGTGTTTATTTGACTTTGGAATAGTTTAACTCAATCTAATTACATAGCTCTACTGACTATACAAATAAGGTCCATAATCCCATAACCCTGAGTTACGATACCCGTTTATACGGTTTGTTTGATTGATGGTGCTAATAAAACTGTGATTCCAGTTTAATTTAAATTTAAGGGAACCCCGTGGTCCTTCTGACCGTAAAATGGCTTCATTACAGAAGCTGGGTCATTCATCAGAACTATCTAATAAGGTAAGTAGTTTTGACACTTTCTGGGAGAGATGGCGATAGAATCGTGCTCAGATTTTGTGGTGGTTAGTAGTTGTTGTTGTTGTTGTTCTTAGCCTCCACTATCCCACTGCTGGGCAAAGGCCTCTCCTCGAGTTTTCCAAGCTTTCCGGTCTAACGCCATTGCCTGCCACTCATAGTCGCTGAAGGTGTCCAGCTCGTCGCGCCATCGCTTGCTTGGTTAGTAGTTACTGGTTTTATTTTACTCGTTGTAAACCAACTTCAATGTTATGTCCGACTGTATACTAAGCACAACGGATCTATAGCTCTCTGAAGTTAGGTGCAATAGACGATTGCGCAGGTTTGGTAGAGTAAGCGAGATAGCACGATTTTAGGCGTCATTAAAAATGGGTTCTGCGCAGCTACTTCAGAGAGCTAAAGAACGATTGTGCGTATTATACTTTAGTTTTTATGTATGTTAACTGATATCTCCTTTATTGTAGATTAATTTTAAAATCATGATTTTGTTTGAAGGCATGTATTTTCGAGGTTCCATTTACGATTCTCATAGAATCGATACTTTTTCTGTAAACCTAAGTCAACTTTATCCTCCCTTGTTCCTACGTACTCTTCGCCCGTACTCGCCGCAGTCATTTTTCTATACAAAACATACTGATGACGTCAGAAAATGTGGCTCGCTTCTGACGTCTCAGCATTTCTTTGAATTGACAATTCGGCGCGTTCGGCTCAGCTGGATCGTGCGACCACCTTTAACAAGCAACATCATAAATGTTACATTACTATTACCCTTACCTACTGAACAGACTGGCCTTAATAGTAATGTCTTCGTAACGGCCTACTTCATTAGCTGATGCCTAGATTCTGATTGGGCTGTTAGTGGATCTTCAGATCCGTCTGATATTATCTGTTATGCCGTAATCTTAATGAGGATTATCCAAAGCTGTGATTGTGTTAACCAATAGAGTGATTGTGGAATGATGGAATGGATGAAATGGATCTGGGAAAGTGCTTACGTGATCTGCAAGAGATGATCGTTCACAAAAACCGTTTCTAGCCAAATGCTCCAACTTTTATAAGTTTTGAGTCTAGAAGTTATGATCTGATAGGTACTGTAGTCTTCATTCACAGAAATAATAATTTGAGCACTTATTCTCTAGTCTAGTCTTCATAGGGAGTCAACGATCTTAAAATCGTTGTGGATGTGATTGTGAACCATTTGATGTTCAAAACATTTAAAATGTTACGTGTTCTCTAACGGCATAGAAACCATCGTGAGTAAAAAACAATAAGTACCTATTCTAATAAGTTATCTATCAACACTATCAAAATATGCAACACATATGGTCTCAAGTTTCTGACTGTAGTTTTGAAGGAATCCCCAATAGCCTTAAAGCGATAAGAATTACACATTGAATAATTCAAAAACACGCATTAGTATCGATTTCGGTTGCATTAAAAACGGGGTCTAGGGAGGGCGAGCGGGTCCACATACAATAATATATTTAAAGGATTAGCATCGCAATAACACGACCCTCTGCTCAAATAATAATCAAGTCGGTGGGGGTTTTGTTTTGGAAAAGAGATGTCTTGAAATCTTTTTACTTGTGTTTTAAGTTTGGTTAAAATTAGTGATCACGTTTTCTTATTTGATGAATGATTACTTATTGTTTGTTAAAATCTAAAACAAACTCTAGTGGATTTCTGTAAAAACTTGTTGAGTTACCTACATTTTTTTTTGCATTTTTAACGCAACGCACATAAAATCTACATAAGAGTAGTTCTTCATATCTGACAGTATTTAACTCCGCTGTAGAGCTTTTCCTCCCACAATTTGGGTGGGAAAACCCGGGTGGTACTTTCACGAGTACCAATTCATTACATCCTTACTGAAGCTAAGGCTCGTTCTATTCAGTACTTTTGTTCATGACTAGGCGCACAGAGAAGTGGTAAAAAGTGACAAAATAGCACTAACTCTCTTTGCACCAACTGGACTGTGATTTGTTGGCACGACCCGTGGTTTACCTGTGTCACCGTGTACAAAACAAGCGCTCATGCGAATTTGTGAAATTTATGTCTCGAAAAATAAACGATCGTATATGGGGTGGAAACGACCGTTTATGTTCACTTAACCGAGGAAAGAGGGTATTATTTACCGTTTCGGCTGGGTGAGCACGCCACAGTGAGTGAGACAAATACCGCCGGCGAGATATTTATTGCAGGCGCTGGATTGCGCAATTTATCGCGAGGTGTCGTCGCGATCGATTGGTGACGGACGGGACTGTATATCAGCGAGCGCGTTATCTGCGCTCACGGCGACTTATCGCTCGTCCGCTGACCGGCTCGGCTAAATAACAACATCGATCGCAGCGACTGCTCATTTATTGCGGCCCAGCAAGTGGCGGCGACCCGTCCCGCCAATCGCGACGCTCGTTTATCTTCATTTCGCGGTCGCAATTAGACGGGTGGTTGGCTGCCTCTACGTGGCAAGAATACGCCCGCGCCGCCTCACTGACAACTTTGTAATGAGCAAAGTTAATAACTACGCAACGCGGGTCGCCTTCTGATGCTCAATCTCGTTAAAACTTGTACTTAGAAGAATTTACTTTCTTTGATAACAGACTACCTTTCTAATACTACGTTGTGTTGCAAAAATAAAATAGAGTAGACATAATGTCTTAATTACAGTATAAAATTATGACTTTGTAGTCTTACTAGCTATGAAAGTCTTCATTGGATCTTCATTCTACACAACTAAAGTCTCTAGAACCTATAAAACTAGCGTTAGATATTATTGGGATTCTTAGAAAAAATTCATTAAATGCTCATAGAAAATAATGAATTTTAAGTATTATGCTAACTTATTGATGTATTGATGTATCTCTCTCAGGTTTGGTTCAAAAATCGGCGGGCAAAATGGCGGAAACGTGAGCGGAATGCTATGAACGCTGCAGCTGCTGCCGCCGCTGATTTTAAAAACGGCTTCAGTACGCAGTTCAACGGCCTGATGCAGCCTTTCCCGGACACCGATTTGTACTCTTCGTACCCGTACAACAACTGGGCTACTAAAGTACCAAGCCCACTCGGGACTAAGAGCTTCCCATGGCCCGTAAATCCTTTGGGGTCAGTCGTACCCGCGAGCCATCATCAAGGTGAGAAGATGTTAAAATGATTATGGATCGATCGAGTCCTTAGATCGAGCTTGCTGATGTTTTCATTTTAAGTTAAACACAATATCTTGGAAATTCCATAATAGTCCCATAACAGTGTTTGCATGATTTGAACGAAAACTTAAATGTAGCTTTATTGTTTTCTATTTCAACAACTGGAAACATGTTTTTTTTTTAATAATATGACGCATTTTAAATAGCTCATTTCTCCCCAGGCTCCGTAAACTGCTTCAACACGGCGACCTCAATGGGCGTCGGTGGTGGCGGCGGCATGTCTGTCGGCGGCGCGGGCGGCGTCGGCGGTGGCGTAGCTCCATGTCCGTACACAGCTCCTCCGAACCCGTACAGCATGTACCGCGCCGAGCCTTGCCCAGCAATGTCCTCGTCCATAGCCTCGCTGAGATTGAAGGCTAAGCAGCATTCAGGTTTCGTGGGAAGCTACGGTTCAGTGTCTCCGGTGTCACGTGCGGGTTCGGCGCCACTGTCAGCGTGCCAGTACGCGGGTGGTGTGTCAGAAAGGCTCTGAGAGGCGGCGCGCGGTGAGCCCTCGCCGCCGCCGCCGCCGCTCGCCGCGCGCGTTTCCTAGCCGCCACCCGCGCGCACACACGCCCTACCCTGCAATCTGTGGGAGTGGTTCGAATGATGTGTACGTGCGTAAACTGAGCGGTGCAGTAATTACCGTGAGTTTTGGTGGTCGTACAGCATCTAAAGTAAGATGACTGAACTGAAGTGTTTTATGAATGATAACAATGGTAAATGATACTGCTAGCAAAACGATTTCCTTTATATAATGAAAACCGTTGCGAGAGAGTGAAGTATTAGGGAAATAATTTGTAAATTTTGAAAAAATCGTGAATTTCTGATGCTGGCAATTTGTTGCTTCTTGGATTTTAAAGGAAGTTGGGTGGTGTACGATTGCGAGCAAGTCTGCTGCATGTATGTTACTTGTGTCGCGTCGTTGTCGACAAAAACGGAAACAATGAAAACGTTAAAATATTTTCAATGCATGTTACATTATACATATTTCGTTTGGGGTCTAAGTAAATATTGGATACAGGAATGTTTTAAAAGTAGCAAATGTTTAAAGTAAAATTAATGGAATTTTAAGAACTTCACTTCCCTCTTTTCCCTTAAAGTTCCCCTTAGAACCATCAAGATAGGAATAAGAATTAAAAATTGAAGATTCGATTGTAATTTGTAATACTTTTAGTTGGCAGACGATGTAATGCAATTTTGCAGAGCTTATTTTATTTTTGAATGCAATATGCATTTTAGAACATCATAATTGATAAAACCTGTGAACAACTTAAAGCTAAGTTCCACTTAAAAATTTAGGGCTCTGTAAAATGTGCAAAGTGGGTCATAAATACCAACAAAATGTAATGATTTGAACGACTTTATTGATAAATTGTATAAGATTTTCTAAAACATATGTAATTATAATACTTGTAAATGTAAGATGTTTGTTACGAAACTCCAGGCAATAAACATAACGGCGTTTTAAAAGATGTAAATATGTAGTAACGTGTACGAATACCAAAGCAAAGTGTGCAATTTTTACAAGCTTATGTATTAGTTTACTTATTTACCTGTAAGTTTAGAGTAATTCCGATTATTGTATATAATAGTTATAATACTTAAGGCGAGGCATTTTGAGGTATTAAGTTTGTATGGTATAGTTAAGGTGCTGACACTTTACTGATCATATTGTGTTCTTGTACCATATCTTCGGCGATACGATTTATTTAGTATCAATTTAATTTTAATTGTTGAAAATTGTAGCAAAGGAAATTACATCGTAGTTGTTGAAAATAACACCGAAAAGGCTTTGATAAGATAAATAAAAAAAATTGCTTTAATGTTGTCTTTAACTTCTTTTCGATAAAAAAAATGCATAATGTTTTATTTACATTTCAGGTTAAAATAAGTAGTTTTTTTATAAGACCAATTGTCTTAAGGTCCAACTTCGTGACAAACGTGCAAACCTTTGATCATCGTCACGTTTGCAAGTTAAGGTGCATTTAAACGATGCGACATCAACCAATACGATATCGTACCGCACGGCTATATTCGCATGTAAACGCTCACCGTATGCGATTTGTCATAGTGAGCGCGACGTTTGTCGGCATATTCAATGGGCGGGGCTTAACAAATCGTACGAAAAATCGCATCGTGTAAATGCACCTTTTTTTTGCCAAAAATTTGCAGTATTCATGAATATTGTTTTAACACAAAGTCATATCCAAAAACCTAAGTTCACTTCAAAATAGCCGCCTAATGAGATTAGAGTAAACGGGATCTCAATAATTTATTAAATATTTATAAAAGTAAACACCGAAACTTACCTGTAAATAACTATTAGCATTTAAATATCAAGCCCCTTACACACTAGCGGTTGAACGGCAGTGCGGCTAGCCGCGCGGCTAAAATTTTAGTACAATTTTGTGGCGGTTAAGTGCGTAATATCACAAGCGGTTGCATATTAAAAGTGGAAAAGCGGCCCGCCACGCGGCTAGCCGCCCCGCGGTTCAACCGCTAGTGCGTAAGAAGGCTAATAGACTTAATTTTAGTTAAATCCACGAATTAGATTACCTTTCCGTGTGCCTATTCAGTGAATAATCAAATTGTGAAAATTGTACATATTTACCTATGAATGGGAATATCTTATTAATTAAATGTGAAATTAAAATTGAGGTTTTCATTTTATACATATCAAAGTAAATATCATCAAACCGTTTATTATAAAATATTTTGTGAATCCTAATGGAGATATCGGTTGTTTTGTAATTAAAACCTCTAGTCATAATAAAATATCACTGATGATTTTATACAGTTTTATTTACTATCCCACGTCACACAAATATACGAACATACGAACAACATTGACGACCTCTGTGGCGCAGTGGGTGAAAGCCCGCTTAGGACGCAGAACGTTGCGGGTTCGATGCCCGCCGCGGGTTAAATGTTTGTATGATCTGCAAATATTTATCTCGGGTCTGGGTGTTTCTATGTATATTATGTATGTATTTACAAACAAAAAGTATATAAAGTATTATATCAGTTATCTGGTTCCCTCAGTACAAGCTTTGCTTAGTTTGGTGCTTGATGATGCTGTGTACAATGTCCAGCATTATTTATTTATACATCATAATAGAATAGAATATAATATAATATCTTTATTTGGCAACACACACAGACATACATTTAACAAACGAACAAAAAAAAAGAAACAAATGAAAGTGTAAGGTAAGTAGGTGACAGACAACAAAACAGATAAATACACAACAGTAGTTTATAGGCACCTGTAGAGACCAATTCAAATACAATATTCAATAAGATTTAGCATCTACCAGACTGGTCAACTATAGCTAAAGACAGAAAATAATGGAAAATGAGGAGGGGCCTTTGCCCTGCAGTGGGACAATACGGGCTAAACATAAAATAAATAAAATAAGATTTAGACCAGAGACGAGGATAAGAATAAGATTTTTATTAAAATAGATTAAAAAGCTATTCAGAATTCCAACTTACAACTTTAGGTCGAAAGTAGTTTGATAAAAGAAAACGAAATAATAAAGAAATTACTCTAAAATACACTAACGACTACACGAATTACGACAATATTATACAGCAAGTATTCAAAAGAAGTGCATTATTGTAATGTAAATAAACTTGCCGTTAGTGTAAGCTGTTTGGCGAAGCTTGCAAAGTTTGCATTCAGTAAACTTGTATAGAAAGGCTTTGAAATAGACAAACAATTTGAAATTGACAGATACAAAAATACTGAAAAATACACCTTAATTCAGCTTGCTGCTTATTTAAGACTCCGCCCTTATTGACAAAAATATTCACATTACTGATATACTGATGCACAAAGGAATATATTTACAAGAAACTACTATTAAAATCCAACCATTATTTCTCTACCGTACCGCGTTCTACGACGTAGCGAGTAACTACGAAGATAGCTACGCTCGTAGCAGTGCGTTGCAATGCACAGTGTGTGTGGCCTGTCTATGTAAACTTATTCTGTCATAAGTTTTAAACACTAGGTAATAATAGTATCTCCACATCTCGGGTTGAAATGCAGTCTAAGGCCCGTATTAATTAGTTATGACTCAACAACGTACTCAAGTGCGATATCATTTGATACGCCATTACGACGTCATCAGCATCTCAAGATTATTGCTAATTAATAGACACATAAAAACTATAATCACATCTCAAGTCACGGACTGCCTGCACTCACGAAATAGCATCTCAAGAACCCACTCATTGTATACTTAAGTTTGAGTTTCGTTTATTAATCAGTCCATCACTCAGTTGATGACGTAAACCTATCCGCAACTTGAGAACTTCTATAATCATGTCTTAATATTATCAGGATCTCAAGGTTGATATAAATTACGGCCTCTTGAGCTGAGTAAGGTTTATTAATTTAGGCCTTAGAGCCGATTTCACCACACTCAGCTCGATGAGAGCCTTGTCAAATAATTTAACTGCTGTTAGCTGCTGGTACATTATAAAATCTACACGCAATAAATTATTTGACATGGCTACTATTAAACAGAGTATAGTGAAATCGAACCAGGCCCTTGATTCGGACTTCAGCGGAATGCATTCGGGTCGGAATAGGTCAGCTGTTCCACCGACCGCAACCAATCACAATGCAAGAAACGTCAGTTTTGGATCATTTCCTGCACTGTGATTGGTTGCTGTCGGTTGAACAGCTGACCGATTCCGAATGCGTTCTGCTGAAGTCTGAATCACTAGGTTGGGTTCTTTATAAAGGAACCCTGAAATCAAAACCAAAGCTAAACAAACAATTGACGCTCGCAAATCTCGCGACATTAGGTTAAGCGGAAAGTATACAATAATCCGGGAATGATTATCAGGCGGGTGGCAAACACACAGTTCTCCAGGTGCTTGAATCCAGGCGCTTAAGGATTTAGCTGAGGATTTGCTTTCAATATTAGCCGGCCGGCGCCGGCGGGCCGCTTCGTTCCGCCGCCTTTTTTGTAGGGACACACGAGCTGGGTAAGTAGCTCGCAACGTATGTGCCAGTTACCAACTAACTTTACCTGAGATAATAGTGCCTGGTCAAAAAAGGTTCTGCCTTCCAATTTAGGTCGTGGGTTCGAGTCGGCACCTATGTTTATTCAGCCACATTGGTAGTACACTCAAATATGTCGTGAGGAAATCTGAAAAGAATGCCGGATTTTGTATGGGAAGGTGGCATTTTTTTTCTCACGTTGTGTTGTCAATCTTATTCCCAATGTGTTTTGCCTTTTTGAGAATGAATTATTTTCAACAAAAAAATACACTTAGGTAAGTAGTTTAGTACTCTACTATCATCTCAACCTCCTACAGACAAGACAAATTGACTGAAAAACAAATAAACCAACTATACCATCCTTTCAACCTTTCACAGACATGTCTACACGAAGCTAGCTACTTACCATGTCCACTAGCCCGGTGTATTCGAGACTTTATTTTGTCGCATCGTTTTGGCTCTAAATGGAATGATTCTGCCATCTACGTTTTTATTTTTCAATTGCCCCCCGATTAGTGGGATTACCCGTATCGCTTTCCGATTCTTTGCTCCTTTTGGTGGGAGCTTATAGGACTAGCACCACACAATTTCAATGTAATCGGACTTTATTTTATTAATTAACAGGCTTTACAGAATTACATAAGCTAAAGAAATGTGTCAGTTTACTTAAATACATACAAACATAAAATCTCGCCTCTTTCCCGAAGGGGTAGGCAGAGACCACGGATCTCCACTTGCTACGATCCTGACATACAACTTTTGCTTCATTCACTCTCATTACATTCTTCATACACGCTCGCCGGTTTAGGGTACTTAAATTTTCTGTTTTATTTTTTCTTTTGATCAGTTAGGAATGGATTTGATCAGTGAATAGATTCAGAATAAAAAAAAAATTGTGGCACTCCGGGAGTGCCGACAGAAGTGAAAACTTGAACAATTACGTACATTACGCACAATGAATTTTATCCCTCCAAAGTTACTGCGCAGAACCCATTTATGATGACCCACAAAGATGAAGACAGCGGTTGTCAGACAGACAACAAGAAATGACAGAGGCTTTACACCGCGGCCTAGAAATTAACACCTGAGTTGCGTACAGACTCATATGAACTTACTTTTTTTGGTACTTGAAAAGCTGAGGCTTGTGCCTTCACAGTGTACATTTGCCTGAAATAACAAGTTCAAACTTACAAAAATAGATATTTGGTTTGTATCA
This sequence comes from Epirrhoe tristata, assembly GCA_951394285.1. NCBI lineage: Eukaryota > Metazoa > Arthropoda > Insecta > Lepidoptera > Geometridae > Epirrhoe > Epirrhoe tristata. The sequence goes on from OX596145.1 coordinate 8,197,004, forward strand.
AAACTGAAAAGTGATTGTACTAACATACATTTAATTTTAACTATGTACTTAGTAGCAACAATAGTATTCTGAAGTCATTGCATATAAATAGTGTGATACTTTCATTGAGTGAGTGTGATTCAAAAATTGTAGAATGTCTGTGCTGTACTTATACATCTCATTGCAGGCGACTGTACCTAACAGGTAGCGCTGCTACAGTATCTATTCTTGTACTACTAAAGTAGGTACAGCACCAAAATAATACTGCAGCTAGGTAAATAAATACAATGTCCCAGGCACTACAGCATCGTCTTGAGTGTAGGCATAGGTTCGCTCCTGAATCTCCTGATTCTGTATAAATCATCTAGTATAGATGTACCTACAGAGGCAGAGGTTTTAGATAAAATAAAGTGTTATTGTTGAACAATTGTAATAATTTAAAAGTTAAATTTATAGTAAACGCAACATATACAATTTGACAAATCAATGATTTGAAAAGTGTCTGCGCAACCCCTATGAACACCATCACTGATAGTTATTAGTAGCTTCATGCAACTCAAGAGTACAGTTCGCCCAACGGATCTAGGCATTTGTAAAGTTAGCCATTTGTCTGCGCAGAACACAATTTTGTATGAAAAAGTGGTCACTGCGCAGACAATCTGCTAACTTCACGAATGCCTAGATCCGTTGGGCGAACTGAAAGTAAGACAAAAGCTAGATCAAACGGATTTTTGGATTAGGAAAGTTTTGTACCTACATATCTAGTTGGATAGAAATAGCTTTGGGAATGTTCCGGCTCCTCTCTGGTTTTCTTCAAGCCACAAGTAAAAATACTTACTTCTGAAAAAATGCTGCTAGGAAAAATTATCATACATATTTGTCATAGGATAAGTTTTAATCAAAAAGTGAGAAATCAGCTGTGTGTGAGTCATGTACCAATGCACTGTACTAAAAAATCCGAAATAATCACACATCACTCGGTAAGTTTGTATGTAATGTAACACAATTAGATAGTAGGTACTTTTCTCTATGCACAGCACTGACAATATTCTAGAATACATAAAAATGCTCGATCTGGGACCTTTTTATAGTTTCTCCAATTAATTTAGCTTATTCTAATGTAATTATTTATTAAATTATTATATCTAATCTAAATGTTAACAAAAGCTCTATTCCTAAACTTTATGCAGTGTAGAACAGTTACTGAAAGTAGTTCTGAAATTTATAACTAGATGGCGCGACTAAAATTGGTCGTTTTCTAGATCGCGCTGACGAAAACACGCTAAATCTATGGTCTTGACCATAGATTTAGCATGGTACCTTTTTGCCTATATATATGGTCTTGACAGTAAAGCGTCTTACCGTTTTGACAGTAAAGCGTCTTACCGTTTTGACATTAAAGCGTCTTAGCGTTTTGACATTAAAGCATCTTAGGTCAAGTGACAGCGTCTTAGTTGAATCCAAAGATTTATACTCATTTCAAAACTATTTCCTCTATGTCGCTAACGCGCCTAAAGTTTTCACTTCAAAAATCTATACAGAATACAACACCCTGGCTCTTTTGCTTTAACAAAATAAAACACAATGTTCAATTTTTTTTTTTTTTTTCATTTACAAAAAAAAAAAGAAAAGGGCTTTGTCGCTGAGCGACTATATCGCCCAATCAGTACCTAACATCTTAGCTTAGTCTTCATCATATAGGTCTTCATATTCTTCATGGTTTCACTTCACTTCTTGGTTTCTTCTTCTTCTTCTTCTTTGAAAGTTAATTTGTATTTAGTTTTTAATGAATTAAGCCGTGAAAAAAATTGCATGTAGTGTGCAATATTTTTAGGCAAAAATAATTGGATTCCATAACAAATAGAGCTTTGACGTCAAAGGTCGGCTTTAGCATCAAATATAATATACATGTCGTCACTATCGCAGAGTCAATGTCTACTTTTTAATGCTGTTTAATGAAGCTATGTTTTATTTGTTCATAGCCGAGCACGTGTGTGGTGGTCACAATGCAACATCACCACTTATCTTTATGGTGGCAAACAGAAAGCTGGCTTTTTAGGGTACCGCACTATCTAACTAAATTCACTCCTTATATAATCCTGAACTACTCGGGGTGATGTTGAAGGTATCATGATTAGATTATAGCTGTAGTATACGGAACAGTTTGCAAGATATTTTGGTCGTTCTTGTCCGTTCTTCTATTTTACTAAGGATCGTGTTAGTCACCGAGGTCTGGGGTTTGTTATCTAGAACCCTAAATAATGTTTACCAGCAAACAGCTGTTATGACGACGTGATATAAAACACACAGATTTTAAGTCTAAAGTCATTGAAGTAGTGGAAATATTTAAATTAAACAAAAATATTGTTTGTCTTTTAAAACTTTTTAATTTTATTTTCGTCCGGGACTGTTACTGGAAGGAACACAGGTATCTTACCTAGGGTAGGTAGAATAGCTAATGGAATCACATTCATTTCTTCTGATCTTAAGATGAATGAACTGCTTTGTAATGGAAAGTTCAAAATGTTTTGAATGTAAAATTACTATTGTATTTTTCACGTAGGAACGTGAAACATAGAACTTTTACATTTTACGCTGTACAACAATGAAAATTTTTGAAATAAAGGAAATCTAGTGATAGTACTTTATGAAAAAACTTATAAAAAAATTTGGCTATTTCCACATTTCAGAAATTAACGTAAAAGAGCCTTTAACAAATTGTTTCAATATTAACATATTTTTGCTGTATTTTTAACCAAACATACTTCTACCTCTCTGAGACATATATGCAAAGTTGTCAATGTTATTACGACGTGACAAAAACCAAAAATTCTCAGCATAAAACACCCATCCCCACACGTAGATAAATTAAAGCATATACACACCTACAGGTACATGTCAATAGTTAATTCAGAACCGAAGAGGGCTAGGTTTTGGGTGGAAAGGATCAAAAGGGGATTAGAGGAACGACAACCAATCAAGGGTAACTGGACTGACTATACCTACACGAAATAAATGCGGCACATAAAATTTATTTCGTACCTACAACTTGGAGCTTACAGTCTTGGAGATAAGGTTGGTTTTGGGTTGGTGGGGTGGGTTTATTGATGTTTTGTTTGGAAGGGAGGGTAGATGGATGGGGAGGGTGAGGGAGTGCAACCTCCGCAGACAATCTTACAAGTTAATTGTGTTCCGTGCCTGAAGCCGCCTGACTACAAAATAATATCGTTCGTGCGCGCGCTTTGTCCGGACTTATGAAGCATGCATTGCTTGTATCTCTATCTACCTACTTGCCATGTTTAGTTGTTTGTTTTGGGGAAGATAACTCCAATAATTTTGTCTAGCTATTATCTGGCTGGACAAAATTATTAAAGTTTGATCTCGATGAGAAAATCTTATGAAATGTGTGCCTCACCATGTACGTTTACATTTTCCAATCACAATTAACGTTGTATGACCACACGTTTTAAAGAGCAATAAATCACAACACATATCTACAATTACATACATAGTTATGATGTAACATAAACTAAGGGAAACTATGTAGTAGGTACAAAATGAATTCTAGTATTATAAAGTAAGTACTTTATAATACTAGAATTCATTACAAGGGAACTAATACAGTTAGGTAAGTACCTAACTGTATTAGTTCCCTTGTAAGGGTTAAAAACGTGTATGTAAATCTTTTAAATCGTTAAAGCATCTTGTAAAATTTAAGCCATCCTTGGTAATAAAGTCGTCAGCCTGTTTCAACATAATAATAGCCACAAAATAGCAAAATGGTAGAAAAGACAGCGACATTTAATATCCTTTCAAGTCACATGTACGAGGGCGGACTCGTAGGGCGGGCGGCAGTAAATAAATACACTGCGACGCCAATTTATTGCCTAGACTCATGCAGATACGGGTGCCTTGAAGGTTCCAGATTATGTGCAATTTGGCGGTAAATAGTTGAAAATTTAATGAAAAATAAACCAGCATATTTAGGACATTATTTATATGACTTTTTAAACATGAGATTTGGCTTAGGTTAGGTCCATTCTCGAAGCGCTCGTGGTCATGCTTGCTTAGTCGTTCTTGATAGATCGTCGAAGTTAAGCAACGTTCGAAACGGTCAGTAAGTGGATGGGTGACCGCCAGTGGCATTTTCATCTGAGCGCTTCCGTGCTTCGGAGAGCACGTTAAATTGTCGGCCCCGGCTATTTAAGTCGTTAAGCCGTGACGGAGGCCTTAAGGCGGCCTAAAAACTCCGTCACCAGAGTTGGCCACTGACTCATACGAACTAACTTACTTACTTTAGGTCCATTCTTATCTTCCACTTGCTGTGGAAGTCGCAAAATACTCGTACAGACGTACATATTATATTTAGAAGTTAAAACATTCGCTTGGTGATCAGGCATTTTTTGTGAAACATAAAGGGTGTAAAAAGACTGCTACCGTAAACTGAGGGGTTGCAATCAGACCATGATTCAGAACATCTTTAGCGAAAAAAAAAAAGCAAAAAAAAATAATGTTTTCTTAGCTACGTCATTTAATTTTATTTTCTAGTAATTTACTACAAGTACAACATAATAAGACCGTACCTACTCAATAATTTCAATTATAAAAGAAAAAAAACAGTTAAAACTCAAAATCCAGCGATCTACGTAAAACAACGCGCCCAGTACATACACAAACAGTAATCTTCAAACGCTGTTTTCTCCGGTTATAACGATATTTCGGAAAATCCTTTTGGATTTGGCTGTGTGTTGAGATGCTGTACCTACCCCTTTAGGCTTCGGTAGACGTCTTTTTACACCCTGTATATTTAAACGCTATCTGTCGGATAAATATAAACTATAGCAGCAAGCAGTGTAACTGTCCTCAATCTTATGCTTTTAATGGAATACACTTATACGCCTAGGAGTATACATACCACAGTCAGGGTTTTATTTCCCAAGCTGGGTTCAGTAGGTATAATTTCTACCATAATACTAGCTGTGTTCTCCATTATTTCCCACGTCAACACTATCATTATGATATGTGATATCCATTCGAGTGGGCGCCCGAAATCAAGGGGGTGAGCCTCCCCGAATGAAGATTTACGACGCTGGCATAACGAGCGGTAGATGAGGCGTAAAGAAGCCCAATTCCCGTTATTATGCCTATAAACCTGCTGTATAACGATATATTTGTTAGATTTTATGCTTCCCTGACTTTATATAAGATAATACCTAAAGAATTCACTTTTTAAACTCACGGCACCGTGGCTTTGCTAACGATTTATAAACGTTTTTACCCCTTTTCATCCCAAAAGTAGAATATCCTAAATTATTTCTAGTGCTTATGGGAGCATTTTAAAAAGAATGTACACTCCAAGTTTCTGTCAGTCAGTCACCAAAGCCCTTATTTTGTGCCAAAGCCCTTAATTAGGCTTTGGCACAATATAAGGGCCCTTATAGGTAATAATTAATAGAAAAGAAGTCACTTTCGAAAACCACACAATGCAAATTCATTGATTTTTATAATGGTACGAGATTGTATAAATGTTTTAGGAGATCGTTCCTGATCCTCCACAGATCCTGATTACAATGGAACTTTTATGCAATCTTGTCCTGTTAATTTTTTTTTATCAATTAATTCTTAATCTAATATTATACTGGCCCGATACCTTTCCTCAAGTTTTCCTTTAGGTACCGTTTATTATGACTCCTATTTATTCATAGGATTAGTATTTTTGCATTTCATACCAAGTGTATTTTACCTAGGGTACATCCCGGGGTGCAGCGGGGCGCGGGGACCGTAACTAATTTGTGGATTAAGCACATTTGCAAATGTAATTTGTATTCATTAAAGCTACAGCGATGTACGTGTTATGTTTTAAAACGGTCCAGCATTTGAAATAAAGCTTAGTAGTTTTGTAAAATGTTTTAATATTATACATTTTGTAGAGTGTTATAAATAAAAGCTTAGTAGTTTTGCAGAAGGTTTTTAAAGTAACGTTTTATCACAATAATCTATTTCTAGATCTCAAAAAAATCTCAAATAATGTTCATCTATGTTGTGCCTCTGACTACCTCAGACATCAAAAGACCTTTAGTGTCCTGATCTAACATAATGTCTACTGCGCCTTGGGATAAAGCCAGGATGGAACAAATGGCATAAAAATATATTTATTTTCCGACGTCTAATCCATTTCGCTGTAGATTCCAATTGAAAAATCTAAAGATCGCAAACGATCTACAGATAGCTCTAGTTCATCGAATCACTCGAAAGCAAGACTTCAAAGAAACAGAAAGTTTTGAAAGTAAACATACTGATTGACTGTCACCTCTCCAACTTTCGTTGACACATCGCGAACAATCGCAAAGGCGTGATAACTCTCAGGTAAGTTTAGTTCGGAGTTCATACCAAATTCAAAACAAAGCATCACCCAAATCAAATCAGCGTTTTCAATAAAGGCGAGAAGCCGCTATTGGATCAGCCTCCATTGCTCCAACTATATTGGCACGAACACTGTATGTGACATAGTAAAAGTGAATTTTTAAGTTGTGTAACTATTGCTTGATATACTTTTACTTCTTTTCTTTAACTGGTAAGTAAGTTAAGTTCGTATGTCAGTGGGTGGTCAGTTCCTAAAAACCAAATGTGATTTGAACAAAACACTATTAAACATTTGGTCGAATTCAAAATGAGATTAGAGTTTGTTTCATGGTAGGTTGGTTTCCCGTGAAGTAGCAAGCATAGCGGTGCTAGTATCAACGTAGGAAGAGTAGTTTTCATAGATTATTCGTTCTTTTTGCAGATTTCTATGGAACTTCTTTCATAAAAGCACTCTGAAGATGATTCTTGTGTGTGTTCAGAAAAAAAATTAGTAATAATTTGCTTGCTTATACGATCCTAAACTTACCTACTCAAACACTGTGTAAGACCAGTAAAGATTTCAACTGTAAAATAGTAAACGGATACTCAGTTATTGAAGGCTTTATCTATAATTTAGTTTGAGCGCGCTACTGGAGATGTGATTCTCTGGGTGTACTATCGGCTGCGCGTCGCGCGTCGTCGTCGCGACTCAAACAACTTTATTGTCCTGTCGTTCAAACGCGACAGAACGTAATAGAATTAAATTGGGAGAAGCGCTGCTCCGTTATGTGGAAAATAATAACACAGAGTGTCTGTTATCTGAGGAGTTTTCACGCGTCGATGGCAGGGGTCTGTACCACTACTAATGGAAATCCAGCCAATGATAATCTGTTTTCCACACCATTAATCCTGAACTAAGTCTGAGCGCAATCTGCGGCGTCTCGGGAGTGCGACTCGAGTTTTATGCCCTCGTTAAGGTCCGCAATTTGTGGAGTCGGGCTGTTAAGACGGTTCGCCCTCATTCGCCCAAATCCTAATTCCAACCGTGGACTTTCTTAATCTTACGATATTGAGCTGGAGGTAATTGTTTCAAAATTGCAGCCCGGGATAGTGGAACGTGTTCTGGCGGAAGTAATGGCCGCAATGCTTAGTTGCCTTAACTACCTACTTCCAAACTATACAAACTCATAGAGATAGATTATCCACTAAATATCTTCGAGTAAGTACTTACATTAACTTAATTAATTATTAGTACTTAAATTACTTAAGCCCTTAACATGTGTAATATGTATGAGATATAAAATCACGCATCTTGCCCGTAGGGGTAGGCAGATATGTCTTTAGTTCATGGATCACACAACATGTCTCCAGAATATCATTATGATTATAGAAAAATAAAAATATTTATCTCAAAAACTTCTTCAGAAAACACAAAAAGCAATTCCAGCATCAACACATTTTCCTCAAGAAAATTTCAAATGAAAAGGATTTTCCCAGTATTTAAACTACGACTTATCCGAATAACCAATACTTTAGCGTAATAGAGTCAAGGGAGAGGCGTAATAAAAACGAAAGTAATCATGCAAATTGAAGGAAGGAAAGTTGAATTAAAAAGTGGGTTTGTTTGTAGGGGGGTGGGGAGGGTAATGTGTCTTAATGACCGCAATGGATGGCCGCCCTAATCCGCCCTCCTCACGCCCGCAACCTTTCCTCTACACTTTACCTAATGTACAGGCTATCCTCTGCGAGTCAATTGGTTTTTCCCATATTCGTTAAAAAAGCTCGGTGTGAAATACGATTACGGATTGAGATTCTGAAAAAGTAAACAATAATACGAATTGGGAAAGGTTTTTGCGAGAAAAATTGTACTTACTTATTTTTATTTCAAGTTAGTAAAATTTCGACTGTTAATCTATATTTCACAGATAAATGAGGTCTACGAAACATAGGTATAGCTTAGTTATATTTACCCGACTGTCAAAGGGTTATGTTTTTGTTAAAGGCTGTTAGAAAATGCAATAAAGATGCAAGTAATCAAATCGCAAGGCGTAACAGCGACGCCAATAAAAGCCAGGTCAGCTATACAGGTGACGCGACGCGACTTGTCGCACGCGACACGACATCATCAAATCAACATTTGCAGATTCGCGGAGCTTTCCCTGGGAGATTTAGAGGTGGAAGGAAAATAAAAAAGTTCGTAGAGGAATCCCGGTTGATCCCTGTTGCCTTTATGGTAATGCCTGGGATGCGTGTATTCGACTATTCAATTTATATTTTTTTCCCTTTCGCCTTATTTCTTTCTCGAAATTATCTATCCTTCGAATTTCGTTTCGCACTGTATTGTATAGGATTCGATGTTTGCGAATAAGGAGTTTGGAAATATCACGAATAACCGCGGCGGATTGGCTTTGTTCCCAACTTCAAAGAAGTTTTCTTTTAGAAATATTATGTGTATAAAATGTTGGAGTGTTGGAAGCCGAGAACTTTGGGGGGATGCACACCGGACGGAGTAGATACTATAACAAAATGCATTACCAACTTCCATGATATTTTGGTCATGAATAAAATATCAATAAAACGAGAGTTTTGGAAATCCATTATTTATCTTTCCATATTCAATATCGAAAAACCTTAGCAAAGATGAAAACATAAACCTTTTTGAGGCAAAAGTTACATACAATTCTTATAACTTAGATTATTTCGTATCAGTCGGGAGAAGGCTATTTTTGTGGTTCAAAACAAAACACCAGCCCCTCAGAGGTACAGCTGCTTATTGAACAAGCTTTTGCTTTTCGCTTAAACAAAGGTGAGTTTCCAATAAATAAATAATTAATTACTAAGAACAAATTACTTAATAAACCACTCAAAATTTTGCTCTTAAACTGTGTACAAGCAGGCATGTTCAAATTTAACGTTGCTCATGAATAAATCATAAGAAGTAAGCGGGCCCCGACGCCTTTATAATTCTACATAATACATTAAAACGGTGTACTGATTACTTTGTATTATATTGTTGCAAGAGGCATGTGAATATTCACGATTTGAAGAAAATATATGAATTTTATCCATCGCTGGAATTTTTCAGTAGATAAATAGGTTTTATGAAATGACATACTAGTTTTCAATACAGTATTCAAAAAATAATTAATGCATACCTATTAATATGATTAAAACCGTGGCAAGGCAATAAAAATGATTTAATTCAGTATACGTCTCAGCTGAAGGAAACCACGTGCCTAATCTTGAATAATGGATGCTATTTGTCTTGTGGTCCGACCACGTGTAATTGGACGGTCACCATTTACATTCCTGAAATTCAATGGTTTACTAGATTTCTATCAGAATAGCAACTCTTGGCGACGTAGACTTCTTCGTAGCAAGTTCGTAGGTAACTGCTACGAATACTTTTCGCGTAACAATTCATTTTCTTGAGAAATTAATTTATTGAACATAAAGTACAGAAGATTGTGCAAAATGTGATTTAATAAATGAAATATACATATATATATATATATATATATATACAGGGTGTAAAAAGACGTCTACCGAAGCCGAAAGGGGTAGGTACAGCATCCCAAAACACAACCAAATCCAAAAGGATTTTCCGAAAAAATCATTATATCCGGAGAAAACAGCGTTTGAAGATCACTGTTTGCGTATGTACTGGGCGCGTTTTTATACGTAGATTGCTGGATTTTGAGTTTTAAATGTTTTTTTCTTTTATAAATGAAATGATTAGGTAGGTATGGTCTTATTATGTTGTACTAGTAGCAAAAAACTAGAAAATAAAATAAAATGACGTAGCCAAGTCAAAATTTTTTTTAGTTTTTTTTCGATAAATATGTTCAGAATCATGGTCTGATTGCAATCCCTCAGTTTTCGGTAGCAGTCTTTTTACACCCTGTTTATCTTCAATTTGTTATTAGGATGTAATCGTCATCATGACAAATGCTTGGATTTGTTACATCATTTCTGCTGATGAAATATTGTGGGTCATGAAAAATGTATTTGGTTGTAGCTATATTCATACGGTAGTTCGTGATGAGAATGTCAACTGATATTAAAATAAAAGCTGCTGTAACTAAAAAAATGTTTTCAATAAAAACACAAAAACAGCGCCGTCAAAAGTCGCAGTCTCCGCGCGCAATTACATTTTTTTGATCCTCAATAAATTGACAATTTCATCCCGAGTCTCGAGCCAGCCTTTTAAAATATATCGAGTATTTCAGTGCAACAATACAGGCGGTTGTTTACAGTGGGGGCCAAAGGCGCCCCTGGGGGTGTTTGGGGGTGATAGGGGGTGTTTGGGGTGTCAAGATGGCGGCGTTGTCAAGGCAACGGTGCACTCGCTTCCTTAATCGACCGTCGCAGCCTCCGCCTGGGGCCGGCTCTCATTTATGTATTGTATTGCACTTGCGAGATCTTATGTTTTATGTTTTCCTGTGGATTGAGATTTGTGATAGGTTCCGTTGGTTTATTGAATGGAACTTATTTTATTTCTTGAAACCAGTTAGTTTTCTTCCTTTTCTTCAAAATTAAGAACTTTCATAGTGTTTCTTAATATTATCTTTATCATTCAAGGGGCAATTTTCATTCAATAGTTCAGTTCTCTTCTCTTACCTACTAGGCTAACAGAATAGTCTAAAAATAAAATATCAGATTCGAATAACCAAATACACCAACTCATGCTGCATAGAATAAATGGCCGGCTTACTGCATCGAGGTTACACAAGTTTGCTCAGCAGCAATTTGCTACATTCGTATCCACAAGTTTCGCGAATTCCACTATTTATTATTCCGATTATGAACACTTTGATCCTGGTCGTAATAAGGATTAGAACGAAACTCTAGATTTATGTCGATATGGCTCTAGTATACATATATTTATTTGATGAATTGTGATTCTGTAAACTATATGTATTAGTAAACTAATCATAGTTTTGAAGAACGAAAAAAAATAACCTGTGATCCAGTTCTATTTTACCTACCTGTACCTATCCCCAAGGCACGGAAGACGTTATCTCAGATCAAGTTTCTTTGATAATAAATAAATGATGCTGGACATTTCACACAGCATCATCTAACCCATAACTAAGCAAAGCTTGTACTATGGGAACCAGATAACTGATATATTACTATAAACAACATGAAAAAACTTCACAAACTCCTTAGAGGCGGATAATTGAAGAAATGCAATATTCTCACGGCTAATAGCTAAATGCTAAAGTATCATGAAGATTCTGATAACCGTGGCTTAAGATAGGAAATCCAAATGAAGAATCAGAGCTATTAATATAAACTTTTGGGTGCTTAAGAGTGCAGGCGTACGGAGCCAGAATAAATAATTGTGTGTTTGTCTTGGTGTCTAAACTTAGTATAGACTCAGGTAGGTACTTAATTAACATTGCTCGAACAGTGGTACTAAAAAACTCCACAAAAGCTTAGAAACATAGTAGCTTCGTGAAATAAATTATTCGTAGGTACGAGTAAGTACTTCACCCAACAAAAACAAGCAAGTTTATTTTACCCATTTAACCAACTCAGTTAATTCAGAAGTTGGGTAGGTACACGTAAAGGTGACTTTTACGACGTCACAAAAGTAATCGTGAGCTTCCACGGGCGAATTGTCCCTTCCTTTTACGAGTAACCGGGTCAAACTCATTTTACAAAAACAAATCACCTTCAAGAGACCTTACTTGAGCTATCAGTTAGGTCAGTCGGTAATCCAGTGGTTGCAGCTCGCTAGGCAATAAAAAAGAGTTATAGTTGAGAAGAAAAGGAAAGTCGCGTCTCGCTCGCCGTTAGTTGGGGATCAAGGGCTCAGCTCTCGGTGGGCGATAATCATAATTTTTACTTACAAGAGGCAAGAGAAGAGCATTAGAGCGGGCGCGCGACAAATCTTCCCTAACTGCGGCGAACTTCGCGACTCGGGCCGGCCACTCGTATATCCCGAGTACAGGTGCTTTGTACAGGACGCCGGATAAAGTGGCCGAAATACTGGAATGCACTGCTTGTGTCGGTGCCACGGCTTTCGGGAATTAACTTTAGAATGTTATTCACATTTTGTGGTCTTTGTTGCATCAACTTTTTGGGTAGTAACTATATTTACCTAACTATACATACCTTAATATGTACTTATATTCAAGCCTAGATAGGTAAATAGGTAGGTACTTCATTTCCGTTTTTCCTATTTGGTCGTGCCACAGGTCGTGCCTCTGACTAACCCCTTTGACATCTTAAAATCTTGAGTGACTTGATCTGAGAGATGAACTACCGTATCTTCGGGGCACTGTCATGATCTTGTTTCGTTTTGTTCTTGTGACAAATTCATGGACAAGCCTATTCAACTTCAAAAAAAAACCAGCCCTACAGAAAATAATCGAAGAGATTTAAATAAAAGTGAAAAAAGCCAAAGATGTGTGTGTCAGGATCGAGGCGAGTAGATATAATTACCTAAAATTCCCGGTCTAGTCTATCCGGGCAGCAGTGTCCCGTTCAGTGCTAGATAAAAGTCCTGACACTGCATAAATCACCTAGTAGGTACTTACCTAAAAGACTATAAGGACCTACATAATACTAAGCCTAAAGTTTTTGTGGCATACCTAGGTATAGGTTACCTACTTACTAGAAGTATCATCACCAGTCACCATTAACTTAGTCTATTCTATCGTGCCTAGAAGGCTTTGTGACTCAATAAAAGAAATCATCATCAGCAGTCTGACACCACTCACTGTTCTCTCTTGTTAGCTGGTAGAAGAATTATTCATAGCAACACTAGATGCTCAAGTACGTGTGTAGTCGTGTCACGTGAGGATATGAGCAGCAGTCGGTGTCCAGTGCGTTAGGCCACCATTGAAGTGTTATTCAGAATATGTGAACATGACGCACGTGGCGAGAGGTGTGGAGACTTCCTTATTAATATGAGAAAAGTTCCAGTATATGCTGCGAGTCTTCTCTCGGAGCCGTTGTAGATTCAGGGCTTATAGGACATAGGTAGAGCTATTTTTTAGTTATTGTATTGCTACGTTTAGATATCCGCCAACCTAGACAGACCGAGCCAAACCAAACTCCTGCTATCTTGCTTGCACACCACGAAGCTGGATGCTTTAAGGTCTCCGTCATGGCTTCACGACTTAATAGCCGGGACCGACAATTTAACGTTGCTTCGAAGTTGGTATAAAGGTAGAGTCAAATAGCTCTACTTTGACATATTTTTGACTTGAGACGGGCTCCGAGGGCTAACTGGGAGCTTGGCACTATTAGTAGAAATCTCATAACTTTTTACGGTGAAACATTATGAACTTGTAGAGTCTTGGCAAACAATTGATTTGAATTTTTTTTTTGATGAAATACTTAGGTATATGATAGCGGATTCGATTCCCGCCACGGGACAAAATTTGTTTGTATGATCTCCATTTGTCTGGATGTTTTCAATACCTAAGTAAATGTATAAAAACTATTAAAATGCATTTAGTTTAATAATTGCGTCTCTATACCACTGTTGAGCTGGACTCGGGTCGACTCGGGCGGATTTGTTTTATGCCCACGGAAGACAACGACTCCGGGCAGCGTCTCCTTAATTTTATTACAGCCCAGCCCGTTCCCAGAGGGAAATGTCCTAATTGTGTCTCAAGAAAACCAACCTGGAAATATATTTTCCTTCGCTACAACTCGCTGCTGGGCCGGAAGCTATTGGAAAATGATTTTGAACGTAGGTAGGGTACAGGTAGGTAAGTTGGTACGAAGTTACGTACCTATAAATGACCACAGGGTTTGTATATTTATTGTGTAACTCTGTTGAGGGGAGTTTTTAGTTAAGGTGAAGAAGGTTTCTTTAAAGATGCATGTCAACGTGCCTCCAGATATAGGTAGTAGGTACCTAGGTTCTTCTTCTTCTGTCTGCATCTAATGCTGACGTTGATATCTTCGCCGACAGATGGCCCACGCTTGATAGAGCGTGTCTAAGCTATAGTGAGGAGCCTAGCTCTTTGATACCGTGGTAGTTATTTGCTCAGTAGGTACTTAAATGATAAGTTTTAAAGTTAGCTGTTATATGAGTTAGAGTTTTTATCTGTGTTATTTTATTTTATGTGAATGTTATTTTTATTTTTGTTCTGAGAGCTGTAATTTTTGTTTGTTTTTGTACCACTTGTGCCTCTCTATAGTTAAGTTAAGTTTAATAAGGGGCATAGAAGGATGACATGGTGACATCCTTCTTTGAATGCTGATTTTGGTTTTGGAATGACACCCTAAACAGCGCCATCTACTATCGACTAGCAAACCGAAAATTAACTACCTTTATAGCGACATCTATTGGTGAGTAGAAAGAGTATTTCCTAAGTACAACAATCACAGATAGCAACATCTTCTGGCGACATCGTCCCCATCGTCCTACTCCTGTACCAAAAAGGTACCATGCTAAATCTATGGTCCTACTCATAGAGAGATAAAAAAAAAAATTATGGCAACTAACTGTATTATTCGTTTGTCAATGTCATGCCAATGTCATGTCAACTACTTAGATTGTTTTTAGAATGTCATTGTCTTTCCATTTTGGCGTTGACATTTTGCTTGAAGAGTGTCTCACTCAGCCAGCTTTGTTGACAACAAAACAAATCAATCAGTTCAGTTCAGTCAGTTGCAAATTATTGAAGTGAGTGACTCGTCATTTTGTTTTTGTCTTTTCTCAACACGCAATACTTCCAAACAAAGTGAAATTATCGGTGTTTACTTAGTTTAGTGCGCGTCGAACACGAAACTGGACGGTACGATAAATCGCGAAGCTCTACAATGGCGAACACATTTGGTGTTTGTCTTCTCCTAGTTTTTTGTTGTGCAAGTAAGTTTTCTTCATGTTTGTAATTCGTTTTGGCCTTGTAATTATCTGAATGTTTATCGTTATTCTAGAAACAATGCATGCAAAAAAATAACACGATTTGTTTGCTTTACGACTTATTACTAGCTACGTAAACGTATCACCGCTAATTACCTATTTACCCACAAAATCAAATCTATTCTTTTAGCATCAGCAATTTATGGTTTCATTGGTGCTGCTATTAGCAGTTCTTGATAAGCATACCACGCACTAACTATTTTGTAGTAAGTAAAGTTAGCCAATTTCTAAAAAATATTGTACTTACAGGTCACCCAACGGATCTAGGCATTTGTGAAGTTAGCTGTTTGTCTGCACAGTGACCGATTTTTCATACAAAATTGTGTTCTACGCAGACAAACGGGTAACTTCACGAATGCCTAGATCTGTTGGGCGAACTGTACCTACATAAACAATACAGCCTACATAACAGATGATGACAATTCCACTGTTTCACCTATTAGCTTTATTACCGAAATGAAATGTGGCACGGCATTAACATACAGTTTATTTAGATTCATATACCTAAATATTAAAAAAAAGGAAAATCCTGGTTTAATTAAATTTTTCTACAATATTACTTAGACTAAACATAATAGGTTGAATAACAAACAACAGATACCTTAGCCACTGTTACTGGTATCCAGTGACTGTAACTAACAAGCCTGATTAGCTATGCTCATATTTCCTGTTTGCATACAAACTGGTAGTAGTATTAATTACAACGATTGGTTTTGATTATGAATTGGGAATTGAATTATTTATCATTGGGAATTGAACTTAGCTAATGTTGTCAACAATTTTAATTGTACTCGAATTGTGAATAGTTTACTTATTTTCTTGTCATGTATTTATCCATTAATTTGTATATTAAGTACCTATATTCATCTCAAGTGGAATACTTTGCATTTTATTTATGTAGATTATAGTTTTTTCTGTATGAAATGTTATTGGAAAGTGAATCGTATCACAGTGAGTGAGGGTCGGTATTTCAATGTATTTTTAACAACAAAAGAAGTATAAAAAACGTCAGTGGACTTTGTAATTTGTGTGTCTACCTTTTTTAACACACTTATTTGGTACACCATACAGCTTATTCTTGAGCAAGTCTTGTAGCTTACAACAAATACCTACTTGTGTTCAATACTTCCATGAAATAATTACAAAACAGCATATAAATACAACAATGTATCTTGAATAATGAGTCCAAATACCTACTGGCAAGTTTCACTTATTTGAAGGAAATAACACCACTTGCCTCTTATGTAAAAATTAAAAAAATCATAATTTACAATATTGAAACAACTGCTACACAAGTACCATCTTATATACCTATTGTTATGGTAATTGAAGTGCTAATTAATACACATTCTACATAGATAGTTTAAGTATGCGTGATCATGTGATGTCAATCCCTCATTAAGTAAAACTACACATACTCACAAACTTAGTTATATTGTCTGTGGTAAAAGACAGGTAGGTATGAGCTCTGTTCATGGACGAATTAAAGTAATATTAAGTGTAGGCAGAAATTACAGATTTCTAGTAACTTAATCTGTCAGAACAAACTATTAAGTAGGTAATTATTATTATCAGTCATTGCTGTCCCACAGCTAGGCAAAGGGCTCCCTCCGATAACGATTTTCAGGTAAACCATTTTTCATTTTCAAACAATTTTACCTGTATTTTTTTCAGATGTATCATTTGCTCGACAATTGCCAAAAGAATGCAGCAAGGGACCTACCTACTGGTGCCAAAGTTTGAGGTATGTTATATATAGATTTAAGTGTAGGCAACAAGCCAATAAATATGTTAAGTACTTAGTAATAATGAAAAAAAAAAAACAACATCAGTGTAAGATTTTGGATCTCGCCAATTCATAGATGTATTAAAAGTAAGTATAGAATTCTAAGTTTGTAAATTAGGTGATTATTTGCACGTAGTATTTACAAAGAAGGTGTTCCATGGGTCTCAAGGCATGCTTTTGATTTTATTCAGTAAAAGTCAGTCATTTTGATGATATAAAAGGCTCTAGAAACAATCCAGAAGTGGTAGTCATGTGATCATAATAATAGCTTCTTCAGGAATTATGTTTTCTAAACCTTATTAGCAATTATTTGAATTATTACATTTGTTTACAATAGTATTTAGATTTTTGTTTACTAGACTAAAAACAAACTGAATTGTTTTTCTAGACAATACTAATATTGTGTAGGTATTGGATGACTGTTCCTGTGATACGTAAGATGATTCATGTTACCTAGGTAGTAGGTACCCATAACTTATGCGCTAATCAACCTACAACTGCTATGCAGTATACTAGTAACTTCACATATCCATGACTCACAAAGACAATAACTATTATGAATAGATTAACAAACTATAATAGTTTTTGTGTTTAAAATGCTTTACTGATAAATCAACTAAACTAAGAACATCGTACATGTGCATCTAGACCGCCTTCGTCACAATAGAACAACTACACATCTCCAATTCGCACGATAGTTGGTGAATCACGCAGTAATATTAACACATTATCAGTTGTGAACCCCTCCAATTTCTCTTAATGCGTGTTGTATCTGTATCCGGTTCAGTTCATTATAATGATAACTCAACCAATTTGTATGCTTTGTGAAGTTGATTTGCTTTGTACATATCAATTGTTGCGAGCCTATCACGCCTGACTTGTTCTTCTTGCCTTGTCACTTATTCCTTCGAACAAGAGTGTGGAACTTATAAGTATTTTATAGACTCCACAAAAAGACTACCTTTGGAAAGGATTTTGAATGCGCTTCTAATAGGCTTATTTCGTGCACTATCTCCTCTTGAATGTTGTTTGCATGTTTCAAAGATGTCATTCCCTTATCAGGATCGCAGCTGACTGCGGCGCTGTAGGCCATTGCTCCAGCACGGTCTGGGAGACGAGTAAGGTAGAGGCGCTCAAGACCAACGATGTATCCGATAAGTTCTTGCGTCTCTTCAGGGAACTGAAGGATATCAAGGATCTGATCAATGATGTAAGTATATGAATGTATGCTTTGAGTTATTGGAACCCACGTATCCGTGCTTCCATGGCGACGCTCTACCAACTAGACTGATGGGTAATAGACGGTGTGCTGAAAATTTGTAAGAGTATCTACTCCTACAATATTTTAGCTATTACACTGACACAACTGATCTAAGGGGCGATAGTCTGTTGTCTTAGATGACATGACCAGGGGTCATGATCAGGTGGCAGTGAAAGACAGATCCTACTAGCTGTACTTACTCGATGGATTAGAAAGGAGAGTAGGTATTGATATCGTTTCATGCTTATCAGCGTCAGCCCATTTGGTAGCCACGCCATAAAAAATTTACGAGTGTTGTAAGCAATGTGCGTGTCCTCAATTTTGAATAAAATTGGACCAACATTAAAATTGTTTTCTGTACAAAGTACATATAAAGAGTTCAAATGCTGTACACAAAGAACGAGTGTTGCGATTTAAATGTCGGAACATTATATTTGCTGAGAAAACATGTGCTAAACTACGTCATTAAATGATTGAATTTTCCGTTGTAAGTATGCTGTTTTTAAGTATCTACATATGTTTTGGTTTTTGGTAAACAATTTGAATACCGTTTTACAAAGGGCTGGTGGTAGTCTTTTAAAACGACATTCATAAAATCAAATCACACTAAATTTCCTTCGGAGTAAAGAAATAAGTACCACAGATTACCAATTACACACAGATTTTCAAAATTCTTTGCAAAAAATGTCACACACGGCGAAAATCTGTAAAGCATACTAAACAGCCATAGCTTAGATTACACATTTAGCTCAGTTGGTCCCACATAAAGGGGGAGGCGAAAGATGATGATGGACCCGAAAATTGCAACAGCCCATCTATTAACCCTTAACTCAACTGTCAGAGCTTCATCACGGCTCGACAGGCTGCATCATTGTCTAACTTGAAATCCATTCCCAGTTGTCATCCCAATAAAGCTCAACCAATCAAATACGAAAATGCCAATTGAAGTATAAGGAATAGGTTTCAAATGTCAAAATGAAGTCCATGTCCATTGCCAGTTGAATTACATAATATGGTCCAAGGTCGTGGTTTCAAATCCCAAAAAATGAATTTTCTGACAATTTAAATATTTGTATGTGTTTTTTATCAGGATTATCTAGCATCGCGCGTCGCTTCGGCCTGTCACGACGTCCCATACCCCTCTATAGCCAACTTGTGCAAGAAAAACACAGCTGGTTTAGAACAGTACATTCATCATGTGCTCAAGTCGAATACTTCGCCGCAGACGATGTGCTCTATTGTCGGCATCTGCAATAATAAACAGCTGGAGAGTCTTATTGCTGGCGTAAGTCTTATCTTCTTATAGACCATTCTATACTTCTACGGCCTTACTTAAACTTGGTATAAAGTTATGACAGGTGTAACCTAAGAATAACCATACTAATTTTGAGTTATACCACGTTTATTATGGCCGTTATTTTCAAGTAACTTAAGACTTCAATAGGTAGAAAGCGCTAGATGGTAATCCTTAGGAATATTGGAACTAAGTGCATCTGAAGGGGGTTACAAGTCGGTGATGCTAACTATACAACACAGTTAACGGATTTAGGCAGTGAAGTTAGTTTGACATGTTCAGTTCAGTGACGCTTTTTTATATAAAACTAGCTGCGCTCCCGCGGTGTGACCCGCGATCCCTCGGGATTTTTTCATTTTTTCGAGATAAAAGGTAGCCTGTGTCCTGATACAACCTTTAACTATGCCAAGGTCAGCTCAATCTGTTCAGCGGTTTGGGCGTGAAAGCGTAACAAACAGACAGACAGACAGAGTTACTTTCACATTTATAATATTAGTATGGATGTTCTCCAATATCTCAGGTTTAACTTCAATTCATCTGTTTACACGACTTTCTCTATTAAATTGTATTGTTTTTTTATCCTAAAACTCGATTCAATGCTTATAACATGTATTTTATTGCAGGAAAAGACTGAAACTCCGAAGAAGAAGAGTAAGTTTATATGTCTAATAATTATTTAATGAAATGAATTGGCTTAGGTCCATTCATTATAATTCTAAGAACTCTAATAATTCAGTTATTGTATATGACTCAAGTTGAACGTCACATTTCCTTCCTTATTTTTACCTATTTGACTATACAGTTGAAATTCTGGCAAATCATGCAAGCCATTTCTTGACTACTTACAACTCTCGCAAGAAGAACTGACCAACGAAAGAACAAAATGTTTGTTTGCAAATGAAGATATGAGGTGTATTTTTCTTTTCAGCTGGCTTATTGGGAAGCTCTCAATGCACCTGGGGGCCATCTTATTGGTGCAGCAACTTCAGGTAAATAATAATAAAAAATTCTGGACATTTTTCACACAGCATCATCTAGCCCCAATCTGAGCAAAGCTTGAACAATGGGAACCAGATAACTGATATACTACTTATATAATTTTTGATTGTAAATACATACATTTATACATAGAAACACCCAGACCCGAGATAAATATTTGCAGATCATACAAACATTTATCCCGCGGCGGGGATCGAACCCGCAACCTTCTGCGTCCCAAGCGGGCTTTCCCACTGCGCCACAGAAGTCGTCAAAACCTATACTATAGACGTTTTGTGTATCAATAACAATAATCCCACAAATATAATAAAGCTGAAAGTTTCTAAGTTTGTTTAGATGTTTGTGTTTAAATCACGCCTAAACCAGTGAACCGATTTAGATGAAACTTGGAATAGGCGTAGATAGTGACCTGGAATAGCATATAGGCTGTTCAAAATGTTGGTACCACGCGGGCGAAGCCGCGCGCAGTAGCTAGTATATATTATACATATGTTTGACGGAGCTGGTAGACAATTCAAGTGTCGAAGTTTTTTGGTCGCCTAAAACATAAGGTCTGTCTTGGTCTATGACAATAAGGCTTTAGTTTGATAAATTTTTATCTTTTCGCTATTAAAAGTGATATCTGGCAGCTGTTGAGAGGTTCGACTACAAAGTCCATAATGAAAATTAAAAGATAAATTATGCGATTAGTTCCAGTGTCAATATTTAGATTATGAATTGTGATCATGAAATTTGAGGAATAAGAAATCAATTAGGTAATTCCGTTGTTATGAAAACAATATTGAACAATGACGAATAATGTAACAACGTACTGTTTCAAAAGCAACAACAGTAGGGCATCTGTATTGTAGCATAACGTGTTGTCATTACCAATACACTTCAACTGGTTATAGGATGTTGTATGAACTACGATAAGGGAAGAGGTTGACTCGCAAAGGATTATGTAAAATCTGGTCTGGGGCCGTATTCCCGTTCTTTTTTTCGTTCGTTTGTTGAATATTCGGATGTTTCTTACTACGATTTCTGACTTCAAGAGCCAATTCTTCGGAATATTAGCTCCTAGGACCGTGTTTTCACGTTGATCTTATCGACTGAATAATGTAGCTCGTAGTAAGAAGCATCCGAATATTCAACAAACGAACGAAAAAAGGAACGCGAATAATCCCCTGACCAAAGAGGGGATTCTTCCTCATTCACATAGAGATACACAACATATTTTCTACTTTACTCCTTCCTTTTGTTCATACGTAAGAACATAGTTAAAGTTTTGTGGTAATATAAATGTACTAGCTGCGCTCTCGCGGTGTGACCCGCAGGTCCCTCGGGTTTTTTTTTCATTTTTTTGGAATAAAAAGTAGCCTAACCCTTCCCTGGGATACAACCTTTATCCATGCCAATTTGCAGCCTAATCTGTTCAGCGGTTTGGGCGTGACATGGTAACATACAGACAGACGGAGTTACTATCACATTTATAATTATAATATTACCTTTATAGTATGGATGCACGATCAGGATACGAACATTTGACCTTCGTATTGAAACAGACATCCTATTCGCTCGTCCAACATACCTCTATACCCACCCAAATACTCCGATGGAATGATGAATAGTGATGCTGATGTAATGTTTATGCTAGCTCTGTTTATATAACTGACCCACAAAGCATTGATACTTGGATAATGCAGACTTGGTTAAGCGTAAATAAATCGCAGTTAATTGTAACGACGATTCAACAATTTCATGAACGATTTGAGAATTTAAAGTCTGTTTTGCATAAAGTTTTAGGAGAAAATTGTTTATTTTGTTTTCAACTAAGTAGTAATAGTGCAAGGCAAAGCATCTTATCAATCTGAAAATCTTATCAATATATGTACGGATACCAAAGTTATACTAAGAAGAATTGAAAAATATTTTTTAAGAACTTCCGTCGCTGACCATACAATGATTGCAGCTTCTATCGATATGCTATAGTCGTAACTAGTAACTAGTAGTTCCTTGTACTGAGGTTTTTTTATTTGTACGGCAAAAACTTCGTATAGATTCACAAATTATCTAACTTTGTACTTGTTGGGTTTGGCGATATTGTGAGGGGTTGCAAGACCAGTGTCGCTTTTCAGAATACTAAACTTATTTACGATATTTCTCTTCGCCTTTAGAGCTCAATTATCTTTAAATTGTCTAAATTCTATCAATTAAAAAATCATGGTGATAACTAAATAATTTTCGTAACCATGATAGTTTCAAAAATAATATAACTATTTTATGTTTATACAGCACAAGTCACGAATGCAAGGCGACGCACCACTGCGTTTCCCGCGTCTGGTCGAAAATGACTGTTCCTCATGATGATGACAGTATTTGCAAGATCTGTACCGACATGGTCACCCAAGCCAGGGACCAGCTTCAAAGCAACGAGACTCAGGTAAGCTTTAATTTGTAGGCAATAGAGTTCAAATTTGATTGCAAAACATATATGAAATATAGTCAAATTGAAATTATGTTTTATGTATTAGAAAATAGAGTTGAGAATGAGTTGCAAGACAAATAGCTAGCTTTATGCGTAGGAAGAAATACGGTCGATTGTTGAAAGATGACTCAAATGAGCCTTAACTCGTAGAAAATAGCGTTGAGAATTCTGTGCAAGATGAAGTCAATGTCTAGAGTGTACCTTAATGTGTTGGAAATAAAGCCGATAGTTACAAAGGAAGTTGACATATCACGCACTTAAAGACTACAAAGACCAAAGCATATATGCTTAGGGTGAACCTTAAGCTGTAGGAATTAGGTCGAAAATTGAATAATATGCTTCTCTGTTATTCTAGTGATTATTAATATTGGTGACGTCAATAATGAAATATAGATAATTCGCATCACCTTTGACCATTATTGGACACTTTGTTCGACTTTACTCCTTTTAAACTTAACTTTACTGCGTTCTTAGTTTTGCTTTGAAAAATATGATAATATGAAAAAAAGAAATTAGATACTTACTCTACGTTAAGGTACGAAAATCACCAATGTTTTTTGGTTACTAAAAAGGTTAAACTTAATTAATATTGTCGATGTTTAAGTTCCAATTCCAATATATCTGGCTGTATAGGACAAAGGAATTTAATCAAAATGACCTTTATCTTAAGTTTTCCGTGTCCCTCGTTATCAGACAAAACAAATAGATTATGAACTCTTCAAGCGTGTCAACGACCGATTGTGATAATGATCTCCTTTTTAAGAATTCATCATCTAATAAAATACAGTTCGTGTGATAAAAATCAATACTTTATTGATTTTTATCACACGAAGTTCGTATGAGTCAGTGGCCAACTCTGGTGACGGAAGTTTTGAGGCCGCCTTAAGGCCTCCGTCATTGATTAACGACATAAAATTGGCGGGACCGTCAATTTAACCTGCCCTCCGAAGCACGGAAGCGCTCAGATGAAAATACCACTGGCGGTCACCAATCACCAATCCACTTACAGACCGTTTCGAACGTTACTTAACTTTGACGATCTATCAAGACGGACTAAGAAAGCACGACCACGAGCAATGAAGTATAATTATCCTACTTCCTACTTATATTATAAATCTGAAAATTTATGAGTATTTTGTGTTCGGGTTTCAGTAAAACCTTTACCAGTAGACATATTGGGATGGAACTTTGAATCGATGTATAGCCTGGATAGCATCCAGGCTAGTTTAAACGTTGATACCACGTGACCGAATCTGCGGTTAGAAGCTAACAAATAAATAAAATCACATATTAAATGGCATACATACATACAGGGTGTAAAAAGACTACTACCGAAAACTAAGGGGTTGCAATTGACTTAGCTACGTCATTTTATGTTATTACCAGTTATTTACTACTAGTACAACATAAGCATAACTACCTAATAATTTCATTTATAAAAGAAAAAAAACATTTAAAACTCAAAATCTACGTAAAACAACGCGCCTAGTAACAAGCGCGCAAACAGTAATATTCAAACGCTGTTTTCTCCGGATATAATTTTTTTTTTGAAAATCCTTTTGGATTTGGTTGTGTTGGGATACTGTACCTAGCCCTTTCGGCTTCGGTAGACGTCTTTTTACACCCTGTTTACTCCTGGCCTGCCAGAATCAAGAGGCCTATGTTAAACCAGAACACCAATAGCATAAACATTATACACCTAGGTTCACAATCAATAAATGATTTGATTTTGCAGGAGGAACTAAAGCAAGTATTCGAAGGATCCTGTGAGCTGATTCGCATCAAAATAGTGCGTAAAGAATGCATCAAGTTGGCGGACGACTTCGTGCCCGAGCTGGTTGAAACTTTGTCTTCGGAGATGAATCCTCAGACTGTTTGCTCTGTCGCTGGACTGTGCAACAATGCTAAGATTGACGAGATGCTGATTGGATACGTAAGTTGTTTGTACAAAAAAAAAGTTTTTTGTTGTTGTATTTTGTGGCGCAGTGGGTGAAAGCTCGCTTGGGACGCAGAAGGTGATGTTTGTATGATCTGCAAATATTCTGATAAAGAAAATAAGCATAAGTAATTTGACGACAATATTCGCCGTGCGTTTTCGTCAGCACGATCTAGGAATTGGTCATTCTTAGTCGCGCCATCTAGTTGTGAAATTGGTACTTGCTACACAAACCTGCGTTCAACAATAATGTTATCTCTATTACATAAGAAATGCCTTGGCTAGGCAAATAGTTAAACGTTATAGCTCCAAGTCATTTGCCTAATAGTAGTACGCTGCGATATCTCTATAGTGACCTCTGAATATACAAAAGCTAAAAATAAACCGACCAAAGCCGGATGCAGTAGATAACATAGGATAGGAAGCTGTATCGTGTGCGTCTGACTGCGATAATTTGACGGTCAAACAGTAATCGAACTTATGATACCTAACCTCGTTATATAAAACTAAGTATATACCAAACTTATAGATATATCTTAAAGCCAATAACGGATTTACCTTATATAATATTAAACAAAGTAATTAACCGACAGTGTGTGTGTGCGTGTGTGTGTGTGTGTGTGTGTGTGTGTGTGTGATGTGTGTTTATGTGCGTGTGTGAGGGGGATAGATAGATAAATACATACATTATAATTTATAGCATACACTAGGTTCATTGATAATACAAATGTCATATATACGTACAGCCATTAAACACATAACAAATTTCATGTTTAAAAACATAATCATAATAGGATAATTTGAAACTACCTATGTTATTGGACATGCCTCTGACTACTTTCATAGACATGTTTAGATAAGAAAGTCTGTACAGTACGATGGGTCGATGAGGTCAAAAAAGACTTTATATTTTGGATGCGTGAGGCACAGGACCGGAATGAATGATATAAACAGAGGGAGGTCTGTGCAGTGGCATTATCCATATCCATACCATCCTATACATATAATATAATAAATGTGAAAGTAACTCTCTCTGTCTGTCTGTTTGTTACCTTTTCACGCTCAAACCGCTTCACAGATTAGGCTGAAAATTGGCATGGATAAAGGTTGTATCCCAGAGAAGGACATAGGCTACTTTTTATCCAGAAAACAAAGATCCCGCGGGTCACACCGCTGGGGCGCAGCTAAAAATAATGATGATGTTATAGACAATGTACGCTTTTCAGTTCATGTACCAAAACCATTTAAAACAATAGCTATATCGGAGCGCAGGTTATCGCCCGCGATACATTTGCGGCGATGACCTCGTATCACGCCATTTTAATTTATTGACGTTTATTATGACCTCTTTGAAAAACAACATTATAGCTATTGCAAAGTCAATGATTTTTGTATGATCTTATATCTGTTTTCTAAAGCATTTTACCTCTTTAGGTATATTCTAATTTTTCAAAGTTATCATAAAATATTAATAATAATAAATAATAGTCTTTCTTAAACTTTCGCGATCACAATTCATCTTTAGAGATATATTTTGTAACAGGATAAAATCCTGTTACAAAATATATCTCTAAAAATAATAAATAATGCTGGACATTTCACACAGCAACATCTAGCCCCAAACTAAGCAAAACTTGTACTATGAGAACCAGATCTGATATACTACTTATACAGGGTGTAAAAAGACGTCTACCGAAGCCGAAAGGGGTAGGTACAGCATCCCAATAGACAACTAAATCCAAATGGATTTTCCGAAACAAAAATTTTTTTTCGCTAAATATGTTTAGAATCATGGTCTGATTGCAACCCCTCAGTTTTCGGTAGTAGTCTTTTTATACCCTGTATACTTTTTGTTTGTAAATCTATCTATCTATCTAATCAGCCCACATCCACCCACTGCTGAGTATAGGCCTCCTCATTTACACGCCACTGCTTCCGGTCCTGTGCCAGTCGAACCCAATGTTTTCCCACCACCTTTATAATGTCATACATTTTGTTTGTAAATACATACATATTATAGATAGAAACACCCAGACCCGAGATAAATATTTGCAGATCATACATCCATTTATCCCGCGGCGGGAATCGAACCCGCAACCTTCTGCATGCCAAGCGGGCTTTCACCCACTGCGCCACAGGTCTTCATATTTATTGAGAAGGATTAGTTTGATGTCTTCCAATTGTCTTTGGAACTAGATGACCTATTGTTCCTTCGCGACAAATAAGGTCACTCAACACTGTTTAGGGCCTTAGATTTCTAAACAGGTTCACAGGTTCACGACTGTATCCCCAAGGTGTGGTAGACATTCTCTCAGATCTTACTAATTCCAGATCCTTTGAAGATGTCTAAGGGGGAAGATTTGAAGATTTCTATTCGATGATCTGATGTCTGATAAGAAATCGAAATAGCCAGGCTTTAGTGGGGATACAGCCCTAATTCATGCCAAGTTTTCAAAGTAAAATACCATTTATTCGTTAGAGGAAATTCATTTTGATGTTTATTTTCAGAATGCTCAGTTGGAATTGCGTAAAGGCTGCAACAACTGTTCCAAAACCGTTGGAGCATTGAGGAGCAAACTCGACGCAACTTCCTATGAAGATTTCCTTGTCCAACTACTACAGGTAATCATTTGTATTGGAGACTAGCTGGTACCCGCGACTTTGTCAGCGAAATAACATACTTGAAAACATCTTAATAGAACTGAAATTAGCGCCATCTGTTGCCTTTAACAGACACTTTCAACTCCCCATACAAACTTTCAACCCTTATTTCACGCCCTCCATGACTAATATATAGATTTTTTCTGTCATAAGAACCTCCTGACAATAACAAACACAACAAAAAAAATATTAGTGAAATCGGTCCAGCCGTTCACGCGTGATGTCGTGACCAAGGGATTTAGGGATTCATTTTTATATATAGAGATAATATACTCGTTTACTCACAATGAAACAACTATCTCTTTGATAACTGGACAAAAACCTGTGATTTTAAGTTTTGTTTATTAACACCTAAGTATTTTAGATTAGCTTATGATAGAACTTCTATAAGTTCTAGTTCATACGAAAAGGCTATTGAAAAAAGCAGAATCCCCATCTAAATATACAAGCCCCAATATGATATTATAATCTAACAAATTATTCTTCAATAGTAGATTATTTACAACGGGAATAAAATATTGTATTATGTCACGGGCGCCATATTTCATCGAAGTAGTTTTTTCCCGAGCATGACGAGGGAGTTATCTTCTTTTTTTAATTCCAGGTATGCCGCAGTATGAGCTCTCTCTCAGACTCCTGTTCAATGCTAGTATTTAAATACTACGAGAACATCGTCGAAGCAGCCAAGAAGGACCTTACTCCGAATAGTGTTTGCCACGTCAGCGGACAATGTTCTTACAAGTTTCATCAACACGATGAATATGACTTTCCTGAAGAAACGGCCATCAAACCCGGTGAAGAGTGAGTGTGAAAGCTATTTTGAGTTCTATTTCTATGTGGGTGAAATCGTTTGTTCAATGTCACTGAATAATGGTTCTACCGACATTAGTATGATTATCCTTAAAAACGGCCATCAGCAGGGTGAAGAGTGAGTGTGAATGCTATTTTGAGTTTTATTTCTTTGTGGGTAAAGTTGTTTGTTCAATGCTATTGGACAATGCTCTTACAAGCTCCAAAGTACAGGAAAACTGCCGAACAGGATGAGTGTTTCAAGTGAATTTTATTTATATGCACCTAGAGTTCTTTGTTCAATGTGTTTCAATTTAGCAGAGAGATTGTATTTTCTGTGGTTTCAGAATCCCATGCGAACTATGTGAGCAACTGGTGAAACATATGCGCGATACTCTAGTAGCCAACACTACAGAAATTGAATTCTACAAGGTTTTGCAAGGTACATTTATATTTGTATATTGTTGATAAGTATTATGATAATTTTCATACTAGACACTTAGGAAACATTTTAAATTTATCCCAAAAATTACACCCATGCGAGAATTGAACCCACGACTTACCATTCCGTAGCAATTGCTTTTCCAGTTGAGCTAATCGAGACCATGGTTGAAATTCTGTTCATGTTAAAACATACACACGAGATTTATTATCCTTGATTCAGACTTAAATTTTGTGTTCTTCTTCAAATTACAAATAAAATCCTCAATTTCTCAGGTCTCTGCAAACAGACCGGCAAATTCAAGGACGAATGCCTCCACCTAGCAGAACAATACTATCCCATTGTCTATTCATTTTTGACCAAAGATTTAAACCCGGCTGAAGTTTGCGGGCTTATGGGTCTCTGTAGTGTCTCGGAACCTCATATCACCTTGTTACTGCCTGAAGATGTTAAGGCTAAAGTGAAGGACCAACTGATTGGAAACGATGAGAGAAACAGCTATACTACTCCTCAGGTTAGTTAAACGTTGGTAAACGTTGTGTTCGCATTATAAAATTTAGTTGAAGAAGAAGAATAAATTCTTGGATTCGCCTAGAAAAGGTCACGTGCGAGTCACGTGACTGCTCACCGACACCTACCAGTAGCGCCATCTAGTTATGTACTCGGTAAACTCTTACGGCAATATTTTTGCATATCTGAATGCTAATTTTATAACTAAATAGGTGAATGTCGGCACTCCCGGGAGTGCCTCGGTTTTTTTTAATATAATATAACAGCATATTTTAACATAGAACAGGATCACGATCGTATCTCCAAGGTGCGATAGACATTCGCCCAAATGTTTTATGTAGTCCTTTGAAGAGGTCTGAGGGGGTAGTCAAAAAACACGTAGAAATATGTACTTACGAGTCGGCCTATGTCATTTTGCTAAAGCATATTTCTATGTATTTATTTTATTCAGGAACGCCAATTGCATTGTTATTTGGCTTTTCTTATTAGTAATTTAAATTTTTATAGTGTAAACCACACTTAGGTTAGGTATTTCATTGAGAAAATGTTCGATCCGACGGGATTCGAACCCGCGACGATGATCCCTCCTCAAGCCGGAGTGCCTTGCGCTCGGCCACAGAATCACTAGCGTCGAAAGCTCATTTTCTTATTAGTTTAGAGTTTGTATCTTATTTCATAGTTATAACTATTGACCATTTACATTGTCTAAATTACCATCGCAATTTGGGAAATGATACCCGTTTTCTTGGGTTAGGCGTGTTCTAAACAGGATTTTTTAAATATAGACTTCGATGAAATCCAGCATAACATTATATTTCCAGATCGGTCGCGTCTCCATCTCCAAGACGACAAACGATCGCGTTATGGACACAAACAAACCGAGCGACGTGAACGGAGTCTTGCCTATAGAACGCATGTTTATCGCGCAGCCGGAAAACAAGGCCGCGTGTTCTTTCTGCGAATACTTCCTGCATTATCTGCAAGTTGAGCTGAGCGACACTAATACTATTGTAAGTATACATCTCTATATATAAAAATGAATCCCTATATCCCTTGGTCACGCCATCACGCGTGAACGTCTGGACCGATTTCACAAATTTTTTTTTGTTGTTTGTTATTGTCAGGAGAAGGTTCTTATGACAGAAAAAATCTCTATATTAATCATGGAGGGCGTGAAATAAGGGTTGAAAGTTTGTATGGGGAGTTGAAAGTTCCAGTTAAAGGCAACAGATGGCGCTATTATTGCATTTTTAAAAGTTTCAGAATATTCTTGCAGATTTCAGTTCTATTTAGATGTTTTCAAGTAAGTTATTTTGCTGACGAAGTCGCGGGTACCAGCTAGTATAGTAAATAAATAATAAATAAATAAATAATGCTGGACATTTTCACACAGCATCATCTAGCCCCAAACTAAGCAAAGCTTGTACTATGGGAACCAGATAACTGATATACTACATAAATGCTTTTGGTTTGTAAATACATACATATTATACATAGAAACACCTGGGTGGTCTGGACCCGAGACAAATATCTGTAGGTCATACAAACATTTGTCCCGCGGCGGGGATCGAACCCGCAACCTTCTGCGTCGCAGGCAGACCTTCGCCCGCTGCGCCACAGGGGTCGTAATAGTATAAATATACAGGGTGATTTCTTTTTTATGGCTAGTTCTAGGAAGAGTCAGAGCCATGTTGGTCGAATGGGGTTGTGCCTCGACTAGATCTGAAGGTAGTGGGTTCAAATCCCGGCCGTGCATCAAGGGATTTTTCGTTTCGTAAAATTTATATGCGCTATAACACGAGCTCTTAACGGTGAAGGAAAACATCGTGAGGAAACCCGCAGTTTCGTCAGCTCCACACGTATTGACGTTGTCTTTCCTGTGGGCGGCTGATTAAGCTGAGAGGATGGCTTAGGTGCTGGGCAAGCCTATTCCATCTCAAACAATGTCACTGTCCTCTATTCCATCTCAAACAATGTCACTCAATGAGATGAAATTTTTCTCAAACGTCCTGTATGAAATTCATCATATTAGAATTAGAAAATACACAAATTTTACGTTTTACAGGAGAAAGTGACCAAGGCTGTGGACTCTGCTTGCAACAAACTACCCAAGTCTGTGAACGGCGAGTGCAAGCAATTTGTCGACCAATACGGACCCACTGTAGTTGCTTTGCTTGTACAGGAAATAGACCCAGCTAGCGTAAGTATTTGTTATTTTTTGTAGTTTTTTTTTTATGTAAATTGTTAGTTTTTCAGGCAAATGGATGATCGCTTTATTTTGTAACTCTTGGTCGCAGTGCCTTTTAAAATTTAGTAGCGATCGAGAAAAAAAAACATGTTTTAATTTAAAAAGTTTTTTGTTATTTATTGTGAAAGTTTAAATAAGTATTGTAAGGTACGCCCGGTTGATATAATAACTATTGATTATGTAGGTACTTAAATATTCCTTTATCGGCAATCGTTTTATTATACAGGGTTATTTGTAAAACACCGGTAACCTAAGCTCTCAGGACTGTATTGGTATCATCGACGACTTTTGTTTAATGACTTTTATAAATTCATCATATTTTAGTTCATCAGATTTTCATACACAATACAGGGTTGAAATGTGTTAGATAGGACAACGAAATCTTGAAGGTTTGTTTTAGGTAAATGTATTATATTTTGTAAAAAGTCATAGAACTAAAGTTGTTGATAGCAATACAGTCCGCCCTTGATTCATAATACAGCGTTCGGAATCGACCGACAGCAACCAAACAGTGCAGGAATTGATCCGAATTTGACGTTTCTTGATTCGATTTCGATTCCGAACCGAATGCATTCCGCTGTATTATGATCAAGGCCCTGAGAGGATTTACAAATAACCCTGTATATTCATATTTTTTATATGTATTTATTTGTGTGTCAGGTCTGCCCTGCCATCGGATTATGCCCGCAAACATCGGAAGTGCGTCAGGTCGCCATTAACTCGGCGTCCGAGTGTCCGCTCTGCCTGTTCGCAGTCGAACAACTTAAGGCCATGGTGGATTCCAAACCCACTGAGGTAACTAAATACGTTAATATTCACACAGCATCATCTAGCCCCAAACTAAGCAAAGTTTTTACTATGGGAACCAGATAACTGATATACTACTTATATACTTTTTTGTTTGAAAATACATACATATTATACATAAAAACACCCAGACCCGAGACAAATATGTGAGTACGTATTTACAAACAAAAAGTATATAACAATGTTAATTGGTTTCCACTTTGAAATCGGGAATAAATCAAAATAAAGGCGTTGCGTTTCTCTGTAAAAAACAAAAGTTTTATTTACTTACAAAGTGTCCACTTTACAAAATAGACTGCACAATAAACTAACATTCACTTACCTGTAAAAAACAAAAGAAACAACATTTAATGCCCTTATTTCAGGTCTTTCTAATTAGATACGAAAAATATCTTTATTACAAACTTATTTTTAATTTTCTCACGTGATTTTTACACAATGCTTCTTCTTTTCCAAACTTCACAATTTGACAGTTTGTTCCCTCTGTTTTTACTGTCAGCCTGCATGACAGTGACAGGTACTGTACATAGATAATAAATCTTAAAAAACTAATCAATGGACAGTAATGTTTTTTACATCTCCCCCCTCAGAGGAAAACAATTTTAAGTGACAATGTACAAAATTGTTTACATAATTAATTACAAATATTTTAAAACCGGAGATATTTTTGTAATATGGTAGAGATTTGATTCCGCTTTCCTGTGTCCAGTATCCACTTCATATATTGAATTAGAAATCTTCTTCAGAATAGAAAACGGTCCAATCCTTAATTCATCCATTTTTCTTCTATTTAGCCGATTCCCATTTTCTACATAGACTTTGTCACCTACTTCCAAGCTTAAGTGTTCTCTATGTAGATCGAATTTTTTTTTATTATAATTGTGAGACTTTATTGTATTTTTAAAGGCTAGTTTTCTATCTCTTTCCAGATCTTCATTTGTACATTTTGTTTTCAATTCTAGTGGTAGGATATTTACATTTTTACCTTCTAAAAGATACTTTGGAGCAAACTTCGTGACTGTGTGTTCTGTTTCATTATATTTTTCAACACATCTTTGAGCCACAGTTGTCCATGCTATTTTCTTATCGTTTTCATTTATTTTACATCTTATTTTATTGACTAAAGTTTGATTTAGCCTTTCATTGAGTCCATTTGAAAATGGTGTATCAACAGCAGTGAAAACTAGTTCTATATTTTTGCTCATCAAAAATTCTTTAAATTCTTTGGAATTAATTCCAGGGTATTGATCTGTTAATATCATATCAATGTCGTAACTATGTGTCACATTTTCAATTAGTTTTATAAAATCATTAGAGTTCTGGTTTCTTGATGTTAAAATATAAGCAAATCTTGTAAAATGATCAACTAGAAGATGAAGGTATTTTTTTGTTGACCGTGATCCTCCAAAGCCCCCGATGGTATCAATGGATACAATTTCAAATGGACGTGTTGCTGGACCAAAATGTGACATTAAACCATATTTAGACTTTCTCCTTGACTTGTTTTTAATACAAATTTCACATTCATCGCAAATCTGTTTAATGTTTGTGGTCATATTTTCTGCTGTGTAGAATGGTGTTATTTTATTTGTCATCTGGGTTCTACCAATATGGCAGTAATTTTCATGAATATCTTTTATTAAAGTTTTGCTTAGTGCTTCCGATAGTATAATTTTCTTATTTCTTTTATTCTTTTTGTAGTAAATTTCATTCTCCAATACCCAAGTAGTTTTTCCATTTTTTAAGTCGAGAATTGTCTTTTGGTCCTGTTTTATATCATTTAACTTGATCAAATTAATTACTTTTAAAAAATCATCAGTATTATCATTTGGTTCTAGAACTGGGTTTCTGCTTAAACAGTCTGCTTCTTGATTTAATTTTCCAGGGTTATATTTTACTTTAAAATTATATTGGGATAAATAATATGTCAAATCACCTAATTCCTCATCAGTTCTGGATTTGATGTTCATATTTTCTAATGGTTTATGATCTGAGTATACCACAAATTCTTTTCCCATAAGCCAGTGCTGCCAATATTTCACAGCTTCTTTTATGGCCAGACATTCCAAATATATAGCTTTCTTCTTTTTTTGTGTTTCGTTTAATTTTTTTGAAAAATAAGCAACGGGTTTATTGTATCCATTTTCATCTTCTTGTTTCAATACTGCTCCTACTCCTTTGATACTAGCATCTGTGTAAATGCTTATTGGTAATTTAGGATCAAAAATTTTCAGAATTGGTTCGGAACATAGCAATGATTTTATTTTATCAAATGATGTCTGACATTCTGCAGACCATACAAATTTAACATCTTTTCTTAATAAATTGTGTAATGGGTCCAGAACAATTGCACTGTTTGGTACAAACTTGTGATGAAAATTTATTTTTCCTAGGAATTGACGTATATGTTTTCTTGTTTCTGGAACTGGGAAGTTTTTTACAGCAATTAAATAATCTTTCAGAGGTCTGATTGAATTATTTTCAATTTTGTGACCTAAATATTTAGCTTCATGACTTGCAAAAGTACATTTCGATATTTTAAGTCTAAAGCCTTCCATTTGTATAGCCTCCAGCAGTCTTTCTAAGTGTACTAAATGTTCTTCAAAATTTTGTGAAAAAATCAGTATATCATCTATAAAATTTACTGCAAAATTAGAGAGTTCGTATTTTCTTATGATGTTGCTCAATATTCTTTGGAAGATTGCTGAAGAAGTCTTCAAACCAAAGGGGAGACAGGTCCATTGGAAATGTCCTTCCTGAGTGACAAAGGCCGTCTTGTATCGATCTTGAATTTTTAAAGGGATTGACCAGAATGCAGAGTTTATGTCCAAAGTAGAAAAATACTTACAATTTACAGCCTTTACCATCAAATCTTCAATCAACGGGAAAGGTTGTGATTGTGGGACAACAATTTTATTTAATTCCCTGAAGTCTATACATAGTCTTGTTTTTTTATCATCTTCTTTTTTATATGCCAGAGTTACTGGAGCTGCAAACGGACTGTAAGATTCCTCGATTAAATTTTTCTTTAATAGTTTTGATATCTGATTTTCTATTTCTCTTCTATCTTCAACTGTGCATCTGTATGGACGTTTGTAACAGTATTTATCCACCATCAAGTCAATGTGAGCTTCATAATCTCGTACAGTGCCAATGTCATATTTATCTTTAGCAAAAACAGAACTATATTTTTCTACCAATTTATCAATTTCTGATTGTTGGTATAAATCTAGATGGTTTACTGACATTTCAAACTTATCTGAATCTATATGTTCATTGAAATTTATTTCATACTTGTTCATGTATTTAATTTCTTGTTCCTTATTATCAGATTTCAATTGAAAACCATCTTCGTTTATGTCACCTAGTGCATCAGGAATTTTGACATTTGTTATATCATTTGCTTCGTAGTTTTGAGTCTTCATATCCATTTTATGTGAGGTTAATTTTTTTTCTTCTGAATTTTTCTTTTGTATGATTTTTAAGTTAATTTGAGTTAATTTAAATTTTTTTATACAATCCAGCCCAATTAGAAACTCATAATTAAAATTTTCATTATCTACTACAAATATATCCATCATTCTTTCTATATCATAGATTTTTATTTTAAGTGTTACCATTCCTTTTGTTTTCTTCTCACCATTAATAGTTTTTAAGTTAACCAACTCTATATCATTTCTATGCTTTTGATTCATTTTAAGTAACTTAGCATTTATTAATGACACATTTGAACCAGAGTCATAAATGCCAGAGACTTCCAAAGTATCATTTAATAGTAACTTTATTTTTATTAATGGTGGCACATCTAGTTTTTTGGATCCTTCTCATTCAATTCAATTTCCAATTCTGAGTTATTTACAGTTTTCACTGTTGCTTTTTGATTTTTCTTATTAAACCAGCATGTTTCCTCAGAATGGTAACGTTTTCCTTTATTCTCATTGATGCAAATTGAGCATGGTTTTTTTTCTTCAATTTTCTTCGATTTGATGTCTGAATAACTAATATTTTTTTTTCCATATTTATTTTTTTCAACAAAATGTTCTAATTTTCCTAATTCATTGTAAAGATCTTTTGTTTCTTCTAAAGATTCTCTGTCAATCTTATCAGCCACAAAATTAGGTAAACCATATGCAATAAGGTCTATAAGCGTCCCAGTATCGATTGATTTTCTTACTTCCAATAACAGTTTTTCTTTTTTTAAAGCATACTCTAGCAAAGAACCCGCTTGATATTTAAATCCAAGAGCGTATCTAATGGGCGACCAACCTTTGTTTGCAAATGTTTCGCAAAAATGTTTCTCCCATTTGTCCCATTCCGATTCAACTGTAAGTTTCATTAGCATGCAGCTGTACTAATCCACACTGGCGCTTTCCAAAAAATGTTTTAATGTTTCAATTTTCTTTTTGTCTTCAACAATTTGGAAACGTTCACATTCCTTATTAAAATCCTTTATCCATTGATGAGCATTTGCATTCTTTCCTGTGAATTTCTGAATAATGAAATCCTTTGCAATTTTTCCTATATTATGTTTTTCAGATTTTTCTTGTTTTTCCTCAAGTAACTTCTCTAATAGCTTTTCTAGCGTTTTATTTGAGCTATCAGATACAGATACTGCACTACTTGTTTCTTCCAGAATTTCTTCTAGGTAAAAATCATTAAATTGCAAGTTTTTCTCGTCATCCAAATAAGTTTTTGTCATAGTATCTGACAAGGTTATCCATATTTTCCTTGTTTGATGTCTTTTATTTAATGATTTTTTTACCTTGGCATAGTTTGGAGTACTTGTAATCGCTTGATGAAGATTTACAGGTTGGTACTCGGCTGGTATTGCAAAAATCTGTCCATTTGGTGTAGATATTGAGGTTATGCAAATGATGTTTGATTTTCCATCTGCAGATGGTTTTACTGCAAAATCAAATCTCAACTTCTCCATTTCTTCTTGAAATATTGCAGAAAATGTTGTTTTATAACAATGTTAATTGGTTTCCACTTTGAAATCGGGAATAAATCAAAATAAAGGCGTTGCGTTTCTCTGTAAAAAACAAAAGTTTTATTTACTTACAAAGTGTCCACTTTACAAAATAGACTGCACAATAAACTAACATTCACTTACCTGTAAAAAACAAAAGAAACAACATTTAATGCCCTTATTTCAGGTATTTCTAATTAGATACGAAAAATATCTTTATTACAAACTTATTTTTAATTTTCTCACGTGATTTTTACACAATGCTTCTTCTTTTCCAAACTTCACAATTTGACAGTTTGTTCCCTCTGTTTTTACTGTCAGCCTGCATGACAGTGACAGGTACTGTACATAGATAATAAATCTTAAAAAACTAATCAATGGACAGTAATGTTTTTTACAAGTATATAAGTAGTATATAAGTTATCTGGTTCCCATTGTACAAGATTTCTTAGTTATGGGCTAGATGATGCTGTGTGAAATGTGACCAGCATTATAATGCTAAGATATATTATTTTATTTTCTA
This sequence comes from Epirrhoe tristata, assembly GCA_951394285.1. NCBI lineage: Eukaryota > Metazoa > Arthropoda > Insecta > Lepidoptera > Geometridae > Epirrhoe > Epirrhoe tristata. The sequence continues at coordinate 8,234,910 of OX596145.1, forward strand.
TTGTCTATTTGTAATATGACCCTATTCATATTATCTAGGATATGTCAGCGTAGCGTTTTAGCATATCTTCGAAAACATCGGACGGGAAAACACTATCGAGAAACATTCCGAGATACAAAATATCTATTATGGAACAATATCGAGAAACTTTCCGAGTAACATCAGTTGTTTTGTCAAGCTATTATGATAAAAGTTTCCGATCCGATGATGAATCGCAATCAAAGCCTTTCGATTCGAAAAACATCACTTTTCTTTCTTGTCCCATAATACATTTGGTTCCTGAGGAATTGTTGCTTCTTGTAAAACATAAAAAACTTCATCTTTGATTGTAATTTTTACCTATAGTCCAGTATTCAAGTCGGTTTTCTTTGACAACGTTAAACAATCCACAGGAGGACATCCGAAAAGCGCTGGACAATCTTTGCACGCATCTGTCGGCTAAGATACGCAGCCAATGCGTAGACTTTGTCGACACTTACACGGAACAGTTGGTCGAGATGTTGTCAGCTAATCTCGTGCCGCAGGAAATATGCGTTTATTTGAAGATTTGCAAGGTAATCTCTATATATAAAAATGAATCCCTATATCCCTTGGTCACGGCATCACGCGTGAACGGCTGGACCGATTTCACAATTTTTTTTTGTTGTGTTTGTTATTGTCAGGAGATTGTTCTTATGACAGAAAAAAAATAAAAAAATTCGCGGAAAAAATGAATCCATATATCCCTTGGTCACGCCATTACGCGTGAACGGCTGGACTGAATAATGCGCAGACGAAGTCGCGCGGGTCAGCTAGTCATCAAATATGTCTTAGTAATATTTTATTATGCCTTCGAGAGAGATCGGTAGCGTGGCGAAGGATGGTTGGAAGAATTTCGGGTAGTCTTTGCCCAGGGACGAGATAGATGAAATAAAAAATAAAATATTTTACTAGCGTCACGCCTGTAGCTTTGCACATTTTCGTGGTACTTGGATTTTTCGTCGACTCTAGTTGCTAAAATGGTCGCCAAGAATAAGGTACTTAAGCTATGTTCATTTTAAAATTCCATTCTAATTATAGTGGAATAAACTTGTGAAAACTACAGATTGTTAAAACAAACTATTGGTACAGAAATAACAGTAAGTAATGTCAAGTGCGATTTTTTATAAACTTACTTGCAAGTGTGTCAATTGAATCTTAATACGTAATGTTCAACCACTTCAAGGCCTTGATTCATAATACAGCGGAATGCATTCGGTTCGAATTCAACCAACAGCAACAAATCACAGTGCAAGAAACGTCAAATTCGGATCAATTCCTGCACTGTGATTGGTTGCTGTCGGTCGATTCCAAACCGAATGAATTCCGCTGTATTATGAATCAAGGGCCTGGATACCTGATTAAATGTATATTTAGCATACATAACAACAACACAATAGTTTATTTATGTTTTTAGGATAACGTACACGACCCGTTGAAGTTAAAACACAGCAATGTCGATAAATACTTCGAGAAGCCGGAACTGAGAGGCGATAGAAATAACTTCAGGAAAGGCTCCATCCTGCCCAAACATGTTGAAATTGGTAAGTTTTCAAACTGCCCTAATGTCCCGCCCCCTAAAAAAAGGAGAAAGTTTTCAATTCAAATATAATAAATCAGTTGAGGTATACAGTTCATTCAAATATATATTACTAGCTGCGCTCCCGCGGTGTGACCCGCGGTCCCTCGGGATTTTTACATTTTTTCGGGATAAAAAGTAGCCTATGTCCTTCCCTGGGATATAACCTTTAACTATGCCAAATTTCAGCTTAATCTGTTCAGTGGTTTGGACGTGAAAGCGTAACAAACAAACAGACAGACAGACAGAGTTACTTTCACATTTATAATATTAGTATGGATGTATATTTTATGTTTGTTACCTCATAGCTCCTGCTATATTATATATCCCATTCAAAAGATTATTTTCGTTTGAATTGGATGGTCTTTAAAATTTTAAGACGCCATGGAACAAAGCAAGAAGACGCATGGAAGGTTGGAACGAAGCAAGGAGTACTTTTCTATACTGGGAATATTATAAACTAATTGTCAATTAGGTATCCTAGAAACGCTCGTCCGTACTAACGATGTAACAATCTATGGACTGTGTCGCGACTGCGCATTTCGCACTGTGACGATTTGACATTACATGTTTCCTGACCGTAAAGTGGAATAACATTTTTTTGTCCAGCCTCATTCTTTTTTTTCTTCGATACCGTCCGAAAAGGAACTTCGTTACAAAAATTGAATATTTTATCGGTTCTAACGAAAACGCTATGAGACGCTCTTAAATTCTTTTCACCGCACTGGGTCGTAAAAACTAGTGACACGACAAGAAGCAGATATCAAGATACTAAGGAAGTCGGTATTCCTTTTTAATTAACCGACTTCAAAAAAAGGTGGAGGTTATATGTTCGGCTGTATGTATGTTTTTTTTTTTATGTATGTTCACCAATATTTCCGTCAGTTGTGGACCGATTTCCAAATATTTTTTTTTGTTTGAAAGAGTATACTCTCAAGGTGGCGCCATATATTTTTTTTCCTGAGGGATTGACAGTTTTCCCGTAACATTCAAAAAACCTCATTCTCACTAAACAACACACCCTGACTCACAATCTGAGTCAAACATTAAATAGTTTGAAAGGGTATTACACCCGAGGTGGTCTTTTTTTATAGGTACCTAATCGTATTCACTTGGCACAGACTTCAAATTATATTTTTGTTTTTCTCTTTTTAGTGTGTAGAAGGTTCGTCTGTTTGTGTTCATTGAAGTCGGTTCAATTTTTTTTTTTCAAAAATTCTTATTTTATTTGTATGTTTTTTTGTAGAAACGAATGAAATCCCCGACGACACGATAAACGGTAAACACGTTAACGGACCTCCCAAGACAGTTTGTGTCGTCTGCGAGTTCGTTATGAAGGAGCTCGACGAACAGATTAAGGATAAACATAATGATGTAAGAAACTTCAGAATATTTTTGATAAATATTTGCGGCACATTGAACGTACCGCCTATAAGGACACTACTAACTGGTTTCCTCACGATGTTTTCCTTCACCGTTTAGAGCGCGTGTTTAAGCGCATATAGACGACCTCTGTGGCGCAGTGGGCGAAAGTCCGCCTGCGATGCAGAAGGTTGCGGGTTCGATCCCCGCCGCGGGACAAATGTTTATATGACCTACAGATATTTGTCTCGGGTCTGGGTGTTTCTATGTATAATATGTATGTATTTACAAAAAAAAAGTATATAAAGTAGTTTATCAGTCATCTAGTACCCATAACACAAGCTCTGCTTACTTTGGGGCTAGATGATGCTGTGTGGAAAGTCCAGCGTTATTTATTTATATAAATTTGACGAAACGCAAAATCCATTGATGCACGGCCGGGATTCGAACCCACACCTTCGGTATGAAAGCTGAGGTACAACCCCATTCGGCCAACACGGCATCCGAATATTCATCGAACGAACGAAAAAAGGAACGCGAATACGGCCCCTGAGTACTCTACTCCCTACTACTCATACAAACTTACTTACAGGATGAAATAATGAAAGCGGTGCACAACGTATGTAAAAGCATGCCCAAATCGATCCGAGGCGAGTGCGACCAATTCGTACAGAAGTACGGAGAGCTGGTGATCAGTATGCTGGCACAGGAACTCGAGCCTTCCAAGATATGCCAGGAACTGAAGCTTTGTCCCAGACAAGGCATCACTGCTGTTAAAGGTAAACGTTAGGGATATAAAAAAAAATTGCGATCTATTGCTGATTGAACATAAAAAGTTCTGAGAGAATGTCTACCGCACTTTGGGGATACAGTCGTGAACCTGTTTACGTTTACGTTGTTGGACTAAGTTTTGACAAGTGTCATTGCGAGTTGCAATAACAATGAGTAAAGTGTAATGTGAAACGAAGGATGTTTCGAACCTATTATCTCTATATATAAAAATGAATCCCTATATCCATTGGTCACGCCATCGCGCGTGAACGGCTGGACCGATTTTACTATTTTTTGTTGTTGTTGTGTTTGTTATTGTCAGGAGAAGGTTCTTATGACAGAAAAAATCTCTATATTAATCATGGAGGGCGTGAAATAAGGGTTAAAGGTTGTATGGGGAATTGAAAGTTCTAGTTAAAGGCAACTAGATGGCGTTGCTAATAAGTATGTTATTTTGCTGACGAATTCGCGGGTACCAGCTAGAAAATAAATAAAAATAGCTTTATTTCGCGTCACACACAAATACTTACACATTATGAAATGAAAAAGAGCTAGATAAATATGCAACACAAAAATGGTCGCCACTCAGCATTTTTGCAATAGTTAGCTGCTAACTATTGCGCTGGTTTTCTGTGACGTCAGCAGCTCATGCGATACACAACTTAATGACACAACTTAACACAATCTAAGTTATATTAAAACTAAAAGAAAATAAAAAAAACAGAGAAGAAGTATCTACTGTAGATGGAAATAAATATTTAGAATTAAAGTTAAGTAAATTAAAGTTTGTATACATACTAAAAGAGTTTAAATAAAATTTCACGCAAAAACTTGAACAAAACAAATTTTCAGAACGACTGCCTATAACGTAGGTAATAGGATTGATTGTCCTGTAGAGGCAGAACCGACGATTTTTGCTGATTGTGATAAAATATTTACGACTATTTTTTGTTCTGGAAATTTTCTTATATTATGTTAACGTGAAGGAAAACATGAGGCGCAAGCATATTTTTTTCGAAACATTACTTGAAACACGATTCACGCTTGTGTGAGAAATTTTGTATATTATTTTATGTCAACGGGACTCAATACTGACATAAACAACTAATTAAATTAAATCCATTATATTTTTATGTTCAGCAGGCGAGATTCTAGACTGCGCAGTGTGCGAGACCGTAGTGATGGCCGTCAAGAAGGTGCTGGCTAACGATAAAGTGGACCATGATATCGTCAAAATCGTCGAGAAGTCTTGCTCTCTGTTACCCGCTAAATACTCGGACAGGGTGAGTCATTACTTACACATTAAATGTTGATAAAATGATAAACCAGAGGCCCCATTTTGGGTCTCAAATTACAAATAACAGAATCATGGCAGCAGCGCCATCTTACAATAGTATCACTATTCTGTAGTTGCGCATCTATCTATGGAATAATTCCATCTGAGTACTTGGAGTATTATATTATTAGTATTAGCTATTACTTGTGAAACTTCCAGCCTACTATGACTACGCAATAAAGCTCAAAATTGACTGAACTCAAATATTTTTTTATTCTATTGTAAAAATAGGGTGGTCAATGTGGTCATGGTGAGCCCGCAGGTTTCATATGACAGCAGAACTGTGTATTGTGCCATTTTTCGTTAGCATTGCGACTAGATTTTTTTTATCAATAAAATACTATCAAACTGGCTCTCCATTACTATCTATTGATGAAAACAGCATTAAAATCCCCAGTTCCAGCCTTCTTCTTTCACCTGGTTCGAAAGAATAACACGACAGATATTTATTTTGTTCTCCTCAGTGCCACACAATGATGGAGATATACGGCGACAGCGTGATCCACCTGATCGAGCAGTACGGCACTAAGGGGGTGTGCCAGAAGATAGGCCTCTGTAGCCCGTCCGACGCGGCTTACGTGCGAATGTACCGCGGCAAGCGGAACTGGTAGGCCTCATAACTTTTTTATTTATACTAATATTATGATAGGCCTTATCGCTTGTAACCTACTTCAAAAAAATACTGTGCTCAGGCTGGTACAGTCAGCATCGAAAGAATAGCATTTGATAACTCAAAAATCTAAATTTTCCAAAATCCTCACGACCAAAAGTTTTGACAAATTCTGATGTAATCTTCAGACCTACCGCGGGAAGCGGAACCAATAGGCCTCATCGCTCTTTATCTGTTTAAATAAACATTCAATATACTCACACCCAAAATTCATACTAAACTATAGTCTTTTCACCACGGAACGTATGCCTGACATATTGAACTTGTTTCGTTACACGTTGTGTAGCTAAAAACAATTTTGAAACAACAACAACAATAATAAACAACATAAATAATCATAAACTAGCCATAAAATATAAATAACTAGCTGCGATCCTGCGGTGTGACCCGCGGTCCCGCGGTGTGACCCGCGTCTCTCGGGATTTTTTTATTTTTTCGGGATAAAAAGTAGCCTATGTCCTTCCCTGGAGTACAGCCTATAACTATGCCAAATTTCAGCTTAATCTGTTCAGCGGTTTGGGCGTGAAAGCGTAACAAACAGACAGACAGACAGACAGAGTTACTTTCACATTTATAATATTAGTATGGATTATACAATAAAGATTTTCTTCAAAAATCCGTCAAATAACATTACTGAGTAAAATAGAACGTAACCTAATAGAGAGTGCGAAAATGAAAATCGAAACAATCGATAAGTAAAAAATAATCGTTGGTTTAGTAATTTTATCTATGGATGAACCTTATAATCGATTGAGATGAAATGATCGTAGTGAAATAAACATCGATTTTGATAATCTCGATTAAACTGTAGGACACTACTATTTAACTGACTTTGACATCATCTCGATGTGTCACGCATACGTTCCGTGGTGAATAAAACTATAGCTGACTTCGCAACTTCGTAAATCTTTTTTTTCCGATGTTCTAAAAGATATATTCTGGTTTTCACATACTTATTATAGAAAATTGTTTAGCCATTTTTTTATGTTCGTTATAACTGAAAGTAACTCCAGATTAGGGTAAAAGCATGGATGTAAGTAGACTACATATCAAAGGTTACTTTTTTTCAAATTATCATGAAATCAAAATCATTAAAATTATTATTATTATTTTGTGTAGATTTTTATCTGCTCGACCCATCAGGATCGGTGGTTTTTAGTTTTTTTATTATTATTATGTTTGTCAAAGTTTAACATCACGGAACTATAGAGTCCCGGACCTTTGATAGGCATGCATGGGGCCGAAGCCAACACACAGAGGCCTTTTTGACACTGTTGATCTTGTGTGATGGAGACACATACCGGCTACTATCCCTTCAACACTATAAAAATGCATTCAGGAACAGTCTCCGGTTTGTGCAGAACTATTGAGGATATGGAAAACTAATTACCGGGCTATGGTTTGGGATGGTAGTGGACTGGGTACTGGGGAAACTATGGGAACTATGACACCCGCCGAAACAATGTTAACGAACATGTAAAAATTATTATTATTATTATTATTCAGCCGTTCTTGTCCCACTGCAGGGCAAATTAAAATTAGAAAAGGGAAAAAGAATAAACGGCGTTTCATTTTGTAGACAAATAGTGCATTACATTTAAGTACCCTAAACCGGCGAGCATGTATGAAGAATGTAATGAGAGTGAATGAAGCAAAAGTTGTGTGTCAGGATCGTAGCAAGTGGAGATCCGTGGTCTCTGCCTACCCCTTCGGGAAAGAGACGTGATTTTATGTATGTATGTAGTACATTGTTCAAATTTATAAATATCGTAAAATTAAAAGTAATTATTTATATTTCAGATGCGGCTCGCGCAAACCCTGATTATCGATTTTAATATCTTTAATGTAAGCCATTAATTTCAACCAAATTCATTTAGTTATTACGGTTTTTGTTTACAGTATAATAAATATGTAAACTATATTTTCACTACTGTCAATGATAGTAATGTGTTAGTATTTTTTTCAATGACATTTTATACGATAGATATGTTATGTTCGTAGTTACTGACGTTAAAAATCTGGGGCCTTATTGTGTAATTCAACTGACAGTGGACATAGACTTTATTTTGACATTTGAAACCCATTCTGGACTTCAATTGTCATTTTCGTATTTGATTGGTTGTGCTCCATTGGGATGACAACTGGGAATAGGGAATCATGTGACTGTCACTAACTAAAACGTCGCCCTGCTTGACACGGACTGAAGAATAACGTCCCAATTGGGACATTTTCGTGTCTTCACTTTCCGCGCGCTTGTAACATATCTATATTTTTTTTAATATTTTTGGTATTTTTCTAGAAAAGTGTACTTAGCAAGCGAGATTGTAGTGAAAATACGGTTATGTTATCTTAGATTTGAAAGTAATTCCAGTGTTTCTAAGATTGAAATTAGCTTAAGCATTTATCGTATCAGAGTCTCATCAATGTAGCTCATAAATAACCTCTCTTTTATTAAACCATGTAGTTGACACGCGCTAGCTGTGATAGCTCATTGTAAACTGTTTCTATGAATAAAGTTTTTAAATAAAATACATGTTTTTATTTTCAACTAGGACATTTCAACTAGCTTCGTTCAGTCTCATAATTAAATATGCACGATTGTTCTTCTATTCGCAGCGTAAACAAAACCAACAAAAAATATAAAAATCAGCCCAGCCGTTCTTGAGTGAATGGTGTAACTAACACGACTTTTATACAGGGTGTAAAAAGACAACTACCGAAAACTGAGGGGTTGCAATCAGAGCATGATTCTAAACTCATTTAGCGAAAAAAAAACGCAAAACATTTTTGACTTGGTTTAGTCATTTTATGTTATTTTCAGTTATTGGCTACTAGTATAACATAATAAGACCATACCTACCTAATTATTTCACTTTAAAAAGAAAAAAAACATTTAAAACTCAAAATCTACTTAAACAACGCGCCTAGTAACTCTTCTCCGGATATAATGATTTTTTCGGAAAATCCTTTTGGATTTGGTTGTGTTGGGATGCTGTACCTACCCCTTTCGGCTTCGGTAGACGTTTTTTTACACCCTGTATGTTACATTTTTTATACTGTTAAAAAAAACCGACAGCAACTTAAAAAGTAATTCCACGAGATTTCCAGGGCATCATAAACTACAGGTACTGTTTCTGTTATTCATAAGACAAGGCCTTCTATAGCACAAACTGTATTGCCATCTTTTTCGTTGACCAAAGAGTGTCAAGAAAAAAACAATAACATTGCCTGTGACATTGCTAAATTATTGTCAGTCATCATCATCATTTTTGCCCTTATCCTACGCTAAGTGGGGTCGGCACAAATATGTCTTCCTCCACTTACTGTCAGTAGAATTAATAATGGAGTAGGGGGTAGGTATTTATGAGTAAAACGCTACATGTCAGATTCACAATTTATTAGTTATCCTATTTTCGACTAGACGACTAGAATTATCTCATACGGCATAGCTTATATAAATATAATAAATTTTACAACTAAACTTATCTATAGATGCGTCGCATAATCTGTCGGTTTCAACTTCCCGGCTGGTTTCTTCTGCGAACTCGGTAGAAGGAAAGAGAACAATCCACAAACTGAAAGAATTATTGAAGATAATATAAGTTCCTTTTTACAGTCGGTAGATACAACTAAGCTAAGTATTACAGTATGGTCTGGGGTATTACATAGACAGTTATGTCTCATAATTCTGACCAAACACAAAATTTTTAACTGTGTAGGTAGTAGGTACTAGGTGTATCTGTTTTATAACATCTTATTAAATTAAAATCACATGGTATTCCCATTTTTGTATAATATCTTTAACATAATTAAGTTATCAAAATTGCAAGTTGAGTCTGGCAAATGAAAGTAGACCCTGAAAAATCGCGGCAAATTCAAAAAATATAAGCGTGGCAACCCATTAATTAATTAATAAATAATATATTTAATATATTATTATATTTGGTACTAGAATATAATAACCAAGTATCAAGTTGTGTTCTTCCAAATGTCCTTATGGGGTTACACGCTTATATTTTTTAAATTTGCCGCGATTTTTCAGGGTCTACTTTCATTTGCCAGACTCTAGTATAAGTACAAATTATGAAAGCAAGTACTTAAGTAATAAAATTTAACACGATCTGTAAGTAACTGAAATAGGGTATTAGATAATTAGCCTAAGCGAAGGTTATTCGTGTCACTTACTTATTAGTAGGCCTCCGAAACCGTAGAAGGTAAATTCACATGCCTGGTTGAGAAGGATGCCCGCTATATTCGTTCCAATGACGGAACCTGTTCTACCGAGCATCATGCTGAGACTAACTGCCATTCCTCTGAAAAAAATAGGAAATATCATTACGTAACACTACTTATTGGAACGAAGTTCCTTTTTGGACGGTATCGGCTGGGGCTGGGAGAATTATTTTTTTCCGTCACGGAAATCGTCAAAGTGCGAAGTGCGCAGCCGCAAACAGTCCATAGATTGTTACATTGTTAGTACGGAAGAGCGTTTGATTTGAATTTGAGATTCCCAGTATAGAAAAGTACTATTTGCTTCGTTCCAACAGAGTGTTCCACGACACTCACGTACTTTTTTATTTATTTACAAACTTGACTTACATTACAGAAAACTTTCAAATAATCTTAACTAATAAACTGTCATTTGAAATAAGTAATTAATTTTTTCTCGAGTGAAGTTGATGCTAATTAGAGTAGAGCTTGAGTCTGTCCACATCCAGCCGATATATCATTGTTATAGGTTATGGTGGATAATGATAATGAAATATTGAAATTGAGAAACATGGCATCCATCTTACACTGATTTCATGATGCATTGATAAGGTGAACTTTGAAAAGTAACGTTGCCATGCAGGAGTCTACTAAAGCTATTTTTTTAATTGTCTACCTACTTAACATTAGTAGGATGTATTAGCTCACCTCAGATTAGTAGGAAAAATCTCGACAGCATACGCATTTACAGGTCCTATAGCCAGCCCCATAATCGGGAAGGACGACAGCAGCACAGCAAACACAATGTCTTGCGTTATAAAGTTGATCAAAATACAGAAAATTCCGATCAGGAAATACACTATGATCAGGAGTCGCTTCTTGCCTATTATTTTAACTGTGCTACTCACAGCAACAGCTATAACAGCACAGCTGAGGCTGGCTATCGAGTTTATTACGAATGTTATGGTATCAATGGTGTCTATGCATTCTGTGCTAACTGATGTCTGAAAAAGAAAATGTAGGTATAAGGTATAAATTAAAAAATAGTCTTCCCGGAAGTAAGACACCTATGTCTTAACCTGATCGCACACTCATCCGCGCCATACGCGCCGCAGTCATTTTTCTAATACAAAAAATGCTGATGACGTCAAAATGCGGCTCGCTTCTGACGTCAGCAGCATTTTCTCTATTGAATTGACAGTTCGGCGCGTCCGGCTCGGCTGGACTGTGCGACCACCCTTACTTTCTACCATTCTCCCATACACACATACACATACAGTAAGTGTCACCAACTGGTTACGCCTTGCACGTTACGAACTGCTTTTTAGCAATTAGGGGGGTTACCAGTTGGTGACGCGGACTGTACAAAAAACATAGGCTTTTGTTTCTTTACTAGATGATATAAACGAGTTCAATTGACGAGTTATAGGAGTGAGTGGAAGAAGAAGACATGTTGTGCCGACCCCACTTAGCGTGGGATAAGGTCAGGGAGATGATGATGACTAGATGATATAAACAAGGTCAGTCAGAGGCAACTTATGACTACTCGACGCGACGCTGAGTGCCTAAGATTGCCCGATTCCTATAAAAATAAAACGGTTTTACGAATATTCGGATGCTTCCCACCACGATTTCTGAATTCCAGGGCCGATTTTTCGGTTTGGAATATTTGGTCTTAAGGTAGGACCGTGCTTTAACGTTTGAAAAATTGGCCCTTGAAGTCAAAAATCGTGGTGGGAAGCATCCGAATATTCATCAAACGAACGAAAAAAGGAACGCGAACGAAAAATACGGCTCCTAGCGTAAGTGTTAATCGTTTCTATAAACTACCAATAGTTTGTTACTAACGAATTGGAGGGTTACCTTCAACGCTCCGTAACTTTTTTGTATGGAAAATTATGGAAATGACATTGTGGTGTTTCCATTTTTCAAACGTCTGTTTAGCTGTCAAACTTTGGGAACTAGTCGTAGATTTTACTTATGACTGTCCGTTGAATTAGAAAGCGGGCATTAGTAGTCCGTACTAATATTATAAATGTGAAAGTAACTCTGTCTGTCTGTCTGTCTGTTTGTTACTCTTTCACGCCCAAACCGCTGAACCGATAAGCTGAAATTTGGCATAGTTGACGGTTGTATTCCAGGGAAGGACATGCTACTTTTTATCCCGAAAAAATTAAAAATCCCGAGGGACCGCGGGTCATACCGCGGGAGCGCAGATAGTTTATTATATTTTACTGCGATGCGTACATACACACAGTATAATACATTATTATACTTTGTGTGAGTGGCTTGGACGCGACGAGGTAGGTATGTTAATTCGTTCAAGTTGTTAAGGTAGGTATTATTATTTAAAAAAGTTAATGATCCCTTCCTACAGTTATATTGAAGGCGTACTTATATTATCATTATTTATACATAATTATAAGAATGTTGACCCTAAAAGGTAGAGATTATTATTCATGACCTCAGATTGTATAAAGTTGGGAGAAGAAAGTACCTACCTTTCTTCTCACAACTTTATCAGGAACAATTGTGAGAGTAAGTAAATTAAGTTTGGGTATTTACTAAGAGTGTGTTGCATAAAAAGTTCATTGAGTAAGCATCATGTCATATTTACAGTATAAAATTAAGACTCCGCCTCAACTTGTTAAAAACGCATCGTCAATATTTATGGTCCTTCGAGCGGGATATCAACTTACTGCGATAACTGGAGTTATCAGGGAAAGTTCTTTGCTCAGCTAATTATAAATATGTAATAACATACCTCGTTCAGCCTCTGAGTAATGACTTCACATGCCGTCATTCCAGCGCCAGATCCAGTCATAACAGTGTTCAATACATCAGGCACCCACATGTAGAGTCCATTCAAGCTGCAAAATAAATTAAACTATGATGTCAGCGGATCATCAAAACCAAACACTAAAATATATTTTGCATTGAAACTACATAGGTTAATGCCGCGTTGACACGATCAGAGTCAGCTCTGACAGAGCGTAAGACACAAGACGCAAGACGTCTACGTGGAAGACTACCACGGAGATGGCGCATGGCGGGTCGAGTTAGATGTGCATCTTCCAGATTGGCCTACTGCAGCCTACGATAGGAAAAAAGTGAGGCCTTTGTCCTGTTGGGACAGTATTAGACTCAAATAATAATAATCGAACTTGCATTTCTTGCGTTTCTATGAGCTGATGCTGATTCCAATCCATTCCCCATTCTCCTTTAGTATTTTTTCACTTACATTGCAAATATTCCGAAGAGCAGGAATCCATTCAGACATAGCCATTTGAGGTACGGCGCCTTCAAAAGTGGGACGGTTTGTACTTTCAGTGATTCTAAAAAGCCTATTTTTTGCTTTTCCGAACTTACAGACTTCAGCCATTTTACCTAAAAATAACACATTTTTCAAATTAGCGTAGCAATAGGTACTTACTTAGTGTTTTCTATCAACAATTGTCGAAAATATTTAAAAACTATTTTTAAATAAAAAAAACCGGACAAGTGCGAGTCGGTTTCGCCCATCGAGGGTTCCGTACATACAAAGGCCTAAGTAGGTACATATAACAGTGCAAACTGTTAGGTACTATCTACATATACTCGTATTATACAGAGTGTAAAAAGACGTCTACCGAAGCCGAAAGGGGTAGGTACAGCATCCCAAGACACAACCAAATCCAAAAGGATTTTCCTTAAAAATCATTATATCCGGAGAAAACAGCGTTTGAAGATTACTGTTTGCGTATGTAGGTACTTGGCGCGTTTTTTTACGTAGATTGCTGGATTTTGAGTTTAAATAGTTTATTTCTTTTAAAAATGAAATAATTAGGTAGGTATGGTCTTATTATGTTATACTAGTAGTCAATAACTGAAAATAACATAAAATGACTAAGCTAGGTCAAAAAATTATTTTGCATTATTTTTTCGCTAGATGAGTTTAGAATCATGGTCTGATTGCAACCCCTCAGTTTTCGGAAGTTGTCTTTTTACACCCTGTATTTACATACACCAAAGTTATTAGGTACGGTTTTCAGATTTGTCCCTGTACTTGTAGTCTAAGACGATAGTACTTGCTAAATTTCATAATTCTCCATTTTCCTCCATCACTCGTCATCTCAGTAATAACTTCTTGCTTTCATTTCGTCTTCATTCGCTTGCGCTACTAAGCATCAAACTCTTTTAATCGACGAACGAGTAAAACTAAAACTAGACAATAATTCGTTGTACAATTCTTCAGACATTCTCAGATAATTTCTAACAGAAATATCGCATATGCACCGCTATTTTATGACAACCAAAAACAATTAAGGACGGTTGCAGTAGATGCAGAAAATGATAATGGCATGATCAGATTTTTTTATTTTTTAACTATCACAAAGTTATCGACGATCCTAGTCAACCAAAACCGAACAAAATTTTATGAAAACTGTACAAATAAGTACTACAGACAACAATCGCTTACGGATTCTCATTTAAACTATGCTTTCGTATCATCCCCAGTTAATAAAACCGCAGTAGCTATCATAAATCCCTGTTTGACCTGTCTCGTCTCCTTTTTAGGTTAATTTTTTTTCTCTTTTTTTGAGTTTTAACTACATAAAATCAGGAACAGACACCGAGAGCATGTTTGAAATTTTTTTGGTAATTAAAAAATAGGGGTATGTATGTACATGTATGCGATAACGCTTGCCTTTTCTCAATCCAACTTTTAACCCAAACTCTTGGGCTTTTTCGCTTTTTTTCTTAATTTCTAAAAACTTCAGACGCCGAACAAGACATGTTAACCTCAATTCGACTACGATACGACTGTTTTACTCGCTAGTCGATCAGCGAGTAAAACCGACGTTCTTTAAAACCGCGGTATAGGCTCGTACGTTGATCACCCACAAGCCTCATTGTTTAAATACCATAAAACCTTATCTCTAGATAGCACAGTGTCACACATACTTACTGGATAATCCCCAGGTGATTTTCCTGTATTGCCTGCGTAAATCTTTTGTAGAACTGCCAATGCTTCATCATGCTTCCCTTGCAACATTAGGAATTTAGGACTCTCTGGTCCAAAGGATAACAACACTGCAGCTATGAAAAAGATACTGCCGTATACTATGGTAAGGAGACGCCAAGAACGGAAGTAGTAGAGACCGAAGTCTATTCTTATGTCTAGAGGGAGTATGGCCCAAGCTAGCACTGGAAAAGAAAGTTTAACTTTAGTCGTAGTATGGTCAAATTGGTCAATCTCTTAGAGTAGACATGTCTTGATTGCAGTACCTTCCTACCAAATTAAGACATGCTGTGATTTATTTCTTTCTAACATGTCTTTTTTATGACGCCAAAAGGTTTGATATACTATGTTTGTTGCAATAAATTATCACACTTACACGGCACCAAAGCCGAGCCAGTTATTTGTAGAGCATTCGTCACAGACAACGTCACGTCTCTGTACTTCTGAGGTAGTATCTCTCCGATGTATGTGTATGGCACAGCTGCTGGGCAGGCTATGCTGAAACAATCAATTTATTGTTTTACTTGCTAACTGTGAATGCACTTCAGTTTCTTCACCTTTAGGTGCATTGAATGAACACATTTAGGTAGATAATACTGAATGAAAAATATCTTCTTAATTAACTTGAAAATGTTACTTATTTCATATAGAACTGGGTAACCTATTAGGTAAGTCTAAACAAATAAAATAGGCAAGTGAAAATAATAGGTCGCTTAAGTAATAAATTAATACCTAGGATTCATATTTGTTCGAAGGTACCTATAAGTTATCATTAAATGATAATGTTTGACATAATGTGAAACTAGGTACCTACCCTTTTATGTAAACGACGATTATCGTATGTTATGACGAAAAAAGCAACATAAAATGGCTACGCATATCTGATGTGCGCAGTCATCTTAAGTTGCTATTTTAATATGAAATGTTATTTTAATGCACATAATAAAAGTCAAAATAAAATCACCTGTTTACTTTATCTCCTATGAAATTAAAAACTGACTGATTAATTTAAAAGTAAATAAGCAAACTTTACAAAATAAATACATTAGGTGATAGGCATATTATGTTAGTCCTAAATAAACAAAAATAATAATCTCTCAACAAAATGAACAGTTTCCTGCTAAAGATATAACATGGTGTATGGTGTATATGTGTATGTGAATACTCGCGGACTTATGATGGCTCAGCCTGCCTCGCGAGGCGGCCTCGTGTAAATTGAACAAAACTACTGAGGCTGCCGCGGGAGCCATCGCTCGCGATCCGGACACCGAGGCTGCCGCGCGAGCCTGTGCGCTAGGGTACGCGGCTATTGGTGAATCTTTTTGATTCGTTAGAATTCTAAAAAGATTCAATCCTATACGACTCAGTTGGTATCAATTGAGTCATGTATTCAATAATTCAACGACGTAACAAACAAAATGTCTTCTATCTATTTTGTGTGCAAATACTTATTCACTAACACTCTTACACGCATTCTCTATAAACTCAACCTTTAGGATTTCTTTTTTTTTTATTTATTATTTATTTAGTTTCTTTAGGATAGCGTTAGGCTGGTTTTTTTGTCACGCTGACCATCAGCGCTGATATAAGTACTTATGAGAGATCTTTATTACAATGAAGTAAGGATACCTACTGATTGTACAGCAGCGCTGAGAGAAATCAGCGATGCCAATTCTGCTGAGCCATTAGTCTCTATTGTAATAAAGATTAACTCTTTCAGTGCCGAGCCCGCCCATGGGCGGGACATGTACCAATGTATGACGGCATGCGGGGGAGATGGTTACTTTCTAGGAAGGTGTTCAATGGGTTAAGTATGCTTCTATCAGCGCCGACGGTACGCGTGACACGAAAACCAGCCTAAGTCCAAGAAACCGGTTTGAGTTATTCGTGTGACCCGTGACCCGCAAACTGCGTCGCAACACTATCCGATCGCCATACGAATGGATCGACTCGGATCACGACAAAGATCTATTGGCACAGGTCTAGAAAGAGCCATAACCTCTACCTACTATATTAATCGCGTTTTGAATGTTATTTTCTCGAAGTTTTATTTTTTCTTTTTATTTTAAAGTCAAAATGCCAAGTTTTACCAAAGCGAAGTGAGGGCTTTGCAGATAGTAAAGCTGATGATCTCCGGCATGAAGGCTGACAGGAAGCAGAGCGACCCGGTCGCCAAAGACGCGATCATAATGATCTTCTTCCGCCCTTTGGTGTCGACCAGGTATCCCCATGGGTAAGATGTTAGGACGATTCCTGGAATTCAAATAAAACTAAGGCTTTTACAATCTTTACAGATGATTTATGTCAGGAGGAATCTATGCCTACAACAGGACGCTGTTATGCCTGACATTATTTGAAATTTCTTCATATCATGTCACCAGTTCTTTCGAACCAGTGTGGTGAAAGGACATGTTTTCGAAAAAAAAAATTAAGTTCTACGACATACCAGTTTCCTCACGATGTTTTCCTTCACCGTTTGAGGGTACTGGCATAGTGCACATCAATTTTTCGGCAGAAAAACTCATTGTTGCACGACCGGGATTGAACTGAACCCACGACCTTACAATCGGAAGGCGGGGCCACTACCTACCACTAGACCACCAAGTGCTCTTCCAAAGCTTTAATTATTTGAAATGGAATAATAGCGCCTATTAATCATCCTCTCAGCTTAGTCAGCCTTATCCACAGGAAAACAGCGTCAATACATCCGCAGCTGATGCGGGTGTCCTCACAATGATTTCCTTCGCCGATAAGTCAGTGTTTCCGCGCATATCATACCCAATTTCTCTCTGACTATTACCATATACAAAAATAGCCAAATCGGCAAAGCCATCTTCAAGTTACACCAGAATTTCATTTTCATATAAGACTAGATTCTGCGTGCGGCTTCACCCACGTGGTAGGTACCAAGATTTTGAATAGCCTATATGCTATTCCAGGTTTCTACGCCTATTCCAAGTTTCAACTTTCTCTGGTTTAGGCGTGATTGAAACACAAACATACAAATATCCAAACATCTAAACAATCTCACCAACTTTCAGCTTTATTATATTAGTGGGATTAGTGGGTAGGTACTTGTTTTATCTTACTTACCAATATACGGGATCGAAGCTATAAACCCTCGCACAGAATCGCTCATCTGCAGGTCACATACGGCCGACGGCAGCACAAAGGAATATCCGACTGGCTCAACGAGCGCAGCGATCAGGAAGAGAGACAACACCAGACAAAACTTGATGTTGTATTTGCCGATTCCTGGAATTTTCGAAAACCTTGATAATGGACTTCTTTCATCATTAAAACATTTCGAAAATTGAGTTTAGATAAAAAAAAATCGTTACAACCCCTTCGCCGAACTCATAAGCAAATTGAGAAATGAAAAGTCTCATCAAAATTTTCGTTTCCGACGGGATTCGAACCAGCAACGATCAGACGATCCTCCTAAAGCCGGAGTGCCCATTCGGCCACAGAATCCGTGTGTTAAGCTCATATTTTACCGGTGCTATAACCGATAAAATAGGAGCTTATCAAAAATTTCGATTGTGACGACACGGATTCTTTGTAATGTAAGGCACTCCGGCTTTAGGAGGATCGTCTGATCGTTGCGGGTTCAAATGCCGTCGGAATCGAAAATTTTGATAAGACTTTTAATTTCTCAATGAAATACCTAAGTGTGGTTTAACACTATAAAAAATCTTCAGGGCGCAACCTACTTTACCTATCATGTTTTAGGCCAAATAAAATTCTAAACTCAGATTCTAGCATAGGTACCTACATTATTACATTTCTAGGTACACCATCAAAAGTCAAATCTTACCCATCTACAAATTGCTATTGAAATCGTAGCTTGGTTCGGTCGCTCAATCAATTACTACTTCAACAATAATAGAGAACAGTTTTATTTTAGAGATAAATAACAACTGCGTTATAATATTAGTACAGTAATGAAAAGTGAGAAGGTTGAATGTAAGTACAAGGTTTATACGATAAAACAATGATTAATTGATTGGTGGCCTACTTTTAGGGCGGTAAAAAAATAAAATACTTATGCGAAAAAATCATCCTGTCTGAGTAATTAGATAAAATGCAATCTACATTTTTATTGTTTATATTGCTCTGTGACACGAATGTTCTTAACCCTCGTAGGTAATATTTTGAAGAGATCTTGACCCTATTATAGCTAATTGTGGTTTCTGGTTTGCTTTTTATGTTAGTAAATAACTTTGTATGTATTATATAAAATAAATAAATTAAAATCATATTATATTATAATATAATATATATAGAGTAGCACAGAGAGCCATGGAGCGTGCCATGCTCGGCATCACACTTTTAGATCGAGTCCCCAATACCGAAATTCGCAAGCAGACAAAAGTCCAAGATGTCAGCAAGCGAATATTGGGGCTCAAATGGAGTTGGGCAGGACACGTGGCCAGGCGTGATGATGACAGGTGGAGCAAAGTGCTTACCGAGTGGTGGCCTAGAGATGGAAAAAGGAGTGTCGGTCGTCTACCTACAAGATGGGTCGACGACATCGTGAAATCCGCAGGTCGTACATGGGCAAGACTGGCTCAGGATAGAGGCGAATGGCGAAAGCGAAGAGAGACCTATACCCAGCAGTGGGATGACAAAGGCTGATGATGATGATGATGAAAATCATATTATTATTATCATTTCATTAGCATTACATCGTATTATCGCATTGCTTTGTTTAGTCATCTACTTTGCAAACAGATAGATAAGTAGGTATGGTTCTATAATCTAAACCTCCCCATATATGACTAAAATGCTTGAAGGTAATGTTTATACCTATCAATCCTAGGATCAATTGATTTTGTTTGCAATATACTGTGCCTAAGTATTTACAACTACCTACCTACTGTACGCAAAATATCAAGACATGAAACCATGAAGAAAAGATGCATAAAAAGCTACGTTTGCATTATTCGTCTCACGCGAAATTATAATAACGCCTGTAGGTAGGTACTGGAACGTAAAAATATTAGGAAATGTTGGAGAATTATTAGGAAGAAAACATTGCATGTGTGATTGGGACGCAGAAGGTTGCGGGTTCGATCCCCGCCACGGGATAAATGTTTAATCTGCAAATATTTATCTCGGGTCTGGATGTTTCTATGTAAGTATAATATGTATGTATTTACAAACAAAAAGTAAGTATACAAGTAGTAAATCAGATATCTGGCTCCCATAGTACTCGTACAAGCTTTGCTTAGTTTGGGGCTAGATGATGCTGTGTGAACTGACCAGCATTATTTGTTTATTTATTTATATTTATTCACAACCGGCCTAGATTATTGGTAGCGTTTAGTGTTACATAGCATAGTAGAAGTAGTATCGCAAACAGGTGAGGTGTAACAGTTTTGTTACTTATAAACACGTAATCAGTATAATATTAGTATTCATAAATATTAGTTGTGGATGATAATTTTTCCTGATATTTGGTACAGTTCGCCCAACGGATCTAGGCATTCATGAAGTTAGCCGTTTGTCTGCGCCGAACACAATTTTGTATGAAAAATCGGTCACTGCGCAGACAAACGGCTAACTTCACGAATGCCTAGATCCGTTCGGCGAACATTATCTTAACGTAAAATGCTATAAACTCTAGTTCACAGTGAAAGAATTCATCATGACCAAAACCAGCGAACTTCATACATAGCTATTCTTACAAAGTTTATTTTTTTCATGAGCCTATTTATTTATTATCTAGTCTAGTTGTGTACATCGTATTTGTTTACATAATAAAAATATGGTGACTTTACGTGTACCTAACTGCCGTTCAAGATGCAGTAGTGGGAAATCTCAAATAGAGATCGTAAGAGGTTTCGGGAGATCTTTGCCCAGTTGGAAATAAGTAATTATGTAAATAAATATCTTACCTGCCACAGCCAAAGCTTGGTCCAAATCCACAGCAAATTTTTCATCATAATTCTCCGCAACTGTTGTCACTTTGTCTTCCATACTCACTGATTCCACCAGATTCCACACTTGCAAATGCACAAACTTGGACTTACTTGATAAGGTAAAGCTTTTTTACAAAATAATGTTAATGCTAAAACCAGTTTTAAGATGTTAACGCAATGAAGCCAGCGCTTATAATGCTGGTGTAACTTATACAGCCGCTATCTTTAATTAATTGTTCGGCACATGACGTTTATTAAATTATCATGCAGTAAATAAAAATGTTGTTATTTTTCCGACACAGTTGATTCTGTTGCCTTCGTTACAAGTATCGTGCCGCAGTAAGCCGTCTCCATAGAAGGGCAGAAAAACAACAGTTTCATTATTGATTCGTGAGCAAATTAACTCTAAATCGATCGGTTGATAACTCCAGGAATTGATAACAAAACATGAATTTATTCATGCCGCTTCAATTGTAATTATTTTTATCCAAGAATCTGAATTAGGTTAAAAAATGATCGTTTTGTCCTTGCATAGTTACAGCCTAGCGGATTCAAAGCGGAGCGGGTGCGTGGTGAATTTGCACGCCGCGGTTCCTTTCTGTCACTGCGTCGCGAATCCGCTGCGCAACCGCGTCGTGTTCGCTGCGCGATACTCGCGCGGCGTTCAAAACTCACGTAGAGCGTTGAACTAGTCATTTCTCTACCACTGTCGATCAAATCTGAATAGTAATCGCCCGCTTCTCATACTCAATCGCTCACGCCGAGCGATGAAAAAGTTGAAAAAGTGCGATAGAACTACCTATACCTCCGACAGAAGTAGGTATTATTGTTCTGTGAACTATGCTTCAAGGCTCAACGCTCGCGGTCTGCCCTAAGAGAATGTTTTTGCTGTATTTTTAGTAGCTCTTTTGTTTTTCATTATGGCTGGTTAGGTACTGGTGTAACCAGTTTTGCCCCCTTCTTTTCCTGATTGAAGTAGTAGGTAGGTATCTGAAGTATTTTTTTATATTTTGATAACGATTAAAAAGCATATGTGTGTAAATACGTTAGGTATTTTATGTTTATTTTTATCTGATCAACTAATTTGCAAGAGTTACTTAATCATGTCGGAAACAAAATAAATCAAACACTTTAAGATCTAACATTTTTGGAATTTAATATTCAATGCTTAGCTCAGAAGATTACCTGCTTACATTTCACTTCCTTGTGCAAGAACATTTTTTAAAAATTGGTATGATTTTGGTAGATTTAGACTTCCTGACGAACATGTGACCTTTGAGTAGCATATGCTGTTTTGTCAGCAATTCAATATTATTTTTGAGTTCTGAAATATTACTTCTTAGTGGTAGCAGTTCTTTTTCATAAACTGCCTCTAATGTTTTTCGTAGAACTTCTGAGGTTATAACATTCTGTTTGATCATATCCGACTCATCGAGATATTGCGTATTGTTATCTTCAATGCGGGTTTTAGTAATACCTGAAATAAGATAAGTTTTTTTTAATGGTCTTGCACCAATCACCACCAAACATTAATATCACCAATCTATATCTATATATATAAAAATGAATCCCCATTTCCCTTGGTCACGGCATCACGCGTGAACGGCTGGACCGATTTCATTAAAATTTTTTTTGTTGTGTTTGCTATTGTCAGGAGAAGGTTCTTATGACAGAAAAAATCTATATATTAATCATGGAGGGCGTGAAAGGGTTGAAAGTTTGTATGGGGAGATGGTAGTTCCAGTTAAAGGCAATAGATGGCGTTGCTAATAAATATGTTATTTCGCTGACGAAGTCGCGGGTACCAGCTAGTCATTAATGAAATTATTTGAGTAGATACCTACGCCTAATATTACCTTACCTTACCTACATCAAATTGGTATGTATTTCTAAAATTATTTAGTATCAACTATGTAGGTAGTAAGCACCTACTTCCTAAAATCTTCCAAAAGAAACTAATTTTATAGGAAATCATTACCTTTATCAACGTTATGTGTAAGTTTTTCATCTTTCTTAATATTGTCTCTTGGTTTGTTGCCTTTAATTTGAATGCACAAATCATTTTGCAAATTAATAGGTAGTTTAATTTCTTCATCAATATTCAAATAGCGTTTAGTTACTTTCACGGAATCTTGTGGATATGGCTTTTTTAGGTTATCTGCATCTAAACTTTTTACGATCATCTGATTCATATCATCAACATAACTTTGTACAGCAAAAGTAAGTACTATAGGTATCCTATTATTTGTTGGCGTTATTTCGAATGGTTTACTCAAAACATTTTCATCCGATAATCCTTTCTTGGATCTTCCATTTTCGGGTAAAGACTTAGTTATTTCACGCGCAATCTTGATTTCATTGTCAAACGTTATGTGTCTATCACTAGTTATGGTTTGGTTTTTAATCTCCACTTGCTCTAAAGTATCCAATAAACTTGGAGACCGAATATTATCATTTCTTTCATAAAGTGCCGAATCTTTCAAAATATCTTGTGTTTTGTCAGTTATATACGGGAGTTTATCTTTATTTATTCCTTCATCAGGTTTTGTAGGTTCTAATTTTTCTTCAGTTATTTTAATGAAAGGTTCTTGTTCATACTCGTAACTCGTATCACCATTTCTCCTAGTTTCTGATTGGCTTTCCTTGGCGTAATTTTCTGTGTCTTGTACCTCCTT
Organism: Epirrhoe tristata; assembly: GCA_951394285.1. Taxonomy (NCBI): domain Eukaryota; kingdom Metazoa; phylum Arthropoda; class Insecta; order Lepidoptera; family Geometridae; genus Epirrhoe; species Epirrhoe tristata. The sequence goes on from OX596145.1 coordinate 8,258,456, forward strand.
ACCATATTTAACTTCTTCCGTTTTAGAATTGAATGGATCGTTTATGTTTAAAAAGTCGTTTAGTTCTTCATGTTTAATAGATTTTATTGGATCTTCAATATTATGGCCGAATGGGTCATGTTGACTTTCTAGCTCTGTTTTGTCTTCAGTATTACTGTGTTCTAATTGATAGCTCGCGTTGTTTTCCTCGTCATATTTATTTGACGAATCTCCTTCCATTTCTGTCTTGCTATCAGTTTTAGATTCTTTGACGCCTTTATCTTCATTAAATACAACAATATCAGAATATTTTTTTCCTAAGTTATTTTTATTTTCACCATCTTCAAATGTTAAAGGTTCTGTTGATTGCAAATCAGCAATACTGATTATTGTTTTTTGACCAGATTCTATAGGCAAATCTGAAGGAAGAAAACCTGTCGAAGATTGTTCAGTTGTCATCTCTAACGAACTATGTTGCAGTAAACCTATATCGCCATCTGCTACGGTTTCGAGCTGTGTTATTGTTGAAATATCTTGCAAGTTCGACACTTCAGTACTATACTTTTTATCGATTGAAGTAATAATTTGATAATCGTTTTGATTTATGCTTTCTGGTATAACACGCACTTCTTTAGGTAAATCTAAGTTATTAGCAATATCGTTTTCTCTTGAAACCCTAATGTTACCATCTAAATTAGAAAAATATTTATTCGAAGTCTGCTCATAGAGTTCTTTACCGTCATCTTCATTGTCTTTCTTTAGTTTCATATCAGAAGGCATAGGGTCGTTTTTATTTTTCCATAAATGCTGTAAGTGTTTATTTTCATCCTTTATGGTTTCTAACGGCGCATCCTCTGTAATTTGCATTTCGCTGAATCTCTGATTTTCAATGTTATTTATTGGAGATTTTCTTTCGTCTTGCAACGTAGAATTAGTAAGATCCAAAATAGATAATTCATGGTTACTGCCAATAGATATGGCACTTTTATCTTTTGGCTTATTTTCAAACACTATCTGCTCTTTATGTGAACTTTCATTCCCAGATAAATCCTTGTTTGAAACATTTTCGTTAGATTTAATTACGTCATCAAGATTATCAACAGATGATGACTTATGCCTATTCAGTACATTGTTCAACTGAGAATTTCGTTTCCTAGTTATCGAATCTTGCGATTCTTTGTGTTGTTTATCCTTTTTATCCAGTTCTGTTTGCGTAATTATGGGTATTGGACTTTCAACTGGACTTTGGTCCTTGAGATTATCAGCATCAGACGGCTTATGCTTCTTTATATTGTTTGAATTTGAATTCTCCAAATCTTGCGATTGTTTGCGTCGTTCATCCTGTTTTGTTGGTGGTATTGAAATCGGAATAATATAGTTAGGATTATCAAAAACTGAACCATCAAGTGGATTTTGATCCTTGAGATTGTTACCATCAGATTCTGACTTCTTTATTACATTGATTGACTTAGAATTTCGTTCTTGAGTTTCTAAATTCTTATCTTGCGATTCTTGACGTCGTTCATCCTGATCTGATGATGGTTTTGGAATCAGAATCGGAAGAATATCGTTAGGATTATCAGAAATTGACCTTTTAACTGGTTTTTGCTCTTTAACATCAGATGATGACTTACGATTCTTTAGTAAATTATTTAACTTAGAATTTCGTTCTCTAGTTATCAAATCCTTATCTTGCGGTTCATCCTGTTCTGTCGGTAGTGTTGGAACCGGAATGGGAAGAATATAATTAGGGTTATCGGAAATTGACCTTTCAACTGGATTTTGCTTTCTATCATCAGATGATGACCTACGCTTCTTCAGTATACTGTTTGGCTTAGACTTTTGATCCCTAGTTTCCAAATCCTTATCTTGCGATTCTTTACATCGTTCATCCTGTTCTGTTGGTGGTATTGGAATTGGAACAATATAATTAAGAGTATCAGATAGTACACTTTCGACTGGCTTTTGTTTCTTTAGATTATTTGAGTTGGAAGATTCTTTATTATCTGATACTGAACTGTCTGTTTTCAAAGCATCATCTGTTAAAGATTCTATTTGTAAAGTCATGTTGTTTTCTCCAGATTTTATATTCAGAGCCTCTGAGAATTTAGAATCTCGAACATTTCCTTCATCTTTTACTATGCTATTTTTATCAAGTAAATTTTTTGGCTTTTTTGGTATTACAAAATAGCTTCCGGTGTGCTCGTTAAATGAGTTTTTTGATGGATCAGTGTAAATCCGACTACCACGTTTCTCTTCTTCACGTTGCTCACTAGAACTTAACGTAGGTGGATAAGTCATAATAGAGTTAGTTGAATAGGGATTCTCTAAGTCTGCTTGATATAAATCTACAACAGATTTAGCTTTGGTTTCGTTTTGAATTACATTGTTATCTAATGTTTCACTGTCATTTTTCTTCTTTTTACTGTGGAATAACTTGTTGCTGAAGATGGAGCTTGCTCTGCATTGACCTTTTGAAACATTTGTCGATGTACAAGTAGTTTCTTCTTTGACAATTGCAGGTGAATATGGAAATCTATCTTCGCCAAACGGTGGATCCAAGCAGCCACCTATAATATTATAACAATATTATAGTAACAGGCAATTGAACAAAATTAAAATTATTATAAAATTTCCATAAGCATTACCTGGCTTACATCTTCCGAAAAAATATTTTTTTCTTCTTGCTGCTGAAGTTCTACATTTTTCATCGCGATCTATAAATTGTATTGTAGCCATTATTATAACCTTTACATATACCTATGTCGAGTCTTATCTCGACAATCATCAATTTACCATTTAGTAAACATGTTTTGAATTTCGTAAAGACGACTTACAGGTCACACACTACCTAGTACCACCTTCATATTAAATTCAAAAAAGTTACTAACCTGGTTTAAATATTCCCCAAATTTTACGCCGTTTTTTGGCAGGTTTTTGAAAATCAGCTTCCATTACAATATTAAACGACATAATGGTCTGATCACTACTGACTAGCCGAACCCTTTCAGGGACGCTGTCTGGCAGTTTCTTAGGCAACGATATGACGCCATTCCTGAATTCCGCAACATCCTTTTTTCTGACCCTAATTTTGACATTGAGAGGGGCTGCTTTTGTTGTAGTAGTAAGTTGAAGGATATTATCTTGTGGTACAGCTACTACTTCGAATGATAAACTGTTGACGATTTGCTCCGCAACCGAGTCATCATCCATAACCCCGGAATCTGTGAATCCTATAAGGTACGAGCTGTGGGTACGAGGTTTTAATGAGCATAAAGAACCAAGTTACATTACAAACTTAAACATTTATTAACTATAAATTACAGTCACAATAAACTATTAATTTCAACCCTCAAACACAATTGAATAAACAACACGGTTAGATTTAATCTGTTGTTCTGTTTTACAACACTTTTGAATTTGATTCTTACAACTTGGAATAGTTTTATACAAAATTAAATTTTGCGTGATATACTTGTTGTTATCAGTCAAGCCTAATCTTGAGCATTTGTGTAGTATATCATTGAGCATAATTTTAAGAGGCATGATCTCTGTTTCCATTTTTTTTATAAACTTCGCTACTCTTGCTTCGGGTAGTTCTCTTAGGCGAGTTTTGTAAACACTCTCCTCGGATCCCTTGTTATCAACATTAATAGTTATAATATCAAGTCGCTTTTCATTCCTGGTTGGCAGTTTATAAGATAAGTTTTCAGAAAAGTTAATCGTTTCATGTTGAAAAACACGATCGACTATTAAATTTAGTGGTGATTCTTCTTCAGCGGATGTAGGAAACGGTTTATCATTAGTATTGATGGAGCATATTGGTGAAAGACTCAGTTTACGCTTCGAATCGTCTCTGCTTCTTGACATTTCAGTTGTTGTTTCAACAGATTGAGTTTCAATGACTCTACATACTTTTAGAGGAGTTTCCGTGTTTGTTACTTTGTTTAAATAAAATTGATCAAAAACGCAATTCTCATATTGCCCACTCAGCTCTTGTCTAGATATTGCTAAAAAAAAATATACAGAAATTTTATATTTTAATAAAAAAATGGTGCTAAGAAAATGTTTTATAATAAAAAACTATTAGGTTAGTAATAAAAAAATATTACCATTATCTGGCTCTCCCTTCACTAGGCTACTAACATCTTCGATTATTTGTTCATGAACAGTATTTTTTATAACAGGCAGGTCTATAATAGAGTTATTTTGTTTCACTTCAGCCACGTGTGCTTTGTCAGGAATCTTAGGATTATTCAAAACAGGTTTGTCATCATTAAACTTGGCTGCGATCTTCCCCAAAATAAATGTATCGCTTATCATTCTAGTTATGTCTCCAGAAGCAAAATCAAAGGTGGTCAATGACGATGGCGGGAGCAAATCAACACACGAGTGATACGTTTTATCCAGTTCAATTTCATCAACTGCCTTATTCTTACTATCTTTTTGATTCTCCCGTTTTTTCAATATAATTTTATAAGTCATCGGTATCGTATACTCTATCAAATTATTTTCGTGTTTCCATGATATTTTGTCTAAGTTCTGGACGTATGATACTTCTGGGACAATCTCGAGGCAGCATTTAGATCCGTTTTTGAGTGCGTTTTTAAAAAGCGGAGTGAATTTAATACGTATGCTAGCAGTTTCCATTTTTGATAAAATAAAAAATAGTAAAAAAATCTGAAAAAAAATGAAACCAAACAAAATAAATAAAGAAAAAGCTTCCAAGTTGCAGGCAACAGTTTTGTTGTGATGTATTCAATTCCTCTCTCCTTCCATTAAAGAGGAAAGGATATCCAGCTCTTTCTCCATACAATAGTATACAAACGTAGTCGACTGTTTCCCCCCTGGATAATGACACTAGAGCAAATATTTTTGTACCATAAAACCTTTACTACCCATGACCCTATATTTTTTTTTTTCTAATTACGAGTATCACAGAAACAGGGGTCTTAAAAAACTAGAATTAAAAACAAACAAGACATACAGGGCATGGTCATGGTACCTAATTAAAGGTTCTAAGGTACAAATAGTGTCATTATCCAGGGAAGAAACAGACGACTACGTTTGTATGGAGCCTGTATTGTTTTCTCCTAAAAGTAAATGCTTACCTGTACAAGAAGAGTGCGAAGCAGATTTATGATCTTGTAGAGCAAATCAACACATAATTTGGATAAATAAATAACAAAAATTTTAATAAAGATTTACCAAAATCATTTACCCATCATAGCCTCCCAAATTTATAACTGTCATTTTGCGCATCACTCACGTCTATTTACAAAAGTGACAAGAAAGGTGCCTTTGTGGTAATCCTTGGAATAGTTTTTATATCTTTTTCAAGCCAGAAATTGGTATTTAGCCAATGAGATTAAATTATTAAAATAAACTATTAGATACGTTATGTTCATTTTATAGTATCGATGCGATGTTTAAAATTCGAGCTTTGAACATGTGACTGACAAAAACGTCGGTTTGACGCAAACTGAAGTAAAAACTGTGCTAATAAGACAGTTTCGATGTTTCAATCTTCACGCGCTTGTAACGTCTATATTTTTTAACATCATTGTATTTAGCCAATATTTAACCTATTTGTTCAAACGGAGGTATGCTAAATTCTGTAACGGCATGTAGGTACCAAATATGTGTCCTAACGTGCCTCCAACTACACCCTTCTTCACTCATTCAATCATTGGGGTAGTAAAATACTGTTTGTTTTTCACGTTTTTAATAGACAAACCATTTCTAATTTACTATACGATCTTATTTTCATTTTTACAATTACATTACGATATGCAAAACATTATTATTGCTCATATCATGTTCTTATATCTACTTAAATTCATATTTATATTATAAAAACATACAATTTTACAATTTTGCTGTTTCAATAAAATAATATAGCTGCTTTATGATATTGCCTGCGATGGCATGGATTTGTGGTTACGTGTACGAGAACCTACCTTTTAGTATTTTAGATGCGATCCGGTTTTTCCCCGTTAAAATAAATTAGGCGCTAGACAAAAAGAAACACATGTTTAGATACGGCACTGCTCTCAACTATCAATCTTTGCAAAAAAAAATGGCATGTTGAAGAACTTTTCGTTGATGATCAGATTTTTATAGCAATTGCCTGTTTCATGTCTTTTCATTAGTCCAAATGTCTAGCAATTGTCTTCTACAACATATTAAGGAGAGTCGTAATTTTCAATACTCTTGCGTGAAGGGTTTGTAGGTACATCGTAATGCAGTCGATCTACCATCTGAAACGAGGAACCTACATATTTTCCAGGACTTCAATTCACAGTTTCATTTACCTAAATCGGTCCAGCCGTATCAACAGAAATAATCAAACATTTTCGAAATAAATTAGATTATTATGGAATAAATTCAAGAAGTTTGTCGTACACAGTAAGTTAAATACAATTTATAAAAATACTAAGTTACAATAATTTACAAAGATACCTACCTAACATTACTCAGCTAGCAATCTAGCTTAATATTACAGACTAGATATCGAGATCATTTGAAAGCCGATTTCATTAAAATTATTGAGTAAACTTACGTTCCCATAAATGGGTACAAAACAAGTTTAACATTATACATATAAGCCCTTACTTAAACGTGGTATAAAGTTATTCCTGGGTGTAAACTGTCAAAATGTATGGTTATTCCTATTTTATTCCGAGGAATAACTTTACACCACGTTTATTAGTAAGGCGCATAATTATTATGTAGTCGGATACAAAATGTGCGTTATTTCTGTATATTTATTTTATTAATAAACATTTGGTACAGAGACCTCCAATAATGAGTCGCCAATAAAATGTTTTTAGTACATTATGGTACTAGTGTGTAACATTGGTGATTACCGCCGAGGTGTTTTTAAGGTCTCTTAACAGAACAGAGGACGGTAATCATCAATACACACGTGTATCATACGACGTTTTTCAACACACTTGTGAATAAAACAACAATAAAAACTCATTTTCAACAGTGAAAACGAGTTGTGAAAAATGTTTCGCTATTGCGGGAAAAATTAATCAGTTTTCCTATGCGCGCGCATTGCGATCGGCCATAGACTATATTTCCGCGCCGCGCATAGGGTTTGCGGCCTATTCTGCCACGGACAAAATGGGGAATTTAAAGTTTTCTTTTATTATAGAGAAAACAAAAGTTATATTTGAGTGAAAGTTTTATTTATTAAACACGTACGAGTTAAAATTATCTATTTAAATTAAAAGTTGCATGAAATGAGCAAGCAATAGGAACATTAATTTATTTGTTCTATTGAACACGATCTTTTTTCTGATTAAAAACTTTTTAAAGAACAAAGCAACTCAACCAATAAAATTAAAAAAAATATATATTACTCACTAGTGAGTTATAGTAATGAAAAAGTCACAGTTTGATTATGGGTGTCATTATGTGCCTAATTGCGGTGACCATAGAGCCACTTTATGAGAAAGTGTGTTGAAATAGTACATTATGGTACTAGTGTGTAACATTGGTGATTACCGCCGAGGTGTTTTTATGAGCCGAGCCGTTAGGCGAGGCTCATAACAGAACCGAGGACGGTAATCATCAATACACACGTGTATCATACGACGTTTTTCAACACACTTGTGAATAAAATAACAATAAAAACTCATTTTCAACAGTGAAAACGAGTTGTGAAAAATGTTTCGCTATTGCGGGAAAAATTAATCAGTTTTCCTATGCGCGCGCATTGCGATCGGCCACAGACTATATTTCCGCGCCGCGCATAGGGTTTGCGGCCTATTCTGCCACGTACAAAATGGGGAATTTAAAGTTTTCTTTTATTATAGAGAAAACAAAAGTTATATTTGAGTGAAAGTTTTATTTATAATAAACACGTACGAGTTAAAATTATCTATTTAAATTAGAAGTTGCATGAAATGAGCAAGCAATAGGAACATTAATTTATTTGTTCTATTGAACACGATCTTTTTTCTGAATAAAAACTTTTTAAAGAACAAAGCAACTCAACCAATAAAATTAAAAAAAATTTCTATTACTCACTAGTGAGTTATAGTAATGAAAAAGTCACAGTTTGATTATGGGTGTCATTATGTGCCTAATTGCGGTGACCATAGAGCCACTTTATGAGCAAGTGTGTTGAAAAAACTATTATTCTTGGTCAAGGTTTGAAATATCGCCTTGGATACTAAAAAAGTAAGTAGGTATAATAAAAATAATCTTATTTTCATTATTAATCGCTTAATTATAAGAAAAATATTTTCCTATGACAAAACTAAGGTACACTCAGCAAAAAATGTGGTCTACCACCCTACGGTTGATGTTCATTTGAACGTCATGAAACTAAAAGGTTTATTTTACTATTATGACAGCTAGAAAAGTAGACTTTAGCGATACTTAGTTAGATTTCACAGAAACTTTTGTCAAAAGTGGTAGACTTTCTTTGCTAAATTATTGGTAAATAGAATCTCAGTACACGTACTGATTAATTGAACTAATGGTCCAATACAAAAGACATCAAAGCGCTCTTCAAATAAAAAAATAATATTACGATCACTACATCAATCTCGATTTTTATCTGCCAGATAAAGTTCAAACTAAACTAGCTATTGGTTACAATTTCAAACCTATGATATTTTAATAACTGAAAATCTCATGTTTTCATCTTTTTCTACCTGTACTATAACTATCTATTTACCATACTTTTTCTCACCCATGTTCTTTATACTTATTTAATAATATACGTCATACAATTCCATTTTGAAACAAAGTGTTAGAAGAAAATTATTTATTATTGCAAATACGTCCCCACCTAATGACCAACAATGTCATCTATGTACAATCCTAAACTTACTTCAAATTTGTAACTTCCATCGTGCTCTGTTGTCAAAGACAAACGTATTCAGTGAGAGGTCTATATTCAACATACTTTCTAAAAAAACATGGGACTTCCTTCGCCATTTTTGAAGGAGCTAGTATTTTATTTATTCTGCTATTTTATTTAGTTTTCTCGTGTTTTACTAGGTTTTATTAAGTATGTAATTTCGGTGGCATTTTACTAATGAAGCCTTGGATACGTAACAGGAGATTTGGCAAATGGTATGGGGGAGTATTCAAGAAGATTTCTCATTTGACGAAAGATTTCCGTTGGAGTTTTAAAATGACAAGCCGCCATGTTTTTTCAAAATCAAATTGACGAGACATGAATACATATTTAAAACTTGAAAAAGAAGAAGAAACCAAGAAGTGAAGTGAAACCAGGAAGAAGAAGACTAAGCTAAGATGTTACTGATTGGGCGGTATAGTCGCTCAGCGACAAAGCCCTTTTCTTTTTGTTCATGTGAATAAAAAAAAATAACCCTTCCTTTGACAATCGAGTAAAAAGAAAGAAGAATATGTTGTAGTGCAAAAAGAACGAAACTGACCAAAAAGCTACAGCTTTTTGTAATGGTCCGTTTAGTTTGACGAACAATTTATATCAGATAAATAATGTATCTTTCTTGTGTGTGCACGCTTAGTTGCAATCTACAATCATAATCCACATAAGTAACTTATCAACATTTAAAAACGTTTTAAGATAAGATGGAAAAAATAATAAATCTTTAATCATACCGCTTTTATTTATCTTAGAGTTACCTATATTATTTGAGGCGGTAGTGAGAAAAATCCTTATTTAATTCTGTTTAATATATTGTTATCATTTACTTAAGTAAATAGTAGTAGTAGTATTATTTTGCAGGATTTAGTTAACTAAATCCTGCAAAATAATAAAAAAAAACTGTTGATTTACCTTCACTAGGTACACGTAGAATCAGATAACATTAGACAATTTACAAAAAGTTGACGAAAAAATGTACTTACAAAAAGTAATATAATTATCGTCTATATTATTACATAGCTACATTTCATTGTGGTTTCAGCTCAAAACGTGTAATTTTTATTAGTTTTGTTTCCTCCTTTGCAATGATAAATATCATTGCTCTTATACCTATTATTTTGTTTACGCTTTGTATTTTGTGATTTTAATGAACTGCTACTATGATATATATTTATAGATATGTTACGCAGAGAATTGATAAACAAAATTCTATGATGTCATAAAAACCGACGCTCAAAATCCGGTTGTAAAACATCTGACTGTCACCTTAGATAACTTACTTATCTAAGACTGTCACCGTCTTAAAACTTCGCCCTGTTTGACGCAGACTGAAGAATCTCTAGACTTTCCGCGCGCTAGTAACATAATCAGATATATTTTTTTAAATCATTGGTTTGCTACAGGTTTTAATACTTAATTCTTTCACAATTATTATTTAAACCGCTATTTCTCATCCTTTGAAACATATTGGTTTCCATTATAAATAATATCCTGTCTATTAAATGTAGACCTCTCACTAAACCTTACAACTACCATTTCAATGTCTTTCCGATTCTCAACCACCGGTATTTTTTTGCAGTAATGAATGACCGAACCAACCACGTTTATCATCATCATTGACAGCACATATTTTGCAACATTATTACTAGGTAAATGTTGAGCAACGGAAAAACATCATAAATCAACACTCTTATTCCATCCATTTCCTAACTTACCACACCAAAGTATAAGAATATTTAATTAAAGGAAGATAAAAGATTTTGTAGTTATTAGGCACCTTACTTTACTATTTTTAGTGACATAATTGAAATAAACTTTAAAGAAACAATTGAATAAGAATACCATAATGCGTTAAAGGACTTATGGTTACAAAACAATTCTGATCCATTATGAAAAAAAACTGTATTAAAAAAGCAATTATCAGCAGCCATTTTGGACCCATCATTAAAAAAAACCATTCGAAACTTTAATTAATAACCAAATAAATCAACCGTAATGTAGTTGTACCTAATAATAAATGAACAATTTCTCTAGCTTTGCTTCAAAGTAAAAAAATAGCGAAAATAATTTGGAATTTTATTCCAAGAAAATCAGTGATTACTTTCGCCTTTGGCTGCTTTACGCAATAACTTAGATTTAACATCTAGCTTGTATCTAAAGTACCTATAAGATATTCAGCCTATAAGATTTTCAGCTTTCAAAATGATAATACTCTTCCAAAAAATCGCAGAAAACGCAGTCATTCTTCAACGTTTTGCTTCTTTTTGTAGACAAAAATAATAATACTCGTATCGTAGATCTATCTTACTAGCAAAGACTAGACGCACTCATCCATTTTTACATTCCTTAATCTAAACTTACATTAACTAAGTAATATTTATGTTAAGTAAAGCGAGAAATATTGGATTCTTATAAACTTGTGTACTTTAATATTTATAATCTAATAAACGCTAGTTTTTATACAATTTTTAAAATATTCTTTCGTTCATAGGTACTTACTCATATTCATATCGTTTTTCGAATGAAAAAAAAATCTAGTTGTAGTAATTGGACGTTATATTTGTGCTTGAAATATATTCAAAAGTAACAGAGTAGGTACCTACCCATTTTTACTTTTTTCAGATTTTATTTTTACTTTTTAAGATTTTATTTGATTTTGAGCTTGGTGTTAGCTCCGAGATATATGATCGAAGGTGTGTAGGTACCTACCGACTCTACTGGTAATTAATAATTCAATGCATTTCAAGAAATCTCAGTAATCAGAGTTATGTAAGTAAGTAACCTTCAAATTCATATTTGGCACCCTCACTTGGCCCTCACACTACAGGGGCCGTATTCCCGTTCTTATTTTCGTTCGTTTTATGAATATTCGGATGTGTCTTACTACGATTCCTGACTTCAAGGAATATTTGGTCCTAGGTTAGGACCGTGTTTTAACGTTAATTTTAACAACTGAATACAATGTAGCTCCTAGTAAGAAGCATCTGAATATTCATCAAACAATCGAATAAACGAACGCGAATAACCCCCAGGTTCCGATGTTTTCCGTCAATATGTTCGTAAGTAGTAATGTTATATCATTTGCTGCGCCATCTAGTTAAATACATGAATTACCTACACCGAATTACTATAGTGAGTATGAAAGAGTGGTACAGTCAGCAACAAAAGTCGATTAACAGTCTAATTTTTTAAAACGCCATTTGTTTTCCAATTCTAATAAAAAATAAACTTTTCCTGGGAAATTAACATGGACTGACACTTATTCTTCAAATATTAGTCAAAATATTGGTCATAATGTTATAGATTTTGGAAATATTGAGATTTGTGAAACATGAAATGTTAACCCACTTTCGTTGCTGACTATACATTTCAGAGATCATATTCAATTACAAAATTTTCAGAAATTGGTCTAAGATTCGATGTTTTATTATTTTATCAAGTTTGAAACAAACACATGAACGTTATCCTATTATCAAAAATAATTTATCGCTTCAGCGTCAAGCTCAGACTAGAATTTGTCACTTTCAACTGATACAACTATCACCACAAATGTTAAAGAACTAGAACTTCATAACGTTCTCGTCTTGAAAAAAGCCCTCATCCGCTTGAAACGCATCGGGCTTGGACTCGGCTCAGGTGCACAGTCCGGAAGTGTCCACTAGCGATCTCGCGAGCACATCGGCTGTTGCGATATCGCTCACTTTGCCTTCAAAATGTCCTCTCACATGGAACATGAATTCTGCTTTGCTTGTGAACTCCTGCCGGCACATGAGGCAGAGGTGGTGTGGTGTGAGTTGCCTTTCTTGTGTGTAATGGTTATGGCCGTGGGTGAAGTACCCTCCGCTCTCGTTAACGACTGTGGCTGAGGAAACGGAGGTGGTCGCTATGTGCCCATTCAGGATCTGCTGGTTTTGGTTATGATGATGCAGGAGTTGAAGCTTCTCTTGGTTCGATAGGTGCACTTTTTCCTGTTGCTAAGAAGAAATAGTTACACTTTATTACATAGGTACACATTACTCTATTACTCATTCATTTTATCATTTTAGTGTGTTATTTTATGGTTGCTAAAGTTATCAAAGTGTCATAATTCAGCCATATCAAATTCAGATAAAAACCAGTTTCACCAGCAATGATGTGATTATCACGACTTTTCCAGTATACCTACTGCAAAACCATAAAAGAAGATTTGGCATATCTCTTTTTACGCATTACATTTGTAAACAAACGGAGAGTTTAGGCAATAGGTAATGAATATTCTGTGAAAATGTAAAAGGTTAAATTAAAACATTAAACAAATAAAACATTACCTACTGGATATTTCACACAGAATCATCTGGCCCAAAGCTTGTAGTTGTACCACAGAATACAGATAGCTTATACTAAATAATTACTAATTTCAAGGTATACTTTTTTTTGTAAATACATCAGTCATTCAATACAACAATTTATAGGTAGATCAACCTACTATAGTTACCCTGTTGTGTCTATCTAAACAGATAGCCTTATCAATAGGGTCCCGTTAACACCCATGGGCATGAACTAACACCAACAACTAACCTGGTGTTGCTGCTGTTGCTGCTGCTGTTGCTGCTGCTGCGTGGCCTGCTGCATCTTATCTTGCAGCAGCTTGTTATCCGGTAGATGTGATTTGGCGTGCGCACTCCATTCGTCCCGGGTCGCGAACAAACGACCGCAGAGCTCACACGACCAAGACACCACCATGCCGGCGGTGGCGGCTACTGCTGTGGCAGCGCTTGTGTGTACTAGGTTCGAGTTCTGGAATATTGTGGCTAGTTAGGACGAAAGGGCTTAACAAATTATAATAGCACTAGCGGAACGCCCGCGACTTCGTTCACGTGGTACATATCAACATAGCCCTTATCACTTGAGTAAGCTTAAGCTTTTCATCACATTAACTAAACTGAGTGACTGTGACTGCAAGTTCAACTTTGATGACTGAGTCTGAGTCCGAGTCTCACTCTAAATCTGACCCTTATCTCGCTCTCACTCTTAATGTGACTCACAATCTCACTCTCACATTTTAATCTGACGCCCCCCCATAAAGTCACAAATCCATAAATCCATTAACCCCTCTTCCAATCTCACTCCCACTTAAGAAATTCCACACATACTTAATCACCGCCAACACCCTGTTTCAGGAATTATTTACAGCCCTCCCTTTCAACCCAACCCTACGAAATCCTAAAATGCAGCAGAAGAAGAATGTATCTTCCAAGTTTTAAGTTTTTAGGACTTATGGTTCTCATAGCAACTGTTACTCCCTCTTTCACCCCCTTTATAGTGGAGTTAAAAAAAAAAATATAAAAATATTACTCAGTACTCACACATAGCGAGTTTCAAGCGAATCGGACCACGCATTCAAAAACCCCAAACAAACATTAACACCCCCTACACCCTCTTCTAGGGGTAGTTTTGATTTTTTTTTAATGCATACATTTTGTAATTACACTAATTAATACTCATACCGAGTTTCAAGCGAATCGGACAACGCATTCGATAAACCCCATACAAACATCAACAACCCCTTCTAGGGGTAGTTTTAAAGCTTTTTGAATGCAGACTCATTCACAGAATTCATTAAAACTGTTGAACTATCATAATTCTAAATTTAGAATAGAATAGAATAGAATAAAGTTTTATTTTCTCCACATATACACAGTTACAAAATAGGTACTTAAATCTATACAATTTTATGTGGGTGAAAATACGGCTACCCCTCAGCATTTGCTCGAACAGCTCGAGAGTGCTGGAGCGCTGGTTTTCAGTGGTTTTCAATTTCATGTCTCTAAGTGCCAGGAATATGATTTTATGATTTTTTCCCGTTATTTTCCACTTATCCCACATTATCCCATTTCCCCCCACTTTATCCCGCATCATCCCATTTTTCTCGCTTGATCCCGTTTTTTCCTGCTTTTTCCCCGCTTTATCCCGAATTATCCCGCTTTATCCCACATTATCTCGTTTTTTCCCTGCTGTATCCCTCTTTTTCCCAGTTTACCCCGCTTTTCCCGCATTATACCGATTCTTCCCGCTTTACCCTACTTTTCCCCCACATTATCCCTCTTTTTCCCGGTTTATCCCACTTTTTTCTGCTTTTCCCCCACTTTATCCCGCATTATCCTGCTTTTTCCCAGTTTATCCCGCGTTTTCCCCACTTTATCCCGCATTATCCTGCTTTTCCCCAGTTTATTCCGCTTTCCCCCCGCTTTATCCTGGTTTATCCCACCTTTTACCCACTTTATCCCACATTATCCTGCTTTTCCCCAGTTTATCCCGCTTTTCCCCAGCTTTATCCAGCATTATCCCGCTTTTACCCCGCTTTTTCCCGGTTTATCCCCCTTTTCTCCCGCATTTTCTTGGTTTATCCCGCTTTTCCCCGCTTTATCCCACTTTTTCCCCACTTTATCCCGCATTATCCTGCTTTTTCCCAGTTTAACCTGCTTTCCCCCCGCTTTATCCCGCATTATCCTGCTTTTTCCCAGTTTATCCCGCTTTTCCCCCGCTTATCCCTTATACGTTATCCCTTCCCCAAATACCCCACTTCCACTCCCAATGGACTTATGGCTCCCATAGAATCTGTACTGTACTTCCCCTTTTTCACCCCCATTAAAGGGTAGATTTTGAAAAAAAACATGCAGATATTTTTTATTACACGACTGCTAAATACTCATACCGAGTTTCGACCAAATTGAACCACGTATTAAAAAATCCCACGCAAACTTTAACACCCCTTTCACCCCGGTTTAGGGGTAGTTATGAAATAATTAGAGTGCGGAATTTTTTTATTTACATTTTTAAATAATCATACAGAGTTTCAAGCAAATCGGACCACGCATTCAAAAAACCCCATACAAACATTAACACCCCCTACATCCCCTTCTAGGGGTAGTTTTGAATTTTTTTGAATGTAGACTTTCATTAAAAGCGTTGAACTATCATAATTCTAAATTTGATGTCTCCAAGTGCCAGGAATACGATTTTTCATACAATCGTTTTTACCCCTTTTCACCCCTTTAGGGGTTGAATTTCAAAAAATCCCTTCTTAGTACACCCCTACGCACCAAGACGGACATACCCTCAAAATTTCAAGTCTCTACGACACGCAAATCGGACCACGCATTCAAAAAACCCCATACAAACATTAACACCCCCTACATCCCCTTCTAGGGGTAGTTTTGAATTTTTTTGAATGTAGACTTTCATTAAAAGCGTTGAACTATCATAATTCTAAATTTGATGTCTCCAAGTGCCAGGAATACGATTTTTCATACAATCGTTTTTACCCCTTTTCACCCCTTTAGGGGTTGAATTTCAAAAAATCCCTTCTTAGTACACCCCTACGCACCAAGACGGACATACCCTCAAAATTTCAAGTCTCTACGACCAGCGGTTTAGGCTGTACGTTGTCTATCAGTCAGTCAGTCAGTCAGTCAGTCAGTCAGGACAAAGATTCTTATAATAATAGATAGATTGTACGTTTCCGGAATTACAACTAACAGACCTATAACATAGGTTGCGAGGAGCGAAGCGACGAGTGGTTAGGTGTATAGTGAACAACCACGCACGAGCCGAGCGAAGCGTGCCGCGGTAGCGGCCGGCGAGTGCCAGATCCGAATTACCCCTAGACCAACCGGTGGGTCAAGCCAGTGAGTACACGGGTCATCTCCTATCCCTTATGACCAAATCAGTGGGTCCACGAGCGACTGCATTACGTTGACTGATGGTCCCACCAAACAGTGGGACCACGAGCCCATTAAATCGACACACTGTCCCACCAGTGGGTCAAATTAGTGGTACCCCGAGTCGCGACCCATTATTATTATCTAAAAACATTAGGTTCAATAAACTTATTCTAATCAGAAACAGAAACGTCTACATCTAATGACAACAACAAAATAGTAAAAAGTAAAGTAAAACATTAATAAATTTTAACGTAAACCTTTCTGTCTCCTTCAACGCATTGTTCAAGAGATGTAACAAAACATAATTAACAATGGACAAAAAACTATTTGTGAAATAAAAAATACAGAACCCCGAAAAATATGATCAAACTTAAGAAAAATGAAGCATTCACTGCAGTGAAGCATTCATTCGAGCGAACCGTCTGATATCAGGATAATATCATGAGTGAATCAGAAGATTCAATTATCGTGTTACTCAAGCTGCTTTCTAGCAGATATAGAGATAGAAAAACAATCTCAGGATGAACGACAAAGATAGAAAAACAATCTCAGAATGAATGACAGACATAAAAAAACAATCCTCTGAATTAATGACAGAGAGAAAAATACAATCTCGAAAAGAAAGAAAGAGAAAAACAACCATGCATCTCTAAAACCATGCCTTGAAGTATTACCGTGAAGTTATGACCATCTCAGAATGAATGAGAAAGTTAGAAAAACAATCTCCGAATCAATGACAGATAAAGAAAAACAATCTCAGTATGAACAACAGAGATAGAAAAAGAATTCCAGAAAGAATGACAGAGAAAAACAACCATGCATCTCTAAAACCATGCGTTGGAGTATTACCGTGAAGTTGTGGCCGGGTACCTGGCAGACCTGTATCGGCTGGTGATGGGCCACGGCTGCGATCTCGGCCTGCGATGGCTTCGTGTCTTCTTGTTTTGTTAGTTGGGGCTTCACGTCATCGAGCTTCAAAGCTGGAGATAGAAAGGGATGAATAGGGTGTGTATAAAAAACTTAAGCCTTAAGGTGCATTTACACGATGCAATTTTTCGTACAATTTGCTATGCAATTTGCTTAAGCTGTGCCGACGAGCGTCGCGCTATCTATGACAAATCGCATACGATGAGCGTTTACACGTGAAAAATTGGCATGCGATGCTAAATCGTACGTGCTGAGACCGTGTCGTGTAAATGCCCCATAATATCTATACCAGCAACAAGAGGCAATCTGCCTACACTAGATCAACGGGATGCTGTAGTGCCAGTACTTAAACCATCCTCTCAGATTAATCAGCCTTACTCACAGGAAAGAATGAGGATATATTAACGATATCAATTAAAATGATCTCAAACTATTATTTTACAAATAAACTGATGAACTAAATGCTTGCACCACAAAGTTTTGGGTTCCGTACCTATTTGACCGTCATATGCTAACGTAGGAGAAATCTTTTAGATCATCCAACATCTCTTACAGGTAATTTGCAATGGAATTTGAACAAAAATTACTAGCTGTGCTCAGCGTTGTAACCATGGAACATGCCGGAAAATATATACATAAGCGCTCGTGGTCGTTATTGCTTAGTCGTTCTTGATAGATCGTCAAAGTTAAGCAACGTTCAAACCGATCTGGAAGTGGATTGGTGACACCACGGTGGCATTTTTATCTGAGCGCTTCCGTGCGGAGGGCACGTAAAATTGTCGGTCCCGGCTATTTAAGTCGTTAAGTCAGGCGGCCTAAAAACTCCGTCACCAGAGTTAGCCACTGACTCATACGAACTTACTTTACTTCCCGGGAAAGTATAATAGAGGTATTTACTATACATTCCCGGCATAAATGCAGTACGTAACACCCTTTTTACATCTCCGCCGCGAAACCAGGGGGGCTATTCGCGTTCGTTTTTTCATTCGTTCGATGAATATTCGGATGCTTCTTACTACGAGTTACATTGTATTCAGTCGATAAGATCAACGATAAAACACGGTCCTAACCTAGGACCAAATATTCCAAACCGAAATATTGGCCCTTGAAGTCGGAAATCGTAGTAAGAAACATCCGAATATTCATTAAACGAACGAAAATAAGAACGCGAATACGGCCCCAGGAGCGCGGATACGCTGAATGGGTTTCGCCGCGATAAAGTTTAGAAGGACAAGCGTTACTGTAGCGGCGGAACGTCAAGCGAGCATTGAATACAGATAGTACAGAAGGATCACTTCTCGAAAAAAATTAATAAATAGCGACTCTTGCTGCGACGCAACAAAGTTCAATTCAGCTCGCATAAGTGCTAAGGCTACAGAGATCGTTGACAGAGATACGTGCGAAAACAACGCGAAACCGTGAAAAAAGAGCGGAGGTGTGAATAGCATTTGAGTAGATCGACGGAATAGCGCGCGGAAAGAGATAGAATCATAGATAAGTCTATGCGTTAGAGCAGGCAGTTTCGCTAGGTTGCCGCTTCTCCTACATACTGACAAATAACGGCGAAATTACAGCGGATCCGCGGTCCTGGTTTTCGCAGCGTAGATGTGCAATGAGCAAAGGGTTATCTATCTCCATAAGTTTGATTCAAATCTGTTCAGCCGTTTCAACGCGATAGAGCCACAAACATCCATCCATCCAAACTTTCGAATTATCAAGTACCTATATGATGAACTTCGGAAGATTAATCCTAGTATACTTACGAGGTATCGAAATGGTCCGTTTACCTAGGGGTGCGATATTCGAAGGTGTTATGTGTTTCAGTTTGTTCATATGCAGAACAAGTTTATCTCGGCGGGCAAAGGCTTTGTTACATACTTCACACACGTACGGTTTCTCGCCTGGAAATAAATTAAGTTTTGGATGGCATGAAAATAAGGATTTTGGCACGAAGTCCTTTTTCAGACGGTATCGAGGATAAAGGCTAAAATATTTTTTTTATCGTCACGACATATCGCTGTAAATGGAATGTCAAAGTCAAAGTCAAAGTCAAATAGCATTTATTCAGTAGGACCGCTGGGATCACTTTGAAACGTCTTAAAACTAGGTGATTCTACTCCTGTTCCTTCGCGACCAATACCGTGAAGAATCTTTTTAGAGAAATTAAGAATTTTTTTAATAAAAGGATAACTGCAAGTTTTGTACTGTATCTGTGTTGTTTTTTTACTAAGGAAATAAATTATTTTTCATTTTCATTTCATTTAAAAAACACAACTTTACAAGAGAAGCAAAAAACATGTTTTCGCTAATAACTTCACAAAAATTGTATAAAATGGTGCGCATAATTTTGCGCAAAAAAAAGATGCGCAGAGTGCGAAAAGTGGTGCACAAGGTGCGCAATGAAAGTTCGTTCCAACTGAGTGTTCCACGACACTCACGGATTTTTTTTTTCAAATCAGTAATGGACCGCTACCTTCTACCTCTACCTCTACCTCTGTAGCGTAGTGGGTGAAATCCCGCTTGGGACGCAGAAGGTTGCGGGTTCGATCCCCACCGCGGGATAAATGTTTGTATGATCTGTAAATATTTATCTCGGGTCTGGGTGTTTCTATGTATAATATGTATGTATTTACAAACAAATAGTAGGTATATAAGTAGTAATATCAGTTATCTGGTTCCCATAGTACAGCTTTGCATAGTTTGGGGCTAGATGATGCTGTGTGAAAATGACCAGCATTATTTATTTATTTAAGTATTTATCGTTGTATTTTGTGCTATGACGCGATTTACACGATACCATTCTGGCATACCATTCTTGCCTCTAGTTGCAACAGAATATTAGTTCTTGCTCCGTTAAGTTTGAGAAAGCAAGATGCTAGAATGTTATGCCAGAATGGTATCGTGTAAATGGGGTTTAAGTCGTTGCTTAGGTACTTCACATATATTTTAATTACCTGTGTGTATTCGCATATGTATTGTAAGTTTGTCTTTGCGCGCCAATCCTTTGCCACACACTGTGCATTCAAAAGCTTTACTACCTGAAAATAAATATTTGTATTTAGTATACCTACTCGTACCTACCTACTTAAAATAATTCGTCTAGTTTGTACAACAATTTGACTTGCTTTAGTAGAGATCTGTGAAGATTAAATTAGAGTTTTCTTAAACTTTCGCTATCACTATTCATAATTACGGTACGGAACAGTGTTTCAAATTCAATAATTTAAATAAAGTTGAAACTTCATTCCAATCGAGTGTTCCACGACACTCGCTTACTTTTTTTATATTATTGAAACGGGATTTATCGCGTCGAAACGAAAAATCCATTGATGCACGGCCGGGATTCGAACCCACGACCTTCGGATTGAAAGTCGAGGCACAACCCCATTCGACCAACATGGGTACACACAGCTAGGAAGAGTAGTAACAAGCTTTCACGTTTACCTTCATTGGTTGAACTGGTCGGTTTGATAGCGGGGTGTTTCCTTATCGTAGTCCCTTGTAATGCCTTGAGTCGTGTCCCAGGGTGCATGGAGCCTCCTTCAGCATAGGGCTCCGTGAACGGTATCAAATTCGGACGTGGTATGTTGTTCGTTACTTCTGGAGACCTATTGAAATACAAAAAATACATTTTGTGCAATTTGTACGAAAATTCCACTGGTGATATATTGCCTAGAATTGAAAGGACAACGCAAATAATGTATAAAAAAAAAACCCAGGCCCGGCGGAAACGAAATGTAGCTCTTGCCTATCATTTGAGATACAATTCGTTTGGCCTGGGTTTTTCTTTGGCATTACCCTTTAAACGAGACAAGCACATTACTTCAAGATGGAAAATTCATCAAACTGGTGATTGCTCAATCATTTTAAAAAGGGGTTTCTAGATCCTTTTCATACTTCTTTGATTATTTCATGACGACAAAAATTTAAAAAAAATTCATCATAATTTGTTGTCTTCAGCATGTTCTCTTCCAATTTCCAGAAATCTCAATTCTTTCGAACAAGTGTAAAATGATTTTACTTGCACCTCTAGAAGCTCCTTTCTGTGAAATCAATAAGCTGATCGCACATTTGTCCACGCCGTACGCGCCGCAGTCATTTTTCTATACAAAAAATACTGATGACGTCAGAAAATGAGGCTGGCTTCTGACGTCTCAGCATTTCTTCTATAACATTTATTTACAGAAACTTAGCTACTACATATTTACATATATTTACAAAATACAACAGGATTAGTCAAGCTATCTAAGGATCGTTAGAAACGATCTATAGATAGCTCAACTGATCCAGGTCACTGTCAGTCGGAAGCGTGCCCAAAACACTGGCGGCATTACCACGCTGGATGGCAATGCTGATCCTTTGAGCCAAAAATGTGCCAGCCCTCGGATCACGCGTATCGATTTCTTCTATTGAATTAACAGTTCGGCGCGGACAAGTCTGCGACCACCAAAGGCATACTCACCAGTTGCCAAGACTCTGCAGCACTCTAACTCCTCCTTCAAAGCCCATGCCGACATCATCAGGAACAGTGAAGGTGCTATCAGGTCCCCCAGTACTCGAGCTGACTTGCGGCACTTTAATGGGAGAATTGATGGTTCCATAGTGGTGCTGGGTTGAGCTGACTGTAGGTGGAGATGGGTGGCCTTGGTGCGCGTTTGTGTTTTGAGTTTGCTGTTAGAAAAATTATGAATCAGTTCTTGGACCTTAAAAGCCAGGCCCCAAACAGTGTTTATCACCTGGTTTTTCACTGTTGTCGCAAGAAACACCCAGGTTTCATGTGACAGAAAATGTGAACGATTGTAACAACATTTTGTGGTTGTCGCGACACAATTTTAGTATTAGATGAAAATCCCGAATTCAAATTATTTCTTACTAGCTGCGCTCCCGCGGTATGACCCGCGATCCCTCTGGATTTTTTAATTTTTTCGGGATAAAAGATGTAAGAAGGTCTCTATGATGCTGCAGATGTCACGATCATGGAACGTGCAGAGAACGTTTTGTTGAAGGTCTCTCAGATGAAAGCTTTTCCAGAAGACTATATAACCTGACACAACAAAACGTTAGATAAAATCCTTCCAACTATGCCAAATTTCAGCTTAATCTGTTCAGCGGTTTGGGCGTGAAAGCGTAACAAACAGACAGACAGACAGAGTTACTTTCACATTTATAATATTAGTATGGATTTAAAACTAAATACTTAGGTATAAATAATTATTTCTTGTTTAACTAAATACTTAGGTTAGCATTGTCCTTAATCTGCCTGATTTTAGGCAAGAGGAGAGAAGCAATTTGGAAAGTTCTAAGTAATGCACTGTAAATTACTTACTTGCATTTGTTGATGGTGTCTGTTTTGATTGTTGTTATTGTTCTGCTGTTGCTGCTGATGTTGCTGCTGCTGTTGTTGTTGTTGCTGTTGTTGTTGTTGTTGCTGTTGTTGCTGCTGTTGTTGCTGTTGCTATAAAATATGTTGATTTTCAAACAGCACATTAAAACGATTGCCATGGTACTAAAGAAATCAAAAACGCTAAGGTAGGTACGAGTTAAAAATACATTTGAAACCGTTTTTACCTTTTCAAATACTTGTTGCTGCTGTTGTTGTTGTTGCTGTTGCTGTTGTTGCTGCTGTTGCTGTAACAATAATGTTAACTACTTTATAAATATGTTAGCTCAAATAAGACGAAATCTTTTGTTAACCTAATGATGATTTCTGCTATCGACGTATATCTTTACCTTTTCAAATACTTGTTGCTGTTGCTGCTGTTGTTGCTGCTGCTGCTGCTGTTGTTGTTGCTGCTGTTGTTGTTGCTGTTGTTGTTGCTGCTGCTGCTGCTGCTGTTGTTGTTGCTGTAATGTAGGAACCTGAAATACAGAAACATCATAGTATAAATAAAACATCAAAAATACTCGTATAAACAAATTATGTTGGAGAATATTTCACACAGACATCCAATTAGACAAAATTTGTGTTAGTCATTAGTTCTAGTTGGACGTTTTTGATTTTGGACATTAGTCGTGCAAAGGAATTTTTTGGTCATTAGTTCTAGTTTAACATTTTTGGTTTTAGACATTAGTCGTGCAAATATACTTAAATAAATATTTCTTTCTTTCTTTTATGTTCAACACACATCTATTTCCGTCCATCTCACAAATGTAATGAAATATTACGGATAAACTACAGTGCAGCCAGATCAGTACAGTGCAGATCGCTGGGTTTTAACCCAGCTAGATCAAAGCTTTTCAGTTTTGATCAGTTTACAAAATGTACCTTTTCGAAGACATTTTGTTGTTGCTGCTGTTGTTGTTGTTGCTGCTGCTGTTGTTGCTGTTGTTGTTGTTGTTGCTCTTGTTGTTGTTGTTGCTGCTCACGCCTCGCTGCAGCAGCAGCTTGAGCCATGTGCTGCTGCACCGCGACGTGAGCCTCCAAGTAAGCCGTCTTTTGCGCTTCGGTCATCTTGTCCATATTCACGGTGCCATCCTGATGAAGACGTGTTTACTTTAGATATTGCAAAGTCGTTTTGGGTTTCTTTTAAACAAAGAATTGCATGTGATAATACAGTTAACAATACTAACCAAACTGCTTAGAAAACTTTATGAAACAATTTAAATGTGTGTAGGTGAATTAGGTAGTGAATTAGGCGTTGGTTATTTTTTCAAATGTTACATTTAAAGGAAAATTCATTTAAAATAAGCAGGATCACAAATGTATCCCTACGGTATGGTAGATATTATCTCAGACCTATAGAGAGCTTTAAGATTTTTTGAATATGTTTTGGTGGATAGTCAGATAGAGGCACGTCCAAATAATCACTAAAGTTGTCTAATTTTCTTTAATAACTATAAAAAAATCTAGTCTAGTCGAAGAAGACCCGGGGTTTTCCTTCTAAAATATGAAATTATGGAATGCCGTTGGAAACGCCGGCACCTCCATTGAGTGTCTTCGATGCTAGGGCTAGGGAGTCGCGTTAGGGTGGCGCCCCCGCGGTGCATTCACCCCGCAGAAAGTGAGAACAACCCCCGACTTTCATACCGCTACATGCCTGTATCACTTGACATCATAATGTTTTACGAGCTCCTACTCCCATATACCATAGGCCTTTACATCTATAAAAGATGATTTATACAGCGTCTGAAAGCAACCTATGCCTACACTAAATGGGACGCTGTAGTGACTGGGACATTGTATATGATATAAGTGTGTTTTGAACTAATTAGGACATGGAAAAATCGGATTTATCTGTTAAAAAAACTAGGACTTTAAAAATGTTGTGTCAATGTCTCTAATCTTCTTTTCATCTTCTACTTATTTTACTACTACGTAGGCTTGTTTAATTAACATTCATAGATTTTATAGACTTGACGATTGACTGCCAGTCCTACACAATCATTACATCACATTGCCAACCAACTCTTTTACCTACGTTGTGTGGTCAGAGTGAAAAATCCCAAGTAGGCACTGTTCTTGCATCTATGGCTACAGTAGAAACACCCTATTTCCTATGCATAATTGCCGAAAAAGTACGAGTTCAATGACCGAGGAAGCGGATTTTGATTTCCACATAGATTAGCAGTTCAATGAATATCACCCTAGCTGACAAAGTCCGGAAAAAATCTCGATAAAAGATAACAGATGCTACACTTGAGTTTGGAAATCGTATTGAAAATTTATCGACATGAAAATTGCAAAAGTTTATAATGTGTAACGGATGTTCAGGAAGGTTAAGATTTGACGCTTTAAATAAAAACAATTTCCTGAATAGTAAGAAAAAGAAGAAGAAAAAGAAGACCTTTGAAGCTTTAAATAAAAACAATTTCCTGAATAGTAAGAAATTGAGAAACGCAATCATTAGCCCCGCGATGAGATTAAACCTCGTACTTTGCGTCTCAACCCATACCATATCGTCACTATATTGGATCAGTCAGAGCTGTACCAGGAAAACATAGAAGTCTCCGTTTTCAAATAACTCCTTGTAATTAAAACTAATCTGCATACCATTGTTCAAAAGGAGTGAAGTCCCCTCATATCAACGGTAAGGAAGTGTAGGGGTCCAAACCTCTAGGGGTCTTATCATGCACTGATTAAAAACAAACTTTAGTGGGGGTGTGGATGAAGGGCTGACGAGAGGGTGGAATTATAGGTGAGTCTATGTTAGTTGTAGGTGTTTGAAAAAGTGAGAATGAAAATAAGACAAAATATGAAGCATTTTTATTGCGTATTGAACGAAAATCCTTACTTTAAATAATCGTAAGTACAGATAGTTGAAGATGGAAATCTAATCATCAATCGAATCATCAAAATCATATCAGATTTTTTGTCACTGTAACCATTTGCGTAATGTTTTTTTTTATCTAACCTATACTTTCCCACTGCTGAGCAAAGGTCTCCCAAAGTTGTTTCCATCTGTCTCGATCCGCAGCTACGTCCCACCAGCCTTCTTGGAAGGCATCAAGGTAATGATTGTGATATTAAACTTATGAGATGTTTCCGAGTTTGTCTACTCGTATTCTATCAATAATAATTAAAAATAATCCCAAAATATTAACTATCATTAGAGATAATTTGAATAAGAAAAATATATATCTTACCCCGCAATCCCATTGGATATAATACGTGTTGGTCATCATCGCTTATAATCACTTAATATCAATCACTTTTTTAAATCTATTTTTCATTAATATCATTTTTTAAATACGAAACTGAATATTTATAGCAAAATCGTAGAAAAACGGCTCTGGTAACCATGATTTGACCTCGTGGTCAAATAATACGAATCATTTCAACTGAACATCCCCCGTTCCTGTCATAACAGAAACAAGGATTAATATTTAATTTGATAACTTTCCTAAAACACTTTCATAATTTCTCAATGCGGAAGAAAGTACTAGGCGAACATGACTGTTCAAGAAGTGTAACGCTAAGGGCATAGGCTCGTGAGACGGCCGCCCTCCGCCGTTACTATGCACTAAGTGGTAAATGCATTCACTGCCCTCAGCAAGTCGACATCGACCCGACTTTTTGTGTCTACCTGTTCTGTCTCGCCGGGATCTTGAGGGGGAAAGTCCCAATAGATGAAAATGGGAATGTATAGGTAGGGTTTGCTTCATTATTTTTATCTTTTTAGATCTACAAGCTATACCAAAAAAACATATTTTTTGGAAGTTAAAAAAATAAGGATCATTAAATACTTTTTAAAATGTAAAAACGACTTTTGCAGGCTTTATCTAAGTTCCGACATTTAATCGTAACTACGTACCTACCTAGTGATATTTTTCGCATGACGTAAGTATTTGTTTGGTTTTTAGACCTAATAGCCTGAGTACCAAATAGCTAAACAATCAAAGCACTGTAATCTGAACCTGTGCTACGAGACTGCTACGCGACGCTACGAATAATCACAGGTAGATCGTTGTGAAGGTTACGCTCGACTCCAGCTTTCCTATTTATAGAAACACTTTACTGAATAAACAAACACATAGGTACATATGTACATGAACTTATGTACATGAAGTAAACAAAATAAATGTGTAATAGGTATTGATGGACATTTCACACAGCACTATCTAGTCCCAATGCAAGCAAGCTTGTGTAAGAAAATATATAATTTTTGTCACAATGCCCTGAACATCCCCACCAATAAAAATGTAACACCTAAATTGATACGTAAACCACATTGCAATTGTCTATTAATTTCAATATTTTTTGTATAAACTTGCTTATTTATATTATCAGTAGCATACCTTCAATTTTCGTTGCTTCAAAAAATTTAGGTAATTGGTGTATCTAATTCGTCTCAAATTCCTAATTTCGATTGCTGAAGACAGAATTACTCTCGTATCTTAAACGCAAATTCCTCAGTACTATTCATCGACATGCTCTAGACGTGTGTAGGAAGTGCATTACGCATTTGAACCAAGGTCGAAGGTAGCTCGGAGCTCGGGGGTTAACCCTGACCTAGGGGGAAGGATACGCCCTGCGGGTGGTACTTGCACTGAGTTCCCCCGTGCCCGTCACATCATGGTGGCGTACCCCCGTCAGCTTCAATATAGACACTTGAAAGTGGAATACTACCTATGGCAAGATACGAATACTATTGATGTACGATAGGATGAGCCGAATGAATTTGGCAAGAAACGAATAATGAATGATTATCAGTTATTATGAACAAAATAAAAAAAAATATGATTTGATGCAACTGTTACTAGATTAGATATATAGTCCTCAATAGAATAATGAGACAGTGCGTGTAATAGGTAAATAACATTACTAATACAAAATTGTATTCGTTAAATTCACACAATCAGAAAAAATCTGTTAAAAACAATAAAATTATTGTTTTCCTGGATGCCTGAAACTGAAAATGCTTTGTTTGAAAGTTGCCTACATCCACCAAACAATACTGTTTAGGAAGCGCAATCCTAGTTCAGTGGTGAAACCAATCCCTTCTGGACGCGAGAGGCGCAAGATAGAGGAGACTGGCATAAAAGAAGGGAGGCCTATACCCAGCAGTAGGTGTATAGTTTGATTAATCGCGCAGCTGTGCCTTGATTAAGGTGCAGGTGCTATTCGTCAAACCTGTTTGAGCACTCTGTGAAGCAAGTATAGGTATACGAATCGAACAGCCTCCAAATTATACCTCGAAAGGAAAATATGTGAAATACTATAAATTAAAAATCTCTTATCTACCTCTCTTATCCTTTAATACACCTAAACAGAATCACCTAACATAAAATAAGTTTTTCCTATGTCTTATTGTCAGCATTTTCATAAGTGAAGATTGCTTTGTCTGGACCGAACATCGCAGAGTATCGATTAAACGCTAGCAATTTACAGGGCATCATAAAAACCAATCGCTTCTGGACATGCGTAAAGATCCCAAAATCTGATCCTAGAAACGACTTTACGATCTAAGCCATAGAGGTGATAATTCATCATAGTTATACGAAAACAACAACCATTCAAAAGAGAGTCGTGATACGTCTTCCTTGGGTTGGAAATCCCGTGTTCGTTGTTGTAGTGGCTATTTTTGGAGTTCTCACTGTTGTGTACGGAGGGTTAAGGTTGAGATTTGCGTGAGGCGGTCCGTGGGGTTGGGTGGAAGTGGGTCGATAAGACCCGGCCGCGGGGCTCGATCGATAGAGGAGGGGTCGAGCCGTGCATCGCCCGGCGGCCGTGGCGCGTGCCTACACAAAATACCTTTCATATTCTACCCCCAAGTGCCTTATTTAGTCTGTCAACAGATAATACGAGGGAGTTTTGATGAACATCATATTTGACAGCCCATGTTTCCGCAAAACCATGCAAAATGTAACACAATGAGATCGAGCATTCTTGCCACGTGTCTTGTCGCCATTTTATAATGGACATTCCGTAACAGTCAGATCACACCAATAACATGACACTAAAATTATAAATGTGATATTTATGTCGGTGGATGCGTTTATGTCTACCGAAGAAAGAAGTATTCTCGAGGTTCTTTGACCGTCTCAGAGTTTTTGTGACCGTTTACTCGGGAGTATTTCACTTTTCCGGGATAAAAAGTAGCCTATGCGTTTAGCTACTTCAACGCAAAGGAACAACTAACACACATTAAGAAAATAACAAAGAGAAAAGGATAATGCTTTCATTTGTAATTTCTAGGTGGCCCTCAAACCGCACGCACACATCGGTGGCCCCCAAACCACACGCACACATTAGAAATGTTTTACAATATAAATAGCACCGGCTTCAATTGAAAGTGAAATACCTACCTAGAATGGTTTCTAACTGGTGCCACCAATACAGTATCATACAATTATCAGAAAATCGATATTATTGATGTTACATTCCGATAACGGCCTCCATGAGAATTCATGTTATGTTTGACTCAAATGTGTTATATTCTACTTAACTCTACTGTAGTTTTATAAAGCATAGAGTTTATTAGCATAGAGTTTTTGGTTGTTGGTGGAAGTTGCAATACGCATGGACTTACATTACTCGGAGACACTCACCGTCTTATTACAAGAAAATGAACCGAGCTTAGACTAGGACTAACTAAAAAACTGTCGAGAAAAACAATCTTTAAATACTCGTACTTAAAACGCTTTTTTTGGTAACAGTTTTGTTTTGACATGTATCAATGGGGTTCGACTAAGGTTTAACGTTTATGCAATAAGCAGTGGAGTCTCACTCGGTTGATCTTTTTAATTTTGCTTTCAACTAGCTAGACCAATAAAAACATCTCAGTAGGATCTATAAACTGACGTGTAAGTTGATACTGGAAGTTTCTCAGCACGGAAGTTAGCTCCCACTCGTAGGAGCTTCGTCTCTGTAGCCTCAATAAACTGACATGGAAGTTGATCGACAATACGCATGTCGCATGGACTCGGCATAGCTACAGCACAGAGTCGTTGATGGACGCTTACATAAGCCAATCACGTGAGCTCTATAAACTGACCTGGAAGTTGATAGTTGAAGTGACGATGCGCATGGACTCGGCATAGTTTCTCAGCACGGAGTCTGTGCTGAGGCAACTTTGCCTCCACTCGTAAAGCTGTTCCAGGCGGGTGATGCATCGCTCGCAGATCTTCTTCGGCAGGAAGTCGTCTTTCGAGATCTGCTGGATATGGGCATCGAATCAATAGATATGCTCGATAGATAGAACATTATTTTATTTTACATACAACTGCATTAGAAGCGCAATATTTGGCTTTAAATATATGCATGTAAGAGTCGCACTTATAGTCATTAGACGCAGATGAGTCTGTAGCGGTGAATACGAACTAACAAAAGGTAAGGTGTAAACGGGCGATCAATAGGCCCTAATGATAACATGCAAGATTTTTACAGTGGTATACCTAAAATGTTCGGTTCCTTTAGTTTTGTATGCAAATACGCATTTTCTAAAGTCGGTATCGGTCAACCCACATCTTTATCAATACACTATCAGCCAAAAGAAAGTATACCTACGTATCAGCGGAGACTAATATGTATCGCAGTCTCTTTGTTCTGACAAGAAATTACAAGGAAATAATAAACGAATACAATTACTTACTTTGATAAAAATTTACTAAAATTTTACTTTAGTGTTTGCCTCTTTTACTCTACGGGAATGTTTTGTTCAATAATCACTGTTCACATTTGTGCTGATTTATGATTTCTTATAATATTAATACTCGTAGGAACAGTTTACTAAAGAATGATTTATTATAGTAGAGGCAAAGATTGTCTACACAATTTCCTTCGTAATAGGTTTTAAACTTTATAGGTTGCCTACTTCAATAATTCCTCACCTTTATATCTGCTTTTATTGAACACAATGTTTAGATACAAAAAACAATAGAAAATATCACCCTTATAATGTTATCAACAAATTGATATCAAGTGTTTTATCAATAACCCCAATCGATCTATCAAACCACGGGTGGACCAAAAATACACAAGATAATCCTCTTATCGTGACGTCAATCTTTCCCCAAACTAAACTATTGGAACATTGACATCAATGATTGCTTTGAGGTCGCGTGGCGAGAAAAATGGACTTAAACTCTGTAATCCCCATTTGTACATGCGAGTGAGAGGTCAATGGTCGTAAACTGTGGGTACCTGTCGAAGTACAGGAGTATGTACAGATCAATATTGCCTAATCTTGAATATAATGTTAAAGTAAGTATTGAAATATATGTAGGTACAAGCATGTATAGGTATTTTGGTAGGTACTCATTTTAAGTTGAATACGTTTGGAAATTAAAAATGATAGAATTTTATAAGTGAAGGCATTTTACAAATGTATCTTACCTCAAGGCACCTTTTTTTTTTTGATTCAGATGAGTACATAATAAAGTGATGCCAAAGGTATATTGAAGGTATGTGGACATTATCCAAATTTATAAGACGTGCTTTCCAAAGCACGTTATAAAATTAACTCGTAATTTATTGCATAAAAGGTTTTTAGTAAGTACTTACATACTTTTCAGGAAAAAAACCGAATGGAAAAACCTAAGATATATTTCTGGATGTCCCAACAAATCCAACAGGTATCGTGAGCTGTTTCTAGTTCCGGGATTCGTAGCCGCCCTGACCGTAGCCGCGTAGCGCGCAGGCGTCTACAGGCTACGCGCTACACTCTACGTAGCGTAACATTGCGACTTTCTTTCGCAATCTTTCTTTAGTTTATTTTTACGTAGATACACTTTCGTTGATTTTAGTAAAATAAAAATATATACACACAATTATATTCCAATTAGGGGATTTGAGTCCTAAAAAGTAAATGTCTTAGGAGATAGCTATGAGAAAATATGAAAACAAAGTCAAGGACACAAGACAAAGGATCTTAAAATAAGTAATTCTGACTCACCATAGTCGGCAAACAGGTCCTGAGCTTAAACAGGATCTGTCGCTGCTCAGCCTCCTTATCGAAGATGTGGAGCCGCGGGCCACTCTTCAAGGAGCAGAGTCGACAGAGGTCGGTGAACGCCGTGAAATTGAGGTCCTCAGGCTCTGTCATGGCGAAACACCTGATGAGGAGGTCTAGAAGGCAGGAGTTGTCCATGTGTACGTCGTTATCGGGTGGCGGGAGATGGTCAGCGAGACATATCGGGTGCAGGGAGGCGTCGCGCCGCCGCTGCGTCCGGGGGGCACTGGCGCTCTCCCCGCCTGCTCCCCCCCTCGCCCCCGCCGCCCCCTCGCCCCCCTCCGCGCCGCAACGCACGCAGCCCCCCCTCGGCCCCAGGGGTGGCGGGAAATGCGTGACAGTTTTCCCACTTAGCGTCTGTGACTGTGCGATTGATTATGAAGTCATGAGCTTATGCATAAGTGATAAATTAATGGAAAGAAATACCTGAATTCCTACTCGTATACCTACTCTCTGAAAAACTACTGAATAGGATAACAAGGTCGTTGATCTCGATGGCCGCGGGGCTTGATCTTACGAAAATAGTATGTTTTGAAAATTACAAATAATATAAGCCTGGGCATATTTGGTGCATAATAGAAGACTGATTTTTGCATGTTAAGTAGGTAGGTATCTGCTTAAATACGTAGGTACCTACGTACTAACATTAATAAGGAAAACATATTGTAGGAAATCGTATTTTTTTTGTTCAAAAGCAATGATATTTTTTTAAATGATTGCCTACAGCCTACTTACCATAGAGTAAAGTGCCCTAGAGAACCTACTACTAATATGTCTTAAACGTCAAACGTCTCAAAATAATCAAACGTCATACACAATAAAATAATTATTTGCTCTATTACTAATTAATATCGAGTGTGTGCCTCAGTATCTTAAAGATACAAGTCACACACCTACATCAGTAACTTCTTCAAAATACCTAAACTGTAATGTCCGCAATATCGTCGGACTCCGGCGCGGAGTACCACGCGTACTCTGAGCGCACGCTGGCCATCATCAAGCCGGAGGCGCACGAAGACGCCGAGGCTATCATCGACCATATCATCAACAATGGCTTTGAGATCCTCGCTGTTAGTACGAAAACTTTCATAGAGTATTAATATTCCTAAAAATCGTAATTAATCTCGTTTAACGTGTAGGAATAGTAGACCTTAGACCCCAGAAATGGTCTAAGGGTAAAAAATTAAGGTACCTAACTAATACCTATTATCCACGTAAAAATATCGCCGACAACTAAGTAGGTTCCTAAGACTCTATTGTAAGTAGGTACCTATGAAAACTTTCATAGAGTATTAATATTCCTAAATATCATAATTAATCTCGTTTAACGTGTAGGAATAGTCGCTATGCCAGCCCCATAAATGGTCTAAGGGTAAAAAATGGAGGTAACTAATACCTATTATCCACGTAAAAATATCACCGATAAATACCTAAGTAGGTTTATTCCGACACAAAGTCGTCATTCACGGTCAATTGTAAGTAGCTACTTACAATAGAGTAACTTTTTTTTTTTTTTTTTTCGGAGGGCCTAATACTAATGGCCTATGAGGCCGTTTTAGTGTTACCGGACTATAGAATAGTACCTACTGTGGCGTTTGTCTTATGTAGGTATTACTCCACGTTGGGTGCAGGCTGATCGTTGATCGTTGTGGAAATCGATGGGGGAGGCCTATGTTCAGCAGTGGACGTCATGTGACAGAAATGATGATGATGATGACTCCCTACTAGGGATAATAGTAATTACCTAATAATTTAAGTGTATCTGGGTTACCGTACCGATCGTAGGCTGATTGCTCTACAGTTTCTAATGAACCTAACTAGATCGATATGAAAATTTTCTGTGATGAAACAAAGTGTAAGCTTTTTATATGTTTTGGTCCAAACTTTTGTTATGATTTTACTCTGGAACATTTTAAATCATAGAAAACATTTTTTTAGTTGAGCTATATAGAATATTTGAAGGGTAAGGGTGGCCAGATGAAGGTAGGTAATTAGCTAGTCCTCCACGCTTGCCCATCGGCGATCTATAAGTACAGTCATGCAAAAACTCTAGTTACGTTCCACTTGTTTTCGTATTTTCGTATGTTGTATTAGTATTACATGTCAAAAACATGTCAGAATCTGCCACTTAAGGACATAGTGACAGGAATTAAAGTAATTATTTTCTAAAAAAAAGGGATCATGACTGTAACCCCGAGGCGCGGTAGACATGACATGCAGGACATTCATAGGGGTAGTCCTCTTGACTACCCATAGGTACCCTGCACACCTACCTCCTATATGCCTCTACACGACAATTTATAGAATAGGTAACATAGATACGAGTAAGATAGGTACGGGTACCTGTCTACGAACCTATGACTCTATGTAACTTAGGAGTAACCATACAATTTTTGGAGTTTAAACCTGGCGTAACGTACACCACGTTTATTAATAAGGGCCTATAAGTTTTGCTATCGCCTGTCCTTTTTGGCAAGGGTTGTGCGATATGCAAAACTCGCATTGCATAGAGGGGCCATTAATTGTTCCACGTCAGATGCAACCCTTGTTACGCAGGGTTGTCACGCACGGGGATGTTTTTGCGTTTCTTTTTTATTTTTATTTTTACGAGACTTGTTGGCTTTTTTTATTTGAGGCTTGATGTGGTTCCATTTGCCACACCACAGAATACAGATATTACGTATAATTATGGCCACGATACACGAGACACGCAGCACGTTAGGGACTTGACTCTCCTAAGTAGAGATTTCTTTCATAACTTTTTTACAGTGAAATGTAGTGTAATGTAATGTAATGTCTTGGTGGGAGGTTTTTGTCACCAACCCATAGCGCTATCATAGCATAGGACCTAGCACTATATTGAGAGGTCTCGGACAGTACCTACCTAATGGAGATGAATTTAGAAATTGCTTATTTTAACAACCCTAGATCTCCGATCTCTAACACCCCTCAGCCGGACTGCGTCTGCTTTTATCTATAGAGAGTAGAAACCATACGAAAAGAAATTAAATATTCGTGTTGACGTTTGGAGGGTCAGTGTAGGCGACAGCTTTTGTCAATGGTAATAATGTGAGAAAGTGTATTTTTATGACAACTTTTGTGCTTCCATATAATTTACCTTCCTAATCAAATCGTAGTTTTTTAGATACCTACCTACTTAAATATAATTTCGTAATGCGTTGCGTTACTCAACGCTTCTGAGTAAAACTGAAAAAAATAGTCCAAAAAGTAACTGTTTTAAGCTCATTTTAATCATCTCGTGGCTTTTGCTTAGGAAGTAGGTACTAGGTGCCTTTGCCGTACCCCTGTTTCTTGCCAATCTGCCAACCACCAACCTACCTTCAAATCTGTCAATTTGGCAACCTACATTTTACCTAATATACCTACGATTGTTACAGAAACGCGAAGTCCGCCTGACCCCAGAACAAGGCGCAGAGTTTTACAAGGGCCACTACGGCAGACAGCACTTCCCGCACCTAGTGGCGCACATGTCCAGCGGGGCTATCATCGTGCTTGTGCTGGCGGCTAGAAATGGTATTCAGAAATGGCGTACGCTGATGGGGCCTGCTAGGTAGGTAACTAAACTAACTGCCCGTCTACAAAAAAGACAGTGAAACTCACTCACTCACAATGTCATAGGTGCTCATTTGCTCGGACACTCACATACCTACTCATTCACTTCTCTCACATACTCATATACTCGCTCACTCTCTCTCATAGTTACTCATTAAATTAAATTAAATAAATTAATTAAATAATGCTGGACTTTTCACACAGCATCATCTAGCCCCAAGGTAATCTTGAGTTTGTGGTATGGGTACTAGATGACTCATAAACTATATATATACTTTTTGTTTGTAAATACATACATATTATACATAGAAACACCCAGACCCGAGACAAATATCTGTAGGTCATACAAACATTTGTCCCGCGGCGGGGTTCGAAATCGCAACCATCGGCATCGCAGGCGGACCTTCGCCCACTGCGCCACAGAGGTCGTCATTCATTCACTCACTTACCCCCACCCACCATGATTCTTCCACACATTTGTCTAATGCGGCATCATGGCAAACCTAACGTCTGTCTGTTAACAGAGTAGTTGAAGCGCAGGCTTACTGGCCGGACAGTCTGCGCGCATGCTACGGACGCCGCACGAAGTACGGAGATTATTTCAATGGCTTGCACGGAAGCGACAACCATTCGGAGGCCCTCAGGGAGATACACTTCTTCTTTCCCAACAGTAAGTGGTCTGTTGAACATAAGTACCTACCTACCAATGTATACACTTCTTCTTTCCCAACAGTAAGTGGTCTGTTGAACATACCTACCTACCAATGTAACTTTGGGTAGGTACCTAGTAAAGTAGGTAAGTACTAAAAATTGATTTTTTATCTGCATTCTAGTGATCGTGGGTCCAATACTTCGTAACTGGCAAGTGAACGACTACATCCAAAAGAACTTAACCCCAACACTCCTGCCAGCCTTAACCGCTCTAGCTCAAGATCGTCCAGCTGAGCCAATCCTTTGGTTAGCGGAACACCTGCGTCGTCATAATCCTAATGAGCCGGAACTTGCACCGCAGCCGCCAGAACAAAGAGAGGATAGGAGATGCCATACACCGGTGCCGTCTGAAGAGTCTCTAATTAAATAAATAAATTACCTATGTACTTAGTCCTACTTACCAACTGATCTGATTAAAGTTTAATTTTTCTTTTCGAGTTTTTTATTGGCGCTATTTTTTTAAAACGTTGAAAGCACTTTTTTTTTTAAGTATTTGGTCCAACCATATATATAGGATGTACTAGATAGAACTTTAGAGTAATTTGAGCGTCTCCACTTTTCAACACATTCATGGACAACTATTGATATGTTTTAAACGTAGAATAGTGCTGTACATTTCTTATCGATAATCACATTAAAAAGTATTTAATGAATTTTTAGAATTGTCTATTCTGTAGGTATTCTTTTATTACTGTAGAACGTAATAAAATTTTAATTGCTATAAAGTTTTATTATTTTGGTTATAAATAAATAATGCAGGACTTTTCACACAGCATCATCTAGCCCCAAAGTAGAAGAGCTTGTGTTGGTAGGTATGAAAATGAAAAAAAAATTGAAAATGAAAATATTTTTTTTTATTACAATACTCAACTTATTACAATACTACAATACTCAGTACAATAACAGAAAATAGGTAGGAACACAGTAGCAATAATAATCATTAGATATTACTACCTAACCTATCAAGTGTAGTACACAAATATATAAATATTCATTATTTAATTTGTAACTAATACAAAGGATGCCATTCACGTTTTATACAAGGCTGGGCCCAAAAGTCAAAAGTGCCGGCCAAGAGACTTGGTGCTATATTGAAAATTACTTTGATTGACTTCCTCAATAGTCACAAACACAAACATTTGCGTTTATTGTATTAGTAGGTAAGCAGGCACTTAACTTGTAGATACTTTATCAATGAACTGCTTACTCGATCTTCGTCGATATTTATGGCAGAAGATGTATTTACTTACATCATAGTCAGCTTTCGTTTTTTAGGTAATTTCTGAAAATAAATAATTGGATATTAACTTTGTAAGGTAGATACATAGTGTAAAATTTAAGATTTAACCGATTAACAGACTGCTTACCTGGTATTCCTCGATATCTATAGCAGTATTTGTAGACGCACCATAGCCAGAGGCCAGAATGTCTAGCTACGAGCTTTCTTTTTCTGGGTAATTTCTGAAAATAAAGAATCCATTATTGAGGGTAGGATCCGTATCCAGTTATCCACCTTTAATTCATCAAACGAACCATTGAATTGAGCTTTAATAAAGAAACCAGCATGAAAAATAGTTACCTATTAAATTCAAACTTGCCTCATCTTGTGTAACTCAACTGGCTATATTTCCCCCATCTCAAAAATGCCTAACACGCTGAAAACTTCTTCAGAAGTTTTCACTTAAAATTACTTGATATTTTCGTACTTACAGGTTTGCACGACAAAGGTTGGTTTGGAAATATTGTGGGCACTGCATATGAATGCAGAATTTTTCGTCCATATCCTTCACGATAACATGATTTTTCAAAGTGTAAGGAACATATTCTTGTGTATTGTGTAGGACTCCATTCTTCGCCTTTCTTGATATTTTTGATCCACGATTTTTTTAAATCTAGGTCAGCTGGAAACCTATTTCCAGAAAGTAAAAATGAAAAGTTAATAGTTATGTGCCTAGTACCTACACAAAAAAAATATTAATATCGATAAATATGTCGACACAACTACAGCACTATTGCGCAGCTATGGAGTACAAGAAATGTCAAAAAAGGAATGTAAATTTCGCTAGAATGAAAATTCTAATTGAGATTATCCAAATACACGCATGAAATCGATGTAAAACGATGTTAAATGATGCAATGATACAATGTTTGTAAAATAGCTTCCGTAATTCTAAACACAAACTTATTTTTCACTGGTATGACTTACCGATGAAAATAAATATTTGCTTCATTCTCCCTAAGCACACCCAATTTGCTTCGACATTGTGGATCAGCACAAGACATCATTGCCAAACTAACACCATATCACAAACACAGTCCAAAAAAAAACATTCATTTAGGAGAAAACCCGTAATTTTTCACCGCGAACTTGGTAACCAGCTGGTTAGTAAACAAGAAAGCTCTGATGTCAAAGTGGCGCGCTGCGTAAAAAATCGCACGTAAGTATCTATCGCGACCGCTCTTTTTAACACAGGCAAAATGGGCCATAGAGTGACGAGTATGACAGAAAATGTTCATAGTTCAACTTGAAATGCGAAATCTATCTGTACCAAAAAGGTACCATGCTAAATCTATGGGTCCAACAATAATTTCAAATTTCGGTCAGTGTCAGCGTCAGTGTTTGTCTTTGTGTCAACTTCTATTGTTTGCCATTGTCATTGTCAGATCAGATGTCAGTCAAGTCGACTGTCCCAACAATATTGTGTTTTGTTGTTTTTGGAATTAGATGAAAATATTTTTCTATAAATCATGCAAAACAGTTACGAATCAGACAGTGAAGACGAAATGCCTACAGGTTGGAAAGAAAAGTCCACAGCAGATGGAAATGTCTACTTTGTAAAGTAAGTTAATGTAACCACCATTAATAATATAATGCGTTAGCATCCTAATAGTTTGTGGTAACCCATAGAGATTTGGTAATAGCCGTGGGTAGAAGGATGGATATGTACTTATAACTCGCAGCTCAACCGAAATCGGTATACGTCTTTCAAGTCTTGGCAAAATACTTCGGCTCAACAGATCCAATTCCGTCCCAATCCAAGGCAAGACAATATTGTATTGTGGTTTATTACAATAGCGCTAAAGTCTCTATTTGAAAAGCGAAGCTGTGACAAACTGATAATATACATCAAATCCGTCCTTCTCCATCCTTCAGTCAATCAATGCTCCGAACCAAAAAGTCGTACAAGTAAAAGAAAACTCTAGACAATTCAATAATATATTGTTTCTTATTCCAATGAAGATAAAGTCTTTATTCAAAAAACCGATCTGTAACGTAAACAGTACCTGTACATCGAATCCGTCTACGTCTTTCCGATGCTCAGAACCAAAAAGTCATTAAAGTCTAACGAAACTCAAGATCATGCAATATTAAAATGTGTTTTATTTCAATGGCGTTAAAGTCTTTATTAGAAAAAATGACGTAAACAGACCCTAACAGATCAAATCCATCCTTCTCCATCAGTCCAAAAGCTCCGATACCTTTATTGTGTTTTATTTCAATACTGTTAAGGTCTTTAATCGAAAAGCTGAGTTTGACTGATTGATCTGAAGTACGACGTACGTATTTGACTGAAGAACTGACTAATATCAATTAGTAATTTCGATTTCAACTCCTAGGAATAAGGTCTATTATTGAAACTCAGGTTTGAGTTTACGACTGCTGCCGCGTCCATCTATCGTGCTGCATAGACTTGGGACTTCTTTCGCCATTTTTGAAGGAGCTTGTGGCTCTGCTATTTTATTTACTTTTCTCGTGTTTTACTAGGTTTTATTATGTAATTTCGGTGGCATTTTACTAATGAAGCTTTGGATTACGTAACAGGAGATTCGGTAAATGGAATGGGGGAGTATTCAAGTAAATTTCTCATTTGACGAAAGATTTTCGTTGGAGTTTTGAAATAACAAGTCGCCATGTTTTTTCAAAACCAAATTGACGTGACATAATACATATTTGAGAGGTGAAGATACTTGACATTTGCAGAATATACTGTTAATACAGTTTACAGTTAGTTGCCATTAATAAAAAGATGAAGAGGAAGAAGGAATAAAGAGAAGAAGAAGCCGGGGAGTGAAGTAAAACCAGAAGAAACCACTAAGTGAAGTGATAGAGAAGATGAAGAAGACTGACCTAAGATGTTACCGATTGGGCGGTATAGTCGCTCAGCGACAAAGCCCTATTCTTTTATGTTTAGATAAATAAATAAATAAATAATAATCGTGCTGCATGGCGCTGTGTGTAGCTTCCGGGCAAACGAAATAAATAAAACGGAAGTTGCAATACAACTTCCGTTTTATTTATCTTAGTGCAAAGCGTTTAGTTTTTTTATTAAATGGTAGTAATAATTCATGTTAACGTAATTTATAAACTGACCAATGTAATTTAATGTTTATTAAAATAAGACCAAAGCTTGACTTGAACTGTCTTTGTCATTACAACCATAGACGAGAGATGTCGGAGATCACAGACTAAAACAGCAATTATTACCATTCTCGATAGGGCTTAAAACTATATAAACCATAAACAATATATAAGGGATGCCGTACACCATCCCTTACAACTAGAAAAATATTTTGGAATAATAAACTAAAGAAACTTTATCTATAAGATGTGGATTGGTAAAGGTATTTATTTGAATATTGCAACGTAGTGTCATCAAGTGACATAATTTTTAAACCATTAAGCAAACTCCAATACTGTTGATAGAACCTTTTATTCTGTACTTTTTTTTTTATCTGTACTTAGTACTTACGTTAAATCATAGATGGCGATAAAGGTTACTATTCCGTTTAAACTTTATATTGTAGGTGATGATTTTTTATATTATTTTAGCCCTGTTGGAGCTGTTGAGTTGTAATTCAGGTATACATCATGATTTAAATATACCTGAAACCTACAGATCACGATTTTTAACTGAGTTACCCATGGCTATTTGGTAACCACTAAAAAAAAAATTAAACTGACCTGAACCCATAGAGCTAGTCGATCGATACTTCTTAGGTCATTGACCGTGCATTGACCAGCAGCCTTATTGTCTAACTTGAAATCCATTCCCAGGTGTCATCCCAATAGAGCTCAACCAATCACATAATACGAAAATGACAATTGAAGTCCAGAATGGGTTTCAAATGTCAAAATGAAGCCCATGTCCATTGCCAGTTGAATTACCAATAAGGCCCCTGAGGCCCTGAACTGACCTACTTCTTTTCAAGCCATCCATACCCCGCCCGATGCGTTAGCATCACATACCAGAAGAAATAACGA
Organism: Epirrhoe tristata; assembly: GCA_951394285.1. Lineage (NCBI taxonomy): Eukaryota > Metazoa > Arthropoda > Insecta > Lepidoptera > Geometridae > Epirrhoe > Epirrhoe tristata. The sequence continues at coordinate 8,299,877 of OX596145.1, forward strand.
AATCTGTGGTTAGCATCTAATAGTTTGTGCCATACCGCTAGCTGCTTTATCTTTGTAATTTACGCTTTCCAGTGAGTACACTAACAAAATACAATGGGTGCACCCCACAACGGGAAAAAAGAAGATTATTCCTAAGGATCTCCCATTTGGTTGGACTAAAACCACTGAAGACAGCGGCAAAGTTTTGTATGTCCATAAAGAGACGGGCAATATGACTTCAATAGATCCTCGATTAGCATTCGCGAAGGAACAGAAAAAACACCCCAATGATTTTCGACAAAGATTTGATGCATCATCAACAGCATATCAGGTAATAACAAGTTCCTACTCAATAACAACAATTTTAGTGTATGTATTTAGGAAGAAAAAACAATAAAAGAAACCTGTAAGCAAATGCTGGTTCTAGATTAAATACATAGGCATTTATTTATTTACCTATTATTACAGAGGATTATCGGAATTTCCACATTTCTATTGTTATAATTATCTTGGTTATTTACACACAAGTTGTACACACCTTTGTGCAAATTGCACTCAACACAACCATATCCTGAACACTTCATATTAATTCATCATCATCATCATCATCATCATCATCCGCAGCCTTTTTCATCCCACTGCTGGGCATAGGCCTCTCTTCGCTTGTGCCAACCTTCCCTATCCTGCGCTAGTCTGACCCATATACGACTTGCTGTTTTTATAATGTCGTCGACCCATCTAGCCGCCGGACGACCTACTCTTCTGTAGACCTCTCGATCATATTAATTAAAAATGATAAAATGATCTCAATTTCAGATTCTTCATGGTGTAGACCTATCACTAAAATATGCCCTTATAACGGGTTGCAACACTGGTATTGGATATGAAACTGCCAAGTCCTTAGCAAGACACCACTGCAACATTATATTTGCGAATAGAAATATGGAGGCTACTGCCGAGGCTATAGATGAGATAGTGAAAGAAACTAATGTTTCAAAGGAAAAGCTGGTAGCTGTTCATCTCGATTTAGCATTGCTTGACAGTGTGAAGAAGTGTGCTTTGGAAGTTAGAAGTAAATTTAGGTAAGAAGGCCTTGAACGCACAAGCAGGCGGGTTGCTTAGCGCCTAGATATCTCGTACTAGAATGTTCGCGCTGCGCGCTTTGTGTCTAGCTTAGCTAGTCGATTGGATGTAACGTAAACACGTAAACAGGTTCACGACTGTATCCCCAAGGTGCGGTAGACATTCTCTCAGATCTTACTTATTCCAGATCCTTTGAAGATGTCTAAGGGGGGTAGTCATTGATTGATCGATTGGATGTTAACAAACATATTGGTTTGCATCTAGGCGATAAGCCGCCTGCCTGTGCGTTCTGCACCTAAGACATCAGATTCAGTTCTATGTAGATTATTATAAATTTTTATTTTTACTAAGTAGGTAAGTACTAAAGTTATTAATAAAAACTTTTTTCTATCATGTATAATATCCCACTGGTGAACAAAGGTCTCGCCATTTATCTTCCACTCCCTGCGCTCCAAGACTGTGGTTAAACTTCTCTAATTATTTCATTGCATTTTCAGCCATATTGACATGCTGATCCTCAATGCTGGAATATTCGGCCAGCCATACACAGAGACAGAAGACAAGTTAGAGGCCACATTCCAAGTGAACCACCTCAGTCATATGTACCTAACTTTGTTACTGGAGCCTGTTCTGAAGAGAGGTTCTAGAGTAGTGTTTGTGTCTTCCGAGTCACACAGGTAATACTTTCTGCATCAATACCTAGACAACAATATCTATTTCGAAAAAAACAAGAACAATATCAAGACTTTCAGATAGGTCAAAGGATGGTACACATCCATCAGTTACATAATATGATGTCAGAGAATGATTTTGGATATATGCTGACATGAACTACAATTTGCATGGGAAAGAAACAGCGCCATCTTTTAATAATTGATTGTTAATGTAAACATTAACAGTTAATGTTGCTGGCATTCAGCATTCTGCTTATTCTTAGGGTTAAGCTTGATTCCCCCTTAATAATGAATTCATGCATGTCTGGGAGTCTTGTAAAGCCATTCAGCTAATTTTAGTAACATGATTACTATGATTTTGTAAAACTGTACATAACTCTATGAATAGTTTCCTAACCATCCATATTCTACTATTCAGGTATGCCACTCTAACAAATGTATTTCGTGATCAAAATTTGTGCATGAAGGAATCAGAATACTTTTCTATGATGGCTTACAATATCTCGAAACTACTCAATGTAACTACCGCTAAGGTAAGATCATGTTTTTGAGTATAATCATTAATTTCCTATGCTTCTAGTAGGCAACCATTAGCTTATTTTATTTGGGTATTTGCAATTTTTAAGAGTTATATTGCTTCTGATACAATCATCAGATCAGCTTACTGTTACCATAAGCATAATGTTTCAATTTGAATTACCACGCAAGCTTCTCATACTGCGTAAATTATTGTTATTAACAGCTAGTGCCTAGACTTACCTGTTATAATCAATTAGGATATAACTCAAACATTCTGACCCCAATAAAATTGTGGTGCTTGAATTCTTGTTTTTTTTTTTTAGGTATTGAGTAAAGAATGGGCATCTAAAGGTATCTGTGTAAACTCGCTTCACCCCGGCAACATGGTGTTTACAAACCTCAGCAAGTCATGGTGCCTATTCCGATTCTTATTTCTTCTTGCGCGACCATTTACTAAATCATTGGTAAGTTCGCTTCAACTGATTATAGTAAGTATGATACTTACATTTTTATTTAGATATAAAATATGATTTAAGTATAGTGTAAAAATGGGATAGAAAGATAGAAAATACTTTATTGTACACCACATGGAAATTACACAAACAAACTTTCAATGAAACAGGAGAACATTTAAAGCGAAGTACAATGGGCCAAAAAAATACCATGATCTACAAGATTTAAATTACTAAAAACACTAGCCTAATGTGAGTGTGAATGGTCTTACTCATAACAGGAATATCTACTATGCCCTAGCTAGGGAAACAGGGTGTTATTCGTGTAGTTCGTTTGATGAATATTCGGATGCTTCTTACTACGAGCTACATTGCATTCAGTCGATAAGATCAACGTTAAAACACGGTCCTAACCTAGGACCAAATATTTCAAACCGAAAAATTCAGAAATCGTTTTAAGAAACATCCGAATATTCATCAAACGAACGAAAAAATGAACGCGAATACATTGAAATAAAACGCGTATTTTCAGAGAACGACAGCAATCAAGTGTCAGATTTTTATTGTTTAGATATGTCATACCTATCTGTCAAACCTAGTTTAGGCCGAAGCTATTTTTGATATAATACTAATACCAGTTGTGATACAGATTTTATACTCAATTTAGAGTGTTTTTTTTTATTTCAGCAACAAGCAGCTGCAACTACAATCTACGTAGCTACTGCGTGCGATCTAGAAGGCGTCACTGGGCTGTACTTCAACAACTGTTATTACTGCGAGGAATCTGCCTTAGCAAGGGATCAAGACATCGCAAATACCGTATTTGAAATATCCCTTAAAACGATCGTAGATCGCATGGGCTCTGAGCATATTGAAAAGTTTGTGGATAAATGGCTCTTAAATGTGTGATAAATTGTCTCCTACATCTTAAGAGTGTAGAATAGGAATATAATAGTATTTATCCATATCCATACTAATCCATACTATATACTATATACTATACTATAAACTATATACTATACCATAAACTATCCATACTAATATTATAAATGTGAAAGTAACTCGTCTGTCTGTCTGTCTGTCTGTTTGTTACGCTTTCACGCCCAAACCGCTGAAGAGATTAAGCTGAAATTTGGCATAGTTAAAGGTTGTATCCCAGGGTAGGACATAGGCTACTTTTTATCCCTAAAAAAATTGAAAAATCCCGAGGGACCGCGTGTAACACCGCGGTAGCGCGTATAAAATATCTGGAATTTGTGATTTGTGATAAAAAATCAATCAATCTGGTAAATAAAAAATCACAATATATAATAAGATCACCTTACCTACATTCTCTACTAACTATTGTAGGCAGAATTCGTTTATGTTGCGAGCGAGTAGAACTGTCAATGACTCGATCAAGTTATTGGACATTGATGTGTTTAATATGTGTTCCCAAGGCAAGGCGATGCCTAGCATTAAATTTCTTTAATCAGTAAATTTAGTTATATTTAAAATTAAGTAGGTATATATATATATATATTTCTATTCTAAGTATTTATATTGTGTATTGAGATAGGTAAGTAGTAGGTAGTGTAGCTATTCTGTCACTATTAGCGAAGACCTATAATTGGCTCACTGTTTCTATAGTAATTATTAATGACACCATGTTATAGCTGTTGGTTTTCCAATAAATAAATAATAATAAATAGTATTATACCTACATTCCTCCTAGGACCTAAACAGTGTAGATAAAAACTCGTACCTACACAGGGAAGAGAATGCTACAGTACAATAATACAGGTGTAACATTTAGAACGGTCAGTATGGGAAAGTCTGAAACTAAGGTGTTATAAGACATACGAAGATCTGTTCTTAGGAATCATGTCATCGATTTTAGTTAAAATGAAAACTGCATTCACACATTTTCAAAAGAACTTTCTTGTGCTCAGCTCGGGAATCGAACTCGGACGTTTTGAAAAATGAAGCTAACACTATTTCTTTTTTTAGATATCGATTGTGTAATGTGTAGGTCTTTTTTAGCAGTAAATGTTACTGCTTTTTTCTTAATTCAGTTATCACGATGACATGATTACCTACTAAGAACAGATCTTCGTAGGTATCCCACTAATATAATAAAGCTGAAAGTTTGTGAGTTTGTTTAGATATTTGGATATTTGGATGTTTGTATGTTTGTGTTTCAATTACGCCTAAACCAGTGAACCGATTTAGATGAAACTTAGCATAGGCGTAGATACTAGATCTGGAATAGCATACATATAGGCTATTCAAAATGTTGGTACCACGCGGGTGAAGCCGCGCGCAGTAGCTAGTGTCTTATAGTTTCAGACATTCCCCTAATGACCGTTCTAAATGTTACAACCTGTATATTCCAGATTTTTATCATTCTTGTGATTTTTTTAAGTACTTAAGTACCTACTTAATTAAATAAGTACATAAATAATGCTTTTTTCTCTTGATACTATTTCTGTGGCTGTATGAGGGCTAGGTTGGGGCAAAGTATTTTTTCAGCCTCGTTTCCACTAGGCAACATTTGACGCGCGAGATGTAGCACAACCAACATTGTTGCATTCGGTAATGCGGCTTGTACACGAGGGCAGCAGCAAACATCAAGCTGCCTAATAGCATGCTGTTTGCTGCTTTCCTAATTGGTGCTGCCCTCACTGTCCTGCCCTCGTATACAAGCCGCTTAATGCGGAACTTCGTCTGCAACGTGGTCTGACCAAAGGGTCTGACGCATAGATTTAGCATGGTACCTACCTTTTTCCTATATATATATGGTCTGACGAGTGACGAAGATGACATCGCATGACGCATGACATGACCTGTCGTCGGCAACATGTCGCCAGAATTTCAACGGCGATATTTTTAAGCTCGACTGCATTTCGCACGGCATAGATTTATCATGGTAAGTACGTGTTGCACGGAAACAACACAAACAACAAGCCGCGCGTCATGCCAGCATTGCCAGCTCAGCTCGTGTTGCAAATGTTGCAATGCAACGTTGCAGATCATATTGAGCGTCACAAGCATACTGCATAGGTCACGAGCGAGCGCGTCGCGTCCAATGTTATGCGCCTTGTACACGAGGGTAGGGTAGGACCAATATCTCTATGGGATGGGCAGGACAGTGAGGGCAGCACCTCTTTGGTACTACAATAATTTATGGTTTCATACAAGATTGAGTTTGATAACAATCAATGATATATTCTTCTTATAAATTTGATATAATTGATTTAAATTGTTTTGAGAGAAAGTCTGAGATCTTAAATTTGTAACCTAGTTACAGTTCTTCCAACGGATCTAGGCATTTGTCTGCGCAGAACACAATTTTGTATGAAAAAGCTGGAAAAGCGGTCACTGCGCAGACAAACGGCTAACTTCACGAATGCCTAGATCCGTTGGATGAATTGTACTTATTAGGTTTTTATTTTTACAGTAAAAAAAAATGATTTTTTAGTCTTTTTCACCACGGAAATGATTCATCGATTGTTACACAGAACTTATAGTTCTGTGGATTGTTACGATTTTCATTTTTGGCACTCTATTTTCCATTTTACTCAGATTATTTGACGGTTTTTTGAAGAAAATGTTAATTAACAAGACACTGACATGACGTAGTGCAAGAATTTTGACATCCATCATGGCCGTTTTGTTTGACATTTACGTGTCATGTCAAGCGAGGTGTGAGAGTCAAGGAATTGGAAAATCTGTTCTCAATTTTGTGTTTTATCGCGTTTATATCATCGATCAATGTTTGAAACTTAATAAAATGTGATTATTTTCGTTAAGGATTTACTTAAGTAGAAAATGCTTACGTGTAATAGCTAACAGATAGAAGCAATCAAGTAATGATAGCGCGGACGCTCCCTACCCAACGGTCGTACCCTAATAGTAATTTATTAGAAAATGTTTAGTGGATCGTCTTCTAGATAGTCAAAATGTTGTTTATTGATTGGTTTTTTGTGATTGGAACTCTAAAAAGTTAAGTGCATCTTGTAAGTGAACATGGGGGATAAACTGAATGGAGAAGAATACTTCGAGGCAGGTGCTGCTGCATTTAATTACAATAATGTGGTGAGTGCATGCATAATCTCTAAAATAAAACTAGACCAATGCATAGCTATGTAATCTTAAAGGCCCATTCAAAGAGTTATATACCTACCTTGTGTTGGTATCAATGAAATTGCCCCAATAACATAAGTTCATAACATCTTTATATGCAAAGTTCTTAATTCTTTATTGTACAAATAGACACACACAGGAAAATAACATAAAAAAAGGACATGTACAAAGGCGAGCTTAACCCTACAAAGAGTTTAAGCCTACAAAAGTTGGCTTAATAAGACTAAAATAACTCTTTCTAATCTATAGTGTTACCGTATTTACTGAAGGTGTCTTGAAGCTCAAAAAGCATTTGATAAAACTACATTCTTTGTTATAAAAACATTATTAACTAAGTTTCAAGGTTGCTATCTTTTATGTACAATTTTATTCAAGGTTCCCTGCAATAGAGTCTGTAAATTATATTGTAATAAGTTGCTACCGAACAAGGTCATAGTTACATTATTAGGATTGAATAGCATGTAGTTTGAATCAACGTAATACCAGTATCTTTTTTGTTGGAGTTTAGCTACATAGGAATCTATGGGCTTGTTAATTTGTTAGTCCCGGCTATGAAGTGTTTAAGCTATGAGGCTTAGGCAGTTGAACCACCTAAAAACTGGAGAGTTGGTCACTTGCTCAATCTTACAAACACACTAGCGAGTCAGGTCTTAAAATACAGCACAAGCATCTAATTCTAAACTACCATCCCACCCTCAGCAGGCATTACGGATTTGAAAAATGTGTGTCAGTAAATACAAGAAAGTTTTAACTATCTGATTGATAAAATTCTCAAATGTACAGTACATTCATTTAGACTTCTTATTTTGGTTCCTATGCGGTTCAATGGACCTAGGCATTCGTGAAGTTAGCTGTTTGTCTGAGTAGTAGCGCTTGTTCATGCAAAATTGTGTACTGCGCAGACTAACAACTAACTTCACGAATGCCTAGATCCGTTGAATGTATTGTACAAGTAAACATTTTCAATTCCAGACTATAGTAAAGTCTGGATTGCATTCAAGTTATTTCACACATATTAAGTAATGTTTATTTTTCAAAAGCAGTTTCAGCATGTTTTATATACAAGATGAGATAGATTTTTGTGGCTGTAATTAAAAGATTTTGTCCAAGAATCTTCTTCCCAGATATTTCTATTCAATAAACTTCCTTGACTCTCAGTATGTTCCTTATCACAGATCATTAACATGGATTGCTTATTTGTTGGTTTACTAATACATTAACTCATTGAGTGCCACTGATGCACATGCCGATCATGCTGGTGTGTATTGCTTAGCGAGCTTGTCAATGTGTTATGATGACACTCAAATTTTATATTTGACTGGAATGAACTCTCTTTTAATAAGAAATTAAATTGTTCACACAAACACCTATGTTGTTTTGCTGATGCTGTGAAGTTCCATAAGATAAACAAATCTTGTTATTTCTTAGAACTGATAAATAACAGCTTACAGAATAATCCAGACTTGGCATAAACTGTTTATAAAATCTGAATGGATGGGTACTTTAAATGTTTACAAAATATGATAAGCATTGAGATAGTTCAAGCTATATCTAGTCTATTATTAGCTAAGTAAAGATAATGAGCAATGCTCATAACATTTGTTTTGTTTTATGGTCATATTTGTTTTAGTTATATGACCATAAATAAACTAGTGCGTTGACATTGACCCAGTACACAGTGCAATAAAAAAGATTAGTAAATAAGTAAGTAGTACCCTTATATAACATGTTATTAGGGCACACTAATTTTTGCCAAACAATGAATTCCCACTGTTTTGAACAAAAATTGAATTAGTCGTATATTGCACCCTGAAATAGTTTTTAACAAGAAATACTGGTATGCTAGCAACCGCCATCACGTCTTCAATCATAATTATATGATCAAAGAAGCAAGTGCTAGTTTATCAACGTAATGTATAAATCTATGACAATATACAAAAATATAGTAAGCTTGTAGTTCTTACACACAAATATTATATTACCTGCTTCATCTGTGGTCTAGTATTATTAATTCTGTGGTCCTTGTGACTACTGTGAATCAACCTAGTCATAACCACTCCCTAGCTAGTTACACCAGATGTTGAACTACCTACAGGCAACTAAAATTACATTGAACTTACTTTTTCCACACCTCCATGTTTGTTAGGTATATGAAGAAAAAATTTACATACAATAAAACTCTTGAACGTAATGGATTTACTGCATCTTTTTGTTACTCCTTTCATTTATGGTAGACTGCCGTTATATTTCAATTAAGTATGTTAATTTTAACGCATTTCACCAAATCATGAAATACTGCTTATTTCCTATTATAGTCACTTTTACATCAATGAAAAAAGACGGTTAATACGCGGTATAGCTGCTACGGCTCTAAGATTTTATATAGAGAAAAAACTATGGTAAAGTCGGAAGTCAAAAAGCGTTTATCCAGCAAAAACGCTGGGATCAAGCTAGTTGTTTCTACTCCTGTTCCATTGCGACCAATACCGCGAACAACATGATCATTCAGTGTTTCCGTTGAAGTAAGTTTCTCTACCTAAGCAAGTTTCCCCTGCGCAAAGAAAGCACGTCATAATTTATGATCATAAGTTTTGCGAAACTGTTCAGCCAGTCTGATTAAACCCAGAAAAAACCAGTGATGAACCAGCCTTGCAAAATGCATACAAATACGGTCCGTGCACTCAGATAAGGATAAAGCTCAGTTATCTTTATGGAAATCAACAGGTTATGCGACCAGCATTCGTTGAACAGGTTGATACGTTATCATCTAACTAGGTAGATATAAAGCATCCATGTCTAACTGACTGACCAACCTGACTATCCTATATCGAGCGAGATATCAAAGGAAAATTTGGTGGGCTTCTAAAACATAATACCTCCCTAGAGGGTAAGACCTAGACTTGTACGAAGAAGAGTCTTTTGGAGAGAGGAAAGGGAGGCCTCTGCCCAGAAGTAAGTACATCAGCTTTTCTAAAAAAAATAAGCTAAAGGTTTAAAACAACAATCAAAAATTAAATATTCAAGCAGTAAAAGTAATTAAACAAACAAAGCCGTGGGCGTTTTAATAGCAAAACTGCCAGTAGATGCAGTTGTTCTGGAAAGTTGAGAGAAAATCAAGATTTGTGACTTTGTTCTCATTACATTAACTTTATTACGAGCACAGAATCCTAACATTGTTAGTGAGAAATCTCGTAGAGATATGGTTTAGTCTTGTCACTGATAAATTGAAGCAGTTGAAGTAAATTTCTTAGACGGTGCTCCAGAAGCGTAGTTCATTACTCATTTGCTATAGCTTATATTTCGAATCAATTTGAGAATAGAATAGAAACCTGAAGAGAAATCTAGATACGTGCTATACACGACAGCTCCATACTTATATGGCTTCGGAAACCTAAAACTTACAGCACACAATACTCGTATTATCATGACTTACATGATCATAAGTTCTACCGCGGGAAGTAAAAAATAAAATAAGCATTGTTCACCATTTTCTATTTTGCCAAGAGTCTGCTTCAATATACAATCGCTGAAGAAGAATGAATAGTAGTAACACAAGTTTCACTTTATTCGAAACTTGAAACTGACTAATGAATCTGCAGTTCTGCACACCGCAAACGGTATTGGATCTTAAAATCAGAGGGTCACGACTGATTTCAGTTCGATAAAATCGAAGCTATAAGGGTTATTTAAATCGCATAGACTTGTAGTGAGATAGCCTGGTACAATGATTGTGTCGATCCCACGCAACGCGGGACAAGACAATGCGATGTGGGGCAAGCAGCTCTGACACAATTTAATTTGCTCGGTGGCAGTCTCGTATTAATTGTGTAGTTTTATTAACTGCTTGGGACCTTGCTTGTTTGATTACCTACTCTCAATTTTACTATTCTGAGCTATATTAGTTAGCGATAGTAATTACCTCTCCATTTTCCAAGCGCAATTTTATAATGTTTGCTGTTTCTGACTCGTGAAGCTTTTTAAAGCGCCTACATTGAAAAAACATTATAAATTGAAAGTAATACACAGGTAAGTACGTGGACATTGGATAGACAAGGCCATCATCAATGCAATTATATTGGGTATCATCCACTTTTTCTCACACACATGCCACCTTATCGAAAGATTAAGCTCGTTATGGCAGCATCTTGCAAGAAACATGCAAGTCGTGCATTATTTATTTCGTCAGCCTTGGGCTTGCAGCATCTGTCGTTGCGCATCTGTCGAGACTGTCGATTGGGAGGAAAAGCTATGTAACCCTGCATTGTAAGTAAAATTATACTTGCACAATGTACTTGTTTATCTACCTTTCCTTCTTGCGATAACTCAGTCAAATTCTCCCAAATAATATTTTCCCCAACTCTTTGTAAACTGAATCCGCTGATAATAGAACTCTGAACAGACATCATAAAGTTTTAACGCAGTAGCCATTTTTACATTCTCAAAGGTCGCATGTTGAAACGAAGATATCGGTACCAGGGCACCAGAATCGGTTTGGATCGCATGAACTTTCCCCTACTGCCACTAAACCTCATAATATTGTAGTTTTTGTATATCTTCTATAAAATCATCAGTCAAAAGACCAACAAAAAAATTATCAAGATCAAGGCGCAGATCCAATTTGTAGAAATAAAATTTATATTTAAGTTGATGTTGAATCGTTTTTATCAGAAGTTCATGGTCTACGGCTGCGTTATTGAACAAAACAATCATTAGATCTTGAACGGGTTTCCCTTGTAAAAAATGTCTGAAGCTGGCAATTCTGTTGAAGACTCGTAAAGGCAAAGTTTTATTGCTAAGTCATCAAGTTTTCAGACATTTTCGCGCACACACAATGTTATCGGTAAAGGTGTACCGATCGCGTGATTGTGGCAAAGCCTATCTACCTAGTTGGCAATGTTCGGTGTACAGTGTTTTGTCAGCCAGTTCGTTTCAGTCTTGCGAAATACCTACTCGCTGGTGCGACCTTTACTGTCTTTGTCAGGCCAATAATTGGATCAGAGGCTTACGATACAAATACATCAGAATGCAGGAAATACCTACAAAGTATCAAGAGTAAAAGTCTATAAATGAAGTCCATACAGAAACCTTGAACCTTGAAGTCCCGGTGATATGTGTATGAGAGTTGAAGTTGTGTGCTAAATTTTTGCAAAAGATTGAAAACAGTTTTTGTGCCCAAGTGAGATTCTATTGCGGATCGCGTGTTGTGTAAATGGACTCGATTTTAATGATGTGAAATTTGAATTTATATAATCGGACTAATTTTGAAACAAAGATGTGACGACACAACTTCATATTTTAAAGTGAAATAACATTGCTTCAATATGAAAAAAGTTTGGTTTGCGAAAAAGAAACCGAAGAAAACGGTGCGTTTTCACATCATGTCATAAATTTAGCGACGCACTAATACAGAACATTGCACACGGTAAGGTAATTTTCATCCTTTACTTATTTTCCGTTGAAATACCTATAATAGGAAGTCACTCTTCCTCACAAAACCTTAAATCTACAGCAGCACCAATAAACGAACATGATTATTTCATTAGCTTTCTACAATACAGTCTAACGTAAATATTTATGTTCTTCCCACTACTAGTGAATGATTGTTTGCGTTAATTGTCTCATTCTCATAATCGAATGAATCATCTTAAAGTATTAATTCAAATTTCATGCCAGTAGGTTTCGTTCATTCACAATACTATTTAGAACATTATTCCATAAGAACATTCTTTATCTAAAAGAATTTGCACAATCATAAAATTGGCCCTATTATCACTGACCAGATACTTGATAGTGCCTTTTATGATGCTGTCAATCCTACCACTCCACTTACATCATACCGTTCTAGTCCAATCGTCTTTTTACATTATTCGATTGCAACAACTAATTTCGTGTTACATCGATACCAGCATGAGCATCCAAGAATTTCCATCAATTCGTAACGTTCTCTTTGCGTAATGTCTAATAGTTCTACGGATTGATTCCTGTCATATTGTGGTACCTACTGATTGCTGCAAATGTATCAGGAACGTGTTACATTATGGTGCTATTAACGAATTGCAAGATTGTGATTGATATTTATTCTCGAGGAGAGTTATTGATCTGTTATGAAAATAATATGTATCAGCTCTTATTCAATAAAACATTTACCTACCCACTTTTACAAAAGCTTTGTTGTATTTTTTGCATTACTAAGTAAATTATACATTTTACAGTCAATTCTTAAAAAAACCAGTTGAGAAAATCACGTCTCAACTCTCAACGCAAATTATGTCGTTAAGACGTGAAATGAATCGCGATCCATTTAAGCTTAACCACTCTCTACTATCTATTGCCGCGACCATTATAATAATGAAGCCGAAGTGCCAAAGAAAAGTTCGCCAGTCGCATTCAATGTTTTGTCATTTGTTTAAATAGCGTATAAGTGTAGTTTTCTAACCGCAATCGGTTCGAACTACCATTGATTGACCATCATTTATATTTCTTATCCGTAAAATACACTACTCAAAAAAGTCTAGGGAACAAGGGTATTTTAGTGTATATTTTTATTTCAACTTATTTTTGTCCTAGATGTTATACATCAATAGAAGCCTAATTTATTCTTGATTTCAATTATGTAATTAAATAAAAAGCGTGCAAGTAAAAAAATTCAGATTTAATAAGAAAAACAAAAATAGTGCCTAAACCAAAAAATAAAAATTCTGTAAATAACAAAAACTGACGCGCACGTGAAAATTAAATAAAAAAAACATTCTTTGAAGATGTTTAATAATCTGTCGGACCTCCCAAGGCATTAGCCACGGCCTTACATCAGCGTGGCATGCTGAGTATCATGTTATCAATTGTTGCCTGTGGAATAGCACTCCATACTCTGGATAGATGCGAAAAGAGTTCTTCTCCTGTGTTCAAATTTTGTGGAAGATCACTAAAAGCTTTTCTCCCGAGCAAATCCCATGCATGCTACATCGGATTGAGATCTGCAGACTGAGCAGGCCACTCTAATAACGTAATATTGTGCGTACAGAACACATTCACCACCTGCCTGGCGGTGTGTGCGCGTGTATTGTCCTGCATGAATATGAAATCCTGGCCGAACTGCTGATGGTTAGGGATCACCATGAGGCGCACGACCTGCTCGAGGTATTTTTCTGCATTTAAATTGCCTCGTATCCAAACGAGATCAGTTCTTCTACCCAGGCAAATTCCCGCCCACACGATGATCGTTCCACGTTGGTGAGGATGAACTTCCTGAGGATTTCGAAGTCGACTTTGGCGACTAGGGACTCGCCAAACACGCACTCTCCCAGAATCAGGATTAAATCCGAAGCGAGACTCATCGGAAAACAGAACACGGGCCCACTGATTGTCGGTCCATTGCAAATATGCGTTAGCCCACAGTAAACGAAGCCCTCGATTTCCACGGCTTAGAGCTGGAACTCTTAATGGTCTACGAGCGTGAAGATTGACTTCATGTAATCTGTTCCTGGCAGTTTGGTCACTGATTACAACTTGGTGCTGGGACTGGGGGCTTCCAATCAACTGGCGAGCTGTAAGCTGGGGCTGCTTTCTTGCAGCATTTTGCAGAAATCGATCTTGCCTCTGGGTAGTTACCCTGTATCTTCCTCGGTGACGTTCGGCTACATCTCCTGTTGCTCTGTAGCGTGCCCATAATCGGCAAATTACGCTTGGCTGTGTGTTAACAGCGTCCGCAATATCGCGTTGACTGCGGCCAGTTTCCAACATTCCCACAGCCCTAAGCATCTCTTCCCGCGTTAAATGACGACGTAACATAACACTTCGAGTGTCCAAAATCTCGAAAAAGTAGGCGGTATTGGTTATTTACTAGAAAAAAAATCGATACTTGACAAAATTGGTCAACAATCTAAGCAAACAAACCTCTTACTCTGCGACCAAGTTAGGTTTTCCCTGCATAGTTTGAAAAGCTTTTGCTATTTTTTTATTTTTTCTTTATTTGGAACAAATTAATTTATTCCTTATTCAGCCTACATTTATAAATTTTAGTGGTCAGTACATTTTTTTGCGTATTTTCATAAATCAATTGGAGTAGTTTGCTTGTTCCCTAGACTCTTTTGAGTAGTGTATATCCGTAGCTTTAATAGACATAAAATTAAAATCATAATATCCTCATGTTTTCCTTTTGAGGGCAGCTCATTGACTCTTACAGATTGATGTGTAAGTTATCTCTTTTAATTGGAGACTTTCTTCGTAATAAACATTGATATAATCAGTGTTTATAAAACCCTGAAAAGCCTTAGCTGGTTTCTATCTCATTACTTGGACTTTGCGGATATCTTACTAGTAAATAAAATTTTAAAATGCAACGAAATTTATGACACGCATTCAGAAGCCGATGAAAGTTGAGGAGACAATAAGATTCACACGTGATAAGTGTTTTAGAAAATGTTCGACGTTATTTAAAAGGTATTTTCATAGAGATTTGCCGGCGTCGCACCTTTCATTACATATCCTCTGGCAAAAGGATGAAAGCAAAGTCTACTTGATAGTCGGGCTGGGTTCCGTTGCGTGTGTATGACCACACTATTCTAAGCAATGGGGTAATTAGTCACTTTCTCCGGTCATTCTGTACTACCGGTTGAATGCATACACGTAGCCATAGGCACTTGATACAATGTGGGATTTACACGAGAGAGTAAAAGTGATATTGCGAGCTTATTGATTCCACTTCAGTCTAACACTTTCATGTACAGTCAGACAAAACAAACTGCCTATTATGGGGGTTACCAGTTGGTGATGCTGACCGTACATGGGCCTCATTGAGGGCACATTTATATCTCAAAATATACCTATCGTTTCCTATGAACAAAACCTTACTACATTAGAACATGTGCTAGCTACCCTAAATGATATAAAATGTACTCTGTCTAATACAATCCTTTGCTTCAATGATATCAGTTATCTGGTTCCCATAGTACAAGCTTTGCTTAGTTTGGGGCTAGATGATGCTGTTTGAAATGTCCAGCATTATTTATTTATTTAACAGAAGTATATATTTGAACTGAAACAACAACATTTTACGGTTGATATTCTGCCATTAGAAACATCATTTTCGAATTAATTAGCTTTAGTTTTTAATTTTATTCTCTTGTTCTCTTCGTATTGAACAACTAATTAGTTACGGCCCAACCTCTTGCGACTGAAAACCTAGACTAGCCATTCATGTTCAAGGGCGCATTCAGGTACAACAAAATTGCTCAGAAGTTAGACGATGGAGCATCGACTTGATAGACGCATTTCAGTCCATAATCATTACTCTAGTGTTCGTATTCTATAAACTGAAACAGTATTACAGAAGTATTAAAGTACTTACATTAATTTTAATGAAATCAATGTCCCAGTTTCTTGGATTGTAGTTGTAAAACCAAAGAAACCCATTAAATAAACTTTCATAAAAGATACTCTTTGGGTAATTAAAAAGAGATTTCGCCTACGTTGCAGACATATAAAGTGCCTGCCCAAGTTTTGCCAACATGGTGAACATTAATTGGCGTGCAACAAATAAAAATCAATTGACGTGTGGGCTTAATTTCCTGTGTCAATTGGGAATCGATGTAATAAAAATAAAACACAATTTATTCCGACGAAGATTACAGCAATTGTTTTATTAAGAACGGATAGTAAAAACGCAATTATAACTGAAAGTGTTACAATAGAAAGAGTTGTAACTGTTGTTTGCATTTCTAAATATTAAACCTATATTGTAATTTCTAAGATATTGGTAAGGGAATACTCGTTTAGGGCAAGTTTTTCATTTGATTACCACGCACAACATAAAATACATAATCATAATACAGTCACTTCATAAACATTCGTCGTAATGAGTAGCTAACCCGATGAATGTGATAAAAGATTGAATAACAGTTACGTAATTCACTTAGGCATCCTTATCATTTCGATCTGAATTAGTGGTATTATTTAATGGGTATCTAATGAAGCCGCAACATGATCTTTGGATTTAAACTAAGCGATAGATAAAGTGCTGTGGGATCAAAGATGAATCACGATTTATGCTTCAGGTAAAGCATATAATACAGAAGTAGGATGTGATCATGTGATGTTACATCACTACCGGATATTTTATTGTTTTTGACATCATCTGCGTGTTTTATGCAGAATATTATCCCAAGATAAGATAACGAGGACCAGGGAAACTAAGAGCCATACCTCACCGGGACGCCATGGCCATGTCGCCGGCTACGTATCCAAACAATTTATATTGAAAGTATGGCAGCCAAACCGATGCCAAGTGTTTGAATGTGAATTGTTTGGTTACTTTGGCTACGGTAGCCGGCGACGACATGGCCATGGCGTCCCGGTGAGGTATGGCTCTTATGCTCAATATGTGTGTGCCTTTGTGTAAATTGACATAAGTACATAATTATAATACGTAAGAAAATAATACTAGTACTTAACTTAAAAAATTACCTTGGTGCAATAAAATTTCAAACCACACGATTAAACTGAAACGCAACATCCTTTAATTTAAATGGAATGACAAGTAATTTCAACGCAATGATTAATAGCTCGCTCGTTCATTTCAATTACCTACAGGAAAGTTATAAAATGTTCCCACGTGTGAAATTCTATAAATGTTAAACGATGTTTTCCTAAAAGGATACGTAAAATTGCGAAACGTCTCGATAAGGATTTACTAACGCTATGAATAATATTATGAAAGCAAATATCGCGATTATATGGATAGCGAACTTACTTGATTTAACTCACAGGGCTAATAATAAGGATGTTTTTATAGTAAAAGAAAACTTACTTGTTTCTAGATCGTTCTATTAATAATATACTTGATCTCGTCTGGACAGATTAAGAGGTTCGTTCTGAACTTGAATGGTGTAGACTTGACGGGTCTTCAAATCAAGAGTAAATAGGTTCCTTCTAGGAAAGCATGCTCCATCTTAGACCTCACTACTTACTACTGCTTAACATCAGGCAGAGGGAGGTAAATTGCTGACTTATTTAATTACAGGAGGTGTTACAGGAGATTGTGCAGTGGAGAGTATTTACTGGTACCTCTCAACTTGCAAAGAAACTTTCAAACTTTGGTGGAATAATTGGCTTCTAATGAGCGGTGGATTATACTGACTACCAATTTATTTAAAATTGTCATTATGTACTGTTTGTTTCCCAAATAAAATGAAATAAAATAAAATAAATAAACCAACAAAAAATAACATCCTATCGTAACATTATAGTACCTTTGCCAACATTGCAGTGATTTTAGCAGTCTGTAGAATAAGTGTCAACTCCATCATCTTTCACTTGTTTATCAATAATCAACGTGTTATCTATTCATTGCTGTTACTCCGCTACGTCAGAGCAGTTTCTAATGTGATATCGACGAACGCGTCCGGTTGGGGTTCGGTTTTGCCGCGGCGGCTGCGGTGCTAACTGATGGGACCAGTTTTATATCGAACACCTCGGCTTGTCATCTCAGTTTTTATTTTTAAGTAAAAAGGTCAATGTTAACAGTATTTCTATAGTGTCATTCTTTGAAACTTCTTTAAAAAAAACCATCAAAAATGTCCTATCCAAAAAAAAATTTGGAGTTTTCACTTATCCGATCCGATATCGGTATCAGACGCCGATACGATTTCAGGGGGCAAGTAATGTATGAAATATGTACAGTGTCTTTCATATTGTCCGGCCCGATATCGGATATCGGAGTTATCTAGTTCATACATTTTACTTGCCCCGATATTGTATCGGCGTCCGATACCTATATCGGATCGGATAATGTGAAACCGCTCTTAAGTGGGTCAAATTTTATTTTTTCAATTCCACTTTAGCTTGTCTTATCAGAGTAATGATTATGACATCCGTAAAAAGTAATCCTGCAAAAAACAGATAGGTGTCATGTTTTTGAAATAAAATAGCGAACCTTCACGATCTTGTTATGTTACTTTGTGTATCATATTTACCTGTTCTGCCACACGTCAATATTCAAATGTATGACATGACAAGGTTTTAAAACAATTCAATATAACGGCTTAATAATTGCTTTAATTTTTTAAGTCTACTAAGTGTAACTGCCAATACACTATGCAAAACTGTTTAGAAGCGTTCAGTATTCGCATCATTGTGTGATACAGGTCAGTAGCTATTTGCAAAGAATTCAGGTGAAAATGTGTCAGTCAAATATCGTGTTTCGTGTCAGATGTAATTAATTTGTCGTATGTTTTAGTGAAATGGGCGTGCGAAGGTAACCTATTTACCATCAGGGGATAGGCAAAGCCGTTTACTGTCACTCCTCACGATAGCCCAAGCTGAGCTGGAGACCAACCCTTTACTGGCACGCGAAACGCTGTCGGACGTTTGAAAGACGCGAATTATGTGTGGGATTCCCAGTCAGAGTATACCTACTAATGAAACTTCAGTTATAAGTTTAATTTTACTTTTAATTTAAAGTTGATATGTACGAGTAACTTATACTCGGAACTCAATTAGATTTCTGCCCTCGGTCGGTATTGAATATAAGTACTTGTTTACTCTGTAGAAATCTGTAGAAATCGACCAATTGCATTTCAGATGTGTATTTTAAGTAGTTAAGAGAACTCGTATTTTGCTGTGTCTGTATCCTCACAGAGTCACAGACCCTGCTTCAACCTAAACCCTTAGGCCGTCACTAAAAAACGTGGCAAAAAGTTACGCCGGGTGTGACTTAGGAGTAACCATACAATTTTCGGAGTTTAAACCTGGCGTAACTTTACACCACGATTATTAGTAAGGGCCTTATTGATAAAGATTTTCCTACTTTTTCACTAGGTAATAATTAAGACGTAATGTCGATTTATTAGCTTGGAGAATAAGAATACTTTCACCAAAGAACTTCATTATCCTTGAGTATCATGTAGTATGCTGCTGCATCCATCGATCAAATGAAGTTGTGCATCATAAATTTGGATTCTCCGTTCAATGGAAAGTGTTGCGACACAGAAAGTTTCGATCAAACAAGAAAGTGTTAAAAATAGCATAATAAAGCATACGCCAGTTGATTGAAGCGGCTGCAATAGGCGATGCTTTTTTACCCCGACCGACGACGCGCTCTACTTATTTGTATACGCTAATTTTGGATTTAATTCTTAAGTATTATCTGTGACGATCACAATGCTACTGACTTCTGGCTACAAAAGTCAATAGCTCTCAAAATTATCGAAATGATGAGATCATTTTTAATATGTTATTTTACAATAAAGCATTTAATTACACTACTGACCTGAAAAACTTTCACTCTTACATAATTGAATCCTAAGAAAATAAGCTAATTTGAGCGCACGAGCGTATAGTGTGACACTCACGAATTGTCCAGTAACGATTACATGAATTCATCTAGTAATTTTACCCCGAGGCAACATTACCTATGTATTATTATCAATTCTATTGTTTTCTAATAGCATTGCGTTGTCAGTTGCAAAATACTCCTACGCATTTGTCAATATTATAATCTCACAATTATAATATTAATTACAATTAACAAATAATGTAGAGCAGATAAAGTTTCTCCCAAATTCTTACCAAACAATAATCATGTAACGTAAGTTACGTATATCGTTACAATAATTAATTTATCGCTGATATTACCTGATATACTTAAAAAGTTACATTACTTCCGATCAGGGCGTCAGAGTATATAAATTGCCTTAAACGCATTCAATGTATCGATTTCTTTTCGATCTTCCGGTTCAATTTCATTCAATGTTGATTAAAGTTAGTACCTCAATACAACTTGATCTGCATAAGCGCTGCCTCATACGTTCGCCCTCGGCAATAATTTGCTCCTATATTAAATTGATTTATCGGTTGCTATTTTTCATCTGACCATTACTGGTGAAAGTGATTTATCCTATCACATTCATAGTTCTCTGATTTGACGCTGTCATCAATCAGGATTTCATGACAGCATATATTTTAAGTAACGATCAGTAGATTTTGATAAGTCATGTTGCGCAGCAGGAGCATGAACTTAAGTCGAGTCGAGTTTTTATGTGTCTCACTCACTCAATGTCTCCAATGCATTTGGTCTATTACTTCCAAATATAACTGTCTAATTAAAGATAGTTTATAGCTGTTGATGTCGCTACTTGATGTCATACTAGCTATCGGTAGTAATAAACTGCTTTAATTCAATTTGTGAAGTCGTCTTCCGCCATTTTAGTATCAAAGATAGTCTTTTCAAAAGCATGCTCCACTTATTCTATAATATAACAGAATATAGTAATTCTTTCGAAATAGATTCGCGTTAAACGCCTGTCACGTATAAAATCTCGGACGAGCGGCGTCAGATTTAATCGGCGAAAGTAGTTGCGTGTCATGCGCGTGCACAGCAGCTTGATCGCCATCCGCACTGCCATTATATTACACGATCCGTAAACTTAAGTGCCCCTTTTCTCACCAACATGCACTATAAATGTCAGCCAATGACACGCTCTTAAAGCTTAAAAGTCTCCTAATTAGGGTTAATTGGATAAAAGGTTATAAGGGAGATCATGATGTCTTGTGTGGTTAAAGTTTATAGAGATCATAATTTGACTGTTCGGGCTATCATTACAATGATTTCTGCTATGACCTTGCCCACAACTATGAAGCCTGCCAACACCAATCAAGTAACTAAAACACCGTCTATATCACTTTGATCTGTACTACTACCGTTTTTGATTGTTATATTACGCGATCGTACAACCTCTATCGACTTGCGCGGGTCTGAATTGCTAGTTGTATCATTACCACATTTACACAATTGAACATTGTCAGTTCCGATTGCGAAAGTAGATCGTTGCTAAATTGCTTTTCGTCACTTGCTTTAGTAAATTTACTGTCATATTTGACGAGTGTGTTACGCTCGTGTTATGTGCCACATGAGTTTCGGTCATCATGTCGGGAGTATTATGTCACTGTCACACACAATGCATGTACTACAATCATCACTACTTGTCTTTTGGAAGGGCTTATTGTAAAGATTAGGGGTTCCTTTTACTATGGTAATGATTACTTTTATTTCTTATCTCATACTATATTTATTTCTAGCTTGAAGTTTTCCAGTAACTGTATGTGTGTATGCAATTTTATTTTTCATCTATCGACGATTCCACTCTCTTTAATGGTGTCTAAACTACTCGTGAATTATTGGTGCCAACTTATACAGGGTAGCGTGACCTGTCATAATTAATTAAATTAATGAAATGGCACTTTCGACAAGCCTCAACTAATTTCAATTTTGTGTTCAATAAAGGGCGAAGCAATGCAACTTGACCAATAAGTAGTATTTATTTCCCCAGAGATGTCGTTGCAATTTAGTTTAAAAGTAAAGAAAACAAGCTTGGATTATTTGCTTAATTTATGACGTCATCCTGTTACTCTCGCTCTTTCGGCGCATCTATAACCGGGTCACTGTGTCACTTTCTTCGTCTTTCGCCACCATACTGACCATCCTGATTTACATACGCATTTGGATTCATTAAGCCGGCTGCCGAACCATATCGCGTTTAAAGTTGTGCAAAATCTACTTCTGAACCATGATATCTTTGGCCAAGACCTAACTACTAACAGCAACAAACCTTGTTTGATTCATATCTTTTAGTATAGCTTAAATAAATACCTTACAAAGTCATAATTATGTTGAAGTATTGATTTTATTCGTAGTTAACGCACGGTAAAGTTTTTTAAAAAAATACAATTTTGTTAATAAATAAACTACATCAACATAAGTTCACCTCTTCACATCTGTTTAATACTCGCCTGTCAAATGCATTAAGCCAAAACACGTTTGTTTTAATCACGTTGTGATGAGTCCAAAAAACTTTCTTTGTATTGTAAAATTTCTCTTCCGAGTGAGCCTTACAATGAGCGAATTAGTGTGTATTCATTTGCTATTGTTAATTTTCTGAATGGTCTTATTTATCTCTGTTTGATCTTCGTACATCATCGTCATTAATATCAACATCATTAGTTTTATATAAAGCATTTCCAATAATAACTTAATCGCTAAACTCTTACATGGTTTTAGCAAATCATTTCGTTGTAAATCCTACATAAACATTATTATAGTTATACTCGTTTACGTAAGATACAGAACAATTGGAGACATACGCTTAGTGCTCGTTTACGGACAGGCGGCGCTGCAGGCGCCGCGGCACGCGCTAAAGTCAAATGTATGGCGATGTTCCTGTGTGTTTACGGAGAGACGTTGTTGCATGCGTTTATTTGACATTGCCGTGCGGTCGCCGTCGCTTCGAATTCTTCGTTTTGGGTGTGATTGTTGCGCAGAACGTTGTAAGGTAATGTAAGGAAGGTGAAAGATAATGATAAGTAGATATTTACGGATCGAAGTTTTTCTCAAAGTCATACGGAAGTTATCGCTTGAGCTTGACCCCTGGAGATTTCCTTAGATTTTGATAGGCTAGGCAGGCAATCAGGAATTATATTTTGAGTGAAGCTAATAACTATTACTTACGTATTTATTTGAGTAGGCTGCTAAGTTCATAGCTCATTATTTCATTTTTCACGTAGGAACGTATCCAATAATGAAAAATTTAGAAATAAATGAAACGTAAAAAACGTGAACAGGTTCACGGCTGTATCCCCAAGGCGCTATAGACATTCTCTCAGATCTTTTTATGTTACTTATTCCAGATCCTTTGAAGATGTCTAAGATTTCAAATAAATGAAATCTAGTGTTAATACTCAAAGATAGGTACAACTTAAACTTAAAAAGAGCCTTGTCACGGAACCGTTCCTATGTGAAAATGACTATAGAATATCCTTAAGTTGATTAAAGTGTACATTACTAATTACTTGAAAATCCACTCTAACCGGTGAGCAGTCTATACTACAGCCACTGCAGCTAATAAGTATTTGCGCAATACTAATTATAATTTAAATCCCAAAGCCTAAAACGTGGTTGCAATTTAAAAGCATACGTACTTAATGTGTGTCAATGCTATCACAATTCACTAGCGCCCACACAAAGGTCAAAGCGGAGCTGAGTTAAAGAAAAGCAATGACTGATAAGGTGATTTACCCATCCCTTTTATGGAAACGTGTGTAGGTGATGAAATTACCTGACAAAGTAGATTTATTGACTAATAAGACAATGCATGCTTCATTCTAACGCCATGCAAACTACCAAGTCTCCGGTACAAAATAGTTGGTACAACATTTCCAATATCTTTGTAGTTCTTGTTTCTTTGAAATCATGATTTATTTACCTGTCATTTTGTCTTACCAACGTTGTTATTTCACTATTATTTCATCATTATTACAATTGTGACTTAAGAGAAATTCACATAAAACAGGGAAAGTTTCCAATCGACAGACCGCTGAAAGCCGCAAGGCAAAAGAAAGAAACGCCCATCTTACGTCGATTATGGTACAAAAGAAAGTGAAATTGTGTCCTTACAGTTCTTGTCCATCAATATTTTCGGGACGGGTTTTTTAATGGTTACTTTGTTGATGCAGGCATACTGCTGTTTATTGATTGAAATGACAAAATAACTCGTTAAATACGATTATTCACTGAATCAAGATTTACCTTGAAACGCCTCTAAACTTCGCACGTGTTCCACTACAAAAATGAACAATGCTACCTGTAACTACTAGCCGACAAGGAAGTAATTACCATGCCCGTACCAAAGTTACTTGACCCCAAAGCGAAGCATCGGTTTATGTAGCGTAGTTGATGATAGATGACGCATATACGCTCTTGGTGTTACGATCAATTGAGTGCCAGATTAGAATTTAGATTACATATTTGATAGCCCATAGAGACGAAGTAACGGCTCCGCAGAATCTTATCCGTACGTGACCTTACATTTCGTCTAAAGCCATTTTTTCTGGCTTGACAATGCAATTTATAAACGTGTTTCGGAAAATTTGTCTAAGGTATTTGCCTACACGAAAATATCGTAATATTCGTAGGCGGGGACGCCGCTGGCTGGTACCGAAACGATGCGCCATAATTTACAATGCCATCTGATAACCCAATGACTGTTATCGTCAAGTATTGATTGCGCGTATTGTAAAAGCTGTGCCTTTTACCACACGGAACAAAACGTCTTATGAAGATCCTGAGAAGGTTGCAATATGTGGGATTGAGGAAGAAGACAACGCGTTGGCTGATAATTAATTTATCTCTTTGCATCATTCAGTAGGTTACGCTGTATGCATGACAGAAGCCTTACAACTTCTACTTGCCTAGATTTACTAAGTGTTCCTCATGGATTCACAATCATACAAGGCATATATAATTTTAAAATAATGCATAGGGAGGGATGAATATAAAATGTTAGCTGTAGTGCAGTTTACGCCAGCCTTTTCTTCCACGTTGTGGTCTTTTCAACCTAACATGTTTTCTGAAAGTAATCAGGAAGTATCTTATCAGGAAGATCCTTGTTCAGTCCGTAGATTTAAATGATTTTAACATAATCATGAGATCATCTTAATTTTTCGCAACATGAACGAACATACAATACAAATCGTGTCGGAAGCAAGATTGGAGAGTGTAACTCTGGAATGCAATGGAACAACAAGTATCCATGCAACTTAATCAGTGGCAGATATTCAAGAATTATTCACGTTACTGGTTGGCAAATAATGATCGACGAGGTTGGCTTCTTTTGCATAACAAGTGCAAATGCAATTATCCGAAACTGGAGCATAACTGCTGTACAAATGACCTGCTGATGATAATGCCGTTTGATGTCTAATGATGTATGAAAAGATACGACAACATCAGGATTCGACACAGTAAATTTAATGTTACATAGTGGTGAAATTTATGAAACATTCGTTTGAAAACATTGCATGGTATTAAATGTAAAAACGCGTTAAATTGTGTTTTAGTTCCGTTGGTAAATGCCTTTGAAATTTCGAGTATCAGGCAGGTGAGACTGATGTCATTCTTTGTCAGAATGCTGCGGTAAGTTTGAAGTTATGCTGAGTTGCTAAATTGAGGTTATTTATAGTTGAGTCAAATTATTGCGCTTTATGCTGTATCATTCAAAATAAAAAAACCCTTATTTTGATATTATTGCAATTATTTAAAAACCTAACCTATGACGCGTGAATATACATCTATTAATAACCGGCTACCTATGTAAAAAATTTAAATATTTTAATTTTACATGTTTCACACCGTACTCAAGCTTAATAACGAGTTATACATGCGGAATTACATAAAAGTCCAAAACAGTAAAACAGATATACTGATCCTACAAAAGATGCGCTACTTAATGTTCTCATTTTATACGTTACAATTACACAATGGCCATAGGTGATGTAACATTTTTTCCCGCTTGATGGAATAATTGTTATCTTTTTGATATCATCAAATAAATGGTAGTAATGTTGATTAATAGCCGTCACGCCTCAATTCGACTCAATCCATCATCACCTCACTCATCTTTGAGATTGTAACTACCGAAATTTAACAAATAAAGTGCTATGCCGACATCAGACACATCGACATCGAGTGATGAAACGATAACTATGGGTTTAATTGTGGCTTATAGTATTTTCTCAAGAGTGGGCTTCTGTATAGTGTAATAACTTCCTACAATGCTGTTACTATTGTTGATAGTGTAGAAATTGTAATTAAAGCATTTGCCTTATGCTATTTCAGAAGAGTTAAATATGCAAGGTACCAGTTGCATGGTGAATGATTGCTTTAGGTTTAATGGATTGTTTGGTTAGAAATTCATAAGTTTGCTCAACCGCGAGGTTAAAAGCTCCCGTGCATTTTATTAGCCCGTTTCCTGTCTACATTCAAAGGGCCGACTGTCGGTTTGCCATTAATAAACAATGTCGTGCATCAAAGAAACGATTCTACGGATAGCTTTGACTGCACAGTGCACATTCACACTTTATAAAGATAAATTATTTCGACCAAGTACAGGTACTCACTCGCATTGTGAAATAGTTTTAAAAACTCCTAAGTATTATCACAAAAAAACTTGAATTGTACGTGGCCTTTATTTTCCTACTTCCTTGAACGACTCCCAAAGGCTGATTGCAGCATGATTCACGTATCTGTCGGTAGCTACTAGCTATTACAGTGACGTCGTCAAGTCATATCACTAGAGTTTTCGGTACTGCTTCTTACAAAAAAAATATCTTTAATCATTAAAAAAAAGTTGTTTAATAAATTCGGTTCGGAGTTTGGAACTCTGATAGAAGAGACCCCTCTTTTCTTCTTGAAGCTTCTTGTCGAAGCTAGGCGTTTATGTTGCAAGCTAATGTGACTGTCGTCGCATCGTGTCGTGACGATACCTGTAGGATGTGCGCAAGTTTGCATCACAAATAAAAAGGCTGTCGTGCATCGTGCGCATCGTTAGCGACCATCAAGTCACCAGCAGCTTGTCAATTGTGTTCAACATTGTCAATTCTGCACACTGCCTCCATCGTTTTACCAATTGACGATAATAAAACATCCGTCCACAGTGTTTATACTTGGTAACGCATACCTACGAGGCGGCAAGCTGTGGTTTGATTGAATTTCAATTGCGTCGAGGCCGTTCTAATACATGTTCGCGTATGTAGTTGGCTTTTAAAAGTATTTTACTAAATTATGCTTCGCGAACGTGCACGCAGTCATGCAACCTTCCTTTCTATGTCGACTGGTATGAGTATTCACTGAACTGTACAATGTACATTCATACGATGAGGTATACCGACCGACCGACAGACTCGATATTACAATTAGCTTCTTCTTACTCAGGAATATTTAAAATGCTGTTCACGGATTAAGAAATGGACGAGTCGTTTTCTGGTTGATAAATGAATATTGAAACTTTAAAAGGAAATGTGTCAATTAGTATTCCCATGTAGTTTCTTTGCTGCCTGCTGCGAAGGGTATTGAGCTTTTTTCTCGTAGTTCACCTGAATTGCACCGTAAATAAAAGGTCATGCAAACTTGGAGCCTACGTACCTTTAACAGGTAATTTTGCAGCTTTTGTTGTAACTAGAGGCAGTTGGATGTTTGAAATTTATCGGAACCGGTTGAACGGCATGTGGTGACATTTACACTATGTTAACAGACTGGACGAGTTGCCTCTGCCTCTGGGACGTAAAAAGAAAGTAGTTACGCTCCGATGCGACGCCGATATGTTGATATAAAGTCGACCGTGGAACACACAGTAACA
This sequence comes from Epirrhoe tristata, assembly GCA_951394285.1. NCBI lineage: Eukaryota > Metazoa > Arthropoda > Insecta > Lepidoptera > Geometridae > Epirrhoe > Epirrhoe tristata. The sequence goes on from OX596145.1 coordinate 8,327,891, forward strand.
CCCTTTTCGCAAATTTCTCTTGTTTGCATTAATTGGTGTTGATGACGGGCTTTGATTTATTCGATCGTTACTGGTTCATCAAAATTGGCTCTTCGTTAACCGAAGAGACTATTAAAAGGAATAATTGCAGTCCACTAATAATTGCACAATGATACTTGTTATCCTGTACCTAGATTGTTTCAAAAGGTCAATTGAATACGTACGTATACTATCTCATCAGATTCAGCTATTCATAAAAAAATGGAAGAGAACATGATGTGTTTTTAGACAAGTCCACAGACGAACTAATCTACAAACTTGATAGACTTGTTAGCGTTTAAGCTTCAGTAGCCGAACGACTTTCTCTCATTACTTTTTAGTTGTCTGTAAATAGGTTACGAATTTATGCGGACCTAGGTCCTTGCAAAAGTGAGAACACAAGTCCTGGACCGGTCGTCGACCGCCGCCCACACCTAGCTTTAAACTATCGATCGTGCGCACCAACGTTCCAGGAATTGTCAAATAAACTGTTTTACTTATTCCTTTTGATACCAGGTGACGTCACTTTGCGTGGCAGCTGATAATCCAATTAATGCAAATTCAAAAATCTGGTCGAACTACTTTTAGGCGTTGAGATACACGTGGGTTGACGACAAATCCTAATATAAGGTTTCTATAGAATTAAAAGTTAACGTATAAATGTCTGGAAAGTTTTGTGTTGAATATTTTGTGATCTTGTTGGCTTTCCACTTGTTTTCACTACTGGAGATAGACATGCAAAAAAATATTTTACAAATCCATTCGTCACGCTTCAGTAGTGTTTACTACTACGTTGTTGGAGAAAATACAGAATGGTGATTTGTATTACTTATCTCGTGTACTCTTTCATCGACTTCATTCATATACATTTTTAAACATACAATAGATATTTGAACGCTTAAGAAAAATGTTATAATGATCTTAAGTAGAAGTTAATATTTTTTTTATGTCGTCTAATACAGCAAAATTTGAGAAAAAGTCATAGTGTGTTGGACTGTCGATCTGCATAGAGTGAGATAGTTTCAATGAGATGGCGTAGTAGACTGTCATGAAGATAAGTCTTAATAGAGTACTTGTGTATTATAAATAATTAAATTATAAATAATGCTGGACATTTCACACAGCATCATCTAGCCCCAAACTAAGCAAAGCTTATGCTATGGGAACCAGATAACTGATATACTACGTATGTATATATATACTTTTTGTTTGTAACATACATATATACGTAGAAACACCCAGACCCGAGATAAATATTTGCAGATCATACAAACATTTGACCGCGGCGGGGATCGAACCCGCAACCTTCTGCGTCTCAAGCGGGCTTTCACCCACTGCGACACAGAGGTCGTCGTATAACTGTACATCAAAAATAACACTTCGAAAATATACATTTTTTTTTTTTATGATGAATGGGTCGGCTCTTGACCTCAAACTTACACAGGTAAGAGTGAGGTCTACGATGGAGCGAGCTTACCCAGAAGGTGCCTATTAACTCTCTTCTTAAAAACAATAGGGTCGTAGCTCATACATAAACTGTATGTGGCTATTACAAGAAAATGAGCCGAGTTTAGACCAAGTCTAACTAAAAAACTGTCCCTAGAAAAACGATCTTTAAATACTCGTACATAGAACGCTTTTTGTGGTAACAGTTTCGTTTTGACATCTGTCAACATGGGGTTCAACTAAGGTTTTACGTTCTTAAAATAGGCAGCTATAAGTTCTATTGCTGATACCAGTAACCGTTGAATTGATCTGGATACAGCAGACCATACCTATATATGTTTTATTTTTTACATTTTGTAAGTGCTTAAAAATTGCAATATTTAGTCCTCATGGGTAGGGTATGTATGTACTAGGTGTGTGCAGGAGGCAAGGCACGTCTACGTCTAGTCTTCGCAAAACGTGACGTGAGCCGGCCTTGGCGGTCGGCCCCGATCGGTCTGACTCGCTTACCTCCGCCATTTATGCCTATCTCTTTCGCACTCAATGACTATACTTCTTGAATCCATCACGGATTTCCACACGCGAAGTTAGTGAAAACCGACTCTACCTTACTTGGTAAAACTAACGAAATGGGCTCTATTTTTCAGAGAATACGGTACGCTACCGCTTAATCCCGAGTTCAGAATCCCAGTCAGTTATGGTGGTTTAGCTCTGTTGCGCTGTGTATAGTTCTTTCTCTTTCCGAATAAACAGCTGCCTTACGTCCAGCCAGTATGGCAAAAGCGTTGAAGTAACACGGACTGTTATCTGGTTTTTACGGCTAGCCCATAATCGCCAACGAACGCAACGAAAAATTACGACGTGAACTGTTTGTTTATTATTTACAGAAGTTAGCTGTTGATTGCTAGACAGAGCCTGTGCAGTTTTGTGACCTGTTTGATTTGTAAACAATCGATAAGTTTGCCGAATTAAGAACTCGATACGAACGCAGTGGTCGGTTATTGTTTCAAAAACAATTCGACTGAAGTGTAATATGACTAATGCATATAGAATATAGGGAGCATTTGAGAATATCGGTGTGTGCGTGTGTTTACGGCCCAGTGATTCTGCGGGTTCCGTTTCGAGTGTCCCAGGTGTGCAGTTGCAGCTGGTACGATTGAGCACATAGTGACTGATGGAGGATTCTGTACGAGTATTTCGGAGTCATGCACGCGGTTGTGACTAGCGGCCATCGAAACCAACAAAACGGCGACAATTCAAGCAGGTCCAGATCTTGCACCACAGGTTCGCTTTTCCCAACTTATACCAAAAACCGCATTAATGACTAATGTCGAAAACCAACTTTGTTTATTCATATTTAATGATTTACCGGCGCGTTTTCAAGGTAAATTGTGAAAGGGTTGACCATTGAGCAATTTAATTGATAAAAGTATCTACCCACTAAATAATTTCCTTGGAATTAAATGTCTGCTAATGATATTTTGTTGGTAGTTTATATAAATAAGAAACATGATAAACCAGCCACAATAATATTTTTTCTCGAATATATAGAATGATAGAGTTGTCTGTTATTCAAAAAGCCAGAAAGACACTAGCATTAATGAATTGCATGGAAAAAATTTTTGAAATGAGTATTCGTGGAAAACAAACCTAGTCCGGTGTTGTTAGGATATGAGTCATTCTAGAAAGTATTGGTAGTTTTAAGCGTGTGATACAGGACGGTTCGTACACATACATAATTAACTACGACAGGTGTATCCATCAACCTACCAAACTTGTTTAGAGACACGGCCATCATTGGATCGTTTAATAGTTCGAACTACTATGCACTATCCGCATTTTTTTTTAATCCTTGATGTGTCGAAATGACAATGCAGTTTGAAAGTTGAACAGTTTTTTGTGCCAGCATACATTACAAAGGCTGTAGACCATTTTTTTCATTTACTATTCCAGTTTTGTAGTTCAATCGCTCGTATTATAAAAATAAGGATATTATATTTTCGACTAAATATCTAAGGAATTGAGAGTTTACGAGTAACAAATAATTCCATTATGAACGTTATTTGATAATTTAATTTCATTCACCGGTATCCTATGTAGATAAATTTAATCAAATACATTTCACGTTTATCTGAATTTAATACAAAATCAAAGAAAATTAATCTTATGAAGTGTGTAGAACCTACATAAGTCGTTTTTCAAACATACATATACATAGAAACGAAACAAAACAGCGTAATTCAATTAAGATAGTAACTGTATCGAATCACCTTGCAACTGCAACTAGTACTGAAACCTGATTTAAGTATGATGAATCATTTACGTTTCACACTGAGAATCGATTCGATTAAAATGCTGTGTCGCTTTGATTGTTTTGACCCATTTAGCAAAGGATGTTAATGCCGGTTCTCATCTATCTGACTCCTCCTTTTCCTTTATTGTATCTTTTGTGACAGGTGGTCGCTTCAACTAAATAAACTGCATCCGGCAAACAGGTTTTGAATAAATCAATAGTGGGCCATACGCCAGCTGCTTTAATCCTTCGATACAGATCTACTTTAACCAACAATAATCTCAAGTGTCCTCCCATTATAGACTTGTTACCTTGTTTAGCGAAATTCGATTTTTGATGCTCGTCCATCTTGTTAAAATCTAGAGCGCAACAAGTTTCACTTCTCTATAGCATTATATCGTTTTCTATCGCCCCGTAGTTTTAATGATCTACTAGCTGTCCGCCCCGGCTTCGCACGGGTTTATTATAGGTATTTAACAAAAAATTTATAGCAACATGGCGGTCCCGGAGCGGGATGTATGATCCTTTAAAGTTTAGAGGTTAATATGTAGGTAAGGTCTAAGGTAGGTAGGGGAGTATTGGGCAGTAAGGCAGGTTTGGACACCACCGGCAAATCCCCGTGTTATGCTGGCCATACACCATCATGCCAATCCACAATTAGTCATGCCAATCCACCCCCATACATGGTCAATTCTAACTGATCAAATTCCGATTTGACGATAGGCATGATGGTTTATGGCCGACATGACACGGGGGTGTCCAAACCTCCCGACTGCCCAATGCTCCCCTACCTCCCATATATATTTCATTGATATATTACCACTCTCCTCTCCCATTCCATAGTTCCCAGACACTTTTCAAACTATCATGGTTTTCAACATTTTTAACACAGTTAACGGGATATTTACCATGATTTAATGTTATTTGAGTTTGCCGATATTTCGGCGCAGTTGCATACGCCATGATCAATAGTATCTATGGTATTAATCAAGGTTAATATCCCGTTACCTGTGTTAAAAATCCCAGACACTTGTCCTACCGTACTAACTGATATTTATTCTGTGGTCGCGATGTATCTTAAATTTTTAAACTCATGATAACTTTTGAATAAAATGTCCGATTTCAATCATTCAAAAAGTAATTGACGGGTACTAAAACAGCCTTTACTACGAAGGAATTTATTTGGATAAGAATAAATACCAAAATAAGAATAACGTGGTCTGCTTTTGGTCGGCATTTTTATTCACTTTTTAAATTATAAAAGTTGTTATTCTGACACAACCACAATAGTTGGACATATGCTATCGCTGACTTTTTTGTAGATATTGATACGTTCTTTAATATTGTAGAACATTTTTTTGGTCTATCATCAATAATTTTCGCAGCGCACGTGATATGAAGAATTTTATGTTAAAAATTTTTACACCTTTGGTTACATTATTGCAATTTTCATAAGGATCTCTAATTTTTTTGAAAATAATTTATAGCCTATGTTCATCAGAGATAATGTAGGATTCTAATGGTGAAAGAATTTTTCAAATCGGTCCAGTAGTTTCGGAGCCTATTCAATTCAAACAAACAAACAAACAAACGTTTCCTCTTTATAATATTAGAATAGAATAGAATAGAATAGAATAAAGTTTTATTTTCTCCACATATACACAGTTACAAAATAGGTACTTAAATCTATACAATTTTATGTGGGTGAAAATTAAGAAAAATTAAAATTAATTATTAGTGTAGAAGTGTAGATTAAAAAAGTAAGTAAGTTCGTATGAGTCAGACGGAGTTTTTAGGCGGCCTTAAGGCCTCCGTCACGGCTTAACGACCTTAACAGCCGGGAGCGACAACTTAACGTGCCCTCCGAAGCACGGAAGCGCTCAGATGAAAATGCCGCTGGCGGTCACCCATCCACTTACAGACCGTTTCGAACGTTGCTTAACTTCGACAATCTATCAAGAACAACTAAGCAAGCACGACCACGAGCGCTTCTCATTCATGATCTATTAAAATTTAATAAACGCCCTATCGTGGTCTCGAAATAACTTCTTGTGAATTGGTAATCAATAGAAAGGTTAGATCTTAATTCCCTACAGTTTCGAGCAGGGGAAAGTATCAGTAATGTTCAGTCGGCACTCGGCAGTGTTTCATAAATATTATTATGCACTTATAATACACATTTATGCAACCCGGCGTGCAAGTACCGGCGGAATTAAATAGCACGTGGAAGCCGTGCTTAGATCAAGCAAGATAAGAGCTCGCGAAACGTGATCGATTGTTCACAGACTTCACAGTAAAGCTGCTTACACAGCCACTCCTCGTGTAGAGGTATGTAACGAACATGAAATAATGAAGTGATGATACCATACTGCATACTCATTCTGTTATGTTTCGTATATTTTCTTATCCGTCTGTGTCTCCATATGTGACATCATCCGGCATAGTATATTTGTTGTGTTTTTTGTATTGCATCAGAGTTTTCACGGTGCGTGTAGTTTAGCGGAGTAAGGTCTACTTTAAGGATTTTGTAACCGGTAATAAATTTATATCACGTCGGTGTAAAGGCTGAGCGTTAGCTTACTTTGAATAACTTAACTACTAAACTAACTTGTTGCTTAAGAGTGTGCAGGAGCCGCCATTTTGTAAGCGGGACAGCGAGTGTGATTTGTTTGACGTGTGAGAAGTACAGAGTTATAGATACGCAACTTCATTTACAGCGCCAAAACATTTTTTCCCTAATTACAAGATAATTAAACAACCAATCGAAAAATAAAAAGACACAACTAAAGAAATACTTGTAGGTTTCTTGACAAGACAAAACCCACCAAAAACAGTGTGCTGTTCCTGAGATAAACAGCAAAATGTGTGCAAAACATGTATTTAAAAAAAAATATATATCTAGAAAACTCTCACCAATCGTGTTTTTAAAACACGTAATCCAAGATAAAAGTTCGAAGTATAATTTCCCTAAATATAAATAAATAAATAAATAATGCTGGACTTTTCACACAGCATCATCTAGCCCCAAAGTAAGCTTGAGCTTGTGGTATGGGTACTAGATGACTGATAAACTACTTATATACTTTTTGTTTGTAAATACATACATATTATACATAGAAACACCCAGACCCGAGACAAATATCTGTATGTCATACAAACATTTGTCCCGCGGCGGGGATCGAACCCGCAACCTTCTGCATCGCAGGCGGACCTTCGCCCACCACGCCACGGAGGTCGTCATCAAGAAATATGAAGGTAGCTTACACAGATTCTGAGATAAATAAATAACTATAAAATTACTTAAATCGCTCCTGCACACTCTTAATACATTCTTGAATAACTTACCTAGTACCTACACACTTTGTTTTTCAAACACCATAAGAGACCACAATTGGAGATAAACAACATGTTAGGACACATTAAAGAGCCTAATATGTACTTTAGTCTAAGAGGGTAATGTGTATTGATAATCGCCTTGGAACCTGAAACTGCAGAGGCGGTTATTGTGAGAGGCGGCCTTGTAGCGTCTACGCCTGACATTGCAGTATTCACTAAAAGTCGATTTTGGTCCCGGCGAGACCTTAATGCTTGCGCAATTCTAAATGATCTCATAGTTACTCTACCAACTGATTTGGATTTTAAATATGAATTCTAATGTACTTCTCATCTACATAAGTACTCGATATGTAGAATTACTAACTGGTCAACAATTTGTTACATCACATCAAGACATTTTCATTTCCAACCTAACTATCGTATGTTGTGTGCAGCTGTTCCGTTTTCAAGTTTGTTCAGCACGCGTAACGCGGTTGGTGCTAACGGCGCTTTCTATCTGTTACGACTAGCAAGTATCTCTAAATCGCTCCCTTTTTCTCAGTAGTCGGACTATAAAATTAGGGGTCGCATGGCTAAACTTTGCTGAATAGGTAAAACGCCTCGTTGATCGCACCTTTGTAGGTCACCGGAGCTGTTGTCCACTATTTGATACGTGAACTAGGTTATGTTTGGCTTCTGGTTCAAATTATACGCTCGCTTTTCGAGTTTATGTCTGCATCAATAAGTAGCGTTATATGGAATCCATTTCATGTTCCAGACTAATGCCAACAACCGCATGCGAAGTGCTGCGGTTGTTTGCTATCTTCCGTGCATTCGTCTCGAACGGACGGCGACCTGTTATTTTCTAACATTTTTTTAAACTATTTTTGTATTTGTGTGGCTCTATAGATAGTATGCTCTATACAAGCATCTACCAATTCTAATAACAAGTTTGCTTTTCATTTTAATTCAAATATTTTAAGACTCACATAATCGGTAGACTACGTAACATTCCTATTGTTACAAAGATGCGTATCCCAGTGGGTATATAATTATGTCACTAAATAAGGCATCAGTCACGACAACTCGACGCCAAGACATAAATAGAAAGTGTCAAATGCTTCGCATTCGTACGCCACGCTGAATACCATAGGAGCTGGTCGATGTACCTCACTAATTATGATCTATTAGCTACATATTTCGAATCGTTTATGTACCTTTGGACCGTAGGCACCAGGTTTCTTTGATAAATGCATCGCCCCTTTAGTCACTACGAAAGTTTTTCTTCAATGAATGCTACACGTTTAAATATTATGAAATTTGGGGTAAGGTCGCCTACTCTGTTTCAGTAGTGGTCATGCGATTCTTGCATTTGCGGTCAAGAGTGCATTATAAAAATAATAATAATAGCGCGAACTGCAGTAATTGAGAACGTCAAAGAAGAAATTTCAGTTTCTGCAATAAACCTGTTAATGTCAAATCTTTATTGCTGAAGTTAATTGTAAAGCTCTACTTTTGAACAAGAGGGTAATTTTGTCTGGAATGCTTAGAATCATAATGTTTCAGTTCTCAGTTTATGTCATCCGGCTCTTGCGTGTTAAGTAATCGAACGGTATTGTGCGGATAAATGGTTTCCGTCGTGAAGGGAGATTTGATTGGACATTGGATTTGACGGGTCACGTTCCATTGGACGAGACGAGGATACCGCTCATGCAGAACAGACAGCGGTGGTCAGCAACTCATTTCGAACTGTATCTATTGCTGATACTTGATCTCGCGGTTCTGTGCTAAATTCCTACATGAAATATTCTTAAGGAGCCGTAATCTAATTTTATCTTTTCCTCTTGACAAATTGCCATCAGTAGACTCTACTCCTTAGGAGAAATATTGTTGGCTCTCTTGAGTAAAGCTATAACTAATATAAGATTAATCACGATCATTACCACTATTATCTTTTATCGCTTCCAAGAGTGGACCTTTCAATTGACATATTACTACTAATACTAATTCAGTTTGCACTTGGAAGTCAAAACTCTGTACACATGATTTGTTTTTAACGAGCTTCCTTGCTATGACAAAGTGAATCCTTGATGTCTTCATTTCGTGTTGCCATTTGTCTAGCTGTCACCTCGTTAAATGAACCCACTTCATCATACTTGAAAATAAACTAGAACTGCTTGCATATAGTCCAATCATTGTTTCGCCGCTTGCTTCGAGTGCACAACAAGCTATATTTACATAAATGCGACTAACAATGTGGGCGCGTGGTTCGGGGAATATATTGTCATTGCGATGTCTACGACCTATTGTGGTTTATGTACGTTCAACTCATTTACGTAAATCATAGCTCTGTAGCTACGAACTACAGAGACTACGAACGCTGTTTGAACAATTTGTTTTCATACAGTATCATCATTGAAGTTAAAAGGTGTTATCATGAATTCACAAAAACATTGTGACGCACTTCGCACCATGTCTTGCACATAGATATTAATCTCTGTTTTATTCTTACAGTAGTACCTAAGAAAAGGTTAGCGTATTTGAAAACAATGATAGCGATCATACAATAAAATTAATCTATTCACAATCTCACAGGCTACGTTTTCCAATTCTAATAAATGTTTTCATTAATATTTAAATATCGTGACTTATAATGTTATTATGGATTCAACTCATTTGAATTATGTTAAACGATGTATTGAACCCATCATTATGCCTTCGTATCATTTCTTTGATTGCATAACAAATTTTCACGTGGGAATCAATTATGTTAAACTCACCTTATTTGCTTCTTGTCGAGTCACTAGTTCTTTCGAACGAGAGTGGTGAAAGGATTTTAAGTTCGCCACAAAAAAGCTTCTTTCGTGCATATTGCATTGCTCCTTTCCTTGTTTATTTATACCTACTGATAATCCCCCCACTGCGTATGTCCCATACTTCTAAGTCATGTGGTAGCCCGCTTCGTCAGCATGGAATGAGTCAAGATTGTCCGTCACATGCCTTATCATCGTGAGGGGTACCGCTAAAACTAGATCATCACGCACGGGGTGACGTGGTATCAAGTCCATCTACCTTTGAGCCCTCACATAGGCCACCTGCTTCCATTTCATCCTAAAAGAGTTATTCCTTTATTTTAGTATTACCACAAAATAAGTATCTTATATCATTGATCCAATCTTTTGCACCACAAATCGACTTAATATTGTTGAAGTTAACGAAGTATTGTGTGATACACAGTATAGAAATAATAGTGTTACAAATTAAAGACTTACATAAAATTGAATTATAGGTACATGACTACTTCTTTACAATAAAATAGAGTTGTAATCCGTTATGTAAGCAAGCAGTATTCATATTTGCCAATCACGTCTGCCTTTGGTATAATTAAATACTCACAAAGTTAGTTTTTTTGTTGACTCTATTTATAATAGAACAATGGTTTGGTTTTGTAATGTTTTCGGACTGATGGTCTGCCTCATTTGTAGCTGATCATTATTCGTTGGTGCTATAATTAATGCCTCTGGGCTTATTTATTTAATTCATCATCTTGTAATTGTATACTTATTACTTTCTTAACTGTTTAGTCTATAGGTACGTCGGATATAATTAATGTTAATAATAATTTATTTTCTATTACAGGTAAGCATCTGATGTCTTCCCAACTTTTCAGACGCACGTGAGTTTTAGAATAATTTCTTCGTGCCAATTTTATCTTACATAGGTACTTTATTTTTTCCTTTTGTGTATGAAGTTTTCTTACACGAGAGATTCAAACTAAAAGTATTGTCGACTCACACATAAGTTCACAGATAACGATCGTACGAATGAATCTTCCGTGTTGTGGCGTTAGTAGGAGCAGTAATTCAATTACCGCCCTCGACTCATAAATGGGTTAGTGGCCCGGCCACTCCGCGACTCGCACCATTATCATAGCTCCTAATGACTTATATCAGAATATCTAACAATATGTACTACGTATACCTAAATTGGACACTTACCCCCCGAATCAATCGAGATTCCTTGCCTCTCGCGTTCTGGATTGCGTTCATTTATGCGAGCTTACTTATTGCATTTCACACACGTGCACCTAATTGAAACTTGTGTTAGTGTTATTTGGTCACTATTCTCAGTAAAGTTTGTATGGAGTTTTTTTCTGAGTGTCCAGAGTGGTCTTATATTTTTGTTATCTAAAACTACCCTAAAAGACACCATTTTTTTATATGTTTTTTTCAATGTTATAGCGTTTTTGTTATTAATTGTATAAGAAATAAGAAGATAGATAAGAATTTCACTTGAATTTAGTGCACAAAAAAATCACCACTACTTATTTTTTTTGTATAATTTCTATGGTTATGTATTGAAAGCTTACTTGCTATATTATATATTTTTTAGGGTCTTTCATTGATGTGAAGTGAAAACTTAAATGGGCTTAGGAATTAAATTTATACGGTCAAACGTCTATTTACAACCCAAAAATGAGGCCTTGTCAGTTTGTGTTGTTTGTAATGAAAGACCCTATATAGAACGTCTACCAGTTAAATCTTCTTATTTATCACTTAGCTCTTTAGAAATATAGATTATTAGTTCAGTTTCCGTAATGAAAGTAAACTAGTTATATCCCTATTTATCATCTGTGATGTAGTTTATTACAACGAGATTTTAGTATCGCTCTAAGCAGTATATCTACAATGTCTTAGGAAACTTATTTTGGTTTAAGTTAGTTTTCTGATAAGTAATATTCAACATCCAAGTATTTCATACCAGATACATTGTATTTCGAAGGAGCACCGGAAATGGGCGATGTCGTCTGCTTCACAAGCTCATTCATCATTTTAAGTGATATTTATTGTTACTCTGTAGGGCTCTAAGTCATCCGAATCTCCCCTACTATTTGTTCGACTACGGAGAAGCGAAGGATAAGAGTAACTTGTTTTGTTAGCACTTCATGTGTGTTTGTACCATGTTTTTAATAGTGTTAGCTAATAGTTATTTCTTCATACCAAATAGGTGATATTAAGACCTAATCAAATGAAAAATGATACATCTAACTGATGCAAGTAGGACTTTTGTTTGTGGGAGAACATCTACAGCATTTTGAGGAAACCGGCGATATCCTGATTTTTTTTATAAAAATTCTCACCGAATAACCTATGAGGAAAGTGCATTGTAGTATGCCATTTAATAACCTTAATAACTTGATTATTGTTTGTAGCAAGACTATTTGATTGTATGGCTCGGTGTAAGTTCTGTCCAACTTTCATCAGACATTATTTGTTTGTCTCTAAAATTATATTGTAGGCGTAGAAATAAACAAGTATAAGCCAGACCTATTATTACTAGCGACAAATAAATGCTCCGATACCGGACGTTCACAGGTACTATACTAACCAACCATGAAATCGTGAAAGTTACAATTAATATTGTGCAACCACTTTTATCTGTTTGACGTAGTGTGATCGAAATAAGATGAAATTGTACGCGTTACTCGCGTGTTGAGAGTTTGAGACAGATTTAGTATAAAGATTGTACAATATCCAATTCTGATGCTGTCGTATGAATGGACTTTCTAATAGTTTATACTTCAAAGCAACAATGCATGTGAATCTCGAAAGCACGTTTTCACGAGAAATGTGTTCGAAAACTCGTGCCGAGAACTTGCTTATATTTCAATAAAACTTGCTTGGTTCGAATGATTCCCGTTTCACCTGGATGAAGTTGTTCTTTGTTATATAGAATATCGTACTCGTAATAAACTAAAGGGTACTTAATCTTTTGCAAATGAATTTATAAATATCAACCTTGTCTTGTAATTCGGTTTGAATTTATCTTAGTAATTTCTGCAATTATATTCTCATTTGTAAGTTTTTTATTTTTCATTGTCGTCATAAAACAAATAACACTGCCCTCCATGGACGTTACGGCTTTGGTTCCGGATGCAAAAACATCTAAATGTCGGATTGCTTTTTGTCCAACTGCTGGTTACTCGAATTAATCGGATACGCCTCAATCATTTCAATGATACCTACTTGTTTACCTGTTATGCATGATTCAACGATAAAGTTTAAAATAAACCGTTGCGAAATATTATATTTATCTCAGATATCAAATTCTGTTTGCCTTGATACGTCTCACTCAAGATACTTTTTGATGTTGTAGTCTAGCATATTTAGTTTCAAATATAGTAATACATTCTGGTATTTTTCAAGCATTTTATTATGATTTCTTATTATGTTTGCATTATCGTAAAATATATAAAAGACCCCGGCATTGTGTGAATGGTTGCTTGTCACTTTTCCACATGTTATTGCGTAATGTCCTACACGTTCCTTCCCTGCTTAAGTTACAGCACAAAATACTACTCCTTGGTTTAATGGTTACTTAAGTTACCAGCACTAAATACTATTCTTTATGGTCTTGACTTCATGTTTTTTTAGTTTTTCCATCCGGGAGCTCGTAGTGACGTCACGTAATAGTGCACGCCCGGGCTATGGACCGTGACGCGCCGCTTCCGCCCGACCGTTTCCGCCTTCTACAACAAAATTATGTGAATTCTGTTTAATCGAATTTTCATTTTGTAAACTGATTGCTGTGTCCTAACCGATATTAGCCTACAATTGCCATCTCTAACTACTTAATGGAATATAGTTTCAGATAACTTTTCGCTGTTGCAAGATTCTAATTCTTCCGATAATCTAACAAATTTTGAAGCATAAGCTAATTTCTTAGAGGCAGGTCGTGATCTATTTCGTTTAATTGTTGCTGCCCACGATTTTGCTTCTCTAATAACCTTTTAGGAATTGTTGATATTTATATCCTTATCCTTAGAACTGCTGCATTTTCTCTTTCCCTAGCTGCAGGTGTATGTAATGAATAATGCACTATTCCATATCTATTGCTAAGATCTACACTAATATTATAAAGAGGAAACATTTGTTTGTTTGTTTGTTTGTTTGTTTGTTTGAATTGAATAGGCTCCGAAACTACTGGACCGATTTGAAAAATTCTTTCACCATTAGAATCCTACATTATCTGTGATGAACATAGGCTATAAATTATTTTCAAAAAAATTAGAGATCCTTATGAAAATTGCAATAATGTAACCAAAGGTGTAAAAATTTTGAACATAAAATTCTTCATATCGCGTGCGCTGCGAAAACTATTGATGATAGAACAAAAAAATGTTCTACAATATTAAAGAACATATCAATATCTACAAAAAAGTCAGCGATAGCATATGTCCAACTATGGTGGTTGTGTCAGAATAACAACATTTATAATTTAAAAAGTGAATAAAAATGACGACCAAAAGCAGACCACGTTATTCTTATTTTGGTATTTATTCTTATCCAAATAAATTCCTTCGTAGTAAAGGCTGTTTCAGTACCCGTCGATTACTTTTTGAATGATTGAAATCGGACGTTTTATTCAAAAGTTATCATGAGTTTAAAAATGTAAGATACATCGCGACCACAGAATAAATATCAGTTAGTACGGTAGGACAAGTGTCTGGGATTTTTAACACAGGTAACGGGATATTAACCATGATTAATACCATAGATACTATTGATCATGGCGTATGCAACTGCGCCGAAATATCGGGAAACTCAAAAAACATTAAATAATGGTAAATATCCCGTTAACTGTGTTAAAAATGTTGAAAACCATGATAGTTTAAAAAGTGTCTGGGAACTATGGAACGAATGGAAGGGAGTGGTAATATATCAATTAAATATATATGGGAGGTAGGGGAGCATTGGGCAGTAGAGAGGTTTGGACACCCCCGTGTCATGTCGGCCAGAAACCATCATGCCTATCGTCAAATCGGAATTTGATCAGTTAGAATTGACCATTTTTGGGAGTGGATTGACATGATGGTGTATGGCCGGCATAACACGGGAGTTTGCCGGTGGTGTCCAAACCTGCCTTACTGCCCAATACTCCCCTACCTACCTTAGACCTTACCTACATATTAACCTCTAAACTTTAAAGGATCATACATCCCGCTCCGGGACCGCCATGTTATTATTAAATATTTGTTAAATCCATACTTCCATACTATAATATTATAAATCTGAAAGTAACTCTGTCTGTCTGTCTGTCTGTCTGTTTGTTACGCTTTCACGCCCAAACCGCTAAACAGATTAAGCTGAAATTTGGCATGGATAAAGATTATACCCCAGGGACGGACATAGGCTACTTTTTTCTTTAAATATTTATAAGGGGGCGTGAAAATAAGGGTTGCAAGTTTGTATGGGGAAAAAAGTTGAGCGACGATGGGCGAGGTCATAAAGATGATGGGTGACCGCCACTTTTTGCTCTGTTTTTGCATTGCAGATTTTTTTGTTTTTTTTTTCTCATTTTGCATGATAAATGATTTTTAAATTAATTAAAAACATGTAACATGTATATTTCCACTCATCAATACATACGAAATTAAGATTTTTTTGGTATATTAAAATACTTTTTCTTAGGCTTTGGTTCGAACGCCATCTATATCACCGAGGTCAAAACTGCTTTTTACTTATTTTCTCCTAGGTGGCGTTTCTACTATAGCGGAGGTCGAGATACGATCATTTTGAGTTTTGAAAGCTATTGGAGATTTTTGCTTAGACTTTTCGATAATTTTTATAGGTTTTCAACTTATGTTATTTTACTGACGAAATCGCGGGTACCAGCTAGAAAATAGAATATTTTTCCTTGGCGTTGATTAGCAACGCTAGCAACGCCATCTATATTTTTCATTTTCACAACTAGGTAGCGTTGCGAGATCAAGAATACAGATCATTTAGCGTTTTGGAAATTAAAATAGGCAGTTTCATAGACGTGACTTAACCGATTGTAATGAAATTTGGAACGTAGATGCTTTAGCTTTTTTACTTGAATATATGCTTATCTAATTAAAAAAAATCAACCCATATGGATGTTTTACAGAGTGTTAAAGTTAGTATGGAAAATTTGATTCCTTTTTATTCACTTCAAACACAGTGTAAATAAACTTTAACTCCTGCACTTGAATCCTAATAATGCGCAGACGAAGTTGCGCGGGTCAGCTAGTAACTAAATATTGCTATAGTATCCATAGATAGAGTATTGACTAGCACATTGCAGATGTTCAATAAGTGAGAGCTATTTTAAAGTATCAGAAAAATATAAGACTAATTTTAAAAAGCAGTTGTAGCTGAAAAATTAAATCGTTTTTTTACCACTTTTGCAAGGGCTTTTGTTGGCATTGGAATCCGTAAAACCTACAAACGCAATAAAATCTGACCGCAATCAGGAAGACCTACATCTTTAAAAGAGGAAGTTTCAACGAGACCATTACGGGGACCGCAAGAAACCAGAGCTCTGTTCTCGACCCGTTGTCGTTTCGAGTGACATATTGCCACATGATACAGCACTATCGGATTTCGTCGTGCACTGCAATTAGCGCGTATAGCCAGTTGATCATTGGTGCTAATGTGATTGTGCACCGTTTCTGGTCTACATTGTTACTAAACAATGTAGACTAGACACTAGTCTTGTTTGTGTTGTCTGTGATGCGCTCTTTAGTTCTTTCTTTATCATTGTTTTTTGGAATAAAGTTCCTTTTTGGACGGTATCGGATAGGGGCTAGACGAAAAAAAGTGTTTGATTTTTGCGTCACGACACATGAATATGTCAAATCGTCACAGTGCGAAATGCGCAGCCGCTAAACAGTAAATAGATTGTTACATTGTTAGTACGGAAGAGCGTTTCTAGGATACCTAATTGTCAATAATTTATTTGACAAATGAACTCTGTAGGTTCTATGACATGCCGGTTTCCTCACCATGAGTCTATGATGAATGACACTTAGGGATGTACTCTTTGCATTATCCCTGAGTGTCACCATAGACTATCTTCGTATTAGTGAAAGAATTTCCAGAATCGGGTCAGTAATTCTAGATACACAAACTAATAGACTCTTTCACCTTTCCCTGGCATGTGCATAGTCTACTCCTATCTGCTTGTAAACTGAAGCAACAATCGTTTTAGAGCTTAATTTATTGATATAAATGTTGCTTGATTTATTTATGAACCATCTGATCTCTGACATGTTGATAACTTTTGTGAAAGTTTATCGAAAATGAATAAAATTTAAAGAGTCAGATGTAGGTACCATACGTTGTTACATAATGAATGGCCCGTAAATGGATTTCAAGTTCTCGGTCAGCTGTGATTGAACCATAATGCATGATTTTAATATCATTAATCTTATCACAAAATGTAATGTCGTTTTATGAGTCATAAAAACAAAACCGCTCGTCTACTTACATATATGTTGAGTAGAAAGTGTCAACAATGTGTTCAAGTTTCTTTCTGTAACCTTTGCGAGACGTGACGCGCATGTGAATATAGTTTATTGTGCAGTACGATTTAAATCCGTCGCCTCGCTGATAACGAGTGGGATTACATAGGTTTATGAATTAAAGAGGCGTGAGCCAAAGCTCTACTGGTGAAAGTGTCCTACTCTCAGAACAATCGTCTTTCTTTGTAGTGTCACTAAGATGTATAATAGATATCACAGGCTTCCTAGAACGAATGCTGCAATATGCAAACGTTACATACCCCAAACCAGTAACAACAATTTAAGGTGAAGCTAAACTCACGACTTAAAATATTATGGCCTCACTCACAGTAAACGTGCTCACATCATCAGATGACATTGTATGTATCATTGATGTACATACATTTCCTGAAAACATAACCTTGATCATTTACAAAGGTGACTGATTTACAAACTGAATTTTCTGATCAGGTTATTAAATTGTTATTTAGAGTAAGAATAATGCAAAATCTTTATATGCATGCCCTACCTTTTCTTTGTTAAAATAGCAATACTGTTCTGGAATGCAGACATTATAGTGGTGTGGTGAAAAGGAAATTAAACAGAACTAGCTAGAGCTACTACGAAACCTTTATGTGCACGATGTCAGCTTTTCAATTTGAATTCGGAGAAACTTGTGTGTCGAACAGTGACAGATCCAATAATCTGCATCAATTTATTACAAATACTTTAAATTGAGTGCAGTTGATGAGAATTACACAACTTCATTTGTATCCACAGTATTTATAGAACTCCAAAAACTACACATTTGGTTACCTGACGTCAAAGGTGATGAAACAGTTAAACACAACAACAGAAATCTATTTTTGTTACGGGAGCAGCGACCTACTGACTACTGTCTTATACATTTCACCCAGCTGTAGATGATTCACTGGTTGTACTATGCTATCCTCCACTGTAACAACTTACTCAGATCAGATACCTTGTATTTTCCACCTCTATGTCAGAACTTGAACGTGCCGAAAGTGATATTGTTTATCTTTTGTTACAGAAACGGGTTTTTGTATGATTTCTGTTTCATTTTTTCAAGGTCTTGTTTTATCTTTGTGTATCGTGTTGCAATCTCCTATTGTTGACCTATTTGTTTCACGTGGCATTGTACTCGCAACACGCTTGTGAGCAATTGTGATATCGTGATTAATGGCTTCTACAATAACTTTGTCACCGTTCCGAATAGAATAACTGCCCCTATATGTAATTGATAACTCCTCTTCCTGCCCTTATCCCACTTAAGTGGGGTCGGTACAACATGTTTCTCTCTTCCATTTCCCTCTATCACCCGTCATATCAGATCTCACTCCTTTCACAAACATATCCGCATCACACAGTCCATCCATCTTTTCTTAGGCCTACCCCTACCGGTATATCCATCCACATTCATACTCATCACTCGTCGTGTTATAATGACTCTCATCCCTCCTCATGACATGCCCATACCACGCCAACCTTCCACTTCTCAGGTTTTTGTTACGGTAATTGATAACTGTAATATTGATTTTATCACGATTAGTTTGACCAATATTGTTGAACTGTTACGAAGTACAGGATCAGATTGACACAAATAGCCGACATAAAAGGCGCTGCTGAGTGCAGTGACGAAGGGCCGGTATCGTTAGTTCCGTTAAGGGACATTAAGCGTGTCACCAGTGAGCTAACTAATGTTTAGCTTGCTTAGTGCGTGCTTTATGATATTGTTGTACTGAAATCTGGTTGTGGTCTGGTTTACCTTAGGTATATCAACGTTAATGTTGCAGTCATGCAGTTTAGTTTAATCAAACATCTTGGTTGTGTAATGTAGTGAGTGCATCCATGCCTTGATAATTGCGTTAAGTTGTCGGTCCTGTCCTGTCTAATAATTATTACGGAAGTCTTCTTTCGGGCGGTCTGGAAGCTTCTTCTAGCTCTAGAATTCTAAAGAAAAACTATTAAGAAACTAGTTTTTCTCACATGATAAAGAGCATTTTTTGTGTAAGCGCGCAATTTGGAATGTAAGTATGGAATTTTAATTAAACATGATTTCTCTCGCGGTACATATAAAAAAGAATAGCAAAAATTCGCTTCATAAACGATACTATTTAAATTGTCAATATTTTGTTTAATATAATTAAAATTGGTAGACATTTACGTATACACAAAAAGTAAAGGCATACTCATATTATGTAGTGATAGTGTGTCTGATTCACACTTATGTCTGCTTCATTAAACCAGCTCCTTACGTCCGTCACGTCATGTGACGACAAAAGCCAGAATCACATTATTGTGTCGGGCTTTTTCGTGTTTAGTAATACGCCAGAAGTATTTCGGATTCGTACTTCTAGTACAATTAGTATTCATATGAAAGTGTCATGTGTCGCGCGTGGCGTCACAACACACAATACAAATCACAGCCTATTTGCATGTCTCAAAACCTTATCTATCTATATCTGGTCTTAAATATAACACCAGTTGCAAGATCATTTCATAAACCTATCAATAACTCGAGATGGATTGTCTCCGGACGACGAAGATCGATTTTCCAACTTCCTTTCATGTAACAAGTATTGTTTCCTGCATTGTCTAATATAGTTTCATTTCACACATATCTTGGTCTCTTGCGTTCGTTTTATCGAACTTTTCCATGTTCATGTTTACCATTTCTATTGCTTTCTTCGTATAACTCTCCTAATTCCAAATAGTTAATAAGCTCTATATTGAGACGGATATTGCATGCTTACCAGAACTTATTATTAATCAGTAGTTTCTGTCTTTTAGTTATGACATAGCAAACCCTTCATTTCAATTTGCATACTCGGCCACTTCAAACTCGAAATTATCATTCCACGGTGCAACTGCTTGCTACATTCGACAAAATATTATAATTTGTTTATTTGATACGCTATGTTTCGGGCCATTGTGAAAGATAATTATTGTTGGCAAAACATTCCTGGCAATTACGTGTTCACGTGCACCATTTTTAACTGGTCTGTGATTATTAATTGCGAAATGGCGAATAATCTCGCGGCTATTGTTACCGAGAACCTCTTTAATCAACTGTAATATTATGAGTCTCATTTTTTGTTCCAATAAATAAAGTCAAAAAGCATTTATTCAGTAGGACCGCTGGGATCACTTTGAAATATTAAGCACTGGTTATGTTCGATGGCTGATTATAATCCATAGGCATCTTTAAAACAATCAGATGTATGTAGTCTTATCTCTGCTTCTTCTTCTTCCTCCTGCCCTTATCCCACTTAAGTGGGGTCGGCACAACATATTTCTCTCCTCCATTTCCCTCTATCTCCCGTCATATTAGAACTCACTCCTTTCACAAACATATCCGCATTCACACAGTCCATCCATCTTTTCTTAGGCCTACCCCTACCGGTATATCCATCCACATTCATACTCAACACTCGTCGTGTTATATGACTCGTATCCCTCCTCATGACATGCCCATACCGTGCCAACCTTCCACTTCTCAATTTGTCAGTCACTTTCAAACTTCCCCTGATATACTCATTCCTTATCTTATCCATTCTAGTTACCCCACACATCCATCTCAGCATTCGCATCTCTGTCGCATGCACTCTTCTTTCAGCCGTCACTTTGGTTGCCCAACACTCTGATCCATACAATAACAATCGGCTCTTATATTTATTTTTCAAGCCATCTGGCATCCAACATTTAAAAATAAAAATAAATGTAGTGTGCGAAAAGTCTGCATCACGAATTCACGACCCTGCATATCCGTCTGTGTGAGCGTCTAATTGGGATTAATTCATTCGCACGGTGCAATTCATCAGTGTATGGGTGGGTGCGATGCAACAATCGTTCACCCACGCTCCACGCTAAAACAATGAACCATGAATGAGTGTCTAATCGTCTGCCTTTTATGGATCTCCATCCTACGTGTGTATTCTACTAATTTATCGCTTTTACATTTCTGTTTAACCTTAGGCTGTAATATTTATGATGGAACGGAGAATGTTCTAGTAGCATATCATCTTGAGTGTAAATTCAAGTTTGATATTTTTCGTCGTTGTCTTCGCGAACCATTCAATATTTTTCAGTACTAGCCAACATCATGTCTGACATAACTATTGCAATCTGAAATACAAAACCCTCATCTCTAAAATGGAGACATGCAAATACACTTTAGATACGTGCAATGCAATCACTTACGGTACATCAATGCTTTCGTTTTTATCGCACGCCAGTTTTAATAATTCTGAGCACTTGTCTAAGTACTTACCAACCCTCTATGCGTCATCCGATGAACTTTTATATCTTAATAATAATTTTCAACAGGCCATACAACTAATGTGACTGTAGTTGCTCTATTATCAACCTCTATTAGGCAGTATCCTTGCACGTGCGCGATAAACGTGCGCACCCATATATTTTGAGAACGTGACGGGTCGAATGTTCAAGTCGTTCGTTATATTGACACTGTTTAGTTCTTAGTCTGTCTAGTAATTTGTGGTTTCATTATACCAGCATCCTGAAACTATTTTAATAAGCTATCTGTCTTCTTTTCCTAATAAATTATACTTGTTCTGCTACTTCAGCGTGAAGAACAAACATAATCGCATAGCTATACCAGCAATAAATTATATTATAGTGAGCGTTTCATTATATTTCTCTTTTAAAATGTACATCCGCATTTTATATTATATGTATACTGGTATATAATCCGTCAGTTCATGTTAATCTCTGGTTAAGGAGTTAGTTTATAAGCGGCTTGAAAGCCTCCGTCATAACAACTTAATGTAGGTATGGCGAAGCACGAATGCGCTTTGTACTCGTAGTCAATGCTTACTAGCATTCGCCCAGACGTTGATCGTGCTAAGCGTTTCTTAACCTGGTTAATCTACTAAGAACGAGGTAAGCTACGCCACGAGCGCTTCAAATTGATATTGTATTGGCATTCTCATTATTGTTACTATATATATAGAACTGCACGAAGACATAAAATTACGAATGTTATGACCGTGTGAATTGTGTACTTTATGTTTACTTGTACACATTTATAGTTTCGCAGGGCAGTCTTTATAGATAAACTGAAGAGGATCAAAGAGGATCAAACCACATGTTATTGCATTCAGAAATACGCAAAGGTTAATCCGTCAATATATTTAGCGGGAACATATCATTATGACTTGCTTTCAAAGTGTGGGCGAAATGTTGAGAATGAGAAATAAACCTTCTATGTAGTTAATTTTTAAAGTTCTATATGGTTTTTTCACTTGAGAATGAATTATTGACATGTGAATTAATGTGTGTCGTAATGTTAGGTATTGTTTGATGAAATACGACTTATGTACTAGAAGCACGAGGAATTATGTAACGTTGTCTCATTGTTTTGCTGTCACCATTCAAACGCCAATATTAGGGCCAAAATATAAATCATTCAAGATTACAATTTGTTGTAGAAATTGCTCATTGAAATGATGGGATCACACGTTTTTTCATAGGACGACAGTAGACATCTTGATTTGCAAAAAAACATGAAGTCTGGTCATGACGGTGACATATTATGTGCTCGAAAGTTTCTAGAGATTGGAACAGACTTGCCCAGTACCTATGCCATGCTCTCAGTTGTCCAAATGCTCAATACGTAGGTTTCTATGTTGGTTTTGAGAAATTTACAATCTTTCATCGAATAGAGCGAAGCAACAACACACAATTTTTTGCCACTATTCGCTAATGCTTCCAAAAATCGTACTTTCATTCAATCCTTCCCAAATTTGTATAAAGTCTTAGTAGAGACTCATTAGTTTGTGACGTAATTGTGACCATCGCGAGTTCGACATACTTGGTCTCATTAAACCATGTTTAATGTTGCTCTGTGATTACATTTCTATTATGATGTTATTTTGAAACGGTCCCGGATGTTGAATGTTATCCAACGAATGTTTAACTCGGCTCAGCAATTATATTCTATTGCAGTAAATAGCTACGTACAAGGTGTATTTAGACCAGCTGAGTCCACTAGGCGTTGAAGGAAATCATTAAAATTAGTCTCTGATCATGCAACCAGTACAATGGACCATGTTTAAATGTTTCACGCACATTGAATTCAGCTACAGGCGGAACATTTCCTGGTCTTATGAAATTATTAGAGTTCTAGATCAACAAAGCCGCCCTAATGTGCGCCCTGCGACATTGTAATACTCTTGAGTAAGTACTTTATTTTGGTGACTACTACCACTGAGGAGTAGTCATGGCCTGAAGATTCCATTCATATGTTACATCCTTTACTCATACACAATAGATGTATTCTTTGCGTCTTCAGGCGAGTACAACTTTGTTCAATGCTTTTTATACAAGTTAGTTTGGTCGCGTTTTAGTTTGTTTATACTGCCCCCACTTTCAGTCAGAGCACTGTTGGTCTAGTGGTAGTGTATAAAACAAAAACGTTCATTCATTCAAATATGTTTAATTCTAGATATTATCTGTAGAAATTCAAGGTTAAGTGCGTTCACACCTCACTCGCTCTCTCTCTCCAAAACTTTTGTAATGCTATGTACGTGATTTACAATAAATTACCAAAAATACAAGTTTTTGTTTATTATACGAACAAGTTGGTGCCGAAACTATCAAAAACGATCCGGGCAAGTGACTCTAACGTTTTCAGTACACAGGCTTTGCTAACTGCTTGTATTACTTTACTGGCCCCGCCTTCTGATCGTAAGGTCGTGGGTTCAATCCCGGTTGTGCACCAATGAGTTTTTCTGCCGAAATATTTATATGCACTATGCCAGTACTCTCAAACGGTGAAGGAAAACATCGTGAGGAAACCGGCATGTCGTAGAACCTAAAAAGTTCGAAAACATGTGTCAAGTGATCGAAAGGAGTCTCTTAGAGGCGCACTTACAATCCTTTTACCACACTGGTTCGAAAGAACTGGTGACACGACAAGATGAAGAAGAAACTTTCAGTCAGGCTACATGCTCCACTGATTACAAGTATGCGGACCTTATCCGTGTTCATGTTCTGGTTTCCAACCAAAATGCAATTTTACACGTTTTCTACCTTCCAAATGTCTATTTTACACACTAAATTGTAACCAGATTAACATCGCTGGGTTACGAAAGTATTCAGAAAGTAAATTACCGTGCATCTTTGTTACTAATAACAAATTAATTGGTAGTTTCACATTAGGCCCTATTATCTTTTTCTATGTATGTTGAACACTTCTTTAGAAACATACATACACACAAAAACATTACATGTAGTTTTACTTAGTAGAACTATCAGCAAGTTGAAAAGTTCACCTACTGGTTGATAGTCCATACTTAAGCTGTTGAGTAACATTAAATTAAGGTCTTACAAGTAGTAATTTTGTGCTAGCTTGCGGAAGTCGCCCTTGATAACAAAATTTAGAAGTCGAATTTGAAGGTTCTTCATTTTCTAATGAACCTTAACATGGAACGAGCTAACCGGAGAGTAAAAGCAGCTTTACGCTTGATTGACTCAAACTGATCCTCAGTTTTAGTTTCTTTTACAGTGCCACAAACTTATCTAGACCGGTGGCCAAAAGTGGAACTAACGAATTTTACTGTAAAATTTACTTTTCTGCGCCTCTCTCACCGGTTCAGATAAGTATGTGGCACTGTACATTTTATTGGCAAAGTCACTGTTTACCAATTATTGGGCGAGACGATTACGCTTCTCTATTAACTTAGCCGCTCCACTAAATATTTCCAGGATTTTAATAGGTCGAGTCTTTAAGAAAACGAGACGGTCTAGTCTAAAGTTACTACCTACTGCAATCTATTGACAATCGAATCAATTTACAAAATCAGAGTATTTTTTTACTAGTCTTTAAGAAAACGAGAGCATGTAATTCGTCTCGGCCAGGTCCTAAAGTGTTGATGTCGGTCGCATCGAATAGCGTGCTTATCACAAACCAAATGCACCATCTGTCGATTCTTCGTTCAATTATAGGCTTCTGGCCCACTTAACCGAGTCAGCTTCAACAAATGAGCAGTAAACATATCGGCAGAGCAAACTCACGACCAGATGCCAATTTCTAACTACATCTTGCCCTTAAAAGTCCATTCAAGTACACAATCCCACGACTTGGAAATCTCAATTAAAAATAAATGAGATCAGGAATAGCCCCGAAGGAAAGTTGAAACGTAATCTAATAAGGCAAACGATTACCTACCAAGATTCTTGTTTAGTGTACGTAACCTTGTTGGTAAAACAAAAGGTAGTTTAGAAAAGTGGATTGTTAAAAATAATCAGATTACAATTTAAGTAACTATATAAAGCTAACATACAAACAAACAAGATCATCAATGCAAGGTTTATGTATGAGTTTGAGCCTACAGGTAATATTTTATGATAATTATCATAAATTTAAGCAAAACATTATTCAACTCAATTACATTTAAGTAATTTAGTTATATGATACTTACTCAAATTAAGAACCATTTTTGCCGAACCTTGCCCTCATCTAAATCAGCAATTTTACAATTACTCCCAGGCTAGAAGCACCATTCTATATTTTTTGTCAGTTCCATAACGCTTGTCCTATTTTTTACACTTGCAATTTGATGGCTGCGTATAAAATATCGCGTGTTGAAACATAATTCCAAGGCACGCCACAACACAGCTGGTACGAATGCTCAGTGCTGTGTCAAGCATATCTTTTATGTTCGCATTCAGAGAATCAACTCCGTTTGTCAGTGCTACGTTGTTGTTTAAAGAACTCTGATAGGAGTCTTCATATTGCACGAAGGAATTTGTTTTTTCTAACATAGCATCATTGTCGAGATTGGATTATGAATCGCTAGCGTTGCTACCATAAATGATTCAGTTATGCATATTAATACAGTTTGCCTTGGTAAATGAGAGAAATAGAGCTTGACCACATTAAGGCTACGCTTATGAGTGACTATGATAGCCATTCTTTTTAATATACGAGTATATTTGAATACATGTGTATTTTCCGTAGGACGTCCGGCGGCCAGATGGGCAGACGATATTGTACACGTCGCGGGCCGTCAATGGGTCAGATTAGCGCAGGATTGTGGTGGATGGCACAAGCTTAAGGAGGCCTATACCCAGCAGTGGGTGAAGTCAGGCTATGGATGATGATGATGATGATGATGTATTTTCCGAAGACGCTTTTGATAGGCAAGCAATTTTGTCTCCTATTATTACAAGAGACATTATTTTATAAACGTCCACATCCACGATGTGTTTCTTCATACATTATCTTTGTAGCTGTTGTATTTAACGGTTAGATTTGCTCCATGACAATCTCAACAACATTGTTTCGTAATTCTATTTTGTCAAAAGCTATCCGCGTTTATGTAGTGGATGTGGAATTTGACACACATTCTTTTGTAGGATTATCGGAATTGACGCTCGTGTTTTGCAAACGCCCGCATACGCATTGTCGAAAGCGATGGAGCACACGTCGGCGTCGATCGTCGCAGTTTTATATGTCTGTTTTCACATGACAATATCTTTAGATAGTGTTTTATACTTGCATTTCTGCGCAGTGCCGAGCATCAATAAACTTGTATTCCTAGTAGGGAAACCAGACAGAGATCAGATTATATTCAAATAGTTTTACATAAGTACTTGTTATATACGTAGGTATTGACGTCGTCTTTCCTGTGGGCCAGGCTGATTAAGCTGGCGGAGAGTATGGTTTAGGTGCTGGGCAAGCCTATTCCATGTCAAACAATGTCCCAGGCACTACAGCGTCCCATTAAGTGTAGGCATAGGTTGCCTCCTGACGCTGTATAAATCATCTAATATACGAGTAGATGTAAAGGCCTAAGTGTACTTGTACTTGTTGGTAACTGCAAAATAGATCTATGAACAGTTAAGGTTTTAAGAAGTCATTCATCAGTACCTACATAGTCTGAAAGTCTGATTCTTGTTTAAAAATAAAATCTTTAACGCATTTAAATAATGAAAACAAACGTTTTAAAATGTAACATTCATTTCATAACAAAGATAACCATAAATGTTCTCGAGTGATGTTGCGCATACCCTAGATATGTTCTCGTAAAATAAAACTTTAACTGCCTTTTAAATAGATTTAACTTAAAGGCTACCGTTATGCTCGCTTCGCTTACTACGGGACTTAAAATCTATTAAAATGCACTTGAGAGGTTTCTCTACTCGATATATTTTATAGTTAATCTTGAATTCTTGTGGAAATATTTTAATCAAACATCAAGTAAATGGTATCCTTATGTTATTTATCAGACTTATTTATAAACATGCATTAATTTTATTTAATAACTTATATCCGCCCCTGTCTTCACCTGGACCAGTCCATTGGCACAGAATACAGAAAGCCATGGGCTCTATCCGGTGATTCATACACTCAAATTCGCAGATTTATCTCTTCAATATAAAACTTAGGCCTTTACATCTATATTAGATGATTTATACAGCGTCAGGAGGCAACCTATGCCTACACTTAACGGGACGCTGTAGTGCCTGGGACATTGTTTTGAGATGGAATAGGCTTGCCCAGCACCTAAACCATCCTCTCAGCTTAATCAGCCTGGTCCACAGGAAAGACAACGTCAATACGTGTGGAGCTGACTAAGCTGCGGGTTTCCTCACGATGTTTTCCTTCACCGTTAAGAGCACGTGTTAAAGCGCATATAAATTTTACGAAACGTAAAATCCATTGATGCACGGCCGTGATTCGAACCCGTGACCTTCGGATTGAAAGTCGAGGTTCAACCCCATTCGACCAACACGGCTCTTCAATATAAGTACTTAAAATTCTTTCACCACACTGGTTCGAAATAACTGGTGATAAGAAGAAGAATATAAGTAGGTATAGATTGATTTATTAACACGTTCAGGGCCCGAATAGCATTGGTTGTTGGTAGATTATCATTATTGTTTTGCAAACTTAAAAAAAAAAATACAGACAGTTATAGCAAGTAAGGGTCTAACTAAACCGTGCCAGTATTATAGTCAGTTTATTATTTATTTGCCAGCTCTTTCACCGACACCAAAACTAACGCAGCGTGACCCGTTCAAGTACCTAGCATACACTCAACTTGCATAGATTTACTGCTTCTTATAGTTTCGCTAAGTGAAATTTTCTATAGAGAAACTATACAGGGTGTAAAAAGACTGCTACCGAAAACTGAGGGATTGCAATCAGACCATGATTCTGAACATATTTATCGAAAAAAATTTTTGACTTAGCTACGTCATTTTATTTTATTTTCTAGTTTTTTGCTACTAGTACAACAAAATAAGACCATACCTACCTAATCATTTCATTTATAAAAGAAAGAAACAATTAAAACTCAAAATCCAGTAATCTACGGATAAAAACGCGCCCAGTACATACGCTCGAGCAGCTGTGCGAGGTCGGTTTTCTCCGGATATAATGATTTGTTTGGAAAATCCTTTTGGATTTGGTTGTGTGTTGGGATGCTGTACCTACCCCTTTCGGCTTCGGTAGACGTCTTTTTACACCCTGTATACTTAGACTTACATAAACTTACAAGTGTAAGTAAGTACCTACTACCTACCTGCTGTTAAAATGTATGTTGTGCTAGGAAATATTTAGACACAAATTGTAATTCAAGTGATTATTTGCTGAGCTATATAAATATTTTAATTAGGTATTTAATGTATAAATGTAAGTACCTACTGTTACAAACATTCCAAACATGAAAGTATTACTGAAGCGGAACAGAAGAAATAGTACAACTATTAATATCTAACTAAAGTTTATTCCTCTTCATAAAATACCACTCATAATGACTTTGATCTTGTTTAGAATGTGAGAACTGTTAAATAAGAAATACTTCTGATCATTTTTATGATGCTTCTAAATTCTTATTCAACGATATTATTACACATCAGGGTAAACCTAAAGGCCTATAAATATTATTACATACTTTTCGTACAAATTATCATGTCATAACAGTGGAAATCGATTAACTAATGAATAAGTGACCGGATAAGCTGATAATTATCTACAATGCTTATTGTAGATGTATCCTTGCCCCTATTCAGTCTATATTAAACAGATAGCTCTATTATAAAATCAATCTCATAGTCTAAACTAAGAAAATAAACTATAAGCTCCCAAGAAACACGCCAGCAGAAACATTATTGCCCTTCCGTCACATTTCTCTTCAGTAAAACTAGAAACTTACACAGGGCCAGTAGAAACAGCTAAATTGGCTTTTTTACACAGTAATTTCGAAGCTAAACCGCTATTATAAATAAAACAGTGTGTTTCTTTACACCCATTATGTGCCTTGAATAGCTTCTTTTCTAATTATTGTCTTTGAACAACACGCACTTTACCATGATCTGAACAAAAAATGTGCTGTGTACAATGATATAAAAAATATAGATCTAGCGCGTGAAGAGTTTAGACTCGAAAATTCGCCTATTGAAACGTTTTTTACTTTAGCCCGCATCGTTTTTAGTCATATTTTAAGCGTCGATAAATATGAAATGAACGTAACACAAGAGTAAATATCATTGGTTGTGTACGGTCAGCGACAGAAGTTCATGAACATTTGATGTATTTGAATCTTCAATATCTTCGAAGTTCGTAGGGCTTTAGATAAAACTTCACCTTACATTCGATGTTTTGCCTTGCACCATTAGGTACTATTTATGAAAAAAAATAGGCAATTTTCCACAAATAATGATGAAAATGCTTTGAAATCTCCAATTGTCCATGAACTTCTGTCGCTGACTGTACTAAAGTTTTCTTTTTCTGTCGATATAATGTCACCAACATTCGATCTCCCCGCTGAGTGTGTCAAAATGTCACGCTCAGTAGACACTCGCAGAAACTGGAATTCAGCAAGCAAGACAATTACATAAATGGTTTTTGCTAACTGCAAAGTCATTTTGTTTAATGAGACGGGTAATTGCGTGGGTGTGCGGTGCCCCCTAATTATCGTAACATACTAGTTAAAAGTTACCAAGTACTGATAATTTTGATCATGATAAATACAGCCCTATTTTTTAATTACCAAAAAAGTTTTAAACATGATCTCGGTAATAATAGTTATCTCGGTAGTAATACGCGATAAAATCCTGTAATAAAATATATCTCTAAAGATGATCTCGGTGTCTGTTACTGATCACATTTATGTAGGTAAAACACAAAAAAGAGAAAAAATAATAATTTATAAACTAATAAGGAGACGAGGCGAGTTAAACTTGGATTTATGATAGCTACTGGGGTTTTACTGACTGGGTATGATACGAGATCATAATTTAAATGAGAATCCGTAAGCGATTGTTATCTTAAGTAAATATTTGTAAAGTTTCATAAATTCTCGATAACTTTGTGATAGTTAAATAAAAAAAAAAATCTGACCATGCCCACTATCATTTTCTGCATCTACTGCAACCGTCCTTATATTATTTTTAAAATAGTAGTGTATAGGTAGGTACACATAGTTTTGTTTTGAACATGTTTCTTGATAAGATAGAGTATCAAGTGTTTGAAGGCAAAGAAAAAATAGATTTAAAGTTTGCTAGTTCTTTGAAATATTGATATTTTTTTAGAGGATGCTATATCGCAACATGTTTATTAGAAGGTAAATCAATTCAAGGCATTCTCCGAAAAATCGAGAGGGCAAGAACCTCGTGAAGATTAACAATTAATCGACGCTATATATCGTGCACAACCTCAAAATAAAGAACAACATCAAATAGTCGTGTATCAGTAACGGTAAGCTGATGCGAGTAAATTATTCATTGCGGAATCGGGGCATTAATCAAAATCAATCTAAAACAAATGGATGTGAAAACTTAAAGTAGCATTTACACGGAAGATTTTCAACTTATACGATTGAATGTGTGCACTGTACATTGTAAGTAGATAGGATTCACAGGTTCTGGCTCACTTGTCCGACCCTCTCCTAAAAAAAACAAGCGCCGAAAATTTTTTGCCCGCTCCTAAAAAAAACAAGAGCCAACTTCGGCGTCGTCTAAAAAAAAAAAAAAAAAAAAAAAAAAAGTTTGGTGTCTTTTTGTATGTTTTGCCACACGCCCGATCGATCTGTGTAATCCTTTTTTTGATAGCTATAACGCTTCGGGAGTTACGTGCCGCATTTGCAAGGGTCCACTAGACCTCATTAACCCTCATTAGGTTACCTTAGGTTAGGTTTAAGTAATTACATGTCAACAATGTCGGTTGCTAATCACCTTCACTCTTCAAAACAATAAAACTATAATTATGCTGGGTACTTCCTCTTTTATTTAGTTCCATAAAAATGACATTTAAACATATTAAATACCAATATATCATTCACAATACTATTGTTCTTGAATAATCCTACAAATTCTGACAAAGATAATCCGTGGAATTTGTAATAAATGTACATCAGGCAGTACTCGCCACATACTGAGGTCCAATCATTTTGTATTCTCATTCTGTTGTAATTCCATTGTCTTGAATTCCTCCTTAAAAACCTTAGGTGAGAACCTGTAGGTGGTCGACCATAAGAATCAAAATATTCCCCAATGCCATTGTCAATATGTATTGCAACCCAGTGAGATCCGGGTTTTGTGTCAGGGTCTAAATTGCTTATAAGATACGTTGGGGTTTGTATGCGTATTGGTAATCTGTTTGCAGCATAAACGTTGTATTGTAAGCATGGATGAATATTATTTAAATGTTGCTTTATTTCCAAAGTATTCATTTTGCCTAATAGCTCATAGGTCGTATTGATGACAGGTATCTGATACAAGTGGTACATTTTGGATAGGTACCTACCTACTTAACAACTACTTAGGATAGTATGGGTCAATGTAGATAATAATAAATGCATAGTTATAAGTAATTGATAACTTTATTTCAATGTCTTAACCTAATAAAAAACATAGTACAGTCAATCTTAAAACTAATCTTAACTGCTGTAATCTACATTTACATTACGATTTTTATCTATTTCTATAACATTATCAAACTCTGCGTACACAATGCAGTTGATGGTTTGTGAAAGTGCTGATTCAAATCGAACTTCCAGTCTTACGCTACCGTGTTTAATAAGATTCCAATGTGTTGAAGAATGAGCTGACAAATCAGATGTTAGATCGAATGCTAATAGACAATAACCGTTAGCATAGTGTTCCCTTGATATCCCATTACCTTCATTAAGAAAATGTATACCTGTACCAGAGAACAACGTGTGATAAGCTGAAGTATAAACCTTATTTTGAAATGATGGTTGTAGAGCTTTTGAAGGTATTTGCTGACCGTCAATATATAAACAAAATGTATTGATATCATAATTTTCAAAATTAAACGGATTTTTAGTTAGGCTACCATTGAATGCGGTATTATTAACAAACCCTACTATAACTCTCTTAGGTACTTGTCCCAAAAAAATGTTATCCAACGTTTTTCCCTGTACCCCTGATGGGATCGTTAAAACTTTAACTTCAGCTCTAGTTATAGGATATTTAGCTGTAGTAGAGGTTAAAACTTTCTGATGTGCAAGTAAAACTGTCGGATTAATTCGCGCTTTGCGAACAATAAGTGTGGCGTCGGTAATGCATGCTTTAAACTTTATATCATTCGAAGAAGCCATCAGATTAAATGTTTCTCTAGAACGCACTAGTTTAACAGACATTTCAACACCATTGATTAAAAATTTTTCTTGATTATAAATATCACCGTGTAAATGCCCAATCATCTCTATTTCTTTACTCTCTGATGCGAATTCCTGGCGCTTAGTAAACCCAACATTTTTATCATCTGTAGCATCCATTTTTCCAGCACTATCTTCATACCAAAGACCACAAGTCAAATGAGATGTCTTGGCTGCTGAACCATAATTCAATAAAGATTCCAAATATGCACGATAAGGGTAAGTGTTGTTGGGTGGTGATACAAGTTTTTGATTTAAATAAACATCAAGTTGACAAAACAGAGAATGTAACCAATTATTAACAGGAGCTACTACTGCTGTAGAAGTAAGTTTTGTTGAGTCCTGGTTTAGTACTTTAGCTTTTATATGAAGCAAAGTGTGTGATAGATCAATATAGTCATCTCCAGTTCCTGGTACTTGAAATTCGATGGGGCCATCGTCAGCAAGGGATGAAATAGGTTTGTAATGTATCCACATCCCATTTTCTATACTTGTTTGAGTTGAAGGCAAAGCAAATAAATCTAATTCTGACTTAATGCACTCACAAGAATGGGTATGTAAAAAAGACATTTTTATTTAATATTATGTAAAATGTTATGAAAATATGTCTTTAAGATTATTGTGGGACAACTTTTTCTTTTTATTTGAAGCTTTCACTTTAGCAGCTAGCGGTGGAATGAATGAAGCTAGTTGTTTCCGTTTCGTTATATATCCTGACCCCGACATATTAATTCGATCAATTTTATCATCAGCTTTTCTCTTTAAATTTGAGCTGACTTCTTTTAGACGATTTTTAATTGATTCATCCATAGGTCGCGCACTAACAAGATCCGATAACAACCCCACACCAGCATTCAAAGCCTCTTTACCAATCACTCGGGCTCCACTGGAGAATAGTGGTAAAACAGATCGAAACAGTCCCCCCAAAAAGCTGCCAATTCCATGTCCACGTTGATATGGTGCACCTCTATAGATGACTCCGATACCTGACCCAGCCTGGTGTGAGTAATAGTTTTCATAAGGGCAAGACGTATTATTTTGATGATATTGCATTATGTTCTTTTAAAATGTAGCTTAACACACACTGTTCCAAACTGGAATGGTACTTTTTCACCTGTGTTCGATCTTATATCTATTTCAATAGTATCAAACTCCCTTCGCATGACACGCAAGTAGTGCGGTGGTGAGAAAACGTGCATTTTATTAGCACCATAAATATATTTTGAGGGATCTAATGGTATTATTCTAAGTAAAGGAGTCATAACATCACCAACGATTTGTGGTTCAATTATATCACAGTAAACTAATAATTGAGATGGTAACCCTAAATGCAAATTGGCAGGACACTTCCCTAATCCCTTAGTAACCAAATTTCTAGAAGGTTCAAATCCAAGTTGTAGAGACAGCTTTGGTGATAACGTTAATGATGTTATTGATTTATCCATTACAGAGACCGAGACCAACTTTGATAACTCATCGTAACGAAATTTAACATTTTCTTTTATGTTGTTTAATGCTGCTAAGATATGATCAATACTATCATAGTTTGTGGCTGGTATGTGTGTTTTGTAGTACACTTTTGAGGTTTTCTGATCACCAGGCATCTGCATCCATTTAGCCACATAAACAATATTTTCACGTTCTTGAACAGTGAACATTGTACTTGGATATTGAAATTCAACAACACCAACAGACCATGACCCTTCCAAAATGATAGATTTTGGTAATTTAGTAGAAAAAAGAGCAGTAGTGTTTTCCGGAAAATATTCCATTGAACTGTTGCTTAGTAATGTAAGATAAAAACTTTCTTTCATTGTTGTTTGATGCTAGAAGCCAAAATCCAACTGTTGAATTTATCTGGATAACCTTTCCACTTCACCAACAACTGCTTTCTGTTCCCAGAGTAGCGTGTGCTTATGATTTTATCTATTTTATAACTTGCAGTGGGGTTATATTTTATTTTCTGCAGTTCTTTTTCATAAAATGTACCTATTATTGGTTCATTTTGCAAATCTTTCAATGTGTATACTACCCAAGGTGATCTATCTATGATTGAAGATACAATAAAAACTTCATCACTCCAATTGGATTCATATCCTTTTTGAAAGATATGTTTATACTTAGTTATTCGCACGTGGTCACCAATATGAAACCTTGGTAAAGTGGTACCTGAGACCCTTATATCACTTTTTCTATCATATAGGTTATTCCAGACAGTCATTATGTTACTAAAATTAACGTCACAAGGACACATTTTTATGCTAGAGTGATAACTGTGATTATATGCGTACACCAAATCTTGTAAAATATCTACATATCTGTAAGTATTTTTGTGTGTAAAATAACGCCACATTTTCATCTTAAGTGTTCTTTGAAACCTTTCAACAATGCTTGCTTTTATGTCGGGGTTGTTTGTTGTATAATAATTAATTTTTTTATTCTTGAAGTATTTTTGCACTTCCTTTGAAACAAACTCTGTTCCCTTATCAGATTGTATGTGTGTTGGAGTAATATTAGCTTCATTAAAAATACTTTCAAAACATTGTTTAACTGTTTCAGAGTTTTTATTTTTCATAGGTCTTACAAACGCATATTTTGTAAAAACATCAATCACACACAAAATGTAATTAAAACCATCATTAGATTGAGAATACGTTCTCATATCACTTAAATCAGCTTGCCAAAGCTCGTTTAGGTTTGATAAAATATACCTATTACGAGGAAATTTCTTATGAACAGGTTTATGCAGTGTGTATGTTTCTTGATTCTGCAACCATGTTTTGATATCTTTTACACTCATTTTACCATTCATAGCTTTTGTCAATTTATTAATGCTTCCATATCCAGCAGGATGTGAAGGATCATAGTATATTCGATTAATTTCTAATAAGGGGTCCATTTTTCCCAATCGATCTTCTTTCGTAGTTTTTTTATATAGTCACTATTATTGGGTGTTGAATATGATTCTTCGTTTTTGGAATGTTCACCAATATCTTTTAACCGCAGTTCACTGATGTATTGACTTCTTTTGGGATTCCCGATGTATGTGAGTGGTATTTTCATATCTTTCAATCCTTTAGAGAACTCTTTCCAACCTATTGGATCACTTTTTTTTAATGGTCTTAGTATATCATTCACTAGATCAATAATATTACTTCCAGGAATAGCTTTATTATCAATCACAACTGTACCATCGTTTCTCCAATGAACTTTGTTTCTATTTTTACTCAGAGATAGTGAACTTAATAACAATTCACCTTTTTTGTTATAAGTTTTAGGTATTAAACTCAATATTTGATTAATTGAGTATGGAGTCTTCAAAGGGGAATGAATACTTTCGTTGGGAGACTCAAACGGAGTAATAGAACTTTCTTGCTGATTATCTTCATCGCTCGAAGTCGGAGAGTGAACTACGTGTTCATTTTTGATGTCATTATTTTTATCCAAATCTTTACTTATTACAGGAATTTCAGATGTTATTATTGGTAATTCAACAGGTTGGCGATCTTCTTCGGTGAAGTGAAGAAACCTTTGCAAAATTTGTAAGTATAGGATACATTTTTTTCTATCATCCATTTTACTATTTAAAATATTATGCATTTCTGTATCCAATCGCGTTCTTGGATTTTCAACCCCATGTTGGGTGTTAATTTGGTTTAATTTTTCAATCAAGCTTGGTTCAACGAGCATCATTTTTCTAGCATGTTCCATTTTAAATAAGTGAACTCATCAATCCACTCAAAATGGAACCTAATATGATTGGTAGGAATGCTCCACCTCTTTGTACTAAAATTTTCTTTCTTATTTTATTTGAGCCTTTGCGAACCAATTTCCTAAGTAAATGTTTAAATTTGTTTAGTTTATTTTTCTCTTTTCTGTCGAGTGGAATTTTACCTTGAAGAACGTTGTGAATACACTCACAGATACAATTTATTTCATCATCATCACATACCCTTAATATGACTTGTTGATATTTTGGTTTTAGTGTATTTAGTGCGTTTAATAAATCCTTATGCGTCTTGAGGCTACGACTCATTATTTATAAGTGATAGGAATGTGTTGAGTCTTTGAATATTTAAAGCCTTTTGTTGGAACGTAAACTGTGCAATAACCATCTTCAGGTAATATTTTGGTTTTGATTCGACAAATATCATTTGTGCCTTGCTTAAGATCAATCATTAAATATCCATGTGCTTCTGTGGTTGCATCCTTATAAGCATCTTCGATAAATTTTATATTTTCTGGTGATACTTGACGAGCTAGGTATCGAATTTGTGTTTTATCACGAGGGTTTTTAAAATAAATTATATAACTTGAATTTAATGAAATATCTCTTTGACCCCTACCCTGATGAAACAAATTTTGTGTAATATAAAAAACACTTAAGTTTCTATGATGACTACCTTTGGTAAAAATATCAACAACTCTACCATCGGATTCTCTCATGAGATCATCAATAATTACAAGGTGTGCTTCCTTTCCATCAAACATACTTAGATCTGGTATCCCTTGAATGTAGTTTACATTTGGTAAGCTGTACAAAGGTTGCATTTCATCAAAACACCAAGTAATTTGGTTAAAATGTTTGTTACATATCACTGTAATATATTTTATAAAGTTTGTAACAAATTTAGATTTTCCACAACCACTTGGACCAGCAATAATTGCAGTAAATGGATGAAGAAATTGATAC
Source organism: Epirrhoe tristata (assembly GCA_951394285.1). Taxonomy (NCBI): domain Eukaryota; kingdom Metazoa; phylum Arthropoda; class Insecta; order Lepidoptera; family Geometridae; genus Epirrhoe; species Epirrhoe tristata. The sequence continues at coordinate 8,365,636 of OX596145.1, forward strand.
ATTTTATGACTATTTGACGTGTGAATTCTATGAGGGTTTTGTAACTAATAACACATTTCTTCAATAAAAATATAATTTATTCACATTCATTAAACAAAGAAAAAAAATCCTATACAAAGACTAATATACAAAAAAAAAATATTTACAGATACAATATTAATGAATTAACAAAATATACAATACTAAAACTAGCAATTTATACAACCTTAGATACTATTTCTATATTAATGAATTAACAAAATATACAATTACTAACACTATTTATATACATTTTATAAACCTTAGAAACTATTTCAAATTTTAAAATGACCCCAAGCTAATGTATCAATATTGTTAGGTAAAATATATCGTTTTGTATCATTGTATGACAAACAAGTTTTGTTAATTTTCTGAGTAAAAATTGTATGCTTGATTGATTTAAATCTATACATATTACAAAACTGATTATTTTTATCAAAGAGGCATGACTTATAATTTTCCATTTTCATCTTTTTTGTGACACATTTATTAACACCTTTTGCTTTAGCTGTAATTTTGTTCTCCACTTCAAACGCATACATTTTTGATCTGAGACCTACAAATTCTTTCATAATTTTACCGTTATTTTCATCTTTAAAAAAACCCAACTTCTTTTTATTAATTCTTGGATACCCAAAAAGATTATCTGCAGGATAATCTGATGTATCGAATCGCGAGACTAAGTCCAGTTTGATATCTTTGTAAAAATTATCTGTAAAAGTTTGATAGATAAAACTATCAGTATCCGTATATAATAATTTTGTTTTATTTGGAAATTTCTGTAACATATAGTTGTAATGAAAATCATACATTAAAGTTTTTGAAATATCCAATATACAAAACCCTAAATATATTGGTTTGTTGTAGAAGAGCTTTGTTTTTTTTAACTGAACTGCAATTAAACTTTCATTAAATATTGATAAGCTATGAAATTCTGGTTTTGCAATTAAGTCTTGAGCACCTAAAGATTTTCCATTATTTTCCCAGTGTGTTAATAGTTTTACATTTACACGTTTTTCTATGTTTTCCATTGTTTTACCAAAAACAGAATTATTCATCAATTTATAAAAATCTTTTTCAAAATCCGAAGTTGCGTTTTGCCTTAGTTTTGTATTTAAATTAATGTATTTTTCCAACCAAGGACTTTGATCAAATTTTAAAACCCTGTGAATTTTTGTTAATTTGAGACCCATATCAAGACATTGTTTTAGATTTCTGTAATGAATTTTATATTTTGTTTTATTGTTGAGATTAGGAACAAGCTTATTTTCCTTGGATTGTCCTACACATATGTTTTCTGGGCAAAGAGGGAAATCTGAATGTAAATCATGAAGATCTTTTGGGTACTCCAAATCGACTTCCAATATGAAACCATATTCAGAGTCATCAGAGACCATAAAATTGGTGTCAGGATTGACCCATTCAAAACCACCCTTTGGAAGATATTGAGACATGGCCCACCCGTAAAGATTGTTAGCATCTAAATAGGTTAGATAAGATTTAGGTTGACTTTCATCAAAGCCCTCTAAAAATTCATTGTTTGCCTTTGCGAAGCGATTACTACATTGGGACACACCACCTCTTATTCCAGCCCGAATAAATGCAATTTGATCGAAATCTGATAATAACTCTAATTCTATTTTGGTGAACTTCAACATAGCATCCCAACTTAGCCCTGGTGCTGTATAATAATGAGCAGGATCTAAATCGTATGTTAACATACAAAGGTTTCTGAAATTTTCAAAGATATCAACTAGCAGCAAAACATCGGTTTTTAAGTATAAGTTAGAATAATCCATCATATTTTGACACTTAAAGTGTTTCCAAACATCCTGAGCACGATTGTATTCTTCATCAGATATATTTGAATCGGAAAGAGAACTGTAAAACTGGCTTTGATTAGGGAGAGAAGTTAATTTTAGGGATTCGGATGATGTCATGAATTCATAAGGAAAAATACCCTTCTTCCTAAGGCGGTTGAAGTCTTCATTATTAGGGAAATTTCTTTGGAGTGTGTTAAATTGATGATCTTTTAGATTTTTAGCTAGTTGATCGAGACTACACGGTAAAAATTTCAACGAATCTACAAATCTCAACTTAATCTTTTGATTATTTATGGAGAGTACTTTTGTAAAAGATATATATCTTTCTTTGTTTTGAGGAATAACTTCTATTTCACCCTCCGCGAAATTTAAAGCATGAACGATGAAATGTGCATCATAATGACTGAGATTGTGGTCTTTGGTATGAAGATAGTGCTGGAAAAATGGATGCTACAGATGATAAAAATGTTGGGTTTACTAAGCGCCAGGAATTCGCATCAGAGAGTAAAGAAATAGAGATGATTGGGCATTTACACGGTGATATTTATAATCAAGAAAAATTTTTAATCAATGGTGTTGAAATGTCTGTTAAACTAGTGCGTTCTAGAGAAACATTTAATCTGATGGCTTCTTCGAATGATATAAAGTTTAAAGCATGCATTACCGACGCCACACTTATTGTTCGCAAAGCGCGAATTAATCCGACAGTTTTACTTGCACATCAGAAAGTTTTAACCTCTACTACAGCTAAATATCCTATAACTAGAGCTGAAGTTAAAGTTTTAACGATCCCATCAGGGGTACAGGGAAAAACGTTGGATAACATTTTTTTGGGACAAGTACCTAAGAGAGTTATAGTAGGGTTTGTTAATAATACCGCATTCAATGGTAGCCTAACTAAAAATCCGTTTAATTTTGAAAATTATGATATCAATACATTTTGTTTATATATTGACGGTCAGCAAATACCTTCAAAAGCTCTACAACCATCATTTCAAAATAAGGTTTATACTTCAGCTTATCACACGTTGTTCTCTGGTACAGGTATACATTTTCTTAATGAAGGTAATGGGATATCAAGGGAACACTATGCTAACGGTTATTGTCTATTAGCATTCGATCTAACATCTGATTTGTCAGCTCATTCTTCAACACATTGGAATCTTATTAAACACGGTAGCGTAAGACTGGAAGTTCGATTTGAATCAGCACTTTCACAAACCATCAACTGCATTGTGTACGCAGAGTTTGATAATGTTATAGAAATAGATAAAAATCGTAATGTAAATGTAGATTACAGCAGTTAAGATTAGTTTTAAGATTGACTGTACTATGTTTTTTATTAGGTTAAGACATTGAAATAAAGTTATCAATTACTTATAACTATGCATTTATTATTATCTACATTGACCCATACTATCCTAAGTAGTTGTTAAGTAGGTAGGTACCTATCCAAAATGTACCACTTGTATCAGATACCTGTCATCAATACGACCTATGAGCTATTAGGCAAAATGAATACTTTGGAAATAAAGCAACATTTAAATAATATTCATCCATGCTTACAATACAACGTTTATGCTGCAAACAGATTACCAATACGCATACAAACCCCAACGTATCTTATAAGCAATTTAGACCCTGACACAAAACCCGGATCTCACTGGGTTGCAATACATATTGACAATGGCATTGGGGAATATTTTGATTCTTATGGTCGACCACCTACAGGTTCTCACCTAAGGTTTTTAAGGAGGAATTCAAGACAATGGAATTACAACAGAATGAGAATACAAAATGATTGGACCTCAGTATGTGGCGAGTACTGCCTGATGTACATTTATTACAAATTCCACGGATTATCTTTGTCAGAATTTGTAGGATTATTCAAGAACAATAGTATTGTGAATGATATATTGGTATTTAATATGTTTAAATGTCATTTTTATGGAACTAAATAAAAGAGGAAGTACCCAGCATAATTATAGTTTTATTGTTTTGAAGAGTGAAGGTGATTAGCAACCGACATTGTTGACATGTAATTACTTAAACCTAACCTAAGGTAACCTAATGAGGGTTAATGAGGTCTAGTGGACCCTTGCAAATGCGGCACGTAACTCCCGAAGCGTTATAGCTATCAAAAAAAGGATTACACAGATCGATCGGGCGTGTGGCAAAACATACAAAAAGACACCAAACTTTTTTTTTTTTTTTTTTTTTTAGACGACGCCGAAGTTGGCTCTTGTTTTTTTTAGGAGCGGGCAAAAAATTTTCGGCGCTTGTTTTTTTTAGGAGAGGGTCGGACAAGTGAGCCAGAACCTGTGAATCCTATCTACTATTGTATGTGTGTATACGCTCATCAGACGCTAAAAGTCTCGATAAATAACGTACCAAAAATCGCATCGTGTAAACGCTCCTTTAATGCTCACTGCACGCTTTGATGAGTATACCTTAAAACTACCTGTCTAATATTAAAATCCTAAAAACGCTCTTCCTTACTAACAATGTATCTATAGACTGTTTTGCGACTGCTCACTTCGCACTGTGACGTTTTGACCTATGTATGTGTCGTGACGGTAAAATCGAACGATCGAGCTTTTTTTCTTCTAGCTCCTCGATACTCGATATCGTCCGAAAAGGAACTTCGTTCAAATATTCATTACTTTTGAAATACATTTATTTACTCATAGATTATTTCGAACAGACAAGTCGACGCCATCGTTAGATTCGTATTTCATTGTTTTGTCAGTTGATTTAACGATCTAGCCAAGTAATTTGGAACACGAATGTCTGAAACTCGGTCCAACTGAAAAAGTTAATAGATTGGCTTCCATTCTTTAAGATTTAAGCAAACATCCTTGAAATGTATCTCTATTTGAATCTATACTTAGGGAAATATATCAGGAACATGCATACCCTTTCAAGACTTAAAACAAAAATCCACATTACCTACAAGCATTATCTACACTTACTTGAATTTTTAAGATCTGAGTTGACTTCATCATCTATTCCATTCACCATCTCGTTTCAGTAAACGTAAGTATTCACGATTGAAACAAGAGTATTGTCTAGTAAGTTCCACACAGACATTTGATTCAGTTGACTGTTGAGCAAACGCCGATAATATTAACCTCGTAACGTTCTTACGCCAGTTATAATCGTATCTTGCGTAAACTTTTACCTTATCAATCATCATCATCAGCCACAGCCTGACTTCACCCACTGCTGGGTATAGGCCTCCCTAAGCTTACCTTATCAAAGGTCTTTTAAATCAATCTTGTTGAATCGGTGCGTTATTGTTCATGCCATTTCATTCATCTTTATTTATTTCAATATAATATTTAAGACTGTGAAGTTATTAACTAACTGACAACATGATACACAGTCTAAATCTATATACTTAACAAAAATTCTGATGAATGAATAATTTATACAGTGGGACCGCTGGTATCACTTAGAATACTTAAGATAGTCTTAAAAGGTGATTCTACTCTTGTTCCTTTGCGACCAATACCGCGAAGAACCAGGGCAACTGGCACTTATAGTGTATCTTAAAGCATAATTCATACGTGAACAAAGCCACGAACATTCCACAATGCGTTGTTAACAATGGTATTCAATCGGCGCGCCTTACATGATTCACTCGTGTAATCCATCAATCAATGCTATCAAATCAAGTGGAAGCGTATGGAGTTCATTTGATGCGTTACCTCACCTATTTCGGACCTGACATGATAATTTAGTTAGACTCATTATTTTTAAGCTTGTTTATCATATCGTGATCAATCTTCTTATAGTTAACCAACATTTTCTTTCATTAGTTCGATCATTCAATCTGACCTACTGGACTGAACTTTATATTTCTATTCTTGACCTTGTTTACCAATGATACCTACCTTTGTTTGTTTGATCTTCTTTATAAATATCAGTCTCTCTCTAGTCTCTACTGATAATGTATTGGACTATTTATTATAGGCATTAGAGTTTTACTATATTTTTTGAGGACAATGCTAAAATTTACTTTCTTTTCTAGATATTATTTAGTCGGTACAGCTTCTGATTCATACGCTGATACATAGGTTAAGTGTGTCTGATAGTTTATAAATTGTTCCGGCTCTGCAAGAGAAAATCAAACATTCGACAGGTCCGGCAATTCTCTAATGACTTGTGAGTGGCACACCGTTTAATGTCATACCACATTAGTGAAGTGCTATTATAATAGCAGACGAGACAACTAACTAGTATTTAACGAGATGTAAACATGGCCTTGCTCTGACGTAACGTGCCGCTCCAAGGAAAGTGAAACTATGAAATTGCCGCCAAAACGTGGTGTCATCGAGACGACTCCATCGCATCGGTCCGTCGATTGTTCAAACGGTGCATCAAATCAACACTTGAAGAAGCATCTTATACAATGAAGCTTTCACATGGCTCGGACAAGTTTCTGTTAATTGTTAAAGAAATATTCTAAATCGTGATTTGATATGTTTGCCGGAAATGTAATTTGAATACGTCCATGTAAACTTTCCATTTCTATGATACTCTGCACGCATACCGTTCCACGCACTGCAAGTTTCTTCTTGGAACCAATGCACAATGGGGAGTAATTCTAGAAAACACACCCAGCTGTGTCATATTTTACTCATCCATCACAGTTCTTTCAGCTGCTTTGAGATGATTCATCCCCAAATTTTTTTTTTGTAAAAACTAAATTTTTTATAAATTCAGTTGTACCTAAAAAACCCTGAATTATTATTTTTCCAATACAATTCTCAATGCTCATGCAAAGTCACCAAGATTATCTCCTTTGGTCCAAGTGGTTTTATCATCTGATAAAAATATTTATTGACAACATTCCGTCGTACAAAGTTTTGCGATAAGATTGTGCACAGTTCAGCTGATATTTGTCGAACTCACACTTGCAGTGTATTTTGTAAAGGTTTAAATTGAAATAAATGTGAAAATGTGCTTGTACTATGAAGATGAAATTCGGCCGAAAAAGGAAAGGACAGTAGTGAGGCTCAGACGGGTTGGTAATATAAAATAATACTAAGAAGTACAGTTCTTCGAACGGATCTAAGCATTTGTGAAGTTAGCCGTTTGTCTGCGCAGAACACAATTTTGTATGAAAACGCGGTCACTGCGCAGACAAACGGCTAACTTCACGAATGCCTATATCCGTTGGGCGAACTGCAGTTGTGCTTTAGTATCATAATTTATTATTTTACGACTGAACTTCACAACTCCAACCATTATTGTCTTTCTGGACTAGAATTTCTAGAACTTGATTTATAACGTTCGTTCGTTTTCATTTCACGATATATTTTAATAGCCTTTATGAATTCTAAAGTACCAATAAACCTCCAATCAAATTGTTAATTTGCTCGAAACGAAACCAACGTCCATGTTTCCTGGATTATGATTTAAACGTTAGTGCCTTGCAGACAGAGGCCCTCTGGGTCTGTTCATGGAGATTTTCGCAATACCATTTTCGATAATGCAACGTTCTATTGTCGCAAAGGAAGAAAGACTTTGACTCGGCGCCCGGACGCGACGCACTCGACCATGACTCAATTTAACGGTGGAGCACACGGCGACACTGTTTCGTGTTCCTTTGAAAAACCTACACAGCTAATGATCGAGCATTTTATTGCGTTCTAGAACGTTTTGTTGTTATAAACAACGCGTAATCATGTATTTAAACCGGCCTTAAGTTACCAACTTGCTAAATAGTTAAGCGGATAAGGCTGGCTGACGCTTACCGAGTTTGCTACAATTTTGGTCAAATAACCCATTATTCTGTTACCTTTACCTGGCAAGCTTGTAATGTGAATAATATTCACAAACTTCATATTATGAAGTTGAGATTGGGTTGTCATTGCATCTTGCATATTTGGCTAGTTGGACTGCAATTATTTAAAGTAATTGCCTTTATTACGAATGAGTAAAGACTGCATATTTCTGTTTATTTCATCCGCAATGAGTTGATAAAATATTCTCACATTACGTAAGTAATGATATAAAGTTACTCTAAAGAATAATACCAGTAGATTCTCAATCGCATTCTTTTAAGACATCGATAGCATATACGCCGTTAATGCGCTAGATAATGTTCACATTAATCATTTGATAAAACAGGGTTTATCGAACCTTAAACTTTGCTCGACAGCCAAATAAACAAATATTATGACGTCTGCATACTGCGCAAGCCAATGTTCTTAGCAATTATTTCTGTGAATGACATATCGATACGGCTAATTGTCATCCTTCAGATGTATACTGTTCCAGTCATAGATTTAGCATGGTACCTTTTACATCCTATATATATATGGTTCCAGTTATACAATTCTACCAACTCCTTTATACATAGTTTAAATTAATCGCGTAAACATTGACGGATACCTTCAGGTTGCCTTAAAAGGGTTATATTTATAGTTATTAATTATTTTCTTTGTTTTGTTTCAGACGGGAGGTGCAGACAGCGCCAGCGGGGGCTCGGGCGGCTCTGGCATGGAGTGTCTCCAAATGCGAACGCCGCCCGAACCCTTCCACTATCTCATCTCGGAGCAGGCTAAGTCCCTCGTCGCTCTTCAGGTCAGTACTCAAGGTTAAAGTCAAAAAGCATTTATTCAGTAGGAACGCTGGGATCACTTGAGTAACTTAAAACTAAGTGGTTCTACTCCTGTTCCTTCGACACCAATAATGTGAAGAACAAGGGCAACAAACACAGTTTGGGGCCTTGCTTTTAGGTGATCCATCTTAAAACTAAATAGTCAAGCTCCAGTGTGGAGCCAGTCGAACTCATCGTAAACTCGAATCGTCTCTACGTCTCTATGTCTCCATTTTAATGCATCTTGTTAAACTGACTGAATTTGAGTCCTTTACACATAGATTGATTTTGTGAAGCATCTTCATAGCACTTCAAAACTATAACTCCCTGACCCAGTTCTACAACCACATTTTGTAGGTAAAGTTTGACACTAGCGAGAACTAGAAGCAGGTATTCCCATCGGAATATTCTATTAAATCTCCAACTGATCAAATTATGTAAAAGTAGCTTTTCAACGACCCTGAAGCTGACAGTGAAAAGGGTGAAGTGGAAAAGTTGAAAATAGCTTTGGCCTTCCTTACATTGTCAGAGTAAGTATGGGTGATTGCGTCATTGTTTCCAAAGATTTAATTAGAAAACAACCACACCGCTATTTAGGTCTGCTGTTATTTAGATCATCAGGTTGATCCTATATTCATTTTTTTAAAGTATCTCTCCAAAGGACGAATTTAGTCCTTGATCCCGGTTAATCAAGGACTAAATTCGTCCTTGGCCGGGACACGTATGCCGATACGTTTTGATTGTCATTCCTAACAGAGAGCTATCCCTTTCTTTCTCGCACAGGAACTTCAGAATGAGGTCGGAGCATTGCTCGAGTTTCGAGACCTCGTCATCGAGACGTTTCCGAATCTGCGCTCGAAGATGCCTCCATCGACGCCGGCGAGTAGCGCGCGCCGCGACTGGGAGCCAGGGGTCAGGGTGCGGAGAAAACTTGCAGCTGGAACTGACTCCGCTAGGACCAAGCCACAGCCTTCCGTGCAGGTATGAACTATTTTCAGCAGTTCTTATTTTTCTGTAAAGTCTTTAGAACCAGTGTAGTGAAAGAATATCAAGTGCGCCTCAAAGAGGCTCCTTCCGTGGGATAGTAACTCTACTGAAGTGATTTTGTTTTAAGCCTCAACATGTTTCTAAGAGTAGAAGAAGGGAAAGGAAGCCTTTGCCCTGCAGTTGGACATAAGGGAAATAGAATTCAAGTTACACCAACTTCCTTCCAGGACTCTGGCTTCAGCACGGAGACATCATGCGGCAAAGACGCGCATTCCTCTGCGTCAGCATCCGCAGCATCCAGGTCTAGGCCCGTGGAGGACGAGCTGTTGGCTCTCCTCGATGTCATTCAACGGAAGGGCGCGCGATTGCGGGACGAGGCCGACCAGCTGCGAAACGAGATGGACGCGAATACGACCGCGGAGGAGTCGTTCGCGAGGGCCATGCAGGCGTGCGAATGTGGTGACTTGCAGAGGTAAGGAAGAGAGGTATAAAATACCAAGCTTCGTAGATTAGTACTTTCAAGTGGAAACTCTTAGTTCATGTCGATATTTTCTGGAAAATGTTACCTGTAGAAGCAGCTAAAATGGAACGAAACAGTAACTTTTGTGCTCCAGTGAAATTGGGTCACTCGAGTTATACTTTGCTTTACTTCAATTTTGAAACTGCTGTGGATTTTTGCTCCTGTCGCGTGTCTTATCAACATTATACGTCACCGAAGCCATACCTCGAGAAGATTTGCGCCCTGGCTACTGTTCAACATTCCAGATACATATTTGGCAGAGAAACATAGATCTCCCGCAATTTATCTTCCTTGTATTCAACTTCAACGCTTCCTCCAACTCCAGGCTACGTTCAGAACGGGACGCCCTACTCGCGCGAGCGGCAGAGCTCGAAGCAGCAGCAGTTTCCCCCGCGCCTCCGCCCCGCACTCCCCTCGGCCGTCTGGACGCGGCGTTGGATACCCCGTCGCGCCCCCCTCGCGTCCCCACGCCTTGCTCCAGCAAGTTCGCCGCGATTCTCACGGAGAGCAATCCGGTGGAGCTGCAACGGCAACTTCTGACCTCCACTGTTCAGAACCAGGTATGTTAGTGGCGTTTTTGGACTTTTTTAGGTGTGCAACGTTTCCCTAGATGTCATATGGGTGAAGTGGAGGAATAGTATTAGGAAGGCTACGCACTAGGTGTGAGAAATGTAATGAACAGGAAGAGAGAGAAAGGTAAAATGTAAAAGGAATGTGAGACTTAAATTGATCTATGACGACCTCTGTGGCGCTTTGGGACGCAGAAGGTTGCGGGTTCGAACCCCGCCGCGGGATAAATGTTTGTATGATCTCCAAATATTTATCTCTGGCCTGGGTGTTTCTATGTATAAAATGTATGTATTTACAAACAAAAAGTATATAAGTAGTATATCCGTTACTAGTTCCCATGGTACAAACTTTGCTTAGTTTGGGGCTAGATGATGCTGTGTGAAATGTCCAGCATTATTTATTTTATTTTTATTTATCTATTTTACTTTTAGTTTGGATGGATAGTGATGGATGTTTGTTGCTTCTCACTGAAACTGCTGAACGGATTTGTCAAAGTCAAAAAGCCTGTATTTATTCAGTAGGACTGCTGCAATCACTTAGAATAGTCTTAAAACTAGGTTATTGTACATTGTTCCTTCGCGAATCGCGATCAATACCATATTATGTCAATACCGTAAGGAGGTAGGTTATCCACACTTAAAACGAACATTCTTTTCGTCACATTTCTCTCCGTGTGACATGCCTAATATGCCCACCTACGATAGCCTAAACTCCTCAACTTATCTGTCACTGGTTCCACTTTTCAAACTATCTTGGAACTTATTTCCATACAAATTAAGGCAAAAATTCCTTATTCGTTTATAAAAATTCGAGCCATCCTGATATCAATCTTCAATTGATAAATTGAACAATGTTCGCAATAGTTTAGATATGGGTATTATCTTTACGTTGATGGCTTAACCTCCGAACACGCCAATGCCTGCAAAAAACAATACAGTTTCACTTGTTTTTCATCTGAAATAATTGCAGATTTGGTCCATTTGGTAGTATTGCGTTAGACAAAAACTATCGCGAAATACCTTTCTAATTAACTAGCTTTCAGCCTTGGGTTATAACCTTTTATTTTTCAACAATATTACTCATCGTGGGAATACATCCGTTGAATTATACACCCACTAAGCCCACCTAATGTGAATATATCACAAGGTCATTGTACCTTTCAATGATCAGCGAATAACAATCAAGGCAGATAGATTCACATATTACATACTACACAATGATTTTTTGAGGATAAACGATCGACGATTGGGGATACCCCACAAAGACGTCATCATCATAATTTAACCCTTATCCTACCATAGAGCTATTTAGAATTTTATTATGATAGTCATCAAGGTGTAAAGTTAGGAGGTTATCTTTGAAAGTTCTCATCCGATTACGTAAAAATATTCAAAACATTAAATAAAATACAGGATTTCAATCGTTTAAATTCAACCATCCTTAAAAAGTAAAGAACCAAGGCTCAGGGACCTTCGTTGGTATGTTATTTGAATATAATACGTTCAGCATTTTGATGATATGATCTGAAGACCTATATGATGAAGATCTAGACCTAGATGATGTTTATTACCGATTGGGCGATATAGTCGCTCAGCGACAAAGCCCTTTTTTTGTGAATAAATAATGATAATGATATGATCTACATTTTTCTATTAAGACACGTGTTTAGTAGTAAGCAGATGTACTGTTATTTATTCTGTGACGCGGCAGCGGATTGGGGAGGAATGAACTCATAAAAGTTTAGTAGAGTACGATTTGGAAAAATCTGTTTCTTATCAGTTGACCTTTCTCATATTATAACATTCCCAAAGATCTGATTTTATACTGACCAAGTTGTTTTTTGAATCATTTATTTGTTAAGCGTAAATGGGAAAGTTCATAATAAAACCCAAAAAAAAAAGGTTAGTTTCGTAACTTTACAAACTATAGTCTCTTATGAAAACGTATTCTAGGGTTGGCAAACTTTACTACTCGGAATCGACTTGCGAGGATAAAAAAATCGGTTGATTGATAACTAAAAAATAGAAATCATTTTAATTGATTATATTTAACTAGGAGAGTGCTTGGTATAAATGTTGATGGATTTACGAGTAGAGGTAGGCCAAATAAAAGATGGATGGATTGTGTGAAGGATGACATGAGTAAGAAAGGAGTGAGTGTTGAGATGACGGCTGATAGAGGAGAATGGAAGAAGAACACATGTTGTGCCGACCCCACGTAATATGGGAAAAGGGCAGGAAGATGATGAGTATACAACAGCTTACACGAGAATTCGTGATGTAGGATAGGAAGGATGTTTTCAAATAAGAGAAGCTAATATCCCATTCATCTTTTTCTCATCCAAAATGACATAGCACGTAACATCACGATGTCTCAAACTTTGTACCTATTGTCAACGAGAACGTAGTGTTTGGACAAACCTAATTAAGGCTTAGAAACACTACTAAATAAAGACTAAAGTTTTCTGAGAAATAAAGATATCTATCTATCTTCTTATGAAAATATGCTGGAAACAAATCATTCAAACAACGTGATGTCCGAAAAATTCTCAATAAAGACTTCACAAGACAGAATGACGTAAACGCATGGTAGAAATTACGTGGAACCGCGGGCGTAATGGAGAGTGACCGAAATGGGCAGTCATTAAAAAAAATCGCCTCTTTTGTTGTCCTAAAATATTACTTGCCTTAGCTATTATTTGCTTCAAAGCAATTTCATAACATCATGGCATTGACAGTTTTGAGCGTAAAATTAAATTATCCCTCTATTTTATTATATTTCTAAGCTTAATGCAAAATGTGACTATTTTGTTTGAAATAATCGTAGCGTGTATCCATTACTTAAATGAAAAGATTATCTTTGATAAATAATAACATTTACTTACTGGATGAAATCACATGTGACCTTTAGCTAAAAATAACAGAACATTTTCTTTATCATAAACATCATGATAACAAAGCGTTCATATAATATGTTTTTCGATATCCAATGAGTTGTGTTAATGAAAAAAAAAATGAAGTTGTAAGTACCTATACATACCTACTAGAAACAACAACAACACATTAGAATATTAAGCCGAATATTCGTGTTAAAATATTTTTACCGAGTAGGTATTTGGAAAATATATTTTTATTTTACCAAATACTTGAAAACAAACAGGTATTTTCACCAAATATTCGGCTTACTATTCATATTTGTAAGAATGCTGCAGTCTCTATAACATACACCTACATTCATTCTAATCCCGCGCTCTGCCCCGGTTTCATATAAAGTATTCATAACGGAAACTGCAGTAAACCTTAATTGTCCCTTTGTGAAAAAAAACAACGGAATGAATGCAGTTACAGTAGCACCACAAATATTTTATTACAGACGAAGGCAGATTATTCCTCATTGTGTGTGCACATGCATGTTTCTGTGTGCGTAAGATCGGAAAATGCATGTGTATCTACACACACACAATTTAGACTTCCTGGGGCTTATTACAAGAAAATGAGCCGAGTTTAGACCAAGTCTAACTAAAAAACTTTCCCTAGAAAAACGATCTTTAAATACTCGTCTATAGAACGCTTTTTTGTGGTAACAGTTTTGTTTTGACATGTGTCAACATAGGTTTTACGTTTTTATAATAAGCAGCCGTGAGTTAGATCAATTATACGCCTCTGCTAACTTGTCCTTTGTATGAAAACAGAATTGAAAATGAAAATGAAAAATATTTTATTGCTGTAAAACAAGTTGAGTATAAAGGTTGCATAGAACAAGGTTAACAAACGAAGGACTTATTTTAAAGATAGGTACCAAAAAAAATAATTTGAAAATTATCTGTCAGCTTCCTCACTAGGCACAGTCTGTATCGAGGAAGCTTCATTTGTCCGTACAATGATCGAACCAAGTTTAATTTATTGTCTTAAAAAAGTTCTTAGCTCAGGGCTCTACCAGGGTAGAAACTTCTACTCAAAAGTAGACACTTTTATTATGATCTTCAAGTGCTTAGTGTGATTTATGGTGTCTTCTTCTTTAACTGTCAATTCAATAGAAGAAATGCTGAGACGTCAGAAGCCAACCGCTTTTTCTTACGTCATCAGCATTTTTTTGTATAGAAAAATGACTGCGGCGCGTACGGCGCCGACAACTGTGCGATCAAATTTAGAGTCGTTACCTACAGGCAAATCCAAATTGATTGTCACATGCCTACACTTTTCAGTATAATATCCACTGAATGATGTATTGGACAATAAATTATATGTCTTAGCAAGATAAAAAGTCGTATTACTTTGCGTCTAGCCAAACTAGTAAGCAATTTATTTTTTGTCACAATACGCTCATGATAATCAGCCTTCAGATTTTTTGCTCGATTAAAGTGATGATGAATGATACGCTTTGTTTCATAATTTTCTTAGTATAAGTTTTTACTGTTTAAGCAAATAACGAGTATATTGGAAATAAAATAATAAGTATGTAGGTACCTTATCTAAGTATGTAATAGGAGTGAAAAAGATGAAAAATGCGTGTCAGGATCTCATTGTGAACCCGGCAACCTTTGCGTATAATAGAAGTATTTTTAAGTATGAAGACATGTTGACGTGCTGCAAATTATAGACAACATCATCATTATCTTTGGAGATGTCTAAGGGGGGTAGTCAGAGGCATGACCAAACACATATTTGATACATGCTCACATCTTGCAGAAGTTAGTAGTTATCTTCAAAGGATCTGGAAGACTGAGAATATCTACAGCACCTTGGGGATACAGTCGTGAACCTGTTTACGTTTTTCATCATTATCTTCCTGCCCTTATTCCCGCCACCTTTATTTATGTGGGGTAAAAAAATAAATGCGAGTAAGAATATTTTTGTACTTTTCAGGTGCTGTGTGAACGACTGAGGAAGGCGGCAGAACAACGCACCTATCTTCTCGAGAAATTAGAACGAGAGAGCGACGTCAATGAAGACCTCAAATTCAGAGTGAGTTTTCCACTTTCCACGTATCTTAAGCTGTGATGTAAAAAAAAAGTTACGTGTGGAGCTGACTAAGTTGCGGATTTCTTCGCGATGTTTTTCCTTCGCCGTTAAGAGCTCGTGTTATAGCGCATATAAATATTACGAAACTAAAAATCTATTGATGCACTGCTGGGATTCGAACCCACGACCTTCAGATTGAAAGTCGAGGCACAACCCCATTCGACCAACACGGCTCAAGCTGTGATGTGTGATAATGATAAAACATGTAGTTTTTTAATACTTGAAAATATTAAAGTAGTTATCTAACCAGTAACCAGTCCAAGCTGTATGCAAAGAAAAACGGTTTGTACATTGGATTTCCTCGTAATTAAAATTCAGGGTTAATGCCTTACTATAGTTATGAGTGCCTGATTCGTTTAATAGGCACGCATAAATATTGATATTTATGCCTTGCCGTAAACGTCACTTACTGCCTTTGATTTTTAGAAACACGTCGATCGTCGCGGGTTCGAATCCCGTCGGAATCGAAAATTTTACTCCTGTTCATTCGCGACCAATGCCGTGAAGGATCAGGACAACAAACACGGTTTGGGGCCTAGCATTCTTATAAGTGATCCAGTTATAACTTTAAGAGAAGTGATAAATCAAGGCTTATGATCAGCAGTGGGAAACGATGGGTTACATATAACAATGAATGCCAGTCAAGCCAATTGCATATTCTATATATTACACACACACACACACACTCACAGACACTCACACACACACACACAGACACTCACACACACACACACACACACACACACAATTTCAATTTTGTATAAATACATGCACTTAAGATTCAATACTTTTAACCTTATGATGTACTGTATTTATTGCTCTTTAACTTTCATATAATGTTCTTGTTTGAAAATCTTTAGTTTAATTTAGAATTAGTTTATTCTATATTGTTAAATGATACCTACATAAAGTTTCCTTCAGAACTAGGTACCTACCTATGTTGTAATGTCAAGGAGGTGGCGTTGAGACTGTAACACAGTTTATTGAACTTTTGCAGTTCTCATCGTTCTTTTGTAATCAGTTTTTCTGTGTACATTGTTCTGAATAAATAATTTTGAATTTGAATTCTTACAAAAGACTATCAATTCCAGCTAGAAGAGAAGAGTATCGAACTTGAAGGAACGCGCGCGCTCCTGCGCAAACTAGAAAAGAACCGCAGCTCAGAAAGCATCGAGCACAGCCGGGATGCTCACAGCTCCATGCGCGACATGGAACCTCTACACATGCCTGATGATGAAGAGGCCAGGATCTCGGAGACGCCGCGGCGGAGGCCCAGCAGGATCCCTCAGCCCCATACGGCGAATAAAGGCGCAGCGCCGCGGCCTCCCTCGCGGCCTCCCTCTGCACACTCGGTACGCTCGGGCCGCTCTGCCACCTCCGGGCGGCACAAGTCTTCGGTACCAGTTCGCCGCTCGCCCGCTTCCGACCCCAAGGTGCGGCGTAACTACTTCTGGAACACTTGGTTCTCTAAAGAGTAAAATGTGCTAAAACCCCACCGTGTGAGAATAACGGTCCTAGCTCACATGCCATTATGTCGATCGTAAGTTTTTCCGTTTCGATTTGTTTACGCTTGTTGTCGCGTAGATAGATGTTCCGTTCGATATAGTTGTGGCGAGCATGATTTTATACTGGTTTGTTACTAACTAATTTTACGGTCGGTGTGAGAGTCGATTGAGACGAATATTCGTTATCTTTTTCGATTATCTTGGTGATAGTGAATTAGTATAAAAGCTTGGCTTGAAGGCTACGGGAGCAGCTCGCTCGATTCTCATGCTGGCGCAGATTTACATGTATCATGTTAATTTAATCGACACATTACTTGTAAGTCGTGTATTGGTCCGACAAAAGCCATGTTTCATATCGAAGCTATGTCTCCCATCGGTCTCATACGCGACGCCATTATAACCTTGGAGTGGGACACTTCAGACTTACATTAAACACCCGTTTTATTGTTTTTGTATTAATTTCACCGATGAACTTACTCATGTTTACGTAAATAATTTGATGCAGTGTATCTCTTAGCAGTCAAGTGATGACGAGGATATTCTACTATGGTGAGTGAAAATCAACATCATTATTACTGCTTCTATTTATGCCGCTAAAACACTAGAACGCTATAGTCTGCGTATTTTAGTTATTTACATTCTGTTTTTTTTTATTATTTCGTAATTGACATAGTGGCATAACGGCGGAAGTTGGCTATCCACAGTAACTACCAGAACGCTCTCACATGGCAGCAACACTAACATTCCGATAGAACCGTGCAAACCTAACGCACAACTTCAAACCAGAGCGCTCAAAACCGGTACCCGTACATAGTGGTAGAAAGTCTCATAGTAACACACTAACATTAAAGCTAACGCACAGATCAAGAGTGCTCACTTGTGGTCCTCAGAGAGTAGAGGTGCGTAATATTGTTTTGGTTGACAGAGGGCTCTCCCGGCCGAGTGCTGCTCGGCGCTGGTGGAGTACGTGGCTCGCACGTCGCGCCTGGCGCCGCTGCTGCCGCGGTGCCGCCCTCTGCCGGACGAACTACGCCTCGCGTACGAATCCCCCCAAAACCTCGCTCTAGAACTTACCAAATCCATCCTCTACGAGGACGCGGACTCGATCGACCTCTCCGATGTAAAATCTCACGACTCCCTCTGGAACGGGAAACCCCAGCAGTACTTCGAGAGCATGAAGGGCCGCGATAGCGATAAAGACTACGATAGCGATTCGCTCGCTCCGTAGTATCATTCCATGTTGCGTTTATACTGTGTGATCTGTGATATGTCACCTTTTTCAGTTTTTACAGCGTTTGCGTTTGTCTCGAGTGAATGTTTCGTTTTAGTTCTAATTGTTGCAGTTGATTTTATTTGTGCCTTCGGCTGCGAGATCGATTTCGAGCCGTTTTAATTTATGTTTTAGTTTAGAATGATTTACATATGGATTTTGAAGAATCTAACCGATTATTACGTTAGTTGATTTACTTGTACAAAAATAAGAATACTGTGAAAATGTCTTATCGATTGCCTCAAATAGATCGTTGTTATTAATTCTAATCTTTATCTAAATGTAAGTGAGAACGGTAGCTATATCTCTGTCATTCCTATATGTAAACAGACTGTATGTACTATCTATACTAGTAAATTGAGTGAGAGCTTGGAACGACTGTAGAAAGGCTGTGAACACTGTGCTCTAGATTGTTTCTAAAGCGAGACGTTGTGAACATTAGTTAGCTGCTTGTTGAACGTGGTAGACTTTACACTGGTGTTGATTCTTGCAGCATTCTAAGGCTACAAATTGCCAAGTTATCTCTAGCAAATTGACGACCTCTGTGGCGCAGTGGGCGAAGGCCCGCCTGCGACGCAAAAGGTTGCGGGTTCGATCCCCGCGGCGGGACCAATGTTTGTATGTCCTACAAATATTTGTCTCGGGTCTGGGTGTTTCTATGTATAATATGTATGTATTTACAAAAAAAAAGTATATAAGTAGTATATCAGTCATCTAGTACCCATAACACAAGCTCTGCTTACTTTGGGGCTAGATGATGCTGTGTGAAAAAGTCCAGCATTTATTATTAAATGTTGAACAGAATCAACACTGCTTGATACACGTCCTGTCTCGCATCTCTAGTTTCATTTTACAACATCCACGCGGCACAGCTCGCCAACAAAATAGTAGGAGACTGATTTTGTATAAAAATAGTGATATGGCTGTAAACCAAGTTAGGAAAACTCCAAATTGTTTTTCAATATTATAAGTTACTATGTATAAAGTTATCTATGGTCCTAAATGTATTAATAAGTGTAAGTAGTTTACTCATAAATATTCCAATTCCATAATGTAATGACTGTAATTATTGTAAGTTAAAATAATTAATAAGTAAGTCAACGTGTATTGTACAGCTTCCATTCATGCTATTTAGAGTGTATAAATTATTAAGCCACAACCTACCTAAATAAGATACTCATAAAAATATCTAGTTGACTTCAATCTAGTTTATGACTTGTATAAAGTTGTACAGAAATCCATATCATATATACAAATTATTCAAAATAAATTGTTCATATCACTTTGATTTTCATTGAAAGAAGCCTTACTGAAAAATATTTATTACTCATAAGAAAATTATATAAACATTTTAACGTACACTGTAAACATTATAAAATTCAACAAATTAACAACAAGTATGTACAGTACGCACAACCAATCTTTAGCTCTCCGAAGTAGCTGCACAGAACCTATTTTTGATGACACCTAAAAGAAGAAGACAGCGTTGTATAGCTGCCTCGCTCACTCGCTTAGTTTGTTGCATCGTGCTATCTCGCCTACTCGCGCAAACCTGCACAATCGTTTAGTGCGTAACTTCAGAGAGCTAAAGATCGGTTGTTCGTACTGTACTTAGTACCAAATAGGTAAGAATTTCTTATTATTCGAACTTAGAACCTAGTTCAATGTCTTCTATTTCTAAAGTCTCAGGGCACTTCCTTATGGCTATGAAGCCATGTTGCTTCAATTCTGAAAACAAATGCATTATTACTCTATCGATACTTTCTGAGTGCTAAGTATGAATTTTATTCACCATTAGGTATTGACGATTTACAACACATCCGTCAGATTCCACTTTCGTAAAAATTAGTTTTTTGTATAATTTCAGTTCAGTTTCGTCATGAATGACGGATGTGGATAACTTCTAATGACCCTTTCGTCAGATTTATTTATTTCTGGCGCTTCGGCGGCCGCTGCCGCGGCACACTCGCTTCGCTCGCTCGCCTTGCGCATGGTTTTTTCACTATCCTAACATAACCTAACCAACGACCCATTTGGTTAGGTTAGCCAGAAATGTAGAATAATGGAATCTGACGAACGAGGAATCATCGTTTCGTCAGAGGTAAAAAAAATCTGACGAATGTGGAATAAATAAATGATCTGACGAATGTGGAATCTGGCGGATGTGTCCTAAAGCAAAAAAGTACCAGTTGCACCTGCCGGGTACATGCCCGCTGCCTGCACAGGGTGCTAAGTATGAATTTACGGCGTCGATACCGAACGCGTAAACGCGTAAACGCGAAAAACCATGCGCAAGGCGAGCGAGCGAAGCGAGTGTGCCGCAGCGGCCGCCGAAGCGCCAGAAATAAATAAATCTGACGAAAGAGTCATTAGAAGTTATCCACATCCGTCATTCATGACGAAACTGAACTGAAATTATACAAAAAACTACTTCTGACGAAAGTGGAATCTGACGGATGTGTTCTAAATCACTTTTTTCACCACACACGCACGGATCTACCCGCCTGGCATGCCCGACAGGCAGATCCGACAATAAGCATAAATCTCTTATTAGCCGGCCATATATATATATTATCATATATATTATCGGTAATGTGGTAAAAAAAAACTACTCACTCAAGATCGAAGTGAAACATCTTGCAGCGATTATCGCTTTGTATCCTGTTATCACGGGCCCTTTGGACACAAGTCTTCTAACTGTGACCGGCCTTGACCCTTCTCTGATAAACTTCAAGATTTTTATCATCGTGCCTTCAGTGCCCCATTGATCTCTGAAAAAAATATTTATTTTGAAACTAGCTGCGCTCCCGCGGTGTGACCCGCGGTCCCTCGGGATTTTTTCATTTTTTCGGGATAAAAGGTAGCCTATGTCCTTCCCTGGAATACAACCTTTAACTATGCCAAATTTCAGCTTTATCTGTTCAGCGGTTTGGGCGTGAAAGCGTAACAAACAGACAGACAGACAGAGTTACTTTCACATTTATAATATTAGTATGGATTTAATGAACGTCTGATTTTACTCAACAAAAGCCTAAATGATAGGTACTCCCTCTTATTGTGTAACTTGAGATCGATTACCAGTGAACTTCAAGTCGATTACCAGTTGTCATCCCAATAGAGATCAGCCAATCACACAAAACTTTCGAATGTCAAAAATGAAGTCTGATGTCGATTCACTGGTAATATACTTCAAGTTACACAAAAAGGCTCCAGGTTTATGTATATTCCAAGTTTCACCTGGATTGTTTCTAGTTGTGATGTGCGTTGAACACAAACATCCAAAAATTCTCAAAAGATAGTAGAATATCAAAAACACGCACCTTATAAACCTTTTCGAATCTGTCGTATGTTCAGAATCTCCCAACGAAACCTTCGTTCTATCCAGACTGCCCAACGGAGTTTCCGATCCCTCGCTTCCTTGTTTTTTAGAAGACTTGCGTTGTGACGTCACAGCCTCTACTTCTGGTTGGAATGTTTGTATGTCAGCTAGACCAGCTTCTTGTAACATAGCGGTGACGCTTTTCTCGGCTTCCTTTGACGGGCGGGCTTGCATTTCGGTAAAATCTTGCATGTTCTGAGGAACGTTTTCTTTGTTCTTATGAAGTTCGATTTCTGGTTCTGAAATTGTAAAAAGAAGCTTATCTTGGAATTTGAGTAGAAAAAAAAACTTAGGTCTTTACATCTATACCTATTAGATGATTTATACAACGTCAGGAGGCAATCCATGCCTACACTTAACGGGACGCTGTAGTGCCTAGGACATAGTTTGAGATGGAATAGGCTCGCCCAGCACCTAAACCATCCTCTCAGCTTAATCAGCCGCCCACAGGAAAGACGACGTCAATACGTGTAAAGCTGACTAAGCTGCGGGATGTTTTCCTTCACCGTTATGAGCTCGTGTTAAAGCGCATATAAATTTTAGGCCTATGGTGAACAAAACTCACCTGTAACTTGTACCGGAACCGTAGTTTCCATGGCAATTTGTCGGTTCTGCTGGCTCTCCCTGAATGCGACATATCCAGATCTATGTCTTTTCGGCTGTAAAAAAATAAATCTATCTTAGGTTGGTACAGTACGCACAACCGATCTTTGTCTGTCTGAAGCTAGGTGCACTAAACGATTGCGCAGGTTTGCGCGAGTAGGCGAGATAGCACGATGCAACAAACTAAGCGAGTGAGCGAGGCAGCTGTACAACGTCTTCGTCTTTTAGGCGTCATCGAAAATGGGTTCGCAGTGTTCAGATAGCTAAAGATTGGTTGTGTGCGTTTTACCTGATGTTACCTACTTTACATAAGTAGGTAACCTATCGAATAAGTACAGTTCGCCCAACGGATCTAGGCATTCGTGAAGTTAGCCGTTTGTCTGCGCAGTGACCGCTTTTTCATACAAAATTGTGTTCTGCGCAGACAAACGGCTAACTTCACGAATGCCTAGATGCGTTGGGCGAACTGTACCTACTGGGGGTGATTATCCGATTTGCTAGTGCAACCATTAATTTATGCAAGATGTGGGCATTTATCAAATATGTGTTTAGACATGCCTCTGACTACCCCCCTTAGACATCTTCAAAGGATCTGGAATATAACATAAAAAGATCTAAAGGTACCCATTCACGAGACGTCCATTTGGCAGACGTCTTTTTGAACTGGACGCATGGATTTTAATTAGTTTGGAAATCCAGAGCTTCACGACGTTGTTTTTACCATTCACGGAACGGTTTCGGAAGACGACCACTCCATTTGGATTGGTGGACGTATTGTGAATGGGTACCTTTAGATAATGTCTACCGCACTTTGAGGATACAGTCGTGAATCTGTTTACGTTTTTTTTTACCATTAATTTGCAAGCGTGAACATAATATGAGACTATCAACCGATAGCTGATCAAATTGTAATAGTTTCATTACTTACACTGAGTATGTGTTCTTCAACAGTTTTTCTCTTCCTAGCCTGCAGCGGAAGAGTCTCTATTTTTTGGGTCAACATCTCCGATACATCGACTTCCTTCTGCACTTCCATTTGTACATTTTCAGTAACATCTTGAGCTAAACTTATATCTGGATGAGTGATGTTTTGGTGAGATGTGGCTTCTATTTGAGGTCTCTCTGAAACTGGTTCTTCAACTTCTTCAATTCGCTGAAGCATCGACCTTGTGCGAGGTCTCGGACGCAGCATAATTTCTTCCTAAAATAAGCTTCATTAAGAACCAAGCAACTTAATCAACGCCTCTTTCCGGCAGAGGTAGGCGGAGTTAATCATTATTTAATGTTACGAAAATTTTGCGTAATATGATGACTATTTGACATTTTCAAAGGATTTTGAGCAACTTCTTAAAAAAAATCTTCTTCCGTGTCACCAGTTCTTTCGAACCAGTGTGGTGAAAGGATTTTAAGTGCGCCTCAAAGAGGCTCCTTTCGTGCACGTGACAAATGTTTTTATGCCAGTACCTACTTTCAAGCGGTGATGGAAAACATCGTGAGGAAACCGGCATGTCGTAGAACCTAAAAAGTTCGAAAACATGTGTCAAGTGCACGAAAGGAGCCTCTTTGAGGCGCACTTAAAATCCTTTCACCACACTGGTTCCACAGAAGAACCATGACAAGTGACAAATAACATGGTTTAGGGGCTACTACTTCCCGTGCCATAAGGATAAAGTCTGATCCTGTTTTTGAACGGCCAACTAACAAAACAGGATCACGATTGTTCTGTTTTGATGATTATCCAAGCAAATTATTACCTGAAATTCCCTTTCAGCTCGCGGTGACCGGTAAATCACGCCAAGATTTCTCATAAACAGCCTCGTTATCTCCAAAGACAGATTGTTGTGAATATTAGCGCCCGCGTGGCAAGGCCGGCGCATATACACGTCACACGGTACGCGGATTTCTATTATGTCGTCTGAACTATCCTGCGGGTAGATTGATATTTATGGTGAAAAATTGGTGGTTACTTGAGAATGTGAAGGTCACTTTCGATCTCCGACGACGCAGAAGGTTGCGGGTTCGATCCCCGCCGCGGGACAAATGTTTGTATGACCTACAGATATTTGTCCCGGGTCTGGATGTTTCTATGTATAATATGTATGTATTTACAAACAAAAAGTATATAAGTAGTTTATCAGTCATTCTAGTACCCATAACACAAGCTCTGCTTACTTTGGGGCTAGATGATGCTGTGTGAAAAGTACAGCGTTATTTATTATTTATTTATTTATTGTTCTGTGCTTTCGATCTAATGCGTGAATTTGTAGGTAGGTACAGTTCGGTCAACGGATCTAGGCATTCGTGAAGTTAGCCGTTTGTCTGCGCAGTGAACGTTTTTTCATACAAAATTGTGTTCTGCGCAGACAAACGGCTAACTTCACGAATGCCTAGATTCGTTGGGCGAACTGTATAACATGGTCACGGATCTAAATATTCGTGAAGTTAGCAATTTGATATACGCAGTGGGCTAGGCTTAGGTGTCTAGGTGGGTTAATATTTTTTAGTCAAATGGAAAGCAAATAGAATATTTAAATAATATTTTTTTTGTCTGCTAAAGGGTAGTTTAAAAATGAGAGGTAAGCATCCCACTAATATAATAAAGCCGAAAGTTTGTGAGTTTGTTTAGATGTTTGTGTTTCAATCACGCCTAAACCAGTGAACCGATTTGGATGAAACTTGGAATAGGCGTAGATAGTGACCTGAAATAGCATAAAGGCTATTCAAAATGTCTGTACCACGCGGGCGAAGCCGCGCGCAGTAGCTCATAAAGTTCAAAATAATTCGAAATGAAAAAAAATAAAGAAAATACCTCGCATCGTAGCTCTACATTGATATTATCGATTCTGGCGCGCAGTGTGTTCGCACTTAGTTTGGTTTTCTTGTCGATTATAAGTTTCCTCAACCTGCGCCTTTTTGCGTGAGGCTCACTCACTTCCAAATCCTATGAAAAAAAACTATTGAATTCAAATCTCTCCTACTCTTAGATAGCCTGCCTTCCTTCAAATCCCTAAGGAGATGTACCTAACAAAGACATAATCATAATTTCTTATATCATTCATTATCCGTTAATGGGATAGGTTCAAGTTTTATGAAAT
The DNA here is from genome assembly GCA_951394285.1 of Epirrhoe tristata. NCBI lineage: Eukaryota > Metazoa > Arthropoda > Insecta > Lepidoptera > Geometridae > Epirrhoe > Epirrhoe tristata. The sequence goes on from OX596145.1 coordinate 8,391,037, forward strand.
ATTTGAAAATAGGTAGGTAGGTACACGAGGAAATATCTCTATTGTATTATTAGAAGAATATGATCGGCTTTTAGACAACAAGGCAATTTCAGATCTTAGAAGAAAATGTAAGGAGAAAGGAGAGGAAGAGCATAAAATGTTCTACGGAGTCCTGCAGAGAATTAAGTAAAGAAAAATGCGTGATATTGCCTCGATAGGACGAACTATTAAAATACCTCTAGCTCAATTTCTTCCAGCTCTTGAACAGGTCTTTCAATGGGAGCTGTAGTTGTAGTTACTCTTGCTTCGACAATTTCAGGCTCCAACGGCAATCTATAGAAAATAAATCGGTTCGGATAATGTGAAACCGCTTTAAAGGAGTACCTATTCACTGAATGATTTTAACAGTGGATATAAGTGGAAAAGTATCCCCCCTAGTAGTAATATGTGGAAAAATAACCGTTCTTCCCTACCAGTAGGGATAGATTAGTAGTTGCAGGACCGAAACGAAAACATCCTCATCCAAACGTAGGCCTTCTTTACTACTTAAATGATTTATAAGAGATGCATATATGCTTCACTCAACTGGACGCAAGAAAGCGAGGGATGTATCTATGACAAGAAATATGCTTGCGCAACACTTTCACCATATCTTAGCTAAGTTGACCAAATTCTTCAAAAATAGCATGGCATTTAATATGTAATGAACCTAATGTGTAAAGCTAACTAAGAACCTTATCACACTGGCAGTTCACGAGCGGAATGCGGATTCAAAGCGAAGCGGTTGCGCAGCGGATTCGCCCCGATCACGACGCGGTTGCGCAGAAAATTCGCCCCGATCACGACGCGGTTGCGCAGCGGATTCGCCCCGATCACGACGCGGTTGCGCAGCGGATTCGCCCCGATCACGACGCGGTTGCGCAGCGGTTTCGCGACGCTGTAAGCTCAGTGACAGAATGAGCTTAATCCGCTGGGCGACCGCCCCAGTGTCATAAGGCTGTAACCCGCGGGCCTCAAGTCGATGTTTTCCTTCACGTTTAGAGTATAAAATTAAATGTAGCGACATCTTTATCAATTCATTTAGTATTCACCTTAATTGAGAATATTTTATGTTCCTCGCATCAGTCACAGGAACAGTTTGATGCACAGATATAATATACAACGTACGTAGTAAGGTTGGGTAGTTGAGTCAGAAAGAATTGGTTAACTTACTGCTCTTGAGGAGGGATGGGTAATTCGGGTAAAGGAATATCGGGGATTTCAGGAATCTGAATATCTGCAGAAATAAGGTTGTTACTTGTAAGGTATCAAGGAATAAAAAAATAGCAAAAAACATTGAGCTCTATGTATCTAAACGAGTTCAATGCAAAAAAATATGTATGTAGGTACCTTTTTCAAAATCACCTCCTGCAATCAATTCTTCTCCATTCGCTGAAACAAATAAGAAGATTTATTTCAAAGGGGAAATTCTTTTCGCTTGGCAAAAGAAGCCTGAAACTTTAATTAGGGTAGGTATTCATAAAATCGAAAGTAGAAATGAATTACATTATTATAGAGATAGTGTAGGTACCTTACTTACTTACCTACCTTACCTTACCAGATTATACTTTTATACTTAGGTACGTTTGAGGAACATAGTTACGCACAATCGTTCTTTAGCTCTCTGAAGTTGCCCGAACCCATTTTTAATGACGCCTAAAATCTCGCTTACTCTACCAAACCTGCGCAATCGTCTATTGCACCTAACTTCAGAGAGCTAAAGATCCGTTGTGCTTAGTATAACATCGTGTTCGGAGATCCGTTCCATCTGTCTCTCAATCACCAGTCGGGACTTATCCAGTCAATCATAGGACTAGCCTGTATCTAGCTAGAATTTCTAGTCCACTAATGAAGTTGCCCCTAGTTTATACGAGTAAACTAACTTACGTTTGAGGAACATAGTAACATCATGTTCCGAGATCCGTTCCATCTGCCTCTCAATCACAAGCCGGGACTTATCCAGTTTGGAATCATGTGACTTGTCCGTGATATCCAGGGTTTCCAGGCCACTATGATGCGAGGGTTCTGTGGTTTGCATCATCTGTTCCACTGTACGATCTGCCAGGAGCTGCAGGGCTTGCTCAGGGTTCTCTTCTCCGAAGCCATCCTGGATTAATATACAGGTTAAGAACGGTCAGTATGGAAAAGTCTGAAACTATGAAACGAGACATGATAGGAACCATGTCATCGATTTTAGTAAAAAGGAAAATGCATTCACACATTTCAAAAAAGGAAAAAAACTTGTACTCCAGACGTTTTGAAAAATGAAACTAACACTATTCAACTGCTCAACTTTGCAGTCACTGGGGGGGTCGCAGTATGCTTATTTGCAAATTAAGCTTTAGTTTTAGTTGTAGCCTAGTTTAAAAGGTTGTCTGGAAGATATCGCTATCCAGCGATATGATTGCCAATTACAAACAATGGTATCTATGTAATAATCTATATTGAAGTATTTAGGTATCTACATTGTGTTGCAATAAAGTTTTTTCATTTCATTTCATTTCTATTTAGATATCGATTGTGTAGGTCAAAAAGAGCAAAAAGAGTAACGGTGTGGTTACCCAGAAATGAGTCAAGAGGAAGGGGTCGACCGGGAAAGAGATGGGTAGATATTTTCATAAAGAGAGCGGGACCTAACTGGTCCTCAAGGACTAGATTTTGTAGAGAGACGTGGAACGAAATGGGGGAGGCCTACGACAAAGAGGCGACTACTGCGGGCGAATAGTGTTACTAAATTTATAAGTAGTAAATTATTAGTAGTTTTTTTTTAATAGTTTTAAAAAGTGTTTAGTTTTATATACAGGGTGTAAAAAGACTACTACCGAAAACTGAGGGGTTGCAATCAGGCCACGATTCAAAACATATTTAGCAAAAAAAAAAACGCAAAAAAAAAAAATGACTTAGCTACGTCATTTTATGTTATTTCCGGTTATTTACTACTAGTACAACATAAAAAGACCATACCTACCTGATAATTTCATTTATAAAAGAAAAAACAGTTAAAACTCAAAATCCATCAATCTACGTAAAACAACGCGCCCAGTACATACGCAAACAGTCATCTTCAAACGCTGTTTTCTCTGGATATAATGATATTTTCGGAAAATCCTTTTGGATTTAGTTGTATGTTGGGATGCTGTACCCACCCCTTTTGGCTTCGGTAGAAGTCTTTTTACACCTTGTATTTTGTAAAAATATCTGTAGTAGAAATAGCTTAGTAGAAGGCTTATTTATTTTATTTTAAAATTAATAAAACCATTGTTTTAATGCTATAACAACACTACCCTAGGAAAACCGTGTTGTGGGTAGCAATATGAATAAGTGGCAAACTCTGGTGACGGAGTTTTTAGCTGGGACCTAGGTACTCCTACAGTATAACGAGCCCTCTGAAACACGGAAGCGCTCAGATGAAAATGCCACTGTCGGTCACCCATCCACTTATGGACCGTTTAGACGACGATCTATCAAGGACCATTAATCATTAATCTTATAACTACCTACCGACCTACATCTAATTCATTTCATTAGATTGGTAGGTAGGTAGCGTATCTACCTAATGTTCTTTCATAGAATCAAACTCAAAGCTTACATTTGGTGGAAGCTGAAACTCAGGTATCGTGGCCTCCTTGAGAGTGATGTCTTGGATGTTCGTGACGACATTGCCGCTATTCTGAAATGAAAAAATATTAATAATAATAAAGCAGTTATACTAAATACTTGTAGGATAGTCAGAAAATTTTTACATAGTGACGGTTCTTCGGATTCTTCACAAACCTACAGTAATGAGAATGCTCATCCAACAACTAGTGCACACTTGGCCTAGGCCCGTATGCTCTAGATTAATTTCCGGCTAAAAGCCGAGCTGACTTAGATCAAAAACATAATAATAATACTGGACATTTTTCACACAACATCATCTAGCCCCAAACTAAGCAAAGTACTATTAGAACCAGATAACTGATATACTACTTAAATACTTTTTGTTTGTAAATACATACATATTATACATAGAAACACCCAGACCCGAGACAAATATCTGTAGGTCATACAAACATTTGTCCCGCGGCGGACATCGAACCCTCAACCTTCTGCGTCGCAGGCGGACCTTCGCCCACTGCGCCACAAAGGTCGTCAAATTGTAGTTATACTTAGGCCTTTACATAGTAGATGATTTATACAGCGTCAGGAGGCAACCTATGCCTACATTTAACGGGACGCTGTAGTGCCTGGGACATTGTTTGAGAAGGAATAGGCTTGCCCAGCACCTAAACCACCTTATTGTCCACAGGACAACAACATATTGACGTTGCTTTTCCTGTGGAGCTAAGCTGCGCGTTTCCTCACGATGTTTTCCTTCACCGTTAAGAGCTGACACATTCTTATCAACCCTTCTTTTCTTATCCTTCTGTGTGTTCGACCTTTGTGGCGCAGTGGGCGAAGGTTCTCCTGCGACGCAGAAGGTTGCGGGTTCGATCCCCGCCGCGGGACAAATGTTTGTATGACCTACAAATATTTGTCTCGGGTCTGGGTGTTTCTATGTATGTATTTACAAACAAAAAGTACCTAAATAAAGTAGTTTATCAGTCATTCAGTTAGTCAGTACCCATAACACAAGCTCTGCTTACTTTGGGGATGATGCTGTGTGAAAAGTCCAGCATTATTTATTTATTTATTTATTCTGTGTATTATATTATTCATAATTATTGATAGTTACTTGAATAATCTCTTCAATCCTCTGCTCATTCTCTGGTTCTTCAGGCAGAGTGACCTGTGGCAGTGTGTGTTCTGTGTGCGTGTGTGCGTGTGTCCTCGGGCGTGCAACCCGGGGCTCGCTCGGCTCAGGGATATTGTATCTGTAAGTTGTTTATTAGGTTACTATATATATTTATTTACAGAAACTAAGCTACTACATATTTAAATATATTTACAAAATACAACAGGATTAGTCAAGCTATGTAAGGATCGTTAGAAACGATCTATAGATAGCTCAACTCACTGTCGGTCGGAAGCGTGCCCAAAACAATGGCGGCATTACCACGCTAGATGGCAATGCTGATCCTTTGAGCCAAAAATGTGCCAGCTCTCGGATCATTTTATTAGGTTAGATAAGCAACTGACTTGTAGGTAGGTACCTATTAATTTAATTAAGTAGGTAGGTAATCATCATCTTCCTGCCCTTTTCCCACATTATGTGGGGTCGGCACAACATGTGTTCTTCTTCCATTCTCCTCTATCAGCCGTCATCTCAACACTCACTCCTTTCTCACTCATGTCATCCTTCACACAATCCATCCGTCTTTTCTTTGGCCTACCTCTACTCGTAAATCCATCAACAGTCATCTTAATTAAGTAGGTAGGTGTACCTTAAGTACCTACTTAAGAATGTATGCTTAGGTAGGTAGGCAATAAAAAACAGGTTCACGACAGTGTTGAGTTCTATGGTTCCCGACTGTATCCCCAAGGCGCGGTAGACATTCTCTCAGATCTTTTTATGTTACTTTATTCCAGATCATTCGAAGATGTCTAAGGGTAGGTAATATGCATCCATACTAATATTATAAATCTGAAAGTAACTCTGTCTGTCTGTCTGTTTGTTACGCTTTCACGCCCAAACCGCTGAACAGATTGAGCTGAAATTTGGCATAGTTAAAGGTTGTATCCCAGGGAAGGACATAGGCTACTTTTTATCCCGAAAAAAATGAAAAAATCCCGAGGGACCGCGGGTCACACCGCGGGAGCGCAGCTAGTTATAAATAGGTAGGTAACATAAGTAAAGTAGGTATCTAGGTAGGTACTTACTTTTAGTAGGTAGGTGAATACCTAAGTAGATAGGTATTATAGGTACTATTCAAAAGGTAGGTACTTAGAAAATTTTTGGGCATATTAACTTACTTTTTGTTTGAATGCTTTGTCACATTTGCGTTCATCATGCACAGGTCATCTGAAACAGATTTAATAAGTGTGTAAGTAGGTAGGTAGGTACCTACCGTAGGTATAATAGCGGCGCCAGACTTACTTCACCCCGGCGCGAGACCTAGCTTCAAATGTTTGAACACATGTGTGCCTCTCTATCTGACTCTCGTGCCACACTATGTGTTCAAATATTTGTTCAGACATTTGAAGCTAGGTCTGACGCCGGGGTTGTTCGCACAATCGGACTTTAGCTCTAGGTAACCCATTTTTGATGACGCCTAAAATTGTACTATCTCGCTTACTCTACCAAACCTGCGCAATCGTCTATTGCACATTACACCTAACTTCAGAGAGCTAAAGATCCGTTGTGCTTATACGAGTACCTATTACCTATACTACTTTTCAAGTAGGTACCTACTTACATAAGAAAAGTCTGCTTAAAAAATATGGGAACTTACTCAAAAACACGTTGACTTTTTTCTGATAAAGTCTTGCCAAACCACGCATCAATTGGGAGCTGAGCCGCAGAGAAAACCTGTTGGTTGGCCGCCCAGATTCATTGTTCATTACTTCCATCAAATCGTCACTGAAATAAAATTGAAAACATAGAGAACAGCTAACAAAAACAATTAACTAACTAAAGATACCTATAATAAAACAGAATGCCTTACCATATTTTGCGTATGTCTTGGGACCAAAGTTGCCTGTGTGTTATTGTCGCAAAACGCAAAGGCCAAGAGTCGGCCACCCAACATAAATAAAATCTGCCTCCCCTTTTCAAAGATTCGACGGGATAAAACATTTTTATGCAATTTTTCAGTCAAAACATGCAAAAGAAAATTCAGCGCACCAAAATGAAAGAACGCTTTTTATTCCCGCCAAAAGTCTAAATATTTTGTTTGACTTGACAGGAGCGAATGTTGTATCCGGTCAATTTTTCGGCCGTTTCAAACGTAGACAGCAAGCAACAGCAAGTGCTACTAGCAAAGGGACACAGATGTATAATTTCATGTCCGTTTCCGGCTATGTAGGTACCATATTTTTTTGGCTAGATTTTACATCTTTGAGGAAAGAAAACTTGGTCATTGTTTTACATTTTGAAAATAAATATCAAAATTGTCAATATTTTGTTTGACAAGAGCGAATGTATCCGGTCAATTTAGTGCGTTTCAAACGTAGACAACAAGTGCTGCTAAGCAAAGGGACACGGAAGTATAATCTCATGTCCGTTTCCGGCTATGTACATACTTTTTAAAATATACTTGGCAGAGGCTAGATTTTATATTCTACCTATGAAAAAAACTGGAACAAAGTTTTAACTTTGATATTTGGCATTTTTGTCAAAATATTCTACGAGAACAATCTATGGACTGTATCGCTTCTGTCATAGGCTTCTGTGTATTGTGACGTTTTGACTATAGAGTTAGAGATATAAGGGATGTGACTTAGTGGGGAAAAAATCGATTAATTAATAATCGATTTTTTTTTACCTAAAATAAATCGATTTTTTAAAAAATCGATTATTTTTTCATAAAAATCGATTATTCATGAACAATTATTTTAAAAAGAAAAATCGATTTTATTACTATCATAAAAAAATAGATTTTTTTTAACGCATTGCGTCCGTTTAACATCCCTAGATATATTATAGCGTTAATAGCGTTTTGACCTATGTATGTGTCGTGCGTGCGTGACGGCTGACGGTAAAATCGAACGCTTTTTCTCTTCTCGCCCCCATCCTCAATACCGTCCGAAAAGGAACTTCGTTCCAAAAATACTTTCAGCAGCGCCGCAGTCGCATCGCAGTGTCTTAGTTCTACTATGGACTATGTTCTTTTACTGTTTTTTAGATAAATCATGAAAATGATCATTTTCCATTCAGCAATACTAATTCGGAACCTTTGAACATGTTATTCTCTTTGATGTAGGTAAAGGGGTGTCCAAATTCATATTTGTTTGTCCTCATTTCCCGCTTCACATCTCTAATTAGTTTTAAATTACAAAAATGATTATTTGCGACATCAAATTAAAACTTCTCTTTTATTTTTAGGTAACTAATAATTTATTAGAATTATCACTAATCATAATAGCTACATACATAAAATAAACACACAGTAATGTCTATTGATACTGACGGCGTGAAAATGTTGACTGCATATTTGTTCCTCAGTCAGTGACGATTGAATTTGAATAATTTGGAATTGTACAACTATTTTATTACAAAGCAGAACAAATGCGTTGTCCATAAACTTAAAAGTTAATGGCCCTCAATCTTATGCTTAAATTGTCTTCCCGCCTCTTCAACAGCGCTCTTAAGTTTCTTAATAGTGCTCCTAGTTAGATGTTCACTGTTAATACCAGAGTTGTATGCTTCTTCAAGAACTTTCTCAGCTTGTTCTATTTCATTCTCGGACATATGATAGCTGATGAGTCGCGAATAAGCATTGCCAACAGAGCCTAATGAAACAAATTTATTAGTTTTCAAGTAATTAATGAGTTTGTGAATCAGCTGTGGTTCCTTTCGTACATGACTCTCTTGTAACAATCTTCTGAATATGATGATGTCAGCGTTTTGTAGAGACTGCGTCCAGATGGAATCGGCTTGTTCGTTCTTTCCCGCCAAAATGTATTCCATCCACATAAGGTTGGCTGGTGTTAGTTTTCCTTTTTCCGCAGCGATTTGTGCTACTTTATGACCTAGAACAAAATAGAACGATTTAGTACGACTGTGGCGCAGTGGGTTAAAAGCCTGCTTGGGACGCAGAAGGTTGCGGGTTCGATCCCCGCCGCGGGATAAATGTTTCTATGATCTACTAATATTTATCTCGGGTTTCTATGTATAATATACAGGGTGTAAAAAGACTGCTACCGAAAACTGAGGGATTGCAATCAGACCATGATTCTGAGCATATTTATCGAAAAAAAAAACGCAAAAAAAATTTTGACTTATCTACGTCATTTTATTTTATTTTCTAGTTTTTTGCCTTTATTACAACATAATAAGACCAAACCTACCTAATCATTTCATTTATAAAAGAAAAAAACAATTAAAACTCAAAATCCAGCAATCTACGTATAAAAACGCGCCCAGTACATACGCTCGACCAGCTGTGCGAGGTCGGTTTTCTCCGGATATAATGATTTTTTTGGAAAATCCTTTTGGATTTGGTTGTGTGTTGGGATGCTGTACCTACCCCTTTCGGCTTCGGTAGACGTCTTTTTACACCCTGTATATGTATTTAGAAACAAAAAGTATGTAAGTGTATCAGTTATCTGGTTCCCATAGTACAAGCTAAGCTTCGTTTGGGGCTAGATGATGCTGTGTGAAAATGTCCAGCATTATTATTAATTTATTATTCACTGGCTAACCTTTTTAAGGTATAATAAGTATTATCTAGTGGCCAAATAATCATGATGACTGTGATACGTTAAGGCATTTCTTAGCCATTCATGTATCCGCAACTTTCAATACGAAAGTGAGTTCGAAACGGTCGAGCATCAGAAATAAGAAGTATTTTTATTTAGTAGAAAAGTATAAAGGTGGTACTTACATTTAGGCAAAAGCTCGTCATTATCTATAACAGAAGCAAGTGCGTTACTCCTCGGGAATTTCCTCAATGCCACTTCCAATTCTTCGTCGGTCTTCGCCATCTGTACTGCCTCATACAAATCTTGAACATGCTTAGTACCAGATCCTCTCAAGAAGATAGCCAGAGTCAGTTTATCGTCAAACGTGACTTTGCGCTTCGTTGACTCACTGATATGCCTCCCAAACTCTTCAATCTTCTCAACGTTACCTTCTTGACTGAAATTCTTGAGTAGATACTTCAGAACATTAGATTTCGGTATGAGATTGTTTTCAATAGATTTCAAAGCCACGTCCATTGCTAGAACGAGTTGTCCATTTTGAATATGTTTCTCGATATCAGATGATATTTCATCTTTGGTTGGTAGCTGTGGTTTCTGAGTAGCCTGTGGTTTCTTGTTTTTTGCGATGGTTTGTGTTTGCTTTGGCTTTGGTGGGCTATCGTTGGGAATTACGAAAGGTACATTCCTATTCTTCGATCTGAGATGATTACCAAGATAGGTAAGGAACTGTTCGCTTGGGACTTCGCCCTCTTCTTGTAATAGAGTCCAGAGGCCAAGCGCTTTGTCGGTGTCGTCAGCTTTGCAATAAGTTACAAGAAGGTGGTAGAAAATGTTTGAACGGTCCACGTTAGAAAGTTCCTTTGTCGCTTGGAGGAGGCCTTCAAGATATTCGGATTTTCCTTCCTGAAACATATTATAATATCGTTTTCACCTTACTAGCTCAAAGAGGGCGCGTTGCCATGTAAAAACAGTGAGCAAAACTCTACTTTGCTCATACTATGTGGAAAAGAGATTTGAATTTAGAATGCGGCAAACAATGAGAATCGAATAGCATTAGAGAGGGCAAGGTGATCTGGTTTTTGGACTGACGGCGGGAATTTATACGTAAAACAATTTTAGATATTTCGCTGAAATAAACTGACAGATTTAATAATGAGTGAATCCAGTGACGAAGATTTAACTCCTTCGGAGTTAAAAGAAGTGGTTGCTGACGCTGAACTACACTTCTTACCGATCAAGTCACGCAATAAATACCTAAAAGCGTACAAATTATTCAACGACTGGAGACTTTCGAAAGGTGCTTCAGAGACCGTGGTGTTATCATATTTCATGGACTTGGCAAAAACACGACAATCATCTACACTGTGGAGTATTTACTCAATGCTCAAAGCTACATTAAAGGCAAAACGTGACGTTCACATTGAGACCTACCAACAAAACTGTCACGTTTAATCTACAAAATTGTAGTAATTTTACTTTTAATTTTTAGGAAACTAATGTCTAAAATTATAATTAAGTTTTGTAAATAAATGCATTTTGTTATATCTTGCTAAAATTATTTTCCTTACATCTTGTATCTTTTCGCTAGTAAGGTGAAAAGTTGTATGTATCACACGAGAGCAAAATAATTTGTTGCTTGTGCTTTTGAATCCCTCACTACACTCAGGATTCTAACTTAGAATCACTCGCTACGCTCGTATAGAATCCCTCGTTTCTTCGGGATTCAAACTCGGCACTCGCAGCAAAAACTCATTTTGCTCTCTAGTGGTACAATGTACTATTTTTTATGTCTGTGTTATGTGTAGACTATCTTCTCTACATAACAGAAGCTGTTTTACCTCAACATATCTTTGGCAAGCGTCGTCCAATCGCCGCTGTCTGGTTTGTAGACCGGGCGTCTCTAAAATACGGCGCGCCTGCCTCAGCCGGCCACATTCAACGAACGCCAGCACTAAGTCATGAAGAATGTTCACTTCACCGTGTATCTGAAGAGAAATGAAATATATAAATACCATACATAGATAGAACTTATATTTAATGAAAAACTTCAATGCAACCTTTTAAGAAACTCAAATCACTCTTACTACAGAAAAAAGCCTACACAGGGACCATATTTTTATATGACCTGTAGATATATTTTTATTTTTTTTTATTTATAACGGAATAACAAACAGCTACATTATAAAGCTTAACTAAAGAACTTATGGAGGTATACATTTCGGGAATGTAGATCTTATAATAACTTAATGTAGCCCACGGCGTTATCCACAGGTTAACTTAAATATGTTGTAAACAGAAAGTGACTGTAAGGAAGTCGAAAGTGAAGCTTAATGAAGCAAAATAAAGAAAAAACGTAATTAAAAGAAAACTAAGTAACTACTTAAGTAAAGCTTGACTCAAGGAGTCGGTATTAAAAATAATAGCATTAACTGGGTTTTTAAATTTATAGATACCGTGGTAAAATATATCTATTTCTATGAAGAATATATTTCTTTTATTATATTAATTTAATATATTTCTATTTAAGATGCCACTCAATGGAAGGGCGCCTTAAAACAATGACTCCAATGAAAAGATCTGATTATGGGTATACAGCCGATTGCAGATATTAAAGGAAAAAAAAATTAAGATAATTATGTTTTCGGTGGTAGTCGATTTGTCGTCGTATGTTCATTTGTAATAAATATTATGCTTTTTATCAGGGCTGACGGTCAGCATGACAGGAAAACCAGCCTAAGACATCAGGGTATTGTATAAGTACACACAGGAAATCCTAGAAAAGACTAGACTGTTGGGTGATAATCCATACTAATATTATAAATGTGAAAGTAACTCTGTCTGTCTGTCTGTTTGTTACGCTTTCACGCCCAAACAGCTGAACAGATTAAGCTGAAATTTGGCATAGTTAAAGGTTATGTCCCTGACATAGGCTACTTTTTATCCCGAAAAAATGAAAAAAATCCCGAAGGACCGCGGGTCACACCGCGGGAGCGCAGCTAGTAAATGTATATAACAAAGTTTTTATCATACCTGTGTACTGATATCAGCCAGCCACTGAAGCTTAGTGGCATCTTCTTTAATAATCAGTGCCTTCATCAGCTCACCCTTCCACGGTGTGCTTCGGTATTGCTTACAGCAGTTCTCGAATTCGTTTAGAGCACCTTCCAAGTCATCATTCTTCAGATGGACCTTTATAAGTGGACCGAGAATCACATTTGATGGTTCAATGTAGCTGTGCGATATGAGGGTCTCAGTTAATGTTTTAACCTGTAAGAGAAATGGTTATTATTATTTTTATTATGTAACTCATTGTCATGTGTCGAGGGAATGGGAAGAGGTAGCCCAGCAGTGGGACACAAATGACAAAAAAAACTCATTCACAGTTGGGCAAAGGTTTCCCTGGTATTATCTTTCAAACATTGTTATCGCCAACATCATTTAGTACAGAAACTAATCAATACACTTTAAAATAAAAACATAAAAGATGAAGGCTTTGTAATGGATTGATGGATATAATCAGAAGATAGCTCTGCTGTTTGTTGGTAAGTATTTTGTCACAGATACTAGGATCAAAATGTTCTTTACCACTGGCAAAAGTTATTAGAAAAGTAAGGAATAGAATATGTAATAAAGCCCGACACACACATACCTATAATATATATTAATATGCCGTGCTGTAATATATATTATAGTAAGCTACCACACACGGAGACGATGCTATAATATAGATTTTGCCTTGCTATACAATACTATGCAATAATATATTAATTTAATATGCGATAATACAAATTACGGTAAAGTTGGTGACGTCATAGATATATATATTATAGCTGCGTGTGCGGTCACTTGAATATTTGTATAGAAAATATATCGTAATATGCCTTGCTATATTTATATTAATATATATTATAGCTATGTGTGTGACGGGCTTAATACTTACTTTTTCTGTTTCTTTTTGTTCAGCAAGACCATTCAGCAGCTGCCAACATTTAGAATTAATCATGAAGCCCGCTTCCTTATCATCCAACCGTTTCTGACTGGTCAAAAACTCCACCGCCTCGTCGAATTTCCCCGCTTTAATCAATGCGCTTGCCATTAGCACTAACTTGTACTTATTTAAGACGAAATCTGGATTCTTTTCAACCAACTTAGAGTGGCATTCTTTAGCTTTTTCCAGCTCATCGTTCACGCAGTAGAATTCATACAACTGTGCGTAGCTAGCCACAGTCAGCTCAAAGTCTTGAGAAGATTGCAATTCTTCTAAATAACTGTTCACTTTTGGGATGTTATTTTCTTCTATGTAGGCAGTTAGCAGTTGTTTTTGCAAGCGAGCGACGTTAGTCCCTTCTTTGGTTTTCAGAGTTTGAATCAGATTTTCTAATTGCACGGAGTTGCGTGTTATGTTATCGCGTCGAATGGTTTGAACAGGAGCCATTTCTAGATCAGACGAAGTAAGTTGTGTGAGTATTTCGGACATATTCGTCGTCATACTATCTCCTATATACTGTTGGATGTTTTCAGCAGATTCAACAGTAATTCTCAAGCCTTTAGAGAGTAATTCTGAAAGGAGTTTTTCGCAGGCGTTATTTTTCGATACGATTTTTATAGCGTTCGTTACAATGCGACTAACATTAGCATTTGTATCTTCAGTTGGCAAATCTTCGTTGTCCTCATCGTGGTTCTGACCTTTGCTGCTGAGAACGTGAAGTATTGAAACAAAAGACTCAATGTCTTCGGTTCTCGACAACGCATTCAGCAAAGGTTTTGCTAACAGAGCAAAGTTTCCTCTAGTTCTGTACCGATTAACTACACCTGCTGCCTCCTTTATCTTACCAGCATCAAGCAAATCAACAACTAGATTCCTAGATGTATGTGCGACTGATACATTAGCGAGTTGTAGCTTTGAAATCACTATTTCTGGTGCGTCTTTCTTTAACAGATAGGGAATGATATAATCCCGCAATGATTCCCCTGTTACAGCAACATTTTTCTCTTGCATGTTTTTAATTATTTGTAGCAGACCTTCCTCATCGTTTTCTTTGATTTTCTGAGCTAGGAGTGGCCAGTAGAAGTGTGGGCGAATCTCGTTGCCTTCTTTCTCGAATTCGGTGAGTAGTTTCTGTGCAACTTCAGTTCTACCTTGAATGAGCGCGCTTTCTGTGGCTATATATATGGCGTTTGGTATAAGTCCTTCTTCCTTGAGCTCCAAGCATGTTTTGACGATTTCATCAGCTGATTTTCCTACTCTAAGAAGTTGTTTGATGAAGAAAGCTCCTTTGAAGGGTGTGTCTTCAACATTTGCTGATTTAGGCATTGTTGGTAGAATTTTCTTAGCTGTCTGTATCTTGCCTTTGTTGAGGAGTCTGAGTATGAGGTTAAGAGCATCTTGGTTGTAGCCTTGATGTTTCTGAAGGTGCGGAAATAGTAGTTCCACTTTGTCCTCATGCCCACCACAGGCAAGATGTTCAATAATCTCTAATACATCCTGAAATTGTCATAAAACTAGTTTCAATTTATTTTGAAAAAAAAATCTCACTCCCACTACAGAACTTTTTAGGGTTCCGTACCCAAAGGGTAAAACGGGAACCCTATTACTAAGACTTCGCTGTCTGTCTGTATTTCTGTCACCAGGCTGTATCATATGAACCGTGATAGTTAGACAGTTGAAATTTTTAAAGATGATGTATTTCTGTTGCCGCTATAACAAATACTAAAAAACAGAATAAAATTAATATTTAATATACAACAAACGTGATTTTTTTTGCCGTTTTTAAAGATCCCCTGACCCATTGTGCGTGACTCCGACTCGCACTTGGCCGGTTTTTTATTTGTTATTTCGCCATACACATAACAATCATAAAGACAAACATCCAAATTTTATTTATGTACTCATGAACCAACAATAATTCCTATAATTTACAATCAAAACTTACCTTATCAGTAATGATAGCATCTTTCTCTGTAGCCACCTTGATAACTTCATTCACTCCATCAACATCCCCTTTCCGAGCAAACCCACACGCAAGTAATGTGTAAGTCCGATTGGTTGGCTGTAAGCCAGCCCTTGCCATAGTTTCCAGCACTGCTTTAGCTCCATCTGTGTCTCCATGGAATGCATGACCCATGACTAAAGCATTCAACACTGGCTCGGATACTGGGAAGTTGAGCTCACGCATTTTTTCCAAGACCTTGGTGGCGCCTTCAACGTCGCCTTCTTGACAGTATCGCCACATCAGCCTCTGGTAGGTTACCCTGTAATAGTGAAGATTTTGATGAAGGCACCTAACTTAAGCTTAATAGCAGTTAAAGCTGTACATTCTAGGATAAAATTCACACTGGAAATGTACTAGTTTATAAGATATTTATTTATCCGATTATAGAACTTTTAAAATTGAAAATTGAATGGTGAAGATAGTATAAAGGATGAGTGTCATTGATAGAAGCGCCGCCAACTGAATTTGTCGTCAAGGCAGTCTTAGCTAAGAAATTGCGCCTTGTTTGTCTTTACAAAGTATTGAGCATATCCTTTTGTAGAATAGGCTAATCGTAACAATGCTAATAGGAAGATAAGGTGTTGGGCACCCTACTCTATCTAGATTATGTATCATAGGCACTATAGTGTACATAAGAGCCTGTTTAGGGTACTTTTAGAAGTAAGAAAGTAAGAAAGATTAGAGAATTGTGTTCAGTATTAATTACTTTAGTATTACACTAAGCAACATTACCTAGCTAGTAGATTTAAGCCATGATGAATGCTTTAAAGTGGCCTAAAAACTCCATCACTAGAGTTAGCCACTAACTCAAACGCATGAATGAACCTAGTAGGAAAAGAAAATTCTACCTGTTAGGCTGAAGACCCTTCTTCTCCAGTTCTTCAAGGAACTGTGCCGGTGAGAATGGATGCTCATTCTCAAGGTATACCCTCAGCAATGCATTGTAGTGTGAGATGTCCATAGGTATCCCCCGCTCTGTCAGCACACTCCATATCTTCTGGACCAGTAGGGTTCTTTGTTCAGGTAGTTCTTCTGGCACTAATTCACCTGGGAAGTTTAAATTTACATACCTACATTTAATGAATTTTTACAGTAGGTAGCTATGTAGGCTAGACCTTGCCATGGGTTTAAGGATTAAAACTTTATATTTGTTTAAGAGACCTTGCCATTTCTCTTAAGAAAAACTTTTTATCAAAGTTATTCCTCAAGTAGTTTGAGTGACAGTCAGTAGAGCATATAATATTGAATTGTTTGAATGGCTCTATAGGCTGTATTGGTTTGGTACCATATGATTGAAGCCTTGGGTGGGTTACTATAGGATACTGTAGTCACAAAAGAGCACACCAAAGAGGACATTAACAATGTCTTAACTTAACGAGCTAAATATGTCTGTCTAGAAGCAATCAGGCACCACAGCTACCCAGCAAGGACGTCATCATCGTCAGTCTGTTTTAAGATACTAACCACAACACCTGATCACCAGTAGAGACTGAGAACTGGTGATATCATTCCTTGATCGGATTTCATCAAATACTTCATCAATGTCCTTCTTAGTGATCCGTCCATACCGTCTTACTTCCAAGTCAAGTTTCTGAAGCAGTGGTTCTAGATTCTCTGCTTTTTTTGATGCATAATCTCTCATCAATACACTGAAAGAATTATAAAATTATAACCTCAACAAGCAAAAGCATCTTTTGTTTGTAGATGTTATTCTAAGATATTTGTTGCTTGGCATTTAGTTTAACGCATATGCAAGAGCTATATTATATCACATTTACAGCTTTTGCAGAACTCTACCTATCAGAAACTTAGAAAAACTAGAAATCTCTTATAAAACCATATGAACAACTTGATTGGCATTGGCTTTAGGTACTTTATATATGTATTGTGTTACCTTTTGGTACAACTTCATATAGAATTCCTTTAGCACCCTAAAGGGATTTTATATGAAGTTGAAGACCAGAGTACGAAACTGGCAGAAAAATCGGGCTTCCCCATGATATACATCGAAATGAGTAAATTGTAAATAATGAATTGCCTCTTACGAAATCTGCCTATTTGGGTCCATATTACAATTATACGCTAGATAAATGTGCACTTACTTGTTGGCTATGCATAAAGCCTTCGAATTTATCAATAAATTAGTTTCTGCGGTCTTAGCAGAATTCAGAAGCAAAGTCCGGGCGGCACCGGTGAAATAACGCACAAACTTTGTTGATCGTAGAAGAGACGACATTTTACACCAAGAACTATATTTAAAACATGAAGATTTACTCTGATTTTAGTTAAAATAGGCGGAATCACGAAATAGTCTTCATGAAATGGAAAAGATTTTTTAAGGTTATTTGTTAGTTATGTCATTTGCTTATTTTTTGCCTACAGACAGATTATAAATTCCAAAGGTTAGATCCAAGATCCATTCGGTCATTAGGGTTCATACACAAGAGGCTAGTAGACAATAAGTGCTGACGTGTGCACCCTTTTTCCATTATGTCAATGTCAAAGTCACGTTTTTTTGCGCGCGGTCCTTTTCGTTTCGCGAACTTCTCATCTCAAAGAACCAACCACATAGACCACCGCCATCCATCCGTTCGATCCGAGAAATAAAATTGAGTGCAAGTGCTAATTTATTGCTCCGACTGTCGCCCGGCCGGCTATTAGCGGTGTAGATTTATTTTCTGTTTATTTTTTAGCTAAAAACTCGTATCGAGTTTCGCTACAAGCAACTTCAAATTCTACAAATTCCTGATCCAGTTGGATAAACGCTGTAATGGTATGTATTGTATTGTACGGTTGTTTTATTAATTCCAGTGACATTGCTTTGACCTTCAATAAAATGCACATAACTCTATTCTATTGTAAGTAAATTTTTAGATCTCAATGAAGTGGGAACTAAATTATGTGGGAATTATCTGAACTAACTGAAAATTAAGTTGAGATCAGTATTGTATTTTTCTGCAAGGTCTAATGAAATATTTATCTGTCCACTTAATCTACGTACTGATTAGCGCTACAGCTATGTACAGTAGTGGTATGAAAAGGTTCGCCAGTTTTCAAATTGATTCATTTAACGTTCCGCAAGCACATATTACCTTTTCAAACTAAGTCACAGAACAGACTGGTTCACAGAAAATTATGTTTAACTGTTTGACAATAAAGTTTAAAATTACAGATTATACTTGTTTGATTTTCTGTCTTGACCAAGAAGATTATATAATGTAAAAACTTTTTATTGGTTTCAACATCTCGTTGTCTGTCATTGTTGACATTGCAATTTTATTTTTTCACGTTTCTATATTTTACATAAAATGCCGAGACCTTTAAGTGTTGTAGAAAGAGCAGCAATTATTGCTGAACATGAAGCTGGCTACAATATCAGTGAGATATCGCGTCGTCTTAATGTAACCAGGGATAGTGTAAGATTTTGGATCCGGAGATATGGTGAAGAAGGTGAACTCATAGATCATCGTCACAACAATTCTGGTCGCCGTCCTATCCTTAGTGCTGCACAAAATGCCGACATGAGACGGCAATATGAAGAAAATGGCTTTGTGTCAACCAATCATTTCGCTCAACTGTATGAAGTTTGTCCTAGAGTAATAAGAAATGCATTACACTCAATGGGATTACATTATAGACGACACTCAAAAAAAGTTGCTCTGACACCAACCCATAAGGAAGCACGCTTGAGATTTGCAGAGACCTATTTGAACTTTGATTGGAGTACCACTATATTTACCGACGAAAAATCCTTTATGTCAAGCCAACATGGGAGGCTTCATTTGTGGAGGTATAACGGCACGAGATATACAGAAGACCATGTAGTGCCCAATTTTAGTTCTGGACGTATCTCTGCCAATATTTGGGGGTGGATGTCAGCGGATGGAGTGGGCGAGCTCGTTCTTCTTCCTTCAAGGGCAAATGCAACTCACTATCTATCGGTTCTGGAAGACAGTATGCTACCAAGTGTCCGTACCGTATATACAGCTGCTGACTTACCTCAGGTCAGCTACGTTCAAGACAATGCTCGCACGCACACTGCTCGTATTGTGAATGAATGGTTCAATCGGCACAGTGATATAGCGGTGATTCCGTGGCCAGCAAGATCTGCAGATTTAAACCCGATCGAGAACCTATGGGGTTTAATGGTGCAGCGATGGGATAATAGAAACGAAAGAACCAAGAAGGCTATAGAAGACCACTGCCATATCATTTGGGAAGATACACGAGGGACGGACCTATGCTCTCGCCTTGTTGGTTCTATGAGAAACAGGTTACAATGTGTGATTGATGCTAATGGTGGTTATATACGTTATTAAATAAAATAAAGTTATTATATTACTTATTCGTACTATTCTTTCATATTCGGTCCTATCAACAAAGCGGTTTACCCCGACAGTAATATCTCTGTCAATAAATCTTGGCAGTCCAGGAAAATAGAGTATAATTAAAGATTACAGTAATCTAAATAACGTTTAAATACAAATAACCTATATCAAAATCTTGTTGTTATGGGTAATTGTTATTTTTGTAAAATTGACAGGATGGAGTAAAACAGTAAACAAATTATGCAAAACCTTTTTGATATGTCATTGCCTATAATCGATAGTAAACGCTAAACATAACAAAACGTAATATTTATTAATTAAAATGTTGGCAGTACTGGTTCTTGCACTCGTGCAAGCAAAAGTCGACTTTAAGATGACGAACCTTTTCATACCGCGACTGTACTTAGACAGTTTTTATCTCTTAATACATACTCTAATTATTAGGTACATGACTTATTCCTTCTGTAACCAAAAGCTGCCACAATGTCTTGCTGTTTTTCCTCAAATAATTTAGAAGAGACTTCTGTTGTTGTGAACCAACCCATAACTATGGTAAATTGCAATCTATTTTTAATAGTTTCATCTAGCCTTGTGTAGATTATTATTATTTACTGTTATTCCATTGCAAGTAGTATCTACAGCTGATAGTCTAACTCGTAAGCCAACCTAAAAGTACCCTGATTTCATAATACATCAGTGTTAGTACAAAAATAAGGTTTTTAGCTCGAAAGCCTGGTATGATGTAAGATGTGCTTATATATTCAGTAATTTTGATAAATCTTCTCTATGGTGGCTTAAATCAGGACTTTTTCAGACTTAATTCCATGGTAAGATGTAATAAATAGTATTATGTTAATCATTATGGATTCAAAATCCCAAATTATTATGGCTTATTGTTTTTTCAGGCCGCTCCAATCAAAGTTGTCATCACCGGTGCCGCCGGGCAGATTGCTTACTCGCTGGTCTACCAGATTGCATCTGGGGCATGCTTCGGACCCGACCAGCCTGTGTTCTTGCACCTTCTTGATATCACCCCCATGATGGGAGTCCTAGAAGGTGTTGTCATGGAGCTGGCTGATTGTGCTCTGCCACTTCTTGCTGGTGTACTTCCTACCGCGAACCCTGAGGAAGCTTTCAAAGATGTTGCTGCTGCTTTCCTGGTCGGTGCCATGCCAAGGAAAGAAGGTATGGAGAGGAAAGACCTCTTGGCTGCTAATGTTCGCATCTTCAAAGAACAAGGCCAGGCTCTGGACAAGGTAGCTCGTAAGGATGTAAAAGTCCTCGTTGTCGGAAACCCAGCCAACACCAATGCCATCATCTGCTCCAAGTATGCTCCATCTATTCCTAAAGAGAATTTCACAGCAATGACTCGTCTCGATCAGAACCGCGCACAGTCTCAACTCGCAGCTAAAATCGGAGTGCCCGTCAAGGATGTAAAGAATGTAATTATTTGGGGTAACCACTCTTCTACCCAGTTCCCTGATGCTTCCAATGCTGTTGTCACCATTGGAGGAGTGCAAAAGCCTGTTCCTTCAGCTGTTAACGACGAAGAGTATCTTAAGGGCGCTTTTGTTACCACCGTGCAGAAGCGTGGCGCAGCTGTGATCGCTGCTAGAAAGATGTCATCTGCCTTGTCAGCTGCTAAAGCTGCATCTGACCACATGAGGGATTGGTTCCTTGGCTCTGGAGACCGCTGGGTCAGCATGGGTGTAGTATCGGATGGTTCATATGGAACTCCCGCCGATGTGGTATTCTCATTCCCTGTAACCACCAGCAATGGAAAGTGGAAGATTGTGGAAGGTCTGACTATTTCAGACTTTGCGCGTAAAATGCTCGATGCCACGGGCAAGGAGTTGGCTGAGGAAAGAGAGGAGGCTCTGGCCGTCTGTAAAGATTAGATAGATTGTTAGTAACTTAAGCGTAGGATTGTATCACTTTGTTATTAAAGAAGAGCAATAACATGTTTATGTAATTATTTTTGTATGATACCAATCATGATTGTACTTTGGAACCATGGCATGATCTACAGATCAAGATCATTGTTGAGATTTTATCAGTTGTTGCTTTTATCACATAGTATAGCTTGAAGCTGCATACTATTTGTGTAAATTGTATTTATAACCACGTTTATGTATTTATTTGTATATTTTTTTAGTAAAAGCTATAAACTTAGTTGAACATTTTATATTTTCATTATAGTTTTATGTAATCTTCACTATCGTATTTGTTTTATTTATCTCTTAAACTAACAGTTCCTATTCTGATTTACGTAACCTTATCTAGCAGACTACCTTATCTAAAATATTTGTATACCTACTCATTTTGTGCGTAGGGAGTAGGTACTAATTCTGTAAAATTATTTACAAGTCGTGCAATAGTACCTACTGAATTGTTTTTATTGCGTTAATCTAATAGGTACCTAACCTGTGTACCACCCTTCTAAGCAACATTGCACACGACTTTCAAATAAGTAAGTACTTACTTTTATGTGTTCAGTCAGATAGTGAAGATAAGAGTGAACAGGAAGACTCATCCAGGAGCACTTTCATTTGCTTATTCCCACAGTTAAATCCGTGCTTATTCCTCAGGTGTAAAAAGTGAAGTAAAAGAGGGAAGAAGAATGATAGGGCTGGCAATTTGATTAAAATAGGTTGTAAAGTTTAGAAAAATGGCAGAAAAGTTCTCGAGTGGAGGCCACGCACCGGAAACCGCAGTAGAGGACGGCCCCCCACTAGATGGAAAGACGATCCGGTAAAGGTTGCTGGGAGCCGTTGGGTGCAGGCTGCACAAGATCGATCGCTGTGGAAATCGATGAGGGAGGCCTATGTTCAGCAGTGGACACTAGTGTCCACTGCTGAACATAGGTCATCTAGATGACTGACATGATGATGATGATGATGATTGAAGTAAAAAAAAAATCGAATCTAGATTAGCATGATGAGCTATACGAAAATGTGTTGAACGTTAAAGAGTGCAGAAGACAAGTCTAGAGTTGTGCAAGCAAATACTAGGCATGATGACAAATTGAATAATTACCTACCTACAGTTCGCCCGACGGATCTAGGTATTCGTGAAGTTAGCTGTTTGTCTGCGCAGTGAACGCTTTTTCATACAAAATTGTGTTCTGCGAAGACGAAACGGCTTACTTCACAAATGCCTCGATCCGTTGGGCGAACTGTAGGTACATCATACTCGTAGTTCCTAATTATTATTTTTTCCTTTGAACCTATCTATGACAACCTTTTTAGTGTTGAATTTTTTTGAATTTCGAAATACGTAAGAAAAAGAATATTGAGCTTATCGAATCATTTTGTTTTCTTATTTTTCTTTTGTCTATAATTATTTTCGTGATTGAATTGCAAAGTTATATTTTGTGCGGATTCTCCGATTTCTGTTTTAGTTTTCGATGCCGGCAGTTCCAAGAGGGATTTTCCTAGAAAGGTGGGTACCTTAACTTCTAGGGAAACTAAAACAATGGTTCGTTTCGTAGCGGTTTTGTAAATTATCATTGATGCTTAGGCATAAAACATATCGAAGAGTGATATGCAATGGAAAATACTGCCTGATCAGAGTACCAATGGAACTGAATCTCAACTGGCTATGGAACATGGAATGGGACGCGTTGGTGGTTGATGAAAAAAACCATAGCGGATGTCAAGATGAGAAAGACGATTCGTGTCCTTTTACGGTCATTTGAAGTGCGGGACGTCTTTTGTGACGTGTTTTGGGTAAGATATTTATATTAAAAAAAGTACTTACCTATATATAATATAGGGTATACCAATAATAGGTGGGTAGGTACTACAAGACAAACATACAATACTTTTTATTTTACTATAACCACAGAATACAGAAAGCTATGACATAATATCGTAGGCAGTGGCGTAGCTACCGAATGGCTAGGCGGTGCAGTGCACCGGGGCCCCCAAGCTCAAGGGGCCCTCGGACTCTGAGTACCGCCGGAAGGTTTTGTTCTTAGGAAACTATAAGTATGATTATTTTGAAAACTGCATTATTAGATTTTTGAAATAGTTACCCAGAAAATGACGAATCAAATCTTAAGTTTTTACAAAAAAATAAATACGTTTACATTTTGCCACACCCTGCATATTTTGACTTGATAAAACCTAAACCGTTCAGTTAGGGCCCCGGTTTATTTTGCACCAGGGCCCTTGGCTACCTAGCTACGCCACTGATCGTAGGGAATGTATGAACGCGAGAAGCGCAAGATAGAGGCTGGCTTAAAAGAAAGGAGGTCTATTCCTAGCAGGTGATACCGGGCTGCAATGATGATGATGATGAAACATAATGTACCTAGGCAGGACAGATCACGACTTTATCCCCAATGCGCGCGGTAGACATTTTCTCAGATCTTTGATCTAGATCCTTTGAAGTTGCTAAGGGGGTAGTCAGAGGTATTTGTTTAGGTAGGTATATTGTCTGTAGATCTGTTTCCTTGTTCTGTCCCGGAACAGTTGGGAAAAGTTGCAAAATGGAGGTGATGAAACTTTCCTGTTTCAATTTATTTGGTGGGAATAATCTTCTTATCGTGTCACTTTTCCCACAGAAAAGAGGAAACCAAGCGACGGAATGGTTAAGGAAATGAAAACCTGCACTGATTGAGTTGAAAGTCTTGTAATTGAGAAAACCACGTAGTATTTTATAAACAGCAATTCGACAAAAATATGATACAGCCTGAATATATAATTAAACAAAACTGGTTCAGATTAAATTTAGCTTATTGCAAATGCAAAATGATATTGCGCCCAACGTGGGGCTCGAACCCACGACCCTGAGATTAAGAGTCTCATGCTCTACCGACTGAGCTAGCCGGGCTGTGAATTACTGTTTGAAAATAAGGTATGCTAACTATTGTTCAACTCTGGACCTGTTAGCAGTATTCTGTGAATGTACCTACTATTGATCAGTTAAATTTTACTATTGGGAAAATAAATTAGATTGCTATCAGCTGCCGATTCTGTTGGCACCTAAAATGACTAAAGAAAAAAAATCTTTTATTTTTATTTTATTTATTAATTTATTCAGGTGTAACAATGTTGAATACTACTATACCTAGCTACAAGTAATACCTTAGTTAATAATTAAAAGAACTCAAGTCGGTTTAGACACTATTCTGTTGTTCCATAGATTAGACACCCACATTGTTTGCACGATTTTAGCCATTTAGCGCGTAAAAGAAAAGTTCTTACCTGTCATAAACAAGGTACCTAATGGTTAGAGGTGTCTTATGGAACATGGGTGCCCACACTGCCCACTGCGGAAACTTTCTTCCTGCTGAGTGGATTGCTATTCGTTTTACTGCTAACAAATTTACAGGAAGTAAGTGTCCTAGACCCGTACATAAATAGCGAAGCGGAGATTTTCGTAGGATGTAAAAACCGAAATTGATTGATTCGTTTAGAATTGCTTAGATATTAGGTAACTCTGCCGTCTTTATGATCTAAGGTACCTAGGAGTGAGAAATAAATCTATAACATGTTGGTAGGCCATCACTATTTAGGTAAGATTCTATTCGTTCATTCACCTTGTAGGTAAATTTAAGACAGTTTGAAGACAACACTATGATAACCGATACGTAGTCACACACCAATTTACGAACCACAACAGTTTTATGTGACCTATGGTTCATTTTGTTTACTATAGATAAACACAGTAGCTTTCAGATAAAATTATAGCTTTTAGTAAAGTAGGTAGAGATACCTAAGTTTAAGAGAGTGCATTTGCATAGCTTTTGCGATTAAACTTCAGCCCGCGCTCTCTTAACCAATCCATCCGAACTTTTGAACTTGGACAAACAAGTTTCACGGGTCCGGTGTAGATGGCGCTGTGATTCTAGCAACGTGTGTTCTGAATAGTGATTGAAATAGATGCAAATCCTGCTGAAATCTGTGAAACGTTGTACGATAAACGATTGACTTTCAGATGCGTTGCGATTGAGTTTTAGCTTTGCACAAACTTGTCTATAATGGTTTGAAAAGTATCAATCCTTCAGGAATATAATTTATATGGAATGGAACCATCTCGGAAATATAGGTACCATTTCAAAAAAATATATCGTCCACGAAGATATCGGTGAACTGTACCTACATAAAAAAAAACATAGGTAGTACCTACATACCGCCGATAATAGAACCTCCTTTTTTAAGTTGTTTAGTTAAAGTCGAAAAGCATAGAACCGCTGGGATCACTTTAAATAGTTTTAAAACTAGGTTATTTTACTCCTGTTCCTTCGTTAAGATGCACAAGTCAACAAGCTAGTTCCATTCAATGGCAGGAAGAAATCACTCTTAGCGATATTGTCGCCCATTGTACACTGCTCTCTGTTATTCTCCTTGTGTAGTAGGTACCTATAGAATAAGTACGTTGAATATAATGTATTCCTTCAGAGATTGTTCATGTAAGTAGGTATATTTTGTTGGCAGCAAATTGGCAAAATCCAATAATGCTGGTTTGATCTATTCAATTTGGATATCAATCCACCTTTGACAATGTACAAAAGATTCTTAAGCTATTGAAGATTATTTACGTATTAAGGCACAAATAAGCGAACATTGAATTCATGATAGGTCTAGTAAAAATATAGTCATCAGAATGGGCACAGGGATGGAACTTAAAATGAATTTATCATTCTTCATACATACATTTATATTAATTTGAACAAGCTGATACCTACCCGCAACTTCGTCAGCAAAATAAAATAAGTAGGTACTTGAAAACATATAATATAAAGAATCGAAAACTAAGCAAACATCTCCATTTAATATTATAAATATAACTTTTGAAAACTCAAAATGATCGTATCTCGACCTCCGCTAATAGTAGAATAGGCGTACCTAGAAGAAAAAAGTAAAAAGCAGTTTGACCTCGGCGAAATCATCTATATCGCGTTTAAACCAACAAAGGAAAAAGTTTTTTAATATAAAAAAAAACTTAACTTCGGATGTATTTATGAGTGGGGATAATGTTACATGTTTATCATTAATTTTAAAATCATTTATCATGCAAAAAAAAAAAATACAAAAAATAACCCATACAAACTTGCAACCCATATTTTCACTTATGATTATTAAAAAAAAAGTAGCCATGTCCGTCCCTGGGGTAAGTTTACTCCTTATCCATGCCAAACAGCTTAATCTGTTCAGCGGTTTGGGCGTGAAAAGGTAACAAACAGACAGAAAGACAGACATACAGAGTTACTTTTATATTTATAATATTAGAATGGATATTTTAAATTAATATGATATCTAATGAAGGATTGATCACTGCAAATCGTTCCGACAAGAAATAAACCATACGACCGAAACTTAAAAACATTACTTATAAAATAAAGTAAAATTAATTGCTGGCAACCATACTTTTTAGATGGCAACTCGACGAGAGAAACTGATGACAATGACAGCGTGTGACGTGAGTTCCGGCGGGGGTCGATTGATTGGAGTTTGTTGTTGTTGAAATATAACGAAGTAATTGATAACATTGGAATTAAACATTGGATGAAAGCTAAGAGTTAATATAATATACCTAAGCGAAACCGGATTGGCTGTCATTGTTCAGTACTAGAAGTTTAAAACAATTTCATCATTGACGACAGAAGAATGCTTGAAAATCAGTGAACCATATTTCAGGCTGAGATCACATCGTCTTTGAAATTTTAATTACAAAATTCTTGGTATAGGGCTCTGCTGCCACTTCCCGCTTACAATTTATTTGTTGGCGCAAAAATTCTTAAATTTCTGATCTGACGACTTTGGAGATATTCGAGGAATACCAACTGTACCTACTGGGTGTTATAAGAGCACTTCCGAAAACTAATACAGTATTGACCGGGATTCCTTCCATGACGATTATAGGTATTGAGAAAAAATCCTTTTAAAACGAAGTATTCCGGGTTTATTTACATTTGAAGTAAGTAAAGTATAAAACCAAAATATTAAGAACACTAAATATTAAGCTGAGCCTCGACGTACTTTTAAATGAGTCGAAATTCTAGAAAGAGAGTAAATTACCTAATATTCCCGCATAAGAGTGGGAGGGACAGCGTGATGGACGCACGAATTTATGCCAGAAATATTGCGTTCTTCATGAGATAGTTAAAAATAGTGTGCAAAGCAGCAAAATTTCTCCAATCGTGTTTCAATATTTGAAGTTAGAAACTGAAATACTGGGCAAAACTGACTTATAAATTCTAAGTCAGTTTTGCCCAGTAGGTAGATGCCTTTTGTTACAAGCGCGTAATATTCAAGTTTCCGGTCAAACTATAGTACATCAATCCACATACTCACAAAAGCCATTGACTTGAAAGCGAATGCAAACACGAGGAGGTTTTACGCTCTCTGATGTCAACACACAAAGGGTAATGCATTTCGCCCCTTGTATAAGAATGCGGATAATGTACGCTGGATTTGCGACGGAAAGATTTGAATTTATGTATCACTGTATCAGTTTTATCTGAAATTCAGTATGTTTTCGGCTGGCTACGTCAGATCGTGTTATTCTATAAAAAGAATTCACACATTCAACCTTTGTTTTGAGATGAATATTGTCAATAAACTCTTAATTGTTTATATTGAAATTAGAAATAGATAATTTAGATTCTTTGATCCCGGAACCTTCGTCAAAACACTCTAAATATCTTTAACCCAAGACACAAAATGACGGAGGGACGGGCCAATATTTCTATCAATTCTCGAATTAATCCAGTTAGTGACGTCTTTGCGTATCAAATTTCGGAAGTTTAATTAAATTAAATACGGTCAAGGTTCGAGTCAAATACAATTCGGCGAGTGGGAGCAAAGTTACTGATCTTTTCATTTCTCAATGATTGCGCTGCGGGTTCAATTATGTAACCGAATTTAAATTAATTTTGTTTTGTTTCTGTTTGTCATTTGATCTGCACAACTTTGTAGACAAAACCAGATTACGGAAAAGCTTATAACGCAAGGTTGAAAATCGACTGTCCTTCGTTCACAATTTTTACCTTTAATTCCGGAAAATATTGTGCCATTAGTTATCTCTTTAGTCTTTCTGTACTTACCCTTGGCAACGTGTGAGCTACTTTTTTTGATGCTCGATTGAGTAGTCTCTGTCCACACGCTATTCAAATAAGGTTAACGACCAATTCATATTTTGTGCAAATAGTACCTAAGCATCTAGGTACATGTAGCTAAATTTAAGTACTAGTAAGTTATATTTGGGTAGCACAAATTGAATATTACCAGAGTATGTTCCATTCCCTTATCCAGAAGTTATTGAGCGTATTTCATCAAATACATATGTTTGAAAGCAAATACCAAGCTCAATCGACTTCTACGTAGCACTCGTAGCAAATTAACATTAAGATTGCCTAAGTTGATTGCTACGAAAGCGTAGCTTATATCGTAGCACTGATTAGTTTTGTTTCATAGTTATTTTTTTTTATTCTGTAATAGCTTTTATTTCTAAGATATTATGATCATGACTCGTATTATGATAGCACGGTACAAATTCTCTATGATAATAAAAAAAATCTCTATGATATAAGCCTTGATTGAGATCCAGTTGTTTAGAGGAGTTTGCGCTTAGTAAAATGGTGCCATTGAGTGAGCCGCACAGAAAATTATGATATCTGAATTTCCTTGCAATTTTCTTCTCCACCTTAGATACCCATAATATGTTATTAATCTACTCTACCGTAGATATTATAGGGTGGTCGTAGTAAGCAGGCTGAAGAAACTATTTTTAGTGACTTAAAGTATATTTTACGTAGTTTTACCGCCAGTTTAGTCCCTATTTGCTAAGGATTACTTTAGATAACTCGATTCCTACATACATTTTAGATTGGAAATTTCTCTGGAACTCGCATAATGAAGTTAGGTAACAAAGTTTCAGTATTAATTGGCTTGAAGAAGGCCCCGGGCTATTAGCACATCGATTTCTACTTTAAGCTACTTTTGAAAATCAATTTTAACAAAGTTTTTATCGTGCTTTTCAAATATGTTCACAATAGATTTACAATATTAAGCTACTCCACTCCACTTTTGTGTGTGTTCAGGTCGGTATCGGCTCAATAAGCTTTCAAGTTTTCTGCTAAGCTGCTATCTCAACTTTAGAAACATAAAATCCTTACACCACCCTGCTTCGAAAAAAAATGACACGACAAGAAGAACATGTTAACAAAGCGATGGGTTAGGAAAAGTCCATGAGAGCTGACCCCAAGATTGGTAGTAATAAAATGATTTTGGACATTAGTCGTGCAAAGAAAACATAGTGATTAACAACAAAACAGTAAATTCTAGTTTATTACAGAAGCTAGAAATATATATTTTTGTCTATTTGTGAAAATTAATTCATTGTCTAATGGTAATAACTCAAAACTTTACGCCTCTTATGGTCGAAACTTTTTTAATAAGAGTAAGATATGACCTACTTTGGCGGTCACATTACACCTCAACTTTTCAAGTCGAGTCAACTCGAATCCGATATTTTATTATTTTTAATAAACCTCAGTTCTCGTGCATGGCTTGAAGCGGTTTGAGTTGAACAAGATAGAACCAATTTAAGTCTTACCTGCTGCTATGGGGTTGCCTGTGGGTTTTCAAGTACAAGGATGTAGGTATCCGCGCGGTCTTCTGATAGGTAATAATCATGATGCATCTTTTGATAATAATGTATTAGGTAATTGTACCTACAAATTAACATAACAGCTCTCTAGATTGATGCTCAGCTCTTAGATGAGGAAGTATATATTATGTATATATATATATATATATTTATATAGTCCTCGTCGGATCCGACAATGGCGAACCTGACTTGAAATAAAATTACTTATTTTCGGTTACGAGCCCGAATGTGGCTCGCAAAGCCGAATTTGGTCTTAAATGACGTTTAGTTCTTAAGTTTTATGTACTAACATCAATATAAAATTACGCGTAAGCAATCCTTCAGGTGGGCCTCGGCCTCTTCAGACGGGAGAGACGGCGAATAAATCAAATAAGTTTCCACGTTCTTTATTGTTAGCTAGTATGTACGAGTGATCAGATATGAATGATCAAACGAACTTATAAGTGAAGTTCGATCGATATAATATGAGTGGTTTCATTTAAAGATATAAATTAAATATATGGCAGACATGGAAAAACGCTGCTGCTTTTTCTATCTCAATAGGTTATTTTTCTTGGAAGACATTTTACCAAGTATCACGAGCTAGAGCACAGAGGAATAGTCTCTTAGGCCCCTATTAATAAACGTGGTGTAAAGTTACGCTGGGTGTAACTTAGGAGTAACCATATAATTTTTGGAGTTTAAACCTGGCGGAACTTTACACCACGTTAATTTATAAGGGCCTAACAGATTAACAGACCACAGTCCGGATAACCTTTTCGTCTATAGGTACTTAGACGACTGGACGAAACACAAGCAATCCAAAGCTTGAACGTGAAATCATTTTGAAACAAGACACAATTAATATGCTTAATATCTTATCTTTATCTTTATCTTCACACTTAGTTTTCTCTTTGAAACTGAGTTTATTGGTGATTAGTGGACCCGGGCGCGACTTCGTCTGCGCATTGTTTCGTCATACAAACTTTAGAGATAGAACTACCTTGTTCCAATCCAACCCATGAAAACACTGAATTCATAAATAAATAATGCTGGACTTGTTCACACAGCATCATCCAGCCCCAAACTAAGGAAAGCTTGTACTATGGGAACCAGATAACTGATATACTTATATATATATGTATAACTTATATACTTTTTTGTTTGTAGGTAAATACATACATATTATAGATAGAAACACCCAGACCCGAGACAAATATCTGTAAGTCATACAAACATTTGTCCCGCGGCGGGGATCGAACCAGCAACCTTTTGAGTCGCAGGCG
Source organism: Epirrhoe tristata (assembly GCA_951394285.1). Lineage (NCBI taxonomy): Eukaryota > Metazoa > Arthropoda > Insecta > Lepidoptera > Geometridae > Epirrhoe > Epirrhoe tristata. The sequence continues at coordinate 8,422,543 of OX596145.1, forward strand.
GACCTTCGCCCACTGCGCTACAGAGGTCGTCATTAATTTTTGGATTTGCTGTCTGATAAATATAAAAAAGTATCTAAGTGGTTGGATAGTTTTGAAAAAAAATATAAATACGTGTTAACATTAAACATGGCTTTATTTGCGACCATGAGATCGTCTAAAGCTACATTTCAAACTTCAAGAAGCCTTTTCATAGCGACTTTGCATTGTGAGTATCGCTGGCTATCTTATGCGTCTGAAAAGGCTCTCAAACTTCGATGCTGCGGACAGAGCCGCAACAAAGCCCAAATTAGTCTTTGAAACAAGCCGCGCCTCGTTCTTGGAAGTTTTCTGCTAAAGACACTGCTTGACCTATTTCCTATATTAATAGGGCGTCTTAATTTAGGGTTCCTTTCATTATTCTTGTTATAATATATTCTGCTAAAATTTGGCCATCCCTACACTATATTTACAACGCAAATATTACTTGCCTATAAATTAAGCTTTTTGTTACTCCATTCTATGTATTTTATTGTTTTTGCTGTGGCACAAAATAAACTATTTTTATCTTTATCTTTATCTTTTATATTCTTGGTAATACCCGTATTAGCGGTAGCGTTTTTCTATCTTAGAAAGAAGTCATTTGTAGATATGTAATGAAGATATATATTGTAAGTTCAATTGAAAGCACTGTGTTTACTGTTCTTCAGGCATACATTTCCCTTGTTTTTACAATGTGAGTTAGGTATTTCCGTCATGTAAATATTGTTTTATTCGGTTAGTAAAAAACTTAGTTCTTTACATCTATATTAGATGATTTATACAGCATCAGGAGGCAACCGATGCCTACACTTAACAGGACGCTGTAGTGCCTGGGACATTGTTTGAGATGGAATAGCCTTGCCCAGCACCTAAACCATCCTCTCAGCTTAATCAGCCTGGGCCACAGGAAAGACGACGTCATTAACGTGTAGAGCTGCGGGTTTCATCACGATGTTTTCCTTCACCGTTAAGAGCTCGTGTTAAAGCGCATAAGTATAAATTTTACGAAACAAAAAATCCATTGATGCACGGCCGGGATTCGAACTCACGACCTTCGGATTGAAAGTCGAGGCACAACCCCATTCGACCAACACGGCTCTCGCGGTTGATAAAACGTGATGGTTAGAACAACAATCATGACTTCAATAAAGGCTTGGTTTGGTTATTTCATAGTGAAAATTACGGAACCATCAAGATGATATTAACTTGACAGGATTTCAAGTTTTCAGTAGGGTTTTAATAACGGTATCGATGCTTGAGGACCGACGGATAATTATCGAGGAATATCTTTTTGACGCTTTTGATTATACTCGTAGTTTCGTGAAAATGACGGCCAAAGAGCTCAACCCGACAGTTATTTATGCTACGTTATTTTACGATAAAAGCTTTTTTGCTATTTTAAATGTACTTTGAAGACTCAATCAGATTTCCAAACAGTTCGTAAAAAGATAGTTAAAGAGTTTCGTAGTTTTGGAAATCTTTCTCACATCGGGTAGGCTAAGGAATGAAAATTGAATTCAGACCCACGATAATTTCTAATGTTTCTTCTTAGATTGTTCAAAGATATGGTAAGAAACGAGTGGATACGGAGATGACGAGTGGTAGGGGATAGTAGAAGGGAACATGCTGTGTCGACCCCGCATAAGCGGGATAAGGGCAGGTAAATGATGATGATAATTTCCCATGTTTTATTATTGTAAAGTTAAACCTGCTTATTAGTACATTATGGTACTAGTGTGTAACATTGGTGATTACCGCCGAGGTTTATTAGGCGAGGCTCTTAACAGAACCGAGGACGGTAATCATCAATACACACGTGTATCATACGACGTTTTTCAACACACTTGTGAATAAAATAACAATAAAAACTCATTTTCAACAGTGAAAACGAGTTGTGAAAAATGTTTCGCTATTGCGGGAAAAATTAATCAGTTTTCCTATGCGCGCGCATTGCAATCGGCCACAGACTATATTTCCGCGCCGCGCATAGGGTTTGCGGCCTATTCTGCCACGGACAAAATGGGGAATTTACTTTTTTCAACACACTTGCTCATAAAGTGGCTCTATGGTCACCGCAATTAGGCACATAATGACACCCATAATCAAACTGTGACTTTTTCATTACTATAACTCACTAGTGAGTAATAGATTTTTTTTTTAATTTTATTGGTTGAGGTGCTTTGTTCTTAAAAAAGTTTTTATTCAGAAAAAAGATCGTGTTCAATAGAACAAATAAATTAATGTTCCTATTGCTTGCTCATTTCATGCAACTTCTTATTTAAATAGATAATTTTAACTCGTACGTGTTTAATAAATAAAACTTTCACTCAAATATAACTTTTGTTTTCTCTGTAATAAAAGAAAACTTTAAATTCCCCATTTTGTACGTGGCAGAATAGGCCGCAAACCCTATGCGTGGCGCGGAAATATAGTCTGTGGCCGATCGCAATGCGCGCGCAAAGGAAAACTGATTCATTTTTGCCGCAATAGCGAAACATTTTTCACAACTCGTTTTCACTGTTGAAAATGAGTTTTTATTGTTGTTTTATTCACAAGTGTGTTGAAAAACGTCGTATGATACACGTGTGTATTGATGATTACCGTCCTCGGTTCTATTAAGAGCCTCGCCTAACGGCTCGGCTCTTAAAACAACTCGGCGGTAATCACCAATGTTACACACTAGTACCATAATGTACTATTAAAGAACAAAGCAACTCTGGTTGAGTTGCTTTGTTCTTTAAAAAGTTTTTATTATAAAATTAAAAAAAAAATCTATTACTCACTAGTGAGTTATAGTAATGAAAAAGTCACAGTTTGATTATGGGTGTCATTATGTGCCTAATTGCGGTGACCATAGAGCCACTTTATGAGCAAGTGTGTTGAAAAAATCTTTACAAGAGAGGACATCGTAGGTATATTGTACAACGTTTATTCACTTTCAATCCGAAGGTTGTGGGTTCGAATCCCAGCCGTGCAATCAATGCAAATCAATGGATTTTATATGCGCTTTAAAGGGTTTTACAATCTGGAAGAATTCTACAGCGATGAAGATTGTAAATAGATTGTCTAAGTAGATAGGAAGATGTGTTTTTTAGTTTCTTAGTACTAACATACTATTAATGTTAATATTGTACGTCCGAAAAGGGCAAACTGTTTGTACATTTTATTTGTTAACAAACCTACCATCTTTGTTAAATCCAACAGTTTACAATAAAAACTTATCTTATCTTATCTTATCTTATCTTCAACACGTGCTCTAAACGGTGAAGGAAAACATCGTGAGGAAACCAGTTAGTGTTCTTATAGGCGGCGATGGGCTTGCAACCTGTCACGTATGGAATACTAACTTCAGCAAGATGTGGGCATGTATCAAATATGTGTTTGGACATGCCTCTGACTACCCCCTTAGACTTCTTCAAAGGATCTGGAATAAGTAACATAAAAAGATCTGAGAGAATGTCTACCGCACCTTGGGGATACAGTCGTGAACCTGTGTGTGTGATTATTCACTTTATTCCCAAAGGATTATTTAGCATAGTTTTGAGCTAAGGCCGACCTCGAACCAAGTGTTTTAGCAAGCTAATATCGCAAACTCGGCGGTACTTTTATGATCGTAACAAGCAAAAGGCAAGCTACTCAGTAAGCAGGTCAGACTTGCCAAGGTAACTTTACAAACTATAACGGAATTTACTTGGAATTTAGTAACAAAAACCAAGCCAGTTGGCTAAGTAGGACGTGGTGGAAAGTTCTGAACTATTTCAAAAATTACTGTAATGATAGTTTCTTAGGTCAGCTGCCACCACGAATGTGACTGCATCGGAAAAATGCAGATATAAGTGTTGTTTCTTACTAATATTAGACGCTAGAAACTGTTTAAGAAGAGAAACTTCTGTTTAGCAATTTCTCAAAAGCCTTCTTAGAATTCGTTTAAGTATACCTACCTACATTATAATCTAATAACACTTCTCCCTAATCGGAAGGCAAGATCGGTTCGTACAAACTTTCTAGAACTTTCACGAGAAACTACATAGCGTCAGAAGAAATGCTTATTGAAGAAAGTTGCAATGAAATGAAAAGTTTGTCGTCTTATTATGCACAAAGTGGACGTTAGGGCATAATGCCGGACAGCTGCTCAGCGAATGGATGCAATCGTGACTACGGAGTGTCACCTCTGTTCACTAAGAAGGCTGAAAGAAAAATTAATATCTAAGGTGCAAGTTATTTGAAGGTTGTTTAAAGGGTCGTCTCGCCTTTGCGCCAGTGTCGTAGCTAGGTAGCCAAGGGCCCTGGTGCAAAATAAACTGGGGCCCTAACTGAATGGTTTATTTTTTATCAAGTCAAAATATGCAGGGTGTGGCAAAATGTTAACGTATTTTGAATTTTTTGTAAAAACTTACGATTTGATTCGTCATTTTCTGGCTGACTGTAGTAACTTAATAAGTACATTTTTTAATATCTAAAAATGCAGTTCTTTATTTTAAAAATAATCATACCTATAGTTTCCTTAGAACAAAACCTTCTGGACTCTCGGGCTCTGGCTCAGAGTTCGAGGGCCCCTTGAGCTTGGGGGCCCCGGTGCACTGCACCGCCTAGCCCTCCGGTAGCTACGCCACTGCTTTGCGCCGCAATGCGGAGCGCTGTATGTGCAGAATCTGTAGCGAACTCGCTTAATTTCATCGCATCTACCATAGCGGTAACTGGATTATAGTTGCGTTATAGCGTTAGTGCTGTTTCGGCGGGAAAATGCCTCTAACTTGGGGAATTGGAGAAAGCTGGTGAGAAAAAAACTCACCTGTTCCTTCACTCACGCCAGTGCTGATGCTTTTACGAACCGTTCATCATCAGATAAGTGTTTGACACTGCTCCGGTTCTTGATAGAGCCGCGAAGTTTTATTCTACCAGCTCCGTCGATTCTATTACACGGTCCTTAGAACGTAGGTACATATTGTATTATTTATACGTTCTGATTTCTTATGGTTGTTCTCTATTTTCTATCTAAGTAGGTACCTACTTGGTTTTACTTCTTTATATAACTTTCCACGGCTATAAAACAACAGAATACAGAAACTTGTCGTTACTGAATAAGCGGAATATACGCGCTCAGAATACACAGACTTTGAGAAACTAGCTAGCTTCAAAGAAATCGTAGCCATTTATTTTGTCCTTCAAAGGTTTTGCATGAATCGTATACGGACACGAGATTTAGTTGCTATCAAAGATGCTTCCTTACTCGAGCAATATGGCAGATAATATTTTGAAGACCACAGGTTTACTACGTATAGAATGGACGGACACTCGCCGCACCAATCGACACTCCCTGCCCCTTGAGTTCTCGATAGCGTTCTCACGCGTAGCGAAACAATCCTATCCTAAAGAGCTCTTTATTGAGATGCTTACTGTGTCCAAAAATGACACTGCGTAGAGATGTGGTAGAGGTACGAATGTGTATTGTCTGTGTAAGTGTCCAATCTAGTCAATCCCACTCATATAATAAAGCTGAAAGTTTGTGAGTTTGTTTAGATGTTTGGATGTTTGTATGTTTGTGTTTCAATCACGCCTAAACCAGTGAACCGATTTGGATAAAACTTGGAATAGGCGTAGATAGTGACCTGGAATAGCAAATAATAAAAAAAAGACTGGCTATTCCAAATGTTGGTACCACGCGGGCGAAGCCGCGCGCAGTAGCTAGTACCTTATAAATCCAAAAGTAAACACTCCAAGTGCTTACGTAATTTGTTTTTTTTTACTTGCTATCTATCTAGAGAATAATATTCATTTTACCTCAATCGAAAGTCACAGCAGTTGGTAAACCTTAGAATAATATTTCCTGGATCCGTAATATCTTGATATTGCTATTTATTTACTTAGTTTCAGGCAAGGGTTGTGTTAAGGGGCAATTACACTATCTATGTTAAGGCTCAGTTGGGCCTTATTAAACAATGGCGATTAGTTTTAAAGACTCTACTGTTGAAATTACATAAGTTTGTGTTTAGTAGGCAACTACTGTATTTACATAACGAAAACGAATGTTAATATTACAGCTACCTATGTAATAACGAATGCTAAAAAACAACCTTGGGTAATTTTAGGCTAGGCACAGTCAGCATCAAAAGTTGATTGACAGCTTGAGTTTGTATCTTAGAAAGAATACCCTTAAGATCAAGTAGTTGAAGATCCCTTAGAGATGTCGAAGGGGGTAGTTAGTTGCACTCACATACTATTCGCATTGTACATATTAAGCAATATAGGTATGTAAGTATCCATTTTTTGCATGAAACATTTTGCAGCAATGAAATGATCGTTATTAAAAGCTCAGAATTTATAATGGAAGTTAACAGCAATCTAGTTTGAAGCGAGTGATAGATTCAATAGAATCAAAGTTATAAAATTCATTAAAGCCACCCAAATCTCGACATTTTAGAAATTAAGATTAATTCCAGACTTACTAGTGAGTCAACTAGATCGTGGCAGCACGACTGAACTGGTTAATTGGGATTGTACGTACCTGTCGGCGTATTCGAGACCGTAGTAGTATTACATGATTATAAATATTATCTATTCCAATGATCTACTACATTTGTATGATCTACAAATATTTGTCTCAGGTCTGTATGTTTCTATGCATAATATGTATGTATTTACAAACAAAAAGTATAAAGTATATATAAGACCCATTCATCATAAAAAAATAAAAAAAAGTATATAACAAAAAGTATTTAGTAAGTACCTAGGTACCCATAACACAAACTCTGCTTGCTTTGGGGCTAGATGATGCTGAGTGAAAAGCATTATTTATTTATTTATCAAACGATCCGCGGTAATGTTATTAATGAAAAACTTTTTGAGTTTAGGTATGTCTGTAAGTTTGTTTACTGGGAAGCACGCAAGTGATTATTTGTTATTGATACTTCTGTAACTAATCTTATGCGTTATTCCACATCATTCTAAGTGTGATGACTAAATGAAGCAACAAACATCCAACCATCCAAACATTACTGCTATGAATAGTAAGATGATAAGATTTGTGAGTTAGCCGGATCGTTTGACTATAATCGGGTGAAGAAGAAGATTGAACCCATCTATTTGAAACAGATTACTAGGTACCTTGTCGTAGATCTTGGAAACCACGTTGGCGCTATCAACTTGCTGCCGCAGAGCCTTCTCTGATGCTGATTCTGTCAGGATGCATTATGGGAATGGTAATGCAATTCTCACGAATTCTTGTAGCAGGCTAGGTATTAGAAGAAATTTTTTTCAAACGAATGTATTCAATGAATGAGACACAACACAACCCCATTGGACCAACACGGCTCGATTCTAAATACACCGACGATAAAAACATGTCATAGAATTCATATTTTGAACACCTAAAAACGAGCTTCTAGAAAGCTTTTATAAAGAAGAAAGTAGCATTAGGCTCATAAATAGGACTTTACTAGGTAAGTATTACCTACTATTTATTCAGTGTTCGTATATTATTCCTTAACCAGAAGCCGTTGAAGCCATTCCTCAGCTATAAATCGTGAAGAAATATTATTTTAAACATGACAAAACGTATCATACACGGATCGGGTCGGGCCAAGGCTCGAGTGGATACTGTCGGGCAAGGATCCAAAAGCATAGTTCAGCAGATGCTCGTAACGTTACTCTCAAGAATAAGTCTTGCCAGTTGCTACATTGTCGAAGTAAAAATAACTTTGTAAGCCTTGTAGGTAGTAGAAATTTAAAATTTCACGAGGATTTTTATATTAAGTATTAATAGCTGGAACCCGCGACTTCGTCAGCGAAATAACATACTTATTAGCAACGCCATCACATTGCATTTAACTGGAACTACCAACTCCCCATACACACTTTCAACCCTTATTTCACGCCCTCCATGATTAATATATAGATTTTTTCTGTCATAAGAACCTTCTCCTGACAATAACAAACACAACAAAAAAAAAAATTATGAAATCGGACCAGCCGTTCACGCGCGATGCCGTGACCAAGGGAAATAGGGATTCATTTTTATATATAGAAGATATATCTGCTAAATTCCTGTATGTAAGAGTAAATCTCATGCTGCATCTAATTTTTCGTGTTTGATCTCAACTCGAGATGCCTGCTTCATATCGTTGAAATGGATTTTGAATGATATTCAAAATCCATTTCATTTCATCAAAATATTTGCTTTGAGGAAAGCGTAACAAACAAAATTTATCGTATCAACGTGGATTTTAGACATTGTTCACGGAAGCACTTTCTTCCCAACGTCGAAATTACAGGCCTTGCGGAATATCACAATAAGGAAGGAGAATTCCCCGACTTTCCATTACATAACACGTGTATGCCTAGTACATTCAAACCGATATTGCAGGTAATACCGCTAGACTGAGCCAGCTACATCCGCGTTATGCGAGCTCTTATCGAAGTGGGTTAAAAATTCATGTTCCCTCAGTAGCTGCGAACAATATTTCAAAAACCCAGTTTCATGCTTTGAAGCAGAATTCAAAGGGGGCGTTTGAAAGTCGAGGCGAGAGCATTGTTTTCGTAAGACTCATTTCGCAGTGGTGGAAGCAGCTTTATTTTTTTTTACTCCCTTGCTTTGAGATTGCATCGGACGCTTCCGACGCAACGCTACTTGGCTGGTTTCGTTTCGGAGCTCCTAATTGTTGTAATTTTGTAAGTGGAAAAATTGTATCGCCATCTCGTTAGGATTTTTAATATCAGTAATGTCCTAGATAACAGATTCCTGTTAAATTACAGAATGTGCTGTATGTACCTAATCATAGACTTCCTCTTCATGGTGAGGTATGAGTTGATATTTATGTATTACGAGTATTACTTATGTTTTGCACCGGTTTAGTTAAACGGAGATTACGGATTTACACTTGCACGATATGACGGGAATTTGTTGATACTATTTTAAGCCTTAAGAGCTTTATCACACCATCATTCAAAATCTTCCAGAGTTTGTCTATTGTTTCCCAAACTAACTTAATAAAAGACATCCCTCTTTTACCCGACTGTGCTTGAAAACTTCCGACAGCAAGGAATATTTTAGTAATTGCTTCCAGTTCTGCATCCATTGAAATTAGCATTGTCCGCTTTGTATGGTAATGTCGAGACGGATTATAGGATGTGCTTTAAATTTTAAAACAAAACCGATAAATGGAACGATTTTCTTTGAGAATTCACCGTGTTTTCATTGCCATTTTATTCATTAGATTGCATTGAAATGTAAAAGCGCAATAATTTTGTGTTACTAGGTACATCACCCTCATAGGTCAACTAATGGCCCACTACATACCTACTGTGTTTGCCTGCTTGCCATATAACCATCCGCTATAAATGAGGCTATAATCTACGCTCGCTAGAAAGTGTAAAAATTAGGTTTTATGTTTGAGTTTGGGCAAATGTATTACAAACGCGATAAAACGCAAAATTGTCCTTAGCATAGGTATAGGCCTATCATAAGTATAGCATAGGTAACCCGGAATGAAGGTTGTCTTGCCGTTTCATGCATTTAATACTTAAAAGACTACCTCCCTACCTACTACAGATTTCTCCGTGTGCTGTGTTTATTTAATCTAACATTTTTCCGAGATGAGTCCTGTTTTGCCGATATTTATTTGCCCATTCCTAGAGGTTAATAAAAGGTTAATATTATAACTGCCGTTACCTCAAAATAAATAAAATCTAGGAGCAATAAAAAACAAATGAAGTTTTCGGAGTATACTTTTTGATAAGGTGGTCCCTTGAGATATATCGGGACATTCCAACACTATTCCCCCCGTTATGATGTAGCGATAATGGTTCGAATGGCCATTTTCCTGCTATGTTTTATCTTGGAAGTACCGAATAAATATGTTACTTCTGTGCAGTCGTGCGCAAAGATCAAAAGAGCCTTTGACGGTTTTTGCCAAAGAAATACATAGCTGGTATTTATTTAATTATGAATCATTTTGGCAGTTAGTTGGCGGCGATGAACTTGCAATGTCACGTATGGAATGGTTCCCGTTTCATTTATTTTAATAATATTCTATACCTACTCATTCAATTAAAATCTCGTCTGCTAGTAGGAACAAAATTAGTTATTAATATATTTAGTTATTCCTCCTCCCTTAATACCTCAATGATCTTCAACGTAGTATTTCTGAATATTTCGTTCTTAGCGATCTTGTAGTAAGTCTGTTTAAATATGCTAAGTATTTTGTTTCATCTATCAAGATACATGCTTACAAGGCACTATTGAAACAGACCCAAGAATCCAGCCCACATCCTCCGGAATATCTGTCTCAGGAGCACACTTATCCATAAGGACCTACACATATCCAGGACTTATAGTAGGAACAGATTGCAGATACCTGTTACCCCTACCATCGTTTTCATTCGATGTTTGAGATAAACTTTAAAGTTTGGACTTAGTGTCGATTCACATCTGACGAGCGATGCGTCGAGCGTATTCAGCGGTCTTCGATATCATAATCACGTATCAAGTGTGAAAGGTTGAATGTTTTCTCATATGATTGTCTGTTCTGGCGTTACGCGACTTATAATACGCGACGCATCTTCCGTCACATGTGAACCGACCCTTACGTCTTTTATGCACTATTTCTCAGTATACCTATAAAAATCACTAACAAAGAATACAATATCTAAGATTCATCTAATTAAAACCGAGCCAAAAATAATCAAGCTCATTAAAAATAATAATATTATCATCTATAAATTTTCATTCCACTATCATATTTATTCAGTTCAAAACAGAATCGGCAGCTAAGAGAGAAAATATAATTTATTTTTTAGGTAATTTATCATTTCAATCTGAAGAAAATGGCACAACAGAAATTAATTTCCAATAATGTGATAATGAGACCATTAGAAAGCTATTTAGGTAATGTCTTATCGTGAGAAAAGTCTGCTAATTTGGAATATTTGTCTTTTCAGTCCAGTTGTACCTACTACTAGTTCTAGCTGTAGATTGTGGGTTACCACTGGGTTCCATACCCATCCAGGAAAAAACATTTTATGCGATGGACACCGAAGGTATGTTTGTTTTGTGTGAATGTTACAATGTATTCGGTATGATTAACAGGCTTACGTCGCTTCTTGTCGGTAAATGCCCGAATAAAAGCGAGAGTTTATAATTATTGTATTTACCATTACATTTTGTTGGTTCTTACGTTTTAAACTTCTCTTGAAATGAACAGCTTTTATATTTAAACTCTCAAATTCAGGAGTGATTTAAGCAATTTTGTTGTTATTTATCTCAGAATCTGTGAAAGCTGCACCCTTCATATTTAGGTTAATTATACTTCAAACTTTTATCTTGGATTAAGTGTTTTAAAAACACGATTGGTTAAAGTTTTCTAGATAATATTTTTTTTTGAAAAATACATGTTTTGCACACATTTTGCTATTTATCTCATCTCTCTTTATCTATTTATATTCAAATATTTCTTTAGTTGTGTCTTTTTATTTTTCGATTGGTTGTTTAATTAACTTGTAATTAGCTAAAAAGTGTTTTGGCGCTGTAAATGACGTTGCGTATATATAGCTCTGTACTTCTCACACGCCGAATAAATCACACTCGCTGTCCCGCTTACAAAATGGTGGCTCCTGCACACTCTGGAAAAACTGCGAACTCTCATCATCGAGTAACAGTATAACAGTAGGGCTTATCATGCCCACTAATCTACACGAGTCGCACAATCCAAATGTTATCGCTATCATTAGTTCGGGAGATGGAAATTATACCTTATGCGATTGAGATAAGGAGGGTCACACGTGCGAGAGATTATCCCACTAAACCTGTATTGGTATTCTAATTTTGTTTCTCTTCTGGTACGTATTCCCGTTTTTATTTTCGTTCGTTTGATGAATATTCGGATGTTTCTTTCTGACTTTAAAGGGCCAATTTTTGTTATGGAATATTTGGTCCTAGGTTAGGACCGTGTTTCAACGTTGATCTTATCGACTGAATACAATGTAGCTCGTAGTAAGAAGCACCCGAATATTCATTAAACGAACGAAAAAACTAACGCGAATAACCCCCCTGTTAGCTATGCAATGGTTACAGAATTTTCCGATATTAACTAATAAACATAATTTTGTGAATGATAAAATAATAATTATACGCGTAGTCTAATACATACAGTCTTTTGAAAAATACTAGGTATCATAAATTAATTTTGTACTTCGGTACCCACGATAAATATCTCTGACGCTTATGATTTTTACTGTGCAATCAGCAAATTTTGTCTCGGCATTTTGGAAAAAATATGGAGTAGGTACCTACAGTCACAAAATTTTAAAATAAAAACCTATTGCTTATCGTTTGCCCTAATTGAGACAACCATATTATAGTCATACTAGCTGACCCGCGGCAAACGTTGTTTTTCCATTATATCGCTATTAAAAAATAAGGGTTGATCGTAGAAGGGTGAAAATTGAGTATTGTATGTATTTTTGTATGTTGTATCATAAAAAAATAGAAATTAAATTTTTTGTCTAAAAAATAAAAAAATAATTATGGATGGACTACCCCTAACATTTAGGGGGATGAAAAATAGATGTTGGCCGATTCTCATAGATACCGGATAAGCACAAAAAATTTCATCAAAATCGGTCAAGCCGTTTCGGAGGAGTATGGCAACGAAAACTGTGACACGAGAATTTTATATATTAGAGATTACTTATGTAAGTAGGTACCTATGGTTGATAGATATACACTGCGAGATACATACTGAGAGTAAATTCGTCTTCCATGAAGTACCTTCACAGATACTACATTACAAAGTACCACAAAACAATGGCAGCTTGTTGAATAAGATTTGCGTCTTATCTAAGTAATGCGGCGCGGTACTGTCGGCGATACAAGTAAAATAAATATTTCCCGGGAGATATTCTGGCATGGCAACTCCTTTGATGAACATAATTTAAGGCAAATTGAAGGATTGGGAACCAGTGAACGTGAATTAGACGCATTCGTACAATCGAAAAACATATTCGGAGCTCTCTCAAAGATTTGCTAACACTTGTCATTACTTGACAACTATTACGCGCAGGATAAAAATAGTAATAGTTTTATTGTAGTAAGAAGTGAAACCAAGAAGAAGAAAAAGACTAAGCTAAGATGTTACTGATTGTGCGGTATAGTCGCTCAGCGACAAAGCTCTTTTCTATTTTTTGTTCATGTAAATAAACAACATAAAAAAAAAACTATAATCATCGAATTGTAGAGCCAAGATACCTCTACCGCGATACTACCGGATCATTAAGTCAAGATCCTCCCTACGCAAACAATTCACACGAAGAAATACAGAATTATTCATCAACTCTGTGGGCCACTGTACACATACACCCTTTATCACAGGAGCTTTGTTACAGTACCTAATCTTAATCTTTACACACGTTTTGTTTGTGCACACCCTGTACTGTGGTTATCCTATTGTGTTGAAAGGGAACCTTGGAGGGTCCAGGAAAATTAGGGGATTAAATACCGCCTAATGTAAGTTCAGTAAGGGTGAGTTGTTTGGGAGACATGTATGTTTATAAGTTGGTACAGTACGCACAACCAATCTTCAGCTCTCTGAAGTAGCTGCGCAGAACCCATTTTGTAAGACGCATGAAAGACGAAGACAGCGTTGTGTAGCTGCCTCGCTCACTCGCTTAGTTTGTTGCATCGTGCTATCTGGCCTATTCGCGCAAACCTGCGCAATCGTTTAGTGCACCTAACTTCAGAGAGACAAAGATCGACTGTACGAAGCTTTGAGGTTCTTTTAATTTGCTAGTCGAGGAGAAGTTTTGTTGCTCATGAATAGGATTTATTTTGAGAGGATGGAAAAGGCAAAATAGGTGTTGGCTCTTATGATTTTAAGATTCTCAGCTTTGGTAAAAAATACCTAATATTTTATGGTGATAGTAGATTCAGCGAGCTACCAAAAGCTACCAAAAACTTCGAAATAAGCTCAGTTTATTTCTTGAAATTGTTACTGCAGCAATACTCGTTTATGGCTTTCGTTCAATATTTGATCACAGAATAAACTCTAGTTTGTATAGACCCGTAAAATGCATTGCAGCTGTTGTAGACGCGTGATGGTCATTGCTTAGTGACTGGTTGGTTGGGTCGTGGAACATGGAAGAAACGTCATTGAAACCCAGCGCTCCATCAGCCATTGTGCTGCTCGAGAGATGCTGAAATGTAGCGTTGCTTATTGTAACATGATTTGTTTTTACCTATAAGGTACGTCGACGTCCCATAGGTTGTCAAGTGATTGACTGATTAATAGGTAGGTAAAGTTAGCGACAGAAAGTAAGATTAAAAATTCAGTAGGTATATTCGTATGCATCAGAAAGCTATTTTTCGTATAAACTCTTTGGCTGAAGCCATGTGTATGTACAGTACAACCTAAAGAACGCCACAAAATTTACAATATCTTATTTAATTCTCAAGTCGACGATTACTGTCTAAGCTAAGCTACGAGTATGGCCCATGTAGTGCCAGGCGCGGATTCAGACCTCAAAAAAGGTTGTGGGCACACCCGAAAATCGGCCATCGGTGGGCATGCCCATAGTGCCCACTATAGTGGATCCGTGCCTGCGTAGTGCATTATAAAATAACCTATTTGAGTCAAGTAGTTAATGCTCATCTTCGAGAGAAGTCTCGAAGGGAGTTTTTTCAGTTTTTTAGAGATAAAACTTTGATGTTCCAGATGTAAACCATCCAGGGTAAACAAGCTTGTGAACTTCTATCATTTAACTTAAGCTCTCGTTGAAGCTGATTTATCAAAGAACATGTGCATACTCTTTAAAGTGGGCAGATGACGATGATGATTGGACCACCTTAATAAATAAGTAAGTACAGTCAGCAACAAATAAACACAAAAATAATAAATAAATAACAGACTATAAAATTATTATTTATTGAGACTAAACCTTCAAATATTTGTAAGCATTTTGGTCAAAATGTTACGGATTTCGGAAATATTCAGATTTATGTAACGTCAAATGTTAATCGACTTTCGTTGCTGACTGTACTTATAAATTTTTTTATGATGAATGGGTTTGATCTTGACCTCGAAACTTACACAGGTAAGAATGAGGTCTACGATGGGGCGAGCCTACCCAGAAGGTGCCTATTATAATAATCGATAATTTCAAAGTTACCTACCATCCTCTTTATAATGTTCGAAGACCATTAGCCAGCAGTATTTAGGTGCTTGTTTATTTGGGATTTCGTTGGATGCATTTAGCGTTTCAATGACGTCAAACATAATATTATAGCTACCCCACACCAGTCTCCTATTTTTCTGAACCTTTATCGCTTCTCATGTTATACAGAAACATTAACACGCTCCATTTCTTGGACGAGTATTGCGCCATAAACTATTGGATTAATACCGTACTAAAACTTATTAAAGGCTAATTTACGCTAGTTCCGGAAAAAACATAACAGGCATTATTTATGTTGGCTATTCGAGTGAACTGTGAAACTTCGACCCTCTATTGAATGTTTTCGGTAGGTCTACTTAGCGGATGATTTTATGTTTTAAAAACGGCAGCGGACATTTCTTGCTGGGACTAATGTTGCATAATGATTTTCTTGCCAACTCATATTGACGACTTTATCAGTGAGCGAGATAGAAAGAAAACTCAGCATAGGTAATCAGTAATCCAGGCTTTCAAAAATATCTTAAAAGTTTTGTCGAAGTTCAAAAATCTCCGCAATTATTTACTTAAAAACTTTGATAGCCTATATATTTTTATATACCTACATAGGTACCTACCTAATAATAATACTTGTGAGATAGTACGACAGATTTGATACAGCTTCGGTTGCGAATCTGTTGGAGGTCTACCTCCGCTAGATATTCATAGATCCGAAATATGAAAAATAACATTTATATCGGCATTTAGTATTCGCATTGCGTAGACAAGTTGGGTAACATTTCACACAGTAAGACACTTTAGCCGACTAAATCATGTAGGTCCGGTGCGTGTTCGGACGTCCATTTGCGAGACCCAGGGCTTTATGTAGGTACGGGTTTTGACAGAAATAGCTTGCAGCTGTGTTTACGCTTAATAGCTAGACTCGTATTGATCATGTCTTTCATGATAGAGCCGGTTAGGTTGAGATGTTTTAAGTGATGGCCAAGCCTATTCCATGTACTCGTATAACTAACCATTGTGCCAGACACTACATCGTTTCGTTGAGTGTAAGTATAGGTTTCCTCGTGGGCTCGTGGCACTGTCTACTCGTAACATCAGTGTCTTGGAATAATGAATTTTTTCAAACATTTTTTTGTAACATTTGTGCATGCACAAATGTTACAAAAAAACACATGTGTGCAGTTAGTTACCTTACTTACGTAATAGCTCGTAATTACAGCATGACAATCAAGTAAGTGAAAAGAACAGAAAGATTGCAATAACAACCACATACCCCACAGACCGAGTGTAGTGTTATCTTTTAAATCACTTTATCTTTAGATAAAGTGATTTTTTTTCTGTAGGTCATATTCCTACTTCATATTTCCTATTTCTGTGTTACCCTTCGTGAGATATCATGTTTGTAGGTCAATGAAGTAAAACTAGGAGCGAGTGTAACCTCAACTTCTCTGACCATTACTCGCCACGCACAGCAATGAATAAGTCATGCCACTTGAATACGGACGCGAATGTTTCCCTCCTGGATTTACATTGCTGGGAGTATTTGAATTTTTGAATCTCATTCGGTGCATCGGGAGCGTTGGGTAGCGACATTGTTTGTTTTTCAATATTTCTCTTTACATTTTTATTTTATTGTGAGTCTGAAGAGAATGTAAATCACCTCTTGCCAGAAAGCTAAAGCCGAATCTAAAGTGGTTTTAAAGTTTTCCAGTCATTCTATATTTTTACTTTATAAAAAATACGAGTTATACTTACTCAAACTCTGAACATGATTATGGTAAAGTCTTAATAGATCTTAAAGACCCTAGGTCAGAACGCTACGAATACCTACCTACGAACAGCGCAGTTGATTCCATTTAGCTTTCTTTTAGGTGTCACCTCATCATCTTTATGATCCACAGCCGTGACTTCATCCACTGCTGGGTATAGGCCACCCTAAGCTTGTGCCATCCACCACCATCCTATACTGTAGGTATAAGTGACTATGTCTAACCCTCTAAAATCCATAGGAACAGAGGTCATAGTAGGTAATGCAATAGCAAGATAGACCAGTGTGGTGACAGAAGCTCCGTTATGCACAGAGTTGATTATGCAAGTGCGTGCGTGGTCCTGCATTGTTATGCGGTAATGAGACTTGATAGTGAAGTCACACCTTTGCATTACAATGTGTATTTTGTAATATTCTATTTTGTAAAATAAAATGGTTTTTATCTGTACCTAGATACAGTAGTAGGAAATAATGAGACTTGGCAAACTTTGTGCTTGAACATTTACTTTAAGAGTATACCTACTTGATATAGGTACCTTACCTAAACTGCATACCAGCAAAGTATTAAGAGCATAAAACTCTTCCCACTTTGCAGTCTCCCCATGAATTTACTGAAGCTTCAAAGGAATAAGTAGGTAGGTACTTGTTTATCTCGCTTGCTGTTGATGTGGGCTTGGAGCTTTCAACTGTTCCAAACAGTTTTACGATCTGGTAACCCAATTTTCAACTAAAGGATGTGGCCAAATGGGTAAATTTTTTTGGAGTTGTGAGTAACTTTATTTACGTTCAACAGAAACAGAAAACTCATTTTGCGAGGCCTCGTGGCACATACAGAAATTTAAAAAAAATACAGTAGTAGTTTGGCCATCCTAAAGGACTTTTCGAGAGGTCCACCACACATTAATTTTATTACAAACAAGCTACGTGTTAACTGAAACGGCTTCGAGTGTAGAATTGAAAATTATTCTAAACCACCAACGGCCCAGTATTCAAATGGAAAATTTAAATTTTGTACGTGACTTCGTGAAATATTGTTATGATAGCGTTGGTTTGTGGCTTTACCCTAGACGCAGTTTCCAAAGTGGAGAAGCTATGTGGACATCGGTGGCGTCTTCTATTTATCCAAACATGCTTAAAACTTTTGTACTTATAAGAAACTGCCTATATGGAGATTTCCATAATATTACCGAAAAATTACGCTTTTCTAAGGGTAAGCAGATTTGTTATTTCCGATCATACAAAAAGCTCTGCAGTGTGACATCATGTGCTCTAAAATAAGTTCGCATGCTTAGTCGTGCTAAGTCGTCGATCTTTAAACGTTCGAAACGGTCTGTAAGTGGATCGACCGCCAGTGGCATTTTCATCTGAGCGCTTCCGTGTTACCGAGGGTACGTTAAATTTTCGGTCCCGGCTATTTAAGTCGTTAAGCCATGACATATAAAAACTCCGTCACCAGAGTTAGCCAATTCACTGACGCATGCAAACTTACCTTACTTTACTTTTTATTGAATTTAAAAATGACGAGTATCTTTAAAAGTTCTTGTAGTCTTGCGTTCAATATCAATCTATATTTGAGTTTGTTTACACGACTGCAAGCGGACACATCCAAGCTCTTATACGAGTGAAACAACTTTCATAAAAGCTTTGGCAAGTCACAAAGAACTTGCGGTAGGTAACTGCGACTCGACTTCAACAGTAGATTGCTTCCTTCCGTCGAACAACTACGTGACTGCGCTGAGCTATGAAACGAACTTGGGTAGGTTATTTTATCCTATTTAGTAGGTGTTCCATTTAGAATACTTAGTATAGATTAGTACCTACTAAAGTTGTTAAAATTCTGGATAGATTTCTGAAATCACTTTAAGGCTTTGTTCACGTGGTACCAACGTTTTTCCCTTATCACCCCCTAAGGGGTCAAATTTCCGAAGTTATTTTCCTAGTAGGTACCTACTC
The DNA here is from genome assembly GCA_951394285.1 of Epirrhoe tristata. Lineage (NCBI taxonomy): Eukaryota > Metazoa > Arthropoda > Insecta > Lepidoptera > Geometridae > Epirrhoe > Epirrhoe tristata. The sequence goes on from OX596145.1 coordinate 8,441,441, forward strand.
CCCTATATCCTACCCTCCAAATTTCATGAAATTTGGAGAATTAGAAACATGCATGTTTCTACATATAGCTTAGGCTGTATGTTATGTTAGTCAGCCATCAGCCGTAATATAATAGAAGATTTGTTAATTGTTGTTTGCTGCTATTCTTATCCTACCATTGAAGATAGAGCGATAAGGTTAACTTACGTAAATTTAATGAATAATGGTGATAGTAGTAAGCTAATATGTGACTGCTAGCGATTTGGCAATATTCCAGGTTCCACATCCAAAACATCTGGCATAAAAATACATTTCCATATTTTACTGACATGCTAGTAACAAAACTAATAGCATAAGACCCGACCGAAAGTCCTTCGTCTGACGAAATGAAGAAACCATTGGAAGTGTCTGCATGCTTTAGAAACATATCTTTATTTTCCCCCTATAACCCTATCCTTTTCCCCTGTCCCTTTTATAGTTCCCCTTGTAATTATAAATTTCAACTTTTATATTTTAACGAATTTGGGATTGTTATGATGCACCCCCTCATAGAAAAAACCACCATGATCCAAATTTCTGAAAAAATTAAAAACCTGTATTGGCGACATACATAGAGATACTTTCAGCCAGCCTAAAATGACGAAGGTCTACCGACCGCAGGCTCTTACCCTAAGATATGAATAGCAAGCTACGAGTATGAAAGAAGCTCTTAAATATAACTGTCTTCGTGTAAAGTACACGAAAGCTGTGACGAAACTCATTACGAACTCTTGCGGTAAATATCAGGAGTAAATTTAGGGTAAGTTTGATACCCAGAGACAATTATGAATGTGTTCGGAAACAACAGCTCGTAATTAAATTGAAGTACAGGTGGCACGGTGCTTCCTTGTTAATTATATTATGCATGCAAGTCATTTTGTGGTTTAGGAGAATTATTTACATGGGACCTCGTGTTATTTACTTAGGAATTTTTATGTTTTAATGATGTTGCAAGAAGCTTTTGTTTCTTTACTCGTTTTTGGTGGTTAGTTCAGTGTTCCTGCCTCATAAAGTTATTCCTGGCACATGTAATAAAGAATTTAGCAAGTATTATGCCCATAAATACGAAATGGTCGGTGTTTACTGCGTGACCTAGGATAAAAAAACAAACAGCAGTTACTTATAGCATTTTTTACCTACTGTCGAACTTGTATTTGTAGCAGAGTGTATCATATTGTTTATGCAAAACAAACTACTTCTCGTTATGAGATAATAAAACAAATGTACTTATATGGAAATGTCATTATAGGTCTTAGAACTAGGTTTGGATGTATTTTTAAGTTTAATAATTAAGAGGCCTTTGCCCTGCAGTGGGACAACACAGGCTAAATAATAATAATAATAAAAAAATAAAAAAAAACCGGAGACTGTTCCTGAATGCATTTTTATAGTGTTGAAGGGATAGTAGCCGGTATGTGTCTCCATCACATACCAGCACATCAAAATTGTCAAAAAGGCCTCTGTGTGTTGGCTTCGGCCCCATGCATGCCTATCAAAGGTCCGGGACTCTATAGTTCCGTGATGTTAAACTTTGACAAACAAAATAATAATAATAATAATTGATAGGATCGCGGCTATAATGGTATAGATGGGTAGGTAGGTACCTACCGTAGTGAAAAGACTTTTTCACTCTTAAAAACCTTCCAATATAAAATTATCTAAATGATATCCAAAGTATTTTCAATTTTGGAAAGCTTCCAATGAAAATCTACTATTGTTGAACAGATTGTCAATTGGCAAAGCTAGCTTTTACCTACTTCGTAGCATTTGCTGATATCTGATCGTATAAGAAAGGCACTTTGACAGCTCGTCCAATATTGCATTTTGCTCAACTTCGCGTCTTATTGAAAAGGGCAAAGAATGCAAAAAGACTGAAATACAAGATGAATAAAATTCACCTTGTAATGAGGGACGAAGAATCCTGGGATGCAAATTGATGCAATATACCTACGAGTATTATATCCATGTATTTTGTATCATCTGTTCAGCGGTTTAAGTGTGAAAATGTAACACATAGACAAATATGCAGACACACTTTACTTTCACATGAATTTATGATAATGCACATTCAACTGAGGCAAAGAAAATTATACTCTGACGAGGATTTTTCCTAGCAGCATTTTCTCAGAAGTAAGTATTTTTACTTGTGGCTTGAAGAAAAGCAGAGAGGAGCCGGAACATTCCCAAAGCTATTTTTATCCAACTAGATATGTAGGTACAAAACCTTCCTAATCTAAAAATCACACTACACAAATATACACTATACAATCACTACTCAGTTTTGATACAAACCTAATATCTATTTTTATGTGTAAGTTTGTACAACTGAGGTTTTGGAATAAAATACACAAAAACTTTAATACGTATACTAAGTAGGCTGTAACTACTAATCAGGCTAATAAAGTACATAAGTAATAATTATGTTGCATTTTCATGATAATTGAAGGTTTATAAGTAGTGGGTGTATTTTTTTTGAGTCTCTAATTGGCAAGTGGCCAAATTAAATATTCGCAGAAAAAATAAGTCCCTATTTGCGTCGCCCTTGCAATTATGCGAACGATAAGATTAGGCCCGCTTTAGATGACTTTAATTTGCATGAATTAATTTCAGTAGACATAACGAAAAAGTGAATAAGGTGTACTGTCTACTAAAGCGTTGGCAACGTCGACGTCTTCAGATTGCCTGAAGCTTAACAGAAACCGTCATAATTCTCATAAGGAGTTTTGTTAGCAATATAAAACTTCCAAATTCAGAGGTTAACTTTTAAAGGAAATCCAAATATCGAAGTATCTCACGAATAGAGCCAGGACTGCACTTGCGTATTTGTTTGCTAAAGCAAAGCTGTAAAATGTACCTAAGCTTTACGTGAGTCTATTGAAGTATCGGTGGACAATGGACTTTATAGACTAGGGCCGACGTGACACGGAAGCTAATTTGCAATATCAGTCCAATGCTATTTGAGAGGGAACTGAAACCTTGAGTGAAAGCAGAATTATGAGAACGAGTTGAATGACCACTGCGAATAAGTAGGTAGGTACAGTAGGGAGCTCTTGAATACGGTATCTTAAGTCCTTTTTATAAGTATGGAATTAACTTCAAATGTAATTCACATACCTATTTGGACGTACATCTGACCGAGTATCTATAAGAACTGATTCCCTCTCTACAGAGGGAATCAGTTCTTTGCAAAACAAAAAGAAAAGGGGGCAAAAGCCTCCCCTTTTCTTTCTCGATTTCTCAGTTCTAGGCCCCTAAGCGACTCTTTTTGTTGTTATCACTCACAAAAGAGAACTTATCCTATTCATCATATTTCTTAATGTAACTGTCTTCTTTATTTCCCATGGTTTTCTGTGATCATTAGCGACAGTTGTATCAATGCTCAGAAACATAAAAAAATATAACAACTCATTTATAAGTGTTCAACTAGTTCTTCAAAGCCATGAGCCTATCTCCATCGCTTTGTTCACGTGACAAATGGTACATCGTTAGTTCTTTTATGATCTTCTTTGATAGTCGAAGTAGCGCAGATAAAAGGATGTTTACATAATAGTAATTGTCACGAATAGGGACAAATAATCAACAATCTAAATAAAAAACACTAGAAAGTAACCTAGGCCTATACTAACGAGACGAATAAAAAATATTTCGTTACAAATCTCAAAAAAAATATTGGTTGCCATAATACAAGTTCTGCTTACTTTGGGAACAGATGATGCTGTGTGAAATGTCCAGCAATATTTATTTATTTATTAGAAAACCTTTTTAGAACCTTTATTAGAAAATTAAACTGAAAAAAAAAATGCATGTCTCAACATGCATTTTTCATCCTCTCTAGGATGGATGATAGTCGTTTGACAAAGCAAGTGTATGAGGCAAGTGTGTATGGTACAGCGAATCTTCTTGGATCAAATTGGCCACACTTTTAAGAAGGGCCAGGTCAAAAGTTCCCTAAACCGGCGAGCATGTATGAAGGATGTAATGAGAGCGAATGAGGCAAAAGTTGTGTGTCAGGATCGTAGCAAGTGAAGATCCGTCTCTGCCTACCCCTTCGGGAAAGAAGCGTGATTTTATGTATGTATGTATATAAAAATGCGTCTTTTTGTACATTTTCTGTTAAATAAAACGTCTTTCGAAGGTGCTAAGGATATAAAATTCTCATTCCATTCAGTGTTTTCACATGCAAATGTCTGAATGTAGATAAAGCGGACATTTCATTAGTGGAGTGCTATTATCGCCCAATTAAGTGTTCCCATTGTCTCTCTGTATATATAACGGGTTTTAAGCTTGGATTATAAGGAAAGTAAATGAAACTGGAATGCGCAATGAGTTCTTGATCATTTAAAGTTAGTTTTAAATCTTCGTTTGGTCTTTTGGATCTTAATCGCGATTATGTATTTTCAAAACTTTTGTGTTGAATTATAGACAGAATATAACGATGATATTTTTGAATAGCTTTATGTAGATTTTGAAATCTTAGACCTCATTGTCAAAATGCTAACCAATTTAAAAATAAATTATGGTCTCTATCTGCCCTTATCATTCTCGTTAAATTATCATCTGTTCATTGCTTTTGAATGCCATATTTGTTTAATTTAATATAAGTTTGTCTACTTCACTAAAACACTGTGTCTAGCTGTCTAGACTTAAAATTACTTTTAAGTTACAAACCCCCTAAACTTATTTAACAAAACGTTACTTGTAAAGTTTATTATCTAAATACCTAGACGTTTCGAAGCCGTTTTCTTTGAAAATAGTAACCGCTGTTTAACGGAAGTAATATCGCTGATATTTAACTTGCTTACCTAAACACATCGTTTTGCAGAAACTTACATTTTTGCTAAACAGCGTCAGAAGGCAACCTATTCGTAGTATTAGTATAGTAGTACAATACGCACAATCGTTCTTTAGCTCTCTGAAGTAGCTGCGCAGAATCCATTTTTGACGACGCCTAAAATCGTGCTATCTTCGCATACTCTACCAAACCTGCGCAATCGTCTATTGCACATAACTTCAAAAAGCTAAAGATCCGTTGTGCTTATTGTACTTTCACTATACTACAACTAATGGTAGTCGTTTTAAAGAAACTACGGTTTAAGCAGTATAGACCCAGCTGTTACTAACACTCAACACTTGTAATGTTTTCCTAGTTAATTAATTAAGGTTTAATTAGTCCGTCTTGCAAAATTATTTCCCCCTAAATTATCTCGTAAGACAAATGAGGTTTTTAGATCTTATGCGCGCAATTTGCGAAGCCAAGTTCCGAATAAAATATGCGGGGTTTAATGAAAAGTGTGTGCATAAACCTAGACAGGGCTCTTAAGGTTTTTGAAGGGGTGTTTCACTATGTTATAAATGAGAAGGCGAGACAACGTTTATAATATGTATTGAAAATAAAGGCTTAAAAAACAACTCTGATTTGAGTAGGTAAAGCTTATTTAAAGTGACGTGTGCTCGCACCGGTGGATTGCGATGAATGAATGTGGAAATGTTGCGTGTTAGCCGTAGAGATAGGGCTTGCACCATTCCGTTGCTCCGATGTGATCGGCAGGCGTCTGGATGTGTAAGTAGGTAGGAAGTAGGTACGGGTTGGCGTTAACAAGGTCCCGGCGTTGGAACATCCTGTTCCAAGTTTGGTAGTGGTACTAGGCGATTGTATGCTCTTCGAATGGTCCCAGTTGATGTCCTCACGTCTGCGATGCGAGCGACTCCATCGTTGCCCTTGTGGAGGTTGGTGATGCGTCCAATCAACCAACGGTTCGGTGGCAGCCGGTCATCCTTCACGATCATCATCTCGCCCTCACGAAGCTCTGCATTACTCCTGTGCCACTTTACTCTCTTTTGCAGCTCTGAAATATATTCATGATAAAATCTGTTCCAGAAGTGAGTTTTCAGCTGCTGTACTCTCTGGTACCGTGGCAGTAAATGCAGTGAGTGATCCTGGTTCTGTGGAGAGGGAAGCAGAGTTAAAGTTCGTCCAATAAGGAAATGTGAAGGAGTGAGTGGGACTAAATCAGACGGGTCAGAGGATAACGGGGTGATAGGTCTCGAATTTAATATAGCCTCTATTTGCACTAGCAAGGTATTCATTTCCTCGTAGGTTAGATACGCCATTGAAAGAACTCTTTTTAAATGATGCTTGATTGATTTGACTGCGCTCTCAGCCATTGAATTAAAATGGGGGCTATAAGCCGGAGAAAATTTGAAAACTATAGAATTCTGAGCGGCGTACGAACTGACTTCTTGATTATTTTGTTTTAAAAATCTAGCTAGATCATTACATGCACCTACGAAGTTAGTACCGTTATCCGAGAAGAGATAAGCAGGGCGCCCCCTGCGTGCGATAAATCGATTAAGTGCTGCGAGAAAACATTCCTTTGTAAGATCGGTGACTAATTCAATATGTACAGCTTTCACAGTTAGACACACAAATACACATATGTATGCCTTGATGAGTTTACATCCTCTGCCTTTTCTATTCGCTATCATAATGGGTCCCGCGTAATCAACTGCTGTGTTGACAAAAGGAAACTCGCCTTGGACACGTTCCTTGGGAAGGTTTCCCATGATAGGCTGAATTGATCTACCTGAGAATCGTACACAAGTAATACAGTTATGAACGGTTTTTCTTGCAAGGTTACGTCCACCTATAGCCCAATACTTGTGACGAATGGATGCTAGTAAAAGCTGCGGTCCAGCATGTAGTAAGCTGGTATGATAGTGTTTGAATATTAACTGTGTTATGTGATGAGATCCATGAAGAAGTATTGGATGTTTAGTATCGTAATCGTAGTTAGAGTTAGATAATCGACCGCCGACCCTTATCAGGTCGTTATCTTCGTGAAAGAATGGATTTAATTTAACAAGTTGATTTTTTATTTTTAACTGACCCTTGTTTGATAAAATATGATATTCATCTTGGAATGAATCCATTTGTGATAATTTGCATAATACGTACATAGCTGAATTTAGTTCTGTGATTTTTAAATAACCCGTAGATTTGTTTTGTGGGTTACGACAGTTACCTAGAAACCTAAGTAGATACGCTGTTATGCGTTGTAATTTGTTTATATCAGAATATTTCTGAATAAATGATGTGTTTGATTGTGATTCATTGTGTGTGTGGTTTTGTGAAGTTAAATGACATTGTGTTTTAAATTCAGGTAATTCGGTTTCATTAATTTGTGACGAATGTTGCGGCCAATAACACTGTGATTGCAAAAGGAAAGAAGGACCGTGCCACCAAAGCGAATTACCTTGTAGTTTAAAAGGTTCGAGCCCTCTTGAGCCGATGTCAGCAGGGTTCATGCTAGTAGGTATATATCGCCATGATTTTTGTTCAGTACTTTCAGTGATCTCATTGATTCTATTGTGAACAAACATTTTTAGTAAATGTGTATTAGTTGATTTTATCCATCCTAGAACAATGGTAGAATCGCACCAGTAAGTGCTAGATGTTATAGTGAGTCGGACAGAGTCACTGACCTTTTTTGCTAGGCGAGTAGCTAGTAGTGCGCCGCAAAGCTCTAAACGAGGCATAGTCATTGGTTTTATGGGCGCAACTCTGCTCTTGGCCGTTATCAAGTGTACCGTTATTTTTCCATCAGCTGTTATGGAACGAAAATATACACAAGCGCTGTAAGCATGTATAGACGCATCTGAAAAGGCATGTAGTTCTATGCTGATAGGTTCATCACAAACTACGTATCTGGGTATTTTTATGTCATTTAAATGGGGTAGTGAGATTAAAAAATCTGACCATTGTTTTGATACATCGTTAGGAAGTGGGTCATCCCACGATAATTTTGAGGCCCAAAGTTTCTGAAGTATAAGTTTGGCCAACAAAACTGATGGATTGATGAGACCTAGTGGGTCAAATATTTGAGAGATCACTGATAATACTGTTCTTTTATTATTGACCTTGGGGAATTCGATATTTTTTACTGAATAAATAAAACAATCAGTCTTGTGTGTCCATAATAGACCTAATGTTTTAGATTGTTCATTTTTGCTCAGGTTAAGTAATGAATCTGTGTTATCGTTGCCGTGTAGTTGTTCTAGAATGTGTGTGTTATTTGAATGCCACTTACGGAGGTGAAACTGTGCTCCCTTTAATTGATTTAATACACTTTTACATATTTGTACGAGATCTGTGACATTGTTAAAACCCGATATGAAATCATCGACATAGAAGTCGTTGATAAGAGCTGTACTTACTGCAGGGTCATCACATTGTTTACCCAGTTCATGAATACATCTTGTTGTTAACCAGGGCGCAGAAGCAGTTCCGTAAGTTGCAGTGTGGAGCTTGTATGATTTTATTTTTTGTGTTGGATTAAATCTCCACAGTATTTGTTGTAAGTTATGTTGGTTAGGATTTATGTTTACCATTCTAAACATTTTCTCAATGTCAGCGGTTACGACGTATTTATGCTGACGGAATCGAATTAAAATGCTGATAAGATCATTCTGTACTATAGGACCCACAAGTTGAATGTCATTGAATGAGAGTCCCGACGTCGTAACAGCTGACGCGTCAAAAACAACACGTAATTTTGTTGTTAAACTTGATTCGCGCATTACCCCATGATGTGGAAAATAATTTTGTATAGTGTTATGATTGTGTACATCTTTGTTTTCAGACATGTGTCCGAGATCGATATATTCCTGAATGAAATCATCGTATAATTGTTTAAACTGTGGTTCCCTCTTGAACCTACGTTCAAGTGATAAGAACCTGCTTGTAGCTTGCTCTAAAGAATCACCTAAATCACTAGGGGATTGTTTTAGTGGTATGTTTACCACAAATCGACCATCTGATTGACGAGTCGTTGTTTGATTAAATATTTGTTCGCATTTAAGATGCTCTTTTGACATGTTGTTACTGATTGGTGTAACTGATTCGAGCTCAAAAAATCTAGTGAGTTGATCGTCAAGGCTGATGTCATGACTGTGATGGCAGTGGACTGTATGTGATGAATTATGTTGTGCATAGATGACACCCGAAACAAGCCAACCTAATTTTGTTTCGCTTAAAGTTGGTTTGAACTTTCCGAGTGGAATGCGTTTGCTACCTAGTATGTCCCAGAAAATGTCAGCTCCCAATAACATGTCTACCTGCGAGGGTGTGTTAAATGTGGGGTCAGCTAACTGGATGTGACTAGGTATGTTGAGTGTAATGCTATCGATCTGTGTGATCGGCAATGATTGTGTGATGTGCGGGACAACAAAACAGCTGATGTTTGCGTTATAAGTGTCGTCATAGCATGATGAGATTGTGACATCACAACGTTTAGTTATTTGTGATGTTTGATGATTTAAGCCCTCGACAGAAGTGCGAGTTGATATTTGTTTTAAATTAAGCTGCTTGGCTAATGATTCTGTAATGAAACTAGACGTACTACCGTTATCCAGTAGAACTCGCACTGATTGTGTGCTATTAGTTTCTTGATTACAAGCATTGATGACGGCTGTTGATAACAGCACAAGATTGTTGCTTGTTGATGAGAGTGATATGTTTTTATTTATGATATCTGATTGATTTGATTCATCTTTAGACTGTGTGAGAGAAGAAGATAATACAACGCTGTTTGGTTGAGGATTGGTTGTGTCGGGTGTTCCTGTTTGATGTAGAAGTGAATTGTGTTTTTTAGAGCAAATAGTGCAAGGACCCGAAATGCATTCCCTACCACTGTGACTACGCAAGCAATTTAGACAGAGCTGTAATGATTTTACTCGTTCAAGACGTGTTTGAACGGGCATGGCTTTGAACTTGTAACATCTGTAAATTGAGTGTTTGTGGTTGCATATCGGGCATGTAGGTTTTGATGTTTCCTGTTGTGTGCCTGATGAGTATGACGAACTTGTAATGAATGCCTTATTGCGTATGAGTGAAGTGTCGCTATGTCTACGTTTGTTTTTATTTTGCTCATCGACCGTCTCCAACAAATCAGCACGACCCTTGAGGTATTCATTAAATTCTTTTAGTGTGGGAATAGTATCCTCTGATTTGCTACGATGAACCTCCCATTCGCGACAAGTTACGGGGTCTAACTTGTTTGATACGATGTGAATGATGAGTACATCCCAATGCTCAGTAGGTAGTTTCAATGCCTTTAAGGCCCTGAGATTTTTATTGATAGTATCGAGCACGTTACGCAAAGCTTTAGCAGACTCCTTACTAATCGATTCAATGTTAAAAATTGATTGAATGTGATTATTGATCAAAAGCCTACTATTATGATAGCGATCACAAAGTAGCTGCCATGCGATTACATAGTTATCAGCTGAAAAATCGAGAGACTGAATAACGCATGCTGCACTATCTTTCAACGCTGCGCGTAAGTAATGAAACTTGTTAACATTAGGTATTGAACTATTGTTGTGTATCAGTGAGGTGTACGTATCGTGAAACTCTAACCATTCCTGATAGCGACCAGAAAAGCTTGGCAAGTGTATTACAGGTAATTTGAGTGTGGTCCTACCTGCTACGGCTGTACCCGAACCTGTCACCGATGCGTTGCTGCTGGCGCTTGCTTCCGCGGCGCACGCAGTGGCGGCGTGCTTATCTAGGGCGTCTCGGGCAACGGCGATGGTACCATAGTACTGAGCCTCGAATGTCTCTCGGTCTTTGTACTGATCGTCTGGAATTTCAGAAAGGTTTTCTATATCAGTTTGCACGGAATCATATTCAGCATAAAGGGAATCTAGCTTGGACAAACGAATATTCAATTCATTTATTTGAATGCTACTGAGCGACGTGCAACAGCTTAGCAATGAGTCTAGGTATGATTTGAACTGAGTAAGCTTTGATTTATAGCTTGCTCTTCGCCTTGTTAATGATTTTAAATCCATTTTAGTGAAAAGAAATTAATTTAATTTAGTGTGAGAAGGGCAATGAATTGATAAACTATGAAAAGAATGAAAGTAAGAAGATGCAGGCATGAAAGTATGAAGTTAAATTTAAATTATTTCACTAAATCTGCAAAAAACTACGTTGAAAAATAATAAATGCAAGAAAGAGGAATACTTAAATTATAAAAGCGGTGAATAAAGCACGACTGAGAGCTTTGAATGACCGTTACAGTGCGGCCGACGCAAGGTCAAGATAAGGTTATGCGCCTGCGCACGAACCCCTTTGTTTGCTGGAATGTAAGGAAAAACACAACAATTAATAACCAATAATGACGATTTCACCTACTGGGATGTATGTAACACTATGCAAGTATGCAATAAAGGCTTTATTGAAGTTTGGATAGGAAATATTTTAAAATAAATTGACTTTGAATTTGAATATTTCAAATGATAAAGGATATTTTGGCACAGGAAATAAATTGGAACGAACTCACGACATGCTTTACCCTTCCAAGGATACACTTCTCTTTGTCTTGATTCGATGTCCACAGGGCGCTGTGGAATTTCCCGTTGTCTTCTGCTGGTCGTAAAATGGCGGACTTGCTTGGGTCGTAAATTCTCGCAAATTCCCGTATTTGGCTCGATTGGACCAAATTGTTATAAATGAGAAGGCGAGACAACGTTTATAATATGTATTGAAAATAAAGGCTTAAAAAACAACTCTGATTTGAGTAGGTAAAGCTTATTTAAAGTGACGTGTGCTCGCACCGGTGGATTGCGATCACAGAACAATATTACTCTGACGAGAAGAACGTCAACTACATACTTCAGATTGGCTAACACGGATCACACACTAGCGCTCTCGTGTAAACCATCCGCAACTAACTTTAGCGCGGGAAATTTGAAGTATTACTACCACAGGTACTTTCTACGCTCACTATATTCTTCGCCCAACGGATCTAAAGCATTTGTGAAGTTTGTCTGCACATTAACTTCACAAATACCTAGATCCGTTGGGCGAAGTGTACTTTCCCTATTACCTATATTCTTCACCTAAACAGAAGAAAATTATGAAGAAAACAACGTTTTTAAACATTTTTCAAAATATTTATTTTTCTTAATAATAATTTTTTTGATACTTCTTCAGAGTACTCTCGGTTCTTTATTGTACTGAATCTTTTTACGCATATAGCAATTGTGCTGTCGATAATTTTATTTTTATTATTTAAATAATGCTCTTTGCAACCCCCTAGCCAGTCGAAATTTACTTTATTCACACAAATATGTCTAAGGTTACATTTTATGCTTTTTTTGTGCGAATTTTCTTTCAAAAATTCGTTGATTAAGGTTGCGGCATTTTCTATGGCTGCACAGAAACTGGGTTGTACATATCTTAAGCTTGGCGTTTTATCGTTATATTCCTTGAAGGATGTGAATAAATGACATAACTCAGTGTTCGGTTCTGCAAGCATGATTCTTTTACAGAGTTCACAATTATTGAGCTTCAGATTTTTAACTATAAAGCCGGCAACATATGCACATGCTTGCATTTCTCCAGAACACTGAGATATGTCTATATTTTGTTCTTCTACCTCTTCTGCACCATCAATTGTTTCTAGAATTTGTGCAGAAGAGTTTACATTGTTTTTTAATTCACATCCTTTTTCCAAAAATATTTTAAAGTTGCCAAGCAGGTCATTATCATCATCAATGCAGTTTCTATTTTTATTATTATTTATTAAATTTGTTACCATGCCAGTTTTTAATGCCGCAACAAACTGTACTGACGTGGGGTTTGGGTTTGAGCCACAATTGCTTCGTATGCAACCAAAACAGTTTTCGAGAGGATCCTGATGAAGCCTTCTTACAGATAAAGATTTTAAATTATATTTTTTTAAATTTTCAAAAATTCTTTCAATAGCGTTTAATGTTCTCAACCAGCCCTCTTGTGATGGGGGCTTACTTCTTGCCCCCAAAAACTGCATTTTATTAAAAAACACTTTAATTTTTTTTAAAAAGTTTAGGTGAGGGCTGGTCGAGGTCATATTGGTCAAAAACAATTTTCCTCGTTTCCTGTCAGCTGAATTTCCGTTTAGTGCGTCAAATAATTTATCCATATTTGATATCATCGTTGCCGTCGCAATGGCTTCTTGTGGTAATTCACCTGAAAATGAAGTACTATCGTGAGATATTTTACAATAATGCCTTTTTGTATAAGGTGGTACGGTACATGCGTGCGTGAGCGCCGTGAAACGCCACAAGGAAATCTAACTAAAAAATATTTTTTGTAGGTGCATTTACGATATTCTAATAAGTTCAAAGGATCATTGAAGTCAATGTTCACAGTAACATTGAAGTCTCAGCAGCAGTATGTAAATGCACATATATTTAACTAACCTTGGCCTATTTTGGCAAATAATCCAGCTGCAACTGAATGGCTTAAGACTTGAGCAGCCAATCGAACCTTCATTTTCTGTTTGCTATTTGGTTGCAGGTGCTGCTGGGTCAAAGCCGGAGCAAACACGAAATTTGGGTTAATTTTTTCAAGATCGAAAAATTCTTCAATATGGCTCCATTTAGCTATGCCTGAAAAAAATATATCATACTTAATTGTATTTCAGTCACATAAATTCATTGTTCGTTTTGGTTAAACGGAACTCTAATGACAAGGAAGTTACTATAATAAATAAATTAAGTGAGATTCAATGCTTACCTATATTTTGTCGGCCATCTATTTGTACATCTTCTTGTGGATATTGTATGTTGTGTTTTAGAAAATTGTTTCTAAAACATTTGAGTAGATGGGGCGGGTCCAATACCGTGACAATTTCATGTCCTTCATATTCAAAGAATGGCCGTTCCGTTGAAGATCCAAGAAAATTTAAGGCTCGTAAATTGACACCGTCCAAATCGCAGACAGTGCCCATGATCTCTAATCCAGCACGAAAACATGCACTCAAGACCTGTAAATTCAAGATGAGTATTAATAACTGTAGTACCTATAGTAACTGTGAATAAAAAAAAGAAAAAGAAACAAATTACGAACCCCTGAGAACTTGTAGTTCTTAAGGGTTTTAAGATGGTTCATTTCGTGACTGGGGTAAAGTTCATATATTTTCCATTATATAGTGAGGATAAAAAAATATTTCAGTTTTCCTTCACTTGTTAAACAAACCACCTCAAGAGAAAAAGACTAACCTCTTTTATAAGTACAGCTAATCTATCTGCTGTAACACAAGATCCCGAAAAGTAGAAGGCTATGGGCTGTTTCCAGTTTTTTCTAACTCCAATGGCCATAAAAGTTAAGGCATGGGTCGCTATTTCTGGGGTTCGGCCTTGACTGGCATGATCTTGATATCCATCAAACATGTCTGATTTATTATTATATATTATATTTTTTCTAATTGACATTTCGTCAAAGGCCAGTATACACATATTGTCCTCAATACTTCTCTTTTTTGTAATTTCCTGTATTGTTTCAATAACTTGTTCGTTAATACCGCACTCTAGTGGTATTTTGTTCAATATTTTCTTTAGTGAACTTATACTTGGAAGACAAAATAGTCTTCTCAGAAGTCTATAACATGAGCTAGACTTTTTATATAAACTCAATGCTAAGACTTTATCATGGATAGTCCATCTTCGTCCAGGTAACTTCCTAGTATTGTTTTTCAACTGGCTTTGCATTAATAAGTAAAATGGACTACTCAATTTGCTTTTAATTGTATCGTTTACAGCACTGTTCGATTCCAAACACTGCAATATATCTCTCTTGCACTTCTTTACTTTCTTGAATTTTCTTCGAAGTCTCAATATTTCTACAAGATTTTGTCTGCATCTTTTGTATAATTTCTTTTCCTTGGGCGTTAATTCCGAAAAAAATTTTTTATCAATTGCCTTCAGCAAGCCTTGGCTTTTACATGATTCCTGCAAACAAAAAAGTATTATTCATGTAAAAAAATAAAATAAAATAATTATTTCTGCATTTAAGATTTTCTCTCTGTCTGATTTTTTTATAATGAACTTAGATAGATAGTTGATGATGATGAGAGCCATACCTGAGCACCCTGAAGGCAGTGTTCATTCGGTTGTGATGTAGAACACAGAGCCGTACAGATACCTTCAGCACCAGAATCTTCTACTGGAGAAGGTTCAGGTGCCAGCTGAAACAATATAATTAATTGTAGTGTTATTAAATAATGTGCAATATCTTAGCTACACCTATGCAACATTATAGCTCCTCAGTAGATGAGATAACATAGATTCACAGCATTTAGATGTAAAAATTTATGGTTATACCTTACCTACAACCTATTGTCATTATATGTATACAGAAATTGAATTTCCACATGGAAACCATACCTGTGTTGCGTGCGGGTGGTTTTCATTTTGGTGTGCGATGGATGTAGAACATGAAGAGGTGCTGGCCGAAGGTTCAGGTGCCACCTGAAACATTATAGCAATAAAACATTGTAAAATGTGCAATAAACTGTACAAACTATTTATTACCGGAAATTAAATAAATTCATTGTGCACATAAGTAGGTTAACCAGAACCTATAATTCTAAACTCATCTGTTGAATTAGTAAGTTATAGTAGTAAGAATCTGCATCAGTTTACTTCACAAATATTTTAGACAATGTGCAGTGCATTTACTCGCCTCATTTCTGTAATTTTGCTGATCTCTAAGCTGGGCTAACATGCCACGAGCTTCAGTTGGTATGGCAAATTTGTTAAGGCGTTTTCTTTCACCACAAGTATATGCTGACTGATCAAAATGTTTGCCACATATCATTTTATGTGACTTAAACAGTTTGTATAGCGACCGTTCTTCACTCCAATCCTCGTTTGGGAAGCAAAACTTCGCCCATACTTTGGCCCTGAAATTAAATATAAATATTACGATATTTATTTGTTTCAGTTTCAGTAAGGCAAGTAATAAAAGTAGAAAAGTCATTCTTTTGGTAGTCAGTTAAAGATATACTTACTTCAATAGGCCGTGTACAGACGGGAGAGGGAATCTGTGGAAGGTTACAGAAGTATCGTCCTGTGATTTAGAGCCGCATTTTGCACAAGTATAATTGCTTTTACCCGCCATAATGGGTAAATCTCTAATGAAGCGTCCGTATCGCACAAAGTTTTGCTCAAAAGTAGGTAGGTACTAGGTACCTAACACACACAAAAAAACGTTGATTTCAGAGTCTCTGTCTCACATAAAGCGTCTATATCGCACTTCTCTGTATCACTGAAAGGAGTCTCTGTCTCACATAAAGCGTCTATATCGCACTTGGGAGTCTTATTTCTCAAAGTTAAATAAAGGTTTCACAACACATCACAGAAAGCGTCCATATCGCAAGCAATGGAGTCTCTATCTCAAAATCAATAGCACAATCGCGACACTTTTAGCTACAATATTTGTTTCAGTCCTTTACAGTAGGTATATCACCAAATCTGCGAAAATACCGGCAAAAGAAACTGAAACGAAACGAACTTAAAATGTCAGTCGGCCCGCCATTTTTTTTTTCCCAGAGTTGCCACACCAACTACCAATCACTCGATTAAATTAATTTTAAAATGTTACGTAAGGGATTTTATCTCATATTTGAAGATCTCTTCTAAATTTTCATATTTTATTATTCACTGAATACTGCTTATTTTATTTTTATTTCATCTATTAATTGTGATCGTTGAAGCAAAATCTTCCAACTTGGTAATATTTCACCCATCTGGCAAATAGTATTGTTTTCTCTTTCTTTTGTAGAGCGCTGTCTTTTTTTTGCAAATTAAACCTGTGCTGGCATTGGTTGGTTCAGAAGCTACCTACCCCTGATTGCGATGAATGAATGTGGAAATGTTGCGTGTTAGCCGTAGAGATAGGGCTTGCACCATTCCGTTGCTCCGATGTGATCGGCAGGCGTCTGGATGTGTAAGTAGGTAGGAAGTAGGTACGGGTTGGCGTTAACACACTACTTTAACCAGCATACTTATACGTACATACTACTCGTAAACAAAGCTTAGTAAAAATTTTTGAAAAAAAAAATTGAACCGACTTCACAGAACACAAACAGACGAACCGTCTACACACTAAAAAGAGAAAAATAAGAATATAATTTGAAGTCGGTGCCAACTATTCATTTACATCTAAGAAATTCAAAAGAACTTGGGTGCAAAACTGTATCGTGATACGCTATCGCTCGATTTCTTATTTTTATAGGTACCTAATCGTATTCACTTGGCACCGACTTCAAATTATATTCTTATTTTTCTCTTTTTAGTGTGTAGACGGTTCGTCTGTTTGTGTTCTGTGAAGTCGGTTCAATTTTTTTTTTCAAAAATTTTTATTTTACACTTTTTAGTGTACTTAAGTAAATAAATACTGTGTAAATAAAAGTGTAAGTGTAAATAATATGGTAAGCTACATTAAGACCCTGCTTATCGTAGCTTAAGTAGGAAAGGATAAGAGAAGTCATGGGCAGGCCTACTAAAGGACACACCGGAGTTCAGCAAGGGGGAAAACTATCAATCCCTCAGGAAAAAAAATATTTTGGACCACCTCGGGTGTAATATACCTTTTCAAACTATTTAATGTTTGACTCAGATTGTGAGTCAGGTGTTGTGTAGTGAGAATGAGGTTTTTTGAATGTTACGGGAAAACTGTGAATCCCTCAGGAAAAAAAAATATATGGCGCCACCTCGAGAATATACCTCTTTCTAACAAAAAAAAAATTTGGAAATCGGTCCACAATTTTCTTAAAGATCAGTGATTTTTTTAGTTTTACGGGAAAACTATTAATCCCTCAGGAATAAAATTTATATGGGACCACCTCGAGAGTATACCCTTTCAAACAAAAAAAAAAATTTTGGAAATCGGTCCACAATTGACGGGAATATCGCTGTACATACATTAAAAAAAAAAAACATACATACAGCCGAACATAGAACCTCCTTCTTTTTTTGAAGTCGGTTAAAAATGAGAACTGAGTGCTTTTTGGTAAATTGATCTTTCACCACTATTTCTCACTAATATAAAAAATATATATGAAAATAATACTATTTTGTTATCTTACGGTGCCTTCTATTGAATTGCTTTGGGTGATAAAAAGGACTTTAAATAGCATATTCACTATTTCATGTCACCTATGAGTGCAGGTTTAACTAACCCACTTTAGTCTAAGCACCATGAGTACGATCTAAAATCGCGAGCTTGAAAACGTTACGCAGTCTTTATGCTCCATTATAACGCGATAAGAGCTAATGTAGGGATAGTGGGCACATATTTTCAGAAAGAACGCTTGAATACATGTATATAGAATTAGATACTTAGTTGCTGGTGATTCTGTTGTGTCATCATCATCATCCGCATCATCCGCAGCCTGATTTCATCCACTGCTGATATAGGCCTCTTTTAGCTCTCGCCAGTTCTCAAATCTCATCCTCATTAGACGCTGGTGAATCCCTATCATTTTATATACCTACCTTCTAGGTAGTTAAAAGATAATTTATTTGAAAAAAGCTAACAAACTTTATTTTTACATTTTACCTATATTTTCTTTGCCTACCTTATTACTTAGTAAGATTGAACATCAATGTACCTTTTTGTTCACAATCAGTTCTTTTTATTTGCTCCTTTATTGTCAGTATTTTAGTTTTATTATCAACATTACATTATCATTCAAAGACTTTATGAATGTATATTTTATGCATTCAAGCTGAAATACCTTTCTTGTGGGATCGTAAATCAAGTAAACTTTTGGGTATTCAAAAATACGCTGGTCTTCGCTGGAAATGTTTTATTGTGTCCAATCCTGGTGATAAATTAGATAAAATGACCTTTGAACTTCCTACGAGTATTTGTGCCTTTTGAGATCGGGCTAAGCTATATGTATAGGTACCTACCTAAGAGGGTTACTTGTAATTTTCTTGCTGATGACTAGTTAAGTCCATAATATAATGGTGATTTCTGTTTTTTAATTATTAAACAGCATGGATTTTTGAGATATTTTGAACTGCATTCACAGATTTTGAAAAATATGTACAGTCAGCGACAAAAAGGCCAAAAGTCAAAAAATATTATTAAATAAAAATGACATAATATTATTAAATTATTCATGTGCATTGTGTCTTGTATATGAAACAGTCGTGGTACTTTCGTTTTACTTTTCTATGATTATCTCAGGGACAGAACATTATAACAAATATTGCGATTCATAATTAAAATCAAAGCTATCCTATGGAACGCAACTCTGCCTTAGGTTTTAATTTTCTTCAGATGCTGAAATACATTTGTTCGTTTTAAAAAGAGAAATTATATTTTCATAAGATAAAGTAATAAGATTAAAACTGTTACGAGTATTTGTTAAGTATAAATATCTCGCGCGTATTTCACGTTCTCTTTTTCTCTCATGAGCAACTACTATCCTGCCTAGCACTAAAACACTTGTTACGTTAGACTAAAAACTTTTTCAAGGGTCTATCTAACATAGATTAGGTAATTAGGTCTTGTAGTTTGGAGATTTGTTCAACATTCGGTCAAGAGACAAATGGACCAAAAAGGGATACATTAATTGATTTATTCAGTTGAATTCTCCAGAAAACCGCTACAAGTGGAGGGCCATTGATCTTTTGAAGGAGCCAGTCTAAAGGTTTGTGTGAGGTAGCTTAAGGTGATAGGATAAACGAACCGGCCGCAGGGTCAAGAAATAAGGCTCCGAAATTGGAATCTAAAAATAAACAGCCTGAATAATAATAGGTTTATTCAATGTTTTGAATGTTTTAGAGCCGTCAAATGGGGTTGTGCCTCAACTTTCAATCCGAAGGTCGTGGGTTCGAATCCCGGCCGTGCATCACTGGATTTTTCGTTTCGAAAAATTTATACACACATACACATTTATATACACGAGCTCATAACGGTGAAGGAAAACATCGTGAGGAAACCCGCAGCTTAGTCAGCTCCACACGTATTGACGTCGTCTTTCCTGTGGGCCAGGCTGATTAAGCTGAGAGGATGGTTTAGGTGCTGGGCAAGCCTATTCCATCTCAAACAATGTCCCAGGCACTACAGCGTCCCGTTAAGTGTCGGCATAGGTTGCCTCTTGACGCTGTATAAATCATCTAGTATAGATGTAAAGGCCTAAGTTTTTTTTTTTTTTTTTCAATGTTTTGAAATAATGGCTGTAGAAAACCCACAAAGTCATATTAGCACTTAAAAGGTTCGGTAGTAACTTACAATAATTGCCATTGCTTTTTTAATAATTTACTAAAAAAAGCCGTGTTGGCCGAATGGGGTTGTACCTCGACTTTTAATCCGCAGGTTGTGGGTTCGAATCCCGCTCGTGCATCAATGGATTTTGCGTTTCGTAAAATTTATATGCGCTTTAACACGTGCTCTAAACGATGAAGGAAAACATCGTGAGGAAACCAGTTAGTGTTCTTATAGGCGGCGATGGGCTTGCAACCTGTCACGTATGGAATACTAACTTCTGGAAGATGTGGGCATGTATCAAATATGTATTTGAACATGCCTCTGACTACCCCCCTTAGACATCTTCAAAGGATCTGGAATAAGTAACATCAAAGATCTGAGAGAATGTCTACCGCAACTTGGGGATACAGTCGTGAACCTGTTTAAGTTACGTTTTACGTTTACTAAAAAAAAACCCGTGAAATATCTTATTTCAATAGGTATATTGTGTTTATTATTATTAGTTTGGCCTTCTTCCTCCACTCACTCCTATCACTTGTATTTAAATCTACTTGCACATATAAATTTCCCCAAGTTAATTAGAGTTTATAGAAATAATCATTAATAACCCACTGTTTAATGTTTTAAACAGCAAATAGGCATGCAAATTACAGGCTGTAACACTTAGAAAAGTATTTACGAGCTCTTACAACAAGTAATGGGCAATAAACAATTCGGTCATAAAATATATTTCCTACGAAATGAAGGCATTGAGCCATTTTTCTTAACAGGCTTGTCTCAGTTAACAAGAAACCTGTATTATCATCATTCCGTATCACTATATTCAAATAAAAAGGTATCCATTAAAAAGTAAGTTCGTATGAGTCAGTGGCCATGGCCAACTCTGGTGAAAGAGTTTTTAGGCCGCCTTAAGGCTTCTGTCATGGCTTAACAACTTAAATAGCCAGGACTGACAATTTAACGTGACCTCCGAAGCACGGAAGTGCTCAGATGAAAATGCCACTGAGTCATGCACTTACAGACCGTTTCGAACGTTGCTTAACTTCGACGATCTATCAATAACGTCTAAGCAAGTATGACCACAAACGCTTCATTCGGGGTCCATTGTAAATAAATTATGGGCTCAATATTATTTTTGAAATATTCATAGTGCTATTTTTATATAAAATAAATTATTTAAACTTACTGTGCGATGCCATACTTATAAACACTCGTGTCAACTAAGTTTAATTAAAACTTACTAGATTTATGCTTCCCTGTCTCATGCTTCCTGAAAATTGTGCAACACAAAGACGTAGCAAAGTTTAAACTAAATTAAGAATAACAGGCATCGCTTCGTGTGTACTAATTGTTTGTAGGCATAACTTTGTCATTATTTACAAAATCCTATCCTACTTTGCATAGTATATGAAATATATCATCATACTCCTGTGAATAAAAGGAGCCTCTAGGCGCTCTTACAATCTTTCACCACACTGGTTCCAAAATGTCTAGTAATACACGTACATAAGCACATTGGAAACTCTGCTCGTTTCGCTTGCAAGTCGCCATAGTTGGCAACCTACTCATACGAACTTACTTTAAAAGCATATTTCTCATTACCAAAAACCAATGTTGACGATCCACACACACATTTAAAACCAGGCACTTACTACTTAACAATTAATCTTCGTTTAAAATGCACAGCTCATTTGGCAAAGTAATCACTGGCGGGGAACTACAGCGTTTATTTGTCTGTGTCGTAGACACCGCGACCGTAGAGGTGCTACGAGTTATCGTCGGTATCGTAGAGGTGCTACGAGTTTCTACAATGTAGTGTTTGATGTTATGTTGTCAAACTTTTGTAGTTTAACCGAGTTTTTAAATCAATGTTAGCGTATGATTTAAAGTCAATAAAATATAATGTTCGTGTAAATTTTCATAAATAACTTCTCATCAGTTTTAACCATTTTGAAAGTTTGTTTAACAACGGTCAAAACAATTTTGGCGCTATTTATAGCGTTCAAAACATTTTGCAAACCATTGTTTAATTGTGGAAACCCAATTAATTGTTCTGTAATACGGTTACGGATAAAACCAATAATCCTTAATTTCCGATATTTTACAATTATTTTAACGTTTTCTGTTTAAATAGTGAGTTTATGTAAATAGTTGTGTATAGTTGTGTGTAGTGTTGGCCGAATGGGGTTGTACCTCAACTTTCAATCCGAAGGTTGTGTGTTCGAACCCCGGCCGTGCATCAAAGGATTTTGCGTTTCGTAAAATTTATGTGCGCTTTAACACGTGTTCTAAACGGTGATGGAAAACATCGTGAGGAAACCAGTTAGTGTTCTTATAGGCGGCGATCGGCTTGCAACCTGTCAGGTATGGAATAATAACTTCTGCAAGATGTGGGCATGTATGAAATATGTGTTTGGACATGCCTCTGACTACCCCCCTTAGACATCTTCATAGGAATAAGTAACATAAAAAAGATCTGAGAGAATATCTACCGCACCTTGGGGATACAGTTGTGAACCTGTTTACGTTTAGTTGCAACTGGCGCTCATCGCAATACATTTTATTAAACCCACTGATTTGCCGTTGCATATCTTGAACACTCAATAAAGCGGCTCTTGAAGCAAATATCTGTTAAAATAAAATTGTATGTTTAGTTCAGTTTATGCTGCAAAAAGTTTCGGAACAGCTGACTTGATGCAGCAGAGCAAAGTTTGTTAGAAGCTAGCTAAGTCACGGATGTTATACTTTGTACTAGTCTTCTTGGTTTCTGGTTTTATTTTAAGTAAACAAAATGGATTCTATTTATGTCTTCATATTTTACGTGCAAGTTCAGTGCAATCTTGTATTTAGCTTATTTTCATACAATAGGTAATAATTGTTCTGCTCTTTTATATTCTATTATGTTTCTGCAATTCAAACAAAGTATGAACGCCAGATAAGAAACAAACACTGACAGACAACCGTGTAAGGATAATGTTAACTAAACGTTCCTCTTTGTTCCTTAACTTATCATAATTTATGTACCTGTACTATGCTCTCAGATTGACAACAAAGGTAAACATGGTATTCCTTCTGATCTCTGAGTACCTACAAGATCCTTTAAGATTTTAGTATACAATACAACCAGCAATATGCAAATATTAAGGCTATCATAAAATAGTACCTACAAAAGCATATGAGTGTAATAAAACATATCATTATCGACCAGTATTTTCAAACAAAGTATAGAATTCAATTTTCACAGAAACTGAGTACTTTTAAAATTTAAATTTTGGGCACGCTTCCGACTGACAGTGGATCAGTTGAGCTATCTATAGATCGTTTCTAACGATCTTTAGGTAGCTTGACTAATCCTGTTGTATTTTGTAAATATATATAAATATGTAGTAGCTTAGTTTCTGTAAATAAAATTTCAAATATTTAAAAGAAAATACACAATTTAAAAGAAATACATAAATTAAAAGAAAACATTATATGTACCAGGTATGCCAGTACTATCAAACGGTGAAGGAAAACATTGTGAGACTTTCATCACACTGCTTCGAAAGTACAGACAAGACTGTATAGTACATCTCCGAAAGTTTTAAAAGCATTTGCAATAGAGTCTATGTTCACTTTGAGCACGTAGTGTGTAAGAGCCCTTATAAGGATCCTTAGGGCTAACTTAAACTGCGGGTATCATCAGTCAGCTGTAATTACTGTGGGGCCAAGTGACACACTGACAAAGTGCCGACTTTGCGTATACTATGAGTACATTCCACTTAGGTATACATACATACTTAGGTACTAAAAATAACTGAATAAGTTATACTGTTAGCAATATAATGATTTACACATTTCAATAGAAGTTTGTATAATCAAACTTGCATCTTATATAAAAAATAATCTTAGTTCTCATTTTAATTTTCTCTCGTAAATAATATATACCTACATACATATTTGGGGGTAGAAGTCTGCTGATGATGATGATGATGATGGCGGGAAGTGCTGCGCTGCGTTGTTTGAAGAAAGCGTGTTCAGGAATCCAGTCGTCGGGTTTCGGCAGGAATCGTCCGAGGTAGTCGACGGCTGGCACGTCGGAAGGTCACCAATTTGGGGGTAGGTGGATATCCCCCAAATTATGGTAAAGAGGGTGTACTCGCCTCGCTAAGGTTTGCCCAACTGGCAGACTTACCTTAGGGCCTTTCGGCCGGTAGTTATAGTCGGATAGTTCTATATAGGTTATAAGTTCCCAGTAAACTCGTCAGCGCGATTCAGAGATTTTTCCACAGATATAGACATAGTTATTACTTTTTGCGTGTTCCTATCGCCATCTAGTTGTACAGCTCCGAAGTACGTCGCTGTAATTGACATCTCTTGAAGTTCAGCTTATAGTTCAGCTTGTAGTTCAGGCGATGGTAGATAGAGGTCGCCACACATAAAATCACGCCTCTTTCCTGAAGGGATAGGCAGAGACCACGGATCTCAACTCGCTATCTTGTAAATAAAGGTACAAATATCTCTAGTTTCAAATCGGACATCAGAAGACCACAAAGATAACATCATATCTCGTCTCAACCCGCTGACCCCAATACAAGGAAGTAGGTATTCCTCATATTTTATTCAGTTCAGGTATCGAGATGGTTTTCGCGCAATAGCTCTTTATTGCCAAGTTTCACGACATTTTTCAACGCCAGAAATGATTGATAGAGCAATTTGGAGCGCACAGCGCTAGATGATCAATTTTTGCTTTGTTTACATGTTAATGTTAGAAAGAGACAGTGTTGCTGTCCTTTGCGCACTTGGATTCGCTCTGAATCAGGATTTGCAATCATTCGGAATTGCTTTCCGATCTTTGTAGTGTATCGATCGTAGAAGCTTTACGTAATGTTTATTTCTTTTGTATCAAATAATGTTATTTAATGTCTATTCAAGCTACGTGACTACTTTGTAAGTATTTGGCAAATACCTTCAATGTCTAAACTTAAAAATACATTTGCGTTGTATCAGGATAGAAAATATTGTAATACAAACAAACATTGTAAAATAAAATAATGCAGGAGTCAAATTAGAAGTTTACAAGTTTAACTACTTAATGGCCAGTATTGCCACTGCTCAAGTTTTGATAGACCTGCATAAGTTGTGCTATTCTTAGATCCGACGTTCCTCAGATCAACTGGTTTTACTTATTTTGTAAAGTTATGTAAACATAGATTAGTTTCTGAAAGTTAATTTTGTTGGTTATGTAAGCTTGTTCCGCGGCAGGAATCGAATCAGCAACCTTCTGCGTCTACCATTACGCTGCAGAGGTCAAATACAACTAGACATTAGACAGAAAACTACCATTTTATTACTTTTATTTATCTTGAAATGACACAATATAAATAGAATCAGCAAAAAAATAAGTGCTGTAAAATATATCTCAAAATAAACCTGACAAAATAAAGCTCCCGGCTCACACCAGTTAGTGGCATAAACATCTACAATTATATCCCTAGGGCAGGTCCCAAATCACGATCTAGCGGATAAACCCGACCCAGTACTGCACGTCAAATTATAATGATAAGCTTGGATACGGGTTTGTTTAGCAAAGGTTTATTGGCCTGCTTCTAATCTTTTAAGTGGGACAGTACTTACCAATTTATTTTATACTAGCGGCCTGCCTGGCTTAGCTTGCGAAGTACCAACATAGCATGATGATAAAAAAAACTACAGTTTTATGACAATAAAACCATGTTCTCAAAGAAACTGAAGTTTAGATTTGAATTTGAACCGAAGTTATGAAAAAAATGTTTAGCTACCTTGGATAGTTTGTGAGATTATATGATGCTATTGTATTTGAAACTTAGCGTTCTTATGGCAGAGTAGATTCAATAGAGGTATTCAGGCTTTAAAAAAAATCTAAAGTTGACGGATTATACAAACTTACTTGAGTTACTTATACATTGCAGCACCTTTAGCCCTTATAATTTTATTATTGTGTAATTTTCATTAATTTTTGAGATTCAAGACATGACTTATTCATTTCCTACATTAGGAAACATTGGTTAAGCAACCAAAGGCCAATCGGTTCACAGGGTTTTCTCTTATTAGGTACTTGTGTACATTTCACTTGACACATTAGGATCGGATGATGATCTCCATGAATTGAAACAAAGTGGCATGTACCATATAATAGTATCAATTCACGTAAGAGGCACATAATAGCCACAAACATAGGTATACCTGATCATGTGTTTGTTGCCCTGATTCTTCACGGTATTGGTCGCGAAGGAACAGGAGTAGAATCACCTAGTTTTAAGACGTTTCAAAGTGATCCCAGCGGTCCTACTGAATAAATGCTTTTTGACTTTGACTTTGACTTTGACATGCAAAGATTTGTCCCTCCATGAGAATTGAAATTTCTTGTGTACGAGCATTCGCCAACGAGGTCATCACCATGGCATTAATTTAGTTATATGCAGGCCCTTATGCTAATGTTAGTTTAATCCCACTTTAAAACAAAATATCCGAAAGTAAAGTCTAGCTTCAATCAACGAGCTCACAAGTCAGGAACTTTAATATGGAATTCGTGTACAACAACTAATGAGTTATCGTTCATAAACAACTCTAAATATGTCGTTGAAAACTTATAAGCTCAAACTTTTAGATTAAATGTAAACAGGAGAGAAGCTCATGAAAGACAATTCAAGAAGAAATTATTACTTAGACGAAACTTTACAGACGACGAAAAAACTTGAATTATGAATAAAAAATGTATTCTCCGTAATGTCACGACCTATGAACTTACGACAATTACCGAAATACTCGCAATAATGAATTAGATTCATTTATATTGGTAAAATAAACTGTACGAAATTCTAAAGCTAATTTATGTCAAGAACTTTTGTTTTCAAAATTTTAGTATTACAAGATTTATTACTCAAATTACGATTGATAACTTTATTATTGAGACTTCATTCACTACTCAAAATTAAGAAAATCACAAGAGATAAGGGGGCGAACTAGACGCCTATCAGTGGGACTAGACGTATAAGCTGGTGGAAATTAGGGGAGGTTTTTATAGGGATAGTTTAGGGTACCTAGTAGTAATAGTTATATTAAAGTAAGCAATGTTACAGGCCGCAAAACACGTAATGTTTTTAAGTCATTTTGAACGCTTAAGTTGTAGCTTGAAAGCATCGATTTCATCAGATAAGTTGTGCGTTAAGGTGCCCTTTTTTTTCGTATCGAACCTCAAGATAACCCTTAATTTTCTGAGTGCAGTGTATTGATCCTGTTGGCTCACGCGACTGCCAGCTATTGAGGTAAGGTTACATTTTTAGAATATTTGGTTTTTGATTGTATTCATATAAATAAGGGGTTAGTGAAATACTCGTATATACTTACCTACTGGAAGTTTTCTATGACACACGATTGCTTAATATTGTCGAGTCAGTACCTACTACTTAAATCATATTGTAACAAGCTCACAAAATAAAATAGCTACTAATAAAATTCTGAGGTGACTTCTGAGCCGCCTGTGATGTAAGAGGTGCGAGTTCGATTCTTGTAGTAGGACAAATGTTTATATGAACTGCTGATGGGCACACATGGCACTACATTCAGTTAACCATTTGGTTACGTAGCTTTAAAAATCAGCACATACGCGTGCAATAAATAACATATTCAAATCCGGGCGTGGTGAGACTCTGTAATGTGTAACTGATTTGTAGATTCTTCGAAATGAAGAGGAATTGTTATGGTGTGAACGTTAGTATTCGAGGACCGTCGTAAATATGGATTACGGAAGTATAAGCTTTCTGACGACTGTATCGTCGTTGCTGATATAGGTAGTACCCCGGAAAAACTCCAAATTATGTATGTATTTACAAACAAAAAGTATATAAGTAGTATATCAGTTATCTGCTTCCCATAGTACAAGCTTTGCTTAGTTTGGGGCTAGATGATGCTGTGTGAAAATGTCCAGCATTATTTATTTATTTATTACTTACACAGACACTATAGTGTACACTGTGTGTGTATGTCAAGCCTAAATATTCCATCTTTAACAATGTTTTGTTTTTTTATTAATATTGTTTTTAAGAAGAGAGTTAATAGGCACCTTCTGGGTAAGCTCGCTCCATCGTAGACCTCACTCTTGCCTGTGTAAGTTTGAGGTCAAGAGCCGACCCATTCATCATAAAAAAAAAGTCCCAGGCATCTATATTCTGTGCTACAGCGTCCCGTTGAATATTGTAGTTGTCTCGTAACGCTGTATTAAACATTATTTTCAACCGACTTCAAAAAAGGAGGAGGTTCTCAATTCATCTGTATGTTGTTTTTTTTTTTTTTTTGTATCTTGTTACGCGATTGTTCCGCCATTTGTTGACCGATTTGCCAAAATTATTTTTATGTTTGAAAGGGTATACTCCAGAGGTGGTCCCATATAAATTTTATTCCTGAGTGATTGATAGTTTCCCCGTAAAACTCTAAACACCTTCCCTCTTTGACGCCCTGAGTCACACCGCGTTTCGAGTCAAACATTGTAGTCGGTTTTCTTTTTAGTATTAAAATCATATTTTATTTGTTTTGTAAAAACGCAATCAAGAATTTGAGGTGTAGGATATTGTCTCGTTTGGTAAAGGGCGAGGAGTGACCAGCCTATACGTAGTATGGACTGTTTAAAAAAGTTCATATAATGCGAGTGAAGCTGTAGGCGGAAGTGAATTTGATATATTTTGGCTGATTACAAATTATGCTCTCCAATGAGTTTAGCAAAGTGAAACCAGAACTCAGTATAGATTCCTAGATTTCAAGGCAGTTCTCCTTCCGATATGTGCAGGAATAAACTAGACTATTTCCCAGAATATCTAACAGGATGCTGCAAGGTAAGTTCAAACGATATAACATACATACTAACGAAGTAAGTGTATTACTCCTATGGCACTTTGAAACTGCAATCGAAACTATGCTGTTATTTAATTTAGCTTTGTGTCATTGAACATTGAAAATTTGCATCATCAGCATTTTGTATTTTTATTATTTTACCAGATAGCTTCATTATATTTACCTATAGGTTTGCACTTCTCCTCTGCACCTAGGTATGTTTTTACTAAAATACCTTTACTTTTCCAAATTATACATTCCTCCTTACACGCAATAGCTTAGAAAGCATTTCAGTTTTTCTTTCGCGTAAGATACTACCAATTTAGTGAATTATTATTTCATATTCTAGTTATGAACTAGGTCATCGTGATCCTAGGTCAAAGTCATATTGACACTCGTAAAGGGCACAATGACTCAGCAAACTTGATGAAAACCTATCCAAGCGTGCCCTCCGTTTGGCCAAATAGGCCGCTCCACACTAAATAAATAAAGCTGAATATAAAAAGGGAAAGCTGCCAACATGACTAAGTACCTCTTGCCATCGAATCATATTGAAACACCACTTTTCCTTCTCTGAATGAACATGGCCGAAGAGATAAAATAATAAAGAGCGCGCGTATATTAAGGTGATTGGGACTTTAGTCGTTGAACGTTGAGTTTGAACCAATATTTCAGATATAATAAACGTAAACCAATCCGTTTTAATTGCTAACATACAATACAAATCACCTCCTAGCATAAAGGCACCGTTACGGTTAGCCATAAATTTTTCTCACTTTTCATCGTCTTGAGATAAAAACAAATATTTCTACTCGTACATTAAACATTCATGCCCATATCTTTATACACATTTGCATAGAATCATGTCTTCGTTGCGGCAAGCGTTGGATATCCATGGTCTCACTTAGATATTTATCACTCCTGATTCTGACCAAGCTCGCTCGTTTTTTCACAGCGTGAGGAAAAACGGTATTCAACGGGCATAAACTGAGTCGACATGATAAATTATGTAATTTGCAGCCAGCTCCTGGCCTCGGAAACTGCGGCCCACCAATGAAGTGCCACCCACAACTCCTGCAGGAATAGTATTCGAAATATCGTGCTGTATCGTCGATATTTTACTATTGAAGTACGATGTGCAGTAATAGTATTTTCTAGCTGTCTGTAGTCGCACTTTTGATCTGCAGTGGTCTTAAAACCTTCGTATTTTATAGAACTTTGACGAGTTTCTTTAAAAAAGACTTTTATTTAAAAAAATAAAGCTACTTATAGTCCTTTACACATAGGTATGGTTCCGTGACAAGGCTTTTTCATGCTAATTTCTCAAATTATTAAAAAGGAAATAGACAAAATCCTTTTTTAATAAAGTTGTATGTTTTAGTATTATACCTTATTATTACTAGATTTCATTTATTTAATATTTTTTCATTGTTGTACGTTGTACAGCGTGAAAAGTTAAAAGTGATATTTGTTAAAATACTATAATGCTTTTGATCTTTAATAAAATACCTATATGTGTTCATGACACGAACATTTGATAAAAATATAATATAATACGAAAACATTAACACCCAACATGTCACATACGTACCTAAGGATGTCGTGTCGTGGGTATCAGAAGCTACGAGCAGTTACCGTGGTACCACAACACTGAGACCCAGAAAAAATATCTGCAGACCATTCAAGCATTTCTGCTTACGTGAGAATCAACTAGTCTTAAATAATCAAGCACTCACCCGTCGCGCCAACGAGGTTGGATATTTATTTTTTACACATATTTTCTTTTGGTGTTTTTAAAAAACTGTACCTAAGTATTTAGACCGTTTTGCTTCACCTTTATACATTTTCTCAAGCATCTAAAAATGACAAAACTTTTTTTAAATTGCTGCAATAAATTTACAAAACTTCCTAATAGCAGTGTAGAAACAGTCAAGTTTGTTTAGGCTAATGGAACGATCAGAGCAGCAATTTATGAGACTGTGCAAGAATACAACAAAAAAGCCTTGAGTACCTACAGCACAAGTTACAATCAACTAAACAGTTTTCATCTCGCAAAAATCTCGCAGACCCGGACGTGTAAAAGTTTCTAGTGTCGGAAACCAGTGCTATGGGTACCGAAGCCCACAAGTTCCTGTCTTGTATAAGAATTTAAAATGAATGTTTTGTATTTTCGCAAAGAGAAGAAAAGATTATTTGTGATCGCAATAAATTCACTCGAAGCCTAGCTTTGGAGTTCGTTTCGGCCCAGAATCCCTCTCAAATTGCCTTTTTCACGTTTACGGACAATTAAATCAAGATGCCTCTTAAATGTCGTATAATGTTTCTGAAGTGTAGGTATCTACGGAAATGTAAAAGATGTAAAGAATTGGGAATACAGAATAAAGGGAAATATGTAGGCGAATCGCATACTCACGGTGAAAACTGGAATAAAATAAATAAATAATACTGGACATTTCACACAGCGTCATCTGATCAATTGATCAAGATGTCAACTGATGGAATACTTATAAATAATTAAGATATTTTGATTATAAACATAATAACCGATCTAAGTATGACTACTTTTGGTTCACTCTTTTTTCCGCTCTTGTTTTTTTTTCTTAAAAAAAAAAATAAGAGCGCCTAAAATACCTAGGTAGGAATACCTAGGTATTTTAGGAATAGGTAATTTCATTTCATTCAAGTATAATAATACTTGAATGAAATGAAATTATGAAAATAAATATGAGCATGCCATCTTAGGAACGATGCAATTTATATTATTAAATATTTCGAGCCCGCGGCTAAACCAATCTAAATTCACCATATTTCTCTGAAAGCATTTGGCTAGATAAATGACGGCCAAATCTACCCAAAACATTTCAAGCGCTCAGTTCGTCCCAACTTCCGGGAACATTCATAACTTCATTCAAATTAAACTAAATTCAAAGTCTATCCAATGGTTCAGCGATTAGTTGAGCTCGTAAATCCGGGATAGTGTTGCAAATTGTGATTCAGTCGATCTAACTAACTACCAACAACCACTGATCACAAATTATGATAACTTTGTGCAGATTGGGCAATATTCACTGTTCGAATTATTACAAAGGAACGAGGAACGATTAGCTATTCGGTTTCCACATAGAATAGTGAAAATTTACACACGAAGCTACGATACGCGACACGCACTTTTAAAATAGAAATACAAATA
This sequence comes from Epirrhoe tristata, assembly GCA_951394285.1. Lineage (NCBI taxonomy): Eukaryota > Metazoa > Arthropoda > Insecta > Lepidoptera > Geometridae > Epirrhoe > Epirrhoe tristata. The sequence continues at coordinate 8,473,549 of OX596145.1, forward strand.
ATAGAACTTATTTACTACACAAAAGAGTACAATTACAGTTCAACTCTTCAAAATCCAAAAAAAGGTGAAGTGTACTCCTATTAATTAGGATGAATTAATAAATCCATTAATTCCATTAATCCTCATAACACTGTTATATCATTACAATATTGTAAAGATGTACATCACTACATAGTATAAAACAAAGTCGCCTTTTCTGTCCCTATATCCCTATGTGCGCTTAAATCTTTAAAACTACGCAACGGATTTTGATGCGGTTTTTTCCAATAGATAGAGTGATTCAAGAGGAAGGTTTATATGTATAATACATGCATCATATACTAAGGCAACATTGCTAATTTTAGAGGTTTCTAACGTGATGTCGTAAATTAACCTATTTTTTTGGGCTTATTTATGCCCGTGCAAAGTCGGAGCGGGCCGCTATGTTTTTATATACAACGTTCATAGTTTTTCTGTAGTGTATTTAATTTAGTATCAGCATTGCACCCGTGCGAAGCCGGGGCGGGTCGCTAGTACCTACTAAATGTGTATCTTATTCGTAGACCGCGCAATTCTGTAAAGTTTGCGTTATCAGCCTAAAATTTTGTTTGCTAGAACATATTCTTATCACTGTTCACGATATAGTTTTCTTATTTGTATATATTATGCAACAAAAACAGCTTCGTCTGAGCTCGGCACAAAATTGCGGTTAAAAGGGATTCCAGTTAAATTTAAGAGACCCCAATTTACGTGATTTCCAGTCAAGTGCCGTTTCTATTTTTGTCCTTATTAACTTGGTTAAATAATTCTGGGGCTCGGGTAGGTAAGTAGTTTGTGAAAAGGTTGTATTGATACCCAAATTTATTTATTTAGCTAGGAATTCGGAATTACTGGAAACGAAACGCTATTCATTCAAAAGCTATATAAATCTGCTATTCGTTTAGCTAAAGGATCTATCTAGTATAAAATGGAGCAGTTGCAAAAACTAATAAACTAAAACGATATTTAGATAGATCTGGGACAATAGTCGGAAGCTTTCCCAAACCACCCATTGAACTAAATAGGAGTACCAACCAGTTCTCGAATCAAGCGTCACTTCAACTAAGCGACGCCCGGAAATCTCTGAATAAGGAATGGTCCATGGTGGCCCAAAACAGAGATGACTGGAGAGAGGGAAGAGAGTCCATTGCCCTGCAGTGGGATACTACATACTCTTAATATTAATAATAATAGGTACCCTGCGGTCCCAGGGTTTCAACTCCAAATGGTTAATATAAACCTGAAAGTTAAGTTATTATACTCATAGTTCAGATACTCATAATACTGGGGGCTTTTTGACGCATAAAACCTTCGACCCGCTTTTTAGTGCTACCATAGAGCAGAAAAAGGTAGAGTAGCATTTGAGCGTGAAGCGCGAAGTAAAATATTTCGGAACTGAATGTGTAGTTTCGCTTACTTCCTTGATGTATAATTTTTATCACTGATTTTCACAAATTATTTACTTCTGATTGAAGATACTTTTTACTTAACTGATTTACTTTTGATTGATAGAGTAAGAGTAGGTACTAGATTTTGCTATCCGATCATGTTTTGACAAACCTATTTTCAAAGAATTTACGAGAAAATAGAGCCTACTGGCGCAATATGGCATTCCCGGGAGTGCTGAGAGAAGAGAAAACTTGAACAAAAAAAATGTATGCATTTTTATTTACCCGTTTAGTTATAAAATGTGCTTTTAAAAATGTATATTGCCGTAAAAGTTTACCGAGTACATACTGGTAGGTGTCGGTGAGCAGTCACGTGACTCACACGTGACCTTTTCGAGGCGAATCCAAGAATTTATTCTCATCTGAAAAATGTCCAACGCGCCTAAAGAAGTTTTCACTTCAATAGTAATGGTACCTCTACGTTTTTCTGTTCTATGAGTGCTATAAATAATAGAGTATTACTAGTTGGAATTATTATGAACATAAGTTATGACGTAGCTGTTGACATAAAGTAGGTGCGGTGTAACCGCAGCTTTATGACTTGATAACTATATTAGGAGTTTGAAATTGTTTGTAATAAAATACTAAATATGTGCTATTTTTTTATCCGTTTTTTGTACAATGTTATTTATACGGAATAAGAATAACATACGTATTAGTTCATTTAAAAGAAGTTTATTTTATAAGTACTTACTTAGGTATTTTAAATGGTTCAAAATACTGAAAATCAACAGAAAATGTATAAAAATACTTATTAGTTTTCAGTTAAATAAAATTATGATCGAAAATTCAAAACCACTGTTATTCTCGGAAAAAAAATATAGGTAAGTACCTACTTATCAACCCTCAAAAGCAGTAATTTATCAACCCTCTTGCCTATCCCCGTAGTTGCTTAATCTACACTGATTTATAAGACACTGACAAATATCCTGTAATGATATTCTCTACCCCAAGGTTCGGGATCTACCCAGGAAACGTAGGGTTTCCAATCCAAGGGTGTGCGATACATCTGTACTTTCAAGTTAATTTTGAAACTAGTTTCTAATTTTTTTTATATTAAAAGCTGGCACATTTTTGGCTCAAAGGATCAGCATTGCCATCCAGCGTGGTAATGCCGCCAGTGTTTTGGGCACGCTTCTGACTGACAGTGACCTGGATCAGTTGAGCTATCTATAGATCGTTTCTAACGATCCTTAGATAGCTTGACTAATCCTGTTGTATTTTGTAAATATATGTAAATATGTAGTAGCTTAGTTTCTGTTTCTAATTGAATCAACTTGGTTTTTAACCGACTTCAAAAAAAGGAGGAGGTTCTATGTTCGGCTGTATGTTTGTTTGTATGTTCATCGATATCTCCGTCAATTATGGACCGATTTACAAAATTTGTTTTTTGTATAGCCGTACGTAACGATGTGCAGTACACAATTTTGTATATGCAAAATCGCAACTGCGCTGTTAAGTGATATGGTCTACGGATCTTGAAACTCGTAAAGTTATGGATTTAAAAGAGGTGGTAGGTCCCGAGTTTGTCCCATATAATTTTTATTTCTGAGGAATTTATAGTTTTCCCGTAAAACACAAAAAACCTCTTCCTCACCCTGAGAAACGCCGCGCCCTATAGATCAACTATTGAAGTCGATTTTCTTTTACGTTTGAAAAAAATTAAATTAATCGGATCTTGAATGCCTGGATCAAAGTCGAAATTACTCCTCTTTCTAAGCGGACTAAGCCGCAATGCTATCGGGCGCTTTGAACAACGATATTTTTTACTGCGATACGTAGATGTGATCGGATCAAAGTCTGTGTCAATATTTTTTTTAATCTCCACCGCGTACATGTCGTTGTTAAAATCTTCCATAGATAATCTCCCCCTTGACCCATTTCCAAATACGGGGTAGATCAATAAAGGGAGCGAAAACTTACTAATAGTCAATTATCGTCTAAAACAGATTTAAACTCCGCTGAGGGTGTGAAAATGCTTTATTAAACCGAAATCGCATTAAAAGTTCCTAAATGTCGGTAGTTATAGCATGCCAGGAAGTGATTTTATAAGATAGCGGGATAACTTTTAAGATATCGGCGGTATGAAAAAATGTATCTGCCATAAAAAATAATGAAGGATTTGGGTGATACTCGTAAATGATAGGGTCTTATAAAGCTACTAGCTATACCACATAAGATTTTGAATGTCGTAAGATTTTGAAGTTTTTTGTTCAATCATTGTTTTCTTATGCGCTTTCATATAGTGAGAAAACTAGTTAACATGGATGGGACACAACCACAACAACGATACAAGAAATATTGTGGGATTATAAATGAGTTTCCGATTTTTTCTGAAATGATCCTTATTGTGTTCCTGTAGTATTCACTAGTAACCTTGAGATTTTGTTTTGTTTCAATGATCTGATATTGTATGTAAACTTCAAAAACACAGAACTGCTGTTGCATCTAGACACTACTTCTACCTAAGCTGCGCCTTATATAATAAAGTTAACAAAGCATGCAATATCTACTGTCTCACGTCTCATAAATGCAAAATAAAATGTACGTCATGGCTGATGACACTCACTTATGACGAAACGGAATTACTTCTTAAACCTATTCAATAAATGATTCATAGAACATTTCTCTTTTTGTACATTCATCATTGTCATAAATCATAATCCTTTATCTCCTACTAATAATATGTCTGTCTTCGGAATAATCTTTCAAACACACCACAACACAAACCCAAATCCCACACTCACTCGCTTCGTACACCCACACACACACACACACTCACACCTAAACCCACCCACACACATTCACACTTAAACCCCCCCCCCCCACACACACACACACACACACACACACACACACACCACGCACACATACACACACACACGCACACACATTCACTTTATACACTTACACTTAGTTTCATACTCTTGAAATTGTTTAAGTTAGATGTAACTTTCCTGTTTAGATTAAGTCTTTGGTATAATATTTACTACATAGCTACGTTGGAACCTCTAATATCCAATCTTTTGGAGAAGAGCGCTGACTCCGCTACTCAGTTTTTTAACTTTTGCGGCAGTCAACGTTTTCCACTGTATCTTTGCTCATATTGTAATGTTGTTCCAAATAAAGCATTATTCACAAAAAAGCATTATCTAGGTAGGTCAACATTTGTATCAATGTAAATTCTCGATACATAATACAATCCAGTCTTCGAATATTACTTCGGCTGTTTCTTATTCCGGGCAAGTTGTCAAAGGAAAATGCTCTTTAGTGATAAGCCACTCACTTTGGCACCTTCAGAATGGCTACTGGCACAAAAGAAAGACGTTATGTGATATGGCACGAACAGGGAGTTTCGTTGTTCATTCTGAACGATACAAAAGAATTAGGACGTGTTTTCGAAGAACAAAGCCTGTAGTCACTCACTTTTTTCGTAGATTTTATGAGTTTGTCGGAATCAAGATGTAAGTTTAAGAAGTATGGTGTGAATATTATAAAATAACGACTTACATAGTGTAAAATGCAACGATAAGATTGCACGGTCTCATCTGAGCCTAGCGAAATTTTTCTAATCTTTTGTGTCGCTATCTAGTTGTAGTATTAAAACCTGTGATTAAAACACCACCAATTTGCCTTTAGCCGTCACCTGTTGACAAATTATTCAACGGCGTCAGTACGAACGAACGAGCAAATCCGAATTAGTGTCAAAACACTGACGTTGAAAGGTTGAGACGCAGCGTCATTAATCATCACAACACATTGTCCATGGACCACAGTATTTTTAAGAGTTTTATTGCTTTATTTTTGTTATCGATGTCAAAACTATGATTGATTGATAGCTGGAGATTACGATTATTGTTCATATGAGAATCATGCGAATCGAAATGGTTGATTATAGCTGAATACTAGCTCAGCCTCGTAGTGTTGGTCACGCGGTCAAGGAAATAGGTAGGTAGGTACCTAATTTTTTCAATAAAATCGTTTAAAGTTTAATCTAATTATTAAGCTACATTCATATATATCAGTTACGTTCATTTATTTCAGCGTGAAAAACAAACAACACTAAGATTTGAATGACTGGTGATTAAATTTTGTCTTATTTTAGTTCAGTTTAACAAAAGGCGGAAGAAATTGTATTTTCTTGTAATCTATCGCATTCCTAGAGTAACGTAGGGCTTACTTATCGCTCAAGGAGCAAAGAGAAGTGAGATGTTTCCAGACAATATTACTGTATCTACCTTCAGCACTAGTTTAGTATAGTAAGCATATTTTTCATGACTTTACAGGTATATTTTTCAATTCGCAAAATTATTTGTCATTATGATCAATATTAAATCTCCAAGAATATCAAAAATTAGATATTCAATATGCTTTGAAGGTGAAAAGGTAAAGGTATTTTCAAATAATCATTAGTTTTCGTGATAAGTTTAAAGACCCTTGACTATTGGGTGATAAGTTTAAAGACCCTTGACTATTGGGATAGATACTCACTGCAAATTCACGAGTCGTCTGTCATCAAACATGCATTATCTACTAATAGATTGTTAGTAGGTACCACCAAATTCTTGAGTGAGAGTTCTTGAGTGGAGACCGCGACTCGGCAAACGTAGTGTAGGACGCCCTCCGGCCAGGTGGAGTGACGATCTGCGAAAGGCTGCCGGCAGAAACTGGATGCGTCGAGCTGAGGACAGGGTGCAATGGCGCGCACTAGGGGAGGCCTATGTCCAGCAGTGGACTGCCATAGGCTGATGATGATGATGATGATGATGATGAGGTACCACCAAATAAGGTAGGATAACGACCAATTTAAAATAGGGAGACAGTTTTGCTGTATTTTATAAAGTCAAAGCTGTATAATTTTTGAAATTGCTCATGGTTACGAAAATAAATAAATAAATAAATAAATAAATAATGCTGGACTTTTCACACAGCATCATCTAGCCCCAAAGTAAGCAGAGCTTGTGTTATGGGTACTAGATAACTGATATACTACTTATATACTTTTTGTTTGTAAATATGTATTCGGGTCTATGTGTTTCTATGTATAATATGTATGTACATATTATAGATAGAAACACCTAGACCCGAGACAAATATTAGTAGATCATACAAACACCGGAAAGCTTGGAAAACTCGAGGGGAGGCCTTTGCCTAGCAGTGGGATAGTGGGGGCTAAAAACAACAACAACAACAACATACAAACAACAACAACAAATACAATTGGTCCCGCAGCGGGGATTGAACCCGCAACCTTTTACGTCGCAGGCGGGCCTTCGCCCACTGCGCTACAGAGGTCGTCGATAAATATTATTTTCAACGGAAATAAATAATATTATTGAAATAAAACTCAAAAAAAGGTTATTACGTTCTGCAAATTTTTCCAAAGGAAAGATCACTCGCTAAACTAGATAGTGTCAAAAACTAATGCTAGACTACCTGTTATCTGATCCTAGTAACTTGGGCATTCGGTCGTCGGAAATCGTTTGCTAAAAGGATATCCGACATAGTTCTATTGGTTTGCTGTTTTATTTCTATTCTTTGTTGGTATTTTATTGGCTACCAAAATAAATGTTTATTACCTATAACTGTTGTTGAACATAGATAGTAAATTGCAAAAAGGCTCCTAACGAGTCGTATCTCTTTTCATTGATGTTACAAAAAAATATAGTGTGTACAAAGTTTTCTAGTTATTTACTACTAGTACAACATAATAAGACCATACCACCTACCTAATAATTTCATTTATAAAAGAAAAAAAACAATTAAAACTCAAAATCCAGCAATCTACGTATAAAAACGTGCCAAGTAGGTAGGTACTCGACCTGCTGTGCGAGGTTGGTTTTCTCCGGATATAATGATTTTTTCGGAAAATCCTTTTAGATTTGGTTGTGTCTGCATCCAAATGCTGCTTTTGCCCCTTTCGGCTTCGGTAGACGTCTTTTTACACCCTGTATATATAAGTACCTATAACTAGTCTAGTCCAATCGTCCAAATACAGAACTAGCAGAAACTAGAAATCCATACGTGACAAATTGCTAGCTCATCGCCTTTGAGAATACTAATCGAACCAACAAAGGTCATGAATATGCACAAGTGTGAATATAATTATTGAAAGTACCTTTCAAAGGTAACATTAAAAGGTCAAATAACATAAGTATCTCAAAGAAATTTCTCAAGTGGGTTCAGGTACTTAAAATCATAGGGGCACATTTAATTAAGCTCTTAGATGTTCGACTTTAGCTCAAGTCTATTGGGGACTTGGGCGGACATTATACGGCCCTAGAGATTTCAAAGTAAAATCGTCATATTCATCCACAATTTCACCTTTTTTGAAATGAAATGGAAATAATATGAAACACCCTGAACATAAGAATAAGGTTTTTTACAATATACACCGCTATTTTATGACTACCAAAAAAAATTAAGGATAGTTGCAGTAGATGCAGATAATGATATTGGCATGGTCAGTTTTTTTTAATTTAACTATCACAAAGTTATTGAGGATTGTAATCGACCAAACCGAACAAAATTTTATGAAAACTGTACAAATAAGTACTACAGACTCTCATTCAAACTATGCTCTCGCATCATCCCCAGTTAGTAAAACCGCAGTAGCTATCAGAAATCCATGTCTGACTCGCCTCGTCTCCTTTTGAGGTTTTTTTTTTCACATAAATGTCATCAGTAGCAGATACCGAGACTACGGTTAAAATTTTTCTGGTAAAATAGGGATGTAGATTAGTTTCAGTATAATAATTACTAAAAAACACTATACAAACGGCGCTACTTATTTACATTATTGAAGTTAAGTATAGCGACACATTAGCCGAAGGTTCGGCGCCGAAAGTTAAGCGGCTGAAGTTTCAGTCGTCATTTCAAACGCGAAAATACGACGTTATTTTCGGCTGATGTGTCATAGGGAACTTGAAAAACACTACGAGCGTATTCAACCGAACGATCGGCACCGACGGTCCGCAGATGTGTCGCTAAAATGTCATCTAAGCTTAGTAGTAGTCTCGCTGGTTGGCAGCCTTGAATATGGAACCCCAAAAATAACGTTGATGAACAAAGAAAAAGACTCATGAATACTCGTATCTATATTCTCAAACAATGACAGACAATGAACATCTTTATGTTGCTTCCAAGGTTTCAAGCTCAAAGCTACTCCCGAGCTAAGTGCCCGAGAAAGAATTAACACAAGCGAATAAAAGACAAATAAAATTAACGAATAGACCTCCTAAGACCTATAAATCTAATTAAACAAGGCTTAGGGACGGCGCAAGTTCAGCAATTTAGCTTTTTGCTTTATTATGACGGGACTGCAAACGTTGATAACGCTTTAATTAAAAGAGGAAATATTGAGGCTGCGGATTTATGACAGGATTTGTTCGTTCATAAGCTGAACGGTGAGCTGAGCGATGAGCAGAGCGTTTGCAATCGGGAAAACGACTTATAGACCTTGAAAATTGTTTCACGTTTAAAGACTTTGATATGTAATTTACTTTTATTGATGTCGGTTTTGATTGATGCCCTGGTTCTTCACGGTATTGGTCGCGAAGGAACAGGAGTAGAATCACCTAGTTTTAAGACGTTTCAAAGTGATCTCAGCGGTCCTACTGAATAAATGATTTTTGACTTTGACTTTGACTTCGGTTTGCGTATTTGTATGAAAGGACTTAGTTTGTTCTTAGATTTCAGATTCTTCGATTGACCATGACAAATAATGACGTATGTCTGGATTTTTTATAGTGCATATTTCACATATTTGAGGGGAATAAGGGGGCAGTTCATACAAAACCTACTGATGGGCCACCCAATGAGAAACACTTGAAAAATAACGAAAACAGAGAGAACGCTGCGCTCGTCGCGTAGCTCTTTATGTGAGCGTTTCTACATTTTGTGCCACATGAGACCAAGAAACAGATTACAAAAAATCATAGCTAAGTAGGCATAACAGCATTACAACTAACGCATTTTAAACTTAAACTTCCCTAAAATTGAGTTGTTTCAGCTTTGTTGAAAAACACCGTTTGACAGCCGTCAACACCATTACTGAACAACCGACGGATCACTTAAGTTTTAACAAGATTTTTGAGGCCTAAGAGTGGTCGGGCTAGGTAAATTCCGAGCTCGTAAATTGACTTAGCCAAACTTCTACCTTTCGCTACAATGTACTTGAGAGATAATATTTCGGGTACGAAGAAATTGTGTAGGTACTTATTTTTGTTGTAGATTCAAGTGTTTTGTCGTAATGGTATTTTATGATAAGTTTAATTAGTTTTCTTTGTATAATACGACTCTCAAAGTAATCTGACTTCTAAAATCTCCAAAAAAAATATAAAAATACGTTATTAGTAATGGGATATAGGGTATTAAAGCTGGGCTTATAAAATAGCTTTGGTCAATACCAATGCCTTTTTTAAATATTAATGCCAACGTTGGTCTGCACAAAAACCGTTGGCATATAAATATCGAGTAGTAGGATTCACAACTCTATGCCAGCTACATTTTCCTTTGAGTACCGATGCCGAATTCCATTTTTGAATTTCAAATTTAAAGGCGTCATGGCACCTAGCCATCCAATTGGCTGAAATTCAATTAAGTCGTACCAATTAACCGGTACGATTCCGTGATATTGCTCTTTGAAGAACATAATGGAGGGAACTTTCGAAGTTTCCCGGTAGCTTCAATGTTCTAGGCATAATCAAATTGTGAAATGGTTTGAGCTGAATTCTGCTATTTCTTTATTATATTGTTTCCAATTGACTTACTTTAATTGATAGGAAAAAATCCTATAAATATGTACCCTAAATATATTTTACTCCGTGGCTGTCCTATGCTCTGCAAAACGATTTTATTAAAGTAAAGTTGAACAGTATTTTTTTTGAAGTGAAAACTTCTTAGATGGGTAAAATCATTTGATTTCGCGTCGCGAGTCATCATGTCAGCCATCTAGTGTCCACTGCTGAACATAGGCCTTCCCCATAGATTTCCACAGCGATCGATCTTGTGCAGCCTGCACCCAACGGCTCCCAGCAACCTTTACCAGATCGTCTTTCAATCTAGTGGGGGGCCGTCCTCTACTGCGGTTTCCGGTGCGTGGCCTCCACTCGAAAACCTTTATATTTTATATATATTTTATTAACCTACTTATATTTTATTTAAATACCTATCTTGTTTACTTAACTTACTATTCGTGGTTGTGTTGCTCTAAACCTGCATACCATTCTGATTTAATTAAATGAATGAGAAGTAGAAGTCTTAAAAGTTTTATTGGACGATAAATTGCCTATCAGAATAACAGTTACTTTACCACTTGATTAAGCCGATTTGTTTTAATTAGTGCCCCTTTGATTAAATTAATTGGTAGCCGGGAAATGAACTGTTGCGATTCGATCGTGCTTGAAGCATTGTTGGTTTCTTGAACTACATTACTAATACCTAAATAACATAAATGAAATATACCTAAAAATAAAAAATAAATATTTTATCTTATTTGAATTGGTTCTTAATTTTTTGTTGCATATTAGTAGGTACTAATATGCAAAAAACTTCAGATAGTAAATAAATCGGTACAATCGGTAGGTACCGATCGTATAAGCAAGCTGAAGTGGCAGTGGGCTGGCCATATCTGCCGAAGAACCGATAACCGTTGGGGTAAACGAGTTCTTGAGTACCGCGACTCGGCAAACGTAGTGCAGGGACGCCCTTCGGCCAGGTGGAGTTACGATTTGCGAAAGGCTGCCGGCAGAAGCTGGATGCGTCGAGCTGAAGACAGGGCGCAATGGCGCGCACTAGGGGAGGCCTATGTCCAGCAGTGGACTGCCATACGCTGATGATGATGATGATCGTATAATTATGTACTATAGACACTATAGACTTTTCTATTCAAAAAGGTGAAGACAGGCCCTTAGGCTCGTTCCTCAAAATGGGTTCGGATATTTTATTTCAATCTACCGGCAGGATATCTTTAGGCTAGTAAAGCTCTGTTAAATAAATCTCCTTTTTAAACCTCTTTAAATGGAGTCATCTATCTTACCTTTTTTCATTTCCCTTATTTTATTTTCATAGGAGTCGTGGGCACTGTTTTATGCGTGTTTAAATCAAAATGCTTATGGTCTCATAGATTTATAGTGGAATGGTAATGGAAAACGTCTTGTTTTAAATCAACTGGGTAGCTTTAGGTGGTACCTTAGAATGGATATTTCACCTAACAATTCAGTTGACAGTTCAACAAAGTGACAGAATTCGTTTATTGCTTTTTAATACTGGATATAAGATGAGCCCTTTTTCAAGTATAGCCCTCGACAGAGATTTACATCAGTATTTTTTTGTTACAGAAAGTATTAAATAGAAAATAATGTTTTTCGTTGTTGTTTTAATAACGAGACGAGATCGCGTAAAGGTTATAGATAATATTCGAATTGTAATTCCTCGACGTTTCGATCGGGTTGCACGGATCGTTGTCACGAGGGAACAAACAGTAAAAGAAATGTTCTCTCGTGACCACGATCGGTGCAAACCGATCGAAACGTTGAGGAAAGGTAATAGTTTTAATATTATCTAAAACCTTTACGCGATCTTGTTCCGTTATTAAAACAACAATGAGTTTCAATCGTGTGAGTTTTAAAATTAATGTAAATTTTCTACCTAGTTATATTTTCGGATTACCGAACTTTTCTCTTGATAAATTGTGCTATTTTTATCGGAACGAACGAAAAAAAAATATGTTGATTTATTTTCTCCGCTCTGGAGGGAATTATTCGTATAGAAACAGGATTACGACTGTATCCTCAAGGCTCCGTAGACATTCTCTTAGATCTTTTTCGTATAGATTGTCAATAATCTCTGTATAGTTTAGCATGATACCGTAGGGTACAATTTACGGGGCGAGTTCTTTGATACATGTAAATTGCTTCATAAAATATAATAATTGTCTACTCTGACCTCATTAACCGACCGTTATTTAAATTTGCCTGATAATTAGCTTTGAATATTAACTTGGACCATCCAATGTTTGTTTGATTAATTGGATTTTATTCAATCATAATAGGTTCTTGATGAGATTGTATTAATTTCTTTTGTTTTACGAGTATTGCCTCTACCCGTTTCTACGTACCTACTGCGGATACTTACCTATATATTTGCCCAGCTGATATTCATAAAAAAATGTTGCGAAATTATTTTTAAAAATGTTTGCACGATTGACGACCTCTGTATAGCGCAGTGGGCGAAGGCCACTGCGACACAGAAGGTTGCGGGTTCGATCCCCGCGGCGGGACCAATGTTTGTATGATTTACAAATATTGGTCTCGGGTCTGGGTGTTTCTATGTATAATATGTATGTACTTACAAACAAAAAGTATGAAAGTAGTATATCAGTCATCTATAGTACCCATAACAAGCTCTGCTTACTTTTGCTTACTTTGGGGCTAGATGATGCTGTGTGAAAAGTCCAGCATATATAAATAAGTAAGTATCTACCTACGAGTATTATTGAAGTTCATCTATTTAAAACAAAGTAGATGTAAGATTTGGGTTCATTGAACTACCTCTGATCACAAAGTTAGCAAGTTTAATACGCTGTCAAAGTGAGAACCACAATCAGTTGTTATAGCTTCAGTTGAGTTACCTTAGTAAGGAGATCCTTTTGACTAAGAAACTGAAACAGTTATAAGCCGGTCGTAAAAAGCGGGATAAAAAGTGAGTTTGATCATCAGACTTCGATACACAAGCTTAATAATATCTCCCCGAATTCGTTGGAATTTTATTTATTTATTTATTTATCGTGTATTTTGTGTATTTTGCCCTACGGTGCTCAGTCTTGGTCACTAACCGATTCCCAAAAGTCCAAACTCGGGGTTTGCCAAAGAGCAATGGAACGCAGCATCCTAGGAGTGAAAAGAATCGACCGAATTCGGAACACCTGGCTGCGTTCAAAAACTGGTATTGCTGACGTGGGCGTAAAGGCTGCCAAGTTAAAATGGGAGTGGACAGGTCATGTCACCCGCATGCACCCAGACAGGTGGGCCAGAGTGGTGACTGGTTGGATCCCGGTGGATGGCAGGCGACTCCGAGGCAGGCCTAAAAAGCGCTGGCGCGATGACCTGGATGCCTTTAGGAAGGATTGGGGGAAAATCGCGGAAAACCGCGAGGTGTGGAAGGTGACGGGGGAGGCCTTTGTCCAGCAGTGGGACAGTATAGGTTAACAAAAAAAAAATTTTTTTATCGATGATAGACGAGCAGCTGTGGCTGATATGTCTATATCTCAGTGTTGAAATAGTCTCTAATAGTAGTAGTAGTAGATTGTTCATGATTGGTTTATCTTTTTGAGCACTGATTTATTAATCCGCAGCCAGTTGTCGAGCTTGTTCTTAAACGAATTGACCGAAGTAGCCGTAACGACGTCATTTGGTAGTGCAATCCAATAAAATTGTGAACCACTCTGTTGCCGAAGAAGTGATAGGCGGTGAGTAGCGGGCGGGGTCACGAATGAATTTAAGCTGATGGCTACGTGAAGGTCTTTGTTCGTCCTCTCTTCTCAAGATGTCTCGAATGTTAATATTGGGCAACAATAATGAGCCTAGGTAGGTATAATAGGTGTCATTGGTTTTCATTTCACTAATGAATGACTGATGTGACCAGCAGAAAGTACTACGAGTAGAGGTAAGCCGCAGAAGAGATAGATGAATTGTGTGAAAAATGTCATGAGTAGGAATAGAGTGAGTGGATGACAGCTGATAGAGTGAGATAAAAGAATAATAAATGTTTTGTCGACTCCACATAAAGTAGGAATAGGGCAGGACAATTATGATGATAATAATGATAGTCTCGTTTTCTCTATGTATCTACTCTGTGAGTGAGTGAGTGTTGAGATGACAGCAGATAGAGTGAGATGGAAGAGTAATACATGTTTTGTCGACTCCACATAAAGTAGGAATAGGGCAGGACAATTATGATGATAATAATGATAGTCTCGTTTTCTCTATGTATCTACTCTGTGAGTGAGTGAGTGTTGAGATGACAGCAGATAGAGTGAGATGGAAGAGTAATACATGTTTTGTCGACTCCACATAAAGTAGGAATAGGGCAGGACAATTATGATGATAATAATGATAGTCTCGTTTTCTCTATTTATCTACTCTGTGAGTGAGTGAGTGTTGAGATGACAGCAGATAGAGTGAGATGGAAGAGTAATACATGTTTTGTCGACTCCACATAAAGTAGGAATAGGGCAGGACAATTATGATGATAATAATGATAGTCTCGTTTTCTCTATTTATCTACTTTGTGAGTGAGTGAGTGTTGAGATGACAGCAGATAGAGTGAGATGGAAGAGTAATACATGTTTTGTCGACTCCACATAAAGTGGGAATAGGGCAAGACAATTATGATGATAATAATGATAGTCTCGTTTTTTCTATTTATCTACTCTGTGATTTCCAAGACACGTGCCGGTTTTATCGATAAGCTTCCTCGTAATGTGAATAACAAGTTTACCCACTTTATTTCTTTGCATAACAGGTACAGTCAGCAACGAAAGTCGATTAACAGTTGGACTTTTTAAAATGGCTTTTGTTTTCGATAACCAAGAAAAAATAAACTTTTCTTGGGAAATTATTATCTTCAAATATTAGTAAAAATGTTGATCATGATGTTACGAATTTGGGTAATATTTAGTTTATTGTGTTAATCGACTTTCGTTGCTGACTATACCTACTGAGAACACTTGGTAGCGTGTTATTTTTTATTTTGTTACAAATAATATCTGTATTTTATTTTGAATAGCTGGAATTTATATTTTGAGGTGCTGTAATAACGGTATTATTTATTTATTATGATAATAAATTAAATAATCTTTAAATAATATAATAATCGTTTCTAACGATCCTTAGATATCTTGTCTGATCCTGTTGTATTTTGTAAATATAATTATGTAAATATGTAGTAGCTTAGTTTCTGTAAATAAAACATCTTTAAAAACTTAAATAAATGTAATATAGCTACCTACGTAATTTTGGTAAGTATTAATAATAATCAAATTCAAATCTTTGAGTTCCTTCATTATTAACGTAACGATTGCTTAAAGCAAGGTACCTTTGAAATCTGTTAAATCAAGCCTGGAGTGGAAACAATCCAAATCTAATTTGTGGTCAATTTCCAGAAAGCCCACCTACCTAATTGTATTGGAACTTAGCTCAATACAATTGCAAGGTACTGAGAACACACCAATACTGGACTAGTCTCTATACCTATACTAACTTTTCTATGTTTAGTATGTTCTGATCCTTACTTCCTTACTATAATATTATAAATGTGAAAGGTAACTCTGTCTGTCTGTCTGTCACCTTTTCACGCCCAAACCGCTGAACAGATTAAGCTGAAAGGCATGGATAAAGATTATACCTCAGTGACGGACATTCTTTTTATAGGTTTTCAAGTACCTACTTAAAGTTATTTTGCTGACGAAGTCGCGGGTACCAGCTAGTAAACCTATATTATCATAATTTTGTTTCCACCAATCACGAGATTAGGTACATACATCTCATTAATACCTACCCAATCACGAGTAGTTGTTGCTGATATCATCATTTTCATTTTCCTGCCCATATCCCGCTTATGCAAGGTCGGCACAACATGTTCTCTTCTTCCACTCTCCCCTATCACTCGTCATCTCCGTATCCACTCCTTTCTTACCCATATCTTCTTTCACACAATCCATCCATCTTTTCTTTGGTCTACCTCTACTCTTATATCCATCCACATTCATTTCCATCACCCATTTAGTTACGTGACTTTCATCCCTCCGCATTACATGCCCATACCACGCTAACCTATTGCTCTTCAACTTTTCAGTCACCGGCGCTACTTTCAGACTTCCCCTAATATATTCATTCCTCACCTTATCCATTCGCTATAGTTGGATTCGCTAGTTGTTGCTGATAGTGAGTCCGAAATATTTTATCCTCTTAAGCATAAGTTATGAACAAGGGAGTTATGTATTTTTAATAAGATCTCGTGCTACGTCATACATAGTGAATTGAAGCGCTTAGAATTTGTGTTCAGTGGAGCAGAATCAAGCGATTAAAATAATTTCTCGGTTTTTTTTCCTAACCTATGTTGTCTCACTGAAGGTCTCCCCCATTCTTTTCCAAGACTTGCGGTGGCCAGCTTCGTCCCACCAGTCAGCCCGGAATGCATCGAGATCGTCATGCCAGTGTCGTCGCCCATCGTCAGGCGCCGACTGCGTCTCAATTTCTCGATAATATATTATGCAATATGCAAGGAAGATAAACATATTTAAAAAAAAACACTGATAACTAAAGCCCAGTTAACCATATCCAATCTAAACCCTTTGTTTGCCAATTACTGTACTGTCATGCACAAATAAACTGTGGATCGTATAGGATTAGGCGGTTCGATGGGCACTGTTTGATTGAAAAGTCATTGATTTTGTTTTGTGCTCGGATGTACTTGCATTGAACGGATAAATTTATGTGTTTAATTGAAATTGGAATCGGACTTACCCTATGGCTTAATTTCGCCAGTCTAAACCAGTTAAGACGAAAATTTTGTTTTAATATTTAGACGAAAAAGTTATATAATAGTAATTTTTCAAAAATTTATATTATGTAGGTACTAGTATTATTCCTTTGCGACGACTCATGTCTAAAATCAAAAATGTCCAACTAGAACTAATGACCAACAAGAATTTTGTCCAACACGAATTTCGTCCAATAATAAGTCTCTAAATAAATGTATTTCTTCGTTATTGGATACCTAATTATACATTTTTATTCAGGAACTGAACTACTTACGTAACTTTACAATATAATATACCTAAACCAGCAGAACGGACAGACGCTGGATGCGTCGAGCTGAGGACAGGGCGCAATGGCGCGCACTAGTCCAGCAGTGGACTGATATAGGCTGATGATGATGATGATGATACCTAAACAATTTAAGGGTTGTTGCAAACTATCTTCGATCTAGAATTATTAAAGATTTAGCCTAGCAAAACCGCCTCAGTAAATAACAGCTCAGGGCCGTTATTTTGTTTAGCATATGACGGTTTTCATGATGAATAGTCGTTAGTTTATGATAATGTTTTGAGGATTTGTGACTTTATTACTGGGTGCAAATGGTGTAATTCGGTTTAACTTAAAACTTTTCACGCTATATCTATAGTATTCTTGATCGAAGCAAACGATATAAAGATCAACTCAACCTGTGGTTTTACTCGCTTCCGAGTAAAACCACGATAAAAAGCAATGCCTAAAATACTCTATCACTCAATTTATACAACTTCTACAAAGCCAACGCTAATGTGAATATTAATTTAGTGATCACTTTCGACATTGCAAGTTCACTAAAGCAACAGCTTTATATCTGATAAAAATAATATGCTTCATAAAAATTCATATCAAAAGCACGAACCCCAAAAACTAGGACAAGCTTTGCAAAGCCTTTGTTTCCCGAGTTTTTATTGCCCTCCATAATGAATTCTTTCTCTTACCTTTCTCATAAAGCAGTCGGTAAAACAATTTTAATGAATAAGTAATGAGCTTCACATGATATACATTTGATTTTCGTGCTCCAGCGAATAATAAAGTTGGTGGTATACAGACTGGCCAATTTAGAGGCCGATTTTAAAGTGTAGCGAATAAAAATGTTAAATTGTAAAGATGTCAAGTGAACCCAATTTTTTTATCATTCTTCGAAAATGTATGCTGGTACTATACACGGATTTAATTTTCCTTTATCTAGCTACTACGCCCCGTGGTATATCCCCAATTTTCAGTTTGTGTGGATGCAAGAACACATTTTTTAAACGCCGAAAAAAAGGAGGAGGTTTTCAAGTCGACGCTTATATTTTTTCATTCATATCCATATTAGTCTTTGCGTGAAGGAACAACAAAAATGAACACACCTTCCGAAAACTTTTTTTTCCTAATTTCTTCCTTGTGTACTTTTTGTGTGAGTAGGTATCAAACATACACATACCAACAAACTTTTGCATTTATTTTAGTGAGACTTGGATTTTATATTTTGTTGAATCGAGCCATCTGTAGTGCTCTTATTATGTTTTTTCTGCACCAGTGCAAACGCTGTGTTCATGCTGCGATTTTGGAGAGATTTAGGTAAGTAAAAACTCAAATTCATTTAAACTTTAAAATAAAAGAAAAATGAGTTATGCAAAGCTGTGTTTTAAAATGTTATTTACGTACAGGATTTGGTTCAACACAAGTGCTTCTTTTTAACCACTTTTAAAAAGTGATTATTTCAGTGGATCTAATTATTTGATGTGCTTTGTTTTCTATTGTGGTTGGCCCTTCTCGACATCAGTCTACATGAAATACTCTACAATACAAAGTCAGTTAGTAGCAATTCTGTTCTGCGAAGCTAAAATGATCGCTATGATTTCAATCTGATTTAGAGAAACAGCGTACTTACCTTACTGACATTCCTTAGGCGCGGTACAAATATAAGCGGTGTGGCACGTGCGCGGCGCCATTTTTATAGAAGTGTCGGCGCCACTTCTATCAAAATGTATACACCACGCCTAGCGCCTTTTGAATTTGTCCCGCGCCTTAGATTGCGCTATCGCAGAAGGCCTGTGTCGCGATTCATTTAGACAAAAATTTTAACTATACAACTCACATTCTAAATTCAAATTAACCAACCCACTGAGAATTCAAAGAGATGATAACTGTTGATACTCCCTACACGTGGTGTGCCCACATTTTAAATTATATTTGCATTCGTTTACAAAGATGAGTAACTTGTTTAAACATTAATTATATTCGGCAATTTGTGTTTTGCAAATGTAAACGACTTTTACATTAGCTGTTTCTAGTAACAACCACGGAACATGTTTTTAATTTACGTTTTCTCAGGGTGAGATTCATATTTTTATTCAGGAAATTACTGTAAATACTAACCTCTTAAATGTTACATAATATAATTTGAACAGTGTTTTTGTTCACGGCACCAAAGCATCACGGCTAAGCTCCTAAGGCATGGTAGACATCGCTTAGATCTTTTAGGATACCTACTTCGGTATGTTGGTCAGAAGCACATCCAAATACCTACGTATTCGGAACGTAAAAACATTATTCTGAAGCATTCCGTACGTACAACCTATCGTTGACTACTTATTAGAATACTTATTTGTTTTATTTATTTTTTCCTAACCTATGTTGTCCCACTGCTGGGCAAAGGGCACTTGCGATCGCCAGCTTCGTCTCACCAGTCAGCCCGGAATGCATCGAGATCATCACGCCATCGTCTTCGAATACTTATTAGATAGGTAAAACAAATATAGGCACACCACGTATGCTAAGCGATTTAGCTATCACTGTGTGACCTATGTAACAGTTGGTCGGCCATTAGGGATGTTATACAAAGCGTTGTAACGATTATCTTGTTTGGGCAAACCCATACTTAGAGCCGTATATGTAGATAATTATGTAATATGGATCACTCTCAATTGTTTTATTGCGTTTTATATAGATGAGAGTTATTGACTCAATTTGTTGCTCAAAGACATGATTTTTTAGGCTTGCGTGGAAATAAAAAAACATAATTTTCAATAAATTTTATTTATATTTAACCTTATATAAAATGAATTTACAAACAAATTACATCATAATAATAATTATTAAATTAAATATAAAACATTTATGCAATATGTAATACTTATTTATTATTTACTACATTAAACTTTATTTCAAATAATGTGTTTTAATATTATCTGTGTTATTTACAACAATTATTATGATTTATAATCTTCTATTATTTACATATTAAAATACAGGTTTCAACAAATCCAAACGGAAATTCTTCTAACTATGATTCTGCAATGTATCCACATTATCCACTATCCAGTACCTATGTTAAAGAAGTTAAGCGAACGTCTCTCTTTCGTATAATGCAAAGAACAGAACTATATGGAATATTCCAAGTTCATTTATTTCAATGTTTGCATCTTTGTAGAATTTGACCAGCAAACAGAAGAGAGAGTGCCGTCAGTATACCTTTTATATTTTTATGTATTTCACTAGGCCCGCCTGCAGTCTTGCTCACGTGGTACTACTTGGATTATTGAATCTCTTTTAATAGTGTAGATTAGAATTTCTGTTCAAAATTGTTGAGGCCTTTAGCGCACTACCGCCGGGTTGACGATTGGAGGGAGAGACAGTCAGAGTAAAGAATTTTAAAATTTTGTGTAGAATTATAGCAGGAATCTAAATGTTGCCTGCAGCAACGTTGCCGCATTGCGATTTGTCAGTAGTGCGTCGAAGGCTTTAAAACGTAGTTATTCCTAATATTTTCAAAATTTCGATTGCATTCTATTCTGAATGTTTTTGTTTAGAGTTATTTTCTAGCAAATCACAAACTAACTTTGTGTCTATTTTAGAAGTTTTAAACCGTGACTATGAAATAAAAAGTAAAATAGTGGCACCAATTACATTGTAGGTCATGGTAGTGTGAAACTACGTAGAAAAAAAAACATAAATAGACTCAAAGAATAATTTTGACGAAACTACAAACATACCTATTTGTGAATTAAATAAAAACTTTGAAAATTTCCAAAAAGGAATTGTTTACTTTGACAATAATCAAATGGTAGACTGAAAACTATTCTATAAAGAGTACAATACAATACGCACAACCAATCTTTAGCTCTTTGAAGTAGCTGCGCAGAACCCATTTTTGATGACGCCTAAAAGACGAAGACAGCGTTGTATAGCTACCTAGCTCACTCGCTTAGTTTGTTGCATCATGCTACTGTCTACTCGCGCAAACCTGCGCAATCGTTAATTGCACCTAACTTCAGACAGACAAAGATCGGTTGTGCGTACTGTACTCGATCACGTTCTCAATTTTTATGTAAAAATAATAGGTCCATCTATTGGTATTTTAAAAACAATACATGATCAAACAAACTTTTGAGTAAAGTTCATTTAATTTTGCATGCGTTTACGTTAACGCCATCGATTTCAAGTTCTGACTTTTTTTTGTTTGAAAAAGTTCCATTTGTTTCAGGTTCCAAATTGAAAGTTAAAGGAAGGATTTCTCAGAAAGCAGACGATGATGAGACAGCAGAGAATAGAGGCTGTTCTGTCCAGAGTTGACTTGGCACAACCCTGCTGCATAGCCGCTGGATGTTCACCTGAAAAAATCTTACATTATACTCTGCTAAAATTGTTTCTCTTGTCGCGTAGGTAAAAGCATTTTAGGTCCATATAGAGGGTTTTTTTTTTTAATTTGGCACTGTTCTCGAGCTTTTTATATTCTATAAGATATGCCAGTTTCCTCACAATATTTGCCACAGAGAGTACTGGTTTATTAGTTATCAACATTTTTGACAGAACAACTCATTGTGGTTTAAACTCACAACCTAAGGGGGGGGGGGGGGGGGGTAAGACCAGGTAAATTTCCTGGAGATATTCCTGAACAACTTTTGATGTTATTATCTACGGAAGCCATGCAGGCCAATTGGGTTGTACGTAATAATCGACCGTCGTCGAATTACTGTTGCATCTTGGTTTTATTTGATTTGGTTCTGGCATGATATAAAATAGAATTTTGTGGCTAATAATATTTTTCATCAGAGGAAACGAGTTTATCTAAAAGTCATCTTGATCGAACAGGAAATACTTCGATAAATCTTACAGATTTTATGAACAATTGGTATCGGGAAGTCAAAGAAATAAAATCTTGGAGAGAATGAAAAAAATATAAAAAACAACACAAAGTCAGTAAGAATTGATTAATTCAAACCGTTGAACGAAATAAAATAAAATGAGTGAAGAGATCAAACAAATGACAAATTTTACGCTTTTGACGATCGAAATGTAACTGGAAGACAAACAAATCGAAGACATGAAAATTTAGATGGGAAGTGTTTAAAATCTTGCAATTGTGTTGATTTGAACAAGAATATTAAATGTGTTTGAACTTGTAGTTGTTATGTAGGTATGTATACTTTGTGTACTTTATGATAGATTATTAATGATAAGTATGTGAGATTAAATCTTATTGTTCCCCCAAAACAGAAAAAAAAGAGTATTAATTTTAAATTCTCGAATCCATACTGGACTTACACAGGTACATACTAGGTATTTTTGTTCACTGGTCAAAAGGCATCGTTAGTGTAGCCGGAAAGCAATGAATGAGATTTCTTTAGGGCCGGAAAGGATTTAGTGATAGGCCTCGCCTGGCCTCGCATGAGAGTTGAATACAAGCTAATGGTGTTTATCTTATGCCTTGTATAGATATAGTACAATGTTAGGTAAACATTGATGTCATATTAATATGAATTTAGTTATCGTTTATGCATTCTTTCAATTGAGGCATGGAATGTTGCTTACTTCCATCAAATTTTGACTATTAGAAAAATCAACACTTTTTCTTTTCTTTTCTTTTTAGCCACTTTCAACCCTTTGGGTGTAGGCCTCCCTCATAATTTGCGGTCTTGTGCAATCTGTATCCATTTGCCTTCAGCTGTTGATGTCATCGTGCCAACGCATTTGCGGTCTTCCCTGTGGTAGTCTTTGCCCCATGGTCTCCATTCGGCAAGTCTTTTGCACCACGAGCCTCTTTTGCGCACAACGTGACCAGCCCATTGCCATTTGAGCTTCGCAATGCGATTTATAACGCCGGCAACTTAGCTTTGCTCCCTGAGTCAAACGTTTCTTTTAAGGTCCCTCAGTGTAACCCATCCTCCTTTCGATTACTCTCTGGGTGTTTCTGAGTTTGGTTAATATTTCCTTTGTGAAAACACAGGTCTCAGCCCGACTGGTAGGATACACTGGGCGAGCATGAGAGCTTTCTGTTCAGCAGCCTTATAATTAAGTCTAACTTGAAACCCATTCCCATTAATTTGTCATTCCAGTAGAGCTCAACCAATCACATAATACGAAAATTACAATTGAAGTCCAGAATAGGTTTCAAATGTCAAAATGAAGCCCATGTCCATTGCCAGTTGAATTAGACAATAAGGCCCTAGGTTTGATTTTCATCCTGAAGGCGAATTCTTTTTTGGAGTAGGCTGCCCACGCTCGATTGTGGTGTGGTTAACTCGGATGTTCTCAAGACCATGAAGACCAACACAATTCATAGGATTACCTATTAGTAGATATCGAATCCCATAGCCTTTCTCTTTAGATTTCACTATTTAACACACAGATTTAAACACTAAGATTTTCAAACTCGGATCCTAGATATTTTATAATGTAAAATGCAAACAAACATTAAATGAAACGTACATTTTGAAACTCAATTTTACTGTACTTGTTGTATAAAACTTAGCGAACATAAACTTAAAGTTATTTTAATGTTGATAGATCGCCATCTTTAAAGCGCATTTTTAATAACCACTATAAATACTTCCGCCAAGATTATTTACTTATTGCTTTTGTTATAAAATACCCGTTTTCTAGTAGTCAAGTATATTTTATATCACTAAAATTGCGAAATTTCGGTCTGATATTGTGGACAAGGCTTTTTTCTATAAGGAAGTTGAATGTTGTGAATGTGTGAAAGTTTGAATTTAACTGGTGCGAAGCACGGAAGCGCTCAAATAGTTCTACTAGTTTTCACCAAGTACGAGCACGAGTTTTTTACTAACTCGATCGCGTTAAAGTAAATTACGTTCTGTACGGAAGTCTTGATCATAAGAAATGATAACCAATAGCTACAAAATATGCGTTTACGCGATTGAGAAGGTTAAAAAGCTGGTCTGTTATGTTATACTTACCAGAAAGCACATGCACCCTCGTGATCGCCGGAGGAGCATTATTTGGTCCACATTTGTAGAGTCCAGCATCAGCTCCTCTAGCTCTCTGGACCAGGAGTCGACTGGTGCTCTTCAGGCCTTTCTCTGTCACGAGGGAAATGCCCCCGCGGGCTGAGTCGAAGTTTATCACCTGCTATGATGAGGACAATCAATCAAGGGGTTAGACAGCTGGTTATGATAAACGTGCTCGCAGTTCCCCTAAAAAAATTGATTTGCGGGATAAAGGTTTCCAACTTTATATGCCACATCTACAACAAAAAACAAAATCTAAACAAAGCGCGGTAGACGTTTTCTTAGATCAAGATCTTTTTGTGAAGGGGCAGCCAGAGGTGAGTTTTTTCGTGGTTAGTGTATCTCGTTCAATTTTATATTTGTGACTTTATTAGTTCAAGTTTTACGTCCAGGTATTATCTTACAAATCTAAATAAATATATATATTAAAATATGAATCAGAACCAGTAATTCCACTAAGATTTGTCACTAAATTATGTAAGCAAAATGCGAAGTTATTTCAACGTCGATTTTACCGAAACTCCTGCAAGAATTCCGGAGAATTTTTAATTAAATTCTTAGCCGGGAACAATATAAACAAGTTAAAATCTTTACACAGCTGCCCTGTTCAAGGTTATTCGTGATATTTTTGTTTCAGAGAAAATATAAATTCTTTGAAAAAGTGCATAAAACCACCAAACACATTTTTTTTATGTTTACAACCCAAAATACTGCGCATGGTTTTAATTAAAAAAGTATTGATGAACACAATCGTCAACTTTCTCAGTTCTGAACGCTTCGCTGAGAACTGAAGAAAAATAGCAAATATATCAGCGAGAGATGGATTTTATTGAGCTCCGTGTTTGAATAACAAGTTGCTTTTGAATCTATGATCCTTGATCGTTCGCTTCATGTTTATCCTTCATATTTTCTCGAGAGAAACTCCTTGAACGAGTAAACTATAGAAATAGGAAGACCAAATAATATGAGTAACTACTTATGCTTTGCTAACTAGCTAATATATTGAAGTAAAAAATGGGGGGTCAGACTATGTATGTGACTGTTGGTTATCATTATTTTCTTTATTTACCAATTGTTTACTCTACTATAAAAAAATCATGGTAATTTAGAATAAAATGCCATTTTTTGAGCTCTATAAATGATTACAGTAATTTTCTTTCAAATTGATGTTTATGTGTTGTTCCTTTATCTTTTTAGGTTCCAAAGATCCTTTGAACATAAAATCGTCTCATAAAACCTTACAATTTAGCATGGCTTTAGAGATTTTCTCGTCACTCTAAGTAAATACAATAAAATAAAAATGCGAAGACAATAGATTTATTAGCCTTTTATGCTAAGAAACGGAAATGTTCGAACGTTTTGGAAGCCCATAAATCCATTATTTGAAGTCTTTTTGTACTGGACTCACACTAAAATGGTCATATTCTGAAAGAAGAAGTAAACTGTTTTAATAGTTATGCTTTTATTACTGTACAGGGTACTAAAAATTATTAATGCTTTGTTTTCGTTTTGGTAAATGTTTAATAGGTTAACTCTTACTCATACTAAAAACAGTAGTTACGAGTTTTGTCTGATAGTTAATTTAAAGATTATAATCCAAAAATGGCTAAACATGGTGCATTAAGCCACTTCGCAGAAACAATATACTCGTATGTATGAGTGTACTGTGGATTTATTTACGAACAAAACTAAAACAAGTTGTATCGCCAGCAAACCGGACAGCGAATCCAATTTCGTTACTTTGTCACTTGTAAGTGAAATTTTCAAGGAGCAACATTTTATTTTTCTACAATTTGTGATTGAGCAGATTTATTGAATACCATCAACCATTGTTTGCCTGTGAAATTGAGTTTAGCATTGAGTCCACGCTACGGAAGCAAATCTAACAAAAAATTGGTTGTCTGTAAAGTCGGTTTATTGACGATAGTTGAACGTGACAACGTCTACGCATCGCTCACTCAAGTAGGAGAGAGACGGATGTCGAACGCTGCCGAACGCAAAGGCCGATTGTGCTTCTTTGTCGCTCGTTCCGCGCTCTCGCTTGCACTTCAAGCCTTACATGGATCGCCTCAGAGCGAGGTAACGCCGCATGACGTCATGTTTTTTCGTGCGTGCAGCCGGCTCTATCGAATTATAAGACGTAGTCACGTCAAAAACAATTGCGATTCATTATTCACATATCCTACTCATACTTCTACACATGACAGTACACAAATACTTACACATTGTGAAAAAAAAGAGCCAGATAAATATGCAACACAAAAAAGTTGCCACTCCAATCTCCCTCTCCCTCTATTAACTCCTCACCCTATTTACTTACAATCTTCGCATTCACTCTTTTATCCATATCTTCCTGACGTCTACACTACATTTCTACCTTAGAATATTTTATTAACTCACTTTCTCTATCATGTACTTGCCTGTTCTCCATGAGTCCAGGTGATAGAAGTAGGAGGCTCTGGCGTATGCCTCACGGTGCATGTGAGGTTGATAGTAGACCCTGCTTGAATGAAGAGTTCAGGTCCACTGGATATCGTAGTTTCTGGTTCTGTAGGTAGAAGATACATTATTTCGTTGAGCTATCTTTCATTTCGCAGTGAGCCGTGTTGGTCGAATGGGGTTGTGCCTCGACTTTCAATCCGAAGGTCGTGGGTTCGAATCCCGGCCGTGCATCAATGGATTTTTCGTTTCGTTAAATTTATATGCGCTATAACACGAGTGAAGGAAAACACCGTGAGGAAACCCGCAGCTTAGTCAGCTCCACACGTATTGACGTCGTCTTTCTTGTGGGCCAGGCTGATTAAGCTGAGAGGATGGTTCAGGTGCTGGGCAAGCCTATTCCATCTCAAACAATGTCCCAGGCACTACAGCGTCTCGTTAAGTGTAGGCATGGATTGCCTCCTGAGGCTTTATAAATCATCTAATATAGTAGTGTAGTATAGTAAAGGCTTTTTTTATCTTTCATTTCAATGTACTAGAATTGTTATCCGTTCTGTTCATTCATATACCTAGTTTAGTAAAATCCACGTAAAATGTACTTGTTAGGTACATTTTACGTGGATAACTTCTTGGACTAACTTCTTGGAAGTTACATTCCTTAATCATACTACAACAACGATATATATATAGTTCGGGGTATGAGCAGGAATTTATCTGTTTAATTAAAACATGAGTTTGCTTCTAACTCATACAAAGCTACTTTGTAACTATTAAATCAAGAGTGTCTCACTGAATTTCGACAGTTCTTTATTTCGACACGTCGCTAACTTCGACAATAATAGAAACAGGTTTAAATCTGTCTTAGGTTTTATTTCAATATTTATTTCTTTGAAATATTCATAGTGTTTTCGTTGTATCATTATGTTCCATATTAATGACCTTAGCAATTTCTTTACTTTATTAAAAAAACTTTAGAGCGAAGCACTTATCGAGTCGTTTATCCATGAGTGATGGCCACTGAAGTGTCGCTAAGTAATACCAAAGATTTATTTCGGCAAGTTGGTAACGAGGGGTGACAGGTAACGATCCCCAGGGTCTCAAATCGAGGCTCGACATGGTCTGGAATTGAATCGCATTGACGGCTTTCGGGGAGAAATGAAATATATTCTGATATTAACCGTACTCGGTGTTGGTTGCCCTTAATATTTATTTATAGGAAATAAAAGTATTTGAAAGTAAAGTGAAGGAAAGCTTTGTTACAGTAAAATAGGAAAATTATTAAGTTATTTTTATTGCATTTTTGTCAACATAAAAGTGTTCAAATTTTCCTTTACCTGTCTTTTTTATCCACATTCTCAGTTACGCTGGGGTTACGCCAACGTAAATTAGCAACTTCAGGACGATATTTCATAATTTCATCCTCATAATTTCAGGCACGTTTTACTGCGCGGCATTTTATACTATTGAGCTCAGCTTTCATAATTACGTATAGGTCATAGGGCGCTCCTATGATATTGAGATATACCTACAGCAGTCTAATTTAGATAGCATGGTGAGGAATAGTTTCTCGGCAACTAGCCGTGACATTTCCGAGAAAACAGGCCAATATGCAGGGAATGGATCCGTTACATTCAAATCAGGTAGGAACTTAGCTACAATTACGTGCAAGAATCGTCCAACTGCGCGATCGATCGGCGACATCAGTAAAGACATATATTTTGATGCGTGAGGCACTGTGTCGGAGTGAATGGCGTAGGCAGAAAGTGGTCTAAAAACTCATCACTGCGAATGATAGATACCTAATGATGACATAATACTATTGTGAGTCGATACTTAGAAAAAAATAGATTTTAATAAGCTGTTAAGTGGCTATATGGTTACTAGTTACTAGTTGTACTACTGGTACTAGTTGTACAGACCTACGATGTTGAGGAAGACGGCGTGTCCGATGGGAGGTGTGGTTGAGATCTGGCACTCGTACTGTCCGGAGTCGCGGCGCTGCGGGCTGCGGATGCGGAGCGCCCACTCCTCGGAGCGCGGCTTGTGCGCCGCTTCGAAGCGCTGGTCCGACGTGTAGGTGTAGCGGCCCACCGTCAGCAGGTGGATGTCGCGGTGACGGACCCATGATACCTGAAACAAAAGTATTGTTACAAGACCACCCATACTTAAATACTTATAGAGAACTTCAATTTCAATCACTCACTATAACGCATCGTCCAACAACTCACTACATACTCGTACTTACATTTTTATGTTTTGTCATTCACCATTCATAACCCAATTTAGCTCACTCACTGCTTAGCTTTTTAATTCTGTGTTTTTGAATCATCGACAATTCATTGAAAATCTCGAAATAATGTATTTTATAGAAATGAAGCAAAAAGTCTGTGTTACATCGTAAGAAAGAAACAGATATCTAAAACCTTCAATAACACAAAAGAAAATACGCGTTCCCGGCATTCCCACGGTTAAACAGTGAGTTGGTACGTCTAAGAAAAGCAACTCCAGGAATGCAAATTCTGATGGAAAATGGAAATGCTAATGAGCTCGGGGAAGTGAGGATTGGATGAGCGCTAAACTCGCTGCAGATTGTAAGCTTCAATTGGGTTTCATAAATAAAGTAGAAGTATTTCAGCTTCAGCTTCGGTAAATTTGCAAAAAGCGCTTTTGATTTATTTCGTCTCACGAGGTTTGGTTTAATTTAGTTGAAGATAAGCTTAACTGTTGTTAATCTAGATTTTTTTATACTGACATGTAATTTATTTAATTAAAAGAATTATTGATTTCATAGTCATATGGCTTTTATAGCGTAATGTAAAGTTCTTACTGTTGTTGATCTTCTTCTCGTGTCACTAGTTCTTTCGAACCAGTGTGGTGCAAGGATTGTAAGCGCGCCTCTTAGAGGCTCCTTTCGTGAACTTGACACATGTTTTCGAACTTTTTAGGTTCTACGACATGCCGGTTTCCTCACGATGTTTTCCTTCACCGTTTGAGAGTATTGGCATAGTGCACATAAGTTTTTCGGCAGAAAAACTCATTGGTGCACGACCGGGATTGAACCCACGTTACGATCAGAAGGCGGGGCCACTACCACTAGACCACTAGTGCTCTTTACTGTTGTTGATGATTTAAGTAGATTAAAAATAAGAAACTCGTAGTCATCAACATAAGCTTTAGTATCTGCAAGGCGCTTTATGTTAATACCACATGCGATAAACTTACATTGAGTATTTTTACTGAGTCATCCGAAATAAACGTTAACGCGCAAATAGCGCGTTTCAAAACTTTTATCTGTAGCAAAGTTTCAAATGGCACTTCAACTTTACTGCGACGAACAGGGGCGGATTAAGATTTGCGATATCACAGGATTCTTTTAAAAGTCCACCTATCAACAAAAAGCTGTAGGGATTATATGACTGGACATCGGTTAGGCCAACATATTATTATTATTATTTGACGACGACCTCAGCATAAGGCACCTTATTTCATCTCTATCGGAATCACATCGAGACTTTCTGCTTCACAAATTTTGTGGATCTGACTTATAGTAAAAGTAACAAGGTTGTCGATCTATTTATTGACAGTTCTTTATTGAACATTGATCAACGAATCATCGCTTGAGGCACGTTTCTCTGTTGAGTCAGCCTTGGATCTTTTGTGTATAAAATTGAGTTTTGATATAATAATGTGCAAATTTTATTATTCCTAGATAATAATTTAAACATATTTTTGGCCTCCCAATCCAACGCCAGATGTAGAGCCCAATATAGCTTATAAAAATATTTAATGTTGTTTACCAACAGCAGTTTCGTTTGGGTACTCGAGGTACGTCGATTTGTTTGTGGTTCCAAAATAATATTACTCAACATGAACGACATCAACTTTACGAGACTTTTAAAATCAATAAATAAAATAATAAATAAAAAACTTTTATTTTCCTTACTCACAATTAAACTATAAAAGACGCTTAGGAATATTGCAATATTTATTAAAAATTGATTTTGAAAAAGTATTTAAATCTAACTTACCTTAGGTTCTGTGTGTAAGGACCGCCTTCAGCGGTAAAAGTCTAATCCAGTTCTTTCCATTCATCTCTCTCTCTAGCGACTCTGCTTCATGTTTTGCCGGCTACTTTCACGATATCATCGTCCCATCGTTTAGTAGGTCTTCATTTCCTTCTTTTTTTTTTAATCAATAGATAGGTAAATAAAGATGTATAGAGTACCTATCTCACAGGTTCAATACCAATTTAACTGACATAGAATTTGCCAAGAAAACAGCAAACATCTATGCTTGTTTTCTTACAGAGATACGGATTGAACCTTATCAAAAGATTGAATAGGTACTATACCAGAACCCAAAATACCAAATTTATCCTGAATCACACAATACACTTTTTATACACAATATTTTATCAATACAGTAAGCCTCTTGAGGTGGAACGATCTTAGCTGAGCTAATCATAAAATCTTTACTACCTATAATACTCCGGAATTTTACGTGCGCCTGGTAAACACGGGAACGATTTACTGTGGAATGGAAAATAAACTTTTTTTCAATAAAGAAATGAATTTTTTCAAGGAAACTTGAATAAGTCGTTCACAACACAAAAGAGACGGAACAACAGACAAGAAAAGTCAAACCCTCTTGTATTTATTCTTATCATTCTAAGGATGTGGTTCGTACATTTTCTAAGTAAGTATTATTGTTCTGAACCTCATTTTGAAAACAGGAAAATGTTAAATAATAATGCTTAAAAGGTATGGTATAGTCAGCTTCACTTATAAGATAACAAAAAAACAAAACAAGATCACAAACTGAATCCCTAAAACGCGGTAGACATTTTTCAGATTAAGTCAATTATAAAGAAATTCAGAATAATGACATACTTTGCAGAAGCTAGCATTCTATCCTTAACAGGTTAGAAGCCTATGAATTCATTAATGCACGGCAAGAATTCGAACCCACCTTTGGATTAAAATTCGAGGCCCTACCAACACAGCATTAAAAAACAGATGAGAAGATTTTCTTTTCTCTCGGTATAATGGAGAGATTGTGTTTTACCGTATTTCCGTCCCGTTGAAGTGTAAATACCATTCAACGATTGAAATATTGCGCTATTTTTTCGAAGCGCTAATGGTTTATTCCCTTTCTTTGAATCATTGTGAGTTATTGTTGAGATTTAGATGTTTTGTTGATTAAAATCCTTGTTAACTGCAGAAGTTTCAAGCAGTAAATTAAAATAAATTTATTGCTGTGTAATTTATACCGCCATTTTGTGGTTGCTATACGGATAGGTTGAGATTGCGTGTTTTGATGGGTATTTGTTTGAAAGTTGAAATCTATGGTTCAAAGTTCATCTTTTATGACCGCATTTTGTACACGGTAGTATTGGTAAGTAGGTAACAACAATTTTATATGTCGAGACTTTACACATTTAACACTTACGCACAAACGGTTGGCCGCAAAATTTTAGTGAAATTTTGTGGCGAATATGTGTGTACACAAGTCAGTTGCTAGCCGCGCGGCTAACTGCTAGTGCGTACGTATGGCTAAATCAAATAACATTTTAGTCGTAAAGAGTCCACGATGTAAGAAAGTATGTTCATGCAAAACGGCAATTAGACCTAGCTATACACTTACAAAAAAAATACTTATATATTTTTTATTAAGTATGTATTTTTAAACGTTGAAACTATTAATAGTTTAACCTAGTTGTCACTATTTTGACAAAGATAATTTAACTAGGTAATTTGACGAACCGTCACCACATTGTTTACTCTTTTTCGTGTTTAATAAATCATGTTAATGAGATAGAATTGTATCCTGCCGTAACACAGTTAAATCTAGCGCGGGGGATACGTTTTTGTAACACCATTCCTTTAAAAATAAAAAAATAAACTCTTACTCTTACTTTATCCGCCTTTCCTTTTGGAGCGCAATCTAAATACGTCAAATATTCAAAATGTTAAGTTTTTTAATAATAAAAGCAAACTATAAAGCAACTATAGTTGTGGTTTCATAAAGGACGTAACGTGTACATTGTCACTTTGAGTAATAGGTGCCTACTTAGATTGTGTACAAACTTGTGCCCCAGCATCTGGGACCTAGACGTAGCTTGAACAGGATAGCACTTCGAAATTGCAGCACGAATTTGGATCGATTAGAACTTGGCTTGTACTTAATTTGGGGATTAGGTAGCACAGCTTTTCAACAAATAATTACATAAGTACTTAAAAAATACGGTTCTTTTCTTGAGGGATAGGCAGAGACCAATGGGTTTTCACTTGCTACTCATTACATACAACGCATTCACTTTCACTACATCATTACATCATAATAAGTTCGCCGGTTTTCGATGGTCTCTCAATACTTTTGAGAGACAATCGAAAACCTTTTACTACTTAAGGACTACTAAAGACTACGGAAGGTACTTTTACTTAGTAAGGCGAAAAAATTGTACCAAGATCAGTAATCAGGAGCCGTGAATTAAGGTATGTATGGTACTAATTGATACATCGACCCGAAAGAGAAGAAAACTATAATTTTCCCCTATCTTCCGGTTACGCTATTACGAGTTAGTACTCGTAATAGCGTAATCTTTGACACATCCACCTGACATTTTCCTGACCTGCCTAGACATTTTCCTCTTACATTTCCTACTTTCAGTTATTGGAAAAAAAAGTTAGGTTATTGGTATTTAATATCCACCACTATGTTATTATCTTTGCTCTATTATCGCATGTGGAACATTTGCACTCTGGTATAACGTTCCTTCAACATTTTAGGAGCGTGAACTATACTATCTTGCCATTGCCAATGGATCGTTTAATAAAAGAACTGAAATAAGAACCTAAGCCTGTACGGAATAAATGGAGCCATTCCAATGCAGCACGTTGCCTTTATGGCATATTCCACGCATTATTCGCTTCGGTTATTGGAAAAAGTTTTGAACTCCAATCGAATTGTTAATGGACGAAATCGTGACACGCTGTTTAATTTTTTGATTTAGGCATTGTTCGAAAAGGAATATTTGTGGTTCATCCCTATAGGTCACCCAAACCAATTTCGATGTGGTTAAATTGACCAAAGTTTGCCTTCAAAATTGTAGGCATATCTAGTGGTATCATTTAATTTTCTAGTAAAAGATACACACATGTATCGATTATGCTTGTAGAAGACGATAGCTGAATCAGAAACAGGATCATAACAGTGTCCAAGAGGCACGTCCAAATATACATTTGACATGCAGGGTGTAAAAAGACTGCTACCGAAAACTGAGGGGTTTCAATCAGACCATAACTCTGAACATATTTAGCGGAAAAAAAGGCAAAAAAATTTTTACTTAGCTACGTAATTTTATATTATTTTCTAGTTATTTACTACTAGTACAACATTATAAGACCATACCTACCTTATAATTTCATTTATTAAAGAAAAAAACAATTAGAACTCAAAATCCAGCCATCTACATACGCTTGACCAGCTGTGCGAGGTCGGTTTTCTCCGGATATAATGATTTTTTCGGAAAATCCTTTTGGATTTGGTTGTGTGTCGGGATGCTGTACCTATCCCTTTCGGCTTCGGTAGACGTCTTTTTACACCCTGTATATTCACATTTTTATGCTTTCTAAATCTTTGAAGATGCTAAAGGGTACTTAGATGCATGTCTTAAAATTGATTAGGACAAAAAAAACCTACCGTTCTGTTCTGCAAATTCTTCACCCTGCAAAGTAGTCTGACTGGGTGCCCCACTAGTCCAGTGATGTTCCTCGGAGTGTTAGGATCGAAGTACGGAGCGTCAGGTGAACCGTGCCACTCTTGAAGGAACTCGGCCCGGAACCGCCGGGAGGAGATGTCCATTGTTGTGTTGTCGGGGGAGTCAGTGCCGGAGTCAGCTGTGGAAAAATTTAATAATATAATAAGTATTAGATTTTCCAATACAGACGCTCAATATTAAAAAAATGCTATTGAACACCTGCAGAATAGTCGAAAAAATCTTACAGACTGATTTGTGAAGGCTGGTTTTATAACTTTTATGTAGGTTAGATAGGTTCTGATATTTGGCTTTGGACAATGCATTTCAGTTTAGTTAACCCATTTACAGCTTTAAACCTTTGCACGACTAATGTCCAACTAGAACTAATGACCAACAAGAATTTTGTCCAATGTGAATTTTGTCCTACACGACTTTACAATCTGAAGTCGATGAGTTCACTTTCAGCAATCAATGGATTTTATTTAAGAATTGTGTGTTTACAAGCGCTGTGTTGTAAACGACGAACAAAAATATCGTGAAAGCAATAGAAGCGATGGAACATTATCTAATCAGCATATTTTGCTCTCGCTTCCGTTGTACTAGGTACGAAATGTAAACATTACACTCCTTCGCAATAAGTTATAAAAAATTTTGAAAAAAAAAAAATTGAACCGACTTCACAGAGCACAAACAGAAGAGAACCTTCTACACACTAAAAAGAGATAAATAAGAATATAATTTGAAGTCTACCTAGTAGTTTTAATTTTATTTAAATTGCTTCAGACGTTCTTTGAAATTTCATAAAAGAAACATCTTTAGGTTGGGGATGTTTCCGACTGGCAGTAACCTAGATAAGGTTGATCCATAGACTTTTTCCAACGATCTTTAGACGGCCTTACTTATTTTATAGTATTTTGTAAAGTTATGTCCGTGTAGTTTAGTACCAACAAAAAATCAATGGAACAAAACACACTGCGATATCATAAAAAAAACTCTAAAATGCAATGGCTGTTCACTTGTATTACCGTATCAAAGTCTCACAGCTCCTTTCTCCACTTCTTTTGTCTTAAAATATTTCCTTAGGTAAGTCGGGTTTCCGTACCATAAATCACTTGTTCTTTCCGCTCTTCTAGATGTTTATCCGAAGCGACGCTTAGGAAAAAGTGTTTTCGCAGCATAAACTGCGAAGTTTTATAAGGTTGGAAAACGTATGTTTTGGCTTGAATCAATGAATTGTTTCAGTGAGTTTGGCGCTTAGGATTTATTTACACGGTGCGTAGGCGCTTTGTTTCTTTAGAAGAATTTCTTACAGTAAGTATAATAATATTTGTAGCACTTTGTGCAAACTCTAGGCTCTAGTCTACTTGATCATCACAGCGTTTAAAAAAACTAAACCAGCTATTAGATGTGGTAGAGTTTTAGTTTAAATCTAAAGTAAGTAACTTAGCCTGTAAGGCATCTTCAAAAGGATCTCTACCGTGCTTTAGGGACACGTTGTGATCCTGTTTATTGCACATCAAACAGGAAGCCTAATACAATACAACATACATTGATAAAATAAAGTGGAATGTAAAAGTTTAATTAGTTTTCCGCGTCACAGTGGCAACTTTCCACTCTCATTACGGAGCTATACAAAGTTCCTACAAAACAGGCAACTTAATTTAGATAGAATTTTATTGGTTTTACTAATGTGTGCAATAGATGGATGACATCGAAGAAGCTAAGCTTGATCAGCTCTACAATTGTCTGTCTTTCCTTTCGCTCCGGCCGATTGTAGCCACTTTAAAAAAGCAGCCAGTAGGTAAAGATTTCTTCTATATTATTTGAGAGAGGAGGTCCAGCTCATTCCACCATCTCATTCTGGGTCATCCATGGACGTGTTGTCCTTAAATCGTCCGACATGTAACAGACATGTGCGGCTCAGTATGGATATTCACACTTCATTCACGTACGGTCAGAAGTTCATGAACATTTGATGTATTTGAATCTTTAATATCTTCGAAGTTAGTAAAGTTTTAGATAAAACTTCACCTTACATTGGATGTTATGCCTTGCACCATTACTTTTATGAAAAAAATAGGCAATTTTCCCACAAATAATGATGAAAATGAAACTTTAAAATCTCCAATTGTTCATGAAATTCTGTCGCTGACTGTACCTACCTAAAGGTCACTTTTGATGAAGTTCATCGAATCCATACATCCGAATGAATTGCCATGCTGTTCCATTGCCAAGCTGGCGTTTTTGTCCAAAACATCAATCGCGGTACCAGCTTACTGTCTTTTATTAAAAAATAATATCTTAGGTAAGTCAGTCTAGTGTAAAACATTTTGTTCATTGAATTGGTATTATTGATCAAGCATTGTAGAAAAGTGGATGTTAGCCCTTTAGCGTAGTCGAGTTTTGAACTAGATAATTGAAAGTCAACTTATTAAGCTTACTCAAGTATTAAATAATTATAATACTATTCGTTTTAGTTTGTTTTGTTGACCACCAACTCATGCATAACAAGGCAAGTGCATTGAATAAATCCACTTTGAAAACCGCTGAGCGGTTGAACGGAAATTATGAATTTTCGATTATCTGCTGGATGGAAAGTGAATTCTTAGCAGGCATTTTTGTTATTTGGGTACAAAGATGGTGAAGTTTAAAGTAGATTGATAAATATAGATATCTTCTCGTAACTAATATCTAACGTAGTAAACACTCAAAAATTTTAAATTCTATACGAGTAAGTATAAAAAATAAAATTTATTTACAGAAACTAAGCTACTACATATTTACATATATTTACAAAATACAACAGGATTAGTTAAGCTATCTAAGGATCGTTAGAAACGATCTATAGATAGCATAAAAATAACTACAGCGTCTCGGAGATTCCATCGGTCGTGATTCTATTTTATTAAGATAGACTTAAAATCCTTTCACCACACTAGTTTGAGAGAATTGGTGACACGATAAGATGAAGATTAAGATAGAGAGAAATGAAAAAGTTCGGACCTTTGCCAAACCAGGCATGTTGAATAAAAATACTAGTTTTCAATCAATGGATCTATTTGAAGAGTCTGTTTAGGTATGGCCTTCCTTGATAAGAGATTTGACCTACTAACACAATGGAAAAATCTTCAAAACCCGAAGAATGTGATTCTATTAATTATTCTGAGAACCATGCAATCTTGAAAAGGTCTAGGGACGAACAATAAAACTTCCTAGCGCCCTTGTGTCAAGTCCCTTTTAAACTGAAGACATGCTCGCATTTCTTTTATTCTCCTTGGATAGGGTTGTCAAAACAAACAATTTGCGTTTGGCTGAAAAGGTTCGAGATATGAAAAGGCAAGATTAAATTGCCATACTTTGATTAAATATAGCAGTTGTAGGGTTTTGCAATTCTTTCCATCAAATTCTGAGTCCGAAAAGGAACTATCGACACAAAGTTAAATGACCTTATTTTCACTAAGAATGTCAAAGGTGCATTGTAAGCTTAGCCAGTGTAAGTGCATCAACTTCAAAGCCATAACAAACCGTTGGCAGCCCTACTTCATAGAGCGTAAGTCCTGTGTTCAGTGAAGGGCTGAGAAAATTATACTGTAAAGTTATAGTGGAACCTAGCAGGCACTGCAAAATCAAGGGCTTTCACTTTGGGTTAAGATTGAGAGATTTTAGTTAAAATGAAGAAATATTTTGTTGATGCAGCATCTTAAAAATGTGCGTTGGTCTTAATTGTGTGTGTAGATTTGTTTCTGTGTGCGTAAGCGCTACTGAGCGTTCATTCATCCATGGAGCGCTCCCGAGCTCACGCACACAGCAACGAGCATGTGAATCAACACACACAATGAGACCAACCTGCCTTCTTTAGGTAACTGTAACTTATTGAACAATCAAAAACCAACAAAAGCAAAATAATAATCTAGGTATCTTAATACAGAAGCCTAATAACCCTACATTATTGTATCGGGATCAGCCAACTGTGATGTAATAAATACATTGCTTCTATATCACGGACAGTAATTATCGTCTACTATTATATAACAGCAACAGAGCTCGTACAATGATTAATGATTAAGTTTAACGAAGATATTGAACCGAGTTCGGAATTGTAGCGAAACGATTGTTTTAAAAAATAAAATGTTGATAAATAAAGTAATCCTCAAGACAGGCCCCATTTCAAAATAAGACTTCATCGTTCGTAGTAAAATGTCCAGCGTCCTTACCCTAGACATTTTACTTCGTACGGTATGTTAGCTCTCGAACATGTCGCGATACAATTTTGTCACATGTTTGGTGGCAAAGTTGTCAATATGTTTGATAGCAAGTCTGCATACTACAGACTTGTTGCAAAACATGTAACAATTTCAACAGATACACTGTATTAGATGGTGTTTCCTTGCTACAATGGTGGTTTTTGGAAAAGGCTTTACGTTGACAGTTTACTGACGAAATGAATTTGAGTTATTACGGATTGCAAGCGATCTTCAAATGAGATTGTTAGTAAGTA
Organism: Epirrhoe tristata; assembly: GCA_951394285.1. NCBI lineage: Eukaryota > Metazoa > Arthropoda > Insecta > Lepidoptera > Geometridae > Epirrhoe > Epirrhoe tristata. Next base: position 8,512,527 of record OX596145.1, read on the forward strand.
CTTATTTTGTTAGTTTGTTATATTTTAAGATAATATTGAACGATTCACCACTAAGGTCGTTAGAATTCCCTATTCAAGATTAAAAATAAACTAAGCTTAATCATGTACCTGTAAGAAGTTCTTTCTAACGGATACTTACCTCTTATCATATATCTATTCTAGGATAATGTTATTGCGTAAGTTTGAGCCTATTTTTCCATCTAGCAATTTACTAAAGACCTTATTATTATTATCAAGAAGGCAGTTAGTTGAGTGACAGCGCGAAAGTGGTGTCAGAGTGCAGCGCAAAGCCACTGTCGCATAACTATGTACTTTTTCGTGTAGTAAATAAGGTTTACTTTGTATTCTATTATTAAAATTGCGTCTCGGTGTGAGCTGACCCTAAAATGTAGTCCATGGCTGAATGGAAAGTCATTCAGACGTGATCATAACTTAAGGTGTCTGCTGTCTAGTGCAAAAGCACAGCTACTAGTCGCAAAATGGATGATACTTTGCCACATCGCAGAAAAAGTAAACTCAGACAATGTTTCGAAAACTAGAGAAAGTACACTACAGATAAACGCACTAAGTAATTTAAATTGTATCTTTGAAATCCAACTCCAGGACTACCAGGAGTCCAATGCAAGACATAATAACTCCTCTAAACGTTTGTCTCTATCCATACCAAGGCTCTACAACGTCGTCACTCATTGGTAGATTCCTTTTTCGTTTACCGATGGTATTAGTTACCATTCAAGAACCTTAATTCCCCGGTTATTGATTCTCAAAACATCCAATTACTTTTACGAAACAATCGGTAGACCAATTTGAACTGCGGGTAAACGTTTGCGTGATCTGCTAATATTTGTTCCGGGTTATGCTACTCGTTAGTTTATGATTGTGAGGGACTTTGTGTGTTTGTCGTCTCATTTACTCGTAGTCTGTTTATCGGTACGTCTCCTGTATGCCTCTTTACTTAGGTCCTAATTTGTGTTGAAATCAACAAATCACTTGCAATATAACAAACCGATACCTAAGATAACATTCCTAAAGAAGCAACCCATGTGTACTGTATATTGAGGAAATGTTGTTGTGTACTGACAATAATGACCATACTAATTTGACCTCTCAAGTAAAAAGTTGTTCAAGGACATTCATTTTTCTTTCGAAAATGCAAAAGCCAAAACTAGACTAGATAAAGTGTTACATTTTCTTTGATTCAAGCATAGCTAGTAAAAGATTGCTGCATGATTTACTGGACCCTACCTACTGGACCCTTTCAATCCGTTCATAGCGATCATTGGAAATCGTTTTGTCCATCTGCCGTTTGGAGACAATGACCTCTTAACTTATTCACGATTCGGACATTACGTCAAGTTCAGTCAGAGTCACCAACTGGTAACCCTTACATGACGTTTGAACCTGCCGTGCCTAAGAGCAGGGTTACCAATTGGTGATGCGTAATAATAGGTCTAGGACGTAGGTCTTCGGCGCCGTCCTAATGACAATAGCTGGTACCATCAGATGAAATTGTCTTTACGATCGTATTATTTAACATACACGCGACGCACGATCATGCGAAACCAGTTCGAGCAGTTTCAACGCACGAAAAAATATCGTATCGTATCTCGATAATTAGGATGGAACTTTTCTCTTCAAGCTGTCTCTTTCACACCTACGAACATCGCCTTCCTCTTCCAGTTCTCTTTCACACTTGTGCTCAATAAATTATCAGTTCGCTTCAGTTATTGAAATAAATGAGCAACTCACCGATGACGAACAGCAGTCCATGTAGAAGAGATAGCCATAAAGCGCATTTCGACGCTTCCGCCATTACTCACGCCGCTCACGCCTCTTCGGATCTCTGAAATGTATTAAATTGTCAGTAAAATCAAAGTTTTTGGGATTTTCGATATGGGAGTTTTTCCTTCTTTGTAGTGTCACTGGTTGTTTGAACCAGTGTGATGAAAGGATTATAAGTGCGCCAAGAGGTTCTTTTCGTGCAATGGGATGGCAGTTTTAGTATTTGGGAGATTTGTACGTGATACGCCTCTGTCAGAAATGTGTTAGTAAAAGAATTACAAATGAAGGAAATTCTGCTTATTCGTGACTTTGGTTTATGCTTAGCTGTATGTATCTATTATAGTCTTTTAGGAATTTATAGATACCATGTCAAAGACAAAGAGACCTTACCCGACGAGTACTTAGTCTTTTCTTTAACTGTCTCAGAAGGCCCACATTCATTTTATTTCTTTCATCCCACCTAAACTTGTGCTAAAGGCTTCCGGCATTCACGAGGGTAAATGACTTTCATTGTTTTCGTCTAGAATAGTTAAAGCTTTCCTCAGAAAGTGATCATTATGGGTTGACCCTTTCCGTAACGAGCTAGGATAGAAATCTTTTGGCTTTTTGACACATCTTGTGAATACTGGGAATACTGTAATTAGTTCGTTATTTTATCACCATCTTGAAGGATAATAGTTGAGGATATGCGATCATCTTCTCTTGTCTGGAGAAGTTCAGTTCATTGCTTAAAATTTAGTCTGTGCTTTTATAAAAGTATAGAGTTTTTAATCGCTACTCTCAAAAACAGGCCTCTTACCCTAGGTAGGAAGATGCAGTAGATTTCAGATTAATTTCAGGCGTTTTGCCTGTAGCAGCTTGTGTGCATAGTTGGATCAGAGTTCACTTATTTATGGCAGCTCCTTTTGAACCAAGTTATCTGATTCCTTTGTCAAGAGGACAAATATTTTGCCCTGAATTTTGTACTAAACTTACATAGTACCGTTACAGGCGTTATATAAACACGTTTTAATAATATGATGCTCATTATATTGAAGCCAACGCATTGTAGGTTTACAGTATGGCTACGAAAATATTCATATTAAGTACATACATAAATGGTTTTGCGAAACATTAATATTGCTAGACCAAACGAAGCAAACTTTTTAAAAAAAAATATATCATAATTATCCTAAAATGATTTAAGTTAAACGTTTTTCTGTGTGTAGATACTGCGTCGCGTATGAGCTTGATACGCATCTTAAATGCAAGAGATCTTCATAATTCAAATTATTTCTGAATGAATGCAAACTAACTCAAAGCAAGCATTAAAGTCACCAGACTTCACTTTGAGATAATTATATGCTACAGGATATATTCATTTCAAAGCCCCATATGCACATGTCTGTACGAAAACATGCCCAAAACACTTAGTTTTCGCATTTTGTAATTTACTGTCTCCTTATATGGTACTTAGGTGTGTTATTTTTGGCACCTTGTTTTTATGGGCGATTGCCAAGTATACCATTGAGTAAATATCTGAAGTGGTATTAAATTTGGCTTGTAATTTGTGTGATGAGGACACGATATGTCATTTGTAAGTGTATGTTTTTTCTTTCATTGAAGATGAGTCTGTTTTTTATATTGAAGATTTAAGACATTCTGAGTATGAAATTGTGAAATATAATCGAGATCCCGTTTAGTTTCATGTGAGTCGTTCCTCGTTGATTTCGTGGCCACGTTTTTACGGGTGGCGGTAATACGTACACATGTGATAAAAACACATGCTTTTATTGGCCGTAAACGAAATTGCCTTGTAATGTCAGCCGACCACGGTACAGGGCGATATTGAACGAGAAGATAAAGATAAGATAAGGTGCTTGCTTTTATATAAATGTCTTATAGCGTAAAAAGTTGGATTAGGTCATCGGCCATAATGCCTACTTTTGTGATACAATACTCTCTGAGCTATCGTGTTATATACCACAATACTATTTAATAATCAAATAATTTTGTTTTTACTAACTTTATCATACCGTAATAACAGCCAGACACATTTATCTACGACCGATCGGTGCCAACTGAGCTAATGGCAAAATTTTTGTCATAAAATAGCTTTTTGCAAAGTAGATCTTCCATTCCAAGATCGAAACTTGTATACAGGTGTGGCAAAATTTTACAACATTAAGGGCAGCTACATATTCTTTTGTAGTTAGCAGTTTTTGTTCTTAGGAAACTATAGGTTTATTTTGAAAATAAAAATAACTGCATTTTAGGATTTTTTTACATAGAAGTTGTATAAAAAACGTTTTTTGTTTTCTTTTCAAAATACTACGATTTTATTTGGCAAAGTGTTCCTGATGAGAAAAAGCGTCGATTGCAACCCCTTTTTTTTTTGACAAAATATGTAATTACGTTTTTATTTTCAAAATAAACCTATAGTTTCCTAAGAACAAAACCTTCTAACTACAAAAGGAAAGGTGCTGCCCTCAATGTAGAAAAAAATTGTCACACCCTGTATAACTTATAACAAATTTTAATAATAAAGGCAAAGATGAATTTACCAAGCTCACGTTTAGCAATTTTTCATATTTTTATGTAAACACGGGACCAATCGAGACATATTGGTATTGATTTTGCTGTATGTTGCTTTTAGCGTCGCGTACGATGGTTATTTGAATTTTATGTTTGTGCTTCAAAAATATAAATTCTTACACGTTATAAAAAAAATTTGTTACTGGAAATGTTTTCTAAAATCATAGTATGTATTCAAAAATAAAATAGGATCACCACTGTATCGACTCGCCTAGGTATTTCTAACCTAAACATAGAATTCAAAAAATAAGCCCCAAGCCTTTCAAATCATAATCAAAAACCACGTACAGACTGAGCGAGCAGCCTCAGGCATTTGCCTCAGGCGTTTGCCTGGCAATGTTTACCGCAAGGCAGAGCGTGCGTTGGCAGCGGGCGAGACACGTCCTGACCGAGGATTTGCCTCGCACGGTTGCCTCGTGCGGCTGCTCGCTCAGTCAGTACGCGGCTAAAGACTATTTTGAAAGCGTATTAGAACAAGGGAATTCTGTAAACGGGTAAACAATGCCTTCACTTCAAGCCCTTAGGTAAATACTAATTTGTATCTGAAGGTTCTATCGATCCCTGACGGTTGCTGGATCGATCCCAGACTAGGTATTTATGTATTCTATCAGTAATCTGGTTGCTAAAACACAAAGCCTATTATTTTGAAGCTGCGTTCTCCTCATTTATTTGTAAATACGATTCAAACAGTCGCCTTCCAAACGTCTCAAAGCTCATTTATTAACTGTAATTTTCCTCCAACGAGCCATTCCTTTCCAATTCCACTAAAACCCATCTGAAGGAGTGATTTTACGAACATGCATCACAGGAAACAAATGGAAATCAGATCAGATTGTTGAGATATGCAAAGACAGGAAGATCGATCGACGTGCGGAATATTATTATTGAAGCTGTGTCGGATCGGGCTTTCAATAAGCGACATTGTTTGCTAGTTTGAGCTGTTATTGTGATATGATGTCAAGTCTTGGAGTTGCTGTCTGTTGAACTGACTAAAGTTGACATTTCATGGCTACGTCCTGCCTTCTGTGCCTTTGGGGCGCGTTTATACATTTTAATGAGATTATTTTGCAGTTTACGATGAGAATATTATAAACCACAGGTATATCTAAGAACTCAGGCTTTTATCAGAATATTTTAATTTGCACATTTGGATTCCTTACGTCAAAACACGTCATAAAATTTTTGAAGTGAAAACTTCTGCATTTCTGAGATGGGAAAAAACCATCGAACCCGCTACCAGGGGGTTATTCGCGTTCATTTTTTCGTTCGTTTGATGAATTTTCGGATGCTTCTTACTACGAGCTCCATCGTATTCGGCCGATAAGATCAACGTTAAAACACGGTCCTAACCAAGAACCAAATATTCCAAACCGAAAAATTGGCCCTTGAAGTCAGAAATCGCAATAAGAAACATCCGAATGTTCATCAAACGAACGAAAAATAGAACGAGAATACGGCCCCTGTTACCGACACCATATCTGACAGTTCTCTTCGGCAAAGATCGAAAAACTTGTTCTTAATTTCGTCGAACATTGTATCCAGCATGGTTGGCGGTGAGCGTACGGAGCGCTACTTCTGAGTGAGACAATATCAACCGCGAGACAATACACTTAATTTTTTGCTCTTTTTTTGGAGTTTAGAACCGTTACCGACACCTCGTTCATGTTTTTACTTCTGTTGGCACTCCCGGAGTGCCACTGTTTTTTAAAGGAAGCTAAACTTACGCGCTACATATCCTCAAATTACAAAACTTGACTTTCCTTGTATCTAAATGAACATAACTACAGTCTCGATCGATTCGATCAAAGAAGAATGTTTCCTCCCAAATAAAAGAGAATTATTTCTACCTACATTCACGTCACCAATCATTAAAGGTGTAACAGATAGATAGGGCAATGAAACATAAGGATGAAGCTTAGCATTTTCCTTGTCATAAAAGTGTCATGTAACAGGAAAAACGAAATACATTTTTTTATCATGCAATGGACGTTTTGCTCATAAAGATTTTATTTACGTTATACCGTTAACCAGGGATGGGGTTTTAAGTTCCTTCCTTGTAAAGTGAAAATGGATAAGCTTTATTGCTTATCCAGTAAAGTACTGAACTACATCGAGCTCTATTCCAAGTTTCATCTAAATCGGTCCAGGCAGCTAAATACATGGTTACATACTTTCAGATTTTTAAAATTTTTATTCGTCACTACTATTCATATTCGATAGTGCAGTTGTAATTTTTCCTTGTCCTGACCCATATCATAGATCGACACTATTTCTACTGGGTCTCACGCTCAGTAGGAACGCTCCATCTGTATAATACTATAAGTATATTGGAACGAAGTTCCTTTTCGGACGGTATCGAGCATGGGCTCGATACCGCCTCTATAGGCTTGAAAAAAGAAGCATTCGATTCTACCGTCACGACACATACATAGGTCAAAACGTAACAGTGCGAAGTGCGCAGACGCGAAACAGTTCATATATTGCATTGTTAGCACGGAAGAGCGTTTCTAGGATTTTAATATTTGACAAAATGCCAAATGTCAAAGTTGAAACTTCGTTCCAACCGAGTGAGTAAATAAGTATCGTGAAGCCTTCCAGTTTAATACCAAAAGTATTGACTTTCCTATAGATAAGGCTGATTAAGCTGAGAAGATTAAGGCAAGCCCACTTCATCTCAAACAAAAGTCAAAAAAGTCAAAAGTCAAAAATCATTTATTCAGTAGGACCACTGGGATCACTTTGAAACGTCTTAAAACTAGGTGATTTTACTCCTGTTCCTTCGCGACCAATACCGTAAAGAACCAGGGCAACAAACACGACATGTCGAAAGGTCCTGAAGGCGTAAGTTGCCTGATGATGTAATAACTCTCCTGCAGAATAAATGTACAGTCAGCATCAAAAGTTGATTAACAGTTTGTCTTTTAAAGTGCCATTTCTTTTCGATTGATAAGAAAGAATACACTTTGCTTGGGAAATTATTATGGACTGAGAATTAGTTACGGATTTCGAAATTATTCCGATTTGGGAAACTTCAAATGTTAATCAACTTTTGATGCTGACTGTACCAACCCAAGTTTTTATGAAGCATAAAACGTAGGTTCCTAAGATAAGTTCATTCACCTTCTCAATTTAAGTGCACATTTTCATTGTTGAACCATTTAATTTAGCTTCTATGTAAATCTTGAAACAATGTTCATTTTAAACGTTCTTGGATTATATTTATAATTAATTTTAAAATATTCTACGAAGTCGTCACAGTAATTAGGTTTGGTCTAAGCTCTGTCTTTTAAGACCTAGATCAATGTAATTAGTGCTTTTGTTTCTATTGTTCAGTGTAATTTTATTGATAAATCAACTTATTGCAGAACAAAGGGTTATTTATCAGATTTCATAAGAATACTTCAATTATACGAAATTCTCGGATTTTTTTAGCTACAAATGAAACATTCATAATATCATAATCGCTTTGCTATGAAAGCTATTAATGAATATTCAGCTTAATATGTTTTTTTCTAGGAATATTTCCTAGAAAAAGCGACCGAAAATGACAAATTCGTAAAAAAAATGATGAGCCATCTAAGCATCCACAGGTTAAGGTGCATTTATACGATGCGATTTCAACTCATACGATATCGTAATTACGATTCGTAACACGGCACTTTTTTTCGGCATGGCAATTTTTCACGTGTAAACGCTCATTGTATGCGATTTGTCATAGTTAGCGTGACATATTACATTTGAGGGGGAATCGCATCTTGTAAATGCACCTTAAGTATTTCTAAGTTGAATCGCAAAGCTGATCCACACACATTTACTGATCCATTGAGCTAAATACGTGCCGGTTGCGGATCACACAAAGCTTCGAACACTAATACACTGAATTAATTGAGGCGAATACGTGCTAGATCACACGATGCTTTGACTAGATTTTACTTTTAAAATTGAATCACAATTCATATTTTTGTAATAAGTTTACATGAATTCAGCACGTTATTTTCCGATTTTATATTTTTTTGTATTCCATATGAAACTTAATATTATTTAATGACATAGTTCATATTATCAGCTTACTGTTTTTATGCTTTTGTAAGGGTCGGTTCTCATCTGACGGAAGATGCGTCGCGTATTATCAGTCGCGTAATGCCAGAACAGACGATTATATGAGAAAACATTCAACATTTCACACTTGACCGATGATACGCGATTATGATAACGAAGACCACTGAATACGCTCGACGCATCTTCCGTCAGATGTGAATCGACCTTTGTTCCTAGGCCTTTGTTCCTAGTAACTTTATATTCTTGTTTAAGCGTGAAATATTTTGCGAGTATAAAATAAAAAATACAAAATTCGTGGAAAAGTAAGCCGAAGCTTTTCAACCCCTAACACCCAATAAAACTAACAATATCCGGTATAAAGGACCACTCGGTCGAAAATACTCTGATTATGTCAAGATGCCAATCAAGCGAGTTCGAATATTGTGGTTGGAGTACATTGTTGTGGTCCAACAATGCTTGTATTATTCAGCACGACTTTATCGGATTAGAAATGTCGGATATTATAGCAGATTGTTATGTCGTGACTACCCGAAAGTATAATGAGAGTATGAATAATAGTTTTTTTTTTACGCTGGACATTTTCACTCAGAATCATCTAGCCCCAAACTAAGCAAAGCTTGTGCTATGGGAACCAGATAACTGACATACTACTTATATAATTTTTGTTTGTAAATACATACATATTATACATACCCTCTGTGTCGCAGGCGGACCTTCGCCCACTGCGCCACAGAGGTTGTCAGTTAGGTACATACTTGAGGGTATTCTGCTACGCACTGTATAGATTGCCTGTAGGATTATAGAAACAGAAATAGAAATAGAAAAACATTTATTTTGTGTTTTATAGAGCATAAAATACAATTAGGAACTATACATCAGGCAGAGGGAGGTCAAATGCTGACCTATTTAATTAAAAAAAAAAAAAAACGAACACTTAATACTAGACACAAAAATGGACACCACTCAGCGTATGCTGCAGCAACTTAGAGGTGCTGCAGCGCTGGTATTCTGTGGCACCGGTATTTACTACTGCAGATTTTGTTATCGAGGCTTCTTATTTTCTTTGTGTTACTTGATGTGTATAATAAAGTTATAATCTATCTATCTATTTTGGACCACTTCAAACATTTAGTAATACCACAAATCATCAAAAATAATTATTTGAATAAGCGTTAAAGGGAAGTAAAAAATAATAATTATGATTTGTGTTTTCGACTCATATATTCGATTAAGATTAATGTCCGTAGAAGCAACATCAAATTCTGACCAGAAGACGAATTGCGTCTACCAAGGCAAGTTCGTAGGTAACACTCTGACATCGATATTCACTGCTCAACGATTTCAATTCGTTTTGTAAACTTCCACAAAATCAATGAGTTTCAAGACCATTCCTCATCCGACAACGAATACCGAACAACACGAGAAGCGCTATAAATCATGTGGATTTATCTCGCGGACTCCAGAATTTTCCTTGTGACAGGCTTTTCCGGGAAGCGGCCTCTGTCATATTATGACCGTCACATAGTGCAGTAGTTAGTAAAAATACGATCTTATGGTAATAAAAGGTCAATAGTGTGGTTACTGACTGCACTAGGTTCGAATTCAAAAGAAAGAAGACTTATATAGAACTAGTGACACGTCAAGGTTCGTTATTGACGAGTGCTGGCACAAACCGAATAAAAAAAAGTACATGAGTGTCGTGGAACCTCCTTGGAACACTCGGTTGTAACGAAATTTCATCTTTGACATTTGTCAAATAAATTATTGTCAAATATTAAAATTCTAGAAACGCTCTTCCGCACTAACAAGGCGTCAACTAACGTCTGCGCACTTCACACTGTGACGTTTTGAAATATATATATGTAGGGATATTTAGCAAATTGAACGCAAATCACTCACTTTTTACTGCTTTATTCGTTTTTTACAACAAGTAAACAAAACATCATGCTACATCTTTCAACTTTTTCCACAGACAAGACAGATTGTCATTTTGACATATCTCTAACACTAAAATAAATTCGATCACACTAGCATGAATTAGTAATATTTTTCTACCAAAATTATATTCCACACGGCCAGTCCTGATCATTCATCTGACCCAGATGAATCGTCTTCCAGTGAGATCCACGGCTTCATGAGATCAGCTGAACTGGTGGTATTAATCGGGCCTTCGTGTAACCCAATCTTCTTCACGGCGTATCGATCATTTGGGTTGCATTTCATGACTTCATAAGGTCCCAAGTATTTAGGATACAATTTTCTTCCTTGTGAGAATTGGGTCTTTTTTATGGCAACCAAATCTCCAACATTATAGGTAATTGCTGCCTTCCGCTTCTTATTGTAGTTTCTTATGTTTTCATCTTGTACTTTCTGAATAGATTCTTTGGCTTTATTTCTAAGTTCTTCTCTCTTCTCGGTAAAATTCTGTATGTTTTCTTCTTCTATTAGTTGTTGAAGTTCATCGTCTTTATCTCTCATTTTGGTTCCAAACAGCAGCTCAAATGGCGTCATTTTAATACTTCTTTGGTATGTTCCGTTTATACATCTTTGGACTTTGGACACACGGCGGTACCATTTTGTCGGATCATCAGCACTTAGTTTACTTAATACGGCAATGATGATCTGATGGATTCGTTCAACTTGGCCGTTTCCTCTGGGTTGTCCTGTAGTGATTGTATAGTGCTTTATATTTTCACTTCTACAATACTCTTGGAAGTCGTTTCCAGTAAAAGCAGCGTTTCGATCGGTAATTATTCTTTCAGGTGAACCAAAGGTCTGTTGTTGTAATCTTAGTTTTTCTAGCGTTTCTTCAGTGGTTAGAGTCTTTACAGGGTAAATCCAGGTAAACTTCGTATAGGCATCTACGACAGTAAGGATGTACTTATAATTCTTATGAGTCGAAGTCATTGGTCCTAGATGGTCTACGTGGTAAGTCGATAGTGGAATATTGCCTTTGTCAATCGGGTGTAGAAATCCTTCCTTTTTACCTCTCTTGTGCGATATAAGAATACATTCAACACAATTGGTTATTACTTTCTTCGTCTTCTCTGTTAAATTCTCAATAAAATACTCTCGGTTTATCAGTTCTTCAGTTTTTGCAATTCCAAAATGTCCTTTTTCGTGATTCTTTCTGATTATCTCATATTGCATTTTCTTAGGTACAACGATTAATTTGTTTCCATCTTTCTTTTTGTATAGTATTTCGTTCTCTAGTATGTAGTCTTGGTAGTTCTGTGTCTCTAATATTCTTTTGATCAGTCTTGCATAGTCATCTTCATTCTGTGCTTTTCTTATACGAGCTGTAACTTCTGTGAGCATCATACAGATAGGATATCTGCTCAGTGCATCTGCGTGTCTCATTCTTGGTCCTGGTCTATGTTCAATCGTGTAGTCATATTCCTCTAGAAGTAGGGCCCAGCGAGCGACTCTCGGTGGTAAGTCCTTTTTTTGTAGCGTCATAGTTAGGGCAGAGCAATCTGTGATGATCTTAAAATGTATTCCCAGCAGGTAGACTCGAAACTTCTTTATAGCAGCCACAATAGCTAGAATTTCTAAATAATAGCTATGGTATTTTCTTTCAGCTGGAGTCGTCTTCTTACTCATATAGTGGACGGGATGAAGCTGATTGTCTTTAGGGCTTCTCTGTAGCAGAACAGCTCCATATCCATCTGCGCTTGCGTCGGTATGTAACTCTGTTTCTAAATCTGAATTGTATATTCTCAGAACCGGTGAACTACACAATATCCTTTTCAATTCTATGAAAGCATTTTCGCATCTTTCATCAAAATTGAAGTCAGCATCTTTCTTTAACAAGTCTGTCATGGGTTTCGCAATCAGGGAGTAGTCTTTTATAAATTTTCTGAAGTATCCTGTCAGTCCAAGGAATGACTGAACAGTCTTTACATTATTTGGCTTCTTAAAATTTGCTACAGCGTTTATCTTTTCTGGAGACGGTCGTACTTCGTTATCACAAATAATGTAGCCTAGGTATTGAATTTCTCTCTTTAGGAAATGGCATTTCTTCCAGTTAAACTCTAGTCCATATTCTTCGCCTCTGTTTAGCACTTTCTCTAGTTTACTTACTCCATCTTCTTCTGTTTTCGAGGGTATTATTAAGTCATCGAGGTATACAAGCAGAGTTCCGTCGATAATTAGGTCGCTGAAGATGTCGTTTATGAATCTTTGAAATACAGATGGCGCTGTACACAATCCAAAGGGCATCTTCTTAAACTCATACTGGCCTTGGGGAGTGACGAAGGCTGTGTACTTCTGACTGTCTTTGTGTACTTTCACGTGTAGAAACCCGTTCTTCAGATCAAGAGATGTAAACATCTTTGCCTCTTTCAGTTTATCAATCTGGTCTTCAATTACTGGCAGGGGAAATCGTTCCTTAATTACTTTCTTATTTAGTCGTCGATAATCCATGCACATTCTTCGTGATCCATCTTTCTTATCAGCCAGAACAATAGGGCAGGCGAAATCAGATTTGCTAGGTTGTATTATTCCTTTGTCTAGCCATTCTTTAATTTGTGTATTCACAGCATTCATTTCTAAGGGCGATAGGCGTCGTGGGTTTTGAAAAACTGGGTCTTCGTCGGTTAGTATTATTCTCAATTCAACGTTGCTTTCTTTCTTCTTTGCATTAGGCTTGTACTCTTCACACATATTGCGAATCTGTTCCTTGTATTTAGAATCTTCTATGTCGTATTTTTGTTCGTTTTCCTCCTCCATTAGAAGTGTAAGGTGCATAATCTTTTTCATAGAAACACCTTCGGGTGTGAAATACACTTCGAAGTCTTTCAGGATAGGATTTCCAATTAGTATGGGTACAGGTATCTCTGAATCTTTCACAACGTGGAATTTAACATCTGTGTAGTATTCATCAATTTGTACATTAACTGTAAACATTCCTTCAGTATAAACTTTGTTGTTTGCTATTCCTGTTATACACGTTGAGTCTGTTTTGTAGTGTTCAATTCCTTCTTTAATTTTCTCCAATTCTGATTTTGTTATGAGGTTTATGTCGCTTCCTGTGTCTATCATGGTTACAAAGTCTTCTCCATTAATCTTTATCTTCTTGTAAGGAACTTCTTCTTTTTCATTTTTGTTTTGAATGTTTAGAGTCTTCTTTGGCTTTTCGTTATTGTTTGTGCACTCAGTTGATTTGTGACCATATTCGTTACATTTAAAACATTTGATTCCTTTTGGACAGGTGGGTGATTGATGATCTGTGTCACCGCAGTTGTAGCATCGTTTCACGTGCGTCGTTGTCGTCTTGCGAGCTGGGTGATGTCCAGATGAATGTCCAGAATGTCCAGGTTGTGCGGGTGTTTTAGGTATCTTCTTTCTAAAGTCACTGTAGATTTCTAACTTCTTGCGGAATTCTTTTATGTCTGCAGCTCCATACAACATAGCTTTATTTGTCTCCAAATCGCGGATACCATCAATGACGTATTCCATCAGTGCAGCGTCTTCTACTTTTCCATGAAGTGCCAATTCTTTCATTGACAGGAAATATTGTTGGTAAGTTTCATCATTCTTCATCTTACGCAATGCAAGCTTCTTGTGTATGCTGGCGCTATTTATCTTAGGTCCGAATTCTTCTTTGAGTGCCTTCTTTAGAGTTGCGTAGTCTTTTACTCTCCCAAAAGATCGTAAAAATAGCTTGGCAGTTCCATCCAGTAGTCTTTTAGCGTAGATCAACTTCTCGATTTTTGTCCACTTCATAATTTGAGCAGTATCTTCAAAATCATCGATAAATGTCTCGATAGGGTAGGTGTCATCTCCGGTAAAAATTGTCATCGACTTTTCTAGGTCTTTAAATGAAATTTGTACGTCGCATTCCTGTTCTTCATCTTCACTCTCCTTTTCATCTTTCTTCGGTGGCATCGTGGTTGATAAACTTGAATTTATTTTTAAATTCTTCGAGTTACGTCTTTTAGTCGTCGTACAAAATGATGGCTTCTTTGGACTCATTTAGTCTTTAGTCTTCAAAAATAAATCTTCATGTCCAAACAAAAAGCTACCATTTTAGTAGATTTTTTCCGCAGCTGGCAACATTTTTTACCATGACGTCAGAGTAGCAAGCACGATGTTGAAACTTTGAAAGATGGCGGCGTGCCGGTATGCTTGATCGGATAACTTACGGCGAGATCTTGAGTCTTTAATCTTCGATTCACGTCAAATTGCAGGCTATCCCGGACGAGCCCCCAAAAGTTGTAGGGATATTTAGCAAATTGAACGCAAATCACTCACTTTTTACTGCTTTATTCGTTTTTTACAACAAGTAAACAAAACATCATGCTACATCTTTCAACTTTTTCCACAGACAAGACAGATTGTCATTTTGACATATCTCTAACACTAAAATAAATTCGATCACACTAGCATGAATTAGTAATATTTTTCTACCAAAATTATATTCCACATATATGTCGTGACGATGAAAACTAACTTTTTTTTCTAGCCTTTTTCTAGCCCTCGATACCGTCCGAAAAGGAACTTCTTTCCAAAAACTATATTTGCAAACCCTATACAGTTTTTCTGTCTAACAACACTCACAATCAAGTTGCCTTTCGAAGACAAAAAATGCGTTGAGGTTTATTAGGTATGTAAACAGTGTGACCAGTCAAAATTACAGCGCGCAGCATATGCAATTTATTATCCAACGTCTGCATTAAAAACCAGTAAAATCAAAACCATTTCCTTTCAATGAAGTTAGTGTTCAGCACAACATTAATCCTATTTCAATAAAGTTGTTTCAGGATGTAAAAAAATAAAAGGAAACCCCGTTCGAGACTCATTCCTATTCAGAGCTATTCACACGTTGCGTTTATGGGGTAAACTTTGTCGGAGCCGAGAAGACGGCCTACATTAGCCTACTGTATTTGAATGTGAAAATGTTTTTAAGATAACAGCTTACAGGGGCTAGCATAATTACGGACGTAGGCCTTTTTAGCTTCGAACGAAAATGTTTAAGTTCTAATTGTTGTGTAGCCTAACCAACGCCTACTAAATCAGATGTAATATAAACGCAAGGCCTCTGTTGTCTACCTATCAAAGGTCTTCATAGTCCATATTGGTTTAAAAAATTTTAACTGTCACATACTATAATAGCTACTAATATACAACTAGCTCCCATACACTTTACCCGGCTATAACATTTAATATAATGCTGGACATTTTAACACAGCATCATCTAGCCCCAAACTAAGCAAAGCTTGTACTATGGGAACCAGATAACTGATATACTACTTATATACTTTTTGTTTGTATATACCTATATACATATTATACATAGAATCATTTAGACCCAAAATAAATATTTGCAGATAATACAAACATTTATCCCGCGGCGGGAATCGAACCCGCAACCTTCTGCGTCCCAAGCGGGCTTTCACCCACTGCGCCACAGAGGTCGTCAACATAAACGATCTAATATAATTTTCTTTTAAAAAGGTGTTTTTTTTTTTAAGAAAGTTTACTACGTATTTCTACAAAGTCAAATCCGAAGTTAGTTTTATTCATTGCAATCAATAAGTTTGCTCTCTGTATTATTTAAAATCGTCATTTTACTAAAGTATTAGTATAGTTTTCCCATAAGCTAGCACGTCTCCAGGTATAAATAAGGGACTTATACTAATGCTTCCCATTATCGGGATCTGTTGAATTATTCGCATCTGTGACAAGGGCAGCCGTATGTTTCATCTTACATAATATTGGCACACAAACGTATACAGATTGTGGACTCAGAAATAGACTTATTTTAGAGAAAATCCTATGACTTTCAATATCTAAGGTCACGTTTGAGACATCATTTTTAATTTCAGACATAATGACGAACATATCTCGCGGATATTTTGTCGTAGGTAGAAACGCGGCTTTACGATGGATTTCAAAGCAAAGACTTGGAATGTCACTTCTAAATCAATCCAATACGGTTACACCATCTTCAAAGACATTTTACTTCTTGTAAACAGGAGGAAGCTAAGCTACTATAGATAGACAGCTTATCCTTATATTGATTGAATGACATCATTGTGCAGGCGTTGCTTTGAAATAGGTATTTAATTACTTAGGGGATGATTCACGACACTTAAGTTCCAATAACCACCCACGGGAAATTATACAACGCGTTTCAAAGCAAATGAATTGCGATTTACTTTCCTTTAACAAGAAAGACGTCTTCAAATTAATATCAAACCTTCCGCTCCACTCACGTTAAAATAAACCTATTTGTAACGATATCAATCGCTTTTAACGATTCTTAGATGGGTCTACTGATTCTTGTGTATTCTGTTATAATATTTGTAGTAATAAGATAAGTTCTTAGATAAGTCTGTTAATAATAATATTCTAAGATCAGGATTAGATAAAGATCACATTATAAGTATCTACTAAACATAGATGCTGCATAAAAATGTTTTACCACCATAATTCCCCAGTTCGGTACATGCTATTTTCTTCTACTCACTTCTAACAAGCATACATACGCATAAAATGTGTTAACGAAGACACGAACATTACTCCATAAAGTATCGACAAAGCTGTCGATAATTACCTACTTGTAGAACTTTTTATTAAACTGTGCTTATTATTTGTTTGGCGCTCATTGTATGAGGTTATTTCTTTGGTGAAACTTTTTTATTGTTTCGTGAAACGTAAATACTTTGGGTGAAAAACCAGAACAGCGGTTTCTTGTTATTTACGCACGCTTTACACGATTATATACATTTAATGTTACCTACACTAAACCATATTATTTTACATTTATCACGTTAGTAAGTTCGTATTATGAGTCAGTGACCAAACGGAATTTTTGCAAATAACATTTTTGAGTTAGTGACCAAACGAATTTTTTAGCAAATAACATTTTCACTACCAGTGAAAATTCTAGTTAGAAATGTTGTTTTTTCATGTTTGTGACAGTGAAAATAGTAGTTTTTACATCAAGTGAATATGTTTCATGAGCCCCAAACCTTTGATATTGTTATATACAAATGAAGTACAACAAAAGTAGCGCAGGTAATGCTTAGGCAAAGACTCCTTTGTGCCCGATTTCTAAATCAAACAGAGCATTGAGCAAACAATGGCTGAGACATTGCTTTGTTGTTATAAATTGGTCACTTGAATAGCAATTTACGTGGGTTATCTAATTTGCTGTGTTTTCTCACAAGAAACGTCATTAATTAGAGCCCTACCAAATCCTCAGTATTATGGCTCTTTATGCGAATTAATTATCGTTTTTTTGATTTATTTAAACTTTACTAGGGGACAAAGAGGTAAACCTCGGAAACGCTGGCGATACTACATCGACCTTCGAAAGAGATTGCTGGCGAAGGGTAAAGACCATTGAACGAATTTGGGGAGAACTTTGCACAACAGATGAATGAGATAGGTTGAATAAAAAACGTTTATAATAATTTACGGCTCAAGACACTTATAATTGTATTCTAAGACATTATATGTGTTGTCAATACCATTATCTAATAGACTACTCTTTAACTAGGACTTCTAATGTCGATGAATAACAATAGTTAATACGTCTTTAGTATAACACAAATTGCATGACTGCCAATCCTTCTGGATTATTTCATAGAGTCAAAATCGTGAATTTTACTGAGTCTACCGATGGAAATAAAAAAATACAATCGTATATAATACGTTGTACGTATTAAATTTATTATCATGTGCAGAAGTTATCTAATATCTATGCATAATCTAATTTGCGATAACAGCCATCTGTTTGTGACTGGGGAAAACAGTAATGCCGTAAATTGTACTTATTCCATTTAAAATTACTTTGATGAAGTTATAAGTTGTAACTGGTAATAAATATAAGTTTATGGACACAGTGTTGAGTTTCTCTACACTGTGATTGGCTTGACACACTTGGTCTGTTTAACGTAAATGCGAATTACAGGAATTCGTTCTTCGTTTAGATTTCAGGGGGGTCATTCGCGTTCGTTTTTTCGTTCGTTTGATGAATATTCGGATGCTTCTTACTACGAGCTTGTATTTGTATGTGGTCGATAAGATCAACTTTAAAACACGGTTCTAACTTTGTTCAAACCAAAAAATTGGTCCTTGATGTCAGAAATTGTAGTAAGAAACATCCGAATATTCATCAAACGAACGAAAATAATAACAAGAATACGGCACAGCGCTTTTCAACATTTTCTAAGCGAACCAGACAATAAACACCATGTTCGGCGAACGTCACGTTTCATCATAAATGGGAACCTAGAACTACTTTTAGTTCGTTGAAAATCCCGACCAAAATTAGAACAAAGGAAAAACAGATTTTCCAGGAACAGATTACTCTACAACTCTGCCTATGTCTTCTAAATTGGATAAAAGACATACAAACGGGCAGTCGTTGTTAGCCCAAACTCGCCCCGTAAATGTCTGACAATAGACTCGTTTGCGGAGACGAGGTGATTTGCCCGGTGATTGTGAGTCAGAGGTCAGATGTTTGACGTGACAAATTGTATCACTTCAACCAATTACTGCCACTTAATGATACTATTTCATACACGTGTCAGGGAATTGACCTTAAATACTCGAATGTTTTTGTAAATTGGTTGTCAGGAATTATCACACTGATGTAGAAAAAACATTACGTGATAATTTGAATTCGCAAGCTATCTCTAAATTCACTGAAACAGTATTTTTTTGAAGTTATCATCATTTGCCTGCCCTTATCCCGAAGACATCAACAAATTACTGATTTAGTGAGTTCGTAATAACTAGTGACCGAGTTCATAAAACTAGCGTTATAAAACTAGGTATCATTTATTCAGATCAGGGTCATTTGGAAGCCGATGAGGTGATATTTTCTTTGAACATCTAATTTAGGATGGAAGTTTGCGAATGTTTTGACCTCATCGGACTTGTAAATAGATTCATAAAGAATCGGCTCAAAATTTCACGTAATTTTTTGGACCAATAGGTAGTATTAAAGTTTTTTTATGTTCAGCAGCAACATTTACATACTTAAGCTAGCTGCATAAAGCCTGTATAGCTCAAAATCAAGGATTACATTTTAACATTTCTACACAGAATTAGAATTCAAAATTGAAATAGAGTTGACATAACTAAGAGCTTGCCTAATAAACTTCTCTTGATTCGGGTTCGAGCACAATATTATTTGGACAAACACGACCAATAATTGGAAGGATATTGATTGGTTGATGTTGATTGAAGCTCTAGTAGGATAAATATGTATAAAGTCCTGCAATGGAAGCATCAAGCATGGATAAATTTTCTTAATGAGGTCGGAAAATAAATGGAAAACTGGATGATGACCACAAAATGAATGAAAACAGGAAAGAAGCGGAAAGAGGCGGTCACGCATCCCATAACTGACTGCACCCAGTTGACACACTTTCATCCCTTATTTTCACCCGATTGTATCCTTTGGATTTTCAAGATACCCACTCGTGTTTTTAAAGTAAAAATACCTTTCTTACAAAGAGAAATGGCTCTTGATCTTTGGGATACACTGTTGTACTGCAGTCAACGAATTTCTCTAGGGAGCCGTTTGGCCTACGCAATACGAGAATGGCAATTTGGGATCCTAGATCTGTAAACCGCAATGGACTATACAGAACCTAACTAACACATCTTGTACTGAATGTATGTATGTTGCGGTTTTTTAGAATTAGGTCGAGAAACAAATAGTTTCATTTTATGCTAAGCTAAAAAAATGCGTTACCAAGACTTTTATTGCAAACACTAGAGTAAAGGTGCATTTACACGATGCAATTTTTTCGTACGATTTACTAAGCCCCGCCCATTGAACGTGCCGACGAGCGTCGCGCTATCTATGACAAATCGCATACGATGAACGTTTACACGTGGAAAATTGCCGTGCGATACGATATCGTATGGGTTGAAATCGCATCGTGTAAATGCACCTTAAGTTCTTTCTTATTTGAAATGAGAACATTTTTGTAACAAAGTTCTCAAGCTTCCGACCACATCCAAACAACTCGTCTCGGGGCAGGGTCTATTAATGAACGTCTGTTGGGAGTGAACTGGGAGTAATTTATTCTAGCGCGATTTAGTCGCAAAATGTTAAGCGCCTGGGGAGGGTTGTAACGACCTACCGTCGGCTGCAGGAGTTATGGTAATGATGTCGTAGTATTGCACATTTTTACCCTTGAGATAAACACAAATTGAGGCTTTGAGAGCGTGAAAAAATAAAATAAATGCAACAAAACTTAAAAATCATGGTCATTGTCTGGTCATCCTAGTAAATAAACCAATAGAGATAGCATTGAGACAATTTTAATAACTACTGCAAATAATAATAATCCTTTTCTCTAAATTATTATGAATTAATAATATACTAAAGACAGATAAAACTGAAAAAGGGAAAGGGAGGCCTTTGCCCTGCAGTGGGACAATACGGGCTAAAAATATATAATAATAAATAAATAAAAGATATATAAATAAATAAAAGACCCAGTAAAATCAAGTTTAAACACATAAATATAATTAATGGAGTCTTTTTGAGGCGCACTTAAAATAAGAAGAAGAATACTAAGTTCAAACTTAATTAATTTTATATTCTAGCTGAGCGTGTTAAATTTGTTTTGGACACACCTATGACTACCTACATTCTTAGACATCTTAAAGAACCTTGAATGCTAAAAGATCGCGCCTGATGAATAAAACCATGATAAAGTTTTATAAAATGTTTTGGTTCATTCAAAAATAAATAAATAAATAATAATGCTTTATAACATTTTCATACAGCATCATCTAGCCCCAAACTAAGCAAAGATTGTAATATGGGAACTAGATAACTAATATACTACTTTATATACTTTTTGTTTGTAAATACATACATATATACATAGAAACACCCAGACCCGGGACAAATCTGTATGTCATACAAACATTTGTCCCGCGGCGGGGTTCGACCCTGCAACCTTCTGCGTCGCAGGCGGGCCCTCGCCCACTGCGCTACAAAGGTCGTCAATGATATAAGATCGCGCCTATGGAATAAAATTTTGATAAAGTTTTGTTTAAAAAGCAGTAAATCATGGTAAATATCCTGTTATTTGTGCTAAAAGTGTTGGTTTATTCTGTTTCATTGGTTTAAGTTTATAATATCAATAACCAAGTTGAGTTATGATGGCCGTTCGAAAAACGAAAAAGTTTTATTTGTCATTTGATTGTAGAGAAAACCATATATATAGGATGTACTAGATAGAACTTTAGAGTAATTTGAGCGTCTCCACTTTTCAACACATTCATAGACAACTATTGATATGTTTTAAACGTAGAATAGTGCTGTACATTTCTAATCGATAATCACATTAAAAAGTATTTAATGAATTTTTAGAATTGTCTATTCTATAGGTATTCTTTTATTACTGTAGAACGTAATAAAATTTTAATTGCTATAAAGTTTTATTATTTTGGTTATAAATAAATAATGCAGGACTTTTCACACAGCATCATCTAGCCCCAAAGTAGAAGAGCTTGTGTTGGTAGGTATGAAAATGAAAAAAAAATTGAAAATGAAAATATTTTTTTTTATTACAATTCTCAACTTATTACAATACTACAATACTCAGTACAATAACAGAAAAATAGGTAGGAACACAGTAGCAATAATAATCATTAGATATTACTACCTAACCTATCAAGTGTATAAATATATAAATATTCATTATTTAATTTGTAACTAATACAAAGGATGCCATTCACGTTTTATACAAGGCTGGGCCCAAAAGTCAAAAGTGCCGGCCAAGAGACTTGGTGCTATATTGAAAATTACTTTGATTGACTTCCTCAATAGTCACAAACACAAACATTTGCGTTTATGGTATTACTAGGTAAGCAGGCACTTAACTTGTAGATACTTTATCAATGAACTGCTTACTCGATCTTCGTCGATATTTATGGCAGAAGATGTGTTTACTTACATCATAGTCAGCTTTCGTTTTTTAGGTAATTTCTGAAAATAAATAATTGGATATTAACTTTGTAAGGTAGATACATAGTGTAAAATTAAAGATTGAACCGATTAACAGACTGCTTACCTGGTATTCCTCGATATCTATAGCAGTATTTGTAGACGCACCATAGCCAGAGGCCAGAATGTCTAGCTACGAGCTTTCTTTTTCTGGGTAATTTCTGAAAATAAAGAATCCATTATTGAGGGTAGGATCCGTATCCAGTTATCCACCTTTAATTCATCAAACGAACCATTGCATTGAGCTTTAATAAAGAAACCAGCATGAAAAATAGTTACCTATTAAATTCAAACGTGCCTCATCTTGTGTAACTCAACTGGCTATATTTCCCCCATCTCAAAAATGTCTAACACGCTGAAAACTTCTTCAGAAGTTTTCACTAGAAATTACTTGATATTTTCGTACTTACAGGTTTGCACGACAAAGGTTGGTTTGGAAATATTGTGGGCACTGCATATGAATGCAGAATTTTTCGTCCATATCCTTCACGATAACATGATTTTTCAAAGTGTAAGGAACATATTCTTGTGTATTGTGTAGGACTCCATTCTTCGCCTTTCTTGATTTTTTGATCCACGATTTTTTTAAATCTAGGTCAGCTGGAAACCTATTTCCAGAAAGTAAAAATGAAAAGTTAATAGTTATGTGCCTAGTACCTACACAAAAAAAATATTAATATCGATAAATATGTCGACACAACTACAGCACTATTGCGCAGCTATGGAGTACAAGAAATGTCAAAAAAGGAATGTAAATTTCGCTAGAATGAAAATTCTAATTGAGATTATCCAAATACACGCATGAAATCGATGTAAAACGATGTTAAATGATGCAATGATACAATGTTTGTAAAATAGCTTCCGTAATTCTAAACACAAACGGATTTTTCACTGGTATGACTTACCGATGAAAATAAATATTTGCTTCATTCTCCCTAAGCACACCCAATTTGCTTCGACATTAAGGATCAGCACAAGCCATCATTGCCAAACTAACACCATATCACAAACACAGTCCAAAAAAAACATTCATTTAGGAGAAAACCCGTAATTTTTCACCGCGAACTTGGTAACCAGCTGGTTAGTAAACAAGAAAGCTCTGATGTTAGAGTGGCGCGCTGCGTAAAAAATCGCACGTAAGTATCTATCGCGACCGCTCTTTTTAACACAGGCAAAATGGGCCATAGAGTGACGAGTATGACAGAAAATGTTCATAGTTCAACTTGAAATGCGATATCTATCTGTACCAAAAAGGTACCATGCTAAATCTATGGAGAAAACAAAAAAAAACTATTGAAAACTATCTATCTAGCTATTAACCTTAGTTATAACTTGAAGTCTTTCACAGATTGAGATTGTTTCAGGATTTCTGAGTTTCTTTTATTGTATACTTTTTGTGGACATTTTAATATTAACAATTATGTTCGATAACATACATTTTTCATAATAAAAATAATTTCATACTTAAAACTGTAGCGGCTGTTAAAAATGTTTTAAAAATATCAAAAACATAAAAAAACATCTCTGTTTTGTATTCAAAGAGTACATTTCACAGCCTCACTTTACACAACTTTTTGTTGAACTGGCTAACTGTATCAGTGACAGTGAGCTGGGTTCCATCTCCAAAAAGAACTACGAACTAAATCTTTCCTTTGATACTGCGTCTAAGTAAGTGGATAAGCTTATTCAATCCTCTAAGACTTTTATCAAAGTGTTTATAGAAAAGTATTTGAAAGGGTTTAAAATAAATACTTATTTTAGTAGTTTCGTTTGTACAATATTTTTGAGTGGTGTGCGGAATATACTTTCGACTCTCCTAAAACGACCTACACCACAGTAGTGATCTTCAAAGAGCTTCTACTAAATATAAGTAGAAGCAGCATGCAACATGAATAAATACAGGGTGTAAAAAGACTGCTACCGAAAACTGAGGGGTTGCAATCAGACCATGATTCTGAACATCTTTAGCGAAAAAAAAATACGCAAAAAAAAAATTTTTCTTAGCTGCGTCATTTGATTTTATTTTCAAGTTATTTACTACTAGTACAACATAATAAGACCATACCTACCTAATAATTTCATTTATAAAAAAAAACAAAAATTAAAACTTAAAAATCAAGCTATCTACGGATAAAAACGCGCCCAGTACATTACGCTCGACCAGCTGTGCGAGGTCGGTTTTCTCCGGATATAATGATTTTTACAGAAAATCCTTTTGGATTTGGTTGTGTGTTGGGATGCCTGTACCTTCGGCTTCGGTAGACGTCTTTTTACACCCTGTATATGTATCAGCTATATACCTCAAGAGATAAATCCACTTAAAACACAAAATACATTGAAAGCCGAAATACCTAAAATGGATTTTCATCCATCCTATAAAACTTGTCTAGATGTTAATAGACCTCAGAAGGTCATAGAAGATATGCTAAGCAAAGGATTAGGTTTATGCTTATGTTGGTCTAATGGCATGTAATTTCGGTTCTCCATCTAATATGGTCCCAAACCGAAAATTAACATAAGCTAAAAAAAACGAGAAAAACAGATCGTGAGAAAACCCTTGCCTTAGTCAGCTGAGAATAACTTTACTGTACCCTATTAAACTAAGGATAAGTGCTAAGAAAATCTACGAATAGGAACTTCATTTACATATTTTTTCAAATCCCACAATCGATATTATGAGGAGTTGCATCCTGATAATAAAAAAAAACAGGTTCACGACTGTATCCCCAAGGTGCGGTAGACATTCTCTCAGATCTTTTTTTTACGTTAGGTACTTATTCCTTTGAAGATGTCTAAGGGGGGTAGTCAGAGGCATGTCCAAACACATATTTGATACATGCCTACATCTTGCAGAAGTTAGTATTCCATACGTGACAGGTTGCAAGCCCATCGCCGCCATCCTGATAATGTACAGCTAAAAACCTGGAATGCTAACTTCTGCAATATGCACTGTCCTTAAATATGAATTTGAACTTGTTTCCTCGTAAGACATTTTAATAAAAAAAAAAACAGTAACACTCCGTAAGTGCCGACAGAAGTGAAAACTTGAATGAGGTATTATGGTAACGGTTCTAAACTTAAATGCAAAAAATGTATTGCCTTTTAGCGGTACGATCTAGACGCATGCCGCATCGTAAGCCAAGCTATGAACTGATAGGCCACTATCGCTTATGGCGTTGAGGTCGAAATAGCAAATACTTATATACTGAGGTAACAGTAACGGTTACAGTGTTTTTTTTTCAATGGTTTTTTTGCCTATCTCAAAAATGCCCAACGCGCCTAAAGAAGTGTTCACTTCAAAAAACTAGACTACAAGAAAGATTCCACATCTTCTTGGGAGTGCACTAAATGTTGTTTGATCTAAGATAAAAGTTCAAAGTGTCATAAAAAAATATGACATCAAAAAAAGAAGTACGAGTTATTAAAATTGAAGAGCAATTCCCGTCATTCATACAACAAGCTTGATTGATTGCAGTTATCAACAGGATGGGGAAGTTTGATTGATGTGTGAGCTTGATGTTTTACGTAAAGTATGTGGTTTACAAGGGCTGCTGCACATTGAAGAGTTAATGCTTATACTGCATAAGGGACGGGGAAGGGAAGGGATGTACATATCTTGTGTTTGGAGTTTTGACTACCTTACTGTGATTGGCTATGAGCCCAATGAGGTCTTGATTTTGAGCTCATTAATCCCGGCTATAACGTGCGGAGGTTTCAAGGTGCGGTTTTAATTACATCACAAAATTAAAAGAATAATTGATTAACCAATGAAGAATTTAAGAAATTTCACGCAGCACCATCCCGCCTCAAGCTAAGTAATCCCTTGTATTATGGTAAAAATATAAGATAAGCACCTATTTTTTGTCTAGAACTTTTTTTTTACGTGCCTGTCCGTTAGAAAGAAGGCAAAAGTATATTGGGTCGATATCAAAAAATGTGTGAAAAGAGAAAAAAAGAGGTTAATAAAAATAATCAATGAGAAAACTGAACATGGGCCACAAAGACAACTTGAGAAATATATAATTTATTACGACCTTAAGATATACTCAATAAGACCCCATTCAAATTCGTTATGAAAAATTGCCTTGCTCCAGTTTGGACTGACCTTTAGAGGGGGAATAATGGCTGCTACTAAAAGAACTTTATTACAACCCACTAAGTCTCATTTTGAATGTTACAAAGATAATGTTATTTGAGTTGTTTGTTTGATCTATGTCTTTCTAGAGATGTAATTGAGCTATCATGAAACATTATTTACAGAGCTCACAAATACTATATCGTTAAAGTTCACGAGTTCACGTCTACAGCGACCTATATCAATCAGGCAAAAATATTGGGCTACATTCGGTGATCCTTCTTGTCGACCTATATAGAGGCTGAATCAATCAAAAACTATTCAGACTCATAAATCAGAAAACCGTGAAATTGCTTACTTATCTGTTCTAAATAAATCGGCATAACTAAAACCCCTTAATTTCTTTTTCTTCAATATGTGCCTATCTGTATTCATTTTTAGAATGGGCCACAACGTAGAACCAAGAATTCGGGCCACACGCTCGTGGGCCACAACATGAACAACCCAGTGGTTTCAGTAACTTCAAACTTTAGGCTCAAGACCATTTGCGCTCTATGGAAGTCAAATAGGTATTTTAATATACCTACTGATTATATCGCTTATTTTTTATGTTGTATATGTACATTGGCGTATTTTTATTGCACATTTGGTAACGAAAGGTCTGTTATGTACTTGAGGAGCCTGTGATACAAAATAATTATTATTAATGCGATTCATAGATAGTTAAATAGATCATTGCCACAAAGGAAACCTGTAATTTAGCATAATTTAGCACAACAAATGACTGCACCTACTAATTAACTAAACACATTAACACAAAATTAAATAAAAGTCGCGCCCAAAAGCTAATTAATATATTCAGCAAGTCTAATTCAATTTTGTTAATGGAAAAGCGGTGACAGTACAGTCAGCGACAAAAAAGAAAAACAGATAAATAGTGATTACAATCTTAAGCTGAAACACTTTACGAATTTACGAAAGATCGGTGTTATTAAAGTTTGTATTATCTGCATGTTGTTCATGATTGTACTGCCAGAACCTTTTACGTAAGACGTCGAATTGAGATCCTGACGTGGAACCCACCTTGAAACCTTCAGAGAACTTTAAATGTTTGAAGATCGGAGACATTGTTTTACATCTTTGGGGATAACATTTGTTTTAGGATAAAAACAACATATATTAAATGTACTCGCTATAGCAAGTACAGAATTAAAGATGTGTCAATACTCTTTGTTAACTTTAAAACATAGCTTTATAATTTTAGCGCATGCGGGATTTATTTAATGAAACTATCAAGCATTTGGGATTGCAGAAACGGGCGTGAAATAAATTAACGTAAGAGTGTTCCTCCTTGTTTGTGAAAAATAACCGACTAATTGGAAAACTTTCAACTTGTTTACAGTACAAACCGCGGAAAAAATACCGCCCAAATTCCATACTTTTGGTCACGCGATTTGGCAATTTGCACAACTTTTTGTCACCATGATAGTCCAAAACAAAGTTATAATTACCATTATTTATCCATTGTCACTTCCAGTACCGCATTGTGAACTTTA
Source organism: Epirrhoe tristata (assembly GCA_951394285.1). Taxonomy (NCBI): domain Eukaryota; kingdom Metazoa; phylum Arthropoda; class Insecta; order Lepidoptera; family Geometridae; genus Epirrhoe; species Epirrhoe tristata. Next base: position 8,540,563 of record OX596145.1, read on the forward strand.
AGTCACTTTTAGTTTAAAGTTTAGTGTCAATAAAAGTTTGGTTATGTAAATCAATTTAGGGTTTGGGGAGTGGGGTTGCACGTGTTGACGGCAGTTGGCGCGAGAGGGCGCACGGTCCGCGTGGGGCTCTCGGCGCCGCGGCGGTAACTGCGGTTCGCCTCCCGGTTCCCCCCTTTCGCTCCTCACTCCTCAGCCGCGCAAGCGCCCGCCATTCGCTCTCCACGCTCCATAGCCGTAACCGCGCTGCCATCACCGCAAATTTTTCCCATCCGAGTAAATTGCGAAACCACCGACCGCTGAAGGTACAAAACGCGCTGAGGGATTCGCCGGCAATGTAATCACCCAAGAACAACAAGGCGGGATAACGAGCCAGCTTTTTCTTGGGCGCTAGTTACTCACCCTTAACTGGATCTTATAATCGAGGTTCGCACGTTTTTGCGGAAATCTCGAGTTGTTTTTGGTGAAACGCTATGAAGCTACTTTCCGTAGAAGTGCTGAATTTTCGCGATATTTTCTCTTCTTCCTTACATAAAACTGCTGAGTACATATAATTTTTTGAGTTCCGCTAACGAGCGCTACGTCGCGTTTCAACTCCATGTAAAATAAATAGTGCTTACAACAAAACGCGATCGTAAACCAATTAAAATTTGGTGTGCTTATAAACAGAATTGTTCGCATAAATTTATTTCAGTGAAATAAACAGCGGTACACGTTCACGTTTTCAATTAATTTTCTTTCCGTTACTCAGCTGCTACCTTTTTTCAACCCCTTTTATCCCGATTAAAAATTCTACAGCGTAAATATCTACACAGCTAGAATGTATCATGTTCACAACTGACCTACGTTAAAGATTGAACTAAATCTATCCTACACCAGTAGGAACATTAGGCTGTGTATTAAGGCATCTGCGACAGGCAAAATAAATGATAAAGGGGATAAAAGGATTAAACAATGCTAATGAACTTGTAAACGTGTTCATTCAGAGTCAATTTTTTAAATAGCTTGTGCTCGAGGGCAATATTCGTAACAAAAGATTTATTTATATCTTAGGACATTTTCTATTTATATAATTTTCTTGAATTCGTCTTTTTGAAAACACTGCGAGGAAACCAATTGCCAATTAGTATTCTTCTAAATGGCTTACAACCAGTCGCATTATAAGATACTAACTTGTAAAAATTGTGGCCTGGTTGGCCACAATTGGTATGAGAACGAGGCTGACTACCCCGTAAATCTAAAAGTATCTTGAGTCATTTGATACGAGGGAATGTCCACCGTGTGGGTCTAAAGAGCTTTATGACCAAATCTCTATATGACGTCGCGTTTGGACTGTATCTTTTGACTTTGAGTATATACTGTCTTTGCTTTGGCAAAGATTGCTCATTTGACTCTTCTTTTATAAATAAGTAAGTGAGTAAGTTCGTATGTGTCAGTGGCCAACTCTGATGACGGAGTTTTTAGGTCGCCTTAAGGCTTCCGTCATGGCTTAACGAATTACTTTTAAGTAGGGTTTATATAAAAATACACATACAGGAGAAAATGAAGACGGTTTTTCAGAGACTGGAGTTTTAGTGATATAGGCAGCCTTTTTATTATGGTTTGCATTTATCTGAGAGCGGCAGGCATACGCCATTCAGAGGATTTAGGTTACATTTCACGAGCTTTAATTTAGAACGTTTTAGACTTGGTTCAGAGTAGACGATTTGACGGCGGATTTCTGAATAGTTTTACAGCGTGTTTTGCGATAAAGTGTCAAAAACTGTTTTAGTTAAATGATAAAAAATTCAAGCAAGTGCTTGTGGTTCAGATAATGAAAATATATTCATACTATTTTATGTAATATTCCTAATTTAAGAGGGTAGTTAGGCGTGTCGCAAACAGAAAGGAAAGTCGACGCGCGGCGCGGGCGTGAACCTCGTTGAAAAAAGTAAAAAACAAACAGAAGTCAAGAGTCGAGGCGCGGGCGAGGCGGGGGCGTGGTACGGGCGAGGCGCGCGCCCCTTCCGCGACTCCTAATCACCTGTCTCTACTCATCTTTTGAAGATGACATGTTGAATGAATGAAACAATACAATACTAATAAAGTATTTTAGATCATCACGCCCGCACTGTAATGGACACGTTCACACTGTGCTACTATATAGTTATAATAAATGTATGGTGCGCGATATCGTTGTGCTATGAGCTATATGCTATGATGCTCTATATTATAGCGTACTCTGAAATGAATTAGGAGTTCTAGTGCTAAAGTTATTGGATTCAAATCGCATCGTCTAAAAATTCCTAAATTCACCTTGACAGAGCTTTAAATATTTTGGAATTTGAATCCAGCCTATTCAAATAGATTTTGATGACAAAGTCGCTGTGCGCTCTCTAATGCATTAATTCATCCCCCCAGGCGCTATTTCACGCTTTGCGACTTATTCATGGACTTCTGAGTTCATTTATGCTCGCTGCTCTTGTATTCAGTTAATTGTATACACTAAGTTGAGAAGATAATTTTGTGGCTTTTATTCAGAACAACTAAGAATATTAAATAGCAGGCAGGCAATAGCAGGTAAAATATAACTCATAGTATTTAGTATTAAGTAAAATACCTCTCTAAACATTTTCTAATATTCTTGAATTAAAAAAAACTAAAAATGTCTATCCTTAATTGTACCGAGAATCTCAGTCGTGATTCTGTTTCTTTTTTAATGAAATGTATGAAAATCTAGACTAAAGCCGGGGTCCGCAGCGACGTGTTTTCGTGTTTTTTAACAAAATAACATGTCTTTAGGAGCGTGGCCTAGACAAAAACCACAATAATATGTTTTTCAAGATGAATGGACCCAGCTTAATATTGTAGGAAAAAAAATGGTAAATGTATCATCTCAGCCATCTAGTGTCCACTGCTGTACTCCTCGCTGTGTCACTGCTGTAGGCCTCGCCCATTGATATCCACAGCGATCGATCTTGTGCAGCCTGCACCCAAGGGCTCCCAGCAACCTTTACCAGATCGTCTTTCCATCTAGTGGGGGGTTGTCCTCTACTGCGGTTTCCGGTGCGTGGCCTCCACTCGAGAACTTTTCTGCCCCAACGGCCGTCAGTTCTACGAGCTATGTAGGATCTCTAAAGCAAAATACCTTCCTCAGCGTACCTTTGCAAAAAAGTCTATCTGAAAAGTTTCTATTACCCGTATTCAGAAACTTAACTCGAGCGCAAATTGTATCCCAGGCGTATAATTACTTATTTTTCAATGAAAGATTCACTTGAAGCGCCTAAAATCTATGTCATGATATTTGTCAAGCGCGGTAGATATTTCCTCATCTCTTCTATGTTTTATATTTTATTAAAGCTGCGCATGTGAATCTGTCATGTTGTAACTTGACGGGATTTAGCCCCGAAACATATACAATTAATTTTCTTTTAACTGTATCATCAGCATCCACATAGCTAATTTCAACACGATACTACCCTAGATACCAATAAACTAAAAAAAATGATGAGCTAATTCCTATTTTAAGGGTGGTAAAAAGCCACACGCAGTGTGCTGCGGTCCGGCTGAGGCCTCGCTGCGTGATACATTGAAATATGTATAAGACTCGTAGCGTACTTGTGGTTTTTATTATGTGACGTCTGTTTTAAACTAAAAATAAGTGACTTGTAGATCACAGAATAAATTAAACTAGATAAATTACTTTACTTTTTAAACTCACACGATTTAAACTCGTAGTTGTTTTTAACGGGACGAGATCGCGTAATGGTTTCAGATAATAATCGAACTATAATCTTTCCTCGACGTTTCGACCGGATTGCGGTTTGTCCCCTCGTGACCACGATCGGTGCAACCCGGTCGAAACGTCGAGGCAATAATTATTACCTTAAACCGTAACGCGATCTCGTCCCGTTAAAAACAACAATTGATTAATTTTTGATAAGCCGCACAAAACTGCAAATGATAGAGATATAAACTAGACCACAAAAAGCCTCCTGACACTGTTCATCTAGTATAAGTAGATATAAAGGCTTTTTATCGCGTTAGTCCAGCATAAAAACTAAAGGTTGAAGGTCTCAAAAACTCCTACTTCTCAAAATGCCTACTTCTCAAAAGGCGTACCTCTCAAAAGGTCTTACTCGTGTTTTGTCTAGTCATAACGCGATATTGTCTCACTACAAGTTAGGTGTACAGAGACAAGTAGTTAGTGGATTGTATTAATAGAACCGAAAAAATGCTTTGATGCTTTCTCAAAGTGTGTAATTGTGTTCAAACCAAAGCTGTATAATATTTGTATAGTAACCACGTTTGCTTTGATATAAATGTACAAACACTGCTAGATAAATATTATGTTATAAGTATGTTATATCAAAAAACATCCTCTTTACCTTTAATATAACTATAGTTACACTTGCAAAGCACGAGGAAAACAATAATATAAGTGTCGTGGAACCTCCGTGGAACATTCGGTTGGAACGAAGTTTCAACTTTGGAATTTGGCATTTGTCAAATAAAAAATAATTTATTTACTAAGCTACTACATATTTACATAAAATACAACAGGATTAGTTAAGCTATCTAAGGATCATTAGAAACGAATAGAAAATTGAGAAATATTAAAATCCTAGTACTAACAATCTATGGACTGTTTTGCGTCTGCGCACTTCGCACGGTGACGTTTTGACCTATGTATGTGTCGTGACGGTAAAACCTTTTTATTTCGTTACAAATACATAAGTTGTTTGGGTTGGGACCATTCTTTTAAGTTTTACAAAAATGGAACGTTTTTCTCTAGCCTCCATCCTCGATACCGTCCGAAAAGGAACTTCGTTCCAATTATATTTTCTTTTAGTTTCCATTCCAAACTAAAAGAAAACATTTGTATAAAGTATTTGTATTTATTTAAAACACATACTAAAACCTTGTTCTAGCTAAAAAAGCTAGTTAGATTATAAGGTGCCGTAAAAAATAAAGTGTGATAGAAAAAACATTTAAAAAGGTACTGAGACAAACGACCCAATTTGTTGCACGATCTACAATCTACATGCCAAGACAAAGGAAATAAGTAGTATCCAAATCTGGATTTGTATCTGTATTGGGAATATAACTTGAGAGATGTTATGTGTATCACCATTACCAACATCTATTTAGATGACACTATGAGCATAATGTATAATGGCTTAAGATTTAAAACTATGAAAGAAGCAGACGCCCAATGTGTACTTGCGAAATCTCGATGCAGACAAAACAAGTATGGGATAATGTTCGAGCTTTTTGTATTTTGTCCAACCTTTCACCTTTGGTTAGCAGAAGAAGCTTTGCCTCGTTCTTGCTAAACTACGGGTATATTCAAAGTCAAAATATGGCATAGTGGGCATTGACACAAAGCTTTCAAATCCACGGTAAGCTGATTAAATGCTCCTGCATTTGTGACGGAATTGTTGCATCGAAATATAGAAATCTCGTGGTTAACAAGGTTTGCAAAAATAGAGGTAGAAAATTCATAGGTAACTTTCTGTTCAGATTTTTTACTATGGGATTCAAACATTTTTGTGACTCATGGTGTATGTGTTGATGTGTGTCTGACCGCTAATACTTAATCTGGTTTAGTATTGTTAAAAAATTTGCATCATTGCACCCACAAGAATTAAGCTCTCTTTATTGATTGAGTCGTATCTGATAGAGCGATGTTAAAAAATGGTTAACTTAATGGTTGACTAACGGCTCGTTTTACTTGGGCGATTTGGACGCGAATGCGAAGCGGCGCGGCGCGGCGCGGAAAAAATAAACAGTCGATTTACTATGGAAGTGTCCTACGTGAGCGGTGCGGTGCGGCGCGGCGCGAAGAGAAGCGAACGCGACCAGTTTGTTTGACATTTATACTCAATCTGAATCAAAAAACATGTCAGGTAAATCTTTCAAACCCAAAGTATAGAATACAAACATAATTTCAAAGTGACATTGAATTTGAAATACAGGAACTGATTTAGCTAATATCATTCAAAATGTACGTACTTATTCCATTTTCATCTTACGATGAATGGTATAAATATTTTTAGGGTAGAGATCGCGTCACGTCCTCTAGGTTTGGGGAATGCCGACGCGTGCAAGACTCGATAGGAAATACTTCTGATGATGTGCATTTGATAGAAGTGGCATAATATACTTTCCTAAAATATATCTATCTAATTTTTTGCTATTGAAATGTGAGCAAATTGCTGCAGAGGTGCGATATATCAACAGTATTTTCATCCATATTTTTTTATCTTAGGCCATAGAATACAGTTAAAACTACGGTTCAAAAACAACCCTTTTGGTTACCCACGGTAAAAAAATAATATTATTTTTTTTAAATAAACAATATATCATTTTATAAATGTTTAGTAAAATCAATAGCATGCTACCACTTATTTCAATAAAGTCCTAATGGCGCTTTGCAAAACCCGGATAGTGGTCTTAAACATTTTAAAGTACTGCGGCCTGGTCGAAGCTACTTTGAAAACTAAATTACTAGTCTTGTCTTTGCTTGGATCTAGAAACTCATAATGAGATTTTCTTTGAATATAAAGTATTTTCTCTCTTGTTTTTCTAGTTTGTTTTTAGAAAAACAGCTAAGTATTACATATATAAAGTGCCACCTAACACACATTCTCATCATCTTTCATCATCATCATCCGCAGCCTTTTTCATACCACTGCTGGCATAGGCCTCTCATCGCTTGTGCTAACTTAAATTTTTTTTTTATTAAATTCACCATCTTTACTTACTAATATTTTCAGAAGTAAAATTTGTCATGTTGTTTATACACTGGTTGGAATACTACTGTATCCCAAAAAATCCTAGACCTGTATGTATAGTTATCAGGTGAGGGAAGTTACGGTAGGGTCGCTAGTTTAAAATATTTTGAATAAAAATAGATGGAAACTACGTTTTTTCTTTAAAATAAAAAATAACGTGTTGTGTAAAAAGACGTCTACCGAAGCCGAAAGGGGTAGGTACACCATCCCAACACACAACTAAATCCAAAAGGATTTTCCGAAAAAAATATCCGGAGAAAACAGCGTTTGAAGATTACTGTTTGCGTATGTACTGGGCGCGTTTTTATACGTAGATTGCTGGATTTTGAGTTTTAACTGTTTTTTTTTTTTATTAATGAAATTATTAGGTAGGTATGGTCTTATTATGTTGTCCTAGTAGTAAATAACCGAAAATAACATAAAATGATGTAGCTAAGTAAATATTTTTTTTGAGTTTTTTTTTCACTGAATAGGTTTAGAATCATGGTCTGATTGCAACCCCTCAGTTTTCGGTAGTAGTCTTTTTACACCCTGTATAAAATAAAATTTATCTCTCGAAGCTTTATGTAGAAGAGGATAGTTAAAACGAATTAAAACGGGCGACTTCCTGTCATCATCATTTGCGTGCCCCTATCCCGCTCATGCAGGTCAGCACAACATGTTGTCCTCTCTCCCCTATCACTCGTCATCTCCATATCCACTCCTTTCTTACCCATACCTTTTATAAAACAACCTCATGTTTTCAAAACAAAACAAGCCACTTCCAGTATTGCTTTCTAAATCAATCGCAGGTGGATATTACTGAGCGTCACGAAACACATTCAAGCGTGCGATTTTAACGGACTCGGAGTCGGAGGGTCATTCAGCTTTGGAAATATTTTGCTATTGAAGGTTTGAAATGAAACTTCAGATGTGAATACACCTGCACGTTTTATTATAAATGAAACGTGGCTGTTTATGGAAGTTGTTTATTGACTTAGTGAACAAAAGAAAGACGTGACTTGATGCAAGTAACTAAGTGCACTTTGTTTCTATGTTTCTTCTTGTCAGGTCACTAGTTCTATCGAACAAGAGTGAATAAAGGCTCTTATATTCTATCTTAAAAAGAGAACTTAGAAAAATTTGAGTGTTTTTCTAAAGTAATTAAAATGTAATATACAAGGATGGTAGAGCAAACTCTGCCAAGTTTAGAAAAAAACAACACAACGAAAAACTTAATGCTCTTTAATTGGAAAACGTATTGAGAAAACCAAAAAATTAGATAAAACTGTCATGAACCGTACAGATAGGCAAATTTTGAATTTTAGTGCTTAATATTGTCCGCGAAAATTACTATGCTTTACGACGACGGCTAGTACAAGGAGTCTCAAAACTACTGTAAAAATAGTAAGTTTTTCACGGTTTTAATTGTAATGAATATTGCTGTTCTTCCGATTCGGAGCTACCTACATTGCCACAGACAGACACTCGTCAGACTGCACTTACATTTCTGTGTCGGATTTATATAAAAATCTCTAGAACTTATTACATATAAAGATCTAAGTTTAGGTATTGTAAAGATAATATTTTCCCGATCGGTCTACAGAATTTGTACCTACAATAAGTTATGCCAAGGATCATAACATTAAGGGCGCGTTGCGAAAATGCGGAACATTTGTAAGATGATGATTATATCGCGATGGATACGACAAACGAGGGTCTTATTTATGAAGGTCCGGTTCCAATAAAGTAGCCAGAATCTGTAAGAACATTGTCATAGTAAATTTTAACAAGTTTATCTTATGGGATCGACGCGCAGATTTTATGAAGATAACTTTCAGTGTTTACGTACTGGGCCGTCTTTTAGTTTATGAGTCTGCAAATTGTACGATACCGAAGCGGTCGTGGTGATGCTTAGTAGTTTTTGTTAAATCGGTCTCGGAAAGCGTGTGATCGATAGTAGCATTGACATGCCAACGAAGCTATAGCTTGACATGTAGGTTGTTTTGCGACCCAATGATTTAGAGAAAAGACAGGCAGGAGACATATTTGAATTATTTTTTACCAAAACTACGATAACTGTCAACTTAAAAAATAATAACCTTTCTTTACATACAGTAGCGTTTTACACCCTGTAAAACTTAAAATATTTAGTAACTTGCACAAAACTTTTGCTTATTATAAATTACTCGCAAGTCCACACTTCATAATTTATGCAATCTCTAAGTCGAGGTACCTTAGAAAGTTTCCTGACCCAATTAGGACGAAATAAAACAATTTGTAAAGAGAAATTTTGTACCCGAAAAAAGTTTTCGAGTTCGGATGTTCTTTTGGTTATGTACCTACTTTTTAGGGACTCTTGCTATGTTTATATGCGATAACCTAGTCATTCATCAAAGTTTATCATTGGGTAATTGACTTTTTTGCACTTTTACGATACCAATAAGGTGGCAAATAAGTACACAGCCATTGTGACACAACTCAGAAAAGATACTGTGTTGAAAACCACAGTATCTTATCTGAGTTGGCAATTATTACTGTAGAAGATACCAATCAGATTGAACAATGTTATTTGGCTTCTGTTTTTTGTTAGGAGGTGGCGCCGTGCTCATTATGAGTGAGGAAAGAAAATCCAATATGCCTACCCTTAGTAATTGTAGGCTGTCAACCCATATCGTACTCGTACGAGTAAAATATGGGTGCCCGACGCCCGCGTCAATCGTACTTTTCAACATGCCTTTGACTAACCCGTCAAATATTCAAAAAATCTAGAGTAGAATGTCTTCTGTAGGTACATGTGACAAGAAGGTCGGGAATTGGATTATGAACGTTCTTCTTCTTGTCGTGTCACCAGTTCTTTTGAACCAGTGTGGTGAAATGATTATAAGTGCGACTCAAAGAGGCTCCTCTCGTGCACTTGATACATGTTTTCGAACTTTGTAGGTTCTACGACATGCCGGTTTCCTTCCGATGTTTTCCTTCACCGTTTGAGAGTACTGGCATAGTGCACATAAATTTTTCGGCAGAAAAACTCATTGGTGCACGACCGGGATTGAACCACCTTACGATCGGACCATTACCACTAGACCAGTGCTCTATAACGTTATATGAACGTTAAAATCTAAAAAAAAACATGATCCTGACTGTTCCCTGAAAAAGTCTATAGATATAAAAATACAAACCAAATAACCAATTGTATGAACAGTAGATTTGGTTGTATCTTTCACAAAAACTCACTTTACATTTTTAAATTGCTCGAACACTCCATTCAAAGGGTAAAATCGATTTGTACTCGTAAGTCGGCTTTGAGTTGTTAAAATCTTCTGGAATTCTCTCGATCCTTTTAGTCCGAAAGGATTCTGTTTCAAAGGTGCTTGTTTTACGAATACTTACTGTTGTTAATGTTTTACAGAATTCGGAAATTTCTGGGCCAACAATGTAGGTGAGAGGGTAAATACAGTGAACAGTGAACGTAAATATCATGGGAGCATTCTTCCGAGGGTGTGTATTGTGATCTAAATTTAAAAAACTCTCACACATGAAAATAAGTAATATTATAGAACAATAAAACACACAGCATCATTTAGCCCCAAATTTAGCAAAGTTTATATTCGTATCATGATAACCAGATAACTTATAAGTAGTAGTATATCAGTTATCTGGTTCCCATAGTACAAGCTTTGCGTAGTTTGGGGCTAGATGATGCTGTGTGAAAATGTCTTATTATATTATTTATTTTGTATTCATTTTCCGATTTCGCTTCGTCGTTGTCGGTTCTTCATAGTTTGAGCGATGTTTAGTGCGTTCATAAAATATTTATCACAGGTTGCAAGCCCAACGCCCTCTATTCGATTACAGACTGGTTTCCTCACAATGTTTTTTTCTATATTTGCAAGTTATTAATTGATGCACGGTCATAATTCGGTTCACGAACTTCTGATCGAAAATTGAGGACCCTTGGTTAACACGGCTCATATACTTATCGTCCACCCATTAAAATCCAAGCCACGTCTAAGGAAACCAAAACTTTACATTGGCCTATACAAATAGGATTATACTGGTGATAGTCATGGGGCGTATTACCATATAAGTCATGGGATACCCTGACCAATAAAGCTAGGTTTATGTTTATCTAGATGAAGAGATGATTTTGATTTGTTTACGTCATATCAAAACATATTTGAAACATAATAATAAAACTTAGGTCTTTACATCTATATTAGATGATTTATACAGCGTCAGGAGACAACCTATGCCTGCACTTAACGGGACGATGTAGTGCCTGGGACATTGTTTGAGATGGAATAGGCTTGCCCAACACCTAAACAATCCTCTCAGCTTAATCAGCCTGGCCCACAGGAAAGACATAATTATATGCAAATAATAATATAATATATAGATTTGTTTTTTTTTTCAATTTTCCATAAAAGAACAATACGTTTCATTCATATTCATATTCATATTCATTTATTCATTGCTTGTATGTACATAGGTATAGCTTAGGTCTAGGTAGGCTTAGTGTGTAAGGTACATACACCCTGTTGGGCACTGCAACGTCAGTTTGGTAGGTATATAAAATTAATTGGTCAATTAAATTAAGATAAAATAATGGTAAGTAAGTATATGAAATTATGTAAGCAATTGGTAAATTAAATTAAGTTAAAATAATAGGTATTGTCAGAATAGGTAGGTAGTATTTTATAGTAGTTACTTAGTCACTAATTAGATATTCGAAGTTTTCGTCAATATTTCCTATTTCCTACATTATAACCATTTACATGTTTTTGTCAGATAAAAATTGTGCCACAGAATAATAACATTTGTCGATTAAGAGTGATTTAAGTCTATTGTGGAAAGTTATGTGTTTTGGTTCGTTTTTTACGTCAGGGGGAATTTTATTATAAATCCGGACTAATCTAAACTCAGGGCTATTATCTAGCGCTTTTAGCTTTGTTGGGGGTTTCTCAAGAGAAAAACAGTAAATACCATGGAACTAATACATTATTTTAGTTTTCAAGCTGAGTTTTTCATTTTACAGTATACGAATATAAGGATTTTTTTATAACATTGAGACATGTATTTTGACCATAAGCATTAGCTCAGCATTAGTGATTGATCTTGTCCATCAACCTAAACCTTTACTCTTATATTTTAAGTTTGCTCTTCAAATGATATTCAACCAGTTTGACGTAAAACATATTCAACTAACTCCTACACTACATAATACCGCTCGGTAGGGTTCGAAGACGGAACTATGCATAGTAAACGAGATTAATTTTATGGTATTCAAACATCGTTAAATACTCGAGTTGGCAGTAACTTATGAATAATGTAACGAGGTAGAATCATGTATTAAAATTGACCCTTATTAGCAATTCAATTCCACCTTTGAAAAGCGTTCTTAATACAGGTTTTATAACTCAATTGGTAACTGTAGCTCTGCCGCGTTGTAGGTTGAGATTCGATTCCTATCAAAATTAACATTTTAGAGCCACTGACTCATACAAACTTACTTACTTTATTCATCGCAAAAATACACTGATTTGTACCATTGATGGTACAAGTGACACAACTTTGTATCTCAAGTACCATTAAAGAAAAGTAAAGATATTTCACGTAATTTCATTTTTGACATGCATTTATTTTATATTGTCACAAAGATATAAAAAGTGTAAATCAAAGTCAAGTATTCATCTGCCAAAACATACTCGTAAAATCCAAGTACAAAGTAAAGTGTGTCATTCTTTTCGACACCTCTTATCGAACTGTCGGCTTCCACTTATTTTATTGTTATTGTCATCTCTATGGATAAGATTGGGGTACATTAAGCTGACTATATAATAAAATAATAGAATAATATTACATCATATTAAAATATCAAAGTATATTTGAGTTGTAAAAGTTAAGAAAAGAGACGACCTCTGTAGCGCAGTGGGCGCAGGCCCGCCTGCGACTCAAAAGGCTGCTGGTTCGATCCCCGCGGCGAAACCAATGTTTGTATGATCTACAAATATTTGTCTCGGGTCTGGTTGTTTCTATGTATAATATGTATGTATTTACAAACAAAAAGTATATAAGTAGTATATCAGTCATATCACCCATAATACAAGCTCTGCTTACTTTGGGGCTAGATGATGCTGTGTGGAAAGTCCAGCATTTTTTATTATTTACTACTTTTGCCTAAAGTCAAATGTAATTTGACTCTATTTTACCGTAAAATGTTTGTGTTCTGTGTTCGCGAAAGTGTGGAAGAATGAATTGAATGAAGGCTAATTGACTAAAAAGGTAGAGAAAAACCTAGTGTTCTGTCCCTTGTAAAAGTGGTCTATTCCACTCTGATCCACAAGTTGAGTAGAGGCAGAGAAGATGACGTTGTATGTATTTGGAGCAAACGTTTGTTTAAAATTCAAAGTTGGTCGTGGTGAGTCCCAGTCCTTAGGCTTGGATGTATGAAAGGCTTTCATCGAATGTAATGCACGAATTGCTAAGTGTGTTTGTAGATATTTTCAGAGGAAAGAGCTTACTTACACGATTCTGAGTACTATATGGAAACTGTTTGATATATTTTATGAAACGGAAAAACCACGACTTCATTCCCTCTTAGATCAAAAATATTTTATTGGTAGTAACACAGCTCTTACAAATTACGAATAAACTTAATGTATTTAGGTATTATAAAAATTATTAAAAACATATTTATTCAGTGTAATTACCACTGCGATCATTTGACTAGTTTTTTTCTGTACATGACATTATATCAGCTACTTAATATCTAATCATCAACTTCTTAGGTGACATAATTATGACGATGCAATGCGTTCAAAACATCGGAAAAATAAAAACAGTAGGTACGTAATAAATACCTGTTATGAAATAATAACTATTTTCGACTTTGAGACGAAAGTGAAAGAAGGTTGACAGGCCTAAAATGAGATCAGCCCTTGGGCTAGTATAATATTATTAGGTAAATCCCTGGAAATCTAGGCTATTGTCCACATAGCATTTTAATCAGTCAGAAAAAAATATATAAATGTAATTAAATTATCTATAAATCTATTAATAATATGTATGTATTTACAAAACAAAAAGTATCTAAATAGTAATATCAGTTATCTGGTTCCCATAGTACAAGCTTTGCTTAGTTTGGGGCTAGATGATGCTGTGTGAAAATTTCCAGCATTATTTATTTATTATTTAACTTTGTATAAAAAACAGCGCCATTACACAAAGCTATGCTTTCTTTGGGTCTGAGAATGCGGTGTGAAAATATGTCAAGTGTTTTATCTATTTATTTCTGTCACTCAACCTTTTTGTTTACAAGAACTTTAATCAATAAAAAAATAATGGTTCAAGGCATAGACGTAGCGAAAATTTTTAAGGTTCAAGGTAATTTGGGTTTAAAGCTGATCGCACATTTGTCACCGCCGTACTCGCTGCAGTCATTTTTCTATACAAAAAATAATGATGACGTCAGAAAATGCGGCTCGCTTCTGACGTCTCATCATTTCTTCTTTTGAATTGACAGTCCGGCGCGTTCGACTCAATTTCCTATTCGACTCGGCTGGATCGTGCGCTCGCAAAACTTTGACATTTGTATGGGTGACATTTGTAGGGATAAATTTACGTTACACAAGCAAATTTAGCCTGCTATTCATATTGATATTGATAAATTAAAAACATTTACTTTATTTACAGAAACTAAGCTACTACATATTTACATATATTTACAAAATACAACAGGATTAGTCAAGCTATCTAAGGATCGTTAGAAACGATCTATAGATAGCTCAACTGATCCAGGTCACTGTCAGTCGGAAGCGTGCCCAAAACACTGGACCAGACACCCTGAAAGAATTAATAAATTAAATACATGGATTTCCAATACAACTGTAAACAAACTGCAAACAAAAATGATGATCCAAAAAAATCATCAAATCTTTGCATAAATATAAAATGAAGCTCATTGATAAAATGTTTGTTGTCAAGCAATGTCTTTCGTACAAACTATATTGTTTCATAGTCGCATACCGAGTCTGCATTCAGTAAGTCAACTGTCTTCTAGAAAGCTTTACTGTCAAATTAGCTGAGTAGCAGTTGAAATAACGAGTGGAAGCGAGCTGAATATAAAACGTGTTTATAATACCTCCCGAGAAAATATAATGGAGAAGTTTAATTCCGGAGTGTTGGAGTTTTTTCTCTTTATAATTAAAACTATAACTTTGCTACGACAACTACGGCGTAGTGTCTGTGCCTACGGCGTAGATGCTCTACGATCAGTGTTGATTTTAAAGTGTATTTCTTTTGAAAACTCAACTGGTTGCCTCACGATGAATTCCTTCACCGTTTAGAGCTTGAGTTAAGATTTTTCATGTCTAGTCATAACCAGAATTTCATATGTGACAGGCAAGCCTATCGTTACCTATTAAAATACTAGTCTTTCCACTAGTATATTTTACTTTAGACGTTGCAAATTTTGATCAATTAATGATGTCCAAAACGCGTCACTAATAAGATTTATTTTAACCATCGACTTTATTCACGAAGAAGTTTTAATCGAAATACATAGGAATCAAATATTTTTTTTATCTCAACTTAATCTTAATTAGGATCCAAGTTATTATTTTAGATCATGTGAAACACTCTTCCGTACTAACAATGTAACAATCTATGGACTGTGTCGCGGCTTCGTATTTTGCACATATACATGTGTCGTGACTGTAAAACGGAACAATTTTTTTTCCAGCCTCAGTCTTTTTTTTCTTCGATACCGTCGGAAAAGGAACTTCGTTCCAATAAACCGTATAGAACCAAGTGCTATCAAATAAAGCATGCAAACGTGGAAAAAATTGCTACATCGTCCCCAAATCGAGACACAATAGTATTCTTTTGGAATTTTTCAGAAGAATACGTTTCATTTTCCAAATGCAACATTTGACTCGAGGCCAAGGAAAACAGGCGTCACCGTCTGCTCGCTTCATTGTCTATCTGACCTTAATCCGACGGTTTTTTGCTGTGAGTTTGCAGCAATGAGTGGGAACACACGGGTTACATTACCACGAAACCTGCTTGATTTCAACAGGCTTATTACGGTCTGATATTCCTTTACTATGCAATGACACGATGACTGTCACAAAAATATCTTGGTGTTTGCGGCGTCATTAGAATGTCAAAAGTTTGAAAAATACCTTTTTAACAAGTTTTTAGTAGGTTTGATGCTCTGATACAAGCAATCTTAAAAACGGGTATTTTTTGTACTGATTTCTACTACTCGCTTTCAAAACAATACAATAATGATGGTGACAGCACCATCACTATTGTATTGTCAGTAAAGACTCACCAAAATTCAGCTCGATCATTTATTGACACATCGGTTTTTTTTGAAATGCTAAAAAAATGTGCTCCCGTTTCATTAGGAATTAAGATTGCATAGCGAATGATTTCTGTTTGGCCCTTTTCTCTCCTAAGCACTCACCTTTTGATGTCAACGAAAAAAAATGAAATTCACCTTTTTTGCGTGTTTTACAGAATTCAGGCCTATATATTTCATCCAGCCCTACGTGACAATAGAGCGGGCGCGGGTGACACCTGACGTGTGCCGTGACGAAGAAGATTATTGGCACTGTAAATCAACCAGATTGGGCCCGTTCGTTTACCAATATATCACCTAAGGCTAAATTTTATAAATCATCAGAACTATAGGTGTAGCCTGCAGTGCTTTTGTTTTCGCTGCTAACGTAGATGCTCATGCAGTATCTCATACTCATGCAATGCAATATGGTGTTTAGAGACGTGTATATTACGCTACGATGGTTTTTTTTCTTTGTGCGTCCTAAAAACTCTGCTATAGATTGACCACTTACTCATAAAACTTACGCACTGTGTCTTTAAAAGACTAAGAATGATAAACAGTTTAATTTTATTATATGGTACACCCGTGTTTCTGACTTACATCAAATTTTGGTTTGGGGTCGAAAGTGGCAATTTTTCGGACACTGCCGCTAGACATTCGACCTTCGAGGCTTGATAATGTTTATAAATCAAGCTGCCCTCAGATTGGAGTGACAGGATGATGCCGAGATGTTCTTTCTTATTTTCGCCTCCACTAAAGAAATTTCAAGGAAAACATCGTATGAAAACCCTTGGCTTATTTAGTTCTAAACATTTTATCTTGTGGTAAAACGTAAAACGTAAACAGGTTCACGACTGTATCCCCAAGGTGCGGTAGACATTCTCTCAGATCTTTTTATGTTAGGTACTTATTCCAGATCCATTGAAGATGTCAAAGGGGGGTAGTCAGAGGCATGTCCAAACACATAATATTTGATATATGCCCACATCTTGCAGAAGTTAGTATTCCATACGTGACAGGTTGCAAGCCCATCGCCGCCTAAAAGAACACTAACTGGTTTCCTTACGATGTTTTCCTTCACCGTTTAGAGCTCGTGTTAAAGTGCATATAAATTTTACGAAACGAAAAATCCATTGATGCACGGCTGGGATTCGAACCCGCGACCTTCGTATTGAAAGTCGAGGCACATCCCCATTCAGCCAACACGGCTTTTTTTTATCTTGTGGTGTAGCTTGTTAAGTCAATCTTGATAGATGATCGAATAGTTTTTTTTTTTTAATGACAGATAAATTAAAGCCCTCTTTTTTTACCCCCACTGTGAGTATGTTTTTGTTATCTACACAAACAAAGCTTGTTTATGACAAAAATTAAATATAAGAAAAATGGTAATAACCAGTAATATTTACGTCACAAAAATATCACTTCTATTTTTTCTGTTCTTTGGTTTACGTTGTCTTCTTTAGTATTATTCAATGATATTTTTTCATATAAATTACAAAGAGCGTTGGTGATAACCACCATTTGAAAGATAATAAACAGCGTTGATAACATTTAATCAGTTTCTTTATGTTGCAATTATATTTGTTTCAAATTGGTATTTTGTATTCTTTTACACTGTCTAAGGATACTTTTTGGGCCACAGTGTCTTTAATTTACTCCCATCATTTTGTAACTTTAATGAACTTAATATAGTACCTGTCTTATTTCTTTTGAAAGTACAACCCAAAGTAATACATTATGTTCATTCTACTTTTCATATTATTATTTTTTGACGACCTCTGTGGCGCAGTTGGCGAAGGTCCGCCTGCGACGCAGAAGGTTGCGGGTTCGATCCCCGCCACGGGGCAAATGTTTGTATGACCTACAGATATTTGTCTCGGGTTTGGGTGTTTCTATGTATAATATATGTATTTACAAACAAATAGTATATAAGTAGTATATCAGTTATCTGGTTCCCATAGTACAAGCTTTGCTTAATTTGGGGCTAGATGATGCTGTGTGAAAATGTCCAGCATTATTTATTTATATACAGAAAAAACAAAACAGTGAAATAAGACAATTTCTAACTAAAATTGTATGTTCTTAATTCCAAACGATTTATGTACGGCCAGGATTCAAACCAACGATATTCCATCACAACCTCACTTTGCATGGTCAATTATTCTGGAAAAACAGTATCTACATAATATAAAGCGCAACATTGCAACGGTCCATGTTCACTATCTTATTTATTTATGAATAGTCATTTGGGCACCCCAAGTAATTATGCTTGTATCCCAGTGTGCGATACACAGTGAACCGCTTTTATAAAACGATGACCGCAAATTGATGTAAAAAATAATTCATTTTGTTGACATACACACTAAAAAAATATTCTGATGAACAAATATTGGAGTAATTTATTAATAAAGGGGAATAATTAATTGCGTAAAATATAACACTGTAATACTTATAATACTTAATACCTACTTATGCAAAATATGTAAAATGTATTTGTAGCAAAATTCTGTAAATAAAGTAATAATTTTTTTCAAATAATGTGAACTACATTCTGTTTTCACACGGATATGTTAACATTTGCATATTGGAGACCAGGGCTTAATGGACTACAATCAAAGGCGGTGGGGTGGGTGCGTGCAATGTGTACTGTATAGTATAGTCGGAATTGTGTCAAAATAATGTATCTAGCGAACGTATATAATCATTAAAGCTAAAAATAATACAGTACAAGTAATGATAAATTGTGTAATTATTTTATGTTTAAATAATAAAAAAAATACCTCGAAAACTTTTGGCTGACTGGTCTTTATTGTAAAAAAAATTTGAACTATCTACAGCATGTTTTGACAATCCATAGTACGCTCAACTCATTCGTGTATATTTTTTGTAAATGTGCATTTTATAGAATGGTCACCGTACTTTAAATAATGCTTTTAAAACACTAATTGTTCAAATTTGAAGAAATTGTTTCGTGAAAATGAAAGCTCATGGCTTGTGCCAACGAAAACAGAGTATACCCACCCAGCCCAAGTTTGCCATGTAGGGCATTCGGTTAGCTCGGTCCGGAGTGACAGCCAGAAGTTTCTCATTAAGCGCCGGAAGCAGACACGCTATTGACAGACAGGGAAATTATTTTTATTATAGATGGTGATACACAACTAATTAGATCGCTATCGTTGCGTTTTGATCTAAAGCCGTTGTTTATGACAGTTAACTAGTTAAATTGAGATATGGTCCAAACGCTCATAATCCAATTATACAAACATCTACACATACTTTTCACATCAATTTTTGAAACATGATGACGACCTCTGTGACACAGTGGGTGAAAGCCCGCTTAGGATAAATGTTTGTATGATCTGCAAGTATTTATCTCGGGTCTGGGTGTTTCTATGTATAATATGTATGTATTTACAAAAAAAAAGTATATAAGTACTATATCAGTTATTTGGTTCCCATAGTACAAGCTTTGCTTAGTTAGGGGCTAGATGATGCTGTGGGAAATGTCCAGCATACTTTATTTATTTATGATTCTAATCTTGACCGAAGATTTTAGTAAATTTTATTATCTACCGTGGAATTCAATCAAAATCTTGTTCAGTCAAGCTTTTACTTACACATTAGTGTTTTACAAAAAATGCCAATTCCTACAACAAGAACTGCTTAGAATTAGTGCAAGCTTCAGCTTTTATAGATATTGTTCATTTATTTTTGGAAATAAATAAGAAAACTAGTTTTCCACCTTCATTGTAGTAGGCAGAGACCATACAGTTTCACTAGCGACAATTCTGACACACCTGGTAATTAGATTAATTTCTCTAAATAAATGATTTAACCAAGTTGTATCAACATCAATCTCCAAACCACCGTAAGCAATTAATCTCTTAAACCTTGTCACCCACGTAAAACAAGGTATGTCACCTGCATGATCAATCATGGACTGCCCCTGAATTCATTAGTAGAAGGCTATACCGCTAATGTCATGATACCCTGATTCAATAAGACCGTACCAGTAAACCAATAATAAATCAAATATATTGTTGATCATTTCACACAGCATCATCTAGCCCCTTCTACGACACAGTATAAATCTGTGGCCACAGTCGCCCGCTGCGTTTACAGTAGTAGTTTATGTTTAAACGGAGAAGAGCGCCATTCACACGATACCATTCTGGCATACTTACCATTCTTGCCTCTTGCTCTCTCAAACTCAACGGTGCAAGAGTGCTGTGGCAACAGGAAAATACGGTTTGAACCAGAATTTTATCGTGTAAATGGTGTTTTATGTTTATAACCCTTATGTAAAGAAGAAAGGGAATTCCTTACTTGATTGAAGAAGGAAGGGACTTAGATTAGATCGTAACACTCGATGTCAGTCTACTGATTGGTTAAGTGCTCTACTAGGCGGAAAACTGCGATGAAACTACAATGATGGTAGACGACTTCTTGTTGAATAACAGTAGTAGAATGATTCATTCATCAAGCAGAGGTAATCCACGGGCGGCCGCAACACCGGCCTATACAAATTAACTGCGATTAACTCGTTTCCTACCTCCAACCGTGTGGTATCAATTTGTATCCGCCTAATAAGCAAGCTGGTTGAGTTGTGAGTAAATCCGGCAGAATGAAGCGTTGGCTTTCGATATAAAGGCTCAAGTCCCGGCCATATTATTTTATCAAAAAAATGATAATATATGTTAGTGAACTTGGCAGATCATTGACCAGCAGATTAAAAAAAACGTGAATTCTTATCGCATGCAGATGAGTTCTACAACAGTTCCCAGATACTTTTTAGAAATAGTTCTGTAAGTGTAATTTACGTAAGTGCAAATAAAAAATACTAAATTACATAAATTAGCTACCCAAGCAAAAATCATTCTAGGGTAACGAAACACTCGCTTAATTTAGTTTCTATCACGTTATCAGAGATGGCGTTGCAAATAAATTATGTATGAGACAACGATTTTTCTTCTCTAAAATATTTTTAATGAGTAGTAAAAAAACAAATCAAGGGTTAAATTTAAGAGTATAAACGTAAAGTAGTAGTAAACTATATTAATATATTAGTATGTGAGGTTGCAACTGTTTATCTTCCTATACCTACCTACCTACTAGCTGTAACAAAATCTAACGTAATTTCTAACTGCATCCACTTAAACCACATCGGATTATTAGACGCTTTGCAAACATTTGGCGCGGGTTTATTTGCTGTGTTTGTACAAAACAACGCTATGAGGGCTGTGAATTTCCAAACGCACGGCGTTGACAACATAGGGATGTACAATAAATATGTACATACATTGCTTACACATTACTAACAAAGGTACATAGTAGAAAATTGGATTAAGTGAAGCTATGTATGAAAATTATTTAAGTTAGGTTTTTCAACTATTGTTGTAACTATACTTGACCACCTCTGTAGCGCAGTGGGCGAAGCCCCGCCTGTGACGCAAAAGGTTGCGGGTTCGATCCCCGAGGCGGGACCAATGTTTGTATGATCTACAAATATTTGTCTCGTGGGTGTTTCCGTGTATAATATGTATGTGTTTACAAACAAAAAGTATATAAGTAGTATATCAGTCATCTAGTACCTACCCATAACTAAGCTCTGCTTACTTTGGGGTTAAATGACGCTGTGTGAAAAGTCCAGCATTATTTATTATAATTTTGTTTTTGGGTACTAGATTACCAGTATTAGTCACTGACTCATATGAACTTACTTTACTTACTGTTACATTAGTTGTATATTATGGTATTAAGTTACATGTATTTTATAACGACGTATTCCAAATTTCAATTTTAGTAAAAATAACAAAAATTTAAATCTGCAAGTGCTCGAAGTCACAGAAATTGAATTAAAAAAGCATGTGAGTGCGGCCCACAGTCGTTAGTAAATGCTTTGCTCTCGACCAACCCAAACTTTTTCATGCTTAAAAACCCAACTTTTAGAAATTGAATTTTGGTGTTTTAAAAGCTGCTTTGGGTCTTAATTATGTGTGAGACTAGAACTAGGATCATAATTATGTCAACTAAAGTTTAGATTTTAACAAATTATTATCAATTTTAGTCTTTTGCAATTTTATCTCATCTTTGCGATTGCGGTTAAAATAAATACCAGTACAATAGTTCAATTTTAATTTTATGTTTAAGTTAACTAATTTAAAACACTCACCCAACATGAGCAACATATGTTCATGATAACAGCCGTCATAAAGCAGTCACCGTTTTATGAACGCAGTTATTCCTATAACAACCCAATTCAAATCCAGCATTCAAATTAGATGGCGAGCAAATACAATGAAATAAATGCATTATTATGTTAATGTTTGTCAGAAACAGCTTTCAATATTGACATTGGATAACGGCAGCCAATAATTGTATTGGTTCGGATTCCCCAACACATAACTGTGTTTCATTTTGTGATATATGTGTGGATGTGGCAGCATATCAAACGACATGTTGTACACACGGCTGTGAACAAACCATAACATTACTCTTACATTCATGTTCGTGATAATGTATGATCATTATAGACTGATAGATAGATCGACATTTATTTGGCAACACACACAGACATAGGTACATCTAACAATCGTACAAGAGAAAAATAATGGTAGGTACTAAATAAACAAAGTAGGTAGGTATGGGGTAAGTAGGTGACATTTAATAAACAATAGAAGTAGATAGATATAAACCTATAGGTACCTAGTACCTATTTACCTACATACCATAACAGAAAAAAAAACAAAAAATGACCTTAACAGTAAAATAAAGATTAGAAACTTAAAGTAGGTAACACAAAAAAGAAGACGTCTGTGCTGGTGTTAGCCAAAAAGGAATGAATGAATGAATTACATCAACATTCCTACTAATATAATAAAGTTTCTGAGTAAGTATGTTTGTGTTTCAATCACGCCTAAACTAGTGAACATTTGGATGAAAGTTGCCATAGGCGTAGATAGTGACCTAAAATTGCATAATTAAAGACTATTCAAAATGTTGATACAACGCAAACGAAGCCGAAGTAGCTAGTCCGATATATTTTTGAATTCTCTAACTTCATCTAGCTTCAACTGTCCAGATTTATATTCTTGTCAATCAAATAACATATTTTTAACCGCAACTGTCAAGTTACAGTATTATTTATTTATTTATTTATATGAACAAAAAAGAAAAGGGCTTTGTCGCTGAGCTACTATACCGCCCAATCAGTAACATCTTAGCTCAGTCTTCTTCTTCTCTCTCACTTCACTTCTTGGTTTCTTCTGGTTTCACTTCATTCCCCGGCTTCTTCTTCTCATTATTCCTTCTTCTCTTTATTCCTTCTTCCTTTTCTTCTTTTTATGAATGGCAACTAAATGTAAACTGTATTAACCATAGATTTAGCATGGTACCTTTTTGGTACTATATATATGGTATTAACAGTATAATTCTGCCAATGTCAAGTATCTTCACCTCTCAAATATGAAAAAACATGGCGGCTTGTCATTTCAAAACTCCAACGAAAATCTTTCGTCACATGAGTATTCATGTAACCAAACATCGCCTTTTTGAGCTTGCAAAATACAGTTCAAATGAACAATTTCCCCTGTAAATACCCTAAATAACTTTGAGGAAACAAGTAGCAAAATATACACCAAATTTATCTTTACAATCTATATTTATAGCGCTTAAAACAAGCCTTTCGGCCATTCATAACGAGCTTTTGCCGACAACTTTCGGCCTATTCAAAACAAGCCGACTAATTTGTGTCATCACAATATCTCAAGGCAGTTTCTCGAGATAGGGATGGTTGTTACAAAAATCGGTTCTTCGGTTAATATTTGTTGAAGTTAAAGCTGAAAAATTATGTAGATATAAACATTTTTATTACTTCAAATGTTTTTTAAGTCAAACGTAAGATTCGTAGTACTATTTTAACTTTAAGACGATTGCTTTTTGATTTTTCAGATATCTTTTTTTATGAACTAGGGTAATAATAGTAATAATAGATGCAGTAGAGGCGACTTCAAAATAAATTGAGTATGGTAATTTAAAACTCAAAATGACGTACAACTAATGTACAAGTAAGTATCTCTCTTTTGTTTTACTTTCGGCTTCAGAAGAACTCCGAATAAAACCAAAGCTTCACTTTATTTTCAGCGTCAAAGTCTCCGGTTGCCAACCGAATTACTCATTATTTATTTGATTAAAATACTGGTATCTACGCCTCCACTTTTAAGTTCCGTAGATTATTCTTGTCATTATTCCTATGGAACCCGAAACCTGATTCCTGACAAAGGAAATCTTTTGGACATTCTAAATTAAAATATTTCAAGAATTTCTAGGGTAAGTTGCTTCTTTTGATATCTCAACTTCTAACAACTAAACTTCTACTTAATTGTTATACACCGCTATAATTTTATGACTACCAAAAAAAAATAAGGACGGTTGCAGTAGATGCAGAAAATGATAATACATGTTCTGTTTTTTTTTATTCAACTATCACAAAGTTATTGAGGATTGTAGTCAACCAAAACCGAACAATTTTTTTATGAAAACTGTACAAATAAGTACTACAGACGACAATCGCTTACGGATTCTCATTTAAACAATGGTCTCGTATCATCGCCAGTCTGTAAAACCGCAGTAGCTATCATAAATCCATGTTTGACTCGTCTCGTCTCCTTTTTAGGTTATAATTTTTTTTCTCTTTTTTTGAGTTTTAACTACATAAATGTGATCAGTAACAAACACCGAGACTATGTTTAATTTTTTTTTGGTAATAAAAAATAGGGGTGTATAAAATAAAACAAACAATCTAGCTTTCTTTTTTTAAAAGCTTTCTTTTTTTTTCTTAATTTAATTCCTTATATTAATTTTATTTCATTGATTCCATTGCCTCATGCAAGCTCGCTAGCAATTATCATTATTGTATAGCTTTCCTTACAGTGTGTACGTTTCAAAGTACACATGAAATAGTCAGCGGCCGAGTATAGGGGCTGACAAATGACGTCCGAATATGAGGCCAGTGTCGGACAATGATAATGTCACCAGTAACAAATGGTGGTCCGCTGCAATGGCGAGCGTGATTTGAGGATTACGATATATTATTGCCCAACACTATCGCGCGGCGACAAGCTTCACGCGACAGAGTTGGATAAATTAGAAAATGTAAACTGTACATACAAGTGGCCTGTGATAAGTTTTGTGATAGTGCTTAGTACCTATACATTTTTCTTTTTTAAAAGTGTCGATTGATGTAAAATCGATGTAAACCTTAATGCGTACAAACAAACGGGTATGAACAAACAAAGCCTATTAACAATGATATTTTACTATAATTGCCTATTATACAGGGTGTAAAAAGACTGCTACCGAAAACTGAGGGATTGCAATCAGACCATGATTCTGAACATATTTATCGAAAAAAAAATTTAAAAAAATTTTTGACTTAGCTACGTCATTTAATTTTATTTTCTAGTTTTTTGCTACTAGTACAACATAATCAGACCATACCTACCTAATCATTTCATTTATAAAAGAAAAAAAAACAATTAAAACTCAAAATTCAGCAATCTACGTATAAAAACGCGCCCAGTACATACGCAAACAGTGATCTTCAAACGCTGTTTTCTCCGGATATAATGATTTTTTCGGAAAATCCTTTTGGATTTGGTTGTGTTTTGGGACGCTGTACCTACCCCTTTCGGCTTCGGTAGACGTCTTTTTACACCCTGTATATTAAAATTTATTTTAGCATGCATTGTCCTACTTGTACCTAGGTCAATGCTCAAATAATACATTTACTTACTCAATTTGAAAATTACTTCTGTGTATGCGTGCGAAACTATAACTCAACTCTTAGAGACATTCGAGCAATCTTTGGTTTGTTGCAAACGATCTATAGATAGACGAAAGATAACGGCAAAAGTAACAAATTTAAAAGCAACAATGCTAATGTAAATTGGAGCTGTTCTGCTTGAAATGCAAGCTCAAAGAGATATAGAAACAATTTAAGTAATCGCTGAGATACCGTGCCTCGGGTGAATCAATGGCTATTCAGCTCATCTAGTGGTACACGGGCAACTTTCAGTGAAATAAGTTGCCGTGACAAGCAACAATTGGCAACCGATAAAATAAAAAGTTATATCAGTTGAATTCAATACTTTTATCGGTCAGTCAATTGCTATATCCAACAACTAAATAGTACAAATAGCCATTTTGTTGGCCAAAATAAATGCTTTTTGCAGTTATTTTTTGTTTTAAACTTTGTTTTTAAAGTTGTATAATAACTTCAATGGTATTTGGTTGACTTGATCTGATAAATGTGTAACTCGAAGATTCAGTCGTGATACTATTGTTGGTTCTTAAAAAAACTCTGAATACTTATACACAAAATATATTATAAATTGCTTGTTTGAAAGCACTTTTAGACCCCTCGCAGACTACAGACTTTTCTGTCGGCCGATGGTTAGGTCGGGCTCGTGATGAGGATGCAGAAGTACGTGAGTGCGCACACTGCAACGATTCTTTTCCATACTCATCACGAGCCCGACTGAACTGTCGGCCGATGGAAAGTCTGTAGTATGCGAGCGGTCTTAATAGAATTCTTCAGATTAAAACTCGGCAGAAGAAAATGAGACAATAGTTTGTTAGTACGTTCCATAGTACATGCAATCTGTTCCGGGATTAAAAAGTAAAATACGTTTTCTTCAAGAGCTTTGTTATAAGCATTCTGGTTCTCGTTACTGATTTGTTTAATTCAATTCACTTTTAATTTTATAAATTGACTTCGTTTTCAGTTAAATGTTGATGAAATAGATCTGTGTATGATTATGTCATCATTATAAAGACTGGCAAGACAATTTCATGACTCGGACCAATCACACACATCACTAATACGAATATACTATACCTACACGCAAGGAAACCATGATGATGTATAACGCACACAAGCGTAGTGAAATATGCAAGCTATTCTGGATGTGTGCTCATAATTACGTTTCTTTATTTATTTCTACCTACCCAAATTATTGTATTCGATGTCTCAAACTTTGTACCTACTAAACAAGTTATTGTCAACGAGAACGTAGTGTTTAGACAAACCTAATATACTCTTAGAAATACTACCTACTAATTGAAGATTGATTAAAGTTTTCTGAGAAATAAAGATACCTATCTATCTAACTAAAACGTGTTAATGTTGCACATGGATCGTCAAAACTTTAGTTTTGCTAAAGTTTTGATATGTATTTTGACCACCAACTAAGAAATCTTCATATTTCTTGATATCTGAGATTCTCTACAAAAGAAGCTAAAACAGCAAAAAGAAAAGTCGTATTCCAGTAAATACAGATTTAAGCACCGAATAAATCAGCTGGCGACATTTTATTAAGGCATTCATGAGCAGGCCGAGAAAACAACGTGCAAAATTAAAAATAGCGCCTCGAAGGATCCACGAACTGTCATAAAAATGCGCGAAATATTCTCGGGGAAGTTAAAATTTCAGTCGTCAATTTCAGCGGACAGTCTACCAAAGCATTAAATATCTCTACTAAGAAGTTTGTAGGCCGTCTCTATCTTGGCTTATTGACTTTACAGACGGGACCGACATTTTTATGTCTTCTTCTTGTTGCTTCAATTCAATTCCACAAGATATTTTTATCTTATGTAAAACTTTAGTGTACAGTGTGCCTAGAAAAGATAAGTTACGTTATAAACAATATATTTTGTCGCTGTTGAGCAACTTAAAGTACGTACAGTTGCCTGCAGGATAACGTATAAATTCCACAAAATATAGGTATTTTCGTTTATTTCTATATTGACACTATTTTATTTTTGAGTCACTTTTCAAATTGTGATGTGTGCCTACGTCTATTTACATAGGTAATTATTTTCAAGACTGTAAAGATTGCAGGCGACTGTACCTCCCGTTTCCGGATCATTAACTTTCGACTTTGTAAACCATTGCCTTTGCCGCTGCGGTGGCGGTGAAATAGTTTTTATCAGAAGGTATTCTGATACTGTAATGTTCCTAAATTATGTGTATCAAGGACATGGCGAGAAGAAGCCATGTTCTTGTTGTATCACAAGTTTTTTGTATGGTGAAAAGATTTCAAGAGTCTACTTTCTTGCAAACTGGTTCACGACTGTATCCCCAAGGCACGGTAGACATTCTCTCAGATCTTTTTTTATGTTACTTATTCCAGATCGTTTGAAGATGTCTAAGGGGGGTAGTCAGTGGCATATCCAAATACATATTTTCTTCCTTATATTCCTACTAAATTCCTTTCTTGCATTTGACATAATGTTTAAAAATGTTTATGGTTCTACAACATGCTGCTTTCCTCTCGATGTTTCACTACACCGTTTGAGAGTACCTAAGTACTGGCAAAGTGCAGGCACACATCTGTACAAAAAATGTTGTTGGTACACGACATTCGATCGCAATCGCACTTTAGGATCGCAAGGCGAGGCTGCCCCTAGACCACCTTCAGAACTCTCGTCAATAACAAGCACAGTGAGCAAGTACTTGCAGCTTTTAGCGAGTATCATTGGATCCCGTTTTCAAAAGCCATCAAAACCAAACTGGTGCCAAAACTCATCAATAAAAAGACATCCCGACCTTTCGATATATCTCGAATAATAGGAAAAATCACCTAAAGCAACGTAATGGCACTCAGATATAATTTATCAAGCTTACCTCAAGGATATCAAGTCCTATTTCACTGTGGGTGATACGTCACGGGATGGGATTTATAGGAAAATATCATTCTTTTTTGACGATTCGTTTAGCTTTTGTTTTTGCTCTAGTACTACTACTACACTTTCTCAGCTTACTCAGCTCCACCCGGTATTGACGTCGTCATTCCTGTGGGCTAGGCTGAGAGGATGGTTTAGGTGCTGGGCAAGTCTATTCCATCTCAAACAATGTTCCAGGCACTGCAACGCCAGCGTCCCGTTGAGTGTATGAATGAGAATTCCTGAACTTTTAGCTTTTGAGTCATGAAAGAGATTAAGTATACAGGGTGTGTATAAAATAAAAGGTAGCTGCTCTCGATATTGTAAAATTTTGCCACACCCTGTAAACCTACTCCATGATTCTTTCTCGGTAAAAGCTTAAGCAAGAAGTAGCAAGATCACTATCTTTAGCTGTGACCTCAAAACGCCTTCTTGTTCAGTCGAGTAAGTGCACAAAAGTCATTGGTTTGAAAATATTCATTGCTAAAGAGCTTTCATAGAATCGCTTTGTATTTGTATAAAATAGCTAGTTCAGCTATTTTCATTTTGAATAAAAAAGGATTATCCTGCCTACCACCTTTTAATAGACCATCATAGCACTTCATATAGAATAGATTATATTTTATAGTGTAACCTCACACTTGCCTTAGTAAACTATTTTCTTTGAACCCGCATTGGGTGCAATTTATATTATATTATTCATATTATATTTTATTATTAGAGCAGATGTATACCTAAATTAGTAAATAAGTTAAAAGTACTTACCTGGATTTATATATTTTAGTTTAGAAAAGTTTTAATTTTAAAGCGATGTACATGCGTGTGCAGCTGCTGCTGCACATGAACTCACCGGTGCCACAGAATACCAGCGCTGCAGCACCTCTAAGTTGCTACAACACACGCTGAGTGGCGTCCATTTTTGTGTCTAGTATTAAGTGTTAGTATAGTTCCTTATTGTATTTTATGCTCTATGAAACACAAAATAAATGTTTTTCAACCGACTTCAAAAAAGGAGGAGGTTCTCAATTCGTCTGTATGTTTTTTTTTTTTTTTTGTATCTTGTTACGCGATTGTTCTGCCATTTGTTGACCGATTTGCAAAATTCTTTTTATGTTTGAAAGGGTATACTCCAGAGGTGGTCCCATATAAATTTTATTCCTGAGGGATTGATAGTTTCCCCGTAAAACTCTAAACACCTTCCCTCCTTGACGCCCTGAGTCACACCGCGTTTCGAGTCAAACATTGAAGTCGGTTTTCTTTTTAGTATTAAAACGTAATTATCTATTTCTATTTTTGGGAGAGAGGTTTAAAGCCCACTACAAAGGTACCTTTAATGTAGAAAATCTATGAATGATGATGAATTGACGTGTCTCTTTACAAAATAATAGGAACGAGACATGTATTACCGTGTGAAAAACAGCACATGTAGGAAACAAAAAGTTCTAAATGTGTAACAAAGTACAACTTTAGGAGTTACAAGTTTCTATCGTTGTTGAGCCGGAAGTTTTTAGAAGTGAAAATGAGAGCTTATATTGTAAGATGAATATATGCGTAGAATTAACCATGTTGGCAGAGTGGGGTAGCAATACGAAGTTCATGGGTTTTGGTTCCGGCCGTGTATCAATGATTTTTGTGGAAAGTTTATACGCATTTCACGCATTCATCATTTTGCTGCAGCACACGCTGAGTGGTGTCCATTTTTGTGTCTAGTATTAAGTGTAAGTATAGTTCCTAATTGTATTTTATGCTCTATGAAACACAAAATAAATGTTTTTCTATTCATTCTACGATCGAGAGGTAAATCACGAGGAAGTCATGTAAGTATTCTAACCGGGATGAAATTGCAGCCTTTCTGTATCGAATGCTTGAAACTTCTGCAAAATGGGTGTGTGTCTAATAATTTATTTCGTTTAATTTTTATAGATAAAGTGCTTACTAACATGTCTATATTCATACGACATGACGACCTCTGTGGCGCAGTGGGCGAAGGTCCGCCTGGGACGCAGAAGGTTGCGGGTTCGATCCCCGCCGCGGGACAAATGTTTGTATGACCTACAGATATTTGTCTCGGGTCTGGGTGTTTCTATGTATAATATGTATGTATTTACAAACAAAAAAGTATATAAGTATTATATCAGTTATCTGATTCCAATAGTGCAAGCTTTGCTAAGTTTGGGGCTAGATGATGCTGTGTGAAAATGTCCAGCATTATTTATTTATTTATACATAAAAACTAAGTTTACAAAGATTATACAAAAGTAAACATATGAGGAAGCTAAAAAAGTTATTTAATAATGTTACAAAAACCCACGCAAATTCTTACATATTAATTATATCAACCTGTGAAAGAGCAAACAAGGCCTTCCAGGCAGTTTTCACTTAAAAGGGAATTCCCATAAGTTTTCCGTGCAATAATGAAGCCTTTGTGACTAAACGAAATTAGCTTTTTATTTATAGCCGCAGCGGTGCTGATAAACGATGCGAAAGAGGAGGGTATCATCACAGGAAAATATTTTGTAAACAGTATGAACACTAGATAAGACCGCTTTTCACATGCAAAAAATTTCAGGCAGAGGGAGGTCAAATGCTAACCTATTTAATTAAAAAAAAAAAAAAAAAATTTCGTCAGAAATGTCCGGCAGCAGTTTGCAAGTGTAAACTCCAATGATGATCTCTTGATGTCACCTTAGCTTGGATCGTCAAAGCGTTTCAAATCTGTTGTCTGTTAGGTAAACAAAAAAAAAAATTCTTGGAGAAGGTGTAAATAATAATAAACTATTAATGTATAGACAACTTCGAAATGGCAATAAAAGACGCATTAATCATGAAAACAAACAAGAAGTTTTAGGGTGATCGCAGACCTATCCACGCCGAACTGTCAATTCAATAGAAGAAATGCTGAGACGTCAGAAGCCAGCCGCATTTTCTGACGTCATCAGCATTTTTTGTATAGAAAAATGACTGCGGCGTATACGGCGCGGCCAAATGTGCGATCAGGTTTAGACATTACGGGCAGAAATAACCGTAGTTACTGCTTGCCATATCTTTACTGTGAGTTGGTATCGCCAACGCGGAAAAATATTCGGTATAGGCGGTAGAAAATGGCACATATAAAACACCTATATTGCAAGGGAATGTTTTTCCTTACCTTGCAAATGAATAGCACTTTTTTCGTTATAATATTTATCCTCAAATGTTAGGTTTACGTCGGGTGTCTCCCATTTAGATGATAACAGTCCACAACGTCGTGTGTATTTGTTTAATCAGGTTCACTATTATATTTACTTGCACATTTCATTTCATATTTTGTTCTACGAGTATGAAGCAGGCGTACATAATGGATGGGAAATAGGTTTTGATTCAGTTTATATACATAATAAGATGGAATAACCAAGGCGAGGTAGACATTCTCTCAAATTATGTGACTAAAGATCCACTGAAGATGTCGTAAAGTACCTACAATGAAGCATTACAATACAATATTTTTTTTATTACTTTTTCTAAGTCTCTAAATCAATTATGATTAGGTCAAACGACTAACTGAACGACCCAGAGCTACAATTCAGTTATTTTTCCTTAAATGAAATCAGAGCCTTTTTACTCTTTTCATTTTATTCATTTCCTGATTAGCGACATCCCCGTGCAAATGAATCAATCGAAATAAAATGAATAATTAATAATTGCCAATAAAGAGCTTAAAGCTGAAATCATTTGGGATTAATTTGATACGGGTTTGATGGAGGTGAATCAAATTATGTTTCGGATTAAGTGATCAGGCGTTTCGGAAGTTCGTAGAAG
This sequence comes from Epirrhoe tristata, assembly GCA_951394285.1. Lineage (NCBI taxonomy): Eukaryota > Metazoa > Arthropoda > Insecta > Lepidoptera > Geometridae > Epirrhoe > Epirrhoe tristata. Next base: position 8,573,185 of record OX596145.1, read on the forward strand.
TTTGAGTCCCCGTAGGTTTCGGAAGTTCGTTAAGATCATTAGTGATTTTTATTTTATCACGTCATTTTAAAAGCAAATTATAGTTAGCTAATAGACTCTTATGTACAAATATGAAAAACGTAGATAATAATATTTTAAAACGAGAAAAAGTGTGAGGTTTTCAATATTATTAGCACGGTTTGAAAATATACATGGACTATGTATTGTGATTGGTTATTTTTTTCAACATAACATCTCGAAGAATACAGGCACTTCGCCTAGTAATAATTAAGTTCTTCACCAACTAGCTTTGGTCACTCACATTTAGGCATAGTATACATTGAACCAGCAACATAAACAAATACCCACTATCCGCCATATTGTAAGATTAATGACCTTACATGGTTTTTGCCCATCTCCTAGGGCGAATGACAAATGAATGTTATCCGCAGTCTGATGACCACACATTCCCTTTATTCACTAAGATATTAATGAACGTAGGGGGTTAATACGTGTATGAGCTCTTATTTCCAGACACGGTGCCCAGGCGGTATTAAGGCTTGGAAATAAAAAAAAAACATTTCTTTACGTGTGTAATTCCAGCGTTTTATTGGAATAGCCCCCAAGCAGTCAATGCAATCCATACTAATATTATAAATCTGAAAGTAACTCTGTCTGTCTGTCTGTTTGTTACGCTTTCACGCCCAAACCGCTGAACAAATTAAGCTGAAATTCGGCATAGTTAAAGGTTGTATCCCAGGGAAGGACATAGACTACCTTTTATCCCGAAAAAATGAAAAAAATCCCGAGGGACCGCGGGTCACACCGCGGGAGCGCAGCTAGTACCATAAAATTATGGGAAAACTAAAGACATTTTTGTTGTAACTCTTGTATCAAAGGTGTAAACACGTGTTGGGTATCATTAAATAAAATTTATCCAACAAACACATAATTTTGAAACATGCTAATATTTTGCAGAAGAATACATTCCATACATGAAATCTTGCGCACACATTGCCGGATCTATTACTCTAAAATTAGTTTGCCCTTTTGTCGTTTCAAAAAATCTATAATCGGCTCAACCTACACAGGCAATACAGTCGAAAAGGTATCACGCTAAAAAAAAGATGTGTACACCTATGTTTTTAACTTCAGTAATATTGAGAAGGAGTGGCTTGTTTCTGAACACGGGGACCGGACAAAACCAACAGGAAAGACAGTTTCCTTTGCACTGATGTCTTATTTAACATGCTCTGTAGAAAAAGCCACATAAAGATAATTGAATAGACGCAATCGATAAGGCGTAGATATAAATCATTTTATTTCTTTGCTAGTTTTAGAACCAATGACCAAAAATCTAGAATAAAACACATTTTTTTTCGTGTAATATCATTGTACTGGACTTTCATAAAGGAATTAGACAGAAATCATTTTATTTATTTGCTATTTCTAGAGCCAAAGGACAAAAAATGCAGAATAAAACACCATTACAGCTGCTGTCTGTACAACACAGCAGCTGTAAATGTGTTTTATTCAAAATTTCAGCAAAGAAATAAAATGATTTTTGTGTACTTGAACTAAAAACTTTTACTAAGTAATAACTCATGTGTTTTAATTTTTAAAATCATCTATCCTTGAGCTTGAGTATTCACCGGTACTAATAAATAATCGGTACAACAAAATCGTTTTTTATTTCACAAAAAACGATTCAGAGAAAAAACTCTTTCACAAGTTAAATTGCCACTAGCATGAAAATTTTGCTTATCGCACACTCATCCGCGACGTACGCGCCGCAGTCATTTTTCTATACAAAAAATGCTGATGATATCAGAAAATGCGGCTTGCTTCAGATGTCAGCAGCATTTTCTCTAAGTACTGAATTGACAGTTCGGCGCGTTCGGCTCGGCTGGACTGTGCGACCATCCTATACCGACAGGATCGTGTTTAATAAACATTTAGCGCGAAAATACAGTTTATCGACTATTTTTACCTCAAAAATAGCGGGGGTAGCGCCGGGTACTCTCGCAAAATATTTTGCACTACATTTTGTACTACAGCATACAGTACATGCATACAGTAACGAGCACAAAAGATCCTACCTGAATCACACGAGTAGAGTCAACAATCAGAATAGGTGTTAAAAGCGACTACAAAGTTGTTTCAGTTTTCAATCCATCAAAACAGCAAAATTTTTATATAATAGTTTGGGCATCAATGTGTTTGATATTTTAAAAAACAAACATTTTATATTAATACACGTCATCTAGCCCCAAACTAAGGAGAAACTATGGGAACCAGAAAACTAGTTTTTGTAAATACTTACCTAACACCCAAACCTGAGATCATACAAACAATTAGAAGGTAAAAAAATATTTTTGTCGTTAATTTTCAATATTTTTTTTCATTGAAGTGGAATTGGGCTGGGAAAGCCACCAAGTGGCGCCCCGACCCAGCGAGAAGGCGACGCGGCAGACCAAAACGGAGATGGCGGGACTAACTCGACCAGTTTCTAACGGACTGGCGGGATGTTGCTGGGGACCGAGATGTCTGGAGGGAGTGGGGGGAGGCCTTTGCCCAGCTGTGGGACTCTCATGGCTGAAAATAATAATTTTTCAATACGCAAAGAACGTAAATATTTTACTTTGATTTACTCGTGTGCCGAAACGTCACACCCCCGACGAGACAACGAGCGCTGCATAACTGTGGATATTATGTAGGAGATGTTCCAAAGTAGCTTCGTTATAAATAAGGATATGCCCGTGATATGCTTCGCTAATATGCCTTTGTTCTGGCCATGCTGACTTTCTATAGACCATTATTGACCGAGCGAGCAAAGTGAGGTGCTTTGTTATTTTCATACCATAATAATTAGTATAGTAGCGTAATTAGTATTACCTAGCGAGAAGGCGACGCGGCAGACCGAGACGGAGATGGCGAGATGAGCTCGACCAATTCCTACCGGAGTGGATAATTACGACTCAGGATCGATGTGTGGAGGGAATAGGAGGAGGTCTTTGCTCAGCAGTGGGACACGAACAACTAGTAAAAAAATTTATAGTAAGAACTAGTGAAACGACCGAAAAAAGATTTGAGTACATTAGGTACATTGCAAACTAATGCCACATGCTACTGACTACTCCCGTAACTTGTTTTAATTATGCATAAAAAAAGTTTATTTACAGAAACTAAGCTACTACATATTTACATATATTTACAAAATACAACAGGATTAGCCAAGCTCTCTAAGGATCGTTAGAAACGATCTATAGATAGCTCAACTGATCCTACTACTACTGATCTGAGTAAAATACATGACAGTAGGTACGCGTTAACTGTGTCCTGTAGAAAAATAAATAACAAATGAGGAAATACGAAGTTGTTTCAAGCTTCCTGAAATTATGAACACTAAACGTCCTCATAATGTGAAAACTTTTTGTTAATGTTATTCAAAGTTGAATCTGCTTCACGGATTTAAAGAAATGAGGGGATTGGCTATGGAGGCGTGGCCCGTGTCACAACATCAAGTTTATTCCAACTGGTTCGGTCAAAATCGGGCACTAGTCGCGCTTCATGGCTGGTCGCGTGTACATTTACCAATGTACTCAAAATTAAAAGTGATTCAATTCAATGTTCGACATACATTGCTGTGTTTATCTTGAGACCAGTCACAATCCAAGCAACAAATGACGCAATGAAATGTAAAGTCAACAATGCTCTCAACACAACGTGTGTTGCGTGGTACGGCCGCTGGTGCGCTCCGCCGCGGGGAGAAGTTATATGGTATTCTGTGGAAGCTAGATATCGATGCCTAAGTTTGTATAGTTAAAATATGGTTCGCATTGATTGGGTAATTTGTTAGTGTGAATCGGTCAAGTAGCCAGTAATAGCGTTGCGTTCAGTGTATCTGTTGCGCGAGTGGAGAAAATCTGGCGACATCGTGTTTCATATGATTATTATCAAATAGCCAGTGTAAGCAAATCACAGACATTATATAGAATGTCTGTGATTTGCTTACACTTTTACGAGTGATTTTTTATTGCTGTGAAAAATACAGGGTGTAAAAAGACGTCTACCGAAGCCGAAAGGGGTAGGTACAACATCCCAACACGCAACTAAATCCAAAAGGATTTTCCAAAAAAATCATTGTAACCGGAGAAAACAGCGTTTGAAGTTTACTGTTTGCGTATGTACTAGGCGCGTTGTTTTACGTAGATTGCTGGTTTTTGAGTTTAAACTGTTTTTTTCTTTTATAAATGAAATTATCAGGTAGGTATGGTCTTATTATGTTGTTCTATTAGTATATAACAGAAAATAACATAAAATGACGTAGCTAAGTCAATTTTTTTTTTCGCTGAATATGTTTAGAATCATGGTCTGATTGCAACCCCTCAGTTTTCGGTAGTAGTCGTTTTACAACCTGTATATTAACGTCATAGCAACACTAATTTATTTAACAGTATCGAAATATTTATACTTACATACAAAATTTTCGTTGCGTATATAGGTACCTATAAAAAAAATTTCCATTAAAAGTAGTATATCAGTCATGCGAGCTTTTCTTACATTAGGCAAGCTGCTGTTGCGACTGCGACATGGTCAAAAATTTAATATTAATTTATTACTACTGTGGGTGATAGTACCTACCAAGGGAGAGAGACGGTACGAAATAATAATGGGGCAGAGAGGAACCTGGCAGTGTGACAGCATAGGTTGATAAAATAAATTTAAAAACTACTAGCCAACGATAAAAGTTGATTGCAAAATTGCCCGTTTACAAGCATCCTAACAAAGATTGCATACTTTCTCAACTTTGTACTTTTTCTGCAATTAAAATGCCTTTATGCCCATAAATAAGTGACCGTCATGAAATCCCTTTAAGTAAGTACATAATTTAACTAGCTTAGTCGTAAACTTAACCGTAAGTTTAAAACTAACTCGGTGCTCGTAAACATGTAACTCAACGCTTAAAATAGCTATTAATATTAATGCACTGTAATTTTAACCATTTTATTAAAATTCTTTACGTTTTTGCTGTATCCACAGAGTAATGAAAAACCTTGTGTAAAGCAATAAAATGTAAAGCATGTACTCTTACAAATATTAAACCATACCGTTGATTACCCATTACTTCTATTCAGAACAATCTGAACTAAATGTAAATTAAATAGTAGTTTTTTTATGTTTTAACTGGCAATACAGTTAAATAATTTTCATATTTAAAATGGCAACACTGACAAAAATGTAGTTGGTTTTTGTGTTGTGTCATTTTTCCTTCTTCCTGTTTGTAAAATCTTTGATGGCGGATTGTCTTGACTGTTACTTTAATAAAATCAGTTTTAATACTTCTCACGCATATTTTATTTCGTACAGTTCAGTTGGTTAGAGCATTGCCACGAATCGGCAAATGTTAAAATGGCTTTGACGCTTTTTTTATACACCCCTATTTTTAATTACCAAAAAAAATTATGCTCACATTTATGTAGTTAAAACCCAAAAAGAGAAAAAACAAATTATAACCTAAAAAGGAGACGAGACGAGTCAGTCATGGATTTATGATAGCTACTGCGGTTTTACTGACGGGATGATACGAGAGCATAGTTTGAATGAGAATCCGTATGCGATTGTTGTCTGTAGTACTTATTTGTACAGTTTTCATAAAAAACTGACCATGCCATTATCATTTTTTGCATCTTAAAAAAAAAAATAATGCTGGACATTTCACACAGCATCATCTAGCCCCAAACTAAGCAAAGCTTGTACTATGGGAACCAGATAACTGATAAACTACTTATATACTTTTTGTTTGTAAATACATACATATTATACATAGAAACACAGCATTTGTCCCGCGGCGGGGATCGAACCCGCAACCTTTGCGTCGCAGGCGGACCTTCGCCCACTGCGCTACAGAGGTCGCTACAGAGGTCATATCTACTGCAACCGTCCTTAAATTTTTTTGGTAGTCATATTTTGAAAATATTTGTCGCAATTACTCGTATAAGTTAAAAAGCTTCTCTACATAAAATATAAATAGGTAGTGTGGTAGTCTGTGCATAACTAATATTTTGCGCCAGTGTTGCATGTGCAAAGTCATTTTTGCATAATAAACTTTTTAGGTTTATTCAAGCCAATAATTAAAGGTGCTTGTGCTAAGCATTCATATTATAGGTAAGTTTGTGTTGAAAGGGATGTAATAATTTAAAAGTATTTCTAGCTTAGCCTTGTCAGTATAGTTGAGTCAAAGGCCTTGATGAAGTATAATTCTTTTTTTTTATTTACATTAAAAGAAAAGGGCTTTGTCGCTGAGCGACTATATCACCCAATCAGTAACATCTTAGCTTAGTCTTCATGATATAGGTCTTCATATTCTTCATGGTTTCACTTCACTTCTTGGTTTCTTCTTCTTCTTCTTTTTATTATTCTTCTTCTTTTCACTTTGACTTCACTTCAAATCTTTCTTCAAATATGTATTACTTATGTCACGTCAATTAAATATTGTGAAACTCTTCATTGAAATATATAATTTCTCAAATACAACTTATGTTACATTGTACTACATACTTATCACTCATAATATTAAAATGCATTTTTAATTGTAGGGAAAGGCTAAAGTTAATTTATTTTCGTGATTAAAAAAATATATTTGCGCAAAAGCCATGTTAGAAAACAAAGTTTTATTTTTTATTTTTTTAAATAAATAATGCTGTACTTTTCACACAGCATATCCAGTCCCAAGGTAAGCAAAGCTTGTAATAATAATACATACTTTTGTTTGTAAATACATACATATTATATATAGAAACCCGAGACAAATATTTGTAGATCATACAAACATTGGTCCCGCCGCGGGGATCGAACCCGCAACCTTCTACGTCGCAGGCGGGCATTCACCCACTGCGCTACAGAGGTCGTCTAAAAAATCAAACAGAAGTTTAAATAAGAAGTGCCTAATAATTATTATTGGACAAAAAAGGAAACTACTAAAAAGCTACATAATGCTTCCCAAAAAAAAAAGAAAAAAAAGACCCTAAACGTCTTTTTGGGTAATTAACTTTTCATAAATTACAAATTAGGTAGAATTAGAGGCTTTCTTTCCGTCAACATTTATTTGGAGGGTAAAATCATTCGTCTGCTTGTTTAAATTAAATTATTATCTTTTAGCGAAATTGAATTTTATTTGAGAGAAAATGAGTATTTTTATGAATGCTTCATATTCAAAAAAGATTATACAAAAGTCAATAAATACTAATTTTGACCCATGTAAGAATGGAGTGGAGATGTCTTATCCGTTTGGAGTGAGAGGTTATGTGTTAGTGTGGGCACATTTTTATTATTACTGCAAGTGGCGGTATTCATTTGTCAGTATATCTACAAAATATTAAACGAACTTGCAGTATTGAATGAAACCACAGGTTACTTTTTAGAAGTCCTGAGATTAACTCATTTATTTGCGGCAAGACAGCGTAGCACGTAGCACTTGTAGCACTCGTAGCAGTCGTAGACCTCAACTCTGTAGCAACTTACTCACAATTCATTTTCAATTGGTTTTAGAATTGTTCAGTTCTCAGTAATGAGAAGCAAACTATTTCGAGTGGTGTCTCGATTTTTAACAATATATAGGTACTGAGTATTAATAAATACAATAAATACTTAGATATATTAATGATAAAGTAATTAATTCAAACTTTGACTAGTTAATTAATATAAAATAAAAATGAGAAATTGTTTCAGAAATATAAGCAAAATAATCATAAGAAGTAGTCATATAAGGACAATATTTGGTTTCTGAACGGTCTTAAAGAATTACTACCCACTAACGAGTACAAAAGATTTTATTAACTAAAGAGCCAATTTACCATTTTATTACTGACAATGAATGACAAGTTTAATCTCTAAAATAAAAATAAAAAGATTTACGCTAAGCGTTATCATTATCTAAAAAGGCATATTTTTCCAGAATAAAACCCCTTTATTTCGTACAGATTGTTGAATGCAACCAAGCTATTGTCCGTGAAATGCCATGTCCGTGTGCATTCCACTCGATCTGCATTCTAGAAAGTCCTTATACGAATGAATAGACAGATATCGCATTATTCTAAAGCATTCATGTTCACACTCCATCTTTTCATGAAATTCTTGCTTTTTGAGTTTTTGGAACGAAGTTCCTTTTCGGACGGTATCGAAAAAAAAAAACAAATTGAGGGCTGGGAGAAAAAAATTTACCGTCACGGCCGTCACGACACGAAATCGTTACCGCGAACAGTCGATAGTGAGCTTATCCTCACTTGACGCCCTGAGTCACGCCGCGTCCTGAGTCAAACATTGAAGTCGGTTTTCTTTTTAGTTTTTAAAATGTAATTATCTTAGAAAAAAACAGAAATGAACTGCTATCTCAAAGTAGATCGTGACGTACCTTGAGATGACAGATTGACAGAGTCGAGATCTAGAAAACGACTAAAGATATGGGTGCAAGTCTAAAAATAAAAAAAAATACAATCGCGTCTCAGGGATGCCATCTTATTTCTTTATTGCGCCAATCTTTCAAAGTACCAGTGACACTCACTCTTATCTATCGGTTACAATCTACAGCGCGCTAGTTCTGAATTCGGGATGTAGGTATCTCCGATGAGACAATTGCTCGATACGTGCGCTGAGTGCACAAACGCTGACATATTTCTGTATTGTTCGGTAAAAAATGATTTTACGTGATCATTCAACTTCATAGATAAAAAAAATAAAACTAATGCTGGACTTTTCACACAGCATCATCTAGCCCCAAAGTAAGCTTGAGCTTGTGGTATGGGTACTAGATGACTGATAAACTACTTATATACTTTTTGTTTGTAAATACATACATATTATACATAGAAACACCCAGACCCGAGACAAATATCTGTAGATCATACAAACATTTGTCCCGCGGCGGGGATCGAACCCGCAACCTTCTGCATCGCAGGCGGACCTTCGCCCACTGCGCCACAGAGGTCGTCAAATTATTAATTAAGTATTACATTCATATCTTTAGATAGTTATGAACTTGGAGAACTTTGTTGTAAGGGAGTCATTCTGGACTTGCTTCTGACTATCCCCTGAAGACATTCTTAAATTCCCTCAAAAAATATATATTCGTGTTTCGTTTGATAGTTTTGTTTTATTATGAAAAGATACAAAGTTTAAGGCCTCTATTACACTCATTTACCAATAGCCCAGTAAGCCCAATGTATTGTGTGGTTTACTATTCATAAAAAAGCCACGCACGCGATAAAAAAAACTGCTAATTCCATATTTTTTTTTGCATTCCATCACCACAGTTGACTAGCTCTCATAAAATTAACAATTTATGTAATAAAAATCTAACATGCCTGTTTCAATCATTTACCAATAGCCCAGTAAGCCCAATGTATTGTGTGGTTTACTATTCATAAAAAAGCCACGCACGCGATAAAAAAAACTGCTAATTCCATATTTTTTTTTGCATTCCATCACCACAGTTGACTAGCTCTCATAAAATTAACAATTTATGTAATAAAAATCTAACATGCCTGTTTCTAAGTATGAAAACTAAATACCAACTTTCCAACTAAATTCCTCACGTACCATGCGAAACTCAGTGAGGTTAGTCACTTCACAACAAGCTGATAAATTGCAGTAGCGCACGACTTTGCAGTAACTTATTGCTTTTCATCGATGCTCCGAATAAATGTGCTTCACGCTGATGGAGATTTAAAGGAGTAATGGATGGGGACACGGCAATAGTCTCATTTGTTATGACACACCAGGCGTTTATAGCTTGCTTTGTTGTTTGCGCTGTAGCAGAGTATACTTTGATCATCTCACGAAGGTGAGTTGGTGTTAATTGTGTAAGCGATACTGAGCGCTCATTCGTCCATGGAGTATTCCCGAAAAATTGAACATGTATAAGAACTGGTACAATCAGCAAAGAAAGTCGATTAAAATATTGCTGCTTATTATATAAACGTTAAACCTTAGTTGAACCCCATGTTGACACATGTCAAAACAAAACTGTTACCACAAAAAGAGTTAGATGTACGAGTGTTTAAAGATCGTTTTTCTAGGGATCGTTTTTTAGTTAGTCTTATTCTAAATTCGGTTCATTTTCTTGTAATAAGACGGTTTATGTTTCACAAATCTGAATATTTCCGAAATCCGTAACATCATGACATTGTAACGATATTCTCTAATTTAGCAAGTATATTCTGCAGCTAGGTCTAGACACTATGTATTACTTAAATTATCCTTATAAATAAGTCGAAGACAACTTTATAGTCGCATAGGGTCTATTCCTACAATGCACTACTGAGACCAATGCTTCACATTGATAAATTGCGTGAACCAACCACATAATGTCGTACAATGTCTTAATACATACTGTTGTCAGCAAAGATTACATTGTAATGAACACAAATTAGATATCATCAGATTCAGATTCAGATTCAGATTCATTTATTGCATACTATTGGTACATGTCAATTAAAGATAATAATAAATTACAATATAGAATTAGTACATTAAATCAACATAAAAAAAAAAACACAAATACATCAAGAATAATAATAACGTCTACTCGCTTACATTTAGGCTGGCAAACTCATCGAACGAGTAGAACGTCTGCTCGATCAGCCAGCGCTTTAGGCGGGATTTAAACATGTTCAGGCTAGTGGCCTGCGTAACCGTCTTCGGAATCCGGTTATCAACAATCGGACCCATGACATGACATCATCAACAGGACACAGTAAGAACGGAAACAAAATTTTCAAATATATAATATGGATTAAATGATTAAATTTGATAGAATTCATTCATCTAAAGCTGAATTCAAGTGTTTAAATAAACGTGACAATTATTATTATGACCCAAAAAGGGTGTACAGTTCGCCCAAAGGATCTAGGCATTCCTGAAGTTAGCCGTTTGTCTGCGTAGAACACGATTTTGTATGAAAAAGCGGTCACTGCGCAGACAAACGGCTAAGTTTACGAATGCCTAGATCCGTTGGGCGAACCGTACTCTTGTAGGTCACGATAAAAAATGAGGTCAACTTCGAAGAGTATAATCGAAAAATTCCGGATATATATTTTTGCTTGCAAAGCGGTAGTTCCGTCGCTTGTAAATTATATTTGAAAATTGGCTGCCTAAAGTTTCGTAGTTTGAGGTTGTTGAAAGGCGATTAAAATATCGCTGACGACTTAAGTATTTTACCGCAGATTGCCCCAACGATAATTAATAAGTTGTGCAAAGAAATAAAAAGATTTGGCTTTACTGTTTACAAACCCGTTGAAAATTATGCATTGGTCTTATTTTATTAAAAAAAAAAAGAACTGTCACTGTCGCAACGCACAAACTTCCAACAATCACGGGCAATCATGTGGGGAACTTAAACGACGGACTTCTTTTGCCATTTTTGAAGTAGCTAGTGGCTCTGCTATTCTATTTAGTTTTCTCGTGTTTTACTAGGTTTTATTATGTAATTTCGGTGGCATTTTACTAATGAAGCCTTGGATACGTAACAGGAGATTTTGCAAATGGAATGGGGGAGTATTCAAGAAGATTTCTCATTTGACGAAAGATTTCCGTTGGAGTTTTGAAATGACAAGCCGCCGTGTTTTCTTCAAAACCAAATTGACATGACATGACTTGACTTGCCATTACATGAATATATATTTTAAACTTGACATTGGCAGAACTATACTGTTATTACAGTTAGTTGCCATTAATAAAAAGAAGAAGAAGAATAATGTGGGGAACTTAAACGACTTTGACAGTAACAATGTAACATATTTTTTTGGTAAATGGCTATTGACTTACAAAAGTTACTACGGAACCCCCGGGACCCGAGTTTAGCTTGCACTTGCCTATTTTATAAATGAAATACTAGTAAGCAGACAGACGTTCTTATTTGGAGCATTGTTCATTCAGTTTCAGCAGCTAGTTTTCAAAAACGAAATAGAAATAAACAAAAAATCTCAGTCGTTTTTCTCCAAACAGCTTGCTGCTACAAAATTTCCCCCGCTTTCAAAAGTTGGATGGATGACCGCGAAAATGAAAAGTTATGCGATGTTTTTCATCATTCATTTTGTTTACAGCCAAACACAATGACGGAAGCGAGTTTTTAGTTAAAAAGTTATTATGATTCATTTTGTAAATGAATCCAAACAAAACTCTACACAAAATGTTCTAACATTTCTTACAACATTACACTAATAAAAAGAGTAAGGAAACTCATAATATAATTTCTTAAGGAAAATTTTACAAAACCACGCGAAAATGTGACACACTTCTACTCGTATACTCCTGAAATTTCTTGCCATCGAAGTTTCTCAAAGACTATGCAATAAAGTTACTACACCAAAAAGCCTGGATCACTTTTGTCTCCCAGAAAGCTGTGTTTCTTGATAATTGAATGGCATTGTAAAGAGTTTAAACTTGACAGTTGGCTAAATATGTTTATAGGCGCTTAATTTTTGATATGCAAGATGCAAAACGTGATAAGTGGCCTACTTGCATTTATAGGATGTCCACAGTTATGTTTAATGATCGTTATGCAATAATGCATTCCATAGTGGCCTAGTAATTTAAATTACCTACTTTTTTGTTTGCTTTTTAACCGACTTCAAAAAAAGGAGGAGGTTATATGTTCGGCTGTATGTTTTTTTTTTTTTTTTCATGTATGTTCACTTATATTTCCGTCAGTTGTGGACCGATTTCCAAATTTTTTTTTTTGTTTGAAAGGGTATACTCTTATAGTGGTCCCATATAAATTTTATTCCTGAGGGATTAATAGTTTTCCCGTAATACTAAAACAATCACTGAACTTTAAGAAAATTGTTGCCCGATTTCCAAAATTTTTTTTTTGTTAGAAAGAGGTATAATATCAAGGTAGCGCAATATATTTTTTTTTCCTGAGGGATTAGTAGTTTTCCCGTAAAACTAAAACAATCACTGAACTTTAAGAAAATTGTGGACCGATTTCCAAAATTTTTTTTGTTATAAAGAGGTATACTCTCAAGGTGGCGCCATATATTTTTTTTCTGAGGGATTGACTTTTCCCGTAACATTAAAAAAACCTCATTCTCACTACACAACACACCCTGACTCACAATCTGAGTCAAACATTAAATAGTTTGAAAGGGTATTACACCCGAGGTAGTCCAAAATATTTTATTTTCCTTTTGGATTGATAGTTTTCCCCCTTGCTGAACTCCGGTGTGTCCTTTAGTAGGTCTGCCCATGACTTCTCTTTTCCTTTCCTACTTAAGCTACGATAAGCAAAGTCTTAATGTACTCGTAGCTTACTATATTATTTACACATACACTTTTATTTACACTAAAAAGTGAAAAATAAAACATTTTTGAAAAAAAAAATTGAACCGACTTCACAGAACACAAACAGAAGAACCTTCTACACACTAAAAAGAGAAAAATAAGAATATAATTTGAAGTCGGTGCCAAGTGAATACGATTAAGTACCTATCAAAAAAAGAAATCGAGCGATAGCGTACCAGGATACAATTTTGCACCCAAGTTCTTTTGAATTTCTTAGATGTAAATGAATAGTTGGCACCGACTTCAAATTATATTCTTATTTTTCTCTTTTTAGTGTGTAGAAGGTTCTTCTGTTTGTGTTCTGTGAAGTCGGTTCAATTTTTTTTTTCAAAAATGTTTTATTTTTTGGAAGTGACACATCAAATATTTAGCACTTCTTCTCATCTGTTGTAGAGTAAATAGCCCTAAACCTTGGCGGTTTGAATAGACTTTTACATCGCGAATATCTAAGAGGTTTCTTTTAAAAACACTCTAAGCGGTTTTGGGGACTCCTCGACTTTCAATAGAGTGTATGAATTTATTTATGTGCGGCCCTCGGTTTGGGGATAAATCTTTCATTTTACACAGATCTCGTTATGTTTTATTGAAACAGTGAGCTTCTAATCTTGTGCGAGACGTGAGAGTTATACAGATGAGTCTAAGCTCCAACACCTTTTTTAGGCAAATTTGATGAATTGACTTAAGATTTATGTGAATATTTTTGACAAGACGTAAGTTGAATATCAATTGAATATACTAACCTAAACTTAAAGTAAAATGAAGATAAAAAATTATATATTTACCTTTGGTTGGCAATTTTTTATCCATATTCACATATCAATTTAGCAACAGCAATAGAATCACCTAGTTTTAAGACGTTTCAAAGTGATCCCAGCGGTCCTATTGCATAAATGCTTTTTGACTTTTGACTTTGAATATAGTCAGATAAATAATAATCTTAAAAATATTAGCAGTCGAAAGCAGAATGTTTCTAAATAAAGTAAATTAAGATTTTCAAAGTAAGGATCGGTTCACATCTGATCTGACGGAAAATACGTCGCGTATTATCGCATAACGCCAGAATAGACAATTATATAACAAAACATTCAACCTTTAACACTTGACTGATGATACGCGATTATGATAACGAAGACCGCTGAATACGCTCGACGCATCTTCCGTCAGATGTGAATCGACCCTAAAGGTGTTAAAACGTCACACTTTACACTGCCATCATTTTCTACGAAACTAGAGCTACGGAAGCAATCTACTTAAAACATCAAACGTTACAACTGAAGTAAAGCGGCTTAATGGTCCAAAAACGAGACCTTCCGAATCCCTATGAAACGTAAAACTCGAATAATCCTGCCCTACGCGGTTTAAGGCCCATCGCTCACTAAGTCAATTAGAAATGATGGCAATCACGACGCCTAGTTCTTAACTAATTCTACTTATTACATATATAGTTCACGTCATCTGTTTTTTGATAGTTTTTTACTTATTAGCGAGAGGATAGGGTCTTTTATGTTCAGAGTTGACTCGTGTTCCACATTATAATCAAGAGTCTGGCAGAAAGGCTTATTCAAACAAAAAGGTATAAAAGGTGGGTAGATTGGATATTGCCACCTGATTTGGCTGTAGGTACCTACGTACCTAATATTTGAATTTGTTTGTGTGTTTTATGTTTTTTTAATCTATGGAACTTGTGTCTGAAATAAATGTATTTTTTTTTCGGTAATTTTAGTCTAATTAGATAGGTCTAGCTTAATTTAGATCTAGGTCTTTCCTGATTCAGATTCAGATTCATTTATTGCATACTATTGGTACATGTCAGTTAAAGATAATAATAAATTACAATATAGCATTAGTACATTAAATCAACATAAAAAAAAAAAACACAAATACATCAAGAATAATAATAACGTCTACTCGCTTACATTTAGGCTGGCAAACTCATCGAACGAGTAGAACGTCTGCTCGATCAGCCAGCGCTTTAGGCGGGATTTAAACATGTTCAGGCTAGTGGCCTGCGTAACCGTCTTCGGAATCCGGTTATAAACAATCGGACCCATGACATGAGTTAATTTGGCGGACTTTGCTAACGAGCAATGCACGGCTGATAGTTGCCCAGCGCGTCGTGTGTTGTACCTATGGGTATCACCGAGTTTGTCAAAGTGGGCCAGGTTTGATCTTACGTACACAGCGACCTGAAATATTACTAGGGAGGGCAAAGTCAGTATTTTAGTACCCTGAAGTACGGGCGGGCAGAGGCTTCCCGAGGTACTCTGACGATGGCACGGACGGCTCGCTTTTGTAGGCGAAAGACGCGCTCCCACTCGCTTGAGCGCCCCCACAGCTCGGCCCCGTACTGCAGGGTGGATTGGATCGTGGCGAAGTAGCAGGACCGTACAACCTCCCTGGGCAGGAAGCCAGACAGCCGCCAAAGCGCGAAACATGCACCACCGAGTTTTCCACACACCTTATCTACATGGCATTCCCAGGTGAGGGCTCGATCCAGCTCAAAACCCAGGAAGGTCGTACGGTCCACTTGCTCAATCTTTACGCCACCCGCCAGGACTGTACCTAATCTAGGAAAAAAGGCACAGGCGATTTAAAAGATTGAAGATTAGTAGATGATGTGCTTTAACTCAACAACCCCACGTGATCTTAGCGCTGGGTCTGCCACTTAATAACATGACTAGTGCCTGAATTATTAAGTTGTGTGACACATTTGGGGACGGCTGTAATGGTTAGTTGTCTTGAGGCCTTGGCAGCACGTGTCGCTTTATGAAGGCTTGGGTCCTGCTGTCTTGAGATATGTTAACCGTCATATTAGTCTTATTATGTACTCTTACAAAACTTAAGTAGGTAAAGAAATTTAGTGGCATATTCAACTGAGCGCTTCCATCCTTCAAAAGGCACGATTATCGATCCGAGCTGTCGTTAAGTTATGACGGAGACCTTAAGGTGGCCTAAAAACTCCGACTTAAAAATTGGTCACTAACTCATAGAACATAAATAAATACCTAATAAAGTAATTTTTAATGAGTTTTCTCTTACAAAACATAAATTGGCATCTTGCTGTGATTGTTATTCAAAAAGTAATCATTTAATACGATAACTGGGAAAATCACAAAAAAGCTTTATGATTCAGATTTTTTTTTTATAATTTGTGATTACAGGGTAAACTGCGAGTATAGGCAGAGACCAAAGGTTTCAAAGTCAAAGTCAAAAAGCATTTATTCAGTATTAGGACCGCTTGGATCACTTTGAACATTCTCATTCCACCGGCCAAAAGCATTAAAATTTTTACCCGCCATCTACAGTGACAGCAAGTCGCAGAAGCCATAAACCAAGAAGTGAAAGGGAAAAGTGAAGTGAACTTACTACGATCCTGACACACATCTTCTATCATAAACTTTAAATACAAGAAACTGCAGAAACTCCACTTACCTTCATAGGTTTAGTGGGCACTAAACCAACAAAAGTTTGTTTTTCGTTCGAAGTACAAAACAGCAGCTTACGAAAATATAAATCAATTTCTATTAATTACACATAAAATAAAGAAAATGTTTTTTACGAAACACAATGTGATACATGAAAGCAATGTGATAGATGATTTGGTAATAATTGGATTATTTAACTATTCTGTCTGTATTACCACAGACAATATACGTATTACATAATTGGATGATTCATTTTTTGACAATTGAAATAGCAAAATTACTATTTGTTGAAAATTTAAAATATTTATGATTTATTCATGGATCGGTATTTAATCTCTGTTGACATTGCTATAATTACTATATTTGACTTACATAACAGAAATGCGAATAATATTATGTTTGTGAGTATGACAGTCTGCGTTTGCTACTACATCACGCTGAAACAGTAACAAAATTTTGATGAAATTAAAAAGGGCATAACTATTGATTTATGGCCCTCTAAAGTATTGTAACCATAGATTAAAGTACAAGGTAGTAGCTAAGTTTCAAAAATAACGTAGGTTATAAGTAAAGCCTTTTCCATTGACAAAGAAGCCAAACTTAACACAAAAACACATTGGCCATTTGTGCCTTTTAGTTGTTCCAATTTTCAGTACACTCCAAAAGTTTCAGTACAAAATTACGAATTCAACCAAATAACGGCATCCGTTTCCCAGCGAACCGGATTACTCTGAATGTCATCCAGTTGACAAACGAACCTGTGACGTGGGCGCGTGACGAAGATAACGTCCGGCGAACGAATGAGTCGCTTCAGGAATACACTTCCACGATAATCGCTTGGCGATATACGAGGCGGGATTACGCGCTGTGACGCGATAAACGAGAACAATCAATTTGGACTGATGGAGTGCATCTGGACTTTAGCGTACTTGGCAGGCTAGGTTTATAAATGAAACGATCTGTGGGGAATAAACTCCGACTATTACGTGACGTAGAGGTAGCGAAGTATGTATTTGGACATAACTATGACTACTCCGTAGACATCTTCAGACAAAAGATCTAAAATATCTATAGCTTCTAACTAAGGTATAGATTTTGTGGGAGAAAGTAGGTACACTAATCAGCTTTTCGCTGTAATCCACGTATACAAGGTCGCGGGTTCAAATTCTACATGGGTGCAATTTCTGCGTGGCACTTTAAAACTCTAGGTAGTGATCCCGAAGTGTGAGGTTAACACTATAAATAATATTGATAATGAGTCGTGTAGGCAATGTGGAATGAACCCCCTACTTAATATAATGGTTGCGAGCCCAAATCCTGCCGTGAATAACTACTAAATAAAGCCGTAACGTTGTGCTATGTGGAATTAAAAAAAACTTGTTATGTAAACATTTCGTCAGCCACGTTGTCGCCTGCAAAAATTCCTAGAATGTTTCCACAACTCACTTAGACATTCGCCGGCATTGCTCTCTCGCACGGAAAGCCCCAAGTCATATCGTTTCGTAATGAAAACCATTCGGCTGAAGGGAAAAAATGACCGAGATTATTGAAAATTGGAGTTTGAAGGGTTTTGATCGGAAGTCAGTGAAATATAACGCGATTACAGGTCAACTAGGGTTAGAAGTTACACCAATATAAGAAGCAAATTTTGTATCGGTTAGTTTAAGGCTAAGGTAGAGAGCATTTATGTGGCTTAAAAAAATCAGGGTTTGCAATTTAGCCTACAAGAAAATAAGAAGAAGCATAAATTAAATGGTTTAAACTTTATTCTGAGTAAAATAGAATAGCGTCGTCCATTTTGTATTCAATAAAAATAAGACCAACTCAACGTAGGTCGGGAAAATTTATCGGGTAGGAGTACTAAACTATTTCAGCCAAGGCACGGACCGACAATAAAATGCTTGCATTCATCGTTTAGCTAGCGTGCGTAAAATTAGGAATGGATATTTTAGCAGGTCACAAAAATATATGCCAAATTTTATTATAAATATTTGTATGTGGGTAATTTATTTGATTTGAATTTTAAGCTTCGGCCATACCTGCGCGTCAGCGACGCGGGAAGCGGGTCGCGAAGCAGGAGCGTCTTCCGCGCGGCGGACGCTGTCCATACTTTATGGCGCCTTGCCTACCTACGCGACCACAACGCGAGAATATTTTCATACATATTCATTTCGCGTTGCAGACGCTCCCGCTTTGCAGTTGCTTCCCGCGTCGCTGACTCGCAGGTTAAGCCGTTTTAGCAAACAATATCGAATGTTACTGTCAAGGTAGCAGATCTTTTTAAGCATTCAAGATCCTTTGAAAATGTCCTATGTGCTACACTGTAAATTGTCATATTAGCGTTTATTTTTTTATTTGCACACACACTCACTGCCACTTCAGTTTGCTGATTCTCTGAGCTATATCGACAACTTTGGTTCTATGTCGGATAGTCTCGTTGCGGATTCTATCCTTCAGAGAAACTCCAAGCATAGCTCGTTCCATAGCTCGTTGAGCGACTTTAAACTGGTGGACTAGGGACTAGCGACTCGGCAAACGTAGTGTAGGACGCCCTCCGGCCAGATGGAGTAACGATCTGCGAAAGGCTGCCGGCAGAAGCTGGATGCGTCGAGCTGAGGACAGGGCGCAATGGCGCGCACTAGGGGAGGCCTATGTCCAGCAGTGGACTGATATAGGCTGATGATGATGATGATGATGATGACACACACTCATAGAAAAAATGTCACCGTACATACATAGGTATAACCACATAATCCAAGGAATAGAAAAAAAACTTACCTATCTCATCTTGAATTTCACCGACGCTACATCTATTGTGTCGTGCTGTACTATCGATGCTAATATTTGGCGTCTACTTCTCGGGAAGTTTGCAAAGTGTAATTCAAGATTGAGGAAGTGTTGGCTTTCTTGAGTTATTTTAGTGTTCCTTACTGAGTTTAGGTAAATGGAAAACTCTTTAGTGCCTGCAATATTCAGGCCTGTTTATAGTGGTTTTAATACAGAGATAAGCTTTTCTCATTCCACTGCTTTTATTTGTTAGTTTACTATCTTATCTAGGTGCTTTTGTTACAAAGCTTATTAATCTTATACTTAGCATAATGTATATTATTATGACTGAAATGAAACACGTGGAGCCAGTTATAGGCCCTGATTGAAATGTAGGATCTTCACTTTGAGTTCTAATAACTACCCAGTCGGTCGATTAAAGCGGATAAAAGATTAGTAACAAAAGTATTTAATCCTTCTTTCTTCACTGTTAATAACAAATTAATGAAACTGCAGTCCTCTAAAAAGTGTTAACAGTCTCAGAAACAGTTAATATTTGATGAAAATATGCGACTTTCAACCCTATAACAAAGCAGATAGCGAACAATTATCGATAGTAGATAGACAATTATCTCAAGCAATAAATACTTAGGAAGCAATTGCAAGAATGTTTATTACATACAATGCAACTTATTGCATTCTTATTACAGTCTATCTTATGCATCGAATTGGAATGTGGACTATTAGAATGTAAATTATTTGAATGTAATAATTAGACGCAGTGAATCGATGGAAATTCCTAGTGGCTACCAGTTAGATTCCTATCAATCCTATCAAGTCATAACGCACTGTTGGCTATTCGCAGTGAAGCCGTCACCAGCATGTCCATTCGTAACCAGCTAAAACTAGTAATTAATTATTTTTGAAGTGAAAACTTCTTTAGGCGAGTTGGGCATTTTCAAGATGAGAAAAATCATTGAACTCGCGACCGACCTGTTACTGACACCGTTCGGCAAACTTCGCCAACAGTCGGGGTCTGTCAGTGATCCCGTCGCGCCCGCGGTACAGCTTCAGCGTTTTGAATTGTTTTTAACCTCAATTTTTACTGGTAGTCTAAATAATTAACCGATTCAAGTTTCACTTCTGTCGGCACTCCCGGGAGTGCCACTGTTTTTTTTTAATGAAAATAGTACTCAAATGTTTAGTAAGGCGCAAAAGGTGCAGATCCAATCTCGAGACAAGTGGTTATATCAACAACAACAATGACAAGTGGTTGTGGTGGTGGTTTTCTCAGATAGTTTGTTTCAGGGAGTGACATATTATAGGAGCACAAAACCCATAAAAGATATGTAAAAGGTTACGTCATGGCTAAATGTTTTTGAGAATAATTTTCAATATAACAAGTTACTTGAAGACCATCAAATGCAAAACTTGTTAATCTATTCAACTGAAAACCATTTAAAAGCAAAAAGGCAAAGCAAACTTCAGATTACGCGGATCTTGGAGAGATTTACGATCGTCTATGTCGTTCCTTTATAAGGCGATTGAAATGGGGGTGTCTGAGAGACTTACAGAGGCGCTGAGCGATTACCTACTCTAGATAGTTCCTTCACAATGTATTGAGATACTGCATGTAGGAAAATGGCTTTGAGATAATATTAGACACGGATTTGTAAAAGAACTTAGGCCTTTGCAGATGCAAAGGTTCCTAGTTCGTAAGAACGTAATCCAAGACTGTGCTCATATAGTGGCTTTTGTAGTATGAATAGAGTTATCTACTTTGACACCAGAGTTAGCCACTGACTCATATGAACTTTATATTGCAGAATACAGCAAAATATCATTTGAGTTTTGACAAAAGCATTTTCTACAACCTTATTATCGAAACTCATTTTAGTCTATTCTACTTAGAGATAAGTAAGTAGGTACGGGAGGGAGTGTCCGATCTAATAATATGTATAGCTAGTAGTATTTGATATTCTCTGTCGATACGGTGTAGGAGTATTTCGCGCACGTAAAGCAAATAATGTCGATTGGGATGTGCGAACTGCAACCGTGAGAGAGATTTTGCGCTGCTAGTAATGTATTTTATATCACCACAGATTTGCAGCGAAATATTGTGGGTGAAGATATTTTTAGAATTTTTTTCTTATTTTTGAAAGATTTTAAATTTATTACTGTAGTATAATACCGTTTGTTATGTATAGGGGAGGCCTTTGTCTAGCAGTGGACTACCATATGCTGATGATGTTGATGATGTATATGGGTTCATGTGTAATTATTCGAGGCCATTTTGTATCGATACGTGTTTTTTGACGAAGCTACTTACAAATGTGTTCATGGTTTGTGTCTGAATTAATTCGAGTTAAAATTATTCTATTGCTTTTCTAGCAACCTATTCCCGGTATTTTAAATTATTTTTACTTGAAACATAATTCGGGAAACAGAAAAATACGTTCCATGGACGTGAGAAAGTTAGCAACTACAGCCGTGGGCGAGGAAAACAAATTATAATTCTTATTTTTCAAGTTAATTAAGTTTTTTATAAGAGCTCACTAAATAAGTTTTCAGATTATCAAGTTAACTTAACTTGACTGACTGATTACTTTAAAAATTATTGTGTTTTATTTATTATACTAGGTCGTGGTCGGCCGAGGAAGCGTTGGCGGGACTTGACGCCTTCGAGAGAGAGTGGTAGAGTCTCGAAGGAGAGAGATGGTTGGAGGGATATGGGGAGACCTTTGCCCAGCAGTGGGAAGAAATAGGTTAGTAAAAAAAATATTATACTGAATGGCCCAGGCATTTCAGCGTCCCGACGAGTGCTTGGAGATTCAGATAAATGAAAAAAAAAAAAAAAAAAAAAACATACATACAGCCGAACATATAACCTCCTCCTTTTTTTGAAGTCGGTTAAAAATTAACGTTCATTATAATTATAATTTATAAAAAAAATATTTTTTACGCATCATTTTAATATCGATACTGTTATTCACTCGGTTGTCATCATTTATTAAGTGGACGGGTTTTGGGCATGGAGCCAACTAGACCGGGTGTGGGCGGTACCTCAGTTAATTGTAATGTACTCACATAGTATTAAAGAGTGCACATGAAAACATAGCTTTTAGCAAAGAATACGTACAGGCTTCAGCTACTTACTGTCACATTCCCGGCAGCTTATATCTGATCGGACAAGAGGCGCTGCGTGCGACGGCAGGCGACGTCACGCGGCACGTGTGTTTACGGAGAGACGTTTTTTACATGCTTTTATTGTACATTGCCATGCGTTGTCGCATCGAACGCTGCGGCGGCCGCGACGTCTGCAGCCACGGCGACCACGTGGCAATGTCAAATAAACGCGTGTATCCCATAACAATGCAAGATGATTTTAACATCGTTAACAAATAACTTATACCATTACTCAATGGACCATGTAGTGTGTCTAGGACCTAGGTTAAATTATGCATGGCTTCAGAAATGATGTTTATTTGTTTAATAGGGCTTCAGGGATCATTGAGAAAAGATTTATTTTGTTCTTTTTTTTTTTTTTTTTTTAATTATGTAAGCATTTATTTACAGAAACTAAGCTACTACATATTTACATATATTTACAAAATACAACAGGATTACTCAAGCTATCTAAGGATCGTTAGAAACGATCTATAGATAGCTCAACTGATCCAGGTCACTGTCAGTCGGAAGCGTGCCCAAAACACTGGCGGCATTACCACGCTGGATGGCAATGCTGATCCTTTGAGCCAAAAATGTGCCGGCTCTCGTTTCACGCGTCGCTTCGACCAGACGCCCTGAAAGAATTTTGAAAACCCGAAGGGCTCCAGAACCCCACGGACCTAGGGTCTCAACCCCAAATGGTTCAAATATATAAACCCTATCAAGATTTAAATTTAATTATGTAGGAGGAAATTCATTACAACAATTATCTGTTTTTCTAAATTTTTTTTTAATATTAGTAAACATAGATGTTTATTAAAGAAACTAAGCTACTACATATTTATATACAGGGTGTAAAAAGACGTCTACCGAAGCCGAAAGGGGTAGGTACAGCATCCCAACACACAACCACATCCGAAAAAATCATTATATCCGGAGAAAACAGCGTTTGAATATTACTGTTTGCGTAGTACTGGGCGCGTTGTTTTACGTAGATTGCTGGATTTTGAGTTTGAACTGTTTTTTTCTTTTATTAATGAAGTTATCAGGTAGGTATGGTCTTATTATGTTGTCCAAGTAGTAAATAACTGAAAATAACATAAATGACGTAGCTATATCAAAAATTTTTTTGGCGTTTTTTTTTCGCTAAATATGTTTAGAATCATGGTCTGATTGCATCCCCTCAGTTTTCGGTAGTAGTCTTTTTACACCCTGTATATTTACAAAATACAACAGGATAAGTCAAGCTATCTAAGGATCGTTAGAAAAGATCTATAGATAGCTCAACTGATCCAGGTCACTGTCGGTCGGAAGCGTGCCCAAAACACTGGCGGCATTACCACGCTGGATGGCAATGCTGATCCTTTGAGCCAAAAATGTGCCAGCTCTCGGATCACTAAATGTAAATTTCTAAATTTAGTGATCACTAAATTTTTAATATAATAATAATGAATACCTACTTCTGCAAGATGTGGGCATGTATCAAATATTATGTGTTTGGACATACCTCTGACTACCCCCCTTAGACATCTTCAAAACGTTTTGAGTCCACTTTTTTCATACGCACTGCCAAACTGTGGAACTCATTGCCGGGTACCGTATTACCGTATTTCCCGAAAAGTACTATTGTACTTTTCGGGAAATACGTATAATATAGGGTATAATATATTATATAATATAGGGGTCTTTAAATCAAGAGTAAATAGGTTCCTTCTAGGAAAGCATGTTCCATCTTAGACCTCACTACTGCTTAACATCAGGCTGAGGGAGGTCAAATGCTGACCTATTTAATTAAAAAAAAAAAAAAAAAAAAGGATCTGGTAAAATGTCTACCGCACTTTGGGGATACATTCGTGAACCTGTTTTTTTTTTTTTTTACTAAATTTTTATTTCATCATTT
Source organism: Epirrhoe tristata (assembly GCA_951394285.1). Classification (NCBI taxonomy): domain Eukaryota; kingdom Metazoa; phylum Arthropoda; class Insecta; order Lepidoptera; family Geometridae; genus Epirrhoe; species Epirrhoe tristata. The sequence continues at coordinate 8,597,764 of OX596145.1, forward strand.
TCTAAGTTGTTTTATATGTTTAGAGCTTCAACATCGCATGCTATGTGAATAATTATCCTCTGCTAGATACTTAATTATGTCATTAGATCTTCAAAATACCGATCACATTGAGATTGATGTCGTATATAACTCAATCTTCCTTTGATCAGGCGATTAGTAGGCATCGTTGCTATGCTATATAATGTTACAATAATTTAATAACATTCCTGTTCCATAAGCATTAGTTTAAAATGTTATAAGGTTGTAGTTTTCGTTCGTTGTTTAAGGTTTTATACTAAAAAAATGCCAACGACACCTGATAAACCTCCAAGTCTGTATGTCTAATAAATATATAATTTTGAAACCTGACAATATAACCTCATGCACTGATAAGAAAAAAAGCTCTCTTGAATATGAAAAGATCTGAATGGCGGTTCGACAGCACTTTGAAAGCATCTGACGGATCACTTTTCGGTCCAACGACGCACGCGCAAGGTTCGAATTGCAAAAAAGATATTCGATCAGAGAAATGATAAACTAATATTCTATTTTAAGGAATGTCGAACGAATCGGAATTTTTGAAATAAGTTATTATTTTTTATATTTATAATGTTTTGTTTATATAAAGTAGTGCTATGTGTTCTGGATAGATACGCTCTAATGGTGTGGTAATTGAGGAGTATCAATATGAGTTTAATTAATTGTATTAATTAATAACTGAAATGCTATCTATTACTAAATGTTAAACAATAATTATCTTCTTATTTTTCAACAATACTAATACATAACTTGTAAAATAAGAATAAAAATCAATAAAAAATAATAATTAACACTCTTGTTGCAACAATTTATGAAAAAAGTCAGTTATCGCTAAATACAGCGTCAAAAGAACACATTTTATACCAACATCGATGTTGGATAAAGTGTTACATAGGTAAACGTAGCACTTTTGTAGCAGCTGGACACGTAGTAGTGCTACGAGTTTCTGCGTAGTGGCGTAGCAGATGAACCCTTAACCGGACTTCAAATTAAATGTGATAAAATACTGCACTTTACACGACTAGTGCTGTTACTAGCATGTAGCGAATGGCACTCGACCTATTCGACCATCCACTCAGTAAATTGGTTACAAACATTCAAAATATGCAATGTCCAATTTTTTGGAACATTTTGATCTTCAGTCACGCTTTCAGTATTCGGATGAGCAGTTTTGGAGATTATCTGCTACATACACACAAATAATTTTAGATTCTTATAATAATAGTGTAAAATGTAGATTAATTACATAGTAAGAGAGTAAGAGCCGTGTTGGCCGAATGAGGTTGTACCTCAACTTTTAATCCGAAGTTTGTGGGTTCGAATCCCGGCCGCGCATCAATGGATTTTGCGTTTCGTAAAATTTATATGCGCTTTAACACGTGCTCTAAACGGTGAAGGAAAAACATCGTGAGAAAACCAGTAGACTACTTCAAAGGATCTGGAATAAGTAACATAAATGATCTGAGAGAATGTCTACCGCACTTTGGGGATACAGTCGTGAACCTGTTTACGTTTCCTCAGTAAGGACTCATATAATTTTCAGTTAAACAGCGTCTTATTCAAAGAAATATTTTTCTGTATCGGATGAAACACTTCAATATTATACTATTCACTCTGTACTTTTATAGCCTTTGCTGAAGCGCTCGAGGAATATCTATAGGGTGTCAAAGAAGAATAAGAAAATGTTTAAAAAGCAACGAAGTAGAAGGGTTCTCAAAAATCTAAACTCTTATGAAAAAGGTACAAGGTAGTCTAAATTTCCAGTCTAAAATTCAAATAATTATCAAAATTTAAGAAACTGCAACCTACATTGTGTTGCAAAATAAACTGGAACAGGTGCCGTAACATGACCTACAATTCAGTTTGGGTTACAGCGCGACAACGTGACATTTTAAGCAGAAAATTGTTTTACTTGTATTACGTAAGTATTATATTGCAAAACGATTCAGTTTTTACGTCAAGTCTAATCAATTTTATAGTAACTTTTATTGTGATACGTCATGGTACGAAATAGCAAAGCAGTTCAGTTTTGGACCTAAACTGGATCGCTAAAAGCTCATAGTAGGGTCCCACCTAGTTTATAAGTGATCTCAGCCGTACTAAATACTTTTTGACAGTGATATTTATAAATTAAGTGCTTACTGATTCTGAAACACCTTTTACTACTGTTACATCAGAGTGTTTCATTCCTATGAAGAACATAAAGATACTTGATTTTATGTTTCCGATAGCTTTTACCTACATTTTATTCCACGAATGTACTTCGAAACGGTATTTATGTGTGTGTTTTAGCTCAGTATACAGTACGAATAACTAGAAGATTTGGTTTGATTAGTGGGTCAGAGTGGAGTAGATTAAGCAATAGTGTAAAGGCAGCTTTGTATTGGGTTCCATTAAATAAATACTAATAAATAAATAATTCTGGACATTTCACACAGCATCATCTAGCCCCAAACTAAGCAATGCTTGTACTATGGGAATCAGATAACTGATATACTACTCATTTTCTAATTGTCTTGTAAAGATTATAATTATACCGTTGGTTTTGGAAAATGTAAGTACCCGTGTCTCTTTAATAAATATAATACTATGTTTTCCAAGCCCAATAGCTGGTGTTTTATTATACAGAGTGTAAAAAGACTGCTACCGAAAACTGAGGGGTTGCAATTAGACCATGGTTCTGAACATCTTTAGCGAAAAGAAACGCAAAAAAAAATCGAATTAGCTACGTCATTTTATTTTATTTTCTAGTTATTTACTACTAGTACAACATAATAAGACCATACATACCTATTAATTTCATTTATAAAAGAAAACAAAAATTAAAACTCAAAATCCAGCAAACTAGAGATTGGTTTTCTCCGGATATAATGTTTTTTTCGGCAAATACTTCTGGATTTAGTTGTGTGTTGGGATGCTGTACATACCCCTTTCGGCTGAGGTATACGTCTTTTTACACCCTTTATAAGTGAGGGTCAGAGTAGCTATCAGAGATGGCGCTGTTCTTTTCCCATACAAATCATTATTACGAGCTCGAGTAAGTACAAACTCGTGCTTACTTTCTACTGGACGTAGTCTAAACCTGAGCGCACATTATCCGCGCCGTACGCGCCGCAGTCAATTTTCTATACAAAAAATGCTGATGACGTCGGAAAATGCAGCTGGCTTATGACGTCTCAGCATTTCTTCTATTGAACTGACAGTTCGGCGCGAAGTCTGCGACCACCATTAAACCTGTTAGTTCAAGTCTGTTCTTGAAATCAGCTTACATGTTTGCAAACAAAGCACCATTTGTATTGAATATTGATGGTAACGCATCAGATTATAACATTGAATTGATCATAAATCAATGTACGTTTGAGCGATAAATCCCATTGAGTTATACAGTACAGAGGTCATCATTTACCCCACTATTGTATTCTACTATTGTAAACTATTAACATTGGAATTAGTCAGTTTTACATTTTCATGAGTATAAAAATAGCAGTTCTGAATATATCAATCAGCTTGCTCACCATGACCACTCTTCTAAAATTTGCCATTTTTGAAGGAGCGTGTAGTGCTCTGCTATTTTATTTAGTTTTCTCGTGTTTTACTAGGTTTTATTATGTAATTTCGGTGGCATTTTACTAATGAAGCTATGGATACGTAACAGGAGATTTGGCAAATGGAATGGGGGAGTATTCAAGACGTTTTCTCATTTGACGAAAGATTTCCGTTGGAGTTTTGAAAGGACAAGCCGCCATGTTTTTTCAATTGACTCAAATTGACGTGACAAAGTAATACATATTTGAAGAAAGATTTGAAGTGAAGTCAAAGTGAAAAGATGAAGAAGGAATGAAAAGAAGAAGAAACCAAGAATTGAAGTGAAACCATGAAGAATATATGATGATATATAATATATTATGATGAAAACTAAGCTAAGATGACGTTACTGATTGGGCTATATAGTCGCTTAGCGACAAAACCCTTTTCTTTTTCTTGTAAATAAAAAATAAAAAATGTTATGTTCTACGATAGAATAGAGTGAAATTACATTTGAACTTAGACAAAAGAACTTTTCTATCACCACGTGAAAAACTTTATTTTACCCTAGAAATAAAGGAAGTACTCGTTATCTTTATTGGAATAGCTAATAATACCTAAGAAGAAATTACGTAAAATCTTCATAAAAGATAGCTCAGAAAAAAATGCGTAAAACCTTCAAGCTTCTACTAGACTAAAACCGGACATGGTCGGTCACTAGATGTAGAGCGAAAATCATACATGTTAGAAACCAATGAAGCGTCGGTCAGACATTCTATTTCCGGTAAATTCCCACTGAATCCGGAATGCCTGAGACTAGGAGCCGGCAGTGTTCTTTATGGGCGGTTTGAATCACAACTGAATCGGTCTAAAATCGGTGTTTCGTATTTTATTTTTTCCTTTAGTACTTAATTTTTGTCTAGAAGGAAACAAAACGTTTGGAGTGACAGCTAAATGGATAGGTGAAACTTGTAGTGAAGACAGGATCGTAGATGCTAGAGTTTGTTTAGATGTTTGTAGAGTGTGTTTCAATCACGCCTGAACCAGTGAGCCGATTTGTGTGTAACTTGGAATAGGCGTAGATAGTGACCTGGAATAGAATTTATTAAATTTTTTATATTTTATTTTATATTTTTTTATCTATTCAAAATGTTGGTATCACGCAAATATGTCATACCAAAAGTAATAGTATTATTCGTAGGACGTCTCCACAGCGTCGTCGCGTCGCGTCCATCGTTCTTATGAAACCATAAAAATGCAGCGAATCCAATATAGCTATGAAATGATTGCTTATGGTAGTAAGAAAAGTTTGAAAACTACATTAAAAACATCAATAATCAAATAAAAGTTGTTAAGATAAATAAGATTTCTACGCTATAAAAAAAGTGTTTGAAAGATAGACATTGGTAATTAAATAAGCAAGTAAACACGGGTTTCAAAATATGTAAGACAATAAATTACAAAAAACTACTTACTCATACGTGTAGGAGCGATTAACTTAGTACCTCCTTTCTGGAAGTGTTTCATCTTTTTTGAACCATCATAGCCTCTGTTAGATTTATCGCAACACTAGATAATGAGGATTCATTATACAGGGTGTAAAAAGACTACTACCGAAAACTGAGGGGTTGCACTCAGACCATGATTCTAAACATATTTTGTAACGTCCGATTTTAACAATGGTATTGTGCATCAGTCCATTTTTGATTTGTCCTGTCTTCTGCCAGATTCAAACCTTGGCGGCAGCGAGATAGGTTATAATATAATAAATTTTTAAGTCTGGCAACACTGTATTATTAGGGAAATGGTTCAGTCATGTCATATTTGCTATCTGTGCAATTGTCAATGTCAGTCTGACAGGCAACTTGATGTCTATGAAAGATTGGATTGAGGTTGAAGCTGGACTGACGCCATTTTGCTGAGGTTTGATGGCTTTGCTTGCGTATGAGTCGGCAAATTCGATTCGTCTGCTAACTAAATTATTAAATATATTCATTGGAGCTTTGAGTTTGTCGCCGAGTTGTACCTACTGTGGCGTGGCCTACAACCGGATTTCATAAGTGAATTTTATACGACCTCTGGTAAGATCATTGTCATCTACTCCTATTGTTCAAACTTTTCTCTCGCCGTGCGAACGAACCTCAGGCATGTTGTCTTTCCTTCCTCTGTTCGCATGGACTCGCTTGCGGACGCATTCGCTTACCGAGACATTGGTTTTTTCCAGAGAAAGAGGTTTTTTGTCTTTTCCTGCCTACCAGCTGAACACGTGGCACGTGTTCAGAGACTCCGCGCGGGCCATCAGCCCCGCTCTGCTGCTTTCTCGTCTTGATGCTTGCCTGCTGAGTCTGCAGCCAGCCCTTCTTCCGCTTGCCGCATCTTCCGTCAAGCCTTGGAGCGATTCCGTCGCCGTAACCTTCAAAGCACAAGCTTATACCCTTGTGAATTTGAGAATACTGTGAGTTATATGTATGGGAAAAGCATTTAACCTAGGGTGCGTGCGAAGATTTTCCTACTAACCAAAATTGACTCTATCCAAGGAATTCCACCGTGACGTTTTAACCATATCCCGTCCCGGAGTGTGAAAAGTGTTCGGACAAGTTTTCATCTGTATCTATTGCTACCTCGGCAAAAGTCAAGGCAGATCACCAACCCTATAAATTACCTTTATCTATGTAAGAGTAGGTCTAAAAGAAGTTATATTTTGTCGACATCACATCATTAGGTATTTATTTTATTATAATCTCTCTATTGTTTGTTAGCGTGGAGGTTCTTATATAACATAATGTTCTGGTGTACTTAATGTATATAATAAAGTTAGGTTCGTTTTTGTGAAATATTCTTTATTTTTGTGTGACCTACCCTTTCCCCTGTCTACCCCTATCAGGCTAGGGAAAATAGCATTACAATTTAGCTTAGCAAGTTAACTCTTAGCAAGTTTACAGAGTTGAAGATCACTAGTCGGAAGGTATGAACTTTGCATACTGAGAGATAAAACTAATACTCGAGCTAAATTGCTGTTTTAAGTGGCTCTCGCTGTTCGCAGTCCGCACCTCAAAAACTTGCACATGTGGAGTATTGATCAGCATTTGAGGGGCTTCACTGGAACTAGGTAGCTAGTCCACTCTTTATTTTTTGGAACGAAGTTCCTTTTCGGACGGTATCGAAGAAAAAAAAGACTTGAGGCTGGAAAAAAAATGTTTCATTCTACCGTCACGACACATGTATATGTCAAATCGTCACAGTGCGAAATGCGCAGTCGCGACACAGTCCATAGCTTGTTACATTGTTAGTACGAATGAGAGTTTCTAGGATACTTAATTGACAATTAATTAATTATACTCGTATTCCCAGTATAGAAAAGTACTCTTTGCTTCGTTCCAATCGAATGTCCCACGACACTCACGTACTTTTTAAATATTTAAGTGATGCATTGGTACATTATAAAAAAATCGATCGTTTTTGACGATTCCATATTATTGCAATAACAAACACGCTTTGCAATTCTGTTGTAAACTTAATTCGTTTGCAAAATATGTTTCTTGTGCTATATTTTTCCAAGCCGGAGCGTTTCGGTAAATCCATGTTTGAACATTAAAAAACTTATGACATTGTATGTTACATAATAAAGCATGTAATTTTTTATCTCTTTAACATACTGCCTGCGAAACAATAGCAGAAAAGGTCTTGTGAAAACCAGAAACAAGATACCTTTGTTAATGAACCACTTGTTTATTTATCAAAACTATAATTTTCTTTTTTGTTGAAAAACTACTGAAAATCCTGACCTCATCATTATTTGTATCACTAGTTCGTCTTTAAGAAAATTCTAGGATAAAATTAAATCCTGGCTTCTAAAGTGCTCTAGCTGTTGTGTTTCATCGATGGTTGAATGTGGTTCGTTAGGTCTGTTAGTCTCGAGTGGTGGAACCGTGCGTGCTCCTGTTTCTTCACACTCGCGCAGGTAATATTGAATCAAATAATATTTGATTAGGGCGCCAGATGTGAAACTTTGTTTTGTTAACGGGAAGTCGACATCTTGTTCTTTGTTTTAGATGTTAATTCGGTTAGAGACGTGTTTTCTTTGTGTTGTAAGGCTTTGGTAATTATTCCGTGTTGACCTAGTAAAATGTATGTCAAAGTGTCAAAGTTATGTATATAAGAGTATGTCAAAGTTATGTAAGGGTATTTTTTATGCAAGCAATAAGTATTTTAAATCCTATCACCTCATTAATTGGTTAGATGTTTTGATCTTGACATACCTTGAGAGAAGATTTTACTAAAGAAGTCTAATGTGTTTTTTTTTTATATTTAGCGGCGTTTTCTTATAGAAAATTGTTTAGAAATGTAAAATCATATATCCGTGTGATATTGTCACCACTAACCATTAAAAATGATTCAGACTGCGGCTGGCATTCCAAATGCAACACTAAAATAAAAAGAATCAGTCAATTCTGTACGCCCATTCAAAGCTACGCTCGGATAAACGTTTTCAATAGTTTTTAACGAAACTTTTGTGTTGGATCATTTTTTGCACTAAATTTTTGGATGAAAATCGCTGCATATTTTCTAACGTGGTAATTTGGTAAAGGAATAAATGCGCAAGGTACTCGTATGATTTCATATCTCGCTTACCAATTACTTCTTTACTACATCTAGAAATCACCATTTACCTCGTCTGCAGTAATATACTAAACATTAATTGAATATACCTCCTACCTAATAAGCAGAATAAGAAAATTCAATTTTTGTTTTTTTATTTTGGACTTTTCTAAATTTTCATAGATGTTAAAAAAATACCTAGACCTAGAATCAATGAAACAACCTAAGACCTTATTAAATAATTCCTGCAATTCTTTCACATTAAAAGTACCTACCGATAATGTATTAACCTGTTTATTTTCAGATTTATTATGAAGAAGAAACTAAATCATGGACCAACGAAAAGAAAATCTGTGAAAATTACCGACAAAGGACCAGAGGAAACGGACATTACTCCACAAGTGACAAGCTTGGATGAAGACGACCAGGGCTTCGGTGGATGGCTTAAGTAAGTACACAAATACGAAAAGAGATACGTATAATTTTTGCCATTCTCTTCTTTTTTCATTCTGTTTGCACACAAAACATGTTGATGTCAACTTACCTAAAATGTAATCATCTTATTTACACATTTCTAGGCAAATAAATGATCTGTATCTTTTTTATGATCGGCCACAATGTTGCTGATATTATGAGAGTTTCCCAAAAGGGTGTGCCCGAACTCAATTACTTATGGTGGGATCTTCTAAAGAACTAGTGGCACGACAAGAAGAATAGAAGATGATGGGATTGCACGTATAGGCCCTTAATAATAAACGTGGTGTAAAGTTACGCCGGGTGTAACGTAGGAGTAACCATACGATTTTTGGAGTTTAAACCTGGCGTAACTTTACACCACGTTTATGTATAAGGGCCATAGAGCTTAGGGGAGAGACAGTGATGTCAACCGAGTGCTCACCGTGCGCTCAAAGAATGCCCAACTGTTTCGGCCTAGTAATATTTTGTTGTCTGGCCCATCTACTCTGCACATGTAATCCAGCCATTAAGCTACATGTCAGTGAATTGTCAGGTATCATCTCATCTCATCTCTAAGCATTATTCGTTTTGGGTAATCTTTAGCAGAGAAAATTATTATATGACGCGAAATGATTTTTTTATTTTGTCAGGAACTAAAGTTGATTATGAGGGAAGTCAGAAGTAGTTTTAAAGTGAAACGTGTTTTACCGAAACATTAGCTAGTAGTAGTTACGTGTCAAGTTGCGATTCTCAACAACCTCTTTAAAAATCAACACAAATACTGTTGCAGTGTCTTAGAAAAAATCCGTATTTAACCTAAATAGTTCTGCAAAGCAAGTCTTTAAATAACAGTAACCGTTTTTGTTGTTTTGCGAACACCATGTTTTTCTGTACCTTATCAGAGTTTTTGAAACTTTTATGATCTTTAAAAGTCGTAAATAGAACGAAAACATGCAACTGCATAAAACGTCTTGTTTTTCAGGTCCCCTGACGGTCTCGAGAATATGAAACTATTCGTCATAGCCAACAGTATCGTGATGCTAACAACGATAGTGTACCCACACATACAGAGCGTGTATGGCATCATAACGGACATGTTGTTTGGGTACGATTTCGAATGAATTTTAAAGTTTTACTACTGGCGTCCTTACCTGTGCTATCAAAGTTTTTGGAACTTGGATTACTGTTTTAACATAAACTGTGTCTTAATGTGCATCTATTAAAATAGTTTTATACAGAGAAAGGACCAGCAAGAACTTTTGTTTGTATAAATTGTAAAACTATAATTTAAACAATGCTTGGCCTATTTTTCCGCTTGGTGTTCTCAGTAGGGGTACTTGTATGGTATTCTGTAAACGTGTGGAATATGATAACAGACTACTTCAATAGAGAATTCCAGAAATTAATGACAAACGATACCGAATATGAGGAGTGGGAGTTATAAATAAAAAATATTTGAACTTGTTTTGATTTACTTTCTATGAAAAATATGTTGTAATTTTCTTTATTGAAAATATTTATTTACAGAAACTAATCTACTCACAGAACTGTTCTGTGAATCTACTACATATTTTGTATTTACAAAATACAACAGGATTAGTCAAGCTATCTAAGGATCGTTAGAAACGATCTATAGATAGCTCAACTGATCCAGGTCACTGTCAGTCGGAAGCGTGCCCAAAACACTGGCGGCATTACCACGCTGGATGGCAATGCTGATCCTTTGAGCCAAAAATGTGCCAGCTCTCGGATCACGCGTCGCTTCGACCAGACGCCCTGAAAGAATTTTGAAAACCCGAAGGGCTCCAGAACCCCACGGACCTAGGGTCTCAAACCCAAATGGTTCAAATATATAAACCCTATCAAGATTTATATATTTGCGCCTTTTGAGATCCTCAGCCGAATCTGCCGCCGCGCCAGGCCTAACGGATGTCCCCGGTAGATGGGAAAGCGCAAGGGTGTCTACGCAAGTAGCGTCCCACACCAAAGGCCTTCCCCTCTCCCAAGAGACAAGAGTCATGCCGTCGGGGCGCTTGCCATCGTCACGCATCAGACCGCTCGGTTCGAGAACGGCTGGAACATTGGCGCTGACAAGCGCTCGACGGATGATGTCATTAAGACTGGCGTGGCGGCAGAACCGACCTGCGGCCCTAGTGCACGATAATCCGTGGTGACCAAGCTGGTCGACCGCTCTACCACACTGACATAAGTGAGGGGCGCAACACCGCGCACCCAACCAACCCAATCAATAATATTTATTGAAACGAAACTTATTGGATATATTATTGACTGCCTATTAACCTACGTAATGAGTTCTGCTGCCGAAGTCCTTAATTCTTAGAAAGACCCTTAGAAAATATCGAGACTTGTTTATTCAAAAAAATATAAAATGGCAAAATATGGTAAGGTACATACCCTACTTATACCCTACCTACACACTTTATATTATAGCGTCATTTGATTAAAGCATTGTCTAGGATCGACAAGCGGAGCATTATAAAAATCCATGACTAAAAATATTATCATGACACCGGCCGGCTAACAAAGATCTCGCAAATCTCCAACAATTTTGCACTAGAATTTAAAATAAGGAGCATGAAGAAAACTAAATTACTCTCTGGCACCCAGTCTCGTTATATCGTTTTGCATACTTAATTCTCGAGGAAATTCCATAATAAGACCCTCCGTAATCTTTGTGAATAGAGTGGAAATAATCAGGTCGCGGAAGTGTCACATAATTTCTGCTCGCGTGTAATTTTACCGGTTTTACTCATACTCTAGCTGATAGTTACTATCAGCTCTAGATAGATAGGTATATATTTTTATTCAGTAAACAGTCAATACTTATTCAGGTAGGTATGTCTTTAAACTAAAAGGGTATCATTTAAGCTATCACCAATTTAATTAGTTTTGTGTTTCTTAAATAATAGGGTTTGTCCTCAAAATAGTAGATCTGTCACCAAAATGTAGTCACCAAACAATGCAAAATCAGTTCCACAATAAATCACCTAAAATCCTGAGATATAAGGTCTAGTACCAAATAAATGTTTTTGTATGTATTATAATAGGTGTGTATTATAATAGGATAACTTCTAATGACCCTTTCGTCAGATTTATTTATTTCTGGCGCTTCGGCGGCCGCTGCCGCGGCACACTCGCTTCGCTCGCTCGCCTTGCGCATGGTTTTTTCACTATCCTAACATAACCTAACCAACGACTGTTTGGTGACTACATTTTGGTGACAGATCTACTATTTTGAGGACAAACCCTATTATTTAAGAAACACAACTTGATGACAAATATAAATTTTGGTGATAGAAAATATAGTTCCCAAACTAAAATAAGTTTGACTAGACACTAAGTTCTCGAATCAGACATAAATTCACAACAAACTAAAAATAAAGTAGATAAGTATCTATAATGATGAATTCTAGGCATGTGTTAAGTATAACTTTTTGATAAAAATGTACTCCTAAAATGGAGTCGCAAATTGACCAAATTTTATACTGAATCACAATTGAATGCCTGATTTTCTCAGATTATTTAAAGTTGTTAGTATGATCTTACGGCAATTTTTTACAAAAAAAAAAATTGACTGTGAGATTATAAATGTGGATCTAGGAAAAACTGACTAAAAAACTCTCTTAACATCTTCGCTATAATTCTAATAATACATTTTAAAAGGCACATCGTTCAAACGGATCAAAAATACAACAACAGGCACAAAATCTGAAAAGAGGTCAGACGATACGAGCATTTCTGATACAAAGGGAATGTACGGGTTGACAACACCAAACAGTCTGTCGGTGCAAATATAATTTTCCACTCGTTGCCAACGCGTCGCTTGCCATGTGGCAGCCCTACAAAGTACCTGACATATTGCACCAGTTTGATATTGCAAGTTAGGAAATTGAACTACAGATTACATTAAATAAATAATAATGCTGGACTTTTCACACAGCATCATCTAGCCCCAAAGTAAGCTGAGCTTGTGTTATGGGTACTGATAAACTACTTATATACTTTTTTGTTTGTAAATACATACATATGTATAATATGTACATATTAAACATATTAAGGTGTAGCGGAAAATCGATTGACAGAGTTTTGTACATTTTTTCAAAGAGCTAAAAGACAGTGATCCTAAGTTTAATCCAGTTTGATCATTTAAAATTGACTTATAACGAGGAGATTTCACTATTTCTACTTTTCAAACACAGTTTGGACCCAAGCTCTCTTTTCGGGGATTAATCTTCTTCGTAACCATCATCCACAGCCTTATTTAGCTCACTGTTGGGTAATGTTAACCTCCCTTTATGTCTATTAAATAATGAACATTGGCGATGATTCTGTTGTTCACAGACTAAACTTAATTAAACTAAAACTTGAACGTTCTTATTTTGTTCTCAATAAAGACGAAAACGGCATGTCACCAAAAGTAACATTACTAAAATTATAATTAAAATGGCGTCTCTGAGCTTCTGTAACAGCTGATAGACACAGCAAGCAAAATGGTGTTGACTAGTTTTACCCACAAATACTTGATTTTGACTAAAAATAATTAATTTTAGAAATGTTAATGTAATAGTCATTCTATTATGGACTTTATCGTATACAAAATACGAATGAAGCATTTTAGTTTAGTTAACTTTAATCAGTGCACAACAGAATCTCCTTACATCTAAGAAATTTAATCTATTATATTAAGTAGTAAGATGACTAGCCTTGTAGTCTGTAATGCTAACCTTTAAGCCAGGTCTACTATAATAATATTACGTGATGTTATCATTAGACTGTTGCTACTAAGTTGCAATATAATATTGTCTATCCTACGCCTTGTGAACAGATAAACATACAACTTAAATTATGTATGAAACATAATTTGAATAAAACTCAATATGAATAAGCATTTTAAGAAATTCTTCATTAGAACGTATCTTTTGATACGAAATATGTTTAGATGAGTATATTACTTTAATTAATTAACTTTATTTACAGAAACTAAGCTACTACATATTTACATATATTTACAAAATACAACAGGATTAGTCAAGCTATCTAAGGATCGTTAGAAACGATCTATAGATAGCTCAACTGATCCAGGTCACTGTCAGTCGGAAGCGTGCCCAGAACACTGGCGGCATTACCACGCTGGATGGCAATGCTGATCCTTTGAGCCAAAAATGTGCCAGCTCTCGGATCACGCGTCGCTTCGACCAGATAAATTAATTAATTAATTAATTTATCATTACTTTAATTAATTAATTAATTTATCATTACTTTAATTAATTAATGTAGATTTACCAGACATTTCTAAATGATGTCACATTTAATAAAAAAAATCGGTTCATTATTATGCTCTTCGTTGCATTTAGTAGTAAGTAACTAAAAACTACTACGTTGTGATAATAAACATAGTTGCGTTTACCATCAACTAAATTGGGTTGGCGAAGTCAGACTAGCGAAAACGGATTGAGTTCAAAACTAATATTTGAACTCGTCTACAAAACCTACTTCAATCACTAGCAAACTAACAAATGAAAATAGTTTTATTTCATTTCCACATCATTAAATTCTCAATTTATATGGATTCATACAATTTCAGAATTGAGATGTAATTTCTATCTACATACAGGGCTGAAACGGCGCGTACATTTTTATTTTAATAATAACTAGCTACTGCGCGTGGCTTCACCCGCCTGGTACCAACATTTTGAATAGCTTATATGCTATTCCACTATCTACGCCTATTCCAAGTTCTCTAAATCGGTTCATTGGCTTAGGCGTGATTGAAACACATACAACCAAATATCCAAACATCTAAACAAACTTTCAGCTTTATTATATTAGTGGGATGGGATTAGTGGGATATTGGTATGTTCATTGTACCGTTTGCGTATTCTAATAAAGATGAATTAACCATTTTTAATCACTACATCATAATACTTAATTGACTTTAGGAAATATCATAATTTTCATGATGAAGAGCGTAATGCACAAAAAGCCAAAGCGATGGCACAGGAAAATAACATGTCTTGAAAAAGGAAACAAAAATTGTTCCTGCTTATTTCTCTAGCGATATAGTATAGGACTGGTTATTGTGCTTTATGAACTTAATAAAGCGGTAATCACAAATGTCAGATTATATTGCAAACTGGTCCCCAAGTAGATATCCCCAACATCTCAAATTGGCCTCTACCCAGCAATCACGACGGCCTGTAAAGCATATTTTACAAGACCAATAAATCTACAGTGAAACTGTAGTTGTCAAGATACGGTGATATTAATTTTACATTCGTAAAAACAACATTTTTAGGGTTCCGTACCCAAAGGGCAAAACGGGAACTTTATTACTAAGACTTCGCTGCCTGTATGCCCGTCCTTCTGTCACCAGGCTGTATCTCATGAACCGTGACAATTAGATAGTTGAAACTTTCACAGATGATGTATTTCTGTTGCCGCTATAACAGAAAATACTAAAAAAACAGAATAAAGTAAATATTTAAGGGGGGCTCCTGTGGGGTTCTGCCCCATTTTAGGGATAACTATGGAACAATCGGGATCCAAAATAAAACACATTAAATAGATTTAGCCTGACGCCGGCACGTCCGCTCGGTTCAACGCCGTCTTGCGAGTGCCTCCGAGCGAGCGTCTTGGACGCCATCTTTATTCTCTCGGCTAGAACACCACACCCATACAACAGACGTGATTTTTTTGCCGTTTTTATAGATAATGGAACCGGAACCTTTCGTGCGCGAGTCTGACTCGCACTTGGCCGGTTTTTTAATTGGCGTTTTTACGTATCTAGAGGATTCTCTTGAGGCACTTCAAATACATATTCATTCATTCATACTACCACACTGGTCAAACTAGTAACGACTAAATACTAAATTGGTTAAATCGTAGCTTGCACCTAAAGCTCTATTATCTTCTATTGCAAATAGAAGCATCTTTATGTATCGTCAAATACCTTAAGGCACTAGCCACTTACGTCCAAACTCAACCTATTAAATTGAAGTGCTTCAACTGCCGTGAAAACGCATTTTGCTGTCATAAAATCGACTGACCGTTTTATGACGACGGAGTGCTTTTTAAGAACCTCTAAAATTTTCACGGCCATTGATATGGCACAATTAAATTGTGTTCGAATCTTATTAAAAATGAACTTTGGCTTTATTATGACGCATTTTTGTAAAATTGCAGATCATAAGTCTTCCTTAAAAATCTTAAGCTTAGGGCCAGTTTCACCAAAGTCAAGTTTAACAGCTGGTTAATAAATCGACCGTTAGCCGTTTATCAGCGCAGTAAACGCTTTTTCATACAAAATTGTGTTCTGCGCAGACAAACGGCTCTCTGTCACTCTCGGATTTTTGGTTGTTGTGACATATTTTCAATTTTAAACGATGTCAACTGCTAGTTAGCTAACCGGACGCCGACCAGCAATTAGATTTAGCGGCTTGTTAATGAAGATATTCCTTTGTTAGATCATGATGGAGCACAAAGCAATCGTAACGGTCTGTTAAATACTTAATCCGTTGTTATTTCTCTTACTAAATTTGATGTCAAATTAACTAACGCTCTGTTAGATAAAGTTTGGTGAAACTAGCCCTTAAGCTTATACTCGTAAAAATCAAAATTTAAAAGATTGTATAACATAAATTTTACATAATATTTCTTAGTAGATCGTCGAATTTAAGCGTTGTTCTGCGTGATAAAAATATGTAGGTGAGCGCTAGTGGCATTAACAACTATGTTTATACATTTAATGGCCCGACACTCGGATCAAAAGTCGAGAAACTATGTCGCTGGGCCAACACAGTCTCTAACATACTCGTAAATAAGGACCGCATCAAAGGCCATTGAGTGTACAGTGTTTAAGCTTGCCAAATGTTAGCCTTTACGTGAGCGCTCAGTAGATCGATTCCCACAGGTTTTCTTACCCGGTTCTGGACTAGAGCCAAATGCATTTCGTTCTTGGTCGGGTCATGCTTTGGAGCACACTGAGTGCAGTTCCTAAATTTAGGATCCTCAAGTTATTTCTGAGGCTTCATCACCTTTCTATACTTATTGATCGCATGCTATGAACGGTTCACGTACAGGCATTGATTTGCTTACGCCGCAACCTAGTTTTACGTTTAAACATTTTATTTAATTATTACTTCAGTAGCCGTGTTGGCCGAATGGGGTTGTACCTCAACTTTCAATCCGAAGGTTGTGGGTTCAAATCCCGGCCGTGCATCAATGGATTTTGCGGTACGTAAAATTTATATGCGCTTTAACACGTGCTCTAAACGGTGAAGGAAAACATCGTGAGGAAACCAGTTAGTGTTCTTATAGACGGCGATGGGCTTGCAACCTGTCACGTATGGAATACTAACTTCTGCAAAATGTGGGCATGTATCAAATATTATGTGTTTGGAAATGCCTCTGACTCTCTGAAGATGTCTAAGAGGGGTACCCTTAGACATCTTCAAAGGATCTGGAATGAGTAACATAAAAAGATCTAAGAGAATGTCTATCGCACCTTGGGGATACAGTCGTGAACCTGTTTACGTTTACGTTTTTTTTACTTCAGTTGATCATACGCTACCTCAGCGAACTACCGCGGATTAGCATCCTACCTAAACTTGTTAACTTTTAACTAATAAACTAAGGATCGGGAATATCTGTGGTTTTTGTCAACTCACAAACTACTACTGACCTCTGGGCCCATATATGCTACATCGATTGATACCTAATGTCAATCCACTGCAACATACCGATAGTCATTTAAGAAGCAGTACAATTGAAATACTGCTTAAGGCTTCCGTCAACTTGCTCTTTGAGTCACAGAAGTATTATTAATCATCATCATCCCTTGTTCCATATTTATGTCTTTACTAGCTGCGCTCCCGCGGTGTGACCCGCGGTCCCTCGGGATTTTTTCATTTTTTCGGGATAAAGTCAAAGTCAAAGTCAAAGTAAAAAGTCAAAAAGCATTTATTCAGTAGGACCGCTGGGATCACTTTGAAACTTTTTTTCTTTTTTTAAAAGGTAGCCTATGTCCTTCCCTGGGATACAACCTTTAACTATGCCAAATTTCAGCTTAATCTGTTCAGCAGTTTGGGCGTGAAAGCGTAACAAACAGACAGACAGACAGTCAGAGTTACTTTCACATTTATAATATTAGTATGGATATGGATTAGTATGGAAGTATGGATGTGGTGTCGGCACAACAGTTCTCTTCCATTCTACTCTATGAGATCTATATATCTCAAGATTCAACAAAATGTTCTAAACTATTGAAAGTGTTTGCTCTCAGTGTGCCTAGTCACAGTCTAGCCCGTTCTCGACAGTAAATTACTGTTTATTAGTTAACAGTTTTGACTAATTATTTCTCCACTACTTCTAACAACAATTACAAAATTCTGAACTTTCTTTTACGACTGGCTATAATTAATCGCTTTTCACCTGCGATATTTCTAAGCACTTTAGCTTTTATGTTTGGAGAGCTAAATAATGGCTCATGTTATTTAAAATATAATGGGTATTATAAATATTTAAATAAACAAACAAAACCGAAAGAAGATTCGTGACATTATACACAATGCTGTCGATAATGTAGAACATCTTATACGTATTACAGAGCGCCACAGAGGTCGCATAGATGCACATGCACATTATTCCTGTGTGCGCTTCATGGACAAATGAGCGCTCACTATCATCTCTCAGAATGATAAGAACAACGATACTACCTACCCTATTGTAATACCTTGTATTTCAAGGCATCATCATCCGCAGCCTTTTTTTTTTTTTTTTTTCATTTCAAGGCATTACATTTTTTATCAAAAACTTTGTTCTAAGGCCTGGATATAATGTACTACCGAAATTTTACATATTTTCTACTGTCTGCATGTCAAACTATTTGACTTAGGTATAGTAAGTAAATACTCTTAAGAAAATACAGTGTCTAGAAACTCGTTGGAGAATAGCCTAAACCTGACATTGTAGTAAGTAGACACTTGTTGGTAAATAGTTTAAACTGTAAGTTAAGTAAATAAATTAAACCTGACTTACAGTTAAGATAAGATACTCGTAGAAAATAGCTTAAGTTTAACTTCCTGTGAGGACATAAAAAAACAGTAAACAGGTTCACGACTGTATCCCCAAGGTGCGGTAGGCATTCTCTCAGATCTTTTTATGTTACTTATTCCAGATCCTTTGAAGATGTCTAAGGGGGGTAGTGAGTGTGAGGACATAAATAGCTAAAACTTGACTTACCTACATTGAGCGGATACTCAGGTGAAAAGCCTGATACTATAGTTAGTAGGTGTATATTTGTAGCACTTCAAGAACTTAATGAAATGTACACAAGATGCACTGAAAGACCGTCACCAGAATCAATAGTTCCGTGTTTGGCGATAAGCCAACGCCATTTGCTTTCGATCAACGGGTAGTCTGTATTCTATTGCATTAGGTTTGCAATCCGCTAGTTTGTAAGCTATTTTTGAAGAGAGTTTTGAGAGTTAGACAACTGAAATAAAACTTTAAACATGTTCTATCTTCATAAATTATATCTTAATATCGACGACCTCTGTGGTGCAGTGGGTCATGGGTGAAATCTCGCTTGGGACGCAGAAAGTTGCGGGTTGTATGATCTGCAAATATTTGTCTCGGGTCTGGGTGTATCTATGTATTATATGTATCATCATCAAATTTAAGAGCTCAGCTCTTGTCGGTGCAATGATGCAACTTCCTCCACCTCTCCCTTTCCAATGCGGTCTCCTTTACTTCTTTATACGACATGACAGCGATCTTCTCCTTTATGAGTCATCATGAAATTTATTCTAGGCCTTCCTCTTCCTCGTCTTCCTTCCACTTTTCCTACTATGATGTTCTTGATAAAGCTGTCATGTCGTATAAGATGTCCAATCATTTTTCCTCTTCGATAATATGTATGTATATAATATATTTATAAACAAAAAGTATATAAGTAGAATATCAGTTACCTGGTTCCCATAGACAAGCTTTGCTTAGTTTGGGGCTAGATGACGCTGTGTGAAATGTCCAGCATTATTATTATTTTTATATTCTTCAAAGGTTGTACAAGTGATGATGTACTCGTATGTCTATAGATCCTGAGTGGTTATCTACAATCGGAGTTTCAGTGGTAAGTGGAAGTATATTTGATTCCAACAGACATAATAATATCTTGATGATTGCCTCAGAATGCTCTTTAAACTGAATCATAAGCTGTGCTACAAAATCATCACAAAATATGATCCTTACGGCCACTCTACACATTCGCCGAACTATTTGCCGAACTATTCGCCAAACTATTATTTGGATAGACGATGACAGGCGAACACAGGCAATGAGGCCCTCTACACGTTCGTGACCGTCGGCATTCGTATATCATCGGCGAATATGTAGAGGGCGTATCTGACAAATAAAAGCTTTGAATGTAACTGAATACTTTTTTGATAATTTTATAGAATTTTAGGTTTTCTTACAAACATTTTAGTTCATTATTTTCAATCCTCAAAAATATTAACTTGGCAAGCTCTAAATCAAGACTGAAAAGAATGTTCAAAACAAAGGAGTCAGGATTCAGTTGGGCTGGCCACAAGACCCGCCCACTGTCAGCAACCGCTGCCTTGACGGTCACATGCAAATGCATTAAATAATTGTCGGGTACCCATGATGTATGCTGGTCTGAGCATGTTTGCAGATTTGCATAATGGAATTTAGTTATGAAACCGCTATGAGTTTGGGTAATGCATTATCGTTTAGTTTATTGGCCTGTTGTGATTAGTAAAAATATAAATTAGTGCCTGTAAGTAAATCGCGTATAATGCAATTCACGGAGTAAGGTTTTGTCAATTAAGTGTCCACATGCCGAACTAATACTAATAACTAATAATCGTACATACATACATACAAACATAAAATCACGCCTCTTTTCCGAAGGGGTAGGCAGAGACCACGGATCTCCATTTGCTACGATCCTGACACACAACTTTTGCCTCATTCACTCTCATTACATTCTTCATACATGCTCGCCGGTTTCGGGTACTTTTGACCTGGCCTTTCTCCAAAATGTCGCCAATTTGATCCAAGAAGGTTTGCCTAGGCCTTCCCCTTCCAGCTGTCCCATACACACTCGCCTCATACACTTGCATTGTCAAACGACTGTCATCCATCCTCTCTACATGCCCAAAACATCTTAACAGCTCAAGATATAGAGCACTAGAAAGCTTTGGAGGAAGCCTATACCCGTCGAGGGGATAAGATAGGCTGCACATAATGATAATGATCAGGAAAGCAGTTAGAAAGCCAGCAGTCAAACAAAATAGGAGGCACATTTCGTATGTCGTTCACTCAATCGTCTCCAACGCTCGTTGATAATGGAAATGCGGCCTCGGCATCTCACTTCATTAACGAGCTTGGAATACGTGAACTCTCATCACATAGAAACGAGCTTAGTTATATTTTGGACTAGCTGAACTTGAACAACTGAAAGTTCTTAACTTTGAACAAAGTATTATCTAATTGTGTGAACTAGCTGATTTGACGCATGTTTGTTTATCTAAACTTATCTAAACTGTAAAATTTTAGGTTTTTTTGTTTAAGAGTAGAAGAAGAAGAAGAAGAATAAAGTTTTATTTTCTTCACACCTTAAACAACAGTTACAATAGGTACTTAAATAATTTTATGTGGCTGAAAATACGGCTACCCCTCAGCATTTGCTCCAACAGCTCGAGAGTGTTGGAGCGCTGGTTTTCAGTGGCGCCATACCCGTTGTGGTTGTGGTACTGTGTAGGTACTGTGGGTAGGTGAAAATATTTTGTTATAAGTAGATCCAACATATTTATTTGACGACTGTATAGTGGTGATCCTATTTCTGTGAACTTTTCCCAGTTGATTCAAGTTTTTATGATGTTTTGTTATTTTTTTCGGTGTGACCGCATTTCCTGTTAGAAATTCGTGGGACAACGAGAACAGTGGTCGATGTTATTTGGCAATACGCAACCAAACTAGGTGAAATTCAAATTCGCTAATGGAAGATATGGTAAGCAAAATTGATTTAATTATACTTCTCTAAAAGATGATAGGAAGATATGGAATATTAAGATTTAATTTTGAATTTATAATATAGAAGCATATAAAATAAGTACTTAAATATTTAAACTTATTTGTTTCCATTTCACCCCGATAAATATTTTATCAAATGGTACGAATTGGGTCTGCCGAGCAAAGGTCTCGCTTCTTCCACTCTTCGCTATCATGGGCTTAAAATGTAGTCCAATGTTGAGAGTGTGAGTCAAGATTGTCGAAGTTTTTCCTTTTTTTAATTGAAACAGAAGTATCACAACTTCTGCAAGCAAGTGAGTAATAACAGCTTTAATCTCGGTTAAAAGCTTCGCCACTTACAAAGGCAGATTGGAAAACTTTTTTCTTGTGCGAGTCCAATTAAACTTGATAAAGCAATTTCCGACGGTTCCGTGTGTGCATGATGCTGCCTGCCTTTGCAATTCTGGAAACCAAAGCGATATTGTATTTACGTTGAAGAATTTCTAGAAATCCAAGCAAAAGAAAGCGGTATACGATAGAACAACGAAAACATACCCCGTTTTTGTTGGAGACAGACAGATTAGTCTGCATGAGATGGCCTCTGTCATTTTTGTATTATTTTTCTACAATATTTATATTGAGTTGAAGTTTGAAAACTACATTAATATTGCGAAGGCGTGCTAGTGAAGCAACAGCAATGTATCTATTATTAAAACAATAAAATATTTTATAGGGAAATGTGCAAAAGTATTGAAGATAAAATCATAGTATCAAAAACGTTATAAAACAAACGAATGAAACGATGAAGGGTAATTGATATTTCTTGCATAAAGGATTAGAAAGCTAATTGGTCTGCGTTGAATAAAACAGAAAATAAATGTTTATTTATAAATGCTCACAATGCTTAGTTATAAATGTACCTATTATGTATTTTACAAACCCGAAAGAGCAGTCAAGGGTGCTTAAATACAAAAGCGTAATGAGTGTTTTTAATAAGCGATTCTTACACAAAAATAAAATGTATCTTTTACACACAGTGCCAAAACTACTCATGTATTTAATAAAAAATACATAATTTGATTTATACGAAAAATAAATAATAAATAAATTAATAAACGCTTCCGACTGACAGTGACCTGGATCAGTTGAGCTATCTATAGATCGTTTCTAACGATCTTTAGATAGCTTGACTAATCCTGTTGTATTTTGAAAATATGTAGTAGCTTAGTTTCTGTAAATAAAAATATTAATTTAGTAAAAAAAAACATACATGTAGTATGAAATCAATTGGGCAATGAAGAAAGGAAAGTACATGCTACCGAGATGCGAATGTTAAGATGGATGTGTGGGGTAACACGGTTAGATAAGATACGGAATGAGTATGTTTATTAGGAGAAGTTTGAAAGTGGCGCCTATTTCTGAAAAGGTAAGGAGTGCTAGGTTGGCTTGGTATGGACACGTTATGAGGAGGGATGAAAACCATGTTACCCAGAGAGTGATGAATATGAGTGTGGCTGGAGATTATGCAAGTAGAGGAAGGCCGAAAAAGAAGTGGTTGGATTGTGTGAGAGATGATATGAATGCGAAAGGAGTGGATACAGATTTGACGAGTGATAGGAGTGAATGGAGGAAAAATACATGTTGTACCGACCCCGCTTAGCGTGGGATAAGGGCAAGGGAATGATGATGATGTAGTATGAAATTAATTCTTAAAAAACTTTGCAACACCTATAACTCGTTTATTATACAAATTATATTTTGTTTTATAGTCTTTTATTTCTAGTTTTATTTACAAATATCTCGACTTTTCCTTATAAAATATAAAACCCCGCACACGTGCGTGAAAAACTTAACTCCTAATTGAAAGTTTTTCCGAAGGTCCAAAACAAAGGTGAAATCTCACACGTTTACACATCGTATACTCGTAACAGAAACCTTTTTTACACGTACAATACTTATTAAAGGTTGGTTTTTGGTTGTAAAAAATAAGTATAATATTATAACCAAATTAACTCAGTACAACTCTAGAGATTAATAATTATGTAGAAATTAAAAACTGTAAAAAAACCACGTATCACTTTAAAAGCCATATTAAATAAGGCCTGTTTTTTTCATATCGGGCAATTAATATGCTTCCTATAGCCTACAATCAAAGAAATTCAAATATATCGCTAGAGCAATTTAGCTTCTAATAAAAATAATGCTACGATCAGATTCTCCACAGGTAAAACATCAACGGTCAAAAGCCTTCATTTGAAGTATAATTTGCTTCATAAAACACGGACGAGGGTCGGTGCCGCTCAATTACCGAGTGGAATTCATCTTCATATCTCAGGCGGTTGCTGAAGCAGTCACTCCACTTTATGGATTGGTCTTTTGCGTGCTCAATGTTTGACGTAACGAGCTACTTAAATTGTTCCAAGTGTTTATCGAAATTGTTTGCTTTTGACGCAATTTATAATTAAGAAACAAAAA
The DNA here is from genome assembly GCA_951394285.1 of Epirrhoe tristata. Taxonomy (NCBI): domain Eukaryota; kingdom Metazoa; phylum Arthropoda; class Insecta; order Lepidoptera; family Geometridae; genus Epirrhoe; species Epirrhoe tristata. The sequence continues at coordinate 8,621,890 of OX596145.1, forward strand.
CAAAAGCGAAAGTTCTATCGAGATAAAATCGATTAATAGTACCACGCACTACGTAGTACAATTCTAGAGTCAATGAATTTTAATTGAATTTCTTTCTCAAATAATTTGACCAATGACTAACTTCATCTTCTTATCGTGTCACCAGTTCTTTCGCACTCGTGTGGTGAAAGGATTCTAAGTGCGCCTCAAAGAGGTTAACTTCGTGCACTTGACACATGTTTTTCGAACTTTTTGGGTTCTATGACATGCCGGTTTCTTCACGATGTTTTCCTTTACCGTTTGAGAGTACCTACTGACATAGTACGCCACATTTTTTCGACAGAAAACCTCATTGGTGCACGACCGGGATTGAACCCACGACCTTACGATCGGAAGGCCACTACCACTAGACCACCAGTGCTCTAAACTTACTGGAAAAAAGAAGCAAGTGCAAGTACACAAATCATATTATTTTTCCGAAGGAAAAGTGATTTAAAGTCTGTTAAGGTCTCCGCTAAGCTTGAATTAAAATTTCACTCAATCTATCTATCTAAAAATAATGCCATGGTTACACCAAATATTTCATCAGAAACACCAAGTATCGCGTACTTATTAAAGATTTGTCTTTAAAACATAAACCATGTGTGTATAATTTAATCATGTTATTACAATGTTATTGTGGAAATTTACTACACGACACAAGCGTTTAATCGAATCTATGGTAACGATAATAATGCCATTGTTACATGTAATGGTAATCGATGTTTGCTTGTGATTTGAATAATAATCATGTTATGTTCAATAATGTTGGATAAGCCTATAGAACCACTTTAGGTATGAATGGGAAAAATATGTAGGCCGTACTATCAAATATGAACTGAGAATCTACCGCGCTTCGGGGTAAATATTCACGACGATCTCTCTTCACGATCCTAATGTTTGAGGGGGTAGTTTTTTGAAAATTGAAATACGTTTGCGATATTTTCAACGCGTCATCAATCCATTCATAACAGGGTTGCAAGCTCATCAACGCCAATACTAATACCTACTAATTGGTTTTCCAAGGACTTTTTTCTTCACCGTTTGTGTTAATTCGAATATACATTTTCGCGCATTTTCAAAGTCCAAATTCCACTAACACTAATACTGGAAAACCCATGATGTTGAAAATCAAGATACTACCCAACTCGGCCCATACATAAGAATAAGAATAAGAATTACTTTATTCGTAGTTTCTTAAAAAAATAATACAGTAACGATGGTGTAGGTAGTAGCTCCAGGTTAGTACAAAAAAAGTGAGGTACCTAAGTCAACTATACAGGGTGTAAAAGACGTCTACCGAAGCCGAAAGGGGTAGGTACAGCATCCCAAAATACAGCCAAATCCAAAAGGATTTTCCAAAAAAATCATTATATCCGGAGAAAACCGACCTCGCACAGCTGTCCGAGCGTATGTACTGGGCGCGTTTTTATCTGTAGATTGCTGGATTTTGAGTTTTAATTGTTTTTTTCTTTTATAAATGAAATAATAAGGTAGGTATGGGCTTATTATGTTGTATTAGTAGCAAAAAACTAAAAAATAAAATAAAATGACGTAGCTAAGCCAACATTTTTTTTGCGTTTTTTTTCGATAAATATGTTCAGAATCATGGTCTGATTGCAATCCCTCAGTTTTCGGTAGCAGTCTTTTTACACCCTGTATAAGTAAGTTGACGACCTCTGTAGCGTAGTGGGCGAATGCCCGCCTGCGACGCAAAAGGTTGCGGGTTCGATCCCCGCGGCGGGACCAATGTTTGTATGATCTACAAATATTTGTCTCGGGTCTGGGTGTTTCTATGTATAATATGTATGTATTTACAAACAAAAAGTATATAAGTAGTATATCAGTCATCTAGTACCCATAACACAAGCTCTGCTTTCTTTGGGGCTAGATGATGCAGTGTGAAAAGTCCAGCATTATTTATTTAAGTACTAGAACATTCACCCAGAACGCATCTGATTATGGCTGACGAGCCGATGGCAGATAAAAAGAGAAGAAAAAAAAAAAAAAAAAAAAGTACTAGATACTACATAAGTAAATACTACATAAAACTACACACATACCTTAAAACTACGAAATGGCGTCTAACTCAGTATAATTGTTATAATAGCCATACGGTTTTACTAACTAATCAATTCTCTGTTATAGTGTGTATGCATACATACACTGTGGTACAAACACACAAACTGTAAACGTGGTCGGAATGCAGCAAGCAGAGAAACCCACAGCAACACAGCCAAACTAAAGGAACAACATCAAAGTTGTGTCCCAAGAAATTCGATGTTTGCTGCCAAGCCGATTCCTCTGGGAATGCCTTGGGCATTAGTGTTGTCCGACCTTTCAACTGGAAAACTTTGAAATGAAAACTTATTAAGTATTTTATTCGGGTTAGGAGCGTTTGTACCACATTTTAATAATAAGGAGTTTTGATTTTTTTTAAAAGTTGTTTTTACCAAGATTTTTTTTAAGTAATGTTTAAGAGTTGAAAATTACAAGAGGCACCTAGTCCCTATATTACGTGAGGTAAATTTGGAAATTTTTCGGGGAAGGGGTTCCCCCTTGGTGAGATATCGTAAGATTTTGCTCGACCCTCCCCCTCTAATCTCACGTGAGATTTCAAATTGCATATTTGGTTCGAGATTGGCCAAAAATGTTTTTGTCTGTCAGTCAGTTTGTCTGTTCTCGCCTACAGGCCGCATTGTTTCGAATCGTATTTATATTATTCTTAACTTCGACAATCGAATAGATACCGCGTTTTATTTTACCTATCCCATTATTATTTTATTAAGTACCTAAGTATTATTAACACTTTTACATAACTTTACAAAATATACAAATTACACAAAAGAATCAATAGAATCCTAAAGTTTCCACGAACTAATGTAGATGATTGATTTAGGTATGAAGAACAAAACAAGTGTACTCGTATAAGTGTGTATTACTCGTAGGACATGTAGAATACATAAATGTACACGTAGAATACATAATTATGGTACTTATACATTTGCATTCTAGCGTAGTGCGAACGAAGGGCTCACCCTTCGTTTATACCATTTACTTATAAATGGTACTCTAGACCTTACCTTAAGCCTTAAACTGTTTAGACCATGGGCGCAAACCATCTGTCTAGTCAAACAGGGAAATGGTGAAAATAGTTTATGAACAGTCGTACCAGTTAAACCCTCTAATCAGCTGCTAATTATGGAGTACACGCGGTTGCAACTTCGAATGCATTGCCTGTACGGTTTAAATCGGCCGAATTCCGTTCATTTTACACGCAGTTCACGGTTTGAAGGCAAATAAACTGTCAATAAAAACCATAGTAAGTATGGCTGAATACACGTGTAACGCGTTCCCTGCCATTTTGTTTGGTGCATTGACTGCCCACGCCATGATCATTAGCAGTAGGTCACATGGAAACAGGGTGTAGGATGGAATAATAACGGAAATTAATGAGGATTTATCTACGAGATTTTTTTTAAGTAGAGTTTTTTTTATGACTAACATTTTAATCCGTAAAAGCTTCTTCATTTAGCTTTTCCCATCTCTACAGAAGAGTCAATAAAAGTTTTTCTACAAAGGACTGAGCCGTGCGTGAAATGAGCTGGTATTTGAACTTCGTCATAAGATTTAATGTTGATATCGACATTTTAGTAACATAAACCTATTAGTTTTGAAAGTTTTGATTTGAACTGGAAATTATTATTGAAATTACTCTTGACCAAATAACAGTAAAAGAAAAAAATATATAACATACAGTCAGCACCGAAAGTTGATTAACAGTTTGTGTTTTTTAAATCGGTTTTTTTAAGCCGTAAACATGTTCAAAGTGTTTGCGCTTTAATGGTAACGATAGGTGAGCTTTCGCCCATTGCTTCACAGATTTCGTCAAAACCCGGACACAATCCAACTTCAGCTTGCTCTAAATAAAAATGCTTCCTAAATTATCCTAAGTCTACCCTCAAAGTGTCTTAATGCAATCATTTTTGCAAATAGAAATTTCCATGAATATATTTTTTGCCAAACTTGATTTTTGACACGTTGAAAGTTATAAGAGACGTGATCTATCTGAGGTGACTGGATTGGTTTTAGAATTTGATTTGATTTGATTTTTACTTTCAATCAGCAATTGATGTAAAATAAACCTTAGCTCGAAGTACTACGCTTCACTCTTTATTAGAGTAACAATTTTATGAGACTATGCTACTAAGTAAGTAAGTTACTACTTACTATGCTACTAGAATGCCAACATACAACATAAAGCACAACATAAAAATTAAAGATAAAAAAATATAATGCATTGTCAAAAACAAAAACATCGTAATATCCAAATAACGATCCTTAGATAGCTTGACTAATCCTGTTGTATTTTGTAAATATATGTAAATATGTAGTAGCATAGTTTCTGTAAATAAAAAAATAACTCCTAATTTATGAAATCTTCGTCGACTATAACGTGAAGCCTAAAATTGGTACTTTTAGGTTAATTATTATAATAGTCTTTGTTTTAGATTAAGAGAGATTATATTTAATTATTTAGAAAGTGAAACGTCTGACCTTGATTTATTTATCATATTCTATGGTAATATTCGATTTTCAATGCTGTCTTTGAGCGCAATCTTCATTACTATCCATGTTGCGTTCAAAGAGCCACCTTAGTTTTACCTTTTTTTAATCCAAACATAATATCTATATCACATCGCGTTTTTATAACATAGTATATAGGATCTTTCATTTTAAACTAACTTAATTCAGGAATTGGGTTCAACAAATAAATGAAGAAATGTTTATGTAATGTTTTTTTTTGTTTTGTTATGAAAATCCCGGTACGTTGAAAAATAAATAAAGTCTCTGGCGCTAGGTTATCCGTCCATTAAGTCTACTTATAAAAACACCAAGATAAGTATCTTGACAGATTGAGGGCGTTTGATGCAAATGGAGTAGTTATTTTTCCGTAAAACTGCAAGTTCTTGCATAATCTTCTGTAATCAATAATCCATGTTGTAGAAAATTTCACAGAAATTCGAATAGTTTTCACTATAAAACTTGATGAATGATCAAGAAACTGATGAAGATCGAATAAAAATCTCTAAGAGATATTTAAAAAATTGTTGTTTCGTACGAAAAATATCTTTTGAACATCTATCTTTATTGGTGTGTTCCAACCCAATTTCAAAAGCCCACACACAATACAAATATTTTTGTTTATTCATTGTTAACAACTTATTTCTTTTTATGAAAACCAGATTGTGTTATATAGTTTTTATTGGTGAGTGTGAGCGAGTTTTCGACTTGAAAGTATGTCAGTGAAACACAGCGAAAACAAAAGGAACACGATGAAAAAAAAAACATTTTGTTTTGTATTTGATGCTACTTTAACTGAAACCCCTCTTCACCGCACTATTATCCGTTATTGAGTTTGTGTTACGTTGGATTAAATGTCCGCCGCGAAGTATCTGCTAAGATCGGTCTAAACTTCCGAGAACCCACAAAGTAAGCTAAACCGAAACTTAACTCGAGATTAGACGGGTTTATTGTACATAGCTAATGAGTTACGAATCAAAGGTTTGCAACAAATTGAAACTTCTTGCTGAATTGTGATTAGAACATACATTGGATATGTGAAGTGTGATCAATCAGGCCCACTTGCACCAATGTGTTTTAGTCCAGTTAAAATGGAAAGGAGTGTGCGTTATAATTTTGGTGTTGCGTCTATAGGCTGCGGTGACCTTTTGTCTCGTTTACCACATCAAATCCTACTGCTGAGTGTAGGTTTTTTAAATACTTATGTACTAAATTATCCCTTCCAACAAAGTAAAAACTATACAGTATATATAAGGAAGTATAAGGAAGGGAATGTGTGCTTGCTTGTGTGTATACACAACAAAAACTGAAACAGGTTCACGACTGTATCCCCAACGTGCGGTAGACATTCTCTCAGATCTTACTTATTCCAGATCCTTTGAAGATGTCTAAGGGGGGTAGTCAGAGGCATGTCAAAACAAAAAAAAAAAAAGTCGGCGATGGGCTTGCAATCTGTCACGTATGGAATACTAACTTCTGCAAGATGTGGGCATGTATTAAATATGTGTTTGGACACAAGTATATAAAATTAATTGTTTTCTATGAACTGTGTACGAAGTAATTATCGGTTGAAATGTTTCAATTTTCTTACGACCATTGTGAGCTCAAAATCAATTTCTTTATGTCCCATTGTGAAGGTAATTATGGATGGTGCTAAACCCTTGCCCTTTAGATGACATCGAAAGGATTTGAGTGTCAAACTTTACGATTATTTAGTCATAAATGGGGAAGAAAAGTACATTGGGAGTCTTTTATTTGAAAGGGATTGAAAGTGAAGGGACAATTTTATAGTATTGTATTAAAAGTGAATTATTTACTACTAGAACATTTTATAGCAGTGTCAGAGTAAATTATTTACTAGTTGATTTCTCCGTCTTCGACCCCATCGAATGATGTTATCTGTTTTCAAAAAAAATCATGACTTATTTCGGCTCTTTATGTACTCTCCCGATGATCCGTGTCTTTATGAAAATCTGTTCAGTGGCTTAGACGTAAAAAAATAACACATAAACAGAAAGACAGAGCTACTTTCGTATTTATAATAATAAAAAAGTGAGTGTCGTGGAACACTCGATTGGAACAAAGCTTCCACTTTGATATTTGGCATTTGTCAAATAATAAAATCCTAGAAACGCTCTTCCGTACTAATAATGTAACAATCTATGGACTGTTTCGCAACTGCTTACTTCGCACGGTGATGGTTTGATATATATACATGTGTCGTGACGATAAAATCTATCACTTTTTTTTGTCTAGCCCTCATCCGATACCGTCCAAAAGGGAACTTCGTTCCAAAAAGTATTAACAGATAGTTATTTGTCAAGCAATATTCTATTTGGAGCATAGAAAAGAAATGACTACCCCAGAGTAAAAGAAATGTAATTAGCAGAGGCCATCTCCCAGTAGGATTGTGCGAATAAACATCGTCTAGAATAAACATCGAGAAGTTGGTACAGTAACCGTTATGTCTCACGAAGGCGGGTTGGTATTAAATGTGTGTGTAGATGTACATGGACGTGGTTTCTGTGTGCGTAAGCTTGGGAAAACTCCATGGACGAATGAGCGCTCTGTATTGATGCTTACGTACGTACAGAAACAAATCTAACTCAAATTATGAGGCACTTTTGGTGACGACATCCATACTAATCCATACTATATACTATAATATTATAAATGTGAAAGTAACTCTGTCTGTCTGTCTGTCTGTTTGTTACGCTTTCACGCCGAAACCGCTGAACAGATTAAGCTGAAATTTGGCATAGTTAAAGGTTGTATCCCAGGGAAGGACATAGGCTAGTTCTTATCCCGAAAAAATGAAAAAATCCCGAGGGACCGAGGATCAAACCGCGGGAGTGCAGCTTGTTGAATATAATGGTATTGCCAACACCCAAAATCAGACGACCAGTTATTTTTCCTAAGGTAAAAGTAGTAAAATAAATAGAACTAAAGTTTATCGTAGAAAATGCAGCTAAAACATTAAAATTCATTATTTTGGTGGACACCATCTGCAACTGCAGCTTTATGGAGAGCATCGGTGCTTAGTGCATGTGCAAATTAAAATATATTACATGAAAAACTGCTATAAACTTTCACGTACCAAAAACAGTAGGGACTAGACGGTGATTTGCAGGAGCTTATAACCAATTTGAAATTTGAATTTTGCCTGGAAGAGATCGCTTCTTAGCGCGATAAGGCCACCCATTGTACATTTTTATCTGGTTTTTCTTTTGTTTTTTTTTATTTTATGAATGGTGTGCAATAAAGAATTTTCATTCATTCATTTCATTCAATTTGAATTATTAAAGTGTGGACTTGTGGAGTAAAACGTAAACAGGTTCACGACTGTATCCCCAAAGTGCGGTAGACATTCTCTCAGATCTTTTTTTTTGTTACTTATTCCAGATCCTTTGAAGATGTCTAAGGGGGGTAGTCAGAGGCATGTCCATACACATATTTGATACATGCCCACATCTTGCAGAAGTTAGTATTCCATACGTGACATGTTGCAAGCCCATCGCCGCCTATAAGAACACTAACTGGTTTCCTCACGATGTTTTCCTTCACCGTTTAAAGCGCATATAAATTTAACGTAACGCAAAATCCATTGATGCACGTCCGAGATTTGAACCCACAACCTTCCGATTGAAAATTGAAGTACAACCCCATTCGGCCAACACGGCTTAAATTGAATTATTAAAGTGTGGACTTTTGTGGAGTAGATATAAAGGATACGAGTAGTAGCATTTTTATTCGTCAGAATTTTTTCTACCGTACCTGAGAACAGCAATAAACATGGATTCCAATTTTAAATAACAGAACAGGCCAGTAAAATTCCTATTTAAAAATGAAAACTTTTCACAGAACCTGAAGCTATCATTTGAATTTGGAACGAAACTATCTGGCAACCTAATGATGCTGCTAATCGTCCAAGCCGTAATAGTAATTCAACCTTTATCGTTCAGCAATAGAATAAATAGCTGACCACGGGTCTAATCTTTAGTGCGCAAATTAGGCTAACAACTGTCTGACAACCAAATTAAGTTAATCAAGTTACTGAACCCTACTGATTCACGGTCGGGTTTACTGAAACAACCATTAACCTTCGTTTACCAGCGAGCGGTTTAACAGGCGCGTGTCACTTCATGTCAGCATTCAGTGTGAAATGAGCTTTATCGCGATTTGACATAAATAATATTAACTGAGCAATTCGGGTGGCCGACATTCTATTGTTGAAGAAAGTTAAGCTGTATATCAATGGCATTAGTTTCAATATCGCTAGCGCATATGCCTAGCGCATATGCCATTTGTGGTATACCTACTACGGCTAAAAGCCGTGTTGGCCGAATGGGGTTGTACCTCGACTTTCAATCCGAAGGTGTGGGTTCGAATCCCGGCCGTGCATCAATGGATTTTACGTTTCTTAAAATTTATATGTGCTTTAACACGTGCTCTAAACGGTGAAGGAAAACATCGTGAGGAAACCAGTTAGTGTTCTTATAGGCGGCGATGGGTTTGCAACCTGCCACGTATGGAATACTAACTTCTGCAAGATGTGGGCATGTATCAAATAAGTGTTTGGACATGCCTCTGACTACCCCCCTTAGATATCTTCAAAGGATCTGGAATAAGTTATAAAAAAGATCTGAGAGAATGTCTACCGCACCTTGGGGTTATAGTCGTGTACCTGTTTACGTTTTCTACTACAATTTCTTCTGTGGTTTAAGCTCTTAGTAACATGCATACATAAGTGGGATAAAGTGATGCAATCAAAATTCATGGCATGCGTGTGCCAAGCCACGGCACGGTTATATTCTGATAGCTAGTCTAATCTGATAACATGATCTTGTTAAAATTGGAAGCAAAAACACTACTTAGATTCTTATTTTATAATGACATTCACGCCCACGTCAAATATTATTCTTTTTAAATAAGCCAAATGTACTGGACTACAAGGGATATGGTTGGTTCTTTGGAAAATATTCATTAGTAATGATACAACATATTCCGTCTTATTACAAGAAAATGAACCGAGACTAAGACTAACTATAAAACTGTCCCTAAAAAAACTATATTTAAATACTCGTACATAGAACGCTTTTTTGTGGTAACAGTTTTTATTTGACAAGTGTCAATATGGGGTTCAACTAAGGTTTATAAACTTTAAAAACTGAAAAAAAAAGTGCTTATCAAAAAGTGAGCTTAAAAACGTTGTCTCAAATATTAGTTGTAAAAGCAGTCGTCAAAACGTCACCGGCTGCGCGGAAGCCGCATGATTATACATTCCTAATCACATACCTTTAACGCATTCGTTTCAATATCCTCTGCTGACCGGTTAAAACTACCAGGGGAGCAACATTCGTAGGTGTAATTGAGTACAGAGCCGGGATTAATTGAAGCAGAAATGTATCAGGAGTGCAGAGAGTCGGTGGCGATGGCGCACACCTACGCAGGCGCGTTGCGTGTTTAACATCGCAGTGGCAACCACACTGACGCAACGGGCGCTCGTACCGCCTCAAACATAGGACGTGTTTTCGAACGGAAAAGTATCACGTTCTGAATTTAAATTTTGTCGCCGCCTCTTTGGTGATCACTTTTAAAAAACAAAACGTTCGAAGTTTGAAAAGTTGGAAAGAGAAAAGGGAGGGAAAGTTTTCTGGAAAACTTGTGTTTTGTTTGGAAGTTTGGTGCGTTGAATAAATTATAATTTGTGATAATGAATGAGCACAAAGAGCGTTTATCAGCTGTGTTTTATGATTAAACTGACGATGTTTGTGTTATTCAACAAAGTCGCAAGAGACTCGGATTATTTCTAAATATCTGGATGTAATATCGTCTGTGCCATGGTAAGAACTTTTTTCTATAGACATTAGTTCTAAAGAATCTAATAAGATAAGAATCTAATAAGATAATTATCACGAGGGTTTACTAGATCATTTAGTCACACTTTTTCATCCTTTTAGTTATTTTCTGCTAGCATTTAGAAGGCATATTGAATTTTAATCATTTGAGAAATCGACTTATTTTAGATCAAATATGTGTCTTCAAAGGATTAAAAACAAGGAAGGTTAGAGTGAAGTTTCCACTTCAACTATATTGGCATGTATGCCTATTGTCATTTATCAGTATTCTACAGGGTGTAAAAAGACGTCTACCGAAGCCGAAAGGGGTAGGTACAGCATCCCAACACACAACCAAATCCAAAAGGATTTTCAGAAAAACTCATTATATCCGGAGATAACCGACCTCGCTCAGCTGGTCGAGCGTATGTACTGGGCGCGTTTTTATACGTAGATCGCTGGATTTTGGGTTTTAATTGTTTTTTTTCTTTTGTAAATGAAATTATTAGGTAGGTCTTATTATGTTGTACTAGTAGTAAATAACTAGAAAATAAAATAAAATGACGTAGCTAAGTCAAAAATTTTGCGTTTTTTTCGCTAAATATGTTCAAATCATGGTCTGATTGAAACCCCTCAGTTTTCGGTAGCAGTCTTTTTACACCCTGTATATACAGGTGACTCATCACTGCCTATTGGAATACTAACTGGTTTCCTCACGATGTTTTCCTTCACTGTTTTGAGTTTATGTAAAAAATGTAAAAATGTAAAATTCATGGATTTAAACGGGAGTCGTACGATAGTCGAAACATTACCACACTCAGTCGACATGGCTTGATAGAGTGTAGATTACTTTTACTGATACTGAAGCGCTAGCGTGCTTGCTAAGTCGTTCTTGATAGATCGTCGTAGTTAAGCAACGTTCTAAATGGCCCGTAAGTGGAGAGGTGACCACCAGAGGCATTTTTATCTTCCCGGCTATTTAAGTCGTTAAGCCATGAGCCCTTAACCCATTGAACACCGGCCTAGAAAGTAACCATCTACCCCCCATTGTGCCATTCATTGGTACATGTCCCGCCCATGGGCGGGCTCGGCACTGAATGAGTTAAGGCTGCCTAAAAAGTCCTTCATCAGATAGTCTTTCTTAAACTTTCGCGATCACAATTCATCTTTAGAGATATATTTTATATAATAAAGGTAATACGCGATAAAATCCTGTTATAAAATATATCTCTAAAGATCTTTCATCAGAGTTGGAAACTGACTCATACGAACTTACTTTACTGATACTGCCTCCCCATCTCTGAATATCAGGCTCAAAGTACAAAGTCGTTAACAGCACTGCCGGGCTCCATGATTGAATTGTCAACCCTCGGTTTGTGTTGAGTTTATTTCGAACAGCGGCTAAAAGTTTTACGGTTTTTCCGATAACAACATTAAATTATAAAGACCCTATAAAACAGATTAACGGACTTTTTTTTTTATTTTACAAATCTGGTTTTGAACAAATAAGTTGTGAGGTAGCACAGATTTGTATAATCCGCTACCTCTCGCTATGTCATGTCAAATTAATTAATAAATAATGCCGGACATTTTCACACAGCATCATCTAGCCCCAAACTAAGCAAAGCTTGTAGTATGGGAACCAGATAACTGATATACTACTAATATACTTTTTTTTTGTGCATACATACATATTATAAGTACATAGAAACCCAGACCCGAGATAAATATTTGCAGATCATACAAACATTTATCCCGCGGCGGGGATCGAACCCGTTCTTCTGCGTTCAAGCGGGCTTTTACTCACTGCGTCAAACTTTATCTTCTTCTTTACGTGTCCCCAGTTTTTTAAAATCAAACAGGGGGATTTGCGATTTATAACTACAGGCTTTTGTAATTTAACAAACTGTAATGTACAAAGCTTTAACAATACGTGTGCAAGTCAGATTGCTAGGAGACGAAGTCTCAATAACTACTACTGATTTTTCTAGAAGAAAAGTTTTGTTCGCTATACAAAAGGTTTTTCAAACTTTATTTTCGAATAAAGTAAAGGTGTAACATATAAACCCCCAATCTCATTTATATTATTAGTTAAGTTGAAAATATCACTTAGGCCTTTACATCTATATTAGATGATTTATACAGCGTCAGGAGGCAACCTATGCCTACACTTTAACGGGAAGCTGTAGTGCCTGGGACATTGTTTGAGATGGAATAGGCTTGCCCAGCACCTAAACCATCCTCTCAGCTTAATCAACCTGGCCCACAGGAAAGACGACGTCAATACGTGTAGAGCTGACTAAGCTGCGGGTTTCCTCACGATGTTTTCCTTCACCGTTCACAAAAAATTCAGTGATGCACGGCCGGGATTCGAACCCAGGACCTTCTGATTGAAAGTCGAGGCACAACCCCATTCGACCAACACGGCTCAAAAATATCAAACACAAAATATTCCAGCATTTAAATTCTATGAAAATAAATTGATGTCTCAAGTCTTCGATCAAGATTACTTAGTTCGTTTGATCAGGATCTATTAAAATGCTGCCATGTAACAATCATTATTTTGACACCTCCAGCTAGAGGGCAGTCGTTTCCATCGTTCAATATTCACGATTGATGTTCTTATTTTCACGAGAAGATTAATGTGCCGGGGAAATTGTTTATGTAAGGCTAAAAAACTCGATATTCTTAAGCTGTTAAAAAGTGTTAGGTTCCAGAAGTATAATTTGAGGCAGGCAGCAGGCTTATTTTTAGTTTATTCTCTGGAATAACTTTATACGTTAATTTGTAAGGCCGTAAGTCATTCACATACAAGGCCAACATTATGTTCTGTGTTCGAATCAGAGGTTTTTGACTAATTGGAGTGATCCCAGTGAAAACACAGGGGAAATGTATGTATAATGGACAATACCTTTCAACTTTTTGATCCTGGTTTGATTACTCTTGAAGCAAAATAATGAGACTAGTAAAATTGTATACTGCCAACCGGAGGATATTAGCGTTTGTAATATTAGATCACTATGTGTGTATGTATTTCAAGCAATAAATCTTTACTTTACTTTACTTTACTTTACTATCTATCACTATGGAACATTACGAAATCTGTTTGGGATAATTTACTAGTTCACATTAGGCTTACTCAACGTAATAATTAGAACGGATATATTGTAGGTACTTATACGAACACAACATCATTTTTCAAGTTGACCTAATGGAATGTACTATCGATAGATTGTATCATCAACTTAGCTATAATAAGGCTTTAACAAAATTGTAAATATTAGCGGGACAAATGTTTGCATTATCACAGATAAGTATTAGTTCCGTATCTGGGTGTTGTGATACCGCACAAATAGTTTCTGTAACCCACAGGGAATCCTTGTGTGGGTTAAATAAATCAACGTCTACCAAGAATCTAAAGAAAATAAATAATTAGGTATGGATTGGATAGAAGATAGCTTCTAAAGCCCTTAAAAGTTTTGAGAACCCACACATTTTAAAAAGTTTTTTCATCGAACTTATAATTTGAACACTTATTTTTTGACGTAATTTTAATTTCATCATCATTATTCGTAGCCATGTCATGTACTGTAAGGTTGCTTAAACATTCAGTTTAACTTTTTTCACCTTTGACTAGGTTTCATTTTCAACCTACTTCAGACAAGAATTTTCAACATTTTGACACAACATACATGAAGCCACCTATAACAGGCTTAGCTTCATGTATGTAATTACACCGATTTCTCTAAGTCGGACATTTGTAGTCGAGTTTCTTTATTCTTTCTTACATCATACCCGGATGGGGTTTTTAAGCTCTCACTCATCTTTTATCGTTCGTTTCTTTTTCTTGTCATTCGGTTAGGCTTCGGAGGTCATGTTTCCTCTCAATAATGTAAGTAGGTTACCAGTTGTAATTTCCTGTGCAAACGTAAAGCACTCCAGTGGCTATAGCAAGACAAATGAACGTCAATATATCATGGCGTTTTACGTACGTCTGGGGAATTCTTGTGGAAAACTTTGTTATGAAGAAAACGAAATATTTCCGATAACGCTAAATAATATCCATGTTGATTAAATTGTATGTTAGACGGTTACTGAGTTAGTTTCTTATTTCGTTTAATCTATATGAAAAATGGGTTTGCATACAAATATTTTTTGAAATTGTACAATGATAAAAACAGGCCAGAGGCAAGGCTAATGCGCGTTCGATATTAGTATGCCCCCATGCAAGTAGTTCGCTAATTTATTAAAAAGAATCAAGCACTTTAGTAGAGACCGATATTTATAGTAGGTGGACAGATTTAGATGAAACTTGAAATATTATATGATGGTGAAATGGAATAGCATACATGAAATGTATAAAACTAGTATTATACGTTTAGGTTTTAACCATACATAAATAAACAGCGGGCTCGCAGTAAAACTTTGCTACAAACTTCAAGACAAGTTTACTTCAATGCGCAATGGTTCAAAGGCATTCCCATTCAATCAGTATACGAGAATGCTAAAAAAATTTGTTGGCAAAAAAAGATGGCGTTTGTATAGTTCGTTAAAGGGGAATTCAATCGGTTGTATTGCCACGCTTGGAGCATAGCTGGCTAACTATGCACAATGTCAGTGAGAACGAAAAATTTGTCCAAAAATGTGTGATCCATGCATGGTATCCGATATTGGCAGATGCTTCAATTAGACGAAAACAGGCACAAATTAATGTCTCTAACACTTTCAGAAACAGTAAATTTAAGTATGTAGGTCAATTATGTAGGTACTTTCTATTATTTTGTGCTTAAAACTTTGAGTACTTCCATTATTGTTTAAGTTAAAAATACTCGTAAGTAAAATGTTTCATTATTTTCTTGTCTGTAATTTAATAATAAAATGTAATTAAAAATCTTTGTAATATTAATTCAATTCAATTCAATTTATTCATAAAATTAAAAATTAGTAAATAATTTTAAATTAAATAATAATTAATATTAATATAATATAATAGTTAATTCTTCATGGTGTTAATACTCGTAAATAAATATAATTTACAAATCCTTGATAGTAAATAAATGAAAATGTTGTACTCTTCTCTTGATCAGTAATTTGCAATGAAGGCAATATACACTGTTACTGTGAACACGCTCCAAGTTGATTGTAATTCGGTTAAATTTTGCTCCGTCAAGCCGAGACACTAAGGAGGTTGCGGTGAGCCATGTTACGTTATAGAACCGCTATAAAACCAAACATATATGTGATAAGATTAGTGGATGTTTTGGAGATTTTGCTTTTGAAAGACCATAAATTTGAAAACTGATGAAAATATAGTTGAAGTACCTAGTGATTCAAATTTAGGTTAGATATTGTGTGCTAATCTTTGCAACATTTTGAATAGTAAAAAACTTAATCCAATACTTAAGTCATATTTTAAAAGACCATTCTTTGAACTCCAACATAGCTTACCCATAGGTGAGCTCTTATAGAATAAATAAAACGATAAGTAGATCACGTAAGCGTAATCTGAAAACCTTCTTTATGCGAGCTAGTTTTAGGCCTGTGGGACCGTTTCGTCTGTTTTAATATAGTTTTTTGCGTGACATCAGAATCTTAAATCTTGAGTGACTTGATCTGTGAGAATCTACTGTGTCTTGGCGATACTGTCAATTTTGTTTTGTTGTTTAATAAGAAATCTGACTGAAACTTATACTGATTCAACATATCTGGCACAAAACTTTTTTGTGTCAAAACCATTATATTTTTAATTACTATGTTTTTCTGTTAAATGTTGTTCTGTAATGTGTTTTGTGTGCCAAATAAATTAAATTAAATGATCAGGTGTAGGATGATTATGAATACTGTTACCTATGCCCTCGCTATAATTACTTTTTAATAGGTAGTAGTTCTGTGACAGAGACAACAAATAGTTGAAAAATAATCGTTCTATTTTCACTTAATCTAAGTACCTACTGCTGAAAGCTCCTGCCGACCAAATTAACTCAGGATATTAAACTTAATCTTACACCTAGTTTTGGAGAGCCGATAAGATCCTCGACTTAGCTTCGTTTCCAACTTCGATTGAGGTGTCCGAAGTTTTTGTAAGATAAACTCTGTAATTACCTGGTGACGAGTTTGTGGGGTAACGCAAACTGCAGACAGACATTAAATTAATAGACATGAGGGTTCATATTAACGAAGTAAATATCCAACCGCATAGGTGTAATTTTCCTGCTGCATGTTAAAAAGATACGTACGAATATTAATTCGAATCCAAACTACTCTACTCAACCAACACTATTATTCGATCTTTTTTTAGAATTAGCCCTCTTACGCATATACAGTTTTGTAGAAGGGGCATTGAAGATACACTAGGGGCATTAAAGATACACTGTAAGCCCCTTACGCTCTAGCGGTTGAACCGCGGGGCGGCCAGCCGCGCGGCGTGGGTTTTAATATGCAACCGCTTGAGATTGTACGCACTTAACCGCCACAAAATTGTACAAAAATTTAAGCCACGCGGCTAGCCGCCTCGCGGTGTACGCTAGAGCGTAAGGGGCTTACAGTGTATCTTTAATGCCCCTAGTACATCTTCAATGCCCCTTCTACAAAACTGTATATATTTACAGGTTGCTAGAGAAATATTCAAAGATTTAGATTATTAATGTGAATTGAAAACACCACTGAAAAAATTTTGTACCTATTTGAAAATGCTGATTGCTTCGGATTTTCGATAACGTGACACCAAATCTGACTACTGGTGGACCGCGCTTCGAAACTATTTATTTGGTTCGTTTGTTTCACAGCAAAATAAACCTAACGGAGCAAAAAGTATCTAAAACCGGTTACGTTGGTTAGAAAATTGTATGTAGGTACATTGTACACCCTATTTTGCAACCTGTGTTTTTTGTTGTTTACCGACTGTTATATAACAAAAAGTGCTTGGAGTACAAATTCGTTTAGTTTTTTTTCTTGAAAATTGCAAATGAATTTTCTTCATATCAATGGAATGCTAGTAAATATATGTATTTTTCCTTATTTCTCTTTGCTAAATGATGAACAGCTAAAGATTCGTCTTCCATGCATTTTATAAGAAATTGTTACATTAACTTCTATAATACCTAACTAAAACATTTAACAGTGAGCAACACCGCAAGCACAACTAGGTATAAATATAGTGTTCTAACTTGGCATCAAGTGGCAAGAAAGTACGCCATTAAATAAAGTAAAACACGCAATAAGTACGCGTATTGTTCACTTTGCCAAGTTATGTGTACATTGTAATCCCGAGGGTAGCCTTCCTTTATGACCATGAGCTCTTAAAATCTATGAAAAGCAAATCAGAGTAAAAGGTTTTCTGTACCATTGTTTGAAAAAGATTCAATATCGAAAAAATCTGATTTTGATAATGTAATTTATAAGCCCGGTCTTACCCACCAAAAACTTCCTTCCTCATCGTACGTTACAAGGTCTTGGGTTATCGAAAGTTAATCCTTTTAAAGAAGTGATTTTTTTTATCACATTTGTTGATCTTTAGTCATGTCGAATTAAAGTCGGTTAACCATGATTGGTAAACCGGTTTGTTGTATGAGACTAATTTGTATTGATAGCTAAAAGGGGAAGGTCTAGGCAAACCGGGGCCAATGACATTTTTGAAAAAAAAAAACAGATTAAGATTGAGAGTGAGTTAGAAAATAAGTACGTGAGTGTCGTGGAACACTCGGTTGAAACGAAGCAAAGAGTACTTTTTCTATGAGTACTGGGAATATAATAAATTGTCACAATTAGGTATCCCAGAAACGCTCTTTTGTACTAAAAATGTAACAATCTATGGACTGTGTCGCGGCTGCGCATTTCGCACTGTGAGTATTAGACATATACATGTGTCGTGACGGTAAAATAGAACAATTTTTTTTTTCCATCCTTAGTCTTAAGCGATAAATGTTTAAAGTAGCCTGAAATCAATCTTTTTTATTAGTATCTTTTATTGTTGTATATAAGTTTGAAATGAACTGAGAGAATATCTACCGCACTATGGGATACAGTAGTGATTAATTTATGTTTGTTATATTTTTTTATAGGAGATTATTGAAACTATAAGTACCTACATTGTAATTAATTGGAAAATGATATCGATTATAAAATATAAAGAAGGCCATTATCTGTTTTCATGACCGTCTACGTATAATTCTGATGCCCCGAAAAAAATAATTAACAGTTATTTAAAAGAAAAAATAATTCTCCGATTGAACTCTCCAAAACAGTTGGTAGAGAAAAAACATGCCCATTTGAGCAACCATTGTCGGTTCAAGCTGACGCAACAACTTTGACAAGGTCGCGTATTGTTTTGAGAGTCCGCGGCGAGATTAGACTCCTAAGTAGCACAAACCATTTATCACCACTAACCTTAATATTTATGTTTCAACACTGAGTAGTACTTACTTTGGCAAACGTTTTCTGAATAAAATATACAGAGGTGGGATTCACGGAAAGCTGTTTCGTTTGGTGGTAAAATTCAGCATCATAATTTATGATTTCTTTTCTGGTTTTATGAGGCTGTAAATAATAATGAAAATAAAGAAACTGAGATGGGTTCGAGTACGAACAAGACCTAAAACAAGTATCTAAATCTTTTGCTTTATTTTGTAGAGTAAACGAAAGAAATACAGTCGGCGCAGAAATCAAAAATATATTTTACAATACGCACAATCGTTCTTTAGCTCTCTGAAGTAGCTGCGCAAACCCATTTTTGATGACGCCTAAAATCGTGCAATCTCGCTTACTCTATCAAACCTGCGCGATCATCTATTGCACCCAATTTCAGAGAGCTAAAGATCCGTTGTGCTTAGTATACGTCACAAATAAAAGGCAAAAAAGCAAATCGTATTATTTTACGCCCGAATCATCTTGCAAGGGGCTGACTTATCTACAACTAATAGAACTAATTATAAAGGAAAGCCATTTTCTTATTTACTTTTGTAGAGATTTTTATTTTTATTTTATACCTCAATAACTGAACAAAATGAGCTTGTCTCGTAATTATAAGAATTTTTTAATTAGAAAATTGTGATTCACGTCTTTATTTAAAATGCGTTACTTAGATTTTGCCAAAACTATAAGGAGCCGACATTTTGAAGCTATAATAGTAGTTTATGAACCAAGGGGATAAAGCAGTGTATTATGTCACCCAGCGCCATATTGAATCTCAAACGCATTAAAGGATTCTTAAGTTAACTCTCGAGCGACTGCGAGGGTGTAAGAGAGCGTTAATGACTGAGACAGCGAGGGATTCAAGAGCACCTAAGACTAAAGAAAGCTTTAACCGCGAGGTGAATGCTCTACTATTTATTATAGAATTGCCAAAGTTTTTGGAACGATGTTCCTTTTCGGACGGTATGGAGAATGAAGGCTAGAAAAAAAAGCAATCGATTTTACCGTCACGACATATCGCTGTCTCCGGGGAATAAAAGGATAACTGCCAAAACACAACTTTACAGGAGAAGCTAAAGGCATGTTTTCGTTGATAACTTCACAAATTGTGCAATATGGTGCGCAAAAAAAAGATACGCAGAGTGCGAAAAGTGGTGCGCAAAATGACAAAAATTTCAAATGTACAAATTTCGTTACAACCGAGTGTTCCACGACACTCAAGTACTTTTTTATTTATCTCGTGTTGTTTATTTTTTATTATATTTTATTTATATTTTCAAAACAAGGCCAAAAGTCATTGAATTACCAGAATACTCATTTCATTACAATTTCTGAGAAAATTCTTTAAGAAAAAGCCAGTTCTGAGTGTTTCACCTTTCGGAAACATTTTTCACACTCCGTTACAAATTGGTCTTTTACAAAGGACAATTTGGGAAACGACGCCCTCGGGCTTGACCTGCCCCAGTTTCAACTCTTAGTGTTTCAATGCGGGAGTCTTTAAATGTGCACAAAACTATACCATTTAACTTGTGGAAATAAGAGTGTAGTAAACTTGATTTTATGTTGTTCATCTAACACTAAGATATCTTTCACGATTTTAAAATGGATGCTATATATTGCACTCCTGAACTAATAGGTAAACGATCGATGCGATGATAAAAGTAAGTAGATATAAACGAAAAACTTTGTTTATCGGTCAGTTTATTTAATGTGTTTTTTGGTAAGCAGTGACCTATGTCTGTACGTGGTCGTACGTTTCTATTAGAAATGTTTTAAACTAGTTAAAATCTGTTCCGTGTGCGAACTGTGGAAACGACAAATTGTTTTCTCTTGCTGTAGAGTAATCGTGCCTATTGTTTTATGTTAGAGTTCGCCAACCACTTTTGCGGCGCCGAGTATGACAGAACTTTTTCTGTCGTGTGCTTGAGATGTTGTGATATTAAATCACTTTGTTGATTGGTTTATTTCGACGCATGTTTATTTTTTTGCGATCAAATAACATACGTTTTTATGTTTAAAGAGATAGTTATGTATGATTGGGTGAATGATGGCATAATTTTATATTATCTTAATCTCTCTCTTAATTTTATATTGCCTCGGTTAAAACAAATTACAGGCAAAATGCATTTATGATAAGATAATTCAGATCAATCAGACGGACATTGATTATTTTAATACGTCAATACCTTCGCTTAAGTGGTTATTAAGTGATAAGGTCTTCAATAATGATTAGTACACTGGTGGTAAATGGTATTTATCGTATATACCTTCTTAACTATGTAGGTATGTCGTCTATTTTTTATCAATGTTTATCTCTTCGTTGTCGACATTAGAACTTTTGTCTTTAAACACACCTTTTCTATAAGTGGAAAATTGTAAATGGCTTTAAGTAAACATGCAGTACCTACTTTGTTTTGCCTAGCTGTAAGTTTTTCAAAAATTTGTAAAATAAAATAAAATAAAAATAAGTAAGAAAGGAGTGAGTCTTCCAGTGAGTGCTGAGATGACGGCTGATTGAGGAAAACGAATTAAGAAATTCGTGTTGTGCCAACCCCACATAATGTGGGATAAAGTTAGTACGGTTTATCTTTTTTGAAAGATATTTTCAGGAAATCGTGTGTATGTTATGAAAGTAGCCGATTCAATGCATTATAACATATAGGCTAGTCTTTATTTTGATAAAATAAAGTATTCCTGAGGGATAAGTAGCACAACGGACGCAGATAGTGAAAGAATATTATTTTAATTTAATTCAAAACTTAAATTAAACTTTATTTTAATTTAACAAAACTGTGGAAGCTTAAATTCCTAACTAGACACTCAAACTAGGACATGGAATCCAGTGGAACTCTGGAATAAGATTCTCGACTGAGTAACTGCAAAATCGCTTAATCTCATCCGTGGTTAGTAGCGTAATCGGCTTTTATTAGACTTGTGCGGTTAAAGCTTTAGTTTAGTAGTTGCAAAATGTTTCGGCCATTTAGAAATACTAAAACTGAAAGTTAATGTATGCTAGTTTTCAAGAATTTAACAAAATAAAGTGAGTTCGTATGAGTTAGTGGTAAACTCAGAGCTTTTTATTAAATAATTTATCAAGATCATAAGTAAGTAGATAATTAACTAAGTGGAGTAATCTATTCTGTCACTGATGCTGACATTTTTCCAGAAAAATCCCTCAATTCTATGTTTTAGATTGAATTTGTGGGCGAAACCTGCAGTGTGTTTGAACAGATTTTTTCATGCAACCAGGCAATCCACTACGCAATCTCTTGCATCTCACCCAGGCAATCTTCCACGACACCAAGGCCTTAAATAGGGGCTATAATCGATCCGCTTTCGGCTGCCCAGCTTCACTTGGCAAGGGTTCTGATGAGTTCTCTCTTTGTTGCAGGAGCAATGACCCGTTCGTCTGAGGGCTGGAGCGATGGCGCGTAAAGGCACACTATGTCTGTTCACAGTTCATTTCCTTTCGTGCTTTATCGGTGAGTAAATTTTACTTGCGTGATGCGTACGTCACACATTGGGACATGAATGACTTGATAAGAGCCTAGTTGGAGAATATCTAGAAATACATTGTAAAGCTATGTTGATATACTACACTACGACATTGACACTCGACACAAAAGTCTAAACTAGTGTAGCGACACCGCCACTACATCTGCAACGGTTGACACTTGAAGTAAATATTGAGTGTCGAGTGTCAAGTGTCTTCAAGAATAGACACTCAGGAACAATCAAGATTCAAGTTTACGATTACGTTCTTCTGTACAAAGAGCGCCGTAAGCACCTAGAGTGATGCGCGTGTACAAAAGTAATAACATTTCATGACTAGCCTCATCCATAGCATTCATATTGATATAAGAATTACATATTATTATACTTATAAAAACGGGACTATGTGCGTATGTATATCAAAGCGTATGTAAAAATTAAGTATCTTCTGTGTGTAATTCTAGTGTATCTATTCCGCACATTACACACAGAATGTGCGGAAGAGATACACTAGAATTACACACAGAAGTTACTTATTTTTTTTTGTATTTTGTCTCAATTTTACTACATACTCGTAGAATTGAGAAGCAAAGCCCTTAGAATGATCCCGATTCTGTTCAATTTATCCATTTCATTCTAGAATACAATTCAAATATATCGTTTCTTTTTATTTGAGACTAAAATTGGATGCAGATAAACAATTTTCAGTTTCAGGCTTTGTTTCCGAATTGCGTCAGATTTTCAAAGCACCTAGTTTTATACTGTTTTTATAACCGAAAAAATTGCTTTGTTATCGACTTGCTACTTTTCCAAAAACAGCTGTATTTATAAAAAATCTTTGACATTATGTCTCCAAAAATATTGTAGACCAATAATTGGCTTCATATTTTATATCACAGTGTTTGACTTAATTGCCAGGTTTCATAATAATTAAATAAATAATGCTGGACTTTTCACACAGCATCATCTAGCCCCAAAGTAAGCAGAGCTTGTGTTATGGGTACTAGAATGACTGATAAACTACTTATATACCTACTTTTTGTTTGTAAATACTTACATTGCATAACCGCACACCGGCACAACCGCAGTCTCTTAATATTTCATAAACACATTAGGCATTGACAGGACTAAAAGCACGAGTAGCTTTATGAGGTAATTTTATTGACACAACTTTCCCATAAACTATTTTAAAGTTCCCTCGCGAGCACTAACCAATAAATAACGCAACTTTCTGCTCTAAAACTTCCCACACAAAAATGTTTCGCGTTCCGCAACTGGCATTCATATTGCAACAATCATTTCTACCTCGCAAAGAAACCAAACACTTTACGAGTTACTCAATAAATCCACGTCGTAAATTCTAACTCTCGGGATGAAAAGAAAGAAATTGAAACCGGTAAGATATAACTTTACATCACGCAATGCAGTACCCATTGTACTCGTAACCCACAGGTGTGTCTGAATAAACATTTCACGTCCGTAATAAAAGCTCGGCTGTTTCGCATATCCTCATTACAGTGCCCTAAAACAAGGGAAAAATGTCTCTGTCCTTTTTGAAATGATAATTATGCTCATAGATTATGTTTCCTTCTTTACTCAGCTTCAGCTTTCTGAGGCCTCATTTTTTGATGATTTGTAGACGGATTCAATTCATTTTATCTAAAGTCATATCAAATCCAAAAAGATAGGTTTAATTAAATATAGCTGCGCTCCCGCGATGTGACCCGCGATCCCTTGACATTTTTTCGGGATAAAAAGTAGCCTATGTCCTACCCTACAACCTTTATCCATGCCAATTTTCAGCCTAATCTGTTTAGTGGTTTGTGCGTGAAAAGGTAACAAACAGACAGACAGAGTTACTTTCACATTTATAATATTAGTATAGTATGTAGTAAGGATTTAAGTCATTTGTAATTTAATTTTGTCCGTTTAATATTATTTCTTATTTTCTACTATTTCTAATTGCGTACCTTTGTAGTTTTTTTACATGAAAATGTTGAACTTCAACATAAAAAGATTTTTCAAATGTTTCTCGTAAGGTAAAACCTACTCTTACAATTCAGTTGCCATTTCTCCGTTGATGTTCCAAAAGATCATCCGTAAAAACAAAGATAAAAGCTAAGGTACGAATCCACGAAGCTGCGGGTCAAAATTTATTTAACACTCAATCAAGCTTCGGCTGACAATCAGGATTTGGGTCTCACGAAAGACTTCCATTTTCCAGTCCATTTATTTCTTACAGACACACAATTCATTTTTAATCTGTTCAGTGAGAACAGTAATCGGAGTTCAGAGATATTTGGAAACAAGAATGAAAGCTTGAGCTCAAGCTTTCATTTTTCAGAAGAATTCTTCATTCTTCGTCAGAGACGGCAAATACGATTTCGAAGAATTGTAGGCTATTCATCAAATTTAAGTTTGTTGTATTGAAATTATTCTGTAGCGCCATCGGCCAATACGTTTGTGTTTGTTAAATGATGCTTGAGAAAAGGCTCAAGCACTTTGATAATAATGTTTGGTCTATACAGGATGTTAAAAGACGTCTACCGAAGCCGAAAGGGGTAGGTACAGCATCCCAAGTCACAACCAAATCCAAAAGGATTTTCCTTAAAAATCATTATATCCGGAGAAAACAGCGTTTGAAGATTACTGTTTGCGTATGTACTGGGCGCGTTTTTTTACGTAGATTGCTGGATTTTGAGTTTAAATTGTTTATTTCTTTTAAAAATGAAATAATTAGGTAGGTATGGTCTTATTGTGTTATACTAGTAGTCAATAACATAAAATGATGAAAAAAAATTTTTTGCATTATTTTTTCGCTAAATGAGTTTAGAATCATGGTCTGATTGCAACCCCTCAGTTTTCGGTAGTTGTCTTTTTACACCCTGTATAGGTCACATTTGAGTCTAAGAACCTGTGGTTATAAACCTTAATCATTTTAAAAAGGTTGATAGCTATCTGCCTATATTCCTAAAACCTACAGGTTGGATCATAATCAAATGTGAAGTCTAACTATTCACATTAGCCCTAATTTATAATAACGGTTACAGACAAAACATGTCCACTCAACTTAGTTTTGATGCTGATTGTACAATGTACATGCTTTGTTTCTTAGTCGTGGAATTGCCAAAAGTATTGTAACTTTTCTGGAAGCGAAGTTTAAAAGTTCGGTTATAAATCACTGTGTTCTATTTGTAGTTTAAACCTGATAGCACATTTGGCCGCGCCGTACGCGCAGCAGTCATTTTTTTTATAAAAAAAAATAATGATGACGTCAGAAAATGTGGCTAGCTTCTGACGTCTCAGCATTTCTTCTATTGAATTGACAGTTCGGTGCGAATAGGTCGGCGACCACCCATAAATGTAGGTTACTGTTAATTCAACCAACCAATAAGATCTGGTCCTTATGATATAAAACTCATCATCATCATCATCTACAGCCTGACTTCATCCACTGCTGGGTATTGGTCTCTCTAAGCTGGTACCACCCACCACTGTGCTAATCTGACCCAATGACGGCCCGCGACATCAAGAATATCTTCTAGACATCTCAAACTCACTACCAATGAGATAGTACCATTACACCTGAGTAGTGATTGAAATTGAATAGTGTGGAGAGTTAGCTACAGATAGCGTTCATCGTTTTCCTTCATCCATCAACCGAATAGATAACCGAATAGAGTCAATGGACTGAAAACGGTTTCGGTGAAATTATTGAGTTATGCATAGTTGCGTTTTCGGTTCATATTCAACTAGTTCTGAAGGATATATTGAATGCCAATGGTCCACTGTTACTAAATAATATTTTGCCACTTATTTTTATAAATCTTTTATTTTGATAGAATAAAAGATCTGAAAGATTGTCTACCACGCCTTGGGGATGCAGTCGTGATCATGTTTGTTTTTTATTCTATCATAATTTGCCCTTCACCATAAAGTGCATGTACAAGCTCGAAAATAAACTCGAAAATTGTATGAAATTGTATTTTAATCTTAAATTGTATGATCCCCTGTTAATTGAAATAAACGAATTGAATTGAATAAAGTTTTTGAGGAATTTTTAAGCTCCGCAACAAGAATTTTCAACTAGCTCACTTTGCTGAAATATTTCAATCCAACCCAAGTCCATTTGGTATGTACCCGCTGTGTACCGTCATTACTTTTCCGAACAATACTGGCTTGCGAACCTGATTTACAAAATTGTGCTATATTTATCGTTTTGTGTACCTATACTTGTGACCAAAAGTCACACACAACCTTCGGAGCTTCTAATTTCATTACTGCGACCATGTTTTTTTTATTGAGAAGGACAGAACATACACAACCTTTGGAGCTTCGAATCTCCGCTACACTGCAACCATATTTATTTTCACTGAAAAGGACAAATAGGTTACTTTACACGAGTCGTACTCCTAAAAGAAAGGGAAAAAATATTGTAAGGAAAACATTCTAATATTCTAAAAGGCGCCCATTAGCTTTCTACCTAGTCGAACTTGTTTTTAGACTTATAGATTAATTATCTCCAGAGAGTCTAGTATGCAACCATAACAAAAAATACCACTCTCGTTGTCTCATACTACTACTACTACTGTACTCGGGGTAGGGGGAAAGTTCCGCATTTTAATCTTATATTTTTTCCAGCGTGCCTCCAAGACACCGGTAACAACAAGCCACGGGACCAAAGCACAGTATCGGAGTCCTCCAAGAGGTTCCGGGCTGAGTTCTTAGAAGACTGGCCGCATCAGACCGGTTCACCATACTTCGATCCGAGCACGCCTGACAACGTGACCGGGCTTGTCGGCCATCCAGTCACGTTGCTCTGCAAAGTGAAGAATCTTCAAAATAGAACAGTGAGCAATAGTGATAATAATAACCAACATTTACGTAATGCTTAATCACCATTGAATGGCCATTAATTTATATGACTCCTGATTTTTACTCGCCGGGCAGTGTTTAGAACCTCCAAGTTGTCAACAACATTTACAGTTCTTCCAAGGGTTCTAGGCATTCGTGAAGTTAGCCGTTTGTCTGCGCAGAACACAATTTTGTATGAAAAAGCGTTCACTGCACAGACAAATGGCTAACTTCACGAATGCCTATTTCCGTTGGGCGAAGTGTAGGTATAGTACAACTTGATTGCTAGTGTGAACGCGAGAAAATAAGCTAAACTGTAGCTCCTTCAGTATCTTATCTCTCCAAGTTGCTTACATGCGACCAAAGCCCTAATTTTAAGGTAGTTCATAAAATTATTTTTCCTAGGTGTCATGGGTCCGTCACCGCGACATCCACCTGCTGACGGTGGGCCGCTATACGTACACTTCGGATCAGCGCTTCGAAGCGGCGCACAAGCCGCGCTCCGAGGAGTGGGCGCTCCGCATCCGCAGCCCGCAGCGCCGCGACTCCGGACAGTACGAGTGCCAGATCTCAACCACACCTCCCATCGGACACGCCGTCTTCCTCAACATCGTAGGTCTGTACAACTTCCCATAGTATAGGAGAAGTAGCATGACTTCGGCACTGGCGAATCCGGCTCGTCTCGTACTGACGAGTGTCAAATCTCAATCACATCGCAACTAAACCTCCCATTGGACACGTTGTGTTCCTCGACATCGTAGGTCAGCTCCAATCACATCGAATACCTTTCATAGTTCTGATTAAGTTATACAGAGTACAATTTATACTTTTGGTATTTTCTAAAATCTTTAAGAATTTGATTATTCAAACAAACCAAAGTCACATTAATAATCTAATGAAGGACAATCATTATTCCTAAATCTCGATCGAGAAATCCAATATCGCTGACATAGAAGTTCTAACAACTTCAAGGTCTCAAAATTCGAGTGGGTGACCACTTTGTAGTCATTGATTATAATATAACTTCTTCAATAAAGTTCTCCCAGAATATCAGGGCGACTTCAAACGGTTTTGATTATAGAGAATCTATTTTACAAAGCTAACTGAACCGTTAACTTATTGAAAATAACAAGGGTATGTTTGAGATCTGTTCTGACCTAGAAACGTTCGTGATTTTGATTCAAAAGTTTTTTCTAAGTTTAGAAGCGTTTGGGTAAGGCGAAACAAGCATTGTTTGGGAATTGGGTTCCATGCAAAAGGTATTTGGCAACGTGAGATGAGTTATGTGTGTCTGTTGAAAGTAGATAACGCGATCCATTTTATGCGACTCGCAACTCAAAAAAATATGGTCTTACGGACTTACCATTTTTCATAAACTTTGAAACAGTTACTGAAAATAATAAATAATTTAACTAAAATATCCAGCTGTGGCCGAGTTTTTAAGCTTTCAAAAGCCTTCGTCACGGATTAACGAAAGTTTGTCAGTTTTGCGAAATATCGAACCTCTCTGTTTTTGAGTGGCAACTATGGTCTCTCAGCTCTCAGTTTAAACACCTAGAATGTTATTCAATCAACGTCTAGGTAAGCATTTACTGAGCTCTCTGAAGTTAGGTGCAATTTAGTAGAGTAAGTGAGATAGCACAATTTTAGGCGTCAAAAGGAGTTCTGCGCAACTACTTCAGAGAGCTAAAGAACGATTTTGCGTATTATATCATAGATTAATCTTGTTTTATCATTTTGTTTTTTGATATTGTCAAACTCGTCTTTTTAATGAGCAAAAAGTAATAAGTAATAAAAAAAATTGGTTGTCTGTAAAGTCGGTTTACTGACGATAGTTGAACGTGACAACGTCTACGCATCGCTCACTCAAGCAGGAAAGAGACGGATGTCGAACGCTGCCGAACGCAAAGGCCGATTGTGCTTCTTTGTCGCTCGTTCCGCGCTCTCGCTTGCACTTCAAGCCTTACATGGAACGCCTCAGAGCGAGGTAACGCCGCATGACGTCATGTTTTTTCGTGCGTGCAGCCGGCTCTATCGAATTATAAGACGTCACGTCAAAATATGTTTTATTTTATAATCCTGTAACTTGAACATCCATCAACTGTAAAAAAACTTAGGCCTTTTTACATCTATACTAGATGATTTATACAGCGTCAAGAGGCAACCTATACCTACACTTAACGGGACGCTGTAGTGCCTGGGACATTGTTTGAGATGGAATAGGCTTGCCCAGCACCTAAACCATCCTCTCAGCTTAATCAGCCTGGCCCACAGGAAAGACGACGTCAATACGTGTGGAGCTGACTAAGCTGCGGGTTTCCTCACGATGTTTTCCTTCACCGTTATGAGCTCGTGTTAAAGCGCATATAAATTTTTCGAAACGAAAAATCCAGTGATGCACGGCCGGGATTCGAATCCACGACCTTCGGATTGAAAGTCGAGGCACAACCCCATTTGACCAACACCGCTATTAAAAAAATAACGGTAGCGTGTCAGAGGGCACATCATATTTGAGCTGCGCATACATGCAACTGCGAGCTGAAAGTAATTATATTGAAATCTGCTACAAAATCATTGCCAAACAGATTCGTAGTAGAGCTTTTGCAACGGAGTAGCTCGCCTCGATGCTACGAAGCCATGTCAACAGAACTTTGCTACAAGCAGATGGAGAAAATAAATTCCGTACTTCGATGTTAGGTCACCAAAATAACCTTTTAACTTTATAAAAGCAAACTAAAAGGTTGTTTTAGGTTTCAAAATAATAAATAAATTATTTTTAGATTTTAGTAATGACGAACTAAGGTCTCTTACTGATGTGTAAATAAACTAAAGTAAACAACCTTAATCATTCGTTTTTAGTTTGTTCACGGCTTGGTAGTTGTTCTACCTTCATTGAGGAGGTTGTGGGTTCGATTCCCTTTCTCGATAAATGTTTGTGTTATCAACATGGGTGCTTGTTCTGTGTAGGGTGTTATAACGTATTATATTATAAATAAAGTGTCTATACAGGGTGTAAAAAGACGTCTACCGAAGCCGAAAGGGGAACATACAGCATCCCAAAATACAGCCAAATCCAAAAAAAATTTCCAAAAAAATCATTATATCCCGAGAAAACCGATCTCGTTCTGTTCGAGCGTATGTACTGGGCGCGTTTTTCTCTGTAGATTGCTGGATTTTGAGTTTTAATTGTTTTTTTTCTTTTATAAATAAAATGATTAGGTAGGTATGGGCTTATTATGTTGTACTAGTAGAAAAAAACTAGAAAATAAAATAAAATGACGTAGGTAAGTAAAAAATTTTTTTTCGTGTTTTTTTCGATAAATATGTTCAGAATCATGGTCTGATTGCAATCTCTCAGTTTTCGGTAGCAGTCTTTTTACACCCTGTATAACCTATCCAGTCATACGGTTCTCAAAATATAAGCTGTGCTAAGTATTTTTCACGTAGAAACGTATCCCTGACACATAGAACTTTTACGTTTCATGCTGTACAATGCATAATTTTGAAATAAATAAAATCTAGTGATAATACTAAAAGATACAACTTCAAAAGAATTATTTCCTTTTTAAAAATTTTAGAAATTAACATAAAATAACTTTGTCACGGAACCGTTCTTATGTGAAAAGGACTTAGTTTATAATTTTATTTGTATTTTAAAATTAATTTACTTTTCATTTGTGTCTAGGCATCTTTACATACAGGTATTTTACAACTGATATGTTTTACGTTAAAGTCACATTGCATTGGTAGCCATTCTGATGTTTAGAAATTTTACTATAAAGTCCGTTTGCATTAGAGGTACAGTAGTAATAAGTCGTTTTGATTTGAGGCATTTTGCTTTGTAGGTGTTTTAAATCTGAGTTAGTAATCCCTCAAAGTCGTTTCACGGCGTAGGCATTGTGATCATAAAGGTTCAATAGGTACTTTCTTTTTAAATTTCAACTGAATTAAAAAATATATAAATTAAAGCTGAGACTGGACCTTTTTGGCACCACAAAAATAGGTAGGACATGGATAGTTTGTTTTTATTTTTTATTTTTGTTTATTTTTTTATTATGTTTCTTTGTGCCTACTCGTGTTTTCTAAATGTTTGATGTTCTATTTTCATTGTATTGTGTTGTGTGTGTCAAATAAATATATTCTTATTCTTATTCTTAATTAGTTTGAGAAAATGTCAAAGCAAACTCCATTAAAAAAACGAAAAGAGCTTTAACCATGTCTTATCAATTCAGCCAATCGAAATCTTCTGGCGCAGAAAAGGTGAAAACGTGTCTTGAGTGAACGAACTCTTTATACCTTTGAAAGTAAAATAGCTGAAGACCTTCCACGAATCCCTTACTCTGTAAAAGTATCTTATAGAAGCAATTAGCAATGTATTGTATAAAAGGCTTGCGGTACTCTACCTAGAGTCGTTATTCAAAGTTTTTTGTCAATTACTAGTAAAAAAGCTAAGTAATTTGTTTGTTTTTTTATAAAAACAACTTTTTAAGATGACGCAAATAGTCAACATAAGTATTATCTATAAAATAAACTAACAGACTAAAAAGGTGTTTGAGATGTATTCATATTATAAATACAACGTTTGGTACGAGGTATTTACACTCTCTTGTTACTTAAAGTAAGCTATTCTATTTGGCACTAACCCACATTTTCCACAAATTAGCATTCTATACGACAGTGTGCATACTCATAAGTACATTGTAACTATATCTTAGTTCAAAAACTCTAATTGCAAGATATCTTAGCATTGTTTGCTCTAGCTAGCCAGCTAACGGAACTCTGAGGGTGAAATTGATACTCACTTACAGGCTATACTTTGATTGGCCTGGAGCCAAATGGATGTGAATGAACTTTCGCATTGCGCCTTTATACTAATGCTTACACTTTAGGACGTCGCAGATGTTTTGTAATGCGACTTGAATTGTTTTAGTGCCAAGAATATATTTTTTTTTGTTACCTGGAGAAACTATTTGTAGAACCTAGGGATATTATGCAAACGAATTTGTTTGGTTATGTATTATAACCTTCTTGTAGACTCGTATGAACGGTTTTCGAACATAGCTCAGGGGAGCTAGTCAAGAGAAAATAGATTTATTTCCATTTCCTCATATCACAAAACCTGCATTTATTAATTTTATTTACATAATATGCACAAAATTACAAAGTACCTAATGCACAATTGGCGAGCATAATGCTGAAGGCATTTTCTACCAGCTGACCAACGTGTTGTTGGAAAGGTACAAATTAAGAACATTTAAATACGTCTTGTAATTAGGTAACAACTAACTAAACCTCAAGTGGAGTTGGGCGGGACACCTGGCAAGACGTGGTGACGACAGGTGGTGTAAAAGGATGACAGAATGGTGGTAGAACTGGCAATAGAAGTGTCGGACGTCCGGCAGCAAGACAGGCGGACGGTATCATTTAAGTCGTAGGCCGACAGTGGATCAGGCTGGCACAGGACCGAGAAGAATGGCAAAAGCGAAGTGAGGCCTATACCCAGCAGTGTGTGAAATCGCGCTGCGGATGATGATGATAACTAAACCTTAGTTTACTTACATTACCTGCTGACAAGTTACAACACAAATCGCAGGCGGTAATACGAGTATATTCTCAAGCGTGGTAAAAACTAGAATTAAGTTCAAACTGACATCAATTTTGATAGTTGAATAACGATTCAACATTATTTTATTGCTTTAAAGTTCGTTACTACAAATTATTTTTAAAATAAGATTGCTTAGTTTTATCTCAGACAAAGTTTAGACTAAAATAGACCTCTGTTTGTTCACAGAACCAGAAACAGAAATACTAGGAGGTCCCGACCTCTTCATATACGCAGGGTCAACTATCAACCTGACGTGTATTGTTCGGCATACACCAGAACCGCCGAATACAATCAACTGGACGCATAGGGGGAAGGTAAGTGTTTTTATGCCAAAGAAAAAAAAAATACGCACTTACATTGGGTCATGTATCGAAAAAAAAAACAGTGGCACTCCCAGGAGTGCCCACAAAAGTGAAAACTGAACGACTACTCTATTCTATAATTCAATAACTATTTAATTTCATAATTTTATGCTTTTTTATTGTTATAAAATGAGCTTTTTGTAAAACTATTGCCGTAAAAGTTTGCTGATTACAGAATTAGATGGCATTAATGATGCGGTATATTTTATCCATTGTTAGTATCTACCCATTAAAACACAAACTGTATGATGAAATATTCCACTGCTTTCCTACTAGTCAATCGAAGTCATACCAACTTTACTAGTTTCAATTCTTTAAACTAACCTAATAACTCAACTCATCTCACCAAACAAACATTATAATAAATCTACTCGTAAGTTTCAATACCAATATTAAGCTCTTAGGATCTATAGAACCACAAGCACCTATGGGTTCACTAACCAAAATTCGCATGCTTTGTTTGCCTGGACAATAAACTCGACCCATAGAAGGCAAGGTTAATATTTAAATTTGAGATTGATGCCTTTGTTTGCCTACATACATTACTTTCAGATTAGGTTCAATGCGGTTTGCGGATTGGTTATAAATGTTCTATTGTTTTGAAATTACCATGAGGTTTGGAAACTTTAGCACCGATCTGTGGATAATTCAAATTCAAATTCAAATTATTTATTTCAGTTTCCATATATAAGTCCACCATATTATATTAGTAAAATGCTTAGCCTAATGTTAGTAAGTAATCAAATAAAATAAATAAAATAAGACCATAGCTTCACTGAGCTCTCCAATCAGCCGATTAACATAAAGGTTGAAAAGTCTGGGTGAGCTCAACCCTCCCTGCCGCACCCCACATTCCAGCCCATATGGTTCGGATAGCGAGTCTGCCCACCTAACCACATTGCTCTGATGGCCATACCAGTACTTAAACAAATCAATAAGCTCATCAGGTAATGTTGTGTCTTCAGAAAGCTTCTTCCACAAGACATCATAGGACACCAAATCGAAGGCCTTCGATAAGTCGAGAAAGCACGCATACACTGGTGTCTTTCTGTCCGTGTAGTACCGGACTGTATGCTTGAGACACAGAATCGCTGCCTCAGTGGAAAGCCCTTGCCTAAAGCCAAATTGGGCATCATGTAGCTTTATATGGTCTTCCAACTGTTTATCAAGCATAAGCATAATCCAAACAGCTTTTTTTTTTTCAATCGTAAGTAAAAGATAAAAGTAACCTTGAATTATCAAGTTTTAACCTAGTTTTCTTCTTGTCTTGTCGTGTCACTAGTTCTCTCGAACAAGTGTGGTGAAAGGATTATAAGTGCGCCTAAAAGAGGCGTTGATTGACTGATTGATTAAAAAAGTAATAATTAAAATAAAATAAAATAAGATGAGTTGTTTTTAGTAGGACAAAAGGTGCTGATTTTTGACGACCTCTGTGGCGCAGTGGGCGAAGGTCCGCCTGCGACGCAGAAGGTTGCGGGTTCGATCCCCGCCACGGGACAAATGTTTGTATGACCTACAGATATTTGTCTCGGGTCTGGGTGTTTCTATGTATAATATGTATGTATTTACAAACAAAAAGTATATAAGTAGTATATCAGTTATCTGGTTCCCATAGTACAACCTTTGCTTAGTTTGGGGCTAGATGATGCTGTGTGAAAATGTCTAGCATTATTATTTTTTTTTTTTTTTAATAAAAATTCTAGACAACGATGCTAAGGGTACAATATGGTAAATATGTATTAACATAATTCAATGCGAGTATTTATATATGAAATTATTCGGGGGTCGTAAACTTAAGGTTTAAACTTAACATAACTGGACTTTTATAAAAGGCTATAGTATTATTTTATATTCGCTATATAAGTTACGGAAAATATTTATGTAAAAATACATGTTCGATTTAGTCCAGACATGACCGTGAAGAGTGACCCTATCGGGTATCATTTCATCTCATACACAGATGAAGAATCAGAATGAATTGATATTTTCAAAATAAAATATATTTACGTAATAAGTTTCCAAGTATAAATTATGATGTTGAATTTAAAAGCTGTTTCATATTGCATTAGCAAAGGAAATTGGACATTTCGATTTTGAAACTGATAACCCGAGGTATAAGAATAATACAACCAAGAATAAAATGCACAGAATTTATAAATTGTCGATTTTGAAGAAATTAAAAAACCTTCGTCATGGCTTGTTGTTTTTGGAACGAAGTTCCTTTTCAGACGGTATCGGATGGGGGGGCTAGACGAAAAAAAGTGTTAGATTTTTGCGTCACGACATGTGTATGTCAAATCGTCACAGTGTGAAGTGTGCAGTCACAAAACAGTCCATAGATTGTTACATTGTTAGTACGGAAGAGCGTTTCTAGGATTAGTATCTATGACAATAATTTATTTGATAAATGCCATATGTCAAAGTTGAAACTTCGTTCCAACCGAGTGTTCCATGACACTCACGTACTTTTTTTTTATTTTAACTAACTTCCACTTTTTTTTCATCAATTTTTCGACAACTCAAATCGACAACTTCGAGCATTACTCCCTAAAGTAAAATTACAGATATCGGCGAATCCGTTCAACTACATTAATCTCCGTGTTCATCCAAGATTTCAATTAACACGAGCGTCCTCGTATACATTTCCCTCCATTAGTTTAAAACTCTACCTAAACGTTCCAATTGGTACACCACGGGATACCAAAATTCAAATGCTAATACCTCGAATTCCCGTTTCACGTATGAATGCATTCGGCACACGCTAATTGCGATTCGGATATCGCAGGTACAGACTGATCTAAAATACATACATGGAAAGCGTAGGTACTCCCTTGTGTTCTACTAACATAATAGGGTGTGGTTATACTTCTGTATAAGAGCTATTGTTTTAGACAAGGCTTATCGTGTCACTAGTTCTTTCGAACCAGTGTGGTGCATATCTATATGTATATCGTTTGCACCTAGGTGAATGAACTCAGCTGAATAAAGTTTACATAGCTATTTCTTGATTAAGATAACAATATATATTATATATATATATTGTACCTAGGTACAATATATACAATATACAATATATACCTACGATACCCTGTCAATTAGCAAGGCTTCAGAAAAGATTTCGTCTATATAATTTTACTCAAGAACAAAGAGATGAAGTGTGTATATCATAATCACCTTTTAGTTGTTGAGGTTGTTTCAACTATAGATAGGACATTTTTTTCAAATAATCCTATGCGGTATGATGAAGTTCCTTCTTGAAACTCAATGTATGAGCTTCTGCAATACGCTGCGTACCGAGCTATACACTACTACACTATTTAGGATCTCGCTTCCATATTCTGCGGTAGTACATTGTGTGAATTTGCAAAACACGGAATGGTAAAACAGCAGTTGGTTAGCAGCGTGTTTCTACGATATTTGGAAGTGACGAAAAGGTTTTGGTACTGCTAATAATTATAACAGATTAAATTAGGAACTGTTACTCCTATTTCTTCCTATCGTTCTTTTGCAATACTAGTTCTTTTGAAAGGATTTTTGATTGCCCGAAATCGAGATCATGATTTTGGGCTTTTTAGGCGTTTTGCTAAAAAGTCGAGGCCGGGGCGCAGCGCGGGTGCGAATCTCGTTGAAAAAAGTAAATAACAAACAAAAGTCAAGAGTCGAGGCGCGGGCGAGGCGAAGATGACATCCCACTCATATAATAAAGCTGAAAGTTTGTGAGTTTGTTTAGATGTTTGGATGTTTAGATGCTCAAATGACGAAACAGTTAACAATGAAATTTGGTAAGGTGAAAGGTATAGCATATAGGCTACTTTTTATCCCGAAAAACGTTCCTAAAAACCAAAAAATATGTAAAAGGAGAACGGGAATATTGCATAGAAACTTTAGCAGTACTCTGTTTGACATTAGTGTTGAATGAATGAAACAAGACATACACGCCGCCGCCGCCTCGACGCTTAAGCACACGTCAATTTCGCCCGCGCTCCGACGCAGCCTCGACGCCGCCCCGACTTTGCTGTTCGACCTGCCAGATACATTCTTCCATTAGTTTACAGTTTTTACTGTAAAACAACATTGTATATACCTATATAAATTAAAAGGTTAATGCAAAAAAATGCTGTGCCTTTTATAAAGAAAGAACGGTCTGCCCATAAATTAGACCATACTAAGCCCAGCAGACCACATTCTCAAGGTCCCGATGAAGCCGAAAGTTCAAAGGCATCTTAGTTCGCAGAACGTATTTCTTCAAAGTCATTAGCAGTTAATAAACGGGACCTCCACGTCTCAATAGCTTTCATTTACTCCTTGAACTCCTCATTAACTGTCTGAATTTTGTACCGACCGGGATTAAAACTTTGAACATTTTACTCGGATCTAGGATCCCTTTTGTCCCATTTTCTTCCCCTATATTCTACATTTATAGCTCGGATTATACACGCTGTAGGCACACTGAAACCATTTGCCAAGAAAACCCTAAAAAGACATAGGTAGGGCTCCCAAAAATATTTTAATTTTAATATGTACAATATATAATTTGTGTTTATATGTACAATGGTGGGAGATCTCGAAGGAAAGAGATAGTTGGTAGGAATTGAGGGAGATCTTTGCCCAGCAGTGGGACGAAATAAAGTACGTGAGTGTCGTGAAACACTCTGTTGGAACGAAGCAAAGAGTACTTTTTTATAATGGGAATATAATAAATTAATTGTCAATTAGGTATCCTAGAAACGCTCTTCCGTACTAACAATGTAACAATCTATGGACTGTGTCGTGGTTGCGCATTTCGCGCTGTGACGATTTGACATATACATGTGTCGTGACGGTAAAATGGAACCAATTTGTTTCTAGCCTCAGTCTTTTTTTTCTTCGATACCGTCCCTTCGTTCCAAAAATAGTTACAATATGACAACAAAACCTTAGTCGACTTTTCCAGAAAGTCTCGCGTACATACCTTACAAAGCGCAGCGTTGTTAAATCATTTCAACTAAATCACGAGTGAAAAAGCATTTAGGTACGAGCGAGTATTCTATTCCGTCGCAAGCATTGCAGAGTCAACAATTTTCCTATCTCACCGAGCAGGGCTCATAGAAACAATTACTGGGACATTTTATTCGAATATTTTATAAAAATACGGACCACTTTGCGACTTGGAAGTATTTTCTGTCTTAAGGCAGATTTACATTGAGTCAGTAACTGACGTCAGTGCTGGCGCCGAAAACTGACTCATACTATTTACACTCAGTCAGTATATCGTCAGAAGCACGTCAGTAAATCAATTTACACGATGGCAGTGCCAGAAGCCTATTGTGTTACTTGAAATCCATTCCCAGTTGTCATCTCAATAGAGCTCAACCAATCACACAACACGAAAATGATAATTGAAGTTCAGAATAGGTTTCAAATGTCAAAATTAAGCCGATGTCCATTCCCAGTTGAGTTAGACGATAAAGCTACAAGTCAGCACTGACTCAGTGGTGGACGGCAGTGGACTGACGTCAGTTACTGACTTAATGTAAATCTGCCTTTATTCTAAGATAACAAATGAAGCTGCTAGTCAAGTAAATATTCATTTTAAATAAGGTTTTTGATGCATCAAATAAATGTGCTTTGATTTTTCATGTGTCACAATTTTTTGTAAGTAAAAATGTCGGTTACAGCAGTGGTTTTACTGAGACTTACTAAGAAATGCATTTTATTATTCTAGATTTTGATATAAATGTATTTTAATACAAAGACAATAAACATCAAAATCCATGTGTTATTTATATTATTTATAGCTTTGCTTAGTTTGGTGCTAGATGATGCTGTCTGAAAATGACAAATACATCAAAATCCATGTATCATTTTAGTGCTTACGACCAGTTTCATGCAGTTTAATTTAAACTTTTAAACACTTTAAAACATTATCTTTTAGCTAAAAGTTCTGAATTCAAACAACTTAAGAGCAGGAAAAGTAATTCAAACTTTACCTGTCTAATAAATGTCGCTTAGCAGCAAAAGCTGCATAGAGGAAGCAAAGAGGTTACCTTAGAATATTTAGTTTCATAAGAATTTATTCTACGAAGTTGAGGAAGCGTTGGCATGACCTTCATGCCTCTAAGGAAGGCTGTTGGGAAATGGCAAGGACAGAGAAAGATGAAAGAAATTAGCTTTTTGCTTAGTAGTTTTGAAATATTCTTCTAAAACGATAATAATCTTCTTCTTGTCGTGTCGCTTGTTCAAATTAGTGTGCTTAGTAATTTGAAGAGGCTCCTTCCATGCACTATTCTAGGTCACATCACTATTTGAACGCGTTTTTATTCATACACATATTATAATACGAGTATGTATATTCATTTGGCTGGTTTGGTTTTAACAGTCGTGGGTTGTAGTGGGGTTATAGTAACTTTTATTATTGTACAACCCACGCGATTATCCTTAGAAAATGCTTAGATTTTTCTTAATATTTTATATTTTGACGAGACTTCATTCCCCTGTGCTATTATTATAATATTAATAATAAAAGTTATAAAATTATTATAACAAAACTGAAACTCGGTTAACTGTTTTAGTTTTAAAGTTTGTTTTATTAACCACGCCGCAAAACGACAGATGTTTTGATTATTCTAAATACAACAATTTTAAAAATAAACAGTTTTTTAGGGGAGTACTGAATATGATACTCATAGAATAGAATAGCTTTATTATCATAGGTCTAACATATTAATAAATAAATTCAATAAATAGAACTTAAATTACTAGGTGTACAAGCTATGACTCGTCATGTCATTGCCGTAGTGTCATGCCATTCGAAACCTCTTATTACATATTAAGTTTAAGATTAGTAGTGAATAGATGACTTTTGTCTTGAACAAATACACCCGGTGTGAGTACATTAATCTTTGGCAAAATTGTTACACGAAATACTTTACACGCTAGTTCAAAAGAAAGATTAATTACCGTTCCTGTCTTAGAAAAATAGTTTGAACTTAACACAATAATTTAGTAGCTAAACAAACGGAAATAAAAATTTAACAGTTTATTTAAAAACTGCCGCAATGGTGGCGACAACAAGGAATAAGCAGATATGCTCAAGGTTTCAATCATTTCGCATCAGAATGGAGAAATGGAATTCTACTTGTTATCGTGTCACAAGTTCTTTAGAACCAGTGTGGAGAAAGGATTTTAAGTGCGCCTCAAAGAGGCTCCTTTCGTGCACTTGACACATGTTTTCGAACTTTATAGGTTCTACGTCATGCCGGTTTCCTCACGATGTTTTCCTTCACCGTTTGAGAGTACTGGCATAGTGCACATAAGGTTATTGGTGCAAGACCGGGATTGAACCCACGACCTTACGATCGGAAGGCGGGGCCACTACCACTAGCCCACCAGAGCTCGTGAAATGGAATGAAATCGCATGAAATTCGAGACGTCGCCTCAAATCGGAGCAACAACAATTTATGTTCTTGACTTATTCTTCACTTTTATTTTAAATTAAAGCATGCACTAAAAATCCTTTTGAATCGTTGTTGGGCGACTGTGATTGGTGTAAGCGAGCAGTAGTGTGGTGGTCGCAGACTTATCCGCGACGAATTGTCATAGAAGAAATGCTGAGACGTCAGAAGCCAGCCGCATTTTCTGACGTCATCAGCATATAAAAAATGACTGCAGCGCGTACGGCACAGCCAAATGTCAGTTTCACTTCCACTCGTCACTATCAATGCAAATCAGCTTTGGATAAATTAATAACGTGAACAATTAGGTTGCT
This sequence comes from Epirrhoe tristata, assembly GCA_951394285.1. Classification (NCBI taxonomy): domain Eukaryota; kingdom Metazoa; phylum Arthropoda; class Insecta; order Lepidoptera; family Geometridae; genus Epirrhoe; species Epirrhoe tristata. The sequence goes on from OX596145.1 coordinate 8,662,798, forward strand.
AGCACTGAATAGGCAATAAGCCAATGACATCACGCATTTAACAGTTGGTTCTCTCCGGCCCAAAGGCTTGACTGAAAACGGTTCAGATTTGATGTCAATAGCATTACATTAATCCGAAGGCTCTGGTGCTATAACATGGTGTGCTTTACATAATACATCAAATCTAGCCTATACAAGGGTAATAGAAGCGTTTGCTAAGAATGTTTTGCTACCTTATTTACTAAAAGTATTAATTAATTAAGTATTTTAGTTTGTAAACCTGAAAGTTCGTGGGTAGGTATGTTTGTGCTCTTTTTTGTTTAACCCTAAATCATTTCTTACGCTTACGTAAACAGGTTCACGACTGTATCCCCAAGGTGCGGTAGACTTTTTCTCAGATCTTTTTATGTTCCTTATTCCAGATCCTTTGAAGATGTCTAAGGGGGTAGTCAGAGGCATGTCCAAACACATAATTAATAAGACATTGATGCACGGCCGGAATTCGAACCCACAACCTTCGGATCGAAAGTTGAGGTGCCATTCGGCCAACACGGCTCTTTCTACGCTTAAATTGTAACAGTATTCTTGTTCACAGACAATAAACTTCGACTCTACTCGGGGAGGTATATCCTTGGTGACGGAGAAAGGTATTCACAGTAGCAGTCGGCTACTAGTGCAATCAGCTCGCACGTCTGACGCTGGTGCATATCAATGCGCGCCGGACAACGCACAGTCCGTCACAGCGAGGGTGCATGTCCTTACTGGTAAGTTTGGTATGAAAAGTATCCTTAAGAGTATTCCAATGGTTTGTAAGTACATTCATCATCGTCATCCATACCCTGGCTTCACCCAATGCATGACAAGCTTCCCTAAGCTTGTGCTATCCACCAACCGGTCGCGCTAAATTGACCTATGACTGTGTGAAGTGAATAATATTATCTAATAACTGGCCACCGGTCATCCTATGTTTCTCAAATTCAACTCAAACTTTTAGGAGAGACTCATTTCAATTCAACACTCCAATTAAAAACAAAATACGGGACAATCACGTTAACCCAGATGCAAAACTCTCGTATGTGAATCATATGAGGGTTTTGCATCCAAGTTATATTATTTATGCATCAATTTGTGTAAGATTTTAATACTTAATCAAAATTGACAGGAACGTGTAAAATTTTAGAAACATATTAAAGGCGTTTTTGAGCTTTTAAAGCCCACGCAACTCAAACATTCTAACCCTATATTTACTGCCACAACCTCTATCAAAGTCACGCAACATCAGACGGCCACACGGTATCTAAATCACGCTTGAGCACTGATGGGCCCTGATATGTCTCGTGACGCCCTCTACGTGTTGTGGCATCGGACTAATGTATTCATTACAGTTGATTCAAAGCACTCACCTAACAATACTACAAATTGTATGCCATGTGCATGCCATTATGGTTTGTATGTACATGCAGTAATGTATATAATTGCTTGAGGTATGGTTATGAATTGATGTGCTGAAACGGGAACGGTCTCGGTGCAAGATTTCAATTGGTTGGACTAATGACAAACTGTTGTGATGCTAGTTTTGATACAAATTGTATGCTGATAATCGGATGTCTTGAGAATTTTTGAATTCAGTTTTAATTATTTGGGATTATTTTGGAGTATGACAAAATACCACTTGTTTTTAAGTTCGTTAAGTTTAGTAGCCCTTCATAAAATTAATAGCCAAAGTTATGTACATTTTCAGAAATACAACATAATTCCAACTCTCATTTCTTGTTTATTAAATAAAATAGTCGATAAAACTAAAAACAAACCTCGTAAATTAAATAAATAAAGGGGAAACCATATTTAAGGAAAGGTTGGTTGTGCTAATAGCAACACCAAAAAGAATAATGACGGGCATAAACATAATTATAGCGAAAATGGCCGTTAAATTTATTTATTTTATGATTTGTAGTCACGTAAACCTCGAAATTGTGAGTAAAGGTTTGTTGAATTCTCCAGCTTAAATCGGTTTGATATTTTTAATAACATTATTTATTATTCTAATAAAATAATGAGTGTTGAGATGACGGCTGATAGAGGAGAATGGAAGAAGAACACATCGCTGCCTCCGGGGAATAAAAGGATAACTGCAAAAACACAACTTTTCAGGAGAAGCAAAAAACATGTTTTCGTTAATAACTTCACTAATACTGGACGTAGACGGATGGTTGATAGCTTTAAGCATAGCTGATTTTTTATGAAATCTGAATGTTATGCTGACACACGCGTAATTTATGCGTAAGAAGAGATATTTTGAAAACAAGAAGTTATCTTCTTGTTAGTCAAAATTAATCATCGTCCATGTTGCCTAATGTCGGTTATCATTTTATTCACCGTATTTTCTAGCGTAAACCTAATATTGTACCACGTGTACCACGGTCCTACCATTTTATTCAACGCTTTTTTAGGGTCGAAGTGTATATGATAATAGGTGATTATAATTCTAATCTCGTAAATATTGTGTCACTTCGTTTATGTTAAGCGCTTTTAAATAAAGTTAGGTAGAAGTTATAAGCTATTGTTTTATTATTTTCAAGATGTTTTTGAGTACTTTTTAACTAGCAAACCTCTTCAAAACTGTTCTAAAGTATTAGAACAAGGTTACCTTGCCTTGAAATAAAATTATGATGAGTAAGAAATAACCATAACTATTTCATAAGTCTTTTCAAGCCTTCAGCTATGTCAAGCATTAAAAACTTCTAGATTTTCTTTGATTTTTTTTATAATAACGATAAAAATCAGACATAAAATCACATAAAAATATTAGCAATTAGCAAATTTCATCATCTACATTCCCCTGCCCTTATCTCATGATAAGATGGGTCGACACAGGGGGTAGTTCACGCTCTGGTCCATGCCATAATGTTATTCCTCCACTCACTCTTATAATTCGTCAACAGCTGTGCATCCACTCCTTTTACATTCATATCATCTCTCACACATTGCAACCACTTCTTCTCTAGCCTTTTTATACTAGCATACCTCCAGCCACACTCATATTCTACCTCATAACTTGTCCTTACCATGCCAATTTATTTGGAAATAGGTGCCACTTTCAAACTTCTCTCCCCGTATATAGGTACTCATTCCTTATCTTGCTTGCCCGTTAACATGAGCTCTTAACGATGACGGAAAACATGGTGAAGAATTCTGTAGCTTAATCAGCTCTAAACTACGTAAATATAAGAAGAAGTTGTCTATACGTGCTAGGCAAGCCTCAAGCCATCTCAAACAATGTCCCGGGCATTACAGCGTCCTATTGAGCGTAGGCATAGGTAAGTTTCCTCATGGCGCTTTATAAATCATTTATTAAAGATGTAAAAGTTTTTCTTATCTAACCATGGGTGGAATACACAAGCATACATACATCCAACTCATTTGCATCGCGGTAACATGCACTTTCCTTTCATCCATCTTCTGCATTTCCTAATATCCATCTTTTCCTTGGTTTGCATATCGTCCCTGAGACCTGTGGCAACTTTATTCATCACGTATTCATCCTCTTTAACGTCTTAGTCAATATTATCGTCGTTCTGGAGAACACATCAAGGAAATTACTTAAAATCGAAGTAGACTGGACATAGGGTTTCACAATCTAGTCTACAATTTAAAAGTATGGTGACAGTGAGCTTCTGATAATTTCGCTGTCACTATATTGATGGAATGAGGAGTTGTTCAACAGAACTACTCAGAAAATAGTCCTATTGAGCTGGAACTTAAGACATCGTTCGAGTTTCAACTCTAATGTTTTAAAAATATGGTGACGATGAGCTGATCTGATGATTAAATCAGGAGCTGTTCAATGGAACTCCTCAGTGAGTAGCAGTAAACTACCCGAGTTTGGGCTCATATTAATCAGCCCACGGTAGTCCATTAATTGTATGTTAGTTGTTGACTACCATGATTGGTTTAATTTAAAATAGAACTAGGTACCTAACAAAATCTTATAACCATTGATCCATGCCATTGATTTTTTTGCAAGTTGACGTCCTAGAATGTTCAAAATTGCGTTAGTCGCACTTAAATGTTGTCAACCTAACAAATACGGTTATTATACACCGCTTTAACAATCAAATCTTATGACGGTTCCCTTTCGCACAGACTCTAACAGCGGTATTATACGAAACGTATGGACATGTTTTCACGAGAATAAAATGATAACCTGCGTTTACCATTGTATAGACGAATATTTCTTACGTGAATATAATTGTATGACTCTTTGTCATATTAAAAGGTGAGGGTACATTTTGATAATATTATATTACAACTTTATTCTTGTAAGTTTAGGCATGTCTAGAAACATCGAAAAGTATTGTAATATTTTGTATCTCCGTGAATAATTGTACGAATGTTACGAAAAAAATTGAGCAGATGTATTAGCACCCAGAGATCCCAAATATGGCATAACACTAAAACTAAGATAATGGCAGTTATCCGTTTATTCCCCGGAGGCAGCGACATGTTGTGCCGACCCCACATAATGTGGGAAAAGGGCAGGAAGATGATGATTTATTATTCTAATAGGACCGAGTAGTACGAGTAGTTTGACCATAAAAAAATATTGTTTTATTTTTTTCGTTTACTTACCTAATTTTTTTATAATTTTTTTACTAATTGTAGACTAAGTAAAACAAACAGGTTTATTAATTTAAGAACAAGTTTTAATGTTCTTAAATATTTTGTATTGGCTTTTGTTATAGTAAACCTAATGCTTGATTACATTGTTGATTACAGTATTAAAATCAAGTCTTTATATCGACCCTTACTTTATATGACAGGCTGCAAACATTTTATCTTAATTTTTTATTTTACAATCTGCCTATGATGAGCACCGTGACTGAAGTTTCTCGTCTCGTTTTCTCGTTAATAATAGTCATAACTGTGTCTGTCGTCATGCGCAACCCGTTATTTCATATCATTATGTCAAATTGTGAGATAGTGTGACATAGTCTCTATCATGGCGCTGATATTAGCGCAAAATGGTAAAAATGCCGGCATATTATATACAATTTTATAGCCCCACTGGTCCTATAAAAACCGGTGACTGCAAAAAACTATAACATAAAATTTGAGTACTCAGGCGCAAGCACACGGTAATTTTCAAACACATCTAAATAATTTCTAAAGTAAGAACTCTTTTACACAAGAGATAGCAATCAGGTTCTCTTCTCTAACTTTCTGCACTAACTAACATACACATCTTAAATTATGCCTTTGGACTTCAATCAAGAGGTATTCACGTACGCGTGTCCTGCTTCTTAAACCACTAAGTTGAATATGCCGCGAACACCACAATTCATCATTAAGACAGGTTTCCATCAAATTATTCAAACTGATTCTAAAATTTGAATCCATTCAGCATGCATAGATTTAGCTAAGTACTCGAATAAATTAAATTTAAGATGGCATACAAGAAAGGGTACAGTACGCACAACCAATCTTTTGCTCTCTGAAGTAGCTGCGCAGAACCCATTTTTGATGACTTGTATAGCTTATTCACTCGCTTAGTTTGTTGCATCGTGCTATCTCGCTTACTCTACCAAACCTGCCCAATCGCTTAGTGCATCTAACTTCAGAGAGCTAAAGATCAGTTGTGCGCACTGTACATGTATGAATAAAATATTATGATTTTGGAAAGAACTGATTGCAAATGTTCGAGTGTGTTACACTAAACATAACTACATATTATCTTCCCGGCACGGTAGACGCTAAACTGCTTGTTTTCCGCGACTTCGTCCGCATAGAATACTGTTATGTCAGTTCCCGAATTTCCCTTTACAAATAAACATTTCACCCTTAAACAAAAAAATACCCTCTTCTTTTCGCAGGTGAAACACCAGCTGCTATGCAAGGCAGCGCTCAATGGGCAGGCAGTTTCGGACTACCCACGTTATTATTTTACACTTGTACGCTCATATACATAAACGTATTTGTATAGTGTAAATATTAGTGATATTATTAATTTCATTCAAAGTTACGTTTTCAAATTCTACGTGGTTTTGTTATCATCGAAGTAACTGATAGACCAAACGTCTTGTGTAAATAAAATATATTTTGTTGATTATGTTCTGTGTAAATAAATAAAATTAAAATAATTGGTAAATAATGTTATATCAATAGAGAAGTTAAGACCAAAATGTAGGACTAGTTAAATGGCGTATAGTAAAAGAAAATAAAATTACTTTTCTCTTAACCATTCATGTTATTTATACAAATCTTGATTAGTATTATTTAAGTAAAATTATTTTTGTGCATCTCATTTACCTGTTTACCTATAAGACACTACCAATAATTTACAGCTGACCTGCCACCCTTAAGAGACATCTAAAGCTTACTTTAATCGTTACTTTCCATTAAAATCTTGCAAAGTAATTCTTTACTTTCAAAGAAGTCAGAGCTCTATTAAAATATCTGATGACATTTCAAAATCTAAGTTCAATCTAAACATTTACGAGCTAACGGAAGGTTCTTACATAAAACCATCCCTTATTCCTAGCAGCACTGTATCGCATTCCAATTGATTCGGTTGTGATCGACGAGTAATATGCGGTTTTACCTACGACACACCAGTAAAGTTAGCTCATTTATCACTAAACCGCAAATATTCTACGAGTATTAGTTCAATGATACCTATGAGATACACTTTATTTTTACAACTATGCCTGAGCTGTGATTTAAGCAAAAAATGATAATATTTAGCACTATTTTTCGTATGTAAGTTCGCATAGTGTACTCTGCTTTCAACAAAGGTAAAAAGTTCAACGGAACTTGTCAATCACGTAAAAAATTAAATGATGTTCCGTACGCAGCTTTACATTTCCAACAATAATAAATAAATAAAATAACAATTTCCTATGTAATTTCAGTTTAACATAGCTCAGTAGCTCGTAATTGTGGCAACCACAAACGCGTCTAAATCCGTCATCAGATAGTATTATGTGGCAGTGCGGTTCATGTGATGATGGCTCTATTTACAAAATATTCAGGAATAACATATAAATCATTACATGTAAGAGCTCATCAATTTCGTCTACTAACATATCGTTCAAGATTTTGAATTCTTTTTTGTTGGCTTTAGGGTTCTATTGCTTCTGTCTGGGAAGCTACGATCGGTGTCCCTCGAAGAAAATTTTATTGTTTGGTCATTTTTAGGGTTCCGTACCTCAAAAGGAAAAAACGGAACCCTTTTAGGATCACTTTCTTAGGAAAGGGAAAAAAGGAAAGGGCTTCATTGGAACAAGCTTAAACAGTTTTATTTAACAATTTTTAATTATTTGTATGATGCTTAGTAGATTTATGACGAAAAATAAAATCCCTTACCAACGCAACTTTGGTGAAAGTAGGTATTTAGTACCTAACAGTTTGCACTGTGTTACGTAGTTACGTACCTATACTTAGTCCTTTGTACGGAACCCTCGGTGGGCGAGCCCGACTCGCACTTGTCCAGTTTTTTTTTTCCATCTGTCAAAACTGTTTTTCCCAGGGACGTGTCAGCCATTGCCCATCGTTAGTGGAAGTTATGGGCTCAGTACACTGGTTACATTATTATTGGTTACACTGTTGCAATGGTTATTTAACCTGTCAAGTAATTTTATAATCAACACTTTGATTTGAGATGATACATCACCCGCATAAATTGTTTGATTGCATAGTAATAAATAAGGAAAAAATATCAATAATTTGCATCTATTGATCGACCATCTTGTATGAATTTGGTTTTTTAAATATTTTTTTATAAGTATAAAATAAATATATATGTATAATGTATAAAATTAATAATTTCGTATTTATAACTTTGATAATTCTAATGTTAAATCTCAACCTAATGTTAAAAAATTAATAGTAGTTAGTTTGTAAATAGATGATAAAATCATTTAATAAATTGTTTTTAAAGTTCCGAGTTTGTTTAATAAAAGAACGTTTTCATATTATTTGTGGTGTTTTTATTTCACACATTGTTTATCGCAAAATTTTCAAGTCCTGGCAAGTAGACATTACCTTAAAGTGGTCGCAGACTTATCCGCGCCGAACTGTCAATTCAGTAGAAGAAATGCTGAGACGTCAGAAGCCAGCCGCATATTCTGACGTCATTAGTATTTTTTGTATAGAAAAATGACTGCGGCGCGTACAACTGTGCGACAAATGTGCGAACAGCTTAAATCAGATCTCCAGGCAATTAATCTTGAAAGATGTCCAAGGTTAGTCAGACAAAATTAGAAAAACTAATCGACAAATACCTGTGATTTGCAAATTGAATCCAAAGCCCGACTTCTATTAGATTTATCTACTGGTTTCCTCATTGAAGAAAAATAAAAAATGGGTCTAGACTGAGAGCTATGAGATGGGAAACTTTATCCACACGGCACTGTTCTAAATTGATCTCTCCAACCAATCGACGGCCGGGATTCAATCGCACATTCGTAACATCAAGCAAGGTACATCTCACTAGGCTCTTATAACCCTTTCAAAGTAGACAAATATAAATAATACCCACCGCACTTATACTGCTTGAATTCTTTTAGCTTTACAATCTCAAAACACGTAATTCCCGCACCCTTTCACTCAGACATCTCGAGAACTCTCAGAGTGTCTTTTCATTCGGCTCCCATTCGGTGGTTTAATAACCCTTTCCATTCAGTGTTGGAGCATTTAAAAAACCTCTGTCTAATAAAATACAAAATGAGAATATCACACATTTTACTAGCTATAATTCTGACACACAACAATTTTGGTATTTAAACCGATTTAGAGTTCATTACATAATTGTCGTTGCATGCATTGTTTAAGTTTTTGTCTAGTGATCTTTTTACACCCTGTATACCTACATATCAAGATAAAATTTAATTGGATCACCACATTCACGAGCTAAGTTCGTGACACGCAAGCAAAAAATAATTCCATTTGTAAACTGACTTCATAAAAATAAGTTTGAGGTGACGAAAATAAAATGAAATTAGAACAATCAAGGATCTTGCTAGCAGTTTCTTTTATATAATTTTGCATAAGATTTTGACGAATATTTCCACATTTTACGATAAAAGCTATCACGCCACTATTTATTGCTTTATTCAGGTCGGAAAAGCCAATCATAGAACACGATTTTACTCTACAGGATGTAGAAAAATTACTTAGGCGAAAGAAAAAATAAGGTAAGTATTTATTTAGTTAGTTATAATTTAAATACGAAAATGTTAGGTAAAAAATTTACAATTTTATCTGGAAACAGTTTTTCTTTGTTCAACTATTATATTTTAAAGTAAGTAAGTATAATATACAAAAACAATAATCTTTTATTCCATCAGGCTACAAGCTTTAACGCTTAGATTGAGATAGCGCTATGTGAAACGTTCTTTTATAAAAAAAAACTGTACACAAGCTTCCAAGCTTTTACGAGATATGTCTTTTACAACTTGTACATAGCTATAAACGAGTACCTTTCATTTGGTGCCGAGAGTTGGCCGCGGGCAGAGACGCTTGAATGAAGCTAATCGAAACCTAGTCCAATGGAAAAGTAGCGCGATTTTGTTGCCCCATTGCCTTGTCAATCCGTGTTGGTCGAATGGGGTTGAACCTCGACTTTCAATCCGAAGGTCATGGGTTCGAATCCCGGCCGTGCATCAATGGATTTTACGTTTCGTAAAATTTATATGCGCTTTAACACGTGCTCTTAACGGTGAAGGAAAACATCGTGAGGAAACCCGCAGCTTAGTCAGTTCCACACGCATTGACGTTGTCTTTCCTGTGGACCAGGCTGATTAAGCTGAGAGGATGGTTTAGGTGCTGGGCAAGCCTATTCCATCTCAAACAATGTCCCAGGCACTACAGCGTCCCGTTAAGTGTAGGCATAGGTTGCCTCCTGACTCTGTATAAATCATCTAATATAGATGTAAAGGCCTAAGTTTTTTTTGCCTTGTCAAATGGTACCGAGTAGTACTAGTACTTTAATACCGACTTACCTAGGTCACTTATTTGAAGCAAAATGTACGAGTATTTTCATGTAATAGATTTTCTCAGTCACGTTTAGTGCTGTCTGATGAAGCTTTTAGTATTCTGTTACATTTATACAAAAAAAGTTTTGTATTTAAATTTTTAGGTTTACCTGAATATAAACATAGAATGACGCTGACGCCTTTAATCCCTCAAAGGATCTTGTGATTTGATATAAAGTCAAGATCTACTATGCCTTGGGAATACACATAAAATACCATGATGATGTTTTAACTATGGTTGTACTACGCTAAGCATTTTTTGCATGACCAAGTTACACATGGCACACAAAATCGGTCGTTACGCTGCTGCAAAAACTGCCTCGTACCATCTGGCGTACTACGTACACAATCCATGCTAACACGGTCAGAATTCATTTTATATCTACATCCAAGGCAATTAATAAGCTTTAGTTGAATAGAAAAGGTGAGCAATTGACCAACTAATAAAGTGTTTTTATAATACAAAATATTTGCTTTATTTTATAACAATATTAACTTTTTAACTATGAGATCGAGATTGATATACGACTGTCAAGACAAATAAACTTAATGGTAATAAAAACCGGCTGAAAGAGAAATGGAAGAAGAATACACACTACATAATAAAAAAGCCCAAGAAGTGGATTGATGTGATTATAATAACTATCTTAAAATAACATAAAACTCATCAAAAGTAAAGTCTATTATTGCAAAGTCATAAAACTATTCTTTACAGTCCATTTCAAGAAAAATCCATTTTCCAACAGCGGAAACATAAATTAATGGGACTGAAAAAAAAGTAGATCGTTTATAAATGGTAACAGACGGACGGGTTCTATTAATTAAAAAAACTTGTTTTTTGATGGAGTTCGTCATTTGCAAAGTCAACTGAGAATAAAACTGACCAAGTGTTAGTTGAATTCGCAAACAAAAGGTTCTAAGCCACCGTACTCTACCTATTTTCTCTCAATACCCTCAACAGTCCTGCATAACAATTTACACTTCAGATGCATCAATTCGATAAATTGTACTTTGTAAACGTCACTTTTCCAATGTACACAATCGTATCAATGCATCCTACTAAATAATAGCCGAAAGTTTATAAGTATGTTTGTGTTTCACTCACGCCTGAGCCAGTTGAATGAAACTTGGAATAGGTGTAGATGGTGACGGAGTAGAGGCTATTCAAATTGTTTTTACCACGTAGGTGAAGCCGCGCGCAGTAGCTAGTCCAAATCCACATTATCCACACTACTTAGGTTTTCAAGTACCTACTTATGTTATTTTGCTGACAAAGTCTCAGTCCCAGCTAGTAATAAATAAAAACCAGATATTGCATATTAATATACCCGACTCAACCAACACAGCTGTCTTTTACTTTACAAATTGTTACAAACAAAATATCAACCTGTTTTCTATGCAATAAAGTCCTGCGTTAAAATGAATCTTTGAATGTAAACTGAATCCTCAATTTATTGCTTTGCGTAATTGGAAAAGTGCATGGTAGCGGAAACTGGTTCTTCAGTTCCGACATTTTTAACCGACATCAAAAAAGAGGAAGTTTTGAATTTATTGGAATGTTTTTTTTAATTTTAGTGTCATAACGTAAAAATACCGTAAGCAATTTGCAGATTAAAGTTATTTAAAACTCATCAAGTCTAGTGAGTCATTTTTATATTTTGCTCGCAAATAGCAATAGTGCAAAGTAGGTACTTACCTAAATAAAAGTCGATTTGTTAAGATTTTACAGACACAAAAAAAAACTTACGCTTTTACTTCCATATTAGATGATTTATACAGCGTCAGCAGGCAACCCATGCCTACACTTAACGGAACGCTGTAGTGCCTGGGACATTGTTTGAGATGGAATAGGCTTTCCCAGCACCTAAACCATCCTCTCAGCTTGATAAGCCTGACCCACAGGAGAGACAACGTGTGGAGCTGACTAAGCTGCGGGTTCACGATGTTTCTCTTCATCGTTATGAGCTCGTGTCAAAGGGCATATAAATTTTTCGAAACGAAAAATCCATTGATGCACGGCTGGGATTCGAACCCACGACCTTCGGATTGAAAGTCGAGGCACAACCCCATTCGACCAAAGCTCTTACAGACTCAAAAAAACATCATAATTAATGAGTTCTTGTCGCCAATGTATCAAGTGAGTAGAGTTTCTAGTGTGGTTGCCAGACATGTAAAACAAAGTTACAAAACTAGGTATCCGACCATAATAGTGTTTTATCTCGTCAACTGTGTGCTAAATCATGAAGATAAGAACTAAATTGGGGCCATTAAATTTAATCTGTATTCTAAACCGTTTAGGCTTACCACGGAGCGTTGTTCGGGACTTATCCTGGATTAGGGAGGAGTGCTGCTAATTTAGCTAAAGACTCGACAAGTGGTCACTTTCGTTATGCATCCCACTGAAACTTTGTTATCTTCTTCTTCTTATCGAGCCACTAGTTCTTTCGAACCAGTGGTGAAAGGATTTTAAGTGCGCCTCAAAGAGGCTCCTTTCATGCACTTGACACATGTTTTAGAACTCTAAAGGTTCTACGACAAGCCGGTTTCCTCACGATGTTTTCCTTCACCGTTTGAGAGTACTGGCATAGTACACATAAGTTTTTCGGCAGAAAAACTCATTGGTGCACGACCGGGATTGAACCCTTACGATCGGAAGGCGGGGCCACTACCACTAGACCACCAGTGCTCTACTAACCTAATTATTTAACTTACGTTATTTAGTTACGTTACGTTATTTAGTAGATTGTTGCTTTTGTTGTTGCTTGCTATAATAATACACACTTGCTATAATATTGGTCGCGAAAGATCTGTTATGCTAATTTAGCCGAAGTCTAGATAAGTGGTCGCTTTCGATATGCCCCTTTGATTAGAAGTTTTAACCTAAATACATTAAAAAAACATACATACAGCCGAATATAGAACCTCCTTCTTTTTTGAAGTCGGTTATAAAGGAGACGAGTCGAGTCAAACATGAATTTAGGATAGCTACTGGGGTTTTACTGACTGGGGATGATACGAGAGCATTGTTTAAATGAGAATCCGTACGTAATTGTTGTATGTAGTACTTATTACGACCTATGACCTTGGTTATATCATTAGATGGGCAGATTTAAATTATTTATACTAAGTAAGTAGACGACCTCTGTAGCGCAGTGGGCGAAGGCCCGCCTGCGACGGAGAAGGTTGCGGGTTCTATCCCCGCGGCGGGACCAATGTTTGTATTTTCTTCAAATATTTGTCTCGGGTCTGGGTGTTTTCTATATGAATGAATGAATGAATGAATGAATGAATGAAAATGAATGAAAATATTTATTCAAAAAAGGTCTTAAATATTAACAATGTTCTTAGCTGCCTATGTAGGTTTATAAGTTGTAGGACAAGATATAGGTACTAAAAGTAGACTCAAACCTACCGCAATCTTGTTACGGACCTAGAACTTGAAAGTTGATACACATTACTCATGTAAAAAGTTACTGACCTAAATTAGTTTCTGCATTGAGTTCCTCGTTCTAACTAAGTAGAGACTTGTATGTAGATACGAGGGATTCTTACTTCGACCAAAATAAGGAGCTTACTCACTACACTCATATTATGCATATAGAGTTAGTTTTAAGATTGACATGGGCGTTATACAAACTTATTGATCATTTTAATCATAGGTAGCTTTATAAATTAAACTAAGAATTAATTATATGTTTATATATGTATGTATTTACGAACAAAAAGTATATAAGTAGTATATCAGTCATCCAGTACCCATAACACAAGCTCTACTTACTTTGGGGCTGGATGATGCTGTGTGAAAAGTCCAGCGTTATTATTAAAGTAAGTAAACTTTTTAGTACATTATTTAAACTAAAATAAAAAACATAGGAAAAGAAGAATCTTGAACTGGAAAATAAAATAAAATCATCATACGAATTCACTTTAAAATACTTCAGTGAATGCTCTGACATCTCAAACGAGACTTTATTCTAGAACACTTTCACTCTGAGACGTTCTGATCCTTTAAATTACTTTTAAAATCAGAACATATTAGATACTTTGTTTCAATAGAATATTTCACAAGCAACTGAACTACAAGTAGCATTAACTTTCTTTGAAAAGGGACAGTGTCTTGAGATTTAAACGATGATAACTTTTAAGGTTGCTTTCCAAGTTGATATTTAAACAAAATAGCCAACATTTAAAGCACTTCTGAAGGGTACTCTAAGCGTAATAAACGTATTGCATCTGGAATGTACAGTCAGCATCAAAAGTTGATTACAGTTTGTTCGTTTGGGAAATTATTATGGACTGAGAGTCCATTGACGTTTTGCATCACTGAGAGTACTTACACTACTTACACTGGTACTTGACCTATAACGTGTTGTTATCAATAAAGATATTGTATTGTATTGTATTGTTAATCATCAACTATTTGTCAAAATTTTGGTCATGGTGTTACGGATTTCAGAAATATTCTGATTTTGGAAACTTCAAATGTTAATCAACTTTTGATGCTAACTGTACTTCAGCTGAATTTTAATTATCATAGAAGTCTTTAAAGTGCCACCCAGTTTAGTTGCACTTAATTTATTCACATTAATTTCTATACTTAGAATATATTTTCAAAGACAGTTTTGTATGGCTCTTCCATACAAAACTACATCACGCACTTTTACGCAAGCTTATCGTTGCCTTTTACAATATTAACAGATTTTTAGGGTCCCGTACCCAAAGGATAAAACGGAGACCCTATCACTAAGACTTTGCTGTCTGTCTGTCTGTCTGGCATCACCCGGCTGTATCTCATGAACCGGGATAGTAAGACAGTTGAAATTTTCACAGATGATGTATTTCTGTTGCTGTTACAACAAATACTAAAATATAGAGTAGAATAAATGTTTAAGGGGGCTCCTTTAAAACAAACGTGATTTTTTTGCTGTTTTTATAGATAAAGGTACGGAACCCTTCGTGCGTGAGTCCGACTCACACTTGGCCACTTTTTTTAATGCTTTCCTTTGTCATTTTAAAATATGCAAATCTTTGGAAAAAAAAACTTAAGCACTTGTTATTCGAAGTTTCATTATAGCAGATTAATTCAAGCGGACGTATTAAGTGCTTTCTCTATTGTGTTAGTACTTAAGAACTTTCCAGATATAACTTTCTATAAAGTCGAGCTTCCAAGCAAATTATGCGAAATTACTACTTAGATGGAACTTAAAGACTCAGTGTACATTATTGAAACTGTCTCATAAGGCAAATATGACCCTTTTAGTGAATACATTAAATAAATAAATAAATAATGCTGGACATTCTAGCCCCAAACTAAGCAAAGCTTGTACTATGGGAACCAGATATCTGATTAACATGACGTAACAATTTTCGCGTAACAATAATTTTTGGTTATAAATTTACGTAAATCTCTGTCGTCGTTACGAAACATGTGTCGTTAAAATGTCGAAAAGTGGGGATCAATCGTAACAGTATTTTTTGTCGCATCGTGTCGATTCCATGTTGAAACATGGCAACCTTATTGTGCTCACTTTACCATTCAGTCGTTCATTTCATTCATTCCTCTTTTTAATCTACCCAGATTTATGAACAGTTTTGAAGTGTATTTTTTAAGTTGAAAGGTGTGTTGTGTTGTGAGTGTTGTGACATTAATTATATTTTTCGCCGCCATCATAAAAATGTGAGTACCTACATAATTCTGTAATATTTGCTCGTTAGTTGACCTTAAATACTCTGCGAATTGAAATTCATCGTGCAGTTTAGTGTAATTTAACCAAATTTACCGATGCGCCTGTAGGATTTGATAAAATAGTTCAAATGTTTTCTGTTATTGTGAATTGTTTTCATTATAAAAAGAGGCAAAATACAGTATTTTCGAACCACATAAATGATTTATATTATACTGTCTATAAAAATAAGCAAAGTGTATTCTTTTAAACTAATTATATTGGATAGTTAAGTAAATTTCAATGAAAAATATTTATTTACTTGATGATAAAACTTGACACACAGTTACGTTAATATGTTGAAATTGTGTCAAGAACTGTTACAGGGCGACTGATGGGCGACTGTTTTACAAAATGGAGTTTTGTTTTTTTATGTTCACAGTGGTTCTCAACATGCCTTTCAAAATTGTAATCACAAAATCTGCGGCGGGTGATGAGGTCACAGCGGTACCAGAAGGGTGGGTAGAAGGGGAGCACCTATTTTGGCCTCGGTTCCTAAAAAAAAATGATTTAAAAGCCTTGCGGTGCAACGAGGAAAGCATTCCAGATAAACATTGGAAAAAAATTAAATGCCGAGTAAAGTCAGCAGGCATACCTTCGTTCAAAGAAGCCCTCCAATTAGAGGATATATATTCCAAATGCCAGGACACCGATGAAGAGGAAACGTAAGTTGTACCTACTTATTAGTTTAGTAGGGTGAGTAGGGGCAAGTTGGATAAAGGGGTAAGACAAAAAGTCTTCAATAACTCCGAATTTTGTTGTTGGAACAATAAAAAATCCTACATTTGACTTTGCCTACAAAATGTATCGTTAGCTTTGCCTTGCCGCGATAATTTTTTTATGAAAACCAACATGTTGGATTTTTTATTGTTCCAACAACATTAGGCACATAGGCACATACATTACTTCAAAGTGTTTGTTTTTTATAGAAAAAATCATCTAAAAAATGCAAAGAAAAAAAAACTATAAAATATTTTTCTCCATACATTTTATATTATGAAAACTATAATTTAGGATTTTTTTAATTTTCCAGCAACATTAGACCCATAGTTAGTTTAGAGCATTTGTTTGTTATCAGATAGACCATCCAAAAATGTGAATAATTAAAAAAACTATTTTCTCGAGCGATAAAAACTTTTTTTTTACTGTAGTTCATAATTTTATCAAAATCTCATCAAGTCCGTGACTTTTAACAACATTTTCCATAAATATAGCTGTTTTGATTTTTCCCTCAGAGGGCCCTCGACAAAACTCACCCTGTATAACCTACTTAGGTACCTACCTAGTGATAGGTACTTGTGTATAGTTAAGGCTGCGTCTAGCAAAAATGCTAAAAACGATAGTTACCTAATACGAAGATAGAACCTATAGAAATTCGTTCGGCCACCCGCCGTTTGCTCGACGCCGCCATATTAGTTATACTAACCTACCTATAACTAATTGTTAATTTTTGTTTTTGATATTTTAGGTATCTTAATACACATCAAAACAAAAAACAACAAACGATCAAGCTTCTATCAACAGAACTTCTTGATTTAAACTCTGAATTCGATTCAAATGAAAATGAGAGAAAAGATGAGACAACTTCTGAAGAAGCTAAAAATGTGAATGTAGATGAAGATACCGTACAAGAAGTATTAGGAAGTTACGAACTGGATTCCCAAGTACCATTAAACGTTGCCCAGGGTACAAGTAACGATTCTGAAATAATAACAATGGGAACAAATGAGCTCATAAAAATAGTCCAAGAAAATAATTCCCTCCAAGCCGAAGTTAAAGTCTTGAAAGAAAGACTTCTACGCTCAGAGGAATGTAAGTTTTCCGTATTTCTATTTTTCTAAACTGAGATAGACCAATAAGTATCAAATTGATTTGTCAAGAAAGAGACAGTAGAAATCGAATCGATCGTCTAATGGCATCAGTTGCTTTTATTTCAAATATCGCGTTCCTGGCATTATCGTCAAACTGACGATTTAGATAGAGTTACTACTACTCAAGTCCTCTGGAATTCAGATCATTCAATTGTCCATCTGTCAGTCAGTTCAGGTCGGCGAGTCGCCCTCTTCTTCTTTCTTCTATCAGAGGCTGACTATTCTTAAAATGCTAAAGTACTTTCATTTTTCAGTCCAAAATGAATCAAGGAGAAATTTTGCAATTATACAAACTCAATTAGACAGATTAATAGACCTGCATAATAAGAATCATGACCGCGGTTCAAGTATAATAAACGATGGCATCAATTATAGCAAAGACGGCTTTAATGGAACAATTATAGACAATATCGAGTTTCCCATCGAAACTAAAGATCAACTGGATCTTCTTGAACTTAAGCTGATCGACAAGGATATCATGACTTTATTGGTTCGTTATCTTTTTGTTACTGCTATGAAATATTATAGGATTTTATGTTTTTATTTTATAAATAATTGTTGATTTTTGTGGTAATGTTTTGGTTTCAGGTGAAAAAGTTTTCTGAAATTTGTGGTGCCAGTGGACTTGCAAAGTTATCCAAGATTGGATTATCTTTAATGGGATATTTGATTAAAGATGAACTCCTTCGTCAGTTCACATGGAAAGGCATACAAGGGAGCCAGAAAACTGCATTTGTGCAATATGTGAAGATAAGAGAGTTATTTTACAGAGTAGCACATCTTGCTGATAAGTCGTGTTCATACAATGATAGCGATTTATTCATAAAAAACAGTGCAATTAAACACAGCGGACAGCGTGTGAAAAGATGTATTGTGTAAGTATAGTAGTAACTAGTGAATAATGAATAATAAAAACAACAGCATGCAATTTATTTCTTCTTTTGAATTTTAGGTCTGAAACTAAAGCCAATGTAAAAAGAATGAAAAAAACAATGATACCAGATGGTGAAATAATTGATAGCAGCAATAAACAAACTACAGATGATGGAAGATATGAAAATCAAGAGACCCAAAAAGAACCAGGTGAGCTTAACCTATACTGACTTACTTGTCCACTGCTGGATAAAGATCTCAGTCTCGGAGCGGCGACACACCTTTAGCGATAGGTTTCGACTTGCAAGCCGGTTCCTTCCCCCCTTGGGACCTCGCCGCTAATACTAACTAAACTAGTGTCCGAGTTATTGAACTTATGTTTCTATTGACCCATGTTTCAATTGACCCCAGCCTCCTCTACGCATTTACCTACTCAATAGGTACGTCCGAAAGTGTCTCGGGTGGTTTAGGCACAGGGCCAACTTATTTCATCTCACAAACAATAAATACCACCGCAGGCACTGCAACGTCCTGTTGATTGTATCTACGTATATTATTTTTACACCCTGTTTAGAACATTATTATTTCATGTATTAATTTCTTTCTATTATTATTTCACAGGTTATTTCACGATTGCAGACAATCAACCTTCTTGTTCGAAAGTTACGATTCTTTCCGACGTTAAAATTAATAACAAACTTGAAGATATCACAAACATTGTAAAAATGACTAACATTAGTTCAACCGACGTCAGTGCCATATTTGACGAGTTGATTAAATTTTAGGAAATTAGGTACCTACCTACCTATTTCTCTGA
The DNA here is from genome assembly GCA_951394285.1 of Epirrhoe tristata. Classification (NCBI taxonomy): domain Eukaryota; kingdom Metazoa; phylum Arthropoda; class Insecta; order Lepidoptera; family Geometridae; genus Epirrhoe; species Epirrhoe tristata. The sequence continues at coordinate 8,682,092 of OX596145.1, forward strand.
GTAAGGACAAAAATAGTTTATTGCTAATTGTTGCACTACCACCGATTTCATATTCATACCTCTATCCATTTATATAACTATTATGTAGGTACGTTATGATAGGTACGACTAGTTTTGTTTGATTGTTTTGTGAATAGTACCTACCGATTACTTTTTTGTAATAGAAGATTTTTAGTTGTTTTTTTTTTGTGATAAGTACCGATTACTTTTTTGTAAAATAGTTTTAGTCGATTTATTTGTGATAAGTACCGATTACTCTTGTAATTAGTAGATTTTTTTGTGATAAGTACCGATTACTTTTTTTATTTGACTGGTAGGTAGATACTTGTTGTTGTTGTTTTGGTAAAGTTTAGTTTTTTAGTTTTTTTTTTTAGTTTTTTTGAGTAACTAAGTTACTTACGTCCTTTTTATTTGATACTTTATAAAGGTTAAGAAAGTTTTGATCTGATTTGTTAAGTTGGTATATAAGTTTAACTATCCATGATAGTTTAAAAAGTTATAGTCTAAATAAGGTCCACCGCTAAAAATGTGATTTCTAGTCTTAATAAGGCCCAAGGGCTAATGACTGAAAATGTTCCTACTAATATTAGTTTATCGAAGTCTAATTATTAGGTACCTACTTAGGTAGTAGACAAAAATATAAATAGTTAGGTTAATATACAGGATGTGGCAAAATTTTAACAACCTTCAGGGCAGCTACCTTTTCTTTTGTAGTTAGGAGGTTTTGTTCGTAGGAAACTATAGGTTTATTTTGAAGAAAAATACGACTGCATTTTTTGATTTTGAAAAAATTTACAGGAAGCCCAGAACACAGACTTTCACATTCATATTGGGTTGGGACTTCCTATTTAAAAGAAAAACAGATGCTGTATTAATGATTAAGTACTTTATTTTCATTGAAAAAATCAGGGGTATTCAGTTATATTGATAAAAAAATACTCTTATGAAACAAATAGGTACTACACTCAGGGCCATATTTAGAGGAACCAATTAATTTATATCCCTTATTTAGTGTGTTTAATGCGTTTTTATTTTTTGTGAGCTAAGCTATAAATTAATAAATAATACTGGATATTTCTCAAAGCGTCATCTAACCCAAAACTAAGCAAAGCTTGTATACTATGGGAATCAGATAACGGATATATTCCTTATATACTTTTTGTCGTAAATACATACATATTATACCATAGAAACACCTGGGTGTTTCTATAGTGAGTCTGGACTCAAGATAAATATTTGCAGATCATACAAACATTTATCCCGCGGCGGGGATCGAACCCGCAAATTTCTGCGTCACAAGCGGGCTTTCACCCACTGCGCTACAGAGGTCGTCAAAACGTACGATACAGCACTACTAACTTGATTCATACTTATTTTTACGTAGACTATGAGGAATAACATTACCTAGAAGGCTTTTATTACAAATCTTATTTACTTTAAGAAGTTTCTAGAATTAGTTCCTTTCCTCTTATTATGTCCATGAGTGTAGATACTGTAAATTATCTTAGATAGTAGTAAATAGGTAAATATCCTTATACAGTGTGTTGTAATTCATGTATTATATGTTTTTATAATGTTGACAAAATTGGTATAAATATTCTTTTATCATGGTTCATTAATGATAATAGTTTGCATTTTATACATTGTAACGTATATGTTTTTGATTCTTCCATTTCATAATTAAGTGCAGTTGCATAAACATTTACATGTGAAGAGTTAAAAGGTTTTTCGAAAAAATTAAACTTATTTTTAATAAATTTACCTTTGATTTTTATTTCACCTTCAATCAGAATTGCATATTCCATTTCAACGATGTTATTGTCTCCACTTAAAAACCATTTATTTTTGTCTTCCTTACTAGAAAGTAAACATCTTGCATTAATCATTACAGCGGTAAACACTTTTTCACCCGTTACCAATATTTTTTCATATTTGACAACAGGATATGCATTTCGATTTGTGTCGTCGTTGCTATTCAAGTTTGACAATTCTTGTAATCTATTTGCCACTTGAGATAGAGGTAAGTCACCTTCTCGTAATAGATTTTTTATTCTAAAGAGCATACTTTCGAAAGGATATGCACTCAGAGAGGGCAGACATCCAAATCTGGAAACATCATTTACTATGTGGCATAAGTTATGAATATTACTCCCAACCGAATCTTGGCCATATATTTCCGCGAATTTTTCAATGTAATCTTCAAAAAGTTGTTGAGCAATATGCAAGTATGATTTATACGCATCATTATAACAAATTGTTGTGGCACAAAATAAAGTTAAAAAGTGCTGATAAACCTCAAATGACAAATAGTCTTTTAAAATAACAGGACCAAAGTACAACAGAAAATTTTTAAATTCAGTGCCTTTCCAAAAATGAAGGCTATCTAAATCTCTCATTCTGCCTTGGTGGATTTCCTTAGGCGTAAATAATTTGATTTCTGCAATCCTGCTTGAAATTTCTTGTATATCCCTTGCTGACCATTTTGTGTTGAAATTGAAGCTACCAGTAGTCCATCCTACTAAACAACGTTTCATAACACCCAAATCCAATAGATGAAGAGAATCGGCCACCGGAAAATCTTCAACCAGATCTATAGGTAAATCTTCAATGGCTGTTCTTTCTTTATGATGATCTGGATCTATTCTATTACGAAATGAAGAGTCTGTACGTAAAGGCAGGTCGGTTCGGGGAAAACTCATATGACGATATCTTCTATCGTACTCTCCAATTGTTATACATTTCATGCATCCATGATAACTATTAAATCCCATAGTACCTGAAAAAAAGTAGGTACTCATTAGTCCACTTCAAAGAATAAAGTCTTTGTTTTCCTAAACATGTCGTCACATAAACCATGCCAGGGCCTTTTAGGCGGTTTAAAAGGTACGTACGATTTTGTCGGATCATTTATTATATCGCAACCCTAACTTACGAAGAAGTAAAACGAACGAAGGTACCTAAGTATACATAGAGGTACTTACCTAATTAGGTAGGTACCTATATCAACAAACGAGACACAGACTTAAGTGCCAGATTTATTTTTAGTACCTAGGTACCTATTTACCGGAATCTGTGTAGAAAAAAAATAAGATTTTAAATCTCACCTTTAATAAAACAGCGTGCAGGGGTATCGCATATGAAACAGCGAATTTTAACATTGATAACATGATTTTTTATTAATATTCCTTCTTGCAGCAAAATCATTAATTCATCTACAAATGGCTGTAAAAAGTCATTAACAGGTGGTTTCATGTTGCCATGATATATTGCAATAACTAAAGGTAAAACACCTTTTTCGTTTATTTTGCACAATATAGGCCAAAATTGGTCTTTAGAGCTTTTGGCTATAGGCAAACCATCAATGTTAAAAGTCATTTCTAAATTTGTAGGTAGCTGAGCCTGACTTTCAGAATAAACTTGGCTAATGCTATTGCGTACACCATTGTACCAATACCTTCCACCTATTCCCATGGTGACAATGTTGTTAGTCCTGGGAGTTTTTAATAGTGTTCGGCTATCTGTTGGCATAAAATCCATATTTGGCATACTTCTTAATATACCTAGTAATCCATTCAACGCGTTTTGGTGTATTTGATGCTGTAATGCCCATTGTTGAATTTTGGATTTAAAAGAAAGTTTCACGTTTTCATCATCCATATCAGCCACATCAGAATTTGATGATTCATCATCGTTGTAGTTTGTTAAAGCTTGATTTGCTTCAACTTCGTCTTCTAAAATAGCAGAGTGTCTGGTCATACCACTTTCTACGGTATTGTTTTCTTCCATGAACATTTCTTGACTAACATCACTTGAGGTGGAAGGTAGTGTAAGCGGATTATCTAAAAGATATTAAAATGAAGGATTATATTTTTATAGTGTTAACCGCACACTTAGGGATTTTCTACAGATTTTAAATGCATCCAAAAAATTTGCACCCATGTGGGATTTGAACCCACGACCTTGCCGATTCGTGGCAATGCTCTGACCAACTGAGCTAAGGGGCATCCGACGCATTGGTTGGAATTTTACGGTATCATAGGATATTCTTCTAAGTAAGTATTATAGTAGATTATTGGCACAGTTATTGGTTGAACCTAACACATAGGTATGTGTGTGTGTGTCGACAAGTTTATTAAGCTACGCTTAGTTTGAATTTATTGCGATTGTATCTATGTGCCCCATGCATCAATCTGCCCCTACTCCCCCTACTTAACCTTTGTCATTTATAAATTAAAAGTCCTTACATATCTTTTCTACAATAGCCGAGTGTCCGGTCATATCACGTTCTACGGCATTGTTTGGCCTAGAATCAGGTGTGGTGTCTTCAGAACTTGAATTGCCACTTTCATTCGATGTCGAAATGTTTTCTTCTAAGTATGTTTCTTGACTAACATCACTTGAGGTGGAAGGTAGTGTAAGCGGATTATCTAAAAGATATTAAAATTATTTTACGGTTAAAATAGGATATCCTTTTAAGTAAGTAAGTACTTATCTACTTAACCTTTGTTCATTTATAAATTAAAAGTCCTTACCTCTCTGTCTTTTTTCCAAACTTGTTAGCACCTTTACATTTCTGTAAAAGCTCGACGATAGACGGAAACGCTTCAGTTGCTTACGGCTCATTATTAAAACAATAAATTTATAATCATCTGCACACACGACAGCACGAGCACCACTAAAGTTTGAGAACCAATGGTTTTCTGTTTGGCAAATCCGAAAATTAGTGTCGTAACCGTTAATACAATTACTGTAACCTAGTGTCGTCAATTTGTTGACAATTTATTCAAAGTCCACAAAATGTGTCAAGAATAAAATGAAGAACAAAATGACAAAAATTGTTGACACAAAGCCCACACATGAATACTGTAATATTTTCGACAAAAAATTTCAACACCTTTACTACACGCTGCAACTAATATCACGATCGTAACTGAGCTACGTAATTGTTACCCCACATTGCAATTTTGCGACGTTTTTTAAATTTTGTGACCAAAAATGGTTGTATGGACTTATAATGAGTTAACTTTATTTACAGAAACTAAGCTACTACATATTGACATATATTTACAAAATACAACAGGATTAGTCAAGCTATCTAGGGATCGTTAGAAACGATCTATAGATAGCTCAACTGATCCAGGTCACTGTCAGTCTACTTATATCCTTTTTGTTTGTAAATACATACATATTATAATATATAGAAACACCCAGACCCGAGATAAATGTTTGCAGATCATACAAAAATTTACCTCTCGGCGGGGATCGAATCCGCAACCTTCTGCGTCACAAGCGGGCTTTCACCCACTGCGCCACAAAGGTCGTCAGTCGTCCACATTAATTTTTTTTTTTTAATAAGTTAAGAAAATAGTTTAGAAATGACAAACGTGCTATCAAAAGAAATAAGGTTTTCCCTACAGAACAGATGAGAATTGTATTCTAAACAGACTATCCTTTCAATTGATTGTTGCTTCTTGTATAACTTAGCCCATTCGTGATGTAGTTAGACTTAGTCTAAACTAGGTTAATTTTCTTGTAATAAGACGGTATGTGGCCAAATTTAAATTATGTAGAAGCTAGAGTTAGTGACATGTATAGCTCTTTTGAATTATGTCAAATAATACCCTCTTCATATCAATAGCATAACCCTGCCAAACCTCTCAAGACCCATATCCCGAAGTCCTTTCAAATGAGATCTCCCTATTTGTTCTGTACCCTGATTACGTATGCAGTTCAATCCCTTGAGGGCGATCTGCTAACAACCCGACAATTGTTGCGACCGATCCGATTTTGTTTTAAATTTAATCAATGGCATACGACCTCTGAAACCACCAAACCAGTGATTTCGGTATGTTGTGAATATTTCAAACGATGAGGATTGGTTTGAATTGCAAAAGTCTACAATTCAAAGACAACTGAATGTCATTCTGTCATGAAAAATGCATGAAAAAAATACGTATTCATTTATATATTCTGTGAATTTCGTTTACCAGTTTTTTTAATAGTGTTTCAATATTAAAGATAACTTTAAAACTCGTGTAAATCCGGGACTCTATGAATATAAAGTTAAATGCATAATAATATGCAAAATGCTGTCTCAATTCGTCTGTATGTTTTTTTTTTTTTTATCTTGTTACGCGATTGTTCCGCCATTTGTTGACCGATTTGCAAAATTATTTTCATGTTTGAAAGGGTATACTCCAGAGGTGGTCCCATATAAATTTTATTCCTGAGGGATTGATAGTTTCCCCGTAAAACTCTAAACACCTCTAAACACCTAGCCATGTCACAAATAGAAATCGAATCGACAGCTTGACGCCCGGAGTCACACCGCGTTTCGAGTCAAACATTGAAGTCGGTTTTCTTTTTAGTATAAAAACGTAATTATGTGAAATAAACATGGAAATGCTTAACTAGAATGATGAGTTGTTACTTTCAGAATAGCTCTAAAGATTGACATACAGTCAACGCTACTTATAATAGTTACAATAGTCATATTTCTGATTCACAATTAGGATTGATCATGTTTGATACTAGACTCAAATTATAAAGAAATGAAAAGTCTTATCAAAATTTTCGATTCCGACGGGACTCGAACCCGCAACGATCAGACGATCCTCTTGAAGCCGGAGTGCCTTACCATTCGGCCACAGAATCCATGCCGTCACAATCGAAATTTTTATAAGCTCATATTTTATCGGTTATAGCACCAAATCCCGTCGGAATCGAAAATTTTGATAAGAATTTTTCAATGAAATACCTAAGTGTGGTTTAACACAAAAAAATATAAATTATCAAATTATAAAGCAAAAATATCTAAACTAAAAAAAGTTTGAAATGTATCGTCGCCGTTGGAAATAACGTACCAATTATTTATTAATTTGTATCTAGATTTTGTTTGTGACTGTACGTGGTATGTTGAACTCATTTCGAATGGCTACTTCTAAAATAGTTTATTTTTTTAGGTAAATTTGTTTTTCTCTAACATTTTGCTGAATAATTTAGATGTTATGACTAACTGGAGAAAAACTGTTTTATCAAGAGAAATTATCTAAAGTTTTTGGTGCTCCACTCAGAAATACGTGTGTATTTTATTTACAAACCAGAATCATCGAGAAAAAGCTTTGTGCACAATTTTAGTCCAATAAGGTCGGTAACAAGCTACTTAGCCCCTAATCCCTTGGGAGGTCTGCTTTACCGAATGTCGACCTTCTTTGTTGGAAAGGTACTTTCGTCCTATAATGCCATTATTAAAGTTGTATTCCCAAAATGGCCCAGTAGCTTGCTAAAATCTATTTGGCTGAGATAGACGGTAATTTTACTAATTAGAACTAGCTCCTACTAGAGATGCGACGCGGTGCGCACTTTTTATGCGACGACCTCTGTGGCGCAGTGGGCGAAGGTCCGCCTGCGACACAGAAGATTGCGGTTTCGATCCCCGCCGCGGAACAAATGTTTGTATGACCTACAGATATTTGTTTCTATGTATAATATAAATATATTACACATACAGGGTGTAAAAAGACGTGTACCGAAGCCGAAAGGGGTAGGTACAGCATCCCAAAACACAACCAAATGCAAAAGGATTTTCCGAAAAAAACATTATATCCGGAGAAAACAGCGTTTGAAGATCACTGTTTGCGTATGTACTGGGCGCGTTTTTATACGTAGATTGCTGGATTTTGAGTTTTAATTGTTTTTTTTCTTTTATAAATGAAATGATTAGGTAAGTATGGTCTTATTATGTTATCTAGTAGCAAAGAACTAGAAAATAAAATAAAATGACGTAGCTAAGTCAAAATTTTTTTTGACTTAGCTACGTAGAATCATGGTCTGATTGCAATCCCTCAGTTTTCGGTAGCAGTCTTTTTACACCCTGTATAATATAATAATGGTCTAGGTGTTTCTATGTATAATATGTATTTATTTACAAAACGAAAAGTATATAAGTAGTATATCAGTTATCTGGTTCCCATAGTACAAGCTTTGCTTAGTTTGGTGCTAGATGATGCTGTGTGAAAATGTTCAGCATTATTTATTTACTTAAAAAATTTATAAATTTATTTATTATAGAAAGTAAGGCCACGGTACGTTTCACAACACAACGATGCCATAGGTAGTTACTATTTGAAATAATGTTTTTCTATTTATCTTCTTTTTTTTATTTGATTTCGTATTCAAATCAATTTAGTTTACCATATTTTCACTGTCCAGACATTATTGATTGGATGAGTCGTAAATTGAAAGTCAGAAACAAACAAACATTAAAATAAACAAAACTTCAATAAATTATAATCAAAAGTTCGTTGTTGAAATAATCTATAACGTTCAATTCTGTGAGAAAATTGGTTAGGTCGATAAAGTAGGATTAAAATTAGTTTTAAAATTTTCGTAGCACCTGAACCGGTCTACCTCAATAGATGAGGTGGCTATTTCAGTGTAGATACCTCCATTTTATTGGTAGTTTACCTCAAAAAACACTTTTTTTAAGGTTTATTCTATAATTAGGAAATAAATCTAGCTACACTGCACTAGTTTGTTATCTGATCTGACTTTATTAATATTTAGTTAAAAATAGAAATCGATAAATCAAAAAGAAAATCAAAACTTGGACATTGAAAAAACCCAACTGAAAGTTAGTAAGGATTCATAACTTTCTCAGCTGATACACACCAACGTAGCCCTAAAAATGTCACGATTTTTTTCTAGGAAATTAGTCAAGGTCAAATTTTTCACCAAAAAAATGATACAACCCAAACGGTTATCCATCACTGAAACCAGAACTCCCAAAGCTTCAAATAAAATTTTCAAAGACTTCACATAAAAGTTAGCTATTAAAATATCGATAAAGCATTTCATCATAATTGAAATCTGAACACGATTGAATTTTGCGCGAGTTGTGAAAATTAGTTACTTTATTTTGAAAGAATGTTGTTTTTGCACCCCAAATTTTAACCAAAAAAACATAAATCTTAGCTAGTAACAAACGTTACTAGCGCCGACAGGCGGTAACCTTGTCTTATCTATAGATTGTTTCAACGATCCTTAGATGGTTTTATATTCTTTTTTAATTGGTCAATATTAACCTTGCTTTTATGCGCAGCTTTAATCGCGTGGTACGTACTGTACCACATGTACGTGGTAGGTATTTCACATAGCTTAATGTTATTTTAGTTCACAGACTACACCTATTTTAAGTTTCATCCAGATCTGTTTAATGGTTAATTGATTTTCTAATAGGAATTACTTAGAGGTACCTAAAGAACTTTAAAAGATCTTGAGACTATGATAATATATCCGGATATCAAAAAGTATTAGGTCCTTCAAAAAACATTAACCCCAGGACAAAATTTCTGATTTGCAAACATAGTCACACTTGTGTACAGCTAGAACACGCTGAGGTCGTCCCTTCATTTGTTTAGCTCTCAGACATAAGATACGTGCACAGGTGCATTAGCTGAATAGCTTTAAACAGCATAAATCTCGTACGTTCTGTTCTCAAATAAGCGAAAACTCATTATGTTGGTGACAACCAATTTATAATAATCACACGCGGAAAATACTTACGTAAATATCCGACGGTTAAAATTTTGTTGTTCGTATAATATAATATGAATTGTTCGTGTTTTGATTATTAGAAAAAACGAATTTGTTATTTTTGTAATAATTGTATTGGTGGCATTCAATTATGAGGAAACCCAGAGCTAGCCGTGTCGTGTATTGAACATAAAATATTTTTCAAGTGGTTAGGCTGATTATACTGAGAGCACAGCTTAGGTGAAATATGGTTAGCTTATTTTAATTTAAATAATGTCTCAAATCCATACTTCCATACTAATATTATAAATGTGAAAGTAACTCTGTCTGTCTGTCTGTCTGTCTGTCTGTTTGTTACGCTTTCACGCCCAAACCGCTGAACAGATTAAGCTGAAATTTGGCATAGTTAAAGGTTGTATCCCAGAGAAGGACATAGGCTACTTTTTATCCCGAAAAAATTAAAAAATCCCGAGGGACCGCGGGTCACACCGCGGGAGCGCAGCTAGTACTACATATCGCCATTATGTGGTATATCCTGGCACCTATACCTCATCGAGGCAGGTTACAAAAAAAATGGGTAGGTACCAGTAGGTACTTAGGTTTCTGATTTCAAAAAAAATCTAGTTTCTATCTTTCAATCGGTTTCAATCATTTTCAATTAGTTTCGGTCGGTTTCTATTGGTTACGATTGGTCGTTCTTGTTTGATTACTATTGCTTTATTGTATTCTCGATCGAAGGCTTCATTCGTTGAATTTATATTGCGTGTTGATCAAATGAAAATCATCGGTTCTGTTCAATGCATTTTATTTTGTTTTACGCGTTACAGTATTTTTTTTAATTCAGTATCAATTGGTAGTAAGTAGTTATTTTATTATTCTATTATGCATTTGATACTAACATAGAAGGGTGGCCTTTGCCCCATAGTAAAGCAAATAATATAACTCAATAGTGGATTAAGGCAGGCTGTGTACGATTAAAGAAACTAAAGAACATTATTTTATCATTGTTGAATCTTTAATTATTATGAGTTATGACCATCAGAAGTCGGTAGTCTCATCTTAAAACCAAAACATCAGCTCAGCTAAAACAAAATACCTCATTTATTACCCCCAAGTCCACGTACGTTCCATAAATACATGCAAAATCCTTTTCCCAGCAAAAAATACATGAAACTAAACCGGGAGCGCACTGAAATGCACATGACGCCAAAATGGCGCCTGGGAAATGAAATTTCTAAATCGCACCATAATATCATTCCAGCGAAATAATAAAGGATTTATACAGATTTTCCTTAAAAGAGTGCAGTGTAAATGTTTGCGTTTTTAAATTGAGTTACTTTGTCGAGAATTTTGCTCATTTCACCAACTTCGATATTCGTAAACAAACTATCAATGTAGCTGATTCATTTTTGATAGACTATCGGTGATGTCACGGGTACTCGTGTGTCCATTATGTCATAACACCAGTCCCCTTAGCATGGCGTTTGTCTAGGTACCGGAGAATAGATATAAATGACAGTAATGACATTAGAGTGTGGATAAAACGGGAAGAATGTGGATAAAAGTTACTTTTATCTACACTCTAATGTCATTACTGCCATTTTTATCTATTCTCCGGTACCTAGACAATCGCCATGCTAAAGGGGCTGCACTGTTAAAGAAAAAAAAACCTTAAAGACATGAAAATAAGATCGATACTCTATCTATGCTGATACAGGATGTGCTAGACATTTTACTCGCGGACTCTTTTAAAATCAGAGTAAGTACTACCAAGTAACTATCTTAAAATCCTGTCAAGAATCTAAGCATTTGGTACTTACCTGTATTTTTACTTTTAAAATTAAATTAAACACTTAAGTTTTATGCAGTCACCCATGGAGTCACCAATGGATAAATGGATATATTTTATCCATTCATTAACGCGCTGAACATGACTTTAATAAAAAAACATTTTAAAATTAACTTCTGCAAGATGTGGGCATGTATCAAACATGTGTTTGGACATGCCTCTGACTACCCCCCTTAGACATCTTTATAGGATCTGGAATAAGTAACATAAAAATATCTGAGATAATGTCTACCGCACCTTGGGGATACAGTCGTGAACCTGTTTACGTTTACGTTTTACATTTTAAAATGCTCCAGATTCCCCCATACTGCATTGTAAGTTTTATTATAGGGAAAAATACAACAGTTTCACAATGGTGGCCGCAAACAAAGAATGGATACAATCATCGCTTACAAATGAGGATCCTGGCCTGCAGGCAGTGAACCTCATAAAATAAGGCCCAGTGTAATGTTGCGACTAGTCTCTGTGATTGTGCGGCTGATAGTCGCAAAGCAATACAATTATTAGCATTCTAAAGTTGATTATGCCGGATTCATAATGAGTATTTGATGATTTATTTGTTAAGTACGTACTTTGTAAAATAAGATAAAAACAAGGAGAGATGTATAGAGTACCTACTGGTATCGTGGAAGGCCGCGCCTGCCATTCAGTTTTCACATAATTTTTCCTTTTCAGTACTCTCAAACGGTAAAGTAAAACAACGTGAGAAAACCTTGAGGTGCACTTTAAATCATTTACAATAATAATAATGCTGGACACATTTCACACAGCATCATCTAGCCCCAAACTAAGCAAAGCTTGTATGGGAACCAGATAACTGATATACTACTTATATACTTTTTGTTTGTAAATACATACATATTATACATAGAAACACCCAGACCCGAGATAAATATTTGCAGATCATAGAAACATTTATCCCGCGGCGGGGATCGAACCTGCAACCTTCTGCGTGGCAAGCGAGCTTACACCCACTGCGCCACAAAGGTCGTCATTTACTGGTTTGATAGTAGAATCTGGCATATGAAAGTAGACCCTGAAAAATCGCGGCAAATTCAAAAAAATATAAGCGTGGCAACAACAAAAAATAGTAAAATATGTAAGAATATTTAAAATCTCTGCAGGGTACATTTTCTAGCACTATGTTTAAAAGAATTAGATCACTACTCGACGAATTAGATCACTACTCGACGAATTAGATCACTACTCGACAGTTTCTAAAATTGGTCTCTGTCGTCAACTGGTCACTTTTGCAATTCGTCAATTTCCTGAAAATCGCTGATTCGTCAGTATTCTGAATTCGTCACTTGGGTTATGTTTAAAATAATAACCAAGTATCAAGTTATGTTCAATCAAGTAATGTTATGTAAGATGTGGTCTACAGTACTAAAGCCTTTTCGGTTTCCGAAAAGGCTTTAGTACTGTAGACCACATCTTTACGCTCCGACAGATTATACAAAAGACCGAGGAGTATAATCTGCCTTTATGCTTAGCGTTTGTGGACTACGAAAAAGCCTTCGATTCGATCGAAACCTGGGCTGTGCTACGGTCTCTTCAGCGGTGCCGTATTGACTATCGATACATCGAAGTGTTGAAGTGCTTGTACAACAACGCCACTATGTCGGTCCGAGTACAGGAGCAGTGTTCAAAGGCGATCCCTTTGAAGAGAGGCGTTAGACAGGGAGATGTTATATCTCCGAAACTGTTTACCGCCGCTTTAGAGGACGCCTTTAAACTCCTGGAATGGCAAGGACTTGGCATTAACATCAATGGCGAGTACATCACTCACCTTCGATTTGCGGATGATATCGTAGTCATGGCTGAATCGCTGGAAGACCTAGGCATAATGCTCGATGGCCTCGATAGAGTTTCTCAGCAAGTGGGTCTTAAAATGAACATGGACAAGACAAAAGTCATGTCGAATGTCCATGTTGTGCCCACTCCAGTTCCTGTTGGGAGCTCTTATCTAGAAGTTGTTGACGAATACGTCTACCTGGGACAAACAGTCCGATTGGGTAGGTCCAACTTTGAGAAAGAGGTCAGTCGACGAATCCAACTCGGCTGGGCAGCGTTCGGGAAACTGCGAGACGTCTTTTCGTCCAAAATACCTCAGTGCCTTAAGTCAAAAGTTTTCGATCAGTGTGTGTTACCAGTGATGACATATGGAACTGAAACGTGGTCCCTCACTATGGGCCTCATAAGAAGGCTCAAGGTCGCCCAACGAGCTATGGAAAGGGCTATGCTTGGTGTCTCTCTACGAGATCGAATCAGAAATGAAGAGATCCGTAGACGCACTAAAGTCACCGACATAGCCCACAGGATTGGCAAGTTGAAGTGGCAGTGGGCGGGGCACATAGCTCGTAGAACTGACGGCCGTTGGCAGAAAGGTTCTCGAGTGGAGGCCACGCACCGGAAACCGCAGTAGAGGACGGCCCCCCACTAGATGGAAAGACGATCTGGTAAAGGCTGCTGGGAGCCGTTGGGTGCAGGCTGCACAAGATCGATCGCTGTGGAAATCGATGGGGGAGGCCTATGTTCAGCAGTGGACACTAGATGGCTGACATGATGATGATGATGATGAAGTTATGTTCTTCCAAATGATGGGTTGCCACGCTTATATTTTTTGAATTTGCCGCGATTTTTCAGGGTCTATACTTTCATTTGCCAGAGTACAAATAGCACGAAAAAAGAGAGTTATATTAACATTTTGCTATAAAGATTTCTAGAACTATAAATCAACCACTGATCAGTTGAGCAAATCTGCCATAAACTGCGACAAACTACAACAAAATAGATACGATTTCTTTGGAAGTAGTAAAGTTTACTCATAAAAGGCACGTGCCTAACAAAAATAAACTTGTGACAAAACGGGACAAACATGCTACGTTACAATAATAGTCTTATACTTTTAAAAGGAAAAGCGATTTCGTACCCTTGCTTAGGGGTATATCATTGTAGAGCAGGAAATACTTTTACCTTATTGAAATATTATTATCATGAGATCAAACAAAAAAATCATCTACTATTTATGGAGGCTTCAACAATAATCTTTAGATAAAGAACGTGATTACTAAAAAAAACTGTTTTTGTCGGTAGTTATTACAAACTCACCTAAAATAATTCCTCATTACCAAAGATAGGTATTCTTTATACAAGCTCGATAGAACTAATGGTTAACATCAGAACCCTGTGGCCACTCAAGTAGCTGCGGTCTTCGATCAACTGCGGTACCTACTTTAAACTTGACTGTTCTAAAATTGTTTTTTTTTGCGTGAAATAGAGCAAATGTATCCATTATCCTAAACACAACGATACGCACAAGCTCTTCGCGTGCGTCACGGAATACGCAGATCTGTTATTACAGCAATTTCACTTGCAAATCCAAGTTTTAATGGCGAATGTCATAGGAATCAAGTAATCACACGAGTGCCTAGTTTGTCCAGTGGTGGCTTATGAATATTCAGGCTAAAAGTACTTTGGAATGTAGAGATACTGAAAATTGTGCGGCAGATTTTTCTACGAGTTTAAAGTTCTTTTGAACCGCCATTATAATAATAATGTGTTTTTGCTCTCGTAATTAGAGTATCTGAACAAAAGATAGGATACGGGCTATCAATTCTTAGCAAAATGTCTTGAAAAAGTTGGTTAGTTAGTAACATCTATATGCTGTAGTGCCTGGAACATTAAGATGGAATTGGCTTACTCAGCACCTAAGCTCCTCTCAGCTTAATCGGTCTTCCAACCACAGGAAAAACAACAAGGCAATATTTGAATGGAGCGACTTTTTGTCGCACAAGTGCGTTCCTTTTTTTCATTACCACTATGAATATGTAACTGTAGAGAGCATTTTGATAAATAGCGTTGGCTCGAAACTAGACAGATGTGTTATAGGATCTGCAAATTACTCGTTGAATATTCTGATTGGTGTTTTTGCATGCAACGAATCTCTGGGTCACTGTTCAGATTGATCATAATTATGGTGAAAAAGAAGCATTCGATTATTGTACTTTGTTTTAACTATTCTGGTGTTAGAGCGAGACAAAGCTAGACAATAACTCTGAATAGTGATAACGAATTTAATTAATGTCTTTTATTAACACACTAAACTGAAATGGAGTCGGGCGGACACTTAGCAAGGTTTGGTGATGGTAGTTGGAGTAAGGTCTTGACAGAATGGTGGCCAAGAGAACATGCAAGGAGATTAGGCAGACCAGCAGCCAGATGGATGACATTGTGACCATACACGGGAAGAACTGAATGAAAGACGCACATGACCGAGTGAAGTGGCATTTGAGCGGGGAGGCTTATGCCAAGCAGTGACAACAAGCTGTGAATGATGATGTGATGATGAGATGATAATGATGATGAAAACACACATCGCAAATAATAGTTTAGAGTTGAAATTTATCATCATATTGGTGAAATGTGCGACTGTAATCGTTCCTTCCCATGATGCTTCATTCAAGGTTCAATACGAATGTAACTACTGTCAAAAAACGAAATCCTCTTATCCCTTCTTTATAAAAGTTTAATGCATCTCCTAAGAACTTTAGAAATACTTCTACAACATTGCACATTGGTGACACGACTAAAGTATATTTTTTTATCTAAGAGAATGTCTGACTAACTACGAGCTGTCTACGGGGTAGATAGATATTGAATTGTAGGTAACCTACAATCATGATTCTATTTCATCATCATTCCCTTGCTCTTATCCCACGCTAAGTGGGGTCGGCACAACATGTATTTTTCCTCCATTCACTCCTATCACTCGTCAAATCTGTATCCACTCCTTTCGCATTCATATCATCTCTCTCACAATCCAACCACTTCTTTTTCGGCCTTCCTCTACTTGCATAATCTCCAGCCACACTCATATTCATCACTCTCTGGGTAACATGGTTTTCATCCCTCCTCATAACGTGTCCATACCAAGCCAGCCTGGATCATGATTCTATTTCGTTTTAAAAATAAATGATGAAGGTGATTACAAAAGTGAAATGGAAAACAGCCAACTTTCTAACCAAAATGCATACAGCAAAGAGGCATTCCATCAAAAGTTTAAAACGAATTTCAATTCCGTTAAGGTTTTTGCAACAGAACTGGCTTGCAAATTTATATAAGGCCAATGTTCACCAACTTAATCGTTGATTACTCCTTCTTCCTTAGTTTAAGATTATCTACTCAAAGTTTGAGAACTCTACCAAATATATTTTTTTCGCACGTAAAATATTTTTAAAATCCCTCGCGATTAGAATATTATTTTTCCCAGAATTTTCCAACTTCTCGGCAACCATTCTATCAAAAAATCTTATTTAGAAAATTTGGAACATACAAATGGACTGATTGGTGAAGTTACATTTTATTTATATGCAACTAGATAAAGAAAAAATATATGTGTTATTAAAATGAAATTGCTCAATTATAACGGCTAGTTAAATGTTGGCGAAACTCAACCTTAATCTCACAAAGCTAATCATGTTTTTGGCGAATGTTCAAATAGCTACAGCCGCTCCCAGCAGTACGTTTCCTGTTTGTTTACACCGTTAGTTACATAATCCAATTTATTTACTTTTAGGAAGGTAATTATTTTATTTTGTGCTAAATAACAACACACAATTAGGTCGCCTTGTTCCCTTATATTAGCGTTTTGTGCTTTGTAAAACGTAAACGTAAACAAGTTCACGACTGTATCCTAAGGTACGGTAGACATTCTCTCAGATCTTTTTATGTTACTTATTCCAGATCCTTTGAAGATGTCTAGGCGGGTAGTCAGAGGCATGTCCAAACACATATTTGATAAATGCCCACATCTTGCAGAAGTTAGTATTCCATACGTGACAGGTTGCAAGCCCATCGCTGCCTATAAGAACACTAACTGGTTTCCTCACAATGTTTTCCTTCACCGTTTAGAGCACGTGTTAAAGCGCATATAAATTTGAAGAAACGCAAAATCCATTGATGCACGGCCGGGATTCGAACCCACAACCTTCGGATTGAAAGTTGTGGTACAACCCCATTCACACAAAATTCAGAAACTTTCAGATTTTTTCATCTTCATGCCCTTGTCCCGTTTTATGCGGAGTGGGCACATTTTCTTCCTACCACTTTCATTTCTCTCTATGCTATGCACTTTTACTAAAAAAAAAAAAAACAATGTAAAATCTGGGGTGCAAACACAAACATCCAAACATGTATGTACAATATACTTTATTGTACACCACATGGAAAATACAAAAAGACAAGCAAAGATACAGGAGAATATTTAAAGCGAAGTACAATGGGCGGTCTTATCGCTGTGAGCGATTTCTTCGATAGGATGAACATACTCACACGTTTATAATTATTAAAAGATATAAAGTTGACGCACTATGCAATCGAAGATCGGTAGCAGGTTTTGTATATTTAATCCCATTCCACTAATATAATAAAGCTGAAAGTTTGCGAGTTTGTTTAGATGTTTGGATATTTGGATGTTTGGATGTTTGTGTTTCAATCACGCCTAAACCGATTTGGATGAAACTTGGAATAGGCGTAGATAATGACCTGAAATAGCATATAGGCTATTCCAAATGTTGTTACCACTCGGGCGTAGCCAGCAGTAGCTAGCTATGGAAATAAGTATACTACGAGTACTTCTATGAAAATGCTTGCTTTACAAAATTGTTATGAACGTAAGTTTCCATAAGTGAACAGAGGAAAGCACACCCCTCTGTGTGTCTTAACAATTTTCTCACTGTACTAGCAAATTGTGACGACATTGACTAAGGAGTTAGGAAACTGAATGAGATAACTTTGTTCCTGATTTTATTTTGATCTGATCTTGGCTTGTTTTTCAAATATTTTTTTGGCCGACGAAATTAATTTCTAATGCGCTTTTCATACAAAAATCCCAAATCAGAACTCAAAGGGCAGGAATCCACTTTTATAGTAGGTGGCAAGATTTTTTTGCTATTATTGGCTATTAAAGACCATTTCATACGTTGTTGTTGTAGTAGAATCTCGTAAATTTTTTCAAGAAATACTAACAAAAGACAGCCCCTGAAATATTTCATGATAATGAAAAAACTTTTTGTGTCCGTCAATAAGACCTTTTACAGC
This sequence comes from Epirrhoe tristata, assembly GCA_951394285.1. Classification (NCBI taxonomy): domain Eukaryota; kingdom Metazoa; phylum Arthropoda; class Insecta; order Lepidoptera; family Geometridae; genus Epirrhoe; species Epirrhoe tristata. The sequence goes on from OX596145.1 coordinate 8,700,576, forward strand.
TAATTCTATTAAAAACAGTCATTGCTCTTTTTATTATTCAGAACAGAGGACATTTTAGAAGTATCTAATTAAATTTAGACGTTTACCCCGTGCCTAAAATTACCTACTTAGGTCTCCGAGGAAATAAAAGTGAAAAACCTTTCTGATATTTTCCTTAGGCTTAAGCACTCTTTAGATTAAGTAAATAAATATTCTAAAATTTGATAAGAAAACGTTACTTTGTGGAGCTTTTCATTATCATTATTTATGGTGCCAATGATTCATACTTAGGACTATAATCTGCAGAAAAAATAAGTAATATTGGAAAGGAAAGAACTAGGCGAACCTGGGGTTATTCTTTTTTTTTTTATGATGAATGGGTCGGCTCTTGACCTCAGACTTACACAGGCAAGAGTGAGGTCTACGATGGAGCGAGCTTACCCAGAAGGTGCCTATTAACTCTCTTCTTAAAAACAATAGGGTAACTTAACGTAGCTCAGCGGAAATACAGACGCTGGAAGCTGATTCCAAATTTTTGCAGTGCGCATAATAAAAGCACTTTCGAAGCGCTTAGTTCTAATAAGTGGAATATCAACCAGCGTTCACGACATCATACAGCTATTCGCGTTCCTTTTTTCATTCGTTCGATGGATATTCGGATGCTTCTTACTACGAGCTACATTGTATTCAGTCGATAACATCAACAATAACACACGGTCCTAACCTAGGACCAAATATTCCAAACCGAAAAATTGGCCCTTGAAGTCGGAAATCGTAGTAAGAAACATCCGAATATTCATCAAACGAACGAAAATAAGAACGGGAATACGGCCCCTGGGCAAAATTGGTAATATTTAAGAGATAGGCAAGGTTAAAACTCATAGTTGATAGCCGTTAATAGTGTTGATAATCGTGCTAGTTTAAAAAGTTAGGTCAAAAGTCGTTCGGCAAGCTTGTAGGAAGAATGTTCTAGGAGAGTGACTGAGTCGACAGATGTAGCAAGTTGAAATCTATCGTCTCTGCCAATTCGATACAATATTCTTTTGAGACTATTTGAAATGTTAACAAATACACTTATAATTTTCCTTTCAAAATAATCTACTTCATTTTCTTTTTGATACACTCTATTTTAGTATGTTTCTGTTAATTCAACTATGTAAAACTGCCACTTCCAAAGACTTATTAATCTGCTGCCCCGCTACATTCTAGTCACGTATTTCAACCTATTTGAACTAGAACAAGTATGTAGGTATAACTTACAATGTTCACGGGTTTCTCATGTGTTTATTCGGAGGTATAAGGGTTTTATATGAGTAATGTTTTGTGTGCAAAACAGTAGTATAGGAAAAATGAGGGCCGATAAATAAAATATAGCAGGGTTTTTTAAAGGCAATAACCTGCTCCGAAATAAGAATTTTGAGCTTCCTAAGGGTGAAGCCAATCCACTGTTTTTTTGTGAGCATCATATTTGCAAATCTAGATGTTAAAACCTGTAGTATTTCTAGTTTAAGGTCTCATGAAGTCCATATAACTGGCTAGATGTGGGTCTGTGGCAGAGCGTGCTAGCCGCTCAGACATCTGATGCGGCCATCATGCTCTACCGACAGACCCTCAGGCTATTGGAGGAATAGTTTTGTAAATGAGAGACCTATGGGACCGTCATGTTCAATAATCGATCAAGGTTCCTAAATTAAAATAGATAAAAAAAAAGTCCATATACATTATGGCTAGACAGATAGTTAATCATGCCCTTAGAAATCAATCAAAGTTCCAAGGAGTTATAAGTATTGATTTCTCACCCAGACTTGGATAGGTAAAAAAAAACTTAATATAGCATTTTACACGCTGTTTACACGATACCATTCTGGCATACCATTCTTGCTTCCACAGAATACTAGCTCTTGCTCCTTTGAGTTTGAGAAAGTAGGAGGCAAGAATGGTATGCCAGAATGGTATCGTGTAAACAGCGTCTAGACTACCTAACGTTACGTGTTTCAAAGTAGCACCTGCTAGACCCAGTAAACAGCTAAGTGCGAATAATTTGCCTGAGTTTATAATTATGACTGTTAAATTAGCGGAAAAATAATTAGGAGTGGAAATACGAGTTCTTTGTGAACGAGACGATTTTGCAGCTTACTTTTTCTGCTTAGTATTTTCAGTGTAATTGACTAATTGTACGTTTTTGTTTAGTAGATAAGTTCATAAAAAGTGCGCGTCTTATTCTGATTAAGCTGACTCTAAGTAAGTAAAATGAATTAGTGTGTCTTATTTTTACTCCCTATTTTGTACCTATTATTTACTATTTTAGCAGACCTAAACAAATGAGTCGAAATATTTTAATTTATTGAATAGCCTGTATTACCTCCCAATCTGTACTATAGAATAACAAATATATATTTTTTATGTATGTTAGTGTTTAAGGTTTTCTATGAACCTTAGATTTAGTATTTTACATCTTGTTACTTATCTATAGTTGCCTGACATAAATAAATAAAATTAAATAATAATAGACCTTTGAGTTATAAAGTACTTACGAATGGCTCAGAACATACCTCAATTGGACTTGTTACCATTTTTCTAAGATAAAATAAATCGTGTGTCACGTTAATTATATATTTATAAAAAATAAATTATATATTTTTTTTAATATTTGAGATAAGTACTAACTAATGGCTCAGAACATACCTCAATTGGACTTGTTACCATTTTTCTTAGATAAAATAAATCGTGTGTCACGTTTAAACAACAAAATTGTATGCAAAATCGGGCCGCTTGTAAAGCCGTAAGACTTTAATAATCTCCTCAGCCGACAACTCTGCCGTGAAGGATCGAAATATGAGCCTACTTTTCGAGGTCGTTGAACTTAGAATTTTTAAAGTTTTAGGGTACTGAGAATTTATTGTAGGTCATTTGTCTGTCTTATCTTAGAAAGAAGTCACGTTTCCACAACAACTCAACTAGAAAATTTTGAAGTTCTATTGAATACAAATGTAGTGAAATTGACTCTAAAAAGAAAATGTCTTGTTGACACATTTTTCTTGCAATGCTTGAATGAACATGATTAGCTTCTGATCAAATTGATATAAAACACGTTAGGATGTGTTAGGACAGCTATGCTACAACGTACGTGTACCTATACATTACCTTACCTTACGCTACTCGACAGGTTGCATGCCCATCGCCACCAGTTTTTTTTTAATGATGGGTTGGCTCTTGACCTCGAAACTTACACAGGTAAGAATGAAGTCTAAGATGTTGCGAGCCTACCCAGACGGTGCCTATTAACTCTCTTCTTAAAAACAACAACTCGTAGCTCAGCGGAAATACAGATGCTGGAAGCTGATTCCAAATGTTTGCAGTGCGCATAATAAAAGAACTTTGAAAGCGCAGTAATCATAATGAATCGTTTATAATAAGTTTTATCTATTATATTAGTATTGATTTTATTATTATATTAGTATTGATTTACACTTTTATCATCACATCATTTTTCTCTAGTGCTCAATTGCTTCGGTAAATATCAGATTTATATTGTAAAGCTTGTTTCCCTATTATTATAACACGTATTATTTTTTGTTATTTAAGTAATACAAGACTCTCAATTATTAATTAAATGGATCAATTTGGCCTTAGGTAAAATCACAGGTATGTGCCAAATATTATATTCTCTACGACCCTATGACATTCAGACTGAATGTACCTACCCGAGGTACTCCACTCAACCAACCACGTCTCGTAAAAACCACTGGGTGCGTTTTACTCAACTTAGCAACATTTTAGAATCAGAAACATTTAGCCACTGAAGCGCAAATGCAAGCCAGATGGCAACTCTTTCAACAATTGCCGCTCAAAAGCTCCAAAACTTTTATCTAATTAATAAATGGATCCAATTTGCTCGGTTCAATAAGCGAGGAATTCTCTGTGATACTCTCATTTTGTCTGCTTCTAAGTCTAAGCACCAGTGGCCGATATTGCAACAACAAAGTAGAAAGACTCACAACTAAGACTTTAAATTTCTGGTTTAGGTGTAAAAGTAGGAGTAAAAAGTAATTTAAAAATAAAAAATAATTTTGGTTTTATAGATTAAAATGATTAAGTACTCATTAATAGAAGGCTCATAAATTATAATAAAAAAAGTTTTGATTTATTTCTAAAACAAAATAAGTTTTTTTATTCTTAATATTTATTTGAGAGACATAGAACAATAATTGAAGTTTGGAAGAGATTTGCATATTATTGAAAAACTTCTAGCTAAAATCTCTGATTAGCTTTTCGAAAATAGGTATCGAACCGTACTCGAATATTGTCCAGTTTAGGATTGAATTAAGCTTATTGAGATTATTCATGCGAAAGGGTCAACGTTAGCTCAAAGCTAAACGTGGCGATGCGACATGCCCCATTGGAAATAACATCATGTTTAAAATGAATTTGTTTTTCAAATATACAGCTAGTTAGGCTAAAATATTTTATCTATACAGGGTGTAAAAAGACAGTTACCGAAAACTGAGGGATTGCAATCAGACCATGATTCTAAACATATTTATCGAAAAAAAACTCAAAAAAAAATTTGACCTAGCTACGTAATTTTATTTTATTTTCTAGTTTTTTGCTACTAGTACAACATAATCAGACCATACCTACCTAATCATTTCATTTATAAAAGAAACAAACAATTAAAACTCAAAATCCAGCAATCTACGTATAAAAACGCGCCCAGTACATACGCAAACAGTGATCTTCAAACGCTGTTTTCTCCGGATATAATGATTTTTTTCGGAAAATCCTTTTGGATTTGGTGGTGTTTTGGGACGCTGTACCTACCCCTTTCGGCTTCGGTAGACGTCTTTTTACACCCTGTATAATAATAATAATGCTGGACATTTCACACAGCATCATCTAGCCCCAAACTAAGCAAAGCTTGTACTATGGGCACCAGATAACTGATATTACTACTTATATAAGTACTTTTTGTTTATAAATACATGCATAAAAACACCCAGACCCCAGATAAGTATTTGCTCATGCAAACATTTATCCCGCGGCGGAGATCGAACCCGCAACCTTCTGCGTGCTAAGCGGGCTTTCACCCACTGCGCCACAGAGGTCGTCATATAAAATCAAGTTTTCTTTCTTATCACCGGCCTCGTCCAAAGGAAAGAGGATATCAATACGGAGCTATGCTGAGGGTATTTTTATCCTAAGCTTTCCTTTGCCATGGACAGTTTGTGTTAATAGCCATATAAGCCAAGTATACCTACATCCATGGCCAACACGGTTCATTGACACTACTACGAGTACATATAGAATACTATACATAAAGAAATCTACAGAATTTAATGGTGTATTTCTTTTTCGACCTACAGGTTGATCCCACAAATATTTTATTTCTGTTTCACACCAAAATATGTCGTCGTTTCGACCCGCTACAAAATGTATTTAAATATTTTTCCGTTTCGACCACAAAATATTTCTGTTTCATACCACATCTAAAAAATAATAGATTTGTACAGTCGAACTAATAAGTACTTTAGTACATGTAGGCAAGTATTTTATATGATTGTATAATTTAGATAATGTTTAGGTAGATGCAGTTTATTATTACCTGATCTACTATTTTTTACTAATTTCAAAATTCATTTCTCTTTCAACGTCATTGTAGTTCATAAATAACGCTACAAGCACGGGTGCTTATCATTTCGTGCTGAAAAGTTAACCCCATTTGATATAGTGCTGTGGCGTAGTGGCTTTATCTTTTAGATAAACTACCGATAATGGCGGCGCGGCGCTTAGCGTTCGCCCGTTTACGGTTGATGGCTAATAGCGTTCATTGATTAACATTTTAGCTTTAACTAAGGAATATTTTATACTAGCTGCGCTCCCGCGGTGTGACCCGCGGTCCCTCGGGATTTATTTCATTTTTTCGGGATAAAAAGTAGCCTATGTCCTTCCCTGGGATACAACCTTTAACTGTGCCAAATTTCAGCTTAATCTGTTCAGCGGTTTGGGTGTGAAAGCGTAACAAACAGACAGACAGACAGACAGACAGAGTTATTTTCACATTTATAATATTAGTATGGATAGGGTGTAAAAAGACTGCTACCGAAAACTGAGGGATTGCAATCAGACCATGATTCTGAACATATTTATCGAAAAAAAAGTCAAAAAAAATTTTGACTTAGCTACGTCATTTTATTTTATTTTCTAGTTTTTTGCTACTAGTACAACATAATCAGACCATACCTACCTAATCATTTCATTTATAAAAGAAACAAACAATTAAAACTCAAAATCCAGCAATCTACGTATAAAAACGCGCCCAGTACATACGCAAACAGTGATCTTCAAACGTTGTTTTCTCCGGATATAATGATTTTTTCGGAAAATCCTTTTGGATTTGGTGGTGTTTTGGGACGCTGTACCTACCCCTTTCGGCTTCGGTAGACGTCTTTTTACACCCTGTATTGTGTATTTAACATGTTATTATAATTTTTCTTTTATTTTCTGACACTACAGGGTGGTTTTTTGAGATGGGCGGTGATGGCCAAGTCCGAAACCACAGTCTGAAACCAAGAGAGTTAGAGAAAAGTTGAAAAAGTTGAAAACATGCATTCGATTTACAAAAAAACAATAGCTGCATATTTACTCACCGCCCATCTCAAAAAGCCACCTGTATACTAGGCTAAGTGTAAAAATCTTTTACGGAAGAAATATATATCAAAAGCGTTATCTGAATTTAGTATCAAGGACTAGGTCCTGTTCTTGTCAAATAAGTATCAAATCCTACAAATTCCAGTCTTTAACGCGTATTCACCGTATACCCAAGTCACGTGGAGAAATTATTTGCAAAGTTCCCAAACTGGCCATTACGCATTCAGCCCATAAATCCAACTTCAAATTACCTTAAAAACAGACTTGACACCTTTTTAAAATATGCCCTCAGTTTGTAAGTCTTGCTCGCTTGTGCCCGGATGGTAATACGTGAGAATTTTGCATAATACGGAGTGCGCATTATCTTTTGGCCTGTATAGACCCGGAGACAATTGGATAAAACTCTTCGTCATCGAGTCCCTTAGTGGAAAGGAAAATAATCGGAAAATCTTTTCACCATACGGCAAGAAAAAGATGGTAAGGAAGCTAGATGAGTGCGTATAGTTAAACGTAATTCAACTAAAATTATAAATAACGCTGGACTTTTCACACGGCATCATCTAGCCTCAAAGCAAGCAGAGCTTGTGCTAAGGGTACTAGATGATTGATATACTACTAAAATATTTTTTGTTTGTAAATACATACATATTAAACATAGAAAAATCCAGACCCGAGACAAATATTGCAGATCATACAAACATTATTTCAGCCTTCGCCCACTGCGCCACATAGGTCGTCATAGACATACTATGCCATTATGTTATCCAGGATTTGATGTTCCTTCATAATTAATCAAATTCAAATCCATTTCGCTGTTTAAGCGTGAATTAAATTTATTAGTGCACACGCTCTAACTTTGTCATTTAAAAATTTGTGCGATATTCTGGCAGGTACTAGATGACATAAAGTTAACCACGATCGCCGCTGAGTCTAGTTAGTAGTTTTGGAGTTCTGCCATAGAGGGTAGTTCGGGATAACATAATTTAGAATATTACTGTGGCCTAAAAGGTGGCAAATACGGTGCATGTAAATATTAAGATTTCCAGTCAAAAAAAAATGTAAAATCGCTTATGGATATGCGATTCATCATTTTTTATCATTTTTCAAGTTAAGTTATGTGTAGGTATAGGTAACCTCCTGACGCTGTATAAATCATCTAATATACGAGTAGATGTAAAGGCCTATGTTTTTTTGTATCAAGTTTGAAGACAAGTGTACGAGCATACTCCCAACTCATGGGATACTTACAGTTTTCTTAGCTGTATAAGTATAAGTAAATAAATAAATAAATAAATAATGCTGGACTTTTCACACAGCATCATCTAGCCCCAAAGTAAGCTTGAGCTTGTGGTATGGGTACTAGATGACTGATAAACTACCTATATACTTTTTGTTTGTAAATACATACATATTACATATTATACACTGAAACACCCAGACCCGAGACAAATATCTGTAGGTCATACAAACATTTGTCCCGCGGCGAGGATCGAACCCGCAACCTTCTGCATCGCAGGCGGACCTTCGCCCACTGCGCCACAGAGGTCGTCAAAAAAAAAAAGTATCTATAAAAGTTATACGGTACCTACTGGTATGTTTCAATTTAAAGCAAATGAAATGTAATTTAAATCCAAAATATCATTATATGAATGACAGCTGTTCCCGCATCCCCCGGGATAATGTTCGGGTCACGCCGCGTGACGATACAGCCTTCCTGTATTTATTCGAACATCATGCCTCATTTACACCATCGCGTTTACATTATTCATATCTCGAATGTTACATATTTTCGGATAAAAGTAGCTGAAATTGTGGAAGTACAGTTTGTCCAACGGATCTAGGAATTCGTGAAGTTAGCCTTAGACTGCGCAGTGAGCGCTTTTTCGTATAAAATTGTGTTCTGCGCTGACAAACGGCTAACTTCACGAAAGCCTAGATCCGTTGGAAGAACTGTTAGTACAAGTATTTAAATGAGTTTGTGTATTGTGCTATAAGTGTAGGCATAGGTTGCCTCCTGGTGCTGTATAATCTACGAGTAGTAGAAATTTAAAGGCGTTTCGTTTGGTTTGGCAATTGCTGCTAGAATAAAACTCACTGGTTCTGATTTTAAAATGAGGCAGATATTTTAAAAGCTAGATTAAAATGATGAATTTGAATGATAAGATATATTTTTTTTCACAGGAAAAATACAAGCTTATAAGTAAAGTTACAGAGCCTTAAATTTAGTTTTAATAAACTTAAGAATGTTATTCTACTTAAGCTTGCGTAAACAATAATAATGTGCACCTTAGCGCACATTATTAGTCTCTTAAAAAAAACAAAGCGCTAACTCTGTTCAATTGTTTTATTTTATTTAAGTACCTATTTCTTGTTATTTTCTATAATGTAACCGCGCGTGATGTCACCCTGTAAGGCCCAGTCTGAAAATCAGCGCTGTCTCCCTCACCTGGGAGCAGCACTAAAGCTGAGACTGGACCTTTTTGGCACCACACTAAAATAGGTAGGATATGGATAGTTTGTTTTTATTTTTGTTTATTTTTTTATTATGTTTCTTTGTACCTGCTCGTGTTGTCTAAATGTTTGATGTTCTATTTTCATTGTATTGTGTTGTGTGTATCAAATAAATATATTCTTATTCTTATTCTTATTCTTATTCTTATTCTTATTCTTATTCTTATTCTTATTCTTATTCTTATTCTTATTCTTATTCTTATTCTTATTCTTATTCTTATTCTTATTCTTATTCTTATTCTTATTCTTATTCTTATTCTTAAGCCGGACTAGATTTTCTGTATCCCGGTTCCCAATGAAAAAAAGAGTATCAAAGATAAGGTTGAATGACACAACTTAGGATAGTATTCCTAATTTGTTGTGTCATTCAACTGGATTACTCACTCACTGAACAGTAATACTACTCAAAAAAGTGGGCAACTCAGTGTCTATCATTTTGTAAACATGAAACAAAATTATCTACGCAGTGAATTTCAATAGAGGGGCCTGTGGACTCGATCTTGATATTTGAAATCGTTTTGATTTATCAAGGCCTATTCACATAATAAATATGCAGAAATTATGTTGATTAAGATGATTTAATTCACAAATCATTTCTATCGAATCTCATTTCAATTTAAATAATTCATTTGGAATTAATTAACCGCGTTGCGGCAGTTTTGTCGTTATACTGGAATATTATATTTTAAAATTATTTATTTACAACTCTCGACCTTAATTTGATGGTATAAGAGCTACATTCGTGAGAAATTCATCGTTTATCCCATAGTAAGTTTGGTATAATGTGCTTCTAATATACCAGTGACTTTGCAAGTCTTTACACAATATACTTTCTCGCAGTGACATGGTGTTTTCGGGCATGGTAATTTATTATGTAACATAAAATATTCATTCAGGGCATAGAGATGTATTATAAAAGGTTTGTGGGAGCTGTGAATTGTATTTTCCTTAGAATGTCAAGAACAGTATGCCGTGTACGCCGAGAATGATAGCGATTGTTGTGTTGATCCAAGATGGCGATGGTAAAGTTGAAGGCACATTTTTCAGTATCGTACTCGTACTAACGACAAATATGTGTTATGGAGTCCCACCTCAAAATATATTGTACACATCATTATTATATACATTTATTTCAGATACCATGATCCATATCACACACACATTTTAAATGAAAAGCTCACAAAAAATAACACAATAATCACAATAAGTACTTACTTACCTATAAACTGTGCATGTACCATACTACAGTGGTTAATGTACTCACAGTCAAAACGGCTTGATAACGCATTTAGTATGCTGTTGGAGCTGGCCCGAACCTTGCACCCAGGGATGTGCACCGCTTGCGCATGGTGGTGTAGAAACAGTCCACACGCGCAGCGGCGAACTTCCCCGACGCGCTACAGAAAGAATTATGAGAATTATTTTAGAGAGAATTATGTTGTGATGTTGTGTTCAATAAGGTGTTTTTTTTTGAGCCACACGACGCTTTGGTAAAACAAAATTTTGTATATAACCAAATGCAGCTTAAATAACTGGACTATAATACTCTCAACTCAAAAACGTCCTATTAGCCTCACCTCAATACATAAGCTATTGGCGTTCCTTAAATAAATAAACAAACAGAATATACGCTGAGCAAGTGTGTTGTGCAAATTTGATGCTTCAATCGACGACGGAAAGCTCAATTTACTTTAACAGTTTTGATAATACTTGAAAGTGTAACGGGGTATAACAAAAGCGCCGAATTCAGAATTTAAGATCCAAAGAGTTATAATAGATCTTAATGTAATAAAATAAGGCTCAAAATGGTTGGTATGATAGTTCCCAGTGCCTTCAGTACACAGGTCACGTAGGGAATCATCTAGGAATATCTATGAATGAGATCAGGCGCGAATTCTAGAAATGTTCATGTAAACTTGTATGTTTGAATAGGATTTGTGGAACGTAGAAGATTTTTATAGAATACTTGTGAAGGAAAAAATGTAGGTACTAGGAGGTTATTCGCATTCATTTTTTCATTTGTTCGATGAATATTCGGATGCTTCTTACTACGAGCTACATTGTATTCAGTCGATAAGATCAACGATAAAACACGGTCCTAACCTAGGGCCAAATATTCCAAACAGAAAAATTGGCCCTTCAAGTCGGAAATCGTAGTAAGAATAAGAAACATCCGAATATTCATCAAACGAACGAAAATAAGAACGCGAATACGGTATACACGCGAAGTTCAGACAACAACGAAAAGTGTCTAGTAATATGAATGAATTAATGAATAAATCAACACTTTATAGTACACCAATTAATAACAAAAACTATACTTTGTTGAAACATCATTTGTAGGTTGGTACCGTTCGTGTTTGTTTAAATTTTTTTCTGTAGTCTTTTAAAATATGACTTTTACTATTCTACATTAATAAGTTGTCTAAAATAAAAATGCCAAGTTGCAGGTGAAGTCGGGTTGCGATTGAAATGTCTTTAGGAATACATTACAAAACCGGTTTCAAATAAACTTTTTAATTTAATCTCATGACAAGATAAAGGGTACGTAAACACCAGCCACCGAAAGAAGGCGTGTTAAGTTAAATATATTGAGACACAACACGAACAATGTGCGCACGGCTTAATAGAAATTTCCTGATTGAATTAATCTTTGCGCTGCATAATTAAATTGGATAACAGTCCACAGTCTATATCAAATAGCTTATTCGTTTAAACGCTTAAGGTGCATTTACACGATGCGATTTTTCGTACCATTTGCGTCGCGCTAACTATGACAAAACGATGAGCGTTTACACATGAAAAATTGCCGTGCGATACGATATCGTATGGGTTGAAATCGCATCGGTAAATGCACCTCTATTCTAAGGCTCAATGCACATTAAATTGGCAGCGAGGCGACAATCAGTGTTAATAACAAGACATTATAAACTTTATGCATAATGTTATAAGATATAATCTCGAGCAGTCTCGCGAGCAGACTCGCGCGGTCGCGAGCTGACGCGCGTCTGCGCTGACGAGCGATTTTTATATCTTATAGTCTTAAGGTTTACTATGTATTTTTATTCAAAATGATCGTCTCGTCGCTGCTCGAGCCTAAATCACTGCAAGCTACACCAAGAACACTTCTTGATAGATCGTCGAAGTAAAGCGACGTTATGTGCGGTCACAAAAGTGGATGTTCCACCGCTAGTGGCATTATCAACTGAGCGCTTTAAATGGAGGGCACGTCAAATTGTCGGTCCTAGCTTTTTACCAAGTCATTAAAGCCATGACGGTAGCCTTAAAGGTTGCCTAAAACTCCATAACCAGTATTAGCTACTAACTCATACGAACTTACTGTTTACGCTCATACAAAAATGAACATGCTTATTATTACTTACGCTGTGTAAATACCATAGCAAGTGGTAATCTGTGGTCTCTCTTTACCCTACGGAGGCGTGGTTTTATGTTTATAATTTACACAGACATCAAGAAATAAGAAGACTGGCTGTTTGATAATAATCATACGAATATCCGAATCATACAATCCACCGTGGTATTGGATTAGAGTGGCATAAAAAGTGGAAACAAATCTGGACGACCTCTGTGGCGCAGTGGGTGAAAGCCCGCTTGGGACGCAGAAGGTTGCGGGTTCGATCCACGCCGCGGTCTAAATGTTTTTATGATCTGCAAATATTTATCTCGGGTCTGGGTGTTTCTATGTATGTAATGTAATGTAACAAAAAGTATATAAGTAGTATATGAGTTATCTGGTTCCCATAGTACAAGCTTTGCTTAGTTTGGGGCTAGATAATGCTGTGTGAAATGTCCAGCATTATTTATTATTTATTTAAATCCCTTAGTGGATTTGATTAGTACAGTGGAATAGGTCTGTATCGCCGCCATATACCTAGTTTTCTTTAGTTTAGTCTTTCTCAAACTATAGTGAAGGAAGTGAAGTTATAAAGTTGGCACAAATTACCAGCTCTAGAAATGTACAAAGAACAAAGAATCCCCAATACATTTACTTAAGAAGCTCGGAGGATCCCATTAAAGCAACTTCATTAAATGTTTCCTGGATGGAGCCTTCATTCGTCCTTTAAGATGTTATTTATAACAAGTTTTGTAAGGCATTGGAACCTAACTTTTTTGTTATTGTAGAATTACTTAATACTGTTTTGCTTTCAAACGTTGTGAGAGTAATGGTGGTCGCAGACTTATCCGCGTCGAACTGTCAATTCAATAGAAGAAATGCTGATGTCAGAAGCCAGCCGCATTTTCTGACGTCATCAGCATTTTTTGTATAGAAGGTTAAAACGCCATTTAAATGAGAAGAAACTTGAACCCCAAAAAAATCTCTCGGAATGTCTCGAGTTTTGAGGATATATTCGTGGCTATATGTTATTTTATAACAAAACGCGACTTCACACCCACTCTCGTATCCAACGCGTGACTCCACATACGAACAGCATACGTTTGGCTCGCCACCAAAGTGCGCTGAGCGTATAATTAAATGGAACATTTCGACCACCATTCAACTGGTACTACGTTAAGCCGAGCTCCGAACTTTGTTAAGGCTGGCTTTTCTTTTAAAAAGTTATGACAAATTGTGCAACTGCAACTATTTTGTGGCAATGCAAGAAATATCGCGATATTTTTCTTGTTATTAATCAAAATACTACTACGCTTGCGCACCAATACTCCAAATAGCCTATTGGCCTTATCAAAAAACGTGGTAACCCAGGGTAACACCTCAGAATAACCATACAAAATTTTAGTTTTTACCTAGTGTAACTTAATACTGGGCAGGTCATGTGACTCGAATGCACCCAGAACGTTAGGCGAAGATTGTCACTCAGTGGGTGCCTGAAAACAGTCGAAGACGACGCGGCAGACCCAGAAAAAGGTGGCGAGACGATCTGGATGCATTCGAGCCAGACTGGCAAACCGTGGCCTTGGAGCGCAAGAAGTGGGACACGATAGGTTAAAATAAAAAAGTAGTAAAGCCGTCTATATTTTAAAGGATTAAAATGTTGGTAGCAAAGCTGTGGGTGGATACTTGGCTGTAAGTAATATAATTACAAAATACTTGGAAGTCTCAGAACTTAATACAATACAGTATTTAATGAAAATACGAATCACCTAAAGTCTGAGAATTCTATACAATAAATTACAAGAACCTGCCCTACTATTGGGTAAACTTTTATATAATATATATATAATAATACTCGCAATCCAATGCCGCTTCATGTTTCAAAATGTATTCATAGTGCGAATAATATGCGATAAAGCACGAGCTCTTAATAGTGAAGGAAAACATCGTGAGGAAACCCGCAGCATAGTCAGCTCCACAAGTATCGACGTCGTCTTTCCTGCGGGCCAGGCTGATTAAGCTGAGAGGATGGTTTAGGTGCTGGGCAAGCCTATTATTTTCATCTCAAACAATGTCCCAGGCACTACAGCTTCCCGTTAAGTCTAGGCATGGATTGCCTTCTGATGCTGTATGAATCATCTAATATAGATGTAAAAGGCCTAAGTTATGCTACCAGACTTCAGCAAGTGGTGAAACTGGCCCAATGGTTGTACGCATTTACACACGAGTACGTTCAGTCAGTAGCCACTTTTAAACGTTTTTATTACAACACGTACAAAACAATGTTTATTAGTTCCTCGCCTTTGCCGTTTTCTTGTCTCGCTTCCTTATTATATTGCGCGTTCAAAAGTTCGCTTGAGAAATAAAATGCAAAGGACTAGAGTGGCTTTGAGACTGAAAATGAAACCTTTGAGAAATAAAAATGATTTTATGAGGAACAAAGTGGCGGTGTCTTATTTTAGTTCACTTGGATAATTATCTCGTTATTAATAGTTTTTTTACTTCTACGGTCTGTGAAGCGCTACGCCGCCGTACCGTGCTACGAGCTGAGTATTCTCGCCAATATGATATTATTTTCATAGACTGACAGATCCGAGAGCTGGCACATTTTTGGCTCAAAAGATCAGCATTGTCATCCAGCGTGGTAATGCCGCCAGTGTTTTGGGCACACTTCCGACTGACAGTGACCTGGATCAGTTGAGCTATATATATTTTGTTAATGTATGTAAATATACAGGGTGTAAAAAGACTACTACCGAAAACTGAGGGGTCACAATCAGACCATGATTCTAAACATATTTAGCGAAAAAAATAACGCAATTTTTTTTTTGACTTAGCTACGTCATTTTATGTTATTACCGGTTATTTACTACTAGTACATCATAAGACCATACCTACCTAATAATTTCATTTATAAAGGAAAAAAACAGTTAAAACTCAAAATCCAGCAATCTACGTAAAACAACGCGCCCAGTACATACGCAAATAGTAATCTTCAAACGCTGTTTTCTCCGGATATAATGTTTTTTTTTCCGAAAATCCTTTTGGATTTGGTTGTGTGATGGGATGCTATACAGCACCCCTTACCGCTTCGGAAGACGTCTTCTTACACCCTGTATAGTACCTTAGTTTCTGTAAATATTTTTATTTCATAGACCATGAAATCAAAATAAATAAACTAGCCTTCGCCCGCAGTTTTGCTCTCGTGGTGCCAACTTTTAGAATAACCTATATGCTATTCTACGCCACAATCTACATCTTTGTCAACTTCCATCTAAATCGCTAATGTGCTATTTAAACACAGACAAAACACCCAAACATACAAAGTTTCAGATTAATAATAATTAATAAATAAGTAGTATCAGTAGGTAAAAAATACGTAAGATAAATGTTTTTATTTATTTATAAGATGGAGGATATTGCTGGGGACCGAGATGTCTGGAGGGAGTGGGGGGAGGCCTTTGCCCAGCAGTGGGACACAAATGGCTGATATAATAATAATAACTGTTTTAGGGGGGCCCAGTAGTGAGTTGGCGAGTCTCCACCCGCCATTTTTGCATGTTCGTTAACATTGTTTCGGCGGGTGTCATAGTTCCCATAGTTTCCCCAGTACCCAGTCCACTACCATCCCAAACCATAGCCCGGTAATTAGTTTTCCATATCCTCAATAGTTCTGCACAAACCGGAGACTGTTCCTGAATGCATTTTTATAGTGTTGAAGGGATAGTAGCCGGTATGTGTCTCCATCACACAAGATCAACAGTGTCAAAAAGGCCTCTGTGTGTTGGCTTCGGCCCCATGCATGCCTATCAAAGGTCCGGGACTCTATAGTTCCGTGATGTTAAACTTTGACAAACATAATAATAATAAATTGTTTTTATTTAGATCATAACTGCAATCATCATTATTCTTTTGAACTAACTCTTCAACGAAAAGCTCTTTTATATTACAAATATTTCTATCCTGAGGGATATAAATATTTGTACTATTAATTCCTTCGGTAAATAAAGCTTGTCTTTCGGTCAATACAAATGATTATGTTGATTGCGTGCAGAAAAATATTTTTTATGTCAAAAAAAAAAATAGTCTGTTTAAACTGTAAATCAGTTTAAGGCTTTTGGTGTCTAGATATATTTCAGAGACATCTTAAAAGGATCGTGTGTTACTTGATTTAAAAAAATGTCTACCGTTCCTTGGGGATACAGTGATCTAGTATGTTTTTGATATAATTTTGTTCTTATTAATAAGAACTTTACCTTTAGCGACAGCCAACGCTCATCGCAATAAATCTTACTGATAATTTTACGATAAGCCAAAATACATTACCCCAATGATTACAGTGCCAAATGTTTTAGGAAATTAAGGTACCAATAATTGTAGGATAAATAGAAGTTTGTTATTAAAAATGTTTTTTCTAATTAATAATTATCAAACCTAATAATTATAAAATTAATTAAGTCGTCAAATCGCGAAAGCTGAATAAGTTTAATTATTAAACCACTATGCAATATTTTTTTTAAGTTTATTATCTTCCAGACCAACAATTTTTAAAACACATTGAAATAACGGGAAATATCCCGTTTAATAGACGACCTCTGTGGCGCAGTGGGCGAAGGTCCGCCTGCGACGCAGAAGGTTGCGGGTTCGATCCCCGCCGCGGGACAAATGTTTGTTTGACCTACAGATATTTGTTTCGGGTCTGGGTGTTTCTATGTATAATATGTATGTATTTACAAACAAAAAGTATATAAGTAGTATATCAGTTATCTGGTTCCCATAGTACAAGCTTTGCTTAGTTTGGGGCTAGATGATGCTGTGTGAATGTCCAGCATTATTATTATTATTTTGTTTGTCAAAGTTTAACATCACGGAACTATAGAGTCCCGGACCTTTGATAGGCATGCATGGGGCCGAAGCCAACACACAGAGGCCTTTTTGACAATTTTGATCTTGTGCGATGGAGACACATACCGGCTACTATCCCTTCAACACTATAAAAATGCATTCAGGAACAGTCTCCGGTTTGTGCAGAACTATTGAGGATATGGAAAACTAATTACCGGGCTATGGGGTGGGATGGTAGTGGACTGGGTACTGGGGAAACTATGGGAACTATGACACCCGCCGATACAATGTTAACGAACATGTAAAAATGGCGGGTGGAGACTCGCCAACTCACTACTGGGCCCCCCTAAAACAGTCGCTCGTGCGACAAGGGGGCAACATGACGTGAGCGGCTAGAAGGTGGTAAGGTGCTACCGGACTTTAAACGACGATCACGAGCTCCCAAAGGGTCCAGCTTCACGTGCCCACTCGCCATCTTACGTAACACCCCTCAGCCTCCGAACAATGATCTAGCGACTCCACTCCGTCCGGCCAGTGAAGGCAACACGGAGGTGAGGGACCTGCTCCTCGTCAGTGTTCACTCCGTCCGGCCAGTGAAGGCAAGCGGAGGTGAGGAACGGTGACCTCCCTCGGGAGCACTCGGGTACGCGGGGTCGCTACTCCCCGACACCTCGCCTCAAAGGTGCCCTGCGACCTTATTATTATTATTATTATTATAATAGAGTAGAATCACCTAGTTTTAAGACTTTTCAAAGTCATCCCAGCGGTCCTTCTGAATAAATGCTTGATGACTTTGACTTTGACTTTGACTGAATGATGTTAAAAGTAATAGAAAACAGTTTAAAGCGATCAAAATGCAAACATTACATTGCGTGACGAAAATTAACTAATTTGTGTGTAGTGTTGCGTTACAGCTTTTTAATTTAACGCTTGATAAAATCACCTAAGGAAATCAACGATCGCTCAAGTGCCTGTGACAAGTTAAATACCTTTTTTGGCTATAAGAGGTCCAGAATCGTCTGAGTATATAGAAAATAGGAGTACTTATCCTTAGTTCCTTTTCAATAAGGTTTAAATTGCATCGAACAATTGACGCACCGAAGTACTTAATTTTTTTACTAGATAATCATGGATCTTTGTTATGTTTTGGTGTTATAAAGTATTGAAGTTGATCTATCTATTATATAAATATCCAAAGGTTGCCTGGAAGAAATCGTTTTTAGCGATAAGGCCGCCCATAGTACTAATTTCGAACTTGTTTTATTTATGTGTTGTTTTGTTATTAATTGGTGTACAATAAAGTGTTCATTCATTCATTCATTTTCATCAGTCCTCTAGTTCCCCCGTATTTAAGTAGGTATGGTGTACCGAGGCTAATTTTAGAACCTGCCTATGATTTGATGAGTATATACTGGATATATTATATACTATACATATTGATACAAGATCATGTCTTAAAGTAGCTTTTAAATATAAGAAAAAGTAAGCTCAACAAATGTTCAACATTTTCCCAGAAACTTCAAGCTGAGATAATGCGATCCCTAAGGACGTTTGTCGACAGTTCGTTTCGGACCACCGCCGGCGTCAGACGTGTTATAATTTTTGTAAGAAATGTTTTATTGTACTGACCTTTGAGTGGGTTGACTTGATATATAAGAATTTATGTTAAAGCTGAAGGGAAAAGGACGGTTTTTTTAATAAATAGGCTCATCATGATTATGTCTACCTAAATACAAAACCGAGATTCCAATCGAAAACTGAGGTATATCCTATCTGCGTTCTAGACACCATTTAGGATGTTCCTCAGTTTTGATTAGGAACATTTTATCAGCTTTCTTATAGCTAATAAAAGGTAATCAAACAGCATAACCTAACATTCCTCACGGTGTTTACTTTTGCAAATTACCTACACCTTACACGTGTAGGTGTACTAATGAATCCGGTAGCAGTATGCTATGAACTTTAGGCAAACAGGCACGTGTGTTCCACAGTGAATGAAAGAACTCAACGTCGATTTTCCAGAGAACACTCTAGCAAATGGCCCAAGGCTTGCTGCATTTACACCATAGTTCTTAAATAAAATGGATATTTTATCGGAAAATTCTTCTAATGTTATGCAAAAGTTTATGAGGGTATATGGATGGATGTTTCTTATTCTTTCACGCAAATACTTCGTAATTGATTTGTATGAAATGCACAGACATAGTTTGTAGTTTAAAATAGCACATAGGCCCGGAAAAGTGAAGTATATATCGAGGGTAATACTGTGGTGCTCAGCAATGTCTATGATAATTGATACTACGTTTAGATGTGGTTTAGAATTGTAAGATTCAAATTAACTCTAATACTTGAAATACTAAATTACAATTTTGACTCTCGCCGAATTTGATAGTCTGCGTTTTAGTTCTAGCGTCTGTATTTCTTTATTTTATGTCTATATTTGTTTTTTAGAAGAGAGTTAATAGGCACCTTCTGGGTAGGCTCGCTCCATCGTAGACCTCATTCATGCCTGTGTTTCACGGTTAAGAACCTGACCCATTCATCATTAAAACAAAGCTGATAGACAACTTTCACCAGTTTTCTACCTAAATACATTCTAAAAGCTCTAGGGAAAAGACACGGAAAAAGCACCAAGTTTTCATGTTTTGAACTGCTTACACAACGGTGACCTGAGTACAGCAGGACAATGTGAAACTGGACAAAACGGTTGTCGTATTTTTATGAGAAGAAAACGTGATATTTTACATACGACATTGTTTTTTTTTGCAATATAATGGAGCGGTGGGAGATCTCAAAGGAGAGAGATGGTCGGATAAGGGGTAAGTAAGTGTATCAAATATGTACCTGTCTTTCACATTATCCAATCCGATATCGGATATCGGAGCGATCAATTTCATACATTTTACTTGCCCCGCCATCGTATTGGCGTCCGATACCGATATCGGATCGGATAATGTGAAACCGCTCTAACTAAAGTGAATACTGTTATACGATGAAGCATCGTTTTTTTTTATTTAATGTAGGTATGTAATGATTGTGATATATTCACAATGAAGAAAAAGCTTACACAAAATAGATTACATATCATCTAAAAACCACAGAGGTTTGAGTTAGTGAGGTTTAGTTTGATCTTGTGTATGGTATCAGATGTATGTGATTTTTGGGTGTTATTCATCTTTATCTATCAGCATAGGTAACTGCAGGCAGAAAAAAATAATGATTTTACTTTGCAATACATTGCTGAAAATGTAGCTTACTTTAAAGAAAGTTTAAGATTACATAGAGCAATACGACGTGTATCGACTTAAACCGTATCTAGTACTTTGCAGATAACTGGCAATATGCCATCAAATTATATGACTAGACTGGTCACGACCTCATACATTGGAAAGGCAATGGTCTTGAAAATTATTGCACTTTTGAATCTAGAATATTTTTAAGTCTGTAGCATAATTTGTGTAAAATTGATCTCTTTTTATTGTAAAATAAGGGTGTCACTGGATTTTACTCATAAAACATTTTGATAGTCCAAATATATTAGAAAATAACGACTTCATTGTGCACCATAAAAAAATAAAAAAATGGTCTGGGATTTTAATATAACTGTGTTCGCTCAAGTATTTATAATTGTTAACACGCTTCTGTAACACAAACTAACAAAAAGACCTGTCTTCCTATTTATCCGAGCTAATTTCTAGAATGGCCGACACCAATTTTGATAAGACTTTAACTGAAAGATAGAGAAAAAATTCCCATGGGATCAGGATTTACGCAGGATAAACTGATGAATACCTCTACGCAAATGAATTCGCGGGCACAACTAGTCTTAACAAAAAGCGTACCCAATATTTGTCCAATATTTGGACCGCATATCTTTATTGTCATAACAACCGTTTATTCCCAGAGACATCTACGAACAGTTGTAATCCCTCGAATTATTTAGTAAGGAAACGTATCTGAGTATAAATATTTTCTGAAATGTTTCCGATTCGTGAATGTTCGTTATGTTCATTTTCAATCTTTTATACTGGGCAGAATAAAAATCCATACGCTATGTGAAATGCCTTAATGCTTATCTAACTATCTTGGAGTTATTATTAAAACTTAGGCCTTTACATCTATATTAGATGATTTATACAGCGTCAGGAGGCAACCTATGCCTACACTTAACGGGACGCTGTAGTGCCTGGGACATTGTTTGAGATGGAATAGGCTTGCCCAGCACCTAAACCATCCTCTCAGCTTAATCAACCTGGCCCACAGGAAAGACGACGTCAATACGTGTGGAGCTGACTAAGCTGCGGGTTTCCTCACGAATTTTTCCTTAACCGTTATGAGCTCGTGTTAAAACGCATATAAATTTTTCGAAACGAAAAATCCAGTGATATACGGCCGGGATTCGAACCCACGACTTTCGGATTGAAAGGCTAAGATTAAGTTGAAACCAGATACGTTCATCCGTTTTAATATGATTAATTTACAAATATCGGTCCATTCTTTTCAAAAGTACTTCACTTTTCCTGAGTAAAAAGTATTGTTCTAGAATCTATAAGTATATCTGCGGCGAATTTCATAAAAATCCATTCAGCCGTCTCAGCGGAATTGAGAGCGAGATGTATGTTAACATCCATCTATTCAAACATTCGCATTATTAATAAACATAATACATGCTATTACATACCTACAAACATACAGAATAGTCAGCTGACAACATAATAAATGCTCAAGCCAAATGTTACGTAATTTATGAGGTCGATTCTGTATTAGCAGTTATCAATATTGAGTTATGTGCGCGTAATGGCAATGTTGAGATAACATTATGTATAGGGCGTAAAGCTATGAGTAATATAATTGATAATTATTAGCTTTCTGTGTCATGTAAAAGTATCTTAATTTTGGATTAGGTTGGTAATTCTAAACACATAGATTGTTCGCTTCGGAATTATATTTATTTTAAAGTCATTTATGTAGTATATACGAGTAATAAAGCTTTATTCATTTATGCCTTAGAATTGTTTTAAAAGCTAGGTAGGTGATATGCGAATAAATAAAACGAAATACTCTAAACACTATTTGAGGCCTAGTTTTCGCTTATGTGATTCATATTTTGACAAGAACTCAAAGTTTGGAATTTTTTGATTTTCAGTCTTTACTTGAAGGTCTAAAGGGGATTTCTAATGGGGATTTTGACACTAACCCCATATTTGGGTGGGTTAGTGAGTTATGTGTTATAAAAACATATTTACTTACCCAAGGGTGACAAAGTAATGTTTTTTTAAGTAAATAAACATTCCAAAGAGCACACAGCGTTTCCTTTAACGTGTAATGAAAGCTCGTAATAAAGTGTGTACTAGGTGTAAAAGACAAGCTATTAAATTTGCATCTTTTAGGTATTTGGCTATCTGGTAAAAAACTACATGAGAAAACTTGTAGTTCAGCACCGCCTCTTCAGATATTCAATAAAAGTTTTACATTAAAAGTACACTTTTTTTAAACCAATATGGGACCCTCTAGTAAAAATGTTAGTAGTTGTGTTTTTAAATATATATGCGTTTTTATTTCTTGTAAATAAATAATTATCATGAATTGGGTTCAGTGTAAGAATATTGTCTTACCAGTAGCAATTTATGTGTGCCAGTCATCATCATCATCAGCCTATGGCAGTCCACTGCTGGACATAGGCCTCCCCTAGTGCGCGTCATTGCGCCCTGTCCTCAGCTCGACGCATCCAGCTTCTGCCGGCAGCCTTTCGCAGATCGTCACTCCACCTGGCGGAGGGCGTCCTACACTACGTTTGCCGAGTCGTGGTCTCCACTCAAGAACTCGTTTACCCCAACGGTTATCGGTTCTTCGGCAGATATGGCCAGCCCACTGCCACTTCAGCTTGCTGATTCTCTGAGCTATGTCGTGTGCCAGTAGTAAGGCAAAATAAGTAATAAAAAAGTTTAACTGGTAATCATATTACACCTTGTATTTGTATTATGGAGGGTAAAATGCGAATGATAAGGATTTAGTGAGGACGACAGCCGTCAGGGGCAGAAAAACGGATATGAGGTATGTCTCAGATACGCTTTTCACACAAAATTATTTATTTTATATAAATAATATATAGCTCTAACTTTGATCGGTGGAAATAAATGTTTAATTTAGGTAAGTTATCTGAAAGATTTTGAAGTGCATCCTGGAAATTGCAGCCGTGCGGGATTCAAACACACGATCTAGCAGATCCAAGCTATGCCATACCAACTGAGCAAATCAGAATTTGGCGCTCTTCTTCGACATAGATTCATGAACGTGGTTTAAGTATAACCGTTCTTTGAAAACGACACAAGTATTTTTCTATTACTAAAAATATCTAGTCAGCATTAACTACGAGTAGCTAGATAGCGGTATTTTATTTGAATAAATAGTGGGTGCAGCGGAGAGGGCATTTGTTTTCACTTAGAAAACACTCGCGTGGTCTTTCAAGTTGGTCCACACTATGCTGTATCAAATCAACTATGTAGTTAGAAAGTTTGCTTATAGTTGACAATCTTTTAAATAGCAAAGTAGCGAAACAATCGTAGGAAGATCTAAAAGTATTTACCGCACAGCGTTAATAGCATCAAGACTAAAAATATTAATTCAGGGGCCTCTTAGTTTTCCAAAATTACTTTCATTCTACTATTTAATATGACACTGAAATTCAATTGCTCAAGATTATCATTATTTTGTCTCCTGACTATTATATCAGCTATTAATAAAGTCAGAAGAGCATATATTCTTCCAGTTTCCTCTATCAATTGTCATCTCAAAACTCGATTTTACACACAAAAACAGCACACATTCAATTGATACTCAAAGTAGCAAAATCATAACATATCTTCTTCGATAGAGTTTATAGCCGAACACTCTTTAGATCTGGGGGCACGAAAGTGTTCCCACTTCCCACCAAAAGAAGCGAGGCACTACAAACTGATGATGATGATGAAATTCGCAAAGTACTACTCCACGCGGGTGAGAATGGACCGCCTGTAGCCACTAGCTTTATGAGTATCCTCCACTTACAAAGCTCCTTACGTTACCGCAAAAGCTACGGTGTTTTAACAAAGTTTTATGTTTTGTTATACGATACGAAGATCCTAGGAACCATGTCATCGATTTTAGTAAAATGAAAACTGCATTCACACATTTTCAAAAAAATCTTGTACTCAGCTCGGGAATCAAGCCCGGACGTTTTGAAAAATGAAACTAACGCTATTTTTATTTAGATATCGATTGTGTAGGTCTCAAACAGTGAATGTTACTATGAAACATGATGTCTTAAATTAATAAAACCACGCGAACACCTGTTTTCAAAAATAGATAGCTTCATACAACAAATTTTCAATGAAATAATTATTTTCAAAGTTTATAGTGTTACCTAGTAAAGTATTCTCTGTGACAATATTTCATTTAACTTAAACAATCAACTTTAGAGAGGAAGTTACTCGTACCATAAGGAGGTAAGAGAAAGGCTCAAATAAAATAAATTACAATGTTTTACTATGAGAAATCGCCATAGCTACCGTTTTAATTCCCAGCACACAATTAGCTTCCTTTCTACCTTCCCAATTATGGCCGAAACGATTTTCGAAATTCATTATTTCTTCCCAACTTCGTCGAAATTAACCTTGTTTTATGAGCGACGACGCCAATTCATAATTTTTATAGATTGACCTGACACCGACAACCTCCAAATTGGGATCTCATTAAAATTTACCAATATTTTTATGAATTGTCTCAAAATAATTGAAATAGTCTTTGGTAGAGAAAATAATCCCCGCAATTTTTTAATACACTCTGTAAGAATGGGATAGAAAGATCCCTGCAGTTAACCATTCTCTGCCAGACATGTTATGCACAGAATGGTTATACCATTCTATGCCATTCAAATTTTCTCTCACTCCAACCACTAACTCATACGAACAATGCTAAATATTTTTTTTTTTTAATGCTGGACTTTTCACACAGCATCATCTAGCCCCAAAGTAAGCAGAGCTTGTGTTATGGGTACTAGATTTGTAACCTGCAAAAGCGCTCGTGGTCGTGCTTGCTAACGTCGAAGTCAAGCAACGTTCTAAACGGATGGGTGACCGCCAGTGGTATTTTCATCTGAGCGCTTCCATGCTTCAGCACGTTAAATTGTCCCGGCGAGGCCTTATGGCGGCCTAAAAACTCCGTCACCAGAGTTGGCCACTGACTATACAAACTTACTTGCAAGAGGTAAGTTACAAAGTCAATTCAAAGTCAACTAACAAGTTGGGTGTCTTTGAGTATTTTTTCCGTTGGTTATACTACCTGAAAAGGTTTGAGGGTTTGTTTCACGGCGATGTAAGGGACATCATTAGTCACAAGTTTCTTCATGTCGTCACTTGAGACAAGTTCGTTATTTTTAATGATATAAGAGTAATTTTAATATGTTAAGTTTCTGACTGTCTGACTTCAAAGTGCTCAAAATATTCTAAACATTTCAGCATAATTAAAATTTGTACTAACACGAATGGACTTACCTATTATTTCGTAGAAGATATGTAGATTGCTGCCAAGTGTGGGCACGTACCAGTATCAAATATTAGATAAGTACATGTGAATTATCCTCTTAGACCTTTCTAAAAATATCTAGAACTAAAGATTTGCCTGAATATATGGAACCGTCGTCGCGTCATGACCCTGTTTTGTATAAATTTGATCAATGTCACGAGCATTACACCAGTATTCTAAAATAATAATAATAATAATATTACTGTATGTGTCTCCATCACACAAGATCAAAATTGTCAAAAAGGCCTCTGTGTGTTGGCTTCGGCTCCATGCATGCCTATCAAAGGTCCGGGACTCTATAGTTCCGTGATGTTAAACTTTGACAAACAAAATAATAATATAATAATAATGCTGGACATTTCACACATCATCATCTAGCCCCAAACTAAGCAAAGCTTGTAATATGGGAACGAGATAACTGATAGACTACGTATATACTTTTTTGTTTGAAATACATACATATCATACATAGAAACACCCAGACCAGAGATAAATATTTGCAGATCATACAAACATTTATCCCGTGGCGTGGATCGAACCAGCAACCCTGCGTTCCAAGCGGGCTCTCCCCACTGCGCCTTAGAGGTCATCAAATCCAAGATTTCCAGGTAATTTTTAAACTTAGAGGTGTCCGTGATATTTTTATTCATTTTAATATTATGTGCAGTGCCTTGTGAAAAAAGTACATTTTTCGTTTATTTTGAGTATGTTTAACTCAAATATTATTTATTAAAAGAACTTAAGAAAAAGTTTTACATCGATTTTCACTGAGATAAATCTGCGAAGCTCTTAAAATAACCTACAGACAGGCCGCTACCACAGAATACAGCTTCTACCTTATAAACAACAATATGAGATGTGCTTAAATTGACACAGTTAAAGTTTGAAGCTACTGTGTCTTTCATTATTTTGTAAAGCTCTTTGTACGTCTTTGTTTATAGCTTGCTATCATGCAACATTGTGTGAACTCGTAAACTCACATCTAGAGATGGGAAAAACTCAATTTGATGTGATAAAAACAGTTTAAAGTTCAGACTTTATATAATTTAGAACGCTTAATTTCAATTCCATAGAATGGTAGCTCTCTTTGTAAGTAAAACGTAAACAATTTTATTGACCCCAAAAAAATATAAATATATGATAGGGAAGGCCGAATTGTATCCTGCCGTAACACAGATTTTTTCTAGCACGGAGGATACGGTTTTGCACATAACTATAATTACATAGAAACTGTCCTACCTTACTTGTAATAATTACGTTTTTATACTTAAAAGAAAACCGACTTCAATGTTTGACTCGAAACGCGGTGTGACTCAGGGCGTCAAGCTGTCGATTCGATTTCTATTTGTGACATGGCTAGGAGGGAAGGTGTTTAGAGTTTTACGGGGAAACTATCAATCCCTCAGGAATAAAATTTATATGGGACCACCTCTGGAGTATACCCTTTCAAACATGAAAATAATTTTGCGGTCAACAAATGGCGGAGCAATCGCGTAACAAGATACAAAAAAAAAAAACATACAGACGAATTGAGAACCTCCTCCTTTTTTGAAGTCGGTTGAAAATAGTGCAAAGAATGTGTACCTTATATGTTTTGAAATAAATTATTCTTATTCTTATTCTTATCTAAATATGTATCCTGAATAACCACTGGTAATACTAGGCACAGCTAGTACTAAGTGAGATCTGGACTCTGGTAGTTAATGGTTATGAAAATACAAAAGCCTTAAGAGGCTTTTACACAAGGAGAGTTTCTCGCAAGCGAGCGGCGATTCCTTCCAGGCACTAATTTGTTCGCCTAGTGTAAACAAATGCTTCGAGCTTTGCCTCTCGAATACGATTCTCGCTATCTAAGCTCTCCTGGGCCGCGAGCCTGTGTAAACAAACCATATGAGTTCCTCTTATGAGTTTCGCCATTCAAGAACATTTTTTGTTCAGTCTAGTGCCATTACGATTACTCGCCTGTAGTGTAAACATATTAAGAGAAGCGAGACTCACCTGTGATACTCGCATTCGATAATCGCTTGAATAATACGTGTTTTTGTCTAAATGTAAACAACCGCAGGTGAGAATCGAATGGCGAGTTTTGACGATCGAATCGCGGCGAATAATCGCATACGGTTATTCGCCGCTCGCGTGCGAGAAACTCTCCTTGTGTAACAGCTGCTTTAGTTACTCCCTACTGCATGCAAAACTTGAGATGAAATTCTCCATAAAGTGTTCTTGCGATAACTTTTACGCTCGCTTTTCCTTGACGCGTAAACCGACCCTGATTTTAAGTGCCTGTCAAACAGACTTGAGTGCGTTATTATGTTCATAACACGGAACTGATTGTTTTTGTCTGATTTACTCTCTGAGGATTTATTTATCGTGTCTGTAGCCTATTGCATGATTATTTTTTATGGCATGTGTTTATAATCGTTACGCTATCTAATAAAGTAGCAAAATGACTTAGCGACGTCTCTAAGCAAATTAGGAGGCTAAGCGGTCGCTGTAGAATTGAGCCCATTGTGTCAGTATTTTATTGCTGTAAGTGCTAGTCAGGCCTTTTCTATCTCAAACAGTATCCCCTTAAGTGTAGACATAAGTTACCTCCTGACACTGTATAAATCATCTAGTATAGATGTAAGAGTCGACGAAGAGAGATCGCTATTGCAAGTTGTCGAGAACAGAAGGGAAAAGATGATTGGCCATCTTATACGACATGACAGTTTCATTAAGAACATTATAGAAGGGAAAGTGGAAGGAAGAAGAGGAAGAGGAAGACCAAGGATAAGCTACATGAGCCAAGTAAAGGAGACGGTAGCTGTCATGTCGTATAAAGAGGTCAAGGAAGCAGCCCTGGAAAGAGATACATGGAGAGGGATTCATCAGTTGTGCCGACAAGGAGTAAATAAATCCTTAAATAAGAAGAGAGATAGATGTAAAGAGCTTCAGTAAGTACTAAGAAAAAATGATCCAAAATATTAGCTCTCGTTTCGCTCCCATCGTGAGAATGAATAGCATCAAATCAATTGCAATTTATACAAGATAAATAGGGGCCAGATATGCTAATGCGAACATCAATCATTATTATACCTACAACGCCTCGGTAGCTCTCGCGTAAGCGCATGGTAAAATTTATGAGAAGGGGAAATACTGCGCTAAATGGTGTAATAATAACGCAATGAAATGTTTTAACACGGTTTATAGGGGATCGTTATTGGCTTAAGACATTTAATTTTGCTCAGAACGGAATTTTTTATTTTTTATTTTTACTTTTTTATAGACTCGTGGTACGAGTATTCTCTAAAAAGTATAAGTAAGTTCGTATGAGTCAGTGGCCAGTTGGTTAAAACTGTGGGTTGTAAAAGAAATACACCGCCAATTATCACTATCTATTTTACCAATTATTACTATCTATTTTGTACATCTCTCTAGCCTCAAAGGTTTGCTGGAAAAACTCTTTGTTGGGTAAGCTTGCCTTTCTTTATGCTATTATTCTGTGTTTTTATTTGTACAATAAAGAATTAAGAATTATTATTCTAGTGACGGAGTTTTTAGGCCGCCTCGTTCTTAATAAGATCGTCGAAGTGAAGCAATGTTCTATGGGGTCAAAAAGTGGATGTGTGACCGCTAGTGGCATTATCAACTCAACGCTTCCAAGCTTTGGAGGCTTTTGGATGTTTACTTGACGGAAGTCTTTAGGCGGTTCGACTCTATTAAGTTGAACACTAATTCATACAAGTTTACTTTTTTATGAAGAATGGGTCGGCTCTTGACCTTGAAACTTACACAGGCGCAAGAATGAATTACTTACCTATTGGAGACAAACGTCTCTGACTAAAAAGTCAGGCCCAAGAGCTAGTGCTAAACTTTCGGTCCAAAGGTCACGGGTGCAAATCAAAAAAGCTTCTGCTAATCTTAAATTACTACAAATAACAGCATTTTAATGCCCTACAAGTTCTTAAAAATATCTGATTCTACTGAAAACCGGTATCCTCATTTTCACTTCAGATCAAAATGTATGTCAAACACAATTTCTTTTTCTATGCATAAAAACTACCCGTATCATGAATGTGTCTACAAAATGTTGTTCTTCATAAGGTGCCTCTTTGATCCTACGTCACACCTGTGACATTTGATTTACTGAAGATTGATACGCCAAAGCTCTGCTACTGTTTTTCTGTTTATAGGAATGTCTATTGATACAAAGTTTATTAGCTT
Organism: Epirrhoe tristata; assembly: GCA_951394285.1. Classification (NCBI taxonomy): domain Eukaryota; kingdom Metazoa; phylum Arthropoda; class Insecta; order Lepidoptera; family Geometridae; genus Epirrhoe; species Epirrhoe tristata. The sequence continues at coordinate 8,730,682 of OX596145.1, forward strand.
TTGATCCTGGTTCACTGAATTACACTTTGTAGTGGGTGAAGTTGGACTGCAAATGATGATAATGATATACTTAGTAAGATCCTGTTGACATCCCTTAAACACCTATAAACAACTATTTACTCTTTTAAAAAATCATTTATTAATGACACAAGTTCAATCTCAAAGGTTATTGGCGTAATGTCTACTACCTACTTAACAATATTTTTCTTTCATTTATATTTTACTAAATACCTACTATTAATATTTATATTATATTTTATAATTAGATAAGATGTATCTATACCTAAATTAGTGATTAAGTTAAAAGTACTTACCTGGATTTTTATATTTTAGTTTAGAAAAGTTTTAATTTTAAAGCGGTGTTCATGCGTGTGCAGCTGCTGCTGCACATGAGCTCACTGGTGCCACAGAATATCAGCGCTGCAGCACCTCTAAGTTGCTGCAGCACACGCTGAGTGGCGTCCATTTTTGTGTCTAGTATTCAGTGTTAGTATAGTTCCTAATTGTATTTTATGCTCTTTGAAACACAAAATAAATGTTTTTCTATTCTATTCTATTCTATTATAAACATGACTACTCTGACTAAAAGACCCTGTTGACATCCTTTAAATATAAAACCCTTAAAACTAGAATCTACCCCGATCTCTTTTAAACTCGAAATAATCTGCCATCAGCCTAATTGTGCGCAATTCGCTCAATTACCCTCTGCTCCGAAAAAGCCAGTGACCGAAGCACTAGCTTCATTAGTACTGTATGAAGTTAATCCAGTTTGCACAATTAGTCTGACTGCACCTGCCGCGACCGCCGACAAATTGAGCCTACCGTACGTGGATCCGGTAATAAATGAAGGTTTAATCTTCAGCGCCTTACAGCTTAGTTTGTAGCTAGGAACTTTGTAGGGTTTGATTCCCATCTAGGACTTCCATCTTTGAAGATTTTTGCGATGAATACCTACGGATTTGTTTTGGGAGTGTCAAGACAGAACACAGAGAGACAAGGAAAAAAACCGAAACGGAATATGATCAAGTACTGTATCTGTAAGGTATGGTAGAAATTATTTCAGACCTTTGAACCTTACACATACTCAGGATTCGAATATAATACTACCTTAAAATCTCTAATCTAAAATTTTTTAAAGATTGAAAGTCAATAAGCCATGACGGAGGCCTTCAGGCAGGCTAATAATTCCATCACCTGAGTTGGTCATTAACTCATTATCATCATCATCTCAGCCACTGCATGGTATCCCTTCTTTTAAGCCAGTCTCCTCTATGTTGCGCCTCTCGCGTCCAAACATTCCATACGACCTTCATTATGTCGCCCAACGTGCTCTCGGACGACCCCGATTCCGGTGGTCCGATCTTGGCCACCACTAGGTTAAAGATTTACTCCACCGGCCATCACCACGTCTAGCCAGGTGTCTTGGCCAACTCTTGAGATTTGTCGCTCTTTTGCCGACGTCATTAATCTTGGTACGACGGCGGATCTCAGTATTTTGGACTATATCTAAGAGAGTTATGCCGAGCATGGCTCGCTCCTTGGACCGTTGTGCCACTCGTATTCGGTGCACAGTCTCCTTTATGAGTGTGACCAAGGATGACGCTCACCAAGTATTAACTCATACAAACTTTTAAAGATAGTAAAATAATATTGGTTTTAGAATCTCTATATTTTGTGCTCTCTTAGTCCTAAGGTCAAGCGCTGAAAATTGCTACACAGTTTTTACTACTGCAATTTCTAAGCTTTCATTTGTAATAAGAACAAAATTTAAAACTATTTCAAAAATAAATAAATTACAAATTACAAAAATCTCTAAACTTCGTATTAAAATTGCCTAGGAACTCTCCTAGAAAACCATGTAAACATATCAAAAAATATTTCATCCTAACCCAGATTTACGTTCCTTTTCAAGAAAAGTCACAAAGAATATCCAAGCAAGCACACGAGCAAACACCCCTTTGTCAAACTCAGCGTTGCAACAACTAGAGCTATACAATTTACGCCGGCTCTAAATCTCTTGTTTTGTTCACAACAAAAAGATGCTGCTTTAAAGCAAATACTGGACATTTCTTATTTCGTATTGTTTTTGTAAGCTGAGCTGGACTAGTGAGACGGACTATAACTTACAACCTGATAGTCTTCTTGTTGTTTTTAACGGGACGAGATCACGTAACGGTTTTAGATAATAGACAGACCCAGGTTCACGACTGTATCCCCAAGGTGCGGTAGACATTCTCTCAGGTCTTACTTATTCCAGATCCTTTGAAGATGTCTAAGGGGGGTAGTCAGAGGCATGTCCAAACACATATTTGATACATGCCCACATCTTGCAGAAGTTAGTATTCCATACGTGACAGGTTGCAAGCCCATCGCCGCCTATAAGAACACTAACTGGTTTCCTCACGATTTTTTTTTAGATAATAATCGAACTATTACCTTTCCTCGACGTTTTAACTGGGTTGCACCGATCGTGGTCACGAGGGGACACGATCTCGTCCCGTTAAAAACAACAATTAGTTTAAATCGTGTGAGTTTAAAGAGTGATCTGATAGTCTTCTTTTTTCTTGTGACTATGGTTCTTTCAAACTAGAGTGTTAAAATATTTTCATGCGTCTCAAAACTCTGCATTTGATATAAATAATTATTAAAACAACTTAACTCGGTTTATCATGATCAGGTTTAATCAACACGATTTAATCCAGGTTTTTTTTCAATACCCTCAAGTTCATATCCTCAAAAATGAACGTTTTGATAATCAGTTTGTTACATGTTGAAACCTATACGAAGGCGTAAAAAATCTCACAAAACAACCGCTGTTAACAGAAACAAGTAATTTGCAGAAGTGAAATTGAAAACAAAACATGCTCAAAGATGTGTTATTCCCAGATCCTTTGAACATCAAGTGAGAGGCTGAAAAGTGAACGCTACCTCTGATGTGATTTCATTTATTCGATTTTGAGCTAAAAGCGAGTCACAGAGACTTACTCTCCATCTATTAGTCCAGCATTATTTATTTATTTTATTTTATTTTATTAAAAAAAATAGCAATATTATTAACAGTTAGGTAGATACTAATGTCACAATCATAGTGTAATTGTGCTCTTCTACTATCATTTCCAAATAACTTAAAATAATAATTTATCGATATAATTTCTGATAACTCAATCAAGGTGCATTAACTTTCAGGATGGCTACCGAAAGGACCATCATGTAAGAGTTTCATATCTACGTAGTTACTATCTCTCTGTATATTATTCCCAACTTACCCCCGGATTTATCGCTCCATAGATAATTCTGGTACACACTGATCGTCATCGACTTTATCGTTATTGAAACAGTATAACAATATTTTTACGAGGTTTTGTGTTTTTATGTTGTGTCTACATAAAGATATTTTTATCGATACCTTGGGTAAGGTATATGGTTGGTTAGATTTTTGCATGTTATCCAAAAGCTAGCTATTTTTTTTTTGTGAAAATAAGTAATAATTTTGATAGATGCCAGTTTAGGTATTTTAGCGAGCACACAATAACAAAACACTTACGCACACATTGAAACCGCATCCCGTTCGATTATTAGTTGAACCAGCTAATTTTGATACTAAATTTTGTACGTAACGTAAAATCCTACTAACGGCCTACTTATTTGAATTAACACATAAATGACTTTTTTAACAAAAATAAACCGCCTCATTGAGGCGCACTTTAAATCCTTTCACCACACTGGGTTAAAGGAAATGATACGGTTTTTGTTTTATTAACATTGATTGCATCAAAATTGTCGAAAGGAGTCTCTTTGAGGCGCACTTATACTCCTTTCACCATACTGGTTCGAAAAATCTGGTGACACGATAAGAAGAAGTCGATATGGATTTCAAAATTTTACGTAAGCAATTCCCGTTGAAAATGTGTTCACAAAATAGAGACTGAATTCCCGTATTGGGCAAAAAGGTAAAGAGCATTCGCGATGGGATCTCAAAAGTAAACCTATGAATAGAAGCCGGCACATCCGATGCAAATGTTGCTTCGGCTCTGATCTCGTCTCGTACTTCTTTTCTTACGTTTTTGAATGACGCCGTTTTAGCAAAAGAAATGTTTTTTAAACTTGTGATTTTTGTCTCTCTTTTAATCTCTATATACAGCCGAACATATAACCTTTTTTGAAGTCGGTTAAAAAGTACGTGAGTATCGTGGAACACTCGGTTGAAACGAAGTTTCAACTTTGACTTTTTTGTCATTTCGCCTCTTTGCGAGAAAAACGTGTTATCTCGAAAAATGCGTATTTTTTTTTATTTGAAAATCGAAACCGCCGCATTCAACTTTATTTTCTGTAAAAACGAGGTATTTATTGAGTGAGAGACAGCGAAACTATAGATAGAGAAAAGGACGACACCACAGTGGTACATTGCGTTGTCACGTTGTCTCTTTCAAATAGTACTCTGTTTTCAACAATGTGTCAAGTTAGTTGTCACTTTTAGCGCCAAGGGTAAGAAGCTCTCGCTTTCCTGCAAAAACTTGACATCACGAGTATACCACAGTTATAATGCAAAGGTATGTATTAATTCTATGATATTTTTATTTTATAATGTGATAAAGTGTATATAACTCGGTTTTCTTGAAAAAAATTATCGAATGCTAATTTTTATAAAATCTGATATCACGTTGTTGTTGAAATAATAACATTTTTTAATTGTGATATCTTAAGGTGTAACATTGTTGATGATGAATTGTTTTTAAATGCAAGAAATGAGTTCTAGTTATTTGTTGTTGTTCCGTTTTTTCTGATATTTTTTTTTATTTCAATGCAATTCATAACGATTTATCACGTTGTAATCACAAAAACAAACTACTAATAATACTTATTTTTTCAGATGGGGTAGCGGTCAAAATACTTAGTTCTATTGGCAACAAAAAAATAATGACCGAGAACAAGGCAATTTCATAATATTATGTCTCAAATGGAAACTTGGCCTTTTTCCCTTTTTTATTGAAGGTTTAGATGGTTGATTTGACTCCATTTGCGTGGTGTTAACATAAATGAAAAAAATTAAACCTACCAAACTGAGGAAGTTACTGGTTCCAGCGCTACAACAGTTGCTATGGGTAAGTAACATTATTATTATAACATTGTTAGTTAATGTAATTTTAGTTGAGTAATGCTTGTTTAATTATATGGAAATATATCATTTTTTTATTTTTTAGACAAAGAAGACTCAATAATGGCCACTCGTCGCCGTTGTGAATCAACTAGTAGTAGCAGCAGTAGTTCCTCTAGTAGCAGTAGTTCATCAAGATTTTAATAAAACTCATATTAATGTACTCGATAGCTGTATCTAATATTATTTAAGAACTTAAGATACTTAAAAGTTTGATAGCATTTTTTTCGTTTTTATAGATAGTGATGATTCCGTAAAAGACCCAAACTATGAAGTTATGAAACCAGCACGCAGAAGGTCTTCAGAATCTGACGACGAAAATGACGTCTATACCAGCAACGACTTTCCAATGAAAAGACGTTTTTAATTCTAGTGCAGCTACTGTACATACAACAGTAAATACCATAGATTTGAATGTGACCAACAACTACGAATACTAATACGAGCAAGAAACTATATTTAATACCACACACGACCTGCTCATAACAGAAAATGAACCGCTTGCCGTTGAAAATATTAACACCACTTAAATGAAGTCAAATCAACCAGCTAAAACTCCAACAAAAAAGGGGAAAAAAGGCTAAGAAGAAAATGATATTGGAAAAAAATGTTGCAAAGCAACTAAGAAACTGCGGGAAATCATATAAATCAACAAAAACTAATAAAATCTTGAAAAACTTATACTTTCTAGATAATGCACCTAATTGTGCAAAAATACTGATAACTTAGTTGATTTTGATTATTTTATTATAAGGTTGATTGTATGTAAGAAGGAATAACACTATAGTGAGAAAAAAATGGTAATAATCAATATAGGTTGATTGTTAACTGTTGATAAGTAATAATTATGTCCAAAGTAACCACTGTTTAGCTACAACTATTTCATTGGTGTAATAAATGTTTCTATTTTCAACAATGTGTTATTATTATATAATTACGAACTACATCATTACAATTCGGCACAAAATAAAAAAAAATATCATCTACAATGTGACAAATTAATTTGTTACACCGTCTTTTTTATATATTTTCAGGAAAAACATGACATAATATCCTCCTTTTTTTTTATTGCTTATTTTCTCCAAAATCTTTTAAATTATGGTATTCTTTTTTGCATTATTTTATAGTTAAATATATAGTTCATTTAATTTGTCATATATGTAACTTAAAAAAACATTAATTTGCTTTATATAACTGTTTAAAAGTTTAAAAATAGCTTCCTGTAAAATTGCAGTTTTCGAGATAACACATTTTTCTCGCAAAGAGGCGATTTGTGAAATTTTTGAAATACTTAATTGATATTTATGAATTTTTTGAAACTTAAAAAAAAACACAATTTTGAAGTTATCAACGATTATTTTGCTTCTCCTGTTAAATTGTCTTTTAGCAGTTATCGTTTTATTCCCCGGATACAGCGATATGCCGAGACGGTAAAAAAAATTCTAGCCCTCATTTCGATACCATCCGAAAAGGAACTTCGTTCCAATAAGCTAATAAATCAATAATGAGCTCAAATCACCGACAGCAGGGAAATATGTAGAGAAAAGCTGGAGGTCCAACCTTGTTGAATTGCTATACTAATAATCTTCTGACCGATATATGCACAAGCTTTTTGATTATTGGTCTCAATCAAACTCTTAGATCTTGTAAGAAACCACTTTACTTCTTACGTTGACTGTTTTCAGTTTGGTCAACAAAAAGACAACGGTTCTTGATAGAAGGTGTTATTTCCTCTAAAGTGGCCATTATTGTCTTCCAAAGGCCATTTCGTCTCGCAGGCCATTCTGTCTTACCTCAAAGTGCACAAAACTCAATCTAGCGCTGCATTTTCAGCTCGCCAAAATTAGGCTCCAAAATGAAATTACAAGCAGTTGAATACCCCATCATTTTGAACAAAACATTCAAGGGGAAAGTCGAGAGATCTTTACACAACTTCAAAAAAAGAGGTTCTCAATTCAAAAGTTTTTTTTTTAAGAATGCTTGGGTATTATTGTTTATCAGCTGATTTTGAAGTTTTTTTTACCGACCTCAATTAGTGGCTTCATAAAAATTATGAGTGTGACACCTTAATTGTGAAAAGAACCTTTAATGCACATTTGGGTAAAATGTTCTTATACACACATGATGCTAGCTTAATATTTTACATATTGCGATTTGAATAGAACTGTTTTCTTATTTAACGTAAAAGATTAAAAAGGTTATAAAACAGCTGAATTTATCTAAATTAAAAAGCCTAAGGTCTTACCAATACATACATACATACATTAAATCACGCCTTTTTCCCGAAGGGGTAGGCAGAGACCACCCTTACCAATAAACGTGGTTTATGACAGGTATAAACTCAAAAATTGAATAATTATTCCTAAGTTACATCTGTCATAACTTCACACCACGTTTTTTAGTAAAGGCCTAAGAATTTTAATTGTGTTTTAAGTATAGGTACTTTTATCATGTTTTTTAAAGTCAAATCGCCTTTCCTCTCATCGCTTCTGCTTCTGTTATGTTAATAATGGTGATTAAGCGAACAAAGGTGGCCAAAGTTTTTCATTAGGAAATGGCCGGGAGCCATTGGCTCACAATGGGCCCACTATCATTTTGTTCCTCGTTATGCATAATAATTGAGTTTAAGGTTTTTAGGTTGTGAACGTGGAACTCTAATTGGTGAATTGTTTTTAAAAATTTTGCGTTCGTGTAGGTTGTCACTAATTAAGGAGGGCTGTAAGTCAGTAAGCTGTGAATATTGATGATGATAATTTAATATTTACACGTACATTAAGATAAGATAAAGTTTATTGTGTCAAAAATAGGTCTAGCGGTACAAAAGATTCGCTTAAACTAGATTACATTGATTCATGATAGGTCTGTACCCAGGTTAAACCTCTGTTCCCCACACTAAGACTGAAAAGCCTGTATAGTAGGGTCACAGCGATTCACCGTATACTCCCTCATCACATCACATTGAAAGTTCATTTGTCCTATATCACTGGACTTTTGGTTTAAAAAAATATATGCGCATACACACATAAAGACACGAGCTCTGAACAGCAAAAGGACATTGTATTGGTTAATTGTGAGATTGTGAGAAAACCCGCTGCTACGTCGGGTGTACCAATTTTTTGTATGGATAAGGCAGATGAAGCTGACGAAAACATATGTGAACATGTGTGACAAAATAACATGTGTGAAGAAAAAAAAAGAGCCTCCTTGAGCTGCAGATACATTTCTTTCAGCGTCTTGCCACTAGGCAAGTACTACTGAAGTCTAAATCACTAGATTTAGACTTCAGCGGAACGCATTTGGGTCGGAATAGGTCAGCTGTTCAACCGACCGCAACCAATCACAGTGTAGGAATTGATTCAAAACTGACGTTTCTTGCACTGTGATTGGTGATTTGTTGCGGTCGGTTGAACAGCTGACCTATTCCGACCCAAATGCATTCCGCTGAAGTCTGAATCAAGGGCCCTGGTTTCAAAGAATTTGACACGATAAGAAGACTATAGAATTCGCTATATTTTTGTCAAATTTTATGGATAAAAAAGTTAGTTTTAATTGATGCAAAGCCAAGATACGAACTCTCCTCTAAAAGTCTCTAAAAACTCGACCAACTCGGCTCGTTTCAAATTAAATCCGTATATTCAACGCAGAACATTAAATGTTTCTTCGAAGCAAACATTCCAGTGTACCCAGACCTACATATCACATTACTTCATTAACTTTGTAGTGAAACAATTTGCATAAATTAACCCATCTAATTACTGACAAACTTCGTACACCCCGCTAAGTACCAAGAACTCATCTCTCGCCATGGGTAAACGTAAACAGGTTCACAACTGTATCCCCAAGGTGCGGTAGACATTTTCTCAGATCTTTTTATGTTACTTATTCCAGAGCCTTTGAATCTCTCGCCGTGGGTTTTACATATAAATCTGGGAATTTAAATAAGTTTGTTTGTTGCTTAGTTCTTCTTATTGTCGTGTGTAGCTCTTTCAAACCATTACCAATGTGATAAAGGATTTATGTGCGCTTCTAAGAGGCTTCTGAAAAAACTTTGATGCTGCTTTACCAAAGAAAGACTTACAGCGGTAAGGACATTATGTAAGCTGAATATGGATCTCGAAGGCTTGATGAGGTTTGAGATAATTTTACCTACTTACATTAGACAAATCTACATACCTACTTATGTACTCGGATAACGTGTATGTACGTACAACTTTATGATTCTGACCCTCATAAGATTTGTCATCATCATTGTCTTTTTTGAGAGTAAAATATCTTTGAACTAAAAATACCTATTTATCGACTTTTAGAGATAAAGCTGCTGTGGTTCTTAGTTTTTTGTTCATATCCAACTCCACAATTTTTATAGCACTTCGTTCGTAATAACTGAAGAAAATGGTAGCTATAAAATAACAAGTTCCTTAGGCGCAATAAATATGAAGATATTACACACACTTCAAATAATCCCCTCAGCTCTATAGCCTCATTGTACCTTAATAAATGTCCAACGGAATCCTTATATCTCTTAAGGCAATAATAAAGCAGACTTACACTACCCGAGGCTCTTAATAAGGGCGAGGGTTGTACAGTAGAAGATAACTAGAGATGAAACTGTGGAAAGTTTATTTATTAACGCGTTGAGTGCCGACGCACCTGCTCATAAACATGAGCAGGTGCGAAAAGCGTGGAATAGATCTCTTTTTCAAAAAGTTACTTGAGGTAGCAGAGAATAATTTCTACAATTTGATACAAAACAAAAATTGTAAGTTTGTGTACATCAGAAAAGTCTCCAAAAGAAATGCACCTTTTGCTAATATTCTTCATCATTTGATAAGTCACTGTCACCAACTTGTAACCGCCTTGTACGAAGCGTGCTGATACGCACTGCCTTTTAGGCGGGTTACCAGCTGGTGACGCTGACCATAAATAATAATTCTACACGGAGGCATTTATTAACATAACAGTAAGTTTAGTTTCTATCTAAGTAGTGTCACCTTTTCTATGGGACTTTCAAAGGGCGGGAACTACACAAGTTGTCATTTGGGAATGTCGTAAAATGAAGTGTTTCAAAAGCTGAACTTATCTCGTTTGCGGCAAACCGGTCACAAACTTAGACCAATGTTACTTAACTAAAAGTTTAGGTTTCTAAGAAGCTGATTAGATATGACGGCCGTTACATTTCAGTTTTTTTTTTTACATTATTCACACAGCATCATCTAGTCTAACTAAGGAAAGCAAACTATGGGAACCAGACAATAACCTGATATACTACTTAAATATTTATCCCGCCGCGGGGATCGAACCCGCAACCTACTGCGTGCCAAACGGGCTTTCACCCACTGCACCACAGAGGTCGTCAGCACCTTACTTTAAAAACTAAGGTTTGAAGATCATCAAATCCTTATTAATTTCTGCACTACGTTTTCTTTCTTGCATCAAATAAAATTCATGCTAATCCTCAAAAACTCCTAAAATCCTTTGTCTTGTACCTTCTTGTGTTATAGCGGATGTTTTGTTTTAGAAACGATGTCTTCTGAAGGTGTTTTGAAGGTGAATAAAGCTACGTGATTGGTGCAGTCATAGCACCCTCTATAAGCATTTGCGTAAGAGATAGATAGTTAACTTAGTTCGTACTTTACCTAAAGTTTTACGTTTCTGTCAAACAGCTAGATGTTAATTAGTTCTGACCCTTGTAACTTACTTAGTCAGTTCTATATCAGACGTCACTGCTCATACATTTAACTAGTTTAAAGTTGTGATGTCGACAACTTTGGTTCTATGTCGGATAGTCTCGTTGCGGATTCTATCCTTCAGAGAAACTCCGAGCATAGCTCGTTCCATAGCTCGCTGAGCGACTTTAAACTGGTGCACTAGCCGTACTGTGAGTGTCCACGTTTCGGCTCCGTATGTCATGACAGGTAGGACGCACTGATTGAAAACTTTTGTTTTCAAACACTGTGGTATGGGTGACGAGAAAACTCGACGTAATTTTCCGAATGCTGCCCATAGACATAGAACCTGACATAGAACCAAAGTTGTCGACATAGCTCAGAGAATCAGCAAGCTGAAGTGGCAGTGGGCTGGCCATATCTGCCGAAGAACCGATAACCGTTGGGGTAAACGAGTTCTTGAGTGGAGACCGCGACTTGGCAAACGTAGTGTAGGACGCCCTCCGGCCAGGTGGAGTGACGATCTGCGAAAGGCTGCCGGCAGAAGCTGGATGCGTCGAGCTGAGGACAGGGCGCAATGGCGCGCACTAGGGGAGGCCTATGTCCAGCAGTGGACTGCCATAGGCTGATGATGATGATGATGATGAAAGTTGTGATTAATTTGAGCTGCTCCCAAAGAATTTCCACGGGTGATTCTATTCTCATTTCAATGTGAGCTTAGAGTCTTTTTTCTGTTCATCTTTCGATATATAAAAATGCATAGTAGACTTAACCTAACCACCCTTAACCTACGGGTTAAGAGTGCGTATCGACTGCGGCGGAGCTGAACAAAAATTCCGTTCATACAATTAGAATTGGAGAAATTGATAGTAAAGTATATAATAGTCCTCCTTGTCGGATCCGACAATGGCGAACTCAGGCTTGAAATAAAATTACTCATTTTCGGTTATGAGCCCGAATGTGGCTCGTAAAGTAAATAGTAAAGTAAGTAAGGTACTGAAACAGTTGAGCTCTCAATAGATCCTTAAATAGCTCAATTGATTTTATTGTATTGTTAAAATCTGTCAGCTTTAAAGTTATAAAACAGCATGTTTAGAGACACTTTATTAATATTTTCAAAATCCATGTCATTAAGCGAAATAAACTTGGGTATCTTACTACATCTATAGATGATTTAATGAATATAAGCATCAGGGTATTAAATAAAATCTTTTATACATTCTGCAGCCGCTTCCTCAACACCCTTGCAGTGGTCATTGTCTTTCCAATCGTCGCAAATCTGTAATTTAGGCGTTTTTTGAGTTGTGAGTCGCATATAATCATTAAAGTTATATTTCGTAATTTAACAAAACAACAACTAATTTTGCGTTGCTATGTGGCACACAAACAAAAAAACTTAGGCCTTTACATTTAAATTAGATTATAATCATTAAATTGTGCTGGTATAGCTTCATCCTTAGATATTAATATATCTAAAGATGAGGCTATACCAGCTCAATTTTTTGAGATATAAATCTCATCACATACCCTAATGCCTAATGCCAGTACTCTTAAACGGTGAAGGAAAACATCGTGCAAAACACCGGCATGTCAGACGAGTAGAACTTAAAAAATGTACTTACATGAAAGGAGCCTCTTTGAGGCGCACTTATAATCCCTTCACCACACTGGTTCGAAAGAACTTGTGACACGATAAGAAGAAGCAGAACATACCCTGATGTACTGAACGAACGAACACATCTGAAGCTTCTTAAGATCACACAATTCCTCTCCATACTTTGAAATATCTCCATCGATGCAGTTTTTCTTTATAAGTTCAATACCATCCGTGGCATTTTTGTAAAGCATATCTTCTAAGTTTTTCACATACGCCTCCTTGATAAAGGTCCCATCAGATTTTCCGTATCCTATTATTTGACCTATACATATATCCATGTCACACTAAACAAAAATATAACAAAATTAAACTTTCAGAAATTAGTACCTAATAGTTTTCAATACATAAATTGTGAGAATAAAAAAACTGAGATTCAAAAAAGTGAGCGTTGCGATAAGTTAAAATGGAGTAAGGAAAATATTGTTCTAACTTAACGGGATAGGAAATTGACAAAAATGATTTTAAATTCCAATGTTTTTTATGAAAAAAAAAACGTATGTTACTTTTAAAAAACAGAATCTTATTAAGTTTATTACTTACTGAATGCGGGTTCGGAGGACCTTTGAAACAGTGCTTAATTTCGTCACGTTGTTGATCTTGACCAATGTCTGTGTTGCAGCATGCTACAGCTCGCTGAAATACAGAGTTTATACACCGATATTTTATAACTGCCAAAAAAAATTTAAGTACAGTTGCAGCAGATGCAAAAAATGATAATGACACGGTCAGATTTTTTTTAATTTAACTATCACAAAGTTATCGAGGATTGTAATCAACCAAAACCGAACAAAATTTTAAGAAAACTGTACAAATAAGTACTACAGACAACAATCGCGTACGGAATCTCATTCAAACTATGTTCTCGTATCATCTCTAGTCATTACAACCGCAGTAGCTAGCATAAATCTATATCTGACTCCTTTTGAGGTTAGAATTTTTTTATTTTTTTTTTTGTGTTTTAACCACATAAGTGTGATCAGTAACAGACACTGAGACAACGAGTAAATTTTTTTTGGTAATCAAAAAAATAAGGGTGTATATTAGTAGTGGATCCGCGACTTCGTCTGCGCATTGTTTCGTCATACAAACTTTAGAGATAGAACTGACTTGTTCCAATCCAACCCATGAAAACACTGAATTCATTTTTGGATTTGCTGTCTTTGATAAATTTGTATCCATCTAAGGGGTTGGGTAGTTTAAAAAAAATAATAAATACGTGTTTCGCTAATTATTAAAAAACTTACTTAGGCATCACAAACAGTTTTAAGTAATAAAAATTGTTCAAAGCATAGTAGAACGAAATGACATCGCCATTTTGAAAAGTCAAAAGTTATTGGTTGTCATAGCAACCTTGGAGCAATGCTCTTTGTGTCAAACAGAGTAGGTACTGCTAAAGTTTTTATGTAATATTCCCGTTGTCCTTTTACTTACATATTTTTTTGTGTTCGCGAACGTTTTTCGGGATAAAAAGTAGCCTATATGCTATTCTGGAGTTATACCTTTCACCTTACCAAATTTCATTGTAAACTGTATCGTCGTTTAAGACTAATCCTTACATGAACATCCAAACATCCAAATATCCAAACATCTTAACAAACTCACAAACTTTTAGCTTTATTATATGAGTGGGATATCGGAGTGGTCTTCATTTGTTTTGTTTTGAATTTGTCTGTAGCGTTCACAGAACTATGTGGTAGCGTTCCATGGATTGAGAAATCGAATATTTTACTTACATGCAGACAATTTAAAACTTTCGATGGGTCTCCTGCCTAGAAATAAAAAATTATCATTTAGGTAAATAAATCATGTAAGTAATAGCTTAGTTTCTGTTATTATTTACTTACAGGGTGAATTTTATAGATGGGACATGGAGGGCAGGTACCTTAACCGTTGTAGCTACAGGAAATGTTTTGGTCGATATCTGACTTTTCTAGTACCTAATAGAAAAGGTAACCTACTCAAACTTTAAATGATCCAATAGAGTCTTTTGATCCCTACATGAAACTAAATCGATGGGCATTTTTTTTACTGTAAGCATTTTTGTTGCTGACTGTAGGTACTTACATTTTTTCAAAATCTGTGAACACAGTTCAAAATAGTTTAAAAAGTTAGGGAAGGTTTCCTAACCTACAACGGTTAAGTTACCTGACCTTTATGTCCCATCTCTAAATCCACCTGTATTACGGTTTTAAAACTAAAAAATCTTACCACCATCATCACAACACTGAGCGACACCAACAGCACACGGCACATCCTATCGTCGTTTCAGTACTGTATGAGTTTATTGCTGCGCTATGCATTTTTATATGAAAAATTACAGTCACAGAATTAAATATAATTTTCTCTAAACCTACGGGAAAGAGGTGCCATTTATACCTAAATTTGAATCATTAAAGTTCAGTTTATGTATGCTCAAATTTAACACAAAACAAAGCTATTAAAGTAATAACTACCTATTGCAAATTGTCACCGATTTACACCATAATGTATAATGTTAATGCGTAAAATTCGCAGCGACCAATAAATCAACGCCAGAAGACAGTCATCTCATAGACAATAATAGCCTGTCACAATGGACGTCAAATGTTCTTTAAACAGTAAAAAAGTACGTGAGTGTCACGAAACTTTCGCTTGCTTCGTTCCAACCAAGTGTTCCATGGAACACTCGGTTGGAACGAAGCAACGAAAACGCTCTTCCGTACTAACAATGTAACAATCTATGGACTGTTCGCGGCTGCACTCTTCGCACTGTGACAATTTCGTGACGTGACGGCCGTGACGTTAAAGCCCCCCAGATTCTTTTTCTTCGATAATGTCCGAAAAGGAACTTCGTTCCTACTATAAAAATAACGCTGCGTCTTACTTGGGAGAACTAGACACGAACGTTTAACGGCACGGTGCGACGCGGAAACAAGAAACAGTCTACGTGACCGGTGC
Organism: Epirrhoe tristata; assembly: GCA_951394285.1. NCBI lineage: Eukaryota > Metazoa > Arthropoda > Insecta > Lepidoptera > Geometridae > Epirrhoe > Epirrhoe tristata. The sequence continues at coordinate 8,746,097 of OX596145.1, forward strand.
GCAGCGAATTTTGCGAATTTTGACACTATATGTATGATTTGACGTAAACTATGTAGCATGATTTTCGGTCAGATTATCTCACCCCTAGACTACTTCAAAGGAAATAGATAGACGCATTCGAAATGCATGGAAACGAGACTGGAGCCTAATAGAGGTTATGAAAAACATGGAAATGAGTATGACCACTAAAAGAAAACTGTTTGATACTTGTATACTACCTGTACTCACCTATGGTTGTCAAACCTGGGCAATGAACAAATCCCATGATAAGAAACTTGATACTTGCCAAAACTCTATGGAAAGGAGCATGCTGGGAAAGAAATTATCAGATAAAATATAAATTTTAACCATAAAAGAACATACAAAAATAACAAAGGATGTTACAGTAGCAATCAGAAACCTCAAATGTAAGTGGGCAGGCCATACAATCAGGGGAGAAGAAAAATGGTCAAAAATAATCATGTACTGATATCGCTGCCTCCGGGGAATAAACGGATAACTGCCATTATCTTAGTTTTAGTGTTATGCCATATTTGGGATCTCTGGGTGCTAATACATCTGCTCAATTTTTTTCTTAACATTCGTACAATTATTCACGGAGATACCAAATATTACAATACTTTTCGATGTTTCTAGACATGCCTAAACTTACAAGAATAAAGTTGTAATATAATATTATCAAAATGTACCCACACCTTTTAATATGACAAAGAGTCATACAATTATATTCGCGTAAGAAATATTCGTCTATACAATGGTAAACGCAGGTTATCATTTTATTCTCGTGGAAACATGTCCATACGTGTCGTATAATATGCTGTTGGAGTCTGTGCGAAAGGGAACCGTCATAAGATTTGATTGATAAAGCGGTGTATAATAACCGTATTTGTTAGGTTGACAATATTTAAGTGCGACTAACGCAATTTTGAACATTCTAGGACGTCAACTTGCAAAAAAATCAATGGTATGGATCAATGGTTATAAGGTTTTGTTAGGTACCTAGTTCTATTTTAAATTAAACCAATCATGGTAGTCAACAACTAACATACAATTAATGGACTACCGTGGGCTGATTAATATGAGCCCAAACTCGGGTAGTTTACTGCTACTCACTGAGGAGTTCCATTGAACAGCTCCTGATTTAACCATCAGTCACCATATTTTTAAAACATCAGAGTTGAAACTTGAACGATGTCTTAAGTTCCAACTCAATAGGACTATTTTCTGAGTAGTTCTGTTGAACAACTCCTCACTCCATCAATATGGTGACAGCGAAATTATCAGAAGCTCACTGTCACCATACTTTTAAATAGTAGACTAGATTGTGAAACCCTATGTCCAGTCTACTTGGATTTTAAGTAATTTCCTTGATGTGTTCTCCAGAACGACGATAATATTGACTAGGACGTTAAAGAGGATGAATACGTGATAAATAAAGTTGCCACAGGTCTCAGGGACGATATGCAAACCAAGGAAAAGATGGATATAAGGAAATGCAGAAGATGGATGAAAGGAAAGTGCATGTTACCGCGATGCAAATGAGTTGGATGTATGTATGCTTGTGTATTCCACCCATGGTTAGATAAGAAAAACTTTTACATCTTTAATAAATGATTTATAAAGCGCCATCGAAAACAGGCAGGACAAAGAGATAGACCGCAGAATTGAAAATGCCTGGAAAAGCTACTGGTCCATGAAGGAGCTAATGAAGGGCGACCTTCCTATGTCACTGAAGCGTCAGCTCATCGATATGTGTATTTTGCCCGTCCTAACCTACGGTGCTCAGTCTTGGTCACTAACCGATTCCCAAAAGTCCAAACTCGGGGTTTGCCAAAGAGCAATGGAACGCAGCATCCTAGGAGTGAAAAGAATCGACCGAATTCGGAACACCTGGCTGCGTTCAAAAACTGGTATTGCTGACGTGGGCGTAAAGGCTGCCAAGTTAAAATGGGAGTGGACAGGTCATGTCACCCGCATGCACCCAGACAGGTGGGCCAGAGTGGTGACTGGTTGGATCCCGGTGGATGGCAGGCGACTCCGAGGCAGGCCTAAAAAGCGCTGGCGAGATGACCTGGATGCCTTTAGGAAGGATTGGGGGAAAATCGCGGAAAACCGCGAGGTGTGGAAGGTGACGGGGGAGGCCTTTGCCCAGCAGTGGGACAGTATAGGCTAACAAAAAAAAAAGCGCCATGAGGAAGCTTACCTATGCCTACGCTCAATAGGACGCTGTAATGCCCGGGACATTGTTTGAGATGGCTTGAGGCTTGCCTAGCACGTATAGACAACTTCTTCTTATATTTACGTAGTTTAGAGCTGATTAAGCTACAGAATTCTTCACGATGTTTTCCGTCATTGTTAAGAGCTCATGTTAACGGGTAAGTAAGATAAGGAATGAGTACCTATATACGGGGAAGTTTGAAAGTGGCACCTATTTCCAAATAAACGTGACAAGTGCTAGGTTGGCATGGTAAGGACAAGTTATGAGGTGGAATATGAGTGTGGCTGGAGGTATGCTAGTATAAAAAGGCTAGAGAAGAAGTGGTTGCAATGTGTGAGAGATGATATGAATGTAAAAGGAGTGGATGCACAGCTGTTGACGAATTATAAGAGTGAGTGGAGGAATAACATTATGGCATGGACCAGAGCGTGAACTACCCCCTGTGTCGACTGTGTGTGTGTGTATCATGACATAAGGGCTGGAGAATGTTGATGATGAAATATGCTAATTGCTAATGTTTTTATGTGATTTTATGTCTGATTTTTATCGTTATTATAAAAAAAATCAAAGAAAATCTAGAAGTTTTTAATGCTTGACGTAACTAAAGGCTTGAAAAGACTTATGAAATAGTTATGGTTATTTCTTACTCATCATAATTTTATTTCAAGGCAAGGTAACCCTGTTCTAATACTTTAGAACAGTTTTGAAGAGGTTTGCTAGTTAAAAAGTACTCAAAAACATCTTGAAAATAATAAAACAATAGGTGATTACTTCTACCTAACTTTATTTAAAAGCGCTTAACATAAACGAAGTGACACAATATTTACGAGATTAGAATTATAATCACCTATTATCATATACACTTCGACCCTAAAAAAGCGTTGAATAAAATGGTAGGACCGTGGTACACGTGGTACAATATTAGGTTTACGCTAGAAAATACGGTGAATAAAATGATAACCGACATTAGGCAACATGGACGATGATTAATTTTGACTAACAAGAAGATAACTTCTTGTTTTCAAAATATCTCTTCTTACGCATAAATTACGCGTGTGTCAGCATAACATTCAGATTTCATAAAAAATCAGCTATGCTTAAAGCTATCAACCATCCGTCTACGTCCAGTATTAGTGAAGTTATTAACGAAAACATGTTTTTTGCTTCTCCTGTAAAGTTGTGTTTTTGCAGTTATCCTTTTATTCCCCGGAGACGGCGATATAATGGACACAGGGCGAGAAAATAATATACAATTATATTAGTGACCTTGTTCAGTTGAGCTATCTATAGATCGTTTCTAACGATCCTTAGATAGCTTGACTAATCCTGTTGTATTTTGTAAATATATGTAAATATGTAGTTGCTTAGTTTAATATTCTTATATAAGTGTATTATTATATTACATTATTATTATTATAATAATGTACACTTGTCTGAATAAAGGCTATTATTATTAGATGATTCGCATGCACGTAGGACTTTTTTTTTTGTATCTTGTTACGCGATTGTTCTGCCATTTGTTGACCGACTTGCAAAATTGTTTTTATGTTTGAAAGGGTATACTTACTCTAGAGGTGGTCCCATATAAATTTTATTCCTGAGGGATTGATAGTTTCCCCGTAAAACTCTAAACACCTTCCCTACTAGCCATGTTACAAATAGAAATCGAATCGACAGCTTGACGCCCTGAGTCACACCGCGTTTCGAGTCAAACATTAAAGTCGGTTTTCTTTTTAGTATTAAAACGTAATTATTTATACCGACTTCAAAAAAGGTTTTAATGTTTGGTTTAAAGTGTGTCATTTGTACTACCAGTTGTACTTCTTAGTAGAACTGACATGGAGGCTATTTTATGTATATTCATCCATATCTCTGTCTTCATGTTTTACCAAGTTTTCATGAACCCATAATTATACATTTTATACTTAGGTAATTGATACTTTTCCCGTAAAACTCTAAAACCTCATCCTCTCTGGCAATAGTTGCTGTTTTCTTTTTAGACTACTGAACCTGATCGCACATTTGTCCGCGCCGAACGCGCCGCAGTCATTTTTCTATACAAAAAATGCTGATGACGTCAGAAAATGCGGCTGGTTTCTGACGTCTCAGCATTTCTTCTATTGAATTAACTGTTCGGCGCGGATAGGTCTGCGACCACCCTTATAAAAAGTGTGTAATTGAATTTTGGTAAGTGGATCCGACTGGCATGGCACAAGACCGCCAGGCAGGAGTGACGTGAAAGAGAAGAGGCCTGGGCATAGAGCCAGCCGTGGGTGTTACCGGCTCGATAGATAGGTAGAAAGAAGTAGGTTCCTACCTAAGTATTAATTAAGTAGCTTGGTTTCTGTTAAATGTGTTTAATGGGAAATAATGCTTGACATAAAAAATCAGCTTATTTAAGTTAGTACCACTTTATTCAAATTCCTAATTCCAATTCTCAAAATCCATACTTATTAATTGTTTTAGGCGAGATGCACCCTAAATAAATCTGATATATTTTTTTTTTAATTATAATCTTTTATACATTCTGCAGCCTCTTCCTCCGCACCCTTGCAGCGGTCTTCATCTTTCCAATCGTCACAAATCTGTAAGTAAAATATAATATCAGTTTACAATAAATACTAGCTGCATTTCGCGGTCCCTTGGGAATTCTTTATTTTTCCGGGATAAAAAATAGCCGATATGCTATTCCAGACTACAATCTATCTCTGTGCTTTATTAGAAGCGCTTAGCTTGCTTAGTCGTTCTTGATAGATCGTCGAAGTTAAATTGTCGGTCCCGGCTAAGTCGTGACAGAGGCCTTAAGGCGGCCTGAAAACTCCGTTGCCAGAGTTGGGTTTTAACTCATACGATACTACTAAGGTGCTTTCTGGTAAGACCGGACAAGTAGTAAGTCCGGATAAGTCATGTAACTACTAAATTCAGCAATATTTTTAAATGATGGCAACATCACCGTACGCGCCATTTTGTTGTGCCCCTCCCTACAGTCTGCTTTTTACGCTATGCCCAGCAGAACGTGTGCTATTGTCGTTCAAAAAAAGGATGTACCAAAAGTGGAAAATGACATGATCCGATCTTTCACCTGAAACGTTCTGTGAGCAATTTGGTAGGTAATTTTTGTTTATTTTTGAAGTTTTGCTGTTTTATTACCATTTGCGATGTAAGACTAATTGATTAGTACTATACAATCATGTCTACGACGTTTGTAGACAAAGATCCGATCTTTAACCTCGTAGGTTAAGATCGGACATAATTCGCCGGTCTTTCACTTTAAAGTGTTTCTCAAACTTTTTACTATACATGCTTTTTATTTTACTTTCAATATTCGATTTGTCTGTATCAAACGTCTCACTTTCGCAAGCTTTTATACGGATGTCTTGGCTGTTTTAGCCTACAAGTAAGTAAGTTATCAAAGTTACCTAAATTTATGATGTTTCAAATGTAACTTGTTTTACTAATAATGTTGTAAAAGTACTTACTTTTTTGTTTTTACTTAAAGAAGTATTTGTTATGTTTAGTTGTTGATTGTTATTGATTTCTTGTTTGTTCTGGATTGTATAAAATACGTAAGTATTAAGATTTGTTGACAGACCGTGCTATAATACTGCATATTTATATTACTTAATAATAGTTTAAGTGGATTGACCGAGTTTGGAATACCACGCTGCATTCAACGACTGATATTGTCGACGTAGGGCGCAAAACAGTCAAGTTGAAGTGGGACTGGGCAGGGCACGTGAGCCGGATGCACAGCGAAAAATGGGCCAACATCTTAACACCCTGGAGACAACGCCGCGGACGGCCAATGAAACGCTGGAGAGACGACCTCGACTCCTTCGATAGTGGGTGGTGGAACCTATCAATGGAGTGAGATGGTTGGAAATAATTGGGACAGTATAGGTTAAATAAAAAAAAGTAAAATATAATAATTTAAGAGTAAAGTGCCCACCTACAGACTGAAATGTTCGTCCTATTAAACAGTAGGTATTTAGTTATGTTCAACTTTACATAAAGTTTATTGATTTTTTGCTTATTTGTTTGTAGATTAAAATTTAAGCTTATAATGAATAAAGTTGATTGATAATGATTTTTTTGTTATTATTAGAGCTTGAAAATGCAAGTTTCAACTCGGAAAACTGACTTCTATTTTATTAATTGTCTGCCTGCTGTACAACCAAATTATGAGTCTAATGAGCCTTTAGATGTAAAAGTTTGAGATACACAAAAATCTATGTTTGAAGCATGCGGGGTAAGATCGGACATTTGGACTAAAAAAATGTATTAAATCTTCGCTAAAACTTAAATTTGAAAACCAATTCAATAACAATTTGTACTATGTTTTTTATTAGGTAAGTCCGAATATTTTCCTGTGATAGAGCTTATTCTAGCTGTTACAGAGGTGATTTTATAAGGTAGTCCGGTCTTACCTTAACACGGTCCGATCTTTTACTTGCCATTCTGAAAAATTTTGCTCTGTTTGATCATTCATAAAACATCAACCGTTGTGTTTATCTAAACATTACAAATAAGAAATGAAACCTCTGTATTTTTGCAACAGTTTGGTTGCTATGGCGTTGTAAAAGAGTCACTAGAGGCGATACAATAAAATATTTTCTAAGACTCTTTAGGTTTTCTCAAAAATAGTCCGATCTTACCAGAAAGCACCTTACTTCAAAAAATTTACTCGAAAAGTTGCGCTCTTTTTGCCTTATCCTTAGTTATACAGCTGATTATCATCCTCATCTGGTTGATATTCCACTTATTAGAACTAAGCGCTTCGAAAGTTCTTTTATTATGCGCACTGCAAAAATTTGGAATCAGCTTCCAGCGTCTGTATTTCCGCTGAGCTACGACCCTATTGTTTTTAAGAAGAGAGTTAATAGGCACCTTCTGGGTAAGCTCGCTCCATCGCAGACCTCACTCTTGCCTGTGTAAGTTTGAGGTCAAGAGCCGACCTATTCATCATAAAAAAATAAATAAAAAAAAATACAAATTATTCATAGCATACCTTAACGTACTGAATGAACGAACAAATCTGAATCTTTTTGAGATTACAAAAATCCTTTTCTCCATACATCGAAACATCACCATCGACGCAGTTTTTCTTTACAAGTTCGTTATATTCCGTGCCGTTTGGAAACATTTCTTCTAAGTGTTTAAGAAACACCTCCTTGATAAAGGTGCCATCGGCTTTAGCGTAGCCCATTTTTTGTCCCACACATATATCTACGTCACACTAAAAAATAACACAATTAGTACCTTCACTTGTGTGAATCAAAATTTGACTTAGATAAATAAAGTGAGAATAAAAATGACTGTGAATAAAGTGAACGTTGAGATAAGACATGACATTATGGAGAAAGCAAATACAGGGGTTAAAAATTGGTCCCAAAACTCGAAAACCGAGAGACTTTTACTACAAGTTTTGCTTTTCTGGTTCTTATGATGCCTCCTACCCGTAGCAAAAGGATTATCCACTCATTACGGGACACCTTGTATGTTGTTCTAAAGTTTAACAGGCTTAACTTACTGAATGCGGGTTCGGTGGACCTTTAATGCACTCCATAAAACGTTCGTCATGTTTTTTTTCACCGAAGTTTGTATTGCAGCAGGAGACAGCTCGCTAAAATTGTACACAGTTTTTTTATTGTTGAAAATCAAGCTATGTTTCCTTCTATCAAATAGATATCTATTGATGTTTGTTGGTCTATGCACAGTGGGCAGATTTCCGCAGATGAATGGGGATTCAAATTTTTGTAAATGTTTTTTTTTTTTAATTTAATTTTTTTGGATGATAAATATTTGAATACAAGACAAGAAAAATAATGATCTAAATATTAACTTGTGCTTCCCATCACAAAGCAGTAGGGTTGCTTTGGGACAAACACCTAGTGTTCTTTGATATTGTTAATAAAAACGGTTTTTTCATAATTTTACTTACATGCACACAAGGAGGACCTGCTAACGAAACGCCTACCTGGAAATAAAATTGATAAAATTTTGCTAAACAGTCAACATGAGGGCTTTTACATATAGGCTTCTTTATTAATTTTGGATTTCTTAGCTAAAAACATCACCTATTTCAAAAAGAAAAAAAACAATGTTTTTTCAAAGGATAGTACCAAACCTATTTACAAAATAGTTTTTTGTAAGTATAATTTTTAAAATGATCATACCATCATCACAACACCCAGAGAAAATAACAGCCCACGACACATCATAACGAAGTTTCAGTACTTTGTGAGTGTGTTGCTGCATTTATGATTTTTTATATGAAAATTTACAGTCACAGAATAAAATATAATTCCTATACAATCCTTACTCAAATCCCCTCAGCCTCTGGGAAAGAGGCGTCATTTTAAACTTTAATTCCAAACATTAAAGTTCATTTTATAACTGTAGGCTCAAAATGTTACTGACATTATAACATACCTAGCTATTATTAAAGTAATGACTATTGCAAATGTGACAATTTTTACCGTGTAATGATAAAATAATTTCATGTTTATTTAGATCAGGAAATAAAGTTTATGATGACTAGTCGAGGTAAAAGATAATCGAGAAATAAAAATAATAGTGGCCTGTCCGCAGCTTCACTCACACAAATCTCACATTGCATCTATGCTAACTGTAGTTAATATTGATTCCTAACCGTAAAGTTTTTGATAAGATATTGACTTGAAATCGCACCGGAAACCGCAGTAGAGTCCCCACTAGATGGAAAGACGATCTGGTAATGGTTGCTGGGAGTCGTTGGGTGCAGGCTGCATAAGATCGATCGCTGTGGAAATCGATGGGGGAGGCAGTGGACACTTGAAAGGCCGAGAAACTAAAAAACTGAAAAGTTGCAAGACTGAAAAGATAACTGTAACGCTGAATGACTCATTGACTGAAACACTAAGAGCCATACATATGAATTGCCAATTCGATATGAATTGTTTGGATACGTAGCCGGCAACGTCACCATGGCGTCCCGGTGAGGTATGGCTGAAATTATGGAAATCAAAATGGTAAACTAAGAGACAAATATATTGAAAATAATTCAAGACCTTAAAGCTAAAATGCTAAAATTGGACCAGTATTTTAACCGGAATGAAATCCAACAAACAAACTTTACTTTTTTCTGATATCAGTGTAGATAACTAATGTGTTAGGCCCGACCCCTGTGATGAACATACACGTACAGTAGCAGTTTGGAAACAGCACTCAGCAGTGATAGGTCTTATCACTGCTGAGTGCTGTACATCTAGTCAACTTTTTCAAGGCAGCCATAGGCTTGCAAGCTGTAACGTATAGAATGCTAACTGCAGCTAAATTTTAACTTTTTTTTAATGGTTTTAAATGTCTATATATCTAAGATCTGTTGGGGCTGAGCTTCAAGCTACCAACGGGGTCCACAGGTGGCGGATAGTGAAACGGCCACCAGATATGGTGGTTCGCTGCGAATATATTGAATAAGCAGTACAGTTTTGCGAAGAGTACAGTTTAACCATCTTAAACACAACCTTCAAACAACCTAAGAGGAGAAGATATACTTGGAAAATGCCAGGAGATTTAGCAAGATATCAAATTGACTACATAATTGTCAAAGAGAAATATAAAAACATGGTATCAAACTGTAAAACTTATCCAGGAGCCGATCTTAACACTGACCATAATCTACTACTCGGTACATTTGAAATTAAAATGAATAAGATAAAAAGGAAAACAAAAACCAAAATGTTTGATCTCAATATACTAAAAAATGATAATAATAATTTAAAAGTGCAATATAGTAATAAGTTAGATGATAGATTACAATTATACAAAGAGAATAAGGAAAATAATAATGATATAAACAATAACTGGTGCAATATTAGAGATATTATTAGATTTAGTGCAGAAGAGAGTTTACAGAAAGAAATCATTAAACCTAGAAAGAAATGGTTAAATACTGAAATAATTAATCTCTTGAAAGAAAGAAGACTAATACGGAGTAAAACTGATGAAGATAGTATTAGAGAAAATAGAAAAATTACCAATAAAATAACACTTAAATGCAAGGAATGCAAAGAAAAAGATATAGAGAAAGACTGTGAAACTATAGATTATTATATGAACATAGGTAAAATAGATTTAGCATACAATATTATAAGAAATATAAGCAAGATACCAAAAACAAAATCGACGGCAATATTCGATGAACAGAACAATTTAGTGATAGATAATGGAGAAGTAGTAAATAGATGGAAAAGATATATAGAAGATTTATATAAGGGTAATGGGTTAACAGAAAACGACATTGAAAGTGAAAGGGATGTAGAAGAAGACAACTTAGGTCCCGAAATATTAAGAGACGAATTTGACGTAGCTTCAGCATCCATAAAAAATGGTAAAGCAGCAGGAGATGACGGAATCTTCATTGAAATGATTAAATATTCGGATAATGAACTTCTGCTGAATGAAGTTTTCGAAATTACTAAATATATTTACAAATTAGGAAAAATACCAGAAGACTAAGATTACTAAAACCGTTACACTACCGAAAAAAGCAAACACCTTTAAATGCGAAGAATATAGAACACTTAGCCTAATTTCTCAAGCTTCCAAAATTTTCCTTAAAATTATACAAAACAGAATAAGAACAAAAATAGAAGAAAATTTAAGTGAAGACCAATACGGGTTTAGAAGAAATAAAGGAACCAGAGAAGCAATTTTGGCATTGAGACTTATTATAGATAGACGAATGGACTTAAGTTTAAATACTCACATAGCTTTCATCGACTTAGAAAAGGCATTCGACAAAGTAGATTGGAATAAAATGATGACATCCTTAAAAAACATCGGAATAGATTATAGAGACAGAAAAGTAATATACGAGCTGTATAAAAATCAGGAAACCATAATAGAAGTTGGTAACGAAAGAGTTAAAGCTAAGATCAGACAAGGAGTAAGACAGGGGTGCTCACTTTCACCCTTGATATTTAACATCTTCATAGAAACAACTATAAGGAAAATATCGGAAACTTCAAATATCGGTGTTAAGTTCAACGGTGACACGATCAAGTTTATAAGATTCGCAGATGATATAGCGGCCATTGCAGAAACACAAAAAGACCTACAAGATTTAATTTCCATTATGGATACAATTTTCAAGGAATTTTCATTAAAAATAAATATTAATAAGACTAAAATACTAATAACTTCTAAAATGCAAATACCTCCAGTACAACCAATAACATTAGAAAATATAACACTTCAAAATGTAGACAGTTTTAAATACCTCGGGAGCATTATCACTAGTGACTCCAGATGTACGCCTGATATAAAAGCTAGAATAGCTATGGCGAAACAGGCATTCCATAACAAAAGAAACATATTTACTTCGAAAATAGCAAAACGGGTTAAGAAAAAGTTCATTAAGTAAAACATATGTGTGGAGCACAGCTCTCTATGGATGCCAAACTTGGACTCTGACACAGCGGGATAGAGAGAGGTTGGAGGCTTTTGAAATGTGGTGCTGGAGAAGGATGGAGAGGATTAGCTGGACGGAGAAGGTTACCAACGAGGAAGTGCTGAGAAGAGTTGAGGAGAAAAGGGTTTTGATGAACACCATTCAAAATCGAAGAGGAAAAATGATTGGACATCTTATACGACATGACAGCTTTATCAAGAACATCATAGAAGGAAAAGTGGAAGGAAGACGAGGAAGAGGAAGGCCTAGAATAAATTTCATAAGTCAGATAAAGGAGAAGATCGCTGTCATGTCGTATAAAGAAGTAAAGGAGACCGCATTGGAAAGGGAGAGGTGGAGGAAGTTGCATCATTGCACCGACAAGAGCTGAGCTCTTTTTGATGATGATATCTAAGAAATTGCCCTACTATTATACTCTTAGGTTACTGTGCCATAATCCAGGTGACACACATATACATGATGATAACTTTTAATTGTTAATATGTGTCTTGTGTAAGTATCTGTCTTCAGTTCTTTGGCCTCATAGCTTCTAAGCGGATGAGCCGATATTGCCTGAAAGGTCAAAAATCAGTTCAGCATAGTTTCATAAATTAATCGTTCCTATGTGACGACGACTTAACGCATACAAACTGAATTATAACGTGTTACCAGTTCTTTCGAACCAGCGTGGTAAAAGGATTCAAGTGCGTCTCAAAAAGGCTCCTTTCATGCACTTGATACATTGCTAAAGCATTTATTCACTAAGACGTGAGCTCTGGAATCATTTAGATCAGTCATAGGAGCTTAGTAATTCTTCTTGTTCCTTGTGGATAAATCTTTCAAGACCTGGTTCTTCAACAAACGTGGTTTGGGCAATGATATAATAATAATAAAATATTTTTTTTTTTTTTAAATTGAACCGCCTTCACAGAACACAAACAGACGAACCTTCTATACACTAAAAAGAGAAAAATAAGAATATAATTTGAAGTCCCCAGGAAAAAAAATATTTTGGACCACCTCGGGTGTTTGACGACCTCTGTAGCGCAGTGGGCGAAAGCCCGGCTGCGACGCAGAAGGTTGCGGGTTCGATCCCCGCCGCGGGACAAGTGCTTGTATGGTCTACAAGTATTTGTCTCGGGTCTGGGTGTTTCTATGTATAATATGTATGTATTTACGAACAAAAAGTATATAAGTAGTATATCAGTCATGTAGTACCCATAACACAAGCTCTGCTTACTTTGGGGCTAGATGATGCTGTGTGAAAAGTCCAGCATTATTTATTATTTAATATATCTTTTCAAACTATTTAATGTTTGACTCAGATTGTGAGTCAGGTGTTGTGTAGTGAAAATGAGGTTTTTTGAATGTTACGGGAAAACCTACAATCCCTCAGGAAAAAAAATATATGGCGCCACCTCGAGAGGATACCTCTTTCCAACAAAAAAAAAAATTTTGGAAATCGTCTTAAAGATCAATGATTTTTTTAGTTTTACGGGACAACTATCAATCCCTCAGGAATAAAATTTATATGGGACCACCTCGAGAGTATACCCTTTCAAACAAAAAAAATATTTTGGAAATCGGTCCACAATTGACGGAAATATCGCTGTACATATATTAAAAAAAAAAATAAAAAAAAAATATATACATACAGCCGAACATAGAACCTCCTTCTTTTTTTGAAGTCGGTTAAAAAGAGCTTTATTTTCCCTACCAACTGCTTAGTATTATAAAAATATATTAAACTACTTGACTACACTATAAGGACTTAAAAACTATTTCATTCCGGTTCAGTTGTCCGGTAAGGACTGCCCATGGCAGTGAAAGCCTCCTCCAAATTGTTCAACTCATTTCATCATTCATTTAAATTGTTCCATGATTCAGTTACAAAATGTGTCAAATCATCATACAAAACATTGTCACCAGAGTTGGCCACCAACTTATTTTGTACATTTTCTGCCTTCACCTACTGCTGTGCCCAGTAAAAAGACTTATAGGTTTTTTTCTCTTTATGTGACGTAATCTTTATAACAAATCATCATCAACTGCCTGCTTCTTTTCTACTCTGATCTATAAGCCGTCATCTTAATAATCCGTGCTTCCTTGTTTCCTAAGAACAAAACCTTCTGACTACATAATAGTTACCCTCAATGCGTTTAAATTTTGCCACATCCTGTATACGGAACAACACAAATAAAAGAGCAAAATCAATAAGAGCTTGTTTAATAATGATTTTAAAATCCATAAATATTTTACAGCCGTAGGTACCCCTTTTAATCAAATATTAGTCCTTTTCAAATGTATTTATACATTCTTTAGCCGCTTCTTTAGCGCCTTCGCACTGGCCGTCATTACGCCATTCATCGCAAATCTGTGAAAATTTAAGACAGAAATTAAACAAAAAGAATTGACAAAATATTTTTCACTACATGTCGCCGTGATTTCGTTCACGTCGGTGGAGTTTCTATGAGATCGGAAATATCTGGGAAAACTAATGAGTACCGCCCACACGAATGACTAGGGAACAGCTAGTCTACAATAAAAAAACTTAGGCCTTTACATTTATATTAGATGATTTATACAGCGTCAGGAGGCAATCTATGCCTACACTTAACGGGACACTGTAGTGCCTGGGACATTGTTTGAGATGGAATAGGCTTGCCCAGCACCTAGACCATCCTCTCAGCTTAATCAGCCTTGCCCACAGGAAAGTCAATACGTGTGGAGCTGACTAAGCTGCGGGTTTCCTCACGATGTTTTCCCTTCACCTCACCTCGTATAACTAACTATAACTAATAACTATATAAATATATATAATAAATATATATAACTAATAAGTATATATATAACTAATAACGCATATAAATTTTACGAAACGAAAAATCCATTAATGCAACGGCCGGGATTCGAACCCACGACCTTCGGATTGAAAGTCGAGGCACAACCCCATTCGACCAACACGGCTCTTAGTTTATCTACAATAAAATAAATAAATTTTGACCAAATTATGCGAAAATGTATGGGACAGCTGGAAGGGAACCTAAGCGAACTTTCTTGGATAAAATTGGTGACATTTTGGAGTAGGGTTGGGTATAAAGTACCCCAGCAAACTTGTATGATGAATGTAATGAGAGTGAATGAGGTTAAAGTTGTGTGTCAGGATCGTAGCAAGGCGAGATCCGTGGTCTCTACCTAAACCTCCGAGAAAGAGGCGTGATTTTATGCATGTATGTACGTACATGCTTATTTCATAATAGAAACAATAGATGTGAAGATTTTAGACAAACAAAGTACCTTAAAGTACTGAATACTCGTACAAGTTTGGAGCTTTCTAGCATCACAAACGTCTGCCCCTTTTTCGATGTGTGGAGAATCTCCATACATCGTAATATCCCCATCCATGCATTTTTTCTTTAGGTGTTCGACAAAATCCGGGGTGCTTTTGAACAAACTTTCTATGTGCTTTAAATATCCATCTCTGCTGATACTTCCATTAGATGATGCAAAGCCCATTTTTTGACCCACACACGAGTAAAAGTCACACTAAAAAATAAAATTACATAATTAGAAAACACAAATATTTTTGGGGGTATGTAATCAATAGCAAAATACATGTTTTTTTTTTATTCTTCCATAAAAAAACGAGGGCAAGCGAGCCAGTGGCACACCTGATGGTAAGTGATTACCACCGCCCACAGACAACTGCAGCATCAAGAAGCACTGCAGATGCGTTGCCGGCCTTTGAGGTAGGAATAGGCTCTTTTCTTGAAGGTGCCTAAGTCGAAAGATAATAATAATAAGATACATAATATTGTTTTGTTTATTATTTATTATTTATGCTGACCAATTTTAAGTTTTATTTTTTATGCCTTTAAAGATAGCGTCTCACTGCTGACTATAAAAGGTCTACCCAAAACTCTTTCTCTCTTTGTCTCTAAAAAATGAAGGAGTAAAAAATTCAAGTATGAGTATGCAATTATCAACCTAATCTACTTAGTAAAATTGGATCAGATAGTTCTACATCTACTAAACTGGTAATAGTAGTTCGAACTCACAGAGGCGTTCATTGAGTTTAAATAAATTGTTTTTGTGTGCGTGAAACAACGTGCATGTGCATCTACGACCTCTGTGGCGCAGTGGGCGAAGGTCCGCCTTCGATGCAGAGAGTTGCGGGTTCGATCCCCGCCGCGGGACAAATGTTTGTATGACCTACAGATATTTGTCTCGGGTCTGGGTGTTTCTATGTATAATATGTATGTACAAACAAAAAGTAAGTAGTTTATCAGTATCTAGTAACCATAACACAAAGCTCTGCTTACTTTGGGGCTAGATGATACTGTGTGAAAAGTCCAGCATTATTTATTTATTAAATTATCTATAGACAATATTATAAAAACCATTTTTGTCTCTCTCATAAGTCTTTCATTACTTATTGGCACCTTACCGTTTTTGGGTCTGGTGGAGGATCAAAGCACACCCTCATAGCTATTTTAAGTTCATTTTGATCGCCGAAATCTTTCTTGCAGCACACCACACCTCGCTGAAATATAAACAATTTATTTGCTTGGTTCTTCTTGATCAGAGTTAAATGATGTTAACTCAGCTACAAACGAATAGAAGACTGAAACATAAGCCTTAGAAATAATTCTGTTTAAAACTATGCA
The DNA here is from genome assembly GCA_951394285.1 of Epirrhoe tristata. NCBI lineage: Eukaryota > Metazoa > Arthropoda > Insecta > Lepidoptera > Geometridae > Epirrhoe > Epirrhoe tristata. The sequence continues at coordinate 8,762,415 of OX596145.1, forward strand.
ATCTAAAATAATATACTCTGTGGAATTTATCTATACAGGGTGTAAAAAGATATATATGAGATGTACTCATTGATTAATAAAACCAGAATACAGCCAGCAATAGATTAACATTTGATGTTACACTAAACTGAATATTTCTGCATACATCATGAAAAAAAAAACAACAACAAAATTTGACCAATATTTGAAGATTTAGTCTCAGGCCATAATAATTTCCCAGGAAAAGTATTTCTTAGAAATCTAATACAAATGACGTTTTAATAAATCAAACTGTTAATCTACTTTCGTTGCTGACTGCACCTATTCCGACTGGATACTACATACCACATACACCTACTAATTCATAAGCTTTTTGTTAATATTGTACCCAATTCCTTCGATATCAACCAACCTAATTAAAATAAGTTGTTTTATATTACTTACATGTACACAGGTTACTGGTTGAAATTCCGACGAAACCCCCGCCTAAAATTAATAAAATATATATATATATATTTCTTTATTTAAGAAATAAGCTTAGTTTCTTAATAATATTCATACCACCAGCAACACTAAAGCAAGCGTCAATAAATCCGTACTATACATTTCAACAAATCGGTGCTATTTGAGTCTGGTGCTGTATTTTTTATTTATATACAAAAATTATGTCGTCACAGAATACAATAATAACCATTGAATGTTTTTCACTAATACATTAGCCGCCAGTAGGACACGGAAACATGTTCTGTAATCAACCATCAACACACACACATTCTTATTATATACTCGTACTTATACAAAACTTGTATACTTATAATATAATAAATCTGAAAGTTGAAGTACTTAAATCACGCCTAAACCGATTTGGATGATACTTGGAATAAGTAAAATGTTGGTAGGTACGACGTGTTGATAAACAGACAAGAGCTAATTTGAAACAATTTGCAGCTTTTATTCAAAACATTAGAGTTCAAATTACATTAGCTTTGTCTAATTTTATAGTCTTAATTCATAGTCCAACACTTATTTAGATCATAATAAGCGTGAATAAAATTGATCTAGATAAGGATCGATTATAGTAAATCGATAGTACAGACCTTTATACATTGTAAGCGGAAGTAGCAAACATTATAATGATTGGTATGTATTTTGGGATAAACGCCATACTATATGATTACCAAAATATACACCAGATAGCTAACCTCTACAGATGGTAATATAGATGAACATAAATGATATACATTTGTAAATAAGTAACTTCCGTTTACAATTTCAGTGTGATAACTGCCATGACAAAATTGCAAATAATTTCGGGTTAGGTCCAATGATTGACAGTGAATCGTGATTGAACACAAACACATTCAAACGTGGATTTCAAATACAAAGGATACGAGGCATCAATAATTACGTTTTTATACTAGAAAGAAAACCGACTTCAATGTTTGACTCGAAACGCGGTGTGACTCAGGGCGTCAAGCTGTCGATTCGATTTCTATTTGTGACATGGCTAGGAGGGAAGGTGTTTAGAGTTTTACGGGGAAACTATCAATCCCTCAGGAATAAAATTTATATGGGACCACCTCTGGAGTATACCCTTTCAAACATGAAAAGAATTTTGCAAATCGGTCAACAAATGGCGGAGCAATCGCGTAACAAGATACAAAAAAAGAAAAAAAAAAAAAACATACAGATGAATTGAGAACCTCCTCCTTTTTTGAAGTCGGTTGAAAAAGGCCAAGTGCAAGTTTGCTTACAAGGACACGATAAAATAAAAAAAACTATATTTTTTCCTTTTTTTGTAATTTCAAAAAGTTATAATGAAACAAAGAGGAAGATAGCAATGATCGTCCATGAATATAATAGATAGAAGAGGTAGGCCTTCAAATAGATGATTGGATATTTTGAAAGATGATAATTTAGTTAGGGGTAGCAGAGAAGTGAATACGGCGAATAGAGTTGACGAGTGAAAGTTGAGAACAAAGGATGAAAACATAAAGTATTGTGGTTTTCACTGATGTTCCTTTCCATCCAAAGGTTGCCTGGAAGAGATCGCTTCTTAGCGATAAAGCCGCCCATCGTAAATTTTTATCTGGGTTTTTGTTTGTTTACATTTTATTAATGGTGTGCAGTGCAATAAAGAATTTTCATTCATTCATTCAAAAATCTGCTAACAAAATGACAAAAATATCAAGGTTTTCAGTGTTGCTATTAGTTCAAACCGATTGAGGAATCATTTATTCAGCCTAAATGTTTCGAAAGGCAAGTTTTTTTTATGCCATAGATATTTTGATTCTTAAGTCAACAGGGTAAAGCTGATTTTTCATTGACCGCTGTTCTGAGTCCTAATCTGACAGCGCTTGAAGTTTCCAGCCTGCCGTGGTATGATAACAGTATGATGACATAAAATCCGTTTGCGAGGATGTGACGTCATAATAGAAATGACGTCATTGTAGAAATGACTGCGTAGGTGCCGTGAGTGGAATTCGATTTTATTGAACTCATTTCAGTGAGTTGATGTTCGATCGGCTGAATTTTTCATGAGATTTTCGAATGAGATCATTTTAAGAACTGGAATTCACTCGATAAAATTTGAATGCTTTTTGATTTATATTACCAGGAATTTCGTTTGACAAACGACTCATACTATTTTTTTCTTTTTTTTTCCTTTTTTTGATGATAAAAGAATCTTATTGTCATTAAATTATCATCATCATCAAGGCTCTTTTAGGTTGTGCCTCTCTCTAATTTGTTAAAAACCCTTAAGTTTACATAAATAAGTATGGAAAATGCCAAGTTTTGCTTTAGATAGAGCATGAAACGTCTTTCTTACAGATTAAGCCAAAAGGCGCTGGACTGGCTTGTCTAGTTTTGTCTACCTCATAAGAACAGTGAACCAGTATACTATTTCTATAAGACCATATACTATGTCCATCATCGTAAAATTGACTCCCTAAGCTTTATAAATTATCAAAGCTCAGTTTAGTTAGCTCCACACGTTGTCTTTCCTGTGGGCCAGGCTGATTAAGCTGAGAGGATGGTTTAGGTGCTGGGCAAGCCTATCAACCATCTCAAACAATGTCCCAGGCACTGTAGCGTCCCGTTAAGTGTAGGCAACAGCGTCCCGCTAAGTGTAGGCATAGGTTGCCTCCTGACGCTGTATAAATCATCTATGAAAGATGTAAAGACCTAATGCTGGACTTGCTGGACTTTACACACAGCATCATCTAGCCCCAAAGTAAGCTTGAGCTTGTGGTATGGGTACTAGATGACTGATAAACTACTTATATACTTTGTTATTAAAGACCTTATGTAAAGACCTAAGTTTTAAGGATGTAAATATTTTACTACGCCACTTGTGTGGAGCAATGAGCAAATTATTATTCCATTCTACTTTTATTACCTTAAATTCAGTAAAATACAAACGGCTTTTAAGTTTATCCTGCAGTTGAATGCAACTGATGAGGATTACGTGACATGAATCCTCACAAAATTACTGGTAACTTTTAATTGTATTTCTCGTTAGCACAGTATGTATAAATCGACTTTGATCTATTTGTGCTAATAAGCGTTTGCTAAAACAATTTCCTTTCCTAGGCATTTGCAGATCCCTAATCACCTAAGAGCAGTTTTATACAACGCGACACGACACTTTACACCTTCCTTAAATCTGGCCGTTGTATACGGCCAGATGTAAAAAGACTACTACCGAAAACTGAGGGGTTGCAATCAGACCATGATTCTAAACGTATTTAGCGAAAAAAAAAAACAAAATAAAATTGACTTAGCTACGTTATTTTATGTTATTTCGGATATTTACTACTAGTACAACATAATAAGACCATAACTACATAATAATTTCATATAAAAAAGAAATAAACAATTAAAACTCAAAATACAGCAATATACGTAAAACAATGCGCCCAGTACATACGCATACATAGTAATCTTCAAACGCTGTTTTCTCCGGATATGATGATTTTTTCGGAAAATCCTTTTGGGTTTGGCTGTGTATTGGGATGCTGTACCTACCCCTTTCGGCTTCAGTAGACGTCTTTTTACACCCTGTATAAGGTAGAATACGGGTGGTAAAAAGAGATTCTACAATATTATACTGAGTCTATGAAGTGGGTGGTGAAGGGAATCTTAGAAAGATTTCCCTAACCGTCGAGTGTTAGATGAGATACTATTCAAAGTAATACTTTGTGGCCGACGAAGACACAAGTTGGTGTCGTGATGTGTGAAACCTTCCCAAGTAAGGTTTGATGTTTCTTTGTCTTACCCGAGCATAATTGCGAGGAAAAATAAGGGAAACATGTGCCATTTATTTGTTAGATTACCTTGTAGGAACTTTTTGTTACGTGGTATTGTGTCGCTCGGCTACCACATAAGAGGCCTTGGACACAGAGTTCTGTACATTATTGCTTGTTGACTTATCTATACGATACTACGAGTAGTATAACAAAGAAAGAGAACCTACGACTTTTGTGAGGTAACCATAAACAGCATTATACAAATCTAACTATTTCATGATAATATAAGCTAGTTTTAGTAAACAATTATAATAATCTAGATGCTTAGTTGGAAATAATGTTTTCTAGGCTCCGTAAAACATTACAATTATTTAATTTATTTTATACCTATCCATTCAATTTGTATTACCATGGTTCAATAGATGTCTAAAGTATTGATAACAACTTTATACATAAATAAAAATAAAGAAATAAATAATGCTGGACTTTTAACACAGCATCATCTAGCTAGATGACTGATATACTACTAATATACTTTTTGTTTGTAAATTCATACATATTATAAATAGAAACACCAAGACCCGAGACAAATATTTGTAGATCATACAAACATTGGTCCCGCCGCGGGGATCGAACCCGCAACCTTTTGCGTCGCAGGCGGGCCTTCGCCCACTGCGCTACAGAGGTCGTAAAAATAGTTCATGCATTTTATTAATAAATTATTTAGCAAGGAGTTCATTTAGTAAAACTCTCTACAGGATATATGCTGCTAATTAACTAAACGACATAGTACGAGAACCTAATGTAGCTAACATAATTACGTTTTTATACTAAAAAGAAAACCGACTTCAATGTTTGACTCGAAACGCGGTGTGACTCAGGGCGTCAAGCTGTCGATTCGATTTCTATTTGTGACATGGCTAGGAGGGAAGGTGTTTAGAGTTTTACGGGGAAACTATCAATCCCTCAGGAATAAAATTTATATGGGACCACCTCTGGAGTATACCCTTTCAAACATAAAAAGAATTTTGCAAATCGGTCAACAAATGGCGGAGCAATCGCGTAACAAGATACAAAAAAAAAAAAAAACATACAGACGAATTGAGAACCTCCTCCTTTTTTGAAGTCGGTTGAAAATGGCGTGAGCTTTTCATTTCCTGTGGCAAGTTTTGCTCTCACGGAAAAATAGCAATGTGTTCTTTATCTACCTGCAAAATTCACCAAAAAGTTTTTTTTGCTTTTACAAGAAGCGGTCAATGAACTGATAATAAATAAATAATCATTTATGTCAGGCAACACTACATATTATACATTTATAAAATGCCATTGGCCCATATAAATATACCTTATTGACTAACATACATACAATATTAATAAATAACAGAGTCATCGACGCTACGATGACGCACGAGCGGTGTTATTTGACAGACGTCCATTATGAGTGTGCTAAAATCAACCCCGGCTTTGAAAATCTTTCATCAATATCATCACCAGATTTGAAATTATTTGAGAGCATTTGTTTTTGTTGCTCAAACAACTGATTTAAATAAAAAGAAATGGCCATCTTTATTGCAATACAAAAAATCAGGAGGATTTCATACTGTGTTGAGAGTAGCCTTCAAGGTATACGTAAAAACTGTATAAATTACAGATAATTTTAAATTTTAGAGATAAAATGCCTTAACTTTACTGAAGTCGAAGAAAACTAAATGCATGAAAAGATATTAGCATTTCAAAACCAAGTCTATCAAAGCCCTAATGTAGCATCACATAAGAAAGACTTGGAGTTCCTAAGGGTGCTAATATTGACATTATTGAACGCGATGAGCAAACGCGGGCCAATGGGATTAGAAGCTCGTCGTTTGAAATAACGTACGACATAAAGCGGAGGAAAAAACTTCAATTTTTTTATCTATTTCTCTTCAGACAAGAAACCTACGGGACTTGTTTGACCACGAGGGATGAGCAAGTGGCAAGTCGATCTATGAATAAAAACCGGTTTGCGAGTGTGCCTTACATCTAATTATCGAGACAGTTATCTTGTATTAGAAATCATCGTACCTTTAGATAAATCATCGTACTCGTTCAAAATTCAACAAGGCTTTGACGTGAGGAACCTTCCGGTCTGTTAGGACTGTACAGACAGAAATGACTACATAACTATTTCGTACTAAAAGTCCACCTTGTGAAGTCACTGAAGTTATTTTACGGTAAAGATTTTCTAAGAATACTAAGTTACCAAACGAAGGTTATTTCAAATGTAGATGGGGTACTTGCGTGATAATTGTATTGGAGTTGGGAGTGCGTGTGGGTTATTTTCTTCGCGACTTAGGTAGATTATAGGAAAGATATATTTTCAACCGACTTCAAAAAAGGAGGAGGTTCTCAATTCGTCTGTATGTTTTTTTTTTTTTTTTGTATCTTGTTACGCGATTGTTCCGCCATTTATTGACCGATTTGCAAAATTATTTTTATGTTTGAAAGGGTATACTCCAGAGGTGGTCCCATATAAATTTTATTCCTTAGGGATTGATAGTTTCCCCGTAAAACTCTAAACACCTTCCCTCCTAGCCATGTCACAAATAGAAATCGAATCGACAGCTTGACGCCCTGAGTCACACCGCGTTTCGAGTCAAACATTGAAGTCGGTTTTATTTTTAGTATAAAAAACTTAGGCCTTTTACATCTATACTAGATGATTTATACAGCGTCAAGAGGCAACCTATGCCTACACTTAACGGGACGCTGTAGTGCCTGGGACATTGTTTGAGATGGAATAGGCTTGCCCGGCACCTAAACCATCCTCTCAGCTTAATCAGCCTGGCCCACAGGAAAGACGCCGTGATTACGTAGAGCCGTGTTGGTCAAATGGGGTTGTGCCTCGACTTTCAATCCGAAGGTCGTGGGTTCGAATCCCGGCCGTGCATCACTGGATTTTTCGTTTCGAAAAATTTATATGCGCTTTAACACGAGCTCATAACGGTGAAGGAAAACATCGTGAGGAAACCCGCAGCTTAGTCAGCTCCACACGTATTTTTAGTATAAAAACGTAATTTTCAGTTAATTTACGGAATTATCAGTTTGATTCACTCCATTCGAATGCATTTGAAGAATTTCTTTGTAAAGTTTCTTACAATCGCATGTTAATTTTGCAATTCATATCGTTGGATTTAAATATATATTTGTCAATTAAGTATAAGTAAAGAAAATGGAAAAAATCGCCTTCGAAAGAGAATGGTGGGAGATCTCGAAGGAGAGAGATGATTGGATGGATTTGGGAGAGACCTTTGCCCAGCAGTGGGACGAAATAGGTTAATAAAAAAAAAGTATAAGTACATAATTGGACAAAATAGCAAATGTTTCTTGAAAAATCATCACAAATTCAGATGGGTATTCTGTTATACTTTGAAGATCTGTGGAATTATCATAAAAGTCCTAGCCTGATTATTATTCCCAAATCGTAAAGACTAATCCTAATCCTAGTAGGATACTGGTTAGACGATAAATACGAAAAATATAGAAAAAATCCACTATAATATTGTTTGAGATTTCAACAACTGTAAATGTTCACATTATGACCAATGACATCGCTAGTACAAAAGCTGAAAATAACGAATTATTCTAATGATCCAGCGAACGTAAGTTGGACAGCGAATTAGCATAGAAATGGGCACGTGAACGAAGCACTTGAGCGCTATCGTTCGCAATTAACCTGTCGACGCCTGTCTAAGCCTAAATTTTCGTTTGCGATTGTTTGGCGTTGGTCAATTATTTATGCTGTCTGAGAATAAAACAGAAATAAAATAAATAATATTTAAAAATCACAGTATTTTGTGAATGTTTAACGAATAAGTATTTTGTAACAAAACTATTCGAATTATTTTAATTATTATATAATCATTTCATTTATAAAAGAAAAAAACAATTAAAACTCAAAATCCAGCAATCTACGTATAAAAACGCGCCCAGTACATACGCAAACAGTGATCTTCAAACGCTGTTTTCTCCGGATATAATGATTTTTTCGGAAAATCCTTTTGATTTGGTTGTGTTTTGGGATGCTGTACCTACCCCTTTCAGCTTCGGTAGATGTCTTTTTACACCCTGTATATATATATATATATATATATAATTGTATGCTATTAAATTGAGTTAGACATACTTAATCAAAGTACATGGGCGCCTTCAAATTAGCCGCAAAGTGTAGCGCGTCTGCAGCGCTGCAGCCGTCGCGCGGTATGTAAATGGTAGTTTGAACGTTTAGTTTCACGATAGATTTTGATGAAGGAAAAGGATTTTAGAAAAAAAATGAAATAAGAAACTTAACAAAACGCAGCGCTGCAGCACGCGACACTGTACGGCTAATTTGAAGGCGCCCTAAGTGACATCAAAATTGGTCATCACTCAGCAAAATGAGAGCAGCCAGATGCTAATACAACGCTGGTCTTCCGTGACTCCAGTGTGCGCAGGGAGCAGCGACTGTGGTAACTACACAGCGAAATCGGATGTAAGATTTTAAATCTAAGAAAGCTTATTTAGGAAACTGTACCTATCACCTTCGAAATAACTTTTTTTTTAAATAAAATTAATCCCTTTTTATCAATGTTTTGCATGGCTAAAAATAAAAATGCGGATAACGGTGATCCCTAAAAACTCTCAAAGCCGACCTTTCATTTGAAGTACCCAGAAAACATTACGGGCGCATATCAAAGGGAAAATCCAATATCGCCGACGCAGATGATGAATGAAACACATTAGAGTGCTTGCGAACGGGCAACATTTTAGCTGTTGTCAACTTTGTTGCTTTTGATAAATGCTAAGATTTTTTTAAAGTGAATAATGTATATTCTGTGAATTAAAAACGTTAAAAAATTATTATTAGGTCAATAAAGAATGCAAAAATTACGGCAAATAGAATATAAATATTGCAAGTACTTATTATTCATTATCATCAAAGAAAACGACTAATGATAAAGAAAAAAAAATCGCTATTCTAAAAAACAAACCAACAATTAAAAATTTTGTAAGTTTCTACTTACAAAATTTTAATGTTAGTATGTTAGTACGTTACCTTTTAAAATTTTCGGTATGTTACGGTACTATACTAACATTAGTAAATTGTTGCCTTTTAAAATTTTCTAATTAATGTAAAACAAACATGATAAAATAAAAGTTTATAAACTGAACTCGGCACTATGCAAAATGCGTTTCTTGGTCAGATCAATTCAAATTGCAATCTATAAGATTGCCGAATGTATACTATATACAAGTATGATTTTTAAAACGGCAATTTTTCTATCGCTCGTATGGTCAAATTCGTGACTACAAAACCAGTAATAACTCACTTTCTGATGAAATTCCTGTCTAGATTTAAAATTTATAGACTTGTGATACAATTTTGTGAGTAAGATGTAAAAATAAGATTATCTTAACTTGTATTATGAATGCGAAGGGGAGTTTATTTTATTGTCTGTTTGTATATTTTTGTTACGCTTTCACGTCATGATATTTTGAATAAACGTTGTCATGGACACCAAGTGAATAAATAAAATCAAATAATACATAAATAAAAAAATATAAATAAATAAACAATAAACATTTCATTGTAAAATAAGATACTTACCTTTTTAAAGAAAATTTGAAAACCCGAACTAGCCATCAAGTTTACACCTATAACCAAGCGAAGCTCAAGGTATAGCTAGCATTACTAAAATTTACAAAGAAGTGGATAGAAATAGCTAAATTAGTTTAATTTCAAGAAAGCCAAAATCAAACCTGACAATAGTTATTTTATTTTAGTATTTTTCAAGCTTAAGATATTAAAAATAACCTAAAACATGTTTTATAAAGAAGATATAACCTAAGTGCTCTGCTGAAAGTGGCTTATCATTTATTATTTTTATCTTTTTATATCCCAAAGTATTGTGTTAATGTGGTGTAAAAAGAACAAAGTTTTCAGAAAAAATGGCTAAGTGTTGAGAACACAGAGGATTTCAAAACTTTTAAGTACTCAGAGTAGCCATTTATGTACCTACTTGTAATCTTTTAACTTACAGATATTGTCACGTATATTTTTCACTGTCTCTGTACTATTTCTATTTCTATGTATAATATATAGGTATGTATTTACGAACAAAAATTATTTAGGTAGTATATCAGACATCTAGTATCCATAACACCAGCTCTGCTTACTTTGGGCTACATGATGCTGTGTGAAAAGTCCAGCATTAATTATTTATTTATTTACTATACTAAGCTAGTAGTAAATATTTTATATTAGGTAAAATAATGTATCAAATGTCTTATTTTAACTTACGTACGATTGAATTAAGATTTATATTTCCGAGGTTGTTTTTCTAAAAATGTTCTAGTCTTGCATTTTAAAAGCAAGCTATTCAATATAATTACTTAAAACACTTAAGAACTTCGAGGAAAACAAACATCCGTACTGAAAAATATTCACTTGAGCTCTAAATGTTTGTTTAATTAAAAGTTACTTTACTTGAACACTTAACGCGTTACGCAAGAGGAGCCAAAGGAAAATTAAAAACAAAATCGTGTGGGAAGAGTTTTATTTGTATAATGGATTTTGGGCTACAAATAAAAACTTTACATGGATTTTTGTTCTTAAAGTTGTGAGCAGAGTTATTAATTTTAAGTTCTACTGGCTATCCCATATGTTCATAAAATCATATTTTCCCATAGGGGTAGGCAGAGAGCACAGATTTCCACTAGCCAACTCGAAACATATTTTTGAACGTTCGCGACCTACCCATAAGACCTTATCATGTTTTTCGTTCATATCATTCAATCATGTTTCATACATGCATTTAAAGTAAATATTTTCGTTTTTACATTTTAAAATGACCTCAATAAAACGCGAAATCTGAATGTAAAAATTATACAGGATTCATAAATGTTTATATTCACGACCTAGCAAAGAAAACATGCCAATTAAACCTTTTGTTTCCTGAAAAACAATGCATTCATGACATTTTTACAGATAGCTAATAAAAAATAAAAGATAAAAAGATTGAAAGAACGGAAGACTGACAACAATGAAAGACTGATTTTAAAAATGGAAAAATCGGAAAAATAAAACACCGAAGCATTGAAAAACTGTAAAAACTAAAAATCGGGCTAAAAACTCAATAAAAAAAATACCTGAAAATGGTAATGACTGCTGAAAGACGGAAAGACTGAAAATATAAAAGATTGAAGGACTGAAGGTCTGAGAGATAGAAAGAAAAAATGGTTGTCTGTAAAGTCGGTTTACTGACAATAGTTGAACGTGACAACGCAAAGGCCGATTGTGCTTCTTTGTCGCTCGTTCCGCGCTCTCGCTTGCACTTGCGCAAGCCTTACATGGAACGCCCCAGAGCGAGGTAACGCCTCATGACGTCATGTTTTTTCGTGCGTGCAGCCGGCTCTATCGAATTATAAGACGTAGTCACGTCAAAAATAATGAAAGATACTAAGTATACTTTTAGACATCTTCGAAGAAATGGAATTGCGTAATTAAAAAAAAAAACTACTGCACTATGGAGGAAACCCCAAGGCGCAGTTTTTTCTCTTAAAATTTTCAGGATCACGACTGTATAGTTGTTTTCCTGTTTTTCATGCCTGTTTGATATACACCCCTATTTTTTAATTACCAAAAAAATTTTAAACATGGTCTCGGTGTCTGTTACTGATCACATTTATGTAGTTAAAACTCAAAAAAAGCAAAAAAATATAACCTAAAAAGGAGACGAGACTATTCAAACTGACTAGGGATGATACGAGAGCATTGTTTAAATGAGAATCCGTATGCGATTGTTGTCTGTAGTACTTATTTGTACAGTTTTTATAAAATTTTGTTCGGTTTTAGTTGACTTGTTATTATCATTTACTGCATCTACTGCAACCGTCCTTAAATTTTTTTTGGTAGTCCTAAAATAGCGGTGTATATGCAAACCAACATTAATTCTAACTTTAATAGAAGTTACAGAGATGTAATAGGTACAACACGATCGGACCTAGGCGCATGACAGCCAATTATCTAGTCCGCTAGAGAACCTAATTACTAAGACCTAGGCTGCCTAAGGGCATCTAGCCTAGACGTTTCAATTTGGAGGCATCTTGTTGTATTGTTCTTTGTTCTTTTGTCTGTGAAATAACCTTAGATACAGCTTTCAGATGTGTATAAAATGAAATTACATTAATTTTTTCATGACTTTACAGAAGGTAAGTCAGCGACAACAATCTGTAACTCCTACGCACGAAACACGCCGTTCAAATAGCTTTATTAGGGGATGAAAGGTGACCAAACAGTTCAAATCAAAAATTTAGTACAACCTAAAATAATTTCTTATTAACTTTCACTACACAATAATAATTATAACGACGGTGGAAAGGAAAAACTTCTTAAGCGCCAAAAGGGTAGTTGTGGGAAATCAAGTTTAAAGTTTTTTTTTTTGAAAAAAAATTCATAACTTTTTTGTTTTTAATGGAAAATGGATGAAACAAAAAATATTATTTAACGATAAATATTATCTAAATTATACAGCTTATTCAACGTACTTAGCTTCTATAGAAAGCAAAATAGATGTCGCTTCAGCATAATTCACTTTAAAGTTAGTCAGGAAAAAATTGCTTATCTCCATACAATTGTATGAACCAATGAATCGAAAAATGCTTAAGAATAATAATAACCATAATGTCAGGAAGCAACAAATACTAATATTTTTTTAATCTGAAAGTCTAGTAAAGAAAAATTGCTAAGAAGTGCCTAATGTGCGTAATGCCGTTAAGAAGAAAAACTTATATTTCGATACGCATTAAACCTTGTTCACGGAAAATTCGCTTAAGAACATACCTAATCGAACAAAATGTTAGTAAAAGCTACTAACTGAATAAATTAAATTACTTAGCTATCCAGTACTATGACTTATCTCTAAATTTCTATTACTTGTTTAATTATAAAAATGCTTATTTCCTCTTTTTATGTTATAAAATCAAACAATGAGTACTAATGTGATGATTTATTGTTATAATTTACTTAACCTGTCATTTAAGTATAAATTAAAGGTAATTATCAAAATCTATTAGTCTCTCTATCTTCCTAATATTTGAATGAATCTCATGATGTTCACAGGTAGGTTACAAATAAAAAACTAAACTAATCGAAATAGTTTTATTTATTATAGCAAAACATCCTAATATTAGGTGCAAACGAAAACAATCAAGGCAATTAACGAAAAGTTCTTTCTTCTTCAAAATTTTTAATTCTTAATACTTTGTTTTATCATCTTAAATAATCACAATAGGTAGAATCTCGTAAGGTATACGTCGTACTCAAGGTAATTTATGACTTAACAACTTTACCTTATCTATTAAATCAGCGTCACAATTTTTTTTTACATTTTAACAAACTCTTAACTAAGCTTTTATCTACTTTAAACTAAGCTTTTTTATGCTATTCCCAGAGATTTCTTTATTGGTATCTAGTTTTCTTTTACGATCTTTAGGTTTTCTTTCGCTATTTGCAGGCAATTCTTTGGCTTCATTATGTTCTAAGTCCGTTTCCATCTCTTCCTCCAACTCGATCGTGATTGTTGAACATTCTTCTGACTTTATTTGCTCCAAACAAATTTCAATCTCATCTTCCCGAGACATGAATTCAATCTCATCTTCCCGTGCTGCGTGTGTAACGACGCCTACGAAGGTAGGGTCTTGCAGAGGCTGATGGTCCGGGGTGTGCTGACCGTGTGCTGCGTGTGTAACGACGCCTACGAAGGTAGGGTCTTGCAGAGGCTGATGGTCCGGGGTGTGCTGACCGTGTGCTGCGTGTGTAACGACGCCTACGAAGGTAGGGTCTTGCAGAGGCTGATGGTCCGGGGTGTGCTGACCGTGTGCTGCGTGTGTGCCGTCGCCTACGAAGGTAGGGTCCTGCAGAGGCTGATGGTCCGGGGTGTGCTGACCGTGTGCTGCGTGTGTAACGACGCCTACGAAGGTAGGGACTTGCAGAGGCTGATGGTCCGGGGTGTGCTGACCGTGTGCTACGTGTGTAACGACGCCTACGAAGGTAGGGTCTTGCAGAGGCTGATGGTCCGGGGTGTGCTGACCGTGTGCTGCGTGTGTAACGACGCCTACGAAGGTAGGGTCTTGCAGAGGCTGATGGTCCGGGGTGTGCTGACCGTGTGCTGCGTGTGTAACGACGCCTACGAAGGTAAGGTCTTGCAGAGGCTGATGGTCCGGGGTGTGCTGACCGTGTGCTACGTGTGTAACTACGCCTACGAAGGTAGGGTCTTGCAGAGGCTGATGGTCCGGGGTGTGCTGACCGTGTGCTGCGTGTGTAACGACGCCTACGAAGGTAGGGTCTTGCAGAGGCTGATGGTCCGGGATGTGCTGACCGTGTGCTGCGTGTGTGCCGTCGCCTACGAAGGTAGGGTCCTGCAGAGGTTGATGGTCCGGGGTGTGCTGACCGTGTGCTGCGTGTGTAACGACGCCTACGAAGGTAGGGACTTGCAGAGGCTGATGGTCCGGGGTGTGCTGACCGTGTGCTGCGTGTGTAACGACACCTACGAAGATAGGGTCTTGCAGAGGCTGGTGGTCCGGGGTGTGCTGACCGTGTGCTGCGTGTGAAACGACGCCTACGAAGGTAGGGTCTTGCAGAGGCTGATGGTCCGGGGTGTGCTGACCGTGTGCTGCGTGTGTAACGACGCCTACGAAGGTAGGGACTTGCAGAGGCTGATGGTCCGGGGTGTGCTGACCGTGTGCTGCGTGTGTGACGTCGCCTACGAAGGTAGGGTCCTTCATAGGCTGTGATTCCAGGGTATTCTTTGGCTTCATTATGTTCTAAGTCCGTTTCTATCTCTTCCTCCAACTCGATCGTGATTGTTGAACATTTTTCTGACTTTATTTGCTCCAAACAAATTTCAATCTCATCTTCCCGAGACATGAAATTAACGGAAGAAACATTATTATTTTGAGGGTCCAGAGTATGCAGACCGTGTACTGCGTGTGTGAAGTCGCCTACGAAGGTAGGGTCCTGCAGAGGCTGATGGTCCGGGGTGTGCTGACCGTGTGCTGCGTGTGTGAAGTCGCCTACGAAGGTAGGGTCCTTCATAGGCTGTGATTCCGGGGTATGCTGCTGACTATGCGTAACGTCGAAAAAGCCTTCCATGTAGGTAGGTTCTAGGGATGCATGACGCAAAGTGCATTCGCCCAAATAATGGGCATTGTATGAATGTCCCGGTACACCTTCATAATCCGCTGTGTTTTTAAAAGTTTACCAGAATAGAATTCTCGGATAATTTTATTCAAATCAAACACTATCATAGCAATAGAGTTCATTTTTATGAAAAATGCCCGATATCATGTCATGCATGAGTAGTAGGGTTGAGATCTGAGGTGGGATCTATCAAATATGATGCAACTTGCCAAGTGATCAAAACTACTAAAATCTACTAAGGCATTTCGACCTACTAAAAAATCATACTTTAGGCCTTAAATCTACTAAAAAAGTAGAAATCTACTAAAAGTGGTCATGAATGAATGAGACAGAAACATGCCAAATTAAAAGATGGGACATGTTCCGACACTATCCGCGCGCACTTATAATTACGAGCATGTCAAAACTTGATTGCTATTGTTACTTAGATCTAATTTTTCATCAAGAATACTTTGCCGGATATCGCTTATACGACTCACTTTGCAATAAATTATTACCTCATGTTTCTAACTGAATGATTTATCTTCATTCGAATATTTTATTTGCACTTACCCTCTAAATTGTTATAATTTTCTATAGTTAAAAACATCTTAATCGCCAAGCGCTCTCAATTTGAATGCGATCACTTTTGCTTAAGCGACAATCTATTACGAATTGCAGTAATGAAAAATTGCTAACACTTAAAAGATCACTAAAACGAATAAGCGCAAATTGCTAACGTGCTAGTTTTGTCCAAATCATAGAAATGAAGAAATACTTATGTTGCTGTAAAGAAACAAAAGCTAGCAGCAAAAAATCTCTTATCATCTAAATACAAAAAATGGGCCTAAAATATTGTACTTAAGCGACGTCTGCCTCAAAAACAGCTAAAAAACGTCGCTTAAGACATTGAAAATACAGATATTCCTCCATTTTTTCAAGTGCTTAAGCGCCAAAAAAGTGCTCAGATCGCCTTGAAACCAAGACTGATCGACGCAGAAAAAAAAATCCAATCCAACCATATATATAAGTCATTTTGGCCCAAATGGCGCTTAAGAAGTTTTTCCTTTCCACCGTCGATAATATTATTTTCAGGGTAACAATACTTAAATAGTTGAATTAATTTGGGCACTTTATTTTATAGGGTGGCAGCATTGGCCTATTACGTGGCCGGAAGCGCACAAGCTTTGGAATGGCTAGACAGCATCCAGGGTCGTTGCCAGAATAAAATATTATCTTATTTGTGGACATTGCATATATACAGCGCCAGCTCAGTACCATCAAAATATTGTTCATTCGTTTGGAAAAATTATCTTATCTACTGGCAGTAGCTTTTAAAGCGACTGTAGCAGGCACCATCGCTCTTAAAGAACTTAAACGGAGCATAAAAAAAACTTTTTAATTATTTGTGTTTGCCCAATTATTGAAATGGACATTACTGAAGAGAGACTTTTTAACGGCCTTACTCATAACACCTTACTAATAAACGTCGTACCCACAGAACAATATCTAGATATAGTTCTGTGGTCGTATAGGTACAACCACAGAGAACAGCATAATGGCAGAACCATACAAAATTTTACCTTATATCTGATTTTGATAACTCATTGATATGGGGCATACATACGTGTTTTCTGTTTTCAGCCGTATTGGTCGAATGGGGTTGTGCAACGACTTTCAATCCGAAGGTCGTGGGTTCGAATCCTAGCCGTGCATCAATGGATTTTTCGTTTCGTAAAAATGTATATGCTTTAACACGGGCTCTTAACGGTGAAGGAAAACATCGTGAGGAAACCCGCAGATTAGTCAGCTCTACACGTATTGACGTCGTGATTCCTGTGGGCCAGGCCGATTAAGCTAAGAGCATGGTTTAGGTGCTGCTGGGCAAGCCTATTCCATCTCAAACAATGTCCCAGGCACTGTAGCGTCCCGTTAAGTGTAGGCATAGGTTGCCTCCTGACGCTGTATGAATAATCTAATATAGATGTAAAGGCCTATGTTTTGTGTTTTCAAATCCTTAGTACGTGCCTGTTCCGCTTGGTTAGCCAGCTTTGGTTACATTAGCATACATTTATAGGAGTACAAGCACTAACGCCTATGGTAATGATTATTAACATTAATTAGTGATAGTTGTGTAGGCGTGTCTAGGCTCAAAGTGATTTCTGATAATAGTTCGTATTGAATTACAATTTGTTAGTGCTTTGGATAAAATAACTACGAGATCCGAGTACAATACCTGTTTACTTTAGAGTAATTTTAATCTTTCGCTTTGTCTGCTTTTGGCTAAATTTTTTTGACGTGACTACGTCTTATAATTCGATAGAGCCGGTTGCACGCACGAAAAAACATGACGTCATGAGGCGTTACCTCGCTCTGAGGCGTTCCATGTAAGGCTTGAAGTGCAAGCGAGAGCGCGGAACGAGCGACAAAGAAGCACAATCGGCCTTTGCGTACGGCAGCGTTCGACATCCGTCTCTCTCCTACTTGAGTGAGCGATGCGTAGACGTTGTCACGTTCAACTATCGTCAGTAAACTGACTTTACAGACAACCAATAATTTTTTTACTTAGCCTATAATGTCCCACTTCTGGGTAAAGGCCCCCGTTACCATCCTTCCTGAAGGTGTCCATCAGGCTTATTGTCTAACTTGAAATCCATTCCCAGTTGTCATCCCAATAGAGCTCAACCAATCACATAATAGGAAAATGACAATAAAAGTCCAGAATGGGTTACAAAAGTCAAAATGAAGCCCATGTCCATTCCCAGTCGAGTTAGACAATAAAGCTACATGATCATGACCCTTTTTATAATTTAATAAAATTAATAATACTGGACATTTCACACAGCATCATCATCATGTCAGCCATCTAGTGTCCACTACTGAACATAGGCCTCCCCCATCGATTTCCACAGCGATCGATCTTGTGCAGCCTGCACCCAACGACTCCCAGCAACCTTTACCACACAGCATCATCTAGCCCCAAACTAAGCAAAGTTTTTATTCAATTACGTAGTATTTGTAGCTTTTCTTCAATGAGATGACTTTTTGTTAAAGTGTAGGTAATTCAACAACAAAATCAGAGAATAATGAAGGTGATTATTATGAATAATTCAACATAACGAAAAATAAATAGTAATTTTGATTCCTAATTATTAAAAAAGCAAGCTGTTATTGCTTACAATTTTTAAAGTGTAATAACAATAATTTACGACTTATTCAAATTTTATTTCTGAAACATTCTAACAGTCAGCAAAACGTGGTTTTCAACCTCTAATATTAATTTATGACGTGCATGCAATTCTCACCTCTATTCCCAAATAATTACAGTCATCAATAGCATAACGCTCGACATTAGTTACGTTCGGAGCGATATCAATATTTTCCAACAGATCCGATAATCAAAGATTCATGGCCCCTCAATCACGGACTCTCAGTTCATACAGCTTAAAGAAAATGGCTGGAACTCTTCACTAACCACAGTTATCGCCAAGAGAATCACTTTCGAGCTATCACTGAATTGTGAACCCTTTTGTGTAGTAGATAAGTTCTATAATTGTAAAAAATAATCGTCACTATAAAATAATTCAGTGTTAGCTTAGTGAGCGTTTGAGATGAATGATTTTGTATCCACTGCAGAAGAAATGTTAGCACCTGTAGATTATTTTGTCCTACATCTTGGTGTTGTAGTTCCTAGAACTACACCAAGAGTTTGAGTCTTAATGGGGCTTATTACAAGAAAATGAGCCGAGTTTAGACCAAGTCTAACTAAAAAACTGTCCCTAGAAAAACGATATTTAAATACTCGTACATATAACGCTTTTTTGTGGTAACAGTTTTGTTTTTACATGTGTCAACATGGGGTTTAACCAAGGTTTTACGTTTTTATAATAAGCAGCAATGACACAGATTTAGTACTACATGAAAATCAGTCCAACAGACCGCAAGCTATTATTCTAGTCAAAGATAAATCTTACTTATAAATATGAATATTTTGTTTGTAGTTTTAGTCAAGAATTGTAGTTTGAGTCATTTTCTCGATAGTAGAAGAGTAGGTATCTATCAGCTTATTTTCAAGAAAAAATATAAGTATTTAATTTCATATGTATTTTAGCCAACTTAACGTACGTACCTTATTGTACTATACCTACCTACCTTTTTTCTGTCATCCTTCTCTGTTTGTAGTCGTATGTAATATCTATTTAAAGTGTGTTTTTTTATCCGTCGTAATAATGTAGGTTCGTCTTGGTGTGTGTTTTTCCAAATGAAAATTATCTTATCTTATCTTATCTTATCTATCAGAAGATAATCAGGCCTAAAGATCAAGCTGTTCTGAAGGTCTATGACTGAATAGAGCTCTATGACACATCACGTTTCAAGTGATGGATGGAGATATCTGGACATAACGATTAGTCATGCCTCAGATTCTGTGAGCCACGTATGTAATTCATAACCATTGGTTGTCGGGAAAATCTTATTCTGGATGAAGTCAAATACACCACAAAACTTAGGCCTCTACATCAATACCTACTAGATGATTTACACAGCGTCAGGAGGCAACCTGTGCCTACATTCAACGGGGCACTGTAGTCCCTTAGACATTGTTTGAGATACACTCTTACATTTAAGTTGACCATTGTGATTAGAATCTAGTGACTTAGTTTAATATCTACCATGTAAGTGACAAAACCAAGTGTGACTTGAGCACCTACGGCGAATAAATGAGTATGAGTATGATAGAATAGGTTCGCCCAGCACCAAAGCCATCCTATCAGCTGAATCCACAACATAATAATGAAGTCGACACTACTTCATATCATTTTGATACAAACTTAAAACAAAAAAACTTTTTTTAAATCTTTTATTAAAGAGTTTGTTCTTTAGAGAACATGACATTTTCACGTGACATTGTCACCCTGTAAGGTAAACTTATCTGAAAGGTATACAAGAAAAGTTAGGCCGCGTGTACAGACAGGCGACGCGTTAAGCATTTTTTCTGTTTAGAGGCAAAGGCTGCTGCGGAACGCGTCATCGCACGCCTATGCACAAATATACAGCAATGTATGGTGACGATTACGTTCAGGCGACGGCGGTGACGGCGGCTGCCACCGCGTTCGAAGCGACGGTGACCGCACGGCAATGTCAAATAAACGCATGCAAAAATGTCTTTCCGTAAACACACAGGAACATCGCCATCCGCGTCGCCTGCCGCGTCGCACGCAGCGCCGCCTGTCCGTAAACGAGCATTTAATGGTATCCTCTTTTTAGGGTGCATTCTGAAACCTTTAGTGATTCCGTGTGTGATCCAGTGGGCCTATGAGGAGCACCGTGACTGAAGTCTCTCGTCTCGTTTTCTCGTTAATATCGTCGTTAGTATCGTCATAACTGTGTCTGTCGTCATGCGTAGCCCGTTATTTCATATCGTTATGTCAAATTGTGAGATAGTGTGACATAGTCTCTGTTATGGCGCTCATATTAGCCCAAAATGATAAAGATGCCGGCATGACAAATTTTCTCATCTCACGCCGTGACAATTTCACGTTGCTCATCATAGCTCCACAGGTGTGAGGATCTTCATAACCTAGTGGTATTTCAAAGAGTTTATAATATTAGCATATTGTTCTTCTAAACATAGTAACTTCAGAAACGTCTGAATTATAAATTGCGATCAGATTGCAACTCCGTCAACGTTCTATTTACAAAGTTTAGAAATCAAAATACGGCTATTGTGGCACAGTAAACACGTATTAACAGAGTTTAAAGTTTTTAAATATATTAATTAATGATTAAATAGTTTTTATTAAAGGATTTTAAATTAAAACAATAAATAAATTAAAAGAAACTGATATAATCAAAATAAATCAATAAAAAAACTGTTTACAAATCTTGCTCTATGATATCAGGTAAATCATTATGTTTCACAGCTTAATTCTTAGCGATTTAATGTTTACTTATTGTAGTAGCGTTCCCACGCTGCAGCCTTACACGTTATTTATAGTTATTATTTATTTATTTATTTTTTAAAATATTAAAAATATTAAAAAAAAAATACTTATGAATTTTTTGGGATGGTTTTGATATTTTTAATCAATCCTATCCAATCTGTCTATTGACTTCCGCCATTACTTTTGCCTGCGCTTATCCATCAACGATCATTCTGTGTTTTCGTGCTCAAGCCTTCGCACGTCTCTGCGCTAATATTTTAAATAAAGTGAAGTGAAGTGAAAATATGGGAAACAACAAGAGGAAGAAACAAGACAAAGAAGATCACATCAGAAGAAAGATACGGAAATTGGAAGAGGAGCAACAGGCCGCACACTCAGCAGTACCAGGGACGAGCGCGTTCACCAACCAGGAGGACGTCGTCGTACAGGAAATAGATGAACATCGGGTAAGTTATGCCGGTCGACTGCAATGGTTTGCTCATATGTGGTCGAAAATCACAAGTGATTCTACAGTTTTGTCATGGATTAAGGGTTATATTATACCTTTTTCTTCGATTCCATCACGAAATGATCACCAAACCATTAATGTCAGATCTGAGCAAGATGCAGCACATTTTGAAAAGTCTATTCAGTACCTTCTATCTATTGGTGCTATTTCTGCTTGTGAACATGATGACCAAGAGTTCATATCAAGTATTTTCTTAATTCCAAAACAGAATGGAGAAAAGAGGTTTATTTTAAATCTTAAATGTTTAAACAAATTTATTAAGAATATTCATTTCAAAATGGAAGATTATCGCACAGCTTCAAAACTTATTACCTCAAACTGTTATATGGCATCTATTGATTTAAAAGATGCTTATTTTTTAGTACCAGTACATGAATCGCAAAGAAAATTTTTACGTTTTGAATATGAGGGTATTTTATATCAATTTAACTGCCTACCATTCGGGCTTTGTACGGCACCATATGTGTTTACGAAAATTCTAAAACCAGTAATGAAACATCTTAGATCACATGGTCATATTTCAGTCCAATACCTTGACGATATACTTATAATAGGAGACTCATATTTGTCGTGCCTTAATAATGTCACATTCACAAAATCATTACTAGAAAGTCTAGGTTTCATTTTAAATAAAGAAAAAAGCTGCTTTAAACCGACCAAACAAATAAAATTCTTAGGTTTCATTTTTGATTCATACAATATGATCTTAACTCTACCAGATAACAAAATAAATAAAATTATTATTAAAATTACAAAGCTTCTTGAATTTCAAAAATGTAAAATGCGTGATTTTGCTAGCCTAATCGGACTACTTGTATCCGCTTGCCCGGCTATACAGTACTCATGGATGTACACAAAACTTTTCGAACGTCATAAGTATCTGTACCTACTAAAACAATATAGTTTTGAACAGACTATTCATATATCCGATGCAGTAAAAGATGATATGAAATGGTGGCTCAAAAACATAAAATCTGGTTACTGTCCTTTCCGATTTAACAATTTTGCATTAGAAATATATTCAGACGCTTCTAACACTGGTTGGGGAGCTTATTGCGACAAAAATAAAAGTTTTGGTTATTGGAAGGATGATGAACGAACCTTGCACATTAACGAATTAGAGTTAAAAGCAGCTTTTTTCGCACTAAAAGTATTTGCTAATTCTTATTCTAAATGTGAAATTCTACTCAGAATTGATAATACGACAGCAATCGCTTGTATTAATAGAATGGGTAGTGTGCAATACCCTCACTTAAATAAAATATCCAGAGATATTTGGCAATGGTGTGAAACGCGTAAAATATTTATTTTTGCATCATACATAAATACCAAAGATAACACCGAGGCAGATTCTTTATCACGCAAAGCCTTTCAGGACACTGAATGGGAGCTAGGGGACTACGCTTATAATGAAATAAAACGAAAATTAGGCATTCCTAACATAGATTTATTTGCCAGCAGATGCAATGCAAAATGTGTAAAATATATTACCTGGAAGATTGACCCCGAGGCATGGGCTGTAGATGCGTTCACTATTTCTTGGTCAAACTTGTTATTTTACGCGTTTCCGCCCTTTTCTTTAATATTAAAAATGCTACAAAAGATTGTAAATGACAAAGCAGAGGGCATTGTAGTTATTCCATATTGGGCATCACAACCATGGTTCCCCTTATTCCAAAAACTAGTTATTTCCGACTTGATTTTCTTTAATCCTGATATTCATTTACTAAAATCTCCTTTTAGGTCAGCGCACAACCTACACAGCTCCCTGACACTAGTTGCCGCGAAACTCTCCGGCAGGCGCTGCACTACTTAACACCACGTACAGTAGACATAATGTTGTCATCACTTTCCGATAATACATACAAACAGTATGATGTTTGTATCAAAGCTTGGATACAATACTGTCAAACCAATCGCTATGACCATTTAAAAACATCTATACCAATTATTCTTGAATTCTTAACTAATGTTTTTGAAAAGGGTGCAAAATATGGTACTGTGAATACCTACAAATCTGCTTTGTCAGTTTTATTAGGAAGTAATATTGTGAATGATGATAGAATTAAACGCTTTATGAAAGGTGTTTATAGATTGAGACCATCGTTACCAAGATATAACATTACCTGGGATCCAACAATAGTATTAGAACATTTGGCACAAAAATGGCCTCACGAAGGTCTAAATCTAGAAACACTTTCCAAAAAGACAATCACTCTTTTGGCTCTTGTCACTGCCCATAGGGTACAAACGTTTACTCTCATAAAAATACCTAATATCAGTCTCCACAGTCAAGTTGAAATCATCATTAGAATCCCAGATTTAATAAAAACATCCGGCCCACATTCTTTTCAACCAATTTTAAAGTTACCATATTTTAATGCACGTCCAGAAATCTGCCCAGCCACGTGCTTGAGAGACTACATTAATAAAACTAGTACACTACGGTCTTCTAATAATGATTTTTTATTTATTAGTTATCGTAGACCTTATTCCAAAATTTCTTCACAGCGTCTCAGTCACTGGATAAAAGACACCCTACAGGGCAGTGGCATTGACACCAGTATATTCAGTGCACACAGCACTAGACATGCTGCGACGTCTAGAGCCAGAAGATTGGGCGTCAACTTAGATTTAATAAGAAAAACTGCTGGCTGGACACAAAATTCATGTGTGTTCGCCAGATTTTATAATAGAGAAATTGTGCATGATACAAATGATTTTGCTATGTCTATTCTCAATACCTAATCTTAATATTATGATATTATGTAAAAATAAATAACTGATTTATAGTAAGATTTTTTTTTTTTATTCTTAGTAGAATATTACCCCTCTAATTAAGATACCTAAGTAGGTACTAACTTAAGAGTCACTTTATCTACCTAGTTGTCTACTTAAAATTTCACACTTGTCTCTGAACATCCTACAATAAGTAAACATTAAATCGCTAAGAATTAAGCTGTGAAACATAATTAATTATCAAATGAACTTACCCTTACGTGAAGTTCGATCATAATTATGTGAACAGCTTAATTCGATGCGATTTATTCACACCCTCCCAAAAATATTTTCCCATCCCATGTTCGTGAAATTTTAATAGGTTCTTGAACCCGGAACTTTAAACAAAATGATCGTTGATGGATAAGCGCAGGCAAAAGTAATGGCGGAAGTCAATAGACAGATTGGATAGGATTGATTAAAAATATCAAAACCATCCCAAAAAATTCATAAGTATTTTTTTTTTAATATTTTTAATATTTTAAAAAATAAATAAATAAATAATAACTATAAATAACGTGTAAGGCTGCAGCGTGGGAACGCTACTACAATAAGTAAACATTAAATCGCATCGAATTAAGCTGTTCACATAATTATGATCGAACTTCACGTAAGGGTAAGTTCATTTGATCATTAATTATTCACCCGTTTTGATTAGGTCTACTTTAGCCACAATGGCAATAGCTTAAAAGAACTAGTGGCACGACAAGAAGAAGAATGGTTGTTTTTAAGTCTATCTACATAATATGTGATCCATCTTCAAAAAAATTCTTATTTACAAACAACCCCGTCCATTAAAAAAAAAAAATAGAAAGAACCAGTGTCTCTGTTTGTTTCTGTTTGGTGTGCAAACAAAGTAAGTTATGAATAATTCAAAATAGGGATCTGTAATTCATTGAATAAAGGGTGTAAGTAAATGCCAAAACTTTAAATAAATCGTCAAGTTTGAGTCGGACTCGCACACAACACTTTTTGATAGTCCATATTATTTTTTAACTAAAAGATAATGTTTTGTAAAAAAAACAAAATGTTTTTTGTTGTATTGGCCACTAGTAAAAAAAAAAAAACACGGGCTTCTTCCTCTAACAAAGAAATAATATATTTTTTTGATAATTATTCTTAGTAGAGTTAAGTAGAGTTGAGTGGAAGAAAGGAAGGGAGGCCTTTGCCCTGTAGTGGAACATCACGGGCTCATAATAATATAATTCTTAGTAGAGTAGGTTTTCGTTTTTCTCATTTTTCTAAATTCAGTAAAGAAACCCGTTCGGTAAAGAAAACGTATAGACGTTCGGTTCTATACGAAGTCTAAAGAACCATCGATATTGGTTATTCATTCTTTCATCAAGGACCTTTCTTACATTTTCTCGACCGTATAATGTAATTTTCAAATAAAAAATCGGATTCCGCTCGAAGTGGGGCGGATTGTTCCCGGCGAGATTTGATTTCCAGCGAGCTCTATTGAAGGTACAAGTAATATTTATGTATTTTATTGTAATGCTTATGCTTTGTAGGCGTTGCCTCTTGAAGATGTATAAATCGTCTAGTATTTATTAATGTCTAAAGCAACTGGCACCATATTGCAGAAGTAAGAGTTATTTATTACGCTCGACCAATGTCGCAAGCCAATCTTCACCTGTTAGAAAATTCATTCAAAATTCCTCATATTTTCCGTCACTGTATTAAAATTGTGATAAAATGCGTAAGTACATCAAATTTTCTGAAACAACAACTCTATAATACTCAGCCAGAATTCGAACTACCTTCGGATTGAGTCCTTGGCCAACATCTTTCTAATCAAAGAATAAGAAAAAGATATCACCTAAATACTCGTATATTATCTAATGTGCACATTTATCATTCGACATTCGATGAAAGAAACCTGTTGTATGCGAAGCTTATCCTGGACTCGAAAAGGTTTGTCACATTCCCCGATCCTCATTGATCCGTCTTGATGAATCACCTATATATAACCTTTGTATTTGTAAGTACACCAGCTTTTACCCGCTGGTTCACTTGCGCGGTACCTCCATAGCAATGCTTTTCCAAGCTATGATATTCAAATCCAGATTCGTTCAGCTGTTCCAGTTCAGAGTGATTGAGTTATAAATATCCAAACTTCCGCATTTAGTAGGACAATCTGCCCGTGGCCGTTATGTCGTATGAACATTTTAAATGGCCTAGAGAGAGATGTTGCAGGAGAGAGATGAAGGGGTATGGGAGACCTTGTCCTAGAAGTGGGCCATAGGTTAATAAAAAAATGCATAGTAGTGAGATGATTCAACAGAATGTAAACTTGCTGGAACTATTTATGTTGCTATTCCGGAGGAGGGCGATGACTCTGCGACACAGATTCAGACAACGTTCAAAGTTATTGTATCTCTATGTAACTGTTCCAAATAAATACTCTTGATTTTGATTTTATGATCGGCTGCACATGATGATAATGATGAACAGATTCTAATAGAAACTTAGGACTATTTCTTACCACGTTCGACGTAGCTGTGTTGACGAGATAACCACAAGTATGTTGAAACATTCAAAGGTTTGAAATACAATCAAAAGCCTAAATGTAAATAAAATTAAATGGGTATTTTGAGGTTTTGCGAAAATTCAATTCACTTTAGACCCTGCTGAGTGTACAAAGAATTCTTTTGTAATTGAGAACGTTTCGCTGAGCTAAAGCTTCTTGAAATATTTTGACATGAAATATGAGAAAACTAGTGAAACGCTACGGAATTGGTTCTCTTGATTAAAATTTAAATTAAAATAAAAGTACGCGTTTACAAAACAGGAATATAAAGTTTTACGGCTCATTTATTAAGAGCATTTCAAAAGCTTTTCTCTTTTAGTTTAAATTTCAACTTTTTGGTAGCATTACCTAGTTGAATTGCCATACCTTTCTGTCCGAGTTGCACCAGCTGTTTGATCACCGTTCCCGTCAGACAATTTTATTACAGTTATAGAAATCTATTCATCTCTACAAGGTGTTGGTTGGTTTTTGACGTTGTATAAATCATCTTGAACGAAAGCCCGAGTTTTTCATTCACAACAAAAGCTAAAGAAACATTTCATATTCCCTACAAAGCCTAGAATATTGTTATTTTAGCCGAACCGCACAAATAAATTCATTCATTGGGTACAGTGTCGGAAAATTTTCACAAAAAACGACACGCTCCGTTGTTATGCATTATACATGTAATGCCCGAAAAAACTGGTACCTAATCCTTTGACATCGCAATAAGCTGTCGCAAAATATTTGAATGGTAAAAGGGTTGGGTGATAGAAATGTTTTGTGTGACCTTTGCATTACAATTTGTATTCGTAGAAATTATCACTGAAGGTTTTCTTAACGCGTATCTATCCTAAGCTAAACCACGAGCTAACTCACTAACGATCCTTAGCTTGACTAATCTTGTTGTATTTTGTAAATATATGTAAATATGTAGTAGCTTAGTTTCTGTAAATAATTTATTATTTACTATATATTAATTTATTTGAATAAAGTAAGTTCGTTTAAGTTAATGTCCAACTCTGGTGACGGAGTTTCTAGGCCGCCATCATGGTTTAACGATTACATAGCCGTAACCGATAATTAAACCCGCTCAGTTGATAATGCCACTAACGGTCACCCATCCTAAGCAAGCTACTAAGAGGGATTTTATATTTAAATAACAACTAATTGATTTGAATACTTTGTCCACCAACGTTAAAGTTTGTTGATCATAAAGATTTTCTATTTTACTACGTCTTATTTTTTTTCTTCGTCTTTCTGCTTAAACCTTTCCTTTTAGTTGCCGACACAGAAATAAAGTCAATTACAATCGGAGGAAAGTATCGCAACAAGTTTGAGCTCATTAAGCAACTGATGATCTCATAAAGTACAAAAGAAAAGGTCTAAGAAGGAACTAAGTGGCAATGAATCTGGCGTTAATTCAACGAAACTGCAACAAAACTGGGGCCGTATTCCCGTTCTTATTTTCGTTCGTTTGATGAATATTCGGATGTTTCTTACGAACTACATTGTATTCGGTCGATAAGATCAACGTTAAAACACGGTCCTAAACTAGGACCAAATATTCCAAACCGAAAAGTTGGAAAAGTCAGAAATCGTAGTAAGGATCATCCGAATATTCATCAAACGAACGAAAAAAAGAACGGGAATACGGACCGTGTTCTTTGACACTGTATAAAATTAAATCACAAGGCTTATGTTTTTTTCTTTCTAACATAAATAAATAGTGCTGGACATTTCACACAGCATCACGAAGCACTGAAGCGCTCAGATGAAAATGCCACTGACGGTCACCCATCTACTTACAGACCGTTTCGAACATTGCTTAACTTTGACGATCTATCAAGAACGACTAAGCAAGCATGACCACGAGCGCTTAAAAAAAAACATATTTTTGAGAAATGAAAATTCTTATCAAAATTTTCGATTCCAACGGGATTTTAACCCGCAACGATCAGACGATCTTGCTAAAGCCGGAGTGCCTTACCATTCGGCCACAGAATCTATGTCGTCACAATCGAAAATTTTGATAAGCTCATATTCTATCGGTTATAACACCGGTATGAAATACCTAATAGTGTTAACCACACGGTTTAACCCTATAAATAATATATATATTTTTTTCAAATAAAATACATAAATAATGCGGGACATTGCACACAGCAAAGTTCAAAATCTGTATCTCATTTACCCGCACACCAAGGGTTGATCTTTTTGATTCATTATTCCATTAATGGTAAAATTGTGTAATTATCACAATCATTATGGCGTAGCTACGAACAATATTAGCCTTAATAGCCATTTAATGGTAACGGTCTGTTGCGATTTCGCGGTTTACGTTTTTATTATTGTTTCAGAGAATGAGGTTGAATTATACACAAAAGTAATTTCTTGTTTAATTAGTGACATTATACAGACGTCTACTGAAACCGAAAGGGGTAGGTACAGCATCCCAACACACAACTAAATCCAAAAGGATTTTCCAAAAAAATCATTATATCCGGAGAAAACAGCGTTTGAAGATTACTGTTTGCGTATGTACTAGGCGCGTTGTTTTACGTAGATTGCTGGATTTTGGGTTTTAATTGTTTTTTTTCTTTTATTAAGTAAATCATCAGGTTGGTATAGTCTT
Source organism: Epirrhoe tristata (assembly GCA_951394285.1). NCBI lineage: Eukaryota > Metazoa > Arthropoda > Insecta > Lepidoptera > Geometridae > Epirrhoe > Epirrhoe tristata. The sequence continues at coordinate 8,792,210 of OX596145.1, forward strand.
ATTATGTTGCCCTAGTAGTAAATAACCGAAAATAACATAAAATGACGTAGCTTAGTAAAAATTTTTTTTTCGCTAAATATGTTTAGAATCATGGTCTGGTTGCAACTCCTCAGTTTTCGGTAGTTGTCTTTTTACACCCTGTATAGTTACCTAGTATTAATATTAGTTACCCATACTTTATATAGCTTTGCATAATTTGGGGCTAGATGACACTGTGATTTCCAGCACTATTTATTTATTATTATTTTTAGATATGTTGTTACTAACGACTTGAGCGAAGTCGTCTAATAAGATAGTGGCCCATTAGTATCTTTAAACTACTTCATGAATCTTTTGAAGTCGTGAAAAGTCACTATGCAACGTGTTCGAATCCTCTGTAAGAAAGAGACAACGCGATAGACCCGCGTTCGTTTAACCGAAAAACAGTGTTTACTACATAATTTTAGAAACATTGAGAGTCGTAATCTATAGCAGGTTTAGCTCCTTTTTTGTTTTTTATTAAGTATTTTAAACTGGTTCCTCTGCTGGGCAAGGGATTCCCCCGATACTTTCTAAAGGCGAGCGCTCTTTCGGTTTGGTTTTTGTACCTAATTTTTATTTATCTGATTTTCAAATCCACAAATTGAGAAGTCAAACCATACTAATAGTTCAAAGACAGTATACACAGATATGGTTTGAAAGGCTTTTGTTTGAAACTAGTCTCAGTGGCTGCTAAAGGTCCATAATTGCGTTCGGTGTTGGCACCCAAATCCTGTGAGCCTTTAGTGGTGTGATTTATGGTTGGCTACGATTTATTAATTAGTCTCAGTGACCTTGACATGATTTTGTAGTTGTGACTCTACGGAAATTCATATTTTTTTCCTATAACTAAAACTTACTACCTTGATAGTGTTTTCACCATTATTCGTCTGTCATGTGTGGCTGACATTGGTCAAGGACAGTGAACAAGTAAGTAAAAGTACAGTGACAAGTGAGAATCTAGACAAAAAAGTTGAGCCGCCACTGTCCGCTCGGTTTACACTGTACTGAGTTACTCACTGTACTTGTTACTTGACCAATTTTAACTGCTCATAAGTGGGTTCAAGCGGCATAAAACCTCCTTCATAAGATATGGCTTATTAAAAACTTATTTATCAAGTTCTCTGCGAGTATCTCTAATAAGAATTCTATAAGCTTTGCTCTCTTAACGCCTTTAAAATTCCGTCGACTGCCAAAATGATATAACGTGATGAAATCCCGCCTAGTACTCCCTCGATACTTCCAGCCTGAATATTCATAACATAAGCAAATACCGCGTTCTCGAGAATGACTAACCATGTTACTACAGTACCAAAAAACTGTTTGTCTGTTTGTACTGATACATCTTAAATTATATACCTACTCTCTCTATCGTTTTAGGTTATCCTGTAAAGATAGAGTTGATGATGTAAATAAATAAATGAAATTAAATCTTTGGATGAAAATGGAACAGGTTCGTAATTTTTATTAATTTACTTAATTTGGGTACATAAAATTATCTACTTCTTCATTGTGTACCTGTGCTATTTTTTTTTAAACAGTAATAGAACATTGGTAAATAAATAAGCGTGTGTGTTGAGTAATTTAAGAGCCTACCCTAAATTGCTGTAAATGTGAAAAAAACTTGTATTTTAATTCAACCCTATCTTCCACTACTTCAGATCTTCTAAAATTCTCTTTTTTCAAAAATAATAAAATGATCAGAAATATTAGTATAGACACCGGAGTTAAGACGGGTAAAGTCGAAAGCAAAACCTACTAATAAATAACTTACGAATAAGCAAAGTCAAGATGTCGCGTCTCTTGCCTGTTCTACGTGAACCTTTCACTGCAATGACTAATTAATTGTGACGAAGATTTCTTGGAGCTTCATACGAGTTTTATACTTCAAGCGCAAATAAATTTGAATATTTTAGTCGTGAATATAATGAAATTACAAAGCTCACATCTAGCCAAATATATGTTTTGTAAAAGGAAGCTTTGGAAGGTAAGGCTAGGGAAGGAACCGTATTAAGAATCCAAGAATGTCACGTTCCTAGAGAATGCTGTCCATAGGTATCAGGTTTCTCATTCACGGTGAAAGAAAGCAGTAGAGAGCTAGCAAATTGTATTTACTATATTATTATAGTAAATACGATAAGCGCATAATACGACGCGAGAGGTGCAAGATAGAGGAGACTGGCATAAAAGAAGGGAGGCCTATACCTAGCAGTGGGTGTTACCAGGCTGATATATAAACTTTCAGTTTAATTGGTAATGACCTGCCTTTCTCCTGAATTGAAAATGTTTGCGATGCGTGTCTGAGATATCACAATATAATGTAAGTTCAGTCCGCACAAAGTATATTGTCACCAAGTTTTGCCGCTGTAAGTCCGTATCTGGTGATTAAGTTTTGAACTGCCTGAAGACTTTAGTTAAACAACTGGGGTTGACGTTTTGTATGGCTAACTGAAACACGAGGCCTTTGAGCAATAATTGTTTTATGAAATAGAAAAAGAAGAATTTTGATAACGAGAGTATAATACTAAATTCAATAATAATCAAATGGGTTCTTGAAAATGATAAAAAAAATCATATATTAAGCACATAAAAGACTTGCAATATAAAACAATGTAAACGTGCCCTGAAGTTTAGGTTTTTTTTTTAAATTTAAATAGGTCAGCATTTGACCTCACTTGGAGTTCCTGTGCACACTCTCCGAAATGCAGTCGATAAAAGACTGACAGACTCGCGACTCTACGGCGATGCTTACTTGGTTAACCTGATGCAAATAAAATTATCTAGTAGTTGCCAGTTATGGCTATGAAGTTTTTTGATATTCAACAGCATAATAATTTCAAAAGTTCCAAAGACACTTCAAAACAGAGACATTCTTGATGAATAGAAACACCAGCTCTCAACTTCACAGACAAGTTTCAACTCTCATAACTTCGGAATACAATATTTCAACAGTAACTTTATTTCTGCGGCGGATATTCTAAAATGAACAAGTTTTACAAGAGCAGTCTGCGAAAGCAATAAAGTTTTTGGGATCAGGAAGCGAGGCTAAATTGAACTAAGACTTAGCAAACCGTAAAATATAAAACTAATCGTAAAAGTAAAATAAATGTCTGTTTTTATTTATTTGTTTTTGATGCTATAATTATAATGTGTTTTCTGTTTAAAGCACTAAACGTAATGATCTAGACTCACCTTTATGTGTATTCTTCATTAATATCAGATTGTTCTGTTGGCAGTATTAAAAGTGGGTTAAGATATAAATATGTATACAATTGATTTAAATGAAATAATGACAAATGACATAAAGATGGGAAAAGGAGTGTCGGTCGTCCACCTACAAGATGGGTCGACGACATCGTTAAATCCGCAGGTCGTACATAGGCAAGACTAGCTCAAGATAGAGGCGAATGGCAAAAGCGAAGAGTGCCCAGCAGTGGGATGAGAAGGGCTGATGATGATGATGAATGAGAAATTATAGTACACGTTTCTGAACCCACGACACGGAATCCTAGAGGACTATTTATGTGACAGTTGGATGTAAAAAAATCATATTTATTTGTATTTTTACCCATGGACAAATTTAGCCATACCGTCCGAAACAAATGCAAAACGTAATAGCGAGAGAATCATGCCCACCTGCAGACGGACGATGAAAGGGTTTCATCATAAAATAGGACAATTTAGATACTTTGATTAAATATAATTTGTTTGTTGAAATCTTGGCGTTTGAAATCCTGGTTTATTTTATTTGAAAATGAGACAGCTTCTTCATTTTCGAAATAAAGTTTGTAAGGTTTCAAAGCCTCTTCATAACTGTAGAATTTCTTTCGACAGTATTTGGACTCTTAAAAGAGCTTGCACAACCGATCTTCAAACATTTACTTCAACAATATTTAGTTACTTAAAACATCAACTGTCAAACGTATGTAAAACGCTGCAGTTAATAAATAACGCTGGACTTTTAACACAGCATCATCGAGCCCCAAAGTAGAGCTTGTGGTTATGGGTACTGCATAACTGATAATACTACTTATATAGTTAGTTTAATGTGACGACCTCTGTGGCGCAGTGGGCGAAGGTCCGCCTGCAACGCAGAAGGTTGCAGATCCCCGCCGCGGGACAAATGTTTATATGACCTACAGATATTTGTCTCGGGTCTGGGTGTTTCTATGTATAATATGTATGTATTTACAAACAAAAAAGTATATAAGTAGTTTATCAGTCATCTAGTACCCATAACACAAACTCTGCTTACTTTGGGGCTAGATGATGCTGTGTGAAAAAAAAAATGTAAATACAATACATAATTATAGGCATGCGCTAACGCCAGAGAGGTCGTCCGGCACAGCTAAACGTAATAAATCTAAAATAATTACGTATGCAAACCGCCCCAAATTATATTTTTAAAACTGATTTAACCTGAAAAAAATATTCACACATCCGAACAATGATGGGATTGCAGGTTCATTCATCAAATATTCAGCAGGTAATTTTCTGCTCCAAACTGTGATTTCAATTTAAAATTAATTTTGTTAATGAACAAGTGAAACGAAGATGAGCTTCCCAATTTTCAAAAATTTTATTGATAAATTATTTGGAAATACTCGGCTCATTCGATTTGGGGAGAAATTGCAGTCTTTGACATCGATTAGAGCGTACCATTCTTGCCTCTTGCCACGGAATATTAGTTCTTGCTCCGTTGAGTTTGGGTAAAAAAGAGGCAAGAATGGTATCGTGTAAATGGCATTTAAAAGTACGGTCAGAGACTCAACTAAATACTTATTTGGCACGTACCCAATATGTAGAAGCTATCATTCTAAACGTGACAGGTTGCCATACCCTCGTTACCTTATAGATTACTAACTGGTTGCACAGACTCGTGTATACCTGATCGCACACTCATTCGCGCCGTACGCGCCGCAGTCATTTTTCTATAAAAAAAGTGATGACGTCAGAAAATGCGGCTTACTTCTGACGTCAGCATCATTTTCTCTATTATAATAATAATAATAATAATAATACTGAACTTTTCACACAGCATCATCTAGCCCCAAAGTAAGCAGAGCTTGTGTTATGGGTACTAGATGACTGATATACTACTTATATACTTTTTGTTTTGTAAATACATAAATATTATAGATAGAAACACCCAGACCCGAGACAAATATTTGTAGATACAAACATTGGTCCCGCGGCGGGGATCGAACCCGCAACCTTCAGCTTCGCAGGCGGACCTTCGCCCGCTGCGCCACAGAGGTCGTCCTATTGAATTGACAGTTCGGCGCGTTTGGCTCGGCTGGACTGTGCCACCCTTATGCGCATATTATCTAAACCAAAAATCCAATGTGATCAAAATATAACTATTCGCAGACTCTGACAGCTACAGCATCTAGCATTATACAGAAAGCTACGATGTGAAATCTTTACGAAAGCTCTGCACAATACCTCTCCGGTGTATGGAGAAAGCATTATGTAAACATTCTGTTTTATAAATCATTCCCATTTTGAAGAACACTGTTTCCTTTTAGATGTTTTCGTATTAAATGATTTATAGAACAGTAACTTTCATTGCAAAATGTGTTATGTCAGGTTTGTAACTCATATATACATAAAGATGCCATTACCAGGACTGTACTTTTGGCAAAATGCGTAAGAGATGAACGGAGCGTTCCGTAAGAGATCCCGAAACCTCTTGACATGCACACACACCCCTAGTACCGCGCTCCCCCAGCGTAGTGGAAGCAAATTACAATCTGTACAATAAAAATGGTACAAGTACCATGGTTGATCTAATAGTCTGAATTCTCTCTTTCCAATCGTTTCCTCATGGTCTATGTTCAGCAGTGGACACTAGATGGCTGACATGATGATGATGATGAATCGTTTCCTCATTACTGAGGATCGTGACTCCTATTTATTTTTGTCTCCATCGGTTACGTTCCGTTGCTTGGTGTAGTGCAGCACTGACAGGCATATTTAATTCCTCCGATATCTGGTCTGACCATCGTTTGGGACTTCTGCCTCTGGGTCTTTTGCCTTAAATTTTTCCTGTTACCATCAGGCGTTCCAAGTTAATAATAGTCTGGATTACACAAATCGAATCTCTACTACTATATGGACAAGACATCAAAACTGGGCCGCGAAACGAACGCGGGTCTTCTTCCCCCCCCGAAGGGGTGGGTAGGTGAGGGCCTCGTTCTTGGAACTTTACCCTGGCTGCATCTCCGGGGGCAGCTGCCCCCGGGTCTTGGGGTTTCGCCCGGATGGGCTGTGCATGCGGCTGTCTTCTAAATCCTATAAGCTACTTGTGTATATATACAGGGTGTCCCACGGCTATGCCACATGGAGGGAAAGTACCTTAAATATTGTAGATGTAACATTTTACTGAAAGAAGACATTATTTTTATTTAAAAAACACCTTAAACTGCATTCACAGATATTTAAATAATTACATGGTTGAACCGGAAATCGAACCCGTTACATGAGAAAAATAGACACTATGTTATTTAGCAAAAAATAATCCTTATGATGAAGCCTTTCGATCGGTATGATAAAGCTACAGGTGACTATTTTTCTCATGTAACGGGTTCGATTTCCGGTTCAACCATGTAATTATTTAAATATCTGTGAATGCCGTTTAAATTGTTTTTTAAATAAAAATAATGTCTTCTTTCAGTAAAATGTTCCATCTACAATATTTAAGGTACTTTCCCTCCATGTGGCATAGCCGTGGGACGCCCTGTATATATATATTAGTGATGGGCCGAATGTGGTTTTAACCGAATACGAACTTCGGCCGAACATTCGGTGAAAATGAAAAGTTCGGCCGAACTTCGGCCGAAGTTCGGTAGGTACCTAGTTTCATTGTATTTTCTCGAAAGAAATACGTCAAATCTTGTTTACGCGATCGTTGAAGTTTTGCAATTCGCAATTTCTTATTATCAAATCAAGAAAAATAATAATAACTATTTATTTACCCCTAAAATGTACTGAACTTGGTATATTTTTTATCTATGGAAAATTTGAGGTCCGATCTTGCCGTCCTTCTTTGAACATAAGTTCCGTAAGAAGTATAGTAAGATTTATATTTACTTTTGTCGATCGTGATGTTTGACTGGGGTGAAATGAGAGGGAAACGGGGGACTACACAGTCTTCTCCGCTTTCAAGATGCAAACCAGTGGACACCAGATTCTACCTATTTGGACCAAGGGAACGCGCGTAGTCTATTGAGAAAACTAAAACGTACTTAAACGTCAAAAAAAGTCTACCTTAACTTTTGAAAAATTCAAGCACCTGAAATACAAAATTAATTCGGACTTTTTTTTTCTCACAGAATCACTAGTTTTATAGTGTTCTGTTTTTTTTCTCACACTTAGGGATCATTGAGCTGTCACACACAATGAAAAGCTGTTTATATAATGGTTGAAACTTTGTAGGAGTACTTATACTTAATGTACTCCTACAAAGTTTCAACCATCACGTCGATTGCACATTTGCTCAGTTGGTAGAGCGTCACTGGTTTAGTTTTATTATTTTAGTCAAGCAGTTGTGTTATTGGAACGAAGTTCCTTTACAGACGGTATCGAAGAAAAACAGGCTGGAGCTGGAAGAAATATTTCGTTCCATTTTACCGTCACGACCGCCACGTCACGAAATCGTCACAGTGCGAAGCGCGCAGCCGCGAACAGTCCATAGATTGTTACATTGTTAGTACGGAAGTGCGTTTGATTTGAATTTGAAAGTTTCAGTATAGAAAAGTACTCTTTGCTTCGTTCCAACCGAGTGTTCCACGACATTGATTACTATATTTTGTAGTACCGAACTTCGGCAGTTTGAACCGAATTTCGGCCGAATGCCGAACTTCGGTTCAAGCTGCCGAAGTTCGGTTTAACCGAATGTGAAACGAACTTCGGCCCATCCCTAATATATATATATAATTTTTTTTATATAAATATTTATTGACATATATATCTCTTTTTTTTTTTCATTTTTGTTTTGTATTTTTTTTTTTTTTTTTTTTTTTTTTATTATATATACACATTACAATTAATCAAAAAATAAAAATACAACAAGAGCTGCGGATTGAGCCAGGCCAAGATGCTGACTTTAAAATGGAAAAAAAATCCGTTCGTGCTTGGCGCACTCGGCCTGCTGATTTTTCAGCAGTTCCAGAGAGGCAAGCACGAGCTCGGCTGGGTCTCTGCCTGTGAAGCGGGCAGAGAAGAACGAAGAAAATACTCTAATGAGCAGGGAGTCATAAAACTCCACGGCTTCGATCGCGGTCAGGACGTGACCGCAGTCGAAGCAGCGGATTATTTTGTTGGGGTAGTCGGGTTTAGGTTGGGGTTCTGGGTTTGAGGGAGTGTATGCAGGTTGTGCCGGCGCTGCGCGCGGTGAAGCCGCGCGCGAACGCGGCAAAGCCCTGCTCGGGAGCGGGCAGGATTCGGAGGGAGGAGGCTGTTGGATTTGGGGTTGGTCAGGAGCAGGTTGGAGGTCTAGAGGGGTGGAAGAGGCTACCGGCTTCCTTCTTCCACCTCTCTTGCGCTTGCGGCGTGCCTTAACCGGCGCTCCGCGCTCGGTCGGCGGGTTCGCCGCGGGGCGCAGGGAAGGCGCCGGCGCAGCGGCGCGTCCGTCCGTGCTCGGCTCGAGCGATACATCGCGTGCACGGGCGCGGGACGGTGGAGCGCGAGAGGTCGCGGGTTCGTTCCTGTGGGCTTGGTCGTTGACGGAGGCGGGCGCAGCAAGCGGCGGCGCGATTTTCACGCCCCGCTTACGTGCCTCACGCCTCAACGCCGGGCAGCGGCGATCGTTTGCCGTGTGGCCTCTTCCACAGTTCGCGCAGGTAGGCGGAGCCTGGCGGTCGCGGGGGCAATCCGCCGCGAAGTGCTGGCCCGCACAGCGGACACAGCGGAGGGGCCTGTGGCAATTAACAGACGAGTGCCCGAACGCCTGACAACGGTGGCATTGGGGTACTCGGTTGGTCCCGCCGCGCCAGTGCTCGATGCACACTCCCGGCATGCAGAGGAGCTCTTGGATGTTGTAGAGGCGTGTGAGTTCAGTGAGCGACATGAAGTCAAGCTGCACGTAGAAGAGACAGCTGTCTCGCCCCTGTTTGCCGGGAATGTGCCTCGAGTACTGCACTGGGAAACCAAAGTTGCAAAGGGCATTGGTTATGTCTTGCGGGATGGTGCTCGCGGGGAGGCCGCGGATCGCGACCTTGGTCGGCAGGTCCTTAGCGACGCTATAGCAGTGCCAGCTGATGGCTGGGTTATCCGCCATAGCGTCGGTAAGGTACCTTTGGATGATGCGGTTCTCGTCAGCAGAACGCGGGATGAAACGCGCGCCCTCTTGAGAAGGGCGTGCGTTTCATCCCGCGTTCTGCTGACTAGCGGCCTGCGGTGGGGATCTGCAAGCTCCGGCTGGCCGTGAAGCGGTCGCCGAGGCTTGCGGGAGGGGGGAACGGGGTTTCGGGGGGGAGGCAGTCGCATGGGCGTACGACGCGACTGGCGAGCGCGGGATGTACGAGCGGGGTGCGGGGCAGGGCGACGCGATGTTTCGCGCGTACGCCGCTGTAGCGCTAGGAGTGGGTGAAGGAGGTGAGGAGACCGGGGCGTCACGGCTGGGCGCGAACGCCTCGATCTCTGCGTACGATGACGGATCCTCCTGGAAGGGCCCGTCATCGCAGTCACTCACCTCGCAAATCGGGTCCTGGAAGTCTACGTACTCCTGGCTCGGAGCTCGCTGAGAGGCGCTCAGCCCGGAGGGGCCGGCGACGGCGCGCTGCGATGGTGGAGAGGGGGGGCCTGGGTAGTCCAGGGCGAGTGGGCGAATCGGCTCGATCGGCCGCGGCAACCGCGAATGGCGCGGGAGCGCCGGTGAGTGGGCCAAGGGAGGCGAGGGCAGAACCCTCTGCCTCTTTTCGTCGCCCTGGACTTCCTCTCCAGAGGAGTCCGGGCGACGGCGGGGTCGGGTGACCCGGGCCACCTCGAGACCGCGTTCGGTTCCAGGGCGGGACGGAAGCTCAGTTCCGTCTGCGCCCAAACCAGGGTCCTCGAGGCGGGGTGGGGCTGCGGCGATGGCAGCGGGTGGCGGTGGCGAGAACCTGCGAAGGAAATAGCCGGGCGGGTAGCCCACGGATTGCTCCGGGGCTGCCTCCTCCCGGCCCAGAACCTCGCGGTCCAGAACCTGTCGGCGCTTGGAGGGCCGGGCTTTACGGGGCGACGGCATGGCGCGGGCCAAGGATGGCGCTGCGGAGCGCAAGGGAAGCAGGAAGGGGTCGAGTGCCGGGGTGGAGGGAATGAATAGGGGTGGGGAACGGGTGTCACCAACGTGGACGTTTTAACCATAAAACGCCAGTTGGTGACTAGGTCTGGAACAGGACGGGGTAGTTGTGGGCAGGATGCCGCCGGTCCAATTCCAACCTAGACGTGTTGCGCCCCCTCGAACTCCGTGGGGGTGGGGCAACACATCCACTAAAAAGTGGGGTCGCTCCAGACACCACGGGGTGAGCTGGGAGCAAAACGTCGGGGTCTGTAGTCTCGAGGTACGGAGCGCGCGCGCGGGTGCTCGCGACCGAGGCGTACTGTGGAATTAAAAAGTGACTGGGCCGCGAGAGAGTTGGGCGCTCGTTAAGTATTCGTGAAGCGCCTGAGCACTCGATGATGGTGTCTAGATATACCGAGTGATAGGTTCAAGATACACAAATAATATTATGACTCTTGACAGTTTTGGTCAACATTCTCCGTTAATAATATTTTTCTAGGTACTCTAAAATCAAGGCAAGAAGCTGTTAAATGCTATGTAGGTACTCCTGTAAATTTTCAACCATAGCGTCGATTTTTTATTAGATTAGTTGGATTGCTAAGGTCATTGTATTCAAGTTCCGCATATTTTTGATAAAACTCGACAAACGTAGTGTATGACTGACGATCCACGACAGGTGGAGTGACGATCTGCGAAAGGCTGCCGGCGGAAGCTGGATGCGTCGAGCTGAGGACAGGGCGCAATGGCGCGCACTAGGGGATGCCTATGTCCAGCAGTGGACTGCCATAGGCTGATGATGATGATGATAATATTTTTGATGCATTTTAAAAATCTTACTTTATCAGATTGTTGTTTTCCTAGAACTTTGTGATATTCCCAAAGAATTAAGGAATTCCTGCAAATCTGTTTAATATAATTCTTACAAAGCTATGATGGTTTTTAGAATATTTTAAGCTGGCGGATAGATCATGAACTCAGTCGATAGCTCGATAGCTGAGCTTACGTTCTCTACTTGAGAATCAAGACTTATTTTTTAACCTGGTCGCACATTTGGCCGCGCTGTACGCGCCGCAGTCATTTTTCTATACAAAAAATGCTGATGACATCAGAAAATGCGGCTGGCTTCTGACGTCTCAGCATTTCTTCTATTGAATTGACAGTTCGGCGCGGATAGGTCTGCGAAATTCCAAATACCTCTATCAGTTCAATGAATTTATTATCACAATATTTTGTTAAAACTGACCAACCAATAAATCAAATTGTGTGTGCTATTTAATGAAACACAGGTACGAACTGTAAATAATTAAAGTTCTATGAATAATACTCGTAAAGAGAAAAGGGGTAGCGTTTCGGTATAATTTAGGGGTAATGGGCTCTATAATTATTAAATACTTTAAGGGTCGGGACAGAGGTAGAGGATAATAATTAGTACTAGTGTTTGGGTTAAACGATAGATAGATAGATAGATAAATGATTTATTTGACACACATAACATTCCAACACAGACACAAAAACAAAGACAAGTAACAAATAGGTGGTGCATAAGTAAAAATAAACATCTTGTCTGTTTTGTGTGTTTTTTTTTCTCTATCTACCTTAAATCTATGAGAAGTTAGGTTAGTTAGACGACCTCTGTAGCGCAGTGGGCGAAGGTCCGCCTGCGACGCAGAAGGTTGCGGGTTCGATCCTCGCCGCGGGACAAATGACGACGGGAAATGACGTTTGTATGACCTACAGATATTTGTCTCGGGTCTGGGTGTTTCTATGTATAAAATGTATGGTATTTACAAACAAAAAGTATATAAGTATATCAGTTATCTGGTTCCCATAGCTTTGCTTAGTTTGGGGCTAGAGGATGCTGTGTGAAAATGTCCAGCATTATTTATTTATTTAGTTAAGTTGTTTTTAAACGCAAAAAATATACAACTGTGGCACCTATCCACTTAAGCCAAAACAGAACCATTCATAGAATATCTCAAATCTCAACTACATACGGACGCGTTAATACGTAAATGCAAAACGTTTTGGCGCGACGTACCTTTGCAGCAGTTATGCAAATAAAATGTGCAAGCGACGTCGTGGGACTTCCTAGTCTTATGCTAATCAAATCACTGTGGTTTAAATCATTTTCACTAAGAGAAATTTCATTTTTGAGTGCGATAATTTATTTGAGATAGCTTACTAAATGTAGACAATCCTATCCTATAAATGCGAAAGTCTGTGTGTGCGAATGTTTGTCCTTGCGTATCTCCGTGACGACTTAACCGATTGTAATGAAATTTGGAATGTAGATAGTTTAAATTCTGGAATAACATATAGGCGTATAACATTTTCGAAAATCAACCCCTAAGGGTGTTTACAAAGTGTTAAAGTTTATGAGAAAAAAAATAATCCCTGCTCCGATCCACTCCAAACTCGGTATAAATATACTTTAAAGAAAATGATGAAACCAATATTTTTAATTTTTTTCAAAACAACCCCTAGGGGTGATGCAAGGCAGTTTCACAGTCGTAAGATTCGAAAGTATGTGTGTGCGAATGTTTGTCATCGTGTAAGGTAGTTCTATCTCTAAAGTTTGTATAACGAAACAATGCGTAGACGAAGTCGCGCCTGGGTCCACTAGTATCACATAATTACAAATGATCTATAGCTTAGTTGAAGCAGGACAATTACATTCTTGATTTTATCATCACGTAGTAAGAAAACGTCGTTTTTATAATCTGAAACAAAAATATTAACATCATTTCTTTGCCACAGGCTTACTTTTTTCAAAAATAATCATAGAAAGCCTATAAATAAACGTAAACAGGTTCACGACTGTATCCCCAAGTGTGGTAGACATTCTCTCAGATCTTTTAATGTTATTTATTCCAGATCCTTTGAAGATGTCTAGGGGGGGTAGTCAGAGGCAAACAAACAAATAATATTTGATACATGCCCACATTTTGCAGAAGTTATTCCATACGTGACAGGTTGCAAGCCCATCGCCGCCTATAAGAACACTAACTGGTTTCCTCACGATGTTTTCCTTCACCGTTTAGAGCACGTGTTAAAGAGCGTATAAATTTTACGCAACGCAAAATCCATTGATGCACGGCAGGGATTTGAACCCACAACCTTCGGATTGAAAGTTGAGGTACAACCCCATTCGGCCAACACGGCCTATAAATAAGACTTGAATATTTGTATACAAGAATATTTGAAAAAGTGAGGTAACGCTGGGCGTGTTCAGTTTTGGGATGGGTAACCGCTTCAAACAATGCTTACACTGATGGCTGGTTTTATTCCTGTCTTGGTGCTGAAGGCGGCTTTGATCTCCAACACCGGCTGAACTTGGAACAGCACCATCATCACCAACTTCTGATTCAGGATGGACATGTTCTCCCAGCGCAGATTGTATATGAGATCAGGAATTTCATCGGCCTAAAATATAAAAAAATGTAGGTGAGTGTCGTGGAACACTTGGTTGGAACGAAGTGTGCACCACTTTTCGCACTCTGCTTTTTTTTGCGCACTACCATTTGCACTATTTGTGAAGTTATCAACGAAAACATGTTTTTTGCTTCTCCTTGTAAAGTTGTGATTTTGCAGTTATCCTTTTATTCCCCGGAGACAGCGATATGTCATCATCGTTTTTTTTCTAGCCTACATCCTCGATACCGTCCGAAAAGGTAAAGGGATGCTGGTTAGTGCCTGGGAGATTGTTTGAGTTGGAATAAACTTACCCAGCACCTAAACCATAGTTATTTTTTTATTATTTTAGCCTGTATTTTCCCACTGCAGGGCTCCCTTTTTCCTGTTTTTCCTATCCATTGCTGCAGTGGACCAATCTTAAAGATGCACATAACTCGTCCCGCCATCTCCGTAGTGGTCTGCCGCGTGGACGTCTTGCGATGGGCACCCATTCAGTTGTGGTCTTACCCACAAGTCGTCCGAGATGCGACAGACATGGCCGGCCCAATCGAACCATAGTTTCTGCCATAAATATAAACCAGACCTAAATGTATCAGGCAAGATCCTCAAAGTGCAAAAGGGCATTGAAATGCTTTTGGTCGATAAAATAATATATAAGTTGTCTTTAGATTCAGTAAACGTCACCAACTGGGTGCAGTCTGCATCTTATCTTGGCGAGAACATAGTGCAGTCTGCGGCTAATCTTGGTGAGAACATAGTGCACTCTGCGGCTTATCTTGGTGAGAATATAGTGCACTCTGACTTATCTTGGAGAGAACATAGTGCAGTCTGCGGCTAATCTTGAAGAGAACATAGGGGCACTCTGCGACTTATCTTGGTGAGAACATAGCCCCGGTATCCGGTTTGAACTAAGTAATTTGGTGGGTTACAAGCTGGTGACGCTGACTCTACATCTTACCAATATTGGACATACTTGTATTCGGATGTTTTCCATCACCAAAGACATGATGATAAGCTCTCCCATGTATATTGGTATCATCAGTCCATATGACAGCAATGTTTCTGTATTCTGTACGATAAAGTAAAAAATACATTTTAATTACGTCACTGGAAACAAGCGCTCTAACAGACTCTCGAGCTGTTGGAGCAAATGCTGAGGGGTAGCCATATTTTCACCCACTTAAATACTGATAAGTAGATTTAAGTACTTACTTAATTGTAAAGCTCACTTATTGTGTGAAGATAAAAAATCTATTCTATTCATTACGTTTACTAAGAAATAATAAACTTTGCCTGGGAAATTCCTATGTAAAGTTTGTCATGAGGTTACAGATTCCAAAATTATTCAGATTTGTGAAAAATCTAATGTTAATCGACTTTTGTTGCTGACTATACGTAGTACTACGAGTATAAAATACTCTCCGCTGATAGTAAATACAGGGTTTTTCATTTTAAACTAACTTTTTTCAGGAATTGGGTTCAACAAACAAATAAAAAATCGATAAAAACTATTCTTTCAATTGATTGTTTCTTCTTGTATAACTTAGTCCATTCGTGATGTAGCTGCGCTGCGATTGGTGGAATGTCTGTACTCCATGAAAATCATTATGCAACATAACAAAAAAATCAATAAATGATACACTTTTAGGTGAAAACTTAAATCAGCTTATTAATTAATTGATACGGTCAAACGTCTATTTACAAAAAATGAAGCCTTGTCAGTTTGTGTAGTTTCAATGAAAGACCCTTTATATGTAGGTAATCTGACTTTAATAGTTTTTACTCACAGTTCCCGCAGTCATGATCTGGTAGATTAAAAGACCTCCTCCAATCAGATTGTGCAAGTATATACCAACTGTGTTCACTCCAAATGCTTCTTCAACATCCTTGAATATTCTGTCAATTAATACTCACGTTTTAGTATTTTAAAGGCCTCACACTCTCATATTGGGTGTACTAAAACTTCTCTACAAAACTCTAACAGATTTTTTTTTCTGTTCATACACCGAAAAACATTGTGAAAACATTTCTTTTATTATTTGTGTATGATTTTATATAACTTGCAATATTTATAATATTTAATTTGGATTAAAAAATGTTTTAAATAAAAAGATCAGCTTTTGTTTAGGTAAATCAGTAGGTGGGTGGTCCTAGTTTCATCTAATGTCTAACGAAACTTTGTATCCGCAACATTATACAAAACCATACAATTGTGGATATTGCAACTTCACTGAGTAAAACCAGAATAAACAAACGATTGTTGATCTTTGCTATGCGGTTGCTTTAGTTGAACGAACTTCCACAGTTGCACAAAGTTGAGTATAGTTGGTTGTAGTTACCCCTATTTTCCGTACCACAGCTGACTTTTGTATTATCATTGACTTAAATAGAGTGAATAAGGGGTAGTTTTCTTTATCACCACGTAGTAAAAATAATCTAAGCATGACACAATTTTACCCTATTTAATTTTTTTTAAGATCACTTACCTTTTGATATAAGCATAGTATTTTGTCACTTCAATAAGTTTATCCTTAATTTCCTCCTGACTCATTTTCCCTTTAAATTCCTCTTTTATAGCATATTTCAGTATTTGCACATGCCCATTAAGATGGTAAAGAAAAGTCAAGTTCGTAATATCAAACAGAACGACTACACTAACAGCTAGTATAACACAGTACACCGTTATTACTTGCATGATCCCCCAGTATACGTAATTAAACTCATAATCGAATGGGGTCCAAAAATGAACCATAATTTCTAAGCGAGAGGTTAAGTTATTGATTGAATTATAATTCTGATAGTTGTGAATTATTGGAACTATTAGAAAAGCGCAGGTGCACACCATGCACAGTGTAGCGAGGACGTACATAGACCAGCGAGTCAACTTCTCTGCCTTGATCAGTATCTGAAATAAGAATGAAATTAGTTCAGTTCTGAAGCAGATGGATGTTAAACGATCTATGTAGTTTATTTTGCTAGAAGTCGTAGGAGTTGTACAAGATCATTCGCTCTGGAAATCCATGTGGGAGGCACTAATGTTCAGCAGTGGACGTCATGTGGCAGAAATATTGAACTACGGGACCTAAAAGCCAAAAACTGGGACAGACGGCATTATGAGGAAGTGGTGAGTTCTCGGATGGAAACTCAGTCTCACTTTGGTTCACTGCGCTTTAGAAGAACATTAGGTTATGACAAATTTATAGACACGTGGCGCTGCATGCGACACGTCAGGCGTGGCTTCTCGTGGCGCGTTCTGCGTTTATGGCTTGCGGCTGCTGCGGCACGCGTCATCGCGCGCCTAAACACAAATAATATACAGCAATTTTTATTTTTTATTTATTTACGAAACTTCAAAGTATAATAAACTTATTGCTAAATCTTAAGAAAATGAACGGTGACGGTTACGACATGAAAATGTCAAATAAACGCATGTAAAAACGTCTCTCCGTAAACACACAGAACATCGCCATACATTTGACTTTAGTGCGTGCCGCGCCGCCTGACGCGTCGCACATAGCGCCGCGTGTCCGTAAACCAGCACCAATGTCTAGCAGTGGATGCAAAAGCTTAGATGATTATGGTGAGGATTAAGAACAAATTAAATTTCAGTACGTTGACTAATACCTGTTTAATATGTGGCTGTTTGTTCGTTTGATAATAGCTGAAAACGTGGATTTGTTCCATAAACTCCATCATAGCCTTTTTGTAGCCTGTCGTTTGTCCTACAGCCGTTTTCACCTGAAACAAATATAATTATGTGCAAACAAATAAATGAAGCTAAACATGTGACTGTTCCAGGCGAAAATTAATTCTCATACCATGCACTTCCTTTTATGTTAAGAATATAATATTGGCAAAGCATCAAATGATTTTTGTTGGAAAATTTGTATGCTCTTATACATTAATACAAACGAAATGGTGAAGGGAAGCATCGCTAGCAAACCATCTTATATGCGACAAATACCATAATACTGTGAGATCACCAGGTTATTATTATGAATTATCCTCAGTTCAAATATGAAAGGAGTTCTGTTTATTTTCAAACAAAAAAGAGAATTCCTTCCGAGCTCGCAATTTTTTTTTTATAAATTCCCTGCAAAGGCCAAATAACTTACCGCCAAAACTAATGTGACCGGCAGAACTGTGTAAATCATAGCAAGGGTTTTAAAATCAAGTTCGTTATAATTAAGCACCAAATATACCACTTGGGAGACAATTGCCAAAGGTACCAAGAATAGTATGATCTGTCTTTGCACGTGATATATGATGCGATCAGGCATTTTGTAAAACGCCCAGTAATCTTTGTTTAGGGAATTGATGGATAATAAAAATGCCATAATTTTGTAGAATAGCTGCTGGCTTGGGTGCTTTCTGAAAAAAAACAAAAAATTAATGTAAAAAACAATATTTAACGTACAAACTTTTTAATATACGTTAATTAACCTTAAGTAAAATAATTACAGTCAAATAATAATCAATTAATCATTCACTTTCTTATAAGTACTATCTTTACATCTACGAGTATATTTAGATGATTTATACAGCGTCAGGAGGCAATCCACACTTAACGGGACGCTGTAGTGCCTAGGACATTGTTTGAGATGGAATGGGCTTGCCTACCACCTAAACCATCCATTCATTTAAGTACTATAATGTTTTTAATATTATGTTAATACTTACAAATAATATTCATCCGCCATTTCGTTAAGCTTTCTGCAACAAGATTTGAGATATGTAGGTAAAATATGAATAGGAAATAATAATTTAAATAAGTGTTATTGAATTTTTTTTTCAGGTACATACAAGCTTTTTATAGGTAACCGCGCGTGAGCTGATTCATATGAGTCCAAATACGGATATTATTCTATTATTCACTGAAGAGTTCCACTGAACAGCTCCTGGCTCTATACACCCCTATTTTTTATTACTAAAAAAATTTTAAACATGCTCTCGGTGTCTGTTCCTGATCACATTTATGTAGTTAAAGCTCAAAAAAAGAGAAAAAAAAAATATAACCTAAAAAGGAGACGAGACGAGTCAGACATTTATGATAGCTACGGGAGTGTTACTGATTGGGGATGATACGAGAACATAGTTTGAATGATGTTCCGTACGCGATTGTTGTCTGTAGTACCTATTTGTACAGTTTTCATAAAATTTTGTTCAGTTTTGGTTGACTACAATCATCGATAACTTTGTGATAGATAATTAAAAAAAAAACTGACCATGCCATTATCATGCTGCAACCGTCCTTAAATTTTTTTGGTAGTTATAAAATAGCGGTGTAGGTATACAATGTTTAGTTCTGTGTATACATTATGTTCAAATTGTACATTGACAGATCCCGTCCTATTTTCTGAGGTGTTTCGTTGTCGCTCCTGATTCTACCATCAGAATAGCTCGCTGTCACTTTGTTTTAAAATCATAGATGAATCTTTATATATTTCTTGAAAAAATAAAAATAAACCACATCAAAGTAGCAAAAAATGTGTTTTTTTTTCATATAAAAACACTACTGGGAATAAAACTTTGTTTCAAAAGTTACATTATCTTAAGTTTTCTAGAAAAAATATCTATCCCAACCCCTCATATCTCTTTGGTCGGAAGATCGTAAAGTCCAAGTTTTAAGTGGACCGTCTTTTCTTTTCCTATTCCCTTGTGATATTTTGGCAAGTTTTTATATCCAAATATTGTGTAACGTAAACAGTAATGGCGAAAATTCACTCATTTAATAAATAAGACAAATCATAAGTCAATGTCTATGAATTCTAGTTGAATTATTAATTGTTTTTTCTGTAGAAATGTTGCAAAAATACACAAAAATTACACTAAGATGTCGATCACTGAATATCTAATAATTATGTGCTTACTTATAAGTATATAACTACAATTATATTTCGTATTTTCATTCTTCAGATACAATTTAACTGAGGTAGTACCTTAGGCCTACACGAGGAATATTCGCACGTTTAGAGAATCGATTTCAATTTAATCGATGCTGGAATCCCTATTTTTTTTTTTTTTTTTTTTAATACTACCCACTTCACCTCACTGCGCCGGCGCCGCCCTGTCCGGTCGGCACTGCTCATTCCTTTCTTGCGCGAGGCAGCGTTCGCACGTGCCTTATTGTTATTACCAACTTACGTAACCCAACGCCTTTTTGTTATAACGTTTTGCCGTCATAATGCCAAAAAGGAGAAATGAAGAAAGAATCAATCGTTACAAAGAAAAAATTAGAAAAATGGAACGTGAACAGTGTAAATATAGAAGGATTATTTATTCTTCGTCGGAAGAATCCTCTACAGGTTAGTAAAAACTTATTAAAACTATTAAGTGAACCATTGAAACTATATTCTCGATCTACAAAATAGCCTGGAGGTTGACCGTGTGTCATCACGAAGGTATTCCAATGCCTAGAGGTTAACCGAGTGTTAACACAAGGTATTTTATTATAATCGAGAAAAATAGATCATTATTAAACAGATATGATGCTGGGAGGTGGATCGCGTATCCTCACGAAAGCTAATAAAAATCATGTCTTTTAACATAATCATACGTTCATGTTCCAATCTTGGTCAGTATCAGTACACTTAAAAACGTGTACCATTTTTTTCGATGAAAAAATACATCTACCCTCAAAATAATTTTCGTTATTCTTTGTTCTAGAAAACGAATGTCCCACATCTGTCGATGCATTAAATACGACCATTGACCTTTGTGCTCAAAATAATGAGGAAGCTAATGATGACGGCGACCAAGATCCAGTCCCGGTTCCTGAGTTGGATCCAGAAATTCTCACCGCTTTAGGTGAGACAACTGAAGAAACGCCAAAGTTTGGCCCCAACATCCACAAAAAGCTACCCAGGCTATGGTTACCCATTCTCCGAAAGGGTATGAATAAGGAGGCAAAGGAGAAACTCAAAAAGGAGTATCCGATACCAGAAAATTGTTCTCTACTGCAAGCCCCAAAATTAAATCCCGAAATATCGGCCGCCATAGCAGAAGGAACCCGTACTCGTGACAAAAGAGTAGAAGCTGTACAACAGCAATTGGGACAGGGTATATCGGCCCTAAATAAGGGCCTGGAGCTTCTTTTGGACGATGGCCAAGAAAGACTTCAAGCTATCAAGTTCCTCAGTGATAGTAGACTTCTATGCGACCTACACTTTACAGAAACTGAAGCAAGACGGAAATTTGTTACACCAGGACTAGACAAATCCTTCCTAAGCATTATGCAGGATGAAGACCGAGACGAGACACTTTTCGGATGTAAGCTTTCAGAAAAGATTAAGGCCACGAAGGTGATTGAAAAACATGGATTGCAAATCAAAAAACCTGCTCCCAATCCCAAGACACCATCCACCTCGTACCAGACGACGACAAACCGCTCGCGCCCCCAGGGAAACTGGGGGGGCCCTTCCCGCTTCCTGTCGAACAGGGGGGGGCGAGGAGGGCAGAGGAGGACTGCTCATACAACCCGGAGAGCCCCAACGCACAGCGCTTTTCAACCGAAATCATCGGCGCAGAGCAAGCAGCGTGCCCCAACACAGCAGTAATAGAGGTACATGCTGGGAGAATCCAGTATTTTTATAATTGTTGGCTTCGCATTACCAAAAATCCTGAAATACTTAAATGGATTCTAAATGGGTATCATATACCTTTTAGTATGAAAGTAAGACAGGTATCTACTTCATGTAGACCTATGTCTAGTAACGACTATCCTGACATGTTAAACTCTATCCAAAAGTTGTTACACCTTGGTGCTATTATCGAGTGTTGTAGATCAAAAAATGATTTTGTCTCAAATGTATTTCTTGCCCCTAAACCTAATGGATCAAAAAGATTTATTCTAAACCTAAAAACTTTGAATAAATTCGTTTCAACCACCCATTTTAAAATGGAGGACCATAGGACAGCAGCTAGACTTTTACCAGAAACTGGTTTTATGGCAAATATCGATCTAAAAGAGGCTTACCTTTTAGTTCCTATAGCGACAGAACATCGTAAATACTTACGTTTTGAATTTGATAAACAATGTTACGAATTCACTGCCCTTCCCTACGGATTGTCAGTGGCTCCTAGAGTCTTCACAAAATTGATGAAAGAGGTCATAAACCATCTACGACAACAAGGTTATATGTCAGTTATATATTTAGACGATATACTGTGTATAGGAAATACTTTTAACGAATGCCTCGAGAACATAAACGCAACAGTATCATTACTTAAATGCCTCGGCTTCGTTATCAATTCTGAAAAAAGTAACCTAAAACCACGACAAATATGCCGTTTCCTAGGTTTCATTTATAACTCTATTGACATGACTTTAAGCCTACCAGAAGAAAAACGAAGGGGTATCTTGCAGTTAGTCAGAAAATTCTCTCTACTCCCTAGGTGTTCTATAAGAGAATTATCTCACTTAATTGGAGTACTGACTGCAGCATGCCCTGCAGTTAGATACGGTTGGCTATACACCAAAACTTTAGAGCGCCAAAAGTACTTAGCGCTCCAAGAACTTGACGATTTTGAGGCAAAAATCAAACTTACAAATTGTATTTTACCCGACCTAAAATGGTGGGAACAAAACATAATGTTAATTAACAATTCACTGAGACCAGATAAAAAGTTTGCAATAGAAATTTTTACTGACGCTTCTAGATCTGGCTGGGGCGCCGCATGTAACGGAAAAAGAGCAAATGGCGGATGGAAAGATAATGAATTGAAATTTCATATTAATTACTTAGAATTATTAGCAGTCTTTTTAGGACTTAAAAGCTTTGCCAACTCACTGTCAAATTGCTCCGTTTTACTTCGAGTAGATAACACGACAGCTTTATGCTACATTAACAGGATGGGAGGAATTCGGTTCCCACACTTACATGAGTTAACGAAATTGATTTGGCGTTGGTGCGAAGAGCGAAATATTTTCATTTTTGCATCTTATATCAACACACATGACAATACTGAAGCTGATGAAGAGTCGCGAAAAATAAGCTTAGACACAGATTGGGAACTATCGGATTGGGCATACCAAACGATCGTTCAAACTCTAGGTCAACCAACAATCGATCTTTTCGCTTCTCGTACCAACACCAAATGCATTGATTATATATCATGGAAACCCGATCCCGATGCAAAGTCAGTCGACGCTTTCACTGTTAGTTGGAAATCTAAGTTTTTCTATGCATTTCCACCATTTGTTCTCATTCTCAAATGCTTAAGAAAAATCATTGAGGAAAAAGCCACAGGCATTTTAGTCTTTCCATTCTGGCCCGGACAAGCCTGGTTCCCACTTCTTAAACGAATGCTTATCTCAGATATGATTCTATTTGAACCTAACCGAGACCTTTTACGTTCTCGTTGCAGATTACGACACCGACTTCACTCCAGCCTTACACTGGGGGCCGCGAAGCTCTCAGGGCTGCATTTACAAGACTAAAAACCCCGACAATAGCTCTAGACTTAATGCTAGCATCTATTTCAGAAAACACCATGAAACAATACTCAGTTACATATAAGCTCTGGTGGGACTTTTGTCAGAACCAAAATATAGATATCTTTGAAGCTCCCATATCAGCAGTAATATCATTTTTAGTGAATCTTTTCAATAAGGGAGCATCATACGGAACTATTAATAGTCATCGTTCTGCCCTATCATTACTCCTCGGGAATAACATAGGATCAGACGAGCGAATTAAACGTTTATTGAAAGGTATCTATAGACACAAGCCCCCCTGTCCAAAATATACCACCACATGGGACCCAAAAACTGTTCTAGATTATGTTTCCACGTGGTATCCAAACAGCAGTCTGAGCATAATAAATCTCACTAAAAAATTAGCAATCCTCTTAGCGTTGTGTACCTCTCACCGAGTACAAACCTTATCTCTAATAAACATTTCCAACATTGCAAGAGCCCCTTCAGGAATTAAGATTTTAATATCTGAACCTATTAAAACTTCAGCGCCTAGTCGAGAACAACCAATACTATTTCTACCATATTTCGTAGACAACCCAAGCATATGTCCAGCAAAAACTCTCGACGACTATCTCACAGCAACATCGAGTTTACGGCCCGAAGGAACTAGTAGCCTTTTATTAACTTACAAAAAACCGCATAAGCCTGCATCGTCGCAAACTATTAGTAGGTGGATCAAACAGACCCTAGCGGAGAGCGGCATAGATGTCACAAGTTTCAGTGCGCACAGTACACGCCACGCCTCCACCTCAGCGGCGGCCTCCGCTGGAGTCTGTATTGACACCATTCGAAAAACGGCGGGATGGTCCAGCTCATCCTTGACTTTCGCGAAATTCTATAACCGACCAGTGACAGATGAGGGATCTTATGCTCGAGCTGTCTGCGCCATTAGTACCTAACTTTAATTAGGTTCCTTCCTAAATTTAGTAAGCTTATGCTAATTATTTCCATGTCTATACCTGATTTAATACTATTTCTTAATGAATGTTGATTGTATTAAGTATAAGAATGTTTACTTTTCATTTTGGTAATCAAAATACATGTTTTCTACTGATTAACTACATGTTTTTTTCTAGTAATTACATTCTAACTTTAACTACCTACGAAAATCTCTAAACATCTACCTCAGTTAAATTGTATCTGAAGAATGAAAATACGAAATATAATATAAGATCAAACGAACTTCTTGAAGTGAAGTTCGATCATTATTATATGAGTATTTTCATTCGAAGATACAAGGTTCCCACCCTCCCTATCCCTACGTAGAAAACAACATAGGTAAATGTATCTCTAAACAGAATGAGCAGTGCCGACCGGACAGGGCGGCGCCGGCGCAGTGAGGTGAAGTGGGTAGTATTAAAAAAAAAAAAAAAAAAAATAGGGATTCCAGCATCGATTAAATTGAAATCGATTCTCTAAACGTGCGAATATTCCTCGTGTAGGCCTAAGGCACTACCTCAGTTAAATTGTATCTTCGAATGAAAATACTCATATAATAATGATCGAACTTCACTTCAAGAAGTTCGTTTGATCTTATATAATTGTAGTCATCACAATCATTGTTGTGTGACTACTTTATAATTAAGTAGACAACTGATTCCAGGCAAATTATTTTAATAAGACAATAATAGAAACCTGGTATAAATAAAATAAATAAATAATGCTGGACTTTTCACACAGCATCATCTAGCCCCAAAGTAAGCAGAGCTTGACACCCAGACCCGAGACAAATATTCAACGTAGATAGTGAACAAGTCCAACAAACTTAGAAAAAGGGTAAGTGGTACCTTTTTTTATATATCAACCTATCTCGTCCCACTGCTGGTGAGATAATATCGATGACTTTGAGGATTATTGGTGGAACGTGGCAGAAGTAATACCTATTTTGAAAAAAATGTCTCTCCGTATTTTTATATTATGTGAACCTCTCTGCAACATTGCTTGAGCGATATTTGCCTACCGCATTTCATAGCCTTGACATAAAGCAAAACGGAATAATCCTCTTTCACGACTTTGTTAGCAAACAGACTTGCATTCGCTACTCAATAATCTTATCTGACTAGATCGGATTTGAGATTTGATCTGCGATTATTTAATACCTAGATGGCGACATATCAACTCGCACTATTATTGCGTTTTGCCGTTTTTTGAACACTTGAATATTACTGGATAAATAAAAAATTAAGTGAATCACGGTTGGTTTCAAAGGTGCGGTAGAAGTTTTCTAAGATTGTTTATAATAATTCATAACTAATCAAATACATTCCAAATCTGATCCAATATATTAAACAAGTAGCTGGAACACCAAGAGTAAACAGAACTTTAAGCAATGACTTATCAGGATCAAGTTCATAAGATTTGACGAATTTGTTACATCGTCCCAGATTTAGCTCTGAGCAACTTCAATTTGAATTGAATAAGAAATTTTGCCTTTTAGCGCCAATTTCAGAAGATGTGCTCTATACAGGGTGTAAAAAGACGTCTACCGAAGCCGAAAGGGGTAGGTACAGCATCCCAACACACAACTAAAACCAAAAGGATTTTCCGAAAAAAAACATTATATCCGGAGAAAACAGCGTCTGAAGATTACTGTTTGCGTATGTACTGGGCGCGTTGTTTTACGTAGATTGCTGGATTTTGAGTTTTAATTGGTTTTTTCTTTTAATAATGAACTTATCAGATAGGTATGGTCTTATTATGTGGTCCTAGAAGTAAATAACCGAAAATAACATAAAATGACGTAGCTAAGTAAATTTTTTTTTGCGTTTATATTTTAGCTAAATATGTTTAGAATCATGGTCTGATTCCAACCCCTCAGTTTTCGGTAGTAGTGTTTTTACACCCTGCATAATAACTTAGCTGATTGCGAAAGTCAAAGTATGTAATATAAGGTAATTTTATTAACTTTCTTCAAAATATCAACTTATCGGGGTGTAGCAGCGGATTGAATTTAGGCAGTAGAATCAATGAAACGAAAGCGAAAAATTACTAACGGCACAGTGTAGATAGAGCAAATATCGAAAATTTTGTTTTTATAATAATCTATGTCGACCCTCAGTGATGTAGATGAAAAAAAATCTTTTAGTGATAGTAAGTTTGAAAAAGAAAAATACCTAATGAAAAAAAAAACATAACCTTAGAATTATAATACAAAATTTAAAGCCGAAATCCAGACATATATTTTTTATTGGTAGTAACTACGAGAACTTTGATGCGCGGTACATAAACCCTGAACACTTTAAAAAAATTCAAACCGCCAAAATATAACTTCGCTTGGCACTCAACGGTATTGCGAAAACTCAGCGCATAATACCCATTAGTTAGTTACGAGTACGCGTACCGAATATATCTGTTTGTTTTTCAAATTAATCGTGTTTTCAAAAACTGGAAATGAACAGTGTGTTTAAAGAACACATGAACAAAGTGTCTTCCCTTAATTAAGAAAAGTGCCATTGGACACATTCTTAGTTATATTTTTCTTTATAAAACTATGTCAGAGACAAATTGCTCATGGGCCTACTTGGCCAGATAGTAATATTATTAGGGTTTAATAATAATAGTTAGACACTAATTGAATACAAAAAAAAAATATGCCTACTCAATTTGGAAGAAATACTACAAGTCGATTCTATCAAAGGGGCGCGTCTTTCTGTGATAAATTCTGAGAAACTTGACATGCTCTCTCTGTAAGCCTACTGAAGAAACAAAAGAGGTTGAGCTTAAAATCGGCAGTAGTCATCATCAACCCATGTCAATGTCCAAGTTATATTTAACTCAATACATACCCAAATATTGAGATACTAGCTGCGTTCCACGGTGCTACTTGCATACCACGGAAAGCTACCCTTTCCTCAAAGAACAAATCAATTCC
This sequence comes from Epirrhoe tristata, assembly GCA_951394285.1. Taxonomy (NCBI): domain Eukaryota; kingdom Metazoa; phylum Arthropoda; class Insecta; order Lepidoptera; family Geometridae; genus Epirrhoe; species Epirrhoe tristata. The sequence continues at coordinate 8,819,255 of OX596145.1, forward strand.
GTAGTTTTTGCGTGAAAGAGTAAACAAACATCCATACATCACAAACTTTCGTTTTTTTTTGTTTTGCAAAGAGATATAGGTATATTTACAGAAACTAAGCTACTACATATTTACATATCTTTACAAAATACAACAGGATTAGTCAAGCTATCTAAGGATCGTTAGAAACGATCTATAGATAGCTCAACTGATCCAAGACACTGTCGACTGCCAGCACGCTTCTAGTCGAAAGCGTGCCCAAAACACTGGCGGCATTACTTTTGTTTAAATAAATGATTGTACCCAGATTTGATTTATTGAACAAATTTTAAAATCATGCCATTGCAAAACTAGTTTATATGAAAACTTTCAGAGCTTTCAATATAAAATTATAAACTTTCCGGTCACAATTCCCAAAACATCGCATCCTTAAAAGCTTCTTACTTTTTTACTTATCAACCAACTTGAGAATGGGCAGTTGATATTCTTCTTGAATGAGTAAGTGGCTATAGTAAGCACAACGGATCTCTAGCTCTCTGAAGTTAGGTTCAGTTGACGATTGCGCAGGTTTGGTAGAGTAAACGAGATAGCACGATTTTTGGCGTCTTCCAAAATGGGTTCTGCGCAGTATTGGGATGATAATAAGATGAGATAACATAATTTATAATTTACCGTAATATATTTTAACTCCCTTTATATTTATTTACTTTACCTGTTTAATGCTTTTTTAACAACATTATTAATTATAATAACATAACATTCTTAATAAAACGGAATTATTATATATTATTATATTAGCCCTCAATGTCCCACGGCTGGGCCAAGGCCTCCATTCATCCCTCTCCTGTGCCATCTCCGGTCCAGTCGGGCACGGAATTTGGCGAGCTCGTCCCTCCATCTTGTTCGCGGTCTGCTGCGACGTCGTCGCGACGTAATAGGGCATGACGATATGCGGCAAACATGGCCCGCCTTGATAACACGAGATTACTCACATAAAAATATCGTAGCTGGAGAGAAGTTTGTTAGAGCAAGCGGCCAACTTTAGAGACAATTTTATAGTAACCACACGAATGGAAAAAATTCTTACACTTATACGTTTCAATCAACCTAAAGTGATGTTTATTTAATTTTGATGTAATGAGTAGTTGGTGGAGTTTAATTAATCAATTACACAAATTATAAACAAACGATGAACTACACACGAACCTATCGTGTACCACTTTGTCAGAAAATAAATTTATTTTATTTATTTTCAGCCATTTGTGTCTCACAGCTGGGCAAAGGCTTCCCCCCACTCCCTTCAGACATCTCGGTCCCCAGCAACATCCCTCCAGTTTGTTAGAAACTGGTCGAGCTCATCCCGCCATCTCCGTTTTGGTCTACCGTGTCGCCTTCTCGCTGGGCCGGGGCGCCAATCGGTGGCTACCTTCGTCCACAGCTCACCTGGCATGCGGCAGACGTGCCCGGAATCTCATTTCAGCGTAGCGGCCAACATCAACAATTTTAGTTTTGGAGCGTAGTTCAGTGTTTCGGACTCTGTCCGTCAGTTTGACACCTAGGATGCTACGCTCCAGTGCTCGTTGGCAAACTTTGAGCTTGGACTTAAGAATGTTAGTCAATGACCAAGTCTGCGCACCATAGGTAAGAACGGGGAGGATGCATACGTCCATTAACTTTCGTTTAAGTGATAGGTGTAAAATAAATAAAGAGATGAAAAAATAATAATCACAGCACTTTATATTTTTATCAAGTAATACTCATTCAAGTTAAAAAATAATAATAGTACCTTAAAAAATGGATACCTAATCAATCTCGGTTGTATTTCTCGAAAAAAAATATGAAACGAAGTCAACAACATTTGTTTTATACTTGGTATCTACCTACATGCGAATTAAATACTACATTTCTGTATTTTATATCAAAATAATTTACTTATTTTCTTTTTTTTGTGACCTTAGTAGTACCATGTGTAGTCAGACTTACAAAGCCTCTATGTTACGGTACTATGGGAAGTGTGCCTAATGGTTAATTAGATAGTACTCCACAGCTGTTATAGTAGCCAAATCGAAAGTATCCTCAGCATTACTTTTTGACGGTATCAAGTTCTAAGGCTGCGTTTTCACCTGGGGGGTTATTCGCGTTCGTTTTTACGTTCGCTTGATGAATATTCGAATGCTTCTTACTACGAGCTACATTGTATTCAGTCAAAAATCTAGCCTCTACAATCAGTTGTCAGAATACTACCTATTAGAAAAGAGAACGAATTGTTATGCTATACTGCAAAAAATGTTTACTTGCACAAATAAATGAAAAGGAACTTACATTTTTTTACTCACGAACATTAAGTGATTATTAAATGGAATGTCAACAATAACTGACCGGTGTACAAAGTACACACTTTTCTAAAATTTTACTAAATATTTTATGTGGGGCATCCATTAATGAAATTTATGCTGAAATGAGCGGAACTAACAAAATCTACATACCTTTACACGTAGACACTAGTGCCATATAGGAACTTAGTGCCTCGAGTTCTTTCATACGAGAAAATCAAGCACTTTAATTGAAATTCGAAGCCAATTTGAACATGAAAACGAGCTATTTACTAATAGTTTCACTTCAAAACACGCATCAAGTTATAAAAGCAATGCATGTCAACTCTTTTCAGCAGCATTCTCGTTTACACTTTAAATATTGCATTTGCAACCTTATTTCCATGTATTAGAGTTGATATTTATGATTTGCAATAGGTATTTATGTAAATGCCTTTGCTGAAATAGGTTTTGTGACTCAATGGACGTCGGGTCCTTTTGCTCAAGGTGTTTCCTGAGTTTGAACTTATTATGTTACATTATTTACTCTGTCCAAAGTATTTGCTTGTGGTGGAGATTTGAGAGCTTTTTACAAGATTGTATACCGCATAATTATTTCCTGATCTTGTTTCGTTTTTGGAACACCCTGTAGTATAAAGAAGACCCATAACAACAAAGATAAGGCTAAATGAGCTAATAATCAGCGATAAAGTTGGCTTCATTTAAATTTATTGCGACAATGGAACTGTTGCCACGTGGTTGGCACCGCGCGTTTATGTAAACTACTACAAATGTTTTTATGAGTTATTGGTTGACAGAATTTTAGGCCACCTGAATCCGTCATGGCTAAACATCTTCTATAGCCATGACTGACCATTTAATGGCACTGGTAAATCTGGGGCAAATAATTACGTTTAAATACTAAAAAGAAAACTGACTTCAATGTTTGACTTGAAACGCGGCGTGAGTCAGGGCGTCAAGCTGTCGATTCGATTTCTATTTGTGACATGGCTAGGAAGGTGTTTAGAGTTTTACGGGGAAACTATCAATCCCTCAGGAATCAAATTTATATGGGACCACCTCTGGAGTATACCCTATCAAACATAAAAAGAATTTTGCAAATCGGTCAACAAATGGCCGAACAATCGCGTAATAAGATAAGTACAAAAAAAAAAAACATACAGACGACTTGAGAACCTCCTCCTTTTTTGAAGTTGGTTGAAAAGAAACTCAAAGGCACAAGTGGAAACAAAACCATTGATGGATCAGAGTGGAACTCAAAGTGGAAACAAAACCATTGATGGATCAGAGTGGAACTCAAAGTGAAAACAAAACCATTGATGGATTAAAGTGGAAACTAATTCCTTAATGGATTTAATTAGTGGATCAGAGTGGAATAGGGCGAAAATTTTCGTTGTCACTCGTGTTTAATTACGCGACAACATCACACAGTGCGATCTAAATGTTGTGAGTTGCAATCTAGTTTGTTATAATAAACTTAAACAGTGAATGTCTTAGCCTAGAAACAGCTGATTTTCAAATTACTTCGCAAGGCAAAAGTTAGGAAAGTTAACAATAAACAAATTTCCATTTAAAAGTTAATGGACACATAGAATGGCTGTGATCCAAACATTATGAAAGGAAAATTAAAAACTCTCTTAGGGCCTTTGCCCAAATATAAACAGAATAAAACTTTGCCAAAGTTTGTTTTTACTTCCTTAAAGAATCGGCTTATTAAGGACTCAATCTTTTGAATAAAACAACCTGCCAAGTGTGAAAAGGATTTGCACATTGAGGGTTCTGTTAGGTCTGTAAATACACATTCAATAATTTATTTAGTAAGGTTTTTTAAAACCCTACCATGTTGGATAAACAACACCGAACAGTTTTATACATAATTCTGATCCCACACTAAGATTCTTTGAGTCAGTAGCTTAGTACTAGAAATAACAAAAACCATCTTATTGATACCACGTCTAACCTGGAACAAAATATTTACTGATGATCATGCAAAGACAAATATTAATAGATGAGTTTAAGATTTGAGAGATTGAGGGTGGTTGCATAGTCCAGACGAGCCAAACGCGCCGAACTGTCAATTCAATCGAGAAAATGCTGCTGACGTCAGAAGCAAACCGCATTTTCTGGCGTCATCAGAATTTTCTGTATAGAAAAATGACTACGGCGCGTACGGCGCGGATGAGTGTGCGATCAGGTTAAGATATGATGCTTTAATTTTTTCAACCTCATAGACAGATTCAAATTTAACTAAGCACTTTTTACTCGTAGATAGAAAAGAAACAACAACCACAGTTACGGCAATTTGTCTCGCCAGAACCAAACACCCACCTCGACTTGTTGAGTTATTTAGATTTATTATTAGTAGGTTACTACGAAAATGTTTACGTACACAAATGATAACTAAATGAAATACCATTTCCTCGTTGAGTCGAAAGCAGTTAATTAAGCGTAATAAATCAATTACAAGCAGAAGGATGTGGTACAAACCTTGGAGTAAGATTACATAAGAAGTAGGCATTTTACATAATATTATGATTTATACTTATGTGAAATGTTTGAGATGATGAAAAAGAAACGCCATTTAAAATATTAATTAGTCCTCGACTTATTTAAAAAACTGATGTAAAGGACATGGGTTCGAATCCTGCCCTTGCGTCAATGGGAAATTCATAAAGTAAGCGCATCAACGAGCTCGAGAAAAATATCTTGGAGACACCAGTAAGTATATACAGGGTCTTTCATTTTAAACTAAGTACACAAACTGACAGGGCCTCATTTTTGAGTGGTAAATAGACGTTTGACCGTATCCCATTTAAGTTTCACTTCAAAATGTATCATTTATTATTGATTTTTTTTTTTATTGTTGCATAATGATTTTCAAGGATAACAGACGTTCCACCAATCGCTACATCACAAATGGACTAAGTTATACAAGAAGCAACAATCAATTGAAAGGATAGTCCTTATCGATTTTCTCGAGATTTTTATAACAAAACAAAAAAAAATCATTAAAAATTACATTAATATTTAATTAATAAAAATATTTTTAAATATTTTTTAATTTATTTTTTGAACCCAATTCCTGAATTAAGTTAGTTTAAAATGAAAGACCGATAACGGGCAGCGATGGGCTTGCATTCTGCCATGAATAAAATGTTTCTGCAAAAAGTAGGCTTGTGCCATAATTTTAAATTCCTGTCATAATACAAACACAAATTTTTTTAGAGAACAGAAACACGATTACGACTATCTCCCCAAGGTACAGTTGACACTAATTATTAGCACTCCTCGCCACAAGAGTGCGAACGAGACAGATTTTCAAAATCATGTTTATAACCTTATGTAATACAGGTATACAGGGTGTATAAAGACTACTAGCGAAAACTGAGGTGTTGCAATCAGACAATGATTCTTGACATATTTAGCGGAAAAAAAACTCAAAAAAATGTTTGACTTAGCTACGTATGTTATTTTCGGTTATATACTACTAGGACACCGTAATAAGACCATACCTACCTGATAATTTCATAAATAAAGAAGAAAACAATTAAAACCCAAACTCCAGCATTCTTCGTAAAACAACGCGCCCAGTACATACGCAAACAGTAATCTTCAATCGCTGTTTTTTCCGGATAATTATAATGTTTTTTTTGGAAAATCCTCTTGGATTTAGTGTATTTATACTTGACCTCACAAATTATGGTGTGATTCAAAACACTGGTTGTTTATAATTGTCAGTAAGCGGATGGATGACCGCTAGTGGCATTTTCATCTGTGTGCTTCCTTGCTTTGGAGGGCACGTTAAATTGTCGGTTCCGGCTATTTAGTAATGAGGTCTGAATGTGGCCTAAAACACCACCACCAGAGTAAGCCATTAACTTATAAGTACTTACCTACAACCTCACTAATTGTAGAGTTTGGCAGTTCTACAAATTTACCATCCATACGAAAGCAATAAACTGCTTACGAAGGAAACTAAACTTCATGCTCCAGCACTCCAAACAATAACTCCACGGAACTTGGATGGTAAGTAATTAATTTTGACGGAAAACGCATCTTCCTCGAAAGCGAACAGAAATGTTTCATATTCATACATAGCTTGAAACTATATTGTGGAGTTATGTTGATATTGTTAAAATATATAGAAATCCGTTTAGTCAAAAACTAGGTACTTTATGACAATAAAAAAAAAAATTTGGTAAATTCAAATTATGCGAAATTTCTATTATGACAAACTATATTGTGCAAACATTAGGTTAAATAATTAAGTGTAAAAATGTATTCCATTAAAGTTGTTTACTTATATTATTTCTCGGTTTTTTTGAATTTACTATCTCACACAATCGCAGCACAGAGTTACATTAGATATCCTAAATGAGATGTAACCGGGATGTAGCTTGAAACTATATTGTGGAGTCATGAATACCAGTGGATATAAAGTTTTTACTTTTTAAAATTATTCTAAAATAATGTGACCTAAGTAATTTTGTTGTTATGCTAAAATGCCACTATGAGAAAATAAATTATGCCACACTTGTTATACCAAACTAGTTCATGATATATAATTTTATGCGTAAATATAGTCACCCCCTCCAGAGCATAAAAAAACACTCAGATCTTTTGAAATATTTGGTAAATGCATTATACGTTTTGCAACGGTATAACAGTTACTACCACTAGAGGTCACCCATGTATTGTGACCACGCAGAACGTCTCATAACAAAATTTACCGTGAAACTATGAGAAAACAGTGCTTTAATTATACTATGAATTATTAAACTAACAATGTTTTACAACACCCAACCCTTGAAAAATATTACTTAATTGTGCCAGCACAAATTTAATTGTACAATAACAATACTCAGAAGTCTCATTTCTAATATTTCTGCATTACCTCATTTTGTACTGTGCAATAAAATAAGTAAAGCAGCTTTCAGAACAAAGGTCTTATTCCACTGGAAAACGTATTTGTAAACAAAACATGCAAATAATGAGATACTTTGTGTTATTTCAAGTTGTTCTATGAATGCTTGTGGTGGGATTACACATACCGAGTAGATGGGCAAGTCAGCAAAGCACTAACCATTCAGATTTGGCTAGAAGATGTTCTATAGATGTTGTTTTTCAGGTTAGAGAAAAGAGAGAAATGTACAGTACAGCTACATTAATAAAGCGCTTCGGTTGGTTTCGTATTTCTCTCTATTTCCGAATACATCAAGAACTTCAAGGTGGTAATTATGTAAAGAAATACTATACTTGGATAGGTAAAGGGATATAATTACTACTTTGAAGTCGGATGTATTCGGAAATAGAGAGAAATAACCAACCGAAGCGCTCTATTAATGTAGTTGTACTGTACTACTGTTGGGCTTTTCTTCTCAACTAACCCGACTCCATGGGACAATTCAATATATAGTGGGGTATTCAATAGGTACCAATCATTACTAACAACCTACTCTAATCCCTGTTTCTTTAAAGCACCTTCTTTGTATCCTAATCTTCAAAATGCTATAACACCCGCAAGTTATAAGCCTCAATCTCCCACGGCTGAAGTTCGCAAAATCGCCACTTTGCATACAAAACAAGTTTTCAGTTAAGACAACAGTAATCGCTGGGTCAGAGATAGGACGGTGTAGCAACGGGATTAGAGTTCACAGTCAAGGCACTAGATAATAAAAAACGATAACCTATCAACCAACTTAGCCTTCTAAGCTCTCTATGCTTCTTCAAGTTCTCCTTAGGAATTCATGCAAAACTCTAATGCTTTTAGATCATTTTAGACGACCTCTGTGGCACAGTGGGTAAAAGCCTGGGGACGCAGAAGGTTGCGGGTTTGTATGATCCGCAAATATTTATCTCGGGTCTGGGTGTTTCTATGTATAATATGTATTTACAAACAAAAAGTATATAAGTAGTTTAGCAGGTACCTGGTTCCCATAGTACAAGCTTTGCTTAGTTTGGGGATATTTTTTTTAATTAGTATTATCATTATTTCTCATCGACCTGCCTTTATCTAACGACACGTCCAACTCCTATCGTCAACTGCTGTTAACCTACTCCATTATCATTTAATGTAATTTCTCACACAATCCTTTTTTCGGCCTTCCACTACCTACTTACAAACCAAGTCAGTACATGCAGTCGTACATTCAAAACAAGCAACATCGCTTTACCAATCTGTCGACAGCGAGGCGGAAATAATATTACCATAGATATAGCATGTCCGGAGGGTAGCCCCTCCCAGGGTCAACTGATAAAATAAAGACGGTGCACACAAGAGCGTCATAACGCGAAGTGGCGTCTTTATCTACTCAAATTGTTGACAACGTTCCAACTCATTTCGACTCAATGCTATTTTGAGGGTAGTTTGAAAGTTCTGGTTTATTTTCGTACCTTTGTACGAAATTTTAGGAAGCCGGGTTTGAGATTCGGGTATAAGATTGAGTAAGGTAGTGCTACAAATTTTAAAGCACGGAGTTTGAATCACGAGTGGCTGGCAACCATACTTTTTAGTTGGCAACTCGACGAGAGAAGCTGATGGCAATGACAGCGTGTGACGTGATTTCCGGCGGCGTTCGGGTGATTGAAGTTTGTTGTTGTTGAAATAACGAAGTAATTGATAAAAGCATTAGAATTAAACATTGGAAGAAAGCTAAGACTTAATACGAGCGGTAATGGATTTTTCATTTAATGGATTTTATTATTTTTGAACAAAAACTCTAATCATTGAGGGAAAACATCCTTAGAAAACAATTGGTATGAAAAAGATGCGATGAGATCGCTTTAAACTTGTTAACGTCTGTAGGTAATGCTTAGGTACTTCTGCCAAATGTGAGCATGCTTTTGTAGCAACAATTTTAAGAAACATTCCTTGTGTGACTCAACTGCAAGACATGGTATCAAAACACTCGTATAACCCATAACTACTAAGTTCACGTATCTCATACGAATAAAGTTATATTACTCAAACAAAGACATCGAATATCACTTTCAAACGAATTCAAAAGGAACTTTAAAGTTTCATAACCATCTTTGTATAAAATGTTGAACAGTGAGCTTGACTCAATTCGTCAAAACTTATGATATAACAAAAATGAATGGTTTTTAGTCTGTTTGTATGGTTCTCTTCATTTTTATGCTCTCCTTCGATCTAGGTTCACAGAAGAAGTGATGTGCCGATCCCATTTTTCTTGTCGTGTCACCAGTTCTTTCAAACCGGTGTGGCGAAAGGATTATAATTAAGATCCTATTAAGCGTGGGATAGGGATGGAAATGTTAGTCCGTATGAGTCAGTGGCCAACTCTGGTGACGAAGTTTTTAGGCCGCCTTAAGGCCTCCGTCATGGCTTAACGACTTAAATAGCCGGGACCGACAATTTAACGTGTCCTTCGTAGCACGGAAGCGCTCAGATGAAAATGCCACTGGCGGTCACCCATTCACTTACAGACCGTTTCGAGCGTTTCTTAACTTCGACGATCTTTAGATAGATAGAAAAACCACATGGAAATTACAGAAAAAACCAACAATGATACAGGAGAATGTTTAAAGCGAAGTACAATGGGCGGTCTTATAGCTGTGAGCGATTTCTTCCAGACAACCTTAGGATGATCTATCAAGAACGACTAAGCAAGTACGATCACGAGCGCTTCATAGGGACGGAGAAGTAATAATAAATACATTTTATACTTATGAAAAGGTAATTTGTTTCTGTATATAGAAAATCGCTTCTTCCTCGTGCTCCTACTAAATTCTCCTACTGAACATAAAAACCACGGGGATCTGGCACTCGCCGGCCGCTACCGCGGCACGCTTCGCTCGGCTCGTGCGTGGTTGTTCACTATACACCTAACCACTCGTCGTTTCGCTCCTCGCAACCTATGCTATAGGTCTGTTAGCTACAGTTTTTATGTTAAGTAGGAGCATCAGGACATGGGTGTCCCGGTGCTCCTACCAGTAGGAGAATTTAGTAGGAGCACGAGGAAGAACCTAATAAAATGCATGTAAAGCAGTGAGTAAAACTATAATGTGCAAAAACTAGGTTAAACTTACTGACATGTAACTTTGAATCGTATGCGGTTGAATTCCAACTACTTTTGGATATTCAAATTTTAACCAGTGAAAACTAAGGAAACGCCCGTGACTTTACCCTTTAGTGAGCTCGTTACAAAGTTCAACCGGTTTCTGCTGTACTGCATTCTTAATGAGATGAAATTTGGGAATAGGATATTTAGTTTCGTTAAACTGTCTGTCTTTATCATAAAAAGGTTTCTATACTACATTTATTTATTTATTTATTTATTCAGCAAAAATTATAACACCATTACAGACAAGCCAAAGCGATGTTATAACACAATTAAACAAATTATAATATACCTACATAATAAGATAAACAAAACATGATACTTAAAATTAATCATGATGATACAAAATCAATCAGTTGCAAGAACTCAAAATTCTCCAGAAACACCTGCGCCATATCCAGAACATAAACGATTAAGTACTACTTTCTCTCTCTAGTTGCTTATTACACTCTAAAATGTGGACATTCAGAACAATTTGTATGGAGCTCAGAACTATGAAAACAACTTAAAACTAGGTGATGTAGAGTTGAACACCGTTTCACTTAAACTCAGTAGCTTCAAGTTGAAGCTTCATTTTCACTTTTAGACAAATAAGGAAGCCAAAGTTAGCAAGTTCCTATATTTATGATAATGACAAGAACAAGTTATTTACAGTAGTGTCACTGAATTTTAGACATGGGCCAAGAACTAGGTGTTTATTTAAAAACAAACCGTCTCTAAATGCTCAATGAAGTTTCAGACTCAGACTTCAGTCAGAATTAAGAACCCCACTTTAACCCTGACTTGCCTTTAGATTGAGAAATGAAAATTCTTATCAAAATGTTCGATTCCGACGGGATTCGAACCCACAACGATCAGACGATCCGTGTCGTCACAATCGAATTTTTTGATAAGCTCATATTTTATCGGTTATAGCAGCGGTATTGCCCTTAGATGTTTGAATTTTTGAGATTGTCTGACATTGTCTCCATTTTCGACAAAATGTTGTTATTTTCAATGTACAGGAGATAGTGATCTTACCGTCCTTCGTTCTTGTGTGGAACACATTCAGAGTGTGTGTTTTAAAGTTTCAGGAAATTGCAGCGCCCTTCTTTGTCTAAGCCCTAATGAAATCCGCCAAGAACAACGCTCAAAGCACGCGAAACTTTCATTTTATTTGCTCAGCTGACCGTCGAAGCAATCATGCGGTAAAAATCCAGCAAAAGTTTTACATTCAGACCAAGCGGTGTAGTAAATTTTCAGCAGCTTTGGCCATTTTGTTGTTCAAAATACTACATTTTAACACGTTTCAAATTAGTAATTATGTTATCAAACTTCATCTATTAGATTTATGAACTTTGAATTTTAGTATGTAATTAGTGGAGTTTATTATTGGGTGTTTCAGGAATTGCAAAACGGTAAATTATTTTAACTAAATTTAAAATTTTTGACGCTTTTAGTTTTAATAGATATTTTGCAGCAACTAAACTACCAATTTTGGCAATGCAAACACTTATGGGCTCAGTTTTGTTCAATCAAACGTGCTCTGGCAAATAATTTGCTAAACCTAATTAAATGCGGAATAATTCAATAGTTACATAACGGTAAGTATCTAATGAAGACTGTAGTAATTTTTGATAATTATTACGATTGTAAGCTTTTGCATAGCTTCTATCGCGGGCCTTGAGCTTGGAGACCGAATCCAATAATTCCGTAACGAAAATAAAACCTAACACCCCCCACTCCGACCGGCACAGCGGTGATACTTTTTAGTTTTGACATCTATCGATGCATAGCAGAACTTTTAAAAACTTTTTGAAATATCACGCTTGTCTCTTTAGTTCAGCAACTCGCCTCTAGGTGGCATTGGTTATAGAATGGTCAAAGAAAAAAAAACAAGGGAAAAAAAATACTGCATAGATAAAATAAATAAATAATTATAATTGCATAAGTTGATAAAAAATGCTATTCAATAGCTTTACCGCGGCAGTCTCCGAGTGCCACACGTCTTTTTTTTATTTTTTCCTCAAGACGATAGAACTTAATACTCAGAACAAGTCTTTGTTAGAAAATAGTAAATTTCAAATTTATATTGCTCCACAAAAAACGTTGAGGAGGAATTTCATCAAACTGAAATTGAGGTTCAATTTATTACCTAAAAGCCTACATTTTTACTATCAAAAATATGAGTAGGTACCTCGTTACTCTTAATAGAAGATCGCTTGGATAAAACCTTTATGGATGTAGTTTACTGTGATGAAAAAATATTTTACCATTACAAGCAAAAGCAGGTATATAAATCAGTTCGTATTCTAAAAGACGGCAATGGACTTGTAAGGTTTGGTACTTACTTCTTTCATGAAGTTTTATGTTATGTAACCTCATTAGACCAACACGGCTCTCGGTCGAATGGGGTTGTGCCTCGACTTTCAATCCGAAGGTCGTGGGTTCGAATCCCAGCCTCGCATCACTGGATTTTTCGTTTCGAAAAATTTATATGCGCTTTAACACGAGCTCATAACGGTGAAGGAAAACATCGTGAGGAAACCCACAACTTAGTCAGCTCCACACGTATTGACGTCGTCTTTCCTGTGGGCCAGGCTGATTAAGCTGAGAGGATGGTTTAGGTGCTGGGCAAGCCTATTCCATCTCAAACAATGTCCCAGGCACTACAGCGTCCCGTTAAGTGTAGGTATAGGTTGCTTTCTGACGCTGTATAAATCATCTAATATAGATGTAAAGGCCTAAGTTTTTTTTTATGTTATACCTCGGACCTATTGAACATTTTCAAAGAAAACCACGGTTCGGGGCTACGTTTTACCTATTCAAGAAAAAAAATCATAATTGTTGGACAGTAAAATCACGTATTTAAACAAAAGACTTACAAAAGGCTTTGTTAAACCTAAATTCGTATTTAGTGAACATTTCCAGTGACATAGTTTTTAGGGGCCTTTACTTAAATAGTCAGGACCGAAACTTAAATCATGCTGAAGTGTCAGTGACCATTTTTGGAATAAATCCCTTGTTAGTAGATAGATTCACAATGCAATTCGGCTTTTTCGTTTCTAAAACGTTAGATAAAAGTGAACGACAGAGAAATGCTCCAATTTGGCACACAACGTGAACAATCCTTTGAAATCAGATTTGCAATAAACAAAACGGAACCAATGTTAGCCAAAATGGGGTTGTGAAAACCGAAAACGTTCAGTTATGGAAATAATTATTAAAGAACGATGCACACGAATATATACCGCAATTTTATGACAACCAAAACAAAAATTAAGGACGGTTGCAGAAAATGATATGGCATGGTCAGTTTTTTTTTTTTATTTAAATAACACAAAGTTATCGAGGATTATACTCGTAGGCAACCAAAACCGATCAAAATTTTATGAAAACTGTCCAAATTATATTCTCGGAAACTATGCTTTCGTATCTTCCCCAGTCAGAAAACCCCAGGAGCTATCATAAATCCATGCTTGCACCATCTCGTCTCCTTGTTTGATTATATTTTTTTTTATCTTTTTTTGAGTTTCAACTACATAAATTTGATCAGTAACAGACACCGAGACCATGTTTAAAATTTTTTTGGTAATAAAAAATAGGGGTGTATTTTTTTTAAATTATAAAGGATAGGTATTTGGCTAAACAGATCATGGAGAATTTCAGCTTGGTGATGCCAGTAATTGCAAGTGTTAGATGATTTTCAACCCTCAAGTTTTTCCTCTTACTATTTTTTTTAAATGAAAACTATATTTTTGCAAGGAATTTGGACCCACAAGCCAAAATAGCTCTTTTATAATTATCAAGGTTTCCAAGATAAATGACGCTGTTGTAAAACTAATTGCCATGCAAATTCTCGATCACATTTCCACTACACGTTCCCAAATGTTACACAATCGGCACGTAGGTTCATTTGCATGTGTAATACCCATAATTAGGCAACTGAAATGGAATAGAAGCCATCAGCTTTCCTTTTGTTTCCTATTTTACACGTCTGTGAAGAAGGGGTATGTTTTTTTGGATGAATAGACGACCTCGTTGGCTTGGCGGGCAAACGGCTGAGATACAAAAGGTTCGACTCCTATCACTTGATAAATGGTCCATGTGTAGCTTTCGTCACTGACCAGCCATCGTTTTTGTGACCACTAAAAGCGTTGTTCGCTTTGAGCACGCACTATGAAAGTACTAGATAACCCGCGCGACTTCGTCTGCGCATTATTAGGATTCAAGTGCATGAGTGTTACTTAAAGTTTATTTATACTGTGTTTGAAGTGAATCAGACTTTAACACCCTGTAAATACCCTAAGGGGTTGATTTTCGAAAATGTTATACGCCTATATGTTATTCCACAACTTAAACTATCTTAAGTCCAAATTTCATAACAATCGACTATGTCGTCACGGAGATACGCGAGAACAAACATTCGCACCAAAAATAAAAAATACAGGTTACATTATTTACTTTAGAGTATATTTATACCGAGTTTGGAGTGGATCGGAGCAAGGAATAATTTTTTTTTTCATATATACTTTAACACCCTGTGTAACACCCTTAGGGGATGATTTTTCGAAAATTTTATACGCCTATTTCCTATTCCAGAACTTAAACTATCTACGTTCCAAATTTCATCACAATCGGTTAAGTCGTCACGGAGATACGCGAAGACAAACATGCGCACACACAGACTTTCGCATTTATAATATTAGTAAGATATTAAATCGAACTGTCAGTTTTATGATAACTACAGGAGTTTCATAAAGCAGGTCGCGAAGGAACAGGAGTAGAATCACCTAGTTTTAAGACGTTTCAAAGTGATCCCAGCCGTCCTACTGAATAAATGCTTTTTGACTTTTGACTTTTGCAGTAAGAGAATTTTAATTAAAATTGTTAAGTACCAACTACCGCTAAACCAAATTATAATTAATTATATTAATAATAATATTATATATAATATTATATTAACTAAATTTGTGTTGTTTATTTTCAGCACCACATTTCGGCAGTTTCAAGTTGTCTCATTACAAACCCTTTTGGAAAGACAAACACACTTATTATAATGATCCCATCTGTAGTGTAAATATGGCGCGAGTGCGGGACGGTCGTAAATTCAAATTTATGCTAAGCATTGTTTCACGGAGATTCGTCACAGGTTTAGATACAGCATATAATTGAAATGTATTGTTGAATACCATTTGTTAGGCTGTAAATATAATCTACATTTCATTGGTTAAACTTTGCTTATTATGAACTTTGTTTTTCATAATATGTTTAGTGGGAATTTAGTTTTTAGCTATTTTCCACTCATGTTTTTTGCGACCACCTAAGCACGTCTAGGGCTTTAGGTATTTTATGTACGGTGATCCATCCAATAGGTAGCCTATACAGAGTGGATTTTTGAGATGGGCCATGGAGCTTGGCATCGAACTTTTGGCATTTTTGTTGCTGACTGTGATTTTTTTTTTCAAAATCTGTGAATACAGTTCAAAATATCTCAAAAAGTTAGGAAAGGTCTCCTAAAAGCATTTTCTTGTCTGCCCTTCCGTGGCCCATCTCAAAAATCAACCCTGTATAATAAGATCTAGGTAAATATAAAATAGAGAGAGTATCATCACACTAATAAAGCTGAAAGTTTGTGAGTTTGTTTAGATATTTGGATGTTTGTGTGTTTGTGTTTCAATCACGCCTAAACCAGTGAACCGATTTGGATGAAACTTGGAATTGGCGTAGATAGTTACCTGGAATAGCACATAGGCTATTCAAAATGTTGCTAGGTACTACGCGGGCGAAGCAGCGCGCAGTAGCTAGTTAAAAAATAAACATAAATATGCGTAGGTACATTAGGTACCTACTAAGTAAGTATTTTTCTTGTTATTTGATTAATAGAAACGTATTGGAAACACAAAATGTAAAGCCACAAAGTAAACGTACCTACATGGTACTTACTCAGAGAAATAGCAACATTCGCACGAAACAACTCAGCGCAGGTGGGAAAACTGAAATTGAACATTTGTCAAATACTAGCTGAAACACAAACTGAAGTAAAGTCACAGGGCGGTGTGGTAAGAAGGAAATATACGGAGCATATTTCAGTTGCGTATGAGTGTGTTTTGCTAAGTGAAAAATTCATGGCGCTTTTGCAAATGAAACATGAACTCTAAACGAATGGAGATTAGCATAGATCTTATTAGATGCACAATTGAAGCCTCTTTAAAATCCTTTCTGCACACGGGTACGAAAGAAATAGTGACAGAAATAAAGAACAATATGTAATGGATAAATTTTCATCTGAAATTATGGGAAAAATAAAAAAAAAGGCGAAAAAAGGCCTTAAAAAGGCGACGAAGAGACTTTAGAAGCGACGGATATCAGTGAGCAGCTGATGACATTGACATAAGCAGAATGATGCAGTGCGCATTGTTGTCATGACGCCATGAGTAGAAAAAAGGTTGAAGGGCGAGAATTGAAATAGCGGGAATAAAAAATTGTATTGGCTGGGGAAAATGTTCGTAATTATCAAGAAAATAAACATTATGAACGAATTAAAAAATTGTAATAATTTATATTAAATAAATAATATTATATTCAAATCGTGTTTGGTAATCCTCAATTTTTACACAATCTATTTTAGGTCGCTTTAGGTGAAGTCTGTGGATTTTATGCAAATACAATATCAAACAAAGCAAGGAAAATTGCTTCATTTTGTCCCAGTTCATGTTATCAAAACAGATCATGGATAATGGACCAGACTCGGTGTACCAACATTAGGGTTTATTTGCTAAAATAAATGAAGTATTCGTTTGTAATTATATATGTTTTCTTGTCTTAATTTTTTTTTATATTTACCTATCTCGTCCCACTGCTGGGCAAAGGTCTCCCCCAAACTCCTCCAATGGTCTCTACCTTCTACCACATACCACCAATCTTCCTCAAAGGCATCGATATCATCTCGCCAGCGTTTCCGAGGACGACTTCTACGCCGACGACCTTCTGGCATCCATGGCGTGACGATGTTGGCCCATTTTTCCGGGTCCATCCGGCTCACGTGACCCGCCCAGTTCCACTTGAGCTTGGCGGTTAAAATTTATGTGTTCCAAAAAAGTCAGAGTTGGCCAAGTTGCTTTGTTTCTTTTAACATGTTTCTCAGTATTCTGAAGTCATAGTCAAGTTATGACTGTTTTCCATGTGAATATAATTCACTTCCGATTAAATGTAAAGGCCCAACTACAAGGTTATAAAAGTGTAGCAATATTATTAAATAATCTACGTAAGAAACCATAATGAAAGCCTCCAATTGCATGGCGAGTTCGATTCTCACGGCAGGTCAAATGTTTTTGATTATATTTTTATCATGTAAGTATTGTATATCTAGCACAAAAAGTATTCACAGATTCTTTTATGGTACAACACCCACACTGAAATCTTTTTAATTTTTTAGAGCAATCCATTTCGAGTTTCAGATGTCTCCGACAATCTCTTCGGAATTTCTTTCCGTCTAATGTATTGTTATTTTTTATCAATCTCCTTTATTACACATTCCCGCGTGTATAGCTGTGCCATTAGGAAACTTTATGCGAAAATAAAAGCTTTGAAGCCTTACCACAGAATATGATGTAATTGGAGGCCCAATTTAGACCCGGCCAACAAATTTTGAGAAACTTCCTGTACAATAAAAGTATTTTGATCTTAAAGCCGCAAATGATATTGTTATAAATACGATTTGTTAGGTACTTTATACTTATACAAATTTTGGCCTGCAGCGTGGTTTTACCTCGGGTAAATTCCTAAATAAGTAATTAAATTTCAAAGAAGTGTGTCAAGATCGTAGAGGGCGGAAAGTAGTGATCTCTGCCCTGGAAAAGAGGCGTAAAAGTACTATGTCCTATTCTACATCTCTGACAATGATGATCGGTTTAGTAAGCCGCAAAATATATGTAACTTTTTTTTAAATAGACGAAACCTTAATTATTAAGTACCATATTACGAAAACAATGATACGCGTTAATAGCTTAGATTCCGTCAAGCCATATTCAATTTAAATCCATTGCAATATAGTTCGAATTCCATTAAAGGTCGATCAGGGTCGACCCTGAGAATAACTGAGATGCTTTGGGAGCATCTAAATATTTGACTGCGGATATTAAAAGCAAATGCTCGACGTGAATTTCCGGGATCTCTAGGAAATGTTAAAATACATTTCCAAACTTCAACAATTTGAATATTGAAAATTCTAACCCCCCTAGAAGTGGAAAAAAAAGGTAGTCAATTTACTTGGGAAAGTTGCCCTTTCAATTAAATCTGATGGAAACTTACAACAATATATAAAAATGAATCCTTATATCCCTTGGTCATGCCATCACGCGTGAACGGCTGTCGCGCGGGTCAACTAGTTTATGACATTTTATCGTCTTGCTGTGTAAAATAATAATTATAATTTTTCTATAGATCTTATTTTAAAGGTGAAAATGTCTTTCATTACAGTGACTTCCAATGGCTTACCACATTTTTGTGAAATCCCATCAATTCAACAAAGGTCGTCAAAAAGAATCGAATGTGACGAAACCCACAGAGTAAATATCAGAGCCCAATACCCAATGATCCTTCCAATCCAATTTCTAGATCAGGCAAGGTCTTTATATCGTGACGTTGGGTATTGTCCCTGGCACACAGTGTAGGAAATCCAGAAAATTCATCACTTAACTTGTGACTGGTGTGTGTATTATTCGTGATGTAGATTAGTGGAACGTCTGTTCTCCTTGAAAATCATTAGGCAACATTTCTAAATAATCAATAAATGATATATTTTTAAGTGAAAACTTAAATCGGCTTAGGAATTAAATTAATACGGTCATACGTCTATTAACAACCCAAAAACCTTGTCAGTTTGTGTAGTTTAAAATGAAAGACCTGTATACCTCAAAATTTTATGATTGATCTACGAGTTTCGAAGATACTATTGCAACGTTATTTTGTAACTACCAGAAAGCAAGCCCGTAGACACTGCTAAGAAAATACCTCCGCAACGTCTAGAAAAATTAGACATAAGGAAGTCAGTCAGATGCCCTCATCAACTATTAAAGAGCTGAATGATCTTCAAACGGCTGATCAGGTCATGGTTACCTTACCATATACTTTCAATATCATTGAAGTAACACGGTACCAATTTCGAATCGATCGGACATAAGGTGAGAAACAGTGGCGTAGCTACCGAATGGCTAGGCGGTGCAGTGCACCGGGGCCCCCAAGCTCAAGGGGCCCTCGGATTGAGAGTCCGGAAGGTTTTGTTCTTAGAAAACTATAGGTATGATTATTTTGAATATAAAAACAACTGCATTATTAGATTTTTGGACACCCAGAAAATGACGAATCACATCTTAAGTTTTTACAAAAAAATAAATACGTTTACATTTTGCCACACCCTGCATATTTTGACTTGACAAATCCTAAACGGTTCAGTTAGGGCCCCGGTTTATTTTGCACCAGGGCCCTTGGCTACCTAGCTACGCCACTGGTGAGAATTTGGTGTATATTTATTTTATAAAAGTTTTGTTGTAGTATTTACTAACACTACTAAGTTTAGTCAATTTTAAGACGTGATTTACGCTTTATTGACTTTATTTTTTATCTTGTCGTGTCGCTAGTTCTTTTGGAGCGCTATGATTAGGCATTTTTTCCTGTTAAACTGGCCTTACATTAGTTATCATACTGGTAAGAATTTACTGTGTAAATCGAGTCCGCCAGATGACGGCAAGCGTAAACAAAGCACTTTATTAGCTCGGATAGCACAGATTAGTTGAAGTCGAAACTAATACGCAAAATTAAACAAAATTGTGTGGAAATGAAAATCGGAGCAGGTTGGTTTACCTTAGCTTATGGTTTTGTTTCCAAAAATTAATAAACACTATAAGTGTGGTAGAAGATAATTTTCATTTATACTTGTGATTCTTCTTTTTGTCGTGTCACCAGTTCTTTCGAACCAGTGTGGTGAAAGGATTATAAGTAGGCCTCAAAGAGGCTCCTTTCGTGCACTTGACACATGTTTTCGAACTTTTTAGGTTCTACGTCATGCCGGTTTCCTCACGATGTTTTCCTTCACCGTTTGAGAGTACTGGAATAGTGCACGTAATTTTTTCGGCAGAAAAACTCATTAGTGCACGACCAGGATTGAACCCACGATCTTACGATCAGAAGGCGGGGCCACTACCACTAGACCACCAGTGCTCTCTGACACAAAAAGACTCAGTGATACAAAAATATGATTGCTATGAATTATGAATATGATTGGACATTAGTATGATTGGACATTATTATGAATGGGCATTTTTATGATTGGACATTACAATGGATTTTTTATACCGCTTGTCATTTTTAATAATTGGACATTAGTCGTGCAAAGGGTGTCAAAGTCAATAAGCATATTTATTCAGGACCGCTGCGCTGCCATCATTAGAATAGTAGGTGATTCTACACCTGGGGGGTTACCCGCGTTCGTTTTTCCATTCGTTTGATGAATATTTTGATGCTTCTTACTACGAGCTACATTGTATTCGATCGATAAGATCAATATTAAAACGCGGTCCTAATCTAAAACTAAATATTACAAACCGGAAAATTGTCCCTTGAAGTCAGAAATCGTAGTAAAAAACATCCAAATATTCATCAAACGAACGAAAATAAGAACGAGAATACGACCCCTGTTCCATCGTGACCAGTAGGTACTGTGTATGTGTGCCGATTTACATTTCGTTTTCTTCAAAATGTGATTTGATCGGCTATTTCTAGCTGTTAAAAATTAATAAGCATTTGAATGTCACGGAAGTTTTTCTTAATTTACATTCGTATGTAAATTTTTATTAACATTTGTCAATAAGATTTTAAAGAGCCGTGTTATACAGGGTGTAAAATGACGTCTACTGAAGCCGAAAAGGGTAGGTACAGCATCCCAACACACAATCAAATCCAAAAGGATTTTCCGAAAAAAATCATTATACAGCTGGGCGCGTTTTTATCCGTAGATTGTTGCTTGATTTTGAGTTTTATTTTTGTTTTCTTTTATAAATGAATTATTAGGTAGGTATGGTCTTATTATGTTGTACTACGAGTAGTAGTAAATAACTAGAAAATAAAATAAAATGACGTAGCTAAGTAAAAACATTTTTGGCGTTTTTTTTTTTTCGCTAAAGATGTTCAGAATCATGGTCTAACTGGAACCCCCCAGTTTTCGGTAGCAGTCTTTTTACACCCTGTATAGTCACAATCGATTCAATTTTATAATTTAAATAAGAGAAAAAGGTTGTATAACGGTAAGTACTAAAACTAAACAATACAAAACCCGCTATCACGGTCTCGAATGTATTCATGGCATTCGCGGATAATAAAATGTTTATTACTCCATCTTTTTCTCTTTGTCATAAAATGTATCTAAATTCATAGGGCCTCCAATACCCACTCTAGGGAAATCTGGAAAAAACCTTATATCGGCAGGTTGCTTATTTACATAAAATTGAATAGATAAACGAACGGTAAAATTGCAAATTAGCAAAGGCTTTCAACAAAAACTTTTTTGCATCTATGAGTATAAAAGAAATTAACATCATATTCATGAAGTATATCCTAAGGTTGTAGCCTCATTTTTGAAGCAGGTGTGTTACATGCACGATTTCAAATTAAAGCCGAAAGCTGTTTGATTAGCCTTTTTTAATAAACACTTTAATATTTATGATATTAAAAACCAAAAAATCTTAGAAACAAGGATCAAAAAAGTACCTTGTGGTCCTATGTATTATGTAATCCTATTTTTTTTTCCATTCCCCATACATTGAACTAAAAGCACGTAAGTGTCGTGGAACACTCGGTTGGAACGAAGCAAAGAGTACTTTTCTATATTGGGAAATTCAAATCAAACGCTCTTCCGTACTAACAATGTAACAATCTATGGACTGTTCGCGGCTGTGCACTTCGCACTGTGACGATTTCGTGACGTGACGGCCGCGACGGTAAAAAATTTCTCCTAGCCTCCCAGTTTGTTTTTCTTCGATACCGTCGGAAAAGGAACTTCGTTCCAAAAACCAATCAAGTTCAAGTTATGCTACAAAGATTAAAAATTAAAACAATCACGACCCCAGAACACGGGTCTGCGCTAAAAACCTCTTTAAAATAAATTTAAATACGTCAGCAGTTCAAAATTCATTTCTGAATTTCGTTGAATAATTTTCTTGCCGCTTTGTGATAGCTTCGGCGCGGTTGCAAATTGTCCGTGGCTAATTAAAGTGCTACAATCAAAATTAAATCGAGTTTCATTTAATTAATCATTAATTTTTAAAAGTTTAACTAATTTTAATACTTTTTACATTCAAATCTGGGTAAAAAAAGCCGTGTTGGCCGAATGGTGTTGTACCTCGACTTTCAATCCGAAGGTTGTGGGTTCGAATCCCGGCCGTGCATCAATGGATTTTGCGTTACGTAAAATTTATGTGCGCTTTAACACGCTCTAAGCGGTGAAGAACAACATCGTGAGGAAACCAGTTAGTGTTCTTATATGCGGCGATGGGCTTGCATCCTGTCACGTATGGAATACTAACTTCTGCAAGATGTGGGCATGTATCAAATATGTATTTGGACATGCCTCTGATTCCCCTTAGACATCTTCAAAGGATCTGGCATAAGTAACATAAAAAGATCTGATAGAATGTCTACCGCGCCATACATACGCCCACAGAACTATATTTAGTTCTGTGCATACGCCATACGGATACAGCCACAGAACTATATGATACAGCCGTGAACCTGTTTACGTTTTTTTAAATCTGGGTGATAATTTTGTTTTTTTTTTTAAAGTCACGTAACTAAAAAGGTGATGGAAATGGATGTGGATGGATATGTGAGTAGAGGAAGACCAAAGAAAAGATGGATGAATTGTGTGAAAGAAGATAGGGTAAGGAAGGGTAAGGAAGGAGTGGATACGGAGATGACGAGTGATAGGGGAGAGTGGAAGAGAACATGTTGTGCCGACTCCGCATAAGCGGGATAAGGGCAGGCTAATGATGATGATGATAATTTTGTTTTTGCTGCATATGCAACTAATGCTGTTTTCCAACAGCTGTGAAAGCCTCTGTTTGAAAATAGCAGTAGGTAGTGTTTGCGGCACATTTTTTCAGTAGAAAAAAAATGTCGTCAGTCGTTACCATTATTTGTAGATTTATCTGAACTATCATTATTTATGTGAATGTCATATTTTTTAATGGATGAACATCATTTTTTTTACTCTCATGTGTTTTAAGTTCTTACTCAAAGTATTATAGAAAACTATTAAGTTAATGTTTTTTTTTGCTTCGCTAAGATTGCTTTCAATTTCGCCTAAGGTCTGCAGTAACTTCCCCTTACATTTAATAAGATGATGATTAACCCTAAGCCTGTGCACCATTAAATGTGAAATACTACTCATTAAGAAAGGGAAGGGGCTAGGACAGAGTTTCTCAATCTGTTATAATTGGTACTTTTTAGTCTAGAGATAGTTTAATGATACATTGTAGGAATGTATCTCGTGTTTTTTCATATTTTTTTTATAAAAACTAAATTATCTGGGCGTTTTGTGACGTGATACAAGTAAAACACATTGAGGCTTATTACAAGAAAATGAGCCGAGTTTAGACCAAGTCTAACTAAAAAACTGTCCCTAGAAAAACGATCTTTAAATACTCGTAGAACGCTTTTTTGTGGTAACAGTTTTGTTTTGACATGTGTCAACATGGGGTTCAAGCAAGGTTTTACGTTGTTATAATAAGCAGCAATATGACAGCCAAATGAAATAGTTCTTCATTTTGTGACGTCACCGTTAGGAATACACGCAGTTTGGAAACCGGATTCAAGGTAAATTATATTGCTGTCAATTTGACTCGCGAGGAAAATTAAACAGGTTTTTGTTGATAAACCAGGGTATATTTTTTTTGGCAACTGTTCTTGATGATTTTTTTTTAAATAGCTGCTAAGTAGCTGTAGGTTGAAAAAAAAGATTAAGAAACACAGAGCTAGAGAGCTTATGGCCATTGAAAATAAATAGGAACAGGGAAAGCGCCTTTCGCTAGATGAATTCTTTTCCGAGCAAGTGTTTGCTCTTAGGATTCGCGGTGCAAAATGAAAGTTTATTGTGTTGAACGCTTTTGAAGAAAATTTAATCAAAAATTGAGTGAAATAAGTTTAATGTATTATTCAGACAGTGAATTCGTTACACTTTAAGTACCTAGAACCTATAAAAGTATATTCGATTATAACATATCTAATAAGAAGTATACATCTACATTATTATAATACCTATAATATGTGTAATACTAGCTACTGCGCGCGGCTTTGCCCGCGTGGAACCAACATTTTGAATAACCTATATGCTATTCCACTATCTACGTCTATTCCAAGTTTCATCCAAATCGGTTCACTGGTTTAGTGATTGAAACACAAACATTCAAACATCTAAACAAACTCACAAACTTTCGGCTTTACTATATTAGTGGGATGTAGGTACATACCAGGACAAAAAAGTGCAGGAACATAAATATTTCTAATGTATTTTAAAACTAAACGAATGGATTCAAGTGTCTTAAACCTCGTCACTTTGATACAAAGGGCCATTGAGCAATCAAACATAAAATAAATGCGCTCTGTTTCAAAAGTAGCGAAACAACACGATTGATCAAAATTAGCTGGTATTTATGTCTGTCTATTAAAGTAGTTAGGATTTTAGCTTCTGACTTTGGAGCTTATACTAGACTCCAACGTTATTGAAACAATTAATTTGTTTTAGTGAGTTTTAATTTGTGCTAAAACTTTGCCAGCCACGTCATACATTTTGAAGCTAGACGCAATTTTAACAAGAAAGATTACAAACATAGTTAATTAGTTTTTACAGAATTTTCATCGAGAAAAACTGCGGTTTAAAAGTCTTGTCTATCCATTGTTTTATAGTTAAGGCCGATTAAGCTGAGAGGAAGGTTTAAGTGCTTGATAAACATACTCAATCTCAACAATTTCTCATTAAGTGTAATAGACTAAGCTTCTTGACGCCTTATAAAATTACGATTTGCGATAGATAATAATTATGAGCATCGCTCTATTGGTTTTAATAATATTATAAAACTATCAGACATGAATATCGATTATTATCCATTCTAGTTTGGAATAGGTATTTATGAAGATTGTATTTATTCCGTGGGTGGTTTATTAAGCAACAAGTTGTTGTTGAAATATTATTATGTATTTTTTTTATTTGTAACAAGGAAAAAAGCAGTAGGTTATCTTAATTTCTTTTTTAATCTGGTTTTTAATTTATCACAAAAATCTTAACTACTCATGTTAACCATTTCACAAGCATTGTTAAGCTAGGTTGTTAAGCTAGTTATGACAGTGTTTGTACTGAAAAAACAAATCATTTTTGCAATGGAACCTGTTTTCATAACGTGTTTCCGAGTTTTATTGTTTCAAAT
Organism: Epirrhoe tristata; assembly: GCA_951394285.1. Lineage (NCBI taxonomy): Eukaryota > Metazoa > Arthropoda > Insecta > Lepidoptera > Geometridae > Epirrhoe > Epirrhoe tristata. The sequence continues at coordinate 8,845,103 of OX596145.1, forward strand.
ATTTGCATGGAAATAAGCAAAGGCAGTGTTTTAGTGCGTGGAATAAAAATGTAATATTTTCTACTGTTACGTTTTTGGGATGCATGATAAGATGTAAGTACCTATAAATTCAATTATATCGCGATTAAAGTCGCGTGTTTTTATATAATTTTAATGGTGAGCTGGATCAGTTGAGCTATCTATAGATCGTTTCTAACGATCCTTAGTTAGCTTGAATAATCCAGTTGTATTTTGTAAATATATGTAAATATGTAGTAGCTTAGTTTCTGTAAATAAAAACTTGTAAGTATTAAATTTAGTAAATTAACCGTACCTACTGTAAATCTACTGTACAATTATTATAATTTACTTACGAACAGTCGTCAGTCGTAAGTAAATAAAAAAATATATAATCGAAAAACCTTTTTAAACGGACACTTTTCCTTTTAAAATTAGATATATTAAATGAAATTATTTATTTCGCTTCCATTATTAAACAAAAATCAATTGTTGGCAAAGAACAACCAAACTTTGGATGCTTCAATATGATTTAATTCATTGATAATATTTATTCATGGATCCTTTATGTATCTTGTTCTACGAAAGTAACTTTAAATTGGGTCAAAACTCTTCCGTTTTGGGGGTCTGTGCTATAAAGGGAAAAAAAGCATTTTCAATTTTCAATTTATTTATAAAAACATATTACATAATATTACAATTATTGTATACAAGGTGTAAAAAGACGTCTACCGAAGCCGGAGAAAATCCGGAGAAAACAACGTTTGAAGATTACTGTTTGCGTATGTACTGGGCGCGTTTTTATCCGTAGATTGCTGGATTTTGAGTTTTAATTGTTTTTTTATTTTATAAATTAAATTATTAGGTAGGTATAGTCTTATTATGGTGTACTAGTAGTAACTAGAAAATAAAATAAAATGACGTAGCTAAGTGAAAAAAATTTTTGCGTTATTTTTTCGCTAAATATGTTCAGAATCATGGTCTGATTGCAACCCCTCAGTTTTCGGTAGTAGTCTTTTTACACCATGTATAATTTACCACGAACCCCGCACTTGGCCTGTAACGCAGCAGTTCGATTGTATATATTTTTTTTAATTTTTAGAATTTTAATCTTGCTTGTCTTTGATGAACACTTAAATAGTTTTTTTTTTTTAATTTGATATTAAACTAATATAAAATGATTTTTGAAAACTTTTTTTTATATGGAAGAGCCTACCTATTGGTAAGTGATTACCACTGCCAATAGACAACCGCATTTAACTTTGTATTAGTAATTTCAACTATTTTTTTCACTTCGTGCAACGTTTCACCCAGGAGCCGCGTGAGCAAATCCAGACAGCAGTAGCTAGACCAAATCTAAAATGTCTTTTTACTCACTTAGCGTGTCATTTGGTTTTAGTTTTGAAAATTTCCCCTTTCACACGAGATAAAGTCACGCAATGAAATGAATACTGTCAAATGGGGGCAATTTAACGACCCATGTAGAAGCACCTTAAGCCTAGTAATGAGCATAACACCAGCCTATTTACTTTCATTGCCAACGCACTCAGGTACTTAATTGTTCTCACGAAGGCAGGTTGGTCTCTAATGTGTGTGTAGATTTGTTTCTGTGTGCGCTAGCGATACTTTGCGCTCGTTCGTCCATGGAGCGTTCCCGAGCTTACGCATACAGAAACAATGTGCATCTGAATCTACACACACAATGAATACCAACCCGCCTTCGTGAGATTGAGCAGCTGTACGTAAGACACGAGTAATTTGGCTCATTCGGTCGCAACTGAAACAATCCCTTGACGCTGCTAAGATCCAACTGTTTTAGAGGATTATTAAATTACACGCAACTATAAATTAGTTCGCTAACTAAGTTGTACGGAACCATGCGCTTTAGTGTTGACAATAATCATAAAAAATTTGTTTCTTTTGAAATAAATAAATATTAAATAAATAATGCTGGACTTTCCATACAGTGTTTTCTAGTCCCAAACTATGCAAAGCTTGTACTATGGGAACCATGTAACTGATATACTACTTATATACTTTTTGTTTGTAAATACAAACATAATATAAATACATACATATTTAAGTCACCAGCGGGCTTTCACCCACTGCACCACACAGAGGTCGTCAATAATGATGAATGAGGTGTCCATCGTTTCATTTATCATTGTCCGAGTGACATAACATTTTTAAAACATCATCTTTTTATAGGAATCTCTACAAATCGGGTTTTAGTTTTTATATCTTGTAAATTTTGCTTTACGTACCCTCTGAGTACCACCATCGCTTACAAAAGTCAATCGGTAATCATCTAGGTACCTACTCCAAGGACTTTTCAAAACTACTACGTAGTACTACTACTAACTACTAGGTACGTATTACTAAAACAAATCTTTGAGGTACCTACGATTAAGGTAATTTAATTTTAAAAGACAAAACGCAAGCACTGCCAAGGAAATTTGGGGTTTATTTGTAGCGTCTGTGTTTAATTGCAATGTGAGAATGTTGAGAACAACGATTTATTTACATACAACGAACAATGTTTTGATGCGCATATTCTGTTAAAGAATTCCAGATGATTTTTAATCATCGTCATTCTTCTATAAATTTTATATGGAATTGTATGGAAGAGGTCACTAACCCACTACCAGTGTGACCATGAAAAACCTCATGGCAAACTAGCCTAATCTATATTTCCGTACGTTTGAGGTCATTTGGTTCAAAATTTTAATAAACTAATAATTTATCCTAAAAAAACAAATATTTCACAACCATATTCTATACTAGCTTTTTGTCTGAGGTTTTGCACGAGTTTAGTTTTTCATCGCAAATCAGGTTTTCTCTTGGTTTTACCGACTCAAGGGAAAACCTAAATACTTTAAGTACTTTAACAAATTAAAGCTGATACGTGTGTATGTATAATTTGATAATGATCAGTTATGAATAAATTCATCAAAGTATAACTACAGTACGCACCACCAGTCTTTAGCTCTCTGAAGTAGCTGCGCAGAACCCATTTTTGATGACGCCTAAAAGACGAAGACAGCGTTGTACAGCTGCCTCGCTCCCTCACTTAGTTTGTTGCATCGTGCTATCTTGTCTACTCGCACAAACCTGCGCAATCGTTTCGTGCACCTAACTTTAGAGAGCTAAAGTTTGGTTGAGCGTACTGTACTTTGATTAATGCGCAAGTGAATTTATTGATGGGATTGAGACTCGACCCAAGAAAAGTTGATTTTAAAAAAAATTCGCACAATATTCGGAAGAAAATCACTATAATAAGAGCGCAAGCATTCAAAGCTACTTACATAAAATAAAAGTATAGTAGGAGCATAGTCTATCCAAAAACGACTTAAAGAGTGTTATATTGGGCATAAACCAACTGGCATGACTTTGATTGGCTGGTCCAAATAGTATGTCTAGTATCTATGAGATTGTTGTTTATGGTGTAATTAAAACATGAACAAATATACAAACTTTAAGATAATAATATACATAATATTAATAAAATTCAATAAATCATAAATTCAAATCGTATGTGATAGGTAAATCTTCTCTCCATAAACTATTAACACCATACTCATAAATAGTACAAAAAACAATAACTCATGTTGTCGCTCGTAATTTCCTATAATCGACTACATTATGCTAATTACAGACTTTATAAATGCACATAATTGAATTCGATTCAAGGGCATGTTCATAACATACTAACAGTGGTTAAGTTAGTAGGTGCGTACATTATGAGGTAGTAGTATTGTCGTAAGATGAAGGCATATTGGCAGGTACGCGCCGCATCAAAAATGTGACATATGAAACTTTGCATATTTCAGTTAGGCTCTAGGTGAAATATGCAAATATAGCGCAATAACTTGATACCGGCAGATCTTTTTCATTAAAGGCTAAAAGTTGGTCAGTCTAGCCCCAATATAAGGGCGAAAACGATTTCCGAATATGAAGTTCGGATCATGGTGGATCGGGAAGAAATATGATGTGGTTGGTAAGGTAACAAAGGTGCTTACAATTCGTTATACTATAAAAAAGCTGCATTTAATATTTATTTATTTACAGAAACTAAGCTACTACATATTTACAAAATACAACAAGTCACTGTCAGTTGGAAGCGTGCCCAAAATACTGGCGGCATTACCACACTGGATGGCAATGCTGATCCTTTGAGCCAAAAATGAGCCAGCTCTCGGATCACGCGTCGCTTCGACCAGACGCCCTGAAAGAATTTTGAAAACCCGGAAGGCTCCAGAACCTCACGGAATTAGAGTCTCAACTCCAAATGGTTCAAATATATAAACCCTATCAAGATTTATATATTTGCGCCTTTTGAGATCTGCCGCCGCGCCAGGCCTAATTATTTAAGTTGCATTTTATGTTACTTAAACTCATCAAAGATGTTTCACAAGCAGGCAGACATTCCCGATGGATCCTTTATCTTGTCAGCCAAGTTGTGGTAAGTGAAAATACTTATGTGGAGTCAACCCTCAACGTGCCCGCTGGGGTCCCAAAGGTGAGTGCAGGAGTGTGAAGGGGCTGCATTGACGTCACAGCCTCCCCACACGTCTTCTACAGTGCGTATATGGTCCGATCTCGGACACTCCCCTACGGGAAAGTGTGATTTTATTCCATATCTTTCCAGTGTAACTAGCCTCTGTCCCACACGAGTTGATAAAATAATTAACATTAATAAGTCGAGAAGTTTCGTAATAGTTGTATAAATGTTTTTTTAAGTTACAAGTAACAAACAGAACCTTGCGTTAGTTACTTCAAGGGCCTGTTGACGGTGTTTATTTAAAAGGACACCATGTCACTTTGTTTGTTATTTAATCACACCTAATTAATTTTTATCTGACTTCATCAAAAGTGGCTAGGATTTTTAAGAGTTTGTTGTGTGTTTATGTGTTAGTTCGTTGCCTATTTCTTTGAAATGCTCCATGTATAACATAAACAACTTGGATTTATTGTGTTACTCATATATGATTTGTTTTGATTGATGTTGTGATACATGATAATAAAATAATATTAATAATAATATAATTTAAAAATGTATACTCAGTTTTTATTAAAAGCTTTTTAACCAAAAGTTTATAAATCAGATTCAAATGTTCATTTACTTTTTTATTCGTCAAATGATTTTTCATTTTGAAATCATTTCCTACAATATTGATGTTGACTTTTCATATTGAATAACATTTCGATAAGTTCATCAGGAAGAAATTATATCAATAATTGCCGCTTTCTTTATTGTCCATTAAAAAAAGGGCAGACACCAGTACTTGGAGAAAGAAGTTAAACATTAATCAACTTGAACTTTTCCTTATTAAATGTTTATACCGGCAATTTTATTGACAAAGAAAACTGAGAATTCTCCAACTTTATTTTACCGTGTCACCGTGTCAGAAGGTTTACGAGATAAATGAAATAAAATATATCAATGACGTGGTTCTTGTAGTTTATCTTCTATCTATGTATATAAAATAAAAAAAACGTTTGTATGTTTGCCCTTTATGTGTTCCAAAACCAAAAAAAGTTCCAAAAAAGGTTCCTAGCCCAAAAAATCTATTCTCAATGTGTTTTTTTTTTGCTCCACACTTACTGTAGGTACTTTGCGTGGGGTTGCAACGCATGCCGGGAACCTACAGCTAGTTTCAAATAATCCATACTAATATTAAATGTGAAAGTAACTCTGTTTGTCTATCTGTCTGTCTGTCTGTTTGTTACCATTTTACGCTCAAACCACTGAACAGATTAGGCTGAAAATTGGGATGGATAAAGGTTGTATCCCAGGGAATGACATAGACTACTTTTTATCCCGAAAAAATCTGAGGGATCGCGGGTTACACCGCGGGAGCGCAGCCAGTCTAGTTATATTCAGTTGAGTTTAGATCGGAAATAACAAATTTTTAGGTCCACTTTTTTGTTAAAACGTCATGCACTACACAAAAGGTATAAAGTTCAATGACATCGGTTTCGCGAAGCCGATAACACTACTTTAGCTGTCACTGAACTGTGTGTTATGTACCTTTTTTGGAACGAAGTCCTTTTCGCACGGTATCGAAGAAAAAAAAGACAGGCACGAAAAAATGTTTGTTCAATTTTACCGTCACGACACATGTATATGTCAAATCGTCACAGTGCGAAATGCGCAGCCGCGACACAGTCCATAGATTGTTACATTGTTAGTACGGAAGAGCGTTTCTAGGATACCTAATTGACAATTAATTTATTTTTACCCATTGTACAATTTTTATATATTCTCGTTTATTTTTATATATTCTCTGTATAAGGTTCTTGTGTACAATAAAGCGTTAATCTATCTATCTATATATATTCCCAGTATATAAATGTACTCTTTGCTTCGTTCCAACCGTGTGTTCCAAGACACTCACGTACTTTTTTTATGATGAATGGGTCGGCTCTTGACCTCGAGTCTTACACAGGCAAAAATGAGGTCTACGATGGAGCGAGTCTTACCAGAAGGTGCCTATTAACTCTCTTCTTAAAAACAACAGTGTAGCTCAGCGGAAATGCAGACACAGGAAGCTGATTCCAAATTTTTGCAGCGGCGCATAATGAAAGAACTTTGAAAGCGCTTTGTTTTTATAAGTGGAATATCAACCATGTGAGAATGATAGTCAGCTGTGCGTCTGAAGTCCCTGTAAAGGAAAGGTGAAGATGGAATAAGGTCGTGTAGCTCCCGGGCACACTCACCGTAGTACAGTCTGTAGAAGACCGACAAAATATTTTTGTGGTAGCTGACAACTTCATGTTTTATATTTGTTTTCAACAGCCCGTAGTGTCCCACTGCATGGCAAAGCCTCTTTCCCCTCTCTTCAGTAATCCCAGTTTTCGGCCAAAAATCGAAATCACTCACAAAATTGCCATTCTTGTCTTTAAGAACTTCTGAGGCATTTAAATTTTTATTTGAGGCGATTCGTGTCGATGACTGGAAATAAGTGCAAATAAAAATTAATAATCCATTTTGTTTCCTAGAGAATATTAGTATTTTTTTTTTTTCATTTAAGCTATATTTTGAACTTTTCGTTTTAACAACGATATTAATTCTAAGGATGACGACTTTAGTGATGTGTATGGGGGAGGTGCTAATTTGATTCTCGATTGATTTTTAAAAACTACTCCAGCCTCTATGGTCATTATTTATATATATATATATAATGTTATATTTGATGAACTATCTACTATGTTTGAACGGTTCATGAAAAGTTAATGAATTGTTATCCATCTTTGGAAATTATATTAATATGCTTCTATCAAAACATTTGGGGCTAAATTTTAGTGTTGCATATGATCTCGACTTCAACTCAACATCTAAATGCATTCCGGTATGCTCCACTCATTCTTGCCTCATGAAATTTAAACAAGTACAGAAATGAACTTGCATCTCAAGGTATGTCGCGACGTGTCTTGAGATGACAGTTGAGTGGCGGATGAGTCGATACAAAACGACTAAAGATATAGGTGTAACTACTTGAGCTAATTGCAGTTGATAGTTACAAAACGAAAACTTAAGAATATTAAAGGTTTACACCGACTACAAACTGTCGAACACTTATTTAAAAGCATTGCCCAGTTCGCTTTTAACAGGGTTAGGAGCATGAACTTTAAAGTTAGTACAACTTTATGGACCGAAGTTTCTAACCCCGTTTGTTTCAAAGTGCATCAGTCTGTCAACAGGAACGGATCGTCTGTTTTACAGCTTTTTGAAGGCTAGCACGAGTTTTAATGCCCCATTCGCCGAAGACCTCTGTAACGCAGTGGGCGAATGGCCGCCTGCGACGCAGAGGTTGCGGGTTCGATATCGCTAGACAAATGTTTATATGATCTACAAATATTTGTCTCAGGTCTGGGTGTTTTCTATGTATGATTTGTATGTATTTATAAATAAAATGTATTATAATTCGTATAACAATATCAGACATGTATTAGTATCCTTATCACAAGCTCTGCTTACTTTTGGGGCTAGATAATGCTGTGTGAAAAGTCCAGCATTATTTATTTATTGGCATTATTCCAGCAGATTATGGTGATATATTTTTTTATCTGTGAACCTTGAGTTTAAGACAGACAGAAAAATTCAATAACACCGAAAAATATCGGTTTTAGACAATACAGCGTCAGTTAACGACAATAAACTTGTTTGTACTATAGTGAATGAAAATTTCGCTGACATCGACCACATTTTGTGTGTCTTACGTTGCACTAAGCCTGGCCGGTCATGGTAAGCAAGTTGTTATCTAATCTTGTGCTAGACAGACATACTGTTGACAGGGTTTTACGAGTGACTGTGCTAAATGAGTGTTAAAACCAATGGGCTGTGCTTGTTAGGTAGGCCATAGACCAGAAAATAAGTAGTGGTGCATGTAGACAAGGATTACGTACCCCAAAGTCATACAAACACCAAATGCTGCAAAGTTTCGTAGAATATTTTTTCAGGATTTTTTTTTATTTATAGAAACTACTACATATATATTTACACATCTTTACAAAATACAACAGGATAAGTCAAGCTATCTTAGGATCTATAGATAGATCAACTGATTCAGGTCACTGTCAGTCGGAAGCGTGTCCAAAACACTGGCGGCATTACCACGTTTGACGGCAATCCTGATCCTTTTCTAGAATAGAATAGAATAAAAAAAATATGACTAAAATGCTTGCTAGTAGAAATAAAATGTTCTCAGTACTAACCAAAACCACAAGACAGAGAAACTCAAAATTTTGCAACCGTTGTAAGCGCTCATTAAGAAAAGGTTTTACAAAGAAAATTTAGATTTCAAGGAGTTAAGAGGGTGTCGAGGTTTATGAAATATGAAACAGGATTTTCAACCGTCATATTGGGCTACTTCTGCCATTTAGGAACTATATACTTTTAAGAATATACTGACAATATGATGACCTCTGTGGCGCAGTGGGTGAGGGTTCGATCCCCGCCGCGGGATTAATGTTTGTATGATCAGCAAATAATATTTATCTCGGAGGTTGATGTTTCTATGTTTAATATGTATGCAGTTACAAACAAAAATGTATATAAGTAGTATGTCAGTTATCTAGTTCCGTAAACTTTGCTTAGTTTGGGGCTAGTGTGAAATGTCCAGCATTATTAAAAAAATAAAACAGGTATGTTTACTAACAATGGCGAGTGTGAAGTTATTTTTTACTTAAATAAAAATATATCTTGTTTGAGTCACAGAGAATAAGCACGTTTTTCTCATAAAACTTACAGCTTATTACGGTAATAAGATGAAATCATGTTATCCTTGAAGTAGACTATTGATCAAAACAAGAGGACTTATTTTAATAAAAATTTTAGTTCGTATGAGTTAGTTTTTAAATTAGTTTTTAGGCCGCCTTAAAGCTCCCGCCTGATAAAATAGAGCTGAAAGTTTGTGAGTTTGTTTAGATGTTTGGATATTTGGATGTTTGTATGTTTGTGTAAGGATCAGGCTCAAACGACGAAACAGTTTACAATGAAATTTGGTAAAGTGAAAGGTATAACTCCAGAATAGCATATAAACTACTTTTTATCCCGAAAAACGTTCCTGCAAACTAAAAAATATGTAAAAGGATACCGGGAATATTGCATAAAACTTTAGCAGTAGGTATTCTGTTTGACACATAGAGCACTGCTCTATGGTTGCCATGACAACCAATAACTTTTGCCTTTTCAAAATGGCGATGTCATTTCGTTCCACTATGCTTTGAACAATTTTAAAGACAGCTTATCCAAAAATGATTTCAGTGTTTTCATGGGTTGGATTGGAACAAGGTAACTTTTATCTCTAAAGATTGTATGACGAAACAATGCGCAGACGAAGTCGCGCCCGGGTCCACTAGAGATTTTATAGATGGGACTGGTCAGTAAATGGTCATTTATCGTACCCTCCGAAGCACGGAAGCATTCAGTTATGTTACTAGTGGTTACAAGTTGAATTCAGACCGCATAGAACGTTGATTGATATCAACAACCTGAACCACGAGATTATAAACAAAATCTTCAGTGTATGCATGGCATCGTGTAAACGTCGCCTTATAGCTATCATGCTAAGGTCTTCTGCGGTTTAGCTGACGTGGTTTAGTCAACTAGAAGAGTTCTTGAACATCATCAATTTTAAAAAGTTTATTTACAGAAACTAAGCTTTAGCTGACGTGGTTTAGTCAACTAGAAGAGTTCTTGAACATCATCAATTTTAAAAAGTTTATTTACAGAAACTAAGCTTTAGCTGACGTGGTTTAGTCAACTAGAAGAGTTCTTGAACATCATCAATTTTAAAAAGTTTATTTACAGAAACTAAGCTACTATTAACATATATTTACAAAATACAACAGGATTAGTCAAGCTATCTAAGGATCGTTAGAAACGATCTAAAGATAACTCAACTGATCCAGGTTACTGTCAGTCGGAAGCGTGCCCAAAACACTGGCGGCATTACCAGTCTGGATGGCAATGCTGATCCTTTGAGCCAAAAATGTGCCAGCTTTCGGATCACGCGTCATGTTTAATCACGTATGTCACTAAAATAAGTTGTAAATTCACAAACCGGTTTTAAAAGAGCTTGTTTTTCAGCGAAATGCAACTAAGCTAGTTTCCACAAGACTGTGGTTATTAGAGCAATAGCCGGTAGAAAGTAAAATAACTGCACTTAACCGTATTTGGCGTACCACTATCCGCTGTAATTTGAAATGCTTGCAGTCTGGGTCTGTTTAGTTAGTATGGATAATATGTTGGTCTTGTGGGAACGCTCGACTATCAACCTGAAGTATGCTCAACCACCTTCGGCCACCATAAGTTCCTTTGAAGATGTTTAAGGGGGTAGCCAGAGCTACATTAAAAGTATCGGCTCTATAAAATTATAGTTTTTTTAGCCATATCACCACACTTGTCCACTTAAATCTATGGATATAAATGAAACAGAACAGGTTTTTAAACTCCGTTTAAAAATTATAATTTTGATTAAAACTGCATAGATAATTTTTTTATCAGTGGCATCTTGTTGTTTTTTCTAAAATAGATTATTGCTATCAGAATTATGAGTTCACCAATTATTTCGATATACATAATTTAGAAGCCACGTTTTATTAGTTTCTTATCTAAGTTCTAATCATTTTGATGTTAATGTTTTCTGTCACAGTGACGTAGAACAGTTCACATAATCATTAGTTTAGCTGATTATCTTATCAATGAATCGTGGCAGTAATGACATTTTCAATATAAGAGAAACAAGCAGGTGCTTTTTGTGATTAAATTTTAAATAATATAATCACAAAAGGTGGTAATAATACTGAAATACTTTTGCATATTATTATATTTACGAGTGTGTGTATAATTGTTTGAAATGTATAATCTCTAGACCATTTCAACGATTTGATTCAAATGTTATTGAGGTTGATAACTGTTTTTTACTTACTTATAACTGTTTTGGAATTTTATGTTCTTGAAACCGAAATCCACAGCTTTTACTAAGATGGGTATGTAATTAAATAGAGTAGGTACTTTATCAGTAAAAAATAGAAGAGAAAAAAAATATTTGTACAAAACAAACCTTTTTTTATGGATAATGACGATTTTTTTTTTTCAGTTATTTTCTGTACATAATTGAAGTAATAATTTTATGATGTAAATTAATTTACTGGTTGCATTTGAAAGGGTTTAATCAGTCTAATCCAAAAACATAAAGTAAAACCAGTCAAAAGCCTTGACCATTAAAGCAAACGCCTTAATGCCACTAAACAGTCGCAGTGTAAAAAATGGTAGTAGGAAATTTGTGAAACAGGAAATAGGAGATAATTATATTAGGTTGCTATACAGGGTGTAAAAAGACGTCTACCGAAGCCGAAAGGGGTAGGTACAGCATCCCAACACACAACCAAATCCATAGGGATTTTCCGAAAAAAACATTATATCCGGAGAAAACAGCGTTTGAAGATTACTGTTTGCATAGGCACTGGGCGCGTTTTTTTACGTAGATGGCTGGATTTTGAGTTTAAATAGTTTTTTTCTTTTAAAAATGAAATAATTAGGTAGGTTCTTATTATTTTTTACTAGTAGTCAATAACTGAAAATAACATAAAATGACTAAGCTAAGTCAAACATTTTTTTGCGTTTTTTTTTTCGCTAAATGAGTTTAGAATCATGGTCTGATTGCAACCCCTCAGTTTTCGGTAGTAGTCTATTTACACCCTGTATAATACTAGCTACTACTGCGCGCGGCTTCGACCGCGTGGAACCAACATTTTGATTAGCCTATTTGCTATTCCAGTGGGACAATGATGAGCAGCGTGAAATTGTCACAGCGTTACATAAGAAAATTTGTCATGCCGGCATTTTTATCATTTTGCGCTAATATGAGCGCCATGACAGAGACTATGTCACACTAACTCACAATTTTACATAACTATATGAAATAATAGCTATGGCGAAACAGGCATTCCATAACAAAAGAAACATATTTACTTCGAAAATAGCAAAACGGGTTAAGAAAAAGTTCATTAAAACATATGTGTGGAGCATAGCTCTCTATGGATGCGAAACTTGGACTCTGACACAGCGGGATAGAGAGAGGTTGGAGGCTTTTGAAATGTGGTGCTGGAGAAGGATGGAGAGGATTAGCTGGACGGAGAAGGTTACCAACGAGGAAGTGCTGAGAAGAGTTGAGGAGAAAAGGGTTTTGATGAACACCATTCAAAATCGAAGAGGAAAAATGATTGGACATCTTATACGACATGACAGCTTTATCAAGAACATCATAGAAGGAAAAGTGGAAGGAAGACGAGGAAGAGGAAGGCCTAGAATAAATTTCATGAGTCAGATAAAGGAGAAGATCGCTGTCATGTCGTATAAAGAAGTAAAGGAGACCGCATTGGAAAGGGAGAGGTGGAGGAAGTTGCATCATTGCACCGACAAGAGCTGAGCTCTTAAATTTGATGATGATATGAAATAACGGGCTGCGCATGACGACAGACACAGTTATGACGATTTTTAACGAGAAAACGATACGAGAGACTTCAGTCACGGTACAGGTAACTCTATTAATCTACGCCTATTCCAAGATTCATCCAAATCTGTTTACTGGTTTAGGCGTGATTGAAACACAAACATACAAACATCGAAACATCTAAACAAACTCACAAACTTTCAGCTTTATTATATTAGTGGGATTAATACAGGGTCTTTCATTTTAAACTACACAAACTGACAGGGCCTCGTTTTTGGGTTGTGAATAGACGTTTAACCGTATTAATTTAATTGCTAGGCCCATTTAAGTTTTCACTTCAAAATTTATAATTTATTAATTTTTAGAATTTTTGCATAATGATTTTCAAGGAGAACAGACGTTCCACCAATCGCAGCGCAGCTACGTCACGAATGGGCTAAGTTATACAAGAAGCAACAATCAATTGAAAGGATAGTCTGTATCGATTTTCTTTGGATTTTCATAACAAAACATAATAAAATCATTACATAAATATTTTTAAATTAATTTTTTCCTGTCCAATTCCTGAATTATGGTAGTATAAAATGAAATACCTATATATTATCTTTATATTAACTACCTATCTACCTTTTTGTTTAGTTTTTTTGTGATTTGAGAACTTAGTGTCTAGTAAATCTTATTTTAGTTTAAAGACACCTTCCCACTTTTACTTCCTATCTGAATATGTATGTTACTTTTTACTGAATAAATATATATCTATATATATTTGTTTTATCGATAATAAAAAAATCTAACTAATAATAAGGATTCTGGATACCCTAATAAAAGTAAGATAATTATGCTCTTTGACTTTGACTTTTGAGCCAAACGTAAAATATTTGTTCGACATCAAGCAACAATTAGTTTCTTCCAGAAAACAAAGAAATGAAACATTTTGTTTTTCAAAGTTTACCTTATTTTTTTACGAATTGAATTCAATCGACAATTAGTCAATTCCGTTGGCTTCTAGAAGGTCTCAACTCAAAAACGTCCAATTGTTTTTGTAACAAAATAATATTATTAATAATTATACCAATAAAACTTTATTACTTTTGTTTTTCCGCCGAATCTAAAACAAAAAAGGTAAGGTGGATGTAACCTATGATAATAATTGGTATGAAACCTAATTGCACTATATCGTGCGCGCACGCAGTCAGTCGAATCGCGACTTCTTGACTGTCCGCACGCGCATCGAGTGACGCAAATGCGCAGCGATGCGAACGGACATTTCGAAATTCAAAATTTTATAAATCAAATTCGGAATTTGAAGTTTTGTAAATGGAACATTGAAAATATTTTGAATTATTGTTTCTTTGTGCGCTTATAACTTTCTACCTTTTCTGAAAATTTGAACTTTTTTGATATCATTAGTTGTGAATCAGATTTTTTAATAACGTTTGTTTAACTTTCGAATCTATACTCTGTGTTGAAATATAATCTTTGTGCTCTATAAAAATTGAAATAAACATTTTTTGCAAGATATAATAAGCTTACAGTATTTTGTTTACAATTTGAATACAATTTGAGTTCTTTAACTATACAATTGAACCAAATTACAAACTGAACAGAGTGAACTGTAATGTGCTGAAGTTTCCTAAGCGACCATGTCAAATGTTCCTCTAGTTCGCCGCGCCATAGCCGGCGCTGCGCTTGCTCATGCTTCTCCATCTTCACACCCCAACCCTGTGGTCATCGAAGAGGGTCAGGAAAGCCAATGGACTCCAGGAGCCTTGGAACGGGCAGGGTCAACTCTGAAAGCCCTAAATCGGATGGCAAAACGACCACCTGTGCATCTTCTATTCGAGGATGTGAACTATACTGTCAGCAGTCACAAAGGTAATATTTTTCAGTGTTTACAAGTGAAAATTGAGTCAATGTGAACTTTTATAATGAATAATTACAAAGATGAGTAAAGAAAAATTAAACAAGGTTCCGAAGCGTGTTTCTTACTTTACGATATTGGCCGCGAGAGAACTAAAGCTTCTTGTTCTTATGATATGAAAATGAACATATATTTCTTATATTTACTAAATACAACAGGATTAGTCAAGCTATCTAAGGATCGTTAGAAACGATCTATAGATAGCTCAACTGATCCAGGAGCCTATAGACAATGTAACAATCGATTGTCGAAAGCGAAGGTAGAAAAGCCCAATTGTATGAAAGTAATAATTCTATGTTGTCGATATGTTGATGGAAACGAACTGTAAGTACATTATCTATTAATAATCTATTCGTTGACAACAGATCACGTAACATATTTATGGCACAAGTCAACCCCATACATTTTTGTACTTTTCTACCTTCGCTTTCGACAATCGATTGTTACATTGTCTATAGGCTCTGGTCACTGTCAGTCGGAAGCGTGCCTCAAACTTTTATATTTATTTCTTATAACTTTTAAAAAATTTACAATAATTATGCCACTCTCTACTTTTATGAATTAAATGCATAATTAATTCATATTCATTTTGATATTCTTATATATTTATTCATTGCTTGTATGTACATACATGTAGCTTAGGCCTAGGTAGGCTTAGTGGGTAAGGTACATACACCCTGTTGGGTGGTGCAATGTTATTTTGGTAAGTATATAAAAATAATAGGTAATGTCAGGGTAGGTCGTTAGTATTTTATAGCAGTCACAAATTAAATATTCGAAGTTTTCGTCAACATTTCCTATTTCCTAAATTATAAGCACTTACTTAACATGTTTTCGTCAGATAAAAATTGTTCCACAGAATAATAACATTTTCAACACACTTTCTCATTAAGTGGCTCTATGGTCACCGCAATTAGGAACATAATGACACCCATAATCAAACTGTGACTTTTTCATTACTATAACTCACTAGTGAGTAATATATATATTTTTTAATTTTATTGGTTTAGTTGCTTTATTCTTAAAAAAGTTTTTATTCAGAAAAAAGATCGTGTTCAATAGAACAAATAAATTAATGTTCCTATTGCTTGCTCATTTCATGCAACTTCTTATTAAATAGATAATTTTAACTCGTACGTGTTTAATAAATAAAACTTTCACTCAAATATAACTTTTGTTTCTTTTGTAATAAAAGAAAACTTTAAATTTCCCATTTTGTACGTGGCAGAATAGGCGCAAACCCTGTGCGCGGCGCGGAAATATAGTCTGTGGCCGATCGCAATGCGCGCGCATAGGAAAACTGATTAATTTTTCCCGCAATAGCGAAAAATTTTTCACAACTCGTTTTCACTGTTGAAAATTAGTTTTTATTGTTATTTTATTCACAAGTGTGTTGAAAAACGTCGTATGATACACGTGTGTATTGATGATTACCTTCCTCGGCTATATTAAGACCCTCGCCCGGCGGTAATCACCAATATTACACACTAGTACCATAATGTACTATTGTTGATTATGAGTGATTTCAGTGTATTGTGGAAAGTGATGTTCTTTGGTTCGTTTTTTATGTCAGGGGGAATTTTATTATAAAACTGAACTAGCTTTGTGGGGGGTAGAACTAAAAGAAGCTTGAAAGGCAGAAATAAATATTCATTTATTTGCCATCAAAAAATAAACATGTTTTACATACAAAAATACAAAACAGTACAAATTTATAAAGGTAAAGTTGCGAAAAAGAACAAAAGTAAATGAAAAAATAAAGATTACCCACTTCTAGGATTACACATACAAATGACACAAAACAGTAAAATAAAGTATTTAAAAGAAAAGGAATACTAAATTATGGTGCTATAATTATAATGCAATAATTATAATTATAATGCATGTGGAATGTAGATACACGGCAATGTTAATATTTTATTTTCTTATTGACTTGTGGGCAAAGACGAGAGATGGCGGGACGAGTTAGATGTGCATCTTTCAGATTGGCCCACTGCAGCCATGGATAGGAAAAACTGGGAAAAAAGGAGGGAGGCCTTTGCCCTGCAGTGAGATAATACAGGCTTAAATAATATTTTTTTTTTTTATTTATTTAAATTAGTGTCTAACTATTATTATTAAACCCTAATAATATTACAATCTGGCCAAGTAGGCCAATGAGCAATTTGTCTCTGACATAGTTTTATAAAGAAAAATATAACTAAGAATGTGTCCAATGGCACTTTTCTTACTGTCTCTAGTTAAGGGGAAGACACTTTGTTCATGTGTTCTTTAAATACACTTATCACTTTATTATTTTACACTACACTAACTCAAACGGTTTGATTCGTTTGAGTCTTCTCACTAAGTCTGTATTGTTATTATATTAAATAATAATAATACTAAAATAATAATTATCTTATTGCGCTATTATTCATTGCTATGTCATTGTGCTTGTATAAAATTAGCAATTATCTGAGATAATATACAAAAATAGCACGGTGATAGGTAGATAATATTTATAAAGAAACCTGTATAAAAGTAATAAAAAAAAAGAATGAAAAACGTGACATTCTATTAAAACAAAATTTAAAAACGTATAAGATCAGTACGTAATAATACTAAAAACATATATTATAATAATATGTAGGTATATTTTATTTATTTATATTTTTTGTATAGGTATATAATTAGCAAATTAGTTAGTGGGTAGTATTTATTTACACCGTATTTTATAGCTTGCTTTTATACAGCGTACGTACACAGTGCATCCACATTTGTTAATGTCTTCTCCCTAGACTCAAAGGTTTGCTGGTAGAAAACTCTTTTAGGGTTAAGCTCGCCTTTGTACATGTACTTTCTAATTATTGTTTTGTAACCATTGTCTTGTGTACAATAAAGAATTACAGAAAAACAATCATTATATTTATAGACATTCAAAAATAAAAAAAACAATTTTTTTTTTGGTTGGGACTCGTCATATTTTATTTTCTACCTATACAAGGTAGATCTTGAACCCTCATTACAACCTTCATCTTTATAGTAAGACTAGAAATATTCCATCTACGAGTATATGACGAGGCTCTAAAATATAATTTAACTAGCTGGTACCCGCGACTTCGTCAGCAAAATAACATAGGTACTTAATAATAATAGAACTCAAAACTGCTGTTCAGAAGATTCTCTTCTGAAACTTTTAAAATAAAAATGCAATAAAAGCGCCATCTCGACCTCAGCCATAGGACAGTAACGCCATCTAGTTGCCTTCAGCTGGAACTTCACTTTAAGTCCCCATACAAACTTTCAACCCTTATTTCACACTATCCATGATAATTTTTGAAAATAAAAGTAACCAATGTCCGTCCCAAGGAAAATAATCTTTATTCATGTCATATTTCAGCATAATCTGTTCAGTGGTTTAGGCGTGAAAAGGTAACAAACAGACAGACAGACACATTTAACTACATAATAGATGGCGCCCACAGGAAAAATTAGATCGCGCTATCGTTGCGTTTTGGAGAACATAACATAAACTCGCTAATCCTCTACTTTTCAGCTTTATCAGAAAAAAACAATATTGAAACCAATTTTTTGTTGTAAAAACTCCATAATTATAACTTGCGATTTAGCATTTCCAAAATAGATAATTTTATCTTTGTATCGCAACTTAAAACAAGTAAATTAATCATAAATTTTGTAATATTTTGAAAAGCAATACTTTATTTAAAGGTGACTGATTCTATTGCATCATTCTTATAATGGTAGGTAATGAAAACTTTTTGTTAGTTTGGTATAAATACCAATAAAATATTAAATATCAAATATTATATTATCTAATATACATATTAGAAAGGCACCCTCATTGTCAGGCAAAATATTATTCAAGTCAATGATTATAAAGATCATTGATTCAAGTTGAAAAATTCATGCATTATTTAAATAAAATACAGATACAATAAATAATGGATCGGCTATTAAGTGTTTTTATAGACAAAAACAAAAAACACTTAAGTGACAGTGACAAGAATAAGATGACATCAGATTTAGCAGCCATTTGAATATATTTTTAGCTGAATAATAATTTATTCAATAAATGAAAAAAAAGTAGCGCCCCTCGATAAAATTCATTTCATGTAAGGTTTTTTTGGAACTAAGTTCATTTTCGGACGGTATCGAGGATGGGGGCTAGAAGAAAAAAAGCGTTCAATTTTACCGTCACGACACATATATAGGTCAAAACGTCACCTTGCGAATTCCACAGTTGCAAAAACAGCCCATAGATTGTTACATTGTTAGTACGGAAGAGCGTTTCCAGGATTTTACTAAATCATTTATTTGACAAAATGCCAAATGTCAAAGTTGAAACTTCGTTCCACCGAGTGTTCCACGAAGGTTCCACGACACTCACGTACTTTTTTTTTATCCAGGGTATAAGCTTAGCTAGCTTAGCCTTCTAAACAAAAATCTCAATCCGTTCAGGCGTGGTGGAACAACAAAATAATCTAAGTTTAGATAGTGTTTTTTGTCGCATTGAATAGTAGTAGAATACTGTTAGCTAAGTAAGTTCGTATGGGTCAGTGGCCAACTCTGGTTACGGAGTTTTTAGGCCTCCGTCATGACTTAACGACTTAAATAGCTAGGACCGACAATTTAACGTGCCCTTCGAAGCACGGAAGCGTTCAAATGAAAATACCACTAGACTACAGACTAGACACTAGACACTAGACCGTTTAGAACGTAGCCTAACTTTGATTCAAGAATGACTAAGCAAGCACGACCACGAGCGCTTCACCCGTTAGCTCATTAAAACAGGTTTGTTTTAAGCAAACGCTGTAACTCATTACGTTTTAATACTAAAAAGAAAACCGACTTCAATGTTTGACTCGAAACGCGGTGTGACTCAGGGCGTCAAGCTGTCGATTCGATTTCTATTTGTGACATGGCTAGGAGGGAAGGTGTTTAGAGTTTTACGGGGAAACTATCAATCCCTCAGGAATAAAATTTATATGGGACCACCTCTGGAGTATACCCTTACAAACATAAAAAGAATTTTGCAAATCGGTCAACAAATGGCGGAACAATCGCGTAACAAGATACAAAAAATAAAAAAAAACATACAGACGAATTGAGAACCTCCTCCTTTTTTGAAGTCGGTTGAAATGTAGCTCAAAAGATACGGATTCAACATAATTTATCTGATAAAAGTCAAAAATAACTCCAAAACTTTTACTAAAATTCACCAAATTGTGCCTTGTTTTTGTAAACGACGCAACATAACGATGATTCACTTAATGATCCGGTTCGAATAAAACTTTTTATAACTCACGCAATGGAAAATTTTATTTGGCTAGGTCTTGATCATCCAGGACACACGTGATGACAATATTTACATACAGGGTGTAAAAAGACGTCTACCGAAGCCAAAAGGGGTAGGTACAGCATCCCAACATATAACCAAATCCAAAAGGATTTTCCGAAAAAAACATTATATCCGGAGAAAACAGCGTTTGAAGATTACTGTTTGCGTATGTACTGGGCGCGTTTTTATACGTAGATTGCTGGATTTTGTAGTTTTTTTCTTTTATAAATGCAATTATTAGGTAGGTATGGCCTTATTATGTTGTACTAGTAGTAAATAACTAGAAAATAAAATAAAATGGCATAGCTAAGTAATTTTTTTTGCGTTTTTTTTCGCTAAATATGTTCAGAATCATGGTCTGATTGAAACCCCTCAGTTTTCGGTAGCTGTCTTTTTACACCCTGTATTATATTTATTATTTACAGTATATTATTATACATAAAATGTAGTGATCATAGCTGGTGCATATTTAGCTCAACGGATTAGCATTTTTAGTAGCAAATATAATTTTAAAAATCTCATCTAGAAGCAATGTCTGTAATGATGATTTAAAATAAATAAATATCCGAGCATAACTAATTTACTTTTTAATTCCGTCGGTGTTTTAGGCATGCTGCCGACTGGCATTGACCATGATCCGTAAATGGTTCATTGATTCTAGTGTATTTTGATAAGCTAAATAAGTAGTTGTTTAGTTTTATGTATATAAATGTATTAAAATATTTCCGCGTGTAATACATTAACTATCCATATTAGTTAAAATAAATATTCAGATATATAAACTGTTTCCGACTCCTTTACATAATTACAATCTTGAAAGAAAATTAGTAATATTAATGTGTAATTAACTAATTATTTAAATACTTCATTTACAAAACCTTTTTTCTTCACTAAAAATAGATGTGGAAACAATATGAGTCTGTTTGACATAAATCAGAATAGAGTTTAATACAGAGAAATTATTTTAATATTAATTACTATTTAGTATTAATGTCATGTCGTATAAAGAGGTCAAGGAAGCAGCCCTGGAAAGAGATACATGGAGAGAGATTCATCAGTTGTACCGACAAGGAGTAAATCCTTAAATAAGAAGAAGTATTAACCCCACACCTAAGAATGATTGCTTTACAAAAAACCGTGGTAAACGATATTGGTCTCACATTTTATTAGTTAAGTTAGGTAGGTACTTACTATGAAAATAACTAATGTTATAGTTTTTGTCGCATTGACGTCAACCCATAAATATTTGGCTAGGACTATAATTTTTATGAGAGGAAATATAATTATTATTAATTGTACATATAGATACATGTTTGCCGATAGATAAGTACATGTTTTGTTGAGCCGTGTTGGTCGAATGGGGTTGTGCCTCGACTTTCAATCTGAAGGTCGTGGGTTCGAATCCCGGCGCATCAATGGATTTGTCGTTTGGTAAAATTTATATGCGCTATAACACGAACTCTTAACGGTGAAGGAAAACATCGTGAGGAAACCCGCAGCTTAGTCAGCTCTACACGTATCGACGTCGTCTTTCCTGTGGGCCAGGCTGATTAAGCTGAGAGGATGGTTTAGGTGCTGGGCAAGCCTATTCCATCTCAAACAATGTCCCAGGCACTACAGCGTCCCGTTAAGTGTAAGCATGTATTGCCTTCTGGTATAAATCATCTAATATGGATGTAAAAGCCTAAGTAATTTACATTATTTTCTTAGATTATCTTGTAAATTTAATACTTAAACCGGTCAACGACCATGACCGTGACCGCAGCGAATAAAAACTGCAAATTGAGCTGTAATTGCTGCATAATTTTTTATAAACAAAACTGTACTTTATTTTGAACAAAATAAGAAACAAAATATGAAGTAAGCATTTAAAAATTTAGCTAAAAATTTAGATAATATTTATCTTATCGTTGGAAGACGGAAGCTTGTTGTATGGCTTACTCAGTCGAAACTAAAACGACTTTTGCAGACAAAAAACCGGGAAAAGCTTCATTTTTCTTAATTATTTGTGGGAAAATTGCCTATTTTTTTTCATAAAAGTAATGGTGCAAGGCAAAACATCCAATGTAAGCTGAAGTTTTATCTAAAACCCTACGAACTTCAAAGATATTGAAGATTCAAATACATCAAATGTTCATGAACTTCTGTCGCTGACCGTACGAGCATATTCTATATTGAAGTTATTTTAAACAATAAGTAACTTAGCCTTAAGTACCTGCTCAACTTAAGTAATGAACTAAGTTTTGCAATTGAATCCTCACGCATTCACTTTTGTATTTAACTTTCACTTCACTTAATGATACTGGAATAGCAGTTGGTAAATAATAGTACATTATGGTACTAGTGTGTAACATTGGTGATTACCGCCGAGGCGTTTTAAGAGACGAGCCGTTAGGCGAGGCTCTTAACAGAGCCGAGGACGGTAATCATCAATACACACGTGTATCATACGACGTTTTTCAACACACTTGTGAATAAAATAACAATAAAAACTCATTTTCAACAGTGAAAACGAGTTGTGAAAAATGTTTCGCTACTGCGGGAAAAATTAATCAGTTTTCCTATGCGCGCGCATTGCGATCGGCCATAGACTATATTTCCGCGCCGCGCATAGGGTTTGCGGCCTATTCTGCCACGTACAAAATGGGGAATTTAAAGTTTTCTTTTATTACAGAGAAAACAAAAGTTATATTTGAGTGAAAGTTTTATTTATTAAACACATTATCTATTTAAATAAGAAGTTGCATGAAATGAGCAAGCCTATTGCTTGCTCATTTCAATTAATTTGAAAATTAATTAATTTGTTCTATTGAACACGATCTTTTTTCTGAATAAAAACTTTTTTAAGAACAAAGCAACTCAACCAATAAAATTAAAAAAAAAATCTATTACTCACTAGTGAGTTATAGTAATGAAAAAGTCACAGTTTGATTATGGGTGTCATTATGTGCCTAATTGCAGTGACCATAGAGCCACTTTATGAGCAAGTGTGTTGAAAAATATATTTTTGCATAGGAACTAAAACACATTAATAATAATAAATAATAATAATAATAATAATGCTGGACATTTTCAAATTAGCTTTAAGTACCTGCTCAACTTAAGTAATGAACTAAGTTTTGCAATTGAATCTTAGATATCTTCAAAGGATTTCGAGTGACTAAGACTTGATCTGAGTCGATTTCGTAAAATTATATCACGGAAAATTTTGATGAAAACTTATTTATATATTGATTGATTGAAAAAATTAAAAATGTAACCTAAGCCCAAATCATAATGGTTGGCTTGGCTTCTTCAGGGTGGTCACTAGTCAAAAAAGAACAAGATGGCGCAGTGGGTGAGGGCCCGCCTGCAAAAGGTTGCGGGTTCGATCCAATGTTTATCCACAAATATTTGTCTCTGGTCTGGGTGTTTCTATGTAAAATAATGTATGTATTTAAAAACAAAAAGTATAATTATAAGTAGTATATCAGTCATTTAGTACCCATAACACAAGCTATGCTTACTTTAGGGTTAGATGATGCTGTGTGAAAAAGTCCAGCATTATTTATTTTATTTATTTAAGACGAATGATGAAACTGGCTATATTCAACTGAATTTATATTTTTAAAACTATATATAGGTACTACTTTATACTTTTAAAACTATACAAGTTATAATATAATAGTATAGATTTAATACTTATAAAGTTCTTCAAAACTTTCGAATGTATTTAAAAAAAATAAACGCAGATGAAAAAAAAATTATATGGAAAAAAAAATATTTTTTCCTTATAAAAAAATATATTCCTTATAAAGTCACGGAAGAAACGTATTGTTAAAAACACTTTCATTGCATTTATAAAAGCAACCTTCAAAGGTTCAATAACATTTCACAAGAAAGCAATTTATTGCGGAAACAAAATGAATTATTGGTTCCAAAATTGAGATGGGAACGACAAGTTGTATCGAAATAATAACCTTGGAACTGATGATGGTTTGAAGAGCAGCTTTATTATCGATAGCGATAATAGATTAGTCCATAAATTTATGCTGGTGGTGTCAGCAAAATAAAGCTTTTTTTTATAATTTACACAATTTTTTAATACTCGTTTCCTAAAACCATTGAAAATACAAAAAAGTACGTGAGTGTCGTGTTACACTCGGTTGGAACGAAGTTTCAACTTTGGCATTTGTCAAATAAATTATTGTCAAATATTAAAATCCTAGAAAAGCCCTTCCGTACTAACAATATTACAATCTATGGAATGCTTTGCGCCTGCGCACTTCGCTCTATGACGTTTGGACCTATGTATGTGTCGTGACGGTAAATTCGAACGCTTTTTTTCTTCTAGCGCCCATCCTCGATACCGTCTAAAAAAGAACTTCGTTCCAATAAGTTATGGGTTAATGGAATTAGGGCAGAACAGTGGTGGCAAAAGATCGACTTCTCAATTAGATTTATCAGCCACAAACAATGTACGGACTGCAGTCTTATTGTCTAACTTGAAATCCATTCCCATTTATAATAGAGCTCACCAATCACATAATAAGAAAATGACAATTGAATTCCAGAATGGGTTTTCAAATGTCAAAATGAAGCCCATGTCCATTGCCAGTTGAATTACAAAATAAGGCCTCTGTTCATAAACTATTTATAATAATTTTCTTATAAAAATGATGGGAGACATAAAAATGATAGCTCAGGGAATGGGATCGTAGAATCGTTACAGTTTTTAATCGTTAAATGTCAAAGAAGACTAAAGCGGCTGTTACACAAGGTGAGTTTCTCGCACTCAAGGCATTTGTTTATACTAGGCGACCATATTATTGCCTAGAAGTGCGAGAAACTCTCTTTGTGTAACAGCCACTTAAAAAGGCCTTTGCCTTGTAGGTAGTAGAGCAACAACGGTTAAATAATAATATTTTCCCGCTACTAAGCAAAGGTCATCCATTATTAAAGTAATGTGACTTGTCCCCTCATTTCAACCGTCAAATCGTTACTAAGAGTAGGGTTCGGCACAGTTAATGACAGTCTATTGCAATTTACTGTTCGTCCTATTGCAGGTTCTACCGAACAATATTATGACAATGACCAAAGTTTAATTTTGATATAGGCGTTTTCGTTTCCACACTCGACTGGTGATAGCTCTCGCAACGCTAATGGCAGATTTAGACGTATAGAGTAGGGGCTAGACAGTGATCTTGGCCACAGCTCACATGTAGACCTAGACACATCATCAAGTGCTAGGCCGAGTGCTAAACGAACGCTCAACCTTTTCGGCCTAGTATAATTTTGCTCTCTTGCACAGATGGGCAACCCATTAGATACGCTGTATGTGACCGAGTAGATAGGTATTCGGTATGTGTAATCAAGCTATAAGCGCAGTGCTACGCTTTCACCACTTTTCCATGATACTGAACTAGTGAACTAGTGTAGTACATATATAAGTTCTTGAATGTGCTGTTACATCAAAGGATGAAGGTACCATGCTAAATCTAGAGATAATATTCTAAAGAGGTTTTATATGAGAGAGAGAAGAGTTCAAATACGTTAAACTTATTTTGATTTGAAGGCCAGCTGTTCTAAATACTTTCTGAAATAAGGACAACTTGCTTCTTGGTCGTTTTAACGGAATGATCAAATTGATTCAAAGACATTATTACTTGAGGACTAACTATTATAAAGGCTATTTAGCTTTCAAAACCATTTTAAATTGAGGACGTTTTGCTGTCAGAGCATTTTAAATTACAGTCGATGTGCATTTAAGAACATTCTTCCAAAACCTTCTGACCCTAAATGAAAAAATCTCGGTTTAGCTGCATCGTAGTATAATAGATATAAATAAAAAAAAATCATTTGGATAAATTGATTAGTAATAGGGTATTTGACTCTTTTCAGAAAACCATTTCAAAGTGTTCTTTGATATATTATATGCACACTGGTCATTAAATTTCCTTTAGATTTAACATAATTTTGATAAAAACCATGTTTAAAGTTTAAACATACAAAATCGCGCGAAAAACGATATCTTGTGTCATGGCGCTGATCACGTGGTACCCGTGACGTCACTCCATAGTAAACAGACAGTACAAGTCCATAGTGACAGACAATCAGTTCGTTGACGTTTACTAGCGTTTGACGTCATCAGAGTCACAACCAATCACAGTGCGTTTTTGTAGACGAAAATTTTTTAATTTTTTTTGTAATTTTTAAAGGTTTTTTTACCAAAAGTAAACATATTTTAGACGTAAATGGAAAGAAATATGCTTATTTAGACTATTTTCTAAAAGGATGACCACAATTTGTAGTTTATTTTTAATGATGTCAAATACCCTATTGTGCTCGACTGATTGACATTTATTTTCTTTTCTAGGTCAATTTACAACCTTACTCTACGTCATCAACGATTACAATACAATGCTAAATCAAAACGCGATGTTGACAAACTTGTACTGTCTGTTAGTGTTTAAGTGTTTACTTAAACTTTACTTTTACTTACGTTTGTAAACAACGTGAACAGGGTCACGACTGTATCCAGGTGTGGTAGACATTTTCTTAGATTTTTTATGTATTCCAGATCCTTTGATGATGTGTAAGGGACGTAGTCAGAAGCATGTCCGAATACATCATCATCATCATCATGTCAGCCATCTAGTGTCCACTGCTGAACATAGGGCTCCTCCATCGATTTCCACAGCGATCGATCTTGTGCAGCCTGCACCCAACAGCTCCCAGCAACCTTTACCAGATCGTCTTTCCAAATACATATTTGACAAAAATGCCCACATTTTGCAGAAGTTAGTATTCCATACGTGACAGGTTGCAAGCCCATCGCGCCTATAATAACATTGATATCTTTCTCAAAGTCAATTCATAAAATCAATTGTAAGTACATAAATGCATTCAAAATACAACGTATTTTTAGAATCTAAAATCTAAGAATTGAGGTTTATTTCTCCATGCTATTCGATTCAAAGTAATTATGAGTTATTTTCCGGTTTCGCTGACGTAAGCTAGGATGTTGTAAACGTGATTAATGAAATTATAAAATTATCTAATTATTGTCATTTATTGATTTGAAATCCTCAGCAAGTGCTTAGCTAATATTGCAGGTGTAGATCCACCAGTTAATATGTTTTGATGAATAAATAATTGACGACCTCTGTGGCGCAGTGGGCGAAAGTCCGCCTGCGACGCAGAAGGTTGCGGGTTCGATCCCCGCTGCGGGACAAATGTTTGTATGACCTACAGATATTTGTCTCGGTCCTGGGTGTTTCTATGTATAATATGTATGTATTTACAAACAAAAAAAAGTATAAGAAGTTTATCAGTCATCTAGTACCCATAATACAAGCTCTGCTTACTTTGGGGCTAGATGATGCTGTGTGAAAAGTCCAGCGTTATTTATTTATTTATTTATTTATAAATAAGGCAGATAATTCTAAATCACAATCTTCAAAATTTATAAGTAGTAGATAAATAAATAATGCTGGACATTTCACACAGCATTATTTAACCACAAACTAAGCAAAGCTTGTACTATGGGAACCAGATAACTGATATACTACTTATATACTTTTTGTTTGTAAATACATACATACTTATACAAAGAAACACCTAGACTCGAGATAAATATTTGCAGATCATCCAAATTAGTGGATGGTATCCAAATGGGTTTGTTAGTTTACGTGTTTCTATTAGACAGAGTGAGGAACAAAACTATAGACTCACGAATTATTTTTTTAATGAGAAGCAGTTTTCTCCTATTAAAATGAATAAAAGAATAAAAACAAACAAAGTAAAATGAGAAATCGATAATTTCTGAGTGAAGTGTGGTTGTGAAGTTCTGGAGGGTTAACATGAACAGTTAATTCCTAGCAGTTTTCGAAATAAATGTCAACTTTGAATAACCCGGTTCATTACAGAAATGTCGCAGCTTATCATGCTCTCTGATATCTCTGAGAGCATGATAAACGCCGCCGTTTTAGATTTGTTTCTTTATGTCAAAATTGCCAGGCAGTTCAAAAACTGCCCGGAAATAAGAGTTCATGCCAACCACCTGTTCTTTAAGAAACCGGTTGTATTTACTTATCAAAGAACATCAAACAAAGTTCGATGTTTCACTTTATAAAATAAAAAAGTGTATTACTGTCACAGTATCAGCTGAGATACTTAAGAAACCGCATGACAATTTTTTCATTGTATGCTATTTCAATTGGAAAATGGTGGTCTTTCGTCTTCTCTCATTTATTCACGAACGATACACAGTCTTTCACTAGAGATGATATCACAGAATACAGAAAGACGCTATCACCTGGGTTATTCGCGTTCGTTTTTTCGTTCGTTTGATGAATATTCGGATGCTTCTTTCTACGAACTACATTGTATTCAGTCGATAAGATCAACGTTAAAACGCGATCCTAACCAAGGATCAAATATTATAAAGATCAAATATTCTATTCTAATAAAACATCCGAATATTCATCAAACGAACGAAAATAAGAACGGGAATACGGCCCCAGAACAGATGGGTTGGTAAGACATGAAATAGGTACTTTATCTTCAATGATTATGTCACAGTTGCAACCGGTTGACCTAATGTCTATTACTATATAAAAAAATATACAAGCACAAAACACGTGAGACAACACGTGATCCTGACAAGATCCTATTTTTGGAATATTTTTTCTTTGTTTTTGGTTTCAATGAAAAACATGATATACCTACATAATCTAACTTCTAAGAAGCGCTCGTGGTTGAGCTTGCTTAGTCGTTCTTGATAGATCGTCGAAGTTAAGCAACGTTCGAAACGGTCTATAAGTGGATGGGTGACCGCCAGTGGCATTTTCATCTGAGCGCTTCCGCTTTAGCTTTTAAGCGATAATACCGTCCATTGTACATTATCTCATTAGGTTATATTGATTCTTATGTTGTTGTGAAATTATTGTGTACAATAAAGAGTTTTTCATTCATTCATTCATGATATACATAATTATCAGCAAGCCCAAAAACACAAAAAGGAACATGAATAAATAAATAAATAATGCTGGACTTTCCACACAGCATCATCTAGCCCCAAAGTAAACAGAGCTTGTGTTATGGGTACTACATGACTGATATACTACTTACTTATATACTTTTTGTTTGTAAATACATACATATTATACATAGATTAGAAACACTCAGACCCGGGACAAATATCTGTAGGTCATACAAACATTTGTCCCGCGGTGGGGATCGAACCCGCAACCTTCTGCGTCGCAGGTGGACCTTCGCCCGCTGCGCCACAGAGGTCGTCGAACATGACATTCACATGACATTCTCCGGGGCATTTTTTTTCTAAGCTATTCTTTCGAATATGTTCAACTTTTTGGAATACTAACTGGTTACCTCACAATCTTCCTTATCCATCTACGTCAGTGAGAGATTCACGCAATATTAAATTTTTGATATGGAAATTCAAGTAGATTATGAAATGAATAATGATGAATTCCTAATCACATAGCTTTGCATATGACAACAAACAACATCGCACGTGCTTGTGCAATATCACAAACATTTATACATGGATGTGGAAAATAATTGATGGCGTAATGTGAAGAAAGCCTTCTAAACAAACCAATGCTTAGTTGGTTTCGTATTAGGTTGAGCTACTAACTACACTACTGCTACAGAGGTCAAATGCTGACCTATTTAATTAAAAAATAAAACTAAAAAAACATTGGTTAAAAAAGCTGAGATGCTACACAGACTTCTTAGTGCCGCAAAGTTGCAAGTGGAAGCCAAGCATGACATATCACCAGAAACATCAAAATGAACTCTCATGAAGTTCATGATTAAGAGGAAAGGATACCCACACCCAGCTCCAACCCAGGGGCCGTATTCGCGTTCCTTTTTTCGTTCGTTTGATGAATATTCGGATGTTATTTGCTACGATTTGTGACTTCAAGGGCCAATTTTTGGTTCTGGAATGTTTAGTCCTAGGTTAGGACCGTGTTTTAAGGTTTGAAAAATTGGCCCTTAAAGGCAGAAATCGTAGTAACATCCGAATATTCATCAAACGAACAAAAAAAGGGAACGCGAATATGGCCCCAGCTCTTTCTCCATACAAACGTAGTTGACTGTTAACTGTTGATAACTTAAGATAACTTATATGTTTCATAATACGATTCACCGAAAGTTGCCGCGCTCAAAATGCTATTTACCGTCTGTCAATCCAAGCTAGACTTAGCTTACATCACACCTAATGGGTTAATATGGTTAAAGGTTGTGTTTATACAATCAGCAAATACAAATAACCCCTTTGTTCTACTGAAGCCTACCTCGTAAACAACCACTTATACAATTATCACACACAATTTAATGTATCGAAACATCTACAATTTAATCTGCATTGTCCTACTTGAATAAAATAATTAAAACCCAATACTGGCAACACAGGCTGTTTATTTGAATTTATTCGATGGCAACATTGTTTTTTGTCGACGCAACCGAATATGTTGAATACCTTTGAATATATTGCTAGTGATTAAAACAGTATAATGAAATTTAACGACCGGTTCATATTGTGAACTAATGTTTTGTGCTGGCCTTCCTGTTCACGGAAAAATATTTAATTTTTAATGCTGCATATTTTGGTCATAATTATGGTCTATCATCATAATTACATGAGGTAATGTAGGAGGTAGGTTTTAAGTTGCAAAAATATTTTGCAAAATTAAATTGAAATATTGAAACATGTGATAAGTACCTACCTATCTCATTCACGACAATTTCCTGGAACAGAAATGTCATATTTGTACTCGACTCCTGCAATAAAGGCAGATTTACATCGAGTCAGTGGCTGTCGCTTAGGTAGTTATGCACTTTTCTAAAATAAACACAATAGTTGACGACCTCCGTAGCGCAGTGGGTAAAGGTCCGTCCGCGATGCAGAAGGTTACGGGTTCGATCCCCACCGCGGTATAAATGTTTGTATGATCTGCAAATATTTATCTCGGATCTGGGTGTTTCTATGTATAATATGTATGTATTTACAAACAAATAGTTTATAAGTAGTATATCAGTTGCTTACCTAGTTCACATACTACAAACTTTGCTTAGTTTGGGGCTAGATGACGCTGTGAGCCAGTATTATTTATTTATTATTTATAATTTGATATAACGTTATCACTATTTTCTGACAGTTAAACCTATAAGCAATGCTATGAATTGTAGCTGATTGGAAACTAGTGGTTGAAATGGTAGGGCCCTTTCTCTCTTTGGCACTGATCGTCCCACATGTTTTGTCAATACGTATTAATATGTTTGGGCCAGCTTTGAGTATATACGATACGCGAATGCATCATCATCATCATCATCCGCAGCCTTTTTCATCCCACTGCTGGGCATAGGCCTCTTTTCGCTTGTGCCAACCCTCCCTATCCTCTGCGCCAGTCTGACCCATGTACGACCTGCTGTTCTTATAATGTCGTACTACTACCTACTCTTCTGTAGCCCTCCGAGGGCACGCAAATGCGTATACTAACAAATATAATCCAAGTGGTAGGACGTCTATGTCTAATTTCAAGTGACTTTAATTTTAAATAGTGACAGTGAGCATAAGCAGTTACTGAATCCAGTTACTGGATCAATGTCAAGCAACTACAGCAACATTATTTAATGAGTTCTATTGAATAACAAACGAATGTATGTTGAGAAAACATACTCGGAAGTTTTCTGTTCTTCTGCGAAAAATAGTTGAACTCTAGATTTCTGAGAGATACATTTCTAGCGAAGTAAAATTCTCCTTCTTATTATTATAGAGTACCTAAAATTTTTATTAATAAAATTTAAAAAGTAAAAAATAATAATTAAAAATAAGAAAACTGACCTATAACGGCTGAACAGATTTTCATAGCTTCATTCAAGAACTCTCAAACTTTTCAAAAAAAACGCATCAAAATCGGTTCATCCATTTAAGAACTACGATACCCATCAAACTTATAAAATTATATTTTTAAACTGACAACATTTTCTTGATTTAGGTTTTGTAAGAACAAAAGAGTTTTCATCCTTGAATCCCGTTTTAGCAGACTGGAGCGAATCTATTTGTTTTGTCTTCAACTGTACCACATGTACGGCAATTTCCCCACAGACTGTTAATTAAAACGAGATTGTTTGGCGTCGGGACCTAATTATTCGAGACTTGCTCGCGCTCATAACTTCACGGTATCTGAATAGAGCCGAATCGTTTTTGATGATGTATTGTGTTCCCAATGAAATAAAATACCTATACTACTAACTATTTTATAGGGTTTATCTCACCTCGGATCGGTGAAAATTCTGGGTGAAAATTCCGTGTAGTTCAATTTTTTTAGATGCATTATAAACATCTTTAATTCTTAATAAGTACTTCTACTTCTTGACGTCACTAGTTTTTTCAAATTATACCCAGTATGGATGGAAGGATTAAATGTGCTTCCTACTATAATAAGCGCCGATGCGACTATGGAACCATGGCTTACTCCATTATGCTTCCATCCTCGTGATCCCAGTGGGATCATACAAAACTTTTGAGTTCATTAAGTTCCCACTATTTGTGGGATTCAAAAACTCCTCCGGTTTTATTTCATGTTGATCCCTATAGCTACATAGGGCTGTTCTATCTATGGAAAAAAAGTACGCTACTTACATTTGCCTTGGAACCGGAACCATGAGCATTATGAGCATTGTCACGTTTGTTATGCGAACTTAAGCAAAATGTATGCATGTGTGGAATATTGATAAATATTCTTAAAATAAAGATAATTAAAAAACAATTAAAATTCAAGGCAAACTAAAAAAAAAACGAATCAAATTAACCGAAAATCAGAAACGTACTAATTAAGGCGTGATAAATCATCAATTAAAACTAAATTAACTGTTATTTAGAAACGTTGAAATCACATTTGTGATTTGTGTCACGTTGTTTCGAAATGAAGTATCTCTGGCGTAAGAAACAAGTGGCTAAGGTGGGTACTAGGTATCAGCACGGCACAACTCGCTTACTTTGATGCGCTCGTGGTAGTCGTTGATAGACCGTCGAAGTGAAGCAACTTTCTGTGTGGCATAATCAACTAAGCGCTCCCATGCTTCAAAAGGCACTTTACATTGTCGGTCCCCGTTATAAAGTCGTTAAGCCATGACGGAGGCTTTAAAGCGGCTTAAAAACACAGTCACAAGACTTGGCCGCTAAATCAAACAAGAAATAATTATGTTTTTTAAACTAAAAAAGAAAATCGACTTCAATGTTTGACTTAGGACGTGGCGTGAATCAGGGCGTAAAGTCAGAATGACGTTTTTTTAGGAATTCAATTTATATGGGACTACCTCGAGAGTAAGTAGATAGGATTCACAGGTTCTGGCTCACTTGTCCGACCCTCTCCTAAAAAAAACAAGCGCCGAAAATTTTTTGTCCGCTCCTAAAAAAAACAAGAGCCAACTTCGGCGTCGGCTAAAAAAAAAAAAAAAAAAAAAAAAAGGTTTGGTGTCTTTTTGTATGTTTTGCCACACGCCCGATCGATCTGTGTAATCCTTTTTTTGATAGCTATAACGCTTCGGGAGTTACGTGCCGCATTTGCAAGGGTCCACTAGACCTCATTAACCCTCATTAGGTTACCTTAGGTTAGGTTTAAGTAATTACATGTCAACAATGTCGGTTGCTAATCACCTTCACTCTTCAAAACAATAAAACTATAATTATGCTGGGTACTTCCTCTTTTATTTAGTTCCATAAAAATGACATTTAAACATATTAAATACCAATATATCATTCACAATACTATTGTTCTTGAATAATCCTACAAATTCTGACAAAGATAATCCGTGGAATTTGTAATAAATGTACATCAGGCAGTACTCGCCACATACTGAGGTCCAATCATTTTGTATTCTCATTCTGTTGTAATTCCATTGTCTTGAATTCATCCTTAAAAACCTTAGGTGAGAACCTGTAGGTGGTCGACCATAAGAATCAAAATATTCCCCAATGCCATTGTCAATATGTATTGCAACCCAGTGAGATCCGGGTTTTGTGTCAGGGTCTAAATTGCTTATAAGATACGTTGGGGTTTGTATGCGTATTGGTAATCTGTTTGCAGCATAAACGTTGTATTGTAAGCATGGATGAATATTATTTAAATGTTGCTTTATTTCCAAAGTATTCATTTTGCCTAATAGCTCATAGGTCGTATTGATGACAGGTATCTGATACAAGTGGTACATTTTGGATAGGTACCTACCTACTTAACAACTACTTAGGATAGTATGGGTCAATGTAGATAATAATAAATGCATAGTTATAAGTAATTGATAACTTTATTTCAATGTCTTAACCTATTAAAAAACATAGTACAGTCAATCTTAAAACTAATCTTAACTGCTGTAATCTACATTTACATTACGATTTTTATCTATTTCTATAACATTATCAAACTCTGCGTACACAATGCAGTTGATGGTTTGTGAAAGTGCTGATTCAAATCGAACTTCCAGTCTTACGCTACCGTGTTTAATAAGATTCCAATGTGTTGAAGAATGAGCTGACAAATCAGATGTTAGATCGAATGCTAATAGACAATAACCGTTAGCATAGTGTTCCCTTGATATCCCATTACCTTCATTAAGAAAATGTATACCTGTACCAGAGAACAACGTGTGATAAGCTGAAGTATAAACCTTATTTTGAAATGATGGTTGTAGAGCTTTTGAAGGTATTTGCTGACCGTCAATATATAAACAAAATGTATTGATATCATAATTTTCAAAATTAAACGGATTTTTAGTTAGGCTACCATTGAATGCGGTATTATTAACAAACCCGACTATAACTCTCTTAGGTACTTGTCCCAAAAAAATGTTATCCAACGTTTTTCCCTGTACCCCTGATGGGATCGTTAAAACTTTAACTTCAGCTCTAGTTATAGGATATTTAGCTGTAGTAGAGGTTAAAACTTTCTGATGTGCAAGTAAAACTGTCGGATTAATTCGCGCTTTGCGAACAATAAGTGTGGCGTCGGTAATGCATGCTTTAAACTTTATATCATTCGAAGAAGCCATCAGATTAAATGTTTCTCTAGAACGCACTAGTTTAACAGACATTTCAACACCATTGATTAAAAATTTTTCTTGATTATAAATATCACCGTGTAAATGCCCAATCATCTCTATTTCTTTACTCTCTGATGCGAATTCCTGGCGCTTAGTAAACCCAACATTTTTATCATCTGTAGCATCCATTTTTCCAGCACTATCTTCATACCAAAGACCACAAGTCAAATGAGATGTCTTGGCTGCTGAACCATAATTCAATAAAGATTCCAAATATGCACGATAAGGGTAAGTGTTGTTGGGTGGTGATACAAGTTTTTGATTTAAATAAACATCAAGTTGACAAAACAGAGAATGTAACCAATTATTAACAGGAGCTACTACTGCTGTAGAAGTAAGTTTTGTTGAGTCCTGGTTTAGTACTTTAGCTTTTATATGAAGCAAAGTGTGTGATAGATCAATATAGTCATCTCCAGTTCCTGGTACTTGAAATTCGATGGGGCCATCGTCAGCAAGGGATGAAATAGGTTTGTAATGTATCCACATCCCATTTTCTATACTTGTTTGAGTTGAAGGTAAAGCAAATAAATCTAATTCTGACTTAATGCACTCACAAGAATGGGTATGTAAAAAAGACATTTTTATTTAATATTATGTAAAATGTTATGAAAATATGTCTTTAAGATTATTGTGGGACAACTTTTTCTTTTTATTTGAAGCTTTCACTTTAGCAGCTAGCGGTGGAATGAATGAAGCTAGTTGTTTCCGTTTCGTTATATATCCTGACCCCGACATATTAATTCGATCAATTTTATCATCAGCTTTTCTCTTTAAATTTGAGCTGACTTCTTTTAGACGATTTTTAATTGATTCATCCATAGGTCGCGCACTAACAAGATCCGATAACAACCCCACACCAGCATTCAAAGCCTCTTTACCAATCACTCGGGCTCCACTGGAGAATAGTGGTAAAACAGATCGAAACAGCCCCCCCAAAAAGCTGCCAATTCCATGTCCACGTTGATATGGTGCACCTCTATAGATGACTCCGATACCTGACCCAGCCTGGTGTGAGTAATAGTTTTCATAAGGGCAAGACGTATTATTTTGATGATATTGCATTATGTTCTTTTAAAATGTAGCTTAACACACACTGTTCCAAACTGGAATGGTACTTTTTCACCTGTGTTCGATCTTATATCTATTTCAATAGTATCAAACTCCCTTCGCATGACACGCAAGTAGTGCGGTGGTGAGAAAACGTGCATTTTATTAGCACCATAAATATATTTTGAGGGATCTAATGGTATTATTCTAAGTAAAGGAGTCATAACATCACCAACGATTTGTGGTTCAATTATATCACAGTAAACTAATAATTGAGATGGTAACCCTAAATGCAAATTGGCAGGACACTTCCCTAATCCCTTAGTAACCAAATTTCTAGAAGGTTCAAATCCAAGTTGTAGAGACAGCTTTGGTGATAACGTTAATGATGTTATTGATTTATCCATTACAGAGACCGAGACCAACTTTGATAACTCATCGTAACGAAATTTAACATTTTCTTTTATGTTGTTTAATGCTGCTAAGATATGATCAATACTATCATAGTTTGTGGCTGGTATGTGTGTTTTGTAGTACACTTTTGAGGTTTTCTGATCACCAGGCATCTGCATCCATTTAGCCACATAAACAATATTTTCACGTTCTTGAACAGTGAACATTGTACTTGGATATTGAAATTCAACAACACCAACAGACCATGACCCTTCCAAAATGATAGATTTTGGTAATTTAGTAGAAAAAAGAGCAGTAGTGTTTTCCGGAAAATATTCCATTGAACTGTTGCTTAGTAATGTAAGATAAAAACTTTCTTTCATTGTTGTTTGATGCTAGAAGCCAAAATCCAACTGTTGAATTTATCTGGATAACCTTTCCACTTCACCAACAACTGCTTTCTGTTCCCAGAGTAGCGTGTGCTTATGATTTTATCTATTTTATAACTTGCAGTGGGGTTATATTTTACTTTCTGCAGTTCTTTTTCATAAAATGTACCTATTATTGGTTCATTTTGCAAATCTTTCAATGTGTATACTACCCAAGGTGATCTATCTATGATTGAAGATACAATAAAAACTTCATCACTCCAATTGGATTCATATCCTTTTTGAAAGATATGTTTATACTTAGTTATTCGCACGTGGTCACCAATATGAAACCTTGGTAAAGTGGTACCTGAGACCCTTATATCACTTTTTCTATCATATAGGTTATTCCAGACAGTCATTATGTTACTAAAATTAACGTCACAAGGACACATTTTTATGCTAGAGTGATAACTGTGATTATATGCGTACACCAAATCTTGTAAAATATCTACATATCTGTAAGTATTTTTGTGTGTAAAATAACGCCACATTTTCATCTTAAGTGTTCTTTGAAACCTTTCAACAATGCTTGCTTTTATGTCGGGGTTGTTTGTTGTATAATAATTAATTTTTTTATTCTTGAAGTATTTTTGCACTTCCTTTGAAACAAACTCTGTTCCCTTATCAGATTGTATGTGTGTTGGAGTAATATTAGCTTCATTAAAAATACTTTCAAAACATTGTTTAACTGTTTCAGAGTTTTTATTTTTCATAGGTCTTACAAACGCATATTTTGTAAAAACATCAATCACACACAAAATGTAATTAAAACCATCATTAGATTGAGAATACGTTCTCATATCACTTAAATCAGCTTGCCAAAGCTCGTTTAGGTTTGATAAAATATACCTATTACGAGGAAATTTCTTATGAACAGGTTTATGCAGTGTGTATGTTTCTTGATTCTGCAACCATGTTTTGATATCTTTTACACTCATTTTACCATTCATAGCTTTTGTCAATTTATTAATGCTTCCATATCCAGCAGGATGTGAAGGATCATAGTATATTCGATTAATTTCTAATAAGGGGTCCATTTTTCCCAATCGATCTTCTTTCGTAGTTTTTTTATATAGTCACTATTATTGGGTGTTGAATATGATTCTTCGTTTTTGGAATGTTCACCAATATCTTTTAACCGCAGTTCACTGATGTATTGACTTCTTTTGGGATTCCCGATGTATGTGAGTGGTATTTTCATATCTTTCAATCCTTTAGAGAACTCTTTCCAACCTATTGGATCACTTTTTTTTAATGGTCTTAGTATATCATTCACTAGATCAATAATATTACTTCCAGGAATAGCTTTATTATCAATCACAACTGTACCATCGTTTCTCCAATGAACTTTGTTTCTATTTTTACTCAGAGATAGTGAACTTAATAACAATTCACCTTTTTTGTTATAAGTTTTAGGTATTAAACTCAATATTTGATTAATTGAGTATGGAGTCTTCAAAGGGGAATGAATACTTTCGTTGGGAGACTCAAACGGAGTAATAGAACTTTCTTGCTGATTATCTTCATCGCTCGAAGTCGGAGAGTGAACTACGTGTTCATTTTTGATGTCATTATTTTTATCCAAATCTTTACTTATTACAGGAATTTCAGATGTTATTATTGGTAATTCAACAGGTTGGCGATCTTCTTCGGTGAAGTGAAGAAACCTTTGCAAAATTTGTAAGTATAGGATACATTTTTTTCTATCATCCATTTTACTATTTAAAATATTATGCATTTCTGTATCCAATCGCGTTCTTGGATTTTCAACCCCATGTTGGGTGTTAATTTGGTTTAATTTTTCAATCAAGCTTGGTTCAACGAGCATCATTTTTCTAGCATGTTCCATTTTAAATAAGTGAACTCATCAATCCACTCAAAATGGAACCTAATATGATTGGTAGGAATGCTCCACCTCTTTGTACTAAAATTTTCTTTCTTATTTTATTTGAGCCTTTGCGAACCAATTTCCTAAGTAAATGTTTAAATTTGTTTAGTTTATTTTTCTCTTTTCTGTCGAGTGGAATTTTACCTTGAAGAACGTTGTGAATACACTCACAGATACAATTTATTTCATCATCATCACATACCCTTAATATGACTTGTTGATATTTTGGTTTTAGTGTATTTAGTGCGTTTAATAAATCCTTATGCGTCTTGAGGCTACGACTCATTATTTATAAGTGATAGGAATGTGTTGAGTCTTTGAATATTTAAAGCCTTTTGTTGGAACGTAAACTGTGCAATAACCATCTTCAGGTAATATTTTGGTTTTGATTCGACAAATATCATTTGTGCCTTGCTTAAGATCAATCATTAAATATCCATGTGCTTCTGTGGTTGCATCCTTATAAGCATCTTCGATAAATTTTATATTTTCTGGTGATACTTGACGAGCTAGGTATCGAATTTGTGTTTTATCACGAGGGTTTTTAAAATAAATTATATAACTTGAATTTGATGAAATATCTCTTTGACCCCTACCCTGATGAAACAAATTTTGTGTAATATAAAAAACACTTAAGTTTCTATGATGACTACCTTTGGTAAAAATATCAACAACTCTACCATCGGATTCTCTCATGAGATCATCAATAATTACAAGGTGTGCTTCCTTTCCATCAAACATACTTAGATCTGGTATCCCTTGAATGTAGTTTACATTTGGTAAGCTGTACAAAGGTTGCATTTCATCAAAACACCAAGTAATTTGGTTAAAATGTTTGTTACATATCACTGTAATATATTTTATAAAGTTTGTAACAAATTTAGATTTTCCACAACCACTTGGACCAGCAATAATTGCAGTAAATGGATGAAGAAATTGATACATTTTATGACTATTTGACGTGTGAATTCTATGAGGGTTTTGTAACTAATAACACATTTCTTCAATAAAAATATAATTTATTCACATTCATTAAACAAAGAAAAAAAATCCTATACAAAGACTAATATACAAAAAAAAATATTTACAGATACAATATTAATGAATTAACAAAATATACAATACTAAAACTAGCAATTTATACACATTTTATAAACCTTAGATACTATTTCTATATTAATGAATTAACAAAATATACAATTACTAACACTATTTATATACATTTTATAAACCTTAGAAACTATTTCAAATTTTAAAATGACCCCAAGCTAATGTATCAATATTGTTAGGTAAAATATATCGTTTTGTATCATTGTATGACAAACAAGTTTTGTTAATTTTCTGAGTAAAAATTGTATGCTTGATTGATTTAAATCTATACATATTACAAAACTGATTATTTTTATCAAAGAGGCATGACTTATAATTTTCCATTTTCATCTTTTTTGTGACACATTTATTAACACCTTTTGCTTTAGCTGTAATTTTGTTCTCCACTTCAAACGCATACATTTTTGATCTGAGACCTACAAATTCTTTCATAATTTTACCGTTATTTTCATCTTTAAAAAAACCCAACTTCTTTTTATTAATTCTTGGATACCCAAAAAGATTATCTGCAGGATAATCTGATGTATCGAATCGCGAGACTAAGTCCAGTTTGATATCTTTGTAAAAATTATCTGTAAAAGTTTGATAGATAAAACTATCAGTATCCGTATATAATAATTTTGTTTTATTTGGAAATTTCTGTAACATATAGTTGTAATGAAAATCATACATTAAAGTTTTTGAAATATCCAATATACAAAACCCTAAATATATTGGTTTGTTGTAGAAGAGCTTTGTTTTTTTTAACTGAACTGCAATTAAACTTTCATTAAATATTGATAAGCTATGAAATTCTGGTTTTGCAATTAAGTCTTGAGCACCTAAAGATTTTCCATTATTTTCCCAGTGTGTTAATAGTTTTACATTTACACGTTTTTCTATGTTTTCCATTGTTTTACCAAAAACAGAATTATTCATCAATTTATAAAAATCTTTTTCAAAATCCGAAGTTGCGTTTTGCCTTAGTTTTGTATTTAAATTAATGTATTTTTCCAACCAAGGACTTTGATCAAATTTTAAAACCCTGTGAATTTTTGTTAATTTGAGACCCATATCAAGACATTGTTTTAGATTTCTGTAATGAATTTTATATTTTGTTTTATTGTTGAGATTAGGAACAAGCTTATTTTCCTTGGATTGTCCTACACATATGTTTTCTGGGCAAAGAGGGAAATCTGAATGTAAATCGTGAAGATCTTTTGGGTACTCCAAATCGACTTCCAATATGAAACCATATTCAGAGTCATCAGAGACCATAAAATTGGTGTCAGGATTGACCCATTCAAAACCACCCTTTGGAAGATATTGAGACATGGCCCACCCGTAAAGATTGTTAGCATCTAAATAGGTTAGATAAGATTTAGGTTGACTTTCATCATAGCCCTCTAAAAATTCGTTGTTTGCCTTTGCGAAGCGATTACTACATTGGGACACACCACCTCTTATTCCAGCCCGAATAAATGCAATTTGATCGAAATCTGATAATAACTCTAATTCTATTTTGGTGAACTTCAACATAGCATCCCAACTTAGCCCTGGTGCTGTATAATAATGAGCAGGATCTAAATCGTATGTTAACATACAAAGGTTTCTGAAATTTTCAAAGATATCAACTAGCAGCAAAACATCGGTTTTTAAGTATAAGTTAGAATAATCCATCATATTTTGACACTTAAAGTGTTTCCAAACATCCTGAGCACGATTGTATTCTTCATCAGATATATTTGAATCGGAAAGAGAACTGTAAAACTGGCTTTGATTAGGGAGAGAAGTTAATTTTAGGGATTCGGATGATGTCATGAATTCATAAGGAAAAATACCCTTCTTCCTAAGGCGGTTGAAGTCTTCATTATTAGGGAAATTTCTTTGGAGTGTGTTAAATTGATGATCTTTTAGATTTTTAGCTAGTTGATCGAGACTACACGGTAAAAATTTCAACGAATCTACAAATCTCAACTTAATCTTTTGATTATTTATGGAGAGTACTTTTGTAAAAGATATATATCTTTCTTTGTTTTGAGGAATAACTTCTATT
The DNA here is from genome assembly GCA_951394285.1 of Epirrhoe tristata. NCBI lineage: Eukaryota > Metazoa > Arthropoda > Insecta > Lepidoptera > Geometridae > Epirrhoe > Epirrhoe tristata. The sequence continues at coordinate 8,887,336 of OX596145.1, forward strand.
TCACCCTCCGCGAAATTTAAAGCATGAACGATGAAATGTGCATCATAATGACTGAGATTGTGGAGGAAAACTGGAATATAGTATGGTGGACGAAATTTTTTAATGCAAATATCATGCGCAATCCCTCTAAAATTACCTGTGTGCCAATCAAAATCGAGAACGTTTTCCCCATTTAAATCGTTTTCACAAATATGGCAATTTTTAGCGCTAGCAATTTCATTTTGATTTTCAGTTGACAGTGGCTTAGGACACTTTTGAAAATTATTTGCCTTACAAATTTCCTTTAAATCGCTATACAAACGATTCATAAATATTTGAGCACAGTTTGGTCCACTATATGTTTCGTATTTTGATAATCTATCATTATATGAACATTTAACATAATATCCGAAGCTATAAACTTCATGCTTTGCTACATTTGTAGTGTATGGTTTAGAAGAATCATTAGTACAAGTTTGGATTGGGTTCAGTAATGACTCAAAGTCAGCATATACAACAAAAGGAATTTTCATCTTGTTTTGAAATTTATCAAATACAAGCTTATCATTAGAAACTGGTTGTCCTAACCAATTTTTTGTTTTTCTTTCATTATTTGGGAGCTCTATCGAAATATGAGAACAATCATGTTGTTGATGGTTACCTAATCTTTCTTTTGTGGGGAAGTGAAGTAGACAACCATCACAAATGTAAACCGCATGCTCTTGATGAGAAAGTTGTTTGCTAACTAATCGAGATAAATTTTTGATGTAACAATAATGATTATTTGTACCGTTTTGAACGAACAATAGATTTACATGACGAGTTTTGCGAGATTTGGTTAAAAAGAACGGACCTACAACATTATTCCTTTTTGTATTTTTATCAAATTCTAAACCAAAAACGTTAATACTTATATCGTTTAGTACCTCAACTTTAGGTATATCAGTTAGTTTAACTGGAAAAGAAATACCGTCAAATTTAAGTTTGTTTGCATGCGTACTGTATGATGTCACACGATCAGAATTTTTATTGACTGGGTATAAAGCTGATAGCAAAGCCCATTTAAAACAAAGATTATCTGCATTTTTTACATTAATTACTGCTTTCTTTGCTCTCACATCTGCGGGTAATTCAATATATGAGGTACCTCGCAGTGGGTTGAATTTATTTACATTCATATCTAAACAATTTATTTTTGTGAGACTCCATCCACTATCTTTTTGTTCAAACGTACCTATTTTGTTCACTATAGTGTCAGACAAAGAGGAAAAGAAAATATTTAAGTCATCCCCACGAAATATTATGTAATTACATGTTTGAAAGTCAAAAGAATTTGATACATTTTTGGATTGTTGTATAAAATCAGCATGCAAAATGAAATTAACTTTGAATACCGTATGTTCTTTGATTGATTCTTCAATTAAAAACATTATATCGCCTTTTATGGATTTCAAAAATTGTTCAGGAGTTTCAAATATTAAGTTAGATGATGAATCATTTTTACCATTAATTCTATATGTTATAATTCGTTGCCCAAAGGCAGATTCTACTACAGAAACATTTGATAATGAACTGTGTGATTTCAGAACATTATTTTTGTGTACATTACTCTTTAAGTGATTTGTGAAAAAACGTCTTTTAATTAAAAGTTGACATATGCTACAATTCACCTTATCATTGTCATCTGTCTGAAGTTCTGTGGTCTGAAGACTCGATGTAGGAGATGAAGATCCAGAATCGTATTTTGGAATTTTTACTGCCGTACTATTGGTTTCATTAGCACTCCGAGATCTCTTCCTGCTTCCACCTCCAACTTGTAATCGTAGATCACTAAAAGGTAAAAATGAGGTTTTATATTAAAATGAGGAACAAAACGGTAAATATAATTGTATTCTTAATATTTAAACGTTATTGTTTATTGCTGACATAAATTAACTTACATGTTGTTTTGTTTTTCAGCTGCAACACATAATCTGTAGAGATCTTCATCGTAAAATTTACTTCCCAAATCACATGATTCAACTTCTTCACAGAGCTTGAACATTTCAGTATCTTCACATTTATCAATCGAGTTCGGTGCAAAGAAAGTGCTGATGCAAACTTCTTCATGAGCCATTTTTATTTCACTTGTATGTGTTGCAATGACTTTCTGATTCAAACTGATGCCAGGCTATGCAAAATCTATGCTTTTTATCGTAACCATTCAGGTAAAATATTATTAATCATAACAATAGAGACAACCCACACAGACTAATTAGCTAATCATAAGACTTACATTAAAAATAAGAGGTGACACATACCAATTTACTAATCATTATTTTTGTAAAAAAATTTTTTTGAATCTTCCGTATTTGCTATATCTTTTGTTATGTTATAAATAAGGTTTTGTGTAGTGTTATAATTATCACCTTCATTTTTGGAATAATATTTTATCCTAACATCTGCGTGTTTCCAGTGTTGCTCTTTTGGAATTTTGGATAATTTTTTTATATTATATACTTCTATTTTAATCAAGTGAGTGGCTTTACCACCGTCATCATTATTTGTTGTTAAAAATGCAGTTCCATCTCCACGTGTCCGAGATACAGTGGATGACAACTTTTTCTTAGAAGATTTGCTTGGTATATTAAAAAAATCATCTAAGCACTCATTTTCGTTCACAGGTTTTTTTCTTTTTAACATTGAAGATTCTCTAATTACTAAATTATCATTACTATCATCTGATAATGTATTGTAATAATATTGTTTGTAAGTGTTTTCTTCGTTAATATCAATGATATTCTGAAACAACAGTTTATAACTATTAAAAACATTTTAATATATTACGCTATTTTCACAGATAAATAAAATAAAAAAGTTTACATACCTCCATTATGTTGAACTGCTAAGTGAGAGAGAGGATCTCTACAGATTATGTGTCGTCAATCACTTCAAACAAAATATTCACTGTTCACTATTCACAGGACTATAACTTTGTAATATTTAAAAAGTTTCGCGTTCTATATATATTGTCAGTTTTATCGAAATATTTGTTTATTTCATCATTAAGCTAACTAGTTTGATTATGATTACGTGTTTCAAATGAGTTTTGTGGAATGTTGGTCTTACTAATCACCCTGATTGTGTAATCACCAATTGTCAATAGTGTTATTGACAACGCTTTCTCGTATCTAGTTTTATAATGGGTTTTTAATCAATGGTGTTGAAATGTCTGTTAAACTAGTGCGTTCTAGAGAAACATTTAATCTGATGGCTTCTTCGAATGATATAAAGTTTAAAGCATGCATTACCGACGCCACACTTATTGTTCGCAAAGCGCGAATTAATCCGACAGTTTTACTTGCACATCAGAAAGTTTTAACCTCTACTACAGCTAAATATCCTATAACTAGAGCTGAAGTTAAAGTTTTAACGATCCCATCAGGGGTACAGGGAAAAACGTTGGATAACATTTTTTTGGGACAAGTACCTAAGAGAGTTATAGTCGGGTTTGTTAATAATACCGCATTCAATGGTAGCCTAACTAAAAATCCGTTTAATTTTGAAAATTATGATATCAATACATTTTGTTTATATATTGACGGTCAGCAAATACCTTCAAAAGCTCTACAACCATCATTTCAAAATAAGGTTTATACTTCAGCTTATCACACGTTGTTCTCTGGTACAGGTATACATTTTCTTAATGAAGGTAATGGGATATCAAGGGAACACTATGCTAACGGTTATTGTCTATTAGCATTCGATCTAACATCTGATTTGTCAGCTCATTCTTCAACACATTGGAATCTTATTAAACACGGTAGCGTAAGACTGGAAGTTCGATTTGAATCAGCACTTTCACAAACCATCAACTGCATTGTGTACGCAGAGTTTGATAATGTTATAGAAATAGATAAAAATCGTAATGTAAATGTAGATTACAGCAGTTAAGATTAGTTTTAAGATTGACTGTACTATGTTTTTTAATAGGTTAAGACATTGAAATAAAGTTATCAATTACTTATAACTATGCATTTATTATTATCTACATTGACCCATACTATCCTAAGTAGTTGTTAAGTAGGTAGGTACCTATCCAAAATGTACCACTTGTATCAGATACCTGTCATCAATACGACCTATGAGCTATTAGGCAAAATGAATACTTTGGAAATAAAGCAACATTTAAATAATATTCATCCATGCTTACAATACAACGTTTATGCTGCAAACAGATTACCAATACGCATACAAACCCCAACGTATCTTATAAGCAATTTAGACCCTGACACAAAACCCGGATCTCACTGGGTTGCAATACATATTGACAATGGCATTGGGGAATATTTTGATTCTTATGGTCGACCACCTACAGGTTCTCACCTAAGGTTTTTAAGGATGAATTCAAGACAATGGAATTACAACAGAATGAGAATACAAAATGATTGGACCTCAGTATGTGGCGAGTACTGCCTGATGTACATTTATTACAAATTCCACGGATTATCTTTGTCAGAATTTGTAGGATTATTCAAGAACAATAGTATTGTGAATGATATATTGGTATTTAATATGTTTAAATGTCATTTTTATGGAACTAAATAAAAGAGGAAGTACCCAGCATAATTATAGTTTTATTGTTTTGAAGAGTGAAGGTGATTAGCAACCGACATTGTTGACATGTAATTACTTAAACCTAACCTAAGGTAACCTAATGAGGGTTAATGAGGTCTAGTGGACCCTTGCAAATGCGGCACGTAACTCCCGAAGCGTTATAGCTATCAAAAAAAGGATTACACAGATCGATCGGGCGTGTGGCAAAACATACAAAAAGACACCAAACCTTTTTTTTTTTTTTTTTTTTTTTTTAGCCGACGCCGAAGTTGGCTCTTGTTTTTTTTAGGAGCGGACAAAAAATTTTCGGCGCTTGTTTTTTTTAGGAGAGGGTCGGACAAGTGAGCCAGAACCTGTGAATCCTATCTACTAGAGTATTCCTTTCAAATAAAAAGAAAATTTTGGAAATCGGTCCCCAATTGATGGAGATATCGGTGAACATAAAACACGTAAACGTAAACAGGTTCACAACTGTATCCCCAAGGTGCGGTAGACATTCTCTCAGATCTTTTTCTTCGGTGAACATACTAAAAAAAATGACATACACCCGAACATAGATCCTCCTTTTTTTTTAAGTCGGTGACTAAACTCTGACCACTTGTAAAAAACAAGTAAAGTGTTTTGAAGTCATAAGGTTTACAACTTGTTTGCTGGTGTACCTAAACGTGGAGTGTTTCGTCATTTGAAAACTGATGATGAAAGATATCACGACCCCACTCTAATCACCTAAAAGCAGAGGAATGATGAAACTTGTGTTAATATTAAAAAAAAAAGTACGTGAGTGTCATGGAACACTCGGATGGAACGAAACAAAGAGTATATTTCTATACTGGGTATTACATTTTTGTCAATTAGATTACCTAGAAACGCTCATCCGTACTAACAATGTAACAATCTATGAACTTTCGCGGCTGCATTTCGCACTATGAAGATTTGTGTCGTGACGCAAAAATTCTATTTGTACATGTACCCACTATCTATTTTGCACATCTCTCTAGCCTCAAAGGTTTGCTGGAAGAAAACTCTTTGTAGGGTTAAGCTCGCCTTTGTACATGTCCTTTTTTATGTTATTATCCTTGTGTGTCTATTTGTACAATAAAGAATTAAGAAAAATCGAACACTTTTTTCGTCCTCCATCCGATACCGTCGGAAAAGGAATATCGTTCCAAAAACACATTAATTGCTGGAACTCGCTCTTTGATACTCGACTCTCTAGTACCTTTAATATCTCCTTACCGAACATCAAAAGATGAAACGTTACGTATTTCCCTGTAATCTATGACGCATTGATCATGATGTACCGTGATAATGAATGAATTTGCGTAATTGATGCTATGATTATCCTTTTTCAACCGACTTCAAAAAAGGAGGAGGTTCTCAATTCGTCTGTATGTTTTTTTTTTTTTTTTTTTTTTTTTTTTATCTTGTTACGCGATTGCTCCGCCATTTGTTGACCGATTTGCAAAATTCTTTTCATGTTTGAAAGGGTATACTCCAGAGGTGGTCCCATATAAATTTTATTCCTGAGGGATTGATAGTTTCCCCGTAAAACTCTTAAACACCTTCCCTCCTAGTCATGTCACAAATAGAAATCGAATCGACAGCTTGACGCCCTGAGTCACACCGCGTTTCGAGTCAAACATTGAAGTCGGTTTTCTTTTTAGTATAAAAACGTAATTATAACGTTGTAAATACCAAGATACCTCTTCCTCATATGATTTTAAATGGCTATTATGAACATGGGATGCTTAAATAAAAAACTGTTCGACCTCTGTGGTGCAGGGGGCAGAGGCCGGCCTGTGATGCAAGAGGTGCAAGTTCCGCTCTCGCAGTGGGTTAAATGTTTGTATGATTTGGTATTTGTCTACAGTATCAAATCTAGGGTGATTGAAGAAAGAAAAGGGATTTTGTCTTAGATGATGCTGTTTGATAATGCGACCTTCGTATCTTACACACATAAGTAATTGAGTATTTTTTTAGGAAACTCGACCCAAAGTATAACGTATACTGTTTAAGGATTCATAATAATTAAACAAAAAAACTTAGGCCTTTACATCTATACTAGATGATTTATACAGCGTCCGGAGGCAACCTATGCCTACACTTATCGGGACGCTGTAGTGCCTGGGACATTGTTTGGGATGGAATAGGCTTGCCCAGCACCTAAACGATCTTCTCAGCTTAATCAGCCTGGCCCACAGGAAAGACAACGTCGATACGTGTGGATCTGACTAAGCTGCGGGTTTCCTCACGATGTTTTCATTCACCGTTAAGAGCTTGTGTTAAAGCGCATATAAATTTTACCAAACGACAAATCCATGGATGCACGGCCGGAATTCAAACCCACGACATTCGGGTTGAAAGAAATAATTAAACAACTGCTCATACACCACCAAATCCCACTAATATAATAAAGCTGAAAGTTTGTGAGTTTGTTTAGATGTTTGTGTTTCAATCACGCCTAAACCAGTGAACCGATTTGGATGAAACTTGGAATAGGTGTAGATAGTGACTTGGAACAGCATATAAGCTATTCAAAATGTTGGTACCACGTGGGCGAAGCCGCGCGCAGTAGCTAGTACAAAATATTCGTAACACTGTATTTAACCAACGCGAAATCTGTTCTAAAGAAATACATAAAAAATCTAATAAAGTGCAGTACCTATGTAATAAAAGTCAACACAAAAAGGAACGTCTGATTGATTTGGGTTTTAAGGCGTAAAAATTGTAGCCTTTGCCCTACATTCATCAGAATACAACTTTAAAATAAGAATCACTTAAACGCTCGTGGTCGGTAGATTGTCGAATTTAAGCAACATTCGAAACGGTCTGTAAGTGGATGGGTGACCGCCAGTGGCATTTTCATCTGAGCGCTTCCGTGCTTCGGAGGGCACGTTAAATTGTCGGTCCCGGCTATTTAAGTCGTTAAGCCACGACGGAGGCCTTAAGGCGGCCTAAAAACACCGTCACCAGAGTTGGCCACTGACTCATACGAACTTACTTACTTAATAGGAATCGCTGTGAAAATATCTTGCTTTCAATCGGCTTGCTTTCTTAGAGTCCAAAAGAAGCATTGTACAATCATGTTATGGCTATCCGACTGCCAATGTTCATTCATAGCTAGTTTGAATCGCTATTGGTATTAGAAAATTTCATAGTGTGTAAATATTACTTTGGTAGCTATGGTATTTTTTTGGAGTTTTAATCTGAAACCTTTCCTGCGATCTGAGACTGATTTTACACTTTCTGTCTTCACTCTAAATGCATTGCAAATAAAACCCGAAATTACATTTGTTTCTATGGATATCAAATATTGCATTATTTTCCTAATCTTCTCTTCTTCTAATCTGTTAAAACCTAGGAAATAAGTAAATTGTACAATAATAAAGCGCCCCTAGCAAAATATTGCTGTGCCCTAACAGGGTTTATGTTTGAAACAATGTATCCATTCACACTAACACCTCACTAACAACATAAGTGCAATAAATATTTCTATTTCTATTTCTATTTCTAAAAGACATTGTAACTACAAATGTTAATTAATTTGGTCCTACTTGCCACCCAATGATATTTGTTTTTTTTTTAATAATTCCTACTATCCTACAGCTGCTACATTCATTCATTTATTTATTCATCACACACAGAGATAATACATTACAGAATTAATTATTCTAATACGTAATATCTAAGAAAAATACAAGGACACATAACAACATTCGACAGAAAAATTACTCAAAAATAAAAATATTAAGGGTGGTAACACTAAAAATAAAAATAACAACAACACAAATCTGGACAAATCTCAGGACAAATTCACAAAAACCTCAGAGTACTAACACCTCAAAAACTTAAAAACAAAACAACAACAATTAACAAAAGTGATAATAATTATGTAGGTGGGTCCTTATGAGAATACTACCTACCTATTCGTTTTCGCAGAAACTGAGACAAACTCTTTTAATCGACTTCCATCCATCCGCAAATACATCAAACTGAGGATGCTTGGAAATGAGCATATTTAGGTTCCGCTGCGCTTTGGAGATAGGCTACTGTTGAGCATACAACGAGCGCGTTCTGACGGGCTCAAACAATCGCACACGACCCGGACGGACGCTACGTCACCGGTGGGTGACCAGAGACCAGAAAAAAAGGCAGTAACTACTTAGTATATGTTTTTTTTTGCCAGCGCCAAGGTTGCCAGCTATAAGCCAGTCTCAGTTACCGACCCATGACGCTTACAATGTAGTCCACATCGGGCAGCAAAAAGTCCAATAGGTAAGTTTTTATTTCATCCTTGGGCATCATTCTATTTATCTATACAACGAGCGTTAATGTTGAAAAGTAACTATTTTCTAGTTATATCACTATCACTATCACTATCACTACATAGTATAAAACAAAGTCGCCTTTTCTGTCCCTAATATCCCTATGTGCGCTTAAATCTTTAAAACTACGCAACGGATTTTGATGCGGTTTTTTCCAATAGATAGAGTGATTCAAGAGGAAGGTTTATATGTATAATACATGCATCATATACTAAGGCAATATTGCTAATTTTAGAGGTTTCTAACGTGATGTCGTAAATTAACCTATTTTTTTGGGCTTATTTATGCCCGTGCAAATTCGGAGCGGGCCGCTATGTTTTTATATACAACGTTCATAGTTTTTCTGTAGTGTATTTAATTTAGTATCAGCATTGCACCCGTGCGAAGCCGGGGCGGGTCGCTAGTATATATATATATCTTAACAACGAGCAACTTCAAACACAAATAGAATTTAGTTTAGGTAAATCACAAGCAAACCTACTTGCTCCACCTAGTTTCAAACATTTTCAAGAACCAAGTATGCACTAAAGCATTCGTCCAAATCTAAGCAAGCATATTTGGAGGAGCCGCAGCTATTTGCAAGATGTACGAGCCGCGATTGCACATAAAAACGCATTCCATTTTGAATCCTAGCTGCAAAGTAATAAAGGTTAAAAGAATTGGACGTATTTTTGCGAGACTACCTACATTACCGACTGGTCTCGGTGACACATAGCCTGGATATCTCCGTAACATATCTTTCGCGGAAGGAGTGATAAAGCTATCGAGAACTTGGAATTGTTCGCATTTTTGATAGTTATTTTCATACGAGTTAGAGAACCATTTTGAGTAACTTTCTCTAAGAAAAACTTATTGACTGCATTACACACTATTTGTTTCGACAAACTTCTATTCACGGATTTATTTCTCCTTTTATTGAGCACTAGCTATCGCACGCGGCTTCGCCCGCTTGGTACCAACATTTTGAATAGCCTGTTTGCTATTCCAGGTCACTATCTATACTAATTCGAAGTTTCATCCAAATCGGTTCACTGGTTTATGCGTGACTGAAGCACAAACATACTCACAAACTTTCGGCTTTATTATTTAGTAGGTAGGATTAAAACTATTAAACACAATTACACTAAGCTAGCATTCATAGTTTTCAAGATTTCAGGTTTGAAATATTTGCTCTATAGTATACTTAGCTTTTGAATGCGAAACCCTAAAAATGACATGAGATTTTTCCACAAAAGTGTCATTTTGGGACAGCAATCGTAACAACAATGGGAACTATTGTCCACTGTAGTAGATTGTAGTCATCAATTTAATCATAACTGGTTTTTTTGACAATGGAAATATTTTTATGATAGGGTTTTGTTATTTATAAAATTATGATAATTGGCTGAGCACGTTTTTTTAAAGCTATCTTAGCTTATAATAATCTGTATAAAAAGTACGTGAGTGTCGTGGAACACTCGGTTGGAACGAAGTTTCAATTTTGACATTTGGCATTTGTCAAATAAATTATTGTCAAATATTAAAATCCTAGAAACGCTCTTCCGTACTAACAATGCAATAATCTATGGTCTATTTCGCGTCTGCGCACTTCGCACTGTGTCGTTTTGACCTATGTATATGTCGTGACGGTGAAATCGAACGCTTTTTTTTTCTAGCCTCTATCCTCGATACCGTCCGAAAAGGAACTTCGCTCCAAAAATAAATATATATTATTTTTGCAATAAACACTATTAGTTGTCTTTTTACCTATAATTGTCCTTCACGCTTAACATAATATGATGTAGATACCTACATTTATCAAAATATTTTTTAAGCGTGAAGCTTTTCTAAATCATAGTCTTTCTTAACCTTTCGCGATCACTATTCATAATTATGTATTTATTTATATATTACTAGCTGCACTCCCGTGTGACCCGCGGTCCCTCGGGATTTTTTAATTTTTTCGGGATAAAAAGTAGCCTATGTCCTTCCCTGGGATACAACCTTTAACCATGCCTTTCAGCTTAATCTTTTCACCGGTTTGGGCGTGAAAGCGTTACAAACAGACAGACAGACAGACAGAGTATGGATATGGATTATGCGGGCAAATTGGAGTATGTCACGGAGCCACCGTCGATAAGCGATTTTTTCAATAGTGTTTAGTGTTTTTCTAAATCATTAGGTATCTAGAAAAGATGGCTTCTTAGTGGACAATATCTGAATAACTGATTATGATTATGTGTACAGCGACCATCCACTTGACCTAAACCGTAATTATCATGTTTACCACAAACGCTGTTTCATTCACATTATTACTGGGCAATTTACCTAAGTGTAGATGTCTGAGACAAGATAACAATAAACCTGTTATTCTTCTCGTAGCAGATACCTATGTAGATGTATCTTACTTCTGACGGACTGATAAAGAGAAAGATTTATTAATTTAATTTATTTATTTATAGTCTTAAACTTTCAGAAGGTTGCGGGTTCGATCCCCGCCGCGGGATAAATGTTTGTATGATCTGAAAATATTTATCTCGGGTCTGGGTGTTTCTATGTATAATATGTATGTATTTACAAACAAAAAGTATATAAGTAGTCAGTTACCTAGTTCCCATTTTACAAGCTTTGCTTAGTTTGGGGCTAGATAACGCTGTGTGAAATGTCTAGCATTATTTATTTATTTATTTTAAGACGGAAATTTTACTGGCTGAGTCATTCATCATGATTCAAGTTTAGATTTATCTAAACTTGAATGAATCACTCAAAAAACATTTGAAAGGCTGTGGTGTAGCTGAAGCAAACGCTGGGTAGCCTTATTTCTCCTAATAAACTCACTGCTAAATAACCTACCCATCAACAGTGCCTTTTTGTAAATTCAAGGCACGTGAGGCTGTTATATGAAAATGCACAAAATTTTGTAGGCAATCTTTATGAAGTTAGAAGAATACGTACATTAGAGCCGTGCTGGTCGAATGGGGTTGTGCCACGACTTTCAATCTGAAGGTCGTGGGTTTGAATCCCGGCCGTGCATCAATGGATTTTTCGTTTCGTAAAATATGTATGCGCTTTAACACGAGCTCTTAACGGTGAAGGAAAACATCGTGTGGAAACCAGTTAGTGTTCTTATAGGCGGCGATGGGCTTGCAACCTGTCACGTTTGGAATACTTACTTCTGCAAGATGTGGGCATGTATTAAATACTTATTATGTGTTTGGACATGCCTCTGACTCCCTTACGACATCAAAAGATCTGGAATAAGTAACATAAAAAGATCTGAGAGAATGTCTACCGCACCTTGGGGATACAGTCGTGATCCTGTTTACGTTTACGTTTTACCTATTTATTCATTACTTACCTAAACTAAGCCTAAACTAAGTTGTAGATGTCATATAAGATCTTCAAAACAATTGCATGGACTAATGAGTTCCTGGTTATCCTTGAAATAACTCTTCCATAAGTGGAACTTAATAGCCACTTACTTGAGTAGCTAGCTTTGAGTAGGATTTAAATATACTTTTGTACTTAATGTTAAAGGTCAGGTCACCATGGAGGTGCGACACGGAGACCGCATCTGTTTATCTTATCTTTAGTATACTGATATGTAAACATTGTTGTGTACAAAAAGGTACACAGTGCACTAACAGCGGGTTTGCGCTGAGTTTTGCTACATGCGACGCTATTTTTGTACTATTACTGAATTGAAACACCCAAAACCCAAGTCATAGTTCTAAGATTGTGTATGAGTGAGCCCACACAAAGATTTTCTGTGTCGTGGATATTCAAAAACTACGATAGCAGCATAAAACCAAGAGTGTTAATTCGCTCTTGCAAAAATACCCAGTTTCAAAACAAAATATCTGCAGAATATGAAACATTATGCCCCACCGCGGAAATTGAATTTTCTCTTGCACCTCCCACCACGCCAACGAGGCTGACATTGAATTGTATAGTGTTAGTAAATAAGTTCTGTGTTTTATTGACTACTAACTCAAAATAAATTACTTACCGTAGGTATTGCTAGTGCACGAAAGGAGCCTCTTTGAGGCGCACTTAAAATCCTTTCACCACACTGGCTCGAAAAAACTAGTGACACGATAAGAGGAAGAAGCTAGGTATAGTACAAATGTTGTTCCGCGTCGCATCTCGGTGTGAACTGACCCTAAGTAGGTAAGTTTGTCTAAAGAATTAGACATTTATAATAATGAAGTTTTAAGTCACTTCAAGGTCGTCAGGTCTAGACGGATGCACGGAAACGCACCACTCACGGTCACCCATTCTACACAGTAATTCTGGATGTGTTTTATTCCCTCTTGACTAACACGACTCTTTGCCGCAATAGTCGTAAGCATGGTAAACCATGACGCAGGCTTTTAACCCAAAAACTTTTTCACCAAAAGTTCACCCTAACTAGCTCATAAGACCTCACACGGAAGCAAGTCTAAAGAGATGTGATTTGTCAATTTTCCCTTACAGTTTCAACTTTGTCACAAGGTTCGAACTTTATTTCAATAGATTTTACAGATTTTCTGAACTTAAAGAGTTTCAACAAAAGTTTAAAGTTGAATGGGGCCTGATCGTTTGGGGCAAGCTTACACTAAACAATGAGGATTTTGGAAACAAAGAATCTGGTCATTGATCTAGTAATAGTTTACTGTACTATATTATGTAAAAACGTAGAGATGCTGTTTTTGGAACGAAGTTCCTTTTCGGACGGTATCGAAGATGGAGGCTAGAAAAAAAAGGTCGATTATACCGTCACGACACATCACATCAAAACGTCACAGTGCGAAGTACGCAGACGCAAAACAGTCCATAGATTGCTACACTGGTTAGTACCTACCATATATAGGAAGGTACCATGCTAAATCTATGGTACCTACTAGGATTTTAATATTTGACAAATGCCAAATTTCTAAGTTGAAACTTCGTTCTAACCGAGTGTTCCACGGAGGTTCCACGACACTCACATACCTACTTTTTTATCTGTACCTATTAAGTAATATTATCACAATCTACTAAAGTGACCGTACTTTTTAATGTTTTTTTTAGACTGGTCACCTTGTTAATGATATTATCACTTAACTGGTGATTAAAAGCAAATAAAGTGTTTTAAATCCACAATAATTAGGTACGCTTCATTTTATTATGTTTGATAACAAACAATGCCCTAAAAAAGGGTATTTGCGGATTTGAATACAAAGGTGTTGCTAATTTTGGTCCTGTACAAATACAACCTCCCTTAGGATCTAACCTACATTCTTATTTGGTTGGCTTATATTTCCCGAAAATAATTTAACGGTAGATAAATTTTGCAATAAAATTAATCTTGTGTTTACTTATAGAAACTAAAAACAGTTTGATTTGTATTTAATAAATTTTATATTATTATGAAAAAAACAAGAAATCGTCTTATTTTTGACGATTCCATGTCACTAAAAATAAATTCATAGTTATCTTTATGTTTTTTTTTAATTTTATGTAGATACAACGGCTTGCTCTGAATTCCATGTGTTGTACCAAATACATATTGTATTTGGACGTTTCTGACGACCTCTTACTAATCTTCAAAGGTTGAGTGACTATCTGGAAGAATGCTTCCGTGGGGATACAATGATGATCCAGTTTCGTTTCGTTTTTAGATCTCAATCCAACAAAGAAGAAACTATTGAGGAAATGTTTACTCCTCGTCTCTGATCTCGACCTCACGTTCAAATTGACCTCAAAAGGTTGACACGATGTAAACTTTCTTTTGTAATTGCTCAAGTAGTTAAACCCTCGTACAATAAGGAAGCGACAATGAAGACATTGAACTTCGAGATTCTTTTATGTATTTATATTGCTGTTACTTTTGTATGTGAAACCAACAATACTTCTAGATATCTCATTGTTCATACAAACATTTTATAATATTTATTTTGGTCCCTAGAAGAGGAACATGTCAAGGCAATAGTTGAAAACGAGTGAACTTTAATAATAATTAATATTTTAATAATTGACATATTATGCTTTAGTTTGGTGCTATGAAATATATTGGACCACCCTGTTCACTAAACTATCATACATTTTTTGGAGTATAAACCTGGCGTAACTTTACACCACGTTTATTAATAAGGATCTAAATGAGTAAAATGTCAAATCATTACGTAAAATTTGCTAATTTTATTTCCCGACGTTCAAATAAGTTATTTTCATAGCTGGCCGAAGCAGATAGCAAAATAGCAAACATCAAAATGGGACACAGCGATCAATAAGTGGTCACTTTTTGCCGCATGATCTCTCTGCTGGGCCCGTATTCAATCTAATGTAATGTGGTCCTTTCGACCCTGCCCTAACTAGAATACGCGATGGTCAACGATAAACTTGTAGTGCAGATAAGAGTACTTTTTGGGACCGCAAAATCAAAGTACCGAGGGTACGGGTATTGTTAAGACTAATCAGATTGAGTTGTATTTACGTAGATATATTTAGTTTAAGCCAGACAGGTGTATTAAGAGAAATGTGTGTGGTAGAGCTGGAAGAGGACATGTACTAAATTGGTGATATTTTTGAAGTGAAAACTTCTTTAGGCTAGTTGGGCATTTTTTGATATGGAAAAAACCATTGAATTCGTGACACTGTTACCGTTACCAACACTTCTGTTTAAGATGGGAAAAAACCATT
Organism: Epirrhoe tristata; assembly: GCA_951394285.1. Lineage (NCBI taxonomy): Eukaryota > Metazoa > Arthropoda > Insecta > Lepidoptera > Geometridae > Epirrhoe > Epirrhoe tristata. Next base: position 8,902,878 of record OX596145.1, read on the forward strand.
GAACTCGCGACACTATTACCGTTACCGACACCTCTGTATACAGGGTGTAAAAAGACAACTATCGAAAACTGAGGGGTTGCAATTAGACCATGATGCTAAACTCATTTAGCAGAAAAAAAAACGCAAAAAAAAATTTTACTTAGCTTAGTCATTTTATGTTATTTTCAGTTATTCGCTAGAGTATAACATAATAAGACCATACCTACCTAATTATTAAATTTTTGAAAGAAAAAAACATTTTAAACTCTAAATCCAGCAATCTACGATAAACAACGCGCCCAGTACATACGCAAACAGCAATCTTCAAACGCTGTTTTCTCCGGATATATTGATTTTTTCGGAAAATCCTTTTGGATTTGATTGTGTGTTGGGATGCTATTCCTACCCCTTTCGGCTTCGGTAGAAGTCTTTTTACACCCTGTATATGTTTCTGTATTTCTTCAAGTTTTCATTTCTGTCGGTACTCCCAGAGTGTCACTATTTTTTTTTGACAGGGTCAAAAATATTACGGTTGGGTTTTTTGATAGTGGATTAGGTCAAAAGTACTACATATATGGTGAGCTTGTTTGAAGAATGTGAATAGCTGAGGTAATATCTCGTTGTCATTATACTTAGAGACTATTATGTGAGTCGATGACCTGCAAATTATCTACGTATGTTAATTAAATTAGCGTTTAGTCATAATATCAACTACTGACCTGTGGAAACCCGTACAATCATGATGAAACTCGAGAACTGGTAAGAAACCTCACTGGAACTACTGACATTTAGACACATTCTCAGAATCGATAAAATCAAATTCTATTTGCAATACGAGTATGAGCTTTACATTAGAGATTATTTGCTCCATCTTTCGAAAAATGCAGGATTTTTAATTTTTTTTTATAAAGGCTTCATTATTATTTCATGTAACAGTAGGCCCTTTGTCGCTGTACCAATCATCAAGTCCAAATTGTAAAGAATTTAGTTAGAAGTTATTTTCAAAGTTGGTAAACTTTTTACTTGGCAAGCATTATATTTTATTTAGTTTATGGAACACAACACTCCACATAAATACCCTCACAGGGTCTATTGGCTGACCGATGGTTTTCGACAGAATACCAGCGCCTCGCTACCTCGCTGTGGCGAGGCATTATGCTGAGTCGAAGCCCTTTTGCTGCTGTAGCACACATACATGACAGGCTTTTTGTTTTTTACTTGTATTCTCTTTTTTTTTTTGTTTTCATTTTGTTACTGTATTTTGTGTGTGCTTGAGCGGCAAATAAATAAATGTCTATGTCTATGTCTATGTAAACAATAAATCGAATACCGGAAAGATCAATTGATGAAAAAAACAAATATTGTTTTCCATTTATTTAAAAACACTTGACTTTTAAGGCACACCTATAAATATGTTTACACAAACAGTTCAGTTTGTTTGTCCGAATGTAATTAACAGCGAGTAATTATGATTTATGTTGATTTTGTTGCGGAAGATGTTGTTAGACTGTTTTATTGGTTTTAAAATTATGGATTTAACGTTCTAATATTGTATCTCTATATATAAAAATGAATCCCTATTTCCCTTGGTCACGGCATCACGCGTGAACGGCTGGACCGATTTCATTAAATTATTTTTTGTTGTGTTTGTTATTGTCAGGAGAAGGTTCTTATGACAGAAAAAATCTATATATTAATCATGCAGGGTGTGAAATAAGGGTTGAAAGTTTGTATGGGGAGTTGGTAGTTCCAGTTAAATGCAATAGATGGCGTTGCTAATAAGTATGTTATTTTGCTGACAAAGTCTATGACAAATGATGACAAAGTTCCCTTTATGATCACAATGCCTACGCCGCGAAACGACTTAGTCGCAAAATAACTCACATTTAAAACACCTACAAAGCAAAATGCCTCAAATCGATATCTCTAACGTGGTTTGCCAAATTTGCAATACGCCTGCATTCTTTCTTGTCTCGGCGTAGTATATGGATGGGTGACCGCAAGTGGCATTTTCATCTGAGCGCTTCCGTGCTGCTGAGGGCCCGTAAATTTGTCGGGGCTTTTTAAGTCGCTAAGTCATAACGGAGGCCTCATAAAAACTCCGTCACCAGAGTTGGCCCCTGACTCATACTTACTTTTTTTATGGATTAGTATCAAGTTATGTTATCCTGGACGCTAAATAAAATAACTCTCTCTGATTTTTTTTATGCATCCCGAAATTGCACCTATGCGGGACAAGAACCGGTGTGGAATTCGGATGCGGAACCAATTCGTGGTGAAAATCCTCCTATTTTACCATACCAATTTTTGTTTATACCTGTCATAACTTTACACCACGTTTATTAAAGGCCATATCATAATATAATCTTAAAATTAAATCATTGTTGGATAAGGATACATGGATCAAATAGATGGATACATGGATTTGTATTTACTAGCTTAGAATTTTAAGTCTATGTATCAACCACTTTGCTAAGAGTTATTCTATGAACGAGGTATTTAAAATTGATGACATTTGCAACGTATTATTAGCTAATTGACAGCTTACAATTAATTAGCACTTGGATACAAATTGGTTAATTACCTATCAGCTATAACCTTATAGCTTATAGGTAGGTAGGTACAAGGTGTAAAATATAATTGCCAAGTAGCATTATGTTGTAAAATCTAACATTTAATACAAATGTTTATCATTCTCCCCATTCATTTTCGCGCTCGCAATGGAAATAAATTAATAATCTTAGTCTAGAAAACTAAAATTGGTGTTATTATGCGCCCTAACCGGTGTCGTGACGGAAATCATCGTGACGAAATCAGTATTCTTAAAGGCGGGCTTGCAACCGGGAATGCTCCCTTTATGATGCTAAAATTTCTTTGGAACTGTCTTTGATTACTCCTTCAGACGAAGGATCATGTTTTACAAATCTGTAAGTAATTTACACCTTACTTATATTGATCAGCCGATAGACGTAAGTACAGAATACTACAAATATTGTGTGCCTCAGTGATCTTAATCTAATTTCTGAAATACGAACTAACGCGATGATTCAATCAACCAATCCTCAAACTGCCTTCCAGTTCCGAAGAATAGCTGGGTGATAGCCGACTATTGGTTGTATATTCTAACAAATTCGAAATTGGTATTCTTACCTAATTTTTTATTTATTTATTTAAGTGTGTTGTTGCTTAGAGCGACATTGTGCATACAGCATCGAGAGCCGTGTTGGGCGAATGGGGTTGTGCCTCGACTATCAATCCGAAGGTCGTGGGTTCGAATCCCGGCCGTGCATCAATGGATATTTCGTTTTGTAAAATTTATGCGCTCCCGCAGCTTAGTCAGCTCAACACGTATTGACGTTGTCTTTCCTGTGGGCCAGGCTGATTAAGCTGAGAGGATGGTTTAGGGGCTGGGCAAGCCTATTCCATCTCAAAAACAAGTCCTAGGAACTACAACGCCCCGTTTAGTGTAGGCGTAGTTTGCCTCCTGACGCTGTATAAATCACCTAATATAGATGTAAAGGCATAAGTTTTTTTTTGTTGCTTAGCGACCACATCACCCATAATGAAACATAAAGCTCGAAGTTTGACCAAGCGTTATTATTATATTATTTATAGTACTTACTCCTTATGTAAAGTATTTATAGTTTACTTCACCTATGATTGAGGCCGTCTGTTTCGCCGCACGTGATGAGTACTGAAGCGTGGTAGACGTAGTATAGACAAAACAGAACACAAGCAGCACTATAGGTACATTGTGCACACAGCGTCAATTGGATAATGAGTTTTAAAAGTTCGTTACTCTATTCCAAACTTAGGTACCAGTAAAGTAATTCAAAGTATAACCTAAGAATAACTTTAAGTATACTTATGGAACGAAATTCCTTTTCGGACGGTATCGGATGGGGGCTGGACGAAAAAAGTGTTCTATTTTTGCGTCACGACACATGTATAATGTATATGTCAAATCGTCACAGTCCATAGATTGTTACATTGTTAGTACGGAAGAGCGTTTCTAGGATACCTTATTGACAATTAATTTATTAAGTTTACTATGTTGAAATTCCCAGTATAGAAAAGTACTCTTTGCTTCGTTCCAACCCAGTGTTCTCACAATCACTTACTTTACTATTTTTTATTTTCGTTTTTTTAGGTAAATAAACGTGATATAGTGTTTTATTGTGCATTTATTGAGAGAATTGAGTTGTTGTACTGTTTTAGATTTTACAATGGAACATAAAAACCGCTTATTAGAGTAAGTTACATATGGTAGACTTATTGCGTCAGAGAAGAACCTAATAATTAATGACGTTATAGGAAAAACACGGTAGGATGGAAATTCTCGAAATGTTAATATTATTTTTTGCCAACGTGTTCAAACACAACAATGTTATAAAACACAAGTTCCCAAAAAAACCTTAAGAATGCTCAAAGAGTTTCAACCAATTTATTGCATGAAAAGAAATTACTTGAAACATAATTTATTGTGTTGTTTTTACCTTTTATTACTTTATTATAAAATTAAATCTTATTATAATACACATTACACATAAAGCGTATATAAAAACATCGTGAGGAAGCCAGGTATTACTTCTATTAGATTTAGATAGCCATAAAGTATCTGTGGCAAAAAGACGTTTCTCTGTCTACCCTCTTGCTAGATTTTCTTACTTAACTCTTATTTTGGTGAGAGTGTGCATTCAGTATCACAAAAAAACAAAAATGAAGAACGAGTAGCGTCCTCAGCGCCTATTTTGCCACAAAACCTTTCTTGATAGATTACCTCTCAAATATTTATAAAATTAGAATGGCACAGGTGACACCTGCTCCCAAATCCTGTACGGAACCCATCGTAGTTTACGAGAGGTGATAATGAGATGACAAGTTATTGCCCTATTTCCTGAACCCTTGTAAAAAGTTGTTGGCATAAAGAAATGATGATTTTTTTCATATTTTTTCTTCCCAAATACCGATGTCTTTTTATAGAAAAATCTTAAAACTTTATTCACAGAAACTAAGCTACTACATATTTACATATATTTACAAAATACAACAGGATTAGTCAAGCTATCAAGGATCGTTACAAACGATCTATAGATAGCTTAACTGATCCAGGTCACTGTCAGTCGGAAGCGTGCCCAAAACACTGGCGGCATTACTATGCTGGATGGCAATGCTGATCCTTTGAGCCAAAAATGTATTTTTTTTTTTATAGAATATGAGGATTATGGTACTTAGGCCATTAGGGCAGAAAAGTTCTCGAGTGGAGGCCACGCACTGGAAACCGCAGTAGAGGACGGCTCCCACTAGATGGAAAGACGATCTGGTAAAGGTTGCTGGGAGCCGTTGGGTGCAGGCTGCACAAGATCGATCGCTGTGGAAATTGATGGGGGAGGCCTATGTTCAGCAGTGCACACTAGATGGCTGACATTATGATGATGATGATGGTACTTAGAAAAACTTGACTTTTATTAAAATGTATTAAACTAATTTATTTGTTACAGGAGACAAAAAAATACTGAACAACATATCAGGGGAGTTCAGATCAGGTGAGCTGACGTGTATTCTGGGACCATCTGGTGCTGGAAAGTCTTCATTGCTAAACATCCTAGCAGGATATACGTAAGTGATTAAAATCCATTATACCTTATGCTCATACCAGACCATTGCAAGACAAACGCCCCAAAAAGTAGACAATCTAGAGTTACAATAATTAAAAAAAATACTGAATGGTTTATCCCAAACCATTACGCATTTGCTCAAAATGTATCTAAGTAATTGATTAGGGATATCATATTGAGTTAGCACGAGACCGTAAGAAGCGGCATAAAGAAAGAGAGGCGTATAGTATACCCAGCAGTGGGCGAAGTCAGGTTGTGGATGATGATGATGATCATATTGAGTGGATAGAACAATGTCACAGAACAAGTTTTTTTTGCACAAATTATACCCACTTACATCTTTACATCTCAAACAATGTCCCAGGCACTGCAGCGTCCCGTTAAGTGTAGGTATAGGTTGCCTCCTGACTCTATATAAATCATCTAATATAGATGTAAAGGTATACCCACTTAATTCAAAACAGGTCACAAAAAACCAAAACATAAAAAAAATGCAAAAATGTAGTCACTGCGTTTTTTAAACTGCATGTTGATGATTCAATTCCCACGTTTAATTCGTTTTTTGCCGTTGTACAACAATAATACCTAAATTAAGATCACTGAACCGACAAATAAGTAAGTAACCTTCAATTGTTTTAATTATACCTACTCTAAGTTTATTTTTATAAACACGAGATTTCATTGGTCATACAAGGTGTAAAACTGTATATTCGTGCATGATGAAATATTTTACGCCAAGAAATTAAAACCGACTTCATAAAGTACCACAACCACAAATCACAACACTTGTCTATACTGCCACTAGTCAACGTATTCTTTTAAAAAATGCCACGGCTCATTACGCGTACCTAACTTTTGAAAGTTTTGCCACAAAAAACTTTGTGCTACTCTTCTTTTAAACGAAAAAACTTACAAACGGTATTAATTTATCATCTGTATAGAATTAAAGAAATATCGACTAATTAACAAAATTATAAATAATATACTAAACTTTTTTTTCGCCCACTCAATATTATATATAAAATCCATTTATAAATAAACGCTTACGTGAGAAGACATTGAACTCAGAGATTACATAAGTACCTGCATTTTTTGCACTCATAAGTACATTCGTTGACTTCAAAAGAGTATCTGACCCTGGCTGACTGACACAGTTCAAAGAATATAATTTCTAAGCACTTTTTGCAACCTGTCTCGTATGGAATGCTAACTTCTACAAAATGTGGTCACGTGCTTATATTTTATAGGCGCTTCTAACTTCCATACTTATAATATTCAAAAAATATAGAATCCAAAAAAACTGTGTAAACATATTATCTACCGTACCTTGAGCTTAAAATGTGATGCTGTTTCGTTACATTGGCGTCACAACGAAGTGAGGTTGTCTGCTATCAAAGTTCTCCTACTGCCAGCCTCATTTGTACTCTCTGGTCGAGTAGAGAAACATTCAAACATCATTATATTGATTTGGTTTTGACATATCTTATAAATATTCTCATCTAACATTTTCACTGTATGCAACACATCACAATTTGACAATAATTATTCCTTTTCAGATCAAATGGAGTGCTTGGACGTATACTAGTGAACGGCCACGCAAGAGACATGCACGTGTTTAAGAAACTAAGCACATACATAATGCAGGATGACTTGCTGCAGCCAAGGTTGACAGTGCAGGAGTCGATGATGATAGCTGCCAATCTAAAACTGGGGAAGGAATTAGGGAAGGCTGAGAAGGAACTCATTGTAAGTACTCGTACCAGTTTACTTACACACGTCACTGTAAATCAAGTTGAATGCATTCGAATGTAGTGTGAATCACTATGACGTGCTTCGGAGGTAACCTTCTCGATCTTTTGGAAATTCAAGGGCACACGAAGGCCTGTTTGAGTAACCAGCTTTAAAATACGAGGAGACTCTATGTTCGGATGTTTGTTATGTTTTATTTATTGTACGACGCGTGATCCGAGAGCTGGCACATTTTTGGCTCAAAGGATCAGCATTGCCATCCAGTGTGGTAATGCCGCCAGTGTTTTGGGCACGCTTCCGACTGACAGTGACTTGGATCAGTTGAGCTATCTATAGATCGTTTTTAACGATCCTTAGATAGCTTGACTAATCCTGTTGTATTTTGTAAATATATGTAAATATGTAGTATCTTAGTTTCTGTAAATAAAATTTGTTTATTGTACCTGAATTCACACCGACATTTGAACGTAAAAAAAATAATCTAGCACTAGACCGCATATTATGACTGAGAAGGTATTTACTTCGACGATTGTCGTTCTTGATAGGAACAACAATTTCATTTTCATTTTCGCAGTTTCATGTTTATGAATTTTGAACTTTGCGTTAGAATTAAAATGGATTCTGTTTCACAATGTTCGATCTCATTACGGAATGAACATGTAGGCATTATTTGTTATTTCCCTCAGGAAATTCAGAATATTACTGCCGTGTCGCCAGTTCAGCGCCCTTGGAATTTTTTTGAAAATATTCAAAATTCCAGCTTGGTCTGACGGTGTAGGCATCTAAAACAAGATCCGAAGATGTGTAAAGCAAGATTATAGATCTTGCTTTTCACCTCTTAGAGGAAGATGGCACAGGATAACAAAATGTGGAAATTTTTAAAACTGTCATTGTATTTGGACATCTTTAGACAATCATCTTTAAAAAAAAAATCGTGAATACGCAATGGCCTAAAAGAATGTGCTTCGTTCGTTAGTTTAGTTTTTTTATTTTTATTTATAGGTCATCATTTGACCTCCCTCTGCCTAATGTTAAGCAGTAGCGAGGTCTAAGATGGAACATGCTTTCCTAGAAGGAACCTATTTACTCTTGATTTGTACTTTTCGGGAAATACAGTACCCGGCAATGAGTTCCACAATTTGGCAGTGCGTATGAAAAAAGTGGACTCAAAACGCTTTGTACGAGCTTTACAGCAGTCATGATACTATTTATTTGTAGATGTAGTTGACGAGGTTATGAGCTACTATGCCTTGGGGATACTGTCAAAAACTCGTTTTGTGTTACTGATAAAAATACTAAAAAAACAAGCAAGACCTACCAATAAAGAATCTAAACAAGATCTAAAAGCCTAGGGATGTGGAACCACATTTTGTTACACCTTAGGGATTGTCGTCGCAAAATTATCTGTTTTCTTATTCAAACTTTTTCTACAGTTGATCCTTAGGCTCAAAAGCGTCTTAAATTCAAAGAAATTCAGATTCAGACGCTATTAAGGCTTAGCGATAGAGACCTCGAAGGCGATCCTGAACAAGCCTTGGTAAACAAGAATTTTAAATTAGTAACAATGTGATTATCTTGTTTGGACCTTTATACTAGATTTTAAGAAGTTTCTAAAACAAGAAAGATCCAGAAAGTTTCGTGAGAGATCAAAATAAAAGTTGTAAAAACCGGACATAAAGAGCGATTACTAAAGTGGAATCTCTCTTTCAAGAGAATGAGTATTTTAGTACGTATACATCTTTTATGATCTTTCTTTATATACAGGATGTAAAAAGACGTCTACCGAAGCCGAAAGGGGTAGGTGCAGCATCCCAAAACACAACCAAATCCAAAAGGATTTTCCGAAAAAATCATTATATCCGGAGAAAACAGCGTTTGAAGATCAATGTTTGCGTATGTACGGGGCGTTTTTATACGTAGATTGCTGAATTTTGAGTTTTAATTGTTTTTTTCTTTTATAAATGAAATGATTAGGTAGGTATGGTCTGATTATGTTGTACTAGTAGCAAAAAACTAGAAAATAAAATAAAATGACGTAGCTACGTCAAAAATTTTTTTGAGTTTTTTTTCGATAAATATGTTCAGAGTCATGGTCTGATTGCAATCCCTCAGTTTTCGGTAGCAGTCTTTTTACACCCTGTATATTTTTTTCTTTATCATGTCGATGTCGCAGCTGGTTTAATCAGCCATTCAATTAAGCGCCTAGCCATTTAATTGCCACTGGATGCTTAGACTATTCATTTATTAGGGCCATTAAACCAGTTGCCTGCGATATCGATAAAACAATTTACATAGGTGAGGTAACTTTAAAAATGAAACTCTACCTCATAAGATCATTTCAATACTGCTATGCGTAAGGCCGCGTTTCCATATACATACATATGCAAGAAAACTGCCGTGAGAACGCCGATGGCTTTTCCGACATACACAATGCTGTCAGGACAGTTTCTTCTTCTTCTTTTTTTTATTTACAAAAAAAAAGAAAAGGGCTTTGTCGCTGAGCGACTATACTGCCCAATCAGTAACATCTTAGCTTAGTCTTCTTCTTGGTTTTCACTTCACTTCTAATTGCAACTAACCATAGATTTAGCATGGTACCTTTTCAACTAACTGTATTAACAGTATGATTCTGCCAATGTCAAGTTTTAAATATGTATTCCTTATCTAAGATGTTTTCATGTCAAGTCGACCTATATGATGAAGATTAAGATATTTGTTACCGATTGGGCGATATAGTCGCTCAGCGACAAAGCCCTTTTTTTTTTTTATTTGTAAATAAATAATAATAATAATAAGTCATGTGATAGCACTTGCTACGGAGTTGACATTTGCAAACTGCTGTCGAACATATAAGTGTCTAAACACACTATGCCGAATTTACGTATGATTACGTACGCCTGCATTGTTATTTGAATTACTGACACATTATGCCGAAATTACGTTGCGATATAGAGTACGCCGAACTTCAATCGGGCGTCTGTTTAGCGACAATTTGGCGGCGTGTCTAGTTTTTTAGAGTTTTCATGCAGGTGGAAACGCCTATGAGCATGACACAATACTTCGGCTTATGAAGTAATTTACATAATAATATGACATTATCATGAGCCTTCCATATCCACGTGCCGATTAAGAATTTTTCCAGAATATGTTGTTATTGTATCAATGAACACTAACTAATTGTTATATTTATATCCGGTTGATGATACCTAATTGTTTGCGACTTTTTCTCAAGAAATACAATGCAGAATCAAATAATTACTAAGTATTGATACAACATAAAACCAGACAACATGCAAATGCCGCATATGCTGAGTAATATTATTAGCCTACGTACCTCAACATTTGATCCATAGGATTTAAAGAAAAATACTAATTAGGAAAATAAAACTTTTAATCTACAACATGGCTTACTGAGATTTTTGTGTTTTTCCAAACATCATGAAATGTTTTCCAAACATGAAAAACTTGAGCTATCTACCGTACTTTGGAGATACATTCGAACAACCGTTAAGGCTTTTAAATAGTGTGCACCATTTTCGTTTTAAGCTTAAAAAAATGCTTATTTTCATGGCAGATTACCCAGCACTAAGAGACCTAATGGCTCTCTGTTTTTGTTTTGGAGTTCCTACTTAGGTACCCATTGATAATTTGTTGATATTATTATTTGTAATTGATCTATTTTTTATAAAGCACCTACCTAGTTCACGAATCGTTTTTTTTATTGTATTTTTTATAAATTTTTGTAGTACTTAAGATAAATGTGTGCAAGACTGCCGGGAACTCACCCTGGCCGTAGCGAAGACCAGCGCTGCAGCTTGGCGACATGCTGCAGCATTATGCTGAGCTTACGGCCAATTTCGCCACCACTATTTGATATACTTTTTCTTTTAAATGCTTTATTGTACTCTTTTGTATTTTTTGTGTGTAAAACATGTTTATATCTCTTGGTGGCAAATAAATAGATCTTTCTTTTCTTTTCTTTTCTTACAAAATATTCCTTTTTGGAACGAAGTTCCTTTTCGGTCGGAATCGAAGAAACAAAAGAGAAAAAAAAATTGTTCCATTTTACCGTCACAACAATGTACGAGTATATGTCAAATCGTCACAGTGCGAAATGCGCAGCCGAGACACAGTCCATAGATTGTTACATTGTTAGATCGGAAGAGCGTTTCTAGGATACCTAATTGACAATTAATTTATTTTATTTACATTTTCCCATTGTACAATTTGTTTATTTTTATATATTCTCTGTATAAGATTCTTGTGTACAATAAAGCGTTAATCTATCTATCTATCTATCTATATTCCCAGTATAGAAAAGTACTCTTTGCTTCGTTCCTACCGAGTGTTCCACGACACTCACGTACTTTTTCTGCTAAAACTGATCAGATACACTCACTTTTTTGTGCAGCTGTGTGAATTCACCGAAATTCAAATCCGAGGCCCGATCGACATCAAATGTATACGTGATCTAATCAGATTTAAAGGGGACATCTCATCCCGAAGAAGTCAAAGAGTTTCGTTTCTATGCATAAGTAACGAATACAAATTAAATGGAAGACTTTGTTAGTGTAAGTTTATGGGGAGGATCAAACAGGATCAAATGGTAAATCAATCTTTCATGGCTCAAGTGTTTGTAATAAACTTTACGATCGATGAAGTGACTCATAAATCTTATGGTTCTCTTGGTGACCCTTTTGAGGTAAATAATAATCTTGTGTCTGGGTACCCGGACATGTTTGTGCAAACAATTTAATAGCGTGTATAAAACATTCTCTATTTTCAAAGTTGTGAAAAACTTGAGTAATAAGTATTTAAATGTTTTTGGCTTTGTCCAAACCAGGGTATTATTACAATATTTGATTATGTTTATACCAAAAAAATAAGTATTGAATGGCTTGCATGGCAGTTTCATTCAAATGCTTCATTCAAGAAAGTTCTTTGAAAAGTGAGGTTTTTCCCTGTAGGTACGTTCAGTCAGTTTTCACAGAAGTTCTTCAAATGATATTGAAGCGTTACGTTCTATTACGTTTAATACGATTAAGTTGCAGAAATATTGATAAACAATAAAGGGTTTTTCATTTTAAACTACAAAAACTGAGAAGGCCTCATTTTTGGGTTGTAAATAGACGTTTGACCGTATCAATTTAATTCCTAACCCAATTTAAGTTTTCACTTCAAAATTAATCATTTATTGATTTTTTAGAAATGTTGCATAATGATTTTCAAAGAGAACACGTTCCAACAATCGCAGCGCAGATACATCACGAATTGACTAAGTTATACAAGAAGCAACAATCAAATTTAAAGAATAGTCTTTATCGATTTTCTCGGGATTCAAAAGAAAAAAAAAACATTAAATGAATATTTTTTAATTTATTTGTTGAACCCAATTCCTGAATTAAGTTAGTTTAAAATGAAAGACCCTATATTTAATTATTTCAGGTGGAGGAAATCCTTCAGACCCTTGGACTATGGAACCACAGGAACACTATGGCAGAGAAGTTATCGGGAGGTCAATCAAAGAGACTGTCCGTTGCGTTGGAGCTTGTCAACAATCCACCAATCATCTTTTTAGACGAACCTACAACGTAAGTTAACTAATATTAAGGTTATTTATTATTATTATTATATCAGCCATTTGTGTCCCACTACTGGGCAAAGGCCTCCCCCCACTCCCTCCAGACATCTCGGTCCCCAGCATTCAGGTTATTTATACCTACTAATATTATAAATGCGTTATGTGTGAGGATAGATTAAATGTATGGAAGTTACTTTTGCACGCAAAAACTACTGAATGGATTTCGATGATATTTGACACAAATACTTGATGGAAATAGTTAGAGTTATTTGTAAAACATCGGTAGCCTCTCAGGACTGTATTACTATCATCATAAACAACAACTTTTGTTGTATGACTTTTAAAAATTCATCATATTTTAGTTCATCAGATTTTCATACGAAAGTAATTTTTTTTAAATTGAACGCTCTAAATGTTACGAAGTCTATGCGAAGCAAAAGAAAGCGATAGTACAATAGCGAGGGAAGCGGGGTTAGAGTGGCGGGAGCGCTTGAAATTGACCTATTTAATACAGAGTTGAAATGTGTTAGATAGGACATCGAAATCTTGAATCGTAAAAAGTTATAGAACAAAAGTTGTTGTTTATAATGATAGTAATACAGTCCTGAGAGGTTACCGGTGTTTTACAAATAACCCTGTATAGAAACGTTATACCAGTTGTAGATTACTCATGTATGTCGGATTACGAGTATTCTTGGATGAAGGGATTAACTTTACTTTCGAGGACTTCTTTCGCCATTTTTGAAGGAGCTAGGTGGCTCTGCTATTTTATTTAGTTTTCTCGTGTTTTACTAGTGTTTTAACTTTTAACAACTTTAGATACCTACCTTGTATAGTAAATAGTTCGTCTTCCTACCTGGGCAAATACCTCTAAGACATTATTATTAGATACATTCACTTATCGCAATCCTTTTGCTATTTGGCCCCAATAGCCGAAAACGGCTAGGTTGATATTACATAATCATAGCTTAACAAATTATATTATTATTTAGTTCTTCTTCAGAAACTGTTAGCTTACCATGTCCAGTAGATATATTTACAGAACGAGTTACAATGAAAATCAACTACCTACCCAATAAGCCACAACTTTTTACTACCGCGCCGATTTCTACAAACTACATCGCCAATTCATGGCCAGTCTTACGTAAGGGGTGACTCTGAACCTTTTCCAACATATTAGTACATTACCCGAATGTATGGACCTCGGGAACCGTACTATTATAGAGGGAACTTAAGCTCTATTGAATAAGGTAAACAGAATTCGAAGTAATTGGCTTTAGTAACACCGGTTACTGTTAGATTTTATTGAAATTGTTCGGGATCGGAACGAATCTGTAACTATCAAAGCAAGTAACGAGCTGAAAAAAACATTTTGGTTTGATTAGAATCCTATTACCTACCCACTCTAAAAGGATATACGTTATAACTACTGAAGTTTTTCTTCTTTTCAAATCGACGTATTTCCAAAATCCCTTTCTTATTTTGCTCTTCTACATAAAATCAAAGTCAAAGTCAGTAGGACCGCTTGGATCACTTTGAAAAGTCTTAAAACTAGGTGAGAACCAAGGCAACAAACACGGTTTGGGGCCTAGCTTTTTTTTAATCAATCCATCTTAGATCTAAACCAAGGCTAATTTCTTAACTAACTTAGTTGCCCTAATTAAATTATTGTATAAAAAAAATCAAAAAGCTAAGCAAGATAGCAAAGGCATTGTGCACACATCAGCTGTCGAGGGGCAGAGCGACATCAGGCCACGTGAATTTCTCATTCCTATTATGATGTAGAGGAGGTTCATACGATCCAAGTTTCATGTTTCTAGGACTTATGGTTTAGGCTATAGGTTGATGTTTTTGACAGTCACCAAAGCAAAATATATTGTTTGTATATTATACTAGCTGCGCTCCCGCGGTGTGACCCGTGGTCCCTCGGGATTTTTCATTTTTTCGGGATAAAATACTTTTTATCCCGAAAAAATGAAAAATCCCGAGGGAAGGACATAGGCTACTGCCTATGTCCTTCCCTGGGATACAGCCTTTAACTATGCCAAATTTCAGCTTAATCTGTTCAGCGGTTTGGGTGTGAAAGCGTAACAAACAGACAGACAGACAGACAGAGTTACTTTCAGATTTATAATATTAGTATGGATTTCTGAGCCTTTTCGGCTATGAATGAAAGAGTTGACAGTATGAGATGAAAAAGAAAAATTATTCTACCAATGAACCTTGTTTCTGCTAGTATTGCATTTGGCTCATTTTTTCTCCAAGTCCGTTATGCACTGTCCATTAGAGGAAAACCTGTTGTGCCGACCCTACTAATAGTTGGTTAAAGGCAAGTAGATGATGACGAATTCACTCTACGTAAGCGTGTTGCTATGTATAATGTATTTATGTACATTATGAATGGTATTTTAGTCGTGTGTTTCCTTTAACACATACTGCTTACTTTGGGGCCTAATGATACTGTGAAATGCTCAGTATTCATTATATATTTTGCTGTCGGTGAGTCCGTGACTTACATATTTAACTCACCAGCTCACCAATGGTTTAGTATTTATGTTTTATTGTAAAACCACAATAACGGATCATTGCAAAGCTGTTTATTGTACAGTATTATCAGTTTTTGGTTTGTAATTTATATTACAATAGCATACCAGACAAGTTGTATCATTCACCGGGATTCGAACGACCTTAGATCGAACGTTGAGGCTTTTAAGCTAAACAATAGATAAATAAAATAGAATAAAATTTTATTTTCTCCATAATAGAAAATAAAATAAAATATACACGAATGAGCTATTAATACAAATCATATGAAATTAAGTGGCAGAAAATCAGCCTCAGCATTTGCTCCAGCAGCTCAAGCTTTATTTATGTATTTATTTTATATGCGTTACATCTTTTTACACAATGTAAGTAATAAAATTTATAAAAATAAAATTAATATTGCACATAAAAATAATGAAAAGTCGAGAAAATATAATAAAAATTATATAGGTATCTAAAGTTCCACAATTAGTAACCTGGTATGTTGTAGGTATAAGTACTTTACACCATTTTCAAAATATAGTACTTTTTCCAAATTGGTGTAGCTGTCTGCAAATACATCAGTTTCTGGGCTTTTAATTCGGCTTTGAGAGATAGATCAGCAATGCCAATTTCTACCAATTAGTGACGTGTACGTACAGTCGCTTATAGTATCTATTGTGACTAGTCAGGGTACACCCACAACTGAATATAGGCATCCTGATATTCACGCGTCATGTCACTTGCTGTACCCAATACCGAAACCCGTATTTGGTTGGAATTACCTTTACAATACTGACAAACTAGCTGGTGAATTGCCTAGTAATTGTCAGCTGAGCTTATTAAAGATATTCAATTAGACAGCTATCTCAAAAGTAAGCTAATTCTAGTCTTACATCGAACATTCTTGCCTGCTTCACTATCCCTTCTATCTTAAAATCTACTATCTTTAAAATAAAGATAAATGACCGAGGTTGTAAAAAATATGCCGAAATGTCATTTTATTCTATTCTACCGTAGAGATGCAGACTGATGTAGAGGAGGTAAAGTTTATTTGTCAAGAGACCTCTCTAGAAATGTTTAGTTATTTAAGGTTAAACTCGGACATGACTTAAGGCGTGATCTCATAAAAATAGCCAGCGCTTTTATACCTTACACTTAACTTAACCCCTTTTAATCCAGTGAGGTGCTACTAGAGTCAGTAAATACGCCCACAGTACCGAACAGTTCTCCCTAATCCGTTTAGCACAGTATTTTTTAAACAGTAAAGTAACTTGGATAAGGGGCATTCTCGCTAAAGTAAAAAATAAATGGCTCTACTTTTTATTTTAATTAGATATTTGATAAAAGAATACCCAACTTAGGCTAAACATGCTGAATTCATTGTATTTCATTCATGCTGTTGTCAATGAAAAGCTATCATAGCATGTATACCTACTTAGATAATTTGTCTTGCCACCATGTATATTACAAAAGACAGATTGTAGTGATGTCAATAAGTATTTTTGACAAATCTTTATAGCATTAGCACACTGGCGGTTGACCAACGGATTCAAAGTGGAGCACCTTATTGTGTAATTCAACTGACAATGGACATGGGCTTCATTTTGACATTTAAAACCCATTCTGGACTTCAATTGTCATTTTCCTATTATGTGATTGGTTGAGCTCTATCGGGATGACAAATGGGCATGGATTTCAAGTTAGACAATAAGGCTGCTGGTGCGCCGCGAAGACGTTGCACTTAATTTTATTATATTATCTCAAAGCCTTTATGCTTGAGACATAATTAAAAAATAATGACAAAAACAATGTTTTCTGAAATATGATTTTGCAAAGTTTTATCCTACTATGAATATCAATTAGCTCTTAAATTATCACATTAAAAAGCCATTCACCCATTGTCTGTCATCTAATCCAATAAAATTTATCAATTCCTACATAATAACTCAGAGGTATAAAATATAGTTCTACGTATTTATACTGCTTGTAATTTGTATTGTTCTTACGGAAGATTGCTTGCATCTCTAAAACAGTATACATTGGTGCGTATGTTCGATGAATAATTAAACGTGCGAGAACACAGAACGCGTTGAATTTGCAATTTCGTTGAAGCATCGAATTTGATTACACGCAGAGGAGCATTCAGTTTATAGAGGTGGTAGTCAAATGTTTGTTTTTAAAACGAATGGATCTATCTATAAGCAGGATCAGATCAGTTCGGCCTATTGCCAAACGACTTTTTTTTATAAAATGTAGTGAGGCAGCGTGGTCATGCTAGCAATTTGATGGAGCTGCAAGCTAGACACCTTCAGTGGCAGGACAATATCCTCGATAACTCTAAGATAGGACTTTTATCTAGCAGTAGCCTGTACTGCCCGTACAGGCTAAAAATAACAACAACAATTTGAATCTTAGTGTGAAAATGTAACTAAAATTACGAAGATAATAATAAAATGGCGCTTTTGCTACATGAAATGTATTTAGAACCAAAAGACATTGTAAAAATGTTTACATTATTTTTTTCGTCGCACATAGATACATTTGCAAAACATGTACTCATCCAAATTCGTTGAGAGCCCATTAAATTTTACCTACCTACAAACATTAATTTAAACCGGCGCTTAACTTTACGAGGTTATAACTCAAATTTATTTGTTCAGGAGCTTCAACTAAGCGCGAAATTTCTAAACGTACATTTTGGCGTGGATAATGAAATGTGGTTAAAAGTCTGCTGGATACACAGCATCAACATACTCAAATCTATATTTTTGCTATACAAATCTTTTCATACCTCTAAAATAGACTAAAGTACTAAATTTTATTAGCCCGGAAAAAAAATTACCGGCAAATTATTGGGTAAATTTATTTTTTCCGGTATTCAAATTTGCTAGTTTTATGAAAATATAAGCTTCTTTATCACAATTTTAGTACATACCCTAATTATCATCTTAAATTTTTCAATGTGAAGAAGCCATAAATAAATAAATAAATATTAAACATTTAAACTTTCGCATAAAAATTAGTAGTAAGAAGATTAACAAGGTATTTCAATATTTTCAGTGGATTGGACATCGTGGCAATTCGTCAGTTGGTGGTTCTCCTTCGCCTTCTCTCGAGACAAGGGCGCACTATCATTTGCACCGTTCATCAGCCCTCAGCTTCACTCTTCACGTTGTTCGACAGAATCTACGTGTTGGCTAGAGGCATGTGCTGCTATCAGGTTAGTGTCATCATCATTATTTATAATTATTTTTCGTTTCGTAAAATTTATTTGCGCTTTAACACGAGCTCTTAACGGTGAAGGAAAACATCGTGAGGAAACCCGCAGCTTAGTCAGCTCCACACGTATTGACGTCGTCTTTCCGGTGGGCCAGGCTGATTAAAATGAGAGGATGGTTTAGGTGCTGGGCAAGCCTATTCCATCTCAAACAATTTCCCAGGAACTACAGCGTCCCGTTGAGTGTAGGCAAAGGTTGCGTCCTGACGATGTATAAATCATCTAATATAGATGTAAAGGCCTAAGTTAAATCATTATTGGTATTTTTAGTACTTATTTTATGGGAATAAAATTAAAGGGATAACTTTCTTGATCATGATTAGACAGATATTGTTGATTGATCACTTAAGATTTGAAAATGAATCCAATTTTAATCAACAATCTCGCCGATCCGTGGCGCTTCTACGAACTGAGTGCGTCTACTTTACATCAAAACGGTTATACTTTACCAATCACTCTATGTAGAATAAATGGGGTCGGATAAACTTTTAACAAATTTTTCTTTAAAACTAATTAACCTTAGAAATAATGTAGTCACTTGTCATCGTTTGAAAATATATCTGTTTGATCACGAACATTTAAAAATTAGTTTAGTTTAGAAGTAAACATGTTAAGCTATGTATGAATAATAAGTAATTGGCTTTATTTTTTATTTACTATCGGTATCTGTCAAAACAGTAGGTATAGGTAATGAATAATCACACAGTCTGAAGAAATAATCGTATTAAAAAACTTGTAAGAAGACAAAACAAAAGCACTTTTTCTTGAGAGGAGGAAAATATTTTTTGTTTTGTTTCATCTTATCAAAATTAAAGGCTAATGAACATTTTGGCACACCTACTTAATCCGCCATTTCGATAAAATCACGTTTTAGCGGCAAGGGATGAAACATACACCAATCGATATGAAAAATTATTTTTAACAAAAAGTATTATAAAATGTCCTAAGTGATATACTCTCTGAGATATTTGAGTTAGAAAATTAAACAAAAAAAACTTGAAAATATTAGAACGTGCTGCCAACTCTAATAAATAGTAACAGGGAGGTGTTTTAGGAAGGTTTTCATGATAGGAAATAAGCAGTGTGAGCCATTTAAAAAAAAATTAGAAGTTTCATCATCATCTTTTTTTGGGGGGGTGTGACTAAGCTCGCGTTTCCTTACGTATTCCTTGCCGCCAAATAGTGATTTTCTCAAAATAGCGGACAGAGGTATGCCATTCTCCATATAAAAATGTTCATTAGCCTTTGAATTTAATAACTCTTTAATATCAAAATCTCGCACACCTGTCACCATCCCTCTTTCTCATTAGAAAACAGTAATTCACCATCCTGCTCACATTTTGGTTCAGGAAATTTGGACTAGGTCACATCCACCGGCTATTGCTTTCGCTGAAATGGATTGCTTTAGTTTCCAAACGAAATAGTTCAGTCATGTCAAATAGCAACAATTGTACAGGAGTTTTATAACTTCAATTTCGGAAGCAATCAATTTGAAGCTGGACGATAAAAAAATGATTGGTAGCTGTAGCTAAGCAAATCGATAGCTTGTTTTTGAAGCTTGCTAAAATAAAAGAGTGATTTGAGGAACCCTGTCTTACTATGTACGAACAAAACCAAGACAACACGGTATGAACTTGAATGGCCTTTAATTTTTGAGCCAGAAAACTAAAAACCAAGTCTGAGGGTTAAGATTAAAACGAATTTTGATGTGGTATGAAACAGCATTACATCTTTAGATGATTTATAGTGTCAGGAGGCCATCTATGCCTACACTTAAGGTGCATTTACACGATGCGATTTTAACCCATACGATATCGTATCGCACAGCAATTTTCCACGTGTAAACGCTCATCGTATGCGATTTGTCATAGTTAGCGCGACGCTCGTCGGCACGTTCAATGGGCGGGGCTTAGCAAATCGTACGAAAAATCGCATCGTTTAAATGCACCTTTAACGGGACGCTGTAGTGCCTGAGACATTGTTTGAGATGGAATAGGTATAAATATATAAGATGATACCTATATGGATAGGTTATCTAAAACAATGGTCCCAAAGCCACAAACAGAAGTATAAAAGCAAATACAAGCGCTCTATATAAAATTTTGTTGCTGATTTGTTGTCGAATAGCGTAGTGGAATCTCTCACATACCGCAATACGTGCCGGTGCAGACAAAGGAATATGAATTCAAATATCCACTGGTGCGTGATGGATTTTAACAACGCGAACAATTTAACGTGTTGGCTTTCAAATACATAATTGTTAGAGCTGTTTTGAGCTCTCACCTTTCTCTCATCTGCCATCATAGTCTGGTATTAGATTTCATATCCGCAATGACAAAATCAGCCTTTGGTATCAGAGGCTGATCCTGGATGCATTTACGTTTTTTAGTAGAGTAGCCTTGCCAGCTTATCAATCATAGGTAATAAATTTTTGAGAGCTATGCCCAAGAAAAGATCGAGATTTCTCATGACTCTAAAAATTACTCACGTTTGTAAGAGTATTTTTTAGAATAAACTGTAGAGTTGAAGAGGACCCTTCCCAGCGCGTCTTTCGTCAACGCGAGCATGGTTGAAAAGCTCGTTGTTTTATCCAGCGCAATGTTAGAAAAAGAGGCAAACCAAAAAGAGAGAGATAGCGCCTGAGCGCTATTCGGTAACTTTCGCCGCTCACTCGCGAACACAACATTGAACGAAAAATTGTGTGTGGAAATTTCATAAAACCTCTTCCAGGAAATACGTTATAGTCCGGTAACATTAAAACGGCCTCATAGGCCATTAGTATTAGGCCCTCCGAAAAAAAAAAGAAAAAAAAAAACAGGAAATACGAGTTTTTCAGTTAAAAGTTTGTGAAATAAATGTTTGTCATTTAGAATCTCCATGACATTTACGAGGTTTCTATCACAATATTTTCTTTACCTTTACAATTTATGAGTACATTATGAACGGCCAAAGTTCAGGTATTTAGGCGATTTTTGGAGGCTAATACTGAATTTGTTTCTAAAAAAATGGTTGTCTGTAAAGTCAGTTTACTGACAATAGTTGAACGTGACAACGCAAAGGCCGATTGTGCTTCTTTGTCGCTCGTTCCGCGCTCTCGCTTGCACTTCAAGCCTTACATGGAACGCCTCAGAGCGAGGTAACGCCTCATGACGTCATGTTTTTTCGTGCGTGCAGCCGGCTCTATCGAATTATAAGACGTAGTCACGTCAAAATTTGAATTTTTAGTTTTGATAGAAACCTAGATATAGTGCATAAGATACCTATTAGTTCAAAAGTTTAAAAGAAATATCTGTTACAACGCCATAATCACGTACGAGCGTTTGTATGAAAAGTAAGACGGGCTGGCCGCTCGATAAAATTCTCTATTATTGAAATCTCTATATATAAAAAATAGATCCCTATATCCCTTGGTCACGCCATCACGCGTAAACGGCTGGACCGATTTTACTAAATTTTTTTTGTTGTGTTTGTTATTGTCAGGAGAAGGTTCTTATGACAAAAAAATGGTATACAGGGTGGTCCAGTTTATATGGAAAATTTTATTCCTTGATCCGATTCACTCTAAACTAGGTATAAATTGAAAAACTCCCCTTAGGGGTTGTGCAAGGTAGTTCCAAAGATCGTTGACGAAACAATGCGCAGACGAAGGCGCGTGCGGGTCAGCTAGTGAGTTAATAAAAATTAACAAGGTAAATAACAAAAATAATTAATGAAAGGTTTTTTAAATCTATAGAAAACAACGGCAAAAAAAACTTATTCAGCTTATCTCAGAATAAATCTAATGAATTATATACTCAGACAATTAAGAAAACGTTTATTTTACCTAGAAAGAAAATGTTTTGTCTAGGTTTTTTTAATAATATAAAAACCTGTAAGTAATCAAAATAAACGAGAAAAGTGTAGCAAGTGCTTGTAGTGCCTCGCTTCTTTTGCTTTGGCTTGCCATCGTATATACGTCCATAAATTAATATTATGGTTATGCCATGGCCTATTTGAACTGTTGTTTTTCATGTTGCCAAAGTAAGTATATCGAAATCATTCTAGAAGCGAGTCTCTAATGAATAAACCATTTCATTTGTGCAAAAACTTTTGATTGATCAGTCCCACAGAGTTGGTAATTAGTTCGTTAGAGACAATCAAAGTTTGCTACTTGGAGCGATAGGCCACATTACAAATTCGTGTAAGATGCTCGTGAGCTCGCAATTTAAGATGAATTTGCCTTTTTGAATGATAGGGATATCCCTTCGCTTAATCTCAAAATAGCAAGCTTTTAAGTGTCTAGCTGACTCTGCGGTTACCGTGGTTTCTCGGAATTAAGAACTATACTTTTTCGGGATAAAAAGGCTATATTTTATTTCTGTACCTTTTTCCAAATCCATTTGTATACAGGGTGTAAAAAGACGTCTACCGAAGCCGAAAGGGCTAGGTACAGCATCCCAAAACACAACCAAACCCAAAAGGATTTTCCGAAAAAATCATTATATCCGGAGAAAACAGCGTTTGAAGATCACTGTTTGCGTATGTACTGGGCGCGTTTTTATTCGTAGATTGCTGGATTTTGAGTTTTAATTGTTTTTTTCTTTTATAAATGAAATGATTAGGTAGGTATGGTCTTATTATGTTGTACTAGTAGCAAAAAACTAGAAAATAAAATAAAATGACGTAGCTAAGTCAAAAAAAAAATTGAGTTTTTTTTTCGATAAATATGTTCAGAATCATGGTCTGATTGCAATCCCTCAGTTTTCGGTAGCAGTCTTTTTACACCCTGTATATTGTGTGAAAAACAAACCTCAAAATCTATAACAAATCTTGTTGACAGCAACAAGATATTAGCCAGCCAGGCTAATAGCCGGCTAATAGCCGGCCATACACGTACGGGTATGCCCGTCGGATCTGCCTGTAGGGCATGACTGGCGGGTAGATCCGTGCGTGTGTGGTGAAAAAAGTGACAGTTGCGCCCGCCGGGTACATGCCCGCTGCCTGTGCTCAGATCGGTCGGGTACGGGCACCACTGATAATGTAGAGATCAATTCGGATAAATGCCGAGCACCCAACTGTGCGTTTGAGCGTTGCGACGGATTTGCTCACCACATTTCACCGTAATTTGTTTGAACAACATTTGAACTCAATTGTTTGCTTTGAATGAGACATTTTACAGACAATTGTATCTCATCACGGATCTGTCCGACAGGCAGATCCGACGGGCATACCCGTGCGTGTATGGCTGGCTAATGAAAACATCCCAAAGGTGTAACATTATACTTGTACTTTGAAAGTATTTTTATTTACAGAAACTAAGCTACTACATATTTACATATATTTACAAAATAAAACAGGATTAGTCAAGCTATCTAAGGATTGTTAGAAACGATCTATAGATAGCTCAACTGATCCAGGTCACTGTCAGTCGGAAGTACTTTGAAAGTACTTACAAAACATTTTGCACACAATACGTTTTGTCTAATTAATTAATTTTTGAGTGAAACAAAAATTTCACAAGGCTCTGAAATTCTTTACAATATTTTTCTGTAATTTACAAAAAACTTTACACGCCTAGTTAAAAATTTAAAAAGTTTTTTGAACTGTGACATTTTGGGACTAAAGAAGATTTATTTGACATCGTAAAGTAAAAGTTAGACTAATTATAAGTTTGAAAAAGGTTACCTTACCGAATATTAAAGCACCTGTTATTAACCACGAGTGTCGTTAACCTCCTAGGTTCTATCCGTCTTATTACAAAAAATATGAACCGAGTTTAGCGAAGCACTGACTAAAAAACTAAAAAAGTCTCTAGAAAAACGATCTTTCTATACAAAAACTGCTGATGACGTCGACAGAAAATGCGGCTGGCTTCTGACGTCTCAGCATTTCTTCTATTGAATTGACAGTTCGGCGCGGATGGGTCTGCGACCACCCTACTCGTACATATAACGCTTTTTTGTGGTAACAGTTTTGTTTTGACGTGGTGGTTCAACATGGTGTTCAACTAAGGTATAACTTTTTTGTAATAAGGCCATATAGGTCCGCACCTATTTTTGACTATTTCAAAAAAAGTTGAGGCCTTACTAGTTTTCAGTACGGAGGCAACATGTTTCAATGTCTTTCTATGCCATTTAGAGTTTTATTACAATATCAAAGGAACAAATTAAGAACTTACAAATATAAAACAATTTTATTGTTGAGAGAACAAATACAAATCATATACTTAACAAATTAAATAGGGTTTTCTAAATTTAAAAAGAAAGTTTAAACTATTAAATTGTTTCCTTTAAAATTTAAGTACGGGCTGGACTTATTTAATAACATTCAAGTCTTTACAGTTAAATAAAATTGAGAGGTATCATATGCACGTTACAACTATTACGCAGCATTTTATGAAATTTGTATTGTAATAATATTTTATTTTATAAAATTAATGTTTTTTAGTGAATATTCATTGCGACATAGTTAGACCTCCACATTATCACATTCCCACTTACACACACACACACCCACACACACACACACATACACACACACACACACACACACACACACACACACACACACACACACAACTAAGACGCACTATATTATGGTTTTTGCTATTATTTTCTTTTTTATTTTACTTTTTTTCTTATTTTTTTTTTTAATTTTTTTTTATGATGAATGGGTCGGCTCTTGACCTCAGACTTACTACTACTACTACTACTATTTTACTTACTATTTTTATATACTAAATCTTAATAGATATTCTGTAACGGAAGAGCGAGATATCCTAATACAGGTATTTTCATACTTAAAAGGAGGTCTCAAACCCATGTAACGAAAGTAGATTAAGTTACTGAAATAAATATATGTGATTGATTTGATTTGATAGTTAATAAGAAGAGTGTATATTTTTAAAACATCTCTCGGGAACCCAATTAAAATTTCTTTTGATGTGACAAAATTTCCTTCAACCAATGGGAATATTAGCGTCAGTAATAGCCAATTAGGAAACGGTTTATGTTTGACTTTAAATCGGTTATATAACCATGTCGCCAGCCCACGGGCTTACCCGAAACAAATTTATTATTTTTAAACGAGCTAATTAACTCCCAGATGTAACTCGTGGGACTGTCGGGGTGAAAACTGCTACTTTAATTATATTATTTATGGTGGTGATAGTAAGTAAGTTCGTAAGAGTCATTGGCCAACTCTGGAGACGGAGTTTTTAGGCCGCCTTAAGGCCTCCGTCATGGGGGACCGACAATTTGACGTGCCCTCCGAAGCACGGAAGCGCTCAGATGAAAATGCCACTGGCGGTCACCTTACAGACCGTTTCGAACGTTGCTTAACTTCTACAATCTATCAAGAACGACTAAGCAAGCACGACCACGAGCGCTTCATATGGTGGTCACGTATGGGATGTTTACTTCTGAAATGTAAGGCCATTTTCAGAAATTACAATCTTTTTTTTGACGTGACTACGTCTTATAATTCGAAAAACATGACGTCATGAGGCGTTACCTCGCTCTGAGGCGTTCCATGTAAGGCTTGAAGTGCAAGCGAGAGCGCGGAACGAGCGACAAAGAAGCACAATCGGCCTTTGCGTTCGGCAGCGTTCGACATCCGTCTCTCTCCTACTTGAGTGAGCGATGCGTAGACGATTTTTGCGCCAAAACACATGTATATGTCAAATCTTCACAGTGCGAAGTGCGCCGTCGCAAAACAGTCCATATATTATTACATTGTTAGTACGGAAGAGCGTTTCTAGGATTAGTGTCAAAGTTATTATTATTTTTATTTATTTATATGAACAAAAAAGAAAAGGGCTTTGTCGCTGAGCGACTATACCGCCCAATCAGTAACATCTTGGCTCAGTCTTCTTCTTCTTTTCTCTCACTACACTTCTTGGTTTCTTCAGAAGCCGGGGAATGAAGTAAAACCAGAAGTGTCAAAGTTTCCTACTTACCTACCGAGTGTTCCACGACACTTGGTTTTTTATTTTCTTATATTACTTCAAATATAATTTATAATATAAGTTTTGTTTACATAATTTTTATTTTAGATCTTTTGTCTGTGCTATGTGACAATAGCGACCTCACTTGACATTCCCGATATCTACTAGTAAAAAACCCTTAACCCACATAAGATTACCTCAAGGGTTTTCTCCCTTACTGTCCAAATGACCCACTGAGAGAACTCAGTCTATTTGCCGAGGCCGGATCCGCTTTGAGTAGCAAACGGAAGCAACCTTTGTACTGTTGAACTGGTGACAGAAAGGCAAATTACAGCTTTGATCCTGTCATTAACTGTGAGATTCTGAAATAAAGACACTACGGGAACTGTTTTGGTGTGTCGTGGTTTATTAAAATGTGTAATAAAGTGAGCTAGAAATGTATGAAAAAAAAGCCGTCATGATTTTATATCTGTCAGTGTAAAAAAAATATGAACGTAGTAGATACCGTAGATACCTCATGTAGTAAAGGAACTTTTGTCTATCAACATTATAAAGCCTCTGTAAAAAACCGATTTGACGTCAAACTTGTCAGATGGAAATTGACAAATACTTTTGAAACTTTACTATTTAGTGTTAAAAGCTCGTAGAGATAAATGTCGTTTCTTCTTCAGACTAAACTCCAATATCCTATTTTATATCACCAACTAAAACTTTGGCTAATATAACAGCTACTTATTTGAAGTTTACCTCTTAAATATCGCTTGAAACCTCGATAGAAGTTTCAGGGAGAAGTGAAATATGTAGGTACGCTTTTGTAGTTACGAAACCGCAATTTAGTGCAATGTAGTGATTTGTATCAAATCAAATCAAATCAAATAGTTTTCAATCGACCAATACAAGCAGAAAAAAAATTAAGTAAGTACTAGTATCTTTAAGTAGGTAGGTACATATTATGGGAGTCAACCATTTTTTATATGACGGAATGCAAGCCCGTTGCCTCCTCAAGTCCTAAACTGTTTCCTCAAAATATTTTTTCTTACCGCTCATGGGTACCAGCTAAAGTCAACTGATCGTGTTTCTCAGAAAAGGAGCCACGCCTCTGGACCCCATGGACATAAAGTCTGGAGACTTTAAGTCCATGGGGTCCACCAAAGGCAGAAATATATACTCATCGCCGATATGTTTAGCCTTTTGGGTACATTACCTGCGGTTGGTGATTTGAATACTGTTTTTTTATCTTTAGTTTAGTTAAACTATGTACCTGCTTATGTATTTTTATGATTATTGTTTCGTGTAAATATTATGTTTGTAAAGACTTATCTATTCTTGAGCAGCATAAAAATTGTTCTTGCTCAATGATTCTGAATACCTCGATGGAGATAGCAGTTTCAAGTTCTTAGCGAAAGATCTCCTTTAGGTACAATCTATAACTTTGCCGCTGCAATTTTCATATTTCTCTTTATCGACACTTCTTTTAGTTTGTGACTTAGTAGCTCTAGGGAGAAGGTTTTACGATTTTCTTTCGATCTATTTCTTGCCTCATTGTATTTATGCAAAATATATCGTATTGGACAAAAAATGAATGAACGAATGAATGAATGAACTGTTTATTTTACACCAAATAATAACAAAACACCACATAAATAAAACACGTTGAAAATTAGTACAATGGGCGGCCTTATCGCTGAAAGCTATTTCTTCCAGGCAACCTTTTCAACGAAATTCATATTGGACTAAATAAGTGTTGGACAAAATTTATGTTTTTCATTACTAATTCTAGTCGGACATTTTTGATTTTGGACATAAGTCGTGCAAAAATAAATAAGTGAGAAAAATAATCTTTACAAATTGTGCAAAATGGTGCGATTAGTAGTGCGCAAAAAAGAAAGATGCGCAGAGGGTGAAAAGTGAAGAGGTGCGCAAAATGTCAAAAATGTCGAATGTACAAACTTCGTTCCAAACGAGTGTTCCACGACACTCACTTACTTTTTTTTGTGGTTTTAGTGGACACATTTGAAAGCCTGATATTTAAAAAAAATCTTATGAAAACGTGTTTGCGGAGCAAAAGATGCAGCCTCTTCGTTTAATGCTATAGATAATATTATTTTAATACAATAATGTTTTAATAACATAAAATGTTTTATAAGGGCACAGGGCAGGCAACTCCATGATCCTCGAGTTATGGCTGACTATTATCGAACCATAATCTTGGGGTTAAGCACGTATCTTTAGCCATAAAGTTTATGTATTGTCGCGTTTAGAGAACAAAGTCATTATATTTTGAACAGTGTTTTATAATAATAATAAAATTACGTATAAAAATATACTTTTTTGAAGTGAAAACTTCTTTAGGCGCGTTGAGCATTTTTAAGATGGAAAAAAAACCATCGAACTCGCGACATGTGTTACCGATACCACCGTCAACGCCATCTAGTTTTGAATTCCGTAACTAAACACGGTAAAGAACCTTTTCAACACACTTGCTCATAAAGTGGCTCTATGGTCACCGGAATTAGGCACATAATGACACCCATAATCAAACTGTGACTTTTTCATTACTATAACTCACTAGTGAGTAATAGTTTTTTTTTTTTAATTTTATTGGTTGAGTTGCTTTGTTCTTAAAAAAGTTTTTATTCAGAAAAAAGATCGTGTTCAATAGAACAAATATATTAATGTTCCTATTGCTTGCTCATTTCATGCAACTTCTTATTTAAATAGATAATTTTAACTCGTACGTGTTTAATTAATAAAACTTTCACTCAAATATAACTTTTGTTTTCTCTGTAATAAAAGAAAACTTTAAATTCCCCATTTTGTCCGTGGCAGAATAGGCCGCAAACCCTATGCGTGGCGCGGAAATATAGTCTGTGGCCGATCGCAATGCGCGCGCATAGGAAAACTGATTCATTTTTGCCGCAATAGCGAAACATTTTTCACAACTCGTTTTCACTGTTGAAAATGAGTTTTTATTGTTGTTTTATTCACAAGTGTGTTGAAAAACGTCGTATGATACACGTGTGTATTGATGATTACCGTCCTCGGTTCTATTAAGAGCCTCGCCTTACGGCTCGGCTCTTAAAACAACACGGCGGTAATCACCAATGTTACACACTAGTACCATAATGTACTATTAACACGGCGTTTCACGCCGCGCGCCCGGTGATGATTCAAAAAAAATATTTCCTGACGATTCAAAAAATAAATACACAGGTTCAAGTTTTCACTTATGTCAGCAGTCACGGAGTGCCACTGTTTTTTTTTTGAGTAAATTATGTTCTGAAGCTTTAATAATTACCCTTTACAAGTACTTGATAATTTTTTTTAGATCTTTTAAAATTCTGGTTTAAAATTGATAAACTAGACAATCAATTATTTATTTACACCACAATTATGACTATCATCAGGTAATCCTCATCCGGTATTAATTTTATAATGTACATAGTGTTTTTTTTTTCAATGATACTGGAACCTCTTTGGTACGACACACTGTAAATGCATTAATTTTATGATTTTATGGACGCTATGCCATAAATTGAAGGTAAAGTTTATATTAACGTCAGTCTATACTTTTATGTTCAAATGTTTAAGTATAGCGATTTTTGTTGTATGCCCTATAAAAGTAAAAAAGTTGAACAGGTATTTTTTCTTTGCTATAAAAATTGCAGATTTTTCTTCATTCGTCTCTCTTACATCACTCTTTATAACATAAAAAAAATTAGAATGCGTCTATATTATCTCCAAACCTTTTAGTAGGATTGAGTTCACAGCAACAAAAACTAACTATAGAAAAGATAGATCAAACACTATTTGTTAGTACGCACGGTACTGACAAATAGTGTTTGATCTATCTTGGCTCTCATGGCAAACTTTATTGCACACCTTATGCAAATCAATACACTAAACTAAAATATGATATATTATGTATACAATCGGCGGTGGTGAACTGCCTATTTTGGAGAGCATCTTACTGACAGGAAAAACGTTCACAGTCACCCATTTATTTCTCTATCGCACTTTATATCTAAACTTGACTCTAGTAACTTAGGCCTTTAACATCTATATTAGATGATTTATACAGCGTCAGGAGGCAATCCATGCCTACACTTAACGGGACGCTGTAATGCCTGGGGCATTATTTGAGATGGAGGCTTGCCCAGCACCTAAACCATCCTCTCAGCTTAATCAGCCTGGCCCACAGGAAAGTCGAAGTCAATACGTGTGGAGCTGACTATGCTGAGGCATAGATAATACAAGCAAATAAAATCAAAGGAGCTTTACTAGTCATCTTGTTAGTGGTTTCGTTCACCCAACACCCACATCTAAACCTACACAGTAACCGAAGCCATGAAAAATCTCCGTAGCCTACGGTCTTCATAATGAATTTATAATTTGCCGACAATTAGGACTGGTTGAGATCGCCTCAGGATTTTTAAATGGTCCTCATTTAAAAGAACCTCCCATTGAATTGGCTCTTTGAACGATTTAGGATGTTTACCTGTATACCTATACTACAATGTACCAAGTTGTAGGTAGTGCAAGATAGAGCTCGTGTTATAGCACATATAAATACGAAACGAAAATCCATTGATGCACGGCCGGGATTCGAACGACCTTTGGATTGAAAGTCGAGGCACAACCCCATTCGACCAACACGGCTCTCTTGATACTAGTATACAGGTAACGTAATCACAGTCGGAAACTTTCTGTTCATTTGTTAACGCTAAGATGCAGATTTCCCAACGGCCACAACCACATAGTTATTCCTTTCTAGTTATAAGAAACCCTGTATCATTAGGAATACCCTCTCAATCTAAAACGTATCTTATAAGCATTTAAATTAAATTAAATTTTGTTCGTTATACATATGTTGCAGCCAACTGGTTTAATCCGCATTCTGATTAAGCGCCTAGCCATTTGATTAAATTTCAAAAATTTCAAATTGCAAATGGCTTGAAGATTTTACGTTTAACTTTTTGCCTAGCTAAGTCATTTCTAAGTAATAAAGCTACCATTATTGTTGAACGGGTTTGTGTAGCAACTAGTACCCAATTTCATAACTAGATGGCGCGACTAAGAATGACCAATTCCTAGGTTGTGCTGACGAAAACGCACGGCAAATAATGTCGTCAAATTACCCATGCATACTTCTTCAGACCTCTCTAGATCAAAGTCAGTTGGTTGGTTATGTTATGTTAGGATAGTGAAAAACTACGCGCGAGGCTAGGCTCTACGCGGCCGCCGATGCGGCAGAAATCTTTCTAAAATTTCATAATAAATGAATATATAGCCTAGGCATCCAGTTCATTAAATGCTTTTAACTAACCAGACGGCTGAATATCATTCAGGCCGCTAGTTGAACGGCGCTGTTTAATCAAATGGCTAGGCGCTTAACCAGACGGCGGATTTAATCAGTTGGCTGCGACACATACATTATCTTAGCAAAACTTGAAACAAAATGAACCTAACATCTGTTGACAGAAATTATTTTGCAATAACATGGTGACAGACAGTTATGCTTTGATGGTGGACTCAGGTTGAATAGAACTCTATAGAAAATAGTCAAGTTGGTGACCGCTAGTAGCATTAACTAGGTAGGTAGCACTTCTGTGCTTCAGAAAGAACGATAAATAAATGGTCGGTTCAGGCTAAGTCATGACGGAGGCCATAGTGCAGGCTCAACAACTCCGTCATCATAGTCACTCACAACTCATAAAAACTAACTTTTTTTAAGTTTATCTACTATTGAGTGAAAACTCGCGTACCTTAAAACTCTTGCATTATTCTACACCACTAGACCAACTTTACCACTTTGCGAACTACAAAGATACAGTCCTTATTCATTGTCTTCTGCCTCATTCGTTTGTAGTTTGAGAAATTAATTTGGCTTTCTTGAAGACTTACCTAGCTGAAGTGTTCGGGAAACTTCCCTGGTATTTCAGGTTCAGTTTTTGAATGTAGAGGTTTTTATACTATTCATTCGCGTCATTGCTCAACAAACCTACTTACTGCTACACAGTTTATTAAACTTTTGCAGTTCTCATCGTTCTTTTGTAATCAGGTTTTCTGTGTACACTGTTCTAAATATTTTTTTTATTGTTTCTATGAAAACAATAGTAAATTCAAATAAAATTCTGAAATATACATCGAAATTACTACGGCGACTCTTAAATAATGATGATGTGTGCCGGACTGCTACAGTCCGGCTAACGGACAAGTCTTTTTGTATGAAAAATCATAGCCGCAGTCATCATAATAAGCAATCATAGTGAGCAGTCCGGCACCAATCGTCTTAATAGATAAAAGATATAAATATCAACAGAATAAAAAAAACCACGTACAGTGAAAGGAAATTCTCAGGGTTATGCAAAAGATCTGAAAGAATGTCTATCGCATTTTAAAGATACAGTTGTGATCATGTTTGTTTTTTTACAGGGTGCTCCACAACTCCTAGTTCCATACTTAGCAGAGGCGGGACATATCTGCCCCACTACCCACAACCCAGCTGACTTCGTGCTGGAGACATTGATCGGTGACGTGGAAGTGGCTGCTCAGCTATCTGAACTCAGTCAAAACGGAAAGCTTTGTAGGAAACTGGACCGAATGACTGTGAGAGGAAGGTACGTTTGAAAAAACTGTTCATGCTCTTGAAGGAAACACAGTAAAAAAATCATGGGGATTCAAGTTAAGTATGCCATTTAAGTTATGTTTGGGTGATGTCAGCAGCTATTACGTATGGAATATCAACATTTTTTTTTATGATAAACGAAACTTACACAGGCAAGAGTGAGTCTACGATGGAGCGAGCCTACCCAGAAGGTGCCTATTAACTCTCTTCTTAAAAAACAACAGGGTCGTAGCTCAGCGGAAATACAGACGCTGGATACTGATTCCAAATTTTTGCATTGCGCATAATAAAAGAACTTTCGAAGCGCTTCGAAGCTTCGAAGTTTTTCTCAGTAGTCGAACTACCAGAGAATAAGGTTTTTATTGTTCTTGCTCATACCCCGTTAAGTTATTGACTGTTTATGAGTACTCCACAAGCAGGATATAAGCTTCTCTTCTTCCATATTACTTCCTACAAATCTTAAATTATGTGAGTAGGTATGAGCAACTGTTTGTGTTTCAACCAGTCCTTATCCTGTACATGGATGAAAGAACAAACATTTTTTTTGTTGATTTGAACAATTAGATTTTGGACTGGAATAGCATAAAAGCTAAGATGCTGGTTCCACGAAAAATCGGTGAAAACTTTGTGTAATTAAATCCAAATGATTTACAGAAAACCAGTGTTGCACTCAGATGAGTCTATCCAGAGGATATTCGGGGAGCACGTAGCCAAAGAACAGACTCAGAACATGGAGTTCCCAACGACTTTCTTGACGCAGTTCTTGATACTGCTCAAACGGATGTTTAAACAAACTGCTCGGAATTCTGTAAGTATTTTTGAAATTACTTCAAAAAAGGAGGTGTTCGGTTGTATGTATGTTCAGTAATACTCTATCTTGTGGTTTGATTTTCATCATTTTTTGGTTTGTAAGTTTGGGTTCCTTTCGGAAGTGGTCCCATATACGAGTAAATTGTATTCCTGATGGGTTGATACTTTTAGATAACTTTAAGAACCTCATCCTCGCCTATGAATTTCGAAATGAATCCAAGATTGAAGTTGGTTTTCTTATCAGTTTTTGAAACGCAATAATTTTAACATAAACTGGAATACTTTTATGTGTAAAACTGTGATGCGATGCGAAAATAAATGTTCAATTTAGCGTTTCTTCCACAGATAACACTATGGATACAACTGGCCCATCACGTGATATCCGCCATACTGATTGGTAGCATATTCTTCATGATTGGCAACAATGGATCCGTGCCCATGTGCAATTTCAAGTTCTGCCTCAGCTGTTTAGTGTTCTTTATGTACACGTACATCATGATACCGGTTTTATTGTGTAAGTTTATTAAATCCTTATTTTTTAAAACTCCTTTCTATGTGTGTTCGAAACTCACTCATAAACTTATGAGAACATGACGAAAATTTATAAACACACGCTGTTACGCTTAATAGATTTTGATGACTTCTATAAATTCACCTGCAAGGTTAACTAAAGCTAACTAGGCTAACTAAGGTCTTGTTGCGGTCCAAAGACCACAACAAGACTTTATTGTAGAAATAAAGATTTTTATAGTCTAACGATCAAACAAACTTCAAAAAAGTTTTCTTACACGAAGAGTCTATATTCTTTGACTTCGAATCAAAAGCACTTATATACGAGTTGAAAGAATGAGTTGTTTCAGGCCGTCATACGAGGCGTAAGTTGACTGCAAAGTCCTTCAGACTCCTCACTTTTATAGATACTTTGTAGTAGGCGTTATTCTTGTTCGCCGCGATGGTTTTATGCGTGGCCAAACTCGCCAAGTTCTGTCAAAATTATTTAAAAACCATCATAAGATCAACTATCAAAAAAATCTTTCCATACGTTGGAAGTTGCGATGAATTGAAACACTAATCGTTTCACTTCTCTATTAAAGCTCAGGCAAATTGAAAAACTAAGCGCACTTTATCAAACATTTCCTTCATTTCAGTTCCACTGGAAGTACGCTTGCTGCGTAGAGAATACTTCAACCGATGGTACAGCCTCAAAGCTTACTATGCTGCGTTGACTTTCTCTACCGTGCCTGTGATGGTAAGTCAATTAAAAAAAGGCTGATGTATGACTATTCAATGAAATCTAAGAAATAGCACGCAAGCTTAATATTTCACAAAAACTGTAATATTCTGATACCTGCAATAAGATGAGAGTAGAAAGCACCCAATATTTTGTAAGTATAAGATTTAATTTTCCTGATTGTTATTAAGGTTAAGCTTTTGAAGGCGGCTTTTTTATTTTTGCCGACACCTCTCCTTTCATGAACAGGGAGCAAAACGGAAGTTTCAACTCAGATACTGACAACCTAGTAAACGCGTAAAAAAATGTCGCCAAATCAAAAAGCATAGGCTCATACTTACCCTTCCTCAAAGACACTGGGATGATTTAAAGATATCTTTCTCTTTCAGCTGATCCTCGGATTCACCTTCGTTGCGATTACTTACATCATGTCAGGGCAGCTTTTAGAGTGGGACAGATTTATACTGTTCACTGTCACTGCACTGTTGACTGCAACGTGTTCTGAAGGTCTTGGCCTGGCTGTAGGATCAGCATTCAGCGTTACGGTATGTGGACTTTAAAATATTTAATTTGGTCGGGTCATTTGAAGTGAATAGTTGAATAGACAGGAAAAGGTTCTTTTCGTACTCTTCACACCATGTTTTTACACTTTGGGTTCAACTGAAATACCGGTTTTCTTACAATGTTAAGGAGAGCACTGGTTTAATGAGCATACATTTTTGGACGGAAAACTCATAGGTTCACGATTTAAATTCACTACCTTAGGCTTGTAAGGGGCATACGCGAAATGTATTTGGAAATGCCTCCATAAACTCAAGTCTAAGCGCTCTTACGCACTAGGGCCCTTATTAATAAACGTGGTGTAAAGTTACGCCGGGTGTAACTTAGGAGTAACCATACAATTTTTGGAGTTTAAACCTGGCGTAACTTTACACCGCGTTTATTAATAAGGGCCTAGTGGTTGAACCGCAGGGCTAGCCGCGTGGCGGGCCGCTTTTCCAGTTTTCGTAAGCAATCGCTTGTCATTGAACGCACCTAACCTCCACAAAATTGTACTAAAATTTTAACCGCGGGGCGCAGTTTAACCGCTGGTGCGTAAGTTAGACCAAAGGACCTTAGACTCCCTGTCTGACAGAGTATCTGCGTTGCCTCGGGGCATACACCATGGACGCGTTTTATTATTTTACTTAAGGTTCAAAGGACCTTAGACTCCCTGTCTGACAGAGTATCTGCGTTGCACTGGGGCATACACCATGGACGCGTTTTATTATTTTTCTTTACCTATATTTCAGAACGGTTCAATCGTCGGTCCTGCAACAGTAGCACCACTTCTCGCACTTTGCTGCTACGGAATGGGCTTCGGTCCAACCATCGAAGGCAGCATGAAAGCTCTCATGTCAGCTTGTTACCTCCGCTACGGACTCTCAGGATTCTCGATAGCTCTCTACAAGAACCGAGGAATGATGGACTGTCCCAACGATTTCTGTTTATACAACGATCCCCAACTTCTCCTCCGTGATGTAGGCATGACTAATGATACCTTTGTGATTCAAGTCATTGGATTGATAGCTTTTACTTTTATACATAGGGTTATGGCGTACTTTGCGCTTCGGTATAGGTTGACTGCGGAATTTTCTAACAAATTCATGTGTTATGTAAGTAAGCTGTTGAAACATAGGTAATTTATTTTAAGTAATATAAATCGATATGTTTGTTCAAGGTTCTTTTTAATCGTGAGATTATGATTGCTAAGATGAAGGCCTATAAAGTTTATCATGTTCTGATGCAATAAAAAAATAAAAAACTAGGCCTGATTCTAGCTATTTATATGGTAATTCAGAAAACAGAATAAATTTATCAAACGATTGAAGAGTTTCCTATTATATGACTAAATTATTTAAATTAATTAAACAAATACTTACGTCATTTGTGATGAAAACTATTTCTACCTATGCAGGTAACTATTGCAAAAAAAGGTTGTTGTCCAAAATGTTCAATTATCTGATAAACTAGTTGAACAAATTGGACAACTTTCTTCCAATTTGTTCAATTAACCAAAATAGTTGTAGTTCACTATTCAACTTCGACTGAAAATTCCAATATATTTATGCATATCAAACGAAATCAGAATTATGAAGTTAGTTACCATTAATCTGAACAAAACTAATATAGTTGAACGTATTAAAGTTATCTGTGATCTTAGTGGAGAAAAGAACTTAAATGTTAGTTTAAGTATTAATATAACTAATTAATCGAAATATTATAAGATATTAATTAAGTTACCATGATCTTGCCAAGGATGTACTTAATTTAAACGGATTAAGGGTAGTGAAGTACATAATAAAATATTAAAATTAAAATGTATCTTTTTATTCTATTTTTTTACAGATATGACATTTTAAACATCGTTTATTCTAAAAATCTTAATGTATAACCAGTGCGTAGCTCATAATCAATTGACCTTAATTGAACTAGAACTCACCGTCACCAAAGGGATGGGTGTCCGTTGATGCTTTGTCTGAAGGCTTATTTCGTAGCGCAACTTTAACTAGCACTCGTACAATCAGGGTGGTTATTCGCGTTCGTTTTTTCATTCGTTTGATGAATATTCGGATGCTTCTTACTACGAGCTACATTATATTCAGTCGATAAGATCAACGTTAAAACATGGTCCTAACCAAGAACCAAATATTCCAAACCGAAAAAATTGGCCCTTGAAATCAGAAATCGTAGTAAGAAACATCCGAATATTCATCAAACGAAATTCAAACGAACGAAAATAAGAACGGAAATACGGCCCCAGTTATGCTTTGTAGCATGTCAAAGTGTGCTTAAACGATAAACTATTGAAGCAAAATAAAAAAAATACGTGTGTATACAAGTGCAAATTCATTTCCTTAAAAGTGTGCAGGAGCGATTTAAGCAATTTTTTAGTTATTTAACTCAGAATCTGTGAAAGCTACTTTAACAAGAACTTCTTTCAAGGGAAGAATTCTGTTATCTTTTAACTTACTTACAACAAAGCAATGAATCACGTAAACTAAAGTTGTTCCT
Source organism: Epirrhoe tristata (assembly GCA_951394285.1). Classification (NCBI taxonomy): domain Eukaryota; kingdom Metazoa; phylum Arthropoda; class Insecta; order Lepidoptera; family Geometridae; genus Epirrhoe; species Epirrhoe tristata. The sequence goes on from OX596145.1 coordinate 8,941,255, forward strand.
ACTACCCAAATATTTTCACCTCACTTTTTCTTTCTTTCTTCTATAGGAAAATTATGTTTAATCTTTTAAAACTAGATTTATAATTCTGTTTTATAATATTCCTTATCAAAAGCATCATTCACGATTCCGATGCTGCCGCTCTCCTTTGCTTCTTTTTCAACGATCCTCGCTTGAGGTGGTCGTTTTGGTCCTAGTAAAAACAAAAAAGTGTTAAGCATATACAGGGTTATTTGCTAAACACCGGTAGTATCTCAGGACTATTTACTAACATCATAAACAACAACTTTTGTTCTATGACTTTACAAAACATATTTCTACCAAAAACCAACCTATAACATGTATAACACATAGTAATGATGTTATGTTCGATATTTTTGCATTGCTTTTTTTTCTGTGTGAATGAAGTTCTGTTTTTATTTGTATTTTCAAATAACAATTTCAGTTAAATAGTCCAAATTTTCGTTTGGACTATTTATCGACGTTTATATGGCTGCGCCTTGTATGGAGGCCGCTGCTAAATAGCCGGATCCACACCAAACGATCCACGGCGCTCCGATCGCGCGCGGCAGGAGCATTATCTATGCATAAGTTCCTGCCGCGCGCGATCGTTAGGTGTGGATCCAGCTAATGTGTAATTGTACTGGATTTTAATTTTTTTTTATTCATACCTCCCATGAAGTGTTTGATCAAGGTAGAGCAGGGTGCGTCTACCAACATCGTCAGCACGTATGCCACAATAGCTGCTAAAGTGAAGTCAGCAAGGAAAATGTATAACTGAAATAGAAGTAAGGTAGGTTGGTAAGTATGTTGTAAAAATACGAAAAGAAACAGGATCAAGTAGGTCTGTTTTGTAGCAGGTAGTCACTAAGTAAAAGTTGAAATTTTCAACTTTTTTTACCATCTGTTGGAATCTCATATTGAGTAGTAACTCAATATGAGACTCAGTTTTAAAGTATTAAAACTTAATGTATAGTCAGAACAGAATATGCCCATACTGACACTTACGAGACAAAAATTCACAATAATCAAAGTACCTAATTTGTTGTAAGACAAAGCATGATACACTTTTCTTCGGTATAATAATGACGGAGACTTACCGAGCTCTGAACACCAAAATGTACTGGAGACAGGCTTGTAGAGTTGACCAAGAAGATCAATGGATAATGTACAATGTACATTCCGTATGAGAGGCGTCCTAGTACTTTGAAGCATTGTAAAGATAGAACCCAGTTTAATGGACCTGGAATAAAAAACCAATAAGATACAATTTACACAAAACTGTTTCAAACGAAAATAGTGATAATTCAGAAATTTTAGTCCGCGCCATCTAGGTGTTTTAGTTTGAACTACAAAGCAAGCCCACAAAGAGGCAGCGCTATGGGTTGTTTCTTACAAAATTAGTCTTGCTTGATGATGTAGTATTCTACATAGGTAATAGGCGGCGCGCGGAAGCTGTTATTTATTGGTCCTTCGTTTTGTTTTTGTGTAGCTTACAATTTTTTTTTTAAATTAAGTTGTTTGAGACTTATGCATCAAGAAGTTTTACCGAATAGAAACCAAAGCCTAATCCGTGTTTTTTTTAATTTCACGCGCGTTTAAACAACATTTAACTACCTCCATATCCCGTGGCACATCCAAATATAATCCATCCAACAGCTAATGCCCAGGCCGGACGCATGTATGAGTTGATCAAATTGTCCACTAGCTGGTTGTTCCAGTTGGGTTGCATAATAGGGTAGTGGATTCCTACAATTGCTGCTAGTATGGCGAATGAACACAGCCAAAGAATTGCCGCTTGGATCTAAAAAGAAACAAATTTTGTTCTCAATAAGTAGGTTACTAAGCTTTTTATTATGAAATCCCTTCTAACAAAAATTTTATTAACATTATCAAAATTGGTCAAAATTCCGTACGCCCAGGATGGGTAAACTGTTGATACCTAATTAGATAAATACCATCTTTGTAACACAGTTTGGACAATAAATTTTTCTTATTTCTTATTTCTGGTTCTAAAGAGATGATGACAATTTCATCAAAAATATAAAAAACATACTATAGATATTTGCTTCTGCTTCTTATTCAGTCAGAAAATAATTGTTTTAATTATAAGATTGAATTTAAATAAATAAATTACTTAATTGAATGCGTTGAATCGCGAACAGTGGAAGAAGGGAAGGGAGGCCTTTGCCCTGCAGTGGGACGAGAACGGCTGAATAATAATAATAAGATAAGATTATCTCTAAATCACATACCCTTGGTATAATTGGTTTCTCATTCTTATACAAATTCAGTAGGTATCCATAAACCATGCCCACGAAAAACGGCGATGAACGTGCGAGTGTGTTCACGTAGTAGTAATTCAAAAAGTATAATTGATCCTCTGGCGGTCGTCTAAAAAAATTTAAAATAGAGTTGATAATTATTAGCTTTATAAATGTAGGAAGTTAAACATATAAAGGACATCTCAGAAAGGCTGTCAAGCGGTGATAGATACAACGATCATAACTTGTAAAACGCTAAAAATAGCAGAACTTACAATGACTTACATGTGGGGTGATTTGGCTGTATCTCTGAAGCACCTATTAGGTCTTTTCTATGGGGCAACCTCTTGTGAAATACTTACGATGGCATTATTGGACCTGACTGAAAGTTCATCACGAAGTTAAATATACTCGATCCAGCTAAAGAAATTATGAGTCCAGCTGCTAATGATGTCCAGGAAGCAAGCTTTCTCCCACCAAGTATCCAATACAGGAAGATGGGTGAGATGATGTAGAGCTGAACGTCAATGGCTAGATACCAGCTGTGTGCAAGACACTGAAACAGAGATGAAAGCTTAAAGATTGCTTTTCCTTTATCATTGACTTGAAGGCTGTACACCTCTCCTACACGGTTGTACCCAGCCATGAATTTTAACAATTATTGGTCGTGAAAAGAATGATCTCAAACAACCATTGAAACTGACGTAATACTTTATTTTGATAAGCAACCATTGACAATTATGTTCCTACATAGAGTTGTCTTCATCATCATCATCATCATGTCAGCCATCTAGTGTCCACTGCTGAACATAGGCCTCCCCCATCGATTTCCACAGCGATCGATCTTGTTGAGTTGTCTTCGACTTTACTTAATTACTATTGGTTTTAGATACCTCTCTTGTCTTGTGCTAGCCTTATTTAGGTGAGGCTTGCGTCATCATCTGCTCTGACTCTTGCTTCGATTTTCATTATACATTTAAAAAACTTACCATTTGTAATGGGTTGACCCAATTCTGGACATGCAGTAAGGTCGACCACCAATTCATTCGGCATCTTTCCACATTTGCCGTCATTAAAGTCCAATTCGGTCCGTCAGATATCCAGTTAAGTAATGATGCATGGATTAAAACATATGCGGCTAGTAGCGGAAACATCCTTAGTAGACGATTGAGGTAAAATAGGTGAAGCATTCTTATCAATTTAGCTGAAAAAAAATGTATTGTTGGTTGTACAGTTGGACGACCCCGACTCTAGTTAGACTTCAAGCTTAGTATGTACCAAAAATAAAGCCAAGCAACATTTCCTCCAGCAGCTCAAATGCTGTTGGCTAATGGTTTTCTATAGCACCTTAAGTAAATCCACTTACCTCTAGACATTTTTCCAACTGTAGTGTAGACAAGCAGTAATCCACTTAGCATAAAGAAGGTATCCACAGTGATAGGTCCTGTTGTGATCCACAAGCCACCTACTGATGTTATCCACTAGAAAGCAAATCATTCTTAAGATTTCTTTAGATTGACCTTGCGCAATCTCAAAATATTGAATTTCTCTTTGGAAATCTTCCGCCGGTTATTTTAAAACAATTATTAGTGAAGGAACGAGTAGAATCACATATAATTTTTGATATTATTTCGAATCTGCGACATTCACATTTAAAATCAAAAGTACGCACCAGACCAACAGGGATTTGTCATAGAATTCCACAAATTTTACAGGTGGATACTTACATTGAGAACATCCAATGGGTTAGACATGGTAAAAGATACTTGGTTCACATACGTATGGCCCACAATGACCCACATCATAGCAAAAGATCTGATTCCATCTAGGCATTCTATAGTCCCGGGCACAGCGTTGTAAGTGAAGAGACGACGTGTGTTGGTATACACAGAAAATGAGAGCAGGAGCTTGCTTAGCCGTTTAGCGTCTGAAACAATAGAGATTTTGATCAAGTCTCAAGAGTGCAAACATTTGCTTACAAAATAAGTTTCCCGAGTGTGTTACTGGTAAAAATACCACTGGGAGGAAAGATTTACAAACAAAATACAGCAGTAAAAATAAGACTTCTTTGTTCTTTTTTCTAGGCAGAGATTAGATTCGGTGTGTGTTTTTAATTTCTTTTTGATAATACATACGTCATACTGATACCATAAAACATAACAAGTTCGTGAGTGCACGAACTTGTTTTGTTCTATCCCTTCTATATGATCCATTTCATCTTAATAACTTAGAAAAAACAAAGTGTTTATTATTATAATTATTTTAATTATTATGTATAAAATGCGTACGTAATTACGTAAATATTTTGGTTATTTTGTTAAAATAAAATATGGTAATGATAGTGTTAATCCATATTTTTAAATGATAATAATAGGTACCATGACTTTACTAATAGAGGGCTACCTTTATCAAGGACTGATAGCACGTGGTTTAAGACAGAACTAAATTTTATTTTCTAGGTTAAATAAAATGGCTATTATGACTTTTTTATTCAAACCGTAGCAGATTTAAAACCTTCCTATTAAGGCTTTAAATATTTTTCTAATAAGAGTTATTCAATAGTGATAGTCGCTTTAATGATAATTGAATGATCTTACCTCTACCAAGTACCACAGTCTGATAAACATCATACGCTGTGCTCATTACAACTAGAGCCCCCAGAAACGAAAATACAGCGCTGAAAATAAAAAACAAAATTATATGAAAATTTAAAAATTGAAAGTAAATAATATACGAATAACATTAATAATATTTATGTTTTCTCAAAAGTAATTACAAAATTAAGTTTGAATTCAGTGACCAAAGTAAAAAACCAAACACGACTGTGTGCCTCATTGCCCAAAGTACAGTCAGCAACGAAAGTCGATTAGCATTTGATTTTTTACAAATCTGAATATTTCACGAATCCGTAACATCATGACAAAAATTTTGACTAATTTTTGAAGATAAAGTCTTGGGTCGTAATAATTTAGTCTTTCTTAAATTTTCGCGATCACAATTCAACTTTAGAGATATATTTTATAAAAGGATTTTATCGCGTATTACCTTTATTATTTCCCGACGTTTCGGCTGTATTGCAACAACTGTTCACGGAAATAATAAAGGTAATACGCGATAAAATCCTGTTATAAAATATATCGTAATAATTTCCCAAGAAAAGTTAAATTTTTCCAAGTTATCGAAAACAAAAGTTAATATATAAAGTCAAACGGTTAATCAACTTTCGTTACTGACTGTACCTACCAGATAATTTACTGTCTCAAAAAAAAAAATTCAAAATCTTCTATCACCAAACAAAAATTCAAAAAACTCACATAAACACATAATCAGCAGCCACCCATCGCTTATCTCCTGGTAGACGACAGTACACATCTTCATATTCAAAGCCCAGGTCGGTAATAAGCACTTCGTTTATGGCTTGCTGTGTCGTACATACTTTAGGTACGCAAACTGCTAGTAGAAGCTGCACGTTTCCTAAAGGACTATCTTCTGCAACCCTGAAAATATAAACAGTTTAGTAACCCATTTGCTATGTCCATCCAAAGGTAGCCTCGAAGAGATCGCTTTAGCGATTACATAAGAAATTAATAAATAATTCGTTTATTTTCTCTCACAAAGGTCCATTACTTACATAGATCTTAAAAACTATGACTTAAATTATAGTTAAACCTACAATTGCGAGAGACCGGAGCCTGAGGTAGGTTCGTAAGAACCTGTATTACAGGTCACCGGGCCCTATAACAAAATACAGTTTTACTAAATCGTCATTTTTTGATCAGAAGCTATGCAACTGGGATTATATTAAGTGTTTGGTGTGTATGTATGTGAGTGTGTATTGTGTATATGTGTGTGTTTTTGTGTGTAGTTACGTGTGCATTTTTATAGGGAGGTAAAGCTAAAATAGCTATTTCGACATTAATGACATAATGTCGCATCTGAAGGTGTTTGTGTGAGGTTGCATAGTGTGGAGTGTGGGGGTGTATGTGAGTGTGCGTACGTATGGGTGTAGTGTGAGAGTTCGTTTATAGGCGAGAGTATATTTGATGGTGAGGGCGTGTGCCTCAGTATTTATGTTTGTGTCTATTCCGATTTGTCTATTCCGTTTTGTCTATTCCAGTTTGTCTATTCCGATTTGTCTATTCCAATTTGTCTATTCCGATTAGTCTGTTCCGATTAGTCTATTCCGATTCGTTTATTCCTATTTATCTATTCTGATTTGTCTATTCCGATCTGTCTAGTCCTTAGGTTATCGACCGCCTCACGTCTATTTAGATTTGTGTCATAGTTCGAGTTTGAGTGAAGTTTGGGGAGCAGCATGGGGGGGACAGCCTATATTGATATGGATTGAAATGTGTCTAGCTAGGCACCACTAATATTTTTTCAGTTGCTTGGTAGTCCAGAGATTTGAGGAATTCGGTAATTGCTTTTTTGCAACTCGGTCTACAGAGGGAATATATACTAAGGGCATCATTGATCTGGTTATATAGATAATCACCCATGAAGCAAAAGAAATGTTGGGAGTGTGAGGTGCGAAAAGTGGTGATCGGGCAAACTTCACCCTTAAGTCTCTTGCCTTCCATTAGTAGTGGGTCGTACTTCAGTTCTGTGTGCTTTTTGATTATTGTGTGTAGAATAAAGTTTTGTCTAACTGTAAGTAAGTCCCACTTTAGGTAAAGATTCGTTGTAGGGTAGCGGAAAGGGAGACCAGCACCTACCTTGAGTATGGCCCGCTGTGCACGCTCCACTTCTATCAAATGCGTTTTAGCCACACCACCCCACGAGATGATGCAGTAGTCGAGCCAAGACTGACACAGCGCCAAATACACCATCCTAACTACTTTTTGATTTGCTACATGTCTTAGAGTTTTGAATATGTAGATGAGCTTCCTTAGTCTAGGAACTAGTGCCTCAATGTGGGGTTTAAAGGAAAGCGAGTGATCAATGATAATTCCTTGGTACTTAATGCTATCTACTCTTTGTATTGTCGGACATGAACACGAAGAGGACCGACCAGAGCAATTATGTGCCGAAATAGAATAGGAAGTTGGGGGAAGGTGGTTCGACCTTAAGGCAAAAGCTGGCAGAACCATCTCATATAAATATGGGGAAAAAATTGAATTTTGTTGTTTTATTGCTCAAACATTATAAAATCGAGAATTGATTGGATAATTTTACCCTGATTACATTAATCTGTCTATTGTTTATCAAGCTGGCTTATAAAGTAATCAGTCTGTATACATACATTACGTAAGTTCGTATGAGTCACTGACTCATTTTTCACACGTCACGCCAGCTTTTCTTAAGTTCGTATGAGTGTTTAGCAACCTAAACACTCATACGAACTTAAGAAAAAATAAGCTTAATATAACTTAAAAAAAAATAAGTTTTAGGCCCTAAGGCAACCCTTAGGGCCTAAAACTTATAACTTTATACAGCTAACTACTTAATAGCCAGGACCAACAATTTAACGTGCCCTCCGAAACACATAAATAAATAAATACCTTGAAACGCCATTATATTCAAGATGACTTCTGAGTTGGCGATGCTGCAGTTGCTTCAAAATATTTGCATCAAAATGATTTGGTCTTGGAATCTCTGGCCATGTGATATTCGGAAGTTGAGGCAAACTTGGAAGTGTCAAATTTTGTTGTAAAGGTGCTTGAATCATACAATATTTCCCTTCAATGTTTGAAACAGGTGATTCAAAGTTTATGTTCAAGCATTGGTAGTAGTTCCCGAAGTCTGCTAGGTTTCCTTCTGCCAGTCCTTTTGGTGTACGAAAACTGGCATCGTAGACTAGAAAACAAAGGTGATTCTCATTTTGAGCCGTGTTGGTCGAATGGGGTTGTGCCCTTCTGCTTTCAATCTGAAGGTCGTGGGTTCGAACCCGGACGTGCATCGATGGATTTTTCGTTTTGTAAAATTTATATGCGCTATAATACGAGCTCTTAACGGTGAAGGAAAACATCGTGAGGAAACCCGCAGCTTAGTCAGCTCCACACGTATTGACGTCGTCTTTCCTGAGGGCGGCTGATTAAGCTGAGAGGATGGTTTAGGTGCTGGGCAAGCCTAATCCATCTCAAACAATGTCCCAGGCACTACAAGGCATGGATTTCCTCCTGACGCAGTATTAAATCATCTAAAAAGTAAAGGCCTTAGTTTTTTTCTTCTCATCTTATCTTCAATTTCTATTTTTGACTTGAAAATCTATATGGTATTATGCTTTTTAAAATAGCATTCCTTGTTCTTATTAGTTCAAAAGTACGACCAACTGCAAATGTCTGGCAATGTGCTTGTTTATGTCACTTTGAAATAATATACCTAAATACTCGTATTATATTTTTTTGACAACCTCTGTGGCGCAGTGGATGAAAGACCGCTTGTGACACAGAAGGTTGCAGGTTCGATCCCGCCGCGGGATAAATGTTTGTATGATCTGCAAATATTTATATCGGGTCGGGTTTCTATGTGTAATGTGTATGCATTTACAAACAAAAAAGTATATAAGTAGTATATCAGTTATCGGTTCCCAATGTTCCCATATTACAAGCTTTACTTAGTTTGGGGCTAGATGATGCTATGTGATGTCCAGCATTATTTATTTATATGTTGTGAGTAAAAACGACGAGCTACAACAAAATTATTGCTATTACCTAATAACAATAAATTGTGTATTATAGTATAGTGTATTAATAAAATGCTTCAAAAAACTTACATGTGTATAATAACATAGAGTTGTTATTTGACATATACGCAAGTTGCTGTGTACACAACTCAGGATCTAACGCATCATCGTAGAGACTCTGATCAAAAACCTTTTTACTATCTGGGGTAACCTTCTCTATATAAGCACTCACACTACCTAAAAACAAAAAATAAAAAAACAATTCCATATTCACAACGTTACATTGAACACCTCAAACAGCGATTGAATTGAATAAATTAGTTTCCGTGATTTTTTATATCTTATCAGTTATTTCAAAAGAATAATTACTAAATTTTGATCAGAAACGATTAGCTCTGATTATTAAACCAAACGCTAGCGATAAATACTCGCTGATAGATAAAACGTAGACGTGATTAGAGCCGCGTCGGCCTAGTGGATTGGGGTCTCGACTTGCAATCCGAAGGTCGTTGATTCGAATCCTGTCCGAGCATCAATGATAATCAAAAATGTAAATGCGCAACACGAACGAGCTCTAAACGGTGAAGGAAAACATATTAAGGTAACCAGTTAGTATTTTATTAGCAGCTGTGGCTTTCAAACTGTCACTTATACCGAGTAATTCCCAATTCGTACTACAAAAACTTGTACCAGGTGGTACGAGTTGGGAAATATATATATATATCCAATAATAATAATAAAAATAAGGCCGCAGGGCACCTTTGAGGCGAGGTGTCGGGGAGTAGCGACCCCGCGTACCCGAGTGCTCCCGAGGGAGGTCACCGTTCTTCACCTCCGCTTGACTTCACTGGCCGGACGGAGTGAACACTGACGAGGAGCAGGTCCCTCACCTCCGTGTTGCCTTCACTGGCCAGATGGAGTGGAGTCGCTAGAGCATTGCTCGGAGGCTGAGGGGTGTTACGTGAGATGGCGAGTGGGCACGTGAAGCTGGACCCTCTGGGAGCTCGTGATCGTCGTTTAAAGTCCGGTAGCACCTTACCACCTTCCAGCCGCTCACGTCATGTTGCCCCCTTGTCGCACGAGCGACTGGTTTAAGGGGGCCCAGTAGTGAGTTGGCAAGTCTCCACCCGCCATTTTTACATGTTCGTTAACATTGTATCGGCGGGTGTCATAGTTCCCATAGTTTCCCCAGTACCCAGTCCACTACCATCCCACCCCATAGCCCAGTAATTAGTTTTCCATATCCTCAATAGTTCTGCACAAACCGGAGACTGTTCCTGAATGCATTTTATAGTGTTGAAGGGATAGTAGCCGGTATGTGTCTCCATCACACTTTTCCAGTTTTTGTAAGCAATCGCTTGTCATTGAACGCACCTAACCTCCACAAAATTGTACTAAAATTTGAACCGCGGGGCGCAGTTCAACCGCTGGTGCGTAAGAGGGCTAAAGTTCAAAGGACCTTAGACTCCCTGTCTGACACAGTATCTGCGTTGCACTGGGGCATACACCATGGACGCGTTTTATTATTTTTCTTAACCTATATTTCAGAACAACTAAAACAATTATTAACAACCAAATGGGCCCCCAATGGCGGAAGACGACGTCGCGGCAGACCTAAATTGAGGTGGAGAGACGAGCTGGACTCGTTCAGGGAAAGTTGGTTCTCCATAGCACAGGACCGAGAAAGGTGGAGGGGGGATAGGGAGGCCTTTGCCCTGCAGTGGGACGATGCAGGCTAAAAATAATAATAAATAATAATATATTTCAGAACGGTTCAATCGTCGGTCCTGCAACAGTAGCACCACTCCTCGCACTTTGCTGCTACGGAATGGGCTACGGTCCAACCATCGAAGGCAGCATGAAAGCTCTCATGTCAGCTTGTTATCTTCGCTACGGACTCTCAGGATTCTCGATAGCTAGATAGATAGAGGATTCTAGATAACAAGAACCGAGGAATGATGGACTGTCCCAACGATTTCTGTTCATACAACGATCTCCAACTTCTCCTCCGTGATGTAGGCATGACTAATGATACCTTTGTGATTCAAGTCATTGGATTGATAGCTTTTACTTTTATACATAGGATTATGGCGTACTTTGCGCTTCGGTATAGGTTGACTGCGGAATTTTCTAACAAATTCATGTGTTATGTTAGTAAGCTGTTGAAACATAGGTAATTTATTTTAAGTAGGTAATATAAATCGATATGTTTGTTCAAGGTTCTTTTTAATCGTGAGATTCTGATTGTTAAGATGAAGGCCTATAAAGTTTATCATGTTCTGATGCAATAAAAAAATAAAAAACTAGGCCTCATTCTAGCTATTTATATTATGCTAATTCAGAAAACAGAATAAATTTATCAAACGATTGAAGAGTTTCCTATTATATGACTAAATTATTTAAATTAATTAAACACATACTTACATGATTTGTGATGAAAACTATTTCAAAAGTACCTATGCAGGTACACAACAGGACAACTTGAACTACTTCGACTAAAAATTCCAATATATTTATGCAAATGAAACAAAAATCAGAATAATGAAGTTAGTTACCATTAATCTGAACAAAACTAATATAGTTGAACGTATTAAAGTTATCTGTGATCTTAGTGGAAAATAGAACTTAAAATGTTAGTTTAAGTATTAATATAACTAATTAATTAAAATATTATAAGATATTAATCAAGTTACCATGATCTTGCCAAGGATGTACTTAAATTAAACGGACTAAGGGTAGTTAAGTACATAATAAAATATTAAAATAAAAATTTATTTTATTATTCTATTTATTTACAGATATGACATTTTAAACATCGTTTATTCTAAAAATCTAAATGTATGACCAGTGCGTAGCTCATAATCAATTGACCTTAATTCAACTAGAACTCACCGTCACCAAAGGGATGGGTGTCCGTTGATGCTTTGTCTGAAGGCTTATTTCGTAGCGCAACTTTAACTAGCACTCGTACAATCAGGGTGGTTATTCGCGTTCGTTTTTTCATTCGTTTGATGAATATTCGGATGCTTCTTACTACGAGCTACATTATATTCAGTCGATAAGATCAACGTTAAAACATGGTCCTAACCAAGAACCAAATATTCCAAACCGAAAAAATCGTAGTAAGAAACATCCGAATATTCATCAAACGAACGAAAATAAGAACGGAAATACGGCCCCAGTTATGCTTTGTAGCATGTCAAAGTGTGCTTAAACGATAAACTATTGAAGCGAAATAAAAACGTGTGTATACAAGTTAAAAGTTTGCAGGAGCGATTTAAGCAATTTTTTAGTTATTTATCTCAGAATCTGTGAAAGCTACCACCTTCATATTTAGGGAAATGATACGTGTTTTAAAAACACGATTGGTGAAAGTTTTCTAGATAATATATTTTTTTGAAAAATACATGTTTTGTACACATTTTGCTATTTATCTCAGGAACAGCACACTTTTATTGGTGGGTTTTTGTTTTGTCAAGAAACTTACAAGTATTTCTTTAGTTGTGTCTTTTTATTTTTCGATTGGTTGATTAGGTAAAAAGTGTTTTGGCGCTGTAATTGACGTTGCGTATCTATAGCTCTGTACTTCTCACACGCCGAACATATCACACTCGCTGTCCCGCTTAGAAAATGGCGGCGTCTGCACACTCTTTCAAATTCAAATTCAAATTAATTTTATTTCAGATAATTTAAAATCCATTACACTTTACAAAACAAATAATCACTATAAATAAATAAATAAGTTACAAAAATAAAATCTCAAAACACTAAACTTAAAACTAAAGAAAACCTAAACCACTCTCCGCACAAAACTTTTCCAGATCGGAGAGGTGAACCTGTCCGATATAGTTCTCAGGATGCTGTTTTGACTGTCCCGCACTCTGCGAATCAGGGATGCAGTTTATTTACGTAGTATGGCTTCGAAAGCATCCGTCTGGTATTCCGCAAACATCCCTGACGCACTACAGAAGCGGGGCAGCCCTAACATCATCCTGAAAATATTATTATATTGGACACGGAGTCTATTCAAGGGCTTTTTGGTGCAGTTGACCCATAGGTTACCCGTGTAGAAGCTTTGGCAGTAGGCTTTAAAAAGTGTTAGCTTGACTTCTTTAGACCATCGGGCAAACCTACGGATCAGCATGTTTCCTCGGACGGCTAGAGCTCTTTAGCAAGAACTTCTTTCAAGGAAAGAATTCTTTTATCTTTTAACTTACTTATAACAAAGCAATGAATCACGTAAACTAAAGTTGTTTCTACTACCCAAATATTTTCACCTCACTTTTTCTTTCTTTCTTCTATAGGAAAATTATGTTTGACCTTTTAAAACAAGATTTATAATTCTGTTTTATAATATTCCTTAACAAAAGCATCATTCACGATTCCGTTGCTGCCGCTCTCCTTTGCTTCTTTTTCAACGATCCTCGCTTGAGGTGCTCGTTTTGGTCCTAGTAGAAACAAAAAAGTGTTAAGCATATACAGGGATATTTGCTAAACACCGGTAGTCTCTCAGGACTATTTGCTAACATCATAAACAACAACTTTTGTTCTATGACATTTTACAAAACATATTTTTACCAGGAAGTGCTGAGAAGAGTTGAGGAGAAACGGGTTTTGATGAACACCATTCAAAATAGAAGAGGAAAAATGATTGGACATCTTATACGACATGACAGCTTTATCAAGTGAGAAGAGTTGAGGAGAAACGGGTTTTGATGAACTTGATTGACACCATTCAAAATCGAAGAGGAAAAATGATTTGACATCTTATTACAGCTTTATCAAGAACATCATAAAAGGAAAAGTGGAAGGAAGACGAGGAAGAGGAAGGCCTAGAATAAATTTCATGAGTCAGATAAAAGAGAAGATCGCTGTCATGTCGTATAAAGAAGTAAAGGAGACCGCATTGGAAAGGGAGAGGTGGAGGAAGTTACATCATTGCACCGACAAGAGCTGTGCTCTTAAATTTGATGATCTTTACCAAAAACAAACCTATAACAGGTATAACACCTAGTAATTATGGTTTTCTGTTTTTGTATTGTTTTTTTTTTCTGTGTGAATGAAGTTCTATTTTTATTTGTATTTTTAAATAACAATTTCAGTTAAATAGTCCGAATTTTCGTTTGTGTAAAATCTTTACTGGTGTCCACGATACAGGCTGCGCCTAGTATGGAGGCCGCTGCTAAATAGCCGGATCCACACCAGACGATCCACGGCGCTCCGATCGCGCGCGGCAGGAACTTATACATAGATAATGCTCCTGCCGCGCGGGATCGGAGCGCGTTGGATCGTTCGGTGTGGATCCAGGTAATGTGTAATTGTACTGGATTTTTTATTTTTTTTTATTCATACCTCCCATGAAGTGTTTGATTAAGGTAGAGCAGGGTGCGTCTACCAACATCGTCAGCACGTATGCCACAATAGCTGCTAAAGTGAAGTCAGCAAGGAAAAGGTAAAACTGAAATAGAAGTAAGGTAGGTTGGTAAGTATATTGTAAAAATACGAAAAGAAACAGGATCAAGTAGGTAGGTCTGTTTTGTAGCGGGTAGTCAAAAAGTAAAAGTTGAAATTTTCAACTTTTTTTACCATCTGTTGGAATCTCATATTGAGTAGTAACTCAATATGAGACTCAGTTATAAAGTAGTCAGAATTAATAAATTCACAACAATCAAAGTACCTAGTTTGTTGTAAGACAAAGCATGATACACTTTTCTTCGGTATAATAATGACGGAGACTTACCGAGCGCTGAACACCAAAATGTACTGGAGACAGGCTTGTAGAGTTGACCAAGAAGATCAATGGATAATGTACAATGTACATTCCGTATGAGAGGCGTCCTAGTACTTTGAAGCATTGTAAAGATAGAACCCAGTTTATTGGTCCTGGAATAAAAAAACCAATTAGATACAATTTACACAAAACTGTTTCAAACGATAAAAGTGATAATTCAGAAATTTAGGTCCGCGCCATCTAGGTGTTTTAGTTTGAACTACAAAGCAAGCCCACAAAGAGGCAACGCGATGGGTTGTTTCTTACAAAATTAGTCTTGCTTGATGATGTAGTATTCTACATAGGTAATATGTGGTTCTAATAGGTGGCGCGCGGAAGCTGTTATTTATTGGTCCTTCGTTTTTTTTTTCGTTTTGTTTTTGTGTAGCTTACAATTTTTTTTTTAAATTAAGTTGTTTGAGACTTATGCATCAAGAAGTTTTACCGAATAGAAACCAAAGCCTAATCCGTGTTTTTTTTAATTTCACGCGCGTTTAAACAACATTTAACTACCTCCATATCCCGTGGCACATGCAAGTATAATCCATCCAACAGCTAATGCCCAGGCCGGACGCATGTATGAGTTGATCAAATTGTCCACTAGCTGGTTGTTCCAGTTGAGTTGCATAATAGGGTAGTGGATTCCTACAATTGCTGCTAGTATGGCGAATGAACACAGCCAAAGAATTGCCGCTTGGATCTAAAACGAAACAAATCTTGTTCTCAATAAGTAGGTTAAGCTTTACTACTAAGCTTTTTATTATATATTATATTCAACCCCTTCTAATAAAAATTTTATTTACATTATCAAAATTGTTTCCAAAGAGATGATGACACTTTCATCAAAAATATAAAAAATATACTATAGGTATGCCTACTTCTTATTCAGTCAGAAAATAATTGTTTTATAAGATAAGATTGAATTTAAATAAATTAGTTACTAAATTGAATGCGTTGAATCGCGAAGAGTGGAAGAAGGGAAGGGAGGCCTTTGCCCTGCAGTGGGACGAGAACGGCTGAATAATAATAATAAGATTATCTCTAAATTACGTACCCTTGGTATAATTGGTTTCTCATTCTTGTACAAATTCAGTAGGTATCCATAAACCATGCCCACGAAAAACGGCGATGAACGTGCGAGTGTGTTCATGTAGTAGTAATTCATGTAGTATGGTTGATCATCTAGCGGTCGTCTAAAAAAAAAATAGAGTTGATAATTATCACTTTATAAAAGTAGGTAGGTAAACATATAAAGGACATCCCAGAAAGGCTGTCAAGCGGGGATGATGATGAACTTGTAAAACACTAAAAATAGCAGAACTTACAATGACTTATATGGGGGGTGATTTGGGTAACATCCCAAGTGGTGCTGCTCAAGCACCTGTTAAGTCTTTCCTATGGGGCAACCTCTTGCTAAATACTTACGATGGCATTATTGGACCTGACTGAAAGTTCATCACGAAGTTAAATATACTCGATCCAACTAAAGAAATTATGAGTCCAGCTGCTAATGATGTCCAGGAAGCAAGCTTTCTCCCACCAAGTATCCAATACAGGAAGATGGGTGAGATGATGTAGAGCTGAACGTCAATGGCTAGATACCAGCTGTGTGGGAGACACTGAAACAGAGATGAAAGCTTAAAGATTGCTTTTCTTTTATCATTGACTTAAAGGCTTTACACCTCTCCCACACGGTTGTACTCAGCCGTGATTCTTATCAATTATTGGTCGTGAAAAGAATGATCTCAAACAACCATTCAAACTGATCTAATACTTTATTTGGATAAGCAGCCACTGAAAATTATGATCCTACATAGAGTTGTCTTCGACTTTACTTAATTACTATTGGTTTTAGATACCTCTCTTGTCTTGTGCTAGCCTCATTTAGGTGAGGCTTGCGTCATCATCTGCTCTGACTCTTGCTTTGATTTTCATAATTCATTTAAAAAAATTACCAATGTAATGAGAAGGGAAGAAGGTCATGTAACTAGGCGAGTGATTGGTATGAATGATGATGGATTTATGAGCAGAGGTAGGCCAAAAAAAAAATGGATGGATTGTGTAAAGGATGACATGAGTAAGAAAGGAGTGAGTGTTGAGATGATGGCTGATAGAGGAGGATGGAAGAAGAACACATGTTGTGCCGACCACACATAATGTGGGAAAAGGGCAGGAAGATGATGATTTAAAAAAATTACCATTTGTGATGGGTTGACCCAATTCTGAACATGTAGTAAGGTAGACCACCAGTTCATTCGGCATCTTTCCACATTTTCCGTCATTAAAGTCCAATTCGGTCCGTCAGATATCCAGTTAAGTAATGATGCATAGATTAAAACATATGCGGCTAGTAGTGGAAACATCCTTAGTATACGATTGAGGTAAAATAGGTGAAGCTTTCTTATCAATTTAGCTGAAAAAAATATTTTTTTTTTTTGATGTCAACGGTTCATCGCGCAGTTAGACGACCCCAACTCTAGTTTAACTTCAAGTTTAGTATGTATATTGTAACATTTTCTCCAGCAGCTCAAATGCTGTTGGCTGATGGTTTTCTATGACACCTTAAGTAAATTCACTTACCTCTAGACATTTTTCCAACTGTAGTGTAGACGAGCAGTAATCCACTTAGCAAAAAGAAGGTATCCACAGTGATAGGTCCTGTTGTGATCCACAAGCTACCTACTGATGTTATCCACTAGAAAGCAAATCATTCTTTAGATTTTTTTAGATTGACCTTGCGCAATCTCAAAATATTGAATTTCTCTTTGGTAATCTTCCGCCGGTAATTTTTAAACAAATTATTAGTGAAGAAACGAGTAGAATCACATATAATTTTTGATATTATTTCGAATTTGCGACATTCACATTTAAAATTTAAAAAGTACGCACCAGACCAACAGGGGTTTGTCATAGAATTCCACAAATTTTACAGGTGAATACTTACATTGAAAACGTCTAATGGGTTAGACATGGTTGGTGATACTTGGCTCAAATACGTATGGCCCACAATGACCCACATCATAGCAAGAGATCTGATTCCATCTAGGCATTCTATAGTCCCGGGCACAGCGTTGTAAGTGAAGAGACGACGTGTGTTGGTATACACAGAAAATGAGAGCAGGAGCTTGCTTAGCCGTTTAGCGTCTGAAACAATAGAGATTTTGATCAAGTCTCAAGAGTGCAAACATTTGCTTACAAAATAAGTTTCCCGAGTGTGTTACTGGTAAATATACCACTGGGAGGAAAGATTTACAAACAAAATACAGCAGTAAAAATAAGACTTTTTTGTTCTTTTTTCTAGGCAGAGATTAGATTCGGTGTGTGTTTTTAATTTCTTTTTGATAATACATACGTCATACTGATACCATAAAACATAACAAGTTCGTGAGTACATGAACTTGTTTTGTTCTATCCCTTCAATATGATTAATTTCATCTTAATAACTTAGAAAAAACAAAGTGTTTATTATTAAAATTATTTTAATTATTATGTATAAAATGCGTACGTAATTACGTAAATATTTTGGTTATTTTGTTAAAATAAAATATGGTAATGATAGTGTTAATCCATATTTTTAAATGATAATAATAGGTACCATGACTTTACTAATAGAGGGCTACCTTTATCAAGGACTGATAGCACGTGGTTTGAGATAGAACTAAATTTTATTTTTAGGTTAAATAAAATGGCTACTATGACTTTTTTATTCAAACCGCAGCATATTAAAACCTTCCTAATAAGGCTTTAAATATTTTTCTAATAAGAGTTATTCAATAGTGATAGTCGCTTTAATGATAATTGAATGATCTTACCTCTACCAAGTACCACAGTCTGATAAACATCATACGCTGTGCTTATTACAACTAGAGCCCCCAGAAATGAAAATACAGCGCTGAAAATAAAAAACAAAATTATATGAAAATTTAAAGTAAATATTATACGGATAACATTTATAATATTTAAGTATTCTCAAATGATTCACATACAAAGTTAAGTTTGAATTCAGTGACCAAAGTAAAAAACAAAACACAACTATGTGCCTCATTGCCCAAAGTACAGTCAGCAACGAAAGTCGATTAACATTAATTTTTTTACAAATCTGAATATTTCACGAATCCGTAACATCATGACTAAAATTTTGACTAATTTTTGAAGATAAAGTCTTGGTTCGTAATAATTTCCCAAGAAAAGTTAAATTTTTCCAAGTTATCGAAAACAAAAGCCAATTTATAAAGTCCAATTGTTCATTGACTTTCGTTACTGACTGTACCTACTAAATTTACTGTCTCAAAAAAGACAGGCATTCAAAATCTTCTATCACCAAACAGAAATTCAAAAAACTCACATAAACACATAATCAGCAGCCACCCATCGCTTATCTCCTGGTAGACGACAGTACACATCTTCATATTCAAAGCCCAGGTCGGTAATAAGCACTTCGTTTATGGCTTGCTGTGTCGTACATACTTTAGGTACGCAAACTGCTAGTAGAAGCTGCGCGTTTCTAAAAGGACTATCTTCTGCAACCCTGAAAATATAAACGATTTAGTAACCCATTTTCTATGGATATCCAAAGGTAGCCTCGAAAAGATCGCATCGTAAAAAATAATAGGGTATTTTACACCATGTAAGAAAACATATAAAAATGCATGTATAAAATAGGTTACAAAAGTAAACGATAAACGTCGATATTTATTGATATAAAACATTTTTGAAAAAAAAAAATTGAACCGACTTCACAGAACACAAACAGAAGAACCTTCTACACACTTAAAAGAGAAAAATAAGAATATAATTTGAAGTCGGTGCCAACTATTCATTTACATCTAAGAAATTCAAAAGAACTTGGGTGCAAAATTGTATCTTGGTACGCTATCGCTCGATTTCTTTTTTTGATAGGTACCTAATAGTATTCACTTGGCACCGACTTCAAATTATATTCTTATTTTTCTCTTTTTAGTGTGTAGAAGGTTCTTCTGTTTGTGTTCTGTGAAGTCGGTTCAATTTTTTTTTTCAAAAATTTTTATTTTTCACTTTTTAGTGTAAGTAAATAAATACTGTGTAAATAAAAGTGTATGTGTAAATAATATAGTAAGCTACGAGTACATTAAGACTTTGCTTATCGTAGCTTAAGTAGGAAAGTTTAAGAGAAGTCATGGGCAGACCTACTAAAGGACACACCGGAGTTCAGCAAGGGGGAAAACTATCAATCCATAAGGAAAAGAAAATATTTTGGACTACCTCGGGTGTAATACCCTTTCAAACTATTTAATGTTTGACTCAGATTGTGAGTCAGGGTGTGTTGTGTAGTGAGAATGAGGTTTTTTGAATGTTACGGGAAAACTGTCAATCCCTCAGGAAAAAAAAATATATGGCGTCACCTTGAGAGTGTGTCCTTTACACTTTCTAACAAAAAAATTTTGGAAATTGGTCCACAATTTTCTTAAAGTTCAGTGATTGTTTTAGTTTTACGGGAAAACTATTAATCCCTCAGGAAAAAAAAATATATGGCGCCACCTTGAGAGTATACCTCTTTCTAACAAAAAAAATTTTGGAAATCGGGCGACAATTTTCTTAAAGTTCAGTGATTGTTGTAGTTTTACGGGGAAACACATTTATAATTCAATTTTAAAAATCATAATGTTTCGTCTATTCCTCAATAGACTAAAAACGCCGACGGCCATACTGGTTCCGGACGTGACGTCATTCAGCTTAGAACAAAGACTACGTAGATATGAAAACTTACTAGATTCTTGTCGTGATCTGAGCCATAGTGACGTCACAGACCTAAGCAGCATGGCGGCTAGCGTTTCCGCGCGACAATTACAATTACATAAATTAAAATGCACTTTTAAGGCATTTTTACGTTTTAAATATTTTTTAACAAAAATTCTACTGGTTTATTATGACCTCAGGATTGATTTAAAACAGTTTAAAAAAAAAGAGTAAAATAGCCTATTCTGTCAGTCTAAATTAAACACAAGTTCGACTAGATGATGCTGTGCAAAATGTTTCCATCCCTGGCAGAACCATCTCATATAAATATGGGGAAAAAATTGTACTTACGAAAATTGAAATATTTTGTTGTTTTATTGGTCAAAGATTATAAAATCGAGAATGGATTGGATTTTTTTACCCTTATTAGATTAATCTGTTTATTGTTTATCAAGCTGGCTTATAAAATAGTCAGTCTGTATACATTAAGTAAGTTCGTATGAGTCAGTGGCCAGCTGTTCTTAAGTTCGTATGTGTTTTCAGGCTGCCTTAGGGCTTAAAACTTAAAGCTTTATTATTATTATTATTATTATTATTATTCCCATTTATTCCCAATTAAAAAACTTATTTTTATATAGACATTACAGTTCACATTATATTAGCATGCATAAATATTAAATAAGATTATTATTTTATTCGATTAATTAGTATGTTCACTCTATATTATTATTTTTATTATTTATCTGAATTGGGCACCCATTTTTGGGTGAAGGCCCTCTCCATCCATTGCCACAAAAGTCTGTCTGCGGCATGTCGTATCCAAGTGACGCCTGCCACGTCCTCAATGTCGTCCCGCCAGCGCCGGCATGGGCGGCCGCGCCCTCTGCGGGCGTCTATGCCGCGCGGTACCAGTGGAGCACGCGCTCTGTCCATCTGCCATCTGGTATGCGTGCTACATGACCTGCCCATCTCCACTTTAGACGGCAAGCGAGCGTAGCTGCGTCCGTTAATTGTGTGAGCTTTCTTATATCTGCGTTTTTCACCCTGTCTTTTAGTCTTATATTGAGCATGCTTCTTTCTATTGCTCGTTGGAAAACTTGTATTTTGGAGATAACATTTTGTGATAGAGCCCAATTTTGGCAGCCGTATAGTAGAGTAGGTAGGAATAGGGTCCTATAGCTTTATACGGCTATATCCGAAACACATAAATAAATAAATACCTTGAAACGCCATTATATTCAAGAAGACTTCTGAGTTGGCGATGCTGCAGTTGCTTCAAAACATTTGCATCAAAATGATTTGGTCTTGGAATCTCTGGCCATGTGATATTCGGAAGTTGAGGCAAACTTGGAAGTGTCAAATTTTGTTGTAAAGGCGCTTGAATCATACAATATTTTCCTTCAATGTTTGAAACAGGTGATTCAAAGTTTATGTTCAAGCATTGGTAGTAGTTCCCGAAGTCTGCTAACTTTCCTTCTAGCAGTCCTTGTGGTGTACGAAAACTGGCATCGTAGACTGGAAAACAAAGATGATTCTCATTTTATCTTCGATTTCTATTTTTTACTTGAAAATCTATGGTTTTATGCTTTTAAAATTGCATTTTATTTTATTTTATTTGGGAAACAAACAGTACATGATGACAATTTTAAATAAGGCATATAAAAACACATACACCAATCAAGTTTCCACCGTTAAGTAGATCATTTTATGCAAGTGAACAGAAATATCAAACAATAAAGAGAAAATACAAAAAGAAAAATTACGAAACGAAGTTTTTTTTTTTTTTTTAAATTAAATAGGTCAGCATTTGACCTCCCTCTGCCTGATGTTAAGAGTAGTGAGAAGTTACAAAAATAATTCTTAAAACAGCATTCCTTGTTCTTATTAGTTCAGAAGTACTACCAACTGCAAATGTCTGGCAATGTGTTTGTTTATGTCACTTTGAAATAATATACCTACATATATTATATTTTTTTGACGACGCAGTGTGTGGCGCAGTGGGTGAAAGACCGCTTATGACACAGAAGGTTGCGGGTTCGATCCCGCCGCGGGATAAATGTTTGATCTGCAAATATTTATCTCGGGTCTGGGTGTTTCTATGTGTAATGTGTATTTTTTTACAAATTGTAATAACAAAAAAGAATACAAGTAGTATATCAGTTATCGGTTCCCATATTACAAGCTTTGCTTAGTTTGGGGCTAGATGATTCTGTGTGAAATTTCCAGCATTATTTATTTATATGTTGTGAGTAAATACGACGAGCTATAACAAAATTATTGCTATTACCTAATAGCAATAATTTTGTACATACACGGTAGAGTACCTCCTCTACCGTGTATTAATAAAATGCTTCAAAAACTTACATGTGTATAATAACATAGAGTTGTTATTTGACATATACGCAAGTTGCTGTGTACACAACTCAGGATCTAACGCATCATCGTAGAGACTCTGATCAAAAACCTTTTTACTATCTGGGGTAACCTTCTCTATATAAGCACTCACACTACCTAAAAACAAAAAATAAAAAAACAACTCCATATTCACAACGTTACATTGAACACCTCAAACAGCTATTGAATTGAATAAACTAGTTTCCGTGATTTTTTATATCCTATCAGTTAATACTAAAGAATAATTACTAAATATTCAGAAACGATTAGCTCTGATTAATAAACCAAAGAAACGCCAGCGATAAATACTCGCTGATGGATGAAACGTAGACGTGATTAGAGCCGCGTCGGCCTAGTGGATTGGGGTCTCAAATTGCAATCCGAAGGTCGTTGATTCGAATCCTGTCCGAGCATCAATGATGATCAAAAATGTAAATGCGCATTTACACGAACGAGCTCTAAAAGGTGAAGGAAAACATATTGAGGTAACCAGTTAGTATTTTATTTGCAGCTATGGGCTTCCAAACTGTCACGTATGGCATAATCCTAATACCCAGATCCTTCTAAAACAACCAAAATTATTCAGTCCTTATCTCAGAAAAAAAAAAATATCATACATACAGCCGAACATTATATATAACCTCCTCCTTTTTTTGAAGTCGGTTAAAAAGTAGGTAAATAGCAGTAATTATGATTAATCTGACAGCACCTGAACAAAATAAACAACACTCAGATTAATCAACTCTAAATCCTTACTATCCTTACTAATCCATACTAATATTATAAATGTGAAAGTAACTCGTCTGTCTGTATGTCTGTCTGTCTGTCTGTTTGTTACGCTTTCACGCCCAAACCGCTGAACAGATTAAGCTGAAATTTGGCATAGTTAAAGTTTGTATTCCAGGGAAGGACATAGGCTACTTTTTATGCCGAAAAAATGAAAAAATCCCGAGGGACCGCGGGTCACACCGCGGGAGCGCAGCTAGTATTATAAATGTGAAAGTAACTCTGTCTGTCTGTCTGTTTGTCTGTTTGTTACGCTTTCACGCCCAAACCGCTGAAAAGATTAAGCTGAAATTTGGCATACTTAAAGTTTGTATTCCAGGGAAGGCCATAGGCATTTTTTTATCCCGAAAAAATGAAAAAATCCCGAGGGACCGCGGGTCACACCGCGAGAGCGCAGCTAGTATTATAAATGTGAAAGTAACTCTGTCTGTCTGTATGTCTGTCTGTCTGTCTGTTTGTTACGCTTTCACGCCCAAACCGCTGAACAGATTGAGCTGAAATTTGGCATAGTTAAAGGTTGTATCCCAGAGAAGGACATAGGTGAACTTTTTATCCCGAAAAAATGAAAAAATCCCGAGGGACCGCGGGTCACACCGCGGGAGCGCAGCTAGTAATATATAATTTTTCATGTACAATATTATGATGTAACATTCCGAAATCTGTGTCTAGCGCAAAACAAGCATTTAAAAGATTTTGCTGAAATGTTGAAGTCTAAAGTTGTCTCATACTCAACTACTCGTAAGCAAAGTTAAAGCCTAAGACGTAGTTTACACGATGCCATTTTGGCATACCATTCTTTTTACTTGTTTTTTCAAACTCAACGGAGCTAATAAAACTAAGAATGTGCTAATATTTTGTGTCATGAGGCTAGAATGGTATGCCAGAATGGCATCGTGTAAATAGCCTCCAAGGTTAATTCAAGGTACCAGCTACCTCTTTAACTATGTATTTCATTTTTCAGTAATTTCAGCATAAAGAAGCAATAAATATTGATCCATATATTCAAACATTCGCATTAAAGTATTTTTTCAATGCAATTGGCACAATTAGTGAGTAGATTTTAGTAAAGTAAATAGATAAGATTAAATCATTATTCAATCCAAAACAAGACTTTATATAATACTAGCTGCGCTCCCGCGGTGTGACCCGCGGCCCCTCGGGATTTTTTCATTTTTTCGGCATAAAAAGTAGCCTATGTCCTTCCCTGGAATACAAACTTTAACTATGCCAAATTTCAGCTTAATCTGTTCAGCGGTTTGGGCGTGAAAGCGTAACAAACAGACAGACAGACAGACAGAGTTACTTTCACATTTATAATATTAGTACGGAAGTATGGATTAGTATGGATAGTATGGATTTAGAGTTGATTAATCTGATTGTTGTTTATTTCGTTCAGGTGCTGTCAGATTAATCATAATTACTGCTATATACCTACTTTTTAACCGACTTCACAAAAAGGAGGAGGTTATATGTTCGTAAAATCGTTTTTAATAGCAGAGGAAACGATAATTGGAGCATGGGGGCTGGAACAAAATTTTGAAATTTTACCGTCACGACGTATCGATGTCTCTGGGGAATAAAAGGGTAACTACAAAAACACAACTTAAAAAGAGACAAAATCACAGGACAAAATAGTTCTCTGGTGTTGTTTAGGTACCTACCTACAATTCTGGCGCTGTGTTTTATACATAAGTAAGTATGTAGTTAGCCAATTTAGGTAAACTAGTTTGTGGTCATACACACGAATAAAGCTAGAGGTAGGTAGAGTCCGCACCACGACTGAAGTCGTTTCGGTGTGGCGCTAGTATCTAAAATCCGCAAGACTTCAGTCGTGGTGAGTACTCTATGTAAGTACTTACTTCGATTCAGGGCGATTCTGAAGTGTCGCGGCACAATGCATATCACCAACCACGCAGTCGCCTGCTTCTAAGCTGATATTATGATGGGTGGCAGTGCCTATAATCGGTTTATCGCGTGCTAATCGATACTTTTGAATCATTTTCGCGTGGCTTACGTTATGCATCACTAAAATACACTCGTGACGTCAAAATGTCAAAGGAATTCGTTACACGCTTGGTTTCCATAGAAATCGATGAACTCTTTGCTTCTATTTAGATATAGTTCTGTGTATAATATGAAATAATTATTTATTAATATTTTAAAGTAAATAGGTATAGTATAAATATTTTTGTGTGATGGATAATTTAATTTATTAGTAAGGAAAGCATGTTATAATTTATTAACTTTTTTTGGGAAATAAAAGGTTATAATAAAAAATACTGTCCCACTGCTGGGCAGGCGACTCCGAGGCAGGCCTAAAAAGCACTGGCGCGATGACCTGGACGCCTTTAGGAAGGATTGGGGGAAAATCGAGGAAGACCGTGAGGTGTGTGGAATATATACTTATATAAATAATAATAACGAAGAAATACAAAGAGCCATGTTGCGTAAGTGGGATATGTTTAGGAATTTACATACTACTAGTACTTCGTCAGGAGGGATCTGAGCCTACACTTAACGGGACACTGTAGTGCCTGGGACATTGTTTGAGATGGAATTGACTTATAAATGTCTTCGAAATCTCGAATGAAGATTGAAGGTCAAGTCACTTTGGCCAAAATGGCTGTCTTTTTCGTACACAGTTTTATTTTTATTGATAAGAGATCGCCGATAGAACCCAGTGGACTATTTTAGGGGAGACCTTTGCCCAGCAGTGGGACATGATAGGTTGAAAAAAATTAACATACGAATATCTAATTATCAGGTACTTTAGAAGGTACATTACCAACGAGGCTTGCATACAATGTTTAATTGCCTCCTACAACGGGTGGCAATTCGAGAGCGAAATCAATGGAGAAATTAAGCTGGTTATTCACTCACATGCTCTTGTTAGTTTAGTGTTTTACTTGTGATAGAAAGTAAAATTTTAAAATCCATAGGAGTGATTTCTTACCTCAAGTTTTTATATGCAGCGTCAGGATAGTCCATGTTTACATCTATAATGGTTCTGAATAGCATATGCTACCAGCTAGTGGCTATGTTTTTTTTAACTATTGAAGATTTTCTATTTAAATAACCTTTACTACGGAACGGAGAAGCCGTTAACGACTCTGAATAGCGACTTAGGAGTCGATTTCACCAGTTATGTCAAATAGTATAACGGACTAGTCAAGCTGCTGGCATTTAGCACCAAAATATTTGACAAGCCTGGCTTAACTAACCAAGTATGGTGAAAATGCTTACACTAGTGACTTGCGAGTTACTATCCTCTTGAATAGCATTCTTTACCGGTCCTCCCTTTCAGATAACACAGACTGGTCGCAAAGAGATCCGCCTGAGATAACAGCTAGCGAACAATTAACAATAAGACATTATACTCAGAAGTAATGATGCCGATAATTACTGCCCGATTTGTTTGGTAAGTTATTGGATGGCTACCTACTACGCTGTTTTTTAACAGGACTCCACTGTTGCGGCGGCGGCGATGGGCTTGCAACCTGTTACGTATGGAATACTAACTTCTGCAAGATGCGGGCATGTATCAAATATGTGTTTGGACATGCCTCTGACTACCACCCTTAGACATCTTCATAGGATCTGGAATAAGTAACATAAAAAGTTTTTTACATTTTTACTCCACTGTTTTATGTATATTTTGGGTTTGTTTTGTTTCATATTGCCTTTCTCGAATCCAGTTCATCCTAAGGTTGTCTGGAAGAAATCTCTCACAGCGATAAGACCGCCCATTGTACTTTGCTTTAAATATTCTCCTGTATCTTTGCTTGTCTTTTTGTAATTTCCATGTGGTGTACAATAAAGTATTTTTTTTTGTTGAAAGTGCAGTATACTCTCGGGGTCTTCTTCTCCTTATCGTGTCACCAGTTCTTTCGAACCAGTGTGGTGAAAGGATTTTGAATGCGCCTTAAAGAGGCTTCTTTCGTACCTACACATGACACATGTTTTCGAACATTTTAGGTTTTACGACATGCCGGTCTCCTCACGATGTTTTCCATCACCGTTTGAGAGTACTGGCATAGTGCTCATACATTTTTCGACAGAAAAACTCATTGGTGCACGACTGGGTTTGAACCCACGACCTTACGATCGGAAGGCGGGGCCGCTACTCATTTTATACATTATATTCACTTTCTTGTAAAACTTAATAAAGCTCATCTTTGCTTATTATTTTATGACTTAGTGCAAAATTAAGGTTGGTTTTCTTTTGAAATCTGAACTCAACTTTATAAATAATAAATAATGCTGGACTTTTCACACAGCATCATCTAGCCCCAATGTAAGCTTGAGCTTGTGGTATGGGTACTAGATGACTGATAAACTACTTATATACTTTTTGTTTGTAAATGCATACATATTATACATAGAAACACCCAGACCCGAGACAAATATCTGTAGGTCATACAAACGTTTGTCCCGCGGCGGGGATCGAACCCGCAACCTTCTGCATCGCAGGCGGACCTTCGCCCACTGCGCCACAGAGGTCATCAAAACTTAAAAACGATGATTTATTTGCCACAATTTAATGAAACATTGAATTAATTGGCTCCTAAACTATTTTTGAACTGTATTACAGGAGCCAGCTGAACAAAACATTTAAATACCAAAACTGAGGCCCTTACTAATAAACTTGACATAAAGTTATGTCATGCATAAACTAATCATAGGTTATCTAATCATAACTTTATGTCAAGTTTATTAGTAAGGGCCTGATAGTCAATCTGCATCATAACATATTCCAAGCTATAATTCACAAGAATGTGTTCTCTGTAACCAGGTAGCCAGGTAGGTTGCCTAAAGCGAAATCCCGTCTAGACATTTGCAATTGAAAAACGAAAAGTTCTACCAAATTATGAAAAACTGCGTGAACTCATAAAATACGGGAGTCATTTAAAAGATAAAAATATCCCCTTGGGTTATGGGAATGGCAAATGGCGTTTAGATCACTCTAAGCTACTGGGCAGATGTGGGAGTTGGGAGACGGCTCGCTCAGTATTTATTTGAGAATTATTTTTAGGTACTGCATATTCATTTTCAGCCTGTGTCATAAATGGAATTCTGCAATATGAGGGCATGAGTTTTCTTTATAATCACGCCCTTTTCAAAAAATCCATTTCATAAATTGTGACATGAATTTTTTAGCTTTTTTTCTCCAAGATTATGACACCAATTACAAAGTTTGCAACGAGTTTTTAATATTTTGCTACTAAAGAAAACTAAAACGTAAAATATTTTTGAATCGGATACCTAGTTATCGCTGGTTTTTCATTGTTCTTAAATTAATAGATATAAAACAAGGTTTTAAAATAGATAATCGTTTATCCGCTCGAGTTTGACTGTGCTTTTTAGGGTTCCGTACCCAATGGGTAAAACGATAAGGTAACGGTAATAAGGGTAACGGTAAACGGTAACGGTAAGGTAACTAAGACTTCGCTGTCTGTCTGTCTGTCAGTCTGTCCCCAGGCTGTATCTCATGAACCGTGATAGTTAGACAGTTGAAATTTTCACAGATGATGTGTTTCTATTCTCTAAAGATAAAGATGGTTTATTTGCTTGAACACAATGTAGGTTACGTGTTGAAATATTTTGGTTTCAATCATGTTCTACTAGGATAAGCATGCAAATGTTACAGTTGGTACATTCAGATTAATATTAAGTAACTATTCAAATTAATTTTCACATAGATTTGTAATTTTAACATTGGTTTGGTATTAGTTATTGTAACAGGTCAAATATTAGAATAGAAATTAGGTAATGTCAAAATTTATCTGTCATGAAATCGTTAATATTATAATTACATTTATTAATCTATAACAACATTATACTAAAAAACAGAATAAAATAAATATTTAAGGGGGCTCCTATACAACAAACGTGTTTTTTTTGCCGTTTCTATAGGTACGGAACCATTCGTGCGCGAGTCTGACTCGCACTAGGCCGGTTTTTTAAAACTGTTATAGCTGTTTGTTTCTCACTGTGCACAGTCCTGCATTAGAAGCAGGCAATCAGAATCGAAACGAAATGAGAGTTCGATATGCAAAGCGTTTATTGGAATTGGCTGTTTCAAATCGATACTAAGTTGAAAGTGGTTCAGAAAGCTGTGATTTGCTGATTTGCTTAAGATATCTTTTATTAAGGGCCATTCAAATCTAGGCTGGCTGCTTTAATATCTGCATCTGCACTAATATTATAGAAGTTGGTTAGTTTATTTTAAGATGTTATAGAGAGGATTATCCAATTCCCTAGATACTCGTAAAGGTCAGGTTAAAATTACTTACCCTAATCCGGAAAACTTGTAAGAAAAATGATTAATTACATTCTGACATACGTACATTTTTTGCCTTACTCTAAAAATATGTATGTCAGGATTGTAGCAAGTGAATCCGTTTACAACTAAGTTAGTTAAGAAATTAGCCTAAGTTTAGATCTAAGATGGATCAACTTAAAAAAAGCTAGGCCCCAATTTTAAATTTGAACTGAAAGAGTAGGTTAAAAATAATTGATTTTCTTGATTCAATAAAGGTAAATAAATATAAAACTTTAATAAAGGCGGTTAAAGTTGTGTCATGTCATGACATGTCATCTGACATGTCAGATTGAGCGGACTCATTGAACTAGGACTAGACAATTGACCATCGAAAAATTATGAATTCTTTAATCGCTTATTCACGTGACTTTATGTAAGTATGGGTTTCATAATTTTCGCCTCGCTAAACAATCAACTCTTTAGACTAGCATTAACTGTCGACATTTTTTGGACTGCGACCTAGGTTTAAATGTATAAAATACCCTTTTTTAAACAAAAATACCGTTTAACGGCCTAAATAAACGTAGAATAAATTTATTCCTCGGAATAAACTAAAAATATCCATACATTTTGACAGTTTACACTCAGGAATAACTTTACACCACGTTTCTTAGTAAGGCCGTAAGAAAAGGACAAAATATGTCATAATTATCTCATTTTTGTTTATTCATTCAGGGACATTTAATGGCCACTTAAATCATTACTTAGATGCTAACAACTCTGAGTGCGGCTGTAAGGTGTAATTAGCTGTGAACGAAGTTGCTGGTCGATCGCCACTTGTCTAACTATATCAGGTACCACCTACGTAAAGTAATCGTGTGCCCGTTCCATACCCTTTTCAACTGAAATCCGACTTTGAACCGCTCTAATCTCTTCAAATCTTCACCGAAAAGACAACGCAATGCCTCTATTGATTTAATTTTATTTTTAGCTTGTAAATGAGCGCGGTTCCGCTCGCTTTTGATAGTGGTGTAAGTTCAGTTAGCAATAAAAGTGTTAACTTAAAATATAAGATAACATGAATAAATAAATCATCAAAAAAGGTTTCTAACTCCTTGGAAATTTAAAGACGTTAGGCGCGGGACAAATATAAGAGGCGTGGCGTGGGCGCGGTGCCACTTTTGTACTAAAGTGGCACCGCGCCCGCGCCACGCCCGCATCACGCTTCTTGTATTTGTTTCAAGTTTTCTTAACTTCAAAGTGATCCCAGCGGTCCTACTGAATAAATGCTTTTTGACTTTGACTTTGACTTTGTATTTGTCCCGCGCCTTAGTCATCTAGTCCAAAAAAACATGCATGGAAATTGGTCAGAAGACAAAAAATATGGCTAAAGAAGGAAATGGTTACCTTTATCCCATATTAAACATCAAAACAAACAAACTCACCGAACTTCAAATAATATTATTAGAATGGTATTCTTCAAAGCTACACGTCTTAATTTTATGACAGGTTCACTGGTCCACGGCTTGTGGTTTACGTATGACATATTGCCGGGTGATATGTTAAACTAGCTGCTTCCCGCGGTTTTACATGAAATTTTTCAAAAAACTTCTCTTTTCCAGAATAAATTATAGCCTATGCGTTAAAAAATATATGCTAGAAATATCTCCACAACAAATATCATCAAAATCCATCCAGCCGTTTCAGTGTAAAGGAGCAACACACATAAAATATGTATTCATCCAAACATGCTCATTTAAAATAGTAGTAAGATCACCGGGTAATATTGTAAATTGATTATGGAGGTTCAGACATTTGGTATGGTAACATAATCTGGGATTAATGATGTTGGGATCAAAATTGCTCGTTCAAATCTGGGGCAATGACATGAGGCTTTAT
The DNA here is from genome assembly GCA_951394285.1 of Epirrhoe tristata. Taxonomy (NCBI): domain Eukaryota; kingdom Metazoa; phylum Arthropoda; class Insecta; order Lepidoptera; family Geometridae; genus Epirrhoe; species Epirrhoe tristata. The sequence continues at coordinate 8,972,967 of OX596145.1, forward strand.
TATTTAGTATTTGTTTTATAAGATGACTAAGATACGTGAGTTATTCCCGTGTGTAAGGTCATATTGTTATCTGATGTTGTGTTGTGAATACCTACATACATTTTATTGCAGGAGGCAATTTTCAACATCTTTGCTGAGGCGGTGATTAGTTTAGTTTAACTAAATGCATGTGATTATCATTTTTGTGTAAGTGAATTTATTAAGGAAATAATAAAGGTTATAATAATATTAATAATAAACTAGAATGTAATTAAAACATAAGTACATTCATATTAGTAGCTAAAATTTTATATTTCAAGTTAAAATGAAAATAAAAAAATTGTTGACTGTACTTACCTCAGGAACTAAATAACAAATAACCAAGCTCTAGTACAATACCTACTTATTCTTGAGTAGGTAAAAAATTGGTACTATTGGGTAAGCGAGAAGGAATTTATTAAAACATTTTCTAAAAGCGTGTCCGAAACGTTTCTATACAATTACCAACAGCCATTTAAGCCCGGTTCGGACCTGCTCCCGGCATTACGCGTTCATTTGCATGCTCCTACTTAATTTGGTCGTCTTCCGGGCCGGCGGCGACAGGAATTCCAGCACGCCATCTCTGGACTGAATTTGGGTAACAAAAGACACGAATATCGTGAAATTACATACATTGTAATGAGTGTTGAGCCAGTAGGCTTAGCAATGCTTTATACGATAAAATTTTACGTCATTACTGTGGCGTTACGGCAAATTTCTCATTTAAAACTACACAGAAGTTTCTCGTCATAGAAGCTATATCCTGTCTGAATATCGATATTGCCCAAAGATGAGTAAGTAATAAACTATGTGTCGTGATTTTACGCAAAAGTTGCCATATTAGACTAGACAATAGACATCTCCAATGGCTCTTGAATATATGTACGTGTGTATGTTTTTTTAATATAAATATTTGCGTGAATAAAAGAAGATGAGTAAGTAATAAAACATGTGTCGTGATTTTACGCAAAAGTTGCCATATTAGACTAGACATCTCCAATGGCTCTTGAATGTATGTACGTGTGTATGTTTTTTTAATATAAATATTTGCGTGAATAAAAGAAGATGAGTCAGTAATAAAACATGTGTCGTGATTTTACGCAAAAGTTGCCATATTAGACTAGACATCTCCAATGGCTCTTGAATGTATGTACGTGTGTATGTTTTTTTAATATAAATATTTGCGTGAATAAAAGAAGATGAGTAAGTAATAAAACATGTGTCGTGATTTTACGCAAAAGTTGCCATATTAGACTAGACATCTCCAATGGCTCTTGAATGTATGTACGTGTGTATGTTTTTTTAATATAAATATTTGCGTGAATAAAAGAAGATGAGTCAGTAATAAAACATGTGTCGTGATTTTACGCAAAAGTTGCCATATTAGACTAGACATCTCCAATGGCTCTTGAATGTATGTACGTGTGTATGTTTTTTTAATATAAATATTTGCGTGAATAAAAGAAGATGAGTCAGTAATAAAACATGTGTCGTGATTTTACGCAAAAGTTGCCATATTAGACTAGACATGTCATCTCCAATGGCTCTTGAATGTATGTACGTGTGTAGGTTTTTTTAATATAAATATTTGCGTGAATAAAAGAAGATGAGTAAGTAATAAAACATGTGTCGTGATTTTACGCAAAAGTTGCCATATTAGACTAGACATCTCCAATGGCTCTTGAATGTATGTACGTGTGTATGTTTTTTTAATATAAATATTTGCGTGAATAAAAGAAGCTATATCTTGCACTACCTACAACTTGGTACATTGTAGTATATACATACAGGTAAACATCCTAAATCGTTCAAAGAGCCAATTCAATGGGAGGTTCTTTTAAATGAGGACCATTTAAAAATCCTGAGGCGATCTCAACCAGTCCTAATTGTCGGCAAATTATAAATTCATTATGAAGACCGTAGGCTACGGAGATTTTTCATGGCTTCGGTTACTGTGTAGGTTTAGATGTGGGTGTTGGGTGAACGAAACCACTAACAAGATGACTAGTAAAGCTCCTTTGATTTTATTTGCTTGTATTATCTATGCCTCAGCTTAGTCAGCTCCACACGTATTGACGTCGTCTTTCCTGTGGGCCAGGCTGATTAAGCTGAGAGGATGGTTTAGGTGCTGGGCAAGCCTATTCCATCTCAAACAATGTCCCAGGCACTACAGCGTCCCGTTAAGTGTAGGGTATAGGTGGCCTCCTGACGCTGTATAAATCATCTAATATAGATGTAAAGGCCTAAGTATATATGCCTAATACAATATTGAACTGGGCTATGGGTGTAAAAAGACGTTAACCGAAGCCGAAAGGGATAGGTACAGCATCCCAACACACAACCAAATCCAAAAGGATTTTCCGAAAAAATCATTATATCCGGAGAAAACCGAGCACAGCTGGTCGAGTCGCTGGTTTTTTTCCGCTAAATATGTTCAGAATCATAGTCTGATAGAAACCCCTCAGTTTTTTTACACCCTGTATGTGTAGGTACAGTGGAGTTATAAAAACCCCAAAGAATAAAATGCTTATACAAATTCATGTTCAGGGCTGTGCTTTTACATTTTAATAACTATTTATTTTCAACTTATTTTATGTTATGTAAATACAGCATTTAAAAGGTACTTATAAATACTACCTCATACACTAATATGTGAATCAGTTCAGTCATTTAGTTAAAAAGTCTTGGACAAGACGTGTTGGGCTCAGTCCGATTACTGTCAGTTACAAGTGTGATTTGACGTTGCACCCTACAACTTTTAAACAGTTACGTACCTACGAAAACATTGATGCAGCTTAAACACCATTTACACGATACCATTCATGCCCCTTTCCACAAAATATTAGCTCTGGCTCCGTTGAGTTTGAGAACGCAAAAGACAAGTATGGAATGCCAGAATGGTATCGTGTAAATAGCGTTTTAGACACTTTCGGCCTTATTAATTAGATTACCCTAATTCTAGCTTAATACGAGACTACTCTCAGACTTGTTACTTCTTTAGTAACGAAGGAGCAACTTGAATATTTTGATGTTATTAATAAACTGGTAGTAGTCTCGAATGAGTAATACATTTCTTACATCGGGATTAGTAGAAAAAGAGTGAATGAACGAATGATATTATCATTCAAAATATTGTCTATCTCTGTCATTCATTATATGAATGACAGAGATAGACAATAATTTGTATTTGACAATCTGTTTTATTCAAAGAGGTTTTATTCTTCTAAAACTTTTTGGTGTTGATTGTTGACCAAAAAATTTTTAATCATAAAAAAGTATTTAGTCATTTTAACTGTTTTATTGTTTCTTGCTAATCCGAATGGTTTTTCACCACAAAATCTATACCTATGCAGCGTTACTTGGATTTTAAGTTCAGTTTTTCGAGATCGTCCAATAGATTCTTGTAAATTTTCACTCGCCACATTTTTGAAACTGGTATCCATCCTCATTCAATTCTTCCTCAAATCATCAACATAATCCATCCTGTTTGCACAACCTTTTTTTGTGACGTAAAAATGACAAAATTCATGATACGTCTGCCAACTCCATCTCTATACTAGGTGGCGCCTAGGAGTAACTCTTACTCCGAGAGTAGAGTCGAATTAGCTTAGTTCTTCCTTGGTCTTTGTTTATTAATACTGAATTGACCTACTACAGCCTTATGCTTTGGATTAGCGCTACCTTAGTTCGTGTTTATTAATGACAGCTTTTATATTCAATTTAATCTAAAAGACCAAAACCATTCATACACATTAGTATATTCATGAAATCACTACCAGTAAGTCACGGGAGCTCATTCCTTAGGCCGCGTGTACGGCGGCGCTGCTTGCGACACATCAGGCGTGGCTTCGTGCGACGCGGTAAGCTTTTTCACTGTTTACGGCTGCTGCGGTACGCGTCATCGAACGCCTAAACACAAACATATAACAATGTATGGTGACAATTACGTTGGCGACGGCGGTGGCGGCGGCTATCACCGCGTCGGACGCGGCGACCGCAGCGCCGCCTGTCCGTAAACGAGCACTGAGAGGTATACTGACTGAATTTGATATCACAAAGACACAATTATAGCTATAATATAATAAAGCTGAGACTGGACCTTTTTGGCACCACACAATGGATAGTTTGTTTCGTATTTTTGTTTTTTTTTTTTTTTTATTATGTTTCTTTGTACCTACTCGTCTAAATGTTTATTGTTCTTAATTTCATTGTATTGTGTTGTGTGTGTCAAATAAATTTATTCTTATTCTTATTCTTATTCTTATTAATACAACCATCATTACAATCACCACCGGTAAGTCACTGGCGTGCAATCGCAAAATGACCTTATTTGATATAGACATAAGGATCATTCAATTTGAGAGAATAGGTACAAGACACAATACACCCATGAAATCACTACCGGTAAGTCACGGGAGGCAGAACGATCGAAGCCACGCCTCTGACCCCGCCTTCTCACCGATTCTTGTGATTTACTGATATTTTTGTCGCAATCATCTTGAGGCAATTCATCAATAGTAAACTATAAAGTAAAAGTGGTAGAAAATTAAGTAAAAATTAGTACTTCAGGTAACAATGTGTCTTTGGTAATATTTTTTATAAGTAGAAAAAAGTAAGTTCAAAGGACAAATCTATGGATGAGTTTTGACGGTATCGAGGAAGGGGCTAGAAGAAAAAAAGCGTTCGATTATACCGTCACGACACTTAAATAGGTCAAATCGTCAAAACGTCACAGTACGAAGTACGCAGTCACAAAACAGTCGATAGATTGTTACTTACATTATTAGTACGGAAGAGCGTTTTTATGATTTTAATAATTTATTTGACAAATGTCAAAGTTGAAACTTCGTTCCAACCGTTCCACGACACTCACGTACTTTTGGTCCAGATCGCTAAAGGATTTGATTTTACTAGCCCGTCATGGCATAGAAATTTAAGAGCCAATTAAAAATTAAACGTGCCGTCACCCATCCACTTTGAGAACGATTTTTTTGTTGATTATTATTTTTATTCTTTTACTTCAGATATATTTAATTAAGAACCGTACTTATAGGTTTTAGGCAAAAATGCTGTGAAAAAGTTTGGTACAAGATGGAAAAAAATTGCAACCTTTTTGCTCTATGATAGTGTTGTTTTTGTCTATGAATTGTGATCGCGAAAAATTAAGAAAGACTAGTGTTGTAGTAGTGTTGATAGTGTCTATTGATGATCATGAACGTGTTCATAAATTGAGCAATAAATCTTCTGTGATACAGGAGACTGTCCAGAAATTAGGCAAATTAGTTTTTGCGTAAATCAGGGGAAAGTATTAGGTCGTCTTAGATTTCAATTTCTATTATTTTTTTAAGCTATCGGTTAGTATGTTATTATACTCGTACTACCATGTGATTTAATAACTATATCAATTTCAATACCATAATAATTGACGACCTCTGTGACGCAGTGAATGCAGAAGGTTGCGAGTTCGATCCCCGCCGCGGAACAAATGTTTGTATGACCTATAGATATTTGTCTCGGGTTTGGGTGTTTCTATGTATAATAAGTATGTATTTACAAACAAAAAGTATATAAGTAGTATATCAGTTATCTGGTTCCCATAGTACAAGCTTTGCTTAGTTTGGGGCTAGATGATGCTGTGTGAAATGTCCAGCATTATTATTATTAATTATTTACTTAATCGAAAGGAATCACAAAATATTTCGTAGCAGCCCGTAGACAGAACGCGTTGAAGTCGTTCGTTCGCAAAAGTGGACTTTCTAGATTTTTAAGTAAAATAGTATAAAAAAAACAAAAAGCAAGTATATTTTCATTAAAAGTCACTTTAATAAAACTAATGCATGTGGGACTGCGGTTGCGAGCAGGTGTGTTCAGGTCATCGACATTAGTGCTTACCATATGACCCGAAGATACAAATGAAAATCAACTCTCTGGTGCGTCAGATTAAAGATGACATTTTCGTAGCAAGATTACACCAGCTTCAGTATTGAGACTTGATGTGTGACAAAGAATATGAAGCAGTTAGTATAGTTTATTCGATATCATTACACTGTAAACTTGTTTCATTGATAAATCGAATTCGGGAAATAATTAATCAATAAAAAACTTCGATGTCAATATTTTGATTGAGAATGTTGTTGGATAATGTTTTTTTTTACTGGATGTTATAAAAGGAGTTAAAAAAAATAAAAAAATAAACACAAATTAGGATGACCTTAACCAAGAAGTAAGCTGTGGATAAACGTATGTAAATAAATAAGCTCTCGTTGTAGAAAAAAAATTATATTAGATTTAATTTTATTTATTTAATTCGTATACTTTATTATTTTGTTTTTTTTTTAATTTTTAATATTTGGTGGCCTGCTCTGTGAACAACAATCAAACTATATAATTTGTATTTGTTAGGCAGCTGCTCGGCTATTTATCTTCTCCAAAATTATTTTTAAACATAATTTTTATAGAAAAATTCAATTCAATTATTTTACAAACAGATCTATCGTGTGAAAATCTACAAAGGCTAGCAGATGCAATCAATTATTTTTATGTTTACCTGACAATGATTTTATTTCATGACAAAAAATCGGAATTGAATAGATTATTTAACACTTTGGTACCTATATTCCGTTTCTTTCAGTGATATCGATAATCAATGTTGAAAAAATAGTGAGCATAGTAAATTGTAAGTAACTGTAGTTTTTTGGATAAATTCGAGAGCTTAAAAATTGCAATTTATAAAAACACTAGATAAAGTCTCAATAAAAATATTTAAAAGTCATCGATAACTCCAAAAAAATGTGCCCAACAATCGATCGATCTCTAAAAAGAAACATAAAATTCAATCTATCCAAACAGAAAAACCTCATAAAAAGCGCATTAGACCCCAAAAGCTGCAGGTTGGTATCAGGTGCGCACGCGGCGCGAGCTTCTAACGAAGTGCGGCTGACGGGCGGCCGCGAACGCAGGTGCCGCCTTAGGAGGGGAGCACCTTACTCCACCGTCTTACAACACTACCTATACAACAGCCGAAGACTCTAATTGTATTACGATAAGGTTGAGTTTAAAAAAGCAAAATGGCGATTTAATGTTGTAGGGCTTTACTCCTCTCCTTTTTATCGAACAAAAAATGAACTGTAAACGCGATCACGGCCGCCACTAAGGTCAATGTTAGCGCTTCCTTCAGTACACTCTCAGAGCGAATCGCGCGCGCATCACTAGCGTGAACTACTGAAAGTATTGTACTGGCCGGTATTACACGAACTTAAAAAATATGGTTCTAAATTTGAACTTTATGGGTGGTTTTGTTTTTTACGTATTCCAATTTTAAATTTTCTGTGTTGCCAAATTGTGATTGGACATAAACTGAGGACTTGTGACTTTTAAAATGGAGACTTTAGTTCTGATACCTCAGGAGTTGAGCCTGGCTTTGAGGCCTGGTGGTGCAAGGGGAAAGGAGGCTTCTGTCAGCGTCTGGTCTTCTATTGAGATCCCGAGGGGAACTGCTCTGTATCCCTTTCAAGGGACCATCAGAATTGATAAGCTTCACGTGTATAGCTATGTGCCGGATCATGATGTAAGTGCAATTTCATAATAATAGGTATTACTTACTTTGGCAGTTCAAATATGCATTGGTAGATTTTTTACTAATAATAATCTCTTAGTAGATTTTTATGGTGTAAAACAAAAACTCTTCTGTTATAGATTTATTTATTTTTGTTGTTATTTATATATGTTTATCATGATTGACTTTGTATACTCGTTATCAATCATTCTTATTAGACGTTGGTAAACAGTAAGGTTTTTCATAATAATAAATCAAAACGAAGTTTAAACTATCGGTGTATTTTGCGATTTTGTACCAATTCTATTAAAAAAACAGGCCATTCTATGGCAGTTCAATATAATATGTTGTAAACATATTCGTTGCATATAAATAGCATTATTTCCTACTATTATTCAAGTAATCTTCTTCTTGTCGTGTCACCAGTTCTTTAGAACCAGTGTGGTGAAAGGATGTGCGCCTCTAAGAGGCTCCTTTCATGCACATGCTTTCTACGACATGCCAGTTTCCTCACCATGTTTTTCTTTACCGTTTGAGAGTACTGGCATAGTGCACATTTTTTCGGCAGAATAACTCATTGGTGCACGACCGGGATTAAGCCCACGACCTTACGATCGGAAGGCGGGGCCACTACCACTAGACCACCAGTACTCTGTTCAAGTATTAAGATTCATGTTTTCCGTTTTCCTATAGGTACGAGATTTCATTGATAAAATCTGTTTTGCAACATTTTACTAACAATTACGAGTAGCACATTGGCACAGTTGGATTGCCAACTGAAAATTTTCAGAATGTTATTCAAATATATAAAAAAAACTATGTAGCCAGCATAACCTAACCCACAATATATTTAGAATGTTGATATACTTAAAATTCTTGTTGTCTTAGTCAGCTCCACACGTATTGACAATGTCTTTCCTGTTGACAAGGCCAATTAAGCTGTGAGGATGGTTTAGGTGCTGGGCAAGCCTATTCCATCTCAAACATGTCCCAGGCACTACAGCGTCCCGTTGAGTGTAGGCATAGGTTGCCTTCTGACGCTGTATTACACATCTAGTATACTTGATGTAAAGGCCTAAGTTTTGTTGTGAAAAACAACCTTAACTTTGAAAAACAACTTCATACCTAACTAATAAAATACAATTATGTTATTTAATTAATCTTCTATTGTTTACCGAGAATCGTCTTGTTATTCGCATGATCTTTATTACATCAGTCATTATTAATTATTATTATTATTTATGAAGAATATTTTTGCATAAAAATAAGTTTTTGATATTATATTTTATGAATAAAATATGATGGGAACAAGTTTTTAGGGTAAATATTGAAACAAACCACATCAAAAAATGTTCGTGGGAAATCTTTGTAATTCAATTTGACTTAATAATTGGATTATGAATATTCAGATATTTAAAAATTACAAAGGAACAAAAATCAAATAAGATTTAAATTTTATTCCTTTGTGATATTATATATTTTTTGTAATACATAAATTATGTGCAAAAATATATTAACTTATATAACTACAAAAACAATCCAATCATTTTTAAGCCCTTTCTCTTCTATCATTGTTTTCTAACCATAAACAAACAAAGCATAGAAATATTCAATCGATACAAACCGCAATCTAGTTTCTGTTTAAACATACCACAGACTATGTAATAGCTGTATATCACTATAGAATACTGTTAAAGTTAGTATGGTGTAACCACAGAATAACGCAGTAGTATCTATAGAAGATTTAATCCACAGACACCGTCCCTCACGTACTCAATCGACCAGCAAGGTATTACAGTCATACAAAAACTGTATCATAACGATAACCGCATAATATCAACTTGCGGACTTATACGCTACGTGCCTGTCTTGGTATTTAGTAAAAAATATCGTTTCACATTTTATTTATTATTTTTATTTAATTTACTTTATGGAAAACTTGCAGCTAGGCAAAACAAAGAAGGTACAATGATTATAGAACACCCAATTGACGTAGATGCATTTCGTGAAACTTCAATCAATTCTAGATATTTCTTTATTTGGCAATAAAGTGTATATCTAAACTGAAATAACGTGAACACTACAATAAAAACATAACTCTAATGAACTATACGAGACTTTACAATAAAAATATTCAAATCCTTGATCATCATCATCATCATCTCAGCATGATACACCCACTGCTGGGTATAAGCCTCCCTTTTATGCCAGTCTCCTCTATCTTGCACCTCTCGCGTCCAAACATTCCCACGACCTTCACTATGTCGTCGACATATCGAATCCTTAGATACCCTCTGCATAAGATAATGTATAGCTGTAGGTAAAAACTCTTTACTTATGCGAAGAAAACTAGAAAATTTCAAAAGTTCTAAAAAATATTACTTCTATTTATTTAACGCTATGTAAAGGAACCTTTCACACATCATCTGACACTAAAGCACTAAAATAAGCAGAGCTTGTGTTGTGTTATGAACTATGATGTCACCTAAGTACTAAAAATAAGATTTTCAAAATTAGCTTTGACTAAATTCCCTCGCTTTTGACAAAACAAGCTTTGTAACTGCCCAAATTTTACTACTTAAATTATAAATTACCAACGGATATCGCAATCTACTTACTGTGTCTATTTTAAGCAGAACTTAATGGACACTCTGATAATTTTTTCTTAAAATATTGCCCGAGGTGGTTCTAAGCCGGAAGCGAACGCATTTGGGTTTAGTTCAGTACAAACACTTTCACCGTGATTGAACTGGTTTACGGGTGCAGTCGGGTGCTCGAATATGATTGCTGCACGGTTTATAATGAATATCGTCTTATCATCATCCACAGCCTGACTTCACTCACACACTGGGTATATTATATATGTATATATCGTCTTATAGAACATACCAATAATCAGCGACTGATAAGCTTAACTTAGGCATTTACATCTATGTTAGATGATTTTTACAGAGCGTCAGGAGGCAATCCATGCCTACACTGAACGGGACGCTGTAGTGCCTGGGACATTGTTTGAGATGGAATAGGCTTGCCCAGCTTCATCAGCCTGGCCCACAGGAAAAACAACGTCAATACGTGTGGAGCTGACTAAGCTTCGGGTTTCCTCACGATTTCCTTCACCGTTAAGAGCTATTATATGCAGAACAAGACTGTAAATCTAGGAGTAAGCTTATCAGCTAAGTTTAAGTGAGCCGTGTTGGCTGAATGGTGTAGTGCCTCGACTTTCAATCCGAAGGTCACAGATTCGAATCTCGGCCGTGCATTAATGGATTTTTCGTTCGTAAAATGTATATGCGCTTTAACACGAGCTTCTTAACGGTGAAGGAAAACATCGTGAGGAAACCCGCAGCTTAGTCAGATCCACACGTATCGACGTCGTCTTTCCTGTGGGGGCCAGGCTGATTAAGCTGAGAGGACGGTTTAGGTGCTGGGCAAGCCTTCCAACTCAAACAATGTCCCAGGCACTACAGCGTCCCGTTAAGTGTAGGCATAGGTTGCCTCCTGACGCTGTATAAATCATCTAATACAGATGTAAAAGGCCTAAGTTTTTTTTTTCATCCGTTTACTTTGAACACCATTTTTCATGGTGTAAATGTACTTTCATAACTTTTTGAAAACATAATCTCCTACGTGCATACATAAAACCATTATTGTTTTAAAAAAAAAAATCATATCGCAAAAATTCAGTTCAGAACTTTGTCTGTAATTATTTAGTAAAATATTTATTTGATTTGTGTTAGTCCGTTGTACAGTTAATTAATTTACCTTCGTTAGGTGATCATTGAGCTTGTTTTGCTTTTGGTGCAAGATATAACATCATAGCGCTTACTACTTACTTCTATTAAAAGAAATGTACAAAAAGGGGAAAAAAACAATTTTATTTATTAAAAAAGTTCAACAAAATTAAAGATAAGATGATAATCATAATTTTTTGTTGATGATCATTAGTCATTATGATTACAATGCCAATTCAAAATGTGAATCGATAAGAAATGCATGTCACGAAGGGTTAAATGGGGATTAGGACTATTTGACTATTGGATGCAAAGTGGGATGTTATTGGAACGATGTTCCTTTTCGGACGGTATCAAATAAAAAAAGACTGAAGCTGGGAAAAAAAAATTGTTCCATTTTACCGTCACGACACCTGTATTATGTCAAATCGTCACAGTGCGAATTGCGCAGCCGCGACACAGTCCATAGATTGTTACATTGTTAGTACGGAAGAGCGTTTCTAGGATACCTAATTGACAATTAATTTATTATATTCCCAGTATAGAAAAGTACTCTTTGCTTCGTTCCAACCGAGTGTTCCACGATACTCACGTACTTTTTTGTTATTTTAATAAGTTATAAGTTTTTTCACAACGCTAAAGTCTATAGTTATTACACACCTTTTAAACAAATCTATCCGCCTTTACTTATACATTGCACCACACAAACTAGTAGCTTTTTGTGGCTTTCAACGCACGCGCCGCTACGTTCATTACTATCGGACTTTTGTTCCATACAAGAAGGTAATCACGATTGTTTCATTTTGACAGTGGCTATTTATAATTTATATACGTTTATTGGAGCGTAAAAGTTGTTAATTATAGAAATTGAGTTCTAACTTTTGTAGATGATTTATGTGTGTAATTTGGGAGATGGAAAGGCCAGCAAAAAAACCAAACAAGATGAAGACTGTATCCCTTAGGCACGGTAGATAATCTCAGATTAGTACAGTACGCACAACCGATCTTTAGCACTCTGAAGTTAACCACTAAACGATTGCGCAGGTTTGCGCGAGTAGGCGATATAGGACGATGCAACAAATTAAGCGAGTGAGCGAGGCAGCTATACTACTGTCTTGGTCTTTTAGGCGTCATCAAAAATGGGTTCTGCGCAGCTTCTTCATATAGTTAAAGATTGGTTGTGCGTACTGTAAGTTCGTATGAGTTGGTCATCTCAGATCTTTCAGCTATTGAAAAGTTTGCATAGATGTCAAAGAAGTTAGTTATTTCAGCACATTGAAATACATAAAAGGCTGCAGTTTGGATACTGTGTATGGAAGTTTAACCTGGCATGTTTAACAGGTCGTATGCCATAGATTCTGAAACTATCTTTATTATCAAAGCCTTCGTTGAGGCTTCAAGGGGTATAGATAAGGGGCGATAAGGGATTATTATAACTGGTACAGGCATGATGACAGTAATCAAGAATTGCCAAAATATTTAACTGATCTAATAAAATAGTATTCAGGGTTTGAGAAAAATACATTTATTGTCCTAATAATGTCGAGATTATTAAATTATTTATTAAATTAATCTACAAAATACAATAATTCGCCATGATAGCTGTACACCAATCAGAGCTCGTGATGTCATCTTCTAGTAACATACCTTAGATTATCCACCGCTTTACTGTACAGGCCAAAAATGTGCATTTTGTTTACGATTTTTTTCACGTAGTATTTGCTATTGACGTGTGAGCTGTGACGTCATAACAGCCGCCATGACAACGACGAGCGTTGGCGAGAATTTCAGTTTTTAATATAGAAAAAAAAAGGTTTTCATACATAAAAATCAAACTTATAGATTTTTATGTTTGAAAACCTTTATTTTCTACTGAAATATGATATTTTTTTCACTTAACAAATCATTCTGAACAAAACAGAACTGACTTTGAAAAATTTACATCATGCCTATAGTAGCGAGTTCAAATAGTTCACTTTCATTACTTCCGTCATACAATGACACCCATAACTCCATTCAAGTGCACACAATGTTCCAACATTGTGTGAAAAACGCCCGTGTGACGCAATGTATCGCAACAGGTGAAACACCTAATTAACTTATAAATAATGGGTAAACTTTCGCTTTTGTGTTGGAACAATGAATACTCTCTGTATTCTTGGAGTTTTTACTCGTACGGGGTTTGTGACCGCGTGAGGCTGAGGCTTGTTTTTCCGCGTTCATCACGATCAAGGCTTAGTGAACTATTAGGCTAATTTGTGACATAGTGACGTAAAATGGGTTTATCACAAACAGATGATCGTTAAAACCTCAAAACCAAATGCTAAGTCACACGACTTTACGCAACTTACTACTCAAAAAGATACGCTTACTTGACCTCATCCTAAAGCTTATTAAACTTCGAGCTTAACATACTGTTCCGTAAAAAAAAAGGCTAGTCTTCAAACTAGAATTTTATGTAATCAAAGTCTTTTAGAACTAGGTTTTTCTACCATATCACTATCAAAAAAAAATCCAGAACAATAGTTTTTGAGTAGACACAAAATCGGCTTGAACATTTTCAACTATATCATGCTATAAATAAGGACTAGGTTCATATACACAAAACATAATCAGCAGCTGAAAAGAAGCATTGTCGTTGATGGATTTACGCGTACTTCAAGCTCATTTAAATGTCTTCATGATATTTATGGGTCATGCATTGATGAAAGTTTTTTTACTTTTAACACAAAGGCATTCAAGTTGAAGTAGAAGAACTAAGTCTAGTACAATAATTCTGAAAATTTGGTTTTAAAGTTTCATAATATGCATATCATGGCATAAAATAGTAAACCACAAAATGCAACAACGTATTAAGCAGTTGTCTAAGTTTATCTTTATACTTATTCATTATCATTCGATTATTTCAAGATAGTAAAATAGTTTTGCATAAAAGCTCCGTAGTTTAAAATAGCAACCACTCATTTCCTAAAATAATGGCGACCGTAATAAAAAATACAAAACATAAATCATTTGTCTTTCTTAAACTTTCGCGATCACAATTCATCTTTAGAGATATATTTTGTAACAGGATTTTATCGCGTATTACCTTTATTATATATACGTATTGTATATAGTATATTTACGGTTGTTGCAATACAGCCGAAACGTCGGGAAATAATAAAGGTAATACGCGATAAAATCCTGTTACAAAATATATCTCTAAAGATAAATCATTTGGTTACGATGATCCTTATAAAAAATATTAATGCTAAGTAGACTTTTTCACACAGCATCATCCAGCCTCAAAGTAAGCAGAGCTTGCGTTATGGCTACTGGATGACTGTTATACTACTTATATACTTTTTTGTGATCTTCCTATTGTTCTTAAGTTTCAAAAACTCAAACTTTATAGAGTTTTGCCGATAAAAACATTATTCAAGAGTTTGTCGGTCTTCTACAGATTGTACTACGGTGAGTGTGTCCAGGAGCTGCACGACCTTATTCTACTTTTACCGTTGTTTTACAGGGACTTCAGACGTACAGCTGATTACCATCCTCATCTGATTGATATTTCACTAATTAGAACTAAGTGCTTTCTAAGTTCTTTTATTATGCGCACTGCAAACATTTGGAATCAGCTTCCAGTGTCTGTATTTCCGCTGAGCTACGACCCTGTTGTTTTTAAGAAGAGATTCTGGGTAGGCTCGCTCCATCGTAGACCTTATTCTTGCCTGTGTAAGTGTAAGTTTCGAGGTCAAGAATCGACCCATTCATCAAAAAATAAACTCTCCGGAATATAGCAAACGTCATGACGATAACAACTTTTTGAAATCCAGTCTCATAATATAGGATCGAGTAAAGCACTTTAAAACTAGTTTAAGATAAATACCAGTTGTCGAGTAACATTAAAAATACAATCATACACGTATCCATAAAACTATAAACATGACAACGTTAGCATAATACAATAAAAAAATAACATACTGTAGGTTCAGTAGTCTGGAGTAGAAAGCTAGATCTGTCTACTGGCGAGCGAAGCGAACAGCGACGCGATAAGCGTTTTTTTTAAACTGATTTTTTTTGTAGATAAAAAGGATGCATATCTAAAATTTGACTTTTGAAATAAAAATACTTTTGAAATATTATTAAAAGTCTAATTATAATGAAATGGTTACCAATCAGTCGTTTATCCTACACACCATTATAATGTTTTTTAGTTGCTTAAAAAAACGGATAATTCTACATATTGGACTAGCCCTATCATAAAACTAAATATTCAATTTGGGATTATGTATAAACTTCATATAATTAAAAATTCATTAATATCAGAAGCTTAAGGCCGCTCAGGTGGTTTTGATAATATTCATGTAGTTATCACTAAGTCGCTCCACTTATCACTTTGTTACCATCTTGGACAGCGTTATGCGAAAGCCAGCAGCGGATCTAGAATGCAAGTGTCCTCTCAGTATTCATGAGGATGGTTTTATTCATGATGGAGCAATTATTATTTAAAGCACGCGAACTTATTAATGCGATAGATAATACATAATTTTATATCGATAACTTAATCATCCTTTGAAAAACATGGATGGAATCAGTACTCTTTTACATAACTTCTGGTTATGCTCTTGTTTGTGAGAGTTTGATTTTTGCGGTGGAGATATTTGTTTCGGATTCAGGCTGTTGCAGATCAATGCTACTACTTATTCACAACACAGAAAACATCTAGTGTTATGTTGGGCCAGGACTATGTAAGAACAAAATTAGGGACTCATAAGTACAAATATTTCAATAATATATTTGCATTTTTTTTGTCATAAAATACTATGGTTCAAAATAATTTAGAAAACAATTTTTTGACATTCTGGTAATCAAAAAAGACAATCCTGATAATAAAAGTTGCTAATAATAAAAGTTAATAGACTTCTAAAACTGTAAGTAATACAAATAAAACAATTCTGCTGAAAACAGGTCACGGTACAAAATATTTGCGATTCAGATTAGGAACCTAAATTGGATAGCACCCAAACTGAATTGTTTAATAAGAAGTCATGGTACGGCTCCTGTTCGTAGAACAACGAGGCGCCGGCAGCGGTGCCTATTATAATAATATACATATTTTCATAACTGTCACATTAATGTAGACATTTTTCACCAAAACGCGGAAGAAAGAGACATCTAATTTACCTCAAACACATTAAGCTCTTGTAAATCGGAAGCAAACCCGATACGGCCGATATCATAAAATATAGCTTTACGTTGGTGGGAATTGTCGTTATAGTCTAATTTATATTACATCTATAGTTCATTTGATGTTATATAAATTGAGATATATATAATATTGAGATTGAATGAACAGAACAAGTTCATTAAAAATCGGTAAGTAAATAAATATCTGAAAAGCAAGTAATTTGTTTCGTTTTAGAAAACAGATAATAAAAGTAATATAGCTAACTTTAGTTCGTTTGTATGATTAAAATATCAATCTTTTTTGTTAGTAATATATTTTTATAAATATAATTTTAAGATCTTATTGTCATGTGTTCGTGCAAATACATTTCATTTCATATCATCAAAAGGTTACGTGTAAGTTGTAATTCGACATTTTAAATTTAAATGTAATATCTTTATTTCGTTGGCTAGACACCAGAGGTAACGGTGATTATCTCAAATAATTCATATTAATTAATTGAAAACAGTTGTACCCTTGTTAGTTGAACGCATTACCAATTGATATTTAATTAAAATGATCGTAATCAATAACTTGGAGATTAAAATGAATCAAAGTGATCAAATACAATGGTCACCCGTGGAGTCACTTGCTTTCTACAATACCAGGTAATCAGCTATTGTTCAGTATAGATGGTCAATTAAAAACGCGTAAGGTATCAAAGTGTGAAGATGATGATACGAAAATTGACAATGATTATTTGATTCATTGCAATTTTGTTATGTGTAGTTTTGTCTTTTGTAATAAAAAATGTCATCTTACAATAGAGAAAGTTCAAGTCAATTTTATAGTTATCTAGAAACGTATAACATTAAAAGCTGTCTCTTTTAAACTAATTTCATCTTTTTCCAACATAACATAAAATAATTTTGGCAAATTTGTGTGATTTCAAGGTAGTCATAGTAGTCAACCATCATAACCTTTAAATAAACACTTGAAGCGAATTGTAACAGGTTATACAATATAAAAGCGCCCGGAAATATATAATTCATAGGATCGTTAGCAAAATTGCACAATACCCATTAAAACGGGAATAATAAAAAGGTGCAAATTCATAAAAAGGCAAATTTGACGAAAAAAAACCTTACCTGTGCTGTAATAACGATCAATAGCCAAATTGACATGTGGTCTCCAAAAAAGTTTTTACTAATGCGTGATAATGATCAAAAGGTGAATGGGTCTGGATTAGAAGGCAAAAAATATTGATGTTTCAAGTGTATCGTTTCAAGCATTGTTCTGTGGTTTGAAATGGCAACATGTGATGTAGTAAAACTCGTAGCAAGTTTTTGGTAAGTAGGATATTTTAAGTTTAGTTTAAGGTAAACATAAAAGGTTAATTAAGTATTATTTAAATATTATTAAATATTATTTTATTACAACTACAACTACAGACCTATCAGCCTTGTGTCTCATTTATATAAAGCTTTTATTAAGGTCATCGAACACCGCATTTCCGGACAACTGGATTTAGAACAGCCAGCTGAACAGGCTGGTTTCCGTCGAGGACTCTCCACCACGGACCACCTGCAAGCACTTAATCAGCTCATAGAAAAGTCTAACGAAAGCAACTTAAAACTGTATCTCGCCTTCGTAGACTATACGAAGGCGTTCGACAGTATCTCCCATGTTGCCATGTTCGATGCCCTTAAACAACAGCATATCGACCCCACTTACATCACTTTATTACGTAAAATTTACAATAGTAGTACAGCAGCAATCAAATTAAATACTTCCGGACCCTCATTTTCTATAACTAAAGGCGTAAAGCAGGGTGACCCCCTCTCCCCAAAACTGTTCACGAGTACCCTCGAGGAGGTGTTCAGAAAGCTGGCAGCTGGCTGGGAAGGAAAGGGAATCGCCGTCGGCGAAGCAAGGTTAACAAACCTTCGCTTTGCCGACGACATTGTCCTCTTCTCATCCTCAGCCTCGGAACTACAAATTATGCTACAAGAGCTCAGCATCGCAAGCCTTGAGATTGGGTTAAGGATGAACAGGACAAAGACCAAGGTCATGACTAACAGCGTTGAGACCAGTGTGACGGTGGATGGAGAACAGTTAGCATACGTCCAGGAGTACATCTACCTGGGCCAAATAGTCTCCTTCGAGTCCAGGCAAGAGAAGGAAATCGCTCGGCGAACCGAAAATGCCTGGAGGAGCTATTGGTCCATGGGCGACTTGATGAAAGGAGATCTTCCTCTATCGCTCAAGCGCAAATTGATGGACGTATGCATTCTCCCCGTTCTCACTTATGGTGCGCAGACCTGGTCTTTGACCCACATCCAAAAGTATAAGCTCAAGGTTTGCCAACGTGCGATGGAGCGCAGCATACTCGGAGTAAAGCGGACCGACCGTATTCGCAATACCGAGCTGCGCTCAAGAACACAGATCGCCGATGTAGCCACAAAAGCCGCCAAGCTTAAATGGGACTGGGCGGGCCATGTTTGCCGCATGTCGGGAGACCAGTGGGCCAAATTGACCACGGAGTGGTGCCCTGATACGTTGCGACGACGGCGCGGCAGACCGCGAACAAGATGGAGGGACGAGCTCGCCAAATTCCGTGCCGACTGGACCTTATTAGCACAGGAGAGGGATGAATGGAGGGAGTGGGGGGAGGCCTTTGCCCAGCAGTGGGACATTGAGGGCTAATATAATAATATAATAATTATTTTATTATTATAATTTTAATTTTAATTATAATATACCCCTAATTATTCACATCTATCACCAATTACCAAATATTTAATCCCGTTGTCAATAAGTGCTCGAATTACATTTTTTCTTTTACCGTGTACAGATATTGATACCTTGGTATCGTAGTGGGAAAGCTATGATACGCTGACCGTGACGACTCGAGTTACTATCTCGTGGGTATCATGTCTCACTGCGTGAAGAAAAAGTACTTATTATGTTTTATTGAAGTTGTTACTTAGCTCGAGAGAGCCATGTTGGTCGAATGGGGTTGTGCCTCGACTTTCAATCCGAAGGTCGTGGGTTCGAATCCCGGCCGTACATCAATCCGTGCATCAAAAATTTATATGCGCTTATAACTGCTAATACGAGCTCTTAACGGTGAAGGAAAACATCGTGAGGAAACCCGCAGCTTAATCAGCTCCACGCGTATTGACTTCGTCTTTCCTGTGGACCACGCTGATTAAGCTGCGAGGTTGGTTTAGGTGCTGGGCAAGCCTATTCCATCTCAAACAATGTCCCAGGCACTACAGCGTCCCATTAAGTGTAGGCATGGATTGCCTCCTGACGCTGTATAAATCATCTAATATAGATGTAAAAGGATTGTTTTTTTATGCTCGACTTAGAAAAAAACTGTTTCGATCATTCTAATGATTATGATACGTTGTTCAGGCAAAGTGGAATTAAATAGAAGAATAGATCGAAAAGAAGTGGGAATTTGAATCTATTCGTAATTTTTTTATATTCGTATGTTTTTAAATTATAATTTTTATTCAAAAAATTATAAACGCGCCTAGATATACGCTACACCTTCGTGAAGAAAGCAGTTTTGTCGGCAGTTACATATTGAACTGGATTTATTCGATTTGACTGAGCGATGATTACTTACTAGTATAAAAAAATGCGATTTTTTTTTAATAATATTTATGAGCCTACCTTGTTACCTTGATAAATAGCTTTGAAGGAAATTGGATTTGCTAATTTGCCTTATTAGGTGTAATCTCTCCATCTACGATTATCGATATTCGGAAACATCCGATAATATGTCCCATTAAGTGAATAATAAATTATCTTGTTTAATTTATGCAAATTTTGGAGCTAATAGAGGACGTCCGTTCCATAGACCATCCGTTGTAAACCGGTAGATCGCGATGGGAACTCTTAATGTGCGAACAAAGAAATTAATTTCACTTTCTTTTGTATGAGAAAAGCTTGCATAATGCTGTTTTATAATGTTCTGAGACAATGTTTCGTATCATAATATAAACCTTTGGAATGTTATAACAAAGAACATTAAATTAATTTTGAAACTATGAATTAGTCGCCCACTCTTGTGATGAATTTTTAGGCCGTCTGAAGGCCTGGCATAGTGAATATAAAGCTGGGACTGACAAATTTACAAGCTTAGTTATTGCCATTAGCGGTCACTAATTCATTTTGCGTTACACGATTTTGACGATCTATCAAGAACGAACTAAATTCGGTTTTTTTTAAGTAATATTATAATGTACTTAGCGATAAATTGATGCTTTTAACTCTAAATCAGAGCAAATTCGTAGTATTTGTTTACAAAATCGTGATACATCAATTACTTACCTAATCGGTCCGTAAACGACTTACCGCTACAAAAAGCTCATCAATAACATTCATGATACTCAATCCAATGCATCTTTCACGCGTCCTTAATTTTATTAGCACTATCACATATCAAAATATAATTCGGTTATCAAATTTATAGCCTCACTGTATACAATTGACGTAAATTTATTCAAAATTCAGGCTAATTGTAAAACTGTTTATAGTTACAATTTGATTTTTGACGGGCGTCGATACATCTCTGCTGCCCTTACCAAATATCAATCAAACAACGACTTTACCTTATGTTTACACAACCATTACTGCGTGGCGTCTATAATGAACTAACATTGTAAAACATAATCGGTAATCGTTGCGGCGTGACGCGATGTTATTGATAGATAGCTGTTAATTTTAATACGATTTGTCGTGACTGCCGAATGATGGGTGATGGAAGCTGGTGATTTGTATATGGGCATTAGGAGCATAGTTCAAATGGTAACACGAGTGGATGTGAGGTCAGATGCATTAGCCACCTAGCGGGTCCGGCCACATTTGTGTAAATGTTTATTAATCAAAATTTAAGCAGCATAACCGTGAGACTAAATACTGGCTCAGTCATAGTTGATAAAAACAGTTACTCGA
The DNA here is from genome assembly GCA_951394285.1 of Epirrhoe tristata. Taxonomy (NCBI): domain Eukaryota; kingdom Metazoa; phylum Arthropoda; class Insecta; order Lepidoptera; family Geometridae; genus Epirrhoe; species Epirrhoe tristata. The sequence goes on from OX596145.1 coordinate 8,994,394, forward strand.
AAATTTACGAGCTGCAGATGATTATGTCAGCAGAATTCTGTTTTTGGAACGAAGTTCCTTTCCTCCTGTTCTATTTTCGCGTCACGACACATGTATATGTCAAATCGTCACAGTGCAAAATGCGCAGCCGCGCCATAGATTGTTACATTGTTAGTACGGAAAGCGTTTCTAGGATATCTAATTGACAATTAATTTATTATATTAAGTTGAAATTCCCAGTATAGAAAACGACTCTTTGCTTCGTTCCAAGCGAGTGTTCCACGACGCTCACGTACTTTTTTTATTATATAAAGAAGTAAACAATGACAGCAATGATCTTTGTCTTTAGATATTTAGAGAAAAATTGTTATAAAATATTACTTACCGAATCCGAAAAACATTAAATATATTTAATCAATCTTGAACATATGGGAACGTTTCTTCCCAAGGTTTCCGTCGGAAGCTGTGTCGTTACAACTAACAAATGTGTGATTTTTAGCAGTTTACCGTAACAGCAATAAAACTAAACTCTCCCATAGAGCTTCTTATAAAAAAATTTAGCGGATCCATTAATTAGCATTGCCTAAATATTTTTAATTAATAATAATGTGAAAAATAGGCGCAAAAAATGACATATTAATTTACTGCTGGGAAGCAAAAAACTATGTTCAAAATGATAGATGATAAATCCTCCATGGATAGGTGCTATTCTAGAGATGCATTTTGAACGTCATGAAATAATTATCCTGCAAGTCAGAGTTCTTCCACCACAGCTCAGTTGTACCTTATTAAAATTTGGAAACCTTATCATATTGTTAACCATATTTCTTGCAAAAAAAAAATTCATTTCATTTCATTTAAATTTTATTTCATTACCTTGGCTCAGGATGCATTTCCACTAACGGAGTTGGACGTAGGAGTAGTTCAAGAGATGATTTACCACACGCACGACTTGGATTGAAGATTTCTAGCACTAAGCACTAGACGTAAGACTTTTCAATTCACAGTCTGCTCTTAATAAATTTTTCGTCTTCTTCTTGTCGTGTTACTAGTTATTTCGAACCAGTGCGGTGAAAGGATTTTAAGTGCGCCTTCCGGTATCCTCACGATGTTTTCCATCACCGTTTGAGAGTACTGGCATTATTTACATAAGTTTTTCGGCAGAAAAGCGCATTGGTGCACGACCGGGATTGAACCCACGTCCTTACGATCGGAAGGCGAGGCCACTACCACTAGACTACCAGTGCTCTTGGTCAATTAACATGCACCCTTACTGAGCCGCTGTAACACAAACAATGGTTTAACTGACATAAGGTAAGGTTATTTTTAGCTACAGAGATGTTTTATTTGCAATCAATTTAGCAAATGTGTGGACGGACTCCTGAGATTAGTCCTGCAATACAACCAGTTAAGTACTCGTATCACAACCGCAAAACTAACCCACATGGTATCCGTTCGCAGATGGCTAGGCAGATGTGTCCTTTTTCGATCAGCTGCAAGTAACTACCTGGTAATGCAAATGAGACTTATATCAGCTGTCTTGGTGTTTAAATTCTCTGTCCTGGAAAGCCTTACTTTTTATACTAGTTGAGGTCCGAGGTTTTGCCTGCACTCGAAAACCTTTTTAGGAGGTTGAAGTTCATAATGCCATGTCCAACACAACTCAAGATCTTGTTTACTTTAGGACCAGGGGCCTTATTGTGTAATTCAACCGGCAATGGACATGGGCTTGATTTTGACACTTAAAACCCATTCTGGACTTCAATTGTCATTTTCCTATTATGTGATTGGTTGAGCTCTATTGGGATGACAAATGGGAATGGATTTCAAGTTAAACAAGGCAGCAGATAGATGATTCTGTGTGAAAATGTATATAAAAAAAAAATACTAAATAAATATTTTATTTCTTTAACCCTGTATTAGAGGATCTCGCTCTTCTGTTAATGTATAAAATTACTTTTTAGTACAACACAGACTATGTGTATTTAATTTATTTACAAAGCTTTTTTATTTAATATCTTGTTTATCTTAAATTGATAAAGTAAACAATTTAAAACAATATTAATTTCATTGTGTATTTAAAATTTTAATTGTTGACCATTAAATTTTTATACAGCTTCAAAATCAATAAAATATATATTTTATGTCAACTTAAAGCTAAAAACTTAACCGAAAATCGATAAATCATAAAATATTTGGATTGAAACATCAAAACCACATAACATAACGAGATGGCGAATAAATTTTATAGTTTATCCGAAGTAAATGCGGATGCCATGAATGGGTGGATTATTAGGTCATTGATAGAAGTCAAGCAACCGGTTGGCTTCCGTTTCTAGATCAATTATGGGTAAAAGTTTTGGAAATAATATAATTGAGAAAATAAACTTCATAGAATAGTGACGTTTTATGTTTCTCATAGAGTTCGGCATTTTGAATACCTATTCAGAAGTCTATATGAAGATTTTATCGTAACATCATCAAAAATTAAATTTAAAAAAAAACAAACAAACAAAAAGATACAGTTCGTCCAACGGATCTAGGCATTCGTTAAGTTAGCCGTTTGTCTGCGCAGTGACCGATTTTTCATACAAAATTGTATTCTGCGCAGACAAACGGCTTACTTCACGAACGCCTAGATCCGTTGGGCGAACTGTACAATGTTTATCACCTATGAGAGTGACGGCAGTGAAAGATTGGAATTTAATTAGTGGTTTAATAATAAAACTAAGAATCATTTAATCTGGTATTGACCAAGAAATAACTTAAGATCTTGAACCTCACTCATCCTTGAGCACACCGCAATAGTTGCTCGAATTTCACCGCAGAACTATACTCATTGGAAACTTGAATCTACTCTTAGTAAGGTATGTGAATTATTACATCTTACCACAACCGATGCAACTGGATGCAACATAGAAAAAATTCAGTGTAAGGCTTGGTTAAGGATCATTAATTATAACTAAACAATTACTTGTAAAGTACGTAGAGTTAGCGTCATCAAATGCCCCCCCAGCTCAAGAAATTCCATTCAAGGGTGGTTGCAGACCCATCCGTGCCGAACTGTCAATTCAATAGAAGAAATGCTGAGACCGCATTTTCTGACGTCATCAGCATTTTTTATATAGAAATGCGGCTAAATGTGCGATCAGGTTTATTACGAAGTTACCAATAATTGGTGACATATTGTACCTATTCCAACAAAGTTCCAACAAACAGACAAGATTTCACGCCGTTCGTCTGACGTCTATCTGACACCTCTGACTTAATATCAAATTATCTTCTATCTCTCTCCGACATCTCTCTTTCCCGCCTAATCTTTCATTACAACCATAGACGAGAGATGTCGGAGACCACAGACTAAAACAATAATAATTATAAACAATATTTAAGGGATGCCATACCATCCCTTACAATAATGAATAAATAAATAATGCTGGACTTTTCACACAGCATCATCTAGCCCCAAAGTAAGCAGAGCTTGTGTTATGGGTACTAGATGACTGAGAAACTACTTATATACTTTTTGTTTGTAAATACATACATTATTATACATAGAAACACCCAGACCCGAGACAAATATCTGTAGATCATACAAACATTTGTCCCGCAGCGGGGATCGAACCTGCAACCTTCTGCATCGTAGGCGGCCACAGAGGTCATCAAAAAATGTAGCTAATACTACGCCAAAGTAGTCGTTATCAATAGTTGCAAACAATGTAACACGCTAGTTCTAAAATAACAGTTATAAACTAGTTATTTCTATCCGGAGTCGTGACGTGCCGGCTGTAAATATCAAAGTAATGCAACCCGCATCACTACCGGTTAGTTATATACAAGGTTGATAATAACTTGTAATTTGATATTTTCAGCACTGATAAGATTGGAAAAATATTCAAATCTACTCCCTCCACTACCTGTTACTCAATGAATAGGCTTGTTTTGGGGCCAGATGATGCTGTGTGATTTATAATAAATAAATAAAATATCGTAAAATAAAAAGCCTTTTTATTTCGTTGTAGATTACAAAGACAAAAGAAAGTAAAAAAATAGAAAGTATAATTTTTTTTGTTAGTAAGTACCTACTTAGGAACTAAAAAAAATTTTTGTTAGTTTTTTTTTTTTTGTGATTTATAGCCAGACATAATATTTATTAATAATGTATGTTTCGAAGTATAATTCGTATTCATTGTTATTAATTCTACTTAAGGTTTTTTTTTACGTGCCAAACACTACACAAACATTTTTGTTATTTTGTGATGAAGACAGTATGTCAGTAAGCTATTTCAATAAGTGAAATTAAAAGCCAGAGTGAAGTCATTAAAATACATTTCATTCTGTTTATTAATTTGCTAATTCATTACTACATGCTATTTACTTCATGGCCATAGCTGTGTGAAATGGCGGCTCGCTACTGATTCAATGGAAGCGGTGTTTATCCACTTCAAAGCACATTGACATATAAAGTTATTTATTTACATCGCTTTTAAATTACATAGCTAGCTCACTGCATAACAAAACGTATTTAAAAAAATATGGCGATTAATAAAGTTCGTCTGATTTCTTTTATCAAAAATGGAATTTGATTCTAGATCGGATGTGTAAGAGATTATTATTGAAACAAACATTGAATAAGTCACACTGAAACAGGTTCAGTTATTTGCAAGATTTGAGGAAGATACAAGAATTTTCCCTGTAACCTCTTATAGTTCCGATGTCTAGAAACAACGAAACGGATTTATCGGAATGACTATGTTCATTCCGATAAAGACCTTTCATTGAGAAATGAAGTTTTATCAAAATTTTCCATTCCGACGGGATTCGAACCCGCAACGATCAAACGATCCTCCAAAATCATTCGGGTCAATTTTCGTTAAAAATAAAAGATTTATAAAAAAAATTAAATATACAGTTATTGTTTTTTTTTTAATCGAGGACATACATGTCTCGTTTCACGACTTTTCTCTAACTCTCTTGGTTTCGGACTTGGCTATAATCATACTGAACTAGCTGTACGCAAACAATTTTTGATATCTTAAAGAGTCTGGTGTAGGTAAGTCAGTAGGCTATTAATTGACTATTTATAAGTAATTATGTATAATTTTTGTGTATATTTTGTATAAATGAATTTTAAGCGTATATTATGGACGATTCATTGAGTGACTAGTAGATATATAAGTTAGAAGCATGACATTGTAAAACTTCACATTTGATTTTAGTTTATAATAAAATAAAATAAAATATGTTTTTTTTTTTATTTTCTTCGACTTAAATCACAGAATATTATCTATGTTAAAAGTAGCCTTCCCTGGGATACAACCTTTAACTATGCCAAATTTCAGCTTAATCTGTTCAGCGGTTTGGGCGTGAAAGCGTAACAAACAGACAGACAGACAGACAGACAGACAGAGTTACTTTCACATTTATAATATTAGTATGGATTTATTGCATAAAACTAAAGGCCAGATTATTGTTTGCATATTTATGGTCCAGACTTATTTTACTATACGAGTACTTATTAAATTTTATTTTTAATACGGACCATATTCAGCTTTCTTTTGTTTCAAAACATTTAATGAAACCATAAACTAAATACTTTCAAACCATATCATAAATATCCGTGGCGTAAAAAGCTGTCAAATTAGGAGCGATTCGTTAAAAATAAATAATATTGCCATGCAAATGAACAGGCCGTTAATAAGATATCGCTCAAGAAAAACCGGCATCACTTAATTGTGCAAACATTGAAATATCACCTTTATTACAAATCATTAAAATTCAATTTATCTTAAAATGGAAACTTTTTATTTTATTGATTTTGAAATCTGTAAAAATAAAATGAGTCGTAACGAGCTAGTTTTAAAGTCTAAAACGATGATAGCGGATCAAAAATGTATGCATTGAAATGTCGAAGTGAGATCCTTTCCGTAATACTCTTTGGTATCTATCGTTCAAAGTCAATCGTTTTTTCTACTTTCTCACGATTTAATAATCAAGTTTTGCAATTATTAGGTATCGTATCGTGATATCTTTTGTGTTTCCTGTTCAGCGGTTATTTTTAATTTATGTATACTATTTATGTTTCCTTAGTTCATTTGGTAGTTCACATTAGAACAATTTTATTAAAGCACTAAATGTAGATGGTATAGATACGATTTTTTCACAAGTTAACGATTTTGATTGACTTAATATAACAACCCTGTATTTTTTCACACGGTATAAAATAATATATAAATGATAATACATACATATTATACATAGAAACATCCAGACCCGAGATAAATATGTAATAGTAGAAACATTGATCAGAGATTAAACCAAACGGTCCATGAAACAGTTCTTCCGTTGACCGCTATCAGTTATTTGTTTTATCCCACTAATGTCCCCATCCTTAAGAATCGGTAGCTTAATCGTCAGTTAATTTGTTAGATCTGAGGCTAAAAGTGCCGCGTCCAGAAATTTATTGCTTCATCTCGATCGTTCTTTATTTAAAGCATTTTATACCTTTTTGAACGTTTGTGATTCACCGACTGAAATATTTCGTTTATTGGCACTTTGCGATAGAGCACTGGGTAATTAATTTAGAATTTGTTTATGTGATAACATAAAGTGATGAAAAGGTAATCTAGAATAAATATTTTTTGGAACATTTAAATTCCTTTTAGTTAAAAATGAACAGGTAAAAATATAATAAAAATCCATGTTTCAAATAGTTTCCATAAATAAAAAGGACATATACAGGGTGTAAAAAGACTGCTACCGAAAACTGAGGGGTTTCAATCAGACCATGATTTTGAATATATTAAGCAAAAAAAAAACGCAAAAAAAAATGTTGACATAGCTACGTCATTTTATTTAATTTTCTAGTTATTTACTACTAGTACAGCATAATAAGACCATACCGACCTAATAATTTCATTTAAAAAAAAAAAAAAAAACCAAAATCCAGCAATCTACGTATAAAAACGCGCCCAGTACATACGCTCGACCAGCTGTGCGAGGTCGGCTATCTCCGGATATAATGATTTTTTCTAAAAATCCTTTTGGATTTGGTTGTGTGTTGGGATGCCCTTTCGGCTTCGGTAGACGTCTTTTTACACCCTGTATTATTTAAAAGAAAACATGAAGTTTCATGGAAATGTAGATACATTCACAGGTTATAATAAATGCATAAAAATAATTGAGAAAATAATACAGCTTATCATTTTAAGCCTTAAATAAGATCGGAATGCAAATCAGATAGTTGCCCTACACTCGGTGCTAGTGATGGGATAGCGAAAATAAAGCAGGTGGACGATCTTGAAATTTTATTTAATACTAGCTGACCCGCGCGACTTCGTCTGCGCATTATTAGGATTCAAGTGCAGGAGTGTTACCTAAAGTTTATTTACACTGTGTTTGAAGTGAATCAGACAATTTGAACACCCGTACACCATTTTTCTGTCATAAGAAACTTTTCCTGACAATAACAAATACAACAAAAAAATTACAGTGAAATCGGTCCAGCCGTTCACGCGTGATGGCGTGACCAAGGGATATAGGGATACATTTTTATATATAGAGATAAAAAAACGTTCAAAAAAGTTCTACTATAGAGAAATATAATTAAATAAAGAAAAATATTACGACGCAGTAATTCTGTTATTAAAATATGATTTAAATACTATCGTAATGTTACATACATAGTAGTGCCTAAGTAATCCTACTATCTACTAATCCTATACTTCCTACTAATATTATAAATGTGAAAATCGGTGTGTGTGTGCGAATGTTTGTCCTCGCGTACCTCCGTGACGACTTAACCGATTATGATGAAATTTGGAATGTACATAGTTTAAGTTGTGGAATAACATATATCCGATCCACTCCAAACTCGGTATAAATAAACTTTAAAGTAAATGATGAAACCCGTATTTTTTATTTTTTCAAAACAACCCCTAGGGGTGATGCAAGGCAGTTTTAAAGTCGTAAGATTCAAAAGTATGTGTGTGCGAATATTTGTCCTCGCGTAAGGTAGTTCTATCTCTAAAGTTTGTATGACGAAACAATGCAAAGACGAAGTCGCGCCCGGGTCAACCGGGTAGTATTGTATAAATCAGTAGGTATGTTATTGGAAGTGAATTATTTAAAAAATAAAAAATATAAAAAACTTAAAACGTTAACGTGACTAAAATTAAGACTATAGCTCTTATATATTATTATTATTATAGCTAGATGAGTCTTGACTCATCTTGGTTTGAAACCTGATACAGTAAAACCCATCACTAGCTACCTAAAGTACACGCACGCAAGTGCAGACGAGACAAGTTCCATAGATTTGCTTATTAATAAGGCCGACAAAGAATCTGTATCAGTTAACGGTAAAGACAGGAATGCTAATACACCACAGATTAATAATAACTACAGACCAATATTAATTTATCTCGACTGGCGAGTTAACATCTGGTGCGTTTTTTTTATTATTTTGTAATTACTGTTTGAGGAGGTGACTGTGCGGAAAAAATGTAGGTGAGTAAAAAACTGTCAAAAATATTACTACAAGCTTCGTACGACGTATACATTGGTGAATCAATAAGTATGATGAGAATACAAAGGATTTTTTACGGTTTAAATATGGAACTACTTTAATGGACTTTTTTGATTCGGATGAACATTGTCAAATAAAGGGTTAAAATCTTTTTAGAGTCCTACAGAGGAATTCTATTTTTAAATCGTTGCATTTTAATTTGAGCTGTTGTTTGTGTGTAATGTGTAGTAGGGCTTTGATTGTCAATGAATAATTTAATACACAGTATAAACGAAGTCTATGAATTTGACAAAAACAAATTAAACAATAACAGAAAAAAAGTACGTGAGTGTTGTGGATCACTCGGTTAGAACAAAGTTACAACTTTGACATTTAGCATTTGTCAAATAAATTATTGTCAAATATTAAAATTCTAGAAACGCTCTTCGGTACTAACAATGTAACAATCTATGGACTGTTTTGCGACTACGCACTTCGCACTGTGACGTTTTGACCTATGTATGTGTCGTGACGGTAAAATCGAACACTTTTCTTCTAGTCCCCATCCTCGATACCGCCCGAAAAGGAACTTCGATTTAAAAAACGTACACTAAGTCAAAATCAAAAAGCATTTATTCTAGGACCGCTGGGATCACTTTGAAACGTCTTAAAACTAGGCGATTCTACTCCTTTTCCTTCGTGACCAATACCGTGAAGAACCAGGGCAACAAACACGTAACTAAACACGCACACAAACACGCAATGAAGAGATAAAAACAATTTTCGATTCATCATAAATACCTAAGAAGAATAAGTTCAAAAATCCAAACATAGAATCTCGGAGGTCTGAATGAATGTGCTTACTTTGCTGCGTTTGTAGTCTTCAAACAGCTTTCAATAAACTTTGTTATTGGTGGTGCAAGTAACTCGTTACATAGTGTGAAGGACACCCTACAAGGAAACGATGCCGGTTAAAATGATATTTTATTGGTTGTTCTTTGTTTTGCTTTTAAATTGGGTGTTTCTTTGAATGCAAGACTTTATAATTTGACTTTTGTTTTTTTTTTACGACCTCTGTGGTGAAAGCCCACTTGGGACGCAGAAGGTTGCGGGTTCGATCCCCGCCGCGGGATAAGTTTTTGTGTGATCTGCAAATATTTTTCTCGGGTCTGGGTGTTTTATGTATAATATGTATGTATTTGCAAGCAAAAAGTATATCAGATATCTTGTTGTGATGCTGTGTGAAATGTCCAGCATTATTTATTTTATTTATTTATAAAATCTGTGATTTACTTTCTTTTTCACGATCACGATTTGATCTGTAATTGGTTTCTTGTTTATTTTATTTAATACTTATATTATACACTTATGTATACAAAATTGTGTTTGGACTCTAGTCATGCATTTTTGCAATAAGTACTCATTGATCCCACATCTTCACTTGAATATCTATATTCAAGTGAAGTTTGAAAATTTTTATATATTCCCCATATATAAAAATTTTCACTGATTTGCAAAGCACTTATTAAAACACAAATTGGTAAAAATCGTTTTTCAAATACATATTTGCAATTCACAAAAAGGTAAAACTGGCATAATCACTATGTTTTAACTAAGTCTTATTCTAGTAAACAGTATACATTTTTTTTTTTTTTTTTTGTATTTTTTTTTTTTTTTGGCATACATTCTATAAAAAAGACTCATTAAATGTTAATAATAATGTGAATTATGTATGCTGTTGGTGTTGCCTAAATAAATAAAATAAAATAAAACAGTGTTCTTTAGATACACCACTGATTACTAGTATAATAAGCTCGGTTTACATGGTGTTTGCGTGCAATACCGACCGTGACGAAGGTTAGTCATGGTTCGGTATTACACCTGCTACAGTATTGTACCTTGGGGTGGGTGTTCGACCGTGGTGTTGTCACTGGGCTAATTCTTATTTAATTACTTTTAATTGTTTTATTAATTGGTGGCTTTTGAACGTCTTCTTTCGTTTCTTAATTCATTACGTTTAACAGTCGTAAGATTGGGTAATAATTTTATAAATAAAAACTATGTACTTATACAATATAGGAACAGGAGTAGAATCACCTAGTTTTAAGACGTTTCAAAGTGATCCCAGCGGTCCTACTGAATAAATGCTTTTTGACTTTGACTGTGACTTTGAATATCATTTCTTTATTTACAAGGATCTGAGATCATAAGTTAAGTATGCCAAAAATGCATTTTTTATGACAATTTAAGACTTGTCTCTTAATAATACTTACACGGCATAATGCTTACAGTATCATTTTATTACTGCCTTTACAGCCAGATTTCAGTTTAAATAGCGAAAAGATAAATAGATCTTCATTAAAAAAAAAAAGAAGGAAAAAATCGTGAGGAAACCAGTTAGTGTTCTTATAGGCGGCGATGGGCTTGCAACCTGTCACGTATGATTACTAACTTCTGCAAGATGTGGGCAATATGTGTTTTGACATGCCTCTGACTACCCCCCTTAGACATCTTTAAAGGCTCTGGAATAAGTATCATAAAAAGATCTGAGAGAATGTCTACCGCACCTTGGGGATACAGTCGTGAACCTTTTTTTTTTAAAAAAAAAGACAATAAATCTTCATTTAACTACACGTATTGATCAACAATACAAGCTCGTTGAAAGGTATCAATTTAAAATTAGCATTACCCCACTTGTGTGCACTGCCGTAACTGAAACCATACGACACGCCTCGGTATACCACGTGGTTTATTGTATAGGGTGGTCAGCCACCATGTAATTGTACTCTAATATGGACATCAAATCAACAACTTGGCACGCTATATTCAATTTGTTTTGTGAAATATTCTACGAGTAGTATGCGTTTGTGATTATCCTTCAAAATTATAATTATTTTTTACATTATTATTTTAGTTTTTACCTTATGGTTAAAAACGTAAAGTAAGTACATTTTTTATATGTATAATAAAAAAAGTTTTAACTAGCCTCTGCCTGCGGCTTTGATACCTAAAAAAATAAAAAGTACACAAGAACGAAAGGATAATGTAGCTTGTAGTCGTAAATATATTATTATTATTTTGTTTGTCAAAGTTTAACATCACGGAACTATAGAGTCCCGGACCTTTGATAAGGCATGCATGGGGCCGAAGCCAACACACAGAGGCCTTTTTGACAATTTTATTATTATTATGAGCCCGTGATGTACCACTGCACTGTAAATGTATTAGGTACGAAATAAGGACACAAGTTCCAGATACTACCTATTTAAAAAAGGTAACGTCTTTAAAAAAAATTTCTTATTTTTCATAATTCAGACACTCATGTAAAAGTACGATACTAACACAAAAACGTAAACTTAGGCCTTTACATCTATATTAGATGATTTATACAGCGGCAGGAGGCAATCCATGTCTACACTTAACGGGACGCTGTAGTGCCTGGGACATTGTTTGAGATGGAATAGGCTTGCCCTGCACCTAAACCATCCTCTCAGCTTATTCAGCCTGGCCCACAGTAAAGACGACATCAATACGTGTGGAGCTGACTATGCTACGGGTCTCCTCACGATGTTTTCCTTCACCTTTAAGAGCTCGTGTTAAAGGGCATATAAATTTTACGAAACGAAAAATCCATTGATGCACAACCGGGATTTGAACCCGTAACCTTCGGATTGAAAGTCGAGGCACAACCCCATTCGACCAACACGGCTCTCAATACTAACACAAATACAAAAAAAACTTGTCTCACAGAACCAAGCCTTTCTCTCAAGTCTCGCACAAACCATAACTCTCAACCTTCCTATCCCTACATTAGGCCCTATAAAAAACCACTTCGGACTCCCGAACGGAGGCTTACAATCATCCCGTCACAATTTTAATCAACGGTTCCGCACATTCTGTCGCCTTTTTCACTTTTGCATTCTTCTGAGACGTTATAATTGAGCCAAATAACAGCTCGGGTCTGAGGAACCCAGAAAATTTACCAACGGTTTTAGGGATTCTAATATTTTGTTAGATTTGCGTAGATTCAATAAAATTTAATGTTGTTTAATACGTTATTTTAGTTGTTAACTACTAAGCGAATAAAAAAAAAAAAAAAAAAAAATCTGTCACTACGAGTATTTATCTAGCTAATAATCAGTTTAAAATAATGGTATTTAGAAAAAATATATGTGAGTATCATGTTCCCGAAGTCATCGTTTTTACGCACTACGTGATAATAACTTATCTAATAATTTAATAGCTTGGAAAATAATGATTATTAATTACTGCGAAGAAAAAATATTTTTTTAATAAAATAAACACTAAACTAAGTAGCTCGGTTTCCAGGAATACTAACTACCTTCAATTACCATAATCTTTTACTACGCTTCGTCGAAAATGATTACGATGATGTGCTTATATTAACTCCACAGATTATAAGCAACTAATACAATTGCCACCTACTTTACTCGTACGAAATTTCCACAAACTTTTTGATATACTTTTACCAAAAAAATCATCGTAATAAAACTCGCGGCTTAGTCAGCTTTACAAGTACCACGAGGACAAAATCTGTTGTAGCAGCACACTTGTAGCAGCTAAAATAAGATAAAATAAGATAAGATAATGTTTACTGTGCCAAAAACAGGTATGGCGGTACAAAATATTCACTTAAACTAGGTGTATTTGCAGGTTTAACATGCTAGGTATCCATACACATTGTGTCAAGAACTGCAACACCCCATTTAGTCAAAGCAAGTACTTGCCCGCATTCAGCTAAAATCCGTCCAAGTACTGACATAAAGTATATTTGTTTTTATATAAGTTGTAGGAATTTTCTCAAAAAAAAAAAACATTTTACAAGTCAGCCAGCTTCACAACAGTTTTATATATTTAGAAGAAAGCATTATAGTCTACTCCACAACTTCATAAGACTTGTAATTATTTTGTAATTGGTGGGCAGAGCAGCCTCGGAGCAGATATATCACGAGGAAGATTACGTTTTACACATCACTCTGAAAAGGAATGTCTGACTGTTACGACTTATATTTTTTTCAATTCAAAAACATGCAGTCTTGAGACTAACATCATTTTCAGTTTTTGTAGTAAGTAAGTACCTATTATGAACGTGAAACATTTATACTTTTCAATTTAAAGTGTAGGTTTATGATTTTATTTATTATAATTATAATTAGCATTGTATTTAAAATGAATCCCTATATACCTTGGTCACGCCATCACGCGTGAACAGCTGGACCGATTTCACTATTTTTTTTGTGTTTTTATTGTAAGGAGAAGGTTCTTATGACAGAAAAAAATTAAATAATTGCGCGGAAAAAAATAATCCCTATATCCCTTGATCACGCCATCACGCGTGAACGGCTGTCGCGCGGGTCAGCTAGTTATTTATATATATATATATATATATATATATATATATAGTGCAAATCCTAGGAAATATTTGGCTACGACAGACGCAAGAAAAATTAGGTTGGCATAAGTAAATAATTATGCGTGTTCACTCGTTTGGAAGCTCTCTCAGAAGACAAAATCTGTTTTAGTACTAACCTCTATTGTGTAACATGTTTACTAACATTTTGTGGATTCTTGTTGTTTGATTATAAAACTTTTATTATATATTATTATAAGAGAGGCTTTATACTCATCAATAGGTCATACCGCGCTGAAATAATTATGATGATAAGTATATCTATTATGCAATAGATCAATGACAAAGTAGCCTATTACGAGCAGTTGTACTACCTATCTATCTGTAGTACAAAATATCCAATAGACTATCTCTGAAGAGTGTACTCGTAATTAATGAGACCAATTTTACAAAACAAAAGTCTTTCACATGCTTCAAAACAGTTATTGTTCAGCACATTTTAAGCGGTCAATTTGACAAATGTAACCAATAAAAAGCCAACCGAAGCCGCGGGCTATAGCTAACGAGAAATAAACTCATAACTTGAACCATGAAGGCATAATAGTGCTTTTATTATATTTCTATTCTTTCGTGCGACTTAATTCCCTCGTATAAGGCTACTGGTTAGAAACAGGTTCTTTGAAACCACAGTCAGACAAAAAGCTGTTTCAGATTAGTATTTAATAAGTTTTAAGTGAATATTATAAACTTTTGTAGCACAAAAATGTGTCTGGTTTTGAAATTTGGTGACGTTAACTTTAATGTCAAAGTCAGTGTTAAAATGGTCTAAAATTTAATATTAATTAGGTACTTTATATATAATTGCTACACCTCCTTTTATTTAGCAATGAAAAAACAGTACCTACGTGCTAAAATTATCATTTAAAATTAAATGATAATAATAAATAAACTAAAAAAAGCTTATCTTTCAGGGTTAAGCTCACCTTTGTATGTACTTTTCAACCGACTTCAAAAAAGGAGGAGGTTCTCAAGTCGTCTGTATGTTGTTTTTTTTTTTTATCTTGTTACGCGATTGTTCCGCCATTTGTTGACCGATTTGCAAAATTCTTTTTATGTTTGAAAGGGTATACTCCAGACTAGAGGTGGTCCATTATAAATTTTATTCCTAAGGGATTTATGGTTTCCCCGTAAAACTCTAAACACCTTCCCTCCTAGCCATGTCACAAATAGAAATCGAATCGACAGCTTGACGCCCTGAGTCACACCGCGTTTCGAGACAAACATTGAAGTCGGTTTTCTTTTTAGTATTAAAACGTAATTAAATATTGTTTTTGTAACCATTATCTTGTGTACAATAAAGAATTACAGAATTACAGAAAAAGCATGCTCATTTGCAGTTTATACTCAGGACTAACTTTATAACACGTGTATTTCGCTTATAATTATATGTTTAAGTCAAGCTCAAAGGTTAAATAAAGACATTTTATAACTTTTCTTTTTAGTAAAATTTTAGCTTTACGTGTAACTGCAGTCTTATTTCGTAAGTTGTTATTTTTTATAGTTTTAATGGGTTCGGGTGAATGGTTATCGAAATTGTTATGAAGACCAATAAAATACTATTGCTTCCTTCTTTATTAATCAACTATTTCAAAGCCTGTCCTGTCCTGTTTAAATATTTTAATTGTAAAACTAGATAGTAAGGGTGCGATAAAATTAATACCTACTATAATGAGATCATTTTTGAGCAGAAGAAAAACTGTAAAGAAATTATTCCATTGTGCAATATCATTGTACTATGACGACCTCTGTGGCGCAGTGGGCGAAGGCCCGCCTGCGACGCCAAAGGTTGCGGGTTCGATCCCCGCCGCGGGACCAATTATTGTATGATCTACAAATATTTGTCTCGGGTCTGGGTATAACTATGTATAATATGTATGTATGTACAAAACAAAAGTATCTAAGAAGTATATACTTAAGTCAGGTCCCCATAACACATCTCTGCTTACTTTGGGGCTAGATGATGCGGTGTGAAAAGTCCAGCATTATTTATTTACTAAATGCTCCTGTTTGAAAAACTTTGTGAACGTCTCTGATGCTTTTAGACATCTGCTAAAAAAATTTAGATATTTTCTACCAAGCTTGGAAGATATTTAATACATAGATATGTCACGTGCATATTTACTGACGCTTTAAATCCTGTCGTGAAAATATATGAATAAAACGTTTGCCCTGCTTGACACGAATTGAAAAAAAAAAGTTTATGAATCTTCACTGAGTATTTTTTTATATCATCGTTCGTTTATGTTAACTTCAAAATGACATGAATAACCTGAATGAATTATGTAAACAAATGAATACCGTGGTATACCGATTCGTCACGGTTCGAAGTACCACGTGGAGTATTGCACCTGTGACGATACCGCCCCTCCGTCACGGTATCGCACGCATGTAAACACGCTTTTATGACTGTGTTATTGTACACAAATTGGTTATTATCTGCTTATCATATCTACATGTCAACAACATACCTAATTCGATTGTAACAATTGAACGGTATGACACATTTTACGCGATATTTTTACGGAGGAGCCGTGGGGACTTCTTTCGCCATTTTTGAAGGAGCTAGTAGCTCTGCTATTTTATTTACTTTTCTCGTGTTTTTTTTTCGTTTTGGCATTTCACTAATGAAGCCTTGGATTACGTAATAGAAAATTTGAAAAATGGAATGGGGGAGTATTCAAGAACATTTCTCATTTGACGAAAGATTTCCGTTTTGGAGTTTTGAAATGACAAGCCGCCATGTTTTTTCAAAACCAAATTGACATGACATGAATACTTATTTAATACTTGACATTGGCAGAATTATACTGTTAATATACAGTAAGTTGCCATTAAAAAGAAGAAGAAGAAGAGGAGCCGTGGGATACAAATACTTAGATTGTTTGTAGGTTGAAGAAAACTAAATAAACAAAATCAGTCAATCTTTTAAAACTCTAGAAAGATACTAGATTTACAAAACCAATCTTGAACAAAGTAGCAGTTGTTGTAAGCCAGTAAACTTATCAATCGTACATCGGCCGTCGAAAGTTCGTACGTGTCAAATTGCACACAATCATTGCAACCGGTAGGATCGTGTAACAAAATGAGATGCAATTTTCGTTCATGACTGTAGCATTTGGGGGCACGCGCCCTGCGGACTTGTAAGATTTGTGGTGTAAGTCGTAGGATCTTATTTTCAAAACCAGTCTAATCCATACTAATATTATAAGGCTGAAAATTAGAAGATTAGCGAGTTTATATGTTACGTTGCCCAAAACGCAACGATAGCGCGATCTAATTTTTTCTGTGGCGCCATCTATCTATTATGTAGTATGAAATCTATGAATGTAATGTCCCAGAGATGGACATAGGCTACTTTTGTTTTTCAAAAATAATCATGGAAGGCGTGAAATAAGGGTTGAAAGTTTGTATGGAGAGTTGGAAGTTCCAGTTAAAGGCAACTAGATGGCGTTGCTAACCTATGGCTGAGGTCGAGATGGTGCTATTATTGCATTATTAAAAGTTTCAGAAGATTCTTGCAGGTTTCAGTTCTATTTAGAAGTTTTCAAGTAGCTATGTTATTTTGCTGACGAAGTCGCGGGTACCAGCTAGTGTTAAAATACTTTTTAAAATGATTTAATACCTATGACTTTTTCGAGGTCAATACGTTGTTATCTACATTTAGCGTTTATCTAGATAACCTAACATCAGAGTTTTGCATGCATGAAAAAAGTATAATTTGTAAGCGCATTAATAAGCCCCAAATATGGGCAAAAATTTTCTACCATTTAAAAAGCCTAGATACTATTTCAGGCTATCTTATATCTATTTAACCCCCAACGCAAAAAGAGTTGTTATACGTTTAACGTGTCTGTCTGTGTATCTGTGTATCTTTCTGTGTATCGTAGCTCCCAAACGGATGAACCGATTTTCGTTTAGTTTTATTTGTGTCATAGATAATTTTACGAGTGTTCCATGTTTCATGAAAAGTTCAGCCGTTTGAAGATCATCAGCTCTTTTATAGTTTATGAGGGGATCTGACTAACTTCCTTATGTCTAATTTTCCTTGTTTAAGTTTCATTCAGATTCATTCAGCCGTTTTATTAGAGTTTAATTATCTGTTTCTTATGCCTTGCACCACACCGTTTGAGTGTCCGGTTGCAGTAATACTGTGTTATTGCCACCCGCGGCCTTCACGAGCTCCGTTTCCACAAATTGTGTGGAACACTTGTCTTTGCGCACGTGCTTTATTGTCGATCCTCTATTTGTGGTAATATCAAAACTTATCTCTTTTATGAAACAGTAGAGACAGAGCAGAAATTATACACCGCTATTTTGTAACTACCAAAAAAATTTAAGGACAGGAAAATGATAATGGCATGGTCAGATTTTTTTATCTATCACAAAATTTTATGAAAATTGTTCAAATAAGTACTACAGACAACAATCGCGTACGGACTCTCATTCAAACTATGCTCTCGCATCATCTCCAGACAGAAAAACCGCAGTAACTATCATAAATCCATGTCGTCTCGTCTTCTTTTTAGGTTATAATTTTTTTTTAGTTTTTACTTTTTTTTTACTAACTAGATTAACTAACTAAATTTTTAACTAGATAAATAATGATCAGTAACAGACACCGAAACCACGTTTAAATTTTTTTTGGTAATATAGAAAAAGGTGTAGTATTGTCATTGAATAATAGAACATTGAAAAGATTTTTTTACATGTTAAGCAAATTTTCGGCGAATAAAGCAGCATAGCCTATAATTGATCGAAGCATAGCCTATTTATCATTATAGCGTTGCCTCGCACCAGAACGCAACCATATTTATTGTTGATCGACCAAATGACATAAATATATCATTGCATAAAAACTAAAAGAGTTACGCTTGTCATTACATACTGTTCTTGATAATTATAGAAAAAATAAGAATTTACATTAAAATCAGTTTAGCGATTTTATTAAAATTATGAGGAATGAAATGCATCTATGCTTTAAGCATTTTATTAATAGTTAGTTAAAATTTTCATAAAACTCTACTTAACTTCTAATGTTATGTACAAAAAACATTATAATAATTTTTAATCCAAATCACCGTCGAAAAAAACTATTCATAAAAATGAAACCCGCATTTTGTAGCCTAAATTACTATTTAAAAATTCAACAGTCTAACGAGATTTTTTGTTCAACTTTCATATAATGACTCGCGCACACGAGAGCGCGTGCAATTTGGTAGCAAATGGTAGCTCGCGGCGACGCCGTGCAATCAGTCCTTTAGTTTGCTACTTTATAAGGTGCTGTTCCATACATCGAACGTTAAATTAATTTTTATGAGCTGTGGTGAGAATTGACGACGATTTTAAGGTTGAAGACTTTTATAACCTTAATTTAAATATCAGAATGGAAACTACCAAGACACACAACACTTTTTATAGAAATTGACTATATTTAAAAAAAAAATAACTTACACCAAAAAAATGTGTAAATCGATCATTTTAGCTTTTTTAAAGACAGTTCAAAATACTGATAGTTAAAAAAACCAAATTACGTATGATCAGATAATTTTATAGACATTTTTCACATGTAAACTGTAAGTTTAAAGAAAAAAAAAATATTTGAATACAAATAAAATTATTTACAAAAACTTTATATCCTCAAATAAGTTTACTCATGGCGAAATAGCAGCCTTACTTTATTTATAACCATTTCATTACACCTACAATAGATTTATGTATCTAATTTTACTCTGTGTAAATGTATTGTTACAACGTTCGTTCCAAGAAACTCCACATTAAACACTGGAACATGCAACATGTGGTACAGAATGCCCGCGGCCCGGACGTTTTCGGCTTCTGTACGGAACGCAATCCCGAAATTAGTATTAAAAATACTGAAGTAAATTAGTACTGAACAGCATTCTGGAAACAGCCATATTGTAAGCTTCGGGCTACGCTTTTGTTGGGGGGAATAATATGAATGACAAATGACTAGTGTACTGTGATAATACGACAGTTTTTACATTTATACCGGTAAGGCATGTCTTTCTGTCAGTAAATACTCGTACAATTTTGATCTCATACGAAACAGGCATACCTAGCCCTTAAGCTGCATTTACACGATACGATTTTTCGTACGATTTGCTAAGCCGCCCCTATGAACGTGCCGACGTCGCGATAACTATGACAAATCGCATACGATAAGCGTTTACACGTGAAAAAATTCCGTGCGATACGATATCGTAAGGATTGAAATTGCATTGTATAAATGCACCTTTACTTTAACCGGGAAATTGTAATGAACTTAATTGAAATGTAAAATATTGAAAATTTCAGTCTGCAATATTATTGCAATCTATATTTTACAACCAATTCATTGTTTTATCGCAAAAAGAAAGAACGAAGAATCTTCATTGTTCAATCTTAGAAAACGAAAACATTAAAAGTAATTTATATTTGAAAATAAATCTTACATAATAACGTACCTAGCTGCTACAGATATCGAGATACCAAAGCATTTATAGATTTCATGGACTGCCACGAAGTGCCATAATTATATTTTATTTTATACTACCGTTTCCAGCGCAGGGTGATTTGCGAAGAACAAGTCACACTTATCATAATCATTGTAAAACCAACATCTTACAATTTCCTTTACTAACCGAGCTCACTAAGCGGTTTCAAAAAAACAGTGTCCACACAATTATTCTGGTCCAACCATTGGTGTTTTGACGACCTCTTTAGCGCAGTGGATGAAGGCCCGCTTGTGACGCAGAAAAAATCGGGACCAATGTTTGTATGATCTACAAATATTTGTCTCGGGTCTGGGTGTTTCTATGTATAATATTATGTGTGTATTTACAAACAAAAAGTATATAAGTAGTATATCAGTCATCTAGTACCCATATCACAAGTTCTTCTTACTTTGGGGCTAGATATGCTGTGTGGAAAGTCCAGCATTATTTATACCAAAAAAAAAAACAAAAAACATAATACTCTTTCGCTTATAGCCCCTTATTAATAAACATGGTCTAATGTTACGCCGGGTGTAACTTAGGAGCAACCATACATTTTTTGGAGTTTAAACCTGGCGTAACTTTACACCAAACTTTACGTTTGTTAATAAGGCCGATAACGTTTGAGAGAAAAAAAGTCAGACTAAAGACTTGATTCTCTGGGACTGCTTACTTATATTGAAGAAAAAGGGCCTAAACCGTGTTTGCTGCGTTTCTTCGCAGCATTAGTTGGAAAACCATAGAAGTAGACGACACTTTTTGACACTATAAATGATCGAATTAAATACTCCTTCTGAATAAAATATCTTTTGATGTCGAGCTTTATGGAGTTGAGTAATGTTCTCTTTATTTAAAAAAAACTTTACCAAAGTCGTGCCCATTCTTTACGGCCGTTTTTTAACGGCGATAGTTTTCTATAAAAGAGCTTGAACAAGTAAGATTTACAAAGAAAACTAATAAAAACCCACCACGGGAGCGCACGACCGGCTCGGCTTGAGGCGTCAAATCGTTCAACATGCACTCACGTTCGTTATAATGGAACCGATGCATTTGCTCGGTATATCAATATTGTAAATGCATACAGTTGGGTGAAACAGGGCTGTGGATGATGATTAGGAAAGGCTTTTGGATTTCCAGGGTGTAAAAAGACCACTACCGAAATCTGAGGGGTTGCAATCAGACCATGATTCTAAACATATTTAGTAAAAAAAAACGCACTACTAGGACTACATAATAAGACCATACCTACCTGATAATTTCATAAATAAAAGAAAAAAACAGTTAAAACTCAAAATCCAGCAATCTACGTAAAACAATGCGCCCAGTACATACGCAAACAGTAATCTTCAAACGCTGTTTTTTCCGGAATTAATGAACTTTTCGGATTTAGTTGTGTGTTGGGATGTTGTACCTACCCTTTTCGGCTTCGGTAGACGTCTTTTCACACCCTGTATAGGCTGTGACACGCGACTGTTACCAACAATTCATTTCATTTTATTTTATCATGTTGGTAAATTTTAAAATTAGGTTCATAATTGTGGTGCGATTTTCTATTTGTCATCCACAATATTGTCTACAATGGAAAATTATGTATGGTTAAAAGATTTGAATTGAGCCTCCAAAAGATTCCTTTCTCGTGTATAAACGGCGACAAACTAGGTATTTAATATTATACCTAAATTCGAAAATTTGGGTGTGTTTGGATTTTCCAGTGTTTGGGTTCGAATCTTTATCAAAAACAGTATCTCCAAGGTAGTGGATATTAGAAAAGCAATTGCCATTAAATAATGTCATGACAGTCAATAATTTCTCAAGAATTTTATGATTTCTTAACATGCTAGATGATTTCATCGTTCTAAAAAAATATAAATTCAATCATTTATTGTGTAGGAAGAATATCAACCACCTGTCGCGCCATAAACCACAAAAAATATTATCATAATATTGTTCAAATAACTCTAGTCTGCGAGGTCTATTACATGGACAGCGGCTGTTACAACTGAGATTCCTTATAACGAGCTTCATTCATTACTTCGAGTTTATTATTATAGCAGTTGCAATCATTCAGGAGGTTGTAGAAGTGAGATTCTTCATAATTCCAGTTAGTATTTTAATAGGCGCAATATGCTTGCGAACCAACTGGTAGCTAAGACGTGAACTGTTCATGTATTGGATGTGCTTCTAAGACTATTCAAAGCGTAGTGATCCCAGTCTACTGAATATGCTTTATGACTTCGACTTCTGACAATCGTTACCACGCGAATCGCTGATTGGCTGTACATAATACAAGACGCCAATTGACTAAAATTATACACCCCTATTTTTTAATTACCAAAAAAATTTTAAGCATGGTCTCGGTGTCTGTTTCTGATCGCATTTAGGTAATCAAAACAAAAAAAAAAAGATTTTTTTTTTTTTATTATTTTGTGTCCAGTTATAGTTATATTCAGCAAATCACATAGCCATATCATTAGCATTTTCGGGAATCGTAATAAATAGTATTTACTACACATACCAACATAATGACCTCGGGTCGTGATCGCTTGCGGTGTTCTCGTGCTTAAAGTAGTTTGTCAGTAATATGATAAGTATTATTATATTGTAATTTATTACTTTGGAATTAAAGCGTTTGTTACTTGAAAATAGACACTAATTTTCTAAGTTTTTTAATGAACACACAGTAATGATAAGAAGATTCTCAATAATATGTACTTTAAGAATAAGTAAGCAAGTAAGTACGATATTCCCTATATATACGTATTCGCCGATAGACGTATGCCGACGATCACGATCGTGTAGAGGGCCTCATCGCCTGTATTCGCCTGTCATCGTCTATCCAAATAAGTATCCAAATAGTTCGGCGAATAGTTCGGCAAATAGTTTGGCGAATGTGTAGAGTGGCCGTAACCTGTCATGGTTTATAAGATCTATGTTTATTATCAGTTTTACATTATGTTGCAATCAAATGAATAGTTATAATTCAAATAATTTCAATAAGACAGGTCAATCCAATAATCAAACAATACGATTTAAAAATGAGTAAAACAGTTTTTCATTACGCACGTTTTGATAGTTATTTTGGATCGTTCTCGATAACGAAAGCTTTTTAAGGTACCAGTGGATTGACGTCAATTAAATTTGATGGAGACCATTTTGGAGATTGATTAAAAATCGATATGGAACAAAAATGGAGGCTTTTAATGTTGCCGACACGACAAGTGGTTGTGCCATCATTTTTTTAATCCTACTATCTTTTTTTTTATGATGGGTTGGCTCTTGACCTCGAAACTTACAGAAGTAAGAATGAGGTCTACATCATAATCATCTAGTGTCCACTGCTGAACATAGGCCTCCCCCATCGATTTCCACAGCGTTCGATCTTGTGCAGCCTGCACTCAACGGCTCCCAGGTTTCCGGTGCGTGGCCTCCACTCGAGAACTTTTCTGCCCCAACGGCCATCAGTTCTACGAGTTATGTGCCCCGCCCACTGCCATACTATTCATACTATAATATTATAAATGTGAAAGTAGCTCTATCTGCCTATCTATCTGTCTTGTTTGTTACCTTTTCACGCCCAAACCAATGAACAAATTAAGCTGAAAATTGGCATGGATAAAGGTTGTATTCCAGGGAAGGACATAGGCTACTTTTTTCCCGAAAAAATCCTGACCGCGGGTCACACCGTGGGAGCGCGGCTAGTTATATAATAAAGCTGAAAGTTTGTGAGTTTGTGTAGATGTTTGTATGTTTGTGTTTCAATCACGCCTAAACCAGTGAACCGATTTGGATGACATTTGGAATAGGCGTAGATAGAGACCTAGAAAAGCATATAGGCTATGTCATATGCATATTGCATAATCAAAATGTTGACTACGCGGGCGAAGCCTAGCTTAGAAATAATAGTGACGTCAGGTCTTACCAATAGAACACAACAAAAAAAATTGCCAAAATACCATAATTTCTCCAAAATTGGGGCATAATATGCCACTTATTTTAGAACGCGCATCTAAAAATTATAGACATCTTCAAAGGAACATGAATACAAAAGGCGAATGACAATACCGCACCTTAGAGGCATAGTTTAGTTAATTTTATAAGATTAAGTAAAATATCGTATCGGATAGAATTAAAGATCCACTGTCAGTCGGCAATGTATTCTGAAGCCTATGCTGGTTGGAATTTTAAGTTGCCCCAATAAAAATGACGAGGGCCCATCCATACATTTTTTAATCGATTTATAGAACATACAATGAATCATAATTCACAAGTGTTTTTCTTAATTAAATTGGCCTAACTTAATTGAATAATTGGGGTTAATTGGTAGTAATTTTTACAAGCCTTTCGTTCAAACTTGTTTTTGGATCTACTTTCATTCAAATAAATTTGGTTTATTGCGTTTTGCAAATAATTGATTACCATAGTACCTATAAATATAATTTTGACAGTAAATGTATAGGCACCAGCCCCCTTAGCAAAGCGATTGTCTAGGTACCGGAGAATAGATAAAAATGACAGTAATGACATTAGAGTGTAGATAAAAGTAACTTTTATCCCCACTCTACCCGTTTTATCCACACTCACATGTCATTACTGTCATTTTTATCTATTCTCCGGTATCTAGACAAATGCTATGCTAAGGGGGCAGATGAATTATGTCTACGGCACCACCGCGCTTTGATTACTTATTTTGATTCAAATTTTAAATTGAAGAGATTTCAAGAGGAAAATTCAAAGCTTTTGAAACAAAAGCTATTGTTCCAAAATCAAAATACCGTTACGAATAGACATTAATTTAAATCCGCTGGGAGAAAGTGTCCATAAAAGGATCCAATAAATATTCCATTCCCGAAAAGCTTAGACATAAGCTACTTTAGCAAAAACGTGAAGCCACAAAGACGTGGCCATTCGGCTTCAGATAGCGGTAAATAAAATTTATGGTTCTCTAAAATAAAAAGACGGGATGAATCACAGGTCTGAGAACGGACATGCAGTAAATTGTCCTTGGAGTCCGCTATGACTAAACTAGATGTTCTTACCAATATCAGTCATCCATACTATCCATACTAATATTATAAATGTGAAAGTAGCTCTGTCTATCTGTCTGTTTGTTACGCTTTCACGCCCAAACTGCTGAACAGATTAAGCTGAAATTTGGCATTGTTAAAGGTTGTATCCCAGGGAAGGACATAGGCTACTTTTTATCCCGAAAAAATTAAAATAATCCCGAGGGACCGCGCTCCCGCGGTGGTCATTTATATTTAATTAATTTGATATTTGAATATTATGTTCCCTTCAAAAATTAGAGACCATGACGGTTTTTCAAAAAAAATTGTGGCATTATTTAAGAAGCGCGCCCTTACGCGTGTACACTTCAATTAGAACTTCGGGTTCTTGAAACGCGCGTTAGCAAAGCGCGCGTTAAAAACACCTAGTGTGTACTAGCTCTTAGTTGATAGCAAATACAAATTACTCGTCTCAATTAGCAAATAACATTCAAATATTTTTATTGCCATTTCACACGCCAAAAATGTTGTCTCTATTACTTTCATCTTACCAAAATATTCTCACGTTCTATGGTCGTATACATCACCAATACACCTAATTACCTTATTAATAAACTTATATCACCTTACTGCTCAAGTTAGTTTACTGGTTTTTATCATAAGGTTCATATTTGCACAAAATAAAAATATGTTACTTTTTTATTACAGTCCGCGGCTTATCTTAGAATCCGAATTTTGTGGGCACGACCAATAGAATATAGAGTTTTCGTTTCAATAAATTTATTACTTGTTTTTAACAATGGACGTGCCGATGACTACTTACTTAAAATACATTTTCATGGGCTCTCTACTCTCTAGTTACTGTCATTCTTTCAATTCATTTTCTTCATCATCATCATGTCAGCCATCTAGTGTCCACTGCTGAAAATAGGCCTCCCCCATCGATTTCCACAGCGATCGATCTTGCGCAGCCTGCACCCAACGGCTCCCAGCAACCTTTACCAGATCGTCTTTCCATCTAGTGGGGGGCCGGCCTCTACTGCGGTTTCCGGTGCGTGGCCTCCACTCCTTCATTTTCTTATTACCAGTAAGTTTTATCCTACTGCTGGGTAAAGTCCCTATAAAAACCAGCAGATTAATAAATTAATATCAAAAAGTCACACAATACATTATTTCTCTTCATTCGATCTCATATATAACGAGTTAATAGATTCTAAACACAATATTTGTATAAATTTACATTTTTATTATATTTAAATATTGTGGCTATCAATGATTATGTTAGTTAAATAAGAGGATTTACAGCTAGCTATAGATTGATAAAATAACATAATTAATAATTATCTAAAACATTATATTATAATTATCTTAAATTAGTTTTACAGTATTTTTATAGATATCAGATCAGTGGTTCAGAGTGTTACAAATCTGAAATATCATTCTTCATCTATTCATGATAAAATATGCAATTGGAGGTTACGAAAAAGTAAGTTTTAAGCTATGGTCTATGAATGATCTGTAATCTATTGACTAAAATAAAAATGTTCACTATCCCCTGCCTGTATTTATGTGTGAACTGCACCATCTTAAATTATGTTCGTACTAAAAATGAAGTCGTTCTATGTTTAATACTTTCACTCTCGGGTGACTATAATCCGAATAGAATATTCAAATTAATCTAATGCTATCGTTCACACAGATCAACTGAATAATGCGTCAAATAATCAAGTCTAACATGAACTTTATTAATTAGTATTAAATCTTCTTTATATTATTATGTTATGCGTTGAATACAAATTGTCAATGAATATGAATAATATTTTATACAAAATTTATGATAAGCTTTTTGTGACTTGTCAGTTTGTCTTGTTAAAGACTTCAACGAGCTCGCTGTGGTTTTGAATAATATTATTCAATACCGTAAGCTCTTCTTCTTCTTCTTCTTTTTATTAATGGCAACTAACTGTATCAACAGTATAACTCTGCCAATGTCAATTTTTAAATATGTATTCGTGTCATGTCAAGTCAAGTCAAGTCATGTCAATTTGGTTACTTATGAAAAAATCATGGCGGCTTGTCATTTCAAAACTACAATAGAAATCTTTCGTCAAATGAGAAATCTTCTTGAATACTCCCCCATTCCATTTGCCAAATCTCCTTTTGCGTATCCAAGGCTTCAATAGTAAAATACCACCGAAATTACATAATAAAACCTAGTAAAGCACGAGAAAACCAAATAAAATAGCAGAGCCACTAGCTCCTTCAGAAATGTCGAAAGAAGTTCCTGCCGTAAGAAGTTCCTGCCGTAAGTTCATTTACGTTGTATTAATAATAGTCAAAGTAGACATAATGTCATAAAAGTACAAAATTAAAACTATATCGCGACTTACTTTTTATGCAACACATTTCATCTTTTGTCTATAGTTACCAGATAAATTATAAACTACTATGTAGTCTGTGACAGTTACATAATATGTATGTGTGTTCAAATGTATTTGAGCCAACTGCACCACGAATTAAACATACTACTTTACTGCGCTTTTTCTCAAAACACATGTTTTTAACAATTTTATGAAGCTTGCAACTATTTTTGAAAGCAAACGTCTGTTTCATTACCATTTTCAATTAGGTAAATAGCCTAAGCTTGATTTAATTCAGTACATCTTAGTACTAATTGTGGAACGGATTGAATTTTGCGGCGCATGCGCAGCATTCATATTTGTTGTAATTTTCACGTCATTATGCATTGCTTTGCGCATGGCGGCTAGTTGAAAGCTTGCAAAGATTAGGTTGATTGCACAGATAGGATATGGTAATTGGTTGAAGATGTTACCGCTTACTTCAAGTTTATGACGGGATAAAGTTGTTAATAGATGTAAAAGACTAAAAACTAACTACGACAAGCTTACTAACATAATAAAATTTAGTATTATTTGGATGAATGAATGATTGAATGAATGAATAACCGAACACTTTTTTGTACACAAATTGTATTTTTGTAGTAACAAATCAGAGACACAGTCAAGATCCTGTTATTTTTTAATAATGAATCTTTGTGATTTTAAGGTTGTTAATAACAACATTTTTTTTTATTAATCATCAAAGCTTATTTTTGAACAATATAACGGGATTTTTAACATTAACAATCAATCAGAATAATTGATTTAGGTGTAGATAAAGTATCAAACTGGTAAATAATCGAAAGGAATTAAAAAAAATACTTATTCCATTCAACTATCAGATTAAAAGTAGCTCAGTCAAATAAAATTATTATTAATCATGGTGTCTTATCTGGTTGCTATTACAAATCTATGACGTATCCGATTAGAGAATTGCACGCAATTTCTTCGTGTTTATGATAATGCGGTTACGCATATTGCGTCCAGAGCATTACTTGTAATGTCTTATGATAGCTAATACTTTGCTTAATTGGAGCGGCAATAGGCGCATTGCGATAAAAGCAGTAGCTAAGGAATCTTAGCAACAAAATTAGTACTGTCTGTGTGTGGTGTCTGACATTGTTTGAGATGAAAGGTTTGCCCAGTGCCCAGTACCTAAACCATCCTCGGCCTTATCCACAGGAAAGATAAAGTCAATATGTGTGGAGCTGACTAAGCTGCGTAATTAATACCCACTACAGCATTTACAATTGAGACATTTACAGTTCTGAGGTTGATACGCAGGATTTTCGTATCACGTGCATTTGAATCAACCAATCACACTCGAGCTGAGATTTCATGATTTTAATTTACTACTCTAGCTACTCTGTACTACATGACAGGTTGCAACTAAGTTGCTAGCCTAACACAAGCCTATCACCATAATATACGACATTATGGTGATAGTCTTGTGTTAGGCTTGATTGGGTATTGACTTTTTGTGTCTAATTTAGTTTTGGAACGAAGTTCTTTTTCGGACGGTATCGAAAAAAAAAGACTCGAGACTGGAAAAAAAAAATGTTCCATTTTACCGTCACGACACATGTATATGTCAAATCGTCACAGTGCGAAATGCGCAGCCACGACACAGTCCATAGATTGTTACATTGTTAGTACGGAAGAGTGTTTCTAGGATACCAAATTGACAATTAATTTATTAAATTCCTAGTATAGAAAAGTACTCTTTGCTTCGTTCCAACCGAGTGTTCCACGACACTCACGTACTTTTTTGTTTTCAGATTCGGCACCGATTCGGGTTGTTCGACGAGGTCTGCTCGTCGGGAGGGGTGCAAGCGAGACATTGTAACTGGGTTAGGTTTCTACGGGTCTCCGACAATTATGGACCTCAGGTAGTTTGATAATTTTATCTGTTTTCTTAGCTAAAAGTCTTGATGAAATAATGAAAAATTTTGAAGTAGTTTCATTCAACATAATCGTGAGTAGAGTTGATTTTGGTGGCGTATATTTATAAAAAAACTGGCGCAGTCAAAACAAAACAACTAATAATAGTCACTATTATAAAAATAAAACGAAGTTAAAAATTACAAACAATGACGAGAATTTTAATTCTACTTTTCCCGTAAGTCAAAAAAATTGTCGTCACTCACCTCGAAAGTTAAAATAAAATTTAAAAAAATATATTTATCAAAACTAACACAATGTTTTGATGAAAAAAATATCTTTATCAGGTGAACCTAGTCTGTACAAAGATCAAAGGAGAGCCGGTATATGAAGCAGTGAAGCCGGTGTCAGCGCACACAGAGCTGGTGGTCTACTACCTGCCTGAACGGCCTGAAGAGATGTTCTTTGTGAGGATGAGGAACAACCTGTACCGGCAAACCATGGACTCGATTTTAGAAGGTCAGTCACTGTACGAATTTACTAAGAAATAAAACTGAAAGAAGAATTCTCCTATCATATACGAGTATACTCGTTATATACAGGGTGTAAAAAGACTGCTACCGAAAACTGAGGGATTGCAATCAGACCATGATTCTGAACATATTTATCGAAAAAAACCTCAAAAATGTTTTTGACTTAGCTACGTCATTTTTTTTTTGTTTTCTAGTTTTTTGCCACTAGTACAACATAATAAGACCATACCTACCTAATCATTTCATTTATAAAAGAAAAAAACAATTAAAACTCAAAATCCAGCAATCTACGTATAAAAACGCGCCCAGTACATACGCAAACAGTGATCTTCAAACGCTGTTTTCTCCGGATATAATGTTTTTTTCGGAAAATCCTTTTGGATTTGGTTGTGTTTTGGGATGCTGTACCTACCCCTTTCGGCTTCGGTAGACGTCTTTTTACACCTTGTATATCCTCATACTGAAAGAAGACTCCGAGGCAGGCCTAAATGACTTAGGAAGGAATGGGGGATAATCGCGGAAGACCGCGAGGTGTGGAAGGTGACGGGGCAGGCCCAAAGTATATGCTTACTAAAAAAAAAAACTGAAAACTTTTTGACCTTGGCCGTAGTCGAGTTCATCATTTGCCTGCCCTTATCCCGCCTATGCGAGGTCGGCACAATATGTTCTCTTCTTCCACTCTCCCCTATCACTCGTCATCTCCGTATCCACTCCTTTCTTACCCATATCATTCACACAATCCATCCATCTTTTCTTTGGTCTACCTCTACTCACATATCCATCCACATCCATTTTCATCACCGTTTTAGTGACGTGACTTTCATCTCTCCGCATTACATGCCCATGACTTAAAAAGTAAAAATTAATTTGGAAAAAGTATTGCTTAAAGTATTTTATGGGTATAAAAAAGTTTATATTTTTACAAAAAACTATAATTGTCAAAACCGTTAATCAATTAATAATCGAGCTGCAATTTATTTATTGCATTCAAAATTGATTTACTTTCTTGAAAACTGCAAACTTGTTTAGTGTCAATTATTAAGCTCAATGACACTTTAATTAACATGCTAGGATATTTTTCTATTGGAACTTAGTATCTGGTCTTTTTTCCTGATAATGGTCAACACACATGATGTATATAGCGTATATATATATGTATGTATATAATATCTTCAAACACTATAATATAATAGTGGATTCGTCTAAATTACATAATATGTACGTACCTACGATCAAAAATATGGGTATTTTAATGATGACTGAAAAACTGAAAACATTATTTTATAATGCCACATGTCTGTTTGTCTCTATTTTGATTAACTTATCAGAAGAACTCAAAAAAAGTACCCACCTCCAGAATTATATGAATGTCCACAAATTCCAAACGTGTAAACTGGCCAACAGTAAACACATGATACCATTAATAAAATATCGCGATATTGCCATAAGCGGTATCTGCGCAAGCGCATCAAAGGACGCCGCCCGTTTCGGTAGTCGATTGTAGTCGCTTTTTTATTAGCTATCTGTGGGTATGTGGCACAGACACGAATTTAATGTTTTGCACTTGCTTACTGATAGGGGATTTATGTATTATACAAATATAATTTATATTATAAAAGGTAAACAAAAGGTATATTTAATTAATAAACAAAATTTAAGGCGTAGCTAAGTATATAAATAGCTTCTGAACTTTGAAATAGTTACTACAGTAACATAATAATGTTCTATTTCTATTGAGCGTAAATAACACGACACACCACTGAAAAATTTGACTTGTCTGACCACAGACTTTTTAGGGTTCCGTACCTCAAAAAGTAAAAATGGAAAGGACTTCCCCGTTATTTTCCAAGATTGCAAGATCGCTTGTAGGTAAATTCGTCGCGGTAGCGTCACCACACCCTAAGTTAGAAAAAGCATAGTAACCACCAGTTAATTAATCCAAAAATAAAGCAAAGATAATCGAAAGCTGACAAGGTAATTTTCCAATTACTCATTGGATAAGGCATAGAAAGTTCAAAATAAATGGTGTTAGTGTAAACGATTTACTACTGCAGGCAGTTGATTGTATTGGACCTTCCACACGAGCATCAAAGCAGTGGAATTTTCGTGATTTTGATTGCTATGTTAGCGACCTGACTGTGATTGTGTTGTCTAAATTACAGAAAAAAACAGTTTTTCAACTTTAACTTAAATGAAAGGATTTTTACATCAAACTTATATATTGATTGTGTTGTGCGTATTATGTTCTGCTATTAACATTATTATTTTTAAAATCAGATAGGTGAAAAAAATGCAGTAATCATACATTATTATTAGTATTTATTAATGTCAAACTTTTTTTAGTTTACAGACACTTCCTACCTGAATATGTTATTTGCTTTTTACTGAAAAAATATCTATATATCTATTACTCACACAATCTAGGTATGTCATCACATTTCTTTCCACTCTTTGGCACCCTTGAAATAAAAAGCGCATACTTTTGATGAAATTGGTAAAAAAGCTTGTAATAAAGCCATGATTGCCAGCATATGTAAGCCCTTTAAGGTGTTGATTGATTGGTCCAAATTGAAGTTTACTTTATCAATTCCATTTTATTTTCACCTAAACGATCCAATTTTTCACCGTATCTATTGCTCTATCTAATAGATAATTGTAACGATTTTCAATTAAATCAATGAAACTAACGAAAGGCGACCTACTTTACTAAGTACTTACCTACTTTAGTAAGATAAGAAAGATTTAAAATGTGATTGCGAAGCAAAGCATGTCTTTGTTTTTATATGTATAAAAGCTGGGAACCGTGATGGCCTATTGGGATGATGCGAGTTCGTAATCCGGACTTACACAAAAGGAATGTTTGTTCCTGAAAATGAATAAGCAACAAACGGTGAAAGTATCGTAAGAAAACCAGTTAATATTCTAGTCACACAGTATGACACAATAATAACCATTTTTTTTTATTTGGCAACAAATCCTTCATTTACAAAACCACAGCATACTCTGATAATAAGTCTAAGAACACCACGTCGGTAGAGGTACCCGTTGATAAAGAAAGCGGCGGCCTTTGCTGCGATCGGATCTCTTTGGTCTCCATATCGATATTGCAATGAGCTGTCAACGAGCTTACGTTTAAATATCGCGCAGTAATTGAATATTTTATATTTTAATCCTAGTTTTTATGTGTCCGCTCTATTGAAAGATAAGCGAAATTATATATATTTTATTGATTTTTTCATCGTAGCGAAAATAATGTTTTTTTATTGAAGAGATTACGAGAAGCAAAATATATTTATCTTATTAAATTAATGCTTTGGGCTTTGACATCGGCAGTGTAAGGTTACAATATACCTTTAGTTATTTTTAATTATTAATTTAAAATCTGAGAGCACTGATAGTCTAGTGGTAATGGCCCCGCCTTCCGAGGTCGTGGATTCAATCCCGGCCGTGCACCAATAAGTTTATCTGCCGAAAAACTTATGTGCAGCCAGTACTCTCAAACGGTGAAGGAAAACATCGTGAGGAAACCGGCTTGTCGTAGAACCTATAAAGTTTGAAAACATGTGTCAAGTGCACGAAAGGAGCCTATTTGAGGTACCTACATTTAAAATCCTTTCACCACACTGGTTCGAAAGAACTAGTGACACGATAAGAAGATTAATTTAAAATTGAAAACTAAAATTGACTGGAAATAATATGTTTGTATTTTATAATTTCACTAGCTGGTACCCGCGACTTCGTCTGCGAAATAACATAATTATTAGCAACGCCATCTATTGCATTTAACTGGAACTACCAACTCCCCATACAAACATTCAACCCTTATTTCACGCCCTCCATGATTAATATAATAATATAGTTTTTTTCTGTCATAAGAACCTTTTCCTGACAATAACAAACACAACAAAAAAAAATTTATGAAATCGGTTCAGCCGTTCACGCGTGATGCCGTAACCAAGGGAAATAGGGATTCATTTTTATATATAGAGATATGATACACCGGCATGCAGTTGTTGTAGTTTGTTGGCTTTTTACATTAAAAACTGGAGATTTTTTAACAAGTTAATATATTAGGAAATATAACGAGTTTTTTAGTAATTATAAAAAAAACATACAATAGGTAATACCTACAAGGTTGATATTCCGCTTCATTTTTGCATAGGAATCGGCGCCAACATCTTGCCAAGAGATCGCCGCTGACCAATGATCTAAAGATAAGCTCGAATAAATAATTTGTATAAATATCTTAATAGGCTTATCCGGCAAATAAAGTGAGAAACATAGACAGCTACTGAAGATACCGTCCAACCATATGTCTACCCGCCGCGCCATATCCAGTACCCTATCCTTCGATCTTGAAATATACCTATCAGAGGAACAGATAGTAAAATACAACTATCCAGCAATCTGAAATGGCACAACGACTAATTAAGTTTAGATTTTTAGCTGTGCCGGAACAAACTACGGCGCATCTTGTGTCGCGTAATTTGAATGGTTTACACGACTCTTTTAAATCTTTATCACACGACTCTCACACGAGGTAAGTTCAGGTTGTGTTCATAAATCTTGTGAATCTCTATAATAAGTGCTAAGATTTAAAGGAGTCATTCTAGGGACATTTCCTGCAATCGCTATTCAATTGACGACCTCTGTGGCGCAGTGGGCGAAGGTCTGCCTGCGATGCAGAAGGTTGCGGGTTCGATCCCCGCCGCGGGACAAATGTTTGTATGACCCTACAGATATTTGTCTCGGGTCTGGGTGTTTCTATGTATTATGTATTTACAAACAAAAAGTATATAAGTAGTTTATCAGTCATCTAGTACCCATAACACAAGCTCAAGCTTACTTTGGGGCTAGATGATGCTGTGTGAAAAGTCCAGCATTATTAAAAAAAAAAAAAAAAAATACGCGACGCATGTTGCGTCCAATGTGGTTCGGCACTTAAGCCGTGACTGTTTTCTATACCGTAAGAAACAGGCAAATTAAACGATCTAGTCTACAGTTTAGACATATTCAATAATTAAGTTATCAAGTTGAAGAATAACTGATTTATTGAGTACTCATAAATTTGGTAGTTTTTCTACAAATTTTTATACACACAGTTTTCTCAGCAGTTTTGAGATTAAAACGAAAAGATTTATTGCAAAATTAATAAAATTGATTATATTTTAGCAACAAATGAAGTTCATCCAATAGAATTCGGCACTCCAATTAAAATCTAGTGCATGTACAGTCGCAGAGAAAAAGTTTATCGTTAAAAATTAAAAATCACAGGAAAAACCAAGCATAAATTTGCATCAAGATTTTATGATGATAGAAATTGATTTTTGTAATTAGGAAAAAGGGATAAGTTTACTGTAACAGTATTCCAAAGACTGAAATCGTACTAACATAAAAATTCTTAAAAAAAAAATTGCACGTCGTCCTGACCACAGATAATGCAGCGCGCTTAAAAATCTTCTTAACAAAATTGGATAAGGGAAGCTCTAGGATGGAACAAAATGTTAAATGTAAACATACAGACAGAATAAAGAAAATTTTGGTTTTGCGGCAGTTATATTAAGATAAATTCTAGCGTAGATTATTGTACAACTATCTACGCTAAAATGAATCTTAATAACACACAAATACACAAACACAGCTATAGAACGATAGCCAAAATAGACAGCAAAATTTACGGTTGTCAATAAAATCGGGTTCATTAAAACATTTTGCGCTGATTGGTAAAAGATAAAACATTTGATCTAAATAAAAAATTTGTCTTATTAATCACCGTAAAAATTGCCCCAAGCACTGTGTTCTGTTCTCACATAAATAAAATAAGTTTATTAATCATTTTTGTTTTCCGATTTTATAAGAATATGCAATAAATTATGGTTGACGGCTGTGGAAGCTGGATAGAGAAATTATGAAGTCGTTTGAGTATAATAAAGTATGATCAAGCTATGCCAACAAGCCTACCTAGTGATTGAAACAAGTCACGATTTT
This sequence comes from Epirrhoe tristata, assembly GCA_951394285.1. Taxonomy (NCBI): domain Eukaryota; kingdom Metazoa; phylum Arthropoda; class Insecta; order Lepidoptera; family Geometridae; genus Epirrhoe; species Epirrhoe tristata. The sequence continues at coordinate 9,030,608 of OX596145.1, forward strand.
AGTTTAACAGTTTTTAATTTTTATTAGACTTTTAAACTAACAGTATAATATTCAAATTAGTTTAAACAACTAATTGATCTTCAAAAGAAGCTTCTAACGATCAAATATATGTTTTTATTTAAAAGTTAACCTCTTGATTATACTAACAATAAATTCAAAATATAAGTGTAGAAATGTACAAATAATGCTGGACTTTTCACACCACATCATCTTGCCCCAAAGTAAGCAGAGCTTGTGTTATGGGTAGTTTAGACATATTCAATAATTAAGTTATCAAGTTGAAGAATAATAATATGATAAGAATAATATGACTACATACTTTTTGTTTGTTAATACATACATGTTATACATAGAAATCACCAAGACCCGAGATAAATATTTGAAGATCATACAAACATTGGCCCCGCCGCGGGGATCGAACCCGCAACCTTTTGCGTCGCAGGCGGGCCTTCGCCCACTGCGCTACAGCAGAGGTCGTCAATCGTCGATTGTATGCCAAAAATGAGCAGACCCATTTAGTACCTTCTAATGTTAGAGCATCTCTTCAAAATGATCATGCAACTATTAGAAGCAACTAGTTTAAAGGTCATCTACGGGTCATCCATTTTTACTTCTAGTAGATCTTGGGTTAACCAGTTGTTTTCTCTTCCAGACTCCCCATTAGACCTGTCTACCTCTCTGCTATCAAGAGTTCTTCTCCCTATCTCACCTCCATCTGGCAATGAAGATGAACACAAATCCGTATCAGGTGACTCCCTCACATCATCATCAGCTGGTTCTTCTAGAGACGAGCATCATGAGCTCCTAGAGATGACTCCTAAGATCCAAAGAAGACCAGCGAAGAGTGAAAGAGCGTTGCTGCCTTGTGAAGTGTGCGGGAAGGCGTTTGATCGACCTTCGTTGCTGAAGAGGCATATGAGGACTCATACTGGTTGGTGCCTTCATTTATCATCGTCATACTTTTCAAATCTGCAGTCAATATTGCATATTCCCGACACTGACAACTAAGGTTTCCTGGTCATAAATTTTTCTTTTGCTAGTCTTTTGAGTCCCACTGCTGGGCAAAGATCCCCCATCACGTTACATCACATAGTTGGTGATCATGAGGTCGTTTACTTACATTTATAATATCAAAAATGCCGAAAAGACGTTTTTGTGGGAAAACGAGGAAGATGGTGAATGGAATTATTTTGGGAAACCTTCGCCTAGTAGTGTTGTAGTGTAACCTGCTGTGTCCAACAGGTTGACAGTAAAATCTTGTCATTTCCTACTACTGTCCAGGCTACTTATCATCTTAAATTATTCCCGGTCTTATTTCTGGCAAATAACTGATATTTTTCGTCCAGGTGAAAAACCCCACGTCTGTATGGTCTGCAATAAAGGCTTCAGTACATCAAGCAGCCTCAACACGCATAGAAGAATACATTCTGGAGAAAAGCCACATCAGTGTCAGCATTGTGGGAAGAGATTTACAGCCAGTTCGAATTTGTATTACCATCGGATGACGCATATAAAGGTAAGTCTATACATATGAGATTTTAAAATAGTCAATGGTCTACAATCTTCAAAATAAACCTATAACTTCTTAAATCAAACCTTCTAACAAAACAAAAGGTCACTGCAAAAGGTGCTTTCAATGAGGTATATTTTGTTCTTCCCTGTATAGAAGTTTGTTGGACCGATCTTTATCTCTCTGAAGTTAGGTGCACTAAGCGATTGTGCAGGTTTGGTAGAGTAAGCGAGATAGCACGATACAAAAAACTAAGCGAGTGAACGAGGCAGCTATACGACGCTGTCTTCGTCTTTAAGGCGTCATCAAAAATATGTTCTGCACAGCTACTTCAGAGAGCTAAAGATTGGTTGTGCGTACTGTACCTTGATTGAAGTATCTACTACAGTAAAAGAGCTGTTGTTAAACTGATATCTTATTGTGTAGTACATCTATGGTACAAATTTGGTACACGGTGGTAGTCGTAGGTACTCATAAATGAGCTCTTGTCACGACTCCGTGTCCCCCGCTATTTAGAAAGCTATACAAACTATTCTTCTAATGCAATGTAAAAAACAAATACGAAGTACAAACGAACCAATCAAAAAACCAGTTCATATTCCATATTCAAATATCGCATTACCTTTGTTTTGATTCGTCGTTCACACAAAGCGTTGGACGCATGCGCACTGGGGCGTTACAGGCATGTGTCTTGGACCGTGTTCGTGAGAAGTTAGGTCGTAGTTTGATGGACTGTGGCACTTTGAATCAGCTTTTAGAGAAAAGGAGCTTTGAGTCGTATAATTTAGTGGTTTTTACCTTGGATATATTATAAGAGATATTATGTTCTTGTAGACGTACGTCAGAAAAGTACGTCACGTAGAAAAGTACGTCAGTTTTTTTTTTCTATCATTGATATTTATTTATTTATTTATTGATAATAATTAGAACGGCATCTCAACCAATTACACTAATTTTAAGTAATGTCAATTATTTATTTAATCATCATTCGTCAAGTTGAGACATGTTGATATGAGAGTATTCCATCCGTCCGCAAATATATCGCACAATTGAGTTTTTTTCAAAAATATAAAAACCAGTATACCTAGTAACAACATGATAATAGTTTTTTTTCCTAACCTATGTTGTCCCACTGCCGGGCAAAGGTCTCCTCCATTATTTTCCAAGACTTGCGGACGCCAGTTGATTCAAGTCATCAATCTTTATTATTTACAAGAATTATTCACTAAAAAAAATGGTTTTCAAAAGTATGTTTGATATCCGGGTTAAAGTAACGTCTGATTCTGAGTTTACACAATTACGGAAACTTACGTGTTTACAATTAGTTTGCAAAACCGATATAAAAACGAGTTATCCTTGATGTGAACAATGGGTAGAGTATTACAGTTTTTTTTTTTCAATTAGAATACTGCAGTCATCGAGAAAATCGACCATCACGTGTCATCATCACACCAGTCATAATACACACATAATATCTACGACAATTACTATGTAAAAATTTTGAAAAAGTTAGTGGCCCAAATCTGGTGATGGAGTTTTTTGGAATGAAGTTCCTTTTCAAACGGTATCGAAGAAAAAAAAATTGTTCCATTTTACCGTCACGACACATTCACAGTGTGAAATGAGCAGCAGCGACACATTCCATAGATTGTTACATTGTTAGTACGGAAGATCGCTTCTAGGATACCTAATTGACAATTAATTTATTATATTCTCGGTATAGAAAAGTACTCATTGCTTCGTTCCAACCTAGTGTTCCAGGACACTCACGTACTTTTTTTTAATTGAAAGCATTTAAAGCCTGGCGGGTATTCTATTAAATACTTTAATATTTTTTAATTTATCGTGCACACCATGAGACGGAAGCAGTCAGTTTTTATTGCCACTAGTGGACACCTATCTACTCTGTAACCGTGCAGAACGTCGCTTAACATAAAAAAATACGCAATTTTAAAACGATCCTAGTATTTATTTTGCACTATAAATTTTTTATTCATAATTTTTGTTATTATTACTAATTTATTTGAAAAATAAGTATTAGTTCACCCTCTACGGAACTCTTTAGCACTAATCTTACTCACACTTAACCTATTTTCCGTAATAATTCACATGTACTAACTGGCGATGCATCCTTCATTGCATTACCGTGAACATAGACAATAGTTTTTTTTTCTGTGACAGTTAAGTGACTATCGGCATGCGACATAAGATCCGTGATTGTCACAACGTAAGGTAATGAGACTTGTAATTGAAGTGTTGTCTTGTAATTGTATATTGTAATATTTTTTATCGATAGCTTCAGTGTTTTTTAGATACCTTATTTATGACCATCCCTATGTGAATGGACACGCAAACTCTTTCAAAACGTTCCTTGACCGAAGTATCTTCAAACGCTGTTTTCTCCGGATATAATGATTTTTTCTGAAAATCCTTTTGGATTTGGTTGTGTGTTGGGATGCTGTACCTACCCCTTTCGGCTTCGGTAGTCGTCTTTTTACACCCTGTATACACTCAGGGCCATATTTAGAGGAACGTATTAATTTAATGTGTTTAATGCGTTTAAATTTTTTGTGAGCTAAGTTATAAATAAATAAATAATGCTGGACATTTTACACAGCGTCATCTAGCCCCAAAATAAGCATAGCTTGTACTATGGGAACCAGATAACTGATATACTACTTATATACTTTTTGCTTGCCGAGATAAATGTTTGCAAATCATACAAACATTTATCCCGCGGCGGGGATCGAACCCGCAACCTTCTGCGTCACAAGCGAACTTTCACCCACTGCGCCACAGAGGTCGTCAAAACGTACGTTATAGCACTACTTACTTGATTCATATTTATATTTAAGGGGATTATGGGGAATAACATTATCTAGAAGGCATTTATTATAAATCTTATTTACTTCAAAAAATTTCTTAAATTTTTACGTTCCTCTAAATTAGTCCCTGAGTGTATATACTAATATTCCAAATTCTTTGAAATACATACATGCATACATACATAAAATCACGCCTCTTTTCCAAAGGAGTTGGCAGAGACCACGGGTCTCCACTTGCTACGATCCTGACACACAACTTTGCCTCATTCACTCTCATTACATTCTTCATAAATGCTCGCCAGTTTAGGGTACTTTTGACCCTACTCCCTACTCCTTGCCCTTCTCCAAAATGTCGCCAATTTGATACAAGAAGGTTCGCCTAGGTCTTCCCCTTCCAGCTGTCCCATACACACTCGCCTCATAAACTTGAAATACCTCCAGGATTATACAATCTGTTTTGAAGTATTTACTCACATTCAATTTAATCATGGTATTTCGATTATAAAGATAACATTTATCAAAATAATTAATGTGTTGTTTTTGTGATAAATACAATAGCATAATGGTTGTTAACAAGATGAGAATATTTTTATATATAATTTTATGAAGTATTCTAAAGGTTAAGCTTAGGACTCCAAAAATACCCTTTTATTCTTTTAAAATACTTACTAATTTTCTTCCTAAACTCTAAAAGTTTGTAATAATGCGCAACTCATTTATTTTTTTATGATTATGCTCATTATGAAAATAGGCGCCATTATTTCTCCAAATTTAAATTTTCTCACCTAAAATCTCCAAGAAATAATTACAAAGTCATAAGTGATGTATAATTCTTCATAAATTCTTTCGCGTCGGTAATGTAGCGATGTTACCGTGCTCATTTCCCATAACGCCCCTGAGGATTCTACTTAACTATGACCTCATGTGTCCAAGACTTAAGAAAATCACACAACGGTGAGCACGGTTTCTGGAGGGTTGCCACGAATGTCTTAGAAACAAGTGCGGAAAATTTTAAGATCCGCAAAGTTTTGTAGTCTTGGTATTATTCATCTAATTTTTTTATATAAAAAGTTTAAATATTTTTTAATTTAAATCATTTTAAAATACCAAAAATGTTTTTGTTATCCTTAAGTTTCGCATTTTATTCGAACTAAACTGTTTCATAGAGCAGGTGTGCAACTAAGTTTCTTTGTCTATTTTAAATATTTTTTCTTTTTTAAAAATCTTATCTTTAACGAAACCAACCGTATTAGTATCATCGTAAAAACTATCGAACAAAATCATTTCATACGTCTCGATAAAATCAAAGGTGCATTAACAAAAAATAGTGTCCCAAAAATGATGGTCATATGTCACAAAAAATCTGGATCATCCAAGACGCTTGCGACAACCCTAATTCCTTGCACCTGCGGTCACAGGTAGTTACATTAAAGGGTCTATAAATTACGGGTCAGGTCAACGTGGGAACACACCCTGTGCGTCCACTGTGACGGAGGAATAGGGACACCCTGTGCATTCAGTGTGACGAAGGAATCGACTTCGGTACTGAGATACGGGTGATTCTGTTAGGGAAATTGAGCGTGAAGAAATATTTGATTAAAAAAGCTTGTTGTAACTATGTCATTAATTAGTTTAATTGTACCAGATTGTTTTAATTACGTACATCATTTTTTTTATATATGTGCAGTGTTCTATTATTATTTTTATTTGTGTTATTTAGTGTTTTTGTAGTTTTAAATTATCGATAGCAAATGGCCCTAATCTATAAGAATTAATCACTTGATATTTTAATACATTGGAGAGCTCATTACTATTGTAATAATTGTTGTAAAATAGTCTGCGTTTTTTAAGAAATGCATTAAATTTGAAAATATAATATGTATGTACTTATCTTTATGTGCATTTATCTTTACGATTTATCTTGTAGATACTGACCATTTAGGTAAAAATATATAATTATGAAAAACCTACGGTTGGGTGCGCGGTGTTGCGCCCCTCACTTATGTCAGTGTGGTAGGGCGGTCGACCAGCTTGGTCACCACGGATTGTGCACTAGGGCCGCAGGTCGGTTCTGCCGCCACGCCAGTCTTAATGACATCATCCGTCGAGCGCTTGTCAGCGCCAATGTTCCAGCCTTTCTCGAACCGAGCGGTCTGATGCGTGACGATGGCAAGCGCCCCGACGGCATGACTCTTGTCCCTTGGGAGAGGGGAAGGCCTTTGGTGTGGGACGCTACTTGCGTAGACACCCTTGCGCTTTCCCATCTACCGGGGACATCCGTTAGGCCTGGCGCGGCGGCAGATTCGGCTGAGGATCTCAAAAGGCGAAAATATATAAATCTTGATAGGGTTTATATATTTGAACCATTTGGGGTTGAGACCCTAGGTCCGTGGGGTTCTGGAGCCCTTCGGGTTTTCAAAATTCTTTCAGGGCGTCTGGTCGAAGCGACGCGTGATCCGAGGGCTGGCACATTTTTGGCTCAAAGGATCAGCATTGCCATCCAGCGTGGTAATGCCGCCAGTGTTTTGGGCACGCTTCCGACTGACAGTGACCTGGATCAGTTGAGCTATCTATAGATCGTTTCTAACGATCCTTAGATAGCTTGACTAATCCTGTTGTATTTTGTAAATATATGTAAATATGTAGTAGCTTAGTTTCTGTAAATAAATGTTTATTATGAAAATAACAATAACCTTTTAAAGATCAGAAAGTACAGTCAACTTTTAAAACCTTGCCAACGTTTAACGTTTTTATTTGGGAAATTTCGACAAATCATTTATGATTAAAAATAAAAAAAGTCACGACTGTTCCCAAAAATTGGTAGACATTTTATGAACTTTAGTTAGGTGTTTGACAGTCTTTGAAGATGTTTTTTATGATAGTCAGAGGCGCTCAGGGGGGTTATTCGCGGTCGTTTTTTCGTTCGTTTAATGAATATTCAGTCGATAAGATTAACTTTAAAACACAGTCCTAACTTAGGGCTAAATATTCCAAACCGAAAAATTGGCCCTTGAAGTCAGAAATCGTAGTAAGAAACATACGAATATTCATAAAACGAACGAAAATAAGAACGGGAATACGGCTCCAGTTAGTGCAACGCTCGACATCGGCTTAGTAAAACAGCCAAAAATTGCATCGTGTAAATGCTTTTTCAGAAATTAACTGGTTTCCTCTTTTTTTTATTTTTCAAATAAAAAATATTTTTGTAGTTGATTGTCCAATTGGCATAATAACTTTATACTCCGTAGATATAATCTCAGAGCCAAAAAATAAGTGATATGGTCATCTCACACAAACCGTGTGAATCTACGGTTCGGTGCATGTCTTCGGTAACGTCTTCGGATACGGTTCGTGCCCAGCCGTGGGAACGTGATATGAGTTTGGTTAAATGATTCATTATTGTATAAGTGATTCTAGACTGAGATGCCTACTGTCTCGTAACTTTATATGTTTTTTCTTAAGATTTGTACAGATTTGTGTATTTTTTAGAGACAAGGTTAAAAAACAGGTAATTAGGTGAGTAAAATTATTATATGTATAGTATACATTTCATTAGAAAACGCCTTAATAATAAATTTCGGGAGTTAAATTAATAATTTATGTTCTTACTTATGGAATTGCAAAGAAAACCTTTATTCGTGTCTCGGCCCTTACCCCACTAAGTGGAGTCAGCACAATTAGATGTTTTTCTCTTCCATATTCATATCACTCCTCCCAAAACTCATGTTTTTCATCACACCCACAATTCTATACCATAGTCTGTTATTGACCACGACTAAGCAAGCATAGACAAAAGAATTCAGCTGTCGCCATTTAAATATTGAAACCCTTAGCTCGATTTAATAGGTTCGCTTTAAAATAGATCAAATAGCATACAATAGAACGATTTATTTACCCGCCTGGTCAAATTGTTCTGTAGGAGTAGATTGATAAAGGATAAAGTGCTTTTAAGTGGGGAAAATTTATGTGTCCAATAAGAAGCTTTGGAATCAAAGGGGAATTGCTAAAGCAAAAATACACGTTGGCTTGCAAACAAAAGAAGAAATCTGTGTTTAATTTATATATTTAGTTTGCAACAAAACAATTTAATTATTTAATTATGTCATCAAAAGTGTATGTATTTACGATTCAATTCAAAAACATCCAACCACGCTATAATTTTTGAAGTGAAAACTTCTTTAGGCGCGTTTGGCATCTGTTTTTTTTTCCAGGACATAAAAACTTTTTTGAATACTTATTCGAAATTCAAAATCAAAAGTTTTTTTAGGTGTAAAAAATGGGAATTAATTCAACCCATTTTGTAAAGTGTTCTATTTATTCTCCAATCAATCCAACTTCGGGAAGCGGGTATTCCTTGACACTTTTCCACTCGTTAGTGCTTCGTTATTTTTTTGTTGTCAGTCAGCCTGTGTCTGCTTGTCCACAATTGGTGGTCACACAAAACATTGGTGCGTTTTAAGAGGAAAACTGAACGAGAAAGTTTTCGTAGGCGACGATAATGCCATTTGTATAGCAAAACTTAGACCTGGAACAGATCTGCAGACCATGAGATTAAAAGATTCTTTGAAACTATCTGTGTCCCATTCAAATAATAAAATTACACTCCTTGCATTTTTAACCACACATACCCATGACATCAACGAGGCAAACCATGTATCGGTGAAGGTTGTGTGCTCCCCATATTCTCGCATTGATGCAATTTATGGAAAGCATAGAGATATTTGATGACCACTTGGGTCAGAATTTAAAACTTCATCTTTGAGTGTATATTTACAACTAGTGGGGGTTACTGTCTGCGCATTGTTTCGTCATATAATCTTTAGAGATGAACTACCTTGTTCCAATCCAACCGATGAAAACACTGAATTCATTTTTGGATTTGCTGTCTTTGATTAATATAAATAAGTACCTAGTAAATAAGTATCTAAGGGGTAGGGTAGTTTTGAAAAAATAATAAATACGTGTTTCGCTATCAAGTTATTGGTTGTCATGGCAACCTTAGAGCAGTGCTCTTTATGTCAAACAGAGTACTGCTAAATTTTTATGCAATATTCCCGCTGTCCTTTTGCATATTTTTTGGATTTAGGAACGTTTTTCGGGATAATAAAGTCAAAGTCAAAACTGTTTCGTCGTTTGAGCCTGATCCTTACACAAACATCCAAACGTCTAAACAAACTCACAAACTTTCAGCTTTATTATATAAAGTGGGATGGGATGACGTGAAGTAGGTAGCTTACTATTCTTAATATAAAATCACGTAGGTACATAACACTCTCGCATTTTATATAATCTACAACAAAACGCTTGTAACTCTCGTATTGAACCAAACAATTTGAATAACAAGGAGCTAAGAAGATTGGTGTCTGTTGCGCGTCAACGCGTTTGCATTTGCATCGCAATACTTGACATATTGTCAGTGCCCTGTACAAATACGGAAGACAACTAGACTGTATTGTATTGCATTAAAATTGGCAAGTTTTTATTAGTCTGGTAACTGGAAATGCCTTCTCATTTAAAGAAAAGAACAACTATTTCATGATTCTAATTAAATTTGATACTTAGTATAAAAACACGAACTTTCAATCGACATATTAAAACATAATGCCAAATAATTTATATTTTTTTATTCCACCACCACCACCACACAACCACACTAGGTATTTCATTGAGCAATGAAAAGTCTTATCAAAAGTTTCAATTCCGACGGGATTCGAACCCGCAACGATCAGACGATCTTCCTAAAGCCGGAGTGCCTTACGATTCGGCCACAGAATCCATGTCGTCAAAATCGAAATTTTTGAAGCTCATATTTTATCGGTTAAGTATAGCATCGTCGGAATCGAAAATTTTGATAAGACTTTTCATTTCTCAATAATGCCAAATTTTGACAACTGAAAAAAAAAATACTTATTTATTCTTAAAGGAGTTCCTCCGAGACCCTAAATTCTAAGTCGGATGCCTTAATTCGGCCTTAAACTCCTTTATCAGAGTTGGCCGCCAGTTCATACGAACTTACTAAAGAAGTTCCTTCAATCTTTAGATTGAAGCAGTATTTGCTTTAGCAAATACTGCTCCCAAAATCAGGACATACTCCATTTTATAAAACCCATAATGACCATAGCATACGACAAATCTATCCAGTTATCACAAACATGTAAAAAATATCAAAGGTGTCTGCAAAACATGTAATTAAAAAACACCGATGTAACCGATTTAATATGAGGGCAGGTGTGCACGCACCGGTTACTTAATGAGATTATAAAGGCATTATGACATCGTAAAGGTTCGTGAAACTGATATCGGTAAAGGCTTTGAGGGAAAGGTGTGGTTGACGTGTTTTGGTTTCGGTTATAGGAAAAATGTTTTTTATTTTGGCATCGCAATGCGACAATGCGATCTGTCGCATGCGAATGCGTCGGTGTACTAACGGCGCAACGTTAGCTCGCCTGCAATCATTCATCACCTTAACTGTACCAAAACGACAAAATTAAATGTACGCTCAACAGGAAGTCAATCAATGAACTTTTTATTGATAGATCAACTTTCGAAGTTTCGAATAGTGTAACGATGTCTAATGCAACTAGTTTATGACTCTATCAGGTCAATATCTTTCACGATCACCGACGTAATAAATTTAGATGGTACGTAATTATAATGGCGGTAACGATTAGTGACAATTTTATTGGTAAAGGTGCGTTAGCAGCTTGCAAGTTTTTGTAGTTTTGACCGAAAACGGACCACCCGTCTTTAAAAGTAGGTATGTAATTTGAAAAGATTTTGATTCGATGTAAGTATGAATGTGTCATTTTGGGATGGATTTTCAATTTTATTCTCTTTTAAACTATTAACGGGATATTTACCATGATTCAATGTTAATATAGGAAAACTCCAAAAACATTAAATCATAGTAAATATCAGTTAACAGTGTTGATAACCATGATTTTTTTTTTTGTTTGAAAGTACTATTGAGGTGGACCTATACATATAAGTTTTGTTCCTGAGAGAATAATGTTTTTCCCGTAAAAATCAAAAACCCTCTTATAATTTTCGTCCTCGAGTCTAACATTGGACTCGGTTTTAGTTTTTAATACGTAGGTACCTAACGGCACTCAACCCACGCTTGGCGCGGCCATGCCTCCAAAAAACTAAGAAAGTTCGCAATTGCCCTTGCGACTATGTATAACATTTGAATCAAACAAGTACCTTTTACACATCGGGGGTTGAAGTTCATCCCTCGCTCAAAACGCAACGATAGCGCGTTCTAATGTTTCCAGTAGCGACATCTAGTAGTTTTTCTGTGAAACTCATGCTCAAATACTTTGATAATGGGACTGGAGAGGCAAAATACACCGCCGTGGCTAAATGAAATTATTGCGTTGTTGTTAAACAATGTACAATTAATTTCATTTATCTATTTTTTAGAACCCAATTTCTCTAAAAAATCTTGAGTTATCAAGTTATTTCAGGAACAATTTTAAGAGCGACTATTATCATGATGTATATCGGATCCACAGTTTCAAAGTCGGTAATCAAACATGCAAATCTACAAAGATTTTTTTTCGCTTAGTTCGCTCTATCAAAATTGTATCAGAACTTATTTAAGATAGATCTTCTAGTGAATTAGTAGATTGTGCATTTTGTGATACTCGTCCACGCAAGCTCTTAGTTATTGAGAGTATAATAACTTCAAATAGAATCAATGCAACACAGCAAATCATGCATTTCAAAGGAAAGTACAATAAATTGAACCATTATTTTGTCACAGTCAACCTTCAAACGGTTCACCAACTAAACTAAAAAGCATTCACAATTAATTTAAGTTATGATCATTACTCTCTTACTAATAAACGTGGTGTAAAGTTATTCCTCGGAATAACCATACATTTTGACAGTTTCCACTCAGGAATAACTTTATATCACGTTTATTAGTAAGGGCCTATCTATCTGATCAGCCAGTAACACCCACTGCTGGGTTAAGGGTTCTTCTCCATCACGCCAGTCCAGTAGTTTGTGCCAGCTGGTTTTACAGACTTCATAGAAAAAAATATTTTTAGAAAATATAGATAGATAGAAAAAAGTTTTATTTGACACAACATTATACAGGGTTATTTGTAAAACACCGGTAGCCTCTCAGGACTGTATTACTATCATCATAAACAAGAACTTTTGTTCCTCGGGTGGTCACATAGTAACACCACACCCAGTACTTGTCAGGGGTCACCAATGTAGGGGTGAAATATTTCTGGTCCCTACTTTATAGAAGAAGATTGGAGGAGGAACAAATAATAATTTCTACATTCCGGACACTGATTTATATTGACTGGACCTAGCGAGAGGGGAGTACTGACGACGCGTCGTACAAAATATACGCGTCAGCCCAATTGGTACTTGTGGCTATAGCCACCACACTATATGGACCAACTATTCTGTATAAGCTGCGTCCAACGCCTATATGTTTTCCATCAGCTCGCGAACAATTCAACCTTTCATTCTACCGTTTGTATAGAAGAGATATTTCTCATTGTGATTGAGAACCTATTCTATCATTTTCATAGTATATTTATGTTTAATTATCTTGGTCAGTAAATACTTTGAGATGTGAGATGGACTAGATAGATAGAAATTGTTTGAGCATTGTGTAATGAAGAATACACATGGACGGTATTAATGGCATTTCACATAAAACACGTGATGTAATACCCTTTGGTCTTTCATCTTTGATTATCGTTTATGCTCTTCGTATTTTATTTTTACTGAGACAATGGCGTCGATTCTGTTGTGCACTGATTAAAGTTAACTAAACTAAAATGCTTCATTCGTATTTTGTATACGATAAAGTCCATAATAGAATGACTATTACAGTGACATTTCTAAAATTACTTATTTTTAGTCAAAATCAAGTATTTGTGGGTAAAATTAGTCAACACCATTTTGCTTGCTGTGTCTATCAGCTGCTACAGAAGCTCAGAGACTCCATTTTGATTATAATTTTAGTAATGTCACTAGTGGTGACATGCCGTTTTCGCCTCTATTCAGAACAAAATAAGAACGTTCAAGTTTTAGTTTAAATAAGTTTAGTCTGTGAACAACAGAATCATCGCCATTATAACTAAAGACATATTATAATAAAAACGCCGTGGTAATATGCACAAAACGTGTTGTAGGTTTTTGTGTGTGTAACATGCTACTAGCTCATAACATAATAATCTCATGAGGCAGGAGCCTTGATTTATACGGAATGAAAAGTTTCTATTTTATGTGAAGTATTATAAAAATCTTAGTTATGAGTGAGGAAGAATGAAGTAAGTACAAGAATTATCAGATCGCGTGCCCCTCAATGCACTTGATTTACAAATAATGACACATTATGATTACTGAGTCGTAATTCATATCAATCAATGATACTGTAGTATGTATGATATTGTGTATGATAATATTTATGATAATAAATAAAAGTATGTATGATAATGTGTCTAAAACTAAAAAATAATTTTAATTTATTAAAAACAGACGCCTAAGACCCACAGATAGAGTTTAACATAATAGAACAATGTATTAAGGAAGCAAGCAAAACAATTAAACAAACCAAAAATAAATACGAGAAGCTAACAGAAAATACAATTAAATTCATAGAAGATAGACTAAATACTGATATAGGTAGCTTAAATTACAGAATAAAGGATAGACAAGTTAAAAGGAGTATTAGACAAGACATTCGAAAATATAACACAAAACTTTTACAGATAGCTCTTGAGAGAAATCAATCGTTGAAAATAGCCAAACAGGGAACGTCAATTGGCAAAACTTGGATAACGAGTTTAAGAGATGAAGCGGGAGAAAAGCATCAAAATAGAGACAAGATCCTCGACATATGCACCAACTTTTATAAGTTACTGTACACTGAGCCACACCAACCGCCCTCTTATAATAACATTCCTTACTCATGCCCAGATACCATCCCACCAATAACAGGCCTCGAAGTTCACAAGGTCCTCACGCAAATGAAATACAACCGATCACCTGGTGAGGATGGAATAACCACCGAATCTCACAAAATAGGCGAATACGTACTCTTACCACACATCACGAACTTTTTTAACACTCTATCATTCATTCATTCATTCATACAAAGTTTTTAAATTTATAAATAAGTGTTTTAGTATACCGTATAGCAATTGCTATTCTGTAAAGATATACTAAAACACCATTTACACGATACCATTCTGGCATACCATTCTTGCCTCTTGGTAAGATCATTAGCTCTTACTCCGTTGAAAATCTCAACAGAAACACACAAACAAACAGAAAGCAAGAGGCAGGAATGGTATGTCAGAATGGTATTGTGTAAATGGCGTTTAATGGAAGAAGGCCAAATATTTTATGTTACAGACACATTAATTTTAGTGAAGCGATCATGATGTAGGTTTCTTGGTCGTTCTTGATAGATCAGAGAACTGGTGGTCTAGTGGTATTGGCCCCACCTTCCGATCGTGAGGTTGTGGGTTCAATTTAGTCCTGATCGTACATCAATGAGTTTTTCTAGCGAATACTTATGTGCACTATGCCAGTACTCTCAAACGGTGAAGGAAAACATCGTGAGGAAACCGGCATGTCGTAGAACCTATAAAATTTGAAGACATGACATGTGTCAAGTGCACGAAAGGAGCCTTTTTGAGGCGCACTTAAAATCCTTTCACCACACTAATTCGAAAGAACTAGTGATACGATAAGAAGAAGAAAATCCACGTTGAGCAACATTCTAAACGGTCAATAAGTAGATGGGTGACCGCTAGTGACATTATCAACTGAGCGTTTCTGTGCTTTGTGGCACGTAGTTGGTCCATTTGTACTATTTGTAGTTATTAAGTTGTTAAGCCATGACGGAGGCCTTAAGGCGGCCTAAAACTGCGTCACCTAAAACTGAGTTGGCCACAGACTACAAACTTCAATTTATGATCATTTATTTGTATATGTATACTCGTAGAACTAGCTTGGTGACGACAAACTAGTCTAGTTCCAATTTAAATCTTGTTACCGCTTTCACTACTAATAAAATAAAACACAAAACGATCAATAATAAAATATTAATATTCAGTACCAAACTAATTAATATCCACGTCCCAATTATCTTTACGTTCACATAATCAATAAAGAAGTTGGGATGGCTGAACCAGGGACATTAGAAATATTAGAATAGAATGCTGTCACAAAATTTTACTTGAATTTTTTTAAAGAAGGGTTAAAAAAAATTATATTTTACTAAAATTTTATTACAATTTTTAGATTTTTACTTAATTTTAAATTATGTAAAAAAAAACATAAACTACTTATCCAAAAATGCGTCATTCTTTCTTTGAACCTTCGAAATTTTTTTGTTACAAATAATCAGGGTAAAATTGTTCTTAGTAAAATTTAATAATCAGAATTTGTAGAGTTTCCAAAAAAAACCACAATTTATCAAGAACAATTAAAAAAGTCAAGTGAGTAAGTCCTATTAAAAAATCTTTTTGACGTTGAACTTGCAATAATATTTGATAGTTCATTTGAAATTCTCCGCTTAGTGAGTACGTGTGCTATGTCAAAAACATAGCCCTTGGCATTCGGGTTAAACCTGATCGCACATTTGGCCGCAGTCATTTTTCTATACAAAAAATGCTGATGACGTCAGTAAATGCGGCTGGCTTCTGACGTCTCAGCATTTTTTCTATTGAATTGACAGTTCGGCGCGGAAAGGTCTGCGACCACCCTAAGCTCGATAATTGGTCCATATTTCATCGTATAGTTTTAACGATTATGGTCTTAAAATAATACATTCGCCACCATTTAGTTTCACCGGCGGCTTTGCTTGTGTCTACTTTGATAGATGAATTGTTCTGATAGCTTGATCAATTTTGGATTCAGTTAATTTTATTTATAAAAAACGATAAAATCAAAATCACGCTATTTCTAACTAGTGAGTGTCGTGGAACACTCGGTTGAAATGAAGTTTCAATAACGCTTTTTAACACTCTTCCGTACTAACGATGTAACAATCTATAGACTGCTTTGCGACTGCGCACTTCGCACTGTGACGTTTGGACATTGTTTGTGTCGTAACGGTAAAATCGAACGCTTTTTTTCTTCTAGCCCGATACGATACCGAAAAGGAACTTCGTTCCAAAAACAATGAAGGTCGCTCTATTTTTTACTTAAAAAGGTACTTACTTGTTAATAACCTATTAAATGAACTCTATGCTATCTCACATCATCACACAGCCTGACTTCACCCACTGCTGGGTATAGGCCTCCCTAAGCTTATGCCATCCACCATGAGCTATCTCAGCTGACAAATATTCCATCATCATCATCATCAGCCTATGGCAGTCCACTGCTGGACATAGGCCTCCCCTAGTGCGTGCCATTGCGCCCTGTCCTCAGCTCGACGCATCCAGCTTCTGCCGGCAGCCTTTCGCAGATCGTCATTCCACCTGGCCGGAGGGCGTCCTACACTACGAAAATATCGAAATATTCCAAAGCAGCTCCAACTCTGATATTTTTATAGAATTAATAAAAAACCATACCAAAAATCACCTTCTATAATCGCGCACCAGCTGGCCATTTCATTAAGTCACTACGAGAATAATTTAATCAGTACCGTCGGCAAAACAACGATAAATCATGATTGATGGTGTTGACTGTACGATGCGATCTGCCGCTACAGTCGCGTACACTATCCTTTTGCCAAGACTTATTCATTTTAGGTACGAATTGATCTATAAAGCCGGGTATAGTAAAACTACAAACAGAAACAATATATAGGGTCTTTCAATATAAACTACACAAACTGACAGGGCCTCATTTTTGGGTTGTAAATAAACGTTTGACCGTATCAATTTCATTCCTATTTCAAATTTATAATTTATTGATTTTTTAGAATTGTTGCATAATGATTTTCAAGGAGAACAGACGTTCCACCAATCGCAGTGCAGCTACATCACGAATGGGCTAAGTTATACAAGAAGCAACAATCAATTGAAAGGATAGTCTTTATCGGGACTTCATAACAAAACAAAAAAAAACATTTCATCAATATTATTATTATTTTTTTTGACCCAATTCCTGAATTAAGTTAGTATACAATGAAAGACGCTATACACTGCTAAAATCATCCTCCCTTCTAAGTTTGTTGAAATTAGGTAAACCTTATACTTAATGTAACACAATGATAGTGTACATGACTGTCGTATCTGCTGTCCAACATTGATTTTACTTATCTTATTTAAAAATGTAAGGAATATTGATCTGAGAGTATTTATAGAAAACACAACTTGCCTTTGTCGTGTTGTTATAAAAGATTTATATTACATTTTTGTATTTGAAATATCGTGAACCGATGAAAATGATTACACTTAATTTATTTTAAACGATTTTTTTTTTACTTTGTGAATTTAATATTAATTAATAATACTTTGTACCATTTCAAATCAATGATCTTTATTTACAGAAACTAAGCTACTACATATTTACATATATTATTTACAAAATACAACAGGATTAGTCAAGCAATCTAAGGATTGTTAGAAACGATCTATAGATAGCTCAACTGATCCAGGTCACTGTCAATCGGAAGCGTGCAAGTTGTCTCATGTTGTAGATATACACTGTACATTTAAAAAGACAATTGCAAAAAAAAAAACTTACCAATTCAACTATCCCTTATCACCGATCCGTAATCTCCCACGCACCCGATCCTAACGAGCAATACCGATGCACGCAGGTTCAATTTATTTAGTTAAATTAACCGAGGCTCATCACATTTGCATTTAATTTCCATAACGTGGTGCAGGCGTATCGTGCCATACGTCACTGTTGCACCGGGAGATATGGTAAGCAAGAATGCAGCTGAAAGTACAGCGATATTAAAGCGTTTTGAAAACGTTTTGATAAAAAAAAACATTTCCTTAACGTGGTGCATGCGTATCGTGCCATACGTCATTGTTGCACCGGGAGATATGGTAAACAAGAATGCAGCTGATAGTATAGCGATATTAAATCGTTTTGATAAAAAAAAAAAACATAAGTCATTGAAAGCATTTCGATAAATTTGAATGCCTAATCCTTTATAATATATAGAAAACTTTTTAGACTCTATTTGGAATAAAAAATGTAATGGTAGTTTTTGCTTGATATTTTTTCACAAGCCTTCAACTATGTTCAGCAAGTTTTTTTGTTACGTATTAACGATTCCGATACTTAATTGTTTTAAAGTATCAATTGCAACAATTTGTGCCACTTAAAAGTATAATAACATGCAAATAATACCGTTTTAATATCGTCTCGCTACCCAAATAAGCACCTTCGTTACCGTACCGAGATGGAAGCCACTTTTTTGTCTTGAACGTGATTTATCCAGAGGAAATTGTCAGACAACTAATGGCTCTTTGTTTATTGATTTATTTGTTGCAATATTCGGTAGCTGCGAGGTCGAAATAATATCGGAATGCCTTTTTTGTACGTTGATTGAGCTACTGAATAACCCGACCGCAAAAAGTTGGGCATCCTGATTATGTCCGGGGGCGTTTTGAAACAGCTTTTTAAATTATTCGCAGTGTAAAAATAATAGTTGATAGTGGGTGGGGGCGGCTGAATTGAATGGGAGGGTCATCTAGTAGTTTGATTAAGACTTTTTTGATTTTGAATTAGGGTAACAGGAAATTACTAAGAGCTAGTTAATGGAAAATAAAATTAACAGTTAATATCACCAGTAATTAAAAATCGTGTTCTTATAGTATCTAGCAGTTTTTTATGCTAAATTTAAAGAGTTATTAGGATTATGTTATTTGCATACTTACGCTAGACATCATCTCTCATCATTATAATCTAGCACTGTTATTTAGAAATCTTTTATGGTTTAAATTTAGGTTTTAGATCATAGCTCTTGTTTCTAATAGGCATCTATGAAATAATTTGTAGCCCTTAATAAAGGCCTCCGTCATGGCATTTAATATTTGTCCTTCAAAACACGAACGATTTCAGTCAAAACATTGTGCTGCAGATAATTTTCGATAGTCTGATAGTTCGCCAAAATTTTAAAATTATTTCTATTGGTTGAATTCCATCAATGAAAAATTGATACTGGGAGTGACTACAAATCGTCTTGTCATCAAGAAAAAGTCAGTAATGACTCAAAGACACGGGAAGCGATGTCGGTATATCTTAAAGCGGAGTATTCAATTTGTTCTAGTCCACTGTTTCGTGGGTCGTTAGTGGCAATTTGTTTTGTTTTCCAAATTATATGGAGCATTTCTGTTTTGTGTTACACTGTTATTTGTTTCTTCTACTTTAAATAGGAAATAAAATTATTTTATTTTACACTTGTAGGTATTATATAAATGGTTACATCTCTGCCTTCTTGACTTGGGTGTTAAATCTCGTTTCCACCTGCAAGAAAATTTCGCCGAGAACTGTCCAATAGTCTGTCAGTTACATATTTATTTGTATTCATATTTTTTTACAGCGTTCTGTAAAATAATGCTTAATCTATAGTTATCTCAATTGTGAATTTCACGGCTAGTTTTGACTAAATACAAGAAGAGTTAAGTTTCTGTACTGAGACTTCGAAAGTAAAATTAAAATTGTCGTACATAAACCTACTGTATTTTGTCCGCACATAATTTTTGACCACGCCTAATGCATTGTCCCTAATAGCTCCAAAAATCAGGCTACCCACACGCTCACTGAAATAAGCATCACGCTTTAGTAACTTAGCGTGAAGGAAGCCACAAGCCACCAGTAGTTTAATAGTTAATTTTAAACTCACGACTTTTGATACTCACCCCAGAAAAAAACTTAAGCCTTTACATCTATATTAGATGCTTTATACAGCGTAAGGAGGCAATCCATGCCTACACTTAACGGGACGCTGTAGTGCCTGGGACATCGTTTGAGATGGAATAGGCTTGCCTAGCACCTAAACCATCATCTCAGCTTAATCAGCCTGGCCCACAGGCCCTATTTTTGATCAACTGTGTGAAGTATCATCATAATATCAAAAACCTCAAACGAGGTGTCATAAAAAGTTATTTCTACATTTTACGACTTCTATAACAACTTCTACGGAACACCATACACGCTCACTCTTGATCAATTTCTAACAATTTGCACGGAATGCAATGTCATGCCTTTAATATCATACCACATCGCTATTATTGTCTCATTGTTTTAGAAGATTGATTTTTTATCCATCATCTTTAATGAGAGTATTATCTCACGCTTATTCAAATACATGCTTTTGTCCGTGGCTGCATTTGAATCTAACAGATTTTATACTAACTGCGCCCATAGTGCTACTTAAGGTCCCTTGTAAATACTTCACAGTGGGTGTTAATATATTTTATCGAAGCCTCTTCAGCAATTTCTGTGTGAAGAGAAAAATTTTGAATATTAATTTATTAAGTGCTAAATGAAAACCCTAATTTTTTTCAACCTATTTTGTCCCATATTGCTAGGCAAAATTCTCTTTCAAAAATTAATAAATATATTAGTAAATTACATTTTACTTTGTTGCATTTTCCTTATGTCACGATCCCAAACTAGTCAGCATCTAACTAGCTGTAGAATTACTTCAACCAAGCGCTAATTTAAATTAATTCAAAAACATGTTACACTTTGATGCACCGACAAATCGATATGACCGTACAGAAGACATATAATAGAGCAATAAATATTTTATTGACGGTCAGTTTTTTATTGAGTAGGAATTTACGGCCAGCTACTTGATTCGATAACTATAAAGTCTGCTGATAAAATCCCATAATAGGTGATTTATATCGATCTATAATTCTATATTGAAAGCATGTTGTAAAATCACCGTTATTGAAACAAAGCTTTCAAAATCACCGCGATATAACGAACAGTTTGATAAAAAATGATTATTGTACTACTCGTAGAATATTTACAGTTTTCAATAGTTTTCATACAACTATCCACATGATGTGGATGGTATGAGTATTGCTGTCGTTGCATACGATGGCTGGAATCAGTCTAAATAATTCCTCTGAACACTCCCCATTGTATATGCGGTATGATAAACTAAAGCTATGTTCATTTGATGACTTCAACTAAATTTATCTTTCTTCCACAGGAGAAACCACACAAATGCAACCTCTGCTCCAAATCTTTCCCGACTCCAGGAGATCTCAAGTCCCATATGTACGTGCACAGTGGTTCCTGGCCTTACAAATGTCATATCTGTTCGCGAGGGTTCAGCAAGCACACCAACCTGAAGAACCATCTGTTTCTTCATACCGGTGAGTCCAAAGACTAACATAAACTAAAGATGGTTCTCATACAAACTTAGACCTTCACATCTACAAGATGGGACTCAACGGAACGCTGTAGTGCATGGGACATTGTTTGAGATGGAGTAGGCTTCCCAGCACCTAAACCATTATTTCAGCTAAATTGGCCTAATAGGCAATACCGTGTGGAGCTGACTTAGCTGTTGGTTCACTTCTACTTACTAAATTATTTTATCAGCAATTTCAAAACAAGACGATAATATTCATCACGTCCTTTATCTTTCTCTTTGGTCTTGAAAATGTTGTGATGTATTTTTATTTTGTTGCAGCTAAACACCAGAGAAACAGTGCAAGGGATGCCACTTGAGTTCCCCAAACATGACGATGTTCAAACAAGCGAGAGATAAAGAAGAGGGTAATTTGTCAAAAAAATTGTTTGATAAGAAAAAAGTGGTTATGTATTGTAGTTTCTGCGAAAAAAAACCCTTATTTTTGTAAATTTAAGTTATTATAATTTAAAAGTGTGATATTAGACATTAATTTAGATGTAAGCGTTAATTTATTTTAAATATTTCTAGTTTTGTAATGGGTTAAAGTATTTTCGTGGATTTTTATGTAAATTTTTTGAAACCATAACCGGAATTAAATTATTGTATCGTGTGTTGTGATGTGTAAATACCTTTTATAAAAACTAGACTAAAATTGTGATGACGTGTCGTGACATCACGACATACAAATATTAATTTTACCATGTTAATATAAAAATATACTGGGCCGATGTCAGTTTAAAAAAGTATGTCACCTAAATATTATCGTTCAATGCGCTTCACAACACGATACGTTAAACACATTAATTATATTGATTGTTATCATTGGAGTAATGTATGAAATCTGTTGTTTGATTATTTTGCTATTTATTCCAAACTGTATCAAAATAATGTCGGAACGTAAAATTTCAAAGTAAGATCGAGTTGATGAACTACATTTTGATACACAGAGCACCATACAATGACTTTTTTTGTAAATAATTTAGCTATAAGCTCTACATAGAGTTATGTAGATTAGACTGTACTTACATAACCAGGGATATGATGTACTTACATTACGTATGTATATTGTGATATCCGTTTCCGTCCAAATCCGTGTATATTCGCTTATAATATAAGTATTTTTTAAATAAATTATGAACCTATTTATATTGGTAATTTACTTTAATAAAGATTTTAGAAGGATTTAATGCATTTTATTTACATAAAAACTCACATCACTTTACATCATTTTTGAGTACACTTCATTCCGTTTTCTATCTTATCTATCTCAACAGTATTTTTAAAATACTAAGTATAATTTTAATATATATTTTTAATTTGATACCTAAACTAACCCATTATTGATTGCTGGGCATCACCAGCTAGTCATACAGCATCTTACACGACTGGAATTCCAAGGCACGGTAGACATTATCTCTAAAAAAACTACGTATGTTCTATCATAAAAGCTTTATATAGATCACAATCACAAAGTGAAAAGGTATTATGCAGGGCCAATTGAGATGAGATTTAGGAGGATCGTCTGATCGTTGCAGGTTCAAATCCCGTTGGAATTGAAAATGTTGAGACTTTTCATTTCTCAATGAAATACCTAAGTGTGGTTTAACACTATAAAAAATATAAACAATAGAGATGATTCAATTATGTAGGCGTAAATTTGCTTTCATTTCGGCTAATGTTTCTGAGTAGTCGTTTAAAACCGTAATCTAATTATTATTATTATTATTATTATTTATTTATTAACTATTAGACCACCCATGTATAATTATAATAACTGGCACATTCCACTCACTCTTAGTGAGTGGAATGTACACGAAGGGCAAAAATGGCCAATGAAAACCTGTATAGGTTTTCTCTATGGTAATTATTGTTTGTCCACTGAACGAACGATATCTTAAGGCTTCAAAAATATGTTATTTTCCGGCTATTTACTACTAGTACAACATAATAAGACCATACCTACCTATAATTTCGTTTATAAAAGAAAAGAACAATTAAAACTCAAAATCTAGCAAATCTACGTAAAACAACGCGCCCAGACACGCATACAGTAATCTTCAAACGCTGTTTTCTCCGGATATAATTATTTTTTCGGAAAATCCTTTTGGATTTGGTTGTGTATTCGGATGCTGTACTGTACCTACCCTTTTCGGCTTCAGTAAACGTCTTTTTACTCTCTGTATAGTCCTCCACGTCGGATCCGACAATGGCGAATCTGGCTTGAAATAAAATTACTTATTTTCGGTTAATACACTAAGGCCCATACTAATAAACGTGGTATAAAGTTATTCCTGAGTGTAAACTGTCAAAATGCATGGTTATTTTTAGTTTATTCCGAGGAATAACTTTACACTACGTTTATTAGTAAGGCCGCAAGAATTATAAGTAGTGGAACTGAATCCATCAATACAACACCACATACCCTTTCGCACCTATAGACTACAGAATTCAGTAGGCGTCTAACACGCAACGGCTGAGCCGATTTGCATAAAACAAGTCCAGCTGGATGTATTAAGTCTTAATTGTGGAGCCGAGGATGTCCTGTGGGATGGTACATGCTCCCAGTGTGCGATAAAAGCAATTCTAACATTTTATTCAAGTTTATTCGTTTGTTTCTTTTTGATTGTAATGTATTTGATTGCATTTTATTTGTTGGCGCCTAGGAACTATTTATATTGGATTTTAATATAAGCGCGTATTGCACAGCGAAGAAACTTCTTGGGTCTATTATTGATAACGATTTATAAAAAATATGAGCTAATAGTAAATGATTGAATAGAAAAATATTTTATTCAACAAAATTATTATTAAGTACTCAAAATTATTATAAATTCTCTTCTTATTAATAATGGACACAGTAACAAAGGAAATGGAAATGCAATCATTTTGATGTTTATATAACATGCATAGAGATAGTTAAAAAACATTTAAGGCAAAAAGTGATACGCTAAAGTGTTTCAAAACAAAACAGTTATATATCAGAATAATACTTATTACATTGCCAACTGTACAGACTCAATAACCACCTATTTTTTTGTCGGCGAAATGGGAGCAGTATCAATCAGATAACATAACAAAAACTCGTTGACGGTACCACAAAGACGCCACCAACTCTCGAACGCCTATGACAAAGCATTTTAGCTCCATATTGATCCAAATAATGTTTGGGCTTTATTGCATTTTTTGTACGAAACGATTTTGATAGCTTATTGTAAACGACTAGTTTATCTTGACCCATAATGCAACCCCCAGCTCTTCAGCATAAAGATCTACTTATTATGGTTGGCTGTGATGAACTCTTTGTAAACGACTTGTGTAGCTAGATATATTGGTTCTTAGGAAATGTTTGCAGTGACAGGTCAAGATGGGATGGTGGTTATTGGTAGCCGACACACTGACTCCCGTGGCGCGATCTATGGTATTGTGCGCCCGCGCCGCTCCCAATTGTTGGTTTAATCGAGCTTTTTTCAAGCACCGTTTGAATTGTTAAGTTCCGATGATCTGATAATGTAAAGGTGAAATGTTTGTGTGAAGCGAAATATTTATTTTTATCGTACGATATGAAATTTTAAGGAGTAAGTACCTACCTACATAAAGTAAATCCATACTATACTATAATATATTATATATTATATATATTATAATATTATAAATGTGAAAGTAACTCTGTCTGTCTGTCTGTCTGTCTGTCTGTCTGTTTGTTACGCTTTCACGCCCAAACCGCTGAACAGATTAAGCTGAACTTTGGCATAGTTAAAGGTTGTATCCCAGGGAAGGACATAGGCTACTTTTATCCCGAAAAAGTTAAAAAAATCCCGAGGGACCGCGGGTAACACCGCGGGAGCGCAGCTAGTAATAAATATGGACATGATTTGAATTTAGGTCCCATGATATTTAGAAATAATTAAAACTCAATTCAGAGTATTTAAGAAACGACATAATGTATTTCGTTACAAAATCAGTCGTAAAAATAGATATCAGGATAAAAATCCAAGTTTTTGTAACAACCTGTACATAAACACAATCAAGCAATGCAAATACTTTCCCGCTCAGTAATAAGTAACACAATTAAGAACACCTACCGATCGCGCGGCCATCATAAACTGAGATTGGGACTTCAGAGTTATGCTCCCTTAACACGCCATCTTATAGTATTATCCAACTATAAATTCTACAATTCGCACCCAGATACTTTGTGCAAATCGAACATCGATGATTTATGAACAATTATCGATTAATTCAAGCAGCGGTCGTAATTTTAATCGTGATAAGCATTCGGAATGAGGCAGCGAATCACAAACGTGTTGCACCATTTTTTTTACCCGAGCAAATATTATAGAAGTAACCACAAACAAACATACTGATAGGTGTAATTTAGTCTATTGCTTCGAAACCACTATCGATAAGTGCCAAAAGGCTTCAGTATTGACTTGCGTAGGGCTGTCCGATTAGTCTGAAGTATTAGTATCATCATCTCGGCCACATGACGTCCATGCTCACATAGGCCTCCCCCATTTCCAGAGCGTTTGATCTTGTGTGGTCTGCCCCAACGGCTCCCAGCAACTTTTACCAAATAGTCTTTAGGGGGGACCGTCTGTTGGCTAGTCAAACTGAAACGCTTGACTTCGACGATCTATCTATTTTATACATCTTTCTAGCCTCAAAGGTTTGCTGGAAGAAAACTCTTTGTGAGGTTAAGCTCGTTGTACAATGTACATGTCCTTTCTTTATGTTATTATTCTGTGTGTTTTATTTGCTTTAACTGCCGGTTTCTCGAACGCAAATCATCTAGCAAATTAACTAATGGTCAAATCAGTCTTTCGACCAATGAGGACCAAGTATTCCATGTTTAATCGGCTTGTCAATTTGAAAAACGTTCGACATTCGACGAAACATTTGAAAAACGAATTCAGAATGACTAAGCAAGCTACGCAACGTGAGGTGAGGTGAGTATTAGGTAAATTCACTCTTACTTTGATAATATTTAATTGATAATCATTGATTTCATGAAAAATATTAAGTAATACAAAACTGCCTTGAAAATCACATAGGTCCGTTACTTAGTAAACTTAGACTCAAAGGCTTTCCAAAACTGTTTCTTTTTCTTTTAATTATCATGAGAGTGACAAGAAACGAGAAGGACTGTTATGCTTAGCCAATCGTGCAAGCCCTAACACATCATTTGGAACTCCAAACTGGGCTAAGACGCGTGCTACAGTTCAGCAAAACCAATTCCATTGCAATCGAATACGGTCCTTTACTGCACCAAACTAGCCCTTATTATACTTCCATAGAGGCTAAATCTCTACAGCAAGGGTTTATCTCGAAATAATGATGGTAACCTCACCACGTTCCTGCAACATTGTTTTGTTTAAGGCAATGATTTGCTAAAGTATTGTTTGTGTTACAAGATTGAGATGTTTAAAAATGATTTCTTAGTATCTTGAACTTGGGTGGAAGAGTGAATTGGACACTGCTATCGGCGTGACTATACTTACTATGTTTTTCAATCACGCCAGGGTGTGAAATTTACGCTGCATTTGTTATCATAAAAAGTTATGTGTGTAATACGTGTGTATACAGGATGTAAAAAGACGTCTACCGAAGCCGAAAGGGATAGGTACAGCACCCCAACACACAACCAAATCTAAAAAGATTTTCCGAAAAAAATATTATATCCGGAGAAAACAGCGTTTGAAGATTACTGTTTGCGTATGTACTGGGCGCGTTTTTATACGTAGATTGCTGGATTTTGAGTTTTAATCGTTTTTTTCTTTTATAAATACAATTATTAGGTAAGTATGGTCTTATTATGTTGTAATAGTAGTAAATAACTAGAAAATAAAATAAAATGACGTAGCTAAGTCAAAATTTTTTTTGCGTTTGTTTTCGCTAAATATGTTCAGAATCATGGTCTGTTTGAAACCCCTCAGTTTTCGGTAGCGGTCTTTTTACACCCTGTATATGTGTGAAATAGATAGTTTTCTGTGTCTGTTAAACGTAAGTACACGATATACGCGACCCACAACAAAAAAAATAAGAACTTTTGAATGATTTGATTTTGATAGCACGTGATTGAACCCGCGGCGGACATTAGATTACTATATATTAACTTAAGCAGATTTACAGATTACTATATCTTAACTTAGATAAAGCCTCTATAGGTGCAAATGTATATGTTACTTGTAAAACTTAATAACTCTTAAAGATTAAGCTTCGACAACCAATTCAATAAGTTCCATAAAATAGAAAGCTGTTACAGAATTAGATCCATTTTAGCGATTAATAAAGTTTATTGCTCGTGCGAATTGGCGCAATAGTTTTTGAGCTAAAACCTTTTAACTTTTGAATTAAAATGTGGTAAAAATTGCGATAAAATATAATTAAAAAACAACGAAATAACCAAACACTTAATATGACTCTGGTAGTGTCTAGGACGGACATTGCTTCAGCCGAGTAATCGTGAGGCCCATACATACTCGTAACGTAGGCACTGAAAAAAAAAGAAGCCTTTGTTTATCTTCTTTTTGTCGTGTCACCATTTTTTTTGGACAAGTGTGGTGAAAGGATTATAATTATAAGTCCGCCTTCAAAGAGGCTCCTGTTTACCTGAAACAAATAAATAGCTAAGCTCAAGGTAAGGGGTGGGGTGTTCTGGCCTTGAAAAAACTTAAATCACCCTCTTGAAGCTCCTCAGGAAAACAAAGGCCACTTGTCCGCCAGTTAGTGACGTCACCGCCGAATCGCTAACGGTTACAACAGGTGGAATCGCACCTGCCAACCGTCGCTTCCGACATTACGTTAGATTGGAAGGATCTCTATGTTTTTATAGGATAACCTATTCTACTAATAAATGAGGTTTGTAAGGATGTTTTTCTCTGAAGTTCAATTGTACGCTATTTGGAAAAAAAACTATTAAAATGTAAAAAAAAAAACTTAAAAACCAAGGTGTGATAAATATAAACGTAAAGGCAGTTTTAAAACGAAATGTGAAATTATTAGTGCAAAAGGTGCAAGCTTTTATAAACAACTAGCTGACCCGCGCGACTTCGTCTGCGCATGATTCATTTTTTCCACGCAATTTTTTTTTTTTTTTCTGTCATAAGAACCTTCTCCTGACAATAACAAATACAACAAAAAAAAAAGTTGTGAAATCGGTCCAGCCGTTCACGCATGATGGCGTGACCAAGGCAAGTAGGGATTCATTTTTATATATACAGATA
Source organism: Epirrhoe tristata (assembly GCA_951394285.1). Classification (NCBI taxonomy): domain Eukaryota; kingdom Metazoa; phylum Arthropoda; class Insecta; order Lepidoptera; family Geometridae; genus Epirrhoe; species Epirrhoe tristata. The sequence continues at coordinate 9,059,495 of OX596145.1, forward strand.
CGCTAAATTTATAATTCAGTGAAACTTTTGAGGAGCTGAATGAATGAGCCCTTTTACGAACATCATTCAATAAGCATTTACTTCAATTCGATTCCTTTAAAGATTTTATATGTACTTATTCTCTTTTATACTTAAGGTACAAGAAAAGTCGCGTAGAAAAACAAGTTAAACTTACCTTGTACCAATTATAGCTATGCTATTGCAATGGAACTTGTGGAGGGTTAATTGAGCAAGCCACCTTTCTAGCGTATGCGATAGAAATGTGGTATACCCTTCAAGATGCCTGGAATTCTTTGTAGTTGCTACACAAAAGAGCAATAAATTGTATCACTTATTGAATTTTGTTTTAAAATTTAATACGTGTTTTTCTTATTAATTGTAATTTTAAAAGACTTAAAAAATGGAGGAATCAAAATGTTTTCTTAATTCCGTTTAATTTCAAAACAAACTTATTTCATTTGGAGAGTAGGTAATTAATATCTTTCGCATAATCCCATTAACATTTAATTTTGAGCTTACTTTCCCAAGTTCAAAGACTTTCTTACGTTAAACCTAGTGCAACAAACATATTTATAAGCATTATCTAATTGAAAGCTCAATAGTCAATACTGCCTCTGATCTGAATGTTACTGGGGTCGCGACTCGAGACAGGTGGTGTGCGCACGCGCCGACCGTTAGCAGTAGAAAGTGCGCGACCGCGCCGGCACGCGAATACTGTGACTATGGTTCAGGCAAGGAAGGGATATTTTGAAGTATAAGCGAACAAAACTTTCCACACACACAGATAATTTTTGTTGATTCGTGTTACTTGGTTATGAGACATATCGATTGATGCAAAAGCGAGGTTTTGTTCACCTAAGAGGAAGTTTTCATAAAACGATGAAGTTTTGGTCATTCAGAGTGAGTGAATTAGCATCATGTAGTCATCCGGCCATGTATGAAGTATAAACTTTTGTTTTTAAAAAATGAAGCGATGAAAGAAAAAATGATAGACGTCAATCGGAATGCAACCCGACACACATGGAAAGCTTATTTTATCAAAATGTATCCATGAGCCAAACATGGAAGGACCTTTCTATAATTGAACGTGTCTTTGTATAATTGAAGGATCATAAAGGCCAAAAGAGATTAAGAGCATTGTATACTGCAGACACAGCTGTGTTTATATTTTTTCGTTTCAGTTTCTTTCGTTTTAAATGATTAACAGCTTGGTCACCCTACAAACTTACCAAACATATTCATGGTGATTAATGTGTAAGGAAATTTGACGTCTGCTGTTGTTTTATGTACATCTATTCGTACCTACTCGTACTTAACCACACGTCTGTTTTTGTGGGTCGAATGTGGAACAGTTGCTAATGCTGGTGGCATTATGATGGGATTAGCTTGCTTGTTGATTGTATACCTTTCAGTCAAAAATGTTCTCTAATAAGTACCAATTATTCATTTCCTCTCCACTCCAGCTGGCAAAAGAAATGTTGGCAGACCATGTAGACATTGGACTGATGACATAATAGGCATAGCTGGAAACGCCTGGATGCAGGAGAGAGTCATGGCTCGTCAGTCATCATGTAAAAAGAGATTTGGAAATAAAAGGCTATCAATATCAATATCAATTCATTTCCTAACGAATGGTTTTCCATACGAATTTGTAGGCAATAACTTGGTGATGGCCAGTTATTGTCCAATCCTAGTAGTCATTCATAACTTGGTTTATCAAGTTAGTCTTGATACTAGTGTATCGTCTATCAAATATAAAAAATGCTTTATATTTTTTTTATAGTTTGTATGCGGGTATGCCGGGTATATGGGACGTCCGCAATTAAATATTGGAAAGGAAGTGGGGACGGTTGGACCAACGGACAAACTCCTTTGTGTGTTAAAAATTCACCTGTTACTTGCACAGAACGACCTCATGGTTTCTTTTGATGTTAATTACCTTGATAAAAATAAATTTACTTCACTGCATAGACATTATTGATTTCTTTGTTAGTAAGCACAGCACTTTCCTGTGGATAAGTAAGTAAGCGGATGGTTTAGGTGCTGGGCAAGCCTATTGTCCTAGGCACTAAGTATAGTGACTCGTTGAGTGTAGGCATAGATTGCCTTCTTAAGCGTCTCCTGACGCTGTCATCTAAGTCATCTAGCATATGAAAATTATAGAACAACTCGCTGGTACCCGCGACTTCGTCAGCAAAATAACATACTTGAAAACCTCTAAATAGAACTGAAAACTGCAAGAAACTTGTGAAACTTTTAAAAATGCAATAATAGCGGCATCTCGACCCCAGCCATAGGTTAGCAACTCCATCTTGTTGCCTTTAACTGGAATTTCCAAATAATCATACAAACTTTCAAGCCTTATTTCACGCCCTCCATGTTTTTTTTTAAGTAGCCTATGTCACATTTCAGCATAATCTGTTCAGTGGTTTAGGCGTGAAAAAGTAACAAACAGACAGACAGAGACATTTTACTACATAATAGATGGCGACACAGGAAAAATTAGATCGCGCAATCGCTGCGTTTTGGGCTGTGTAACATATAAACTCGCTAATCTTCTAATTGACAGCTTTATATTATTAGTAGGTATGGAAGTATGGATATTAGTATGGATAATAAACATTTATCTATCTATATATGTACGAACCTATATTCAAGTTACCAGGTAAACGAATCCACAATAAAAATCTAATTTAGACTAAATCACGATTCCTTGGTACTGAAAACGTGGCGTAACAATTTTTTCCGTCATCGCTCGTGGCAGGACCACAAAATTTCCGTTCGTCACCGTCCAATGGGTGATCTTCATTTTGGGTTCCTCAGGAATAAACATGGCTGATTATTGTCTGATCCAAATTTCACAATCGTGATCTTTGTCCAATAGCCTAAAGGATGAGATGATTTGAACCAGAAAGCTGCCACACTGGTTCGAAAAAACTAGTGACACTATAAGAAGAAGAACCAGAAAGCTTGGTAAGAGACCTCTGCGATGAACAAGTCATCAAAGTTGCTTATTTATTATTTAAGATGCTAGTAGCTTCGCTTGATGCAGCCAAAATTTTCAATGCTATTTAAGGGTGGTCGCAGACATATCCGCGCCGAACTGTCAATTCAATAGAAGAAATGCTGAGACGTCAGAAGCCAGCCGCATTTTCTGACGTCATCAGCATTTTTTTGTATAGAAAAATGACTGCGGCGCGTACGGCACAGCCAAATGTGCGATCAGGTTAAACCAACAATTTAAAATCCAAGTTTCATCCTGATGGATTATGATTGAAAACGCCTTGGATTGATGGGATTCAGTTAGATTTATTACTTTGAAGAAAACAAATGACAATGCGAATCAGTACAACCTTTAGAGCAGAAGAACAATATACCGCTTGACAGATGTCAAGACTACCAAACGTCAAAGACAATTAGCAGAACAATGAACTAAGCAAAACTATAAAGCAGAGTGAATGAACATCGACAACTGTTTGGTTTATTATTACAATAAATCCTATTTCTAACACCTGCCCTTAAACTAAACAGTCTTTAAACCTAAATTAGAAACACAATTTAAATGTTTGTCCTTACCTAAAGGTTTCGTTAATACATCTGCAGGCATCTGCTCAGTACATAAATAAAGTAAATTAATTATTTTATCTCTAATAATCTGTCGTACAAAATGATGCCTTATATCAATATGTTTACTTCGGCTATGATGTATCTGACTATTACATAACTTTTGTGCTGACTGACTATCATTATACAATGTTATAGAAAAATATTTTCCTAAACATTCATTGAGAAAGTTTCTTATAAACTTAGCTTCTTTGGCCCCTTCACACAGCGCCATGTATTCGGCTTCAGTACTCGACAGTGCTACTGTCCTTTGCTTTCGGCTTTCCCATGAGACAGCTGAGCCGCTTACTTTGAACACATAGCCTGTGTAAGAACGTCTGTCTAATTGATTAGACGCCCAATCTGCATCAACATATCCTGTAACAGAAAGTGTGGATTTTTCATATACAATGTTATAATCCATAGTGCCCTTCAGATATCGAAGAATGCGTTTTGCTGCCTTCCAGTGAGTTTCTGAGTAGCAATTGTTGAATTGACTCAATAAACTTGCTGCATGCGCGATGTCAGGTCTTGTACACACTGCTATGTACATAATGCATCCTATTATACTTCTATATTTTGATTCAGGATCAGTTTGATCTCCCTTTTCAAACTTGCTGCCATTTTCTAATGGAGTACTCACAGGTTTGCAATCAGTCATATTAAACTGAGCTAAAACTTTTTGTATGTAGTTTTTCTGATCAAGAATAATTTTATTCTGTTCTTGTCTCAGTCTCATTCCCAATATATGTGTAGCAAGGCCAAGGTCTCTCATATCAAATTTTGTCATCAGAACCTCCTTCAGTTTCTTCTTCTCATTTGTGTCCTGGCTAAAGATCAAGATATCATCTACATATAATGCTAAAATGATGAGACTGTTATCATTTGACTTTATATAAACACAGGGCTCGCTGAGTGATTTCTTGAACTTGAGGTCTGTAAGTAAAACATTATCAATTTTATCGTACCAGGCCTTTGATGCTTGTTTCAATCCATATATTGCCTTCTTCAGTTTAAATACATAATTTTCTTTTCCTGGTAGTATGTATCCACTTGGTTGGTCCATGTACACTGTCTCAGTTAAGTCACCGTTCAGAAATGCAGTTTTCACATCCATGTGATCTACATGCATATCCAAATGTACCGCTAGCGCAAGCAAAGTTCGTATTGTGGAATATCTCACTACTGGGGAATAAGTTTCCTTGTAGTCTATCCCATACCTTTGAGTGAATCCCTTGGCGACAAGGCGTGCTTTATAACGTTTGAGCTCATCATCTGTTCCAAACTTTTTCTTGAAAACCCATTTGCATTTAACAGTTTTCTTTCCTTCAGGTAGAAGCGTCAATTCCCAGGCTTTATTCTTTTCAAATGACTCATACTCATCTGTCATAGCTTGTTTCCAGTGTTCTCTCTCTGGTCCTGAAAGGGCTTCTTGTATGGTCAGTGGTTCATCAGAGTGACTTGATGCTGTCATCGCCACCACTGCTGCCGCACCCTCTTCATCAGGATCTCCATACTCGCTCAATGAGTCCGAATCTGAAGCCATATTAGGAGTCCATGTAATATCTGTATGATTATTATCACTACATTCACTATCAGTGCTATGACTAGAATCAGAGATCACTATGACACTAGGTCGCCCTGATGGCGATCCTTCTTGTAGGTTTTCCTCATCATTTTGATTTGTATTGCTTGCGATATCTATCTGACAGTCAATGATATTATTATCTTGATTTATTTGACTATCTCTATACAATTTTTCTTCTAAAAACTGTACATCTCTAGACTTAATGCATTTAGAGGGATTATCTGGGTCTATTAATCTATAACCTTTGGATTCATTGCAATATCCAACAAAAATGCACCTTTTGCTCTTTGAATCAAGTTTCTTACGTTTTTCATTAGGAATCAAAGCATATGCAATGCATCCAAATATCCTCAAATTTGATAAATTAACTTTGTTACCAGACCATTTCTCCTCAGGCGTTGTATCCCTCACTGCTTTGCTTGGAGACTTATTCTTTATATAAATTGCAGTGTTCACAGCTTCAGCCCAGAACCTTCGGTCCAATCCTGCATCCTGCAGCATGCACCTCGATGCCTCCATAATAGTGCGATTGGCCCTCTCCGCCACACCATTCTGTTGTGGTGAGTAAGGCACAGTCGTCTGATGCTGGATGCCTTGCTCTCTCAGGAAAGCCTGAAACTGATTGTTAACATATTCACGACCATTGTCTGTTCTGAGAGCTTTAATCTTTAAATCAGTTTGATTTTCTACAAGATTTTTAAAAATCTTAAAAGTCAGGAACACATCTTCTTTCTTTTTGATGAAGTAACCAAATGTCATTCTTGTGTAATCATCAATAAATGTCAATAGATATCTAGCACCACTAAATGATGTGACTGACATAGGTCCACATAAATCTGAGTGTATAAGACCTAGTTTTTCAGTAGCTCTAGTATAAGACCTTTTTGGGAATGGTAATCTGCATTGTTTCCCTTCGATACATGCTACACAGGGAGTAATTCTACTTTCAGTATAATCTATTCCATTAGCCATACCTTTCTTGAGTAGCTCCATACTCCTCCAGTTCAGATGCCCGAGTCGACGATGCCACAACTCCTGGGTTGCTTTCGCCTCGCACAGATGTCCAGCTTCAGCGCCCTTGTTCATCGGTTGTGTCACTGTTTGACACACTCCAGCCAGCTCGCTTCCAACTGTAGATGTTCGACTCTCAGTATTCAATTGATAAACACCGTTCATCTTCGTAGCACTTGCTATAACTGTCTCGTTATACAAAATTCTGCACTCATGTGAGTCAAAGTGCACTTTGAGACCTTTTGCTGCCATACTGCTCACAGAGAGTAAGTTCGTTGATAATTCAGGAACATAAATAACATTGCTTATCTTGATGCACTGTTTTTGTCCTTGCAGCAATATTTCTACATCGCCATATCCTTCACTGCACATTTTCTGATTGTTCGCGACTGTCACCAACCGTTGAGTATCCACAACATAATTTTGAAGCAGGTTTTTGTTGTTTGTCATGTGACATGTTGCACCAGAGTCCACATACCAGGCATCAGAGTTAATATCTACTGCCAAAGCCGTTAACAAGGATCCAATCCATGGTTTTTCACCTTTTTCACCATTTTTAAAATGTTTCGTTGCTTTTGTAGGACAATTTTTAGCGAAGTGGCCCGGTTTTTTACACAAAAAACACTTAGCCGGCGATTTAGTTTTGGGAAAATGTTTGTTTACATTTTTGCTCAGCAATGCACTTTCTTCACGCTTATCAAAATCTCTTCTTAAATTTTCTTGTAACAGCTTGCTCTTCACTGTTTCGCTGTTCAACTTGATGTTTGAATTTTCTAATGCCATAATTAGTGGGTCGTAGTCTGTAGGCAAACCACTCAGCATCAACACTGATAGAAAATCATCGTCCAATGGAGAATTTATGTCTCGTAATTGTTGATCTAAATCGCTGATCTTCAAGATATAAGCTTCCATATCGCTGAATTGTTCTAACTTCAATCCAAACAATGTCCGTAGCAGTCCAAGTCTCCTGCACAGACCCCGGTCTTCATACGCCATTTTGAGATTTGTCCATGCTTCATACCCAGTTTGTGCGTTCCTTACATGGGAAAACGACGATGGTTGCACCATTAAACATATTTTCGCCAACGCTTTTTGCTGTTTCCGTGCATCCATGACTTTGGGTACGCCCGCCGTCGTCGACTCGTCGATACAATCCCATAAGTCCTCATGTACTAAATACATGCGCATCAAAAATTTCCAATTTCCGTAATTGGAAATTCCACTGAGTTTCTCGAAGTTGACTGAGATTCCAGAACTCGTAGCTGACGTGATGCCGCTGGCTCCATTTCCATTGTTCTTACCGGTGCCACCGGTCTTATCACCCGGCATCTCAATTTTCTTGCAATATTAGTATTTGCGTAATAATATCAGCGTACTTGAATTTGTTACGTATCCTGGGCCCATAACCTGATGGATTATGATTGAAAACGCCTTGGATTGATGGGATTCAGTTAGATTTATTACTTTGAAGAAAACAAATGACAATGCGAATCAGTACAACCTTTAGAGCAGAAGAACAATATACCGCTTGACAGATGTCAAGACTACCAAACGTCAAAGACAATTAGCAGAACAATGAACTAAGCAAAACTATAAAGCAGAGTGAATGAACATCGACAACTGTTTGGTTTATTATTACAATAAATCCTATTTCTAACACATCCCAATCGGTCTTCTAAAACAACTCAAATACAAAAACTTTTAGATTTATAATTTAATAAAAAATTAGTATTCAGCTATACTAATTTTCTATAAAAATCTATAATCTTACTAATATAATAAAGCTGAAAGTTTGTGAGTTTGTTTAGATGTTTGGATATCAAACATATTTTATGTTCAAAGTACTTTTATACAAGTCCCAACGAGTATTCCCAAAAGTATAGGTATTAAAAAAATAGAATGTGCACCCTATGCATTACTCTACCAGCGCTATAATCGGTGTATAGAAGTAATTTATACAGAACCCTTTTTATCAAAGGGTCTAGCCTAAAAAACAAGAAGCAAGGTGCATTCGACCACGGTGAATCTGAACACGCGACACCGTGACGGGTGGCGGGTGCCGGTGCGACACGAATCTGGTAAATCATTGGTTTTACTCAAAGCCGTGGCCGTTATAATACGGCCGTACAACTATAAAATAAGTATAATATATGTAAAGAGATTTAAAATTTTATGGTGGTTGTAAAAAAGACGCTTGTGTCTGAACTTTAATGTAATTTTACTCTATTTTACTCCAAAAGATTAATGTAGTCATGTTTAATTACACTACACTATAGCGTCCAACGGGACGGTCGACTGAACTTAACGAAGTGTAGGCATGGATTGCCTCCTGACGATTTATAAACCATCCAATATAGATGTAAAGTGTTTAGTTAAATGTATATAATGTATGGCAAGCCATTAATGTTATTAATCGCAAAAAAAAAATGGACCCATTGGCTTTGTCTAATGACGAAATTGTAACATGTTACGTCCAAATAATGACGCCCACCGCTATTTGAAAACGGTTTTAAATCACCACAAAAACTCATAAAAAAAGATGCCGAGGTAAGTAGCCCAGCGTCTTTTGTCTGACTTGTACAACAAGATCAAAATCCATAATGATCTTTGGAATTAGAGCGTTTTTTCAGATGGTTAAGGCACGATTCGTTTCTACTCTACAACCAGTAGAGTGGCTTAATATGATAGTAGATACGTTTTTGTTGTAAGTGTTGATTCGATAGAAATTATTATTTATTTAAAGTGTACCTAATAATAATTTGAAAGTACTGTAAGTGACTTGATTCCTTGATGTCTTTTTAAATTGTTTATTAACTAATAAGATAATTATGCAATAAGACGCATGACGCAGCAAGTGCTGCGCCACAACGGGTATGGCGCCTCTGAAAACCAGCGCTCCAACACTCTCGAGCTGTTGGAGCAAATGCTGAGGGGTAGCCGTATTTTCACCCACATAAAATTGTGTAGATTTAAGTACCTATTGTGTAACTGTTGTATATGATGTGGAGAAAATAAAACTTTATTCTATTCTATTCTATTCTAAATTCGAAATTGTTGAAGATGAGCAAATGATATTGCTAATGGCCTGTATTAGTATACACACGAACAATAACACACATAAAATTTCAACAAAATCATCATCATCATCATCATCATCGTCATCATCATCATCAGCCTTTTTCATCCTACTGCTGGGTATAGGCCTCTCTTCGGTTTTGCCATTCGCCTCTATCCTGAGCCCTGAGTCTTGTCCATGTACGACCTGCGGATTTAACGATGTCGTTGACCCATCTTGTAGGTGGACGACCGACACTCCTTTTTCCATCTCTAGGCGACCACTCAGTTAGCACTTTGCTCCACCTGTCATCATCACGCCTGGCCACGTGTCCTGCCCAACTCCATTTGAGCCCCAATATTCGCTTGCTGACATCTTGAACTTTTGTCTGCTTGCGAATTTCGGTATTGGGGACTCGATCTTAAAGTGTGATGCCGAGCATGACACGCTTCATGGCTCTCTGTGCTACTCGCATCCTCTGCACAGTCTCCATCGTGAGCATCCATACCTCGGCACCGTAAGTCATAGTTGGCAGAACACATTGGTTAAAGAGGCGGGTCTTCAGACATTGTGGAACAGTGTGAGATTTTAAAATGTCATCCAGCCTGTTGAACGCTCCCCACCCTAGCTGTATTCTCCGAGAGATCTCCTTGGACTGTAGTTCTTTCCCTAGAGATATAACATGACCGAGATAGTCGTATGAGTCTACAATCTCCAGGTTCTCGTTTCCAATAACAATGTTTGGAACCGACAAAATATTTTATAAAAAACTACCACATTGTACTAACAACGGAATACCAATACCAGAATAAGACTATCAATTCACCTTATGCTTCATCGGCCATGTGTTGGCCATATGCTTACTTACGTACAAATCCTATAATTTTAGTTGCAACACCTTTTGTCTGTTTTTTACCTCCACCCTTTCGGTAGACGTCAATTAGAATCCTTTTGTGCGGATATGGAATAGATTAGTCCGGTTTTATTGAAGGGATAAGTCAATAGGATAACAAAAAATTGGACCTTCTGCGTTGACAGGATTGTAATCCCAATTGGTCAAAGTGACCGTTGATCGTTCATTATCATAACTACATTATCAGAACAGAATCACGCCTCTTTTCCATAGTATTAGGCAGAGATCACCGGTTTCCACCTGCTACGATTCTTACACATATTTTTCACATTCTCATTATATTCTTCATTTATGTTCGCTGGTTTAGGTTTCAATACAATATCCATAAGTATAGCGTACTATTAAAAATAATGATTGATGTCAGTCAAAGCCAATTTGTTAGCCAAAATTCTGGCGTATATTATGCTTTGCCCTATAAAGTTCTTATGAGTCAGTGGCCAACTCTGGTGACGACCCTATTACTACCTATTTTTAACAAAGTAAGTATACCTAACAATGCAATGCCAACAGTTCATTCGACAGGAAATTGTTTTTAGCAAAAAATAATATCAATTTAGATGCTACCAATTATCTTCACCAAAATACCCACTTACATCTGGGTCAAAGCTTCAAATTCAATTTGAATGAACATTGATGCTTTCGTTTATAAAGCTCAAGTGTTCTTGAAACAAAACGAGCGTTATAACGTGTTCAGTTGAGTTAATCGTTTCGTTTGATAAGTGAATGTAATCAAAGGTTGCTTTCTTACAATAAATCGTCCATTCGTGTGAATTCGCCACGCCTCTTATACCGGCCAATAATTATTTTATTAATATACAACACCTTTTCGCCTATTTTCCCCAAATGATTTACTGTTTGACTAAATAAATTGTAAATGACTTTGGTAATTGCTTCTGATTTTTCAATTACAATAGATAAATACGTTTTTAGTAGATAATGGCCAACTCGAGTTTGCCTCCGTCAAGGCGACTAGAACGACTAGAACTGGGACGGAAAACTTAAGCACGGAAGCGCTCAGTTCAAAATGTCACTAGCGGTCACCCATTCACTTCGTGACCGCGTGAAACGTTGCTCCACTTCGACAATCAAGAACGACTAAGCAAGCTACACTTCGTAAGTAATAGATAGGTGCGACAGAATCACTCAGTAGTGATTCTACAAGGAGTATTGGGGATACAGTTATCCCCAGCGCACGGTAGACATTTCACTCTTCTTCTTATCGTATCACCAGTTCTGTCCAACCAGCCTCAAAGAGTTCTTACGTGCACTAAGACCCATCTTAATACATGTTTGCCAAACTCCTACATTGACAGAACTCGGCATATCATACATGATAGGTTGCAAGTCCATCGTCACCTATTAAATAAAGTTACCAATGCTTTAGGAGGTGGTGTACCTAAGTACCATGATGGATTTCGTTTAAAAATAGCTTTAATTATGAAGCGTCGCCTACGCTTGTAAAACCGGACTAAATGCTTTGGTTATCAGAGAAGGCGATAATGATTTATTGGTTTACTTTGAAGATTGGAGTAAAGACAGAAAGGTAAGATAACGAGATGATGAGGGTAGCGATCTAGTTGATGTCCATTGAATAATTTTTCGATTCACTTCACTTACCAATCTACTAAATACATGGTGTAAAAAGACGTCTACCGACGCTGAAAGGGGTAGGTACAGCATCCCAACACACAACCAAATCCAATAAGATTTTCCGAAAAAATCATTATATCCGGAGAAAACAGCGTTTGAAAATTACTGTTTGCGTATTTACTGAGCGCTTTGTTTTACGTAGGTTCCTGGATTTTGAGTTTTAACTGTTTTTTCTTTTATAAATGAAACTATTAGGTAGGTATGGTCTTATTATGTTGTACTAGCAAATAACCAGAAATAACATAAAATGATGTATATAAGTCAAGCGTTTTTTTTTTTTCGCTAAATAGGTATGTTTAGAATCATGGTCTAATTGCAGCCCCTCAGTTTTCGGTATTCGTCATTTTACACCCTGTATATGTGTCTAATAGGTACATTTACAAAGCATTATGCCGAAAAGCCGTTGTATCGAAGCCGCTGCTACGAAAATCCTAGATACCTTCAAAATTAAATCAAAAGTGTTTTGTGTTTTGCGTTTTGAGAGGCGATGCCTTGCACAAATAGACTACTGTATGCTTTTGAATCATCTTTAGACAACCTTGAATGTATAAAGATCTGATATGGCGCCACTGAAAACCAGCGCCTAACACTCTCGAGCTGTTGGAGCAAATGCTGAGGGGTAGCCGTATTTTCACCCAGATAAAATTGTAACTGTCGTATATGGTGTGAAGCAAATAAAACTTTATTCTATTCTACGAGTATATTACAATAAAGTCGTGATATTTTGGTACTCTTTTATTTTCTATTTTTTTTTTTATGGACATCAAACCCCAATAAACGTTACGGCTCTATATTGCCGCCAAAAAATCAATCAATTACATCACATATCAATCTTGTTAGCTGAATCGATTATTATAACGGTCAGACCACCCAATTTAATAAATTAAGACAACTATTTCGTCTAACTTCAAGCTTATTCTTTACAGTAATTAATCAGTTTTGTATTGTAACTAGGTTTAATATGGTATGAAACCGTGTTAGCCCATGTATGGTTCTAATATTAAGTTGTGTAGCAATGATTTTCTTAAAAATTGAAAGAGTATTTAAGGAAAAGAATTTGATTTTTTTACGTGTAAACGGTCATCGGGCGCTAACAGTAATAGTAAACAACGCTTGCACGGCCACTAAACGGCTTAGCAAAATGAGCCAAATATTGCATGTGTAAATGCTTCTTTTAGAGCTGAAGTCTAGTTCAGACTATGCTAGTATTTTAGTCGATTAGAGAGTAGTTTAGTAGTAAAAAAATAAATATTAACCTACTCGACTAAATTAGTTTGGTGTTCAGACACGTTTAGGTACCAAATTACTCGCTACTCGACTAAACTACCGAACTAGGCTTTAGAGCCAAAACGAATGACTGAAATCATTTTCAAAATTTTAGCACAATTCCACTCATTAATTTCGGTTAATAATATACCAGACATTGCAGATAGTTTAAATTGACTCTTTTGTTTGAAAAGAGAAAATATATTTTTAAAAGTTTAATTTGAGGCAAAAATATTTGGCGCTAGTTAAACTAGTTTTTTAAAACACATCAATCATAAATTGATTATAATAACCCATAAGAATTAAATTTTTAATTCGATTAATAGTTTTCGTTCAAATAATGCCGATACATCAAAGCAAGCCGATATTCAATCAAAAAGAGTAGTTTTTGGAATTCCAATAATTACTTTTTTTTTATTATCGAATGATTTTGGCTCGTGTCCATCATAAAATAGATAAATGCCAATTTTACAGCTTCTGATGGGATTGAACCAATTTTATAAAACTAGTCAATGTTTTTGAAAGCAGTTGATGAACTTTATGGCAAAGTCAAAGTCAAAGTCAAAAAGTCATTTATTCAGTAGGACCACTGGGATCACTTTGAAACGTCTTAAAACTAGGTGATTCTACTCCTGTTCCTTTTTGAGTTTAAATTAGAAGCCTTTTCGAAATACTTATGGTATCTGAGTCAATGATTTTCTTATTTTCAATAATACATAAATTGACACTGTTGTAGAACAAACTCAATTTGTAAAGACTACTAGTAAAATAATGTTCAATATTTTACAAATTCCAGCTTCAACTGATTCAAGACACCTCACAACTAATAATTTTCTCTTATTAAATACTAGAACAAGCCTGTTGACAGCGGCTGTATCGTAAACCACAAGCAGCGATATTTTACGAACAGTATCAAAATTATTCCTCTATGTGGACGGGCGTGGTGCCCACAATATTGTTGGATCTCACCTGCCATTTGGCCAGTGTGGTTTAGCCTAAGTCATGACAGATTGGTGTTCACTCAGCGGATCTAAGTTTCCGCGAAACCGTTTTGATCCGCAGTAATTAGATGAGATTTTTCGGTACAGCTAACTTCACAAATGACTATTATTGGAACGAAGTTCCTTTTTGGACGGTATCGAATGACTAGACGAAAAAAGTGTTCAATTTCTGCGTCACGACACATGTATTTTTTATGCCTAATCGTCACAGTGCGAAGTGCACAGTCGCAAAACTGTCCATAGATTGTTACATTGTTAGTGCGGAAGAGCGTTTAGGATTAGTATGACAATAAATTATTTGACAAATGCCAAATGTCAAAGTTGAAGCTTCGTTCCAATTGGTGTTCCAAGACACTCGCGTACTTTTTTTTATTTAATTCTTTAATTCTTCTTCTACTTGGACCACAAACAAGCCCGCAGGCACACAACACCTGAGCTGATCTATAGCCGCAACGGTATTGCGGGCCAAATTGTTACTTGCAATAATGTTTTAGTTTAAATAGCTGCATACTTTGTATTAGTCACCTGCTATTTCGTTTTTGTTAGCATTTTTAGAACTTAGTACCTTGTTAGTTTTACTTTGATGATAATTAATTTCTTAGGAGGTAGAAAAATGTAACAAGATTACAAATGTATCCTCAAGGCACGAAAGAGCGTAAGGTTTTTTTAATATATCTCAAAGATTTGCTTCATCACTTTTCGAGGGGAAAATATCTATTTGCTATTCCAGACTATCATCTATCTTACTCTCAACTTCATTCAAAGCTATTCAGTAGGTTTTGCGTGAATGAGTTACTAACATAGACACATTCTTACATCTATCCTCAAAAACTTTTGCATTTACAATGTGAGTAGGAATGAGATTATTCATAGTCATCCTACACTTGCTTACTCATTTGTTAGAAAGCTCAGTACCTCCAATGCTTTAGAACCATCTATTGCAAGTAGCTCAGTAAAAAACAGTAATAAATAGTCGCCGATTTATGCTCCCAGCTATTACGGTAAAGCATTTCGTCAGATTTTTTTAATATTCACAATGAATAGTTATTATAGATGAAAGATATTTGCCGTTGCGCACGCGCCGCGAGTTAGAATTATTTCGGAATGCGTTGCCAGATGTTATCAAAGGAAAGTTTGGTGTTATTCAATTTTATTGGTTGTTATTATAATGTTTTATGATGCGAACAATATTATATAAATTAAAAAAAAAAACGAATAAGCTAAATAGTAATTAATTAATAAGATAAATAATATTCTTCAAGTTTGAAAATAAATATTTCCGTAGGTTCCTTATACTTATTTCTGCCTTTTATCTTATTTTAATCATTAATTCATCAAAAAAGGGGTTTTCTCCCTTCATCAGATTTAACTCGCATTTTGGAGGCGCACCTAAAATCCTTTCACCACACTGGTTCGGCAGAACTGGTGACACGATAAGAAGATTTAGCTCGTTCCTGATTCCGAGCTATTTTGTTCTCTTATAGACATTCATACAGAAACCTACGTTCTCTAGTGTTTACTTCTCTAGTATACTAAGGCCCATAATAATAAACGTGGTGTAAAGTTATTCCTTGGAATAAAATAGGAATAACCATACATTTTGACAGTTTACACTCAGGAATAACTTTATACTACGTTTATTAGTAATTCCAGTGTTTACACTGTATAATTTCTAGACGTTATTGCGCATGTCGCTTTCAATATGCCTTTAAAAAATTAAGATAATTTCTCCACTCTCAAAATATGAATATGGAAGTAAAATTATCAGAAACTTGTTCTGTATGGCTTGTCTGGGTAATTGTGATCTCGTAATTAAAAAACCAGAAGAACCATTTTGATAAATTTGCCTCAAAATTGAGACCATGTCAAATCCAAACTATTTTCGTAACAAAATTCCAAATATTTTAATTGAACCAATACCGTTTCTACGTTCCATTTTAATTGGTAACTGCTCTAAATTATTACCCACGTCTATATTGCTTTGCCAACCTCATAAATAAGGAAAAATAAAGTCTTCATTCTTTGGTGAAACTTCTATACCTTTGCCTAATTCGGGCTATCAAGCGTTGTTTCGTGAGCATTATAAATTGCTGCCTCTAGCTATACTAAGTGACCGGATATTGTACGTATCTTATCTGTCACACCCTAAAACAATCTCTAAATCTATATAATCAAGATTGAGTTTCCCCTGAGTGGTTTATTGATTTGCATCCACGAATTCATTGACCAGAATTAAGGTCTGATCGAGCGCAATAACAATAATGCCTGAAGGTAAGTTATGTCTTGTTTATTATTAGACGCTTCCTTTAAATTTTATTACTGTTTTTGGGAGATCTAGGAATTAGTAGTTGGCTTGTGGCGGTTGTCTTCATCAAACGATAGAGTCGTTGAAGTCATCGATTGGGAAATTCATTCATCAAAGTTCGTGATGAAACCAGTTTATTCTAGTAAGCGGCGATGGGTTTGCGATTTCATTACGAATAGTGTATCTGCAAAATGTCGGCATGTACCAAATTTGAACGTAAGAGTACCCTCTGAAACATCATCAAAGATCTTGACTTGATCTGAAGGCTGAACCATATAAATTCGCAGATTGGTTTCTATTCTTAAGAAATATATCATACCTATCATACAATAAATAAAATTGTCGATTTTATTTTAATACTGTTATAATATAATTTAAAGTATAATAATATAAATGTTACACCAAGTAGGCCAATAAGCAATTTGTCTCTGACATAGTTTTATAAAGAATAATATAACTACCCAATGGCATATTTCTTACTGTCTCTAAAAGAGAAAAAATTATTCACAGTATTCTTTTTTCTCGCATTGTAAACTTTAATTACCCACTTACAAATACGACACAGTTATTGATTGTTAATTTTTGATTGTCAATAGTACTTGTATTGACTAATAACCACCCTCACATTATTGCGCAGTGAATTGAAGCTCCTTTGTAATTGTATTAAGAACTAGAATGGTTTGTGCTGTTCAGCGGAAAGTGTCCAGTGGCAAGCTTCTCTTATGATTTTAATGTGGGTAGTAAATTGCATACGATGATGAAACGAACCTCAGTGGCTGTCACGTAACGTCATAATGAAGCCCTCCCAATAATTATAGCCGGGTAATATCTTGAACGGGGAAGGAGTGAGGTTCTTTCAAATCATATTCCAAGTAACAATGCATTTATTATAATTAAGACCAGTTACTAAACACAGTACATAAACTTGACATAAAGTTATGTCATGCATAAACTAAAAATTTCATAGGTATATGCATGACATAACTTTATGTCAAGTTTATTAGTAAGGGCCTCCCAACTAACAATTTAACAATCTATAGACTGTTTGGCGTCTGCGCATTTCGCACTGTGACGTTTTGATCTATGTATGTGTCGCGACGGTAAAATCGAACGCTTTTTTTTCTAGACCCCATCCTCCAATCCACTAGGCAGTCCACCACGGAGATGGCGGGACGAGTTAGATGTGCATCTTCCAGATTGGTCCACTGCAGCCATGGATAGGAAAAATTGGAAAAAAGGGAGGGAAGCCTTTGCCCTGCAGTGGGACAATGCAGGCTAAAATAAATAAATAAATAAAAATCCTCGAATCGAGGATGGGGTCTAGAAAAAAAGCGGATACCGTCCGAAAAGGAACTTCGTTCTAGGAATAAAGGGAGGAAGAAGGAATAAAGAGAAGAAGAAGCCGGGGAGTGAAGTAAAACCAGAAGAAACCAAGAAGTGAAGTGAGAGAGAAGATGAAGAAGACTGACCTAAGATGTTACTGATTGGACGGTATAGTCGCTCAGCGACAAAGCCATTTTCTTTTATGTTCATATAAATAAATAAATAATAATTAGGTACCCAATACCTCTCTGTGCGCAGAACTCGTTCTGTCATCCCTACTTCATTCATATAAGGATATTGAATAGATGCTATCGATAGATTTGTGATTAGTATGGACGGATGCTATGGATTGGATTTTCTTAAAAACCGCAGCCTTTAAATTATGGCCATAGTCAGAGTAAAATTTTCGTGTTAAATTCCATTAAACAAAAATAACTCAACGCTTTGTTTTTTTTTTCTTTGAAGCGATTCCGAATTAATATTTGAATACTATCCTCGATAAGACCAAGACTCTATTACCTAGCAACACAGTCGCTAGCTCTACTAACAGTCGATACCTCTATTTTACGGACACTGTTTAATGATAAACCATTAAAGTAATAATGACTGAAGCATGGAATTAGAATGAATGAGTTTTTAATAACTATTGTGCACTTTAATTTTGCAAGTGGATAATACAAAATAATGCATTAAAGACGAATTAGGTAACTCATATTAATAGCTTTTTATAATATTAAAAGGTAAATCAAGCTTGATTGAGTATTATTTTTATCTACGACGGAACGGAGATGTAGTATGCGTTTGGGGTGAGAGGTTGTGTGTTTGTCTGTTTGTGGGTGCCCTTTTTTAGTGTCATAATAATTATGAACTTGCATTGCATGCAATGAGTTATAATAATAAGTAGATGGTGTGTTGGTATTATTTAATCGTTGTGTATATAAATTGTTATTTTTAACCGACTTCAAAAAAAGGAGGAGGTTATATGTTCGGCTGTATGTATGTTTATTTTTTTTTATGTATGTTCACCGATATTTCCGTCAATTGTGGACCGATTTCTAAATTTTTTTTTTGTTTGAAAGGGTATATACCCATATAAAATTTTTTCCTGAGGGATTCACAGTTTTCCCGTAACATTCAAAAAAACCTCATTCTCACTACACAACACACCCTGACTCACAATCTGAGTCAAACATTAAATAGTTTGAAAGGGTATATTACACCCGAGGTGGTCCAAAATATTTTTTTTCCTGAGGGATTGATAGTTTTCCCCCTTGCTAAACTCCGGTGTGTCCTTTAGTAGGCCTGCCCGTGACTTCTCTTATCCTTTCCTACTTAAGCTACTTCAAATTATATTCTTATTTTTCTCTTTTTAGTGTGTAGAAGGTTCGTCTGTTTGTGTTCTGTGAAGTCGGTTCAATTTTTTTTTGTCAAAATTTTTTGTGTTTAACGCTTCAACATCAACCGATTTTTGAAAGCTTAGGGGGGTTATTCGCGTTCCTTTTTTCGTTCGTTTGATGAATATTCGGATGCTTCTTACTACGAGCTACATTGCATTCAGTCGATAAGATCAACGTTAAAACACGGTCTTAAGCTAGGAACAAATATTCCAAACCGAAAAATTGGCCCTTGAAGTCAGAAAGCGTAGAAAAAACATCCAAATATTCATCAAACGAACGAAAATAAGAACGGGAATACGGCACCAGGCCTCACATCACTAACCTTAATAGCCTTAATCATGTAAATGCTTTCAACAATAAACACCACCAAGTTAATAAGAGTCTCAATAAAGTTTGCATGAGATGAACTCATACATACAAATTGGTGCTTTTCAAAGAGCTGCTGAATTTATTTTAAAACAATAATCATTACCGTTTAGATTATAAAATTAGATAAGTATAAGTAGTTTTAGAATATTGTTCCTATGTTATTATTATTATTTTTTTAGAATTTTTATTTTAACATACTAAAAAAACATTTGTTTAGGTAGGTATCAATTACTAACTAATGCTATTTTAATAATTGTTTTTTTTTTCATACCATGCATAGCGATTTAGTTTTATATCTTAAGTAATCACATCAACATGGTCAATTTTATGTAAACACAATCATTACTTATATGTATTTTAAAGAAAAAAAAATTGGGCAGTCGACCTCTGCGGCGCAGTGGGCGAAGGTCCGCTTGCGACGCAGGAGGTTGCGGGTTCGATCCCCGCCGCGGGACCAATGTTTGTATGACCTACAATTTTTTTTTAGTTTTTATTTTCGGTCTGGGTATTTCTAGTATATTATGTATGTATTTACCAACAAAAAGTATACAAGCCCATTCGTCTGTTGAAAAACTTTCAGAAACAGCAGATGTTTTGTCATATTGGGCTTGTCTGTAATGGTGTTATTATTTTTGCTGAATAAATAAATAAATATTTTATTTGAATATTTAATTTTCAGAGACGTCATTGTCTGAAGAAGTTATATTATGAATCTAATACATCCGAAAGAATGTATTAGATCCATTTTATTAATACTTATAATATTTAATTTCATGCTCCATTGATGCCCATTTTACTTTGGACAGTCACTTATTATCACACTCAGATACATTAATTAGTTTTTAAATCTTTCCTTAGAAAATATTTTAAATGGAAAATCTTTACTAAGGAACAATTTCAATACCATGTTTCTGAGTACGGCCGTTACAAATTGAATTTGGTAGGAGCACCTTTTCTAAACTCAGGTGAATTATGGTAATGGGGTAATAATGAGTTCGCTGATATTAAATTGTCTTTCGACATTTGGAGATTAATTTTATAAGTAAAATATTTTTTTATCGTGTCTTGTGTTGTATTAAAAATAAGTGAGTCACATATAAGGTACTTTGTTATTTTTAATTACTTACAAATCAATATTCTGCAGTCGCTCTTAAAATCAATTTACTTAATTAGTCTGGTCAGTAAGTTTTTTTTTTTTTTCTTATGTCGTTAAGCCATGACGGAGGCCTAAATCTGGCCTTAAAATCTCTATCATCAGAGTTGGCCACGAACGATTAACTTAGGTAGTTACTGAATTAGTTACACAACAAGAAGAAAATATGTATAATAATAATATGTATGTATTTACAAACAAAAAGTATACAGGGTGTAAAAAGACGTCTACCGAAAGGTAGGTACAGCAACCCAATACACAACTAAATCTAAAAGGATTTTCCGAAAAAATCATTATATCCGGAGAAAACAGCGTTTGAATATTATTGCTTGCGTATGTGCTGGGCGCGTTTTTATCCGTAGATTGCTGGATTTTGAGTTTTAATTGTTTTTTCCTTTTATAAATGAAATTATTAGGTAGGTCTTGTTATGGTGTATTAGTAATAAATAAATAATTAGAAAATAAAATAAAATGACGTAGCTTAGTCAAATTTTTTTTGCGTTTTTATTCGCTAAATATGTTCAGAATCATGGTTTTTAATCAGACCATGATTCTGAACATATTTAGCGAAAAAAAAACCCTCAGTTTTCGGTAGCAGTCTTTTACACCCTGTATAAGTAGTATATCAGTCATCTAGTACCCATAATATGAGTGGGAATGGGATATTGATGTAAAGTAATTAAAAAAAAAGCTTCACGCTTTTGATGACCATTTCAACTTTTATTTACTTAACTTAGTCTAACTACCTAATTAAAGCGGATAAAACCTTATCAATGATACTTCTAAGTGCGTCTAATTGCCGTCTAAATTAATAATGATTTGGTCAAAAACGGCCAAGTGTGAGACGTGCTTTATGTACTAAAGGTTGCGTATTAACAACCTGAAATATTCACTTTGAAAATTCTTAATACTTAATAGATTACTATTTTTTCGTGTAAAAAAGCAAATAAAGATCTTACGCACGAGTTTAAAATAAAAAAAACAAACCAGATTTATGATCAAGATGAAGTAGGGATTGGAGGAAACCCGCAGCTTAGTCAGCTCCAAACATATTGACGCTGTCTTTTCTGTGGATAAGGCCAATTAAGCCGAGATAATGGTTTAGGTGCTGGGCAAGCATATTCCATCTCAAACAATGTCCTAAGCACTAATACAGCGTCCCGTTAAGTATGCATGCATACGTTCCCTCCTGGCGATGTATAAATCATCTATTACAGATGTAAAGGCCTGAGTTTTTTTACATTCCTACTCACATGTAGTAGTTTTAGGAATTTTTATTTTTCTATTTAAATACTGAACCCCAAGGATAATTTGAATGTCCAATTAGATCATAAAGGGGCTTATCATGAAGCCATTAACCGACAGCAAACACATAGGGAGGTTTATGAGTTTTACTACACAAAATCGTTTGGCGGCCATTTTGAACAATCTGGTCCAGATTTACAGCCAATTAGCTCAATAAATACGGAGGCTTGCCTGTAAAGTAGGCTGGCCCTGTGTGGCCATTAAACTAAGAGTTTTAAAATGTAAAAATATTGCAAAGTGTCTGTGACGAACAAATAATAATATACAGGGTGTAAAAAGACGTCTACCGAAGCCGAAAGGGGTAGGAACAGCATCCCAACACACAACCAAATCCAAAAGGATTTTCCGAAAACATCATTATATCCGGAGAAAACAGCGTTTGAAGATTACTGTTTGCGTATGTACCTACTGGGCGCGTTGTTTTACGTAGATTGCTGGATTTTGAGTTTTAATTGTTTTATTCTTTTATTAATGAAATTATCAGGAAGGTATGGTCTTATTTATGTTGTCCTAGTAGTAAATAACCGAAAATAACATAGAATGACGTAGCTAAGTAAAAAAAGCGTTTTTTTTTTCGCTTAATATGTTTAGAATCATGGTCTGATTGCAACCCCTCAGTTTTCGGTAGTTGTCTTTTTACACCCTGTATAACAAGTTTGGTTATTAATAAAATGTGAAACGTATCAGCTATAAAAACGTATCCTAACCTAGAAATATTTTGAAGTTTCTGTTATGATCTCAGAACTTCCTGAGATCAAAATAGAAACTTCAAAATATTTCCGAGTGCAAACAAATAAGTAACAAGCACTGAAGCGTTCCAATGAACTGAACGTGTAGCCGGTTAAAATCCGTCGCTGATTTAGTGTCCACACTACGATAGGTAGTAAAACTAATCAAATGCAAGCCGAACTGACGAATATCCGTTTATGGGAAATCGACGATACACTGAACAATTCTTCTAATTGAACATTAAATATAATTATTGTGTCGTCAGTATGAACAGTAGCTATCTCTTGGACTATAAAATTTGTTTTACTACGACGGGATGAGGGCGACACGGGAGCGATACAATTATTGAAATCAGTTTTAGCTCATTAATGAATATTTTTTATTCACATACTTTTTCAACAAATCAAAAATTGTGATAATGTATTTGCAATGTCAACTGCGAGGTTTCTTTTTAATATAGGCAAGGCTGTCTAATTTACGGACACATTACAATTTTCATATTATTTATTGATGAGTTAATCTGCTTACTTAGTCTAGTATTTATGGTCAAGTTCGAATTCATTACGGTCCGTTCTTCTTCTTCTTATCGTGTCACTATTTCTTTCGAACCAGTGTGGTGAAAGGATTTTAAGTGCGCCTCAAAGAGGCTCCTTTCGTGTACTAGATATATGTTTTCGAACTTTATAGGTTCTACGACATGCCGGTTTCCTCACGATGTTTTCCTTCATCGATAAGGATTATATTTTTATAGT
Organism: Epirrhoe tristata; assembly: GCA_951394285.1. Classification (NCBI taxonomy): domain Eukaryota; kingdom Metazoa; phylum Arthropoda; class Insecta; order Lepidoptera; family Geometridae; genus Epirrhoe; species Epirrhoe tristata. The sequence continues at coordinate 9,082,915 of OX596145.1, forward strand.
GTTAACCGCACACTTAGGGATATTTTCCTTCATCGTTTGAGAGTACTGGCATAGTGCGCATAAGTTCGGCAGAAAAACTCATTGGTGCACGACCGGGATTAAACCCACGACCTTACGATCGGAAGACTAGACCACCAGTGCTCTACGGCAGTTGAAATTCAATAATGATTGTATAACTAAATGTACCTTTAAAGGTGAAAGCTTTCTATTTTATTGCGTTTTAACCGAGATTTTTTAATTACTATGGTAAGCCCGGTTTCAGATAAGTTGGGTTTTGACAAATGCGACACATTCCTATGTAAATAAAATGATTTCATCATAAGATTGATTTTTTTGTGACTGCTGACGGTTTAACGGGTGTGTGTGATATCAAAATAGTATTAACTTAGTAAACATTTTGTTTAGGCAAATGTAACTTTTACCTAGTTTTACTTTGCCATAACTTTCTATGAAGGTAGGTATCTAATACCTACCTTCATACTTATATTATTGTACGCCCAGGATGGGTAAACTGTTGATACCTAATTAGATAAATACCATCTTTGTAACACAGTTTGGACAATACATTTTTCTTATTTCTTATTTCTTACTCGTAGAAGTAAAACGATGCTTCCAGTACAGTATGGATTTCACTATAACTTCAAATAACAAGTTTAAAAAAAAACTTAAAAATTTTTAACAGCACAATATAGTTCTGAGTTACTTTGACAAATAATAGATCAAACATTTTAATGATAATTATGATGCAGTAGCTTTGAAATGATTCACAATTTCAAATGTTAACGGAACACAACAATTACAAAACAGCCACTTTACTCTTTCAACATTAGCCTAAAACAAAGTTCTCATCTTTGTGTAGCAAAATAATTTCGGTGACCATTTTCTTTTCCATTTAACGTTAATAGTGGCATTTCTTTAGTAATTATCCATGAATAATACAGACGGTGAACAGGTAGCACAGACCTGTGTTTAGTCGTAGTATGATTGTGAATGAGCGGCAGCGAGAAATCATCAGGTACATAGAAGTTCTTACCTTTTACGGCATGAAACCCGCAGCTTAGTCAGCTTTACACGTATTAGCCATGTCTTTCCGGTGTGTCCCAAGCAGCGTCCTGTTAAATAAAGGCAATACGTCCCTTCTGAAGCTTAAGAATGTAGTAAAATATCTTAGATGTTTTTTCCAGGCCGTTTGAGCGTATTGGCAAAGCGCAGATACATTTTTCTGCAGAAAAACTTAAAGGTGCTATATCGGATTGGAACTCACGAGCTAAGGGATCGGAAGGCGGGGCTATCAATAAATACCCAGTGCTTTCCATGTCTCAGTGGCCCCAAACCGTGTTTGTTGCCCTGGTTCTTCACGGTATTGGTCGCGAAGGAACAGGAGTAGAATCACCTAGTTTTAAGACGTTTCAAAGTGATCCCAGCGGTCCTACTGAATAAATGCTTTTTGTCTTTGACTTTGAGTGTTTCAGTGTCAAGTGAGATTATTAAAATCGCTTTATTAGCCAACTTAGTCTCTCCCTTATAAGAACGAGTACGTGCCAAAGCAGTATTAACTGAGATGTGGCGTGATGACGAACCGTAGACCAGATGTTGATGAATGTGTACGACAATTATTATCGTACAGAAAAATAAGCGATCTACTTTTCGGGAGTTGATGAGTGAAATGGTTCCGCATAGAAATTGTCTCTGAGAGAACTTGATATTAGTAAGTTTGTAAGACAAGCGGCCAACTCATACGAACTTACAGCAAAATCTCCAACAAAGAAGTAGGTAGTTTTATAGCTATATTGTGTAATTCAACTGGCAATGGACATGGGTTTCATTTTGACATTTGAAACCCATTCTGGACTTCTTTCTTTATTGGGATGACAAATAGGAATGATTTCAAGTTAGACAAAGGCTGCGGGACGGCATGGCAAGGCATATGTTTGTTTTTCAATTATCAGGGAAGCGATTTAAATGAAACTTGGAGTAGGTGTAGATTAGATAGTGAACGAGAATAACATTATTAGCAAGAGAATGAATGAATGAATGAAAATTCTTTATTGCACACCATTAATAAAATTAAAACAAACAAAAACAAAAGAAAACCAGAAAAAAATTACAATGGACGGCCTTATCGCTATGAAGCGATCTCTTCCAGGCAACCTTTGGGTGGAGAAAAATAAGAAGAAGAGAATGAATAAGTAATGATAATTTAATATATAGTTTGGAAATTATCCCACTCCCACGATGTTCAGAGTTCCTGAGACTTTTACTGAGCCAGAGTTATTATGATACTGTATTTAATAAGTAATCAAATCACAGGATGAGGCTAGTTCAAACACAACATTACAGGAGCATTATCCACTCTAGATTTACAGTCAAGCACAGAAGGCTTTTTATAGGGATCCCAAAGACCTGACTGCAATGTATCCACTCTCGATGTACTGTGAAGCACAGATGGCTTTTTGTAGGGATCCCTAAGACCAGCAATGAAACCAACGGTGATTACCATAATTTCATCGCTCCACGTGTCTGGAGTCCGCCGCATAAAAACTGGTAATAATCACAGTACATTGCTGTACAGGCAAGCTGGAAAGTAAACCCTTTAGTTACTTTTTTAACAGAAAGTTAAGACAACTAAAAAAAATTTGATTACATTTTTTTTTCTTTATTTACGTATCAAAATATGATATAAACTTGAGTTTTTGAACAAACTTTATGAAGTTTTGTTTTTAAACTAGTTTAAAAAACTCAAAGCTTTTTATAAAATCTATAACCTAGAAGTTCACTTTAATATGATTTGCTTGAGATATACATTTTTGTAGCAAATTAAAAACAGAATCTTCACTTTTGTATTTCATTGTATCAGCTTCAGTAGTCGTATGCTTGCTTGGGGCGAGGCGTCGGCTACTGTATGGAATAATACCTTTTTTACCCTTACGTAGTGAGCCTACAAATCGGCTGTCGTGTAATGTCGTGTCATATTTTGTACCATCGCTAGAGGGTATTTTGAATTTTATTAGTATTTCTTGACTAAAATAGACAGTAACGTTTTGTCCACAATTTTAAAATGAACGACGGAAAGTTTTTTTTTTCCTGATTATTTTCGCAGTTGCATACGCAATGATCATGAAAAAACAAGTCACAGTGAGTATAATACGCAAAATCGTTCTTTAGCTCTCTAAAATGGCTGTGCAGAACTCATTTTTGTTGACTAAAATTGTGTTATCTCGCTTACTCTACCAAACCTGCGCAATCGTTTATTGCACCTAATTTCAGAGAGCTAAAGATCCGTTGTGCTTATTATACCTTCGTTATTAGTAGACTTGACGATCTCTTTCTTAGTTTATGGGGAGTAGCTCTACTATGTTGGATTATGAGATCAACTTTAAAGCTGACAAATTCAATGCAACATTATGATGTTATCCATCAAAAGTTTATTCATCTAGAAATACCATTCATCGTACTTCATTACACGTCCTTTATTACAAAATGTCAATAAAAAATCCTAGGATCATGCATATAATGGGATGTCAGGTGGAAGGCGATCTCGCTACTGATATGAAGCGTGCCTGTGGCGTCCATTAACGCGCCCATACTGGCTCCCGATATTACTGCTTGTGGCCATAAAACAACATTTCTGTGGACAAAATATTTTGGTCACTTCATTTTGCAAATTTTAAAAATAGAACACACATCGTAAATTATTTTTCTCCTAAAATTTTAGGGCTAGCACATTTTGTCTTCTCAAATGTCTTGCATGGATGTTTCAAAGGACTTGCAAGAGAAACTAAATATGCTCGTACAAATAAAAAAAGTACATGAGTGTCGCGGAACACTCGGTTGGAACGAAGCGAAGAGTACTTTTCTATACTAGGAATTTAAACTTAATATAATAAATTAATTGTTAATTAGGTATCCTAGAAACGCTCTTCCATACTAACAATGTAACTACCTATGGACTGTTTCGCGGCTGCGCATTTCGCCCTGTAACGATTTAACATATACATGGGTCGTGACGCAAAAATAGAACACTTTTTTCGTCCAGCCCCCATCCGATACCGTTTGAAAAGGAACTTCGTTCCCAAATTGTTCATATAACTTGTAGGTACAATCCTGTATTTCCCGAAAAGTACAATATAGTCTTCAAATCAAGAGTAAATAGGTTACTTCTAGGAAAGCATGCAAGGCAGGCGGAGGTCAAATGCTGACCTATTTAATTTAAAAAAAAAAAACCTGATCATGCGGAACGTGTTGTCACTGTAAGGTACATTATGATTGCGCCAAGAATCACAAAAAGAACTCGCTCCCTTGATTACCTCACAACTCATTCGCCGGATGATATTGTTAATTCCATTCGACATGTGCGTGATTTGTGCTTTTTGTTATGCACTTTTAATTTCGGAATGATTTACTTTTTCAAATAATGTTTGAAGTTTTGCGAAAGTTTGTGGGAAATATCGTTAAAGATGAAGTCCAAGAGGGTAATACAGGGTGTAAAAAGACGTCTCCCAAAGCCAAAAGGGGTAGGTACAGAATCCCAACACACAACCAAATCCAAAAGGATTTTCAGAAAAAAACGTTCGATTTTACCGTCACGACACATACATAGGTCAAAACGTCACAGTTCGTGCGCAGACGTGAAACAGCCCATAGATTGTTACATTGTTTTTTTTTTGTTGAAACTTCGTTCCAACCGAGTGTTCCAAGGAGGTTCCACGACACTCACGTTCATTTTTTAACCGACTTAAAAAAGGAGGAGGTTATTATTCATATTATTTTGAAATATGCTCGTTTAGCCTTAAGTTTAACTGACTTTACCAGTTCAAGCTCATCCACAAATGAGCTCAAAAAGCTCAAACACACCCGAGAATATTAAAGTATGTACCGAATTACAGCATACTTCGAAGTGATCTGTAAATTAGATGGTTGGACCGGAAATGGCTTCTTAGCCCGTCAGTGCACCGGTGATTAGCGATCGACTATCACATGATCGCTTGATCGCTGGATGGTGTCTATGGCAAAGAATATGCTCTGATAGTACAGCAAGAACAAACCTAATATAATAACCATAGATTTTTGATGGTGAAGAAAATTATAGAAGTAAGAAGGGAGTTAATCGTATGGGTGTTGGCTTACTCTGGTGACGGAGTAATGTGGCCTAAAAAAGGAAGAAGGTGAATGTTGAGATGATGCCTGATAGGACAGAGAAGAAGGAAAAACCTGTTGGGCTTACCCCACATAAACGTGGAAAAGGGACTATCAGAGATGATGATGTTATGAATAATATGAATGATATTTTGAATAAGTAGAATAAAATAAAATAAAAACTGGCCAAGTGCGAGCCGGACTCGCGCACGATGGATTCCGTACCATTCATAACGGCAAAAAAATCATGTTTGTTGTATGTGAGCTCCCTCAAATATTTATTTTGTTCTGTTTTTTAGTATTTGTTGTTATAGCGGCAACAGAAATACATCATCTGTGAGAATTTCAACTGTCTAAATATCACGGTTTATGAGATACAGTTTGGTGGCAGACGGATGGACAGATAGACAGACAGCGAAGTCTCAGTAATAGGGTTCCCGTTTTACCCTTTGGGTACGGAACCCTAAAAACCAAGAGATCACTGATCATAGACAATACGAGAACAAACAAAGAAATTTTATAAATGCCAGTGATGCATAATGGTGGTCGCAGACTTATCCGCGCCGAACTGTCAGTTCAATAGAAGAAATGCTGAGACATCAGAAGCCAGCCGCATTTTCTGACGTCATCAGCATTTTTGTATATAAAAATGACTGCGGGTACGGCGCGGACAAATGTGCGATCAGGTTCAGACCTTATTTCCGGCACTATCCCACTCAGCCAAGATGGTTCTATCGACTACTGAATCTTTGTTTAAAACTATTACGACATCTAATTTGTAACTTACTGACTTCTGTCAAAGATACCAATCATAATGTCTGACTGCTACAATTAAACAAAATGTTTGCCCTATTGGTTACTTTATCTGTGGTCTGCTTGGCCGTATGTTTAAGTAAGGCACGATAATTGAAGATATGCTCCCATCATACCTGACATGTGATTACCAGGGGATTAGTACGAAATGTGTTGAGTTAGAACTTGTTTTAACGATGCTGAGAGGTAAGAATGACGTAGAACAGGGGCCGTAATCGCGTTCCTTTTTTCGTTCGTTTCATGAATCTTCGGATGTTCCCACCACGATTTCTGACTTCAAAGGCCAATTTTTCAGTTTGGAATATTTGGTCCTAGGCTTCCTAGCCTAGGACCTAGAAATATTTTAACGTTTTATGTGCACTCTCAAACGGTGAAGTGAAAAAATCGTGAGGAAACCGGTATTTAGCGTAGATCTTAAAAAGTTCAAAAACATATTGTGTCAAGTTCACGAAAGGAGCCTCTTTGAGGCGCACTTATAATCCTTTTACCACACTGGTTCGAAAGAACTAGTGACACGATAAGAAGAGGGAGACTATCAATATTGTATACCCTTGCCAGCAATGGCAATGGTTTAAAATATTGTAGCCAATTTTCCGCCAGTCACTACAATAAGGTTTCCTCGTCTGCCATTCCCTCTATAGCTGGTCGCGCCATCTCATTTGTGGGCATAGAAAAGGTATAATTAAAAAAATATGCAAGGCTTGGATTCAAACTCACACGTAAGTTAAGGTACATACATCCACAAATACAAACTGTGTGAGCTAAAGAATCAAAGCAATTGCATTGCAAAAGATGCTATCGTTAACTACCATGCTAAAGGAGTGGCCTATGTCTGTAGAAAATAATTGCGAAGTGGCAGCAAGCCGGTTTTTACACGAGAAAATATATTATTGTTTCAATAACTTTTTAGGGAATTCCTAGTGGAATTCCCTTATCATGGCTTATAATTCTCTTAAAATTTCATTCAAATGAGCCTACACCCGTTTTTTTTACTGGATTGTATCTCGGAAGATTGTTCCAAGGTATGATGGAAGTATGAGATAAATAGTAGTTACACAGTGACAACTAGGTATGTACATTGTACATTCAAAGTGATCTTAGCGATCCTACTGAATAAATGCTTTTTGACTTTGACTTGACTTTGACATAGAAAAAAATCTATAAACAATTCAGTAGGACTAGTTAGATTGCTCAAAAACATAGCTAAATTTTTCTACTCCTTTTGCTTTTACGACTAATAACGTGAAAACAAGTAATGACCACATTTGATCAAAGTCAAAAAGCATCAGATTCTAAATCAAAATGATCCGATGACTATTTTGATCACTTAAAATCTCCATCTTTTTTTTTGCTGTCAATACTGTGAAAACAAAGAAAATTACTCATACGACCAGCAGATTTCTTAACCCATAACATAAGCTCCGATTTCTAACTTGCACCATAACTAGCTACTAAACAATCCTATAAGTTCAGCCCGCAAAACTAAATCCCATTATATAGATAAGGTGGAATTTTGATGGCGCACGGTAGCTTCATCTCGATCATAGTAATCGAAGTGGACCGACTAGGCTATTTTCATTGCGTAGCGTTGAGGTAATAATGTTATGGACTAGATTATGAACGCCAATAATTATGTTTACTATGCAAAGTGTGCTTACCATGACTGTCGAATGTTGATACGATATTCGATTTAATCTGTAAATAATTACGTTTTAAACACAAAAAAAACTTCAGTTTTAGAATAAATGATGATGAGGTTTTTTTAAGTAAGTACGAAAAAGTATCAATCCCTGAGGAATAAAATTTGGGTATCTTAAAAACGGAACTCAAGATTGCCACAATACTATCTTCCGAGTGTCTGCGTAAAGTCCTCGAGTATTTCGCTCACATGCAAGGAAAGATGGGAACAACCTCGAGAAGTCAATTGTGACCGGAAAAATGGAAGGTAAAAAACCACGAGGGCGAAGTCCGATGCGCTGGTCTGACCAAATTCACACCGCTCTCGCCACCACGGTTCACAATGCTCTTCATACTGCTGGAGACAGAGGAAGATGGAGAAAGATCACTAGGGAGATGGTGATACCTAAAGGAGGTCACGACCTTCAGCATTGAGGAATACGACTTGAGGAGGAGGATAAGGGACTACATCGAGAGTATACCCTAAGCTTTAAAATAATTTTCATAATCAGTCCACAATGACCAGGTCCAGTAGCTTCTATGTCAAAGAACAACATCAGTATCGATTTCATTAAATCGCTACGGATTTATTAATCTACCGGATGAGTTTTTGTTGTTCACCATTTTTATTATAGCTTACAAACTAGGATGGTAATTACTGGTTGCGGCGTAGGTGGTGCATGTACGAGTGGAACAGTACACGGTATTTGTTTATGCATATTGTATAGGTATAGCTTTGACTAAACTAAGAAGTACCTAGGGCTTTGAATATAAAAAAAGGAAAAAGGGAGTATGTATGGATCCTCAGTTATTACGAGACACAGATTTTTTTTCAAATCTAGTCACTCAAAATCTTTTTGAAGATTTTAACGGGTTTATCCGAGGCACAGTGATTGTTTCTTAGAAACTAATAATTATAATAATTAAAATAATAATATATCATGTCATGATACTTTAGATTTAGAATAAGCTGAGCCATCCAAAGATCGTTGTAAACGATCTTATAGATGGGTAGCTCAGCTGAACTGTGATTTACTTTTGTAATAAAACTGGATTAAAAACATAATAATCAACATGGCCATTTATTCAAATTCTATCACACTTACAAAATCATTATTTAGAATTATCTAAAACTTGATGCTAGCAAAACGCTTTAAAGAACACATCGATCATAGTTTTCAAAAACTTCTCTACAATTATTTGAATAATAAAATATGCTAACTAACATTCCGTGTACTGTACTGTACTTTGGAGTATGCTCCACTTTATTAACGACATTCTATTGATTGATTGAGCATTTCACCGACGCTGGCGCTGTCTTTATTACGGCTTTGTGTTTTATTTTCGAAACACTAATTAATATGTACCAACGTATAGAATGATTGAAATGGCTTGAAACTGATATGTCACTTCGCCGATTTGGCAATGGTCAAGATTTGGTTAAGATGGTTATGTAAACTGATTTCAGTTGCATCGATTGTCGTATTCAGTTTGGTGTTCAAAAACATGTAGATTAGGAATATATTTAAATATTTATGAAAAGCTTGCCAATGAAGCATAATATAGACTTTTTGTGCGGACTCAAACCAGAGGAGTTTCAATCAGTCCCAAAGCAATAGACCGATTTGGATAAAGAATTGATTGAGTAGGTACTAGACTAGCATATTAATATACTCGTAATCTATGTAAAAGGTCGGTACGCGATCATTGTCACGGAAAACAGCTAGTTCTTAATATTTTTCCATTACTCCATCACCATCAAAATTACGTTCGTAAACAGCCAAAGATAAAAGATACGTAGTTCTTTTCTAATTGTATCAAATCTAGAAAGTAAGTAAGTTCGTATGAGTCAGTGGCCGATTCTGATGACGGAGTTTTTAGGCCTCCGTCATGGCTTAACGACTTAAATAGCCGGGACCGACAATTTAACGTGCCCTCCGAAGCATGGAAGCGCTCAGATGCAAATGCCACTGGCGGCCACCCATCCACTTTCTGACCGTTTCGAACGTTGCTTAACTTTGACGATCTATCAAGAACGACTAAGCAAGCACGACCACGAGCGCTTCTGGTCTAGAAAGTGAATCCGAAGGATGTAAAATGAAATTGAGAATTCTTTTGTATCCGCCGCCGGCACAGTAGCATTGAATACAATACCACACTTATTTATAGTCAAAACTGTCGCCATAGCGTCCCGCCTTTTGTATCCTAAGAGGACTTTAGTCTTGTATTGGTTTGTAGACAGTTTTTCTTGTAATTGTTTCGTTTTTTTAATCATTAGGTACTTTGTATGTGGTCTCTTTATCTAAACACCAGAATCTTAAAGAAATCGCCTGCCAGCCGCCTTACCATAGCCTATCTCTACGGTAGAAAAGAGAAAATTATATTTTCTTTCAGACGATCTTGAGTTTTCTTGCGGTCATAGAAAAGATGCTTTTGCTTAAACTCATTTATGTCATTTAACTCAATTCTTGGAGCGATAGAAGATAGCGGGGTCATGCTAAGGAGGCTGGATAATGTATGTAATTGTTCGGGTCAAATTCATTTATTTAATAGGACTTTAAAAATTACTTAGATAATCCTAAAACCTGGGTGATTTAACTCTTTTTACCATAAAGAATCAGGACTACAAACACCGTTTGAGGCATATCCTTCTTTTATTTTTTACTTACCCATAAAATTAATAACCAAGTTCTAAATTCTACTATAAATTTTGGAAACAATATTATAAAACAATTTGACAAACACTTTAAAATCACCTTTCCACTATCAGGTAACAAAAAACACCAAAACTTTGTCTTTAAAAGTGGTCAGTGTACAATCACCGCTAGAGCCTTATATCACTCGCATAGCAACTTAATAGTAATCTGTACAGCCCTTTGCGGTTTCACATCAGAGGCATAACAGCGCCCTTTTATTTTTGAAAAAACATAACGGTTCTCTAACACAAGGTCATGGGGAACTAATGAATTTGTTGTCTTTTTCGCTAAGTTTTGTTTGTTTCTTTTTGTCTTTCAACTGATTTAACCCATTCATTGTGGTTGGAGAGATTTTATTTTAGAAAAGGCCACATCAAGGTAGTGTAACATCCATAGTTGTGTGGAGCTTTTTGTTGTATCGCATATATCGTTGTTGGGTGAGTTTTTTTTTATTTCTTTATTGATAAACTTCACCGAACTTTGGAGATGGATCATCAATCAAACCTGATGTAATTGCTAAGAATAAAGAAATGGAGCGATATCGCTTCCAAGAAAGCTTTCATGACAACCCCTAAAGTAGTTACAGTACCAAGGATCATTTATTTTGTAAATAGCAATATAGCAGATAGTTTTCATTTCAATAACATATAGTTACAAAAAAGTACCTACGTGAGTGTCGTGGAATACTTGGTAGGAACGAAGCAAAGCTTTTCTATACTAAGAATATAATAAATTAATTGTCTACTCGTATTAGGTATCCTAGAAACGCTCTTCAGTACTAACAATGTAACAATCTATGGACTGTGTCGCGGCTGCGCATTTCGCACTGTGACGATTTGACATATACATGTGTCGTGACGCAAAAATAGAACTCTTTTTTCGTCCAACCACCATCCGATACCGTCCAAAAAGGAACTTCGTTCCAATACATTATTTTTTATTTGACGACCTCTGTGGCGCAGTGGGCGAAGGTCCGCCTGCGACGCAGGAGGTTGCGGGTTCGATTCCCGCCGCGGGACAAATGTTTGTATGATCTACAGATATTTGTCTCAGGTCTGGGTGTTTCTATGTATAATATGTATGTATTTACCAACAAAAAGAGTATATAAGTAGTTTATCAGTCATTCTAGTACCCATAACACAAGCTCTGCATACTTTGGGGCTAGATGATGCTGTGTGAAAAGTCCAGCGTTATTTATTTTATTTTATTTATTTATTATAAAATAACAAATACAAAATTGAGTGCTGTTAGATCAGACGCGCTTCGATATCCTAAATTACGAGTAACGTCAATCATTGACTATCGGTCTCTATGTCGCATGTCGTTAATTTTATTTTAATTGTAACCCGTTTTATGTCGGCGCATGCATCAAAGTAATGGTCTAATTGGAACTTTATTATTGGGACGGCTCTATCGTGCTATCCATCTTTCAGTTCCTTTCATCTTGGTCTCAATTCATCATCTAGGCTATCTCAGGACTGCTTTGATGTATCTAAAGGTTCTAGACGATAGCCAAACACAAACGAATCCTAGTATGTGTTGGAAACATTAAGTTGAATGATGTAATCATTCTTTTCTATCTGTTTTTATCTGTGGCTTAATTAGTTCATTCATTATTGTCATTCATTCATTCTCTCGAAAAATATAACTTCTTCTGTGCACACGCCAATTTTTATTTTATTTATAAAAAAAAGTTTATTTAACTCCCAACCATTAGAAGTAGTCACATACTTCTTCAGTATGAATTTGAGTCTTTTACAGTTAAAATAAGGAACTCTATTTAAAAATTTAGTAACGTGGTTCTGATAATGTTTGTGACCTTTAGGGCAGTGGCAAGTAGATAATGTTCACAGAATAATTCTAGGTTTATGTGTTGGCATATCTTGGTCATACCTGACGACCTTTGTGGCGCAGTGAGTGAAGGTACGCCTGCGACGCAGAAGGTTGTGGGTTCGATCCCCGCCGCGGGACAAATGTTTGTATGACCTACAAATATTTCTACCGTGTCTGGGTGTTTCTATGTATAATATGTATTTACAAACAAAAAGTATATAAGTAGTTTATCAGTCATTTTAGTACCCATAACACAAGCTCTGCTTACTTTGGGGCTAGATGATGCTGTGTGAAAAGTCCAGCGTTATTTATTATTTATTTAATATCTGATGCCAATGTCACAGGGAATCTGATGATGTTGATTTTTATTAATTTTATTTATTTGGCAAACAAAACACATTACAACACAAATAAAATAATAATTACAAATATATGGATTTTAACACTATGTTGCAACATAAACATATGTGCGCACAGCTATATATACGAGTATATACAAATAAGTTAATAAGTTAATTAATGATAAGAAGTGGTAAAATAACCTAAAGTCTTAAATTAAAAACGATACAAGTAATAAAAAATTAATAAATCCAGAGAAAAATGTATACCTACTTGATTCGGTTTTTCTGTGAATAAACAAGTAGTTATACTATAAATCACAAAAACTTCATATTTATACCAACAACAGGTGTTTTTAGACTAATCATTGAGCAGTATCGGCGACAGAGTGACGGGTTTACTGAACATAGTATTTGTACTTGTAGTAGGTTATCTCACACTAAACAACTAACACTACAACAAGCATGTAGTTAAACACTTCATATTTAACATAATGGTCAATCGTATTTTTTTTGCTGCTTTGAGTTAGAGTTTATGTTTTTTTTTCCTTTAGGGCTTTCTTGTGTGTGTGTTTGTGCCAAATAAATGTTTATTCTATTCTATTATTACAAGAGATATCCTGAGTATTCAAAAATAGAATGAATTCCGAATGCAGTTGCAACATTTTTAAATTCAAAAATAGAATAAGTATATACTCGGAAAACCAACCGTCCATTTAACACAAAACTCGAATGAATCAAAGGCTTCGTCACCAGAATGATCAGCTTCACTAGCTTATACAAACTTGGGAAGGAAATGTATGGAAATGAATGACTGTTTCCATAGAGTACTACGCCTCCGGAGATCCTGGACTTAGCTTTAATGACCACACCATTAGGCCCAGACATACACGATTATTATCCCTAATAACATTAACGAGTTTTTTACAAAGTTTTTTGAAAAGCGCGACGCTGTCAAATTATCAGGTCTAGGTTATTTTGGAATTGATCTGATTATAACGACTAGACAGTTTTTTGTGAGATTTTAGGGGATGGATAGCCATATAGTCCGGCTAATGGCAGTCATCAAGTAATTTTATCATAATTTGGGATCATCAAGTCGTTTTGTCGTAACGTTCACAAATCGGCTAAGCTGTGCTCGTCATTCTTTGATTTTTTATTGATGGTTTCTTTAAACATTCCTTACAAATAAAACTCAGTCCTCCCTGGTTCGATGTTGACCCTGATTTTTTGAAGATTTTGGATATTTTCATAGGTTTCTACTATTAGTTGCGGTTTAAATTAACTAAAAATCTTAGAAAGACTTTGTGTTTAAATCTGTTTGCTTGCCGTATGGAAAATATATGGTGTCATTATTTCATTATACCTACTTAGGAACAATGTAGTATCATTCAAAACTCCATCACTGCTTTTGCACGTGTCTATTCAAACCGTGCTCAAACCCTTTGTGATAGAGCCTTCACGGCGGATTTAAAATCAATAATGTTCACAAAAAGATAAACTTTTTGATCTTTTCGATCACAGTGGTCGATCATCGATCTATTGTAATCGAAATCGATTCTATCTTATCGGTTGTAGATCGATAACGAATTTTTTTTAGAGTTCCGTCGATTAAAATATTTTGTGTTATTAGGCTAAGTTTATTAGTTTATAAATATAATGTTTTCAGTATACTGACTTTTAAGAAGTCCGTGAAGTCTGCCAATGTTGGGACACTAACGACTTAATTAACACAGGTAAGTAAGTAGGTACCTACTCAGATACTAATGATTATGATGATAAAGAAAAGCATTCTACTGTCAGTAAGCATTAGAGCGAACTGAGCAGCTTATTTAATGCTTCTAGTAGGTACCCTACCTAGGCAGGTAAGGTCCTAGCCTAGGCAGGTCAAATAGGCAGGCGCCTATTTGAAGACGGACAAAATATTAATACCTAATGTATTTGGGATCCACTTCAGTCCTACTAATTATGTAAAGACACCTACTGGACCCTTTTGAGATAGTGTAATAGTCAACTTGGCCAGCATTTTTTGCAACAATGATGTCTTGGAATGTCGAATTGAAAATGTGATGAAGTTCATTCGTTAGGCATTGCATAATTTTAGAGGATGGGCCCAGTAGGATTCAATATATCAATGGACATTAGACTACCTACCTTTTTTTTATTCTAAACTAAAGTCAGACACTGATTTTATATTATTATTAATCAGATCGATTTCAGCGCATTTGTATGCAATAAATACGCATACAATAACTTTCCCTCTCTCGGATCCCGTTTGGTCCCATTATTCTTCAAAAAATCATTTTATTTACCGTTTTGTTTCTTCCTTTGTAAATTTAAATCAGCGCCATCTACAACATATTACGTGAACTAACTGGTTGCGTTTGTTTCTTGCACTATAAGTTTATATCAGTGCCATCTGTGTCAGTTTGAGCACAACTACATTAAGTAGTTACCAGTCTTATCAAATGCAAAAAAAGTTCGTGCAACAGCAATTAGATGGCAGGCTCATACGTTTTAGAAAATCGAAATTGTCTTTCAATAAACCGTTGGAAAGATTTTCTGAGTAGGTTAGGTAGGTACCTACTATTTTATTTTGCATAATCTGATTAAAAACCACATTAAAATGTATCTTCAGCGAAGTGATGATAATTTATAAAAAAATTGTGTGAGAACAATTTTTAGGTAAAAGGTAAAACATTATTTTCTAAAAGCGTAATCACAAATATTAAAGGTAAGTAGGTATAATATTTACCATCAAATAAAATTTGACAACTTATTAAGTAGGAACTAGGAACATAATTATGTTTATCAGCCTAGTGTTCAGACTTCAGCGGACCTATTCCGACCCGAATGGCTTCCGCTGAAGTCTGAATCAAGGTTCAGGTCTACATTCTAGGTCAGTCATTTGATGTACTTACCGGTAATTTTTATTACAGTAAAAATCAAAAACTTAAGTAGGTAGGTACCTACCTATTCATTGATGTAAGGTACCCATTTATCATTCAGTAACGGTTCAATCATTCAATTTTATTCATAATGGCAAGTTCAATGTTACAACAGAGTCCGTACCTACATGCAACTAACTACCGGAGGTTGTGTTTACATAGACACATGTTACACAATTTTCACCTTTACATACTTGTCATACAGCATTCATTTCCTCATCAAAATGATGAATAGCTCATCTTAAATATTGTGCCAAGCATGCACCGTTATTTCGACCCACTTTGCAACACTCACTTGGTTCAGCACAGTACTCGCTACATTATCACAACGCGCGAACGTAAAACAACATGTTTTTTGAAAGCTTTCTCATAAACCTTAGTATTATAGTCGTACTTATTCTTGCTCTCATCTTTGACTATGTCACAAAGTTCTTCAGCTACTGGTATGTTCGGCATATACCGTACAAAACCTCCATCCCGTTCCTTGGCAGTGACTACCACAGAATCTTTGGAATAAGAAGCAGCACTGAAGATGTGAACAAACTCTACTTTCAACACCCAAGGGACAAATTTGCGGGACGCCTTAAGAGCAGAATACCAGATCTGATTGTGAGAGATCCAGACGTCATAAAGAGGATGCTGTCAACAGATTTCGCGAATTTCCATAGCAGAGGTCTCGGTCTCGACAAATCTCAGGATGTTTGTTTACGAAACAATTTATTTTACGCGGACGGTGAAAAGTGGACTCTACTGCGCGAGGGATTGGAATCAATTCTGAGTAAGTTGGACGGTGAATTTGAAAATGGTTTACAAGAATGTTTGTCGGGAACAAATGGAGATGCAAACGTACAACTGTTATTGTCTAAGGTATTGGACTACGTTTTCAAAGATTTGCTCCTTGGAAATGTCGATGAATCGCTTATAAAGGAAATAAGAGCTGGAGTTCAGAAACGAACTTTGATTGCAAGACTGAAGAGTTACTTGAAGAATATTTTTCCGTCTTTGTACGTTTTGTTTGGCATTGTAACTCTACCTGAAGAACCCTCTAAGCAAACTAAAGAAGCTTTAATGAATTCAAAACTTATGAATATTTTACGAAGCGTGGGAAATGTATGCCAAGTGGGTATAAAGGACAAGAATCAGAACATTAAAAATGACGAGTCTGACTTTACATTTTCTATACTAGCCCTCTTTGTAACTGAAGGTTACATTCCATGTCTGAACGTTCTAACTGCTTTGTTATACGAGTTGGCTCATAACACTGAAATTCAGGATAAAGCAAGATTTTCAGTATCAAAAGACAACAGAGAAGACTTTTTAGACATAACAATAAAGGAAGCTTTAAGATTGCATCCGCAGTACTCAGTTTTAACAAGACAATGCGTAAAGTCATATCAATTTGAAGAAAGCAGCCTGATCATTGATAGGAAGATAACAATAAATGTGCCAGTAGATGCTATACACAAAGACGAAGAGTATTACAAAGATGCTAAAGTCTTCAATCCAGAGAGATTCTTACAAGATGACGTCACAAGACATTGCTATACATATTTACCGTTTGGTGCCGGACCCAGAAAATGCGTGGGTAAGTTAGGTTTCGTTCATTTGGTTTTTAAATTTTTATCATTTATTAATATTCATTGTCCAGTGGTGGAATAGTCAATGATAAGACCATGAAATCTTATTATCTCGGCAGGTACATTTTAATAACTTGTTAAAAAAATCAAATAATTAAGAATTGGTAACAATAAGCCTGTTGATTATTGTAAGTCGTCTAATTATCCCTCACAGAGTGATCATCGAGCTGTTCAGGACATTATGAGACATGAAGATGAACATGGATAATTGTCTCATAAATAAATAATAATGCTGGACATTTCACACAGCATCATCTAGCCCCAAACTAAGCAAAGCTTGTACTATGGGAACCAGATAACTGATATACTACTTATATACTTTTTGTTTGTAAATACATACATATTATACATAGAAACACCCAGACCCGAGATAAATATATGCAGATCATACAAACATTTATCCCGCGGCGGGGATCGAACCCGCAACCTTCTGCGTCGCAAGCGGGCTTGCACGCACTGCGCCACAGTGGTCGTCTAATAAGTCTCGAGTATTACCACAATGGTCATTCATAGGTATCTTAACCCAGAACTTAGCTTACACTGCATAAAACCACAAGAATTAATGACCGTCGACCCCTTTAGAAATAACTGCTTATATTAACATGACCTCGTTGCAAAGTGAAAGCTTTGTGTAAGTACCCATAACATCAATGATCACACTTTCGTTGACATTGAATGGACATAGATGACTGACCAGAGTTTCTCGAATAAGCAAGGGTAATTATTGAAGAGGCTTGGAACCTGATCGCACATTTGGCCACGCCGTACGCGCCACTGTCATTTTTGTATACAAAAAATGCTGATAATGTCAGAAAATGCGGCTAACTTCTGACGTCTCAGCATTTCTTCTATTGAATTGACAGTTCGGCGCGGATAGGTCTGCGACCACCCTTAACCGATTTTATGAAAAAAAATGGTAAAACAGTATTAGCAGTTGGATCTCGATTCTCGATCAAAAGGAAATGAATAAGGTCCAAAATTACAAGAAAAAAGAGTTTAAACAACTTTTAATAACTTTGCTTCCTACTGGAACTGATGTTCCAGTAGGTTGATCCAGTTGATACTGATGTATTTATACAAAAATACAACGTATTACTTGTAAGTATGATAAAAAAAACAGTTTATTTTTAAATATGTAAGGAAACACAATTTACTAAGATACATTTACTTAACTGTGAAACAGAACTTTTTTTACTATTCGGTGGTGTCCCACTGCTGGGCAAAGACTTCCCCCCATTCCCTTCACACATTCTGAGCCGTAATTATTCACTCCGGTAAGAATAGGTCGAGCTCATCTCGCCATCTTCGTCTCGGTCTGCCTCGTCGCCTTCTCGCTGGGTCGGGGCGCCACTCGGTGGCTACCTTTGCCCACAGCTCACCTGGCATGCGACAGACATGCCCAACCCAATCCCACTTCAACTTTGTGGCTGTATAATATATACAAAAGTAAGCATTTTCTCTTTTTTCAGGTGAACAGCTATCTCTTCGGATCATCAAGAGTGTGGCCAAGACATTTCTTACCGACTACACCATTGAACCTTGTGGGAAGACGCCATCGAGCCTACCAGTAGTTGACCATAACTTTGGTAGAGTTGTCGATAGAGATATCTGGCTCAAATTCAAACCTAGAGTTTAACTAGGTATAAGGGTCGGTTCACATCTGACGGAAGATGCGTCGCGTATTGTCGGTCGCGTAACGCCAGAACAGACAATTATATGAGAAAACATTCAACCTTTCACACTTAACCGATGATGCGTGATGATTAACGAAGACCGCTGAATAAGCTCGACGCATTTTCCGTCAGATGTGAATCGACTATTAGATTTAGAACTCTGCTCAAATATTATACGTATTTACACATTTTTGGTTATGTTTCAGGGTTTTATTTTTAAGCATTAGTAAGTGGTTTCGGTTTAACGAGATTAAAAAATAATGTAAAAACAAATTGGTTGTTTATGTGAAATCATTTTAATCCGTTTTTCATCATCAGTGCCAGTGGCCACATTCACACCGATTTTGGATCGATTTAATGCTATGCGCAAAATGATTTTATTCGCAATGATTTATTTGCAAGCTGTGGATGATTGACATTGCATTGCATTGTAACTTTTACGTGGCGAAACTGTTTGGTCGTTTTCAACCTTTTTGATCACAATGCCTACGCCGCGAAACGACTTTGAAGGATTACTAACTCACATTTAAAACACATACAAAGCAAAATGCCTCAAATCGATATCTCTAACGTGGTTTGCCAAATTTGCAATACGCCTGCATTCGTTCTTGTCTCGGCGGAATCGTCGATATTAAGCGATGTCCTGCGCGGTCGCAATGTGGATAGGTGACCGCTAGTGGCAATAACCTCTGAGTATTTCAGTGCTTTGAAATGCACAATTTTATACTCGGCAAGTCTAATAGTTTTACTTTCAAAAATAATTGCACCATATTCATTGTAAAGCTTGCCAAGTATTTTCCGACAACCGATAGGACTTTCATTTTCTGTTGAGCCTTGTCAATACCGTGGACAATGATGAAATGGGGTTCAAAAAAAGCGTAAAAGGGGTTGGAAAATGCTTATAGAGAAATATTTTTGCCTGCCCATCGACCGATAATGGATCAGACGGTAGGGTGGCAATGATTTAGGTGTCTGGCTGGAATGCCAGGATTATTGGACCGTAATGGTCGAGTTGATAATTAATGATGGATGGCCGATGATTCGGGTTTGGGTGAACATTGTTATGTATAAATGCACTGTTTTAACCCTTTTGGTGCTATTCGTGCTTTAAACCCGTTTCATAGGCGCGTGGCGTTCTATTGACGACCTCTGTGGCGCAGTGGGCGAAGGTCCGCCTGTGACGCAGAAGGTTGCGGGTTCGATCCCCGCCACGGGACAAATGTTTGTATGACCTACAGATATTTGTCCCGGGTCTGGGTGTTTCTATATTGTATAATATGTATGTATTTACAAACAAAAAATATATGAGTAGTTTATCAGTCATTCTAGTACCCATAACACAAGCTCTGCCTACTTTGGGGCTAGATGATGCTGTGTGAAAAAGTAGAGGATTATTTATTATTTTATTTATTATTAATTAGACACCCAAGAAACATTTATATACAAGCTACTACTAGATTCCTAGATTGATTATGTTTATTTTTATTTAAGTTTTAATTCATTACCAGACAAACAAAACGAAGGGCGACTTAATTAGCCTGTAAGTGGCCCTTAATTTTTTTCGCACAATACCACGAGAGTCCGTGACGTCTTAAGTGTTTTAAGTGTTAAACTAAGTAAATGTACTTGTAATATAATTACAAAGCATCTAATAAACAATTACCTAAGTAATTGTTTGACATAATTGTATACTATATAACCATAGAGTATACATTATTAATACAAGTTTTTTCTCGTCGTATCGTTAAAGAAGTAATTTTTTTCAGATTCTATAAAACCGTAAACACAATCTCGTCCCACTAATCCCTTTAATCCTATGATGTATGGGCACCGTAAACGAAACATGTCCTGATTTATAACGTGTGTACCCCTTCTAGTCACGAGTCGATAAAAGTCGCTAAGCGTCTGTCTTCAACTGTAGTTTATCTTTATCTTTATCTTTATCTTTATCTTTATCTTTATCTTTATCTTTATCTTTATCTTTATCTTTATCTTTATCTTTATCTTTATCTTTATCTTTATCTTTATCTTTATCTTTATCTTTATCTTTATCTTTATCTTTATCTTTATCTTTATCTTTATCTTTATCTTTATCTTTATCTTTATCTTTATCTTTATCTTTATCTTTATCTTTATCTTTATCTTTATCTTTATCTTTATCTTTATCTTTATCTTTATCTTTATCTTTATCTTTATCTTTATCTTTATCTTTATCTTTATCTTTATCTTTATCTTTATCTTTATCTTTATCTTTATCTTTATCTTTATCTTTATCTTTATCTTTATCTTTATCTTTATCTTTATCTTTATCTTTATCTTTATCTTTATCTTTATCTTTATATTTATCTTTATCTTTATCTTTATCTTTATCTTTATCTTTATCTTTATCTTTATCTTTATCTTTATCTTTATCTTTATCTTTATCTTTATCTTTATCTTTATCTTTATCTTTATCTTTATCTTTATCTTTATCTTTATCTTTATCTTTATCTTTATCTTTATCTTTATCTTTATCTTTATCTTTATCTTTATCTTTATCTTTATCTTTATCTTTATCTTTATCTTTATCTTTATCTTTATCTTTATCTTTATCTTTATCTTTATCTTTATCTTTATCTTTATCTTTATCTTTATCTTTATCTTTATCTTTATCTTTATCTTTATCTTTATCTTTATCTTTATCTTTATCTTTATCTTTATCTTTATCTTTATCTTTATCTTTATCTTTATCTTTATCTTTATCTTTATCTTTATCTTTATCTTTATCTTTATCTTTATCTTTATCTTTATCTTTATCTTTATCTTTATCTTTATCTTTATCTTTATCTTTATCTTTATCTTTATCTTTATCTTTAACGAGATCGTTATTTAAAATATCATGACACGGATATTATCTGGA
Source organism: Epirrhoe tristata (assembly GCA_951394285.1). Lineage (NCBI taxonomy): Eukaryota > Metazoa > Arthropoda > Insecta > Lepidoptera > Geometridae > Epirrhoe > Epirrhoe tristata. The sequence goes on from OX596145.1 coordinate 9,104,566, forward strand.
TCGGGGGCATAGGTGGGTGGCGAATAAAATCAATAATAATTTATGTAGGTATAATATTTTTTTATTCAATCGAAACAAAAAGAAAATTTGAAAGCGAATGTGTTTTCAAAACAGAAAGATCAAGGAAATTCGGAGGGTCAGGAAGAAATCGCTTCTAAGCGATAAGACCGCCCATTGTACATTATCTCATTAGGTTATATTAATTCTTATGTTGTTGTGTAATTATTGTGTACAATTAAGAGTTTTTCATTCATTCATTCATCAAAGATAAAACTTTGATGTTTCATAATTAATCTAAATCTCCCGAAGATAAATTCGCGAAATTCCAACCAAGGGTAGGGATGTTGTGATCTTTACGGGTCATTGACACCTGCGATTGACACCAACAGAATGACCAACAACATTGACACAGCGAATGAAAACACTCGCTTCCGTTAAATCCCACACCAGGTTTTTTCATCACGGCGGACAAACAATGCATGCGAAAAACAAAGGTGTGAACAGGAAAAACTGGGAAAACTGATAGTTTAAATTTAGTTGCACTCTGCGTTAAATCGCGAAGAGTGGAAGAAGGGAAGGGAGGCCTTTGCCCTGCAGTGGGACAACACAGGCTAAATAATAATAATAATAATAATAGCTGTTAAGCTTTCATCTGTGGTAGAGGATCACGTATTGCTAAAATAACTTAATATTATTATTATAAACACCAAAACATTGAAGTATTTCATATATATCTCAAAAATACTTCGTAAGGTTTGCCCAACGTTTCTGTTATACCACAAATACCATCAATGGCGGTAGCGTAAAACGCAAAAATAAGTATGTAGGTGAGTACCTACTAAATGAGCAATTGCTCTCAAGAACGTACGCGCCTGTGTCAAGAAACGTTGAAAGGAATACGCAGAGCGCGAATATAGCTTGCTTATTTTCAGGCGTCACATTCCTCAAAAACAAAGTTCTCTTACCTTCATACCTAAGTTAAGTACATGAATTTTCTTAAAAGGCAAGCTACTTTCGATGATTCTTAAACCTGTTTGAATGTAGAAAGCATCTTTCTTGCGCTTAACACAATTATAGTTTCGAGCGGCAATGGGCTTGCAATCTGTCACGTATGGAATACTAACTACTGCAAGATCTGGGCATGTATCAAATATTATGTGTTTGGACATGCCTCTGACTACCCCCTTAGACATCTTCAAAGGATCCGGAATAAGCAACATAAAAAGATCTGAGAGAATGTCTACCGCACCTTGGGGATACAGTCGTGAACCTGTTTACGTTTACGTTTTTTATATATAAAAGCTCGAAAGCTTTTCAGGTTTCGTCACGATTCTTTCCTTCACTTCACCGTTGGAAAGTGCTGATTATTTTCAACCGACTTCAAAAAAGGAGGAGGTTCTCAATTCGTCTGTATGTTTTTTTTTTTTTTTGTATCTTGTTACGCGATTGCTCCGCCATTTGTTGACCGATTTGCAAAATTCTTTTCATGTTTGAAAGGGGTGGTCCCATATAAATTTTATTCCTGAGGGATTGATAGTTTCCCCGTAAAACTCTAAACACCTTCCCTCCTAGCCATGTCACAAATAGAAATCGAATCGACAGCTTGACATTGAAGTCGGTTTTCTTTTTAGTATAAAAACGTAATTATTTGAATAGAAAAACTTATTAGTGGGCTAACACGATCAGGAGACCCACCCGCTTCCTCAAGACCAAAGGAAATTTTTGCATTATTTTGTATTATCTGATAGATTATTTCGGTATTTTCAGTGAAAGAGTTAAAATGATCTTCACTTGAACCACAAACCAATTACCTCTACGCAAACAGGCGCTCGTAAAAAGGCGTCGAACATAAAAATATTTGATTAGGCTCGTCTCCTTGCCAATCCTCCATCTTGAAATATTTATTAGACAAAACGTGTATGTAAATTATACATCTTCAAAAATGCTACAAAACTGCTTTATTTAATTAAGTGCTGTAATTCAAACTAACTTATTAAACTTTTTAACAAAAAAATATACCGCCGAAGGAACTGAAAAGCAAAAAATTATAGGTGAACCTTTTTTATTTTACCTTAATAACTAATGTAAGTATATCTAAGTAATTTTGAGTAGGTTGTTTTGCTTAATGGGCGCTAACTCAGTGAGACTGTGTGAAGTGAGTGTTAGTTTTATTAATTACCCCTTTGGTTTTTCAAATATACATAATAAGAGTCGCATAAAAAGTTAACTGGACCAGTGAAAATTAAAAAGATTATTTATTCAAAAGTTGACAAAAATGATGGTGTATGGCGCAAACTTGAGAGATATGTCCAAAAAATATTACTACCACAGTTTGAATGGATTTCATTTACTTATTCATTTATTTATACACACATAGATAATACATTAAATAAATAAATAATGCTGGACTTTTTACACAGCATCATCTAACCCTAAGGTAAGCAAGCTTGTGTTATGGGTACTAGGCACATGACTGATATACTACTTATATACTTTTTGTTCATAAATTCATACATATTATACATAGAAAACACTCAGAACCGTGACAAATATTTGTAGATCCTACAAACATTTGTCCCGCGGCGGGGATCACAGAATTAATTATTCTAATTCGTAATTATCTATGAAAATACAAGTATTAATAGATGTTTCTTGTTATTATTGGATCAGCATAGGCTTTTTATCCCGGAAAATAAAAACATTCCAGCGATCGCAGGAAACAACGGCGAAGCTGGTAAATAATATTTCACACTGGTTATGCGACCACTGTGACCGAGCTACCACTGTGGTTACCGGTGGCCATCACCACAACTCTGTACTTATTTGTAGTCACCACAATGCTATTGAAGTTTCGTATTAGGGACAAATTTGCCTTGTACTATATTTTTACAAGGGCATTTGTGTAAATAAATAAATAATAATAAATAATGCTGGACTTTTCACACAGCATCATCTAGCCCCAAGTAAGCTTGAGCTTGTGGTATGGGTACTAGATGACTTATAAACTACTTATATACTTTTTGTTTGTAAATACATACATATTATACATAGAAACACTCAGACCCGAGACAAATATCTGTAGGTAATACAAACATTTGTCCCGCGGCGGGGGTCGAACCCGCAACCTTCTGTATCGCAGGCGGACCTTCGCCCACTGCGCCACAGAGGTCGTCGGTAGTGATCCAGTGGTTGTTATTCTGCTAGTAAAAAACACCAGATCATGCTGATCATGATTGTTTACCCGACGCACGTTAGACATTTTCTTAGATCTAGCCATTCAGCATTTTGTATTTCACTAAAAGTAGGTAAGTTCGTATGAGTCAGTGGCCAACTCTGGTGACGGAGTTTTTAGGCCGCCTTAAGGCCTCCGTCATGGCTTAACGACTTAAATAGCCGGGACCGACAATTTAATGTGCCCTCCGAAGCACGGAAGCGTTCAGATGTAAATGCCACTGGCGGTCGCCCATCCACTTACAGACCGTTTCGCTTCGACGATCAAGAACGGCTAAGCAAGCACGACCACGAGCAAGCGCTGTGTGTGAAAGTGAAATACAAGCGTATTTCACTGATATTTGCATTTATGTCTACAAAATGCACATTGTGGTAATGATGAAATTATTAATACTTCTTTAAAACGGTTAAATAAGTAGGTATAATATAATTTTGAATAGCTTTATGCTCTTCTAGGTCCAAACCTATTCTAAATTTCATCTAAATCAGTTCACAGTTAAGTTGTATTTGAAATAAGTACATACTCATACCTAATCATGTTTTCATATTATACTTTTAGAATAAGAATAATAAAGTTTTATTTTCTCCACATACAACAGTTACTATAGGTACTTAAATCTACACAATTTTATGTGGGTGAAAATACGGCTACTCCTCAGCATTTGCTCCAAAAGCTCGAGAGTGTTGGAGCGCTGGTTTTCAGTGGCGCTGGTTTTTAGTACCTAAGCTTATTAGCTTAGGTACTAAAAACTCACATAATTACCTTCTATACCTACTTTTTAAAATTGTTTTACTGTGAATTTCTAACCATACCTTCTAAAAGCTTCTAAAACTTTTCAGTAGGTAACTCAATAGGTTGTTCTCCCAATAGATCCTGTAAACTACCTTTAAAAGCCAATAGACCGTTACATGCTTTAAACTGTGCATCGGAGACTACGAAATATGCATACTATCTCTAGTTTTATAACTAAACCAATTTGTATTCCAAATCCCTGGATAGAAACAACTTGGTGATGCAACTTTGGACCATGATCCTCGTGTTTTAAAGATGAAGTTGGTTTGGAGGAATTCTTTCTTATTGGTATCAACAATGCATTGACTATCTGTTGTAGTGGACTTCGAATCCAATGTATTTTTTATAAAGTTAGATCAGATTTTCAACCATAACTAGAGGAACCAAAGTTATCTCAATTTTGCAGTTGCCTTGTAGTGTTTTACTAAGACTGGTTTTGTATATTTATTTTTATAAAGGTTGAAAAAAAAAGTAAAGTTGTACAAAGAAAAATATGAATATGAGTGTGGGTATGCAAGAAGAGGAAGGCCGAAGAAGAAGTGGTTGGATTGTGTGAGAGATGATATGAATGTAAGAGGAGTGGATGCACAATTGACGAGTGATAGGAGTGAGTGGAAGAAGAAGACATGTTGTGCCGACCCCACTTAGCGTGGGATATGGTCAGGGAGATGATGATGATGATGATGTACAAAGAAAAATAATCACATTTTCCAACCAAGTTTTATTGTACAAAATGTGACGATGAATAAACCATATTGAGCATTGAAATTCTGATACTATCATTTGAAGAGTCCAATGTTTCCTGTCAGTTTAGAATTAAAATGATCCCTGAAAGCATTGTTCATCTGAAACTGTGACAGAATTCCACTCAAACACTCGACACACATTAGCATCAAAGTCAAAATGATATTCAGATGCCGTCTAATCATGAAATGAACCCAGATCAAATGATAAAGCGTCATAAAATACAGACTACCTCACAGGATTATGTTGACCTTATTTATAAAGATATAGGGTTGAGATTGCCAGCGATGTGGCTCGCCGTTGACTGTTCAGATGGAGCAAAGTAAGTATTCTCGAATGGATACGGTTGAATGGGCACTCGGCGTTACTACGCGACCATTTCGCGTCGAATGAGACCTTGGATTAATGCGATGCAAGGAACTGTATTATAGCGTTCTTAATTTTGTAATATCATACTTTGATTTTCCATAATTTTCATAGCCTGTTCCTCTCGCTCTGTATAATGAGCTGTATGTTTATGACGTCAACCTTCAACAAAGATTTGGACTCGAAGACAAGGATTTTCCTTCGCCTATTCAACTTAGTTAGCGTTCAGGGTATAGGCATCCATTCTTGACAAACTTCTGTAACTATCATCTGCAATAAAATTTGCTAATATAGGTAATTGTTTTCCTGTAAATTTTTTAACTACATTGAACTTTTGACTTAGAGAAACAACTAATCGGAAATAGCAAAATTTTCGATCGCTTGCAGAGAACATTAATAAATTATGACATTTCTGCAAAATTGCAATGCAGTTCAAAAATTTACAAAAAAAAGTACGTCAGTGTCGTGGAACAACGCGGTTGGAACAACTTTGACATTTGGCATTGTCAAATAAATTATTGTAAAAAAATAATAGAAACGCTGTTCCATACTTACAATGTAATAATCTATGGACAGTTTCACGCCTGCGCGCCTCGTGGCGTGACGCAAAAATCTAACACTTTTTTTCGTCTAGCCCGATACCGTCCGAAAAGGAACTTCGTTCCAAAGGATGTTCTAAATATTGACCCCCACTGTTACCAGCATCACAGTAAATCGCTCCTCTTGTGGTTTACGCCAGAGTGCATACAACCGTTTTCTCTTGAACCGTGAGCAACGTGACAGACATTGGCATTTCACGACAATTGAGATTCATATTTCAATTTGCACGTGTCTTCTGTTCTACTGGATAGAATATGACTGAGGTTCTGAATAATGTCAGCAAGTTTGATCTTTATTTCTTTCAGTATAAAGCATTTTCTTTTTCAAAATAGATTTATGCTATCTTTTCAATGTACTTAGGATTGTTTTTTATGCTGTAAAAGAGCAGAGATGTTTTTTCTTTTAGGATATTGGTTTTTTAGTTGATTTTTGGCATCTTTGTATAGGATGAACTTTACTTCTAATAAATACGAGTATATCCAGGTGCATGGGAGACAAAATTGTAATATAACAGTGTAACATCATTAATGCTATAATTTTGTGTTGCCATTTTAAAAAGTGAAGCGAAATTTGTTAAGGTCCGTGGGCCTGACAATGAACATAACTTCAGAAGCACTCAGCTATAGTTAGTAGGTATAGTTTTTCCCAAACCAAGATTTTGAGATATTAATCGGCAAGTAGAAACGTAAACAACATTTAAACGCAACAAACTAAAACAATTATATACATTACCAATAGCACGTAAGTTAGTACATTGGTAAGCAAAGGTTACGATCAAACATTAGCAGTTACGGCCAAACGGCGGAACTTGGCCTAACTTAAGGGTATTGCTTTTAGGAGCTGGTGTTTCTGTTAGAGGGGACTTAATTAAATCAGCATTACTGCACTTATTGACAAATTAACTATATACATAGAATTGTCAATTGCAAAAGTAACAAGTGCAGTAATGCGAGTTTAATTCTCATTCATGATGTCTGCAAGATCTGCAGATATTTTTCTTTGTCTGGTAGCTGTGGTTTTACAATAATAAATAATACTGGACTTTTCACACAGCATCATCTAGCCCCAAAACAAGTAGAGCTTGTGTTATGGGTACTAGATGACTGATAAACTACTTTTTTTTGTTTGTAAATACATACATATACATAGAAACACCCAGACCCGAGACAAATATCTGTAGGTCATACAAACATTTGTCCCGCGGCGGGGATCGAACCCGCAACCTTCTGCATCGCAGGCGAACCTTCGCCCACTGCGCCACAGAGGTTGATGAGAGGAGATGGAACTAAATAAAAGATAAAATCGTATCACATACGTTAAAGTCTGTGTTTGGAGTAAGACATGACTTTTGTTGTTATTCTATATCCAGATGAAAAAAGGTCCATGAAATGAAAGAACTCAGCCAATTCTGATGATATGTTTTAAAAGTTGAGCAATCTAAAGACACATAAAAACTATCTATGGATAGCTCAAAATAATCCACGTTGTCCCCAATACTGATCTATTCAGCATTCGTACTGGATTAGTATGGGGCTTATAACAAAAAAATGAGCCGAGTTTAGACCAAGTCTAACAAAAAAACTGTCCCTAGAAAAACGATCTTTAAATACTCTTACATAGAATGCTTTTTGTGGTAACAGTTTTGTTTTGACATGTGTCAACATGGGGTTCAACCAGGGTTTTACGTTTTTATAATAAGCAGCAATGAGTTTATCATATTCCGCGTTTAGACGGACCACAATTTAAATAGTCAAAGTCTAAACAGTGTGTGTATGTAATGGGTATTGAAACGGATTTACCTACAGACCACCGTAGATAATCCTTATCAGTGGTTTGAAGGTTATTTGAAACTATTGTTCTATGAACTATTGTTCTATGAAGATACCGTGTTGATCGAATGGGGTTGTGCCTCGACTTTCAATCCAAAAAACGTGGGTCGAATCCCGGCCGTGCATCAATGGATTTTTCGTTTGGTAAAATTTATATGCGCTTTAACACGAGCTCTTAACGGTGAAGGAAAACATCGTGAGGAAACCCGCAGCTTAGTCAGCCACACGTATTGACCTCGTCTTTCCTGTGGACCACGCTGATTAAGCTGAGAGGATGGTTTAGGTGCTGGGCAAGCCTATTCCATCTCAAACAATGTCCCAGGCACTACAGCGCCTCGTTGAGTGTAGGCATAGGCCTCCTGACGCTGTATAAATCATCTAATATAGATGTAAAGGCCAAAGTTTTTTTGTTCTATGAACAGATAAAGATAACTGGTAGTGTGTATTCTAGATTATTTATGCAGCGCCAGGTGATAAAATAAATCCTATAGTAGGCTTAAAAATAAAAAAAATTTGCGCGGAATTAGAATCATCTGAACAAAGGCATAGCTATCCACTTGGCTATCAATACATTAGTCTTGACTACATACTATTTGTTTTTAACACAACCAATGACGAGCCCATCCCACTATTCCATTCATGTAGTGACTGAAATTAAAGATCTCATGAAAAACTACGATAATAGCTAATTAAAACTCTTGTCTGAGAAATATTTTGTCGGAATCACTAACAGCTACTTAAATCGTTCCTTAGTTAATATTTTTCATGTAAAAAATTACTTTATGCAAGTGATTTATGAAAGTGACTCTGAGTACGAACATGCCTTATAAGGTAGAGAAAGCTATTTTCACTCGCGTTTTAAAGATTTAAAAATGTTATCTATCTTCCTGAAATGGCCATAAAAAGATAAGCAGCAAGTTAAGAGACCTTGAAAAAAATTCCCTGAGTAAAAAATGTCATCTATCACACTGGATTTAAAATTAGCCGGACGTATTTCTAGCTAAGCCGGACAGGTGACCCTTGTCTGAAGACTGATTACGGTGCGGTGAATTAGGCCTTCGTAATTGGAAGATTATTTTATAGGATAAAACGGTCACTGTTCATCATCAACATCATTTATCAGCACAGATGTATGTATCGTAAACCCACACTGGTGGTCTAGTGGTAGTGGCCTTCCGATCGTTAGAATAGAATAGAATAGAAATAGAATAGAAAATGTTTTATTTGCAACGATAAGTAGGTACATACCACGACAGACACGAGAATAACTAGGTTGCTGCAAAATGGAGCCTAACTCAGCAATAAGCGGATTGTTGAGTTGACAAACAGAACAAACCGCGCTGATCTTCCGTTAGGACCGATTGTGATTAGCGGACATGAAACTACTACTACTGTCTAACTTATGTTAGGTTGAACCCGGTCGTGCACCAATGAGTTTTTCTGCCAAAAAAAATATGTGAACTATGCCAGTACTCTCAAACGGTGAAGGGAAACAGCAGCGTGAGGAAACCGGCATGTCGTAGAACCTACAAAGTGCGAAAACATTTTGTCAAGGAAAGGAGCATCTTTGAGGCGCACTTACAATCCTTTCACCACACTGGTTCGAAAGAATCGGTGATACGATAAAAAGAAGACGGTTCATGACTGTATGCATATAGGGAGACTTAGGTTTTTAATATTGAACGCTCTAGGCTGCTTGGGGAACCCATAGACTTATTAGTATTAGTTCCATAAGACTTATTATTAGTTCCATAAAACTTTGCCGGCTGGTCGCAATGCGGCTAGTGTATTACATCGGGCTAGATTTGACAAAAAAATAATAATAATAAATTAACAAAAATTATATATGTAAGAATTAAATCAGATTTTATTTATTTTATAACACATTTTGTAACAGCGCTTATGTAAAAATTTATAAAAAAACTTAACAAAAACACAACAATTAATATCACAGTTCTTAGACTTAATGCTTTCCGTGATGGAAGCCCCACTCTTTGTGGTCCTTGTGACCGCCCTTCTTGCCATGATCGTGATGATGATGATGATGTTCCTCATGACCGTGGTGGCCTTTGTGTCCCTTATGGTCCTCATCATAATGATGTTTGTCGTGATGACCCTTCTTTCCATGATGATGTTCTTCGTGACCACTCTTGTGATGGCCGCCCTTCTTGTGATCACCTCCCTTTTTCTCATGATGGCCATGATGCTTACCATGCTTGTGGTGCTTGCCTTCAGTGTGATGATCATCGTAGAAGTGATGGTCCTTGTGGAAGTCATCCTTGTGGTATTTCTTGTGGTAACCGTCTACTTTCTCTCCCTTATCGTGGTGTTTATGGTGTCCGTGTTTGCCTCCCTTGTGATGATGACCATGTTCGTGGTGTTTTCCGTGGTGATCGTGTTCGTCCCAGTGTTTTTTGTGGCCTCCGCCGTGTTCTGCGTGATGGCCTTCGTGGTGATGCTTTCCATGATCACCATGTTCACCTTTGTGGTGGTGGTGGTGACCTTTGTGGCCTTTATGTCCCTTTTCTCCATGTTCATGGTGATGCTTGGCATGGTGTTCTTTGCCTCCACCTTCTTCGTGGTGACTGGACTTGCCGCTGGCTGCGGTTACTAAGTCCTTCTCCTCCTCTCCAAGCTCCCTAGCGTATACCGCCGCAAGGCACAGTAGACCGACTACTACCACGGTCTTCATGTTGCTGATTGTACTGTTAGTTTGTTGATAAGACTATTTATAGTTTAAAGATGAAGAAAGTGTTGAGACATTATCGCAACAGCTCAGGGACAAGTTCGCGGTGGTCAATGGACCGTTACAGTTGTGCAGACGGATAAATTAAGTTGTATTGTGAGGATAATTAGTTGGAACGGTAATGTTGCATGATACAATATTTATGGAGTTCCCATAATTCCTTGTTAGTTCACTATGACTTGTTATTCACTAGGCAGAACTGGCGTTTGATACTTACTACTTATTTGAAAGGCTTTAAAGAAAACTTTGACAAAACAGAAAAAAAAATTTATTAATATCATTGATTCTCAATGATAATAAAATAATCAATCTCAATCCTCAGATTATTAAAAGTCAGTTTCAAAATGTAAAAATTTCAAGTCAGTTTATGCAAAAAGTAAAGAAATGTCAAGTGGTTTCAACTACTTAAAAACACAAACAGACTTGGTGGTTATGAAGTATTTTTCGTACTCGCAGAGGTGGCCGAGATTTTTAAATTCTTATAATTCTGAAAAAATGTCTAGTGGTTTTTTTAATTCCATGTATTTTCTGAACGTTTTTTTTTGTCTTCTGTGATCTGAAGTTCAAATCCAGTAATCAATATTTTTTATTTAGTAAATATACTTTAAATTATTTATTCTTCATGAATGTACGTGTTCACAAAAAATCTGATACTTGTCTATTACATGAGGAAAAGTTGTGTTTTATGTGTGACGTGGAATATGAATCCAAGCTTGGGTGCTGCAATCACATACGAGCTTTGTTCTGCTGCAAGTCCAGAATAAGCCCACTGCTAGGGGCAATCCTCATTGTTCATTTGATTAAATTTCGTCAGTGGTCTTGGAGATTGTCCTTTTTAGGCTTTTAACTTTTTAGCCTTTTTAACATTGTAGGAATTGGATTGAATGCAAAATATTTGTTTGCCCTTTACGGGAAAATGTGAAGATTATACTTAGTTTTTTTTAAATGAAAACTTCATTAGGCGCGTTGGACATTTTTCAGATGAGAATAAATTCGCCTCGAAACGGTCATGTGTGAGTCACGTGACTGCTCACCGACACTGACCAGTACACTGACTAGTAGCGCCATCTAGTTATGTACTCTGTAAACTTTTATGGCAATATTTTTACATTTCTAAAATCTCGTTTTACAAATAAACGATAAAAAAAAATTGTTCAAGTTTTCACTTCTCTCGGCACTCCCGGGAATCCCACGGTTTTTTATTTTTCATTTTATGTATTATACGAATGTACCTATTTCAAATAAATGCTAGCCTACATATTTTAATTTAGTTCGATGTGAAAACAAACAACAAAAAAAAGTACGTGAGTGTCATGGAACACTCGGTTGGAACGAAGCAAAGAGTACTTTTATAGAAAAGTTTTTATAGAAAAGTTTCTAGGATATCTAATTCCCGGTATAGACCGGGAATTAGATATCCTAGAAACGCTATTCCGTACTATTAATGTAACAATCTATGGACTGTGTGGCGGCTGCGCATTTCGCACTGTGACGATTATACATGGTGTCGTAACGGTAAAATGGAAAAAAAAAAATTCCAGCCTTTTTTCTTTTTTTTCTTCGATACCGTCCGAAAAGGAATTGCGTTTCAAACTTTTTGTGTTTCAAAATTTTTATGTTGTTGTTACTTAAATTTGAAGATCACGCCAATTGGTCTAAAACTTACCAGAACTATTTATTTTGTCACAGTTTTATAGGCTAAACAAAATAGCATAAACCTGTTTCAGTAATATTTGTGCTTCTGTATCAATATATAAGTTTCTATTCCATTATCCTCGGAGCAGAGTTCAGTTGAAACGAGGAAAAAATGTCGTCAACTCCACAAAATCGTAAATAGAGTAACGTTGGAGGTTGACTTGAGGCATTGATTTGTCACAAGCACTCACTCGATACGTATTCAGGATTTTCGAGGGCCATAGTTTTTGAAAAAAAGTTTGTAGTTTTTAAGCATTGAGATAGAAGTTCTTTTACATTTTTTACTGAGTTATCCATACTAATACTCGTATTATAAATGTGAAAGTAACTCTGTCTGTCTGTCTGTTTGTTATGCTTTCACGCCCAAACCGCTGAACAGATTAAGCTGAAATTTGTCATAGTTAAAGGTTGTATCCCAGGGAAGGACATAGACTAACTTTTATCCCGAAAAAATAAAAAAAAACCCGAGGGATCGCGAGTTACACCGCGGGAGCGCAGCTAGTAAATAATAAGACAAGAACTCAATAGTTGCGTTAATTATCAAGGTCATCGTGTCACCAGTTCTTTCGAACCAGTGTGGTGAAAGGATTTTAATAAGTGCGCCTCAAAGAGGCTCCTATTAATCAAGGTGATAAGTCCCATGTGATTTGTTTATGTCATCTACTTTGATGAGCCATACTCTGTTCGATGTGACTTATGAAGATACACCATTGATAAAAATAGGTCCTGAAATCCGTCTCGCCCTAGTTTGTCATGAAATATTCACTCAGGGACTGATTTAGAGGAACGTAACAAAATTTGTGAAATTTGTTAAAGTAAATAAGTTTTGTAATAAAAGCCTTCTAGATAATGGTATTCCACAAAATCCACGTAAAAAACAAGTCTGAATCAAGTTAGTAGTGCTATAACTAAGCTCACGAATAATAAAAACGCATTAAATACACATTGAGAGAAGTAATAATTATAATTTAACCTATTGAAATACAGCGGAAATATAAAAATTGCATAAAAAAGGAAAATGGCGCCGGTTTTGCTTGTACGTTCCTCTAAATCAGTCCCTGAGTGTAGTTATAGACGATTTTAGTGATCTAACAAGCTACAGATTTTTTGAAATTTGATTTTGCCTTGCTTTCTCAGTAATTTTCAGCTTATTTTCATTACCTTTTCTCACAACTCATAATATCTTACACAGTCATCCTTTTTTATCTCTATCTAGTTGTTTTATATATTTATCTAAGCTTAGCACCTTCTAGGGCTTCCTGAGTCTGTCCCTGGACCACTTCTCTCCATTCCTGATAAATCATTTGTACGATTCGTGAAGGAATCCGTATATCTCGTCTACCCTAGTTTGGGGATAAGTTACGCGTGGCGCTTATGAGGGGGCTAGAGAAGTCTCTTTGATTACGCTGAGAGGATCGACTTCTATTTATAACGATAGATACAAAAAATACAATAAATACAGGGTGTAAGTACAAAAAAACGGAGTCAGTGAAATCGGACCATGTTTTTTGTGATAATTATATTATATTGATATATTATATTTAATTAAAACGATACGTCAAGTTTATGATAGGTAAAAAATGTGTTATGAATTTTGAAGACTTTTTGGAACGAAGTTCTTTTTTGGACGGTATCGGATGGGGGCTAGAAGAAAATAGCGTTTGATTTTACCGTCACGACACATACATAGGTCAAATCGTCAGTGCGAAATGCGCAGTTGCGAACCATTCCATAGATTGTTACATTGTGTTAGTACGGAAGAGCATTTCTAGGTTAAAATAAATAAATAATTTGACAAAATGTCAAATGAGAAAGTTAAAACTTTGTTCCAACCGAGTGTTTCACGAAGGTTCTACGACACTCACGTACTTTTTTAGCTTCATATGTTCCTCCTCCTAAAACAATAGAAAAAAAAACGCAATTATTTGCAATTGATAGTTTTACTCAAAATATTTGTTTAATCCTTATTTGGTTCCACTTCAATTGTATAAAACACGTACGAAGCATCGCTTGAAATAGCTTCAAACAAACGTGGCCTGAAGTTAGTGCTCGCTTTAAATTTATTTCAGAACTAGACATCGTGTTCAACAAAATGCTAGCTGGAATTTATGACGCGGTACGTGAATTGGAAAACTAAGATTTTTGTAGTAAGGGTCCATAAAATAATCTGACATGGCGGACGAAGACTGGAGAGAGAAGTAGAAAAAAAAACGTGAGCGTCGTGGAACACTCGATCGGAACGAAGTTTCAACTTTGACATTTTGTCAAATATTAAAATCCTAGAAACAATGAAACAATCTATGGACTGTTTTGCGCACACATTTTGACATATGTATGTGTCGTGATGGTAAAATCGAACGTTTTTTTTCTTCAAGCCCCCATCCTTGATACCGTCCGAAAAGGAACTTCGTTCCGAAAAAGAGTAGTAAGACAAATCTAGTAGTATGAATGAATGAATGAATGAGAACTCTTTATTGTACACCTTAAACTATGAAACAAAATAATAAGTATAACAAATAATGACAATGTACAATGGGCGGCCTTATCGCTAATAAGCGATCTCTTCCAGGCAACCTTTGGATGGAAAGAAATTCAGTGAAAGAAGGATTGGTCAGGTGTATAGTGAAAAGAAAATGAATTTAAAGCTGTTAAGTATAGGCTAAATACATATAATATATACAATTAACTTATAAACTACATAATAATAGGTACATAATATTTATAAAATATAAATAAAACATACAAAGGTAAACCTAAACACATAAACATACATTTAATAAATATTATAGACTACATACTTATATTTTAATAGTAGACTATATTATATTATACTATATTATACTTATATTTATATTTTAGTAGTACCTAAGTTCTTTTTTGTTTTTTAAACACAGTTGACGAAGAGTCAACCGCCAGGAAGCCTCCGTCAAGGTTTGACCTCATAATTATGATATATATCACTTATTTGCGATGATTAATGAAAGCACTGAAAAACCTTTTTATAAACTTACCTTAACGAAACTAGTCCACAACTTTTGTGCCAACTCACAATAGAACGAACGAGCGCGTAAAAGAAAGTTCGATGGAAATCCTATAACTGAGTACGTGGTTGTCAAAACTGGGTACGTTTTATCTAACAAGAATACTTTCTGGAAATGCTCTATCGTATACTTTAGTGCTTGGAAAGCAGAACTTTGAAATGTTTTCAGATTTGAGTGTTGTGTAAGCTAACCTAGAAACATCAACAAATGTTTGTATGACATACAGATTTGTCTCGGGTCTGGGTGTTTCTATGTATAATATGTATGTATTTACATATTACATATTACAATGTTATGTAATGTTTGTCATAAACCTGTATATTGTTTCTCCTTGTTTACAAAACAAGGAGACAACTTAGAAACAACTTAGGTAGGTACTTAGTTTGTTACTATTCTTTACTTTTGTACACCGCTGTTTTTTCTGTATTCGACTATCCTGTCCATACAAATGGTTGCCAGGAAGAGATCGCTTTTAGCGATATGGCCGCCCATTGTACAATTTGTTTATTTGTTATATTATCTGTATTATGTTCTTGTGTACAATAAAGAGTTAATCTATCTATCTATCTATCTTAAACTTAACTTAAACTTCTAAAATATATAGGTACTTATAAAATATTGTTAAGTCAGCAGATTATACTTAGTTTTTAAAAGTGTAAATTTATTAAGTTTATTTTCATGTTCTCCAATTATTAAAATGTAACCTATTGTTAACTTGGCTCGTCGGACGCCCGCAATACAGGCTAGCCCTAGTGCGGGGTCCACTGCATACCATCTTGTAACCTGCATCCTTCTTTTGGAAAATAAACTATTTGATTTGATTTTGATTTGATTTTGATTTACAAACAAAAAATATATAAGTAGTATATCAGTTATCTGGTTCCCATAGTACAAGCTTTGCTTAGTTTGGGGCTAGATGATGCTGTGTGAAAATGTCCAGCATTATTTATTTATTATTTATAAAAGTTTAGCCTAAGTAGTTGCAGCTTCCGTTTCTAAAAATAACAGGCTTATTCATTTTATCATAATAAAATATACTCACTCATGTTTATGTGGTAAAGACTATGAGCTTTATAGTATAATTATATTCCGAAGCTAATTGATGTGGGCCATTAATATTCAGAACATCATGTATTTTTTCACGCGGGATCTCTATTTTACATAGTTTTTATGCTATTGCAGTTCACAATCTACGAGTTACCAAACAAACTTTCGGATATTCAAGTAAGTACTTTCCAAATAAAAATATTTCTACGCATCTCTGTTACATAATCGCATAAGATATTTCAAAATCGACAAAAACCCATGCCATTTTTCCATCGCCGAAAACGTACCAATTTCGCAAGCTCCATCGTTACCCTGACATTCGGATTGATTCCCTGTAAGTAGTGAATAGGGACATTTAGGTGCCATTGGTCACCACTCTCCGAATATAAATAGCTTGATATATCGTTGGATATTTGTAAGGGTACTCGATGACCCTCTGAGATCAATTTGGGGATGTGACAATCGGATGACGTAGTTGGGATCGCAAAGGTTTTTTGTACAGGAAAATACTTGATTGATTTTTGAACCCTTTCTATATTCTGTTGTGTGTAGATGATTACTTGGATAGTTATTGTATAAAGGTCTTTTTCAAAATCAAATTTCAAGCATTGATTATGTCTTATAAAATAATGCCATAGGGCAGATCTAAATTAAAGTTGACAATTACAATTTACTGCTCAGTTCCCAACGAGGCTCTAAAATTGATACCTATCAAATTCTGTTTGTCACAAAAATAATTTCTTTCACAAAGCACAAAATATTAGATTTCAAGACTAAGATTAGATATAAATACAATTTTGGAACAAAGTTCCTTTTCGGACGGTATCGAGGACGGAGGCTAGAAAAAAAAACCGTCACGACACATAAGTAGGTCAAAACATCACAGTGCGAAGTACGCAGACGCAAAACAGTCCATAGATTGTTACACTGTTAGTTCTAAGATTTTATTATTTGACAATAATTTATTTGACAAATGCCAAATTTCAAAGTTGAAACTTCGTTCTAACGAATGTTCCGCGGAGGTTCCACGACTCTCACATACTTTTTTAAATGTTCTTTTCTAAAGAAGCACAACTTGAACAATCGCATTGTCTCAAAAATATAATCAGCTAAAATGAGCGTAAAATGAGTAACTTCGCGGTTACAAAACTCACCAAAACTTTTGATTGTTTTTCCGATCAACTTCGGAGGGTCGAAACAAAACAGGGAATAATATACTGCAGAAACTTGGACTGTATATTCGTGATAGGAACCCCTTCCTTCCACGCCATAAAACTTGTATGGAGTGACGTCCCTACAGCATAGTTTTGGAGCCGTTAGGGAATGATAAAAAAGTTTGGAGAGAATGAGTTAGAGTATATTTATATAGCAGGGTTTTTGCGGTACTAGGGACTCGTAATTTTTACGACTTGAGCTGGGTTTGAGGAAGTTTATCAACACATTTTTATAACTTTTCCTGTTTAAATAAGACATGAAAATTATGATGAGGTATCTTAACTTTCGCTTGGTTTGACAATGTCAAATTAATTTATTTTAACCTCCTGCTCTAAATGATAAAATAGCGTTGTCTTTTGTACACGTATGTCCAATTTTAGGAACAAATTGATAGATACTTTTAACCTTAACGTGCTTATATTGTATTGTATTTGACGACCTCTGTAGCGCAGTGGGTAAAGGCTCGCTTGCGACGCAGAAGGTTGCGGGTTCGATCCCCGCCGCAAGACAAATGTTTGTATGACATACAGATATTTGTCCCGGGTCTGGGTATTTCTATGTATAATATGTACCCTGTATAAGTAGTTTATCAGTCATCTAGTACTCACAAGCTCTGCTTACTTTGGGCTAGATGATGCTGTGTGTAAAGTCCAGCGTTATTTATTTATTATTCTTGGTTTGAAAATGTCAAATTAATTTGTGTTAACCTCCTACTCTCTAAATTCTGAAAATAGCGTTGTCTTTTGTAAACGTATGTCCAATTTTAGGAACAAATTGATAGGTACATTTAACCTTAACGTGCTTATATTATTTGTCTACTTGCTTCGATCCTGACAAACATCTTTTGCTATATTTTTGAGCGAAAATGTACAAAAAAAAACCTTAAAAATACAAAATCAACACAAATTAAATTTCCAAGGCTCTCGTGGAGACAAAGAGAAAGCTTTTCCTCCAAATACGTTTTTTTAATGTGAAAGCAAAACTCTTTGTTGGCTATGAAAGCACTTTATTAAGTTACAACGGGCTGTTATTAAGCAACAAGCTGGACCACGAATGCGTCTGTTTGTTTTAAAACAGATGATATAATATGATCATTTCTAATATAAGGGAGATTGAGAGGAAAATTATCAAATTAAATTATACCGTAACATAATAGGTAAAGCCTTAATTATTATTAGGAAATTATTGCGTTTAAAGATTAAAAAAATTGACTTTAAAATCTAACCAAAACCTAAAATATATTTGTGAAAGACACAAGTGTTGTGAATTGTGAAGTATGTGTACCTACCTAATGCTCCGTAACCTGTTGTCTTGTACAAAAGAAAATCGTTTACTACTGCCCTAAGGAGTTACCTTGTACTCAAAAATAAAAAAACGTAACCCTTAACATCTATATTATTTAGATGATTTATACAGCGTCAGGAGGCAACCTATGCCTACACTTGTTTGTTTTTTTTTGGACATTGTTTGAGGTGGAATAGGCTTGCCCAACACCTAAACCATCCTCTCAGCTTAATCAGCCTGGGCCACAGGAAAGACGACGTCAATACGTGTGGAGCTGACGAAGCTTCATACCAGCTAAGGTAATCATGATTATCAAATTGATAATATTAGGCATTTTTCTGATCTAATAAGTAATTATCCGAAAATCTTAATATTCGTTTGTTGTGACAGGGTTACTGCGTCCATTTTGTACCCGATTTAATTTCTATCGAAATAAGGCAATGGTACCAATACCCAGCTCATGTAACAGTTACAACAAAATATTGTGCGCATCAGCAATCTTCTAGCTTCCGAAATACAAAATAACGCGATGATTCAACCACTTCTTCTTCTTATCGTGTCACTAGTTCTTTTCGAATCACTGTGGTGAAAGAGGCTCCTTTCGTGCACTATTCAACCACTAAAACTACTTAGAACTAAAACCTACTAATCTCGAAGAATGGCGGGATAGTGACGGCTGACAACAATTGGTTGCAAATTTAGTTTTCGTTCAAAGCACAAAGTTTGACAAGCATGCGACCTTGACCGATCGTGATGACGATGATCTGACTGGTGATCTGCCTGGCCACTGTTTCATTATTAAGGTTTACTATACAAATATTATCTTGAAGCGAGGCGCACAATATAGGTGCTACTGTACCTTCAAGTACCCCTGGATAATATTTCAGGGAGCAGGTGTGTCTTTAACCCTCGTCAAGAGGTGTTTATCTGACCACAGGGTTGTCCAACACTGCTTTGTTTATTGTATTACTGTATTTATATCCATAAAGTATTTTAACGAACCCTATATTCTGTGCTAGAAAGTAGAATTAGCCCTGCCTAGTCAAATCAGTGGTGACCCTGTCATCAAAAATACACAGGAATGAAAAACACAGGTTTTAACCCCATCGTTGTCTATCAGAATACTTGCTGGGTTACCTCACAATGTTATCCAACACACTTAGACTAGTTTGTTCCCAGTAGTTCGATTATCAAACTAGTATGAATTTTTTTGATGCTTGTGTATAAACATCGGAAAATATTATTTTACGACACGCAAAAAATCATCAATTGAACAGTCGGGATTCGAACCCATGTGCTTCGGATTGAAAGTCGAGACAGTAATAGGCCTTTACATCTATATTAGTTGATTTATAGATTTTAGCGTTAGGAGGCAATCCATGCCTACACTTAACGGGACGCTGTAGTGCCTGGGACATTGTTCGAGATAAAATAGGCTTGCCCAGCAACTAAACCATCCTGTCAGCATAATCAACCTAGGCCACAGGAAAGACGAAGTCGATACGTGTGGAGCTGACGAAGCTACAGGTTTCTTCACGATGGTTTCCTTCACCGTTAAGAGCTCGTGTTATAGCGCATATCAATTTTTCGAAACGAAAAATCTATTGATGCACGGCCGGGCATTCGAACACACGACCTTCAGATTGAAAGTCGAGAAACAACCCCATTGGACAGTAATAAAAAAGTTACTCACATAACTCATTTGAATGTTATAACTTTAAAGCAATTTTACTCTCACGTATCAAGGTCAAAATCTTCAGTTTCACCTTCAAAATGTTTGAGTAAAACACCTGAGTATTTCAACAAAGATACATTAAACTCTCAGCACTTAGACGCCGTTTACGCGATACCATTCTGGCATACCATTCTTGCCTCTTGCTTTCTCAAACTCAGCGAAGCAAGAGCTAATTCTCTGGCAAGAGGCAAGAATAGTATCGTGTAAATGGCGCTTTAGAAGTTCTGCAAGCTTCGACACTCAAGTATATCTTGAGTGCATAGCGTAGTCTAATATAATATGTATCATGTAGGACTGTCTCACAGAGGTATAAATCAAGTGAGAACGTAATCCTGGACAGTTTGAAGTAATGTATTATTACTTAGAAAAGCTTTGAATGTCAGTTCAGAGTTTTATCGCTGTCTTTGCGTTTATTCCACACATTTCATCAGGCAGAGTATTTGATTTAATAAAAAAGATTTTAGGCTTTTTTTTTTCTCAACAATGACAAGGGCAATAATAATAAACTGAAATCGAAAATTCATCCATCTCTGTGTTCTTCTTGTCTTGCCTCTAGCTCTCACAAATCACACTTGATGAAAGGATTAGGTACGTATAAGTTACTAAGATTATTAATAAATATCATTAAAGTTTTCTATTTTTGCAAAGCCAAAGTTGTAGTGTAAATATCTCCATTCTATTAAATCAATATCTTCGTTCACACTTCGCGAGCTTACGAGCTACAGTGCTGTCAAAGTAAATTAGCACTGAATTTTTTATTAGATATTCTGAAATTACACTATAAATGAATTAGCTTGTTGCAAATAGTTATTCTGTGATGCCTACGTAATATTTGCTAAATGAATTTGTTTATATAAATAAAAAATGTTTCAGAAATGTAAAAAATATATTACAAAGTCTAAACAAATAAATAATCTCCTAGAACGAAGAGACACAGATCGAACTTTTGTTTCTTGATCATTGTGAGGATATGTCCTCACAGAAACAAAACCCAGAGGAACGGTAAGGGTAGGCAGGTAAGGCCTAATTGAAAAATAAGATTTCAAGAAATCACCAATTAAATTAATAATTGATTGAGTAAAACCTGCATTGTAGAGCATATTCAAGCGAGGGTTGTTATTGCAAAACTAATTGGCGGGTAATTGGCTTGCCAGCCTCACCTCTTCTGTGTCACTTAACATCGTCTTGCAACTGAAATTGAGCTTTACTACTCTGCATTTAGATCTTATGTTACTAGAAGAAGCTTTCGTTATTATGCCTATCTGGCATGATCATAGGCACAACAATCATGGCACACAGCTTTCGCTTCGCTTCATTCACTCTCTGTGTATGAGGCGATAGTTGTCCACCAGGATCTGCTTTAGAAAAGAGGCGTGATTTTATGTATGTATGTATGAATGAATCACTTAGAAAGAAGCTAGGCCAACCGTGTTTGTAACCCTGGTTCTTCACGATGGTCGCGAAGGAACAGGAGTATGATCACCTAGTTATAAGACTATTCAAAGTAATGCTAGCGGTGCTATTAAATTACTGCTTGATTTAACTTTGCTTGTAGATAAAATCATACCTCACTTAAACTTACACTAAAGTTATTGTTTTCTACCATTGCCAACTCCTTCAAGATGTAGATCCTAACTTTCATTCGCCCTCAAGCTGATTCGACTTCAAATCATTCAGTTTCTGTTTGTTCTGAGTGGAACTTCGATTCTGGGCAACTGTTGCCGCGTCTACAACTTCGCTAGCCTTGCTGGAGCTCTGCTATTGACTGCTAGTTAATTACAACCAAGATGGTTGAACAATGTGAAACGGAACGTAAACGGTAAGGCGAAAGCGTAGTGAAGTGAGCCTAGTTGGTGTGTTGATGTTATAAACATCAAATGTTATTTTGCCAGAGGATATTTTAATGTAATTTCCAGCCAGAGCTATCTTCGAGATAAAACTATTGTTCTGGCTCACAGAGAGAAAAGATAGAGCTTCTCATAGAGCTACAAAAGTATGATAAGAGTAATATAGCTTCATTTTAATAAATTAAAAAAAAAACTAGAACGAAATCCTTTCAAACATCATAATTATTTGATCACTAAATAGTTTAGGTACAGTCACGGCCAATAAGATGTAAACACGCGAAATTTTCTAAAAATATATACCCAAAAAATTTCAAATAAAAGTTTTCAAATCCACGAAAATCCACCACTCCGTTTCAAAAAGATGTATTCATTTTCAAAAAACATTCTAAAATCTAAATCGCTGTTCGTAGAGACTTGAAATTATGTGGGTATGGCCATATTAAAGCCGTAGGTTGTTCTAAGAAGGGATTTTTGAAAATTCTTGTTTTTCTTTCAAAAAATATATTTTATAATTGCCTAATTCAAACTTAATTCTTCTAGTTAGTTATTTTTTTACTTAAAAAACTTAAGAATCATTTTAATTTTATATTTCCATACGTTTTGTATTCCAATCGCTGATAGGGACTAGTGAAATCTCCAGGCTTTTGAACCTGGTATTATAATTATTATATTTATTATTATTATTATATTAGCCCTCAATGTCCCACTGCTGGGCAAAGGCCTCCCCCCACTCCCTCCATTCATCCCTCTCCTGTGCTAATAAGGTCCAGTCGGCACGGAATTTGGCGAGCTCGTCCCTCCATCTTGTTCGCGGTCTGCCGCGGCGTCGTCGCAATTATATTTATTAATTATTATTATAATTATTTGAATTCTAGTAACTGTATTCGATTATTTCAACTGTGGCTACACAACGTATGTGTTTCTATTGATTCTGACACAATAGTGCGATATGTATTGTTCTCCATCGCCGTATTGAGTACTAATTGAAGTATTCTATTAACTAAGCCTGTAATACGAGCACGTCTCGATTATGTATCGATTTATCAATGGGAGCTGCCAGTTACATACACTAGTTACAGTTGTGAATATGTTAACGCTATTGTGTAACACACTGTTATGTTACCCCTTGTTCTATCTTATTGTTTTTTCAGCCAAAAATTGTGTGTTTTTTAGTTTTTTTTTATGTGTTACTCGTATACTTACTGTGTTTTTGTATAATTATTTCTGCAGCATCTTCATGTCAGACAAAATTTCGGACCGTTTCGCAACCGTTTTCAGGTGGAAACGTAGCCTAACAAAGATATAAGAATTATCACAGTTTTTTTTTACAGAAATAAGACCTGCCACTTGAAGCATCGTCACCGAAGCTACGTGAAGAGATAAAGGGATATCGATATTTCATTGGTCGTTCGCAATACACTCCCGCGTTCTGTTCCGCTGGTAGTTTTAACACAAAGTTGATTTTTACTTAAATTGATACTCGAGTTTATTACTTTACTAATAAGACAGAACATTTTTATCGCGTTTCCTTTCCGAGTACGTATGTACCAAGTGGAAAATAAATGAAACAAGTAGTCTTAATATAGCCATGTCGCTGTTGTCAATTATAACAATGAAATAGGGGTTAAAATCGCACGCCCTGTTCCTTAGAATCGGTCGAGGCTTTAACCTAATCTACCCCAAACTTCACGGTAGATTTATCAGTTTCACAAGTGAGTGAAAAGGCTACATTTAAACTGGCAATTTCTTATTTTGGAGACAATCACATAACAGTCATTACATAAATATTTATTTGTTGCCGTAGTGAAATAGCTTTGACTTATAATTTGCAGGTCTCTCAGGTCAATCTCTTTCCAGTAGTAGAAAAATCATACTTCCACTTGCTACAATCTTGACACATCCTTTCATTATTCATGGTCTATCTGTGAAAAAATTTATAACTGACATAAGTCTTCATTTTGTAATGTAATCAAGACAAAATAATCAACTCTAAAATTTTAGGAGACCATTATCAGAATGGAAGTAACTGACGTTAAATAACGGCCATGGATAATTAAGAAATAAGGCTTTATACGATCGGGATCAGGTAAGCGCACAGGATTAATCACACCCACGCTAGTGGATCGAACAATAGTCAGTGTGTTAGCTGAGCTATGAAAACTGCGGGTTTGGCAAAATTCTGTGTGAATTCTACACTGTTCTAGTAGTCAACATAGAAACAATTATCATAGCCTATCACGGACTGATTGCATCCAATATTCGTTACGGAATAATATTTTGGGGGAATTCAACTAATGTCGACAAAATATTTAAGCATCAAAAACGCTGCATCAGAGCGATGTTCCGTCGCAAAATGACGGACTCGTGTAGACCTTACTTTATGGAATATAAAATCATGACTGTCCCTCCCTTGTACATTTTCGAGACTGCAATGTTTGTTAAAAATAACCCTGAGCTGTTTTGTCAGGTGTCAGAAGTAGTCGTTCGGAATAGACGAGATCAAAGTAGAGTATGTGTTATAAAATCAAAGACTGAGTTGATGCGCAGGAGTATCTTCTGCATGGCTCCTTCTATTTACAACAAGCTACCTAAACAATTAAGAGAGCTACCGCGTTCGCTGTTTCAGAGGAGGTTGAAATCGATACTGGAAACTAAATGTTATTATTCGGTAAAAGATTTTTTTGAGGATAGAATCTCCTACAGTTAAATTAGATATATAATGGGTAATAATTAGAATCTTAAATGTGACATGTTATTTTATATAATGCATTAATAATCCATGTATTAAAATGAATGAATGAATGAATGAAAATTCTTTATTGCACACCATTAATAAAATTAAGACAGACAAAAACAAAAGAAAAACCAAATAAAAATGTACAAAATAAAATTAAATATTGCACGCCATAACATGGCAGAATACAATGAACATACTGTGAAAAATAACATCTTTATAACATGTATTTCATGCAATAAATTCTACTTTACTTTACTTTACTTTACTTTCTACTTTTTTATGAAAATGAATTTTTTGGAACGTAGTTCCTTTTCGGACGGTATCGAAGAAAAAAAAGACAAGAGGCTGGAAAAAAAAATTCACAGTGTCATCACAGTGCGAAATGCGCAGCCGCGACACAGTCCATAGATTGTTACATTGTTAGTACGGAAGAGCGATTCTAGGATACAAAATTGACAATTCATTTATTATATTCCCAGTATAAAAAATTACTCTTTGCTTCGTTCCAACCGAGTGTTCCACGACACTCACGTACTTTTTTTAGGAGTATGTTCGTGTTTCAGTACCGCCTTAACTAATGAAATAAATTATAATAAGATTTGAATGACAGGTTCACGACTGTATCCCCAAGGTGCGGTAGACATTCTCTCAGATCTTTTTGTTACTTATTCCAGATCCTTTGAAGATGTCTAAGGGGGGTAGTCAGAGAGTGTTTACGTTTTTTTTAATGATACATAGCTGTTTTTAAGAATAATAAAGGTAATACTTTTTTTTTTTTCATTTTGTCGTGTCATTAGTTTCAAGTGCGGTGACAGGATAAAGCGCTCTTCAACGAGGTGCAATAAAAGTAGTGCAAAAACTAGTACTTATAAGCTGATAGCATCGCTAGTTTTATGACCACCTCATTCACTGAACCTTTTCACAGTCAGAATAGATCCTCATTCAATTATCTAAATGAAATCCGGATGGAGCTGATCTGAGACGTTAACACAATTTGCGAAGAACCGAAGATAAAAAACTTTGCCAGTAATTCGATCAGCGAGCGTTGTTTGTAGTTTATTAAGATCTTGTGATTTCGTACAATTTAATTCTTTGTCTTATAAACTTTGGCGTTACTTCTATTTTATTTTATTTATTTTATATGAACAAAAAAGAAAAGGGCTTTGTCGCTAAGCGACTATACCGCCCAATCAGTAACATCTTAGCTCAGTCTTCTTCTTCTTCTGTCTCACTTCACTTCTTGGTTTCTTCTGGTTTCACTTCACTCCCCGGCTTCTTCTTCTTCTTCTCTTTATTCCTTCTTCCTCCCTTTATTCCTTCTTCCTCTTCTTCTTTTTATTAATGGCAACTAACTGTAAACTGTATTAACAGTGTAATTCTGACAATGTCAAGTATCCTCACCTCTCAAATATGTATTACTAGCTGTGCTCCCGCGGTGTGACCCGCGGTCCCTCGGGATTTTTTAATTTTTTCGGGATAAAAAGTAGCCTATGTCATTCCCTGGGATACAACCTTTAACTATGCCAAATTTCAGCTTAATCTGTTCAGCGGTTTGGGCGTGAAAGCGTAACAAACAGACAGACAGACAGACACACAGATAGATAGACAGACAGACAGAGTTACTTTCACATTTATAATATTAGTATGGATGTCACGTCAATTTGATTTTGAAAAAACATGGCGGCTTGTCATTTCAAAACTCCAATGGACATCTTTCGTCAAATGAGAAATCTTCTTGAATACTTCCCCATTCTATTTACCAAATCTCCTATTACGTAATCCAAGGCTTCATTAGTAAAATGCCACCGAAATTACATAATAAAACCTAGTAAAACACGAGAAAAGTAAATAAAATAGCAGAGCCACAAGCTCCTTCAAAAATGGCGAAAGGACTCGTACTTCTATTTTAAGCCAGTGCTCGTGAGTTGTAATAAGATTTTTAGGTCGTCATGGCTTAAATCGCCTCCTAGCCTCCATCGTGGAGGCTAGCAGGTGATTTAAGCCATGACGGCCTTCCAAAGCTTACAACAATACATCACTGGCATAGACTGTATTAGCGATTATAATCATAATTGCATCGTAGCAGTTACATACATTTTGTAACCATGCAGAACGTTGCTTGACTTTGAGAATCTATTCAAAACATTTTCAACGCACATCCTTCGGGTTTCGAGAGGACAATCATAGACCAATATGATTTGTTTGGTTTCTTTAAGCTTGGTGATTAAAAAAACATTTTAATCAAATAATTTTTTTTATTCAACCTATACGGCCCCACTGCTGGGCAAAAGTCTCCCCCAATTCTTTCCAACTATCTCTCTCCTTTGATAGATTCCACCACCCACTATCGAAGGAGTCGAGGTCGTCTCTCCAGCGCTTCCTTGGCCGTCCGCGGCGTCGTCTCCCTTCTTCAGGTTGCCAGGTTGTTAAAATATTGGCCCATGTTTTGCTGTGCATCCGACTCACGTGTCCTGCCCAGTCCTACTTCAACTTGGCTGTTTTGCGCCCTACGTCCGAAATACCAGTCATTGAACGCAGCGTGGTATTCCGGACTCGGTCAATCCGTTAAATAATAATGATATATCAAAAACTTCTGCATGTAGACATGTGTGTGTATCTTTGGTAAAAGCGTATTTATGTTACGCAAAACGAAGATTCTTTAGAAAGTACCAAAGTAAGGTCTTATGTAAGCAAAATGTTCTACCAAAATACTAAAGTTAGTTAAGTAATAAGCTCTGTGTACATTAATTTGTAATTACTTCTAAAGCGTATTATGTTAGTAATGAAACAAATTAGTAAACCGCTTTTGATTCCATTTTGCTTACCTATTTAATCATTAACTAATGTACGCGTTCTTGATAGATTGTTGAAGTCTACAACAATTGTTATCTCACTTAAAAGCTGTTGGTTATGGTTAACCAAAAAAATAAATAATAATAATATTAAGTTAAGCATCGTTCTGTATGGTGAAATTAATTGAATTGGTGACCCCTAGTGGCATTATTAACTGAGCGCTTACGTGCTTCGAATGACACGTTAAATTGTCGATCCCGGATAATATCCCGGATCCCGGATGTGCGCGAGTAGCTACAGTATTCTAACATAAATTTCAAATAATTATGCGTGTCCGCTGGTTTGGACACTCTCAGAGGACGAAATCTGTTCGAATCCCGGCTGAGCATCAATGGATTTTCGTTTCGTAAAATTTATATGCGCTATAATAAGCTCTTAACGGTGAAGGAAAACATCGTGAGGAAAACCGCAGCTTAGATGGTTTAGGTGCTGGGCAAGCCTATTCCATCTCAAACAATGTCCCAGGCACTACAGCGTCCCGTTAAATAATATAGATGTTAAGGCCTAAAGTGTAACATTGTTACTAACATTTTGTGGACTCTTGTTGTCTGAATAAAAAACTTATTATTATTTTAAGTTGTAAAACCATGATGGCCAGGGCGGCTTAAAAACTCCATCGCCAGAGTTGGCTACTAAACTAACTCATACGAACTTGCAATTCCTTCGAACCGATGTAGTGATAAACAGCTGATGTTTTATGGAGTAGTAGAGCCACGCTGGCATGCCAGCACGAATGGGCTGGCTCGACCGGGGAAGTACTACCCTCCCACAGAATACCGACGTGAAGTAGCAGTACCCTTGCTGTTGCGTTTCGTTCGGTGAGTGGGAGTGCCGGAGGCCCAACCACCCCCCCCTTCCCATACACAATGACAGCGGTGTTAAAATTAGGAGTACCCCAGGGGGGTACCAGCTGCTCCAGCGCTGGAGAATCCCCCTCTGGACATCCACACTCTGACTACCATCAGAATGTGGATGCCCAGGCTGCCCCTCGTACTCTGGGGAGGGCAAAACCCCGCTCTATTTGTAATGCCCGGGGCAAACACAAGGACGTCACGGCACCCCCTGCCACGCTCAACGTTGACTTTTGCAACATCAGGGGCCTTCACTCCAATCTGAATACTGTCCACCTCCACCTTGAGACAGCGAAGCCGGCCTTGTTGTTTTTAACTGAGACACAGATATCCCCTAAAGCTGACACCACTTACCTCTCGTACCCTGGGTACAAATTGGAACACTCCTTTGTACCGCGAGCCGGGGTATGTGTGTATGTCAGAGGAGATATCTGCTCTCGTCGCCTGGGCATTCTTGAAGTTACGGACCTCTCCATCCTTTGGTTGCGCGTAGATTGCGATGACCATCCCCGCATCTACGCGTGCCTATATAGGTCCCATAGCGGTAATGCCGAAACAGACCGACTCATCGACCACATCCAGATGGCTATGGATTCCCTGCTTGAACAGACTCCTACAGCAGAGATTGTCATTCTTGGCGATTTCAACGCCCACAATGCTGAGTGGCTTGGTTCACGAACAACCAATCATGCCGGAAGATCTGTTCATGACTTTGCACTTGCATATGGTCTGACGCAACTGGTAGCTGCGCCAACGCGGATACCAGATGTGGAGGATCAATTGCCTTCCCTATTAGACCTTCTCCTAACCTCCCATCCGGATGGATATGTGGTCTCCGTTGAAACACCTCTGGGCTCATCGGACCACTGCATGATTCGGAGTACAGTGCCACTCACACGTCCATTACGACAGCGTTCCGCTAGCAGTCGTCGTGTCTGGCACTATAGGTCTGCAGATTGGGATGGGATGCGCGGTTTCTTTGCGTCCTACCCATGGGGGCGGGTTTGCTTCGCGCAGGATGATCCTAACGACGTTGCTGATTCTGTCGCTGATGTGGTGTTACAGGGGATGGAACTCTTTATTCCTTCCTCTGTCATACCCATTGGAGGCAAATCCCAACCCTGGTTTGGTCCCTCTTGCAAAATAGCGCTACGCCGAAAGCAGGAGTCGTATCAAGCCTGGATAGAAGCATCGTCGTCCCGTGATGAAAATACCAGCGCCCATAAAAAGAAGTAAAACTTCACCTCCAGATCTTTTAAAAGAGAAGTTGCGGCAGCAAAGTCTAAGCACATTAGCAAAATTGGAGAGAAACTGGTTCAGCTTCCTTCGGGAACACGAGCGTTCTGGTCTCTCGCTAAAGCTGTGCTTGGGAACTTCTGTAAGCCCTCCTTACCACCTCTACACAAGGAGAATGATTCCTTGGCCCACGACGCAAAAGAAAAAGCAGATCTCCTTGGCTCTCTATTTGCTTCCAACTCGACCCTGGACGACAAAAGGCTTCCACCACCAACCATCCCGCGGTGCGAAAGCGTAATGCCAGAAATACACTTCCGGCAAACTGATGTGCGCAAACTCCTTTTCCAGTTAGACGTCCATAAGTCAAGCGGGCCTGATGGAATTCCTCCAATTGTGCTCAAGACGTGTGCTCCAGAGTTGGCTCCGGTTTTAACGCGTCTCTTCCGACACTCCTACTCATTAGGTGTAGTCCCAAACTCCTGGAAGACAGCTTTAGTGCACCCGATCCCGAAAAAAGGCGACCGCTCGGACCCATCCAACTACAGGCCCATCGCTGTTACCTCCCTTTTCTCTAAAATAATGGAATCCATTATCAACCGCCAGCTCTTGGGGTATCTAGAGGAGCACCAGCTGATAAGTGACCGTCAGTACGGTTTTCGTCGGGGTCGCTCAGCTGGTGATCTTCTAGCTTTTCTAACCCACCGCTGGGCGGAGGCGGTTGAGAAAAAGGGAGAGGCGCTGGCTGTCAGTTTGGATATAGCGAAGGCCTTTGATCGGGTTTGGCACCAAGCACTTCTATCAAAGCTTTCTTCGTTCGGGCTTCCTGAGAAATTATGTGATTGGGTCAACAGCTTTCTTGCGGATCGGAGAATTAAGGTTGTAGTAGACGGGTTTTGCTCCGAACCTAAGTCTGTGAATGCTGGTGTACCTCAAGGCTGTGTGCTATCTCCAACCCTGTTTCTTCTGCACATCAATGATATGTTATCGAAAAGTGATAACATTCATTGTTATGCGGATGACAGCACAGGAGATGCCTTATACGCCGGCCGTGCTAATATTTCTCGGGAACACGTTGCTCAGTGCCGGAATGAACTTGTGTCTGTAGTCGAATCCCTGCTAAACAAGGTTTCGGTCTGGGGTCGACTTAACTTAGTTGAATTCAATCCTAAGAAGACACAAGTCTGCGCGTTCACCGCAAAAAAAACTCCTTTTGTCGTAGCTCCTAGTTTTGAGAATACTCCCCTCTGCACCTCAGCAAAAATCGGAATCCTTGGGGTTGACATCACGAGCGATGTTCAATTTCGTGGTCATCTGGAAGGAAAAGCTAAATTAGCCTCCCAAAAGCTTGGAGTACTTAACCGGGCTAAAAAGTTTTTCATGTCGGCTCATCGATTGCAACTATATAAGGCGCAAGTACGGCCGCACATGGAATACTGTTCTCATCTTTGGGCTGGGGCACCCCAGTACCAGCTTCTTCCTTTTGATCGTATACAACGAAGAGCCGCTCGTGTTGTCAACGACCAAGTCCTTTCCGATAGGCTTGATCCATTGGCTTTACGTAGAGATGTTGCATCTCTATGCATCATGTACCGCATATACAATGGGGAGTGCTCAGAAGAATTGTTTGGACTGATACCAGCCGCTGAATTCCGCCATCGTATGCAACGACAGCAATACTCATACCATCCACATCATGTGGATGGTTGGCAGTCCACAACTGTGCGGTTTTCACGCCAATTCCTGCCTCGCACAACAGACTTATGGAATCAGCTGTCGCCAGCGGTATTTCCAGACCGATACGACTTAGGCACCTTCAAGAAAAGAGCCTATTCCTACCTCACAGGCCGGCAACGCATCTGCAGTGCTTCTTGATGCTGCAGTTGTCTGTGGGCGGTGGTAATCACTTACCATCAGGTGTGCCACATGCTCGTTTGCCCCCTCTTCCATAAAAAAAAAAAAAAAATGTTTGAAGAATAAACTAAAAGCCTTAACATATCAGAAGAGTCCAGGTATTCCCACACCTTAGAATACCGCCGCCGGAAGTGAAACAGTTCCGCCGGAAGTCACTGGGGCACCGGATATGACGCACAAATTCCTGATATCCGGAATTCCATCGAATCACAGTTTTATGTTGCGACTTTCTAGTGGAATGAAAATGTGATTGCTTCTATGCTTAGTTTTATTTAAAGAGCAGTATAAAATTAGCCGAGTAGTAAGACGGAGAACAAGATTATGGATTCGAGGGAGTGGGGGGAGGCCTTTGCCCAGCAGTAATAATGCTGAACATTTCACACAGCATCATCTAGCCCCAAACTAAGCAAAGCTTGTACTATGGGAACCAGATAACTGATATACTACTTATATACTTTTTGTTTGTAAATACAAACATATTATATATAGAAACACCCAGACCCGAGATAAATATTTGCAGATCATACAAACATTTATCTCGCGGCGGGGATCGAACCCGCAACCTTCTGCGTCACAAGCGGGCTTTCACCCACTGCGCCACAGAGGTCATCAAGTGGGACTCATGGCTGAAAATAATGATTATTATTATTATTATGGATTCGAATCCTGGTTTATCGTTTTCATAAATTCGTGTGCTTATGCACTTTTGATTCGGTGAAAACATCGTTAGAAAATTTAAAGCTCCTTTGCCCCACGTAGCTTATAAATAGTACAAATAGTTGGTTTTTTATTACATACATACAAATCTATCCTCCGTAAGTACACATAAGTGGCGATAGGTAAGCGTTAATTATTCTTAATTTCACATCACCCAATTAATATTATTACCGACTTTACCTCAGTGACAAGAGAAAGTGATTGAATGATGGTCTGAAAGTTGGCAAGCATCCAATCCATAATTTATGAAGCTATCCTTTTTATTTTGGATATATTTGGCTCGCACGCAACCCATCCTTAGCAAAACGGACTTAAAAAAATTTGACTCTTTAAATTTTTGAAAAATATGTATCATTGCCATCATAAAGTCAGCCAAGTGTAGCGACACATCAGCCGAAGGTTCGGCGCAGAAAGTTCAGCGGCTGAAGTTTCGGTCGTAATTTTGAACACGAAAATGCGACGTAATTTTCGACTGATTGTCATAGGGAACTTGAAAAACACAGCGAGCGTATTCAACGGAACGATCGGCGCCATACGTTCCGCAAATGTGTCGCGTCACTAAAACGATATTTCGCAACAGAATTTACAAAATATCAATTTATACATATACCTACCTAATAATTTCATTTATAAAAGAAAAAAACTGTTAAAACTAAAAATTCAGCAATCTACGTAACAACGCGCCCAGTACATATTACGCAAACAGTAATCTTCAAACGCTGTTACAGATATAATGATTATTTCGGAAAATCCTTTTGGATTTGGTTGTGTGTTGGGATGCTGTACCTAGCCCTTTCGGCTTTGATAGACGTCTTTCTACACCCTGTATAAAATCATCAATCCATTGCGCTTCGTCATACTCGTATATTATGTAAGTACATAGATAAAAGCTATTTTCACCCATACAATATTTCATTCACCTCCATTCTAACAATTCCATGCGACATCTAAATCACATCTGGTGTAAGTTCAGCAATACATTACACAATGATGCGCGAAATATTTCTGCCTGCCTATGATTTAGTTCGGAGCCATTTATCATAGGTACGGACTGTCAGGTGCAGCACTACTATTCCTACGTAAAATATCAGAACATTGATTCCACGAAAACTCTCCGAACTTTTCACCGAAATTATTTAATAAATATTTTAGTTGAAAGGCCTTATAGATCGTTTTTACCGATTTTTGGAAGGCTCAACGGATTTTACAGTATTTTGTAAGTTTATCCTTCAAAAGCATAAAGAAAAAAATAGAAAAATATTAAAGTGTCTTTGTTTACCATTGACATTGACACAATCTTTCAAATCGTAGAAACCTACCCAAAGAAAAAAAGTGTAATTCCTTAACTTGATAAAAGACTTTTCGACCAGATAAATTTCCTATCAAACGTTATTCCCCCATTACAGCTCTAAAATTCAAACACCACTTTTATGTACCGCAATTTATGGTTAGCATCCATTTTGGATATTGTATGCAGTTTGTTACGGGTAAGTACATTCGTTCGTCTATTTCTGGTCGATAAAACGTTTGGCGGCTATAGAGTTTGAATAGAATTGACATTTTGTCGAACTTTATGGTTTGAAAAACCTAAATACTTGCAGACTTTTTTATCTAGACTTGCAAAGATTTTCTAGAAACTTTGATACCACAAAGCTAAACTTAGCTATCGAAAATGGTAAACTGTCTCCGTTACCTCTCTTTATTAGACACCGGAAGCATAAGTCACATCCCTTAAACACAGCTTATACAAAACAGCTGTTTTCTTTACTACTGAAAAATCTTTGCTTGTGCTAGATGTGTGCTTGTTTACCGGCTAGATACAGTTACCTTAGATACGTCACCAAATTGCACGTGACACGCGCCGCTGTTTAAACCACCTCACAGGGATTACCATTTGGTAACGTTTATATTATTGCGATCCTATTGAATTAGAAAAAAAACGTAACTAGAAAATCTACAACTGAAATAAATAAATGACATTTATTTCAGACACAAGTTCCATAGATTAAGTAAGTACACACAAAAAAAAAAACATAAACACACATATACAAATTAAGAATAAGAATTAAGAATATTAGGTATTTAAGGTACCTACAACTAATATCAGGTGGCAATATCCACCCACCGTTTATACATTTTTGTTTGTATAAGCCTTTCTGCCAGACTCTTGATGATACTGTTGCCACACGAGTCAACTCTGGACATAAAAGACCCTATCCTCTTTCGCTGGATAGCATTAAAAGAGTCTATCCGGGACTCCGCGTACATTTCTGAAGCACTGCAGTAGCGCTTCAGTCCCATCAGCTGCCTAAAGGTGTTGTTATAGGCAACCCGTATACTAGCATGTGTCTTTTTAGTATAATTAGTCCAGAGTTGACATACCTACATAGTACATCATTTGAATTTTAAAAGTCAGCGTTACCAACTGGTAACCCCAAGGCTTTTTCAACGGCATGTCACGTGCTTACAAATTGGGACGCTGACTGTACAGTACAATATCGACGCTGACGCTGATATACAATGATGTTTTTGTTTTTTTGCTCATGATTGATTAATTTATGGCCAATGTCGTTTTATGTGCTTGTTGTTTTATGCGTTTTATGTGTGTGTTTTATGTTTTATGCCCCAAACCGTGTTTGTTGCCCTGATTCTTCACGGTATTGGTCGCGAAGGAACAGGAGTTGAATCACCTAGTTTTAAGACGTTTCAAAGTGATCCCAGCGGTCTTTGACTTTGACTTTATGACATTACCTGAAGTGGCAATAACGTACCTTTCATTATTGCAAAAATATTTACAAAAGTTCAAAGAAGGGTTTAAGGGTTAAACTTTAATATCTTACTATAATTTTTATAAAAATACTAGCTGTTTTTCATCAGCTACTCTCTAATCCGGATGTAGAGAAGTCTCGATAATTAACGCTCTCAGACTGCTTAACGACGTACAGTTTTGCACTTTATTTTTTCCCATTCATCCTCTTTAAAACGAGAAGGATTCATTAAACCCTAGTCTTTTAAGAAGCAGTCGCTGTTTTGATGGACGTAATTAGACATCAAAAACAGTCTCATACAAGTCCTGATTTTCATACTATGGGTAGGATTCAATAAAGTTTGTTTGTTCAAAAAGCATCAGTTTAGATTAAAGATGGATTATCCAAGAGAAAGAAATGCACCAAACTATGTTTTTTGCCCTATTTCTTTACCATATTTGGTCGCAAAATATCCGGAGTAAAATCACCTTGCTTCTAAGACTATTCTAAGTTATCCTAGCGGTATTCAGTAGGCTGATTACCGCTTTTTCAATTTGACTTAATTCCAAGAAAACGTACGCAATATGTTTGCTTTATAAAATTAAAAAATCCAAAGCTTTGGAAAGAGAAGAGGTTCATTATGCATTCTGAATAGATCTGCATTTGTAGATGTAAATACTGAGGAGTTAGCTCGTTATCGACTTTTCAACCGACTTCAAAAAAGGAGGAGGTTCTCAATTCGTCTGTATGTTTTTTTTTTTTTTTTTTTTGTATCTTGTTACGCGATTGTTCCGCCATTTGTTGACCGATTTGCAAAATTCTTTTCATGTTTGAAAGGGTATACTCCAGAGGTGGTCCCATATAAATTTTATTCCTGAGGGATTGATAGTTTCCCCGTAAAACTCTAAACACCTTCCCTCCTAGCCATGTCACAAATAGAAATCGAATCGACAGCTTGACGCCCTGAGTCACACCGCGTTTCGAGTCAAACATTGAAGTCGGTTTTCTTTTTAGTATAAAAACGTAATTATCTTCGTTCTAATTGACGCTGAAACACATTTATATACATTTTATTAGGAGTCTGTAACTCCTCAGGCTTCTTGCAAGGATATAGTTTAAAAGGTATTTCTAAATTACCTTATTTACTGATTACTCTGTAATTATAGCCTGATTACACCTACTGAGTAGAGTGGCGAGACAGTGCCCTCGGCCACGCGTTCGTTTTTTGTAAAAACATAGGCTAGTGTTATTTTAATTTGAAAGTACTGTAAGTGACCTGATTCCTTGATGTCTTTTTAAATTGTTTATTAACTAATAAGATAATTATGCAATAAGACGCATGACGCAGCAAGTGCTGCGCCACAACGGGTATGGCGCTTCTGAAAACCAGCGCTCCAACACTCTCGAGCTGTTGGAGCAAATGCTGAGGGGTAGCCGTATTTTCACCCACATAAAATTGTGTAGATTTAAGTACCTATTGTGTAACTGTTGTATATGATGTGAAGAAAATAAAACTTTATTCTATTCTATTCCATTCTATTCTATTCTATTTTGAGCTGATTTTCCTTGTTTTTCTAATATAGGTCATACAGTATCTAATCAAATTTTCATCCTACGAATCAGCAGAACAGCTACATCTACCCGTCATGGCGTCTCATCTGGCGGAAATGAATAATTTGTTCAAAGTTCCACTGCGCTTGTACAAACGGCGCGGTTTGCTTTGGCATGCCAAATGTGGGGATAAGGCATAAGCAATTGGTGTGCTTACCATTTTTTTTTAATCAATGTATGTATTACTGTCCAATCCCTCTTAGTAGAGACCACTGAATTTCAAATAAGTAAGTACGATTATAACTTTTGGTTCTTAAGCAAAACTTCTTACGCACTAGCGGTTGAACCGCGGGGCGGCTAGCCGCGTGGCGGGCTGTTTGTCCAGTTTTAATATGCAACCGCTTGTGATTGTATGCACTTAACCGCCACAAATTGTACTAAAATATTTGCCGCGCGGTTAGCTGCTCTCGCGGTTCACCGCTAGTGCGTAAGGGGGCTTAAGGCTTAAGAAGCAAAATATAATTGTACCTATTGGAATTCTGTGGTCTCTGCTTGCTCCCTATGTGTAACGATGAGTTGACTGACTATGTAATGCTAAAATCAAAACTCTATTACCTTAAAATAACTGTAGGATAGACTGGGAACCTCAAAATTTTTAACATCCATCCCGAAAATTACAAGACCCCGCGGCTACCATTGCATTGCTCGATCAACTGAGCTAAGGTGCAATGGACGGGATTGTTTGTGAATACATACTTTTAGGGAAAGTCACCAACATAGCCCACAGGATTAGCAAGTTGAAGTGGCAGTGGCGGCCACGCAGTAGAGGACGGCCCCCCACTAGATGGAAAGGAGATCTGGTAAAGGTTGCTGGGAGTCGTTGGGTGCAGGCTGCACAAGATCGATCGCTGTGGAAATCGATGGGGGAGGTCTATGTTCAGCAGTGGACGCTAGATGGCTGACATGATGATGATGACTTTTATGGATTCATTTTAAAAAGCTACTAGTTTTTACGTTCCCGCTTCTCACTTATGCACTACAAACTGACTGCGTTTTGTACGATTGTTACGTCCACCGTTTGGGGTACTCGCACCTATTCGTGCCTCGTTAACTTTGGCGTACATTTCGGTTAGTAAAGGACCCCGGTAGAGTTTAAATAGTTTGCGATGAAAGTAATTACGTGGATGCATTAACAAGTAAACTGTATTTTCTGATTTGTGTACATTTAGGAAAATATTCGTTTTAATTCTTTAGAACCAGCCGGTAGTTAGGTACTATAATAACGCCAGTATTGAGAATTGCAAGCGTTTATAAAATGAAATACCTATTAGTTTAAAAGATAAGATGTTTTTTTTTCTTTTCTGTTTTGGTTTTTCAAGTGTAATATCTGTTACTTTTCTTTTTTGTTTAGAATTACCTGTTTCTTTTTTATTCTGTTGTTTCTTCCTGAATGTTTTCAAAATCATTTTACTTTTCTTTTTCTTGTAAACAAATAAGCTAATTAGCATCTAAATGTGAAAACTGTGGTCAGTAGATATTTAACGTGATCTTTTAATTAGTTACTAAGTACTGTTTGTTTTCCTATGAAATAAAAATAAAATAAATAATAAATACAGCACAAATACCTACACATTTAACTTATATATATATATATATATAATTTTTTTTGTAACCTACTCTATCCCACTGCTGAACAAAGGTCTCCCCCATATCCTTCCAATTATCTCTGTCTCGGCCCATTTCCCACCAGCCCTTCCATCGAGGTCGTCACGCCAACGTTTCAACTTATATATATAAAAGTTATAATGTAAGTTACGCAGCTACTACTAACACCGTTCATCCTCCTAGCTGACTAGGCATCAAGCCTACTTATTTTAAGTTGTTGTTTTACGCATGTTGTGATACCCTGTAATTATGGGAACACTAGGGTTAAAACATTCTGTTTTTGTTTTGGAATGTAAAGTCTAAACCCGTGTTATAAATAAAAAAAAACTTTCTGTATCGGGCATTAGATTAGCGCTGAGTCCAGTCCAATTGCCGACTATTATTATATCTGTTTTTGTTAACTTTGTATGTATGCTCTCTTTTGGCAATATGTATTTGTATAATTTAAAATAATAATTATGTGAGTATCTACATCGTAAATGCAATATGATCTACCTACCTTGTATGAGATGTCCACTATATTGTGCAAATCTAACTTACATAAATGATAATATTCAACAGTGGCTTGTATCTAAACGCATCAGCAATTCCATCGAAGGTACAACAAAGTTGGTCCGTCTCCGTCGCCTCGAGCTCAACTCTCACGGGTGTATTTCTAAAGGTTTCGTAGGAAAACTTAACCGTAAACTGTCGACAATAATATTAATATTTGTTTAAGTTATGGTAAACAAGAACGACATCATCATCATCATTCCATTGCCTTTATCTCACGCAAACATATCCTCTCAACGCTTTCATATCCTCTCTCACCCAATCCAACCATACTTTCTTCAGCCTTCTTGCATACCTACCAGCCACACTTATATTCATAACTCTTTTTAACCAATGATAAAAAAAAAGATAGTTTATGTTTCAAAGTGAAAACTTGAAAATGGCCCTATTTTTTTTTTAGTCCGCGCTATGCAAAAACAGTTTCCCGTTTAGTAGTAAACATACCACAACTAAATATAAAATCAATACAGGGCAATATTTGAATGTTGCTCTATGAAAGTCTTCTTCTTCTTATTTAAGGATTTACTCCTTGTCGGCACAACTGATGAATCCCTCTTCATGTATCTCTTTCCAGGGCTACTTCCTTGACCTCTTTATATGACATGACAGCTACCTTCTCCTTCACTTGGCTCATGTAGCTTATCCTCGGTCTTCCCCTTCCTCTTCTTCCTTCCACTTTCCCTTCTATAATGTTCTTAATGAAACTGTCATGTCGTATAAGATGGCTATGAAAGTATTTTATTAAAATATCATTAAACGACACAGTCTCATTTGCGCTTTTTTTTTTTTCATACTGAGCTTGTTCATAATTTCCTTAACTGCAGCTTCGTGAATGGCAACGGACAGAACATTCGCAGGAAACCCACACTTAGCAAGTTTCAGAAACTTGCAAGCTTAGTGCAGCTAAGGACATGAGAGTTTATGATGGAATTATCCTATACTAGTGGAGTCCTAGTGACGGCCATTTCGTTGAAATGCATCAATAATTTAGGATATTTGAGTTCCATTTAAATTTAGCTATGCCGAAAAATTTTATATTTTGCTCAGAAAAATTTAATGTGTGTTATACTTGCGTAGATAGGCCAAAATGTTTAATTCTAAGCTTACGAGTTCAGAAAATAACTAGAAT
The DNA here is from genome assembly GCA_951394285.1 of Epirrhoe tristata. Classification (NCBI taxonomy): domain Eukaryota; kingdom Metazoa; phylum Arthropoda; class Insecta; order Lepidoptera; family Geometridae; genus Epirrhoe; species Epirrhoe tristata. The sequence goes on from OX596145.1 coordinate 9,144,688, forward strand.
TTTAAAACATTAAGTACGCTGAGTACACTCTTTTATTTATATCTAATGGAATTTATCCGCACGCTTAATTAAAACAATCCTGTAAAATACAAACAGAATTTGGCTCCAAACTAGCATTCAAGCCAACTGTCCCGACAGCACAAACATTAGTTAGTGCGAGTTTAATAAGACGCCACCTGTCGCCTAATCTAGATTCACTCTTAATTGCTCAGCATTTTATCTGGGAACATCCGGGCGCTTTATTAAAAGTTTGCGGTCAGGAGACCAAGTTTACTTATACAATTAAACTAGATGTCGAACAAACTACAATCAGTGTTGCTAATTAAATGACTTTTTACTTGATTAGATCAAAAAAATGTCGTCTCAATGGACTCCGAAAAACTTAACATCGTCACACTCAACGCCTGAACTCTTCGTACGGAAGAGCGTCTTGTCGAACTGGAAAACGCTCTAGAACACCTAAAGTGGGACGTAATCGGTCTCTCCGAAATTAGAAGAGAGGGAGAAGAGATTCTTGAGAGAGGCAACAATATATTTTACTACGTTGGGACAGGTAGTCATAATGGAGTTGGCTTCCTAGTTTCCAACAAATGGAAGAATAACATAAATGAATTTATCGCATTCTCAGATAGATTAGCTTTAATTAAATTCAGAATATCAGACAAAAAGTCTCTCACCATCATTCAGGTCTATGCACCAACCTCTTCGCATTCAGATGAGGAAGTTGAAGACCTCTACGACCTCCTTGATAAAGCATGCGATGAGCACAGAGGTACCTGGACGTTGGTCATGGGAGACTTCAACGCAAAGTTAGGAACTAGACAGGATACTGATAACACTAATATAATCGGACCATACGGACTGGGAGTCAGGAACGAGCGGGGCACTCGACTTTTACAGTTTGCCTTTGGCCAAACTTTGAGCATCAGCAACAGCTATTTTTATAAGAAGCCACAGCGCCGATGGACCTGGTTCTCACCAGATAAGATCACTAAAAATGAGATTGATTTTTGTCTTTCCTCCGACAAACGTATAATAAATAATGTAGAAGCCATCAACAACTTTAAATTCAACTCCGATCACCGCCCCTTACGCATAACATTGCAAATCAATCTTAAAATAAATCGTCTAAAAACAATTAAAACTAGCATTAAACGTATAGATAAACTAAGTTTATTAAATAACAGCGATAACTTTATCCTTGAGTTAAAAAATACATTTAGCCTACTTTCACAGCAAGAGTTCGATGTCGTAGAGACCCTATACAATAATATCCATAATAGTATTAAAAAAGCAAGCCAAAATATACAGAAGCCCAGGCGTAAAACTAATAAACTCAGTGTCAAAACGAAATCTCTGATCGAGGAAAGACAAAAGTTATCTCTATATTCTCAAGAATACAAGGTTAAAGACAAATCAGTCAAGAGAAGCATTCGTAAAGATATTAGGAAATACAATGTAAATTTAGTGCAAACTGCTTTGGAAAGCAATAACAACCTAAAATCAGCATTCCAAAGCATTGGGACGGGCAGATCATCAATAGGAAATCTAAGGGACATAAACGGGGTGAAGCAAAGTGACAAGTCAAAAGTATTGAATATTTGCACAGAATTTTACAAACATCTTTACTCTGAATCCTCGGATGCAGCTTACCAACTGGTCACTAATGCTTACTCACGCTCGGAAAAAGTAGACGTAATCTCAGATCATGAGGTACACCAAGCACTATTGAGCATGAAGTACAACAGAAGCCCCGGCCATGACGGCATTACCACCGAAGCTCTGAAAATTGGTGAACCAGCCCTTCTCCCACACTTAACGAGCTTATTTAATTTAATTCTAAAAATCGGAGTACTCCCAAAAGATTTCTGTCACTCAGATATTATCTTACTACACAAAAAAGGAAGTAAATCAGACATAAGTAATTACCGACCTATTAGTCTAGTTTCACACCTCTACAAAACTTTCATTAAAATTATAGAACATAGAATTTCAGGCCAACTAGATCTCCATCAACCAGCAGAACAGGCTGGCTTCCGACGTGGTCTAAGCACCACTGATCATCTTCAATCATTAAATCAGATCATAGAAAAACACATTGAATATAAATTGCCACTTTATATCGCCTTTATAGATTATTCTAAAGCTTTTGACAGCCTCCATCATCTTTCAATATTTCAAGCATTAGAGAACCAAGAAATAGATCCCACCTACATTCATCTCCTACAAAATATCTACGCTAGTAGCACCGCTGCTGTCAAACTGCACACTCCAGGACCATCTTTCCATATACAACGCGGAGTCAAGCAAGGAGATCCGCTGTCTCCTAAACTTTTCACGGCTACTTTAGAGCAGGTATTTATGAACTTGACGGACGCCTGGGTTGAAAGGGGAATTAACATCGGAGACAAACGGTTAACAAACTTACGTTTTGCCGATGATATCGTCTTATTCTCCTCCTCAGCGCTTGAACTCCGTTCGATGATCAACGAACTCAACAATGCCAGTCTCGAGGTCGGACTGAAGATGAATATGTCAAAGACCAAGCTTATGACGAATAGCACAAAGCACAGGGTGGATGTTGATGGTGTGGGGATTGAGTACGTCCAAGAGTATCTTTACCTTGGCCAAGTAGTTTCATTCCAGGCGAGAGCAGATAAAGAGGTTGCTAGACGCACAGAGAACGCCTGGAGATGCTACTGGTCAATGAAAGATCTTATGAAGGGCAACCTACCACTCACTCTCAAAAAGAAACTCATGGACGTACGCATTCTCCCCATCCTTACGTACGGTGCTCAGACTTGGTCTTTGACAAAACGTCAGAAGTCCGCTCTTGGGGTCTGTCAACGGGCCATGGAGCGCAGTATCTTAGGTGTAAAACTGTCAGACCGCATGCGGAACAGTATACTGCGCTCTAAAACCAGAATTGTTGACGTTTGCGACAAAGCCGCCAGCCTGAAGTGGAACTGGGCCGGACACGTCTGTCGCATGTCAGACGATTTGTGGGCAAAACGAGCCACGCAGTGGACCCCACAAAATATGACGCGCAGACGTGGAAGACCTAGGATGAGATGGCGGGACGAGCTGGACTCTCACCTGAGAACTTGGCCTGTTACTGCGTTAAATCGCGAAGAGTGGAAGAAGGGAAGGGAGGCCTTTGCCCTGCAGTGGGACAACACAGGCTAAATAATAATAATAATAATAAATAAGATCAAAAAACTTTAAATCAGTATTACTTACATCAATCACCGAGAAAAGCCTATAAATTTTGTAATTTGTCACTGGCAAGAACACTCTTATTTGCTACTGGTCAGCCCAAACCGATTAACTTGGGTTCCCCAAAGATTTAAGATTAAAAGGATCGGAGAGGCCCTCACAAAAAGAGGTTTGTATCAAATTAATAGCATCTAATAATGTGACTCTACGGGCAGCTAAAATGGTATCTATTTTCGACGTTTTGAAAATCTGTTTTGCAAGGAAATTGTTTTACGTTGGATTACTCAAAAATATACTTACTACGGCGAGTTTGTATGGCACTGCTGGAAGGGGAAACAATCTTCTTCTTATCGTGTTACTAGTTCTTTCAAACCAGTGTGGTTAAAGGATTATAAGTAAAGTAAGTGCGCCTCAAAGAGGCTCCTTTCGTGCACTTGACACAATATTTTCAAACTTTATAGATTCTACGACATGCCGGTTTCCTCACAATGTTTTCTTTCACCGTTTGAGAGTACTGGCATAGTGCACATAAGTTTTCCGGCAGAAAAACTCATTGGTGCACGACTGGGATTCAACCCACGACCTTTCGATCGGTAGGCGGGGTCACTACCACTAGGCCACCAGTGACAACAATAATAAACAAACAGCAAGGTACGAGTAGTAGAGCCAGGTCAAAAGCGCTTGCTTGATTCATTCAAGAAATGAGAGTAAATAAGATGAAAGTATACATTTTTTTTTAAGAAAGAAGGGGCAAACGAGCACGTAGCACACCTGATGGTAAGTAATATTACCACCGCCCACAGACAACTGCAGCATCAAGAAGCAATGCACTTTGAGGTCAAGAGCCGACCCATTCATCATAAAAAAAAAGATGCGTTGTCGGCTAGTATAGTTTAATAGAATAGTATTAGGACAACTGTCGTCACCTCGCCTGGCCAGGCGATAACTGAATGACGTCTAAGAACCGGTTACAGAAACGTTGGTCGTCCGGCAGCGAGATGGGCAGTTGATTTAGTATGCGTCGTAGGCCGCATTTGGATGAGGTTAGCATGAGACCGTAGGAGGTTGCATATAGAATATAGATAGAGAGGAGAGACCTTTACCCAGCAGTGGGCAAAGTTAGGTTGTGGATGATGATGATGATGATGATGATGATGATGATGAGTAGTACATAATTATAATGCTAAAAAAACGGTCTTCTCAGTTTAATGCTTTAAAACTGCAGTGGGATAATAATAAATGAATTTATAATAACCAAGGCTCCGATTTCCATATCCCAAGTTCCAAGTATTCCAAAGAAAAATGCTTCAGGTAAAAGAAAACATCCAACAAACTCGAAGCGCAATTTTATCCCCCACAATCAGATACGTAGGTCGCATGGCAGGAACAAATGTGGCAGTAACTCAGTCCTCCAGAGATTTCTTATACACCGGTTATTACGAGGTGCCGGATAATGTTCCAGATTTCTCTGTGTCCCGTTTTTACGGCAAGATTGTTCTTGTTCCACATAAAGGATGGCCAAATTGAAAGTGTTGGACTTGGAAAAATGTTAGGAGACTAGATAGTGACATTGCGCAGATTAGATCCCACTATCGTTGTGTTTTCTTCTTCTTGATGAAAACTACCAGTGTGGTGAAAGGATTTTAAGTGCGCTTCAAAGAGGCTTTTTTCTTGCACTTGACATAATAATGTTTTCAAACTTTTTAAGGTCTACGACACGCCCGTTTCCTCACGATGTTTTTCTTTACCGTGTGAGTAGTACTAGTGCACATCGTTTTTGGACAGTAAAACTCATTGGTATACGACCGGATTCAAACCCACGACCTTAGAATCGTAAGGCGGGGCCGCTATCACTAGACCTCTATCTCGTTGCCTTTTGAAATATTACATCAACAATCTATAACTTTTACATGTAGTATCAGAATTTAGGAGATTTGAGGCAAAACGAAACGAAGATTTCCTTCCAGTTAATGGATAGAAATAAGGAAGGTGCCTTCGCTTCAAGGTCACATCCAAACACTCGCCCGCTTAGTGTCTTTCATGTCGTGGACATAATAGCCTTTATTCTGGCCTGAAGATTCAAGGACGACGCGACAAAATCTTTTTTAGCCATCGATACGAAGTGTACCCTAGCCAGTAAAATAAGTGACTTTTCGAGTATACCACTGAGCAAGATAATAAATTACTCTTTCCTTTTTCTAGGGTCTGTTTCATAAAACCGAGCCCTATTTTCCGAGCCAAAATCGAAATACGACCTTAATCTTTCTTTTACCTAACCAGATTTCATAAGCCCAGACAAAGAAGCTATTTTTAAGAATGTTTTTTTTTGTAAAAGTTATATTTTTGCAATATTGTGACGTTTTATTTATGTGTCTACTTACATGAATGCATAATTTCCATGGAAAAGTATTTTACAGACCTTAATGTCTAAGTGTGGGTGGGTAGTGAAAATACATGTTATTATTTAAAACTAGTAGTAGCTTTCTATAAAACATTAGTATCTATCCTATCAGCCGAGTTGCACCCACAGCTGGATGCAACTGGGTTTTTTTAAAACGCCTTCGATCCTATGCCGACCTCTTCCTCTTACACAAAACAAAACAGGTTCACGACTGTATCCTCAAGGTGCGGTAGACATTATCTCAGATTTTTTTACTTTACTTATTTCAGATCCTTTGAAGATGTCTAAGGGGGGTTAGTCAGAGGCATATCCTCTTGTATTACTCTAATGTACTTACTTTTTTTTTCTTGTATGTCTTTTACATATGGTATGCAATAAAGAATTATCTATCTAACTGCTTACTCTAATATATTATTATTATTACTATCATACATAAACTGTTCAACTCAGAATCGTTCAGGGAAAAATATATCTTAAATTAGATACAAACCAATCCGCCACTTAGCACGAACTTGAAAGCACGAGGGAAGGCGCGTAATAATTCCCCGACTCCAAGATTTATGTTTAAAACTTCTACCATTTCTCATTTTTTTCCCCGCCCGGGTCTTCTCACTCTGTGAACGATTATCATTCTCCTATTTTTTCTAAGACCCGAAAACTTTTGTCAGTTGCGCTACTTTTCGGGGGAAATAAAACACCGTGTTACTTGCGATTTTATATTTTTGTTTCGGATATTCTGTACGCTCTTTTTCTTCTCGTTTTTGATAAATCGATAAGCTAAGAAAGTATCGAATGCGTCTTAGCATTATTGAAATCTCAAAGCGATTCCATATTTCATACACCTTTACCATTATCTTTGTAGTTACAATAACGACGCGGCGACGCAGACCAATGAAACACGATTTGGTTCACGAGTTATGGCGTACAATTTCGGTACTGGACCTTTACAAATCGACTATTGACATATGGAACTATCATGGCCTAATTTACGTTGGTGAACAGGTGAGTTCAGACTTAACGTAACATGTATTAATATTAATCGTTATATTTCACAAAATAATACATCATTAAACAGTGCGCAGTCTATGTTATCAGAGTTTTTACGTAAAAACCATATTTCTCTATTGGAAATCGGAATTTAAGTTGTTGAAGTCAAATCCGTAGTCAGTCACTTGTCTTCTTGTCTCGATGTCAAGTTCTCGTTCTGTCAGTATATCTCTGGAAGTAGCAAACTTCACTGAAAGTCATAATACCATTTATAATACCAGTTCGGAATCGAGCGACAGCAACCAATCACAGTGCAGGAATTGAGCCGAATTTGACGTTTCTTGCACTGTGATTGGTTGCTGTCGGTCGATTCCGAACCGAATGCATTCCGCTGTATTATAAATCAAGGCCCTGTTAGACATTTTCAAGTTTCTACAAACTTTACTATAAATGCTATTAAGCGTCATGCGTTATCATGGCATGCGGTGCATATTAGCTTGTGTGTTCTATGTGTTTTGTTCGTTTGTTCAGCTGCATTTGTCTTCATAACATTGGCCGATACGATAGTTAGATAAATATATTTTTTATTAAATAGGCTCACAACTCATGGCCTCTCGATTAATACATATCACTTTTTTAGGTAGAAGTACTTTTTTGTACAGGTCGAACGTCCGACGCGTTCCTTGGTAAATAAATATACTTGGAAATTATTATTTTATGAAAATTACTGTTTATTGGTCATAGATTCTATAAAATATGTGTTTAAAAAAATAGAGATCACAAACTCCTATTTTGTATCAACATTCAATGAGTAAATATCGTGTCGGCCATTGTATGTAAGAACATCACATTTCTTACGTATAACTAAATACATGGACTAGGGAATTCGTTGTGAGATATGTGTTTCATAAGCTAGTAGTAGTCTCATTCGACTTCAAAGTAGGCACATTTAGCGTAAAATGTCTATTACAATTACAATTTAGCGGACCACCTAATTGACCCCTTGCTATACAAATATTGGGCGATCGAAACTTTTCTTCCATATTATTCTTCTTACCTCTAGGTAACGTGTGCGTTGCGAACATGTTATCTTCTAAATCGAGTCTATTGTCCTTGTCAATAAAGTCGTTATTCGTATAATTGTAATCTGTCCTCTGATACGGATCTGTCCAGTCATCATTATATTTCTTTTCTAAGTCTATGTTGTATATCGTTGGGTATTGTTTTGGTTCTGGTGTGGTTTCGTTGTCTGTGCTAAGGACTTCGTTGTGGTATCGTTGAGACATCCATACGTATCTTGCAAGGGGCTCTTCGGGGCCCCAAAGACGAGATGGATTGAATGCTGATGATATTTTCTGAAACCAATATAAAGCCCTCTTAGACTAAACTACAGAAAAAAAAGTATGTTTGGTTAATTCGTGGAAAAACTAGTCAATCATACGAGGACCATCAATGACACTATTGACATGGGTCAATAGTGCCCTAAACCCGCGAGCTTATGTATGTAGTATTAAAATGTAGTGATAGTAAATGATGCAAAATATGTATATAATTATCGTAAGAAAAAGAAATCTGTGGTTTCATTTTTATAGGTTAAGGTGTTTTCCACATACAATGTTTGTTGTTTAATGGAAATAAATGAATTGAATTGAATTGAATTGAATTTCTATAAGAAAATGTGTGCACTCGTATTATCTACTTATACAGGGTGTAAAAAGACGTCTACCGAAGCCGAAAGGGGTAGGTACAGCATCCCAACACACAACTAAATCTAAAAGGATTTTCCTAAAAAATCATTATATCCGGAGAAAACAGCGTTTGAAGATTACTGTTTGCGTATTTACTGGGCGCGTTTTTATACGTAGATTGCTGGATTTTGAGTTTTAATAGTTTTTTTCTTTTATAAATCCAATTATTAGGTTATTGTTATTATGTTGTACTAGTAGTAAATAACTAGAAAATAAAATAAAATGACGTAGCTAAGTCAAAAATTTTTTTGCGTTTTTTTCGCTAAATATGTTCAGAATCATGGTCTGATTGAAACCCCTCAGTTTTCGGTAGCAGTCTTTTTACACCCTGTATATTCACCGCTATCAAATTATACTGCTCCTCCTTCGCCACAGCTATAGCTGCCACTACAGCCATTACGAACACAATCACAGCCGTGACTCCAAGCAGCGGCCACGTGACCTGCGGAGCCCATGTGACCCTCAGCAACGCTCTTAGCCACCATCCCGTGACACCGATGAGGAGAATCGGAGTAGACCACCAAGTTCCGATCCAGAAGCATGGAAGCTTCACTCCGGTTAGGAATTCTATGTCCACTGTAAGGTGACACCACCCTGGAAAAATGATTATTAAATTAAAAATAGGATGGCAATTATTGGCACGGTAGACATTTCTCTCAAAGACAGTTAAGACCCTTTGAGCATGTCAAAAGATGTAGTTGAGCATAATCACATATTTGACACATGCTCAGATTTTGCAGAAGTTAACATTGGAAAGACATCTTCAAAGATCTGAGATATTTTTTAACGCGCCTTGAGATACAGTCGTGATTCCTTCGTATTTAGATTCAAACTCAAAAGTAACTTACTAAAAAATAATTTAAATGTTTCAGAAACTTACCATAAATAAAAACGAATCCCACCACCTCAACGGTAGCAGTGAACACAACCAGCACTGGTACCACGAGCTCGTCTAGTATGGAGACGACTTCCAACCCTCGCGCCAGCACAGCCACGGTCAGCGCAGTACCAGCCGCTGATGATGCAGTTGCGAAGAGTCGCCAGTGGTCTCCAGTCAGCCTGTGCAACCTATCGTAGACTGGGAAGAGTAGAGTCAGCTGGAAATATATTGAAAGATCTTTCAGACGGCATCGTAATTCCCCTGCCCTTATTTCTCTGTTAGTGGGGTCAGCACAACATGTTTTATCTTCCGATTCTATCATTCGTTGACTATGAATCTACTCTTTTCACGTTCATATGATTTTACAGTCAAATCCAAACACTGCTTCGGTCTTCCTCTACGTTTTTTTGAAAGATATTTTACAAAGCCTAAATTTAAAGTCATTCGAAATTCAACACATACGAGTATTTTTAAAACAATCGGGATAAAAGTTCAAAGAAAGGTTGAAAACAGCAAGGTCGTGGATTCAAATGTGATTTTTGGGATGCATTTTAAAATCTTTAATGACAAGGAAAAAACAAAAAAACTATACCAACTTGAGAATCTGCTTTTTAAAGTTAATTTAAATAAAGTTTAAACACTTACCACACTTATAATGCCTGACAGGAAAACTAAAGCTAAAGCGAGAAGGGGCCATTCTTTGTCCCTCCTCTCTGACACAGAAGACTGGTATATCAGGACTAGAATAGATATGAAGCTGGTGTCTCTACTTCCTTCGCTGCTAATTGACTCCCACATTAAAACCCAGAGCCAGCTGGTAAAGATATTCGTCATTATCAGGAAGGCTGAGGTCCTGTTAAAAAAGTTTTTATTAATAGTCTAAGAGCTATCCTTTTTAAACATCTTAAAGGATTTTGAATAACTGAAAGAGATCGTCAAAAAGGGTAAGTATGGTAAGGTAACATTTAAAGGATGGTTTTGGTCCAGTAGTTTGATTCATTTGAACATTGTCCCAGTCAGTACAGCATATTTAGCAATCTATGCTTATAGGCAAAGGTCCTCCTAAAACTGTCCAACATTTTTGTAAGACTTGGGAGTTTTCCTTCTCAATATAAATTATATTTATCTTACCATCGAACATCTGAATTTCTGTAAACAGTACCGCCCGCACTTATCAAATACCCGCTAACAATCTGCGTAGACAACAAAGCCTGTATCAACGCACTGTGCCAAATATATGGCTGGTAAAGCGGTGACCATTGCTCGCATGATTCGAACAACGCTTCCAATACACCGCTCTTCCCCAGAAATATAGCGAGTAGTACTGCGATAATTACGACGATTGGTGCCAAGACGGAGAGTGATGCCTTCAATGTTTTGCGTAGCCGATACAAACTGAAATAGAAAAGACACTTCAAAAGAAAAACCAATGATATCGTCGGTAGTATGTATACGTTGTTGACGACCTCTGTGGCGCAGTGGGTGACAGCCCGCTTGGGACGCAGAAGGTTGCGGGTTCGATCCCTGCTGCGGGATAAATGTTTGTATGATCTGCAAATATTTATCGCAGGTCTGGGTGTTTTTAAGTTTAATATGTATATATTTACAAAAAATAATATTACGTTTTAATACTAAAAAGAAAACCGACTTCAATGTTTGACTCGAAACGCGGTGTGACTCAGGGTCAAGCTGTCGATTGGATTTCTATTTGTGACATGGCTAGGAGGGAAGGTGTTTAGAGTTTTACGGGGAAACTATCAATCCCTCAGGAATAAAATTTATATGGGACCACCTCTGGAGTATATACCCTTTCAAACATAAAAATAATTTTGCATATCGGTCAACAAATGGCGGAACAATCACGTAACAAGATAAAAAAAAAACTTACAGACGAATTGAGAACCTCCTTTTTTGAAGTCGGTTGAAAAGTAAACATACATGGGGTATTTTCAGATAGTGATGTGAGGAACTTTTTATTTTTCTTTTGACGTCACTAAGTGGACCACCCTGTATAAGTAGTATTTCAGTTACCTAGTTCCCATTAGTACAAGCTTTGCTTAGTTTGGGGCTAGGTGACGCTGCGCTGTGTGAAATGTCCAGCATTATTTATATGAGAAAAGTTAGATTCATGATCCAAATAGGATCCCACATGTAAGAGCTGGTTTCCATACAATGTTTTCCTACAACGGTTTTGAGAGTTTTCACTAGGCCAATATGACAATCAAATCAAATCAAATCAAACATTTACTTACATATTTTCTCTCACAAACAAACTTTACATTAAAATACATACACATTAAAGAATTTAAAAAATAAATTAATTAAAAATCCAAAAAGGTTACAATTGAGGACAATATCATTTTATTTTAACTAGCGTTAATTATTATAATCATGACTTATGCCAGGTCGACTATTACTCGTATTAACGTGTTATGAACATACTAATTTACAAAGTTGACTCATTTTCATTGTTTTGTCAGCCAATTAATTTACCACATTACTGTTCAATAAATTCGAAATTATATGGGGCTTATTACAAGAAAATGAGCCGAGTTTAGACAAAGTCTAACTAAAATACTGTCCCTAGAAAAACGATCTTTAAATACTGATGTACATCGCTTTTTTGTAGTAACAGTTTTGACATGTGTCAACTTGGGGTTTAACCAAGGTTTTACGTTTTTATAATATGAGTTTATAAGTACAAACACTTTGCATGCTATGAAAAAATATAAAACCTTTCTCTCAAATACAAAACGAGAAAATATCTTGCTGAGCCTCGCAGTTTTACCCACGGTCCATCTGAAATGCTTCATTTTTTCGAGATAACGAGATAGTCTAGTAGACCCTTATTAATAAAAGTGGTGTAAAGTTACGCCATGTTTAAACTCCAAAAATTTTATGGTTACTCCTAAGTTACACCCGGCGTAACTTTACACCACGTTTATTAATAAGGGCCATAGTGTTTATCCAGAATGAATAATCTCGGATTCCAGGGTGTAAGCTAACCTCGGTAACAAACATCAATTACGTTCAGCCGTTTCAGCTAGTACATCCATCTGAGGTACTTACTAATATTAGTAACTAACTATTTTTTTTTTAATATTACTTACAGAATTGGCACGAAGAACCATAAAAAGAATATAAGGATCGTCATTATTCCGATATACTGTGGGTACTCTGTGAACGGCGACAGAAATGTTGAACTGAAACAAAAAAAAAAAACAATAATTTATTTCAGTACCGTGGTACAGTCAGCGACAGAAGTTCATGAACAATTGGAGATTTTAAAGCTTCATTTTCATCATTATTTGAGGGAATATTGCCTATCGAACTTAAGATATTGAAGATTCAAAAACTAAGCTACTACATATTTACATATATTTACAAAATACAACAGGATTAGTCAAACTATCTAAGGATCGTTAGAAACGATCTATAGATAGCTCAACTGATCCAAATAGATTCAAATACATCAAATGTTTATGAACTTTTATCGCTGACCGTACTACCGGTAGTACCACGGGAGATTTTAAATTACCTGTGGTACTACTAATCAATATAACATTTGTATTTAATTTTAAGTATTTTATGTTTTCGTGGAACACATTGAATTCCAATCGATGAATTTTTTTTTTTTTTTAATTGATCTAAATATTTATTTACAGAAACTAAGCTACTACATATTTACAAAATACAACAGGATTAGTCAAGCTATCTAAGGATCGTTAGAAACGATCTATAGATAGCTCAACTGATCCAGGTCACTGTCAGTCGGAATCGTGCCCAAAACACTGGCGGCATTACCACGCTGGATGGCAATGCTGATCCTTTGAGCCAAAAATGTGCCAGCTCTCGGATCAAAATGAATTATTGTTCTATTTGTATCATAAAATGCAATTTGTAGAGTTCATTCACATAAGTTCATAATCATATTTATATTCACGACATAATATTGAGTTATTGTTAAAAAATACATGATTAAACCAAAATTGTAGTGTAACCTGACTGACGCCACCTAGTAGATGGATAAAAGGCATCCGAATATTCATCAAATGAATAAAAAACGAACGCGAGTAACCCCCAGATATCATAAAAATAAAAAAGATTTTACGTTTTTGCCGATCAAGGGGGTTATTCGCGTTCGTTTGATGAATATTCGGATGCTTCTTACTACGAGCTACATTGTATTTGGCCGATGAGATCAACGTTAAAACGCGGTCCTAACCTAGGACCAAATATTCCGAACCGAAAAATTGGCCAATTTTTTGGTAATAGTAGTAAGAAACATCCGAATATTCATCAAACGAACGAAAATAAGAACGGGAATACGGCCCCAGGGTATGTTTACGCGCATGCCACTTTCGCTTTTGGCATCACGCTTGACGATTATGTGTATCGAGTGAGTTACACTTTTCACGCAATTAAAACAATTTAGTTGCATGTTATTGGATATTTTATTTTTGCTTTGGGTCAATGACCTTAGTTTGTGATAGTTGAAAAAAAACTTAGGCCTTATCTTTAATAGATGATTTATACAGCGTCAGGAGGCAACTTATGCCTACACTTTACGGGACGCTGTAGTGCCTGGGACATTGTTTGAGATGAAATAGGCTTGCCCAGCACCTAAACCATCCTCTCAGCTTAATCACCCTGACCCACAGGAAAGACAACTTCAATACGGGTGGAGCTGACTAAGCTGCGGGTTTCCTCACGATGTTTTCCTACACCGTTAAGAGCTCGTGTTAAAGCGCATATAAATTTTACGAAACGAAAATTCCATTGATGCTCGGCCGGGATTCGGACCCACGACCTTCGGATTGAAAGTCGAGTTTCAACCCCATTCGACCAACACGGCTCTTAATAGTAGTTAGTCTATTAGTAGTAGTTGGAAAAGATACTTGTATATGAATAGCTTGCTGAGAAAAGGATGCAAGGGCAATTTTGCTAAATATCCTTAACTAAGGATTTAGAGATCATTTCATTGTAAACTGTTTCGTCGTTTGAGCCTGATCCTTACACAAACATACAAACATCCAAATATCCAAACATCTAAACAAACTCACAAACTTTCAGCTTTATTATATGAGTGGGATTGTACAAGATGTACTAGTTGAAATAAAAGGGCTAGCAATTTTTTGAAGAATTGGACGAATTCTCTTGTGTTTGTTTCTAATCAGGAATATAGGTATGAAACGAAAATTAAGGATGAAGATAACTATGATCACAATACAAAATCAAGGAAGAATTCGACTCAAAAATTTTATGAGGCAGACCATTGTCTATGAAAATAATCTTTAACTTTACCTAAATGGCATATGAAAGTCTTTAGAATAGAAATAGAATAGAAAAACACTTTATTGTACACAAAAACACATTACAGGAAATACACGAAAACAATGGGCGGCCTTATCGCTAAAAGCGATCTCTTCCAGACAACCCTTGGATGGACTGGAAAAGTTACACAGAAAAACGGCGGTGTACAATAAGTTAAAAATAGAAAAGAGAAAAAAAAAAAGAAAAAAAAAAGGTAACAACAGAAACACCCTAAAAGCATAATTAATTATGAGTGAGCAAGTAGGTAGGTAACGTATACAAAGTACCTAACTACATACAAAATCTTCTTCAGTCTTTAAGCCTTTTAAAAAAAATTATTCAGTCACAATGTAAACGCATAAGAGACTTATTCATGTAATTGTACTAAATAGCAGTCGATTTTATGTAAAATCCATTGGATTTGCCTATTTATCAAGTTACGAATTCTATGCGACGAATGGATTTCATAGTTTTGAAACGCTGGATTACGTGTTTAGTGTACTAGATCTCAATTCCTTAATATAAAAGAAAAAAAATGATTTTTTTATTAAGTTTTAAAAATATTGAAGCATTTGAAGAAAGCAGTGTTCTATTTCATTCAATTAAGAAAACCGTACAGTTACAAAAAAAAAAACAATTTATTGCTAGTTTGAACACAGTTCATCTACCTACCTAATATTGTATTTGTTTTAGTTTAAAAATACATTTATTTACAGAAACCTAGCTACTTAGAAAAAAAAAGGAAAAAAGGGAGGGAGGCCTTTGCTCTGCAGTGGGACAATACAGGTTAAAATAAATAATTTAATATTAAGGTACTTCAATATTTCTTTTAACATAATATAATAAATAGGTATGCAGACTTACTTGAAACATTCGGATGCATTCATTCTGTTTTCATATCCGTTCTGGAAGTAAACAAAAGCGAATTATTGTAATCGAATACCAACTGGCCACTAAACAAACATTTAATATCGGCAAAAACAAATAAGTCAGTTGAAATTGATGAAACGGAGGTTTAATATACAGGATGTAAAAGACTGCTACCAAAAACTGAGGGATTGCAATCAGACCATGATTCTGAACATCTTAAGCGAAAAAAAAACGCAAAAAAAAATGTTTACTTGACAATCTTGTTAAAATGACGTAGTTACGGCATTTTATTTTATTTTCTAGTTATTTACTACTAGTACAATATATTAGGGCATACCAACCTAATAATTTCATTTATAAAAGAAAACAAAAATTAAAACTCAAAATCCAGCAATCTGCGTATAAGAACGCGCCTAATACATACGCTTGAGTTGTGCGAGGCCGGTTTTCTCCGGATATAATGATTTTTTCGGAAAATCCTTTTGGATTTGTTGTGGGTTGGGATGCTGTACCTACCCCTTTCGGCTTCGGTAGACGTCTTTTTACACCCTGTATGAATATTGGTCATAATTTTTTTAAAAAGTAATTTTTCTTTCGTCGCTTAGCAAATATAGAGAAAATTGTTCTTGACAGAATAAAATATGTTATGAATACTCTGGCTTTAATGACTGACATGAATGTATAACAATCCTGCTTTCCTGTTAATCTTTAAAAAAAAGCGGCAAATATAAGTACACAAAAGATAATACACAAAACAATTGATCAAGAAGAATTTTGAAAAAATGTACATAGGGAGTTGATCCATATAAAAATTCTTACTGGAGTTATGTAAAGCTTTGTGCAATCCTTCAAAGGAAACGTCCCTTTCCCAATCCATATTAGATAAGCCGATGACAACGCCACATACACCATGTAGTAAATGCAGCAGATGTATGACGTCAGAAGTTTTAAATGGCCGGCTCCTGAAACAAAAGGAATAACAAAAAATGTGTTTCCATAAAAAAAACTTTACAAAATACAATAGAATCAGTTTAGGATTATTCACAACATCTAAGCTGTTGTGAAAAATCTTTAGATAGCTTGTAATCAATTATTTATTCTGTCAAGAGAAAACCTATGCTTGGATTTGGCCTTGAATTTGAACCTTGTAAATTGTTCTCAGTAAGGCTTGGCCAGCCCTTGAACCATCTCTAAATCTTAAAGTTTTATCCACAAGAAAAAAAACTTTCAATTCGCGTGGAGCTAATTCTTTTCCTCAAGATTTTGTGTCAAAACGGATAATTATCTCACGTCTACGCCAATAACAAGTAAGCAAGTGGTCCGTGGGGTTCTAGAGCCCTTCGAGTTTTCAAAATTCTTTCAGGGCGTCTGGTCGAAGCGACGCGTGATCCGAGAGCTGGAACATTTTTGGCTCAAAGGATCAGCATTGCCATCCAGCGTGGTAATACCGCCAGTGTTTTGGGCACGCTTCCGACTGACAGTGACCTGGACCTGGACCAGTTGAGCTATCTATAGATCGTTTCTAACGATCCTTAGAAAGCTCAACTAATCCTGTTGTATTTAGTAAATATATGTAAATATGTAGTAGCTTAGTTTCTGTAAATAAACATCTATCTATCAGCAAGTGATTACTTCCACCAAGAGAATATGCACAAGACAACGTATACAATAAGATTTCCTGATAGCATTTACACGATTCTATCAGCAACTGCGAGTACAACCAGTAAATCCTGCAACAGGAAACAGCAGATTTGCCACATAAGCCTGTATACCTTGCTGAGTGCCGGATTACTATGTTGACGCGGTGTTTGGGGATCTTTGTACTTTTCTCACTGAATTCTTACAGTGGGTTACTTGTTGCTTTGGCTACGTAAAACAATGTCCCAGGCACTACAGCGTCCCGTTAAGTGTAGGCATGGATTGCCTCCTGACGCTGTGTAAATCATCTAATAGATGTAAAGGCCTCAGTTTTTTTTTTTGGCTACGTAAACTTAATTCACCTGGGTGCATTATGTACACTTTTAGTAAACTCTTTAGATGTTTATCAATCCGCGTCACTTTTCGGCTTGCCCAAAACGCATCCATAATGCTCGGCGCCGTGGCATGCCTTGTGTGTGTGCGTGTACCTATTCTGTTATTGTTTTTGTGTCATACTCAAATCATAGTGTTCACTCATGTCATATTTGTATACCTACCTATCTAATTCATATTTAGTTTGTTGTGTAGTTATGTGTGATTCGAAAACTTAGTGTCTAGTCAAACTTATTTTAGTTTTAAGACACTTTCTACCTGAATATGTATTGACTGTTTACTGAATAAAAAATATCTATCTATCTATCTAATGCATCCAGGTGACTTAAGTTTACTAAAAGTGTACATTATGCACCCAAGTGAATTAACTCAGGTGAATTAAGTTAACGTAGCCTTATCAAGTGAAACACGGAAAAAAGAGTCAGTTTTTTTAATCTTTTTACTTATCTTACGGGGCTTATGATCACAATTTTCGACGGCCCACCTTGTTGTTTTTCGTAAAATCCTTTCGACACATTGGTATAAATAACTATTAACAGTAAAAATAAGCGGCCCGCCCTGATTTCGCCTGCTTTAACATAAATAATCTATGTTTATTTGCAGTAATGTGACAAACATGATTCAGGCTAAAGGTTTCCAGCAGTTTAAAACTACATCACTTTTTTTATTATGAATCGGTTGGCTCTTAACCAAACTTACACAGGTAAGAATGAGGTCTACGATGGAGCGAGCCTACCCAGAAGAGCCTATTAACTTTCTTCTTAAAAAACAGGGTCATAGCTCAGCGGAAATACAGATGCTGGAAGTTGAATCCAAATGTTTGCAGTGCGCATAATAAAAGAAGTATGAAACTTGAAATCAAGCTCTTAAAATTACCTCTTAAAAACGGAACTGCCCTCCACACTCCCACAGGATCCTGCTGACTCAGCTGTCCCATCGCAAGCTGGAGCAATACCGTCGGGAGCCCCACAACCAGCAGCCAGAAGGTATACACCACCAGGTATGGAACAGCTCCGTAGTAAAACGCTTCCCGTGGGAGGATCACTGAGCTGAATAGCGTCAGAGATAGCGCTATCGTGCATAGCTGGGTCTTTAAGAAGTCGCATGTTGATTTTATTGACTGTAAAGAGAAAATATTTAAGTAGGTGTGGTAAAAATAGTAAGATGGATGGATTGCTCGGCTGTTATTTTTATATAAAAAAAAAAAAAAAAAAAACATCTTCAGTGTGGAAAATTAAATTAACGGTTCAAGTCAAATCTGAATCCTGATAGAGCAAAACAAAAAAATTGTAGTAGGTATAAAGTTTTTATCGAAATAATCTCAGAATTGTATTCATAATATTTAAGAATACACATGAAACCCATGACAACAAAAAAATGTTAAAAATATTTTTTGAATTTTTTTATACCTTCCAGAAATATAGAGACGAAAAATATGAAAAACATAATTTTATTGTAATTAATTATTTTATAAAAAAAATCTTGTTCACTAACAAAATGCTAAGGCAAAATGAACTTTATAAACGAGCGTAGCCTAACTAGAATCATTGCAAAAAGTGATGTTGTATTAACTGGCGCAAGACGATCCTATTCCAGACGTAATGGAGTTGCATCATTGTAGTCATTTGTCAAGTCTAAGGGTCTGCTTACACCGACACACGACGCAACCATTGAATAATTACGCTTTAAACACAAAAAAATTATAGCAACGTTTTGAAAACTATATACAGGTGTGAAAAGACAACTACCGAAAACTTAGGGGTTGCAATCAGACCATGATTCTAAACATATTAACGAAAAAAAACGTAAAAAAAATTCTAATAATATTTTATGTTATTTTCGGTTATTTGCTTCTAGGACAACATAATAAAACCATACCTACCTAATAATATTATTAATAAAAGAAAAAAAAAACAATTAAAACTCAAAATTCAGCAATCTACGTAAAACAACGCGCCCAGTACATACGCAAACAGTAATCTTCAAACGCTGTTTTCTCCGGATATAATGATTTTTTCGGAAAATTCTTTTGGTTGAAATGCTGTACCTACCCCTTTCGGCTTCGGTAAACGTCTTTTTACACCCTGCATAATACCGATTTCAATGTTGGACTGACTCAGGTTGAAAAAACTCAATGTTTTACGGGAGAAGTATAATTTCCTACAGGAATAACTTTTTTAGGTGACATTTTGTGTAGTGGCGACAAAACAAAACAAAAAATATTTTTGAAAATCGCTCTACAATTACATACAAAAAAAACTTGACATGGAGGCAAACATAGAACTTCCTCTTTTTTTAACCGACTTCGTTATGTATCTGTTGCCACGCCCTGCACTACGTCCCACGGTGCTGCGAAGGCTTCGAATTCATGCTGCGAAACTTCGCGAGAGAGGGCGCTATCACTAAACTGTGTACTTTTTGTACAGCAGATGTGAGCATTTGTACATCAGAAACGCTTAATCGCCGATGCTAAAAGTATTTCCCTGTGGAATGACCCTAAGACCTGTCAAGTGGAAGTGGATGCTGCTTCTGTTTCAAAATTGAGCAATAGTAGGTACTCAAATACTTTAAAGGAATAAATACTTTTACTTTTAAGAATTTTCATTTTTTACTATTCCTTTTTTTAATAATTGCTTTGTGATGACTTTTTGAAAAAAAATTCTATAAATATATTTTGACATTCTAAATATCGACCAAATAGTTCATACTGACCTCTTCGCACGTGGAATGAATAAACAGATGACTAAGTTCATAGAGCGTTAATCGTTCTTTGTGGCAATGTTTTGATAAACGTGGGTGTCGCATTGTCATCGGCTATGAAATTCTACTATTGTACTCGAAAACAAACATAGACTGGGGTGACTTACAATGAACTCTGTAAACTTTTGGAATTGACACTGAATTTAATATCGTAGGTCATTTTGTATATACGAAACGTTTCATTTAGTATATCCTAGCTGAATAACGTTTAAGATTTATCCTACTTGTCATAGTGGATTTTAAATTTTAATAGTGACACAAATAACGCTGTTCAACACACACATTTTCGTACAAAAGCCATAGGCATTGACTATTAAAAACATAAATTAAGCAATCTTGCTAAAGTATAAACTAACGTTTCCCCAGTGTGAGTTCGTCCAATTATTTTCCTAGTTTTTTGTTGCACATAAATATGAAAGTCTCTGTCATATTATGTGAGTGTAAAAAACCTAAACAACTCAGTAAATCAAATCGTCAAGAAACACGCCCATCACTATTGATAGCCTTTTCTTTCACTTTCTTGTTCAACCACTATCAGTGAGTAGTTGTGAGCGCTAGGAGTAATATTATAGTTTGTAAGTAGGTAAATTAGATTACTTTATACCTTCACTAGTGTTATTTTAATCGCCAGTCTCTCCATGTTATTTAAGGTATTTATACTTGGTTTTACTTATATTTAGGATTTCAACAATGTATAAAATATCCCAGATAATTATGTACTTGCTGACGAAACATTAAATTATTTAGTAATAAACCTGAGTTTTATTTTTATATACAAAAAGCCTTATTACGATTGTTAGCAATAAATTCTATAGGCTATAATTCACTTGTGTGCACTGCAGAATGTCCCCAATTAATGTCGTTGTGTTAATTGTTTTAAAAACGCTAACAATTAGCTAAAATACTGTCACGAATTCAATAGAAACGACGTCGGGACAATTAATAAGGAAATTACGTTTTACACCCAGAGCTAGTCTACTGAAGTTGATATCAACTCGATAATTAAATGTATCTAGTAAAAAAAGCGAAGTGTTGAAGTACGTTCGATGTGTCACTTGTTGTAAGTTGTTAAAACATTCATGTATTTAACTTGTAATCATCATCATCATCATTTTGAGTTA
Source organism: Epirrhoe tristata (assembly GCA_951394285.1). NCBI lineage: Eukaryota > Metazoa > Arthropoda > Insecta > Lepidoptera > Geometridae > Epirrhoe > Epirrhoe tristata. The sequence continues at coordinate 9,166,015 of OX596145.1, forward strand.
CTAGAGTGTTTAGAATTGGATCAGAGTCGAGAAACTCCATGAATCTTAAATGATTTATTACAAGCAGTAAGTTCAACTACAATTATGTTGGTATAAATTATTGTTTAGTACAATTCCAATTACTCTTGCTTCTCGTATTACGACGCCATTTACACAATACCATTCTGGTATAACCATTCTTGTTTTCTCAAACTCCACGAAGCAAGAGCTATATTCTGTGGCGAGAGGCAAGAATGGTATGTCACAATGGTATGGTGTAAACGGCGTCTTAGCTAAGGTAAATTACGCGATAAATGTGTCATTAGAAATAACTTAAAATGTTTTCAAAGTTTGTTGGCTGTCAGTAGACAGTTTAAACCTTTAAAAAAAGGTATACACTTTTTATCTTTTTTTATACCTTTACTAAAGAGTAAATGTGATAAGAAGTCAAAGAAGTATCTAACTCCACTCTTTGTTTCCAAAATCTCGGGTCAACTTGACTTCAGGATGTGAGGGTAGTTTAACATAAATAACACAGAAAGTTTTGTTTAGGAAGTGATGTTACGAGCCAACTCACTTGGCTGGCGCGGACGCAGTTTGTTTCAAGACTAAGAAGTTCTGGAGATAGTCTAGTATTCGTAGTATTCGTTCTATCCTACGAAGTATCATACAACTGGATGTAAGTTCTATTTGATTTTGATAAAATGTCTCTAATAAAATATTGTTATATACACTATGGGTTATGCAGGCACTTGTCAAATCATTGATTTGTCAAATTGTATACTCGTCAAATCTTTATTTGTCAAAGTAAAGGCTGATCCAAACCTAAATTTGTCAAATACATGATTTGTCAAGTTCTTAAATATGCAATACGTGGTTCGTCAAATGAGCTTTTAGTCAAGCACGCTTTAGGACAGTCGAGATGAAAAAAATCATACAAAATAACAAAAAAAAAAAAGTAACATGTAGCTTTTGAAGAACTCAAAAGACACCTAACAAAATACTCGTATCACAAAAGATTCAAAAGTTTAATTTATCAAATGAGCAAGATTTACTCCATTTTCATTTTTAAACTTAGTAAATTATATATTAATAAAGGCGCGGTAGACATTCTCTCAGATCTTTTTATGTTACTTATTCTAGATCCTTTGAAGATGTCTAAGGGGTCAGAGGCTTGCCCAAATACATATTTGATACAATCTGCCCACATCTTGCAGAAGTTAGTAGTTCCATACGTGACAAGTTGCAAGCCCATTGCCGCCTATAAGAATACTAACTGGTTTAAAATTAGTACCTAACGGAAAATACTCGTAACTTAAGAAAATGTTTGACTTTGAATTTATATATTTTATAATTATACCCGCGCGCGCCTTCGTCTGCGCATTGTTTCGTCAACGATCTTTGGAACTGCCTTGTACAACCCCTAATGGGGGTTTTTCAATTTATACCGAGTTTAGAGTGAATCGGATCAAGGAATAAAATTTTCCATATAAACTGGACCACCCTGTATAAGTACCATTTTTCTGTCATAAGAACCTTCTCCTGACAATAACAAACACAACAAAAGAAAATAGTGAAATTGGTCCAGCCGTTAACGCGTGATGGCGTGACCAAGGGATATAGGGATTCATTTTTATTTATAGAGATTGATTAATACCCAATCAGTTTCTATTATTTAGCTCAGCATAGACATCGAGGTCGACACACTTATGATATTTGGTTAAAGTTAAATATTACGTAAAAATAATTTAATTTTCCAGAACGAATTACGAAGGTTTTTGTTAATCACTTACGTGTTAAATAATATTAATTTGCAACTTTATTAATCATGAAACATGCTAATAAAATTATTAAAAGCATTTTGAAATTTTACTTAACGTAGAAGCATTTTAGTTACACACTTTTGGTACATATTATGAGTATAACAATATTACTGTAGGTCAAGCTTAGTAGTAATAAAATAAGTAGGTACTTTAGTAACATTTTTCATAATTTAAATAAACGAAACAAAACGGGATCACCCCAAGGCACTTATGACTAGATGTACTTAATTTAAAACATGTCGTTCAAAAATACCTTGGTACTAACTTTAATGCATTATGCAGTTAATATTCTTACTTTACTTTAAAGTATGCTAACTATGTATTTATCATCAAAATAGAAACATGCCTACACAAGAACTTTATCTAAGACTACTCGTAAATTGGATTCCTCGTAATTAAATACCCATAATGCTTAAACACAACTTCAAACATACAATTAGTAATCCATGCTACAGCAAAAGTGGGTTCTGTAAATATCAGTTACATAAATTGAATAGAATCATTGCAATCACCATCATCATCATTGGCAGCTCAAATAACGGCCAACTGCTGGACATAAGCCTCCTCCTTCAAACTAAAAACCAGTCTGCTGATCTCATCCATGTCTTTCCCTCAATGGCCTCTAATTATTCACCTAGCTGCTAAATTGCAATACTCTATCCAAAATCAAAAACATTTCTTTACCGAAACTAAGCTTCAACATTCCTAACAATATTTATGTACTAGAACCAGAGCCATCTAAGGATCATTGAAAACGATCTAATAGATCAACATAAATACAAATGGATTCCAGTCACAAAGAAAAACGACGTTTGATCATCCTAATGTCAGTGTAACTACAGCGCGACAAGGTCACGAAGACAAGAAAACATCGAGGAAACCTGTTAATACAGCCTTTTTCAATTACAGATCTGCAAAAGAAGGTCAATGCTAATCTGATAAGGTTACCCAGCCATTTTGCGGAGTTCTTCCCCTGCAATTACTGTACTTCGAACAATGAAAATCACCACACGGTCGTATCACCACTGCCATAAATTATTTTTCGAATTCGAATTTTGAATTTCAGATACCGCGAAATAAGACGCTCGCGCGCATGCGTCTAACGTAGCACTGAATTAACTGACAAGGAAGGTGCGGTGCTAGTGTTGGGCTATTATCGATGAAGGTTTATCGATTGCTGTATTATTCTAAAAGGGTAGGTGATGCAATGTGACCATGTAGTTACCTCGGTGGGGTGAATGTTCTAACTTGAGCTAATGATAGAACTAATGGCTTTACGTTAGGTAATAAGATTAGTTATGTCATTGTAGGTACTGGATGTAACTAATACTTAATTAATTACTTTGCAGCAATGCTTGCTAAGTAAATTCAGCTAGAAAAATAAAGTTTAATTCAAGTAAAAATAGGATTGTAAGAAATAAGCTGCTTATTATTTTTATGTTAGAACAATACAAACTAACATGAGCCATCTACATTTCATAAAATCATGGAGGAATATAAGTGTTTTAATACTTTATTTTATAAATTAATATAAAGCAGTGCTCAGTGCTCATTTTGTTGTAACGTAGGTACCTAAACTCTAAAAACATGAACACATTTAGACGCATCGACTAAATCTTCAACAATATCGACAAAGTCACTTCTCTAGATGCGCAAGCGCACGCCACGGTACACCGACTACAGCACTACTCAGTTATGGAAATTAACGTCAGTCGGTAAAAATAAAAACACAGAATAATTAAACATGGCTATGGTCAGTGAGCACTCGCCATTGGAAGGGTCTAAGATGTTTCAAAACTTTCTGTCTGCTACAATTAATACCTATATTTCAAAGCATGGTAATTACCTCAAGAAATAAACAACGAAGGCTACCTATTTATTTTGAAAAACGATGAATCATCTGGGACAGACTCTTAATGATGCAAGCGGTCCTACTGAATAATACTTTTTGACTTTGACTTTGACATAATACCAACTTCACAAATGGATGTCTCTATTTTTTTTAATACAAGGTCAACACAATCACCTTGTCAACATGGCTATTATTGAGCATTAGAAAATACATTGAAAGTCGAAGCACAGCTCTCTACGTCAAGACGTCTGAGTATAGGCCTTTAGATAATTTATTCAGCGTCAGAATGTGATGTCTACAACGTTTGCTGAGATAGAATAAGCATGGTCAGCATCTAAGCCATTCCTGGCAGCATAAATAAATAATGCTGGACATTTTTCACACAGCATCATCTAGCCCCAAACTAAGCAAAGCTTGTACTATGGGAACCAGATAACTGATATACTACTTATATAGGTACTTTTTTTTTGTTTGTAAATACATACATATTATACATAGAAACACCCAGACCCGAGACAAATATCTGCAGGTCATACAAACATTTGTCCCGCGGCGGGGATCGATCCCGCAACCTTCTGCGTCCCAGGCGGACCTTCGCCCACTGCGCCACAGAGGTCGCATAACCAGCCTTATCCTTGAAAGACATGGTCTTACGCGTGGAGCTGACTAAGCCGTGAGTTTTCTCTTAAAATCATGGCCTCAAACTTACAACCTTCTGATAAAGTCGAGATTCAAGGAACCATAGTAGCATACGCTTAAGGAAACAACTGAGCCGAGAGCAATAATTGCTCCTTTTCTATATATCTTTTGAGTATGTTTGTTTGTTTGTGAAAATAAACATCCAAACAGACTCCAGATGCGATTGAAGACAATAACAGTATCCAGTGGATTGATATAGATGAAACTTGCAAATAGGGGAAGATAGTATAGAATAGATGACCTCTGTGGCGCATTGGGCGAAGGTCCGCCTGCGATGCAGAAGGTTGCGGGTTCGATCCCCGCCGCGGGACAAATGTTTGTATGACCTACAGATATTTGTCTCGGGTCTGGGTGTTTCTATGTATAATATGTATGTATTTACAAACAAAAAGTTTATAAGTAGTTTATCAGTCATCTAGTACCCAAAACACAAGCTCAAGCTTACTTTGGGGCTAGATAATGCTGTGTGAAAAGTCCAGCATTGTTAATTTATTTATTTATAGTGATCTGGAAATAGTTATTTAAAAAGTTGATACCTCATGTGCGAAGAGAGCTAGTTGCTTCTATATTTTATTTGAATTTACTGATAGCATGTGTAGAACTTAAGTAATTTTGTTTTGAACTGTATTATTGCAGTAACAAAACACCTGTTAAAAGTTGCTTCATTAGAAAGCACGGTGCACGTACATTATGTTTTCATTATGCAAGATAGTGTTTACTATCCGGAAGTAAGTAGTGTTTCTTGGAAATATAATTTATGTTTTCATATAACCTAGCTTCTTCCCACGGGTACACTTCGGTTATATTTTTATACAAGTTATAAATAAAAATAATAAGCTTTTGTAAAAGCGCACCTGTTGAGAAAGACTGGATCAAATATTATTAAAAAGCTTGGCTGAAGTTTAAAAAAAAACGTTACTTCTAAGTGTCTGGGTTAATAAAATGGCTTATGGCCTATATTGTCTTTTAAGAAGTAATAAGCAAAATGTACTAAAGTAACATATTTTTTCTGTTGTTACGGAATTAAAGAGCCGATTACGAGCCGAATTTCATCATAAAAAAATTGCTGCTAAGAAGTAAATTTTTTAAACTAAGAAAATGAGGTCACATGCTAATCTCCATATTAACTACATAGTCATATAAAAGATAATCAAGTTTGCTAAAAGATTACTGTGAAATACAACTAGTTAATACCAAGGACTGCAGTGTTTAAACGAGGCTAGGGTTGATTCACACAGAGACGTGAAATGAGGCGACGCGGTGCACACAATTTAAAAAAAAACCTTTAGAATTTATAACTCTAGGTATAGTACAGTACTTATAACTAAATAAAATAAAAATATATAAATGTGCTATACTTATAACTTTAGACACAGTACAGTACATCGAACTCCACTGCTTTGCAATGGCCGAGAATCGAACGCAATTTATGCGTTCCTATCAGCCGAGAATTCATTCACCACGCCATCGAGGTTGACTTAATTATCATTTTCAACCGACTTCAAAAGGAGGTTCTCAATTCGTCTGTATGTTTTTTTTTTTTTTTTTTATCTTGTTACGCAATTGTTCCGCCATTTGTTGACCGATTTGCAAAATTATTTTTTGTCTGAAAGGGTATACTCCAGAGGTGGTCCCATATAAATTTTATTCCTGAGGGATTGATAGTTTCCCCGTAAGACTCTAAACACCTTCCCTCCTAGCCATGTCACAAATAGAAATCGAATCGACAGCTTGACGCCCTGAGTGACACCGCGTTTCGAGTCAAACATTGAAGTCGGTTTTCTTTTTAGTATTAAAACGTAATTATACTATTCCAAAGGGTAACATTCAGTGCAAGACATTTTCATAATAATTTAGGTATAAATTGTAAGTATACCTTTTTATTCAAAAAGTGAATCACAAATCAAATAAACACGATATACATGACACACATCATCATGTAAGTATAGCGTCATCTGAATCAATATTGAGGTAATGTGTGATTTTGAACTACATTTTTAGTGTTATGGGTGTTATAAAACTATTCCAGAAACCAAATATTGTGCGTTCAACTAAGCTATGATAGGTACTAAAATAAATGTGTGGGAATAACTATTATTTTTCAAGCTGAACTGCCAAGAGCTGTCCAGTTTATATATTTTGGAACGATGTTCCTTTTCGGACGGTATCGAGGATGAAGGCTAGGCTAGAAAAACAAAAAAAAGCGTTCCATTTTACCGTCACGACATATCGATGTTTCCGGGGAATAAAAGGATAACTGCAAAAACACAACTTTACAGGATAAGCAAAAATCATGTTTTCGTTGATAACTTCACAAATTGTGCAACATGCGGTGCGCAAAGTACCTAGTGCGCAAAAAAAAAGATGCACAGAGTGCGAAAAGTAGTGCACAAGGTGCGCAAAATGTCAAATATACAATCTACGTTCCAACCGACACTCACGTACTTTTTTTTAATATCATATCTGAGTTGTTTTGTATGAAACTGTAGCTTCTTCGTAATGTTTCCGGCTGCTGAGGTCAGGGGTAAGAATGCACCGTGACGAGGTCATCCACACAAGGACGAGTCAAGTCTATCGTTGCGTGTTATACCTACCTACTGGTGTACTCATGTATTATGATTACGATTTAACTGTAAATAAAATAGGCTTCAATGCAAACACTAGTACAACGTAGAAAAAGTCATTATAAAGTTTTCTTAATTACCAAAAATAATTATAAGTACTTATAATTTTATTAAGTAAAAAATAATGAATTGGTACTTATACATTTTTTTGTTATTTTTTTTTAAACTATTGAGAATCTTCTCTTTGAAGATGGTTAAAAAGAGCTTAACAGGTTCATTATTAAAAGAAACGCATTTAGGATCATACCTGGGGTTTATAAATTTAATCAGGCAGGAAATATTAAACAAGAGATCTTGAATCCTTTAAGATCTTAGCATCCATTGCTTAAAGAAGCTTGTTATGATATTAGACAATAATTATTATTTTTTATTTACAGAAACTATAATAAGCTACTACATATTTACATATATTTACAAAATACAACAGGATTAGTCAAGCTATCTAAGGATCATTAAAAACGATCTATAGATAGCTCAACTGATCCAGGTCACTGTCAGTCGGCATTATCACGCTGGATGGCATATGATATATGCTGATATTAGACTATTTACCGAAAAAAAAAAAAAATCTGGACCCATCAAAAATCAGGAGTGACAAGGCACGTAAACGAACTTTTCAGGGTATCGTTCGAAAAGTTCAGCGAAAAGTGATGATTTGACATGAAGACAGTAACGTTTCACCTAAACCCATCGAACGTCGTTGTCGACACCAAGTATTGGAAAACAAAATATCCCTATGGATAACATCAAAAACCAAACTGCCCCAAACAGGTACGTGAGGAGCATAACACTTGCTGTATCCAAAAGTAGATGAACAAGTCAGTTTTCAGATGAAAGGAACTAGCCTCAGAAGTAGCTAAACAACTCTGTTGTCCTATCTATATCCGTTTAAAAATGGAAATTATTTTCTTCTGTGGCTGTGTGTTCACACAATATACCTACTTTTCATACATTTTTACAATTATTTTCATTATTTTATTCTAAGTAAGTTTTCTCATAAAATCTTTGCAACTTTTGTAGTTCTACAAAGTTATAAACAATCTCTGACTATTATAAAATTTTAATGATGATTTTATATTTTACCATCTCAGCCGTGTTTGTGACACCTGTCAAAAACGCATGCTATTTCAAGCAACTCAGTTGTTCAGCTGCTTTTGATCATATCTGAAGTTACAAGCCAAGGTGCTAAAACAACATTGAAGATTTTTTAAATTCGCTCCAGCGTCCAGAGAAAGTGGCTCTGCCGGCAGAATACAAATGTTATAACATTGATTCACGACAAACGATCCGCATCTTTATTCACTAAGAAGTTTTATGAAGACATCTAAAAGATTATGATTTGAAATCGTAAATGGTATCATAAGATTATTATCTAAGTATTATAAGTTAATTTCTATCATGCTTCTTGTCGTTTCACTAGTTCAAAGCAATTTTGGTGAAAGGATTTTTAGTGCGTCTCAAAGAAGCTCTTTTCGTGCACTTGACATAATTTCGGTTTTTTGTTAAACTGTTTGGGGCTTATTACAAGAAAATGAGCCGAGTTTAGACCAAGTCTAACTAAAAAAACTGTCCCTAGAAAAACGATCTTTAAATACTCGTACATAGAACGCTTTTTTGTGGTAACAGTTTTATTTTGACATGTGTCAACATGGGGTTCAACCAAGGTTTTACGTTTTTATAATAAGCAGCTTTATAGACGTAGACGTCGTAGAACATATATAATACAAAATAGGTAGGGTTGATCGATAGTAGTTACCCGAACCAACACTGATCTGGAGGCTCTGATCTGCAAGTAGAAGAGCAGGTCTTGATTCTTTTTGGGAGAAACGCTTGGGTACCTACAGCCAGGCAGGCTCAGCTGTGCTAGTTGAGCAGATGCTCAGTTTGAGGTTACAGTGGAATTAGGTAAGTCTAAGTACCTACTTGCCTCTCAATAATCAAATTTCTACGCTAGGCACATAGTAGGTAGGCACTGCCGAAGTTATCGCGTGGGGTTCGGAATGCGTAGCGTACATTGCTGGCTGACGAAATAAATGAAAATCTTCAAACGCTGTTTTCTCGGAAAATTATTATTTTTTCGGAAAATCCTTTTGGATTTGGTTGTGTGTTGGGATGCTGTACCTACCCCTTTCGGCTTCAGTAGACGTCTTTTTACACCCTGTATATATATATTATGTTCTACGACGTGCTGGTTTCTTCACAATGAGAGTGATTCACATAAATTTTTCGTAAGATAAACTTATTGGTCGACAAGTACCCAAAAGTAGAAGTAGTATTTAAAAAAAAAAACTAAATGCAATCGTTAATGGTATTAAAAGATGATTAATTATCTAATATAATATTACAATAGAACTTACACATACATTGAGCAAAATTATGGTAGGTAACAAAATAGTATTGTAATGTGTTGGCTAAGTGGAAATAGTACCTCGACATTCTAAAACTTTTGATCTAGGGCTGCAAACCATTCACAAAACCGGTGATCATTCTAACAACCTTTGTAAAATCATCATCATCATCTCCCTTACCTTATCCCACGCTAAGTGGGGTCGGCACAACATGTCTTCTTCTTCCACTCACTCCTATCACTTGTCAGCTGTGCATCCACTCCTTTTCCATTCATATCATCTCTCACACAATCTAACCACTTCTTCTTCGGCCTTCAACCTTTGTAAAATCATACGTACCTTTAAGTACCAACCCAACACAGTAAAAACATACAGGGTGTAAAAAGACGTGTACCGAAGCCGAAAGGGGTAGGTACAGCATCCCAACACGCAACTAAATCCAAAAGGATTTTCCGAAAAAAACATAATATACGGAGAAAACAGCGTTTGAAGATTACTGTTTGCGTATGTACTGGGCGCGTTGTTTTACGTAGATTGCTAGATTTTGAGTTTTAATTATTTTATTAATGAAATTATCAGGTAGGTATGGTCTTATTATGTTGTCCTATTTTTTTTTTTTGTAGTAGTAAATAACCGAAAATAACATAGAATGACGTAGCTAAGTCAAAAAAAAAATGGCGTTTTTTTTTCGCTTAATATGTTCAGAATCATGGTCTGATTGAAACCCCTCAGTTTTCGGTAACAGTCTTTTTACACCCTGTATAATTATTTCATCGATCTCCCGACCTTTTGCGCAGAAGGCAGCATGAGCTGACAGACCAATCATACTTTAACTGGTGGTTACACCTACGAAGTTGGTAAAGGGTACTCCACTCTAGACATGAAATTCGATTTAAGAACTGCTACCGTGTGTCTCAAGCGTGACTTCTTGACGAATAAGGGAGCCAATCCAATCGAAGTCTCCTCAGGGACAACCCTTGGATTTAATCCATTGGTAATACGAAAATTGATGTAAAAGTCCGACGTTCCTACATGACAGACTTATATCAAAGCACGTGGGCCACTGTAGCTTTTGTCTGAGAGGTAGGTTCACTTTTTTGTCTCATGTCTCTTATTTCAATGAAAAGAGATGGCAATCGATTGTTTGGCAATCTAAACAAAAAGAAGACTGTAAAGAGCGCTTGTCTCTAAGGGGATGTCATGAAACGACAGCAATTGCATCTGTTTTTCGCTTAAAATGTGTCTTTACTATATTATTTTCCAATTTTGAGTTTTAATACATGCTTTAGTAGACAATGGGCTATATTCTCATACAAAGTGTACATGATTTCAGATTTTCTGGAAGAATCACTAAAACCTCGTTGTGCCAAAATGTGACGTGCTACCAGGTAAAAAGGTATCAATTCTTTTAAATCTCGAGGTTATTGGCATCAATACCTTTCAGATAGAACTATGGAACGTGACCAGCGTAGTAAAAAAGGGGAAAGACAGAAGATAAAGTTTATTTACATTTTCATAAAAAGTGTTCTCTATCAGTTTTTAATTACTAGAAAGTTTGTTCTCTTAAGAATTTACTTGACTTCTTAAGGTATGGTTCTCGAACAATGCAATAAGATACTGCTGCTTATTATAAAAACGCAAAACTTTGGTTAAACCCCATGTTGACACATGTCAAAACAAAACTGTTACCACAAAAAAGCGTTCTATGTACGACTATTTAAATATAGTTTTTATAGGGACAGTTTTTTAGTTAGACTTGGTCTAAACTCGGCTCATTTTCTTGTAATAAGCCAGTATCAGTCTTGTTGTACCATCTTAATTAAATTTCTTACAAATAAACTCTTACAAGTTATTTCTTACTAATTTTCATTCCAACTTTCAATGGAATCTAGGTAAGTTTTTCAATTGGCTTTAATTAAAATTAAAGAACTATATGTCTGGAGTTCTTGGTAGTTGGAAGATGGCCCACCTGATAAAGCTAAGCTCCTCCCACACCGTCGCGACTGGGGAACAATTCGGAACTTCAAATCTGTATTTATTTTTAATAGCTTTAGTTTTATGTAAGTAGTCTGTCTTATTGCTTTAAAAATTCAATAATCTGTCATCATATGCACCCGACCAATCTTCTTTTCACTGATGTTCTTCTCCATCCAAAGCTTGCCTGGAAGAGATCGCTTCTTAGCGATAAGGCCGCCCATTGTAAATTTTTATCTGGTTTTTCTGTTCTTATTACTAAATTTGTCTGTTTTAATTTTATTAATGGTGTGCAATAAAGAATTTTTATTCATTCATTCATTCATTCATCGTCTTGTTTTTCGCAGTTTAATTCTTATTTACTACGAGTACCTAGCTTGTATCAGTGATTCTCAAAAGATGATTTGTTATTATTCTCAGTTCATAGTAGCTAATAAACTGAATTTTTTTTTTATTTGACCATGAGTGTCCCTTTATTATTATTAATTCTATAGATTTTGTTAAAAAAAAAATTAACAAAATCTATAGAAAAATGTTCTCTCATACTGTCATACATCATCAAAAACACACTTTACAAACCTCATTTTCCTATTGAAGCTACTCGAACTAGCAAATTTAGACCAACATAAATTGAAAATGTTGAAAGAACAAGCTGGAGATTTTATCCTTACACCTTTTTATCAGCACAGCCAATATACGCTCTAATCCTAGCATCGCCAGAACGCTCGCAGGAGCAATTTCTATTTGATTTATCATTGTTCTTAACCGATAAATCAGGTTACAATAGGGCACCGTCACAGAATAACTAATAGTAAGTATGTTTAAAATCTCACTATAAAGACGGCTAAACAAGTGAAATGTTGTGCCGTATTAGGTACATAATTTATACAGAAGTTCTGATGGTGCTTAATAGAAAATGACTTTCCTGTTCAGATAAGAGTAAATGGTGCGACTCAATTACCGTGACTCGCAAATAAAACAAAAATTTGCTCGCTTACCTTTTTTTACCTTTAGGTGCCCTAGTCAGACAATTTGATGTCAAGAAAAAAAAAAACGTTTTAATACTAAAAAGAAAACCGACTTCAATGTTTGACTCGAAACGCGGTGTGACTCAGTTCGTCAAGCTGTCGATTCGATTTCTATTTGTGACATGGCTAGCAGGGAAGGTGTTTAGAGTTTTACGGGGAAACTATCAATCCATCAGGAATAAAATTTATATGGGACCACCTCTGGAGTATACCCTTTCAAACATAAAAATAATTTTGCAAATCGGTCAACAAATGGCGGAACAATCGCGTAAGATACAAAAAAAAATAATAAAAAAAAACATACAGACGAATTGAGAACCTCCTTTTTTGAAATCGGTTGAAAAGAATTTTCAATTTACACTTATCGAAAACGCTAATGAGCTGTGCATGTGCGTAACGTCTATTACCCTAGTTATACTTGTCCTGGCATATTCGGCCTTATTAATTAGATTACCCTAATTCTAGCTTAATACGAGACTACTCTCAGACTTGTTACTTCTTTAGTAACGAAGGAGCAACTTGAATATTTTGATGTTATTAATAAACTGGTAGTAGCCTCGAATGAGTAATACATTCCTTACATCGGGATTAGTAGAAAAAGGGTGAATGAACGAATGATATTATCATTCAAAATATTGTCTATCTCTGTCATTAATTATATGAATGACAGAGATAGACAATAATTTGTATTTGACGATCTGTTTTATTCAATGAGGTTTTATTTTTTTTAAACTTTTTGGTGTTACGTCTGCCTACTCCATCTCTATACTAGGTGGCGCCTAGGAGTAACTCTTACTCCGAGAGTAGAGTCGAATTAGCTTAGTTCTTCCTTGGTCTTTGTTTATTAATACTGAATTGACCTACTACAGCCTTATGCTTTGGATTAGCGTTAATACCACCCTAGTTCGTGTTTATTAATGACAGCCATTGTGTTTTATAGGACACATGTCTAGCCACAAAGTCAACTAAGTAACATATTATAATTATGCTATTTATAAGAGCCGTGTTGGCTGAATGGGGTTGTGCCTCGACTTTCAGTACGAAGGTCACGGGTGCAAATCCCAACCGTGCATCAATGAATTTTTCGTTTCGTAAAATTTATATGCACTTTAACACGAGCTCTAAAACGGTGAAGGAAAACATCGTGAGGAAACCAGTTAGTGTTCTTATAGGTGGCGATGGGCTTGCAACCTGTCACGTATGGAATACTAACTTCTGGAAGATGTGGGCATGTATCAAATATTATGTGTTTGGACATGCCTCTGACTACCCCCTTAGACATCTTCAAAGGATCTGGAATACGTAACATAGAAAGATCTGAGAGAATGTCTACCGCACCTTGGGGATACAGTCGTGAACCTGTTTACGTTTACGTTTTTTAGCTATATCTCTGCCGTCATTTTTATTGCTTTCCATAAACCTGCTGTAAATTCAGGTATCTGCATGACTTGAGTTTTATATAAAACCTTTTTTTTAATTTAAATAGGTCAGCATTTGACCTCACTCTGCCTGATGTTAAGCAATAGGTCTAAGATGGAGCATGCTTTCCTAGAAGAAACCTATTTACTCTTGATTTGAAGACTTACTTGTTAAACCTTCAACTTTGAAACCTTAGTTAGGTTTGCCTTAAAAAGAGCTAGTAAGTGATTCACTTTGTTTGTAATTCCAATTCTAATCTAAAGCAATAAAGTTCATTTTCGATTAACTGTGTTTATATGTGATGCAGTCTTGTTCCTTACGGAACTTCTATTAATTCTCCTTAGAACAATCCCGAAGTTCGCGCACAATGGGATTAGGGACAATACGTCTAACGTGAGATGCTATCGCGTGATAACGATAGTATGGGACGGGATTAAATAGCAACTTAGCTAGATAGTGATGAGCTGTAGCTCAGTGATCACCAAGCATAAAATACGAGTGATTTATCGTGAGTTTGTCAGGCCCACTTACAAATCAAATAGAAATATGTCAATTTCACGTGCCGCGATACTTGACATAAAGCGTATGTAGTTTTTGCAAATAATGCCATTAGACACAGACACATAGCGTTATCGGTCGATTCAATTTCTACCCACTAACATGGGAGGGTAGGAATTCGCTGAAATAGACCAATATTCACTTTAAAATTTTGGAAAATTCTAGGAGAATTGATTTTGAAGAGAATAAAGTCGTTGGAATGAGAAAGATTAAAGTACTAATTGGGTAGAATTAGTTAAGAAGTCAATGATTTCACAAAAAATGTGGTAAAATATGGTTGTTCCAAGAGATAGACCAGACAAATCAATTTTTATATTTTTACCCACAGTAGAGCATAGGTCTAAGATTGCCACAATTCTAAGTTACGTCGTAAATTTACTTTTGAAAAGTTCAATCTTAGATTCAACGGAACCGCTCCCAAGCCCTATCACGAGATTGAAATCCTTCAATCCACCTTGATCTGTCATTCTACCTTCCAGCACAAAGGGTTTGGCAAAAAATACACAATGCACTCAATACTGGGAACCCTCAATAAATCACAGGCTGCGGTCATTCCTGAACATTGATTGATGTGCTTCCCAAGTTCAATCTGCTAATAGGTGGCTTTTAGATCGAACTACTTTTAGCTTTTCACGGATTTTTTTAGTTTTCAGTTGACTTGTGTACGGTAGTATGACTTGTGAATAAAGAAAAATAGAATCACGACTTAGCCGACATACGATAGACATTAGCAGCCTTTATACGCACTATCGCGAGGGATACAGCCAATCGCTCGTGATAGAACGCGTAGCTTCAAGCTTCAAAAAAATTATCACTCGCCATTGCGCGTACAGGCTTTCCCGCACGATAGCGTTTTGACAAGAACTAACGAGTAATCGCGCGTGAAAGAACGCGTAGCATCAAAATTATCACTCGCGATTGTGTGCAGGCTTTCTCGCGCGCAATCCTGCACGCTCAATCACTCGCGAAAGATTGTGCGTCTAAAGGCTGCTATTTTCTTAAATCAAGTTGCTACAAATCTGTTAAATGTCAGGGGTAGTCAGTCAAAAACCCATTCAAGTATAACCACCTTCACATTTTGCAGCAGCTATTATTTCATAATATGTCACTGGTTGCGAGGGCAGAAACAGTAATTTACAAACTCTTTTACAACGTTATTTTTTAACCGACTTCAAAAAAGGAGGTTCTCAATTCGTCTGTATCTTGTTACGCGATTGTTCCGCCATTTGTTGACCGATTTGCAAAGTTCTTTTTATGTTTGAAAGGGTATACTCCAGAGGTGGTCACATATAAATTTTATTCCTGAGGGATTGATAGTTTCCCCGTAAAACTCTAAACACCTTCCCTCCTAGCCATGTCACAAATAGAAATCGAATCGACAGCTCGACGCCCTGAGTCACACCGCGTTTCGAGTCAAACATTGAAGTCGGTTTTCTTTTTAGTATAAAAACGTAATTATTACAATATCATCATCATCTTCCTGCCCTTTTCCCACATTATGTGGGACACAAAATGTGTTCTTCCTCCATTTTCCTCTTGTGTTCTTCACAGTATCATTTATGCAATAAAACAAAAGTTTATTTATTTTATTCAGATACAAAATGATTGACTTACCTGACATCTAGATTTTAGCAACAATTGCTTAGTCATTATGTAACAAGCAGGCAATCCTACACACCGTGACCAAGAGAAATCCATTCATGACTCCAAATAGCCTTGTTTTAATCATTTTGCATAATTATACGTTTAGTCAAATATTTAGCGCGCATTCTAATTCAATTGATGTTTTTGGATTTAAAATTTAGTGAGGCAAGGACAAATAATACTTTTCTGTATTACCCACAATCAACACTTTGTGAGGGTGTACAATTATAACTGATTGATAATTTTCACACAAAAACTGCTAACTGGATTTGGTAAACATTTGGCACATAATTAAAATGTATAATTGTAATTTTTATAGTACCACACTTAGGTATTTCATTGTGAAAATAAAAATTATTATCAAAATTTTCGATTCCGATATGATTCGAACCCGCGACGATCCGACGATCAATCCTCAAACTTTGATAAGACTTTTCATTTTCTCAATTAGAATGTAGTTTAGAAAAACACACACATTTTTGAATCCCGAAAAAGTGAAATACTATTGTAGGACATCTAATAAAGATGTAAAATACTTCACTAATACGAAAGACTTCATTAGAATTCACAGAATTCTTTATTTGTCTAATGACTGTCAAATGGCTTAAATGTCGTATCGGAATCTATAAAAGAACTCACCAGCGGCCAACCCCGATCAAATAGAGACAGGAGCAGACAGGAATTTCTTCCACTCGCATTAACCTCTATAATAGAGTCGAAACTTTGAAGGTTACTGACTCATCTGATATTGTTCACTTTGAAGTTCGCTTTGAAACCAACTGAGTAATTGAATTCCACGGTTTTGGTAACCATTGTTGGAATCTTTCTGTTTCAATGGCGATTGTGGTTTTATCTAGTCTCAAGTTGGAAGAACTGTCAATGTCAAGTAGTAGCGTGATACTTTTTGTTCTTGATCAGTACACGCTTTTAAGAATGCAGCTAAGGACCAAGTGAAGCTTGGTTTGTTTGTGATTTTCACCTGCAAGGAAACACCCGCAATTAAGGATTACTACCGTCTGCCCCCACCAACTGCCCCCACGCGGTGGCAGACGGTAACACTTATGGCTATCCACTCCCGCGGGGGTGTTTAGCCTATAATCATTCCCGTCTGCCACCGCGCCTAGACGCAGTCTGGTAGATGCTGTCACGACAGTTTCTTGATAGCATCCATCCATTAATTAATTCGTTCATTCGTTCAATCTCTTTTATTTATACATATATATTAGGTCCTTATAAATAATATTTTTAAAATCTGTGATGGTCGTGGCTTAAGATGATGAAGATCCAATAATATCCATACAATACTGTAGATGCCAATTACACGCATAAGTGACACCAATTAGTTCAAGATCTAGCCTCAACTAGGTATGTGATAGACATGTTAGCACTGCACATGCATGTATTGTTTGATTGCTACATGCAAGTACTGACAAGGGGAAATTCTGAAACATTTCAATTAAAACAATATTTGGTCATGCAATTTTATAAAGAGAACGCCGAACTCTGCTGCGATATTTGTCATAAAATGGTACACAGTACAAAACAAATCGCGCTAAATAATGCCATTAAATGTGAGTATTAGCATTTTTAGAGATATATTGTGCTGTGTGAAAAGTCCAGCATTATTTATTTTTATTTATTTATTTATATTTTGTAACAGGATTTTATCGCGTATTACCTTTATTATTTCCCGACGTTTCGGCTGTATTGCAACAACCGTGGTCGCGGGCGAACTGGAGGTAGGTCAGCGGAGCCGACGAAAAGTGGCGGTAGTTATATAGAACTACCCTCCACTAATCTTCAGAAATAAGATCGGCCGCACGTCCACCACGGCACACTACACTAACAGCATCTTCACACCGAAAAGTCACATTACGACGCGCCTTGCACCTACTAATCACGGGATTCCACGCAGTTGGGAGCTTGAAACCATCCTCACGATTGAAATTTGGGTACTTCTTGATTTCAATTGCCTCACGAATCATTCGCTTGTAATATTGTCTTTCGTTGGCAAGAATCTTCGGATCATGAAGCTCAATCGTGAGGATGGTTTCAAGCTCCCAACTGCGTGGAATCCCGTGATTAGTAGGTGCAAGGCGCGTCGTAATGTGACTTTTCGGTGTGAAGATGCTGTTAGTGTAGTGTGCCGTGGTGGACGTGCGGCCGATCTTATTTCTGAAGATTAGTGGAGGGTAGTTCTATATAACTACCGCCACTTTTCGTCGGCTCCACTGACCTACCTCCAGTTCGCCCGCGACCACGGTTGTTGCAATACAGCCGAAACGTCGGGAAATAATAAAGGTAATACGCGATAAAATCCTGTTACAAAATATATCTCTAAAGATTAATTGTGATCGCGAAAGTTTAAGAAAGACTATTAGCATTTTATTTCCAATGTATATTTGTAAAATGGCTAGAAGGCACTTTGAAGACATGAGTTGGTTTTAGAAGACTACTGAGAGCAGTGTTGGTCGAATGGGGTTGTGCCTTGACTTTCAATCCGAATCAATGGATTTTTCGTTTCGTAAAAATTTATAAGCGCTATAACACGAGCTCTTAAGCTCTTAACGGTGAAGGAAAACATCGTGAGGAAACCCGCAGCTTAGTCAGCTCCACACGTATCGACGTCGTCTTTCCTGTGGGCCAGGCTGATTAAGCTGAGAGAATGGTTTAGGTGTTGGGCAAGCCTATTCCATCTCAAACAATGTCCCAGGCACTACAGCGTCCCGTGAAGTGTAGGCATGGATTGCCTCCTGACGCTGTATAAATCATCTAAAATATAGATGTGCAGGCCTAAGATGATGATACATGCGAAAGTTTGAATGGAATTTTTTTACTCTTTCACACTGTCGAACGAATTTGGATGTCGGTATCTAGGTTAACGCTTAAGCTAATTTAAGCCCTGAATAATTGAAAGCATTCCTACAAAAACAACTTAGTTGCGTCTAATATAAGCTGCGTACATGTCTAAAGCAAATATTATCTCACCAGCGATGCGTAACAGCACTTTGACATCAACTGTACCGTACGCGTAAACTCTCGGTTCAATGGTGTTTAGTTTCAACTGTAATTTGGTTTCCGTTGCCGTAGCGTGATTGGCTCAATCCAATCCTATTCAGGACAAGCTGAAATGTGTTGGACGTATTTTGAAATCAGGTAAACATAGTGAACGCCCTTAGCATTAAAAGGCTTGCGTTACAAATGTAATATTTTGAAATGCATCTCAAAGTTTTATTCTTCTGCGGGAGTTTATATTAAAAGCTTTTTTTCCGAGCAGTTTCGATGTTATACCTACTGCACTTTTTACATGTACTAAAAGCATTATTTCATCTTGGAATTCTATCTGTATAACCTGTTTGCATAGGATCCCACGCATATAATAAAGCTGAAAGTTTGTGAGTTTAGATGTTTGGACATTTGGATGTATGGATGCTTGTATGTTTGTATAAGGATCAGGCTCAAACGACGTAACAGTTTACAATGAAATTTGGTAAGGTGAAAGATATAACTCCAGAATAGCATATAGGCTACATTTTATCCCGAAAAACGTTTCTGAAAACCAAAAAATATGTACAAGGACAACGGGAATATTGCATCACAATTTTAGAAGTCCTCTGTTTGACACGAAGAGAACTGCTCTAAGGTTGCCATGACAACCAATACCTTTTAACTTTTCAAAATGGCGATGTCATTTCGTTCTACTATGCTTTGAACAATTTTTATTACTAAAGTAAAGTAAATTAAAAGATGATGCCTAGATAAGTTTTTTAATAAATAACAAAACACGTATTTATTATTTTTTCAAAACTACCCAACCCTTAGATGGGTACTTATTTATATTTATCAATGACAGCAAATCCAAAAATGAATTAAGTGTTTTCATGGCTTGGATTGGAACAAGGTAGTTAGCAATTAACAGTATGTTTCTCTATGAAGGTAGTTCTATCTCTAAAGTTTGTATGACGATACAATGCGCAGACAAAGTCGCGTTTGGGTACACTAGCATAAAATAAAATGAACTAAGTATCTATTAAATAGAATAGAAAGCCTCTTATGCAAACATGCTCACATTTTCATACTTGCAAGTAGACGTGTAAACTTATAGAGCCGCTTTAAGTCGGGGTCTTATACTTCTCATTTAGCTCCGTAATGGAATTTTGAAGATTATTACTGTTTATGTGGTAAAGTTTTCGTGTTTGGGACGAAGGAGAATGGAGTTTTAACTTTGTTATGTTACATTTAAGTTTCAATAAATAATTACATACTATTTTAGAATATAATTTTAATTTTAAATAATAATGTAATGATGAGTTTGCGGTATGCGAAATATTGTGAAACAATTTTTAAGGTGATTTCCGAAGTCCTCAAAAGAAATGTACGTGGGAAGCTGACTCTATGAGTTCATCGTTAGTAATTTATTTTAAGGAGCATTAACACTACTAAATAATCATACCCCGTATTATTACAAGAAAATGAACCGAGTTTAGACTAAGACTAACTAAAAAACTGTCCCTAGAGAAACGATCTTTAAATACTCGTACATAGAACGCTTTTTTGTGGTAACAGTTTAGTTTTGACATGTCAATATGGGGTTCAACTAAGGTTTAATAGTTTCAAGCAAATCGGATCACGTATTTAAAAACCCCATGCAAACATTAATACCCCCTACACCCCGTTCTAGGGGTAGTTTTGAATTCTAGGCAGTTTGAAAGTTTGTAAGTATGGATTTTTTGAAGTGACAACTTCTTTAGGCGCTATGGACATTTGTCAGATGAGAATAAATTCTTGGATTCGCCTCGAAAAGGTCACGTGACTGCTCACCGACACCTACCAGTAGCATCATCTAGTTAAGTACTCAATAGACTTTTACGGCAATATTTTTACATTTCTAAGTATATAATGCTAGTAATGCTAGACTTTTTCACACAGCATCATCTAGCCCCAAAGTAAGCAGAGCTTGTGTTATGGGTACTATATGACTGATATACTACTTATATACTTTTTGTTTGTAAGTCATACATATTATACATAGAAACACCCAGACCCGAGACAAATATTTGTAGATCATACAAATATTGGTCCCGCCGCGGGGATCGAACCCGCAACCTTTTGCGTCGCAGGCGGGCATTCGCCCACTACGCCACAGAAGTCGTCAAATGCAAATTCATTTTTTTTTGTTCAAGTTTTCACTTCTCTCGGCACTCCCGGGAATGCCACGGTTTTCATGTTTTTTATTCTTAGTTTCTGTTTCAATTGAACAAATACAGAAATAAAACCACAACTATCGAGGGTACATCCCACTGGTCAAAAAGATACTTATATGTAGATAGTACCATAGTACCTACCTACCTAACTTTTAATTACAAGGTATCTATTGAATAACTTTCCAATTCGAATTTCCCTACTGAATTTTTAATAACCATAAAATAAGGGATAAGTAAATTGCATGGTATTAGGAAGTTTGTGGAAGCTTTAGGTGGGTACGGAACTCCGTAATTGCTCTCAAAATAAATAGTTCGCCCCTGCAATTATTGATTTTGAATACCCTAGAGGGGTCTTAATTAGGAAGCTTTGTTAAGGGGATAAATTTACTTCCGAATGATGTTAAATATTTAGTTTTATAATGATTTTTTTTTGTGAATAATACTACCAATTTTATTTACAGAAACTAAGCTACTAGATATTTACATATATTTACAAAAAACAACAGGACTAGTCAAGCTATCTAAGGATCGTTACCAACGATCTATAGATAGCTCAACTGATCCAGGTCACTGTCAGTCGGAAGAATAATGAACTGTAATTTAATATACCTAGTATGTGTCATGTTCTTATTGTCATGTCTCTTTTGAACCAGTGAGGTGAAAGTAAAATGCGCTTCAAAAAGGCTTTTTTGTACATTTACTTGTACAGCATGTCACTTAAATGGTAATGAAGTAAATAAGGTTTTTCTTTAAATAACCATTGTTAAAAATATATATTGTACTGTGGTTTGCTTAAAATTGTAGTTTTGCCAAAAATTAATTATAATGAGTACTTACTCAGAAACAAAATTAAATACAATTATTCAAATAATTATAAACAGTGAAACGAGGTTCCCCTTAAATTGTATGTGGCTATTAACAAAACACGCATGGTAAAGTTTGGGGCTATTGAAAACTCGTGTCTACCTGGTATATGCGATGGGGACTTTTTGATTGATTTTGTTTATACTGAATAAATATATTAGCATACAAAACAAACAAAACGTTATAAATTCCATGTGTCCGATGTTTTCCTCCGAATTAAAGTTCGACGCACTATGCCACTCGATTCGACATCGTTTTTTTTTTATAAAATAATATATTACGATCAAAATGAATAATCATTTTGTTAAATTATTCTCAACAAAAACAAAGTAAATAAATAAATAAATAATACTAGACATTTCACACAGCGTGATCTAGCCCCAAACTAAGCTAAACTTGTACTATGGGAACCAGGTTAACTACATACTCATTTAAAAGTCCATTATACATATTATAATGAATAGTTGTACATACTGTCTTGAGACATGAAAATTGATATTTCTATGATATTCAAGCTACCTCTTTCTCCTTTCTATCCAATGCCCCATTTTATTCCAGCAACATTAATTACCCCTATCACGGGGTGGAAACCGCGAATTCCAATAATTTCTAGTCAGTGTTTGTTAGGAAGCTTGTTAAGAGAACGCGACCGGGTAGGGGGTGTAAATTTCACCAGCTACCTGCGAGCGGGGCCATGAAATAACTATTGAACTTCTGGAATGAGTTCAATGACATTCTCGTTACCTTTTGCGTTGAATTTATTTAGATCATCCTCTCATCATCATTCCACTTATTAGAACTAAGTGCTTCGAAAGTTCTTTTATTATGACGACCTATGTGGCGCAGTGGGCGAAGGTCCGTCTGCGACGCAGAAGGTTGCGGGTTTGATCCTCGCCGCGGGACAAATGTTTGTATGACCTACAGATATTTGTCTCGGGTCTAGGCGTCTGTGTTTCCGCTGAACTACGACCCTGTTTTTTTAAGAAGAGAGTTAATAGGCACCTTCTAGGTAAGCTCGCTTCGTCGTAGACCTCACTCTTGCCTGAGTAAGTTTCGAGGTCAAGAGCCGACCCATTCATTCATCATTATAAAAAAAAAGATGTTATTTCTCCAAATCAGTAAAAAGGTTCTTTACTTCTGAAAATGTATTTACTATAATAATATTTTCAACACACTTGCTCATAAAGTGGCTTTATGGTCACCGCAATTAGGCACATAATGACACCCATAATCAAACTGTGACTTTTTCATTACTATAACTCACTATGAGTAATAGAATTTTTTTTTAATTTTATTGATTGAGTTGCTTTGTTCTTAAAAAAGTTTTTATTCAGAAAAAAGATCGTGTTCAATAGAACAAATAAATTAATGTTCCTATTGCTTGCTCATTTCATGCAACTTCTTATTTAAATAGATAATTTTAACTCGTACGTGTTTAATAAATAAAACTTTCACTCAAATATAACTTTTGTTTTCTCTGTAAGAAAAGAAAACTTTAAATTCCCCATTTTGTACGTGGCGCAAACCCTGTGCGCGGCGCGGAAATATAGTCTGTGGCCGATCGCAATGCGCGCGCATAGGAAAACTGATTCATTTTTCCCGCAATAGCGAAACATTTTTCACAACTCGTTTTCACTGTTTGAAATTAGTTTTTATTGTTATTTTATTCACAAGTGTGTTGAAAAACGTCGTATGATACACGTGTGTATTGATGATTACCTTCCTCGGCTATATTAAGACCCTCGCCGATGGCTCGGGTCTCAATTATTTGCCTCGGCGGTAATCACCAATATTACACACTAGTACCATAATGTACTATTATTTGGGCGTGCCACAGACTGCCTCATTAAACAACGATCTTTAGTTGAATAGCTCTGTGTGTGCTTTCGTAGAATGTTGTGTCTTGGAGGTACTGTCTCGATCTGTCTGTATTTTGGTACCGAATATGGGGGCTGGAAAAAAAAGCGTTCGATTTTACCGTCTCGACACATACATAGGTCAAAACGTCACAGTGCGAAGTGCGGAGACGCGAAACAGGCCATAGATTGTTACATTGTTAGTACGGAACAGCGTTTCTAGGATTTTAATAGTTAACAATAATTTATTTGATAAATGCCAAATGTCAAAGTGGCAACTTCGTTCCAACCGAGTGTTCCACGGAGGTTCCACGACACTCACGTACTTTTATTTTGTTTCTTTTTGTTTATGATACAATACATGATACAGGATCAATAAAAGAAGGAAACATCTTTGTTCTAAAAATTCGCATAGGTAGGTACTGTTTTGCGCCAATGCAGTTATAAATAATGATTTTATCAATTATATTTTTCATTGAAACAACGTTAGTTTGTTAATATTGTTAAACTGTATTATTGACCAGGCAAATTGATATTCTATAAGCGTTGTATTACGATTATAAAGGACTGCACAGGACCGAGAAGAGTGGCGTAATAGAGAGGAGGCCTATACTCAGCAGTGGGTGTAACCGGGCTGAATAGATAGATAGATTGTATTACGAAACTGGGACCGTATTCCCGTTCTTTTTTTCGTTCGTTTGTTTTATATTCTAACTTCAAGAGCCAATTCTTCGGCTTGGAGTATTAAGTCCTAGGTTCAGACCGTGTTTTCACAACAATGTAGCTAGTAGTAAGAAGCATCCGAATATTCAACAAACGAACGAAAAAACCAACCCGAATAACCCCCCTTATTTATAGGTTTGTTCCTACTGACGCTGTATTAATCATGAAGTAAAGGCCTCCGTTTGATAGTACTCGCTATGCTTATAGCCGTACTACCAAAAGCGCTGTCTAATAAATTAGCTGGTGCTATTGTGTGGGCTCACTTAGTGGCAGACTTATTTACCTGACTGTACTGTAACGGAATTCAGGCCTGAATCGTCTCGGCAGTTGTCCAAAATTGTGTATACAACGATCTTAAGAAGACTATCTTTTACACGAATCAGTTTCAAATTGGAGCAGTTGTACGAATGTATGATGCTACTAGCAAACCTGGCGTACGTCTATTGGCATCTGAAAAAAAGACTCGAAAGACCCGACACGGGGTCCAACAACCTAGATAACCTATAATATACCTATGTCCTTCTCTATCATGTAGTGTCTCGTCAAGTGCGTGACTCCTCGGCTTGGCTCCAACGGAAGATCAGCGTTGTAGTAACCAATGGCTATTAGAACAATATGCTGAGTTGGACGCCTTTTCGTAGTTTTAAGGGTTTTTTAATGTATTTAGTCTAGTTTATACCTACTTATTCTGTATGTTTTTTCAACTACTAATAAAGCATTTCTTATCTTATCTTATCTCATCTCATCTCATCTCATCTCATGTCATCTCATGTCATCTCATGTCAACTCATCTCATCTAATTTTATCTTATCTCAATTTATCTTATCTTATCTTATATTAAATAAAGGAGTGCTGTTGAACTCTATGAGGTTTAGTCGTGATCCTGTTTAGTTGTTTATCGATTGACAAAAAAATGTTAATGATTTCGTCCGAAATAAAATATATATTTTAACCCCTAAA
Source organism: Epirrhoe tristata (assembly GCA_951394285.1). Classification (NCBI taxonomy): domain Eukaryota; kingdom Metazoa; phylum Arthropoda; class Insecta; order Lepidoptera; family Geometridae; genus Epirrhoe; species Epirrhoe tristata. The sequence goes on from OX596145.1 coordinate 9,191,570, forward strand.
CTAGATTTACATGAAAATAACTAAGCTTTGTTGTACTTGTAAATAATTCATGAACTACATAAATACTCAAGTACAAAAACCATTGGTTCAAAGAACTAAAGAAGCTCATCATCATTCCCTTGCCCTTATCCCACGCTAAATAGGGTCGGCACAACATGTATTTTTCTTCCATTCAATCCTATCACTCGTCAAATGTGTATCCACTCCTTTCGCATTCATATCATCTCTCACACAATCCAACCACTTCTTTTTCGGCCTTCCTCTACTTGCATAATCTCCAGCCACACTCATATTCATCACTCTCTGGGTAACATGGTTTTCATCAAAGAACTAAAGAAGCTATTCTATAAATTTTCTTAGAATGGAGCCCAGATTCGTCTCGGCAGAAGTCCAAAACTGATAGGGCCTTTGCGATAGGATTTAGTTGGCATTAGATGCCTAAAATATGTCTTGAATTTGTCTTTTAGTTTCTTGTTATTCGTATCACCTTATTGCATTACGAGTACACAGACGTATTATACGATTTACTTTGAAAACACCCATGAAAGAAGATAGGACTGTTTATGTTTCAGTTAAGGAGAAAATTCTACGTAAGTAAACATAATAATTATATTGTAAAACCATAGATACAAACCATATATAGATATGCGACGCAGAAGGTTGCGGGTTTAATCCCCGCCGCAGGACAAATGTTTGTATGACCTACAGGTATTTGTCTCGGGTCTGGGTGTTTCTATGTATAATATGTATGTATTTACAAACGAAAAGTATATAAGTAGTTTATCAGTTATCTGGTTCCCATAGTACAAGCTTTGCTTAGTTTGGGTCTAGATGATGCTGTGTGAAAATGTCCAGCATTTTTTTTTTTTTTTTATTATTATCAAAACATGTGTCTGTGTGAGACTTTACAAGATTCTGTTGAGCTAACAATAATGCTCATTTTAACCCTATCTATATAAGTACAAACAATGTGCGTATATTCAACCCCAATGCCACCCCATCAAACAGGTGCGTTTTGGATAATTGGGATAGGTATCTGAAAGGGTACTTTGAAGATTTTATCATTAGTTTTTCATCCCTTCGAGATATCAGAGGGGACTGCCATTGTAATTCACCCCGTCTCGACTTTATTAATGTCACTCAAAATACGTGTCAGGTATTAATAACAAGTTAAACTCAACATGGACTGTAGTGTGATTTTTATCCGAAGCTTCAAAATGAGTTTCTAAAAAAATATGTTGTGCATCGATAGCTATTAATCTAATATATTTAAGTAACTTAATACAATAATTATTAGAATCTGAAGAGTCAACTAATGATCGTTGAAAACTATCTATAGATATCCTGTGGATAACCTATTAAGCTGAAAGAATGGTTCAGATGCTGGGAAAGCCTAGCTTAGATAATCTCAAACAATGTCCAAGCATAGATATGGCTTGACTTCTGACGTTGTAAAAAATCGAGTATGCCTACATAATGATAATTATATATTTAAGTTTTTTATTTTTATTATTTTTTTACTTTTCACACAGCATCATCTAGCCCCAAAGTAAGCAGAGCTTGTGTTATGGGTACTAGAATGACTGATTAACTACTTATATACTTTTTGTTTGTTAATGCATACATATACATATTATACATAGAAATACCCAGACCCGGGACAAATATCTGAAGGTCATACAAACATTTGTCCCGCGGCGGGATCGAACCCGCAACCTTCAGCGTCGCAGGCGTACCTTCGCCCACTGCGCCACAGAGGTCGTCAGATAGATGTAAACGCCAACTACACATTTAAAGTTTTATTTCTGATGTTTAAATGCACTCGTGTAGTACCTATATTAAACAAATGTATTTAAAGAAACCAATCTACTACACGATAAATTACTCAGTATAATACCTCTTTGCACCGCAGTCGAGTAAACAAAATGTTCACCTTCGTTTCATTTTGTTTCAAAATATCACCAACGTGTAGGACTTTGTCAACAACAATCTTTGAAAAGACGCAATAAGCCAAGAATCGTTCCAAAAATGTCTGGTCAAGAAAGAGTAGCGCATACAAAGTTCAGTATACATTGAAATACTACATTTAAATAAGAGGAATAGTTACATATATTAACCTTTAAAATATAATGTTTTCACATATAAACTTCAACTTTTAACATCAGAACCATGTGGCCAATCACGTAGAGACCTGGATTAAAACGTTATATTTTGCCGGTTATTTGAAAATAGTTATAATTTCAAACGTTCCATTGTTCCAGAATTTATAAATTTGAATGTAGAATTTGAACATTCCAATTCGAAAACTTTGGATGAATTATTTGAATTTGAATATGGAACTCTAAAAAGGCCAAAATGAAGCCGTATCTGTACAGATGAGCCCATCGACTGAAGGAGTCGCTCTGCAAAATTTAATCCGGGATAAAGAGTATCGCATGGCTTTTCAAACTGGCCGGGTATTTCGGGTATTATTATCCCGGTTATATCCCGTCGAGTGGTCACGTGGGGATTTGGTAGTCTAACCGCAAAATAAAATTCTGTTGTTTTATTTGGAGTTAATTTGCATATTTTAGTTCGTGATTGTACTTTGCGCTGTAGTCTGCTGATTATTGAAATTTTGTCTTATTATAGCGTAGATGTTAGGTTATGTTTGGGCCGTGGTATACCCATATTGGTTTTTTCTATACAAAAATTAATGCGTATATAAATGTACATATTTATAATGTATATGTACTATAGGGGCACCTGTCAAGATACCAAGATAAAAGATGGACCTATCAAATAACTAAATGTCAGGGCCCAAAAGGCAAAAGAAATGTGGGAAGACAGAGGAAACGATGGGCTGATGACATAATAGACACAGCAGGAAAGAGATGGATGCATACAGCCAAAGACAGGGAAAGGTGGAAAATGATGGAGGAGGCTTTTACCCATAAGGGGCCACATAACAGAACAGGGGGGTTACTATGAACTCCTCTTGCCTGGCAGTTTTCGAAATAAATGTAAATTGTAAGCGAGAGAGCATGATAAACGCCGCAATTTCAGATTTGTTTCTTTATGTCAGAATTGACAAGCAGTTAAAAAACTGCCTGGCAATAAGAGTTCATGCTAAGCCACCTGAACAGAAAGAAAATTAACAAATATTTATAGCATAGAATCATTGTTAAGTGGAAAATAAAGCTATAATAATAATGTACTATAGGTACACACTATTTCCAAAGCTTCAAATTAACTTCGTCAATAACTTTTACATTTACCGAACCCTCATTTATTTACAAACCAAACATCAAACTTTTAATTAATGCTCCGATCTGAGACGATCACGCAGGATCAAGTTTTGTTTTACCAAAATCTGACAAACATTAGAATCAAAGGGATGGATTTGCCGAAATGTTCTTCAAAAACTAAGACCGTTACATTGCATACATATTTCAAGGCTGGGGCCTTAACTTTTGCTAAAAATTTTAAAATTTAGTAGTAAACTTAGCAGCCATTCTTTCTACAGTAACCTTATGGCGTTTTACTTAGTTGGCAGTCGTTTGACAGGACATCATCTGTCGGGTCAGCTACCTAAGTGGCAAATATAATAATTTATTTATTATTTACTAACTGCGCTCCCGCGCTGTGACCCGCGGTCCCTTGGGATAAAAGGTAGCTTATATCCTTTCCTGGGATACAACCTATGCTAAACCTACTATGCCAAATTTCAACTTAATTTGATCAGCGGTTTGGGCGTGAAAGCGTTACCAACAGACAGACAGACAGACAGACAGAAAGACAGACAGACAGAGTTACTTTCACATTTATAATATAAAAATACATTTATAGTATTAGTATGGATCTGAAACCTGACTTTACCCACTGCTGGGTGCACCCCTTTGCTTATGCAATTCTTCCCGGTCCTATGCTAGCCTGATACACTGTGGACGTTAATACGATCTCAATGTTTTTTAAAAATATTACGGGCGTCATTTTATGTTATCATCATTTTGTAAAAGTTCAAATTCAAAGGATAGACGATCAGATAAAGTTTTCAAAGGTTGTTTACAATCAGATCTTACTTCACAAATGCGTAATGAATAAATAATATAATTATGGTTTAATGTTGGTAAACAAAAGAGTTTTTAAACTCGATGATTTGTCGATTTAGTCTCAAATATAAGCAGTCATAAACTGTGTTAAAAACTTAAATGGCCTTGTTATAAAAAAGTTAAACCTTGGTTGAACACCATGTTGACACATGTCAAAACAAAACTGTTAAGTACCACAAAAAAGCGTTCTATGTACGAGCATTCAAAGAAAGTTTTTCTAGAGACAGTTGTTTAGTCAGTGCTTCGCTAAACTCGGCTAATATTTTCTTTGTAATAAGACGGATTCATATTCAGGAATGTAGTCTGTCTAAAAATGTTTAACAAGTTATACGAGTACAACCAAAAATCTAGGATCGAATCAAACACTAAGAACTCTAATTTTACAACAAAAACAATTACAATCAAAAAAATCTTTACAATCTTATATCTTTTTTTAAGGAATTCAAGACTATCACAATCATTATCAATTCCTCCTTTAAGATATCTTTATCTCTATATATAAAAATGAATCCCTATATCCCTTGGTCACGCCATCACGCGTGAACAGCTGGACCGATTTTACAATTTTTTGTTGTTGTGTTTTTTAGAGTAGTCAGGAGAAGGTCTTATGACAGAAAAAAAATTCTATATTAATCATGGAGGGCGTTAAATAAGGGTTGAAAGTTTCTATGGGGAGTTGGAAGTTCCAGTTAAAGGCAACAGATGGCGCTTTTATTGCATTTTAAATGTTTCAGAAGATTCCTGCAGATTCCAGTTCTATTTAGATGTTTTCAAGTATGTTATTTTGCTGACGAAGTCGCAGGCACCAGCTAGATTTTTTAATAAAATAAATGCTTTTAAGACCATTGATTCTGACTTAAGATCTTTCAATGTCTTTGAAGCGTGTAATCTACAGGTTAAGCTGATTTGCTCACGACTTACTTCTGCCGTAAAAAGCTCACATTAAAGCGAATAAATTCAAAAAGAATAATCCATACATATGTCGCAGCCCATTGGTTTAATCCGCCGTCTGATTAATAAATAAATAAGAAATAATGCTGGAATTTTTTCACACAGCATCATCTAGCCCCAAACTAAGCAAAGCTTGTGCTATGGGAACCAGATACTAATTAAATAATTTTTAAACGCCTAGCCATTTGATTAAACGGCGCCGTTCAACTAGCGGCCTGAACGATAACGCACGGCGTATAATTGCCGTCAAATTACCAATGCTTACTTAATCAGACCTTTCTAGATCAAAGAAAAAAATAAACAAAAAAAAAATAAAAAAAAAAGGTTATGTTAGGATAACGAAAAACTACGCGCGAGGCTATGAAATCTATCTAAAATTCCTGATGAATAGCCTAGGCATCCAGCCAAATGCTTTTAATTAACCTGACGGCTAAATATTATTATGGCCACTAGTAATCAAATAGCTAGACGCTTAACTAACCGGTGGATTTAACAAGTGGTCTGCGACACATACAATATTGCTTTTGGATCAAAAGTTAGATACCTCACTCAGTCAACACAGCTCATTCAAACTTCTAAAACATCCCCTAATAACAGCGGAACAATTTAAATTGCCATAACCTGACCTCCCGTCCGGTAAATTTAAACTTATTTCATAGAAAAAGGGTACAAACATTTATTATGGCGATAAATTTTAAGGAACATTATTTACACAAAGCTCAGTAGACGTTAAAGACCATTTCGAAAAGGAGGGAATACGATTTGAGATAAATGACTTTTCACATGCAAACGTATTTTAAATTGCTGCAAATGCAAATTGAAAAGTTTGAAAACTAGGTACTTATTTCATACTTATTTATTTTCGTTTTTTGTACGCGCAATGATATTAAAAAATATGGGTATACTAGCTGCGCTCCCGCGGTGTAACCCGTGATCCCTCGGGATTTTTTCATTTTTTCGGGATAAAAGATAGCCTATGTCCTTCCTGGGATACAACCTTTAACTATGCCAAATTTCAGCTTAATCTGTTCAGCGGTTTGAGCGTGAAAGCGTAACAAACAGACAGACAGACAGACAGAGTTACTTTCACATTTATAATATTAGTATGGATATTAGTATGGATGTTAATGATAATAATACGTACTGTTTTATTATTTGGTTTGCATTATTGTTGATTTACTTTCCCAGTTACAATATTTTTTTGGGATGAAAAATGCCTTGTTAAAATCTCTGTAGCGTGGAAAATTTTAAAGCCTTGTACGAACTACGCGTTCCAGGCTACGCGTTCACGCGTTCCAATAAACGCGTGGCCGGTTACGCGTACAGGTTGACTCGAGCGAGTCGATGCAAAATGACAAAATGTAGACGCGTTGCTACAGGTTAGCCGGTAACACATACATAGACTAGGCGTTACTGTGTGTGTATGCGTTACCGGCTACGCGTTCATTGGAACGCGAAGTCCGTACGCGGCTTAAGGAATCTCCTCTGTTTAGGGAATGACGCATTGTTTCTTTTATATTGCAATATTCCGTATAATTCGGACGCGTAAATCAACTTTATCAACAATAAACATTTCGTAATATGGAACTCAGTGGCACATATTGTTTGTGATAGTTTAGTACATTTTTGTTTTTCGTACAAAAATCTTATTGAAAAAAAATTAGGATGAAAATGAAATGTATAATTATTACTTACACCTATTAAACTCGTAATTCCTATGTGGTGGACAATTAAACTAGATGATATACAGCATACGGAGTGCTAAAACATCTTCAAACATTTTCGGATTTCGGACCTAACTGAAACCCAACCTAAAATAATAAACAAATAAAATGTGAGATCGGTAGTGCAAAACCTGTTCAAAAAAATTACGTGAGAATTTGCAATCAAACATTAAAACCCTACTATTCAATCTTCACTGCGATTATCCTCTTCTGAGAGCCGCAAAATGGCGGCAGCACTCCATCTCTAGTTGCCACTTAATGGTTATTTACAGCAATTTTCTGAGGAAAACGTTGTACCAATCATAGATTTATGAAAAAAAAGACTGGTAAGCTCTAATGTCAAAGAAAATAGGTGCAGTTGCTTAAACAATATAAATATAATTGTATATTGGATAAAAATAGTTTTCCATGCTTTATCTCAAACTTCAAGCATGCTAGGGCATCGGAACCGGTTTTTACGGGTTCCAAAAGAACCTGGTTTTCCCGGTTATTGCGTCTTTAAAAAGAATCGGTTCTTAAAATCAAAGAACTGGGTTTTCGGTTCTTTCGGTTCTTTAAAGTTATGTATTTATATTGTGCAGGAGTTATCACTCCTCAGGTGACAAGTACTTAGTCCATCGTTGCCTGTTATATTACTAACTGCAAAGTGTGGGCATGTGCCAAATGTATTTGGCTTTTGAGTATCAAAAACAAAGCTTAAAATACACAATGGCTTTTGAGTATCAAATTTGAATTTCTCTGGAAAAGTTAATTTATCTTGGAAATTACGTTCTAAATAATCAAATTGTTAATCTACTTTTGTTGCTAACTATACTTACTGATATATACTGTAGAGCCGTTTTGGCCGAATGGGGTTGTACCTTGACATTCAATCCGAAGGTTTTTGGTTCGAATCCCGGCTGCGCATCAATGGCTTTAGCGTTTCGTAAAATTAATAAGCGCTTTAAAACGTGCTCTAAACGATGAAGGAAAACACGAGGAAACCAGTTAGTGTTCTTATAGGCGGCGATGAGCTTGCAACCTATCATGTATGGAATAAGGTGCTTTCTGGTAAGATCGGACTATTTTTGAGAAAACCTAAAGAGTCTTAGAAAATATTTTATTGTATCGCCTGTAGTGACTCTTTTACAACGCCATAGCAACCAAACTGTTGCAAAAATACAGAGGTTTCATTTCTTATTTGTAATGTTTAGATAAACACAACGGTTGATGTTTTATGAATGATCAAACACAGCAAAATTTTTCAGAATGGCAAGTAAAAGATCGGACCGTGTTAAGGTAAGACCGGACTACCTTATAAAATCACCTCTGTAACAGCTAGAATAAGCTCTATCACAGGAAAATATTCGGACTTACCTAATAAAAAACATAGTACAAATTGTTATTGAATTGGTTTTCAAATTTAAGTTTTAGCGAAGATTTAATACGTTTTTTTACTCCAAATGTCCGATCTTACCCCGCATGCTTCAAACATAGATTTTTGTGTATCTCAAACTTTTGCATCTAAAGGCTCATTAGACTCATAATTACAGCAGGCAGACAATTAACAAAATAGAAGTCAGTTTTCTGAGTTGAAACTTGCATTTTCAAGCTCTAATAATAACAAAAAAATTATTATCAATCAACTTTATTCATTATAAGCTTAAATTTTAATTTACAAACAAATAAGAAAAAAATCTAAAAACTGTATATAAAGTTGAACATAACTAAATACCTACTGTTTAATAGGACGAACATTTCAGTCTGTAGGTGGGCACTTTACTCTTAATTTTTTTTTTTTATTTAACCTATACTGTCCCACTGCTGGGCAAAGGTATCCCCCAATTATTTCCAACCATCTCTCTCCTTTGATAGGTTCCACCACCCACTATCGAAGGAGTCGAGGTCGTCTCTCCAGCGTTTCCTTGGCCGTCCGCGGCGTTGTCTCCAGGGTGTTAAGATGTTTGCCCATGTTTCGCTGTGCATCCGGCTCACGTGCCCTACCCAGTCCCACTTCAACTTGACTGTTTTGCGCCCTACGTCGACAATACCAGTCGTTGAACGCAGCGTGGTATTCCAAACTCGGTCAATCCACTTAAATTATTATTAAGTAATATAAATATGCAGTATTATAGCACATACTTACGTATTTTATACAATCCAGAACAAACAAGAAATCAATAACAATCAACAACTAAACATAACAAATACTTCTTTAAGTAAAAACAAAAAGTAAGTTCTTTTACAACATTATTAGTAAAACAAGTTACATTTTAAACATCATAAATTTAGGTAACTTTGATAACTTACTTACTTGTAGGCGAAAACAGCCAAGACATCCGTACAAAAGCTTGCGAAATTGAGACGTTTGATACAAACAAATCGAATATTGAAAGTAAAATAAAACGCATGTAAAGTAAAAAGTTTGAGAAACACTTTAAAGTGAAAGACCGGCGGATTATGTCCGATCTTAACCTACGAGGTTAAAGATCGGATCTTTGTCTACAAACGTCGTAGACATGATTGTATAGTACTAATCAATTAGTCTTACATCGCAAATGGTAATAAAACAGCAAAACTTCAAAAATAAACTAAAATTACCTACCAAATTGCTCACAGAACGTTTCAGGTGGAAGATCGGATCATGTCTTTTTCCACTTTTGGTACATCCTTTTTTTGAAAGACAATAGCACACGTTCTGCTGGGCATAGCGTAAAAAGCAGACTGTAGGGAGGGGCACAACAAAATGGCGCGTACGGTGATGTTGCCATCATTTAAAAATATTGCTGAATTTAGTAGTTAAATGACTTATCCGGACTTACTACTTGTCCGGTCTTACCAGAAAGCACCTTACTAACATCTGCAAGATGTGGGCATGTATCAAATATGTATTTGGACATCTGACTACCCCCGTTAGACATCTTCAAAGGATCTGGAATAAATAACATAAAAAAATCTGAGAGAATGTCTACCGCGCCTTGGAGATACAGCCGTGAACCTGTTACGTTTACGTTACGATTACGTTTAGATAAAAAAAACAATATGCAATACTTTTAAATTTTGTTCCAAGCCTATCTCCCTCTTCTTACTCCTCGTAGCGTACCTATTGAGTAAAATTCATCTTGTGAATAGGATCATTACAGCATTTATGATTTTATGGTATAATTATTCCTTTTGCTACGGTATTTTGTAAATGCTTTATAACTGAAGATCATCTCGTTTCATTTTAATTGTATGCGCAATTTGAAATGGCCACAAACACTAGCTTCCATCCGCAGCTTCGCTCGCGTGATACTTACGTTTCAAATAGCTTTAGACTCTGTTTACACGATGCTATTCTGGCGTACCATTCTTGCTTTTTGCTTTCTCAAACTAAACGAAGCAAGAGCTAATATTCTGTGCCTAATAATCTTGCTTCTTGCCACAAAATAATTAGCCTCACTCAAGTGTTTAATGACCTTAAGAAAGAGGGGACTCTTCTAACACAAGTTTACTTAACTTAACTGAAGAGTTCCCAACCCTAGAATAAACAACTCACTTGTAAAAACAATAAATAATTTTTTACTTTTACTTTTACTTACTACCGTCTTATTTCAGACTACAATGGTACAGCTTCACCAAGTTTCAGATGTTATTATAAAAAAACCTTAGGCCTTTAGATATTAGATGATTTATACAGCGTCAGGAGGCAACCTATGCTTATACACTTAACGGGACGCTGTAGTGCCTGGAACATTGTTTGAGATGGAATAGGCTAGCCCAGCACCTAAACCATCCTCTCAGCTTAATCAGCCTGGCCCACAGGAAAGACGACGTCAATACGTGTGGAGCTGACTAAGCTGCGGGTTTTCTCACGATGTTTTCCTTCACCGTTAAGAGCTCGTGTTAAAGCGCATATCAATTTTACGAAACGAAAAATCTATCGATGCACGGCTGGGATTTGACCCACGACCTTCGGATTGAAAGTCGAGGCACAACCCCATTCGACCAACACGGCTCTATTGTAATTATTACACAAATAGGTAATCACAAACTTTATAGGGCTCATAATATTATTCTATAGGATAATCTATTGTTATTGAAGCATTATCGTGTAGGAAAATATTAAATAATTTAGGTGGTATTACTCTGTGGTTGGATCCATGCCAACAGGATGTTGCTGCTTTCTGATCACTGCGTCTGCTCGATCGTTTTTCGAACACCCTAGATTTCCAGTTACCAATGCTGGGTTTTTCTTCTTGTCACCTCTAGTTATTTAAATCAAGTGTGAAAAAATGATCTAATTATGGTTTATGTTATTTTCAACTTTTTAGGTTTTACGGCATGTTTCTTCAATGCATTGTAATTACGGCAGGTATATCAGTACCTAGATGGCTTAGAGACTATTTACCCGACTGCCAAGAAAGGTCATGATTTTCGCGCGTATTCTGTTTGTATGTTTGTTCGTTGGTTTTCTTAGTTATAAAACTTAATTATTGAAGAAGGTTTTTATCGAACTTCAGGCTCTAAAGGTAACATGGAACACATGACCCAAATTATCCCTGATGGAAATGTCAAAGCACTCTTCCAACGACAATACCTAGCGATGAATGGCGGTTCCGACAAGCAAGGAGAGACAGATGCCTGTAATAAACTGGCCATGCATGGACACAAGCTTGGCTGAGTGCCAGATGAACTGCGATATAAATCCGGCCATATCGGTTTTCCGTAAAAAGCAAGTTATCAATAGTGCACTGTTTTCGACGAAATTAATCTATGGTAATATCTTTCTCTTAGTAAGTGAGAGTCTAAGGTTATATGTCTCGTCAACGCATCGGTTCTAAGTGCAATCAAAAAAAATTGTGCGGAAACTAGCAGCCGCATTCACGAGTCACTAACAGTTAATTAAATCGTTCCCTAGTGAAGGTTTTCATATAAAACCGATCGAAGCAACGGATTTAAGTAGGAGTTAGTGTCTTTAAGTACCCACATAAATGAGTGAGTGTGGTCAACTCTATTATAGAAATCTAAAAGTGACGAACTTGCAATGAAAAAAATTTGACGACCTCTGTGGCGGAGTGGGCGAAGGTCCGCCTGCGACGCAGAAGGTTGCGGGTTCGATCCTCGCCGTGGGATAAATTTTTGTATGACCTACAGATATTTGTTACGGGTCTGGGTGTTTCTAATATAATATGTATGTATTTACAAACAAAAAGTATATAAGTAGTTTAACAGTCATCTAGTACCCATAACACAAGCTCTGCTTACTTTGGGGCTAGATGATGTTGTGTGAAAAGTCCAGCATGAAAAGCAGCAAATTTATTATTTATTTAATGCACGGTAAGTATAAGTACACTATCATGATTATACATTTTCAGCTCGTTTTTCAAATCAGTTTTCTGTGGTGGGAATAAAATAGTTATATGTAGGTATTTGAAGGCAATTCGAACTCACTATGTCAAGCAAGTCGATACACTATCCACTGAACTATCACAGCTTTATAAAAGTACTAGCTGACCCGCGGCAAACGTTGTTTTTCCATTATATCGCTATTAAAAAATAAGGGTTGATCGTAGAAGGGTGAAAATTGAGGATTGTATGTATTTTTGTATGTTGTATCATAAAAAAATAGAAATTAAAAATTTTGTCTAAAAAATAAAAAATAAAATTTAGGGGTGGACTACCCCTAACATTTAGGTGGATGAAAAATAGATATTGGCCGATTCTCATAGATACCGGATAAGCACAAAAAATTTCATCAAAATCGGTCAAGCCGTTTCGGAGGAGTATGGCAACGAAAACTGTGACACGAGAATTTTATATATTAGCGGCCTTACTAATAAACGTGGTATAAAGTTATTCCTGAGTGTAAACTGTCAAAATGTATGGTTATTCCTATTTTATTCCGAGTAATAACTTTACACCACGTTTATTAGTAAGGGCCTAGATCTGTATTATATCCATTCAGTCATTGTAACTAGCACTGAAGCCGTAGCAATCTCTTTACATATCTATCTATAGCTATGTGTATGTGGTTATTGATAGTTCCATTGTTTATACAGCTTCTGTAATTTTCTACAATGAAAATTACAGAAGCTGTATAAACAAAGGAACACAAGTTCATGAACTTGGATGACGACCTCTGTGGCGCAGTGGGCAAAGGCCAGTTGATGATGCAAAATGTTGCGGGTTCGATCCCCGCCGCGGGACAAATGTTTGTATGATCTACAGATATTTATCTCTGGGTGTTTCTATACAGGGTGTAGCAAAATTTTACAACATTGAGGGCTACCTTTTCTTTTGTAGTAAGAAGGTTTTGTTCTTAGGAAACTATAAGTTTATTTGAAAGAAAAAACATATACAGGTTGGATTTTTGAGATGGGCCACGGGGGGCAGGTACCTTAACCGTTGTAGCAAAATGCTCTTAGGAGACCTTCCCTAACTTATGGTTATTTTGAACTGCATTCGCAGATTTTGAAAAATATGTATAGTCAGCGACATAAATGCCAAAAGTCAAAAAAATATTTTTTTATGCCAATCAGTTCAGTTTCATGTAGGGATCAAAAGACTCATGCATGATGAAATAGAACTTCAAATTGTTTATGTACTTATGACGCGGACTGTACATCACTGTTCATTGGAAACTGCAATGAAAATTAATAGCTTTCATCACTGAATAAGCTCTGAGCTTAATTTAAGCTCATTTGTGTCATATTTTATTCGATTTTGTCAAAACTTTGTATAATATTATAAATGTGAAAGTAACTCTGTCTGTCAGTCTGTCTGTCTGTTTGTTACGACTTCACGCCCAAACCGCTGAACAGATTAAGCTGAAATTTGGTATAGTTAAATGTTGTATCCCAGGGAAGGACATAGGCTACTTTTTATCCCGAAAAAATGAAAAAATCCCGAGGGATAGCGGGTCACACCGCGGGAGCGCAGCTAGTATATTTATATTTACAGACCTTTTTGCTAAAAGTTTGAGTTCCAAACGTAATCCTCATTTCAAATATTACTTGTCCTTCCATTAGGAATAATAACCTAGGTACCTTAACTAATGACAGTAGTTTTATAACAGCTATAAATCAATAATGGAATACGTAACTATAGAATCTGTATTCCATACTTACTTTAATGTGAAAGTAACGCTGTATAAGTGTCTGTGTGTAAACTCGCGCCTAAAGATTTAGGTAAAATTAAGCGTGGAAATTGCATACCACGAAAGTTCATTAGTTAATATTTTGTAATCAAAAATATTTATGGTGTGATGAAATCGCTTTATATAATTAATAACTCATCGTTTATACCTGCTCTATAACTAAAGATTTTAAAATGCATTCCAAAAATAAAAGAATTTTTGAATTAATTTTTAGGATGTATTTAAAAAATGTAAATGTATCTAAAATCTTAAAATCCCTAGTTTGAGGTTTACACCAATGTCACGGTGTTTAATAGGTTGTATTACTGTTTTTTGTACATTGCCATTCAATAGTTACAATTATTAGGTAGCGGTCTGTATTGTATCAATTATTAAAGAAATAGTATCGATTCCGGTCATTTGCTTTCAGTCCCTTACCGCTTGTAAGGCGAGTGATGTAGTCAGCTGTGTATTCAAAAAACTATGTAGAAATTTATGTGTTGAGTTTTATAAAAAAATACCTACTTATGTATTTTATGATTATTGTTTCGTGTAAATAAATGGCTTCACAAAAAAAAATGGTGGAAACAAGTAGAGACAAAATGTAGAAAATTTTCAGAAATCAGCATTAAAAATATGAAAATTTATCGGATGTTGTAATCTATCTGATAAAAATTGTACGAGTATATTTCAATTTATGAGAATGCAGAAGTCAAAGTATTGAAAAACAGTCCTAAAGGTGCATTTACACGATGAGATTTCAACCCATACGATATCGTGTCGCTCGGCTTTTTCACGTGTAAACTCATCGTATGCAATTTGTCATAGTTAGCGCGACCTCGTCGGCACGTTCAATGGGCGGGGCTTAGCAAATCGTACGAAAAATCGCATTGTTTAAATGTACCTTAATTGTAAACCAGATGCCAACATTTTTTTAAATAATACCTCAGTACAACACATTCCTTATTAGCTAATATTGATTTTGAGTCGCCAAGAGAAATCAAGAAATAAACAGGATTCCTATTTTGTTTAATAGACTAATAAGTTTATATAAACAAGGTTATTCAAACAATTTCTGCACAAACACTGTTATTCTCGTATTTACCCTGTTAGTACACCGACGCATTCGCATGCGAATGTGAAACGATGCGAACCGACAAAAAATCTGTCAGGTAGTATGGCAGAGTTTCAAACACGCTCTATACATAGCTAATGCTAAATATATATGAAATAAGTGCTAATGAAATAGGTGCTTCCTTGTCGGTACTGTTTCGCATGGAATTGCGAAATTTGTCGTTACACCGACGCAGACTTTTCGTGAGTGGTGTTTCGCATTGTTTCGCATCGCAATGCGAAACGATGTTAAAGAAAAAAAAACCTTTCATGGCTTATAATTACGCTCAATTTAGATTTTTCTAAGAAAATTTAAAATGTTCTACATTCCTATAAAACAAGGTTATTTAACAAGGTGTTTTTGTGTTTACAATGAACTGAATACAAAGAATTGTGAAAAAAGATTGCAATCGAAATATCGATCGAATCTCAGATCGGCGCGTCCGCGCGTGTCATTGGCAAAACTTCAAATTTAGAACATTGACGTATTAAAAAAAAGCTATCGGGACATTCGTACTCCTTCATATTTCCTGCGTTCTATGTGTGAGTGCATCAATGCGTCTATGAAAATAAATAGTTTATACGAAGAAAATATACCTAACGGTCAGTCAGTTGTCAGTGGGGTGGAGAGACGCGTGTGTCGCTTAAAAAATAATATATTTTCCCACTATTTCCCGGTGTTTCTAGTTTAGCCGGCTTTTTGGTGCAACACGTGGTCTTGTAAAAGTTTGAGAGCAATTCCACTGATTAGTGGAGTTTGCTTCCGCAGTTTACCTACTTAATTGTGGAGAGTGCTTTCAGTGTGTGAGTGATAGTTTGTTTTGTTTTAGTGTTTGTGGCCAGTGCTGGATGATTTTCTAAATTTAAAAGTTCGGTGAGTTGCTCTTTTGTTTTTGCTTCACAATTCGATTCATTCATTTACTTCTGCGGATTAAACTCACGAATTTTATTGCGAACATAATTTAGTTTGTTCTTATTTGAAAATTAAATAAAAATTATAAGTAGGTATTTAAACTATTTAATAGTTGAATAATTATCTATTATTCAGTAAAAATAACTGTAAGTTCTTTGTTACTGCAGAACTCAAAGGACTTCTAAGTGAATTATATTTTCTCAGTTCCTGTGTATCTTAAGGAATGTTTCTCGCATCTTATCACAACGAGAATTACTCTATTTATAGTGACCTGTATACTGTTTGTTGTGAGCTTCGCAATTTAAATACACTTTTTGTTACATTTAATTAAATACAACATTGTAATCCAGACTTGTTAAAGTAAGAAACGTGACGTTCCGTGATTTATTAAGTAATACGGATATGATCCATTGGGCAGCTCACAAATTTATTGATTTACTAGCTGCGCTCCCGCGGTGTGACCAACTGTCCCTCGGGATTTTTTATTTTTTTCGGGATAAAAAGTAGCTTATGTCCTTCCCTGGGATACAACCTTTAACTATGCCAATTTTCAGCTTAATCTGATCAGCGGTTTGGGTGTGAAAGCGTAACAAACAGACAGACAGAGTTACTTTCGATTTATAATATTAGTATGGATAAGGAGATGATCCATTGGACAGCTCACTCATGATTTATTTTCTATTGAAATGACATACATCAAATCTTAAAACAGAGAAGTAATGGCTAAGGTGAGCTTAACCCTAAGAAGAGTTATCTTACAGCAAGCAACAACAAGAAGCGTTGATGCGTCAATAATCGACTCTAGATTTATGATTTAGAATAGAATAGAACGACCTCTGTGGCGCAGTGGGCGAAGGTCCGCCTGCGACGCAGAAGGTTGCGGGTTCGATCCCCGCCGCGGGACAAATGTTTGTATGACCTACAGATATTTGTCTCTGGTCTGGGTGTTTCTATGTATAATAATGTATGTATTTACAAACAAAAAGTAAATATGTATTCTATGAGTTATCTGGTGCCCATAGTACAAGCTTTGCTTAGTTTGGGGCTAGATGATGCTGTGCGAAAAATGACCAGCATTATTTATTTATTTTCTCCACATCATACACAACAGTTACAATAGGCACTTAAATCTACATAATTTTATGTGTACTACGGCTACCCCTCAGCATTTGCTCCAACATCATCATCATCATCATCATCAGCCTATGGCAGTCCACTGCTGGACATAGGCCTCCCCTAGTGCGCGCCATTGCGCCCTGTCCTCAGCTCGACGCATCCAGCTTCTGCCGGCCTTTCGCAGATCGTCACTCCACCTGGCGGAGGGCGTCCTACACTACGTTTGCCGAGTCACGGTCTCCACTCAAGAACTCGTTTACTCCAACGGTTATCGGTTCTTCGGCAGATATAGCCAGCCCACTGCCACTTCAGCTTGCTGATTCTCTGAGCTATGTCGACAACTTTAGTTCTATGTCGGATAGTCTCGTTGCGGATTCTATCCTTCAGAGAAACTCCGAGCATAGCTCGTTCCATAGCTCGCTGAGCGACTTTAAACTGGTGGACTAGCCGTACTGTGAGTGTCCACGTTTCGGCTCCGTATGTCATGACAGGTAGGACGCACTGATTGACAACTTTTGTTTTCAAACACTGTGGTATGGGTGACGAGAAAACTCGACGTAGTTTTCCGAATGCTGCCTAGCCCAGCTGAATCCTCTTCTTGGCTTCCTTCTCAAAGTTGCTTCTACCTACCAAAAAATCATAACTACACGATGTGTATCAATTTAGAGAACTACGGTGCTTTACAAACTGGGTTTTTATATTTCTTCATGAACATATACTTCGCGTTTTTTTGTATTTTAGATGCAATATGAATGAAATACCCGATTTTTGACTAGTCGGGACTAGGTCCAAGATGGTATCATTTAAATGAAATGAAATCGTTTATTTGCTAGAAGCATGGTATGTTTACTAGGTTTTGAGTATTATAAGTAAATTGGGTACTTATTTTTATGCAAAGTGTTGGTTTTGTGATTTTGAGTTTTATGATTTTTTTCTTTTATTTATGAAACTATCAGGTAGGTATGGTCTTATTATGTTGTACTAGTAGTATATAACCGAAAATAACACAAAATGACGTACTAAGTAAATTTTTTATTGCATTTTTTTCGATAAATATGTTTAGAATCATGGTCTGATTGCAACCCCTCAGTTTTCGGTAGTAGTCTTTTTACACCCTGTATAATATTATTTAAACTTCACGAATTTGAAATTTAGAGCACTAACCAGTGATGAGAGATCGTTTCTTTGAATTTCTTTATAGCGGCCAAAAATTCATAATTTTATTGCAGGACATCCTTTTGTAAAGCTTTTGAAAGTTTGCTATTTAACATTTTGTAGTAAGAAATAAATTCGATGATCTTGTTGAATAAATGCTTATGAACTTCGAATATCGATTTAATCAACAAAGTCAATAAACATTTGTTGAATTTCATTACAGAAAAAACCAAGCTTAAATTGTCGATCCCAGCTATTTATGCCCTAAGATAGAGGCCCTAACGGCCTAAAAACTCCGTCACCAGAGTTGGCCACTAACACTTATAATACTTTTTTTAGTTAAAACTAAAAGTGTTTTTAAAAAATGTTAGAAATATTATGATTACCTATGTCTTTATAATATGATAGTATTTTTATCAAACCAATCTATACTGCATAATGCCTCAAGCTACTGACCCGTAGCATAGGCTATCACCAGGTCAACGCATCTGCCAGCTATCTATATCACTTGATCGAGGGCCGGTCGTAGCTATACTGATTATGCAAAGGTTATGTGACGCAATACGTTTATTACAAGTTTATAATATGATAATGATGATTTTTGCAAAAAATAAAAAAAAAACGCTAAAAAATTATGATATGAAAAAATTCTCTGATATTGCGTCTAAAATTAAACTGTTGCTAGCTGACCCGAATCTTACTAGTGCAGGAGTATGTATGTATAGTAATGTCAAAATAAGAAAACATTTACTTACAAATTTTCCACCAAATTGGTGACAAAAAAAGTGTAGAAAAAGCATACGAAAAAAATGTTTTCTGTTTTGTTTCATCTTCCGTGAAAGGAAAGATTTAATATACCACATTTTTATTCTTAAAAGATAAATTAAAACATGATATGAATTAAAAAATCAAACCCGGAATAATAGGTATGAGAATATAAATAAAATACTCCAAAATTGCGCTACACAAAATAATGTCAAAACAATTTGAATACTAAATTTTTGTTGAAATTTTTTCAATGTAACCTAGACTTTTCAAATCAATGCTATCCAAAATAAATCGAATGAACTAAATACAATTAACCTAGTCGCTTAAACATAATGTACAAACACCTGTCCCTGTTTAATCAGCTAATTAATTGACATGTTTTTCACATACTATGCATTGTTATACTAGGAAACAGTCACGCCCAAGTGCAACTAATTATTCCGAATAATATATCACAAGAGTGTAAAACGGGAATATATTGCAGCATTCGTTTGATACCACAGTAAAATATTACAAACAGTAGGATCACAAAAGCTTATTGATTTTGTAGCGGCGTGATAGACAATTCTTAGGTTTTTACTTCGACTTTTCCTACTTAGCTAGGTAGATGAGGAGTTTTAAATAAAAATGCAATGTCCAGGTTCAAGCTAACAATGGTGAATGTATTCGTAGACAATTTACAGAGACAAAGGATTGGGGTGTGGGAACAATAGTTAACCAATCAGCGCGCACTATCACGTCACCGTAGAGAGTTCTTATTGGCTGTTCGTGACGCGATAAATAACGAGTCTTTGGGTAGGTATTTAGATAAGGCTCCAACTGATTTCCTTAACATGTTTTTTTCATTGACACGATCGCTTTTTCCCCGCTGCTCACTTACTGCATCAAGTCGAGCCTTTGAAAAAATAACAAATTGTTTTTTTGGTTTTTTATCTTCTCATAAATTTTAGATTCTATATACTGAAAAAACCACACCTGATGTATGAAGTTAATATAAAGTAGTTAATTTTCAACAATCTTGAGATGGCAACTCAACTAAATCTAACTTTTTTGTAATTTTCATAGTTTTTTTATATAATATTTTTTTAAGCGATATTGTTTTTGCAATTTATAATTATAATGCTGGACATTTTCACACAGCATCATCTAGCCCCAAACTAAGCAAAGCTTAGGTACTATGGGAACCAGATAACTGATATACTACATATATACTTTTTGTTTGTAAATACATACATATTATACATAGAAACACCCAGACCCGAGACAAATATCTGTAGGTCATACAAACATTTGTCCCGCGGCGGGGATCGAACCCGCAACGTTCGGCGTCGCAGGCGGACCTTCGCCCACTGCGCCACAGAGGTCGTCATATTAAGCATAATTAAGCAATAGGTCATTTGATCTAAATAAGCCAACCTTTACACAACACAAATTAAAATAAACTGCTAAATTGTTTGAAAAAATTTATCACTTACAGATTTATGAGCCAAGTCGTTCTACTGAATGTTTTATATTGTGATAGTGCAGATACGTAAAAATAAAATGTGAAGACGTAGGCGTGACCTTGTGTTTGTAATTATTTTGGTCTTGCAATGTGAAACTCACACGATGCACGGAGATAGTCTGTCACTAGCTGCAAAATAATGTTTATGGTGAATTAAAATGGTGAAAGAAAGCATCGTGAAGAATCTGCAGCTTAGTCAGCTCCATTATTGATCATGAAAGTGAATAGAGCCGATTTAGCTGAGAGGATGGTTTAAATTCTATGGAAGACTATTCCATCTCAAACAATGTCCCAGGCACTGCAGCGTCTCGTGTGTGGAATAGGTTGTATGTGCTGCATAACGTCTAGTAAAGATGTAAATACATAAGTTTAATGATGAAGACCGAGCTACTTATTAGAAAACTATGATTTTTCATCAGAATTTCAGCGTTTATTGTCTGATTGAAAAAAATATTAATCGAATAGAAACATCATGTGCACATTTGTAATAAAGAGTTACGAAGAACTTGAGAAAATTTCTGTTTATTTATATAAATAAAAGGTACATTGTTTCACAATATCAAGAAACACAACTCTCAGCATGCAATGTAATTTAAGTGAAACATTGATTGGACACTTGACCCACAAAGTACGGACGAAACAATTCTCCTGCGGAATTGTAGTAAGTGTGTATTTTGGATGGACTCCAAAACAATTAGTGGAAGTCGGTATGCAGCGGAAAATTGGGAGAAATTCACTAATGCAGCAACAGTATTCTGTTGAAATATTTAGCACTTGATTAAAATGTTTAATTGATGAATATATTGGGTGCTTAGTGCCTCGCAATTGATACTGCCCTGGATATGCGAGTATCAATGACATACTGTGTTTCGTGGTTCTCTCCACGTGAACGGACGAGTAATCCAGATTACAGTCACTGTGAATTAGGTAGGTTATTTAGGATTTATGCAAAATATGAAAAAGTAGAAAGTATTTTTATAAAATAAAGTGATTTTTATCGTAATAAGCGTGGGTTGCTCGATATTCGATGTAAACATTTTAATGACAGAATATTGGCACATATAGCCACTCATTACCTATATTGACTAAAGTTCAGTCATTTTACAACATTGTATCATAAATATAACTTTATATAACATGTTTAGAAAATATATGTAAATATGTAGTAGCTTAGATTCCGTAAATAAAAGTATAACATGTTTAGAAAATTGTAATTGGTTCTCTAACAAAATTATTTGTGTTAATGATAATGAAAATAGTTTTAAAAACGAAATAGAAAATTGACGAATGATGAATGAATTCATCGAAACCTTCTATTTACGTCACAAAATACAATTGTTCTATTTTTGAAGATGGTTATAAATAGTACCTACCTATAATCGATGGTGCCAACAAAGTTATTCGTTCCATCTATCGTGATTCCAAGTTTGAAATCCCCATGTCCAATCCTTTTCACTAACAGGTCATCGTATGTTGTATTCCCGTATCCAAGGTACCGAAGCAGCTCATCAACTATTGATTGGTATCGATTGGGGTGGCCGTATGGTAATGACGATTGCTTTCTTGTGTTTTTATGTAACTAACTGTACCCGCGACTTTGTACGTTTACTTTTATAAGACTTATGGTGTGTTTCATAACAAGAAGAAGTCGTGAATGAAGTCGTTCTTGATAGATCTTCGAGGTTAAACGCTCTGAGCGGTCTCAAAGTGGATGAGTGCCTTCTAGTGGCATTATCAACTTAGCGCTTCCGTTCTTCGAAGGGCACGCAAAAAAGAACAAAGTTACATAAAATATTCCTTAAAAGAAGCTACTTTCTATATTTCAGCTTCCTTGGTTCAGTTTTTTAACCGCTAATAAATTAAACAGACAGTCAGGATAGTACGTTTAATAGATTGGTATTGATTATGTGACAGGTGTCTTGGGGAACAATATCAAGGTTTTTTCACAGGTTATTTCTTGATGTTGTCTGTTATGTTATTTGTTTTTAATCTTTTTTCTGTATTAATGATAATAATAATCTTCCTGGCCGACTTCGGCTACAGAGACTTGGCTTTGTGTATTTTTTAAACCATCTATGCCATAGATCCAAACTTATAGATTCTATGGGTTTGTATGTTTAGCCCGCATATGGCTAATATAACCTTTTTTATCGCTAAAAGTCCGGTTACAAGGAGAAATGAACTATGCTTCTAACAATCCATACTATCCATACTAATAATATTATAAATGTGAAAGTAACTCTTTCTGTCTGTCTGTCTGTTTGTTATGCTTTCACGCCCAAACCGCTGAACAGATTAAGCTGAAATTTGGCATAGTTAAAGGTTGTATCCCAGGGAAGGACATAGGCTACTTTTTATCCCGAAAACATGAAAAAATCCCCAGGGACCGCGGGTCACATCGCGGGAGCGCAGCTAGTTTTAAATAATTGTAGAAATCCTACAATTCCCTTATTCCCCTGTCCCCTGATGTATTTTTATAATCCTAATGCCCGTAACCTAATGGCTGTATTTTTAAAACGTTGTTTTAGAATGCCACGGTACTACCTATCCACTAAATTATTTAAATACCTGTTGGCAACATGAGAGACTTTTTGAAACAAGAGCCGTGTTGGTCGAATGGGGTTGTGCCTCGACTTTCAATCTGAAGGTCATGGGTTCGAATTCCGACCGTGCATCAATGGATTTTTCGTTTCGTAAAATTTATATGCGCCATAACACAAGCACATAACCGTAAAGGAAAACATCGTGAGGAAACCCCCAGCTTAGCTCCACACGTATTGACGTTGTCTTTCCTGTGGGCCAGGTTGATTACTTGTGTGTGTGTGTTGATGACTTAAGCCTTTACATCTATATTAGATGATTTATACAGCGTCAGGAGGCAACCTATGCCCACACTTAACTGGAACTGTAATGCCTGGGACATTGTTTGAGATGGAATAGGCTTGCCCAGCACCTAAGCCATCCTCTCAACTTAATCAGCCTGGCCCACAGGAAAGACGACGTCAATACGTGTGGAGCTGACTAAGTTGCGGGTTTTCTCACGAGGTTTTCCTTCACCGTTAAGAGCTCGTGTTATAGCGCATATAAATTTATGAAACGAAAAATCCATTGATGCACGGCCGGGATTTGAACCCACGACCATCAGATTGAAAGTCGAGGCACAACCCCATTCAACCAACATGGCTCTATGGTAATATAAAAATATTATAATGAAATTAAGTATTTAAAGGCAGCAATGAGCTTGCAACCTGTCACGTATAGAATACTTCTGCATATGGTAGATGTGTGAAAATATGGGTAAAATTTATGTCAAATATACAGCAAAGCATGGACAACTCTGACTCATTTTATTTGAAACGCTCCTAACTGACCCAATAAGGTCACAAAGCCCTTACAAAATAATTTGACTTCAATTTGTAAAGCTGAAGTATTATTGATTACACAATTTACATATTTATTTATTCATGGAACTTGTCTGGGTCAGACCTATTCACATAAAAATATCTCAGGCATTTTCTTTCGAATTTTGAGGAAAACTTTCAGTCTGTGTTGAATATAAGTCTTGACTTTTTGAGATAAGTCACATAAACAATAACTGGACGAGTTATTGACAGAATTCTTTCTTCATTGTGCCGATTTTTGCGGGAGATGAGGTAGGTAGGAGCATAACACAAACGCATTTTACACACACGTATACATAATAAAAAAACACACTCATTTTTACACACGCACATACATTCGTATGAAATAATAAAGTTACGTAGATAATAATATAAGACGCAAATGATGCGAAATCGTGTACATTTTGACAGAAGGGAAATACAAGGTAAGGCACATCCCGTCTATATGATCTAAGGCCAAGCCACATGATGCAATGCGGAATGTCAATGCAAAGATTTTGGTCACATTGATTTTGTTCAAGCAGTCGTGTAGTCGTCTTGTAGCGTAGCCATGCCTTAGAATTTCGAACGTATTTATGGCAGTCAAGGACGCTTTAGTCTCTATATATAAAAATGAATCCCTATATCCCTTGGTCACGCCATCACGCGTGAACGGCTGGACCGATTTAACTATTTTTTATTTTGTTGTGTTTGTTATTGTCGGAGAAAGTTCTTATGACAGAAAAAAAACAAAAAATTGCGCGGAAAAAATGAATCAGGGGCAGACGAAGTCGCGCGGGTCAGTACTTTATAAAAACACTTATCCTTCATTTATAATGCAAGATTAAGATAAGTGTACACCTACGAAAAAATTCAATTTATAACAACACAATCAATCTCTCCATCACACTAAGTGTTCACTTTGATCTAAGAATAAAAATGAGAGGAAAATGGGACATCAATCTAAGGACTTGAAGATGTTTCTCTTCACGATCGGCATCGAGCTATTACCGAGCAGTGATAAATAATAAGTTTTTGTTGTAAAAAATGCTCCCAGGTACAATTCGCACAACCGATCTTTAGCTCTCTGAAGTTAGGTGCACTAAACGATTGCGCAGATTTGGTAGAGTAGCGAGATAGCGCGATGCAACAAACTAAGCAAGTGAGCGAGGCAGCTATACAAGTCATCAAAAATGGGTTCTGCGCAGCTACTTCAGAGAGCTAAATATTGGTTGTGCGTACTGTAATTTGATTTTATTTAGCTAGCAGCCGCACTCAGAGTTTTTTAAAACGAGCACGACTGTATCACTAAGCTGAGGTAGACATTCTCAGATAATGGCTACATAAATAATTTCTTCTCAAGTAGTCGTTAAATATCTCTTCTCAAGTAGTCTTTAAATATCTCTTATGTTTCGATGAGTATTTAAAAGAAAAATAATAAATATAAGTGGAAAACTCAGAGGTTTTTTCCTTTGCCCAGTAGCAGAACAGTGCGGGCTAGCTACAGCAACAATTCATCAACGCAAAGTCATCTAGGTATGTCCAGATAGTTACTACAGAAAGGCCTACACGTTAACAAACGTTAGAATCTCAAGTTATTGTCTTACAACCTTTTTTTATAGGTTCTCAGAACCTTTTATGTGCCGCATCTCTTTGTTTTAATCTGAGCTTTCAATATTATTTATTCATGAACAATTTGCTATGCAATCAGGTCAGGTATAGCGATGTCGAAACGCGATTTGACTTTGATAAAATATGATTATAAACTTCATGGTACGCTTTAGCATTTTTATGAGAAGATTCCTCTCATTTTTCATGCATAATGAGGGAGGGTATTGAATTATTTGCAGAGTTTGTGCGTATAGACATTACAGCATCCTATTTATTTTGGGCAAATGACGTTTACAGTGCAAAGTTTACGCTTATGATTTAAAAATTAGGTCTTACATACTAAAAATACTCTTATTTTAGAAAACACCTAATTGTTTCATCATCATGATTTAAGAGAATCAGCAAGCTGAAGTGGCAGTGGGCTGGCCATATCTACCGAAGAACCGATAACCGTTGGTAAACGAGTTCTTGAGTGGAGACCGCGACTCGGCAAACGTAGAGTAGGGCGCCCTCCGGCCAGGTGGAGTGACGATCTGCGAAAGGCTGCCGGCAGAAGCTGGATGCGTCGAACTGAGGACAGGGCGCAATGGCGCGCACTAGGGGAGGCCTATGTCCAGCAGTGGACTGCCATAGGCTGATGATGATGATGATGATGATGACGATGATGATGATTAAAGCCCAGTATCTGTTTAGTGTAAGCCTCTTTTTGCATAGATGTACAGTCGGCAAACCTCCTACCTACACCCCGTGTACGAGGTACGCAGATCAAACTTTATTTGGTAACAGTTTACTACATTGCTCTGCAAGTGGTCTGAAAATAACTTTGTTATAAACATCAGATAAAAGTCTATTCTCAATCTATACCTATGACTACGTACGGTAAACCTGGTTTAAAACAAATTAAACCATACGGTTGTTTTCACACGAGTGAGTGGGAACTTCTACACCTGACTAACAAGACTAACTTATAAATATCACAACTTGGTAATGATAATATGAAGGTTATTATTAAATTAGATCGTTTGAAATGAATATATTTTATACGATTTACTTAGAGGCATTTATGTAAATTACACGTTAATTAAATAAATATAAAATATAAATAATGCTGGACATTTTCACACAGCATCATCTGGCCCCAAACTAAGCAAAGCTTGTACTATGGGAACCAGATAACTGATATACCACTTATATACTTTTCGTTTGTAAATACATACATATTATACATAGAAACACCCAGACCGGAGACAAATACCTGTAGGTCATACAAACATTTGTCCCACGGCGGGGATCGAACCCGCAACCATCTGCGTCGCAGGCGGACCTTCGCCCTCTGCGCCACAGAGGTCGTCTTATTAGGTACCTATTATTTTTGTCAATGTCAGTCTTTTTCTAATTTAGTAAAAAAAAGTACGTGAGTGTCGTGGAACACTCGATTGGAACGAAGGTTCAACTTGGACATGTGGCATTTGTCAAATAAATTATAACGCTCTTCCGTACTAACAATGTAACAACCTATGGACTGTTTGGCGCACCATTTTGCACAATTTGTGAAGTTATCAACGAAAGCATGTTTTTTGCTTCTCCTGCAAAGTTGTGTTTTTGCAGTTATCATTTTATTCCCCCGAGACAACGATATGTCATGACGGTAAAATCAATCGCTTTTTTTCTAGCCTCCATCCTCGATAACGTCCGAAAATGACAATCGTTCTAAAAAACACTATCTACATTCTATGTCTGAAGATAAAAAGGTGAATGAAAGATAAATGGATAGCCAGAGGCAAGTCCAAATACACATTTATTAAAAAGGAGTCATACCTATACTTATTAGTTAAAGATTGTTGTATTTGTTATTGAGCAAAATATATTATGATATAGATGCCAAATGTGTACCAATTTGTATCTACGTAGACTGATTACGCAGTGGATCCAAAGTGCAATAGACATCAGTTGAACAAAATATTTTGTTTCATTTCAGTACTTGAATGAGCTTGAACTACGGAAACTTTTAAAACAAAACTTTTTGTCAATAAAAGTCAAACTTTTTTCAGTTTCTGACAATATATTATCAAGATTTCGTCAAAACTGACGTCCTGATTTTTTGGCAGTTGTACGAAAAATGGCCGAGAGATGTGACTAAAATTTTTCGTTTTTATTTTGTGTTGTGTGTTTTTTTTATTTTATGTAGTCTTTTTTGATCTTATGATTTAGATTTTTTGTACGAAATTTTTGTGTCGCGATAATTGTTATACCTTCGTTGTACCGTGGTTCCGTGTGATTGTTTTTGAAGACCAATATTTCTGTGTGAGCTGGTGAGTTGGCATATTTTGAAACTTTTCCCCAGATTTATTTGATAAACATTTATTTTCACGTCTGTATCCTCCAAGATCTTTAAAAAATGAAATAGTATCACAACTGGTATTTCTGAGGCACGGTTGACTTTCTCATAGATCTTTGAGGGTGCCAAAGGTTTCATGCAAAAATATTTGGCACATGCCAAAATTCTACAGAAACTAGAATTCCATACGCGGTTGCTAGCCCTTCGCCTATCTGAATAATACAGTTCATAATATTTTATCATACGTATCTCAATCATAAAATATTTAAACGAAAAGTACATTCAAAACTTACCACGCTAGTTGCACAAAGTCCTTGAAATTTATGCATTATAATAATGTAAGGTTTTATAGGAACGTAGGAGCAGAACGTTTCCATCTGAACTTTCTACGTACAGACTTGCCTTTCGGACATACGAGTCTATATTTTGACGAACACATCAATTTTGTGAACTAAGTATCTTTGTTACTTGAAATCCCTGTGACATGACATCATCCACGTTTCATCCATTTTTGGCGCTTCTTCCTCGTGCTCCTACTAAATTCTCCTACTGGTAGGAGCACCGGGACACCCATGTCCTGATGCTCCTAAAAATCTGATCACTAGTTTAGGCGTGATGGAAACACGAACATACTCACTCACTCACAAACTTTCAGCTTTTAGTAGGATGTAGGTAAGGGAACATTTCGACAACACCGTTTCAAACAAATAAATATGATTCAAAATCGGTTCAAAAAGTTCTATGATAGTGATTCTATGATCACATAAACATCCGAACATAGAACTCTTCGTTTTAAAGTTGGTTAAAAACATTTTTTTTTAAAGCTCGTCGAAATACCTTATCGTATATACCTTAAATAAGTCTCATCGGGGATTTTAATCGGCTTACCGCTTCGGCGCAGTAGCATCCACTCTCCCCATTTCAGTGCGTTATTAATAATGTAGGTAGTTGATAAAATTATTTGAGCGCAACCTCATTGGTGTTTAATGAACGGCTTATGTTCCCGTACAATGTATGGATGTCCATTAATAA
This sequence comes from Epirrhoe tristata, assembly GCA_951394285.1. Classification (NCBI taxonomy): domain Eukaryota; kingdom Metazoa; phylum Arthropoda; class Insecta; order Lepidoptera; family Geometridae; genus Epirrhoe; species Epirrhoe tristata. The sequence goes on from OX596145.1 coordinate 9,220,362, forward strand.
CAGCTATAGACATGGGGACAATCAGACTTGCGCAGTTGAATGAAAAAAAAAAGCGTAATGTTTTTTTAAATGAAAGATTAATTTAGTATGTTTCAAGCCTAGTGGGAAATGGGCCGAGACAGAGATGATTGGAAAGATATGGAGGAGACCTAAGACTTAACTTACATTTTTGTGTCTAGTATTAAGTGTTAGTACTTATAGTTCCTAATTGTATTTTATGCTTTATGAAACACAAGATAAATGTATTCCTATTTCTATTTCTATTTACTTTTGCCCAGCAGCGGGATAATGTAGGTTTAATAAAATATGTTTCAGCTATTATTCCATTAAGAGTATGGTAGCTGGACTACAATGTTGGAGAATATGTAGCCTAGATTTACCTGTTTTTTTATTTATTTTAATTAATTTATGTAAAAATATACATTTTCTACTACAAATCCTACATTTAATCAAAGTAGAATACATATTTATATTAATTTAATGTAAAATAAATGTTTTGTCGCTTAGTGTGAACAGGGTAAATAGTATCAAACAAAATGATAGAACACATTGTCTCATACCATCTTCTGCATGCTCGCGATAGATAAGTCCCCCTCTATAAAACCTCTTCCCTTGATGCGTACAATCCCAGTAATTATAGTTGGAGTATGCATTGTGCGATAACATCCTCTGTCTGGTTAGATCAGACTGTCAACCTTATATAAATGGTATTTTAGTCTAAAATAAGTTAAGCAGTATCCTTCCTACTGTCTTACTTGTGTTATATATCTGAAATATGAGTATGTTTGTGTGTATGTCAATCACACATTAATCCATAGATGAATACCTAATAGACCCACAAGCACTCGTGTAAAAATATTAACCTTATATTAACGATAATTTATAATTATCTTTTATTTAGATTTTTTATATTTTTATATTTTTTATTTATATTTTTTATTATAGAGCCGTGTTGGTCAAATGGGGTTGTGCCTCGACTTTCAATCCGAAGGTCGTGGGTTCGAATCCTGGCCGTGCATCACTGGATTTTTCGTTTCGAAAAATTTATATGCGCTTTAACACGAGCTCATAACGGTGAAGGAAAACATCGTGAGGAAACCCGCAGCTTAGTCAGCTCCACACGTATTGACGTCGTCTTTCCTGTGGGCCAGGCTGATTAAGCTGAGAGGATGGTTTAGGTGCTGGGCAAGCCTATTCCATCTCAAACAATGTCCCAGGCACTACAGCGTCCCGTTAAGTGTAGGCATAGGTTGCCTCTTGACGCTGTATAAATCATCTAGTATAGATGTAAAGGCCTAAGTTTTTTTATATCTTTTATAGTGTTAAACCACACTAGGTATTTCATTGATTGATTGTTACCGGTGCTATAACCGATAAAATATGAGCTTATCAAAAATTTCAATTGTGACGACATGGATTCTGTGGCCGAATGGTAAGGCACTCCGGCTTTAGGAGGATCGTCTGATCGTTGCGGTTTCGAATCCCGTCGGAATCGAAAATTTTGATAAGACTTTTCATTTCTTATATTAACGAGTCGTCACTTATCATAAATTGCATGGTCAACATAAATAATGTGAATTTGTCTAATAAATACAAATAAGGCCATGATTACACCAAGCAACAGTTGAAGAGTAACCATAAGGTAAACCGATGATAATAATTGTTTTTGTCATTATAATCCTTACCGAAACCAAACAGAGAAATTATTTTTTTACTGTATTTAACCTAAAGCCGTGTTTTCTGCAACTAAAATTAACAAAACAAACTAACAAATTATGTTTTCCGTCCGCCTCGGATAACATTTTCCATACCAAAAAGATAGGCCACGCCCATATTTTGTAAGATGTTAGGTGTTAGAAAACAGAAAAACAGTGTCGCAGGAGATTATTAAAAACTATCTAGAAAGCATGGGTGCAATTATTTTGGTATGCATTTGAAAAATTGTACGAGTAAGTACATTTCCCATTCAAACCAACCGACATATTGGGCGATGGTTGCGAAGTCTAAACGCGGCTTTACGTTGGACTTGGCTGGAGCTCCCCACATTTCACAACGACATATCTGGATGAACGGTGGTTTTAATTTCACGTCTGCAATTGTGCTCTAACGAGGGAGATGAACTGAAACGCTGACACTAGCGCGCGGCAATCATTCCGTATAGGCGACTCAGGACACGCTCATGAGCTGAGCGATTTGAATTATCAATACAGCAAAGAATCATGGCAAGATCGGACCTCAAATTTTCCACAGATAAAAAATATACAAAATTCAGTACATTTTAGGGGTAAAATAAATACGGTTATTATTATTTTTTGTCTTGTTAAATAAAAATTACAAATTGCTTACGGTAAGTGGCTTTGTAAGCAAGAAATCAGGCTGTAGATCAATTCTGGAAACGAAAATTTTTTTAGCCAGGTCACAAGCTGTGAAATAGAATTCGGTCATTTCCATACAAGCTGTATGGAACATTCTATTTCTAAACTTCCCCTTTCACCCCCCTATTTCCCCCGTGCGGTAAAAGATTTCACCCTGATAGCTTGATAGCATTGCGTAGCATTTCGTAGCATCAGCGTAGCACATGAGGCTATATTAATGTTTCGACTCATTATTACTCATTATTATTTCTCACTTAAATGGTTGCCTGGAAGAGATCGCTTTCAGCGATAAGGCCGCCAGTTGTCTACCTATAAGTTAAGTGTCTTTTTTTTCTTGTATGTCTTTTACGTGTGGTATGCAATAAAGAATTATCTATCTATCTATCTATCTATTACGCAACGTTTGCCTACGGTCAACGACAAAACACACCAGTGGTTTCCAACTACACTAATATCTTCAAACCGAGATAAGATAAGATAATACTTATTCGTTTATTTGCCAGAACATAAGTAACAATTAGGTCTTAAGATACTATGGTTAGTCCAGTTACGTTCTGCCTATATTAGAGCTAGTGTTCTACCTCTTGGTAGCTGAGGCAATTCAATAAATTAATTATCGCTACTCGCTTCAACTTGTTCATTGGTCCTAGGCTTTAAACAGTAAAATGTGCGGTAGCAAGCGTATCAGCTAAACTCAACTTTTCTCGTTAGCACGGGGGTGAACTCGCCTTGGTCTTGGGATTGTCCATCACTAGGTCTCTATTCGGTTTTGCTTGCTCCTTTAAGAACTAGCTTACGCTCGCGACTTTGCCCGCAAGACAACCGTTAAAAATATAGCCACCTTGGAGATGATGAAGCGATATCTAATTTTACTAGTTTGATTATCATTATAATGTAACAATTTAGATGGAATAATGGGTATTCATTGCTTCTTAACACTGAACCGACTGAATGGATTTCGATGATTTTTTATAATATAATGAATAGCGCTAAAGTATTTATATTTTATCCCGAAAAAGTGAAGTATTTACGAGGAATTTAGGCCAATGTTCAATGTTTTTTATAAAATACTTTCAATTGGAGAGAATCTGGTATTTGATTGATGAGAATTTGTAGAACTTCGTCTCAATGTGACACGAGTCAATAAATATATAAATATGTACGGGGAAAATGAGCAAAGGAATAAAAATCTTTGAACAATTCTAACAATTTGTATACACGAGGGATTCATATTAAGAGGAAAGACGATCTAGCATACTTTGCGCACTTGACCTTCATTAATTTATTTTTCTGGCTCAAAATTCAACTCAAAATTATTGCTTTACCCTAGATCAGGATAGAGTAGCCCATTTTTAAATTAGTTATTAGTTTTTTTTTCATATGGTGACTTTTTTTTACTAAAAAATCGAACCAAGTCGCGTCTCTATCCGCAAAGTGTGGTAGAAATAGACTAGTCACTTTAAGTGCTTTAGAAAATTCAAGAGTTTTAGGAAAGGTTGAACAAGCTATAGATAGACGTATAGTAAGCACAACGGATCTTTAGCTCTCTGAAGTTAGGCGCAATAGACGATTGCGCAGGTTTAATAGAGTAAGCGAGATAGCACGATTTAAGGCGTCATTAAAAATGGGTTCGGTGCAGCTTCTTCAGAGAGCTAAAGAACGATTTTGTGCGTATAATATTGAACTTATTTGGCATATTTTATGATCAAAATATTGTATTTATTTAGATAAGTTATCGCCAATCTCCTATCCTCTTGCGTATCTATTTTCCGTGTATTTTTAATTTAGTCTCGTAAAAATGAAGAAGAGAACTCAAAGCTCTTTCTGAGCTCTTCAAATAAATCAGCGCTTGCTTTTAGCGTCAATTAGTGAGATCTTTGCTTATTTACAACTCATTAGGTACGCTATAAAGACACTTTGACAGTGTTTTCGTAAATATAAACTAGTTAGCTCCTTACTGTCTTTTTTGTTTTGAAAATATTGTTTTTATAATTTTTTTGAGAGCGAAGCGGGAGCGGAGAAGCGTGCGAGCGGTCGAATGGGGTTGTGCCTCGACTTTCAATATGAAGGTCGTGGGATCGAATCCCGGCCGTGCATCACTGGATTTTTCGTTTCGAAAAATTTATATGTGCTTTAACACGAGCTCATAACGGTGAAGGAAAACATCGTGAGGAAACCCGCAGCTTAGTCAGCTCCACACGTATTGACGTCGTCTCTCCTGTGGGCCAGGTTGATTAAGCTGAGAGGATGGTTTAGGTGCTGGGCAAGCCTATTCCATCTCAAACAATGTCCCAGGCATTACAGCGTCCCGTTAAGTGTAGGCATGGATTGCCTTCTGACGCTGTATAAATCATCTAATATAGATGTACGTTTATTAATTTGAAGTCAATAGGGAAAGATGAAACCTGGAATAACGGTAGGACTTGGGGAGACCTTTGCCCAGCAACATTAATGGAAAAGCATAAATAAATAATAATAAATAAATAATTAATGCTGGACATTTCTACAGGATCATCTAACCCCAAACGAAGCAAAGCTTGTACTATGGGAGAACCAGTTAACTGATAGAATACCTTTATACTCTTTGTTTGTAAATACATACATATAATACATAAAACACCCAGACCCGACATAAATATTTCACCCACTGCGCCACAGAGGTCGTCTCAGCATAGTTTGAAAATAATTATATTTTCTGGTGACTTTGCAAAAGTCGTATGATATTGATAACTATAAAATCAGTTTAATAAGATACCGTAGGAAAACTTCGCGGAGAAGAAAAATTCAGAAATTTTCAATGCCTATTCAATGTTTTTGTTTCAATAATAGTACTTTATAGTTATTTTCAAACTAATTTGCAAGTGTCGGTAACTGACTACCACCAAAGGCCATGTCATTAAATGTTCAGTACTTCTTGATTTGTTAAATTACCTCGAAACACCTTACCTTATAATTATGTTGATTTTTCTTTTCAGTTCATTAAAAGACGGCAAGCTGGAGCACTTAAGTGAGTACTTAGCATTTAGCGTTTTAACAAAACAAGCTTTGCAAAGTTTTTTTTAATGTAATCATTTTATAATATTTGTTTAACTTGCTGCATTTTTTAAAGTGTTTAAGAACTGCGGCCTTATTGTGTAATTCAACTGGCATGGGTTTCATTTTGACATTTGAAACCCATTCTGGACTTCAATTGTCATTTTCCTATTATGTGATTGGTTGAGGTCTATCGGGATGACAAATGGGAATGGATTTCAAGTTAGATAATAGGCTGCTGGTTAATAAAACTATTGAACACAAAAATTTATTTTTAGGTACATAATAAATACGTAATAATTATAACAAATAAATAATGCTGGACTTTTCACACAGCATCATCTAGTCCCAAAGTAAGCAGAGCTTGTGTTATGGGTACTAGATGACTGATATACTTCTTATATACTAATGTTTAGCTAAGGCGCACGTCACATCTAAATGGCGTTGGGCGCGGGCGACTTCTTATTCCATTCAAATTTCATACTAAATGCATGTAATGCATGCATGCGTGTGTCCTAATATGTGCTGTTTTTCCGTAGTAATAGTTAGTATGATATTTGAATGGAATAGCAATACACCCGCGCCATGTCCGTCCAGACGCTTAGAACTTAGACGTTAGGTGGGGCTTGCGCCTAGAAGTCTTTAGAAAACATCCATAAGCCAGTTATAGCGGATTTAATATAAGTGGAATTTTGACGAAGTGTAGAATCTCTTCTGATTTTCGTAATATACGAGGATGGAGAAGACCTACATTTTTTTTATCATGTCAGCAGATACTATCTTAGATCGTTTGTTCCCACTTTTGGGTATAGGTACATTATTACTGGTGAGTCATAGAAGAGGTAGCTGCCATGTCGTTGTAAATGAGACAGAAATGTAAATAGATAAATGGATACCTTCATCATTGCACTAATAAGCGCTAAACTCTTAAATCATTGACAAAAATATCACAAAAAATCTTTCACATTTATAAAGTGCCTCTTAAAACTTCCTCCGTATATTTTCGGTAAACTTCAACCAAATAAAGGCATACGAGTAGATAAAGATTTCGGTCACAAAACAGGCCGCAGTAACAAAATAACAAGTTTTTCTTACTTAATACAAGAATGGATGAAACTTTACCCATATCCGCTGAGTCCCATCTAAATATTGGTGGTTCTTTGCCTTGCGCGGGACAATTGCGGTTCACGGTTAAGGTGATGTTTGAATGAACTCAAATCTTTTACCTCAACGGATCAGCTTGGATGCTAGTTTTTTGTGCATGCTTATGACTGGTAGTGGTATTTTATTTCGTTCAAAAGACCGGTAGATTTGTTATCAAAAACTACCCAACGGATTGTGTTGGTAGTTTCCAAGATAAACTCGAATGGCCTTCCGAACTATTAAACTTGGTCGGGTTTTGGGTAATGCAATTTGATGGATTCCTGACGAATAAAAATATCTATGTATCTATCTAAGATACGAGATTTTTCTAGTTGTCTAGGGGCCAAAACTGATGCCTTGTTTATAGGACGAAGGATAGCCTTTATGTGGTTTTGTACTTATTGGTATCAAAGTGCAAAATGATGTTCGTGGCTACAAAACGTTTCTCTATGCAAACATCTCATTTATTTAAGTATTCAACTTTTGCAGACGTTGAGAGTTGCTGCTGCAGGCGTATGTCTGTGACAGTGAAGTTAAACGCTTCCATGGGTTGCTGGTGTGATGTTTTTCAATATTATAAAATGTTGATCTATAGGGTCTTTCATTTTATACTAACTTAATTCAGGAATTGGGTTCAAAAAATAAATTAAAAAATATTTATGTAATTTTTTTTGTTTTGTTATGAAAATCCCGAGAAAATCGATAAAGATCTTTCAATTGATTGTTGCTTCTTGTATAACTTAGTTCATTCGTGATGTAGCTGCGCTGCGATTGGTAGAACGTCTGTTCTCCTTGAAAATCATTATATGCAACAATTAAAAAAAACAATAAATGATACATTTTGAAGTGAAAACTTAAATGGGCTAAGGAATTAAATTGATACGGTCAAACGTCTATTTACAACCCAAAAATGAGGCCCTGTCAGTTTGTGTAGTTTCAAATGAAATACCCTATATATTTCAATACATAATTCAAGATAGCAAGGTAGAGTTGAGTGGAGTGAAAGATAGAAGTTATTCGTTCAATAGTTCAATTCAATTTATTCAATAGTGGCGATTCTTCATAAAAGGATATATATAAAGGATCTTGTATAAGCGCAGGGAAGATGATGATAAATACAAACATGATGAAACATTAAATTCGATATAAATTATAAAATAACAGTATTTATTTTCAATTAAATGAACTCGCAACCTGTGCTTTATTATAATTTTGATTTTATGGATATATTGAACTCCTGGGAATCACAATCTGACTGTATTTTGCAATACAATACAAAACGATACGATACCGTTATAAATAAAAAACTATATAGGGCGTAAAAAGACTACTACCGAAAACTGAGGGGTTGCAATCAGACCATGATTCTAAACATATTTAGGAATTATTTTTTTTACTTTATTTTGTTATATACTAGTAGGAAAACATACATAATAAGACCATATCTACCTGATTATCATTAATAAAAGAAAAAAAACAATTAAAAAATTACCCAAAATCCAGCAATCTACATAAAACAACGCGCCCAGTACATACGCAAACAGTAATCTTCAAACGCTGTTTTTTCCGGATATAATTATTTTTTCGGAAAATCCTTTTGGATTTAGTTGTGTTGGGATGCTGTACCTACCCCTTTCGGCTTCGATAGACGTCTTTTTACACCCTGTATTTTTACTGTGAACCCTGCGAGATTGAAATGAAAAACTGATCAACTAATAGCTATAAAAACGTAGCGAACATTCAACATTATTTGAATAAAAAATTACAAGTACGCTACGAACTTGAGAACGTTCGAGAAGTAATTCCTGAAACGAAATACCCGTCTCGATATTAAACTCAAATAGTATTTTGCATAAAGTTGTGTAAAAAGCGAACCACCTGTGTATAAGTGTTGGACTCCTCACAGCCCGAAATCAAACAGGGGATCCAAAGTTGCGCGATTCCCACCCGAATGAAAAAACTTTTTCCACGACACACCCAGTCGACTTGGAAAATTCTTGCGACATTCAAGGAGTCTCCGATTCCGTTATTTTAAGCTTCTTATATTCTTAACACGAACAAACTGCGGAAATATTCGCTGCTTTTTTTTCTCTCGTGAAATGTAATTTTGCTGCTAACTTTTCACTTAGCTTGCGAACTCAGCAGATGCGAATGTAAGTTTTGGTTATTTTGTAAAGTTTTTTGGATATACTCCAAATAAAGCAGGCTAGGTCGGCAGCCTCCCCCATGCGATGGTATTTCATAAAGTGCTTGCACAATGTTGTTTTAAAGAAAATTTATAGACGGTCTCCCCAAGTTGCTTGCATTAAAAAATTTAATAAAATATTTTAATATAACAAGCCAGCCTCATAGTCAAGAATTTTTGCTCGCTATTTCGCTTCAGACCCATCATTATACAATATATTTACTGGAAAATATTAAGATTTTCATGTTATGGTTAATCTTGTTTGTTTCTCAGTAATTTTCGATGAATAAAAAAAAACATGGTTATACTCGTATATGAATGAATAAATGAAACATGAACACGACTTATTATTTCGAAGGTACGATTGACATTCACGCGAATCGAACTTTTAGCATACCGATGACTAAGGGGGCTGCAAAACCGATTAGGGCTCGTTTTGAGCGGTTTAAAATAACTTATTTGAAATTCCATTGATGCCGCCATTGATTTGACGACCTTAGTGTCGCAGTGGGCGAAGGTCTGCCTGCGATGCAGAAGGTTGCGGGTTTGATCCCCGCCGCAGGACAAATGTTTGTATGACCTACAGATATTTGTCTCGGGTCTGGGTGTTTCTATGTATAATATGTTTGTATTTACAAAAAAAAAAGTATATAAGTAGTATATCAGTCATCTAGTACCCATAACACAAGCTCTGCTTACTTTGGGGCTAGATAATGCTATGTGAATAGTCCAGCATTATTTATATTATTATTTATTTATATTGATTCGGACACACGGTTTGAAAATCGAGGCATCACTCCACTCTCTCCACCACTATTTGATGACATGTAGTTCTTATTTAGTTTATAAATAAACATAATCAACTTCAAATAGCATGCCCAGTATACTTCAGTATAAATACTAAAGAGTTCAGATATTTTCTCCTTTTTCCCATTTGCACCTTGATCGTTATTTACTAGGCGAAGTAGATTGCGTTGAATGATTGTTGCAAGCGCTGCCGATCCCAGGAGACGCCAGCAATGTACGATGTACGAGCGATTGGAGTGAGAAATGCGCTTTGTACAATAAAAACTTGCTTTACCTGCAAATTAAATTTATTTTGTTGCATTGGGTTAGTTTATATTGAGACAAGGCGAGAACGTGCGTTGAAAAGATAGCTATCACACTTATATTAGTATATACGAAGGGATGTAGGAACGGGTGCATGTTCGATATTCATTATCTCTCTTAGGTTATTGAAATTTCATTTCATCTAAATTGATTTAGTCGTCACGGTAACAAACATTTACACACACACAGATTTTGCATTATAGTATAATAATAATAACAAATTTCTTTAGGTTAACTAGTTTTGCGGCTTCGACAACTTTGCTCTTACATCTCCAAGTTTTCTATTGCGCTACGTTGAAAACACCATTTATTAGGTTCAGCACTTTCACGTTACCTAAGTTGCCATAGCTGTATACAGGTAGCTAGGTCATTACACTTATTGAATGCAGAATAGCAGGTGTATTGGAAAAAGGTTAGAAATCATATTTTTTTTACTCAAATAGATCTAAAACTTTTTAAACTATCATAATTTGATATTTATGATAGTTTATAAAGTTGTAGATTGACTGGTGCTAACGGAACACAATATAAAAAAAAAACGTAAACAGGTTCACGACTGTATCCCCAAGGTGCGGTAGACATTCTCTCAGATCTTTTTGTTACATATTCCAGATCCTATGAAGATGTCTAAGGGAACACAATATCGTCGTAATAAAAGATTTAGAAAGAGGGTAGATTGTTTTGTCTCTTGCTAATAATCCTACCCACTCGCAATGACCAGTTCTTCTGTAATTATGGCGTATGCAACTGCGCCAAAATATCGAAAAACTCAAAAAACAGTAAATCATGGTAAATATCCCGCTATTTGTATTATAAACTACTGGTGATTTAAAAGATGAATTCCTATTTCGAATAGTAGCTTCTACTTCACTGCAAAAACAAAGTCCATGTAGTTTAATGGTGCAAAGATATAAATCATAATCATAATAAACAATTTTTTTTTGTTTATACATAATATCGGTTTTGAGAAAAAAAAAACAATTATCCATGCTCATTCATAATTAATTCTAGCTGCAATTTTATGAGCTGCGCTAATACCCAGTACAGTACACTCGCCTACACAAAGTTTTGGTGTTTAATGGATGTTATTCACTTCCAAGTTTTGAACTATCTACCGATTTATGAATGAACTTGGTATAGTATTTGAAGCATTTAGCGTTCTAGATCAACGCTTTTGTGTAAAAGATTTATGTACTAACTAGCTTCCGTCGTCGACTTCGCTCACGTGTGATGAACGTATATAGACGATACGCTATTAAAACCAAATTTTAAAAATAAAAATGAAATAATAGCGCCATCTCGACCTCAGCCATAGGACAGCAACGCCATCTAGTGGCCTTCAACTGGAACTTCACTTTAAGTCCCCATACAAAATTTCAACCCTTATTTCACGCCCTACATGATTTGTTTTGAAAAAAAAAGTAGCCTATGTCCGTCCCTGGGACATAATCTTTATCCATTTAAGCATCATCTGTTCAGTGGTTTAGGCGTGAAAAGGTAACAAACAGACAGACAGACAGACACATTTTACTACATAATAGATGGCGCCACAGGAAAAATTAGATCGCGCTATCGTTGCGTTTTGGGGAACGTAACATATAAACTCGCTAATCCTCTACTTTTCAGCTTTATAATATTAGTATGGATATTCATTCTTAGAAGATCTTTAACCCATGTTACTATAAACACAATTGTTACTATAAAACAGATTTACTTAAGTAACAATATAATATTTTGATAGTTCGACTGAAAATCAGTTTTATCCGTGAGTGTACTCTTACAAGTAACTCGCGCAGTTGAAGCCTTAGTACCGCTAACGGGGTGAAGCCTTCTCTCTGCCAGCGAGCTAATCATAATCACTAATAGCTTGCCACTAGTAAATAAGGCTCAGGGCGTCAAGTGAAAATGAAGTTATTTAAGTGAGAAAAGTATCCATACTTATATTATGAATGTCAAAGTAACTCTGTCTGTCTATCTGTCTGTCTGTTTGTTACGCTTTAACGCCCAAACCGCTGAACAGATTAAGCTGAAATTTGGCATTAGTTAAAGGTTGTATCCCAGGGAAGGACATAGGCTACTTTTTATCCCAAAAAAAAAAAAAAATCCCGAGGGACCGCGGGTCACACCGCGGGAGCGCAGCTAGTCAATGCATAAGAATGAAATGTATATGGGACCATCTCGGGACAAACCTTATCAAACAAAAAAAGAATTTCGGAAATCGGTCCATTATTGACATCGGTGAACATATTTACATACAGCCGAACATAGAACTTCCTTCTCTTTTTTTGAAGTCGGTTTAAAATAAGTTTTCTGTACCTTCTTTAGGTAGTACAAGAATAGGTACTTACCTTCTCTTATACTTGGCTCACATAGCTTATCCTCGGTCTTCCTCTTCTTCCTTCCATTTTCCCTTCTATAATATTCTTAATGAAACTGTCATGTCGTATAAGATGGCCGATCATCTTTCCCCAATTTATTACCTTCTAAAACAAAAATTCAATTGCTACATGGTCAGGATTTGAACCAACCTTAGGATTGTAAGTCAATGTATTACCATAACAATATGAAGCTTTTTACAAGAAAATGAGCCGACTTTAGACCAAGTCTAACTAAAAAAACTGTCTCTAGAAAAACGATCTTTAAATACTCGTACATAGAACGCTTTTTTGTGGTTACAGTTTTGTTTTGACTTGTGTCAACATGGGGTTCAACCAAGGTTTTACGTTTTTATAATAATCAGCAATGGGTCTTTATAACCAGGTAATCGTCGCTTTCAAAAGCCATTCGCGATCCAAATTAATCAAGCCATCATGAAACAAAATACCAGCCATTAATAACACTTCAATTTTACGTTCAGTTCGGTAGAGGGCTATCAATTTCAATAAAATGAAGACGAGAGACAGGAATGACGCCCAATCAATCATACGCCGTCATTTCGACATCAGTGAGGGTGGAATGCAATACCGTGTGAGTTTCAGTTTTTATATTGTGTTTATTTTGATATGTTTGTGCATTCATCATTGAGCCATGTTGGTCGAATGGGGTTGTTCCTCGACTTTCAATCCGAAGGTCGTGGGTTCTAATCCCGGCCGTGCATCAATGGATTTATCGTTTCGTAAAATTTATATGCGCTGTAACACGAGCTCTTTACGGCGAAGGAAAACATCGTGAGGAAACCCGTAGCTTAGTCAGATCCACACGTATTGACGTCGTCTTTCCTGTGAACCAGGCTGATTAAGTTGAGAGGATGGTTTAGGTGCTGGGCAAGCCTATTCCATCTCAAACAATGTCCCAGGCACTACAGCGTCTCGTTAAGTGTATAAGCATAGGTTGCCTCCTGACGCTGTATAAATCATCTAATATAGATGTAAAGGCTTAAGTTTTGTGCATTCATACTAGAAGAAAAATCGACCTTCAGTTCTTATATAAAGCACGCCATTTGGATGAGATTCAGTTGTATTGATTAGTTAGATATTTTGAGATTCATTTGTAATGAACCAGACGCGAATATCCCATTAAACGTGACTGTTTTATTATTTTTACTGAGCTACATCCCGTCCCGATAGAAAATTACCAAATGACTCCTTCCCTGACTTCCACTCAGGACAAATATCTCTTGTATATTCTCCCTAGATCTTGTGCGATCCAAAGCTGCTATAAGCTAGATTCTTAAATGAGAGTCTAGTTTGTCCCGCCATCTTAACCTGGGCCTTCTACTTCTTAATTTTTAGTAATACATTTCTTTGCAAAGATAAGGATCAACAACAAAACCCATCAAACAATGTATGTTTTTTTGAAAAATCATTTCGATGGATTTCCGTTAAAACTAAAACATTTATAAAAAACTAAATATGCAGTTATTGTTTTTTTATAAATCGAGGGTATGTCTCCTTTCGAGACTTGTTGAACTCTCTTTGTTTCGAACTTGGCCATCACCACCCATCTCAAAATACCTGTATAACGATAAGCGTTAAAGTTTGCAAAAATGATTGATAATGTTTCTAGCCAGCACTATCACATTGCTGGACAAAAGCATTTTCTCAAGTCTTCCAGATTTTCCTCCCCCTAATAAAATAAGGCTCGCTCATATCATACAATCTTTGTTTATTTTAAAGCTGGATGGCGCTTTCTGTAATTTTATTATTGAACTACCAAAACACTACTCAGATTAGAATAGATTTTTTTTTCATCTTTCTACAACGCAACTAAAGCCGCGGGCAGAAATAAAGTAAATTATAGAGGGGTGGTCGGACAATATTGACTTTTTGCATTAGCTGTACTCTGAGTTCTTTGATGTCCTTTTTCATAGACTGTGGGGTAAAAATATTAAGCGTGTGTGTGTAAGTTAAAACAAAATAATAGTAATTACCTACACCACTGTACACCAATAGGACTAAAACTTCTGCTTGAAATCTCTAAGCTTTAGGGCTAGTTTCACCAAACTTTATCTATTAATATTATATAACAGAGCGTTAGTTAATTTGACATCAAATTTAGTAAGAGAAATAACAACGGATTAAATATTTAACATACCGTTACGATTGCTTTGTGCTCCATCATGCTCTAACAAAGGAATATCTTCATTAACAAGCCGCTAAATCCAATCGCTGGTCGGCGGCCCGTTAGCTAACTAGCAGTTGACATCGTAGAAAATTTAAAATATGTCACAACAAACAAAAATCCGAGAGTGACAGAGAGCCGTTTGTCTGCGCAGAATATAATTTTGTATGAAAAAGCGGTGAAAATGGCCCTGGTATTCAATTCTTTTGAGCGCTGATTATGAATGTATACTTGACTGAGAATCATGTACTACTACAATCATTATGTTATTACATATTTACATATATTTACAAAATACAACAGGATTAGTCAAGCTATCTAAGGATCTTTAGAAACGATCTATAGATAGCTCAACTGATCCAGGTCACTGTCAGTCGGAAGCGTGCCCAAAACACTGGCGGCATTACCACGCTGGATGGCAATCTGATCCTTTGAGCCAAAAATGTGCCAGCTCTCGGATCACGCGTCGCTTCGACCAGACGCCCTGAAAGAATTATTTCCTGAAGAACATTTTCGAAAACCCGAAGAACAGCTAGTCCTTTATTTTAGACAACTACAAGGTAATTAGTCCAATGGCTATCCTAACCGTCAAAGGGACCACCGTAGCTAACATTAAGGCCGCATTAACTATAAGGGTTAGCTCACACTGAGAGGGCACATATTAAAAATAATACTATACACAAGAGGGTACCGTTTAGTGGCCAGTCACTGTATTTCGGACTCCGGAAAACTTTGTACTTTCAAGTTCTCATTGATGATGTATTTGGCAACCTGTTTGCTTATCATCATCATCATCTCAGCCATCTAGCGTCCACTGCTGAACATAGGCATCCCCCATCGATTTCCACAGCGCTCGATCTTGTGCAGCCTGCACCCAACGGCTCCCAGCAACCTTTACTAGATCGTCTTTCCATCTAGTGGGGGCCCGTCCTTTACTGCGATTTCCGATGCGTGGCCTCCACTTGAGAACTTTGCTTATCATCATCATCATCATCATCTTCCTGCTCTTTTCCCACATGTGGGGTCGGCACAACATGTGTTCTTCTTCCATTCTCCTCTATCAACCGTCATCTCAACACTAACTCCTTTCTAACTCATGTCATCCTTCACACAATCCATCCATCTTTTCTTTGGCCTACCTCTACTCGTAAATCCATCAACATTTATACCAAGCACTCTCCTAGTTACATGACCTTCCTCTCTTCTCATTACATGCCCATACCATGCTAGCCTGTTGCTCCTCATCTCTTCATTCAGTGGCGAACTTTGAACTTTGAACTAAGAACTTTGCTTATATAAAACTAAAATTAGTATATACTACTTTTATTTAAAAAAATGTGTAAATATTTATCAAGTTAAGGATAATCTTTAAATATTAACTAAAATCATAATAAAAACCTAACTAGTTAAAAACCTATTTGACTAATTATGTTCCAAAACTCTTGAGGATAAAAATACTTTATAAAAATCATTTTAAATTACATCTTTCTATCCAATTCATGGATTGATAGGTACGTTGTTTATCAGATCTTCAACTATTATGACCTGGATATTCCGTGTCCCTTTTGACAAATGAGCAATAGTGGCGACCACGGCATACCCATTACAAATAGATGGCGTTCCGAGCATTCGGCGTCCAATCAATACAATACCCGTGGATATTACGACGATATCTACATTGAACTACGAATCGGTTAAGGTGCTGTTTACAGAATCGTGTTATGCGACACAAAATTTCTATAAAAAGTCTCTGAAATTATTTGGATCTGGAAAATATAAAATTTGATGTGAGAAAATTTCTACAGAGACTTATAGGGTCGTGTTTTCTGAAATTATTCAATAAAATAGATGAAACGCTTGTTTAACTTGCTTAATCATTTTTTTTCAAATGTTCAAATGTTCAAATTCTTTATTGTTTGTGAAGGTTAGGTTGTTTGTTAGGTTATACAATTGGTGTTCACTGTTCAGTTTTAACAGAGCCTCTAGATTCTGGCGGTAGGCCATACAAACATTTACAAGGTCAATTAATATTTAAGTAAGTTTAATTATTAGTTGTTGAGATAAATGATTAGTACTTAATTAATAATAATCTACACTAATATTATAAAGAGGAAGGATTTGTTTGTTTGTTTGAATTGAATAGGCTCCGAAACTACTGGAGCGATTTGAAAAAATCTTTCACCATTAGAATCCTACATTATTCCTGATGAACATAGGTTATATTTTATCCCGGGAAAGTGAAGTTTTCCCGAGGGACCGCGGGTAACACCGCGACGGACAGCTAGTAAGATATAATAATATAATGTCAAAGCAACAGATAATAACAAAAAATTACATTCAATCAACCTACGTCATCACAAAATTATGTTTAAATCATTTAAAAACTCGTCAACAGAATAATAAGCTTTTTTAATAAGAATGTCATTCAGTTTCTGTTTAAATTCATTAATGGAAAACTGAAATTGTGATTTTGTTATAAATAGTGGGAACCACCATTTTCAAATTCACTATCGATTAGGTTAGTATAAATATAGCAATGCATATTTTCTGAAATGAGACTCATTATTATTAAAAGCCTTCAATGTCCCACAGCTGGGCAATAACAATAATAATACCCACTCTCTCCACTCATATCTCTGGTGTGCTATTATGGTCCAGTCGGCACGGAATTTGGCGAGTTCATTCCTCCATCTGGTCAAAGCTCTTAAAATTTTCCATGGCTATATTTATTTTCATACTTTTCTAAACTTTCAATTTATAGTTTTGTGTATCGTACACTGAAACGTCACTTTAAGAGGGGTGAAATAATAACACGAATTGAAGGGTGTTCATAATGTGTAATTTTGATAATGACGAGCTAGGGTACCGTTTCCAGGGAAGTGCGGTCCAGTAGTGGATTTGTGCCACTTAAATATTCACGACTTTGTATTTTACCTAATAACACACTGTAGAATTTATAAAGTTTTATTGTGAATATTGAGTTTTAGCGTGGTTTCACAAGCCTCCATTATTTTTGTATAGTGGTTGTTATTTCTAGCCTAAAATCGCACTGGGCAAAGGCCTAACCTAGAGTTTTCTAGTTTTTTTGGGCGAACGCCATAGCCTGTTTCTGATACTGAAGGTGACTATTTCGTCACGCCATCGCTTGCGTGCAAGAGACACGACAAACTTCACACACTATGTATCTCATAGAGAACAATTTTAGCGCGTGACACTCTTCACAACAAAATACGACTTTTTTCAAACATTTGTAATGGTTCTTGAATACATCCGAAAAAAAAAATTTAGCTTTGCTTTTATAGCATGTTTGTTTTTTAAATTAAAACAATACACAACACAGCTTTGTATTGTGACATCAATATAATTTTTAACATTCCAATTTCAACTCAAACGTTCGTTGTCAGACCATCACGTAGCACCAATATCTACAAGCACCATAGGGTGTAAAATCAAATGACGCACATTCCATTGTTCTACCCCCGCGTTATTGAATAAGACCAGATTCACACCGAAGCAAATCTCCCGCTTGACTGGTTTTTATCACGCCGTCTGCATCAGATTGCTTGAGAAAGACAGAGATGGCAGCAACGGAGTTTTGTTGCTCGCACAATTTCCTTCGGTTTGAATGGTGAAGTACAGTCGTGGTATCATAAAACTATACGCACGAGTAGAATTGCGAACTGAACGCACGAAGTCGAGCGGGAAATTGATTCAAAAATACCCCGTCAAATTGAATGGTCGTGAGTGAGTTAGATGCCTTATGATGGCATAGTGTTTGAAGAAGCAGTAGGACAACATTCAAATTTGATGATTTTTAACCAGTCTATATCTAGACCATGTGGTGGCATTTTTTTGATCTAGAATTTAAAAACATTTAACCTATTAAAAATAAATAAATAATGCTGGACATTTTCACACAACATCATCTAGCCCTACGCTAGGCAAAGCGTGTACTATGGGAACCAGATAACTGATATACTACTTATATACTTTTTGTTTGTAAATACATACATATTATACATAGAAACACCTAGACCCGAGATAAATATTTGCAGATCATACAATCATTTATCCCGCGGCGGGGGTCGAACCCGCAACCATCTACGTCCTAAGCGGGTTTTAACTCACTGCGCCACAGAGGTCGTCAAACTTTTTTATTATCTTGATATCCGTGCACAAATGAGACGTGTGTTTGTTAGTAGTCCACTTATGATTAAGAGATTGAAAATAGTTGAATTTTAGTAAAAATAAACTATATTATACCGTTAAAATATTTTGCGGTCAGTGAACCCCATTTAAAGTAACTTTACATCGGTAGCTAAACTACTTTTTTCTTTTTACTGTGGTATCCATTTAAGGCATTATTATTGTGTTGTTTTCACAGGAGGTTTATTTTAGATTTTGGAATTATCATACAGATAAATCTATTTCGATATAATATTAGGTAAGTATACTTACAACATTATCAATACAAGTATTAAGTAATAAGTTGATAATTCACTTAAACATTTTAAACTTTGCCTAGTTAGCTTTTGAATAATCACTATCAAAAGCTAAGAACATAAATAAATAAATTTATCTTTATATTAAAAATTGCTTCTTAAAAACATTAGGCTTTCAAGTCTTAAGTTTTTATTTTTTCATTCATATTACATATCTTCTAATAAATGAACCTGAATATTTTATAGCTACTAGTTAGACCCGGTAGGTGGCGCTGTGTTGTCTAATTTTCCGACCAAAACTTTCCGGGACTTTCCAGCATTATTTATGATGAAATTAAAGCGTAGGCTTAGATACGTGGGAGCAAATTAGTAAATAGAAGATTTAGTCATTATTTTTAATTGGTTTTCGTATAAAAATATACCTCAATATCAATAAATAAATAATAATAAATAAAGCATATTGAAACATAAGTAATGAGCCCACGGCTTTGCTCACGTGGTACCAAAATTGCCTATGCCCTCAGACAAACTAGAATGGACGAATTATTGACAGATTGAACAATCCATTATTTCAACATATTTTTTTATCGCTGTCAATTAATGACGTACAACAAAACGCACAAGTTGGACAGTTCGACTGTTTAAATTTCCGTACAAAACGAAACAGTATCAACCGGGTCCGCTGTCTATGTTATAGAAAAACCGACGAATTTCAAAATAGAGATTAAGTTTAACGGCACTGGACGTAATAAAGATAATGTTTTTCAACCCTCGGAACATATTGAGTATTGAAGACACCCCCACATAACAGAGGGTGAAGAAATCAATACCTTTGGAAATTTTAAACGACCTGTTACTATGGATTTTTGGGGGAGAGACTTGCGATTGTGCAACCGGAATTATCTTTTTGAGAGAGAAAAAGTAGCGAGTTATCGTGTTGGAGTTTGTAAAGATAAGCAAATTATATTAAACTTTTTGAACCAACTCTAGTTAAAAGATATTTGTATTCAAACGGTGAAAGATGTTGGTGATAAACTGGAAATAAAAAAAACCAAAAACTTTTGATAAATTGAAGTAATATTTTGTACATTTTTCTTCTATACAGGGTGTAAAAAGACTGCTACCGAAAACTGAGGGACTGCAATCAGACCATGATTCTGAACATATTTATAGAAAAAAAAACGCAAAAAAATGTTTGCCTTAGCCACGTCACTTTATTTTATTTTCTAGTTTTTTGCTACTAGTACAACATAATAAGACCATACCTACTTTACCTACCTAATCATTTCACTTATAAAAGAAAAAAACAATTAAAACTCAAAATCCAGCAATCTACGGATAAAAACGCGCTCAGTACATACGCTCGACCAGCTGTGCGAGGTCGGTTTTCTCCGGATATAATGTTTTTTTTTGGAAAATCCTTTTGGATTTGGCTGTGTTTTGGGATACTATACCTACCCCTTTCGGCTTCGGTAGACGTCTTTTTACACCCTGTATAATCGGGGGATATTTATTTTTAGCTTATATCTATATACATAAATATTATGTATATAGATATAAGCTAAAAATAAACTCAATGCCCAATTCAAGAGTTTGCTATTTTTATTTTCTTAGTCAAAGATTTACTTAATACTCGTAAAATCTGAATTAACAAAATTGAACTGAAAATTGAAACTGAATTTACCTTCTGCTTGGATAAAAAGTAAAATAAGAAATTTTAGGATTAGCAGTAGTACACTCTTTCAATATTGCTCTTCGAACTCAGTGAATTTAAGAATCGACACCATTAAACGGATCAAATTAATATTAATAAAACTTAATATAATAATAATGCTAAAATGATAATAATAATAATGCTAAAATGATAATAATAATAATGCTGTTCATTTCACACAGCATCACTAGCCACAAACAAAAAAAAAGATCGTGTTCAATCTTTGCGTTGAATTCTTAATCCAATCAAACAGTTTTTAAATCCCTGCTCAGTTTTACGTTATCAGATTTTGACTGCACTTCTCTGGCTTTGCCAAATTAAAAATAGGGAAAGTTTCAATTAGACAGGCCACTCCCAGACAGAATTAATAAATCATCCTGTAAATGGCTTTACAATTGTACGGATCAGGTTTTTTGCTGAAGTACAGATAGTTACAGAAGTGTTTTAATAGTTTTTGATTTCTGAGTTATATTTCTGAGCGCTCATTAAGAGACCTTCCCTAACTTTTTGAAACATTTTGAACTACATTCACAGATTTTGGAAAAAAAGATGCAGTCAGCGAAAAAAAGCAAAAATTAATACGTGGGTAAATATTTTCAAAATTTTTATTGATAACGAAAAGATAAACAAAATCAAGACTTTTGAACGTTATTTGGCTTTGCCGCAACCTGGTACGGCTCCCCATACAAAAATGGGCATTCAATCTATGAAAGTTTCTCACAATCTAGTACCTTCAAAGTCGTGGTCAAATATTGTCAACCCTACAAAGCACTGCAACGTTTCAGTCGCAACAAAAGCCTTCTACAAATCCATTAAGCTTCACAGCATACGACTTTACAATAACAAATTTTCTCATAAACTTCTGTGCAGAACTGTACAGTTATATGAATAGGCCCAGATCCATGGAACATTTCTATACATTCGATATTGGAATTTCATGACAAAGGATTGGTCAACCTTTCAAGTCGTGTCCAGACATCTGTTATGTTGTAATATTTGAACGACTGTAATACCTTCAAAGTCGTGGTCAAATATTGTCAACCCTACAAAGCACTGCAACGTTTCAGTCGCAACAAAAGCCTTCTACAAATCCATTAAGCTTCACAGCATACGACTTTACAATAACAAATTTTCTCATAAACTTCTGTGCAGAACTGTACAGTTATATGAATAGGCCCAGATCCATGGAACATTTCTATACATTCGATATTGGAATTTCATGACAAAGGATTGGTCAACCTTTCAAGTCGTGTCCAGACATCTGTTATGTTGTAATATTTGAACGACTGTAATATAAAGTACACTATGTATTGTGTAATATAACATGGGTTAGTAAGTTTGTATGAGTTAGTGGCCAACTCTGTTAATGGAATTTTTAGTTTTCATGGCTTTGCGACTTTGTAGCCGGGGCGAATAATTCAAAGTGCCTTCCATATCATGGAAGCGCAATAATAGCAGTTATAAGTCACCTATCTATTTGGCGACCGTGCAGAAGGTCACTAAAACGATATACAAAGTCAACAAAAATGTACACTGCGAGCAGTTTATATATATTTTTAGAATAACTTCCTCCTTAAATAAAAATTGCCAGAGGGATTATTAAATCGGACTATATTTCGAAAATTAATAACAAAGTAATATTATAATATTTTTGAAATACTTTACATCCAAACCGATTAACACATGTAAACTCGTTACTTGCTATTCGTAAGTCCAGCATTATTTATTTATAACTTACGTAATATAGTATTATTGCTTCATACGAGTATAATATTACAGTGTATATTACACGCGTCTGAACTCGGCTTTAGAGGTGGGTCCTGATATAGATTTCTATGTCAAAGGGCTATTGTGTCTTCGATGAATAGAATTAAGAGCATTTTTCGGTTCTGCTGAAATTAGTGAGGAGTTTTGATGAGTTGGAAGTTGTTTTGTTGTTTGTGAAATAAGCTCTCGAAACCATTTATGTTGTAATGAAACTATGTTCATATAATATGAATTGTACTTGAAAAGATTTTATAAATGGACAGATATCTTCGATCATTAAATTTGAAAATTGCTAAGTAAGTAGGTAATTTTAATATCAGGAGAATTGAGAAATGAAAAGTCTTATCAAAATGTATTGTATGTAGGTGGCGTTAACGGTGCTACGATTATAACCGATAAAATATGAGCTTATCGAAAATTTCGATTGTGACGACATGGATTCTGTGGCCGAATGGTAAGGCACTCCGGCTTTAGGAGGATCGTCTGATATAATAATAATTTATATTTTATAATGGTAAAATATTTTTTTGCATATACCTAAGCATTTTGTTTTTCACGAAAAGACCATGATTTCAAACTTTTATTATTTGTATGTTTCCGGCGCCAGACTTTCTTCAAATGTTTGAACACATAGTGTCGCACGAGACTTTATAGTCAAACTCTCTTGCCACACATGAAGCTAGGTCTGGCACCGGGGTAATATTTACTAATTTATTTTGTTAGAAATTCACAAGTTTTTCAATATTGTTAGAAATATACAAGTTTAATGAAATAGGAGTTGACAGTACAGTAGTCCCATGTCGTTTGGTAATATATGTACGGATTTCAGGGCTTTCTCATGAATGACGTAGCCAATTAGGTTTATTTATTGGCAAGCCTCGGTACGGTAATTGCTACACACAATGCCTCCGGTAGGTGATAAATTTTGCTACGACAAATTGTATTGGTAATTTTGTAAAGTGAAACCTTGGTAGTTAGGTTGTATCGTTGTATGGATTTATGTAACTGCGGTGTGAATAACATGCATTTGTTAGACGTGTACCAATACTTTAATGTGGTTAATTGTATAGTTTTTCCATCTAACAAAGGCAGGTTGGTCTTATTTGTGAAACCAAGAAACTTATATATTTTTTTTGTAAATTAGAAAAAAATTGGATTTACTTTGATCATTTAAAAAATACGGAATCTTCTTGTAGCTCTTGAATTAACTACTTATAGATTACAGGAAGTAGTTGTCAAGAAAATTGAGAGAGACTGTAAAAACAGAACTTTTGGAACGAAGTACCTTTTCGGACGGTATTAGATGGGGGCTTGACGAAAAAAAGTGTTCGATTTTTGCATCACGACCCATGTATATGTCAAATCATCACAGTGCGAAGTGAGCGGCTGCTAAACAGTCCATAGATTGTTACATTGTTAGAACGGAAAAGCGTTTCTAAGATTTTAATAAATAATTTATTTCACAAATGCCAAAATGTCAAAGTTGAAACTCTGTCCCAACCGAGTATATGTGATTTTTTTCTAAGAAACTTTAAATTTGGACAAATTACAATATTGTTAGATCATTTAGTTTAAAAAATCTTAGACTAAAGTACCTACGTAAGTTAAAATCTTAGACGTAGTTCTTTTTACCCACAAATACAGCATTGCGACGGAATCCAAAGGTAAAAATTCGTTTCAAACGGTTGGTTGTGAAGTTACTTAAACGGCGACGCTCTGTTTTGGGTAAGTTAAGGTGGTTTCACAATCCTAATCTATAATATTTTGCTAAATTTTATTTCTTAAATTTTTTGACATTTTAAAGGTATTATGCCAAATTATTAAAGATTTCTAATTCTACTGATGATAAGTTTAGATGAAAACACAAATGGCAGGCTGACAGACAGACGGAGGACTAACTACAAGATTTACAGCTGCAATACAG
Source organism: Epirrhoe tristata (assembly GCA_951394285.1). Classification (NCBI taxonomy): domain Eukaryota; kingdom Metazoa; phylum Arthropoda; class Insecta; order Lepidoptera; family Geometridae; genus Epirrhoe; species Epirrhoe tristata. The sequence continues at coordinate 9,244,615 of OX596145.1, forward strand.
AATCCAGCAAGAATGCTGAAAAAATCCGCTTATCTAAATGTTTGAAGGCACAAAATGTAATATCTCTAAACAAACTCTTTATTTCCGTCAAAATGTGTAATCGCCATTTGTAATACCCGAAAGCTTACAGCTCTGGCCAACAAAAGAAAACTGTTATCTTCCTACTCAGAAAGATGTTGAACGAAGCTGTGTAATTGTTTTTAATGAACAAATAAAATGGAATATCTTTGGCTCGCTATACAATCCGGTATTGCCGTTTCTATTGTGAAAGATTATAGCTCATTATGATTTTAGGCATTATTTTGGGGGCTCTGTAACCAAAAAGAGTCAACGGGGCCGTATTAATAAGGCCCTACTTTATGTCAAATATTATTAAACGAATGTATGAACGAATGAATGAGTGAACGAGTGAGCGGATGAGTCTGAATGAATGAATGTCCCAATTAATTTCATGTTTGATACATGTAGTTTGATATTGTTTTGAGTTATGAACCAGAGAAAAATCAGAGGCACGTTCAAATACACATTAGACCATATTTTGCACAAAAAAAGTTTCGCAAAATTTCTGGTGTACAATCGGCTTTCGTCATTTGTATGCGGGGAGCAATGTGCCCGCGATGATTACAGTTCAACCGCGACTTTATGGTAATGCTTCCAGAAATTCACTTGCCTTGATTTTTTTATTGCGAATTGATTCAAAATTATCAGAATTCGTATTTGAAACTACGAATGTAGATAAAGGTTGTTCGCGTATTTATGTAAATATTGAAATAGCTTTGAAAATACCGAGTATTTTTATGCGAGTATTCAAAGGAGTATGTTGAAAAACTCACACACATGTATTAAAATATATGTGTCCAGTTTGTACTGGTAGCTTTTTTACAAATATGTCTAGCTAGATTAGTGACATATTTGTTTTTTTTTAATAAAGCTGTTGCTAATTTTTTCATAAATCTTCGAGAATTCAAGATCGATTAAAAATGAATACAGACCAATTCTTACAGAACTAATACTCAACTTTACGGAAATATGCATCTTATTCTTTGATGTACAAGGCTCGATTTTGCACCGATTTGGAGACAAAGAAACACCTCAGGTGATTTGTAAAAGTTAAGGTCTGCTTCTAACTGCTCCCGGTACATCGCTGCCCTGTAATCACGTCTCCCTTTCTGTCATTCGCACGTGACACACGGACGTGACGTCACAACTTTTTTTATTACCAACCGTCACCAACTTTATTGGGCAAGTGGAATCGTTCTTTGAATATTTTCTGAAAATTGAGAAGAGAATTTCCATGTTGAAATTAAATATGAATTGGTAGAGTAACTGTTTTATTTATGCTTACTTGGAAAATGGATAATTTGTGTTCATAAATGATTAAGTAATTGATGGTGTTTTCTTTATAATTATTTGCTCATGGTTTTCGAAAGGGCACTTTAAATGTTCAAATAATAGCACAATAAATAAAAAGTAAAGCACTGAATATTCAGAATCATTTTACTTTTCCATAAGGTATTTATTGGAACGAAGTTCCTCTTCGGACGGTATCGAGGATGAAGGCTAGAAAAAAAAAGTTCCAATCTACCGTAACGACACATACATAGGTAAAAACGCCACAGTGCGAAGTGCGCAGACGCGAAACAGTCCATATATTGTTAGTACTAGGATTTTAATATTTGACAATAATTAATTTGAGAAATGCCAAATTCCAAAGTTGAAACTTCGTTCCAACCGAATGTTTCACGGAGATTCCACGACACTCACGTACTTTTATTATTTATTGCACATTCATTCTCATACTTATTTTTTAAAAGGCCTGATAAGGGTCGTAATTGTACATAAAAGATTTAAAGGTACTGTGTCAAAAGTACTAGAGTTTCCGGTCGTTGAACCGGAAACTCTAGTACTTTTGACACAGCTTTCAGAAAATATTCTTTGTGAAAAACCTATGTAATTCTGTTTCTGAAACCGAGAGGCCGCGTACAACTGAAAAACACGAAATTACTGAATCACTTCAAGACCGGTTTTATGGCGTACGTGTTAAATTGCTAAGAGGGCTCTACCTGCGAACTTTTCAAATTCTCCTACGAAATTGTTTTTTTTACGCACCCTCAATAAGGGATAAACAATAGCATAGAGCATGCATCAGCCTCTCACATGCTGGAGTCTGGTAGGCTTTGAGTAGTTCGCGAACTTCTCAGTCATGAGTTATTGACCAACTCTGATGAGAAAGATGGTAAAGAGAAAGCGAATAGAAAGAAAGCTTTTGGTCGAAAGGTGTATCTCTCTAAGGTTTGCTGGAAGAAAACTCTTTGTAGGGTTAAGCTCGCCTTTGTACATGTCCTTTTTTTATGGTATTATCCTGTGTGTGTCTATTTATACAATAAATAATTAAAGTACAGTTCGCCCAACGGATCTAGGGATTCGTGAAGTTAGCCGTTTGTCTGCGCAGAACACAATTTTGTATGAAAAATCGGTCACTGCGCAGACAAACGTCTAACTTTACGAATGCCTAAATCCGTTGGGCGACCTGTACCGACGACGGCTTGTAGGTCGACTGCTATGTTGCGTCGTCATCAACTGGACACTACAGTTGTGTCACACATTACTGTATTCAGAAGTTTCCGCCTAAAAAATAAGTATTTCAGGTTGCATTTGAGTTCATCAACAGCGCATATGCAACAGAATCTATCGCGTCTCACAAGCGCAGTATTTTGTGGCGTCAACTCGTCCTTTGCTGAAGCATGCTCTCATTGCTACAGTATCTAAACGTTCCCCTTTATAAATTGCGCAGCGATGACGTTACGATAATTTGAATATCGAGCCGTGGAATTGGCAATTGTCAACTTTAATGCAGTTACGTCTTTCAAAAATTACAAATAATTTGCCGCCTTAGTATATTGTGACGCTTTTTGAAGAATTATTTTATATACCTAGGAAGGTATGTATAGTTTTGTTGTTTTTTACTTTTTTAGTATTACCTAATACCTATGTAAGGGTTTTCAAAATGTCAAATATCGCGCATATAAGTGGCGCTAGACGCAGATGAGTCTCTATGTAAGCGACTCATTTGTTCAAGCCTTAACTTCCAGAGATTAATAACCATGATAGTTAAAAAGTAATATTTCTGAGATTAGTGATTTTTGATTCATTCTCAAGGCATGTAGATAATCAAATCACCCACCCCTAGTCGTAGCTAGTTTATGATATTTCTGAATTACTTATTTCACAGCTGATGATCATAAACATAATTCTACAGAAACCTTTTATACAGGGTTATTTGTAAAACACCAAAATAAATAACAACATTTAATTTTGTTCTATAACTTTTAAAAAATCATCATATTTTCAACCGACTTCTAAAAAGGAGGAGGTTCTCAAGTCGTCTGTATGTTTTTTTTTTTTTTTTTTTTGTATCTTGTTACGCGATTGTTCCGCCATTTGTTGACCGATTTGCAAAATTCTTTTCATGTTTGAAAGGGTATACTCCAGAGGTCATTATATAAATTTTATTCCTGAGGGATTGATAGTTTCCCCGTAAAACTCTAAACACCTTCCCTCCTAGCCATGTCACAAATAGAAATCGAATCGACAGCTTGACGCCCTGAGTCACACCGCGTTTCGAGTCAAACATTGAAGTCGGTTTTCTTTTTTAGTATTAAAACGTAATTATAGTTCATCAGATTTTCATACAAAATTAAAAATATTTAAATTGAACGCTCTAAATGTTACGAAGTCTGTGCGAAGCAAAAGAAAGCGATAGTACAATAGCAATGGGAGCGGGGTTAGGGCGGCGGGGGTGCATGAAAATGACCGATTTAATACAGAGTTAAAATGTGTTAGACAGGACAACGAAATCTTAAAGGTTTGTTTTTGGTAAATGTATTATGTTTTGTAAAAGTCATAGAACAAAAGTTGTTCTTTATGATGATAGTAATACAGTCTTGAGAGGTTACCGGTGTTTTACAAATAACCCTGTATAATGCACTAAAAATATATATAAATAACTATAAATAACTAATATTATAAATGTGGAAGTAACTCTGTCTGTCTGTCTGTCTGTCTATCTGTCTGTCTGTCTGTCTGTCTGTTTGTTACGCTTTCACGCCCAAACTGTTGAACAGATTAAACTGAAATTTGGCATAGTTAAAGGTTGTATCCCTGGGAAGGACATAGGCTACTTTTTATCCCGAAAAAATTAAAAAATCCCGAGGGACCGCGGGTCACACCGCGGAAGCGCAGCTAGTTTTCAAATAAAATAGATAAAGCTACCCCTCAACTGAGATCGACTAAATAAAAATGCTGGCAACAATAAAACCTTTCTCAAACTTGCAACAAAGTGAGTAGGTAGTTACTTTTTGTATTCCGTTATAATTTATTGCAACCTTTGCTTCTTTGCATTTAGTTTTTTCTCATATTTCACTAGGTTTTTGCGGAAATAAATCCTTTGAAATGCCTGAAACAATACATATTTATGGCTTTTCAATGGGTAAATGTAATAAATATGGAAATATGACAAGAAAGATAATCTACTTACTTCTTGTACTCTCTTTAGATCTGCAAAATATTAATTTATAATACCAATCACAAATACTTCACATGTTGTAGATATATATTTAAAAAGAACTGCATTGTTTGTATGAGAACAAAGATTATCTTTAAACCTATTTGGTCGTGCCTCTGTACTCCTCACCTATTAGTCCTTTAGACATCTTTACGGGATCTCAAGTGAACAATCTGAAAATGTCTACCGCGCCTTGGGGTAACAGTGATTTTGCTTCTTTCTCTTAATATCAAGCATAGCATAATATGTCTGTGGTGCTTTGTCGTGTCGTTTCGTTTGTGTCCTGAGACCTGTACGAGAGAAGGTCTTAATGCTGATAGAGCAATTGAAGTGGCTATTACTCAAAATACTCAGACACAAAATACAGAAAGAAGTGATTCTGTTTACATTTTAGTGTAATATCGGCAACTTCTTAAATTTTTCAACAGCTGCTCTATAAATAAAAGTTGAGCGACTGAATTGACCTCCGCAATACGAGCGTCGGCACCTCGTATTTCCCTCAGCCGACTATAACTCCTGATCTGTACAGATCTGTACCACTTCTTACTTAAATCTGATGAAAAATCAACTGTATGTCCTATGTTTAAGATTCAATTTCGAATACAGTTAACATCTGATCCATCGCAGAGGTGTACCACTTCTTATTAGAGCTCGCTGCAAAATGAACTGTATATTCTACGTTTAAGATTCAATTTCAAATACTGCTAACACCTAATGTAACTCGAGAGGTTCAGAGACTTAGCTTACTTAAGACTAGAGAGAAAATATTTTTTTTAATAATTAAAAACATAAAGGTCATGATAATTACGAGTATCATGACCTTAAAAAAATTATAATTAATAATTTACCTTAAAATTTATACTAAGATTCTGATTATACTACGAGTATAACTTAGAAAATTTGTGAAACAAAAAAAAAACTCAAAGGAGGACTCTTCAAACATTTTTAGTTGTATGTATATAACCAGTTACTTCTGCATTTCTCAGTGAAGTTTTAGCAGGCTGGCTATATACTTTATTCTGTGTATCTGTCGCCCGCACAAAAGTGGAGCTGTTAATCTTTTAACGTCGACTGCATTATTTCAGAGTCCCTTAGGTAGGTGCTAGAGTGGAATTAATCCAGAGATTGAGCCTCTGAATTGTTTGGGATCCTGGGACGTGGATTTCGGATGTTTTTACTATGCAAAATATAATTTTAATGTTTTAGAAAAAGATAAACTTTTCAGAGGATGTAGAAAAAGCTCTAAAATTCCTTTGTTTTTACCTGTTTGTCGCCTCTTCTTCAAACTTAATTATGCGTCTTACCTAGTAAGTATCTACATACATCCAATGACAACCCATAAAACTAGGTTCTTCACACATTTAATTACATGAAAAGATAATATTTCTATTTTTAAAATTGATTAAAAATAATATCGGTGATAAACGCACTAAGTAATATCCAAAAGAAATGATCTCATTTATCGTCCAAGCAATAGCGATGTCTTCCTGACAAGCTTCGAGCGGAAAATAAATTTAGGAAACATCATTATTCATCGACTCGAAGGACGCATTCAGACCTGAAGCTTGCGTTTTGTGCTCACTACCCTTGAAAAATTAAACTTTGAATTTGACATAACAGTTTTTTTTTGTATATTCCAAACTAGCCACTGCGCGTGGCTTCATCCGCGTGGGACCAACATTTTGAATAGCTTATATGCTATTCCAGATCACTATTTACGTCTATGCCAAGTTTCATCTAAATCGGTTCACTGGTTTAGGCGTGATGTTTGGATATCCAAATATCAAAACATCTAAACAAACTCACAAACTTTTAGCTTTATTATATTAGTGGGATCCTTATATTCCAAATTATTTTATAATATTTAAGTTGTTGTTAGAGGAAATCAAATACGTCATAATATTTGGCACCATATCAATATTTTGCGGAAGTTAGCCTTTCATTGATAACAAGCCCATTGTCACGTAGTAAAATACAAACAAGATTCCTCACGCTGTATTCTATCAACGCATATAAATTTTCCAAAACAAAAAATCTATTCACCGCGTACTGATTGAGCGAAAAGGCGCGTGAGGCAAACCCTCGGTCGGTCAGGACATGTCTCGTCTGCTTCAATAGCACGCTCAGCCTTGCGTTGCGAGGCACACGCCTGAGGCAAATGCCTGAAGCTGCTCGCTCACTCAGTACGCGGCTAGGCTGAGGCTCGAACAAGCAAACCAATTGGACCTGGGCCTGGTATCCAAAAAAATGGGTACTTCATAAAGGCAAACCCGGGTCTAAATTGCAACCTGCTTCAAATCTTATTTCGTCCAAATATTATGTTGGCAGAATAGATGACTGCCATCAAATATTCGTTAGGGGAAGTCATAGGTTGGTGACGCGTCCTGAGCGAGTAATTTTAGTGATTTTTTCGTAGGGGGAGATTGTATTTACTGGTCGTTTTAATAATGAAAATTGCGGAATAGTTTTGGGAAAGCGTAATAACTGAAATCGGGCTGTTACAATGAAAACGTTGCTTTGTAAGTTAAATTAGGGTAGGTAACATGAAATAAAAAAAATGAAAAAAAGAGCCGTGTTGGTCAAATGGGGTTGTGCCTTGACTTTCAATCCGAAGGTCGTGGGTTCGAATCCCGGCCGTACATCACTGGATTTTTCGTTTCGAAAAATGTATATGCGCTTTAACACGAGCTCATAACGGTGAAGGAAAACATCGTGAGGAAACCCGCAGCTTAGTCAGCTCCACACGTATTGACGTCGTCTCTCCTGTGGGCCAGGCTGATTAAGCTGAGAGGATGGTATAGGTGCTGGGCAAGCCTATTCCATCTCAAACAATGTCCCAGGCACTACAGCGTCCCGTTAAGTGTAGGCATAGGGTGCCTCTTGTCGCTGTATAAATCATCTAGTATAGATGTAAAGGCCTAAGTTTTTAATATAAAATATAATATAGGTGGGTGCAGCAGTGGCAGAAGTACCAATATATTTTTTTTTTTTTTATACTGACTACTATTCTGACGCTTAAGTGTATAGGTTATAAGGATATTACTCGTTGTACTTATTACCATAACAGATTTGAAATAATGACTAGGGATAGATACAATCGTAATCCAGTTACATCCATACTAATATTATAAATCTGAAAGTAACTCTGTCTGTCTGTCTGTCTATCTGTCTGTCTGTCTGTCTGTCTGTCTGTCTGTCTGTCTGTTTGTTCTACTTGTACGTTTGCAAGGGCACGTAGATCGAATGCGTTGGTGGTGATAGAACAGGAGAATAATAGTAATAATATAATATTATTAAAAAGCCTGTTTATTCCTTAAATATAAGTACTTAGAAATTAAATATTATAAAGAGAGAGAAAAAAACGTGTAACTTATTATTTAGGACCCCTTACGGGTAAAGGTCTCCTCCAGCTCTTTCCATTGGTCTCGGTCTTCTGCCACATCTGTCCAATTTGAGGTGTCGGATGCCTTTATCAACTCGTCTGACCAAAGAACAGGAGAAAGAATTGCCTAATTCTATCGATCGACGGCGTGATCTTACTTGTCCTTTTAAATTAATATTTTCAACAATTTTTAAAGGCAAAGCAACTGATATCCATAACACTGCTGTAGAATTATTTACTTCCGTATTGCAAGTCATTTTCGTTTGATCATCTAAAGTAAAACGAGCACTAATGATTCTCGTTCTTTAGTTAATGCTTCTTTTTACACGTGCTTGGCTTGCGAACCGAGCTCTGAGAATACTAATGAGCTAAAGAAAGCTTGCTCGATGCTGATTGGTTGCATTTATTGTAATGAATAATCTCATTGGTGGAAATATTTTGTAGTTTTATTACATTTTATTAGGACCGATGAGTATGGACTCTTTGAGGCGCACTTACAATCCTTTCACCACACTGATTCGAAAGAACTGGAGACACGACAAGAAGAAGGACCGATGAGTAGTTGTAAGCTTTATACACGATTATTAAAAGTAATAAAATTAATAGTGTAATTTTTTAACTTCAAATTAGAAAATCATATGACACAGTAAGTTGGATATACTAAAGCTATGAACTATGTCGATCAAGTCTTGAAAAAAAAACCTTTTCTTTCTTGCAACATTCCGACACTACGATACACAACCCACGTCATACGCATTTTGCATGGAGTCTAAACAATATTATGTTAAAATACAACACGGCAATTTGGTTTCCTTTTTCAATATTAATTCTTACTCATTTACCTGAGATGCTTCATCTTTGTTCTTTATATTAACGAGTATTTTCAGAATGACAGCGTCTACCAAGGCATCTGGAAGATTTGTCATTGAAATACGCAATCATTTCACCCCTTTTTAATTATGCAAAATCTTTGCCAACCCCCACTTTGCCCCAGCAGCGTCTCAGCGGTATGGACAAAATTATTTACTTGGAAATTATGAAAAATAGATAAGATGGATGACGCTATCTGTTTTATTCTGTTCAAATCTGAATTCTCGGTTTTCTCCCCCCTTTACCCCCTAAAGGGGAGGGGGATTATTGTTCAAGATTTCATATAAGAGGTGCTTTGACAAAAATTGTTGTATCTGGTATGAATATCGGTTATTAATGCCCTTGATTGATTGCTCCTTGGGCAGTGTTTTATTTGTGAAGATATTTTGATTTGGTATATTCAATGTATGATATGTCAAGGAGACTTGGTTCGACTGGCACAGGACGTATCGTAAAAATATGGAGGCCTGTACTTAGCGGTTTGCGGACGTGGGATTAGCGCAATTATAAATCTATCTAATTTAAAAAAAAACAGGTTCACGACTGTATCCCCAAGGTGCGGTAGACATTCTCTTAGATCTTTTTATGTTACTTATTCCAGATCCTTTGAAGATGTCTAAGGGGGGTAGTCAGAGGCATGTCCAAACACATAATATTTGATACATGCCCACATTTTGCAGAAGTTAGTATTCCATACGTGACAGGTTGCAAGCCCATCGCCGCCTATAAGAACACTAACTGGTTTCCTCACGATGTTTTCCTTCACCGTTTAGAGCACGTGTTAAAGCGCATATAAATTTTACGTAACGCAAAATCCATTGATGCACGGCCGGGATATAAACCCACAACCTTCGGATTTAAAGTTGAGGTACAACCCCATTCGGCCAACACGGCTTTAAATTCTAATTAGTCATGATGTAAATTTCTAAAATGCTTTTTGTCGAAATATCAAGCGAGAGGGTGACGTGATAATATTCACATTAATGGACGTATAAGTATAGAGGGTTATTTATAAAACACCGGTAATCTCTCAGGACTGTATTACTATCATCATAAACAACAAATTTTGTTCTATGACTTTTTACAGGTTCCCGACTGTATCCCCAAGCCGCGGTAGACATCCTTTACAGATGTCTAAGGGGGGTAGAGGGGGGTGACTTTTTATAAAAAACAAAACCTCAAGACTTCGTTGTCCTATCTTACACATTTCAACTCTGTATTAAATATACCAATTTCAAGTGCCCCCGCCGCCCTAACCCCACTTCTCTCGCTATTGTACTATCGCTTTCTTTTGCTTCGCATAGACTTAGTAACATTTAGAGCGTCCAATTTGAAATTTGTATGAAAATCTGATGAACTAAAATATGATGAATTTTTAAAAGTCATAAAACAAAAGTTGTTGTATAAGATAGTAATACAGTCCTGAGATGTTACCGGTGTTTTACAAATAACACTATATATTTTTGATAGACTGTGTATTTTTTTTCATACATTTATCTTCACGGATTTGAGGGTCAAATTCTACCTCTTCTTAGTTTAGTATTCATCCCACGATGTCTCTTGCACTCTGCAGGACAAATCACGCGCGAGCCAACTACAGACTAAATGAATATTGACATCCGAACAGCGGCTTGTTGAATTGATAATTGCTGGTAATCAACGGTTTTGGAGAGGATTGAGGTTAAACTGAGGGAATACAGAAGATTATTATTATAAACTAGCTTCCACCTAGTCAAGGGTGGAAGCTAGTTTATAAGGGTATACATTTTTAAAAGCCTTTTGAAAACCAGCGCTGCAGCACCTTCAAGTTGCTGCAGCACAAGCTGAGTGGTGGCCAATTTTATGTGTAATTGTAATCTGTATACTTAGTTCTTAAAAATGTAAGCTTTTTGTAAACGTAAAACGTAAACAGGTTCACGACTGTATCCCTTAGGTGATCTTTTATGTTACTTATTCCAGATCCTTTAAAGATGTCTTAGGGGAGTAGTCTGAGGCATGTCCAAACACACATTGGATACATGCCCACATCTTGCAGAAGTTAGTATTCCATACGTGACAGGTTGCAAGCCCATCGTCGCCTGTAAGAACACTAACTGGTTTCCTCACGATGTTTTTGAACCACAAAATAAACTTTTTTTCTATTCTATTTTCAAGCTACGATCTAATGAATTCCAGCTTTAGTGTTACACAAAACGGTACATTGGTTAAGGCGTGATAAAAACACAAGTCAAGTCAATCTTATTTTCCATTTCAATAATATTTCTACGAATGAACATCCATATCCATACTGTCTGTCTGTCTGTCTGTTTGTTACGCTTTCACGCCAAAACCGCTGAACAGATTAAGCTGAAATTTGGCATAGTTAAAGGTTGTATCCCAGGGAAGGACATAGGCTACTTTTTATCCCGAAAAAATTAAAAAATCCCGAAATACCGCGGGTTACACCGCGGGAGCGCAGCTAGTTACAAATTTTCATAACATGTTCATTTATTTGTTTCACATATTAATTTGATTCAAAAAATACTAAAATGAACAAAACACAATTTCAATTCAATTTTATCTGCTTTAAGCGGGATTTGATATTCTCAATCAATGTTCAAAATCGCTTCACTATGTACTTGTATGAATAAATTATATCAGTTTGATAAATCTACGATTTTCGTCTTTGATGTTGCAATTTAGGGGCGGTGTGTGCTACATCTCATCACACTTTCCAGTATTACGACTATTTTTTGAACAAACTTCGTTCTATGGTGTTATTCGCGGTCCCTCGGTAAACTTTAGGTACTTTTCCACGATTATGTGATTAGGTGATAAGTTTTTTTGTGCCTAGCACAAATCCATTCAGTGGTATATTTGTTAAGAGTAGCTTAAAACGAATATACCACACAAAAAGTTTACTGAAACATCGAAACATTCTCACAAACTTTGCATTTATTAGTAGGATTGAGGAAAATGTGGCTGAGATACAAAATAATATTACTAATTATACTTTAGGAAATTTTATGCTACACTCACTGTTGGCCAAAGAAAAGATGGATGGATTGTGTAAAGGATGACATGAGTAAGAAAGGAGTGAGTGTTGAGATGACGGCTGATGGAGGAGAATGGAAGAAGAAAACATGTTGTGCCGACCCCACATGATGTGGGAAAAGGGCAGGAAGATGATGACTCACAGACAACGCTACACATACAACAATTATATTTACAACGCGTAAGCTTAATTTGTGCTGAAGTGTGAATTTGTATGTAGCTTCTCAAGTTTTCCCCTTGTTGAGTTGTCGTTAGATTAGGTTTAAAGCTAGTTAGCGTGTTTATTCTTGGGGTTGAGAATGTGTTTACTAAACTATCAATAGTATAAATACAAGCGACTGTATCCCCAAGGCTCGGTAGACATTTTCTCATCCTTATGGGTATTTTAGATCCTATAAAATGTTTAAGGGGGTCAGAGGAAAAGTCACATTCCTTAAATATCCGCTTTTAATATTTTTTGCCTCCGTGTCAGTAGTACGAATTAGAATTAGAATTGGAATTGGAATTGGAATTAGAATTAGAATTAAATTGGAATTTGAATTGGAATTAGCATTCATTTATTTGAAATGAACTACAAGAAATACGAATTGTAGTTAGTACAAATTATGACACACCGTTGTGTCTCTAGTACTACGAGTACTACAAAAACCACAAGTAAATTCACTTGGTTTAATTTATCTTGCATTACCATCTACGACGACCTCTGTGGCGCAGTGGGCGAAGGTCCGCCTGCGACGCAGAAGGTTGTGGGTTCGATCCCCGCCGCGGGACAAATGTTTGTATGACCTACAGATTTGTCTAGGGTCTGAGTGTTTCTATGTATAATATGTATGTATTTACAAACAAAAAGTATTTAAGTAGTATATCAGTTATCTGGTTCCCATAAGCTTTGCTTAGTTTGGGGCTAGATGATGCTGTGTGAAAATGTCCAGCATTATTTATTATTTACCTACGTCAATTTCTAAGATGTATAATGAGAATTTCTAAGAAATACTTGAAACATGAGAAAATAGTTCCTCTTGTTTCTCGCAGCAAGTTCTGTGCCACAATCATTCCCACTTGACGTGTGTGGTCTAGTCACAAAGATGTAGTGTGATTTATGAAGCACTGCCCCAGGCGTAACTTATGGCAGTATTGCAGACTATGCTCTCAGTTCTAAGAAGTGTATTTCTGCATCGACTTGCGTTTGTACCCAGTAAGCCGTGTCTTCTGCGACTAAAGATAACAATACATTACAACAAAATGTGTTTTCCGTCCGCCTCAAATAACATTTTGCATACAAAAAAGTTAGGCCACACCATATTTTGTTCGATGTTAGAAAACACAAAAACAGTGTAGCCTGCTACATGTCTACAGCATACAAGATTATTTGCGCCCCGTCACTCGCAAACAGCTTCAGCGTTGTATTTATTTATTTATTGTATATAAATACTTTATTGCACAAAATTACAAAAAAATGCACATTTGGCGAGTATAATGTTGTAATTGTTGTAAAAAAACACTTCATTTAAAAGTATTTCTTGCACAAAAAAATATTTCCTAACGATTAAAAAAAAACACGAAATTGTTCATGTTTTCACTTCTGTCGGCACTCTCGGAGTGCCACTCTTTTTTTAAATTACTAACTGCGCCCCTCGGTATTCAGTCAGGACTCAGGAGTACTTCTTGAGCTATTCCGTGTTTTTCTAGGAGACAACAAAAAAAAATGACATAGGAAAATAATATGCTGTTTTTTTTTATAAAATATTGTTTTTTCTTTCAGATTTCACGCAGTTCATGGGAGACGTCATGGAGCTGCAGGAGTATAAGACAATAGTTGGAGGAAATGAAAGGTAAGTTTTAGAGTACCCGCTAAGTGACAAAACCCTTAAATACACAAAAAAAAAAGTAAGTATACTAAGCACAACATATCTTTAGCTCTCTGAAGTTAGGTGCAATAGACGATTGCGCAGGTTTAGTAGATTAAGCGAGATAGCACGATTTTAGGCGTCATCAAAAATGGTTTATGCGCAGCTACTTCAGAGAGCTAAATAACGATTGTGCGTATTATACCTAATTCAAGAGGAATATTTTGGTAATCATAATAACACAAAGAAAACGTAATTATGAGATATCTGAAACTTTAATCGATGGCGTTGCTCTTTTTTCATATGAATCATTGAATGAATGAATGAATGAATGAAAATTCTTTATTGCACACCATTAATAAAATTAAAACAAACAAAAACAAAAGAAAAACCAGATAAAAATGTACAATGGGCGGCCTTATCGCTAAGAAGCGATCTCTTTCCAGGCAACCTTTGAACGAAACCTTTGAACCATTGAATGGTTTGTCAACGCGATTTTTCCGGGCCCTTCGATGGACGACAAGTCATTTTATTTGAATGGTCTGTACAATATGTGACAGCGATGTTAAAATACTTCAAAACATGTATGTATTGATGCACTTATGATTATAATATGTACTTGTTAGAAATATCATTACACTTACGTTTGTACTTATTGTGTAGAGTTCTATTTAAGTCATTAAGCCATGACGGAGGCCTTAAGGTGGCCTAAAAACTCCATCATCTGAGCTGGCCACTGACTCATACAAACGCTTTTTTTTGTGTAGAATTCGAGAACAATTTTCTGAGAACAAATGTTTAATAGTGCATTATGTTGTTCTTTTTATTATGATACTAGGGGATCCGAGCGCGATTTCGTCTGCGCATTGTTTCGTAATACAAACTACCCATCTACGGGGTTGGGTGGTTTTGAAAAATAATAAATACGTGTTTCGCTAATTAACCCCACAAATTGTCTTTTAAATTAAGTAAAAGCATAGTAGAACGAAATGACATCGCCATTGTGACAAGCCAAAAGTTATTGGTTGTTATGGCAACCTTAGAGCAGTGCTCTTTATGTCAAATAGAGTACTGCTAAAGTTTTTAGGCCATATTCCCGTTGTCCTTTTACATTTTTTGGTTTTCAGGAACTTTTTTGGGATAAAAAGTAGCCTATATGCTAATCAGGAGTTATACCAGTTATACTTTTCACCTTACCAAATTTCATTGTAAACTGTTTCGTCGTTTGAGCCTGATCCTTACACAAACATACAAACATCCAAACATCAAAACAAACTCACAAACTTTCAGCTTTTTTTTTATGAGTGGGGCAGTACCTATCATTTCTTTTGGACAACTTTCAAAACAAGGAAAAGGGCAAAAGTAAACAGAAAATAACGAGAAACGTTCAAATAAGTGCGTAAAATAAAACTTCAATCAACATGAGAGCATCGTACAAAAGAAACATTTTGCGTGATGTCAGACGTACTCATCTAACCGACAAAGGATGGGATAAGCGCAGAATAGCTATCAGTTTGTATTGTAGAAGTTTTACTGCTGCGAAAATCATTGTGAAATGCATGTAAGCCTGAATACCTATTTTTGATTGTCTTAAAATTTTAGAAAGTATTTTACCCAATATAATATTGAATTTGCAAAGCCAACATTGTCCTATCCATAGAATAAGTAAAGTTCTTGTTGATAATCTGTTTTTGATGCTGTTTTTGTTAGAGTTACTTTTCATTTTAATTATTATTAGTGCAGATTCATTGATTCAGATTCAGATTTTTTATTGATGACGTCAATGGTTACACGTCATAAATTAAATTGTAAATTTATACCTAAATACATAGAAAAATCAATTAAAATTAACTAAGTATATAAATTAAATAAACTAAAATTCTTCAATGTTATATTGTACAGGTACAACTATTAAATTGATCCACTCTATAAAAGGCTTGCTCAATAAGCCATTGTTTTAGCTTTAATTTAAGCTCATGGCATGTCAAAAAAGTTTTATTTTATTTTATTTTATGTATTGAAGACATTCAACAGAAAAATCACAAAAATAGTATAAATTTATTAAATAAAATAATAAATAATGCTGCACATTTTCACACAGCATCATCTAGCCCCAAACTAAGCAAAGCTTGTACTATGGGGACCAGATAGCTGATATACTACTTTTATACAATTGTTTGTAAATACATACATATTATACATGGAAACACCCAGACCCAAGACAAATATCTGTAAGGTCATACAAATATTTAGTGTTTCTTAAACTTTCGCGATCACAATTCATCTTTAGAGATATATTTTATAACAGGATTTTATCGCGTATTACCTTTATTATTTCCCGACGTTTCGGCTGTATTGCAACAACCGTGGTCGCGTTATAAAATATATCTCTAAAAATACAAATATTTAAAAAAATAAAAAATATAAAATAAAATATATCTCTAAAAATACAAATATTTGTCCCGCGGCGGGGATCGAACCCGCAACCTTCTGCGTCGCAGGCGGACCTTCGCCCACTGCGCCACAAAGTTCGTCAAAAAATATTATATTTACTACTAGATATCTAGTAGTTCATTATATTATTCATATTCTAGTATAATAGTTTTACTCATAACTTGCTTTTTGTGTCATTGACCTTTACCTAAGCAATCCATTATTTAAATATGCGGGAATGGATGTGTTCTGTATCTGAGCCTTAAAAATGACAATATAGACCTTTAGGGGACCCATTTAGGATTAACCAAACACACAGAACAAAAACATATTCAATTCAAATAATTTATTTCAGACTTTATTTATTTACAAATCACAGGGTCCATATTGAATCCCTGAACGCGAAAGACTTTGAAATTTTAATGCCTAATGAATCGGTGCCTGGTAAAGGTTTTTTGTTCGAGTCATCTCTAATTTAAAGGGTTTTTCTGTCGCTTCTAGTTAGTAAATCAGTTTACAATTCGTTTTAAAATCGATTCAAAAATGACTGAGTTATGAGGTAAGAAACATTAAAAAATAACGTTCTTTATCAGAAGTCGGTATACAATTATCAGCTCTACAAGGAAGCCTGAAAACATGTGTCAAGTGCACGAAAGGAGCCTCTTAGAGGCACACTTAAAATCCTTTCACCACACTGGTTCGAAAGAACTAGTGACATGAAAAGAAGAAGAAGAAGCCTGGAAGCACAAGTTCATCTTACGGTAACCGGCGAACATGTGCCGCTGGCCCTTCAGGTTTCCTCGATCATTAATCTTGTTATTCTTTTTTTTTTTTTTGCCAACCCCAACTTCATACTCGAAAGTGCAACATCATCAAATCACTGGAAAAGAAGTTCCATGATTTCGATAAGGGCTGGGGGATAAAATATTGCAACCGACGAGTTTCTTTTGAAATTTTACGCATGTGGTCATCGCTAGATACGCTATATCGATAATAATTTTATTTATAAACAGCGGTAATTCTAGATTTTTATTTTATAGAAAGATCAGAAAAGTAACGCTTTCAAAATTCAAATATTAGAAAATTTTGTGGTTGTTCATTATGCAAATTTAATATTACAGAAAAATTTTGAATTTTCTTAAAATTATGGTAAGTACCTATAATAATGATAATATTTTTAAAACAACCCAAATATGTCATGAGGTAACCCGTCCCTTTTATTATAAACGTCTATAGTAGAAATTTTGCGATCGTGTACCTATCTTTTCATCTTTTTGATGTAAGTTCCATCAGAATAAATATAGGGCCTTTCATTTAAAACTACACAAACTGACAGGGCCTCGTTTTTGGGTTGTAAATAGACGTTTGACCGTATCAATTTAATTCCTAAGCTTTTTTTTTCACTTCAAAATTTATCATTTATTGATTTTTTAGAATTGTTGCATAATGATTTTCAACAAGAACAGACGTTCCGCCAATCACAGCGCAGCTACATCACGAATGAACTAAGTTATACAAGAAGCAACAATCAATTGAAAGGATAGTCTTTATCGATTTTCTCGGGATTTCATAACAAAACAAAAAAAAACATTACATAAACATTTTTCAATATATTTTGTGAACCCAATTCCTGAATAAAGTTAGTATAAAATTAAAGACCCTATATATACTAACTTTTGTTTCATAAATTGTTGCATACAACTGGTGCAACCGGCATCTATTGTAAAACACATCTCACATAAGACGTCTGCACCACTTGCTACCTTATCTCCTTCATACTGACATGCTTTAATTAAACATCCGACATTGTATTTTATATCTTGCACTGCACCACAATCTTATGCTTAAGGTTGTTGTCCATTGAAGCTAAACCTAGGGACCATGGAGATTGAAAGTAAGGAAAACGAAACGTGTCGTTTACGAAAAAAAAAGACAAACTAAACAGGATAACTACTGTATTCCAAGGGAACAGAAGACATTTTCTTCCTCAGAATGTAGAAAGGTGAGCCAGAGGCAAGCTAACAATTTGCAATAACTAAAATTAAGAAATCAGAAGTTGTTTGGGCTACTCATAACCACATCAAACTTTCTAGACTTACTACTACTAGAAATACTATTTCTGTCCGTATAGTCGTTCAAACTGTTCCGCTTCGCTCAAATGGAAGCGTACCTTTATACTAAGGAGCAGCGTATTGCCGAGTCACTCAAGACGTATTTCATGGTACGTCGACTAGCGAAATGATATTGTTCGGTATAATAATATGATTTGAACGTAACAAATGTACGGAGATAATGTGGTGGGAATTGAGGCTGGTTTGGCTTGTACGTCAACAAATTTATGATAGTTGAGGAAATATGCATGAAGAAGTTTTCAAAGCGTTTGATTTAATTTTGTGAAACTGGTGTTTGATTAACGTAAACATACATACATATTATACATAGAAAACACCTAGAGCCGAGACAAGTATTTGGAGATTACACAAATACTGGGGAATCGAACCCGCAACCTTTTGCATCGCAGGCGGACCTTCGCCCACTGTGCTTATTTGCATAAACATTGAATTTTTATTATGGTTTTAGAATTTGTTTCGGAGAGTTTTTTTTCGTAGCATTGTAGCAACCCTATCTACGCAACTGTAGGAATTGCTACGCTCGTAGCAGTTGAATCAGTGATGCTACAAATTTTATTATTTATGGCTAAATTCACAAAGAAAAAAGACAATTATAGGAGACAAGAGTATTTCATGGAACAATAAGCACTCTCAGCTAATTGGCCTTCGACCTTTTCAATATCAGTGTCCGTCAATATCGCCGTTTATTATTACCTAATCGCCCCACCTGCTCACGCAAGCGTCTGCGGACAATGCTTGGGGAAATAAGTACACCTAATAATATGTATTTTTATTTATTTATTTATTTATTATTATTAGGAAAACCAACAGCTAAATTAACTTAATTAGGCGAATTTATATAAACAGAAAGCCAATTATAGGTTCTCACGTTTAGAGGTAGCTTAGCGAAAGAAAGGTAGGAACAGAATGAAGGTTAACTAAAATTTGGAATAGGTACATACAACAGAGAAATATCGGTATGTGTGTATGTATGTGAAAGTTTATTTGTAATGATTTCAAAAAAACACAAAAGCTCTGATTGATTTCGGACAGTATTCTGTTTTTTGTGAAGATCAAAAAAGGTTATAAGTAGTGCAAACTAATATTAATTTAATGTTGGTCAAGACATGTTTAATTTATGACAATATTAAAAATAATATTTTCAGTCCTCGTATAGAAAAATTTATTGTTCGGACGGAACTCGACTCACAACCTTTAGATTAAAGTCTACTACTACTACTAATTAGGATGTACCCTCGTGATTTTCAATCTATGAGTTATTTTATTATTCATCATGATCATCACCTCCCTACCTTTCTCCATTATTTATTATCTAAATTTATTATCAGTATTATTTATAGCAGGGTATTAATTGCCCCAGCTGTGCAGTGTATCGATGCGGGTAGTCCGACAAAGCGTGTATTACACGGCCAGCGCGCGCTCCGCTCAAGCGTCGTCACGTGTCCGTTCGTGCTATTCTTGTATGGGACGTGGTATAGATAGGTTGTACCCTAGACTTGATGTCCTTGTCAGCGAGATGTGCAAGTCATAAGATGTATTCTGTATTTGTCGCGAAGGAGAAAACATTCTAGCTCTCCTGAAGAAATGTTGTCGACTTTGACTTATCATTGTATTGGTGCAAATCCAGTTTGAGAGCACTGGTGGTCTAGTGGTAGTGGCCTTCCAATCGTAAGGTCGTGGGTTCAATTTCCAGGCGTGCACCAATGAGTTTTTCTGCCGAAAAGTTTATGTGCACTATGCCAGTACTCCTACAGTAGAACCTAAAAAGTTCGAAAACATGTGTCAAGTGCACGAAAGGACCCTTTAAGAGGCGTACTTAAAATCCTTTCACCACACTGGTTTGAAAGAACTGGTGACACGAAAGAAGAAGAAGAATCCAGTTTAAGAATCGAGGGCTTAATTTGTTTCATAAGCCGGATCGGAGTGTAAATACTACGCGACATATTATTTTTTTAGGTATGGGTTTTTTTTTCTTTTTTATTTGTAGACCGCGGACCAAAATTGGCCACTTCATTCTAATTTGTCTTCCGTCTATGTTTTGTACCACTCCACTGAAGCAGTACATTCATCATCCACATAATGTTTGGTCAATCTGCGTGTTAATTTAACTTGGATTACGGAGATAGATTTCTCTGTAATCCATGTCAATACATTTAAATTAATACATTTATGATATTATACATCTTATATTGAGCTCTTTTTGGAGCAAGGCTGTAATACAGCTATTGATAATACTCAATTAGTTTTAAATAATTTCTAAGTTTTTTTTATACCCAATATAATGTTAAATGTGTAAATTTTTTTCTGCTGAAAAAAATCCATTAAGAAACGTAGGTACTCGTAGTGACATTAAAAATCAGAATTTTATGATTTAACAAAAAAGTACGTAAGTGTCGTGAAACTCGGTTAGAACGAAGTTTCAACTTAGACATTTGTCAAATATATTATTTACTTATATAAATCCTAGAAACGTTCTTCCATACTATTAATGTAACAATCTATGGACTGCTTCGCGGCTGCGCACTTCACACTGTGACGTTTTGACATATACATGTGTCGTGACGCAAAAATCAAACACTTTTTTCGTCTAGCCCCCGATACCGTCCGAAAAGGAACTTTGTTCCAATAATAAGTATTTTATGTAAAAAAAAAAGCTTCCGTGCTTCGGAGGCCACGTTAAATTGTCAGTCCCGGCTATTAAGATCGTTAAGCCATGACGGAGGCTTTGAGGGGGCCTAAAAACTCCGTCACCAGAGTTGCCCACTGACTCATACGAACTTACTTACATTTAGTATTTTCTGTGATATTTATCTATGTGTGTGTAAATAAATATTTACACCGGATGGTTAGATAACTCTGCTAGCTGGTTGATATAATTTTTACGCCACCCGTCATTTCTTGTTAATAGCTTATTGGTCAAGAAAGGTGATAGTTGGTGTCGGTGTCGAAGTTTATCGCTCGACTGTAAGGACTGTTGCACACAGTAGTAGTAACGTGTAATCTAAAATATATATTTTACAAGACGTTACCCCTAGAATCCCTCAAGTTACACTATTATAGTCGTATGATAGTGTTACGTGTGATAGTGTCACAAAATATTTAAAAAAAAAACTTTCAAACATTATCAAGTACCTTCCATTCATCACACTGTTTCAAAATAAGCTATTACCCAAAAAAAAAGAAGTACTTGCATTAAAAAATTCATGCATCACTGTGTACACAGTTATTTCGTGTGCGTGTACGTACTACGTACATAGTAAGTTGGAACCTCGTGTCAACTTTGCGGTCGTTGTTGCTCTCGTATCTACATTACGCTACATAAATCATTTCTTGTAGATATAAGAGGTCTTTGACGATGATCATTTAGTAAGAACGATTCTATTTAATTTATGTTCGTGTGTGACAGCCTTGGCACCGAGGCTCGAAGTTTATCGCCCGTCGCGCACCAACAGTGCTTACGCGGCACCTAATCAGTGCGCGGGTAATTCCGCCAATGGCCGAGTAATACCGGCCGGTGATTGGTGCCCAGGTAATTTGAGACGCGCGCGAGCTGATTGGATATCGATCGAATGCAGTCTTGCCAGTGGATAGTTTCTGTTAATGTACGCGTAAGATGCTGTCTACTTTGTTGTTTTAATGTGCTGATTGTGCCATAAGCTTCCGCCAGTGGATACGCTCGTGTGGAGCATTTTTTATTAACCGACTTCAAAAAAAGGAGGAGGTTATATGTTCGGCTGTATGTATGTTTTTTTTTATGTATGTTTACCGATATTTCCGTCAGTTGTGGACCGATTTCCAAAATTTTTTTTTGTTTGAAAGGGTATACTCTCATAGTGGTCCCATATAAATTTTATTCCTGAGGGATTAATAGTTTTCCCGTAAAACTAAAACAATCACTGAACTTTAAGAAAATTGTGGCCCGATTTCCAAAATTATTTTTTTTTGTTAGAAAGAGGTATACTCTCAAGGTGGCGCCATATATTTTTTTTTCCTGAGGGATTGACAGTTTTTCCGTAACATTCAAAAAACCTCATTCTCACTACACAACACACCCTGACTCACAATCTGAGTCAAACATTAAATAGTTTGGAAGGGTATTACACCCGAGGTAGTCCTAAATGTTTTCTTTTCCTTATGGATTGATAGTTTTACCCCTTGCTGAACTCCGGTGTGTCCTTTAGTAGGTCTGCCCATGACTTCTCTTATCCTTTCCTACTTAAGCTACGATAAGCAAAGTCTTAATGTACTCGTAGCTTACTATATTATTTACACATACACTTTTATTTACACAGTATTTATTTACTTACACTAAAAAGGGAAAAATAAAAATTTTTGAAAAAAAAAATTGAACCGACTTCACAGAACACAAACAGAAGAACCTTCTACACACTAAAAAGAGAAAAATAAGAATATCATTTGAAGTCGGTGCCAAGTGAATACGATTAGGTAGGTACCTATCAAAAAAAGAAATCAAGCGATAGCGTACCAGGATACAATTTTGCACCCAAGTTCTTTTGAATTTCTTAGATGTAAATGAATAGTTGGCACCGACTTTAAATTATATTCTTATTTTTATCTTTTTAGTGTGTAGAAGGTTCTTCTGTTTGTGTTCTGTGAAGTCGGTTCAATTTTTTTTTTTTCAAACATTTTTATTCATAACCTATGATGGTAATTTTGCACTAAGCATCTATTTTAAATTTCCTCTACTTAATTCCTTTCACTTGCATCTACCGCGCCTTGGGGATGCAGTCGTGACCATATTTTTTCTGACATAAGTCAACCGTGTCATCTAAAATATTCGAAACTTTCACTTATAATACCACAAGAGCTTCAAAATTATCGGGTATTTCCCGATAGGTTCGTTGCAAACAAATGAAGGAGTCAAGTTTGAAAAACTTGACGATTTTATTTGTTTGCAGGGAACCTTGAGGGAAATGCCAGATAATTTTGAAGCTCGTGTGGTATTCGGGGGATTATTTTTCCGTCCCAAATGTCGGTTAATAGAATTGCACCATGAGACGAAATGATGAAATGAATGAAATGGCAACTACCAGAGAAAATTTTCAAAAAATTATCAGTATAATACCATGTAGGTTGTACCACGTGACGTCGAATGGTGCAATTCTATTGGTCGATATTTGGGTCGGAAAAATAATCATATTTATAAAATTGGTAAGGTACTAAGTTGAACAAAACAGGTTCACGAAAGTCAACTCGTACATTTTTGTAGTCGTCTTTTAATATTATTTGTTATAAGTTTTGTTCATGAAACCCTAATAATGGAGACTTTGTCACAGATCATGTTAGCATAAATTCAAGTATTTTTGAAAACTTTCCACAATCATCTTTGAATGTTTACTGGGCAGAGCTTTAGCACTCCGAAACAGTAATTTCAGTGCCATTCAAAGTTCTGCAATCGTGCAACCTCTACAAAGTCGTTATTCTAACTTAGCAAAGCAACAACGAAATAAATTGCAGCAATGGGCGTCTCGCCGGAACTTGTCAAAGGCGTCTTGGACGCGGGAAGGGCCCTCGACAACTTATTTATGAGTGAACTTCTGCGCTCAACTGTACAATCGGCGTCAGATAAATTTACCCTAAAAGATTTCAACTCTTGAAGTTTCGATGGCTTGAACCTTAGGACTTTACATTCTTTTCTTGATGATTTACACAACGTCCTGCAAATTAAATACTTCTGTAATAAT
This sequence comes from Epirrhoe tristata, assembly GCA_951394285.1. Classification (NCBI taxonomy): domain Eukaryota; kingdom Metazoa; phylum Arthropoda; class Insecta; order Lepidoptera; family Geometridae; genus Epirrhoe; species Epirrhoe tristata. The sequence goes on from OX596145.1 coordinate 9,268,581, forward strand.
AATGCTGGACATTTTCACACAGCATCATCTAGCCCCAAACTGAGCAAAGCTTGTACTATGGGAACCAGATAACTGATATACTACTTATATACTTTTAGTTTGTAAATATATACATATTATACATAGAAACACCCAGACCCGAGACAAATATCTGTAACTCATACAAACATTTGTCCCGCGGCGGGGATCAAACCCGCAACCTTTTGCGTCACAGGCGGACCTTCGCCCACTGCGCTACAGAGGTCGTATATGACAATGTGTTTTACTTATTTTTGAGGAAAAATTTTTATTAGTCTAATAGGCAGCGATGGGCTTCCAACCTGTCACTTATGAAATGCTTACTTCTTTCTTTCTATGTAATCAGCACGCCTATGCTTATGCAAATATATATTTGGACGTGTCTCTGATTACCCTCTTAGTCATATTTTGAACTGAAAAGTTTTTTAGGCGCGTTATGCAGTTTTAGATGGTTAAATAATTTGATTTCGCGTCGCGAGTCACGTTACGACACCGGCTTACTACATACATAACTTGCAATCAATTGTCATCCCGCTCAACCAATCTCACAATACGAAAATGGCTATTTAACTCTTGTTAATTGAATAATGGCAATATTGCTTTTTGCAAAACGAAACGATAGCGCGATCTAAACACCAACCTCTTACTTTAATTACCTTAATTCGTCACTCTTTGCATAGTTTCATTGGTTTAAGCATAAGAGCCTCTAGCGAGACATCCCCGAGCCCCGAGTTCAAATCCCAGTAGTACAGTAATATTTTGCACTTTATATTTTTTTGTACGTACATTTTTTTTAAGTTTAGAACCGGTACCACGTTCAAATTTCACTTCTCTTGGCATTCCCGGGAGTGACACGGTTTTTTTTTTACTGAACTTATTAAATCTGCTTCTAGATCAATAAGTGTAGGTAGTGAATCTTTTTTTTACTCCTGACTTTGTCATTCTCTTAGATTGCATATTTTTTTTTAAATTGCATCTCAGTGTAAACTGACGTTGAGCTTCCAAGCCATAAATATTTTTCACAAAAATCTTTAGCGTCTGAATATCTGAGCGGAGATCTCTACAAATGTCATTATTTTGGATGGTCATTAAGATGCTGACTGTACTTTGTATAGGAATGAATCAGGGCAGAATAGTTTAGGCTGCTTTGCATTTATGGAACAAGCTTAGGAAGTTTTGATTCTAAGTCGTTGCGTCAAATCAAAACTATCTCTATTCCATAGTGCTATGGCTCATTTTTATTTGTATTTTGAACTGTGGTAGTAAACAAAGTTAGAACTGCGTCCGTTTCATCTACGATGTCAAGATGTTTGTTGCTATAACTGCTGCATATTTTTGAAGAATTTTGATGTCTTTACGAGTTTTGTACTTAAGAGGTAATAATTTTTTTTAGCTTCCTTTTAAGGAGGTTTGTATTTTTGATGTACCTACCAACTTCATGTTCACCCGCCTGTAAAAAAATCGAATAATCACATTTTTCTACCTAATAGATAAACATTTTATTAAATCATTGTTCAGCCTCTTAAATCCAGAGATCTTGAGACAGATATAAATCCATAGCTCTTATAAAAGCTAAGTATCCATCTCAAAAAAGATAAGAATAAACTCGATAGGAAACATCGTGATTTATTAAAAGAGCAATCACAAGAGAAAGTTCATTCCTGTTTCCCGTTGTCCCGTACATAATGATGGGGTATATTTATTTATCGGCTGCTTCCGACGCAGACGGCGATTGCTCTAGACTCGACTGATTGATACTGGTTCTTCTTTAGTTTCAATGTTCCGAACTACTTTTGTTCAGTATGAAGGTAACCTTACCTAAACTAACAGCATTTTAGAGTAGGTTCTCTTGGGTGGTAGTTGGCAGGGCACAAGCAAAGCCAGGTGAATGGAATTTCTTGAGTCGTACCTAAAATATTTCTTTTTATTTTATCAATTATTATGCAAACAAGAAAATCCGTTGTTTTAATAATACTTCATGCAACAGCACCCATAATGGTTTGGCACGGGGGCCGCCTTCGTAATGTTGGCTCAGAAAGTTTCAATTGAAATGTCACAAATAACGAATACGACGGGGTTGCTATTCTCAATATATAAAAAAATGTTTACTGACTGACAGTATTACTTCTGCTTGAATTTGTTATTTTTATGTTTTTGTCTATGGAAACATTTATTTTTAATATGTATACTCTTAAAACCTTTACATAGGCCTAACCTTTACATCTATATTAGATGATTTATACAGCGTTAGGAGGCAATCCATGCCTACATTTAACGGGACGCTGTAGTGCCTGGGACATAGTGTGAGATGGAATAGGCTTCCCAGCACCTAAACCATCCTCTCAGCTTAATCAGCCTGGCTCACAGGAAAGACAACGTCAATACGTGTGCCTCCTTCCCTACCCTTCGGGAAGGAAGTGTGATTTTATGTATATATGTATGTATGAATAGTGTGTATTAAAACAAAGTCACGGGAGTTAAACTAGTTTTATTCTAAGTCACTCATTCAGAAATGAAAATAATGAGTGATTGTTGAAAATAGATAAAATATGATTGAAAGCATCTTGAGAGAGGAAAAGCGGGATTTTTTTGTGTCCAAGCTTGTTGAACCGAAAACTGCTTAGATAATATTTATTTCTGATTTTTTTTTCCGGATTGTTGTAAAGTTTTTGCCATTTACCGACCTCTGTGGCGCAGTGGGTGAAAGCCCGCTTGGCACGCAGAAGGTTGCAATGCGGGTTCGATCCCCGCCGCGGGATAAATATTTGTATGATCTGAAATTATTTATCTCGGGTCTGGGTGTTTCTATGTATAATATGTATTTACAAACAAAAAGTATATAAGTAGTATATCAGTTTTCTGGTTCCCATAGTACAAGCTTTGCTTAGTTTGGGGCTAGATGATGCTGTGTGAAATGTCCAGCATTATTTATTACATTTTTGGTAATGGTGCGTAAGGATAAGGAATGATTTTTAACATTGTGTCAAGTGCACGTAAGGAGCCTCTTTGAGGCGCACTGATTATCTTTTCACCACTCTGGTTTGAGAGACAACGATACGACAAGAAGAACGAGTGAAATTGTCCATTATACGAATATGGGGATTATATTTATGCTGCAGTTTGATTAAAACTAGGTAAAATGCAATTTCTCTAAAATACCTACCTTTATCTAATATTAAATCTTAGCTACCTAAATCTAAAAGCCGACGTAGAACAGCTTTCAATCACGGGCACAACACTCACTTTGATTGGAATTTGCTGATCAATTTTCGACTCTTATAACTTATAGATAGAATCTGAAATACTTTTCGTGCTTCGACGTATATTAGCATAGTTTAGTATACTTTGTTTAAAATTATAATGATAAAAAAAACAATGAGTTGTATCGCAATATAATGAAATATCATTTCATTTTGTTTTTTTGAAAAAAAAAAGTTCGTTTTGTTTTTAAAGTTTGTAGGCAATATTTTTTCGTCAAAATAGCTTTAATGAAGAAAAATATAGGTACACTACTTTTACCTATGATCTAGTCACGTTAGCACATTCCTCTTATCAACCTGAATGGTAAAAAGTTTGGTTCTCATTAAAAAACAATTCGAAATCATAGTTAATAATTTGAAATTGCTGGCATCAATTCATCTACTTTATTTTCATTAACCGGTAAAACGTTATTAGCAATTTTTATTAACTTCAACGGCAGGTGAATTAAACACAAAAGGTTGCCATAGGTAACATAATTGCAATTTTAATTAAAAATTGTTGGTTAATATTCGACAAACGTTTTGACGGTGACAGCTCGCGTATAATGTGTTTTAATTAATGTATAGTAAATTTTGTTATGTTGCATGATAAACAGAACTTTTGAATTTTAACAATAATTACTATAGGAGTTTTTGGACATGTGAGACATCTTACCCCCTGAGACATCGTAAAATATAATTTGTATTTATATATAGTGTTTTTGTATATAGTGTTAAACCACACATAGGTTTGAACACACATTGAGAAATGAAAAGTCTTATCAAAATTTTCGATTCCGACGGGATTCGAACCCGCAGCGATCAGACGATCCTCCTAAAGCCGAAGTGCTTTACCATTCGGCCACAGAATCCGTGTCGTCACAATCGAAATTTTTGACAAGCTCATATTTTATCGATTATAGCACCGGTAGCGCCATCTACATGTTTCACTCGGTGAACTCATTGTCCGAAATAACATTCAGAATCAAATGACGAAGAGATGTCGCTTAAGGTAATTACTCGTATATAATTTGTATTTTTTATAGTGTTAAACCACACTTAGGTACTTTTTTGAGAAATGAAAAGTCTTATCAAAATTCTTAAAATAATTTAGAGTTATTTGATTTGAATTTTATTGTTATTATTAAGAGCCTCTAGTGTCCCACTGCAAGGCAAAGGCTCTTCCTCTCACCACTAATCCCTGTTCTGGGCTACTGACCAATCCTCTATTTAGGCATCTAGTTTATCTCCTTATCTGCGGCGTGGTCATTTGATTTGAAAATAGAGAAAAAAGTTTGTAAAAGTAAGTGTTGTGTAAAATGTGTAAAAATAAAAACTTTAAAATAAATATGCACAGTATATTAATATCATAATTATTATCCTTCACATCAAATATGATTGATAACCTAGATTAGTTAAAATATGTTCCATGTTTCAAAAATTGAAAATCATTTTCATTTCAAACTTTAACCGTAACATATCTGAATTTTAACCATAGTTTACAATATCCAACAATGCTGATGGAAATTGATGTGCTTTCAGTAAAAGAAATAATCAATTATTTTGTTGCTAGTGCTGATGACGTATCGTTTCAATTATATTAAAATTACAGTTGGGTTTTGATGGTTAGTTTAATTAGCTCTGCAATAATATGTCAAAACATATCCAGGTATTCAATTGAAAATACAGAATGGTCGCCTATCATTTGGTTATGATTTTATTCAAAACGGATGATGCGCTTGCTCTTCTCGTTTTTAGTCACGTAGAACTTTACGATTTAGTCCCAGTAAATATACAGGGTGTAAAAAGACGTCTACCGAAGCCGAAAGGGGTATACAGCATCCCAACACACAACTAAATCCAAAGGGGTTTACCTAATTCCTAAATACTATGGTTAATTCCTAACATTATTAAAAACACCATGAAACCCACAGAAACACACAGTCAATCACATCATTAACTGTTAACAAGACAACACAAAACATCAACGCTCGGAATAATGAAAAACACATAAATAACAAACTAATCCAAACGGCCGAATGCGGCGTTAATTAAACAAATTAGTTCCCAGTTCGGCGTGTGTATGCTGCAGCCTCAGAGTTCAAATCAGGGGCTGTAGATATTTACCGAAAATATGGAAAAATACTTTCAATTTACGTCCTTATTTCCTACTAGCATTATGAATTTGAAGCTTTCTATGTTTGTTTTATCATCACATGCTTCACTAGTGGACAAAAGATGAAACTTGGTACTTAATTATGTTGATTGTGAACTAGAATTAGCGAGGCTATTGGTTTGTTTCATAAAAAGTAAATTACAGTCCTAATTAAACTCCAAATTTGAGCTTAAATCTAACAAAATGAAACACACCGTTGACATATCATCTCCATTAGTAGCTCAAATCACGTAATAAATTTGAGTATTTTTTTATAAATCACAATGCAGACGACGCAGAAGGTTGCGGGCTCGATCCCCGCCACGGGATAAATGTTTGTATGACCTGCAAATATTTATCTCGGGTCTGGGTGTTTATATCTATAAAATGTATGTATTTACAAACAAAAAGTATAAGTATAAGTAGTATATCAGTTATCTGGTTCCCATAGTACAAGCTTTGCTTAGTTTGGGGCTAGATGACGCTGTGTAAAATTTACAGCATTATTTATTTATTTTATTTAATGCAAAATGTCAGAATGTAAACGTAATGATCCTAAGGGCTGTTTTCAATGATTCCCGCGACATGCAGTTTGGCGACGAATTCAAACTTTTCGAAAAGCTCGAAGCACTACCGAAGTACAGACTTGGTACGTGAGTAATTTACTAATGCATCCCAACGTCGCGCACTTTCGTTTCACATTGGTAAATGAAACGCGGGGTGAGGGCTTGCTGATGAGCGCAGCGATTGGGGGAGCGTTTGGCGTTATAGAGTATTTATATGACAAGCAAAGGATGTGCACATAGCTCGAAGAACTGACGGCCGTTGGGGCAGAAAAGTTCTCGAGTGGAGACAACGCACCGGAAACCGCAGTAGAGAACGGCCCCCCACTAGATGGAAATACGATCTGGTAAAGGTTGCTGGGAGCCGTTGGGTGCAGGCTGCACAAGATCGATTACTGTAGAAATCGATGGGGGAGGTCTATTTTCAGCAGTGGACACTAGATGGTTGACATGATGATGGAAAGGATGTGCGTAAATGACAATCTGAAGTCTCCTACAGCACGGTAAAGATTTTATGTATGTATCTAGAACAAGCGTTATGGTGAAGGGATAAATCGAATAAGCGTTTTGCTAGGTAACATCATGCCCTGCAGTGTGACTAGCGATTCTTAGGCAATACTTTAACTTCACCTTTCCAGGATAAAAAGAACAACAAACATCCATCCATTCAATCATTCATCCATCCATTTAGCCATCTATCAATACATCCATCCATCCACACGCTTGTTCCCATTCACTACAAACGCACCACAATGAGTTAGCGCCTCGACCGGCAGAACGCACCCTTGCATCATATTTGCAGGTTTCATTACAGATATTAAAAAACTATGTAACAGACATCCGATTAATGAAGAACGGGAAGAGCACTCGTCTCGATAGTTGAATGGATGGATGTATGTGAATGTTTTTAAAAAGTTTACTGGCATCGAACGGATGTGTAGTACATTTGTGTACCAAGTAATTATATTCTCGGCATGATCTTTCATGATCAAAGTTTACTTACCACTAGCTCATACGAACTTACTTACCTACTTTTTAGGGTTCCGTACCCAAAGTATAAAACGAGAACCCTATTACTAAGATGAATTAAGAAGAAGATAAATGCTTTTTGACTTTGACTTTGTTGCCGCTATAACAATAAATACTTAATAAAAAAACGTAGGCCTTTACATCTATATTACTTAGATGATTTATACAGCGTCAGGAGGCAATCCATGCCTACACTTAACGGGACGCTGTAGTGCCTGGGACATTGTTTGAGATGGAATAGGCTTGCCCAGCACCTAAACCATCCTCTCAGCTTAATCAGCCTGGCCCACAGGAAAGACGACGTCGATACGTGTGGAGCTGACTAAGCTGCGGGTTTCCTCACGATGTTTTCCTTCACCGTTAAGAGCTCGTGTTATAGCGCATGTAAATTTTAAGAAACGAAAAATCCATTGATGCACGGCCGGGATTCGAACCCACGACCTTCAGATTGAAAGTCGAGGCACAACCCCATTTGACCAACACGGCTTCATACTTAATAACAGAATAAAAAAATATATAAGGAGACTCCCATTTACCTTTCCCTTAGTGCGCGAGTCCGACTCGCACTTGGCCGGTTTTTTTATAGCCAATTTATAACTATGTAGATAAAGGTTTGAAGTTCGAAGCCGCCTTTTCACTCTAGTTCCAACACTTAACAGAAAGAGAGGTCTCTGCACAGTACTTATAGACTTAGACATTTTTATAGTTTGGTTAAGGAGAAGGTTTCATAGCGGAAAATATTTCTTTTAGCTCTCATCATCGCTACCTTCCGAAAAGGAACTTTGTTCCAATAATCATTTTGTAATTTATTTTTTGGTAGATGCACGTAAATAAATACTCTTTAGATTGATGCATCCTTATTTACTTATTTCTTATTGATTGATTACAAGAAGTAATTACAATGACAAATAGACCAAAGAATTTGTCTTGCTTTTGAATGTACGATATCGTGTTCAATTATTAGAATCCATACTAATATTATAAATGTGAAAGTAACTCTGTCTGTCTGTCTGTCTGTTTGTTACGCTTTCACGCCCAAACCACTGAACAAATTAAGCTGAAATCTGGCATAGTTAAAGGTTGTATCCCAGGGAAGGAAATAGGCTACTTTTTATCCCGAAAAAAATAAAAAAAATCCCGAGGGACTGCGGGTAACACCGCGGGAGCAGCTAGTATATTATATTATAGTGTTAGAATTTATTATTATTTAATAGATATAATACGCAATGTTTTAAAGTTAATATCTATGTTTATAAATTGGTTTAATAAAGCAACAAAATCACATTGATCAAAACTTTGTCCGGGGCGGTCTGCCTTGCGCATCTGTGACCAGAGGAGAGTTAGCGAAATCATATTTTGTGGCTTAGACTAGAGGCATCCTATAGAATTGACTGTCACTATTAGTTTCTTCTTCTTTTTATTAATGGCAACTAACTGTATTAACAGTATAATTCTGCCAATGTCAAGTTTTAAATAAGTATTCATGTCATGTCAATTTGGTATTGAAAAAAACATGGCGGCTTGTCATTTCAAAACTCCAACGGAAATCTTTCGTCAAATGAGAAATCTTGAATACCAAATTCCATTTACCAAATCTCCTGTTACTATTAGTTTAAACCCATCCCATTGGGGGGCCTTCAAAACCACTATTTAGTTTTTTAGGGTTCCGTACCCAAAGGTTTTTTTATCAACATTGTCTTCCGAAGTTTGTTCATACAAAATGAGGAATTATGATAATAAAAACTGAATCAAATACCAATATTGGGCAACCAGTAACTTTGTAGTTTTGGTTTTATTCTGCAAAAATAAAATCAATGATGGCAAATCAGTATTTCACATTTATCTTTCTTAGACAAAAAGTTTTTTTTCCATCTATAAAAATTAAGTCACAACTTTTAGAAAATTCAGGGCCTGTTCTTTAAAATTTGTCTCTACGATATCACCAGTTCCATCGCTCCTCTGCCTAGCCTATATTGAAGTATGCGCTGCCTCAGCTGTTCGTCTCGCGTCTCCATTACACTAATTTGTGCGTTTAATCGACGTCTCGAGACGTCCCCGGGGACTCATTTTCCAGTATTTATCTAGACTAGAGCTTAAGATTTTAAGATTTTGATTAATAGCGCAACTTAGATAAATGCTATTATTGCAAACTGTGTCTTGGAAATAATTTGTTCACAGGTTTTGTAAACTTTTCAGCAGCTTCTGCACACATAAAAAAGAAAAAAAAGTCACACTAGATGATGTATTTTGATTGCTGCTATAAACAAGAAATACTAAAAAACAGAATATAATAAATATTTAAGGGGGCTCCCATACAAAAAACGAGATTTTTTGAGATAATGATACGGAACCCTTCGTGCGCGAGTCTGAATCGCACTTGCCCGGTTTTATTTAATTATTTTGTATTATTTTACTGATTAATAATAATCAACTAAAAATTAGTGACCATTTGAATGTAAGTTTATATAATATAAGTTTACATTGACGACCTCTGTGGCGCAGTGGGCGAAGCTCCGCCTGCGACGCAAAAGGTTGCGGGTTCGACCCGCCGCGGGACAAATGTTTGTATGACCTACAGATTTTTGTCTCGGGTCTGGGTATTTCTATGTATAATATGTATGTATTTACAAACAAATAGTATATAAGTAGTATATCAGTTATCTGGTTCCCATAGTACAAGCTTTGCTTAGTTTGGGGCTAGATGATGCTGTGTGAAAATGTCCAGCATTATTTATTTATTCATTACTAAGTTAATGCTTCAAATTGCGCTGACCTCACTCAGAGTAATTAAACAGAATCCGAGTGAAATAGGTTAGTACAAATGACAGTTTTATTTGATGCTAAGTACTGTATAGAAGCTCCGCCCTTGATGACCGTTTTACTAAGTCGGGCTAATAGCTCAGCTGATTAGGATTCAGCTAGTCCACTCATTTATGAGCCTCATTGCTTAGCAAGTAAGTAAGTTCGTATGAGTCAGTGGCCAACTCTGGTGACGGAGTTTTTTGGCCGCCTTAAGGCCTCCGTCATGGCTTAACGACTTAAATAGCCGGGACCGATAATTTAACGTGTCCTCCGAAGCACGGAATTGCTTAACACAATCGCCCTTACTTGTTGCATATAGCAAGGTGCAGTCGTTTACGTACATTCTTCGAGTTTCGAGAAAAACCTGATAATTTTCTAAATGCATGGAAGATTCAAACTCAAAAACAATGAAGTAATAAGACCAGTAGAAGTGATAAAACTTGACTTGTTACTCAAAAAGCTTGTTTGCGTTAAAACTCAGCCAAGTTTCAACTACTTCCAAAAATATAGATAGATAGATAGACATTTATTTGGCAACACACACAGACATAGGTACATCTAACAATCTAACAAGAATGTAAAATAAATTAAAAAATATGTTGGTACTAAATAAACAAAGCAGTCTCAGCTTTAAGTTGCTCTGCACCGGGGGATACAGAGCACATAGTGAGCACATAGTGATTATATTGAGATAACCTGATAATGGAGTCAGGAGCTGTTCGATTAATCATCAGGGTATCAATAACAGTAAAATATCCACGTTTGAGCTCATTTAAATCAGCTCACTTTGACCTATTTAACTTGTAAAAATATTTTATCAACAAAAACTTATTGAACTAGCTGCCTTCTCCACAGTGTGAGCTATTAGCCAGATTGGCGTCTGCGTAACTTGCCTAATAGAATAATCTAAGTGCCTACCCAATCAAACTGTCAAAAACTGAGTCTCGATCTCATAAATTCTGATTACATCGTCCCGTGCTTAGAATACAAAATTTTTTGATCAAAGAGTTTCATATTTATCGATAAAACGAAGCAACATTATCAATATTCTAAGAGGCTGCGGCATAACGAGGTTGGAAAAATATTGATGGGTATTTGATTATGGATATCTCAAAATAAGGACACATTACGCTCCGAGGTCTCAACCACGATTCCCCAGAAATACTTTGCTCTTTTGTGGTAAAAAAGAACCTATGCGTTAATCCAGGGTTTAAGCTAACCCCATAACAAATTGCATCCGAAGTGTTCAGCCGTTATAACGTGAAGCAGATTCCAGGAGTCCCTCAGGCATGCCTCACAAATTTTGCAACACGCGCAGTGCAACATCATTCTTCCACACTCAGACGTAACATTCTTTTTCGTTACACAAAATTTATCCCTCCTTATGATTATGATATTCCCATATTATATTAGTTATTAGTAAATTTTCTTTAAAAAAAATATATACTCGTATATATATTGATATTTAGTTTATTTTTGTTAGAGTCCACGACTTTATTGTGTCATAGATTGTTTCCTATAGGAACGTGAAAACATGTATTTGGCTTTCTCTTTCTATTTTAAGTGTCAAAGTCAAAGTCAAAAAGCATTTATTCAGTAGGACCGCTGGGATCACTTTGAAACGTTTTAAAACTAGGTGATTCTACTCCTGTTCCTTCACGACCAAACACGGTTTGGGGTTCATCTTAGATCTAAACTTAGGCTAATGTCTTAGCTAACTTAGTTGGTACCTACCAATTGCCTTAGTTAAATAAATTATATAAAAAAAAATCAAAAAGCTGAGCAAGATAGCAAAGGCATTGTGCACACATCAGCTGTCGAGGGGCAGAGCGACATCAGGCCACGCGAATTTATCATTAATATAATCACCAATAGATTATTAATTAAATACGCTTTCTTTATAAGATTATTTTTTATGTAACTTTTAAATCTTCGAATAGGCAGTTTATCTATTAATTTTTGTAGCTATTGGTTTTCCCATAAATAAATAAATAAATATTACTTCTTAACATATCCGTCACTTCAAAATCGAACCTGTTTATGTTTTTTTTCTTCAAAATATGTTAAACTATCTTATTTATGTCAAATCTGATAGAATCGTTTTAACAATCCATGCGGCAAGTACCACCAGGAGGTCTTCACCGAGAAATTTCCATAAATCAATTTCAATACAAACACCTCTTAGTGAACTCTGTCCGCAGTCTCAGTAAGGTATGGTGCATGTGAGAGCGGGTCATTTGTTTATGTAATTTCCTGTCTACGGCAGTGCAACACAATTATAAAATAGTAACTGTGTTTATGGTCGTCCTACAGGTTTTTTACAGATTATTTATTAGGTATACCTACCCTTGTTTTTTGATTATGATTGCCTGATATTTCATAATTGCGTCCCACAGATTTCCAAAACTTTATGTGGTGGGTGGTTGGTTGGTTGGTGGTGGTTTATTGGTATAATATGGTTTACTAAAGGTGTACAATGTACAAGATGTATAGAAGCTACATAATTATTTTCTAATTTTGAATCTTCTACAGATTTTTTTATGTAAGTCTCTCATTCACCTTCCTTTGATTGCAAGATTCATTATTGTTGATATAAATCGAATGAGTGGTTTCTGTAAACTTTCAAAAAACTCGCTATAAGTAGCAACGCGCTGTCGTCCGTGACTTGGATGGCGAGTGGTCTCGCGGCCGGGCGACAGTTGGAACGCAGTTATACGAGTACTGATCAAATTTAGTCAGTCGGCGGAACGTTGGTGCGGTATGGACTTGGGGACTAGCCATGAGTTTACATTCACGTTTATCATCAGGTTGATCATTTTTTTTTGGATACACAGCACATAGAGCCATGGAGCGTGCCATGCTCGGCATCAAGCTTTTAGATCCCAATACTGAGATCCGGAGACGAACAAAAGTCATGGATGTCGGTATGCGGGTAATGGAACTGAAGTGGAGTTGGGCGGGACACCTAACAAGACGTGGTGACGACAGGTGATGTAAAAGGATGACAGAATGGTGGCCCAGAACTGGCAAGAGAAGTGTCGGACGTCCGGCAGCGAGGTGGGCGGACGATATTATTAACGTCGACAGTGGATCAGGCTAGCACAGGACCGGGAAGAAGGGCAAAAGCGAAGGGAGGCTTATACCCAGCAATGGGTGAAATCGGGCTGCGGATGATGATGATGATGACACAGCGAAAAATCGGCCATTCTAAACAACCTGGCAACCCGAAGGGAGAAGACGCCGTGGTCGGCCAAGGAAGCGCTGGAGAGACGACCTCGACTCCTTTTATAGTGGGTGGTGGAACTTATCAAAGGAAAGAGATGGTTGGAAAGAATTGGGGAGACCTTTGCCCAGCAGTGGGACAGTATAGGTTAAATAAAAAAAAACTATTTTAAATTAGGGACTTTCATCGATTATCGAACATGCCGGTCATAGGTCTCTCATTTACAAAACTATTCCTCCAATAGCCTGAGGGTCTGTCGGTAGAGCATGATGGCTGCATCAGATGTCTGAGCGGTAAGTAGAGGAAGACCGAAGAATTTTTGGATTGTGTGAAAGAGGATATGAAAGTTAAAGGAGTGGATGGACAATTGACGAGTGATAGGAGTGAATGGAGGAATAATACATGCTGTGCCAACCTCACTGGAGCATGGGATAAGGGCAAGGAAATAATGATGATGACCCTCATCAAGTTGATCAGGGGTTGTAGGGCAATACGATTTTATTATATTTAAACTATTGTGAGCATCTTTTTGTTTTGGTTGTGTTCACCAAAAATAAAGCAACCTTACCGTGGCATATTTGGCTCAAGACATGAATTGCTTTTTTCCTTTAAAGATGTTTATTCGAAAATCTCCGTTCATTCATTTTTCAGCATATTCCATCTCAAACAATGTCCCAGGCACTACAGCGTCCCGTTAAGTGTAGGCATGGATTGCTTCCTGACGCTGTATAAATCATCTAATATAGATGTAAAGGCCCAAGTTTTTAACACTAGGCAAACATATCGCTTCTTAGGATTTCTTTAATAAACTATGTGTCAACTAAGTGGATTATTTTTTAACCTCAGAGGAAACATTTTTGCCAATTATCCTCTGAAAGCTTCGTAATACTCTTATGGCCTTACTAATAAACGTGGTATAAAGTTATTCCTGAGTATAAACTGTCAAAATGTATGGTTATACCTATTTTATTCCGAGGAATAACTTTATACCACGTTTATTAGTAAGGCACCTATAGTATTCAGCTCGGCTACCCTAAGTATATCCTGGTTTTGTAAACTTTAAGCTTATTGTTCACTTCCAGAACTTTATAACAAACAGAAACCTACCGAAGGTTAACCTTTACAAAACCAGTGGTATCCAATCTGAAAGTTTGCAGAATACATTGGTGTTTGTTTATAAGTTTAATGGACAAAAGGTGTATTGCGTTATCCTATAAATACATACATAAATATTAAATAGATGTTCTCCTTCCGTTGAACGATCTACCACTAGTCTATAAGAACGAGTGACTCGGCTAGAAGAAAAAGACCGCCGCCATTTTGGTTAAACATACTCTAATGCTTTTTTAGTTTTGATCAAGGGCCATATTCCCGTTCATAGTTTCGTTCGTTTGTGAATATTCGGATGCTTCTTACTACGATTTCTGTTTTCAAGGGGCAATTCTTCGGTTTGGAATTTTTGGTCCTAGGTTAGGACCGTGTTTTAACGGTGGATCTTATCGACTGAAAACAATGTAGCTCGTAGTAAGAAGCGTCCGAATATTCATCAAACGAACGAAAAAACGAACGCGAATAAGCCCCCTGACCAGGAGCATTATCTTAGGTTTGGATAGCTGATAATGAAGATGATGATGTATGTAAATGCGACTTACGACCAAAGTCGCGTGAGCTGCTAGTTGATTTATATTTATATCGTCTACGAAGACTAAAGGGTACCGTTATTTAACCTTCCCTTGAGGGATGGAACACACGGAGTTTGGACGCCTGAAATTTACCTGGCCACTTTTATAATGCGTGTATGATCAGGGACAAAACGCATTCAGGCCTTTATGATTTCTGAAGATGATAATATCATCTACTTCGAAAAAGGTGATGAATTTTCATCACTGACCTTATCAAATCCAATGCCAAGAGCTAGTTTAAAATATTAAATCTTAAATTTTTAACTAGCTTCTTATCTAATAGCCTTGAATAAGTAAATAGCCGACATAGTTTGTAATTCCAGTAATTTTTAATCAAAAAAGCTCGCCAAAATCCTTTGAGTATAAACATCGCAGATAAATTGAATTGCTTATTTCAAAATTCTTCTGCGAATTCAATCGGCCTAAGAATTTAAGAGATATTTTGTAAAGATGATATAACATTAAATTTTGTTTGTCTACGTGTCAAGGCAGAGCGATGATCGGGATTGATGTTTACAAATCCTAAACTCGGAAATAAATTAAATTATTCTCTGAAACAGAAAGATTTTACCTTCAAAATGTCGTTAAGATTTATCGAATTAATGCTTTGGCTTTTTGGATACAAATTGGGAAATGAATGTTTTGATAATACATACAAATTAATTGGTAGGTTTAAAAAAAAACTATCTTCTTTATGATTTTATCCAACTAGCAATTTACTTTACATTTTGTGAACGTACTAAACGCCGTAACTTCGTAAAATTAATATCCACTAGACGTTCTATGATCGAATTGCTAAAAAAAACTACAATTATTTTGATATCAAAATCTTACAAAAAATATATTTTCATCACGCCTGTACAGAGATCCCCGATGGCGAGTACGGGGTCTTCGTCGCGATTTACATACAAGCGTGTAAGTCCGGAACTGTACTATCTGTCTCACCATCAACTGTCAGATATTAAAAAACATGCCTTACTGCATTAACTTAAGATCCTTTTTTGTATGATACTTTAACCAATACCACATGACCCGACTGTGAAATTCAACCGACAGGAATTCAACTCGACACTACTACTACGAGACGACTAGTAGCGCTTTGCGGTGCTACCCGCGGTCCCTCGGAAATAATTTCAATTTAGTGGGATGAAGAGCTTTTTTTGCTATTCCAGACTTTAATCTATCTTTGTGTCAAATTTCATCCAAATTCATTCAGTAGTTTAGCGTGAAGGAGTAACAAACATCCATAACATCCATCCATCCTAACATCCATCCTAAGTTTCACGTAGCTATAAAAATAGGGATACAGCTCGCGTTTGCGCCTCAAACGCACAGGCAGGCGGCTAGGTGCGCCTAGATGCAAACCAATACGTTTGTTTACATCCAAGCAACTAGCTAAGCTAGACGCCAAGCGCGCAGTGCGAACATTGTAGTGCGAGGCATCTAGGCGCTTAGCTAGCTGCCTGCCTGTGCGTTCGCGGCCTTAATAAGCTTTTCTAGTTTGAATGAAATTTTACTTGTTGTACTATTGTTAATTCTGTGACGGGAGGTTCGGAGGTCTTCGGGCCCGAAGGTCCGAGAGGCCCAGAGGGACTTACCCAGCTTGTGGTTGGATTTAATCAATAAACTATTTTGTAACTGGCTTTTGTTAGTGACTTCGTGCGTATCTCGTCAGGGAAATTGGCTGTGCGGTTGTATCTTTATTCGAAAGCGAATATCGCTTTTAAATCTTGGTTATTTGTAGTTTTCCTTTGAACAGAATGTTTTTCTATGTTTTACATACCTAAAACTTATCAATATACACTCATGGACATGATTAGAGAAACGTAAGAAAATTTTGGAAATTTCTTAAAGTACTTAACTAAGATTTGTAATACAAGCCTTCTATATTATATTTCACAAAATCCACTTAAAATGAGGCTTAATCAAGGCAGTAGTGCCATAACTTAGCTCGCAAATATTTAAAACATTTAAAAACACATTTTAATAAGTAATAAAATTTAATACGTTCCTCTAAATCAGTCCCTGAGTGTACGTACATAGCTTGATGAGCCGTCAGTATAACGCGCCTTATGCTTAAGCTTCATGTTTTCAAATCAAAAATGTACTTAGTTGATCGCTTTATATATTTTTTCTTGATATATACAAATCCTGACCTTATCCCACGCTAAGTGGGGTCGGCACAACATGTCTTCTTCTTCCACTCACTATGATGATGATGATATACAAATCCTAAATGTTTTAAAAGAATGTTATTTGCTACAGACAAAACATCAAAGTTAGAAATAAATTGGATGTCAAGTCAGGTAAATTGATTGATAGCAATAAAAATCTTTTGATTACTGAAGTTAGGGTGGTTAGGGCCAACGCTAATCTTTGCTTGGCGCTGCTATTTTCTAGCTAAAAGATTTTTGGTTACAACACTTTGAACATTTCAGAGCTGATTTTAAATTGTGAAAAAATTACTAAATTAGTATAATTGATTTAATAAGTAAGCTAATAAAATTACAAAATATATATCAAGACAAAACTTTTTGACAATTCAAAAATGCATAATTGAACAAAGTTCAATCAATACATTTCAACCGTATGATATTTAAATAGCTTTCAAACTAATTTCAAATGTTTTGATACACATTTAAAAAAATAACTGTTGAATTTTTAATCTAGAAGAGTGACAAAGTGATAGAGGCGAATGGCGAAAGCGAAGAGAGGCCTATACCCAGCAGTGGGATGACAAAGGCTGATGATGATGATGATGATGATGATGATGATGAAGAGTGACAAAGTTGATCAATTTGTAAGATTACACGAAATTAATTTTTAATAATCACGTTAACGAACTTTGTTTTTAAAATGATCTAACGGCGTTTCACCATATTGGTACGTCTACGTCTACGACAAATGCTACGAAATCGCTACGACACTTCAGCTTTACTCAATAGTATTGTAAAGAATGAAATACTTACAGTTTCTTCGACAAACGTAAAATACACTGAACAGTGTGTGATAAATAAAATAAGAACAAATATGTATAGGTGTAAGTAGGTAAGTGGGTAGGTATGCGTCCAATGACTCAGTTGTACTTTCTGAGCTGTGACGGTAACTGTGTAAAGATTGGTGTTGATTGATAACTGGCAACAGGTAGGCTTTGAAGGCCGTTGAAAAGGCTCGAGTTGAGTTATTTCGATTCTAATTTACATCTTTTGTGTCATCAATTGGAATAGATAAATGTCTTAGAAATAAATTATATATTTAAACTTCAAAACGACGATAAGTTTAGAACGTCCAGGGGGGCTATTCCCGTTCGATTTTTCGTTGTTTGATGAATATTCGGATTTTTCTTTCTGCCAAGTTAATAGATGGCGCTGTGGGAAATGTCCAGCATTATTTATTTATTTATAAGTAATAAAAATATTTTACCCATTTAAAAAGTACATTATTGTAGATAGGCCCAGAAGAAGTCAGGGTATCCGCTATAAGCATAAACATTGCATAACGGAAAACACTCGCAAATACTCCCTTGGCGCTTCCAAGCTGCATAAAATAAAGTGTAGCTTATCGAGTTTCGAACCCCGGGCGAGCGATAAATTAGTTTGGACACCGACCGGCCTCGTCACTAGGTACATCACCTTGCTTTTTTACTGAACCCAATAGAACCCTATGTATAAAAAGATATTGCTGCTTATTACATAAACGATAAACCTTAGTTGAACCCCATGTTGACACATGTCAAAACAAAACTGTTACTTACCACAAAAAAGCGTTCTATGTACGAGTATTTAAAGATGTTTTTCTAGGGACAGTTTTTTAGTTAGACTTAGTCTAAGCTCGGTTCATTTTCTTGTAATAAGACGGTATAGTTTATGGGCAAAATGCTAAGTTGGAATCTGACTGAGCCAAAGGTACTATCATTTTGTGAAGTGATTAATAATGTTTTGTAGTTATTAATATACACATTACTGCTACTGTTTATATTAAACACTTCATTTAAATTAGTACCTAAGTTAAAGATAGATCACTAAATATAAAACTAGGACTCAAACCATATTTTGTTGTCCAAGAGAGGTATTTTAATACGTCAGACTTGTAATTATGGGAATTACCAGATAAAAACAGTAGGTAAGTAAGTTCGTATGAGTCAATGGCCAACTCTGGTGACGGAGTTTTTAGGCCGCCTTGAGACCTCCGTCATGGCTTAACGACTTATTTAGCCGGGACCGACAATTTAACGAGCCCTCTGAAGCACGGAAGCGCTCAGATGAAAAGGCCACTGGCGGTCACCCATTCACTTACAGACCGTTTCGAACGTTGCTTAACTTCGACGATCTTTCAAGAACGACTAAGCAAGCACGACCACGAGCTCTTGATTTGACGATGATTTGATGACACGAGATCGACGATGACAAAAACAGTCAAAAAAGCCATTGAATTTAGTTTTAGGAACTGTCGTCACAATTTGGTAGGTTCGCTGGCCTCTCGAACGAATCAAAAAAACCCCTTCTGGGGCCGTATTCGCGTTCCTTTTTTCGTTCGTTTTATGAATATTTGGATGCTTCCCACCACGGTTTCTGATTTCAAGGGTCAATTTTTCGGTTTGGAATGTTGATCCTAGGTTAGGACCGTGTTTTAACGTTTGAAAAAGTGGCCTTTGAAGTCATAAATTAAAAAAATTAAGTTTAAAGTTTTTCTGAAGAACATTAAAAAAAAAATGCTTTTGGAGTGTGACTTCTTTTGTAGTCCAGGCACTATTCCATTCTTTTTAACACTCTGCCTACACGGCAACTTTGCATACCCGCTTTATTTATAGGTACTGCATTTTCCCTCCCCTATTGAGTTATCGGCGGTGTACCGGAACGAATAATTTAATTTTATACTTTATTGCATTTTCCTTGCGAACGTTGCTTCCTTTTTAAGTCCCTCTGTAATTAATATCGTTATTACTGCTCGCACATTCAACAGTTGATTGAGTTTTCTGATGAAAAAATAGTTGGAATTGAAATTTTCTGTATCAGAAGTCGTTTAATAACTATCGTAATTAAAAAAATAATAAGCTATAATATTCTGAATCTATTGAAACTTTCGTGGTTATATTTTAAAAATACACTTAAAATGATTCAGAATTTTTATTTAGAAAATTGGCAGTTTCTTAATCGATTTTTTTTTATAGTATTGTTATTTGCCTATTGTTAATCCACTGCAGATCATAGGCATGTATGTACAAGCAGTATCAAAATATATTTCCTCCATTAAATAAAAATGATAATTAGATTACACAAAATCGTTTTATTGAATACCTCAATATTCATATGAACACAAATAGGTAGGCTACAGTCATTAATTTATGTACATCGTGAATTATGCTTATATTCATCCGAGGCCTGTCAGGCCTAACGTCACCACTAACGTTACTCAAAAACCACGTCACCAGTTAAAGGTTAATAATCGTCCTGGCTGATTTCGGCTACTTGGCTTTATGTTTTTTTTTAACTATCCATGGGCTTGGATGTTTAGCCCGCATATGGCTAATATAACCTATTTTAGCGCTAAAGGAGCGCACGTTAATATGCCATACTCGATAGTGGTATCGATAAATGTTACCTACATCATTTATGCACAGCCTATCCAGTGGCAGGTGTTACTTCTTACAAAGGAAACTGCGATACCAAGGTACAATCGTAAATAATGCCATGACAGTGGGTACCAGCTGTGGCTTTGTTGCTATGGAAAACTCAGCCCTTTACCTTGATTTATTAAGCGTTATAATGTAACCTACGTCACAACAGGCAAACAGCATTGGTGGACTATAAGCTATTAGGAACTCTAGAAGGAAACCTTTTTAAGAATTCAAAGGTCAGACAGATCCAAACCAAATATGTGTTTGTACGTTTTTCTGCCTGCCACCTGGACTTATTCCACTTAGTAGGGTTGCTTTTCAATTTAACTTTTTTACTCGTCATCTAGAACTCTCTTTTCTCACACACACATTCACACAGTCCAAAACCAACTCATCATCATTACCCTGCTCTTATCCCACTTTAATGTGGGGTCGGCACAACAGGTTTTCCTCTTCCACTCCGCTCTATCAGCCGTCATGTCAACACTCACTCCTTTCTTAACCATATCATCCTTTACACATTTCCAAACGCTACTCATATTCAATAATATTTTAAATCGATTGCAGCTCTAGATATTATGTTACTCGTTTAAAACCTAGTCTACACTATAGGATAGGCAATGATTGTACCGTGTACAGTTTTAATCTCTATTCCATGTTCTGAACTGTGTTACGCAGCAATTAAGTGGCATGTACACTAGCGAATTCGGCGATCCGTTCAGGTGTGTACCTGGGCTTTGAAGGCTTAGCACGTGACATATTTCATGCGGAGTAACGTACCGTGAGAGTGATGTACTGTCGCTTACACAATATGATCACATCATAAAAAACTATAGGATTTACGCGTTATGGCTTTCTAGTGATCAGACAAGGTAAAAAAATATGCACATGCAACTCTGAGCATATGTTCATTATTATTCTACGTCTTTGTATGGCAGAGGAGAAGATAGCATTCTATTAAAAAACTAAAAATAATCTAGGCTTTCAATAATAATGAATGGAAAAATGGAAGGGGGGCTTTGTCCAGCAGTTCAAAATAATTACAATTTTATAAATTCAATGTCAGCTTCTTACAATTTAAGAATTATCACTTGTTCGTACGTATTTTTTAGTCTGATGATTTTTAAACTAAACTATTAACTAACTGTGACCAAAGTAAGCAATTTCGGTTCAGTCCACATTCACATAATTTCCGTTATGTGCGTGACTGTACTAACACTATGCCACGGCTCACATGCCCTTTGTTCTGTGAGGTGAGAGAAAAGTTGTATAGGCGATTAGTTTTTGAACAATTATTGCTTGCCAACTCAACTTTACACCACAAATACTGTAAGGTAGAATAGAATAGAATAGAATAGAATAACATTTATTTATTTTAGAATAGAATAATATTTCTTTTTCATAGAGCATAAAATACAATTAGGAACTATACTAATACTTATACAGACACAAAAATGGAAACCACTCGGCGTGTACTGAAGCAACTTAGAGGTGCTGCAGCTGAGGCGCCAGTGAGTTCATGTGTAGCAGCAACTGCTCACGCATGCACGTCGTTTTAAAAAACTTTTATAAACAAAAAATTGGTAAATCTAGGTACTTTTATCTTAATCTAGGTGTGATGGAGATGATGATGATTTACAAAAACATTTAGTTCATTATTAAACATTAAACATTCCATGAGTAGTCTTTTAAAATTTCCTATTACTTAGACATAATATTAAAGAATTGATGGTCACTTGGTCTAAGAAAATCTTTTTGTTTGTGATAAAGTCTTAACCCTAATGTTTTGCGACTAGATAATGCGTGAAAAGCGTTGTTAACCTTTCACTTGCCAAGCACTTTTGCGTACAAAAAACATCTTTCGTTTTAGTAACTTCTAATCTTTTGGTTTTTGTTTTTTTTAATTTTATGAATGGTGTGCAATAAAGAAGTTTCATTCATTTATCTATTCATTCATCTTTCGTATGTTACAAAAATCATATTTTGCATCAAACATCTCGTAACAACTTGGCGTATTATTCCTTTGATCTGTACACTTTCTTGAGCATTACGTCAGACTTCCTCTTGATTCGTCAGATGGTCCAATTATGGTACAATTTGAATAATTGCTACGGCTCATACGACAAAGGAGCGGAAATGAGCTTGGTGAAACAGCTCTATGTAAAAAGCTAGATCACTTATAAAAAACGGACTCAGGGTCCTGCTATGTATTATCAGAACGTAACACGATGTTTTCTTTGCTTACTGTGCATGCTGCGTTTACCTGTAATAGGTTTCGCATGTAGTTAAAATAACCAGGAGGAAGTAGGTACAAAACAAATGAAACAAAACTAAATTCAACAAACGTACAAAAAACAATAAAATTTATGAACATTACTTGCGTAAACTATTTGATATCATATGTAAACTGTTGGTGAACCTAATAAATAAATATCAGGTAATCTTTTATATTCATAGGTTTATGAGGATGATACAATTTGTTCATGTTGCGGACCGTCAATGGGTCAGATAAGCACCAGGGTCTTGGTGGATGACAGAAACTTAGGGAGGTCTTATACCCAGCAATGGATGAAGTCAAGTTGTGATGATGATATTATAAAGCTATTGGTGATGATCCCGTACTTCGCATTCTGAATGATTGATACTTTTCCCGTAAAACTTTGTTCTCGCTCGTGATTTTCTATCAAATGCAACATTAAAATCTGTTTTCTTAGTATGTTTTGAAACAAAAATTAATTTATAACTGAAATAGCTGTAAGTATTTCAGCTGTGATAGGCGCCACTTAATTAAGTTTTCGTCGCGTTGTGATGCTGATGAAGATGGCATTTTTCCTCGTTATTATGTCTTTGTTTATCATTCCTTTAAATCATCATCATTCACAAGGTCAGAACTTGAAACCTGATTTTACGAGGTTTGAAAACTATCACCATATTGACCTCTAGATAATTTTTTGGAACGAAGTTCCTTTTCGGACGGTATCGGATGAGGGCTGGACGAAAAAAAGTGTTCTAATTTTGCGTCACGACACATGTATATGTCAAATCGTCACAATGCGAAATGCGCAGCCGCGAAACAGTTCATAGTTCATAGTTGTTACATACGGAAGAACGTTTCTAGGATACCTAGTTGACAATTAATTTAATTCCCAGTATAGAAAAATAGTCTTTGCTTCGTTCCAACCGAGTGTTCCACGACAATCTCATACTCTTTTTCTAAACTACATTATCCAACTGCTGGGCAAAGGTCTAGATAATAACGAACTTATTTAATAGAAGAAAGGAAATTTCTGCAAAAAAATTTTAGTTTTTTTGGAAAATTTATTTTGTTGGTAAGTCGGTTGAGACTTGAAGAGATGAAAAAGATGAACATTTTATATTATTTACTACCATTATTCTGTCAGCAAATTAAATTGCAATCTGTTCGTGACACATAATAATCGATGACATTATTATGTCAGTGGCTTAGGTGTGACTGACTGTCTGTGAGCCAATCTTATGGCTATTTGCGATAGAAATGTCATTTATAGCGCTTGTAAATCTCACCATCCCTCAAGAACGACAAAAGTCGCGACCGCCGGCAAAAGAGCATGCACGGATTCCAAATTGGCGTATAAGTGCGGGACGGTGGCTCGCTTTGAATAATTTATGGGCATCGCCCATCCCCGACGTAATTTGAACAAATTATAAGCGGGCCGGAGGAATTACCGACGTGCGCGTTGGTCAGATTTTCTGAAGGTGTAGGATTAATAAAATACATCTTAAAACCTAAAGCAAACTACATAAAGCTTCCGCAAATAGAAAATATGTTACTCGGACTAAAACTTAGGCCTTTACATCTATATTAGATGATTTAAGTATACAGCGTCAGGAGGCAATCCATAAGACGCTGTAGTGCCTGGGGCATTGTTTGAGAAGGAATAGGCTTGCCCAGTACCTAAACCATCCTCTCATCTTAATCGCCCACAGGAAAGACGACGTCAATACGTGTGGAGCTGACTAAGCTGCGGGTTTCCTCACGATATTTTTCTTCACCGTTAAGAGCTTGTGTTATAGCGCATATAAATTTCAGGAAACGAAAAATCCACTCGGACTAATAACCTTACTAAATCTTACTCATAAAAAATTGATAAAGCTGATCGCACTTTCCAATCACGCCTAACACGCCGAATAACAGGCAGGTATACGAAAACTAATTCAATAGGTGTGCTGTGGCGTCATAAAATGCGACACGGGGATAAATGAGCTTTCATACAATTTTTTATAAATTAAAAACCATCGTCCTAACCTACGGGTCACTTCATGGGTGCCCGAGAACGGAAGGCGACGACGAGGCCGGCCGAGAAGGCGTTGGCGGGACGATCTCGACGGGTTCGAAAGAGAGTGGTGGGAAATCGCCAGAGATAGGGACGTGTGGAAAATTTTGGGGGAGACCTTTGCCCAGCAGTGGGACAGCATAGGTTGATAAAAAAAAAAAAAAAAAATTCGGCGCGTACGGCGCAGTAAGATGTGCGATCAGGTTACTTAGTTAAGTCACTGCGGTAGCATAAGAATCTATTCGTTAAACATAACTCATATAGCAAATTGCTTGATGTAAACTTAGTTTTTCTTAAACTTTCGCGATCACAATTCATCTTTAGAGATATATTTTATAACAGGATTTTATAAAATAAAATTGATTGATTTGATAAAATCCTGTTATAAAATATATCTCTAAAGGTAAACTTAGTTGTATTTTTTTTTTCCAACTTTCACCAACAATAATTACATCCCACACTACCGAGCCCGAATCTATTAAATGCCCGTCTGAAACATGAACGTTTGCGGAGTGACGTCACTAATAGTTGGTTTATAAACAAAAGTTGTAAACGCTTTAGTTCAGAACATCAGAACAAGGCTCTGAACATACGAGCTAAAGCGACCTCAATGCAAAAAAGCTAATTGATATGGTGAATAATAATATGGTGATGGGTTTTATGGTAGCCTGTAAACGTATAAATACTTGTATCAGAGAGTCATATCTTTTGAGGGAATACTTTATTATCATCTAGATAAACATTAAGGCCCTTACTAATAAGCGCTGTGTAATGTTATTCCTGAGTGTAAACTGTCAAAATGTATGGTTATTTTTAGTTTATTCCAAGGACTGACTTCATGTCACGTTTATTGGTAAGGCTGTATTAAAACTACTCTGCAAAAATTTATGATGTATAAGCTATTTGATGTTGAAAAGAGGTTACTTATTGATCGCCATGTCACTTTAGTTTGTAGGTTTTTAGGTATAAGATAATTAGATGCAACGTTGTATAAGTAAACCACTTTTTTTTGTTAGCCTGTTGTATTCCACTGCTGGGCAAAGGTCAAACCACTATTAATATATTATTAAATTCAAAAGAAATAACTACATTTAATTAATATAATCTTTCACAGGATCGCGACGTCTGGAGGGAATGTGGGGAGGCCTTTGCCCAGCAGTGGGACAGCAATGGCTCATAATAATAATAATAATAATTAATATAAAATAGTTCCTTTCAATAGATCCAAACGAAGGTTAATTTAATTATATTTTCAGCAATTCACTTCGAATTGAAATGTAAAGGTGCATGCACACTGGCCGTGACAAGAGCGTCATTGACACCGGGCCATCCGTAATCGATAGGGTGTCATCAATCACCCTTGTCGCTGGGCTCTGTTGCCGATCGGCGGCTTTTGTGCGTTTTATTGGTGAATGTAGCACTTCACTTGAACTTGGGTTTGAAGGAAAATCATCTTTACCGTGCTGGAAATAAGTTTCAGTTTTGTATTGGCGAGTTGAGCTCAAGTTCTATCATTATGCATTGGCAAATACAAATTGATCACTTGAAATTATTGGAAAAATATTCTGAAAACGTCACACGACTTGAAGTTCATTAAAGCTATTCATTGTTATTTTCTTCATTTCACTCTAAAATCAAGTCATTTTCCATCAATGCCAATTATATGCTCCACAGCAAATTCTTAATCTATGACTAGCAATGAGTGACTGACATTGCTTGAAAAAGTCGTTGCAATTTTGAACTTATGTGAACGGGGTGAATTGTCACTAAATTTTGGCTTATGAGTCTGATGATGCTGATTTTTTTGCATTATAATGTTAACTTTAAACTCAAAATTAACTTTCTTAAGCTTTCGCGATCACAATTCATTCGCCCGCGACCACGGTTGTTGCAATACAGCCGAAAAGTTGGGAAATAATAAAGGTAATACGCGATAAAATCCTGTAATAAAATATATCACTAAAGATCAAAATTAACTCTTTTTTACTGTAACTTCTGGCTGAAACATATTAAGATTAAGGGCCAGTTTCACCGAAGTCATGTTTAACAGCTGGTTAATAAATCGACCGTTAGCCGTTTATCAGCGCAGTGAACGCTTTTTCATACAAAATTGTGTTCTGCGCAGACAAACGGCTCTCTGTCACTCTCGGATTTTTGATTGTTGTGACATATTTTTAATTTTAAACGATGTCAACTGCTAGTTAGCTAACCGGCCGCCGACCAGCGATTAGATTTAGCGGCTTGTTAATGAAGATATTCCTTTGTTAGAGCATGATGGAGCACAAAGCAATCGTAAAGGTCTGTTAAATACTTAATCCGTTGTTATTTCTCTTACTAAATTTGATGTCAAATTAACTAACGCTCTGTTAGATAAAGTTTGGTGAAACTAGCCCTTAGTTTGTTAAGAATAAATAAATAATACTGGACATTTCACACAGCATTATCTAGCCCCAAACTAAGCAAAGCTTGCACTATGGGAACCAGATAACTGATAGACTACTTATATACTTTTTGTTTGTAAATACATACATATCGTACATAGAAACACCCAGACATCATCATTTTCCTGCCCTTATCCCGCTTATGCGGGGTCGGCACAACATGTTCTCTTCTTCCACTCTCCCCTATCACTCGTCATCTCCGTATCCACTCCTTTCTTACCCATATCTTCTTTCACACAATCCATCCATCTTTTCTTTGGTCTACCTCTACTCTTATATCCATCCACATTCATATCCATCACCCTTTTAGTTACGTGACTTTCATCCCTCCGCATTACATGCCCATACATAGAAACACCCAGACCCGAGGTAAATATTTGCAGATCATACAAACATATCCCGCGGCGGGAATCGAACCGCAACCTTCTGCGTCCCAAGCAATAAAAGCATTCATAGGCTACACTTTGAAATAAATATCACTTCCTCGCTCAGATTTCAAATGAAGTGCTTGTTGCTGTCTCTTTCTTAATACTAAAACATAATACACGTAGTTCAGAAGTATGAATTTAGCGTTTATTGTGCCGGCTATAAAACTACCAGGAGCTCATAAACGCACAGGCGTTAACTGCTCGCTTTAATAACCGCGACACTGTGCCGAAAGATACAACTGAAAGTGGCACGCATAAACACTGAATAATTAGCTGGGAAATAATGGCGTAATAACATCATGCTATTTTCACAGCAGAGTTTACTAAATATGAGTTTTGCAGTATGGTTAGAAATGGGAAATATTTTTATACTAGCTGCGCTCCCGCGGTGTGACCCGCGGTCCCTCGGGATTTTTTATTTTTTTCGGGATAAAAGGTAGCCTATGTCCTTCCCTGGGATACAACCTTTGTTATTTATTATTATTAATAACAAATATTAAAGGTGGTATCTCACATAGGACATAGGCTACCTTTTATCCCGAAAAAATGAATGGGATACAACCTTTAACTATGCCAAATTCCAGCTTAATCTGTTCAGCGGTTTGGGCGTGAAAGCGTAACAAACAGACAGACAGAGTTACTTTCAGATTTATAATATTAGTATGGATTAGTATGGATATGGATATGGAAGTATGGATTTTTGAGACACACATTGTGCAAATCAAAATAATTATGTAACCTAGAAATGGTTACTATGTAACAATATAAATAATATCAATTTACATGATCATTAATTATGCTAGTGGGACATGTAAAGTGAAGGATTTATTATTTTATGAATAGAATAATAATTTACAGAAACGAATTTACTACATATTTCCAAAATACAACAGAATTAGTCAAGCTATCTAAGGATCGTTAGAAACGATAATGTCATGTTCGTGGTAATGCCGCCAGTGTTTTGGGCACGCTTCCGGCTGACAGTGACCTGGATCAGTTGAGCTATCTATAGATCGTTTTTATGAATTGTCACATATCCCGTGGCTCTAATGGCAAAGGTTACCTGTAACTTGTACTCTTTTACCCAAGGCCCATTGTAAGTTTTCAATAAAAATTTAACAGTTAAGAGCTGGTTGTTTTGTTAGTGTTGTGTCGAATGTCAAATGTCACTGACTGTAACAAGTAAAAAAAAAAACTAGTGATGTTTTCTACTCGGTTAAAAATCAGTACATTAGTTTTGGTTTCATCAAACACAACGATAACATTTTTATGATATCGGTTAAAATTATTGGTCAGCATCTGTCTGATATGCATGGAACACAGTAGCACAAATAAACTGGACTTATCCAATCCAACCATCTTACAAATTCCATTTTCAACTTTACGAGCTTCTACTAAGGTCGGCAGTGGTCCGGTGATCCCGACCGATACAAATCATGCATTATTCATTGACGCGTACCCACGGCAGCTGAGACTCTGTGCACCTGATGCTTGACGGTAGCGAGCAGTGTACGGGTAACTGGCGGGTGTATCGCACGGGCAAGGAAATATTGTTTGGTAGCAGAAGTAACACTTTCAAGATTTCTAATAATTATGCTGAAGTTGCTTCCGCATAGTTCCGTTAGTCAAATTCAAGGAAGAAATTGGGTCTTATAAACAATCATTGCTGAATGTTAAAAGTTGGATTTGATATTAAATGTTCCTTTTGGTAGGATTTTTCAAAAATCAAACTAGTTTTTTGTTTGTTTCACTCTTGCCTGTGTAAGTTTCGAGGTCAAAAGCCGACCCATTCATCATAAAAAAAAAAGTTAATATTAATAAGATAACGTTGTTATGCTAAAATGCAATTATTAGAAAAGTTAGTTAGTTATACCGGTTCAGTAGTTATACCAAACTAATTTATGACATTTAATTTTATGCGTAAACATAGTCAACCGTTTAAGATTATATCTATAAAATCATAAAAATTTAATAAAAGTTTGTTTATTTGAAATGAAATGAAATGAAAAGAAATGAAATGAAATGAAATGAAATGAAATGAAATGAAATGAATGTTTATTCGGAAAGGTCTTAACTAACTAAAGTAAGTAACAATCTTGTATCGAAGTAATGCAAGGAGAAGAACTTACTCGCAGCAAAAAAATTGCTGTTTGTAGTTCGTTGTTCCCATATAACATAAGGTGTAGAGACCTAGTTCTAGATTTTGCTTTGAGCATCTCGTTCTAACTAAGTATAAGATTTGTATGTAGAAACGATTGATCGCTGCTTCGGCTAGTAGATAGGTAAGATGGTTTTGAACGTGCTCTTGACAACATCTTTGAGACATTTTTTACCAAGGGCTCTATCACTGAAAATATATTTAAAATCGTTGGGGATAATAGTTGTCAGTCTGTTTTTATACTTACTGTTTATCATTTACTGTTTGTACATAAAACGGAACAATAATACAATAGTCTGTTTGTTTGCACTCAGTAAACCCATATCGAATACTTACTTAATTCAGTTACATACGCGCGAATAATTATTATTTTAAATAAGTACTTTTATTTGATGATGGCGTATTGTTTTCAGTACGATACAGTCCATTTTAATTTGTAGCTCTCATCAGCGTATATTCAGAAATATTGATCTTGTTTGATCTCTACTCTACACTTTTATACCAACTTACATTCTCTTCAAAACTGAATCCACATTCACTATGGTTTGGTTATCAAAAATATCGATTGCCTTGGACTTACTACCTTCTTGACCCGAAACAAAATATCTGTAGTACAAACAAATCAGCAATCGCGAGAATGTAACTTACATTTCTTACGTCGTCCACGTCCACACTTGCGTGGGCACCTGTCGGTCCTATCTATAAAGTCGATAAGCCATGACTGATGCCTTTATAACTTTGTCACCAGAGTTGGGCACTAAAAATACTAACTGATTGAACTTTTTCAAATTCAATCTTCTAACAGATAATCTAAAAAAATAGCGGAATCACAAATTTTGAAACGTAATAAAATATTTTTGAAATCGGTCCACAATTGACGGAAATATCAGTGAACATACATACAGCCAAACATATTATTATAACCTCCTCCTTTTTTTGATACCCTTAAGGCACAGTAGACATTCTGCCATTCTGATGTATAAAGAGGTAGTCAGTTGCATGTCCAAAATATACATTCCTGAAACAGTCTGACTTCAATCTGCTCGGCTATTTTCCTCATCGACCAGACTAGAGCTCATAACCGATAATAAACACCAATACTCATAATTTTTGAATTATTCTGATTATGAACTTTGAAAATGCTGAAATAACGCTGCGACATGCTCGTTAATCAATTAAGCGTTCGGTGATTTTATTAAAATTCTGGCAGAAATTTCCGCCAAAATATTGGTCGAAATATCAACCGACACGGTTCGCGTGGCCGATGATCAAATTAGGCAATTATGTTGATAAGTGGGGTGGCGTCAATCATTGCCTGATTTGATTGCAACGACAAAGTTTTAGAAGTTTATAGTTATGATTTTCAAAGTATAATTTCTCTCCTTGCATAAAGAATGTCCAGCAATTTTTATTTATTTATTTATATACCTTCATTTGTTTCGATCCAAAAATATGATTGTCTTCAGGATATTTATACGAGTAATTGCCGAAATGATAACCATGTTCGTAGATAAAACTCAATTTTATTCCTATTTTTTGTGTTTCTTACAATTTAGAAGAAGAACACATGTTGTGCCGACCCCACATAATGTAGGAAAAGGGCAGAAAGATGATGAATAGGAACATTGGTAAGTAAATGAACACGTCCTCTAAACATGTCTTTGCAATTTGTACTTAGTTTAATCATCGTCGTGGATGTCAGTCTACAACTAAGTATGAATTGAAAAAAAAAAATATAAAGTTCTTTCAACTTGTCTCCGAGCAATATCCTGTAGACCTTATAAGACCTCATTTAATTTGAAATTGTAATCCCCTATCGTGAAATTAAATTTATAAAGGCATTAGCTATAAAGACTTCCTTATTCCCTATAAAGTAATTAATTGAAGATGAATTTCTGAACTTCAGAAAACTGCTCCTTTCTTCTTATTTTTAACCGACTTCAAAAAAAGAGGAGGTTATTATGTTCGGCTGTATGTATGTTTTTTTAATGTATGTTCACCGATATTTCCGTCAATTGTGGACCGAATTCCAAATTTTTTTTTGTTGAAAAAGGTCTCGAGTTGGTCCCTTAAAAATTTTATTCGTGAGGGATTGATAGTTTTCCCGTAAAACTCTAAAAACCTTCACTCCTAGCCATGTTTATTTATTTATTTATTATTATTAGGAAAACCAACAGATAAATTAACTTAATTAGGTTAATGTTACAAATAGATATCGAATCGGCAGCTAAGGCTAAGACTCCACCTGCGTCTAATGACATTATTTGTCATAATTACCTTTTAATACTAAAAAGAAAACCGACTTCAATGTTTGACTCGAAACGCGGTGTAAATCAGGGCGTCAAGGATTCTATGTAATCGTAATTTTCTCCTATTCCTTTTGAGAAAACCTTCTCTATGCTCTACATTTGAAATAGTAAGAATGGTGCCGAACAATATTACTGACCTATAGTAATATTGTTCGGCACCATTCTTACT
Organism: Epirrhoe tristata; assembly: GCA_951394285.1. NCBI lineage: Eukaryota > Metazoa > Arthropoda > Insecta > Lepidoptera > Geometridae > Epirrhoe > Epirrhoe tristata. Next base: position 9,300,727 of record OX596145.1, read on the forward strand.
ATATACCCGACACTGACGATACTGAAAAATAAAAACAAAAATACATTAAAGGTACGAGTAGCGAAACAATCAAGAGGAAGCTTATTCGAATCACAAACAAAAGCTCCGTGCACATTAATGAGAAATTGTCACTGTCAATACCGTATTGATAAAGTTGGGTTCACACGCGAGATTTGTTTAACAGACGCCCGGTGCACGACAGGGAAACAAAGGACCGCCAGGGCGGGGGCGCTGGGCGGGCGACAGTAACCGCCGATACGTCGGCCCGAACGGACGTACGCATACCCGAATCCGTCTCCCCGAGATCGCGATCCGATCTGTGTTTTGTGTAATTTTTTGAAAATAGAACAAATTTTCAAACAAATCCGCAGTTGTAATGGTGATTTTGTTGCGACGCTGAGCGTTTGTGGTTGTTGTGTTACGTTGCTATGGTCCGCGTTGTTTTGCTCAATGGTGAGTACGTTTTGTCATTTTGTCTAAAATACAGCCAGGTATGGGTTTCAGGACCTATATCGATCTAGTGGCAGAGATTTGGGAACGAAGCAGCTATGAATTGTAATTACGAAGCTGGACTAAGACTTACTCTTGTCATCTTATCAACTGAGCAATATTGTATTACAAGCCAACATGACGATATAACAAAGACCCCTTTTATCAAAGATATGATTCTCAAGATTTTTAATGATAAAGCTCGAAAAAAAAGTATTTGAAACGTGACCTTCCGAAAAACTATAGAGACCATTGAATTTTCATAAATAGTAATTAAATTCCTAAAGCTCTCGGCAATAAACATTATTCAAAGCAAAACCTGCTTTAATAACAGTCCATTGACCAAAATAAACATTTCAGTTACCAACAGTAGTCAAAGTTTGATGTTTAACTATTACTCTACGAATACCACCACTATCAAAAATTATGCTTAAAAGAATCTATCGTCTGGCGATGAGTTTGCACCCTGTCACACATGGAACTCTTTATTTATGCAAATTCTGAGCATGTGAATTTTTTGATATTCTTCTGCCTACCCCTAGCCCCTTGAGCTATGGTATAGAGCCCTATAGATCCGAGAGATTGTCTACCATGCCTCGGAGATATAGAGTCGTGATTCTATTTCGTTCTTTTCTAGAGTTTGAGGTCAAACATTTTCAATTGTACAAATTACAACACATTTCTATGCACGGTAAAACCCGCTAAGCTGTCCAACCTTTGGCACAGCGCTAATGAAAATCGTTTTCTACCCACAATGCTCACAGTTTGTTTTTATCTTAATTACCTCAGATTCCTAGATAGAGAACCAACAAGGTAAGCGGATTTTATTTCTATGTGAGGATATCAAACCAAATGATGTGACGTGTATTTAAAAGACAATTTGTATGCCGTGATTATTAGGCTTATGCCCAACAGTGGGTAAAAACAAGCAGTGAATGATGATGATGATGATGCCGTGATGGCTGAATGGGGTTATGCGTCTACTTTCAATCCGTTTAGGTGCTGGGCAAGCCTAATTCATCTCAAACAATGTTCCAGGCACTACAGGGTCCCGTTTTTTTTTCTTCGATACCGTCCGAAAAGGAACTTCGTTCCAAAAAACTGAAACAGCGTCAGGAGGCAATCTATGCATAGGCAGGTTTTTTGGAATGAAGTTCCTTTTGGGACGGTATCGAAGAAAAAAAAAGACTGAGGCTGGAAAAAAAATGTTCCATTTTACCGTCACGACACATGTATATTATGTCAAATCGTCACAGTGCGAAATGCGCAGTCGCGACACAGTCCATAGATTGTTACATTGTTAGTACGGAAGAGCGTTTCTAGGATACCTAATTGACAAATATATAATTTATTATATTCCCAGTATAAAAAAGTACTCTTTGCTTCGTTCCAACCGAGTGTTCCACGACACTTACGTACTTTTTTTTATTTTCTTTGTATTTTTGAAACGAAATATTTACTCAATCTTTGTAGACTTTATCAATTTGACATAGATAATGAATTCATAATATTTTGCCGTCGTATCAACGCGCCCCAGTTGAATGCAAATATTGTCAAAAAAGTCTTACCTATCTCAATCCTGCGGTGGAATTATGAAAATATTCATCGTTCCTTATCCCGGCGAAATCGAATTTGGATGGGGGAAAAGGTACAAATCCCTACGGGCATTGATAAGTCATTGTCTTCAGTAATTCAAGCTTGGGTTTTGTTCCTGTAGCCTTTACAACTTTACGTTCAAAAACAATTTGTTGTATCCTAGCATTGAGGGCACAATTACATTTTCACGGATTGTCTTTAGTTAGACTACATTTTCATTTTCTAGAAAATTTGTTGTGAAATATAAATAATGTTGGGCATTTTCACAGCACACAGCATCATCTAGCCCCGAACTAAGCAAAGCTTGTACTATGAGAACCAGATAACTAATATTCTACTTATATACTTTTTGTTTGTAAATATATACAAATTGTACATAGAAACACCTACACCCCGAGATAAATATCTGCAGATCATACAAACATTTATCTCGCGGCGGGAATCGAACCCGCAACCTTCTGCGTCCCAAGCGGGCTTTCACCCACTGAGCCACAGAGGTCGTCGAAAATATATTTTAGTTCTATTAGGAAACAATGTATTGTTGCTGATATAAATAAATTGACGACCTCTCTGGCGCAGTGGGCGAAGGTCCGCCTGCGACGCAGAAGGTAGCGGGTTCGATCCCCGCCGCGGGATAAATGTTTGTATGACCTACAGATATTTGTCTCGGGTCTGGGTGTTTCTATGTATAATATATATGTATTCCATATTCCATATATAGTCCAATCAGGGGCAAAAATCAAACTCGTACCTATTGCATCTCAGCCTTAAACCAGCCGCGCCAACGAGGTTGTTTAGTTACCAAATTGAAATATACTAGAAATCAAATATTTACTCATTGTGTCAAATTGTTTATTATTATGCCTGGTGCAAACACATAATAAATATTGATTTGAAATGATTTACTTTCATGTTGAGTTTCAGGCTTAACATTCTATGCCCACAAGTTGGTTAAGTCTTCTTATAAATGAAAAGCTTATTTCAAGTCTGGTCACAGAACGCTGGTAGTGCCAGTTGTGTGGTTGTGACAGACGAACTGAGGTTTTATTTTATTTTCACTAAGACGGAGAAATGTAAAATGGTAGTTTTAACCGATTCTTTAAAAGGAGGTAAGATTGCTTTGTGGTTTTTGCACTAGCTCCGGTCTAAGGCCAATTACTAACTTTTACAGCAACAATACTCTATGTTGTGAATAGACTAAAACTATTGACGTTTACTTCAAATTGGTTTAGTTTTAAAATTGATTGAACTGAATACAAACTTTTAGATTTTGATATGAGCCTAGTCAAATGTATCTCGTCCTTAGATCGGAAAGCCTCCTGAAGACTTGGTATTTTTGTTTTGTTTCGGAAAACACAATGCTCGAAAAAGTCACAGATCTCACGACCTTTGGGGTTGAGGGAGTTTGTATGAGTTAGTGGTCAATTTATGGCGGAGGTTTTAGTCCGCTTAAAAGTCACCGTCATGGTTTAACAACTTCATTGCCAGGACCGACAATTTAACGTGCCCTCCGAAGCAAGGAAGCACTCAGTTGATAATGCCACTGGCGATGCCTTTCCATTTTGTTACGACATAGGACGTTGCCTTACTTCAACAATCTAACAAACCTGGGGCCGTATTCCCGTTCTTATTTTCGTTTGTTTGATGAATATTCGGATGTTTCTTTCTACGATTTCTGACTTCAAGGGCCAATATTTCGGTTTGGAATGTTTGGTCCTAGGTTAGTACCGTGTTTTAACGTTGATCTTATCGACTGAATACAATGTAGCTCGTAGTAAGAAGCATCCGAATATTCATGAAACGAACGAAAAAACGAACGCGAATAACCCTGAGCCACTGAACAAGCTACCGATCCTTTTAATTTAAAATAAGAGTGCATCCTACAGTGAGATTCCTACGTACTAGCCCAGTACTAGCTTAACGCAGCCTGAAGAAGCTTTAAAATTATTCAATAATAGTGGTTGGTGTTGTGTTTATTACACCCTGTTAGTGTTTATTGGATGAAAAGTTTGGATCTAAGTTCGCCAAAGGAAACGGTCTCGAGTTACATTGTTTATCAAGTTACATCGTCAGGTAGCTTAAAGTTATAGTAAAGTTAGGTCTCTATTGTACCAGCTTCATTAGTTTGGTGATAAATACTTTTACCAACTAGCAATGAACAGCGGTTTGACCCGCATAGATACCTCGGGAACAGTTTGCTGTATTAGAAGATGATTTTTGAAGTGAAAAGTTCTTTATGCGCGTTGCATTTTTTGAGATGGGAAAATTGAACTCCATTGAACACCATTGAACTCGCGACACTGTTACTATTACCAACACCTCAAACAATCTGTTCAAGTTTTCACTTCTGTCGGCACTCCCGGAGTGCCACTGTTTTTTTGCTTTTTATTTCTGGATTACAGGATAAGGCCTTGTCAATACTATTTAGGATTTTACACACTGACTTGTATGTCTTTTAAAACAGAGAGTCTTATTTACTCAGCTATGAGGTCAATATCTATTTAGTCATTGATCATATTTTTCTTTTCTGATATATTGCATTCTATAGATAATTATAATTCACTAGCTGTCCGCCCCGGCTTCGCACGGGTTTATTATAGGTATTTAACAAAAATTTAATAACATGGCGGTCCCGGAGCGGGATGTATGATCCTTTAAAGTTTAGAGGTTAATATGTAGGTAAGGTCTAAGGTAGGTAGGGGAGTATTGGGCAGTAAGGCAGGTTTGGACACCACCGGCAAATCCCCGTGTTATGCCGGCCATACACCATCATGCCAATCCACCATTAGTCATGCCAATCCACCCCCATACATGGTCAATTCTAACTGATCAAATTCTGATTTGACGATAGGCATGATGGTTCATGGCCGACATGACACGGGGGTGTCCAAACCTCCCGACTGCCCAATGCTCCCCTACCTCCCATATATATTTCATTGATATATTACCACTCTCCTCTCCCATTCCATAGTTCCCAGACACTTTTTAAACTATCATGGCTTTCAAAATTTTTAACACAGTTAACGGGATATTTACCATGATTTAATGTTTTTTGAGTTTCCCGATATTGCGGCGCAGTTGCATACGCCATGATCTATGGTCTATGGTATGATGTATCTATGGTATTAATCATGGTTAATATCCCGTTACCTGTGTTAAAAATCCCAGACACTTGTCCTACCGTACTAACTGATATTTATTCTGTGGTCGCGATGTTTCTTACATTTTTAAACTCATGATAACTTTTGAATAAAATGTCCGATTTCAATTATTCAAAAATAAACATTGGTTTCTTCCTTTACCATAACAACAATTTTGTTGATATGAGTCGTTTGTAGACCAAAATAATAGAGGAATGTAATGAGAGTAAATGAAGCAAAAGTTGTATGTCAGGATCGTAGAAAGTGGTAAAGATATACTTGCTACCTTAAAACAGTCTATGTGGAATAAATAAATTTTATATAAACTATAATTCAAAAAAATATTGTGGAAGTTGAATTTAATAATGCTGATATAATAATAATAATAATGCTGAAACAAAATAAGTGTTATTCTATTCGTAGAATCGTTTAAATTTTTTTTGACTTTGAGTTTTTTTTTTATTTTAGATTTTATTTTCGTTATAGTACTTAGCTTATTATTTATTAGCAAGCCTTATCCATCTCAAAGAATGTCCCAGGCACTACAGCGTCCCGTTAAGTGTAGGCATGGATTGCCTCCTGACGCTGTATAAATCATCTAATATTAGGTCATCATCATTCCCTTGCCCTTATCCCACGCTAAGTGGGGTCGGCACAACATGTATTTTTCCTCCATTCACTCCTATCACTCGGTAAATCTGTATCCACTCCTTTCGCATTCATATCATCTCTCACACAATCCAACCACTTCTTTTTCGGCCTTCCTCTACTTGCATAATCTCCAGCCACACTCATATTCATCACTCTCTGGGTAACATGGTTTTCATCCCTCCTCATAACGTGTCCATACCAAGCCAGCCTAGCACTCCTTACCTTTTCAGAAATAGGCGCCACTTTCAAACTTCCCCTAATATACTCATTCCATATCTTATCTAACCGTGTTACCCCACACATCCATCTTAACATTCGCATCTCGGTAGCATGTACTTTCCTTTCGTCCGTCTTCTTCATTGCCCAACACTCTGATCCATACATCGCGACAGGTCTGATGATCGTCTTGTAAATCTTCCCCTTAAGTTTAAGGGGCATTCGGGGGTCGCATATTGTCCCTGAGACCTGTTGCCACTTCATCCATCCCGCATTCATTCTATAACAAAATCATCTAATATAGGTGTAAAGGTCTAAGTTTAGTACTTAGCTTTGACATGGTTGTCGAGGTTATATCAATCTCAGCAATTTAAAAGACAAATAATTTGTAAAAAACATTATAAGTATCTTATAATAATACGATTTGACGTCAGTACTTTTGTAGGTATTAATTCCACAAAGAGTTACTGCAAAAAGTTGACTCTGTACCCAACCTACTCTTTGGCAAGTACCAGGGCTGGCGAAAGTTGGGGGGTATTTTATTTATTACGGTGGCTTTCGTGGGTTTCTTAGCTTTACGATCTTTGTACAGATTTGAATATAATAATAAACAATAAATAAAAGCTCTAGCCACTCTGCGCTTCGCTATGTAACTTGGGCATTTTAATAAAATATTTGTATATTTGTAAATATTTGTGTGAATGAAAATTCTATATTGAACACCATTAATAAAATAAAAACCAGATAAAAATGAACAATGGGCGGCCTTATCGCTAAGAAGCGATCTCTTCCAGGTAACCTTTGGATGGAGAGGAACATCAGTGAAAAGAAAATTGGTCGGGTGCATAAAATGACAGATTATTGGATTTGAAAGCAATAAGACAGACTAATAACGTACTTAAAAACTTACTTAGACCTAAAACTATTATAATTACGTTTTAATACTAAAAAGAAAACCGACTACAATGTTTGACTCGAAACGCGGTGTGACTCAGGGCGTCAAGCTGTCGATTCGATTTCTATTTGTGACATGGCTAGGAGGGAAGGTGTTTAGAGTTTTACGGGGAAACTATCAATCCCTCAGGAATAAAATTTATATTGGACCACCTCTGGAGTATACCCTTTCAAACATAAAAAGTATTTTGCAAATTGGTCAACAATCGCGTAACAAGATACAAAAAAAACATACAGACGAATTGAGAACCTCCTTTTTTGAAGTCAGTTGAAAAATAATACCTCTCTTCTTCGGATTTCAAAGACACTGGAAATTTTAGTATCAGGCCAAAAGGGATTTTGTTATTCATTTAATATTTATAACGTAATTATGTTAAGAGACGAGATAATGCTGAATGATGAAAACAAAGCACATTTAATTAATAATCGTTCATCAAACTTATCGTACCCAATTGGCGAACAAACACAAACATCACACATCGCCGACATCAATGTCAATTAATTTAACTGAAAATATTGTTTCGCCAATTTGACAACCCTGATTGCATCACGTGACAAAATTAAAAGGTTGATTTTCACCAACACGTCAATAACCAACGGTTATCAACCTCGTCCGAACGGAGTTCAAATAATTTGTTTCTTTATCTTTTTAGGGTTCCAAAGGTACTCAACATATCGCTGTCTCCGGAGAATAAAAGGATAACTGCAAAATCATAACTTTACAGGAGAATCAAAAACCATGTTTTTTTAATGATGAGGATCGGCTCTTGACCTCGAAAAAAAATTTACAAACTTCGTACCAACCGAGTGTTCCACGACACTCACGTACTTTTTTTTTAAGTTTATTAAAGAGTTTTGTCGCTTAGATACCTCATCACCCTGATACAACAAAAAAAAGAACTACCAACATTATTAGAACTTAAAACTACTTTATGTAAACCTAACTCTAATAACTTAACTAAACACTCTACTTTTACACAAAAAGGAGCTTAAAGAATAGAATTTACGTAGCCTATATAAAACCCTATTACCAAGACTTCGCTGTCTGTCTGTCTGTATGTCCGTCTGTTACCAGGCTGTAAAATTTAAAATTTAATTATTTTTTTTTAATTTTGACAGTTAACATTTTCACAGATGATGATGATTCAGTTACTTATATTTTATGTTTCTTCTAATATATATATTTTACGTCCTTAAGGTATTAATAAATATGGGCCAATGGCATTTTATCATTGTATAATTATGTTCTGTGTTGCCTGAAATAAATTGTTATTTATTTATTTATTGAAAACGACTAAACAAGCTGCACCACGACCGCTCACTGACACACAAAAACACTGTGCAACCAATTACTCGAATACTCTATGTTCTCCCGCGACCACGAGCGCTGCAACGCGCTCGAAACGTCGGGACCAAATAACACTTGTACTTACGTGATAAAAACCCGTTAAAAATTAATTACTGTATGAGAGCCTCAATTCATTAATTCGGGTAATATCGTTCGTCTGCCAAGGTTCTGAACCAGCCAGACAAAATGTGTCGTTGGTGCAAAATGGACTTGTTGTGATACGTTTGACCTGTGAAATTATGTTATCGAGTATGACCACCGGTCGCGGGTTATGCAAACGATTTCCGTGTGTACATAATTGCTTCACTAGGCGCAATGGAATGGTATTTTTTTTATTAATTTTATAATATCGGGATCATACGTGGTAGGTTTATTGAGATATGATGGAAATGTCAGTGAACATAGGTAAAAAAATATACCTACATTCAGCCGAACATAGAACCTCCTTATTTTGAAGTAGATTAAGAATCAGAGGGTTGTCTGTACTTTATGACATGCAATCCTTTTTTTTAAGTTGATAACAGGAGGTCTCCATAATACAGGGTAGCCTAGTTTGGATACCATTACCGTCTTAACTATGTAACGATTCCTGTTCAATAATAACATTATTTATTTATTTATTTATAACATACCATGAGTTGCTAGTGACAAACCCTTGATGGTTGATAGCCACCCACCACGTCTTTTTTTTACTAATATAACATGTTTACTAAAAATAAAAAGCCGAACCCTGGAAAAACACGAAAAAAATGGCACTCATGCTTACAAATGTCAATAAACCCATAGACCCTTTCTTCCGTGTTTTAGAACAATGACAATTAAATATTCGGCGACTGTAAAAAAGGAATAAAGATAATAGCCGAAACCTGGGGTTGAGGAAAGCTATATATTTTATATTTCTGCGGAGATATAAGTCAATTAGAATGTTGGAGTATGACGAAATACGTTTCTTTGCTAAGGTATTTGAGTGATACTTCGCGTGTATTGTATGTTGGAGTATGACAAAATACGTTTCTTTGCTAAGGTATTTGAGTGATACTTCATGTATTGTATGTTGGAGTATGACAAAATACGTTTCTTTGCTAAGATATTTGAGTGATACTTTGTGTATTGTATGTTGGAGTATGACAGAATACGTTTCTTTTTTTGCGTATTTGGAGTTTTAATTAAAATTTGTAGAAACGTATGTTTATGTTGTCTTTCAGCTAATTAATATAAAAAAAACAAAGCGTGAACTGCTCATAGGATTATATTTTATTTACCTTCTATTATTATGAGCAAGCAATTGAAATATTGGCACCAAGCCAGAAAGATCAGTGATCTAATTCAGAAGTGATAAAATCTTTGGTAATGACAAAAATGTCGTGATAAAATAAGAATTATAATATTATTATGATGACAGGTTACTTGACTTTGAACTTTAAATTTTTTTTCATAATTTTTAAGAAAAAAAAAAACGTTTTAAAAAATTTTTTTTAGCCTTGGTATATTCATGATTAGCCATGGGTATGAACGAATGGGAATATTTATTTTTTAATTTATACGACATAGGTGCTAATTGACAATGTTTTAAAATTTATTTTTGAATATTGTGTTATCTACTGTTTACGAATATAATTTTTATGTTATGACTTATAGAAATCAGATTGTATGATACGACTACGCTATTGCATTGGGGGTACCCTGAAATGATAGTGTAATGATAAATAAATAAATAAAATACAAAAAAATATATAAAATAGTTTCTTAGGCTTATGGTTTTACAAGGAATTACATAGCTTTTTTAAAAATTGCTATTTATTCAAACATTTCAATACTTCGTGATGTTTTATTTTCATTCGTAAACTCATTATCATATTTAATTTCTATTCGGCACAAACACAAGTAAAATATTAAAAGTAAGCGAATGTAGATTAAGTCACTTCATAAAACACAGCCTCATAAAGCCGGTGTAGCTACATAAGCAAACAACGCTTTGAGCTCGCATTAATTAAATTCCTTCAGAAAAAACAATTTGTCGGAATAAAATTAAGGCATTCGATTTCAATTAAGTTTGAGAGTTCTTGCTTTGCCACAGCTTATTAAAGACAGCTAATAAACTGGGCAAGAGTATCCTAAATGAAATGACTCACGGCCGGTTCACACATGGGAGTTCGTTTTACTGGTACGTTTTTAACGGATACGTCATAAATGTATGCTCTGTTCACACATAGGCACCGTATAACGTTCAACGGATCCGTCATTACTGGATGCGATGTGTGAACCTGTCCTCGCATCACTCCCCCTCCTACACCCCGCACACACCGCCCGTCACGCACACAGTATCTATCCGTTAAAATTCTACGTATCTGTATATTTTTACTGTTCCGTCGTCCAGTATTCGATGACAAAACGGAAGGCATTTTTTTTAAGGAACTATATTTATTACTGTATACAGAATATTGTGCCATGTGTGAAGTAGCTCATACAACTACATACACCATCGACGAAAAAAAAACGTACACGATAAAACGGAGACATGTGTGAACCGGCCGTAAGTGTGCGTGTCAGGTAACGCACATTTACACATACACGTATTTTTTTTAATATTTGAATAGACTAATCGGAGTTGATGTTGGATAGTTTTCGATTTCAAACTCGCTGGCCTTTTGAAAAAAAAATAATAGCCCTCTAGCCTGCTTAGCTTACCATGACAATTGACCATTTTATCGTTACAGTTGAATAAGGTAAGGACAAAATGTCCTTACTTAGTTTAGACGAGTTTGAGTCTTGTCGTAAATTAAATGTCAATGAATTAAAATACCGAAGAGCCGAGCTGGCCGAATGGGGTTGTACCTCAACTTTCAATCCGAAGGTTGTGGGTTCGAATCCCGGCCGTGCATCAATGGATTTTGTGTTTCGTAAAATTTATATGCGCTTTAACACGTGTTCTAAACGGTGAAGGAAAACATCGTGAGGAAACCAGTTAGTGTTCTTATAGGCGGCCATAGGCTTGCAACCTGTCACGTATGGAATACTAACTTCTGCAAGATGTGGGCATGTATCAAATATGTGTTTGGACATGCCTCTGTAACATAAAAAGATCTGAGAAAATGTCTACCGCACCTTGGGGATACAGTCGTGAACCTGTTTTTGTTTGAATTAAAATACTTCAACACTAGGCAGGGATTTGATTGTTGCAGGGCAAGAATAGTTCGTTATGTGCTTAGTAACATCACCATATTTATTGATTTAAAAGACTTGACGATGCCATGGCAGACCGCGAACGCGAAAGAGGGACGAGCTCGCCAAATTCAACACCAAATGGGCCTCACTTTGCCCAGTCAGGGACAATGAGGGCTCTTAATAATATTATGACTTGACTAGCCATTTACTACAGACTACGCCATGTTTCAAAGCATTTTCAGTCGTTTTAATGTTAGCGATTGGATGGGATTTGTGTCGGTTTTACGCGGATTAGTGTATTGGTGCCGTTTCCGAGGTGCTTAGTGTAAACGTTGGCCCGGATCATTATTTATTTTTAAACGTATCTGAGCACTGATGTTCTAGCTAGTGGAAAGGACCTCGACTTCTGATTTTAGGTCGTGGGTTTAATCCGGTCGCGCATTAAAGAGTTTCCCTGCCCAATTATGTGTGTACATCATCATCATCATCATCAGCCTATGGCAGTCCACTGCTGGACATAGGCCTCCCCTAGTGCGCGCCATTGCGCCCTGTCCTCAGCTCGACGCATCTAGCTTCTGCCGACAGCCTTTCGCAGATCGTCACTCCACCTGGCCGGAGGGCGTCCTACACTACGTTTGCTGAGTCGCGGTCTCCACTCAAGAACTCGTTTACCCCAACGGCTATCGGTTCTTCGGCAGATATGGCCAGCCTACTGCCACTTCAGCTTGCTGATTCTCTGAGCTATGTCGACAACTTTGGTTCTAAGTAGGTTAGTCTCGTTGCGGATGTTTGTACATAAGGTGCACTATTTTAATACTTTTAAACGTTGAAGGAAAGCTTTGGGAGGAAACAAAAAAAAACCAACATGTTGTAGCTTATAAAATCGAAAATATGTGTCAACAAAAAGCGCAAACAACATTTTTAATGAATAGTTTCATTTTGTTCTCTTGCTATAATCTATTACCTAGATATTGTATCTTGATGAATCTTTTAAATTTTGTTAAAAATATTATCAGAATTCAACTATAAAATCAATTAATTATGTTACTAAATACCAATATGCGACTAATTCATAGAAAATCCGTTGTTGTCAATGATTTATTTAGCAATAACAAAACCAATTAACTTTAAGCCTTACTCACATGTAATAGGGCTTGAATTTTGAACTGAATTTTGGTGATAATACTATTTGATTCGAAAAGACTAGAATGTGACGGAATACCGAAAGCGATAACCGGAAAATACCATACATTTTCGATAAACTATTTTTATAATTCCAATTATTTTAGAATTTTTTTCTAAACTTTCAAGCCATTATTCACTAGGTACTTAACAATTTTCACGCAATAGTAACGGAACATAATGTTGAGCGATGACACAAAACTTTACTTGCGATGCTCGATGCAGGTACTCGTCTACTCGTAGTTCAAGCGCGTCATTCACCAAATCGCGCTGCAAACTCAAAAAGAAATTTCGTTTGAGTTAGTGTACAACTCTTATTATATTTCATCTTATTGTATCATAAATTATAGCGTTTTGCACACATATTCAATTTATATTTGTCATGTTCAAAATAACAGATAAAATACCCATAAAAATGAACACGCTTACAGTATACAAACAAAATAATCAGAATGAAATAGCCGAAAATGTCCGAAAGCGGAAAACATTCCCAACTCTAGTTATTAGTATTGATCAGTGTTAGTCTCGCCACAGGGTCAGCTCAGTTCGATCACATGAATATTCTAAGCGGCGGATTACATTAGCGGTTGCTGCGATTTCTACTAATGTATGAGATTGGTTTCCATTCATTGAATTGGGGTACGGTACTGCGGGTATTATTGATGTGGGTGCTCGCTTGTAACTTGTATTTTGGCACATAAATTATAATATTATGTAACACCTTATCATCAACTTAGTCCCTTTAGTACGCCTTTTAAAAGATTGACCTCGAATATCTGTTGACTTTTTTTTGTTTGCATACGACGTTTTCCTTCGCTGTTTAGCGCTCGTGCTAATTTTAGTACATTTTTTTTAAACCAAAAATGCATGGCCGAGAGACTTTTGGATCGAAAGTCAAGCACTTCTCTATTCGGCCAAAACAACTCACTTATCAAACAATGGCTTTTTAACTTTAATAATGTGATCATCATCATCATCATCATGTCAGCCATCTAGTGTCCACTGCTGAACATAGGCCTCCCCCATCGATTTTCACAGCGATCGATCTTGTGCAGCCTGCACCCAACGGCTCCCAGCAACCTTTACCAGTACGTCTTTCCATCTAGTGGGGGGCCGTCCTCTACTGCGGATTCCGGTGCGTTGTAATAATGTGATAATTACAATGATTTAACATTTTTTTGAGTTTCCCGATATTTCGGCGCTGATCACGCAACATTTATTTTTAAAGCAGAACTCATGCCCTATGGTTTCCAATCTATACTGAACTTGGTGTAACGGCTACAATCGGACATGCAATACGCTCCACTCCCTCGCAATCACAGGGAGCCAAATTAAAAAAGTTGAAAAGCCCGGATACATGTATAAAAGTTTAGGGCGTATGCACGTGCAAGTTCGCAGAATTAATGATTGGAAATATATAACACTGAGTGGGATTAGCTGTACGAGCTGGTAATTTATTTTGCTGTTTCGTGTTTTTTGTGTGAAGTTTGTTAACCAGTTCTATGAATTGCTTTATGGGCTTGCAAAAAACAAACACATCACATTACGACGTCGCTGTAAACATTCTCTCAGAACTCTTAACCCAGGTTCTTTGATAATGTCCAAATTTCGCTAAAAATAAAGTTCGGCCCTGAAACGATGCTCTTGCTGGTTCTGCTGAACTCTGCTGAACTGGTTCTGCAGGAACTAGGAGTAGAATCTACCTTGTTATTAAAACTAGTGATTATAAAACTTAGGTCTTTACATCTATATTAGATAATTTATCGCGTCAGGAGACAACCTATGCCTACACTTAACGGGACGCAACAACTTAACTATAATAGCTTCAAATTGACATAAGCTTTTGGGCAAATTTAATAGAGGGCAATACAGGGTATGAATTCGAACTTATAAAATGTAACTTGGAATGAATATTTAATAAGTTATTTGGAATCCCATTCGAAGCAAATTAAAATATAATCCCTGCGATTTTTTCCGACATGCACGTATGAGCAAGACGAAAATATCAGTCTGTTTCCCTCCAAGCACACAGTTTTCGATGCTGCCACTATTTATATCAATAATTTTTAAATTAAAATAATCTGTTATTCAGATTATTTGCGTTGAGGTTGATTCTATATTCATGACTATTTTGTTAATATAAAACACAGCTTATTGTCCCAAATAGGTATTGCTAGTAATAAACAGTGGATTTCCGATCAGATATATAGCCCGGCAATTATACCGGATAAGCGCCAATAAAAGTGTTCGCAGCCAGTTATAAATTGATCAATTTGTGAGATTCGCAACTCGATGTATCAGACGTGAGTGAGAGGGTAGAGACGAACTAAGGATCCTGCTAAAAAGAAGGTTCTTGAGTGTCGTGGAACACTCGGTTGGAACGAAGTTTCAACTTTGAATTTTTTGTAGTTTTTGAAATATTAAAACAAAATTGTGTGGTTATCAACCAAAACATGTTTTTTGCTTCTGCTGTAAAGTTGTGTTTTTGCAATTATCCTTTTATTCCCCGGAGACAGCGATATGTCGTGACGTTAAAATTTATTTTCTAGCCCTCATCCTCGGTACCGTCGAAAAAGGAACTTCGTTCCAATAAAATAAGGTTTAGTGAAATTATTTTGAATTTATTTAATTAGACTTTTTCTTATATTACACTCTTAATACGTAAATGAGCATATAAATAAAGTTTCCGAACTGATTACATCATTGAAATACGACCCGCAATTCAAACTCATGACTTTGGATCCAAGTACTATCTTACTCAGCCAACACAGCTGAAAAAAATACAATAGTAAATAAAAAACACCACGTATCATTTAAAAGTACAAAGTTTTTATAAAAAAAAAACAGTAAAACGCAGTACAGTCAGCGACAAAATTTTATTTACCCCATAATAGTTTTGAATCTACTGCATTATCTTTGGAGCTCGTGGCTATAGAAACCATTTTTTTTCTTGAATAAGAAAAAAAAAAGTTTTGAAAACTGAAAAGAAAACGACTACAATACTAAACTTAAATCATAATTCACCTAGGTAGGTTTTCAACCTATTACAAACAATGATTAGGTTTTTTAAGTTTTGCGGGAAAAATATCAATCCCTCAGGAATAAAATGAACTCGCCCCACCTCAGGAGTATTATTTATTACCTTATCAAACAAAGAAGTTTTCAAATCTCACCACACATGTCATAATAAAACCTCCTCCTTCTTTTGAACAAACAAACATTAGTCTAAATTTTTTTAAATTCCAATATAAATACGTTTTTTTGTTTTCCCACGTAGCATGATAAGAGTACTTAACTAAGTTGGATTGACCAACTGCTTATGAATTTATGTGGCTGTCTGTACCACAATCGTAACTATGTTGGGGTAGACTTTCCACCGCTGTCTATCTGGCGGTCACTTAGCACCGCTAAAGTGTTCCTGATTTAGCACTATCTCGGTATGACTTGAGTTCTTTATTTAGCTATTGTCTGGGATAATAATAACATACGGATATTTTATAATAATAACAATTTACAGACTTCAATATTCTCCACAATATTTTGCCAATAGTGCTTGAATAGCATAATAAACAAGATCAGCATATTATAATCGATTGTTATTCAATATTTTTCTTTAACCTACTTCGTACCACTGCTGGGCAAATATAATGGTTATATTTCATTTATCTTGTTATTTTAAGTATATCTTGTTGATATGTTGACTAACTTGTTATATATTATATATTGTTATGAGATAGACCGTATCAACATTTAGAGATGTACTGTCAGCTACAGAAGTTCATGAACATTTGATGTATTTGAATCTTCAATATCTTCAAATTTCGTAGGATTTTAGATCAAACTTCACCTTACATTTAATGTTTTGCTTTGCACCATTAATATTTATGAAAAAAATAGACAATTTTCCCACAAATAATGGTTAAAATGAAGCTTTAAAATCTCCAATTGTTCATGAACTTCTCTCGCAAAGCGCATTCGCCCATCATCTGTGGCCAGACCCATTGTAACCCCCTCTAATCCAGGGAGTATCGCTAAAAGTGCAACTGACCCCCCTCTCCCCCCTTATGCCCCATTAGATGCGTCCGCGGGAATTCGCGATTTGCATAAGCGGTTCGGCTCTACACATAGTAATTGGGATCACATGGAACCACTCTAAATTGACACCGAGTTTGTTTTACTGTCCACTGTCTGCGAGGTCAGGTTTGATTGGGCAGGGTCTAGGTTTAAGTTGGCCGGTAGCGATGTTTGCATTGCACTTAGGGCGGCTACTTGGAGCTTTTAATCGGAGTGCGAGATTTGAATTAGATTTATTCATATTGTTTAATGAAGATCAATGAGGATGTTGTGACAAAAGTAACTAATTAAAAAAAACTTTTTCAATTTGTCGTGTATCTAGTTCTTTTGTACCTGGAGTGCAGTGTGGTGAAAGGATTTCAAGTTTGTTTAATTCATATCCTAAGTAATGAAGTCATTACAAACAAAATTAATTCTGTTTAGTGCTTTACGATAGTATCAAAATGTGTTCACATACTTCAAAAAGTCATATTTGAAGAACTCGGCGCGATGAAAACCTCATTAGTATTGATATTTAAATGGCATTTAAACAAAGGATTCCACAGTTTTAGATACCCCAATACCTTACCATCTTGACTTAATATTATCCAACGCTGGATCCAAAGTGGATTTAACAAAATCAGCATCTCACTCAATTCCTCAAATAACAATCAGAGTTCAACTTTGTTGACACAACATAAGGTTCAAAGTATATGCAAATGACGTACTCACTTCTCCTTACAGCCATTAAGTTCCATTAAGACAATGCAAATTCAAATCACATAAATTGTGCTCTGATTCATCATCATCAAAGATCCGTTTTTGGCCTTGTTAGATCTGTCAAATAGAAAGAAAAGGCATATAGAAAGAGAGGCCTATACCCAGCTGTGGGCGATGGCTGGTTGCGGATGATGATGATTATGATGATCTGTCAACTGTCCAGCAAGGCCAATAACATTCCATGCATGGACCTTACAAGCCCATTGTCACCTATAAGAATACCTACTAATCTTCCTAATACATGCTACTAATCTTCCTCACGAAGTTTTCCTTCGTTCCTTTATGAGTCGATTCTAACGTATTGATGTTGTCTTTCTTGTGGACAAGGCTGATTATGATGAGAGGATGGTTTAGGTGCTAGGCAAGCCTATTCCATTCCATCTTAAATCAATGTCCTAGGCACTTCAGGGTCATGTTAGGTGTAGGCGAAGGTTGCCTCCTCACTCTGTATAAATCCAATTTCTGACCAAATTTTCGACCGGCAGTCTTATTTTCTTGAAAACTTGAAATCTATTCCCAGTTGTCATCCCAATAGAGCTCAACCAATCACATAATACGAAAATGACAATTGAAGTCCAGGCTAGGTTTCAAATGTCAAAATAAAGTCGATGTTCATTGCCAGTTGAGTTACACAATAAGGCCCCGGGATTCGAACTAGTAACCTTCATATTGAAAGTAGAAAGTACATCCCATTTGGTCAAAACGGCTCTATAAACAAGAAAATGCATAATAATCCCATTGAAAGCACCTGCAGATGAAACAAAGCAGACTATCGCGTCTGGTATTGCAGCACTAATGAGCTGGAACATTCATCAATGCCCCTGCAGATTAAAGAGAGATGGTCTAACTATACTTAAGTCGGCGTCAGCATTCGGCATCGATAAAAAAATGGGACAACGGTAAATTTTATATTATTTGCTGTAAGAAAATGAGACACAGAGCATAATTTGGTTCCAAAGTAAACAGAGCTTGCGTTATGACAACTACATAGTTAAACTACTTTAATACTTGCTATACATAGACGAAACCCAGACTCAAGCCAAAATTTGCAGATAATACAAACATTTCTCAGACCGCGAGAGTTTATCTCAAACCTCTTGTCGCCTCTTCGCCTACTACACAGACTAAAAATTGCGCCTCGTTCTCTCATCTGAAGGTAGATTCTTGCTCTTCTCTCAAAATATAATATCCAATTCAGTAATAGATTAGAGAGAGATAGATAATCTCTGGATAAACCCTCAATAGCTTGAGCCTGAAACCCCATAAATTTAAACTCAGTTATAGAATTTGAAATATTAATCAGTGCTGGAGGTTGCGATGATTTATAACCCTGGGCTTACAGAATCATTAAACCAGCGGTTTCAAAAGCTCCAGCTTTGTATTGCTGACTACCAGATTATGAATGGTAATGTTTATAAAGCTACTGATACCTAAGCAGAAATTATACCTACCTTCAGAAGAAAAAGGACACAACTGTATGGTATGACTATGACGGCTAATCGCTAACTAAAACAAACAAACTTAGGTCTTTATATCTATATTAGATGATTTATACAGCGTCAGGAGACAACCTATGCCTACACTTAACGGGACGCTGTAGTGCCTGGGACATTGTTTGAGATGGAATAGGCTTGCCCATCACCTAAACCATTCTCTCAGCTTAATCAGCCTGGCCCACAGGAATGACGACGTCAATACGTGTGGAGCTGACTTAGCTGCGGGTTTCCTCACGATGTTTTCCTTTACCGTTATGAGCTCGTGTTAAAGCGGATATACATGCACGGCCGGGATTCGAACCCACGATCTTCAGATTGGAAGTCGAGGCACAACCCCATTGGACCAACACGGCACAACCGCTAACTAAAATATGCATAATTATCGAAATTTTTAACAACATGTCACTCGCAAATGCATAATGTTATTGTGATCGTAACATGTTGCCAATAGTTTTCTTGATCAAGTCTTATTCAAAATTCCTAATAATGTAACTCTATGGAACTCGTCAAAGAGACCAACTGGAAGTTTTTGAGGAAACCTTTGCCCAGCAGTTTTCCTTTTTTAACTTCGGATTTTTGAGATACATCGCTTTCTATGATCTTATTTAGCTGTGTAGAAAAAAATACTACTTTTCAATTAAAATTGTAATACTTCGGTACTTGTTTATGAATATTCGCGAGCCATGCTCTCCTAAATCTATAGCCGAAATTTAATAAGCCCAAGCGGGGTGGCGTGTGTCGTCATTTACATTTAAAGCACCAATTATTTGACGTCATTAGCGCCCCCTGGTAGCTATAAAACGCACCCAACACGCGTAGACTTGCCCCCCAAATTGCGATTATAAATTCGAAATATTACGGCGATTTTTAATCTGGTGAAAGTGTTTGTTTTACTTGCAAATTTATGAACAAAATGTTTTAAGGGATTATTTTTTTCTTGTTTGTAGAAGGTTATTGGTTGCAGCCTTGTAGCTAGCAACATATAGTTCAAAGTCAAAATGCAAGGGTCTGGGTGTTGTGATATCAATGGTTTCTCCGTAAATCAGGCATAAGTTTTATAATAATTATCTCGCGCCTTGAGGATATGTTTTTGGAACGAAGTTCCTTTTCGTACGGTATCGAAGAAACAAAAGACAGGCTGTTTGAGGCTGGAAAAAATTTTTTGTTCCATTTTACCGTCACGACACATGTATATGTCAAATCGTCACAGTGCGAAATGCGCAGCCGCGACACAGTCCATACATTGTTAGTACGGAAGAGCGTTTCTAGGATACCTAATTGACTATTAATTTATTATATTTACATTTACCCATTGTACAATTTGTTTATTTTTATCAACCGACTTCAAAAAAGGAGGAGGTTCTCAATTCGTCTGTATGTTTTTTTTTTGTGTCTTGTTACGCGATTGTTCCGCCATTTGTTGACCGATTTGCAAAATTCTTTATATATTTGAAAGGGTATACTCCAGAGGTGGTCCCATATAAATTTTATTCCTGAGGGATTGATAGTTTCCCCGTAAAACTCTAAACACCTTCCCTCCTAGCCATGTCACAAATAAAAATCGAATCGACAGCTTGCCGCCCTGAGTCACACCGCGTTTCGAGTCAAACATTGAAGTCGGTTTTCTTTTTAGTATTAAAACGTAATTATATTTTCTCTGTATAAGGTTCTTGTGTACAATAAAGTGTTAATCTATCTACGAGATCTATCTATATTCCCAATACAGAAAAGTTCTCTTTGCTTCGTTCCAACCGAGTGTTCCACGACACTTACGTACTTTTTTATGTAAATGATAGCTCAGGTTGTCCAACCGCAACCAATCACGTCTATCTGGCCCAGCCCAATTGCCAATAATGATTTGTTCTAATCAATGTTAAACGCTTGACTAGATATAATCCGCCGCATATAATTGCGCCCTCCGTAGCGTATTCAAAGGTGATTATCCTAATCACATCGCTATTACGTGCGTACAATGCTGCGTGTACTATATTGATACTAAGTGAGCTTAGTATTGCAGTAAACTATATTACTAAATTATTATAGGTAAGCTCAAGATTTGCCAAAGAGCAATGGAACGCAGCATTCTCGGCTTTAAGCGGATTGACCGAGTCCGGAATACCACGCTGCGTTCAACGACTGGTATTGCCGACGTAGGGCGCAAAACAGCCAAGTTGAAGTGGGACTGGGCAGGACACGTGAGCCGGATGCACAGCGGAAAATGGGCCAACATTTCAACAACCTGGCAACCTGAAGGGAGACGACGCCGAGGACGGCCAAGGAAGCGCTGGAGAGACGACCTCGACTCCTTTGATAGTGGGTGGTGGAACCTATCAAAGGAGAGAGATGGTTGGAAGGAATTGGGGGAGACCTTTGCCCAGCAGTGGGACAGTATAGGTTAAATAAAAAAATAATAAAAAAAAAGTAATTGTTGGGACCGCTGTTGGAGGGAGTGGGGGGAGGCCTTTGCCCAGCAGTGGGACACAAATGGCTGAAATAATAATAAAAAAAGTAATTGTTATATTAAAACGAACCAAAGAACATCACTTTCCACAATAGACTGAAAACTCTTAATCAACAATTATAAATGTTATTATGCTGTGGAACAATTTTAATCTGACAAAAACATGTAAGTAAGTGGTAAATGTTGACGAAAACTTCAAATATTTAATTTGTGACTCCTATAAAAACTAACTACCTACCTGCCTTGACATTACATTTTATTTTTAATGTAATTTAATTTACCTATTATTTTTATATACTTACCAAATTGACATTGCAGCGCCCAACAAGGTGTATGTACCTTACCCACTAAGCTTACCTAGACTTAAGCTACACCTATGTACATACAAGCAATGAATACAATGAATATGAATATACAGGGTGTAAAAAGACTGCTACCGAAAACTGAGGGATTGCAATCAGACCATGATTCTGAACATATTTATCGAAAAAAAAACTCAAAAATTTTTTTGACTTAGCTACGTCATTTTATTTTATTTTCTAGTTTTTTTGCTACTAGTACAACATAATAAGACCATACCTACCTAATCATTTCATTTATAAAAGAAAAAAACAATTAAAACTCAAAATCCAGCAATCTACGTATAAAAACGCGCCCAGTACATACGCAAACAGTGATCTTCAAACGCTGTTTTCTCCGGATATAATGATTTTTTTGGAAAATCCTTTTGGATTTGGTTGTGTTTTGGGATGCTGTACCTACCCCTTTCGGCTTCGGTAGACGTCTTTTTACACCCTGTATGTACATACAAATATTCATATTCATTTTACAATTATAGTAGTAGGTAGTAGTAGTTCTAGTATACACTAGTACTAGTACTGTAACTGTAAAATGTATGTATACACTGTGTAGAGATGTATGTATATATGTATACTCTGCAAAATGTGGGTATGTATCAAATATAATATTGTATTGATTATTTTAATTATACCTTTCACTGAAGAATTAATGACAAATGAATTAATGACACCTTTCACTGTTCTACGATGATTTTCATCACTGATCGATAGACTTAATTTCTTAAAAATACTACATATCTAACAACCCTTTCCAATTATGACTGGAGCATTATTTTTTTCATTTTGTCTCTTTCACAACACAAGCGTGTTCGAACAAAGCACGACAAAAGGATTTTCACTCAAAAACTTATCACTCCATTGTCGTAACGTAGACCCGACAAAATTGCCTCCCGGCTATAAGTATACCGGGCAGAAAACAAAATATGCCGAAAGCTAGGGTTGTAGCGAACAAAAGGTGAAAAAATAGAGCGGAAATTGGTCTGTGCGTTCTGTGTTCTGTCAAAATTCATAATTTTATTTGGTTTAAAAATTTTAAAACGCTGCCAGAACGAAAAGTATTGTGTTATGTGGTTTTAGTTTTTACACTATGTACCTAAGTTCGTATGAGTTAGAGTTTTACTCTGGTGACGAAGATTTTAGGCCGCCTAAAAGACTCCATGACTATAACCAGGGCGACAATTTAACAATTGAAAGCACGGAAACGCTTAGTTGATAAAGCCACAAGCAGTCCCATCCAATTTGGTGCCGCATAGAACCTCTACCGGTTCGTCATCTTTTACACTAAGTTACTATCTAATAACTCTACTATAAAATCACATCAAGAGAAAACCCGCAGATTAGTCTAGTCTGCACATATTGAGCATGCCTATCGTCTCGATAAGGATCATTAAGCTGAGAGGATGGTTTAAGTGCCAGACAAGCCTACTCCATCTCTACAATGTTACAGGCACAAATTAGTCTCATTGAATGTATGTAAGCTTAAGCCTCAGGGTGGTATATGCCTTAGATAAAATGAATTGAACTAAAAGACAAGATAGGTTACAGGTTTAGCGATGATAAAGTTTTTAGACTACTTATTTAGTTTTTTTTTTTTTTCTATAATGAGAGACAGAATCACAACAGGCTTAAAACTTTAATACTACAAAGATACTAAAAACTTCCTTTATAAACTGTTTTAACAGAAATGTAAAAAGGACTTCGAAAACTCAAACCCACTTTCGTTTCTTTTACCCTTCAACTCAATGTTTATTATGTAAATATTTGAGCTAGACAATGACCATTTCAAGTTGAAACTGGCATCCCTACCCTCAGCTGCCCTTCAGTCCCTCGCTACGAACCAAGGCACGCATGACGCAGCACTCTCGTCCAACCGTAAAAAAGGGAAATCAATTATAACGAAATGGCAACCCCGCACGACACCCGTCCAAAATAAAAAGACCCCTCCCATCCACCATTGTCGAAACAAACCTAAAAAATCACTCCGTCACGCAGGGATCTACATAAACTAGTCGTGTACTCGAAATCCCTTTTCAAAGAATACAATCCGACGTCGCGTTCAAATTGATTCCTAATTAGTGTGATAAGCAAATAATTGGTTCGCGAGGGGAACAATTTATGCAGAAAAGATTAACTTTGTAATGACGTGGGTAAAATCTACATGGAAATTACATAAAGAAACTTGGAACGTTAGTAAGATATAACATACAAAGTAAATATTTTCTTCATACTTGTACGAGTATACCTACAAAAAGGAGTGTGTAAGGGAGTGTGCGATTTGTAAAATTAAACGTGAATAATAAAAAATGTTATAACGCCTTATTTTTATCCTATTTGATAAACTATTTAAAATAATTATTCTTTCTTAGGTTTTTGGTTACAACAAATCGCAAACGCTTTTAGACATTCATAATATTATTTGGTAATTATTATTTTAATCCTACCGGGTGTAATAAGCCCGGTTGCAGCTACTGTTGGCTAGGAATTCTCTCTATACACATATACCCTCTGTCCAGTACTATGCTATGCTCCCACACGATTTCCTATCAAATAACGCGATGATCGCTTGTGTAATTTTACGAATATCTTTATCCTTAATAGTAATTTAGGATAAAGATATTCGTAAAATTACACATTCTCATGGGAGCTTTTATCTGTATGTATAGTAATACATACAGATAAAAGCTCCCATGAGAATTTGCCATCGCAATTCAGACGATTATTTAGAACGACAATTTCAAAGCGTCTCCTATTGCCAATGTAAACATTGAAACTCCGCGCCGAACACCGATATATTGTATACTTTTTCTCGGCATGATGTGCACAAAGTGTTTAGCGAATGTGTCCGTGTATACTCGTATATCTTGTTTTGCTTGTTGTTGTAGCTGTGGGGTGGGAGGCACCTGTTGCCTCGAGTTGCGAGAATAATCCTGCCAGAGATGAAATAAATACAAACGGGTATGGCGATATGTTTTTTCCACGGTATGGTTCTTCGGCTATCACCGAACGGTTTTTATTTTTGAACTGCTGTTTGTTCCGATCAAACAATAGGTGTTTTTGAGATGGTTTATTAGGTTGAAGGAATATTGGTTTTTGTAATGTTAATGGGAAAATTTTGTTTTTGTTGAAGGAATATATCGATAAGGAACTTAGATAGCGATCTTAAAATGTTTAGCAATATGTTATAATGTAATCTGAAATCATTTCTGATAATCTATTTTTTGTTCCAGGTAAATATCTACTAAGAATAAACTAAGAAATTCCACACACACTAATTTGTAAAATAGTAAGTGTCTAGTTATACTCGTATATATCGAAAAATTGTTATATCTGTAAGATTATAGAAGAATTTTTAGAAATTTATCGTCAGTTAGACAATGGCCTGCCTACATTCTATTCGAAAGGAAAAGAAAGCTAAGCTTGCTCTAGTAAGTCAAGTATACAGGGTGGAACAGTGGTGAATCTGTCATCTGGTTCCCGTAGTACAAGCTTTGCTTAGTTTGGGGCTTAATGATGCTGTGTGAAATGTTCAGCATTATTTATTATTTAGCTGATAGCTTAGAGCGTGGCGTTATATCGTGCTAAGGAATCTCACCTCTAAGTTCTCCACGTCTGTGATACTATCCAAGCCACCCACAACATTCTGAAAATGAATACATGTCAATGTCTCCGAACGGAAATAGAATCTGGAGCGGTGTAGGTCGGTTTTCCATTAGACACTTAGACAGGGTGATGTACTGCAAGCAACGAATGTTGGAGCAAACGAAATTGAACAGGATCACGAATTTACCCCGAGGTAAAGAAGGCAAATGCCTTCTTCATCATCATCATTCTCAGCCCGTGTTCGCCCACTTCTGGGTATAGGCCTTCTTACGCTCATAAAAATTTTTGGCCTTCCAGCCTGATTACTATGACTCTCTCAAACTCTGTCTCAACGGTAGAATAGAGTCATATGTCATTTGAGTGTAGATAGAGTTTAGAGAGATGTTTTTCTTAAACTCATATGGTATTGATAAGCAATGTTGATCCGCTGATCCATTGAAGATGGCACAAATATAGGTAAAGAAGCATTAGTTACCCAGATTTACTAAAAAGCTTTCATATATAAAGTACCTTCCAAGAACTAAAATGAAATATTAATTGAATGTGTATTAGAAACTTTTTCTCGGTAGCTGTACCTTGTAGTGACAATTCCAGTTACGAAGAGAACAAATAGAGGGCGCGCCTGTCCGCTGCGCGAAACGAAGCTTTATTGACACAGTACACAGTTTATCCTAAATTACCTACTTACACTTTTGTCTGCCGACCGACTGGCTGATGTAACGTTGTAAACTGTGACGTTTATACTCTAGAGTTCACTGGAGTTGATAGGGAATAAAGTAACCTTTATTATAACTAGATAGGGAAATAAAAAGGGCACTTGAGGTCACAACTTCACAAGGATGTATGAGCGCTAGTGTCAACCAACTATGCACTTTTATGCTTTGAAGGGTATTTCGTCCCCAATTATTCAATTATAAAATCATGTAAAACTCTGGTGGCCATGCTTTGACAAGTTAGTATGAACTAACTTGCTTGCTTGCTAAGGGCGCACAACGTTTCCACAACACTATAGTGATGTGATAGATAGTGTTGTGGAAACGTTAGAGGAGAGAAAAACGAAGATATAATCTGAAATGCAAGTCTTAAAATAGTTTAAAAGCAATTAATTGGCATGAAATGAGGAATAATAATTAGACTGACGGAGACAAATTTGTCAGAGACACGGTACAGACTAAGTTGGGTTCTGACAAGTAATCATTTTAATTTATTATCAAGCGTGTAGGTAGGATACACCTAAGGCACCCATATCGATAAAGCATCGCAATAATGAAGAGTTTTAATGTGATGTGCTAGTTGCTGCTACATAACCCCATTACAACAAAAAGCTCTCAAAAAGGCCTCTGCAAGATAGCTTCGGTCCTGTGCATGCCTATCAAAGGTCCGCGATTCCATAGTTCCAAGATTTTGACAGACAAAATAATAACTTACTTTTCATTCGGTAGCATAGATGAACGCACATATTGCGTAAGGTTTGACTTTGAGTACTGGAATTTAGTACGGAGATATCAATCTTATTAAATTAAGACTTGGGTCTCTAATTGACGTATGAACGATATATTGAGATCTGCTAGCGTCTAATGGTAATATTAATCTGATTAATCTTGAAAGCGGCGATGGGCTTGCAACCTGTCATGTTGAGTAAATAATGACTACTTAAAAGATACAAAAAGGTTTATTTGGAGTACACTCTAGCTAGATTATTACCATCTGTGGGCTTGTGCCCACAGTGTGTTTGGACGTGCCTCTGAATAACCTTAAATATAACTTGTTGGAGAAAGACATTGTGGGGAAATTACTTATTACCAAGCGGCAACCTTGCAAATTGAGGCCATTATAGATCGCGTCGCGACATCGATTCGCCAAGTTTGAGGATTTTAAAAACCATTCAATAAAGGCTTCTAACAATTTTATTATTCACATGTAAGTAAGCAATACAAGGCACAGCAGAGGATGAATGTGGGCTGATTAGACATATAGATACTCATAGATAAAGCGATGACGTCACTCACAAAGCATACGTAACGAGGCCGCGCCGGAAGCGGGACGAAGCGCGCGCGCATCCTGCCTCCTATACCATTAGCACAAGTTATTTTCCATCGGATCCTTTGGACGATTTGAGACTATTTTTAACCGATTTCAAGGAATGAAGGACTTTTTTATTTAGAATAGAATAGAATATAGGTAAGATAGAATAATGTTTTTATTTGCAACAATAAGTACATAGCACATCAGACAAGAGTACCTATATTCCCCGATTACCTATCCGATGATGCCTGTACCGATTAGGATAAGTATTTTTTTATTTGAAAGAATATTATGATTTAGAACACATCCGTCAGATTCCACTTTCGTCAGAAGTAGTTTTTTGTATAATTTCAGTTCAGTTTCGTCATGAATGACGGATGTGGATAACTTCTAATGACCCTTTCGTCAGATTCCGCTTTCGTCATAAATCTTCAGTTCCTAGTCTATCTGCGAATATAATTACCAAGCAATTTAGATTATTAGCTGTTCGTCCTACTATTTATGGGTGGGCTCGCATTTTTTTATATACAAACCTAACCTAACCTACCTATGTCATAGTAGGACGAACTCTGACGAACGTGTAATCCGACGAATGTGTCGTTTCGTCAGAGGTAAAAAAATCTGACGAATGTGGAATCTGGCGGATGTGTCCTCAACCAATATTATTATACTTTTCAAGTGTTGTCATTTTAATTTTACTCCTTAAGCGGGCTACAGACCATTAGTTTTAACAGACAGTTATAACTGAACAGTTGAACTGTTCCGTTAAAACGTATCGCATGTAGGGCAAAACAACGAACTGTAAAGTTGAACCGAATCTTCAAAATATCATTAGATAAAACTGTCAGTTAAACTTTTCGCGTTGAAACTTAAAAAACCTTTAATTTTCTTTTAATAGCCGTCTGCTTTTAATTAAACGTATGCGTATTTGCGGTATCGATAACGTTTAAACTGGTGCTATATGTAACCAGTGGACGTGCTCCGTAATAGAACCGGAATTGCCAGGAGCAACAACAGTGGACATTTTGAATTTTCATGCAAAAATAGATATCATTCTAAAAGTTGATGTCATTTTAGTTATTCATGCATGAGTCTTGTTAGCTTACGGCTACTTTTACATAATGTTGTGATTCAATTCTGTTGATTTTTTTCCACTTCGAGACTAAAGATGTATCATATTTTTCTTTTTAATTGTAACTTAAAATACTTCTTTCACCACATTGGTTCGGAAGAAGTAGACACGACAAGAAGATTAGACATAGACATATTAGATAAGTAGGTTAGAGAGTCTACTATACAGTTTTAGAACTTTTGTAGTCTTTTCGTTATATTTTTGTAACCAAACACACTGTTTTAGGTTCTAAATAAATCTATTTTTATCATATTACTAGCTGGTACCCGCGACTTCGTCAGCGAAATAACATACTTGAAAACATCTGAATAGAACTGAAATCTGCAAGAATCTTCTGAAACTTTTAGCGCCATCTGTTGCCTTTAACTGGAATTTTCAACCCTTATTTCACGCCCTCCATGATAAATATATAGATTTTTTCTGTCATAAGAACTTTCTCCTGACAATAACAAACACAACAAAAAATGTTTTAATGAAATCGGTCTAACCGTTCACGCGTGATGCTTTGATCAAGGGATATAGGGATTAATTTTTATATATAGAAGATATCTTGTCAGTAAGTATAGCTCAAATCTAGTCCAAACATCCTGTAGATCACGCCAACTTATTGTTCTGTTGAATATAAATAAATAAGTAAATGACATTTATTGCAGAAGTATAAAATCCACATCGATTGTTCCTCAGCCAAACCGCCTATTTAAATAAAACAACTTTTAGTAATTGGCATTTACAGTTTATTGAGCGTTCGCTTGTAAGTAGCGATAAATCCTTATAAATTATATCTGTGGAAAACTGTTTTCAGTAGAAGCTGTAATATCGTACTTTTAATGTGACTCTTGTTTCCTTTAGATAAAAGGAGAGGAAGAAAATGCTTTGCAACGAGTATAAAATTAAAAGTAAACAATATTTACATTGAAAGCGTTGGCGAAGTGGTGTAGTGTTTTGACTTTCAATATTACGATCATAAGTTCGAATACCAGGCATGCAACAATGGATTAGCAGTTTTCAGCGCATTTTCTAAGGGTCATTTTTATACCGAAAAAAAAAACACTTTAAAAAATACTTTCAACTTTACAGTACCCGACATTACCTCTCAAAAGCTATGCATACGATTTATATTTCTATTTCCAATTTTTTTTTAGCAGAATTCCGTCCTCAAATTCGTTTTTTGCGCGTATGCCGTAACGAATTGACTCGTGCGAGCTACTAGCTGTACGTAAAAAAAGTAGAAAATCGAATCAAACATGTTAGATATCGAATATTGGAAACTGAATATCGATTTGTTTTAGTCAACTAAAAAATAATACGCTGATGATATCTTCATTGCGTCTCCATTTTATTTAAGCTAGTTTTAGCTATTTTTCTTCTCTCACTGCTATTCGCCGGTGCCAGGATAAAACTTCTATCCTGACCCATATCATTAAAGGTACTATATTCTCTAAGTTTCTCATTTATACGATAAATCCATTCAAAAATTAATGTAGGTACTTTACTCGTTCCAAACAAATCAATATTTTGCAAAGTATTTTTGGCTTCACGTTTCGCGAAATTGAGGGCAATCATCCGTTGCTATTAATTCACCATCAATAATGGCGGAAGGGAAGCGATATGGTTACAAAATGGATAGGTGAACGAACACTGGATATTTGCAGGGAAATGCGGAAAAACATGGAGCATTGTTCGAATAATTTCCACTTGTACGAATAGTGAAAAAACTGGGTTACAAAAAGAATTCAAGGAAGCTTCATCATCATCTCCCTGACCTTATCCCATGCTAAGTGGGGTCGGCACAACATGTCTTCTTCTTCCACTCGTCAATTGTGCATCCACTCCTTTTACATTCATATCATCTCTCACACAATCCAACCACTTCTTCTTCGGCCTTCCTCTTCTTGCATACCTAGCTACACTCATATTCATAGCTCTTTGGGTAACATGGTTGTTATCCCTCCTTATAACGTGTCCATACCAAGATAGCCTAGCATTCCTCACCTTTTCAGAAATAGGTGCCACTTTCAAACTTCCTCTGATATACTCATTCCTTATATTATCTAACCGTGTTACCACACTCATCCATCTTAACATTCGCATTTCATTTACATGCTATTGTTTTCACGTATTTGAAAACAGCCTTATCATGCAAGTCTGAACCCAGATGTATTCAAATCAGTCCATGAGACGTATGCTTAGCGTCTCATCCACGCGATTCTTACAAATCCCTTGTATTTTACATTTTTATCGCGTCACAGCGAGAGGAATACTGCAATCGTACCGACATCTCTCACTTGTATATTACACCTATAATTTACAAAGCAGAAGAGCAATAAAACTTAATGCAAACTCGCTGAGCCGGCGATGTTTGTCGAAATCCAACCTAAAGCAGTAAACACGACCAGATAAGCTGGCCCCCTGAGCTCTCCTAAACACCTCTTCCTTGTTCGTTATTTATTAGCGTCGCGGGAGGTGGGGTAGGTCTATAATTGCTGGGTGTAAAACCTCTAGATGTAATGGGGTAAACACATTAGCTTGAGAAGGCGCGCGGTGTGGTTTCATTGTATGAATCACACCTGCTTTGGCTCTCTTTAGAGATGATTTATTTGTACCGCCTGTTTGTTGAATTGTGTGAATAATGTGTTTGGGAAACTAGGAATTGTAATTTAGTTTTCGTCACTACAACTAGTAGAGGCTTTGACTAATCACTCTGCCTTGAATTTAATATGAATGATTTAATACCCGCGTTAATCCTATGAAAGTTGATTGCCAAAATGTAGGTGCACAGTAATTGTATAACACATTCCACATTCCAGACTGGAAGCCATTGCTACCGGTTTCTTCACGATATTTTCATTTCCCATCACAGCTTGTATTCATACTAACGCATAATGCGTTCCGGAACAAACAAACAAGTCAATTTAACCTGTCGGACTCCTAAACTTCCATTGCTCTATCACTAGTCATCTCAGTCATACACTCGGACAAAACCTGAACCTCCTCCTTACATTTACATGATCACAACATTACCTCCTAGTACTGCACATTCTTTTAGATCTTATATCAGATCTTTGAAGATGTCTACTAGAGTTGTTATAGGTTCTTTTACTCCTTTCACACGCATATAATAATCAAACAGACCTATATTTTCAGTGTATCATACACGTACTAGCATGTGGCAGTACTAATTTATATTTTCTCACACGTGGCAGTGTGGGT
Source organism: Epirrhoe tristata (assembly GCA_951394285.1). NCBI lineage: Eukaryota > Metazoa > Arthropoda > Insecta > Lepidoptera > Geometridae > Epirrhoe > Epirrhoe tristata. Next base: position 9,332,584 of record OX596145.1, read on the forward strand.
CAGATGAGGGAGTTATTCACCCTTGGCGTTAAAGAGGGGTTTAGTTATAATATTCATTTGCACGCCACGGGAAGTCATCTCGTTATGCGTCGCCACGCTTCGAAACGTCCTTTAGGGCAAGAATTTTTGACATTTTCTTTACAAAATAATTAACATCTCTAGAGGGGAGATAAATTGGACGAGACAAGCGTAAACAATTATAATGAGATACCTACTAAAATATTTTTATGAATACTTTTTAGGGAACAAATAAAAAAAAATGTATCATATGATACTGTTGGGAAAAGAACGACACCAATTGAATAGGTTATTTTATAACGACACCAATTGAATAGGTTATTTTATAGGATGTCTAGATATAAAATGAAGGGGAACATTATGAAATATTTGAGTGAAAGATTATTTCTGTGAAAGATTGTTATAGAAAAACAATAAAATACTTTTTAGGTAGGTTATTAGTATAGTAGACAAAAGTTTTGCCTAATTAAAAAAAAACAATAAAAATCAAAACGCTTGACTAACCCGGAACTGAAACACGCTCATCTCACTACCCATTTATGAGCGACGCTTCTCGAATACTCGCAAATTCTGACGTGTGACAATAATGCCCACTACCACCTACCATTGTTTAAACTTAAATTGCTTCTGCTACTAGTCCACTAACGCATAGATTTCAACTGACGAGCTTGATACATACAGCATTCGATTATAGCCCTTACAGTGAACGCGTAAGGTGGAAAATGTTTAAATGTTAATTTCCAATTTTACCCGCGGGACATGTCAGGGAAAGTTTTAAATGGTCACCCTTGTGCCAGTGACGAGGTGTCGACGGTATCTGACGGTTCCATTATGTTGGCTACCGTTTGGTTTAGGCTTGCGTCGACTGTAAAGTTGCGGTTTTGCTGGTACGCCCGTTTAACTGGGGTACGTCGAGTTAAGAGTTTGATTTGATGGGCGTTTAATTATGGCTTGAATTCGTGTTTAAATGTTAATACTTGTTACCTTGAACTTTGAATCATTTTTAACTGTTAAAATGTACAAATGTAAATAAATCCTATATCTACCAATAGTACAGTACGCACAACCAATCTCTAGCTCTCTGAAGTGGCTGCGCGGAACCCATTTTTGATGACGCCTAAAATACGAAGACAGCGTTGCCTCGCTCACTCGCTTAATTTGTTGCATCGTCCTATCTCGCCTACTCGCGCAAACCTGCGCAATCGTTTAGTGCATCTAACTTCAGAGAGATGAAGATCGGTTGTGCGTACTGTACCTACTTACATCCAGCTTCTGTTAGACCACACTAAGCACTGGTAAACCCTATCTCACCACACTAAGCCAAATACCAGATAAGAAGACTATCAAAGTTTGCAATAAAACCAATTTACGATAAAAAAAAAAGACATTTCTCTTCAAAAATTATTATGCTAATAAAATAATTTAGCTGATAAAAACTTCCTCAAAGCCAGTTCTCCTAAAATTGTACTGCCAACTTTACAACTTTGCTCTTTGTTTTTCACTAATAGCACTAATGAGATCCAACAGCGAATAATCAGCAAACGAAAATTTGCACACGACAACAGTTTTCAAAGCGCAAAAAAGCGGGTACACTGATTGCCTTCATTTTCTTGGGGCACGTTTCACTTGGGGTACTATAACATTGCACCCTAGTGGGGTTACTTGATGGTTTTAGGCACCGTCCGGTTTTTAGACAAATATTTTGATCTTAAATATGAGACCTTTGCCATAGATGTTGGTAAAGTACAACAGATATTTTACAAAAATATATTTTCAATACACGTCCGACCGAATATTGGGTACATGCCATGCCCAAATGTAAAAAATCCATACTATAATATTATAAATTTGAAAGTAACTCTGTCTGTCTGTTTTTTACGCTTTCACGCCCAAACAGCTGAACAGATTAAGCTGAAATTTGGCATAGTCAAAGTTTGTATCCCTGGGAAGGACATAGGCTACCTTTTATCCCGAAAAAAATAAAAAATCCCAAGGGACCGCGGGTTACACCGCGGAAGCGCAACTAGTAATCTATATATTATATCTATATATAATTACGTTTTTATACTAAAAAGAAAACCGACTTCAATGTTTGACTCGAAACGCGGTGCGACTCAAGGCGTCAAGCTGTCGATTCGATTTCTATTTGTGACATGGCTAGGAGGGAAGGTGTTTAGAGTTTTACGGGGAAACTATCAATCCCTCAGGAATAAAATTTATATGGGACCACCTCTAGAGTATACCCTTTCAAACATAAAAATAATTTTGCAAATCGGTCAACAAATGGCGGAACAATCGCGTAACAAGATACAAAAAAAAAAAAAAAAAAACATACAGACGACTTGAGAACCTCCTCCTTTTTTGAAGTCGGTTGAAAAGAGCTTGACCTGACTGACTCATCATCGCCGAATCGAAACCGATGAAGCTAGAAAGCTGAAATTTGGAGAGAAGCTTCCTTTTATAACATGGACCAAGGCGGGATTTTTCAAAATTCAACCCTCAAAAAGGGCTAAACGGAGTTTCAAAGTTTCATATTTTTAATAGCGATATTAGTAGGTACTTATACTCGTAATGGCAAAACAACGTTTGCCGCAGGTCACCTAGTAAGCAATAATTGCTATAAAGGCTGATTGCTACAAGAATCCCGCTGTGGCATCCATATCCATATCCATACTTATCCATACTAATCCATATCCATACTTATAGTTATCCATACTAATATTATAAATGTGAAAGTAACTCTGTCTGTCTGTCTGTCTGTCTGTTTGTTACGCTTTCACGCCCAAACCGCTGAACAGATTAAGCTGAAATTTGGCATAGTTAAAGGTTGTATCCCAGGGAAGGACATAGGCTACTTTTTATCCCGAAAAAATGAAAAAATCCCGAGGGACCGCGGGTCACACCGCGGGAGCGCAGCTAGTTACAAATATAAAATTGTTATAAAACGAAAGCAGTTTACTCAAGCAGCAATATTTGAATGTTTTAATTCATTATTGTTCGGCTATTCTAATGCCTGGTTTTACGGCCTTCTCAATAATCATTTGTCATCACTACTACCCTACGAATTTATTCCTTCTCATCAAAATGTCAACACGTTGACGTGTATTTTAGGGGTTTAATCGGGTGTCCCTCCGCCGCCGGCGAGACAGGGGCACTGACGCCTCCTATGCAAATTACGCAACCAGCATTCTGTAATTGTTTTCATATCTAATTGACACGTACACTGTTTTAGTTTTACGCGGTCGATATGGAATAAAAATATACGAGTTTGGCACTAAAATATAAACAAACTGGATCTGTGTCTGTGAACTAACTGTGTCCGTAGGACGCGGCAGATATTCTATCAGATGTTGTGTAATACAAATCAATTGAAGATATCTCTAGGGGCAGTCAGAAACGTGTCCAAACACATATTTTAATAAATAATTAATGCTGGACTTAATGCTGGACTTTTTTTCACGTAAATACATACATATTATACATAGAAACACCCAGACCCGAGACAAATACTTGTAGATCATACAAACACTTGTCCCGCGGCGGGGATTGAACCCGCAACCTTCTGCGTCGTAGCCGGGCTTTCGCCCACTGCACCACAGAGGTCGTCAATTTTGCACATGCCCATTTTGCAGAAGTCCAGACGTGACTTCAGACGTGACAAGTTGCATGCCCATTGCTGCCTATTACAATACTAACTGGTTTCCTCGCGATGTGTTCTTTCAACGTATAAAGCTCGTATTTGTGTGTGCATATGTCCGAATGGAATAATTATTTCATAATTAATAAACCCACTCCCAAATTACATTTCCGACATATCAATTAAAACTTCACTCAGTTGCTTTGCGCAGTGCTCATGTAACTATATTTCAATGCATTAACATTTCAATTTGTATTCTTGTTGTGCATTGAATTATGAGCACAACTGTACCGGTTCCGAGAAACGGTCGGAATAGCATTTTGCTTCGAATGTACCAAAAGTTATTTTAATGGCATTATAGCTTAATTTGAACACAACATTGTGATTATTGTATATTTAGATGGCGTACCTGAATGAATTAATAAGCTGTTTTATCCTGGTTAATGTAATCTTAACTTAAAAGACTGCCAGTTAAGTTACAAAAAATGTATATTTTATAGTAGTCCTGTAAAGTACTCTGTTTGATACGTCTTCTTCTTCTTTTTATTAATGGCAACTAACTTAACAGTATAATTCTTTTGATAAAAAGAGCACTGCTCTAAGGAAAACTCTCTGAAAAGTAAAAAGTTGTCATGGCAACAACTTTTGACTTTCCAAAATGGCGATGTCATTTCGTTCTAATATCACAATTTTTATTACTTTAAATTAAAAGACTATTTACGTGATGCCTAAATATGTTTTTTTTAAATAGCGAAACACGTTTTTAATATTTTTCAAAACTACCCAATCCCTTAGATGGGTACTTATTTATATTTAAGACAGCAAATCCAAAAATGAATTCAGTGTTTTCATGGGTTGGATTGGACAAGGTAGTTCTCTAAAGTTTGTATGACGAAACAATGCGCAGACGAAGTCGCGCCCGGGGCCACTAGTTTACTTATAATTATGTCTATGTTCCAATCACGCCTATCCAGTAGATATTTAGGATGAAACGATAAAGTTTATAGTTGTTTCTAATGTGTATTTAAAGTTGGTTTTATGCGGGCAAAGCCGTGGGCAGAGCAGAAGTTTCTTACGAACAATAATTTATTATAGTAGATTCGCTCGACTCGTGGCCAGATCAAAAACGTACTAAGGATAATTATGCCGTCCAGTGGTTGTTCATCTATTATTCATAATATTTAGTGGCCGGGGCTGGACTAACGAGCAACAAATGGCCGTTCCGCGCGGGACAGTTCCCGCTGGACCACGAACCATCTTCGAATTAGGCCACCGGAATAGGGCTGCGAACGTAATGTCTTTATAAGACATCTACGTCGTGGCTTACATTAATATGTTTGGGATGCCATTTAGAAAGGACTTGGTATCCAATACATTGACTGTTTTGTTTTTTTATTTTATTAAATAGGTCAGCATTTGAACTCCCGCTGCCTGATGTTAAGCAGTAGTGAGGTTTAAGATAGAGCATGCTGTCCTAGAAGGAACCTATTTACTCTTGATTAGAAGACCCCTAAATTTGAAATTGTTTTTCTATTTTATCTAACAAAAATGTATAATTGCCACTCGCTCTTGGCCAGTTTGTTTTTCAACAGATACCCAACAACTCAAAAGTTTCAGAGTAATAGAATAAACGGTACATAATTAATATTAAATTATTTTGTTGTTTTGTTGGCAACCCTGAAAGTCCGCAACACGACACTACCATTATTCAATTTGGTAAAAGATGTTTCTGTAGATGGTGGAAGGATTTAAATATTTAAATTGTTTGTTTTATGCTTTAAAGATCAAAGGGAATATTTACTGTGTCTATCAGTATATTGGTCTCCATTTTCCAGAACGGTTACTTTCCAATCTTCTAATATTAGGGCGCACCTTATCCTTTTGCCACACTAATTCACGCTACAAAAAGACATGAATATGCTTCATCGTTATTTAATTTAGCACAATGAGTGATTTGAAAAACAAAAGAATAAAAAACGATTTTTTTTTAATGATTATACAGTTTTTAAGCACAAGCTTAGGGAGGCTGTGGATGATGATGATGATGATGAAACAGTTCTTTGAATTTCGAGCTAAAAAAAAGTTGAAAAACGTGCTTCAAGTAGGTACTTATTTTTTTTTATAAATACGAGCTTTTTTTAACCTATATTTGTAAGAAAAAGCCGTGTTGGCCGAATGGGGTTGTACCTCAACTTTCAATCCGAAGGTTGTGGCTTCGAATCCCGGCCGTGCATCAATGGATTTTGCGTTTCGTAAAATTTAGACGCTTTAACACGTGCTCTAAACGGTGAAGGTAAACATCGTGAGGAAACCAGTTAGTGTTCTTATAGGCGGCGATGTGCTTGCAACCTGTCACGTATGGAATACTGCAAGATGTGGTCATGTATCAAATATGTGTTTGGACATGCCTCTGTCTACCCCCCCCCCCCCCCCTTAGACATCTCTTCATAGGATCTTGAATAAGTAACATAAAAAGATCTTCATGAGAGAATGTCTACCGCACCTTGGGGATACAGTCGTGAACCTGTTTACGTTTTACGTTTTATTTTTAAGAATAATAATAAGAATATGAATGCGAGTCTTGAAATAAACAAAGTGTTTAAAACTAGGCACTAAAAACTAGAACAGGACACGCAATTTCAAAAGGTGCCATCAAAAACGTGTCGCCAAACTTCAAAGGCAGCAACGACCTGCTAACCGTGTATAGTCACCAACAAAAGGGAATTAACAATATAAAAAAAAAAAAACAATTTTACTGGTTTTTCTCGGCGTTGGGAAACTGAAAATGTTTTTTTTTTAATCTCAATTTGCCGTAGTCACACGTCTGGTAAAGTTGGGGGTTTCTATTGGTCCCGAACAGGAATGTCCCTTCTATAAGTTGTTTTTCTCGGCGTTGGGAAACTGAACATGTTTTTTTTAATCTCAATTTGTCGTAGCCACACGTCTGGTAAAGTTGGAGGTTTCTATTGGTCCCGAACAGGAATGTCCCTTCTATGTTGTTTAATACAAATAAAATATACAGAAACGAGGCTAACAACATTTACTTAATTTTACAAAATCCACTAAATCGATTCGAGAATCCAATGCCGATGCTGATAAGTTGAGACAAATAGGCACCAACTCTAGGAACACACGTATTCACGTCTCAAAAAATAAACTTACTAAAAAATAACCCTGACAGTTGGGTAAAAATATCACTTGCATGAGAACAGAAACAATGAAAATAATTGGTAAAGCGTCTAATATTGTCTGGATATTAAAATTATGTTCATCAAATGTTATAGCTGACTGTACAAACAGACATTACCAGCGCTAATGCACGTCGCGATAGGCTTACTTGAACTCAAAGCGGAAGCCTCTTTTGTGAGGTGTCAGGACGCAGTTTGGAGGCTAATTTTGGATTTTTGCTTCGGAAAATATTCCCGTTTAAACGAGTGTACGCTTCAAACGGTTTTAAGCTCTATGTTGCATAGCAAAAGTGACTAGGTTCGTATGAGCTGACTCTAGTGACGGATGATTTAGGCCAAAAAGGGGGTTAATGAACTCTTACTTCCAGGCACTTTTAACAGTTGGTACACCTGAAGACTTCCGCCAACAGGCTGAGTTTTCACAGGTTCTATGTAATTTTTAAGATGGCTAGAGGATTGTCAGAGACGTCCTAGTACTTACGCATTGGCGCATGCTTTAATTTGTTCATTCATAGCCTTTGCCCAGCAGTGGGACAACATAGGTTAGAAAAAAAGAAACCAATGCTTTACTTAGCCTGACATGTAACTACTATTTTTGTTTTCTTTACATACCCCAACTGAGCTGGTTCTTCTAATACACTACAAAACTTTCATTCAGGAAATGAACACGCATCGCCCTACCCTCTCTCGAGTAAAAAACCGATAAAACAGACAGCAGGAGTTACTGAGCGTATTTCTTTGACGTCACAAAACAATCTTTATTTGCGTCGAGTCCATATTTTTCCTCGTTTAAAAAAACTGACAAGTGTAAGTCGGGATTGCGTTGACAGGATTCCGTACCGCTGTTGTTTTTAATAAGCTTTTGCTGCTTTTGGATGGATGACGATGGATGGGTTGTAAGAAAGTTTTCATTGTCTGTGTGTTACAGAGATAATTACGAGTATGTACTTCAAAATTTTCGTTGAGAACACGGTTTTTTTTTTTAATGATGAATGGGTCGGCTCTTGACTTCAAACTTACACAGGCAAGAGTTACAAAGGTCAACAATGGAGCGAGCTTACCCAGAAAGTGACGGATTTAAAAAAAAAATATTACCGGATCGGTAAGGTGACAAAGTTAAGAGTTGGCTAACGTGTGCTGCCCAAGATTACTTTGGACATGCAAGCGTATATTTCATTCAGAACAAGGAGGTTTAATAATTTCACTGACACCCAACACACCAGGATGTCCTATTTTTATCGCACTTTTTTAGAACAAAACATGCTTGTCAATTTTAATAGCATGGGGTATATTATTTCTTGAAGAACCCTAAAAAGTACTATAGAAACGCGTCCTTTGATCTCAAAGAATCAGGTGCCCTTGTGAAGGAAAAGCGTCGCAATGTGAGTGAGCAATTTTACTGAATAGTCCGCGTATACCATTATATGAAGACGGTATGATAATACGGTTTAATTCAATATTAAACTGTATTCCAACGCGATAAGGCGTAGAGCAGGATACCGTGGTTTATTAGAGCGTAAAATGTACTCCGATACTTGGATTTTAATTTCGAAGAATGTATCTTTGTCAATTGATATGCTCTGATATTTTGGTGATCAAACAATTCGCGTCGCTTACAAAATGTTTTTTTAGAGTGTAAATGGAGTTCGTGTTAGGTGTATCTACTTGCATACAGGCAAAGTATCGGGCTGAATTGAAGGCCTTAGGCAAGCCATTAGTCTATATCAAAATGTAGGTTAGTACTTAATATACTTAACTATTTTCATAAATGTTTGAACAATATTTTTTCGAAAAATTTTAGCAACGTGAGAGATGATAGAGTCTGGCAAATGTAAGTAGACCCTGAAAAAGAGGCGGCAAATTCAAAAACATAAGCGTGACAACCCATTAATTAATAACTCTAAATAATATACTTAATATTATTATATTTGGTACTAGAAAATAATAACCAAGTATCAAGTTGTGTTCTTCCAAATGTCCTTATGGGGTTACACGCTTATATTTTTGAATTTGCCGCCTCTTTTTCAGGGTCTACTTTCATTTGCCAGACTCTACGCACAAATTGTTATACTACCTAGGTTGATATCATAGTTTGAGTAGGGGAGAAAATTTGTAACTACTCAAACTATGATATCAACCAATTGATTTACTCTAACTTAACCTATGTTGATATCATAGTTTGAGTAGGGGAGAAAACTTGCTTTCTCTTCTGACGACCTCTGTAGCGCAGTGGGCGGGAGTCCGCCTGTGACGCAGAAGATTGCGGGTTCGATTCCCGCGGTGGGATAAATGTCCGTATGATCTGCAAATATTTATCTCGGGTCTGAGTGTTTCTATGTATAATATGAATGTATTAACAAAAAAAAGTATTTATAAGTATTCTATCAGTTACTTGGTTCCCATAGTACAAGCTTTGCTAGTTTGGGGCTAGATGACGCTGTGTGAAATATCCAGCATTATTTATTTATAATATTTGTCAACCAAGCTGTATTTCCTCATATTAGAAAAGTTCTAAATATAACGTGCAAGCACAAGCAGGCAACCGGCAGTGTAATGTACAAGTAGGTAGGTATAATGAGAGCCAGCAATCATCACAATGAATGGAAAGGCGACGCGGTGCGGTGCGCTCTTCACTGAATGCGCCCTTGTCGCCTTACGAGTGATAGGGTGACCAGACTTGCAAACGATAGACTTTTTTAACCTATCTGAATTTTCTAACACTTAGGTACAAAACTAAATTAACCATCTTGATACAATCATTATCATCAGAGCCACATTGATGATGAGGATACAATAGCTAATATTTATGAATTGTTTTTTTAATTAAATTTGTTATCGCAAAAACAGATAAATCGACTAATTTTCGCACTCGAGAGTAGCGTCTATGCAGTAACGACTACTCAAATCCGTTCTTAAGTGACGACTTTCCATACTACTTTAATAGGGAACGGATTTAAGTAACCGTTAGCGACTCTGAGCACCGAAAAAAATACGCAAAGATGATGTAACTATTAAATTACGGAAAAACAACGAGTCATCAACATGAATTCGCGTGTCAATAACAATAAAATTATTTCGCGATACAACCAATGTCGTCAATCAAAGTAGGTTACCGAAACACGCAAATATTTTATTTTATTATTCAGCCATCTAACATTGAAATAAAAAAAAATGACACAAATAGCATCTAAATGTTGACATGTCCTAGCATTGTTATGGCGGCTGTAGATGTATTTATGGTCAATAAAATTTTGTTTTATAACTGAAAAGTATGCTAAAAAACGATGAACGCATTAAATAATTATAGTTATTTTTAAGAGCTTTCGCATAACTCATACATAAGTCACAAATTATGAATAAAATGTTTCTTAGCAAACAAACATCACCTATTTAAGTAGTTTTGTGTAGAAATTTATTTCAAAACGCTCTGTAATGACTTAAATTATTCGTAAAAACGTCGCGTGTCGCACTGAACTTTCAAAGCTCGGTTATCAAACTATAAAATAAATTAAAAGTTTGTTCGGTATTTCTTTGAGTTCCCGATATTATTTCATTTTACATTTTTGTGTTTGACTTTCAAACAAGAGGGCAACGTCCGATTTTCCTACAAAAATGTGCTGTGACTAGGTTTATCAGAGATGTATTTATGTATACTGTAAGTTTTTCACTGTGAGGTGGGTAAGCACCTACTAATACCACTAATACCTAATTTACATTCTAGAATGAATTATCAAATTAACCCCATAGGTACTACTTTTTTACTGTTTAGTACATTCATAGAACGTGAATAGTTTTGTCCACTAAGGTGACCCGAACGAAAATAGAACTTACCTACCTTACTAACTACTAATGCTATGCTGTTCTGAGCCAATACACTCATAGAATCTGCATACCTTATTCCATCAGCACGGACAAACTCAATATAAACCCAGGTAAAGTTAAGCCATGAGTTATTAACTCAAACAAAAAGTATATAAGTAGTATATCAGTCATCTAGTACCCATTTTTTTTTTTTTTTTTTTTTTTTTTTTTTTTTTACCGTCAGAGAAATGCCTACGCATTCCTCACCGCCCCGGGGGGGAGCGGATGAGGATATGTGGGGCTTGCACCCACTAAAAAACTGACTGGGTTCCCGCTTAACGCCGGGGCTATGGGCACGCTTTCGCACTCATCACACGGCCCCGACGGCGTTTGACTCAAAACGAGTCCCTCCTACTGGTGAGGCAAACTGCCTCCCACCATGTCTCCTAGGACAAGCGCGCGGAACACCCACGCGCGCCGTCACGGGGCCTTTCATGGGCGACGGCGTCCCCCGATGCCGCCGCCATGGCCCCTGCGGCGGATCAGATCTTTGGCTCCGCCGCAAAACCACTAAACGGCCGCAGAGGACAGGGAGAGCGGCAACAACACACCGACACTCCTCTTCCCCTGCGGCCCCACCGCTGACGCAACTAACGGTGCGCCCCCGTTGGTCGCGAGAGATAGGGCTAGCGGCAAACACCGGCAGGCCTCCTCTCACGCGACCCCGACTAACGGCCGCAGAGGACAGGGAGAGCGGCAACGACACACCGACACTCCTCTTCCCCTGCGGCCCCACCACCAACGCATCCAACGGTGCGCCCCCGTTCGGTCGCGGGAGATAGGGCGAGCGGCAACGACACACCGACACGCCTCTCCTCCCGCGACCCCTCCCTCCTGGCTGCAGGGGATCGAAAACTCCATCCCCGGCAGCCTCGGACGCATCAAAGCAGGCCCCACCACGGGCCCACTCCGAGCGTCCCCGCCTTGGATTCCTGTTGGCTTCACCGTGTTACCCACCACGGCTACTGAGCCCCCCCATCGCGACAAGATCGGAATCCTCGGGGGGGAGTCATCTAGTACCCATAACACAAGTTCTGCTTACTTTGGGGCTAGATGATGTGTGAAAAAGTCCAGTATTATTTATTTATTATTATTATTAATAATAATAATAATTTATTTAACATTTATTTATTTATTATTAGCGAGTACTTAGATAGTTAAAAAAATGTCCCAAGTTTTGTCACAAGCATGGTCAGCGTACATAGGACTTCTCTTTAATTTGTCCCGCTCTCGCCAGACGTTCAAAAGATATGACCCAACGACTCCAAGAATGTTTTCGTGTATACGCCTGATGAAAATCCACTCCTTTTAGGCATTTTTATTTCATGTTTTGAATGTAAAAGATTCTGAGCATGGAATTTCATATTTAGTTCAATATGAAAGATAAACACGATCGCGACTGTATCCTCGAAAAATGTCGTGAGGAAACCATTGAGTGTTTTAATAGGTCGCGATGGACTTCTATTAAATATGCCTCTGAATACCTAGAAGGTTAAATAGAATGTAGAATAGAATAGAATATAATGTTTTTATTTGACACTGTTGAAATGTTGAATTCATCAATCAATCTAAAAATTTATGCCATTTAATTTTGCTCAGATTTTATCTTTTAATATAAGTTACTACAATACATACAATCATCATCATCATCATCAGCCTTTGTCATCCCACTGCTGGGTATAGGCCTCTCTTCGCTTTCGCCATTCGCCTCTATCCTAAGCCAGTCTTGCCCATGTACGACCTGCGGATTTCACGATGTCGTGGACCCATCTTGTAGGTGGACGACCGACACTCCTTTTTCCATCTCTAGGCCACTCAGTAAGCACTTTGCTCCACCTGTCATCATCACGCCTGGCCACGTGTCCTGCCCAACTCCATTTGAGCCCCAATATTCGCTTGCTGACATCTTGGACTTTTGTCTGCTTGCGAATTTCGGTATTGGGGACTCGATCTAAAAGTGTGATGCCGAGCATGGCACGCTCCATGGCTCTCTGTGCTACTCGCATCCTGTGCACAGTCTCCTTCGTGAGCGTCCATGTCTCGGCACCGTAAGTCATAGTTGGCAGAACACATTGGTTAAAGAGGCGGGTCTTCAGACATTGTGGAACAGTGTGGGATTTTAATATGTCATCCAGCCTGTGGAACGCGCCCCACCCCAGCTGTATTCTCCGAGAGAATACATACAATACATGTTTAAAAATAATATAAACCCGTTCTGTGGTTAATAAAAATGAAAATGAAAAAATATTTATTTACCACAACAAACGAAGAAAGCTTAGACATAATAAAAGAAAAAAAAAGTGCCTTATAATATTGTTTCAATTTGTTGTTATTTAGGAATTAAACTGTTTCAACGGTCTCCACACTAGGCAAGCCTGTATCGTGCAGACCAAAATAAACAACTCAGCTGAAAATATCACATTCTTTTAGTACACATTTCATCCTCGAATGTATAATTCAAGGCATGTTTTAAAACATGAAACCAAACAGGCGAGTTCCTTTCATATTCTCGGTCAGAATGAGTAAAGATGCGTCCTCCGGAGAAATCTAAATAATTTACAGAACTGCGGCAGTGCTGTTAAAAAATCTGGTTCATTTCTGTTTTTCTTCTTCGCGGGGTTGTTACGTTAAAGTTTTGGGGAAGATTTTGGTATATTCAGTGTGATAAAAAAAAATTATTACTATTAGACATTTTTATAATAGTAAAAAACTAAAACTTGGTTCTAGTTTCGTTAAGACGCAATCTCAACGAAAAAAGAAGCAATATTTTCTGTACGATCTATTTGCGATTTGTGTAGTTATAGACCTTTAATTTCTAAACATTCCTACATAGTGCCTTATTATTTTAAGCCTGGATGATGATCCAGGCCACTGCAGGGAAAAAGTATCCCTATCACCCTATATGAATAGTGCCTAAATCAAGGATTTTTTCATAGAGATATGTCCATTGCAATTTTACGATCGATACGTACCCGCGTTTCATACCAGCTATCTACTAGCATAAAATCGAGCTTATGCTATTATTAACCGAGCTATATTTCAATATTAGCTGTGTCATTTCTTTGAGCCGTGCCGCGCCATTAAATTTACTCTGTTTGTTACCCTAATTAGGTGAATTACACTTGGGACCGTTTCCCACGCAGAGAAAAATGTTTTGAATTAAAATCTGGGTAGGTGCAAATTATTTCGAACAACTTGGTCTATTAAAATTTTAGTGTTGTTTGCTGGCTAATTTATTTATTGTTCTCATGCAGTTTGCGTATAATTTATAATATTTTAATTTTTTTTTAATTATTTAAATTTATAATATTTGAGACTTTGCGATACAAAATTCAGTAAATTTATAACCTATCATGCCATAAACAAATAACAAAGGACACATTTATTGGTTAAATGGGTAGATATAGAGTCTTCATAATAAAAATGAAGATACTAGCTGCGCTCCCACGGTCTCTCGGGATTTTTTCGTAAAGAAAAGTAGCCGATGTTCTTCCCTGGGAAACAACCTTTATCCATGCCAATTTTCAGCCTAATCTTTGTAGTTGTTTGAGCGTAAAATGGTAAAGAACGGACTGAAAGACAGACATACAGAGTTGGATATGGATTAGCCTAAACTTTGTCCGATGCCTGATGATAAAGGTTATTACTTATTTGAATGCTGAAACAAAACGCTTGTTTTAACTCCGAGTTAAAATGGCCAGTGCAAGTGGGTCTTAGCTATTGAAAGTCTAGCCGTAAAAGTTTACAGCACTGTAATATTTATAGCTATTCCCACTTTCAACAAGATCAAGCTACAATTGTTGTTTGTAGAACAATGTTACATTGTTACACGAATAGTCTTGAAGACTGGCTTTTCGTTCCAATTAGGCTTATAACAGTGTTTTTAGTAACTGCTCTGTTATTATCAGTTGCGATAATGCATAAAAGCGTATTATACTTATGAACCTTCTGGGTAGGCTCGCTCCATCGTAGACCTCATTCTTGCCTATGTAAGTTTCGGGGTCAAGAGCCGACCTATTCATCATATCAAAAAAAGGTTCAAGATCAAGTCACTAAAAGATTCTCCGAAGATGTTTAAAAGAGTTTTTCTTTACTACTTAAATCAACTATTAAAATCCAGTTTCAAGAACTACCACGTTAACCTTGACAGCAATAAATAATTTAACACCACTGACAGTCCGTGAAAGTTTTAACCCGAATGGAACCCAAATGAATTCATAAAACATAGAGTAGATTCAGTTGTAGAGACGTCGTAAAGTCTCACTTTAGTATTCTGTTGCTGTGCGGTCAGTCAAATGCTGGCTTTTAAATACGCTCTGTAGGCATCCGTCTCATACATACGGAATAAGTGGTGTGCCGACGGTGACCCACTTCTGTTACGAATTTCAGGCATTTTGGTTGGAATACCTTGCAAATGCTGTGACGATTGTTCCCATATTTCCTTTGTTTTGAGGTGTGTCTGTAAATTATCTGTTGGGCATAATATGAAGGTGGAGTATCTGATCACATATGTCCAATATTATTATGATTTTTGCAATCCCGTTTTCTTTAGATCAGGTTTGAGTCTTTTCATTTATTATGAATGATTCTCAAAAGATGCGCTATTTTAAAAACTGTGAAATCAGAGTCGTGGTGAAAAGCACTTAGTATTTGATTTTTTGTATCTACAATTCGTAACAACTTCCTCCCATAAACAGTACTCACTCCAAGCGCTCGTCTTGTTGGAAATGAAACACAATTCGGCATCTTTCGAGTTCTTTCATTCACAGGCTAAAGTGGCTCGTTAGCTGTTTAGAAAAAGTCGAACGGTAGCAGGGCGCACGCTTGCAGCCACAAATGCTACGCAAAAAGAGGAATAACAAATCCAGTTTGTAGTTATATGATTTTACTTCAACTATGAATACATTAAGCACAGGAATGTAGACGATTAAATAATAATAAATAAATAAATAATGCTGGACTTTTTCACACAGCATTATCTAGCCCCAAAGTAAGCAGAGTTGTGTTATGGGTACTAGATGAAATACACGTGGACTACGAATAGGTACTATTAATATAATTTTGAGTGATTTTTTTAGTTTTCAAAAGGTTACATTTTATTCTATTTTTTTAAATATAATTTCTAACGGTCACCGGTCCCAGTGTTCGCAAAGAATGCAGGCAGACAGCGTCTTTTTTTTTCCATTCCACAGCTAACGTTCGTATGAATTTTTAAATTACCATTAAACTCATGGAAATTAAAACTATCGTATAACCTTCTACTTTTTAAATGCATTGTTGAAATTTAATTTTTATTCTGGTTTTGTAATATCTTTTGTATCATTTAACTGCCGTACTTTGGCATGTTATCCAGGCTTAAAATATACAAATATAAAAGAATTAAGAGTTGAGTAGTAGAATTAAGATTGATAGTAGCTACTATAGTTTAGGTACCTATATACAGGTGTAAAAAGACGTCTACCGAAGCCGAAAGGGGTAGGTATAGCATCCCAACACACAACCAAATCCAAAAGGATTTTCCGAAAAAATCATTATATCCGGAGAAAACAGCGTTTGAAGATTACTGTTTGCGTTTGTACTGGGCCCGTTTTTATACGTAGATTGCTGGATTTTGAGTTTTAATAGTTTTTTTCTTTTATAAATGAAATTATTAAGTAAGCGTAAGCTCGGGAGCGTTCCCTGGGCGAATGAGCGCTCAATATCGCTTACGCATACAGAAACAAACCTACACACACAATTAAGACCAACCCATCTTTGTTATATTCAATAACCTATACCGTCTTTGGATGGAATGTTATCTCGCCTTAAAAGTCTATAATTATACCAAGTAAGGCCGCGTTTACGGACAGGCGGCGCTGCTTGCGACACGTCAGGCGTGGCTTCGTGCGACGCGTTAAGCTTTTTGACTGTTTACGGAGAGGCGACGGCTGCTGCGGCACGCGTCATCGAACGCCTAAACACAAATATATAGCAATGTATGGTGACGATTACGTTCAGGCGACGGCGGTGGCGGCGGTGCATTGGTATGGTATTCACGCGCTTATTTGAAATTGCCACGCGGTTGCCGCGGCTGCGGAAGTCGCGGCCGCCGCCGCGTTCGATGCGACGGCGACTGCACGGCAATGTCAAATAAACGCATGCAAAAACGTCTCTGCGTAAACACACAGGAACAGTCCCATACATTTGACTTTAGTGCGTGCCGCGTCGCACGCAGCGCCGCCTGTCCGGAAACGAGCACTAAGAGCTGATTGTTTCTTCTAATTACATTCCAAACGATTTGACGATTATTAGTAATGGGAGTAATCGAGATTTTATTGCATCGTATTTGTAACAATGTAATTATTTGCTCTGCGCTGAATGCGGCCCAATAACGATTAAACATTTGGATTGACGCCAATTCCTGTTTGCGCTTAGTCTATGTTATGTAATGACTGTGAATAAATGACGTGCTGTATTGCAATGAATAAATTTAAACTGATATGATACAGCTAGAATCTCTAAGCAGACGGTACCGTAATAAAACTATTAACAGATAAAAACACGACAATTGCAGGGGTATGAAATAATCTTTCTTGCGTTTGCACTTTCAGACACAGATAAATCAGAACGAATAATTCAAACTAGCAGTTAGGTTATAGTGAAATAAAAGACTAACCTTAATTTGATGAGAATCAGACTAGTTAAAGACAGAGTGAATAATAAAGAAAAACAGACAAAATAGGAAAATCGAGATGTTTCTGCCTCAGTCTACAAAAACAATCAGATTATTCAAAACAAATTGCCAACCCTAATTTCACCAAAACCACAATAGACTCTGGACCAACTTCATTCCTGAAATTCACTAATAAATTCATCAATAGACAGAGTAACTTGCAAATTTAGATACACTCTGCGAAACTTTTTAATTGGAACAAATCCCAGCACCGAAGGCGTTTTAATTAGTTAAATTTCCTATGAACAGCCGATGGTATAATTTCTATGCAAATCGCGCATTTAACTTTGCATAACTTCAAAGCGGTAACCCTGATTCTAAGACAAATTCCTCATCACTCTTCGAGCGGTTTGAGGTTTGCCAGAAAATTTGCAGCCAGGTATAAAACATGTTTTGAGCACAGATAATTAACAAAATATCTATGACGCAAATCTACATTATTCCGTCTTACATTTCAATATCTTTATTGTTTGTACTGGAACAATATTGTCAGCATCATCAGAACTAACTTGTTGGGCTGGGTTACACTAGAGCAAGACCAAGCAGGGGAGCACGCCCCCCCTAGGGGGTCGTAGAGGAATGTCAGGGGGGCATAATACGTTTGCAGTTTAGAAATAAAAAAAAACTATTCTCGACATTGTGATGCGTCCTATTGCGCCACAATATGGTGCATGACAAGAAACCCATTTTTTGTTCATGTACTTGTGTCTGTTCTCTTAAAAATAATAATATAATTTATGGTTCGGGGAGGCTCGGCGAAATAAAAGTTGGGAAACCCTGCACTAGAGAATCATTTCACTATCACTGTGGCAGTAACGAACTTTTGTGTTCTCAACCTTTTTAGTTATAAATAGCAAATTTTATCTTTTTAAGCAAGCTTTCGAGCTAAGACTCCATGTTTCCATACTCCCTGGACAGCTTGAGCAAGACCAATTTGACTCGACTTCCATTTTGTATTAATAAAGAGCTAATTGATCAACTTCGTCGGCGGATTATTATAATCAATTTTTGCTTTGGAAAGATTTCCGGGGCCAGTTTTGCGTTTTATTCCACTCGGAATTTGAACTGTTGAACAAATAAACGAAAAGACATTTTCTCTTTGATTAAAACGAAACTCAAGTTGTAATTTTTATTGAACCTTAAAGTCAATCTATACACCGCTATTTTATAACTACCAAAAAATTTAAGGACGGTTGCAGTAGATGCAGAAAATGGTAATGTATGGTCAGTTTTTTTTTATTTAACTATCTCAAAGTTATCGAGGATCGTAGTCAACCAAAATCGAACAAAATTTTATGAAAACTGTACAAATAAGTACAACAGACAACAATCGCGTACGGACTCTTATATAAACTATGCTTTCGTATCCCTAGTCAGTAAAACCCCAGTAGCTATCATAAATCCATGTTTGACTCGTCTCGTCTCCTTTTTAGGTTATAATTTTTTTTTTTCTCTTTTTTTTTAGTTTTAACTACATAAATGTGGTCAGTAATAGAGACCATGTTAAAATATTTTTTGGTAATTAAAAAATAGGGGTGTACGAGTATATGCTTATACATAAACGTATTTTAGTATAGTCTATTTATTTTTATTATTGTCTTCGTAGGCATAATGTTAACCTCACATTTGGCATCTATGAATTTTTTTTTAAAGTGCATCCAACACGCGGGATTTGAACCCACGGTCATCATGCGGGATTAGTAAGATCTGTGGCAATTTAGACATTTTTATTTTCTTCAAAATTTCGATGAGCTTGCTTAATTAGTGCTAGTTAGAACATTGTTTTTGTTAGTGCAATCATTTAAGTAATTTGAGCGCAAATTAGTTGCCGGGAACTTTTTACGAGTTTATTCCTGGAACGTAATAAATAATTGGGAATGCAAACAGATGCACCTCCTTAAATTCATCATCATCAGTGGGGTTGGCACAACCATGAATGTGTTCTTTCATGCTCCTCTATCAGCCGTCATTTCAACGCTCACTCCTTTCTTACCCATGTCATCTATCACACAATTCACCCATCTATATCAGATGGGTGAACTTTTGGGGGTAGAATGGTATTCCCCCAAACTATGACAAAGAGGGAGTACTCGCCTCGCTAAGGTTTGCCCAACTGGCACACTTACCTTTCGGCCGACAGTTATAGTCGGATAGTTCTATATAGGTAGGAGTTCCCAGTAAACTCGTCAGCGCGATTCAGAATTTTTTCCACAGATATAGACATAGTTATTACTTTTTGCGTGTTCCCAGCGCCATCTAGTGGTACAGCTCCGATGTACGTCGCTGTAATTGACATCTCTTGAAGTTCAGCTTATAGCTCAGCTTGTAGTTCAGGCGATGGTAGATAGAGGTCACCACAAACTTCGGAATTCAAAATTTTGCGCCTTTTTTATAGCCGCTGTGTCTCATAGCGTAACAACATTCCACTAGGCTAACACTGCTCTTACAGTAAGAATCACACTGGCGGTTGAGCGGATTCAATGCGGAGCGGTCGCGCGGCAGATGCTGCGGATTAGCACGCTACAACTCCATTTTGTACACTCGTTTTAAAAAGCCAACATGTACCAAAACCAAAATCATCATCATCATCCACAGCCTGACTTCACCCACTGCTGGGTATAGGCCTCCCTAAGCTTGTGCCATCCACCACGATCCTGCGCTAATCTGACCCATTGACGGCCCGCGACGTGTACAATATCGTCTGCCCATCTGGCTGCCGGACGTCCTACGTTCCTGTACCCAGATCTGGGCCACCATTCAGTAATTACTCTACTCAAACCAAAATCAACCAAAATCTAATACAAAGAAGACTTTTTACAACAAAATACGATTTAAGCTAAGTTCATTCTCTCGAAACTCGAGAGGAGGCGTTTGCCCAGCAGTGGGATAGTACCGGCTATAAACAACAACAACAACATTTTCGTTGGCTAAATAACTGGGATCAAATCGGGTTAGGCCCCAATATTAAAAAAGCGTCAAACAAGGTTTTTTAAATACTTTTCCCATAGGGGTGTTACTAAGTATACAGATACGTATAAAAGAAAGGCTTAAAGGTGTTTAAACTTAATAAGCTTTCGTGATTTGACGACATAATCAATTTTTTTATAAACGGGTTTTTATCACGTACTTATTTTATTTGGTCCCGACTTTTCGAACGCGTTGCAGCGCTCGTGGTCACGGGAGAACTGGTGCAAGGCGAGTCAGTTTTTTCTATTGAGGGTAGGATCCGGATCTAAATCTATCTCAATTCGTCCTCAGAATCAGACAAGTCCAAGTTCATACTAAAAAAAACAAAAAAAAAAAACAAGTACGTGATAAAAACCCGTTTATTCAAAAATTAGTTCAAGGGGTTTCTCCAGCTCAGTCGCCCGCAACACAAACAGAACAGTGATTCCCGCTTAGCTCGCTATTTGATTAATTACGAGCGACGCGTGAGCGATGCGTCACGTCTTGCTGAGCGTGACTGGTGGGACTGGCTCACTCCGGCACCTCAGGGTCAATGTCCTGTCCAACTTGCGATATTTTATTCTTTTGATAGCTGTTATAATAAGGAGAGGTAGCACTTTTGTGATTCAGACGGAACGGTTACGCAAACTCGGATCTTTCGGTACTCGTTCTTCAAGGTATAGGTCAGTAGAATAACCTAGTACGTAAGACGATGACAAGTGATGATACTAACAAATAAATAAAATGAATAAATAAATAAGTAATGCTGGACTTTTTCACACAGCATCATCTAGCCCCAAAGTAAGCAGACCTTGTGTTATGGGTACTAAATGACTGATATACTACTTATACACTTTTTATTTGTAAATACATACATATTTATTAGCAACACCCAGACCCGAGACAAATATCTGTAGATCATACAAACAAGTCCCGCGGCGGGGATCGAACCCGCAACCTACAGCGTCGCAAGCGGATCTTCACCCACTGCGCTACATAGGTCGTCATCATACTGGCCGCAATAAATTAATTATGAATTATGAAACCAACTGTCTTGAATGTTTGCATTATGTGGATAGTTTAGCGAGGTAGATAATTTATTTATGTGCGTTTGCGTAAACAGTTTCGTTATCTGTTACAGACATACTAGACCAGCTTATACCATACCTAGGAAATAATTTAAAATAGGCAAAGCACACTGGTTCGACAGAACTGCTGACACGATAAGAAGAAGAAGTGCTTAAGTTTCATTTATTTTGTAAATTAATATGTTATACGCTTAGTTTCTGTAAATAAATGTCGACACAAGTTCTTCTTTAACTGCTTAATAATCACACCACATAGAAATATTGTTTTTCGTCACAAATAGCGTAGAGCATCAAGCCTACGAGGGCCTACGCCGTAGACGATTCATTTTGTATTTCTGTTAGTCAGTGTCGTAGCGGTCTTTCGCTTGAGCGATATTTGTTCAGTCTAATTGATAACAAGAAGTGTCAATATTCATTGAACTGTACGTTCAGATACTGTTTGTTTAGGTACTATTGATTTAATTTATTGATGTTGGCGCTACTAATAAACCTTCACCTGTCTGAGCCTTCTTGGGAGTAAAGTGTCGTTTTAGCGGTTCAATACATACTGTGGGTTGTCGATATTTGAGTATTTCTAAAAAATTGTGTCAGCACTTAACTTTTGCTAGTTATTGACATGTGATACATACTATATGCAGTACGCAACTTTGACATTCTTTAGCGTGATGTTTTTTTCAAAGGATCGTGAATATAATTTAAAATCTGAGAAAAAATCTACCGCGCCTTTGAATAGTTTGTGTCCTGTAGATTCAAGCTTTAAATTTAATCAGAACCTTGAAATAAAACATCTATAATTCGATAATGAGCTTTAGATCGAAAAATCACCTTAAATAATCGATGACTAAATCTCAATACCCCAGCACCATAAAACATGACAATAACTCTATCCAAACGCAGTACTGTGAGCCTCATGCAGATCCCCAAATCATACGAAATGATACCATTCTTTCACATTATTTTTAGTGCGTGCGTACCCCCGAGACCGCTTTGCTGGTAATCACGGAGTAATATACTGCCAGCTTTTGGTTCATATATCTAAAAGTATAACTGTTCGTCTAGTGGTCAAAATTCAACCTTAGTTCATTGACATTTTGATTTAGTTTACTTTGAAAGATAAGATTGTTTTTTTTTTTCGATAATGTTCAAATTATCTATCCTACAATGATAATAATTAATTAATTATTTATTATCATTTATTTACAGAAACTAAGCTACTACATATTTACATATATTTACAAAATACAACAGGATTAGTCAAGCTATCTAAGGATCGTTAGAAACGATCTATAGATAGCTCAACTGATCCAGGTCACTGTCAGTCGGAAGCGTGCCCAAAACACTGGCGGCATTACCACGCTGGATGGCAATGCTGATCCTTTGAGCCAAAAATGTGCCAGCCCTCGGATCACGCGTCGCTTCGACCAGACGCCCTGAAAGAATTTTGAAAACCCGAAGGGCTTTTAAATTAATTATGAATTTTGCACATTAATCCTGATAATAATATGATTAATGTGAAAGTCGAAAAAATAAAACGACTAACATAGTGTAGATCTATTTTTTTATAATGTTGCCATCTACTATTCTAAACACTAGGATTTCTTAGTAGAACACTCAAATGACACATTAGTAACGAAGTGAACTGAATTATTTCGGATGCATTCTAGAGAAAATACTAGATTTAAGACTTATCATCCATTAAAAATAATACGAACGAAAATAATATTATCCATAACAAAATCACACTGAAGCTCTCAAACTATTTGTCAAACAATACAATACTCAATAATAATGATCAATAAGAACCTTAATTCTTTGTAAGAAGGTTCATATTGCTACGTGTTTGAAAGTAGCAATAGTCTTGGCTTTACTGTAATGAATTTATTGTATAAAAGGTTATCTCGGGAGTACTGGTAACGCAGTATGCGATAAGTTCCAAGCCGTGGGGGTCCCGAAATGATAATTTAGAAAGTTTTTTTTGGTAGTTTTTTCTGTTTTTATGTTATTGTGAAAAACATTTTCTTATTGTAACAGGAAAAAAATGTTTCATATGGCTATAATTTGTGACATTACTAAAAAGGTAGAGATGGTTTTTGTGTTGTGTAGGAAACTTAACATTTACTTCGGTACAAAGTTTCCGATACGATAAATCTATTGTTGTACCTATAGGTGAGATTCAAACCCACGGCCTTGGAATTTAAAGTCAAGGCAGTACCCTACTCAGAAAATGCGGTTAAAATGAACACGATCATAATCATAGCTCCAAAGCAAGGTGGATATTCTCTCAGATGTAGTCACTTAAAATCATTTGAAGATGTAATTTAATGGAAAAATACTACGAAAAGAAAGTTGATTGTTCTATTACTCTCATAATCTTCTTCCCTTGACCCTCATAAGACAAAGACACCATTCGATTGAATTCCCGATTGCATATTCATCGGCGCTCCGGAGTCCGGGTGTCAATTACAATGAATTTTCTAATTGAATATCTTTTAGATCCAGTTTCAAAGTTCGATTGAGCGTTAAACGGAAACTTTTTCAGCCATTTGTCACTTCGGGAGTAGGATCAATCAATTTTCAAAGTTCTATTATTGTTTTCTGGGGCAAAATTGGAGGATTATGGAAGCCAATTTTTGATGGATTAAGGAAAAATATTCAGTGACATTAATTAAGATGAATTAGGTAGGCTTAAACATTTTGCCTTCATTGAAAATACAAAGGCAAAAATCAGTAGGATGGCTGACTATTCTGAGATCAACTCAGAATAGTCCAAGGCGTGTCGCTAACAGAAGCGAAAGTCGAGGGCCCGGCGTTTCTCGTTGAAAAAAGTAAAAAACTAACAAAAGCCAAGAGTCGACGTGCGTGCGAGGCGGAGGTGCGGCGCGGGCGAGGCGGAGGCGCAGCGCGGGCGAGGCGCGCGCCTCTCCCGCGACTCCTAATTACCTGTTACTTATCTTTTGAAGATGACATGTTGAATGAATGAAACAAGACATACACGCCGCCGCCTCGACGCTTAGCATACGTCAATTTCACCCGCGCCCCGACATTGCTGTTAGCGAACTGCCCAAGAGCTAGTAGTAGTACGCGCCGCAGTAATTTTTCTATACAAAAATGCTGATGACGTCAGAAAATGCGGCTGGCTTCTGACGTCCATTTCTTCTATTGAATTGACAGTTCGGCGCGGATAGGTCTGCGACCACCATAATCTAGAAGTTGGACCCGGTAGGTTTTTTGATTCCCGACCAAATGCATGAAACGTCTGCCGGTAGAATACAATAGACATGAGAAACCTGAAACACACGCCTGTAATAGTAATTGGTTAGCATTATGCGCGCGTTGCTCGAGCAGTAAACGTCTGGATGTCATTCGCTAATTGTAATTTATGCGCTCGCAATGCCGCCTGTCTTGTCTGGGCCTTTTGATTGGCTGAATATAACTGTAGCGTGGACAGTGGATAGTGGAGCTGGCCTTGTGACTTTTCACGTCTAGAAATGGCATTCTAGAAGTGCCCTGAGGTACATGATGTGAGGATTGAATTCCCCTAGCACAATAAATTCGCATGATCACTAACGTTTTTGGGATCTTTGTTTGGGATATTATAAAACTAACTTGAACTACGATAACGACAATGGATGATAATGATAAACTATACAGGGTGTAAAAAGACGTCTACCGAAGCCGAAAGGGGTAGGTACAGCATCCCAAAACACAGCCAAATCCAAAAGGATTTTCAAAAAAAAACATTGTATCCGGAGAAAACCGACCTCGCACAGCTGGTCGAGCGTATGTACTGGGCGCGTTTTTATACGTAGATTGCTGGATTTTGAGTTTTAATTGTTTTTTTCTTTTATAAATGAAATGATAAGGTAGGTATGTTCTTATTATGTTGTACTAGTAGCAAAAAACTAGAAAATAAAATAAAATGACATAGCTAAGTCAAAAAATTTTTTGCGTTTTTTTTCGATAAATATGTTCAGAATCATGGTCTGATTGCAATCCCTCAGTTTTCGGTAGCAGTCTTTTTACACCCTGTATGCACACCTTTGAGATTGTTGCCTTTGAGTGACCAAAGGTTGTTATCGAGAATTCATGACCTATCATCGAAAAAATAATGATACAATGAACGTGAAAGGATATCAGTATTTACGACAAACTTTGGTGCTACAAATGTTGGGCATCAACGTCTATGTATTTTATTTGTATCAAAAACGGGAGGCACCACGTTTCTAGAAATAATATTCTATTCTATAATACTGACACTCGAATTTCTCTGAAAAATTCAACATTCACTTATCAGAAAATCAAGATGAAAGAAACTTACTCCATTATCAAACAAATAAACGTCTGTCGAACAATCTCCAAGTTGTTAGCACAGATCATTCAGTAGTTGTTAGTAGGCTTTGCGCACACCGTTTAAGTGGATTCAGCGAGTATTTTATTCCTAATTTACTCAAACTATGGCCATTAACTAGTGTTTATGGTATATAGTTTACCGGAGCTAAGCTTGTACTTAGTTTAGCCTGTTCGAAGAATTATTTTTATTTTACTTAATGTTTGAACTTATTGGGGTAATAAACAAAAATAATTGTAACATAGGTTACCAGAAAAAGATTGCTTTTAGCAATAAGGTCACCCTTAACACATTTTGTTATCAAGGTTTTTTATTTTCTGTTTGTTACTTTTTTTTGGTGTACAATAAAATTATTCTAGTCTATAATTGTAATTTGTGCATATTATTGTTTCCTCTATTTGCAAAGCTACAAAAGTGGTGCAAAATCATATTTGCAACTCGACCAAATCACTAGAACAGTGTGTGCTCTGCATTACACGGTTTACAAAAGAGTTACTACTTACCTTCTAGTAGGTATCTTAAAATACAGAATAGTTAGTATGAAATATTCATAGTCCTTTTACTCGGCGAGTGGTTCAGATAAGATCGAGTGCCGTAGCCGATATCAGGAATTAATTGAATAAAACGCTGTGTGGGGGCTCATGAATATGGATTCAAGTTGAAGTACCTATAGTCATCGGCTTTGTAAAAAGTTCAAGTTAAGTCCGCCATTAGATGGGGCGATGTGCTGGCGGGTTTTGTAATAAAGATTTGAATAGTTTAAATGGAAAATTGTATTTCGTAATACTACTGGTATAAATGTAAAAGTAACTCTGTTTGTGTGTTATGATTTACGCCTAACCCCTTCAACAGGTTTTGATTAAATTTTACAAGGCTCTTTTTGAGTTGTCACGTAGAGAAATAATTATGTGATGAAAGTCTGGATACTGGGGAAACGAGACAGCTTTCAATGTGGACAAATTAGAAGGAAAAACTTTGAGAAATTAACGCATGTAACTTCGGACAATGAGCATGAGTTCACTGAGTGCTATAACCGATAAAATATGAGCTTATCAAAAAATTTGATTGTAACGAGAAGGGTTCCGTGGCCGAATGGTAAGGCACTCCGGCTTTGGGAGGGTCGTCTGACCGTTGCGGGTTCGAATCCCGTTGGAATTGAATATTTTGATAAGACTTCATTTCTCAATGAAATACCTAAGTGTGGCTTAACAGTACATAAAAAATAAAAATTTAAAACTATTCTTGTTAATAAACTTAAAAAAACTGGTAACGATCAAAAACCTTGAGACATAAAAAGTCAACCCTCTTAAGATTAGGATCACTTTTACTTGAGAAATTACTTAATCTTTGTTAATTTTTAATCATTTTAACTTGAGAAGGCATTCGATCGTTGTAAATTTTTAATAATTTTTACTTAAAAAGGTACCAAACTAATCCTAGTACGTAAGTTTTCATCATTAATTCACTAGTGAAAAAATGTGAGTTTGCAAAATGTTGGCAAGTGACAAAAAGTATTGGTACATCCCTCTGACTACCACCTTAAGGCGTGTCTCCTGCTACTAAAAATAACGAAACAAACTAACAAAACATGTTTTCCGTCTGCCTCGGATAACATGTTTGCATACACAAAAGTTAGGCCACACGCGCCCTTATTTTGTTAGATGTTTGATGTTAAAAAACACAAAAACAGTGTCGCAAGAGACCGACATTAAATCTTTTCAGAATATCTTGATTGACTTGATCTGAAATACCATGTTTATACTATTCATTTCGATTAAAAACATCTATTCTGTCTTTAAGATACAGTAATGTATTGTTTTAAATGTGAGTCTAGGCCACCATCGCCCCGCTTGTTCACAACGCCCACAGCCGAGTTCTCCTACATAATTTCCCTGAGACAGGTTTATGACGTAGAAACAAAGATTCGAAGCAAACCCCAGAGTGGAGGACTTGGAGCCGCGCCAACCTTTATCGAATTCATGTAAATGATGGAAATTGAGGTGAGAAACGGCGGCAATGTTTGTGTCTGTCGAATATGGGATAATGTTGAATCTGAGCTTTGTTTTATACGAAACATAATCACGGATTACAGTTCTATTTATAAATCGCGGTAGATTATCTCAGGTGAATTATATCGATCGAAAATACCGTCGATAATCGATATTAGAAACTATTGGGCATTTACATCTCTATTATATGATTTATAAAGCGTCAGAAGGCAATTCATGCCTACACTTAACGGGACGTAGTGCCTGGGACATTGTTTGAGATGGAATACAGATAGGCTTGCCCAGCACTTGAAACTATCGTTTCAGCTTAATCAGAAACTACATAATAAATTAATCAGGTAATAGAAAAAACTTGAAAAAATAGACCGGCATCGGTATGTGCGAGTCGGAGTCGCATGCATGAAAAGTTCAGGGGCCGTATTCCCGTTCTTATTTTCGTTCGTTAGGTGAATATGTTTCCGATATCGAATATGAAGGCATATCTGAAGAATTAATAAAATAGTAAGAATACTAAGTACTTCGTTTTTTTACGATGTTTTCCATCGCCATCTTATGCTCGTGTTAAAATGGCGTATACTTGTATATTTTTTTTCAAAACTAAAAATCATTTGAGCTGAAATTTGAATTTTAGCAGATTGATAATTGAAGCAGTATCTTGCTTGGCCAACTTGGCTTAAGATTGCTTGATTATTAAAACCTGATGCTTACATAAGATCAAAAACCAAATTAATCGCGCCAGCCCATTCCATTGGACGGAGAACATTTTCGCAGCCATTCCACGCATTTTATGTTCGCTTTCAAAAATGTATAATTTTTTAGTAGCAGACTTTTCACATTCACAGGCAGTTAAGCAACTTTTAAACGAGAGTAAATGGACTCGTTAATCCATTTTAGTGGGCCCCAAGATGGGGGGAATCACACTCAGAGTAAAAATACCATATAAATAGGTATATAAAAGATGCTTTTACAGCTGTTGTAGGACTATGAACGCCGAAAAACGCTGTTTCAAAAAAGCATAGTGTGTATGGCATCTAAATTTTTTTTTCTAGTTAGCCTATACTGTCAACTGCTGGGCAAAGGCCTCCCCCGTCGGGACCCCGTGACGAGGGCATCTAAATTATACAGGGTGTAAAAAGACGTCTACCGAAGCCGAAAGGGGTAGGTACAGCATCCCAAAACACAGCCAAATCCAAAAGGATTCTCCAATAACATCATTATATCCGGAGAAAACAGCGTTTGAAGATCACTGTTTGCGTATGTACTGGGCGCGTTTTTATACGTAGATTGCTGGATTTTGAGTTTTAATTGTTTTTTTCTTTTATAAATGAAATGGTTAGGTAGGTATGGTCTTATTATGTTATACTAGTAGCAAAAAACTAGAAAATCAAATAAAATGACGTAGCTAAGTCAAAAAAAAATTTTCGTTTTTTTTTTTCGATAAATATGTTCAGAATCATGGTCTGATTGCAATCCCTCAGTTTTCGGTAGCAGTCTTTTTACATCCTGTATAATAAAATTCCTACGATATACAAATAACTTAATAACATTCAATTAAAACTATTATTAGTTAGTAAATATTATTATGATATTAATGATTTTTGACGGACAGTACTTTAGCTTAGATAGGTAATTGACATTTAATTTTATGCATGAATATTTCTGATTAAAAGAATATTTGTAAAATAAAAAGATATAAGTACCTAATAATCTCTGTTGACATCCATGATTTGTGTGTGTAATTTATTATTTAAAATTTTGCATGCCGATGTTTTGGTGAAATATGTGATACCTTTATAATAATTTAAGACCTTTAACCATATTTCGCAATAAATGATTTGAATTTGAATTTGAATGGATGTCTATGGTTGTACAAGCTGCAATGCATGCAAAAATTGGTAAGTAATTGAATGTGTTTATAGCAATAAGACAGTTAAATTTCAAGGAATATTCAGGAGGAACACAGATTTTGCTGACGCTATTCATTAGAATAAAAACCACTTCATTTTAGCATATTACCTGAGAAGCGCTCGTCGTCGTACTTGCTTAGTCGTTCTTGATAGCTCGTCGAAGTTAAGCAACGTTCTAAACGGTCAGAAAGTGGATGGGTGACCGCCAGTGGCATTTTCTTCCGAGTGTTTCCGTGCTTCGGAGGGCACGTTAAATGGTCGGTCCCGGCTATTTAAGTCGTTAAGCCATGACGGAGGCCGTAGAGCAGCCTAAAACTCCGTCGCCAGAGTCCACTGACTCATACTAACTTACTAACCATAGTACCTACTTTCATGTATAACAACAAAACAGAAACTACTTCAGAAATATTCAGCGTATATTTCAGACAGCAGACATAAGTTATTTCGGTATAAACGTTCATTTATCGTCCCATGAGGGTGACTCTGAGCTGTTATGCGCTCTGGTATAATCTTACTCTGCGACACTGAAAGACGTCCTCTTGTCTAAAATACTTGATATTTGGAAAGCTTATTAAATTTTCCGTAAACTTTGTGAATTAAATTAAAATGTAGCTAAAAGCATCGAGGTGGGTTGAATTAATTTTCAATTAGATTTGTTAATTCATGTTTATTTGAAATTCTTGGGATCGTCTAACCTAATACATAAAATTATTACAAAATTCCACTAGCATCTAAATAAATAATATTTGTCCTTTAAAACTTACGAAGGATACTGCGTCCTTAGACATTTTACATTCCATTTACGTTGTAAAGAAATATTGAAACATTAAAATTGTTTAACAGTATAATACACACAATCGTTCTTTAGCTCTCTGAAGTAGCTGCGCAGAACCCATTTTTGATGACGCCTAAAATCGTGCTAGCTCACCAACCTGCGCAAACCTGCAAACCTGCGCAATTATCTATTGCACCTAACTTCAGGGAGCTAAAGATCCGTTGTGCTTAGTTTACATAGCAGTAACATCAACACATTTTTGTAATCTAAAAAATACTTCAATCAATTCTTCTCATCTTCCGTGGTGGCAGTGGTTTAGTTACCGCGCGTAACGTGGCACGATAAAATATTATAATATCGTTGTCAAAAAGGTCATCTCCCATTAATCTCACTTCACCAAAACTGGTCAGTCACGTTCTCCCAGTAATTAGCACTCCGCCCTAAATTCTGAAAGTGGGGCGATTTAAGTAAATTTTGTAAATTTGTCTTCGCCCAGGGGTTAAGAACCGTTTGGATACTGTGGCCCGCTTTATTGCAGGGCTAATTTTGTTAGAATTTTAAGAGTCTACCGGCCTTACTGATAAACTGGTATAACCTAAGAATACCTATACCATTTTTAGTGTATACCTGTCATAACTTTATACTTACCACGTTTATTAGTAAGGTCGTACGAGCAACATTCTTATCGTTTGGGTGCAAGTATAAAAAAAATATGAATATTTTTTAGAGCAGTAAGTATTTTATAGATTCTTATTCCAAAATTTCGGATTTCTCTAAGAGAGCACTAATTCTGAATTGCCTGTTTATAAATTTTATAACCTGCTCGTTAAAATGATTTGAGTAGGCGACTTAAAACTTTATACTCCTCCGCCAAAGCCCCAAACCTGCTTCGACTCGCTTAAAACAAACAAAACGTTCCGATTTACGTTCCAAGGATTAAAATTACGATTTAACTTCTTCTAATGTGGTACTAACTACCGTGTAATCTGTAATACATTTGATACCACTTTGATACTAACTGTTCTATCATCTGTGCCGATTGGCATACTAACAGTGTTAGGAGCTGTGCCCGATGGAGTATAATGAGTGTACAAAGGATTAATTAGTTTCAAATCCTTTCATCCTCTCAAACTCAGCTTTATAAAGTCTTCAGCCTTTCTTCGGAGGAAATTAGTGTCTAATACCTCGTTTAAGTTTTCCTGGGACAAATTTAGAAGTAAAGCTTTGTGTTTCTTAAAGTATTGGGAATCGTTGGTCATTCCAACTCGTGGACTCTACTTTTATTAGGTACATGCTTGAGATGTTTTTGTGTCCAGGGCATTGATTCATAATACAGCGGAATGTATTCGGTTCGGAATCGACCGACAGCAACCAATCACAGTGCAAGAAACAACAAATTTGGATCAATTCCTGCACTGTGATTGGTTGCTGTCGGACGATTCCGAACCGAATGCATTCCGCTGTATTATGAATCAAGGGCCAGATCTCTTGAACATTTGTTATACGAGGTGGTCAGAGATATGTCAAAATACTTATTTGTTTTACAGCGTTTTTAAAAGTCTTTATTCGCAAGTTAAGAAATATCCAATGGCGCTTAAATCAAACATTCAAATTCTCTATCATCAACACCCATACCCACTTTGTAATAAACGTTTATTTATTCGATAGTTCTGTCTGCAAATAAAAAAAAAATACATAGTTTAATTTATCACCTGAATACAAAATGAATAAAAAAATATAATATTGGATTCTGGGCATCAGTCAAAAAGATTATTCCATTCATAGTGCTATAAGCCATTCGTGTCATTCGGCCAGCGCTATTCATCATTCTTCGTGTCATATTTATCCCGGAAATGTATCCGTTATGAGGAGGAATGAAAACCATGTTACCTAAAAAGCTATCTAATATGAGAGTGGCGGGGTATGCAAGAAGAGGAAGGCCGAAGAAGAAGTAGTTGGATTTTGTGAGAGATGATATGAATGTAAAAGGAATGGATGCACAGTTGACAAGTGATAGGAGTGAGTGGAAGAAGAAGACGTTGTGCCGACCCCACTTAGTGTGGGATAAGGTCAGGGAGATGATGAGAGCAGTGTCCGGAAGTCGGATTTGTGCCACCTTCTCATAACTCTAGTAATTATGATTGCTTACCTTATTTGTGCTGACCTTACCGTTAAGGTTCATTAAAATGATTTTGATTGCATGTTAAAAATTGCAACCAAACGTTACTTGGGATTCACTACAAATCAGTAATCAGTAAAAGGGATTTTGTTTATTTTAATAGGTGCATTATTTAGAATGCATTAAAAAATATTTAATGCAGAGCTTATTATACAGGGTGTAAAAAGACGCCTACCGAAGTCGAAAGGTGTAGGTACAGCATCACAACACACAACTAAATCCAATAAGGATTTTCCGAAAAATCATTATATGCGGAGAAAACAGCGTTACTGTTTACGTGTGTACTGGGCGCGTTGTTTTACGTAGATTGCTGGATTTTGAGTTTTAAATGTTTTTTCTTTTATTAATGAAATTATTAGTAAGTTATGGTCTTATTATGTTGTACTAGTAGTAAATAACCGGTTATAACATAAAATGACAAAGCTAAGTCAAAAAAATTGCGTTGTACTCTATACACCCTGTATAGAGAATACAAGAATTAACACAGCATTGAAGAATACAAGTCTCAGACGTGTCTACGGATCTTCTTAGCTTTTTTACTTCTAAAACCAATTACAGGATATTTACAATGATTTACTATTTTATGACATTGCCGATATTTCGGCGCAGTTGCATACTAGAGCACGGAAAAACTGATCACTGCGAGTGGGCAGGTTTATTGGCAGACGAGACGATGTACCCTGTCGTGTCTAAGCTTAGGTCTAGCTTAGGATTATAAAATGATAATAGTTCCAAAGATTTTTTTCCGAATTCTATAATACCCTAAGCCTACAAAGAAAGAAAGACTAGGGTCAAAGGTCATTGGCCTAGTAGATGAAAGTGACATGAAAAGTACCTACATCCAGAGGTCCGGGGGTGATCACGTGCGTTCGGAATGTCGGAAATGATAGATAGATAGATAGATAGATAAAATATTTATTTGGCACACATAACATTTCAACACAGACACAAAAACAAAGACAAGTAACAAGTATGTAGGCGCACAGGTAAAAACAAACTAGAAAAAAAAAAAAGAAATACACACCTAAAACTAGTAGTCTGGCACCTACATAGGTGGGTGCAACAGTGGTCTGTGTGCTGTAGTGAGCCAAAAAGGTCCAGTCTCAGCTTATTGTTACTCCATGCCCGAAGGTACACAGTAACGCTGATTTTCAGACTGGACCTGAGAAAAAGTGATATCACGAACAGAAAGTAGCACAAAAAGTATGAACAGAAATAAATAAATACGTAAGATATAAAATTGAATACTTATAAAATTAAATACGAAGCTATTATTTTTTATAAATTTTGACAGCAGCGACAAGTTTGACAGTGACTGAGATATTGACAGAACTGAAATAGGTTCTGACCATGCCTGCCACGTCATAACAAATTCGGAGGTTATGTTATGTTACAAAAATGTTACAAAATTTAAGCAAGAAGTGAATCCTTGGAAGTGAATTGCTATCCATGTTAAGTGACAAGAGAGTAAGAAATACAATGCATGAGGATGGAGGATTTGGAAGAGGATTGGACAAGATTGGGAAAAAAAGATGCCGAAACTGAAGGTAGGTAGTGGGTACCCACTGCTTTCCAACCAGTGGATGAGAGGGTAAGTTAGTTGCCATTACGAGCACTTTTGCTTGCGAATAAGTTCGTTTTTTAGATTTTGTCTGAATGATGAAACTGAAATGCGTCGCATTTGCAGATCCAGCGTGTCGCCTCCGATACTAATTAGATAACGTTTTAAGGTGCAGTTCTGGGATATCACGTATTGACGTCGTCTTTCCTGTGGGCCAGGCTGATTAAGCTGAGAGGATGGCTTAGGTGCTGGGCAAGCCTATTCCATCTCTAACAATGTCCCAGGCACTGCAGCGTCACGTTCAGTGTAGGCATAGGTTGTCTCCTGACACTATAAATAAATCATCTAATATAGATGTGAAGGCCTAAGTTTTTCTGAGATATACGACAGGACGTCTTCTCTTAGTAAAGTCTGTTCTGTTATCAAAATTTTGGATTGTAAAAAAAACGTAAACAGGGTCACGACTGTATCCCCAAGGCGCGGTAGACGTTATCTCAGATCTTATTAATTTTATTCCAGATCCTTTGAAGATGTCTAAGGGGGGTAGTCAGAGCTCATTTTGGATCGTACTGCTAGCTAAAACATATCATAGGCAAATAAAAACAAAACTGGTTAATAAAACGTATATCAGTGCAAAATATTAAAATGGCTGTGTTTTGATTCTAAGAAAATTATATCTACTTTCTATCCGACAGACAAACACACAACAAAAATAAACGTTCTAGATTAAAATAAAAAAGTAAGTATTTATTCACCATATTTTTTTACGACCTCTGTGGCGCAGTGGGCGAAGGTCCGCCTGCGACGCAGAAGGTTGCGGGTTCGATCCCCGCCGCGGGACAAAATTAAATGTTTGTATGACCTACAGATATTTGTCCCGGGTCTGGGTGTTTCTATGTATAATATGTATTTATTAACAAACAAAAATATTAGTAGTGTATCAGTCTTCGTACCTATAACACAAGCTCTGCTTACTTTGGGGCTAGATGATGCTGTGTGAAAAGTCCAGCATTATTTATTTATTTTTATTTATTTACTACAAGCACTTGGAAGACAAGGAAATTAATAATTTAAATGTCGCACGCTGCGGTCGCATGATCGAAACCTCACATTAAGTCCCCTTAGTTTATGACCCGAGAATTATAGCTGTAATAAGTTTCATCCCACAGTTTTGCAACAAGCAATTTTGATGTTAATCAAACTTTGATCCGTCCCACTTTGGGAATAGTTTTTATTGGAGCATCGTTCGCTCGTTATAAACTTTCATATAGCCTAATTGTAAATAGTATGAGCCATAACTTTGTTTTGTCGATACTAAAACTTTGTTTACGAATATTTTGGGATTTTCATAATCAACTCTAAAATGTATAGGTGAAAGGGAAGTAAGTTAAGTTGAAAGGGAAGATCTACAAGACCGTTATAAGACCTGTCGCGATGTTTGGATCAGAGTGTTGGGCAATGAAGAAGACGGATAAAAGGAAAGTGCATGTAAATGAAATGCGAATGTTAAGATGGATGTGTGGGGTAACACGGTTAGATAAGATAAGGAATGAGTATATCAGAGGAAGTTTGAAAGTAGCACCTATTTCTGAAAAGGTGAGGAGTGCTAGGCTATCTTGGTATGGACACGTTATGAGGAGGGATGAAAACCATATTACCCAAAGAGTTATGAAGATGAGTGTGGCTGGGTATGCAAGAAGAGGAAGGCCGAAGAAGAAGTGGTTGGATTGTGTGAGAGAGGATATGAATGTAAAAGGAGTAGATGCACAATTGACGAGTGATAGGAGTGAGTGGAAGAAGAAGACATGTTGTGCCGACCCCACTTAGCGTGGGATAAGGTCAGGGAGATGATGAACTCTAAAATGTATAGGTACAGTCAGCAACGAAAGTCGATTAAAAATGTATGTTTCATGTTACATGACCACCTTAAGATAAAATTTTGGTTCATAATAACTTCCCAAGAAAAGTTTATTTTTTCTTGGTTATCGAACAAAAAGCCATTTTAAAAAGTTCCACTGTTAATCGACTTTCGTTGCTGACTGTACCTAAAAATACGTTTATGAATTAACTATGTTGGAGAGACGAGATTGATTGACGAGAAAAATAATGTAAGTAGTCAAAGTCAAAGTCAAAAAGCATTTATTCAGTAGGACCGCTGGGATCACTTTGAAACGTCTTAAAACTAGGTGATTCTACTCCTGTTCCTCGCGACCAATAGTTAAAATACAAGATCGTGAAGTCTGGCAGGAAGGGGGGGGGGCTTTATCAAGGAAAGTGAAACACCAAGGATATTATAATTGATAACAATAATAACATTATGTCAGACAAAGTGGTGAAAGTCACTAGCACTAGTTTATATTGCTTTATGAATATATATTTTTTTAATCAACCTAATGTGTCCCACGGCTGGCAAAACGTAGTGTAGGACGCCCTCCGGCCAGGTGGAGTGACGATCTGCGAAGGCTGTCGGCAGAAGCTGGATGCGTCGAGCTGAGGACAGGGCGCAATGGCGCGCACTAGGGGAGGCCTGTGTCCAGCAGTGGACTGCTTAGGCTGATGATGATGATGATGAAATACCTACGTAGCTTTTTCAAATTAAAATCCTAGCTATACATATTCCAACTGTTTCATAAGTTACTAAACTTCTTTATTACGAATATGTATAGGTATTTATGAAACAACTCCACTTCGAAGTTGCAAGTTAGCACAATGGGATTAGATATTGTGATTATCTGTTTTTGCGGAGTCAGACAAACTTTTGCAGTGAGCTTGTTTTAAGAGTTTAAAGCCCTTGAATACGGATTAAATAATGCACTTTTAATGTTAATTCTTTTATGCTTGCTACTTTTCGTTTAAACTTAAAGCTTTGAAAGCATGCGTCCATAAGTTTATAAAGTTGTTGTTGCTTATTTTATTATCAATGGCGATTTCGCTTAGTTCTTACTCCATAGTTTTACTTTTTAATTGGTTTAACCTGAGTATATTATATAACTAGATCATCATCATGACTCTGTAACATCTGAGTGAGCGAATATTCTGTTTTTTTTAACATCTGTAGGTAATTATCTTAAATTTCTGAAATAAAATGTTTAATAATAACATTTTATACAAACCTTAGTAGTATTTATTATTACCAAAAATAGGGCTTCGCACTTGTTCCAACATTCCAACCTCCAGTTCAAAGATGTTTGTCCTTTATCTGCTCCCTGCACGCTTAATAACCGGCCATTCTCGTCTACATTACAAAGATGACAGCTATTCCATCCCCATATCTCTGTCTGACTGAATAAGGGGCACAATCCGTCTCAAGGGACACAGTGTTTTTTTTTTTATTGAAAATTATAATAAAGAAAATCGACTTGTCAGAGTAATTTGCAAAAATTTTAATTTTTATTTGTATGAGAACTGGCAAATGGTAGTAAGTTGAACCAGTTGAGCTATTTGTAAATTTATGGAAATAAATAAATAAATAAATAATGCTGGACTTTTTCAGACAGCATCATCTAGCCCCAAAGTAAGCAGAGCTTGTGTTATGGGTACTAGTTGACTGATATACCACTTAAATATACTTTTTGTTGGTAAATACATACATACTATAGATAAATAAATAAATAAATAAATAAATAAGAACTTTATTGAGGACACAGTGTTACATGAAGTAGTTACATGCTAAGTTTCGACAGTATTATCCTACAATCGGCGGTCTTATCGCTCAAGGCGATTTCTTCCAGACAACCTTATACTTATACTAAGTAATACTAAAGCTAGGTAAATGTAGATAGAAACACCCAGACCCGAATAATTTTGTACTTAAGCTAAGTTTTTGTAAGTAAATTAAGGTGCTTTCTGGTAAGATCGGACTATTTTTGAGAAAACCTAAAGAGTCTTAGAAAATATTTTATTGTATCGCCTCTAGTGACTCTTTTACAACGCCATAGCAACCAAACTGTTGCAAAAATACAGAGGTTTCATTTCTTATTTGTAATGTTTAGATAAACACAACGGTTGATGTTTTATGAATGATCAAACAGAGCAAAATTTTTCAGAATGGCAAGTAAAAGATCGGACCGTGTTAAGGTAAGACCGGACTACCTTATAAAATCACCTCTGTAACAGCTAGAATAAGCTCTATCACAGGAAAATATTCGGACTTACCTAATAAAAAACATAGTACAAATTGTTATTAAATTGGTTTTGATATTTAAGTTTTAGCGAAGATTTAATACATTTTTTTACTCCAAATGTCCGATCTTACCCCGCATGCTTCAAACATAGATTTTTGTGTATCTCAAACTTTTACATCTAAAGGCTCATTAGACTCATAATTACAGCAGGCAGACAATTAACAAAATATAAGTCAGTTTTCTGAGTTGAAACTTGCATTTTCAAGCTCTAATAATAACAAAAAATTATTATCAATCAACTTTATTCATTATAAGCTTAAATTTTAATCTACAAACAAATAAGCAAAAAATCAAAAAACTTTATGTAAAGTTGAACATAACTAAATAAATACCTACTGTTTAATAGGACGAACATTTCAGTCTGTAGGTGGGCACTTTACTCTTAAATGATTTTTTTTTATTTAACCTTTACTGTCCCACTGCTGGGCAAAGGTCTCCCCCAATTATTTCCAACCATCTCTCTTCTTTGATAGGTTCCACCACCCACTATCGAAGGAGTCGAGGTCGTCTCTCCAGCGTTTCCTTGGCCGTCCGCGGCGTTGTCTCCAGGGTGTTAAGATGTTTGCCCATTTTTCGCTGTGCAACCGGCTCACGTGCCCTGCCCAGTCCCACTTCAACTTGACTGTTTTGCGCCCTACGTCGACATACCAGTCGTTGAACGCAGCGTGGTATTCCAAACTCGGTCAATCCACTTAAATTATTATTTAGTAATATAAATATGCAGTATTATAGCACGTTCTGTCAACAAATCTTAATACTTACGTATTTTATACAATCCAGAACAGACAAGAAATCAACAACTAAACATAACAAATACTTCTTTAAGTAAAAACAAAAAAGTAAGTACTTTTACAACATTATTAGTAAAACAAGTTACAATTTAAACATCATAAATTTAGGTAACTTTGATAACTTACTTGTAGGCGAATACAGCCAAGACATCCGTACAAAAGCTTGCGAAAGTGAGACGTTTGATACAGACAAATCGAATATTGAAAGTAAAATAAAAAGCATGTAAAGTAAAAAGTTTGAGAAACACTTTAAAGTGAAAGACCGGCGGATTATGTCCGATCTTAACCTACGAGGTTAAAGATCGGATCTTTGTCTACAAACGTCGTAGACATGATTGTATAGTACTAATCAATTAGTCTTACATCGCAAATGGTAATAAAACAGCAAAACTTCAAAAATAAACAAAAATTACCTACCAAATTGCTCACAGAACGTTTCAGGTGGAAGATCGGATCATGTCTTTTTCCACTTTTGGTACATCCTTTTTTTGAACGACAATAGCACACGTTCTGCTGGGCATAGCGTAAAAAGCAGACTGTAGGGAGGGGCACAACAAAATGGCGCGTACGGTGATGTTGCCATCATTTAAAAATATTGCTGAATTTAGTAGTTACATGACTTATCCGGACTTACTACTTGTCCGGTCTTACCAGAAAGCACCTTACAGGGTTTTTTATTTACCATGCGATTTATCATAATGCTTGAATAACACATGTAAATAATCTCTTTGTTACGAACAGGCAAAAAAAATTCTAAAAATACCTTGAATTTTCAGTAGCTACGATTTTGTGTCATTCCTTTTGTTTTAAAAAATATATTTTCTAAGTGAATACATATCAATAATATCTTACAAGATTTATACCCTCACTATCCTCCTTCTACGCCTTTTAATCCCGGGATTTCTTTCCCCTCATAGATGATAAAATGAGGAGAGTCGGACAAATTAATATTTTCAAACAAAGCTATGAGGTGATTGCTTGTCTAGATAGCTTTCATTGTTGTAGCTTAGACTTTATTTACGTTAGAGCTCCGGTTTGCAATGCACTTTTTTTATTGTTGTTGTTGTGTTTTTTTGATTACAAGACAAAAACGAAGATAGTCTAAAATATTGCTTATTTGTTTGGGAGGTGATCTTCGAAAATTTTTATCCGATTTAACAAAGCGTTTCTCATAGTGAGGAATGGATTTTTTTGATTAAAATAGTTGAATAAAATATTTAAGTAAAATGAGTTGCATGGTGACTATTTTGCAATTATGGTCAGTTTTTTTTTGTAACGACTGTTCTCCGAGTGGCTTAGGCAATGTACCACGTGATCGAAACCGCGAGACGCTAGTAATACATTCAAATATGAATCGTCATTAATATGTCTTCCTTTTACCTTATTTCATTCTTTCAATCAAGAATATGAAAGCTGTATCTAAATTCATTTTTATTTCATGCTTCGTAAAAATATTCATACCCTTTTATTTAAGCAAATCTATAGCGACGTTTTCAATGGCTATTGTAATCAATCACAATACAGCCGGTAGCGATTTTATTTACATACAGAAACGAATAACTTCCAGTAATCCCTTGGCGGTACCTGTACCTATCTGTTAAGCTTGGTTTTCCTGGAAAAGTGGTGATCGGTGTTTTTATTCGTCATTGTAGAAATTTGACTACTACGGACCTTGTGAAATTCTTCTTCTACTTATTGTCGTGTCATCAGTTCTTTTGAACCAGTGTTACACCTGAATAAATAAATTATTATTATTATTATTTGTTTTTAAGTTCTTTTTACTCGGTTTATAACTTATAAACCGGGGTCTCTGAAATTCAACCCAAGTGCAAATCAGTGTGATTGGTTGAAACGTTCTCACTAGAGGTGTCAGATTGCAGGAACTTCCGAACGATACGGCATGTGTTTAATATAGCCGCCTTTTGCATAAGGACATAAATGTGTTTTGGGAGATCCAGTAAGTCAAGTGCCTGGAAGAGTTGTTTTGGGATCACCCCAGTGCTGGATATAACGATTGGTACTATGGACACCTTTTCCAGTCGCCACATTCGAGTAATTTCGTTCTTCAAATCTATGTACTTTGTAAATTTCTCTGAGATGGTGTTCTGAAGGTTATGGGTGTTTGGGATTGCTATGTCAATCAAGAGTGCAGTCTTATTCTGTTTGTCTAAAAGTGTCAAATCTGGTCGGTTGTAGTGTGTGGTCCTGTCGATTAGAATAGCTCTATCGAAGTAGAGCTTGTAACCAGTGTTTTCCAGAACTGTTTCGGGAGTATACTTGTAATAAGGTGTTGGTTTAGCAGATATGTCACAAAGTTTGTATTTAGCAGCTAGTCTCTGGTGGATGATGTTCGCCACCTGATCATGTCGGAACATATAATCTGTCTGAGCCAGTGCTTTGCAAGCTCCTGTGATGTGTTGTCTATACAACAGACGTTGTAGACGTTGCAACAGCTCCTGCGAGACTATTCTCGCAGGAGCTGTTGCAACGTCTACATAAATCTATTTGTGAACGGTCTTTCATGATGTGTTTTTTGTTGTTATTATTATTATAGTGTGGTGAAAGGATTATAAGTGCGCCTCAATGAGGCTCCTTTCGTGCATTTGACACATGTTTTCGAACTTTGTAAGTTCTACGACATGCCGGTTTCCTCGCGATGTTTTCCTTCACCGTTTGAGAGTACTGGCATAGTGCACATAAATTTTTCGGCAGAAAAACTCATTGGTGCACGACAGGGATTGAACCCACAACCTTACGATCGGAAGGCCTTACTGTGAAATAAAGAATTGAAATGAATGCAAAAATGCAAAAGTTTATACGTTAATTGTTCTTCAACGTTGAAGGATTTGGATGAAATTTTTATGGAGGACGTTTTTATCCTAGATTAACGCATATGCTACTTTTTATATTGTGAAGTATTCCCGAGGGACAACGAGTGACATCGCGGGCGTCCTGTTCATTAAAACTGAATCTCAAAATGTCTAGCTAATCAATACGACTGAATCCCAAAATGTCTTAAATTTAAATGGCGTGCTTTATATAACAACTGAAGGTCAATGTGGCTTTTTCCACATAGCAAACAATCATACAAAGAAATTGTGCGATAAAAAAAAAGAAGCATTCATATTCATTAAGAAGATAAGTCCTACAAGGCTACCTATTATTTGAAAACCTTGGTGTCAGAGGGCCTTATAACTTTTTTATTAATAGAACAAAGTTAAAAGTAATTATTATTTGATTAATCAGTTAAAGTGAAGAAGGGCAGGACACTTGGCAAGATGACTTGACGGTAGATGGACAAAGGCAGTACCGAGTGGTAGCCACGCGAGGGTCATAGAACACCAGGCAGACCACCAGCCAGATAGTCTGATGATATTGTGGCGGTAGCGGGAATGCAATGGATTCGAATGGCGCAGGATCGGAAAAAGTGGCGTCAAAATGAGGAGGCCTATACTCAGCAGTGGGTAGATGTGAGCTGATCAGATAGATAGAACAAAGTACCTACAAGCGTGATTTATATCATTCTCTTTAGGATCTCGGGACAATTCATATCTCCTGTGGATTACTCCTTGCTATTGGTCCAGTCCAATCGTTATCGGAGTATCGGACGGGATCAACTGTGTTGATTGGACGTCGCTGTTGCACTGTCCAATCCTCCTCATGCTCTATTTTTCGTGATGTGTTAGTGAACCGTTTGTAGTTGTTTTTAGGAATACAATACTGTGTTGGGATTTGATAACATACAATGGCCATGCCAGAACCATGTTGGTCGAATGGGGTTGTTTGGCCAGGATTTTCTTAGTAGAAACGATTCATGGGTTTCAAGAACTTTATGCTACCATATTATTATAAGTGTGCTCAATGATTGCCTGTTGCCATACAAATATTAACAAACAAAGGTACTTAATGCAAACAAACAAACATTTAGCCAAATCCACACCTGTCGCATACATACCTAATAGCGACAATAAAACTTAAGGCCACTTGAGAACAGCATTTTCTTCAAATAGACAAATAAGCAAAGAGCGAGCGAGTTTCTTAATTTAACTTGAAACAGAACGAAGCATGCTGGATTAGGTACTAGCACACGCTTTAAAATTCCCTTGGGCGACACAAGCTTACCTCAGCAAGGCGTGGTCTTAATGTCAGCTGCGAGCGTTTTATTTCCGTAATTTAAGTTTCGAACGCGACGTCAACACGTACGATTTTTGAACTTTAAGCTTCTTCTCTTTAAGTCTTAGTGTCAGCGTCTGTGAGCTCCTTGTGCCTAAAGAACGTAGTGTCGAGCACGGATTAAATGTAGGTGAATGAAAGTATTGAGTGAATGAAAGTATACTCAAAAACATACATACAGCCGAACATATAACCTCCTCCTTTTTTTGAAGTC
Source organism: Epirrhoe tristata (assembly GCA_951394285.1). NCBI lineage: Eukaryota > Metazoa > Arthropoda > Insecta > Lepidoptera > Geometridae > Epirrhoe > Epirrhoe tristata. The sequence continues at coordinate 9,376,175 of OX596145.1, forward strand.
GGTTAATAAAATAGTTCTCTATCAGTTTATCGAACACTGTCAAACTCTTTTATATTATTACGTATGGTTTTATCGCTACCAGCTCACAATCCGACTCCAAACCTTTCTCCTTTTCTTATCACACGACTGTGTTCGCTTGGGGGCGTATTTGAGCGCATAGGAGCGCTCGCTAATTGAGTCGCACGAACTTCTTAGGTGATTCGAGACGCGAAACAAACCTAATTTCACGCATATTTTGGCGCTTTTCATTTAGCCTATAAGGCGCGGGCGGGTAAGCTGTGCCCAAACGTATTTACTTTTTGTTCTGTGTGGGTTGTTTATTTAGAGGTCAATGAAGTTCACTATTTAAGAATTTAGCGTTGTTTTGTGAAGATTTGTTTAATTTATGGATAGGTAATACTATTTAATTTGAAAGCTTACAAAAATGGTATCTAATTCATCTTACCTTGGCTTTGTAGGGTTTTAAATATAAGAGTGATTAGTCCACGAATAGTCCCACGAACAAACAAACTAATAAAAGTAATATTTTTCAAAAGTTAGTACCTACAATAGTAATTAAGTAAGTACATCATCGCTAGACACAGCTGTGGATAGAGATAGCTGGAAGTCCTTGGAGGAGGCTTTTACCCGAAAGGGGAGCATTCAAATTAATTAACAAAGACTATATTTTTTTTATCCGTGATTATTATTTTGAACTGAATTATTACTAATTAATATTAATATGAATCAAATTATTATTTTATTATAAATAATTGTAACATTTTCATGGAATTAAATAAAGCTTTTTATTATATTATTATTATATAAGTACATCATACTGTATGGTCCAACTGCTGGTTTAACAGATTGATTTTAACAGATCTTTCAATTTGCCTCAAAACTTACATAATCTCATTCTAAAATAAATTTAAAAATAGTGATTCTCCTATTTCTAAAGCCAAAAGCAAATTTATCTTAACCCAACAGTGACCTACATCCACGAAAAACTCTAAACGAAAGAAACTTGTATATTTCCCGCTTAAATTGAAATCTAGGGAAATTCTCATGTAATCAGTTTGTTGTGCTTTCGTCACGGCCCGTCCGCTCTCTTGACAGAGGCCTAGATCCATATAAAGAGGTGTTTATACTGAGGAAATTATTTGTTTTTATTTATTTGGTGAATGGGTTGAACGATGGTGATGGCTGGTAAGGCGGAGAGGAAGAAGAAAACCTGGTGTTTCTGAGTTAGTTAAGTAATTAGTTAGAGCGATGAGATTAAAATTATAACACAACTTACGTAAAAGTATCACAGACATATCAAAAGTTATAGTATTGGAACAATCATTGAAGAAGAACCAAAATTCTTTAAATTAACCAAAAATGTTCAATACCTGAAGATCATAGAAAAGGTCCACATAACTGGGCTTAGTCATAAACATTTTTACGTTTATAAAATAGCTAGCAATCCGGCGCGGTGTTGCCCACGGTCCCTCGGGAAAACTTCAGTTTTCCGGGATAAAATGTAGCCAAACTTAGGCCTTTACATCTTTATTAGTTGATTTATCATTTTATACGGCGTCAGGGGGCAACCTATGCCTACACTTAACGGGACACTGTAGTGCCTGGGACATTGTTTTTGAGATGGAATAGGCCTGCCCAGCACCTAAACAATCCTCTCATCTTAATCGGCCTGGCCCACAGGAAAGACGACGTCAATACGTGTGGAGCTGACTAAGCTGCGGGTTTCCTCACGATGCTTTCCTTCATCGTTAAAATGTAGCCAATGATCAGGGATAATGTAGGATTGTAATGGTAAAATAATTTTCCAATCGTTCCAGTAGTTTCGGAGCCAATTCAATTCAAACAAACATATCTTTCCTTTTTATAATATTAGTGTAGAAACGCAATCTTCAGTCAGTAACCACCTCTAGCACGGAATACCAATGCTATAAACACGTTTGGAATCTTTTATTGAGCGTAGGGTCGCGGGACGCGGGTACCTACTTTCCAATTTGTAGCGATTCTTTATGTCCGATTCTCGTAATGTAATGAAATAATTTTGGTAGATTTCGAGTGTGTTGACAGAATAAAATTTTAGTTATCTACAAAACCACATTTCATCATCAACAACCAGCACATTAGGTATCCTTTTGTTTATGCCATCCATTACAATAAATATTTATTTATTGTAATGGAATTATTAATTATTAATTGGAATTTATTGTATTATAATAAATAAATAATGCTGGACATTTTCACACAGTATCATCTAGCCCCAAACTAAGCAAAGCTTGTACTATGGGAACCAGATAACTGATATACTACTTATATACTTTTTGTTTGTAAATACATACATTTTATACATAGAAACACCCAGACCCGAGACAAATATCTGTAGGTACAAACATTTGTCTCACGGCGGGGATCGAACCCGCAACCTTCTGCGTCGCAGGCGGACCTTAGCACACTGCGCCACAGAGGTCGTCAATACAACACGATCTTATGCTACCTATAGTAATTTTTCAGCTTGCATGGTTGCTGACACTTTCACTGTTATGTTTTCACTATGACAGCTATGACAAAATCGATTAATTTACAAGTAAAACTTAGATTTTTGCCATACTTCATCTCAAGAAACTTTCAATGGTAGGTTTCTGCACCCATGCAATTAGGAATAGACTAGAGACCTTGGGCCGTATTCCCGTTCTTATTTTCGTTCGTTTGATGAATATTCGGATGCTTCCCACTACGATTTCATGTTGGTGAACTTAGCAGATCATTGTCCAGCAGATCAAATTTTTTTGTGAGTTCTTATCGCATGCAGATGAGTTCTATAGTTCCTGATACTTTTTAGAAATAGTTCTGGCGTTTTTACCTACTAAACGACCATGGTCAAAATGATCTGCCAACTTCCCGTAGCAGATCATTTGTGGCAGATCATAATAAAAAGCGAGTTCTTTTCGCATGCAGATGAGGTCTACAGTTCCTGATACTTTTCTGGAATAGTTCTGTACTCATGTTCGAATAACAGCTGATCATGTCAGAAAAGTAGAAAAGTCGAAAAATCACGTTTTTTTTTGTTCAGTTGTTTCAATAACTTCTTAAAAGCTAGAACTATTTCTTAACTCTTTCGTTTTGCACAGATCCACATCAAACCTACAATCTAAAACTCTGTTACAGTCCAGAACTCACGTCCCAGTGCCAGCAGATCATATCCGAAAGTTCAAATAGGCCATAAAAGTCCTAAAAATGAAATGTTACCGATTTCATCATCTTTAATGATTATGGTAGGCCGGAACTCTTTTGATTTTAACAGATTAGAATCAGAACTACAATCCAGAATACTTTTGGAGTCCAGAACTCACGTCCCAGTGCCAGCAGAGCATATCCGAAAATTCAAATAGGCCATAAAAGTCCTAAAAATGAAGTGTTACCGATTTCATCATCCTTTATGATTGTGGTAAGCCAGAACTCTTTTGATTTTAATAGATTAGAATCAGAACTACAATCCAGAATACTTTTGAAGTCCAGAACTCACGTCCCAGTGCCAGCAGAGCATATCCGAAAGTTCTAAAAAGTCGAAAATTCCAAAAAATTAAATGTTACCGATTTCATCATCCTAAATGAATGTGGTAGGCCAGAACTCTTTTGATTTTCACAGATTAGAATCAGAACTACAATCGAGAACACTTTTGGAGTCCAGAACTCACGCCCCAGTACCAGCAGAGCATATCTGAAAGTTCAAATAGATCATAAAAGTCCAAAAAATGAAATGTTACCGATTTTATCATCTTTAATGATTGTGGTAGGCCAGAACTCTTTTGATTTTAACAGATTAGAATCAGAACTACAATCCAGAACACTTTTGGAGTCCAGAACTCACGTCCCAGTGCCAGCAGAGCATATCCGAAAGTTCTAAAAAGTCGAAAATTCCAAAAAATGAAATGTTACCGATTTCATCATCCTAACTGATTGTGGTAGGCCAGAACTCTTTTGATTTTCACAGATTAGAATCAGAACTACAATCCAGAACACTTTTAAAGTCCAGAACTCACGTCCCAATGCCAGCAGAGCATATTCGAAAGTTCTAAAAAGTCGAAAATTCCAATAAATTAAATGTTACCGATTTCATCATCCTAAATGAATGTGGTAGGCCAGAACTCTTTTGATTTTCACAGATTAGAATCAGAACTACAATCAAGAACACTTTTGGAGTCCAGAACTCACGCCCCAGTACCAGCAGAGCATATCTGAAAGTTCAAATAGATCATAAAAGTCCAAAAAATGAAGTGTTACCGATTTCATCATCCTTTATGATTGTGGTAAGCCAGAACTCTTTTGATTTTAATAGATTAGAATCAGAACTACAATCCAGAATACTTTTGAAGTCCAGAACTCACGTCCCAGTGCCAGCAGAGCATATCCGAAAGTTCAAATAGATCATAAAAGTCCAAAAAATGAAGTGTTACCGATTTCATCATCCTTTATGATTGTGGTAAGCCAGAACTCTTTTGATTTTAATAGATTAGAATCAGAACTACAATCCAGAATACTTTTGAAGTCCAGAACTCACGTCCCAGTGCCAGCAGAGCATATCCGAAAGTTCTAAAAAGTCGAAAATTCCAAAAAATTAAATGTTACCGATTTCATCATCCTAAATGAATGTGGTAGGCCAGAACTCTTTTGATTTTCACAGATTAGAATCAGAACTACAATCTAGAACACTTTTGGAGTCCAGAACTCACGCCCCAGTACCAGCAGAGCATATCTGAAAGTTCAAAAAATGAAATGTTACCGATTTTATCATCTTTAATGATTGTGGTAGGCCAGAACTCTTTTGATTTTAACAGATTAAAATCAGAACTACAATCCAGAATACTTTTGGAGTCCAGAACTCACGTCCCAGTGCCAGCAGAGCATATCCGAAAGTTCAAATAAGTCGAAAATTCCAAAAAAATAAATTTTACCGATTTCATCATCTTTAATGATTGTGGTAGGCCAGAACTCTTTAAATTTTCACAGATTAGAATTAGAACTACAATTCAGAATACTGTTGGAGTCCAGAACTCACGTCCCAGTGCCAGCAGAGCATATCCGAATGTTCTAAAAAGTCGAAAATTCCAAAAAATGAAATGTTACCGATTTCATCATCCTAAATGATTGTGGTGAGCCAGAACTCTTTTGATTTCCACAGAATAGAATCATAACTACAATCCGGAACACTTTAGGAGTCCAGAACTCACGTCCCAGTGCCAGCAGAGCATACCCGAATGTTCAAGTAGGTCATAAAAGTCCAAAAAATGAAATGATACCGATTTCATCATCCTAAATGATTGTGGTAGGCCAGAACTCTTTTGATTTTCAAAGATAAGAATCAGAACTACAATCCAGAACACTTTTGGAGTCCAGAACTCACGTCCCAGTGCCAGCAGAGCATACCCGAATGTTCAAGTAGGTCATAAAAGTCCAAAAAATGAAAAGTAACCGATTTCATCATATTAAATGATTGTGGTGGGCCAGAACTCTTTTGATTTTCACAGATAAGAATCATAACTACAATCCAGAACACTTTTGGAGTCCAGAACTCACGTCCCAGTGCATTCGGATATGCTCTGCTGGCACTGGGACGTGAGTTCTGGACTCCTAAAGTATTCTATATTGTAGTTATGATTCTAATCTGTGAAAATCAAAAGAGTTCTGGCCTACCACAATCATTTAGGATGATGAAATCGGTAACATTTCATTTTTTTTACTTTTATGACCTATTTGAACTTTCGGGTATGCTCTGCTGGTACTGGGGCGTGAGTTCTGGACTCCAAAAGTGTTTTAGATTGTAGTTCTGATTCTAATCTGTGAAAATCAAAAGAGTTCTGGCCTACCACATTCATTTAGGATGATGAAATCGGTAACATTTAATTTTTTGGAATTTTCGACTTTTTAGAACTTTCGGATATGCTCTGCTGGCACTGGGACGTGAGTTCTGGACTTCAAAAGTATTCTGGATTGTAGTTCTGATTCTAATCTATTAAAATCAAAAGAGTTCTGGCTTACCACAATCATAAAGGATGATGAAATCGGTAACACTTCATTTTTAGGACTTTTATGGCCTATTTGAATTTTCGGATATGCTCTGCTGGCACTGGGACGTGAGTTCTGGACTCCAAAAGTATTCTGGATTGTAGTTCTGATTCTAATCTGTTAAAATCAAAAGAGTTCCGGCCTACCACAATCATTAAAGATGATGAAATCGGTAACATTTCATTTTTAGGACTTTTATGGCCTATTTGAACTTTCGGATATGATCTGCTGGCACTGGGACGTGAGTTCTGGACTGTAACAGAGTTTTAGATTGTAGGTTTGATGTGGATCTGTGCAAAACGAAAGAGTTAAGAAATAGTTCTAGCTTTTAAGAAGTTATTGAAACAACTGAACAAAAAAAAACGTGATTTTTCGACTTTTCTACTTTTCTGACATGATCAGCTGTTACTCGAACATGAGTACAGAACTATTCCAGAAAAGTATCAGGAACTGTAGACCTCATCTGCATGCGAAAAGAACTCGCTTTTTATTATGATCTGCCACAAATGATCTGCTACGGGAAGTTGGCAGATCATTTTGACCATGGTCGTTTAGTAGGTAAAAACGCCAGAACTATTTCTAAAAAGTATCAGGAACTATAGAACTCATCTGCATGCGATAAGAACTCACAAAAAATTTTGATCTGCTGGACAATGATCTGCTAAGTTCACCAACATTACGATTTCTGACTTCAAGAGCAATTTGTCGGTTTGGAATATTTGGTCTTAGGTTAGGACCGTGTTTTAACGTTGATCTTATCGACTGAATACAATGTAGCTTGTACAAGAAGCATCTGAATATTCATCAAAAGTACGAAAAAACGAACGCGAATAACCCCCCTTGATGCATAATTGTTTTTTTTTTCGTTATAAGTCTATCATCGACAATGTTCTTTCTCATAACGTCTTGTCTTGGGCACTACGTCTCTTTCAATTACAAAGTTTAATCTATTCCTTTATTTCCAGAGCAGCTGTCTACCTTCGCCATTTATAGCGGCAGCTTGCTAATTAACCCGCAGAATTTAGAGTAACGACAATTTTAAGTTCGTTCACACGGAGATAGTCTTCAGAATAAACGTTTAGTAGTTGCTTGAAAATATTTTTCTTAATTTCATTTGCGATAGTGCTACGTTCGAAGCTTTTCAAAAACGTGGGATGCGTGTTGTGAGAATGTATAGTGTACACATGAGACTTCTTTTCCTAATTATCTGTGGATCTAGTATGGGAAAAACGGAATGTTTTGTTTCTATTGTGATCCAGCTAGGCGTCAATGAACAATACAAAATATTAAATGTACTTGTTACGTGTAATTGTAAATAAAATGTATATTTTTACGATAATTTAAAAGTAGCATGGGACAATATTCTTTATTGTGAAACCGATATCAGATGCATAATATGCATTATTGCATTTTAGCTTACTGTCTTCATGCAAACGGCCTTTAAAAGACCGTCGACGCGCTAATAATAAAGTCAGTATAAACCGCATTTAACTGGTTTAATATCAAGGGGGGTGGGATCACTGAGCTCAACTTTTCCGCGGGGCGCATTACAACTTACAGCTGGGCGCGGATTAGCCTCGTGTGTACTCGGCTTTATGTTGGTTTCTCTGTTTGCGAACTTGTTACTATACTCATCACTTTAAGCTTGTTTAAGGGATTATGTTTTGATATTCATAAAGGTTTAAAATTTAACGAGATATGTTTTTTTTTTTTTTACAAAAACACAGATTTGTGTGACTTATCATGATCATTTTTGAGAAGGAAAACAGGCTCATGACATTATTTCATCATCTCTGAGCAAGTTCTGAATTTGATGATATCAATAAATACCTAAAATATAGAAGAAACAGTATCTACTAATCAGCCCGGTTGCACCCACTGCTGAGTAAAGGCCTCCTCCTGTTCTCTCAAAGAAAAACTGCATGGTATTATATTATTACTTACCTATGTACACAAAAAAATACATATACAGGGTGTAAAAAGACTGCTACCGAAAACTGAGGGGTTTCAATCAGACCATGATTCTGAACATATTTAGCTAAAAAAAACGCAAAAAAAAATGTTACTTAGCTACGTCATTTTATTTTATTTTCTAGTTATTTACTACTAGTACAGCATAATAAGGCCATACCTACCTAATAATTGCATTTATAAAAGAAAAAAACTATTAAAACTCAAAATCCAGCAATCTACGTATAAAAACGCGCCCAGTACATACGCAAACAGTAATCTTCAAACGTTGTTTTCTCCGGATATAATGATTTTTTCGGAAAATCCTTTTGGATTTGGTTGTGCGTTGAGATGCTGTACCTACCCCTTTCGGCTTCGGTAGACGTCTTTTTACACCCTGTATATAAAACGATATTTTACTCTATGAAACAAAAATAGCTCTTAACCATTTTCTGATTTATTTTATCTTCAGCAACTAAAGTTGTGAAGCAAAAACATTTTCATAGATAAACTAATTTGACTTTCCCACGAAAGTGAGTAATAAAAGTCTAATTTCGTTTCAAGTTAGTGTTTAAAATATTTATGTCTGCGTAATGAGACGAACGAATCTCAAACGGTCGCATTTGGCAAGTAACAGACTAGTAGTAACTTTTATAGCCTATCCCAGAACCTATACAGGGTGTAAAAAGACTACTACCGAAAACTGAGGGGTTGCAATTTACATACAAAATTAAAACATTTTTTGAGTAAGCTACGTCATTTTATGTTATATTCGAACATAACATAATAAGACCATATCTACCTAACAATTTCATTTATAAAAGAAAAAAACAATTAAACTCAAATCCAGCAATCTACGTAAAACAACGCATCCATATGTACACGCATACAGTAATCTTTAAACGCTGTTTTTTCCGGATATATTATTTTTCAGAAAATCCTTTTGGGTTTGGTTGTGTGTTGGGGTGCTGTACCTACCCCTTTCGGCTTCGGTAGACGTCTTTTTACACCCTGTATATGTCATATCGATCTACTCGAAGTCTATATTTGTATACGCACTATTAAAATAGAAGACTGTCTGGGGGTTCGTATTTGATGTGTGTGAACAATATAGATCAATAGTATTTAACAGGCTGTAGCCTAGTGCGGGGTTCGTTGTAAAATATTCTCTAGCTCTTCTAGCTACTGCGCGCGGCTTCACCCGTGCGGTACCAACATTTTGAATAGCCTATATGCTATTCCAGGTCACTATCTACGCTTATTCCAAGTTTCATCCAAATCGGTTCACTGGTTTAGGCGTGATTGAAACACAAACATCTAAAAAATCATATATTAGTGTGTTTGTTGGAGTAGTTATTAGTGGGATTAGTGGAATAATTGTAATATTTATTTTTAATTTCGGAATCGAAAATTTTGATAAGACTTTTCATTTCTCAATATTTATTTTATGTTCTATGAACAAATTGAAAATTGAAACTGAAGTATCAAATCGACAATCAATAGGTTCTTTTTATGTTAAAGTATTTAATTTTAATCCAATCAGGATGTAATTAAACGTAAACCTACGATAATAGATAATAATAAAATTCGAAGAAAAAAGAAAAAAAAGAACGGTAATAAAATTCCTATTTAAAATGCTTTAGCGATCGGCTATTTTACATAAACCCTTATGAAAGTTTGTACAATAAGTTTAAATAAATAGTTAGACATAGACATGCATATGATACAAAAGTGAAATTAAAAAAACATTTAACACTTTCTATTGCCAACAAAATATTTACGTAAATTTCAGTATTTCCATATTCCTTTACAGTAACAACAGAGTGCCGCAAACTCTTTGATCTACATGTTTATTTTATCTTTAAGATGACAGGTGATGGTTCACATGCACCCTTTTAATTTACAAGTTTTCCCAGAAGGGTTTAAGTGCCTTGAGAGCTTCGCGTTCTGAGAATCCACGAAAAGGTGTTTTTCAATGGGCGCTTTAAAAGGATTTAACTTTACTTTGACTTTCAATACATCTCTTTCATTAATATTGAATGGAAATCCTGACTTGACTTGTATTTTGTATGGTTTGTTTTGAATGGACAGGCTTAGATTTATATTTTAAGCCCTGGTTTTATAAAGATGAGTTTAGATACTGTTTGTCCGTTTGTGGCATCGTACATCTTAAATACCTTTTTTTTAAATACTACTTTTTACCAGTTTTTTTTTTTACCAGTTAGTGTTCTTATAGGCGGCGATGGGCTTGCAACCTGTCACGTATGGAATACTAACTTCTGCAAGATGTGGGCATGTATCAAATATGTGTTTGGACATGCCTCTGACTTCCCCCCTTAGACATGTTCAAAGGATCTGGAATAAGTAAGATCTGAGAGAATGTCTACCGCACGTTGGGGATACAGTCGCGAACCTGTTTTTTTTTTTTTTTTTTTTTTTTTTACTTTTATATTCTCTGCTGCTATTTTCTTTATGTTGTTTTTAAAAGTATAGTGAATACTTTTTATTGCAAGCGACTGTACTTTGTGTAACTCTTATAAACATTACACTAGTTTCTACATAATCTGTGATATTGTACACAGTAGTAATGAGTGCTTTCTGTAGATTAAAATGTTCCATTATCCTTAGCAGTTAGTTTTACTATCTATGAGAAACCTCGTGCATTTACGACTTTGTTTGTTACAGGTACTTACAGCGAAGGATTCAAACGACCAGTTTTTATAGCTTCAGTAAATTAGCAGAGCTTTATTAGCTCATATAATATATATTTAGATTTAAGATAGATCACCGAAAGCCATGTTAACAAAGTGGAGTAGTGCCTTGAGTTTAGATCCCAAAGTCGTGGGTTCAAATCCAAACTGCATCAATGGATGTTTTCGTTAAATGCATAATGCGGTGATGTTGGACGGTTTAGGTTAACATCGTGAAGAAACCATCTAGTGGTATAGGTGGTGGTTTGCAATCTGTCACGTATGGAATACTCACTTTTGCAATATTGTGTGTGTATGAGCCAAATATTTAGGTACTACCTAAATTACCATGCTATACTAGTACATAGATAGATTTAGATGAAACTAAAATAGATGGAAATTGTAGACTGGAATATCATGAAAATGCTACGGTAAAAACACGAGCGAAGCTGTGATCAGAAGGTAGTAAATAATAATTTGTTGTTTGTCTCTTCAGAGAGAGAGATACCCATCTGATTTTGAATCAAATCTGTTAAAGCAATGTCAACATAAATAACATTTTGCAGATAAAATAGGAATATTTATAGATACTTAGTTCTTATTTAAGAGCAGTAAAAAACTCAAGGACAGATTAGGCTACTATTAATAACGAAATTGCCAGATTTCGTTTGATGTGCTTCATAAAAAAGGTGATAAAATTTGCCTTATTGGATGAGAGTATTCATAATTCGATAATGAGAAAACATTTTAGTGCTATTAGAAATTTTGGGAGACAAAATTAGACTCATGTAATACAAGTCAAGAAAAAAGAAGTAAATTTAAGACCTCTTATATAAACCTCAAAAAGTAAAAGGCAGATAAACGGCCTAAATGAGCCGAGTTTAGCGAAGTACTGACTAAAAAACTGTATCTAGAAAAACGACTTTTAAATACTCGTACATAGAACGCTTTTTTGTGTTGTAACAGTTTTGTTTTGACATGTGTCAACATGGTTTAACTTTTTTGTAATATGGCCAAGTGATTTTAGGCCGTCTAGACTAGCCCATACAAACTTACTTTATTTGTACAGAAGATTGAGCAGACCACAAAAATAGCAACTGGTTCACATAAAACTATCAGTCAGCTAATAAAATGTACGTGGTCAAACTTTTCCCTTAACGAACAACAGTTTAAACTAACCTGCAAGGTGTTATACCGAAATCTGTTCATGAACAAACTTTTTGCCGACGCTTGTATTTACTTAATATTAATTACTTGCCAACGCTAGTACATAAAAGCTTATGCAGTGACTTGGATTGAACCGAGCGCTGAGCGGATATCCGACCGGAGAGCGGGGTTGGATTATATAGTTGTGGTTTCGGAAACAATAAACAAATTATCTAATGGACGTGTGAATCATTTTAAGAAAATGTATTAACCTTATGTGGCATGAAACAGAGGGAGGCCTATACCCAGCAGTGGGATATTCTTAGCTGCGGATGATGATTATAATGATGACGGTGTAATTTAAACACAAGCCCAAAACGAATTCGTAAGCGCCTTCATATCTTCACTGGATTTATACAGCGTTAGGAGCATGGACGAAATAAACCTTTTGTCCATGGTCAGGAGGTAGTATCCTATTCTTACTCAACTGTGCGCTGCAACACCTATTTATTTATTTCTCATTATTCCTCAATATGGTGCCTGGTACAGTTTTCGACATGTAATTCGTTTTCCCAGCACCACCTATGTCATACTCTTCTTGTAAGAATACAATGGGTAGAAAATCAAAAACATTCTTTCAAATTAAATAATTTTATCGTTCGGCCCCACTATTTAGTTAGAGGCTTATTTTAAATAAAATCACAAGCTTTTGTAATCAACTTTATATATTTAAAAAAAAAAAAATTATGTAGGTATCTACAAAAATATTAAACATTATTAAGTTATTTCAATTCTGATCGGGTTATGATAAAAATAAAGTTCTTTCTTGAACAAAGTAAAGCCTTTTTACTCTAATCTACCGTGCAAATAGGGTGGTGAGTAAGCTAGTAATTTAATTAAATTATATAACCATGATTTTATCGCTCAGCTTATCGCTACGCCCACCCCACAATACGGTCATAACCAAACGCAACCAAGCAGGTACAACGCTCGGTTAATTAAAACTGGACACCCATTACATGTACAAAGTCGAACCCAGCGCCGGTTGCAGTAGCTCTTTTGCACATCACAATAAGGTTCAAATTTATGGGTCATTCACTAATTAGGGTGACTTGGGGGTAATAAGAATGGATGGTGTGCGGGCTGAAGGCATTCCTGTGCACAGTGGGAGTTATTAATTTGTTCATTTAAGAGATGAGGTTTCTCAGAAGGGTCAAACTATAAAATGTTATTTTCATAAAAAAATAATAAAGTAAAGTTGTATGACGACCTTGAAAGTTAATAAAGTGGAGCCAAAATAAACTCATCTGATCTTGAACTTTACACTATCGAAAATTATTAAAACGTACCTACTAATTTAAGCATAAAATCATGTGCACTATGCCAGAACTCTGTAGAACTCTGAAGGGAAACTTGGAAACCGAAAAACAAGTTCTAAATGACGTGCCAATTGCAAAAAAGGAGCTTTGAGGATAATTAAAAGCTTTCTTCTTATCGTGTCACCAGTTCTTTCGAATCAGTGTGGTGAAAGGATTTTAAGTGCGCCTCAAAGAGGCTCCTTTCGTGCAATTGACACCATGTTTTCGAACTTTTTAGGTTCTACGACATGCCGGTTTCCTTACGATGCTTTCCTTCACCGTTTGAGAATACTAGTTCATTATAATTAAAAGTGTAACGATTTTGAAAATTCCCGTAAACACACAAAAGCATCTCCAGATAAAACACAAAAGACAAACGCGCCACAATCTGCAACGAAAAAGAGCACAAACGCGATATGAGCGACCATAATGTTGTACAAAGCGGCCAGCGCTCAACAAATGGGCAGCAAACACATTTACATTAGTTCCCTTAATGGCCAGCATTAGGGGCCATTGCTTCGAACGAGATAATATAAGAGCTCGGCCAATGGGCGATTTAATTCCTAGTGTTTGTTTACGGGCTGTTTTTTTGTCTAGACCCAATGGGATGGTTTTATACATTGCTGTTATGGAGATCGGTTTTTGTGGGCATGTTCGAGATCTAAATTACACTTCAAATTACGACATAGTAAAGGTCGTAGGAAATGTTTGAACGAGAGAGTCGCAAGATTTGAGAAGACTGGAGAAAAAAAAAAGAAAAAAAAACAAGACTGGCATAAAATAATATACCCTATACCTATACCAAGCAGTGTGTGTTACTAGGCTGAGATGATGATGATGAAAGCAGCGCGGCTGCAGCGCTGCAGACGCGCTACCACCGCGCGGCACTTTGCAGCTAATTTAAAGGCGCCTTTAAACTCAACTGCGTATAAACTAATCGGTGAAAGAAATCATCTTAAGGAAAGTTACAGCTCATTGGTCAGCTCAACATGGTAGTTATGACCCTTTATTCCATCCAGTCCTACCAGTAGTTCGATAGTCGAACTGTTTGGATGTTTTTTTTCCAAATTGTTATACTGACGGATCGAACTATTTGGTTAGGTTATGTTAGGATAGTGACCACTGATGCGCGAGGCGAGCGAAGCGTGCCGCGGCAGTGGCCGACGAAGCGCCAGAAGTCCCCTGCTCTCATCAACCTCTCTGCCCAAAGTCAATGGTATTATTACTTCGTCGTCTTTACTAGTGTTCGTTCTTTATTTGGTTGGCCAACTATTATGATAATATAATATATAATAATGGAAATAATAAGAATGTGGAAGATAAACAAAGTAACTTATGAAAATTGAAAGAGTCGTTTTGTTTCACTTTAATCGCTTGATAGAACACAACTGATTGTTTTTTCATCAAAGCGAAAATGAAACCGATCGCTATTTTGTTGGTAACAGTAGCTATTTCTATTCTGTTGCGGTAGGTCCTTTCCCTCAAGCGGTATTTGGTTACGCAATTACAGAGCAGGGTAAATTTAATTTGTACGGAATATTATTGTGTTGATTCCATGAAATTTCAAACTAATATTGTTAACTCGAGTCTCGAACGTCGCAACACAATATTTTAAGTAGCGGCTATGTGCTGTCTTTTTGGTGGATTGTATGTATGGTAATATAAGTACTTAATTGAAATTAAATAATTAAATATATCTCTAAAGATGAATTGTGATCGCGAAAGTTTAAGAAAGACTAAATAATAAAACATAATCTAAATATACTTTAATCCAACGACTTTTACAAAGCCTCATTTTTGGGTTGTAAAATAGACGTTTGACCGTATCAATTTAATTCCTAAGCCGATTTCAGTTTTCACTTATCATTCATAGATTTTTTTAGAAATGTTGCATAATGATTTTCATGGAGAACAGACGTTCCACCAATCGCAGCGCAGCTACATCACGACTGTAAAGTTATACAAGAAGCAACAATCAATTAAAAGGATAGTCTTTATAAATTTTCTCGCGATTTTCATAACAAAAAAAAAAGAAAATTACATAAATATTTTTTTATATATTTTGTTAAACCCAATTCCTAAATTAAGTTAGTTTAAAATGAAAGACCCTATATTGACTTCTGGGTGGCGGTACTACAATGAGTAGAGGTCTAATTATTGTACTTGGGTCAATACGCTCCATGTCAAAATGTACAATGGTTAAAAAGCTCCGAGTGATTGTCATAAATAACCAAAGACAGAATAGGAACAATAAATGTCTAATTTTTTTACTGTAATAATAATTATAATTATAATTATAAAAGGTTGCGGGTTCGATCCCCGCGGCGGGACCAATGTTTGTATGATCTACAAATATTTGTCTCGGTCTGGGTGTTTCTATGTATAATATGTATGTATTTTACAAACAAAAAGTATATAAGTAGTATATCAGTCAACTAGTACCCATAACACAAGCTCTGCTTACTTTGGGGCTAGATGATGCCGTGTGAAAAGTTCAGCATTATTTATTTATTTATTATTATTATTTATTTCGTCCCTCTGCTCGGCAAAAGGTGTGGGTTGTATCTGCGAACAAAAAATGTATTTTCAAACCATTGAACAGCATGAAAAACTATACTAAGTAAAAATTACGAGTTGGTATTTCTTCGCTCCGAATCACGTATTTCCCCTTGATTTTCATAATTTCATATTCACCGGAAAACCAACAAATTTCCACGCAGTAATTTGCTTATCAGCGATAAACACGCCATTAATTGGCGTCAACATCACACGTGACGGTGACGTTGCGACGTTTGTCAGATTCGACGATAAACCAAACTATTCGTAAAGTTATCAACGCGGTCACAGTGATATGGATATAGCTAACTCAATATTGTAGTATTAGATTTAGAACCACAATTTATTTTTTAAAAACAAAACTTAAACTTCTAAAACAAATACACAATGAAAAACACAATCAACCAGCAACAAAATTGAATCTAAAAATGAAAAATATCAGAGAGACCACGAGCGAGAGATGGTTCCCCGGTGGATGGCGGTTGGCAGTGGAAAGAGGCCGGGCGCCCGTTCGCGCCGCTATTTATACGATCCACTGCCAGGCGGCATGTAGCTTCCCAACAGTAGTTTTACTTGGTTAAATCACATTCAAAATATTGGAATTGCTTACCAAAAATATTTCCAAGCTGGTTGAACTTGGCCTCACCGAGCAAGCTTGTCTCAAAAGGCTAGCATAGTTTATAGCTTCTGTTGATAGTTACGACACAACATGTTTATTTCATAATATATACTGGCATCAGAACGAAGAAAAGCATAGATTTAGCATGGTACCTTTTTGGTACAGATAGATTTCGCATTTCAAGTTGAACTATGAACATTTTCTGTCATACTCGTCACTCTATGGTCCATTTTGCCTGTGTTAAAAAGAGCGGTCGCGATAGATACTTACGTGCGATTTTTTACGCAGCGCGCCACTCTGACATCAGAGCTTTCTTGTTTACTAACCAGCTGGTTACCAAGTTTGCGGTGAAAAATTACGGGTTTTCTCCTAAATGAATGTTTTTTTTGGACTGTGTTTGTGATATGGTGTTAGTTTGGCAATGATGTCTTGTGCTGTTCCACAATGTCGAAGCAGATTGGGTGTGCTTAGGGAGAATGAAGCAAATATTTATTTTCATCGGTAAGTCATACCAGTGAAAAATACGTTTGTGTTTAGAATTACGGAAGCTATTTTACAAAAATTGTATCATTGCATCATTTAACATCGTTTTAAATCGATTTCATGCGTGTATTTGGATAATCTCAATTAGAATTTTCATTCTAACGAAATTTACATTCCTTTTTTGACATTTCTTGTACTCCATAGCTGCGCAATAGTGCTGTAGTTGTGTCGACATATTTATCGATATTAATAAAATTTTTGTGTAGGTACTAGGCACATAACTATTAACTTTTTCATTTTTACTTTCTGGAAATAGGTTTCCAGCTGACCTAGATTTAAAAAAATCGTGGATCAAAAATATCAGGAAAGGCGAAGAATGGAGTCCTACACAATACATAAGAATATGTTCCTTACTCTTTGAAAATCATGTTATCGTGAAGGATATGGACGAAAAATTCTGCATTCATATGCAGTGCCCACAATATTTCCAAACCAACCTTTGTCGTGCAAACCTGTAAGTACGAAAATATCAAGTAATTTTTTTAAGTGAAAACTTCTGAAGAAGTTTTCAGCGTGTTAGGCATTTTTGAGATGGGGGAAATATAGCCAGTTGAGTTGCACAAGATGAGGCAAGTTTGAATTTAATAGGTAACTATTTTTCATGCTGGTTTCATTATTAAAGCTCAATTCAATGGTTCGTTTGATGAATTAAAGGTGGATAACTGGATACGGATCCTACCCTCAATAATGGATTCTTTATTTTCAGAAATTACCCAGAAAAAGAAAGCTTGTAGCTAGACATTCTGGCTATGGTGCGTCTACAAATACTGCTATAGATATCGAGGAATACCAAGTAAGCAGTCTGTTAATCGGTTTTACACTATGTACCTACCTTACAAAGTTAATATCCAATTATTTATTTTAAGAAATTACCTAAAAAACGAAAGCTGACTATGATGTAAATACATCTTCTGCCATAAATATCGACGAAGATCGAGTAAGCAGTTCATTGATAAAGTATCTACAAGTTAAGTGCCTGCTTACCTACTAATACCATAAACGCAAATGTTTGTGTTTGTGACTATTGAGGAAGTCAATCAAAGTAGTTTTCAATATAGCACCAAGTCTCTTGGCCGGCACTTTTGACTTTTGGGCCCAGCCTTGTATAAAACGTGAATGGCATTCTTTGTATTAGTTACAAATTAAATAATGAATATTTATATATTTGTGTACGACACTTGATAGGTTAGGTAGTAATATCTAATGATTATTATTGCTACTGTGTTCCTAACTATTTTTCTGTTATTGTACTGAGTATTGTAGTATTGTAATAAGTTGAGTATTGTAATAAAAAAATATATATTTTCATTTTCAATTTATTTTTCATTTTCATACCTACCAACACAAGCTCTTCTACTTTGGGGCTAGATGATGCTGTGTGAAAAGTCCAGCATTATTTAAATATAACTAAAATAATAAAACTTTATAGCAATTACAATTTCATTACGTTCTACAGTAATAAAATAATACCTATAGAATAGACAATTCTAAAAATTCATTAAATACTTTTTAATGTGAATATCGATAAGAAATGTACAGCACTATTCTACGTTTAAAACATATCAATAGTTGTCTATGAATGTATTGAAAAGTGGAGACACTCAAATTACTCTAAAGTTCTATCTATTACATCCTATATATATGAAGAAAAGAGTATGGTGTCCATTTATCAAAATGATCACAGCGGTCTTACTGAATAAATACTTTTTGACTTTGACTCTGATTATTTCCCGAGATTTAAATTCATACCATGCACAAATAGTACCTAATACCACGTTTATAATGGACATTCCTCACCCCGCACCTATCTAAACTGTCCCTCAAATGTTTGATTCTTTTGTAGAAACGTTTCTCAAACATTAGCGCTGTTAAAAATTTCCCAGTGTAGTGTTTTTGTAAATAAATAACCATACCACAGGCTAGTGTGGAGTTTAGGTACTCGAGCATCCATGATGCTTAGATTGCTTAGAGAAAGTGATCCAGCTGTTTATTCTGCACTGTGCGATGATGGAAACACGTGATAGCGTATAATATGGAGGCAATTAGACCTTCGCTGTAAGTTGGCGTTTGTGGGGTTCGGTGTCTGCAATAAAAATTGAAGTTCAGTTTATGTTTGTGAAGATTTCTTCACTGCTTTCGATTATGTAAACAGGCTCACGGCTGTATCAGAGACTATACATAGATTAGTGATATGATGACTGTAAATTTGTACTGTTCCTTGAGACGTGAGCTTGTGTTTATTTTAGGAATCGTCGTTTCATTTATTTGATAGCATCAGACTTCTACACTTCCAACAGAACAAAAAGATCTTGTCTTATTTTGACAAGTCACAAGACCCTTTAAACCAGAGAGCCGTCAAAGGATTTTAAGCCCATTAAGGTTCCTCATGTTTTCAAACTTTTTAGGCTCTGCAACATCTGATATGCGTGAAACAGGCAGCCCTGCTAAAACCGCGTAACTGCAATCATATAACTCGGTATGACATAAAGCGGGTGCACGAGGCCGCTGGAATTTATTAACACGACTGCTTCGAGTGGAGAATACCGCAAAAATACACCTTCTACTTTATTTAATGGAATGCGTACTATATTATGTTGGTGCCGTATTGGCCGAATGGGGTTGTGCCTCGACTTTCAATCCGAGGGTCGTGGGTTCGAATCCCGGCCGTAATATTTAATATATGCACTTTAACACGAGCTCTTAACGGCGAAGGAAAACATCGTGAGGAAACCCGCAGCTTAGTCAGCTCCAAACGTATTGACGTCGTCTTTCCTGTGGGCCAGGCTGATTAAGCTGAGACGATGGTGGCTGGGCAAGCCTATTCCATCTCAAACAATGTCCCAGGCACTACAGCGTCCCGTTGAGTGTATGTTGCCTCCTGACGCTGTATAAATCATCTAGTATAGATCTAGTAAAGGCCTAAGCTTTTTTTACTATATTATGTTGGTAAACGGTTTTGTGTGTGTGTGTGTGTGTGTGTGTGTGTGTGTGTGTGTGCGTGTGTGTGTGTGTGTGTGTGTGTGTGTGTGTGTGTGTGTGTGTGTGTGTGCGTGTGTGTGCGTGTGTGTGTGTGGTTCTGATATGTGGAATTTGAATTTGACAACAGGATATCCAGTCCAAACACTAACACCGGTAGGTATTCACCGGTTTGTGAATACTGGTGTAAGTTTGCCTTGTCGTGGATGAAGATAAAGTGGTATCATGTAATCTCAGAGTGGAACTCAAAGTGGAAACAAAACCATTGATGGATTAAAGTGGAAGAAAAAGTGAAAACTAATCCCTTGATGGATTTGATAAGTGGATCAGAGTGGAATAGGGCAAATAAAAATAAAAAAAATAAATAAAATAAGATATTTATCTTTAGTTATCTATTAAAAGAATTTCTCATCCACTTATTCTATGAATGACCTTTTTTTTAAGTTTATATTTTTACTATCGAAACAATATCAGCTGACTATCGAGCTGATGCTCGATTTTGTTCAGGTCACAGAACAGACACCAAGAGACACAATAATGATATATGTATGTATCGGTCTGAAAAATCTAGCGCTCTCCTAAGCCTAAGTAAAACATTTAATAAAAGTTTCGGTCTGAAAATTCAGCACTGTCAAGGCCCAAACTAAGTACATGTTTTTTTCTATTCTATAATGATTAGGACAAGCCATAAATTCTAAAAACACATCAAAACCTCTGCAATAAATTCATCAGTCGAATTTTTATAACCTACGATTTTTACGAGTGAAACCTTCAACGTAGAAAGAAGTACGAGTAACGTTTCACATGGAAATAAATCCCCGTAAAATTAAATGTACCGAGACGTTTTAAGACAAGCAATCGACGAACACATTCGTAAAACGAGAAACGGAATTCTCACTACCGCGATCTACGCAATGGCATAGAGCAATATGATCAGTAGAAACTCATGAAAGATGAATGAATGAATGACAATTCTTTATTGCACACAATTCATAAAATTAAAACAAACAAAAAAAAAGAAAAACCAGATAAAAATGTACAATGGCCTTATCGCTAAGAAGCGATCTCCTCCAGGCAACCTTTGGATGGAGAGGAACATAAGTGAAAAGAATATTTATGACATATGTAAGTAAGAAAGAGTGCTGAGTTGATGTCTGATAGAGAGAAATGGAAGAAGAATACCATTTTGTAAGACAAGCGGAAAGAAGATGAAATGAGGTTACGCTTACGATTCTTGATAGATCGTTGAAATGAAATAGTTTAATTGCAAGAAATCAAATGAAACTCATCATAAGTTACAAATTGTTAAAGTAAGTACAGTACGCACAACCAATCTTTAGCTCTAGAAGTTAGGTGCACTAAACGATTGCGCAGGTTTACGCGAGTAGGCGAGATAAAACGATGCAAAAAACTAAGCGAGTGTGCGAAGCAGCTATACATCGCTGTTTTCGTGTTTTAGGCGTCATCAAAAATGGGTTCTGCGCAGCTACTTCAGAGAGCTGAAAACTGGTTGTGCGTCAGTTCATATGAGTCAGTGGCCAACTCTGGTCGTTAAAACTCTAGGATGCCCTAAATACTTAAACCATGACGAGCTCTGTAGGCGGCCAAAGGTAATCTTTTGACAAAATTGATGTTGGTTTCATTAACATATTCAGCTTCTCTTATCCCACTGCTGGTTTTAGGCCTCTCTTGGCATTTGCCATTTGCTTAACATTTTGACAATGATATCTCCAAAAACAAACAGGACATCAAAGAACCTTTTATTTTAAAGAAGAATATAACTGACACAAAATAAAAATAACAACACCTCATATTTCCCACCGCAAGCCAAAGTTGACCTACTGTCAGCATTCACTGTTACAAGCCCGCAATAAATTTGGAGCCGGGCTGCCGTTTCACCGACGATAAATCTAACCATTCACTAATATACCACATTCAAATGTACCACAGGGGGGTTAATCTCGTATGCTGTTCGAGATTTCACCCCGAAAGGGGGGCTTTTCACCTTAAAAGCGGTGCGTAACGTACGACTGTGTGTCTCTCCCGATGTTTGATGTAAAGCTTTGCGTATCATGGTTATAACATAGCTTTTAAAACTGTAATAAAAAAAAGTCTGTAAGTTAATGTTACGAGTTTGATTCCAGCCGCGGATTTTTTTTTCTGTAAATAAACCTTTAATTTGATTTGTATTTTTTTTTTGTCATGTGGTTTGAATAACACAAGCTATGCTCTGGAGATTGAGACATAAACAACAGGTTCACGACTGTATCCCCAAGGTGCGGTAGACATTCTCTCAGATCTTTTTATGTAATAAAAACTTGATAATGTTTTAAAAAGCAAGGTGCTTCACATAAAGTAAGTAAGTTCGTATGAGTCAGTGGCCAACTCCGGTGACGGAGTTTTTAGGCCGCCTTAAGGCCTCCGTCATGGCTTAACGACTTAAATAGCCGGGACCGACAATTTAACGTGCCCTCCGAAGCACGGAAGCGCTCAGATGAAAATGCCACTGGCGGTCACCTATCAATTTACAGACCGTTTTCACATATCTTGGGGGTAGATGATGCTGCGAAAATCACAAAACTTAAAAAAATTGTACCAGACGAGTAAATCAACATGGGGAAGCCAGTTTACCATAAAAAGGTATAAAACCAGCGAAGTGAAACAAGTAATCTTTACGTGTGGACGCGCCCTAACCGTGCCGTGACAATATTTTGGAATCCCGTATTCAACGGACGTCGCCTGCTATTTCTTAAGCGTCACGATTTTAAGAATAAAATAACAATATTTTACGCTTTTGATTTTCAATCCACCTCTTTTATTTGAGGGAAATATGGGGAAAGCTTAATAATATTTTGATATTTTTGGAAATCTAAATAATAGCAAAGAATCGCAAGACTGTGCAGTGTGCACCCAATCAATTTCGTTTGGTAGCTATAATTTTTTAAGAGACATTGAGCATTGTTTTGGCCTCAAAATAACATTTAAAACCAATTTAACGGGCCACAAAATAAAGTCAATTTACAAAACTTTAAGCTTTCCTCAAAGGGCCTATACCAATGTACACTGTCAAAAAACTAAGGCTCCCAACAAACGATCAATCTTCAAACTCGCGTCAAACTCGAAAGGTGAGGCACCACCGCGGCGTTAAAATTTGACAAGTAAAATGGAAACTTTTTATTGGCCCTCTCATTCTGAGGAGTTGGCCAACTCTCGCGTAATGTTTAAGAGGCAAGTTTCGAGGTAAATATGAAAAAGGCTGGTAACTCGACTTAACAAGTTATTTTTCTTTTTTAGGGCTCAACAGCCCAATGTAGAAATGAAATCCAAGTAAAATTATTCTTTTCATAGGAGATTGTGAGTCATAAATTCATTTTGCTTGTAATCAGAAGATCGCGAAAAGTTTTGTATGTCATGTGATGTACTTATCAGCAGTTTGTACAGTATACGCATAATTATAACGATTTATATTGAGAAATGAAAAGTCTTAACAAAAATTTCGATTCCGACGGGAATTTGATAAAAAAATTGATACTTAAGACTTTTAATTTCTATAAAAAAATAAAGATTAAAGATTTATATTTCGAAAGGTTTTAGTTGGAGAACCATTTAAGTAAACGAAGACGTTCATGCAACTAGAAGAATGTTTGCTATGCATTTAGATGAGTGAATGACAGGAAGATGATAATATTGATGGCATAATTCGCGTGGCCTGATGTCACTCTGCCCCTCGACAGCTGATGTGTGCACAATGCCTTTGCTCTCTTGCTTAGCTTTTTGAATTTTACTAACTTTACTTTTAATTTTACAACTAAGTTAGTTTAGAATTTAACCTAAGTTTAGATCTAAGATGGATCACCAAAAAAAAGCTAGGCCCCAAACCGTGTTTGTTGCCCTGGTTCTTCACGGTATTGGTCGCGAAGGAACAGGAGTAGAATCACCTAGTTTTAAGACGTTTCAAAGTGATCCCAGCGGTCCTACTGAATAAATGCTGTTTGACTTTGACTTTGACTTTGATGCCTCATAATATTAAACAAAAAAAAACATTGTGTAAAATATAGGTACGAAATCTTACGCAGGCCCGACCACGCTTGGCCGATTTCATAGAAACTTTTTATACTAACTTTACGTATAAACAAGTCTAGTGGGTATTTTTGGGTAGAATGGAGTTGAGCTGATAAAACACGAGTAAGATTATCTTGCGTGGGTTCTGTAGGATTCTATTTTGTTTTTATTCACACAAAGCGTAATAAAAAGTCGCTTTGTCGCTTAAGGAATAACAGTAGGTAATTTTATACAAATTCAAGAGTTTTGAAACCATTGTAAAATGTGAGGAAACCAGTTAGTGTTCTTTTAGGCGGCGATGGGCTTGCAACCTGTCACGTATGGAATACTAACTTCTGCAAGATCTGGGCATGTACCAAATATGTGTTTGGACATGCCTCTGACTACCCCCCTTAGACATCTTCAAAGGATCTGGAATAAGTAACATAAAAATATCTGAGAGAATGTCTACCGCACCTTGGGGATACAGTCGTGAACCTGTTTACGTTTTTTTTAAATGAAGTTTTAATTCGACGATTTATTAAAAATTATGATTTTGTATGTCAGAAAATAACTATGAAGTATATTTGTTTATAAACAAGTTCAGTTTTTATAATGGTTTCGTATTTGAGGCACTTTAATGAGGCAGAAGTAGTATAGTTTAATCAGATGCCTTTATTTAGAGTTTTAGTAAGTTTTATCAGATGCCTTTATTTAGAGTTTTAGTAAGTTTTATCAGATGCCTTTATTTAGAGTTTTAGTAAGTTTTATCAGATGCCTTTATTTAGAGTTTTAGTAAGTTTTATCAGATGCCTTTATTTAGAGTTTTAGTAAGTTTTATCAGATGCCTTTATTTAGAGTTTTAGTAAGTTTTATCAGATGCCTTTATTTAGAGTTTTAGTAAGTTTTATCAGATGCCTTTATTTAGAGTTTTAGTAAGTTTTATCAGATGCCTTTATTTAGAGTTTTAGTAAGTTTTATCAGATGCCTTTATTTAGAGTTTTAGTAAGTTTTATCAGATGCCTTTATTTAGAGTTTTAGTAAGTTTTATCAGATGCCTTTATTTAGAGTTTTAGTAAGTTTTATCAGATGCCTTTATTTAGAGTTTTAGTAAGTTTTATCAGATGCCTTTATTTAGAGTTTTAGTAAGTTTTATCAGATGCCTTTATTTAGAGACCGCTTTCCTACTTTGAACTATTATTTCTTACCTATTTTTAAAAGTTTGAGGCTAGGTCGTCTTTCAGACGGATCTTACTGATCCCTAATCTCAGATATCTTGTCTGAAAATTTCAGCTTATCCTTTGCATTTTTAACCTTCAA
This sequence comes from Epirrhoe tristata, assembly GCA_951394285.1. Taxonomy (NCBI): domain Eukaryota; kingdom Metazoa; phylum Arthropoda; class Insecta; order Lepidoptera; family Geometridae; genus Epirrhoe; species Epirrhoe tristata. Next base: position 9,401,431 of record OX596145.1, read on the forward strand.
AAAGCCTTATTCAGCAGTTTTATTTTTAAGTTAATAAATAGAGTACCTACTTCAAACGTTATGTTGCGCGTAAATAAATATTAATCTTATTCCTGCAATTGCGTAAACTAAAGTTTATATAAATTAAATTCGTTGCTTTATTTTTGGGCGAGAGTTTAAAATATTATAAGAATAGTTATTTATTTTGAATGCTATGAATATATACATCTATATGAAAAGCTTTTGGTATAATAATGCTTCATGTTTTCCTTTACCATTTTATCCGGTAACGGCAAAGATAAACGGAATAGCTATGGTTTAAGCAATATTATGTAGTTGCGTATTAGTATTTGTATATAATATGTTTATGCGTAGCGTTTATACTTATCTGACTTATCCGATTTTGATGGATAATTGTGTTTAATTATTTTTTTGTTTTTTTTTTTGCGTATAAAGCCAATTTATTTAATCGTATGACAGGCGTTATAAAACTAAAATTTAAATTTAACAAAAATAAAATCGTTCTAAACCTAAAAACAAAAATTACACTAGTACTTAATCTAAAAGTTAATGTTTAGATTCCCAAGCCAGGGTACTGCTTCAGGGGGGAGATCTATTAGATCAGTCCAGGGTCCTGGGTACGAGTGTATAGGGCAGCGTGAGATGATGTGCTCCATTGTCTGGTCTAAATATAATATATATATAAAGTCAATTCATTTTGAATCTTAAGAATTGTCCAAATAGTCAATATGAATAAATAAAATAAGTATGGCAGTCAGAGCAAGGACGACTTTTAAAACAGAATAACATAATAATTATGAAATAATTCGTATCGGGCTAGACTTCAGATACTAAAATAGCTTATTATTATCAGCCGTAAGAGTCCCACAGCTGGGCAAAGGCCTCCCCCCTCTCCCTCCAGACATCTCAGTCCCCAGCAACATCCTTCCAGTCCGTCCGAAACAAGAGTTCATCAAATCAAAATAGCTTATAATTAAATTAAGTAATTAGACATTCCGTCTCACCTTAAATTTTTATAAGTCTCAGAAGAAGCCCGCAGCGTACTCTGCGAAAGTCAAAAGTTGCCAAAACACAGTTACAGATGCTCTTTAAAAAGTTAGCAGATGTTTCGCTTTCAATATTTCATCTCACTTTTAGAGTAAGATATAATCCATTCCCGTAAAACGGCCACCGACATTTTGTGACCTTAAGGGCCAGTTTCACCAAAGTCAAGCTTAGCAGCTGGTTAATAAATCAGCTGTAAGCCGTTTGTCAGCGCAGTGAACGCTTTTTCATTCAAAATTGTGTTCTGCGCAGACAAACGGCTCATTGTCACTCTCGGATTTTTGGTTGTTGTGACATATTTTTAATTTTCTACGATGTCAACTGCTAGTTAGCTAACGGGCCGCCGACCAGCGATTAGATTTAGCGGCTTGTTAATGAAGATATTCCTTTGTTAGAGCATGATGGAGCACAAAGCAATCGTAACGGTCTGTTAAATATTTAATCCGTTGTTATTTCTCTTACTAAATTTGATGCCAAATTAACTAACGCTCTGTTAGATAAAGTTTGGTGAACTAGCCCTAAGACAGCGTCAGGAGGCAATCCATGCCAACACCTAACGGGACGCTGGCGCTGTAGTGCGTGCAGTATTTTATTGTCATGTTTTACAGTTTTGTACTGTCTGTGTTTGACTGCCGCCGTTTTTTTATAAAACAAGGCTTAAGAATACTAAGTTACAACTTAGGCACGACTCTCTGCATCTTTGATGGCGATGTTTTTACTTTTATTTCAAACGCGTTTTCACTTTTGTGGCAAAGTTTTAAGTAAAGATTTAGGTTGAGTCACGCTGTTGTGTCAGTAGTTGTCGCAAGTTTATGTCAGTACTTTGAGTAAGTACTAAATTAGAAATACTACTCCCACAGAATTTGAACATTCACTTTGCTCATCTGCTCAGTTTATTATCAAGGTCGTACTTCAAAGTAGGCTTAAGAAATGGCTTATCGAGGCGGTGTTCTATGATGTTTGCGAGTTTCTCGAGCTTCCCTAAATATAATTTTAAATTTGATATAATACCTACTAAATAACTTATAAATTAATGACATGTAACAATGGTGTTATCAATAAATTCAGTATTTCTGTATTTCAAATACCTTTAGGAGTGCAATTTTTGAGAAATCTACAAAGAAATCAGAGAATATTAATTTTAATATAAAAGCGAGAAAGTGACGTCAATGAGAAATCTACAGATCTAAATAAAGAAATCAAAGAATATTGATTTTAATATAAGTACGAGAAAGTGACGTCAATATCTTTTCATGACCCTGATTCGATTAAACCGATAGAGCTAGTGAAGTGACTAGAATTTTAAGACATCGTGGCACTAGAGTATCAAAGCCAGAATGACTTTATTTTTTCAGATCGCTGAAATTCTGAGCCGCAGCTCATGCATCAAACGTCAATATTTGCAAGTCGGATTGAAAAACCGAACCGGCAAAACGAGATCGTTACACAAACAGAAACAAAAATCACAAAACCAACAGTTATGAAGCAATAAAATTAAAACGTTGAGGGCATTATGAACATAGACAAGTCTAGAATTTTATTTTCGATTTCAATTCTATCACGATACGAACTTGCTTTTGTACACGAAAACTACTTAGGTAAGTAGTTGTAAAAATTTAAATTGTTGTAATTTACAATAAAACTGTGTTGGACTTGTTACTCGGCTTTCGATTTTATAGTCGTGGGCTCGAATCTTAGTCCTGGGGTCGTATTCGCGTTCCTTTTTTCGTTCGTTTGATGAATATTCGGATGCTTTCCACCACGATTTCTGACTTCAAGGGTCAATTTTTCAGTTTGGAATATATGGTACTAGGCTAGGACCGTGTTTTAACGTTTGAAAAAATGGCCCTTGAAGTCAGAAATAATGGTGGGAAGTATCCGACTATTCATCAAACGAACGAAAAAAGGAACGCGATTATGGCCCCAGACCCATTAATATAAATCGTTCTTTTAAATATGTAACGAACTATCCGAGTATTTAAATAGTTTGACCTACAATAATTTGCCGACAAGTCTCGCGCAAACATAATGAGCCAAAAAGAGTTGGATAATTGAATTTCAGTTCAGTTTACAAGTTCTTTGTTTCATTATACTTTTGTTCAACAAAATGTAACACAATTTATTAAAATGGGGTAAATGAGCTGCTCGATACTGCTCCCAATTGTTGTGTTTGCTAGAGGGTGAAAATGTCACCTTGGTCACCCTTGTTTGTATGTTACAGTGTGGTAGCACGCAAATAAGTGTCTTCAGAACTTATTTTGAATAGTATTAGCCGAAAAGAAATGATTGCCACAATTTAATGAAAAATAAAAACGCTTAGAAAAATGAATGTGAAATTTCTAAAAAGGCCTCCACATTAATCCGGAGGTCTTGCGTTCGAATCCCAGCTGCATCCCTTCAATTAAAATCCCCAAAAAAAATGTAATTTCGTTTTGAAAAATGTGTGCATAATTTACGAGATCTAACGGTAACATTGTGAAGAAACCATTAGTAGGTATTCCTAATAGCCAGCCTAAATAAATCGACAAGTGAATTAGATTGAATTTTGTCGATAAAACGCGCGCCTCAGTCGCGAGCATTGGTTATACCGCGATCGTCTACAAAGCCTCAATTCGCACATCGTGTTTTGAATGTACAATCATGTACAAAAACGTTACCCCATTAAGCCTGCGTAAATGTTAAATGGTCGGTTTATTCGGCAAATCCGAATAAAAACGCTGCACGCAACAGTCCAAGGACGGAGAAAGCAAGCATCGGGGGAAAAGTATTTATTGCTGCGAATAAAACACGCAATAATAAATACTGTGCGGAAGTGTTGGACGTGTTTTTTATCCGGATAAAACTTTATCCGTCTTTTGCAAGGATCAAAAAAGCACTGTTGTTCTTGTTGAGACCATAAAGCTGCTATTTTATTCGCATTTTGTAGCAAGTGAGAGTTATTTCTTGATTTATTCAACGTTATTTAAAAACCAAGAGCTTAGCCAAAACGTCTTCAAGAATATAAGTGATGAAAGTAAAGATAACAAGTATTATATAAATAGGTAGGCAATTTTTAATAACAAACTACAACATTTTAAGAAAATAAAATCTTGCGGCCTTGATGAACTTACAACTTGTTTTCTTTTTCGTATTCGTATATATTTTGTCAATTATTAATTTTGATTCACAGTCAAAATTAGTTAGATTGACATCACTTTGTTATGCATCATCATTTGACAATTAAAGTGTAAATGAAGCTAAAGAGAGCATCGGGATCGTAGCTTGTAGAAATCTACCTACCTTCAAGAAAATGTGTTTTTTTTTAGGGTTCCGTAACCAAAGGGTAAAACGGGACCCTATTACTAAGACTTCACTTCACTGTCCGTCCGTCCGTCTGTCTGTCTGTCCGTCTGTCACCAGGCTGTATCTCACGAACCGTGATAGTTAGACAGTTGTTTATGAATGTATGTATAAAATCCGTCTTTCCTGAGAACCATCGGTCGACACTATTTGAAGTACAAACAAACATCACTCTCGGTACATTATTGGCGACCCAGTGCAAGTTTATTGCCTATGTTACATGCTTAAATATATTATCAGGGTAAATTCTACATAGATATGTATAGAGTATATTTTTTGATTTTCAAGCATTATTTTAAATCCCAGTCGCGCATCAATAGATTTCCCGATTAAGAAAATGTATATTTTTAGACACGAGCTCTATAAACATCGTGAGGAAACCAGTTAGTGTTGTAGTGGGCGGTAATGGGTTTGCTGTGACATATGGAATGCTAATTCCTGAAAAATGTGAGCATATTATGCTCACATTTTTGACATAATATGTCAAGTATTATTTTTGACGTGTCTTGAATTACCTCCTACCTTTACCTCTTAAGATATCTTCAAAGAATTGTCAACATTGTCAACACCAAAAACGCCCTAGAAGAATCCATTCGTAATCTTATTTGTAATTTTTTCGCTTCATCCATACATACATGATTTTCATTCGGGTTCTTTTGAATGAGTTGTGAGCCGTAATTTAAATTAGGAGTCAACGAAACGGAATATATGATAACCGGGGCCTAATGAACCGAACTGGGTTCAATTTATACCACAAAGGTATTAGCCAAGTGAGTAACTTGACCTTTAACTTTGGCATACATTTTTTTTTGTATTTTTCAACGAGATGAAATAGACCATTTTAATATTTTACTATTGTCACTTCTTGTTTCAAAGAGAAAAACAATAATAAATAAATAAAAAAATAATGCTGGACTTTCCACACAGCATCATCTAGCCCCAAAGTAAGCAGAGCTTGTGTTATTACATTTTGTTGAGCTTGTGTTTTCACATTGGTTGCAATTAGCGGTCTTATCGCTAGATGGCAATTTCTGCATCTTCTTCCAGACAACCTTTATACTAAGCTAAGCTACTACTTAAACTAGAACGTTAGCCGAGGTTTCAAGAGATTTGATCTGACTTGGGCTTGTTTACGAAAACTGTGAGGATAACACATAAATGCAAATAAGTACGGCGTTGGATCCGTAAACAAGGTTCCCAGGTATCCTTTACACCGAACGCATCCTTACAGCAAAGGTTGCAGCTAACTCAGTATCACAAAATAGTAGGTCCTTGATTTTTGATCGGTAAAAGCGTCGCTTTTTTACACACCTCATCATCTAGCCCCAAAGTAAGCAGAGCTTGTGTTATGGGTACTAGATGACTGATAAACTTCTTATATACTTTTTGTTTGTAAATATATACATATTATACATAGAAACACCCAGACCCGAGACAAATATCTGTAGGTCATACAAACATTTGTCCCGCGGCGGGGATCGAACCCGCAACCGAACGAAAACCTCGTGAAGAAATCTGAAACTTAGCTCTACGCGTATTGACGTTTTCTTTCCTGTGGACAAGACTGTTAAGCTGAGAGGATGGTTTGTCAAACAATGTCCCAGGCACTAAAGCATCCCATTAATAAGTTGCCTCCTGACGCTGTATAAATCATCTAGTATTTTTTAAGCATGGAGTAGACTAGCTGATCTCGCGCTGTGACTACTGTCCATAAATAATACAGCGTCACCGTCGGATTTGCGATCGTCACCGTGACAAAGGAAAATGCGCCTCGAGTTATGACACTCTGGGCTCCCTTTTGTTTGGTTAATGCTGTCGTTTTTTATACTTTTTTTTATGTATTTCTCTCGGTGTCACCGAAAGTTTTTTATGTATTTTTCTTTTTGTAAGAGTGATTTTTCTTTGTCATGAATTACTCTACATTACGTTTTAAATGGTAAATCAATGTTTGGCTATTGTACGATGTAACATCTGAAGGGTTAGGGTTTTCTTTTTTTAATAGCCTAATACTTATCATGGTGGCCCAATTGATAGATTTATTCGTGACGGAAACCAATGGATCTCAAAAAATATCAGCATTAATTCAAATCGCTAAAAGCCAATCGAATCGAATATAGTATGAATTCGTCTTCTGTGTCTATTATCTATTATTGATTATTATTGACCATGATTTCATTTGTTTTTTATTATAATCAAATTATAATAAAAAAACTAAACCTATAATGGTAGAGGTGGAGAGACGAGCTGGACTCGTTTAGGGAAAGTTGGTCCTCCATAGTACAGGTCATGTCGTGGTCATGGTCGTGCTTGCTTAGTCGTTCTTGATAGATCGTCGAAGTTAAGCAACGTTCGAAACGGTATGTAAGTGGATGGGTGACCACCAGTGGCATTTTCATCTAACTAAGTACCTTAGACCCGGTGAACGTCGCACTTACTAAGACATTTAGCGTGCGGTGATCGTTTACACGGGAAAAATTGGCATGCGATGCTAAAACGTACGTGCTTAGACCGTGTCGTGTAAATGCCCCATAAGCGCTTCCGTGCTTCCTAGGGCACGTTAAATTGTCGGTCCTCGCTATTTAAGTCGTTAAGCCATGACGGAGGCTTTAAGGCGACCTAAAAACTCCATCATCAGAGTTGGCCACTGACTCATACGAACTTACTTTTTATAGCACAGGACCGATAAAGGGGGAAGGGGGATAGGGAAGCTTTTGCCCTGCAGTGGGACGATGCAGGCTAGAAATAATAAATAATAAAAAACCTTTGTAGAAAACCTCTGTACAAAAAAAAACTAATGGCTCTTAAAGTTTTTTTTGACAACAAGACAAGTTAAGGTGTCGAGTTAAGTGACGCGGTCGCTTTGTTTACGCCCTAGATGTATCTCGGTGTAAAATATTGTTTTTCCGTTTTATATCGTAACGGTTTCATCATCATCATCCACAGCCTGACTTCACCCATTGCTGGGTATAGGCCTCCCTAAGCTTGTGCCATCCTGCACTAATCTGACCCATTGACGGTAACGGTTTACTCCTGTTATAAACAAAAACACCCATCATTCATAATATATAATAATAGTTCACAGTAGGATTCCCTGTGTGGGTATCAAAAACTAATAAGAGCCATACTACACGGGCGGTTCTCCCGCCGCGGGAATTCGCTTCTCAACCACACTAGACACAACTTAATATGGAAGTTGTATGCGGCGGGAGAACCGCCCGCGTAGTATGGCTCTAAGAATAGGTACCTATTTAACCTGGGCACTCGTAATTAAAATAGACGCATATCATCATCATTCAATCTCAAAAGCTTGGTGAAATCTAGGTCCAGATTAAATTGCATTCAATATTTGCTTTAAAAGAATTTTGTACAACACTCTGCTCAGGCACTCTGAAACAGCTTTTGTTTCGTCATTAATAATAATAATAAATAAATAATGCTGGACTCTTCACTCAGCATCATCTAGCCCCAAAGTAAGCAGAGCTTGTGTTATGGCTACTACATGACTGATATACTACTTAGATACGTTTTTGTTTGTAAAATTTGACAAATATATTTAGGTCATACAAACATTTGTCCCGCGGCGGGGATCGAACTGCATCGCAGGCGGGCCTTCGCCCACTGCGCCACAGAGGTCGTCAAAATTTACATTACATAAATTATATTTTAAAAACCACCTGCGCTGCAACCTTCATAACCCTAGGGAAATCCATTGCTCGCACGGAATCCTCAATGAATGTAATAATCAAAGAACAAAGTTAAAGGTGTATTATACAAGTCACTGTTGAAACTACAAAAAACACTACTACCAAAAAATAACAACCGCAGCGTCGATTGCCTCAGCTCAGCTGGTCAAAGCGGTACAACATCGGTAAGTGTGGGTCCAAATCCAACATAGGTGTAATTTTCGGGATACATTTTAAAAGAGTCAGTTTCTTTAGTGTGTGGTTAAAGCTAGAATATATTTAATAGTCTATACATCATTGACCTCTTTATCCATCTATTACAGATGATTTAGGCGGCGTCAGTCAGGTCACGCTGCAGTTATTAAGATTTGAACACTTCCGCTCGTGACTAAATAAGCCTATAAAAATAAAGTATATATGTATATATATAAATAGGCTTATTTAGTCTATACAAACACGTTGGTAATTGATGTTGTAAAACAGATTGTATATTGAAAGCGCAACAATGTTGTCGTAAGCCTTTCTATAATGAAAACATTGAAAAATGTACAGCACTCCAAGCTGCAATTACACGCTATGTTTTATTCCGTTGCAATCGTGTGTAGCCGTTATAAAAAGCCATTTTAATTTAATATTAAAATAATAATTTAAAAGCATTGCAGTTTTTGGGGAATAACTCGCGCTCAGCATACTGTAAAATTCACGATATTCTGAAGCAATTTAAATTATTTTCCATAGCACAAACAACCAGTGTTGCTACTATTAAAATATGCTCAGTATTCAGACGCGGGGTCGAGTTGTTACAAAAATTTTCATAAAACAACATACGTATAGTGGTAGTCTGCATTTTAGCCCGAGGGATGCCAGATTTGGTGGAATTTAGCCGGATGTAGCCAGCTGGGAGGTACACAATGCTCATCCTGTATTAATATAAAGTATTATAATAAATACAAGCCGTCTGGCATCGGCTTCGATTACGCGGTATCAACATATCCTGGGGGGTTATTCGCGTTCGTTTTTTCATTCGTTCGATGAATATTCGGATGCTTACTACGAGCGACATTGTATTCAGTCGATAAGATCCTTGAAGGCCCTTGAAGTCAGAAATCGTGGTGGGAAGAATCGGAATATTTATCAAACGAACGAAAAAGGAATGCGAATACTCCCCTGTGGTACTTTTGCATAAATAACTTTTTAATAGTGTAGTACGAGTTTAAGTTTTTGCATATTTATAAGATTACTAAAGTGTTGGCTAAATTTTTTTTTTTTTTCACACAGCGTTATCTAGCCCCAAATTAAGCAAAGCTTGTACTAACTGATATACTACTTATGTACTTTTTGTTTGTAAATACATACATATTATACATATAAACACCCAGACCCGAGATAAATATTTGCAGATCATACAAACATTTATCCCGCGGCGGGGATCGAACCCGCAACCTTCTGCGTCCCAAGCGGGCTTTCACCCACTGCACCACAGAGGTCGTCAAATAATACTATAAACTAAATAGAGTATCGCTACTATGCAACATTTCAAAATGCAATAAAAAAAATAGAATCTGGAAGTTTTGCTTGACTTAGTTTTGGAACTTATTAAATGTATTTTGCACAAAAAAAGTTGTCAAAGCTAATTATACAATCTAACTTATAATAGTTACTCGTAGGATTGAATAATTTGGATATCAAATGGACGTTTTCAAAACTACAAATCTTATTTATTTAGGTGGTATTATAATTCCAATAAAAAATTTACAAAGCCTCTTTTACACTAGCTTATCTACACTATTATTATCTTAATAGCCCTCAATGTCCCACTGCTGGGCAAAGGCCTCCCCCTACTCCCTCCATTCATCTCTCTATCTATCTACACTAATTATATTCATCTATCTACACTTATCTACACTAATATTATAAAGAGGAAAGATTTGTTTGTTTGTTTGTATTGAATAGGCTCCAAAACTACTGGACCGATTTGCAAAATTCTTTCACCATTAGAATCCTACATTATTTCTGATGAACATAGGCTATATTTTATCCCGGGAAAGTGAATTTTTCCCAAGGGACCGCTGGTAACACCGCGACGGACAGCTAGTAATTTATAATTACACTGACCTCACAAAACATCAAACAGCCCTACAAGATTGTTCCAGTACATAATATAATAAACGAATGCAACAGAGGCGGAATTTAATTATTTCGAGTTGGTGGATTGCGAGAAATAAATTTGAGTCGGATCCCGCAACTAAACAGCGTAATTTAGTGGCCGTCGAACAATGCTCGGCTAATAAGTGCTGTCTGAGAGGAGTACAGTCGGGGGCAAAAGCTTTACAATAAAAATATAATAGTATGAGTATGTGGCCAACTCTGGTGAAGGAGTGTTTAGGCGTGAGGTCTCCGTCGTCATGGCGACCCAAAGCAGGATTTTTTTAGTTTATCGTGCGCTCCGAAGCACGGAAGAGTTCAATTGAAAAAACCACAACCGGTCACCCATCCACTTACTGACCGATCAGAACGTCTTAACTTCGACTAATAATAATCACCCCTGATCAAGTCACTAAGAGAAACTTTTAAGATGTGTCTATGTCTTAAAAGCTAGGCTAAAGAACCTTTGAAAAACAAAATAAAAAAACAAGAACCTTTGCTGAGTATGTTTTTTCAAACAACAGTTAAAAGACTCAAACCTTATAACGAGCTTCTAACAAACAACTATGCTAAGTTTTTGTTGCCAATTCATGTTATGAAATTTATTAATTAATATTATTTATTAAGCTTTGCTTAGTTTGGGGCTAGTGATGCTGTGTGAAATGTCAAGCATTATTTATTTATTAAAGCTACAAAAATTTATTTAATATTTGTATTTCTCTTAAATTCTAATATATGATTTATGTTGTTCTCAAAGTTAATAATTATTAGGTAAGATGTGCCAGAATGTTAAAATAAGGCCTAGAATTAGGTAAACATACTTAATTTTTAATTAATAAAAAAATTTCGCCCAATAAAGTTGATGAATGAGTTGATATGCCAAATGAATAAGTAGCTTTAGTCGTCGCCTGTACTTTTTGTACTGAAGCCGGAGCATAATATTTTACTTAATAATAAAAACCTGCATCTAGCCAGCGGCTCTTCGATCTGTTTGATAAAAGTTTGTTTGGATTGTACGCTGAAATTCAGATTTTTATATAGTACTAGCTGCGCTCCCGCGGTGTGACCCGCGATCCCTCGGGATTTTTTCATTTTTTCGGGATAAAAGCCTATGTCCTTCTCTGGGATACAACCTTTAACTATGCAAAATTTCAGCTTAATCTGTTCAGCGGTTTGGGCGTGAAAGCGTAACAAACAGACAGACAGACAGAGTTACTTTCACATTTATAATATTATAGTATAGTATATAGTATGGATGATACCGCTAAATATTTATTTATATTTGCTAAACTGAACAGCTCAAACATGTATAATGTTTATTGGAACGAAGTTCCTTTTCGGACGGTATCGAAGATCAACAGGCTGGGGCTGGAAGAAAAACTTCGTTCCATTTTACCGTCACGACCGACACGACGTCACGAAATCGTCACAGTGCGAAGTGCGCAGTCGCGAACAGTCCATAGATTGTTACTTTGTTCGTAGAATTTGAAATTCTTAGTATAGCAAAGTACTCTTTGCTTCGTTCCTACCGAGTGTTCCACGACACTTACGTACTTTTATGTTTTGATTCAATTGTCTAGTTGTCAAAACTATATTTCGATAAGTTGTCTGATGAGATTTTATTGTTATTAATTTGATATAAGTAATACCTAAAAATTATTACTTTTCTATATTCTTATTCACTCATTTCTTTTGTTATTTTTCGTGTCACAAGACCCAGGATGAAATGGCGGGACTAGCTGAACTCTTGCGTGATAACCTGGCCAATTAAAGTGATAAATTGCATTTCTTTTTATTATGATGAATGGGTCAGTTTTTGATCTCGAGATCTACCCAGGCAAGAATGAGGTCTACAATGAAGCGAGCTACCAGAAGGTGCATATTAACTCGATTTTTAAAAACAACAGGTTTGTACAGCGGAAATACAAACGCTCGAAGCTGATTTCAATTTTTTCAGTGCGCCTAGTAATAATATTTATACTCAACAAAGAAAAATATTTTTTTTAGTTAGCCTATACTGTCCCACTACTGGGCAAAGGCCTCCCCCGTCACCTTCCACACCTCGCGGTCAAACCAACTAAATTAACTAAAATAATATTTTATATTTGTTTGTCTTCAATTGTAAAGCTTTGTTTTTATCCCCTTCCCATTAACATTCTAAGAAAATTCTAAACTAAGTTGGTGCTCCCTACAAAAAACTTTGCACATAACTTATCTACCCTCTCAGGTAAATCTATAGTACACGCTGATTTATTATTCCCATCGATTTCCCTCTTTTATTCTCATAAAGCCCCATGCTTCGGAAAGTTCTCCCCCAAATTGTCACAACTTCCGTCTTTCGAAAGTCTTGCGACTGAAGTGCTTATGGTTCTCGCCGTTTTACGACAGATCAATGAAAATGCAACGTTTTTAATGTTAATAACATTTGCAATTAATCTACATTCATACATTGGTTGATATTCCACTTATTAACTAAGCGCTTCGAAAGTTCTTTTATTATGCGCACTGCAAAAATTTGAAATCAGCTTCCAGCGTCTGTATTTCCACTGAGCTACGACCCTATTGTTTTAAAGAAGAGAGTTAATAGGCATCTTTTGGGTAAGCTCGCTCAGCGTAGACCTCACTCTTGCCTGTGTAACATCATAAAAAAAAACATACATAAAATAACAACTTTTCCTTTAGGGGTAGGCCGATTCCAAAGATTTCTTCATACAAGTAATGTATATTCTCTATAAAATATTGAACTGCTACTCACTCCACGACCTCTGTGGCGCAGTGGGCGAAGGTCCGTTTGCGACGCATGTTGCGAGTTCGATCCCCGCCGTGGGACAAATATTTGTATAATCTACAGATATTTGTCTCGGGTCTGGGTGTTTTCTATGTATAATAAGTATGTATTTCCAAACAAAAAGTGTATAAGTAATATATCAGACATGTAGTACCCATAGCACAAGGCTCTGCTAGATGATGCTATGTGAAAAGTCCAGCATTATTTATTTATTATTTATTTTATTGATTAAAGCAGTTAGTAAGCATCATTGAGTAAGAACACTTTAATATTTAAAACTGAAAACATCTATATCCCCCAGGCACAGTAGACATCTTTTAATTTGTTTAAGGGAATTTAATTATTTGAATGTATCTAAAGGGGAATGGCCAAAGACACGTCTAGATATTTATATTTAGCACAATTTCCAATTTTCGGAAGTTCCATTGTTCAATTCCTTTCCAATTTCAACAATAGTAAATACGTAGGTAAGCAAAATATTTTCCTTTACTTCAAATTTATACCGTAATAACAAAAGTATGGCGTAAGTGAAAAGTTTGACGAGAAAATATCCCGCAATCCAGTGAGTTTAAAATTCTGACTTTATTTCATTTTTATGAAACTCACACTTATGTAGTTTTATGTTTTTACATAAAGCAGGGGAATGGGAAAGTGGCGTTTTTTTGTACTATTAATAAATCAAAACAACCTCGTTGGTGTAGTGGGTGAATGTCTGTGAGCTCGTGTTAATACTCATAAATTTACGATTCAAAAAATACAAAATTTTATTTTTATTTAAATTTAAATATTTTGTGTCTTCTTAAGTAACAGGTGACCTAAAAATTTACTACCGTGTCTCGAGGATACTGTCGATATCTCTATTTCGTTTTTAGTACGAAGTTCCTGTTCGGACGGTATCGAAGAAAAACAGGCTGGGGTTGGAAGAAAAATTTCGTTCCGTTTTACCATCACGACCGTCACGTCACGAAATCGTCACAGTGCGAAGTGCACAGCCGCGAACAGTCCATAGATTGTTATATTATTAGTACGGAAGCGTTTGATTTGAATTTGAATTTGAAATTCCCAGTGTAGAAAAGTACTTTTTGCTTCGTTCCAACCGAGTGTTCCACGACACTCACGTACTTTTTTTTAGTAAATAAATAAATAATCACATAAAAAACAAACATCATCATTCAGCAGCTGGGTATAGATCTCACAAGCGTGAGTTAAAATGGAGCCGTAAGTAGTAACTTACGGCTCCGTTTTAAACTCATCCAAAATTAATAAAATGTGAAATAAAAGATCGCCATAGATAATCTAGAACCATCTGCTTAAAGCAATAAGTAGGTAGGTATATTCCCGTCTATCTTACCTATATAACATTTTCCCAGCAAACAATAAAACCTACTTCATTATTTACCTAAGCACCACTGTGATCGTGGAAAATAAAACAGGTAAAAATTCCGCGGATTCTTCGCAAGCAAAAGATTCACGTCACAAATCTCTAAAAAGGAGCGTTGCAACCGAATGCCTTGATAAATGTTAGCACTTTACATATAAATTTAAATTCATCGACCTTACACTCATAATGCCACACATCTTCGTGATAGTAAATTATGGTTCACTCCAACAATTTTTACTCCTTCCTTATCCTCCGGAGGTAGGGACGGGGGAGGGGGTGAACAGGTGGGGAGATAGTCGGCTAGCCAGTTGAATTATATTGTTATTTCAGAACGATTGGGAATCGATCGAGCGTCCCGCCGGCATTTCTTGCGGTTACTGTGCTCAGCGTTTAGACAAGTTACAACTGAAGCGCCAGTCTCATAAGAAATGTTTGACTGTACGGGAAAATTGAGACGTTGCGTTTGTTTAGACGAAGAGCTTTTGTATTGGAATGACAATTGAATTTGTTAGATTAGATTAGAAGTTTCTATGAGTAAGTAACCAACTCGGTGACGTGGTGTTTGAACCTAATGAAGGCCTCTAGATTTAGCTAAAATACGCAATGAAATGAAATGAAAAATTTTACATCTATTCCTTCTATAGAGTTCTTTCACGCCTGAAACGGCTGAACGTATGTGGATGTTTTTTTATGGAGGTAACCCCTAAATTAAAAGTTTAAAACTAAGGCCTTTTTTCTATCACGCCATACCTGGCAGTTTTTTCCTTACCGAATCCACCTTCATCAATTATTCTTTTTCTTATCATGCCTCTATAGTTCTTTCAAACTAGTGTGGTGAGCGCATCAAAGTTCCTTTACTCATCATCTATATGACGAGTGACGCATAATATAATTGTTATATCGTAAATATAATATTCAAATTAAGCCATTATCGCATATAAACAAATAATTTAGTGTTTTGAATCATCAAATACGTTTTTGTGTACACAACACTTCAAACTGGGAGCAGATCTCATCAAGTCGAGCTCAATGCGAACACAAACAAATGAAATCTACAGTACGTGCCCAATCTCATAGCGAACTTGGAAATTTTGTACTGAAAAAAAGTTCAGTTTACATTTTGTTATACTTTTTCTTGAGTTGTCACAAGTTTGAATCAGTGCATGTGGTAAATAATTAGTAATTTGTGAATGCGCTAAACAGGACTAGTTCAGAGCAGTTAAATATTGTAATCTATTATATTCTTTGTCTTAAAAGTGAGTGAGTTGTGACGAAGCTATTAGGTCACCTTAAAAGCCTCCATCATGGCTTAATGACTTAATATCTGAGACAGTCAATTAAACATGCCCTCTGAGGCACAGGAGCGCTCAGTTGTTAATGCCACTAGCGGTTACGCATCCACTTGTGACTGCACAGAACTTTGATCTATCAAAAACGATTAAGCCAGCTACGACACGCTTTGTTTGAGTAATAAGAAATAGAAATACGGCGAACCAACTGTTGGGAAAACGTTTCAAATCCCATAGTACAGTTTCAAAGCTGATGCTAGCGATGGGCTACGTGCCGGGCGCGGGGTTGGGCGCGGCGGGGGACAGCCGAGTGATGCCGGTGGAGGCGCGACTGTTACCCTTTGGCAAAAGGGAATACTCCTCGACGACTATACCTGTTCTCGTCAGCGAACAGGGGGGTGAACTATGAACTCCTATTGTCTGGCAGTTTTCGAACTAAATGTCAATTTCGAATAACCCGGTTCACTAAAGAAACTTCGCAACTTATCATGTTCTCTCGCTTGCACACTAGTACAGTCACAATGTGTAAGCGAGAGAGCATGATAAACGCAGCAATTTCAGATTTGTTTCTTTATGTCAGAATTGACAAGCAGTTCAAAAACTGCCTGGCAATAAGAGTTCATGCTAAGCCACCAGTTCTCGGTCGGGCAGCGCCTCAAGCGCGGATGTGCTATTTTATTTGTGGTGCACTGTAATGGCCGTGTATCCCGATTCAACATGACGACTTATAATTAATTATTCATTAATCCTGCGATGCCGACTTGATGATAGCAAAACAATCGCGCTGTTTGCGCTACCGCGATTTCGTAGCGTTTGGGAATACTGACGAACTAACAGTCGGTTGCATATATTAGTGAACTGTTTAGAGTAGAATACCTGAAATCAGTGTTTAATAATGTGTACTTCAATGATATACCATAGATAGGTTACGTTCATAGTTACCCAACGTTTTAAATCCGGTCGCAAAACATTGTTACAGACAAAAAACATCACTGAAGAAAAAAGGTCCCAATTGGAACGTTTCTAGGTTTTCACTTTTTGGGTGCTATCTTCTTCTTGTAGTGCCTCTCCGACTAGCAAAAGTTGGCAGTCAATATGGCATATTGTTCTCGATCTTTAGCGAGTTTAAATAGTTCGGCACTCGTTATCCCATTCCACTCTCTGATGTTCCGCAACCTAGACTTCTGCCTCCGTCCAACACGCCTCTTGCCGGCGACTTTTCCCATCATAATCAGTTGAAGAAGGTCATATCTTTCGTGTCTTATGACATGTCCTAGGTAATTGACTTTTCTTAGCTTGATGGTATGTTTGTAATAGCATTGTTCTACATCCACTACCTAATACATTAAAGCATTAAAATTAAAGTACTGATTGAAGCAGCCTTGTCTTCTGATCGTGGGTTCAAATCCGGTTGTACACCAATGAGTTTTTCTGTACAAAAATGTATGTTCATTGTTCATAGGAAAACATCGTTAGGAAACCGGCATGTTGTAGAACCTAAAACGTTCGGAATGATATATGCCTATTGCCTCTTTGAGGTGCACTGCCAATGTTCAATCCTTGCACCACACTTGTTCAAGATAATCAGAAGATTAATATCAAACTAATTGTATTTTCTTTTGTTTCAGGTGGATTAACTATACGATAGAACACACCACTTTACACCACGATAAGTATGAAAATACACATTTTTAGTTTACTAAATCAAAATTATTATAAGTACTACGAGTATAAAAAATAACAATAGACTACGGAGACTGAATTCAAAAATATATTTTACTCATTGAAAGTTAATAATTATACCCCTTAAACTCTTACGCTTAGTATAATTTTAAAATTATAATTCGATATGAAGGCGAAAAGGCAATCTGCCCAGAGTTTCGCGTTTTATACAGGGTGTAAAAAGACTGCTACCGAAAACTGCGGGGTTGCAATCAGACATGATGCAAATCACATACGATGAGCGTTTACACGTGGAAAATTGCTGTGCGATACGATATCGTATGGGTTGAAATCGCATCGTGTAAATGCACCTTTACGCAGACCGGGACGGCGGCATGGCACGACATTTAATTTTTTTACCAATGGACAAACATTTCCAAATAGAGATACGATATAAATTCCAATGCTTTCAAATAATGCCGTGGCATCGAAATAGATGATTGGGATATATTTGAATGTCAATTGCTAAAAATTTTAAATGCCAGGCTATGCCGTCCCGCAGCCTTCTCTAACTTAAAATCCATTCCTAGTTGTCACCCTAATAGAGCTCAACCAATCACATAATAGGAAAATGACAATTGAATGGGTTTCAAATGTCAAAATGAAGCCCATTTCCATTGCCAGTTGAATTACACAATAAGGCCCTCGGTCTGCGTAGGCCATAAAACGAGCTCCACATGCAAACAATTTCCAGTTTGAGTTTTAACTTACGAACTCACCTGAGGTGCTTATATTGTCTGCGCTAAATGGAACTCATTATGGCTAAATTAGTTTTATAGCCGTCTGTAAACACGATCGAGATAATACGGTTAAAGTGCTCGTTAAAACTTGACCGTGTTATAACTAAAAAGTTATGCGTTGTTTTACTCTGTGCATTTCGGTGAATAATGGTACACCTAATGTTAACCTGCCTATTTAATGATGACTGAATTTCTCGTCGTGTTGGTGTGACAGTGACCAAAACTGGCGAAAAAATACTGAAGTAGATACTTCCGAAGCATCTACGCTGCTGCGTAAATGCTTTGTAAACTAGTACTCAAGATATCAATATTATTGGAACGATAGATAAGTTCCTTTTCGAACGGTATCAGATGGGGGCTAGGCAAAAAAAGTGTTCGATATTTTTGCGTCACGACCCATATGTCGAATCGTCATAGTTCGAAGTGCACAGTCGCGTCACATTGTGAGTACGAAAGAGCGTTTCTAGGATTTTATAATTTATTTGACAAATGCCAAATGTCAAAATTGAAGCTTCGTTCGAACCTTTGTTCCACGACACGTACTTTTTAAAATGTAATATTATTAAGAATTAATAAATCACTCATTGGCAATAGTTTTTTAACTAAGATAGCTTAAATAATAGGACAAAAAATATTCCAATCTCTACTGTCTCTACATAACATTCATTTCATCACTTCAATAAAATCAATGATAGCTATTTGGATAAAAATCCTAAATAGATTCAAAATTCAAAATTATTTATTTAGAACAATGTACACAGAAAAACTGATGAGAACTGCAAAAGTTTAATAAACTGTGTAGCAGTCTCAACGCCATCACCTTGACATTACAACATAGGTACCTAGTTCTGAAGGAAACTTTGTGTAGGTATCATTTAACACTAAATAGATTTTTCTAGGCTTTTCAGGTTGATTTAAATAGGTTTTCTCTAAAATTCCAAATAAACCATTACAATTTTCCAATTTTTCATAATTCTGTTAGAACACATTAAGGTTACGCTAAGCTTGAATATAATAATCGTTTTTCTCAGCTCCTCAGTGAAAACATAATCCTACAGCCCTAAGCTATAATTACTTATGCTCCAGCGTGGTTGGATCCCAGCCATGTCAATATTAGCAATAGGTAACCTAAATCCACGAGACTAACCATAATGATTTATAACCTTTAAGGCTTTTAGGCAGCCCAGATAACGAAGGATCTGAAATACTTAAAAAGATCTACAAGAATATTCTTTCTTAAACTTTCGCGATCACTATTAATAATTACGTATTATCGCTACTACAAAAAAATAGTACGCGAGGCAATCTAAATCAAGAAGTATCCAAACTTAAATCGAGAAGATGCATCATAGAATCCAGTTATTAGTAAGTGTGATGTGCGTCGTAACATTACGCAGCCATAAAGCAATACGGTTAGTGTCGTGTGCATTCGGATTCTGAAGATATGTGAGGGTAGTTGTTAAAACTATCGCTCATCGATGGTTGCTCCGTGACATACTCCAGTTCGCCCGCGACCACGCCTGTTGCAACACAGGCGAAACGTCGAGAAATAATAGTACTATGGTACTAGTGTGTAACATTGGTGATTACCGCCGAGGCGTTTTGAGAGCCGAGCCGTTAGGCGAGGCTCTTAACAGAGCCGAGGACGGTAATCATCAATACACACGTGTATCATACGACGTTTTTCAACACACTTGTGAATAAAATAACAATAAAAACTCATTTTCAACAGTGAAAACGAGTTGTGAAAAATGTTTCGCTATTGCGGGAAAAATTAATCAGTTTTCCTATGCGCGCGCATTGCGATCGGCCACAGACTATATTTCCGCGCCGCGCATAGGGTTTGTGGCCTATTCTGCCACGTACAAAATGGGGAATTTAAAGTTTTCTTTTATTACAGAGAAAACAAAAGTTATATTTGAGTGAAAGTTTTATTTATTAAACACGTACGAGTTAAAATTATCTATTTAAATAAGAAGTTGCATGAAATGAGCAAGCAATAGGAACATTAATTTTCAACACACTTGCTCATAAAGTGGCTTTATGGTCACCGCAATTAGGCACATAATGACACCCATAATCAAACTGTGACTTTTTCATTACTATAACTCACTAGTGAGTAATAGAATTTTTTTTTAATTTTATTGATTGAGTTGCTTTGTTCTTAAAAAAGTTTTTATTCAGAAAAAAGATCGTGTACGGTGTCTTGTTAACCAATACAACTAGATTGTTAAAATGATAAATGCTTTGGTTTAGCAATAAAAAGATTATATTGTTCAACGGTTGATGAGTGAACTGTAAAACGTAAACTTGATGATAATGATGATAGCGAGAACGCGCGCCCTTGGTGGCAAAATGCGGACTGATTGATTTGATCGTAAATTGAATAAAATAAATGTTGTAAATGATTGAAAGTGGGTCGCACGCGTAGCGCCTTTCTGCTGACCCAGGAAGATGCACGGTTGCTTGGACCGTACATGCTCCCAGGGGAGAGAATGATGTGTTGATTGTGAGTATGAATGATAATGTGTTACAAGGTGATTCCATTTTCTCCTTAGATTAATAACAAGGTGATTTCATTTATTGATTTAACGCTAATGTCTTAAAAGTCCCTAAGAGAAATTTGCTTTTCTCGGCATGGGGGTGGTACACTTTTCCACTTTATGCACTAAGGGAATTTCCGAATTGACACTAGTACGTGATTCACTAATGTTTTGATCGCGCTCACTAACACTATAACTGACACTGTAAACGCACGGGGTGGGCCTAGTCGATGTGGCCCCGACCGATGCACGTCGCTGGATGTTAACGGCTGGCTGGGGGATCGCTTGTTCGACCCTCGCCACCGCCGCAGTTGCCGACGTCGCCTGCTCTGAAGGGGTGCCTGCCTGCTTGTTGCGGGCTTTGCGGAACCTTTTCACTATGATGAACACTCCACAAACCAAGATAATTGCTAAGATCGTGTAAATAGCAGTGTAGTGGTGTACATCATGTTGAGAGATTTGTACCAAGTTTTCCTGGGCTTTCAGAGTGTCTATCTGTCTCTTGAAGTCCTCTAGTTGATTGTCAACGGGCGTAGGTGTGCTGTTGGTAGGTAGTGAGCTGGTAATACTAAAGTTTATCATGTGATTGATAGGTTCTATTTCCTGCACATAGAACTGTTCTTTTGTCTGTATGTTACTTGAATCATTGCTGTGTGCGTAGATTGTGAAGTTCTCGGTCTTGATTATGCATCCTTGTTCAATGCTTAATATTCCTGCTTTTTCTAACTGTTCTGCTTTAGCGTAATTTTCGCATAACACACGTATAGGACATTTCTCGCAGCAGAAATAAAAGTACTTGTTTACCTTGTTTATTTCAACCCATTCATTCGTACACGTGCTGACGGTGAGCTTACATTGTCCTGTGCTCTGTTCTACATCACATAAATCCACATCATTTTTTAGTTGATAGATTGGGCTTCTCGAGTAGCATAGGAAATTGTCAGCTTCGTTGTGTAAGCATGCTTTTATCTCTGACTCAGACAGGGTTAAATATGATTCCTTTCGCAAATTAATTGCTACGTACTCTGCTGTAGGTATAATTCGAGCCATGCTAGCATTTCCCACGGCTAGAGGTACTGATAAAAGGTGCATGATTTCAAATAAGTCTCGGGTAACCAAGGGGAGTCGTATTTCAAATATTAAATACTCGGTCGTTGTTCTTGCCTTGACCTTTAGTAAACTATATATGTTTTTTAAGCCTGTTTGTATGTCATTGATAGGTAATGAGACATCCTTTGTAAGGTGACTTGATATGATGCTCAATGTTTGTTTGAGTTGTTCTGGAGATATGAGATGAAGATTAAATCTGCCATGATAGATATCTGTTATCGTATCCAACAGCGTCGTTTGCATGGTTTGTAATCGCCTTAACACATTGCTTGCGGCTATGGCTGCCATACTAAAATCAGAACTCATCATGCTTCTCTGAGCTTCAGTTTTCAAACCATTTTCCAAATTGTTAAGCCTGATGGATAGTTGATTCAGAACTTTGTACTGTTTGCTGATTGAGTCCTCAGTTCTTTTAAGAACATTATACTCCACTTCTATAATCGATGTTTGATTTTTTATAAGTGAAGCCAGGTGATTTTCATTGTATTGCAACGTTAGTATATCTTGTTGGTATTGTTCTGCGAATCGTTCGTCGAGTACGCCGAATAGACTGTTTGCGACGTAACCGACACCGTTGATAAGACCGCGGCGCTGGCGCTTGTCTTGGCGCGTGCTGGAATGCTGGCTCAGCAACAGGTGGTTATAGTACTGTAATTCTGAGTACTCGTGTTGTAATTGTTCTGTTATTATGTCACAGTATGATGTTTTATTTAATTGGTTGCATACTTGATTTAGGTACTTGATATATTTGTCGCATGCTACTGTTCCTTGCCAATATGGGCTCATGTCATAGTAAGAGACTATTTTCCATTCATCCCTTACTAGGCGCATATCAGAAATTTTGTCAAAATAAAGACCTTGCTTGTCTTTTAATCGAGTGATGTTATATGAACTAGACGAGCCGATTATTCCCATAAAAAATAGGAGGAGCGTCAATAATGACATAAAACTGTGGCGGGATCTTTTCTCTTGTTTTTTAGTAGGAATTTTGTCTAATGATACGCTGTTTGTTGAGTTGGCCTCTTGTTCAATTCTTCGTTTGTTGACCGGGAGAACTGATATCTTTACTATCGGACGCTTTATTATGCCACTTTTTGTTTTCAAAGTGACCACCCTGACGTGGCCGTCTGTTCCAGGATGCAGCTCAATTACGCGACCTAATGCCCACTTGCCTGGCGGTAGATTCACATCATTGATTGTGACCACATCGTTAATTTGGACGTTGGGCTGCTGGCTTCTCCACTTGCTCCTTGTTGTTAGCTGACTGAGATACTCAGTGCGCCATCGTTTCCAAATGTCCTGGATAATTTTTTGAGTGACAAACCATCTTGTTCTCATGTCAGTTTCAGTCTCCATGATGGTCATGTCTTGATTGATGTTGATAAAGCTTGATGGAGTTAGAAATTCTAGGTCATCGGGGTCTTCAGTGAGTGGACACAAAGGTCTTGAATTTAATATTGCTTCTGTTTGTGCTAGAATGGTAGAATACTCTTCAAAAGTCAATCTTTGCTCTCCAATCACTCTCCGCAGGTGGTATTTGACACTTTTGACTGCAGCCTCCCATAGACCAGCTGCTGTGGGCCATGATGGTGCGTTAAAATGCCATTCCATCCCCATCTCCGTTATTTCCACAATAAAATCTTGATCAAACGTCTGTGTTATCTGTTGATATTCTTGGGCAAGAACATTACTAGCACCCACAAAGTTTGTGCCATTGTCACAGTAAATATGTCGGGGGGACCCTTTTCTTGCGGCCATTCTGCGTAGCGCAGCCAAGAATGCAGATGATGTAAGGTCCGAGACCAGCTCTAAGTGAACGAGTTTCGTCACCATGCATATAAAGACTGCTATGTATCCTTTTGTGGTCTTGATACCACGGCCCTTGTTAGCCTTTATGAATACATGGCCGGTATAGTCAATACCTGTGTGATGGAATGCTTTTGCCACGTTACATCGTTCTGATGGTAGGTCTCCCATTAACTGCGTCATCTTTTTTGGGTTATGTTTGCGGCACGAGATGCATGTATGTAGACGTTTCTTTACGGCCCTGTTTCCGCCAATGATCCAATATTTTTGCCTGATAGTCGCTAGAGTAACTCGAGCTCCGCCATGTAGAGTGAGTTTGTGCGCGTGGTCAATGACTAAATTAGTCAAAATTCCACTGTGTGGTAAAATTATAGGGTGCCTCATGTCTGGAGTGAGATTAGCCTTGTTTAATCTACCACCAACCCTTAAGAGTCCGTCTTCACCTAAGATTGGGTTTAGATTTAATAATTTTCCTTTCAAAGGTTTATTTTGTAGTATGTTGTTTATTTCCTCGGTGAATTCTGTTTGTTGCACATATTTGATTAACTTGTGTTTTGCTGAATTGATTTCTTGCAGTGTAAGGTAGTTTTGATGACTTGTTTGTTTTTGTTTGACACAGTTTATGAATCTTAAGGTCCATGCTAAAACTCTTGTTAGTTTTTGTAGAGAACTAAATCTTGTTAATAGTTCCCCAACTATGTTAGGTTGACCTTTATTGATATGGTTCACTTGTTTAGGTATAGGTGAACTTTTTACCTCTTCGTTGGTTGTGAAAGATTCACCTTGATTCCTCTGGCTGCTGTGTTTTGGTAGCCAAGAAGGTCCTTTCCACCACAAGGAATGCTCTTTCAGCTGAGTAACACTTATCCCACGGCTGGCACAGTCAGCCGGGTTCTCTGCAGATTTAACATAGCGCCACTGCTCTGGGGAAATGATTTCTGTTATTTGTCGCACCCTGTTTGCGACAAAGGGTTTCCACTTGCCTGGATCTCCTTGAATCCATGCAAGTACTACCATAGAATCGACCCAGCCGTGTATCTTGATTTTGTACAGATTCAGACATTTTTTGACCTTTTCCATCAGCTTTACTAGCAGAAGAGCGCCGCTAAGTTCAAGCCTCGGTAATGTTACTGTTTTTCCTGTTGGAACGAGCCTCGACTTCCCTGCTACTAATGACACACTGACTTCGTCATTAGTTGTGAGCTTACAGTATATGACGCAAGCGTAGGCCTTGTTAGAAGCGTCACAAAACCCATGTAGCTCTATTTGCTCATCGTCTTGTTTGGTGCCCAACCAACGTGCTAGTTGGAACTCCTTTATGTTAGACATGTCGTTTCTAATGTCTAACCATTCCTTGATGAGGTGATCTGGCAATTTATCATCCCATTGGATTTTCGAAACCCATACTTTCTGGAACAGTAACTTTAACTTAGTAGATACTGGTGACAACCAGCCCAGTGGGTCATATAGCTTTGATATGTCAGAAAGCATTGTTCGTTTTGTTAATTTATTTCCGATTGGGTCTAGTTGCGATTGGAATGTAAATAAATCTTGCTTTGGGTCCCAACGCAGTCCCAAAGTTTTTGTCGATTCTGGTTGTTTAAATTGAAAGTTTTCTTGTTTACGATCATCCATTGTGGTCTGTAATAAGTGTAGCGAATTAGATTTCCATTTCCGTAAGTTAAATCCACCCGCTTTCAATAGTCTGATTAAGTCTTGTTTTAGCTGAATGGCTGATTCGAGTGTTTGCGCTCCATGTAAAACATCATCCATGTAAAACGATTCTTGTAAAACTCTTATAGCTTCACTGTCTTGATAGTTTAGCCGTTCATCCTCAGCTAGCTGCTTTAACGTCATCATAGCCAAAAACGGCGCGGCCTTTGTACCGTACGTTATAGTGCAGAGCTGGTAATTTTTAATTAATGAGTCTGTTGAATCACGCCATATAATTTTTTGGAACCTTTGATCTTGTTCTTCTATCCAAATAAAACGAAACATCTTCTCTATATCTGCTGTAAATGCATAGCGAAACTGTCTCCATTTTAGTAACAAGCATTGAAGGTCTTGTTGTAGATTAGGCCCCTTTAGCATTAAATCGTTTAAGCTTTTTCCTGACGTTGTTTTTCTCGAAGCATTAAATACTACTCGAAGTGCCGTAGTAGATGACTCATCCCGTAGTACACAATGGTGCGGCAAAAAACAATCAGGTTTCAGGTTACCCATTGATGGTTTCATGTGTCCTAATGACTCATACTCCTTTAGAAATGATTTATATTCTTGTTCGATGTACTTGTTACTTTGGAATTTCTTTTCCATCTGATGAAATTGTGCAATGGCTGTGTGCTTCGAAGTTCCAAGCTGTTCCTCAAAATTCTCCTTGAATGGAATCCTGACTACATAGGAACCATCGTCCCGCCTTGTTGTGGTTGATTTATAGTAGTTAATACATTGGTTGTCTTCCTCTGATAAAGTAGGTAATTCGGAGATGTCTTCTATTTCCCAGAATTTTTGTAGTTCATCCACTTGATTCAGGACTACATTACAGTGAAAGGTCTGTACGTTCCCACATAAAATCCACCCCAAACGGGTTTGTTGAGCTACGGGAACCGCTTGATCTGATCTGCTTATCCCATCCATTATGATATGTGAGTACACGTCAGCCCCTAGTAGAATGTCTACTGGTCGACTTACATTAAAGTCTGTGTCGGACAGTTGTATGCCATCCAGATGGGACCATGTTGGTTTATTGAATGTATAGCTTGGTAGGTTCTTGATTAGGGTGTTCATTATGAAAACTTCTGTTTTGAACGAAAATGTACTGTACACTGATTGGCATGAAATTGTTGCGACACCCTTGCAGCTGCTTTCCTTGGCTCCAATACCTGATATAATTCCCTTACACCGGTTCCTTGGTAAGGCTAAAACTTGTGCGGCCTTCTCCGATATAAGAGAAACTTGAGAGCCTTGGTCTATCAGAGCTCGCATCTTATGATAAGATCCATCTCCTGCTTGAACCTTAATCAAAGCCGTCGCTAGCAAAATTTCGACGCTGTTGTTGCCTTGTTGCAACTCAGCGATTTCTTGTTCTGATTTCTTGTCTGCTATGGTAATATTGACAGATAAATTGTCGTAAGCTCCATGTATAAGAGTATTGTGCTTACCCTCGCATTCCCGACAACATTTTTCTGATGTACATTGTTGTTTTTTGTGATCAAAAAGACAGTTCTCGCAGACATGAAGTTTTTTAACTGTTTTAATTTTCTCTTGTGGAGACATATTTAAAAATTTATTACAAAAATACAATCCATGCGATTCTTTGCACAGTGGACAAATTCTTGTTTTTGCCAAGCTGTTTTTATTGGAGTCAGTTGGTTGACCTCCCTTATGTGCGGGCAAAGATTGTTTTGTATAATTATTAAATTTAGCGAATTTTGAGTTCTGTGTATTGTTTTGTGCATTATTCGCTGATTTAGAAATGTCTTGCTTTTTACGTGCTGATTCTAACGTCGTGAAACGGATTTCCAAGAACGTTAGAAATTCTTCAAGAGTTGGCAATTCCCTGGGGTTCTTCAGAGATTCTAAATAATGAGTGTGAGATTCCGTATCCACCTTTTGAAGTAATATGTGTACTATTAATGGATCCCAACTGCTTGTGTCTACTCCGAGGTTTTTGATGGCATTCAAACATTCTCGGGTAGTGTCATGAATTTTCTTGATGTGGGTTACTGAAGCCTGCTGAGTTGTTGGCAAGTTGAGCAAGGTATTGGCGTGTGTTGTAAAAATCAGCCTTAAGTTATTGTACCTATTGTTTAATATTTCCCAAGCCACAGAATAATTTTCAGTACTGATTTGTAGATGTTGGATTAACCTCTCTGCTTCTCCTTTCAACTTCCCTTTCAAGAATTGCATCTTCTGAGCATTCGAAATCATTAAATTGCTGTGAATGGCTTCAGTAAACAAGTCTTTGAATGATGTCCATTGGTTATAGCTACCATTAAAGTTGGGAATTTCCATTTTGGGGGTCCATTTTTCCTTGTGTGAAACAGACCACAGTTTTGAGTTGATTGCTTTCTTCATCTCATTGTATGTAGCTTCATGTTTTGTAAATGAGATCTCGTAGGCTGCATCCATACCTTCCAGCTCGCTGTCTAGCTCCAAATGTAATGAATCTATTGTTGACCACCGAGACTGCAGAGTACGTAGCGCGTCTTCTAACTCCCATTTTTGAGAGATGACATTAAGATCAATACCTGATACTGTGCGAAGGAACGCTCGAAAGTTGCTAGCTTGTCGCTTGAGCATATCATCCAGCTTGCTAGATGAACCTGTAGAAGCCTGTTGGACTCCCGACTGAGGTGTGTCCTCTTGATTGGACACCTGATCCGTGTGTTCAGACAGAAGCGACCGGCTTGTCCCCTCTTGCTGAGACCCCCCTGGCTTCTGCGCACCAGAAATCGTAGGTTCACCTACCTTCGCCCGTTTCATGAAAACTTGGTACTGTTCGTTAATGAGTGCCTTTGTTGTTTTGTACACATCATTTGTTTTTTCGAACTCATTGTTGGTAAAATACGGAAGAGTCCTGCTTCCCTCCGTACTCAGGCGATCATGATTGTACTTATAGTCCGACCAATACGCCTCGAGAGTCTCCAATCGCCTCTTGAAGTAATCGCTGGAAGACTTACGTTCAGCGGAGTCCTTCTTCAAGTTAATGGCTATCTTGGCCATAGCCCCATACAGCTCCTGCTGATTCTCCATGATAGACTCCATGATTGCTGCTTGTTGAGTGATTTAGAGAAAATGAAACGATCTTACTTGTTAGCTCGTCGATTATCTGCTTACTTTCTCCTTCACACTGCAATCCTTGTATTTAATCACTGATTGATAGTATCACTTGCTAACTATCACACAATGATAACTTGATAGTCACTGGTTTGACATACGCGGTCAAAGTTCACACTACGTGGAAATTACGACGCGTATAGCCTCTTATCGAAGGACCAAATAGATGTACGGTGTCTTGTTAACCAATACAACTAGATTGTTAAAATGATAAATGCTTTGGTTTAGCAATAAAAAGATTATATTGTTCAACGGTTGATGAGTGAACTGTAAAACGTAAACTTGATGATAATGATGATAGCGAGAACGCGCGCCCTTGGTGGCAAAATGCGGACTGATTGATTTGATCGTAAATTGAATAAAATAAATGTTGTAAATGATTGAAAGTGGGTCGCACGCGTAGCGCCTTTCTGCTGACCCAGGAAGATGCACGGTTGCTTGGACCGTACAGATCGTGTTCAACAGAACAAATAAATTAATGTTCCTATTGCTTGCTCATTTTATGCAACTTCTTATTTAAATAGATAATTTTAAGTCGTACGTGTTTAATAAATAAAACTTTTACTCAAATATAACTTTTGTTTTCTCTGTAATAAAAGAAAACTTTAAATTCCCCATTTTGTACGTGGCAGAATAGGCGCAAACCCTGTGCGCGGCGCGGAAATATAGTCTGTGGCCGATCGCAATGCGCGCGCATAGGAAAACTGATTCATTTTTCCCGCAATAGCGAAACATTTTTCACAACTCGTTTTCACTGTTTGAAATTAGTTTTTATTGTTATTTTATTCACAAGTGTGTTGAAAAACGTCGTATGATACACGTGTGTATTGATGATTACCTTCCTCGGCTATATTAAGACCCTCGCCGATGGCTCGGGTCTCAATTATTTGCCTCGGCGGTAATCACCAATATTACACACTAGTACCATAATGTACTATTATTTGTTCTATTGAACACGATCTTTTTTCTGAATAAAAACTTTTTTAAGAACAAAGCAACTCAACCAATAAAATTAAAAAAAAAATCTATTACTCACTAGTGAGTTATAGTAATGAAAAAGTCATCGTTTGATTATAGGTGTCATTATGTGCCTAATTGCGGTGGCCATAGAGCAACTTTATGAGCAAGTGTGTTGAAAAATAAAATAAGGTACGCAATAAATCCAGTTTCAACAATACGTAATTATCTACAAGAATGTTTACCACACGAATATCTACCGTTTTCGTTTAGATAAAGAATGTTCTAAATAGGTATAAGCCTGATATTGATGCTAATCCTGTTAGACGTTCTTTTAAATGGACTTTTTGTTTTTTTATGATCAATTAAGAATCTCGGATCAAAGCTTAATTGCTTTCTTGGTTATCTTTAACTTAACTGAATCTCATAGTTATCTATGTCGAAGTGAGCGTGATTCAAACCCAAATGAAATCTTAAAAAATTTAATGTCTATTAATTAGTAGAATTTATTAAGGTTCTTAAGTAGTGTGACCTAAACTAATGTTTTGGAACGAAGTTCCTTTTCAGACGGTATCGAGCATGGAGACTAGAAAAAAAAGCGTTCGATTCTACCGTCACGACTCATACATAGATCAAAACGTCACAGTGCGAAGTGCGCAGATGCGAAACAGTCCATAGATTGCATTGTTAGTACGGAAGAGCGTTTCTAGGATTTTAATAATTGCCTATCATTTATTTGACAAAATGCCAAATGTCAAAGTTGAAACTTCGTTCCAACCGAGTGTTCCACGGAGGTTCCACCACACTCACGTACTTTTTTATTTTAGCGTGTCACTAATTATCTTTTAATCCAGCGCGTGGGAATAAATTTGAAATGCGCATTCCTTTCGTACATCTACTTACTAGCTCAGACTATTATATTATTATAAAGGCTGATGACTTATTCTATGAATATCGGCTCGGGTTCGGGTCGGTTAAATATTTGCTTTGTAACATATCGGGTATCGGTTTGTATAAGTTATGTAATTATAGTGCTTCTTCGATTCAATTTATACCAAGTGGCGACGTCGACGGCGGGCGCACCGTTTTATAGGAATACTAGCTGCGCTCCGCGGTGTAACCCGGTCCCATGGGAATACATCACTATTTTTGGGTTACAAGAATTTTATTCAAATGCATCCAGTATTTTTAGCGTGGAAAATTAACAGACATCCACATCCTCATAATCTTTTTATCCGACTGCCAAAGGAAGGGTTATTTTAATAATTAGTTATTTTTTTTTTAATTTCAAGGGTAATTTATATGATATCTTATAACTATCTATTTTAATATAATACCTACCTAAACAATACTGAGCTCCGTCACTGGATTGCGTTAAACTAACTTACTTAACCGACTAAACAAAAAGGTAGAGCTTGCGAAAATGTAATACAGAAAACAAAACAACTCACTAATCCATTGAATATGTTTTAATTAAACCCCTAATCCTGTACATCTGGCCAAATGTAAAAAAAACTTACAATACAAAAAAATCAATGTCCCAATATTTATAATTGAATTTTCCGATACAAAAATGCATCCCTCGCCCGCTGGGGTGTTAACCCCTCCCAGTACCCCGGTGTTATATTCCGTAAGGGTCCGAAACCGACAAATTATTCCCCAGGGCCCCGCGAACATAATTACTGTAATTCGCCCGCGTTGTTACTGACACGGAATCAGATTGGCGTAGAACGTGTGTGATTTATGAGACTGTGGACAGTTTTATGAGCGAACCGGTTTTTTGATAAACCGTTTATCGGTTTTTGACAAACTTTAGAAAGACAATTGGAATAAACAATCTGAAAATAACAAAACATCTGGGTGTAATTTGTTTTTTGTAGTTTGCAATTGCCGATTGTCAAAAACCTTCATTTTCCACGATATCATAGATTATGGACTCCATAGATTCTCGCAAGGTTTTATTTTTTGTTGTTCTTCTTCTTCAGACTACGTCTGTCCGTTCCATTAAATCTATATTCACGGCCCACTGTATGTTTCCCGTTCGTGGGGTGCACGATTAGGGATAAGCCTCGCCTGATTTAATTCGAGCCGGTGAAAAAATAATTGCGATAATCTGATTACATCGACCATTTTAGGGTTAACATCTGCGCTCGAGTTTATTTCGTTTGTAAACAAAGATGGTTATGGAACTAAACCTTTGTCAGAAGCTAAGTGAATAAAAAAGAACTCACAGTAAATTAGGTGGTGGAAGCGCTCGTGGTCGTGCTTGCTTAGTCGTTCTTGATAGATCGTCATAGATCGTCGAAGTTAAGCAACGTTCGAAACGGTCTGTAAGTGGATGGGTGACCGTCAGTGGCATTTTCATCTGATCGCTTTTATGCTTCGGAGGGCATGTTAAATTGTCGGTGCCAGCTATTTAAGTCGTTAAGCCATGACGGAGGCCTTAAGGCGGCCTAAAAACTCTGTCACCAGAGTTGGACACTGACTCATACGAACTTACTTACTCACAGTGAAATCTATATAGGTGCCATTAGAGTCTTTGAGTAAAGTCTGATGGTAGGTCACACCTACCTTCTTTATGGCCGCGAAAGCACAGCCAGGCGACTAGCTAAGCGCATTATTATAAAAACGTAAAACCTTGGTTGAACCCCATGTTGACACATGTCAAAACAAAACTGTTACCACAAAAAAGCGTTCTATGTACGAGTATTTAAAGATCGTATTTCTAGGGACAGTTTTGAGTTATACTTGGTCTAAACTCGGCTCATTTTCTTGTAAGCCCCCTAGTGTCTAGCTAGGCTTGCATCCTGGCTACTTGCTAGGATACATAGTGGCTGCACTGCGTGGTGGATCGGCAGGTGTTTAAGTCCAAAAAACAAAAAAAAAAAACAACACGTTTGTTTTCTTGGACACGCTTGGCGTATAGCCAAGCAACTAGCTAAGCGACTAGCTAGACGCCAAGCGACTAGCTAGACACGGTAATAGCCCGGTTACACCTACCGAGTACAGTGGCGAGACAGCAAAATATCAGTTGGCCGAGACAGTGCTCCGAGTGAGTGTATAGACATATTTTTGAAATTGCGGCGTGGCAGTCAGTCAGTTCAGTATAAACCCGGTACTGATATGACGAGTATCGCCGAGTGCGCGTGTTCAGATTCACCGAGCGAGCGAGCAAGACGGTGCGGAGAAGCGAGGGGCTGGGTACAGTACTCGGCCCAGTAAACGGAATGGGGTCCGAGTGACTCTCGGCCTGTTGCTAGGCCGAGCGCTCGGCCGAGCATTCGCCAATGTGTTTACAAATACCGAGCGCTCGGCCGAGGGCACTCTCTCGCCACTCTACTCGGTAGGTGTAATCAGGCTATTAGCTAGCCGCCTGGCTGTGCGTTCGCGGCCTTTGAGTTAAGTCTGAACGTACCTTCGTCACAACTAAACTCTGATGACGGAGTTTTAAGGCCGTCTTAAAGACTCCGTCATGGCTTAGTGATACTGGAAGCGGGTCAATTTAAACATATATGTATTTACAACCAAGAGAACTTCGTAGAGTCAACGAAGAGAGATCGCTATTGCAAGTTGTCGAGAACAGAAGGGGAAAGATGCTCGGCCATCTTATACGACATGACAGTTTCATTAAGAACATTATAGAAGGGAAAGTGGAAGGAAGAAGAGGAAGGGGAAGACCGAGGATAAGCTACATGAGCCAAGTGAAGGAGAAGGTAGCTGTCATGTCGTATAAAGAGGTCAAGGAAGCAGCCCTGGAAAGAAATACATGTAGAGGGATTCATCAGTTGTACCGACAAGGAGTAAATCCTTAAATAAGAAGAAGAAGTTGCATGTATTATTGAGGTTAAATAACAAGGAAATTCAAATAAAATAGTGAAGTTAGAGGATAAATTTTTCAAACTTACTTTATCGCCACTCTTAACCTTATTATGAAACACGCCGTTATTGTGCAGGTAAATATGTGTTTAATCTCAGTCCATTAAATTGAGTTTTATATTCAAGAAGGCTTTAACCTATCCAAGGAGTTTAATACAGCCTCATTTCAGAGGAGGTTGTAATACCAAGCACTTGGTTATTGCGAGCGTGTCTGAATTTAATACATGAACGCGTCCATATCATAGCTTTAAGAACACTCTGTAGGTATATATGAGCTATGTTTTCCAAGCGAGATAGTTCGCGAACACAATTTGTAATGGTGTAACAGTAACACTGTCCACGGTGCGTCATTTTGATGAATGCATGACGAACGCATGACGACACCAAACGCGACGATGTCGCTCCGTGAACTCAGTGTTGATTGTTTCTACGCAAGATGCAAGCAATCGTCAATTGACGATAGCCTGTGCATGACGTGCAGTTTACGTGGACAGTATGGGAGTTATCTGTCTTTCTTTAGTTTTTCGATTTTTGATCGAGACATATAATGATATTTGTTTATTTTTTGACACAAGCTCTACACATTGGTTTTATTCCGAGGGAAGTATTCAATATTTTTTGTTCTAAATACAGTACCTTCCATCGCTTTAATATTTCTTAGTACTTAACAATACCAGAATACAACAGTTTATCTCAGAAAATACATATGAAAATAAAGCATAAAATCCTTGAATACAATGTAGTTATACCCTGTATAGCCGAGAAAGTCGCTCATTCTCTACTTCTCGTATTATTTTTTATCATTATGTTGACACATGCTGTATCTTGCACACTGCACTAAGTATTGTAAGTACAAGGTTTAGTTAGGTTCAGTTTTGTCAGGGTTTTGCATAGAAAATAATATTCGTTCAAGTTTAATTTCTCATCATCATCTCAGCCATCTAGTGTCCACTGCTGAACATAGGCCTCCCCCATCGATTTCCAGAGCGATCGATCTTGTGCAGCCTGCACCCAACGGCTCCCAGCAACCTAATTCAATTTAAGCAACTTTATTTCTCAGTAAGCTTTAAATCAATTATAACTTTATAAGAAAAAAAATCTGCTTTTTTTGCGCCTAGCTCTCGTCCTAATTAATCACTAATGATTTAGCTTCTATTTTTGCCCTGAATATTAGAGGTCTCATAACCGATTTTTAAACTTTCAACTTAAAAATGAAATACTTTTTTTTTTCATTGTTTCAAAAAGAGCTCGAACCGTATTAAAATTCGAGCTCTAAAATTATCATTTTTTTATTCAACTTTTTTATATCTCGTAGCTCGTAGACTTCGTAGCACTACAAAAAGCTAGTTCTACGTATCTACATCCCTGCATACAGTGCGCGAGAATCCCCTACACGAATGGCATCCTTTGAAAGTATTTCGCAGTAATGAGTTCAAGCAGGTATAAAATATCAAAGCAGCGTGGTTTGAAGTTTACCTCGTATAATGAGAGTTTACTGGGAATCTTGTTTTGGTGCAAACATTGTTTTCTGTAGAATATTTCCTGTAATTATTATTTTTGTATGGGTGCTTAACACGTACATATTTTCCTTTATTTTTTTGAGTCAGTACACCGTCTGTAGTCACGTGCACGAACGTACCGTAAGCTTTGCTTGCCTTCAACCAGTTAACTTAGAGAATATTCATTAAATAGTAAATCAATTTTTAAGTGTGATGTGTTATATGTATGTATATGTATACCCATAGGCAATTCGCAAAAATAAATTACTAGACTCACTTTATGATCCAAAG
This sequence comes from Epirrhoe tristata, assembly GCA_951394285.1. Lineage (NCBI taxonomy): Eukaryota > Metazoa > Arthropoda > Insecta > Lepidoptera > Geometridae > Epirrhoe > Epirrhoe tristata. Next base: position 9,436,483 of record OX596145.1, read on the forward strand.
CTTCTCTCTAGTGGACGTTATCTACATTACCATGGGACGAAAGCCACGGGCAGGCCCCCTTTTTTTTTTTTTTTTTTTTCTTCTGGGAAAAACGCATTACGCGTCCCCTCCGCCGGGGAGGCCAGAGGGGTATGTGGGACTCCCGGTATACCCACTAAACGACCCAGCGTCATTCCGGCGTCGCCTGGAATGGAGGGGGTCTGGGAAACCGGCACAGCCTTTACGTCCAGTCCCCCTCTGGCGATCCCCGCCCTTAAGGCGGCCCGGCATAGTGACGCGATGGGGGGGGCTTAGTAACCGTGGTTCCCCCCCCCCCCCCGATGGATTCCAATCTTGACACGGGCAGGCCCCTAGTTTAACATGAATTATACACAAATATTTGTCTCTAATGATGTCTAGACGTTTGATTTCAATGAAAAAATACTCTAGCTCATTATTTTCACGATTCACTCGTATATTTTATGACAATGTTGAACAAGTATTGTATATCTTTATGAATTGTCTTCGGTCTCATATTTAATTTGTCTCAATATTTTAAGATATTATCTCGTCTTTCAATCTGTAGTTTGTTTTGAATACCTTTTTATAGTTAATTCGTTTCGGTAAATTAAAAGCAAGCCAAGTTGTAAGTTTGTTCTTATTTTCAACAGTATTCTTATAACGGATAGAGCCGTGTTGGTCGAATGGGGTTGTGCCTCAACTTTCAATCCGAAGGTCGTGGGTTCGAATCCCGGCCGTGCATCACTGGATTTTTCGTTTCGAAAAATTTATATGCGCGAGCTCAAAACGGTGAAGGAAAACATCGTGAGCTCCACACGTATTGACGTCGTCTTTCCTGTGGACCAGGCTGATTAATCTGAGAGGATGGTTTAGGTGCTGGGAAAGCCTATTCCATCTCAAACAATGTCCCAGGCACTACAGCTTCCCGTTAAGTGTAGGCATGGGTTGCCTCCTGACGCTGTATAAATCATCTAATATAGATGTAAAAGGCCTAAGTTTTTTTTTATAACGGAAATATTGTTATTAATGATTATGACTAGCCTATCGTGACCCACAGCTAGGCAAAAGCTTATGCTTTCCACCTAACGTGTCCTAAAAAACTATTTATTATTCATTTTTATAAAATCTATATACCTTATTTTATTTGTCGAAACGCTAATATGAGCCTCACAAAATAAAATTGAAGGTAAATATTTGCGACCAATATTGTGCCACCCAAAACACATTCGAGATGGCACGGTGTCGTCTAAAATGGCCATTTAAATTGCTCTTTCCTCACCCCGGAGTCAATACCTGAGTGGATACCGTCTATCTCAAATGTACCGAAACAATATTTTCTAAATAAAATACTTTCTTTAGGGACTTGGAATTGCAGTGGTTCAAGTAATAAGCAATAGAGTCGAAGTCAAAAAAACATTTATTCAGAGTCACTGTTCGACTATAGATAGGTATTTATTCACTGTATTGTGCTTGGTTATAATTGAGAGTATTTGGAAAGGCGTCGATAATTTTGTAAACTGTCACGAATAGAAATAAATATAGAAGGAAGAATAGAATTGATATTTTTGTAAAGATTTAATGTGAAAAGAGAAAATACACAGTTGGCAAGTAAGTTAGTGAGTGGCGGAAGAAGAGAGAGAGAGAGAGATGTTTTGCCTATATGCCGCTGTTTATGGGCAAGGGAATAATGATGATGTAGAAAACTTGTACCAGGATCATTCTACTTGGTTTCGGAAGTGAGTATCTACATGAATAGAAACTAGCTTCCAATACCTACCTCTAATATGGTTTACAAACCCTACTCCTGTGATTTGTACCAAACCGCCGTGTGAGAATAAAAACAGCGTATCGCACCGGTATCGCCGCATTATATTTAAGTGGGTAGTTTGCAAGAAAAACGCCCCATTGTTGTTGGAATTGAAAATATACTCGCACCACTATGCCCCTAGTTTCTAAATATATGGCCCACTACAGATGAGAGAGATAAAGGCAGGTTTCTTACGACATAGCTACATCTTACGTTATTGTTGCTATAGTCCTTTTCACACAGGAACGGTTCCGTGACAAGGCTCTTTTATGTTAATTTCGCGAATTATTAAAAATAAAATAGACAAAATCCTTTTTATTGAAGTTGTATCTTTTAATGTTATTACTAGATTTCATTTATTTCAAAATTTTTCATTGTTGTACATCGTAAAACGTAAAAATTCTATGTGTCAGAAATACGTTTCTATTCCTACGTGAAAAATACTATAAAGGTTTGTCTCTTGTTTAGAATAAATAAACATTAAGGGGAACTATAAATAAATAAATAATGCTGGACTTTTCACACAGCATCATCTAGCCCCAGATTAAGCAGAGCTTGTGTTATGGGTACTAGATGACTGATATACTACTTATATACTTTTTGTTTGTAAATACATACATATTATACATAGAAACACTTAGACCCGGGACAAATATCTGTAGGTCATACAAACATTTGTCCAGCGGTGGGGATCGAACCCGCAACCTTCTGCATCGCAGGCGGACCTTCGCCCATTGCGCCACAGAGGTCGTCAAACTATACTTGTAAAATAACTGCTACCGATCGTAAGTTTCACTGTTGCTGTTGATTGTGTCAATGCTGCCGAAACGAAAAATATATTGATGCACTGAGATAAATAATGAGTTTTCAGTGCTCCTATTAAATTGAAAAACGAAGTACTTCTAAGTTCTTAGGTAAACAACCTGTTTGCTTAAACACTGTTATCAACGGGATAATAGAGTTTATGTTCGTAACCATGATAGTTTAAAAAACTAATCCTGTTGCTGGTGTGAAAGTGGGGTTTACTGAAGAAAAAAGACCCACCCGAAGCCTTCCTACACCTACACCTATAACGCAAGTGGTCAGTTGCACTGTCCGCCCTGAACAGGTAATTTAAGACCAAATTCGGCTTTGCAAGCTACATTCGGGTTCATAACCAAAAATAAGTAATTGGAACGAAGTTCCTTTTCGGATGGTACCGAAGAAAAACATACTGGGGCGCTGGGAGAATTTTTTTTACCGTCACGGCTGTCACGTCACGCGCAGCCGCGAACCGTCCATAGATTATTACATTGTTAGTACGGAAGAGTTTGATTTGAATTTGAAATTCCTAGTATAGAAAAGTACTATTTGCTTCGTTCCAACCGAGTTTTCCACGACTCTCACGTACTCTCTCACCTTTTTTTATTTCAAGCCAGGTTCGCCATTGTCGGATCCGAAGAGGACTATTGGGGTATACTATAGAGAATTATCTCCTAGTCTACATAGACGACACTACAGAGCGATATTAGGTGTGATTGTGTTCGGCCTTTATATCTGAGTATCGCCGTATATCTAGCGGGGGCACTTTGGGGTCTCGCCTGTGCCCGCTCTGAGAAGAATAGGTAATTTATGAGGATCTTAATTTTGTTTGCCATTTTCTGTGGGCTCTGACAATGGCGCCCCGCTTGGCCTCTTTATGGAGGGTCTAGGCTATTCTCTAAAGAAGTTGAGCTCTACTGATAAATGTAGGTGTGTTACCTATTGTGTTTTTATTTTATTTTATATGTTAAAATTGTTCCTATATTAAAAATCATACTGATCCAACTGATTATTTCCGTAATCACGCTTGAATAATGCCTAGATCTTAGTCGTGAAGAGCATAATAAGACTATTCGAAATGGCGAGTAGTAGTAGGTATAATAATATAATATAATATAATAATAGGAGCTAGTAAGTATAATAATAACACACGGAAATCGTTTACTTATTACTTATACAATACACCCCTATTTAAAAAAAAAAAAAACGTGGTCTTGGTGTCTGTTACTGATCACATTTATGTGGTTAAAACTCAATAAAAAATAAAAAAATAATAATTATAACCTAAAAAGGACACGAGACGAGTCAGACATGGATTTATGATCGTCGATCGAGGAGGTTAAACAAAAAAAATTCTGACCATGCCACTATCATTTTCTGCATCTGCTGCATCTGTTATTTTTTTAAGTAGTTACAAAATAGTGGTGTAGATACCGTCGAGATAATAATCGATGTTTCGATTAATCCGGAGCTTTTAATTTGAGTAAGTAGTTCTTGTTTCACATTGATGTTCCTACTTTATTTATTTTCAATCAAATAAATTATACAGCACATTGTTCTGAAGAGTTTATTCAATAATAACTCGAGAAAAATAAATCAGCCGCTTCAAATCGGGATCCCCATTCATTAATTCACTCCGAACTTTAGCAATTAAACTTGACTTTCTAGCTTCTATCTAGGGCGTGGATGATCTAAATTGTAAAGCTACCGAGTCAAAAGTATTAAGGTATGGTTTCATGATGACGACTAAGTCATAAGGTTAATAAACTACGTGTTCCACTATGCGTTCCAATAAACGCGTAACCGGCTACGCGTACATTGGAACGCGTTAGTCCGTACGAGGCTTTACGTTCGACCAATAATTGGCGACGATTGATACATGTTTGATTCAATTCCTAGTTTGAAATTAAAAGAGAAAAAATCCTACAACATTGTAAATGTGAAAGTTTGTGAGGATGTATGGATGTCAATTACTCTTTTAACACAAATAACGGGATATTTACGTTTATTATTTACTATGATAACATTACTTCCTTGATCACGGCGCGGCGTATGCAACTGTGCCGAAATATCGGAAAACTCAAAAAACGTTCATTATCATCATCATTATCAGCCTATGGCTCCACTGCTGGACATAGACCTCCCCTAGTGCGCGCCATTGCGCCCTGTCCTCAGCTCGACGCATCCAGCTTCTGCCGGCAGCCTTTCGCAGATCGTCACTTCACCTGGCCAAAGGGCGTCCTACACTACGTTCGCCGAGTCGTGGCAAACGTAAAAAAACATTAAATCATGGTAGGTAAATATCCCATTATTTGTGTTGATGTGTTGAATAACCATGATAGTTTAAAAAGTTAATTACTTTTTTACGCAAAAGCTACTGAATAGATATAGATGAAATTTGGCTCAAATATAAATATGTTATTTATTTAATAGGCTACTTTTTATCCCGGAATAGTGAAATATTCTCGAGGGACTGTATGTAACACTGGAACATATTGGAACACAGTATAATAAAAATCTCACGAACAAAACGCTCCTTAAGTTCCCAAGAATCGATTGCCAATTAACCAGATTATGGATAACTGTTGCTGACGTAGAGTGGATATTTTACAAATTGTCTCACTCAGCAATCTCTAGCGTATATTATAATTGTCTCTTGCAATACTCATTAGTCTAGATAGAAGCAGATAATAATCTAATAATATTATGTAATAGTTCTTCTCACGAAGGCGGGTAGGTCTTAATTGTGTGTGTATATTTGTTTCTGTGTGCGTAAGCGATACTGAGCACTCATACGTTCTTGGGGCGGTCCCGAGCTTACGCACAGAGAAACAACGTGCAACCATCTACACACTCAATCAAGACCAACCCGCCTTCGTGGAAAAGAACAATCGTACTTATTTTCACTAAAGCGTTATTACATACCAACAAATCTTACGCATTTTATATTATGTAACTTGACATGACTTGATTGTATTGTACGTAATCCTACGATTCGAACTTGGATTTTATTTATCGAGCACTCTGAAGTGTAGGTTTTCTCTTCTCTTCCAATTCGCGATATCACTGCGAGAGGGTTTCACTCACACTGTCAATTAACATGTAGCTTCGAGAGTTTCGTCGGCACATTTTTATCGTATTTTGCTATTTATTTATTTACTTTTATAGGAAGCTTGATGTAGTTCCTTAAAAAATACCGCCAAATTTAAAGAGCTACTGATAATATTCAAAGGAGCGTAGCAAGTGGAGATCCGTGGTCTCTGCCTACCCCTTCGGGAAAGATGCGTGATTTTATGTATGTACATATGTAGGTAATATTCAAAGGAGTGAACTACACGGCCACAGACACACAAACAAACAGACAGACTAACAATAACCTACTGTTTGCATTGTTTGTTGAACAGCTCTAGACCATTTGCTGTATGTTTTGACCCACCACAAGACATTTACTTCATTTTCAATTTCTTTGTAATTTTAAAATATTAATAGTTTAAAGTTAATTGAGCGAATCAACAGAAAATTGTTTGAGTACCAAAACTCTGGTTCTCAAAAATCTCATTAAGCGCAGTTCAAACTCAACTCTCAACATAAGCATTTACAGGTAAAAAATGTTGAAAACAAATAAAGCAGACCCAAATTACTTACGAGACGAGAATTTTGATGGACCTTAAACTCCGAGGAGAATAAATGTTGGGGAAAAAGGAAAAAAAAACTCATTAGTGAAACCTCCTTCGAAATCGACTTCCGACGTTTACATTAAAAACAGAGCTTTGATACCGCCAAGTCAGGGCTGTCGTTGGAACCTATGCCTGTAGATGTATTTTCATAAATAAGTTCATTTCATTTCAATTTTAAGTTTGCTTCGTATGGTGAAAGGATTTAAGAGCAAAGTCAAAGTCAAAGTCAAGTCAAAGTCAAAAAGCATTTATTCAGTAGGACCGCTGGGATCACTTTGAAACGTCTTAAAACTAGGTGATTTTACTCCTGTGAGCACCTCAAAAAGGCTCCTTACGTGCGCTTTAGTAAAAAATATCGTACTTTACAAATTTTTATTTTATTTATATAGAGTCGCTGCGAACTATGCTCGTGGTCGGCAGCTCAGTTCGCTCACTACGCGTCACGCGTTCAGTCAGTTGGAGCGAACAGTCAGCCGCTCAGTAAAGTTCACCTAATCAGTTTACGGCATATAATTGTAACAACAGAAATCTATGGCTAATACGCACCTAATTAATGATGTGGCTTTACTTCGACGTTTCAAAACTTAAATACCATAATGATACCTTAATAAACAATGAAACTGCAAAAGTTACAAAACTGTGAAGCAGTCTCAACGCCCACCTCCAGAACTGGTGAGTAGGTTCTGATGGAAAAGCTACATGGAAAAATTTATTAAATATAGAAAACTAAATGAAACTATTACAATAAAATAAGATGGCAAGAGTTATGCAATGCGAGAATGTGAGAAGTGAATGCAAAATGAAAGTGTGTGTTAAAAGTGAGTGTGTGCGTTTTGTGTGTATGTGTGTGTGTGGTGCGTATTATGGATGTGCATCTTATGTAACTTGCGCTTATGATTTATAGAGACGAATGATAAGATTTCAGACAATGTCTACCATGCCTTTGGGATACAGACGTAATCCTGTAACGTTTTATTTATTTAATAAAATAGATGCTCGCACTTTTACGTAATGTAACCTTAGCAGATTTTAATTTTGTTGCTTGTATTTTTGTTTTTAATCTTCAATAAAAACCGCTCGAACCCAGCCCTAGAGTGCAGCCTTCCGGTATTTGTAAACCGCCTCCGGTGGCGTTGGTACGTAGATAATTAATTTGCTTAGCCCAAGCTTCCTATAAAGCATTGGCCGCTATCGAAGATTAGATTTAAAAAAAACTTGAAATCTATGGCATTTTCTACTCGTATAATGATATTACAATGAGGTAGAAAGTACTTTATCTCTTTGAAAGCACTTAAATATTCTAAATCAGCTTAAGTGTAACAAAATATTGCATTTTTGGAACGAAGTTCCTTTTCGGAAAGTATCAAAGAACAAAAAGCCTAATGCTGGAAAAAAATGCGAATAAAAAAAAATGCGCAGCCGCGACACAGTCCACAGATTACATTGTTACATTGTTAATACGGAAGAGCGTTTCTATGACATTTAATTTATTATATTCCCAGTATAGAAAAGTACTCTTTGCTTCGTTCCAACCGAGTGTTCTACGACACTCACGTACTTATGTTATCTGTGCGCCACTGTGCTGCCACTGTCAGACACCATATCACTAACATGCTACTCCAATTTAGTTCTAGAAGTCAACACTGCTAACCTATACTTTTAGCACAAGTCAAGAATCATTTAATATTATTCAATAGGACTGCTGGGTTCACTAAGAATTGTCTTATGACCATAGGTGGTTCTACTAATCGCAACCAATAAAACACCTGTGTGGGTGGCTATTGCCGCTTTAAAACGGTGACCGTGATTTAAAGACTCTATACCATGTTCTGGTGCTAAAGTGGGTGGTGCGCGCTCATTTGTTTCATCAATTATTCGTTTAGCAACAATTTATCGCGGTGCGCGCTTGACCTTATTAATCTCAGTTAGAGCGATTGTTTTGATGATTTGAATTAATTGTGGCATCCGTGAGGTGGTGGTCATTTGTTTTAATTACATTTTGTGGAATTAATTCGTTTTTATTTTTGACGAAAACTGGAAAAATATTAGTCGCACTCGCAAAGACTGGACGTGGTGATGGCCGGTGGAGTAAATCTTTGAACGAGTGGTGGCCAAGATCGGACCACCGGAATCGAGGTCGTCCGAGAGCACGTTGGGTCGACGACATAGTGAAGGTCGTGGGGAATGTTTGGACGCAAGAGGCGCAAGATAGAAGAGACTGCCATAATACATAGGCTGAGATGATGATGATGATGATTCGCAAAGAGAGTTTTTTTTGTATACATGTATTCTTTTTTTAAACTTTGTGTAGTTTCATTAAAGTAATAAAATATGTAATAATTACGTTTTAAAATCAAGAAAGTAAAACTGATTTCTATGTTGATTTCTGCACAAAAATTACAGGCGGGAAGTTTTTTATGTTTCTCAAGAATTAAATCCCTCATGGATAAGTTTTTTATAAAAAAGTATGTGAGTGTCGTGGTACCTCCGTGGAACACTCGGTTAGAACGAAGTTTCAACTTAGAAATTTGGTATTTGTCAAATAAATTATTGTCAAAATAAATAAATTATTCTAGAACTAACTGTTTTGCGTCTGCGTACTTCGCAGTGTGACGTTTTGACCTATATATGTGTCGTGACGTATAATCCAGTTTTTATTTTACTAGCCTCCATCTACGATACCGTCCGAAAAGGAATTTCGTTCCAAAAATATTTTTGTAAGAGAGGACTATTAACATAAAAATATTTTAACGGTCCATATTTGACGGAAAATCGGCAAACATTTAAAAAAAACCTTCTTTTTTGAAATCGGTTAAAATTTTTAAAAGTAAACTTCAATATCAATATAATTATTTACGAGTACATAGTTGTTATTAACTCTGCTAGGTTCCGTCGCGTGCACTCGGCTGTACGAGCGAGATAACAGTATAAATTATATACTTTCAGGATGACTAGCTATCACTTTGGTAGCAATAACAATATGGTAGTTTTTAGGCAGCAGGTTCGATTCTCGCCGACAACTATTGTCTTTTTCTTTTTACATGCATACGTAAAATTATGCCTCTTTCCCGAAGGGGTAGGCAGAGATCACGGATCTCCACTTGCTAAGATCCTGACACATTCACTCTCATTACATTCTTCATACATACATACATGCTCGCCGATTTAGGGTACTTTAGACGGCCCTTCTCCAAAATGTCGCCATTTTGATCCAAAAAGGTATACTATACTTAGTACGAGTATTATACTTTTTATTCGTTTTAATCTTATTGGAGGTGCAATTGTTTATTTTATTTTCTAACTAGCTGACCCGCGCGCGCCTTCGTCTGCGCATTGTTTCGTCAACGATCTTTGGAACTGCCTTGCACAACCCCTAAGGGGAGTTGTGAATCGGATCAAGGAATAAAATTTTCCATATAAACTGGACCACCCTGTATACCATTTTTCTGTCATAAGAACCTTCTCCTGACAATAACAAACACATAAAAAAATAATTGTGAAATCGGTCCAGCCGTTCACGCGTGATGGCGTGACCAAGGGATATAGGGATTCATTTTTATATATAGAGATTGTTATGGCGCTGACTCCACTGAGCTTGAGAAATATTTTTTGTAGGAAAAGTTAGATTTTTTATGGAATCGATTTATGTTCTAACAAATTGCGCTTTACGGTGAAGGGGTTTAAGTAAATTATGTATGCAGTGTTAATAAACAATAAACTTTTAATTATTATTTTATAAAATAAAGCCACAATCATTTTGAAATACCGTAGAAATTAAATATGAAAACTTTAGCGCAGTCATAAAAGTATTTGACTTACTTCCAACTTTATAACTACCTTCATAAAAGAGCATTGTAACAAAAATATATTATAGCATTAACTTTATTACCTGCCCATTGGCTACGGCGTAGCACCGTAGCACCGTAGCGGCGTAGCACAGCTCGTAGGCGGCCAACCGTTAAACGGAGCGTCGTAAATAACGCTCGGGCAACGATAAATGAATAATTAACGGACGTTAAACGCTTAACGGCGTTGCTAGTGGTTGATGCGTAGTTTTGATACGGTATCTTGATTAAGCTATTCGTCATTTTATGCGCATTGTTTGGTATTAAGGTATTATGTGGTAAATAAGGATATAACTAGTAAAGTAAGTAAGTTACTTACTTACTAGTAAAGTGGGGCAAGGTCATGAACTAAGTTTAAACCGTTAATAAAAGACAAGCCACGGATTTATTTATACTAGTGGACGAGTGGTCCACTAGTAATTTTTACTAGTGGTCCACTAGTAATTTTTACTAGTGGTCCACTAGTAATTTTTACTAGTGGTCCACTACTAATTTTTACTAGTGGTCCACTAGTAATTTTTACTAGTGGACCCGGGCGCGACTAGAATGCCTTAACGACTTAAATAGCCGGGACCGACAATTTAACGTGTCCTCCGAAGCACGGAAGCGCTCAGATGAAAATGCCACTGGCGGTCACCCATCCACTTACAGACCGTTTCGTACGTTGCTTAACTTCGACGATCTATCAAGAACGACTAAGCAAAGACGACCAGGAGCGCCTCCAGCCAGTAATAAAATATGATTTATCGCATTTTAAAATGTTCCTGTAAGTAAATATGAATGTTTTAACTAAACTCGCGTGCAAACAAATCAAAACTGTCAAGAACTAGCGACAGACCGCCATTTAATAAAGTAAGCCACTTGCGTTTTTGTCTGACGATCGTTAGGACCTAGGGATAATAATTCAAGCTATAGAACAAGAAGTTTCAGACATTAAATAAAATAAAAATAAATAAAATAAATAATGCTGGACTTCTTACACAGCATCATCCAGCCCCAAAGTAAGCAGAGCTTGTGTTATGGGTACTACATGACTGATATACTACTTATATACTTTTTGTTTGTAAATACATACATATTATACATAGAAACGCCCAGACCCGAGACAAATATCTGTAGGTCATATAAAAATTTATCCCGCGGCGGGGATCGAATCCGCAACCTTCTGCGTCGCAGGCGGACCTTCGCCCACTGCGCCACAGAGGTCGTCAAATAATAATAAATAAAATAAATAAATAACATTGACATTGTTACTATGAGATTTCCTCTCGTATGGAATTAATTTAATAATTTATAATTTAAAATTATATAAGTAGTTTTTCAGTTATTTGGTTCCCATAGTACAAGCTTTGCATAGTTTGGGGCTAGATGATGCTGTGTGAAAACCAGCATTATTTATTTATGTACTTAGATGTATGTTCCGTGTATGGGTGTTTTATTATTAAGTATGTAAAAATACGAAATTTTACTGTATATTTCATATGGAATTTATCTATAACACATTTTTATCCAAGTGAATATATAAGATTTGCTTACGCTAAATGATAAATCCCATACCTAACCCATAACCTGTCTTTGGTATATTTTATTACTCTTAAGGAATGATAAATTGAATTGAAAATGATGGCACTCGTAAATTATGAAAGAACGGTGTAATGTCGGAGGTTTTTTAGAATCGGCAAGCCAAGTTCATGAATATTAAAATGTATGACGGTATATTTGTTGAAGGAAAATATTGATTTATTGTTAGTTTTTATGTTAACCACCTTTTTTTGTAACAGTCGCGTAAATCTTCGATAGTACAAGTTGCTTTTTAGTTTAAGTTTTAATTCTAAGTAACTATTTTGATAAACTAACAGGTGATGGTATTTTAGTTTCACTCTCGGTGGAAATACTTCACTTTTCCAAAAGTAAAAGTAGCCTAAGCATTTTTTTTTTTTACATTTTTCACACAGCATCATCTAACCCCAAACTAAGCAAAGCTTGTACTTTGGGAACCAGATAACTGATCTTATAAACTTTTTGTTTGTAAATATATACATAGAAACACCCAGACCCGAGACAAATATTTGCAGATCATACAAACTTTTCGATGGTATGCAAAAGTTCCCGTTTCTGCTGTGTTCTTCGACCTTTTTTCACGGAGTGGCGCCCTAATACGTCGCGACGATGACGCGGCAGACCGCGAACAAGATGGAGGAACGAGCTCACCAAATTCCGTGCCGACTGGACCTTATTAGCACAGGAGAGGGATGAATGGAGGGAGTGGGGGGAGGTCTTTGCCCAGCAGTGGGACATTGAGGGCTGATCATCCCACCTATTTCATCCCACTGCTGAATTTTGAATTACATATTTAAAATAGTATTTAGATAAGCATAATAATATATCATTTATTAATAATGTACTTTACTTTTGTGTTAATAATGTACAATATAATTATTTATACAAGTACCTACCTCTGTTCACTGAACTGAAACTTAAAAGTAGGTACTTTTAATCTAAAGTTTACTTGTATTTTGCGTGCAGACTTTGACCTAAATATGACCTAAGACCCGTTGCGTGACTTGAAAAACAGGCTTCTGCAGATGTAAAAATCTCTCAAGTATTTCAACTTTATTGCATTTAACATAAGATTCATATTAGACTACGTTTATGTATTTTTAGCATCTAAGTAGATCGTGGAAAAATGTAAAATAACATCGCCTGTTTTTGGAAAAGTATTCTTGTCGGATGTTTGATGAATAGTTGAGATATTACAAAACTTATTGCTTGTATGAAAACATTTATTTGATATTATCTGATGAAATAGTAAGAGAAACGCAACATGTGTGATTTCGACTCCTTCGATATACAATTACATAATGCACAGGTAATTTTTAAATAAGATGTTGTAGAAAATCTGAACCAGAAATTGTTCATAATAATCGTCTTTGGTTTGTCTAGTTGCTAAATTGAACCTTTTATGCAAAGCAGGGATAAGAAAAAACCGGCCAAATGCGAGTCAGACGCGCATAAAGGGTTCCGTATCATTTTCTATAAAAAAGGCAAAAAAATTACGTTTGTTGGGATATGGGAGCCCCCTTAATTATTTATTTTTATTCCGTTTAGATATTTGTTTATAGCAGCAACAGAAATAGATTATCAGGTCCGGTCTGAAAATCAGCGGTACTCAGTGCCTTCGGGCATGGAGTAACAATAAGCTGAGACTGGACCTTTTTGGCTCACTACAGCACACAAACCACTGTTGCACTCACCTATGTAGGTGCTCGTATTAGGTGGTATTAGTTACATAAGCACTGTAATAATTTTGCTCATTCATATTTTTTTTTCTAGTTTGTTTTTACTTATGTACCTACCTACTTCTTACTTGTCTTTGTTTTTGTGTCTGTGTTGAAATGTTATGCGTGTCAAATAAATCATTTATCTATATATCTATCAACCGTATAGCTCAGTAGGGTTACTGAGCTTATCTCTACTTAGTGGCGAGGTCAGACTATTATTTCAAAGATCGGTATACCTACATCAATACCTACATAACAAATGGCCTGTCGTTAGTTTAATGGCAGAATTAATTGGTGTTTTGTCTATGCCGGGCCGTGGGCCATGGAGGATTTATGATTCTCTCCCCTATAGACGAACGGCCTAGAGTGAATAGTGTATTTATCTTGGGGTAATAGATTGTGCTGGGTGCTTATCGAGACTATTCAGTGTGCACAGATATTAGGCCTGTTTGAACTTGAGCTATTGCCAATTCTCTATATATAAAACTGAATCCCTATATCCCTTGGTCACGCCATCACGCGTGAACGGCTGGACCGAATTCACAATTTTTTTTTGTTGTGTTTGTTATTGTCAGGAGAAGGTTCTTCTTATGACAGAAAAAAAATAAAAAATTGCGCGGAAAAAATGAATCATGCGCAGACGAAGTCGCGCGGGTCAGCTAGTAGTATAATAATTATGTTTTATGGTGTACTCTGATGAGTACATAAATTGTAAGCCCTATCAACATCATCATACCCTTGTCATTATTTTTCAAAATCTGGTACCATTTTGACTTGTCCTCAGAGCTTGGTGTTTCTAAAACATATTCGGAAAAAAAAACACAAAAACCTAAAGTTGCAAAGATTTGAACTCCGTATTATTTTTTTATTTTTTTAAATGCCATTTTTATTTCTCTGAAGCTCTGCTAGTTTTAATACCAATTTCATTTTAAGTAGTCCGAAACTTTCGTTTGTGTAAAATCTTTACTGGTCTCCACGATACAGGCTCTGCCTAGTGTGGAGTCCGCTGATAAATATGTAAATGTATTGTTTCGCTTTTAATTTTTTTTTTCATTTAGATAGTAAGTCGAGGGGTTTCCCGCTAGACCAACACGAACACGGCTTACACACATTTGAATTAATTTACCCGTCACTTAAAATGCTGTGTTGTTACACTCGCGACGTAAACAGCTTGTTTTCATTTCCCCATGTCATAATGACAATGCATAAACAGGCGTTTTATTAAAGAGCTGTTTAAATTAATTACCTGTTGTAGTGTGGAGTTGAAAGGTTAGGGAGAAAATACATTTTGCTATTTATTAACTCTTCCAGTTCTTGTGGCTTTATTTTGAAACAAACCGCTTTGGCTTTTTCAGGTTAATAAATAAATAATGCTGGACCTTTCACACAGCAACATCTAGCCCCAAGGTAATCAGAGCTTGTGTTATGGTTATGCTACATGACTGATATACTACTTATATACTTTTTGTTTGTAAATACATACATATTATTCAAAGAAACACCCAGACCCGAGACAAATAGTGATAGATCATACAAACATTTGTCCTGCGGCGGGAAACGAACCCGCAACCTTCTGCGTCGCAGGAGGCTTTCGCTCACTGCGCTACCAGAGGTCGTCAAATATAATAAATGAAATTATTTAATAAATACCTATCTTATATCTTAAACAACTAGGTTTGGCTAGTACGGTGTACTCACAGACTTTTATTCCGGAGGTTTTGATTTGAAACTGTGAGAAAACTCGCAAATTTGACCAATTGACCTGATTATGTATTTCCTATGAATTAGATATTATATACTATAATAGCACGTCTATTCTCTTTAATGTACCTACAGCTATACGATATTCAAACCCACTTACTTCCGATTGTAAGACGATATGCCTCAGTCAATAAACAGGGCTCTAAATACTTTTTAACTCGTTTTTATTACCTCAGTCAACAGACATCGTTCTGAATCTTCGTTTAGGTTCATTTAATCCTTCTGCTTTAAAAGCAGTAATCAGATATACAACCATAACTGGCTACACACGCCGAGTAGTGCTTAAATTAATTAACAGTTGTAGTGTCGAGTTAAAAGCTGAGTGAGGGCGGGCGGCCATGCGATTTTATAATTTATTTCATGCTTAAATCCATTAATGGTAAACTTTGTTAATGAATATCATGGCATCTAGTTTGCAAGCACGTGATTTTATTAAACTAAGCTATCAGATTCATGTTAAGTTTGCGGTGTATTTAATTCTGTTTGAAATAGCTATTACAAAGATGAGCAATATGGGTACTTATTATAGGGTCTTTCATATTAAACTACACAAACTGACAGGGCCTCATTTTTGGGTTGTAAATAGACGTTTGCCCGTATCAATTTAATTCCTAAGCTCATTTAAGTTTTCACTTCAAAATTTATTATTTATTGATTTTTTAGAATTGTTGCATAATGATTTTCAAGGAGAACCAATCGCAGCGCAGCATATCACGAATGCTAAGTTATACAAGAAGCAACAATCAATTGAAAGGATAGTCTTTATCGATTTTCTCGGGATTTTCATAACAATACAAAAAAAAATCATTCACATAAATATTTGTAATTTATTTTTTGAACCCAATTCCTGAATAATTAAGGTAGTATAAAATGAAAGACCCTATATAAGTAAAAATAAGCATAACAAGATAAGTTAAGTATATGAATCGAAAAAAGTAAAAAAAAAATGCAATGGTTGTTTTGCTATCAAGAAAAACTACAATTGAAAAGTAGGTTAAAATATTTTATTGTAATGAGTGTATGTATGAGTGGAATTTTATATACCGTGTGAGTTGCGTTAGCCTAGTGGGTTGGTGCCACAACTTCAATACGCAGGTTAGCAGCTTAAAGTTGTGCATCAGTCTTGGGTATTATACTATTTCTCTATGTTCCAATCATATTTTATTACCACAACTACCTTTTAATTAAAAGTAACTTTGAATTAAACATTCTACACAAAAGCAGCCGATAAAACTACCAATCAGTTGAAAATATCAGATCGAAACTGTTCAATATAACAAGAACAAAGTCCCGACCGCTCAATGAATAGAATTAAACAGTTTGAGCAAAACTAGCGACTGGAGTCGAGTTGGAGTTGAACGTAATTAAACATTTCCACTGGCCAGAGAGTATCGCCTTACTATGCTCTGTTTAGGCTGTGCTAGTTTAAAAGCTTAAACGAGAATTCATTGTTAGGCATCTCAACAGGCGTTGAAGCATAGGCAGATTGAGACACAAAATAAGATAATAATAAAAGTGATCGCGAAAGTTTAAGAAAAGCTATTATATCTATTAAGTTCATATGAGTGGTCCTGGTCCACTCTGGCAACGGGGTTTACAAATAAGTATTATACAAGAACCAAAAATATTAAGAAGAGTAGTTTGCCTGAAACACTATCGAATTAACTGTTCTAATTAGGTATAATGGTATGAATGTTGATGGATTTAAGAGTAGAGGTAGGCCAAAGAAAAGATGGATGGATTGTGTAAAGGATGACATGAATAAGAAATGAGTGAGTGTTGAGATGACGGCTGATAGAGGAGAATGGAAGAAGAACACATGTTGTGCCGACCCCAGATAATGTGGGAAAAGGGCAGGAAGATGATGACTTAGGTATAATTTCCTATTGCACTTTAGTCAAAGACAAAGTCAAAAATCATTTATCAGTAGGACCGCTGGGATCACTTTGAAACGTCTTAAAACTAGGTGATTCTACTCCTGTTTCTTTTAAGTTTATGTTCCAGTTAATGTACCTTTGTATCTTCAAAATAATCTTGAATGCCTGAAAATATGAGACAATATACATATATTATTGGGAAGTCATGATCTTATTCAGTTTCATCATCATTCGATTCTGGAACACAAAAATGTATTTTAATGCAAACAAGGCCTTACTCTCAGAGATAAAATAAAAAAAAGATTTTTCTCACTTATTTCACTCCATAATAGCCGCTAAGTTGCCGCCGGCAAAGTTTATTCGTTCAATTGACAAGTTTACTTTATCTTTGTTCTAGAATACTTCAGTTTGAAGTGAATATTGTTTTAAGTTCTTTTTTAATTTTCTTACTCAGAAAACGGCTAGGGTAAGCAAAATAGCAATGGTGGCGCTGTGAGCTCTTTGAATTCCGGTTGGAGTTTTGTAAGTTCAAATGTCGGTCAAATTATGTTTGTATAAGAGAAGTAAAACGTGCGATTATTTTACATTTATCGTCACCAAATATAACTCCTTTATAATAAGTCTCATTATAAAGGAGGTTACCCAGTATAAGACGCTAACTGTACGAGAGACTTAGAATTTACCGTAAAAGAACCAGTGTGGGCTCGATACAGACCGTGACCGCTGAAACTGTCGCCGGGAGAACTTAGCACATAAACAACAACGCCAGCGGATGGCGCAAGTTGAGACGGCCGAAGGTCAATTTATGTCTTGAAACTGTTCGACAGTTTTGGTACAATGATGTAACAAGCGCGAAGCTGGCTGAGGTTTGATTTCACCATACTCCGTGCTGCTTATTATAAAAACGTAAAACCTTGGTTGAACCCCATGTTGACACATGTCAAAACAAAACTGTTACCACAAAAAAGCGTTCTATGGACGAGTATTTAAAGATCGTTTTTCTATGGACAGTTTTTAGTTAGACTTAGTCTAAACTCGGCTCATTTTCTTGTAATAAGACCTTGTTAGTTCAATAACAGCCTTGTTTAAATATTTAACGGACTGTCAAACAAACATCTCCACGCAATAAATTATTTATTGAACTGTTAACAATGCTGTTATCGCTAACAAAGTATGGTGAAATCGACTCTTTAGTCATTGTTACACATGTTTTGATCAGGCTTTTCAAATATCCTACTTATTTTTATAAAAATATTTGTTTATTAATCTCGAAAAAAAATAAAAAAATAAATCGCAGTGGGTGCCTGACGATGGGCGGCATCGCCGAGGAAAGCTTCGAAGACGCTGGCGTGACGATCTCGATGCATTCCGGGCTGACTGGTGGGACGAAGCTGGCGACTGCAAGTCTTGGAAAATAATGGGGGAGACCTTGCCTAGCAGGGGAAAAAAAAATCTCGAAAAATAATATAAAAAAAACTGCGGGACATTGCTTGTATGTTACATTAAGAGCGCAAAATATACACATAAACTCCACCGAGCGATTTTGTAAAATCTTACTTGAGAACATTACTTAGAACTAATAAAAAAACAAAAAAGCTACATCAAATTTCCAGCAACTTAGTTGAGTGCTTGGAAAAATACAATTCTGAAAACTCATTTCTCACCTGAGAATAATAAGAATATAAAAACTTATCACATCTTACTGTCTCACTGCAACTGGTATCTTCGTTTATGACTTGCACCGCACTTTGGTGTGACTGTTACTCGGTCCAAAGGGTCTTGAAGATGCTGTCAGAGTGCTGGCGGGTTGTAATCTAATATTTCAATAAAACCGCGGATAAAATTATTCATAATATTATTAGGTTACAGCACACACAATACAAGTATCATATAAACCAATTTAGAGCCAATTTAGTTCTCTCTAGGTGTTGTGTTGTCTTCTTAAGCTGTTTGTTATATTAAGAAATATCAAAGGAAATAAATGTAAAATTAGAGGGCGTATATATAAGAAATGTATTTTTTGTCGTTTGAAAAAACAAAAAAATACAACTGTGTGAATTACACTTAGTTAATAGCCAGTCGTTATTGGAACGAAGTTCCTTTTCGAACGGTATCGAGGATGGGGGCTAGAAGGAAAAAAGCGTTCGATTTTACCATTCACGACACATACATAGTTCAAAACGTCACAGTGCGAAGTGCGCAGTCGCAAAGCAGTCCATAGATTGTAACATTGTTAGTACGGAAGAGCGTTTCTCGGATTTTAATATGACAATAATTTATTTGTCAAATGCCAAATGTTAAAGTTGAAACTTCGTTCCAACCGAGTGTTTCACAACACTCACGTACTTCTTATCTTTACTTACAATTTAGCAAAGTCAAAAAGCTTCTGACTTACACCAAACATTATCAAGACCGTTTCTTGGAACGAAGATTTTTATACCGGCGTCGCGCTTCGTTTATTGCTTAAATAAGTAATTTTGTAGCAAAAATCTACATAATGTGAAGTGAAAAAACAAGTTGTTTACTCTCCCCACTCCCAAGCCTCCTCACGACTCCTAATGCAAACATTTGTAAGAAGGCTTAGGAAATAAATCGTGATAAGATGCTCTGACATAATATTGGATCTGCGACTACAAGGGCTAATTGGATTCAGAAACGAAGTTTGTAACGAATCTGAAAAGGCGGAGGGAATATTGAAATTTAGATTATTGAGAAATGAAAAGTCTTATCAAAATTTTCGACTCAGACGGGATTCGAACCCGCAACGATCAGACGACCCTCCTAAAACCGGAGTGCCTTTCCATTCGGCCACGGAACCTTTGTTGTCACAATCGAATTTTTGCTCATATTTTATCGGTAATAGCACATGAGATCCAGAGAGGCTCTCTGGCCCTTATTAATTAACGTGGTGTAAAGTTACGCTAGGTTAAACTCCAAAATGGATGGTTACTCCTAAGTTACACCGTTTATTATCATCTTCGGACATATAAAAATTATCTTAAGCTTCTGTCTATTGCTTTCGACACATGAGTACGTAAGCTGCAGCTTAGGTTTTCACACCTCAATCTGCTGTTCCTCCCCAACGCACTTTACCTGTGGGGGGCTGTCAGTTTGTAGTGCCGGAGTTGGTGACAATTTTTGCACTTCAAACTAAGCTATCGTATGTTACGTTTTAAATCAATACAATTGTAGTTAGTTAGATTATTAGATTTAGTTCTTTTTTAATACACCGGCCGGATGCGACCAAACTAGTTAGCAGTATAAGTCTTACACTGCAGCTAAATAGTTTGGTCGAAATTTATTTTTTAATATATTGGACAGATAATTATGGCTTATAATAATAATAATAATATAATAATAATAAATCGTTTATTTCAGACATAGAGATCCATATAAAACCTATTATTTGCTTGTTGCTTGTCCTTATGACTTGAAATTCAAAGTAAAAAATCTACTGAAAGTAATATGGCAAATGAAAATAGCCTTTGTCTTTTAAACTACAAAGCTTACTGTACCTCACCCGTTAATCCCCAACAGACTACGATAACCCACACGATTTGAACGCAATCGATTGGTATGATTGATCGTGCGCTGATAGTATCATTGTTATCAAAAAAAGTAAGTTCGTTTTATTATTTTTTAAAACTGAATTTTCCTGCATTTTCAGAAGTTATTTAATTAATACCTTCCTGCTTTATCAATCCAGTGAGATGCCAGCCGGCCCCTTCTGAGCCGTATCTCTCTGAAAACTCAAGTCTTTGCTGTAAAGCGGAGACCGTCATTACACAGTCGCAACGCTTTATAGTTGTATATCTGAACAGTATTACCTTTTAACCTTCTTGTCGTGTCAATCCTTTAAATCCAATGCGATGAAATGATTTTGAAGTGCGTCTCAAAGGGGCTCCCTTGTGAAATTGACACATGTCATTATTTTCAAGGCTTTTAATGATGTCATTGGCAGTGGTATGTTTATATTATGAGACGTAAACCATCAAGGTTAAGCCTCAAGGTTTGAACGATAAAATTGTGACGATGCTCTCGCTGTGATTAGGTAATTATCAGATAGCTTTTATGCTTCTGTAGTGCGTCAGGCATGTTCGCTGAGGCGCGTACAGATACATTTGACGCCATCTGGCGGAAGCGGACGGCCTCATTACTAAGCAGAATGCGCGCGCGTAGCAACAGCATTAAAAGAAATTGCAAATAATTATGCGTGTCCTCTGGTTTTTGAGCTTTCCCAGAGGACGAAGTTAGTTATTAAGTACTAACCCTTGAACCAACTCTTGAATAAAAACTATATTATTATTATTATTATTGTGACAATGCCATAAAGCGCTCTCAGCTTCTTAAAGAACAAACTTTGCAACGGCAAACAATACTGCTGGAAATTAATACCGCCATTATACTAACGAGCACTCGCCCGAGCCGATACAAAGAAACTAGGATCACTCGAATGTTTGTACTGATTAAATGGGGCGCTGAGCGTGGATGAGAAGCCTTACCTACGTATCCCATGGTGAGTAACTTCGTATGAGTTAATAGTCATCTCTGGTGACGGAGTCTCTAAGCCGCCTTAGAGCGGCTTCACATTATCCGATTCGATATCGGTATCGGACGCCGATACGATGGCGGGGCAACTAATGTATAAAATTGATAGCTCTGATATTCGATAACGGATCGGATAATGTGAACGACAGGTACATATTTGATACATTTTACTTGCCTCCGATATCATATCGGAGTCCGATACCGATATCGGTTTGGATAGTGTGAAAACGCTCTCAGGCCTTCGTCTTGGCTAAACGGCTCAACAGTCAGGGCTGACAACGGAAGCGCTCAGTTGATAATGCCACTGGCGGTCACCCATCCACTTACTGACCGATTAGAATATCATTGAGAGGTACGAGTAGTACAACAGTATCAAAACTGCATCCCAAAACACAGTATAGACTTTACCTCCAAAAATCTTTTTTAAGATTCTTCTCACAGACTTCTGAGAAAAAATTAACGAGATCCTCCGAGTAATGTTCCCCTTCTAAACCCTAAGCGCAAAAACATTTTTTAATTACTAATTGTACAAAGTAAAGTCGGCGGTCAATGACCTGTAGGCTAAGGATTAGCTTGCCCAGCTTGATGGGGCATAGTGTTTTGAATAAAAAAATAATAATAATATAATAAATAATGCTGGACTTTTCACATAGCATCATCTAGCCCCAAACTAAGCAGAGCTTGTGTTATGGGTAGTAGATGACTGATAAATAATAAATACCGCTGGACATTTCACTTTTCATCATCTAGCCCCAAAGTAAGCAGAGCTTGTGTTATGGGTACTAGAATGACTGATAAACTACTTATATACTTTTTGTTTGTAAATACATACATATTATACATAGAAACACCCAGACTCGAGACAAATATTTGTAGATCATACGAAACATTGGTCCCGCCGCGGGGATCGAACCCGCAACCTTCTGCGTCGCAGGCGGGCCTTCGCCCACCGCGCCGCAGAGGTTCTTCATGGTATTACAGAAGAAACAGAAGTAAAATCACCTAGTTTTAAGACCATTAAAAGTGATCCCAGTGGTCTCACTGAATAAATGCTTTTTGACTTTAACTTTGACTCCCGCCAGGACAAGTTTCGTCGTATTTTTGCGCCGACATGATTCGTTCTGGATGCTGCTAGAAAGCTGAAATTGTAATTACATAATTATACACAGACATAGGTACTTTACTCTTGAATATATTGTGGTCAGGATCTTAGCAAGTGAAGATCCATGGTCTCTGCCGACCCCTTCGGGAAAGAGGCGTGATTTTATGTGTGTATGTATATTTAGGTATATCTAGATAACAGAATTATCACACAGTCAAAACTAAACATTTCGTCTGATATTTAGTACAAGCTGTTCTCCTATTAGAGTCCCTAAGGCACGGTTGGTATCCCTTTGGTTTCCTTAATTAACGCCACTCTAATTAAAATACCATTGAGCCGTCTGTAAAAGCCTCGTCGCTATTCGCCTCCATTTTGTGACCTAAGCACTAATTTCTCGACGACCTCTGTGGCGCAGTGGGCAAAGGTCCGCCTGCGACGCAGAAGGTTGCGGGTTCGATCCCCGCCGCAGGACAAATGTATGATCTACAAATATTTGTCTCGGGTCTGGGTGTTTCTATGCATAATATGTATGTATTTACAAACAAAAAGTATATAAGTAGTATATCAGTTATCTGGTTCCCATAGTACAAGCTATGCTTAGTTTGGGGCTAGATGATGCTGTGTGAAAGTGTCCAGCATTATTTATTTATTTATTTATTCTACTATAAAATATTTGATCCTAACAATAATAGCGTTTTCACATTATCCAATCCGATATCGGTATCGGACGTCGATACGATATCGGGGACAAGTAAAATGTATATAGCTCCAAAATCCGATCTGGCCGGACAATATGAACTACAGGAGGTACATATTTCATAAATTTTACTTGCCCCCGATATCGGATCGGATAATGTGAAAACGATCAAAATCGTGCAAGTGTAGATGTGCCAACAATCGGATAAGTATGTCAGTTTTACAGTAGCAGCTTTTTTCTCCAACTTATCTTCTAAAAATTATTGCTGCTCGACCAGGGGCCTTATTGTGTAACTCAACTGGCAATGGACTTCGGCTTATTTGACATTTGAAACCTAGCCTGGACTCCAATTGTCATTTTCGTTTTGTGTGATCGGTTGAGCTCCATTGGAACGACAACTGGGAATGGATTTCAAATTACACAATAAGGCTGCTAATCTAATGAATTTTTAGCTAATATTTACTAAACATCAAAACTAGTGCTAATAGTGATCTAGATATTTATTTCCCTTGGTGTATAGAGGAGGAATGAATAGCAATTTTTTTTTTTTTTATAATACTAGACTTTTTCACACAGCATCATCTAGCCCCAATGTAAGCTTGAGCTTGTGGTATGGGTACTAGATGACTGATAAACTACTTATATACTTTTTGTTTGTAAATACATACATATTATACATAGAAACACCCAGACCAGAGACAAATATCTGTAGGTCATACAAACAATTGTCCCGCGGCGGGGATCGAACCCGCACCCCCTTCTGCATCGCAGGCGGACCTTCGCCCACTGCGCCACAGAAGTCGTCGAAAATAATTGCTACTTAGTCGTGGTTGATTCGTCTAGTTTTAATTATGGAAATGATTTTCAGTAGTCACCTAAATAACTTAATAAAGCACAAAATATTATTGATTTTGAGTGTATGATCGGACTTGGTTGATGATCCCTTATAATACTTACAACATACCTTGACAGTCGTAACGATATCTTACCTCAGTCATCATCTACCTGCCCCTTTCCCACATTATGTGGGGCCGGCACAACAAGTGTTCTTCTTCCATTCTCCTCTATCAGCCGTCATCTCAACAATCACTCCTTTCTTACTCATGTCATCCTTTACACAATCCATCCAGCTTTTCTTTGGCCTACCTCTACTCGTAAATCCATCAACATTCATACCAAGCACTCTCCTAGTTACATGACCTTCTTCACTTCTCATTACATGCCCATACCATGCTAGCCTGTTGCTTCTCATCTTTTCATTCACTGGCGCTACCTTCACACTTCCGCTTATGTACTCATTCCTTACTCTGTCTATTCGCGTCACTCCACTCATCTATTTCAGCATTCGCATCTCAGTCACGTGTAACTTTTGTTCATCCGTCTCTTTTGTTGCCCAACACTCAGATTCAAACAATACAATAATAGATATCTTACCTCAGTATCATATAAATAAGTATTCACTGGTCAAAGAGCTTGTAGAATGCTTCTCCCTTGTCACTCTCATTCCAATGAAGAGAGATAGCAATAGATTTGACAGCGGTTTGACCTACAGAAAGTGTCGAGTGAAAATCACCGCATTGAACTTTGTATACGTAAGCCTTCATAAAAATATAGGTAGCTTTTTCTATTCCAACAAAACTCGCTTGGGAAATCGAGTTAGAAAATGTCGATACTGTTGTAGAATTAAATTAAAATGATGTACATTGTCGACGGGTCGAGTTCGGAAACTTATCGACTGAATATTCATCGAAACTTTATCAATTTTCGGGTGTGGAGCGCCCGCGGCGATGCCTTCCAATCAATTACCTCAGTTTTGGGGTTGCCAACTTCAATTCACATAAATCAATATGAGCAACTTTTGATAACGTGAGTTTTTTGTGTTTTGTCGTGTGTTTTTTTTTTCTTATTTGGTAATGATATTTTTTTGCTGGCAGATTGTTATGAAGTAAAGTATGTTCAATTAAATAAAGCTAAAGAGTTTGTTTGATTGAAAGGACAAATCTGAAGAACTACTTTCCCTATTAGACAAAATCTTTATATTTAATACTGATGGGTACTGATTCATAATAAAAACAAGATTCGATAAACCAAAAACGACAAGAACTCTCGTTTTATGAATAATATTAAAAAAAAAACACTCAACTCACTTCAAAATATTCATTACCATTACGTCCACATTTCTAAAATTATAACCTTTTGTTGCCCTTGCCGTAGTAGGATAAAGATCAATCAGATGAATCAAATAGTTTTCATTCTGTTAATAAATTTTGCAAGTTGATTCAAGCTTTTGTTCTGCGGTTGCGTTTTATAGCGAATCTGAACCAAGCTTTGTTCTTTTAAACTTAACCGTATCGAAGTAAAACCAACACCGAAGTAGAGATGGGAGCAGTCCGGCTAAAAATTATAAACAAAAACCAACAAAAAAATTTTATAAACAAAAACCAACAAAAAAATTGTAACAAATGCTGTCCGGCTAAAAATTATAAACAGACCAACACGTAAATGATAATTTTTTAAGTTTGTATCAATAAAAAAAAATTATGCGCATAAATTTTTAGTTTATCTCAGTACAGAGAACTCATAATTATGTAGTTCTGTATTTTGGAAGCTAGCAACGGATTCGCTAGCTTAATTTCATCTTTCCAGTGACCTAACTGTAGACATTGATTGCTTCCTGGCGCTGTTTAAACCATCAAATAGTAGTCTTTCTGTGACGACCTCTGTGGCGCAGCGGGCGAAGGTCTGCCTGCGACGCAGAAGGTTGCGGGTTCAATCCCCGCCGCGGGACAAATGTTTGTATGACCTACAGGTATTTGGCTCGGGTCTGGGTGTTTCTAAGTATAATATGTATGTATTTACAAACGAAAAGTATATAAGTAGTATATCAGTTATCTGGTTCCCATAGTACATGCTTTGCTTAGTTTGGGGCTAGATGATGCTGTGTGAAAAATGTCCAGCATTATTATTATTATTTCTTAAGTAAATTAAATAAATTCTAAACAAATATAATAATTACATGCAGACAATTAAGTCAATCAATAAATTAAGCGAAACTAGAATAGAGCAACAAAAATCCGTCTTTTACATAATTTTGTCCCATCACTAAACAGTAGAGCCTTTATAAAAGCGGGACTTACCGGCAACATTTAAGTATTAACTTGGCTTCCCGTATGTTCTTGCAGGGAATCCGTGCAAAGTATAGTTTTTCCTGTACACAGCTTACTAAATAGTTTAGCGTAAAATATGATGATTTGTGAGGTTAAACACACAGAAGATTGTTTTGAATTACATAATGGTTTTAAATGTTTTAAAAATAGGTATGTGTGCACTTAAGGATTCCGATTCTCATACATCTTACGCCTCAATCACTCTCATTAAAATTAGATAGGTCAAAAGAGAACTTACCAACTACGCGGAAGTTCCAATGTCATTTACAACATAATAATATTTTGTGCCAATTTTGCTGAGCCAGCGTCTCAGGGTACTTTTTACTAATTTGATCTGAATATGTCGTCTACGTATTCCATCCAGCTTTCCCAAGAACACTTGCATTCGAGAATTATCATAAAAGTAGTCCAATCGTTAAGGTGGGTACTGACCAGCGTTACGAGGCGAAATGCATGCATGTTTCGTTGCGTCGTGTGCTCATTCTTCTAAAAGCCACTCGTTGCTCGCTGCGAGCGCCTTGTTGCCCGTACTGTTTTCAGAAATCGCTGTGTAACGTCACATTATGCCTGTAACGCTGGTCAGTACCCACCTTTATAGTTCGACCCTTCGTGCATCGTTGCATTCTCGGCCACCGCGCAGGTCAACAAATACACGTGAAGAGGGCAAGTTTTAATAAGATTCCCCTGGGTTCAGACTGCCGGCCTTTTGTGTAAACTAATAATATTGCGAGAGGCAATTTTCTTTATTAGTTCTTAAGCTTTGTTAGTTTTGCGAATGGAATTTCTTTCTATAATAATAAATATGTAATGCACAATATAGCACTACACATCTGGCGCTATGATAAGCAGAGTTTAACCACATGGTTGATACAAAAAACACGTAAAACAGGATCACGACTATTTAAGATCAAATGCTAACTTATTAAATAAAAAAAAATTACCAGAGTGTCGTGGAACACTCGGTTGGAACGAAGTTTCAACTTAGACATTGGCATTTGGCAAATAAATTATTTATTAAAATCCTTGAAACGCTCTTCTTCTCTTCCGTACTAACAATGTAATGCTACGTTTAGGTATATCTGCCAACCTAGACAAACCAAACTCTGGAGACAGCAGGGAATTCGATCCGGCTCGGTCTGCCTAGGTCGGCTGA
Source organism: Epirrhoe tristata (assembly GCA_951394285.1). NCBI lineage: Eukaryota > Metazoa > Arthropoda > Insecta > Lepidoptera > Geometridae > Epirrhoe > Epirrhoe tristata. The sequence goes on from OX596145.1 coordinate 9,464,199, forward strand.
CGTCTACAGCCCGCATAACAATCTATGGACTGCTTCGCGACTGCGCACTTCGCACTGTTACTTTTTGCCATATACTCGTACATGTGTTGTGACGCAAAAATCTAACACTTTTTTTCGTCTAGCTCCGTCTGAAAAGGAACTTCGTTCCAAAAAAATCCTTAGATGTTTAAAGGAATAGCTGTCACGCCATAGCTTTGTAAACAAATAGAACTGCCAGAAAACAATTCGCCTTCAATACCATCTGGAAGGCACTCAAAGAGTAACAACTCTCCGGCACTTTATCACAACCTGCGAATGATGTCTCTTGGGTTACGTTTTTATAAGAGCCCTTCGTATCGGATCCGGTAGTGGTGAATTCTTCCGCGATTCGGAAATCCATAAATCATCCTTTTTTTACTTGATTATACAATTGGGTACAGTTGCCTGCAAAAAGATGTAAGCATTATTATACTCATACTCATACTCATTTATTCGCCGTAGGTGCTCAAGTCACACTTGGTTTTGTCACTTAGGTACATGGTAGATATTAAACTAAGTTAAATGTAAGAGTCGCAGCCATAAAATAGACAAGACGGGTAAAAGACAAGATAAAGTAGCAGATTGAAAAAAAAACGAATTAAAAATAACAAAATAGTATGTTTACAAAATTCACAACTAATTCACACAAGACACAAACTGGTAAGCTAAGTAAAAGCTTGTGAAAATACACTGACCGGTAATAAAAAAGTGTATAGTAGCAAATTTTGTTTCTGTTTCCAGTAAGTGTACTTATTCGTGCAAAACTTTGGACAACAAATCATTTCGCCATCAAATATACCGATTCTGTTGAATTTGTTAAATCTGTTGCGAAATCTATGAAAATTACTCTCATTTAATTTTTACAGTCGAACAAAGTTTGCACGTACTTATTGAGCTAACTTTTTATTTTATGCTTTTTGACTTGATTTTGTTGAATGAGAAAGTTTTAGAACTTTTGTAATTGAAGAAACTTTCAAGAAACACAATTAGAATTTTTTGAGTTTTTATTTTGTTATTATTAATATACTTAAAACATTTGTATGGTTTTATGTACGATGGGATGAAACTTGGAATATGTAAATAGTGAGCCTGGGTTATTCAAAATGTTGGTACCACGCGCAAATCCGTGGACAGAAGCTAGTGTAAATTAAACAAAACGACTTTGTAGTTGTATTTACCAGTCCAATCTCTTATAGCAACCACGAGTGCTCACTGGATCCAACATTAGCCACCGACCAAACATGGAATTAACCGGCTTAATTACTTATCCAAAAGTCACACACGGTAAAAAGCTGCACAGAATTTGCTCCCACAAAATTTCAACCGCCAACGATTGCCGATCGGATTAGTTGGCAGAGCGTTGAATATAGTGTAGAGACCGTAGGTTCAAATCCTACATAGATGCTATGTGGTTGCACATTTCCAGTATAACGTAGAAGCTGAAAAGTTAGAAAACTTGTGTCAAGTATTCAGATATTCAGATATTCATTTATTTAACCATTACGTTACATTTCATAACTTTGGCAAGTCAATAATACAGAGGTACATAATAGAAATTAAAATTAAAAGTCATAGGTAGATAATCCAGAGGTACATCATTGAAATTAAAGTTAAAAGTACAAAAAAGAACCTTGTGGCACAGTCAAAATCTTTAACTACACTGGTTCAAACGAACTAGTGACACAATAAGAAGAATTTCTACAAAAACGTCAGTGTTTTTGCTTTTCAAAGTTATTTGAATATAATTTAAGTACAGTACGCACAACCAATCTTTAGCTCTCTTAAGTAGTTGCGCAGAACCCATTTTTGATGACGCCTAAAAGACGAAGACAGCGTTATTATAGCTGCCTCACTCACTCACTTAGTTTGTTCTTGCCTACTCGCGCAAGCCTGCGCATTCGTTTAGTGAACCTAACTTCAGAGAGCTAAAGATCGGTTGTGCGTATTAAACATTGCCTTGTCTCTAACGTCCACTATAACTGATTCGGTGGATATTTCCATTAATTGGAAGCGCTCGTGCTTGCTTAGTCGTTCTTGATAGATCGTCAAAGTTAAGCAACGTTCGAAACGGTCTGTAAGTGGACGGGTGACCGCCAGTGGCATTTTCATCTGAGCTCTTCCGTGCTTCGGGGGCCACGGTAAATTGTGGGTGCCGGCTATCTTAGGGCGGCCTAAAAACTCCGTCACCAGAGTTGACCATTGACTCATACAAACTTATTGACTCAGTTGATATTTCCATTCGTTTGAAAAAACGTGTTTAACTTCAAGCTGCAGTTTAACGACTGTGGAGTCACACTTGTATAGAGGTGTAACTAATATATTCGTAATAGGTATTAGGTACACGGGACGCATTTCATAATAGTTAATACGAATGTTATCATATTATGTTATTTAATAATAGTCAAATAATAGCGAGCTAATGCGACGTTGCATGCATTTATATCATTCAGATTCAGTTAAACATTATTAACCAATAACGGTTGAATATTTTGTATTACAAAATCAGAAACTTGCTATTATTTGACTATTACCCAGTAATAGGTATGATACTATGTTATTGATAAAGCGTTATATTCAATAATATGATTACGAAAATTTGGCCCTAATATAACACCTCTACACTTGTATTCCAAATCGCGACAATCCGACTCCATGCTATTATTGCATAGTTTAAACTGTAATGTAGTTACTGAACACACGGGATCGTATTGCAGATTATACTGGTACTACTGAGTTGGTACACTTGAGATCAAAAATACCGGGGCATCTATAAGTCAAAGTCAAAGTCAAAGTCAAAGTCAAAGTCAAAGTCAAAAAGCATTTATTCAGTAGGACCGCTGGGAGCACATTGAAACGTCTTAAAACTAGGTGATTCTACTCCTGTTCCTTCGCGACCAATACCGTGAAGAACCAGGGCAACGAACACGGTTTGGGGCCTAGCTTATAAGTTGAATATCGTTAAAACCATGAATGCTGGAGAAAGGAATTGTGATAGACTACTAACTTTAACAGCGACACATCAATAACTATCCTTGATGTTTCCTGTTGATCGTTGTCGTTACTCAATATTTTGAGAATTTTGATATATAAAAAAAGTCTAAGTATTCCAAAAACGAAGAATTTTTTGTTATTATTTTTGATGCCATACTAATTTCTATGAAATACAGTTTGTTTCACTACACTAGCATTGATAGTTTAGATGATCCGGAATTTTTGCTTTTAAGTGTACTAAAATGGTTACTGCATTGAAATCAAAATCATGTGGTGTCGGCTAAGTATAAACATTCTCTTGGTACAATATTTTGTGGTCGTTCAGAATGTGATTACTAAAAGCCATTAGTGTAACAAAATTAGAATATAACAAATTGATACCTATGAATTCTAAATGCTTACTTAGGCCTTTACATCCATATTAGATGATTTATACAGCGTCAGGAGGCAATCCATGCCTACATTTAATTGGACGCTTTAGTGGGACATTGTTTGAGATGGAGCACCTAAACCATCCTCTCAGCTTAATCAGCCTGGCCCATAGGAACGACGACGTCGATACGTGTGGAGCTGACTAAGCTGCGGGTTTCCTCACAATGTTTTCCTTCACCGTTAAGAGTTCGTGTTATAGCGCATATAAATTTTACGAAACGAAAAATCCCTTGATGCACGGCCGAGATTCGAACCCACGACCTTTAGATTGAAAGTCGAGGCACAACCCCATTCGACCAATACGGTTCAATGCTAAGAAGAGGTGTAATAAGGGGGTTGCAATAAATAGTATACAGTAGACGCTTACTTTTATACTTCTGATTGTAAAACCCATCTGTTTATATTCTAGATTTACCTGACCCAACCCAGTCACTTACCTACGGTCCGCGGCAAAATTGTTTCAACTAACCAATCCAAATATTAGTTAATTAATGTAGACCCGCTTAGTCGAGTGACTGTTTGACTTAGACTCTGGAGTACGAATGGGATTCGTGGAAACGGTGAAACTAGGCAGAATTGTTAAGCGCGAGCTATTTTTTTGTAGAAGAGCTGAAATATTTTTACTGCGAAATTTCTAGAATTCGTTGACTCACTGCTCCACTCACTCTGCTTTCTGCACTGTATATTTTAGGTTAGTTTCCCAGCTAGGGCACAAATTTATGTTTTGCATCAGGTAGTTATTACTAATGATGTAATTTTTATTGCTACAAAACAATATTTTGCTTTAAACGTTTCATCCCAAAGCAATCCAAATTTTATTATTATTTTAAATTGCTCTTTTACAGCTGAATTTATCACCAAAACAATGGACAGTTTGCGCCCAATAAAGGTGAAATAGAAGCAGAAAAAACACATTGACACGAACGTTTTCCTGTAATAATTCAATAAAAATAAAATAAAAATATCGTAAAGTTCCGTGTTCACCCCAAGAGGGTCATATTTCCTAGGAAATATCGGTAAAGTCTGCTCTGAAAGTTATTTTGTTTCAAAGGCCCTCGCGATCTCTCAAACACTCACAAGCCAAAGTATCTGGGTAAATTCAATTCTGACAAGTCTTATTTATTCAAGAATTCGAGAGCTTAAACCGGAAATAATTAGAGATGAAAGACACTGGAGTTTTTGGCAGTGGCTTGTTTGTTTTTCTAAAATTTTACATTTCATAATCAGAAGATTGCAGAACGAAACTATGAGGACTTTTTGGTATTTTAAAAGTGAAGAATAACATATTTTACACACGCATTTCTTGTCTTATGTTTAGATACACGTTCATTCAAAGTTCATTCTATTTTTTTAAAGTAATTATAGATGAAGAATGAACGAATGATGTCCCAAAAAATTGTGAATTTGATTTCTGTTTTTTATTTTTTAATCAATATGTTCACTCTCCATACTACTATGTTTCACAGCTTTCAAAATAATGTTTTCACTCTTTATCGTAAAATACTTACATAGTACTCCAATCAATGTGCTCAAAAAGCGGGTGAAAAAAAAGTTAACATTTTTGCATCGAAAAATTGTCATTTTTCGAAACGGACATCCAACATGAGTGTGTACATTTGTAATTTACGTATATCACACATACGATACGAGATCAAAGGAAAGCGTGAGGGAGGTACGAATCGCAATTATTTTGTCCTACTGTGATTAAGTCAACTAGGCATGTGACATTTTTCGCTATGGCTTTATCCAAATCAAACTTATTTTTAGTTTTTTGTTTAAATTTAACAAATATATCTAATCAGCACGGTTTGAACCCACTGCTGGGTATAGGCTTCCATTCTATATCTAACTTAATAAAAAAAAATGTTTTTTAAGATTTCTAAAGATTTTTTAAGTAGGTATACGAGTACATGAGCTGAGCAAGATATTTTCTAAAAGTTTTTTTTAAACAAGGAGATTATTACTATAGTTACATCTTTAGAATGTATATCTTTAAGGAAAAAATAATTTTTGAATAAACTTTGAATCAATATCAGCTTAACAACACTTTATACAAGAGAAACAGATGAAAAATATTTCTAATTCACGATGCAAACTCAAGTCAAAACCATTATTCCTAGACTACATTACCTCGAAAATGAAGTCACAAAGTTGTCCAGAGCTGAATAACTCCAGAAAGTTCCTGTAGCAATTTGTCCCCTCCCTAGAATATTCGAATCAAGGCAATTTTGACGTCGTAATTGGCTATCGGATAATCAATGCGTGAAATAATACGCCTTGAAGGTTCCTTTACTAAAATACGTTAGAGCCGGTTTTATAATCATCATCATCCACAGCTTGACACACTTTAGTATTCAATAGGACCACTAGGATTATTTAGAATATTAGTTGTTTCCCAACATTGCATTAAATATTGTTAAGTTAATCATCTAGTTATATTAATTTAGTTTAGTAAGTCCCACTATATTAAAATAAAGCTGAAAGTTTGTGAGTTCTTTTGTATGTTTGTGTTTCAATCACGCGTAAACCTGTGAACCGATATGGATGAATAGGCGTAGATAGTGACCTGGAATAGCATATAGGCTATTCAAAACGTTGATACCACGCGAGCGAAGCCGCGCGCAGTAGCTTGTCCGTAATAAAGTTATCTCCGTTCTTCATACATTAATTTTTGCAACACTAATTATAGCCACATATAAAAATACTTGCTTTAATTTTTTGGGTATGCAATTTTTTTTTTTTTTTTTAGTAGCCCGTAGGGATCCCACTGCTGGGCAAGGGCCTCTCCCAAACATTTGGGAGGAATTGCCATAATCGCCACGCTTGGCAGGCGGTATGCAATTAAGACTTTTAAATCCAAAATGATAAATGATAGAGTGAGAAATAGTGTGATAAGGGAACAGTGTGGAGTGAAAGAAGATGTAGTGTTGAGGATCGAGAAAGCCATTGTGATGGTTTGGGTATGTAGAGAGGATGGATGACAGTCGTTTGACAAAGCAAGTGTTAGAGGCGAGTGTGTATGGGACAGCTGGAAAGGAAAGGCCTAGTTGAACCTTCTTGGATCAAACTGGCGACATTTTGGAGAAGGGCCAGGTCAAAAGTAACCTAAACCGGCGAGCATGTATGAAGAATGTAATGAGAGTGAATGAGACAAAAGTTGTGTTGCAGCATCGTAATAAGTGGAGATCCGTGTTCTCTGCCTACCCCTTCGGGAAAGAGGTGTGATTTTATGTATGTATGTAAATCCAAAATGATGGATCATTAGGATTTTAAAATAAAAAGTTCTTAGCTTTGCTTTTTGTAGGCGTTCTTTAAGTTTTAATTAGATTTATTATTATTATACATAGATTTATGAGTATGTTCTTTAGCAATTTTATTGGGATTGTTTTTGGATATATGTTGTTGTTGTTATTGGCGTTGTTATTGTAATAGTACAAAAACAACGTTGAATAATAACATCGACATTTTCTGGAAGATATACGAGTAGGCGTGTATGTTTTGAGAATATTTATGTTATGGTATACTTATTGAAATCATCTCGTAGCATACTCAAAGATTATCGCAGGCCTATTTACGTGTGTTTATTACAAAAATAGTATATTTTTTAAGCTTAAAGAAGTGTGTATTAATAATATAGGGTCTTTCATTTTAAACTACACAAACTGACAAGTCTTCAGTTTTGGGTTGTAAATAGACATTTGAGCGTATCAATTTAATTCCTAGCCCGATTTATGTTTTCACTTCAAAATTAATAATTTATAGATTTTTAGAAATGTTGCATAATGATTTTCAAGGAGAACAGAAATTCCACCAATCGCAGCGCAGCTACATCACAAATGGACTAAGTTATACAAGAAGCAACAATCAATTGAAAGGATAGTCTTTATCGATTTTCTCGGGATTTTCATAACAAAACAAAAAAAAAACATAACATAAATATTTTTTAATTTATTTGTTGAACCCAATTCCTGAATTAAGTTAGTATAAAATGAATGACCCTAATAACCAGTTTCCGCTCGCAGCTTTGCTTGTAACATTTTAAGTGACCTAATGCTGTTCCAAGCTACGATCTACATCTTTGATCAAGATCTGTTCAGCCGTTTTAGCGTGGTTGATCAACAGACATACATTCGTACATGCAAACTTTTTCATATTATAGGTATATAAATAAGTAGAATGTATCAGAAAAGCACTAATTATTAATACAATAATTCGTTTCGGCAAAAGCCACCTCAGCCGCCAGCGAGCAGGAAACATGGCTTGTAGGAAATTGCGTTTCCTTCAACGTTCGCGTTTCGTCGGAGGCTCCCAATTCACTGAATAATTGTTTAAGACGCCATGTTGTTGTGACAATAAGTTTGTATTTTTCTTAAAATATTGAATGACAACCTCTGGGGTGAAGGCAAACGTGACTCAGAAAGTTGCGAGTTCGACTCCCGCCACGGGACAAATATTTCTATGATCTGCAACTTACAAGAGTAACAAACATCTATACATCCACACAAGCTTTGTCATTTCTTTTAAAGTATGTATTTATAACTGAATCATGCATCTACCGTTATATTAAGGCTTTGATGACTGACTAACATATCAACCTAACACATTCCTTTTATGATGTAGGGAGCACTAAGCAAGACATTTTGGTAATTTTACCCCTAAGGGGGTGAAAAGGGGAATAACGTTGGTACGTTGGTAGTTATAAATTGTATGCGTGCGCTTCTTCCTCACATGCACTCACACTCACACAAATCAAGTCCTAAATGCTCCCAGCGTGATTACTATTTATAAATCGTCAACATACAGGTGTCCATAAATACAACCATTTCACTATAATTTGAGCTATAAAATCATGCAATAGAAAGATAAACGTAAATTTCTTGGTGATATATGTTATCCATTTCAAATTTGATTCGTGTTTGCCGTGACTGTTCATGCATCCGGTGGTTTGGGGAACAAAAGTGATAGATTCATTGCATAAAGACATTATAGGGTTACCAAGCGTTAGAGTGAGATGGTAGATTTTTTAACTATGAGTGAAAAGGACAGGGTAATAGACGCCGTATTTTACAGACCGGTGCCCTCCTGAACACGAGGCATAAACCTTTGAAACACTTCCACGTTCAGTCTATATTTTGGAAGCTATTTAATAAGACCAGGTGGCTTAGCATGAACTCATATTGCCAGGCAGTTTTTGAACTGCTTGTCAATTCTGACATAAAGAAACAAATCTGAAATTGCGGCGTTTATCATGCTCTCTCGCTTACACATTGTGACTGTACTAGTGTGCAAGCGAGAGAACATGATAAGTTGCGAAGTTTCTTTAGTGAACCGGGTTATTCGAAATTGACATTTAGTTCGAAAACTGTCAGGCAATAGGAGTTCATAGTAACCCCCCTGTAGTGGCAAGCTACGCAATGTTGAATAACAAAATTAAACAAAGCACGTAATTTTGTAATTATGTTACAAAAGCAATGTAATTTTTTGAAGCCTCATAAATATATTTGTATCAATCATATACAAAATATCAAACCATAAGGGTCGGTTAACATCTGACGGAAGATGCGTCGCTTATTATTAAATAACTAAATAAATAATACTGGACTTTTCACACAGCATCATCTAGCCCCAAAGTAAGCAGAGCTTGTGTTATGGTCACTAGATGACTGATAAACTACTTATATACTTTTTTGTTCGTAAATACATACATATTATACATAGAAACACCCAGACCCGAGACAAATACTTGTAGATCATACAAACATTTGTCCCGCGGCGGGGATCGAACCCGCAACCTTCTGCATGGCAGCCGAGCTTTCGCCCACTGCGTTACAGAGGTCGTCAAACGCGTAACGTAACGCCAGAACAGACAATTATAAATATGAGAAAACATTACACTTAACCGATGATGCGAGATGAATGCGATGATGAATTTCAAAGACCGCTGAATACGCTCGACGCATTTTCCGTCAGATCTGAATCGGCCCTATGTCCGTAGTAGGGGACGACCGGAACCGCGCTCAAGCGAACTTCATCGCGTTAGGCTCGAGGCTCATCCGCCACCATGAAATTGCTACGATACTCTAAAATTTAAACAGAGAAAGTTTCTCAGAAGTACACAATATTTTTATTTTTTTATTTTTATGAATGGGTCAGCTCTTGACCTCGAAACTTACACAGGCAAGAGTGAGGTCTACGATGAAGCGAGCTTACCCAGAAGGTGCCTATTAACTCTCTTCTTAAAAACAAGAGGGTCGTAACTCAGCGGAAATACAGACTACTAATTATAGTATAGAACCGAAATTAGAGTTGTATTCGTTTTTATCTGTGTAAAAAACATCAGTACTATTTTTTGTTTTTCAAAGAACATCTCGGAGCTTTTAGTACCGCCTTTGATAGGATTATTACTAAAAGTCCGTGTGGTCCCACTGTAGTCTCTTTGTCTTCCACAACATAACTGTAAAGCACTTTAAGTAAGCTTATTTACATTCAGTTAGAATTACCCTTGGTTTGTTTTTTTATAAAACTTTCAATTAAAGCTTGAAATAAGGAATTTCTTATCTACATTTCTATGAAACTTGAAAGCTGACCGAAATTAATTAAGTTTAAACCGGAACCATCTCTACTGGGGCATCCTGACTACCACCCTCTGAGGGACATCTCAAAGTAGGAACTACAACAAACAAGGTTACACAATAGTTTACACACAAGACATCAGCAATGTTATTCTGATAAACTAATTGTCGACAACAACAACTTCGTTGAAAACACGTTCTCTGTCGCTCACTAGGATTTAAATGAGTTGCAGAACGCCGTTTATAAAGCTGGAACATTACGGGCACTGATAGTGATGATCTTAGTAAGAGAAATGAGTCAGAAAATGCCCAGGTCAAAAGCTTGTATGATTTCGGGCCAACAGGTTCCCCGAAAGACGCCACTTGTACATGGTCGACATTCCCAGAGTTCGTACAAAGCGTTTTGAGTCCACTTTTTCCATACGTACTGCCAAATTGTTGAACACATTGCCGGGTACTGTATTTCCCGAAAAGTACAATATTGGGGTCTTCAAATCAAGAGTAAATAGGTTCCTTCTAGGAAAGCATGCTCCATCCTAGACCTCACTACTGCTTAACATCAGGCAGAGGGAGGTCAAATGCGGACCTATTTAATAAAAAAAAAATGTAATGCAAGTGAATAGGCAGAAGATGCTATAGAATAGCCGGTAGGACCCATTTGTTCTATGGGACGTTTGAGAAAATATTGTCCCTATTTGAACTTTTTTTTTGTAGTCATAAGATAGCGGTGTATAGGTACAGGATGTGCCAAAATTTTACAACATTGAGGGCAGCTATCTTTTCTTTTGTAGTTAGAAGGATTTTTTTCGGAAACAATAGGTTTATTTTAAAGAAATAAAAAAAAATTGCGTTTTTTCATTTTTGAAAAAAATTACAGAGACATCTGTCAAAAACTACAAGTTTCAATTCAATCGACGCTATTTCTCATCAGGAACACTTTTCCCAAAGTAACATGCCAGATCAAATAGTATGTTTTTGAAAAAAAAATTAAAAAATGCAGTTATTTTTATTTTAAAAATAAACAGATAGTTTTCTAAAAACAAAACCTTCTAACTACAAAAGAAAAAGTTGAGTTATCTATAGATCGTTTGTAACGATCCTTAGATAGCGTGACTAATCCTGTTGTATTTTGTAAATATATGTAAATATGTAGTAGCTTAGTTTCTGTAAAAATATAAAGTAGCTGACTTCAATGTTGTAAAATGTTGCCACACCCTGTATAAGTAAATTCCCGGCCAAACGCAGCGCCCAGCCGATATTAAGGTGGTCTATAAACAAACAGTATATTAGACTTTGCCGTATTATAGAGGTCCTATTTCCCGGTTAAACGAGACCGGTTTTACAGGGTCACAGCTCGCTGGAAACAGCTAATACACTTCACATTAAATGACATCATTTAATCCAAACAATTTAAAGCAGAAAATCACAAAAGGCGGAAATACATATCCATATATTTCTGCCTTTTGGTGTGAAAACTTTAGGTCCATGGGGTCCAGAGGCGTGGCTCCTTTTCAGAGAATTATCCAAGAGGTTGATTGACGAGACCAATGACCAAAGGGCTGGTGCTTACCTCGGACAGTGGATAAGTATAGCCATCCAACGAGGTAATGCCGCCAGCCTTTTGGGCACATTACCTGCGGTCGGTGATTTGAACACTGTTTTTTATCTTTAGTTTAGTTAAATTATGCACCTACTTATGTATTTTTATGATTATTGTTTCGTGTAATTAATTAAAGTGTCAATTCAAGAGGGTCAAAAAAGTTATATCATTGAAATTATAACTACCTACATGGCGATACCATCTAATTAGATCGCGCTATCCTTACGTTATGCGCTATTTCATAACTTTAATACTACTATTTATGCTTTGTTCCCAGTAGTACCACCAAACGAAATTTTTACACCAATTTTTTCTATTCATTTCGAAATTTTCTGATAAATTAAATTAGTAGGATGACTTTACCGTTTGCCCTGTTGTATTTAAATTAAATTTGCCCTGTCGCGAGCCTCGAACACTCGCGTCTTTGTCAAATGTGAAATGTCTCGCTTTGCATTGAGAATTTGGTCAGTTGTTTACTATCAGAACAGAACTGATTAAGATTCATATTATGTAGTGACCCAGCTGTTTACCCACAGCGGAATTCACAACGTTGAATTATGTTGGTTGGATATTGCATGTGTTTCGGCTAGAAAGCGTCTGCCAGTCGCGCAGCTTGCAACTCGGAAGTATAGCCTACATCGCTTCGGCCTATTACATAAGGTACTGCAAAAAACGATCCAAGATCTCTCTCTACGATCTTTGCATGATCTTTACATTTCTTCGTTGCAATATTCATAGGATCTCTAAATATTTTTCTCTACTCTGGGTGTTTTCTATGGATGCAATTTTCAAAATATATATTAGCTATGTGGTTCACATAACACAAGTTCTGTTTACTTTAATTTATTTAGGTATAGATGATAGATAGATAGCCCCGGCTATTTAAGTCGTTAAGCCATGACGGAGGCCTTAAGGCGGCCGAAAAACTCCGTCACCAGAGTTGGCCACTGACTCATACAAACCTACTTACTACTGAGTGTAGGTAGATCAATTCCAGCACCAGAACAAAAAAAAAACATTTATTTTGTTGCAAGTTTCAATAAGCTGTCCCATTGCAAACATTGTGGTTTCAACTTCAACATTACACTAATTACTGACAGTGGCTTCGCAGACAGAAGTGCCGGCTTGACTTTTCGTATTTTCATAATTATGTTGACATTTTTGGACTGGGAGTTTGTATATTATTTATATCTGCAGATCTAGGTTGCTGTAAAAAAGAACTATTTTTATCTAAAAGTTGTTGCAGTACGCTAGTATTTTTAATAGCTATCTGACATTGTTTTTTTATAGTTTAATTCAAAAAAGTTCGTGAGTATCATGTAAAACTCGGTTGGAACGAAGCAATAAGTACTTTTCTTTACTGGGAATTTCAACTTACGCACCTACGCACTGTGACGATTTGACATATACATGTGTCGTGACGCAAAAATAGAACACTTTTTTTCGCCCATCCGATACCGTCCGAAAAGGAACTTCGTTCGAATAACTGTAGAGCTTTATGTTCTTTTCTTTATGAATTACAAAATAAATTATTTTTTTATTGCTTTCAATTACGTTTTTTATACAGCAATCATAAATTATTTACAATATCGACCACAGATTTTCACTAGCTACGACCCCAACACACATCGGTCTTATTCTCTCATGGCATTCTTCATACAAGCTACATAAATATAATAATAATAATCTTCGTAAATAAACAGGACATTTATCAATAATAACAAAACTTACGTTTGCAGCCCGTAAATTACATTGCCGAGTGCTCACACTCAAACAATTTCCTCTCACACAATTTATTGCTAAACAACATCAGTTTTCCCTAAAAATGGGCAAAAAGTTGCATATATCTGTAGGAAAAGTCACTTAAGTCGACCACTAAAATGTTTTCCTTCGTAAGATCGTATTCATAATAATGAATACAAATAGGTAAACAAATAAATAATTTGGCACTGGGCTCGGCCATTACGATTTTGGCTCGCTACCCCTCCTATAGAGTATTAGGGGTGGAATTATGATAATGGAATTAATATTAGGGTAACCGACAAAAGAGGTCTCACACATTTCTCCCAAAAATTGATAAATATTTTTTTGAATAAAGAAAGATAATGTATTAGTGAAAGAAGTGCCGAAGATTTACGGTGACAATAAAAAAATCTTTTGGAAAGTTGCCAGAAATGCTTACCTCATGTTTGACCAAGTTTATTTGCAAGAATTTCTTCATACTACTCATAGAACCGAAATCTTCTTTGCATGCAGAACTTTGCCTTCATTAAGATATATACCAATAGGATCTCATCTAGATTATCGCATTAGATTTGAAAATATCTGTAATGATAATTTATTGTGAATAAATAACTGAGTAACTGAGTAATTTAGTGCGCATTTGTTATTTTTCTAAATGAGACGATGCTAATGTGCTTGAAAATAAATTGATTTGTTAGCATTATTTTGATGAAGTTGTAAAACACCCAGGTATTTATTTTATTTATTATTTTAAAAAGCTGACTGTACCAAAGTGTAACAATGACAAAAACACATTGGCTTTGTATTTACGGCATGATAGGGCTTCAGAGCACGACAGGTGGAAACGTAAACAATAAAAATAACCAATTTTATTGCTTGCAAAGCTCAAAGTGGGTTATACGTTGCGGGGGCCATTTGCTACTTTATGGTCGTAAATAAAATGATTAGGGAACCTAACATATTAGGGGGAAATACATGCAAGCAATACCTTTCTCGTGGGGATACAGAGGTTACAGATTTTTTTGATGATTTTTCAAATTGTAAATCTGAACCAAAAAGTGTGGCGTTATAGAGAGGAGGCCTATTACCCAGCAGTGGGTGCAATCGGGCTGATCAGATACATAGATAAATCTGAAATTATAAGAGATATGTTGTTAGACATTAGCTTTTGTATCTGTGAATGTTAAATAGTTTGCATTCACGAGTTCATTCACTCTCTTGTATCCGGATTCCCTAAACATAGTGTACGTTGTAATTAGATTAATTGATATTAAATAAACTACTAGTGTTCAGAGCTTAAAGTGCATATTAATAAATTATCCCTTAACCTGAAAACTCAATAGTCTAAAAATACAACATATGTGTAAGTATGTTTAAGAGGTTTTATTTACTTTTTCACACAAAAACTATAGAATGAGTTTTGGTATAGCAGAGAGAGATTATAGATTGGCATAGCACATAGGCTTTTTTTCTCAGGAAATTGAAGTAGCTGTTCTCAAGAGAACGCGGGTAACATCGCGGAGCACAGCTAGTAATAAACAAAAACGAAGCATGTCTTCGAGCTCACAGTGAAGTCACATCACTCGTGACTCAGTGCAGTTTGAATGAGTTGCCGGAAAGTTTTGCACTGCAGCAGTCGCGCTAAGAATTGTATAATGTATTCAACTTTTTGACGGTTGACACAGTTCTGCATAGAAGTTATGGAGGAACGTAATCAAGCGCGAATATTTAGGTATTCAGGGAAGTTTAAATGTTTGCTTTTGAAAGTTTTATTTCATTTTTGAAAGCAATTTTAATATTTCATCGTTTTTTCTAGTAAAGATCCAAATTTTCCATACGTTTAAAATATTTTTTATAAATATTTTTTTTGTCGCAAACATAAAAGGGTTTGAATACCAATGAATGTAATAAAACAATCAAGAATTTAGTTGTTAAATTAAATAATTCAATTATAGGTACTTGAAACGTCTCTGAAGTTATTAAGGTTCGGGGAAACCGATACTTCAACGCGATAAATAGATAAAATTAATACTTAGCAATTATCAACGTACTTTGAATTTATATTCATAAAATATGTTAAATGATCTTGATAATGAAAGATTGGTAATCTAGATCATCGCAGTTTCTATACGATAATCTTCTGAAAACCAGCACAACCATTGAACACACCCAATTATTCTGACCCTCTGATCAAGCAATTAATACGCTACCAGACACATTAGCTGACATGGTACCATCCGGAGGAGTTTTATCGGGTCACAGTGACCTACAGCAATAAAATTTGATCAAAAAATCTAAATTTATTTAACACCACTGTAATCCTAAGCCACATACCATAGTACTGATAGACCACTTTGACGTTTATTTATTTTATGCAAGTCCCATACATCAAGATCAAAAAGTGTTTTATAATGAGAAAAAAAAAATAAGTTTCGCCGAGAGCCGATTTGATTCATTCTATACATCTCAGCAGATTACTGACTGCGCATGATTCAATTTTGGTATGGTTCTGATTGTAATTCGTAAATTTGAGTGAACTAGCTATTCTCAATCGTATAAGGGACGTCCGTGTGTTGGGGACGGAACTGGATACACAATAAAATTAACTGAAGTGCGGTATTGAGATTACATCTCACCCGGTTCGATTGTGATCCAGATTGTGGTTCGGTTGTCAATGCTGTAGTTGTGTCAAATACAACACTAGCTTCCTTCTAGTTTCACTAGAGTGGTACGGCCAGCAAATAAAGTGGTCTACCAATTTTGACAACAGTTTCTGTGAAATCTAACTATCGCTAAGGTTTACTTTTTTAACTGTCATAATAGTAAAATAAACCTTATTGTTTCATGACGTTCAAATGAACCTCAACCGTAGGGTGGTGGACCACATTTTTTTCTGAGTGTACCAACATTTTGAATACCTTATGGTATTCGAGACCATTAGTTATGATACACTGTAGATTTGAGACCGGCATTTTTTCAAGTCATCTACCGACTTCCAACTAAAGTGTAGTTTGCAGAATAATAACAAAGAAAAAGGTCGTCTAAGATTTTAAAATGTCTAGTCTAGTAAACACAAGGGATAACGTAAAAAAAGAGAATTAATTTTACATAACTGATATTGCTTTTAGAAATATTGATATTCAAGCGAAAGTGTTTTATGAAGAATAAACACCTTAGTCTTACAATGTAAGCAATGAAAAAACATACATACAGCCGAACATATAACCTCCTCCTTTTTTTGAAGTCGGTTAAAAACTGTTTTGTAATCTACATCTAGCAATTTCTTTTAGAAACAATGAAATATGACTCTACCTAACAGCTTAGTAGGTTTAGCACTGTATAAAATAAGGCCCTTACTAATAAACTTGACATAAAGTTATGTCATGCATAACCTATGAATAACCATACAAATTTTTAGTTTATGCATGACATAACTTTATGTCAAGTTTATTAGTAAGCGTTAGGGCTAGTTTCACCAAACTTTATCTAACAGAGCGTTAGTTAATTTGACATCAAATTTAGTAAGAGAAATAACAACGGATTAAGTATTTAACAGAAAGTTACGATTGTTTTGTGCTCCATCATGCTCTAACAAAGGAATATCTTCATTAACAAGCCGCTAAATCTAATCGCTGGTCGGCGGCCGGTTAGCTAACTAGCAGTTGACATCGTTTAAAATTAAAAATATGTCAGAACAACCAAAAATCCGAGAGTGACAGAGAGCCGTTTGTCTGCGCAGAACACAATTTTGTATGAAAAAGCGTTCACTGCGCTGATAAACGGCTAACGGTCGATTTATTAACCAGCTGTTAAACTTGACTTTGGTGAAACTGGCCCTTAGTCTATGAAACTTAGTCGAAGTCAATCTTTCGGTTAACTAGCACTGACGCAAGTTCAACTAAAACCAGGTAAAACCCCTAAACAGTACCATTTTGATCTAGATTTCCCAACTGATGGGTAGGTTCGACACACCACGTAATAATAACTTCTTTTAATGTACACTTGTATACAGTCAGCGTGACCAATTGGTAACCTATAATATGGTGGTTTGAACGGCAGGGATTATCAGTTATCAGTTGGTGACGCTAACAGTGCCCTGTACTTACTAATAGAGGAAGAATGTATTTTCTGAATAGGTAGGTATTTTGTTCCGTGGTGGTTGGTAGTTTTTTTTTTTTTTTTTTATTAATGGCTTTGGATACTAGTCCTTCTAGCCAATCATAACTTTTAGGTCATTGAATGTCACTATTCATATTGTCATTTTATGTCACTGTCTGTCACCACTTCACTCACTTTCACTTTGTATTCACTTTGTTGTTCGTAGGTACGTTATTTTGAAAAAGTTTTAGTTTAGTCTTATTGTTGCCACAAGCTGATTTTTAAATCCCTGTCTCTGATGTGTTCTTTGACTGGTTCCGGATTTTATCACAAAGTGAAACTGAGCATTGTGTAACAAAAATAACTGCTAGCTCTCTATTTGAAGGCGTCAGTATTTATTTTCATTTTATATCACGTGCTAAGCCTACGCTATAGTTAAATATTACGTTTCGCAAATTTAATATCAAAACGAAAAAAATACAATAAAAGGCTTCGAGCTAACGCCTGCGGTCACATTATTTCATTACGAGAATCTACCGGTTGCTGTACGTTATTGTTTAGGCGCTTTAGTAAATCTGACACGCTAGGAATAAATAAAGCTACGGAATAAAAGTATGAAAAGTATCATTTCATTTGCATATTAGCATGCAAAAAGGTACAGCAAAAGAAAACTGTCATCGTGGGTATCATAAACTAGTACATTACTTTGCATCCCCTAATTTATTATTGGCATAAGTACAGATTTTATACATTCTTCTATTTGTTTGTTTTGATAAATATCTATCAATATATCCTACCAATCGCATCTATTTATGTTTCCGTAAAACTATAAAAACACTACGAAACCTCTATACTTTAGCAATGTAAAACTTTCTACTGAAGCTTTACGCATAGGTACCACAAAACGCTCACCGTCGCAAAATCTAACCGAGCAATTTCACAGTTCAAACGAGCAATCTAAAGTGATCGGTGCAAAGGACAGTTCAAAACCAAAACCAAACATAACAGTGATGATAAAATGTCGATACAATGTCTAAGACGGACAGGACACTGACCCGAAGCATTCAAAAAGAGGCAAACATTCTGTGCGTGTGTGTCTGCGAGTGTGACAGTGTCAGGTGGCGATGAGGCGGGGGGCGGTGCCCCCGCGCCTCTTATCAGGAGATAAGGCACCGTGGCTCGTCGGAGGCAGCTCGGCGGCCGAGGCATCAGTGTGACCAGGCCGCAAGCTGAGCGGCCGCCGCCCGCCATGCTTCACTCTCTGAACGCACTCGCCGGCAAGATTTCGCCGGGCGGCGGCCTCGACACGAACGCTAACCGTGCCACGCATCCGAATCGGAACCACAAGGCGTCATCGCCTTCATCACCATACGCGAAGCCGAAGTAAGTGACTTGATTTAAGAACAGTGAAACTTTGCCATAAGCTTAAGTAGGAGTAGTAAATGCTACACCTTCTCCTACACCTTCTCTATAAAAGAAGGAACAAGTTAGCCAGGTACCCATATCACCATCATCACCCTACGCGAAGCCGAAGTAAGTGACTTTGTGACGAGGAGAATTTTTTAAAATAGTAAATCTTTGCAAATGGTAGGAGTAGGAGATGTTACTCCTACCACTGCTCTTTAAGAGGAAGACCAAGTTACCCAGGTAGGCTCTCGGATTCAAAACCACAAGGCGTCACGCAAAGCCAAAGTAAGTGATAAAACTGTGATCCTTTGCCGACCTCTGATGAGAGACGGGAATCAGTGGAGTCAGTTTCTATTAAACTTATGACATTCTACACACCAATCAGTTTTTATGTTCAAAACATTTTTTGAACAGAAGAACTCATTGGTCCATGTCATTGCATTAGGTCACTATTCTCAAGCGATGAAGGAAAACATCGTGAGGAAACCGGCATGTCGTAGAACCGAAAAAGTTTGAAAAACATCAACTGTATGAAATGAGCCTCTTTGTGGTGAAATTATTTTTAAGTGCGCCACTTAAAAATCATCATCACCAAGAAGAATCTGGTTTTATTTTAAGCTAGATTCTTCATCTTCCTTATGCGTTATTTATACATCATATTGTTATAGTTTTATCGCTGAATCAAAAGTAAGTAGAACGGCACTTTTTGGTTATTTCCCTTATTCTAGACATTAGTAGATAAGGCAATAATAGCTTTAGATTATCATTATGAATAATAATTTCTATGAAATTCAGTCTGTATATTAATATTTTGTAAGTCTGTTTGTTTGGAGTGTGTACCCACTGACCGAGATATGAGCAGAATCAACGTTTTCTGATTCCAGTTTTTCATTAATTACACTAAGTTGAATTTCGTTTGGCTTATGTTTGACAGTGGATTTGTTTATGCGCAAAACATTTGTTGTGTAAGATCCAAAACGTGTTAAGAGTCATAACTGCATTTAAGGCAGTTGTCCGAATGTGAGTGTTGAGCGTTGAAACGAATATTGTTCTATCGCTGGGCTATAACTAGTTCATCGCTTGGCGTGAATTTTGATACAAAATTCAACATTGTTGAACGCCACGCGAGAAATATTACATTTTAGGAACATCTGAATACGCTTAAAGATATAATATACATAAGCCCTAGATCTTAGTCCTCTTAGATAAAGTTTAATCCCTCTAACAAGCATGATTTAACTATGACGTCATCGCCATGACTTGAATGTGATGTCACTTTAACCACAGATTGAGTGGTAGTTAGTACGTCTTTAGCATCTATTTGAATCGTAATCTGTTACACCGTAATCTGTTTGCAAATATTTGCTAGGTGCTGATGTGGCACGTTTGTTAAACCAAAACAGAAATAGTTCAACTTAACCGTTAGTTCCTTTTTGGTGGGACATTGCTTTAACGTGAATATTTTACGCTCTTTCTCTCATACAGAGACAATTTCTTGATAACAGTTCAAAATCAGGACGTCACGTCTAATAAATCATCATCATCATCATCATGTCAGCCATCTAGTGACCACTGCTGAACATAGGCCTCCCCCATCGATTTCCACAGCGATCGATCTTGTGCAGCCTGCATCCAACGGCTCCCAGCAACCTATACCAGATCGTCTTTCCATCTAGTGGGGAGCTGTCCTCTACTGCGTCTAATAATTAACAAAAACTTTTCTCCCTTTTCTTTTGCCATTCAAACTCAGTACGTAAAGTCGGACTTAGGATGATGATAGAATGGAATAGAATAGAATAAATTGTTGAAAGCCCCCCCCCCACCCGCCGTTGGCTTTTTCTCGATTGCATTCAAGGTATTATAGCACAGACTACAGAGATTATCCTACCTAGCTAGTTCAAATAAAAAAAAAAAATTATACTGCGTCATGTGGTGTGTGGAGTTTTTATCATGTGTCCAGGATCTAGCTTCCTCAACAGGCGCGGATCCACTATAGTGGGCACTATGGGCATGCCCACAACCTTAGTTGACCGAGCGAGCAAGCGAAGCGTCTCAGTTTCGAGATTGGGCAAAAATGCTTTTGTCCGTCTGTCTGTTCTCGCCTATTATGTCGCATTTTTCAACTGATTAAACCAAAATTGGCTCATTTGTAGAAATGCACATACAGATCATGAGTGAGTTCATGTTCCGACTCGCACTTGGCCGATTTTCGGGTGTGCCCACAACCTTTTTTGAGGGCTGGATCCGCGCCTTTTCCTCAACTCATCGGAAAACAAGTTTAGCTTTACTTGACTAAAGCAATACAATTATGATAGAACTAGGCTATCACTGATAGCGCTAGAGTATCGCACAATGAGGCTGCTATTTACATTGTTGATAAAATTGTAGATTACTATTATTATCGCTGATGTTGTGGCATATTACGTTGCTTGGTTGCTGGAATGTAGCTGTTTGATAATCTATGATGGATGTATTACTAGATGAATTTGGGATGTAAAATATTAGCCTTTACATCTACTCGTATACTAGGCTTTTGTTCTATGACTTTTAAATTTTGTCATTTTATTTTTTCTCATTCAAAAATAAAAGTCTACGAAGTCTATGCGAAACAAAAGAAAGCGATAGTACAATAGCAAGGGGAGCGGAGTTATGGCGGCGGGGGCGCTTGATTGATTGTATTAGATAGGACAACGAAATCTTGAAGGTCTGTTTTTGGTAAATGTATTATGTTTTGTAAAAAGTCATAGAACAAAAGTTGTTGTTTATGATGATAGTAATACAGTCCTGAGAGGATACCGATGTTTTTAAAATAACCCTGTATACAGCGTCAGGAGGCAAGCTATACCAAAATGCCTGAACGACACGTTGTAGTGCCTGGGACATTGTTGAGATAGAATATGCTTCCGGCACCTAAACCATCCTCTTGATATTGCTTAGTCGAGAAGGTTTAATACCTAAATTATTATAAAAAAATGCGAAAAATCCGGCAACACTGTCAATGTCTTAGTTAATTGGTAATCAAGATTTTTACTTAATGTTGACAAAATAGGGTCTGAGCCTACTCAGTTTGAAACAACATCTCACGCACTACAAGCTTTCTATAAAATATCGGCAAAGGCTGTTCTTGACTTTAATAAATCTAGAAGTATAAGCTTACAATTTTCTTTTGTCACTCAGCATTTCTCATAACGATTGTGTCTAGCATTATTATTCCATATTTTCCGTTATCCAGGCAACATTTCGCATTGACGCCTATTAGTATGACAGCTGCGGCATCAGCAATTTTTCTGATTGTGGCAACATATTGGCCCGTGCGGAGTCCCGGCTTATTATTCTGGGTACGTGTGTCGGGTGTTCCGTACACTGAGATTACCCATGGCTGCATTTGTGTAGATGTCGGTTACCGGCGCCGGTAAAAAACGAAATAAAATGCACAGTATTGCCTATAACCTTAGTCAAAATGTTTGTGAGCAATATTAGACTAAACTGATTAGGCGAAATAACTGCTCAATACATATATCCGCCTTCACCGTTATTTTACAGGGACTTCAGACGCACAGCTGATTATCTTCCTCACCTGGTTGATATTCCACTTATTAGAACTAAGCGCTTCGAAAGTTCTTTTATTATGCGCACTGCAAAAATTTGGAATCAGCTTCCAGCGTCTGTATTTCCGCTGAGCTACGACCCTGTTGTTTTTAAGAAGAGAGTTAATAGGCACCTTCTGGGCAGGCTCGTTCCATCGTAGACCTCACTCTTGCCTGTGTAAGTTTCGAGGTCAAGAGCCGACCCATTCATCATTAAAAAAAAATTAAAAAATCACCTAATTAGTTTAGTATAGCCAATGCTATCATCTTGCAACTGCGAGACATTTCACAATGCATTTGATACGATCAAACTAATATTTACGACCTTTTAATGAGGTTACATTTGTAATTATCTATTTTTTTTAATACTTTATGATCCTAAACAAGCTTAGCCTCGCTCAGTGGCTTTGCTTGAACAAATGATGCAATGTGAGTTCTAGGACCATTTATTCATGAGCCTTGCTAATAAAGGTAAGCGATAGAATTTATAATTCTAAAAGCATTTTTGGTCAAAGTTTTCGGCGTAAATGTGTCCACATACCCTGTGGCGAGGGGGATGTGTGTGACACGATCCACGGAAGCGTTAGACTGTTAATGAAATTCTATAAATGATTGCATATACTTACCTATTTATAACATGCTGGTTACACATTATATATTTTTCGTAGAAACTAATAAAATTAATTAACTGAATAAATGAATTAGGGCCAGTTTCACCTAAGTCAAGTTTAACAGCTTGTTAATAAATCTGCCGTTTGTCTGCGCAGTGAACGCTTTTTCATACAAAATTGTGTTCTGCGCAGACAAACGGCTCTCTGTCGCTCTCGGATTTTTTGTTGTTGTGACATATTTTTAATTTTCTACGATGTCAACTGCTAGTGAGCTAACAGGCCGCCGACCAGTGATTAGATTTAGCGGCTTGTTAATGAAGATATTCCTTTGTTAGAGCATGATGGAGAACAAAACAATCGTAACGGTCTGTTAAATACTTAATCCGTTGTTACTTGTCTTACTAAATTTGATGTCTTATTAACTAACGCTCTGTTAGATAAAGTTTGGTGAAACTAGCCCTTAAACTAATAAGAAGTGAAATGATGAGTAGAAAAGCAGTAAGTATCTATAGATTAGGTATTCGTCTCTAAGATGACTTATTCTACGAAGATAAAACTCAGCGCTCAAGAATGTGCCCAAAATGATGATGCACTAAACCATAAGGTTTTTACCATAAGCTATCTATATTCTGAGGAATAAGGTTTATCTACGCATAAGTTTTATGTACCAAAAACAATTCAGAGAACTATTTTTTTTCGGTTACTACGTATAAAACGGAGACAAAAACTGTTCAATATTGTTTCACGCAATAGCAGACCCATTAAATACTAAAAGCTTGTCATTGTATACTATGCCTAATATTTATCACTAGCGTTGGCTTGTACAAACATTACTAAAGGTGACAGATAAAACAAAATACTGTAAAGATAAATGCACCCTATTTCGGTAATGGTCACCCTATTGTGCAGATCGATCGATAGATAAGTTGTTATTAGATCGTTGGGAAAACATTGACGATAGCGGAGAAGCGTGTTTGTTAGAAAGTAATTTATGGTAAAAAGAGATGCTTAGAGAAAGATAGACGTTATGTTTTTCAGTGTGATGCTATGTAACACATACAGACACAAAAATATTTATATTGAACAATTACTGGCTTTAGCCAGTTGACACACACAGCCGCAATGAACTAAAAAGCCTAAACTGTTGATGGATCACAATGAACTTTAGTTAATAGTTTTTTTTATTGATAACAATGAAGGTTAGGCCATAATTTGAGTTTAAACTATGATTTTGTCAGATCTATTATAGATATTTCAATATCCTTTGAAGAAGGCTAAAAAAGTAGTCGGAGGCACTTCCAAGTACCAATTTTTGATATAAAAATGTTTTCCCTAACTTCCTTTTCTGATTTATTTTCCGATTAGAGTTTCTGGGTTTTCAAAATATGCTTGTTTGTTTGTTTCTTTAAAACTAGGTGACCAGACTACCTTTATCTTCTTTACCTACGAAATTTACATTGTACAACTTAGCTGAGCCGTGGGAAGCGTAAACCTGTTTTTTAACCGACTTCAAAAAAAGGAGGAGGTTATCTTAAATGATATCTAACTTACATCTTCCTCGGTCAGCAGAAAGCCACTGCGCTGATAAGATGAACTGATGACATTAAAGCAACGGAAAAATCCGCTTCCTATACATTTTGTATGAAACTGCTTCCACTGGAGACGGGGTGGGTCGGGCCGCAACGGAATCCGTCGGCGGATCGTTCGGCATGCGTATTTTTCCGCCGATGCGAACCGACCCAGCCCGCCTCCAGTGGACGCCTAACTTTAATTTACTAAAAGTCAGTTAACGTGGAAACACAATTTTTTTGAAAGACATTGATATAGGTAGGTACATTCAAAAAAATGTCTGTAACATATCTATAAATAGATCCAGCTGACTCCGTTGATAATGACGACAGTAAAGTAGTATTTACACGGAAGAATTTCAACCGATAGGTACGATTTAGTATCGCACTGCATTATTTTTACGTATAAACGACCTCTGTGGCGCAGCGGGCGAAGGTCTGCCTGCGACGCAGAAGGTTGCGGGTTCAATCCCCGCCGCGGGACAAATGTTTGTATGACCTACAGGTATTTGTCTCGGGTCTGGGTGTTTCTATGTATAATATGTATGTATTTACGAACGAAAAGTATATAAGTAGTATATCAGTTATCTGGTTCCCATAGTACAAGCTTTGCTTAGTTTGGGGCTAGATGATGCTGTGTGAAAATGTCCAGCATTATTATTATTATTATTATTATTATGTTTGTCAAAGTTTAACATCACGGAACTATAGAGTCCCGGACCTTTGATAGGCATGCATGGGGCCGAAGCCAACACACAGAGGCCTTTTTGACACTGTTGATCTTGTGTGATGGAGACACATACCGGCTACTATCCCTTCAACACTATAAAAATGCATTCAGGAACAGTCTCCGGTTTGTGCAGAACTATTGAGGATATGGAAAACTAATTACCGAGCTATGGTTTGGGATGGTAGTGGACTGGGTACTGGGGAAACTATGGGAACTATGACACCCGCCGATTACAAGCTGTAACAATTGCTTCAATTTATTATTATTATTATAAACGCTCATCAGATTCTGAAAGGCATAGCGACGCTCGCTTGTACACTAAATGGTATCGGCTTAGCAAAACCGAAAATCACATCGTGTAAATGCTCCTCAGACATCTTTTACTCCGACAATGTCAACTACAAGTTGCAACTTGAGGGTACTTACGCTTATTATGAAACAGTACTACCCACGTTTTTGTAGTAACTTGAGCATTAAGAACACGGTCCGTCGATTGCGTGATAACGATAAGGTCTAATCAAGCGATGTTCGCTCTTATCAGTGATAACGTCATGGCAAACAAGTGCACAACGTACGGAGTATGGAACTTAGGATATTCAAGAGTTATGAGGTACATAACCTATAATAAGACTTTTTTTAGGCAGAATTTCGAACCGTGTTTGCTGTTAGAATATGTGATATCTAGTGTTTTACATCATGGGCCTCTTTACATAATATCTAATACAGGTGATTTAGGAAGTGTCAGGATAAATAATAAGTATGACATGAATAGCTATTTCGTTCTAGCCTAAAATCCTATTTTATTCAATGGTTTGTAAATAATAATATCTTTGATTATAAGTGACGTGTTTGTGAAAATTATCAATTCATACAAGAGATCAAAATAAAAAATCTTTTTGATGTTGGTTTGCAAGTGAAGTGCCAAAATGTATTTAATCAGATAAGAAATAGGCATTCAAAATATTTTAAAATGAGTAATGCTAGAAGTAACTTGATATAAATTGGAATTGAAGCTTCGTCATAGGTACAGTCAATAGCAAATTTAGATGTTTATACCTTAAAGATTTTAGATGTTTATTCCATATCTGTTTTCTTTTAACATCTGAGCGAGTGTCTACCGCGCTTCGGGGTACAGTTTCAATCTTGTTTTGTTTATATTTCTTGTAATTATGATAGTAAATTAATAATAGGTACCTATACGCCAATGTTTGACGACCTCTGTGGCGCAGTGGGTGAAGGCCCGCCTGCGACGCAAAAGGTTCGCGGGTTCGATCCCCGCGGCGGGACCAATATTTGTATGATCTACAAATATTTGTCTCGGGTCTGGGTGTTTCTATGTATAATATGTATGTATTTATAAACAAGAAGTATATAAGTAGTATATCAGTCATCTAGTACCCCTAACACAAGCTCTGCTTACTTTGGGGCTAGATGATGCGGTCTGAAAAAGTCCAGCATTATTATTATAATGTATGTGAATTCTGATGAGTACATAAATAAAACAATGCGTATGTAAATACACTTGCAACATACATAATGCAGATATAATAATAAAATACAAGTGAATAAAAAATAACGATGGCATCTAACATGTTCTAAAATTGCTGTATTATTGTTTCAGTGGGATCAATATGAACCTCAACAATAACAACAACAATAGCATAAACAACAACAACAATGAGGTGAAAACTGAAGTACCGGATCCTGACTACATTAAGGTAATTGTTTTTTTACTAAATAGATAGGTACCTGAATATGAGCGACACCAAGGAAGGCCTCGAAAAAACTCGCGTAACGATAAAGGTCACGATTAATTACACAAAAAATACCCACTTAGGCCTTTACATCTATATTACATGATTTATACAGCGTCAGGAGGCAATCCATGCCTACATTTAACGGGACGCTGTA
Organism: Epirrhoe tristata; assembly: GCA_951394285.1. Taxonomy (NCBI): domain Eukaryota; kingdom Metazoa; phylum Arthropoda; class Insecta; order Lepidoptera; family Geometridae; genus Epirrhoe; species Epirrhoe tristata. The sequence continues at coordinate 9,491,467 of OX596145.1, forward strand.
GTGCCTGGGACATTGTTTAAGATGGAATAGGCTTGCCCAGCACCTAAACTATCCTCTCAGCTTAATCAGCCGCCCACAGGAATAACGACGTCAATACGGGTGGATCTGACGAAGCTGCGGGTTTCCTCACGATATTTTCCTTCATAACAATACTACTTAGAAAGTAAGAACTGAAGGAAAATTATCATTGGTGAAAAATAATAATGCTGCTATTTATTACTACTTTCAGAGAAACGAAATGATGTTTTAAATTTGCAAATGAAGTGATATACCGACATAATTAAAAAGGTTCTACCTCGTCGAATCGCGACTGTGTACTTATTAAGGTAGGGCTGTCACGCACCTGTTAAAAACTATATTTTATTTTACGTTTAATCGTGGGTGACGTAATCTACGCAGACATTAGCTATTTAGAAAACCTAAAAAAACAGTCGCCAACTTATGTTAGATCTATATGTAAATGGTTGATAGGAAACTTCTGTACGGAAAATAAATTAAACAGTCTTATTTTATATTAATTTTTTGGCAGCCCCTTTATACAATATGCTAAAAACATTTTGAATAACAAAAACAAACAACCCAGTTACAAAACTCCATTAAACTAACTGAATTCGTCTGCGATTTTCATTTTCATTTCTATTATTGTAATTTACAATCCAAGTTTTGCAAATTGATTCATATTCCGTTACAAATTGGCCCATAAATATAACTTCACGGCTATTTTCTAAAGCTCGATGCGAAGTCAGGTCGATTGCATACTGCCAACTTTTATCGGACAGAAAATCGATAGATATCTATCGCTCGTAATCATATCCTACTGCGATGTTTAGGTCTTCTCGTTTTTAATTTTTTTTTTCGACAAGAATGAGTGCGGCGTGAAGACTTGAATATTTAATTAATCATAAATTAAATAATAGACAATAGCAGCCTTTAGACGCACAATCTTTCGCGAGTGATTGAGCGTACAGGATTGCGCGCGGGAAAGCCTGCCCGCAATCGCGAGTGATAATTTTCATGCTACGCGTTCTTTTACGCGCGATTACTTGTTAGTTCTTGTCAAAACGCTATCGTGCGGGAAAGCCTGTACGCGCAATCACGAATGATAATTTTTTTGAAGCCTGAAGCTAAGGCTCTTTCTCATAAGGGTAGGCAGAGACCGGAACTTAGTATTATTGTCAAATAATACGCATTATTAAATCATTAATTTAGTATACATCAACTTTTTTTATCGTTAGTCTGCGACCTTTATTGGTTTGCGTGACAGCCCTGAGATACGGCGTGGCGGGAGGCGCCCAATTACGGCTCCTGATTGCTTTTATTCGCACTACGTTTGTCAACCCTAGCTTATTATCCGTAAAAAACAAGTAGTCAGGCTCACGACTGTATCCTCAAATAATCAGATTATCACTTAAAACGGGAAAATTATCATGAATGTGTTTTAATTTTCCGATATTTACTGATTTCATGTCAAAAGTGTTCATCAATTCAATTCAAAATCGTTTATTTTCTCAACACATTAGGTTATTTATCCAACTGCATGCATTTGTGCAAAGACTTCATCTTGATAGTGTAAAAAGTCACCTGTAATCCAGTCTAACAGATTCTTAGGCATTGAAGTTTTTTTATATGTATGGGATAGATTAGTAATCCTCTTTATTGCTTTGAGTTTGATGACACATAAGTGCCAAATGTTTGACTGATTACCTAAAGATCTGAATATATTCTGTGCCTTGGGGAAACATACAGTCGTGATTCTGTTTGTTTCTCGTTTCTAAAAATGATATCTTAGACAATCTTCATAGGATTTTTAATACACAAAAGATCTGAGAGTATGTCTACCACATCTTGAGATATAGTCTGTGGTTCTGTTTTGGAACGAAGTTCCTTTTTGGACGGTATCGAAGAAACAAAAGACAGAGGCTGTTTGAGGCTGGAAAAAAAATGTTGTTCCATTTTACCGTCACGACACATGTATGTATGTGTCAAATCGTCACAGTGCGAAATACGCAGCCGCGACGCAGTCCATAGATTGTTACATTGTTAGTACGTAAGAGAGTTACTAGGATACGTAAGCCCAATTAATTTATTATATTTAAATATTCCCATTTATTCCCAGTATAGATAAGTACTCTTTGCTTCGTTCCAACCGAGTGTTCCACGACACTCACGTACTTTTTTTTTAATTACTAAAAGTTTGATGATGTCTAATAGATTCCTATCTCAATTCCAGATGTTCGTAGGCCAGGTGCCGCGGAGTATGGACGAGAACGACCTGCGGCTGATGTTTGAGGAGTTTGGCAGGGTGCATCAGATCAACGTGCTCCGGGATAAGATCACGGGCTCAAGTAAAGGTTAGCCATTTAGCATTTACCATGATCATTATGGGCATATACGTCTTTTACAGACGATTTATTTATTTTTATTTTTATTTCATAGGAAAACAAACAGTACTTAGTAACTAATTAAAAGATCACGTTAAATATCTACTGACCATTAAACAGTTTTCACATTTAGATGCTAATTAGCTTACTTGTTTACAAGAAGAAGAAAAGTTAAATGATTTTGAAAACATTCAGGAAGAAACAACAGAAAAAAAATAGGTACCTAATTCTAAACAATTTTTTTTATTTTTTAGACAATTTAGACAGCGTCTGTAGGATATACACTTCTTTTGGTGACTGTACAAGCCAATTAGAGAGCGGAAAGTTCGCCTACACATGATACAGCTGAGTGAATCTGTAGTTGGGTTTGCTATGCTGGCGTGCCTCTTTGCACGCATTTCCTCGACTCAGGTCTATCAACAGTGAGCTCTTACCGCTCACAGATGTTGATATTAAAAGATGTCATGTCTCTTTTGATGCAATTCTTAAAGCGCAGCAAAGGTCTCCCAACGGCCCTCTTTGCATGCGCTATCTCACCTTGGATCTTAAGACGAGAGTGGCATTTTCATCTGAGCACTTCCGTGCTTCGAAGGGCACGTTAAATTGTCGGTCCCGGCTATTTAAGCCATAACGGAGGCCTTAAGGCGGCCTAAACACTCCATCACCAGAGTTGGCCACTGACTCATACGAACTTATTTACTTAATGTTTTATCTACATTAAACGGAACTTCTAAAATTAGAAAGATAAAAATGCTCAGAACATAAAAATGCTCAGAACCTATGTTTTGGTTTGTTTATTTGCACCTTTTGTAGCATACAAAGTGTTAAATTCTTATTAAGTAGAAATAGAAATAGAAATGTCTATTGCACTTATGTCGTTAGGCAGGTGTTAGTGTAACATACATTGTTTCAAACATGAACCCTGTTAGGGCACAGCAATATTTTGCTACACAGGTTAGTAGGTTCTAATGAAACAATACATATTATTCTCCAAATAAAGTAACAAGACAATATAGCTACTTCATTTTATGCAATTTCCAGACAAAATACGCAGCACAATGAAGATGCGCGGAGCATAAAATGAAAACAAGAACGTAACAGGCTCGCATCTACCTATTAGTTATCTCGCATCGTTTCTTTTGAAACGCGTTGTTTAATATTACAAAACTCAACAATAGGTATCTCCGTATGTTATGTACATGTTGACATTTTTGTTTGTCCCGTTTTAAGCGTCTTTTGTTTGGGAAGAGCTCTTTTCATGCAAACAGGCTCCTTTTGTCCGTGTCCGTTCTGATATGCCAGAAAACATGGTCTTGCTTATGTTAGGTTGTATCAGTTAGGTAATCTGTGTTTGTGCGTTCGTTCTTCACGATATTGGTTGTGAAGGTACCGGAGTAGAATCAAATTGTCGCGTGTGATGTGTTTTTATCCAAAAATATGCGAATATAATCCATCCATATCCATACTAATATTATAAATGTGAAAGTAACTCTGTCTGTCTGTCTGTCTGTTACGCTTTCACGCCTTAACCGCTGAACAGATTAAACTGAAATTTGGCATAGTTAAAGGTTGTATCCCAGAGACGGACATAGGCTACTTTTTATCCCGAAAAATGAAAAAATCCCGAGGGACCGCGGGTCACACCGCGGGAGCGTAGCTAGTCCATCCATATTTCCATCCATACTATACTATATACTTAATATTAATATTATAAATGTGAAAGTAACTCTGTCTGTCTGTCTGTCTGTCTGTCTGTTTGTTACGCTTTCACGCCCAAACCGCTGAACAGATTAAGCTGAAATTCGGCATAGTTAAAGGTTGTATCCCAGGGAAGGACAAAGGCTACTTTTTATCCCGAAAAATGAAAAAATCCCGAGGGACCGCGGGTCACACCGCGGGAGCGCAGCTAGTATCTAATAAAAATGCGACCTGTGGAGGTTATCTGCCTCCCCAGATTTCATAACTCCAGTCGAACACCTGCTTCCTGGCAGTGAACTGAAGTGGTCAACTTGGAAAGCTCTTAACCGACTCCGGACCAAAGTTGGACGCTGCAGAGAAAATCTAGCGAGGTGGGGCTTTCGGGACCACTTATCCAGTGCGATTGTGGGGCTCCCGTTCAGGACATGGAACACCTGCTCTCGTGTCCTCTGTGCCCTACAACCTGCACCCAAGAGGACCTGCTCAAGCTAGGGAGAAAGCAGTTGGGGTGGCCTCATACTAGTCAAAAACGGCTGAAACATTGACACGAAAGAAGATCTAAAAATATGTAGTGGCAATGAACTGAGCGATTCCGTGCTTCGGAAGGCACGTTAGATTGTCGGTCCCGGCTTTTAAGTTGTTAAGCCATGACGGCTTTAAGGTGGCATAGAAACTCCGTCGCCAGAGTAAGCCACCAACTCATAAGAAAGGCCAAAGGCATTCCCTTGATCTCTCCACTTATGGCGCTTTTTTGTCATTTGGACCCACACGCGATTTAGGTAACTTAGCCATATTAATAGTTTATAATGCGAGCATTTAAACGGCAGCTTAATGCACCAGCCACACGTACCTGACGACTCGCGTCACGAACCACTTAGCATTAACGAAGTGTTTGCGTGACGCCCTAACGCCTTATCCTGACACCTGAAAGAACAGGCTTGCAGGGAAAATTATCGTGTGGGAATGGTTTCGACTGTTGCATGTAATTGTGTGTTTTTCCTAATACCTTTGGTTACGTACTGACGTTGTCTTTCGTGTGGACAGTCTGATTAAGATATGGTTTAGGTGCTAAATTGTCATTCTTGTTAATAAGGCCTGTTAAACTGAGAGGATGGTATAGGTGCTGGGCAAGCCTATTTCATCCCAAAAATGTCGGATGTTTTTGGAACGAAGTTCCTTTTCGGACGGTATCGAAGAAAAAAAAGCCTCGAGAAAATTTTGTTCCATTTTACCGTCATCATGTATATGTCAATTCGTCACAGTGCGAAATGCGCAGCTGCGACACAGTCCATAGATTGTTACATTGTTAGTACGGAAGAGCGTTTCTAGGACACCTAATTGACAATTAATTTATTATATTCCCAGTATAGAAAAGTACTCTTTGCTTCGTTCCAACCGAGTGATCCATGACACTCACGTACTTTTTTATTTTAAAAATGTCCACATTGATATTATAAAGACATTAGGCTTAGGATATTAAAGGTAGTAAGTGTAATTATTGGCAAAAGTCACAGGACAATTTTGTTTTCGTAAATTAAAATTAAAGTGCATGTCTCGTCGTAGTATGCCAACAAAGCATTTAAAAGCAGCTTCATAAGAATTTATGCCCACTTCAAAGGAGGTACTTTCCAAACAGCTTAGGAATGCACTTCAAGGATAACGGTCAAAAAGTGGACGGTGGATGTTGCCAGCAAACTTTTCAGCTCAAGCTTTAAGGTGGTGTTTCTGTTACAGCGACTAAGTCGCCTGATTCAAATGCTAAGAAAGATACAGTAAAACTACGTTATTACTTCTAAATCCTTGCAACATTCTGACTCTCCGTATCCTATAGGCACGATAGACCTTCCCTCAGTTCTAAGGAGTTTTTGTTGTTGTTGTTTTGTAGCCCGTACCGTCCCGTGGGCAAACGCTTCCTCTTAGATTACTTTTATTCACATTAACTCATAATGTAAAATCCATCCAATTTCAAATTCAGAATGTTAATCTAGATAAGTGAAGACATATTGCTGCTTATTATAAAAACGTAAAACCTTGGTTGAACCCCATGTTGACACATTTCAAAACAAAACTACCAGTATTTAAAGATCGTTTTTCTAGGGACAGATTTTTAGTTAGACTTGGTTTAAACTCGGCTCATTTTCTTGTAATAAGCCCCTTAGTCATTTTAGCTCTAGTTCGCATTGGTGGAAAATCTACCTTAACTTTTGCAGCATGCCACCGCCTTACCATAGCACACAGTGCAATCAGAATAAAAGTTGTACCCCGACACGAGACTTGTTTTTTCACTATTTTCCATATGCAATGCAGTACGCCCGGTAATACGATTACTGTGCTGTGGCCTCACTGGCTTTGTCGACGTAATAAGCTACTAGATTGCAAGTTTGCCGTCGCATGTGCTAGGTTATGTAATTATATTTTAGAGTTTCATTCTTATTCAAATTCTATTTAAAGACGGGTCTTATTACAAGAAAATGAGCCGAGTTTAGACCAAGTTTAACTAAAAAACTGTCCCTAGAAAAACGATCTTTAAACATAGAACGCTTTTTTGTAGTAACAGTTTTGTTTTGACATGTGTCAACATAGGGTTAACCAAGGTTTTACGTTTTTATATTAAGCAGCTTTGGGTTCGAGGCAAATACTCGGCTGAGACGCTATAGGTGCTTGTTACATTTTCGTAGTGGGACATATTGCATTGCATAGTCAGCAGATAACATTATTTTATTAGGGCCTGGGTGTTGTCATTCATGGTATTCGTAGTTCTTGATACCTACGACAGTATGAATCAATTTTGTAATGAGCATAATTTTACTCATCTTTTTGAAAAAAAGCCATATAGACTTTTGAAGGCCAATAGCTTTTAATAATTTTTTTCGTAACTTTTTTGTTCTTTGCACTAAAAAAAAAGACTTAGGCAGCTCTACACTTATACCTACTCGTAAAGCATCTAGTGAAGATAATATGTATATTTAGAATCGTTCAATTGAAGATGATATAAAATTATTCGATGATTAATAATTGAGTCACAAATACACACCAAGTTTTCAATAACAGGTACCATGGAGCAGTTATTAATGGTTTACATGTAGGCCTTTAATAATAAACGTGGTGTAAAGTTATTTCTCGGAATAAAATAGGAATAACCATACACTTTGACAGTTTACACTCAGGAATAACTTTATACCACGTTTATTAGTAAGGCTGGTATAGTTGTATGTTCGTTTGTTTGTTTCATTTACCTCACCATAACTGATTGATGTGTTTTTCTTGTGTTGCCGCCACTTTATGACTCCGTATGTTTGCGTGTGTAGAATTGTTTAATTGTGAACTAAATATTCGTTTTATACAATGAGAATTTTCACAGCTACAGAAATAAACGTAAGAATAAAATAAATATTTCAATTTGTATTCTAGACAAACAATAAAAAAATCCACTTCTTCTTATCGTGTCACCAGTTCTTTCGAAATAGTGCGGTGAAAGTTCCTCTAAAAATATACAGTCACTACCAGTCGTGAATCTGTATAAATAAGGAATAGATGAGCATTATTTTGTGACCATAGTTATTATCTTATAAAAATAGGTACATATATTACATATCATTCTCATAGTATGTATAATATGTATATTTCTATCTATAATATGTATGTATTTACAAACAAAAAGTATAAGTAGTTTATCAGTCATTCTAGTACCCATAACACAAGCTCTGCCTACTTTAGGGGGCTAGATGATGCTGTGTGAAAAGTCCAGCATTATTTATTTATGTTGCAAAATGTACATAAATACAAGCATCTCGAACATTTTTCAAATCTAAAGTTAGCTCAACAAAATCAGTCTCAGTTGTAACATGAAAATTCCGTTTTATCAAATGAATGTAATCCAAGCCAATAACATATCTGTGTGTATACCGGTATGCTCTCCATGTGTGCGTGCATTGTTATGTATGTGTGCTTTTGTTACAGGGTGCTGTTTTGTGACGTTTTTCACTCGAAAAGCTGCCCTCAAAGCTCAAGATGCTTTGCACAATATAAAAACATTGACTGGGGTAAGTGTTTTATATGTTCTTTTATTTGTTACAATTAAGTGAGCCGATTATAACAGCAAAAGTTGATGAACAGCATCGCTTCTTAACAGATGTGCTTCATCACTTGCGTCAAATTGAGATTGTTAGTAAGGTTCAAGTTAATAAGATAGCTGTTCATCAACTTTTATTGCTATAAAAAATCGGCTTACAATCTATGGTTAGATATATTTTTAAATTTTTTACAAGTAAGCTTACTCGATCGTATCGTAATCACTAACGAAAAACGGAAGAAATCTTTGTCTAACCCAATAATTTTCATTTTAAATATAGTGTACCGAACTATCTTAAAAACCACCGAATCGCGATTTCGTAAAAGTCTTAAACGAAAGTACATTGAATTTATGAGTTTCTTTTAATCCGTAAGAGCTGACTGTGCAAAAACCTGTTGCTACTATCCTATTGTTTTCTGCCAAACAAGAATGGTAAAACAAATATTCTATTCGATACCCGGCTGGAGAGCACAATCGAATTATCGAAGTTCGTTCTTGGCGTCTTCATCTGTGAGAGCCAGCGGTGGATATTTTACTTCATGTTCATTGAATAACAGTCACCTACAGATAGTATGACTTATAATACGACGCTTATTTACTTAGATATCAAATATCTATTATTCAAATTTCTGTATCAGGATCTTAAAGAATCTTAAAGAATAAAAAAAAAGTTCATAAAATACATATTTTTTATCACGTTTAGGTTATTTATAATCATATAAATAACCATAAAAGGTACTTCAATTAAGTTCATTAACGCTATGAAATTCATTTGATAGATGTCTAAGAGGCATATCTAAATACATAATATTTAGCATTGCACTAGAATTAGAATAGTGTATACTACTAAAAATATTTAAAAAAATAATTAAACGTGGACTCTTGCTCTATTCCTGCTTCATCTTGCGATAACTCAATTCAATTGTTAGTATTATCGGATATTTTTCTCTCTCGATTGATTCTCGCTACGCCCTTTTGACGGAAGCTTGGGGAAATCGATTTGCTAACCTTATAAATTACTTGTGAATGAATGAAAATACTTTATTGTACTCTTTAAACAATAATTTATTTATTTATTTTAGCCTGCATTGTCCCACTGCAGGGCAAAGGCCTCCCTCCTCTTCTTAAACAATAATTAGATAAACAAAATTTAGGAAATCTAAAACAAAGAAGAGTGTACAATGCTTATCACTAAAAAGTGCTCTCTTTTAGGCAATTTTCGGATAGACAGAAACTGTATGTCAGTGTCACATATAAAAACTTGAAACTTGAAGCCTCTTTTATAATTTTGGATTGAAAGTTGAGGCACTACACTACCCATACCCATTCTGCCAACACGTTCTTATGTATTCCAAGTAAGCTCTATAGGCGATTTCTCTTCATCAAATTTGCAACATCGAAGAGTAGCACGGGAGTAACTTCGCAAAACTTTCTCTACTATCTGTGTAAGTCTTCTTTAATAAATAATAACTTTCGCTAAGGCCTCGAACTGGCTGAATTATACTTATATATATATATATAGTAAATATAACTCTACCATTTTTACAGCTGTAATGTTATTTCTATCAATAATTTACCGCTTCTTGCCCGCGGTCCACCTAAATAGTACACCTGGCTGTACTAGAGGCAATTTTTTTACATTATTATTATCTATAGAAACTAATCCATTATATATTTACAAAATACACTAAAATCAATTGAGCCTTCCAAGGATCGTTATAAAACGTTAGGTTATTGATACAAAAATTAAGGCTCATTCGGTGAAAATGATCTAGATAGCCTATCTACTTCCTACTTCCTAGATAAAAATACATTATACTTACTTAGATCCTTTTCTGTAAGGTTTGCCCTTTAAATTTAAATTTGTTTATAATAACTTGTGGATAACGGGGCTGGCTACATTTATAGAACATAAAAACTAGCAATAACACTATATAGTTAATACGTGAATGTAACTGTTAGTTATCCCTAATAAATAAAAATAAATAAAATAAAAAATCTACTCTACAACTATCTATTTAAGAGTTTGCTCAATTACTGGGTATATGCCTATTCTCTATAACAATTTCATTGATAATATTATCTGAGACATAATTTTTCAATTAAAACAATTTTTATTATTTAAATTAAAAAGTTATTTCAATACTTTATGGTCTGGGCCAATACTGAGCTTGTTTAAGAAAACGAATATAGAGGGTGGATTTTTGAGATGGGCCATAGAGGGCAGGTACCTTAACCGTTGTAGCTACAGGAAAACGCTCTTACGAGACCTTCTCTAACTTTTGGAGATATTTTAAACTGCATTCATAGATTTTGTAAAAAATGTACAGTCAGCGTCAAAAATGCCAAAAGTCAAAAAATTTTTTTTTGATGCCAATCGATTCAGTTTCGTGTAGGGATCAAAATACTTTATGATGCTATTTAGGGTTGAGTACTAGAAAAGTCAGAAATCGTCAGAAACTTTTCCCATACATTTTGTACTAAAAATCGATAAATTAACTAGACATTATTTTCTGGTCCTCCGTGGCCCATCTCAAAAATCCACCCTGTATTTACTATTTTACTATTTTTATTACAGTTCGAGCATAAATTGCTATTTCTTTGCCACCTGAGGCTTTTAAATCAAAGGGGATTTGAAGTTCTGAGAAGTTGAATTACATTATGAGAATCCATAAATTAGATTTTACCTTGAGTTACTCAAATCCCATGAGTCAATGAATAATAGTTTAAATGGTTAATTTATTAGATTTTTACTCTATCTATAATGTAAATAAGATATTTCGTTAAATATTTGATAGCTGGCATTCTTATTTCATCTATCTGTCTTGACGACCTCTGTGGCGCAGTGGGCGAAAGTCCGCCTGTGATGCAGAAGCCGCAACCTTCTGCCTTCGATCCCCGCCGCGGAACAAATGTTTGTATAACCTACAGATATTTGTCTCGGGTCTGGGTGTTTCTATGTATAATATGTATGTATTTACAAACAAAAAGTTTATAAGTAGTTTATCAGTCATCTATTACCCATAACACAAGCTCTGCTTACTTTGGGGCTAGATGATGCTGTGTGAAAAATCCAACATTATTTATTATTTATTTATTTTTATCAACCCACATCCACCCACTACTTCTTCTTCTTCTTGTCGTATCACCAGTTCTTTCGAACCAGTGTTGTGAAAAGATTGTAAGTGCGCTTCAAAGAGGCTCCTTTCGTGCACTACTGAGTAATAGGCCTCATTTTCACGCGACTTTTTCCGATCCTGCGCCAGTCGAATCCATTGCCTTCCCGCTACCGCCACAATATCATTGAATTCTGGCTGGTGGTCTGCCTGGCGTTTTATGACCCTCGCGTCACCACTCACTTATTTCATCTATTTTCAAAGTTATATATGAAAATAACTCACTAAGATTATAGTAGATTGGGTTCATACGTCTCCCCAACGCATAGTTTTAAAGTTACCCTCACCTAAGTAAGTTGGAACCCAGTAATCTTGAGAGGAATTTTTGACGTAGCTGCTACAGCGCCCTCTGTCGAGTTTTGTCCAGCCGAGCGGCACGTTGAGATGCTAGGAATTCAAATTTAAATAACTTATTAAATTCTTTTCAACTTTTTTTATCGCATCAGAACTGATGTGCTTTGTAATTCAATGCCTGAGATTACGTGTTTTTTCAATGAAAACGGCATAAATAATGAAGAATGAATCTAAGCTTTAACATGGATAAAAAACGAAACAGATTATGAGTATATTTTCTAAAGCACTCGGGATCTTTTGAACATTATTTAAAAGTTATTTGATGTTTATTAGAAATAACACAATCAAAGAAAAATAGCAATTTTCAGTTTGATTCGTTATATAAAACACTAGTTAATGAATATTACAATGAAAAGCTTGAGAATTGATTACATTGTCGGGTACCCAATCTGCTACGGAAAGCACGTAGAAGATCTACGGCGTAGCGCGTAGAACCTACCCGTCTACAATGAAAGTGTACGTGTTTCTTAGATTTTGAAACAACAATGGATGGAATGAAATTGGAACTCTCTTTTATAAAAACCAAATGTGTTATGGTTACCATTGAGATTTATTTGTCTTTGTACAACGTACTATTAGCCTGAGGAGTGGGTAGGATGGGTGACCAGCAAGGTCTTTCAATGAGATACTCAGATTCAGTAATAAGAAATTTATTCTTGAGGTCTTGTTAAATTCACATTGTTAATTTCACGTCACCATTCGCCGCGTGTTTTCGTAAGCGCGATCAAGGAATAGGCAATTTTTAGTCGCGCCATCTAGTTATGAAATTTGGTACTATTTATTACAAAAACCCGTCCAACAGTCTTCGTTCACAAAATATAGACACACAATAACTTTGTCTTTTAATGTAAAGGGGTTTTAAAGTAATAAATTGCTTAAATATAAAGTAAAGTTTATCATTACAGACTTTACGGCTATATTGATTCAGTAGCGATTTCTTCTGTGCTGTAAGATTCGATTTACATCCAAAAAAAAATCTTTCAAAGACATTAAATCTATTAACATCATATCTATTACACAGTTATCTTTTCCGGTATCTGAGTAAGCCTTCAAAAGTAGGCATGTTTGCATGTAATCTAAAAAGAAAACAATTATCGGTTTACAATAATACAAGCTTTCCTTAGTTGGAAGCTAGATGGCGCTGTAATTTCAATATTTTTTATTTAATATGAATTGGCATACTTTCCTTGTATAACAGACTGATGTAACCTTCGCTGGAGCTATAAATCAATCGCTCGCATTCTAGTGCTGCGAGTTCACAAAAGCGGGTATAATACGAGTCGGCTCCTGCCCAGGGGGCTACTCTGAAACTCATAGATTTTTATTACGTATGTATTTATGTATTTATAAACAAAAAGTATACAAGTAGTATATCCGTCATCTAGTACCCATAACACAAGCTCTACTTACTTTGGGGCTAGATGATGCTGTGTGAAAAGTTCAGCATTATTTATTTGTTAACAAAACAACATGATCACAACTATATCAAGACGCGGGGAAGGAAAACATTGTGAAGGGTTTCCTCGCGATGCTTTCCTCATATTACTGAGGAGCCGAAAATGTAAAAAGAATGTGCCTAGAAATATTCTCGGCTCCTCAGTAATAATTTTTTTATCTATAATCTAAAAGAGCTTGACCTGACTGACTCATCATCGCCGAGCCGAAACCGCTGAAGCTAGAAAGCTGAAATTTGGAGAGTAGCTTCCTTTTATAACATGGACTAAGGCGGGATTTTTTGAAACTCAACCCCAAAGGGTTGAAAGAGTTTGTATGAAACTTTTGAATGCGTCAAGCGATTTGCTTGAAACTCGGCTTGAATACTAATAATAAAAAATAAATGGACACATATTTCAGGGTTTTTCAAAACAACCCTCAAAAAGGGCTGAAACGGAGTTTCAAAGTTTCATATTTTTACTTAGTACAAGCTTATAATGGCAAGACAACGTTTTGAAAAAAAAATTGTCCGTATATGCAATTCATTATTAGTCTATCTCACCATTCTTAGAGATTAACTCTCTATTTAGTAACTCTCCTATTTAGCTTAAGTATTAGGTAATCATACTTACTACATAGCTATGTTGGAACCACTAATCTTCTGTTGTTTGGAGAAGAGCGCTGACTCCGCTACTCAGTTTTCCAACTTTTGCGGCAGTCAACGTTTTCACTGTGTATTTTTGCTTTTATGTAATGTTGTTCCAAAATCAAGCTTTTTATCTTAATCTTATCTCTTATAAGAAGTTGATAGGTTTAATAAATTATAATAGATTTAATAAATTATAGCTTAAATATCATTCGCTCGGCCGCTAAATGATATCTTAGCAAAACAAGGCAAAAATTACATCGTGTAATGTTCTTTCAATCTTAAAATGTTTCGGCGTAGCCCTCGAAAGGGGCCACCCCGGACACGGCGAACTTTGATCGATAGCCCGGATTTATGATCGAGTTTCCCCGGTCTTAAGTAATTGACTGGCTCCATTAGTGTGCGGGCTTTTGTACCCGGACAAATGTTTGACTTGAAGAAGATAGTTTTAAACGGAGCTGGCAGGCTCAACTGATTCCATTGCCAATATAATAGATTTTGAAAAATAGGTCTAGCGTGCAATTTGTGTGAATAATGAAATTTGAAATCAAAAGAGCATTTACACTATGCAATTTGTTGGCTCGTTTTGCTAGCCTTAGGGGCCGAGCGAGCGTTGCACTTACTAAGACATTTAGCGTCCGATGACCTACGTAGAACGTCTCTTTACGTAGAAAATTCAGTGCGATACGATATATAGGATCTTTCATTTTATACTAACTTAATTTTTTTTTGTTTTGTTATGAAAATCCCAAGAAAATCGATAAAGACTATCATTTCAATTGATTGTTGCTTCTTGTATAACTTAGCCCATTCGTGATGTAACTGCGCTGTAACGTCTGTTCTCCTTATAAATCATTATGCAACAATTCAAAAAAATCAATAAATGATAAATTTTGAAGTGAAAACTTAAATGGGCTTAGGAATTAAATTGATATAGTCAAACGTCTATTTACAACCCAAAAATGAGGCTCTGTCAGTTTGTGTAGTTTAAAATGAAGGACCCTATAGATAAATAGATTCGTATCGGTTGAATTTTTCCGTGTACACTATAAAAATCTGCTAGCTTGCAATTTGTAGGTGTAAATAATTATATTCTATTGAATTTGAATCCTATCATCATACATCTTTTTTTATTCCAATTACAAGTTAAGGTATCTAAATATAATTAGTATAGCGTAATTGAAACACAAACATACAAATATAGTTACAAAGCTTTCATTGTATGATAATAATAAAATAACTGTCGCATTTTATTAGTCGTAAAGTAAAAAGATTCTATTTATAGACAGGTAGGTACAGATAATATAAAAAATCAATCGGAAACGAAGTTGCTATAAAAATTCACGATTTTCCTTAGCTCTTCAGTAAATCTTGTGCACCATACAAGCTAAGCTTTAACTGTTATATTTTCGGGGAACTACTTTTTTACTAAGTGAATCTTATTGATGTAAATTACTCAGTCGTATTTGCCATGTGTAAGAATAATGATTTGAATAATGTAAGAATGAAAAAATAATATAATTTTGCTCATTTATATTAGCTCTCACCAAAGAAAATCAAAGTCAAAAAACTAGCTGGTAAAAGGCATGCATTTACATTTGACAAATATGCAAATGCATCTGATTACGCCCATAATACGCTTTATCTTATTAATCAATAATTAAAAATATGCTCAACTTCAACATATATTCTAATATTAATTTTGACTCAATTTTTGCTCTCACATTCTCGCATTGCATAACTCTTGCCATCATATTTTATTGTATAGTTTAAGTTCTTTATATTTGAAAAACTTCTCCATGTAGTTCTCCATCAGAACCTACTTACCAGTTCTGAAGGTGGGCGTTGAGACTGCTTCACAGTTTTAAATTTATTTTATTTACAGAAACTAAGCTACTACATATTTACATATATTTACAAAATACAACAGGATTAGTCAAGCTATCTAAGGATCGTTAGAAACGATCTATAGATAGCTCAACTGATTCAGGTCACTGTCAGTCGGAAGCGTGCCCAAAACACTGGCGGCATTACCACGCTGGATGGCAATGCTGATCCTTTGAGCCAAAAATGTGCCAGCTCTCGGATCACGCGTCGCTTCGACCAGACGCCCTGAAAGAATTTTGAAAACCCGAAGGGCTCCAGAACCCCACGAACCTAGGGTCTCAACCGCAAATGGTTCAAATATATAAACCCTATCAAGATTTATATATTTAAATATATAAATCTTGATAGGATATTTATATATTCACAGTTTTTACTTTATTTTTAATTTTTGCTCAACTGTAATTCGTTCTGAATAAACACATTTTTACTTTTACTTTTTATTTGGCACAGTTTTTATAATAACGCTCTCATATCAGTGGTGTGTTAGCTTTAAGCGACCTGTCCCGAAAGTATTCTGAATTTCACGATAACGACGCCGTGCCTGCGACAGACTCGCAAAACAATTCTTATTTTATATTCCCATCGGGAATTTTAAAGTATTCGAATTTTCAGTGTCCTTCTTTTGTTTTAATGATGATATTTTAAAGTATTCACTACTTATTTAAACCTCATTTGTCACCTAAAAAGTTCGAAAACATGTGCTCAAAAGGAGCCTTTAAGGCGAACTAAAAATCTTTTCACCAAACTGATTCCAAAGAACTAGTGATACGACACGAAGAAGAACCTCATTTGAGCTCAAATGGTGATGAATGTGGAATTATGTCTGCTTACCCTTGTATGGGTCATCTTATGGCTTAATCACAGAAAATATTTACCACAACGTGGGACACAGCCGTGATTCTGTTTTGTTTCGTAAAACTTTTTGCATGAATTAACAATACTTAACCTATTTCATGCAAAAAGTTTTTTGAACGAAGTTCCTTTTCGGACGATATCGAAGAAACAAAAGACTGAGGCTGTTTGAGGCTGGAAGAAAATTGTTCCATTTTACCGTCACGACACATGTTTAAGTCAAATCGTCACAGTGTAAAATGCGCAGCCGCGACACAGTCCATAGATTGTTACATTGTTAGTATGGCAGAGCGTTTGTAAGATACCTAATTGACAATTAATTTATTATATTTACATTTGCCAATTTCTTTATTTTTATATATTCTCTGTATAGGGTTCTTGTGTACAATAAAGCGTTAATCTACCTATCTATCTATATTCTCAGTATAGAAAAGTACTCTTTGCTTCGTTCCAACCGAGTGTTCCACGACACTCGTGTACTTTTTTTTTACCGATTTACAGTATTGTTGAAGTTTAAAACAAAGTATTTTACATAAAATTGTCAAAAGGGTTACATCCCTAATATCGTGGGTCACAGTGAACCGTTTTCCGAACTCTCAATCAGGGATTAGCTTCCTCTTAATCCGAATATCGAGCGCAGTGCCCCTCATATTTCATAATGGGGGACCGTTGCCCGCGATAACACGATAGTTCTCGAACTATTCAACACTGGATCTACGAAATGTAAACGAGTTGAAAAGCATTTTTCACGATAGATATAAATAATAAACGTATTAGAGGATGTTTTACACTATGCAATATGCATCCAGATAGAATTCGTAGATACTTTTTTTATGCCAAAACAGTCATGTGTGTGTATATTTTCAATTTTTTATTTTTTAGTGGTTTATCTACAAGATCTACGTTCCGTAGATTATGTAAGTAAGTAAATTCGTATGAGTCAGAGGCCAACTCTGGTGACGGAGTTCTTAGGCCGCCTTAAGGCCTCCGTAATGGCTTAACGACTTAAATAGCCAGGGCCGACAATTTAACGTGCCCTCCGAAGCACGAAAGCGCTCAGATGAAAATGCCACTAGCGGTCACGCGTCTACTTCCGTCCGTTTCGTCCGTTGCTTGACTGCGACGATCTATCAAGAACGACTAAGCAGGCACGACCGCGAGTGTATCTTCGACTAAGTATCTTATTGCTTCTCGTTGATAGGCTGTGACAATAACCTACTAATCCAATTTCAGCTAAGCTCAGGTCGTGAAAATATTTTTGTCTATTAGTTGAGACGTCCTAGAATAGAGTTGGGTAACCTCTCCGGGTCTAACATGCTTGTTTCTTGATATGTTTATTGAAACCCCAGACTTGCGGGTGCTAACTTAATATTAATTAAAATAGATTTGTAATGGAGATAACCTTGTACTAACAAGTTAATGGGAATTTCCTAATACTATTTACACTAATATGCTGAGGGGTAGCCGTATTTTCACCCACATAAAATTATGTAGATTTAAGTACCTATTGTAACTGTTGTATATGGTGTGGAGAAAATAAAACTTTTATTATAAAGTAGGTACGCTTTAAATCTCACATAAAACACAAAATCATCAAGTTTAGTGGTGGTTTAGCATTTGATACAGGTTTGTAGTATGGTGAAAGGTTTCTAAGTGTTATTTTAGTTTCGACTGCTAACTCTGAAGTACTAGGCAAGCATAACACGCCAGGAATCATATTATCCATATAAAACTACGCGAGTGTTTGAAAAACAAAGTACGTTCAAATGTACTGAGATACCAGGCGCTCATAGTTCTAAAGGTCTTTGATATACGAATCCTTCCATATTCAAACACGCATCAAGTTCCATTTTTAACAAGGCTGCAAACAAGGAACGCTTTTCATAGAAATATGAATCTCGCTGTAAGTGCGCGTTCCTTTAGAATGGCTGTAATTATGGTTTGCTTTTTCGTTATTGTGTGTATGCAGTTCTTTGTTAGACAAAGACTATTTTTATGTTTTCTTTAGTTATTATTGTTCGTCTGGACCGTAAATTATTCATCTATAAGGATCAAGTACTGTTCTGCACATCTCATTCATTGTAAAAATTAACTCTCGACTTTACGATCTCCGAACGTAGCAGAAACTATCAGTTCTATGGGTAATGTCTGAGGCAAATGTAAACAGAATATTACTCTAGCATCGTCTTTGTTGTAGCGTGCAAAAGACACAACAGCGAGTTTGATTAAGCGAATAAACTGCCCCGGTCTAAACCTCGGAACAAATATTACGAAGCGAAAAATTGGTCCTAGAGTTCAGGTCTAATATTGCAACTTTGGGTGTGATTTTGTAAGGTGCGGATAAACAGATTGGAACATCTATTTCTATCTATATCTATCTAGTTTTCAAAACTCACATCTTCAGAATCCATACTAATATTATAAATGTGAAAGTAACTCTGTCTGTCTGTTTATCTGTCTATTTGTAACGCTTTCACGCCCAAACCGCTGAACAGATTAAATTCGGCATAGTTAAAGGTTGTATCCCAGGGAAGGACATAGGCTACTTTTTATCCCGAAAAAATGAAAAAATCCCGAGGGACAGCGGGTCACATCGCGGGAGCGCAGCTAGTACGAGATATTACGCAATTACCCGTTTAATTAACCCCATACTAGGTTTCCTTAAGGTGGTCGCAGACCTATTCGCGCTGAACTGTCAATTCAATAGAAGAAATGCTGAGACGTCAGAAGCCAGCCGCATTTTCTGACGTCATCAGCATTTTTTGTATAGAAAACTGACTGCGGCGCGTACGGCGCGGCCAAATGTGCGATCAGGTTAACATGGGTCTGGCGAATATGGTATTTCAGTAATCATTTTTAACATTGAAAACGGGTTTCTCGAAAGGGTATTTTAGTCTATAGTTCATAAGACAAGATCTGAAACAGTTGGGGCATGTCTCGCCAGCCGGGTCGTACCCTTCCTTCCGGCACATTGTCTTATCCTCAGACCGTCGTCGCATCAATCATTACAAGCTTTAGGGCCGCTTACGTCGTCAGTCCGGAACTATTCCAAGAAAGAAAATATTCCGTTTGCTCAGCGTAATAGATGGTCGCTAGTAAAGGCAAAGTTTTGAATTTCTCGTGTGAATATTATGCTCGTAGCTTGCTTAGACGTTCATGAGGGTTGAAGTAGAGCAACGTTCTACTACAAAGTGACTGCTGGTGGCATCAACTGAGCGCCTACGTGCTTCGGCGGTCACGTTAAATTATCGGTTTTGGCAGTTTAACCGTGACAAAAGCCTTAAGGTGCCCTAAAAACTCCGTCTCCTAAGTTGCCACTTAATTCATAGGAGCATAGGTACTTACTATTTTAGTATGTTTATCAAATCGCTTTTAGTATGTTTATGTTTAAAAAAAAAGACAGGATTAAAGAGATTTTTAAAATCCTTTTTCTTTTTAAATACAAATCAAATTTTATTTATAAAGTTATTTTATCTTCGCAAGCACTAACAGATGTAATTCCAAAAGCTCAAATCAAAATGAACTGATGACGCGGCAGCGAGCTGCAGAATCGACTCAAATGAGTAAAGTTTTTCTATTTGATTTCATCCACGAATGCAATCCGAAATTCAGCTCTACAAATAGAGATATCAGATTTTTGCTAGAACTGACATTATTTTATCTACTTATATTGTAAAGAATGTTTGTGAGGACTATATGATACTTGTGTTTCAACTAATGCTTAGCAATTCGTTGCAATGTCACGCGATGATTTAAAGAAAATGTTGTTTAGCTATAGTGGAAAATCATCCCGCTATATCCACTAGGTCTCTAATAAAAAAGAGTAAATGAATATTAATTTCATTTCATTATTGATTTTTATTGTAAAATGACATATAGCTGTCATTTTCAGATTCGATTCCGTCGGGGGTTTTATCGGGAAAGTAAAGTTTCCGAAGGACCGCATATGACATTACGGAGCGCAGCTAATAAATAATTAAACTAGCAGCAGGACCAATCGCGTCACCATTGCTGCTTACTCGTACGAACTTATTTACTTCAAATATTGACAGCGTAACGTCGAGCTAAAGCCAATAACCTTATTGTCTAACTCAACTGGGAATGGATATGGGCTTCATTTTGACATTTGAAACCCATTCTGGACTTCAATTGTCATTTTCCTATTATGTGATTGGTTGAGCTCTATTGGAATGACAACTGGGAATGGATTTCAAGTTAGACAATAAGGCTGCTGGTCCGCAGCGCACATTTTTAACAAAACATATATATAACGCAAAACTGTCCCATTTTTGTGTATTTTCTCTATGGCTTTTGACAACTACACATGTAGCAGTGTGCGCACACTGCTTTTCAAAATGAGTTTTACTCCATTTTCACAAAAATATAAATAAATAAACACTTCCAGACTGTTCCAGACTAAACATAATTGACACATACATTTGAAAAATTTTGACGTTGACATCTTCAACACAAAACGCTTCCCCGCAGGCGAATGCGGGGAATGTTATCAATTTTTCTCGGAAAACATTATTGTGATTTTTTCCAGTCACGCCCCGAAAAGACATGCTATTTTGTACAAAAACACGTCGTTGTGGACCCGGCTTTATAAAAAAAACACATTTCAGAACATTTTTACTAACACACACATACATTGCCGTCCATCCAATAGTGCATTCACAAAAGTAACTAACAAAAGTCGAATTAGTTCCATTAGTTTTGAAGACCAACGCGCGCATTCGTTCTTTGTACCCAGAATATATAACAGTATCCTAATGTTCACTATCCACACGAATTTTTCAAATCAACCTTTCAAACCATTTTCAACCGTAAACTCGAGGAGTGATATACCATTTTGAGTTGCAGCTCGCTTTAAGGGACATAGGACCAGGAGCGATCAATTGGAATAGTTCAGATAACTGTCCCACTTAGGTGCTATCGAGGCAAAGCGAATATGAAGAGCCGGATACGGAAGTCAAATGAATTGGATAGTATCAAACTAGATGCAAATTGGTCTAGAATATTGCTGGAATTCCTAACATTTCAACTGGAATGGTCGTAAAATAATTTTCGTGCAAATTGAGGACTATTAGTACATTAATTTAAGTTAAGCTTGGGGCTACAAAACTGCCTTTTAACACTTAACGAGCTTTAAAGCCACTCAATCAGCCTATCTGCTACTATGCACCTCGTGGTGGTATCTCGTTCGAGTACCTACATTTCACTGGCCGTAAGAAATCATCGCGGTCATGTAGATAGAGAAAATGGAGACATCGAAACAAGAGAATATTAGTACTACGGAAAGAATGGACATTGGACACACCTCGCCAATCGAGACTAGCTGTTGAGTTCTCATTGCGTTCTTACGAACGAAAAGCTAGTTGTAACACACACAGATACGTTTATAAAAAAGACAGTGAATATGACCTAGGTACCTACTACAGTATTTTTTTTTTTATGATGAATTATTATACATGTGAAAGCACTTTTCTCATCATAGTCTGTCGTATGGAATCATATGAAAGCTTGCGACATTTCATCCGCACTGTACGCGATGAACTTTATGAAATCCAAATGCTGTCATATGATGCGTGATGCGCGTACGATGTTGACAAAAGCTTTCACTTTTTTGGCGTTCGAAGTTTTGTGTAGTGTCCGAGGTGTGTTAGAACTTAGAGAGGACAATCAAGGAAATTGAAAGGTCGACCCGGTTGCGCCCTTCCTTTCCGCTACATTGTCTTATCCGGTCGTGCATCATTTTGGACCGTTTCACTCGGACCGATAACCTATAACCCGGCTATAACCCGGGTAAGGGTAGTGGTTATTTTAATAAATCTATAGATATTCGTGTAGAATGGGGTAGGCGAGCGGTCTACTGAAGCGTTGCGTACTAGCGTTTTCAAAGATGTGTCTGTTTATCAATTGAATATGAATCGTTTATCAAAAAAATCATGTAAGCCACAAGCCAGGTCGTCTGATTATTGGAAATGCTATGTTTTACTATTTTAGTTTGATTTATAAATAATTATTTTTATCAAACTTAGTACTTACTCCACTTAAACTTATTTATAGCGGCCATAAGGCGGCCTAAAATATTCATCATACGAACGTATCAAACTGTACTGTTTAGTGGTCATACGTCCTTACACTATAGATTTCCGTGTCGAACGGGAACATTTACATTATGAGGTTGAAGCGAATCGTCCCCCATTTTTTATGATAAAGTGCAGAATAGATATAGAATGTCAAGAAACGGATATGGAGTTTGAATTATGAGACTTATTCTTTGTATTATGCATGAGCGCTGTAATAATGGGCTGTGTACTTTGTTACGCCTTGTTGTTTTATATATAATAAAATAAATAATAATGAGCTGGCACATTTTTGGCTCAAAGGATCAGCATTGCCATCCAGCGTGGTAATGCCGCCAGTGTTTTGGGCACACTTCCGACTGACAGTGACCTGGATCAGTTGAGCTATCTATAAATCGTTTCTAACGATCCTTAGATAGCTTGACTAATCCTGTTGTATTTTGTAAATATATGTAAATATGTAGTAGCTTGGTTTCTGTAAATAAACATATGTATATTTTGGATCATTAAAATGGATCATTAAAAGCATGATAATAAATAATAAATATTGTTTGTTTGTACAATCTGATACATTACAATCTACTCAAGTTGATCGACGCCTTTACAATCCGCGCATCGATTGAAATTACATTCGGTTCACGTCTTTGCGGATTGAAATCGTATTCCGTCGATTTGCCGGCTCCCTCGGCACACGGATATTGTACAAGACTTTACTGATGTTTGCTTGTGCTACTGGACCTTTCTTGGTCACTGAGTACCAAAGTAAGTTGTAGTTTCTAGGCCGCCTGAGGCCTCCGTCATGACTTTATCCGGGACTAACAATTTTAACATACCCACTGAAGCACAGAAGCGCTCAGTTGAAAATGCCACTAGCGGTCACAAATGGTTGTATGAACAAAGAACGTAGTAAACGTAATATTATAGTTTTTTTGAGTATGTTAAGTTTATTTAACGATGACTGAAGAACTTAGCACTAACCAGATAAGAAACACGTTGACAGCTAAGTGAATGACGTCAAACGATATGACGCCTGTCATGTTTCCGTCTTTGACAAAATGAAAACACAACCTTGACTTGACAACTTCGATAATGACTGGCGTTCTACGAAAAAAAATAGAATTATTTCAAGGACATTGCTTGTATTTGTTGTGAAATGTTTTCAGTGTGTTTTTACTCAACTTCATGGGCATCTTTTGCTGAAAACGGAACACGAACTGTGTAGTAAAAAAACATGGTTTGAATCACTCTCAAAATAGGCAAATTCAGACATAGAAAACACTCCGCTACTAAATTTAACCTTTAATAGATGATTTATACAGCGTCAGAAAGCAACGGGACGTTGTTTTTTCGAGATGGAATAGACTTGCCAAGCACCTCAATCATCCTCTCAACTGTATCGGCCTTATCCACAGGAAGATAACGTCAATACTGTCAAGTATTCTTTACTTCGGACAACTTAGTCCATAGTTACATACGTAGTTAAAAAGTTTAGTTTACACACAAAAAATAAAATAAAAGATCGGTTTAAAGAGTTTATTTCTCATAAGAACAAAAAATACAGTTCACTTATAATGAGAGTTAATATTTAAGTTAAGAAATACTTATACTTATAATCTTAAAGCTAGTGGCAAAGCATGCAGAAATCTTAAAAACTAAAAAAGCTTACAATCATTTGCAGATGACAGAAACTTGACTAACATTCGAAAAACAATATCAATATTACGGTAGTTTAAATTATTTCAATGGAAAATTATTCTCTTCTAACATCACTTAGCTCGAGATTTTTAGCCGTGTGCGTAAAGATAAGAAAACTAAATATGAAAAATACACAAATTAAATAACCCATAGATGAAGTATCGGGCAATCATGCTTATAACAGATAATATGACTTTCAGAATGCTGTTGTGACTGCCCCGGACTCGATTAAGTAATGATGCTAATCGTTTACGAATAGTCACAGAAAAGAAACAGAATTTGCCGGTGTTTAGTTCTGTATCTATAAAGATGAATGTCCCCTTCCAATCCCATTTATCAAGTCAGCGCATATCTTTTCCGATAATACCGGCACTATACAAAACGTCTGTCAACAAAAATGATGGCGGGTGCTTCCTTTGCGCATTTCATCGGAAAAGCTAGCCGTGTCCGGGATAGTGACGCCTTTGCTTATAAAGCCGGTTCTGATTTTGTCGGAATTGATATCAAATATCATTAATTACTTTATTTCTAAAAAGAACAGACAAATAAAAGGTGATCCAGTGGAAACGGTGAAAGCTTCCGATTCTAAAATCGTTTTCGGTTCAAATCTTATTAATAATAAATCCTCCAAATAATAATTATGATATGCTATGCTATCCCCGAGGCGTAGTAGACATTCTCTCAAAACTTTGATTCCAGATCCTAATGAAGATGTCTTAGGGGGCAGTCAGAGGCATGTCCGAATACATATTTGGGACAATTCCATACGTGACAGGTCACAAGCCCATCGCTGTTTATTGTTCGACGAGAACATACAGTTTTCTATGTGAATTCTGTCTGTTGTACAATACCTATTGAAAGTGGCCGACATTTCTGGGTCGCTGTCATGCCTCCCTGCTGGTACAAGCTGCAATGGAGACGCAGATGTGAAATAAATACATTGTATACCATGTTACAACTAATATTGTATACGACTTTTATGAAATTGTAAAAAAGAGTTCGTCTAATATGATTTAGTGGTCAAGTCTGGTGATGGTTTTTCGCCGCCTGAAAGCCGTTCTCATGGCTTAACGACTTTGTAGCTGATACCGTGAAATTGTAACACAATAAAATATAAAGATTCAAAAATATTATATACCTAATATACGGGAACATTTACCGACTTCCGTGCTGAGCAATAATTGTGCTTAGTGCTTTTTAATAAAGATTATTCTTAAACAAGCTTAAACGTACAAGGAATAATCGCACCATGTGTTTGTGTGCGTGACAAAAGCTTTTACATACATAGGCTCCGAGTATATTAATAATAACTACGGTCAAGTTTCATGAATACCTTCTCCCATATAAGTCCAAGCAAAGCTGTATGCAAACACCACTGTTCCCTCTGCGATATCGAAGGTATTATGTAATCTTCTATGTCTACTGTTTGCTCCGATGAGGCAATATCATATTCTTTGTATATTAAAATGTCTACTGCAGTAAAATCTTTCATCGAGGCGCGGTATACATTCTCACAGTTACTCAAAATATTCGATCAACGACCTCTGTGGCGCAGTGGGCGAAGGTCTGCCTCCAACGCATCAGGTTGCGGGTTTGATCCCCGCCGCGGGAAAAATGTTTGTATGATGGTGTTTCTATCTATAATATGTATGTATTTACAAACAAAAAGTATATAAGTAGTATATCAGTCATGTGGGACCCATAGCACAAGCTCTGCTTACTTTGGGGCTAGATGATGCTGTGTGAAAAGTCCAGCATTATTTATTTATTTATTTATGATATTTATTTATTTAAATATGTGTTTAGGTAGACAGAGCATGTCCAAATAGAATTTTACCATACTGAAAGCTGAAAGATTTTAAAATGCATTCCAAAGATTGCGCCCATACGGGATGCATTTTAAAATCTTGAAACACTACAAAAATATAGTCTATATTACATTTTCCTGTTATTTTATCATCTGAACAAGTTCAGTGCCGTTTCGAACATGGATATTACAAATAGGGAGCATCTTTATCCCATTGTGTTGGATTCGGTGCCTTCCCGATTCGACGCAGTACTCCATATTGCAATATTTCACGAGGACTATTGAGATGCACTTGCCATTTTTCGTTTATTGCCTACGAATTTCATATAAAAATGTTGAAGGATTGTGCAAGTTTTTCAGCGTTCGGTTGAGTTTAGACGTATAAGTTTCCTCCTACGCTGTACAAAACATCTAGTAAAGATGTAAAGAAATGTCAAGTAAGTGGAAGATTGCTTGATTATGTATATCAATATAATATTGAATATGTTTGGTTTGTTTCTGATCGGGACGGGTGTATCCCACTATTTCTATTATGTATTTTTATTGAGAGAAATGCTGAGACTGATTCTCCCACTGTTTCCATTGCTGGCGGCGGCGACAAAAATTTTTTTTTTGCCGCAATAGAAATAATGGGATATAAATATATGGATTGTGTGAAGGATGACATGAGTAAGAAAGGAGTGTGTTGAGATGATGGCTGATAGAGGAGAATGGAAGAAGAACACATGTTGTGTCGGCACAACATTGTTCTTCCCTTTTCCCATATTATATGGGGTCGGCCCCATATAATGTGGGAAAAGGGCAGGAAGATGATGATGATGAGATATAATTTGGAAAAAGCGCTAGTCCCACTTTTGCTATTCACATAAACATGGATACCTAAGCTAAAATTAAGGGCCAGTTTTCTGCATGAGTGGTGTTCACAGAAAAGCCACGTCGGCGACTTGGAAAGTTCACTCGCCTCGTTTGGTTCATTAGTTTGGGACGATTTTTTCCGTCCCTCTAACTTTTGGGGCCAACTTTTGGGCGTCGATTCTGTCGTAACCCGTATTCGAAAATAAACAGGGCTCCATGGGAGGTTTTGTCTGAATCTTTCACGTGAATTGTTCTGTGTTGACTAAACTTGTTTTACCTGTATCGGATTTGTTTGTAATTTTGTTTACTTGCCTTAACTTGCTCTCTAGTTTACTATCTAAATGAGGTTAGTTAATATAGAAAAAAAGTTTTTATGTTAATCCGCATAAGAAAAAAGGTTCCGCGTAAGAAAATTCGTGTTGTCATAAAAAAACCTTTAATCTATAATAACTAAACTCATACGTCTTAAAACGGTTCAAATTCTACAGCTTTTATAAAAATTAAGCGAAATTAACTCGATGGTGTTGGATTCTCAAAAGCTTTGAGTTTGATTCTCACGTGTGTGCTATACCATTCTCATTAGTTATGTTTATGGGTGTGTTTTTAAGCTTTTAAAACGCAAGGTTTATTTAGAAAGTACTGTTACTCTACAGGACACAGAACACGTCAAAAAGAAACAAATTAGTCACAACACGCCCACTCGACTGTGAATGGAAACTTTTTCGCCAGGGGAAATTACCCAAGTCACAGTTGCAACTTTCGTCCGTCGCCCGGGTCGCGATACAATTTACTTACAACAAAACAAGGTCAAACTTACTCCACAGTGCAGTGTGCCCAGTGGGGAAAAGTATGCAATGTTAAACCCGGTAGCACTTTCTAGCCACTCACGTCATGTTTTGTACGTCATATTGCGCGAGCGAGTCCATGTAGTTCTCGAGTAAAACCAAGCATTTTTACATGTTAACAGGCCACTGCGTTGGTCTTGGCCCCATGCATGCCTATCAAAAGTCAGGGACTCCATGCACAGTCCCGTAATGTTCATCAGAGATGAACAAAATATGTTGTTGTTTCTAGTCCGTTCTATCACACACACACACACACACACCACAGGTGGGCAAAGGCATCCCCTTCCCCTTTTAGTGATCCTTCTGAAATTTAGATTTACACTGTGAATAAACTCGCAAGTAAAGTTTGCGTGAAGCGGCCAACTAATGCCGCACTACGCGTGTGGACCAACTTCAGGTATAATCGTAAAAACTGTTCTTACCTAATTGGATGCTTGTAATGGTTATACTTTGCCACTTTATACTGTGGTTGTTGGTTAATGTTGATAAGGCCATAAACGGATCACTTTATGTTAGTTTAATAAGCATTTGATAGAGAAAACTAGGCTTTATTGATAAGCGCTAAAGCGTTTTGAAATGAGTTCATAATGTTCAATACGTTTTGTATCGATCCAATTGAAGTAGAAATAGTTTTAGGTTAGTTTATTTATTTGTGAGAAAATTACTGTATTTTCCCTATATACCTTGGTCATGCTATCACGCGTGCACGGCTGGACCGATTTCACTAATTTTTTTTTTGTTGTTTTTGTTATTGTCAGAAGGTTCTTATTACAGAAAAAAATTAAAAATTTGCGCAGAAAAAATGAATCATGCGCAGACGAAGTCGCGCGGGTCAGCTAGTATCATTATATTATGAAGATACACTGCGTGACTGTGCGTATAAACAATTATAAACGCAAACAAAATAAATATGTATGATAAATTGATACGTAAAATCACGCCTCTTTCCCGAAGAGGTAAGCAGAGACTTCAGATCTTCACTTACTTCTGTCCTGGCACACAACTTTCGCCTCATTACATCATATAACATTGGATTTCGCATATAATAAATAAATAATGCTGGACATTTCACACAGCATCATCTAGCCCCAACTAAGCAGCTTGTACTATGGGAACCAGATAACTGATATACTACTTATATACTTTTTTTTGTACATACATACATATTATACATAGAAACACCCAGACCCGAGATATAAAAGTAAAGTGTATAGTGTTCATAATTCTTAGTACAATTAACTTTGCGACTTCTCTAGCTAAATAACTTTTAACAATAACTTGCAAACGTCACCAAGCAATTGTGTTGTAAAACTGAATTTGAATGTTACTTGAAGCTTTTAACGAGGGCTTTCTCCTTTACTGGACTTGAGTGTTTAAATATGACTTTTGCACTTTCATTTTGAAAGTTGCATCTATTTAAGTTATAAATAAGTTTAAATTATTAAAGATATCAATAATTTTGATGATTGTGATAACTGAGGAACATTTTACCAACAGCTAAGCCACGATTGCCTTAAGTAATTTATTAAAAGAGCATGTTTCTTTACTAGCATTTCTCAAAAGAAGCTATATGACAATCAGTGTGAATATGATAAGGACGGCTGGACGAATAAACAAATGAGCTTTGGCCACGTTCATAAATGTGAGAGTAATAGAGTAAACCAATACAGAGGCCTGAAATATCTACTACCTCATACTAACCTAAGCCTTTTAAAGGCTTATTCTAATACCATCCTTTATCGTGAGGCAAAGATGACCCAGAAAGGTCTTAGGTAAATACATATTTCAAAGAGGTCAAAAAGATTTTTGCATTTTTTCCAGATGGAACAACTTTTTTAACATAGATATGTTAAAAAAGCGCTGGACAATATTTTGTACACGTGAAATACATTCAACATGCTTCCGAAACTTTCAGCAATGTTTTAACAAGTATTTTGTTTATAACTAGCATTGTTGTTTAAAATTTTGTTTTCACTAAGCAACAACTTTGTTGACGCTTCCCATTACAAGAATCTATACTAATATTATAAATGTGAAAGTAACTCTGTCTGTCTGTCTGTTTGTTACGCTTTCACGCCCAAACCGCTGAACAGGTTAAGCTGAAATTTGGCATAGTTAAAAGTTGTATCCCAAGGAGGGACATAGGCTACTTTTTATCCAGAAAAAAATAAAAATCCTGAGGGACCGCGGGTCACACCGCGGGAGCGCACCTAGTAAGAATAATAAAGTTTTATTTTCTCCACATCATATACAACAGTTACTTAATTTTATGTGGGTGACAATACGGCTACCCCTCAGCATTTGCTCCAACAGCTCGAGAGTGTTGGAGCGCTGGTTTTCAGTGGCGCCATACCCGTTGTGGCGCAGCACTTGCTGCGACACGCGTCTTTACTCGTCATTACTTATTGAGTTTGGCAATGGTGCTGGTAGGTAATGGCGAAATCCTTGGTGACGCGATTGATCAGCCGTGGCCAACATAGCTCTTTTCTTCAACTATGGCGTCCTCGATGACTCTAGCTGATGTACTCTTCGAAAGCATATCGTCTTCAAGCGCGACTATTTTTCATATTGTCTGCGCAAGTCGCTTAGTGAGCAACATGTTTCGCCACAAGTTGGTCAACAATTCTAAATGAAGGATTAAGTGATTTGTGGATGTCGTTAAACAAAAAAAGTTAAAGATCACATCATTTTTGAACTTCAAAAGTAAAGATCAAAGAAAATATAAAACTCCTCTGAAAAACAGCAAAAACTTAATACCGTTGTCAAAGATGCGGTGACCGGTTACAGCAGAAATAGATAATAACTGAATCACTCATTCTTCAAGTTAATTTCATATTAAAAAAGTTTTATCGACTTCACTACGCCACCCAAGATCAATAATGTACAAAAAGGCGAAGAAAGACCTGTACAGTGAGATGAAAAGGGCTTATGATGATGATGATAATTGATGAATCTAGCTGCACCCGCACTATAGTAACTTACGACCCTGAGGAGTTTCATTTTTCTGGAATAAATATTATAACCCTTTGACTTGCCAGTCGCCAGGTAAATAAGTTACCTATACGTTTATCCAGGCTATAAGCTATCTCAATAACAAACACCTAAATCCATTCAGCCGTTTCAGCGTGAAGATGCAACAAATATCATATTAGTAAGCTTGCAAGTGGTCTAGCTGTTCTAATAAAGTCTGTAAACCGATGGAGGTATTAAAGATGTGACGTTGGAAAATCGCCGGCCACCCACAAAAGGTGAACTAAGGGGCATTTAAAGGGAGTGGTGAAATCAAAGGACCTTTTAGGCTTATTATACGCGGTTCGAGGGACGGCCATTGGAAAAAAACTGGCTAAGCGAGAGTCGGGCTTAGTGCGATTGGAATCAAAACTTTTTTTTTAATTATACTTGGTATTAGTATAATTAAAAAAACGTTGATGACGTTTGATAAACTAAAAAGATAAAGCTTTCAATGTATTTCTGCAAAATGTGGCATATGATGATTTGAATGAATTGATCTTGGAGCATGTAACCTTTAGTTGATATATAGTCGTGATCGTGTTTTGTTTGTATAAGACATGTTTTTTTTTTTTTTCACTGAACCCCAAAACGCTGCCGGCCAGCCGTGTCGGTCGGTAATGCAGCGATTTCGTTGAGTGTCGCTTAGTGTCGTGACGGGAAGAACAATCGAGTAGGGGTCGTATATAAATTCACTCTCATTACATTCTTCCTAACTAGCTCGTCGGTTCACTTTAGACCCTAGCACTTCCCCAAAATGTCACCAAGTAATTGCATTGTTGTAATAAACATTTCTGTATATAAACTAATTGTTTAACGGTTGAATTATTGAGTGTTGTTGTTGACGACCTCTGTGGCGCAGTGGGCGAAGGTCCGCCTGCGACGCAGAAGGTTGCGGGTTCGATCCCCGCCGCGGGACAAATGTTTGTATGACCTACAGATATTTGTCTCGGGTCTGGGTGTTTCTATGTATAATATGTATGTATTTACAAACAAAAAGTATATAAGTAGTTTATCAGTCATTCTAGTACCCATAACACAAGCTCAGCTTACTTTGGGGCTAGATGATGCTGTGTGAAAAGTCCAGCATTATTTATTTATTTATTTTTTATTTAATTAACAATATCATTAGGACGTTGCTCGTCGTCTGTGAATTACGACGTGTCGCTACTGACCGCGGTGCGCGCGTCTTGGCGCGAGCCGCAACACTTCATTTATTTTTAAACGATCTATCCGTCTAGCGGTAACACCAGGGAAAATATCACTTGTTTATTGGGGAAGTTACACGCATCAGTTGTATTTGATTGACTGTGAAATGACGAATAAATAACACCCACTTAACATCTGATCAGATCAGAAACTTTGAGTTTATCTGCAGATAAATTTTGTTGCCACGAGAATCGAACTCTCAGGCTTTTGCGTTTTGCCACACCACCGAGTTTATTCATTATCATTATCATTTATTATTTTTATTCATTATTTTTAGATTCATTATCTTCCTGTCGTTATCAGAGTTTTGTGTCAGCAAAACGGTTTTCTTCAGTGATCAATCAGCCGCCATCTCAACATTTTGAATAGAGCAATGTTGATTTTGAATTTTGAGACTCCTTGGACCAGGAACCTAATAATTCTAGTTTCTGAGTTCTTGCAAAATGTAAATGCCACACATGATTTATTTTTTCCTTGCTTGTACTATTACCTATACTTCAGTACAAGATGTAACTATTACTCGTATGTACACAAGTGCTATATTCGCGTGTACGCGTCGAAGTATGCAGCTCGCACCGATCAGGAATTTATATTGGATCGAGTTAAATCGAGCCAAGTAAATTTGAGCTCTATGAAGAATCGTGAGTTTTTTTTCTTTACGCCTTCCATGTCGCAAACTCTGAAACAAATTAAGTGAGTTTTTGAAATATACTATTCTACATACGAGGCGCATTTAAATAGAGTCGGATATGGGTCATGATCACGCGGCTTATCATACCCTGTCCAACTCCACTTATTGAGCACCGATAAACGCGCCTTATATTTCAAAAATGCACTGAATTTGCGATAAGGAGACAGTCTTTGATGGCTAACTGGCTACTTCTACGACTGATTTACTTACTTTTGTGCATAATCCGTTCAATTTATTCCAACTGCAGTGCTGACCCACATTAGTTCCACGTAAACCGACTACATCGAATGACAAATTGCCTACATCGTCCGTACGCTGTTTGTGTAGGTATAGTAAGTATTACTGAGTGATTGATGATCACTTACTGCTAATTAGATGGCTTCGTACATTGTCTTGGGAATACTTGTAGGTAAACTACAGATGTGATACGAACCTAATATTCAAAGTGAGTTTGTAGCAAAGTAGTTGCAAACTCAAGGTAGATTAGAAATAGAAGCGCTCAGCTTGAAGCCACTAGCGGACCTGTATGAGATATCCTTTAAAAAACGAATACTTATAGGTATATATTTATTAAAAAAAAGTACGCGAGTGTCGTGGAACACTCGGTTGGAACGAAGTTACAACTTTGACATTTGGCATTTGTCAAATAAATTAAGTTTTGTCAAATATTAAAATCCTAGAAACGCTCTTCCGTACTAACAATGTTACAATCTATGGACTGCTTTGCGACTGCCCACTTCGCACTGTGACGTTTTGACCTATGTATGTGTCGTGACGGTAAAATCGAACGCTTTTTTTTCTTCTAGTCTGGGGGCTAAAATCACAGTCGAGGATGGGATCCTCGATACCGTCCGAAAAGGAACTGCGTTCCAAAATATATTTTAGCACATGCTACTTGTAACGAATATGGTAATTCGTTTTTAATTAGTTACTTCTATATGCTATATTAATATGATTATAATCATGGCCTTAAAGTTTATAGAGTCAAATTGTTACTCGGGATTACCGCGACACAAGCTTTGCTTAGTGTCGCGGGTAGGATTAGGCTTAGTTTATGGTCGTTAGGGGTCCTAAGTAAATTTTTATGAAATAAATTATCTTATCTTAATTATGGTCAAAACAATGCGTAGTCATTTCAGTCATGATTGAAAATGTAAAAAAAAATATTCATAAAAAAAACAAGATATGTCTGGTTGCAAGCCCGTTGCTGATTCATACAGGATAAGATAATAAAAGTGAATGCGGGGAAATCCGTAACTAGAAAGTGGAATATTTTGGCACTGCCTTTAAGTACTCGGAAATCTTAATTTTATACATGCTATGTCATAAATGGTTAAAAATTGTTATAACTAAGGGCTACAATGATTGAATTCTCTATTAAGAAGATACCTGCCAATAGTGTGCGCCCATTTCTCAATAATGGACTAGCAGCGATGCGTGTCTTTAAAAATAACTCGCTCGCTGATTGACGTGTGACGTGACTCTTGTATATCGCACTACAAATAGGATTCGTGGCTTAAGAAGCGCACATATGTTAGAAAACCAAGACTAAAGACTTCCTTGTTGAAACCAGATTTAAAACTCTAGTTTGACAGAAAATGGTTTTTAACAAAACTAGGAAACAATATCACAACTGCATCTCACAAAGCGTGATAGATACTTACAGATCTTTAGAACATGTCAAAAAGCGCGACTTCATAACCTCGAACTATGCATTAATTATGCATTTACACGATGCGATTTCATCCCATACGATATCGTATCGCACGGCAATGAATTCACGTGTAAACGCTCATCGTATGCGATTTCTCATAGTTAGCGCGATGCTCGTCGGCAGAGCTTAGCAAATCGTATGAAAAATTGCATGGTGTAAATGCACCTTATGTCAAAGCTTTATTTACTCTGCCAACATGGCTCAATACAATCTTCTAGAACGGCACCGTTTTGGTGCTAATTTCTAGCTCAACGTATCTTTTACTTACTTCATTGAAATTAGTTAGATATCTTCATTTTTAGTTGCAATTGATAAACCGTTTGGCTAATTTGTAATGAGTTGCGCAGTTCATCGACGCGCATTAATATTTTGCTAATTTCAACATAGCCCATTACCATGTACAAGCAAAGGCTCGCGTATCAATAATTGAACAAACAAACATATTAACCCGCCGGAACTTGCTTCTGTATTAAAATATAGGCGATTGACGCGCTAATATCGAAACAGATAAACTGAATAATGTATGTGATAAAACAGGGTCGTTTTAGTCACTCTTTTCTAATAAAAGCAAAGGTTTTTAGAGTGATCGATCTTGTTTTCGTTCAATTGCGTTTTGGTATATAACTTACTGAAAGTCTGAATGTACAGCTTTTGGCCCCATCATCCGATTGCATTGACACGAACACTAATAAATGCGTCAAATTCCAGCTCAGTCTGTAACACCGGTTGGTTTAAAACAGTTGTGCAAGATTTGAAACAAATAATAAATATACCTACCAAACTAAATAAAACCTTGTGAAATACAGTATCCAATGGAGAATAAACGGTTGTGTTGACTCGCGTCCCCCATGCGACGAGTGACGAGAGCCCTCGCCACGTCCCTGGCGCAATTGACGGCAAACAATGCGAGAGTTATTCGTAAACACTGCACGGTATCCTCATGCAAACAGCCACTGGGATAAAGTGCGCTGTACAGTCAGAGGCTAGGTTCATAAATTGGAGACAAAAGTTTTATTTTTATTACTGCACAGTCAGTGACTAAAATTTAATGAATTGGAGACTTTGAAGTTTCATTTTCATACATTGTAAAATGTTAATGTAACTCTGAGAGTCCCGAAATCGCGCGAAACAACTAGTTTTATAATATATTTTACAAATAGTCAAAATATCGAAAATAAGCAAAATGTTTACTACTTAGGTATTTTACCTAGATACTTTAGTGATATATAAAAGATTCAAAAACATCAAGTTCATTATCTTTTGACGCTGACTGTACGTTTACGCGAAAAATTCGGCCATACTTATAAACTTATTATCTTCGTGAGATTATTTATGTATTAATTCCGGTATGTTCAACAATGTCGGCGAGTCATGCAATTACAATTACAAACAAAATTATTTACATATTAACACGTCACCTTCGGATCAGAGGATAATCCGTCATGATCTGTGCATTAATAATTAACCTACGCACTTCAACAATGCGTATCTTACTCGTATTTATTCTACCTCTGTGGCGCAGTGGGCGAAAGCCAGCTTGTGACTCAGAATGTTGCGGGTTGGATCCCCGCTGCGGGTGAATATTTGTGTCTAGGTATTATCCAGGTATTTTCTATGTATAATTATGTATGTCTTAAAAAAATAAATAAATTGATGATTTGTGCTTCTTAAAAGATAAAATATAATCGCAAAGACAGGAAAACCGAATTAGTATATTCTTATTTAAAGTAACCCTTGTCGGCATAACTGATGCATCCCTCTTCACGAAGTTCTTTTCAGGGCTGCTTCCTTGACTTCATTATACGATATAATAATAATAAATAATAATAAATAATGCTGGACATTTCACACAGCATCATCTAGCCCCAAACTAAGCAAAGCTTGGACTATGGGAACCAGATAACTGATATACTACTTATATACTTTTTGTTTGTAAATACATACATATTATACACAGAAACACCCAGACCCAAGATAAATATTTGCAGATCATACAAACATTTATCCCGCTTCGGGGATCGAACCCGCAACCTTCTGCGTCGCAGGCGGACCTTCGCCCACAGCGCCACAGAGGTCGTCATAGCGACATGACAGCAACCTTCTCCTTCATTTGACTCATGTAACTAATCCTCGGTCTTGCTCTTCCTTAGGGACTCTTTATAGGTAGCCTTAAACAAAAAAGGACTTATCTATTGATTTTTATAAACGTGTATATCTTGTTTCAGATGCACCATCCGATACAGATGAAGCCGGCTGATAGTGAAAACAGAAACGGTGAGTACTTTTACTTTTATTCTGCAAAATATGCCTTATGTATATTACAAATAAGGTTGCGTTCTTATAGAGATGTGTGGTAAGAGAGCGATGCGTGAAGAGAAAAATATTAAAATTGTTTTACTTTGTACGATGATATAGTGATTTTGTTGAGATAATTTACTAAGTGATTTGCCGAATTAGAATAGAATACTCGTATATCTTTATTGAAAAATACCTAATTACCTAATTAAAGAAAAAAAGAAAACTTAGGTGTAACAATGGGCGGCCTTATCGCTGAAAGCGATTTCTTCCAGGCCGAATTAGGTTACATTATCTCAAGAATTTTGTGCCTAGACAATAATATGAATTATCCTGATTATTTTTATGCATATGCCGGTTGTTTTTTTCAACTCATAGGTCATTAATATCGGCAAACCTATGACTTGACTATGTACAGCCTTTACGTTATTCGTAATCTGTTAAAGGAGTGTCATTTTATGATGTTTACTTGCGCATTTAAGGCCACTGATTCGTACAACTGACGCCTATTTCACTTTCAAACAAAATATAACATGGATAATGCTTGTTTATGCTAGAGTCTGTAAAATAATGATCTTTCACTATGATTCGGATTCCGATTTTTTATTGATAACGTATATGTTACATGTCATAAATTATATGAAAAAAGGTAGACGGATATTAAGAATAAAATTTCTCACTAGCATTTAATTATATTACTACAACCGTACACCTACATAATTTAGGTGTAAGTACGATTTGTATAATAAAATAAATCACATCCTATATTATTAATGTGAAATCCTGAAATCTTCTAAATATGATGTTAGATGACTGCTATGTTACAAGGCCAACATACGAATATAAGTGAAATAGCTCAAAACTCTAAGCTAGCAATGTTTACACGACAGTGTTTAGCTAAAGTGATAAGCCGACCCTTACTATGATTTTTTACGAATCGATTTTGATGATATTATCACTCGTCCGCTAAGTGGCATTCACTTAGCAAAACGAGTCAAATTTGCATCGTGTAAATGCTCTTTTACTCAAGTTAATAGGTACTGGGTAGGCTCGCTCCATCGTAGACCTCATTCTTACCTCTGTCAGTTTCGAGGTCAAGAGCCAATCCATTCATCATAAAAATAATTGGTTGTCTGTAAAGTCGGTTTACTGACGATAGTTGAACGTGACAACGTCTACGCATCGCTCACTCAAGTAGGAGAGAGACGGATGTCGAACGCTGCCGAACGCAAAGGCCGATTGTGCTTCTTTGTCGCTCGTTCCGCGCTCTCGCTTGCACTTCAAGCCTTACATAAGGAGGAACGCCTCAGAGCGAGGTAACGCCTCATGACGTCATGTTTTTTCGTGCGTGCAGCCGGCTCTATCGAATTATAAGACGTAGTCACGTCAAAAAATGAATTTTTTTTTTTTTTTTTTAATTAAATAGGTTAGCATTTGACCTCCCTCTGCCTGATGTTAAGCAGTAGTGAGGTCTAAGATGGAGCATGCTTTCCTAGAAGGAACCTATTTAC
Organism: Epirrhoe tristata; assembly: GCA_951394285.1. Classification (NCBI taxonomy): domain Eukaryota; kingdom Metazoa; phylum Arthropoda; class Insecta; order Lepidoptera; family Geometridae; genus Epirrhoe; species Epirrhoe tristata. Next base: position 9,529,687 of record OX596145.1, read on the forward strand.
TCTTGATTTAAAGACCCCTATATTGTACTTTTCGGGAAATACGGTACCCGGCAATTCAATATTGTACAATAATATTTTGCCGTGCCTAACAGAACCGATATCGAAAAACAAGAGTTGGGGCCACTCAAGGATACTTTGCATGACAAATCAATTGAATAGGTACCATTACGTACATCATAATACTGCATCACCAATACATATGCAGTCTACTTAGTACTAGAACTACTTTGGCCTTTGCATCTCGTATAGATGGTTAGGTAGCCAATGTTATTATTATTATTATTAGTGATGGCGTGGCTTTCATATCACTGCGGCCATGAAGACCTATTGTGATCGCCACTTTCAAGTCGCCCCTTGAGGCGGGGCGTTCATAGTTCACTACCAAGCCCTACTGCTAACAGAAACTGTAGGACCTTTTTGGGTGTGAATTCTCGTAGCTCCTCTGGGCTTAAGGTGTATTTGCCCAGAATGGCGCTGCGTTTTTGCATTAGTAGCCAATGTTACAACTATTTATTATAAAACGAAGACTAAAAAATAAAAATAGATCTGACTTAAGCCACCATGACACCTATGTAAAACAAGAAATTTCTTGAGCAAAATTATATCATCATTTTTCATATAAAATTATGAAGCGCTAGTGGTCGTGCTTGCTTAGTCGTTCTTGATAGATCGTCAAAGTTAAGCAACGTTCGAAACGGTCTATAAGTGGATGGGTGACCGCCAGTGGCATTTTCATCTGAGCGCTTCCGTGCTTCGGAGGGCACGTTAAATTGTCGGACCCGGCTATTTAAGTCGTTAAACCATGACGGAGGCCTTAATGCAGCCTAAAAACTCCGTCACCAGAGTTGGCTACTGACTCATGCAAACTTATTTACTTATATAAAATTATAAATGTTAACGTTAGAAAACGAACTAAAAAACTAAACAGATTTCAGTGTTTAACTGCCGTAGATAATTACAAAGTGTGGATGAGATTTTTCAAATTTTACAGAAAAAGTATCAGTCGTAAAAGTATATAAAAGTATTACCTCAGAAATAATAGAAGTCTAAACGAAATACTACCCTTTCAGACAAAACGAGAATTTCGGAAATCGGTCCGGGTCCGGTTTTCATAGTATATATATATATATATATTTTTTACTCTCCAATCTCCTGATCGCAATCTATAGGATAAACATTATCTCACTGAAATCAATCATGATTTATAAAACATAAGATTAATGTTACATTATTAATTACCTCTCCCATATCAATCAACATGATCAAATAACTACAATGGTGTATCTAAATCCAGATTAAGTTAGCGTGACTAATAGATTATGTAATGGAAACTTGATTTGAGATGATTTTGCTACATCCTCGGTTTCACTCAAAATTGTAGTTTTTTTATTGATCATTTTTATATTATTTACAGAAACTAAGCTACTACATATTTACATATGAAAATACAACAGGATTAGTCAAGCTATCTAAGGATCGTTCGAAACGATCTATAGATAGCTCAACTGATCCAGGTCACTGTCAGTCGGAAGCGTGCCCAAAACACTGGCGGCATTACCACGCTGGACCAATTCACCAATTTTATTGTATTACCTATACAGAAAAAATCAGAACCATTTATTCCCAAACTAAGCCTAACTTGTATTGAACCAGATACAATACATATTTGTTTCTTTGTAAATATATTTAATACATTATTTGAACGTGCCTATAACTACGCTTCGACATAATATCGCACATTATCAAAAAACGCGTGTCGCGTCGCATTTCTCTGGTGTTCTTCTCAGTGTAGCCTTAGATCTTATGTAATGTTGAATTTTCAATAACTTGAACCAAGCACATTCATTTCAAATTCAATTCACGAAATTAGTGAATTGGTGAACCGCGAAGAATGCAGCGAGCTTCGTCTATTCAGCTGCAACACTACTCGTATATTCCGGAGTGCCAAATTCGGCGGAACCAATTGGCTACGGCAATTTGAACCTTACACGGAGGTAGAGGACCACTTAGGAATTTGAGATACGTTGCTTAGTTTATTGGGGATGTAGTGCTGTTTTCAGGAAATATTATAAATTGACTTTTATTTAGTAGTTAGCACTTTCGTAGGTGCAAAAAGTAAGGGAGTGTATGAAGTTTAGAAATTAGAAAAATTAAAAATATACAAAGAAAAAAAAACGTCGAGACTGCTTCACAGTTTTTGCAGTTTTTATTAGTAATTTTTATTCAACTGTAACTCGTTCTTAATAAACATATTTTTATTTTTAATAAAAAATAAAGCAATATAAAGTTCACCATTGTTCAGTCTACACCACGAACACTGTCTTTATCAAGCTCGTCACGTCGCTTCTCGAAGCTGAGTGAGCGCGTGACGATTTTTCGAGTTGAAATCGTAGTGGATATCCCCGAGTGTTCGTTTTAGTGAGCGGACGGTGATTGTGTTACCGGACCAGGGACATATCTCGACTTTAAAGTAATGTGTTAAAGCCTGATGTTTGAACTAAAATTCTCATCCCTGTATCGAACTGATCAATAATTACGTATGAGTATGGACGAAACGTGTGGAGCTGACTAAGCTGCTTGACTTGAAATCAGGAACTACAACACAAGTTGCATAAACTTAGTGTAGGTCCTGACTGTAATCAAATGTATTTAGCCTACTTTACAAATGTATGGATAAATGAATTATGATTGTCCTGTAGATAAGGCTGATAAAACAGAGAGGATTAAGGTGCTGGGCAAGTCTGTTCTATCTTAAAAAATGTCCTAGGCACTACAGCGTCCCGTTGAGAATAGGCATAACAAATGTTGGTTATACCTGTGAGTTTCAAATCCTCCTGTGAACTTTTTTCGCTGATCCTACTTCTACTGTCGTTCAGTAAAACTGTTCAAGAGATTCAAAGTATCTATAGATTCTACTCTACTACTCGTGGCTGATGTAGGTTACCTTGACTATTTCCTAGGTACTTATTGAAGTTTCATGAATGAAACATTTGCTACGCAGATGTCAGTTTAGAAGACGTGTTAATAAATATTTGGAAGTATATCAAATGAAACGGTATCTATTAGGCGGCCTGCCAAATCGATGTGCAAACCAATTACAATGTTATCAATCCGACTATAATATTGAGAAAGTATGTGAATTACGTTGTGGCTGCATTATCACTATAACCTTCCTGTCATTCAATATTCTGGTGTCGGCACAACATGGTATTTTTGATTTACCTCTATCAAGCTCTGAACTCTTCAGTACCTATACCTACTCATTTCTTTACTCAATCTTTTCTTACTCATGTCATCTTGCACGTTTTCGTTCCGACCAGATGCCCTGAAAGAATTTTAAAATTCGATGGTCCCAGTACACTGTCAGTGATAGCATAAAATCTGTTACGAAATTCACGATTCAAATCTAATCCATGACGAAATACACAATATTTTTGTAGAAACTTAATTATCGCATGCTTTCAGGCCTTAGTTTCTTTTGCCAAGGTCCTTGCTGCCTATCCATGAGCTAATTTATGGACGCTAACACGCCGTGAAGGCTTCAGTGCCAATTGCGTTAGAACTGTGACATTTATGACACTATTCACTTATTTTATGTATATTGTATGGATGTTTAAAACAGTAAAGTCCTTTTTATGTGTCGTTATTTGCTGCCCTATTTTTAAAACCTTTTCTTTCTTTAGTTAGGTACTCTATATTTGCATTCTAGGTACTATTAATAGTAAATAGTTGATCAAATCTATTTGTCAAATCAAAAATCAATCAATAATGCAGCTATTACAAGCAAAACTTTAGTTTAGTAGAGTCAGTCTTGCCCAACAGAGCGACACAGAAGTTTATAAAAAAAACTCGATTACAGATAGAAGAGCTAAATATTGTTTAGGACCTAGTGTACATAAGACTAGATGAGATCTATCAACAACTAGAGGAATACAATTGAACCGCGCAACGGACACAGCTCATTAGCAAGGGGGGGAGTGGAGGCGAGGTGACACCGAGGAGTGACGGATCATGCGTCGTCTGTCACCGTCGGCGCACGCGCACCTCCGCCCGCCGGCCGCCAGTAGTGTCGCGAACGCGGGATCACGTGGACGTGTGTCGGTGTCATGCGATGTAAAAGAAGTGAAGTGAATAAGGATGCGCGGTGAGACGGGCGGCGCTAGAGGCAAGACCGGCCCGGCGAGGAACGGGGGCTACCCGGCCATCAGTGCCGCCTATTGGCTACCACCGTCCAACCCCACGCCGTACCATGTGCCAGGTTCGGGCTAACGATGCAGTATGCTCGGTGCATCGAAATTCAACCTTAAGTGAGGCCTTGGACCACTACAATAACTATCAATTGCAACGTTGGTCCAAGGCTAATCTTGGTTGGTTTTGAATACAGAGCATGCTGGATGCCTAAATGGGCTAAGCTTATTCTAAGGAATTATGGAATGATGATTACTCAGTATTGCGATTGTTTGGACTATGATAAGACCTCACCTGAAGGTGTGAGTCACACGAATCCTTCGCAATAAAAATGCTACAAATGAGCTGTTATCGCCAGCATAATAATAAATTCAAATAACAAATAATGATAGGTTTTGCGCTAATGTTAATTTGAAAAAGTAATTATGTAATATAGCTAATGCATGCGACATAAAAAATACACGATAAAATAGTGTCTGAAACTTTTGTCAGATAAGAAAAAACGTGTCTAGGTATAATAAGAGGTGTCAAAAAAACTTTATTTGGTTTTAGAACACTGCGTAGGTATTCGTGAGCAAACATTTGTTTAAAGGAGCGTATGTTAGTAGATAGATAGATAGAAATGTGCAATTTGATAACACAATTATTAAGCATTATATTTTTCACAGAACGGCACGTAAGTATACTTCAACATAAAGTAATAAGCTTGTAATAATTGAATTCCATTAACCAAATGTTAAACCTACCTTTGCCCTTCATTTTACAAAAATACTGATAGATTTTTTTAAGTTATCTAAACTCTTGCATAAACAAAACAAAATTAAACATCGCTATATTTCGTTGTTAAAAAATTGCGGCCGTGACCAACATTTGTTGTAATTATTCCTCATAATTGCCGAATCGTGTTCATTATAGAGTAGGAGTGGCTCTTTCTACTATCTGCAATAGAAATTCAAAATATGACAACATTTTGGACTCTGTTTTGTCAAATAAGTCTTAAGTTTCTACTGAATAAATTTTAGTAAGGTTCTATTTTCAAAAGATTACCGCTATTTCAAACGTCTGTCCTGTCAAAAATGACATGACCTTCACCAACCTTCATTTGACGTTTAAGGCCGTAAATGTAAACATTTTTAAATAACCAAAGTATGAATGAAAGAGCGTGAGATGATGATATTCACATAATTTAACTTAGCAGCCGACAACCGACTCAGAAGATCATAAATGACATTGCATGTTATTTTTGTGAATGAATTCGTCCAAATGAACTGTTTATTTGGATCCACGAGCAAGAAAGACATAGGTACATAAGATTATATAATAGAATATAAAAGAAAATAATTTATTGCACGCCACGCACAAAAAAAAAGTAATGAGGAGGGATGAAAACCATGTTACTCAAAGAGCTATGAATATGAGTGTGGCTGGGTATGCAAGAAGAGGAAGGCCGAAGAAGTGGTAGGATTGTGTGAGAGACGATATGAATGTAAAAGGAGTAGATGCACAGTTGACAAGTGATAGGAGTGAGTGGAAGAAGAAGACAATGTTGTGCCGACCCCACTTAGCGTGGGATAAGGTCAGGGAGATGATGATGATGATAAAAAGTAAAACAAAAATATAAAACTAAACAAAAATCTTAACTTTGATATACAATCGGCGGTCTATAATATATGCATGTCATGCAAATCTTCAAGCATTGATCCCAATCATATGTTGATCATATGAAAACGTCTTTCAACTGATTAGTAGCTCTGATTAGAGCCAAGATAAAATTTTAATTTCTATCATGCCAACATTTCACGAGAAATAAATCAAAGCTATTACATTAACAAATTGATTCTGCATTAACATTTCTACGTCTCTACACAAACTGTTTTTTTTTACCCATTTGAAATGAAGCAAGCTTGGCATCGACCGAAATGTAAACTGAAAAAACAATCTTCATTGACCATTCCGTTTCTGTTGAATGAGAGAGAATATTTTAAATTTACGATCGCTAAAGATGATTTTAATGGCACATTTATAAGTATAATGAGCCGGAACACTTCTTAAATCATATCCAATTTCAGTTTATGACTTTTCTTAAAACAGTTATAATGGTTGTAAAAATATTATTCTCAATAAAGTGTTTACTTACTAAAGAGGTAAAAGTTATGATTTTGTACATTCAATATTAGAAGACAGTGTTCGTGGAAAAATACATATGAAAAGTTTATGAATCCATATCCATACTAATATTATAAATGTGAAAGTAACTCTGTCTGTCTGTCTGTCTGTTTATTACGCTTTCACGCCCAAACCGCTGAACAGATTAAGCTGAAATTTGTCATAGTTAAAGTTTGTATCCCAGGGAAGGACATAGGCTACTTTTTATCCCGAAAAAATGAAAAATCCCGAGGGTCCGCGGGTCACACCGCGGGAGCGCAGCTAGTATTAACTAATTTCAATTTCTTTTCTAGCGTAAAATTCTGCTTGACAACAAAAAGAAGACTAAAATGTAATCCTAGTTTAAACTAGACTGTTGAAGTGTTGAAAAAAAGGAATTCAGATGTAAGCCATAAATACCTAAATAGTAAAAAAAACTCTAGCTAAACTTACTAGACCAGGGTTATCTTTAACCTTCGTTTCGTAAAAAAGACAGTGAGCACCCTAGTCATATTTAGAAAGTTATTAGCATACAATGACAAGTATTTGAATAAACATTAATACCTTACCTATTTAGTAACAAGCACCTCTTTAGAAAACCAAATGGTTTTCCCGTTACATTTTATATTTAATCATCATCATCATCATCAGCCTATGGCAGTCCACTGCTGGACATAGGCCTTCCCTAGTGCGTGCCATTGCGCCCTGTCCTCAGCTCGACGCATCCAGCTTCTGCCGGCAGCCTTTCGCTGATCGTCAGATTTAATATTTATTTATTATTATTTTTAGCCCGTATTTTCCCACTGCGTTATTAAAATCGGTTTGCTTACAATGGATGGCTCTACCGTCTCTACAGTATAATGCTTTATAAATAGAAATACGATTGACTTTTACATCTCAGTTAAAATAATGACCGAATACATTGTTTAATTTGTATTGGCAACATTTGTCAAGCACAATTTGGGACAGAATTACGTCTTTCATATATTTTTAGCTGCGCCAGAGTTGCACACAAAACACCTTCATGACTTCAATAAACTTACGGTATGGATTACTCAATTTTGAAATAATATTTAATATTTTTATACCTACAGTTTATAAGCAACAATTTATTATTTGACATCCTCGGTTGCAAACGAGTGCTTAGATCAGAAGATGCAAGTTTGATTCTGGCAGCAGGACAAAATGTCAAATCATGTTTGAAGTATTTAATAGCAAATCTAGTTTAACATTGAACTGTGAGATTCAATAGGTTAGAAATTCGTTTTTCGTGTCACTCTTATGTCAATGAAATGAGATGGCAAAAGAATCGGTTTGAACTATCAGAGACTAAAATAAAAAAAGTATGTGAGTGTCGTGTAACACTCGGTTGGCACGAAGCAATGAGTACTTTTCTACACTTTTATTGTCATATAGGTATCCTAGAAACGCTCTTCCGTACTAACAATGTAACAATCTATGGACTGAGTCGCGGCTGCGCATTTCGCACTGTGACGATTTGTCATATAAATGTGTCGTGACGCAAAAATAGAACACTTTTTTTCGTCCAGCCCCCATCCAATACCGTCCGAAAAGGAACTTCGTTCCAATAATTATAGTTTCCCTGTTTTGTTTTATCCTCTATGTCGTGGCGTAGTATTCATTTAAATTGACTGTTTCCCTATAAGCTGTGACTGTTGTATCCCAGTCTCATTATGCTTTAAATGACTCTGGATTTCAACCGATTGCTACCTTTTTTTATGTTATTTCCCGATTAGTTTCCTTATAATTACTTCCTTGTTGTTTATTTTGAAACAAAAGTGACTTCCTACTAAAGAAGTGTTTTGCAAAAAGAATAGAAAACTTATCAAAATTGAGAAGTTCACGAAATTTAAAAGTTTTATAAAAAATTTGCTCAAGTTGATGGGATCTTGGAAAGAACAACATTTTGCGTTGTTCAGGTAGTAAAATATATTAGTAAGTACTTTACAATGACACAACGCTAAAGGAATAATTGTCTCTCTAGAGTTAAATATAGATAATTTTGTAAGAACGCGCTTTTCTCACGTTTATTGCAACACGACTTGGCTTAACAATTGACGACAAACTCCACAAAATATTATGCGTTGAACAAGCTACCTTCTGTAATTGCTTTAGCGCTCATTTAACTTTTTTTTCATATTCATATTCATTTATTCATTTCGCGATACATGGGTAAACTTAGGTCTAAAACAGAAATAATTAAATTTAAAGAACCACCATGATCAGCTTAAAGCATGCAAAATGTCACACAGTAAAATGTCTATTAAATTAAGTAACATGTCAATTCAAATAAGTAATTAATTAATACAATGTCAATGCCAATTAAAAGTTAATAACAGTCCAATAATTATTGAATATCTAGTAAGTCCTATAAACAGTTATATTCTTCAAATTTGTCCATAAAATATTCGTTAATATTGTAATACGCCTTTTTAAACAATAGGTTTTTAAGATTATGCTTAAAATGCTCAATATTTTCTAGTTCTAATAGTGTATTAGGTAATTAATTATAAATCTAGCCCTTATTCTCTATTCTCTTTCTAGCCCTTATTAATAAATGTAGTGTAAAGTTACGCCGGGTGTGACTTAGACTAACCATATTTTTTTCGAGTTCAAACCTGGAGTAACTTTACACCACTTTACGTATTAATAAGGGCCTCTGTGTCTAACTAATAGTCTACAAAAAAGTTATAAGTAGTTTATCAGTCATTGTATTACCCATAACGCACGAGCTCTGTATACTTTGGGACCAGGTTATGCCATGAAACAGCAAGCTTTATTTTTATGCCAGTCTCAAACGGTAAAGGGACACCACGTGAAGAAACCGTCAAGTTGTAAAACCTAAAAGTTCGAAAACAGTGTCAAAAGCACGTAAGAAGCCTCTTTGAGGCTCACTTAAAATTCTTTCACATAACTAAATAGAATGAACTAGTGACAAGACAAGAGCTTTCTTCTCGTAAATCCATCGTTCACATACCCAACTGGGTAGGTATGTGTTCGATGCGTATATCAGATCTGCAGATCATGGTCTGGATCTGGGTGTTCTCGTATTTTCAGATATCCACGACACAAGATGCAAGTTTGTACTGTGGGATGTTATTTATTTTATCTTCTTTTGGGAATCCTTTTTTGTTTCGATATTTTGAATGTGTGTGACTTGAGTTTGTTTGCACAGTTGGAGCGCGTTGATGTCTTTTGTATGGAAGAAATACAATATTAAACAATACTAAACTAACAAGTAATTCTCATGGTTTGAAACGGAGGTGATAAGCTTTCAACGTATGAAATACTTTAAAAAAATGCAGACATGGCGTCAAATATTTATTTATACGTGAAGATCTGAATATTTATAGCTCTAAAGACTCATAAGACTATCTAAGTGATTCCAGCGATCCTACTAATATGCTTTGAATTTGATTACGCGAATAATATTTGTCATTGTATAAATATGATGTACTGTTTAAATAGCAGTAAAGTTCGGTTCATCTACATTGGGTCGAGCTGTAGATCTCTCTCGGTAATACCATGATTTGTGTGCGTGTAATTTCACTTGGCGCTTTGGCGCTAATTAGCTCCGGCAAATAGGTAACGAGGTTAACTATTCCTCTATTAGTTTTCTTCAACTGATTTTTTGTTTGTTGGAACAGTTTAAGGTACTTTTAGAAGAGTTTCTTTTGGTATTTATTAGAAAAAATAATCGTATGTTTTTTATGAAACGTTATTTATTGTGTTTTAAACTTTTAGCGCACGAGAGGAGCACCTTTGAGGTGAATATAGAATTCTTTTACTACAGTGGCATTTGTTAAAAATAGAGACACGACAAAAAGAAGTAAAACTGCCATTGGAAATAAAACGCTTCGATTATCGGTCCAGGGTTATTGGCGTTCATTTTTTCGTTCGTTTGATGAATTTTCGGATGCTTCTTACTACGAGCTACATTGTATTCGGTCGATAAGATCAACGTTATAACACGGGCCTAACCTAGAACCAAACATTCCGAACCGAAAAATTGGCCCTTGAAGTCAGAAATCGCAGTAAGAAACATCCGAATATTCATCAAACGAACGAAAAAAGGAACGGGAATACGGCCCCAGTTGATCAATAATTGGTCGAATCTTGAACCAACTTTTGAATTGATACAACTTGCTGATCCTATGATCAAATGACGTCAGGTTACCATTTATTAACATAATTACTACTACTACTACAATCTTTCAGTTATATCGGTCGACTTATTTTTTTCCTCATTTAAGCTTCATTTAAGCGTAAAATACATTTATTGGCATTTTCCTGTGGGGTTTAGTTTGCACTTTCCTCGTTTCAGTTGATAAGATAATTTTATGGTAGGTATAATTAGTCTTATCGTTCAAAATATACCAATAAAAATGCTGGTTCATGAGTAATTAACCCAGTCTCAGTAAATTAACAAAGGTTTTATCTCAGAAAAACGTAATAAAAATGTACGTTTGATTGTAAGAGTCGATGATCTGAAATAACCTGAATTTTATTTTTTTCAAGAAGTTGTTGCTTCAGTTGTACCTAATAATTGTAAGTACTTATATCAATAGCCGCGTAGTGACAGAGCGAGCCGCCTCAGGCTTTTGCTTCAGGCGTTTGCCTCGCAACGTTTACCGCAAGGCAGAGCGTGCGTTTGCAGCGGGCGATACACGTCCTGACCAAAATAGGATTGGCCTCGCACGGCTGCCTCGTGAGGCTGCTCACTCAGTCAGTACGTGGCTAATGAGAATTGTTTTTACACTTGTAATGGTTTTTCTAATTGATTAAATAGCTAAGAATAGTTATTTATTACGTCACCAAACAAATGCATCAATAGCGTACCGATTACGTGACGTCATAGCAACTGTTTACATGAGTTCACAATAGACATTCCTACAATGCATCGGTGTTGTTTCGATTGCATTCACCGGGCCTTGAATAAACAAACATTTGTATCAGACGGTGGCTCAAACGATTCATAATTAGGACGAAAATTAACCTATTTCTTAGCTTAAAACAGGGTCACTGTGGTCACCACTGTAATAAGGCACGGAAGATATTCTCAGAACTATAGAGAGTTTAAGATCCTTTGTAGGTATCGAAGGGGTAGACAAAGACATATCCACACATTTAACAAAAGTTAGCATCCCATACGTAACCAAAAACCACCCGGAATTTAAAATCAAACTTTCGGTCTCAAGGTCAAGAGTAAAAAAAAACTCAGGCCTTTACATCTATAATAGATGATTTATACAGCGTAAGAAAGAAGGCAATCCATGCCTACACTTAACGGGATGCTGTAGTGCCTGTGGGACATTGTTTGAGATGGAATAGACTTGCCCAGCACCTAAGCCATCCTCTCATCAGCTTAATCAGCCTGGCCCATAGGCAAGACGATGTCAATACGTGTGGAGCTGACTCAGCTGCGGGTTTCCTCACGAAGTTTTCCTTACCGTTAAGAGCTCGTGTTACAGCGCATATAAATTGTACGAAACGAAAAATCCATTGATGCACGTCCGGGATTCGAACATTCAGATTGAAAATCGAGGCACAACCCCATTCGACCAACACGGCTCTCAAGGTCAAGAGTACACCTAGGCCAACACAGCTCTCATGGTTTTAGTGTTTTCAGACAAATATATTCTTTATCTTATTTTTCGCTTTAACACGTGCTCTAAACGGTGAAGGAAAACACACACAGGGCTTGCAACCTGTCACGTATGGAATACTAACCTCTGCAAGATGTGGGCACGTATCAAATATGTGTTTGGACATGCCTCTGACTACCCCCTTAGACATATTCAAATGATCAATAAGTAACATAAAAAGATCTGAGAGAATGTCTACCGCACCTTGGGGATACAGTCGTGAACCTGTTTTGTTTCTGTTCTTATTTATTGATTACTAGTCTTTTGTGACCCACTGCTGGGCAAAGAGCTTTATCTTAGAAAATTAATATGATTACCCAGTTTAAACTAATTTTACGATGCAAATTTGCCCCAGCGATAAATCTTATCCACAATAAATTTTGTAGTTCCTCAAAATGTCAGCGAACGATTTGTCTGTTTTAAATAGCTCGGATTTGTTGATATTGGATGGAATTATTGCGTTTAGGAATGTGAACGAGTTGTGAATAAAAATATAGTGCTGCTTATTATAAAAACGTAAAACCTTGGTTGAACCCCATGTTGACACATGTCAAAACAAAACTGTTACCACAAAAAAGCGTTCTATTTACGAGTATTTAAAGATCGTTTTTCTAGGGACAGTTTTTTAGTTAAACTTGGTCTAAACTCGGCTCATTTTCTTGTAATAAGCCCCGTGTTTTGTAAACTTTTATCAAATGTGCGTCTTTGATTTTGTGCAATTATCTCTTAACTAGAAACGCACCTCAAATACTTTAATGGGTTTTATAGTTTATGAAAATTTGAATTTACTATGTGGAATATAATAGAAGAATCGATGTCGTTTCATGAATAGTTACACATGATATTTTAAAAATCTTAGCAATTGTATCTCGATACAACAGACAATAATTTTCCATCCGATTTATACACGGGATAAACTCCGTGTTTTATTGTTTTCTCGTAATCTAAAGATGTTTATCGCTCGAAGGCTGCGCCGGCGCACGTTGTGTTTGAACAAGTGTGTAGTTACGTAAGTTCTCGTGTTACCAGTAGGCTTACGAGTATGATCGTTTCTGTGTAAGGAGCCTTTTTATATGACCTTTGTACTTTCATCACTTTAAACGTACCTACTTAAAAAAATCTTCTTACATTTAGAAATAGGCATATTTTGACATATTTTGTCAAACCTATTGACGTGGTCGACAAGTCTTACCGCAAAAAGTCCAAATTCTATTTTGACACTCAATATTCTAGTAAAATACCAGGTTGACATTGATTTTGGATGTGTATTCACTTTGTACAAACGAGAAAATTTAATAATCTTGGTCAATCCAAAAATACGTATTTCTTATAGAGAATGGAGCATTGTTAAATACAATCACACAAAACCCACTTGAATAGTTATATTGAAGTTATGAGATGCATAAATATTTTGCATTTAATTGTGGTGTATTTTGTTAGCGTCAGAATAAAATGCAGGCAAATCAATTACACAGTAATTGCACAATATATTACATTGATATCGGAGTCAATGACATTATAGTGCCTTGAAAACTGTACATACTCTAAAGTATATAGTATGTAAAAAATAATCGTATGTGTGCAAAAATACACTTAGGTATAACACATTGCATTAGATGCAATTAAGCTGGATATTTCAAAAATTATTATTATTATTATTTCAAAAAGAATATAAAAGATCTGAGAGAATGTCTACCGCGCCTTGGAGATAGTCGTGACCCTGTGACCCAGTATGTTTTTAGAGTTCCTTGTCCAAGATACTGTTTGATTGTCCGTCTGTCTGTCACAAGTAGAAACTTGTTGTTTTTATAATCTAGTGGGCAACTTTGATGGCGTCGTTGTAATAAACAATGTACATACATACAACAGAAAATGTAAACCACAAGTCACGTAGACATCTAACTAATATTAATCTTAAGGTTTGTGATTAAAATTGACCACGGATTGGTGCCCTGATACGTTGCGACGACGTCGCGGCATACCGCGAACAAGATGGAGGGACGAGCTCGCCAAATTCCGTGCCGACTGGACCTTATTAGCACAGGAGAGGGATGAATGGAGGGAGTGGGGGGAGGCCTTTGCCCAGCTGTGGGACATTGAGGGCTAATATAATAATAATGACGCACAAGTGAAGACGCGAGCGAATGCTAGTCTGACATAACACATATTTCTTATAAACGAATATTTATTAGAATATCTAAGAATTTAAACGGTTTAGTTGGCTTTGACCGCAGAATAAATTATATTCAATTTTATTCCGAACTAAAACTTCCCACCGAATGCCAATACAAAATGTGAATCCAAACAACTATTGATCCCAACACGCAAGCTGCATTATCATTTATTTTGCAGTACACTGCTTGTTCTAAATAGCGCAATGGCAATACAATTTGGAGCAAGCGAGACGTGAGCGCGTAACTGTTTAGGCGCGGGAAAACGTCGCCCAATATGTAATCTGGGTATGCGCTGTAATTCGCATCACGCTGGGCACTAGGGCTGGTACCTTAATAAACCAAGAAGCAAAACACAACAGGATCACGACTATTATTCCACTGACTTTCAAGATGTCTAAGGGGGTAGTCAGAAGCAAGTTCAAATACAATGTTAGGCGCTTACCATTTTAACGTGTCTCAACTAACCCCTTCATCCCTAACACACACATCTTACATAAAGTCTGAGGGTTTTGTTGCCAGTTTAGTTTTTATTCCAACATTCACATACGTTTGGCATTTTGTTTAGGCTGGTTTAAAGCGTGGCGAAGCATTTTCATTTTGTTATGTAGGGTATTTTGTTATGTTTAAAACTTAGTCACAGAGAAAAACGTTTACAAATCTTCACACTAGCAACGAGCGCCAATGAATTCGCCGTCTATTTGACAAGACCTTAAGTACAGTGTGTAAAACGTGGCAGCCCTAATGAAAACGAGCTCGTATTTAACGTGTAGCGCACATTCGACGCATCCTACTCTCTTTAATCTGCGCTGCGACTACTAATTCACTATTGGTGCGCTGTATATCAGCCATTTGTTTTGCGTCCATTGTCCCGTCGCAACATTCCACGCAGGTTTTATACACCTTTCAAGCAATAGATAGATAGATAGATAGTTCTTTATTTCATACCACAAGAAAAAGACACTTAACTAGGTAGACAACTGGCGGACTTATCGCTGAAAGCGATCTCTTCCAGGCAACCATTTTAAGTGAGAAAAAGCAATAAAAAAACTTAGACTTATACAGCTTTACTTATACGTAGGGTGGAAAGTAATAAATCGATATTTACTTTTAAAACTAGCAGCCAATACTGTCCTATCGTTGGGCAAAGGCCTCCCATCTCTCACTTCGGGCTTCACTCGGTCTGTCTGTCTGTTACCTTTAGACGCTTTAACCGCTGAACAGTTTTTGACAAAACTTGGCATGGATATAGACTGTATCCCGGAAGGACATTAGACTAGTTTTTTTACTGAAATAAGTGATAAAAGTTAGTAGGTAATGAGGAAAAGAAATAATAACCTAAAGCATTCAATGCGGACACTGCAAGATATATTAATTGTCATTGAATAGCTTATTTTGTTGGTTGGTGAACGTTATTTTAACGCATTTACCCCAGTTGCATAAGTAAACAGAAAAAGAACAATTTTCCAAATTGCATTTTAAACGTTAAAACGATCTAACAATACGTCACTGTATCACCTAGTAGACGCGTGAACTTAAATTGGCCTATGAATAATTCACTTAATCATTTAGATAATTCTTCAATCAATACAAAAGAAGGTTAATATGACTTGGCTATCAGAATATTCAGAATTTCTATAGAAGTACCGTTGCGTAGTACAGCTTGGTTGCTTTTTCAAACCGACTTCAAAAAAAGGATTTTTTTACGTACGTTCACCGATATCTCTGTCAATCGTGGACCGATTTTCATTTTGTTTTTGTTTCAAAGAAATATTATACAGGGTGTAAAAAGACGTCTACCGAAGCCGAAAGGGGTAGGTACAGCATTCCAAGACACAACCAAATCCAAAAGGATTTTCCTTAAAAATCATTATATCCGGAGAAAACAGCGTTTGAAGATTACTGTTTGCGTATGTACTTGGCGCGTTTTTTTACGTAGATTGCTGGATTTTGAGTTTAAATTGTTTATTTCTTTTAAAAATGAAATAATTAGGTAGGTATGGTCTTATTATGTTATACTAGTAGTCAATAACTGAAAATAACATAAAATGACTAAGCTAAGTCAAAAAATTTTTTTTGCATATTTTTTTCGCCAAATGAATTTAGAATCATGGTCTGATTGCAACCCCTCAGTTTTCGGTAGTTATCTTTTTACACCCTGTATATTATTCGTGAGGGATTAATACCTATTGTGTACCACTGGCAAAGGTCTCGTCCATTAAACTCAAAAACCCCCATCATCACTTGTAATTTTCTACATTGTCTAACAAGTTATTCTTTTTGAAAACGTAATTATTTAGTTTAACCTTGCCGAAACTGTATATGGAATGGAAATGTCTCCGCGGCCTGTAACCTGGCCAATCCACTTTACCAGCGACTCTGCGCGAGCAACTTTTAATTGAGTTAGAAACAAAAGACGAACGGACCCCGCATAGGCAACTATGAATTTCAAAACGTGCGATGTGTGAAATGAGCTCCTTGTAGACCTGGTAGACAAAAATATACAGGGTGTAAAAAGACGTCTACCGAAGCCGAAAGGGATAGCTACAGCATCCCAGCACACAACTAAATCCAAGAGGATTTTCCGAAAAATTATTATATCTAGAGAAAACAGCGTTTGTAGATTACTATTTGCGTATGTACTGGGCGCGTTGTTTTACGTAGATTGCTGGATTTTAAGTTTTCATTGTTTTTTTCATTTATTAATGAAATTATCAGGTACGTATGGTCTTATTATGTTGTCTTAGTAGTAAATAACCAAAAATAACATAAAATGACGTAGCTAAGTCATTTTTTTTGCGTTTTTTTTTTTTTGCTATTCCAGGTCAACGATAAACGATAGCGTTTCATTTGGTTGAGGTTGCATACTCACAAACTTTCAAATTCATAATACTATTATGTATTATAAGTTATGCTTTGCAATTGAATGAGTGGTTCAATGGTCACTCAAATAAAGACTCTTATGATAAGTTACTCGGAGAGTATTTTAAGTGGTTCCTCTTGAATAAAGTAAACTCTAGCCCTAAAAAATAACAAGGCACTTGAGCACAATCACGTAAAGAGTAGAATAAAAAGTTAAATCCGTTGTTTCGAGTGACACTCACGAAAGTTGGGAGTGCACGGAACTTTTTCTAAAAGTATTTTGCCAAGAGCTGTATAAGGCACAGAATCAGGCTTTCAAATGAATTGGCTAGAGTTGTAACACATTTTTTTTACTTTTATAAACGTGTAATCCCAATCATGAAAATTTTCCAATTGATCAATTTTCATAATTTGTCCAACTGGACAATTTTCATAATTGTGCCAAATTCGTGTTGGTCAAAATTTATATACAAAATATGAGTACATTATAACCTATGTATCTTATAAGATAATATTTCAAGAACAACATAAACAAGCGTAATTTTCATGGTCAAAATTCATAACTCCGACACCAGAGTTGTCTACAAACGCATTCAAACTTACTGTCTCAGTCAGAATGATATAAAATAATAATAAAATGTGTGAATAAAATAATAACTCCACAGTAAAGTATTCCACAAATGCATTAAAGAATACCTTCTTGAAGTGCACATCCAGATGCTATGTTGCGGCTCGCGGCGGAACTGGGCACAATGTGAACTGTTTGCTAGTCAATAGCACTGTAGAAAGAACCAGTGGCTTAGTGCGATTCTCTTCTAATTTTTATCTGAAAATCTATCGAAAAACATAGCCCTAGAATTTGACTTTGACAGGCAGTCGGGTATAAAGATGCAGTTGGATATAACTCGGTAGTTTCTTGCTAGAAGAAAAAGAAAATTCGTATACAAATATTTAATAAGGAACGATTTAAGTAGCCCTTAGCGTCTCTGACTGTGGAAATAATATACCTTGAATGATTTAAAGGATTTTTTTATTGGTCGCAGTAATTTATGCCACTGGTTTATCGGATACTAGTCACAAGACAGCCAGTGCTGTGCCAACACTGTCATTCAAGTACCCACAACAGATAAGGCACATCGAAGGCTAGCGTTTGGACCACACAAGAATTTTATAACTCTTGCACACATTGGTTACCTATTAGAATATAGGTACCTACCTAATATTGCATATCATTGTTTTATAAAGCATGTTCAGAATTTAATACTCCTTCGTTTACTTCCGATTAATCCGATTAAAATAAACCAAGTATAAAATACCTGTGTGTTTTAAATTTGTTAAATATATTCGGAGTGGTCTATACTATACCAGCCTTATCAGTAAATGCAAACAAGAACAGGATGAGATAACGATCATAAGAGGTCCCCCAGCCCAGTAGAAGATAACAGTGGAAGATCACACTCGTATAATAGTAAAATGAAAGAACAAGCTTCCGCCCGTGACTTTACTCGCCTGAATGAATGAAGTATTTAAACACATTCTATTCCATGTTTCATTTAAATCTGGGCCTGATTGAATTGAAACACAAACATATTCACAAACTTCACAGATTTATAATATAGGGTCTTTTATTTTATACTTAATTCAGGAATTGGGTTCAAAAAATAAATTAAAAATATTTATGTAATGTTTTCTTTTTTGTTTTGTTATGAAAATCCCGATAAAATCGATAAAGACTATCCTTTATTGTTGCTTCTTGTATAACTTAGCCCATTCGTGATGTAGCTGCGCTGCGATTGGTGGAAGGTCTGTTCTCCTTGAAAATCATTATGCAACAATTCTAAAAAACCAATACATGATAAATTTTGAAGTGAAAATTTAAATGGGCTTAAGAATTAAATTGATACGGTCAAACGTCTATTTACAACCCAAAAATGAGGCCCTGTCAGTTTGTGTAGTTTAAAATGAAAGACCCTATATAGGTAGGATAATCTGTTTTTAAAAGATACTGATTCTGCACATAACCTCAAACGAATAAACTTCGACGACAAGCGACTTTCTACGCGGTAACAAATAGAATAGGTGAAAAAGGTCCTAATGAAAGCTAATACGAACTAACTTTATTTTTATAATGCAATAACAAACAATAAGCTAAAGAAGCAGCGTCGTAAATGAACATAAAATTACCATATATTTTATTCTTCAAATAGGTAAGCTGCTCAACAAAAACCTACGCTCATTTTTTTTTTTTTTTTTTTTTTTTCATAGGGCCTAATACTAATGGCCTATGAGGCCGTTTTAGTGTTACCGGACTATGGCGGGCACTGAAGGTGCCGAGACGCCTAGAGAGAATATACCGGACTATGGCGGGCACTGAAGGTGCCGAGACGCCTAGAGAGAATAGACGCCTAGAGAGAATAAACCTACGCTCAACCATGACACACAAATTATGAAGATACAAGTTTGCTTAGCGAATTAACAGTAGTGTGCTAAACATACATTATTTCAAAGATACCTAGATACTTATAGAGGTTGTAAAAGATGCAACTGGATTTTCCTAGCTTTCACGGAAGTATATTATATAGATTCCAACAAAAACTCTGAACCCAGCTCAAGTTTATAAAGTTTAATAGACCAATACTTTTGATACAATTCATATACAATATTTACTACGAATTATGCCGTCTTATTACAAGAAAATGAACAGAGTTTAGACTAAGACCAACTAAAAAACTGTCCCTAGAAAAACATTCTTTAAATACTCTTACATAGAACGCTTTTTTGTGGTCACAGTTTTGTATTGACATGTGTCAACATGGTGTTCAACTAAGGTTTAACTTTTTTTATAATAAGGCCAATTATGTGTACCTATTCGATTTTTTTTATGAAATAAACCATTAATGACGTTCAGGATCATCACATTAATCGTATGTTGATAATTATTTATCAACATACGATTATGTTCATTCATGTGTTTCTTTCTAAGTTTGTTGAAGTAAAATGCTTTAAACTATCTCCCTTTTATGTACGACTATACCCATTCATCATCGTATGACATATATACATCATATGGACTGCCATAGAATGATGATGATGATGATGATACCCATTAATAAAACGTGATACACGTGATAACATTAAAATTAATAATTTCAAACAGTAAAAGGAAACGGCATTACCTGTAAATTTACATAGAAGTTTACGTAAGCAATTGTACATTATTTACATAAGGATACAAACTATGCTAGCTAAGGCACTTATTCTTTTTACCCTTTGATTTTTGGTGTTTGCGCAGTCCAAAAAGGAACAGCCTCAGCTTTGTGCTGATCTGCACCGGTGAGGTACAGAGCAAGGCTGGTTTTCAGACTGCTCCTAGTTGGGTGACGTCACATTACATTATTCTTCCTACGCTCACAAATCTATAGGAACAGGAAGATTCCCCGAGTAATGGTAGAAAATTCATAGAAAAGCTTAAATTTTTAGGGTATTTAAGATTTTTTATTTACTTGTTAAAGTCAAGGCACGACTTTAGTTCTACAGTTTTCTATGTATGCCAGCAGTTTCTATTTATATGTGTATAGAATCTGAACACGACTCTGAGTGATAATTCTTCCGAGTTAGAGTGCTGTTGTGAATAGTCGCTACACTAGCATGCTAATAAATAAAGCACGTATTTAGGTGGGTAATGTATGTCATATCACGTGATGAAACTAGAAAATGTATGTCCGTTGTCTTTCAAATTTCAGGTACTTAAACAACTTAAATATAAAATAAAAAAATATGTTTTACAGAATAAAATAATTACATTTGTAACCTTTTAAAAATTCAAATAAAAGTCGTACATCCACTAGGCCAACACAGCTCTCACGAAGAAAAGGGATACTGAATAACCTACCACAAGTCTAGATTAGCGAGGCACTGTTCACCTATCCATGATACGTCTATTCGATGCGACCTAGATACAGGCGGTGAGACAATCGATTACCTTCTGCAGCGAGCACGCGATTATACGACAATGCGATTGCGATCGTCGGGACGATGCGATCGGTACGCTTGCAAGATTGGAAATTAAATTAGCCTAGAAAACTATACGCCGAATATGTTGAGACTATAATACTGGCTGCGATGAACGTAATTGAACCAAAAATTATTTAGGATGAAAAGACAAAGTCAAAAAGCATTTTAACTAGGTCCGCTAGGAACACTTACGAGAAGGAATGAAAGAATGAGCAAGTAGGTACCCGATATGTAACCAAACGTACCTATTAGGCATAGGTTACATGACTGAGTCCAGTCTCCATCGGTCAACTTTTTTTGGTCTTATCACTTTTTTTGAAATCGGCCAATTTATTTAGCCACGAGTTGTGTGTACCTTTGATGCGCTGCTAGCCGATTTACGTGATACTTAATGTTATAGTCGACCGGTAGTTTGTTCGGCCGATGCATTATCCATGCATGTCTAGCATGACGACCTCTGTAGCGCAGTGGGCGAAGGCCCGCCTCCGACGCAAAAGGTTGCGGGTTCGATCCCCGCGGCGGGACCAATGTTTGTATGATCTACAAATATTTGTCTCGGGTCTGGATGTTTCTATGTATAATATGTATGTATTTACAAACAAAAAGTATATACTTAAGTAGTATATCAGTCATCTAGTACCCATAACACAAGCTCTGCTTACTTTGGGGCTAGATGATGCTGTGTGGAAAGTCTAGCGTTATTTATTTATTGTATAATGCGATGTACCTACGTACGAAATTCTTGCCAAAAACAATTTCAAAATGTCTGCAGGAAAGCATGGGCTGTCAAATTTTTCATCTGCAATTTCTGACTCTGAAATATTTATTTACTTGACGTATTGTTTGCATGTCGCTGGTGATGCCAATAAATTGTCTGCGCTATTTATTTATGAAAGGCTTAATGTCTGACTCAATCAGACTACTGAGCACGCTAGGATGTTTGGTTATGTAAATATAATATAATAACTTATACAGGGTGTAAAAAGACGAGTACTGAAGCCGAAAAGGTCCGTTACAGCATCCCAACACACAACCAAATCCAAAAGGATTTTCCAAAAAAATCATTATATCCGGAGAAAACCGACTTCGTACAGCTGGTCGAGCGTATGTACTGGGCGCTGGTTTTTATCCGTAGATTGCTGGATTTTGAGTTTTAATTGTTTTTTTTTCTTTTATAAATGAAATGATTAGGTAGGTTTAGTCATATTATGTTGTACTAGTAGCAAAAAACTAGAAAATATAATAAAATGACAGCTAAGTGCGTTTTTTTTTCGATAAATATGTTTAGAATCATGGTCTGATTGCAATCCCTCGGGTTTCGGTAGCAGTCTTTTTACACCCTGTATATATTGATGTGATGGACTTTTCGCATAGTGCTATTCTCAAGCAAGTTTTGAACTGTAGCCATAGCTGCTGTTTACTTAGCTAGTTCGTATTCGGCACTAAGTAATTGATTAGCAATTTTAAATAAGGCTTCCTTTAGCAAATATGCTACTTAATCTATAGCCATCTCTTTTCCACACATAGGTAAGTTAGAAACAGTGACAAAAAACAAAGTCTTTGCTAAGACAGTTGCACATAAATAGGTTAGAATAATATTCTATACAAAGTATAATATTATTATAGTACTAGCTGCGCTCCCGCGGTGTGACCCGCGGTCCCTCGGGATTTTTTTCATTTTTTCGGGATAAAAGGTAGCATATGTCCTTCCCTGGGATAGAACCTTTAACTATGCCAAATTTCAGCTTAATCTGTTCAGCGGTTTGGGCGTGAAAGCGTAACAAACAGACAGACAGACAGACAGATAGACAGACAGACAGACAGACAGACAGAGTAACTTTCACATTTATAATATTAGTATGGATGTTCAGGAAGACTGATTTAAATTTGCTCAGTAATAAGCATAGAGCATTGTGTAAGTGTTGTATTATCGCATAGTACTTACAGTAGTGTTAAATGTATCGTGCGTTGTCACTTGGCGAGACAGCGCTAATAGAAGCAGAAGGATTGCGCTTGCGCAGCTTAGAATTAAGTTGTGAAATCATCTTCCCCTGTACTTATATTACTTTTATGTGACGTTGGATCGATATTTACTCGCTTTATATACCTACCATGTCTTTCAAAAAAGTTTATGTTTTAATAGTACATTATGGTACTAGTGTGTAACATTGGTGATTACCGCCGAGGTGTTTTTAAGAGCCGAGCCGTTAGGCGAGGCTCTTAACAGAACCGAGGACGGTAATCATCAATACACACGTGTATCATACGACGTTTTTCAACACACTTGTGAATAAAATAACAATAAAAACTCATTTTCAACAATGAAAACGAGTTGTGAAAAATGTTTCGCTATTGCGGGAAAAACTAATCAGTTTTCCTATGCGCGCGCATTGCGATCGGCCACAGACTATATTTCCGCGCCGCGCATAGTGTTTGCGGCCTATTCTGCCACGTACAAAATGGGGAATTTAAAGTTTTCTTTTATTACAGAGAAAACAAAAGTTATATTTGAGTGAAAGTTTTATTTATTAAACACGTACGAGTCAAAATTATTATTATTATTATTATTATACTAGCCCTCAATGTCCCACTGCTGGGCAAAGGCCTCCCCCCACTCCCTCCATTCATCCCTCTCCTGTGCTAATAAGGTCCAGTCGGCACGGAATTTGGCGAGCTCGTCCATCCATCTTGTTCGCGGTCTGCCGCGGCGTCGTCGCAACGTATCAGGGCACCACTCCGTGGTCAATTTGGCCCACTGGTCTCCCGACATGCGGCAAACATGGCCCGCCCAGTCCCATTTAAGCTTGGCGGCTTTTGTGGCTACATCGGCGATCTGAGTCAAAATTATCTATTTAAATTAGAAGTTGCATGAAATGAGCAAGCAATAGGAACATTAATTTATTTGTTCTATTGAACACGATCTTTTTTCTGAATAAAAACTTTTTAAAGAACAAAGCAACTCAACCAATAAAATTAAAAAAAAAATCTATTACTCACTAGTGAGTTATAGTAATGAAAAAGTCACAGTTTGATTATGGGTGTCATTATGTGCCTAATTGCGGTGACCATAGAGCCACTTTATGAGCAAGTGTGTTGAAAAACAACTTATAATATTAAACAAATTTATAGTTATTAAAACTCAGTAGGAAAAGAAAGGCTGATGATAATGATGATGAGGAAAACTCTTTAATCTTTAGCAATCTTAAAACGATTAAAATAAGTAATAGGTAGCCAATATCTTACAGTGACAAAATTGCATGATATTTAAAAACAGTGTTTACCTAACTGGGCAAAGGTCATCCAGAGAAATCGTCGGCAACATCACTAGTAATCACGACGATTTAAATAAAACACGACATAACGCTGGGTTTGTTACCCTGCTCAAATTGTTTGCTAGTGCACAGCCAGTAATGGGCAGGTTCTGCGAAAATTATGACGTTGCATAGGTACATTGCGTAATTCGACCTTCATAGCTAGCCTTCTATGCAATGAGGTTGAGGAGCAAGAACAATAGTGTCGTAATGCACTCCTCAAATTATTGTTTAATATATTTTATGGAGCAAATAATAATAATAAAACCTACATTATTGCTACCGAAGCTAAGTATAGATAACGCATAAGATTAATAGACATTGCTCATTTAAAAGACCTTGTTCTGATCTAAAAGCTTTAATAAATCCAAATAGCTTCCGCCCACGACTTTCCTCTCTTTTTTTTTAATGATGAATGAGTCGGCTCTTGACGTCGAAACTTACACAGGCAAGAGTGAGGTCTACGATGGAGTGAGCTTAGCCAGAAGGTGCCTATTAACTCTCTTGTTAAAAACAACAGGGTCGTTCAGCGGAAATACAGACGCTGGAAGCTTATTCGGAATGTTTGCAGTGCTTAGTTCTAATAAGTGGAATATCAACCAGGTGAGGATGATAATCAGCTGTCTCGTAGGCTCTTATTCTACACTTTGTAAAGCTTATACACATCATTTCAACTTGAGCATTGGTCTTTAGTTCATAAGAGCATTCCGAAGAATTTTAACCGACGCCAATGCGGCATCGTATCGCACTGTAATTTTTTCGGATATAAGTCTGTGCGACGCTTGTTTGGTCACTCAGCATCCGCTTAGTATAACGAGCCAAAAATTGCATCGTGTAAATGCACCTCATATTATGCTGCTAAGTCACACACATTTGTGCCTATTCCTCTTTGAAAAATAAAAACCCCTACTATTTTATTCGATTTTAATGCTCTTGTTAGAAGATATAAATCGTCATAATGCCATGAAATCAAATGAAGCGATAAGTATCAGGAGATATTATGCGCATATTCAGCGTAATGCCTTTAAATCTATTCAGGAAACGAGGGGCTTGAGTTCTTTTTTTTATTCTTTTTTTGTTTGCATCGAATTCGGACGGAATTTTAGGGTGGCCGTAAATTATCAAAGTTCATGGACATTGTTAAATATTTATGAAGTTTTTGAGTGAATTGATCTGTGTTGCTTGATATAAATTAGTAGGAACAGTTTTTTTATTGGACATGTAATTGTATCATTATTGTTTACTTATAGTTTTCTTTCTGATTACGTCAGCTATTTTTTGTAAACTATTTTGCTTACAGCATGTTTAGTCAAGAAGATCAAGTCATCAAATTGTATTGCTTATTTATTTTATTTGCTATTAAATTTTTACGTGATTTACTATAGAAATCACAAATAGTTTATTTTTGAACAAAGCTTATTGTCGCCCTACGTAAAACACACACTTCATATAGTATCCTATATAGATACACGCGCCACCTCACAAGGCTTAATATTGGCAGTAACGTAATTTTACCTACCCCCTGCCTACCCCCCTTTTGTTCATAATTCTCTGAATTATGACACGGATATCGTGGTCAGTATGTTTCATTCGAAATTATGTTTTTGTATTTTATGAAACAATTTAGAGTCATTTCTCAAAATGACACTGATTGATAATACTCGAACTGTGATATAGGCTTAGCCTAGCCTTATTTGTACAGTTTTCATAAAAAAAAATTGTTTGGTTGACTATCGATAAATTTGTGATAGATAGATAAAAAAAACTGACCATGCCATTATCATTTTCTGCATCTGCTGCATCTGTCCTTAATTTTTTTTTGGTGGTTACAAAATAGTGGTGTATCAATGTATTCAGTTTTTTATTAATTTTATTAAATTGATTAAATTTTTCATGGTAAGAAAACAATTTTTTAGATCTAAAGTATTTTAATTATTGTAACCCTGTTGTTGTAATTCTGTTTTCATTTTTCGGAAGAAAATTATCCAATAATTCAATAAAAACTTATCCTTATTTTGTACCTTAATCGTGGTCACTTTATTTATTATTCCTGGGAAAATATTTGAGTATTTGTTTATAGACCGGTTTTGTTTGACGATCGAGTGAGTAAACACAATACATACTCGATTTCGTGATCTATGGAAATCGAAGTGTTTTGCTTATTTTCTCTTTTATAAAAAGGATTAAATAGGACAAATCCATAATAATATTATAAATGTGATAGTAACTCTATCTGTTTGTTACCTTTTCACGCCCAAACTACTGAACATATTAGGTTGAAATTCGGCATGGATAAAGGTTGTATCCCAAGGAAGGACATAGGTTAGGTAGCTACTTTTTATTCCGAAAAAATTAAAAAATCCTGAGACCGCGGGTCACACCGCGGGAGCGCAGCTATTAACGGTTTCGGAGGTTCTATGCTTAATTTTTAAGTTTGTTCACTGATATTTCCTTTAACTGATAAATGTTATAAGTTTGATACTAAACCTCATCCTAGCTTGGAGTTTTCAACATTGAATTCGGTTTTCTTTCTAGTTTTCAACATAAATTCATGATTTGTTGGACCTCGGAAGACAGAACCTTGTAACTTTGTAGATTGTGATTATATTTAGATAAATGAAAAATCATAATAGACTAGATTATCGCGAAACTTTAAACCAAAGCATGTGCTTACTTAGAACCTCTGTTGAGAAATTTCACATACAGTAAACTCAGAAACAAGCAATAGTCACACCCATCGAATCAACAATGGATTAGGTAAGATATGTCATATACTATTTACTTCCCCTTTCTCACACAAACTGTTAATAATCTATGACCTCACCATACAAACTGTTGAGTAATCTACGTCGCTACGCAGATGTAATCCGTCATGACGCTCTCTTACGTCACGTGCTGTCAGCGTATCAAATTATGCGCTCAACTCTAGTCCGCACTACAAACCTTATTCTCTCCTCAGCACAGTTCAAATTCCCATGGCGTTACAGCAAAAAATTCGTTGTAAAATTTCATTAAGATATCCACCATGTTTTTCGTTCGGTATCGCCGTAATGCTTTCTTTCTTTATAAATGTGATGGGCCACAGACTGAGCAATATAGGTTAAGTGCTAAAGACAAGCATTAGGAAAATGACCGGGTGAAATTGAAAATTTCGAGGAAAATTGTTAGGGAATGACTTAGATTACTTAGATAATCGTGTGAATTTCTTGTGACTCCTATGGAATGAAAATGTCGGAGTTAGTAACTTAAGAACAACTTTTTTATCTTTAGTCACGAACAATAAAATGACGTCTTCTGAAATGCCCAAGGGTAACCTAAGGATGCTACTATAATCACTGTACTTTAGTAAATCCAATGAACATTTTGAAATTGGTCTAGTACAGGGCATTGATCTAGTACAGGGTGATCATGAAAGAACCTGTACGACTGAAACAGCCAAGTGCCTGTACGGATGCCGAAGATACGTGGTCGCCAAGGTGGGCGGAGCTGGGCCGACTGTGATTGATATCATCGTACTTCAGCCCACCTACTAATCTATACTCACAGACGTGACATCTTTTCCCTAAGTTGAAAAATCTTCTTAGTCCTAGGAAAATGAATAAATTATTTAAAAAAATAAAAACCAATGCTAAGATACCAACTGCCCAGTTTTAATAAGGGTAGGTCGGGGTAAAGCGGGCTGGGTGGGTCAGCGGGGATAAAATGAAGTCGTTAAAATGTTGCGGACTCCCCCGGAGATAATGCGAATTATATGACTATTAAATTGTTATGTACACCGAGTACGGCGGTAAAAGATACAGGGTCAGTTTATTAAACCCGTAACTGAATATAAAACTTTTTTAAAAGCATGTGTATGTAGAAAGCGAGATGAAAAGAATTCGTCCTTATTTGATAATTCTTACAGAATACTAGGTAAATGACCTAGTATTCTAATAGCCGGTAACGGGCTTGCAACTTGTTACGTATAGAATGCATGTGGCTAAATTATACATTTATGTAGTATTCGAGAAGTTCTAGAATCAAATTATTCAAATTCAAATTGAATCATTAATTCTGAGACAATGTATGTCGTACCTTGGGGATACAGCCTCCTGTTTCATGTTTATTTAAAATATGTAAGTAAGTAATTGATAGATAGATAGATAGATTATAACTTTACTGTACACCAAAAAAAGTAACAAACAGAACAATAAAAACCTTGATAACAAAATTAATAAAAATATAATAATAATATATATAATATTAATTGTATCTTTTAAATGGCAAAATACTGTACCTATGTAGGTATTTAAATTAAGTGCAATGGCTCTGGAGACGCTCACTCATAATCAAAGAAAGTCCGCATTCTCAGATCACATGTAAGTCCAAATCGTAACCATTCCCAACAACATTGTCACTACGAAAATAATCGTCGAACAATTCGAACGACCGATCAGATTGACGTACCAATGTCCCACATTAGTTTTGCTTCGGCATTCGGGAACCGAACCCGCAAACTGACATCACTATTTATACCACAGTCCAGTATAATTAGACCCGCGCCACCTGGAGCAACACCCAGCTTGTGAACTAAATCTAAGACTGCAGGGGTCATAGTTATATGGGCGCATCGAAGTCACGTTCGCTAACGACCTATGCGTCACAGTGGTTTTTTTAAGTATTTAAAGACAATGGACTGAGTGAAAACAATACATGTCTAGTTAATGGATTTGTTATGCATTCTATTTTAATGGAATATGGGTGTAGGAATCATATAAGTGAATCTTTAAGTTCGTATATCGGAAGATAAAAAAAAACTGTTGTGTGTTCTCTAAAACTTTGCCAGTAACAATATTCTTAAACATCAAAATCACATTCCAATTTTATCAACTTTCAGTCTATTTCGAAAATATGAGCATATATTACACTTCAAATAGCGCTAGTGAAATAGCAATCCAATCCAAGCTGTCAGGAAAGTATACGTGTGGCGGCGTGACTTGTCACTCGAGCTGACGAGAGACCCTTAAGTGCTAAGTGACATCTCCACTCCAACAATTCAACGAAACTGCTACTAAGCCCCACTAAGTACGTTCAAACTGCTGGGGAAAAAGCTTGCTAATTAGATATAATAAATACTTAAATAAATAAATAATGCTGGACTTTTTCACACAGCATCATCTAGCCCCAAAGTAATATCTGTAGGTCATACAAACATTTGTCCCGCGACGGGGATCGAACCCGCAACCTTCTGCGTCGCAGGCGGACCTTCGCCCACTGCGCCACAGAGGTCGTCGATATAAACTGCAAAATGTGTGTGTCAAATATGTATTTGGACATGCCTCTGACAACTGATTTACTAACAGCATGCGACTTCGCCTACGTTGTATCGTTTTATTTCCTTTCACCCCCTTATGGAAAAAACTTCCGAAATTCCTTTCTACACATAGAACTCAATGCCCCTACATCATATTAAAGAATGTGCCCTAGTTTAATGTTTCTAGGACTGATGGTTTAGGCTGTAGGTTGATATGTCAGTCAATCAGTCTCTGCCGCGGGACACGGCTAGTTATAACCAAGTAGGTGAACATTCGGTCGCTGGCACACATTCGGTATCTGCACTATTCGTGTCAGGTCATGATTGGACCATCTTGTATCGTCCGATAGCATTTTGGGATGTTTGATGTAGCCAGTGATGGCTTGTGGGATGTACTTTGATTAATTTTTGATCCGAAGGTTCAATTCGCAGACGTGCAAAGTCAATTTTGATAAAAAAAAAGAGAAAGATTATACGACGCAGCCTGATATTCATCATCATCATCATCCACAGCCTGACTTCACCCACTGCTGGGTATAGGCCTCCCTAAGTTTGTGCCATCCACCACGATCCTGCGCTAATCTGACCCATTGACGGCCCGCGACGTGTACAATATCGTCTGCCCATCTGGCCGCCGGACGTCCTACGTTCCTGTACCCAGATCTGGGCCACCATTCAGTCAATACTCTACTCCACCTGTCATCACCACGCCTCGCTATTAATAATTATATAATTATAACCCCCTTTAGCCTGATATTAATAATTGATAATTAACTTAAATACAACGACAAATTTTCCAAACAGCAAAACAATATTTTGTAACATTTAGAATAAAGCGATGATAGAGTAGCGAGTGTCTTCCATTTTTCAATTTCACAGTCGCTCCTTTGATGTGTCTATTTCCAAAAATAACTGCGGAAGTACATTACCCGTATGTCAAAAATATAAACAGAAAGCGGAATGTCATTTGTAATGTAAAGCAGAAATCTGATACTTTCGTAGAAGTTTACAAAGTGTGCAGCCAAAGTTAATTGATAGTGCTGGGCCATGACTGTAGCGTAGCGTTTGACATTTTTGACAGAAAAGAAGGGTAGAAGTAGATTCCGTAATGTTTTTACACTGACTGACTGGAGTGTGTTTGCAAGTATTTGATGTGGATTGGTAGGTATAGCACATTACACATGCTAAGTATATTTATTTTAATTTTTAAAGTATATGCAGACTCAATATTTTTAAACAGAAATCCTATTATAAAAGACATGCTTTTCACATCAAAAACAAATAATGATTCAAACCTACGAAACCATTAGTTCTGATCAAAACGATGGATTTTTTTTTTTTATGATGAATGGGTTGGCTCTTGACCTCGAAACTTACACAGGTAAGAATGAGGTCTACGATTGAGCGAGCCTACCCAGAAGGTGCCTATTAACTCTCTTCTTAAGAACAACAGGGTCGTAGCTCAGCGGAAATACAAACGCTGGAAGCTGATTCCAAATGTTTTCAGTACGCATAATAAAAGAACTTTGAAAGCGCTAAGCGCTTCAAATTCTTTCTTTTTTCAAAAAAGAGTTATTTTATTATGTTCTCTATTTTTTCCTATTTTTAAAAAACAGCAAATAGATACAAATCCTCTTACAATTAATTCAAAAATGTAAACTGTTCCTAACTCGCTCTCTAAGTGATACTGACAGTTATAAATAAAACCGTGCGATAACAAAAAAGTCCGCTATTCTAACCGCTCCGCTCATCCGCCCGCTGTATCTGTGGCGGCGCTTAACCGCGGAGGTAGGACTCAATTATCGCGCGTCACGTCACTCACTTAACGAACGCTTTCCGCCGTCCGATTAGCTCCGCACTTTGCGGTATTGTTTGCTATCACTTTGTTAATTCAATGATCTGATCCGAAAGGACAAGGGGCTTTACTCTCGTGTGAGAAATCTGATGTTAGATAGGTAAATAGAAGTTTTATTTGGAAACACACACAGACATAGTTAACAATCATTCTAAATTGGAATGTAGGTATGTCAGTGAGAGTTTTTTTTATAATAATTTTATTCTCTTACAGTAGGGACATCAAAACGACAATGAAATTACAAACAACATTAATACTCTGTAGCAGCGACTGTGAATTTCGCCAATGTAGTGTTAAAAACATCTAAGTATATCATCCGAAGCATATAAGCTATTATGTTTCGGCTGAATATTCGGATGTTCCCTACTACGAGCTACATTGATTGCAGGTCGATCAGATCAACTTATGAACTCGGTCCGAACCTTTTTAGCCATTTTTTGCAAAGTTGTTTTTTTTTCTCACAAATATCAAATATGTATCGAAAAGCCGAAACAGTTCGATTGCTGACATCCGTAGCCCGTAGCCGTCGACCGCGCTTTGTGATTTATAATTAGTTTCGTTTATTTTCGACAACAGAGAGGTTAATATGAAATTAATATCTTTATTTCCAGGCACTCTATGTCGAAATTTTAAGGCTATGGCACCGTCTGGAAATAAGAGTTCATTTAAACCCCGCTGTACAAACAACTGGTTTATTTTATGCAAAATTTTAGTTTACTATAAGTATGATGAATGCGATGCCGCGGGACCGGGCTGGATGCAAACTTTCGCAATGCATTTCAAGCGAATGTCGATAGTACAACTGACTTTATGCTACACTGCATTTTCACCCTCAAAATCCAATAATATTCTGGGTTTTTATGACATTTTTATTTGAAGTAGACATCCACACTTCACCTACTCCTGAGTTGTGCCATCTACCACGATCCTGCGCTAACATTGGACAAATTATTTTAGAGAATTAGACAGTAAAACAAAAATGTGCCACTAAAGTTGTAAACATAGGTACCTATCGCCCACCTTATAGTAAGCTATAATACTTGCCTACGAACAGCGAACACCACACGTAACACACGCGCGTTGCGTTGCGTTGTCTCTGTCTACCCATTTGTCTATAATTTTTATGCTAATGATTGTTTATTTTTGTTTCAGGTAAGATCTATTTGATGGCGTGGTGAGATTTTGTCAATATGACATAGATATTTTAAGCTTTTAAGCGCCTGCGTGGATTCATAAATCATCGGATATTAAAGATCATTCGCACACGGTGACTAATAAGTTATACAATTTTATGGTTAGTATTTCCGAATCTGCTTCACGACTATTTATGATATATATCTGCATTTGTAGGTACCTACTTGAAACTATATTTGTAATTTATATATTTAAATAGTGTCAAACATACTCAAATTGCAATTTACTTTATTCATAACGTTGTTAACAAAAATCACAAATAAACAATTTTACGATGAAACACGACACATGAAATGCGCAATCGTAAAACACGTGTGTGAACGTAAAATGTGTCTTAGAATCAGTTTTACAAACATTAATCATAACGTTTATGATGTCACTTTAAAAGCTGTCAAACAAACTGACAAGCAGTTAGATTTGTTTATTTTCTCTTAGCGTAACCGTACATCAACGAAAAACGAAATATTCTAAGTAAAAAAAAACCTTTTATTTTAATAATCACAAATTGAGTGTTTAACGCCGTCGTGTATTTAAAAAGCCTTGATATTTTGAAATCGTAGTAGGTATTATCTGTAGTTTTGGGGATCACAACTGTCAATTCATGATATTCTTAAATTAATAAGTAGGTACCTACTTAATGATATTATCAGTGAAATAATTCACAGTTTTTTCAGCCTTAAAACTCTGGCACCAGAATTTGCTACTTATTACATATATCTAGACTTACGTAAACTGACTGTTCCCTTCAAATTGTCTGGGAAATGTCAGGAAAGCGAGTGAATTTACAAGAAAGGAGGATAGACATATTTCTCGTGTCGTCAAGACAAACGCATTGCAATCTGCCGCGACACCCGAAGATATTATGGCACTTAGAAATATATCGGTGCACAATATAAGCATAGTATACCTAATATTATTAAATGAGAAAGTTTGTGTTAGTATATGTTTTGTAACTCTTTCAAGTGAAAACTAAAAAAAAAATAAGTGAAGTACCTATACCCGATGTCCCCCCACATCGGTAACACCACAATCTATCATTATCATCTTTGCCATGTTGGTCGAATGGGGTTGTCTCGACTTTCAACCTGAAGGTCGTGGGTTCGAATCCCGGCCGTGCATCAATGGATTTTTCGTTTCGTAAAATTTATATGCGCTTTAACACGAGCTCTTAACGGTGAAGGAAAACATAGTGAGGAAACCCGCAGCTTAGTCAGCTTCACACGTATTGACGTCGTCCTTCCTGTGAGCCAGGCTGATTAAGCTGAGATGATGGTTTAGGTGCTGGGCAAGCCTATTCCATCTCAAACAATGTCCCAGGCACTACAGCGTCCCGTTAAGTGTAAGCATGGATTGCCTCCTGACGCTGTATAAATCATCTAATATAGATGTAAAGGCCTAAGTTTTCATTATCATCTCAGGACTCATTCAATGATGTTAGAGTCCAACCTGTCTCATGCCCGTTGTGATAATTACGTTTTAATTTTATTTTTATTATATCAGCCTTCAATGTCCCACTGCTGGGCAAAGGCCTTCCCCCACTCCCTCCATTCATCTCTCTTCTGTGCTAATAATGTCCAGTCGGCACAGAATTTAATTACGTTTTAAAAACTAAAAATAAAACCGACTTCAATGTTGGACTCAAGTCAAACTTCCGACTCATACTCGAAGCTTGAACACTTCTCTTTTTTTTTTTTAAAGATAGGCACTAGACTAGATAACATTAGTGCAGATTAATAAAAGTTTTTTTTTCTCAAAGCTTTTGTGATTCTCGAAAGCTTTCAATGGCAAAAACGATATTTTACCTACATAGATAGATTCCAGATCAATTAATTTATTTTTTTGTCAAAGGGCCTTCGAGCTTGTGCTAAAGCGAAAAGACTAATTCTTCGGAAAAATTCCTTAGTTCGCAGATCAAATTCCATCACTCGCCGTAATAGATAAAAATGATTGTTGGTTAGTTTTAGGGTTTTCTAAGAACTTTCTGTTAGATTCCTTTTTGGAATCAAACTTTATTTCTACTAGCTTTTATTATTAACATTAATATTGTTAGAGAGTGATTGTCTATGCAACAATGTCTATGTATAGTCTATGGATAAGCGTCTGTTATGATCTGTCAATTACTTCAAAAAAAAAATTAAAAAGTGTGAACGTTGTGATTTACAAATGGAGTTTTATATTACGAGTATTAGGTCATCCAGTCCCTAATTAGAGTAATTCTAATAAATATAATAATAATGATAGTTTATTTTTCCAAAACATAGACAAGTGTTCAGATAAGACAGTAGGTAAGTACTTACATTAGGTGTGTGATTAACTAACAGGTATGGTTTTTACAAAAAGTACTACTAGGTTACAATTGGTTTCCATTGTATCGTACATGTGAGTGAGGTGCAGAGACCTGCACTAAGTATAATCTCTAAATATAATCGAATTATTAATTTGTAGTTTAATTTAAACATAATTAAGCCAAACATCCAAATCTATTCTGTTGTTTTAGCGTGAAGGGG
Organism: Epirrhoe tristata; assembly: GCA_951394285.1. NCBI lineage: Eukaryota > Metazoa > Arthropoda > Insecta > Lepidoptera > Geometridae > Epirrhoe > Epirrhoe tristata. The sequence goes on from OX596145.1 coordinate 9,564,893, forward strand.
TTACAAATATCCATACATCTACCTACATAACCTACACACACATCCATACATCCATCCTTACAAACTTGAGTGGAGAAACATTGAATTACTATTTTGTGTTTTTTTTTTTAATATTAGTTTTGTCTCCAAATTGAAACAGCCTCACGTTTTTTATTTAATAGTATTTTCTCTTTGTCTCCGCATTCCCATTGGGTCCGTAGGTTATTGATCCTTGCGTATTAATATTCGATGCGTGTGCGCAAGCGGACGAACGCATACGAGCGTCCGTCTTACTCGCTGTCTCCAACATTTTCTTATAAAATGTCTCTTTATAACGTTTATTTTTCTATCTGTCCCTTCTGTATGATTCTATTTTTAAATAGTTGTAAATTATTGCAAATATTCTCATTTATTTATATTAGCGTAGTGGTTTCTTAAATATCCAATAAATTAAAAGATATGTTCCGGAATTCATATTAACTGTAAGATTTATGGTGAACAATGAAAAACCTGACAATATAATTATTATTGAGTCTTACTAGGATTTCGTATGGAATGTTGACTTCTGCAAAATGTTGGCATGTGCCAACCTATCTATTTGGACATGTCGCATACAATTTTTAACCAACAATGCTTGTCTGAACTAGGCAGATTTGAGATATTGGTTGCGAAGAAACGGGCGTATATATCACATCACTCTTGCCTGTGTAAGTTTCGAGGTCAAGAGCCGACCCATTCATGATAAAAAAAAATCGACAATTTTTCTGATATTTTAATTGAATTCGGACTATCAAAATCGGTCCAGCTGTTCTTGTAACTATCCCGACTTTGTTTTATATTAGATGTTATGTTGGTTTATTCAATATTTTTACCTGGTTTTGTCTTCGTTTTATAACAAAGCCGTATATTATTAAAGTTACAAACGACACCCACATGATAATCGTATGATGTCAATGTGTCAAATGCGACACAGACACTAACGGTGAAGCTGATTAGCTGTGGAGTGTAATGTTACCTGCGTATCGATCGTGCTGGATCTGTTTTGTCAATGCCATTCGACAGCATTGTTGTACAATGTTATGCACTTATCATCATCATCACGCGTAGTTTTTTTATCCCACTGCTGGTTATAAGTATACTCTCAATACTCAATATTCTCTTCGCTCATGCCAACCTATCCCCAATCCTCCGGCAGTCTGACCCACATAGGTAGGTACTATTTTGATAATAAAATACCAGTGTTAGTGAAGCTTCTTGCACACAAAAAAATCTTTTAATTCACGGAATTTGAACCCTCCTTCGGATTAAACTAAAATTAATAATAATCAAATTAATACGGCAGTGCGTTTTTGGAAAGAAGCTCCTTTTCGGACGGTATCGGATGGGGGATAGACGAAAAAAGTGTTCGATTTTTGCGTCACGACACATGTAGGTATATGTAAAATCGTCACAGTGCAAAGTGCGCAGTTGCAAAACAGTCCATAGATTGTTACATTGTTAGTTGAAAAATGCCAAATGTCAAAGTTGAAACTTCGTTCCAACCGAGTGTTTCACGACACTCGCGTTCTTTTTTTATTTTAGATAAGTACTAGATACAATTTAAACAGATTACTGCTCTTTTGATAAACCAAAACACATTATCCAGTCATTGGCCCACCGAATTAACCTCGCATTCCGATTCGCGCCTAACTAAACGCGAAAGACACTCAATAGCGGCGAATTAGCTCCATCAACTAACCAAATTGCAAACTAGGCTTACCTAAATCCAGGATTTATACTGGCTATCGGCTGTGTTCAAATTTTCACTTAGACTTAAAAGTTCTATAGAATCTAGACTTAGAAGTTTTAATAGACGATCGATAATCGCACATAATTGAAAATAGGTTCTAATGAATGTTCTAATAAGTTTCATCATCATCATTTCAGCCCGCGGTATCCCTCTGATATGTATAGGCTTCTTCTCTTTTAAAACGAGTCTCATCTATCTTGCGTAAAACTCAAAAACTTACTGAGAGAAAAAGAAATTGTTAAACTTTTTTCATAAATCATTTATGTTAATCGTAGTACCTATACATTCGTTTAATTGTATTTGGCGTTATTACAAGAAAGTTAAACCTTTGTTGAACACCATGTTGACACATGTCAAAACAAAACTATTACCACAAAAAAGCGTTCTATGTACGAGTATTTAAAGATCGTTTTTCTAGAGACAGTTTTTTAGTCAGTGCTTCGCTAAGCTCGGTTCATATTTTTTGTAATAAGACGGATTAAGTTCAGTTCAGTTGTACACGTTATAAGGTGATGTTGATGATTGCCAAGTTATATTAAACTTAATCAGATCGTAGTAAAGGTCATTTTATACCACAGCGGATCTAAAGTGACACCACACGACTGGGTATCCCAAAGCCTTGTTGGGGAGACCACATGACAGTCTAAATCGCGCGATTTCAGCGAACGAGCTGTTGGATAAACTGAGCTTTATCCTTTTAACTATCTACCTAACAAGTGTCGGACGTGTCGGTTACTCGATAATTTCGAGTGAATTTCGGTTGATACTAAGTAATCATCATCATCATGAGAGCACTTAAATGGTCTAGCTAGTGGAAGCGCACCCCTTTCTATTGAACAAAATTTTTTGTAAAGAAATACTCAGCTGGACAATGAGTTTTCTGTCCAAAAATTTAGTCAAATTATTATGCAAACCCACAACCCTAAGAAGCCCACTGTTGTATTAATCCTCTCACAATGCAAAGCAAGTGTGAAATATCATTACTTATTTTGAAAATGAGCTATACTCGTATGTACAAGGTTTTATCTTGAACAATGTCTTGTGGTTCCCCGTTTATTTGTGAATGACACCCGCAGTTCTATTGTCCCCACTGACAGGTTCCTATCGGCAGCGCGTGATTCACACACTGTCATCGGAAGCGAGGGTGTCGCATGTAGGTACAGGAAGCCAACGGGACGTGGCACGACTCAAATAGTACTCCAAACTTGCTTATTTGGCATCGCTCTGAAAATAAGGACTAAATAGCATTTACAGGGAAGATATCGATACGATATCGTATCGGTTATCAATTATATTATTATATTGAAATTTGAAATATTAAGCCTTAACGTCGTATAAGTCATGTAGAATACCAAAGGAATGAGTAGGTACATTATGACTTGTAAAATCTAGGGCGTATTTGCGGAATGATGAATCATCCGTAGTGCCAATATCAGCGTGTAGAGCCTCCATTCGTCAATATTAAGACGGACGTGTGATGTCATAGAGTAGGTACACAATCATACTGGATAGTTTATATTCAGTACTCTAATGTAGGAGGTAGGACATTACATTATTTATGGATAGGATACCTATACCTTATGTTTATACGATAAAACTTAAGCCGTTAGGTACATCTTTATTAGATGATTTACCTATACAACGTCAGGAGCAGCCTATGCCTACCCTGCAGTACCTGGGACATTGTTTGAGATGGAATAGGCTTGCCCAGCACCTAAACCATCCTCTCAGCTTAATCAGCCTGGCCCACAGGAAAGACGACGTCAATACTGAGCTGACTAAGCTGCGGGTTTTCTCCCGATACGATATAGCCTTAGCTAATCCGCAGCTTAGTCAGCTCGACATAGTAACCCAGTATTTCCTGTGGATAAGGCTAATAACTGAAAGAACAAGCCTATTCCATCTCAAACAAAGTCACAGGCAGTAGGTACGTCGTAGTATATTAGAAATATACCAGAATGTTATTTTATATTTATCTAAAGTTGTATTTTTATGAAAACTGTTACTCGGGACTACCGCGACCTAAGCTTTGCTTAGTGCGGGGTCCTGGGTATTTTTTGATGAAATAAATTATATTATCTTATCTTATCTACAGTTCTATATTACCTTAGCTGGCAGTTGTCTGCCTAAAAGTTAAGTGTCTTTTTCTTGTATGTCTTTTCATGTGGTATGCAATAAAGAATTATCTATCTATCTTATTGAATTTAACGCATATATTCGCAATCCATTCTATAAAACTTTTAGCTAGGGCATCTGTTATTGTACCTATATAGAACTCGGCATGCCTGTTCCACTCGCAGTGACGTTAGTAGCTATGACTAGTAGATAGTACCCCTTTGACAGATATGAATGGCCCCTGTTTTAGTTCACTGTGCTTCGACAGTATCATTAGTTTAAAAGCAATGGGGTTGATCTGCGGGCTCGGAGACAAATATGGCAAGATCTGGCTGGAAAAAAACAGTATTGTATTACCATTTATGAAGTGTACTTTGTCATTGTAGATATTATTATTATGTTTATGTATTTATTAGTATTTTTAGTCAGTGGTAGGTATTTTATAGGTATTTATGTTGGATATATATAATACGTTTTATAATTATATATTGTATATATTATATTATTATGTATCATTATATATGCCACCGTCCGAATTTGTTAATATTTATCCTGTCCATCCAAAGGGTTACCTGGAAGAGATCGCTTTTAGCGATAAGGTCGCCCATTGTACTATATTTTTGCATGTTTGTTTTTTATTTGTGTTATTTTTATGGTGTACAATAAAGTTGTATTCTATTCTACTCTAAAATCATGCCTCTCGCATAGGGAGTTAGAGTGAGACTATAGACTTCTACTTGTTACTTTCCTGATACACATTTTTTGCCTCCTCATTAAATTGTTCATAAGTACAGACCTACTTTTGAGCTGATCCTTCTCTAAAATACTCTAATTTAGTTTATTTAGTTCAAGTATATTCGCTTAATGAGATTTTGGTTCCATTGGTGGCTTTTTACAGCTCAAATATGGCGACAGCCGTGGCGCAGTGGGCGAAGGTCCGCTTGTGACGCCTCCTTGCGGGTTCGATCCCCGCCGCGGGACAAATATTTGTATGATCTACAGATATTTGTCTCGGGTCTGGGTGTTTCTATATAATATGTATGTATTTAAAAACAAAAAGTATACCTATATAAGTAGTTTATCAGTCATCTAGTACATAAGCTACTAGTACTATAACAGAAGCTCTGCTTACTTTGGGGTTAGATGATGCTGTGTGAAAAGTCCAGCATTATTTAAAAAAAAAATATTATTCAACATGCGGAAGGACCGAAGCGGATAAACAAATACACAAATAAAATAAAATAAATTCATAAGAAATCTAAATTCAAATGCCATCTGGAATAAAATATTCATCACACCAAAAAGCGTGTCAAATACGAAGAGGAAAATCAGTCAAATGGTAGAGCTCTAGTTTCACGCTACTTTAGTTCTCATTGAATTGTATTTGGCTTAGGATATTGTTGGTTCTCAATGAAGAATCCTTTAAAATAAATAAATAAAAACTTTATTGACGACACAATTTTACATAGAATAATTAGATACTAGGTTTCGATATAGGTAATGAGTTGTAAATCGAGCCGGACAAACCTATGTAATTATAAACATTTTTTTTATATCTTATTTATCGGATTCTGAAACCATGTTTTGATACTCAATTGGCCTTATTATAAAAAAGTTAAACCTTAGTTGAACATCATGTTGACACATGTCAAAACAAAACTGTTACCACAAAAAAACGTTCAGTTCAAGTATTTAAAGATTGTTTTTCTAGAGACAGTTTTTAGTCAGTGTTTCGCTAAACTCGGTTCATATTTTTTGTAATACGAAAGAAATAAAAGACGAAATTTGTTCGATTAATCCCCCACTGAAGCTTGAATGGATCACCTAAAAGAAAGCTAGGCTACAAAACCGTGTTGCCGTAATTCTTCTCAGCAGGTATTGGTCGCGACTGAACTATGAGTAGAATTACTTAACTCTTAAGATTATGTGACCTTAGCGTCCTACCTACTGAATAAATAAATGCTTTTAAATTTTGACATTGACTGTTCAGCTATTAAACTTGCTTCTTATTCAATAAAAACAATTTACGACGTCAATTTCAAAACTCTAAATGAGAAACTTTGCTGAAATTATATTTCTAAACACGTTTCAAATAAGTTTTAGGCAGTAAATCCCAAAGCTGAGGTACTTTCGTCATGATTAATGGCGCTATTTAAAGTGTTCGTTTTGTTATTAAAATCTGAACAAATGTGCATTTTGTTAAAATGAACTAAGGTATTAAAGTTCAGACAATGAACAAATTGTTTCATTAGTTTGTTTAATTATACTACTGAGGTAAGCGGAGCCATTCATTTATCCAGGACTAATGATCCCAGTTATTTAAGACTAAGATATTTTATGGTACCTATCCTACCAATTGAGTGCCCGTGACTTCGTCTACTGTTCCTACTTTGTGTCACACAGCGCAAAGGGTATCCCATCCTTTCAAATTATCTACTTAGATATAAGTCAGCATAAAATGCCTAAGCTTCAGTTACTGTTCATAAGTTTATCTATACCTACTAGGTCTTATCTTAAAACAAAAACAACTTTTGTGTATTGATGTATCGCAAATTAAAGAACTATCAAGTTAACACTTTGACGGCAACTTGCGCACGCAAGACAACACAAAGTATCTACAGTGCAGTACAAAAATACAAAAGCTCTTTTAGAAATCCGGACGTTCAAAGGCCTACCCCTAATTTGTATGCCTTGTCAGTGCCGGCGTACATTTTTCAGTCCCGAACGGGCCATTTTAAAATCAATGTATCCTTTAAAAAACTTTCACGTAAAAGACGCTGGCCGGGAACTTTTATGTTCGGACATAAAGCTGGCTGAATTGATGTGTTTTAGGGCAACTGCGCACTGGGCGTTTTTGAGCAGTGTTTTTAGACGCTCAATTTAGTTTGAAGCCTCTGGGCGTTATTGGGAGGATAATGTTGGACACTTTGGACGCTCTATTTCATTTAAAGCCTCCATTAACATGTAATGACCACGAATTAATTGTATGAGTCAGACTAGAGAAAGGGTTCTATTAACTTATAATAGGAAATAAAAGAGATTACACTATAGATAGCTACCTAGAAATAGTTTAGTTGAGAGTTTAAATATGAGAAGAAAACTGATAGTGATGCATCTTCAGTAAATTATAGCCCAAAAGTTTATTCCGCATCTCGTACAATTTATTGAATAATTTGATACCTGAATTGATAATTTAATAATTTTTAGATGTAAAATAAGTTTGTGGCTCCTTACAAGGGGGGTCGCACAAGATAGGTTATAGCTAAGAAAGTTACAAATCAGCGTTTAAAAAGCCTCGTGGGCGATCAACCTAAGAACTCACTTACCTAATTACAGTACCTACAGCGCAAAATCTTACGCCAGTAAAACTTCACCCATTCTAATTAGGTTAATTGGAAAACAACTTGAGATACTGAGGGCATGACGTCACAGATTGCCAAATAGGGTTGCCTACGACGTATCTCAAAGGCACGGTAGACGTTATTTTTTATGCAATGAATCAGTTGATTTGACGACCTCTGTGGCGCAGTGGGCTAAGGCCCGTCAGCGACGCAAAAGGTTGCGGGTTCGATTCCCGCGGCGGGACCAATGTTTGTATGATCTACAAATATTTGTCTCGGGTCTGGGTGTTTCTATGTATAATATGTATATATTTACAAACAAAAAGTATATAAGTAGTATATCAGTTATCTAGTACCCATAACACAAGCTCTGCTTACTGTGGGGATAGATGATGCGTGCGGAAAGTCCAGCGTTATCATTATTTATTTATTATTTTATCTATAGGTAGATCAACTTTAGTGTATTTTGTCTAGTTATAGTAGACAATTTTGTGGTGTATGTAAATGATTGCTGTAAAAAAGGTAATATGTCGGTAGAATTACGTTCCCTCTTATGAATCTTTATTATTTTAAATCAAATTAATTTGAATTACGAGCTGGATAGGCGTTCTGCCAGACACCTAATTAAGTGAACTAAGCCTAGGTACCTTAATATCTCGAGAATTGCGGTTCCAAAGTGTTATGTTAAATACATTCCATTCCGTTTATGTGTGTGCGTCTCTGTGACATTGTTTAGCTAATACCACAGCTCGATAGGAACAGCTGAGTAACTTGATGAGTTGCTAAGAAATTGAGAACGTACGAACTAAGAAAGCAACATTAACTTAGGCCATAGTCGGTCCATGATATTTAGCAACTGCATTTATGTAGGTCAACAATTTAACATAGGCAACTATTACATTTTTGCCCCCGTGTTTCAGTCAGTAAGTATTTGCCTAGTTTTTTGTTCATTAAAACAGCTCCTGAAGAGGAACCTTCATGAATGAATAATAGTTTAGGTTGATTAACACATAGGTACAGAAAATCATGTTTCTTACCTGTAGGCTGTAGGCATTCTGAGACCTTTACTTCATTCACCTTTAACACATTCGACATATAACTTACAAGGTTTGGGATTTTGACGTGGCCCTTCGCTAAAATGTTACTTTACTCTACCGTAGAGATAGGGTTGTGTTAATTAGGTAGCTGTTGTACCATGCCTGTGAGAATGTAGACAGGAAACGCGAGCGTGTGTTGACAGGTGAAGTGCGCCTGTGTGACGTACGTGTTGTAATTCGACGCATGTATGCGCTCCAGGGCTGACACGGCTTGTAAGAGTTGCTAAATGCTTTCTTTTGTTATCTTTGTGGCGTAATAATGATATTACCTAATCGATTAAAATTGTAGTTTTTTTCTTTGATCAGGCATATCTGAATTGCTTTTTATTTATTACTGCGTTTGTAAGGAGATAAGTAATAATTATTGCTTTTGTGACGTATTTAACAATTGTATGAATCGTTTAAAATGTTAGGTTAGTTAGAAATAATTGTGATTTATTAGTCACTAGATCTAAGGAGGTAAAGGTTAAGGAAAAAAAACATAAAATTTCGTCTCTATGCCGTAGAAATAAACGAACATTACTGAATTTCTCGCTGATTTGAGAAGCAAAATACAACTGTTAATGACCTACAGAGGCAGCCCTATGACATGTCGCCTAGGCGATAACAATTCAACTGTTTCGCTGACTTCACACCTCTAAGCGATACGTCCCGAGACGCATGTGTTTGTATGTTTGTGTGTGTGTCATTGTTCCCCGATCGTACCTACATTAAGGCCCGAGGGATCGGCAATGATATCTTGCGGAGTGAAAGGACCCGGTGACAGCCCTAGGTTATGAATATTAGGACAATAATGACAATGTCCCTTTATTCTGGAGATGGTATCGGAGGGACGCGGGTGATTTCAAAAATAGAATGGTTATGTTTTGACCTTTAATTTTATTGTGATGATAAGAATACATATGGATAGTGTACATCATAATTTAACCCTTTTGATCACCGGTAAAACAACTTTACAGTTGCATTGCATCCCAAAGAGATCGAAAACTAAACATTTACATGTTCACTCATACTCAGATTCTTAGCTATCTGAGACCCATTTGAAACCCTTCAAGCGGTTCCAGGGATAGTTAAAGGCACGTCCAATAGTAGTGACACTTTGATGTGTAGATATGTACAAGAAAATTGCCTGTGATATATTTTGGGTCACATCCAATAACAACGGAATCCAATAGCAATATTAAATACAATTAGCACTGAAATCGAACCTTGGGCACAATGTGGAAACAAGAGACAGTCGGCGATGAAAGTCCATGAACGATTTGACAATTTAAGGTTACTCATTACTAGCTACTGCACGCGGCTTCGCCCGCGTGGTACCTACCAACATTTTGAATAGCCTATATGCTAGTCCAGGTCACTATCTACGCCTATTCCAAGTCTCATCCAAATCGGTTCACTGGTTTAGGCGTGATTGAAACACAAACATCCAAACATCTAAACAAACTCACAACTTTCAGCTTTATTATATTAGTGGGATAGTGGGATACTATGCGTAAAGTATTGTATGTTTTATGTACAAAATATAGTGTGAATTACTGCGGAGCAATCTAAGCCAAGGCTTGGTTTGGTTATATTTGTAGATTCCTAAGGATTAGAGGATTTAAAAACATCAAAATCTCGTCTCGTAATATAATATCGTAAGGACCGCCTACTAGGCCAACATCACCGCAAAGACTGTACCCACAGAAATGTAGGTATTGCCCCTGACCTGACCCGCATTTGAGATATCTCAATACGATAACCACAATACCTTCATGTAGGAACCTGTATATCTACATGAAGGTAGCCTGTAGGTAGAGTTTTACACAAAAGGACAATGTAGGAAGATATTGTTTTGATATCAAACAAAATGGTATGCCTTTATCTTATTTATTCTTTTTTTTGTTATGTTATTGTAAAGTTAGAAGAGAAAAGTTGCATACAAAAAAGCTGAAACAGATCACGCCAGAGACAAATAAAAATTTGCTAAAGTTGATCAAAAAGAATAGGTACGCGTATTAATTATAAACGATTTCATTAAAATTATCTAAATTATGACATTAGTGCCAAACATATCCCGTCTTATTACAAAAAAATATGAACCGAGCATAGCGAAGCACTGACTAAAAAACTGTCTTTAGAAAAAGGATCTTTAAATACTCGTACATAGAACGCTTTTTTGTGGTAACAGTTTTGTTTTGACATGACCCCATGACATCAACATGGGGTTCAACTAAGGTTTAACGTTTATGTAATAAGCAGCACGATGTTAAAGTTTGGAGAACTAAACGTAGAGGCATAGGATATGTGCGGTTAGATATTCTAACGTCACAGATAGAGTTGTAACCGTACCGGTTTCGAATCGGTATTATGCAGATAAATGTGTCGTTTCGGGCCGCAAGAAGCGCCGTTCTGGTGAAATATTCAAAGGGCCTGCGGTCGCGACCCGGGAACCGCTCTAATTAATATTAAACTCCGATTTTACGCAGGATTACCTCCGCTTTCGACGACAAATTTTTGGTGACAATTTCCTTTTTATAATCGGTTCGCCGGTTTTTTTTATCAAAGCGCCTTTTATCGCGTGATCAAGGTGCGTTCGGGTGATTTTATGAATTTATAAACATGAGAAATTAGAAATTGACGTGATAGGAAAACTTGGTTGTAATTCTAAAGCCTTGACCGAACAAACTTTAATTAAAGAGCTTATTAGCCTCATAGTTTTATAACACTATTATAAAATGTTATACCTATTTTAAAGAAAAACAATAGTAGTGAAACCATTACCTTGTTTACTTTTGTAACGAAAAGGATCCCAAAGACACATCTTAATCCCACCAAATTGGATACCCGAAACAGCCCGTTTTCAAAGCTTATACCGGTTATAACCGATACCGTTATAACCGATAATAACCAATAATGCGGCTAAGACAGCCGTGGATCCTATTAGGACGTCCGGGATTAACGTGAACAAATACCTGGGATCCGGTTGAAAGGTACCGGATTACCGGATAGCCAGTGCTAGTGTTGGATAGGAAACCGGTTTATTGATTTACCGGTTTTTATTAGAATTAAATGAAAACTATTAATACTTAAATAACAACTAGTCTTCGCCTGCTATAGTTTTTAATATATGCTACTCGTAGGTATATTTATAAATAACCCTGTCTATAAGTAATATGCTAGTTTCCTCTCGATGTTCTTGATGTGAGCTCGTCTTATTGCTCTTATTAATTTTACAAAAGACTGATGCACGGCTGGGATTCAAACTTGCAACCGTCTGATTTAAAGTCAAGGGTAGGTACATCCTACTAAGCCAACACGGCTCTGGTTGTATGTTCGTTCGTCTCCAATGAAACTTTCTGAAATCAGGTTACGAAAAAGCTGGTTTTAGTCGCCATTTTACCTTGCAGCTTCTAACCGATAATGACGAGTTATCCTGTATGGGCTTACTTGAAAAGAACTAACTATTTGTGGAGAAATTCCTGGACTTGTGGAAAAGACTCAATGAATGGAATCGCTAATAGTTTAGAGAAAAACGTTTTATTCTCAATACTAAAAGTTCCATAGAAAGAAATTCAAGAAATGTAAGTTACATTCAAATGAATTATATCTCATAAAATGAATTAGTTAGAGATAATTTGAATGTGAATAGTTCTGTGACATACATAATAATTAGATTTGTGTCACATAGAGTCTACGGCGTAGCACTGGTTCTACGAAATCATTAACATTGTTTTTCAAATTATTTTCTAAGTCTTAAAAAACATCCCCTGCGTGCGTGTCACGTATGTCATGTACTTCAGCAGGGGTGTATTATTTATACACCCCTATTTTTTTACCATAATATATTATATCCACCCCCATTTTTTTTTTATTTTAGCCGTGGTCTCTGTCTGTTACTGATCACATTATGTGGTTGAAACTAAAAAAAAATTAAAAAATATAACCTCAAAAAGAGACGAGACGAGTCAGACATGGATTTTAGATAGCTACTGCGGTTTTACTGACTGGGGATAGTACAAGAATATAGTTTGAATGAGCGTCTGTACGCGATTGTTGTCTATGGTACTTATTTGTACAGCTTTCTTAAAATTTTGTTCGGTTTTGTTTGAGTACAACCCTCGATAACTTTGTGATACCTAAATGAAAAAAACTGACCATGCCATTATCATTTTCTGCATCAACTGCAACCGTCCTTTTTTGGTAGTCATAAAATAGCGGTGTATTATTATGTGTACACCTATTTATAAGTAACCACAGGCGGCAGTTAGCTATGTTAGTGGAATTTCCCTCTGAAAAATTGAAATATTCACAGTTCAGCTTATTATAATCAACCATGGACATTCGCTATGTATAAATTTACGTTTCATATTTGAAAGCCAGAACCGAAATATCTTTATCCCACAGATTCAGTTAAAATTACATTATTTAGAACATTTTGTACATCTTTCTACACATGCAGTCTATGGGTTAAGTATACACAAAAATCCTACAACGCCCTACGAATCCAGTACAACAATGGTTTCAGAATGCTCTTGGGGCTGCCACGGTTCTGTAGTGCATCAGGGATGTTCGCAGACGCACGCACTGATGACTTTTATGCGATCATGCGAAAAAGAACGGCGTCCCTGGTGCGTCGGTTGCGTGGCGCCTCCAATGGCCTTCTAACCATTGTTGCGGAAGATCTGTGCTCGACCTACATGAGACACTGGCTGGCAATACTGAAGCCAGTCACTTGTTTAGTGTCTCAATAATTTTGTAATTGTGATGAGATTATTGTTGTTTTTTAGGTTAAGCTAATACTAATCTAGTTTATAAGAGTAAAAATACTAACAAACCTATGGATCAATGTAAGGTCTGAAATAAACAATTTTTATTTTTTTATTTATTTTTTTTATCCGAACGGTATATAGTATAAAAAAGGAGGGGAAAATTACAACTAACAATTTGGTCTGAACTTCTTTAAAATTAGTGTCGTTTTGGTCACCAAAAAAAGCTACAAAGACTAGTTATTAGACTTTTGTTCAAAAGTTTTTAAAACAATTATTTATTTTAATATTAAATTTACCACGAAAAACCCAGATATAAAATATACAGTATGTTCAGTTTGATCATATTTTCAAAGTTGAAAAGACAAAGTTTTTGAGTAAAAGCTTTTAAGAGAGACTTTTAAGTCACTAATCCAATGTGTTAAGTCTACTTAGATACTTACTAGAATTCTCGAGTGAAAGTCTTCTTAAAGCTACTTAAATTTTTGGTTATCAAGAACTTTCACATTCACACCACCCTGTATAGGGTATTTCTGAGAGTGAGATTTATGTCTGCATTCGTTAGCCATACAACTTATTAAAAAATTGATATGTATTGTAAAAGACGGCGATGGGCTTGCCACCTGGCACCGTATAATGTACAAGCTAACTTCTGACGATGGTCTTCAATTCTCGCTTCTTAGCGATAAGGCCGCCCATTGTACATTTTTATCTGGTTTTTATTTGTTATTGTTTGTTTTATTTTTATTAATGGTGTGCAATAAAGAATATTCATTCATTCATTCTCTAAAAAAATCTTAGTTGAAGTCTACCGTGCTTTGAGAATAAGGTTGTTGTCCTGTTTCGTTATTCTTGTTTAAATACGCGTTTAATTTTCTGAAACGAAAAATTAACTGTTGCACTACCGAGATTTGAACCAACAATTTCTTTAGAATTTGAAAGTAGAATGAATATTTTAGGCTCAAGGGAATCTAAAGGAATGACGTAAATGCGAGCACAATGAAGGAGGTTTTAATTGTTACTCCTATTACCTGAGCCTCAGACTTTATGTGAAATAAATATCTTATTTCACATGAAAGACACCCGAAATGTTATCTTTTAAATCCAGCAGTGGCGTAGCTACCGAAGGGCTAGCTGTGCACCGGGGCCCCCAAGCTCAAGGGGCCCTCGGACTCTGTTAGGAAGCTATAGGTATGTTTCACATCTTGGTTTTTGGCTTCTGCAACTAGTTGTCACAATCCTGAATTTGAAAAAACTTACAATTTGATTTGACATGTTACTTTGGGAGAAGTTTGCTTCAATTTTGTTCGCGAGGTCTACTGTTCTCACAGAACCTGATAAAACCTAAACCGATCAGTTAGGGCCCCAGTTATTTGCACCAGGGCCCTTGACTACCTAGCTACGCCACTGGAATCCAGCTTTTAGTCAAAAGCGCATTTGAAAGGAGTTTCTACGAAATCAAAAGCTTACTTAATTTAACGCAGTTTATTCCAACTGTAGAAACTTTGAGTCTCCTGGACCGGAGTATTTTTTAACTTCAGTATTAATTATTATGCTTCAAAACTAAGTTATTTTAATAGTTTGTAACTTTGTGACTGGCTTGACTAACTGAGTATTGGAACGAAGTTCCTTTTCGGACGGTTTCGAGGATGGAGGCTAGGCTAGAGAAGAAAAGCGTTCAATGTTACCGTCACGACATATCGATGTTTCCGGGGAATAAAAGGATAACTGCAAAAACATAACTTTACGGGAGAAGCAAAAAACATGTTTTCGTTGATAACTTCACAAATTGTGCAAAATGGTGCGCATAGTACCTAGTGCGCAAAAAAAAAGATGCGCAGAGTGCAAAAAGTGGTGCACAAGGTGCGCAAAATGTCAAATGTACAAACTTCGTTCCAACCGAGTGTTCCACGACACTCACGTCCTTTTTTTTAGTTTCAAGATGGATCACCAAAAAGAAAGCTAGGCCCCAAACCGTGTCTGTTGCCCTGGTTCTTCACGGTATTGGTTGCGAAGGAATAGGAGTAGAATCACCTAGTTTTAAGACTATTCTAAATGACCCCAATGGTCTTTAAGAATATAAAGGCGAGTGTGTTGTGTGTGCGTACGGGACAGCTGGATGGGGAAGGCATTTTTTTTTAAGATAAGTAGCGCGGCAACGTAACACCGACACTCCTTTTCCACTGCGGCCCCACCGCCGACGCATCTTACGGTGCGCCACCGTTGGGTCGCGGGAGATAGGGCGAGCGGCAACGAAACACCGACACGCCTCTTCACCCGCGACTCTACCCGCCAGACGCCACCAGGGTGTCCCCGCCTGGGATTCCTTTTCGCTTCACCGTGGGCCTCCAAACCACGGTTACTAAGCCCCCCCATCGCGTCAAGATTGGAATCCATCAGGGGGTAGGCCTAGGCGAACCTTCTTGGATCAAATTGGCGAAATTTTGGGGAAGAGCCAGCTCAAAAGTAAACCGGCGAGCATTGTATGAAGAAAGTATGGGAGTGAATGAGGCGAATGCTTTTTGACTTTTGACTTTGACTTACGTCTGATAAGTTACCTATGATTAACGTGTTGATTTTGCAATATTATACTGAACATTATTTTGTAACTATTTCGAATAGGTAGGTACTTTGTATTTTTACAGGTGCTTGCAATTAAATTGTATTGTATTCTTCATTTTTTGTAGTCAACTTTTATGATGCTTTTACGTAAATTATGATAAAAATGTCTGGGGACAACGGTTCAGTTTCAGTTTTTATTTTCAGAGATGTTTTTCATAAAATATGGCTACCGTAAGTTACCTACAACACTACAACAGTATTCATTAATAAAAGCCAATGAGTAGGTAAGTGATTTTTTTCTAACCTAGAGCAGATAATTTTCAAGAAATAAACATTAAACTTCTTCTCTCTTACTGCGTAGTTCGTTACGATCCAAATTAAATCGGATAGCCTGGTATTATCGGATCAGTTCGTTAGTCCCTCCCGGTTCGTGTTATTCTGATATTGACACTTATGGTTCTGATTATTTAAAAAGTAAAAAGAGGCGGGAAAGGAACGTAGCTCGTAGCTGTCAAAACAGTTGGTAGGATTTAAAAACAGAACGTTTTCGAAAAAGAAATATGCCACCGTCAGTCTCGGACACGCACGCGATTGCGACTTGATCCCAATTAAGCCGCTCCGGTTCGATACCTGGAATTATTGAATCGATTCGATGCTCTGCCTCGGATCGACAGTGTTTTCAAATATTGACATGATACCTACTTGATATCAGGATAAGTACAAGTTTCAACGCAGTAAAATATAAGCGCTTAATTTGAAACGATGGAATGTAGCGACTAGCGACTGTTTAAAATAGTAGAACACCCTATAAAGTAAAATATACTTACTTTGATGCGTGAATAAATAAAAAAGGTTCCATTTTGTCCCAGCCAACTGTTCTGTCTAGGGGCAGGGGAGTCTGAGTGGTCGTATGAAAATGAACTGAACAATAAAACGTATCATCTCCTGAAACAATTTAGAACTACTTAAACCGCTCTACTTCGCCTGGTAGAGACAGGCCAGCTAATGCAATTTTGATTCAACCACTTGTCTGAATTATTCTAAAATCAAAAGTGCTGCATGCCTAGCCCACTTGCGCAACACAATGCGAACTCGATTCGAAACGGGGACGTCAACGACACCAAGTGAAATGGAAAGCGTCGTTTAATTTTCTCACACATTTTGCTTGACATTTCGCCGGGACGCGCGAACGCAACACACGGGACGAGTATTCTACCGACGAGTTTAATTAATTTTCCGCCGTAAGTTGCGGTTTGACAGACGTCAGTTGAGAGTTGCGCGCCAAACAACAATAGCTGGTTATTGCTCGCGTACGTGATTCATTAACGTCTAATGACACCTCGTTGTTCAGTTTGAAGCGTGACTGCCAAAGATTCACTTCAACATTCTTTACGTTTTGAGCGTGCCTGTATTTTCCGTCGGTAATTTTAATGAGGCGCTTGTTCTTGTCACACCGTGTTCCATGTTTAAAATAGAATTGTCTCATCTCTGTTGTTTTCCTTCCATTTGATCGCATGTCTGACATCGTTGTTTTGATAATCAATTGTTGATAGTACGAAGACGGTTCGATTATATCGCCGTGTGTAGTGGAAGCAAGGCGCCAATCGTGATCGTGGTAAAATTTCGCACAATGGATTGGTATTGTGGCTTTATTTTGAACGAATTTCATATCTTTTCGATTCATTGTCCCGTTATGTGTTTGATTTAACAATGCTGCGTAAATCGGAGACAGTTATGCGTGCATTACATCTGAACAGATACAAAATTCATTATGAAAAATAATAATTTTACGAATACCAGACTTAAATAAGTTTGAGCGAAGCTACTTCACGGGTGACTGATTTTAGTAATGAACTTTTCGGGTAAAATCTTTCAGTCTATGCCCTGGGGATTATTTAAATAAATCATTTCTATTTTCTGCTGAATCTAAATCCTTTCAGAGATTTTTGTATTTCAATCTATAACATCAGAACGGAGCAAATGAAACGGGATTTAGAAAAATAATACTTACTATTACCTACTCTGATCTAGCGACGTCGAACAATCATCCAAATTATATTAGGTAGAGCCAAATATGTACCGAAAAAGATATAAGTATTTTTTGTTTTACGAACAAAAGTAATTCAGTTGAATCCCCGAGGCATTTGAGTGTCATGGTGTAATATTGTCATAGAATGTAATACGCAAATTCGTTTCTTTTCACATCAAAGGACGACAAAAGAGGTTGCGTTTCTTTTCACGCAGTTAGATACTTATACCTGGAGGTATACAAGCGTAGCAATTTACGGATGAAATTGCTACATTTGAGTAGGTAGGCAGTTATTGGAAAGCGGATCGGGCGATATTTATTATTTGCACCAAGATAAAAAAAATATGGAAGTATTTTCCATTTGTAGCTCGTACGGAGATGATTGATGGATTACATCTCGAAGTATTTCAGAGTTGGAATTGTTTTTTGAGTAATCATCTGCTGATCGTAAATTATAGATACTTACTAACTTATAAAGGTAATTATTATTTATTTTGTCTTTAGTAGGTACCTATCTACCTACGGGTTGTTCACGTTGTGGCCCACGAGTAAAAATGTTCTTTTTAAACTCACACGATTTAAACTCATTGTTGTTTTTAACGGGACGAGATCGCGTAATGGTTTTAGATAATAATCGAACATATTACCTTTCCTCGACGTTTCGACCGGATTGCACCGATCGTGGTCACGAGGAGACTGGAGAGGCGGGCGTCGTCGTCTTCGTTCGTTTGTAAAATAATCTTTAGTCATTTAGTCATTTAGTCATTTATTTATTTACAACTTAAGCTAACATTACAGATATTTTCTTATCTAAGGCGTAGATTGGATATTTTCTTAACTTAAGCTAACATTACAGATATTTTCTTATCTTTCAATCTTAAAGTACCCTCACAAAGATGTTTAACAGTCATTAGGTCGTCCAGTCCAGCTTCGATTCAAAATCCGATATCCACTTCCTCATACAACGAAACTCAGACTTTTGTTATTTCAGTGAGTAACATCAAAGAACTCGGCTCCACAGTTTAATATCTCGCTGATCCGTAAGTTGCCAATATACATTCGCTGAAAAAAGATGGCGCCACTATTTTTCTTGCGTAATTCAAGTTTCCCCTCCACAAAATGTAGGTTTGACTCCAAATTCAAATTTATTCAATTTCACGAACCGATCTGAGTGGAAATGGAACGTCTCTAGCGAGCTCGCTCCGCTAGGCCGGGGGCTGGCGGTTATTTACACACGTCATTTATGACGCGACGTTGATGTATGAGGTGTGTTTGCGATACTAAGGTGATATTTAATGGTTTACCTAGTGGAAA
Source organism: Epirrhoe tristata (assembly GCA_951394285.1). Taxonomy (NCBI): domain Eukaryota; kingdom Metazoa; phylum Arthropoda; class Insecta; order Lepidoptera; family Geometridae; genus Epirrhoe; species Epirrhoe tristata. Next base: position 9,583,870 of record OX596145.1, read on the forward strand.
AACGACTATGAAAATTGTAAAAATTGTGTTCAAAATAAAAAATATGTAACACAGTTGATATAAAATGATTACCTAAGTAGGTACCTACTTACTACTGTACCATTTCTAAAGGCGATCTTATTTTTTAACTTAAGTAATTAGGCTTAGATAATTAGAATCGGTCACTCAAAAACATAAAATTGCTTTTATTTTTTTTTATAGAAAGTACGCCTACGCTTAGGTAGCCCTTTGTTTTTGAAATACTTAGTAAAAACAACATTTATTCACTCAAAACAGTGTCGTAAAGAAATCACCGCGGTCTCTTAAACCAGAGTCTATTATCATTCGTGAGCTAACTTCATTTTGTCATAGTTGGATGCGCTGCGTTGGTTTTCAGATCGTCTGTTGATTTTTGAGCGTCTGCTTCTGTAATCAAATTAACATACCACAAATGTTGTGCAATAATATTCAAATTATCTTATTCTAGATACCTTCTAGGTACCTACCTTAAGGTGCATGCAATTTCAACCCATACGATATCGTATCGCACGACGCACGGCAATTTTTCACGTGTAAACGCTCGACGTATGCGATTTGTCATAGTTCGCTACGCTCGTAGGCATGTTCAATGGGCGGGGCTTAGTAAATCGTACGAAAAATCGCATCGTGTAAATGCACCTTAACCTCTTTGTAATTAATTGCACACACATTTACCTCTTGGTTTGGTAACTAATCAATGAGAGTAGGTAAATTACAAAAAGCAACGATGTAAGAGATTCTGTTTCTTGATATCAGCTACATTTACAAGTAAATATAAAAAAGATAGGCACTGAAAATGTCTTAGTTACCTACCATTATAGGTAAGGTATCTACCTCATGATAAAGTTCTTCCAACTGTACCACTTGTCTGCGCAGTGACCGCTTTTTCATACAAAATTATGTTCTGCGCAAACAAACGGCTAACTTCACGCATGCCTAGATCCGTTGGGCGAACTGTAGGTAACTAAGGCATATAAATGCAAAAAAAATGTTAAGCAGGTGCCTAACTAAATCATTTCCTTCCTAAACCTAACTCGTCTGAAAAGGGGGTTATTCTCATAGCTCGCTGAAAAGCTAGCGCACATAATAAAGTCTCGTCAAATAAGTACGTCCCGAGATAAATGCGGCCGTGAGCTCTTCCGGGCGCGAAACAATGCTGGCCCATTGTGCTGTGTTTGCGCGGTAATTTCGAAAAGCGAACGTAGTGCTGCAAGGAGTCCGGAATTCTTGACGTAGAGTTATCAAAGTCAAAAGTCAAAGTCTTATTATTTATTTATATGAACAAAAAAGAAAAGGGCTTTGTCGCTGAGCGTATATACCGCCCAATTAGTAACATCTTAGCTCAGTCTTCTTCTTCTTCAGTCAAAGTCAAAAATAATTTATTCAGTAGGACCGCTGCGATCAATTTTGAAACGTCTTAAAACTAGGTGATTCTACTCCTATTCCTTCGCGACCAATACCAAAATAGGTTTAATGTGATACGAGCTTCAAAGTCAAAAGCATTTATTATTTTATTCAGTAGGACCGCTGGGATCACTCTGAACTTCCGCCAGCGTCTCGTGGGATCAGCATTTTTTTATGTTGTGGGTACTTTAAGCTTCTGCCTGCACGTCACTATTTTAGACAATATACTTTATTAATCACTATCTGCTCCAAATATCATTGAAACAATTAATAACGTAAGTGGGTAATGAATGAATGAATGAATGAATGAATGTCATTTTTTTAAGTTGTTCACCAGCTGAAAACAAATATTAAGTAAGTTAATAACGATTTTATTTTGCAATGTAACAAAATAAACAATATGTGAAAATTAAGAAAGTGTTGTGAAAAACCGTTTGGTTTGGTTTTTTTATTATTTTTCCGGTTATTTCGAGTACCTATTTAACCGACTTTCCCGTAGCATCACTATTCACCGCGAGTTTGAAAACTCACAGGAATCTGTTTGTTGGGAATGGAATTTTCGGCGATGCTACGAACGGCTTTCAGCGGCTGCGCTGTGCGTTCTCACTTCCTATGCAGCGAGTTTATGTACCTACATACCTACATACTCCTGTTTATTATAATTAATACTTATATAGCTAAATTTAGAAATGTAGGTATACTAACGGCCTTACATACTATTAAACATGGTACCTACAGTTCGCCCAACGGATCTAGGCATTCGTGAAGTTAGCCGTTTGTCTGCGCAGTGACCGCTTTTTCATACAAAATTGCGTTCTGCGCAGACAAACGGCTAACTTCACGAATGCCTAGATCCGTTGGAAGAACTGTAAGTATGTAGATAATGCTAAATTGCTGTGCAACGAAATTTAAATAGAAAGCAAACTGCTCTACGTAGATAATAATTAGTTTGAACCAATTTTATAAGTTACGTAACTAAGTGGCGGGAAAATTAGTTTCTTGGCTGTGACTTCTTGCTCAGGAGTTTCAGGATGCAAGCAATTTCTGTGATAATTTCATGGTCTGTGGTTAATTAACTCGATGTCAACCTTTACCACATTTACTAAGCACTTTGATACGTTTAAACTTGTTCAGGTAGATTAGTAGGTGGGTACCACGTGAACGAAGACGCGGGCAGCAGTTAATATAGTCAAAGAAAAAAGTATTTATTCAGGTAGGTCCGCGAAAAAAAAAACAACAGAATTAGTGATGGGCCGAATGTGGTTTTAACCGAATACGAACTTCGGCCGAACATTCGGTTAAAATGAAAAGTTCGGCCGAACTTCGGCCGAAGTTCGGTAGGTACCTAGTTTCAATGTATTTTCTCGAAAGAAATACGTCAAATCTTGTTTACGCGATCGTTGAAGTTTTCTAAAGTAGATGGAGTGTGGTGCTTGTACTGCTTTTCGCTGTGTGACAAATATGGATGATTGGGTTGTCGTTACAACTACTTTTTTTCAATTCTACGACTGTTCTGAAGGTACGTGTACGTACCTACGACGCATTTCACTATTTTAATTGGCATAAAACCTTCCGATTTAACATTTTATAGTGTTAACTGTGTGTGTGACTTTAGTTGATCGAGTGAGCGAAGCGTCTCAGTTTCGAGACTGGCCAAAAAAATTATTTTGTCTGTTATTCAGGTCGCATTTTTTAACCAATTTTGATGTAAAGAACATCGGTCGTCTCCATACAAACTGTGACTTGGCTCAAAAAATTAACGATTTCAGAGTTGATCTACCTACAGCCTGATTTCTTGAATGAATGAATGAATGAATGAATGAATGAACACTTTATTGTACACCAATTAATAAAAAAAACAACACATAAATAAAACAAGTTCAAAATTAGTACTTACAATGGGCGGCCTTATCGCTGAAAGCGATTTCTTCCAGGCAACCTTTGGATGGAAAATAAACTAAAGAAGCATACAAAAAGGACGGTAGTGCACAGAAGTTTCATTTTGAGGGAAACAAAGCTGTAAAAAGTATTTAAATAATCCTAATACATGCCATTAATAATATAAAAACAATATACTAATATATAATTATAATATATAAATACCTACTAAAATGAGTACTTATTAAATGCTAGAAAGAAGAAACTAAAAATTAAGACAACTGCTGAAGATAGTGTTGCTTCAATTTCAATTTAAAAGAGTGGATTGAAGGAGCTTTCCTAATATCCACAGGAAGCGCATTCCACAGATGGACAGCATGCACAGTGAAAGATTTATCATAGAAGGACGTGCTGTGGACAGGTGTTTTGAGGAGTAAGTTTTCGGACGATCTAAGGTTAAAGGTTCTTGCTTACGAAGCCACTTGCCGTATGCAATTCGTAATTTCTTATTATCAAACCGAAAAATAATAATGACTATTTATTTACCCCTAAAATGTACTGAATTGGTATATTTTTTATCTGTGGAAAATTTGAGGTCCGATCTTGTCGTCCTTCTTTGAACATAAGTTCCGTAAGTAGTATAGTAAGATTTATATTTACTTTTGTCGATCGTGATGTATCGAATGACGGTATTGAAGAAAAACAGGCTGGAGCTGGAAGAAAAATGTCGTTCCATTTTACCGTCACGACCGCCACGTCAGGAAATCGTCACAGTGCGAAGCGCGCAACCGCGAACAGTCCATAGATTACATTGTTACATTGTTAGTACGGAAGTGTGTTTTTTGATTGAATTTGAAGTTTTCAGTATAGAAAAGTACTCTTTGCTTCGTGTACCACGGCACTCACGTACTTTTGATTACTATATTTTGTAGTACCGAACTTCGGCAGTTTGAACCGAATTTCGGCCGAATGCCGAACTTCGGTTCAAGCTGCCGAAGTTCGGTTTAACCGAATGTGAAACGAACTTCGGCCCATCCCTAAACAGAATGCGTAACATTGTCAAAGATTATCTATCTCATTGTCGAATTAGGTAAATTGCATTTTGTTTAATTTATTCGAGAAAAAAAACTTAGGCCTTTACATCTATATTACATGATTTATACAACGTCAGGAGGCAACTACGCCTACACTTAACGGGACGCTGTAGTGCCTGGGACATTGTTTGAGATGGAATAGGCTTGCCCAGCACCTAAACCATCCTCTCAGCTTAATCAGCCTGGCTTGATTTCTGCATTCAATTTTTTCAACTGTATAGTTGGAATAGGGTCTAGCCTCTAAAATTTTAGAGTAAGTAGAAGCGTCACCATCTGCAACCATTCTGCCATATATGAGACCATACATCCCCATTGATTGCTTAAATCCCTCTACTATTATTTCTGATTCCATGTTTGTCGATGAACCCATGTAATTTTTAAAACATCTATGCTCCTTTGGTGTTGTTTTATTGTTTAGTGCTCGAGCGCATATACAGCAGTATTTATTTTTTACTCCTAGGTATAGAACCTCTCCAAACTTTTTACCTATTATAGCAGCTGCACCTGATAACGACGAATAATTTTTTTTGTATGTTCTTTTCGCCCAGCATCCGTCAACAATCACCTCTATTATAGGTATGCCATCTGCATTTGTTCTGCCCTCCTCTAGGGCAGATTGACGTTCACGAGCTGCTGCAGCTTCCATTTCAGCTGCAGCAATTTTTTCCCACTCATCGTTTAGCTGATTGTCTATTTTTGCAAAATACTCATACGACATAAAAGGTACATTTAATGCTGTGAATATTTCTTTTAGTTGAGTGTAACCTATCCCTGTAATTGTAGTACTTGATATAGCAGCAGCATTGATGTTTAAATTTTCTTTAGGACAAGGATCGCATGTATTAATATTTAGAATGGCATTACACATATTACATTTGAATTTTAGCTCAGATAAAAGGCCTACTCTTCTCTCTCCTATCAACTCTAAGTTATCCAAAGTGCAGCCAAAAGCAGTTGAATGTGAAGATATGGTTTTTAGTTTTTCAATAAAATAATTCAAATCCACCAATCTCCGTTCATCAGATTCTCCGAAGTTTCTTGTAATGACTTCCTCGTCGTCTATTCTAGAAATAATAGAAAAAAATCAGAATTTATTATATAAGTAATAGATATGGAAAAAGGAGTGTCGGGCGTCCTCCGACCAGATGGGTTGACGACACAATAAGTATCGTTCATGGGTAAGAATGAGAAGGGCTGATGATGATGATAAGGAAAAAAGGCTGATAGGTATAACATACCTTTGAAAGTCATAATGTAAGTCTTCAAGCTTATCATAGTCAACGCTAGCATTTTTGTATGCACCAGGCTGTATTCTGAAACAATACAAACCAAACAATTACTTTTTAAAATATTTTTTAAAATAAATTAATCAGGACGATATGATTGTATTATGATTATCCATAAAATCTAAATTAATAAATTTAGGCACTTACGTGGGTGTATTGTAATTCCACTCCTGAAGTGATGATGGCTCCACCTCTACCGGTGCCGGTGACACGGCCATCATTGTCGAATCATAATCGCCGGCGCCATAGTCTTCTTCAACAGCGGGATTTTGCTGCTCATTCATTCCTTCAATGAGCGAGCAGTTGTCGTTTCTAAAAATTATGGAACATTATAATTATTTGGGACTAGCTGTACCCGCGACTTCGTTCGCGTGGGCAGTAGGTTAGTACTGCAGTTTGTTTTCCCGAGCAAATCCCGAGCCCGTGGTAATCCCTTATATTCCTTATTATCCCTGACTATCCCGCCTCATCCCTTGTTATCCCATAATATTCCTTAGTATCTCTTATTATCCCTGATCATATTTATTATCCCTTTTATCCCTGATTAGACCTTATTATCCCTGTTAATCCCTTATTATCCATTATTATTCCTGATTGTCTTCATTATCCCTAAGTATCTCTTATTATCCCAGATTATGTTTATTATCCCTGATTATTCCTGGTTATCCCTTATTATCCAATATTATCCCTGATTATTCCTGATTATCTTCATAATCCCTAAGTATCTATTATTATCCCTGATTATGTTTATTATTCCTGGCTATCCCTTATTATCCCTGATTATTCCTGATTACCTCATTATCCCTTATAATCTCTTATTATTCCTTATTATGTATCATGACTACAGACTACGGAACGGAACCCTAAAAATATAATAAAAATATGGACGAAATAAGAGTAAGGTTGGTATAATACATCAAACCTAAATTTGCAATTTTAGAACCATGAAGACATCGCGCAGCTCCTAGACAAATAAACTTTTTTTTTCATTGATTTTGGTAATGAACCTACCTTCTATGACCACGAAACCCTAATAATAAATATAGTTATGTAAGTATTAGGAATACCTACCTATATTAGGTACTACAAGCACTTATTGTTTACATTTGTATCATGACTAAGGAACGGAACCCCAAAAAATAAATAAAAATTACGTGAGTGTCGTGGAACACTCGGTTGGAACGAAGTTTTAGCTTTGACTTTGACACTAAAATACAATACAATACAATGCAATACAATCTCAGATAAAAAAGAAATGGATGAGTTATTGAAAGACTTCCTCTTACAAAATTTTCTGCCGATTTTTGCGGGGGACGGACGAGGTAGCACACGAACATATTTTACACACACTATTGCATAAAAACTGACAATACATTCTCATTTTTACGCACACTCTTGCAAATTTCGTATATGACGTACGTAATATTACAAGACGCACATGATTCGGAATCATATACATTTTGGCAGAGGGGAAATTACAAGGTAAGGCTCATCCCCCTCTTTATGATCTAAGAATACAATACAATACCTTGCGCACATTTTTCACAACTATGCGCACCTTTTGCACCACTTTCCACACTCTGCTCATCTCTTTTCGTGCAGCACTGCACACAACTTTGCGCACCATTTGCACAAGTTTGCGCACCTTTTGCACCCCTTTGCGCACTCTGCGTATCTATTTTATTTCGTGCAGCAATGCGTACAACTTTGCGCTTATTGCACACCTTGCGTACCTACCACTTTGCGCATTCTGCAATTTGTGATATTCTCAACGAAAACATGGTTTTGCTTCTCCTGTAAATTGTGTTTTTTTTTACAGTTATCTTTTATGCCCCGGAGACATTGATATGTCGTGACGGTAAAATGGTTTCCAATTATTTTCCCAGCCCCCTCTCGATTTCGTCAGATAAGGAACTTCGTTCCAATATATAATAAAACTATGGACGAAATAAGAGTAGGTAGGTAGGTACCTACCTATAATCTATCAAATAGCAATTTACGATTTTAGGCACTTACGTGGGTGTATTGTAAATCCACTCTACAGGTGCCAGTGACACGTCCATCATTGTCGAACCGTAGTTGCTGGCGCCAGCGCCGTCGTCTTGGACAGCTTGATTTTGTTGCACATTTGATTCTTCAACGAGCGAGTAGTTTCCTTTCCTAAAGATGATAGGTAATCAAACTTCAAATCAAACTATCAAACCTAAGTACCTAGGTACCTACCTCGGTCTCTTTCGCAATTGGTTCAATCGGTAGGTAGATACCTATCTACCTACCGATTGAACCAATTGCCTTCTTATGAATATCTCGATCTGTTTGATACCAACTTTTCTTATTCATACCTACTTACTAATTTATTTATTGAAGCCTAAGTACCTACCTACCTACCTACTACTATCTAAGTTTGCCAACGAGCAATGGAGCGTAGCATCCTAGGTGTCAAGCTGACGGACAGAGTCCGAAACACCGAACTACGCTCCAAAACTAAAATTGTTGATGTAGCTTCGAAGGCCGCTACGCTGAAATGGAATTGGGCCGGGAACGTCTGCCGCATGCCAGGTGAGCTGTGGGCAAAGGTAGCCACCGAGTGGCGGCCCGACCCAGCGAGAACGCGACGCGGCAGACCAAAACGGAGATGGCGGGACGAGCTCGACCAGTTTCTATCAGACTGGAGGGATGCTGCTGGGGACCGAGATGTCTGGCGGAAGTCGGGGGAGGCCTTTGTCCAGCAGAGGGACACTAACGGCTGAATAAAATATAATAAGTACCTACTAACTAACCTAGCCTTATTAGGATGAACTTGAAGTAGGCACCTACCTATAACCTAGTAAAGTGTCTACCTACTTAGACAATAACGGATAACACCGTGGAGCGCAGCTAGTTTACTAACATACCTACCTACTAAGAATGGTAGATGGTACTGTGGTAGATACCTAGTAGGTATACCTACCCAACATGGTTTTTCTACACAATGTAGGTACCTACTTAGGTTATATTATTATCACATTGTTATCCACAAGGATTAGAATATACCTACCTAGGTTCCAGGATTAGTGTAGGTATAGGTGGATACTGGATATACAATACTTTATAAGATAGGCACTTACTTGTTATTTTTACCCAGTTTTCGGCAATTTTCCTTCAGAAAGGATTTGTACGCCCGGCGACTCATTTTCCTCTTCGGTTTCACTTTCACCATTTCTAAATAGGTACACTTCAATTTCCTACTTACACTACCAATGCCAAAACACTACGCTGATTTTCAGTTATGAATACTAGTTACTCGAAATCAACAAATAATTTTGTACCTAAATTCACGCAAACTAGCACAGGTCCGACCCGTTCGCTAAGCCGTGGCCAACTGAGAACAAAGCGTCGAGCGTGATAGATTATAATGTTTCTTTCATGAGTGAAGAGGACGGACTATGTAGAGAGAAAATATATTGACGCAACGTAAGCGCCAAAACTGTTTTTAATAACTACAAGTTAATTATGCAAACAAATAAAAAATTAAAAAGGAATAAACCAAAGAAATACTTTTTTCTTTTTATCAAAAAAAACCCCAACACTAACTAGCGAGCCATTCCTTAGATAAGTACGAAAATGTGTGAAAAACATGTATTTTTCAAACAAACATATTATCGATAAAATTTTCACCTATCGTGTTTTTAAAAAGAATAAATGGAAGATAAAAGTTTGAAGTATCATTTCTAAAAATATGAAGGTGGTAGCTTTCACATGTTCCGAGTTCTAGGGTGTTAAAATACCATAAAGTTGCCTAGCACGGCCTCTTAATCAGCCTGGAAAGACGACGTCAATGCGTGTGGAGCTGACTAAGCTTCTTAAGCTTTCGTCTTTCAATGTGAAGGTCGTTAGTTCAAATCCCGGGCGTGCATCAGTGGATTTTTCATTTCGTAAAATTTATATGCGCTATAACACGAGCTCTTAACGGTGAAGGAAAACATCGTGAGGAAACCGTTATCACTAACCTTACTCAATAATGCGCCAGTTATATTTGCGCCATAATTCTTGCACCTAGGTTGGTTCAACAAGCGAACGCACTTAGAAGCGGCATTATGGGCTATTTTAGAACAATCTGGAGATAACGATGCAAATGCACTTTATACTTGCAGACAGTCGGGCTAGAGCAAAATAGAACTAGCGCTCGAAATGAGACATCGTTTCACTTGCCCAAATAAAAAGAGGAGATAGTACATAATTGGCACATGTTGCGGTAAATAAAATATGAATACGTAGGTAACTTATAAGTTGCAATCCAATAAAGTTAAGTACTTAACTTCTGTCTTCTTGGATGACGTACCTAGTCGATTATTAGAAAAACACAGCTTAACAGTCAGCTCAAAATTCTCATAAAAATAATTAAATATAGATATTTTGTGCGGCTTTATTATCCGTTTTCTAACTCGCATCTTTTATGTCCGAATCTAGATACTTATGAGAAGTGCTCTCGCAAACAATTCGGTTACAAAATCTCCGAAGCACAATCTGCTCAAGTATAATGCGATAGCAAAAACACAATACGCCGCAAAAACTCAAAACATTAACAAAGGTAAATTGAAATGGTAATTAACTTTGTCATAAATTGCTTAAACGACCTATTTAAAAGGAAATATTTTCTGAGCCTCTGATGGCCGGGTACCTAGGAAACCGCGTAAAGCATTTTTAATTAAAAATTTAATACAAAATCTCAAAAGGTGTTCATTATTTAAATTTTTATCTAACCGACAATGTTACCAGCCGTAAAACAAAGGAGGTCTTCCGTTATATTTGCTGAGAAAATTATTTACGGAGGAAGACGAGGTGATATGGGCACGCAAATTGTATAAAGTAGTTCATGTGTTGACTAAAGAGCAATAAATAGGTAGGTACATATTTGCTTTACACGAGAGGTGCAAAATATATCTGCTATTATGTAAAAATTATCTCTTTGTAGCAATCAAACCCACAAACATGTCTTGAGACTAGACACTGGTCTAGTGTGGTGTGGTGGACGAGTACTGACTCGTCCACCACACCTTCAAAGCCATCAACGATATTATGTCCCCTAAAGGAAGAGCCATAACACAATCCTTCTCGAAACATTTCTTTGAAAATAATGATAAAATACTAGTAAAGTAACATTTTCAAGACCCTTGTTTGCACGACTCTTAACTTCGTAAACAAGCTTTTTACGCTAACTATTGTCCGCCAAGCTTGGCTCTAAAGACCTTGTTTGGCAAACATTTTAAGAGAAGCACGGCAAGCCTATTTGCAACGAATTGGGTAAAAATAAACACGCCATTGTAAGTTCACGTAACCCCGGCTTCCCCTCAGGCCCGACGCCTCGTTCAAGAGGTTATGTAAATTGTTTAACGAACGATGCCGTTACTAGCTGGATGGCGCACTTAAGGCATTAACATTTTAAAGCCTTATTTGTTCTAAGTACACAATTACTCCTGCATTTATACTAATTACGCTTCTTGTTTGAGATAGGGATTCATTTTGGAGTATTCTACTTAGATGTCAAATTGCAAGTAAAGTGAGACTACTCACTTTACTTGCAATTTGAGAGAGATTCTCGTGACTTGCACCGAAATAAGCTACCTAATATGAGAGTCTTAACACGTCGGAATGATTAATACAAATGAGAGAATTCGTCGCAGATAAAGTCGATCGAGTGTGGTAATTTTACGAGTAGAGCGTAGACGAGCGAGCAGCTCTGCGATTTGTGAGATGTGTTTCCGCAAGTGTTGATCTTGGGTTTAAACATTCATCGCGTGTGCAAGCAAGCCGTCGGAAATTAGCTTGTCTACAAGCTCACTGAGTGGAGTGAGTTTTTCAGTGGGAGCGGGCTCGTTTTCTCGCGCCATTTTCATGCTAATCTCCGAGCGAGCGTGCTGATTTTGCGGGCATGAAATATTTGCAAGCATACGCCACCGTGAACGGCGGTACCTTTTCAATTTCGCCCAGCCTCCCCCCGCGGGGATTGAAACCGTCGAATGTTGAATTTTACGCGTTCGTAATACGCGAAATTGCGTTTTGTTTTCGCCTTTGACGGCGGAATATTTGCAAATATTTTTATGTTTGCTCTTTTATAATGACCCATATTTCGCTGGAAGATTAAATTGCCATCAAACAATCGTATGTAGAGATGCGAGGATGGTCGGATATGTGGAATAGGTCAAGCTCGTAAAATCGTAGCTAGCTTTCAATACGTGGATTGCATATATTTCATGATCGTATGTAGATACAGGTTTCTATCTATCCGGTATGAAACTAAAGGTTTTGTATAATGCACTGCACTGCGACCCAGCAATAATGCCCACTGCACAATAACAGTACGTGACGTGGGTACCTGAATAGATTCCATCTCTTTGACATAAATGTTCGTGTACGATGCAAAGGAAAATACTTTTGGTTGCGCAAACCAAATGTGAATTCTGTGAGAGTTCCTCTTCGTTATAATAACGATTGAGAGATACACGGCATTACATAATATTTGGGAATGTCCCATTTCTGCACTCCGTTCTAGGTGCCTTTTAGGTTTAATATGACGCAGAATTAAGAAAAGAATACGCAAGTCTGTTTTCCTTCACCGATTAGAGCTCGTGTTAAAATGCGCATAATATGTAATATAAGTATTTTTTCAATTCGGTACCTACCTACTTATTAATTTGTAAAATTTACATTTTTTTTTATTGACGCATCATTTTTTTTCTTTGTCCATAGAGCGCAAGCTGTTCGTCGGCATGCTGAACAAAAAGCTATCAGAGAATGACGTCAGATCTCTGTTCTCCGGACACGGAGCGATCGAGGAGTGCACGGTGCTACGCGATGCGCAGGGGCAGAGCAAAGGATGCGCGTTCGTCACTTTTGTATCGAAACAAGCAGCTATTGCTGCGATCAAGGTAAGATCAGCTTAATACATTTTGCACTGAAGATTGTTTTTGCAAATTGTTGGGGAAAAAAATGCAATAAATTCAGTTCATAACTCATTTTGGCAATTGGTTTTGTATTTTTTATTGAAAAACTTAAATGTTTCGCAGGCGCTACACCACAGTCAAACTATGGAGGGGTGCTCAGCGCCACTAGTCGTAAAATTCGCGGACACGCAAAAGGAGAAAGAGCAGAAGAAGTTCCAGGCGATGCAAGCCAGTCTATGGGGCCTGACGACGCCGGTCACGCCGGCCGCGTACTTGGCGTCGGAAGCAGCGCTGTCTCCAGCGACACAGCTGCAATTGTTACAGCAACTGCAGGCGGTTGGACTGCAGCAGCAGTTGTTGCAGGGGCAGGGCTCGACGCTGTTGCAAGGTGAGGATCACAACAAAACGCTAGTCTTTCTTCTCGTGTCAATAATTTGTGTGAAGAGCTGCTTTCGTACGCTTGACACAGTGTTGTTATTTTATTGCTCCATTTTTAAATGAATGTTATTAAGTGCCCGACGGAAAGCGGAAACAAGACTGACCATCAAGCTAAGTACAGAAAAGTTTGCAAAATGAGGAGAGAAGCTTTTGCTCTGCTGAGGGACAAAATAAAAGAGTAAAAAGCAATAATTTTTTGACATAAATAATGCTGGACATTTTCACACAGCATCATCTAAGCACAGCTTGTATTATGGGAACCAGATAACTGATATACTACTTATATACTTTTTGTTTGTAAATACATACATATTATACATAGAAACACCCAGGTCCCAGACCCGAGACAAATATCTGTAGGTCATACAAACATTTGTACCGCGGTGGGGATCGAACCCGCAACCTTCTGCGTCGCAGGCGGACCTTCGCCAACTGCGCCACAGAGGTCGTCAAAGTCATAATTCAACTCATTACTAGTTGTGTTGTCAAAGTTACAAGGACGTATGATAATAAACTAAGCATGTTGCAGCCATATACCTACTGGTTTTCATGCAGAGTTTTCCTTCCTTAACTGACTGAAGTACTGAATAGTACGAGTAGAATACAATGTATGACCTCGCAGTTGTCTTGTTACATTAAAACTAAAGTCTAATTTAACATGAATTTTCTCTTTGAAACGCTCTGATCATATATCAACCTGTCACATCAATAGGTACCTACTTATCTAAATGGTACTTAAGTAATACGAATGACTATTAGAATACATAAAGCTACTCGATATAATATAAGTAACAGTTAGGTACTAGCTATTATTGCTTTTTTTGCTAAGCTAGAGGTATAGTACCTACCTGCCCAATGATTATTGTATTGTCATATCATAGGTTTCATTTTTATTTAAGTTTTTCCAACTAAACCTGACCTAACTCCGTCCATTTTGTTTCTCCTGTTTTTTTTTGTTGTTTATATTTTTGTTCTTTTTTACGTTTAGGTGTTAATTATCAAGACATTGGTGCTTTCAACGGCGCGGGGCTGGGCGGGGGGGCGGTAGGTGAGCATATTTTATATTTTTGTTTATTTTTATTATATTTTTTACTGGCAACATTGATCTGTATTCGCCATTTTGATTTTTATATTATTTTGAATGTGGATGATCTTCGCCCACTTTCCTCTCCAGTATTATTTTATGTTTTGTTTTTTTCCAATTACTTACCTCATTGTTGTGATCTCACCTAAGTATATTAGATATAATGAAAAAAGATAATAATATGGATATAAATATATAATTACGACCCATAAAAATGCATAAAAGATGGTTTAAAACTTCGAATTTCCCAATTAATTCATAAAGTGCTTTGATTAAGTAGGTAACCTTACCTACCTTTAAGGTAAATTAGTCACTTATATTTTCTAAAAACAGATAAGATGAGATTGCAGCACAACCCTTCTCCCTCCATTTTGTTTCTCCCTTTATTTTTCGTTTACATTTGGTTCTTTCCTAGGTGTAAACTACCAAGATATCGGTTTCAATGGTGCAGGGCTAAGCGGGGGCGCGGTGAGCGAGCAACTCGGCGGGTTACTGGCGCCAGTGTCTGTGCAGAATCTTGCGGCGCTGGCGGCGATAGCGCAGCCGCCGGTGGTCACGCAAGCGCCTGCAGCCGCGCCACAGCAAGCCGGGCCGCAACTTTGTAAGTAACTTTTGAAACTGTGTTTTATGCTATTTATGGTCTATCTCAAAAGTTAGTAGATTTTAAACACATCGAAACTTTTTGTCGAATCTAACTTGAGACAGACCGTTAGGTAAGCCAGTGTCGCATTTGATGTCTTTAGTTTTTTTCTTGAAAATTGACACCTATTCTAGTTTATTAAGAGACATTGAATGCGATCTAATACGTCACCACTTTTAGGCACCTTTAGGTTTGTATTTTCTATTAAAAACGTTGAACTAAGTACCTAGTTTGTAAAGGATGCAGATTAGGTAACCTGTTTGTTCCCTTCATTCCTTTTAAGATAAGTACAAAATTAGATTTACCAAATTCTTAATATTGGATTTTCATAAAGTTAACCTACTTATTAATAAAGTCGCTTGGCGCATCATGATTAAGAGCGTCAGCAATTCTCTTTAGATTCATCAGCAATCGATTAATTGTACCTGATTGTACCAAATCCCTAATTGGAGTATTGGAACGTTCTGATTCCGAACATACCGTGCCGAGAACAAAACCCTGTAACGAACCGTTTTGTCCGCAAACTTTCCTATTTCAGGTTGGAATTAAAAAAAAACGGTTAATTAACGATGAACATTTTTACACTTCAGGTCTTCTCGGGAAGACGAACATCACAGGTAAAATGCAAATGCAAAAGTGTGTGTTTAATCATTTTGTTTGAAGGAATGAATTAATAGTTTATCTTGGGCTGTGATAAATAAAGACGTGGCGCTTTTTAGTTTTGTAGGCTGGTCACTCTAACGTAGGCAAAGTGTGCAAGCATCTACCGAGCAGCTTTTTTAACACAAGATTACGTATACCTACGAACTTACCTAATTATATCTTAAACAATATACAGGGTGTAAAAAGACGTCTACCGAAGCCGAAAGGGGTAGTTACAGCATCCCAACACACAAAATTCTTTGCGGTTTTTTTTTCGCTAAATATGTTTAGAATCATGGTCTGATTGCAACCCCTCAGTTTTCGGTAGTAGTCTTTTTACAACCTGTATACCTATATGCAAAAATCTTACCAATCTCTGTACTATGTAAGTATTTAGGTAGGTGCAATTTGGATCAGTCATTCCTACTTTTCCATACTCTCGTAGGTAGTATAGGTATGTTTGTAATCTATACAATTCATTTAGTTACCTACGCACTAATTCACTAAGTAATTGATTAGCTAGGCCCTTACTTGACAATCACTCCACCTTTGAGTGTAGGTCGCTGTATAATTACTTAGTAGAAACACATTATTCGTCTTCGCTCCTAAAACAGAAAGAAATTAGCCTCAAGTTCTTAAAAAAGTAGCAACTGATTTTGGCGTTGTTGTTTGGCGACAAGAATTTGTACAGAACATAGGTAATTTATGATTTAATAGCGAACTCTGTGACGGTGAAGCCACCTGAGGGGTTAATATTAACTCTTATTTCCAGGCATTTTACGGCCTCATGTAAGGCTATGGCGCCGTAAAGTGCCTGGAACTAAGAGAACAAGTTCATATTAACCCCTCTGAAAGCGTCTGTCATGGCTAAGACTAAAGCCGGAACCTAAAGTCTTAGATTTTATGACACTTGCGCCAGCCATTTTAACGGCCACGCGTTTTATTTATTAATCGTTGCAAAAATCACAGCTGTTTTGAAACTAGAAAGTGCGGCTTGTCTTGTAAATTTTCAGTCGCTCAAACGAGCAAAATTAGGTTTAAAATCTGTGATAAATTATGTAAAAAAAACGGAAGGTATAACTTAAGAAACCTGACTTTAAATACTTGGAAGTAATTAATAATTCAGTCGTGCAACGAAGACGCAGTAATGTCATCTATTGTTAGTGAATATGGCGCTGTTTCTATAAGGCAACGTGACAATATTGTGATAGAAAACAATGTCGTTTTAAATTCAATTCACGATTATATAAAGTCGCTTCGCGTAGCTAATATTGAGGCCGTGTTGTTTACGATAGGGCGGTGCTAAAAATAAGTTTGTTCTTGTTTTGTCCTCCTAGAAACCTTAGATTATTGTGAGTTTTTTAATATCTCGAGCCGTGAGAATGAGTGGCCATACTGATATAGGTATGAGTGGAAACCAATACCGGTCGAATGGGGTTGTACCTCGACTTTCAATCCGAAGATCGTGGGTTCGAATCCCGGCCGCGCATCAATGGATTTTTCGTTTCGTAAAATTTATATGCGCTATAACACAAGCTCTTAACGGTGAAGGAAAACATCGTGTGGAAACCCGCAGCTTGGTCAGCTCCACACATATCGACGTCGTCTTTCCTGTGGGCCAGGCTGATTAAGCTGAGAAGATGGTTTAGGTGTTGGGCAAGCCTATTCCATCTCAAACAATGTCAAAAGTATTTTCTGTTATTTTATACCTTATGAACTTGTAGGCCTTCTATAGTTCAATTTGCTTTAAAATCTGTTGTTTTTAAATAAGTGTGACAAAATAACATTCTGACTAAAGCCTTAAGTAGATAGGTAGGTAGTTACTGAATTGACAGTTGATTTAGTTAGAACAATGGTTGTTAAAAAGTGGTTAGAATACTTAAATGAAAAGTAGAAATAGATCGTAGATCCGTAGCACATTACGTAGCAATTCGTAGAGGCTATTTATGAAAAATCATAATTTTTATTCGGAATTTGTTGCGATAGTACAAAACGGAAAGGATACCCAGCTCTTTCTCCATACAAACGAATCCAAACGTAGTCGGCTGTTTCCTCCCTGGATAATGACACTAGAGCAAATATTTTTGTACCATAAAATCTTTAACTACCAAGACCATTGACCATGCCTGTATGTCTTGGTTTTTTTTTAAGTTCTAATTTTCATAGAAACAAGAGTCTTAAAAAACTAGAATAAAAAAAACATTTGAAATAAAAAAAAATATCCAGGACGAAACGAAGGAAACAGTCGACTACGTTTGTATGGAGAAACAGCCGGTATCCTGAGTCTGAGAATAAATAAAATTGTGAGCACATTAGGAGCTAGCTAGCACAATAGTAGGATGTCACGTCTTCTTCATTTATCACACGTCCAAGAGAGCTTGGTTTGATTCTATGTTCGCAACGAAGGTAGTTGCCTGATGATGCTTGGCTTTGTAATAATAAGCCTTTGTTTTTTAAACCTGCGATGAAATTTGTTTGTAAATAAGATTATTGTTTGTTTTCTGGATGTATCTGTGCGATGGCAGTAACAGCTCAATTCGTGTTTCTGAACGAACGTTTCTATG
Source organism: Epirrhoe tristata (assembly GCA_951394285.1). NCBI lineage: Eukaryota > Metazoa > Arthropoda > Insecta > Lepidoptera > Geometridae > Epirrhoe > Epirrhoe tristata. The sequence continues at coordinate 9,601,841 of OX596145.1, forward strand.
TTTGAATTGCATCACTTTTTTTTTGTTTTTTATTTAACTCATTGTTTGTTCGTCGTTTTTTATCTACGCTTTACTAATATCAAGTGTAAGTTTTGTTTGGTTGATGCATTCGTAGGTGGTACTAAAAAAGTACACGGTACAAATTATCTGCCACACAAAAGTGCATTTTTACAAAAGCTTTCAGTAAAATAATCAGCATGAAGTTTATTCATTTAATTTTGGGTAAATTGTAAGTCTTCACAGGTAACTTCAATTGACAGAAGCCGGATATCGATTTGTTTTAAAATAATATAAATTACGTTTTTATACTAAAAAGAAAACCGACTTCAATGTTTGACTCGAAACGCGGTGTGACTCAGGGCGTCAAGCTGTCGATTCGATTTCTATTTGTGACATGGCTAGGAGGGAAGGTGTTTAGAGTTTTACGGGGAAACTATCAATCCCTCAGGAATAAAATTTATATGGGACCACCTCTGGAGTATACCCTTTCAAACATAAAAATAATTTTGCAAATCGGTCAACAAATGGCGGAACAATCGCGTAACAAGATACAAAAAAAAAAAAAAAAAAAAAAAAAAAACATACAGACGAATTGAGAACCTCCTCCTTTTTTGAAGTCGGTTGATCATTAGGTAATCTTCGATCAAGAACACTAAGTATAGATGTGTGACGTACTAAATCAAAGCGAAATTCTGTCCGCGTGACAAAAAAGTTTTAAGTTAAACCGAATTACACCCTTTACACCTAGTAATAAAGCCACAAATCCTCAAAAAAATATCTTATACTTACGATCATTCATCGCAAAAAATTACAAATGCTAAACAAAATAGCGGCTCTGAGCTGTTATTTACCGAGACGGTTTTGCTGCGCTAACACTAAATCTATAATAATTCTTGATCGAAGGGTCATATAATAAAAACTATAATTCAAGTCTAAGAGCTAACCGTGCTATAGGCACGACATAGAGTAGGCACATGACCGAATGCAAACCTATTAAATGTAAAAAAAATAAGCAAGATATAATCCGAAATTTTAATGCTTAGACCCCTGAACAAGAAAAAATTAAGTTAATTTATTCAAAATCATTTTATACATTCGATATTACAACGATCATCAAGTTTGCAGGTTTTTTTAACCAGTTGACTGATAACAAATTCAAGTCACAACTAACTACAAACTTACCTACAATGACTGATACTGCTATAGTCCGAGAGCTAACACCGCGCAACATTACATTACTGGGTCCACATACCCCACCAACCAACATGATACGTAGTAGGTACAATCGTTATAGGAACCTATAATACGCACAATCGTTCTTTAGCTCTCTGAAGTAGCTGCGCCGAACCCATTTTTGATGACGACTAAAATCGTGCTATCTCGCTTACTCTACAAAACCTGCGCAATCGTCTATTGCACCTAACTTCAGACAGCTAAAGATCCGTTGTGCTTAGTATACCTACTGTTATAGTCTGAGAGCTAACAGCTAGCAACATCACATTACAGGGTCCACGGCCGAGCCGCTGAGTTCCGCGTACGCCGCCCAGTTCGGCAGCGCGTTCGCCGCCGCACCGCTCGGCTCGGTGCTCGGCTCGGCGGCAGCAGCGGCCGCAGGTAAACAAGTTGAAGGTACATATCACACTTTTTAGTACCCCGTCGCCCAATCCGGTGAATGACAGCTGTCAAAATTTGCCTCGTGCCATACTTAATTAAATTGGGTCTTGAAATCTTTCAGATCACTTGTGGTATGCAAATGTGTCATATTTTACCAGGATTTTGAAAGCTATTTATTCAAATGGCTTTGAAAATAATAATTATATTCAAACAATGATACCTACAAATTTGTCTTAAACAAATCTAAAAATAGACGAGGAGACAAACGTGGAGAATGTTTCGTTATCGTGTACCATGTTAGGCAAAAATGACCAGAAATTTTGACAGCTGTCCAAAGTGTTTGACCATTGTGTGAGCAAAGGTTAGAAACTTTGAGCCACGACATCATTGCTTACTGAGGGTATTAACTGGAAGATGAAGTGAATCATCACTAATAGTCAAGTTAACCCAACCCTCCAGTTAACCCAAACGGATGTTAAAAGTAAAAGAATCTTTTAACACTTTTACTGCTTAATCTCTCGGATCGTCAGCAGTCAAAGTGTTAAAAGATAAACATCTGATGCGAACCTCTCACCTCATCGTCCTATCCAAATTTTGAGTTTTTATATTTTGTTGTACTCACACAAGTAGCTAGTCGCTTGTCCGTAGGTTTTACGCGCAGATATAAAAACAAGACATTATAATAATACACAAGAATTACATTAAATACCTACTTATAAGTAAACATACCAACAATTAATCTGTGTAAAGCACTTGCAATATTTTCAGTCACGACGTACATTAGCTACTATGAGGGTCACCAATTGGTAACCCCTTTAAAATGGCGGTTTGAATCACGTGGCTTGTTAAGGAGGGGGTTACTGATTGGTGACGCTGACGACTACAATGATAGGTAATTTTCGTGTGTTATTATAAAGTCTAGCGTACAATTTGATAACATTGAAGCTGAACTTAAGGGACTTATCGATTTCAGGGCCCGAAGGCGGTAACTTGTTCATTTACCACCTCCCTCAGGAGTTCACTGACACGGATCTCGCGTCGACCTTCCTACCGTTCGGTCACGTGATCTCGGCCAAAGTGTTCATAGACAAACAGACGAACCTCTCGAAGTGTTTCGGATTCGTCTCCTACGATAACGCAGCCTCCGCCCAGGCCGCCATACAAGCCATGAACGGCTTCCAAATAGGTACAAAGAGACTCAAAGTTCAATTGAAACGTTCTAAAGAACTGTCCAGACCTTACTAGAGCAAATTCCAAGAACGTTCCTAGTGAATATAAAAAAAAAGTAAAAAAAAAACTTGCAAAGAGGTTGTAAGAACGTTTGTTGTGATGTTTCGAGTGCACTTGAACTAAAATGTAGGATAAGGTTCGTACGAGTCCACGTGCACAGTTGTTAACTAATAAGTTTAAGGTTAAGGTTTGTGTCAAAGGATTTCATCGTTTCCAAAGTATTCCCCAAATTGTTTAATTATTTCTATTATAACATTTTAAGTTGTAGTCACGTTTTAAGGTTAAGTTTAAATTTGTTCAGGAATCGATGCAGTTTTTAGTCGCCAAAGAGCAGGTACTTTACGTATCAATGTCTTTTGAAGTGCTCCAAAGTTATCAGGTGCAGGTGTACCGAGTACCACACAAGTATTGCTGATAGGTTAGTCCATGTTCAGAATCATATTAATATGTTTTGTTACAAGTTCTTAATTTTATGTTACCAAATAGTTATTTAAAAATATATGTTTTGATGTGGCCATTTTCAGTTCAGTCAGACTTTTTGTTAAAAAAATGTAAGGTGTTAGAATAATGATGATCTCAAAGTGATCAGTGTATTTATTGTTTACATTACTTGTTGTCAATGGTGTACTTAAACTTTGTGGGTTAACGTAATGTCTTAAAAGTTTTGTCCTAAACGACGCGTAGATTTTTAAGATTTTTATGAGAATTACAGCCAAACAGTACATAATATTATGAATATCAACAAGAATTAGAGTTTTAGGTACTTTAACCAAATTTTCCCGAGCCATTAAACGGAGTTTTCGCCATATAGAAATAACAGGTGCGTAAAATAAACTCACGCAAGAAAGATACAATGCCTCGTGAAACCCAATAGAAAGGTGCACATCATAAATGAATCATAAAACGTGTAATTCGATCATTTAAACCACTCTCTGTTTATGACGTAGTAAATATACCTGTGAGCTCCTGGTATAAACTGTCTTCGTACGGAAAAGTGCGGTATCTCATAAAAATCTTAAATTTACAATCATACATGTTTTGTTTGTGTTTAATAAAATTAATTGTTTTAATATCCTACCAGTCAAATGCAACACACATCGAACGCTGGCCCTGGAGTCAACATTATTTTTCTTTAGTGATAAGTATTTAAATATCATAGTAAATATTTTCGTGTAAGTTTTGGTATCCTTTAATTCATTTTAAATTTTATTGGAAAATATTTCGAGACACTTTCTCAGACGCTGTGGCACTTATCCTGTTCTACGCAATTAAAAATAATTAAATTTGTTACGGAAAAAAATATTCTGCTGTGAAGAGTTAAAGTATCATAACTGATAATTTTAGTTTTTTTGGTTTCACCAAAAAAAAATACTTTTAGCTACTTTTTTTCTGTAACAATTCTATGCTCTAATATTGCTGTTTTTAAATAAGTTTATTTCTATAAAAAAAGAAACGCTCAATATCAGAATTCTAAAAATGTCTAACTGTTTCTCATAATTTGTAGATGTCATTTCGTTAACGACTTGTGCCAATGCGCTTATTCGAAAACAATGACCAATCTAAACTATTGAAATAAGTTTATTTATAAAGGAACTGATGTAGAGAGAGCATCAATTTAATTATAAAATTAAACTTAGTTCGAGTATTAAATGGTGGATTAAAATAGTTTTTAATTTTTAGTCAATGTTTTTGGATGTCTCAAGAAAGACAATATCTAGACTGAGTAAGTTTCCTTTTAGTTGTTACAGATAAAAAATGTTATGGTTCTTGTGATTCCTTTAGTAAGTTCATTTAGTGAGTCTTGTGTAACACAATTTTTCGTCTTTCAGTGTTTATTTTTTTCTTGTTATTTAAGATTATAAATTATTAATAAAGGCATGTACGTATTGTTAAAAGGACATTGGGAATATAAATGTAAATAAAACGGACAAAGCTATTATCCTAGACACGGGAACTCAAAACGCCTCTTTACAATGTGTGATTTAGATAAAGATCAAAACAAATGTGAATAGAGTTTTTTACCTACAATTTTCTAGGTATGTTAGACGGGTACCTCATTGTTGTTGTACAGGAATGTACCTTAATTTGTATGTAATAAGGCTGGTTTTTGAACATCACTGTTGCTTTGAAGCTTATGAATGAAATCACACCAGCCGTGTGACCGAAATGTGACTTTTATTTATCTATACCAATTACCATGTGATATCGATTGCATTATCGATCAACGATACTATCGGTTAGAATCGATTCGCATTCAAGACGATTTATGACCAAACAACTTTCATTCGAGTTTTAATTTATCAACATGATTGTGATTGGTGGATTGGAGTCCGCACTCAATCGCCATAAAATTCGCTGTTACCGTTTAAGTATGCCATAAATGCTTCATTTTGAAGCTAAATTAATGTTTTAATATACAGGGTGTAAAAAGACAACTACCGAAAACTGAGGGGTTGCAATCAGACCATGATTCTAAAGTCATTTAGCGAAAAAATCATGCAAAATTTTATTTTTACTTAGCTTAGTCATTTTATGTTATTTTCAGTTATTGACTACTAGTATAACATAATAAGACCATACCTACCTAATTATTTCATTTTTAAAAGAAATAAACAATTTAAACTCAAAATCCATCAATCTACGTAAAACAACGCGCCAAGTACATACGCAAACAGTAATCTTCAAACGCTGTTTTCTCCGGATATAATGATTTTTAAGGAAAATCCTTTTGGATTTGGTTGTGTCTTGGGATGATGTACCTACCCCTTTCGGCTTCGGTAGACGTCTTTTTACACCCTGTATATTGAAGGTTTATTTACATCATGAAATTGAAAATATTTAAGTCGCTATACGTTCATTAGATCTTAAAGAGTTCCAAATTAGAGAATAGTTTATACTTATTTCATTTTGTAGCTTTGAATTGGAACTTAACGGTCAATTATATTTATAACTTAATTTCACATTATGAAGTGTGTATAAAAATCATTTGTATAAAGTTATTTTTGTGCTCCAATTCAAAAACCATGCTTAACGGAGGCACGGTAAGCAAAACAGCATATCCAAAAAAGGCAAAAAAAGTAAATATTTTTTCACAAAATCGAGGCACCATGTTTAGTAGTTATACAATTAGTATGAAGATAAATTAATGATGTAAGTACTGTTTTATACAACACCCGTTTTGTTGATATGAATGTAAATAAATGTCAAGTTAAAAAAATAATTTTGTTTTTATTTTATTCATCAATTTTTCCTGTCTTTTAAAAAAAACCTTTTAGTACGGTACCCGGTAGTAAAAGGTTTTGTAACTAAAAAAGTTTTTAATAAATAAAAGTTCGTTCTGTTCTTGCAAAATGAGGGACATATTGAACTTTTATTTCCCAACTTGTAGTTAGTTTTTCTGTAGGTAACATAAGCTACAGCTATGGTGCCAAATTCACATGCCATATTAACAAATGCTAAGGGAGACGAGTTCTATCAGAATACAGCACCTTTTTTTTTGGTCGGCACTTTTGGATTTTGGACCAAAATGGATTCTTTTCACAGATTATGTATTTTTTTGCCGCTATAACAACTAATATAAATAAAAGAATAAAATAAATATATAAGGAGGCTCCCATACAACAAACGTATTTTTTTTTGCAGTTTTCCCTTCGTGCGCGAGTCTGACTCTCACTTGGCCGGTATTTTAACCTACATTTTCCCTTAGCTGGGCAAAGGTCTCCCTTCTAACCATCTCTGTCCCGTTCCATTTTCCAAGAGCCTATTAATTTTATATACAGGGTGTGGCAAAATTTTACAACATTGAGGGCAGCTACCTTTTCTTTTGTAGTTAGAAGGTTTTGTTCTTAGGAAAATAAAGGTTTATTTTAAAGAAAAAAACAACTGCATTTTTTTGATTTCTGAAGTCTACAGTAAGCCCAGAAAATGACATTTGTCAAAAAATACAAGTTGGTCTCAATCGACGCTATTTCCCATCAGGAACACTTTTCCCAAAGTAACACGCCAAATCAAATCTTAAGATTTTGAAAAAAAATCAAAAAATGTTTTTCATACAATTTCTAACAAAAAAAAAGGTAAAATTAATTATTGTTGTAATAAGTTGTAAAATTTTGCCACACTGTATAGTATGAAATAAAACACCAATCCTACATTAAATAAATATATTCCTACTTATATTAATCATTGTCTATCTTGACTATATTCTCACCATACTCGTTATCATCTTCTTTAGTCTGTGGTACATTATCTTGACGCATTAGCGCCGGTTTCCCAGCCTTAATCAACCCTGTGTCGTCTGCTAAAGGTAGAATAGCGCAGATCAGTGGCGATTCTACTCCTAGGATGTAGTGGCATGTCCTGAAATTTAAAAAAAATTTAAGAGATCCTACTACCCTATTATAAAAAAGTTTGTATGTGTTTTGTATGTTTTTTTTAAAAAGCCGAATGAAATACAGTATTATCAACTGAAGCATTGTTTTAGATTCTATTTTTGTTTAAGGAAAAGCGGTGTAAACTTATTGACATCGTCGCACTCAGTCATAAGTAGCTACTTAAATAATAGCGTAAAAAAAAAAAAGTAAGTTCGTATGAGTGACCAACTCTGGTGACGGAGTTTTTAGGCCTTAAGGCTTCCGTCATGGCTTAACGACTTAAATAGCCGGGACCGACAATTTAACGTGCCCTCTGAAGCACGGAAGCACTCAGATGAAAATGCCACTGGCGGTCACCCATCCACTTACAGACCGTTTCGAAAGTTGCTTAACTTCGACGATCTATCAAGAACGACTATGCAAGCACGACCACGAGCGCTTCAGTAAAGTAAAGTAAAGTAAAGTAGAATTTATTGCATGAAATACATGTTATATAGATGTTATTTTTCACAGTATGTTCATTGTATTCTGCCATGTTATGGCGTGCAATATTTAATTTCAATAGCATATAATATATATAATATATACAGGGTGTAAAAAGACGTCTACCGAAGCCGAAAGGGGTAGGTACAGCATCCCAACACACAACCAAATCCAAAAGGATTTTCCGAAAAAATAAATATTTTCCGAGAAAACAGCGTTTGAAGATTTTCATTTATTTCGTCAGCCAGCAATGTACGCTACGCATTCCGAACCCCACGCGATAACTTCGGCAGTGCCTACCTACTATGTGCGTAGCGTAGAAATTTGATTATTGTGAGGTAAGTAGGTACTAAGACTTACCTAATTCCACTGTAACCTCAAACTGAGCATCTGCTCAACAAGCACAGCTGAGCCTGCCTGCCTGTAGGTACCCAAGCGTTTCTCCCAAAAAGAATCAAGACCTGCTCTTCTACTTGCAGATCAGAGCCTCCAGATCAGTGTTGGTTCGGGTAACTTAACTATCGATCAACCCTACCTATTTTGTGGGCCCATCGCATTACGCGCTAGGCCCATAACACAACGCATTTTCACACACGATCACAACAAGCACTTTTGACCGAACACACTCGCACTAAACAGACACTCACTGTTCTCTTCTTAACAAATGTAGGCAGGTACCTACTAGGTAGGTAGATACGATAATTAACTACCTAAGTAGGTACTAAATTATCCTCTAATAAAACCATAAAACTCATTCGCGACAGTAGTACCGGTAATGCAATTTGTATGCGCTGCGCGAGCGTCCAATACGTACGAATATTGAACTTCAACTAATTAATAAATAATAAAATCAAACAAAACGAGTCGAGAAATTAGAAAGAAAACGTAGCGAAATAGAAATTGGAACCTTATTTCAATAGTATTAGAAGACAATTTCTTAATATCTTTGACAAAAGCCGCCAAAGAGTCAACTGAAAAATGCCTAGCAAGGCATGTTTCACACTACTCAAGAGTTGAAAACTGATGGATTTATTCACTGATCATTCACTACATTGTTGTACCTAGTGATATTTGATAGAATAAACTGATAATCTTATCAACCATTAATCTTATTATTTGTTTACTTAGGCAGGTACTTACTTACTTATTATTTGTTTATGTAGTGAACAGTTGATCTAGTGCTGCTGTTAGTATAAACTTTGACATAATGAATGTGTATCCCAATCGAGGTTAAAGATAAAGTGCTGGTCAAACACTTCGTTTTTTAGTTTCTTAGTACTAACATACTATTAATGTTAATATTGTACGTCCGAAAAGGGCAAACTGTTTGTACATTTTATTTGTTAACAAACCTACCATCTTTGTTAAATCCAACAGTTTACAATAAAAACTTATCTTATCTTATCTTCGAGAACTCGGTCTTAGACGAATTCTTCGTCAAGCATAAAATTCGCAAACACTGTAGACGCAGCTTTATACCGACCGGCTTTTACAAAGGATTCAGCGAAATAGAAATCTGAACCTTATTTCAATCAAGTTAGAAGATTTTGATAGAACCCTTTGACTCTGCCGCCGACACGTGCAGCGTTCAATCGAATTTCAGTAATTTTTTTTTGAAATGAAGCTTAATTTCGCTGCACTCAGTAAACTCATGATAGCCGAGCTAGAACAGTCTAGGATTTGAGTGCATGAGCCCAGTGTTCAAATCCTAGAGTCGGAGAATAACTTTTTTAAATTTTAATTTTTTTTGTACTATTATTTTTTGTTTATAACCGTTACTGAAACTTCGTTCAAGTTTTCCTTACTTACGATTTTATGAACTCAATAGTGAAACATTTTATTTATGTAACTAATAATAGCTGAAATAAAGCCAAGTTAGGTACCTACTTATGTTTAATTTTTCTAGTTTACGTAACTAAGATTTTGTTTATAGCACTGGTGGAACTGCATAGGTGCAGTAGACAGGCGACGCGAGAGCGGGGCGGGTGCGATGCCCGGCCGGCCGCGGCGGTCGTCGGCCGCGCGCGCGTGCGCTGACCTCGCTCAGCTGCTCGCGCGCGAGCTACTAGTCGCGTTATTTTACGTAGATTGCAAGATTTTGATTTTTAATTGTTTTTTTCTTTTATAAATGAAATTATTAGGTAGGTATGGTCTTACTATGTTGTACTAGTAGTAAATAATCGGAAAATAACGTAAAATGAAGCAGCAAATTCATTTTTTTTTTTGCGTTTTTTTTTCGCTAAATATGTTTAGAATCATGGTCTGATTGCAACCCCTCAGTTTTCGGTAGTAGTCTTTTTACACCCTGTATAGAATAATAATTCAGTAGCCGTTAATGTCTCTGTACGATCAGTCATTAATAGCTACTTAAATTAAATAGTAGTACTGTCGCACTCATTCTAGACAGCCGCACTCTAGAGTGACTAACAGCTGCTTAAATCGTTCTTTAGTAGGTAAAGGTTTTAAACCGTTATTGAGAAACGAAATTACCAAAGTAGACGTTAATGACTCTGAGTACCGACATGAGTACGACAGTAAAATACAAAACAAAGTCAGCCTTGGGTTCTCACGCTTAAAAAACATTATGGCACAAAAGTTTATGACTATTTATCTGACAAACGAAGTACCTAAAGATAAGAAATCAATTTAAAAAATTACGTGAGTGTCGTGGAAACTTCGTAGAACATTCGGTTGGAACGAAGTTTCAACGTTGACATTTGTAGTTGTTAGTTACCTAGGTTCTAGTAGATAGAGTGACACTTGGGAGGGACTGGACGCGTTTTCCAAACACTTTAGTTTGACCTCTGTCTGTCGCGGCTTGCCAGTCTTGTCGCAAATGTCACCGTTTGAATAGAAATGGGATACCGAAGTACGTTGATCTGAAAAGATAAAAATAAATAGAAGAGGGTTAATAGGCACCTTCAAATTCAAATTCAAATTCAAAACGTTTATTGCTTCATGTTAGTAAATAGATCTTAAAATAAAATTGTGTTTCATAACATGAGCCCCGCTGGGGCACTGCAACATTTGGTACTTAGTTTAGGTATTTCTAACTTACAATCTAACTTAACTAACAATTAGGTAATTAATAAATTGGCACAGCCTTTTTCTTAACTTTATCAAAAGAAACATTTTTGGTTTAAGGTTTAGGTACAATTGAATATATATTTAGGAACCTGAGTTTACTTTTTGCATCTTTTATTGTCTTCTAAATAATCTTGAATATTGTAATAACTTTTTTCTATTAAATAAGATTTTAATTTTTTGTTAAATATTGTATTTTCTTCAATGTTTTGTAGTTCTGAGGGTAAATTATTATAAATCTGGATTGACATATTGTATGTTCCTGATTTAACTATTTGTAATTTAGTGTATGGTAGGGCTATTTTATTTTTGTTTCTCAAATTGTGTGGTTTAGTATATTGTTCTTTAGATAATGTGTATAAAGTTTTATGTGTTCTCACAAATTTACAGATTTCATAGATATATATTAAGTTAAAGTTAGGATTTTTAGTTTGTTAAAATGGAATTTACAGCTCTCTCTTTCTGATATATTGACTAAGATTCTGATACATCTTTTTTGTAAGACAAATAACTTATTTGACTCAGAGCTATTGCCCCACAGTATAATACAGTAACTCAACCATGAGTGGGCGTATGCGTAATATGCCGTTAAACTTACCTCCAAGTTGGTACATTTTTTTAGTTCAAATAATGCATAGACAAACCTTGACAGTTTACTAGCTATTTTATCTACATGACACTTCCAATTCACTGAGGTGTCTATAGTTACACCCAGTAAACTACATGAATCTACAGAATTTAGTTTATTATTATTATAGTTAAGATTATTCATAGTTAGGGGTAGTTTTTGATAAGGTTTAAACTGCATGATTTTTGTTTTGGTTATATTAAGTTCTAAGTTATGTTCTTTGAGCCAATTTATTATTAAATCTAGTGTTGTATTTATTTCTGAATTGAGATCTTGTTGCTCGTTACATGGGAAAATTACAGTTATATCATCAGCATACAAAATAGATTTTTTATTTATTACTTGTGGTAGATCATTTATGTAGATTAAAAAGAGAATACAGCCTAACACACTTCCTTTAGGTATTGAATTTAGAATATTTAATTTATGAGATTGTATATTGCTTAATTGGTTATTAAGTGTATCAAAGAAATCGATTTCTACATATTGCTTGCGGTTTTTCAGGTAGGAACTAAACCATTCTAAAGCTGGACCGCGCACTCCAATTCCATTTAGTTTTTTAAGAAGAATGTGGTGGGATACCATAGGCCTTACTCATGTCTAACATGATACCAATGGCATATTTTCTGTCATCTATTATGTTAATTATTTCTCTGGGTAAGCTCGCTCCATCGTAGACCTCACTCTTGCCTATGTAAGTTTCGAGGTCAAGAGCCGACCCATTCATCATTAAAAAAAAAAAAAAAATAATAATGCTGGACATTTCACATAGCGTCATCTAGCCCCAAACTAAGCAAAGCTTGTACTATGAGAACCAGATTATTATAGCATTATTCGTAAGGTTTAGAATAGAATATAATTCATTTATTTGCGTGAAGCATGTCATGCTTTTTAATAAGAAGACATTATAATTGTCTTGTTATTAAAAATGATCGTCGCCTCGCTGCCAATTTAATATGGTTTGAGCCTAAGGGTGTGCGGGAGCGATTTAAGCAGTTTTATAGTTATTTATCTCTGTAATTGACGTTGCGTATTTATAACTCTGTACTTCTCACACGCCAAACAAATCACACTCGCTGTCCCGCTTACAAAATGGCGGCTTATGGCACACTCTTAACTCACCAACAGGCTTGGGCATCTTCCCCTTATTCTCCCTAATCCATTCTAGATGCGCATTTTCATCGAACCTGCCCAGCATGAGGGTAGTCTTCTGCCCAGCTCGATCCACGTGGTATTGGACAACATGCTTGCCGTAGCAGAACTCGTATTTCCACCATCCTGTACCCTGGATATACATAAAAACATCTTAAGTCTTCGTGTCGTGTCAGTAGTTGTGAAATGAGTTTTAAGTGTTCTTACGTGCCGTGAAGGATACCCAACACGGATGTACACCTTATATACAAGAGTTAAAACAAAATGTCTTAGGTCTAGTGTTCGCATAATTACAGGGTATCACAACATGCTTAAAAGAGGGCACAACAACTTATTTCCAGGTTTAATTAAGAGACAAAGAAAAAGTTTCATACACTTAGTATGGCCGCATCAGAAGCCATCACAAAAGATCGCGACATATAATTGTGAATCTCACCATACTAAATGTATAAACCGATACCGTCACTTCAGACAAGTGTAAATTGGCTTTAAAGGGGCTGTTTTCATATATTTTCAACCGACTTCAAAAAAGGAGGAGGTTCTCAAGTCGTCTGTATGTTTTTTTTTTTTGTATCTTGTTAAGCGATTGTTCCACCATTTGTTGACCGATTTGCAAAATTCTTTTTATGTTTGAAAGGGTATACTCCAGAGGTGGTCCCATATAAATTTTATTCCTGAGGGATTGATAGTTTCCCCGTAAAACTCTAAACACCTTCCCTCCTAGCCATGTCACAAATATAAATCGAATCGACAGCTTGACGCCCTGAGTGACACCGCGTTTCGAGTCAAACATTGAAGTCGGTTTTCTTTTAGTATTAAAACGTAATTATTTTAATTATTTTTAGCCCGCATTGTCCCACTACAGGGCAAAGGCCTCCCTCATTTTCCAGTCTTTTCTGTCTTAAGCTATAGTTGACCAGTCTGGTAGATGCATATCCAAATCGTCCCGCCATCTCCGTGGTGGTCTGCCGCGCGGACGTCTTCCGTCGGGCACCCATTCAGTGACGGTTTTTGCCCATAAGACATGCGGCAGACATGGCCTGCCCACTCTGCCCAGTCCCACTTTAGTTGGGAAGACTTTTTGGTGACACTGACAACCTTAGTGCGTTCGCGTATTGTTGAATTTCTGATCTTGTCGATCAGCCGAACCCATTTTTTTTTCACCAATTTTCATAAATTAATATTGGTATACATAAAATCGTAGCTTTTTCTAAGGGGCTGTTTTCATAAAATACATATATAAAATCGCGGCTTTTCCTCATATCTCTGGACATAAGAGTGAAAATGTTTTCGAACTTTTTAGGTTCAAAAGCATCTCCTTTACGATGTTTTCCTTCACTCAGTACTAGCATAGTGACAGAAAAAATCATTGTTGCACGACCACGATTTGAAACAACTCTCAACTTTCATAAATCAAATCAATTTGTTTATTCTTCAACATAGGTTAAAATAATTTAATAAGAGATACTAATTATAGACGTTTGCCCAGCAGTAGGGCAAAAAACGTAAAACGTAAACAGGTTCACGACTGTATCTCCAAGGTGCGGTAGACATTCTCTCAGATCATTTTCTGTTACTTATTCCAGATCCTTTGAAGATGTCTATGGAACCCTCCATAGACATCTAAGATGACTCAGATGACGTCAGTCAGAGGCATGTCTAAACACATATTTGATATGCCCACGTTTTGCAGTAGTTAGTATTCCATACGTGACAGGTTGCAAGCCCATCGCCGCCCATAAGAACACTAACTGGTTTCCTCAAAAAAAGTCTAGTAAAAAATCACCTTGAAAAAAAATAGTACGTTAATGGTAAGAAATCTGCTGTAAAACTTACCCCATTGAGACAGTTCTCTCCATTCAAGAAGGCGCGAACAGGCGAAACATCCGTGACGGGTGGCAAGCTCTTGTCCGTTAACTGAGGCGGACTCGCTCCTTCTGATAAAGTATCGTCATCGTTAAGTGGATGGAGTTCGAACTTAAGATGCGTCTCTCCATCCTGAAAAATAAAAAAGAACGTGAGTGGAACCTCCGTGGAACACTCGGTTGGAACAAGTTTCAACTTTGACATTTGGCATTTGTAATTTTTTTTTTGGCTTCGCTTTTTGTGCATGCGCCATTTTTCATTGTTATTTTTTGTGTAAAAATTAGGGAAACAATGTGTTATATCGCGGACTTGGACGGGGTCAGGAGAGTTGTCAAATATTAAAATCCTAGAAATGTTCTTCCGTACTAACAATGCAATAATCTATGGAAAATCTGAACAGCTAGTTATGGAAAAATATTGGACTCGATTTCGATAAAATTTAGAACTGCATTTAAAAATTACGTCATTAACGTCAAGTAGTGACGTCATTGGCGTCAAAGGAAAAAACATTTTCATAACGGACTATATTTTTTTAAATATGAATCTCAAACTAACAAAACATGTTTTCCGTCCGCCTCTGATTACTTTTGGGTTACAAAAAAGTTAGGCCACGTCCATATTTTGTTAGTTTGATGTAAGGTGTTAGAAAACACAAAAACAGTGTCGCAGGAGACCCGGCTTAGCGTGCACTAACAAAAATGAGCACTAAAACATACGCAATAAGCATCAAAATAAAATAGCAAAAATTACCTTCTCAATTTTTTCAACTTTGAGAACAGCTAACACATCCTTAGGCTCTTGTTCCTGTAGGTGCCAATAAGTGTTATACAAGCGACTACAAAACAAAAATAATTAGCCAAACAAATCAACGTGAGTGTACTAATTAGTAGGTACTAAGAATCAACGTCTAATTAGTAGGTACTAAGTACTTGCAATTGTAATGTACTACAATTATTCCATTTCACGGAGGCGGGTCTTAACTAGCTATCGCGCGCGGCTTCGCCCACGTCGTACCAACATTTGGAATAGCCTATATGCTATTCCTGCTCACTATATACACCTATTCAAAGTTTCATCCAAATCGGTTCACTGGTTTAGGCGTGATTGAAACACAAACATACAAACTTTCGGCTTTATTATTACTCGTAGTAAGATTGTGTGTGTACCATGCACAATGCACATGCACGTTGTTTCTGTGTGCGTAAGCTCGGGAACGATCCATGGACGAATGAGCGCTCAGTATCGCTTACGCACACAAAAACAAATCTACACACACACCTAAGACCAACCCGATCTCGTGAGATAGAACAAATGCATTAGGTAAGTTACTACTTTCACTATTCGTCTATGATAACATGATTCTAACACTAAACACGGTAGTACTTAGATACTAGGTACTTAGTGTGTCACATGATCAAAACTAAACCAGCTTAAAAACATTGAGAAATGAAGTCTTATAAAAATTTTCGATTCCGACGGGATTCGAACCCGCAATAATC
The DNA here is from genome assembly GCA_951394285.1 of Epirrhoe tristata. Taxonomy (NCBI): domain Eukaryota; kingdom Metazoa; phylum Arthropoda; class Insecta; order Lepidoptera; family Geometridae; genus Epirrhoe; species Epirrhoe tristata. Next base: position 9,617,767 of record OX596145.1, read on the forward strand.
AGACGACTCCCCTAAAGCCGGAGTGCCTTACCATTCGGCCACGGAATCCTTGCCGTCACAATAGAAATCTTTAATATGCTAATTGCTCATATTTTATCGGTTATATCACCGGTAGCGCCATCTTCATGTTTCACTTAGTGAACTCATGCTCATTGTCCGAAGTTACATTCAGAATCAAATGACGAAGAGATGTCGCTTTAGCTAAATCTTTTTAGGTTCGAATCCCGTCGGAATCGAACATTTTGATGTTTTAATTTCTCAATGAAATACCTAAGTGGTAAAATTATAAGCTTGTATACAGCCAAAAATATCAAAAGTTGAACTAAAATTGACCACACATGGGCAATTATCATGAATACAATAAGTTGCTTGTTTGAACTACACTTGTATAGCAATAGGTAACACTTCTTCCAGTCACAAGTTCTTTCGAACCAGTGTGATGATAGAATTTAAGTGCGCTTCAAACAGATTCTTTTAAAGCTTGTTTTGAAGATGTCTTATGCCCACACTCAGATTTGCTAACGGCAATCCCTTGGTTAGAAACAGATTTAAGTAGCCGTCAGCGACTCTGAGTACCGACATTAGAAGAGTATCAGAAAGTACCTATCATATCACCTAAAAAAAGCTAGGCCCCAAACCGTGTTTGTTGCCCTGGTTCTTCACGGTATTGGTCGCGAAGGAACAGGAGTAGAATCACCTAGTTTTAAGACGTTTCAAAGTGATCCCAGTGGTCCTACTGAATAAATGCTTTTTGACTTTGACTTTGAAAAACACTGTTTAAAAATAAAAAACGAGCAACTATCGCAACAAAGTAGCCCAAGTGCGGTCAGCCTATACTCCCAAGTGTTCACTTACTTTAAGCCGTATCGACAGATGATGAAACCTAAGGCTGTCAACTTCACTTATAAGCAAGTTTCTTGGTTTTCTTGGCGCGTCGTCCACTGGCAAACAATCTATTACATTCTCACCAACTTCTTTGGTCCTGAAAAAGTAAAACTGGGTGATAAATCCCTTTATTCCATCCAGTCCTACCAGTAGTTCGATAGTCGAACTGTTTGGATGTTTTTTTTTCCAAATTGTTATACTGACGGATCCTTCTCTTTGGGCAGAGAGGTAGATGAGAGCAGGGGACCTCTGGCGCTTCGGCGGCCGCTACCGCGGCACGCTTCGCTCGCCTCGCGCATCAGTGGTCACTATCCTAACATAACCTAACCAAATATTTCGATCCGTGAGTATAACAATTTGGAAAAAAAACATCCAAACAGTTCGACTATCGAACTACTGGTAGGACTGGATGGAATATACCGATAAATCAATATCAAAACTTTTTACGTGATACACCAGGACTTATACATTATGGTATTACAGAAACAAGTCAGGGGGGTTATTCGCGATCGTTTTTTCGTCCGTTTGATGAATATTCGGATGCTTCTTACTACGAGCTGGATTGTATTCAGTCGATAAGTCAACGATAAAACACGGTCCTAAACTAGGACCAAATATTCCAAACCGAAAAATTGGCCCTTGAAGTCAGAATTCGTAGTAAGAAACATCCGAATATTCATCAAACGAACGCAAATAAGGACGCGAATACGGCCCCACGACGAACAAGGATTCCGTAGCCGAATTGGTAAAAGGCGACTCCGGCTTTAGGAGGATCGTCCTATCATTACGGGTTCGAAACCCGTCGGAAACGAAAATTTTGATAAGTCTTTTCATTTCATTTTCTCGATGAAATACCCAAGTGTGGTATAACACTATAAAAAATTATAAATACCTTCGTCTACACTTACTTGAATAGTGGATGTTCGCAGAGTAGCGGTGACAGTATGATAATCTCATACTCGCATGTTGATGTTTCCTTGAAGGAATAAACATCATGTTTCCCGTGAACGAAACAGACATAACGAATGCGCGTCAAACGCGGCTTGCCACTCAAATCGCAGATTGTACCTGGTACAAAAATAGAATAGAATAGAAAAACATTTATTTTGTGTTTCATAAAGCATAAAATACAATTAAGAACTATACTAACACTTAATACTATACACAAAAATGGACACCACTCAGCGTGTGCTGCAGCAACTTAGAGGTGCTGCAGCGCTGGTATTCTTTGGCACCGGTGAGCTCATATGCAGCAGCAGCTGCACACGCATGAACATCGCTTTAAAATCATAACATCTTTACTAAGTAGGTACAGTTCATCCAACGGATCTAGGCATTCATGAAGTTAGCCGTTTGTTTGCGCAGAACACATTTTGTATGAAAAAGGTTAATGCGCAAACGGCTAACTTCACGAATGCCTAGATACGTAGGATGAACTGTACAGTATGCTAAACACTGGGGCCAATGGATCTAGAGGCATTCGTGAAGTTAACTGTTTGGATGCGTAGTAGATGCTTTCTCATACAAAATTGTCTTCTAATCTAACTACACTTTAGTTCCAGCGATGCTACAGCAATGGCGCTAGTTAATCCTTAGTTCAATACAATTGTTTAGGTCACAAATTCAAATACTAACTTCTGCAAGATGTGGGCATGTATCAAATATGTGTTTGGACATGCCTCTGACTACCCCCCTTAGACATCTTCAAAGGATCTGGAATAAGTAAGATCTGAGAGAATGTCTACCGCACGTTGGGGATACAGTCGTGAACCTGTTTACGTTTTTTTTACAAATTCAAATTCAAAACGTTTATTGCTTCATGTTAGTAGATAGATCTTAAAATAAAATAGTGTTTCATAACATGAACCCGGGTTAAAAAAGTTAACAAAGTTTATGTTACCCGGGTAGGGTTACTATGTAAACTTTAGAGATAGAACTACCTTGTTCCAATCCAATCCATGAAAACAGTGAATTCATTTTTGAATTTGCTGTCTTTGATAAATCTAAGGGCCAACCCCTTAGATACCCCTAATTTTCAAAAAATAATAAATAGGCATCACAACCCCACAAATAGTCTTTTAATTTAACCTCTAATAGTTATTGGTTGTCATGGCAACTTTAGAGCAGTGCTCTTTGTGTCAAACAGAGTACTGCTAAAGTTTTTGTGCAATATTCCCGTTGTCCTTATACATATTTTTTGGTTTTCAGGAACGTTTTTCGGGATAAAAAGTAGCCTATATGCTATTCTGGAGTTATATCTTTCACCTTACCAAATTTAATTGAAAACTGTTTCGTCGTTTGAGCCGTATCCTTACACAAAAATACAAACATCCAAACATCTAATCAAACTCACAAACTTTCAGCTTTATTATAAGATAAGAGGCAACACTGCAGCGTCAGTGTCGCCCTGCCGCCGCGACAGACCAGTGGTGATGCGTCCGCCGTAGCGATAGTACACGTACCTCAATAAAAGATGAATTTCTTTGCAAACAGAGCTACACTGTTGCTCAGAATGAACGCGACAAGCAGTACTAGATTGTAAAACCCTTACCATCATCCATTGCCAACTCCACATAGGGGACAGCGTTGCCATCAACTTTAACCGTCTTAAGTGCCTCCTTAGATTTGTACATCTCTTTAAGGTCCTCCTCCAATTTGAGCTGCCTTTCAGCACTCCAGTGGCCGAGGAAGTATTGCTGTATGTTTGATTGTTTGCCTGAAATTAGAAGCTACACTTATGGTATGTATAAGAGTCATTCCCTTAAAAAACACACTAAACACACTAGCTGCGCTCCCGCCGTGTGACCCGCGATCACTCGGGATTTTTTAATTTTTCCGGGATAAAAGGTAGCCTATGTCCTTCCCTGGGATACAATCTTTAACTATGCCAAATTTCAGCTTAATCTGTTCAGCGGTTTGGGCGTGAAAGCGCAACAAACAGACAGACAGAGTTACTTTCACATTAATAATATTAGTTTGGATAAGTTATCTGGTTTCCATAGCTGTATGGGCAGTAAATAAGTAAGTTCGTATGAGTCAGTGGCCAACTCTGGTGATAGAGTTTTTAGGCAGCCTTATGGCCTCCGTCATGGCTTAATGACTTAAATAGCTAAGACCAACAATTGAACGTGCCCTCCGAAGCACAGAAGCGCTCAGATGAAAATGCCACTGGCGGTCACCCATCCACTTACAGACTATTAGAACATTGCTTAACTTTGACAATCTATCAAGAACAACTAAGCAAGCACGACTATGCTGGCTTTATACTATAGGAAGCTCTTGTTTTTTTATAAAATAACTAGCTGACCCGCGGCAAACGTTGTTTTTCCATTATATCGCTATTAAAAGATAAGGGTTGATCGTAGAAGGGTGAAAATTGAGGATTGTATGTATTTTTGTATGTTGTATCATAAAAAAATAGAAATTAAAAATTTTGTCTAAAAAATAAACAAATAAATTTAGGGGTGGACTACCCCTAACATAGGGGGATGAAAAATAGATGTTGGCCAATTCTCATAGATACCGGATAAGCACAAAAAATTTCATCAAAATCTGTCAAGCCGTTTCGGAGGAGTATGGCAACGAAAACTGTGACACAAGAATTTTATATATTAGATTAAAAAATAAATAAATCTTCCGTTTTGCATTACATACATCTGAGTGCATAGAAAGGACATTGTTGGTACGTTGATACAGTCAGCAACATTATAACAATAACAATAAATAATATAACTACAATTTCTTGCAACAAACCAACAAATAACAAACCTTCTCTCTCTTCATGGTACTGCCTTATGTACCTCCCATGGCACACCTCATAACTCCAATAACTCTCTAGTCTATACGAGCATATTTTCTGAGCAAAGAGAGGCTTAAGGAGATGCAGTGGTGAAGGTCCATCATAATCTTCAATCTTCTTGGTCTCTTCTACTGTGATAACGGGAATGTGGCACTCATATGACTCCTTCTTAGTGGTTGTAACTTTTAATACTTCATTTTTCTGTAATTTCATGACAATTCAATTACTTTGCTACATGGATGATGTGGTTATTTGAATAAACATTATATTAAGAAATGATCAATGATTTTGGTATGTACATAGGAAGACTAAATGTATTTTTATGGAAGTGAGTATTTCCACCGTATTTACCTGTGGTGCCTTAGCCTCTCCCTCGACTATATGCTCGATATTTTCAGGATTTCCAGGCCAGTTTATACCGAACAGAATAGAATCATCGAATCCTTTGAAATCGTGCTCAATACAGAAAACAAATCCAACTGAGCTTAGAAATAGACACCAAAAGTATTTCATTTTATTATATTACAAGCTCATTATACTAGAAAAACGTAAAAAACTTGGAAAATCTGTTTGTCCACAATCACGAATGTTCCGCTAAAAGTATAATACTAACAAGTTATAAAGCCATCTATTCTTACACGTTAGGCTGTGATACTAGGTTGACCCAAATTGGTCGTATTTTATCACGTAGTTGGAAATCTGTCATTTGTCAATTAAAAAGGTCCATGCTCAAAGTAAGATCCACAAAATAATTCGAATTAAACAGCGCTGGTTCATAAAATTGGGAGTAGGTACTAAACTTGTCTGTTACGAATTGTTAATTTCCCAGTCTATTAAATGTTAATGCTTAATGCTTGCATATAAAAAGAACTGCATTATCATTAACATTATCCTAAATCCTAAAATATACTTCAATATTTTTTTTACGAAGAATGTGCTAGGTAATAATTGCCATTTTTAACCGACTTCAAAAAAGAAGGAGGTTATTTCAAAAAAACTGTCACTGTCATTTGCATGTCATTTGGTTGGAATTTGGGAATTTGGTTTTGTTGGTTGGATTTAGAAACAAAAAGATGGCGTTTAGTTTTCCTGCTTTCTCTTACATTATTGCGCTAATTGTAGATGCTTTCCTTATATTTTTCTCAATATTTCATGTTATCGCTTTCGACGAACTCAAAACTGACTATAAAAATCCTATAGATCAATGTAACAGTTTAAATCCAGTAAGTATTCATTCATATAACCTTACCTCAGCCCTTTACCTTTGTTATTAGTTGTATTGTTTGCAGTTCAAACTTTAACCTGTATTTTTTATTCCAGTTGGTACTGCCAGAATATCTGCTACATTTACTTATAAATTTGTTATTCTTGTTGTCTGGAGAATGGATCTCTTTACTGATAAACATTCCATTGATCCTCTACCACATTCAGAGGTAAGAAGCACGACGCACGTATTTGTCTGAATGACTAATTGTTCTACAACAACCCACATGGAAATGATATCATTGTGTCTGAATATAAAATAGGAACTTCCTACAAGGCAAATAGGTATTACTTTAACTTGTAAAATGAAAAAATAAAAGAAAAATATTTACAATTTCAAACTTAGTCTGTGCAAACTATAGAAACATTGCATATATTTTGTAAATAATAGTATTTTCACTAAATAAATGTCTATGTCTAACACATATAACATATAAAGATGCTTGCCTTTCATTGAGAAGTCAACGAGAATCTTATTAGTCATGTATGATCTAATCTGAACCTCAATACTGATTTGAGATTGATTATGACTTGTTTTTTTTAGATACTACACACGGCCAGTGATGTCAGGGCCAGGACTGTATGACCCGACCAGTATAATGAATGCCGATGTGTTGACCAAGTGCCAACGAGAGGGGTGGATCAAACTCGCATTCTATTTGCTATCATTCTTCATGTATCTATATGGGTGAGTATTAGAATTATTGTGTAACTATCTTAACATTCAATTGCACAATATCTTAAAAGATTGTGTACGATTAAGATTGTGTGTGTTGTCGACGATCTCTGTGGCGCAGTGGGCGAAGGTCCGCCTGTGACGCAGAAGGTTGCAGGTTGAAGTGGTGGTTGAAGGTTGGGTTCGATCCCCGACGTGGGAAAAATGTTTATATGACCTACAGATATTTGTCTCGGAGATGGGTGTTTTTATGTATAATATGTATGTATTTAGAAACTAATATTATATAAGTAGTATATCAGTTATCTGGTTCTCATAGCACAAGCTTTGCTTAGTTTGGGGCTAGATGATGCTGTGTGAAAAATAAAAAAAATTGCTGAACACAATTGAATACTACATTCATACGTGCTTCAAATGTTCTAGTAAAATGTGTTCCTGTCTTTCAAATCATTAAATCATAAACATTAATGCAATGAATTTGCAAGATTTGTACCAGTCTCTAGAGATAGTATTCTGGATCAAGATTAGATTTTACTGCTAGACTTAAACTGATAAGAAAATGTGGAGAAGATAAAACTTGGTCTTTGTAGTAAACTTGTTGGAATATTTTTTGTTTAATGTTATGGAAAAACAACTTGCCTATTTTCAACAAAAGGAATTTGAAGAAAAATATGATAACTTGGCTAAGTTCAAAAATGTTTTCCTAAGCTTATTATATTGAAAACTAGTGGGTCATTGTGGCCAGAAATGTCCTGCTATTTGGATCAGCACCTGCCGGGTCAAACTATAGCTATGAACCGGTTAGGTGACCACATAAGTACAAAACACATATTTAAATCAATACTTCTAAGATACATATTATTTATTACATTACTGAACACCATCGTCTTGTCTCACTAGAAATTATTTTTTGTTTCAGAATGATTGTGGTGTTAATTGCGGCATAAGATTAACTACATACTGGCGATGATTCTGTTGTTCACAGACTAAACTTAATTAAACTAAAACTTGAACATTCTTATTTTGTTCTCAATAAAGACTAAAACGGCATGTCACCAAAAGTGACATTACTAAAATTATAATCAAAATGGTGTCTCGGAGCTTCTGTAACAGCTGATAGACTAATTTTACCCACCAATACTTGATTTTGACTAAAAATAAGTAATTTTAGAAATGTTAATGTAACAGCCGTGTTGGCCGAATGGGGTTGTACCTCGAATTTCAATCCGAAAGTTGTGGGTTCGAATCCCGGCCGTGCATCAATGGATTTTGCGTTTCGTAAAATTTATATGCGCTTTAACACGTGCTCTAAACGGTGAAGGAAAACATCGTGAGGAAACCAGTTAGTGTTCTTACAGGCGGCGATGGGCTTGCAACCTGTCACGTATGGAATACTAACTTCTGCAAGATGTGGGCATGTATCAAATATATGTTTGGACATGCCTCTGACTACCCCCCTTAGACATCTTCAAAGGATCTGGAATAAGTAACATAAAAAGATCTAAGAGAATGTCTACCGCACCTTGGGGATACAGTCGTGAACCTGTTTACGTTTTACGTTTTTTAATGTAATAGTCATTCTATTATGGACTTTATCGTATACAAAATACGAATGAAGCATTTTAGTTTAGTCAACTTTAATCAGTGCACAACAGAATCGACGCCACTTTATACCTAACTATACTTAGAATGTACTTTAATAAGTTATAATTTATTGTTAAAAATTTCGGCTACATGTAGAGAAGTGTGAAGTATTGCAATGAACAAAGTCAAGTGTCTGTTTTCAAGTCATTTACAGTATTTTGGGTAATAAAATTTAATTTCTTAATATCATTTATTTTTTATTTATATTCAATTACTGCGCGTAGGTAGGTAGGTACCACAATGAGTAGAAGTCTAATTGTACTTCAATACGCTCCATCGTCAAAATGTATAATGGTTAAAAAGCTAACAAAATGGCTACAGTAGGTAAAACCAAATGTGTAGTCACCACGCTTATATTTTTTGAATTTGCCGCGATTTTTCAGGGTCTACTTTCATTTGCCAGACTCTAGTTTAGGTAGTCTAGTGCTGGTAGAAAAATTCGAATGATGCTCCGGATCGAGCGTAGCAAAAACGTTGCGCAATTAAATAGGGCGCTGCTCCACGTTGAGCGCGAGTAAACGATGCATTATTACTTCGTGGGGCTATTCACAGAAGCAACTATAAACTCGACAAACTAAATTAACTGTTAAAAATTTACAGTTATTTAAATTTTTTTAAAAACCATTCTCCTATGAACTAGATTTTTTGCTAAACGCGATCACTGAATCCGCAATTTACAATCTGGAAGTTGAATACTACAAAAAGAAAGCAAATCGAATTTAACCGCGCCGCGCGAAATACCAATTCAAATAGTTGACTACTTGAATGCAAAGCTGTGTAACTCGATTTTTTTTTCAATTTCCGTGCGTTTCGATTAAAGTTCTACTTAAATGTATTTTTCTTCACAATGTTTTTTATGATGAGAAAAAATCCGAACGTAGGTATTATCTATGTAGTGTAGAGAAAATATTTTTTATGTGGCATTCGCTAGGTACTAAATCGAAAGAAACGCCTAACAGAAATGACTGTAAAATGAAAGGTCAGTCAGTCACTTTGCCGATAGCCTTTGCTCTATATAGATCCTAGCAATATCTTAGGTAGGTATAATTTATAATTCTATTTGATTAGTTGGTAGGTATCTATCAGACATACGTCCTATACGCATCCTAAATAATGTGGTTGGCTGTTGGTGCCTGAATGGTTTATTGTTGAACTCTTATTGTTGACATAATATCGTTGTAGGTCACGTTATTAAAAATCTATTTCAAATCTACCTACTTATCTATAACCCGTTGATTGTTATGATTAGGTATGACTGCCATAGGCTTTCTCGTAACAGCTTAGTTCAAACACTTCCTTTTCCTCAATAAAACAAAGATACGAACCTTGATCTTGGTTTCTCTAGGACCCTTGTCCTTAGCAAACAATCCCTCACCCAATCGTTGATTTGACGTTTCTTATCACGTAGGTAACTTTGCACGCTGAAAATAGCGTTTATCCGATTGGACGGCAGTCGCGGGAGTGTGATGTAACCGGCATCAGTGTTCCAGCTGCGACAGTGTAAAATAGAGCTACCGCGATGCTTCCCTTCTTATTTATATATTACGTGGCAATCGTGCTCTCACAAAATGTGGAAAGTGCGCGTATCCTTGGCCTCTTCCCTCACACTGGCAAGAGTCATCAGATGGTTTTCGATCCACTGCTGCGAAAACTGGCAGAGCGTGGGCACCAAGTCACCGTTGCATCACACTTCCCGGTCAAAATTCCACCTGATAACTACACTAGTATCAGCTTAGAGGGTATCGCAGGACTAGGTATGGAAACCGTCGATCTATCTTACTACGAAAACCCGAACACAATGCTCAAATATCTAGGACTGGTAAATGTTAAAAACCAAATGTCCGAATTTCAATCTATTGGCAATATGGCTGTGGATATTTGCTCGGAGCTGGTGAGCTTCGCTCCTTTAGCTGAAGCTTTGAAAAAGGAGTATGATGTGGTTCTAGTAGAACAGTTCACTAGTGATTGCATGCTGGGATTGACATATGTTTACGGCGTGAAAGCGCCGCACATTGCATTGCTATCGAGTAATTTGGTGCACTGGTCTCCAGGTCGTATTGGTGTGTCTTATAACCCATCACACGTGCCGGCAGTGAGCGCCGATTACACCGAGAAGATGACATTCGCACAGAGATTGCAAAATACTTTCATGAATATTTATTTTAATTTGTGGTTTCGCTATTCAATACAGCTAAAAGAACACGCTATCATTGAGAAGCACTTTGGGATGCAGATTCCTGATTTGCAAGATTTGGGCAAAAATATTACAATGATGATGGTAAACGCGTTCCACAGTTTGAATGGCGCGCGTCCCTTATTGCCGGGTATTGTGGAGGTGGGAGGAATGCATTTGAATCACACCAAGAAGCCTATACCAGCAGTAAGTACCAACCTAATCTCATTCGCCCACTTAGGGTTGTAAAATACAAATCCTATTTTAAGTCAGATTACGTAACTTTATGATGTTTTTGTCATTATGGCCTAGTGGCCAAAGTAAGTTCGTTTCTACTCATCGTTCATGGCGTTTTAAAAACGGGTACGATAGGTCACATCTTTGACTATAACATTTTTCATAGGGCGGGCGGCTTGCATAACCTTTTGTCGTCTCTTGTGTTATTGCAGCCTTTTACCTACTTGCGTTTGACAGTTGTTTACAGGTGACTAGACTATGTTTATGAGCTAAACGTCTACCTTAAACTCATCTTTGTTGGATGAGATAATGAAAAAATACTTTAAACCAACTAAACCCCTGAATCTACTAATTAATAGCCTTACCTACCTATAAAAAAATTGTCAGTACCTACCTAAATGAAATTGTGGCAGTTAGTAGAAAATGGCCATTTTACTTGAATTTCTTTTAATCAACTTCTCGTAAGTTATTATTTTACCGTAAAATGAACCTGATTTTATGACTATTCCTAATGGTTTCCTATTACTTTTTAATCAGCTAAGTAGGTACCTACTTGTTTATGTGCGATAAATGATAAAAATGAAGGTAGGTACCTACCTACCAACCAGCCTGCTTATCGACCTACTTATACCTAGTGACAATACTCCTATTTGTTTTTATTTTCGATTATTGTGACAGGGAAGAGATTAGATACTAATTTAAATTTGCCGTAGAAAAACTTCTAATGCAAATCAAAAACCAATGTCTTGTCACTCCATAATGGATGAACGACATAGTTTTACCTAAATGACTTCAAATCGCTCTTATAAAACTAGACAATAATACCTAGTACTAAGCACCTAAGTACTTCTTCTTCTTCTTCTTATCGTGTCACCAGTTCTGTCGAACCAGTGTGGATAAAGGATTTTCGCATCATAGATATGCGCCTCAAAGAGGCTCTTTTCGTGCACTTGCTTGACACATGTTTTCGAACTTTGTAGGTTCTACGACAAGCCGTTGCCGGTTTCCTCACGATGTTTTCCTTCACCGTTTGAAAGTACCTAAGTTCACAAACAGGTTTTATCTAACTGCTAAAACGTCATGTTTGACGCTGACATAGCAAGCAATTGCATTCATCAAACGGAAATGCGATGCGTTTACATAACAAAGCAAGCAGTGATTATGGTAAAACGGTAGGTAGGTCTAGGTACCTCAACAATACAACATCTGCCCTGCCCATCTTCTTATTGTGAACACGTGAGGCTCGAAAGGGGGGGAGAGGGGTTCAGGAAAAATCACCAAATATCACCAGGGGGGAGGGAGGCTGTAGTGAGATATCACGTGTAGTATTTATTTTTTGTTTAAACGTGGGACTTTTCTTTATTATTAAGTCAGATCAGAAACCACCACAGCAACCTTAATGTCTGTCTGAACATTTTTATCAAGGTGCTTAATTTTCGTAGCCTAATTAGATTTTACCTGTTTTTAAAAATTCATTTTTTTTTGTGGGTACTTTGTACGTACAAAAACCTACCTACAAAAAATACACGTGATTTTGGGTAGGGGAGGGGTAGTCTAAAACCTCACCACGTATCAGCACGGGGAAGAGGGGGGGTCAAAAAGTTGCTAAAAAACATCACGTGATTAATGGACGGACGACCCCTTAGGGGCGAACCAAGCTAAATAATAAAACTAGTTAGATCTACCCTCTTTTTTGCCAGCGTCAGTTAGAAATGCACTAAAATAAAAAACGGATAGAGAAAATAATTTATAAGTGGCATTCGCTTCTAAAAATAAGTAAGTAAAGAAAAAGAAACACCTAACAGACATGACCGTAAATAAAAGGTCAGTCAATCAACTCAATGTGCTATCGGCCTTTGGCCTATATTCATAAACGCTTTGTATAAAGTTAGAGCCTAGCAATACCTATCTACCACTATGGTACTAAGGTAAGTATAATTTACAAATTCTATTTGATTAGCAGCAAACATACCTACGCATAATTTTATTCAGAACAATCTACGATAAACCTTGATCTTGGTTTCTCAAGAAACCTTGTCCTTAGAACAATCCCTCACCCTAGCGTTGACGTTGTTAATCACGTAACTTACATGCTGAAAATAGCGTCCATTCGATCGGACGGGGCAGTCGCGGGCGAGTGATATAACCGGCATCAGTGTTCCAGCCGCGGCGGTGTAAGGCAGAGCTACCGCGATGCTCCCCTTCATATCGATATATTTCGTGGCAATCGTGCTCGCACAAAATGTGGAAGGTGCGCGTATCCTCGGCCTCTTCCCTCACACCGGCAAGAGCCATCAAATGGTCTTCGAACCACTCTTGCGAAGACTGGCAGAACGAGGGCACCATGTCACCGTTGTATCACACTTCCCGATCAAAAATCCACCTGCAAACTATACTGACATCAGCTTAGAGGGTATCGCAGGGCTTGGTGTGGAAACCATCGATCTAATTTACTTCGAAAGTCCGAACTCAGTTCTCAAATATTTGGGACTCGAAAAAGTTATGAAACAAATCTTCGAATTTCAACCTCTTGCTGACATGGCTTTAGATATTTGCTCGAAGCTGGTGAACTTCGCTCCTTTAACTGAAGCTTTGAAAAAGGAGTATGATGTGGTTCTAGTAGAACAATTTAATAGTGATTGCATGCTGGGATTGGCACATGTTTACGGCGTGAAAGCGCCGCACATTGCATTACTGTCGAGTAATTTGATGCACTGGTCTCCAGACCGTATCGGTTTGTCCTATAACCCATCACACGTGCCGATAGTGAGCGCTGATTACACTGAAAAGATGACATTCGCACAAAGATTGGAAAATACTATACTGAATATTTATTATAATTTGTGGTTCCGCTATTCAATACAGCTAAAAGAAGAAGCGATTATTGAGAAGCACTTTGGGATGCAGATTCCTGATTTGCAAGATTTGGGCAAAAATATTACAATGATGATGGTGAACGCGTTTCACAGTTTGAATGGCGCGCGTCCCTTATTGCCGGGTATTGTGGAGGTGGGAGGAATGCATTTGGATCACACTAGGAAGCCTGTACCAGCAGTAAGTCATTAATTTCATTCGCCCACCCACGTGGGGTTAAAATATACAATTCGATGCAAATGGAAATGCGATGCGTTTACTTTACATAACAAAGCAGTGATTATGGTAAAATGGTACTACCTACCTACAATACAATATTTGCCCATGAACTTGCATTCAAATCAAATCAAATCAAATCAAATCATTTATTGCGAAATATGGTAAAAGGTCTTAGATAAATATAGGTATCACATATTTCACCAAATAACATTGGCATGCAAAATTTTAAATCATGAATTACAAAAAAAATTATTAATTAATTACACAAAATAATGAATGTCAAAAAAAATACTTAATATAATTACAAAAGAATGTCATACCTAATAATATAAATATTGATTAATATCTTCATTGGTCTGCACTTTCGTTATCAGAAACAATGTCAAGTCGTATCGTTTTCGTGGTCAGTGACCGGCGGCGGCGGCGCGGCTGGCGGCCTGACCGCATAACGTCCGAAAAAGTTTTAAAAAATACGAATAAGTATTGATAAATACCTAAATAGTTACTGCGATATAAAATAACAAATAATGGTTTTCCGTATAAAGGAAAAAATCCATATTAAAAGGTAAAGTCACCCAAAATTATGTAAGGTACAAAATGAGTTTTTTTGGGTTGGGCGACTTTGTCTATTTGTTACAGGCATCTTATGTAGCAATTTCATTCTTTATGGGGACAGAAATAATCCATCATTTGAAAAGTCAGTCTAGTGAGTTTTGATATCGTACTAAGGTCTTATAGATAGGAAAAACAAGTTTTGAGTGAAAAGCTCGAATGTCTGATGAAGCTACCTTCTGGTTGACCCACTCACCTACTAAAAAACTTATGCGTCTTGCGTGCCGGATGTTTAATATTTTGAAGAACAATCATTTAATGTGACAATTTATTCATAAAATAAGTTTATTTTAAGCTAGGTACTACATATTTACATACTTATATATATTTACAAAATACAACAGGATTAGTCAAGCTTTCTAAGGATCGTTAGAAACGATCTATAGATAGTTCAAATAATCCAGGTCACTGTCAGTCGGAAGCGTGCTCAAAACACTGGCGGCATTACCACGCTGGATGGCAATGCTGATCCTTTGAGCCAAAAATGTGCCAGCTCTCGGATTACGCTTCGACGTACGATTACGCTTCGGTCGCTTCGACCAGACGCCCTGAAAGAATTTTGAAAACCCGAAGGGCTCCAGAACCCCACGGACTAGGTCCGTGGGTCTCAACCCCAAATGGTTCAAAAATTAATTAATCATTTAATTATTGTAGGTACTTAGAGACATAAAGTATCTAGTGCCGATACCAAAGATAGATACTTACGTACTTACTTAAATATTTAATAAAGTTAGGACAAAATAAAATTAGCTAGGTACCTACTTATCTATGGTCAAGAGTGGCTATGATGCGGTGACCACGTCCCGTCGTCTCAAATACCTAGTTAGGTACCTACCTACCTAGTAAATAGGTAATTGGCCTTTAATGACGGTTCAATGGAGAATTCATTGAAGAATTACCTACCGACGACGGTGTGGGTTGTGATTGTGACTAAGTATCTATCTATCTACTCGTGAAGAAGTCGTAACGAAAGACTAATAATTTTGTAAGTAGGTAACTAATTTTTGAAGTGAAAACTTCTTTAGGCACGTTGGGCATTTTTGAGAATGGAGAAAAAATTCAAAAACGTTACGACACCATCCTCTTACTACCGCAATTTCGTCATATATTGTATAGTCACACACACAACGTTCGAGGTAGTGACCGCCTCTGGACTTCTGGAGAGACCCGAGTTCAAATCTCATTGGGTCAATAACTTTTTGTACTTTTTTTAAGTTTAGGACCGTTACCGAAACTGCCGAAACCTCGTTCAAGTTTTCACTTTTGTTGGCACTCCTGGAATGCCACTATTTTTTTTTTCGAAAAACTAGATTGTCATACGACGAAATCACTGTTAAAGTTAATATTTAGGTAGGTACACCGCATGAGGTAGCTCAAGCACCAATGATTCATTCTCGGTTGCCACAAATATTAAGAGCCAAAGTGCATAGTTACTGCAGATTGTTTTGATATGCTTTCAATCTGAAGGTCGTGGGTTCGAATCCCGGCCGTGCATCACTGGATTTTTCGTGTCGAAAAACGTATATGGGCTTAAACACGAAGCTCATAACGGTGAAGGAAAACATCGTGAGGAAACCCGCAGCTTAGTCAGCTCCACACGTATTGACGTCGTCTTTCCTGTGGGCCAGGCTGATTAAGCTGAGAGGATGGTTTAGGTGCTGGGCAAGCCTATTCCATCTCAAACAATGTCCTAGGCACTACAGCGTCCCGTTAAGTGTAGGCATAGGTTGCCTCCTGACGCTGTATAAATCATCTAATATACCTATGTAAAGGCCTAAGTTTTTTTTTGATATGCACAAGCAATCGCTTTCGCTGAGTAGAGTAACCAACGTAGAGCTGTTTTGTTAGTTTTATTTCATCATCTCTTGTTCGCAGTTCATTGAACGATTCATAAACGAATCGGAACATGGCGTGATTCTCCTCAGTTTCGGCTCCCTCATCAAGACATCCTCGATCCCCAAGCACAAGGAACAGATCATAGTGAACGCGTTATCCAAGCTGAACCAACGGGTGATCTGGAAGTTCGAGAATAGCGGAGATGAGGGCACCTTGGAGGGAAATATTCTGAAGGTCAGGTGGATACCCCAGTATGAACTATTACGTGAGTAGCCATTTTGTTTTTTTTATCTGAGTTGATCTGTCAAATCGAAAAAAGAACGCTCTCGTTATTACAATGGTGTCAATTCTTTGTTCCCTAATCAAACTAAAATTTCGTAAAATCTCTAAGTAGGCAAGTTCTTATGCTAGATATTTGAGTAGGTACCTACTTAGGTAGATGACAAAGATTGCCTTGTGCCTAAACTACCGTAAGTGGATAGTTACTCACTGGTCATCGTGAACAGAAATTACCTACTTCTTAGAAAACGCAATGAAGTTCAATTGCACATCAACGCAACGGCCGTTTCCAGGTCGTTCTCATTTCTTCAGTAACCTACTAAAAATACGTAGGTACTTACCTAGATAAATACAAAATTTAGTACCTACTTAATTTTGTTAGAAAATATTAGTCAAGTCCGCTAATATATGTAGGTGGGTACCACAGACATAATTTCCTTATCCGTGGTGGGTACCTTACCTTAGTTAAGTAGGTACCTACCTACCTATTTTTAGTATAGGTACAGACCTACCTAAGTAGATAGGTAAGTACTTATACTAGATAGGTAGAATTATTCTATAATCCAAGCTTCTACATGGTTTTTTTTAGTTATTTGGTTTATTTCCACGAAACCGATTGATTCTAGTAATAACACAATATCCTAGTGATTTGCATTAATTATGAGAAATTGACGATTACGATGGATGCAACCACAAAAGTAGCGAGAAACGTGATGGATGTGCATACAATTATTTTACTTTTATAAAGGTACTAGCTACTGCGCGCGGCTTCGCCCGCGTGGTACCAACAATTTGAATAGCCTTTAATATGCTATTCCAGATCACTATCTACGCCTATTCCAAGTGTCATCCAAATTGGTTCACTGGCTTAAACGTGATTAAAACACAAACATACAAACATCCAAGCATCTAAACAAACTCACAAACTTTCAAGCATCTAAAAACTCACAAACTTTCAGCTTTATTATATTAGTGGGATAGCGTAACTACTTAGCCAGGCGCTATAACCTTATCTTGGTAGGGAACTTGTAAGCTTACTGTTTATAATTTTACCTAGGTAAGGTCAGCGACACTAACTGATAGCCCTCCTTATAGACAGTTTGTACTGCGTGCCTCACACGGGGGGCACCAGTTGTTGACGCTGACTACCTATTTGAAAATTACTCTACTAAATAATAAAGCTAATTAAGTACTGGCCTACTAGAAAGTTCTCAACTAGCTCCAACTCATACGAATTTTCAACTTCCAGAGCACAATAAAGTGATTGCCTTCATCGGCCACGGCGGCCTTCTTGGCATGACGGAGGCGATATCAGCAGGTACACCGATGCTAGTGGTGCCATTCTTCGGAGACCAGCCCTTGAATGGAGCGCAGGCGCAAGAGATCGGCTTCGGGAGGGTGCTAGCGTATGAGGACCTCACGGAGCGATCGTTGCAAGATGCGCTACAGACCGTGCTTAGTGCTGAGTGAGTATCTTTTATACACCGTTATTTTGTAACTACCACAAAGAAAAATTCATCCATGTGGTATTTGAACCCACAGCGTTCACTGATCTGTGGTGAAAGGGTGCAATATTTTTGAGATAGTTTCTAAAAAGCTTTATCCTGATCTGAGAACTAGTGCTTCATAAATCGAACGAAATCACATATATCAGAATTTTGTTAGGTGGGTATCTACTACATTGCCAATTTAAGTAGGTAAATAAGTATGTAATATGTATTCTCATTCAACAGCGACTTACTAACTTGAAATACAAAAGGTGGTAACAAATTACATTTAAATTGTCAGTTGTTTACCCTAGTCTTCACGATTTGCGCAACAACTATTATTGGAAGTAAACTCAAATGATCATGCAGTCTACTCGTGTTGAACTAATTACCATCGTTTCAAGAGCTCTCCACGAAGATACGGCATGCGTCTAACCATATCTTACAAACTTGATACTTAATCTAGAATAGATAAACATAAGTAGGAAGCTAAGAGGGGTGGTAGGTTTTACCAGTGGATCAGAGTGGAATAGGGCAACCATTTATTTTCGAAATGTTTTTATTATTTATGCGACCTATTGCCTACCTACCTACTAGGTACTTCGTGACCGAAGGCGAGGGCTGCAACTAGTTAATCACTAAAAAAAACTACGTGGAAATGCGACACTAGGATCCCCAGGGCTGTTAGACAATGCGATCAAGATTCTTAGAAGACAAGTAAACGCATTTGGCATACCTATATCTAGATTTTGCAGAAGTTAGCATTACAATCGGATCGCCGCGCCTATTAAAGTTGAATGAATGAATTCGGAATGGTTTCCTCACGATGTTTTCCTTCAATGTGTTAATTTTAATAATTACTGTCATGCACTGTAAAGCACGTGACGCAGCAATGGCACAGGGCTGGAGATAGAATGTGCCCATTCTATCTCTAGCCCTGTGCTGTTGTAGGCGATAAATCACTTTTGCATTACTTAACCTTAATAAATAATAAATAAATAATGCTGGACTTTTCACACAGCATCATCTAGCCCCAAAGTAAGCTTGAGCTTGTGGTATGGGTACTAGATGACTGATAAACTACTTATATACTTTTTGTTTGTAAATACATACATATTATACATAGAAACACCCAGACCCGAGACAAATATCTGTAGATCATACAAAATTTTGTCCCGCGGCGGGGATCGAACCCGCAACCTTCTGCGTCGCAGCCTAATTAATTGAGAGCCCTACTTGGTACAACACGTGCGTCACGTGATTTACAGTGCATGACAGTAGTTATTAAAATTAACACGTTGAAGGAAAACATCGTTAACTACAATAAATCTAGAATTATTGTGATGAATAAAAATTAAATCATATTACTTATTCAATACTTTTTCATCTTTATGTATGTGAAGTAGAATGACCATAAACTATGTTTTGAGATTACGTTATGCCACAACGCACTCGGTAGGTAGGTACCTTACTCAATTATTTTTATAAACTGTTGTTTTTATTCCGCTTTAGTAATAGAAATGCTTCAAGTCCAATATTATACTTTGGGAGGGGTCAAACTTGCGCAAATTTCACCGGGACGGTAAATCAAAATTCACGGGCTCTCCGTTAATTGCTGCCCCGGTTCGGAAAAATTAAGGTTTTTATTTGATGCAATGATGACGAATTGCAAAAAAATATATTTCAAAATAGGCTCGCCACATTATCGTTTCAGATTCATAAGTGCCTAGACCTAGGTAGATCCTCCAAAGTACCTTACCTTTATCTTAAAAACTACTTGAGTAGGTAGGTAGGTACTTCAAATAATTTTATCGATTGCATGCAACATTTGCAACTAAACAAAACACATTAAAATAAATGCATGTTGTATGACAATGTTTTTTTTGTGGAGTCCACGTGTAGATTGTGACTACCTACTAAGTGTGGGTGTGGCTACCTAGTTATCTAAGGTGTGGATTCATTCCGGAAGAATGATTGAATGAATGCATAGGTAATTGTAGGTAATGGGTCTGGGAGTCTGGGGACACGAGGAAACCATCAGGTGGAAGTTTATGATGATACTAAAGCGTGGTTTACGATGGAACCTTGTTAAGTTTATATTTTCCGCAATAAAACTGCTGTTATCTCCGACGGCAGAAATAGGTAGGTATATACCAAAGAAATGCCTACTGACTTCTCGACCTCTTCTGATTAAACTTTTGTAAACTAACTGTAATATAAACTTATTTATTACTAACTGTAATGACGACCTTAGATTTGAAGCTCAGGCTGCTAAATCTGTTGCCATCTCTTTCCACTGATTGATAAGTAAGAGAGCCGAAAACCATATCCAACCAATCTAAAGCATTACTAAATTCTGCCATTGATGATGTCTTCGAAGAATCTTGAAGCCCTACCTAAAAAAAGATCTGAAATTGTCTCAATTCCCGGGGAAATTAATATTGTTTCCTCCTAAGTTGTCTTTTGAATACATAAAATTGGGCGTGTAAGACTAAACATTTGAGTAGGTGCAGCTGTTGGATCCTCAAAGATACTAGGTAGGTACACGTTACATAAATTCTCTCAGAACTTCAAAATCAGAATTAAATTCGTTAGCCGCGATAGGTACGAGTAGGTATGTACCTAACCTACATCCAGAAGTTAACACACAAGTGTCATAGTCATAACACAGATATGAAATAAATTGTTTTCCTTTCAGAATGCGATTAAGCGCCCGACGAGCATCAGCAATATGGCGTGACCGTCAAAACCTGCCCCTGGACACAGCGGTCTTCTGGACAGAACGCGTCATCCGGTGGGGCCATTCTGACCAACTCCACACAATAGCCAAACACCTACCATTCTATCAATATATCCTTCTAGACGTAGCCGCTGCGATCATAATAGCTCTTATAATTTTACTAGCAATTCTAAGACTAATTTTAGTCTATACGCTAAGATTTATTAGCGGTGGGAATGGAAAGGAAAAGTTACAATAATTTGGCTGTGCTCCAGTGCCAAACTATTAATAGGCATGCGTTAGGATTGCCTATACACCTGACAAAAATAGTATGAGATAATTATAGAGTTAGATACTGATAGCGAGCGCATAGGCGGTAATTCTGTTGTTCCCAAACTAACTAAAATTTTGTTTTCTTCAACCTAAACTAGGTAGGTAAGGTACCTACATTATTTTTATTTAAAAAGTGAAGCTGAATTTAAAACTTTTAACATTAGTTTTAAGAAATTTTAGTCAATTAAATTGACACCACTGCCCTCTTTTTGTAAACAAAGTAGGTATTATCCTACCTACTGTTATGTAGGTACTCTTTTGCCAAGTAGATTACAAACACAGGTATTCAGGTAAGTAAGTTACGTAAATTCTGAATAAGTATTGATTCTAAAACGCGATATTTGTTTGTAATTAGCTACCTAACTACCTGAAAATGACTTTATTTTCCTCAAAGGATATAATAATCTTCATGAATCAGATTTTTGTAAAAATAGCTCGGTATCTGTTTGTGTTTGTATTCAGACGACAAATATTAGGTAGGTAGATAGATAGATAATGCACTAATCTTATCGGTCGTGATTGTGATCTATCCTAGTTTTCGAAGCCAATCCGTAAACACATCGATCAAGCATGGCATCATGCCATGCTTGACCCTAACGAATTGTGATAAGATTTGAGTAAGTTTGATAGTGTTGTGGTCTTAGTGTAAGCTAAGCCGACATAGATTTTGATATGTAAGTAGGTACTTTGGGTGTAGAACTACAGTTTCAGATTAATCTTAATAAACTTAAGATTTTTGTATCTATGTAGTAGGTAATTTTAAAATTGAACTGAAAAATACGGTGATTGTTTTTAAATCCCATAGATTGTGTTATAGGTAGGTAGGTACACAATTAACTTGCGGGTTGGTAGGATATTGTTAAGAAGTACTAGATAGGTAAGCTATATTCAAAGGTATGTTTAAGTAGATATTCAAAAGATCAGCACAGCAGCGTGACAAAACTCAAGGAAAAGTAGTCAGTCATGTCTGAAATAAGTAATTATATTATTTATTATTCCTATTACCATGTCGTATTCAACGTTTGCCACACTATTTATCGAAGTGGCCTTGCTATATTATTATTATGTACTTAGCTACTTAATTTCTATGTAATGTTTTCAAGGTTTTTTATTGTTAATTTTGAAAACAACACTTTAAACGAAGCACGAATAATTGATTTATTATTCGGGGTCTTTACAATAGCAAGAAATTACCAACTGACATTTTAATTTTCATTATTTTAAAATTTTAATATATTTTAAATGATGATGATGGCGCGACACAACTAAACAATTAAGAACTTCATTTATCTGTGACTAAACCAAAAAATGTGTAACTTGGTGTATGTAATTTATTCTAAAATAGGAATGAAAATAAAATTATTAACTTACATAAATAACCATTGCATTTTTCATTCATTTCCTTTGAAAGAACTCTCTAGAAAGACGTCTCTATCTAGACCACAGATCATATATATAGATCTAGATACTGAAAAAAGGTAGGCAATCAAAAATTTTATTTATTAAGCATCCTTTCAAATGCATTTATTTAATAGTAAGTTTGTTTGTAGTTAGTATTAAATTCTATACGTATAGGTTATATTATAATATACATTCACTCTATAAATCACTAACATTGTAACTCATTTCATTCATTGTAACATTTATGTCAGCCAGCAGCAGCGCGAAATCAATTAAAGTACGTAGACAACCATCGTTTTCTAAGTGCTAGCTTTTAATAGAGAAGCGATCGAAAGCTTAGCGGTACAATAATACTCAACTTATTTAAAACGAAAACTAAATAAATTCAAGGTTTCAGCCAATTTGAAAAAAGAAATGAGACCGAAGAAATAAGTTAATCCATGATGGCATAGGTTAGTGCTAAAAATCTTTCTTTTTAATTTCATAATTTGGTGTCATCTAGTTATATCCTGCCATAAACCTGAGAAAAGCAAGGTAGGTAACCTCTGTAAAAAAAAAACGTAAACAGGTTCACGACTGTATCCCCAAGATGCGGTAGATATTCGCTCAGATCTTTTTTATGTTACTTATTCCAGATCCTTTGAAGATGTCTAAGGGGGGTAGTCAGAGGCATGTCCAAACACATTTGATACATGCCCACATCTTGCAGAACCTACAATAAATCTATTATGAGCAAAACAGTCACACATACATGAAATCACGCCTCTTTCCCGAAGAGGTAGGCAGAGACCACGGATCTCCACTTGCTACGATCCTGACACAAAATTTTGCCTCTTTCACTCTCATTATATTCTTCAGACATGCTTGCCGGTTTAGTCACAACAGTCAAGGTTTAATTAAATAAACAAAAATAATATTTATAACAACGAACAATTACATACATTACATGACATAGACTCCACAGGACACGACAAGAGTAACAGGCGAGTTTTTTTACGTAAAGTCTAGCAAATGAAAGTAGACCCTGAAAAATCGCGGCAAATTCAAAAAATAATAAGCGTGGCAGCAATTTTTCAGGGTATACTTTCATTTGCCAGACTCTAATCAACTGTTAACGTTAAGAGCAGCGCCATCTATTGATAAATGTTTTAAGCAGAAAAAAAAAACAAAACAAATCGAATGGGTAAAATAAACTCATCAGGTAAAAAACATAATTAAAATAGCTTAATTTGCAGATCCAACCAACTACATATTAACCAACTCAGCTTGTAGCTTTTTAATTTTCAATGGCAAAATGTCCACCATTTCCTGACACAGACTAAATTCTTCTTTCATCATAGCAGCTGCATTCGGATCACTCTTGCAGATATCCACAACTGTCTGGTATGACTCGTAACTCTTCATAACATGTTTTAGTTGAACATTTTTATCCAACGCAATCCTTTTCATACTATTCCTACCTATAAATGCGTGTACACTGACCACAGGTCTTATGAGATCAAACTCCAATTTAGCTGGCATTTTACCATTCTTATCCTTCACAGAGTTCAAGAAATTATCATAATTCTCAATGCTCTTTTCACACAGAACATTGATTTTCTTCAAGGCATGTGGTGTAGGTTTCCCTTTACTTTTAGCCAACTTTTCCAACTTTATATTGAGGATATCTGAGTAGATCTCGCCTAGTTCAAACCATAGCTGTCGGCAGAACTGTAGATAGTATGTGGGGTTAATTTCTTTGACAAGTTCCTCGAGCATGTCTATACGTCTTTTGTGCATCTTAGCTCTTCTTTCGTCGTCCTCCTCAAAGAAAGCTAAGTAGCTGTATGACTGGGAACAATCCTGGATTAATTCTATGTAATCTGAGGCTAAAGTGTCAAGTTTATAGTACTCCTTTGCCTTGTTTAGCCATGTTTGACAGCATAGGAAAACTTCTTTGGCATCTTGGTACATGAGAAGGAATTTATCAGTTATTTTGCTTTCGTAAGCAGATACATCCAGGTCCGGGAATACCAAATTCTTCATGTCACCTCCGCAGATGTTCTCATTGTCCTCCAATGTTAAATTTGACATGTCTGAAATAAGATAAAAATAAATTAATAAAAATAAAAACAGCACATTTTAATGATATCCGGATGTGGTAGACATTTGATTTCAAGATCCACTGGGGTAGTCAAAGGTACATCCAAATGCACAATGCCTCTTTTTCGGTAGTTGGCTAAAGTGACATAAATAAGGGATACTGAACAGCCAAAGCAGAGGTTATTTGCAATGAAACAGTCATACTCTGAGATGAACAATCAATCTCATTCTTATTTTGTCCTCTGATTACTATCACTATCACTACATAGTATAAAACAAAGTCGCTTCCCGCTGTCTGTCTGTCTCTATGTATGCTTAGATCTTTAAAACTACACAACGGAATTTGATGCGGTTTTTTTTTAATAGACAGAGTGATTCAAGAGGAAGGTTTGTAGGTTGTGTATAATACATGCATAATACAGAAAAGAAAGACTGATAATTTTGAGGTTTCTAATGTGATGTCGTAAATAAACAATTTTTTTGCGCTTACATTGCAAACGCTGGCTGAACTCTAATATTTAGTATCAGCATTACACACATGCGAAGCCGAGCAGGTCGCTAGTCCAGAATAAATCAATTATGAAGTCTGCTGACTATTAAACAATTACATAGCATCAAGGTTAGTTTGAAAAGTTGTAAGTAAACACAAACCTGTAATAGCTTCAGTCAATCCTTCGGAATCATTCATCAGTCTGTTCTTAGAGGCAGTCATTAGTAAAATGCAGTATTTAGCCCAGCACCGAGCCACATCAGCCGACCTATGCTTGAACGTCTCCAACTTAGCCAGCTGTACCTCATCATTATTCTCAGCTTCCTGTAAAGTATCTCCATACTGGTCAAGTATGGTAGATGCTGCTGCTAAGTGATGCCGAGACTGGAAGAACCCATTCTGCTCAGCAAAGAACTGGGACAGTGTAGCAGAGTTCAACGACCAATCAATCGGCTCGAAATCCTGATATTGTACTTGTCTCCGTAGTGTTACATGACAGTATATCGCTGATTTCAAGTTTTCCTTCAAAGAACCATACACCTGAGCAAGGTAGTACAGGGTTAGAGTGTGAGCTTTCTCCATTAGCATAAAATCAGCGCCGTTCGATTCTCCAGTGTTACTCAAAATATACTCCAGAGGTATAGGCATCAGCAGGGTACATTTGAAGGTCTGATAAGCTTCTCTGGCTTCTAGTAAGTAAGTTCTAGCCTTCTCATGCTCCTCACGATTGCACCAGAGGATACCCAAGTTATTGTAAACATTGATTAGAGTTATCACAATCTCTGGTTTGGTTGAATGGGGTGCGAGAATCTTCACTGCTTCTGTGAGGATATTCGCGCTGGAAGTAAGCTCGTCGGTTTCCATATCTATTATACCGATTTTCAGTAGCACAGCGCCAAGCATAGCTTCGTACCGGTTCCCTTCGAACAAGTTCTCAGAAGAATGCTTCAAGAGAGATTCGTTCATGGAACATAGAATCTCCTTCGCCTTGTATTTGGATAAGTACGGCTCATTTTCCGGGTCATTTTTGCTGTCTTCGTCAAGCAACTTGCGAACCCTGTAGTAGTTTTCTTTGAAATCGTTTAGGATCTCTTTAGCACTCATTTCGTTGGCCACAGTCATCCTCTGGTTTTGCAAACAAAATCAATATCTGCAGCACAGCAGGTACACACTATGACGACGTAGGATGTCGTATGAGGGTGCTCTCTTTATTTACTGAATACTACTACTTAGGTAAGTAGGTACTTGAATTGAGTTTTTAGGGCATATTTTAATTACTACTAAGTAAGTAGTAGGTAGCTGTTTTTCAGAAATTGCAAAATGCATGCAGCAGATGAAATGATGAATGAATGTTTTTCTTTTCTAGTTTTTATTTGACATTGAGTGACACTGACATTAGCAACATTTTGACAAGCGATAAATAAGAAAAAAAAACGTAAACCTACAAGCTGCTTATTATAAAAACTTAAAACTTTGGTTGAACCCCATGTTGACACAAAACTGTTACCATAAAAAAGCGTTCTATGTAAGAGTATTAAATACTCTTACATAGAACGCTTTTTTATGGTTCTTTATTATTATTCTTTAAATTTTAAAGATCGTTTTCTAGGAACTGATTTATATTTAGACTTGGTCTAAACTCGGCTCATTTTCTTGTAATAAGCCCCACAGAATTCTGACTAAAAAAAAATAGTAGTTTATCATTTCTCTGCGTAAACCCAACTCTACTCTTTCTGTGGACTATGGAAAGGAACCTCTTTTTCACAAACACAATATTTTTTCATTTTTCTCCTTTGTTGTGCCAACCCTACTTAGGATCCGGGATTCGAACAGAGAGACGATGATGTTACGTTACCTAAAATATATATACTCGTGTATATATATTTCTTTTTATTATTCTTGCAAGGGACATTATTCTTGAGGTAAATATAGTAAACACAATTATTTGCACTGTTTATTCTTAAATTCAAGTACCTCGCAATAATAAAATTGATACATCATTCATCAAATTTAACAGACACACAAACAATCATATCCATGGATCCCCCTATTCACAAACACCCAAAAACAATTAATTTTATTTACATTGTACTGTTTTGGTTATACAAAGAGTATATTTTATTTCCTAGTATTATTATTTAAATCAGTCATTTATAAAAACATTTTGTGTCAATAGATAAACATGATTAAAATATTCATGGATAGGGGAAACCCTATCTCTTACATCTATTATTAATGACATCATCACTCCTGGAATAGTGTGATTCAACATTCAAGACCCAATACTTGCGTATTTACCTACCAATAGTCTTTAAAGTAGACAAATTAATTGTTAGAAAAAGTATATGTTTAGTACTAAAAATGTTCCAGGAATGACATCATTACATTGAGTAGTGTTGCTCACTGATTCTGTACCTTGAAGGGAGCAAACTATTACCATAGCTAATACTTCATGTTTGTTTATAGTAATACATTATTACCATAATTGAAATGCTGATTCATACTATTCCCAAAAGTATGATTCAAATTACAAACAGTGCATTGCTACGTGAACATCAGCTTTGGTGCCAGAACATGTTAAGAGCCAGGCTCGGGCTCTTGTTCTTCCATGGAGAGTGCTCTGGGAGGAGTAGTGTGGGCATTCATCTGTGAAAACACCTCCTTCTCTCCCAAGGCCAAAGGGTCAGGTTGGGCTGTTGGTGTCGGAGCATACACCATCATAGGTGGTGGAGACACCGGCCGAACCACTCCAGCACTAGTGGCAGCTTCCTGCTCCTCTAAAAACCTATCCATATAATCCGTGTGACCAGGATGGAGCGTATACTTCTTCTTTTCCAACCTAGCTTTGTTTGCAAATATATCATGTCTTTCTGTCTTCTTCCAAATATAATAGAATTGTACTAGTTCACCAACTGATCTAGTCCGTACTTTGTGTTGTCTTATCAAGTGAAAATCCTTCCCGTGTGCTTTGAGTCCGTTTTCAAAGTTTCTGCATTCTTCTTCTGACCACAGGCTGGCATGGGGAGGTGTTTGGGCAGATATGCGCCGCCTCCTCAATGCCTCATCAATATTGTGTCCACATTGCTGAAGCAAAAATAATGCTTCTTCATCATCCCGTAACTGTCTTCCTTTAGGAATAGCATCGATTCCTGTTCCGGAATTCAAAGCTGATACTTTACTCATATAATCCTCTATTGCATTCTCTTCTAAAATACTGGGGTTCCATAACAGCTTATCCTCATTCTCATAAGGCAATGCATCATCATAACTGCACAGGCCTTCTGGTATTGCAGCTTGGAAGTCGCTGCCGACCATTATAGTTTTTTTCCAATCATCCTCATCAGGGCTGTAGTCATTGTCTTCTTCCTCTTCAGAAGGAGGCCGGGAGCCGGACCTGAGGTATCGGGGTGCCTCGGGGCTGGGATTATCATTGTATAATTGTTGTAAAGCCGATTCTGGTTTCTCAGGCACTTCCTCGGGAATGATTTCAGGGATGGGCTCTGGGCCAGGGCCCGGACCAGGGGCGGGCTTATCCATGGTCTTGTCGTAACCATACAGCGCCAGGAGCTCTTCCAAGGGCATGTCCCCCTCTTGCTGAAGACTGTTAAGCTCCGCCTTCGGGTCGTGTTGCTCGCCCGCCGCCAAAGCTTCTTCTTCGTCTAATGTTCTTTCGTCGTCGAAATCATTTACCATCATATCAACAGTGGGTTCGAATAGAGTCTTGTCGTTCCCCACGTCCATGCTAGCATCGTGTTCGCTTACATTGGCTACCAGCGCGCAATCTGACATGACTACACCGTCCGCGACTATGACGAATCCAGCATCAAAACAGCATAGATATTCCGACCAATAAATAAATGCTTGTGTGGTACACCAACTAAATAAGCACAAAACATCACAAACGAGGCATTATTTTGGAAGTTTTTGGAATAATAGTGAGTACAAAACAAAAATATTTTGACACGAAGGACGACAACCAACGCTGACAAAAAG
This sequence comes from Epirrhoe tristata, assembly GCA_951394285.1. NCBI lineage: Eukaryota > Metazoa > Arthropoda > Insecta > Lepidoptera > Geometridae > Epirrhoe > Epirrhoe tristata. The sequence goes on from OX596145.1 coordinate 9,646,769, forward strand.
ACACTGTCAAACAAATCAAACTCAAAGTCAAAATTCTTGGATGTTCCAATTCAGAAACAAAACATGTAACTGAAGTTTAGCATTATTTGTCAAATTTCAAAGTTTTGAAGGAGAAAACAATCTTATTTAGATTTACAGTAGGCATAACCAAACTTTATTGACTACCTATACAATCATGTACAGTATGCACAACCGATCTTTGTCTGTTTGAAGTTAGGTGCACTAAACGATTGCAGGTTTGCGCCAATAGGCGAGATAGCACGATGCAACAAACTAAGCGAGTGAGCGTAGGCGTGATCAAAAATGGGTTCTGCGCAGCTACTTCAGAGAGCTAAAGATTGGTTGTACGTACTGTACAATGCTATAGAAATAGAGGCCTATACCTAGCAGTCCTAGCAGTGGTAGGCAAGGCAAAGTCAGGTTGCGGATGGGGGTATAGGTCGGGAATTCGGTAAGCAGGAAATAAGGGGGGATGGGGGAGGGGGGAGGAGGGAAAGGTACGCCCTCCCCGTTCTTTAGAAAAATGACTTAATAAAACCTAACCTCAAGCAAACAAAATGGTATAAAAATCATACTCGGAAAGTACCTACCTATGTAATAAAGGTAAGGTACAACAGGAGCAAGTCGGTTCTAGCACTCGCCGGCCGCTACCGCGGCACGCTTCGCTCGGCTCGTGCGTGGTTTTTCACTACACACCTAACCGCTCGTCGCTTCGCTCCTCGCAACCTATGCTATAGGTCTGTTAGCCTACTAGTAGGTAATACAAGAAGCACATTCGCGAAATTCAAAGAAAAACAGAATAGCGCCAATAATGACACTGACAGACAACTTTTAACGTTCCGTTTGCATCGATTTTGCACGAAATTCTATACCGCAGACAATACTTTAGACAGATTGCGTTACGTTTCGCTTGTAATCTGATGTGAAGTTAAAATTTATTTTATTTTTTTTTCTCGAAAATTTATGCTACTCCGCGCGATAAAAATGGTAGATAAATAATCGGAAAACAAACCCTTACCAATTTCATTCATTTTTAACCCTCAATTCCTGCTTACTTAATCCTAGACCCAAGCCGAAATCGTTCCGCTTATTTGTCCATTTATTTTATATGTCTAGCTAGTTAGAAACATTACCTATAAATTTTTAGTACATAAAAATGTAACAAAAACCACACGGCTAACGCGGAAACTTGCTTTTTTATTTGCAGAAAGTAGGCATTGAGCGTCAGCTGATATTGATCAATCAAGCCAGCCAGCAGTGTCTGTCAATTTTTGGAATAGATTAGAACTGTCAAAAATGAATGTCAAGTCTGTGTGCGTATGTGCTTCCGTGCAATTTTAAAATTTGTTTTTGATCTATTTTCCTAGTAAACATGCGGTTTGAAACCCAATTAGTTATAATCAATAAATAACATAGCGCTGTTATCATAAAAGAAGCCAAAATGTATAAGAGTTTGCTTGTTTTTGCAGTAGTTCTCTTTGAATTTTCACATGGCTTTTCCGATATCGGAAAATGGGATCTGCCGCTGAGCGGGGTAAGGAAAACAATATTTCCTTTTTAGACAATACCTTGTTTTAAACTTGGCTATTTGTGTACACTCCACATTTGGGTAATTGCTGGTGCATTCGAATCTTACAGTGCTAAATAGCTTTCACACTATTTGGAGACAATGAGTCATTGTATTACTTTTTCAAAAAAATCAAACATTTGTGCCATCTAATGTAGATGATAATGTGGTAGGGCGGTCGACCAGCTTGGCCACCACGGATTATCGTGCACTAGGGCCGCAGGTCGGTTCTGCCGCCACGCCAGTCTTAATGACATCATCCGTCGAGCGCTTGTCAGCGCCAATGTTCCAGCCGTTCTCGAACCGAGCGGTCTGATGCGTGACGATGGCAAGCGCCCCGACGGCATGACTCTTGTCCCTTGGGAGAGGGGAAGGCCTTTGGTGTGGGACGCTACTTGCGTAGACACCCTTGCGCTTTCCCATCTACCGGGGACATCCGTTAGGCCTGGCGCGGCGGCAGATTCGGCTGAGGATCTCAAAAGGCGCAAATATATAAATCTTGATAGGGTTTATATATTTGAACCATTTGGGGTTGAGACCCTAGGTCCGTGGGGTTCTGGAGCCCTTCGGGTTTTCAAAATTCTTTCAGGGCGTCTGGTCGAAGCGACGCGTGATCCGAGGGCTGGCACATTTTTGGCTCAAAGGATCAGCATTGCCATCCAGCGTGGTAATGCCGCCAGTGTTTTGGGCACGCTTCCGACTGACAGTGACCTGGATCAGTTGAGCTATCTATAGATCGTTTCTAACGATCCTTAGATAGCTTGACTAATCCTGTTGTATTTTGTAAATATATGTAAATATGTAGTAGCTTAGTTTCTGTAAATAAATGATGATAATTGTACATGAAAAATATGAAAATTGAAAATCCATTGTCATTGTAAATTATTGCCATAAGATATAACTTCTTGGGTATGTTCAAGACATTTTCTAAAATATCTTTATAAATTAAATATAAACGATAAACCAAAGACTTATTTTTCTCTCAATTAAGTACATTTATTTGACAAACTGCCTTTATAAACCCAACTTTTGATTCAAAATCCTTAAACCTATTAATACCTATTAAAAAGAATTTGTTTCTTTTCAGGATAACTGCCTGTACACCTTAGCTAAATCACTATTTAAGGACACAAAAGTATATATTGTATGTGAGTATAAATTTATTTTAAATAACTCCGTTTCCCGAAACCTGCTGTATTATCTACATACGCTACTGTACTTAATAGATATACCTATATTATACTTACTTAGATCTTTTGCTTTAAGGTTTGCCCTTTCAATTTATTACCTACTCAATCTGTGGTTAACAGGGCTGGTTACATTCTAACGGCCTTACTAATAAACGTGGTATAAAGTTATTCCTGAGTGTAAACTGTCAAAATGTATGGTTATTCCTATTTTATTCCGAGGAATAACTTTACACCACGTTTATTAGTAAGGCGCATAAAATATAAGTACTAGCTATAAAATCTATAGTTAATATACAAATGTAATTGTTTTTTTTTTTAATTATCTTTTTATTATCCTTAAGAGCGGCCAACTCGTCTTACTTTTAATACAAACTCTTGTACGTGATGATAGAGTTATAACAGATCTTTCTTTGAAACTTTTGAACTAATACACTATATCTAGGTTTCTATCAAAACTAAAAATCTAAATTTTGAGAAACAAATGCAGTACAACAAATTCAGCCTCCAAAAATCTGCTTTTTTGCATATTTCTTACCTGAACTTTGGCCGTTCATAATGTACTCATGAATTGTAAAAGTAAAGAAAATATTGTGATAGAAACCTCGTCAATGTTATGGAGATTCTAAATGACAAGCATTTATTTTACAAACTTGTGAGGCTTACTGAAAAACACGTATATCCTGGAACAAGTTTTATGGAAGTTCCGCACACTATTTTTCGTTCAATATTGTGTTCGCGAGTGAGCGGCGAAAGTTACCGAATGCCAACCGAGCGCTCGGGCGCTATCTCTCTCTGTTTGATCTGCCTCTTTTTCTAACATTGCGCTGGATGAAACAACGAGCTTTTCGACCATGCTCGCGTTGGCGATAGACGCGCCGGGTCCTCTTAATAAATAAAAAAATCTCTACAAAATTTTAATGTTTATAAAAAGTTTGGATAAGCAATAGTTATTTAATATGTTCCTTTCCCTATCCACAGGAAAACTGTAGTTAAACTATAAGGAAAACATTTAAATCCAACCAACATATTGTTTTATTATACCAATGTTAATTTGGCCTAATATACATATCAATGCTGACAATTCAATGTGCATTGAGCCTAACACACCTAACTTTCGCTAGTTCCTGCCTGTATTTTCATCCATTTCGGCCGTGCATCAATGGATTTTACGTTTCGTAAAATTTATATGCGCTTTAACACGAGCTCTTAACGGTGAAGGAAAACATCGTGAGGACACCCGCAGCTTAGTCAGCTCCACACGTATTGACGTCGTCTTTCCTGTGGGCCAGGCCGATTAGGCTGAGAGGATGGTTTAGGTGCTGGGCAAGCCTATTCCATCTCAAACAATGTCCCAGGCACTACAGCGTCCCGTTAAGTGTAGGCATGGATTGCGTCCTGACGCTGTATAAATCATCTAATACGAGCATAGATGTAAAGGCCTAAGTCGCATCCATTTAAACTACACACATATTTAAACTAAGCAATGACAAGAAAACAGTATTTCTTGTTAAAATGGATAGTTAGCATAATTTGCTTTTGATACTGTATGCTTAGTACACAACATTTGCATACAAACTATACAAGCTATATAATCAGCCATAAGTGATTCAAGTAGTTGTAGCTATTGCTAAATTTAACCTTATCAGCTCAACCTCAAAACAATAGTTACTGATAAGTGGTTATCATCTATTTGAACATTTTGAACCAATGGCAAAACTAACTGAATGACTGGGAAAAAGTAGTATAACTATCTTACATTGGGACAATTCAAACTCTTAATAAATACATACAACCATGGCTTTTTAAATATAGGGGTAGGCAAATGAGAAGGCATAAATTTCCACAAGCTAAATCTTGCCCCACATTTTTGCCTCTAATTACATTCTTCATACAAGTCTTAAACAACTTTTGACCTGGCCATTCTCTTAAATGTAATCAATGTGTTAACAGTAAAATAAAACCGTCCAAGTGCGAGTCGGACTCGCGCACGAAGGGTTCCGTTCCATTATCTATAAAACCGGCAAAAAAAAACACGTTTGTGGTATGGGACCCCAAATACGTAGGCCGCTGCTCAGGGTAGCTTTTAAAAAATATACTTAAATTTCAAACTAAATTTTAATATAAAAGTAAAATATTACAAAAAGTGAAGCTAGTTCGAAGTTGGAACAAAGAATGAAAAACAACAGAATAAAGTAAAATGCAATAGCGGTCGATTGACGTCAACAGGCCGCGTTCCGCTGACAATGCATCTCATGTGCGCCGCCGCTGCGTTGTACAGGTCGAACCTACGCAGCGGTTTCCCTTCGTGAGCGCCGCGTAACACCTCCCCCCGAAGATCAGCGAGTATTGAGACTTGTCGTAAATTGAGCTGGGGGATGATCGGGATCGAGTCTCCTTTTTGCTGGAAGGGCGTAAACTTCCTGTAGAGCAGCTGGGCTTACATCAGGGTCTTTTAAGTTCTCGTTCCGACTGAATCTATATCTTCTGTATAGTAATCCGCTCACCAGTACACATGCAGTTATTATCGCGGTAGTGTACATGGGTATGGTAGTGTGATATAGGGTGTAGTCAGTGGCCGTATTGAGATTCAACGGCGATTGAAGCGAGATTTTCTTGTTGGTAGCGTGAAGATGGTCCAGATTGATTGAGTTCAGTTTGAATATTGGTACTGAAGCTGGAGTCACGAAGTCGCTCTTAGGTAGATCCATGATTTTCACTGCTTGGCCCTTCAAACGATCGTTAATATTGGAGATTGTGAAATCCGGTGTTTCTATGTAGCATTTCTTAGGGATGATAGCGAGATAGCTGCCTTGAAGCGTTTGGTAGAGATCTTGACCACAGGAGAGATGAACTTTCGTAGAGACGGGGAAACTGATGCTGTAATGTTTCTCGTCGAGTTCTTCATATGCTGGTTTTGCCAATGCGATGTTGGTGGGTTTACACATCTTGCCTCGCTGCTGCGTAGAGATGAGATGTTGGATGCAGTCATCTGACGATTGGATTTGCAGATTTTTCTTCTCCTCGCAGATGTACCATTTACTGGTCTTCGGGCATTCTGCCTCAATGTACTTGAAATCTTTCTCATGGATAGCTAGGTATGGAAGAGGAGGGGCAAGGATTTCGTGGTTTTTATTAGGGATGATAGATAGCTTATACATATCATTAGTAGAAGGAAATACGACTGGGAATTTATATACTATAACTATTTCATTACCTACATAGTATGAACCTAACCTAATTATATCGAAATATTCTCTAATATCTAAATCTACTACTCTTTCACTGCCATATAGTATTTCCAATTTACGAATTATATCGCGAATGGTATACAAATTCATAACCGAATGATGCGTCGTGGAAGCTCTGATAAAAGCAAGGACATTTTGTAGCTTAAGTAGTTCTTGAGAGATGGAATCTACATTGTCGGTTAAAATTCTAAGGACTTGAACTAAATGCGCGTACTTTACTAATTCGTAGTCCTTAGTAACATCTACTTGCTTAATCTTGTTCACTAAAATTTCGATCTTATTCTGGTTATCTACAACATCATCCAAAATCTTTGAATATTGTAGAGACCAATTTTTAGATAAACTAACATGATTGTTAAATTCGGTAACTAACTTATTCTCATTTTCCTGTAAAGATTTAATAGCCTGATTATAGTGCAAAGCGTCTGTGTAGTCGAGATTACCTGTAATACTTTTAACTACCGATCCGAGACCATCTATGAGTCCTCTTTTTACACGATTTATCTCGAATGTCTCTAATTGATCTAAAACACTTGCAAGCTTATTTTTCAAATAATCGATGTGAGGTTCAAATAATGAATGAGTTTTATTATTTAGCTGAGGGCTAAAACTATCTATTTGATTGTCTACTGAAATGATTTTACTGCGCAAATCTTGGAGATTAACATTTTGTAGAAAGGAATGGTAATGAGAAACAAGTTTAGCAGAGCCTAGTTTGAAAGGTAAAATTCCAGGGCCGTCATCGAGACTTTCAAGTTTTATCTCCTGCGTTAGGACTGGGGTCAGGAGCAGATGAATTGTTAGTAGGGTCCTGTAACAATTAGGCACTTTTAGGGAGACGTTTAAGCCTAGATTTGGCAATTGGACCTCGCTTTTTCTTAGTATAAATATGAATTGGGAGGTCTGCCATTACGACGTCATGAGTGAAACGAGGGGCTAGTTTCTGTCGGGAAGCGAACGGATTTTTCACGAAAATCTGTTGTTCAGGAGAGTACTCAACCTCTGGTTCTCGTTCTTTATTTCGGTTGTCTGTAAGATCTTTACGAGTCGCACTGCACATCTCATGAATCGCGTTATAGGCTTAAGTCATCTTGTCTTTATGATTAGTCATGTACTGTTGAAGTAAATGAGCTGAAAGGTCTACATCGAAAGGGTCACGAGGGTCATAATGTCCCGTGATAACATCTATTGGCTTGCACCGTGTAAAACTGTGAATACTGCTATTATAAGCCAGAAGGGCATAGGGCATTAAATTGATTACAGATTCTGTTTTCTGACCTAACTTGAGAATACGAAGATGTTCAAGTATTGTTGAGTGGAATCTCTCAACTATACCGTTTTCATTAGGTGTGTGAGGAGCAACTCTATGATGCTGGATCTTGTGCATTTTCACAAACTCCGCAACTAACTGATTAGTGAACTCGGTACCATTATCAGTTACTAATGTGATAGGTATACCGTGATGCGTGCAGAAATTCAATAGAGCTTGTACTACACTAACAGCTGTGCCATCTCTGAGATGATACGCTTGTGCATACTTGGAAAAAGCGTCAACGATGGTTAAGAATTTCTCACCTTGAATAGTCAAAAGATCGAGATGAACTAGTTCAAAGGGTTTGCTAGCAGGTGGTACTACTTTTAATTGTTGCTTAATCGGAGTGCGATCATATTTAGCTTGACCACAGATGGTGCAATCATTGATGAACTTAGTGATTTGTTCTCTCATTTTTGGCCAATAGTACTTATTAGATAACGCTAAGTAACATTCATTAATACCACGATGATTGGTCTTACCATCATGATATTTATTGATTATTTCCTGCTGTCTTAGGTATTCCCTAACGTTCTCTAATTCTTTCTTAGTAAGTGTCAGATTCATTGCCGAATTTTTGAATGTCTTTTGTATGATTGGGATAATTTTGTACATAGCCAAATAGGGGTTAATCAGAAGTCCCGTCTTGAGTTTAGGATGAACGTACTCTTTAATCGCGCTAATAACATCCTCCTCTAAGTTAGATTCGGATATTTGAACAGTGGTTCGCGTATGGGTCTCAAACGGTTTAGTTACGGTCGGTCGTCCTTTAATATCACCTACGACGTTGAATATAAGTTGTTTAGTGAATCGATTCAATGGGTCATCTGAGATCGGAACTTCCAAGATGGGGTTTTCAACGTCTGTATGAACGGTAGCTGTTTTTGAACCAGCTGCAGTTTCTGTAGCCGTAATGGTTCTAGATTCATCTAACGCGGGATCTGTTTCAGATGGATTTACTACGATCGACATAAGCTCTTCGTTATTAACTTCGATACGCGATAGTGCATCGGCGTTAGTATTGCACTTTCCTTGTAAATACTCGACTCTATAATCGTATTCGCTCAATTTCAAACGCCATCTTGTAAGACGCGAGCTAGGATCTTTCAAGTTAACTACCCATTGCAAAGGTCTATGATCAGTCAGGATAAGGAATTTTCGGCCATAAAGGTATGGTCTAAAATATTTGGTTGCCCAAACAATTGCCAAAAGTTCCTTTTCAATCGTACTATAATTTAACTCACTACTATTGAGAGTACGCGATGCATATGCGATTGGTTTATTAGAGGCTTTAGTACCTTGAGATAGAACGGCACCAATAGCAACGTTAGATGCGTCAGTTGTTAAGATAAACTCTCGGGTAAAGTCTGGGTATTGCAATATCGGGTCGTTTGTTAACAGAGTCTTACAATGTTCGAAACAGTTAGTATAGTTCTGATCAAGCTTAATTTTTGAACCTTTCTTCAAACATTGGGTTAATGTCAAAGTCAAAGTCAAAGTCAAATAGCATTTATTCAGTAGGACCGCTGGGATCACTTTGAAACGTCTTAAAACTAGGTGATTCTACTCCTGTTCCTTCGCGACCAATATGGTTTAGTAATGCGAGCGAAATCTGGAATAAACTTCCTATAGTATCCGAACAATCCGAGAAAACGTTTGATTTCAGTCGTAGTCTTTGGAAGGGGGTAATTTTCAATGGCTTTAATTTTGTTGGGGTTCGGTTTAACACCCTCTCTACAAATGACATGTCCTAAAAACTCAGTTTCCAGCTTCAAAAATTCAGATTTATCCATTTGAATCTTGAAGTTGGATTCTCTTAATCTTTTAAAAACCTTGTCCAAGTTAACTATATGCTCCTGAAGGGAGGTACTGAACACAATGATGTCGTCTAGGTAAACTAAGCAGATTTCATTTTGTAGACCCCTGAGGACGTTATCCATCACTCGTTGGAAGGTGGAGGGTGAGTTTTTCAACCCCATGGGCATTCTTAAAAACTCATAGTGTCCATTTTCCACGTTGAACCCGGTCTTATGAACGTCTGATGGGTCCATCTCTACTTGGTAAAATCCACTGGCCAAATCAAGAGTGGTAAAATATTGGCATTTACCTAACTTGTCAAGTACGTCTGTAATATTTGGGATTGGGTACTTATCATCAATCGTTTTCTCATTTACTTTCCTGAAATCCACAACAAGACGCCATTTAACCTTACCGGAAGCATCTGCCTTTTTGGGTACAATCCAAATCGGAGAGCTCCAAGCGGATTCTGATGGTCGTATAATATTCTGATCAAGCATCTTACTAATCTGATCTCTGACTTCTTGTCTGTGAATATAAGGATAGCGATAGCTCTTGGTATGTACTGGAATTTCATCAGTTGTCTTAATTTTGTGTTTGATCTTGTTTGTGAATGTAAGTGGTTCACCCTCAAGATAAAACACGTCCGCGTAATTCGCACATAAGCGCTTTAAATTAGCGAGTTCTTCCGGATTAAGATGATCTGTTCGGAGACGAGATAAAACATCTTTTGCGCGATCTGATAAAATTTCAGTACTGTCACATTCAATGTTAAATATTTCAGCTTCAACAGGACGATCCATAGAAAAGATCACATCATTCGGAGTTGGGTTAGTAATTTCTACCCAGCCTCGGTTATCATGAACCGTCGTTATGCAGTCTGAAATAAGGCAGTTACAAATCGTCTGATTTTCTACAAAAACGTCACCGTCTTTTGAATTTACTGGCAATCGAACTACCTTTGTCGAGTTAGCTGGAATGATCTCCTCGTATAAGTTAACATTCCTAGAGTCGTACATCTGAATGGGGATCTGAGTATTACGGGTCTTCAGTAATTTATTTTTCAGATCGATGTTAGAATCCCATACGTCAAGTAGGTCAAAGCCTATAAGTCCATCGAAGTAATTATGAAATTTGTACACGTACAAAGTTATATCATTCGGGTCATTAAATTCTTGGAAACTAGGCAACGTGATCGAATAATCATTTTTACTAGTCGCGTGCACATTGGTCACTTCAAATGGATCGTAATTCAAAGGGATGTGACGGAAGTATTTTTCTACAGCGTTAGGACTAATAAAGGACTGATTAGCTCCTGTATCGATCAAAAATCTTAAAGGTGGATTCGCTATTTGAATGTAACCTAGTTGCCTTTGAATATGGAAATTTACTTCTATTTTGGCTTTTCTGACTTCGAATCCTGCTGAAAATTTTCATCAGTTGGTAATTCTTCTACCACTGGTGATTCCTGATTAGAATATTGGTCACAATAATTATTGTAATCAGGGTATTGCTCGTAAGAGTAATAGTCGTTGTAGCATTCATTATAACCGCTATAATCATCATAGTAATAACTATTGTCATAGCCATCAAACTCGTTGAAATTTATTTCGCGACTCTTAAAGTAATTAGACGGAGGTGGATTTCCGTGCTTACGCCAGTCATGCCCTGTCATAGGTAAACGTCTTTCTACAAAATGACTAACACCACTCATAGGTGTAGGACGCGGGGCGTTACCATAATTAAATGGTTGTTGAGATTGAGGTCTAGAAGGCAACCTAAAAGCATTGCTTTGTGCACTGTAATTTTGTGGAGGGGCGCGGAACATCTGTTGCGTACGAGTAGGACCACGTGGGGGTTGCGACTGAGGCATAGGGTTAGGTCTCCAACCTTGATGAGGTTGAGCTTGAATGGGGTTCGGCCTTGATGGACCCGGCATGTTAAAGATTGGTCTTGTCTGTCCAAATCCGTGTCCGTTAGTCAGTCGAGGGGCAAAGTTATTCAGCGGGAGATTAAATTTTTGCGAGTTAGATGTTAACTGATTGGGATGCTGCCAATCCTTTCTACCTGATGAAACACCACTGCGCTCTTGCATATAAAGCGTGTTAAGCTCCTCTTGAACAAATTCGAGGGCCTTTTCCATCGTCTCAGGTCGCATACAGCGTATCCTGGCTCCTAAGGGGTCCTTGAGACCTCGCAAATAGGCCTGAAGGGTCAACTTTTGGTAGAGGGCACGCTTGGCTTCTACGGTCGTACCTAATGCTTCATGAAGTGAAACATACGTCATTATGGTGCTGAATAAATTTTGGCACCTTTCATAAAACTCCTGCGGGGTACTCGAGCCTTGAGTCTCTAAGGATAAATCGCTATAAAGAGCGGTCTCATCACGATGGTCTGCGAAATTATTTATCAATGCGCTCCTAATACCTTGCCACGTAGTGGGTATCCCGTTTGAATTAATCAACCTAGCTGCGGACCCCGACACTTTATTTAAAATGCCGTTAAGAAGAGCTATATTCTCTAATTCTTTTCCCGGTTCGTTCGTAACATGGGCTAACACAAGTTGGTCACAGAGATTAATTAAGAATGTGCGGATTTCCATCGAATTCCGGCAAAAGTCTGAGGGACTTGTAAATGAGGTCCATCGGATTGGGTTGGGCCATGTTTTCGTCTAAATTTCTATGCTCGTCAATAGCACTAAGCCTACTACTAGATGATCTATCGCTACCTAACCTAATATTCCGTGATTTTCTCGGATGAAAAATCTTGGAAGCCTAAACTAAACGCACTAAAAATAGACACACAGTAAAATGTAAAATACACAAAATACACGAAATACAAGGATTAAAAATAGGAATAAGCAAGGACTTGAAAGATTCAAGGACTTACAGCATTTCACGTCGTCTGGAACTCAGCAGAATCGAAGTTTAGATTCACCCGAACAGCAGCACTAGTAGGTTCTTTTTACTTGCGAGATGAATCTCGTGAATTTAAGATAAATCAAGTATCCTACCGCCTGCGCCAAATACGTAGGCCGCTGCTCAGGGTAGCTTTTAAAAAATATACTTAAATTTCAAACTAAATTTTAATATAAAAGTAAAATATTACAAAAAGTGAAGCTAGTTCGAAGTTGGAACAAAGAATGAAAAACAACAGAATAAAGTAAAATGCAATAGCGGTCGATTGACGTCAACAGGCCGCGTTCCGCTGACAATGCATCTCATGTGCGCCGCCGCTGCGTTGTACAGGTCGAACCTACGCAGCGGTTTCCCTTCGTGAGCGCCGCGTAACACCCCCATAAATATTTGTTTTATTCTAGTATTTGTTGTTATAGCGGCAACAGAAATACATCATCTGTGAAAATTTCAACTGTCTAACTATCACGGTTCATGAGATACAGCCTGGTGACAGACAGACAGCGAAGTCTCAATAATATGTTCCAGTTTTACTCTTTGGGTACAGAACCCTAAAAAAGTATAAATAATAGTACATCAGTCATGTGGTTTCCATAACACAAGCTCCGCTTACTTTGGAACCTGGGGCCTTATTGTGTAATTCAACTGGCAATGGACATAGGCTTCATTTTGACATTCTGGGCTTCAATTGTCATTTTCCTATTATGTGATTGGTTGAGCTCTATTTGGATGACAACTGGGAATGGCTTTCAAGTTAGACAATAAGACTGCCGGTGGTGCTGTGTGAAATGTCTAGTATTTTCATTTTTAATGTGGTCCCAGCTCTAATTTAAATTTGTATTTCCAGTGCACTGCGATGTCACAGAGCCTACAAATATCACCACCAAGATCGAGTGGATGCAGAATCCATGCTCACCCGACTACATGCATTATTTTGAACAAGTTAGTACACATACTTACACTGACGAGCCTCAGTTTTGTTTGACAGGCTCCCCACTGGAGCTCGACTATTCGTTTTATGTTGAATTCGAAAGAAAGCTAGTCCAATGTTGCCATGGTTCTTCACGGTATTGGTCTCGAAGGAACTGAGTAGAATCACCTAGTTTGAACGAAAGGAGCCTCTTTGAGGCGCAATTCCAAAATCCTTTCACCACACTGGTTCGAAAGAACTTGTGACACGATAAGAAGAACCTAGTTTGAATAATCTTCTAAGTGATCCTAGGGGTCCTACTTAATAATGCTCTTTTAGTAGTTTTGTATGTCAATAACATAGCGCTAAACTGCGTGATTAAAAAACAAAATGATCTTTCTGATCCTGTTTGATTAAGTTTATTTCTATAGGAAGTAATGCAATGCCCGAAGCGAGTTGAAAGATCGGCAGACAATGGCACAAACTCAGTACTTAGAAACGTTCAAACGCACACATGTCATGGCAAGGAGTCTATTATATACACGGACGATAAACTCGAGGCGACGGTCAAGAAGGCGGACGATGCCACTTTGATTTCACAGTCCGTAAGTATACGCGTGTCTGGGTGATTTCTATGTATAATATGTATGTATTTACAATCAAAAAGTAATATATCAGTTCCTAGTTCCTATAGTAGCTGTGTTTAGTTTGGGGCTAGTGATGCTGTGTGAAATGTCCAGCATTATTTATTTATTATACCAAAATATAATCAAAATCAGTGTCCATCTTTGCTAAAACTTTTGGGTTCTCTCGCTGTTTGACCCATTTTATTTATCCAGTATTGGTAGAAGTACCAGATTTATCATAGACAGAAAAACATTGAGATGAAAGAAACCAGAATGTTGAAGAAACTAAAAAGTTCATAAACATGGAGTCAATATAATTAGATTAAACTACGCGTGTCTTAACCGGTCTTACCCGATTGGAAACAAGAAACAGCGATTTGTCGTGGTTGCTATTATCATGAGCATCATTTGTCGTGGTTGCTATTATCATGAGCATCATTTGTCGTGGTTGCTATTATCATGAGCATCATTTGTCGTGGTTGCTATTATCATGAGCATCATTTGTCGTGGTTGCTATTATCATGAGCATCATTTGTCGTGGTTGCTATTATCATGAGCATCATTTGTTCTATTATGCAATCGGTTACCTCAGTGACGAGGTCGAAAATACGTTACTAAGTAATTTAATCTTAATATAATAAATGCATGAGCTTAGCTGTATTTGACCAACCAAACCAAAGCTCTAAAATGCACAATGATAAATTCCGTTCTCAGTTAGTCTATGTATCTCTGTAAACGTAACAGGTTCACGACTGTATCCCCAAGGTGCGGTAGACATACTCTCAGATCTTTTTATGTTACTTATTCCAGATCCTTTGAAGATGTCTAAGGAGGGTAGTAAGAGGCATGTCCAAACACATATTTGATACATGCCCACATCTTGCAGAAGTTAGTATTCCATACGTGACAGGTTGCAAGCCCATCGCCGCCTATAAGAACACTAACTGGTTTCCTCACGATGTTTTCCTTCACCGTTTAGAGCACGTGTTAAAGCGCATATAAATTTTACGAAACGCAAAATCCATTGATGCACGGCTGGGTTTAACCCACAACCTTCGGATTGAAAGTTGAGGTACAACCCCATTCGGCCAATACGGCTTTTTCATGTATCTCTGTTTACAGAAAATCCCGTCGTTCGCGACAGTGTACACGGAAGGTATCTACGTGCTCCGTATGTCTGTGCGCAGTAGCGCGTTGTACAACGGCGCTGTGCATGTCGAGATGTTGTCACCGCATGGATACCTCTCCGCTGCTATCTGGCCATTATTGCCGGTAAGTAAGCCCATTGTGGCCAATATGACCGGTAAGCAATGTGGCCAATATGACCGGTAAGCAATGTGGCCAATATGACCGGTAACCAATGTGGCCAATATAGCCTGTAAGCACACATTGCTTCAATATGGCCAATATGGCAATGGTACGTGATGTGGCCAATTGGACAACATGGCTGGTAAATTAAGCAATGTGGCCAATATGGCTGGCTGGTATTTAATATGGCCATATCGTCGTTCGCGACAGTGTACACGGAGGGTATCTACGTTACACATCAAAATAAAATTAATTGACATCTTTTGCTTGTGTTTGAGACTACAAAAAGTTGTATGTCTGGTAGAGATCGCTTTTTAGCGATAAGACTGTATATCATAGTTAAGTTCTTTTTTTAGTTTTATATTTTTGTTTAACTTTTTATGTGGTGTGCAATAAAGTATTTTCTATTCAATTTTTTCTATGTTATAAAAGTACACCACTTTTTTTTTATTTTTTATTAACCTATTTCGTCCCACTGCTGGGCAAAGGTCTCCCCCAAATCCCTCCAATCATCTCTCTCCTTCGAGATCTCCCACCATTCTCTTTCGAAGGCGTTGAGATCGTACACACTATTCATTGAAATAAAATATACAGTTTAACTTAGGGCTTTTGCTGATGTTTGAGAGTAAAAAAACATAGGCCTTTACATCTATATTAGATGATTTATACAGCATCAGGAGGCAATCCATGCCTACACTTAACGGGACACTAGTGCCTGGGACATTGTTTGAGATGGAATAGGCTTGTAGCACCTAAACCATCCTCTCAGTTTAATCAGCCGCCTACAGGAAAGAGTTGTTTGAGAGTAAGCAGGTTATATTTGTTTTGAGAGTAAGCAGGTTATATTTGTTCCAGTTTTTTGGCACAATGTGTTCAGTATACACCCTCTTGTGCACGTGCTGGCTGGTTGTTTGCGGCCTGCAATGGAGGGATCTCTTACGCATACAATACTGGATCGGAGGCGTCGCGTTGCTTGGCATGGTTGAAAGTGCCACATATTATGCCGTTTACTCCGCTATTAATAACTCTGGGTATGCATTTTTAATTTTTTACTACGCGGTGTAGGTGTACTCCATAAAACGACTGCCTGATTATGTTTTTCGATCGTTTGCTGATTCATTTGATGCCCTCATTGTCTGTTAACTAGCGGTATTAGCGCCGCTGGGATAGAGTAGCAATCGATGGAACTAAAGTGGTACGAAATATGAAAGAAAATTAAATAATAAATAAATAATGCTGGACTTTTCACACAGCATCATCTAGCTCCAAATAATAAAAATAGAGAAATAGAGAGAAATACGAAACCAACCTTCGCTTTATTAATGTAGTTGTACTATACACAAATTTATCACTATTTTAGCTTTCTCAACATCTGTGGCGCAGTGGGCGAAGGCCCGCCTGCGACGCAAAAAAATAATTAGGTTTATTTGCACATACTTAAGTTTAGGTACATTTTCTACTTACGAACAATAAGTGACCATTAAATAAAATGATTAACAATATTATAACTGACCTTTGTAGAGAGTACTTATATCCTGGTAGGTATAGGTATTATCCATAGTTTTATTCCGAGCGAAGAAATGTTCCCCAAATGCTTTCTACCCCCCCGCACTAGTTTAAACTGTGTTGCGGCAGGAGTAGGTTCACCGAATCACATTTACCACTGTTTTTACCTATATTTTAACGAATATTTATACACAAAATTATCAGAGAGAGAGAGAGCAAAATTACAATGCCTCTACAAATAACAAACATTTTATATCTACCTAAATTTTATTTAAATTGAGCGGCCGATTTTGCGACATCACACCATAGACCTTAGAAGATATTTGTGTTTAGAACTTACATTACTAAACTAAAACACTAGGTACTAAGTAAACACTATCCTATAGTAAATTCATCATTCTGTTCTATCAAAAGGTTGCAGGTTCGATCCCCGCCGTGAGACGAATGTTTGTATGATCTACATATATTTGTCTCGAGTCTGGGTGTTTCTATGTATAATATGTATGTATTTACAAACAAAAAAGTATATAAGTAGTATATCAGTCATCTACTCGTATTACCCATAACACAAGCTCTGCTTGCTTTGGGGCTAGATGATGCTTATATGTTATTTATTTATTTTTTATTTTATTTTACCTTCCTTCCCAGATATTTCAACGTGAACGCTTATATGTTCGCGGAATGGGTGTCGATAGCGAAGCGAGCGTTGGCGCGGATGCTGGTTATAATAGTATCCCTCGGCTTCGGGATTGTCAAGTGAGTTTTCTCTATTAAATCTGTTGTTTTGCTTCCAGGGAATCTTTCTACTTATATAAAGTCGGCAGGTCGCTACCAGCAAAGTCGGGGAGTCGAGGCGCGGGCGAAATTGACGTGTGTTAAGCGTCGAGGCGGCGGCGTGTACAGTGTACACGCCCAACGGATCTAGGCATTTTATTTTATATTTTTATTTATAAGTTACATCAACAAGATAAACACAACATAATTACAGTTCCTTATCAGTACACAAACCAAGTGACATCCCAATTATAGATGCAAACAGTAATGCAAAAAAAGACAACAGCAATACAAAAAAAAATGTTAAAACAGATTACAGATTACAAAAAAAAAAAACAGGTTTTTACTAATAAATATAAATTAAAATTAATAACAATCTAGTAAAAGCTGAATTTTAGTACAATGAAAAACACAATTTTGTATGAAAAGCGGTCACTGCGCAGACAAACGGCTAACTTCACGAATGCCTAGATCCGTTGGGCGAAGTGTATGTCTTGTTTCATTCATTCAACATGTCACCTTCAAAACATGAGTAGAGACAGGTGATTAGAAGTGGCGGAAGGGGGGGGGGGCGCCCCCGCCTCGCCCGCGCCTCGACTCTTGACTTTTTTGAAGTGAAAACTTCTTTAGCCGCGTTAGGCATTTTTCAGATGGGGGGAAATATCAAACTCAGTCACGTGACTGTTACCGGTTACGACACCATCATCATCATCATCAGCCTATGACAGTCATTTTTGTAAGTTTTTGTTGTGTGACGCAAAATAAAGTTCTTTTTATTTTTATTTTTTATTTCCGCAGACCTCGTCTCGGCCCGGCGTTACAAAGAGTAGTCGGAACCGGCGTGATTTGGGGGGTCCTTGCTGCGATAAACGCTTGGCTCCGTTTGCATCACAAGGACAGTGAGAACAATCGGGACCTTCTGCTCTCTGAGGTGCCTCTGTCTTTGGTGGACAGCGCCATCTCTTGGTGGGTGTTTGTATCACTCGCGCACACTATGAGGACTCTGCAATTACGAAGGTAAATAACCGGCCAAGTGCGAGTCGGACTCGCGCACGAAGGGTTCCGTACTATCCATACTAATATTATAAATGTGAAAGTAACTCTGTCTGTCTGTCTGTTTGTTTGTTACGCTTTCACGCCCAAACCACTGAACAGATTAAGCTGAAATTTGGCATAGTTAAAGGTTGTATCCCAGGGAAGGACATAGGCTACTTTTTATCCCGAAAAAACAAAAAATCCCAAAGGGACCGCGGGTCACACCGCGGGACCGCAGCTAGTTATCTATAAAAACGGCAAAAAAACACTCGCCCTGGGTTCCGCACAAATAATAACTTATTCCACCCGATGACCATAATAACCGGGTGCATGTGAACGATTCATTTATCAAAACAATCTGTTTATTTAGTCGCTTTGTTTAAAAGCTATGATTGTTGTATGTATGGAATCCCCCTTAAATATTTATTTTATTCTGTTTTTTAGTATTTGTTGTTATATCGGCAAAAGAAATACTTCATCTAGAGCTTGGCAAATGAAAGTAGACCCTGAAAAAGAGGCGGCAAATTCAAAAATATAAGCGTGTAACCCCATAAGGCCATTTGGAAGAACACAACTTTATACTTAGTTATTATTTTCTAGTACCAAATATAATAATTATATTAAGTATATTATTTAGAGTTATTTATTAATGGGTTGTCACGCTTATATTTTTGAATTTGCCGCCTCTTTTTCAGGGTCTACTTTCATTTGCCAGACTGTATGAAAATTTCAACAAAAAAATACCCTCAATTTTTTGTTCTAGAAACACAATCAAGTTATCACTGTACCGCCATTTCACGAACACGTTGATATTCGCGGTAATATCGTCGGTGGTTTTCATGTTGTACTCCATCAAGACTTATCGAGTTATTCCTTGTATCACTGTGAGTATATCTTTGTGGAACATCCCATACTTCATAAAAGTAGGTAAGTTCGTGTGGCCAACTCTGTTGACGGAGTTTTTAGGCTGCCTTCAGGCCTCCGCCATGGCTTAACGAATTAACTAGCCGGGACCGACAATTTAACGTGCCCTCCGAAGCACGGAAGCGCTCAGATGAAAATGCCACTGGCGGTCACCCACCCACTTAAAGACCGTTTCGAACGTTGCTTAACTTCGACGATCTATCGAGAACGACTAAGCAAGCACGACCATAGAATGTGAGGCTACCCTCAAGAAAACATCATGAGGAATACCAGTTAGTATTCTTACAGGCTGCGATGGGCTTGCAACCTGACACGTACGGAAGACAATTTTGTATGAAAAAGCTGTTACTGCGCAGACAAACGGCTAACTTCACGAATGCCTAGATCCGTTGGGAGAACTGTACCTAAGTGATCCCAGCGGTCCCACTGAACAAATGCTTTTTGACTTTGACTTTGGTAATTGCATCATGGTAAATTCAGTAATACAATATTTTTCTTCTTCTTATCGTGTCACCAGTTCGAAGCAGTGCGGTGAAAGGATTTTAAGTGCGCCTCGAAAAGGCTCCTTTCGTGCACTTGACACGAATAGATCCGTTGGAAGAACTGTACCCAATTGAATGTTCCAGGAGTGGAAGGAAGTGTGGATGGATGAGGCGTATTGGCACATTCTGTTCGCGAGCATACTCTGTGTCATCATGGTGCTGTGGCGGCCGACCAACAACAACCAGCGGTACGCCTTCACGCCGCTGCTGGATAATGCTGAGGATGATGATGGTATGTATTCTTACGTAAAACAAGCATTTTTGTCAAAAAGAATTGACAAGTTTTCTTCAAGATTAGTATAAAACTAGCTGTGCCCGCGGTTCGCGCGAGTTTGTTTTCCCGCGGGAATTCCGTAATAAAAAAACTACAACTTCCTCTATCTTCCTGTGAAAGTAGCACTCAAATCGGTGCAGCCGTTACGGAGATTATAATAGACAGACAGAGAACAATTTTAAGAAAGATAGATTGTGTTTTAGTATCGTGAAAATAACTATATTCACTTGAAAAAACACAGTTATGTTGAAAGTAATCCTGACGGTCAGTATGATGTACAGTACGCACAACCAATCTTTAGCTCTCTGAAGTAGCTGCGCAGAACCCATTATTTATGACTTGTATAGCGGCCTCGCTCACTCGCTTAGTTTGTTGCATTGCGCTATCTCGCTTACTCTACCAAATCTGCGCAATCGTTTAGTGCACCTAACTTCAGAGAGTACTGTAGGTCGCTGTCGCTATAAAAACTATGCGTGCGTTTAGAAAAGCACTATGCACATAGTGTCTGCATACGTCTAACGCACAAATTGATGTGCTGTAATTATTTAATTACTAGGACTTGAAAGACTTATCTTTTGTCGAAACGGTCGTATATTTGAATATAATGGTTATTTTAACTACCTATGTGATAAGTATGCAATTTTACTTATTATTTCAAGTCTTCTTTGTTACCTACCGTTCAAATTAATTAAATTAAAAAAAAAATGTGCCGTAGGTCTGAGAACCTGCATTACTTTCATAGAATACTAGCTGCGCTCCCGCGGTGTGACCCGCGGTTCCTCGGGATTTTTTATTTTTTTCGGGATAAAAAGTAGCCTATGTTCTTCCCTGGGATACAACCTTTAACTATGCCAAATTTCAGCTTAATCTGTTCAGCGGTTTGGGCGTGATAGCGTAACAAACAGACAGACAGAGTTACTTTCACATTTATAATATTAGTAAGGATAGTAAGGATGCCAAAAGTGTAAACAATTTGACGAACTGTCACCACAATGTTTACTCTTTTTTGTGTTTAATAAATCATGTTAATGGGGTAGAAGTGTATCCTGCCGTAACACAGTTAAATCTAGCACGGGGGATACGTTTTGTAACACCATTCCTTTAAAAATAATAAAATAAACTCTTACTTTTCAACCGACTTCAAAAAAGGAGGAGGTTCTCAATTCGTCTGTATGTTTTTTTTTTTTTTTTTTTTTTTTTATCTTGTTACGCGATTGCTCCGCCATTTGTTGACCGATTTGCAAAATTCTTTTTATGTTTGAAAGGGTATACTCCAGAGGTGGTCCCATATAAATTTTATTCCTGAGGGATTGATAGTTTCCCCGTAAAACTCTAAACACCTTCCCTCCTAGCCATGTCACAAATAGGCTTGACGCCCTGAGTCACACCGCGTTTCGAGTCAAACATTGAAGTCGGTTTTCTTTTTAGTATAAAAACGTAATTTTTTTATTACTTTTAATTTAGAATTATAGTCAAATTTTTCATTGCAGAAGAAGAGGAGCAATTCGTGAACGACGCTTACGGAGTCAAGATGCGCGGCACCAGCTTAAATAACGGTGATGTTGAAAGGGATTCACAACCCGACAATGCCAATTCCTTAGAATCAGATCTCCGCTGGGTAGAGGAAAATATCCCTACTAGCTCACTCCCTCTGCTTGACTCGGACGAAGAAATAATCAACACAAAGTTCGAAGTGTCCAAAATGCAGTAGGATTTTTAAGTGTATAAAGTATTATTGTAACTGTGATTTCGGCTTTTATTTACTCTCTTCGCTTATAGTGTGAATAAAAAAGATAACATGATTGGTTTTTTAATTTTTTTTTGTTACAAGTTTTATCTGCAATCAGTTTTCCAACTATGTGTAAATTTGCGGGTGTAATGTCAGGCAGAGTTCACTCCAGTAGGCACTCTTCATTGATTTAGTCACACATTTAACTGCATGATATCTTTCCTTTTAAGTAGTCTCCTAGAAAAGAAATGAAAGAGTTATGAAATTTAAAATTTTTATTTATACATTTTAATATATTTTGTTCTTTAGAGATGATCTTTGGTATATAAAATATAATATTGGTTTATGGCCACAATAGATTACATAAAATGGAAGTTTAGAATTCAGTCAGCATAATGGAATCCTGCTTTATCTAAATAGAATAATCATTTCTATATTTAAAATACTTTGTGCTACATTAATCAATAATATCATGTTCATAATTACTAATGGAATACATTTTTGTCAAGACATCAGTTCAACTACCTTTTACATTTATTAGTATGCAGATACTGCTTCATACAACTCATATAAGGGCATCAAACAACAGGAAATGAGATGCTCTATTTGGTATCATATCATTTAACACTTCCAGCACACCAATTCCATCCTTAACACAAACAGAATGATGTCTATAATCCCTTATATTTGTAAGCATTAAATATAAAACCTCAAATCCAAGCTTAAAATAAATGAGTGATTTTGGTAATGGATTTTTAACTATAGATAATTTTATGTACAGTAAAAGCAATCAATAAATACAATTTAGTTATTATCATAATAAAAATCATAGTCTTCTGGTTCTTCTGGGATTGGTGGAGGGTCTTGTGGAATGTCAATGCCCTCTGCATCTAACAGCCGAACTTTAATATCCATGGACAATAATGTCTGCAAATCATTTTCAAATGACTTGCTTGTCATTTTCTCCTTCAATAGTGCATTGATCCCATCTGTCCAGTAATCAAAAATCTGTTCATCTGGAGCTACAAAGTCTAAGGACACCAAATCAGCTGATTTCGGTATTAAGGAAAACGCTAAATGCGGACTAGTTTTCCTCCCTCTCAAGTCTTTTAAGTGGGGACAATCTTTACCAGTGATGACGCATTTTATTTCAGTCACTGCTAGTTTGTTTCCTAGCTCTTCTAAGCTAGGCGTGCTTTTCTCATCACAGTCACCGTAGTGAAGGACTTTATGGTTTGGCGACAGACGGAAAAACCAGAATTTGTCCTTTATCCTTTGCCCTCTAGCAGAGTATTTCTTAAACCTTGTTCCACCTACTAAGACCCCTAACCTTTGTTGCTGAATCAAATCAATGATTTCAGGTGTTATTTTCTCTTTGAGTTCAACAATAGGCCTTGCATGGGACTCCCAGACTTCTCTATTTGTGCGCTCTTGAAGCCATATCTGTGTTATCTCAGCATAACTCAGTTCATTTATCTTCTGTCTGAATTTATCAAAGCCTTTAGGAGATGATGTAAGAGCTCGGCTTATCTGTTCTCTCACAACACTGGATACTTTGACAAAGTCCTCGATAGTAGCTCTCATTTCTTTCCAAGTTTTGTTGAGTAGAACTATACAAATACAAAATAGTTCTTCAAAAGGATGATCATGTGTAAAGAATAGAGGGTGATAAGTCTGGCCTTGTTCACTTGGTGCATCCCCAATATGCATTATATCGCACAATTGCTTCACCAATTCAACACTTGTCTTTCCAAAAGGGCATTCATGCTCATCAGCTCTGCAACTGTTTTCAAGCACAATCTTTGTGTAATGTTCAGGGTAGTTCCTAGCAAAGTAAAGCATACAATCCAAAGCTAATAGTCCAGGTGGAGTTTCATTGAAGTCTTTTATAGGGTCAATTTCACACTTAAAGCCAAGCTTTTTGAAGTCTTTTGAGTAGCTTCCAGCTGGTCTTCTCATTGTGACTTCTAAATTAGGGTTGTTGTCATTCTCAAAAGCAATTTTCCTTAATTCTTTAATTTTTTCCTGAGATTCTTGTTCCTGAGCATCTGCTCTCTGTCTCATTTTAGGTTCCAAAAGACCGAGCAACAAAGTTTGTAGGACATAAAGTTGGTGAGCCAACTCTGTCCCATTCCTGCTCTCTCCAGCAATCAGATACTCGTAAATAACATTTCTAACTTGCTTTGAGAACAGAGTGGCAGCAATTGCTTTCCTCTTATTGAAATCAGCTTTTGAAAATATAGCATTGATAAGAGCTATTGTATTCTGTTGAATTTTACTATCTTTGTGTGAGTTCTGTAAATGTGATATCAGATTTGGGATTGTTATCTCCTTTTCAACATGTGAGTTCTTAGAGCTGTTTAGTACAATGTTCTCGAGTATTGACAGACAGGACTGAATCACCATTGGATCCTGAGCATTTGCTTGATTACTGACGAAGCTTGCGACTTTGTTTATAAACTGATTCTCAAGTATGTCCCAGAATATAATGCCGTGGTCCATGAGCTCTACGAAAGTGACGAGTGCGTACTTCAACGATTTCCCTTTGAACTTCCCGTTCTCTATGTTGCTTATGATTAGAGTCAAGCCTTTCTTGTTGATAAATTCGAGAGCGAACGTCAGATCGGTGCTGAGTACGGACAGCTTGGTCAGGGCGGCTATCTGGTCGGTTTCTGAACCCGAGTTGATCTTACCCAGGATGTCTTGCACCGTCCTTGCGGGGGACAATTCCAAGCGCAAAACAGACCCATTTTTTATTTCATTACGATTTTTTTCGGTGATGTAATTCTGATTGATACTTTCGGAGAACTGTAGAGCATAGTTCTCGGGATCTGGTAGACCCCAAGGCTTGCAGAGAAGCTGGATAATGCTAGACAAGGGTTGACTTTGGTCAAATTCTATCAACTGTGGGACTTTATCTGGCGCGTTGAGCATCTCCACAGCTATTTTAAGGATTGTGGAATCCTTCTCTTTAGTTGCCGACGGCATTTTTATTGGTTTTGTAGACATTTATCCAACATTTGATACACAAACGCCCGAAACAACACACCACACCTCGTATCGTAATTCGTAATCGAATCGTAAACTCGAGTCGCGAACAATGGCCAATGGAATGGATGGACGAATGAAATGAACTGTCAAACTCAAAAGTAATGTCATTTTGACAACTATGTTACGTTCCAATAAACGTAGATTACGAGTATTTTGATTATACAGTCATAGGCACAAGTTTTGTCATAATATATTATGTAGTAGGTATGTTTATTAGCAATATAACTTGATCATCTCCACTTAGACCAATGTCTTTGCAACATTGCAACCCGAAACCTTGTCCTGTTTGTGACTCTTAAATTTATTCAATTAGGTAGGTACGTTGTTTCACTTCGCAAACATTTAAGAACAAGCCAGACGTAAACTAGGAGCTACCCAGCTCAAACAAAGGCTGCCCAGCAGAACCAGCAGATTTTTAAAGACAATTTTGCGGGATTTAAAATGCAAAATAAAAAGCTTGTGAATGCCTTACTTTTATTACTATTTTCAAAGGAAATAAGCTGTTTTCGATGTGACCGTAGGCCTTACGGTGCCACCAGTCATGCTTCACCTTCGGATGGCCGCTTCCATTTGGAGGTCTTAGGTGCAGATAACAATGCCTATATACCTGACCAACTTTATACGGGTGAGTTTATTTAAAAAGTTAAATAGTAGGTAGGTACTAGGTAGGTACTTACATGACCTTCTATGAGCTATTTTACGTAGGTAATTTTAGAATTTAAAACACATTTTAACACTTTTTTTGGTGTCTAGTTCAACTATCTATTACTGACGACATATCTCGCTTCACGGGATTCATGATATCAGCCGATGGTGATACCAAGCCGGACCCAAGGAACCCTCGACGCACAGTGGCACTGTACCCCGGAGAAGTCAGACCCACTAATTCTTTATCGAGGTTCAGCGATCGCTGCTTGAACTCTATTGAACATGCTTCGGGCTCATCTAAAACTTCCGTTGAGGTAATTTTTTGCCTTTTGATTTTTTGATCTACTCAAACGTGCGCGTCTTTGCATTGACAATGAGAGTGGGCATTTTGAACAACTTTTAAAGTACTTGTAGGTTAGTGAAAGTGTAAATATGTGCGTAGATGTAGGTAAGTTAAAACTGTAAATAATTTAATTGTTGTAAATAGCTGATTGCAACTTTTTAAATAGGTACGCCAAAAGAATTTTCCACGTCTGCTATTTTCCGTAATTTTTTCAACAACAAAATTAAATGGTGGAAAAGTATTTCAAACCAAAACTAATGGCTTTTTTTTTTACGATACCTACCTAGACCTACCGACCTAAATGCCTTCTTAGATTATGAGCGAGAGCACGACGAGCGAGTAAGACAAAAAGATGTCCAGGATGGGGGTAGGACAGATAGAATGGAAAGAGAAATGAATGGAGTGCGTACAATAAGTAGTATCGTAGTATTTTCCAGTACTGTGTCCATAAAATTATGCAGGATTTTCGCTAAAAAGAAACCTCAATAACTTTGTGATAGTTAGATTAAAAAAAAATCTGACGACGCCAAAATCATAAGTAGCCTCTGCTGAAACTGCCCTTAAATTTGGTAATTAAAAAATAAGGGTGTATAACCTTTAACGGTACTAAATAATATCTTTCTTTAACTTGACTAAACCCAGGGCTGTACAATTTTTATGCTCCTACTCTAAGGCTTATTGGCGAGCTCCATCATCTGGTAGTGGATGCGTGACACTGCGCGCTATGGTAGTAGAAAGTGATGCCACTTGGTTTGAAGACGGGTCACCGCTGACACAGAAGCTTTGCGAAGATATGAGACAACCAGACGATGTAGCTCCGCAGTTGAGTTACGACTGTCAGATTTGTGACGAAGCTAAATATGAGGTGAGTTAATATCCTATCTTTCAAAGTTTAGCCATCTGTGGTCTAGCGAGAGCTTTTTAGACTTTCTAATAGAAGGTAGTATGGTTCAAATATTGCTGTGTTTTAGTAGTTGTGACAGTAAAGGTATTTTGAAATTATGTTCCTCCAGGTTTCTTTCACCGGAGTTTGGTCCCGAAACACTCATCCACGGTTGTACCCTGAGAACGATTGGGTACCTCGTTACAGCGATCTTGTAGGTGCTTCTCATGTACCAGACCTTATTCTATGGGCCCCTGGGACCTTTGCATCTGACGGCCTGAAGGATCTTGCTGAGCACGCTAATACTAGCCAGTTTGAGGCTGAAATTAGAGAAAAGGTTGTGACACTTCACTTTTTGTCTTACGAGACAGGCACACACAATGAAATGAAATGAAATTCCTTGTATACCCAGCACGATCAGATTTTATCTTTTATACAGGTTGGAGATGGAGTCAGAACGATGATAATGGGGAAAGGGCACGGATACCGAAAAATGGGAAACCCCACCTATGGATTTTTCCGTACTGATAAAACCAACCACGTTTTCTCGGTGGCAGTTGGTTTATACCCGTCTCCTGACTGGTTTCTGGGAGTCACCAGGTTTGAGCTCTGCCAGGGTAACGTATGGTTAAATGAAAGAGAGTTGAATTTGTATCCATGGGATGCTGGGACCGATAGCGGCGTTAATTATGAGGTGAGTCTGTTGCATAAGTGTATCCTCAGGAATATAATGGTAGGTATGAAGTTGTGTAAGATCCAATGTTGGTGAGGTGAGGCTTAAATGCTGAGGATAAGTAATATGAAGTACATGAATTGAAAAGCTAGGTTTATAATTTTAAAACTGAAAAAATCTACATCATTGTATCAAACCAAAAACGACAACTTCCCTTCAGTTCTGACAAAACATATAAAAATATTTTTTTTTAGCTTTTACTACGTAAAGTCTTCACGTCGCTAACACGTAGCTGCAAATAATTTTTAGTTTGTGAGATAGGCACCTGCATTTCACTAGCCTTGCTATTTAAACATGAATAATTTATACATTACAGTCAGCTAACATCGAAACTTACCCTAAAGACACTATAGCTCGCGTCGAAATGAGCTCTTACGATAAAAACTCGCCGTTCTTCGAAATGGACATGAAGGATATGCATCCTTTTGGGAAACTACACATCAAACTGATTAGAACATACCACAGAAACTGTGAGGAAAATACAGGTAAGAAAAATTATTAAAGTTAGTTTAAGCACCAGTCATAGGTAGATGTATTTTTGAAACGTAACGTACGTAGATGAGTGTAACTCGCAGAGTACTTTATAGTGTAACTCGGTAGAGAAATAAAATACAAAATATTCATTGTTTATAGAAAAACCTGACGAAGGTGGTGAAGAAGAGACAGTTATTGAAGAAAATAAAGAGGATGAAACGAAAGCGCCGGAACCAGAAGAGCCTTCCAGGTACCAAAACCCTGACATTGATTCCGGAGAGCTCGGGGGGTGAGATTTAGTTGAATACTATTCATCTCATTCATTCATTTGTCAAGGGAAAAGTGGGAACATTAAAATCTGTAGTTATAATGAGAGACGTTTTGTTTTGGCTTCCTGGTGCTGTATTATGGCCTACAATTCAGTTTGGGAGCTATCCAGTTTAGGTTCCTAATCTGAATCGCAAAGTTTTCGAACCGTGACAACGTGACGTTTAAGCAGAATATTGTTTTACTTGTATTATATTGCAAAACGATTCAGTTTTTGCGACAAGTGTAGTAAATTTTATTATTAGTAACTTTTCTTATCATAGGTCATGGTACGTTATAGCAGTTCAATTTAGGACCTAAACTGGATCGCTATAAGAGCTCATAATAGGGCCCCTATTCCTATTAATGTTGTATCTACATTACCTAACCTAGTTGGTACTGGGTAGGTATTACTTAGGTGCCATAATCGTAGCATTAATTTCGGCTGCATGACTACTGCACAGTTTCTTTTATTTTGATATCTGACTTAGACCACCACCAGCTGAGACGACGGAAGCTCCAGTAGTTCCTGATAAAGATTCAGCAGATGATTGTCCCCTGACTCCGTGGTCTAGATGGAGCGATTGCGAAGGCTCGTGCGTAGACGGGAAGATATCTGGGTACAGATGGAGGGAACGTTACCACTTGGTGGATGGAGTGGCTGTTGAGAAATACGACCCCAATGTAAGTTACTTGCTTCAAAACTATTACGTTGTTAGGCTGGATCGAGTAAAATAGAACAACTGAACTGTT
Source organism: Epirrhoe tristata (assembly GCA_951394285.1). NCBI lineage: Eukaryota > Metazoa > Arthropoda > Insecta > Lepidoptera > Geometridae > Epirrhoe > Epirrhoe tristata. The sequence goes on from OX596145.1 coordinate 9,675,617, forward strand.
TAGGATTTTTCTTATGAGAATGAGCCTAGATTATTTTATTCTTTGCTATTCTTTGAAATGAAACATCGCGAGGCTCTATCAAGGTGAATCAAGGTGAAGTAGGTAGGTAAATACTATGCAGAGATTGTGTCTGGCAGAAAATTTATTGTAATTGTCGTCTTGGGTAGGTAGGCTTGATTATGGAATAAAATTCTTGAACTCTTTCATAACTATATTTTCCAATTTTCCCAAAAGTAACAGACGCCGCGTAAAATTTTCGAATACTACCACAGATAATTCTTTTTTTTTTTTTAAAACCTGTTGGCGACATGCTCCCCCTTGGGCACGCCTCTGTAATCTACAAGTGCCCAAAAAAAACTGAAGCCAATAGGTTTAAATTACATTAACCAATTATTACTATTGACTTATTAATTATTATTTTTTTGACTACTAACTAAATGGAGTACTTAATAGATTAAACAGAAAACTAAAGTAAATTGAAGCTTAAAACAAAACTGAACATTATCTTTCAACTGCAAAAGTTTCTGGTATTAAAAAGTTGGTAGGTATATAAACTGTCTCCTATATAGATATAAACAATTTTCATTTTAGTATACCGGATAATTAAATGAGTACCTATAATTATAACACTAACAAAATATACTAACGTATAACTATGTAAGTAACTTGTGATAAATATAACAACTTCTTCTAAGCTTAAACAACTTGTGGTAAATGTAACTAGTGCTTAATTCAACAAGTTATATAATTATTTCGTAATTTATCAATTTTAGGCCAGGCATCCGTTCAAAAAGCATGTGTCTAAATACTGCAAGACGCACTACGCGGATTTCGAGCGAGTAGAGTGTGAAGAAGAATGCCCAGCTTCAGAAAATGAAGAAGAAGCCAACGGTAAGTGTCATGATCATGATACACATCATGATGTGTATCAAATGTGTACGAAAAAAATATATCTGCACTAATCTGCAGATCATGCAAAAAATTGTCTAGCCGCGAGAATTGAACTGCTGGCTAGGTTTTTTTTGCTCGCCAAGAGTTCAATTCTTTTTTTTTCTCAGGATCGGTTGTACTTATGACTTATTTTGTTTTGTTACAGTTGAGCGTAGGATCATGGATCCAATCATTCCTGGGTTCTCGTGGTTCACTAAAAAGAGACATGTGATGGGTTTGAAGACGTCGCAGAATTCGTACTAATATTTTTTGCGTAATAGATTTACTTGTTATTATTTTATTTTATTAAATACGTATAAGGGGACCTACTCTGGAATTAAATTGTGTTTTTGTGTCGTATGTTGCCTAGTTCTTATAGGTACTTAATTGGTTTGTTAGATATTTACCAAAAAAGTTCTACAATAGAAAACAGCCAACGCTGTTATAATATGGATGTTCCTTAATTGAAAATTATTGAAAACCTACCCACTCTATTATAAAGCATTATGACCCACTTTAGCGTGACAATTAACGGGCAATTAGAGAGAATTAATAGTATCACATTTAATTGAAGTCACCTACCAGAGAAGGTAATTCAACCCTAATTGCGAACGGTCATTTAGTATGTGACCAGCAATTGACCATTTGGAACACTTCTGCAGTTTAACGATCTATTTTTAGACTTTGATTCGAAATCCACACTCAAAATTATGCTGAGATTTTTCGGTAAGTACCTATCTATTTTAAAAGTGCTCATGAATATAATTTTTGAATTGTTTCAAATGTCCTAATCATGTTAAAATTTGTTTTAGCGTTTTTTATTATTTTGCTTAAAACATGCAACAGTTTGGACAACGTGTGCGACCGCAGGCCACTCGGGACAAAGGCTGAACCATTGCTACCGGACAATCAGTTTGTATTAGATATTGAAAATATACGAAACAATGAATACATCCCGAAACATAATTACACAGGTAAAATAAAGATTATACCTGTAAAGATGACGAGTGATGGAAAAATAGATAATAATGGCAAATACTTACCTATCAATTAAGATTTAAGAAACATAAGCATTTAGGTAGGTAGGTACCTATAGCTAGTTCTATAGATTAACTTAAATATTAGGAATTTTGTATTTTTTTCTAATTTCAGTCAGCCTACATTCGCGAGACGGAATTTCAACATTCATGGGATTCACAATATCCCTGCGCGAAGATTCCAAACCTAACGCGATGAATCCTCGGAAGCCAATATTTCTACAGGCGGGGAACTTGATCCCCAAAAGTGATTCTGCTGTTCCTCACATGTATTGTAATAATACTATTATTCAGGCTGACATCACTCCTAAAGTCGCCGTAGAGGTAAATTACTTTTTTACAAATTCCTGCCAAGAGTACTTTTCCTTCAAATAAATAAGTGATTTTGGCCTTCTTAAGTTGCTCTATGTTTTGTAAGAGGGCTACTCTTACAAAACATAGAGCAACTTTTTATCTTGTCTTCTACTGTCCGATTTACACGAAATAATCAGGCATCAGATCAGAGGTATCAATTCATGATTGGTTCAACTAATTTAAGTGAAACTGTCTTGTTTGTATTAATTTCTAGGCTATTTGGATTGCACCAGACAAAGGTAACAAATGCGTGACAATATTTGCCGTGGTTGCTATCAGACCTAACGTCTGGTACAGCTTCGAAGGCCCCTTATCTAGAAAGGTATGCGAGGACCCTCGAAAGAACGACGATATGCCGCCAATGGAAAATGATAAATGCAACGTGTGTGAAGATGCTAGGTATGAGGTGAGTTATCGTATGAGTATAGTCAGAGTAAATTCTCTCCTTCATATTGCTTCTTTAACTAACTTAAATGAAATAATATTCAAGGACGATTTCAAAAACTTCAATCTTTGTAGTTAACCTTCGAAGGCCTATGGTCATACAACACTCATCTAGACCAGTTTCCGCAAAGAGAAGCTGGTCAAGCGCACTTCAGCGACATTGTCGGAGCCTCTCACGACTCTGAAAGCTTCACGTTGTACAGGATTGGATCCGAAGCTTCAGATGGACTCAAAATGTTGGCAGAGCAAGGGAATACCACTGGACTTGAAATCGAAGTTGAAAAATGGGTGAGTAAACTACAAGACATCTAAGAAAATGATTTGTGGAAGAAGAAAATACATACTTATTACTTACTTCAACACTCTATTTAGAATAGAATAGAATAGAATAAAGTTTTATTTACTTCCGTAGATATCTACGAGTACGGTACCTGTATGTCATTGTCAAGGTTCTCTAAATCGTAATTTTTATTTCAGCTTGGCACATACGTTCGGACTGTGATCAAAGCTACAAGCCCTCCCGAGCCAAATATGTCTGCTACAACGCAGTTCAGAGCGAGCAAAGGCTTCCATCGTCTGTCTATAGCAACAGCCATCGTACCCTCGCCTGATTGGTTTCTCGGTGTCTCCAACTTAGAGCTTTGTAGCACGGTGACTAATCTCTGGTCTGAACACATCACTCTTAACTTGTATCCTTTGGACGCTGGCACTGATAAAGGAGTTAATTTCGATGTAAGTTTAAAATTAATATAAATCTACAATGCGCCTAGAATTTGGTCCTTTTCTTCGGAATTTACCGTCGTAGTTTCCGGGTATACTACCTACTGCCTAATGGCTATCCTTAGTTCAAATATTTGAATAGTTTTACTTATATTAACTTTATTAAATTTTTATTTTACCGACCTAAATGCCTTCTTAGATTATGAGCGAGAGCACGACGAGCGAGTAAGACAAAAAGATGTCCAGGATGGGGGTAGGACAGATAGAATGGAAAGAGAAATGAATGGAGTGCGTACAATAAGTAGTATCGTAGTATTTTCCAGTACTGTGTCCATAAAATTATGCAGGATTTTCGCTAAAAAGAAACCTCAATAACTTTGTGATAGTTAGATTAAAAAAAAATCTGACGACGCCAAAATCATAAGTAGCCTCTGCTGAAACTGCCCTTAAATTTGGTAATTAAAAAATAAGGGTGTATAACCTTTAACGGTACTAAATAATATCTTTCTTTAACTTGACTAAACCCAGGGCTGTACAATTTTTATGCTCCTACTCTAAGGCTTATTGGCGAGCTCCATCATCTGGTAGTGGATGCGTGACACTGCGCGCTATGGTAGTAGAAAGTGATGCCACTTGGTTTGAAGACGGGTCACCGCTGACACAGAAGCTTTGCGAAGATATGAGACAACCAGACGATGTAGCTCCGCAGTTGAGTTACGACTGTCAGATTTGTGACGAAGCTAAATATGAGGTGAGTTAATATCCTATCTTTCAAAGTTTAGCCATCTGTGGTCTAGCGAGAGCTTTTTAGACTTTCTAATAGAAGGTAGTATGGTTCAAATATTGCTGTGTTTTAGTAGTTGTGACAGTAAAGGTATTTTGAAATTATGTTCCTCCAGGTTTCTTTCACCGGAGTTTGGTCCCGAAACACTCATCCACGGTTGTACCCTGAGAACGATTGGGTACCTCGTTACAGCGATCTTGTAGGTGCTTCTCATGTACCAGACCTTATTCTATGGGCCCCTGGGACCTTTGCATCTGACGGCCTGAAGGATCTTGCTGAGCACGCTAATACTAGCCAGTTTGAGGCTGAAATTAGAGAAAAGGTTGTGACACTTCACTTTTTGTCTTACGAGACAGGCACACACAATGAAATGAAATGAAATTCCTTGTATACCCAGCACGATCAGATTTTATCTTTTATACAGGTTGGAGATGGAGTCAGAACGATGATAATGGGGAAAGGGCACGGATACCGAAAAATGGGAAACCCCACCTATGGATTTTTCCGTACTGATAAAACCAACCACGTTTTCTCGGTGGCAGTTGGTTTATACCCGTCTCCTGACTGGTTTCTGGGAGTCACCAGGTTTGAGCTCTGCCAGGGTAACGTATGGTTAAATGAAAGAGAGTTGAATTTGTATCCATGGGATGCTGGGACCGATAGCGGCGTTAATTATGAGGTGAGTCTGTTGCATAAGTGTATCCTCAGGAATATAATGGTAGGTATGAAGTTGTGTAAGATCCAATGTTGGTGAGGTGAGGCTTAAATGCTGAGGATAAGTAATATGAAGTACATGAATTGAAAAGCTAGGTTTATAATTTTAAAACTGAAAAAATCTACATCATTGTATCAAACCAAAAACGACAACTTCCCTTCAGTTCTGACAAAACATATAAAAATATTCTTTTTTAGCTTTTACTACGTAAAGTCTTCACGTCGCTAACACGTAGCTGCAAATAATTTTTAGTTTGTGAGATAGGCACCTGCATTTCACTAGCCTTGCTATTTAAACATGAATAATTTATACATTACAGTCAGCTAACATCGAAACTTACCCTAAAGACACTATAGCTCGCGTCGAAATGAGCTCTTACGATAAAAACTCGCCGTTCTTCGAAATGGACATGAAGGATATGCATCCTTTTGGGAAACTACACATCAAACTGATTAGAACATACCACAGAAACTGTGAGGAAAATACAGGTAAGAAAAATTATTAAAGTTAGTTTAAGCACCAGTCATAGGTAGATGTATTTTTGAAACGTAACGTACGTAGATGAGTGTAACTCGCAGAGTACTTTATAGTGTAACTCGGTAGAGAAATAAAATACAAAATATTCATTGTTTATAGAAAAACCTGACGAAGGTGGTGAAGAAGAGACAGTTATTGAAGAAAATAAAGAGGATGAAACGAAAGCGCCGGAACCAGAAGAGCCTTCCAGGTACCAAAACCCTGACATTGATTCCGGAGAGCTCGGGGGGTGAGATTTAGTTGAATACTATTCATCTCATTCATTCATTTGTCAAGGGAAAAGTGGGAACATTAAAATCTGTAGTTATAATGAGAGACGTTTTGTTTTGGCTTCCTGGTGCTGTATTATGGCCTACAATTCAGTTTGGGAGCTATCCAGTTTAGGTTCCTAATCTGAATCGCAAAGTTTTCGAACCGTGACAACGTGACGTTTAAGCAGAATATTGTTTTACTTGTATTATATTGCAAAACGATTCAGTTTTTGCGACAAGTGTAGTAAATTTTATTATTAGTAACTTTTCTTATCATAGGTCATGGTACGTTATAGCAGTTCAATTTAGGACCTAAACTGGATCGCTATAAGAGCTCATAATAGGGCCCCTATTCCTATTAATGTTGTATCTACATTACCTAACCTAGTTGGTACTGGGTAGGTATTACTTAGGTGCCATAATCGTAGCATTAATTTCGGCTGCATGACTACTGCACAGTTTCTTTTATTTTGATATCTGACTTAGACCACCACCAGCTGAGACGACGGAAGCTCCAGTAGTTCCTGATAAAGATTCAGCAGATGATTGTCCCCTGACTCCGTGGTCTAGATGGAGCGATTGCGAAGGCTCGTGCGTAGACGGGAAGATATCTGGGTACAGATGGAGGGAACGTTACCACTTGGTGGATGGAGTGGCTGTTGAGAAATACGACCCCAATGTAAGTTACTTGCTTCAAAACTATTACGTTGTTAGGCTGGATCGAGTAAAATAGAACAACTGAACTGTTTAGGATTTTTCTTATGAGAATGAGCCTAGATTATTTTATTCTTTGCTATTCTTTGAAATGAAACATCGCGAGGCTCTATCAAGGTGAATCAAGGTGAAGTAGGTAGGTAAATACTATGCAGAGATTGTGTCTGGCAGAAAATTTATTGTAATTGTCGTCTTGGGTAGGTAGGCTTGATTATGGAATAAAATTCTTGAACTCTTTCATAACTATATTTTCCAATTTTCCCAAAAGTAACAGACGCCGCGTAAAATTTTCGAATACTACCACAGATAATTCTTTTTTTTTTTTTAAAACCTGTTGGCGACATGCTCCCCCTTGGGCACGCCTCTGTAATCTACAAGTGCCCAAAAAAAACTGAAGCCAATAGGTTTAAATTACATTAACCAATTATTACTATTGACTTATTAATTATTATTTTTTTGACTACTAACTAAATGGAGTACTTAATAGATTAAACAGAAAACTAAAGTAAATTGAAGCTTAAAACAAAACTGAACATTATCTTTCAACTGCAAAAGTTTCTGGTATTAAAAAGTTGGTAGGTATATAAACTGTCTCCTATATAGATATAAACAATTTTCATTTTAGTATACCGGATAATTAAATGAGTACCTATAATTATAACACTAACAAAATATACTAACGTATAACTATGTAAGTAACTTGTGATAAATATAACAACTTCTTCTAAGCTTAAACAACTTGTGGTAAATGTAACTAGTGCTTAATTCAACAAGTTATATAATTATTTCGTAATTTATCAATTTTAGGCCAGGCATCCGTTCAAAAAGCATGTGTCTAAATACTGCAAGACGCACTACGCGGATTTCGAGCGAGTAGAGTGTGAAGAAGAATGCCCAGCTTCAGAAAATGAAGAAGAAGCCAACGGTAAGTGTCATGATCATGATACACATCATGATGTGTATCAAATGTGTACGAAAAAAATATATCTGCACTAATCTGCAGATCATGCAAAAAATTGTCTAGCCGCGAGAATTGAACTGCTGGCTAGGTTTTTTTTGCTCGCCAAGAGTTCAATTCTTTTTTTTTCTCAGGATCGGTTGTACTTATGACTTATTTTGTTTTGTTACAGTTGAGCGTAGGATCATGGATCCAATCATTCCTGGGTTCTCGTGGTTCACTAAAAAGAGACATGTGATGGGTTTGAAGACGTCGCAGAATTCGTACTAATATTTTTTGCGTAATAGATTTACTTGTTATTATTTTATTTTATTAAATACGTATAAGGGGACCTACTCTGGAATTAAATTGTGTTTTTGTGTCGTATGTTGCCTAGTTCTTATAGGTACTTAATTGGTTTGTTAGATATTTACCAAAAAAGTTCTACAATAGAAAACAGCCAACGCTGTTATAATATGGATGTTCCTTAATTGAAAATTATTGAAAACCTACCCACTCTATTATAAAGCATTATGACCCACTTTAGCGTGACAATTAACGGGCAATTAGAGAGAATTAATAGTATCACATTTAATTGAAGTCACCTACCAGAGAAGGTAATTCAACCCTAATTGCGAACGGTCATTTAGTATGTGACCAGCAATTGACCATTTGGAACACTTCTGCAGTTTAACGATCTATTTTTAGACTTTGATTCGAAATCCACACTCAAAATTATGCTGAGATTTTTCGGTAAGTACCTATCTATTTTAAAAGTGCTCATGAATATAATTTTTGAATTGTTTCAAATGTCCTAATCATGTTAAAATTTGTTTTAGCGTTTTTTATTATTTTGCTTAAAACATGCAACAGTTTGGACAACGTGTGCGACCGCAGGCCACTCGGGACAAAGGCTGAACCATTGCTACCGGACAATCAGTTTGTATTAGATATTGAAAATATACGAAACAATGAATACATCCCGAAACATAATTACACAGGTAAAATAAAGATTATACCTGTAAAGATGACGAGTGATGGAAAAATAGATAATAATGGCAAATACTTACCTATCAATTAAGATTTAAGAAACATAAGCATTTAGGTAGGTAGGTACCTATAGCTAGTTCTATAGATTAACTTAAATATTAGGAATTTTGTATTTTTTTCTAATTTCAGTCAGCCTACATTCGCGAGACGGAATTTCAACATTCATGGGATTCACAATATCCCTGCGCGAAGATTCCAAACCTAACGCGATGAATCCTCGGAAGCCAATATTTCTACAGGCGGGGAACTTGATCCCCAAAAGTGATTCTGCTGTTCCTCACATGTATTGTAATAATACTATTATTCAGGCTGACATCACTCCTAAAGTCGCCGTAGAGGTAAATTACTTTTTTACAAATTCCTGCCAAGAGTACTTTTCCTTCAAATAAATGAGTGATTTTGGCCTTCTTAAGTTGCTCTATGTTTTGTAAGAGGGCTACTCTTACAAAACATAGAGCAACTTTTTATCTTGTCTTCTACTGTCCGATTTACACGAAATAATCAGGCATCAGATCAGAGGTATCAATTCATGATTGGTTCAACTAATTTAAGTGAAACTGTCTTGTTTGTATTAATTTCTAGGCTATTTGGATTGCACCAGACAAAGGTAACAAATGCGTGACAATATTTGCCGTGGTTGCTATCAGACCTAACGTCTGGTACAGCTTCGAAGGCCCCTTATCTAGAAAGGTATGCGAGGACCCTCGAAAGAACGACGATATGCCGCCAATGGAAAATGATAAATGCAACGTGTGTGAAGATGCTAGGTATGAGGTGAGTTATCGTATGAGTATAGTCAGAGTAAATTCTCTCCTTCATATTGCTTCTTTAACTAACTTAAATGAAATAATATTCAAGGACGATTTCAAAAACTTCAATCTTTGTAGTTAACCTTCGAAGGCCTATGGTCATACAACACTCATCTAGACCAGTTCCCGCAAAGAGAAGCTGGTCAAGCGCACTTCAGCGACATTGTCGGAGCCTCTCACGACTCTGAAAGCTTCACGTTGTACAGGATTGGATCCGAAGCTTCAGATGGACTCAAAATGTTGGCAGAGCAAGGGAATACCACTGGACTTGAAATCGAAGTTGAAAAATGGGTGAGTAAACTACAAGACATCTAAGAAAATGATTTGTGGAAGAAGAAAATACATACTTATTACTTACTTCAACACTCTATTTAGAATAGAATAGAATAGAATAAAGTTTTATTTACTTCCGTAGATATCTACGAGTACGGTACCTGTATGTCATTGTCAAGGTTCTCTAAATCGTAATTTTTATTTCAGCTTGGCACATACGTTCGGACTGTGATCAAAGCTACAAGCCCTCCCGAGCCAAATATGTCTGCTACAACGCAGTTCAGAGCGAGCAAAGGCTTCCATCGTCTGTCTATAGCAACAGCCATCGTACCCTCGCCTGATTGGTTTCTCGGTGTCTCCAACTTAGAGCTTTGTAGCACGGTGACTAATCTCTGGTCTGAACACATCACTCTTAACTTGTATCCTTTGGACGCTGGCACTGATAAAGGAGTTAATTTCGATGTAAGTTTAGAATGAATATAAATCTACAATGCGCCTAGAATTTAGTCCTTTTCTTCGGAATTTACCGTCGTAGTTTCCGGGTATACTACCTACTGCCTAATGGCTATCCTTAGTTCAAATATTTGAATAGTTTACTCATATTAACTTTATTATAATTTTAACAGTCTGCCAACGAAGTGACTCTACCGCATCAGGCTATATCCATGGCATTGATTGGTGGAAAGGAAAGAGCAAGGAAACCATTTGCAAGATTAACACTGAACCTGATCAGAACGTATAGCTCGCCTGACTGTAATATTGAAGATGCCACGGAAAAGCAAGGTAAGATTCATAACTAAGTGGATTTAATGTGATCCCTTCATATAGGTACCGTGAGATACGAGAGGAACATACTTTCAAAGTCTGATGCTTATCTTGTGGCGGATAAATGATAGGTACTGATATTAAAATGGGTAATAATCATGCTAATATTGCAGAAGAAGGAGATGAAGGTGATGAAGAGGACGATGGTAATGAGGATGATGGTGAAACCGGTGGTGAAGAAGTCATTATTAATAATAATGACGATTCCTCTGAGGAGCCATCTTATGTCCCGGCTGTAAGGACTACAACTAGGTAAGTTATAATCAGGCAGGAATCAGGACAAAAAGGTAACTACATATCAATGAAGTAAGTAGTAGGTATAACCCCAGGTATAACCTATCAGTCATGTGTTTTAAGGTTTAACACAAGCTCTGCTTACTTTGGTTCCAGATTATGCTGTGTGAAGTGACCATTTTTTTCATGTTACTTTTTCCAGCGAGGAACCTCCATCGGTGGATCCAGATTCGACAGATGACTGTCCCATGACGCCATGGGAAGAGTGGATGCCGTGCCAGGGAGAATGCGTTGACAACACTGTCATCGGATTCAAAATACGGTTCCGCTACCACATGGTTGATGGGATTGCTGTGGGGAAGTATATTGAGAACGTAAGTTGAACCTATAATATCTACTTACCTACCTAATATTTCCTTTAATTGTTGACCATTTAACTGTTTTACAGGGCCCTTCGTATAACGACAAAGAAGTTCCACGACATTGTTTAGAAAGTGAAGCTGACAGTCAAACTGAGAAATGTGAAGAACCGTGTGAAGAAAGTCCAGGAGAAGTAATGGAAGAAGAAGAGTAGTAGATCCAACTCTCACGGACAAAATTTGTAATAGGTACGTCACATAATTTTTTATTCTCGATTTTTTCAATTTTAGATTCTTATAAAAAAATGACGTGACAAATTCAAATGTTGATCGAACCTACAATATTATAATATTCAAAGTAATTGTAGGCGGTAGGGTAACCTATCTAATGATGATTGTAAGCTGTTTTGTAGTAGCTAACTGTAGGTAAACAGATTTAGATATTAAGTAGGTACTTTACGTTAAATTATATATAATTGCTACAGGACCTAACGTTGTTTCGTTTGCATAATTCGAATCTACCTACTTCTATAAATAAAATAGATTTTAAATATGAATTGTAATTTTATTTTATTGTATTTTATTTTATTTATTAATCAATAGTACCTATTATACTACTAGTATATTACAGACATCTACTACTACTCATAGCTACTACTCTATCCTAAAGCCTAGTTCGGACTGGGCTTGTATTTTAGTCGAGTAGCGAGTAACTTACAACTATGAACAATTATTATGAAATAAAAAAGTCGAGCGAAAAACCTAAGGAATAAAAGTTACTAAAAAAATTGGTTTGTTTAATTCCGTTTGATAATTATCATAGAAGTCTTTAGAATATAAATAAATAAACAATAAACATCTTATTCAAAAAACCGTCAGATAACACTACCTACTGATTAAAATGCATCGTGCTCGCTACTCAAATAAAATTCAAGCCTAACGTAACGACACTATAAAGTACTAGGTACTAGTAGTACCTATTTATTTTTAGTTACCAGGGTTAACAGTTAAGCTATTATGTCTAGTTACTACTAATATACTCTTACCATAAAGTAATCATTACTCTGCACTTTAGTTGCTGACTGTACCTAGTGCATTCGGGATCTTTCATGCGGAAAATCAATACGAAGAATGGAACGTAGAAGTGCGTTTTGGAAGTTGGATTGGAATTGGATTACAGCGAGTTGGCTAATACATTTTCTCTAACTAAATTTTAGTTTCCAATTTTACATAATTCGTTTGTATAATATTTTGTATTTAAACTATGTAGATTTGAATAGGATTATCGATTCAAATTAATACTAAAAAAGCTAAAAATTATAGGTACCTAGGTACTATGTACCTTATGTAGCACTATTATGAGTCCATTTCACACAGAGATATGCTTTTCAGAATGTTCCTTTGTTTCTCAAACTAGAACTTCCTTGTTCCTTCCTTACGTCATCGACCGTATCGTCATTCATTCATTCGATCATCCGTTCTGTCAGTCTAGTCAAGCAAGTCTGTCCTGTCATTCTTTCTTTCTCTTGGTGCAGTTTCTCAATTCCTGATGAAAGTGCCATATAAATTGGCCGTAGACCTCATCAGAATATGTTAGCAAAGGCCCCCGCATCTACATTCAAGCGAGCTTTGAACTTAAGTCTTAAAGCGGCGTTTTTGGTGGAGGCAGCTGGCTTTGCGGTGTCATTCGGAGTGTGGTACAAACTCAACACCGACAGGGGTAAGTTTCTTTATTTTCACCTATTAATAGCTCTCCAATCATTTAGCATCATCTGTTTACCGTAAAAATTGCTTCTCAAACTGAACACAATATACTGTACAGCAGAATGTAACCAATCTGGTTATTATGAAACATACCTGTGGTCTAATTTCTTGATCAATTTATAGTTTTCAGTCTCAGAATTCTAGATTGATTTTTGTTTCCGAAACGGTTTTGATGTTATACAAAGGAATCATTCAATTTCATTGTTATTAGTCACTGTAAAAATCTATTTTGATCATTAATTCTAAGCAGGTGTTGTGTACAGTTCGCCCAACGCATCTAGCATTCGTGAAGTTAGCCGTTTGTCTGCGCAGAACACAATTTTGTATGAAAAAGCGTTTACTGCACAGAAAAAATGCTATTTTCACGAATGCCTAGATCCGTTGGGCGAACTGTACAATACCTTCTTCTTTTGAGTTGATTTATCAACAAAATTCAAAGCCATGGTAATAAAGTAATAAGAGGCCACATCCACAGCGTTGCTTGAGCAAGCCATAAGGAAGGGGAAGCTTCTACCTACCTAATTATTTATGTATTACTCTTGGTACTATGAGTGAGCCACAAAATGTATTGCTGTTGGTACTATGAGTGAGCCACAAAATGTATTGCTGTTGGTACTATGAGTGAGCCACAAACAATGATGTGTCAAAACTCATCCTTTTACAGATTTCCGTCTGTATATGTTCAAGAACCACAACTGGGCATTAGAGGGGTATTACGCACTCGGTGAAAGGATTGCTGACCAGAAGACTCGGGAGCACGATCTTAGAGTTTGGAATAACGAAGGGAAGATTTAATATAGCAGTAGAATATCATCGGTGAGATGAGTGTAGCTATAAGGTCAACGTTCTGGGTGCTGACTTTCGGCACTCTCGGGTGGGCACTGTTCAAGTTGGTCAAACCTGATGATGAATTACTTAAGAAGGTCATTATTTTATGTTGTGTCACATGTGGATTAGTTAACTGTATTGGGTTGGAGTTTAAACTAATATGTGTGCATGTTTGTTTTCTGTCAGATTTCCTTAATTGCTCATTGTATGAAATTGAGGGTGAATTTTCTGTGTTCTGAATTTATCATTCATCTTAAAGGGAAGATACTCCATAAGTCTTATCATGCTTCTAAAACAGTAAGCTTATGTTTGGATCAGATGAAAAAGGAGTTTAAAATATGAATTTACAATCATTTGTAGATGTGTCAGTTCATCATGTTTGATCCATTTGCCTATCAGTTAACATTAGCTGCTTATAGGTGGAACCTTTTTTCTTTATATCAATTAAATAGCCTCCTTGTTCACTAGTAAATTGTGACAGTCCTTTCAACACTGGTTGTATGACTAGGAAAAGTGTTTCCATCTAAAGTCAGCTATATTTAGTACATTTAAGGGTTATTTTATAATGGTTTTTCTATTTGCAGTTTGACCAGGACTCCAAAAACACTGACACCAGAAAGCTCTCAAATAAAACATTGGAAATACTGAAAGGAGCTGCAAGCAGTGACCCCGAAATAAACAAAAAAATTGACAATATAATAAAAGGAAAATGAATGACAAACATAGTGTTTTAGATAGATTGAGTAGAAGAGATGCGCAACGCTTAGAGAAGTTACAAAAGGCTCACAAAGCTAGAGAAGAAGTTGATGCTTCCAATGAAAATGAAGACTACTTCTCCGGAGCTTTCAAGATCAAAGCGGAGGATGTTGAAGATCTACTCACGGCCGTCCCAAATTTGGAGTCTAACATGCTACCTTCACACTTTGATATCATCAAAAAGGAACTCAATGATCTACAGAAATATGTCATCACTTCATCTTTCTTTCTTAAAGAATTCAACATGAGGAAATACTTGGGTATCGTGCAGAACTTACAAACGAAATGCTATGAACTAGAAGACAGATATGTCCCAAAAAAAAAGTTCGGATTCTCTAAGAAAAAGCTACCCAAATCTGATAATCAAAAGCAGAATTCACTTGACGAAAATGACGGCGCAAGCAAGAAAGATAACAACAAATGGAATGAAAAGCTATTTGGATTTGATTCAATGGAAAATAAAGTACTTATGCTTGAGAATGAAGAGTTATTTCAAAGGGATGTCGCTTTGCGTAACTTAAAGAACTGTACAATCGGGCTAAGAGGCATCATGGGCACATTACATTTGACTAACTTAGAAAACTGCATCATACTTTCCGGCCCGGTTACTTCCTCTGTGTTTGTTGAGAAATGTAACAATTGCAAAATAGTTACGGCATGTCAACAGATGAGAATGCATACTTCTGTCAAATGTGACATCTACCTGCATGTTACCAGCAAGGGGATAGTAGAAGATTGTTCTGAGATCCGCACAGCACCTTACAATCTGTATTATGAAGACTTAGAAAAGCATTTCATTGCTTCGTCATTGAATAAAAGTAGCAACAATTGGGATGGCTTAGATGATTTCAACTGGCTTGCACCAGATGTCCCTTCGCCAAACTGGTCTGTACTAGACGTAGCACAAAGGGTGAAGAGTTGGGATGACTGGTGGTCTAGAACACCCTAGTATTCTGCTAGTAGATAGACGTAAAATTTCAGTTATATCGCATACAATAGATAGCCTAACAAATGTAACCATATACCTACATAGAGCAATAAACTTAACATAATTTTAATTTGGTACATTGAATAAGTTTGTATACCTTTTTAAACTATTCAGAGAAATCAAGTGCCCTTTAGCTATTTTAAAATTAACATCAGTTGATTGCATGCTTTTTTTCTTTCATAAGTGAGCCATATTGTAACTTTGTACACATTTTAACTGGTTAGTATAAAATGTCAGCATTTATTCACTAATTTATTATGAAATAAAGTTTTATTAGAAAACTCAATTCAGTTTCATTCCTAACGATTTATACTGCGTCAGGTAGTGTGTAAGATGAGGAATGAGTACATCGGGGGAAGTTTGAAAGTAGCGCCAGACAAATTGAGAAGTGGAAGGTTGGCGTGGTATGGGCATGTCATGAGGAGGGATGAGAGTCATAACACGACGAGTGACAGTGAATGTGGATGGATATACCGGTAGGGGTAGGCCTAAGAAAAGATGGATGGACTGTGTGAATGCGGATATGTCTGTGAAAGGAGTGAGTTCTGATATGACGGGTGATAGAGGGAAATGGAAAAGAGAAACATGTTGTGCCGACGATGTTGTGGGATAAGATCGGGAAGAACAAGAGGTAGTGTGTAGTTACATTAGCCTATATTTTAGCAGGACACTGCAGTTCTTATGACATTGTTCAGATGGAGTAAAACTTAATCAAACTTTCTGCATTATCCATGGAAAGGCAGGTTCCTCACGATGTTTCTTGACATTGTGTTGGAAGGTAAGATTTTTTTTAATGAGGGGTTTTGGTACATAAATGAGAAACTATAAAACAATAAATATTAATTTATTTCTACTTTAGAAATAGGTATATAAAATTCCATATTAGCTTCACAGAAATCACAGTAATTTTATACAAAAGAGAAAATCTTAACACCTTATTGCAACTTGTCTAAGATTTTTTTCATTAAGATAAATTAAAAAACTGTTAGGTATAGAAAACAAAGATTGCATTAATATATTTATATGATATGTAAATACCTACATATTTAATTGTATACACACTATCCATTAAGAAATTGACATTATTAATACTATGGAAATAAATAACTTAAGATGTAGTCTCCTAGAACATTATTTAACAATAAAATTTCCTGTTTATTTAATTTATAGTAACTAAGTAAATGAAATAATAAAAAAATACATCATCTCTGGCAAGTGAGCATTTAATTACTTAGGCCCTTACTAATAAACGTGTCATAAAGTTATTCCTCGGAATAAACTAAAAATAACCATACATTTTGACAGTTTACACTCAGGAATCACTTTACACCACGTTTATTAGTAAGGGCCTTAGATTATTGAAGATTTATTGACTTTATTCCACATTACTACGCAGCTGTAAAAACTTTTTTTTAATGTTGACGATTTATTATATAAAATACCTACAGTTATGGTTAAATATGTGTTTGGACATGCCCCTGACTACCCCCCTAGAATAAGTAACAAAGAAGAATGTCTACCGTAGTTGGGGATACAGTCGTGAACCTGTTTTTATGGTTAAATTGGCTTTTATATATATAATTGTAAGTTGTATTTAGAAGCCTACCGTAAGTATAAGTTAGCTAGACATCCGCAATAATAATATGCAGTTCATTTTCGAAATACACTTCTTGTTTTAAAATATGTAGGTAAATCAAACACATCCCACTCATATAATAAAGCTGAATGTTTGTGAGTTTGTTTAGATGTTTGTGTGAGGATCAGGCTCAAACGACGAAACAGTTTACAATGAAATTTGGTGATGGATGAAGGTGAAAGGTATAACTCCAGAATAGCATATAGGCTACTTTTTATCCCTTTTTTTATTAATAAAATCCTAGTACTAACAGTGTAACAATCTATGGACTGTTTCGCGTCTGCGCACTTCGCACTGTGACGTTTTGACCGATGTATGTGTCGTGACGGTAAAATAGACAGCTTTTTTTCTAGTCTCCATCCTCGATACCGTCCGAAAAGGAACTTTGTTCCAATAAAATGCAAGTTTTATAAAATGTCAAGTAGGGGTAGTCACATGCTCATGCATCACATTTGCAGTATTAAAAATATGAGCATGCGTATTTGGACGTGCCTTTGACAATCTCCACTGGAAATTTTTAATAATCTATAATGCCTGATCAAGATAATATCTACCGGGTCTTGGATAAAGCCACGAGTCTGTATATTAATGTATACTATAAATAGTTGCTACATAATGTCCGACAATCAACGCACTTTAGGAAATTGATCAAACAACCTTCGAGTAAGAGGATAAAAATCGTCACCGAAAGCAAAGCATTCCTAGTTTAAAAATAAATTCATTAGAGTTATCTTAGTAGAGATTCCATAGGTAATTTCAACGGAAAAGTATAGCTAAAATCTTAAAATGGTTAAATTTTAATCTTGCATGGAATGTATTCTTAAATTAAATAAGTACGTACAATTTGTATTGACTATAAAACAATTTTTTTCTCATGACGGAATCATAATAATATTTGTATGATCATGATTATTTTTCAAAACTTTCTTGTTGTATGTAGTGTGTAATTAGTACGGTCAGTGACAAAAGATGATAAACATAATTAAATCTTACATTTTTATTTTCTTCCCGTACCTATTTGCTTATACATTTTTATATGAAATATTACTGTATGTTTAAAAATAGAATCCCACATATCACGAAGTTCATGAACTTATGTCGCAGTAGACATAACTGTAACGTAACTATAGTAGTAGACATTTTTATTACCTTAAATTTTCTTTATATTTTATAATGCCCACAATATTGCAAATATCCCGATAAATATGTTTAAACTAACATGGGAATTGTAACATCAATATTTAAAATAGGGGAAGTTCGATACATGCTATTGTAATTTATTTGAGACAATGCTATTATGCAAATAGTAATTGCCTTTTATGTTTTTATTTTTACCCCTTATACAATTTTACAGGATCTTTGGAGTGTCTACCGTGCCTTGGGGATACAGTCTTAATTCTGTCAAATTTAAAAATATAAATATTTCCAGTTAAATAAATCATAGATGCTTCTACAAGAAGTCTTCATAAAAGAGGAAAGAACAGTTAAGTGTCCTATATCCTTTTCTTAAGGATCTTACACCGGTGGCACCAATATTCATATAATGATGTTATATGAATAATAATATTTAAGTTGTAATTGCTGTTTGAACACACAACGGCAACAAGGATTTTACACTTACAAAAGCGTATGCAAACCATTTTCAAATTGATCTAAGAACACAACATTTTTTTTCTTCAGAACAATAATCTCATAGACCCTTATTAATAAACGTGGTGTGTTACGCCGGGTGTGACGTAGGAGCAATTTTTGGAAGATATAAGAATACAATCCTACTATTCCACTATTAATATAAATAAAGCCGAAAGTTTGTGAGTATGTTACATACTCACTCACTTTCGGCTACAAACACACTCCGTCTTATTACAAAAATATGAACCGAGTTTAGCGAAGCACTGACTAAAAACTGTCTCCAGAAAAACGAATTTTAAATACTCGTACATAGAAGGCTTTTTTGTGGTAACAGTTTTGTTTTGCTATGTGTCAACATGGTGTTCAACTAAGGTTTAACTTTTTTGTAATAAGGCCAACTATGTTTGTATTTCAATCACGCCTAAACCAGACAACCGATTTGAATGAAACTTGGAATAGGTGTAGACAGTGACCTGGAATAGCATATAGGCTATTCAAAAGAATGGTACCACGCGGGCAAAGCCACGCGCATTAGATAGTGGTTTATAATTTACTAATGGAAGTTTCTCTGACTATCCATAAAAGGTTGAAACTTTGTGAGGCTTTACTGCTTTCACCGAGAACTACAAAAGAAAAGTAGAGATACGAGGAAAGATTTCACAATGAAATTAAAATAGATTAAAAAAAAAGTGGCACTCCGGGAGTGCCACAGAAGAGAAGACTTGAACGAGGTTTCGGTAACGGTTCTAAAATTAAAAAAAAAGTACAAAAAAAACTAAAGTGCAAAAAGTTATAAGCTATCCCACTGGGATTCGAACCGGGGCAGTCTCACATGAGGCGGCCACTCTCACAAATAGACCATTGTGAGGATACAATATGTGACGAAATTAAGGTACGTATTAGTATGAGGATAGTGTTGTAACCTGTAACAGTCACGTGACTCAGTTTGATATTTTTTTCCTCCTGAAAAATGACTTAAGAAGTTTTCACTTCAAAAAAGATTTCTCAATGAGCTACAATTTCAACCTGTCTATCTACAGATTAATTTGAAACGGTTGCATACACTTCGTCACTAAGCTAATCACCACATCACCAGTTAGGCTTTTTGTGTGAAATAGTCCACTGTTGGTACGTATTGTTCGGGTCACACGGCGCTAACCCCAGTTGACGCGAGTGTGGTTGTAGAGTTAGACAATAGCCGTGGAGACGGTGAATTAGCTGTTTGTATTTTTCTTCGTAGCTAGAAAATGAAATGTTGGATTAATGGAAGTTATACTAAGACAAAGAAGAAAAAAAGTCGTGTTGGCCGAATGGGGTACCTCAACTTTCAATCCGAAGGTTGTGGGAATCCCGGCCGTGCATCAATGGATTTTGCGTTTCGTAAAATTTATATGCGCTTTAACACGTGCTCTAAACGGTGAAGGAAAACATCGTGAGGAAACCAGTTAGTGTTCTTATAGGCGGCGATGGGCTTGCAACCTGTCACGTATGGAATACTAACTTCTGCAAGATGTGGGCATGTATCAAATATGTGTTTGGACATGCCTCTGACTACCCCCCTTAGACATCTTCAAAGGATCTGGAATAAGTAACATAAAAGATCTGAGAGAATGTCTACCGCACCTTGGGGATACAGTCGTGAACCTGTTTACGTTACGTTTTTACTAAGACTCACTATTACCAGCATCCCATATGCTCCCGATTTCTGCCAGTCATTACCAGTCCCTCTCATAGGATAAATAAATAATAAATAATGCTACTTATATACTTTTTGTTTGTAAATACATACATATTATACATAGAAACACCCAGACCCGAGACAAATATCTGTAGGTCATACAAACATTTGTCCCGCGGCGGGGATCGAACCCGCAACCTTCTGCATCGCAGGCGGACCTTCGCCCACTGCGCCACAGAGGTCGTCGCCACGAGGATAAAATATGAGCTTATCAAAAATTTCAATTGTGACGACATGGATCCTGTGGCCGAATGGTAACGCACTCCGGCTTTAGGAGGATCGTCTGATCGTTGCGGGATCAAATCCCGTCGGAATTGAAAATTTTGATAAGACTTTTCATTTCTCTCTGACTCAGAGCCCGAGGGCCCCTTGAGCTTGGTAGCCCCTGAATGTGTACTAGAGATTGTGTAACTGACCTCCACGGTCCATCAACGGTACCGAGCCTGCAGATGGCCTGCTTGACGTTGTCCTGGTCGGCCTCCACACAGCGCTCACCCACGCCGAGCTGACCCGCCGCGTTCAAACGAAACAGTTGGCTGTTGCCGGAGCCGTGGCATGATGATGTGCCTGATTTATAATAATAAAAAGCTTTTATATTTCCCATTCAATTATGTCCTTCTATGTCCTACTATGTCCTTCCCTGGAATACAACCTTTAACTATGCCAAATTTCAGCTTAATCTGTTCAGCGGTTTGGGCGTGAAAGCGTAACAAACAGACAGTATGGATGAACTCCCAAAAAATTTCATACGCCGATTGGCTATTAGCTCATTTGGTTAAAGCATTGCCAGTTATTGCCACAGTTCGTGGATTCAAATCCTGCGTGGTGGTGCACTTTTTAGCATGATTTTTTATCTTAAGATGTAGTGTATCCTTTGAGTGTATGTTGATAAAACTTGAACGAACCCACGCGTGGAAGCAAGTAGGACAATGAGTTTAACTTACCAATATAAGCAGGCGCAGCTTTGCCCATAGTGTCCAAGCAAGAACCAGTCGCTTTATTCTTCACCATACCCCAGTGCACATTCTTGGGCAGTTTCGGGAACTTATCATACACATCGTACGCCACGTTATCCATGAACCAAGAGAAGTCCTTACACTGCAGTCTTTCCTTCAAAGCAATCTGCTCACTTATATCACCCATATCCAAAAATCTAGCCATAGGTTCTCGTGTATAGAAATACTCTTTATGTTCCTCATCGAACCACGTTTCAATAACACGCTTGTAGTTTATAGTTATCAGAGATCCTTTGCGATTCTTCGCTAAGTTACCGAAAGAGTACGGCATAAATGCTCTGTAAACGTGTCCTACTCTTGAACACGGAACCCATTCGATGCTGCCCCCGCATTGCCATATTTTAAAGCTCAACTCGAAGTTCTCCCCGCCCCATACTAAAAGGCCGGGATCGTATGCTCCAATCTCAAGGAAATACCTTCTGTTGATCGCGAATAGACCTCCCGCGTGTGTAGGACTCTTATAAGGTTCAGATTTGTGCTTATGAAGATTAACCTCTCTATCTGGCACTTCATTCTCTTTATAAAGCATTCCCCATTCAAAAATACCTCTATAATTCGTCCCGTGGGAGTAGACAGGTCTGTATTCAAAGGTTCTATGGTCTATCCCATCGATAACTGGTACAGTCATTATTCTATAATCTCTGTATATCGGTGCTAGTAAAGGGGGTAGCCAGTTTAAGTTGACCTCGCAATGTGCATCTAAGAAGACGATGACGTCACCGGTAGCTTCTTGGGCACCACGTGATCTGGTTCGGATTAAGCCTTCGCGTTGAGTGTTGCGAATAAGACGGACTTTGCCTTTCCATCTTTTGATGTAGTTGTCAAGATTGGATTTTAAGTTATCCTTATCTGAGAAGTCGTCGACCTAGAAGAAAAAAATATTGTTAATCTAAATTGTTCCTGGGCCTTGATTCATAATACAGCGGAATGCATTCGGTTCGCAATCGACCGACAGCAACCAATCACAGTGCAAGAAACGATCAATTCCTGCACTGTGATTGGTTGTTGTCTGTCGATTCCGAACCGAATGCATTCCGCTGTGTTATGAATCAAGGGCCTGGTGGCCTAGCTAGTGGGATGTTAAAAACAACAAAAACATGTGACTTTCTTCTGACTACCTCCTTTAAACACTTTCAAAGAAAATTAAATAAATATCTGGGGAGATATGACTCGATATAGTATAAGTTTTACAAGCTGGTGCCTACGGTTTCGCTCAGTAAGTGGATGGCTGGCCGCTAGTAGCAAATCATTTTCAACAGAGCGCTTCTGTACTTCGGAGGGCACGTTAAATTTTCGGTCTCAGCTATTAAATCGTTAAGCCATGACGGAAGCCTACAACTCCGAACTTACTTGATACTTTTTTTACCTACTCTACATATATTAGGCGCGATAAAACACAAACATTCAAGCAATTTTATATCCGTAGGTTAGTAAACTTTCTAAGATAAGACTGGGAGTTGGCCAAAAGATAAAAAGTACATTAAATTATACTTAAAAGTAACATTTTAAAGCAGATGGTATCAGTTTGATTTCCTAGAAGTAACTTATCTATAAATTAACTAGCTGCGCTCCCGCGGTGTGGCCCGCGGTCCCTCGGGATTTATTCGGGATAAAAAGTATATCCTTCCCTGGGATACAACCTTTAACCATGCCATATTTCAGCTTAATCTGTTCAGCAGTTTGGGCGTGAAAGCGTAACAAACAGACAGACAGACAGACAGACAGAGTTACTTTCACATTTATTATATTATATACTAGCTGCGCTCCCGCGGTGTGACCCGCGTTCCCTCGGGATTTTTTCATTTTTTGGGATAAAAAGTAGCCTATGTCCTTCCCTGGGATACAACCTTTAACTATGCCAAATTTCAGCTTAATCTGTTCAGCGGTTTGGGCGTGAAAGCGTAACAAACAGACAGACAGACAGACAGACAGAGTTACTTTCACATTTATAATATTATAGTATGGAAGTATGGATAAATAATAAATAATAGGGAAGTATGGAAGTATGGATCTTAATCATACATACAGAGTTTTATTGTTATGTTCTCTCATACAAAATGTCACATCAAATTATAGGCATTATTATTGTTCTCGCGTGTCTACTCACAATGCTATTTGTAAAACAAACATCGTGACAAAACCAGTTAATATTATACAGGGTTATTTGTTAAACACCGGTAACCTCTCAGGACTGTTTTACTATCATCATAAACAACAACTTTTGTTCTATGACTTTTAAAAATTCATCATAATTTAGTTCATCAGATATTCATAAAAAAGTTACGAAGTCTATGCGAAGCAAAAGAAAGCGATAGTTCAATAGCGAGGGGAGCGGGGTTAGGGCGGCGTGGGCGCTTGAAAGTGACCAATTTAATACAGACTTGAAAGATATACAACGAAATCTTGAAGGTCTGTTTGTGGTAAATGTATTATGTTTTGTATAAAGTCATAGAACAAAAGTTGTTGTTTATGATGATAGTAATACAGTCCTGAGAGGTTACAGGTGTTTTTAAAGGGCTAGCTAGATGACGCTAGATGACGCTATGTGAAGTGTCATTTAATATTTACTATCTACTAGCTTATGCACGCGGTCTCACTCGCATGGTACAAACATTTTTTTTTTCTATAAATCAACTTACATTACTGCGTTGTTAGGATTCCCACAAGGACGATTAAGACGATTAAATAAAAATAGTTCTTGGATTCATAAAATAAATAACATACCAATACAATTTCATGCAGCACATTTGGAGGCGAGCGGTCGATGACTGTATGTACAGTCCTCATCAGCACAGTAAAACCTTCGTTGTGGAACACTATGATCACAGATGTGGAAGGGAGTGCTTCAGGGTAATGCCAGTACTTGCATTCATCAAGTCGAGTGTCTGGAATCGACCTGGAACAATATTCCTTAGCTGTTGAGCGAGCTTAAAGCGCTCGTGTAACTTGCTTCGTCGTTTGTCGTTTTTGATAGAAGATAGAAGAAACCTCTCCTTACACAAAATGCGGCAACATTACCGACTTTGCATTTATCAAAATACGCAATTTTTTGTACTTAGGTGACACCTACTTGTAAAACTTGTGTTAGGTATAAGTTAATAAACTTTCTCAACATGCTAATGAAGATTACATGTTAGTATAATATGCAGATAAAGTATGATTTGTGTACTAACTAATTTGGCTAGAAAATGTATAATTTTACTGATGTTTTGTCAATATTGAGCCGTGTTGGTCGAATGGGGTTGTGCCTCGACTTTCAACCCGAAGGTCATGGGTTCGAAAAATTTATATGCGCTTTAACACGAGCTCTCTCTTTAGTCAGCTCCACACGTATTGACGTCGTCTTTCCTGTGGGCCAGGCTGATTAAGCTGAGAGGATGGTTTAGGTGCTGGGCAAGCCTATTCCCTCTCAAACAATGTCCCAGGCACTACAGCGTCCTGTTAAGTGTGGGCATAGGTTGCCTCCTAATGCTGTATAAATCATCTAATAGGATGTAAAGGCCTAAGTGTCAACATGGTTGTATGAATGAGACAACTTTTAGCGATAAGACCACTTCCTTGTTGTACACATTGTTATTTTGTTTTTTTTTGTTGAGGGTGAGCAGTAATATTTTCATTCAAAGTATTTTTTTAAATGCCTTTAAAATCATATTTAATTGAACAGAAACAAATTGATACAGAAGTTATTATGATAAGAAATTAATCATAATACAAAGTACCTACTTAATTAAATGTTTCTCCGTGACTTATCAAACTACAAGGAAGGTACTTTTTAATAATAATTACACAATTTAAGTTACTCTTGAACCATGTTGGCTACATGGCATAGTTTTGACTCACAAAACTTACAATATAATGGCCCTACTAGGTATGAGATCTTATAGCGATCCAGTTTAAGTCGTAAACTGAACTGCTTCTCTATTTCGACGACGTATGTTAATTAGACTTGTCGTAAAAACTGGATTATTTTGCAATATAATACTTAACCATTCTGCTTAAAACAGGTCACCATACTAAAACTTAGTGATTCAGATTAGGAACCAAATCTAGATAGCACCCAAACTGAATTGTTTACTAAGAGTCATGGTACAGCACCTGGTTTAAATTCTGGCCATGTATCTGGATATTTCAATTCACAAAATTTTTAAAAGAATTTTTAAAGAATCTGAAGTTCAGAACTGTGTTTCTTGTTACCTGTTCATAGCAATATCATTAGATGCTGCTATGTTCATGCCATATTCACTCTCTGACTCTGCAATATCATTTGCCCGATCTTGGGGCATGTGATATGGCTTGCCCTCTTCCCCTGGTCCTTGAACTGGTTTCGGCAGTTTAGGCTCAAAGTTGCCGAGCTCTGGAAATAATATTTTTGTAAACATGTGAAATAGACATAATTTTTATTTTATTTAAATATTTTACATTGCTTTAACAGTAAACACCAAAGCAACAATGAAAAGCCTATTTAATTACACAAGTTTTAAATAAAAAATCTATTACAATATTTGTGAATTTCGTCACATGAATAACATTGTCAACATCCTCAGCCACACAAAGGCTATTAATTGTGATTAGGGCTCGCGTGAAAGGCGATTCTCTGAGGAGATTAGTACATGCCTTTGGGTTTGCGAGTAGCCTAGGCCGTCGACGCGCGCACACATAGTTTGGTTTGTTTTGAGTGATTGAAAGATGTTTTGTGCTGTGTAATTTTGTTTAGGATAAGTGTTTTAAACCCTCCTGTATGGTCAAATCAATTCTTACATTCATAATCATTTGGAATTGGTTGAGATGGGGCAAATTCTGGCAGATGTCTATAATATAACATAGGCCCATGATACATAAGAGCGCCGCGCGGCCACTAATTGTCTGCAAACATTGTGATGTGGCTAACACATAATGAGAGGCAGGGCATGCATTTGAGAAGTTCCTATTTATATTGTTAATTGATCTTTTAAAATGAAGTCAAAAACTTCGAGCATTATCCAGCAGAAAGCTCCAAAGCCCTCAGTTCCGGTTCGGTAACCAGAGATGGTGTTACTATGTGGAAGTAAGTAGAGCAGAGTGCATAGAATTTATAGCAGGTATGTTGTACATTGGTTAGTGATTAAACCTGTTATCGTGCGAGAACATAATGCAAGTGTTGACGTAACGAAAACAACGCACTAAACGACACGCCGGCATTGTAGGCCACATAACTGTATTCATAAAATTTACTTCACAGATTGCTAAAACTCTCACTCACCTGTCTTCAACGTGGGATACACGTCATGGTGGGACTCATAAAAACCGACTTGAGCTGCTTGAGCCTCAGGAAGCAACATATCTTGAGAATCAACCCTAACATTCTCTCTAGACCACTTGTGCAGAGCGTACAACAAGACTATCAATACAACACAGGCACCGCACATACGGAAGATTCTGCTTCGTCTCACGTTAGTTATCCTCATGTTTGTAGATTTAGAAATTATCTCATTACAAATAAACCTAAGTTTCACTGAAATATTATTTTTTTAAAATCGTCAGTCAGTCAACGTAGCGTAGCGATGAACAAATCGCGCGACATTCGCCCGATTCGCCGACTTGACTTGACTTGGCAATACTTTGGCATTTGGCAAAGCAAAATCAAAATCAAAATCTACCTTTTGAGTTTGACGTCTGTTAAAATGACAATGACAATTGATTTATTTTCTGTTGTGGGACGGACAAGGGGACGGATTATCTGTGGCGTCGGACAGCCGCCTTGTTGTTTGTTGTTGTCGTTGGTTGTTTGAATTTGAATCATAGAGGAACATACTACGAGTATATTTGCTAATTTGAATTGAATTAAATGAACAACTGTGCGTGCTGTGTTTGATAAACTACTAGTTATGAATTGAATTGTACTTATAATTACTGTCAGAATTACTAAGAACTCGGATTATTTATTCGATTATCCGAATTTGCACCGTGGTTAACCGACACTATGGACAAAGGTATGAGATTCAAATTAAGGCTGACTTAGCTTCACAATTTATTCTATTTATTGCTAAAGTAATCCAATCTATTGTTTAGTACATTCCTATCAGATTCATATACAATACACTCAATCGCAATCATTCTTTAGCTCTCTGAAGTAGCTGCGCAGAACCTATGTGCAGAACCCATTTTTGATCTCGCTTACTCTACCAAACCTGCGCAATCGTCTATTGCACCTAACTTCAGAGAGCTTAAGATCCGTTGTGCTTAATATACGTCTGCTGGTGGATCACCATAGAGTAAGCTGGATCCCAAACTGTGATGATATGTTTGCAGGTCAAACATTTACGTCTGAGAGCTTTATCCTCAACTGGAATACAGACTTCCCGCAGTACCCTCTCAAGCCTGATGACCTGAAGAAGCCGCAGGCGCTGATGGAAGCGCTGTTCCAGGTCTTCGATAGATTGGGCATCGACAGAGACTTTGTTCTTGCTGTAAGTGTTATGGGATAAATTAATATGTTAAGATTATGGGGATCTCGGGTTGATGTCAAGCATTGAATACAGGGTCTTGCTTTGAAAATACTCTTTTATGAGTGAGAGATTACTTTTTAGTTACAATAATAAACATAAGTAATTCACTTCTATAGCTGTACTCAATTTAATTTGCCTGTGTAGAATTTTGTAGTCTTTTTAGGTTTTTTTTTCATGACAATGCGAGCTATTTTAGGTCGAACCCCTGTGATAGCTTACAGTTTCTTTATATATATATTAGTAT
This sequence comes from Epirrhoe tristata, assembly GCA_951394285.1. Lineage (NCBI taxonomy): Eukaryota > Metazoa > Arthropoda > Insecta > Lepidoptera > Geometridae > Epirrhoe > Epirrhoe tristata. The sequence continues at coordinate 9,703,677 of OX596145.1, forward strand.
CGTCCAACTAATTTAGGTTCATCTCATGAAGGTTTAAAATATGTAAAATTATTTTTCATTACAGCCACCTCCCGAGGAGATCTGCAACGAATCCACCTCCTACTACTGGGATCTGCTTCCCGTCATCAACATGACTCGGGTAGTGAACCATCTGGTCTCTGTCATGCCCCAAGTTGGCGCTACTATCAGCATTATGCATTTCCTACAACCTACGCTGACAACGTCCAGATCGATTATACTTCTACTGTTCAACCTGATGCTGTTCAACGAGGAGAGGCTGAATGAGATAGCACCTAATGAAGAAGCATTGTTTGCTAAAACTGAGCATGTGAGTATACATATAACGTCTTATTACAAGAAAATGATTCGAGTTTAGACTAAGATTAACTAAACAACCTACAGGCTATCCTCAGCATTTGCTCCAACAGCTCGAGAGTGTTGGAGCGCTGGTTTTCAGTGGCGCCATACCCGTTGTGGCAGCACTTGCTGCGTCACGCGTCTTATTGCATAATTATCTTATTAGTTAATAAACAATTTAAGTAAATGTACTCATCGACATAGTGTATTTCTTGTCTACCATGACTGAGCTAAAACATTATTTAATTAATAGAACATGCAAACAGTTGTCCCTTGGCAAAACCGTAAATTAATTTTACAGTAATTCGACTTTTAATGTTCCAGGTGAAAACACTGGAATCAAGAAAGAACAAGTTATTAGAAATGCTCAACAAACAAGCTGAAGAGAAGGGTGAAAGGGCTGAAAGGCTGGAAAAGGTAAAATGACAAAATATTTTTTATTTAAGTATCTATAAACTTTACCCTATATATTATACTCTTTAACTAATACATGCGCTCTGCGGTTTTACTCGGTACGAGATAAATGTTTGAAAATCATACAAACATTTATCCCGCGGCGGGGATCGAACCCGCAACCTTCTGTGTCACAAGTGGCTGAAAGCAAAGCGGGCTTTGCTTTCAGCCACTGCGCCACAGAGGTAGTCAAAACGCACGTTATTTATACTTACTTTATTAATACTTATATTTAAGGGGATTATGTGGAATAACATTATCTAGAAGGCTTTTATTACAAATATTATTTACTTTAGGGCTTATTACAAGAAAATTAACCGAGTTTAGACCAAGTCTTACTATAAAACTGTCCCTAGAAAAACAATCTTTTAATACTCGTACATAGAACGCTTTTTTGTGGTAACAGTTTTGTTTTGACATGTGTCAACATGGAGTTCGACCAAGATTTTACGTTTTTATAATAAGCAGCTAAGTTTATAAAAATTTTTACGTTCTTATAAATCAGTCCCTGAGTGTATTTCCAAGAATTCTTATTTATAGTCTTGCAGCAAATTGGCACCTAAATCACGGCTTAAATCTTTTTCTTGTTCCAGCTCGGTCCAGACGTGAAACAATTCGAAGAGGAGCTCAAACAGGAAAAGGAAGTCCACAATGAAGAGAAACAGGAACTGGAACCGATCCTGAAAGAGAACCATCAGACGGAGCTGCTGATGGAACAGAAGAGGTCGCACAGAGACGCACTGTTGGCCGAGGTGGCTCGGAAGAAGGCATTGCGGGTTTATGATGCTGATGATATAAAGGCTCAGGTTTGTTTTTTTTTTTTTTTTTTATTCTCATCAGGTTTGTTAAACGTAAAAAAGATATGGGATATCAGGTTTCAGTGGACCCGGGCGCGACTTCGTGAACCCGCGTAGTATGTAGTCGCGGGTTGAAGTCCCACGTAGGTGTAATTTTTGGCATGCATTTTAAAAAATCTTTAGCAATCTCTAAAATAATACAAAATAAATAACGCTGGACTTTTCACACAGCATCATCTAGCCCTAATCTAAGCAGAGCTTGTGTTAGGTACTACATGACTGATATACTATACTATTTATATAGTTTTTGGTTGTAAATACATACATATTAAACATAGAAAACACCCAGACGCAAGACAAATATTTGTAGAACATACAAACATTGATGCCGCCGCGGGGATTGAACTCGCAACCTTCGGCGTCGCAGGCGGGCCTTCGCCCACTGCGCTACAGAGGTCGCCTAAGAGTTAAGTTTACACTATTCACCTACAGGCAGAGCAAGCCGCGCAGAACGTTCAAGAAGCAGAAGAAAAGCTGAATTCCCTCAGAACTACGCTGATGCAGAAGGAGAACAGCTTGAAGAACCTTCAGACCATCAAACCAAGTCTGGACACCGCTAATAACCTGCTGCATGAGATTATGAAGCTGACTGACAGTTTGAAGTGAGTCCTTACAGTGACGTAGCTACCGAATGGCTAGGAGGTGCAGCGCACCGGGGGCCCCAGGCTCGAGGGGCCCTCGGACTCTGAGTCCCGACAGTCCGGAAGGTTTTGTTCTTAGGAAACTATATATATTTCTATGTATAATATATGTATGTATTTACAAACAAAAAGTATATAAGTAGTATATCAGTTATTTGGTTCCTATTATACAAGCTTTGCTTAGTTTGGGGCTAGATGATGCTGTCTGATGAGTAAAATGTCCAGCATTATTTTTTTTATTTTAGGAGACCAATCAGAGAATTCATGTTTCGACGGTTTGATACATGTTTTATATGTTGAACTAGCGGACCCGCGCGACTTCGTCTGCGCTTGATTCAGTTTTTCCGCGCATTTTTTTTCTGTCATAAGAACCTTCTCCTGACAATAACAAACACACAAAAAAATTGTGAAATCGGTCCAGCCGTTCACGCGTGATGGCGTGACCAAGGGTTATAGGGATTCATTTTTATATATAGAGATTACCAAGCTAATGAGAACTTCTCACACGGCTGACCATAACTTAAAGATTACTTCATTCCTCGTACTTCAGGGATTACGAGTCCGGCGACCTCGACTCGGACAGCAAGGAAGGCGAGCTGGACGTCCTGAACACTGAGCTGTCTGAGCTGCAAGTGCAGCTGTCTGAGCTGCAAGCCACGAGGGCGGAGCTGGCTGACAAACGGCAGGAGAGCGAGACGAGACGACAGAGCGAGATGGCGCAGGTTCTAAGGTGACCTAATAATTTATAATATAATAATATAGTTTTTATTTAAGACAACAGAGTCCACAGTGTTAGTAAAATCTTAAACAATATGGGTTAGTACTTAATAACTAAGACAGATTTCGTCCTCTGGGAAAGCTGAAAAACCAGAGGACACGCATAATTATGTATTTGCAATTTCTTTTAGAATGCTGTTGCTACTCGCGCGCATTCTGCTTAGTGAGTATTTATGAGCTACTCGTCCAACTTAAAATCCTTTTACCAAACTAGTTGAAAGAATATAAAAAGAACGAAGAAGAAAGAAGGCTACTTTTTTCTGTGAAATTCTCCATTCAATGCGTTTTAATTCCATTTTATAATCAAAATTTTACAAATTTTATTATATTGCGTAAAGCTAGGTAGAAACAAGAACAATGTATGAGTCGCGATAATCTTAGTATCATTATGCAAAAAGTAAAAAGGCAGTATAAGTAGCCATTTTACCTTTTCGATGCATCAAAAAGTATTTAAAACTGATTCTGGCAAGTTTTAGTTCAAACACCTATTACAGTACGCACAACCAATCTTTAGCTCTCTGAAGTAGCTGCGCAGAACCCATTTTTGATAACGCCTACAAGACGAAGACAGCGTTGTACAGCTGCCTCGCTCACTCGCTTAGTTTGTTGCATCGTGCTATCTCTCCTACTCGCGTCAACCTGCGCAATCGTTTAGTGGACCTAACTTCAGAGAGCTTTATCAGCTGTGCGTACTGTACGTCTCTGTAACTCGTAAAACGAATTTTTGTTATAGAACACGTAAACTGTTTCTCGACTGTATCCCCAAGGTGCGGTAGACATTCTCTTAGATCTTTTTATGTTACTTATTCCAGATCCTTTGAAGATGTCTAAGGAGGAAGTCAGAGGCATGTCCAAATACATGTCCACATCACGAAACATGTCACCATCATCATGTCAAGAATTGTTGTTATATCTATCTCTTTCCCTCCAGTGAACTGCGTGAGGCGGAAGAACAGGACAAGAAATGCCGCGCGCGCTGCAAAGAGGCCGATCAACAGATAGAAGAAATCAAACAACTGATTGTCACTTATGAAGAGGAAAAGTCAGCCGGCTTTGAAGAACTGATTGCAATCAAAAACGCTTTCGCCGATGATGTATGTTTCATCTTAAACTTAGGCCTTTACATCTATATTAGATGATTTATACAGCGTCAGGAGGCAATCCATGCCTACTCTTAACGGGACGCTGTAGTGCCTGGGACATTGTTTGAGATGGAAAAGGCTTGCAGTACCTGAATCATCCTCTCAGCTTAATCAGCCTGGCCCACAGGAAAGACGACGTCAATACGTGTGGAGCTGATTAAGCTGCGGGTTTCCTCACGATGTTTGAGCTCGTGTTATAGCGCATGTAAATTTTACGAAACGAAAACTCCATTGATGCACGGGATTCAAACCCACGACCTTCGGATTTATATATATTTCTTATTTTTCAGATCAAATCTATAGAGGACACATTATTGAAGAAAGTTATGGAAGTTGAAAAGAGAGCTATAGAGAAATTAGAGAATCGGAATTTGTAACTAAAATCAATCATACTTCTAAGTGTATTTTACAATTATTTCTAATAAATTAGCGATACGGTCTAAATAAATTGTATTTAAATAATTCCACTCCTCCTCGAGTCGTATTCCTCAATGCTGAGGGTCGTGACCTCCTTTAGGTTTTTTTACCTGCTCCCTAATGATCTTTCTCCATCTTCCTCTGTGCCCGGCAGTATGAAGAGCATTATCTTCTTCTTTTTATTGTGTCACCAGTTCTGTCGAACCAGTGTGGTGAAAGGATTTTAAGTGCGCCTCAATGAGGCTCCTTTCGTGCGCTTGACACGTGTTTTTCGAACTTTGTAGGTTCTACGACATGCCGGTTTCCTCACGGTGTTTTCCTTCACCGTTTGAGAGTACTGGCATAGTGCACATCATTTTTTCGGCAGAAAATCTCATTGGTGCATAGAGATGGGTAATGGGTTTAAACCCATTCTTCCCATTCGGGTTATAACCGGGTTGTTTGGGTTTAAACCCGGTTTTAACCCATTATCACCCATTTTGCTGGGTGAAAATTAGTTTTGTTATAAAATGTGTAGTAAAAGTAGTGTTATATTTTAACAGACGTGTTGGCCGAATGGGGTTGAGTCACGATTTTCAATCCGAAAGTCGTAGGTTCGAATCCTGGCCGTGCTTATTTTTATGCTCATTAATACGAGCTCATTTTCTAAACGGGTGAAATGTAGAATATAGTAGGTAGTAGTTTAGTGGTGGTGATGGTTGGTTCTGATTTCGAATAAAATGGCAAACAAAATAAGGCATGAACAAATTTTCGTTCAGATTTTTGATGCAACTGTATTCATTCAAATATTATGTTTTAAAAAGTATACAGCATTAAAATCACTAGGTATTATACTTACCTAATTGTTCAAGTTTTCACTTCTGGTCGGCACTTCGAAAGTGCCACAGGTTTTTTTTATTTTCAAAAAAAAATGAGTAACTTTGGTTATTTTATTAAGACGAATCTAACGATAGTTAATTTAAATTAAATGTCGAAAATTCGAAATATAGGTAATTAGGTAGGTACTTACTTAGAACATGTTTATCATTAATTTCAATCATGCAATCAATAAAAAAAATCTAGAGTAGGTACAAAAAGTGGCGGTCAGGTTCATCCATCCACGCGGTGTCTATGCACACAGTCGTTCGCGTTAGCATCCTATAGTTTGTGATCGTTCGTTCGTCTTTCCTTCCATTTTTTTCCTTCTCAGGCCATGAGCGGGCGCGCCCGCAGTCTTACGCTGATTACATCCATACTAATATTGTAAATCTGAAAGTAACTCTGTCTGTCTGTCTGTCTGTCTGTCTGTCTGTCTGTCTGTTTGTTACGCTTTCACGTCCAAACCGCTGAACAGATTAAGCTGAAATTTGGCATGGATAAAGATTATACCCCTGGGACGGACATAGGCTACTTTTTTCTTTAAATATTTATAAGGGGGCGTGAAAATAAGGGTTGCAATTTTGTATGGGGAAATAAGTTGAGCGACCCTGGGCGAGGTCATAAAGATGATGGGTGACCGCCACTTTTTGCTCTGTTTTTGCATTGCAGATTTTTTGTTTTTTTTTCTCATTTAGCATGATAAATGATTTTTAAATTAATGATAAACATGTAACATGTATATTTCCACTCATCAATACATCCGAAATTAAGATTTTTTGATATAATATACTTTTTCCTTGGCTTTGGTTAGAACGCCATCTATATCACCGAGGTCAAAACTGCTTTTTACTTTTTCTCCTATGTGGCGTTTCTACTATAGCGGAGTCGACCTCCGCTCCGATACGATCATTTCGAGTTTTGAAAGCTACTCCTGCACTTGAATCCTAATAATGTGCAGACGAAGTTGCGCGGGTCAGCTAGTATTAAATAAAACTAAGGAAACCTGGCAGGGACTTCGTTTATTAGTCTTTATTGTCATTAATTACTACTTAAATCGTTTTCACCCGCTCAAACCACCCAGTGGGTGGTTTGAAGTGGGTGATAACTAGGTTATTACCCACCTCAGGGTTTTTACCCGGGTGATTACCCATCTCTGTTGGTGCACGACCGGGATTGAACCCTCGACCTCATGATCGGAATGAACCGTGGTTTCGAGTGGTGCGAATTTGGTCTGACCAGCGCATCGGACTTCGCCGTCGAGGTCAAAAATAATTCCACTAGCGTATTTTATAAAGCTAGTCCTTTAAGTATATCCGGACTATGTCCTGCAGTGGACTTTCATAGGCTGATGATGATGATAAAAACGAAAAATCTTAAATAAATAAATAATAAATAATGCTGGACATTTTTCACACAGCATCATCTATCCCCAAACTAAGCAAAGCTTGTACTATGGGAACCAGATAACTGATAGAATACTTATATACATTTTGTTTGTAAATACATACATATTATACATAGAAACACCCAGACCCGAGACAAATATCTGTAGGTCATACAAACATTTGTCACGCGGCGGGGATCGAACCCGCAACCTTCTGCGTCGCAGGCGGACCTTCGCCCACTGCGCCACGTCCGTCGTCAAATGCTTTCAAAGTGATCCCAGCGGTCCTACTGAATAAATGCTTTTTGACTTTGACTTGTTCTTGGTAAATAATCTGCCCTACCTTACCTACCTAAAGATATAGAGTTATTTATCGGCATTGATAATGATTGAAAACTATGTATGTTATTTATTATTTGCGTAATGATAAAGAGTGCACATTAATAAAAAAAAATAGGTAAGTACAAGTACCAGTGTTTTTTTTAAATAAATAAATAATGCTAGACTTTTTCACACAGCATCATCTAGCCCCAAAGTAAGCAGAGCTTGTGTTATGGGTACTACATGACTGATAAACTACTTATATACTTTTTTTTTGTAAATACATACATATTATAAGTACAAAGAAACACCCAGACCCGAGACAAACATTTGTGGATCATACAAATATTGGTCGCGCCGCGGGGATCGAACCCGCAACCTTTTGCGTCGCAGGCGGGCTTTCGCCCACTGCGCCACAGAGGTCGTCAAAAGAAAAAAAAAAGGTTTAAAAAAAAGGTAAAGAGATTTTATTAGAAGGTTTTAAATACTGATTCATTTTCTTAGTACTTATTGAAAATGGGAACTATCTTTAGAGATATACAGGGTGTAAAAAGACGTCTACCGAAGCCGAAAGGGGTAGGTACAGCATCCCAACACACAACCAAATCCAAAAGGATTTTCCGAAAAAATAAATATTTTCCGAGAAAACAGCGTTTGAAGATTTTCATTTATTTCGTCAGCCAGCAATGTACGCTACGCATTCCGAACCCCACGCGATAACTTCGGCAGTGCCTACCTACTATGTGCGTAGCGTAGAAATTTGATTATTGTGAGGTAAGTAGGTACTTAGACTTACCTAATTCCACTGTAACCTCAAACTGAGCATCTGCTCAACAAGCACAGCTGAGCCTGCCTGCCTGTAGGTACCCAAGCGTTTCTCCCAAAAAGAATCAAGACCTGCTCTTCTACTTGCAGATCAGAGCCTCCAGATCAGTGTTGGTTCGGGTAACTTAACTATCGATCAACCCTACCTATTTTGTGGGCCCATCGCATTACGCGCTAGGCCCATAACACAACGCATTTTCACACACGATCACAACAAGCACTTTTGACCGAACACACTCGCACTAAACAGACACTCACTGTTCTCTTCTTAACAAATGTAGGCAGGTACCTACTAGGTAGGTAGATACGATAATTAACTACCTAAGTAGGTACTAAATTATCCTCTAATAAAACCATAAAACTCATTCGCGACAGTAGTACCGGTAATGCAATTTGTATGCGCTGCGCGAGCGTCCAATACGTACGAATATTGAACTTCAACTAATTAATAAATAATAAAATCAAACAAAACGAGTCGAGAAATTAGAAAGAAAATGTAGCGAAATAGAAATTGGAACCTTATTTCAATAGTATTAGAAGACAATTTCTTAATATCTTTGACAAAAGCCGCCAAAGAGTCAACTGAAAAATGCCTAGCAAGGCATGTTTCACACTACTCAAGAGTTGAAAACTGATGGATTTATTCACTGATCATTCACTACATTGTTGTACCTAGTGATATTTGATAGAATAAACTGATAATCTTATCAACCATTAATCTTATTATTTGTTTACTTAGGCAGGTACTTACTTACTTATTATTTGTTTATGTAGTGAACAGTTGATCTAGTGCTGCTGTTAGTATAAACTTTGACATAATGAATGTGTATCCCAATCGAGGTTAAAGATAAAGTGCTGGTCAAACACTTCGTTTTTTAGTTTCTTAGTACTAACATACTATTAATGTTAATATTGTACGTCCGAAAAGGGCAAACTGTTTGTACATTTTATTTGTTAACAAACCTACCATCTTTGTTAAATCCAACAGTTTACAATAAAAACTTATCTTATCTTATCTTCGAGAACTCGGTCTTAGACGAATTCTTCGTCAAGCATAAAATTCGCAAACACTGTAGACGCAGCTTTATACCGACCGGCTTTTACAAAGGATTCAGCGAAATAGAAATCTGAACCTTATTTCAATCAAGTTAGAAGATTTTGATAGAACCCTTTGACTCTGCCGCCGACACGTGCAGCGTTCAATCGAATTTCAGTAATTTTTTTTGAAATGAAGCTTAATTTCGCTGCACTCAGTAAACTCATGATAGCCGAGCTAGAACAGTCTAGGATTTGAGTGCATGAGCCCAGTGTTCAAATCCTAGAGTCGGAGAATAACTTTTTTAAATTTAAATTTTTTTTGTACTATTATTTTTTGTTTATAACCGTTACTGAAACTTCGTTCAAGTTTTCCATACTTACGATTTTATGAACTCAATAGTGAAACATTTTATTTATGTAACTAATAATAGCTGAAATAAAGCCAAGTTAGGTACCTACTTATGTTTAATTTTTCTAGTTTACGTAACTAAGATTTTGTTTATAGCACTGGTGGAACTGCATAGGTGCAGTAGACAGGCGACGCGAGAGCGGGCCGGGTGCGATGCCCGGCCGGCCGCGGCGGTCGTCGGCCGCGCGCGCGTGCGCTGACCTCGCTCAGCTGCTCGCGCGCTCGTACTAGTCGCGTTATTTTACGTAGATTGCAAGATTTTGATTTTTAATTGTTTTTTTCTTTTATAAATGAAATTATTAGGTAGGTATGGTCTTACTATGTTGTACTAGTAGTAAATAATCGGAAAATAACGTAAAATGAAGCAGCAAATTCATTTTTTTTTTTTGCGTTTTTTTTTTCGCTAAATATGTTTAGAATCATGGTCTGATTGCAACCCCTCAGTTTTCGGTAGTAGTCTTTTTACACCCTGTATTTTGTAACAGGATTTTATCGCGTATTACCTTTATTATTTCCCGACGTTTCGGCTGTATTGCAACAACCGTGGTCGCGGGCGAACTGGAGGTAGGTCAGCGGAGCCGACGAAAAGTGGCGGTAGTTATAAAGAACTACCCTCCACTAATCTTCAGAAATAAGATCGGCCGCACGTCCACCACGGCACACTACACTAACAGTATCTTCACACCGAAAAGTCACATTACGACGCGCCTTGCACCTACTAATCACGGGATTCCACGCAGTTGGGAGCTTGAAACCATCCTCACGATTGAAATTTGGGTACTTCTTGATTTCAATTGCCTCACGAATCATTCGCTTGTAATATTGTCTTTCGTTGGCAAGAATCTTCGGATCATGAAGCTCAATCCAGTGATTAGGCCCTGAATCCACTACGTGCTCAGCTATCGCCGATTGAATTGTGATCGCGAAAGTTTAAGAAAGACTAATGGGAACTATATTTTCTATCACCAAAATTTATATTTGTCATCAAGTTGTGTTTCTTAAATAATAGGGTTTGTCCTCAAAATAGTAGATCTGTCACCAAAATTACCAAGATTTTAGGTGATTTATTGTGGAACTGATTTTGCATTGTTTGGTGACTACATTTTGGTGACAGATCTACTATTTTGAGGACAAACCCTATTATTTAAGAAACACAAAACTAATTAAATTGGTGATAGCTTAAATGATACCCATTGAAAATTAGGATACACATTAAAAATTACCCTGTAGTAGCAACTTTTCTGTTTCGTCAAACAATCAAACAAAGAGCTTATCGAACTTTAAAATAAGTATCACTCATGCAATAATATGAGTGCCAGGTGAATTTCAACCTTATGCCAATTGTAATTCGTACATAACTTCGGGGAAGTACCTACTGTACTGGTAACAATTTGGTTTGGCTTGAAATATGCATTGACTCATGTTAGTGTGTTGTTTTCCTCCTGCATGATGTCTGCGAATCTTTACCTACCACGTACCTAGTGTATTATATTGTCTTTGCCTACACTTTGCTTTGCCTTCCGCTCGCAGCTTTGATCGTGGTACAGTCAGCAACGAAAGCTGATTAACATTTGATGTTTCATAAATCTGAATATTTCCGAAATCCTTACATCATGACCAACATTTTGATAAATATTTGAGAAGATTGTCCTTGTAGTCCTAGTATAAAATTCTCAGTCCTCTCAGTTAATTTTTGCCTAGAAATCGAAAAGAAAAATAAAAAAAACAAACTGATTCAGACTTTGTCTAAATGGTCCTAAAAAGCTCACCCTGTAGATAAACGAGTAAGTTTTAACTATCTATGTATAATAAATATCATAAATACCTATAGACTTTTTAACCTTCGTTGTGTTGTCCGATTACCAGGGAAGACCCTAGCCCCACTTCATTTGATAACGCTGACCTCTACCTCTCCCATATTTACAATTTACATCATGATTATGTGTATTAAAAAGTAAGCATGAATGATGCTATCATGTTGACTTAAGTGACAGGCAGGCTGCTTGAATTTAGATTCAAAGGCCTTTAGGCGGCCTAACAACTTCGTCACCAGAGTTGACCACTGACTTACTTTTTTTTGGTGTGAAGTGGGAACGAACAAACATACATACAGTTTGTAAAAATACTACGAGTACTACCGAAAACTGAGGGGTTGCAATCAGACCATGATTCTAAACATATTTAGCGAAAATAAAACACAAAAAAAAAATGACTTTGCTACGTCATTTTATGTTATTTACTACTAGGACAACATAATAATTTCATTAATAAAAGAAAAAAAAAAAAAAACAATTAAAACTCAAAATCCAGCAACCTACGTAAAACAACGCGCCCAATAGGTACCTACATACGCAAACAGTAATCTTCAAACGCTGTTTTCTCAGGATATAATGATCTTTTCGGATTTTTTATTTTATTTAGTTGTGTGTTGGGATGCTGTACCTACCCCTTTCGGATTCGGTAGACGTCTTTTTTCACCCTGTTTATCCAACCCAACCCAACTTTCGCATTAAAAGTACCTACCTACCTACTTACATAAAATAGATTCGTGTGCCCTTCGGAGCACAACATTTTCCCACTTACCATGACTAACTGTAAGTATTTGTTCATTGATTTGTAGGTACTAACAGAAAACAAAACTCTTGAGATTACCTATAAAGTAATAAAAAGTTACACAGGTGACATGTTTCCGTCCACGGCTTTGCTCGCGTTTAACAAACATTTAAAATAGCCCTTAGCCCACGATCCATAGGGTCTTTTATTTCAAACTACACAAACTGACAAGGCCTCATTTTCGCATTGTAAAGAGACGTTTGACCGTATCAATTTCATTCCTAAGCCGTTTTAAGTTTTCACTTCAAAATTTATCATTTATTGATTTTTTAGAAATGTTGCATAATGATTTTCAAGGAGAACAGACGTTCCACCAATCGCAGCGCAGCTACATCACGAATGGACTAAGTTATACAAGAAGTAACAATCAATTGAAAGAATAGTCTTTATCGATTTTCTCGGAATTTTCATAACAAAACCAAAAAAAATCTAATAAATATTTTTAAATTTATTTCTTGAACCCAATTTCTGAATTAAGTTAGTTTAAAATGAAAGACCCTATATAGTCTACACCATTCACATTCCAAGTACCATCCAAATCAGTGCACCTACCTACTGCAGGGTACACTTTCCAAAGACCATTAAAAGTTTCGCGATCACTGTTCGATTTGCGATAAGTAGATACCTATGTTGGTTTATTAAAAGCGAATTGATCACAAAAATTAAAAACCTTTAATAAAAACACTTTCAGATTTAGGTACCTATACCTACCTATCTTTGTTGCATGCATGGTTCTTCCATAATTTTCTGATTAACCAATGGCAGAGTCTCATAAAAACCTATTTTACGGTCTGTCTCATATAAAAATACAATTAAGCAATACTTACCATACTTCAGAAACTTTTTTCTCTTCATGTGTTACGTGATACTCAACTCATGTCGATGAAAATAGATGGTAGGTATCAGTTATACTTAGGCCGTTTGGCTATAGGAGCCTTTAAGTCCATTTATGAGACGAAACGCTTTGTCTATTAATTGCAGAGACATTTAACACACTAGTGGGATTTTAGTACCTTTCAATCCGAAGATTTTTCATTTCGGAATATTGAAATGCGCATTAACACATTTGGAGTTCGTCTCCAAATGTGACAATAAACTTCACGTTGGTATTCCTGAAACTTCTCAGAACCACGGCTAATATTCTTCAATGATTCATAAGGGGATAGTCTATCGCAAACAAATCCAAACACAAGTTTGGCACATGCACTCATTCTGTTCTAAGCATTCTACTTGACATGATGAAAATGATGAAAACCCATAATTACTAGAATACTGGTTTCCTCACGATGTTTTTCATCATTGTCATTGACATTTCTTTGAACACAATCGCTGTATTCCTATGTCGTGGTCTCTAATGTGTAATGATCTCTTCTCTGTCATTACAAAGTCTAAATGCAAAAGATTGACAGCTTCGTGACTATTGGCCATTTCTTCAGAGAGGCATGCAACTATTCTACCTACGTACCTATGCTGTGCAATAAAGATTAGCTACTTATACGTATGTAAATAGAGATACCTACCTAACATAAACAAGTAGGATTCCCCTATCACATTTTAGTCCACAACGCACAGTATAAAAGCTGCGATCCCGGCGGAATAAATCATTCCTTACTGGAACGTCGAACAGTCAACTTCTAAGAGTCAAAATGCAGAAGTTCTTGGTTATTCTTGCCGTGGCAGCGGTTTTCTGCCTGAGTGAAGCGAAGAGGTTCGATCGATGCGGCCTGGTGAGGGAGCTGAGGAAGCAAGGCTTCCCTGAAGACAAGATGAGGGATTGTGAGTATCGTTTGTTATTATAAAATTAAAATAATTGTAAATAATAACAGGCACATATTTTCCTGATCCCACATTAAAAATCACTGTGTTATGGATGTCAGAAACACTACGACCATAGCTACAGATGATGCAAACATTTGCCGCGCTGCAAGAATTGAACTCGCACCTCGTGTCACCCGCCACGCCACAGGTTTTCCTAGATTATTTTACGTAACTTGGTAAATAAGACCTAGGTGATTCAGATGAGATAAATAGATACCTAACCAATTGACAGTAGGTAAATCAGAAACAAAGTTTACCCAAGACTCTGACTACAAAGTTGAATATTTGATACATAGATTTTTTACTCTTAACACGTTTTTTTTACTACAAAAGTTAACCTATGGTTTTTCCTGTTGCTAATCAATTGTAAGTTTATTCACTTCATTATAGACTAACTCGTAGTTTATAATATTGGTTGCTAACTTTTACTTAAGTCAAACTGACTTTTAATCTAAAGACCGTGGGTTCGAATCCCGACCGTGAATCAATGGGTTAATGTGCTGTAAATGGCGAAGGAAAACTTCTCGAAGATAACAGTTGAGGTAACTACCTACCTATAGGCAGCGATGAGTCATCATCATCATCTTCCTGCCTATAATCACAGAATACAGAAACTTTAATATAACCCGCCAAGTGGGGTCGGCCCCACATGTTTCTCCCATCCACTTTTCTCTATCACTCCATCCAGGTATTTCATAATTAATTGGACGTGCCTGTGACTCACCCCTAAACTACGAATTGAGTCTCCAAAAATCCGAGTGGACGTCTATTCCTTGAGCGTTGTTTTCAATTCAATTCAAAACGTTTATTGTTTTTAGTTTTCTTCGTACGTATTAAATATGTGTTTGGATATGCCTCTGACTACCCCCCTTAGACATGTTCAAAGGATCTGGAATAAGTAACATAAAAAGATCTGAGATAATGTCTACCGCACCCTGGGGATACAGTCGTGAGCCTATTTACGTTTTTTTTTGTTTTCTTCGTAGTTTCTTTAGTAAGTTATGTGTTTCTAGGGGTTTGCCTGGTGGAAAACGAGAGCGCCCGTTACACAAACAAGACTAACTCGAACCGCAACGGCTCCAAGGACTACGGGCTGTTCCAGATCAACGACCAGTACTGGTGCTCCAATACCAACACCCCTGGAAAAGACTGCAACGTCACTTGCGCTGGTAAGTCAATATTTCCTCTGAATGACCAGTCCGCGTGAAAGAGTAACAAATCCATCCTATCTTAAAAATATATAAACATACACTCCCACAGACATCGATTGCCCACTAACTCAGTTGGCAGTGCGTTGCCACGAAACAGGAAGCTCATGGGCTAAATTCCCGCAAGGGTGAAATTGTTTTGAATGCATTTTAAAACTCAATATTTATCTACTTATAATTTGTTTTAACAAGCGTGCCCCGTCTTCGACCGGTTTAAAATGTATTGTTGTGTTAGTTTAAATAATAAAAAAGACACTCTTCTTTCAGAACTCCTCACGGACGATATCACGAAAGCAGCAAAGTGCGCGTTGAAGATTTATAACCGCCACCACTTCCAGGCCTGGTACGGCTGGAAGAACCACTGCCAGGCTCCTGGATCCCTACCCGACATCAGCAACTGCTAAACCTCCTGTTAAATCGACGGAGGGGTATTTTAATTCGTTCGAAAAGCCGGCGGATCACTACCGGAAACTACACAACAAAGGCGGTAGTTTCCAACATCGACTCCTATAATTCCATATTAAAATCGTGTCGGGTGATTTCCG
This sequence comes from Epirrhoe tristata, assembly GCA_951394285.1. NCBI lineage: Eukaryota > Metazoa > Arthropoda > Insecta > Lepidoptera > Geometridae > Epirrhoe > Epirrhoe tristata. Next base: position 9,719,340 of record OX596145.1, read on the forward strand.
ATATCGAACCCAACAGCCGGCAAATTAAAATACCCCATGATGCACTCAAACGGCGGTCAATGCGGTCTCAAACTGATCTTACATGCTACCATTAGCTCAGCAGGCTATAATTTTGTGTTTACCAGTGCCCAACAGTGATAGTTGTCTCGGTTGTCAACTGAGATCATAGATCCACATCTTATACACTCATAAGTATACTTTTTTGAAGTAGGTACTTCCTTTTTTTTTGAAAAAGTTTATAAGTTGTAATATTATCAGTGATGTGGATCCCTTACACAAGCTCTGCTTACTTTGGAGCCAGATGATGCTTTGTGAAATGCCCAGCATTATAAGCTAAAGATTTTGAATGCTACGATCTGAAAGAAGGACCGTGTCATCAGTATTGTGAAACTTCGAGCCATTATGATGCTATGATTATTATTATTCATGTAACACGTCTGTAAATGTTTTAAATAAATATCTTCAAAATTATTTTGTGTTCATTTGTAAGTTTAATATTTTTAATAGTATAACTAATTATAAATTAAATTATCGAGTTATAAATGTATTAATTTGAAGCGCTCCTGGTAGCTTGCTAACTCGTTTTTATAATATAAATCGTTGAAATTAAGCAACGTTCTTAACGATCAGTCTGAGGATGGGTGACCACCAGCCAGTGGCATTATCAACTGAACGCTTCCGTTCTTAGAAGGCACGTTAAGGGAATTGTTAGTCCCGGTTACGACAGAGGCCTTAAGGCGGCCTCAAAACTTCGTCACCAGAGTTGGCCACTGACTCATACGAACTTACAAAAATATAAACCTAAAAAATCGACTTTCATGCTTCCCTTGTTATTTTTCAAAGGGGTGGGCAGTGATCGAGCATTTTTTTCCTTCGATAACTTATATCACATTCTTCATACTTAACACATACAACTTTGCCTTGTAACTAGGTACCTTACCTACTTAAAACGGAACACGGCTACGATGCGCTACGACGCCCACGGGCTTGTAGCGCATTAAGCGAAGGTTCGCCTACGCAGAAAGTAGCGGGTGCGATTCCCACTGCGGAACAAATATTTGCAGATCGTGCTTTTTATGTAGGTAGGTAGGTTAACCTGTAAATGTATGTACCTACTTATTTACAAAAAAAATACCTACATGCAAGTCGTAATATTGGAGGTAGATGATGCTGTGTGAAATGTCCATGATCTATCTATCTTCATTTCAATATTCTTTAATGATGACAGCGGCTACCAAAGAAAATTATACTCTGACGAGGCGGCTACCAATGCCTACGATTGCCATTACCTACTCATCGTCACTATAATCGTTTTGAGTCGGCAGACATTATTGGTTAACAACATTGCTCGAATAAAAACCTTCAGACAGCGGTCTAAAAATCTGTAGCAAAAAACGCGCAAAACCCAATCGTGTTTGCTCGTTGGATAACTGAAGGTGTGAGCTCACCATGATGATAATTAGCGCTGCGTGCCCTGTCCCATGAAAAATGCCGGCATTCGCGTCTGCGCACTGCGCCCCATCGACTTGTGCAGCCCCGGCTGGCAGGGATACTACCTGCGGAGTTTACCACAGTTTTGGGGAAAATGTGGATGCAGATGTTCTTTCAATATTAGCTTCTGACCAAAAGTGCATCATCAAAACTCGATTCACTGGTACCTAAATGCGTGATTGAAACACAAAAAATTAAATTTAAAATACCTACTCACCTATTAGTAATATGACAAAGATGACCAAAATGACCAACAACACATCATTATCATCATCAGCAAAAAAGTCGACAAACATCTCCTGACTGTTGAAATCTGTTCTTTACGAGAAAGAAGCAAGCATTACATAACATGATACTAGTAAACAACATGAAATATGCAGGTACTTACTGTTATTTTATGTCGTTTTTCTCTTTACTGATTTCCTTTTACGGATTTTCCCTGACTAGCTGGTAACCCCAACTTCCCCCGTTCGCATTCCCGTCAGTTGGCGCGGGAGCGTGGTGATGAGCGCATCTGTCAATGGGCGCCGCGGGCTGGGCGCGCGGCGAGGCGCGAGTCGCTGACGACTCCGACTTCCAAACCCTCAAGGATCTCCTCGCAGCTGAAGGAGGCTGGACTCTGGAATATGAAAAGGATGGCGTCAAAGTGTGGGCTGAAGATGCGGCGCACGGCGCGCTCCGAACGGTCAAGGTCTGTTTTTGTTTTATAGTTTCTAACTGTGCCAAATGCGTTCCTGACCTCTTTATGTTCAAACCTTCAAAGGATCTTGAGTTCCCAAAAGATTTGCAGAGACGCAGAAGGTAGCGGGTTCAATTTCTGTGACAAATGTTTGTATGATCTGCATAAAGGGTTCGGGGTCTCGGATTTGTGTATTCTACGAGCCTACCTATACTATGAAGGTATTAACAAAAAAATAAAGAAGTACTTAGGTGTACCTATCTATACATATGTTTAAGTGTTTTATATATTTTACCAGTCATTTCGTTAAGAAAAATAAAGAATAAAAAAAAACAGCTAAGCCGAATTTCTTGCCATGTTTTTGAGTATTATTAAAAATTAAATTTCATCTTAGCCCTTGGCATAATTACTATTAGAAATGATTTAATCTGATTATGTATTCAATGATTAAATGTGATTACACCGTCAAATATGATCTAATAATCTGAAATTCCTGGTTTGAGAGAATATCTAACGTGATTAGACCGTAGCTGTTGGTAATTGAAATTCATGGTCCAGAAATTTTATCGGAAAATTTTCAGAAAAATCGTTTAATCATAACCTTTTAGTCAAATACAGAATAATCGAGGGATTTGTGCTAGTTAATTTGTACCACATCACAGAATTCTAAGTTAATCATTTCTCTGGTAAAAAGATTACAGAATAAATAACCAAATACTACTCGTAGTATTTATTACCAAATACTAACGTAGAAAGAGTATTTATAACCCAAAAAAGATGCATAAGAGCTATCTTTAGTTTAAAACTGACTGACTCGTGTAGGCCATATTTTCGACAATATAAAATTTTGACATTAACTTCGATTTATATATTAGATGTAAGTGTTTTTGTATTTCAAAATAAAAGCCTATTTCAAGAAGCTAGTACTATGAGTAAATATAGTGTCAGAGAAAAATATAAATATAAATTATTTACACCCTTAACAAGATTGACATTATCATCTAATAATAGTTTTATAATGGCAATAAAAATTTATAATAAAATTCCTGATGATTTAAAAGTTATGACATTTAGTAGATTTAAAACAAATTTGACACGATGGCTCATTGAAAAATGCTTTTATAGCTTAAACGAATTCTTTGACTACAAAATCTAATACCTACTTTTGACATTTTTATTTTATTTAATTGGAGAAGAGTAGTTGTATGTGTTTGTTTTTATTTTATTTTAATTAATAATATTAGTAAATGTCCTATTCATTCATACGCTTGTAAGGGCAGGTTCCGGTTAGGAAAATAAATGTATTTAAGATCTTTTGTATGTACCTGGAATTATGAATAAATGATTATGATTATGATTATGATTATGATTGGTTATTTATTCTGTAAAAGTTCAATGTATTAGAGTTTTTATTGTAGTTATTTAATTTATGGTTCAAAAGTTTTATTCCACTTACATAAAATTACTGACACTGCCCTTAATGTGTGTACCAAAGCATGAATTTTAATCACTATAAAGTGCTACAGCGGCTACGCTGTGGCCACGCTCGTGCTACGAAAAGCGTAGAGGCAACGCTTGCCGATTTTCGTTCAGCCTATTTAAATAATTAAACGTTTTCAGTCAAAGTCAAAGTCAAAGTCAAAGTCAAAAAGCATTTATTCAGTAGGACCGCTGGGATCACTTTGAAACGTCTTAAAACTAGGTGATTCTACTCCTGTTCCTTCGCGACCAATGAGGCAAGTTATTGTTTTTATCATATAAATATACATACCTACATGAAACTTTTCTCTTTCCTATGGGAAATATTATTATAAAAATGTAGACGACATCTGTAGCGCAGTGGGCAAAGGCCCGCCTGCGACGCAAAAGGTTCGATCCCCGCGGCGGGACCAATGTTTGTATGATCTACAAATATTTGTCTCGGGTCTGGGTGTTTTTATGTATAATATGTATGAATTTACAAACAAAAAGATTATAAGTAGTATATCAGTCATGTAGTACCCATAACACAAGCTCTGCTTACTTTGGGCACCTTTGGGGCTAGATGATGCTGTGTGGAAAGTCCATCATTATTTATTTATTTAATAGAAAAGGCAGAGGCCACGGATTTCAATCTTGCTACGATGCTGAAACACACCTAATCAAATCGTATAATTGTTTTCATGTTTTACATGTAATTGAAGTAAAAGTAATTTAAACATTGTCACGACTGTATGTATCCACAAGGCGTGGTAGACATTCTCTCATTCCTTACATGTTTTAAATGGTTTTGCAATACAAATTTTCAATTTATTTTCCACATTGTCTGGTTCCGTGATTGCCTAGCAGACTTATATTTGTGTACAAAAATCCTGATGACCTCAACAAAAACCCCACTCAGACCCAACAATAAATCTTGTCGTTCCCAGGGATACAATGTTTTTTTTACAAATACGGTCGTTTATCAACAAAAATGTAGGTACCTAAGGTTGAAATTCGACTATAATTAATTAACATTTTTGATTAATTTGTCATGGTTCTTTAACCATACAAAAAAGGGTACAGGATCATGGTTGTATCCCCAAGGCACGGTAGACATTCTATAAGATCAAGCCATTCGAGATCCTCTGAAGATTAAGGGGGTAGAATAGACTATATCTTTATTGAAAAATACCTAATTACAACAATATACAAAATTAAATAAAGAAAAACAAAAAAAAACTTCGTAGGTATAACAATGGGCGGCCTTATCGCTGAAAGCGATTTCTTCCAGGCGACCTTTGGATGGACAGGACATAGATTAAAAAGATGTCGGCGGCTAGCTTAGCGGGTAGTCAGCACGTCTAAATACATATTTGACACATTTTACTTTTACGTTTTGTAGAAGTAGGCATTTCGTACGTGAATACAAAGCTCTCAGTAGGTATATTATTATCGTAGTGATATTTGGTATCTACTTAATATTAATGTAGTTCTAGTTTTACATTTATCATGCTCTATCGTATTCGATTAGAGTCATTTGAATATTGTGTCGAGCAACAAGGAGGAACCGCCGCGTTGACTGCGTGTGGTAATTATATCGATTTTTATAATAACACTCGAGTTCCCTCACCTTGTTAGTAAAATACTTTTTAAGCTTTGACAATATAAAACTAGAGTTGTAAGATACAGCAAGTTTATGAATACCGTCTAAATGAAAAAAAAAAAACAGTCTATAATGGTGTTGGTTGCATAGTTTGAGGAATGCTGGAATGATTCATTTTTTTTCAGAGTCAAACTATGGTGTATTAACAACATTTGTTTCAGTCAGTTTGTGGCATAGCACAGTCGAATTCTTATTAGCTTACAAAGTTAAAAATAATAGTTTTGTTTTATTGCTAAATTTACATTTTTATTACTTGTAATGGAACTCAACGGTATTGAATATACCTATCTGCCTTTGATTTTATTCCAAGACCATTTTATAAGGTAAAAATAAAAATCTTTTGTCCATTATAAAATCAGTTATTAGCCCGCCACTTAGACTTAAGAGCCTTTTAATCTTCATTTTGTATGAAAAGAATATTTAAAATGAATTTATTAAATCTACTTATGACAGTCGTAAGGAAAAGCTGATTTAAAAGAATTTGCCGTCTCCGTGTGGGTAATGTGACAAGAAAACTAATTGTTAGTTAAAGTTATATTAACGTGAACACGTTCAGTCAATATTTGTACTTATAGTAGTCGATCTGTGTCTTATGTTGATAAATAATGCGATATTAGACAAAAATGGTAGAAAATTCGCCGAGCTAGGCCTCTACCAATATTCATAGTCTATTAATTAATATTATTATTTTGTTTGTCAAAGTTTAACATCACGGAACTATAGAGTCCCGGACCTTTAATAGGCATGCATGGGGCCGAAGCCAACACACAGAGGCCACATATTATTATTATTATTATTTAGCCTGTGTTGTCCCACTGCAGGGCAAAGATCTCCCTTCCCTTCTTCCACTCTTCGCGATTTAACGCAGCAACAGGCCAAGTTCTCAGCTGAGAGTCCAGCTCGTCCCGCCATCTCATCCTAGGTCTTCCACGTCTGCGCGTCATATTTTGAATTAATATTGGTAGAGGAAAATATACTAAGTATTATAAGTATTGATACAGACTATACCTACTTACACCTTGCAAACTGTAGGTACTACCCAACGTATACATTTTCAAAAGATCTCCTTCAACAACGTTTTGATCTCAACAGAATAATAATCTTGTATTTTATGTGAATTCATTTTATAAAAGCACACTTAATAGGATTAAATAAATGGAGTGTTAGATATGAAGAACCTACTGGGAGCCAAGGTAATAATATTAAATTAAATAAATAATGCTGGACTTTTCACACAGCATCATCTAGCCCCAAAGTAAGCTTGAACTTGTGTTATGGGTACTCGATGACTGATAAACTAATTATATACTTTTTGTTTGTAAATACATACATATTATACATAGAAACACCCAGACCCAAGACAAATATCTGTAGGTCATACAAACATCTGTCCCGCGGCGGGGATCGAACCCGCAACCTTCCGCAGGCGGACCTTCGCTCACTGCGCCACAGAGGTCGTCAGTAGTAGAGTCACAGAAGTAGTTTTCAGCGTGAATAAAAACCGGTGAAGAGCGTGTCTGACTCACGTCGGGGGTTCCGGTGTAAGTCTGATTGAAGTGACCTACTTTACTTTCCAGTTGACTCTCAAGTTTTGTAATCGAAAGTCGATGAACAGTTTGGTTTTTAAAACAGCAATTGTTTTTGATTTTAAGAAAAAAGTAACTTTTCTCAGGACAGTTACGACTCACGTTTAATCTTCAAAATGTTAATCGACTTTCGTTGCTGACTGTACTTTTTTCATTATACAAAATGTACATTGTACAGGCACAATACCTGATAGGCTTACGGTATAATAAACAAGAATCACACGAGAAAATGTCCTTTATCCACTAAGATAATCTAAATCTACGTACAGAATGGAGAAGGAAATGGACACTACCCGCCCAACAATCGAGACCTCCTCCTTGATTTGTAGGCGTTCTTACGAACTCTGAGTTCTAGATTGACTCGACAGGTCGAAATTACAATTGAGGTGAGGTTTTTTGAATTTATAGGAAAAGTATCAATCACTCTGGAATCAAATTTTCAAACAAAAAATGATTTCCAATCGGTCGAGTTATCGGGCAACATACATACGAATTGAGAACCGCCTTTCTTTAAGTCGGTTTATAAGAAATACCTAGTGGATGAAGTCAGGCCGCGGATGATGTATGGAGTTTTATAGTGTCCAGGGTGTGAACGGCGCAGAGCAAATTGATTTCTGACCTCGACTCTGTAATTGAAAATCTCGTTCATCTCCCTCGACAGTTGGGCTATTACCACCGCATTGATGTCTAGAGTCGCTAGGGGATAGATGGACGGAAAAACTTGATACAGTAAAGACGGAACTGTTTTCTAGTATTAAAAATATTGAAAATATTGGTAAAATATTGAAACTCCTTTCCGATATGTAAGTGTGAGTAAAAAAAAAACAGTATCGACTGTATTAGGCCTTTACATTTTTAATAGATGATTTATGCAGCGTCAGGAGGCAACCTATGCGTACACATAACGGGACGCTGCGCTGTAGTAACTGTATAACCCATAGAGAAACATACTATTAGGTATACCCGGTATACCCCAAGCCCCAAGTAGATATTCATCATCATCATCAGCCTTTCTGCTGGGCATACCTAGGCTTCTCTTCGCATCTGCCATTCGCCTCTACCCTGAGCCAATTTTGCCCATATAGGTACGATACGACCTGTGGATTTCACGTTATGAGGACTGATGAAAACCATGTTACCCAGAGAGTGATGAGTATGAGTGTGGCTGAAGATTATGCAAGTAGAGGAAGGCCGAAAAAGAAGTGGTTGGATTGTGTGAGAGATGATATGAATGCGAAAGGAGTGGATACAGATTTGACGAGTGATAGGAGTGAATGGAGGAAAAATACATGTTGTGCCGACCCCACTTAGCGTGGGATAAGGGCAAGGGAATGATGATGATGATGACGACCTGTGGATTTCACGATGTACCTACACATTATTTTGGATACTTATAATAATGCTATTATTATTGACATTTATCATCATGGCTTTGTTTCTTTTTCGTTTTTAAGATGACGTTTTTAAGAAGTTGATTTATGCCGGATCCAGAACAACTCTAGTAGGTAGGGGATAAAAGGTTGAAATATGGCCTCCATACCCTGGGATGGTAGCCGTTGGACTGGATTTCTTCGATAAACTTTTAATACTTTTAAGTAAGTATTACTTTGTCATAAAATCTGTGAAGTTACTCTTTTCAATGGTTTCCGATCTTTAATTTTGACTTGGACTTTAGTTGCATGGAATGGATATTATTAATAATAACCTTATAATTTAATAAATAGTATAGCATTATAATAAAGTAGAAGACCGTCTATGGATCACCCCCTTTCCAGCCAGTGAAACGCGCGTAACAATTTACAGAGACAATACAAGCTAGCGAATGTTATTTGGTTTTTATTCCAAACTCGTTCGTTGCTAATTAAAATTCTGAGGCGGTTCTTTTGTTGCAAGAGTACGCGAGATGAGAGCAGACACGAAAATGGGAACAGAAAGGAGTTATAAAAGGTTTTTTTGAAAGGTTATATTATTAACTATTTTTTATAGTATTATCTTCACAAACTGCTAAAGTATGTAATCATAGCTCAGTTGGTTAGAGCAACATTACGAATCGATGAGGTCCTGGGTTTAAAACATTTTGGGATACATTCAAAAAATTTTGAGGTAGGTATATAATTCGTCAACTATACCTAACTCTATTAATTTTATACAGATTCACAGATGATACATAAGGGGTGTTAAGTTTTATCCGTGAATTAAAATCTTGTACTATCTTGTAGGTATATACAATAACTGTGTGTAGCAATATTAATCGACGACCTCTGTGGCGCAGTGGGCGAAGGTCCGCCTGCGACGCAGAAGGTTACGGGTTCGATCCCCGCCGCGGGACAAATGTTTGTATGACCTACAGATATTTGTCCCGGGTCTGGGTGTTTCTATGTATAATATGTATGTATTTACAAACAAAAAGTATATAAGTAGTTTATCAGTCATTCTAGTACCCATAACACAAGCTCTGCTTACTTTGGGGCTAGATGATGCTGTGTGACAAGTCCAGCATTATTTATTATTTATTTATTATTTGTCAAAATGTATGTATGCCCCATATGTATTATGTATATATTGTATAATGTATCACCTAATGTTATTTCAGTTATTTACTTTTTATAGCCAAATTACAAAGGTTATGTGTTTGCAGTAAACATTTTACAGAAGTAAATGTTCGTTTGAAAGCTAAATTGCAGAAAATGCCGTTTGGTAGACAATAAAGTTAAATTAATTGTATTTGTGTGTTGATATTATAATTCTCTCCTATATGTAGTAGAATTCAAAATATTAATGGCGCGTAGCGATTGCTACATGCGTAGCACATCGTAGCAGTCGTAGCAATGCACACTCAATTTTTTAAATGATAAGCTTCTGTTTACTGACATAACATAGCCAGTGGCGTAGCTACCGAATGTCTAGGCGGTGCAGTGCACCGGGGCCCCCGAGCTCAAGGGGCCCTCGGACTCTGAGTCCCGAGAGTCCGGAAGGTTTTGTTCTTAGAAAACTATAGGTATGATTACGAGTATTTTGAAAATAAAAACATCTGCATTATTAGATTTTTGAAATAGTTACCCAGAAAACGAATCAAATCTTAAGTTTAAAAAAAAATACATTTACATTTTGCCACACCCTGCATTTTTCTACTTGATAAAACTTAAACCGTTCAACCGGGCCCTTGGCTACCTAGCTACGCCACTGAACATAGCTATCTGTCAAAAACTGGTAAGCCACGTTAGAAAGGCGATAGATTTAGAAGAATACGAGTAGAATAGAATAGAATAAAGTTTTATTTTCTCCACATCATATACAACAGTTACAATAGGTACTAAGGTAATAGGTACTTAGTACAATAGGTAGAAGCGTAGGTTTATGGTGATAAGATAGCACGCCATGTGGGCTCATCCTGGTAGAGTTATTAAATGACTTCAAGCATTCATTTTCCGGTAAAAAAGATCTTTGATGACAGAGTTATTAAGTAAGATAAGATTGTTTTAACCGACTCAAATGCAGCTGTTTGCAGAGTTTATGTATGCATTATGTTTTTGTATCGGTAATTAAGGTACGTACGTACAGTCAGCAACGAAAGATCGATTTACATTTGATGTTACACAAAACTTAATATTTCCGCAATCCGTAATCATCATGACCAACATTTTGACAATATTCAGTCCATAATAATTTCACAGGAAAAGTTTATATATTTTTAGAAATCTAAAACAAAATTAAATGATGTTTTAATAAATCAAACTGTGAATCGACTTTCGTTTCTGGCTGTACATTGAGGATATGTGTTTTTTCAGTTCACGTTTTCAGATAGCACGAATTATATACAAAACGTTCCAATTCCTTTATGATGTGAAATTGATAGAGAATTTTGTTTGCGCTAAAACATTTCATAAACACATTCACAACAAAGCAGGCACTCTATTTTCAATATTGAAAAGATGTTTATCTTGTGTAGACTATAGAGACTTGTTCATTTCGCAGAAAGCACTCCATTTTCTCGTTTCGTTCGCAAATGAATTTCGTCTGGTGTTAATTGAAGGACGAGCTGACGCGGGCCGAGTCCGGGACACTTTCTGGTGCGTGAGCAATCGCTCAAGCGATAAACGGGGACGTATCAAGGACTTGAGATAATCCTAAACCCCCCATTCAAGCTTTCAAGCTACAGAACACACTACTTATACTTAAACCTGATTAGGTACACGTAAAATAAGTACCTACTTAGGGAAAATGTGAAAATATATGGTGGAAATATGAGAAAAATGTAGGTAAATATGGGATAGGTTTTATGCTAAAAAATAAACTTGGCATGGAAAATATGTATGGACTGTGATAATCTTAAAATATTTGTCAAAAATAAAACAAAATGTTATGGATTTTGGAAATAATCAGATTAATGAAACATCAAAATGTTAATCGACTTTCATTGCTTACTGTACGTGTCTCCTAATTCCTCCCTCTCTTGTAGAGCGTTTCATCTTCCAAGTAATTAATTTCGTACACGCAACGCTTATAATATCAATGGGAGAAGACCTTTATAGGGTTCGAGAATGCTGAAAGGCTTAGGGTAAGCTTCACCAAGGTAGAAAAGATTTGTACAAATTGACAGTATCTCGTGTGCTTATACTGAAAACCCGAAAGTAAGTAGGTACTACTTGAAATGGTTTTTATCTCATTTTGTTCACATGAGAGTGACAAGAAAAACATTATCTTATAGGTTTGGATTACTTGGAATTTTAGTCTGAGATTTTTAAACACACTGAAAATTCAAAAGGAGGCCATTCAGGCTACATTTATGGTTGGGCCCAAAAGTCAAAAGTGCCGGCCAATGAAAATAAAAACCTCACCACTATTTAGAATGTCAATCCGAGTATTTTTCAGTACTAGCACTAAGTCTCTAAGTCCAATACTTCAACATCTGGATATTGATACAATTAATTTTTTTCTTTTGACTTACAAAAAATCATTAGATATAGTTGACTTAGAGACTTGGTGCCATATTGAAAAATACTCCGATTGACTTCCCCAATAATAGTGGTGACACCTTTATTTTCGTTGGCCGGCACTTTTGACTTTTAGGCTCAAAATGAATGACCTCTTTTAGATATAACTTTGATTATCTGGGGTAGTGGTTAGTATTACGGAATACCACAGATATTTAAGCTTTCATAGGTAAATCCATACATACAACGGCTATTTCCTGTTAGTTAAGCAGTGACCACAGAATTCCACTACGATAGGCTACCCAATCGATATTTCAAGTTAGTTTCAAGCTACTTTAGTAACCGATGATTATACAGTTAAACCACCCGTTATACGCGATGGTGGACTAAGTTCTAAATACCAAAGTTGAGTATAAACTAGACCGTGGTTTTGTGGTGGCGTTTGAAAGGAAAACCATGTCTTACTTACTTACTTACTGGCTTATTCAAACTAAATAGGTTTTTTTACTTACTTATCTATTCAGAAATAATGACTTTATTCGAAACAGAATCACAATTATAAGCACGGTGGTGTTTTTTAGGACTATGCCTTGAATGATTTGTAAAAGAAAGTTCGTCTATTTAGTGGCCAATTCTGGTGACGGAGTTTTTAGGCCGCCTTAAGGCCTCCGTCACGGCTTAACGACTAAATAACCGTACCGACAATTTAACGTACCCTCTGAAGTACGAAAGCGCTCTGTTGATATTTTTTTTTAGTTAAAATTTATTTATTGTTATTTTTACAAGAGAGTTGCTTATTCTGATAATGTCACTAGCTAGCTAGTGAATGGTCAGTAAGTGGATAGCGGTCACCTATCCACTTACTGACCATTCACAACGTTGATCTACCACGTCAAGCTACTACCTGTACTTATGGTTGAAGTTATGTCCTATCGCTAAATCGCATCCCACTAATATAATAAAGCTGAAAGTTTGTAAGTTTGTTTAGATGTTTGTATGTTTGTGTTTCAATCATGCCTAAACCAGTGAACTGATTTGGATGAAACTTGGAATAGGCGTAGATAGTGAACTGAAATAGCATATAGGCTATTCAAAATGTTGGTACTACGCAGTAGCTAGTAAATAATAAATGAACACGGAATAGATCGCATACCATAATAAAAACTGTTACAAAGCGCCGGGGGCCAGATATGGAAGGAAGGGCGATTTTATCACGTCTCCCTTATCCAGTGTCGTAGTCAGGAATAGCATCATTCAGCCATATAGCGTCCACTGCTGAACATAGGCCTCCCCCATCTATTTCCACAGCGATCGATCTTGTGCAGCCTGCACCCAACGGCTCCCAGCAACCTTTACCATCGTCTTTCCATCTAGTGGAGGGCCGTCCTCTACTGATCAAAGTCTTATCAACGACAAAATTTGACCACGTTTGCGTTGTTTTTTTTAAGTTCCCAACAAAGTTTTATGTTACATCACTAAATCTTGTATTATTTCTATTGCACTTTCAATGCACCATCAGCGATGCACTGAAATAAATTGCAGTGATAACCCTAATATTACCTACTGTGGTAGTGCCCTATTCCACTCTGATCCACTAATCAAATCCACTAGAGGATTTGTTTCCACTTTTTCTTCCACTCTAATCCATCAATGTCTTTGTTTCCACTTTGAGTTCCACTCTGATCCATCAATGGTTTTGTTTCCACTTTTAGTAATGTTTTGTTGAAGGTGTTATTTACCTTCAGTTCGTCTCAGGATGAGAGCCCCAGGGCTAGCACTGCGAGGGAAAGGGCATTTTTATTTTATTTATCTGATTTATGAGCTTCGGATTTGACATTACAAAATTTTGTATTCCACGACCGTGGTTTTAAATCCTTATCGTCGCTGACAACTTCAATAGGATCGATAGATGGTTTTGTGATTCAAGGTTTAAGAAAATGAAAGGACGACCTTTTCGTTTGCGTTTTCAATGATAGAGCTTTCCTTTGAAGCATCAAAAGAAATTAATCAGTAATTTTATGTGCAAGATTATTCTTCAAAGGCAAAAAAGTATTTTCGTTTTGGAAATCTGACAGCTGCTATAATTTTTTTTTATCAAATACTGTGCTACTCGGTAAGACAAGCGACAAGACAGCTTTTGCGAGGGAGCCTATTTTTCCAAAAGAATCTCGTGGAGAACAAAAGTGTCAAATACAATCAAAGGTTTGACGCGTTGACGATAGTCTTCTTCTTCTTCTTCTTCTTCTTATCGTGTCACCAGTTCCTTCGAACGATAGTCTCATGCTCACATAATATAAGCCTAAAGCTACCGCCTAAGCTACTTAGAAACCGTTTTTTGAAATAGATCAGAGAGGGAGAACTACCTACTATTAGTAGATCTACACTAATATTATAAAGAAGAAAGATTTGTTTGTTTGTTTTTTTGTATTGAATAGGCTCCGAAACTACTGGACCGATTTGAAAAATTATTTCACCATTAGTATTCTACATTATCCCTGATGAACATAGGCTATATTTGATCCCGGGAAAGTGAAGTTTTCCCGAGGGACCCCGGGTAACACCGCGACGGACAGCTAGTATCTTATAATTTTCTATATCTAATTACAGGGATTAAGTGTTTTGGGCACGCTTCCGACTGACAGTGACCTGGATCAGTTGAGCTATCTATAGATCGTTTCTAACGATCCTTAGATAGCTTGATTAATCCTGTTGTATTTTGTAAATATATGTAAATATGTTGTAGCTTAGTTTCTGTAAATAAATTCATTACAGGGAATAATTAATTTGTCCTAGCATAATTATAGGCAACCACTAGGAAACACCATAGTGTTTCCTTGAATGAATGTGTATGAATGAACTGTGTATGACTCTTAAATAAGCTAATACGAAGTATTTAGGTGAACTTGTGAAGGATATGAAAACTGATGTGCTTAAATTACTTCGTGTCGTTTCCGCAAATTTCTGAAATAAAAGCCAATGTCATAATACGGTCGTAGCGTAGGTACTCCTAAAATAATTGTATGGTATAAGTATTTCTAAATCACATTTAATTAATTATTGTTTGAAATGATTGGGAATGATAATACTCATCAGCCATTCCCAGTCCCCAGATCATAAATGGTATTATCTAAGTATATTCACAAAATAGGTAGATATTGCATCTGATTTATTTTTAATCATAAAATATCTATGACCGTTTTTGACGATCTCCGTTTTTTAGGAAGCAAAGCTTTCCCAGATGGTACGCAGCACAAACTTCCAAACTGGGACAACATTTATGAACCCGCCTCTACGTATAACCTACATTAGTTAGTTATTTTGTAGCGTATAAAGTTGAGGAAATTATCTGCAGAAATATGATAAACAAAAGTTTTGATAACTTAAATGGCTTTAAGGCTTATGCCTAGTTGGATAAACACAACCTGTTGATGATGATATTACGTAAGTAAAGTAGTTGGACTCACGAGTAGGTAATCGCTTCGACTGCCCATTGGAGCAGTTGGTAAAGCCACACCGGACCACGGATCGGTGACCAACTCTTCACCGATCCGTGGTCTAGTGTCCAGTCCCGCATGGAATTTTGGATGCATTTTAAAATCTATCGACTTCGTATAATTTTGCTGTCTCGCCCCTTTCCTCGGTACATGCAAAACCTGGCACAGATCCAGATGTCTCCTTCGCTAGGCTGACAGAAGCAGACGGAAGCTTGCGAACTGAGCTAAACTACCATAACTTATCCTGGTGCGAATCGGTGCGATTGCAACTCTACTATGACATTTTTTCTAATGGGCTCAGAGGGCCTCATCGCCTGTGTTCACCTGTCATCGTCTATCCAAATAATAGTCCGGCGACTAGTTCGGCGAATGTGTAGAATGGCCTTAAAATAATAGGAGTTATGGCGTTACCTTCTGAGTAAACTCGGAAACTTTGCGAGTCATTATACAGTTAGGTACAAATACGACAAAAGGAATTTCAAAATGGGATTAGCCATGATTTTAGGTAAAAGCATCTTTTCTACAACGCGATAATACTCAAATCGTTTAGCTAAACTCAATTGTCATATTTTATCTCTATTCTACCGTAGCTATATTTTTTAAAAGTACACACCGTGCCGTCTTTTCTTATCTTGGTATGAACGAAGGGCCAATTTTCCAATCGCCAAAAAATGCGGCGACTACTTCCTATTGTTGCCTTTACCCGCTGCTGTTTGAATTGTTGACAACAAAGCATTGAACTTTTTGGAAGTTTTCTACGTTGATACTAATATTTTCCTTTGTTCCAGGTGGTTGCAGAGTTTGAAGATGTGGAGCCAGACGCGCTTTACGATGTCCTCCACGACCCCGAGTACCGTTCTGTGTGGGACACGCACATGCTGGCGGCTGAAGACGCCGGACATATCAACGTCAATAATGACGTCGGATACTACGCCAGTGAGTAAGAGTATCATTGTGGACTACGCCAAAGAAAATCAATATAACTACGCCAGTAATACTTTAGGTACGGATCAGGTTTAATAAAAAACTACCTAACAAGTTATTTAAATCCTGTCAAGGCTCAGAGGTACACTCTACTACGCCAATTAATATAATTATGCTACGTCAGTGAGCACCCTAAACGATTCACTGAAGTAGTATTACGCCAGTGAGTCTTCAAAAGCACGTGAAAACTATTTCCCTCATTATCCAGCCATGTGTTCGTAAAAAGGGGCTACAGAAATGTATTACATTAGAATGCTTCTAAGTAGATTCAAATCGTATTTCTTTAGAGAGCTCAAACGAGCAACCAATTTACTGGGAGTTCAGTTATTGGAGCCTTAGCTGATATCGAATACGATTGAGTGAAAGACAATGTGACGCGACGGGAAAACGAATTTAGATAGAGACGTGGCGAGATTACAAATGGAATTGTGGTGGTATAGCTCCTCACATTATTCATATTGTTATGTGAAGAGACTGAATAGTTAAATATTTATGACTTTAAAAGGTTTTCGCAGTTTTGGCGGATAAAAGGGTCGTTAGACGTATTGAAGACGTTTCAAATTGGAGCGTGTCGGTCGGACACATAATAATGTGTTGTTGTAGTCAGCTTCAATGAGTATCGCTTATTAGTAATATTGTTCAAGAGTTTTTGACGAAGTATTCATACAGTTATTTGTTTTCTTAAAATTAAAATAAAGACGTAAAATAATGTAGATATTAGGTATATTGTATTCCCGTTTTTTTCTTGTTTTCCAGTTCAAAGTAAAATTTTTTTGAAGTGTGCCTACTAGATGGATAGATGGATAGATCCAGAGCAAAATGTTTTGTGTCGTGAAGTCAGGTGGATGATAGGTATTGGATATTCTTTCTCTGGTTCAAAAAAACACAGTCAAATCGGTACAACTTTGGACGGAGGTGTAGCGTGTGCAAAAAAGGTTCTCATAAAAGCAAGATAATATCTCAGGAGATTACTCCCGGCCCGCTCATAAAGGACGTGAGTGGGGTTCTGATAGCGCCACAATCAGGCTACAATCGGTGTGGTCTGTACAGGCACGCTTAGGATAAACCACTATACTGACAATGGACACAAATGTTTGCACTAGTGTAGCGCCACCGCAACTACGAGTACATTTACAGCTAAGAGTCGCTGTGGTGTACGAGTATGTTGACACTCGATATAAAGTATTGAGTGTAGAAGTGTGGAGCGATGGTGGTGTAGCTTGCTTAGTCGATATAGCACCCAAAAGTCACATACCTACCTCCTCTTCTACTTCCTACGCGGATCCAGCAAAAAGGTTGTGGGCACACCCGAAAATCGACCAAGGGCGAGTCGGAACATGAACTCGATCATGATTATGTAACTACTTATATAGTGATTTTCTTTAATATATCAAGGAACTCGTGTGCCAAACTTGGTCAAATCGCTTGATAAAAGCGACATGTAGGCGAGAACAGACGGACAAAAGCATTTTTTAACCAATCTCGAAACTTCGCTCACTCGCTCGGTCAATTAGGGTTGTGGGCATGCCCAAAGTGCCCACTATAGTGGATCCGCGCCTGTCGTATTCTCCAATGAGTTTCGTGATAAACTGTAAAATCAGAAAAGGTGTCTTCTATTTTTCTAAAACTATTAAGCCACTTTCGTGTCTGGATGTACCTACTTGTTTTAGGAATATCTACTAAATGCGACTATCTAGAAGTATCCATCCTTTACTGGCCTCATTTATTTGCCCAAATATACCTTTTACATGAGTCAAAAGGAGTGAACACATTTAGCTTTTATATTTTTTCTCAGCTACTCCGATACGTGCTGTGGTTACAGAATTTTATTTAACACGGTAGTGATCCATTTGCGAGTTGGCGAAACAACTGTGTAACCAGCTGTGGGTTACCTTTGGTTAGTTGCGGACAGTATCAAAGTCAAAAAGCATTTACTCTTTTCGCACGAAATTTCAAAATGTACGTTTTGTACGGCGGAATCTATCGTCAAGCGATACCCATTGATTACGATTTTACTCGCCATTGGGTCATCCTCTACCCGACTGCCAAGTCAAGGAGGGTTATTATAATGAACGAAGATGCAATGGGAGGAGAGATTAAGGGATGCCTTAGCCAAGCATTATAATTAAAAATAATAAATCATCAGCTTTGAGTATCGTCTGTTATTTTTAGAAAGGAGCATTATCTAAATGACCAAACCGAATTCTGAGTAAGAAATATTCTCACATAAAACAAAGCAAATACCGAGATAATAATATTTTCCTACAATACAGCGTTTGCTACGAGAAACGTTAATTGAATTGCACAGTAGGACTGTTCTGTAATATAATTTGCGGAATTCTGCGGAATAGAACATACCCTTACTACTAGTTTATTGTGCTTGAGGTGTTTATCGTGACATTATAGTTTCCAGCTTGGAGTTTTATTATTTTTTTAGGGGAAGACCAAGAAATACGAGTAATAACTGTGAACGTAGCTGTCATGTCGGTAGGTATAGTCGAGCTAAATTGCACCATTGCAAAATAAACTTTTGATATTTTACTGGGTGGGCTAGTAAAAATCATATAGGTTTAAAGGATATACCTAGGTTACAAAAATAGGTTTGTTTTAAGTAGCAATTGTGCTATTTGTTTGCTCTTAAGCGCTACCGTATCTTGGGTCTTTTCTGATCCTATTTTAAGCAGGCGTTGTCCTCTACATTTTTTAAAATTGATCCTTTGGATGTAGTGGAATCCTACCGCAATTTGTCTGAAATGCGACTAGCAATTTAAACACTGCAATGCGTTATCGAACGAGATGGAAAGTTTAAAGTGCGGCCTCTATTCACTCGAAAAAACACCCACAAATTTGGAATGTGCGGTGAAACGAATATAATAAATTATATCTAGTTTTATGATTTAGCTCTTATTGATACAATGATGTAATTTTCATTTATTGTTCTCTATGATTGTAGTTTTCCGTCTTTCTCTTAATCGTCTTGCTTCTATTTCCTCTTCTACTTATGAAACTAAAAAAAGAGCCGTGTTGGTCGAATGGGGTTGTGCCTCGACTTTGAATCTGAAGGTTGTGGGTTCGCATCCCGGCCGTGCATCAATGGATTTATCATTTCGTATTTATATCCGCTATAACACGAGCTCTTAACTGTGGAGGAAAACATCGTGAGGAAACCCGCAGCTTCGTCAGCTCCACACGTATCAACGTCGTCTTTCCTGTGGGCCAGGTTGATTAAGCTGAGAGGATGGTTTAGGTGCTGGGCAAGCCATCTCAAATAATGTCCCAGGCACTACAGTGTCCCGTTAAGTGTAGGCATGGATTGCCTCCTGACGCTGTATAAATCATCTAATATAGATGTAAAGGCCTAAGTTTTATGAAACTGTCATGTCGTGTATGATATCCGATTATTTCTTGCATGATTGATCTTCTCTTTTATCAAAATCCTTTGCTCCTAAGGGTACAAAAAAATATTCTTTCCTTATTATTTCAATTATTATTACAACACACTATTGGACATCTTGATTCAAAAGTTCGACTAGGTACAACAAATTCTTAAGACGATTCTTGATAAAGTCATATGAGTTAATCTATGTAGGTCTATCTATGTCGAGATGTGTGTTCATGAATAAATGATGACTACCTCACGAGAAGGTTTTATTTGGATTCTTTACAAGTTCCAAGACTTTGTATTGGGTCTGCAGAGTTCGACTCGATAAAGCAGTTTCATCAACACACCCCGGACACAAGACAAAACTTTATACCTATATAAGTACCTACGATTGTATCTCTTTTCACATCGTTTCATCTTCTTCTTTTTATTTAAGTTTCACTCCTTGTCGGCACAGTTGATGAATTCCTCTCCATGTATCTCTTTCCAGGGCTGCTTCCTTGATCTCTTTATACGACATACTACCTTCACCTTTACTTGGCTCATGTAGCTTATCCTTGGTCTTCTTCTTCTTCCTTCCACTTTCCCTTCTATAATGTCCTTAATGAATCTCTCATGTCGTATAAGATGGCCGATCATCTTTCCCTTTTTCATACGAACATATAAATTGTAGTGTAGGTTCTAGGTATAGATTAGGACTCCAATTCAAATACCAAATTAAAAATCTGTTTTATACAATTATCAACATACATAATATTTTTTAGTACCTAAGTACTTATTAAAAACTATTCCCTTAAAATTTTACCTGCGCACTTAGGTAGTACGGGGTAGTAGGTATCTATTTGCTACATGTAAGTAGATTATAGCTTAGTGTAAATGAGGTATTAAACTGACATTAAATTTCAGTGTAGGTAATTTTGATTTCATTCGAACGCAATCGATGATCGAGAACTTGAGAGGCAGTGAGTCTTGATTGGGCGAAGAGTGTTCATCGTATACGAATCATTACTCTCTGGCATTGCAAAAGTTCGTAAAGCCGATTATGTACTTAGGTAACCTCAAAATACACAGAAACGCTGAAACGATTCTTGTTGTGTAAATAAATTCGATTCCGAAAATTGTTTTTCAATCTGAAAAGTAGGTATAAGACCGTAAAAAAAGACTTACACGATCACGATTTTATGATTTTTTATTTTTTAGTCCAAGTCTTTTGTTCGTATAACTATGTGAATTAGGATTTAAATTCAGCCGAATGTTGGGAGTGAGCTTTCTGATCATATAAATAATTCAGCTCTCTTCGTAGCTTCATCACGTAGTTAACAAGTTTATGTACAACTTGTTGCGACTCGAACAGACTTCGGCTTGTTAGCCGTTTTTGTGATCGTTGGAATTGTACCCCTGGGTACATAGGTAGGTTCTTAAGTGCGAAGTTTTCAGAGAGAAAAATTGTTCATGTAAAAAAAAACAAAAGCTATTGTCTGCGATTTTGTTCGTTTGGAATTTTCGATATGTGTGGCCTGATCAAAATATTAAGTATAAGTATAGGAACTGTGCTATTTTTTGAGATAAAAAGTAACCTCAATGTGCTAATTCAGACTATACCTAATATTTTTCTGGCTTTCATCCAGATTCTTTTAGCCGTTCTAGAGTTATTCCCAACCTAAACTTTTAATAACTTCAGACAAAAAAAATTTGAAACATGTTATTGTTGGTTGCTGACGGGGTTCAAAGTCAATTGAATTGGTCTTACTTAGCTTTATTTGAACCCATGAACTTGATTCAGACTTCTTTTCAGCTAGGCCCGTCTAATATTTTAGGAAATCAGGCCAGAACATTCCTGGGCAAAAGCAAATGACATCATTCCCGAGATAATTTCACTCCCCATAGACTGAATATATTTCGCCTCTCCCTTAATTTATTGTCTGTCATATGCTTTCAAGCGAGGCCTTGAATCCTAATGAGGCGTTTATTTGCTTTGTTTTCCAAAGACGCCAGACGTCGGGACAGTATATCTAACCTGAGATACAGCAACCTGTTCAAGATAGGTAAGTACTTGTAATAATATAGCAAGATATGTTACAGGAAAAAGAAGTACCTACTTTAAAAAGAACTACAAAAGAAGAAGAACGGGGAGAAACTGACAAGAAGATAGTGGTTCCATTTTGACCAATTTTATGCAAACTAGACAAGAAAGATGAATAGGTTGTTTCAAGTTCAAATCGTTTACCAAACTATCAGGATCGAGACGAACTGCAGTTTCAAGTGATATATGACAGCATCTGTAGTCTGTTTGCTGCTTTTGTAAAGTGAACTCTGTGTACAAAGGCGTAAGGGTTTGTGAACCTTTAAAAATAAAATATTAAGGTTTTTTGCGCGGTAAGCGATTCTTGGGTGCGAAAAGGATTGGCCGTTTGCCAAGCCTCATCCTGAACGGAGCGGGGTCATTGACAGCATTGACCTAGAGCATAGTTTAAGTTGGGTGAAAATTACCATTACCACTGCTTATAAAACACCTTTATGAGTAACACCCAAAGTCAGCACAAATCTTTTCTAAATATTTGATGATTAAGTTTCAGTTCCCAATTAATTTTCCAGGAAAAGTTTATTTTTTCTTCGAAATCGAAAACAAACGACTTTTTATAAAATGTAACTGTTCATCGCCTTTCGTTGTTCACTCTATCATAGGACTCCAACACGACATCTATATCAACAGATTCCACCGAGTTCAAGAAATTTGATTACACACGTGCGGTGTTACCTACGGCCTATGGCGTAGTCTAGTGGCACAATCTTTTGTTGTTTTTCACGAAGTATTCCAAAGGACCGCGTGGCGCAGTAGAAATATTTCACTTCAAATCAACCGGCCTCTTGAACTCAAAACCCACAAAAGAATCGATAGCATATAAAATAATTTCAACCAGAGTTCGATACAAGTAACAAGGGAATAACGTGGTGAGAAAACAATATTGTTTTGTTCGATATCCATTATGAAATTATAACTCGAAGCACGTTCGGCCAGTTTAAACGAAAATTTTCATTTAGAAAATGTCTAGAAATTGCTTACAGGTAGAAACATAGGTACGGCTTTGTAAAAGAATAAACAGACTTCGACAAACATAATATCGTAAGTATGCTACAATACCTATCTACTACAAAATTCGAGATAAACCAAAAAAACCAGGAAAGGAGTATTTTGTGACCCCCAACAAAAATATATTGTACCTATTCTACAATTTTCGTTCTTTCTTTTAAGTATATTTATCTTGTAGAAAACTTGATGGAATCTTTCTGCTTCTAAATAAGGTTCTCTTTCCAGTGTCCTGCCCAGCACCCCTCAAGAACCGCGACTTCGTGCTGCAAAGGTCGTGGTTGGATACGGGAGACGAGAAGATGATCCTGAACCACTCAGTGTTCCACAAAGATTATCCGCCTAGGAAAGGATATGTGAGGTAACTGGTTTATCTAACTAGCTAGTATAAGTTCAAAAACATGTAGATTGTAGGTATCAAGTCCACGACAGGAGCCTCTTTGAGGCACCCTTAAAGCCTTCTTTTAGCACAGTGCACTGCTTTAAACGAAGACGAGTTGCAAAGAGTATAGAGCTCCCATGTTTATATGCAGAATTTTCGTCATTGCTTCTGACTTTTGGGATACCTATTTAAACTTTTGTAGTATTTTTTAAAAACAAAACACAAAATTACATACTTTTAATGAAATCTAGAATCGTTCAGCAGGTCTTTAAGATCCCTTATTACAGACAATTAATTTAGCAGAACAATGAATTGGGTGCTGGTACTCCGCAGTGTAATTAGTTGAGAATTTTCAGCAAATTGAGTTCTGAAAACGTACTGCGACGCAACTTGAGGGTATCTTTGTCTTTTGTCTTGCTATACTGTAGCTAACATTATTTACACTAGGTAATATCACTTTAAATCGCCCTAGCTTTACATATACGTATGTATGTAGGTATGTCACATTCCCATTTTTCAGTACTTACCTAATTATTGATTTTTGAAGCAAAAACTTTTTTAGGCGCGTTTTTAAGAATTTTGAGATGGGAAAAATAATTGAATTCGCGACACCATTCGGCATGTTACTGTTACCATTCGGCAAAGATGGACAAACTTCCGGTCTGTCGGGCGTCGGCGTTGCCCGCCGCGCGCTCGTCACTCGCAAACAGCTTCAGCGTTGTTTTTGTTGTTATAAAAAAACACTTCATTTAAAAGTATTTCCTGCACAATAAAATATTTCCTGACGATTCAAAACATACACACGTAATTGTTCAAATTTTCACTTCTGTCGGCACTCCCGGAGTGCCACTGTTTTTTATAGCTACTACACACAACTGGCTGTAAGGTGATATCAGTCGCAACTGCCTGTGAAACTTCCAAGTTGCGGCGCATGCACTGTACGATTTTTAATTACTAAACGGTCAATGGAAATGGCCGGGCAACCTTTTCAAACGAAACAAACTCACCTAATCTTCTTTTGATATTAGCTGTGAAAGAAAAAATAATATTTTACTGAGTCTTGACTGGGATTAACTCCAATGTTCTTTCACATTTTTAATAACTTATGACGTTTTATCATTTTCTTTCCATAAAGGAGGATTATAATAAAGAGGGTTATCATTGTGATCAAAAGAAGCTGTGATAACAGTTTTATTGAGTAGGTAAAATTTTTGTTCCAATACTTTGAACGGGTGATGGAGGGAAATGGAAGAGAGAAACATGTTGTGCCGATCCCACTTAAGGGTGAATATACAAAATTTGATGGTTTTTCGGTACCATTTGCAGAGCCAGGAACCACAGCTGTAGTAAAATTGTGGTACAAAATTAAAGTTAAAGTATTCATCTACACGGGGTGATAAAAAAAACTGGGTAGTCCCATACAAAAATTCCACAAAAAAAAGCTTTTAATAACGCAAGAATCGCTAAAAATGATGAAAAATGGGGTCCGAATCGGAACAAAAATAGCCAAAGATGCAGTAAATTTTGACAAAAAAAATTATAGAAAATTTTAGCTTATATAGTCCTCTAAGCGTCTTGCTAATTATTTTTATCCCAAATCTTTAAAGTTCTTTATTTATGAGTACATTAAAATGTACAAAAAACAGTACGATTTCTCTCCATACATTTTCTATGGCGTGCGCAATCACAATTTGCCATATAAATCTGAATCCGAGCTCAGACGGTTCAGATGCACGTCAAACGTGCTTATGGAAGGACGGGTGTATGGCATTTTTCAATTTTTTAGTTCGACAAGGTTCTATCTAAAATTCTGTATGAATACGAATACTGTGACTGGAAAAAATTGATACTTTTGGTTTCGGACAATACAGCTGATGATACTCGTAGAATAGGTTGACGAAAAAAATTTTTTTTCAATTTTTTTTTTCCGTCACGTGAAAATCGTCGGCAGTTATAATAGGTGCGCGCTTATTTGACCGAGCGAGCGAAGCGAGCGAAGTGCCTTCCGTTCGAGTTTGGCAAAAAATGCTTTTGACCGTCTGTCTGTTCTCGCCTATAAATCGCATTTTAAAAGCTTTTTATTAACTTGCAATGTTTGTATGTTCGTAAGTTTGTATGTATGTATGTTTGTCCGAGTTAAATTTTACAAGCTTAATTTGACCCACTTCCCGGCTTCCGATAGAGCTGAATTTTGGTACACCTATGAGTCCTTGGAGATGATGCAATAATTTATGATGACAGCGAGCTGATCTGATGATGGAGTCATGAGCAGTTCCACGGAACTCCTTAGAAATTAAGCCGATTGAGTTGAAACTCGGTTTGTAGATCAAGTATCATCTACAATTTTAAAATATGGTGACAACGAGCTGATCTGATGATGGAATCAGGAGCTGTTCAACGGAACTCCTCAGAAAATAGGCCGATTGAGTTGAAACTCGGTTTGTCGATCACGTATCATCTACAATTTTAAAATATGGTGACAACGAGCTGATCTGATGGTGAACTCAGGAGCTGTTCCACAGAACTCCTCAGAAAATAGGCCGATTTAATTAAAGCTCTGTAAATCGGGCAAGTTACTTGTACAATTTGAAAACATGGTAACAGGAAATGTTTTGATGATGGAGCCAGGAGCTATTTAATGGAACTTATTATATGGATAATAGTAATATCCGTGTTTGGGCTCATATGAATCAGCTCATCTCTCTCACCTATAAAAAGCTTGGACCTATTGAAAATATTTAAAAAAAAAAAATATTTTTTAGTTTTGTAGATAGGTACTTACTTTCTTCGTAATTTTTTTGGAGCGAGGTCTACTGCTCTCACAGAACCACAAGTAGTAAAAAGTTTTCAAAGTGTGCAAAGTTCTGACATCGAGTAAAGGTGCGCAAAGCACTACGCAAAGTAGTGTGCAAAGTGCATAAAGTAGTGTGCAAAGTGCGTAAAGTCCGCAAAAGGCCTAAAATGGTGCGCAAAGTTGTGTGTATAGGGCACAAAGTCCGCATAGTGCGCAAAGGTGCAAAGTGGGCAAAGTTGTGCCCAAAAAGCGCAAAATTGTGCGCAAAGTGCTGCACAAAAAAAAATTGATGCGCAGAGTGCGCAAAGTGGTGCAAAAGGTGCGCAAAATTGTGCAAAAGGTGCGCAAAGTTGTGCGCAGTGCTGCACAAAATAAAATAGATGCGCAGAGTGCGACTAAGTGGTGCAAAAGGTGCGCAAAGTTGTGCGCAGTGCTGCACGAAATAAAATAGATGCGCAGAGTGCGCAAAGTGGTGCAAAAGGTGCGCAAAGTTGTGCAAAAGGTGCGCAAAGTTGTGCGCAATGTTGCACGAAATAAAATAGATGCGCAGAGTGCGCAAAGTGGTGCAAAAGGTGCGCAAAGTTGTGCAAAAGGTGCGCAAAGTTGTGCGCAGTGCTGCACGAAATAAAATAGATGCGCAGAGTGCGCAAAGTTATGCAAAAGGTGCGTAAAATGACAAAATTTTAAAAATTTTCAAACGACAATGTCAAAGTTGAAACTTCGTTCCAACCAAGTGTTCCACGACACTCACGTGCTTTTTTTGTTATAATTTCTGAAGTAAAAGTATTCAAATATTATGATTTTTACTCGTTCCTCATACCTTTAATGACAGTCGATTTAAAAACACATTTCTACACTCATATTATAAAGAGAAAAGGTTTGTTTGTTTGTTTGTTTGAAATGAATAGGCTCCAAAACTTCTGAACCGATTTGAAAAATTATTTCGCCATTAGAATCCTACATTATCCCTGATGAACATAAGCTATAATTTATTTAAGAAAAAATTAGAGATCTTTATGAAAATTGCAAAATGTAACCCAACGTGTAAAAAAATTCTGTATTTTTTTTTAATCGGAGGTGCGATATTGCATGCGCCGCGAAAACTATTCATGATAGAACAAGAAAATGTTCTTGTTCTATCAACAACATTAAAGAAAATATCAATATCTACAAAAAAAAATATTTCCAACTATTGTGGTTGTGCCAGTATAACAACATTTATAATTTAAAAAGTGAATAAAAATGCCGACCAAAGTCAGACCACGTATTTATTTATTCTTATCTAAATTAATTTCTTCATAGTAAAGGCCGTTTCAGAACCCGTAGATTACTTTTTGAATGATTTAAATCGGGTTTTTTATTCAAAATATAATAATATCATGAGTTAAAATGTAAGATGCACCGCGACCACAGAATAAATATCAGTTAGTACGGTACAAAGTGTCTGGGAACTATGGAATTCTGTGGTATAGCTTGTTAGTAAATTACGAGTATACTATTCTAGCGACCAAAACGTCGTAAGCGCTATGAAAAAGTACGTGAGTTACGTTGATCACTCGGTTGGAACCTCGTTGGATTGTAGTTTCAACTTTGACATTTGTCAATTAAATTATTGCCATTTATTAAAATCCTAGAAACGCTGCTCTGTACTCAAAATGTAACAATCTATGGACTGCTTTGCGGCTGCTCACTTCGCACTGTGATCTTTTGACCTATTATGTATGTGTCGTGATGGTAAATCTAACGCTTTTTTTTCTTCTAGCTAAGTTCTAAGTTCCTTTTCGGACGGTATCGAGGATGGGGATCCTCGATACCGTCCGAAAAGGAACTTCGTTCCAAAAGTATTGCGGGATAAGATCACCTAAATGATAGATTTCCTAAGATATTTGAGATTAAATATTGAATAAGTAAATTGAAAATGCTATAGGCTATTTATTTTTTACTTTAGGTCCGTACAAAACATTCAAGTATCAAAATTAGCTCGTTCAACTAATAATCGAACGGGGATGCGGCTTCAAAGTGTGCGTAAGTGTTTTGTTATTGTGTGCAGGCCTAAACTGGCATCTATCAAATTGTATATTCGTCCTTAAGTGGCATAAGGGCAGGAAGAAGAAGACTTTGAACTACTTTGCTTAGACTTTCTTTTTCGTGCGATGATGAAAGGATTTTTTTTGCCCAGCAGTTGTTTGCTACAAGCTGTCATTTATGATGATGTTGTGTACAAGAAAATTCACGCAGCTGAAACCGCGGTACAGTTTAATGTACTTATAGGAATTAGAATTACTCTTTACGCATGGATCAAACGATTTTCCGTGTTTAGCAACAATAGGCTCTTGTAACCCTTCAACCCGCATGTAATGTTCCTTTTTGGGTTATGATATTATTTTTTTGGTTCGTTCTTCGCAAGCCTCAATAATTGGTATCTTACTTCCTAATAGATAGGTAGGTATACCTATTTATAACGTAGCAACAGAGGAAATTATTAGTTGAATGGAAATGGGAGATATGAAATACAACTTTGATAGAGATTTACAGATACAAGATGATTGATCCCAAAGCACAAAATATATGAAAACATTTTTGAACGCAAATGTGCCTGAATAATTTATTTCTGTTTAAACGCCATACAAGTATCAGAATACATAAATTGGGCTGCATTCAACTCTGGAAATGCTAATTTTATGTGATGAACAGACGTCCAGGTAATAGTCCATCTTGCAGCTTCTAAGATTCAGTGCCTTGCCGGCAAAATTGGACTTTGATTACATTTGAATTCACTTTAAAAACTTATTTCAATTTATTTCGACATCTTAAAGTTTCTCGCTTAAAATTCATCTTTCAGTAGCAGTTTCAGTCGTTTTAAGCGAGCGTCTTGAAGCTAACTTATTCATAAAGATGTCTTCTGCAGACGAAATACCAAGTGTCAAGGTTTTGCCGAGGAAAACTGCTTAAAAAGCCTTTTGAGACTCAAACATTACGCTTAAAGCGAAAAATTTTGCAGCTTCTGCACTATTATGCCGGGTCTTATAGAAGTGGAACTGTTGTAAACATGCATAAAATACTTACGTACGGGTATTTTTGGCACTAAAAATGTTGGTAGCACGCGACTGAAGCCGATGACGGAAGCTATAGTAAACGGCCACTCTACACATCTACACATTCGCCGAACTATTCGCCAAACGATTATTTGGATAAACGATGACAGGCGAACACAGGCGATGAGGCCCTATACAAAGTCAAAGTCAAAGTCAAAAAGCATTTATTCAGTAGGACCGCTGGGATCACTTTGAAACGTCATATAACTAGGTGATTCTACTCCTGTTCCATCGCGACCAATACCTTGAAGAACCGTACACGTTCATGACCGTCGGCATTCGTATATCATCAGCGAATATGTAGAAGGGCCCATCTGCTTGAAGTTCAATCTTTCAAAATTTCCCGATATGATAGTGGGCGTTCATTAGTTTATTTGCACAATTTCCCGGCCACTCAATGATTAGATAACGCGTGCGTCAATCCGTGACGACCTTGCCACTCGCGGACAATACCGTATTACCTATCAATCAAGTTGAATACAAAACACGAACAGTGCTACATTCTAGGTTTTTGTTACATTACTAAAGGTAGGTTTTAACTGTACGAGTTCACTTGGCAGAGTTAATTTGTACTCGGACGCTTCTCGTACCGTGCAAACACGCAATCAGAGCGAGAGTGTAGGAACTCGTAGGGTATACAAGGTGGATTTTTGAGATAGGCCACGGAAGGCCTTAAACCGTTGTAGCTACAGGAAAACGCTCTTAAGAGATCTTCCTTTGAGATATTTTGAACTGCATTTTTTTTTCGCTAAATATGTTTAGAATCATGGTCTGATTGCAACCCCTCAGTTTTCGGTAGTAGTTGAATCTTTTAACTTTTTGAACCCACAACCTTTACCGATCCGTGACGAGCGACGCTCTCCCAACAAAGTGATGATGGGCACGATTGCCCATTTTGCGGGATATTTTGTGGGAGTCCCAGATGTCTCCCACATCTGGGACTCCCACAAAATTTCAATTACTATACTTATGTTGCTATTTCCAGAGCCATGTCACTGCTGACCGGGTTTGTGGTGCGGACGCGGTGCGGGGTGGCGGGCAGCTGGCTCGGCTACGTCTCCCGCTCCGACCCCCGCGGCGCCCTGCCCGCCTGGCTCGTCAACAGGTAATGTCACTTATTACATTGGGTATTTGTCCCGTTATCATGATAAGACTTCATTCGCCCTTCGCCTCTGGTCATGGTATCTGATACCACTAATCGTTATCCGGGGCAAATGAAATCTAATAAGTTACATGAACACGAGACGAACACAGATTTTTGATGTATCTTATCAGCCACTTCATAGGCCCAATATCACCTTTGAGTCTTACAAAGTAAGGGAAGTCTAAACTTAAACGGCAGTCTTCAACTAAAGTCATACGTCCTCATTTCCAGGGTAACAGCACAGTTGGCGCCCCGTTTAGTGCAGCAGCTGCATTCGGCTGCGCGTCGCTACCCTGGCTGGAAGGCGGTCACTGACCTGCCGTACCACAAACCCTGGCGTCATCCCGAACAGGTCCCACCTTTTAGGATATCCCTTGAAGACGTGAGTATATTAGTTAGCTCCCTAAATCGTTCTTGATCAAAGAGCACTAAAAGTGCATTTACACGATGCAATTTTTCGTACGATTTGCTTAGCCCCGCCCATTGAACGTGCCGACGAGCGTCGCGCTATCTATGACAAATCGCATACGATGAGCGTTTACACGTGGAAAATTGCCGTGCGATACGATATCGTATGGGTTGAAATCGCATCGTGTAAATGCACCTTTAACCAACTTGATAGATCGTCAAAGCAATGATCGGACCGGTCGGTAAGTGAATGGGTGACGGCTAGTGGCATTATCGAGCGTCGCTAAGCCATGACGGGCCTTAGGGGGCGGACTGAAAATTCCGTCACCAGAGTTGTCTTCAATCCTGATGTTAGTAACAAAAAAAAACTTAGGCCTTGACATCTATATTAGATGATTTATACAGCGTCAGGAGACATCCTATGCCTACACTGAACGGGACGCTGCAGTGCATGGGACATTGCTTGAGATGGAATAGGCTTGCCCAGCACCTAAACCATCCTCTCAGCTTAATCCGCCTGTTCCACAGGAAAGAGCTGACTAAACTGCGGGTTTCCTCACAATGTTTTCCTTCACCGTTATGAGCTCGTGTTAAGCGCATATAATTATTTTTTTGTTAGTAAAATGGCTAAAATGAGCGAGGTCTAAAATGGCTTAGGTAGATAGTAGGAACCTTTACAGACTCTAGATTAGAATCTGGCTGTGTCTGTCTATGATTCAATCTGTCTGTCATATAAATCATAGTAATACCACAAATCACAAGTAATACCTACTTACATTAAAAATAATAATTAAAGGGTCACAAGAAACGTGTTTTTTTTTTGCTTCTTTATTCATAGCACGTTTAATGGTTTGGAACATCGCGGAGGAGTTAATTATACCTATAAAATCGTTAAACCCGTGCCTTCATTGATTTATTTGTTTTCTAAGTTTGAATTAGAAGTGATTCCGAGTTTGTTTACTTTATGAACTCCAAGCAGATTAAGTTAACGAAAACTTTCGAAGTTTCGTTAACAGCGCTCAGGAAAACCGAACAGGGTGAAAAGTGCTGAAACCTTCGTTTAGCTACAAATATTGACAAGGGTTTTTTGATAAACGATTTTTCGACCTACTGATGCCCCACTGCAAAAGCTAAACAGATAAGTACCTACGTACTTAGCAGAAGAAAATCAAAAGTAGGTAGGTAACCCTATTTGTAGGTGTATATTTTACTTTACGGATAGCTTAATTTTACTGCTGATTTTTTCCAGTAATTTATCGGATTCACGACTGTCTCTACGCGCGGTAGACATTCTCTCGAATCCTGATTCAAGATATCTACGTTCAAAATGTCTCAGGGGGTCAGAAGCTCGAATACCTACAGACTGTAGGTATAACTGTAAGCTTACTACAGTACAATTAGTAAGTAGTCCAAATACTTACAGTCAGCTCGTAAAAATAGTCGCAAGCAGCGCCGGCCTTAGCATTCCGAATACGTGACAGATTGTTAGCTGTTAATGGTATGTTTTTTTTTGAATAGATTGTTAGCTGTTTATGGTATGTTTTTATTAATTCCAGTGTGTAGACCCAGATGCTCCACCACCCCCCGAAGACCCTAAGCCAGATACCTCCAGAGCGAAGCTGGAGGTGCCACACCCTAAAGAGGCCGAGAGCCACAGCGTAGAAGACCTGGGAGACATCTCTTCAGAGTTCAGTGTGGAGGTAAACTGAGAAAAAAGAGAAAGAAGGAAATGCGTAATTGCAGACTTTAGCTTGTGGTTCCACATAGTAGGTACCTAGTATGAGTTTTTCAACATACCTACTTACTCGATCGCGTAAACGTTAACGCTGATTTGTCGAATACCAAAAGATGTCGCTATTTTCCTAAACCACAAGTGAGTAAGAAAACTTCGCTAAAGAATACTATAGATTAAAACCGTCTCGGTTAATAACGTCTCAGGGCCGTTATTTTGTAGCATTTGACGTTTTTCGTGATGAATGATCGTAAGTACCTAAAAGATAATGTTTTGAGGATTTGTGACTTTATTACTAGGGGCAAAGGGTGTAATCCGGTTTAACTTAAAACTTTTTTGTCACGCAGACAGATTTTAGCTTTGATTTTGTACTTCACGCTGCATCTATAGTATTCTTTATCGAAGTACTGGACATTCAGGATTGCATTTTTACCCAGATTGTTGTTCCAGGTTGACGATGACCCGCACGAGTTAGCACAAGACCCTAAAAAACGTGGAAAATTCTACAAACTAGTGAAGTCTATGAAAAATCGACGGAAAAGCGTTCAAGTTGCAAAGAGTGCTGATAACTTGGACAAACCTATGGAAGAGAGAGAGAAGAAGAAAGGTTTCAAGTTTCATCGCAGATTCAGCTTGAGTAGGGGGAGAGAAGATTGAGCTTAAATGGTTAGGAATGCAATGTAAGCTGGATTGTTTTGTATGGCTCGATTTGTTGGCCAGAAGACATATTTCTACGAGTATGCGAGTATAGCGATGTATAGCGAGGCTATTCGCTGTGTGACAAGGACAGACGTGAGATAGTTTAAGAGAACTAGCATTGTGTGACAAGGACAGTCATAAGATTCAAAGCGCGGCTAAAAAGAGTAGAGACCGACAAAATGTGCACGAAGCACAGAAGCATAAGCGCCTTCTAATGTCATCTATCGTTGTCAGATCTTTAGGTACCTATCTCGAAGAGTTAAATCGTGGTAAATGTGTAGATTGTAGATAATCATTAATTTAAATGATGTCAGGTGTTACAAGTATAGTAACTATAGACATATATTCTTCATATTTTGACAAGGAGGAAGACGTTACGGCGTGACGGCGTTAGTTACCTACACCGACGCATTCGCATGCGAATACGAACCCACGTCTCACTCTAGCACATAGCTAATGAAATAGGTGCGTCCTTGTCGCGCATGCAAATGCGTCGGTGTACTAACGGCGTTAGTAAAAACAATTCTCTTGTTAAAGTCAGGATCAGTCATGAGTTTATTTTTTCTTTTATTTTATCAATAAAACTTACATCGCATTAGTAAGTTGAATTTTAAAAGTCCATAACGTTTTGTATAAAAAAATATTAGTTCCGTTAATTTTATGAAGTTCGGCTACTGAAACTGATGTTATTCTTGTTTGTTGTACTTTCGTATGCCTGTTGTAGCGTCTATAGTATTATGCCTGTATTTCAGACTACAATGTCTTTCTGTAAAGTTGTGGATTTTCTTGTACGCATTGACTGGCCTGCCATGTACACAATATGTAAAGTGCGGATTCAAGTATCGCGTTTGTTGTAAAATACTGTTTAATATAATACTTCTAAAGCTGTTGATGTGCTTTTACCGCTTTGGGCTAGTCAATGCGTAAATTTAGTAAATTTTACCAAAAATTTAGGTAGGTAATAAAAACTCTGGTTTAAATTTTTGACTCTGTAACAATAAGATTTCAAATGTCTATATCATATATAAATAAATCAACGGCTAATATATAAAATAGCTCAATATTTAGATTGTAAACAGAGCGTTCCAAGAAGCCTTTGCATGAAATATTAAATAAGTAATTTAAACATATCTTATATTTTAAATTACTACGCACATGCTTATCATATCAAACAGTTGAAAATTATTATATAAGTAACTAAAAGTAAATATAGTGAGAGATGACTTGGCCATTATAGATACAGTCTAATTTATAAACATTATGATTATTACATAACATCATAGAAGATCAGTGAGAGAATGTCTACCACACCTTGGAGAGACCTGTTTTTTACCAATTTCTACCTTATTTTGGATTGTGTGAGCTTGCTACGAATAACACCTCGATACGCGTGTACCTTCTCGCATAATGAATCCTTCTACATTACAATACTGTTTACATACATTTAGTTAGTACAAAAATACTCAAATCTACTTTAGCTAGACAAAGAGCTATTTGGTAGGTACCTTTATTTCTTAGGAAAGTTTATTTAATTCCAAAAAACAGGTTCTATGAAAAACATCTAATTCGAGAGACAACAATGCATTTTTTTCAGCGATTCTGGACCATTCCGGCTTTATATGAAAACATTGAAGAATAGGGTTCGTTTTTGTCTTGAAATTGAGCATTTGCTAACTTTTTATCAAGTTCAAGGCTAGGTACATTCAAATGACAAAACGTAAGTAATACGTGGGTAAATTACATCACACTTATTGGAATACAGTAGTATTAGTAAGCACAACGGATCCTTAGCTCTCTGAAGTTAGGTGCAATAGACGATTGCGCATGTTTGGTAGAGTAAGCGAGATACTCGTAGCACGATTTAGGCGTCATCAAAAATGGGTTCTGCGCAGCTACTTCAGAGAGCTAAAGAACGATTGTGCGTATTGTACCTACTTATTTAAAATCTTTTACAATTTTAGCATAGCAAAATACAATCTAAACCTATTATATTTAGTTAATTTTCAATAATGTAAGGCGCTATGAGTGCTGAGTGCGAGTTTTTAATCTACTACGTATCATCTATGATCAACGTTTACGTGATCGAGTAAGTACGGCGCAATTGGTTAGCGCACGGTACTTATAAGACAGTGTTCGTGAGCAATGCCGGGGTTGTGAGTTCAAGCCTCACCTGGAGCATATTTTTGAATTTAAGTCTTCTACTCTACACTCTGAATGCGTATTTTCCCCTAAATAGATATAAGTGTTGGTTAGTGCGATGGTTATGTTATAAATCCATCTTTAATGATAAGTTTGTAAGATTAAATATTAATAAAATAAGCTATTTCTATCTCTAATCTATTGGTACTCGCCTAGCTATTGTACAGTTGTTTCATTCAATACCAAAATTAGGTTGTACACGAAACTGATCGGTCCAACTTGGAAACAATAATTTATAAAAAATTATAAATTAATAAAAATTATAAATTATTGTTAATGTTTAGATGCCAGAGGATCCAGAAGATCTGATTTTGTTTTGACTAATTGTAACGTGTACAACCAAATTAAGGTTTTCTTGTGCCTTTCCTTTCCTTTATACAGGGTGTGGCAAAATTTTACAACATTGAGGGCATTGAGGAGCTAAGTTTTATTTTATAGTTAGAAGGCTTTGTTCTTAGAAAACAATAAGTTTATTTTGAAAATTAAAATAAGAGACCAACTTGTATTTTTGACAAATGTCACTTTCTGGGTTTGCTGTACATTTTTTCAAAAATCAAAAGATGTAATTGTTTTTTTCTTTAAAATAAACCTATAGTTCCCTAAGAACAAAACCTTCTAACTACAAAAGAAAAGCTGCCCTCAATGTTGTAAAATGTTGCCACACCCTGTATGTATATACTATTTATTATAACTAACATCACTTTCTTCCAGTTGTGATAATAAACTATCCCGTACAAAATTATGCAATAAATACATTTTATAATAATGTTAAAAATATATATATTTTACAGTTTAAGGCCCATACTAATAAACGTGGTGTAAAGTTATTCCTCGGAATAAACTAAAAATAACCATACATTTTGACAGTTTACACTCAGGAATAACTTTATACCACGTTTATTAGTAAGGCCATAACAGTTTTAAATCTGCTTAATATTTGACTAAAATTAAATGTTATTTTTACTTTACTTAGCTATTTTAACGGGCTTGTTTCATCACCTTTTATAATAGAGTTTTATATACTAACTGCTACAGTCTGCTGGTTAGTCCTACCAAGGGTCCTACTTAGTACCTACTGAAAGCGGGACAGCAGCCTTTTTGTCTAACTTGAAATCCATTCCCAGTTGTCATCTCAATAGAGCTCAACCAATCGCACTATACGAAAATGTCAATTGAAGTTCAGAATAGGTTTCAAATGTCAGAATGAAGCCGATATACATTCCCAGTTGAGCTAGACAATAAGACTACCGGTTATAAAACTAGATTAATTTAAATTACCAAGTAATTGAAATTATGCTTACTATCTGAGTGTCGTCTCTTAGCATAACCGTATCGTATATTCAAAAAGTTTTAGGTTAAATTGGTCTTGGTTAGATACTTATAGTTGCCCTACTAAAACTTACCTTTACAGCTGCATGAATAATATTTAAAATTGTATAGGTACTAAGTAAAAATGTCAAAATACTAGACTAGGTCAAACATAAAACATTCAAAATAATCATGCTATCTCAAGTTATTTGGTGTCTGAGTAAGCCCTTAAAATAGAAAAATGTAAGTTTATCATTCTTAATTACATGGTATTTAGTATACCTAAGTGCTCGTTTCGGACAGGCGACGCGGCACGCGCTAAAGTCAAATGTATAGCCATGTTCCTGTGTGTTTACGGAGAGACGTTTTTGCATGCGTTTATTTGTCATTGCCATGCATCAAATAAACGCGTGAATCCCATAACAAGGCCGCCGCCGCCACTGCCGTCGTCACGCCGAACGTAATTGTCACCCTACATTGCTATATTACAAGCCGTGTTGGCCGAATGGGGTTGTACCTCAACTTTCAATCCGAAGGTTGTGGTTTCGAATCCCGGCCGTGCATCAATGGATTTTGCGTTTCGTAAAATTTATAGGCGCTTTAACACGTGCTCTAAACGGTGAAGGAAAACATCGTGAGGAAACCAGTTAGTGTTCTTATAGGCGGCGATGGGCTTGCAACCTGTCACGTTTGGAATACTAATTTCTGCAAGATGTGGGCTTGTATCAAATATGTTTGGACATGCCTTTGACTACCCCCCTTAGACATCTTCAAAGGATCTGGAATAAATAACATAAAAAAGATCTGAGAGAATGTCTACCGCATCTTGGGGATACAGTCGTGAACCTGTTTACGTTTACATTGCTATATATTTGTGTTTAGGCTTGCGATGACGCGTGCCGCAGCAGCCAGTAAACAGTCAAAACGCTCTTCAGCGCCGCCGCCTGTCCGTAAACGCGGCCTCATAAGTATTTTATATGTTTTGTATTCAAACGAAAATATTCAAATTCGTATACCATTTATTGAATTTCGCGGTCATAATCTGTATTTACGTGCTCAATTTTACGTAGATAGATTATATTTCTACTACTCTACAAATATTAATACTTATTATTGGACTATTGTTAATATTATTGAACATTTATGTACCTACCTCTTGCTGTCTTATTCATAACTTGTCGTTATAATAAGAATTTATCTTTCCTATAAATATCATTAATTATTATTTATTACCTACTTCGTCCTCTAATATTCTTGAAGTAGGTAGGTACTACCCATTGGATAGGAATAGAATTGAATAAAGTTTTGTTTTCTCCACACAACAGTTACAATAGGTACTTACTTAAATCTACATAATTTTATGTGAGTGAAAATACGGCTACCCTTCAGCTTCAACAGCTCGAGAGTGTTGGGACAGGGATATAGGGACATAGGGACTTACTATCACCGAGGATAAAATAATCTATCAGTAAATATTTAAAGATTTTATTTAAAGACCTTTGCCCAGCAGTGGGATGATAAAGGTTAATAAAAAAATATATATTACTTAATTATGAAGAATGTAATGAGAATGAATGAGGCAAAAGTTGTGTGTCAGGATCGTAGCAAGTGGAGATTCGTGGTCTCTACTTACCCTTTCGGGCAAGAGGCGTGATTTTATGTATGTATTTCTTAATTAGTATTGAAGATAGAGGAAGGAAGAGGAAAATTCTGTCTTAGTCAAGTTTAAATGTGTTATGAATAAGGGTGCAAGAGTCTAGTTTGAAAAGCTTTTGTGTGCTTGCTTTATAAATAAATTGTTAATAAATATTACACATGTTTGTTGTGTTTTGGATATTTAAAATGTTGTGTTCTGGATATTTATACTATACAATGCCTATACTATTACTTGCTATTAACTTCAGTTATTCAACTTAATCATTTTGTCATGATGTTATGTGTAAGGCAAGTTGTTAGCTGTGTTACTGTTCTTTGTTAAGCCAGTTAGAGTAGGTTAGTTAATGTTAAAATATATAATGGTGATATAACTTTGTTTGTTTTTAATATACCTAATTATTATATAAGACCATACATTGAATACATTGTAACAAACCTGAGGCTGATGTGGCAAGTGCGCGGTTTAAACGCAAGTGCAAGTTTAATTCTCGCGTCAGGACTTAAAGATATCCCCGTGACTCAGTTTTATATAATTGAGTGTTTTGGCAATACTGCTCTTAGAAAAGATTTCACATTACAGGCTGATTCGTTTTTATCTTTTTGAAGTAGGCATGTTGGTGGTGTTGCATTAAATATCAGTGTCAAGGCCTAAATTATCATGACATGTAGGTATCGAATTTCTAAGAATTATTTCTGAATCTATGCAAGTACCTACAAGTTAATAAATAAGCTCCAAAACATGGCTCTACCAGGCTCTACCTTACCTTACATTGTTTTTGCTCGCGTATCAATTTAAGCATAATGTATTTTACAAACTGTACCCCCGATTTCTTTATTCAACGGACATTCGTAGGTGTAGTCTGGGGTACGTAAGACCTACGACTCGTTTCTACCATATATTTAGCATGGTACCTTTTTGGTACAGGTTTCTACATACAAAAGTTTGACAGCTAACAGTTACCTACGAATGTCGGTTTTTTTTGGCTTCTCTTTTTGTGCATGGAGAATGTCGGATGAATATTATTTATTTATTTATTTATTTAACTAAACATAAAAGAAAAGGGCTTTGTCGCTGAGCGACTATACCGCCCAATCGGTAACATCTTAGGTCAGTCTTCTTTCTTCATCTTCTCTATCACTTCACTTCTTTCTTGGTTTCTTCTGGTTTTACTTCACTCCCCGGCTTCTTCTTCTCTTTATTCAGAAACCGGGGGCTAGTCAGAGCCCCGGATATCCGGCGCATAAATTGTACTTATTTTGTTTTTTACTTACGATAGCACTAAAATTTCGAAAAAAAAAAATTTAATCATTTTCTGCATTATCTAAAATATTTTACGCATATTTTGATAATAATGAAGGTTCATTACATTGTATTCAAATTTGAGCTTGTGTTCACAATGTTGTTTATTACAATACCGAGTAGGTAGGTAGGTAGTATATTTTTAGGAGTGAAAACCTGTTATTGGTTAGGTTAGGTACCTACCTACTTACCTACCGGTTTTACGATTTTAGCTAAATAATAAATTATTCCAAGCCCTTCTATTCTATGTATAAATCAACATAAAAATACATATTATGCAAATTCCAAATTAGAAAGCGCTAGTAGATCGTCGAAGTGAAATGAAACGACATTCATTTATAAAAGTAGATGGGTGACTGTTAGTAGCACTATTATTATCATTCAACGAGCGTTTTGTTTAATTGTCGATATCGGCTAAATAATTCGTTTTATTTCATTTTGTAGGACTTCAAAAGAAAGAAAGTTCAATAATATTCACTCGTTATCTCCCATTACCATCAGACAGAACCCTGCCCTTATGATAAGGGTAGGGATCTGTAAGGGCCTTATCGCACTTTTCCCCTCTGCTCTATCAGCCGTCATCTCAATTATATCCTTTCCTCCAAACTCCAATGATATAAAAGATCATCATTTTCCTCTCATTATCTATCTTAACAGTCCATCCATTTTTATCTTTGGTTTTAACCTTCCTCTATTTTAAACGTTCAAACTTGACATCCTTCTCTTTATATTTTTAACCTTTCTCATGACATGCCCATAAACATAATAATATTTTGCGGGTATGATAGGTACTGAAGCCAAACACGTAAACCCGAAGAAATAAATAAAAATACCCTTTATATGGGCTTATAGCTGTTAACTTACCTACTTACACGAATACATCTCACTCGCACAACCACAAAATACTTACCAAAATAAGGTACTTAATACAATAAAAAAAACAGAAATCGATTTGTCAATTTGTTGTCAATAATAGGTTATTTTAAATTCGATTCGTGATGTGTTCTGGCTCGGTGGCTGCAGATTGGTTCAGTAGTGATTTAGTTATCTTCAAGAGTATACCTACTTGTGTTTAAATTAAACATGTAGAAGGCCTGCTGGGAAAATTGTGGATCAACGAACTTTACAAGTAAGATTTGTGAGTACCTACAACCTCATTGATTGTAATTTTACTCGTTTTAAAAAGTAAATAGATTTAAAGCGTGTTCCTACCTCTTTTGTATAAAATCTATGGTATTTCAAACTACTTTTAATAGGTTTCTTTTTCTTTGAATTTTAAAAATAGATCTTATCGTTTTTTATTTATTTTTTTTCAGTTTCAGAAGAGTTGAGTCAGAGTCAGAAATCATGT
This sequence comes from Epirrhoe tristata, assembly GCA_951394285.1. Taxonomy (NCBI): domain Eukaryota; kingdom Metazoa; phylum Arthropoda; class Insecta; order Lepidoptera; family Geometridae; genus Epirrhoe; species Epirrhoe tristata. The sequence continues at coordinate 9,760,170 of OX596145.1, forward strand.
AAATTGTGTTAGCAATTTGGTCAAATAATTATTTAACTCTATCAAAACAGAAGAAATTTATTATACACATAAATTTAAGTAAGTGAAGTGCTTGTATACGCATTACCATTAACCTAGTAAGACAACACAGCCATCTGATAATATCTCGTTAATATAGACTACAGTTCGCCCGACGGATCTAGGCATTCGTGAAGTTAGTCGTTTGTCTGCGCAGTGACTGCTTTTTCATACAAAATTGTGTTCTGCGCAGACAAACAGCTAACTTCACGAATGCCTAGATCCGTTGGAAGAACTGTACATACTTTACATATCTTTTGTGACCGAAATTAAAACATAAATTATGCTGGTACGAAATTAATATGTACATAAACAAATATATAAATGAATAAATAATGTTGGTCATTTCACACAGCATCATTTAGCCCCAAACTAAGCAGAGCTTGTACTATAACATAACTAAAACATATTTATATTTTATATAACATATTTTTGACGACCTCTGTGGCGCAGTGGGTGAAAGCCCGCTTGGGACGCAGAAGGTTGCGGGTTCGATTCCTGCTGCGGGATAAATGTTTGTATGATCTGCAAATATTTACCTCGGGTCTGGGTGTTTCTATGTATGATATGTATCTATTTACAACCAAAAAAGTATATAAGTAGTCTATCAATTATCTGGTTCCCATGCTTAGTTTGGGGTTAGATGATGCTGTGTGAAATGTCCAGCATTATTTATTTATTTATTTTTGCGAGTAAGTTCGCGGGTTACTGTGATTTTTTAAATTGTCAAGATTAAGCAACATTCTGACCGGTCTGTAGGTAAGTGGATGGGTGACCCGCTAATAGTCCTTTTCACATAGGAACGGTTCCATGACAAGGCTCTCCTAAGTTAATTTCTCAAATGATTAAAAAGGGAACAGACAAAATCCTTTTTTATTGAAATTGTATCTTATAGTATTATCACTAGATTTATAAGTTCTATGTGTCAGGGATACGTTCCTACGTGCAAAATACTATACTGGCATTATGTATTATTATTTATTACCTATATATTATATATTATTATATGTGTTTGGACATGCCTCTGACTACCCCCCTTAGACATCTTCAAAGGATCTGGAATAAGTAACATAAAAAGATCTGAGAGAATGTCTACCGCACCTTGGGGATACAGTCGTGAACCTGTTTACGTTTTATATATTAATAGTTAAATTGTCGGTCCCGGCTTCCATGACGGAGGCCTAAAAGCTCCGTCACCAAACTTGGCTTAGTAGCTAATGTTAGTAAAACTTATTTTTTGACAGCATGGCGTCTAAACAGTCTGAAACGTTACTTCCATCGCCTTCCAAACTGGCGAAGGCAACATCTTTGGAGTCCTGTTCTGATTCCGGAGAGACCTCCTGCAATCAAGTTGCATATGGTACAGATACTTTTTTATTTTTTAGTCAATGGTAGGTACCTAGAGATACATATAATTTGCCATCTTTACCGTTCTACAATCTCGTGCTATACTTTTGATTAATTTTGTACTTAGATACAAGATTTCTCATAAAGTTAAAAGCCCCTTTCATCATGTTAAGTGGTCATGGTAAAAATACAAATAAATGATATAATAATATAACGTAGAGCCTTAAGATTTTGAAATTAGGTTTGTATTCATCACCATTTGTTTCACAACTACCCAAAAATATAGGTACCTAAGTATTTATATTAATAAATACTTAGGTGCCTATTTTTTTTATTCAGGTGACGCAGTTTTCTCCGCCCTCATAGTCGCGCCGCTCGTGGTGGGAGTGTGGAGGGGCACTTGGGGCATCATGGAATTGAATTCGCCGCTGTTTCCCTATGCACAGACGTTTCTGCTAGGGATTATTATACATGTCTGCTTTGCTATTATCAAGTAAGTTAATAAAACCTACCAATGCTTTTACATCTAAATAATAGGTGTTTGGGCGGTCTCGGTGTTATTTCCCCCAAACAGTTGCAGATGGAGATTTCATGTAGACCCCCCAAACTGGTGCCCCGACGTGATCATCATCATCAGCCCCATACTGGTGACCAGTTGGGTCGGCCTTGGTAGAGATCTGCAAATCTTTGGGGGAATACCACCAAAGGCAGTACTTATCTTTATAAAAAAAATATTTTGTGAAAGTCTGCTAAAATTTTATTTTAATTGATCAGAGCATTTGTCATCATTAAAATAGCTTTATCCACGGAACGTTCCGAGTCACGCACACAGAAACAATTTGCATGTGCATTTTACACACACAACATACCAATTTAAATTCTTATGATAGAACAACTAAATATAACAAAAAAATATAATTTTATCAAAATGTTATCTCCAGACATCACCTCCTAAACCGGTCGGTGGAAGCGAACCAGCCGTCACAAACAAGCTGGCTGCAAGAACGTGTCCTCTCGAGAGTGTATACCTATGTGTTCATTATAAGCAACATCATGCATTGGAGAGGCGGGTGGGGCCTGTTTGATGCGATTGTTGCGGCGATTATACCTGATGATACAAACCATTACAGGTACGTTTTCTATCTCTATAAAACCATAGGCCTTAACTACTATGCTGTATGTAATTTATACAGTGTCAGACAGATGACAACCTATGCCTACGCTCAACGGGACGCTGAGCCACGGGACGCCTGGGACATTGTTTAGATGAATTAGGCTTGTCCAGAACCTACTTCCTCTTACTTAATCGCCTTATCCACAGACAACACAACGTCAGTACGTGTGTTGCCTAAGCTGCGGATTTCCTCACGATGTTTTCGTTCACCGTTTAGTGCGTTATATTTTTTTGGTTTTCAAAATTTTCCTAAGAGCAAATCCCGTTATCTACTAAAGAATATAATCTCAAGGTAGCCCTCGCACTGTATTATAAGTACATTATTAAATTAACTAAGAGATGTTCCACAACTAAATAAATAAATTATTATTTGTCCATCTTCAGACCAGTGCTGATAGCCGCCTTTCTGTTAGTATTCTACGTGAGCAGCGTCTCTTTGCGTTCCTCCCGCAACATCCTCGCCTCGCCCTACTTCCTCGTGACGGACGGGAAGGAGCCTACTTACATCTTCACTACTAGATTCCAGATACCAGTCAGTATTATTTTAGTGCTTGCTTATTTCTTATGCGAAAAAAGATCATGAATAAGAGACTTTTAAGTCTCACTTTCATTATGGCTTAGGGAAAAATTGTACATTGACGACCTCTGTGGCGCAGTGGGCGAAGGTCCGCCTGCGACGCAGAAGGTTGCGGGTTCGATCACCGTCGTGGGACAAATGTTTGTATGACCTACAGATATTTGTCTCGGGTCTGGGTGTTTCTATGTATAATATGTATGTATTTACAAACAAAAAGTATATAAGTAGTATATCAGTTATCTGGTTCCCATACAAGCTTTGCTTAGTTTGGGGCTAGATGATGCTGTGTGAAAATGTCCAGCATTATTATTATTATATATTTTTTTTAATTTTTATAGTGTTAAACCACACTATAACCAATAAAACCTAAAATATAGTGCTATAACCGATAAAATATGAGCTTTTCAAAGATTTCGAATCTGGCAACAAGGGTTCCGTGGCCGAATGGTAAGGCATTCCGGCTTTTGGAGTATCGTCTGATTGTTGCGGGTTCGAATCCCGTCGGAATCGAACATTTTGATAAGACTTTTCATATCTCAATAAAACTCTTTCATTAGTTTACAGTGCAAATAGTTAGTACTTTATTACTTATGTACTTATTAATTCAGTTTTTATTTATTTATATCTAATTTACATTGTTGGGGCAAAACCCTAACAGTTAAAAGGGATAGCTAGGGGTGAGTCCGAGGACAGCAAAATAACCGAACACGGCGAGTGATGGAGGTACACTGGTTTATTGCTTTCATTGCAATAATTATTTGCAACTAAAGCAATGCAAGCTATGCTAAAAAGTTAATTAACTTATTTCTACAAATAAAATTTCTGCATATTGTGTGTTCGTTAGCTCGTACATACACCATTATTATTATTAAGTTCATGAACTTTTGTGGCTGACCCTATAATAACTATGTTTTCAAAAGGGGAGTTCACGTGCTGAGTAGATGGGGACATAGTGCTCTCCGCCGAGTGCTAGCCCGAGAGTTGCCTCGATATAATACGTATGTCTCGCTCGTGGGCCTATGATGAGCACCGTGACTGAAGTCTCTCGTCTCTCTCGGTAAAAATCGTCATAACTATGTCTGTCGTCATGAGCAGCCCGTTATTTCATAATTATCGTTATGTCAAATTGTGAGATAGTGTGACTTAAGTCTCTGTCATGGCGCTCATATTAGCGCAAAATGATAAAAATGCCGGCATGACAAATTTTTCTCATCTCACGCCGTGACAATTTCACGTTGCTCATCATGCCCCACTGATTACACGTACCAAGTCGAGACAGCATGTTAAATACTTTACCTACTTATAGCTTCTGTTCACTTCAAATCTTAAACTCATCAAACTACTGGTTGGCCCACTGTTGGCAGTAGGTAGATTATAATATCTACTTTGATCTTACGACACATACTACCTACATTTATTTGTTAGGTAAAAATATGTTTATTCAGAACGAATTACACTTGAGCAAAAATTACAAATAAAACGATGAGACTGCAAAAGTTGAAAAACTGTGAAGCAGTCTCAACGCCCACCGCCAGAACTGTTGAGTAGGTTCTGATGGAGAACTACATGTATAATTTATTTTATTTTTTGAAATATAGAGAACTTAAACTATACAATAAAATATGATGGAAGAGTTATGCAATGCGAGAATGTGAGAGGTGAGAGCAAAATGAAAGTGTGTGTGAGTCAAGGTGAGTTTATGAGTTTTTGTGTATGTGTATGTGTGTGTGTGTGTGTGTGTGTGTGTTTGTGTGTGTATGTGTGTGTGTGTGTGTGTGTGTATATGTGTTAGTGTATGTGTGTGAGTGTAGTGAGTATAATGGATGTACAACTTATGTAACATGCGCTTATGATTTATAGAGACGAATGATAAGACTTTCAGTTTGTTCATATGAAAGAGATTGAAGCCAATTTATACATTTAGTTTTACATTTGTGTTGAGAGAGGGGGTAAATATCTAGATCTTTATTGACCCTGTTATACAGAGGAGGGCTAAGATAGTGAAAGTGGCGTCCAGCTATTTCCGTTCTGCTCATTAAAGTTTTGCACACAATGTCTGAGCGACGTTTATTTTAAGTGTATTAGAGTCAAAGAACAAGTGACGGTGCTGACGTAATACAGTAGCTAAGACAAATATTTGTCGAACAGAAAGAACTTGACATTGTTGTAAGAGAAGGTTAGTGGGGAATCTCCTGGGTTTAGAGGGGTTGGCCTAAACAACTGGTTGGCCCACTGTTGGCAGTAGGTAGATTATAATATCTACTTTGATTTTACGACACATACTACCTACATTTATTTGTTAGGCGGATAACATATTTTTTAATTAAATAGGTTAGCATTAGACGTCACTCTGCCTGATGCTAAGCAGTGAGTTCTAAGATAAAACATGCTTACCTACCTAGAAGGAACCTATTTACTCTCGATTTAAAGTGTTATCGTCTTGAGACAAATACCAGCTTGCTACTGTCTCCTCCGTACGGAACTTCAGGTAATAAATTATGTTATGACACAACAATTGAAACATATGTGGGCACGATAATATGACCCTGGGAGTGATCTGCGCAATGGTCAACAAATCAGGAGTAGGGACAAAATTACCGACTTCCTACCGACCTCTGGTCGACCTTTGATTTTACCATGTGTACTTGCCATTCACCTACTTACCCTGTTTCTAAGCCCTACAGAAGTGTAGATAGTAGGACTTTATGTAAAACAATCTAATGTTTTTAAAGCATTGAACATAATATTCAAAAAAACAAACTACAAAAGTCTACAAAACAAGGTGCATCTAACATGCATCTGAGACTCTCTTCTGCAAAATGTCAAGACGCTGATAATGTTCGGATGGATGAATGTATGTTTATTAGTCCTTCGCGATGAAATGGCTCGACACATTTAGATAAACTCAAAAAACCTCATATACGCTTGTAATTTTCCACGTAGACCGTAGTACATTGAAGTATCTATAAAAGCCACACATTGAAGTATAAGTACTTATAAAAGCCGTGTTGGCCGAATGGGGTTAATGTACCTCGACTTCAATCCGAAGGTTGTGGGTACGAATCCTGGCCGTGTATCAATGGATTTTGCGTTTCGTAAAATTTATATGCGCTCTAACATGTGCTCTCAAGGAAAACATCGTGAAGAAACCAGTTAGTGTTCTTATAGGCGGCGATGGGCTTGCAACCTGTCACGTATGGAATACTAACTTCTGCAAGAAGTGGGCATGTATCAAATATGTAAGTACATATTTGGACATGCCTCTGATTACCCCCCTTAGATAAAAGGATCTAGAATAAGTAACATAAAAAAAAGATCTGAGAGAATGTCTACCGCGCCTTGGGGATACAGTCGTGAATCTGTGTGTGTGTGTGTGTGTGTGTGTGTGTGTGTGTGTGTGTGTGTGTGTGTGTGTGTGTGTGTGTGTGTGTGAGTGTGTGTGTATGTGTGTGTTATTTAAGATTTTAGTTGATAGAGAGGCTTTGGTTTATTGTTTGAATACCGGAAAATTAAAGTAAGTATGTACCTATAGCTATACAAATAAACACATGTTGTACAAATATTTACTAAATAGATTATGAAAGGCTTCAATGGATAGAATGAACTTTACCTTCTTACATCAGAAATAGACAATAAACATAGCTATCAACCATGTTTTAATATTAAAGATCATAAAGTACTATTATAGAATTAAGTCACGAGGAAGTCAAAGAAACAAAGCATGTTATCTGATCCATGCAATTAAACTGATCCCCTCAGAAGAACACAATAGACACGAGGTCTGGGGGCTGGACTTAGTCTGCCCACAGGGTCTGCTAGCATATTTGATTCATAAAATAAAAAGTAATGTCACACCTAGATAAAGTTAAAAAAAAATGCGGTAATTTAGCCTCCTAGCCATGTCATATCCTGAAGCTGATTATATTCCCACGATCTAAAGCAAACCTAGCGTATTGGGTGCCTCGTTTACTTAGGTTATAACCACAGACTACAAAATCTGATTCTGCAGAATTCCAAAATCATGTTTGAATGCAAGCCATCACTTTCTCATTAGGTTCCTTCTACTTACGGAAAAGGATCCATTAATTCGAGTTCCTCAGCAGATGTAAAGATCACAATATGGATATGGAATTAAGATCGTTCCGAAGGACCTGATGGATATGCGAGTGCAAGCGGTGCGGTACTGTAGGTACGCGGTGCCGCGACGTCAGAGCCGGCGATAATGCAATTAGGTGATAGGGTCGTGCGGCGGCGCGCACGCTCAGTCTGGAGCCATGCGCGGCAGCACCGCCGGCCTGGCCGACACGCTCGCGGGCGGCTCGCGCGCCGCCTCCGCCGCGCTCGAGGCCGCCGACGCGCTGTTCGCCGCCGGTGTCGTAGCACCCTGTGTCGTCGCCTACTGGAAGTCCACCTGGTCTTTACTCGACCTGTATGCTTTACCCGAAGCCCCGTTGCGATCCGCCGCGCTCTGTGCCGCAGCAGGGCTCGCCGTCAATCTCTTACTGACAGTTCTCCAGACCCGTCTGGCGAGAATTCTGCAACCCGCACGTCCTCGGCCTGCCTTTTTACTGCTGTCGCGACTGTATACGGCTGCTGCTGGCGTGGCGTGTGTAGCCGCGTGGCGTGGAGTATGGAACCTTTTGAACGAGTGTACGGGATCCAGCGCCCGAACGCTGGCCTCGACGACTGTAGCGGCGGCGCTGTCGCTAGCGGCGCTGCGAGCGCTGCGCAACATCTGCGCAGCACCTTTCGCCATCGCCGTCGACTCGCCGCAGGATTACTTCGATGTGCCCACCATGTTCCGGACGGTTAGTGGCCCCTTTGGAGCGTTTGTGTGCGTTCGCTTTGGTTCTGATCGCCTGGAGTGTGTTGATTGTTTTGAAAGGCAGCGCTGGATTTCCGGAGTGGTGAAAATGATTGCTTATTTGGTTGTCTGCGGCAGAATACTACGTTCTTAAACAGGGGCAAGAACTAGTAGGGTCAAACTCACTCAATGCGAACTCATAAATAAACTATAGGCATATTGAAGCGTCGTAGCTAGACAAGGAATATTAAACTGCAAATTTAAATTGCCGATTGCAAACAAGCTCATAAAAGTATTTATAGCTTCAGGACTATCTGATACCATGAAATTGTTAGATATCTCGTAACTTGAACTTGAACAATCTGGAAATCTTTTCCCAATCAGAAACCTTCATTCGAAAGTAACAAATAAATGCTTCTTGTTGTAATAATTATTAATTAAAAAACTTTAGCAACATATTAGAGACAGTGAAGTGAGAAAGGTATTTTATTATCCACATAAGGCTCCTAGATTGTAAGATTGTAAATTCCAAAGGAGCAAGGTAAAATTTATTAGGTAAAAGGCAATACTTATTAGGTACAATAAAAATATTTGCAATGTGCATATTATTATGCACACACCTAAGTGGATAGGTACCTGTATATAATATCCCGAAGAGAATAGTAGATTTATCCACTGTTACTTGAACAGTTCAATGATCCAAGAATGACCTCTTAACCAATGAAAGCATTGATGGTCTGGTATTCCCCTTGCTAAACTCAACCAAAAAAGTCTTGGGTTCATTTTTAGTTGAGTTTTTACGCACATGCGTAGGTTCGTCAAATGAGCTAACAAAAGTCGCAGGTCGCACAGTTTTGTAATCAATAGGTAGGTACTCGTACTGTGTCAATCAATTTTACAGCTGATGAATCAATTGCACAGTGCAATGATGCAGCTTTCTCCACCTCTTTCTAATACGGCTTTTACTTGACGACATGACAGCGACCTTCTCTTTTATGTGACTCATGATATTAATTCTAGGCCTTCCTCTTCCTCGTCTTCCTTAATTTTGTGTACAATATTTTAATTTACTTTACTTATTTATTCGTATTTATTTTAAGTCAAGTCACCAATTTTTTTTTTGTGGGAGATTGCAGATTGAGATTTGATTGAGATTGTTGAGATATAATCTCTATATCTTTTCTATAATCTTTTGTTTGTTCAGAATGTGCGTAGATTAGCGCTGAGTCCAGTCCAATTGCCGACATGTGTGATCTCTTTTTTGGCAATAAATGTATTTGTATTGTATAATTGTAAACCATCTTCTCAGCCTAATCTGACTTATTCCCAGTGGTGGGCTCAGTTTTTAGAAGATCAGCATAAAAGCTGTTGTTACAGAACAGTAGCGATACAGCACTGTACATCCTCGACTGCGTGTTCTCCGTGGGCGTGGTGGGCTCGCTGGTGGTCTTCGTGTGGCGCGGCTCCTGGGCGCTGCTGGACATCTTCCTCTTCCCTGAGGACACCGTCAAGTCCTGCTGGACCTCGCTGGTAAGCTGTAAGAGCTAGGTGGCGTGGCAGCGTTGTGTGTTTGTACATAAGCTGGAAGTAAGAGCATTATGCAAATGTTTGCTTTGCTAATTATATATATATATAAAGGGGATCGCGAGCACCTGTGGTGTTGAAGTGTTTGTTCAAATTAGAGGAGATCTTAAAGGAATCTAAAGGGAATCGAATTTCGATCGTGTTTATGCGAAAGTTTCTAAAACATTGTGAGGAAACGTGTAGTGATGATGTAGGCAGATGTTGGTGTAAATGCTCACTAAGATGACCATTTTAATAATGACCCCAGGCACTAGCCACAACATATTTACGAATGCAGGAGCTACAACTAAAAAAACTACTTAGTGCCACATTTATATACTTCACTTCAAGACAATCTATTTTAGTCTAAGAAATTGAACCCAACTCTGTGAAACATCAGAAATTACCTGTTTCCGCTGCTGATTTATCAAACGAGGAAAGCTACGTCAGGTTGTCGTCATTCCTCCAGAAATAGACCTTAAATTATTCCATTAGGAACCTGGCTAATGAAGTAAACGATGCTCTTTCCAGAGATGTTTACATTATGACGTGTATCGTTCAGCGACATAAGTTCATGCACATTTGATGTTTTTGAACCTTATAGGTAACTCCTAAGGTTGATTGTAGGTAAATAAGTATATATAAATAAACTTATTTACCTCGACGTTTCGGATGGCATTACAGCCACCGTGGTCACTAGCTGTAGACTTACTATATCTGTTTTATTTAACCTTAACTATTTCTGGAAAAAAAAAAACCGAAAAATTAAACCTTTAAAAACTCCAACTGTTCATTAACTTATGTCGCTGACTGTACATCCCACGTGCTGTAATATTCTCAATGTCACCGGCTGATATTGAACGTGAAGTTAGGTACCCCATTGTGATCCAGATTTAGCGAAGAGCTAGTCCAATTGAAGGGATGAATCAAATATCGTAATAAATCTTCGTTATGGAACGTTGTAGCGTGAGATTAGCAAGCGGGCACGGCTATCTTGACAATACATCTCGCGAAACATAATAGATTATATTATCATATTGGTTGGTTGTGTAAGATGTAACAGCTTTTGTTAAGATATAGAACTAAAAGAATTGACTGAAGATGAGACCAGAGGAAACTAATATAGAACCTTCCTTTGCCCAGCAGTGGGACATGGTCAAATCAAAATCAAAACGAATGATGGTTAAGCTTGATACGGTTACAATTCTGTGTCGATTTATTAATTGTCCCAAATGCTACTTCTAAAAAGGGTGATCTGTTGACGGATAAAACAGTCTGTCTCAATCTTGGATTTAAAATACGCACGAAACGGCATGTTTTGTAGCCTGTGATAAAACTAGGGTAAAACCAGTAAAAGACACAAAGATTTTGAAAGGCTGTAATTACCAGGCTTAGGCGTGTCGCTAAATGAAAAAAAGGAAGGGGCGCGGGTGCGAATCTCGTTGAAAAAAGTAAAAAAAAAAACAAAAGTCAAGAGTCGAGGCGCGGGCGAGGCAGGGTCGCGACGCGGGCGCGACGCGCGCCCCTTTCGCAACTCCTAATCACCTGTCTCTACTCATCTTTTGAAGATGACATGTTGAATGAATCATGAATGAAACAAGACATACACGCAGCCACCTTTATTTTTAGGAATGATGTTGTTAAATCTCACTCAGGCTTCATGAAAGGCTAACTGTTTGTAATAGTAGTAAAATAAATGATCCCTTCGCGCTTGACCTTTGATTTGCAAGTGTACCAGTGTTTTTACTCACCAATGCATCACCCCCTTAATATTGTGCCGTACAGAATAGCGAATAGTTAGTGTGCTAGTTGGGGGACAAGACAAGAGGATGAACCAATTGCGTATAGAACTATACCTACTATCTGGTCACTGACTCAGTAGTGCGCGACATAATGACACATATGCGTGAAATCTGACGAACTTCACTTGCTAAATGAATTTGAATCCTATTGCATAGCTTTTAGAACTCTTTGCCGATTGGATAACGCATGATCGTTCTGAATCAGTTGTAATACCCAATAGGAAATGAAATAACAAGACGAAAAGAACGTTTTAACAAAAATCGTAACCATTGCTACGAGTTCGTAGCACTTCTACGAAACTTTATACTGTGTTTCGTTTGTATATAAACACATAACTGAGAATTATGAGATTTTCCTTAAAAACAGGCAAGAAGAGACCCATTATTTGCGTGCAAAGGTGTCTCCATAATACGTCAACACTCCTCTCTACCTATTTTATCATTTCCTACAATTCCATTCAGTAGATAACAATATAAATATTTGTACACACGTAATCGACGGTTCAATTACCTATTGAACAATATTTACCACCTCTAATCTATTGCAGACAATTACGATGAACATAAACATGGCTAGATCTTATTTCCGCAAATACTTTGTTGTGAATCGAAAGAGATCTTCACTCTGAAAGCTATAAGTAACATTCTATAATCTAGGAAAAAAATATGGTTATGACTTTTTTTTTTTTAGTTTAAAAATGCTTTTTTTTAATACCTACTAGGATTATACTTTATTATATCAAACACTTCTGAATTTTACAGTTTGTTCAGTACTTATTTGAGATTAGTTATCACACAGAAGAAACAACCTAATCTAATCCTAAAAACCTAATCTTGCGGGTGACAGGTCAGAAATAGATTACTTTTTTTTTGTACTTATCTAAATTGGGAATTCAGTCCCATTTTTTACTTATTTTAGCGAATTGTATTATCAAATTTTTGCACTCATCCGAAATGAAAGTATCAAAAAACGTGAGTGTCGTGGAACCTTCGTGGAGCAATCGGTTGGAACGAAGTTTCACCTTATAAATTAAATCCTAGAATCGCTCTTCCGTACTAACAAGAAAACAATATATGGACTGGTTCACGACTGCGCATTTCGCACTGTGACGTTTGGACTTATGTATGTGTCGTGACGGTAAAATTGAACGCTTTTTTTCTGCCAGCCTGAATACCGTCCGAAAAGGAACTTTGTTCCAAAAACATAAACATCGATTTTTCTAGAAATCAATCGTAATTCATGTACTTACCTACTATTTAGTAACTGGGTATTTAGACTATTTACATTTTACACACGTACACCTAAATGTTTACGTCTATTCAGTAAGATTCCATTTTAATAGGTATACCTACTACTAGTATCCTTCAATTCAACATTCTATTTTTACAATATTGACATGAGAAATCCTTGTATGGTTCGTATTGACAATATTTTATGAGTGGATTATGTCAGGCGCCAACTTTATATTGTTTGGACTGGTTACACCATCTCATAGATAGCTTTGTTTAGTTTAATCTCGACAAGTTAAACGATCAGTGTAATAAATATCTACAAAGTACATAAAACAGTGAAATCTTTTTTCAAAACTCTTTCTGGACTCTCTCGAGAGCATGTCTACCGTGACTCGTGAAATTAATCGGGATCCTCTTTGTTTTGTAGATAGGCGGGTACGCACTCGTGGTGGTAACCTTCGCACTGCAGGCGCCAGCTCGCTGGGCGGCAGCGCGACTGCACGGAGCACCTCGGCTCTTACTGGCCGATGTGTACCACCTCGTATCCTTCGTCGCTACTGTCAATGTATGGCGCGGTGTGTGGGGGCTGCTCGATGTCTACTTCTTCCCAGGTTTGTGTAATACGAACAGGGTCTGCATGGTGACTGTGAGCGCCACCAACTGGTAGCCCCTCTGCACGATCTAAGCCAATTTATTAGGGGGGCCACCAGTTTGTGGCAAGGGTTTGCTACCCCGTACACGCTGGAATGTTATTTTAACTTCTGCAACGTTTTGTGTCCACAACTCCTTTGATATTTTTCAAGGATCTTGGATTTCCTAATCAGAGATTCTTTCCAAACTCGAAAAGTCGGTAACTACCCGTTTAAACACCACGTTTGAACTCTATTTTTTCTACAGACACACCAAAACTGAGCAACTGGTGCACACACGTCATCAGCCTCGCTCTACTCATCCTCCTGAACTGTTCCAACTCGGTGCTGGTCCGGGGGGTGTACATAGATGCGGAGGAACCCGCGGGAGAGTGCGTAGTCTTCCCTTGCCACTACCTACGCCTCTACTTCCATAGAGAAAGGACCAAGAGACGACATAAAAGGGCGTTGGCAGCTGCTGCGATGGCGTCAAGAAAATCCGAAGACGCGAGCCTACCTTTACAAGTGCCTGAGGAGAAGGTCTAGTCTGGTTTACGAATAAAGTCTAAGCAATTGTAAAGATGAAGAGAATGATGTTAAAAATATCGATAGATTCCGAAGATGTTTTGCAGCCTGTCACGCACGTATGGAGTGCTAACTTCTGCAAAAGTGGGCATGTGGATCCTGTGTTATTGTACAGTAACAACTCACGAAAGAAAGAACAAGTAGAGCAATTCCTTGAATGTAAGATTGATAAACGAAGCTTTAGTCGGACAAAAAGAAACTCTTTTCGTCTCATAATCTAATTAGTGCCTAAGTTCGTTAGATACTTATGATTACTTTCACGCCCAGGAAGAGTTTTAAATTCAAGCTAATTGTAAATAATCTAATGCGATTTGACTTTTTAAAACTAAATAAAGGCAGGGTTTTTTGCAGTTGTTTCAAGTGGCCTCGAAGTGATGAAGATGTACAGTAAGCACAACCGATCTTTAGCTCTCTGAAGTTAGGTGCACTAAACGATTATGCAGGTTTGCACGAGTAGGCGAGATAGGACGATGCAACAAACTAAGCGAGTGAGCGAAGCAGTTATGTCTTCGTCTTTTAAGCGTCATCAAAAATCGGTTCTGCGCAGCTACTTCAGAGAGCTAAAGATTGGTTGTGCGTACTGTAAGTAGGTACAGTTGGCACATAGGTCTTATCACGTTTTGACTATAATAAAAACAGTGCCTAAAATGAATAAAAAGATAAATCTTAATCTGTGGTGTTTGTTTGATTGTTGAAGATTAGGTTTGTAAGCTAACTTTGAGTGTGTAGGTCTATGTACTATAAATTCGTACAACTGTACATTTGAAAAACATAAAAATTGAACAATTGAATTGAATTAACATGATCTTCCAGTTCTTTAATATTGTATTTTGTATTTAAATATTTAACAATACAAAGATAAGTAAACCTGTAAATTGTATAATTAGTAGAGATGTAGAATCATATCATCCTTCAATCTTATCCTTCAAGTCTATAGCAATGGAAAATGCCAAAATGTTCTATTGCAAACGCCTGGCTGATATGGTCAGAAGTTCCCGTGAATAATTCCCTTGAATCAATTCTTCTGTTTTTTTGTGTTTAATGAAACTTATGTAAGTACCTACCTATTTGTGTATGAATTTTGTATTTGGTAATTATTTTACTTAGATGTATGTTACCTACATTCAGTAGGGAAAAAAACCATTCATTTCTATTGCAATATTGTACCTGTAGGTTCCAAATTAGTAAATAGTTTAATATTCTTGAAGAGTTTTTGTCATGCATGAACAAAAAGGATTTTTCTAAGGATTACTTATAAAAAAACATTGAATCTAAGTCAGATCACGAAGCTAGAACTAAGTTACATTGTAAATATTTACTCGTAAGTTATCTACGCTACGTTTTAATTAAATATCTTATACAATAAATCGATTATTGATATTATATCTGTTGTTTTAAATTAACGAAAGATAAATTATTGTGGATGGAAATGACGAGTTACTACTAGTTTATCAATTCTCTGGTCTGGGCTATAATACCATGGTAGCGCACACAGACTACTTAGCCATTTACTCTATTACAGCGTCAGGTGGCGAGGCAACCTATGCCTATACTTACGGGACGCTGTAGTGCCTGTTGTCAGGACTCTACTAAGTTCATAATGATTTTGAAAGACCTCTTCTAGTAGAGCCAAGGCCCTGGTTGAGCTCCGGTTTATGTGGGGCCCGTACCAAGCCTAAACTGATCTACAGCTAGAGCTCTTGTTTTTTTTCACTTTTTTAATAATAAAACCAGTACATACTTATGTACCTCACTCTACCTATAAGCTCTGACATCTTGGTAAAAACTGGATAAACATCGGTCGGTATAATAATATCAGTGCTTCAGGATACTTTTTAACATGTGCTACGCGAGCAAACCCACGTGTACCTATATTGTAAATGTTATAAATAAATCTGGATACGTATAGGTACAAGGCTTAGTGCATCCTCCTTTGTTTACCTAAAGATCCCCGGAATTATTATGTTTGAGATAAGTTTATTTATGTTTACAATTCCTTGAGACTGTTCATCTTATCACCGTTTTCTTAGTCACTTGTATATTATTTTAATGACTAGGGATTGACAGGCTCTATCTGATTTGAACTGCAACTCGGCTGCAAAATAGCAGTTTGGATTCAATAAATAAGTTAAAAGAGCCTTATTGGTAGAGTGAGATAGTTCGCTACATCATCGATCGTAATGATCGAAGGCTACATCCTTCTTCAAAGTATGCAAGTAAATTCATACTATACCGCGTGGTTTTTTTTTGGGAATAGGAGACCTTTGCATAGCAGTGAGACACATTTGAACAGAATACAGATGCCAATAGGTTGCTAAAAATTCGTAAGAAAATAGCTTTATTTAAATAAAAAGTTATCAGAACCTTATACTAAAGTCGGTGTAGCCTCGTTTCGTCGTGTACTCCCAGTTGGTTAGGTCGCATTTCTCGATCTTGCATCCCGGCGAGCCCGTGGTGGTCAACCAATCGATCCTGAAAACAAAAGTGTGAAATAAAAAAAAACAAGCAGCGCTAGCCTAGTGGGACTTGCTCTCGACTTTCAATCACGGTTACGTTCAAAACCCAGCCGTATCACATTTTTTAGTCTCGGAAAATTCATACATATGCGTGTTTATGCGCCCCAGAGCGGCGGCGGCGAATGAAAATATCCTGTGGAAAACCGTTATAGCAAAGTATTGGGTAGGGGTAGGCACATCTTTTGAAAGGATTTTAAGATCTTGAATTCCCTAATGATTTGTCAAAGGTACATTTAATGAGTAGGTACCTAATATTTTAAGTACACTAACGAAGAAAGACAATCAATCAATGTGCTACATTGGATCGCTTCCAATTTTCCCGATCGATTTTAAGACTTGTCCCCAACTTCCTGTAAACTCTTACTATTTTTAGATTCAAAGTAAACAGGTAAACAGGTATAGAGCCAAACTGTAACGATACTTGAGATTCCTCATTATGGCATCTTTACCCAAAAATGTTCTACCAAATTCTGGGCAAGTGCCAAATTATTATGTTTTTGTTTGAATGAGTGAGCATCTGACGGCCCCGTAGACATTTTGAAAGGGTCTTGGGCTGAATGAAATCTGAAATAAACTCACAAAATGGTTCAGCAATCTCAGTGTCAAAGCTTAGAAGACTACAGACATCTTACAGTCATTTATTTATTTATTTTTATTCATGCTTCATTAGTAAAATGCCACCGAAATTACATAATAAAACCTAGTAAAACACGAGAAAACTAAATAAAATTGCAGAGCCACTAGCTCCTTCAAAAATGGCGAAAGAAGTCCCATCTTACAGTCATAATCCATCAATCCATACACAAGCTTTTAAATCACAGTTCAGCTAAATAGCCTAAATACTAACATGTGATCCAGTTCAGCCTTGTAGCCCTGTATCTTGCCGACGATGGTGCCCTTCTTGGAGTTCTTCACCCATCCGCCCAGGCCCAGTTGCTCCGCCAGCTCCTTGCAGTACTTTGTGAAGAAACAGCCTGCAGGGCAAGGAGCAGCTTTTTATTTTATTTGGATCATACCTTAGTAGGTATGTAGTAAATATTCAAACACATGCTACGAGAGGAAGCTAGTTAGTATCCAAAAGAAATTACGCGATCTCTCCTTGGATCTGAGTAAGTAAATTTATGATGAGGACAGAAATTTAGCGTTGTGCTGTGCAGGCACCCACTACTATTGTTTTTTTTCGGGGATGGCACTAAGGTTCGGGAAACAGAAAATCTTGTCCGAAACTCAGGGCACCAAGTCCTTTAGTGTAATGTTTTCAGCATAACCTTTCAATAGTCTTATCTATACCTAACCTTCTATAGTAGGTACCTATAGGTAATTTGTTACACTGTTAACTATTTGTTGGTAAATAAATAAAGTTATAAAGTCCACCGAGTGGCGCCCCGACCCAGCGAGAAGGCGACGCGGCAGACCAAAACGGAGATGGCGGGATGAGCTCGACCAGTTTCTAACGGACTGGAGGGATGTTGCTGGGGACCGAGATGTCTGGAGGGAGTGGGGGGAGGCCTTTGCCCAGCAGTGGGACACAAATGGCTGATATAATAATAATAATAAAGTCATCACTTATATGCACCCCCACATCTATTTTTCCGTAAGATGACCAAAGGACAGTTGTGTCGATAATCTCATAAAATTCAGAGCAATTAAAAGCAATCACGCGTGATTTCACGTCCACATAGCCGATAGCTCATTGACAACGACCTAGATGCAACGAACTATTTATACTTCGAGTGATTACAAATCTGTCAGCCGAAACAAGCAGACTAGGTGTGTAACCAAAATTTTTTTATATATATTTTTTTTATTGAACCTGGTAGGTACCTACCTTAAGTAAGTAGGTAGGTATGTCCTCTGTTGTGCAGCTTAATCTTTCTTTAGCGTTGGGTTACTACTTTCGAAGAAATATTCTTAGTAAGAACATCAAAGAGAAAGAACAAGACCTCAAAAAAGAGTATAAGTACCTACTAAGCACAACTGATCTTTAGCTCTCTGAAGTTAGGTGCAATCACGGATTTAACTGTGGGTGCAATAGACGATTGCGCAGGTTTGGTAGAGTAAGCGAGATAGCTCGATTTTAGGTGTCATCAAAAATTGGTTTTGCGCAGCTACTTCAGAGAGCTAAAGAACGATAGTACGTATTGTACCTTCCTAGGCAGGTACTCGTAGCACTTCAAAGTTAGGAAGTTCTTGAAAAACTCTAAGTAAAATCTAAAACATGTTGACATACGTACATACATGATGACCTCTGTGGCGCAGTGGGCGAAGGTCCGCCTGCGACGCAGAAGGTTGCGGGTTCGATCCCCGCCGCGGAACAAATGTTTGTATGACCTACAGATATTTGTCTCGGGTCTGGGTGTTTCTATATATAATATGTATGTATTTACAAACAAAAAGTATATAAGTAGTATATCAGTTATCTGTTCCCATAGTACAAGCTTTGCTTAGTTTGGGGATAGATGATGCTGTGTGAAAATGTCCAGCATTATTTATTTATTTATACATGTTAATGTATGTAGGTACGCAGCTTGTTTGTCGAGGTTTTTATTGTTTTTAAGAAAGTTTACCAAATGTACCAAAAAGGAGTTTTGAAATATTAGCCCAATTATGTACCTATGAATCAAACTCTGACTGCACGTCCCTTCAACCGCTACGGGAAACCTGCAGACACCAAACAAACAAACAACAAACTGGATCAATTAGAAATCGCTCACAGCGATAAGACCGCCCATACTTCGCTCTGTACTTATATTCTGTGTACAATAAAGTTTTTTCTATCTATCACTACGAGCTACGACTGTCTGTATCCCTGCATGGATTTCAAGATTAAAAATGTCAAAAAAATTGAAGTGCTTCAAATTAAGTATCAAATAGAATAGGAAAGTACCTACCTACTACTAGGTACAATCTACCTTATGGATCTACCTAGTTTAAAATCCAAAAGGTGATGGGAAGCCTGCAGCTAGCAAATTAAAATCAGGCTTTAAAATCAGTTGCTACCTCGCAAACCGGCCTACGAACCTTGCACTTGTCCATACACCTCGAACTCCACCCCAGCTAGCTGGTTAGGATCTTCAGGTCCCATCACTGTATCACAACACTGATCGTCAGTGTTCAAACTAGAAAAACTCTGGCACACAACACCGATACTTTCGCCGCCCGCCCAAACTCGAGTGGTTCGTTGGCTGCCCGCCCTACGTTATTTACTAGACATACCTACAGTTCTTCCAACGGATCTAGGCATTCGTGAAGTTAGCCGTTTGTCTGCGCAGAACACAATTTTGTATGAAAAGGCGTCACTGCGCAGACAAACGGCTAACTTCACGAATGTCTAGATCCGTTGGGCGAACTGTACGTCTGTTTGGTTATCAAGTGCATGTATCGTAAACTGTATCTTGGCAATAAAATAGAAAGCAACGAACGCAATACTTATCATAAATAATGGTTATTTCGATAATCAATAGCTTTGAGTGTTGCCAGATCTGTCTGGTTTAGTTAAATAATCACTTTTAAAATTATGTTAGGTATTGTGCCTACACAAAATTTATACTCACCTCCCACGCAGTTTTATAATCATGTACCTAGGTACTACGAAAAGTAGTAGGTACCTACCTACTTATTTTAGGTAGCTAGGTACTAGGTAGGTACCTACCCCTACCTGAGTGATAGGTACCTACTAATAGTAGGTAACCTACTTACTAGGTAAGTAGGTAGGTCGTTATGATGTTTTATCTTGGATTTTAATTGTAGATAAATACCTAGGTAGTAATGAAATTCGTCTTTGTACCTACTTAAAGGAACTAGAAAATACAAAATAAACGTGTGGAGCTAAAGCAACGAATTCCTAAATAGGTAGGTACCTCGGTATACCTACCTACCGGGACGGGCTCGGGAACGTTGAGTAAGAGAGTACCTAGTAGGTAGGTACATATCCCATCAATTTATTTACTTACTAAATGATGATACTCGACAAGAACCAGTCATCCCGTCTACCAACAAGTAGGTAGATACCTACACAACAAATTAGTAGGGTCCGTTCGGTCAAGAAGGAAGCACCTCGGAGTGGACGGTTCCGCCGCCAATTGCAATTATCGCTGATTGCTCAACTATTTCCTAATAAAGCCCGTGACGTGGGCTTATGTAGGTGAAGGATTTATTTTACTATTTTCAGTTAGCTGATAGGTGGGAAGGTATTTGCAGAAGCGCCTGCGTTTTCAGAAATGTGACGCGCAATGTAGCTATAGTGATTTTTGCAGGCGACCTAAGTTCTACATGGTCTGGGGTTCTACCTACCTATTTAAAAGGTTACAGTTACGGGACAGGGTTCCTGGGCAAAGCCATAGAATCAAAAGTTATGACAGCTAATGTCCCACATACATAATTAAAATTATTTTATGTAGGTACTTATTGGGCATTTGTGAAGTTAGCCGTTGCGATGTGTGTAGAATAGTGTAGGTAAAGTAGATATGTGTAGGTATAGTAGCTAGGTACCTACCTACGCAGGGCACAAAATACAGGATACCTAAGGTTAAGTTGTATAATACTATTGCTATAACAGTATTCTGTGGCTCTCGCTAACCAGCGCTATAACCAAAAATCTAGCTAGGTAGGTACCATGTAATACGAGTGTCATACCATGGTCATACCATACCATACGCTCAGGGGGGCTTCAACTAGATCCGTAGGGGTTTTGTTATCGAATTCTCGGGTATTTCTATGGTCAGGGTTATCTTATCTGATAGGTCAGCCTTGATCTATTGTTGTAATTTTGTTCAACGATGTTTCAATGTCCGACTTTGAGCCCAAAAAGGTCCATTTTAGAACGAAATTTCTAGGTACTTACATCGTAGTAGGTACCAGGGATGTTACGGATGTGTAATTTCGGATATGGATATGGATACGGATATTTACAAATTATTATACCGGATTCGGATACGGATACGGATGTTATATTATTTCGGATTATCCGGATAGTTTCGGATAATTTCAGTTTCGGATATTAAGCGGGCCACGATTCTGTCCTGACGTGATGACCCTGACAAGTCACATTATGGCACTGACATTGTGAACATCAAGTTTGGAGACTGCCTATATCCGAAATTATTCGAAACTTTTATATCGGATTCGGATACGGATACGGATATTTATTATTTCGGATATCCTGTAGTTTCGGATATGGATATTCCTAACATCCCTGGTAGGTACACCACACTACCTATATATTTCTATGGTACTACCAATGATGTATGGCATTTATGGCCAAGATCAGGAGGAATCCCACCTATCTACATACAATATTTTATTCTAAGAGCTATCCATAGATATTTGTTAGCTGCACATTTCGAGAATTTGTACTCATCTATGCCCGTTGCCGTTGCCAGACGCTTCCTCGTTCCAGTCTTTTTCTGAACGACACAAACAATCTGTCATCAACGTCAAACGTCGATTGATTTTGCCGATTTGACAAATTTACGTTGTGATCTTCGACGTGTCTTCGACCTTACTGCGTTAAGATAAGGGACGTATCATTCATTTTATTTCAGCTGATCGTCTTCTTCAAGTTCTTCACTTCGAAGTACTAAATCGAGTGCAGATTGTCTCATTATTTCAGTGAATATCGTGTCGTATCGGATCTTATTACTAACCCAAACAATAACTCGCTTGTGGGACTCAGTTACATCGGATTTTAAACGCGAAATACTAGTTTTACGAAGCTAATTCGTAATACGATACCGGCATACCTACTTTGTGCATCGCATTTTTCTAAAATATACGCCCGAAATGTCTTTTAATAAGATAGTGTGCAACAGTGGAGACCCGAAAGTGGATGCTGCTGTCTACGAATGGTTGAAATTCGATAAAGTAAGTGAGAATTCATGATTGTAATTTTTTTGCATTCGTTTTGTCACAAGATTGGTGCCCTAGCTAGATGCACGAACGCGTCCTTGACCTTTCTTTTACATAATTGTTCGAGAACCTTTTGTCTTCTAATTAGCAGCATCAATTAGCTCAGTCTATAAACCTTTCTTGTTTTATACTTACCATGATTGATGACTGTTTTGATGATATGGAACTTATTGTCTACCTACACTGTACATAACTTAGGTACCTACGAAACTTTTTACATCTATATTAGATGATTTATAAAGCGTCAGGAGGCAACCTACGCCTACACTTAACGGGACGCTGTAGTGCCTGGGACATTGTTTGAGATGGAATAGGCTTGCCCAGCACCTAAACCATCCTCTCAGCTTAATCAGCCTGGCCCATAGGAAAGACGACGTCAATACGTGTGGAGCTAACTAAGCTGCGGGTTTCCTCACGATGTTTTCCATCACCGTTATGAGCTTATGTCAAAGCACATATAAATTTATCGAAACGAAAAATCCAGTGATGCACGTCTGGGATTCGAACCAACGACCTTCGGATTGAAAGTCGAGGCACAACCCCATTTGACCAATGCGGCTCTTGCACTGTACATCATACCAATAATAAAAAAGTAGTTCTTACTTACAATACGCACAACCAATCTTTGTCTCTCTCAAGTAGCTGCGCAGAACCCATTTTGGATGGCGC
The DNA here is from genome assembly GCA_951394285.1 of Epirrhoe tristata. NCBI lineage: Eukaryota > Metazoa > Arthropoda > Insecta > Lepidoptera > Geometridae > Epirrhoe > Epirrhoe tristata. The sequence continues at coordinate 9,783,033 of OX596145.1, forward strand.
CTTAAAAACGAAGACAGCGTTGTATAGCTTCCTCGCTCACTCGCTTAGTTTGTTGCATCGTGCTATCTCACTTACAACTTAATCCTTACTATCCTTACCCCGTCCTAGTCCGCAATATTTCCTAACACATTATTTCCCTAATTTTTACACAAAAAATAACAAAAATGGCGCAAAAAGCGAAGCAAAAAATAATAAAAAAAAAGAACTTAATCCATAGGTCCTCATTTTAGGCACTTCCGATCCTTTGAAAATTTTTAGGTATAGCGAATTAGCAAGAAATTCCTTCATTTGCAGATAGATAGCAAGTAGGTTTCCCTATCCGATATAGTACTAAAGTTGTCGACATAGCTCAGAGAATCAGCAAGCTGAAGTGGCAGTGGGCTGGCCATATCTGCCGAAGAACCAATAACCGTTGGGGTAAACGAGTTCTTGAGTGGAGACCGCGACTCGGCAAACGTAGTGTAGGACGCCCTCCGCCAGGTGGAGTGACGATCTGCGATAGGCTGCCGGCAGAAGCTGGATGCGTCGAGCTGAGGACAGGCCGCAATGGCGCGCACTAGGGGAGGCCTATGTCCAGCAGTGGACTGTCATAGGATGATGATGATGATGATGATGATAATAAGGTTTCCCTACCCTTTTTAATATATCATTTACTACAGAATGAAGAAACGCTGGCTGAATTGCAAAAAGACATTGAGGAGGAGGACTGGCTCAAGCTTCGCAAGAACATGCTGTCTCGGCAGAAGTTCGGCACCGCAGGGCTCCGAGGCCGCATGGGCGCAGGTTTCAACTGTTTGAATGATGTTATTGTGCTGCAAACTGCTCAGGTACGTTAAAGGGCTCATAAAAGGCTTATAAAAAGGGCATGTACAAAAATCTATAGTAAAATAGAGAACCTACTAGTACCTCATTCATCATCTTCCTGCCCTTTTCCCACATTATGTGGGGTCGGCACAACATGTGTTCTTCTTCCATTCTCCTCTATCAGCCGTCATCTCAACACTCACTCCTTTCTTACTCATGTCATCCTTCACACAATCCATCCATCTTTTCTTTGGTCTACATCTACTCGTAAATTCAATCATTCATACCAAGCACTCTCCTAGTTACATGACCTTCTTCCCTTCTCATTACATGCCCATACCACGCTAGCCTGTTGCTCCTCATCTTTTCATTCACTGGCGCCACTTTCACACTTCCTCTTATGTACTCATTCCTTACTCTGTCCATTCGCGTCACTCCACACATCCATCTCAGCATTCGCATCTCAGCCACGTGTACCTTTTGTTCATCCGTCCCTTTTGTTGCCCAACACTCAGACCCATACAATACGACAGGTCTTACGATCGTCTTATATATTTTCCCCTTAAGCTTAAGGGGCACTCTCAAAAATGTACAATGGTAGAGAATGTTTCCAAATTATGGGACAGCTGGAAGGGGAACCTTCTTGGATCAAATTGGCGACATTTTGGAGAAGGGCCAGGTCAAAAGTACCCTAAGCCGGCGAGCATGGTATGAAGAATGTAATGAGAGTGAATGAGGCAAAAGTTGTGTGTCAGGATTGTAGCAAGTGGAGATCCGTGGTCTCTGACTACCCCTTCGGGAAAGAGGCGTGATTTTATGTATGTATGTATGTATGAATTATGATTCGCCTAAAAAAACGGGCAGAATATATAATTTACTTATTACAATACTATTACTTGATATAAGGCAGAGTGAGGTCAAATGCTGGCCAAATAAAAAAAACTTTATTGAACAAAATATAATTTTATCGTAGGGCCTGTTGTCCTACTTGAAGAAACAAAGCTGCCAGGACAAACTTGAACGTGGTATTGTGCTAGGCTTCGATGGAAGACACAACAGCAAGAGGTAAGTAAACAAAAAAGTATGTGAGTGTCGTGGAACACTCGGTTGAAAAGAAGTTTCAACTTTGACATTTGGCATTTGTCAAATAAATTATTGCCATACTAATCCTAGCAACGCTCTTCCGTACTAACAATGTAACAATACATACATATATGGACTGTTTTGCGGCTGCGCACTTCGCACTGTGATTTGACATAATAATACCTGTGCCGTGACGCTAAAATCGTAAACTTTTTTCGGTCCAATAACATGTGTATCATATGGAATCATCTTAAAAGTTATTTATAACAAACATGTCCCGCGGCGGGAACCCAACCAGCAACCTGCTACGCCGCCGGGCCACAGAGTTCATCAAACTATAATACAGTGTTAAAATTATCTGTTAAAGCTACTTATCTTGTTTATTGTTGAGTGATGCAAGAAAAATGTTTTTGCGATTAACACAATATTTTAATCACAATATTTCTTATCTTAAACACACTCTTACTGTTTCTACGGTAAAATCTTACTAATATCGTAAAGTGTTTTCAATCACGCTTACCAGTCAATTTGGATTAAATTTGAAATAGATTAAGATCGTGACCCAGAATAACTTATAGGATCTATAAAATAACACCTACAAAGTCAAAGTAAAAAGCATTTATTCAGTAGGACCGCTGGGATCACTTAGTCTTAAAACTAATTGTAGTCCTGTTCGTTCGCGACAAATACCGTGAAGAATCAGGACCACAAACACGAGCATTCTTTTAGGTGATCCATCTTAAAACTAAATAGTCAAGCTCCAGTGGGGAGTCAGTCAAACAAAATTGAGGCTCGTCAAAGAAGTTTAGACGTTGCGTCACATTCGAATTTACTCGCATAAATAAAAATTAATTATTAACTGAGCGCTTAATTTGTCAGACCTGGCTATTAAATCGTTAAGCCTTGACGGAAGTCTCAAGGCAGCCTAAAAATATTACCAGAGTTGGCCACAGACTCATAAGAACTTACTTTTTATCCGTTGAAATTCTTCCGTGTAGTGTACCTAAATATGCTTTTAAGAAAGCCTGAAAAGTCCATCACCAGGGTTGGCCACTGACTCATAAAGGTTGCCTGGAAGAAATCGCTTTCAGCGATAAGGCCGCCCATTGTACTAATTTCGAACGTGTTTTATTTATGTGGTGTTTTGTTATTAATTGGTGTACAATAAAGTGTTCATTCATTCATTCATACATACTTTTTATCAGATTCGCGGCGTTAACAGCGCGTGTATTCCTTTGCGCGGGTGTCCCAGTCCTGCTATACTTCGGGACGGTCCCGACTCCACTCGTGTCATTCGCGACAAAACAGCTTGGCGCCGCGGGTGGAGTCATGGTGACAGCGTCACATAACCCTAAGGAAGATAACGGGTAAGTCATTAGTTACCCTTCCATCTCAGTTCTTCTGTATTTCAAGCCAGGATAAAACAGCTGAGGACGGCTGTTCTCGTCATCACGCAACTCGAAGGAAGATAAATGCTGCTTATATAGGGTCTTTCATTATAAACTAACTGAATTCAGGAATTGGGTTCAACAAATAATTAAAAAAATATTTATGTAATGTTTTTTTGTTTTGTTATGAAAATCCCGAGAAAATCGATAAAGACTATCCTTTCAATTGATTGTTGCTTCTTGTATAACTTAGTCCATTCGTGATGTAGCTGCGATGCGAATGGTGGAACGTCTGTTCTCCTTGAAAATCATTATGCAACATTTCAAAAAAATCAATAAATGATTTGGACGTGAAAACTTAAATCAACTTCGGAATTAAATTGATACGCTCAAGCGTCTATTTACAACCCAAAAATGAGGCCTTGTCAGTTTGTGTAGTTTAAAATGAAAGACCCTGTACTTACCTATTTTGATAGTCTTGCTTATGATAGTCAATCATGGGATAGTTTTCCACAACATTGGTTATGTTCTATCCCAGTGTAGCTAATATACTTTGTGGCAGTTCAAATAAAGACACGGTAAGATACGACCCCAATGATGCTATACCTTGATAGTCATTTGTTTGACGATCATGGGTAGTTGCACACCATTGAATAGAATATACTAGATTTTTATTTACAACTATAATACCTAACAACAAGACATAAGACACTGTATTAAAGCATTAAGCGCATAAATATTTTACCTTCGGGTTGAAAGTCGAGGCATACACAACCCCATCCGGCCAAAAATGCTCGGCTCAAAAATTACGTTTTTAAAAACTAAAAAGCAATGGGGCATTTCTCAGGGTGTGTAGTGAGAAAGAGGTTTTCTGAGTTTTACGGGAAAACTATCAATCCCTCAGGAATAAAATTTATATGGGACCCTTTCAAGCAAAAAAAGAATTTTAGAAATCGGTCCATAATTGACGGAGATATCGGTGAACATACATAAAAAAAACATACATACAGCTGCTCATTTTTTGAAGTCGGTTAAAAATGAAAAATGTCTATATCAATCTTTTTGTAGGTACAAAGTGTATTGGAGCAACGGTTCTCAGATCATATCACCGCACGATGACAACTTGATGGAGGAGATATTGCAAAATTTAGAGTGAGTTTCTAGATTGAATAATATTTATCTCGGGTCTGGGTGTTTCTTTGTATAATATGTATGTTTATTTACAAACAAAAAGTATATAAGCAGTATATCAGTTATCTGGTTCCCATAGTACAAGCTTTGCTTAGTTTGGGGCTAGATGATGCTGTGTAAAAAATGTACAGCATTATTTATTATTATTATTATAATTATACTAAGAATAGGTTGCGAGCCTATTTTAACTGTGACCTATTAGTTCTTGTAAAACTGTAAAAAATTGTCTTGCCTTGTCGTGTCACTAGCTCTTTTGAATCAGTGTGGTGAAAGGACTATAAGTGTGCTTTAAAGAGGCTCTAGTAATCTAGCTGATTTTAATCTAACATAAAAAAATATCGCATCTTTGTTACATTATCTTGATTTCTGCAGGATATTTTTTTTTACACAATAAAATGTAGCGCATTCAAAGCTCTATCAATCGCATTTAAAAATACAATAGAATCAGTTACTTATCTTGCAATCACCTAGATCATTCATTAAATTATTCATTCATTCATTATTTTCAATAGGCTGATATTACAGATATTAAAAACTCCGTCACGAGAGTTGGCCACTAGCTAATACGAACTTATTTACATATTTCAGAATACCAGCAGAGCATTGGGATTGTAAAGAGGTGTTTACAAACAAAAATGTGACAAATATCTACGACACAATGCTGCCAGAATACATGACATTCTTAAAAAATAGTCTACATGAAGACGTCTTAAAAGAAAACAAATCTAATCCCATAGATATTGTTTATAGTGCGATGCATGGGACTGGGTATGAGTCTATTAAAATGGCTTTTGAGGCTTGTAATTTGAAGGTAAGTCTTCTAAATACTATCATTATACAGGGTGTAAAATGACTACTACCAAAAACTGAGGGGTTGCAATCAGACCATGATTCTAACGCAATTTTTTTTATGTTATTTCTTGTACTAGTCTTCTAGTAGTTAGTACATAACCGATATCGGATCGGATAATGTGAAACCGCTCTTACTCATGTCATCTTTCACACAATCCATCCATTTCTTTGGCCTACCTCAATAGTAAATATAATATTAAAAATGTTATTTCAGGCTGTAAAAAGCGTGAAACAGCAAGAAGAACCTAACGGCGACTTTCCCACCGTACAGTTTCCTAACCCAGAAGAAATATCTACACTTAAACTGAGTATCGAACAGGCAACGGAGGCGGGAGTTAATCTAATACTCGCAAATGATCCCGATGCTGATCGCTTAGCCGTCGCTGAATATGATCCCAGGTACAATAAACACAACCGATCTTTGTCTGAAGTAGCTGCGCAGAACCCATTTTTGATGACGCATGAAAGACGAAGACAGCGTGGTATAGCTGCCTCGCTCACTCGCTTAGTTTGTTGCATCATGCCATCTCGCCTACTCGCGCAAACCGTTTAGTGCACCTAACTTCAGAGAGACAAAGATCGGTTGTGCGTACTGTAATTGTTACCACCGGTACCGGTATAATACAGAATTGTATACCTACATACATACTATACAAAATTTCTTAGAGAATGTCTTTTTTTTTTTTTTTTTTTTTTTTTAAATTAAATAGGTCAGCATTTGACCTCCCTCTGCCTGATGTCTAGACACCTTGGGGATAATAAAGTGAATGTCTACCGCGCCTTGGCTTGATATAAAGCGTAAAAGTTATGTGTCAGGGATACGTTCCTACGTGAAAATAACTATACAATAATTACCTCTGCAATTAACCTCAGCAGTTTAACCTCTGCAATGTCTTTCGCTCAAATCTGTTGGCCAGTAATTCATACGAACTTAATCATCTCTGATTTTTTATCTTTATTTTATCTACTTCCAGTAAGAAACAATGGAAGGTATTCTCCGGCAACGAAATGGGAGCCCTACTCGGCTGGTGGATACTACAACAACATTACAAGAAATATCCTGAAACGGACCCAAAAGATGTATATATGTTGGCCAGCGTTGTCAGCTCTAAGATGTTACGTGCTATCATCAAAGGGAAGGGACAGTTCGTAGAGACACTCACTGGGTTCAAGTGGATGGGTGAGTTGAAAGAAGATTACATTTTATACATTTAAGTACATAATCAACTACAAAGAAACAAAGCCTAAACATTAATTCCCGTAGACATTGTCTTAATTTGACGACCTCTGTGGCGCAGTGGGCGAAGGTCCGCCTGTTGTATGACCTACAGATATTTGTCTCGGTTCTGGGTGTTTCTATGTATAATATGTATGTATTTACAAACAAAAAGTATATAAGTAGTTTATCAGTCATCTAGTACCCATAACACAAGCTCAAACTTACTTTGGGGCTAGATGATGCTGTGAAAAGTACAGCGTTATTTATTTATTTTATTTATTTTGTTAATTGCCAGGTAATAGCGTCTGAAACTCCCGAAACGGAGCATTCTTCTTCTTCTTGTCGTGTCATTAGTTCTTACGAACCAGTGTGGTGAAAGGATTTTAAGTGCGCTTCAAAGAGGCTCCTTTCATGCAATTTGACAAATCTTTTCAACCTTTTTGAGTTCTACGACATGCCGGTTTCCTCACGATGCTTTCCTTCACCGTTTGAGAGTAGCATAGTGCACATGATTTTTTCGGCAAAACAACTCATAGATGCACGATCGGATTCGAACCCACGATCTTAGGATTGGAAGACTGCTACCACTAGACCTGAAGCGTTCGTGGTTGTGCTTGCTTAGTGGTTCTTGATAGAACGTCGAGTAAGTTCGTGTGAGTCAGTGGCCAACTCTGGTGACGAAGTTTTTAGGCCGCCTTAAGGCCTCCGTCATAGCTTAACAACTTAATAATCGAGACCGAAAATTTAACGTACCCTCCGAACCACGGAAGCGCTCAGTTGATAATGCCACTAGCGGTCACCCATTTACTATCTGACCGTTCAGAACGTTGTTTAACTTTGGCGATCTATCCCACTCATAATAAAGCTGAATGTTTTTGAGTTTGTTTAGATGTTTGGATGTTTGTATGTTTGTGTAAGGATCAGGCTCAAACTGGATGTTTGTATGTTTGTGTAAGGATCAGGCTCAAACAGTTTACAATGAAATTTGGTAAGGTGAAAGGTATGACTCCAGAATAGCATATAGGCTACTTTTTATCCCGAAAAACGTTCATTATGTAAAAGGACAACGGGAATATTGCATAAAAACTTTAGCAGTACTCTGTTTGACACAAAGAGCACTGCTCTAAGGTTGCCATGACAACCAATAACTTTTGTCTTTTCAAAATGGCGATGTCATTTCGTTCTATTATGCTTTGAACTATTTTTATTACTTAAATTAAAAGACTATTTGTGTTGTGATGCCTAAATAAGTTTTTTTTAATAAATAGCGAAACAAATATTTATTATTTTTTCAAAACTACCCAACCCCTTAGATGGGTACTTATTTATAATTATCAAAGACAACAAATCCAAAATGAATTCAGAAAACACGTGTTTTCATGGGTTGGATTGGAACAAGGTAGTTCTATCTCTAAAGTTTGTATGACGAAACAATGCGCAGACGAAGTCGCGCCCGGGTCCACTAGTTAAGAATATAAGTAAGCATATTATTCTCAGGCAACTCTAAAGTCAGGTTGTGTTTGCAGGCAACACCGCCCTTCTCCTTCAACAGCAAGGCAAGATCCCATTGTTCGCGTACGAAGAGGCCATCGGCTACATGTGCAACCCCGTGGTGCCGGACAAAGATGGCGTCTCCGCCGCTGTCTATGTAAGTCTATCAATTTAATAATATCTGTAGTCCTACTATCCTATCCAGTATGATTGGACCACCTGTATAATATACAGGATGGTCCAAACAATGTCTTCAAAAGAAAAAAATATATACGACTCAGGGGTATCCGAAAATACCTTATTTTACCCAAGTTTTGTTTTCTTCTCAAATATATGATACAATGATCTTAAATTAAATACAGATATGTTATGTGCATAGATATCGAAGTTTAAAATCCGCGCTTGGAACATGTGACTGTCACTGATAAAAACGTCGCTCTATTTGACGCAAACTGAAGTCAAATTGTGCTAATAAGACATTTTTTTAACTTCATTGCATACAATGAAGTTAAAATTAATCTTATTAGATTATATTAATAAGTCTTATATTAATGTCTTATTGTATGCATACATACAATCCATATCCATACTAATATTATAAATGTGAAAATAACTCTGTCAGTCTGTCTGTTTGTTACGCTTTCACGCCCAAACCGCTGAACAGATTAAGCTGAAATTTGGCATAGTTAAAGGTTGTATCCCAGAGAAGGACATAGGCTACCTTTTATCATGAAAAAATGAAAAAATTCCGAGGGATCGCGGGTCACACCGCGGGAGCGCAGCTAGTAATATAATTGGAAAGTTTTTGTGAATCGATTTTCAGGTTCCATTCTTAACGCAAAGAAATATGTCTAACTTTTTTGCTTGTGCACACTTTTTATTACCACCTGTGACTTCTAAGTTTTACTCTCCAGGTAGCCTCGCTCGCTACGTGTTTGTACGCTAAAGGATCGTCCCTTGGGAAGCAATTGCAAGAGTTATACAATACTTACGGATACCACCTTTCTTACAACAGTTGGTACTACGTCGACGAGCAGGCTGTTACGCAGAGTATATTTAGACGTATCCGTAATTTTGATGGACCTGGACTTGTAAGTATAGTTGTCACTTAGTAAGTTAAGGTCATTATAAGTGAACCCTGTTCTTTTAAGAGTCAATTGATTCTCTAACCGTTTTACCTATTCTTGGTTCACTATGCTCACTTTGTACACTATTCTTGGTACAATATTCTCGCTTGGTACAACATTTTCACTTGGTACACTTTTAACACCTTGGTATACTATTACTTAGACATTATTCTTGGTAAACTTTGGTACATATATTAATTCTTAGTCGGTACACTATTTTTGGTTTACGGTACGGTACATTATTGTCACTTGGCAATTGGCACACTATTCTCAATTGGTTCACTTTTTCCACTTGGTATTGATGCTGACTGTACTATTACCACTTGGTACACTATTCTCACTTCGTACAATATTCTAACTCTGTACACTATTTATATATCTTTCGTACAAATGATGAAATTATGAAAGCAATACCTAATGAAATGTTTATTTCAGTATCCGACCAAAGTAGGCGAGGAAGAAATAGTGTTCGTTCACGATCTGAGGACCGGCGTTAAGTTGCCCGAGTCGCAGGAAAAGATGTCGCATCTCAGTAAGTATACATTATGTATTTTAGACTATTCTTCAAATGACTATTATTTTATTTACTACTGACTAAAAATAGAGTTGAATATTTGAAACTTAAATAAAAAATAAATAATGCTGGACATTCCACACATCATCATCTAGCCCCAAATATAAGCAAAGCTATGGGACTGTGGGATGTACTATGGGAACCAGATAACTGATATACTACTTGTATACTTTTTGTTTGTAAATACATACATATTATACATAGAAACATAAACAATAAATATTTGCAAAACATACAAACATTTATCCCGCTGCGAGGATCGAACCCGCAACCTTCTTATTATAAGTGATTGTATGAGACCATGCTAATATTTCTAAATAATTAATGACATTTATTTGCACAAACTTACACATGTGATACAATTAGGTCTTATAATTCGATTTGTTCATTCTTTATCCTGCCATTTTAGGCATGCTTTCTATATCTTCATTCTTGGGTATCTAATTAATTGTACATATTTTTCTCCATAGATGTGATAGGCACGGGGCTAGATCGCGACTACACGAGCGGAGAAATGGTGATGTTTCGTACTCGAAGTGGACTCAGTGTCACCGTGAGAACCAGCGGGACTGAGCCTAAGATTAAGTATTACACTGAACTAGCTGACCAGGCCGTGGCACATAGGTGAGCATTTTATTTAAGGCCCAATGAGAAAATAAATATCATTGCCGTGGACTGATTAGGCGAACTGTGAGCGGCTGACTGCTCCAACTGAGTGAACGCGTATACCGCGCGGCGTGGGCGTAGTGAGCGTAGTGAGCGAACTGAGCCGCCGACCGCTAGCCTCGTTCGCTGCGACTAAGCCTCTCACTGAGTCGGAAAGCGAAACGTCGCAAACTTACAGTACGTGCTGTTTGGAAACTTTATACACCCCTATTTTTTATTTACCTACCAAAAAAATTTTAAACATAGTCTCGGTGTCTTACTGATTACATTTATAAAGTTAAAACTCAAGAAAAGAAGAAAAAAATTATAACCTAAAAAAGAGAAGAGACGAGTCAAACATGAATTTATGAAGTCAGATTATGATACTGTGGTTTTACTGACCGGGGATGTACGAGAGCATAGTTTGAATGAGAATCCGTACGCGATTGTTGTCTGTAGTACTTATTTGTACAGTTTTCATGAAATTTTCTTCGGTTTTGGTTGACTACAATCCTCGATAACTTTGTGATAGTTAAATAAAAAAAATCTGAGTGCACTATCAGCCGTGCACAGCTCGTTGGCAAAGTCCGCCAAATTAACTCACGCCATGGGTCCGATTGTTTATAACCGGATTCCGAAGTTACGCAGGCTACTAGCCTGAACATGTTTAAATCCCGCCTAAAGCGCTGGCTGATCGAGCAGACGTTCTACTCGTTCGATGAGTTTGCCAGACTAAATGTAAGCGAGTAGACGTAATAATTATTATTCTCAATGTATTTTGTTTTTACTTATTTTTGAATTTTGTTAATGCTCTATTGTAATTGTAATGTACAGTTTTACACTAGTTCGAGGGCCAGGATAAGTCCTCACTGCCCAACTTTGCAGTCATTGGAGGGGTCCCAGTATGCTTATTTGCAAATTTAGCTTTAGTTTTAGTTGCAGCCTAGTTTAAGTTGTCTGGAAGATATCGCTATCCAGCGATAAGACCGCCAATTACAAACAATGGTATCTATGTAATAATCTATATTTAAGTATTTCGGTATCTACATTGTATTGTAATAAAGTTTTTTTTTTCATTTCATTTAAAAAAAAATATTATTAACTTTAACTCACATGTACCAATAATATGCAATAAATGAATCTGAATCTGAATCTGACCATGCCATTATCATTTCTGCATCTACTGCAACCGTCCTTCATTTTTTTTGGTTGTCATAAAAAAGCGGTGTATAAAAATATACAGGATTGTTTGTAAAACACCGGTAACCTCTCAGGACTGTATTACTATCATCATAAACAACAACTACATAAATAACATATCATAAACTACAGCGTCCCGTTAAGTGTAGGCATGGATTGTGCCTCCTGACGCTGTATTAATCATCTAATATAGATGTAAACATAAGTTAAACAACAACTTATGGCGGGTGTAAGTTAAGCAGATCGTGAAATGGCGTCATTGAACGCATATCATGAAACGGCTAATTCATCGATCTGCCGCCGACATAGACAAAAACAAAAAAATACTATTGGTTTATTATACCTGTGACGCAACGTGGTACGGGGTATGGGCAATGGCCTTTAATCTGATGTTTATGTGGGTCAAACTACGTTCAAAGATTCCGTTTACATACATTTTAAGTGAAGCTAATAAAATCGCGATAAAACGTAGTCGCTATTGACGACTATTGACGCTATTGACGACCTCTGTGGCGCAGCGGGCGAAGGTCTGCCTGCGATCCAGAAGGTTGCGGGTTCGATCCCCGCCGCGGAACAAATGTTTGTATGACCTACAGGTATTTGTCACGGGTCTGGGTGTTTCTATGTATAATATGTATGTATTTACAAACGAAAAGTATATAAGTAGTATATCAGTTATCTGGTTCCCATAGTACAAGCTTTGCTTAGTTTGGGGCTAGATGATGCTGTGTGAAAAATGTCCAGCATTATTTATTTATTTATTTATTTCTTTGAGTAGCGTATGTTTTTGTTACAAAACACTATCAAAATATTTAAAGGAAAACGTGCCACTTTTTTGTATTGCGTCGCGTCATATTCTTTTGATTTATATAGCGTCGATAGAAGACCTTATCACAATAAGACATAAAGATTATTATATACTAGTGGACCCGGCCGCGACTTCGTCTGCGCATTGTTTCGTCATACAAACTTTAGAGATAGAACTACCTTGTTCCAATCCCATGAAAACACTGAATTCATTTTTGGATTTGCTGTCTTTAAAGTAGTTCAAAGCATAGTAGAACGAAATGACATCGCCATTTTGAAAAGCCAAAAGTTATTGGTTGTCATGGCAACCTTAGAGCAGTGCTCTTTGTGTCAAACAGCTGCTAACGTTTTTATGCAATATTCCCGTTGTCCTTTTACATATTTTTTGGTTTAAGGAACGTTTTTCGGGATAATGCTATTCTGAGTTATACCCTTCTCGTTACCAAATTTCATTGTAAACTGTTTCGTCGTTTGAGCCTAATCCTTACACAAACATACAAACATCAAAATATCCAAACATCTAAACAAACTCACAAACTTTCAGCTTTATTATATGAGTGGGAAGTGGGATGAGTGGGATATTAATTTCCCAACAGAATTAGCATCGCTGATTTGTCTCATAACTTCAGACAATCTCTAATTCTCTATCCCATGAAATTTGCTGTACTTATTTTATACTTATACGACCTTACTAATAAATGTGATATAAAGTTATTCCTGATTGTAAACTGTCAAAATGTATGGTTATTTTTAATTTATTCCAAGGAATAACTTTACACCACGTTTATTAGTACGGGCCATAGAATATAGAATAGAATACGACTTTATTGTACACCATAAAATAAAAATAACATAAATTAAAACATACATTCATGCAAAAATTTGGTACAATGGGCGACATTATCGAAGCAAATCGAAAGCGATCTCTTCCAGGTAATCTGGTAATCTATATCTGGTAGAACGCTCATCAAATAATGTTTGCTTGTACGAAACTAGTATCTTATGGATATAATCCTACCTACAACTTGTTTGTTGGTGTAAATTTGAGGTTAGTGTAAAGCTGATATTTTGTTCACAGCGATGAAGAAATAAAGAAAATGCAGATCAAGGTCACAGCGATGGTGGACGCTTTCATCGAGAACCTTCTAGACCCACAAGCGCATGGACTTAAACGGCCAGACACAAAGGACGAAACACGATAAGTCTACTTTAAATCACCTCACAGGCTAACCGATATTTATCTTAAGATATATTTATATTTGTGAAATGATTTCATAATCGTTTTTATTTATAATTATTTTTAATTATCTGCGGGCGGCAGCAGCAGAAAATCACAAAAGGCGGAAATACATATCTATCGGCGATGGGTATAGAGGGTGTAAAAAGATGTCTACCGAAGCCGAAAGGGGTAGTTACAGCATCCCAAGACATAACTAAATCCAAAAGGATTTTCCGAAAAAATCATTATATCAGGAGAAAACAGCGTTTGAAGATTACTGTTTGCGTATGTACTGGGCGCGTTTTTATACGTAGATTGCTGGATTTTGAGTTTTTTTCTTTTTTTAAATGAAATTATCAGGTAGGTATGGTCTTATTATGTTGTCCTAGTAGTAAATAATCGAAAATAACATAAAATGACGTAGCTAAGTCCAAAAATTATTTTGCGTCGCTAAATATGTTTAGAATCATGGTCTGATTGCAACCCCTCAGTTTTCGGTAGCAGTCTTTTTACACCCTGTATATTTCTGCTATTTGGTGTGGAAAATTCAGGTCCATGGGGTCCAGAGACGTGGCTTCATTTCAGAGAATTATCCAAGAGGTTGATTGACGAGACCAATGACCAAAGGGCTGGTGCTTACGTAGAGAGGATCCAACGAGGTAATGCCGCCAGCCTTTTGGGCACATTACCTGCGGTCGGTGATTTGAACACTGTTTTTTATCTTTAGTTTAGTTAAATTATGTACCTACTTATGTATTTTTGTAGTCATGTTGGTCGAATGGGTTTGTGCCTCGGCTTTCAATCTGAAGGTCGTGGGTTCAAATCCCGGCCGAGCATCAATGGATTTTTCGTTTCGCAAAATTTATATGCGCTATAACACGAGCTTAACGGTGAAGGAAAACATCGTGAGGAAACCCGCAGCTCAGTCAGCTCCACACGTATTGACTTTGTCTTTCATGTGGGCGGCTGAGAGGATGGTTTAGGTGCTGGGCAAGCCTATTCCATCTCAAACAATGTCCCAGGCGTTACAGCGTCCCGTTAAGTGTAGGCATAGGTTGCCTCCCGATGCTGTATAAATCATCTAATATAGATGTAAAGGACTAAGTTTTTATGTATTTTATGATTATTGTTTCGTGTAAATATTTATAAATAAAATTTGTGAAATTATAAATAATGTTGGACATTTTACACAGCGCATGACGCTGTGACCTCTGTAAACAGAGCTTTTGTTATATTTTCTTTAGTTTTGTAGTTTTTCGTCCTTGATTTTCTAGTTCCGATGTTCTTCTTATTACATCTTAAGATATGTTTAAGATAACATTATATATTATTTGAAAGACCAAATTGTTTTACAAAACTAAAGGTTGTTTCCTCATCTTAAAGTGACTTAAGATATTAATCCGATTCCATTTACAATATAATCCGGCAATAATTGTAACAATATATTTTTATCCTAATATATTATTATGATAAATTGAGCGATAGTTTATCATAGAAAATATACATTTTTATTACATCCTATACTAGGTTTACACAGGGTGTAATCAACATACTCCTGAAAACTGAAATAAAAACTTCCGAAAATTTTCCCGAATAATTTCCACCAAAAAACATTTTCACCTTCTTTTCAATGACTTTCAAAATATAAAAATAATTGTCAATTAGGTATCCTAGAAACGCTCTTCCGTACTAACAATGTGACAATCTATGGACTGTGTCGCGGCTGCGCATTTCGCACTGTGACGATTTTACATATACATGTGTCGTGACGGTAAAATGGAACAATTTTTTTTTCCAGCCTGTCTTTTTTTTCTTCGATGCCGTCCGAAAAGGAACTTCGTTCCAATAATAAAATCTTTATTTCATACCGATAAGATCTAATTCTGAATGCTTATGCTTTGCGGAAATACATTCATGACCCTGTTTGACTCTATTGTAGCGCCACGTGTGGCGCAATAGAAATAAAAGATACTCTAGATTAGTATAGATAGTTTAGTTGTGCCGCTATCAAATTTACACGTAAACAACTTAACATAATTAGATAACGTATGATAGATTTACGCCAAGTCAAATTATTAATGGGTTGACGTCATCGAGGAAATAGGTAAGACTCGGATGAGACAAGCTGGTTACATTTTCATGATTGTCTTTTATATTTAAATAAATATTAGTTATTTGGTCAAAAATTTATTATTTTTTATTTTGGAAGAGCATTTTGGCACGTGTACGAAAATATATAACTAAGAACATTAATCGTCTATTGTATGTGATCGAACAAGTTAAAATTTCAAAAGTAGGTTATTTCGTTATTTAAGGGGAAAAAAGATAAAATCAAATTATTTACTACTAAATACCTAAATAAACTTAGTTAATAATTACCTAAATAAAGAAAAATACGTTTATGTTAGTAGATGCATATTTTATTAATAGCCCTCAAATTATTTATACCTAAATAAATAAAAATAATACGTTAATGTTAGTTGATGCATATTTTATTAATAACTCTCGTAACTATAGGTCATATGTGCCTCATAGAGTCTTCACCCTTCCTGTCTGTTATTTTGTGGCATACATAACAGTGAATTCTAACGAGAGCTTTTTCAAATCAAACGCACTGTGGGTAGGTTTAAAATGTTTGGATGCTTTTTACGCTCTGTACCTATATGTTATATACTAGCTGGTCGCGCCAACAAAGTTGTTAGGTCTCGAGAGGTTTCGAGAACCAATCCTTCGATATGGACGAACAGAATTAAATGTAAAACGGCAGTACAAAATAGAGGCGGGGAGATGAGAAAAGATAGGACATACAGCGCTTACCAGGGGCAGCCAGGTGATCCAATCTTCTTCTAAATTGCACAGCACATCCAACACTACGCGGGTCGCGCGACCATTCGAATTTGAGTTCTTACTACACTGGGTAGTCAAAACAGAGGTTGTTTTGGCGATGCGGTAATATATTGAAGTAGATACACGACAGAGATTCTCTGTTCGCGATGCGGAGATAGCGGGTGATTCAATGCGGTTGCTGTCGAAGCGAGAGACACTTCTTATGCGTGTGTATCGTCGCGGTACTTGGTTCGAACAGAAGTTGTATGACATTCTTCCATCTCATTCTTCGTTCTTGAATATCGTTCTTGCATGAAGCTATAGCGCTGTATATAGGTATGGGATTGTGGAAAAGGTGCGGGAAATTCAAACTGCCTTAAGTTGAAAAGAAGCGAATGTACCTAATCAATGTTGGCGTTACCATTTCCACCCGCCCTTAATGGATCACCATTAAAAGAAGCGATACTAAGACGAAAGAGAGAAAATTATGACTCTAGGAGCGCTCATTGCGCGCGAGTTAAATAAAGAATTCCGTAGAGTCACGGAAAAGCTGTATTTTTAATACTTAAATTTACAAACTAAAGCGATGCGGTATTACTATATCTAACTTAAATTTATGCGAAATGCGATTAAATTATTGTCTAGGAATAGGACACAAACGAACGACCGGGCGAAGGTAAGTTCCCTTGGCGGTTCTAACTGTACAAACGCGCACGATGCCGTCCTTAGAAGGGTGGACGTTCTCTACAATGGCTAGTGGCCAGGATAGAGGTGGTGAGTTATCATTCATCACAACTACGATAGTTCCCGGTGTGATAGGAAGAGATTGAGTGTTCCACTTCTGTCTAACCTGTAGGCCGTGCAGATATTCCATCCTCCATCGATTCCAAAACGACTGGACCAATTTGTCCAGTAGAGAGTGCCTATGAAGCAAACTGACAGGGTCAGATTTGACTTCAGGCGCGGGTAGCGAAAATAGTGGCGCAGTATGCAAAAAATGGCTAGGCGTAAGAGCCGTGGGCTCTGCGGGATCTGAGCTCAACACTGTCAGCGGGCGCGAATTTAAGAGACACTCTATTTGAGCGAGGACAGTATTGAGTTCTTCGTATGATAATAATTGCTGCCCAATGACTCGGAACAGGTGCATCTTTACCACCTTCACGACACTTTCCCAAGCGCCTCCAAAGTGTGGAGAGTTGGGACAAATGAATTTCCAAGTAATTCGACTCTCAGCATACTCCTCCTTAAGCTTCGGGCGATACTCAGTATTGAGAAACTTGTATAAGTCGCGGAGATAAGAGTTAGCCCCTTTAAAACATGTACCATTGTCTGAGTACATGATCTGAATCGGTCCTCGACGGGCAAGGAACCTCTTCAGCGCGGCGAGAAAACTGGGGGTACTGAGGTCTGTGGCGACTTCGATATGCACGGCACGAGTCGTAAGACATGTGAAAATGCACAGATATGCTTTTTCGCTGTGGACACCACGACGGCGCACAGGAACGTACGGCAAAGGACCAGCATAGTCACAGCCTACGTGCGTGAAAGCTTTAGCGACCTGACGCGTGCGACAGTCGGGTAAATCGCTCATCAGCGGGTATGTTGGACGCGGTTTTAAACGAAAACACGTATTACACATGTGGACGCGCTGTCTCACAATGCGACGGGCGGACAAGATCCAGAACTTTTGTCGCAGAAGTGACATCAATAGTTCTGGTCCGGCGTGTAAGTACTTAACGTGATAGAAATCGATGATCAAGTTCACGACGTGATCATTGCGCGGTAGAATAACTGGATGCTTTTGAGCATAATCCAGCGCGGAGTTAACGAGTCGACCTCCTACGAGGATCAGACCTTTATCGATAAAAGGCCTCAAGCGGTTGAGAACAGGCGAGCAAGGTTTATTATTCTTGATGTTAGAATAATCCTCTGCAAAGTGTTGACTTTGCAGGGCGCGCAGAATTTTATTTTCCGCGAAATTCAATTCGTCGCCGGACACTGCCGCCGTGTCGCGGCGCGGCAATATTTTAGCGAATTTACAAATGTAAACGATTATGCGAAGAAGTTTACTCCACGAGGAGATGCGGGTAGCTAACTCATATAAAGCGCAATGCTTTACAGCAGAGCACACAGCATGTGTGAGAAGCTTTTGCTCCGGCATGTCCGGAATGCATTGGTTATCGAGAGGCTTAAGAGGCCACTCAGACGGATCCAATGTAGCCCACTGAGGCCCGTGAAGCCACAGAGGGTGCGTAGTTAATTTTTGAGGCGTAATGCCACGTGAAAGAACGTCAGCAGGGTTTTCAGTACCCGCGACGTGGTAGAAGTTGTCAGCAGGCAAGTTTTCCGTGATCTGAACAACGCGGTTAGCTACGAACGTTTGCCACCGATGTGGCGAACTTTTAATCCAGTATAGCGCGACTTTAGAGTCGGTGAAAGCGTATATCTTGATTGGGAGATGACGCGAGTAGTTATTTAGAACTGTGCGCAACAGTTTTGACATTAGAAGCGCGCCGCACAGCTCGAGGCGTGCTATAGACATCGGCTTGGTAGGAGCGACCTTGGATTTGGCGCAGACAAGCTGAACAGTGTTACCTGAGACTGTACTCACATGAGCGTACACTACGGCACCGTAGGCGCACTCACTTGCATCTGAGAAGGACATGAGAGTGAGTGTGCTGTTACTAAAAACGCCTACATGACGCGGAATGCGCATGCTATTGAGAGCCGGTAGCTCAGCACAATACTGCTTCCACATTTTAACGATGTGTAGCGGCGGGATGTCATCCCAATCAAGATTAAGATGCCAAAGCTGCTGTATAAGTAGCTTGGCATACACGACTGCGGGGGCAACGAAGCCCATTATATCCCACAGTCTGGCGACTGTAGAAAGGATGGAGCGCTTAGTGCACTTTTCATCAGCGGGAGCGATAATTTTGAAGTAAAAAACATCATCGTTAATGCACCAATGCAGGCCTAATATTTTATGCTGCATGGTTTTATCGAATTCAACTTCCGTGGGAAGTTTGTGCGAAGCGGGGAGATTATCTAAGACAGTGCTACTATTACTATTCCATTTTACCAGATCCCACTGCGCTCCTTTAAATAAATCAATCAATTGTTGCGACGTCGAGATCGCTTCTTGTTCGCTGGGAACCGAGAAGGCGATATCGTCCATAAAGAGCGATGTAGACGCGACGTTGCTGGCGAGAGGATAGCGCGCGCCGTCATCTTCGACCAGCTGTCTCACCGTGCGCAATGCATGGTATGGACTCGACTTTAAGCCGAAACAAACGCGATTGAATCTATACAATTGGAGTGGGTCTTGTGGTTTGAAACGATAAAGAAAACATTGATAGCGACGATCGGCCTCGCGCATGATAATCTGTAAGAACTGTTGACGACAGTCTGCGGTAAGTGCGATTGCGTGTAAGCGGAAATTTAACAATATAGTGAATAAATCGCCTTGCAAGTTCGGACCTGAGTGAAGAATATCATTTAGCGATTGCCTGCCACCAGACGTAGGCGCGCTGGCGTCTAGGACTACGCGCAGCTTAGTCGACGTCTTGTCTTCGCGTACTACCCCGTGATGCGGTATAACGTAGATGGGAGTTGGGTCGCGGGGATCGTACGATGCGGGGGAAATATAGTCTTTTTCCAGATAATCCTTTATTACGTTGTCGTATGCTGATCTAAGTGTAGGTGAAGCATCTAGCTTTCTTTCCAAGCATACGAAACGCTTGCGGGCGTTGTCAAACGAATTCCCTAGGGAAAAAACATCCTCGTTGAATGGCAAAGCTACTGTGTACCTACCACTAACGGGATCGCGGGTAGTCGTGGACTTATAGAACGATTCACACTCAACATCCGAGGGGTGTTGAATGGGCGGTGCGGAGGGAAGCTCTTCAAGCTCCCAGAAACGCCTGACTAAAGAGTCAATAGCGACAGGCTCTTGAGCGAGGCAACATGTCAAGGCCTGGGCGGTTTGATGTGTTGGTAACGTAGGCACGGAGCCCATAACGACGTAACCAAACACGGTACGCAAAGCGTGGGGCGCCGACGTGTCGCGGTGGCGGACCTCGTCGGGGAGTATTAAATGCGGGAAAAGAGAAGCGCCTATTAAGGCGTCAATCTTATTAGGTACTCCGAATGATTCATCGGCTAGCGGTAAATCATTCAGATGTGATAGGCCGCAGGTGCTTATCACGGCGGTCGGTAAGAGGTCAGTGACCTGGTCAACAACAAGCGGAGCAATATCAAAGTTAATGTTGTTGTCGAAGCGCGAATGTAACTTAATATTAATTGGGCTAGAATTTACTACCTTCTCAGCCCCACCGAAACCCTTTACGACGGTGCGTTCCATGTGCTGAGGCTGAATGCCTAAACGTTCGCAGCACTCTTTAGTGATGAAGTCACTTTGTGATGCGGAATCTAGAAGCGCTCGAATAATATGCGGTTTCCCATTACGATCGTAAGCAACGACTTGAGCGGTCGATAACAAAACAGTCGTGGACTGATTGTTACGCGCAAGTGCATTACTAAAACACTGATATTGCTGGGAACCAACAGATGCACACAATGTAACATCTGAGCGCGACGTAGATGCACCTTGGTTCGGGGCGGTGAGCGCGGGCGCGCTGGAGGCGGGGACCGCCGCGGAGGCGAGCTCGACCGGCTGACTAGCGGGAGCAGCTTGCACGGGGTACCCGGCGCTGGCGGCGCATGGCTCATTGTTGAAGTGTAACAATGTGTGGTGATTTAACTTGCACACGCGGCAATTAGATTTAGATGAGCAATTGGCAACTCGATGCTTTAAACTGAGGCAGTTAATACACGCATTGTTATCCTTCACAGACTTATAACGCTGTTGTGGAGTCATTTTATTAAATTCAGCGCATTTAAATAAATGCTGATGCACAATATTAGCGCATAAGCACTTGGGTGCGGATTCAACCGTTGTACTCAAATAAGTTTGATACTTCGGCGGCGGAGCGGTATTTGAACGCCTATGGGCGTTGGCTGGACGCTTGGTACTAGCCAAGGAAGAACTCGGCTCAGTACGTTCTAAAACTTTTGCTCGATTTGAAATAAATTCGACTAAGTTATCAAAGGTAGGTATTTTTGTGGAGTATTTTATTTCGAATGCGCGGACAGTTTCTGAGTCTAATTTCTGTGTGGCTATATGAATCAGGATTAAATCGGTAAGGTTATCCATTTTAAGGTTTTTCAAAGCAGCGACTGCACTACTAAACTTCTCAGTAAATAAATCAAAGTTTATTGCCGAAGCGCATTGAAGAGGCTTGAATTCAAACATTTGATTTAAGTACGTAGACACTAACATACGCTTATCATCGTACTTATCTATGAGCGTTTGTAACAACAGTTTATAGTTCTCTGGGCATGGAGATATCCCAGCGCAGACAGACAGTGCCTTGCCGGTTAGCTTGCCTAACAGATAGTACAACCTATCAGAATCAGTGAGGGATGGATTATCATGAACCGTCGATTTAAAACTGGCATAGAAAAGTGGCCAGGAGCGAATGTCACCAGAAAACTGTACTAATTCGATCGGTGCGAGTTTAGGTTTAGACTTGTGTAGAACACTGTCACTAGGCAGTGACGGTGAGCACTGTGACTGCACTCGCTTTATCCTACTATACAAACTCTCAAAAGCCATGAGACTTTTATAGTCAGGTTTAGCTGTCGAGTTACATATTAACAAGCGGTTATTGTATTCGTCTAGAACCTGTTGATATTTATCGCGTAATGAATCTATTTGCGAGGACTCGTCAAGAAAACTTTCCCGTAGATCGGTGTTCGAAGAAAGGTCATAAATCTTTTGAACAATTTCGAAGATAGCTTCGCGTTTAGCTTGCAACGTAAGTAACTGTGTGTCTTCGGCATCGTCATAATCGGAACACGAATCACCAGTTTTCTTGGCTTGTTTAGGCATTGTAAAGCATTAAAGTCCAATGAAATAACAAGATGAAATACCACAATAACAAACCAAAGTAATACGACCGATTTACGTAGGTTGTTAATTTGCAAAGACAATACGTGAAGAATGACCTCTTTAATTCGTTCGGATAATTGAGCTGGAATGAAATGAAGTATGCAAATGATGAATGAGAATGAAAGGCTGATTGTTTGACTTAATTTTAGCAATAATTGTCAAGATTGTCAAACAAACGAGTGAATGATTAATTTTGATTGAATTGATTGAAAGATTTGAACGAATGTGAGAAATAGATTCGTAATTTTGTAGAACAAATATGGCGAACTTTTGTCTTTTACAAATTGCTACAACGGGATGGTAATTTTTATTGAGGGTAGAATTTTTTAACTTTTTATGAAAAGATAACTCGAATTTATTCAATACGAACGATAATTAGGTATGAATTAAATGATTAGAATGTTTATCTAGATGAGTAAACACTTAATTAGGATGATAAAACAATGCAATGTTGTTCTATGCGGTAAAGTTTAATGGCGTAAATACCTATTACAACGAATATTTTCTCCTATTAGGGCCTAGAATCAGAATCCTAATAAGGGCGGTTGGAAGGATCAAAGGATCCGGCTCGAAGGACCACAAATGGTCGCGCCAACAAAGTTGTTAGGTCTCGAGAGGTTTCGAGAACCAATCCTTCGATATGGACGAACAGAATTAAATGTAAAACGGCAGTACAAAATAGAGGCGGGGAGATGAGAAAAGATAGGACATACAGCGCTTACCAGGGGCAGCCAGGTGATCCAATCTTCTTCTAAATTGCACAGCACATCCAACACTACGCGGGTCGCGCGACCATTCGAATTTGAGTTCTTACTACACTGGGTAGTCTAAACAGAGGTTGTTTTGGCGATGCGGTAATATATTGAAGTAGATACACGACAGAGATTCTCTGTTCGCGATGCGGAGATAGCGGGTGATTCAATGCGGTTGCTGTCGAAGCGAGAGACACTTCTTATGCGTGTGTATCGTCGCGGTACTTGGTTCGAACAGAAGTTGTATGACATTCTTCCATCTCATTCTTCGTTCTTGAATATCGTTCTTGCATGAAGCTATAGCGCTGTATATAGGTATGGGATTGTGGAAAAGGTGCGGGAAATTCAAACTGCCTTAAGTTGAAAAGAAGCGAATGTACCTAATCAATGTTGGCGTTACCACTAGCTAATATTTTTTATTAATAATTACATAATTTTATGATTTTTTTTATAGATTTTAGTTTTAATTTAGCCAAAGAAACTTAACCATTCCAATTTGTGATAAGATTAATATGAAACGCAACATGTAATTTAAAAAATATCTACCTAATGCTGATCCTAAGAGATCTGCTAAGTACTTATCTTGTTAAAAGTTTAATTTGCATTAAATTAATGTAAGTTATTATTAGTTAATTAAATTAAATGGTTATTATTGTTACCTTTGTTACGAAACAAACATTATATTAGTTCTAGAAATACAAAATGTATGTTAGTGTGGGTAACTAAATAAATATTTGTATTTTAACTATTTTTTGTTATAATAGCCAGGGTGTAAAAAGACGTCTACCGAAGACCAAAGGGGTAGGTACAGCATCCCAACACACAACTAAATCCAAAAGGATTTTCCGAAAAAAACATTTTGGATTTAGTAAAACAGCGTTTGAAGATTGCTGTTTGCGTATGTACTGGGCGCGTTGTTATACGTAGATTGCTGGATTTTAAGTTTTTTTTTCTTTTATTATATTAATGAAATTATCAGGTAGGTATGATCTTATTATGTTGTCCTAGTAGTATATAACCGAAAATAACATAAAATGACGTAGCTAAGTATTTTTTTTTTTTTCGCTAAATATGTTAAGAATCATGGTCTGATTGCAACCCCTCAGTTTTCGGTAGTGGTCTTTTTACACCCTGTGCACCCTACCTACTCGTTATATTATTAGATTTATAAGCGACGTTGGAATATGAAGGCCTAATAATGATAAGGACTGAAATGCAGGATAACATTTATGTTGATTTTATTTTTAGTTTATAATCCGTAATCAAATGTTTTTGCTATTCTAATAATTCATTATTTTAAGTAATAATAATGCTGGACTTTTCACACAGCATCATCTAGCCCCAGAGTAAGCAGAGCTTGTGTTATGGGTACTGACTGATAAACTACTTATATACTTTTTGTTTGTAAATACATACATATTATACATAGAAACACCCAGACCCGAGACAAATATCATTAACATTTGTCACGCGGCGGGGATCGAACCCCCGTATTAATAATATTAAGAATAATAATAATGGTCTTATATTATGTATCAAGGAAGTCTACCGGAAACTGTCGGGGGAAATACGCCTCTTGTCATAAACATACGTTCAAGGGAAATGTGTGTCAGTGATGTATGAAACACTCGCTTGGTCAGTTTTAGCTATAAAATTGCAATACATTTTTTAATCAAATAAATCTAAGTAGGTACCAATTATAGTTATAAGTACCTACCTATTGAACATACATTAAGGTAGACGGGAGGTTCCACGTAACTATGTGTGCCCTGACCAGCAGCCTTCTTGGCTAACTTGAAACCCATTCCCATTTGTCATTCCAATAGAGCTCAACCAATCAGATAATACAAAAATGACAGCTGAAGACCAGAATGGGTTTCAAATGTCAAAATGAAGCCTATGTACATTGCCAGTTGAATTACACAATAACTGGGCTATCTCTACAGAAAAAAAAGATAGGTACTTATAGTAGAGTATGAATTGCTATAATTATTATGGTATACGTAGGTATTTAGTATTTTTGACTTTATTACTCGTACCATGATCACCTATCTAAGATTTCCCCCTGATATCATATCAATTTGCGTGTATTTGCTTATATTTAAGGAGGCACGAGCTTGAGTTTCAGTTATTCCAATCAGAGTGTGGATATTGATCGGTATGTTAGTGAGCTTTCGCAATTTATTTTCTCTTATTTATTTTACCTAGAAACAATAATATTTTAAAGAAAATATAGTTTACGTTCATAATCCGGTCGCGAAACATATGATTGTCACTGTCTCCCGACACAGACTGGAAAAAAAAGTTTACTGGATCGTGTTGGATAGCACAAACTGGCCTATGCCCAGCAGTAGGCTATATCGGGCTGTGATGATCATGATAAGTTCCTATCTAAAAAAAATATTAGGAGTCGATTTTTGTAGCGATGCCGATGGTCACCATACCAATAATCCGAATATTGCATTTTTTGTTATTTTATTCTGAGGCTTGCTTAACCTTTTAGTTTATCACAATAATTTAAAAATAAAATCTAGTTCCGATTATTTTAAATCCAAGTCAGAATTATTTTGTCTTCAATTTAAATAATATGGTTTACTTATTGAAAACTATCAATATAGTCTTGCAACTTTGCAAATAAATTGTTAGTTAATTTACATAAATCATACCCACATAACATTTGTAATTAATCTTCCTCTTTTCACATTAACACATATCTTGTGACATAGTCACAATGCAGGTGTATCTTATCTGATTAATTGCAACTTTAAATAGTCAGCTATGTTAAGATCTAAGCTGATGTCTTTTTACCGAAGTCCATAGAACCGTCTTTAATCCTGAGGAGAGATAGGTAAAGTGTGCCAGTAGGTACCAATTGTGTAAAATGGGGCGCATAATCGTGATACCCGTGGTTTTAGAAGTACACGTGCTCGTTATATTATTGAATCACTTTTTATTTGTGAGTAGGTTTTGTATATCAGTCATGACTAAGTAAATTGGTTGTCAACAGATAATCTCGACAATTGCTTTTGATATGGGCTATCTACGAGTATAATCGTTATTTTTGATTAAGATTAAAATGTTTTTGATTAAGTTCATTGACTATCTAAAAAGGGATGTTACAAGTGGCCTCTTCGCGCGTTTAACGACCATCGTACGTTGTAGAGACTTATTACCTATTTGGAATTATGCCCATATTTCGCAGAAGTTAGCATTCCGTACGTGATAGATTGCAAGCCCATTGCTGCCTGTTACAATATGTACTAAATGGTTTTCCTTTCCTTCAGAGTTCGTTTTGAAATACTCATACTTATCCGAAATAAACCTAAGTGGCACAAAATTTATTACTCACAATTGCTTTCAATGCAATTTACGAACATGCGAATAATTTTTCCTTCAAAGTAAATGTTTTCGGAATTGACTGTACGTACAGTGTACAAGCTTCTATTTTTTGTTATGTTTTTTCCTATGCAGACCAGTGAAGAAGGATTGCGTCGGCTGGTGGGGATTATTATACCTCTTCGTCTTACCCGCATACGGTTGGCTTTGGCATTACCAGTTTCAAGAAAAATCAAGAACAATGGACATGTTAAAGGGAGAATACTGTCCACGCGTCGTCAGCTTAATACTCGCACCAATTACATTATTAGTAATATACTTTTACTGTAACTATAAATTGAACTATTGGAAAAGAAGAGGTGTACAACAACTGAAAACAACGAACAAATTATTTGGAGATTTCAAAAACGGAATACTGTTCCGCACCGCCCCTGGGTACCATCTGGGGGAAATTTACCGCGAAGCTCCTTCGGACGCGCCGTTTGTCGGCTTTTATATATTTCACAAACCATGCCTTTTGTTGAAAGACCCTGAAGTGATAAAACAGATCCTGGTACGTGATTTCCACAACTTTTCCAATCGCCACTTCGCGGGATCACGACAAAAAGATAGTATAGGAATGATCAACTTGTTTGGCGTGAAAAACCCGGCATGGAGGTACTTAAGGAGGAAAATCACCCCGACGCTTAACAAAGGCAAACTAAAGCAAATGCTGCCTCTGATGATGGAGACTGGCAAGCCCATGTTGCATTACTTGAAGGAGAATGTGCGTTCTGAGTACGATGCCAGAGTTCTGGATGCTCAGGACATCAACTACAGGTACACGGCCGATCTCATTGGGAACGTTGCACTTGGAACCAAGACGGACAGCTTTATAACCCCTGATTCGGAATACACTAAATGCTGTAAGTACCTACCGTTTCATCATTAATTTTTCTTGAGGATAATTTGTATCCTCCTCTTCATTACCTAAGTATGAGAACTAAGATTCCTAGTGCCGTGTGTTTTCGAATAGTAGCGTCAATGGTTTTTCTATAGGTAAGAAAAATATGTGCGCAGTTCTCTTGAACGGTAAGAAGGAAAATGTCTTGAGGAAACAGATATCCGTTTTTACTAGGTACTTTTTAGCCATAGCATGCGGAAAGCCATCGTATAATTTTATTAGTAGGATTCCAGTGGCCAGCGATGTAAATTCCTACCAGTTTGCTTTTTATCATGACAACTACAATGCAAAAGGCATATCTCTTCGGTAGAATACTCAAAATTCATTTCTTTCTGTCGAGGTCATGATAATCTGTCTGGAGAAGATTTCCCTGATGAATCGAAACGATGTCTGTCTGAACCGACGATACTTTTGAAGTTCTTAATTAGTAAAAATCGTAAATAATTAGTAAAATTTCAAAGTAAAATTTCACACACGTTTCATAAGTTTTTTTCCCTCAGTGATGTCCTTCTTCCACTCATTCAAACGCATGGTAGCACTGGTCACGGTGTTTTTCATGCCGGAGCTGGTAGAAATGGTTGGAACTCCAATGCTCTACGACTCATCTTTCGTGCGCAAAATATTCTGGAGTGCCGTCGAATCCCGCGAGAAGGGAGGGAAACCCAGAGGCGATTACATCGACTCGATTCTACAACTGAAGAATGGAGAACAGGACCCTGTCTATAGTAAGGATATTTTTAATTCTAATGTCAGTTCTCTAGATTTAGTGGTCCCTCGAGAATTTTTCTTTTTTCCGGGATAAAAATTAGTCTCTAGGTATGTTAATCCAGGCGGGAATATAGGCTACCACCATAATTAAATAAAATGTGGGAATGCCCCCTCATAGGTAGGAACATCTTCAAAGGAATGGAATATTTGAACAACTTTCCTTCCTTAGACCGAACTTCGTATTTCTTTACAGAATTCGAAGGTGACAATCTTCTCTTCCAATCCGGGACATTTTTCTCCGGCTTCGAGTCGAGTTCCACTGCAGCATCCTTCACTCTGATGGAGCTCGCCAAGAACAAGGTATTTTTTCAATCATTTTTTTTAGTTAACCTGTTGTGTCTCACTGCTGGGCAAAGG
Organism: Epirrhoe tristata; assembly: GCA_951394285.1. Taxonomy (NCBI): domain Eukaryota; kingdom Metazoa; phylum Arthropoda; class Insecta; order Lepidoptera; family Geometridae; genus Epirrhoe; species Epirrhoe tristata. The sequence goes on from OX596145.1 coordinate 9,811,628, forward strand.
TCTCCCCCAAAATTTTCCACTGGCCTCGTCGTCGCCTTCCGTTCTCGGGCACCCAAGGAGTGACAGTATGAAAATCATTTCTTAACAGACTTAAAAAATAGAGGTGGTTCCATATTCGGCTGTACTTACTTACTTTTTAAAAAGTAATTATTTTATACTACACGCTAAGTAAATAGGTACGTACTTTTTTTTGTCCTGGCACGTGTTATTGCCATTAAAAGTAAGTTCGTATGAGTCAGTGGCTCATACGAACTAATTTATCGTTTTGTTTCCGGTGCATGCGTGGTCGATTAGGCTTATCTGTTGATTTTTTTTTATATTATCTGGTAAATAACATATATACCTACTTACATAGAGAAAATCACGCATCTTTCCTATAGAGGTAGGCAATATCACGCGGAATTCCTCTTGCTACGATCCAGAGGGGTTATTCGCGTTCGTTTTTTCATTCGTTTGATGAATATTCGGATGCTTCTTACTACGAGCTACATTCTATTCAGTCGATAAGATCAACGATAAAACACGGCCCTAACCTAGGACCAAATATTCCAAACCGAAAAATTAGCCCATGAAGTTGGAAAGCGTAGTAAGAAACATCCGAATATTCATCAAACGAACGAAAATAAGAACGCGAATACGGCCCCTGGCACGATTATTTTACTCTCATTATTTCTCATCTTGGAAGACATTTTCACCTTCACTCTCATTCAATTTCTAAGGGTTACCAGTCGAAGGCGAGAGAAGACATTCAGACTGCTATCAAGAAGCACGGCTGGACGATAGCAGCGTTCAATGACATGGCGTATCTGGACCAGTGCGTGGCAGAGGGCATCAGGTTGCACCCGGCTGTGTCTACCATCGATAGATATACTCGAGAAGATTACAAGGTATTTTAAATTTGTTTTAAAAGTGAATAATTTGTACAAAACCGCCGGGAATAGATGTTACCGGCTGGAGATAGAAAAAGTGGGTTAGTCATCATTCTATGATGTCTAATGACTATAATGACTAAGTTTTGCGCACTAAACTATAATGACTAAGTTTTGCGCACGAAAGAGCGCAAGCACCAAAATGTGCAAGCAAAATGTCAAAAGTCTAATGTCAAATTATATCAAAGTTGAAATTACGTTCCAACCGAATTTTTGACACTATTTTTTTTTTTAAATTTCAGATCCCCAACACAGAAATAACCCTGCAAAAAGGAACTCCGATATACATCTCCCTGTACGGCCTGCACGGCGACCCGCAGTACTTCGACGAGCCTGAAGTGTACAACCCAGAGCGTTTCAACGACGATAGGAATATATCCGAAGCGTATATACCTTTTGGTGCTGGGCCGAGGAAATGCGTTGGTAAGTTCAAGTTTTTCAAAACTTTTCAAAGCGCCAAAAAACTATTTTTAAACTCACAATTTTCTAAAATACGCTATTTCTTCGACCCCAAACACAAATTCCTTGAATCTCATGGGCAGCTCGAATTGTCATTATAATATAGTCTCATTTGCGACTCTCAAAGACTCATAAGTGTGCAAAAATTCAGCTCAATCGGACAGCGTGAAATTCAGTTTGCATAATGTAGGTGGGTACTGGGTACCACACGAGCGTAGCCGAGGGAGGAGCTAGTGTTGTACAAATGTGTCTGAGGCTTTGTTTTTCCCTTAGGTGTAAAAGTTGGTCAACTTCACGTAAAAGTAGTGCTCTCAATGATCTTGTCAGAGTACGAAGTGTACCAGAAGCCAGCTGAAATCACCAAACTCGACTCCAGATCTACGTTCACCGCAGCTGCCGATGGTATCAATCTTGAATTCACCAAAATTAGCTAAATAAGTAGGAGGTATGTATTATTTACTATACAGGGTAACCACTCAATAAACCTATTGAGAAGGGTGGTGATAGCAAAGTCCGAAACTATGAGTAAGAGAAAAGTCGTCAAGGAGTCATGCCCTAGATTTATAACAAAACAAAAAAATTGTTCGTGGAGTCCCTCCGCGCGGAAAAAGTGAAACCTTCCTATTTTCATTACGAATAATGTGGAAATGAAAATAGGAAGGGGTAGAAATTGATTTTTAGTGAAATCATATTGTTTCTTTAAGACAAACTTTATTAACATCGCTTACAATTGATCGCATCTTTTAATTATCATTTTGGAGTGGAGTGGAGTGCTTTCATACCCCGTCCATGGTAGCGTTAAACGTTTAACGCAACCTTTGTTGGAAGTCGCATAAGATGTTTCACTTCAATAACTGCATATTAGGTGCTTGCTTACATAACGCCCTTTGCACAACTACGCTGCGAAACCAGGACCGCGGATCCGCTGTAATTTCGCCGTGATTTGTCAGTATGTAGAAGCGGCAACCTAGCGAAACTGCTTGCTTGAACGCATAGACTTAACTATAATTCTATCTCTTTCCGCGCGCGATACCGTCGATCTGCTCAAATGCCATTCACATCTTCGCTCTTTTGTCGCGGTTTCGCGTTGTTTTCGCACGTATCAGTCAACGATCTCTGGGTCCCACTTATGCGAGTTGAATTGAACTTTGTTGCGTCGCAGTAAGTCGCTATTTATTTAATTTTTTCGAGAAGAGAGCCTTCTGAGGGCCTAGACAATGTAACAATAGATTATCGACTTCGATAGTAGCTAAGTCCAAAAATGTATGGGATTGACATAAGCCTTAGTTAAGTCACGTGATCTGTAGTTAGCGAATCGATTATTGGTAGACAATGTACACACATTTCGATTCCATCAGACGAATCGACAACATCGAACAATTACTTCCATACAAATGCCTAGCCAAGCGGTGCTTTTGACAAGCGATTTCGCTTAGTTGTCGATTCTCTTGATGGAAAGGCTAGCGAACGCTAAAATGCTGTAGATATCGAAACAAAATGGCAATTTCATAAACAGCTGTTGTAAGAAAATTGTATTTCGTTGTTTGTTTTATGATTATCATAGTAATTTTTGCCCCTAAATGTCCCTGCGAACTAGATTAAGGCTTAGCAAGGTCACCGTGGCTGTAATATAACATAAATAAACTAAATAATATTTTGTGAATCGCATCATTGTTTACATTATTGCCTTCCGGTTTCCGGCGGCCATAGAGAGATCAATGCTTCCGGCTTGAAACTTAGTTCATAAACTTGAAATAGGCACAAACATTTAACTTCCCGTAATTTTATCTAAGTAAAATAATTCCAACACATTAATCACAAAGTATAATACATAAATCAACCTTTTTTTAATATTTTCCGGGCGACTGAATGACACATTTGACGTTTGAGGACGAAAACTATAGACTAAGCGCGGTATTTAGCGATCAGTCGATTAGACAAGGCGATCGCGAAACGAAGGTTACTTTGGCTAGCAATCGAACTTCGCCATCGTCTAAGCGTTGACGATTGTAGAAATCGATTCGTTTCATAGCTACTGCCGGTTGTCTAAGCCCTCTGTACTATCTGTATCTATATATATATTCGTGACGTTCCGCCGCCACAGTTACGCTTGTCCTTCTACACTTGATCGCGGCGAAACCCATTCAGCGTATCTGCGCTCCTGGGGGTTATTCGCGTTCGTTTTATCGTTCGTTTGATGAATATTCGGATGCTTCTTACTACGAGCTGCATTGTATTCAATAGTAATAAGATTAACGTTAAAACACGGTCCTAACCTAGAACCAAATATTTCAATGAAAAACTGGCCCATGAAGTCAGAAATCGTAGTAAGATACATTCGATTCATCAAACGAACGAAAATAAGAACGGGAATACGGCCCCTGGTTTCGCAACGTAGATGTGAAACGGGAATGAGATAATTATATGATAGTTTTTTTTTTAAATTAAAATAGGTCAGCATTTGATCTCACTCTGCCTGATGTTAAACAATTAGTGAGGTCTAAGATGGAGCATGCTTTCCTAGAAGGAACCTATTTACGCTTAGTACCAATATTTTATTCTAAGGCATTATTTTGTATAAGTAGTTAAGGTAGTTTTATCGCTTTAATATTAGTACATACATTTAAATAAATATGTACAAAGTTCAAAACAGCATTTTTTTATTCATCCCAATATTAATAATTTCGAACGGGATAAAATAAACAATATTTGCCACACGATAATGAACACTAAACCATCAGTTAAAGATTCAAAATAGGAAAACCCTAAGCCGGAGTTTCTTCAGCTTCGGCTTCCAAGCGAAGCCTTTCTTTTTCTTTCATATTCTGTTCAATCAACGTGTCCAGCTCAGGACTGAGCAGGACAGACAGACCTGTGGTGGCTGGTACCTGAAAAATAAGTTAAAAAAAAACATTGGCACTCCCGGGAGTGCCGTAAGAAGTGAAAACTTGAACAAAAAAAATTATGCATTTTATCCGACCGTTTAGATAATAAAGGAACTTTTAGAAATGTAAAAATATTGCCGTAAAAGTTTACCGAGTACGGAACTAGATGGCGCTACTGGTAGATGTCGATGAGCAGTCCCGTGACTTGCACGTGACCTTTTCGAGGCAAATCCAAGAATTTATTATCATCTCATCAAAAATGCCCTAAAGATTCACCTGAAGTTTTCACTTCAAAAATTATTTTTCTTGTATGATTCCTACGAATCCAAGTAGGTATTGAAAAGGTGAACGTACCGTGAATGGGTACCTATAAACAAATACGAATCATATTATACCTCTGCAAAAACAGGCTTAGCCGCGTCCCACCTCTCGATATGATTCTCTATTATTTTCACGCAAGTGGCTGCTTTCGGTATCATTCTTCCCAAAATGCTAAAGTTAACACGATATTAGAACATTCCTAAAGAAATATCTAATTAAAAACAATACCAACAATGAGATCATTAAAATCTCCAACAAAAAAAAGTCTTCTTGTCGTGTCAATAGTTCTCTAGTGTCACCAGTGTGGTGAATTTCGTGCATTAAGAGGGTAAATCACTATTTCCTCTGTAAAAGCAATCTAATCTAGTTACACGAGAAATAATCTTATTTTCTTTCATGACATATCGCCGATGTTACATTACATTACATGGCGTGATCACGGGTCCTCGGTCTAAACGCGACCTATGTTGTAATCTAACTGTAATGTAAAACAAAATAAAACAACTTGCGCGATCAATTCCCGTCTAACCAAAATAATACGCAAAATAGTAAAAATTAAGTCTATGGTGTAGCTTCGTGATCGCAAAAGTGAAGATGATGATGATGTAGCTTACTCAAACAAAGGAATGCAGGTGGTCTGAAGGAATTGTATCTCCAAGTCTGGTATGAAGCATTTGTCTCTATCCATCATCATTAAGGGAAGGTCACCGCGACTCTTCTCCACATCGCCTTGCTTGAAGAACTCAGTTAACACCGCAGCCTGGCAATCCCAATAGTAAAATAATTACCTACCTACGTTTTAAAAAACTATACAGAAAGCTACGACATTCCTATCAACTTTAAAGAGAGAAATTATTCTATATTATTATTGAGAAATTACTATCAACTCCTTTTCCGAGTTCTATTCAATCGGTCTACTGGACATACAAACTCCTACAAACATACTACTCACAAACTTTCAGATTCATATGTAATCAGCCTCACCAAATTGGTAACCCCTTTAAAAGACGGCTTGTCCCTAAAGCAGGGGGGATCAACTGGTGACGCTCACCGTACCCTATGCTTGAATAGATATCATAGTACCTAGGATAGGATAATAGGATGGGATAGAAGTATAGGATATAGGATAGGACAGTAGGATATAACTAACAGCAGTCTTCTTAACACTTCCCCAGTCTTTCAGCTGGTCGCTGAGGTCGGCGGCGTTCATAATAAGACTCTGTAACGCTGCCGAATGTACCCGGTTTCCCTTCTGGTAGTCGTACGATATCGTCTTGTATTCGTTCAGATTTCTACAAACAATTAAATGATGATGATTGTTGCGGAAATACTTTCTTGATTTAGACGAAAGATGAACTTTGCTGTTTTTAAATCACACTATAATCTCTACTCCATAGATTGGGATTAGCACATGGATGGTACAAACAAAGGTGGTCTATCACCATGCATATCCCAATGCTTGACTTTTCTCAGATTTTTTCCAGATTTCCAGATTCTTCAAGGATGTGTAAGGGGGCATTAGATACTACCCTACTAGTGGGGAGGCTAGTGGGGTCGTTGGGATTAGGTAAACCGATTTTTAGGACTGTAACCAATTTATAGAAAAACGCAAATTGAAACTCACTTGAAATAGTTAGCTAAATCCGAAGCCAGGATGAAATCTCTCAGCAAGAGTATGGCTCTATCGTAATCCCTCCTAGGCAAGGCCTCTAGGATATCGCATCCCTCCGTATTGAGGATACACATTGCTTGAGCTAAGTGGTGGCGTTCCATTACACTGCCTTCGCTCGAGTATAACGCTGCTAGAGTTGTTTCTAAAGCAAAGATAATAACCATACATAGGGTCTTTCATTTTAAACAAATTGACGGGGCCTCATTTTTGGGTAGTAAATAGACGTTTGACTATATCAATTTCATGCCTAAGCCCATTTAAATTTATCATTTATGGATTTTTTTGAATTGTTGCATAATGATTTTCAAGAACAGACTTTCCACCAATCACAGCGCAGCTACATCACGAATGGGCTTAGTTATACAAGAAGCAACAATCAATTGAAAGGATAGTCTTTATCTATTTTCTCGGGATTTTCATAAAAAAAAAAACATTACATAAATATTTTTTAATTTATTTTTTGAAACCAATTCCTGAATTAAGTTAGTATTAAATGAAAGACCCTCGATAGGTGCAGTCAGCGTGACCAACTGGTAACCCTGCACAAGGCACGCTGTTCAAAAGATTATTTCCTGGCACTTTTTAAACTCTCGGAAACCAGTGCCGTCACTAGTGTGCAATCGAGAAAACATGATACCAAAGCCCCGCCATTTTTACGAAATGGCAACGCAGTTCAAAAAATGCCAAGAAATAAAAGTTTATATTTATTCCCCCAGGATCCCACACTAATAGGTAGTATGTAGTACCTACTAGCAACCACGGCTTCGCTCATGTGGTCCAAGCACTTGGTTTGTTCATTGAGTTTAGTTACAAATTACCTATGGTCACCGAGAAAAGTGAACATATTAATGTCCCAACAGTTACACCTACAGGATGTTATAGAATGTAAGAAACTTACGTCCTTGGATATGGAAGCTGTTGGTAGTGCCGCGGTGATCCAAGTCGTGGACCAAACCAGCCACCAGAAACATAAACGCTTGCAGGTCTCTGGCAAACATTATTCACACTATCATCATCTCCCTGACCTTATCCCACGCTAAGTGGGGTCGGCACAACATGACTTCTTCTTCCACTCACTCCTATCACATGTCAACTGTGCATCCACTCCTTTTACATTCATATCATCTCTCACACAATCCAACCACTTCTTCTTCGGCCTTCCTCTTCTTGCATACCCAGCCACACAAACATTATTCACACTATACCTTTTATTTAAGTTTAAAAGTCCTTCTTGTAGTGTCACTAGTGCTTTCGAACCAGTTTGTTGGAAGGATTTTAAATGTGCCTCAAAGAGACTTCTTTTGCGGACTTGACACATGTTTTCGAACTTTGTAGATTGACCACACGCCGATTTCCTCACAATGTTTTCCCAATTTTTTCGGACAGAAAAACAAATTGGTGCACGATCAAATTCAAACCTTTGGATCGCAAGGTGAGGCCGCTACCACAGATGCTCTCCAGTTATAAACATTAAACAGAGTAAACAAAACAAAATGTGATTAGACTCACGTGAAATATCCATATTGAATTAATTTGTAATTCATTAGAGAGGCGTAAGCCCACTGTCCCACGTTAAAGGCATGCAGCCAGCTGTGATACGGCACATCGCGATACCCTTTCTTCACATAGAGAATAAAACGACACAGTTTCTGTGGTCGAATATTAAACCTAGGACAAAGTTAGTTTGAGCTACTGGCGAAATAGACTGAAAAGGCGTTACGTAAGGACTCATCGTGTCGCCTCTCTTGTTTACTTTTTACTAAAGTACTAAATACCTTTAAGAACTATAAACTTTCGGAGGTAAGCAAGAAAATAAAAAGTAGATGATTATAAGATACCTAACATATTTGACAAAAGATAGAGACCAGAGATGGGAATCTAGAACTAAGTAGGGCTGACGAGTTACGTACTGTGGATGAGAACGAGAAACTTTAGTAAGTTTCTCGTTAGACGTTTCATATAATACTTAATCTAATTAGATGACTGAAGAACTAGGGATGATTAGGTAAGCATTAGGTAAACTGTCCATTCTTCTACTCACAAACTTTTAAATAAATCAACTAGGAAATCTAAGCTAAGTACCTATTCAAGTTTAAAAAGTATTCAGTTATAAAAATAGTCTCAATACAATCTAACATTTTATCAAATCCGAGATCAGAGAACATTTTGATCACGTAGCAAGGCAGCTCCCGCAGCGGCAAAGCTCGAGGATTGAAGTGTAAGCTTGAAATGTGGGGGTGGTTGTGGAAACCAGTGCATTCTAGCAATCGAGTCACTTCTGAATCGCCCACCTACAATTTTAAGGTTCTTTTTTTAAAGAATCAGAGATTCACAAATCGTCACTCCCCGTTACACCAAGCTACAAAACATAATAGTACGTAGATTATGGCCCAGGGGTAGGCTAGGGGTATTATGTCACGGGCGCCTTATTGAAATCCAAGCGCATCGATGGATTCCTTAGTTAACTCCCGAGCATGAGCGAGGATGTTTGGAAACGAGTTTATGACTGACTAATACAAGTACCCGGTAGGCACGCAGTACATTTAATTAAAAAAGATTTGAAAGACGAGCAGAACACATTACCTTCATATGATACATAACCAGTTCGTTTGCTAAGGCATTTCTGACATGAGCCTCCTGTACTTTTTGGTAAACTACAGAATGCGTGATACAAACTCCACAGTAGATGCTAAACGCTAGAGCCATCTCCTCGTCCATACCGTCGAAGTAAGGGTCTGCTATCTTGTTCACTAGCTGACCGATACCGATAATTCCTGTTTGTTCCCTTATTGGAAAGCAAAGGATTGTCCTGGAAGTATCGTACGGAAGATTTGAAATAGAATAGAATTTTTTATTTTGTGCCATATCACACAAGATGTAGGCAATAATACCCTAAGCTGATTACCTATCTTCTAAATACTTTTCAAATCAAATGAAGGGTTACAAATCTCATGATATTCTATTGGTGAATAAGGGTAAGAGAAAGAAATACGAACAAGATAAACCACATGATGGAAGGACGATATCATAAAGGCGTAGGACAAAAATTTATAAATCACTGAACAAAAATCAATTTACTTGCAATCCACTCCAGGGTATCCGTCAATCTCGGGATCGTAAGAAGGGTGTTCTTTAGCGTTCTTGGCATTGACCAGAGTCCCAGTTTTGATGACAAGCCCGGCTATTCCCTTGTTTATAGGGAATCTGCGATCGGCTACATTCTCATCTTGACCCTAAAGTCAAGAAGACAACATTATCCGTAACCAGACTTTACCCACAATCTTTGGGTATAAATACCTACCTAAGCCGTTTGCGTTTGTCAAAAGCAAAACATCGCGGGCAGACATTTCGAATCGAACTGTCGATGTCGGCCCGCGACGTTGACGATAAGCTAACGAGTAGGTATTGGGTATTGGGTAGGTACTGCCTCCATATGAATCAAGCGATATTATCTATTATTATAAGAATCTTTGTCCTGACTGACTGACTGACTGATAGACAACGTACAGCCTAAACCGCTGGTCGTAGAGACTTGAAATTTTGAGGGTATGTCCGTCTTGGTGCGTAGGGGTGTACTAAGAAGGGATTTTTTTGAAATTCAACCCCTAAAGGGGTGAAAAGGGGTAAAAACGATTGTATGAAAAATCGTATTCCTGGCACTTGGAGACATGAAATTTAGAATTATGATAGTTCAACGCTTTTAATGAAAGTCTACATTCAAAAAAATTCAAAACTACCCCTAGAAGGGGATGTAGGGGGTGTTAATGTTTGTATGGGGTTTTTTGAATGCGTGGTCCGATTTGCTTGAAACTCTGTATGATTATTTAAAAATGTAAATAAAAAATTTCCGCACTCTAATAATTTCATAACTACCCCTAAACTGGGGTGAAAGGGGTGTTAAAGTTTGCGTAGGATTTTTTAATACGTGGTTCAATTTGGTCGAAACTCGGTATGAGTATTTAGCAGTAGTGTAATAAAAAATAGCTGCATGTTTTTTTTTCAAAATCTACCCTTTAATGGGGGTGAAAAAGGGGAAGTACAGTACAGATTCTATGGGAGCCATAAGTCCATTGGGAGTGGAAGTGGGGTATTTGGGGAAGGGATAACGTATAAGGGATAAGCGGGAAAAAGTGGAATGAAGCGGGATAAACCGGGAGAATGCGGGATAATGCGGGGGGAAAAGCGGGATAATGTGGGGGGAAAAGCGGGATAAACAGGAAAAAAGCTGGATAATGCGGGATAAACCGGGAAAAAGCGGGATAATGCGGAAAAGGCGGGGGAAAAGCGGGATAAACTGGAAAAAAGCAGGATAATGCGGGATAAAGCGGGGGGAAAGCAGGTTAAACTGGGAAAAAGCAGGATAATGCGGGATAAAGTGGGATAAAGCGGGGGAAAAGCGGGATAAACCAAGAAAATGCGGGAGAATAGGGGGATAAACTGGGAAAAAGCGGGGTAATACGGGATAAAGCTGGGGAAAAGCGGGATAAACTGGGGAAAAGCAGGATAATGTGGGATAAAGTGGGGAAAAGGTAGGATAAACCGGGATAAAGCGGGGGAAAAGCGAAATAAACTGGGGAAAAGCAGGATAATGCGGGATAAAGTGGGAAAAAAGCGGGATAAACTGGGAAAAATCAGGATAAAGTGGGGGAAAAGCAGGAAAAAGTGGGATAAACCGGGAAAAAGAGGGATAATGTGGGGGAAAAGTAGGATCAAGCGGGAAAAAGTGGGATAAACTGGGAAAAGACAGGATCATGCAGGATTAAGTGAGGTAAAAGCGGGATAAAGCAGGGAAAAGGCAGGATAAAGCGGGAAGAAGCTGTATAATGCGGGAAAAGCGGGGTAAACTGGGAAAAAGAGGGATAAAGCAGGAAAAAAACGAGATAATGTGGGATAAAGCGGGATAATTCGGGATAAAGCGTGGAAAAAGCAGGAAAAAACGGGATCAAGCGAGAAAAATGGGATGATGCGGGATAAAGTGGGGGGAAATGGGATAATGTGGGATAAGTGGGAAATAACGGGAAAAAATCATAAAATCATATTCCTGGCACTTAGAGACATGAAATTTAGAATTATGATAGTTCAACAGTTTTAATGAAAGTCTGCATTCAAAAAGCTTCAAAACTACCTACTACCCCTAGAAGGGGGTGTTGATGTTTGTATGGGGTTTATCGAATGCGTTGTCCGATTCGCTTGAAACTCGGTATGAGTATTAATTAGAGTAATTACAAAATGTATGCATTCAAAAAAAAAAAAACTACCCCTAGAAGGGGGTGTTAATGTTTGTATGGGGTTTTTGAATGCGTGGTCCGATTCGCTGGAAACTCGCTATGTGTGAGTACTGAGTAATATTTTATATATATTTTTTTTACTCCACTATAAAGGGGGTGAAAGAGGGAGTAACAGTTGCTATGAGAACCATAAGTCCTAAAAACTTGAAACTTGGAGGGTACATTCTTCTTCTGCTGCATTTTAGGATTTCGTAGGGGTGGGGTGAACTTTTGTATTTAGGGGGTGGGTTGAAAGGGAGGGCTGTAAATAATTCCTGAAACAGGGTGTTGGCGGTGATTAAGTATGTGTGGTATTTCTTAAGTGGGAGTGAGATTGGAAGTGGGGTTAATGGATTTATGGATTTATGGATTTGTGAGTTTATGGGGGGGCGGCAGATTAAAATGTGAGAGTGAGATTGTGAGTCACATTAAGAGTGAGAGCGAGATAAGGGTTAGATTGAGGGTCAGATTTAGAGTGAGATTAGGACTCAGACTCAGTCATCAAAGTTGAACTTGCAGTCACAGTCACTCAGTTTAGTTAATGTGATGAAAAGCTTAAGCTTACTCAAGTGATAAGGGCTATGTTGATGTACCACGTGAACGAAGTCGCGGGCGTTCCGCTAGTAATATTATAAATGTGAAAGTAACTCTGTCTGTTTTTTACCTTTTCACGCCCAAAGCACTGAACAGATTAGACTGAAAATTAACATGGATAAAGGTTGTATGTATTAGGCTACTTTTTATTCCAAAACATTAACAAATCCCGAGGGACCGCGGGTCACACCCTGGGAGCGCAGCTAGTCATAAATAATGAAGCTAGGTACCTAGGATAAAGTAGGTATACCAAGTCGACTGTCCTTTCTAATAGAATAAAAGTCATGTTTTGAAGATTTCATTCTGTAGGAGTTTCTGATAAATGTGGTCATTGTTTATTGGTTGGTTACCTTAGTAGGGGTATTATCGACGAGTTCCATTTTCTCGACATTGACAAGCATTACAGTGCAATACTCCGCTTTGGTCAGCTGCTTGGCTTGATCTATCGCTATTTGTAGCAGGGTCTCTAAAGAAGCCACCTACGAAAACGGGCATTTGCAAGTCGGATTCTCACACTAACAGTTCCGTACTTCCAAGGTTATTTTGTTTGGGGATCTCATACAATATTAGACAGCTTGGTACGGTCAGCTTCACCAACTAGTGACCTCCTTGCAGTTCAAACCGCCTTATTAGGGGAATTACCAATTGGTGACGCTGACTGACTACGTAGGGACACGCTAAGAAATGTCACTGTCCGTCCGTAGTCCGTAGGTCGATCCACTAAAATTAGTCGAGCAATAAGAATGACTAAGAATGTGTGAATGATGAGATTGTTTTCGAGCAGTCGTGCGTATGCAGTATGGGTATGGTAGGATGGACTAGAGTTAAGTTTGTTCCGAAACACCACTCTTGCCAAACCCTGCTGCCAAACTCCTGTTCTCTCGCTTGCACACCAGAGACGGTGCCTAAATTTGTCTCGCTTGCACGCTAAGTTAGTTGTCCGAGGCTTAACAACTTCCCAAATGTGTAATCGCGCCGCGCCTAAAACTTTATTTGTACCTGAGTGAACAGCCTCCTAGCTACCCGTAATAGTTGCTGACATTTCTGTTTCAGAGTACACTCATAATCGAACGCAATTGACTTTTTCAATGTGGGCCAGACGAATCTGAAATATAATAGCATTCTGTTCATACTTTCAAAGAAACTTCAAGATTGGAACTATTGGAAGCATCTTAAAAAACATGATACAACCTGTACCTGTGCCTCCTAACCTACCTATCCCCAAGCCGCGTAAGACATTCTTTCAAAACAGTAGGGAAGCATCTAGCATCTCTTGAAAACGATCGTTGACGCTATCAGAGTATACTCTGACAGAGTGGACTCTGATGCCTACTAGGACGCTACTTGGATCGTGGTAACCCCAATCCGAGTGCACTCTGATCTTACTCTTATGGCGGCGGCCAATCAGAGCGTCCTAGTATGCATCAGAGTCCACTCTGTCAGAGTATACTCTGATCGTGTCAACGCGGCTTTTTAGGCAAACTAACTGATTCAGTGCCGAACCCGCCGATCGGCGCGGCGAGCAGAAGTTCTTGACTCACATGCTGAGCCCGCCAATTGGCGGGCGATATACGGTCAGCAAAGAAAATGGTCTACCACTTTTGACAACAGTTTCTGTTAAATCTAGCTATCGCTAAGGTTTACTTTTCTAACTATGTTAGGTACATGACGTTCAAATGAACCTCAACTGTAGGGTGGTAGACCACATTTTTTGCTGAATGTGCCAATGAATGGCGGTAGAGTCTGGCAAATGAAAGTAGACCCTGAAAAATCGAGGAAAATTCAAAAATATAAGCGTGGCAACCCATTAATTATAAGGATAATGGCAAATGTATTAGTAATATATGTAATATTATTATTAATACTTATAATTAATGGGTTGCCACGCTTATATTTTTGAATTTGCCGTGATTTTTCAGGGTCTACTTTCATTTGCCAGACTCTATGGGTGATGGGGGGGAGGTCGTTTCTTTCTAGGGCGGCGATCAATGGGTTAAGTATAAAGTAGGTACCTATTAGTACAAGTCAGTGAGATGCTTCGGATAAGTAAGTACGTATACTTACAGGAAGCATTCGTGTATGAAGGCAGGCACGTGGTCTTCCAATATCTTGGGCGCGAGAACGCAAACCACGACAGAGAACGGCTTATCATGAATCGGGAACATCACTATTCGTTTCTTGATGTTTTCTTTCCCAACGTACTGCAAGTATTTAGATTGATAGTTTTTGAGGACACAACCCAAGTCAAAAAAGCCGTGTTGGCCGAATGGGTGGGGTTGTACCTCAACTTTCAATCCGAATGTTGTGGGTTTAAATTCCGGCCGTGCATCAACGGATTTGGCGTTACGTTAAATTTATATGCACTTTAACACGTGCTCTAAACGGTGAAGGAAAACATCGTGAGGAAACCAGTTAGTGTTCTTATAGGCGGCGATGGGCTTGCAACCTGTCACGTATGGAATACTAACTTCTGCAAAATGTGGGCATGTATCTAATATTGTGTTTGGACATGCCTCTGCCTACCCTCCTTAGACATCTTCAAAGGATCTGGAATAAGTAACAAAAAAAGATCTGAGAGAATGTCTACCGCACCTTGGGGATACAGTCGTGAACCTGTTTTTACGTGTTTTACCCAACAATCATTTTTACAGCCCGTTATTTCGGTTTGCAACTTACTGGCGTAACGATTGCTTGAAAATCTGGCGGTAAATTTGAAAGGAGCTCCACTTGTTCCACTGTACTTTTCAGCAGGTCACTAAATTTTTGGGACATCTGCGAAGAATAGATTACTAATAGTTCTAGAAATGAAAAATGTATTGGAGGTACAGACGGTAGTAGTCGGTGTACTCAAGCAACGGTACAGTTCGAACGGATCTAGGCATTTTTTATTTTTTTTTATGATGAATGGGTCGGCTCTTGACCTCAGACTTACACAGGCAAGAGTGAGGTCTACAATGGAGCGAGCTTACCCAGAAGGTGCCTATTAACTCCCTTCTTAAAAACAATAGGGTCGTAGCTCAGCGGAAATACAGACGCTGGAAGCTGATTCCAAATTTTTGCAGTGCGCATAATAAAAGAACTTTCGAAGCGCTTAGTTCTAATAAGTGGAATATCAACCAGATGAGGATGATAATCAGCTGTGCGTCTGAAGTCCCTGTAAAAGAACGGTGAAGGCGGAATAAGGTCGTGTAGCTCCTGGGCATTCGTGAAATTAGCCGTTTGTCTGCGCAGAACACAATTTTGTGTGAAAAAGCAGTTACTGCGCAGACAAACGGCTAACTTCACGAATGCCTAGATCTGTTGGGCGAACTGTAGGCTATAGGACTGTAAGCAGCAGCGAAGGGTGCAGCTAGTTATTCTTTGCTACAATAATATTCTATGAAAAGTCATATCAAAATTTTCGATTCCGACGGGATTCGAACCCGCAACGATCAGACGATTCTCCTACAGCCGGAGTGCCTTACCATTCGGCTACAGAATTCATGTCACACAATCGTAATTTTTGATAAGCTCATATTTTAACGGTTATAGCACCGGTAACGCCATCTACATGTTTCACTTAGTGAATTCATGCTCATTGTCCGAAGTTACATTCAGAATTTCTCAATGAAATACTACTAGGTTTATAGTATATATTCTATGAGTTATTCAAAATTATGCTCTTACAAATATCTTCAACTTCCGCGGCAAGGCGGAGGCGCCGACCGCCTCCATAGAGGCTTCCATGCGATCTCCATTGACTACAACCTGCAGCACCAACTCCGATTCACATTCTTCCATCAACTGCAACATGCCAATTTTTAAGTACCTATTACTTAGGTAAGTAAATTTTCTAGGAATTGTATACAATAGGGCCTGTTTTCTCACGTAAGTATTGATGTTGATTTGCAACTGGGCACAGCTATCATTATTAAGACTCATCACCAAGTCTAAAATTTTGCCAGGATCGCTACACTGAATGCTTTTGCGCCGATGCTTTTTTGAAGCAGACATTATCAATCCGGGGTAAAATTGCTAGTAAATTGTAATAGATTGAATTATTTTATTTTCCACCAAGTCACTATAGGTACTTGATTTGATTTTACCGCCCGGCGCCGACTACAATAGGCATAGAAAAAAATTACGACATTAGGTCAAAAGAGGGAGATGTCAAACAAAGTACCAATAAAAGACAATATGCTCTGAGTTACCTACTTTCTTCGATAGTCAAGTCCTATGGTCAAGATGGGTCAAGTCAATGGTCAAACCCACAGAGTCAAAGACTTCTTTGTATTGTCAAAGTCAAGAACTGTCACACTGCGCCTGCATGCATGTGTCAAGTCTGTCACATCAGCTGATAGAATGATGCATTGAGTTTTGTTGAATTTTGGAGGAAATTCTAATTTGTGGCGATCTAGTAATTTAGAATAGACCGAAAACAGTGTTTATAATGGCGGAAATACAGACACTTATCGAGATGGGATTCACTAAGGAGCGAGCGTAAGTAATACACAAAAAATGAACAGGCAGGTTAGATTGGAGATTGAATCCGGCTTTTGATTACAGGGAGAAAGCTCTGGCAGTGACCAACTTCAAAGGTGTCGAGCCTGCTATGGAGTGGCTATTGGCACACGCGGAAGACTTTGGCAATTCTTCTTCAGGGCAAACTATAGGGGGTGTTGTTGGAGCTGGCAGTTCGAGCGTGGCGTCGACGCCGGCCGAAGCCCCCGCGCCCTCTGAACCCACGGCCGAAGAAGCAGCAGAAGCAAAGTCTCTCAAATGCGACGAATGTGGGAAACTATTCAAGAATCAGGAGGAAGTTGAGTTTCATGCAGCGAAGACGAACCATAGTAGTTTCTCGGAGTCTACTGAAGAAAAAAAGCCACTGACTGAAGAAGAGAAGAAAGCGCAGCTCGCGCTACTTGAGGAGAGGCTCAAGCTGAAGAGGAAGGAGAGAGAGGATAGGGAAAAGGTAATCAATATTACACAATATTTTATCAAATTGTAACATAAAGCATTTCTTTGTAGGAAGGTGAATCATTTATTATCTGCCATAAGAGTCCCACTGCTGGGCAAAGGCCTCCCTCCAGACATCTCGGTCCCCAGCAACATCCCTCTGTCAGAAACATCATAATGATGATGATGGTTGCATCATAATTTATCTTAATTGTTTGGAAAGGCATGTACTATTATCTCAACTTTTAACTTAGGTATCAAAAAAGTAGAGCAAATTTTTTAGGTTTGTTAACACTATAAACTTATGTGTGGTTAGTAAATCAAATGATGAAATGATAGTAGTATATTATTTCGGAAAAATCTATTAAAAAATCCACTCAATGTTTACCCAATATTCAAAATATTTGTATGTGTGTGTTTAATCAAAAAATATAGAACCCATTGCTCAATATACAAACCTACTACTTATGTGGTTCCTCTGATAAGTTAAACTGATAAGTATCTATTTATTATGAGAGTGAATGAGGCAAAGGTTGTGTGTCAGGTTTGTAACAAGTGTACATCCATTGTCTCTGCCTACACCTTCGGGAAAGAGGCGTTATTTAATGTATGTATTTAATTACTTTCAGGCAGAACACTTGGAGAAGGAACGTCTCCGTATCAAGTCTGGCAAGGACATGCAAGATGCTCGTCTGCGGCTGCAGGAGCAGGAGATGCAGAAGTTGGTGGAACAGCGGAGACGGGAGAAGATCGAGGACCAGAAAGCAAGAGATAGAGTTCGTGCTCAGATCGAAGCTGATAAAGCTGCTAGGAAGTAAGTAGTGTGTGAACCTACTAAAATGCAAAAGTTTGGATGCTTGTTCTCTTTCACATGAAATGCTGAATCAATTTGAATGAAATTTGGCACAGAGATAGATTACTGTCTGGAATAACTTAGGCCTTTACCTCTATATTAGATGATTTATACAGCATCAGGAGGCAATCCATGCCTACACTTAACGGGACGCTGTAGTGCCTGGGACATTGTTTGAGATGGAATAGGCTTGCCCATATTGTATAACTTGAAATCCATTCCCATGTGTCATCCCATTATAGCTCAACCAATCACATAATAGGAAAATGACAATTGAAGTCCAGAATGGGTTTCAAATGTCAAAATGAAGTCCATATCCATTGCCAGTTGAATTACACAATAAGGCCCTCTGCATACGCACTGACCGACAGGATATCACTAGATTGGGCCTTAATTTATGTTTGATGACCTCTAGACTGGCACAGTCAGGCGAGCCGCCCGCGGCCCCCGCCCCCCCCGCGGCCCCGGCGCCCGCGCCCGCCCCCTCCGCGGCCCCCAAGGTGTACGCACAGGCTCGGATACAGATGCGATTGCCTGATGGTAACGCGCTCACGCATTCCTTCGCTGCGAGGGAACAACTCTCCGCTGTCAGGTAATTACCTACTAATATCTTAATATACTATGATAGATAGATTATATGAATCTACTCTATTGGAAACCAAACACAATACGGCATAGTGAATGTCTGTCTATCTGACTTTTTCACGCCTAAGCTCGATATAACTGGAAAAAAGGGAGGGAGGCCTTTGCCCTGCAGTGGGACAATACAGGCTAAAATAAAATAAATAATAAATAAGCTCGATATAATTCATCAAGAAGCTTTACCTACTTAGTAGGGGCTATTCTCCTAAATCTTAATTGTCAAATAATGTATTTAATGATTAGAACTCCACATGCTTTGTTTCAGAGTATACATACAAATGCACGTCCAAGAATTCGCTGATGTCGACTTTAAAATGATGACCACATTCCCTAAGAAAATCTTCACGGTAGACGATTACGAAAGGCCCTTGGAAGAACTGGGTAAGCTACTTTGTACCGCAATCTATCTTAAGACGTATAGCTGTTCCATCTCACGAACGGTGAGTTGGTTAATTGTGTGTAGTGGTTCAGATGAAACTGTGGAGAGTAGAAGTAAACTAAAGACATGGATGAATCAAATGCACAAAAATAGGTCAATTGACTAATACCTAGAGTGCTGGGCTGAGATTCGAGAGGCACGAGTTCAATTCTCGCGGCGGAAACATTTTTGCATGTCTTGTAAATATTTGGTCTTGCACGACACAGTTGTCTGTGTTGTCCTTTGCTCAATGGATCTAGGCATTCGTGAAGTTAGACATCGATGCGTTTTCATACAAATTTGTCTTTACGTTTCGAAACTAACTTAGTGAATCCTAGTTCCATTGGCCATACTGTATGCAACTGTTTGTTGTTATTATTTATTGTGTTCCTTAGGTTTGGTCCCGTCTGCCGTGATCATAATCTCAAGAGGAACAGCGTAAGGGTTACTGATAAAATGGTTGGCGCGTTATTTATAAGAACTGGGTCTCTGTTCACAAAACTTACAAACCAAACCAATGACGTGACAAATTCATCATCAATTTACCAACGCTTCTAAAATATAAATACTAATAGTGAAAGTTTCGGAAATTTACATTCATGGTAAAAGAGGCCTTTTTTTACAAAATCATTTGCAAAGTTGTTGACTTAGACTCGGTGCCATATTGAAAAATACTCTGATTGACTTCCTCGATAGTCGCGACACCTTTAATTTCGTTGGCTGGCACTATTGACTTTTGGACCCAAAATGAATGACCTTCTTAATCAATTTTGTGAATTGATTGACCTAATTTGCACCTAGGGTTTGCCAACTGCGGTTTCCTAGTTTGTGGCATAAGTGATGTAACTACTGAACAAGCATTATCCAAGAAAACTAATAGATACTTTTAATCCTATCTTTTAAACACAGTTATAAAAAAACCGTGTGAACGATATATTAATATGTAAGTATACTTATATAAAGTACGTGGCCTGCTTAAAACACAGTTTACAAAAAATATTTTAATGCGACGAGTGTGCTACCAAGATGGCGCACGGCTGATATGCTTTTTTGGTTGTGGTTTGGCACTTTGTGGTTTGTACATTTTGTGAAACAGGGCCCCGATCTGACTTTTGTAATGGTGTGTGTGGGATATTTGCTATGATTGATAAAATAAAGTCTGTGCTAATTATTGTTGTAGCCATATTCATTTCATGCTCAAACAAGTAGGTATACCTACACCGGTAGGACCCTACCAATAGATTTTAAATCACCTACCTTTAAAAGTAAAAAAGTTTACTTAGAAAATCAGAAAATGTAGTTTTATTTTCAATTTCATAAATTATTTAGAATTTTAGGATTAAAATGTAAAAGCTCTATTTTTTTTTATTCATTTTAATGTCAATAAATTTTATAAACATTTCATAACAAAGTTCATTGACATTACTTTTTTTACTTTAAAAAAGCTCTTCTCACTAATCATTGGAGAACAGGTTTTAGCCTAGAAGTTTAATTACATAATTTGATGTCCTTTTAAATGTTTAAATAGGTAAAATACTGTTATCATTATGTTTAGATGCTCCTTGACTAAGAGCTCTAGACGAACGTCACTAGCACAACTGCAGCTGTCGACGCCACAACTGCAGCCGTCGACACATCGAATGCAGTCGACATCGAGCAATTAATACGCGATCTTTCTCTCAAGCACTGTATGTAGTATCAGAGACAAAGGTAGTATGTTGACTATAAAAAAGACAACCAGAAAGCTTCAGCTTGATGGCAAGATTTGGGAAACTGTCTACTTGATTCGTAAGTAACAGTTTTTATATATATTATTCATTTCTCTGTTTTTGTTTCAAGACTGTTGGTCTAGAGACAGATGATGCTTTTTTCTATTGTCCATAGTTTAAATATCCGTCACATAGTAAATATTAAGAAAATAATACTAATTTGAAAACATAACTGAAGACTGAAGAGAATAAAGTTCCTATCCAATACATTGAAAATATTGGATTCCGAGCTTTATGCTAAAGCACACTCCACTGAATATTACAAATCATTTTAACAAAAGCTTAATACTAAAGTAATTTTATAAACATTGACAGAGGACACAATGAGGCTGCCATACACACTAATAATTTACAGTGTTAGATATTTTAATGGCTATGTCTAAAAATTCTAGTTATTATGACAAATTGCCTGCTGCAGACAACGGACACTGTAAATTTATTATTCTGTAAAGCCTAAGGTCTCCATCAATATTATCATAATGAAGTACAAAATTATATTAATTTATATCAAAAATCTAAGGCCCTTACTAATAAACTTGACATAAAGTTATGTCATGCATAAACTAAAAATTTGTATGGTTATTCATAGGTTATGCATGACATAACTTTATGTCAAGTTTATTAGTAAGGGCCTAACTCTATAGCATCAGTAACAATAAGTATGATGACAATAATTCCTTGTATAGTAGTAAAATCAGGAAAGACTGAAATTAAACAAGACTATGACTTAGACCCCAAGGTACAGAAGAAATGGTATCCTACTCTATCTAAACTTCTAGAGTTACTTCTATGTTAATGTGCATATAAAATTTTCGACATGAATGCAAGGCCAAGATTTAATCCCGCAACCTTTAGATTGAAAGTCGAGGCACTACCCAGTTGGCCAACATGGCTAAAAATAGACCGAGTTCTTAATATTCAAGGTTACACATAGGTAATGAAAGTTGAGCAATGCCTGCTGATTTAACAGATACATAAAACAAATATGTAAATGGCAAATTGCTTTTTCAGCAATGCTTAATCAACTTGGGGTTTGATAGAATTGGCATTCACAGGATTAAGTTTCTACAAAGTAAACCACTGTAGCCATGTGGTCAATTTGTACAGTTGCACCAACAACCTGTTTGGAGGCTTTGCTGATTCAGTATAAACAATCTCCTTTGAGTTGCAGTTACTTATAAAATCCAGATCGCTATTCAAAAAGTTTCGTAGATACTTTTTACCTTTACAATTGATAACATCAAGAGATTTGGAAAAACAAAGCCGAATCTCCCACAAAAACTGTACTCCTTTGTCATGTTTGCAGTAAATCTCTGGATCAGCTCCGAGTTTCCTCTTTATGGCGTGGTAGATGTCGTTTTGTGAGTACGTTCTAGTTTCAGATGGTACAATATTAGCCTCGGATAGGATGGAGGTCATGGTGTATTTTTGAAGCCATTTCAGACCTTGAGTGAAGTACTTGAGCTGAGAATTGAGTGGTTCGATCTGGGCAGCGCAGGTGCCATGCTTGTTCCACTCATGGGCCCACAGGTCATAAATGGGAGTGCCTGGAATTGAGAATAAATTATATAATATATTATATACAAAAGTATAAGAAAATAGTGTCATGTAAAAAAAACAATCACAACATTAAAATACACTACACTATGAATGATCGCAAGCAATTATACATCCATCGGCTTTACATCCATTTCACAAGGTCAAACAATATTTATATGTATAGAGGAACAGGCATACCCTGTAAACTAGGTTGAACTACCTATCATCGTATCCCAGTAGTGTGACCTAAGCATAACAGACTTCAAAAACGGAGAAGGTTCTATGTTCGGCTGTATGTATGTTTTTTAAGTATAAGAATCATAAAGAAAGAAACATGTACAACAGATAAAAGGCTGAGTCAGAGGCCTGAAAACCCTGACACCAGGTTTTGCCATTCAGCTTATATGAAAAGAAAAACCAACTTAACTAGATTAGATATCAAGTGGCCACTTCAACAGTTCAAAGGAACTCAGTTCTTTTAAAACATTGAAGGACAAAGGCTCCAGTAGTCCTTATCTATTAGTCCAATTTATGATAAGAATCAAAATAATTTCAAAAACACTGTTTATATTTATAACTATGCACAGATACTTGGTACTTGTATTGTACATATGTGGTGTTATCATACTATGGGTACGGGAAGACTCATCTGATGAACATAATAAAGAGTGTTTACCTTTTTCAATATTAATCCAGCTTTGCTCCAAATCAGATTCAATTGGTTTCACTGCCTCGGGATCAAAAAGCCATGTTCGGTTGCAGAATGCTGGCCCCATGGAGCCAGGCACCGACGGCCAGATGCCGTGGACGCTCCATGCGTCAGGGTTCTGTGGTAAGGCACACGAGTGCGATGGGTTTGATTCCGTCCATACCCTGCACACTGCAGCTGGCCAATGCTGAGTGTATATAAGGAAGTCAAAGTCTTGAGCAGCTTCGTTGAACCTCAAGCTAGAATTGTAACTGTATGTAAATACAAGCAATCAAAAGCATTAAAAAATATGCAGCAATTTTAGGTACTTACCTACAAACAAACAACAACAAAAGTGTGTTTAGACTCCACATAGTGAAGGGTCACAGATAAATCTATGATGACAAATCCCTTTCTTTGTTGGTTACGTGTTACATTTGCATTACTAAAACCTACAATTTATTCACCTGACGGACGGAATTTATTTTAGCAAAGGCTTGAATTTTTCAATCGTAATCAGGGTCAATCCAATCCCCACCTGATTTTTTTTGCGAATATTTTCTTGACGTTGACGTGCCACCATGACATGACTCATAACGGACGATGACGTTGACTTTACATAAAAATGTCACTGTCAACAGCTTGTGTCAGATTTTCAGTTGTTTTTTAAATTTATTTGTTCACAGAGGGCGTTATTCAGTGACAAAAAAATGCGCTAGATGGCGCTGATAACTGGATAATAAGGAATTAGAATTTCCAAATCTTATAAAATTGAGTGCTTTTAGAAAAGCTAGGTAGAACATAATCACCTATTATATCTATGCTCTGATGTTAGGGTAGTAAGTAGGTAGTTAGGTACCTTCGTTCGATGCCATGTATTGTACAAGTATTGTTGGACTCGAACTAGTCTTATGTAGGTAACATAAGTACCTAGACCTCATCAATTAGGGTGTTAAATTTTCTAGCTGAAAACACTAAAGTAGGCCCCTACTTTTTCGCTTCCTGCTACCACCCATTTCTCCCAAGATTAATTAAAAAGCGGGCATTGCTCTCGAAGCATTAAAATTAATGCACTTGTGTGAAAAAGCAATGGACGCGCGTGCTTCCGATGGCTGCAAAAACAGGAGCCAACTCCGTGACGCGTTTTTCTGATTAATTATTGGAGTAGACTGCAGCTAGCGGCACGCGACTCCATCTCGTTGCATTGCACACAGCTATCCTGATTCCTGTGTGCGTGTAATGCAACGAGATAGAGTGGTAAGAATAGGTAGGTAACGTGTTTTATGAATTGTGCCCCGACTCAAGCTCCAATACTAGTAGGTACCTACTACCTTAGTACGTACCTAATTCTAATTTACCTACATACGGCATCAGAATCAGGTTGTGAGTTCGAATCCCGACCATGCATCAATGGATTTTGAGTTTCGTAAAATTCACGTGGTCTAAACGGTGAATGAAAACATCGTGAGAAAACTAGTTAGTGTTCTTATAGGCGGCGATGGGCTTGCAACCTGACATGTATGGATTACTAACTCCTGCAAGATGTGGGCATGTATCAAATATGTATTTGGACATGCCTCTGACTCCTCCTTAGACATCTTCAAAGGATCTGGAATAAGTACCTACTTATAAAGATCTGACTGAGAGAATGTCTACCGCACCTTGGGGATACAGTCGTGACCCTGTTTACGTTCACGTTTTTTACGTAAGAATCAGAATAATTTATAACTAACTGCCTATCAGCATTTTGTCAATATTTTGGACTTCGGAAATATTCCGAGTCGTGAAATTCCGTTGCTGATTTTAGATGGGTAGATATCACGTAAAAGAAGCGAAGGTGGTGCGAGACGAGCTACTGATCAACATCTGCAATAGGTAGGTATAGGTACCTTCATACCTACGTATAGGCCCCTATCATAAAATGATGATGTTATAAGCGTCAAAAAATGTCGCATAGGTAGGTAATAACGGAAGACAGAGTCCGAAAATAGAAGCAGGTAGGTAGGTAGGTAATTCGCGATGCACAATCAATTTATCAAAGATATTTAAACATTCCGTCTTCTTACAAGAAAATGAACCGAGTTTAGACTAAGACTATCTCTAACTAAAAAGTGTCCCTAGAAAAACTATCTTTAAATACTCGTACATAGAACGCTTTTTTTGTGGTAACAGTTTTGTTTTGACATGTGTCAACATGGAGTTCAACCAAGGTTTTACGTTTTTATAATAAGCAGCACTAAAGTTTTATAAGTTGGTAAAATCGGCCTCCAGGGTCACAGGTGTCATCGCACCGACACGCGACTTTGGCCAAGGTGCCCCGACTTTAATTTAATCCGCACATCTCGGCCCATTCCATTGAGTTATTTCAAAACTTCGGTTCGTTCTCAACTTGTGGATAATTGAAGTTATTTTATTAGTTATGTTGAGGCCTATTTGCTAAAAAAAAACAAGATCACTATCATATGCAGAGTAGGTATATTTTCAGGATCATAAAAAAAGGTTTTTTCAAGTCCTGTATGATGGGTGTGAATTTTAGGATGCATTTTAAAATCTTTGGATAGTTAGGTGTGGTTTCTACCAGTAGGTACCTACCTAAATATTTAATGTTGCCGAAGACTTTGTCAATTTTGGTCTTTTTCAACTGTCATTTCACAAGATCTTTCGAATCAGTGTGTTGAAAGGATCATAAGTGCGCCTCATCAAAGCGGCCCTTTCGTAAAGTTTTGGACAGTAGGTAACTTTGCAATAGTCCCGGTAATAATACCTAGGTAACCTACCTACTTAGTACTTACCTATTTAGATTCGAGGTAATTCTGTCTGTACCAACAGACTGCTAACAGACCTAAGTAATAAAATGTAGGTTTCGATTAAATATAGCTTTATTTATGGTTCATCACATCACACGTCACCTTTTCCGGCAGCGATCATTTTCCTGGTGCTGTACCGTTGTGGTACCTACCCTCATTCCGCGTTTTTCAACGTCACTCGCTCTGATGCGTTTCTGAAAAAACGTAATCGTGTGCTCCACGCATGGCCGGCGCGGGCGCAGCTATGATTGCAATTAGCAGGATCCTGTCGGCTGAGCTGTGTTGGCTAAAGTGTGCGACTTTCGTTTTGAAGGGCTTCCTATTATTCGATTGAACTCAATCATCGATTTCACTTTACCGAAAACTAAAAACCATGTCGGTACTCAGATTCACTAACGTCTAGGTACTTAATGATTTTATATGGAAAACATATAATTGTATAAGGTCAACAATGTAAGTACCTACCTATATTTACATTTAGGTAGATGTTTGAGTAGGTAATGTTAATGTACAGTACAGTTCGCCCAACAGATCTAGGCATTCGTGAAGTTAGCCATTTGTGTTTTGTAACTTCACGAATGCCTAGATCACCTAAGTAGGTTACACGTACAAATAGGTAGGTAGGTACCTAATATTAATTATGATTTATGTTATGAGTTAGGTCATGATAGTACCTACCTAGGTACCTATTAGCTAAAAAGGCAATCGTTTTCCTGCAAGCCTTGTTAGAACGACAACAATGGCGCACAAACATGGCATGGACATTGAATTCTTCTGGAATTTAATTTAATAAGTTGCGCCTCGCGGTTTCACCCGTGATACACCCCAGACTCTTGAAAAAACTTCTTACTCTTAGACATTGTGAAAAGTTAGTTTTTGGAATGCTCAGCCTACCAAGCATAAACCTTCCTTGGTAGACACCTAAGGTAAAGTGCACTTATTAATTTATTATGTAAATAAATATAGGTACCTTAGAAGGTAGGTGGTACTTATTTTTGTGTTTTCAAATCAATGCTGCAGTGATAGTGTTACCGATGTGTTCTGTTTTGTACAATGCGTATTAAATGGCCAGTCTAAAATCCATCAATTCAGCATAAAAGTAGCAAAACACACAAACATTCTTTATGTTAATAGCATTAGGTAGACCTACCGCTTCTGCATGTGACGTCATCAAAAGATAAACGACCATCAACAATATTTAGCATAAAAAACGTTCATTTTCATGAAATAAGTCTGATTAATTGAGTCATTCTTCTCAGACATTCTCATAAAATTCTGGTTGAGCTGAGCCTGGCGAAAAAATCCTCGTGTGCAATAGGCACACGAGGATGGAGATTCCGAATATGTATTTGCACTCAATGGCTTTTATATAAACAACAAATTATTAACACTATTAACGGGATATTTACCATGATTCAATTTATTTGGAGTTTCCCGATATTCCGTGATCATGGCGTGCGCAACTGCGCCGAATATAATAGTGTTGATAGCCGTGATAGTTTAAAAAGTTAAACAACAAATTATCTCGCAGTTTCGAAAAATACATACTTTTCCAACAAAAACCATGTTTTATTGTTCGTTCATGATACGCTATTGTGATGGAGGCCTGTCTGGGAGCAAGGAATCCGGCTCGGAAGTGAGTCAGTCGCTTGACTCACGGGAATGCTGTCTTTTGCTGTAAGAGAATATAAGCTACATTTACTTTCCCTAGAATATTATTAATTTTCTACCACTCTGTAAATAGGTACAGTCAGCGTCACCAATTGGTAACCACCTTCGTAAGGCGATTTGTTACCAGTTGACGCTGACCTTACCAACTGACTTTTTCTTAAGTTAGAGATAGCTAGATAGATAAATGATTTATTTGACACACATTTCAACACAGACACAAAAACAAAGACAAGTAACAAGTAGGTAGGTGCATAAGTGAAAACAAGCTAGAAAAAAAAATTAATGAACAAAATTATTACCTATAGTGCATAGGTATCTAATACCACCTAATACGAGCAGTCGAGCACCTACAAAGGTGAGTGCAGCAGTGGTTTGTGTGCTGTAGTGAGCCAAAAAGGTCCAGTCTTAGCTTATTGTTAGAGATCGCTAGAGACTCCTGGGAAACCTGCAACCCCAGCTGCAACTTATACCAGATTTTTGCCGTCATGCATACATTAATCTCGAGGACCTGTTGCGACCCCACATTAATGTGGGAAAAGGGAGATGATAATTGATAATGATGAGTAGGAATAAATACTTAAATGATAATAAATAAATAAATAATGCTGGACTTTTTACACAGCATCATCTAGCCCGAAAGTAAGCAGAGCTTGTGTTATGGGTACTAAATGACTGATATACTACTTATAATACTCTTTGTTTGTAAATACATACATATTATACATAGGAAGTATAATAATAGGATAATTTTACATACCTACATACATGGAATTATCTATAGATTGTGACTTATGTATCACCACTACACGATATAAAGATCATTAGCTCGACTCGATGATGCGTAGAGCGCTGTGGACCGGCGCCGGCGCACGTTATGGAAGCCCATCTCATACATAATGGAGGAAAACACGCTGATTATTGTTTGTATAATTATTTAGCTGGAAAACTCTAAGGAAATAAGTATACACCAAGACTACATAAAAATAGAAAGAAGAAAGAAATAAATACCTAAGTCAGATACATAATAATACACCGCTATTTTATGACTATGAAAAAAAATTGAGGACAGGTTGCAGTAGATGCAGAAAATGATATTGGCGTGGTTAGTTTTTTTTTAACTATCACAAAGTTATCGAAGATTGTAGTCGACCAAAACCGAACAAAATCTTAAGAAAACCTACTACAGACAACAATCGCGTTACGCGTAGGGATTCTCATTTAAGCTAAGCGTCCACAGGTCAGTATTGTACGCATCGGACGCATCGCATTTTTATTATTTGTATAGAACGTGCGATCCGTACGATGCGGATGAGTGGACGCACTTGTGTGACTTTCTATACAAAGAATAAAAGTACGATGCGTCCGAAGCGTACGATACCGACCTGTGGACACTATACTCTCGTATCATCCCCAGTCTTTAAAACCCTAGTAGCTATCATAAATCCATGTTTGACTTGTCTCGTCTCCTTTTTGGTTATATTTTTTTTTCTCTTTTTTTCCATACTCATTACCTACTAATAAATAAACCTTAAAATTCTATCAATCAGTAGGTACCTACTGGAATGGTATAGATTTGCAGACAAGCCGTGACGTCTATATTTAGCCGCGGAGAGCAATGACCTGGATCGAGGAGTGATCCGAGACCTAGTTTTAGGCGCGCTAAGAGGTTGACTAACGTGATGTACCTACTTTTTTTACTCGTAAAGTGTTGCTGAAGGGCTACCGGCTACCTTTTCAAACCACCTTTTGGCACACGCTCATAAATTTAAGGTGGTCTAGCTAGGTAAACAAATTAATTAAGAAAATGTAAGTAGGTAGGTAACCTTACCTATATCTGTTATGTTTTTCTCACTAAATGGTTGCATGGAAGAGATCGCTTTCATAAGTTTAAGTGTCTTTTTCGTTATTGGTATGCAATAAAGTATTATCTATCTATCTATATTAGGTTATATACATGTATATGTTCAATGTGTATTTATTTACAGAAACTAAGCTACTACATATTTACATATATTTACTAAAAATACAACAGGATTAGACAAGCTATCTGAGGATTGTTAGAAACGATCTATAGATAGCTCAACTGATCTAGGTCACTATCAGTCGGAAGCGTGCCCAAAACACTGACGGCATTACCACGCTGGATGGCAATGCTGATCCTTATCATCATACTCGTATATATTATGTAACCTAATTTAACAGGATTTTATCTCGTTAATTTTCACATGATCGTGAAAAAAGACTTCATTTCACAAATCTATTTGATTTTAAGAGCTTTTTGATCTTGTGCACCTCATAGTCCAGGTTTGTCTATAAAACAAGAGTTAAATGAAAGGATAAAATGTTTGTCAGTACTATGACTGCGTAGGCACTTACAGAAGTAGGTATCAGCTTTGCTTCTCAGACAATACAATCCATTTCTCAACGCTTTGCTTTTCTGATAGGAGGACACCGCTACGTCGGACGTAAAGCTCGGTATTACTCCGTTATTTAAAAAAAACAGGTTCATGACTGTATCCTCAACGTGTGGTAGACATTCCCTCAGATCTTACTTATTCCAGATCTTTTGAAGATGTCTAAGGGGGTAGTCAGAGGCATGTCCAAACACATATTTGATTTTTTTTTCCGTTATTTATTCACAATAAATTATCATTACAGATATTTTTAAATCTAATGCGATTGGTATTGCCTTATTGTTAGTTTTTTTATGAGTAAGTTAAAAACTACCTACCTATCTTAAGTTTTCTTTTGGGTTAGGTCTGTAACTTATCAAACTTAGGCCTAGGAGGCAAACTATGCATCTCGACACTGTAGGTATAAAACTTAGTTCAGTACCGCCAACTGCTACAAGACACAAGTTGGTTAATACATTTTCCATTTTCCTCGATTGCATTAAAGCGCTCGTGGTCGTGCTTGGTTAGTCGTTCTTGATAAATCGTCGAAGTTAAGCAACGTTTGAAACTGTCAGTAAGTGGATGGGTGACCACTAGTGGCATTTTCATCGGAGCGCTTCCGTGCTTCAAAGGGCACGTTATAGTATCGTTCCGGTAACTAAGCACATAACATAACATAATAATATGTCTTACATATACATTAATTTACAAAATACAACAGGATTAGTCAAGCTATCTTAGAATCGTTAGAAACGATCTATAGATAGCTCAACTGATCCAGGTCACTGTTTCGGTCTATTTAAGTCGTTAAACCATGACGGAGGCTTTAAATCGGCCTAAGAACTCCATCACCTGAGTTGTCTACTGACTACCTACTTTTTATTGCGTTAATGGATTTCAGAAGACTAGTCGTAGTCGTAGTCTTGTAACTTGATTGCAGGACAAGTTGTGTGGTATCAGCAGGAGCTAATTTACAACCGAAAGGACAGCGGGGTAGTGTGTTCCATTCCTTTGTGTGCAATTGTTTAGCTTACGTTCAGTGTCGCTCAACTCAGTTTATTTATTTCTGGAGTCGTTCTTAAATTGTGTTTCAAGTTGTTGCATGGATATACCGGTGGTACGAGTAAAAAAGTTGTAGATATTGAATATGTTATGTAAAGTGGGAGTAACGAATGATAGAGGAATATGGAAAAGAGAGTGAATGAATGAATGAATGAATGAACACTATATTGTACACCAATTAATAACTAAACAACACAAAAATAAAACACGTTCAAAATTAGTACAATGGGCGGCCTTATAGCTTTCTTCCAGGCAACCTTTCGCAAGAGAACTGTGTCGACCCTAATAAGTGGTAGTAGGCACCTTAGGTAGAGAGATGATTATGATCCTTAATATCTTCAAGTACATAAATGGCTGCTTAACCTGTGCTATGTATATTTGCTAAGGTATTGAATTAATAGCCTTTGGACGATTTGATTGAATAAAGAAGTTAGCCTTTAAATCTTTACTTGATGGTAAACTGTAGGGAAACCTATAAAATAGTAGTACTTAATCAGCCTTTTCCACAGGAAGATATGGTACCAATTTCTTAACCTTATATAAGTAAATAACTACTGTATATGCGTATGTATTCTTACAAAATTTGTTTGTCATTGCAAACTTTGCTAAGGGAACTTGCTGGCAGTTATGTTGATACTTTTAAAAGATCTGCCTTCTTGGAAAAGGTATCGAAGCTACGACAAATGAAACAACAAAAGCTATGGGTTTTAACAGGTAAGAGGAAAATCTATTCAATAACCATCTTGTATCTCACTTGGTGCATCAAACGAACTTTGTGACAAGCTATCTTCTACTTAGTTTATAAAACAAACATAAGTATGATTCAGTTCACTACTACCATACGCTATTTCCAAAGCTTTAAATTCTAAGTATTTTTGCATTAAGTTCATTTAAATATTTCTCTAATAAATGAACTTTAACTTAACTAGTATGCGTAGTATTCTATAAATAAAATCACGCCTCTTTCCCGAAGGGGTAGACAGAGGGTAGACTCATTACATTCTTCACATATGCTCGCCGTTGTTTCATTAACCGACTTCAAAAAAAGGAGGAGGTTATATGTTCGGCTGTATGTATGTTTTTGTTTTTTTTTTTTTTGTTTTTTTTTTTTTATGTATGTTCACCGATATTTCCGTCAGTTGTGGACCGATTTCCAAAATGTTTTTTTTGTTTGAAAGGGTATACTCTTATAGTGGTCCCATATAAATGTTATTCCTGAGGGATTAATAGTTTTCCCGTAAAACTAAAACAATCACTGAACTTTAAGAAAATTGTGGCCCGATTTCCAAAATTTTTTTTTTGTTAGAAAGAGGTATACTCTCAACGTGGCGCCACATATTTTTTTTTCCTGAGGGATTAATAGTTTTCCCGTAAAACTAAAACAATCACTGAACTTTAAGAAAACGATATTTCCGTCACTTGTGGACCGATTTCCAAAATTTTTTTTTTGTTTGAAAGGGTATACTCTTATAGTGGTCCCATATAAATTTTATTCCTGAGGGATTAATAGTTTTCCCGTAAAACTAAAACAATCACTGAACTTTAAGAAAATTGTGGCCCGATTTCCAAATATTTTTTTTGTTAGAAAGAGGTATACTCTCAAGGTGGAGCCACATATTTTTTTTTCCTGAGGGATTAATAGTTTTCCCGTAAAACTAAAACAATCACTGAACTTTAAGAAAATTGTGGACCGATTTCCAAAATTTTTTTTTTGTTAAAAAGAGGTATACTCTCAAGGTGGCGCCATATATTTTTTTTTCCTGAGGGATTGACAGTTTTCCCGTAACATTAAAAAAACCTCATTCTCACTACACAACACACCCTGACTCACAATCTGAGTCAAACATTAAATAGTTTGAAAGGGTATTACACCCGAGGTAGTACAAAATATTTCTTTTCCTTATGGATTGATAGTTTTCCCCCTTGCTGAACTCCGGTCTGTCCTTTAGTAGGTCTGCCCATGACTTCTCTTATCCTTTCCTACTTAAGCTACGATAAGCAAAGTCTTAATGTACTCGTAGCTTACTATATTATTTACACATACACTTTTATTTACACAGTATTTATTTACTTACACTAAAAATTGAAAAATAAAAATTTTTGAAAAAAAAAATTGAACCGACT
The DNA here is from genome assembly GCA_951394285.1 of Epirrhoe tristata. NCBI lineage: Eukaryota > Metazoa > Arthropoda > Insecta > Lepidoptera > Geometridae > Epirrhoe > Epirrhoe tristata. The sequence goes on from OX596145.1 coordinate 9,844,656, forward strand.
TCACAGAACACAAACAGAAGAACCTTCTACACACTTAAAAGAGAAAAATAAGAATATAATTTGAAGTCGGTGCCAAGTGAATACGATTAGGTACCTATCAAAAAAAGAAATCGAGCGATAGCGTACCAGGATACAATTTTGCACCCAAGTTCTTTTGAATTTCTTAGATGTAAATGAATAGTTGGCACCGACTTCAAATTATATTCTTATTTTTCTCTTTTTAGTGTGTAGAAGGTTCTTCTGTTTGTGTTCTGTGAAGTCGGTTCAATTTTTTTTTTCAAAATTTTTTTTTATATTATTCTATCTCCCTAACAAATTCCATCCAAAACAGTTTAGCAATCCATCCAAACTTTCGCATTATTAAAAGAAATAAGTAAAATTATGAAACACGTTTTTTTTTATTTAAGGGTTTTGTCGCTTACCGACCACATCACCCATAATGAAACAAAATTATATCTTAATAACCACTTAAGTATGTAAACTTAACTCTAATAATTTAACTAAAAATTTAACTTTTTCACAATAAGGTTCCGAAAGAATTCGAATCCGAAAACTTTATAAAGCCAGTTTGTAACAAACTAGGTATTACGATGAAAACACGTACCTAGATCTAAATGCTGATAAATACTTAGATACAGAGACAGTCTTGAAAATCCAGACTCTCCAGTCTTGGCCTAAGCTATGGAGTTGGTTCATTTGTGTTGGACATGGTGTGGCTTGGTGTGGCTACACGACCCCTAGCATTGGCCGAACGAGACAAGAATGGAATATTTAGCTGTCAGTGTGTGTGACGACAATTGACTTTACATGTGTGAGTGACACACGTCAATCAGCTAAAATTTTAATTGATGCGGTAGTGGTGGAGAAGGCATTTTATAAAATCGATAATTTGGAGAAAAAAAAAATCACCTGACAATATACGGTGCTTGTGAATTTGAATCTCTGAGTGTATCAACACATTTTTTATTTCGGAACTTTTTCTCATACAAATCTGCCCACTGATTAAGATGTGATTAAAACAAACACACTCGATAGTAGAATACGCAAACCAACCGTTACAAGAAATTATTATATAAATAAAAATAATAACAGGAAGTCAATTTAAAAGTCCTAACATACAACAGTAAAATAACTAGAGCGTAAGCATTCATGAGAAAACAGCAAGACGCTCATTTAATTGCACTCCTGTGCTCTCATTGTGCCGCGTAAACTAATAAAAAAACACTACACGTCAACTAACCAAGTCCATTTTCCGATAGCCATCTAAATCCATAACAATATATTCTCTAGTTCTATACACATAAAATCTGTCTGACTGATTCATCATCGCCGATGTAAAACCTCTGGATCTAGATAGCTTTTAAGATTTCAATTAAGATTTTTCGAACTCAATTCATAAATCGGTAGAATGCTTTTTAACACCGATCATTATTCATCAAAGCTATATTTTATATTAAAATGGCTCTGTTTTTCAAAATACTTTCACTTCTAAGAAGCTACACTAAGTGCATCTCCACGTGATTTTGGTTACATTACACCCATGTGAGTCAAACCACGGTCAGTAGCTAGTTTATAAGTAAACTTGCTGCTACCTACAGTTTTAGGCTGGTATCATTGTTAGTCATTGATTGGTCCCTACCAAAATGTTTTGCCTTTATACTAAAGTTTTTTAGTATAAAGGCAAATTTATCTTTGCTAACTTTTTTCTATTTTATCTTTGCTAACGATAAAGCTACGATCTACGTGTAGTACCTACTCCTGATCTATCTAGTTATCGGTTCTTCGGCAGATGTGAAAAGCATATTCTGTGACTAGCATTAGCATAGTGATATTAGCAGTATTCTGTGACTGTAAATAGGCCATGTTCCATTCCATACAAAAGACTTAAACGGCTTCGCGTAGCATTTTGCTACGACATCGCGTAGCAAAGTCAGAAACTAGTTTGAAGTCTCTACTATCCTATTACTAGTTCTTTAGAAACAGTGTGGTGAAAGGTTTATAACTATCCTATGAGAGGTTGTATATTAGGAACTCTACAACGTCTTGGGATAAAGTTGTGATTAGGTATGTTTGTATTTTCTTTTTTTGGTTTTTTCGGTTTGTAAACCGATATTGATGAAACTTGAAGGTTTAGTAAGATCAACTTTAAACCTCAGTAGGCACAGTCAGCAATGAAAGTCGATTAACAGCATGACTTTTAAAACGCCATTCCTTTCATCTTTGAGATTTGGCATTTATCAAATAAATTATTGTTAAAATTTAAATATAAAATCCTAGAAACGCTCCTCTGTCAATCTATTGACTGCTTTGCGACTGCGTACTACGCACTGCGACGTTTTGACCTATGTATGTGTCGTGACGGTAAAGTCGAACGCTGTTTTTGTTCTAGACCCCATCCTCGATAAGGAACTTCGTTCCAAAAAATAACTTTTTAAGAAATTATATTAGACTAAGTTCTGACTGTGCTGACTGTGCCTACTTATACACAAAAGCAAAGCCACATTCGAAAAATTCATTGATACATTGAATTTATCATGGAATATTTTGTGAGATTAAGCTGACAGGAAGGAAATAAAAAAACACTAGTTTATTTTCAATTTAATAAGTACATATTTTTCTTTTGTAAACGTATACATTGATTTACAGAAACCAAGCTTCTACTTAAAACACATTTGAACATGAGTACATAGTTAAACTGTAGGTATAATAATATTACTGTGTATTTATAAACTAGTAATAAATAAATACACAGTTATATGTAATAACAACGGTTGTTGACAAGTTGCATTAACTATACGTTTCAATGATAAAAATTCAAATTATTATTTTATTATTATAATTATGGTCTATATTTAAAATGTTTAACAATGCCAAATTCAGACGGGAAACTCCAAAAATAACTTTAACCTCTTTGTTTGAGCAACAATGACATTTGCTAAACAAAGAACAACTACCGCATCGCATATTACAGTTGATTCATGCATCCTTGTACAGAGTCGATGAACTTATCAGTGTGCGAAATTGGCGAACGAGACTCGAGGCGCGGGATCGCCGCCTGCGCACAACTATCAAACTCAAACTGCATTTGTAAACCGCACGGCGTACATCGCTTGTGTTGTAGTTGTATATCGAGAGTGTGTTGAGGAAAAGCCGCAATGGTGTTCGTATATCCAGGTTCGTTTCCTCAGGATCTGGTGGAGTTGGTTCTCGTAGTGCGTCTTCGCCAAGGTCGCGCCCGACGCCCACTGCTATAAATATACATGCAAAAATGTTATACATAAACATTTATGTCCCTAAATGTATAGCGTTTATTGTTGTAGTGTTTAATCGAATTCTTTCTTTGATCTAATTCTGAATTTATACAAAAAGTAATTTACAACGCACACTTTAATTCAGTTCTAAAATGAATCTGACTGAAATCATCCACATCGGTATTGACTGGTGCTGTAGATAATTTCCATCCATATACTTGCATAATTATTTTTATATCTACCTACATAAACTAAAATCCTTATATATGTAATTTTAGTTCATTTACTTGCAGAAACTAGCTACTACAATATGTACATAATGCTACCAAATACAGTCAAGCTATCTAAGGATCGTCGTAAAACGATCTATAGATAGCTAAACTTATTTACACAATGAAAACTATATTTTTTACTAAATTATTTTATGGTGAGGTCTAGCTCTCGAGGTGGTCTCAAATAAATTTTACTCTTAAAAGATGTTTTCTCATTAAAAAACTTAATAAAAGTAATTCCAGGCCAAATTTGAATTCGGTTTTCTATAAGTAAAGTTTAAAAAAAATAATATCAGGCTTATCATTTTAATCGTCGACCTACTTTTATAGTAAAACCAACAAGGTTTGACTGTCTGTAGAGTAAACTAGGCCAGCTAGACATTACCTGATGTCAACTAAATTAGTACGTTCATCTCATATATATAGGAAAAAGGTTCCATGCTAAATCTATGGTTCATCTCATGAAGAATAAGACTAAACTTATAGCTTATTTCAAGAAAATGAACCGAGTTTAGACCAAGTCTAACTAAAAATCTGTCCCTAGAAAAACTATCTTTAAATACTCGTTCATAAAACGCTTTTTTGTGGTAACAGTTTTGTTTTGACATGGGGTTCAACCAAGGTTTTACGTTTTTATATTAATAAGCAGCACTCTCTCAACAAGATTGCTTCTCACTAAGGTACAGTCAGAACGAATAGTTATATTAACTAAGCATTTTCAAAAGATGGCTTATTGTTTGTCATTAGTTGTACCATTCATGGTACTAGCGATTCATCAATATTTATGATGGTACTACTGATCCTAAATAATTGTCACTAGTACCATTGATGGTACTAAGGATACAAAGTTGTGTCATTTGTACCATCAATGGTACAAATCGATGGTCCTACTGACAATAAGGCACTGTACCATGCTTTATAACCTCAAATTTTTCAACTATAGTCCTTTTCACATAGGAACGGTTTATTTAACGGTTAATTTTGAAATTATTAATGAGGAAATAGGAAAAAGCATTTTTTTTAAGTTGTATCATTTAGATATTTTGATAGATATTATTTATTTCAAAATTTTTAAAAGTTGTAGAGCGTGAAACGCAAAAGTTCAATGATGCGCTCTTACGTGAAAAATACTCTAATTTTACATACTGATGTGGAGAAAATAAAACGTTATTCTTCTTATTCTATACTATCCTAATATCAAATCCATCATATACCTCCCTAATGAACGTCTGCTAATTACATAGTTCATTATGTAATAGACTATCTATGTACTTAGGTACTTAATTAGTAGACTATGTAGTTAGCTGTCTTACTGTTAGCGTCTGTCACACTAATTTGAAGGAACTAGTGAGTCCAAAGTCACTACCACACAAAGTACAGCACTAGTACCTTCTAGTGACTGCTTTAAAATTCGAATGCTATTTTTTTAATCAGAGTTCGAATAGGTTCTGTCATAGATGTGTCATGGCGTGACGTATAACCGTGACACATGTGTCCACTTTTACTTTCTCGCTCGTTCAACTGTCGCCATCGTATGAGTCATGCGTGCATCCATAAACGCTTACATTATTGCTTGATAAATTAAATAGTTTAACCTATGCTGTCCCACTGCTGGGCAAAGATCTCCCCCAATTCCTAATAATAGGTTAAATAAAAAAAATATAAAAAAATTAAATAGTTAAGGTTAGTTAAAGGTGAGTGTGCCCACGAGCTACACGACCTTATTCCGCCTTCACCGTTCTTTTACAGGGACTTCAGACTTTATTATGCGCACTGCAAAAATTTGGAATCAGCTTCCAGCGTCTGTATTTCCGCTGAGCTACGGCCCTGTTGTTTTTAAGAAGAGAGTTAATAGGCACCTTCTGAGTAAGCTCGCTCCATCGTAGACCTCACTCTTGCCTATGTAAGTTTCGAGGTCAAGAGCCGACCCATTCATCATTAAAAAAAACCTATTATTATAGTGATTATATTCTCTATACTGGCTGTCACTATTTAAAATACCTAATATGCAAGGAAAGGAAACTCATTTAACAAAATATATTTTCAAATAGAGTTCTCTTTGAGACACATTTTACACCTTTTCCTTCTACATTTTGCCAGCGAAGGAAAACCCGCAAGCTTAGCTCCGCACGTCCTGACTTTGTTTTCCTCCAAGATGCCATGGTTTTAGGTGCTGGGCAAGCGTGTTCTGTCTTACAGCCGGTCACTTTACAAATTGACAAACCGAGAATTCCTTGGTCCTCATTGGTCGAACGACACATTTGACCAATGATTAGTTAATTTTGAATATGATTTGCGTTCGAGATTCCAGGCATTACAGCGTCCCGTTGTGTCAACACATAGTTTTTTCAAAAATCATCGAGGAAAATCATCTAGTTTTAAGTGACCCCAGCGGTCCTGCTAAAAAATATTTTTGACTTTAACTTTGGTTGCCTTCTGACGCTGTAAGTATTCAGTATTTCATCACCTAGTAGTAGCTGAGTAGGTAAAATTCGAAGACATCAGTCAGTGCATGAATGGAGCCTCTTTGAGGCGCACTTATAATCCATTCACAACACTGTGACATGACAAGAAGAAGGGTGAAAGTCAGACGATCGAAAAGCTTGGTGTGAACGGGTAAGTAGATTTCCAAGTAAAGATTGATGTTGATTCTAGCCATGAAGTCATAACTATGTGACTCGACGGGAAGATCTAGTAGGTAGGTAAGTAGGTATAGATGTTATGTTATAATGTAGTATCGAGGCCTGGTTGGGCACTGGGCAGGCTACCTGCGGCGGGCGTTCACCCGTGACCTTGCGACGCCCGACGGGTGACAGACCTCGCAGATAACCGACGCGCCGATAACTATAAAGCTGGAATTTGCGAACGTGAGCTATAGTTCTTCCATCTCACGAAGGCGGGTTGGACTTCATTGTCTGTGTAGATGCACATGCACGTTGTTTCTGTGGACGAATAAGCGCTCAGTAACGCTGACGCACACAGAAACAAATGTACACAAACAATGAAGACCAACCGGCCTTCGTGATATAGAACAACTATTTCGTACATCATACTGAGTTTACTCACCCCTGTATCTCTTGAGTTGACTCAGGCCCCTGCTTACCATGGTAACTATAGCATTGGAATTCGCGCACAGGGTAGGTATTCGTCCATACTCTTGACTCAGGCTGTGCTCAGGCCTGTATCTCTCGAGTTGAATTAGACCAGGCCCTTGATTCATAATACAGCGGAATGCATTCGGTTTGAAATCGACCGACAGCAACCAATCACAGTGCAGGAATTGATCCGAATTTGACGTTTCACACTGTGATTGGTTGCTGTCGGTCGATTCCGAACCGAATGCATTCCGTTGTATTATGAATCAAGGCCCTGCCTGCTTACTATGATTACCCTAACTCTATACGAACTTACTTGTTTTTTTTTTCGTAGAATAGTCTTTTAATGACATTTTGAGCATAGGTTTTTTGAGGTTTATCGCTATAGGTAACGTACCTAGATGTAAAAAAGATGCTTTTGCCTCAACTCAAATGTCATTTTACTCTAAGCACACAAAATATGTATAAGTATTAAAAAAAAAACAACGCATAGGTAAATTTTAAATTAGGATAGGCAGGAAATTAATTGAATATTTTTTATTTTCTAACTATTTTAGTTTACATTCGCCTAATTCTCCATGTAAAATAAAAAAGAAAAAATAAATAAAGTATTAACAATATTACAATCCGCAGATTATAGATGTTGTACAATAAGAATAGGTGTGATATTTGCTTTTATTTTATTTTTATTTTATTATCGTATCGTTGCAAATTGAAGTGTTTGGGTTCTTTAACCTGATGTCAGTCTTTGTGGTATCTTCAGCAGCACATCTAAGTCATCCTGAAAGAATTTAAGAAAATTAATATAAAGGGTTATTTGTAAAACACCGGTAACCTCTCAGGACTGTATTACTATCATCATAAACAACAACTTTTGTTCTATGACTTTATACAAAACATAATAAATTTACCAAAAACAAATCTTCAAGATTTCGTTGTCCTATTCAACTCTGTATTAAATAGGTCAATTTCAAGCGCCCCCGCCGCCCTAACCCCGCTCCCCTCGCTATTGTACTAACGCTTTCTTTTGCTTCCCATAGACTTCGTAACATTTAGAGCGATCAATTTAAATATTTTATTTTTATATCAAAATCAGATGAACTAAAACGTTTAGGTACGTTTTACAAATAACCCTGTATATGAAACTCGTGCTATCGTGGCCCACTTCTGAAAAATAAATCATTAAGTACAAATAAAAATAAGATGTTGTAGACCCAGACATAAAACAACAGTTAACCCAAATACAACTAGAATGGTTAATAAACCCACAGACAGAACTAAAAAGAAATGACCACATTCTCAGACTAAAAAACCCTTACCCTTTATTTCGAACTGCAAAATGCAGGAACGGATATCCAGACATTGAAAATGTCGGACAACACGCTACTTTAAATTAGGACCTTAGGTTCCATGACATAAGGTTCATATTATAAAATCAAACTCAAGTATGAGCAAGATCACAGAAGGTTAAATTCTGTCAATAATATCTTCGGACACAATTTTGAATAAAACGAACAATCGAAGAATCGTTACAATGTTCGATCTAGTCTAGCTAGGAGAAGAACCTAAGAACGAATTAAAAGTCCTAGGATCTATTGTATTTTTCACGTAGGAACGTATCCCTGACACATAGAATTTTTACGTTTTACGCTGTACAACTACGAAACATTTTGAAATAAATGAAATCTACATATTTATAATACTAAAAGATACAACTTCAATAAAAAAAGGATTTTTTCTATTTCCTTTTATTTGAGTAAATAGTGCCTCTACCACCACTTAGACATTTTTCAAAATGATCTTGAATTCCTAAACGATCTGAGTAAATGTATACCGTGCTTGGGGGTTGTGATGTTTTTTTTTTCATTCTCCAAAACAAATAATTTATTCCTAGTATCTCATTCTATCACTGATTCCACACTGAGTCAGTGAATGGATTGACACTGTGAGCATGAAAACCGCTAAGCTCAAGTGGGACTGGGCGGGTCACGTGAGTTAGATGGACCCAGGAAAATGGGCCAACCACGTCACGCCATGGTCGCGAGAAGGATGTCGTAGAGGTTGACCTTGGAACCGTTGGCGAGATGTCATCGATGTTTTCAAGAGAGATTGGTACATGGCGGAGGATAGAGACCGTTGGAAGAGCTTAGGAGAGACTTTTGCCCAGCTGTGGGACGACATAGGTCATCAAATTACCTACTAGGTTCCATTAACATTATAAAGATAAAAATTTAATGTCACCAAATGGATGGATGACCGCTGTGGATGAGCGCTTCCGTACTTCAGAGGGCACGTATAATTGTCGGTTCCGTCTATAAAGTCGTTAGGCCATGATGGAGGCCTTCACGAAAAAACTCTTGAAAAAAACTCTTGTCACCTGAGATTCTTCATTTTCAGCCCCGCTGTGCTTCATAAAACTAGATTCACTCTCACTACTACTAACTATTAAAATTCAGTAAGTATTTCAAATTATTTGGTAGAGAATGAAAGAACTAACTCAAAGATGTTGCCTTGGAGCAAAAAGGTCGGCAATACAGAGGTTGGATACGCACTTACGTATAATTCTTGTTGCTAGGCGGCGCTAGGCGCGTGCGCGAGGCTGCGACCTCGCGAATTTTCGTAATCACTAAATTAACGGCCATTTTTGCTAGGTTTTTGAAAGTAAGCTCTACCAGTAGGCAGTTAAGAAGGTATAAGTCTAATGTTGACTGGTATGGGCTTGCAGATTGACACATGGAAAACTACCTATAGATTTGGGCATTTTCATATTGTGTTTTTAAGCTTAGGTACCTTACCTCTAAGTAAATTCGTATTAGTTAATGGCCTACCTGGTGACGATCTTTTTAGGCCGTCTAGTGACTTAAAACCACTGAGTTGTCTGTGCTATAAGCTAAGGCCGACCATTTAACGCGTCCTCCGAAGCACGGAAGCGACGATCTTTTAAGACAAACTAAGCAAGCTACACCGAGCGCTACAATTCTTAATAACTTCATCAGGGTAGGTACTCTCTATATCCAACATTGTATATGTATTGAATTTAAATTTTGCTTATCATGGAATTTATTAAAACCATATTGTCATTGGCAAATTATCAAATCTTTCAACCGTATAATTTGTGAATCATTTTTATTAAAATGTGCTTTAATATTAGCAGTAGACCAGTTCCTAACTATTGGTAAGGTAGGTATTAAAGATAACATGTAAATTCGCAAATGGCGTTCAACGTGTTAAATTCTATGGAATACTAGCATTAACAGCTGGTAAGGTTTATTGAACTACCCTCACAACTCACTCAACGCAATAAAATAGCGCGCGCAAGCCAAGAATCAAGTAGTAGGTACCTACCTACTAAAACATTTAATATAGTCTACTCGTTATCTATTCGGTCGGCAACGACCTTCGCTCCACAAGGACATTGAGGAAGGTCTAGACAGAGGGTTGTCGGGAGAGGGGTGACTACGCACCCCGGGAGGGTGTGGGTGTTTTTCTAATACTTACAACCTCAAGACGACCTCGATCTCAATCTTTTATGAGGGTAAATGTTGAACTGGTGTTATTCAATGGTTTAATGGTAATGTTTGAATAGGAAGGAATCTTGATTTAGGTCGTGTTTCAATTTTAGGAAAATCCTATTTAAATCACAAAGTTTGAGCATGAGCCAATCTGTATAATATCGATCATATTACACAGAGAAGCTATGCCAGAATATATATAATTCGCTTAAAAAATTACCAATTAGCAACCTGTTATGTTATTGAGATACCTACTAATTATGTCGAATAACAATAAATTTATGTTGTGTCCGAAATCGATGAATAGTGTAATGGTATTGTACCTTGCAAATATAAGAGTAATTTAAACCAATCCGAAGGTTTTTCATAATTATTTTGGACAATTCAAATATCACCTTGGTTTTTATTTTTGAATTAATTTAACCTCTAAGCTTGCTATAATAATTCAATGGAAACTTTTAGATTTTCACCAAAACGCAATCCATATTTTTAAATATTTCCTTACTCACTCACACTCTCTGTGGGTCTTTTAGAGAAGTTAATTTTTTTAGGTCTATGGATTCATTGAAAGAAGATTGAAAGGTTTTGTCCCATTTTAGAAGATTTTAGTCCCCAATCAAAAACTGAAGTTTTAGTAGGTACATTGTTACCAATTGAAATTATATTGTGCCTCTGTTATTATTATCTCTGCAAAATTCAGCGCATCAACAGGTTTACTGACGTCATCGTGACCCTCAAATATGATGACTTTGTGTTCAAACAAACTATATCGATGCTTGGTGTCATGTTTGCTTCAATATGCTATATCTAGCATTCCATTTTATAGTTACATAAACCCTCTATCTTTTCTGGCATTTGAAGATACTTTGAGCCACGTACCTACAGATTGACTTAGAGATAGGTACAGTCAGCAAAGAAAGTCGATTAACAGTCTGATTTCTAAATCGCCATTTGTTTTCGATTTCCAAGAAAAAATAAACTTTTCCTAGGAAATTAACATGGGCTGACGCTTATTCTTCAAATATTTGACAAAATATTGGTCATAATGTGATGATTTTGGAAATGTTGAGATTTGTGAAACATCAAATGTGACTTTCGTTGCTGACTGTACAAAAGGCATAATCCAAAGCATAAAAAAAAAAAAAATATACGCAAGTTCCTACAGACTGACATTACTAGGGAAGACGCATAAATCATCAATTCATTTTATTACACTGAAGTGCACTTGGCTTTGGCCCGTGCAATTCAGTCAATTCCGGTTTTATAAAATGAACCGAGTATAAAAATAAAAAAAATAACAATTTTTTTCATTATTATTATAATGAATTTTACATGTTTGCTAGCATTAGCATTGCCCGTGGCCGTGACTTCGTTCGCGTGGATATGTTCTACTACAATTTTTTTTTTCAAGCCTGTGTTTTTTTTCTTCGATACCGTCCGAAAAGGAACCTTGTTCCAATAATAGTATCTAATAAGATATCAGGTTTTAAATTTGGCCGATACTGAGACAAAAACTACACGTTTTCTTTTTGCAAAGTAATGAGTAGGTACCTACCTACTGTATCTAGGTGATTAAGTATAGTTTTTTGTCAGGTTAGTTCAAACAAAGAGCCCAGTAGCTTTTAAATAATGAAAGAGGAACCTATCAACTCCTGGTTGACGACGTGATATGGTTTGTAACAAATAACCTGCAATACGATCAACGGATCTAGATCCGTTTTGATGCACATAAGACAAAGTATGAAAAACCATCTGTGTATAGTAGAAATGGCTAACACGAATGCCTAGGCATCAATGGATCTAGATCCCTTGATAGTACCTACACATATCTACCGATCTGCTCGTAAACGGTAAGTAGCGTTATCCGCGATTAAACTCGAGTTATTTTGACATCCGACATGAATACCTACTTAATTTTTCCGGAATAAAAATGCCTGTTAATCCAGCTGAGCTATTTAGTGTGACAAACGTAGCTCTTTTTACACCCTGTATAGTGCTAATAACCTCGGCCCGTAAATAAACAAGTGTATCGCTGATGACTCTAAAGGAACATATTTTACGATATCAGATCACAGGTATGATGTCCTTTTGATTAAAGCGGATGCTAAGGACAAGATTGTAATTGTAATAAAATATACTTAAGTACCCAAAAGATTTCTCTGATCAAACAAAGATATCTTCTACGATTATATACAACAGAGGCGTCTCAACTGGCCTAAATTATTCAATTCAAACCCCCATAGCAACTCAAAAATCAATTACTAGCCGATCATGTAAAAACAGTTTCAATCTTGTAAGAAAACCGTTTACAACTTCTGTCGTGAGCTGAGTCATCGATGTCACTGCACCCGACCGAAGCACTTGGCCAAAGCTTTGCACCTCTTTTTGGGTTCGAACAGACGAGTTTATACTTCAGACAAACATTTGATGGTGTTTTGTTTTATACATATTGCTTGGAAGTTTTACACGATGAGATGTCATTGACTCGCTAACGCTGATTTAAATTTACTTCAATTCTAAATGCAACACTAAGATTGTTTGCGTTCGCGCCGATAATTAGAGACATTCCTGTGAGTCATCCACCCGAGACTTGTATTTTTATTGCCTGTTTGCATTACATATCCCGCCAAGATGGCTTTTCGCGAAACGGCACGCAATGATGCCTTCAGCGGCGCGGCGCTGGTTTTTAATTGGCTGCCGAGGTTCTCGAAAGTACAGGCAATAACGTTTCGAAATCACCTTGGCAATAACGAGGCCGCAAAATATTAGTGTATCTAGACTCCTGACGTCACGCAGATCTCTAGCGCACATCGCACCGAGTCGTTAGCGACCCGAAACAATCAAGAAGCCGTTCTCATTCCAACGGACGCTTTGTTCTCGGACGTCGAGCCTCGCCTCCGGAGGACGAACACAATGAGCCTCAATTGGATCACGACAGACTAAATTCGGTGTTTTAGCCGCCGTGACGAACACTCTGAAAATAGTCATCAAAAACCACATATTCCAGACAAGCCAATGAGAGTCGTACCTACAGGAAAACGGCGTCGGGGCGTCGTGCTGCCGGCGAAAATGTGCGAAACCAGTTTGAGCTGCTTTGTTCGGACGTTTCGGCAGGAGTTCGATGACCAATGCGAACATGTGGGCAGGGAGTGCGAGTGGAGGTGCGAGGGTGCGGCTGGAGGGGTGGAGGCGTGACTCACCAGCAGCCGCCTGCTGCTGCCGGCTACTAACCTCGTCCGGCGATAGCTCCGAGCACGTGTCACTACACCACGTGTCGACGGCACCACGGGCGCGCGCCGGCGAGTAGAGAACCACCGACACGGTAAGTGTACTCCAACAAGCGCCTGGATACATGAACACCAGAGCACCTGATGAAGTACAATGGGCGTGCGGCGGTCGGACTGCAGGCTGCGGCTGCTGGCGGGCGGCGGCTCGGGCGGCGGCGACGCGCGCTACTTCAGGTACCTGACTCGCTAGGACAGCCCCGGCGCCGGAGTAGCGCGCGCCGACACCGCCACTCTCCATCTCCTATAAATAGCGCGCGAGCGTTCGACTCGCACGGCGGCGCGCGTGCGACTGCGGGAGCCGGCGGGGCTCGACTGCAGCTCGGCGCGGCGGCGCCGCCGGCCCCCCGCGCGCCTCCAGACGTCAGCTGACCGCGGCTGCACCGGCCCTGACATTGGCGAAGGCGCGGGCGCGGGGGGCGAGGTCGCTGACCCCGCCCGCGGAAGCCTCCTCGCGAATCTGGCGCCCGCGCGCAACCCGCGCCCCCCACCCGCCCTCAGTCATCGCACTGTGACATTCACCAAGTTTGGGCGCTGAATGATTTTAGGCTTGCTGGGAGGCGGCGAGGCCTTTTTGTCCCGAGTGACTCGGATCGCGAATTGGGCCTGCAGGAAAATGATTCTATGTCAATGTCATGCTCAAAGGCGTTGGTAATGGGACGCGTGTTTTTTGTTTTCGTTTGCAGAAATCATTATTGTTATATACTTCGTATATAATTGGAGCATTTCTGCAACTTTCATACCTAGTTCTACTTCGACTTTTATACGCAACTCAGTGTATGTATCCAACACACTTTATTACAAAAACGTCTTCGTTGAAGTGTTGGTCACAAGTGCACAACTAGATTCCTTATGAAGTTTTGATCTAACAGGAGATAAGATACTTAGATATAAAACGACTCTTCGTGATGCAGTCATCAAAATATAATTTCGGCAAAATAAAAATAAAACACAAGTCCTATTTAGTCATTGTTTTGCCAAGGTAATCATATAATTACACTTTATCAAGATCATTGTGTCACGTCATTTTACTTTTTGCGCGGGGAGTCAGTAGGTATAGTCAGTATACAATTAGCTCTTATCTTTGCAAATGATAGTCGGTAGTGTCATATTATTTTGTCGCGATTAAAGAGTTCTGAGAAATGCGAAAGACCCTGCTATTGTAACAATGGGTTCCTAATTGTTTCAATGTGTTAAATAGTTGTTACAATTAGTGGTATTTTACTAAATAGTAAAACATACTTACAAAAGCCTGCAAATTTTGTAAAAAATTATCCCGCTGTGAAACAGAACCTTCTTTAGATATTCTAATAAATATTAAAACGGTCATAACCAACCACTCTGAAACAAGATATGTGCAATAACTGAAGCAATTAAAAAATAACTGTGAGCAAATAACCGTATGGAAAATAGCAATACAGTTTGAAAAGAAAAAACTTTTTGCAATAATATGTTAAAATATTACATCATCAACATTAATTAATTCCACTCAGTATAAAACTCGCTCGCTACACCTAATGTGGGGTACCTTAGGTACAGTTCGCAACGCATCTAGGCATTCCTGAAGTTAGCCATTTGTCTGCGCAGTGACCACTTTTTCATACAATATTGTGTTCTGCGCAGACAAACGGCTAACTTCACGAATGCCTAGATGCGTTGGGCGAACTTTGCCTAAGATAGGTCCTAAAAGAAAGCTAGGCCCCAAAACCACCCAAACCGTGTTTTTTGCCCCTGGTTGAACGGTAGGTACCCACGAAGCTGATGCAGTTTATGATTTTTCTTTTGAATGTTCGAAATCACTTAAAACTTTTAAGTTTTATACCTGCAGTAATATTTTGGTGAAAGTTGTAACTATTTTATTTTTTGTTAAATTATTTTAGGAGACGCTGGCTGGCGAGACGACTTCGACTCCATTGATTATGGATGATGGAACTTATCATGAAAAAGAGACGGTTAGGACGAATTATGGAGACATTTACCCAGCAGTGGGCCAGCATAAGTTGACAAAAACAGTAGCTGTAGAATCCATTTTTAAAGATAATTTTCTTTTACGGACGATACATGGCTGCGGCTGTTTTTTTAGAAAAGCAAAGTTTAATAGAGTGTAACTCGGATACGCATGGATCGAAGCCACATCTAGTAGGTATTTGTTCTATATGCCCACATTCGATACGGGACGATGATTCCTTCATGTAATTACAGCTTTCTTTACTTTTTTATGATCTAAAAGAAGATGCATGTTTTTCATGATCAATATTATATCTAAGTACGTACCTTACATCAATAAAGATGGGTTTTTGTTTAGGCACTATTCAAAACAACGTTATTTTCTATTAACGTTACGAGTAGGTAATTCTGTTTTCTTTGATTTAGAGACTGGGCTTGTGCACGTGCCTCTACCGCCCTTTTCGACAATTTCATCAATCACCCCGTGGAGTAGGAACACGATCGAAATCATGTTTCCTTATCAGTTAAAATACTATCTGGAAGAAATCGCTCACAGCGATAAGACCGCCCAGTGTACTTCACTTTAAATATTCTTCTGTAATGTTCGTGTTGTGTAGAAGTATTTTCGATTTATCTACTACTAGCTGCGCTCCCGCGGTGTGACCCACGGTCCCTCGGGATTTTTTCATTTTTTCGGGATAAAAGGGAGCCTATGTCCTTCCCTGGGATACAACCTTTAACTATGCCAAATTTCAGCTTAATCTGTTCAGCGGTTTGGGCGTGAAAGCGTAACAAACAGACAGACAGACAGAGTTACTTTCACATTTATAATATTAGTATGGATAGTATGGAAGTATGGATATGGATAAGTACCAAAACTATGCAAAAACTAAATAAAAAAAAAGTAGAACGTACCTTCAGCCAAGGATTTCCAAAACTGGCCTTATAATTCCACCAAAAGTCGAATTGATAAAATTTAATCGTTTCTATGAATTCGACTTTCCAAAACGAAGTGGTCGCGTTCCGTAGGATTGTCCTCAGGGTCCTATTAAGACTGACCACAACAGAGGTCGATTCTTCAGAATTGTGAACGCGCAAAGTCAATAGACCTCTGTCTAAAGGTCGTTGGTTCGATGCTCGGAGATTATTTACGATCCGTTCATTCTAGTCGTAAACTAGTGTCATTTGAAAGCACTAAACGAACGCAAGTGTATGTAAAAACTTGGTTTTGAAAATGTTTGTTTTTTAATATAAATTGAAACATGATAAAAAAAATACTATTTTGACTTGAATTCTTCTATCCTATGGAAACGTTTTCGATTAAATTATGTGGTAAGCTGTAATTCAGCCAAAAGCTGTCATGTCCTAAAAAAACTGCTAATATTCTTCTAATCTAATAAACTAGGTCAACATTTCGTCCATTATTATATAAAAAATATATTTACAAACAGCGATGTCACCTTCGAAAGGGCGTAGGGTAGGTTCAACCACCCACTCACATTGAGAAGACAATGCCTCTATCAAGGGCAAGCAGCCGACCTCAAGATGTTTTTTCAACCCTAAAGTATTTATTATTCTGTGCCCTAAGGTTAGAGAACGAAGACCTTTCATCCTGTTGCCAGGGATAATCTAGGTATACTTTTTATGTAGGTAGAAAGGCGATGGGGTTTTTTGATACCACCTTAATGTTGGTATAGCCCCCGTACGGGATTTCAAAATATTTCTTTATCAAAATGATTCATTTATGGGCATTAATTATTTTCACACTAAGACCTGATAAGGCTTATAAGATAGTATAGACCTGTATCTTCTATAGTTTAGAATTTTCTCATTTGTCCTAGTTTAAAAAAACAATGTTTTAGGTGGTATCTTGACTAAGAACACAGAATAGGTAATACCAACGCTTCTCTTCTTTTTTTCAGCTACTAGGTAAACGTGTACAATATTGTGAATAAAAGGATAGGTATACCTACCTTACCTACGTATTAGAAGTTTGCGAATGATTTGCCAGTTTTGCTTCAAGCTATAGCTGACCTTGTGAACATTATACTCGTAAGAGCCAATTTAAATGATATGACATTCGCTGTGTTATTTCGGCGGTATTCATTATTTTTACGACATGGCCGACTTGCCAATCACACCTTGACCAATTGGGATATTTAAATTATCGTTTAACTTCGACTCGTACAATCATCTTCATGATCGAAATTGAATTCCAGTATAAATAAATGCATAGCAGTAATACAAGTCAAAATCGCTCGCTGAATCACTGATAATCCGATATCAGTCTGGACTACACTGGACTATAATCGTTCAAAAAGTATCACCCAATTCTATTCGTAGACTTTAAAGGAGAACAGTCTTATGTAGACATAATGTTGATAAAAGTAAGTAAGCTCGTATGAGTCAGTGGCCAACTCTGGTGACGGAGTTTTTAGGCCGCCTTAAGGCCTCCGTCATGGCTGCACAACTTAAATAGCCGGGACCGACAATTTTACGTGCCCTCCGAAGCACGGAAGCTAATAATGTTGATGAACAATCTAGATTCTACAACGTTTTCTCACAATATTTTGAGTAGGTACACAATATTTTACCGTATGAGAGTACCTACTGGCATAGTGCACTACATTTTTGGGCAGAATAACTCATTGATGCTCTACCAGATTCGATCCCACGATCCTAAGATCGGAAGGCTAGCCGCTTTAACTAGACCACTCAGTGCTCTACTATGGCCTCAGTTACATTTCGTCATTGTTCTTCGGTCCCCGAAAATGGTCTAAATAAGACCTTGGTAGAGTTCATTGCTTGCCTGACGTCATAGGTACTATGCTGATAAAAGCAATGGATGCCACAGTAAATGCTCCGATAATAACGCGACACGTCTGTGGTGTATTATATTGTCTTTGTTGATAGTGAGGTCGTTCTTGGGGACCAAACAAGGGTCTATTTAAATGTGATACAAATCTTTATGGTAAAAGTGAATACTATGATAGCTGCGCTCTCGGTGTTCCTCGGGAATCCTTCCGGGATAGAAAGTAGCCTGTGTGTTATTCCAGAATTTAACCTATTTCTGTGTCAATTTGCAACCATTTCGCAGTTTTTGCGTGAATGAGTAACAAAGATCCTTAGTAGTCATCCTCACAAACATTCGCATTTACCTACTGTGTAATATGCCTAATTACCTACCTTTTTCAGTATCTTACATGTAATTTCGTTCACTGTGAAGGTCGACGAACATATCAAGCTATTAGGCCAAATAAAATACATAATAAAATATTCACTTCATTTATTGATTTTATTTCCGAGCCACGTATTTCAAAACTTTCTGGATGTTAACGCAACGAAATAAAATCACGAGTATCCAAAGGCATGGTAGACACTTTCTCAATTTAAACCTTTTGAAGATGTCTACGGGGTACGTCGAAATACATATTAGGCACATGCCCACTTTTAGCAAAATAGGTTAGCGTGGTATGGGCATGTAATGCGGAGGGATTGAATTTGTGTAACTAAAAGAAAATGAATGTGGATGGATATGTTAGTAGAGGTAGACCTAAGAAAAGATGGATGGATTGTGTGAAAGAAGATATGGGTAAGAAAGGAGTGGATACGGAGATGACGAGTAATAGAGAGGAGTGGAGGAAGATTACATGTTGTGCCGACCCCGCATGAGCGGGATAAGGGCAGGCCAATGATGATGATGATGCCCACATTTAGCAAAGTTTTCAGAATGTAAGCTGTTATTCACTTAGACGCAGTATAGTTTTCAAAATACGGGCTCAGTAATTATATTATGAATATCAATACAGATAAGTAATTTAATTGTACTTACAAGTAAAATTATAGTAATTTAGAATATAGTCTGTAATCACGCGACTTCGTCTAAGTTTTAGATCACTTTAACAGTTATAAATAAAATTTGTACTCACAACATTTTAGTTTTCAAAATGCTAAATTAATAAATAATGGTAGACATTTTATACATCGCCAATCTAGATCTAGATGATGAGGGATCTAGATATTCTTTGAATAACTACACTAAATATATCCCACAATACAGTAAAAATGCAGCTTTCATATATTTACAGTACGCTCTAAAATATCTATATTCTAGTGGCCTTACTAATAAACGTGGTATAAAGTTATTCTTGAGTGTAAACTGTCAATATGTATGGTTATTTTTAGTTTATTCCGAGGAATAACTTTACACCACGTTTATTAGTAAGGCCCTACGTATTCGTGAAGCTACCCGTTTCGATGCGCTGTAAACGCTTTTTCATACAAAATCTACAGCGAATCATGAAATGGCTCACTTCACGAATGTATAGATCCATTGAGCGTACTGTGTTTTTAAAATAGCGAAGTGTCATTTTTAAAGTTTGCTTTGTATTTACCACTTAAAAGGGTTTTAAGCTTGACATAGAATTTAAGTACATACATTAATTACCTTACTGTAAATATTGCTTATTTTTTTAATATAAAAAATCGCGAGTATTATGAATATAAATTGTTCTAACTAATTTAACTAATAAACTAACTAATTTAAATATTTACATTTCTAATCTAGTATTTGCCAATGGCTCTGCTCGTTCATACCTACATGACATTCTCAACATTTTTGGACCTAATTACTTATTCTAAGTTTTATTCCAAACGGTAGTGGAGGCTCCACTTATAATTTGAAATAGATGATTTATACTGAGATCCGGAGACGAACACAAGTCATGGATGTCGGTATGCGGGTAATGGAACTGAAGTGGAGTTGGGCGGGACACCTGGCAAGACGTGGTGATGACAGGTGGTGTAAAAGGATGACAGAATGGTGGCCCAGAACTGGCAATCGTATTAGAAAATCGTAATAAATCTTTATACTCGTATTTGCCCTTGTCATAGTCTACGAGTATAACAGACAATAAAACTATTTGACAGTTCATATTGTATATATTGTCTTTGCTTTTACTAAGGCGGCCTAGGGGACTTCTTTCGCCATTTTGGAAGGAGCTAGTGGCTCTGCTATTTTATTTAGTTTTCTCGTGTTTTACTAGGTTTTATTATTTAATTTCTTTGGCATTTTACTGATGAAGCCTTGGATACGTAACAGGAGATTTGGCAAATGGAATGGGGGAGTATTCAAGAAGATTTCTCATTTCACGAAAGATTTCCGTTGGAGTTTTGAAATGACAAGCCGCCATGTTTTTTTCAAAACCAAATTGACATGACTTGACTTGACATGACATGAATACATATTTAAAACTTGACATTGGCAGAATTATACTGTTAATACAGTTAGTTGCTATTAATAAAAAGAAGAAGAAGGCGGCCTACAAACTCCGTCATTAGAGTTGGCCACTGACTCATACGAACTTATTTACTTTACTTAATATTAATCTATCATAAAAAAAGAAAGAGACGATCATGATGTTAATAACAGTCAAAATTAAGTAAAAAAAAATATCAATTCTAGCTTACAAGACAGACTAATATTATAATTTCAATTTTATAATTTTCTTCACTATCACTACATAGTATAAAACAAAGTCGCTTCCCGCGTCTGTCTGTCCCTATGTATGCTTAGATCTTTAAAACTACGCAACGGATTTTGATGCAGTTTTTTTAATGGATAGAGTGATTCAAGAGGAAGGTTTATATGTAAGTATAATACATGCATTTAGTATCAGCATTGCACCCGTGCGAAGCCAGGGCGGGGCTAGTTGATTTATAAATAGTTCCTAATTTTTTTTAAACAATTTCCTTCTAAATAATTTAAATCTCACGATAATAGAGCGGTTTTCATACCTTTTAAAATAGCTGTGAAACCACAAAATATATTTCTGATAACATAATTAATCTGACTTATAATTAAAAAAATATAGGTAGCATTGAAAAGAAGGTAGGTCTTTGCCCTTCAGTGGAACATCACGGGCTCTTAAATACAAAATAAAATAATAATAATTGAAAAACCTTACCCAAATTAATATAAGTACGAAAGATTAAAGTAAAATTATATTTACAACGTATAATTCAAACTTCATAATAATTATAATACGGACAATCGTTCTTTAGCTCTCTGAAGTAGCTGCGCAGAACCAATTTTTGATGACGCCTAAAATCGTGCTATCTCGCTTACTCTACCAAACCTGCGCAAGCGTCTATTGCACCTAACTACAGAGAGCTAAAGATCCGTTGTGCTTAGTAGGTATACTTTACTTTAAATATTTAGTAGAAATATTTAGAATAAATGATGTGGATATGAGAGAGTGATGAATATGAGTGTGGCTGGAGATTATGCAAGTAGAGGAAGGCCGAAAAAGAAGTGGTTGGATTGTGTGAGATGATATGAATGAGAAAAGAGTGGATACATATTTGACAAGTGATAGGAGTGAATGGAGGAAAAATACATGTTGTGTGGGATAAGGGCAAGGGAATGATGATGATGATTAAGAATAAATATTTAGTATACAGATAAAATGATTTAACTAACAAACATAATTATACTTAAATATAAAATCAGCTCTTCAGACTTACATACCTACTAACAACTTACCTATAACTTTTATTTAATTAGGATAATTATATTTCGTCTAACGTCCACTAAAACAAACATCCGTGTTTATCAGACAAATAGGCCCTGGATGGGAATCGAACCCTAGACCTACAACGCGGAAGGCAGAGCTACCAAATGTAATGCCACTTATCCATAGCAATTATAACTAATTAGTCATTAAGTCGTGTTACAAGTGAAACATAGCAATGTTTAAATACTGACCGGTTAATGCACGACATTTATGAAAGTAGTCTTTAAAGATAACGAAATGTGTATCGATCGAAGTTGACTTTTTAAAATTTACTAGGAAACGAGTTGGTCAGCTGTCAACGGCTACACGTCACATTTTTTTATGTAAAGTCGCGCTGACAAAGCGCTATAATGCTGACAGCTGAATTTCACTACTATTCGCAATAAAAAGTATCATTATCAGGCTTGCCGCGGAGTTCATGTGTAAATATTTTTTACATATTTTTTTTATAAACAATGTATGGTGTACTTGATCTAAAAGTTTATTGCTTAATTTTTGTCACTAAAATATGTATTGCTAGTGCTACTAACGCTGACACTGCATCAAATTCCCGCTGACGTTCGCTCCACCGTGCCACGGTAAGTGATACGATGAGTAGCTATCCTACTAGTCATCGTATCCACTTATCGTCACTAAAATATGTTTTGGTACTCACATCTAAAACGCTGACACCGCGACAAATTCCGCTGACGTACGTTCCACCGCGACTATATCCCTTATTCATAATATTATTGTTTTGCCACTGACGTAAACGCTGACATCGCACCGAAACACTCAATTTGTCACTCAAAGATGTTCTGCCACTCACATCAAAACAGCTGACACCGCGCCATCCCGCTGACATACGCTCCACCGCTACACGCTTA
This sequence comes from Epirrhoe tristata, assembly GCA_951394285.1. Lineage (NCBI taxonomy): Eukaryota > Metazoa > Arthropoda > Insecta > Lepidoptera > Geometridae > Epirrhoe > Epirrhoe tristata. The sequence continues at coordinate 9,867,458 of OX596145.1, forward strand.
GAACAGCGACCGCGCCACGCTGCTGTTGGGGCGTGCGATGCGTGCGCGGAGCGGGCGCGTGGCGGGAGCGCGGCGGGCGCGGCGTCAGCGCGGCGGCTGCGTATTGCCACCCCACCAGCGCAGGTACGCCGCGTCCACGCAGCGGGCACGCGCCGCTCGTCTCGATACCTCTTCTAACACCTCCTGTTTTGAAAAAACGTAAAATATTGGTGAACAAAGAAGCATTTTAGGATATTCATAATTAGCTACCCTCCCTAAGAAACAACGATAAAATTGCAGAAGAAAGTCTTGGAGGAATATAAATTATTGTGTAAACATCTCTTATATAATAAAAATATAGCACTAACTTTGTGTAAACTGGTAAATTCGTAATGCTTAGCTATTGGAAAAGATGCAAAACAACCACCATTGAGAATCTGCTGACGTCGCACCGGAGCTAAACTATTACGCTGACACTACACCAACTTTTACTAACCTGTTTCTTTAGAACAATATGTTTTCCCTTCCAGTACTTCATAAGTCCTCTTTCCTGTAGCGTGGACACTATATCTGAAGATGCAATCGCCAGGTCCTTGCTAAGATCTCGGATACAGAGCGTGGGACCAGGGGCAGAACATAGTCTTTTGAGTAAAGCTTCCTTCCAGTAGGATCTGTATGATATCAGACCTAGGTCAGAGAGGGGCGTCTCTGGTGATCCAACTTTGCCTTCCACTTTGGTCAGAAGGTAACCTGGTGAAGACGGAATTGTGAAAGCTTTTGCTCGGAAAAAGAGGATGAAAAATATATAATTTTCTCTTCAGCGTGTGTTAATCATGAAATATTATATTTCAAAATTTCGCTTTATATTTCAGAATGCAAACATTAAAGCATGTCATGAATCATGATTTTCTAAAATGTATTATTTTATTATATGTATTATTTACTTTCACTTTGGGAACGATAAATAAAACAAAATGTTGAATTCCCACAAACAAGGAATTCCAAACTTTAAGCTTGCACTTTTAAACCGGTTGTATAAGAAATATTAGGTACAAAATTGTACAGAAACAAGGCAAGGCGATGCCGTAAAAGTCTCATATACGCTGACCATACGTTTGTTCGCGCCGACCTACCTCAAGGAAAAACTTATTCCTCTATTCTTAACCACTGTGGCACATGAAAAAGAAACCACAACATGCTATTTTACACTTTAATTAAACGCCGACAGCTCTTTCATTCAAAATGGTATCGAAAAAAAAACAACACTTCCAATTTTCTTGACAGCGATCATTATTTTTGAAGTTTAAAATGAACAAAGGGTTTATAACGATCAAATTAACACCTAAAATCATAATTAAGGTGTTCGCCGTGGGGCACGAAATTCCCCGTCGCCCTTGCGGGAGGGGCTGGGGTAGGGCCGGTCTAGACGCCATGCGATCCATAGTTGCAACACATCGATCCGTCTGGCAGGGTCGTCGCCCTTCGAGGCGACCCCCATTACCCCCCGCAAGGGGACCAAACAAACCCCCAGTTCGGTGTACACGCTTGTGATACTAGCTGGTTCACATTCATTGTGATTATTATGAATTAGTAATTAAGACAAAGAGTACGAGTAGATACTATATTTTGTAAAATATGCTCTAGATTTGAGCTTGTATATTTTTGAGACAAATCACCGTAAACTGAGACGGTCGTAAAAAAGTCTTAGGTTTTTGGAGCAGTGGAGTGTACTAGGTATTCAATTCTAGTCTACACCAAAGGATCTGTGGTGTTGACCGCATGTAGGTGAATTAAAGCTCGCGATTTGTAAAACTTAGTACGCGCGAACGACATCTAAGTTTTGACTGTAAAGTGTGCCTAAAGGATTAAAACTGAGCATACGCAAACATAAATTCATGCTTGTAAAAATAGTAGATAAGTTGAAATACATTTCGCAGAAGTATTTCATACGTGACGGGTTTCAAGCCTGTCGCCGTTGTGTACGGTATTTTTATGGATATCATTCATTAATGTTTGGGTTACCTCAACATTTCAGACATTTATTTTGATCACTAAAGCATTTGTTACAACGAAAACGTGTAGCATATCATATTTTCTTCACTGGTTTGATAGCATTGTTGCTTGTTAAAAAATTCTAGTAGATATTACACCTACCCGTCTTGAAAATAATCATCAGTTGATGTGTGTGAGAAACGGTCGCAAAAATGTTATCCAGCAGCTTTAAAGACTATCAGTTTGTCTCATTTTAAATACGCATTATTTTGCAAAAAATATTTACGTGTTACGGCTTACGGAAGCCCATTAGTTGCGGCAAACGCTTTCTACCAGGCGCCTGAGGTTTATAAAAAGTTATAAAAATGTGTACTCACTAAAGTCTATGAGCAGTCTTCCGTAGCCTTGTCTCTGGTATGGCGGCAACGTCAGAATACAGGACACGTTGTAGTTTTGAAATGAGTTCTTTTCCTGCAAACAAAATATTGTCATATAATCTTTTCATGAACACAGCCAAGTTTGCTTTCAACAGACTTTGAATTATCAAACGTCATCTCAGTTCTTACGCTCCTTTAGTCGGAAAACTACCCAATGGAAAATAATACAATGTACCTATAGGAACGACATTACACGCATGATCTTTCAAACCATTTAAGTACCAACCATTTCATTGGCCCACATTGGCCTCGCAACTCGCTTCTTGCAAAGTAGGTAGGGTCGACTCTCTAATGCACATAGTTTTGTAGGGTATTTCAGGGTAGTTTTCAGGTTCGTTAAATGATCAATAAGACCAAAAATAATTATTTACATTAACACAAATCTGTTCAATCAACTACTAATAATTTTAAGGCTACCTTCAATAATAATCACATAGGATGTGATTCTAATAATGCATCGGTTCACTATGGAACAAATAAAAAAACTCAAAATGCCACAAAGTCCTTGAACTTCATTGTGATAATATTTGGTCAAGAGAGGTCGAAGAAGAGCAAGCTCAAAGCTCGCTATTCTAGTTATAGAAGGTCGTATGTATAAGTATCGATAAGCGGACATAGCAACCATTATTATACCAGTTTTCACCAAAAAATTCGTAAGAAAAAATGTTTAAAAAAAAAATACATTTCTATAGTTGCTCAAGAGATGTCTATTATTATATAACTAGCTGACCCGCGCGACAATGTTATACGCTTATATGTTCTTAAGTCCAAACATAACAATCGGCTATGTCGTCACGGAGATACGCGAGGACAAACATTCGCACACACAGACTTTGAAACTGCCTTACACCTTGCCTTACCCCAATACAAACCTTTTCTAAGGAATAAGGAAAGAAACTAAGGAACTTGAGCCGTCCACCTTCTGAATCCTTCAGAACTTGCTATCTTAATTTTATCATCAAACTAGCAAAGGTGCTAATCAAACAAAGCCACATTCAAGGATACTGTAGCTTGTTGAAATTTAAGGAGTTGTTTTGGTATTAACAAAGTTTTAGCATTAAAACTTTGTATTTCATATAAGTAACAACAATAAAGTTACATTGGACCTTAAGTTTTCTTCAAAATGTTCTAAGGCCTTCTATACCTATAATTATACTGATACGAGGGTTATGGAGGAAGAATACATGTTATGCCGACCCTACACTCAGATGAGCTCAAAATACTCAAGACACCTGTTTCATACTTTAGGCATGCTCATATGTAAGACTAAGTTTTGAAAATCAGGGCCAACAAAATGTTTCCTATTATTTCAAAGATCGATAAAAAAACGAGTATATTTCACATTGAACCATAGGTCATGGTCAGTCAAATACCCGATCAATTTATATTAAATATTTAAAATATAGAAATGTAAATTAAACATTTATTTCGGCGACATCGCATAGTTTAAAAGATCACACATAATACTAGTAAGTTAAGAACACAAAAATAACTTTTAAAGAAAGAACATAAATGACGCAATTCGATCGAATAGATCCAATCCTCTTTTGTTTACAATCTTAAAGCCCATTTAAACGAACCATTAGACAGATCGAACTGCAAAGAGCAGACGTCTGGCAACTAATGCAAACTTTACAACTTGCACCTTAAATCTGGAAGGGGGCGTCTGCATCAGGTCATCGAACCACACCCCCGGAACTGGGCTCACCCCAGTGGAAGTCGCCAAACCTCATCTCAACGTTAACAATAGATTTAGAGCTGGTATTGTTTTTTCTATGACCAATGTAGATAATTTTTTTTTTCCAAAAAGAACATAAAAGTATGTAAGTTCGTATGTGTTACTGGCTAACTCTGAAAGACCATCTTTTAATTTGTCTATTTAAAAGTATTAGAAAGACACGATTGTCTTTATAAGTACACATGCGTAAACGCACCCCACTTGACTGACATATCACACTCATCTTTGCTCTATAAAAATATACAGCACGAAACGTTACATTACAACGATTCTATTAATGTCAAGATAACTAGCATAAATTGATATAAGAATTTTATTATTCTATTTGAGAACATTGACTGTTTACTATTACTCATCATCACCTTTCTCATCCCACTGCTGGGTATAGGCCTCTCTTCGCTTTTGCCATTCGCCAAATGTACTTCTACAGGAAAAACACGAATCAAATAAAAGAAACCGTTGATAAAAGTGTCATCTGGCAAACATATCAGAACAGACAATAACTTAAAACAGTTAAACCAAATTTTACAACATATACCTTAAATATAGGGGGTGTTGGGCGTAGGGGGTCTGCAGCATCGGTCATTGAACTGCAGACGGAGTGGGATGGGGAACTTCCCGAAACGTTAAAAATAAACCCTGAAGCCCTGAACGCATACTGCGCCAATCAAAACAAATGTACACGTGTGGTGATATCAAACGATTTCAAAAAGTTGGAATAATGAGATCAGCAAGGCGATTTACACTTTATAAAATGCATCGATTCGAAGAACTTCATTCGAATGAAGTGTTTATCGCAGTGCCAAGACTAGTCATCTCTAAGAGGAATCTTAGGCACGTTCAATTCAAATGCACATTTGGCAATTGGAGTTTCTGCAGAAGTTAAAACACTAAATTGGTTTCCTTATAACGCTTCAAAACCTAACCTCATCTAAGCTTTAAAAATATCTACAAAATGCCTTACGCTCTACCTACAGCGTATTTTCTATTTTCACTCTACATTTAATTTAGAGGCTTTATTCGACGAGACGGAGATTTTTGAAGGAGAAACTTCGCTAATTATAAAAGTTCTTGAGAGACAGTTTGAGCCGTAGGTACAGGTTAAAATTAAAGGTTGGCGTGGGCGGGTAGACGACGCGACAATGTTTATAAACTTTGGGTCTCCGGCACACAATATTATGAATATGAAAGTTTGTGTATGTATGTTACTTCACGCTGAACCCGTTAAAAAGATTTGGATGAAAAATCTAATAATAGGTGGTCCCTAATGTTATCCCTTGGCTCTCCACATCGGCTACTTTTTATCGTTTGGCCACGGTCAGACAGAGACACTACAAGCAATCCATAGGTAGCAAATTTGCTATGGCATAAAACTGTGCGTGCCACGGGCAAAACCGCGGGGCGCAGCTAGCTAATATTGACGTGCGACTGAATAATTCGGTTTAAATTTCGAGTCAAAATGACAAATTTGTTTTTTGGTTCAATGGTTTCATATACGATAACACTGCTGTGTTGTGATAGGTAAGTTTTGAGTCAAAATGACATGTGTTTTTCGGTTCAATGGTTACATACGTCATAATCATAGGTACTTAATTATGTTGTGATAGGTCACTTTCAAGTCCCCCCCCCCCCCGATGGATTCCAATCTTGACGCGATGGGGCTTAGTAACCGTGGTTTGGAGGCCCACGGTGAAGCCAAAAGGAATCCCTGGTGGGGACGCCCTGGTGGCGTCTGGCGGGTAGGGTCGCGGGTGAAGAGGCGTGTCGGTGTTTCGTTGCCGCTCGCCCTATCTCCCGCGACCCAACGGTGGCGCACCGTAAGATGCGTCGGCGGTGGGGCCGCAGTGGAAGAGGAGTGTCGGTGTTACGTTGCCGCTCTCCCTGTCCTCTGCGGCCGTATTTGGAGGCTTCTCCACGCGCACCTCTTTAATTAGAGTGCGCAGTGGACGAAGGGAGCGGAGAGCTCTGGTGGTGAGTAGCGGACGCTAGGTGTGGGGGCACCTTCGTCCGCCTTGCACTACTCACCACGACGCGGGGCCGCCGTAAGGGCGGGGATCGCCAGAGGGGGACTGGACGTAAAGGCTGTGCCGGTTTCCCAGACCCCCTCCATTCCAGGCGACGCCGGAATGACGCTGGGTCGTTTAGTCGGTATACCGGGAGTCCCCGGGGAGTCCCACATACCCCTCTCGCCCCCCGGCGGAGGGGATGCGTAACGCATGTTTCCCAGCGAGAAAAAAAAAAAAAAAAGTCACTTTCAAGTCAAAATATCAGAATTTGATTTTCGGTTCAATGGTTACGATACGTCATCATAATTATGTTATGTTAGATCAGTGATAAAGTTGTGGCGAACTAAAAGCTTTGCTATGATTTAGTATAGAAAAATATCTGGCACATCCTATTGGTTCGGTTTCCATCGGACAACAAATACCTGAATGAATAACATGTAGCACTTCTGTTGCACGGGAACCTGCAGTAAATGTCAATATTATACTTAACATATTTCACGACTTGATTTGCCTGTTACGAGTATAAACAAGTGAGATTGAGACTCAACTAACAGGGACTCCTTCCTGAGTAACAAGTAGTTTCTAAGATTACCTCTATTAGTACAAATAACAGCTGTTTTCGACAGACTGGGATCGCAGTGCCAGGACGTAGTGGGAAGAGGCTTTTGCCCAGCAGTAGGACTCTTACGGCTAATAATAAATAAACAATAATATCTCAAGAAACCAACGCCATCTATTAGCGAAATAAATGCAATGATCAAGCGATTAGCAGACACGCAAACCTCTCTGAGACGTTAGATTTATACTCGTACCCGGCGGCGAGACGTCTAGACAAGGCGAGGCGTGTTTACATCGCTGTATTGTCACTAGCGGGGCGAGCGTGACTCGCTTCGAGATCGTCTGTATCGCAGAGGGACAATTATTTATAGCTCAAGAGCCATGCCCCGCGAGAAAATATCTAAGGGATAAAGTCCTGCTGGCCTGTCCGTAATCGAGCACTAAGAGTAGCGTATATGTCTTAGTGCTCGTTTACCGACAGGCGGCAGGCGACGCGGCACGCGCTTAAGTCAAATGTATGGCGCTGTTCCTGTGTGTTTACGGAGAGACGTTTTTTCATGCGTTTATTTGACATTGCCATGCGGTCGCCGTCGCATCGAACGCAGTCCGCAGCCGCGATGATAGCCGCCGCCACCGCCGTCGCCTGAACGTAATCGTCACCATACATTGCTATATATTTGTGTTTAGGCATTCGATGACGCGTGCCGCTGCAGCCGTCGCCTCTCCGTAAACAGTCAAAACTCTTAACGCGTCGCACGAAGCAACGCCTGACGCCTGTCCGTACACGCGGCCTTATCTTCAATTTTGCGGCTATATCGACGCGTTTAAGCCTTGTACGGACTAGTATTATTAATGCGAACACCAACTATGAACATTGTCACAAAAACTTACTATCGATCATACATGACGTTCTATAGCCAAGCCATACCACCCTTAAGGTCTGTACCTAAAGATGTGGGTATTCGGGGACAAAGGGCGTATTAAGGTTTTATTGCTTTAGACAAAGTGCTTGCGTTTGACAGTTTAGGGTGGGTTGTATGCTTGGTTGATAATAATTGATTGAGTAGACAAGGGTATTATGATAAAATTGTGACGTTACTCTTAGGACTTATACGAGTATTAATATCATAAGTAGGTACTAGGTTGAGGTTCGTTGAGGTTTGTCCTATGTGATACATATTAGTACATTATGGTACTAGTGTGTAACATTGGTGATTACCGCCGAGGTGTTTTTATGAGCCGAGCCGTTAGGCGAGGCTCATAACAGAACAGAGGACGGTAATCATCAATACACACGTGTATCATACGACGTTTTTCAACACACTTGTGAATAAAATAACAATAAAAACTCATTTTCAACAGTGAAAACGAGTTGTGAAAAATGTTTCGCTATTGCGGGAAAAATTAATCAGTTTTCCTATGCGCGCGCATTGCGATCGGCCACAGACTATATTTCCGCGCCGCGCATAGGGTTTGCGGCCTATTCTGCCACGGACAAAATGGGGAATTTAAAGTTTTCTTTTATTATAGAGAAAACAAAAGTTATATTTGAGTGAAAGTTTTATTTATTAAACATGTACGAGTTAAAATTATCTATTTAAATTAGAAGTTGCATGAAATGAGCAAGCAATAGGAACATTAATTTATTTGTTCTATTGAACACGATCTTTTTTCTGAATAAAAACTTTTTAAAGAACAAAGCAACTCAACCAATAAAATTAAAAAAAAATTCTATTACTCACTAGTGAGTTATAGTAATGAAAAAGTCACAGTTTGATTATGGGTGTCATTATGTGCCTAATTGCGGTGACCATAGAGCCACTTTATGAGCAAGTGTGTTGAAAAATAATATACAGTTGGTATACATAAATGTACATAAAAATAAAATATCTTAATGTATAAGCTATGGCTTTTATTATTACAGATCCTTTAAAGATGTGTTAAGGGGGTAGTCAGATGCATGTCCAATCCAAATAAGTAAATATTTGGCACATGCCAACAATTTGCGGAATGAAATCCGCCTATAAGAATGTGAAATGTCTGTTTAAGTTGTATGGGTATAAAAAACTTAGGCCTTTACATATTAGATGATTTATACAATGTCAGGAGGCAATCCATGCCTACACTAACGGGACGCTATAGTGCCTGGGAGATGGAATAATAAATAAATAGGTATAATATATTAATAATTCCATCTAATGCAGACGAATGTTCACACAAAGTTACTTGTAATATATCCTACCTAACCCGGAACAGTTGGATTCTGCAGTCATCGACCCCGTCTCGCCGACCGTTTATAGTTCAGAGCTTTGTTTCCCAAAGTGTTTCAGACCAAAACTTAGCTGCTATATATTAGCTTACGCCTGTGCCTTTGCTCGCGTTGTACCAACATTTTGAATAGTCTACATGTTCCACTATATAAAACTACTCCAAGTTTCATCCAAATCATTCAATGGTTTAGTCGTGATTAAAGCGACAAAACCATTAAATAAATTAAAAAAAAGGCGTGATTGAAACACAAACATACTTACAAACTTTCAGATTCATATTATAGGATCTAGGAGACATTAAACCTAAAGATGTGGGTAGTTGCATTCAGGAGAGAACTAAGTAAATAATATATGCTTGAGTTAATATATTAGAGGTATTTATGAGCCGAGTTGGCCGAATGGGCCTCGACTTTCAATCCGAAGGTCGCGGGTTCGAATCCCGGCCGAATCAATGGATTTGTCGTTTCTTGAAATTTATATGCACTTTAACACGAGGTCTAAACAGTGAAGGAAAACATCGTGAGTAAAACCCGCAGCTTAGTCAGCTCCACACGTATTGACGTCGTCTTTCCTGTGGGCCAGGCTGATTAAGCTGAGAGGATGGTTTAGTTTAGGTGCTGGGCAAGTCTATTCCATCTCAAACAATGTCCCAGGCACTACAGCGTCCCAGATTGCCTCCTGACACTGTATAAATCATCTAATATAGATGTAGAGGAGTAAAAAGAAGTACGGTACGGACCCTAGTTACCGCCAATACACAAAACTTTGGCCTTTACATCTATATTAGATGATTTATACAGCGTCAGGAGGCAATCCATGCCTACACTTTAACGAGACCCTGTAGTGCCTGGGACATTGTTTGAGATGGAATAGGCTTGCCCAGCACCTAAACCATCCTCTCAGCTTAATCAGCCTGGTCCACAGGAAAGACAACGTCAATACGTGTGGAGCTGACTAAGCTGCGGGTTTCCTCACGATGTTTTCCTTCACCGTTACGAGTTCGTGTTATAGCGCATATAAATTTTACGAAACGAAAAATCCATTGATGCACGGCCAGGATTCGAACCCACGACTTTCAGATTGAAAGTCGAGGCACAACCCCATTCGACCAACACGGCTTTTTCGCCAATACACAAGCTTCATATTAATAGCACTCGCTGCCTATCATCACATCACAAACGATAGCCATTCTTCCAGATTTTGAGGTACTTTTTCAAATTATTTTAAGACGTTATCTCTTATCAGATAATTGATTTTTGTTGATGAAAACCAAATGTTGAGAAACCTAGAATTAACGTACACGTGAGATGCCAATTTTACAGTCTACGGTGTATTAACGATCGATGAGGCTGTCTGCCGAGGGTGTCTGCAGGGGGATGTTTAGGCACGTCTCTTCGCAACTACAATGAAAATTGAACTTTACTCTCTTCATTTAAGACTTATTATCGCATACCGAGCTTTAGCCTCGGATTTTGGGATACACGTTTCATTTTCGCAAGGCAAATTCAGCAGTATCACAGAGAAGTTAAGGTTGAGTTTCGTAGGCGTTTCGAGAGTGTATACATAGGTCAGTTTTCATGTGATTGGAATGGAAGCTGGGTAGTAACTTTTGTTTTGTCTGTGGCTTGGGGTAGGTTTGTCTGGACTGCGTACATATTGATAAGCCGACGGAAATTGAATCTGGCGTTAATTGTTCTTTGTCATTGTTCCGATAAGTTATACAGAAATTATGAAGAATCGTAAAACAATTTGCTTCAAAGTTCGAACATTGAGCATGTATGAAGAGTAAGTAAATCTTTTTGTTTTGAAATCGATTGAAATCCCTTAAATCCATTACGTACACTTATTTATGACACAAATATAGCTTGAACAAATATCTATGTTCAACACAACACAGTATATCCTGGGTTAGAAATGAACCCACGATAGCGTGGAAGGAAAACACTTACTACCAACTGAATATGTCAGTCAGTTAAGCTGAAAAAATGTTTCACGATGCAAAAACTTCTATAGCACTATGAACGCTTTGTAGAACCTTCGTAGTAAGCTCAGGCTGCACTTGATTTACTACGTGCTACAGCGTAGCGTTTACGAGCTACGTCACGTAGTTTACGTTGCTACGAGCTGGCGTAGCGGTGTGTAGCAGCTATTATACTTTGTTGCGATAGATACTACGATACAAAATGATTCAAGACGTTTTGTGATCCATCTTATGCAAGTTTATTCTGAACTTTGAAAACCTACTCGTATCATGGGTATTGTTTATGATGAACACTTATAGCGGTATATTGGTGGTAAATATCTCATTATAATATAAGTGTTCAAAGTTTATTTTTAACATAAGAACAGTGTGGGTATTTGAGTATTGTCAAGAATAAACAATGAAGACCAAACTCCATAGGCTTATTTTGTTTTTTAGTCATTTTATTTTATTTGAGAAATACACAGCTACACAGAAACAAATCGACGTTACACAGAATCCAAAAAAGTTTCCACTGTTAAATTATACACAAAAAGGAAAAAAAAAAGAAATTACAATCAAAATCCTAAAATCGTTTACATTACAAAACTTTTCGGATACTCATCAACTTCAACAGCTGTCAGTATATACAGTATAAAAGGGCGTGTCTGTCTGGTGCGGTTATTGCGAATTTGTGAGGCAACATTTTGAATCAGGTATTAGATTCAGGCCTGTGAGCAGACAGCGAAGGGGGAAGATAAAGATATACTACGCAATTTGCATGAAAAATAATTATTAGTGATGGGCCGAATGTGGTTTTAACCGAATACGAACTTCGGCCGAACATTCGGTGAAAATGAAAAGTTCGGCCGAAGTTCGGTAGGTACCTAGTTTCATTGTATTTTCTCGAAATAAATACGTCAAATCTTGTTTACGCGATCGTTGAAGTTTTCTAGAGTATATGGAGTGTGGTGCTTGTACTGCTTTTCGCTGTGTGACAAATATGGATATTTGGGTTGTCGTTACAACTACCTATTTTAAATTCTATGACTATTCAGAAGGTAGTTGTACGTACCTACGACGCATTTCACTATTTTAATTGGCATAAATCGATAACACACACGGTTAACACTGTAAAACCGTCCGATTTAACGTTTTATAGTGTTAACTGTGTGTGTGGCTTTAGTTGATCGAGTGAGCGAAGCGTCTCAGTTTCGAGGTTGGCCAAAAAATGCTTTTGTCTGTCATTCAGGTCGCATTTTTCAACCGATTTTGATTTACAGAACGTCAATCGTCTCCATACAAACTGTGACTGTGACTCAAAAAATTATCGTTTCCAGAACTGATCTACAGCCTGAGTTCTTGCTTACGAAGCCACTACTTACCGTATGCAATTCGTAATTTCTTATTATCAAGCCGAAAAATAATAATAACTATTTATTTACCCCTAAAATGTACTGAACTTGGTATTTTTTTTATCTGTGGAAAATTTGAGGTCCGATCTTGTCGTCCTTTTTTGAACATAAGTTCCGTAAGTAGTATAGTAAGATTTATATTTACTTTTGTCGATCGTGATGTTTGACTGGGGTGAAATGGGAGGGAAACGGGGGGCTACACAGTCCTTTCCGCTTTAAAGAGGCGAACCAGTGGACACCAGATTCTACCTATTAGGACCAAGGGAACGCGCGTAGTCTATTGTAAAAATAAAACTTTATTCTAATTCTATTCTATTCTATTGAGAAAACTAAAACGTACTTAAACGTCAAATAAGTCTACCTTAACTTATGAAAAATTCAAGCACCTGAAATACAAATTAAATTCGGTCTTTCTTTTTGGATGGGAGGTCTTCTGTTCTAACAGGATCACTAGTTTTATAGAGTTCTGTTTTTTTCTCACACCTAGGGATCATTGAGTTGTCACACACAATGAAAAGCTGTTTATATAATGGTTGAAACTTTGTAGGAGTACTTATACTTATTGCACTTACTCCTACAAAGTTTCAACCATCACGTCGATTACACATTTGCTCAGTTGGTAGAGCTTCACTGGTTCAGTTTTATTTTTTTAGTCAAGCAGTTGTGTTATTGGAACTAAGTTCCTTTACGGACGGTATCAAAGAAAACAGGCTGGAGCTGGAAGAAAAATTTCGTTCCATTTTACTGTAACATTGTTAGATTGTTACATTGTTAGTACGGAAGTGCGTTTGATTTGAATTTGAAATTTTCAGTATAGAAAATTACTCTTTGCTTCGTTCCAACCGAGTGTTCCACGACACTCACGTACTTTTGATTACTATATTTTGTAGCACCGAACTTCGGCAGTTTGAACCGAATTTCGGCCGAATGCCGAACTTCGGTTCAAGCTGCCGAAGTTCGGTTTAACCGAATGTGAAACGAACTTCGGCCCATCCCTAATAATTATAGTATTTTTCACGTAGAAAAGGTATTCCTGACACAGAACTTACGTTTTATGTTGTACAACAATGAAACATTTTGAAATAAATGTCTAGTGATAAAACTGAAAGATACAACTTCATTAAAAAATGATTTTGTCTATTTCCTTTTTAATAATTTGAGAAATTAACATAAAAGAGCCTTGTCACGGAACCGTTCCTGTGTAAAAGGACTAAGTTTAAGAAATACTTATTGGTCTTTGGAGGCGCACTTCAAAGCCTTTCACCACACTAGTTCAAAAGAACTGTAATAGTGACACGACATAAGACGAGACAAGCGCAACGTTTCAGATACGAATGGACACGTTTGAGGAAGGCTTTCGCTTTTAAAATAGGAGAGTAAGCATATTGATCTGCTTATGGAAGATGAAATATCGCTAATTCTAGATGATCTCTCCTCACAATATTTATTCAAAGCGCTCGTGGCTCGTATAGTCTTTCTTGATACCGAGAGATTCCGTGATCAAATTGACGATCCTGGCTATTAAGTTGTAAGGCCATGCCGGAGACCTTAACCTAAAAACTCCGTCACCATAGTACGCTACTAACTCATACGAACTTAATCGTTATCGCGAATGAATTCCAAAAAGTTATTGTTTGGGACAATTGAGGGTTGGATTAAATAAGAGCTACTTAAAAATGTCCATTAAGTACCCAATCAAATTACGACCTCTGTGGCGCAGTGGGCGAAGGTCCGCCTGCAGCGCAGAAGGTTGCGGGTTCGATCCCCGCCGCGGGACAAATGTTTGTATGACCTACAGATATTTATCTCGGGTCTAGGTGTATCTATGTATAATATTATTTACAAACAAAAAGTATATAAGTAGTATATCAGTTATCTGGTTCCCATAGTACAAGCTTTGCTTAGTTTGGGGCTAGATGATGCTGTGTGAAATCGAAAGAAACAAAGAAATTGTCAACATCAAGGTTTATACTATTGTTTGTTCATTTATCACACTAAATTGGCAATTTCTTTTGTACCCTCTAAACGCCCTGGGGTCATACGTGTGACCTGGCAACAGTGGAAAGAAAAGTAGCAGGTTTTTGGATAGATTCGGCCAAATGTGTAAAATGTGTTGCTAAAAATAGAGATTCAAGGGAATTAAAAGACAACAAACAGGTTCACGACTGTATCCCCAAGGTGCGGTAGACATTCTCTCAGATCTTTTTATGTTACTTATTCCAGATCCTATGAAGATGTCTAAGGGGGGTAGTCAGAGGCATGTCCAAACACATATTTGATACATGCCCACATCTTGCAGAAGTTAGTATTCCATACGTGACAGTTTGCAAGCCCATCGGCCGCCTATAAGAACACTAACTGGTTTCCTCACGATGTTTTCCTTCACCGTTTAGAGCACGTGTTAAAGCGCATATAAATTTTCGATTTTTCTCAAAAATAAAAGAACTGCTGAAAAGGCGTAATTAAGTTCAAATGAGTTAAAAGCTTAGAAAGCGAAGAGAGGCCTATACCCAGCAGTGGGATGACAAAGGCTGATGATGATGATGAGTTAAAAGCTTATTCAGGTACATGGTTTTTAGATTTCTTGTACTTACACACTTCTGTCATAGCTTAGTGAATTTAATTTATAATTATAACTGACTAAAAAATAAGAACTACTACTGATACAGCTACTTAAAGTAAAGAGCAAATCTTAAAAACCAATGTCTGTCTGTGTATTGATTTTTCTGTCCTAACAAAATTTGAGACTCTTAGCTGGCAGCCCTGTCTGGTAGTAACCCTAGTAGAGCTGTTGTTTTAGCAATATTGGGCATAATAAATGGCAACACTATAATTAAGTAAATTGGTTTATTTTGTGAAACTCAAATAAAACGAAAAACATTGTGTTAACGAAATGAGGGGCTCTGCTGTAGTACCTAGGGAATAGGGACCAGACTTAAAAAGCTTTGGAAAATATAAAGATTATTATGATACCTTACAACGTTCTAAATAAATAATAAATAATGCTGGACTTTTCACACAGCATCATCTAGCCCCAAAGTAAGCAGAGCGTGTATTATGGGTCCAGTACCCTGACTGATATACTACTTATATACTTTTTGTTTGTAAATACATACATATTATACAAACAACCAGACCCGAGACAAATATTTGTAGAGATCACACAAACATTGGTCCCGCTGGGGGGTTCGAACCCGCAACCTTTTGCGTCGCAGACGGGCTTTCGCCCACTGCGCCACAGAGGTCGTCATACTAGGAACAGAGATGGGGTTCTTACCGGTATCGGTTGTGAAAATTTGTAAGTTTTTTATTAACATGTAATGTGAGGTAAACTACCATTTGTATGGGAAATAAAGTAGCGCCTAGCGCAATCTATTTATTAAACTCTGGAATGCTCTTCCCGTGTCCATCAGATTTGCTAAATCGCTTCCTATTTTTAAAAACTTAGTTCATCGTCATTACTTGTCATTGTAGATATTATTATTATGTTTATGTATTTATTAGTAAGTATGTTTAGTCAGTGGTAGGTATTTTATAGGTATTTATTAGGGATGGGCCGAAGTTCGTTTCACATTCGGTTAAACCGAACTTCGGCAGCTTGAACCGAAGTTCGGCATTCGGCCGAAATTCGGTTCAAACTGCCGAAGTTCGGTACTACAAAATATATTAATAAAAAGTACGTGGTGTGTCGTGGAACACTTGGTTGGAACGAAGCAAAGAGTACTTTTCTATACTGAAAATTTCAAATTCAAATCAAACGCACTTCCGTACTAACAATGTAACAATCTATGGACTGTTCGCGGCTGCACGCTTTGCACTGTGACGATTTCGTGACGTGGTGGTCGTGACGGTAAAACAGAACGAAATTTTTCCGAATTTAACTTGTATTTCAGGTGCTTGAATTTTTCAAAAGTTAAGGTAGACTTTTTTGACGTTTAAGTACGTTTTAGTTTTCTCAATAGACTACGCGCGTTCCCTTGGTCCTAATAGGTAGAATCTGGTGTCCACTGGTTCGGCTCTTGAAAGCGGAGAGGACTGTGTAGCCCCCCGTTTCCCTCCCATTTCACCCCAGTCAAACATCACGATCGACAAAAGTAAATATAAATCATACTATACGACTTACGGAACTTATGTTCAAAGAAGGCAAGATCGAAACTCAAATTTTCCACAGATAAAAAATATACCAAGTTCAGTACATTTTACGGGTAAATAAATAGTTATAGGCTTGATAATAAGAATTTACGAATTGCATACGGTAAGTGGCTTCGAAAGCAGCAGGCTGTAGATCAAATTCTGGAAACGATAATTTTTTGAGCCAGGTCACAGTTTGTATGGAGACGACCGACGTTCTTTACATCAAAATCGGTTGAAAAATGCGACCATTTGCCACCAATGCAAGCATTTTTTTGGCCAATCTCGAAACAGACGCTTCGCTCACTCGATCAACTAAAGCCACACACACAGTTAACACTATAAAACGTTAAATTGGACGGTTTTACAGTGTTAACCGTGTGTTTTATCGATTTATGCCAATTAAAATAGTGAAATGAGTCGTAGGTACGTACACGTACCTTCTGAACAGTCGTAGAATTGAAAATAGGTAGTTGTAACGACAACCCAATCATCCATATTTGTCACACAGCGAAAAGCAGTACAAGCACCACACTCCATCTACTCTAGAAAACTTCAACGATCGCGTAAACAAGATTTGACGTATTTCTTTCGAGAAAATACAATGAAACTAGGTACCTACCGAACTTCGGCCGAAGTTCGGCCGAACTTTTCATTTTTACCGAATGTTCGGCCGAAGTTCGTATTCGGTTAAAACCACATTCGGCCCATCACTAGTATTTATGTTAGATATATATAATACGTTTTATAATTATATATTGTATATATTATATTATTATGTATCATTATGTATGCCACCGTCCGAATTTGTTAATATTTATCCTGTCCATCCAAAGGTTACCTGGAAGAGATCGCTTTTAGCGATAAGGTCGCCCATTGTACTATATTTTTGCATGTTTGTTTTTTTTATTTGTGTTATTTTTATGGTGTACAATAAAGTTGTATTCTATTCTATTCTATCTATTGTTAACAGTTTATATTGAATAAAAAACCAAAACAAATCTGGGTATTCCCGTTCTTTTTTTCGTTCGTTTGATGAATATTCGGATGTTTCTTATTCAAATTTGCGTTACGTTGTAATTTTTTCTATTCATCATTTTTAACTCAATCTCTCTTAAGCCATGTATTCACTGAGAAACATGTATCTGACACAAAACGTAGATGTTTTCAGAAACAAATGTTTCGAGGACTTGACCGTCCACACTCAGTTGTTTCACAGCGGCCGCGAGTTGTGCTGTGCAATCCCTGACATCGGCTTCTTTTTACAAAAAAAACTATTATTTATATATGACTAGCTGGTACCCGCGACTTCGTCAGCAAAATAACATACTTGAAAACCTCTAAATAGAACTGAAATCTGCAAGAATCTTCTGAAACTTTTAAAAATACAATAATAGCGCCATCTCGGCCTCAGCCATAGGTTAGCAACGCCATCTAGTTGAATTTAACTGGAAGTTCCAACTCCCCATGCAAACTTTCAACCCTTATTTCACGCCCTCCATGATTAAATTAAAGATTTTTCTGTCATAAGAACCTTCTCCTTACAATAACAAACACAACAAAAAAATTCGTACAATCGGTTCAGCCGTTCACGTGTGATGGCGTGACCAAGGGATATAGGGATTCATTTTTATATAAACAGATGTTGACATTCCAAACTACCGCCATGTTGTTTATAAACAACTGAAACACTCGTCCACACTTGTATACAGCTGTTGCGAAGCAGACTTGTTTCGGTGCTCTCCACTTCCATCGGGGAGCACAGAAACATTCTAGAAACACTAGGCTATGTTTACCGAAACATTTTAAAAAGTAAAAAAAAAACGTAAAAAGGTTCACGACTGTATCTCCAAGGTGCGATAGACATTCTCTCCGATCTTTTTTTTATGTTACTTATTCCAGATCCTTTGAAGATGTCTTAGGGGATAGTCAGAGGCTTGTCCAAACACATATTTGATACATGCCCACATCTTGCAGAAGTTAGTATTCCATACGTGACAGGTTGCAAGCCCATCGCCGCCTATAAGAACACTAACTGGTTTCCTTCGCCGTTTAGAGCACGTGTTTATTATTTTATTATTATTATTTTAGTGTCTAAAAAAAATATAACTTGTGTGTTTAACTTGTAACTGTTGTATTTCAGAATCACGTAGATTTTGTGAAACCATGTTTATAAATAAATGTTTTTCAATGGCTTTATACCATTCATCTTTCCTCAGATTTCTTTATGATCACGAATGTGTCCCGAAGTACTTAATTTATTTTAAAATGGCATCCGTTTCGCAATATTTATAAAGGCAGCCTCACGCAAAGGGGTGCATTTCGGGGGCGTGTCCCACCCACAGGTCGGTGACCTCACAGCTGACGCGACCCCAATGGCGGTAGTACGGGTGTATGCGTCTAATTATTATTTTTGGTTTATTTTCAACCGACTTCAAAAAAGAAGGAGGTTCTCAATTCGTATGTTTTTTTTTTTTTTTGTATCTTGTTACGCGATTGCTCCGCCATTTGTTGACAGATTTGCAAAATTCTTTTCATGTTTGAAAGGGTATACTCCAGAGGTGGTCCCATATAAATTTTATTCTTGAGGGATTGATAGTTTCCCCGTAAAACTCTAAACACCTTCCCTCCTAGCCATGTCACAAATAGAAATCGAATCGACAGCTTGACGCCCTGAGTCACACCGCGTTTCGAGTCAAACATTGAAGTCGGTTTTCTTTTTAGTATAAAAACGTAATTTATAGTGAATGTTGTGATAGGTATTGGAACAAAGTTCCTTTTCGGACGGTATCGGATGGGGGCTGGACGAAAATAAGTGTTCTATTTTTGCGTCTACGACACTTGGATATATCAAATCGTCACAGTGCGAAATGCGCAGCCGCGACACAGTCCATAGATAGTTACATTGTTAGTACGGAAGAGGGTAGGATACCTAATTGACAATTAATTTATTATATTCCCAGTATAGAAAAGTACTCTTTGCTTCGTTCCAACCGAGTGTTCCACGATACTCATGTACACATGTATACTTAGATAACATGATATTTTTCTATGCTTAGCGTGTTTAGAGGCGTATGATTTTTTGTACGATCCGATAGAATAGTTTCCGAAAATTAATGAAGTAAAGTTCGCCCAACAGATCTAGGCATTCGTGAAGTTAGCCGTTTCGACGCAGTAGATTCTTTTTCATGAAATAACCTAATAAGGATAAAATTAAAAATATAAAAAAAAAATGCTGGACTTTTCACTTTTCATCTAGCCCCAAAGTAAGCTGAGCTTGTGTTATGGGTAGGGACTAGATGACTGATAAACTACTTATATTCTTTTTGTTTGTAAATACATACATATTATACATAGAAACACCCAGACCCGAGACAAATATCTGTAGGTCATACAAACATTTGTCCCGCGGCGAGGATCGAACCCGCAACCTTCTGCGTCGCAGGCGGACCTTCGCCCACTGCACCACAGAGGTCGTCAATATAATTGGGTTTATATTATGTTTTCTAAACTTATCTTACCTTACTGAAGTATCCAACAACATGGCACCCTTCTTCGTCAGCACACGTCATCACATAAAAGAGAAATGGTTCCACATCGTAGTACAACGTCTTATGGTCGAGGAAGAATTTGGCGAGTAAACAGAGTTGTTGGCAATACTGCTTATGCTTTCTACCGTCGACTTGCCACACGCTTAGATTGTCTTTTCTGTACACCTGTGCGGAAAATATGAAATGTGGTAAAGTATATAGGGTCTTTCATTTTAAACTACACAAACTGACAGGGCCTCATTTTCGGGTTGCAAATAGACGTTTGACCGTATCAATTTAATTCCTAAGCCGATTTAAGTTTTCACCTAAAAATTTATCGTTTATTGATTTTTTAGAAATGTTGCATAATGATTTTCAAGGAGTACAGACTTTCCACCAATCGCAGCGCAGCTACATCACGAATGGACTAAGTTATATAAGATGAAACAATCAACTGAAAGAATAGTCTTCATCGATTTTCTCGGGATTTTCATAACAAAACAAAAAAAAACATTACATAAATATTTTTTTATTTGTTTGTTGAACCCAATTCCTGAATAAAGTTAGTTTAAAATCAAAGACCCTATATTATATGCAGTAGTAGGCACTGGGTTTGTTAAAAATTCCATCCTTTGCTGAATGTTGTCATGCCAAATGTGTATTTAGATATGTCTCTAACTACCTTCCGTTTATGTATTATTTGATTAACAGGTGGTTGTGTGTGTGTGTGTGTGTGTGTGTGTGCGCGTGTGTGTGTGACAGTACCTCGTCTCCCGGCGGGTGGCGCCACACGCACTTGGCCCGGTGACGGGAGGCGCCGGCGGCGGAGCGGTGGTGGTTCAAACAGAACTCGCAGACGAACAAACGTGGAACCCTTGCTGCTTCACCCGGGTAAGGGGATTGGTACCACACTTCCATCATAAATTTACCCATCACTACGTATCTGCGAAGTGAAGATCAGAAATTATCTTCTATCATAAATCTGCAAGTTTGTGAGCATGTTTGTTTTGTGAACCGATTTGAATGAAACTTGGGTGTTAAATAGCACTATTAGAGCATTAAAATATTGGTACCACGAAAGCGTAGCTATTTATCTAATCCATACTGATGTGAGCGGATACGAGAATGTAGAAGAAACACAAATAGTTTACATTTCTGCGACCAGGGGCCTGTTTACAGCAAAACTTCAAAGAACTAACCTTGTGCCTCTATCAGTAGGTAGATCTCCCAGTTCCTCTTCAATCTTGATAGCCGCCAAAGCCTGAGCTTCTCTGAACAACCTTAGATCATAGTCGGGAGCAAAACCTTCTAGAACCGGCTCCCGATCTTCGTTCATGTCTTCCCCGTTCAAAGTTAATTTTTCCTTTTCCCTTAGTTCTTGACTGCCTTTCCATTTTGATCGCATGTCCTAAAAACAGGGTACTCATCATCTTCCTGCCCTTTTCCCACATTATGTGGGGTCGGCACAACATGTGTTCTTCTTCCATTCTCCTTAATCAGCCGTCATCTCACTCACTCCTTTCTTACTCATCTCATCCTTTACACAATCCATCCTTCTTTTCTTTGGCTCTACTCGTAAATCCATCAACATTCATACTAAGCACTCTCCTAAAAACAGGGTACTATTATTTTAATTATTATGAAAATTTGCTGTGTAGGCATTGGCATAGAGGTGTGATAGTGGGTTATAATCTCGACTTTCAATCCGGAGGTTGCGAATTTGATTCCCGTCTGTTACATATGTATATTAATATGTACTGTTAAGAGCTCGTATTAACGAGCTTGACTTTGAGCTGGTAGGCGCGCTGGTCTAGACTCGGCACGGGGCGTGGACGCTGCGGGTGGGTGTACGTTGACTTTGAGCTGGTAGGCGCGCTGGTCTAGACTCGGCACGGGGCGTGGACGCTGCGGGTGGGTGTACGTTGACTTTGAGCTGGTAGGCGCGCTGGTCTAGACTCGGCACGGGGCGTGGACGCTGCGGGTGGGTGTACGTTGACTTTGAGCTGGTAGGCGCGCTGGTATAGACTCGGCACGGGGCGTGGACGCTGCGGGTGGGTGTACCTTGACTTTGAGCTGGTAGGCGCGCTGGTCTAGACTCGGCACGAGGCGTGGACGCTGCGGGTGGGTGTACCTTGACTTTGAGCTGGTAGGCGCGCTGGTCTAGACTCGGCACGGGGCGTGGACGCTGCGGATGGGTGTACCTTGACTTTGAGCTGGTAGGCGCGCTGGTCTAGACTAGGGTTTGCAATTCGAATATTCGAATATTCATTTTATTCGAATATTCGCTCCATTTTCAAATTCGAATAATTCATTTCAATTATCCGAATATTCGAATAGTTTTTTTTTTATTAAATAGGCTAGCATTGGACGCATTTAAGCCTCACACTGCCTGATGCTAAGCAACAGTGGGATCTAAGATAAAGGACGCTTACCTAGAATGAATTTATTACTAGTAACCTATTTACTCTCGATTTATAGACCCCTATAACATTGTACTTTATGGGAACTACTTACTATTGCTTACTATTTTCTACACTTTTCTGATTTCAACTCTGCCCCAAATCTCACCCTGTTGTGTTCTTGTAGTGTAATGCCTTGTAAAGCTGTTATTTCCCACGAACGCGAGTTGTTCGAAAATCAAAAAATATATAAAACACATTTATCAAATTGAACAACTACTTTGAGTCATCAGACTCTGAAAACCGCAGCCAACGAGTACAAACAGAGCAAGAAAGCAATGATGACAATAGTTTGTCCATGAAAGATCAGTTGCGAGGTAAGCTTTAAAATGACGCAGCTGAATCCATACAGCTGCGCCAGTCCGAAGAAGAGACCTTGGATCTTAGCACTAAAATCAAAGTGGAGATGTGTCTCTTTGAAAGCGGTGGACAACGTGGTATCCATTTCACCCGAGCATAAACGAGGCATGCCTTTTAAGTTCTGTCGTTTCTATATTTCCCGGCAATTTTGAATTTGGAACTGTTCTATATTCGAATGTGTTTAAATTTAAATCCAAAACAGTTGAAAGTATTAGGATTAATGCTATTGTTTAGTCACAGCGTCGATTGGAATCTGTCAGGTTACGTACGAAAATGAATCTTTCTAATGAAAATGTTCGTGCAATAATTTTCTACAACTTTAGAAGAGGCCTGACACGGCTTCAGTGTTTTGAAGAGCTAACATCTGTGTTCAGTGATGAAGCCCCATGTCTGCGGACTGTTGAACGCTGAACGCTTTAGAATTCCAGCGTGGACATACTAGTGTTAGTGACAAATTTCGCGAAGGACGCACAAAATCCGCTAATTTACAATAATACTAATACTAATTCTCGAAGATCGTCATGTGACGTATCGAGAGATAAAGGCTCTATTAGGCATCTCAGGGACAACCATTCAGAAGATCTTGCAAGAAGCGCTTGGTGTGAGAAAGCTAGTTTGCCGTTGGATACCGCATCTGCTTTCCGACGATCACAAGGCGGCCCGCGTCAGATGGTGTAAGAAAACTCTGCAAAGGTTCAACCGAGGAGAGTCAAATCACGTCTACGACATCATCAGTGGTGACGAATCTTGGATCTATGCCTACGATCCTGATTCCAAACAATCTACAATCTGGGTCTTTCAAGACGAGCCAAAGCCGACTAAATTTGTTCGTTCTCGAAGCACTTCAAAGAAGATGGTGGCCACGTTCGTAGGAAAAACCGGCCATGTTGCGACTATTGCACTTGAAGATCGTAGAACGGTTAACGCAGAGTGGTATACCACAGTTTGTTTACCACAAGTCATCGTAGAACTTCGAAAATCTAACTCAAAGCGACGCATCATCCTGCACCACGACAACGCAAGGACACACAGCGCTCGTCAAACGATTGAGTATTTGAAGCAGGAAAAAGTAAAATTCTTGAATACTTGTGTAACCGCTTAAGAACAAGGATGAATGCCGATACTTTGGACGCCCTAAGCTTTTTACGCTCATATTATCAAAGTTTAAAATATAGGGTTGATTGATATTAGACGTACTTAGAGCTGCATCCTGCGTGGGACGCAGGAGGTAGATTCCCGCCTTGATAGTTTATTGTGATCAAGAATATACCTAATACCTGAGGTATACTACCGTTATAGTTAATACGACTGATTGACCCTAGGTTTTATCTGTTAACTTATAATTAACATGTTTTTTTTATGAATACCTAAACAATAAAACTAATTAAAAACTAGTTTTTTTCAAAAGAATTATGATATTGTCGTTTTTTCAATAAATATTAAAAAAATATTCGAATATTCGAATTATTCGAATATTTGGCTCCAAAAATATTCATTTATTCGAATACTAAAATTAAATGAATAGTGCAAACCCTAGTCTAGACTCGGCACGGGGCGTGGACGCTGCGGATGGGTGTACCTTGACTTTGAGCTGGTAGGCGCGCTGGTCTAGACTCGGCACGGGGCGTGGACGCTGCGGGTGGGTGTACCTTGACTTTGAGCTGGTAGGCGCGCTGGTCTAGACTCGGCACGGGGCGTGGACGCTGCGGGTGGGTGTACCTTGACTTTGAGCTGGTAGGCGCGCTGGTCTAGACTCGGCACGGGGCGTGGACGCTGCGGGTGGGTGTACCTTGACTTTGAGCTGGTAGGCGCGCTGGTCTAGACTCGGCACGGGGCGTGGACGCTGCGGGTGGGTGTACCTTGACTTTGAGCTGGTAGGCGCGCTGGTCTAGACTCGGCACGGGGCGTGGACGCTGCGGGTGGGTGTACGTTGACTTTGAGCTGGTAGGCGCGCTGGTCTAGACTCGGCACGGGGCGTGGACGCTGCGGGTGGGTGTACCTTGACTTTGAGCTGGTAGGCGCGCTGGTCTAGACTCGGCACGGGGCGTGGACGCTGCGGGTGGGTGTACCTTGACTTTGAGCTGGTAGGCGCGCTGGTCTAGACTCGGCACGGGGCGTGGACGCTGCGCCAGGGCGGCGGCGGCGCGGCGGCGCGCGATGCCGGCGGCGGCCCGCTCCTCGCAAGCCGCGACGCACCACGCGCCCGACACGTTGTGGTATAACGGACACGCGTCGAACGTGAAGTGACGTTCCGATTTACCTCCTGGGGGAGTTCCGGATCAGTATAGAAACGTCGCAACATATCATGTTCTCTCACTTGCACTAGTGATATGATAGAGGCAGATATAGACAGCAGTGTTGCCGTTTCAATGCGAAGAAGTCTTTCGGTACAAAATTGCCTACTGAGAATCAAAACGATAACTGCAACTCGGTGATTACGCATATTATAAGTACAGGATAAAACTTGGCACATTGTCTGAGCGATGACGCTTTTTCATACAAAATTAATGTACTGCGCATCGAAACGGCTAACTACACGAATGCCGAACCGTTGAACGTACTGTAACTGTACTAACTTCTAATTCAGTCATACCGAGATGTCCGGAAGAATCGCAGCCCCTTACGGGACACTCCCTCGGCCCCGGCGGCCGCAGTTCCAGAGGCAACAGCGGCAAAGCAGGCGACCGACCGACCGCCCCGCTGCGACCTTTCATATAGTTCTTCTTACTATTGTGGTTACTGAAACTGATAAATCTATTTGAGTAAATATTATCCTATGAGTACAGTAAAGTAACACAAATACATAGATTTATGTGATAACTTTCTTTTGTTTTTCCTTTCGGTGTTTTTGTTATGGTTAGTCCAGTCATTTGGTGTGAAAACGGGGTTACCTGGAAAGTTTTCCGAGAGTTGCGCTTATAGATTTTGAGGTGCTTTTTCCAAATTCTTTTGTACCTCGTATCTTTGCCGCTCGCGCCGCCATTTTGGAAAATATATATATGTGCAATAAAGTGTTTTCTATTTATCTATAACGCCCTAATCAGTGAACTGATTTGTATGAAACAGAAAACTTGAACTGATTTAGATCTGGAATTACTTATAGGCTTCTTAACTAATCATTTCATTATCTCTACATTATTAAAACCAGCTTCCGCCCACAGCGTTCTTTGCGTGGAACCAAAGTTTTATATCACTTACTCTTCTTCTTCTTATCGTGTCACTAGCTCTCATGAACCAGTGTGGTGAAAGGATTTTAAGTGCGCTCAAAGAGGCTTCTTTCACCGGCATAGTGCACATTAGTTTTTCGGCAGAAAAACTCATTGGTGCACGACCGGGATTGAACCCACAACCCGGGTTTATATCACTGTTTAGGCGTGATTGAAACTATTTCAAGTCCTTGTTTAAAAGCTTGTGTCGTATGTTGTATACCTACATTTTATCAATATGATTCTTGTCTTCATTTTCAGAATCGGTATCAGTGTTAGCAGGTCGCGATACAGTCGCAAGTCTGGACACGCGGGCTGAAAGAGATCGCGTCAATTTACGGGTCATAGTACCCGTTTGTGAGTCTGAGTCGCCACTCTTGCCTGTGCTACCGAGCTGAAAACAATAAGATATTTGTTTAAGCTGTGATCTTTGTGTATTTTACGGTAATACCTAGAACGCACCCTTAACCTGCATTGCATAGCGATTCATACTCTTCTAACGACCTCTGTGGCGCAGTGAGCGAAGCCTGCGATGCAGAAGGTTGCGGGTCCGATCCCCGCCGCGGGACAAATGTTTGTATGACCTACAGATATTTGTCTCGGGTCTGGGTGTTTCTATGTATAATATGTATGTATTTACAAACAAAAAGTATATAAGTAGTTTATCAGTCATGTAGTACCCATAACACAAGCTCTGCTTACTTTAGGGCTAGATGATGCTGTGTGAAAAGTCCAGCATTTTTTTTTTTTTTTTTACTTCAGTAGCACGCATTCGCGACGAAACCGTTCCGCTGTTCAACTGACCGCAACCAATGGACCGCAGGTTACGTCAGTTTTGGAGTAATTCAACGGAACGGTTTACACTGAAGTGTGAATCGCTATGCTAAAAGGTTTGTTGGTTTCCAATCCAGTACAGGATGGCTTTGATTGACTCAACCTTTTTTGACACATTTATTTTCTGTCTGTCTGTTTGTTACGCTTTCACGCCCAAACCACTGAATAGATTAAGCTGAAATTTGGCATAGTTAAAGGTTGTATCCCAGGGAAGGACATAGGCTACGTTTTATCCCAAAAAAAATAAAAAAATCCCGAGCGTCCGCGGGAGCGCAGCTAGTAGTTTATAATAAAAAGTGGAAACAAATTAACAATTTCAATTTGAATAATGTCTGTAACATTAGGTATTATTTGTGGATTTAACATAAAGTTTTTTTATCTCAAAGGAATGTATTTGCCCTTCGCCAATTGGGGTCTTGAAGATTGCTAAGAAACAACATACTAACCTTAACAGAATTGGAGTTAGAATTAGGTGGGGGTTTGGTTTTTCCAGTCCTTAATGAACCTTTTCTCGATGTGGGCTCACTGTCACTGTCAGAGGAAACAGACTCCACTGATGACTGACTTGAAGAACAAGATGTGGCACTTTTACTCTCAATAGACCTCTTTGGTGGAGGACCATTCGGTCTGTTACCATTTTTCCGCTTAGTTATAGAATCTCTAGTGGAGGTTTTAGAAAAGTTTGAAAGTGTTGAGAGTTTCGAGTTGGAACTCTTTGATTCTTTTGACTCTTTCGATTCCTTAGAAGTCTTAGAATCCCTCGAATCTTTTGAGTCTTTCGAAAATTTAGAGTCTTTTGAATTAGAGTTTGAATCGTCATTATCAACTCTTATAGGGGAATTAACACCATTTTCTTCACTGGATTTCCTCGAGCTACGCTTACTTTTAGGTGATCCTTTAGAACTTTTAGGTGATCCTTTAGAACTTTTAGGTGACTTGGTTTCTTCATCAGATTCTGAACTGTTATCAGGAGAGAAGATGCTTTTCTTTTTGTGAGAAGCAGTTTCAGATTTAGTGGCTCTCTGTATTGTTCTCGGCACTGGTTTTGGTGTCTTTCCTCCTGCTTGTACTCTTGGTGTCATCCGGCCTTTAGCAGCCAGACAAGCTGCGGGTTGTTTATTAGGTTTTGCAGAGGCTCGTCTTCTGGGAGGTAAAGGGCTTTCAATTTTAGGGATATTCTCATCATCTTCACTTGAAGATGAGACTTTAACTTTAGACAGCCGCCGTTTTGGTTCTTCTTTCTTCTTTGGTTCCTCTGGTTTTGCTGGTGGGGATTTGGGTATGGGGATGTTAGTAATTGATATTGGTATGTCGGAAGCTGATGACTCCGAGTCAGAGCTACTGGACCCTGATCCTGAGCTGGTGGAGGAACTGCCACTGCTGCTTGAATCAGACGTGGAGCCTGAACTGCTATCTGTACTACTGTTGCTCACCTAAAATAGGAAAAAAATAAAAAAATAGAAAGATATTCACAAGAAAATAATCCTAATTACAATACGCACAACCGATCTTCGTCTCTCTGAAGTTAGGTGCACTGAACAATTGCGCAGGAAAGGAAGAGTAAGCATGATAGCATGATGCAACAAACTAAGCGAGTGAGCAACTCAGCTATACAACTATGTCTTCGTTTGTAGGCGTCATCAAAAATGGGTTCTGCACAGCTACTTCTGAGAGACAAAGATTGGTTATGCGTATTATACACTTCATTCAAAGGTTCTAAGCATTCATGAAGTTAGCCGTTTGTCTGCACACTGCACAGTGATCTCTTTTCATACAAAATTGTGTTCTGTGCAGACAAATGGGTCTGGGTGTTTCTATGTATAATATGTAGGTATGTACTTATTTACAAACAAAAAAAGTATGTAAGTAAGTAGTATACGAGTCATTACTAGCATACTTTTTTTGTTTGTAAATAAGTACCCAAAAAAACAAGCTCTGCTTACTTTGCGGCTAAATGATGCTGTGTGGAAAGTCCAGCATTATTTTATTAATGCCTAGAACGAAGTGAAAGTAAAGTAAAAACGATACAACCTAGATTCTAATGGGCCCCCCACTAGGCTATCCAGTAGCATGTGAGCAGTGACCAATAGGATAAGTAAGTTACAGTATTAGGACATGCCTCTGCAACCCCTCAAACATCTTGGGAGGATGTTGAAGTAGTAGTTTTGGTAGTAATAGAATAATTGCATTCATTTTCCTTACACTTACATCTAGGTTCGTCATGGCTGTTACCGGCGACCGTATTACGTCTAAGCCACAAATTTTGACGGCTAAGTTATTGCACTTTACTAAATTAAAGCATTAATTCATAATTTCTTTATGAAATCTTTCAAAATAGCTTTAGAGCCAGAATAATATGATCACAGAACACAATCAAATCAACCACAACCACAACACAACTTTTTTTGTACAGCAGACAGACCAGACAGACAGACACTGACAGTTACGTTGACAAATTTGACAAATGTCTAGCAAGATTGTCAAAGTCAAGTCAATTCACTCAAATCCATAGATTTAGCATGAGCAAGTCGCAGAAGCCATAAACCAAGAAACTGAACTGAACAGATTTAGCATGGTACCTTATTTATAGTTTTCGTCGTGTCAGCTTTATTAATTTACTTTATAATAATTGGCTCACTGTTTCTAAAGTAATTATTAAGGACACCATGTTATAGCTGTTGGTTTTCCAATAATTAAATAAATAAATAAATTATTTATTTACAAAAAAAAAAGAAAAGGGCTTTGTCGCTGAGCGACTATTTCGCCCAATCGGTAATAAACATCTTAGCTTAGTCTTCTTCATATAGGTCTTCATCAGCGCCCAATATCGCCCAATCGGTAACAAACATCTTACCTTAGTCTTCATCCATAGAAAGTCTAATCATAGATATAGACGAGAGACGAATGAACCCTCCACACTTCGTCGTATGCGCCCGAACATGGCCCGAACAAGGCACATAGCGTACCTACATATTTAGTCATTTAGTCATTTATTTATTTACAACTTAAGCTAACATTACAGATATTTTCATATCTAAGGCGTTAACCTAGTGAGATCTTTAAAACTTAACTTAAGTATCATACCTATTACTGGGTAATAGTCAAATAATAGCGAGTTTCTGATTTTGTAATACAAAATATTCAACCGTTATTGGATAATATGTTTAACTGAATCTGAATGATATAAATGCATGCAACGTCGCATTAGCTCGCTATTATTTGACTATTATTAAATAACATAATATGATAATAGTCTTTCTTAAACTTTCGCGATCACAATTCATCTTTAGAGATATATTTTGTAACAGGATTTTATCGCGTATTACCTTTATTATTTCCCGACGTTTCGGCTGTATTGCAACAACCGTGGTCGCGGGCGAACTGGAGGTAGGTCAGCGGAGCCGACGAAAAGTGGCGGTAGTTATATAGAACTACCCTCCACTAATCTTCAGAAATAAGATCGGCCGCACGTCCACCACGGCACACTACACTAACAGTATCTTCACACCGAAAAGTCACATTACGACGCGCCTTGCACCTACTAATCACGGGATTCCACGCAGTTGGGAGCTTGAAACCATCCTCACGATTGAAATTTGGGTACTTCTTGATTTCAATTGCCTCACGAATCATTCGCTTGTAATATTGTCTTTCGTTGGCAAGAATCTTCGGATCATGAAGCTCAATCCAGTGATTAGGCCCTGAATCCACTACGTGCTCAGCTATCGCCGATTTATTAACCTGGCGGTTCTTAACTGCTGCTATGTGTTCCTTTATGCGTTCAGCTATTGTACGCTTCGTTTGCCCAATATAGGAACGGCCACAACTACAGTCTATCTTATACACGCCAGGTACTTGAAAAGGTATGACGTCTTTCGGTGATCTTAACAGCTTTGCTACTTTAGTAAAAGGTGTAAAAATGGTCTTGATAGAAAATTTCTTTAAAACATTGCCAATTTTGTCCGTCACTCCTTTTACATAAGGCAAGTATGTGGGCTGTCTGCTAACATCCGGTAATTCCCTTCTACTCGTACAATTCCGACGTCGCCTCTTCAAACCTTTGTAGCCATTTCGTTTGAGAACCTCCTGAACATGCGCCAGTTCTCCCTCTAAATGTTCAGGGTCACAAAGATCATATGCTCTGCTAGTTAAAGAGGACACTACAGAATGTAGTTGACGAGGATGGTGGTGTGATGCAGCATTTAAATACCTGTCTGTGTGTGTTGGCTTTCGATATACAGAGTGCGCTAAGGAACCATCAGTTCTCACCATTATTTTTACATCAAGAAAAGCCAATGTTCTTTCTTCCTCCGTTTCATGAGTAAACTTAATTTTAGGGTGGATTGAGTTCAAGTAGGTATTCAATTTCTCAATATCGTGTACCCCACCCTTCAATATACAGAATACGTCATCAACATATCGCTTCCACATTTTTACACCATAGCCATTCAGATCTAAAAGATTTTCAAAATGCTCCATCCAGATATTTGCCAACACCGGCGCCACTGGGCTGCCCATGGCTACCCCGTCAATCTGGAGGTAATACTGTCCTTGGTATAAGAAAAAACTGCCATCTAAACAGTTCCGAAGCATAATGATATATTGTTCTGGAAGTTCGTTGTCCTTCAGCTTTTCTATCACCACATCAAGGCATTCTGCTACTGGGACATTGGTGAAAAGGGACTCTACGTCAAAACTCACCAAAATGTCATCAGGTTCCATTTTTATGCACTTGATTATGTCAATAAAATGGCGAGAATCTTTTACAAAAGATGACGTTTTTCCTACGATCGGCTGTAGTACTGCAGCAACATAAGAAGAGCAAAGCTGTTAAGATCACCGAAAGACGTCATACCTTTTCAAGTACCTGGCGTGTATAAGATAGACTGTAGTTGTGGCCGTTCCTATATTGGGCAAACGAAGCGTACAATAGCTGAACGCATAAAGGAACACATAGCAGCAGTTAAGAACCGCCAGGTTAATAAATCGGCGATAGCTGAGCACGTAGTGGATTCAGGGCCTAATCACTGGATTGAGCTTCATGATCCGAAGATTCTTGCCAACGAAAGACAATATTACAAGCGAATGATTCGTGAGGCAATTGAAATCAAGAAGTACCCAAATTTCAATCGTGAGGATGGTTTCAAGCTCCCAACTGCGTGGAATCCCGTGATTAGTAGGTGCAAGGCGCGTCGTAATGTGACTTTTCGGTGTGAAGATACTGTTAGTGTAGTGTGCCGTGGTGGACGTGCGGCCGATCTTATTTCTGAAGATTAGTGGAGGGTAGTTCTATATAACTACCGCCACTTTTCGTCGGCTCCGCTGACCTACCTCCAGTTCGCCCGCGACCACGGTTGTTGCAATACAGCCGAAACGTCGGGAAATAATAAAGGTAATACGCGATAAAATCCTGTTACAAAATATATCTCTAAAGATAATATGATAACATTCGTATTAGCTATTATGAAATGCGTCCCGTGTACCTAATACGTATACCTATTACGAATATATTAGTTACACCTCTAATCTCTATAGCGCCCTCATCCATCTCTACCTAATCTATCTGTGGGCGCCTCGAGTATAATTTTCTTTGTGGGTGCCCTGTGGTGACTGATGACTGATGCTCATTGGACTGATGAATGGAATGAAGTGTAATTCTTTTGTGTAGTAAAAAAAGGCGGGAAAGGCGGATTGGAGGTTAGCTTTAGCTACCCTACCATAGCAAAGCAGGGCGGGCACTCACTTTTACTTTTAGGAGAAATAAATAGTGTTATGTGACTCTGTGACTCACTTGTTAGCACAAATTCACAAACCATAGTACAAACAAAGTTATCAGTGGATTTAATTTAGCGAGCGGGAAATCAACAAAAGGTGGAATTAAGACAGTGCCCAAACCGGAATAAATCGCGATAGTTCGGATACCAGGTCATGGTAAGTAAGTCCTATTTGTTACTGTTGAAATACTTACTCTACGTAGGTACCTACGACTCATTACTTAAATGGGCTTCTATTCTACATTTTCAGACAGAGTTGATGGCACAGCGTAGTTTGCGTCAAAAGGCGCGAATTAGCTACTATGAGCCAGAAGAACCAGCTTTAGACGAATATGTGTGTAAGTCTTTTATGAGATGATTGGAGGAGGCACAAATAATAACTTCTACGCCTTCCACATTCCGGATACTGATTTATATTCCACGACTAGCTGGTACCCGCGACTTCGTCATCAAAATAACATAATGTACCACAGACCAGAGAAATTTCTTTAAATCCGTGTAATGTACGTGTAATGTAACCCGTGAAAAGAATCGTTACGGCGTTAGTACACCGACGCATTCGCATGCGAATGCGAAGCGGTGCGAACCCACGTCTCACTCTAGCACATAGCTAATGACATAGGTGCGTCCTTGTCGGATGTGATCTGTCGATGCGAATCGCATGCGAATGCGTCGGTGTACTAACAGGGATAAATCTAAACAAGAATCTCCATAGAACTCATACTCTGAAAGTACTTACCTACCATTATTTTCAGTTTGCGAAAAATGTGGAGACTACGTATACGAATACTGCTCCATACATGGACCTCTGCTGGTAATACCTGATGACAAGGTAAGATCCTCCCTAATAGGTTATCAATAATTACGTTTTTAAACTAAAAAGAAAACCGACTTCAATGTTTGACTCGAAACGCGGTGTGACTCAGGACGTCAAGCTGTCGATTCGATTTCTATTTGTGACATGGCTAGGAGGGAAGGTGTTTAGAGTTTTATGGGGAAACTATCAATCCCTCAGGAATAAAATTTATATGGGACCACCTCTGGAGTATACCCTTTGAAACATGAAAAGAATTTTGCAAATCGGTCAACAAATGGCGGAACAATCGCGTAACAAGATACAAAAAAAAAACATACAGACGAATTGAGAACCTCCTCCTTTTTTGAAGTCGGTTGAAAATAATCTAAAGTAATAGGTACCTACTACTTTCAAAACTCATAAAAAATTGTCAAGTAGGTATTAGATACTACATAACCGTTTGCGATGCGAAGACGCGCAGTAGGTAGACGTTGCCACTTTTTCATTCAAAACTGTCGCCTGTGCTTTCGCCTCGAATCTGCTAGCTTCACATAAAAATTGCTTTAGAGGTAGTTTTTGATACCTACTAGATGTTTTTTATGACGGACAATAAAACGGACAGCGACACTTGAGGGATATTTTTTACTGTCCTGGAGATGGGAGAATGTTGACTTTATTAGTAGCGACACTTGAGGGGTTGAGTAGGTAGTTTGTTCGTGGGGTATATTTTTTATCGAATACCTACTACTTGCCTGACGTTATGCTACTTGCACACGGGCAGAACAGTAGGTGCACTAAATAGGGCTGCAGCAAACAGCAAGCTATCTGATCTAACGCTGTTTGCTGCTGCCCTATCCCACTGTACTGCCTCACTGGTCTGTCCTGATGTCCAGGCGCCATTGTAGAGTTATAGTGACAGCAATACCCACCATAGCATTATCATCTAACACTGTTGTACCTACCTATTGCTAGGTTCCAGCAAAGCCTAATGTTCCATCGTACGTCCCGCGAGCAGCCCTCACCATTCCTCACGTGTTCCTGCATATCACCTACTCCATCATACCAGGTTTGATTGTTGAACCTTCCTCTATGATCCTTCCCTATCCTTACCTTAAATCTACTTAATCCAGTTCAAGTGCCTTTTTACCTACATAGATCTGTGACGGCAGAGTCCTGCACAGCGATTCATACTTCAGCGAAACGCATCCGCGACGAAACGTTCCGTGGTATTCGTCCAAAAGTGACGTTTTCTGCAATTGGTTCTGATAGGTTAAACAGCGGAACGGCTTCGTCGCGGATGCAGCTCTTTAAAAGACTTATAAGGAAACTTCGCCGCCTATGAAACTGAGTATGTTAGGAGGATCAAAGCGTGGTAGGTAGACATTTTTCTCAGGGTTTTGATCCTTTGATGATATCTTATCTTTTGAGTGGGGACTTGGGGAGGTTACCTACCAAGTACCTACTTACCTATAGTTAATCCATACTAATATTATAAAGCTGAAAATTAGAAGACTAGCATGTTTATATGTTACACAGCCCAAAACGCAACGATACCGCGATCTAATTTGTTCTGTGGCGCCATCTATTATGTAGTAAAATGTCTGTCTGTTTGTTACCATTTCACGCCTAAACCACTGAACAGATTAGGCTGAAATATGACATGGATAAAGATTATGTCCCAGAGACGGACATAGGCTACTTTTTTTTTAAAAAAATAATTATGGAGGGCGTGAAATAAGGGTTGAAAGTTTGTATGGGGAATTGGAAGTTCCAGTCAAAGGCCACTAGATGGCGTTGCTGATCTATGGCTTTATTTTGCTGACGAAGGACGAAGTCGCGGGTACCAGCTAGTACATAATAATATAAGTAAATAATATATGTAAATATGTAGTAGCTTAGTTCCTTAATATTATAAAACTGAAAATAAAAATATTAATAATGTATCTATCGAATATTACAGATGCTGGACTGGGGGTATTTTCGACGATGACCCTCCCTTCGGGGGTCCGCTTTGGACCCTATCGAGGGCAACGCACTGACGTGGTCGACTCATCCTATTGCTGGCAGGTAAGAAATTGAAAATCTAACTTACCTAGGTAGGTGCCTTGCCTACCTACTTTCACAATATTTTATACTAGGTAATATATACATTATATGCCTACCTCGGAGCTACCTACCTAGATAACTCTATCTACCTACTGTTCCCTTCGGGACCAATACCGTGAAGAATCATTTTTAGGTGCTCCGTTTTTTCGTCAAGCTCCTGTGATGAGAAAATCAAACAAAGTGAGGATCATCTAATTAAATTTGTTCATGTTGTTTTATTCGCTGACTGTAATAGGTACCTACATGCAGAAAAGAAAGTCTGGCGATTCATACTTCAGCGAAACGCATTCGCGGCGGAATCGGTCAGCTGTTCAACCGACCGCAACCAATGCAGGACACGTCAGTTTTGGATCAATTTCCGCTCAAGTGGTAGTAGTAGAAGTGTGCCGGTAGGTACAGTTCGCTCAACGGATCTAGGCATTCGTGAAGTTAGCCGTTTGTCTGCGCAGAACACAATTTGGTATGAAAAATCGGTCACTGCGCAGACAAACGGCTAACTTCACGAATGCCTAGATCCTTTGGGCGACCTGTACCTTACCTACCTACCACTCTCGCAGTTACATTATGTCAGCTACCTCACCGAAATGAATGAATGAAAATACTTTATTACACAATGCACATCTTAAAAACTACAAGATACAGTAGAAAAGAGAACCATAATATATCATTACAATGCACAATGGGCGGTATTATCGCTGGGAAGCGATCTCTTCCAGGCACGCTTTGGATGGAGAGGAATGTAAAAGATGGAAATATAAATAGGTAGGTACGTACTTATCTTTCAGATTTACGACAAGAATAGAAAGCCGGTGCATTGCATAGATGCCGCGGACGCTAACAAGTCAAATTGGATGCGCTACGTCAATTGCGCGCGACATTGGAGAGAACAGAATTTAGTCGCTTACCAGTACCGAGGAGAAATGTACTACAGGTAAAACCATACCTAAAAGGCCTAATATTCCTACGTTTATGGGTAAAACAGTCGTAAAGAACTCGGTAGGTAGGTACTTACACTTCACCTAACGGATCTAGGCATGCGTAGTGTAGTTTTTCATACAAAATTGTGTTCTGCGCACTACTGCTTCTTCACGAATTCGACATCATAGATCCGTTAGGTGAAGTGTAGGTAAGTAGGTACTTACCTATTTTTCGGAAGCGCTAGTGGTGTAGCTCGATAGATGCAGTAAGTGGATGGGTGACCGCTAGTGGCATTATCAACTGAGCGCTTCCGTG
This sequence comes from Epirrhoe tristata, assembly GCA_951394285.1. Lineage (NCBI taxonomy): Eukaryota > Metazoa > Arthropoda > Insecta > Lepidoptera > Geometridae > Epirrhoe > Epirrhoe tristata. The sequence continues at coordinate 9,904,242 of OX596145.1, forward strand.
ATTCGGAGGGCGCGTCCCGAGGCAACTCTGTCGGCCAACTCATAACATACTTTACCGATTCTTCATTATATTCAAGACTCTTTCGTCTATATTCAGAAGGATTTTGTAACCTAGGCATCAATGTCATTAGACCTAGGTACCTATAAGTAGGTATCAAAACTTAGGTAAAACTCTATTTATGAAGGATCATTTGTTTTCAGAACAATCAAGATAATTCCTCGCTTCACAGAGCTTATGGTATTCTACGGCAGCGAATTCGCTTGTGAACTAGATGTCGATCTCGGCAAATACAACTCACCTCCTGGCTACGCTCAGAAGTTTGGTAAGTTTACCCTGTTAGTCTGTTAGTACACCGACAAAACGATGCGAACCAACGAAAACTCTGTCAGGTAGTATGGCAGAGTTTCAAACACGCTCTGTCTCACTCTAGCACATAGCTAATGAAATAGGTGCGTCCTTGTCGGTACTGTTTCGCATGGAATTGCGAAATTTGTCGTTACACCGACGCAGACGTTTCGTGAGTTGTGTTTCGCATTGTTTCGCATCGCAATGCGAAACAATGCGATCTGTCGCATGCGAATGCGTCGGTGTACTAACGGCGTTAATACGCACAACCGATCTTTGTCTCTCTGAAGTTAGGTGCACTAGTACTTATGGTCTGGGGGTGCACTAAATAAACGATTACGCAGAGCCTTTATACAATGTAACAATTGATTTTCGAAAGCGAAGGTAGAAAAGTACAAAAATGTATGGGGTTTAGGTACTTGTGCCCTAAATATGTCACGTGATCTGTTGTCAACGAATAGATTATTAATAGATAATGTACCTACAGTTCGTTTCCATCAACATATCGACAACATCATATGATTACTTCCATACAAATTGGACTTTTCTACCTTCGCTTTCCACAATCGATTGTTACATTGTCTATAGGCTCTGGTTTGGTAGAGTAAGCGAGATAGCACGATGCAATAAGCGAGTGAGCGAGGCAGCCATACAACACTGTCTTCGTTTTTTAGGCGCCATCAAAAATGGGTTCTGCGCAGCTACTTCAGAGAGACAATGAACGATTGTGCGAATTGAACTATAGACCCACAAGCTTTTGCGTTTCTATTAATTGGTAGGTAGGTACCTATTACACCTTTGTAGGTATATACATATTAATGTGTTTCTTTCTGGTTAGTTACCTACCTACTTAATGTTTTAAAATCATATTGCAGGTGCTCCAGTCGATAAGAAACGAAAGTTAGGCGACAATACCGTAAAAACTCATGAAGTAATAAAAACATTAAACACTAGTGCCACCCAGAAAAGTACAACCAGTGAGCCGACAAGTAATCATAACACTGGACAAGGGGCAACAACAGATAAAACAAATGAAACCCATTTGGGTCAAGTTACCCTCCCAACCGCTTCAGTACAAGGAGAATCTACAAACGATCGAAACAAAAAAAATAATAATTCGGACATTGTTGTGAAAAAACGTAAAGGAAATGAAAATAAAAAATATAATAAAACAGCAAAGCACAGTAGTGCTACAAAAAATGTTACATCAACGGCTGAAATAAAAAAAGATCAACTAACAACACCAAATATCGAGATACAAGAAATTCAAAGCAATAAATATAAGGAAGCAAAAACCAGAATTCAAAAAACTAATGCTTGTGTTAAGGATTTGTACGTTTATTGTGATGAATGCAACAAAAGATGCCTTACAAGACTTGAGCTACAAAAACATCTTAGGTTCCATGATACCAACAGGGCTTATGCCTGTGAAATATGCAAGAAGGCTTTCACTCAAAATTGGGATTTGAAAACACATATTATGAGAACGCACAATGGAGAGAAGCCGTATGTCTGTGAAATATGCAAGAAGGCTTTCACTACAAATAGTAGTTTAGAAACACATATGAGAACGCACACTGGAGAGAAGCCGTATGTCTGTGAAATATGCAAGAAGGCTTTCATTCAAAATAGTAATTTGAAAACACATATGAGAATGCACACTGGAGAGAAGCCGTATGTCTGTGAAATATGCAAGAAGGCTTTCATTGAAAATAGTAGTTTGAAAACACATATGAGAACGCACACTGGAGAGAAGCCGTATGTCTGTGAAATATGCAAGAAGGCTTGCATTAATAATAGTAATTTGAAAACACATATGAGAACGCACACTGGAGAGAAGCCGTATGTCTGTGAAATATGCAATACAAAGTTTGTATATAAAAACATTCTAAAAAACCACCTTATAAAAAAACACCTCAGTTAGGTAGGTACTTATTATATTTCAACAAAATGCCGGTCGGTACCATTTTTCTAAAAGCCGTACCAAGTACCTACATCTAAGTTTGAAGGATCATTATTATTAGGACCTAATTTGATTTTATCAAGTCAAATTGTCACATTCTTCTTACGATGTTTATTAAGATAGAAATGGTGGTTTTGATTTTATTTTAATTTTTGAACACTTTATCGTAGTTGTCAGTAAGAAATATTAGGTAGGTCCTAAGTAAGTGCCAAACGCCCTACTACCAACGTGCTTAAAATATAATACTGTCATGTGCTTCATAAAGTTGTTTATTTCATTATTTTTAGTATATTTGTTAATTTTTTTCTGCCTAATTTTCGTTGTAAGCATCATTTTATTTAATTCATAATTCATTTATTGCTTGTGAACCTAGGTTACAGAGTAGATGGTATTATTAAAACTAAGAATCTCTAGATCCTGCTGATTAGCATACAAACATAATTTTACAAGGTCAATATTAGATAAAGAAAAAAAGATGTCAAAAGAAAAATAATTAAATTAAATTAGTATAAAATATAATATAAATTAGTATTAGCATCATTAGTATTAAAATTAAATCTACTATGAGTACCTACTCTACACAATCAGTAATATTACGGTCGTCAAGATATTCTTTCACAGTATAGTAGGCTTTATTTATTAAGATCTGATGTAGGCGAGTCTTGAATTCAGCAATAGGTAGGGTACGAACAGATTTTGGTATTTTATTGTATATGGTTGGTGCCATGCAAAAAACACTCTTACGGAACAGCTGTGTTTTGCATGTCACATGACGCATTTTGCCCTCGGAGCGACTTCCCATTTACCTAATTAATAAACTTTCTAGCATGTTAAATGTGGGTAAACTTTATTGGCTACTAGCTGGTAGGTAGTAGGTAGCTAGGTACCCGCGACTTCGTCAGCAAAATAACATAAGTAAGGTACTTGAAAACCTATAAAAAGAATGGAAAAGTCTTAAGAAAAAAATCTTTATTAACTTTTCAAACCTTAAAATGATCTTATCTCGACCGCTATAGTAGAAACGCCTAGGACCACAGAACTATATCTAGATATCTAGATGTAGTTCTGTACCTAGGACCCCAGCTAGGACCTAGGAGATTTTGACCTATATGATATGTTACTGATTGGGCGATATAGTCGCTCAGCGACAAAGCCCTTTTCTTTTTTTTGTAAATAATAAAAAAAAATAAAGAGCAGTTTTGACTTAGGCGAAATAGATGGCGTTCTAACCAAAACCAAGGAAAAAGTATTTTATTATAAAAAAAACTTAACTTCGGATGTATTTTTTTTTTTTTTTTTTAGCAATGTAAAATTTTTTAGCAATAGCAATTAAAATTTTTTAGCAATTTTTTTAGCAAATTTTTTAGCAAATAAAAAATTTTTTAGCAAATTTTTAGCAAAATTTGCTAAAAAAATTTTTTAGCAAATTTTTTAGCAAATTCGGATGTATTTTTTTTTAGCTGGGCAAGGATGTATTGATGAGTGGAAATATACATGTTACATTTTATAATTTATATTAAAATCATTTATCACGCAAAATAAAAAAAAACAACAAAAAATCTAGATTGCAAAAAGTGGCGGTCATCCATCATCTTTATGACCACGCCCAACGTTGCTTAACTTTGTTCCCCATACAAACTTGCAACCTTTATTTTCTCGCCCCTATAAGATTATTTACAAAAAAAGTATGTCCGTTCCTGGCGTTTAATCTTTATCCATGCCAAATTTCAGCTTAATCTGTTAAGCGGTTTGGGCGTGAAAATGTAACAAACAGACAGACAGTTACTTTCACATTTATTTAGTACCTATATAGTATGGACTAATATGGATATGGAAGTATGGATTAGTATGAGTATGGATAGGTATCGAAGCAAATATGAAATAAGAAAAATTTATTGTTCAAACTGTGTTGCAAAGATGATAGTATTTATCTAGGTACGTATCAACAGTTTACCCAGCCTGGGCGTACAAAGGCCTGCAAATGGCCTGCAAAACTCCGTCTCAAGACTTGGCCATATGGCCAATTGGCCATGGCCATCGAGTAGGTACAGTACAGTAATAAAGTAGGTAGGCTAACACTGCCGGTAAGAGCACTTGATCAGTCCAAGCAGTTATAGTCATCTTTGATCATAATGGCGGCCTTCTCTGCGATCATGATTTATTAAGCACAACGGATCTTTAGCTCTCTGAAGTTAGATCCAAAATCAGTCGTGCACACAGAACCATAGATTTAGCATGGTACCTTTCTATATCTAGTTCTGTGGTCGTGCAAATCCAGCAAACAATTAATAATTCTGGTCTGTGGTTAGCATCCTAACAAATAGGATGCTTGCTAACCATAGATTTAGCATGGTACCTTTTTGGGTTGCTAACGCATAATTTGTTATAATAATTATTGACGTATGTCAAGCCTACTCACGGTAGTTTTGCATCGGGCACCGCAACGTACGTTGGGGATGGATCGTGAATAAGGCGCTTTATTCTGGCTAAAAAGACTTGTAGTCAATTCCAAAGCCATGCAATAATAAAAAAAATAAAAAAATTACGTCGCAAGTCTCAAAGCAAGCAAAGGAGTTTTATCATCTCTCTTGCATGTAGTGTATTTATTTACTTTCTTGATAAATTGGGTACAAATTCAATTGATTATGGCGTAAACTGTCAATATAAATCGGAAAATTGTAACTGTGTACATCAGCAATGTCTTCGAGTTCTGTAGAAGATATCCCGGATCAGTGTAGAGTAAGTTTACCTTTGTTGTGTTCTGCTATTGTTACTCGCAAGTCGCGTGACCTTTGCTTAGATTAGAAATCTTACCCACAAACTGTTTTGTAAAGGTAATTTCATATCATCACTTCTGTCCCTTGGCCAATAAATAACTTGAATGTTTAAAAATATTGTTCCAAGTTGGAATAATGTCAAATAAACTTATTTTGCTTAGTTATTTGGAACCTTGAAGTAGAAGTACACTAATAATCTAAAAAGAGATAGGAAAAGGTGTAAAAGTGTTTGTATTCCAGGATCTGTTCACACAAGATGGGGTGCTTCTCAAGGCTTGCCTCGGTCGCTCCATCTCTGACCTCAACTCAATCGGAATGCTCTGTATTGTTCAAATCCAGGACTCGAAGTGCATTGAGTGGCGGCCACTTGATTTGATCACTATTGACTCTGACACACAAGATCAGGAGTGGGCAGTTGTTAATACTATTGGTAATTTAACTAATCATTATTTTCATTGCACATTCAATTATATAAATTAATAAATAAATGATGCTGGACTTTTCTCACAGCTTCATCTAGCCCCAAAGTAAGCAGAGCTTGTGTTTGTGATGACTGATAAACTACTTAAACCTATACTTTTTGTTTGTAAATACATACATATTATACATAGAAACACTGAGACCCGATACAAATATATGTAGGTCATACAAACATTTGTTCCGTGGTAGGGATCGAAACCGCAACCTTCAGCGTCGCAGGTGGACCTTTGCCCACTGCATCACAGAGGTTGTCAATTGCAGGTAAGTAAGTTACTTAGAAGAGCTTAATTGGAGCTAGATTTTTGTATGTTTTTTACTCAGACAGAATTTTGTTACTTAAAAACTAAGGATTATATTTTTATAGTGTTAACCGCACACTTAGGGATATTTAAAGTTTTTTCTAAATGTATCCCAAAAATTAGCACCCATGCGGGATTTGAACCCACGACCTTGCCGATCCGTGGCATCGCCCTAACCAACTGACCTAACGGGCAACCGATGCATGAGTTGAAATTCATTGGGAGTACATACTACACAGCATTGCGCTGTGAGCGACATCTATGGAGACACATTGCAGTCATCTTTCCACTCTATGACCAAACTTTAGTTCGGAAACATAGACAAGAGATGGTGCTAATTTTTGGGATACATTTAAAAAATACTTAAAAACTAGCTGTGCTCCCTCTGTGTGACCTGCGGTCCCTTGAGATTTTTTCAGGATAAAAAGTAGCCTGTCCTGGGATACAACCTTCATCCATGCCAATTTTCAGCCTAATCTGTTCAGTGGTTTGGTCGTGAAATGGTAATAAACAGACGGACAGACTAGAGAGTTACTTTCACATTCACTTACATTGAGAAATGAAAAGTCTTATCAAAATTTTCGATTCCCATGGGATTCGAACCCGCAACGAATAGACGATCCTCCTAAATCCGGAGTTTGGAGGAAATTTTGATAAGACTTTTCATTTTTCAATGAAATACCTATTACCTAAGTGTGGTTTAACACTAAAAAAATATAAAGTATGCACTTTTATATTTCAGGTCGACGCCAACGTACACTAAGTGGCAATATAACATCAGACTATGCAACCGCACGCGCTCGCATCATCAAAATTCCCCTTTCCGAACTCAAAACCTTCCGAGTCACGAGAAACAATCAGCAAATGCAGTTCTCCACCAAACCTGGTGTGTGGCAGACTACATTCTACTTCCAGCACGGGAATGCGGAGATATTTGTTGCACATCTGAAGAATCACGTGAAAACTGCTAAGACAAGGCATGATAGAAACACCTATATGGTTGTTGAACCCAATATTGAATCACAGGTGAATTTGTACATAGGTTTTGAGTTTACAGGATATAAATATCACTTTATTGAACAAACTTTAATATTTCGTCATGGATTCGAAGTGGATGTAGTGAAATATGTTGTAACTAGCTGGTACCCGCGACTTCGTCAGCAAAATAACATAAATAGGTACTTGAAAACCTTTAAAAAGAATCGAAAAGTCTAAGCAAAGATCTCCATTAACTTTTAAAAACTCAAAATGATCGTATCTCGACCTCGGCTATAGTAGAAACGCCACCTAGGAGATTAAACAAAAAGTAAAAAGCATTTTTGACCTCGGCGATATAGATGGCGTTCTAACCAAAGCCAAGGAAAAAGTATTTTAATATCAAAAAAATCTTAACTTCTGAAGTATTGATGAGTGGGAATATACATGTTTGTCATGCAAAATAAATAAAAAACAAAACAAAATCTGGATTACAATAATTACGTTTTAATACTAAAAAGAAAACCGATTTCAATGTTTGACTCGAAACGCGGTGTGACTCAGGGCGTCAAGCTGTCGATTCGATTTCAATTTGTGATATGGCTAGGAGGGAAGGTGTTTAGAGTTTTACGAGGGAAACTATCAATCCCTCAGGAATAAAATTTATATGGGACCACCTCTGGAGTATACCCTTTCAAACATAAAAATAATTTTACAAATCGGTCAACAAATGGCGGAACAATCGCGTAACAAGATACAAAAAAAAACATACAGACGACTTGATAACCTCCTTTTTGAAGTCGGTTGAAAAATGGCGGTCATCCATCATCTTTATGACCCCGCCCAGCATTGCTTAACTTTGTTCCCCATACAAACTTGCAACCCTTATTTTCTCGACCCTTATGATTATTTACAAAAAAAAAGTAGCCTATGTATAATCTTTATCCATGCCAAATTTAAGCTTAATCTGTTCAGCGGTTTGGGCGTGAAAAGGTAACAAACAGACATAAGTGAAAGTAACTCTAAATAAAGCTGAAAGTTTGTGAGTTTGCTTAGATGTTTGTATGTTTGTGTTTCAATCACGCCTTATCCAGTGAACCGATTTGGATAAAACTTGGAATAGGCGTAGATAGTGACCTGGAATAGCATATAGGCTATTCAGTATGTTGGTACTACGCGAGCGAAGCCGCGCGCATTAGCTAGATTATAATATTAGTATGGATTGGGAATTTCTGGCTTTTCTGTTTTCCTTCTTGAAAGGCATGATGTGTGTATTCATATAAGTAAAAGAAAAAAGCAATTTAGCTCATATGATTGTTTTGGTTACATTATCACAGTATTCATATTAGTCAAACAAACTTTGCTTACTATAGGCTAGGAGCTTTATATTTATTTACATCATTCCAGGTTTTAAACAAATCATTTGCGGAACTGGACATTTTTACGGAGAACACAACAGATGTGGTTTGGAATCTGGTGTCGAATTTCAAGCAAAGACCTTATGAGACCACTATGGAGGCTTTTTCAAAGCTCACTGATATTGGTAAGTTTGCAATAATATGAATGCCAGCTGTGAATGCGAGTAGAGGAAGGCCAGTGGTTGGATTGTGTGAGAGTTGATAAGAAGTAGGTACATTTACAGGTTATGATTTATTCACAAGGTTTGCGATAGATTTTCGGACTGAAAAATCACCCGACTCGTGCCCAAAACCATAATCACTTCAGCCACATCCACATCCCATCTAAATTAAACTTTAGTATACAGCATCTCAAAGTGCTTACTAAAGCTGGGCGCCAAACCGTGTATGTTACGAAGGAACAGGGGTAGAATCACTTAGTTTTACGACTAAATAATATAAATAATGCTGGACATTTCACACAGCGTCATCTAGCCCCAAACTAAGCAAAGCTTCTACTATGGGTACCAGGTAACTGATATACTACTTTGTAAATACATACATTATTATACATAGAAACACCCAGACCCGAGATAAATATTTGCAGATCATACAAACATCCCGCGGCGGGGATCGAACCCGCAACATTCTGCGTCGCAAGCGGGCTTTCACCCACTGTTCCACAGAGGTCGTCATTGCTGAAAATGCTTTTTGACTTAAACTCAGTGCTGCTTATTATAAAAACGTAAAACCTTGGTTGAACCCCATGTTAACACATGTCAAAATAAAACTGTTACCACAAAAAAGCGTTCTATGTACGAGTATTTAAAGATCGTTTCTAAGGACAGTTTTTTAGTTAAACTTGGTCTAAACTCTGCTCATTTTCTTGTAATAAGCCCCAGTATTGGTAATTCCAAGTTGAAGTTTCCTCACATTTCCAGTGTATTACGGCAATGAAGGTATGAACGGCAAACGGGACGTGTCGGAAGAAGTGGCGGACTTGTTGAGCAAAAGCATGAATGCTTTGGAAGACGCTACAACCACTCACACCACCAGGAACGAGGAATATGAAGTCATCAGTGTGAAGCCTACACTACCACCTAGACCTAGTATACCTAGGTAAAGTATTCATCATCTCACCCACTGCTGGGTATACAAAATACAAATACAAAAAAGTTTATTTACCATAACATAATTATAACATTTAGAAATGTTGGTACATCAGACAGTTACTAATGGTCCCCGCACTAGGCAAGCCTGTGTCGCGGGAGAACGGGATCAAAATATCTGCTCGTAAGTTAAACCACGTGACAGGACAAATAAACATAAGAAAAATAATTTTTGAAATTAATTTTGAAAATGTATGGCGCCACTGAAAACCAGCGCTCCAACACTCTCGAGCTGTTGGAGCAAATGCTGAGGGGTAGCCGTATTTACGCCTACATAAAATTGTGTAGATTTAAGTACCTATTGTGTAACTGTGTATATGATGTGGAGAAAATAAAACTTTATTCTATTCTATTCTATTCTAATTGAACAAAGACAAGAGTAGTTACTTAATATACTAAAAGAGATAATATTATAAAAGAGAATTACAAGTAGGTTTCGATTTAAGAGCGGTTTATGCACTACGTCCGATCAGAATCCAGAGTAGTAGAACTATTTCTATGATAGTTTACGCACTAGAATCGGCTTCCGTCATCCATAAATCCATAGATCCGTATTATACGGTTCGGACTTGGATCGGAAGTAGTGCGAAACCGCTCTGAAGCTTGGATAAATTATTCTGAATGTTGATGGTGATACACTAAATAATGCTATTGTTGCGTTAATGTGCGTTCAATATTCACCCACCCAATGCAAACATTTTAGTACAATAGAATTATAAATGCAAAAGGTTTATAATAATAACACTGAATTTGCACTTGGCTTAGGGCCGCGCATTTCAGAGAGCCCTCTGTCTCGCCTTAGCCCTCATGGCTTAACGACTTAAATAGCCGGGACCGACAATTTAACGTGCCCTCCGAAGCACGGAAGCGCTCAGATGGAAATGCGACTGGCAGTCACCCATCCACTTACAGACCGTTTCGAACGTTGCTTAACTTCGACGATCTATCAAGAACGAAAGCAAGCATTTAATAATAAATATAACACGTTTAATATGCACCAATTAATTAATAATAAATATAACATGTTAATAATAATAAATATTGCAGACCACCCGCCCGATGGTCGGATGACATCGTAAATGTAGCTGGGAAAGCGTGGGAAAGGACTGCACAGGACCGAGAAGAGTGGCGTAATAGAGAGGAGGCCTATAATCAGCAGTGGGTGTAACCGGGCTGAATAGATAGATAGATAGATAACATGTTCGAAATTATAATTATAAAAACTTAGACCTTTACATGTACATATTATATGATTTATACTCGTACAGCGTCAGGAGGCAATCCATGCCTACACTTAACGGGACGCTGAAGTGCCTGGGACATTGTTTGAGATGGAATAGGCTTGCCCAGCACCTAAACCATCCTCGATAGTTATAAGAGCACTTATAACTTGATAAAACTCAAAATCGTCTAAATTAAAATGTAATTTTATTCTATTCTACCGTAGAGTAACGGTCTGTTTTACTTTCGTTGCAGAGGAACGCCACTATCAACAGAGAAGTGGGATGGTTTGCAAGACCCGGCGGGAAGGGTGACGGAAGTGGAGGGGGTCAAACAGCTCATATTCCGAGGGGTAGGTTATTTCGGTAATACACAGACAGACAGCGAAGTCTCAGTATTAGGGTTCCCGCCTAATACTGAGACTTCGCTGTCTGTCTGTGCGTCTGTCACCAGGCTGTATCTCATGAACCGTGATAGACAGTTGAAATTCAAATCAAGTTTATTCAGGAACGGTAACAGTGGCTTATGTATATGTATACAGTAGAAACTAACCTGCAGAAGTTTTTAGTAAAACTGTGTCGCTAAACTAAAATTTTCACAGATGATGTATTTCTGTTGCCGCTATAACAACAAATACTAAAAAATAGAATAAAATAAATATTTAAGAGGGCTTCCATACAACAAACTTCTTTTTTTGCCGTTTTTATAAATAACTAGCAGCGCTCCCGCGGTGTACCCGCGGTCCCTCGGGATTTTTTCATTTTTTCGGGATAAAAAGTAGCCTATGTCCTTCCCTGGGATACAACCTTTAACTATGCCAAATTTCAGCTTCATCTGTTCAGCGGTTTGGGCGTGAAAGCGTAACAAACAGACAGACAGACAGACAGAGTTACTTTCACATTTATAATATTAGTATGGAAGTATGGATAGTATGGATGGTGCGGAACCCTTCGTGTGCGAGTCCGACTCGCACTTGGCCGGTTTTTTTATCTCATCAGGACGGGTTGGTTTCAATTGTGTGTGTGGATTTGTTTCTGTGTGCGTATGCGATACTGAGCGCTCAGTCCATAGAGCGTTTGTAGAAATAACGATTTGATTTATCTACTTCAGGGTATAGCCCATTCAATACGTCACTCAGTATGGAAGTACCTACTGGATTATCATCCTTGGAACATGACACATTCCGAAATCAAGGTGTTGCAAAGGAAAAGGACTGAAGAGTATTTCTCTATGAAGCTGCAATGGCGGTCCATGACAGAAGGACAAGAGGCTAGGTAAAGGAATTTGGTCTATTTTTTGGAAAACTTACTATGTTAAACATAGTATTCAAATTACGGTCAAATTTCTATAAATAAACAAATAAAAATAAATAAAATAAAAATAAGTCGAAACTTTTGTAAATGATTACCTACTTATTAATATTTAGCTGGTGTTGTCCCACTGCAGGGCAACAATTACCTTACATACAATTTTTAATCTTCCAAGGATCAGTGAAGGTCGTGAGTTCAAATCCCGAATAGGGCAGTTTTTGTAATTTTAGAATCTTTATTTATCAATAGTTATCTCAGCTAATTACTGCTATTGGTTTTTATAACAGCCATTAATCAATAATCATAAAGCATTTTAAGAAATCTTTAGCTATTTACAATTCGCCCAACGGATCTAGGCATTCGTGAAGTTAGCCGTTTGTCTGCGCAGTGACCGCTTTTTCATACAAAATTGTGTTCTGCGCAGACAAACGGCTAACTTCACGAATGCCTAGATCCGTTGGGCGAACTGTACTATAGGATACTACTCTACCAATTCTTAGTATACACTAATTACAGAACACTATGTATATTGTTTGTTTCAGATTCTCCGAATACCGAGATAGGAAGAGCTTAGTCGAGAAAGACGTTAATAGGACAGACCGAACTCATCCCTTCTTCGCGGGCGATAATAATCCCAACTTAGTCGTGCTACAAGACATATTGATGACCTATGTCATGTATAACTTTGACCTAGGCTATGTGCAAGGCATGAGTGATATACTAGCGCCGTTATTACTATTGTTGAACAATGAGGTGGATAGTTTCTGGTGCTTCGTTGGGTTTATGGATAAAATCGTAAGTTTGCTTATCCATACTTAATATTTTAAAGCTGAAAGTTAGAGGAATAGCGAGTTTATATGTTACGTTGCCCAAAACGCAACGATAGCGCGATCTAATTTTTCCTGTGGCGCCATCTATTATGTAGTAAAATGTCAGTCTTGTTTGTTACCTTTTCACGCCTAAACCACTGAAACCTGTTAAGGTTGTCTGGAAGAAATCACTCACAGCGATAAGACCGCCCATTGTACTTTGCTTTAAATGTTCTCCTGTATCTTTGCTTGTCTTTTTGTAATTTCCATGTGGTGTACAATAAAGTATTTTCTATCTTCTATCGATCTATCTTGACGACATCTTTGACGACAGCCGTGGCGCAGTGGGCGAAGGTCCGTTGCGGGTTAGATCCCCGCCGCGGGACAAATATTTGTATGATCTACAGGTCTCGAGTCTGGGTGTTTCTATATAATGTGTATGTATTTATAAACAAAAAGTATACCTATAAGTAGTTTATCAGTCATCTAGTACCCATAAAACAAGCTCTGCTTACTTTGGGGCTATGTGATGCTGTGTGAAAAGTCCAGCATTATTTATTTATCTAAGAGCAGACATATTTTCCATCACCAGCCAATAACTCATACTAACTTAGATTACTTTTTTCAGGCATCAAACTTCGACATGGACCAAGCCGGTATGAAGAACCAACTAGTGATGCTGCAACAACTGATTACATTCGCCAGCCCGGAGTTATCTAAGCACCTCGCTTCTAAGGACTCGGGGAATATGTATTTCTGTTTCCGTTGGCTGCTAGTATGGTTCAAGCGAGAGTTCTCGCATAGAGATATTATGAGGTAAGTAGATCTTTCTCTACAGTAGAATAGAATAAAATGGGATGGGCCACTTAATGCGAAAAGCGTCTTCCTACAACAGCGAGGAATGTACAAATTGTCTATTTAGCTAAGTGCTGAATTTTAATCTTTCTACCGTACATAAGGTGGTTATGGGGTAGTTGGGTGGTAATTAAAAAATCCCAACGACCCAATTGGTTTGCATGGTGGGGTCGTTGGGACTTTTTATTACCAACTACCCCACTAATGGGGAGGTTAGTGGGGTCGTTGGAATATTTTGGGTTATAGTATGCAAGCAGGAGGTATTAGGATCTATCTTTGTGACATCCGGTCGTGGGCTCGAATCCAATAGTGATGCAAAGAGTTTTCCGTCCAAAAATGTGTATAATGTGTATGTATTATAAACGGTAATGGAAAAATCGTGAAAACCAGCTGTTACCAAAGTAAATAAATAGACTCATAGTAAGATTGGTATGAAGGCTGTTTACATATTGATTTTTTTACAGGCTATGGGAGATACTATGGACAGGGTTGCCATGCAGCAACTTTCACTTACTAATCTGTGTTGCCATACTCGACGCTGAAAAGGATGTATTAATCAGTAGAGATTACGGATTCACTGAAATTTTAAAAGTAAGTTTACTCACTTAAAAACTTTACAGACCATGATTTTTTAAATCAGTTACGACACAGTGGCTTGAGACTTAAGTAGTTACCGAGTTTGACTTTCGCGGCGATATTACGAGTAAGGATAATTATACAGGGTGTAAAAAGACTGCTACCGAAAACTGAGGGACAATGATTCTGAAAATATTTATCGAAAAAAAAAAAGAAACTCAAAATCAAACAATCTACGTATAAAAACGCGCCCAGTACATACGCTCGACCAGCTGTGCGAGGTCGGTTTTCTCCGGATATACTGTTTTTTTTTTTTAAATCCTTTTGGATTTGGCTGTGTTTTGGGATGCTGTACATACCCTTTTCGCCTTGGGTAGACGTCTTTTTACACCCTGTATACAAATAAATAAATAATGCTGCTGGACTTCACACAGCTTTATCTAGCCTCAAAGTAAGCAGAGCTTGTGTTCTGGGTAGGTAGTAGGTACTACATGACTGATACTTAATACTTTTTTTGTTCGTAAATACATACATATTATACGTAGAAAACACTCAGACCCGAGACAAATATTTGTAGATCATACAAAAATTAGCACCGCGGCGGGATCGAACCCACAACCTACTGCGTCGCAAGCGGGCCTCCGCCCACTGCACTACCGAGGTCGTCGCCATATTACGAGTATAATCATCATTATCATAGCATAAAATAGTCTGTAGGTATATATTCCGTGTTTGATGTTTCATTCTCATTTTAGACTGATATTTTTTTATATTCAATAACTTAAACTTTAACATTTTAGCACGTCAACGACCTATCAATGTGCTTAGACGTCGATCGAATACTGAGCTCAGCCGAGGGCATTTACCACCAAATTGTCTCAGCACCACATTTGACCGACCAGATCAGAATAATTCTTGGTCTACCCACACTCAATCTTTCCACCTCAACTCACTCGGATAGTTCAGCTGAAGCAACATCTAAAATGGAAGACAATGGTACGAGAGAAACCATCAATCAAGACGAAGTGGATGAAGTTATGTATCAAATTGGATTAGATATGAATTTCTGAAGCACGGTTGTATTTAGTTTGCAAGTAGTTTGTTTACAGAAGCGTAAAGTAGTTTACTTATTGGAAGTTACTTGCTAAGTATGTGAAAATTAACATTTCTGTAAATGAAATTTTAGAGTTTGTATCTAACATTTTTGGTTCATGGTTTGTGCACAAGTAATTTATATCTACATCGAAGTTCATACTCCAGAGTTAACTTACTAGGAACATGATCTAAGTACCTACATTCAAGGAGATTTTGTTGGAGAAAAAAAAACCTGAAAATAACCCAACCAAAACCAAAATTTTTTATATTCCGGGCAAAGCATTATCAATTTGTCAAGTAACTAGCTGCGCTCCCGCGGTGTGACCCGCGGTCCCTTGGAATTTTTTCATTTTTTCGGAATAAAAATTAGCCTATGTCCTTCCCTGGGATACTACCTTTAAATATGCCAAATTTCAACTTAATCTGTTCAACGGTTTGGGCGTGAAAGCGTTACAAACAAACAGACTGACAGAGTTACTTTCACATTGATAATATTAGTATGGATAATTTTTAACATTATTTTTTCCTTTTGATCTTACTGTTTGGATCACCCTATACGAGTATAGCAAGGATTGTTTCCTAATGTTGCTCTGGCTGGAGTATAGAACGAAGATACATAGCACTTCTAACTTCATTTTGCTTGTTTTATGCACTTAAGTTAATTTTATTTTTGCTTTATCAGTTCAGGGCCTTGATTCATAATACAGCGGAATGCATTCAGTTCGGAATCGACCGACAGCAACCAATCACAGTGCAGGAATTGATCCGAATATGACGTTTCTTGCACTGTGATTGGTTGCTGTCGGTCGATTCCGAACCGAATGCATTCCGCTGTATTATGAATCAAGGCCCAGAGCTATATGGGCGTAGGATACATTTTAGAAGTTAATAATTTGTTACGAGTAAGATATTTTTATTGCAAATTGAGAAGTGATATGTGATATGCAAATATACCTAGATCTTCAGACATTCATGTTCACTTTACAAGTCTAATTAGTATTGTTTGTTACTAACTATAGCTGATGCACTATCTTTCTAGTTTATAATTATAAAAATACACTCACCTGCCCTGAATCTAGCTAGCTGTATCAGTTTTTCGTTAGTAGGTTTTTCGCAACCAGTATCAGTGATATAAAAAAATATAATTTATCTTACAGTCATTCCTAAAAGGATGCATGAGGTGGGTTTAGTGTATAATAAAATAGTTGCTTAATATTGTTGTTAGTCATACAATTTATACAGACAAAGCTTAAATGCGATTATTTTAGTTTTGAAGATGTTTAGTAGCTTTTACTCGTATAACGTTTAAACCAAACACATTTAAACGAAGTTAGATGCACATAGGGTTACAATATGGGTTAATGATAAGTTTATTTACAGAAACTAAACTAATTAAGTAATTTTTTTTTCTAATATTGGATCTTTGCTTTGCAGGATACACTCGAATATAATGGAATCCAAATACATATTGTAACGAAAACAGTTTGGGCATTACTGGCCTGATGTTGTTAAAAATTTGTGATTGGATTAACAGAAGAGTCTACTTGGAATGTGATATTTTATATTTTTATAGGACAGAAAATCATTGTAATTTTTCTCAAGTACTTGATATTCATTTAGAAACATTATACATATTACCTTGTATATTAATTTTCTATTGAACTATAAAGGCCACCCACCGTTAATAATGAAAAGAGAATAAAATAAATTGATCTTCAAAAGGTGCTAAAAAAGATTAGACGTTTTAGTCTTTGTGCATCGACTAAATTTTAATTCAAGTCCATTTGTCTTTTTCTGAGATTTAATAAACTGTCTGCAAAAAATTTTTGTTATGTAGTAAATATAATGCGCTGTTGTGGCAAGTGCCTTGTTTCGTTTTAAATTATCGTTATTTCTTCATAATTATTTTAATGTAATCAGCACATCTCTAATTGCATATTTTTGAATAAAATAAACTTTTGTCAAAATAATGCATTTTATTGTGAGCCTATTCTACATTACAAACCTCTACAATCAAGAAATTAAACTAGAAATTAGGTTTAAAGTTAATGAAATATTTACAACAATAGATATTAATAATCTAATCCTTAATGAGATCACTAAGATTTGTACTTCAATTCTACTTATAATTTATAAGTTCAACACATTCATAGGCATTTGTGAATGAGATTTTAAATGAACATTTAATCCATACCTAGTCTGATAAGATTTATCACACAAATGACAATGGAAGTTTTTCACTCCTGTGTGAGTAAGGGAATGTCTTTGAAGCTCCGATTTCGAGAAAAATCGCTTTCCACAACTGTCACAGCCATACTTCTTCTCCTTCAAGTGATTTTTACGGATATGTGAGCTTCGTGAGCTTGATGATATAAATGTAGCATTGCATACTTCACATTTGTGGTTTCTAGTTCTTTTATGATTCCATAGAATATGAGAATGCAATCCACCAAGAACTTTGAATTTCTTTGGACAGAATTTGCAAATATATGGACGGTCATTACTGTGTGTTCGCATATGGATTCTAATGTAGCCAGGCGGGTAAGACTTTCCACATTGATCACACTGACGTAACTCTCTCAGAGTTTTATCCTTTGGTTTGTATATACTTGGTTTACAGCTGTGGGCATTTAGTTCATCCTGAGTGTAGAAACCGTCCCAGCATTGCTCACAAAGCAGTGGTTTTTGATGGAGTTTTCTGTGCAGAACTAAAGATCGGAAATCCTCAAACTTTTCATTGCAGTATGGACAGTCTCGCCCTACAGAACACTTAACAGGGTGGTTTTCCTTACAATGGGTGTTAAGAGATTGGATTGTCTTGAATTGAGCTTTGCATTCTACACAGTACAGAGCTTTCAGCTGATCCTGAGGTCTGTGTTCAGATTTGATAGTTCTTTTTTTGAATCTCACTTTGACTTTTGGTTTTTCTACTTCTGATTCATAGTCATCTACTTCATCCGGTGAATTAGGCTGGAGTGTGCTTTCCACCATAGTTTTGTGACTGGACTCTATTAGTATTTTGAAGGAGTATGTGATGGTAAGCTGGTGAACACAATTGATGCAAATAATGTCTGGGAAAGATGTATCATCCGTCACCTGCAATAGCCAAGAAATATTTTTTAAAGAAAGTAAGATTTTCCTAATAACGTAATTTCTATACAATAAATTCTCATTAGAATTCGTTTTTGAAAATTCTTACCTTGTAGCTATAAAATTTATCCAAAATATCCACTATTCGAATATTCTCTCCCGAGATGAAAATACTAGAGTTTAATTGGCGCATCTCTTTTTCACTACCCAGACAGGTGCGACAGCAATTTTTATAATTCATTTTTTATATACAAATATATTTTCAGTAAGTAAAATAATTTAATTAGTTTGTTTATTTTTTTCTCTTTCCAATTTTCGCTTCGCACCACCTTTGTCAATGTCAAAGTGTCAAGTCTGTGTCTCTATGGTTTTTTTGTTGATTGAACGCTGACCACGCTGACTGCAGGCAGTTTGATAGCTTGCTTCCTCTCAGCTCATATAAACGATCAGTTCCGTCCGTTAAAGTTAGATTTGTCATTGTCAGTCATGTCAGAGTTGTCAAATCAAGTTTGTTGACGTGCATGAATGAAATGAACGGAAGTGGAACGAACGAACGAGAAGAGATGCTTTGTTGATTTCAGAATAATAATTCACGATGTTTTTCCAACCGCCAGATAAGGGACCTCCGAAATCATCACATAAACAGAAATCTACCCACAAAAAACGCAAGAAGCAAAGGCAAAAGAACAAAAAGAAGGAGGCTACCCGGATAAACCAAACTTTAGCCAATTCAATGTCTGCCTGGGCTGAGAACTTTACTATGGCTGCTACCTGGCAACTAAAGCATCAGGTGGCGATGTGGAAGTCCAAAGCTACGGCTTTGGAATACGAAAATCAGATACTACGAGAAACCCTACGACAATTCTACGTAAACGGAGGGAATGTAACAAATTCTACTACTATTGGTACCCCATTCACAAGTAAAAACTCCCAACTAATGGATTACGAGCAGAGCTACATGGAACCGAGTACGAGTTCACGTCAGGATAGTGACACCGAATCAGACCAAGAAGTTCAAGAAGAGGAATCAGAGTATGAGTTGGAAATCAGTGAAGAATACATGGCGTTTCTTAGACAGAATTTTGAATATAGAAAAGCTAGAGAAGAACGTAAAAAGAGAGAGGCTGCTGAGGAACGGATGAAAGAAAATGAAGAAATTGCAGACCCACTCCCTGCTATAGATAGGATAGAAGAATTCAAAGAGCTTTATGGAGAATCCTGGCAAAGAATAGCAGCACTGGACTCATATTTGCTCTCCGAGTTTATATCATCTTGTGATAGTGAAAAGCCAGGCTACTGGCCGAATATACCTCTTAGAATTTGATAATTGTTATAAACTTATTTTAATTGAAATTGAATTATTTTTGTATTATACAATGTTTTTATTACTTACTCTTCCTTAATCATTTACTGTAGACTTTTCCTGAAATATCTTTTTATCTATAAAATTAAATTCACTGTACACAAAGCATTCTTTGTGTACATGGCATGGTGTATGTGTAAATGCAACGGCATTCGTGAAGTTATCCATTTCGATACCACAGAACATAAGCATAACTGTGCAATTCAAATGGCTAAATTTATTAATGCCTAGATCTAAGGGCCAAGTAAGGTCAGATGAAAAGTTTCATTTATTTAATAGAAATTATTTATAAGTACAAAAAAAGCAGCAGAACTTTACTGTATCCCGAGGATAAAGTAGATATTATCTATGTACCTATTTTATTTGTGTTTTGTTTTGTTTTCAGTTAATTATTTTATTTTTACAATTTTTATATGCAATCAGTTACTTACTAATAAACTTGACAAAGTTAATGTCATGTATAACATTTTTTATTTACATGAACAAAAAAAAGAAAAGGGCTTTGTCGCTGCGCGACTATACCTATGATTAACCATACGATACATGACATCACATTATGTCAAGTTTCTTAGTAAGAAGGGTTTTGGGGGTAGATGGTATTCCCCCAATCTATGGTAAAGAGGGAGTACTCGCCTCGCTAAGGTTTGCCCAACTGGAACACTTACCTTAGGGCCTGTTTAGCCTACAGTTATAGTCGGAAAGTTCTATATAGGTTGTATGTGCTCAGAAAAGTTGATTGCGCGATGCAGACTTTCAATACTTTTTGCGAGTTTCCAGCGCCATCTAGTGGTACAGCTCCGAAGTACGTCGCTGCAATTGACATCTCTTGAAGTTCAGCTTGTAGTTCAGGCGATGGTAGATAGAGGTCGCCACAGGGCTTTATTCAATTAGTTAAATAAATCTAATGTATTGTATATCAGACCAAAACCACTGCATCTCTATCAAAAGTCAAATCATTGTCGCATAGTAACCACATCACTCATAATGAAACAAAATTATAACTTGATGTAATCCTAACTATTAATCTAAACCTAAAAATCAGATGCATGAAGTAATTATATTGAAGTTTTATTAAGTGTCAGGGATATGAAGGAGACCTTTGCCCAACAGTGGGAAATATTGGTTAACAAAAAAATGTGTACAGAACTTTTGTTATCAATGTTTTGAATAAAATTATCCAGTATGTATGTAGCTTAGTTTCTGTAAATAAATAATAAATATCAAATTATCCAATACTAGATAGACAGTTGTTTTTTTTATATTTTTGAAAACACATTCTTACAAGTAGGTAGGTACATACTTAGGTAGGTACTGTTTTAGGCTCTGCTTTTAGTTTAATAAATAAATCACGTTTATTAGTATTTTCTATACTTAATAAATATCTAATTACACACCTACTCCAGAACTTTACATAATTCTAATAATCTCAGATGATAGGCCTGCTGGCGCAGTGGCGCCACAAAAGTCTTGCAGAATTTTGCAGAACTTACAAAAGAGCTTAGCTCGCTTACCTTCGGGAATAATCACACACAGGGCAAAAAACGCCACCGCGCTTCCTTAAAAAATATAATAATTAGCGTTTATTTTAGGTTGATAAGAAAGAGGCTTCGATTTTTGCGACGGAACAAGTGGTTGGTATGATCTGGGAGATATTTGGGTTTAGTGAGGTTCTCATTAGCTCCTGATAACCACAACACAACTCGAATAGTGGATGAGGACTAAGTAGATAATGACTAGAATGTCACTTAGGTATTTGCGCTTTTGCAAGCCAAGTTAAGGCAACTTAAATATTGAAAATTATAATTTAGTTGAATTTGCTGACGATAGATGGCGTTAGTAGTGTAAAAGCTCAAAGCTCTACCACTGACATTCGAACCAATGCTAGTGCTCGTTTGCGGACAGGATAACCGTTTACCGCCGCGCCGTCGCCTGAACGTAACCGTCACCATACATTGCTTTTTTTTTTTTTTTTTTTTTTTTTTTTTTTTATATCGCCCAATCAGTAACGTCATCTTAGCTTAGTCTTCATCATATAGGTCTTCATATTCTTCATGGTTTCACTTCAATTCTTGGTTTCTTCTTCTTCTGCTTTTCATTCCTTCTTCATCTTTTCACTTTGACTTCACTTCAAATCTTTCTTCAAATAAGTAGGTATGTATTACTTTGTCACGTCAATTTGAGTCAATTGAAAAAACATGGCGGCTTGTCCTTTCAAAACTCCAACGGAAATCTTTCGTCAAATGAGAAAACGTCTTGAATACTCCCCCATTCCATTTGCCAAATCTCCTGTTACGTATCCATAGCTTCATAAGTAAAATGCCACCGAAATTACATAATAAAACCTAGTAAAACACGAGAAAACTAAATAAAATAGCAGAGCACTACACGCTCCTTCAAAAATGGCAAAAGAAGTCCATTACACATTGTTTTATATTTGTGTTTAGGCGTACGATGACGCATGAAGCAGCAGCCGTCATCTCTCCCAAAACGCTTGCGCGGCGCGTCGCAAGCAGCGCCGCCTGTCCGTAAACGCAGCCTTAGGTATACCTACCTAATATGTTTCACCGTCTTTCAATGGGTTAAACAATGTTCTATACGGTCCGTAATTGGATGGGAGACCGCTAGTGGCATTATCATCTGAGCGCTTCCGTGCTTCGGAGAGCATGTTGAATTATTCGTCCCGGCTATTAAGTAAGCCATGACCTTATAAAACTCCGTCACCAGAGTTGGCCACATTGACATTCGAACTTACTTTTTTACTTTTGCTTTATTTTATTTTTTTACTTTTACTATTTAACCCACGACCTTAAGATCGGAAGGCTCAAACACTAGACCACCAGAGATGAACATCGTAGCATGCAACTGGAGGGCTACGAACATAGAGTTTTGCGAAAATTTGGATGCAAAAGACATAAACGCGCTCTTTGCTACATCCCATTTTTCACTAAAATATTTCCCACCCTTTATTTTGCTAAATAGGTAAGTACAGTTCGCTCAACGGATCTAGGCATTCGTGAAGTTAGCCGTTTGTCGGCGCAGTGACCGCTTTTTCATACAAAATTGTGTTCTGCGCAGATAAACGGCTAACTTCACGAATGCCTAGATCCGTTGGGCGAACTGTACGTGTGTCAAAGTCAAAGTCAAAAAGCATTTTTATTCAGTAGGACCGCTGGCTCTAGGATCAGCCTTTTTAAACTTTAACTCCTGTTCTTTCGAGACCAATATTTTAATTGTTTCGGTACCTACCGTGTGTACGTTATAGGCATTGAACCATTTTATTTTTGGTCCCTAATCAAAGTCAAAAAGGATTTATTTACTAGGACCGGTATGATCAGTTAAAAACTGGTGATTCTACTCCTGTTCCTTAGCGACCAATACCGTGAAAAAAAAATTTTACTACCTAATATTTGAATATAAAGTCTTGGTTCATAATAATTTGCCAAGAAAAGTTTATTTTTTCTTGGTTTTCGAAAACAAAAGCCATTTTAAAAAGTCCAACTGTTAATCGACTTTCGTTGCTGACTGTACCTACCTACATACGTCAGGGTAGACTAGATATACATAAAAATCACACAGTTTCCCGCAGGGGTGGTATGGTAGGTAAAGTACCTACCTATTTAGAAAAATAGAAGGTGGTAAATATTTTGGTCAAGGGATTCAGCAAGAATTATGTTTGTAGCCCTAAATTTTAAAAATTATGATAAATGTTTTACGGGTGCTATTACGTACTAGGTAATTACAAGGAGTATTGTATTTTTTTTGCTGAATGAAAAGCTGGTTTTACTAGAATTTTGAACTAGGCTAACGTTTGTCTAAATTAAGAACTAAAAATAAAATTAGGTATATAGGTACTTAGGCCATTATGTTATTTTGACGTAAGAGAGTAGAAGGTACTAAAAATCGGACACCAAAACAAAACACACACAAAAAGTCCTACAATACAATCATTAACCCATATTTATCATATAGGTATCAATCGGGGTTTGAGTTCTGGAGATGCAGAGCTTCGGAGCTTAATACTGTTGTGTAAGCTGTGCTCCAGGTATGCGGGACAACCTGTTCTTACAGGGGGGAGCCGCCCCCCTCCGTCTCTCCCGGTAGTACCTCAGCAGCCTTCGGAGAGGCTGGACGCGCGCGACCGCACACACACGTTATATTATCTAAGCCAGAAAAGTGATCATTGGATTGCAGTGTTGTGTTCTGTGCTATTGTGATTCGGTGTGACTGAACAGACAAATTATGTTCTTTAATGATACTGTGTTGTGATAGTGAATACTGGAGGTTGGTCCACGTTTTTTACCGCTTTACAACATATCGGTTCTCAAATGAGTTTTGAGAAAGGTTTAGGTTCAAATAAACCATTGGAATTCAATCTTTCTTAGTCCCGTAAAAACAACTTAGGTATAGGCGAGATCTCATCATCCATTCTTTACAACTCTCGATGTTATTGACTTTTAACGATTTTAGGAGTTAAAAAGCTCAATACACTAGCTTGATCAGTAGGTAAGTACCCGTTCCTTAGTGTGTCTGGTCTGGTACGAGTATTTGCAGTATACTTCACATAATTATACTTGTTTATACTCTTACTGCACGCTGTCTCTGCTCTTCTTAATTACTTTTTGATATGCTAGTGGCATTAAAAGTAAACTGGTTGGGTCAGACCGGCTTTTTCTAAATTCTTCGTAGGCCCAAGGCTATTCAATTGATATTACACGAGAAGTTTCGTACTGAAGGTTTAAACTAGTAGATAGAATAGAAATGCTTTTACTGCAATGTTTATCTGCCATCTCGAATGGAAGAGAATAGACTCAAGTAGGTACATATTTTGCAATCTTAAAAGGTCCTTGAAAACATAAAATAAGTAGGTATTCTTTGAAATAAAATGTTACAAATTTAATCTAAAAGAAAAGCAATAGGTACCTACCGATTTCTGTTGAACTTTAAATGGAATGTATATTACTTAAGAATTTTAAACGCTACAATTTACAATTAATGCAGACGTGTAACTTTTTCACCCACACTTTAATAGCAATTATTTACAGTTCATTGTAAAAATCCGATCTCTATTAAACCATTAGTATGTGTGGAGCGATTTATTTATTACTTTTAAAAATATTATATAAATTCGTAGAATTTTTAAAAAGCTTAGGTACTTTGATGATAGGTTAAAATACTATTTTTTACGTTAGGTATAACTAAAAAGTTATGCACAAAAAGTTTATGTCATATTTACATATACTCGTATTAGGTTGATCTACCTACAACTTTTACTAGCAATCATAGGTATTAAGCGTATAAGATAAAGCTTCTGAAGTGAGACTACAAAACGACAGTGAAGGAAAACATTGTGAGGAAACCGGCATGTCGTAGAACTTACAAAGTTCGAAAACATGTGTCAAGTGCACGAAAGGAGCCTCTTTGAGGCGCACATAAAATCTTTTCACCAATCTGGTTCAACAGAACTGGTGACACGATAAGAAGTGAGACTAAAATAAGTTTTAATTTAATTCTTGTCAATGATAGTAAAAAACCTACATTAGTTCCTCATTTTCAGAGCGTGTTCATGCGCATATAAATATTCGAATGACGGTCATAATTCCAACTTGCAATTGGAGAATATCCTACTAAACGTCAACAAGGCTCGCTTATAAACTAGCTTTTGCCCGCGGCTTAGCTCACGTGGTGTCTAGATAATCGATATAGCACGTAGAGATAATTTAATCATTTTAAAATTCAGACTAGTTACAAAGATTACCCATTACAAACATACAAATATTCTTTATTTTATTACTATAATTTCTGATAGGTAATAAATACGTAATACCTACCTGTACCTGTAAAAAACCTCACTTCACTTTATCTCTGAGGGTACATAACGATCACAAAAGACTCATTTATTTATTTATATACTATAAACTACCATTATAATCATATAAGTTTAAGCCTACATGATGGTAATCTTGATAAGATTTTTACGTACAAAGAAAAAAAATCTATATTTGTTATTAAAAGCCCGCTCTGCCATATCAGAGTGATAAAATGAAGGGTGAAATGCTTGCAATATTAAAATAATACTTGATATAGGTAAAGATCTATCTGTAAATCATTTAAACTATCTTTAGATGGCTCAAATAATGTTAATATATTATGTAAAATGTAGCTAAGATTTGTAAATAAAATATTATTTTGACGATAATGAAGAAAACCACACAGTTACATAAATAATCCTAAACATTCAACATTTCCTAAAACTAACGCTTTAAATAAATTCCTTTGCAAAAACGGTCATCTTATATTATACAGTGGGTTTCAACAGTCGTGTAGTTGATACTCCATCGATAGCACATTCAATGCAAAATTCTATTGTTCGCCTGTTTTGACGAGAACAAAATTCAATTTGTAATTGAAGCCTCCACTGGGTATTAACGAGTTTACTGCTTATTTTTTTTAATAAAATAAACCATACTTCCATCTATATTAATATTATAGATGTGAAAGTAACTCTGCGTGTCTATCTGTTTGTTATCTTTTCACGCCCGCTGAACAAATTAGGCTAAAAAAGTACCCAGGGAACACAAGCTACTTTTTATCCTGAAAAAATGCCGAGGGACCGCGGGTCACACCGCGGGAGCGCAGCTAGTACTTGAATGATAACGCTAAACCTGCATTTTCAAACAGAAACAATCATGACTGAACCCAGTGTATGGTATAGTCTCACTGATCTATAGTTTAATATTCTTTGTAGATGTATAAGGGGCTAGTCAGACTATTTCAAAGAAATATTTGGCACATATAGCAAAATGAACGTTAGGTTCACATCATAAAAAGTTTGCAAGCCCATCATCATCTATTAGATACCAACTGTCGTATTTTAATACTGCAATTATCAGCGTTCACTTGGCCTCAGTTTCAGTAGTACTCTGGTACAACTGGTAGTACAAATGACACACATTTGTATCTCTTGTACTACCGGTTGTACTAAAGCCACTGTTATTGTATTAAGTCCACAATATACCATAACCTATTTCACAAATTAAATAAATTTCAAATTTTAATATGTATTATTGAATACTAAGTTTATTGTTATGGCATAAAACATAATAAAAATAATTTTGAGTAAGGATTTACTTTAGAAAACGAGTCATTTATTTGAAAGTAAAGTAGGTTCATATGATTAGTGCAACTCTTTAATAGCTCTTGCTTGATTAAGATTTGAGTTTTGAGAAATATCTAATAATAGTTCGAAAGTTATAAAAATAATTAGGAATTATGAAAATCGTAGGTAGGTAGGTGTAACTAATACGACCAATATTTGTCTCGGGTCTGGGTGTTTTTATGAAAAATGAAAAATGAAAAAATATTTATTTCAGCAAACACGGTTTACAGAATCACAACAATTTTAGGCACAAGGTTTGGTGTTGCCGTAGCTTATTTGTTAGACAGTTCTATTTCAGCGGTCTTCACACTAGGCAAGCCTGTATCGTGAAGACCAGAATATGTATGTATGTATTTACAAACAAAAAGTATATAAGTAGTATATCAGTCATGTAGTACCCATAACACAAGCTCTGCTTACTTTGGGGCTAGATGATGCTGTGTGAAAAGTCTAGCATTATTTATCATTTATTTAAATTTAAGTAGGTATGTGTTTTTTTATTTTATAAGTAACTGAAAACTTTCCTCTATAAAACACCGCCTCCATCGCGTTGTCCTTCTCACTCACAAAAAATGATAATTCGCCATCTCGCTCGGCGTAGCTATAACTCATTCCTTTGCAAGTCGCGTCCCGAGAATCGTTCAGAATCCGTCCGGCGGCAGTGCGCATACAGCGAATTTTTGACGCTAATTTGCTTAGAAATCCGAGTTTTTATAAACCACGACACCTGTTTATTAATTTATTTTTGTTTTCTCTTCGGCAGTTTCAAAGGACTTTTTTGTTTGAGCTAGATTAAGATTAATACAGGTTTATTTGTACAAAACATGATGTTTTTACTCAAAATGAGCAGTTTATGTGGAGCGAAAATTGATAATACTCCGTAATTCCATTATCGCTTTAAAATTGAATGATTAGTATTCTCATCCTACATAATATAATAGAGATGTTTCAACAAAGACGGTATCTTATTTCTCCCCAACTTTAAGTAATCTACCTGCCCCAGGATGTCACTTACCTGGATAAAAACAACATCTTCTTATGTGAGTTTATTTAAAATTGTTTGCACTTGCTAAGGAAATGTCTGTTATCTTGATTTGGGAGCTTAACTAAAGTCATCTAAGTCTACAGGAACATAATTAATTCCTGCAGAAAAATGAAAAATAGTCATCACCATTATCATCCCCCTACTCGTATAGGCCTGTGATAAGTAGAGTCAGCAACTCAGCACACAATAATGCTTTCTTCCTCCACCTCTTTCCTTCCTCCCTGGAGATTCAGTTGTAATCATTTTTCACCTAAATATCTTTTCTAATTTAACCCCTGATTTAAAGAATTATGCATATTTTATTACTGCGTTTCTCATGAAATGAGAGCCGTGTTGGTCGAATGGGGTTGTGCCTCGACTTTCAATCGTGTCGTGGGTTCGAATCCCGGCCGTGCATCACTAGATTTTTAGTTAACACGAGCTCATAAAGGTGAAGGAAAACAGCGTGAGGAAACCCGCAGCTTAGTCAGCTCCACACGTATTGATCGTCTTTCCTGTGGGCCAGGCTGATTAAGCTGAGAGGATGGTTTAGGTGCTGGGCAAGCCTATTTCATCTCAAACAATGCCCCAGGCACTACAGCGTCCCGTTAAGTGTAGGCAAAGGTTGCCTCCTGACGCTGTATAATACATCTAATATGTAAAGGCCTAAGTTTTTTCTCATGAAAATTTTGTATTTTTAATGCATTTTACCAACATTTTCATTTAAAAACTCTAATCTGTTATTGAAACTTTCAAAAATAACTATTTATCGGGCAATACTTGCTCAGTATGTAATTCGATATAGTTTACATCAAAGGTATGCTGTCCTACTTACCTAGTCTCATCAGTAGCTTTTTTTCTAAAAGTCTAAATAACTCGAGTCATAGCTTTAACTATAAAAGGATTAATTTGCAATCGTTAAATATCGACTCATCCTGTGCCCTTTTAGGCTGGGAATACACGTAGCTTTAGCGGTAAAAGACAACCCTCATACCATAGGTAATAAGTCTATTTACCTCTGAGTGCACTCATATATGACCATAATAACATGCCCGTTATAAAGAGTAGTAATATACAATGTGTATTTTTTTTTTTCAACCTATTGTGTCCCACTGCTGGGCAAATGTGTATAATAATACAATGTGTATTATTCAACCAAAAATATGTTATACGAAAAAGTGTCTCAAAACTCTGCGATTACTTTAGCGTTTTGAGACACTTTCTCAGATTTGCAGTGTTTCAGTCAGACTTGCAATTTAAAATTTAATTACAATATCCTGGATATTCTTTTAAGATAATAGCATTACAATCATAACGTCTTTTATTAATAATAATACTTAGTTCTACAAATAGTTTTATTTAATTTTCTCGATGAATTTACTATCAAGTGTTAGATATATTGCCAACTCGAAACAGCTCTTGTATCCAGGCCTTATTTTAATTTATAGAATAAACTTTAACTTTTTTAACGCATTGCATTTCAAGAATTTTATGTTGTCGACTTAAATACGTATAGTTTAGACATGCGCCTTTTTACAATGCCAGTTTGTAGCCGCGTAAATGTTATTTTTAGGTCGAAACTTTGTTGCGATAAAGGGCTTAAGTTATATTACTGTATTTTAGTGTGTCACTGAAGAATTATGGGCTTAAAAGTGTCTGTTATAGTTTGTAGTATGAATGCCTATTGTAGCAAGCTTCAACTTAATGGTTGTCTTGTAAAGTAGTATTGTATTGTTGTAAGTGGCTCTCTTATGTACATATTCAGAATACTTGGTAGAAGTAATAGAGGTATGTAGGCTATGCTAAAGTACTTTTTATTAACTGAGTTGCCGATTGCAATGTAACGTTTTTAGAAGAACTAATCCCAATTTACATCTTTAAATTGAGTTTATTTTGAACTAGCTTCCATCCGCAGCTTTGATTGTTTATTATAAACATTTAAAATTGCCTTCAATGCTATTTCAAGCGATATTCCGATATAAGATTTTAAATCTTTGAATTTTCAAAAAATACGCACTAAGGTCATAATAATAATGTCATTTGGGATAAGGTCAGGGAGATGATGACGCACTGTCTGCTCCTATCAATTTTAAAAGGAACTTGTTAGTCTTCACGGATTATTGGTAGTAGAAACACAATTTCTCTAATGTGATGTTATCGGTTCTATGAACAAATGAGTTTTGTCTTTGTGCACTTTTTTCGTATACACTTGCTAAGCAAGCAAAAAAATAACCAGTATGACAGAGCTCACAGACTAATTGTATAGGTATTTATTGAAAGTAATACAGGATACTTTTGTGGTTTGCATTTCATTTCCATACGCGTGTTCCTCTATCGTTTTTCTTTAGAATAATGTTTTCATTCATGATCTAAACCACGCCCATACGAGGACGTGTGCAAAATAAATATAGATGAACTTGGCAACTGCTTACGTTAACAGATAATTTCCTTTCCAGGTGACAGTGACGATGTGCGTGCGGTGATTCTGTCCGTCACCATGTGGCGCGTGATACTCCTCGTGGCACTGGCTTCGGCCGAACACGTGAGGGAATTCACGGTGCGAGAGAACGCCCGGGCTGACACACTAGTCGGCCATCTCGGAGATGAGCTACCAGACGCGGCACCTCCCTACACCATCGTTCCAGTGCCAGGCAGTGCCGTCCACGCGGACCTCAGGATAGACCCCCACACCGGAGAGATAAGAACAAGAGCACCACTCGATAGAGAGACGAGAGACCATTACGCGCTTGTAGCTATACCAGCTAGTGGAGACAACATACGTGTAGTGGTCAAGGTTTTAGATGAAAATGACAATGCTCCTACCTTTCCCACTCCGGTGATGAATGTAGAGTTTTCAGAAAACACTCCTAGAGATGTGAAGCGAAAATTAAATCCAGCGAAGGATCAGGATTTAGGGGCGTTCAATACACAAAGGTATAATATCGTGTCAGGGAATACGGATAACGCGTTTAGGTTATCATCTCATAGAGAAAGAGATGGTGTGCTGTATTTAGATCTGCAGATCAATGGCTTTCTGGACAGAGAGACGACAGATCATTACGAGCTGGTGATAGAGGCACTCGATGGAGGCACGCCACCTTTACGAGGGACGATGACGGTGAACATTACAATCCTAGACGTGAATGATAATCCTCCAGTTTTTGCGGAAAGCGCTTATTCCGCAACTATCCCGGAAAACGCAACTGTAGGAACAACAGTCCTAAAAGTGTTTGCCACGGACTCCGATTCAGGAGAAAACGGTCTTATTGAATATTCGATAAACCGAAGACAGAGTGATAAAGAAAACATGTTTAAAATAGACCCTGATACTGGTGAAATCACCGTAAACAAAGCGTTAGATTTCGAAACTAAGGAGTTACATGAACTTGTAGTTGTAGCTAGAGACAAAGGTGCACAACCTTTAGAGACAACAGCTTTCGTATCGATTCGCGTGACAGACGTAAATGATAACCAGCCGACTATAGACGTTATATTCTTAAGTGATGATGCTACACCAAAAATATCTGAATCAGCGCAGTTAGATGAATTCGTAGCTAGGATATCAGTCCACGATCCGGACTCCAAAACCGAGTATTCAAACGTGAATGTGACACTCAGCGGGGGTGACGGACATTTCGACTTACGGACACACGACAACATTATTTACTTAGTTGTTGTAGCTCTTCCTCTAGACCGGGAATCTAGGTCTACTTATACTTTGAATGTAGAAGCTACTGACAAGGGTTCACCGCCTTTACACGCTTCCCGTGTCATCAGCCTTCGTGTTACTGATGTAAATGATAATGCACCAGTTTTCGCTGAGTCAGAGTATAAAGCCAGCGTTCCCGAAGCTGCTCCGCCTGGAACACCTGTCGTCCAGGTCTTAGCAACTGATGCGGATGAGGCTGAAAACTCTGAGATACGTTACACTTTACTCCCAACTCCTCAATCCGATTGGTTCGCTATCGATGAGCGGTCTGGTTTGGTGACTACGCGTGTGCGCGTTGATTGTGAGACGAATCCTTCGCCGAAGCTTACGGTTGTAGCTACGGATCGTGGTAACCCTCCGTTAACGTCGACGGCGACGCTGGTGGTCACAGTGTTGGATGTGAATGACAATGAGCCGATCTTCGACCAGTCTTTCTACAATGTCACCGTGTCGGAGAGCGAGGCCGTTGGCAGCTGTATTTTAAAGGTGAGTCTTTTCTTAGTCTTATTCCGTCTTATTACAAAAAAATTTACCG
The DNA here is from genome assembly GCA_951394285.1 of Epirrhoe tristata. Taxonomy (NCBI): domain Eukaryota; kingdom Metazoa; phylum Arthropoda; class Insecta; order Lepidoptera; family Geometridae; genus Epirrhoe; species Epirrhoe tristata. Next base: position 9,936,390 of record OX596145.1, read on the forward strand.
TGTTTAGACTAAGACTAACTAAAAAACTGTCCCTAGAAAAACGATCTTTAAATACTCGTACATAGAACGCTTTTTTGTGGTAACAGTTTTATTTTGACATGTGTCAACATGGGGTTCAACTAAGATTGACGTTTATGAAATAAGCAGCCTAATGTTTCTTTAGGTATAACACATACAGAGAAATGTTTGAAGTTTGTTGGGTGCTACAACTTTGTCCAATGAAAATATTGTTAAATTGGCTTGTATGAATTTAAATTAGAGATATTTTCATGAAAAAACAGTTTTTTGAGAAAAAAACATAATATTTTTATTTCACGGAGTGGTGAAGAAAACAGTATCTTTTTATAATTTCGGTGGTGACGCCAACTATCAAAACTAAAACTTTATTGAAAGCTTATCAATATGTATGTTAATTTAAATTTGAATCTTTTCATCGTAAACTAAGCGATTGATAACTCGTCCATTTAATATTTTGTTAGTAAAATATTTTATTTATTGTATTACCTAGTTGGTGTGAAAATCGTAGTTTCTCACTTTGACGCTTTCACACTCTATTAAATTAAATAGAAGACTTCCCAAAGTTCTGTTGGTAAAGTACGGCTAAGCTTTCTCTTCTCATATCAATTTATAACAAATTCTGTTCATAGATAACTTTATCTATGGCTTGTAGTAGAGTGAACCATCAGTTTGTGAAAATGTTAGCGAAGGCATGACGAGTCTATCCCACCTCCCTTTAAGGTGAACTCGGCCAAACTCACCGTATTGTGTTACAAAAGCTCTTAGTACGATGTTGTTTCTAGATTAAAGTAAGTACCTAAGGCCCTTATTAATAAACGTAGTGTAAAGTTAAACCAGGTTTAGACTCCAAAAATTGTATGGTTACTCCTAAGTTACACCCAGCGTAACTTTTCACCACGTTTATTAATAAGGTTCTAAATGTTGCGAGATATTTTACTGCATCACTTGCATAATGCAATTCTATTTACAATAGTTTAGACAAATTATCTCCGCTCCACAGTGTTGAATAAATCATTTTATTGGGATAAAAAGTAACATGCCTTAATTCAGAGTACCCACTACACCAAAACAATATTCACTCAAATTCGTTAAGTGGTTTCAGCGTGAAGAAAATTTTATGGTAGGTAATCTAATACCTGTTAGGTATACAATATTTGAGACAAATTAGCTTCGCCCCACGACTTCAAGGGAATAAATTACTGTTGGGATAAAAAGTAACATTTGCCTAAATCTCGGATAAAAGCTAGGCCATAACAAAATACATCCAAATCCATTGATTTCAGGATGGTTTTAGTGAGTGAAAAACTTTGTCAAAAATTTAGTCACATTCAATGCACAAAAATATACTTTTTGATGATTTCAAAAAGTAGTAAAGTACCAAATACAGACAGATATAGTCTAGCGGTTAATAATTTTCAACCGACTTCAAAAAAGGAGGAGGATCTCAATTCGTCTGTATGTTTTTTTTTGTATCTTGTTACGCGATTGTTCCGCCCATTGTTGACCGATTTGCAAAATTCTTTTTTTGTTTGAAAGGGTATACCCCAGAGGTGGTCCCATATAAATTTTATTCCTGAGGGATTGATAGTTTCCCCGTAAAACTCTAAACACCTTCCCTCCTAGCCATGTCACAAATAGAAATCGAATCGACAGCTTGACGCCCTGAGTCACACCGCGTTTCGAGTCAAACATTGAAGTCGGTTTTCTTTTTAGTATTAAAACGTAATTATCTTTAAAATGTTTTACTCGTTATTTGATCTCGGATATTTTGTTATAATGCAACTACATAGTTCGCGATACACGCCTAGTGCAACTAAGTGCATTTGGTTCCGTGAAATGGAATGTTATGAAACTTTGTTTAGTACGGAACGATTCTAATAAATATAGTTAATAATTTGTAGATCCTTTGATATTATGTTAATGCTGATAAAACGGGTAATTTACATTCCTGACTGTGCTTTTAAGATAACTTATATTTAAGAACACAACGATTTTGTAATTAAACAATGCACAAAGCTGGCTATCAAACAATTTATCTCAAAACCAACCTTTAAATATTAAATTGAAGAATATAACAGTGTTGTTTATCTTTTAATACATTTATTTTAATACAATTTCCAACATGGCAACTCGGTAGAAAAAATCTTCGGTATCCAACGAATTAATCAAAATTAACTACCAATTTTGAAATCCCGTCGCATTCCGTTAACTTGTAGACTTATCTCTGTATCACTTTATTATTTAAATGGTAATAAGTAGGTACACTACCATCATGTAAATTTCTCGTCTGGCAACCCTTTACGAGGTACATAAATCTATCCGTAAAGTGATGCCAGTTTGGGCGTGAGGCGGCCGCATCGGAAATTGCGATCTAAATTGAAAATTAAACAGTGTGCAGAGATGCGTCTTTTGCCCGCAGCCAGTATAAACCTATGGACCAGTGGGCTTTGCGCGTGGCATTTCAAATATGGAACGCTCGTTGCAAAATGAGGTTGACGTTGCAACCCGAGAATAAACCCTGTAAGATTTTAAAACTAGAGTTCCTTTTCGATTCAAATCTATTTCATTTTAAAATCTTAGGTTCTATAAAATAAAATAGAGATGATAGTTAAAGCTAATGGAAATCGATGAAAATGATTTTTAAATCTAAATATAAACCTAGTAAACCCACCATAATAGTACATTCTTAAACTGTTTCTGAATAAAACATTAGCGAAATCTATTGAACTTAGCATAGAGACATCCAGTGTAAATATCAGCTGCAGACTATTTCAATTATTAAAGGTTCCGACGTGATCGAGTACCGTAAACAATTCCTTCGAATGATTTTTCGTCACCTGCGCTTGTCGTGTGGCGTGCTCACGACCTGAGCAATTGTCATTTAGCCATGTGTTTCGCATTTTGGCTTTAATAGACGTTAAATACCGCTATTTAGGAATCATTGTGTCATTGAAAGCTGGAATCGACTTTACTATTTCGAAATTCAGTTTGAGTTCTGAAAAGAACGTGCTTTGAGCGCTTTTATGGGTTGAAAAGACGTGAGAATCAAGTTAATTACCTAGGAAAATACAAAACTGTGTAGCAGTCACATCATCTATTCGTGGGCCATTTATTACTGGGCATGGAATAGTATTTTGTATCAGTTTTTCGATGAATCAACATACCTACAACTATCCCATCACTACACCGGTAGCGGTTTCGCGCGCATCAATAACCTGATAACGTCAGCCATCTTGGATTCCTTGCGTTGCCATGGTTACAGCATCGCGTCATCACGTGCGTAGAAATATTTTCGAGCAAAGCTTTGTTACTGTTAAATTTTAATAACTACATTAGTATGTTGTCGTACAAACCGAGTTAGAGTCGTTTATTTTTATGGAGTGGTTCGTTTTTGAATACGTTATTTTATTATCTCATCTAATGGCGGAAAAGAACTTTATATTGGACGTTAAAAAGTTAACCCCTTTGTAACGTGTCCTTAATATAAAATTGAGTGGTAAAAGGTAACATTTGAAAATACCTACCAATAATAGCCAGTAGAGACAAATTCCAACGTAAAAAGTAATAAATTTCAATATGCTCCCGGGCAAAATCAAGATAGGAATGTGTATTTGGAAATTTTCCCAATAGCAAATTTATTATACAATAATTTATTATGATATCATTCTTGACGATAAGATATCTTTACAATTTACGAGTGTATTGGGTTCTAGCCTAAATCACTCTGGACACTAGACGAAACGGCATTTTGGCATTTTTGAAGCTGAAAATTGCCTACATTGGAAAACTACACGCGCATTTGAGTGTAACGCGCGTCTTGTACAGTTAGCGACAAAAGTTCTACAAATGCTTGGCCTTTCACTTCTATAAGTAAACAATTTAAACGAATTGTACATTAAGCACGATGAAAATTAAACTTTACAAGTCTCCAATTTCATGAATTTAGATCGCTGACTAAAAAATAACGCATTTAGTCCCGGCTATCATTAAGCCATGACGGAGGTCTTGAGACGGTCTAAAATGTCACCAGAATTGGCCACTAACTCAAACGAACTTCTCTTTAGCTATAACTTAATCTCTAGCTCTGTGAAATAGCTGCGCAGAACCCATTTTTGATGACGCCTAAAAGACGTAGACAGCTTTGTATAGCTGCCTCGCTCAATTTGTTGCATCGCGCAATCGTTTAGTGCACCTAACTTCAGACAGACAAAGATCGGTTGTGTCGTACTGTAGGTATTTACTTACTTTAAAGAGCGCAATCGGAAACTCAAGGGGCAGGGGTCTGCATTGGTGCGGGGTGAGGAGTTTCCATATTATCCGAAGTATTATTCGATATTCTCTGCCTAAACACGGGAAGACAAGTTTTGTTATGGACCAAAGTCACGCGATAGTACTAATTATGTAACAGATTTAATTTATTGCCCCACACTGCGAATTGATGCGATGCCTTTCAAACTAATTTATCTAGACGTTTGAATAATTATTTTTGAATCACCTCGCCATTGCAAAAAATTGTTGTTATCAAATCAACGATAGTGTTATGTTAAATACATTTTTTGAATTTCGAATTTCGAAGAAACTACTATTAAAGTTCCCAGAATATATAAAAAAACTACTAAGTAAAAAAAATATAAATAAAATTTCACAATTTTCTCGAAATCTATATGACCCATGCATGTTTAAAACGTTTAATTAACCACACGCGCAGCCGAATGCAACTGCTAGATAATTGTAATGAAAGTGAGTTCATCAGAAAATCATCATTGTTACTTATTACAGAAATCATTGAATATTAAAAGAAAAATTGCATAACGTTAGCTTCTAAGTAACATTTTCTCTTTCTAGATCACCCGAGCGTGGTCCACGCGATACAAACACGGCATAGAAACACGAAACATTAATTACCTATCATCAATTGATAACATTAGAAAAATATGAATAGACTTTTAGTGTAGGCATAGTTTTCTTTCTGATGCTGTAATAATCATCAAGTATACTCCTGGAGCATCTAGTATACTGTAGGCTAGGCCTAGCAAGGCCTTAGCTAGCATATACTCGTAGTAAGCACAACGGATCTTTAGCTCTCTGAAGTTAGTTGCAATAGACGATTGCGCATGTTTTGTAGATAAAATATCAAAAATGGGTTCTGCGCAGCTACTTCAGAGAGCTAAAGAACGATTGTGCGTATAGTACCTACATATTCGTAGAAACATTGATGTCATCATCATCATCATGTCAGCCATCTAGTGTCCATTGCTGAACATAGGCCTCCCCCATCGATTTCCACAGCGATCGATCTTGTGCAGCCTGCACCCAACGGCTCCCAGCAACCTTTACCAGATCGTCTTTCCATCTAGTGGGGGCCTTCCTCTACTGCGGTTTCCGGTGCGTGGCCTCCACTCGGAAACTTTTCTGCCCCAACGGCCGTCAGTTCTACTAGCTATGTATATATAATGTAGATTCTTAATATTTATACTTTATGCCCTAGTGTTGTGTGGCCGTTCTATACAGAGACATTCTGTCGATCTTTTAAAGGCATTATGCAAATTCTTTAGTGATCAGCCTTTATTAGTGCATATCAACGTCCCTTTATTGCGGTGCACCAACGCGATGATAATTAAAAGTTTCTCGTGAAATGTAATTACTGGGCAAAATCTATAGGGATAGGTTGGTGTGAGAGCGATATTGCATTCTTAATTTCATTAATTGACTTCTAACAGCTTTCCTTGTTCATTTAGGACGGTACTTTTAATTCTTTGACCATTTGGTGGAATAAGTATTATAATATTTCGGATAGTAAAGGTTTTTGTAAATATAAAAATGTGTCGTTTTTTCGATGATAATAAACATTCCTTCTGTAGTTAATTATCATTCTTGTTTACGAAATTCGCTCAACTCCCCACTAACTGACGCACCACACCTTTACCTCGTAAAATGATTAAGACCCCTCTCGGTATTTCGTGATCTCAATAAAAACACAGTTTAAGGACAATTTAATACCTATTTCAAATAATAAAACCAATAAATTACGTTGATAAAAGCTAAAAAAATAAATACTGTACAGTAAGCACAACGGATCTTTAGCTCTCTGAGTTAGGTGCAATAGACAATTGCGCATGTTTGGTAGAGTAAGCGAGATAGCACGATTTTACGCGTCATCAAAAATAGGTTCTGCGCAGCTACTTCAGAGAGCTGAAGAACGATTGTGCGTATTGTACCTACCTATATAGGGTTTATTTTAAGTTAAAGGGTTTATGCAGTAATTAAAAAAATGCCATTTATTTTACGGTAGTGATGAGATTTCTACCTGACGTTATTGAAAAATAATTGACTTTCAATATCTAGCTACCAAATAAAAAAAAAACTGCAATCTACAAAATTAAAGAGGTGGTTTTAAAAGTAATAAAAATTTTGACAAATCAATTATTATCTTTTACTTCATTGATAGTAAGAAAATAGTAAGTTTGTAGGTATGAGTCAGTTGCCAACTTGGGTGACGGAGTTTTTAGGCCACCTTAAGGCCTCCGTCATGGCTTAACAATAACAAGATAAAAATGCCACTGGTCAACCATCCATTTACAGACTGTTTCGAACGTTGCTAAACTTCGATGATCTATCAAGAACGACTGAGCAAGCACGACCACGAGCACTTCTCATTGATAGTCATCATCATCATGAGATCAGTGTTTCCACACTCTCTGACCTAAGTGTTGGTATGTCACGTCTCCTACTAAAATAACGTTACTTTTCAACACACTTGCTCATAAAGTGGCTCTATGGTCACCGCAATTAGGCACATAATGACACCCATAATCAAACTGTGACTTTTTCATTACTATAACTCACTAGTGAGTAATAGATTTTTTTGTTTAATTTTATTGGTTGAGTTGCTTTGTTCTTAAAAAAGTTTTTATTCAGAAAAAAGATCGTGTTCAATAGAACAAATAAATTAATGTTCCTATTGCTTGCTCATTTCATGCAACTTCTTATTTAAATAGATAATTTTAACTCGTACGTGTTTAATAAATAAAACTTTCACTCAAATATAACTTTTGTTTTCTCTGTAATAAACGAAAACTTTAAATTCCCCATTTTGTACGTGGCAGAATAGGCCGCAAACCCTATGCGCGGCGCGGAAATATAGTCTGTGGTCGATCGCAATGCGCGCGCATAGGAAAACTGATAAATTTTTCCCGCAATAGCGAAACATTTTTCACAACTCATTTTCACTGTTGAAAATGAGTTTTTATTGTTATTTTATTCACAAGTGTGTTGAAAAACGTCGTATGATACACGTGTGTATTGATGATTACCTGCCTCGGCTCTGTTAAGAGCCTCGCCTAACGGCTCGGCTCTCAAATAACGCCTCGGCGGTAATCACCAATGTTACACACTAGAACCATAATGTACTATTACCTATTAAGGTATGTAGATAAAGATAAACATCAAAATGTTTACAAGTTCTACACAGTGAAAGCGTATTTATCACTTATAATATATATAACTATAATATATATAGGTACTTAACTAACTTATAATAATATATACTTATATAGGGTGTAAAAAGACGTCTACCGAAGCCGAAAGGGGTAGGTACAGCATCCCAACACACAACCAAATCCAAAAGGATTTTCCGAAAAAATCATTATATCCGGAGAAAACAGCGTTTGAAGATTACTGTTTGCGTATGTAGTGGGCGCGGTTTTTATACGTAGATTGCTGGATTTTGAGTTTTAATCGTTTTTTTCTTTAAAAAATGCAATTATTAGGTATGTATGGTCTTATTATGTTGTACTAGTAGTAAATAACTAGAAAATAAAATAAAATGATGTTGCTAAGTAAAAAATTTTTTTGCGTTTTTTTTCGCTAAATATGTTCAGAATCATGGTCTGATTGAAACCCCTCAGTTTTCGGTAGCAGTCTTTTTACACCCTGTATATCTCCCAGTTAGCTTACTCGAAACCTAGCACAGAGGTAGGCCTGAATAAAAGCCAACAGAAACTACAAGCAAAATCGTTTTAAATTACCTTCGCTAAAGACAAGTTTCAATGTATTTTTGTAATTGAAAATTTATTTCTGTAATAACGTCCATGTATCATGAATATTCATTAGCTCCAATGCAAAAATAAAATAAAACATTATTTTGTATTAATTATTAAGTAATTATACATTTTTGACAATGGGTCGATTAAAATACACCAATAATTACCTACACTTAAAAGTTTTTGTAACGAAGTTCCTTTTCGGACGAAAAAAAGTTTTAGATTTTTATGATTGTTGCAGTGTTTGTATGAAAGTGTAAGTACTTACCTAATTGAAAATAAATATCAAGAATTCCCCCAAAAACTTTAAGTTATTAAGATAATGAATTAAGATTTTCTATAATTTTCTAATTCGCATACAAGTTTACGCTTGACTTTTATAACTACCCACGGCAAAGAATCTAAGTTACCTATCTACAAATGTATTCTACTGCTAATGTTAGCATTAAAATTTAAAAAAGAAACTTCATTTGAAATTCAAAATTCTGCTATTCCACCGATCACAACAGGCTGTTTGACGTTTGTTTCATTCTTGTTACACCATTTGTTTGGATGACATCTATGTCCAGCTGAGTTGTACTGTCATAGTGTGTTTTATCTTGGTCGGTTAATATGTAGCAAAAAGTTCGGATTACTTGGCATTCCCACAGTATAAACGCATGGGGTTTTTACCAGCCCTATTTCAGGGCTGTGGGAATCATTGGTATGCCTTTAATTAAGTAATCTATACAGATGGCTCATAGACAATTACATGGATGTGACACTAGTCAAACAATTAGTTATTATAGGTAGGTACCTAAATTTTTTTGTACCTTGATATTCTGTGAATTTTGAGCTATTGATTTATTGTAAGTACCTTTTATTAAGTAACTGAAGGTAAATCTAAGAGTAACTACAGCACCCTATAACCACATATTAGTTGTGATCTCTTTTTTCATCATAAAAAGAAACGTTTAATCTCTTTCAAACTCAAAACCTAGTCTTTAACGTCCACTTTAATATTTCATATACAAATAACTTCTAAGAAGATATAAATCACAGAAAGGCAATAAAAATATTAACAGTAGAATATCCTATCATTCAAAGGTAATATTCAGAAGCATTCACATAAATTTCTAAGTCGAAACTCATCATTTACCCAGCATAGCACGTGGCTATCCTTGTCTATGGTTGTCAACGTCTCGGCACGGCGGGAAAAGTTGGCGGCCATTTTGAAAAAAGTTGTTCAACTAGTGTCTAGTTGGTTGACCTGATCCTTTTTACCTGTTTTAATTGCATTCGATATTCCTTATGTATCTCTTGATTTAGGAAAATAAATTTGCGTGTTTATTTTATGGTTTAGGTACTTGGATGACTGCTGGGAAATAAAAAAAATGTATATACAACTATTTGGCGCCAAAACGCTGAAATTGTTTCGAGTACCCTTCTGTCACCGGAGTTTTTAGTGTTGTATCTTGTATCGAATGAAGGATCGATTATTATAAAAATATTACGCGACGAGAATCCGCGGGGTGCCTCGATTACCTACTGCTCGGACAATGCCTGGCCAAGTTAGGGTTTGTTTGTATTGACCCTTATTAATAAACGTGGTGGAGATTAATTAGGAAATAATAATTAGTTGAGCAATTGATAGATCGTTTATTCGACGATCCTTAGATAGCTTGACTGATTATATTGTATTTTGAAATTTTATGTAAGTAGGTACAATGTAAGATGTATATTATGTCATATTTTAGTAGCTTAGTTTCTGTACGGAAATACTTACATTTTTCTTACTTACCTAGTGTATTTTTTTAACTTTTTATGGTAAAAAAGTGCATGAGGTAGGTCTGCTGCAACTTTTGAAAGCACATAATTTATGTAGAGCAAAGTGCCCCGCTATGCCCATCACCACATCGATTACCAATTCATATTCATGTAAACGATTCGGAATCATTCGATTCAACGAACGTAATAACCGACTTTTTGTATCGGCCGCCAACTTCAACCGTATTAAAATAATTTGCAGATTCGACTCACTCCGTAAACTTGTGGAAATAAAAAAAAACCACTGTGCAAAATGTTCCTTAAACGAAATTAACTCTTTATACACCGTCAAGTTACGTGATTGGGTGTTACGCGCGAATCAAGTTTAATATGAAACTATTCATTTTGAAACTGACCGGGAACTTATACTGTATTATAGTGGAGTAGGGTTTGAAGTTGGTAGTTATTACTATATTTTTGCCATCGTAGGCGCATGTGCGGAGAAATTCAAAGGTCATTTTCTGATGCACTGTAAAAACAATTTACTAAGATGACAAGTGACAGCCGTTCAAACTGATTTCTTGCTTATGATTGGTTTGTTTTACTCTTCGATCAACTATGGTTTTACTTATAATATGTTCTAGAACAATGGTAACATTGGTAACATGTAATTCTGAACTTTTGTTACCTATCAGAAACATATACTTATTTAAGTACTATACTTATTTAAGGAAAGCATGCTCCATCTTAGACCTCACTACTGCTTATCATCAGGCAGAGGGAGGTCAAATGCTGACCTATTTAATTAAAAAAAAAGTAAAAAAAATAGTAATTTATAAACTGATATGTAAGATTTAATTGTATAAAAATAGTAACAAGGCTTATTACGTAGATAAATCGAGATACATTACAAAATAAACTTTATTTACAGAAACTAAGCTACAACATATTTACATATATTTACAAAATACAACAGGATTAGTCAAGCTATCTAAGGATCGTTAGAAACGATCTATAGATAGCTCAACTGATCCAAGTCACTGTAAGTCGTTTTTTTTTAATTTAAATTAATTTAAATGAATCCATGAAAAGTATCACAGATAATTATCAGTTAGAGTTAAAACTTCAATTGATAATTTTTTTACTTGCATTCGCTAGTGTTTTTATACGCTAATTTATTCATTGTTGGCCTTTTGAGGTATAGGGACAAATCTGAGAACAAGGCTATTCTTGCTGCGAGTAAGTTCTTCCCCTTGATATTAATTAGCTTCAAGATTGTTATTTTAGTAAGATACGGCCCTTCTAAATAAATTAATTTCATTTCATTTGCAAACTAAAAAAATACTGAAACTTCAATCTATAACTATGTAGGTACTTATTATTAAAAAGTTGATCAAACGAACTTAGCTTAGTGAAAAAGGAAAAGTGCCTTATGCTTCACAAAAACACTTCCTGCTATTCTGTCAATAAAATCTTAAATAATAAATAAATCATTCCGAACTTTTTCACACAGCATCATCGAGCCCCGAAGTAAGCAGAGCTTGTGTTATGGGTACTAGGTGACTGATATACTACTTATATACTTTTTGTTTGTAAATACATACATAATATACATAGAAACACCCAGATCCGAAATATCCTGTAGATCATACAAACATTTGTCCCAAAAGTAGGCAAGTACTTACTTTCTTAAAAACTGAAAGAAAAAGAAATAAAAACGTGTTTATTACCAACAAATATTAAGGCCACTGAATACAAAATGCGTGTTTTTCGTCGAAACTCATTCCACTTCAACATCTTCTTTTAATAAAGGTGAGCCATTTACCTGGGTGCGAGCGGGAAAGAAGGTCGGGGAGGGATGGAAAATTATAGGGCTGTCTGCGTATACCCGTGCGTAATGATGGATAGCGGACGACGGCTTACCGCCACCACAGAATAAAACATAATGATGTACTGGGTGTAACATTTTGATCGGCCAGTATGGGAAAGCCTGAAACTATAAGATCTACGAACATCTGTTCTTAGGAACCATGTCATCGATTTTAGTAACAAGGAAAATTGCATTCATACATTAAAAAAAAACTTATACTGAGCTCGGGAATCGAACCAGGACGTTTTGAAAAATGAAAATAACACTATTTCTATTTAGATATTGATTGTGCGTCAATGCTTTTACTAATTTTAGACATCATGTTTCATAGTAACATTTACTGCACAATCGATATCTAAATAGTGTTAGATTTTTTCAAAACGTCCGGGTTCGGTTCTCGAGCTGAGTACAATTTTTCTTAAATGAGTGATTGCAGTTTTCCTATTTACTATAATCGATGACATGGTTCCTAAGAACAGATCTTCGTATGTCTTATAGTTTAGACTTTCCCATACTAACCGATCTAAATGTTACACCCTGTATACAGAAATCCACTGGCAACACGGATATTTAGTTATCTACATTAAAAGCTAGAATATATTTAGTCAGAGTCAGTCTTTAAGTGTCAACAGAGGTAATTCAAGCTTATCAATATTTTAAAAATACCTATGTAACATATTTAACAAAGTTGCATATCGAACCTTATCTCAACCACATAAAACTCACTTTACCTAGAAGTTTCAATGTGTTTTGAACTCAGTAATGAGAATTATGGCAACTCTGCTGCAGAATTTCTATTTTAAGTTAAATAGGATTTTTATTAGGTCATTGGAAATAAACCACGTTCTTACGGAACGAAAAATAAGAAAAATTTATTTGCGTATTTTCTTCGGAAAATTTTGGAAAACATAACAATTTTTGCTTCCCGCGTAAAATGAGATGAGTGTGAGTTTGAACTGAATATTCATTGCTCAACGTCAAATCGCTAGTTCATATTAAATTCAGGTTTATTGTGCCTCAGTGGCCAGTTAACATAGCAAATCAAATTACAATTCGTGAATCAAAACAACCTATCAATATTTATGTGCATTTAATGGGTTTCTTCGGATATATAAACGAAATGTACCCAGTTATATCGTAAACGCATGCAAATACACTTGGACGTGGAAACTCTAAAATATATTGATTCAGGATGTTGACGTATTCTCAGGGTTGCCAGATTTAAACCATAGACAAAGAGTTTTACATTCAAAGACACAAAAAACTATGACAGAAATATTTTCAAAACAGTAGCTTGAAATTGTTCAATAGTGTTTTTAGACATGTTAGGGTAAATGAGCTATCTATAGATCGTTTCTAACGATCCTTAGATAGTTTGACTAATCCTGTTGTATTTTGTAAATATATGTATTTACATATATTTAATAATTTTTTTTGTAAATACATATTTATGTAGTAGCTTAGTTTCTGTAAATAAACATATGCATAGGGTAAATTATATACAAATATTTAACAGTAAATTCTCATTCAAATTCTCTGTAGCCATCCGTTTGCTTCAAGACTTCTGATGGGAATTAGCGTACATCTGGTCAACTTCCTCGCTAGTCGATTTAACTAACTCGCCAGTTTACTCATGAGACAGTTTCTAAATTTGTTTATTTACTGGACACTAATTGTTACTTGACTTATATTTTCTTTTGTTTTAGAACATTCATTATATAGTAGTTTTTTTTCACAAATCATGAAAATATTTTTTCTCATTTTTTTGAGCTGGTAACCCTATGATTTACAACCTATTCACATAGCTTTTCATCTCTGAAATTACGTGTTTTATGACGTTTCTCACTTTTTATGAGACTATAATTTTATTTCAGTTAGATAAATGAATTCAAAGCTTGAAAGCAACACTCAGGAACTTGCGAACTAATATATCCTTTGAAAGGACATTATTAGTCGGCAAGCCACATATTATATATATCTATAAAATTTATAGATACATACTAGACTATTTAATAGTCTAGTATTTTATATCCGTAGACACACGAGCTTCTTTTATATCTAGGAAAAAAATTCCATTGAAAAGATTAAAAATTCCTCTTCGTAAGGATTCTCGTAAAAAAGTATCAGAAAACTACGCTTTTGTCCCAAAGACCTAGTAACATGCATATAATAAATGTTACATACATTTTTGTTGTTATAGAGCATACAACCTTTTTTAAAATAAAAAAAAACATACGAAAAAAGCAACAGCGCAGAAACACTATAGCTTACTTAAAAAAATAGTGATGCCCACCCCATATCAGAATCCGCAATTTATCGACTCGACGAAGCATTAACTCACTCGATATTCAGTATCAACTCGATATTGTTTCGCTAAGTTTTATCGACTGGCCACAGTCGGGAATAGAACCCGGGACTTGTTAGTTATGTTCGCTCGGTATCGTGTTACGATAATGTCTGGCGTTGTGCGCTTACTCACTGATAGCACATTTGGTTTCATGTGTTTTATTCTCCGGCCATTATAATAAACATTACAATGTTGTGAATAATTAGGTAGAGATTTTTATTATCTCTCTATTGTATGCCTTTGTTTACTATCAACTAGAAAGTTGCATTATTTGCGTTCGGGTATTCACTTTATAAATGTTTAGTCACTTTATAAATACTGTTTTAAACAGAGCTTATTGGAACAAAGTTACTTTTCGGACGGTATCGAAGAAAAAAAAGACAGACTGAAAAAATAAATTTGTTCCATTTTATCGTCACATATTCTTAGTACGGAAGAACGTTTCTCGGATACCTAATTGACAATTATTTTTTAATTTCCCAGTATTTAGAAAAGTACTCTTTGCTTCGTTCCAACCGAGTGTTCCACGAAACTAACGTACTTTTTTGTTTTTTAACTCTTTATACTACAAAACTATATTTATAGAGATAATTACGCTTCATCAAATGGTAAGTTGATAATACATATTAAATTTCCCCTGACACTAAAATCGGATCCGATATTCTAATTGTCTACACGCTTGACTGCAGTTCTGCTGTCAGTTCTCAGTACGCACAGAGCGGGCGTTGAACTCGTAAAAATAACTGGCAATTAAATCATAAATTTCGCATCGAACGTAACCAACAATCACACAACAGATAATGAACAAAACGAATCGAAAAACGAGAATCGACTCAATCGTACATCGTCAATGTTGTTCGCAAACGAATTCGTTTTCAGACTGATAAATTAACACCTTGTTTTTTGAACGATTACATACATGGAGTGTGCAGGACTGGCCGAAAGTAATTCCAATTTCAAAATTATATTTTTAAATTATCACAGAAAATAATAGGCCCGATATTATTTTGAACGTTATATTTTTTTTATTATTACGATTTAGCTTATACTAACCTACACAGTAAATTAAGAAAAAAAAGTCATTCTCAGAAACGCATAATCTCTCCAGGGGTTTTAATCAGAAATGAGTTTTAATTAGAATTGCATTTCAAAACCGTACCGATGATACTTGAGCTCGCAAAGATATTTTTTCATGCAACGATTAAAATCTATCCCAACCGATATACTTTAGCATTTCATCGGTGAATATTTCACTGGATTGTTGCCCTACCTCTTAGATTATAGAATTGATAATATGCAAATGAACCAGCCGACGATTTGAAAATAAAAGGATGTAATCGGGATCGTTGGCCTCTTAAGTGACCCAAATAAGATAATTCTCGAGAGGACATTCTGTCAATAAGAATTAGGGATAATGTTGCTAGCTTAAAAATGTATTTAAAAATCGGCATAAATACTTTTATTTTTAGAACTTTTTGTTGGCTGTTTGAGCACGGATTAAGCCCCGCAAAGACTGGTTTTGCAAATTCTTATGAATGATATTTTTAATTCGGTTAAGGATGCCGCCTACGGCTTCTAAACTTTTTATTAAAAGTAAAATTAATCTGTTTGTAAGTGATAAGCGCTGGCCCTTGGCTCTACCCTCCTCGGATTCTAAATTACTTTGTATTAAAAAGCTGATGGTTATAAATCCATACGTAAATACCACATACATGCACACCGTAAGGTGTACTTTGTATTTAGCCAACTAAAAGAAAAAAAAATCTTTAAGGGCGTCTGGTCGAAGCGACGCGTGATCCGAGAGCTGGCATATTTTTGGCTCAAAGGATCAGCATTGCCATCCAGCGTGATAAATAAGTATGACCTACAGATATTTGTCTAAGGTCTGGATGTTTCTATGTATAATATGAATGTATTTACAAACAAAAATTATATATAAGTAGTTTATCAGTCATCTAGTACCCATAACACAAGCTCTGCTTACTTTGGGGCTAGATGATGCTGTGTGAAAAAGTCCAGCATTATTGATTTATTTATTTAACTTACGTCATCATACGAAGACCGTAAAAAAAAATATAAAGATCTAACTCATACCTATTTACATTAGAATAAAACATATTAAAATTGGTCAGCTTTTTCTTGTCCCACAATATCGTCAGAGCATTAACATGGTCGTTATTAGACGTTTAGCTTTGACTGTCATAAATAAACATCGCGATACTTCTGAGGAAGGTTGCGCACGCGCAGAAAAAGTCTACGGAGACATCTCTACGGGACTCGGACGCGACTAGTTTTTGCTGTGGGTATGCGCAGTATGAGCCGGATTACAATATGTTTAGGAAAATGTTCTTTGTTGGTAATTTTTTTCCTCTTATCCGGTCTAGGATTATATATTATACTAGCTGACCCGCGCGACTTCGTCTGCGCATTATTCGGTCCAGCCGTTCACGCGTGTTGGCGTGACCAAGGGATATAGGGATTCATTTTTTTCTACGCAATTTTTTAAAAATTTTCTGTCATAAGAACTTTCTCCTCCACAATAACAAACACAACAAAAAAAAATATTTGTGAAATCGGTCCAGCCGTTCACGCGTGATGGCGTGACCAAGGGATATAGGGATTCATTTTTATAAATATAGAGATAAAATATATAAACTGGCATGGTTACCAGTTGATGTGTATTTTATATTTCATTCTTCTCCTCAATGGCTTGAGCGATTTTTATGTTTTTTTTTTGCACTTAATGATTAATCTATTCTTTTCAAATTCAAGATAATAAGAGATATAGAAACCATAGATAATAACAGTTCTGGCGACCCCACATAATGTGGGACAAGGGCAAAAAGATTATGACTAACGGTTTTATCAAAATATTAGATTGTTATCGAGTTACACTTCAGCATATTCAAATATTTGGATCTTATTAACCTAAATATAAAGGAAATAATTAATAAACTAAACACACGTCCGCCTATTAGATCTTAATAGTAAAATTAATATTCATATGCCGTTTGCAAACAAATTTTTACTACGAGTATATCATCTCTTATATTAGAACTGAATGAATAAATGAATGAATGAATGAATGAACACTTTATTGTACACCAATTAATGACAAAACAGCACATAAATAAAACAAGTTCAAAATTAGTACAATGGGCGGCCTTATCGCTGAAAGCGATTTCTTCCAGGCAACCTTTTGAACTGAAGAACTGTTCTGGTCTAGACTCTAGAGAGATTAAGTCTCGATTTTCAATTCGAAGTAGTAAGTTAGTATAAGTTTAAATAAATACATGTATTCATCTTTAGAGATATATTTTGTAACAGGATTTTATCGCGTATTACCTTTATTATTTCCCGACGTTTCGGCTTCGCCCGCGACCACGGTTGTTGCAATACAGCCGAAACGTCGGGAAATAATAAAGGTAATACGCGATAAAATCCTGTTACAAAATATATCTCTAAAGATGAATTGTGATCGCGAAAGTTTAAGAAATACATGTATTATATACATGTATTTATTTTCAAAAAGGTTTACAAAAAATTAAACAAAAAAAAATACATCATGCTAGGTATTTGGTTTGATACTCATAAACCTTGTATGTAGTATATAATATAAACCCCATTGTGCTTCACAATAATATTTTTATACCAAAAACCACGTACATTGCTCATTAAAACAATAATCTATTCACTAGAGTTCAAGAACAAGTTATATACCTACTATAGAACAAAGTAGTAGTGAGTTTATAGAAGTTTTTAGGAAAATTTCTACTACCCACGCGTAGAATAACTGTAGTAAGCAATATTATCCAACGTTTAACTTTTTATTGGAGAATAAATTCGGCCAATGGGGTATTGAAGTTTCCGTACTTAGGCTACAATGTCGTTCGCTTCACTACTGTTACCAACATTATGAACAGCTAATTATATACTAAGTATTTCTAGTTTCAAAATAGTTTGGATAAACTTAAGACCAATTTGATAAAAAAAGTAAAAACAAGTTTTATTAAAAAAAAAAGTATATTCAATTACATATTATTATACAATAGGAACGATACAGAGAAGATTAGCATGGCCCCTGTGCAAGGATGACACGCAAAATCGTAAGCGTGTAGCTTCAAACTGCGATTAAAATCCTTTCATCACACTGGTTTGAAAGAACTGGTGACACGATAAGAAGAACTGCGATTGACGTTATGACCAAGTGTATCACAACGTTAAGGTTTTTAAAATTCTCCCACAAAAAGTGCACCTATGCGGATTTTGAACACAATCTTCACCGTCTCTTTCTTTTTTGTATGGAGCCCTAAAGAAATACCAAACGGTTGTTACTGTGGAACTAGTCTATGCTAGTTGAAACTACATAATTGATTAGTGTAGGAAAATTTATCACCAATAACTAGTAGAAATTTGAACCGCTTTGGTAGGAAATGGTGTGATCTTTAAGATAAAGTTTTACAGTTATAAATGCGAAATATAAAGGCGCGCGTATCCGCTGAGCTTTTAACGTCAAATAATTTTTGATATCTATAGATAGTATGCAACGATCCCCAATAGCATAACGGATACTTAGTGTATTTTGAAAAGTAATTTTGAAGTTACTCAAAAGCTTAGTTCCTTTAAATAACATTACCTCCTTTCGAGAAAAGAGTTGTAATGCCTAAGGGCCTTACTATAAACGTGGTATAAAGTTATTCCTCGGAATAAAATAGGAATAACCATACATTTTGACAGTTTACACTGAGGAATAAAATACCACGTTTATTAGTAAGGCCGTAACTCTTTTGGCTTGTCTTAGCGGGGACACTACCGATACCGTGCTTAAAATATAATTTTGTTTATGAACAAAAAACATAGTTAACAATTAAAAAAAAAATACAGTATAAGATTAATGAACGAAATGTCTCTAATATCCCTTTAAGCTCAGTGAAGCTCAGTGCTAAGCTTTTTGCTCAATTTTTGAATTCAAAGCTTTCTATGGCTTTCTATATTTTTTTCCAGATCTATTCTATCAAAATATAACACTACAGAGTTAGGTGCCCACATTTCGGCTTAGTCTTCACGATCCACATTCCTGCTTACGCAGCGAGCCATTTTTTAGAAAGCTTATTACTGCCTCACCACTGCCCTTCAATTCTGATCCATAAAACTGTATAGGTAAGGTTGGTTTTCGCCTGGGTCGAGTGTAATTAAGGCCCATGCTCGTCGATTCGACATGATATTGTTTTTTATGGTTGAATAGTGGATCCCATAGATTAAAGTATTGGATGTACGTTGATGCGATGTAGAAGCGTTAGAGCAGAAGAAATTGTCCCACAGACCACCACTATGCTGTGTCTATTTTATCAGGTCCTTGTTTTTGTGTATGTGACTGGTACTTTATGTAAGGTCGCAATTTCTTTGTCAACTAACTGAATTGAGCCTCTTTGAGGCGCACTTTAAATCCTTTCACCACACTGGTTCGAAAGAACTAGTGACACGATAAGAAGAAGAAGACTAATTGAATGATTGATTTAAATTAAAGAGTGGGTATTAGGGCAAAATGTTGTGGAGATTCGAATTTAGAATAATTCATTCATTAAAAATCTGCTCATGAAAAACACAAAAAAAATTTAGCCTTCCTAATTAGTATTTACCGGTTTTTTCATTGTTTTAATCTACACAATAGTTTAAATAAAATTACATTACCTACATTTTACCCCTTGTGCACCTAAAATACTTTTATTAAATTCATCTCAATATTAAGAGAATAAAATGTATTTCAGAAGGTAAATATTTTATGGAGCTGATGCATAATTGATTTAATCCTACATTTATCTTGAGACCTTAAGCCTACCTATTAAAGCTCATATTGCCTTGGCAGCTTAATACTAGTGGTTTAGAACAGGCGTTGATGGGCAAGTTAGGATTTTAAGAACCGGTCTTAAAAAAAGATGGTGTAATTTGGTGTGATTTTGAGATAGGGGGGTCAATATTCAGAAATCAAGGATAGTTGAATGCATTTCGTTCATTGTTTGATTGTATGTACGATCCATCTACATCATCTCGTACATCAAATCAATAGGTATTTCAATTAAAAAAAAAAAAGGTTTTATCTCTATTTCAAGGAACTAATTAAAATTGGATATAAAGTATGTTCGTACCTACAGGAGGAAAACTACTGTCCAATTGTTTATAAATAAAATGTATTACCTCCTTTCCACTGAAGCGGCTGAACAGATTTGAATGATATTTTTGTCGTAGCACGCTCTTATTTTACATTGAGCACTAGCTAACTATATACAGGTTGTAAAAAGACTGCTACCGAAAACTGAGGGGTTTCAATCAGACCATGCGTCATTTTATTGTATTTTCTAGTTATTTACTACTAGTTCAACATAATAAGGCCATACCTACCTAATAATTGTATTTATAAAAGAAAAAAACTATTAAAACTCAAAATCTAGCAATCTACGTATAAAAACGCGCCCAGTACATACGCAAACAGTTATCTTCAAACGCTGTTTTCTCCGGATATAATGTTTTTTTTCGGAAAATCCTTTTGGATTTGGTTGTGTGTTGGGATGCTGTACCTACCCCTTTGAGCTTCGGTAGACGTCTTTTTACACCCTGTATATATATATCCCGAAAAATTGAAGTATTTCTGATAAAACGCGAGTAGCAACGCATGTAGTTCGTTGATCTATAAATTAACAAGTGAAACCGGGGGTGGTATTTCGAAATATTACCTTACATAGCCTTAAGTTGCAATCCAGTTGAGTTCCAATCATGGTGCGAAACAATCTCCTTATAAACCAAGTATCTGCTAACCAAGTAATGGCATTAAATTTCAGATAACAATTAGACGACAAATGCTGAGTCCTTATCTGTAAAACCATAGCTTGGAGAAACAGCTGATACACTACATGACTTTGTGAATACGCTTTTATCAATATGTATTCTGAATAGTGCATTCGTATGCGAAGGAAAACATCGCGAGGAAACCAGCAGCTTCGTCAGCTCCACGCGTATTAACTTTGTCTTTCCGGTGGACAAGGCTGATTAAGCAGAGAGCATGATTTAGGTGCTAGGCAAGCCTATTCCATCTCGAACAATGTCCCCGGCACTACAGCGTCTCGTTGAGTGTAGGTTGGTAACTCTAGATGTCACGGCTAGATGTTAACATTGTTTTTTTTATGAAGAAACAGAGTTATTACTCATATGAGCTGTGTTGTTTGTTACTGAACAATACAATCGTATCTTTACGCGATTCTTGGCAGATGCAGTACCGACTAATAATTAAACCTACTACTTTGAACTAAAATATACTTATTTCACAAAAATACATATTTGGTATAAATACTCCAAACTAAATGTCGCTCAACATGTTTGTCTACATGTTGGTGATGTTACAATTTTTGTTGGGAAACATTTTTATGATTTTTAACTACAAAATTTTAACCCAAGCGCGATTTGAACAAGTGACCTCGCCGATGTAACTCTCTTTGTATAATCGGCATCGCATAATATCAAATCAGACTGCTTGTCGCCAATACAGATAAATATCGCCAAAATGCAATGAGTCAATGCATATTCATGACAATATAGGCTTGTCGTATCTCAGTTCCTTTCAAATAACTGGAAACCAAGTTATCATTAATCAAACTTATTGTTTTATGCCATGTTCTCATTTGGCAACAATTGAGGTATAATGTGTCGCTCAACAGATTTCTCAATGTTGCGCAATAGATCGTGATGTTGCTAACGACGTGCAATATAAAAACACTCGGTTGGAACGAAATTTGACTTTTTTATCATTTTGAAATTTTTGAAACTTGAATAATTAAAATTTTTTTTTGCACAATTTGTGAAGGTATCAACGACACGTTTTTTGCTTCTCCTGTAAAATTATCGTTTTATTCCCCGGAGACAGCGATATGTCGTGACGGTAAAATTTTTCTTCTAGCCCAACATTCTCGATACCGTCCGAAAAGGAACTTCGTTCCAAAAATGTTACGCAACAATTGTTGCCTTTTAAATTCATTGCATACCTTCGGTACAGTCCTAAAATACAAACACAACAGTATTTTGCCAACAAATGGTAGATCATTTGTTATTTGCTAGTTCAATGTAGTATTATATCATCGGACCCTTTTTATGTAGTACATAATTCATTTAAATAAATTGTCGACTCTGCAAGTTGAAACCTAACGCAATAATTTCTGGTTAAATTCAAGTTATGATTCATTGTATACACAAATTAGATGAATATAATTTACTGTTAGCTATCTACAGATCGTTCGCACCGATCCTTACATGGCTCCACAATTTCTATTGTGTTTTGCAAACTACTATGTGAAAAAACGAAGCAGATAAGTTATGTTTGTGACGACCTCTGTGGTGCAGTGGGCGAAGGTCCGCCTGCGACGCAGAAGGTTGCGGGTTCGATCCCCGCCACGGGACAAATGTTTGTATGACCTACAGATATTTGTCTCGGGTCTGGGTGTTTCTATGTATAATATGTATGTATTTACAAAAAAAAAAAAAAGTATATAAGTAGTTTATCAGTCATCTAGTACCCATACCACAAGCTCAAGCTTACTTTGGGGCTAGATGATGCTGTGTGAAAAGTCCAGCATTATTTATTTATTTATTTATTTATGTTTAATGTTTTTTACTGTTTTCAATAATTTTGATAGTGCCTATTTTTTTCGTTTTAACTACTTGATTGATGACTGAATGTTCGTACACACTAGATAATTATCTCAAAGCTACATAAATGAATCCAGAATTTAATCGGAACACGTAAACAACAGCCTGGATCTAGGACCAGTAACTCTAGCACTAGTTTTTGGCAAAACCAGTAAATAGGATCAGAATGTATGAATAGAAGCAAAATATAAAGAAATAGGTAATTTTTTTCTGTTTTTGCATTTTCAATGATAGACTAACACTATCCACAATAGCGGCCTTCACACGCACAATCTTTCGCGAGTGATTGAGCGAACAGGATTGCGCGCGGGAAAGTCTGTACACGCAATCGCGAGTTATAATTTTGATGCTACGCGTTCTTTCGCGCGCGATTACTCGTTAGTTCTTGTCAAAACGCAATCGTGCGGGAAAGCATGCAATAATTTTTTTGAAGTTTGAAGCTACGCGTTTTTTTCGCGCGCGATTAGCTGTATCACTCGCAATAGATTACCAATAAAGAAACTACAAAAACTTTGTATCTACAATGAGTAGTCATCATTTACTGTGATATTTACAGTTATTGTTGTGGATAAAACACTCATAGATGATCTTACTACTCTGCCGTCAAAGTTTGCACTATCATTTAACATACTCCTACTCTACCTTTTGACATTTCAGTGACAGAATCGATAGTGTTTCGATGAAATTTGACACTTGTGCCTAGAGCAATGCAATTCAATGGCCTTCGCACGTCAGACACAACCTACCAGCAGAATTGACAAATTAAATTTATGGCTGTTGCATAACCAGCACTTGCACGCAGTTTACATCACTATTACATTGCAATAAAGCTTCAATTTGCGAAGCAGGTATTTTGTCCTTAATTGTCGTTCCAGCAAATTGTAGTTACCTCCTGGGATAGGTATTTATTCTGTCGTCTGAGGTGTGATTAGATATGATTATATTGATCTGGGATTGTTTCTGGTTTCAATGAGTTATAGGGTTTTAAATTATTACCAAAATAAAACTGAGGTATTTATATCAAATGTTACGAACTCTAGCAATAACGTATGTTTTATTACTATACCTAATCGTCATTTCCTTTTGCATCTATAAAAAAATTACTAATCGTCATTGTCATCTATGCCCACCTTTAAGTTGGTATTCTGTGTCAGCCTCGTTTACAACCCAAAAGATTCAAAGTCAAAGTCAAGTCAAAAAGCATTTATTTTTTTAAGGGATCACTTTGAAACGTCTTAAAACTAGGTGATTCTACTCCTGTTCCTTCGCGACCAATACCGTAAAGAACCATTGATTATAATATATTTTATATATTAAAGTGTGTATACTGTTCCCAATGCGACTATGTATAATATCGTATCAATGTTTCACTGACACCATTTTTTAAATCTTTTATACTGACTAAAGAAATAAAAAGATTTATCAGTCGTTTGTGCATTGTCCGACTCTAGATAGTTGGAATGAGGTTTTGTTTCTGTTTTTGGGAAATATTCGCGCAATTGAGCTATAAATCTCTATCTTATCTAAATCTTTATGTACATAACTACCATAATGGTTAGTTTACTGCAGGTTTACATTAATTGTCACAGATACAGTCAAAGACATAAGTTTATAAACCATTTTAGATTTAGATTTTGTGTATCACTGTACTTCTTAAAGCATGTTAAAATGCTGTAAAATCCTTTTACCATTACAAAGGTAAATTATTCTATACTAGCTGCGCTCCCACGGTGTAACCCGCGGTCCCTCGGATTTTTTTCATTTTTTCGGGATAAAAGGTAGCCTGTTACCTTCCTTGGAATACAACCTTTAACTATGCCAAATTTCAGCTTAATCTGTTCAGCGGTTTGGGCGTGAAAGCGTAACAAACAGACAGACAGACAGAGTTACTTTCACATTTATAATATTAGTATGGATTCTGGAACATTTCACTAGTTTAAGTTATTAAATTAATTTGGCAAATTTTCCTCAATTTTGTGTACTTATAATATCAATTTGCGGCCATGTTTTGACAGCGTAAATATTCGACTATTAAAAGCCGCAGGCAAAACTAAAATCACATTTAGGTATTATATTTAGGTAATCACTTTTGCGTAAAATTATTTGTTGTCAGTTTTGTACCTAGGTACAATTATTACAAAAGTAGTAAAAGTAGCTGTCATTTTTTTATTTATACTGCTGCGCAACATATTGAGGATCTGTTTTGGCAATGTTTGTCATGTTGCTTGTCACTCTGCAACATCGGGCTATGTTGTGATACATTGTCAAAGATGTTGAGCGTCATGCGCCTTAAACAAAGTTATGGACATGTTTTTTTTTTCATTTCAAGGATCAGAATTGATTTTAATTAAATCCCAAGAGGCATTATCCATAGGTAGGTAAAGAAGTATATATTTGTATAGAATTTTAGATAAGAATAGATAACCTGTAGATTATAACCCGTAGCAGCTATTGACGCGGCTCGCCTAAGCTTAACACTAAGTAAATTTTGATTATTACAAGCACGCTAGGCGTTTGAATTAAATTATCTACGTAGACTAATTTGTCTATAGTCTATTCATCGTGGCTACATCAATAATAATATCTTGATATATTGTAGAAGTTAATGACACTTCTACGCGGTTACACAATTGGTGGTTGAGCTCAGACGAAAATATATCTACTAATATAACTACAGTGATCCTGTTTTGTTGTTGATTCTGTACCTATCGTATTTAGTAAACATTGTATCGTATCTAAACTTAGACACCGTTTACACGATGCCATTCTGATATACCATTCTTGCCTCTTTTTTTCTTAAAATCAACGGAGCAAGAGCTAATATTCTGTGGCAAGAGGCAAGAATGGTGTCGTGTAAATGGTGTCTAACACTAAAATAGTTTTGTTAATGCAAAGACTACAGATAGAACTATTACCTAAAGTAGAACTGGATAATAAATTCTATTAATCTGTGACCTCAAGTGTAGACGGACTGGCGCGAGATAAGTCGACAAGGTTTAAGTAAACTAAACACTGAAGTACTTAGTACCTTTCTATTTCATTGTAGATATTTTGTAGTTAGTAAAGCTTTATTTTGACGTAGGTGTTCTACAAAAAACCTTTAATTCCTAAAATGGTTTAAAGCTAGAAGAAAATGAACTTCAATGCTCGTTGAACTTATATA
This sequence comes from Epirrhoe tristata, assembly GCA_951394285.1. Classification (NCBI taxonomy): domain Eukaryota; kingdom Metazoa; phylum Arthropoda; class Insecta; order Lepidoptera; family Geometridae; genus Epirrhoe; species Epirrhoe tristata. The sequence continues at coordinate 9,962,270 of OX596145.1, forward strand.
GTTTAAGCCTAAAATGTTGTTCTGTGTTTTTCTCTCAGGGGTGTTTTTTCTTCAAATTATGAAACTTTGAACAACATCCATACTAATATTATAAATGTGAAAGTAACTCTGTCTGTCTTTCTGTCTGTCTGTTTGTTACCTTTTCACGCCCAAACCAATGAACAGATAAGGCTAAAAATTGGCATGGATAAAGGTTGTATCCCAGAGAAGGACATAGGCTACTTTTTATCCCGAAAAAATCCCGAGTGATCGCGGGTTACACTGCGGGACCGCAACTAGTAATAATATGAATTTGTGTTGCTCTATGCCTCTATGCTTTAGTGGTTGTAGGCTTTATAAAGCCTTCGTAGTTTATCAATATTCGAAAATTCCTATGCCCTAAGTTAGTAGGTACCTTGCATAACTTATTGTTACAATACCATGTCGTATTTCTAATGAAAACTATTTCGGTCTGCGTCAGGAGGTCAGAATGAAATGTCACTAACTCAGCACGTTTTGAGTGCAAAGCAATCGAAATTAATTCATGACTCATCATCTTCCTGCCCTTTTCCCACATTATGTGGGGTCGACACAACATGTGTTCTTCTTCCATTCTCTATCAGCCGTCAGATGACGGCTGTGTTCTTCTTCCATTCTCTATCAGCCGTCAGATGACGGCTGATAGAGAATGGAAGAAGAACACATGTTGAGATCAACACACTCCTTTCTTACTCATGACTGTGATTATTATTTCATCAATAATACTGTGATCATGTTGAATCGTCTTAAGAGTAAACTATTCTTGTTCTTTTGCACCAAGTAATTGAAGAGAATCAGGACAAGAAATACGGTTTAGGGTAGAGCTTTAGCTAGCATTTTGCAACTTTCATGCGAGAGAAATAATATTTTGAAAGTCAATCCTTTTTAAAAAACTTACTGAAATCATCAAGATGTCAGATCTCATCTCTCGTCATAAAAGGGTTCTAAAATGCAAAATCAATTACTCAGCCAGGATTTCACAACCTTTGGATCGTAGTAGACGTAGTCGAAAGTCGAAGCCATATTAGGCCATTGCAAAATACGTTTAATGTACATGATACATTCAAAGTTAAATAATGTTGCTATTCGTGTTTCCCAGATCGCTGTCATGTCAACAATAACTCCATATAAGACACGACTGCTATATTTAGTGGAAACAGTCGCTTTCGACTTCCATACGTAGTTACATGGTAGCCATGCGTTTTTTTTTTTTTATATTCTACAATTTTATTTCGGACTAGGCTTACGATTGTTTCTGTGAGCTTTTTTTGGACTTTGCACTTATTTTTTGCATCAATAACCGCTAGTGCAATGAATATGAAAGAGCAGCACTATCTGTGATTGTTACAAATCCTATCAAATATTACATGAATTCACATTTAGTTCTGATAAATCTATAACTATCTTTATGCTTACCTATAGTTTAATGTATGAAACTATCAATCAATAGTCCTATAAAAATTACTAGGAATACTCCCGATACAAAAGAAAACCATTAACATTATGTATATGTCCGTAAAAATCCCCAATGCATGGGCTCCCTGTATATTTTGATTCAGGCTCAGTACACTGATGTACGAGTCGCGCATTGAATGGCAACACAAAGATCGCATTTGATATGTAACTGGGTAGACAGAGTTATAGTTAAAATGTTGGGCATCTGAGCAAAACTTATGTCACAGAATACAGATACATTACATTGAGATTATGTGGTTCACATGATCTATTTAGGAAGAGGACTCAGGACTCTTTTAATCCTAAGTTCAGATCAATAGATTTTGCGTTTCCTATTTTATGGGCATGAAAACATCGTGAGGAAAACCGGGAAAGTTGAATATTATTAAACAAAATAATAACTTTTATGAAACACACCAAAATAGTTTAATATTTTATTAGAGGCTTCATAATTATCTAGCTAGATTCTCAGTTTGTATTAAATTAAGTTTCACAGATCACGAATAGATAATTTAATAACATTAATATAGAAATAATCTAAGCATAATTACACATTCCTAATATAATTTGCAAAGTTAAACCATGGTTTTGTAACCTAACCTCGGTACAATGGTATTGACATCGTAATTTAGATAATAATCCACTCAAAATACTTAAATAATTCGTGATAATATGAAAACAATTTTGAACCTTATGTGTAACTTAATAAAGGTGAAATTTAATCTAAAACATTACTAACCTATGGGTTTATAATAATTTTGCGACCGATTAGATAGTGACCATGAATTCGTAAAAAAGAATTTGTAGGTACACACAGTGGCGTAGCTAGGTAGCCAAGGGCCCTGGTGCAAAATAAACTGGACCGATAGCCCTAACTGAACCGTTTAGGTTTTATCAAGTCAAAATATGCAGGGTGTGGCAAAATGTAAATGTATATTATTTTTTTGTAAAAACTTAAGATTTGATTCGTTATTTTCTGGGTAACTATTTAAAAAATCTAATAATGCAGATGTATTTATTTTCAAAATAATCATATATATATATATAAATATGATAGTATATAGTATAGTTTTCTAAGAACAAAACCTTCCGGTTTCTTAGGACTCAGAGTCCAAGGGCCACTGGGTACACATGAGTGATTCGATAAATAAATAGAATCACGACTGTATTCCCAAGTACGGTGGACATTTTAGATCATTTCAAAGTGAAATTCTGCAAAAATACGCGCAATATTCCCATACGTCTGAGGTTGCAAGCCTATTGTCATCTATAATGCTAACTGGCTTCCTTACGCGATGTTCTGAATAATTTTATACCAGCTAGAATAAAGTATAAGCTATTCAGTATAAAGTATAAGCTAAGTATTCATTATTATTATACATATAAGTATTCAAAAATATGGTCACACAACAAATCTTGACAGTAGCAGTGGGCGTTCAGCTTAGTCCGTGGCGGATTGAGATAAGGTACTTATGGTACCGGTACACTTACCGGTATTGCTAAATTAATTTTGGTACTATTCTAGTAATACAGTACATGGCAAGTGATGGACATGATGAATGTGAAAGAGGTAGGCATTTGATAAGTAAGTAAAGTAAGTAAGTTCGTATGAGTCAGTGGCCAACTCTGGTGACGGAGTTTTTAGGCCGCCTTAAGGCCTCCGTCATTAACGACTTAAATAGCCGGGACCGACAATTTAACGTGCCCTCCGAAGCACGGAAGCGCTCAGATGCAAATGCCACTGGCGGTCACCCATTCACTTACAGACCGTTTCGAACGTTGCTTAACTTTGATGATCTATTAAGAACGGCTAAGCAAGCATGACCACGAGGCAATTGATGATAAGAGAAGAAGAAATCGAGTTGTAAGTGTAGGAAACCAGGTTGTATCGAAAAGACTTAATAGCTGAGGCTGGTCAAGCCTATTCCACCTCAAACAATGTCTTTGACGTTGCTTCCTGACGCTGTACCTATAAACATATATACTAGTAAATGCATAAAATAAACAGTTATAAGTATGCTACGCATGTTTACTTTTCCACATAAAAATAGGCCGATTTTAACAAACAACACTTCAAAGTCAGATAGTACACATATGAACTTAAAACGCAGCCTGAAACTATTCACATCGATAGATCAGTTCCATTGTCTGTCAATCACTTGAACGACTTTATTGATACACGACCAGCGTATGTAGATCTGTCTAACCTTTGGACAGTGCTGAAAATATCCAGTTGAACTGGCTCTAGTTTAAGTGGTTTAAGGTTATGTTGCAAGGTAATTACATGCAGATTGTCGGGTGCTATTTTATTGTTTTAAGATGTAGGAAGAGACGTTCTACTTTATCGGCTGTAGAAAGCCTTATGTCACTTTTGTTAGTTTAATCTTTCACACGTATTGACGTTGTCTTTCCTGTTGATGACGCCAATTAAACTGAGAGGATATTTTAGGTGCTCGGCAAGCCTATGGCTCAATCCACATTGAACGACACGACGATCTGATGATCGCGATGACTGCACCAACAGTTTAACTTTTAATTGAAATAAAGCTTCAGAGAATCACAGTAAAACATCACACTGATGGGGAGGTTACTGTGGTTGACTTGTGGTTGACATTGACTTGAGCAGTGGGGTCGTTGGGACTTTTTATTCCCTACTACACCACTAGTGAGGAGGTTAGTGGGGTCGTTGGGAATATACCAATACTTCTATTATTATTTGAATAAACATTATTTTGTTGACTGTACATAAATTAACTTTTCATCATCGTGGGATGAATCAGAACCAATTCGTTTTATTTTAAATTCTCATAGCGTGATACGTCCGTTCGACTAAGTATAAAATAATAACGTCGTTTTGGTAATTTCTTTTGTACAAAGAATGCTGTCATTAATCACGGTACTTGGCTTGCCAGCTGGACAATGGAGGCAAATTATCCTATGATGTAGGGTTGCCATGTTCTACCAACCAAAAACTTTATATTTGACGTTTAAATTCCCTATTGCTGTGAAAAAACTTCAATGGCCTAACTTTCGAAGTAATATTTTCAAAAAATATTTCTCTACTACAAAAAAAAACTATTTTGATAGATAGAAACTTTCCTAAGTGTAATAAAAGAAACAGACTAGATTCAATTTAGAAAATAGCAGTAACCCTAGTAAAGTCTCAGAACTGTCATGAACACACGGACATTTAAAATTAACTGTAATTTTCCTTGTCTAAATTAATATTAGCGATGCTCTTGATTGACATTTTCTTCACATTGAAAATGTGTAGAGTGAAGAAATTGAGGATTAAAAAACGCATATTGTGTAAAAATTCATTCCTAAGTTTTTGAATCAGTTAACTTTAACAGAATACCTTGCAATCTGTGACATAGTATATCAGCTAACTACGTAAAAAACTATCAAGCTACTGAATGTATGGTTGTTCCTCAGACTAGATATCTATAACTTTGAATGAATGAAGATCAGACCGTGGCTTGAAGATACAGTTTAGAGCCTTATACGTTTTTGCAGCTAAGTATTTCATTTCTAATTCATATTTTTCTTGTCCACAGGTATGCTTCATCACAATTCCTAGCGTAAGATATTCTCATATACCTTGTAGATCCAATTACTGCAACTGATACCCACAAGAGAGACAAAGATATCCTAGTGTGTGGTAAGGGCTATGTAGGTATACTCACTTATATCAGTGATACGTAAAAAAACAGAATTACGGGGATAGTTACCCGCGACTTCGTCAGCAAAATAACATACTTACTTGAAAACCTCTAAATAGAACTGAAAACTGCAAGAATCTTCTGAAAATTTTAAAAATGCAATAATAGCGCCATCTCGACCTCAGTCATAGGTTAGCAACGCCATCTAGTGGCCTTTAACTGGAACTTCACTTCAAGTCCCCATAAAAATTTTCAACCCTTATTTCAAGCCCTCCATGCTTATTTTTGAAAAAAAAAGTAGCCAATGTCCGTCTCTGGGACATAATCTTTATCCAAGTCATATTTCAGCATAATCTGTTCAGTGGTTTAGGCATGAAAAGGTAACAAACAGACAGACAGACAGAGACATTTTACTACATAATAGATGGCGCCACAGGAGAAATTAGATTGCGATATCGTTGCGTTTTGGCAACGTAACATATAAACTCGCTAATCCTCTAATTTTCTGATTTATAATATTAGTATGGTTGTCTAGTCTTATTTAAAAAATGGGTCTAAAAGCGGACGCCGCGTCGGTATGTGATAGTTACAGACTAGCTCGGGTCGCCGTCTCTACCTGCTTGTAATAATGGTAATTATTTTGGCCGAATCCACGACAGGTAGATGGGCTCGGCCAGTGATGGAACTGAGATGCTCAAACTTTTGTTAGTTAATTTTTTTTGAACGTCGTGACTACGATCGTTGAAACTGAAAACGTCAAGGTGAGACAGTAGTGCGAATATAATGTAAACATCTTTAAGTGACATCGTCCTGGTACATAGTCGTATTATAAACAATCATCATCATCTCCCTGACCTTATCCCACGCTAAGTGGGGTCGGCACAACATGTCTTCTTCTTCCACTCACTCCTATCACTCGTCAATTGTGCATCCACTCCTTTTACATTCATATCCGTAATACATTATAAATTATATATTATATATACATATACATACATTACTTATACATTCGTATTATAAACAATGATTCACTATATTTATTATTTTATTCTTAAGTGAAATTCTTATTTTGCTACTTATACAGTTCTCAGTCAGTGAACGATTTTAAATACTTTATCAAATAATATATTAATGGGCACAAAATAAAAGTAGGTAAGCGTCATATCGAAAAACTCGCAGATAATCGAACTCGCACATTTTGCGTCTAATCCAAGCATGCCACCTCGCCACTGGGGTCGTTCAAAAGACCTGGTTTGTAAATTGTGGTCATTTAAAAATAATTCTGTGCTTTCAATATTATATACGATTGTAGGCTTAAGCTATTTCAATTAATAAAAAACGTCGGTAAACTAATCCTTTTACGAAAATCTTCCATACTTATGTTTAGGGTACCGTACCGAAAGGTGCTAATCAATTAATTAAATCTCCACTGGTATATTCAACCGTCTTTCCACATTTGAATCATATACTTTTGACCTACATATACTTTTGACATATACTTTTATTAGGTGTTTATTAAAAAAAAAAAAGAAAATAAAAATTATCTCATCTATTTTGTACAGCACACATGTTTTTCGTCATTTTCATAATCAAAGAACGTTTTGATGATTGCATACGTAAGTATGCAATATTCCGAGCGTAGGTTCGGTACCAAAGTTTTTGCTTGTCTTAGCTAATACGAGTAAATAGTAACTTTGTACTGATAGTATTTGACTGTATTAGTAATTTGTTTTTTTTTAATTTTACACGTAGCCACATATTAAATTTTAGAGTTCATAAAAAGTTCGTGTGAGTGTGAGTGTGAGAGACAAAAAACTGCAAACAGGTAAGAACTCAAACTCTGTCGACTTATTCATGTATCTAACTCTTATTTATTTATGTCTGCTTACTTTGAGGCTAGATGATGCCGTGTGAAAAGTCCAGCATTATTCATGTATTTATATGAACAAAACCCTTCGCGAACAAATTCAATCTGCACTTTCCCGTTTATTTATATCAACTTATTTAAATAAAAAATAAAAAAGTATGAGAACGATAAAACCGTTGGAAATTTGATAACTATAACATATTTTATAATTTTTAATCCAATCTTTTACGACTGTATTGCTAATAGTTATAAATTGTACATGATGTTGCTACGCTTTTGCTAAATGATCGTACTGGGAATTGGAATTGCTTTAATCCATATTAATATTATAATGAGAAAGTAATTCTGTCTGTCACGTTAAAATAAGAGATAAAAAGTATGGAACCGAGAAACATTTAATGCGGGTAAAGTCGCGGGAAACAGCATTTATAATATATATAGCTGGTTTAAAATATAAATTAAGATCTATTAAGTCAAGTAACACCTCAAAGAAAATAAATCCCATTCTTATTGCGTGTAACTAAATTCACTTAGCACCTATCTTACGTCATAGCTACCTATTCGTCGTTTATACAGGGTGAAACAGAAATAAACACGCTTAAATAAATAATGTTAGAGAAATATAATCTTGGAATCTAAGCAAATGTTACTCGTTGGATACAGCCTTGGCGACCTCTCGGGGCGGGACAAATATTTGAATGATCTGCAAATACTGTCTTGAGTCTGGGTGTTTGTATTGTATGTATCTAGTCACAAATGTCATGTTAATTAGTTTAACAGTTATAACGTTGCCGGTTCGAATCCCGGCCGTGCATCACTGGATTTTTCGTTTCGGAAAATTTGTATGCGCTTTAAGCTCATAACGGTGAAGGAAAACATCGTGAGCTTAGTCAGCTCCACACGTATTGACGTCATCTTTCCTGTGGGCCAGGCTGATTAAGCTGAGAGGTGCTGGGCAAGCCAATTCATCTCAAACAATGTCCCAGGCACTACAGCGTCCCGTTAAGTGTAGGCATAGGTTGCCTCCTGACGCTGTATAAATCATCTAATATAGATGTTAAGGCCTAAGTCATGACGTTGCCATAACACAAATCTCTCTGCTTAATTTGGGATCGAATGATGCTGAGTGAAAAGTCCAGAAGTAGGTACTTATATATTTTTGTTGTGCAATTTAAACTTCACACTGTATAACATATGGTCAAGGAAACTATTACAGTTTTAAAGTCTTTGATCTTTCCGGCCCACATTAATTTGCATGTGCTGGTACAAAAAAGTTGTAGTAATAAAGCCGTATCTCCTGCGACCAAAAATAACAAAACTTTCTAACAAAACATGTTTTCCTTCGGCTTTGGATAACATTTTGCATACAAAAAAGTTAGGCCACCCCCACATTTTGTTCGATGTTGAATGTTAGATGTTAGAAAACACAAAACAGGCTTAGCACTTCAGAGTATGGAGGAAGCAAGTATAAAAATATATCTACAAGTCATCGAAATATTCTGTTCAGTTCCATAACTGAGTAAATTAGACAAAAAAAAAATATATAACCACAACACAGACACCAGGCTATAAAAGGATATATAAATTGATGGTATTTTTTATTTCTTTTGCTTAAAAATATCTCTTATTTTAAATACTTATTATGATTACATTGATAAAAGAAGCACGTCCAAAGTTTTTATCAAGTTTTTCTTATGAATAAGCTTTGTGAACCGACCCTAGGTTCATACTACTACATATTTACATATATTTACAAAATACAACAGGATTAGTCAAGCTATCTAAGGATCGTAAGAAACGATCTATAGATAGCTCAACTGATCCAGGTCACTGTCAGTTGGAAGCGTGCCCAAAACACTGGCGGCTTTACCACGCTGGATGGCAATGCTGATCCTTTGAGACAAAAATGTGCCAGCTCTCGGATCACGCGTGGCTTCGTCCAGACGCGGTGAAAGAATTTTGAAAAACCTAGGGCTCCAGATGCCCACGGACCGAGATGTTTTTATTCACAAACATAAAGTTATATTTGTGAATAAGAATTCTCATTAGTCTTATCAGTCGTCTCAAATTAAGGCTGCCGTTTCATTAATAATTTTTACTACCACTAAAACTAGTTACTTACTAAAACATGAATTAATTATGACATTTAATTGTACTTTTTTATGACTTTAGGTTCTATACTCTTGAAAAATATGAGAAAATTGATTCATTAGGATGCCGAATGACTGAATAAATTTCAATTTAAGTTGTTTTACGTCTAAGAAAATTACACATAATTTGTATGTGGTAATTAAAATCAATTGAGTTGCTACCTTTTGTCGTTAATTGATTTGAACCTGATCTTTTAACGATTTAGTAAAAAAACTGGAAATTGATATTGTATTTTTCTAGAAATACACGCAGCTTAAGAATAGGTACTGACATGTTTATAGTTTAAAGCTCCTTTAGTTTTAATTTTATGATTCATTTAGTTTTATGACTAACTAGATTTATTTTGTAATTCCTCTTTAGTGTTAAGTGCGTAGCGGACATTTATTAATACATATAAAGTTTTCGAATTAAAAAACAGCTTTATAGACTAAGTCGGTTTGAATCCCAGCTGTGTATCAATAAATCTATGCCTCTAAGAGTCGCAAGAACTGATTGAATTCGAAAGAACTGGTGACACGATAAGAAGAAGAAGAAGATCAATAGATCCTCGCATTGATTTAATAATATCTACCATTTTATATAAGAGTGTAAACTATACCTATTTTCACCTATCAACTTATTTCACCTTTTGTTCACATCACTAAAATTGAGAACCGCTGTCTCATCAGGTAAAAGGCGCCAGGCGGTTTTTTTCTCGTTGGTGTCATTGTATTTTTTTTTGTAAGTAACTATTTTCAATTGTATGGAAAGGTGTATCTATATCATTATACAAAAAATCTATGGACATGTATGAAAAGCTTTCTTGTAGGTTTCAATTGATATTATTATATCGTACAAATAGTAACACAATTATGTATTTAGAATTTTTTTTTTTTTTTTGGATTTGGGTTTTTATATAAGCATATTTAGTTACAAAAAAAAATATGTTAATTGGACGTATATCTTCCTAATTGTAACTCATATTTAGAAACACGTCGGGAAATAAGAGCTAGTAGAAATTAGGCGTTATTGAAGTGCGTGTTTTGTTATCACGCGATCAAAAATCATGTGCTCATCGTACATCTAAAGACGCTTCTAGAGAACCGCTCCAACTAAAATGTAATGCGTCTCACGCGCGTTTTAAAACGCCAAGTATGTACTAGCTCTAAAGGCAATACAATTATCCGTTTAAAATGTCACTGGCTACTGTTTGAGCTGTAAATATAAAATATATAATAAATAAATAATGCTGGACATTTCACACAGCATTATCTAGCTCCAAACTAAGCAAAGCTTGTTCTATGCGAACCAGATAACTGATATACCTACTACATAAATACTTTTTGTTTGTAAATACATTCATATTATACATAGAAACACCCAGACCCGAGACAAATATTTGTAGATCATGCAAACATCGGTCCCGCCGCGGGGATCGAACCCGCAACCTTTTGCGTCGCAGGCGGGCTTTCGCCAACTGCGCTACAGAGGTCATCAATTTATTCTCAAGAGTAAGCTTGCAGATAATATAAAAAGCCCTCATTTAATACACCACATAAATCACTACATAGTATAAAACAAAGTCGCCTTTTCTGTCCCTATATCCCTATGTGCGCTTAAATCTTTAAAACTACGCAACGGATTTTGATGCGGTTTTTTCCAATAGATAGAGTGATTCAAGAGGAAGGTTTATATGTATAATACATGCATCATATACTAAGGCAACATTGCTAATTTTAGAGGTTTCTAACGTGATGTCGTAAATTAACCTATTTTTTTGGGCTTATTTATGTCCGTGCAAAGTCGGAGCGGGCCGCTATGTTTTTATATACAACGTTCATAGTTTTTCTGTAGTGTATTTAATTTAGTATCAGCATTGCACCCGTGCGAAGCCGGGGCGGGTCGCTAGTTAACTAATAAAGGAGAAATGCAAACACGTTATCTATTAAGTAAAAAACTAAATACCGCGTCGTTAAAATTGACTTGGAAAATCTGCGTTACTTTGTAAATAAAATTTTATTAGTGTTAATGATCGGCGAAGTCAAAGTACCGCGTATTATGTATTGTAAAGTCATAAATGAACTGCGATAGTTATACTGATTGCAAAAATGTTTTTATTTGTTTGATTATCTGAATAGGTTAATGAAATGCGTATTACAAGAAAATGGTTGGGCCGTGTGAAAGATATTACTTATAAAAATAATATTAAAGTAGGTACAATACGCACAATCGTTCTTTAGCTCTCTGAAGTAGATGCGCAGAACCCATTTTTGATGACGCCTAAAATCGTGCTATCTCGCTTACTCTACCAAACCTGCGCAATCGTATGTTGCACCTAACTTCAGAGAGCTAAAGATCCGTTGTGCTTATTATAGAAGTTTTTCTTTTCTAGTCTCCGAGGATTTTGTTCGGAAATGTGACTTTTTAGGGATCCGTACCCAAAGGGTAAAACGGGTCCCAATTACCAAGACTCCACTGTCCGTACAGATAACCAGGCTGTATCTCACGAACCGTAATAATTAGACAGTTGAAATTTTTCACAAATGATGTATTTCTGTTGCCGCTATAATCTATCGCGAGTGATACAGCCAATCGCGCGTAATAGAACGCGTAGCTTTAAGCTTCAAAAAATTATCACTCGCGATTGCGCGTACAGGCTTTCCCGCACGATAGCCTTTTGACAAGAACTAACGAGTAATCGCGCGTGAAAGAACCCGTAGCATCAAAATTATCACTCGCGATTGCGTGCAGGCTTTCCCGCGCGCAATACTGTACGCTGGCTGCTATTATCGTAATGCATATTTAGCAACCCCAATTGTTTAGCATATCATTAAAGAAAATAAACTGAAAACAGAATTTTAAATAAATATTTTTTATCCAGATTTTTGCTGCATGAACATAAAAATGTCAAAATCTTATCACAATACATCAAACTTTTAAAAAGCAAAATCATGTTTTCAGAACTTCCCAGAAACAATAATTGCTCTAAACTTCCTCTAACCCTACTTTACCATGAAGACCCTCGCTCTATAAAAGTAATTAACTCTAGCTGAAGATAATTGATGAAGGCCAAGATTACTACCTCTATCCAATTATTTTCTTTAAACAAAAACCAACCTTATATCAACAGCAGAAGGCTTAGTTAGCTCCGACGGCGGCGGTACACTCAGTAATAAAAGTGCAGGGTTGGGCGTAGAGTCAGACGAATAGTGAAATAAACTTTTTTTGGTAGTTATACTTCCCCTTATTATTATAAAATCGTCAAGACTGGGCCGATTTTTGTTTAGGACGCATGAAGAATGATGTTTTGACGTTGTATGTGTGTTTGTGTGTGTGATAATTTGACTTGGGGCTTGGGGCGAGGGGTAATGGCCCACATTTCTATGACCGAGTTTTTGTGAAGATATTCAAGAATCGTTTCAAGGTTTTTTTGAATTTAGAACTTTTTTCTTCCATTTTGTTTAGTATTACTTTTTGTTTCGTGGTATAAACGTTATGACTTCTGTAGCGCAGTGAGCGAAGGTTCGCTTGCGACGCAGAAGGTTGCGGGTTCGATCCTCATTTCAAATTTTTGTATGATCTACAAGTATTTGTGTTGGGTGTTTTTTTATGTTTATATGTATTTACAAACTTAAATAAAGAAGTAAGTATATCAGTCATGTAGTACCTATAACACAAGCTATGCTTAGTTTGGGGCTAGATGATGATGTGTGAAAGTTGGGCATTATTTGAACGAATATATAATTTCGAGGATGGAGGCTAGAAAAAAAAACGTCACGACACATACACAGGAAAAAACGTCCCAGTGCGAAGTACGCAGACGCAAAACAGTTCATAGATTGTTACACTGTTAGTACTAAGATTTTAATATTTGACAAATGCCAAATTTCAAAGTTGAAACTTCATTCTAACCGAGTGTTCCACTAAGGTTTCACGAAACTCACATACTTTTTATTTATTTAAATAACATTGGTTTCGTTTTTACGATATTATGATCCATAGTAATAATAACAGTGTAGAAGGACACTAATGCTATTTTTAAATTTTTATTAAAGTTTTTTTAATATTATGTTTATTAAATGTATTTTATGGTTTTCATTTCTTGTAAATGCCGCGATGTTAACACTCGTAGATCATAAAAATAAGAGCATCAATAAAATTTAGCCACGAAATATGACGACCAACTTATGAATAAAAAGCTTTTGGCAAATCAAACCAGTTTTAAAACTAATTTAAAAACTACAAATCATGATAGTTAATTTCGCGCATATTTCAGTTTATTTGAAAACTTTTTTTGAGTCTGTTTGTCACGGTCCATTGTGTCTATTGTATCCGACTATGTTATAAGTTTCCGTAGGAACGCCTAGGAATGTACAGCTGTGTAGAAAAGTGTTTATTTTGAAGCTCGTGTTTTAGAAAGGGACGAAATTAAGCAAAAATTTGTGAGTACTTATTTTGTTGAATTTTAGATCTTAGTGTTGTGGGCGGATTTTATCTGATTCACATTCACTTTGTTTTGCGTTTGTAAATATTAAAAGCTCTTTTTTTTCTTGCAAAAGATTTCAACGCGCACCATCCGAATGTATTTTTTTTTTTATTAAAATGGCGTGTTTTGGTTTCAAAGTCAAAGTCAAAGTCAAAGTCAAAGTCAAAGTCAAAGTCAAAAAGCATTTATTCAGTAGGACCGCTGGGATCACTTTGAAACGTCTTAAAACTATAAGTGATTCTACTCCAGACCAATTTGTTGTTGACCAATTGTTTCGAAACTACTTTAGTATACTTAGCAGGTATCAGTGAATTATTATTTAAATAGACAGCTATTTTTGTTATCAACAAATAAATATATCAGACAACGTCATCTAGAACCAAATTAAAAACTTTACAAACTAAAAAGTACGTGAGTTTCGTGGAACACTTGGTTGGAACGAAGCAAAGAGTACTTTTTATACTGGGTATATTATAAACTTATTGTCAATTAGGTATCCTAGAAACGCTCTTCCGTACTAACAATGTAACAATCTATAGACTGTGTCGCGGCTGCGCATTTCGCACTGTGACGATTTGACATAATATATATGTGTCGTGACGGTAAAATGGAACAAATTTTTTTTCCATACTCAGTCTTTTTTTTCTTTGATACCGTCCGAAAAGGAACTTCGTTTCAATAATGCTTTTCACACAGAATCATCTAGCCCCAGACACTTATATTCATGACTGTATCTACTCAGGATTTTGAATGATCATGTTAATACGTGAGCCCTTAGACAAAGGGTTGAAAGGGATGGTTTTTATACTTTTATTATATCTAAAAGATATTTATCTACGGATAGTTTTTCGTGTATCTTCGAAGGTGGCTTGTGTGAAGAATATGCTAAATATTTAATAATTTTATGAGTTTGGGTTGATGTATCCTTTAAAAATAATATTGTTAGACTTTGCTCAGTAGCTATATTATCAGGTTTCATATTTTATTTCTTCAGTAAAATATTCTTATTTATTACTTATTTATTCAGTTAAATATTATTCGAATATTCATATAAACATGCGTCTAACCCCTTAGACATCAAGGATTTCGAACTCTGAAACAGATCGGATGCCTGATCGCGTGCCGTGGAGAAACTTTTTTTTATTCAACCTACACTGTCCCTCTGCTGGGCAAAGATATCTCCTAATTCTTGCCAACCATCTCTCTCCTTCGATAGTGGGTGGTGGGCCACCCAATATCGAAGGAGTTGAGGTCGTCTCTCCAGCGCTTCCATGGCCGTTCGCCGCGTCGTCTCCCTTCAGGTTGCCAGGTTGCTAAGATGTTGGCCCATTTTTCGCTGTGCATCCGGCTCACATAAAACTTTATAATGCTTTTTGATCGAGAAAAACCCGAATGGGTCTTGTCTTGTATTTATTTGAAGTCCGCGGCCATTGAATGAATGAATGAATGAATGAATGAATGAATGAACACTTTATTGTGCACCAATTAATAACAAAACAACACATACATAAAACAAGTTCAAAATTAGTACAATGGGCGGCCTTATCGCTGAAAGCGATTTCTTCCAGGCAACCTTTGGATGGAAAATAAACCAAAGAAGCATACAAAAAGGACGGTAGGGCACAGAAGTTTCATTTTGAGGGAAACAAAGCTGGAAAAAGTATTTAAATAATCCTAATACATGCCATTAATAATATAAAAACAATATACTAATATATAGTTATAATATATAAATACCTACTAAAATGAATACTTATTAAATGCTAGAAAGAAGAAACTAAAAATTAAGACAACTGCTGAAGATAGTGTTGCTTCAATTTCAATTTAAAAGAGTGTATTGAAGGAGCTTTCCTAATATCCACAGGAAGCGCATTACTTATTAAGCGCATAACAGGAAGCCATTGCAAATACTGGCCTAATAGAATAGAGTTTATTTTTGAAAAAACCCGTTTTTTTTATATAAATTATGTCGTCAAATCACGAAAGTTTAAAATTGCGTTACAAAAAAAAAAACAGTTGATGAAATTGATTTTTCCTCAACAATCGCTGGACTTATCAACTGATTTATATACTCCAACATATTGCTAGATTTATCAGTCTCTATTTAGTAAAGTACAATCATAAACATTGAAATAGCTCGTATAAGAAGCCATAATTGTGTCACTGAGTTACGTGCGAGCCGAGCCAGCGTTTTTGCGCATACGCGAGTTAGTTTCTACGAGTTAGCGCGATGTATGAAGATTTCTAGTGAATTATTTATAATAATTTTTAGAAAATTTACTACAAAATCCATTGATACCTAATAGTAAGCTATAATAAGTGTTGGATCTATATAATGCTGGTCAGTGCTAATCAGAAACGTGCCAACTTTTTCATTTTTTTGTAATAATTAGTGATGGGCCGAATGTGGTTTTAACCGAATACGAACTTCGGCCGAACATTCGGTTAAAATGAAAAGTTCGGCCGAACTTCGGCTGAAGTTCGGTAGGTACCTAGTTTCATTGTATTTTCTCGAAAGAAATACGTCAAATCTTGTTTACGCGATCGTTGAAGTTTTCTAGAGTAGATGTAGTGTGGTGCTTGTACTGCTTTTCGCTGTGTGACAAATATGGATGGTTGGGTTGTCGTTACAACTACTTTTTTTCAATTCTACGACTGTTCTGAAGGTACGTGTACGTACCTACGACGCATTTCACTATTTTAATTGGCATAAATCGATAACACACACCTTTAACACTGTAAAACCGTTCAATTTAACGTTTTATAGTGTTAACTGTGTGTGTGACTTTAGTTGATCGAGTGAGCGAAGCGTCTCAGTTTCGAGATTGGCCAAAAAATATCTTTCATCTGTCATTCAGGTCGCATTTTTTAACCAATTTTGATGTAAAGAACGTCGGTCATCTCCATACAAACTGTGACTTGGCTCAAAAAATTATCGATTCCAGAGTTGATCTACCTACAGCCTGATTTCTTGCTTACGAAGCCACTTGCCGTATGCAATTCGTAATTTCTTATTATCAAGCCGAAAAATAATAATGACTATTTATTTACCCCTAAAATGTACTGAATTGGTATATTTTTTATCTATGGAATATTTGAGGTCCGATCTTGCCGTCCTTCTTTGAACATAAGTTCCATAAGTAGTAATAGTAAGATTTATATTTACTTTTGTCGATCGTGATGTTTGACTGGGGTGAAATGGGAGGGAAACGGGGGACTACACAGTCCTCTCCGCTTTCAAGAGGCGAACCAGTGGACACCAGATTCTACCTCTTAGGACCAAAGGAACGCGCGTCATCTATTGAGAAAACTAAAACGTACTTAAACGTCAAAAAGTCTACCTTAACTTTTGAAAAATTCAAGCACCTGAAATACAAATTAAATTCGGACTTTCTTTTTGGAGGGAGGCCTTCTGTTCTCACAGAATCACTAGTTTTACAGTGTTCTGTTTTTTTCTAACACTTAGGGATCATTGAGTTGTCACACACAATGAAAAGCTGTTTATATGATGGTTGAAACTTTGTAGGAGTACTTATACTTAATGCACTTAATGTACTCCTACAAAGTTTCAACCATCACGTCGATTGCACATTTGCTCAGTTGGTAGAGCGTCACTGGTTTAGTTTTATTATTTTAGTCAAGCAGTTGTGTTATTAGAACGAAGTTCCTTTACGGACGGCATCGAAGAAAAACAGGCTGGAGCTGGAAGAAAAATGTCGTTCCATTTTACCGTCACGGCCGCCACGTCACGAAATCGTCACAGTGCGAAGCGCGCAACCGCGAACAGTCCATAGATTGTCACATTGTTTGTACAGAAGTGTGTTTGATTTGAATTTGAAGTTTTCAGTATAGAAAAGTACTCTTTGCTTCGTGTTCCACGGCACTCACGTACTTTTGATTAGTATATTTTGTAGTACCGAACTTCGGCAGTTTGAACCGAATTTCGGCCGAATGCCGAACTTCGGTTCAAGCTGCCGAAGTTCGGTTTAACCGAATGTGAAACGAACTTCGGCCCATCCCTAGTAATAATACATAAAATTATTATGAAAAAAAAAAACTTTGTGTTGTTTTATGTAGTCACATAGTCCTAATTCAATACTTTTTTTCTTGATGTATCATTAGTTCGATGAACCAGTGTGGTGAAAGGATTATAAGAGGACTTCAAAGAGGCTCTTTTCCCCCACACAATCAATGTGTCGGGTATAAAAAATTAAATAAACTACAAATTACTTTCTTTGTTTAACTGGAGCAAAACGCCGCATCTACAATTTTCTAGATTGACGTTTTAAAACGATTAACTACCAAGTTTCCCTGTCAGCAGCCATTTGCGGAACCGCCCGATGTTATTAAGTTTTCTCCACAATTAAGCTTGCATTCTTCGCATTTAAGCAAAGCTTAGGGTCTATAAAATACTATGAGCGATATAACAACAATTTCTCAACAAACAATGTTTGACTTTAGATCTCCACTGGTAGTACATAAAGGCTATACAGCTAATTTGCAAGCCTTACAGCTGTAGGTAATCGGTTCGTTTCCCATCCATAGCAAAATAAAACTATCTAAGTATTCTATCAGTCTGGTTCCTATACTACAAGCTTTGCTTATTTTTGGTTTAAGACTTATTAATATTAATATTATTAGTATGTAGTTATGTGCACATTATCAAATAAGTATTTAGACATGCCTCTGACTACTCTATGGGATGCCAGAAAAAAATACAGAGATCAGATTTTTTTCTGGTTATGGTTTATGTTACGTTTGTTGACATAGCTGTTATATTACGGCACCGTTATGTTTGGAACTAAAAATTTAGAAAATACTATTGATAAGGCAGTGAGTTTTTTCTGTAGCATCCGCCTGATTTCCCAATAAGTTTAAGTTAGTTAATTAAAAATAACGAAGGCCAATCAATAAGGTTTGCTCTCATATCTTAAAGAAAAGTTTTATTAGTTGTTCAATTCTCTCTCGTAGTATAGTCACTTGTCCGACCGCGGGCGAGTGAGCGGCAAGCGATCAACGATTTTATCGCTCAAGAGATATAAGATTTCGTGTCAATAAAAGAGACACAAATATTTATAGTCCAACGCCGGCCGTTCACACCGCCGGCGGTTAAAGTTTTATCGCGGCGACAAAATTCGCTCGGCGTAATCGCTCAGCAATACTCGAGCAGCGTTCAAAACTCACGCCGAGCGATGAAAAAGTCATAGCTCAGCGACAGAACTTTACTTGCTTCAACGCTCAACGCTCGCGGTCGGACAACTGCCTAAAGTAGGTACAACGATTTCACTTTCACCTGTTTTTGATAAATATTAACAACTTGTATGACTAGTAGGTACCTATTATGAACTTAAAGATAAATTTTTATGGACGAGTTTTTTTTATTTTTTACAATTTATCTAGAAAAACGCAAGTTTTTAAATAAACCTGACTGAAGAAACCATTACCACATGAACTAGTAAATCAGCAACCGGTACCGATCTCATTATCTCCGCTCCCAGTTCTCATACAAAAACTGTGTGATAGATAGATGTAACCTCTGCAATGATTTATTGGTGCAGACAATGATAGTGCTGCGCTCTTATAGGTAAAAAGACGGACTATTTTAAGAATATTTTGTGTCTTTGTTGTTTGATGTTTCCTCCGAAGCTTAATCATAATCAGCTACACGAACGCTGTCTCTCAAGATGGTTTAGGTGCTAGGGAAACCTATTCCCAAAAAATATGTCAGGCCCTATAAAGTTGAGTGTAGTTGCCTCCTGACCTGAATTATCTAGTAAATAAATGTAGGTCTAAGTTAGAGTACCATAACCGAGTTAGTCTACAGAAAAAAACATAGGCCTTTACATCTATTATAGATGATTTATACAGCGTCAGGAGGCAATCGATGCCTACACTTCACGGGACGCTGTAGTGCCTGCGACATTGTTTGAGATGGAATAGGCTTGGAATGAGTATAAACAAGGCGCCAAATTGCGTCAGGATTGTATAGAATAGAATAGAATAGAATAGAAAAAAAAATTGGTTGCCTGTAAAGTCGGTATACGGGCGAAAGTTTTACGTGACAACACTTTTTATGTCTGTCTCTCTCGCTCTTAGGCGGGCTAACCATGCCCGAGTGGAAGGGACGCGTGCCTCTCACTCGCTCTCATTGTGAGCGCATAACGTGAGCGGAGCGTAACGCAGTTTCTTGAAGTGTCACCCGGCAAACCAATTTATAAGACGTGTCACGTCAAAACATTTATTTTGTGTTTCATAAAAATAAAATACAATTAGGAACTATACTAACTTAATACTATACACAAAAATGGACACCACTCAGCGTGTGCTGCAGCAACTTAGAGGTGCTGCAGCGCTGGTATTCTGTGGCACCGGTGAAAATCTGTTTCACTACCTATCAATACGAGAAAGATTTTTTAGTCGGTTAGAAAAAAAGGGATCAAAAATGTTAAAATCCGTCTATGAAATCAATCGTGTACCAACACTATGAGTGATTGAATAGAGAAATCCATAGGTTAGGACCTGCCGTGTTTATCTGCGAGATATACGTATGTAAGAAATGTTCCTGATTGAGGTATTAGCAGCTTATTTTCTTTAATCGATTTATTAAATACTATTCGTGTGTTAAAGGCCGTTAGAAGCACGTGCTAAGCCCCTTTACGCACTAGCGGTGAACCGCGGGGGCGGCTAATCGCGTGGCTAAAATTTAAGTACAATTTTGTGGCGAACAAACACAAGCGGTTGCATATTAAAACCGGAAAAGCGACCCGCCACGCGGCTAGCCGCGGTTCAACCGCTCTAGTGCGTAGAGGGGCTAAATGCTGAGAGAATGTTTAAAAAAAAAACAAAAAAAAACTTGCAACAAATTGTTTAGTAAATAACTTTGCCCAAATTACTCTATCCATATCAAATATCAATAGCTTTCTGAAAACGCAATTAAAACGAATTACCAAGTTTTAAATGTAAATGGAGAGTTATATATTTTATTGTAACTGATCAGAATGATTCACACGCTAGCAGCGTTTTCTCAATGAAAATACAATTATTTTACTCTGTTTTGCCGAACGCAAACCAACCCGTATATTTATGTTTTATTAATCTAGATGTGAAATATATGGCCCTTCGGACAAGGTTCAGAGAGCGTTATATGTGAAATATGTAAATACTAGGCTCCAGCCAGGACACTTCAGGAATGCTAAGTGACTAAAGTTCACTTAGCATGTTATGTACAACCAGATGTGTTACGATTTATACAAAAACAGTTAGTCGGCGATGGGCTTGCAACCTCTCATGTGACTAGCGAAAAGTGTGTACCTTCCTATGTGGAAAATAGAAAGAAAGAAAGAAATATTTATTTATTTGCCACCCTCGATTTGTTGTTAGACTGCAACAACAACACTAAATTATTTTTAATTTTATCGTCTGTAGAACTATATTTTTGTCTATGGTAGAAACAAAAACTGTCAAGAATGCGTAATAGAAGAATAGAATGATTGAATCCATGTAGAAACCCTTGCAACTGTACGTAACAAAATAAAATAAACTCAGTGAACTCGCCCTACCTACGTGTTTATATTCACCAACAAACCAGCACCCCAAAATACAGTCCACCAACAAACACGATTTACCTCCATTTAAATTACATAAGTTACTTCATGCTTGAAAAAAAGCTTCTAAATAAACAATACAAGGTGTAAGCAGATTCCAGCAATTAATTTGCAATATTTAGCAGATTTTCCTGCTTAGCGGGTACGAGGAAGCGCATACCATCGGATAAGGATCGATAGAAAATATACAGTTACGACATTGTGCTATCGTCATTATCCTGCGTACAGTGCGACGAGATTGGTGTTGCACCGACTAAATGTAAACTATCATATTAAGCTAATAAAAACCCCGACCCGACAAATCTTCCTTTGAAGATTAAAATGATGATAATACCTACTGACTTGTGTCATCCGTACCATAGATAATCGACACTTCATTCATTAGGGGTGGTCGCAGACCTATCCTCGCCGAACTGTCAATTCAATAGAAGACGTCAGAAGCTAGCCGCATTTTCTGACTATTTTTTGTATAGAAAAATGTGCGATCAGGTTATGAGTTATGAGTTTTCACGATTAATACACAGAAAACGTTTCTAATTTGGGATACCGTTACATTAACCCGTGCTATGCCTATTTTGGAACGAAGTTCTTTTTCGGACGGTATCGAGGATGGGGGCTAGAAAAAATGCGGTCATTTTACCGTCACGACACATAGGTCAAAACGTCACAGTGCGAAGTGCGCAGACCATAGATTGTTACAATACGGTTATAGTACTGAAGAACGTTGAGCTAGGATTTATTTGACAAAAATGTCAAATGTCAAAGTTGAAACTTCGTTCCAACCGAGTGTTCCACGATACGTACTTTTTTATTTCAAATCTTTAGGTATCAATATATCAAAAAAAGTTTTACCAACGTGGATGTAACTTCAAATCTGCGTCAACCTGCAGAGTCATTATACCGTGTCTACTAGCCCTTATAATGAACGCGTAAATCTGAAGATTAGCTAGATTGATTGTAATGATTCTCATTAGGTTATTGATTAGGACTAGAAGTATTTGCTGATAGGACATTGTTTGTTGTGTGTTTATTGAAAAACTTGTTTACATAAAGATTTATGTTTTAAAGGAATCTTACCTAAATGGCGATAGGTAGAAAATTAGCTCGCGCAATCATTACGTTTTATAGTACATTATTCCTTTTCTCAATACAATTACTTATGTTGTATGTAGTAAATATTTCTTATAGTAGTCTTATAGTTAGTAAAAGTATAATAATAGTATAATTAGTAATATTTTATATTTCTATAAATATTTGTACACCCCTGCCATACCTTCAATATGTTCGTTTCTTTCCATCCCAAGGTTGTCTGGAAGAAATCGCTTCTAAGCGATTGTACATTATCTCATTAGGATAACCTAATGAGATAATGTACAATGAGCTTTATTGTACACAATAATTACACTTATGTATGAACTAGTATAAACTAGTTCATACATAAGTTATTGTGTAATTATTGTGTACAATAAAGCGTTTTTCATTCATTCATTCATTCAATAATCTAGTTTTTTTTCTAATATCTGCAAGCTTACCTAAAAATGAGTTGTATTGAATTAATTGTGCACTGTCAAATATTGTAGACTTTGTGGCGTGCACTTTTCAAAAAAAATCATCGAATTTATGCATCCGAATTAAATATAAATAAATAAGCATCATCTAGCCCCAAACTAAGCAAAGTTTTTAAGGGAACCAGATAACTGATATACTTTTTTTTGTTTGTAAATACATACATAATATCATACATAGAAACACCAGACCCGAGATAAATATTTACAGATTATACAAACATTTTATCCCGCGGCGGGAATCTAATATAAAAAATATATATACAAAAACGGGAATATCAGTCTGGAATGCTGGATTAAATGGTTTGGCTGTCATATTAAACAGTTTAATATAAGTATGTAGGAAGTTCATCTACATGATATTTACCATAGATACCTTAAATCCTTAGAAGCTGCAAACCTCAGCCAGGAAGAGACCAGTGGTATCAGGGGATCGTGTACTATTCTCGAGTATGTTGTCCGTTCGTAGTTCACTTCTTATACGGGTACTTAGGGTTGGCACGTTAGTTA
This sequence comes from Epirrhoe tristata, assembly GCA_951394285.1. Classification (NCBI taxonomy): domain Eukaryota; kingdom Metazoa; phylum Arthropoda; class Insecta; order Lepidoptera; family Geometridae; genus Epirrhoe; species Epirrhoe tristata. The sequence goes on from OX596145.1 coordinate 9,985,567, forward strand.
ATAGAAAGGAACGATTTTGGTAACCTCTCTATGCGATTACAGCTCGCACTTGACTTGTATTTTTGTGTATTTTTGCTTGTACTATTATATAGATAGATAGATTAACGCTTTATTGTACACAAGAACCTTATACAGAGAATATATAAAAATAAACAAATTGTACAATGGGCGGCCATATCGCTAAGAGCGATTTCCTCCTGGCAACCATTTGTATGGACAGGATAGTCGAATACAGAAAAACAGCAAGCTCTTAGCAAGCAAGAGACAAGTCATATGCTTCCTGTTAAATTGTTTCAAAGTTTTTTAGTTTTCAAAGAAAAATTTGTTAATTATTTTTTTAACATCCGAATAAACTGATTTTGATTTATTGACTGGATCAAGGTAGAGCTAGGATCCAAGAAGATGGTCAGTCGTTTCAATGTAAGGGCTTAGGTAAATTACACGTATACTGATACAATGGGTGGTTGTAGCCGCAAATACAGTTGTTTTTGGAACGTAGCTCCTTTTTGGACGGTATCGAGAGTGGAGGCTAGAAAAAATACCGTCACGACAAATCGTTGTCTCCGGGGAATAAAAGAATAACTGCTAAACACAACTTTGCAGGAGAAGCAAAGAACACGTTTTCGTTGATAACTTCACAAATTTGTGCAAAAAAAAAGATGCGCAGATTGCGAAAAGTGGTGCACAAGGTGCGCTAAATGTCAAAAATGTCAAATGTAGCTACAAACTTTGTTCCAACCGAGTGTTGCACGACACTCACGTACTTTTTATATCTGTTTTATTGTATTGCGCAATATATTGGGGGAAGGTTGTATTTCACATTGCAAGAACATAAACCAATATGCGCTTAACGGTTTACTCTTCTCAAATCCAGCTTTAAGATCGATGTGGGTTTGTCCAGTTCCGTGTTTTATGTTATTTAATTCAGAAAGTAAAGAGATAGAACATTGTTTTAATCGTGAAAATCCACTAAGATACAATAGGCAATGAAGGCTATCAAGAAATATGTTATTGTTGTAAAAATAGGCGTGGTTATGATGTCCCGTTTTGAGTTGTAAACGGTGTAAAGTTTACTATCTAATACGAAAATATTAGTTTTAATAAGTGCCATGAATATGGAAGGATTCCTCCAAAAACTTTCTCAGCATTCAAATGCAAAACATCCAATTTGCCTTTTTTTTTGCTTTTGGCAACCTTGTCTTATATATTATTATACTTATTTTTCTGTGGCAACCCTGTCTTCAACTAACTGTGTCCACTGACATACACTCGCGATATAATTTATATTTGTACCTACATAAATGCGCTGAGCTTTCGTAGTGTCACTGTCATTACGTTTGTTATGTAGCGGTGGGCGTATCAGTCACTTGATAAAAATCATAGAGTCGCTTTCCTAGACGTAAACGACATAAGTAAGCGACGAATAAGAAGAAGTAATTTGAGCAGATGGTTTTTTGAGTAGGTTGCATAACTTTGAAATACTAATTCTAAGCTTTTGACAGCGTCAAGTTGTCAAACAACGCGAAAAAATTACGATAAGGGTAGTCGCAAACCTATCCGCGCCGAACTGTCAATTCAATAGAAGAAATGCTGAGACGTCAGAAGCCAGCCGCATTTTCTGACATCATCAGCTTTTTTTGTATAGAAAAATGACTGCGGCGCGTACGGCGCGGTCAAATGTGCAATCAGGTTAATCCAGAAACTAAGCTTCATAACCACTTAAAACTCCTTTACTAGAACTCTCAAATACTTTTCTAAATATTTCTCATCATTCAAATGAGATAAGTTCAGCCGCAAACCTAATTGTAAGTTTGCAGTATCAATTGCAAACTTTTTCGAAAGTTTGCAGCTTATTACGGCGTCAAAAAAGCGGTCGATATGTTATTGGAATGTTAGCATTAATACGAATCTTAGAACACGCATTCTCATGTCGTACTTTATGGTTTACAAGCGGCGGGAAAAAATCTATCTCTTTCAGGAATCCATATTGCATTTCATTCTGAATTGAACGATAAAGCGCAGTTTATAGCTTTGAATAAAATTTTACATTACCTATGAATGTTCAGAGTCAAAATAAAAATCTTTGATTCTCTATAATATATCCTTCTAGGATTATAAATGCGCATGTGTGGATGTATGTTTGTTGCTCAATCACGCTTCTTCTATTTTTCATTTTATATTATTTTCAGTTATTTACTACTAGGACAACATAATAAGACCTACCTGATAATTTTATTAATAAAAGAAAAAAACAATTAAAACTCAAAATCCAGCAATCTACGTAAAACAACGCGCCCAGTACATACGCAAACAGTAATCTTCAAACGCTGTTTTCTCCGGATATAATGATTTTTTCGGAAAATCCTTTTGGATTTGGTTGTGTGTTGGGACGCTGTACCTACCCCTTTCGGCTTCGGTAGACGTCTTTTTACACCCTGTATATTCTCTATATAAGGTTCTAGTGTACAATAAAGCGTTAATCTATCTATTTATCTAATTCTCACTGATATTTTGACCTCATATGTAACCTGACCACTGGCCGTCTGCAAAGATTTCACGTACCGTTGGTAGACCACCAAATTGGCTCTAACCATCATTCATTTATTTTTACAAATTTAGATTTTGGCCTTTGTATTTTGTTCTACCGCTTGTGTACAGTGCGGGACAAAAAAAGCTTAAAAATTAGTTAAATATTTTTTGTGGAATAATAAAGGTGGCCTGTCGGACTACACAAAATATGACGCGTAGACGTGGAAGGCTCAGACTGAAGTGGCAGGACGAGCTGTACTCTTGTTTGGTAATCTGGTCTGTAGAGCATTAAATCGCGAAAAGTGGAAGAAAAGAAGGGATGCTTTTGCTCTGCAATGGGACAAAATTGGGATAAAGGATAAATATTAGTAATGTTAAGAATAAAAAAAATATATAATAATATGATTTTATACATCTATTAGTGTTCATGTTATTAAACGAGCAACAAGAAAATTTAAAGTTGAATTAAGCTGTAGCAATGAGGAAGAAGTCTTAGAAAGTAGGTGAACAGTTGGATACTAAACCGCTGTGAAAATTCAAATAAGTTACAGTTATAAACATTTCAATATGAAAGGCGAGAGGAAAACTTATTTCTACATTACGATAATATATTGTTTGAGCTCGCGTGTCGTGCAGTCGGTTAAATGCGGATGGCGAGCCCATCGACTTAGCTTGTAAATTATATCCTTACCAACAATATCGTAACATAAAATCGTGGAAGGTTGCATTAAATATTTACAATATCGTTTCGGTAAATGTAAAGTCGGTATCCGCGCTGGTTTAATGAGCGGATAATGAGAATCTATGTAATACGTGCAATAACCTCTTGTTTTTGTTATTTTTGCGTCGTATGCGTACGACATTTTTTAATGCCACTGAGTGAATTAATTTATTGTAACTGTATCCGCTTAAATTCATATTTAAGCTTTTATGGTTTTTGTTTAATGACTTTTTGATCTGGAAACAATAAACTATTGATCGGGTAAAACATGTTTTTTTCTATTTTATACATAAAATTAATTCCCATTTAATTTAGTGGTAAGTTGATATTTTTTTAATGCTGTGATATTCTATAATTGTGAATACATTTAAAATCTAAATAAAAAAATAAAATTTAGTACCCAGCTGTGGGAGAAAAAAAGTTGGTGGTTACTTTTCGTGGCCAGCAGTGTAACAGTAATGCAATACTTAATATAGAAATCGTGAAGTCACGTCTCGTATAGAGTCAAGAGGCGCGTTGTATCGAGAATTCACACATGACTGAATCACTGATAGTAGGGTTTCTTAAAGAGCAACCTTTTAGGTTTTTTTGGTCACTGGAAAACACCGACAAGCATAATTTGTTCAGTGAATCGACGTAAGATCTCAAATTACCTTATTTTTGATAGGTTATTATGACAAAGCTTATTCCAAATTAGATAATGTTAGGAGACTTAAACTTAATTCAACACTTTCGCATGATTGAGTCAAAAATCACTATGGAAATCTCTATTGATAGATAATATATATTTTCAACACACTTGCTCATAAAGTGGCTCTATGGTCACCGCAATTAGGCACATAATGACACCCATAATCAAACTGTGACTTTTTCATTACTATAACTCACTAGTGAGTAATAGAATTTTTTTTTAATTCTATTGGTTGAGTTGCTTTGTTCTTTAAAAAGTTTTTATTCAGAAAAAAGATCGTGTTCAATAGAACAAATAAATTAATGTTCCTATTGCTTACTCATTTCATGCAACTTCTAATTTAAATAGATAATTTTAGCTCGTACGTGTTTAATAAATAATACTTTCACTCAAATATAACTTTTGTTTTCTCTATAATAAAAGAAAACTTTAAATTCCCCATTTTGTGCGTGGCAGAATAGGCCGCAAACCCTATGCGCGGCGCGGAAATATAGTCTGTGGCCGATCGCAATGCGCGCGCATAGGAAAACTGATTAATTTTTCCCGCAATAGCGAAACATTTTTCACAACTCGTTTTCACTGTTGAAAATGAGTTTTTATTGTTATTTTATTCAGAAGTGTGTTGAAAAACGTCGTATGATACACGTGTGTATTGATGATTACCGTCCTCTGTTCTATTATGAGCCGAGCCGTTAGGCGAGGCTCATCAAAATTATCAAAAACACCTCGGCGGTAATCACCAATGTTACACACTAGTACCATAATGTACTATTATTCAGGAAAAAGTAACATACATATTCAAGTAAGAAGTGTCTTTAAACTAAAATAAGTTTGACTAGACACGAAGTTCTCGAATCACACATAACTACACAAAAAACTAAAAAAGTACGTGAGTGTCGTGGAACACTCGGTTGGAACGAAGCAAAGAGTACTTTTCTATACTGGGAATATAATAATTTAATTGTCAATTAGGTATCCTAGAAACGCTCTTCCGTACAAACAATGTAACTAATGGACTGTGTCGCGGCTGCGCATTTCGCACTGGGACGATTTGACATAATTGTGTCGTGACGGTAAAATGGTACAATTTTTTTTTTAAGCCTCAGTCTTTTTTTCTTTGATACCGTCCGAAAAGGAACTTCGTTCCAAAAGTAAAGTAGATAGGTAGTTAGGTACACAAAAAAAAACATAGGTAAACACAATCGATAGAAAAACATCTTTTTCCTACTCTTATCTCAGAGCCTGTAAAGTCCCACTACAGGGCAAAAGCCTCCTTTCCCTCTCTCCACCTTTCCTTATTTTGGGCTGCTGTAGAGTAGACCAATCCATTAAAGATTCTTGCACATCTAAGCGTGCCGCACGCGTGGAATTTTTAATTAGTTGTGTGAAATGGGTCTTGAATTATTGAGTGGAGACCGCGACTCGGCAAACGTAGTGTAGGACGCCCTCCGGCCAGGTGGAGGGACGATCTGCGAAAGGCTGCCAGCAGAAGCTGGATGCGTCGAGCTGAGGACAGGGCGCAATGGCGCACACTAGGGGAGGTCTATGTCCAGCAGTGGACTGCCATAGACTGATGATGATGTGTGAAATGGTATGAAAGCTTGCACTATCCACCCGCGCCGACTGCGCACATTTTGACATGAGAAATACGCATTCTAATAGATCATTCTACTTTTTTTATTGATACATAACAAACATTAGCAGGATATTCCACATAATTTTATCACATTATTCGAATTTGGTGCGTTCGGCGCGGGTCCTAAACACCGATTGTAAAATAACGGTGTCTAGATTTAAGGAAGCCTAAGCTTTAACCTACTGAAGTGTAGGCGGTATTTATTGTATTCATGTAGACACTCTACCAATAACTTAGTGGCTTGATGTCCTTGTATTTCATAATTATAACTATTAAACTACAGATTGTACGCATTTTCCGAATTATACACTGATAAATGTATTAACCGATTCTATGGGAACTAGAGAAATGCTATACTCTTTATATACATTTTGTTTGTAAATACATACGTATTACACATAGAAAACACCCAGACCCGAGATAAATATTTATAGATCATACAAACATTGGTCCCGCCGTGGGGATCGAACCCGCAACCTCTTGCGTCGCAGGCGGGCGGGCGGGCCCTCGCTCACTGCGCCACAGTGGTCGTCGAAAAACCTACAGTATTCTACGCCTTTACAATTCAATCACTATAAAACTTAGCTTGTGTCGGTCACACCCGCGTCACATTACGATCGTATCCCTAACCTACTGACTTTGTCTTGAGTTACCTCGAGGCGTGAACCGTTTGACCACCAGTGTTGTGTTACAAGCATTTGATATGAACTGAATTTATGAGATAAGGGATAGCATATATATCTTGTTTGTCTGTATACCTCTTATGTAAGCTAACTGCCAGACCGCAGCTTCGCTCGCGTGGTACCAAAATTATAGAGGTTTTACATTTGTACCCGCTTTTGTACCAGTTTACGTATTGCTCTCAAAGCCTTCAATCTAGGCTTGAAAATATTGATAACTTACACTTCGTTCGTTCGTGACTACAATTTAAGTGACAAAAATCTAGTAACATTTCTCATTCTAAGTTTAAGGAAATGTTTAATCAATTACATTCTATCAGCTACTTAACTCCTATCTAAGTTACACCTAAGTTATGTTTAAGTTAAGTTGAGGAATCGCGATCCATTTGCCACACGTCATCCCCGCTTGGTTTTAAGTTGGTGGGCGTGCATGAAATATGCCCAAGTTATGTTTAAGTAACGTAAGTTACTGTGAGCCGGACGGGTGGTGATTTTTCTTGAAGCTACTGTATCGACCGACTCCATATTTTGTATTAGGTATATTTAAATGTTCACAACTTTGAATGGATATTTTTGATTTCCGAGCATGTGTGTGCTTTTTTGTATAATCATTACAAATTTAATTTGAAAATTAGTTTAAAAAATCAGTTTTGTTTCATAGTCGAACTTTAATAAATATAAAAAAAACTTTTTTAATTATAAAAGCCTTTATCAATTCTTCATTGCACAATTTATAAAACAAGGTCTCTCAGATATCCGATGATAGGTCAAGGCTACTATAATTTAGACCATATTTCCGGCCAACATATTTCTAACTCTTCGTCTTCCAGCAAAGAGCGGCATAACCTGCCTTAAAACCTTTTTTTTCACCCTTTAAGCTTACTCCAACCTTATTGCTATAGAGATAAAACTCAAATTTGTAAACTATTTATTTAAATAAGGTAGTCGTGTGCGAGCAGGAAGGAAGAGTAGTGATGGGTGTGTGAACGGGAGAGGTGATGAAGATGTGCCTCGCTTTTTTGTAGTGATGGCTACTTGTCGTCGATAGGGTCTCGAATTTTTCGTACACCTTAAAATGATTTTAAAATATGGGAGGTACATGCAAACAGCGCTTGCTAGTCATTTTTTCATTTTTGATAATTGTGTTATTAATCAGCAATCTTAGCATGAATAAACATAAGTGTGGAACTCATCGATAACAAAACTCTATTACTAGAGTTGCGGGTATTGCTAGGTGGGTCAAGTAACCAGATTAATGACAAGGGAAGACAGTAGAGGTCTATCTCCAACGACGACATCGACACCTTCGCAAGAGTTAGGTGAAACGTGGAGGAAGATAGAGACCGTGGAAGAGCTTGGCCCAGCAGTAGGAGACAGGTTAAAGAAAAAATAGTTTTGCCAAAAACTTATCACAACATTATCGATAAGTCCCATGTCCCATCCCTACCATCCAGATGGCCGTGGCGTCGACGCGAGCCGAGCCTGCCCGGAATTCCTGTCGCCTTCGCGCCGAATGCACGTACTTTTGGCGAATTCACCAGTAGTGTAGGTCTGAAATGTTCAGCCGAAAGTATCCTCCGTTCGGCAAAATTAGGTCTGGTGAACTTCACTAGAACTGATTACTAATGCAAACTTACCGAAAATATAATATCTTTTTAAATTGTTTTTAAAAATTATATTTTGTTTTTGTAATTGTGACGACCTCTGTGGCGCAGTGGGTGAAGGTCCGCTTGCGACGCGGAAGGTTGCGGGTTCGATCCCCGCGGCGGGACCAATGTTTGTATGATCTATAAATATTTGTCTCGGGTCTGGGTGTTTCTATGAATAATATGTATGTATTTACAAACAAAAATTATAGAAGTATATCAGTTATCTGGTTCCCATAGTACAAGCTTTGCTTAGTTTGGGGCTAGATGATGCTGCGTGAAAATGTCCAGCATTATTATTGTAATAGAAAAAAGTAAGTACATATGAGTCAGTTGCCAACGCTGGTGACGGAGTTTACAGGAGGTTTTTTTTTGTTTTTATTGTACCTAAAAGTTTTTTCTCCTCATAGGTAGACAGCTACATCTCAAAATAACAAAAGATTAAGAAGCTGCTAGAAGATTTGCTCTCACTGGTAATCTTAATTAAAATCATCCTTTCCTTCGACTACACTTAAAACGTGTACCTACATATTGCTTTTTATAAAAACAAAATAATAATAAATAATGATCATACAAACATTTGTCTCGTGGCGGATCGAACCCGCAACCTTCTGCGTCGCAGCCAATTTCAATCCAAGTAAATTCACGAAATTCTAAATATAGCTTTATGTATTCTCATTAAAAAAGATTCTTAGCTATTTTTCCGCTCCAAAACTCTTAAGAGAAGTTTTACACTTTACAAATTAGAAGATACCTAATTGGCCACATACCTTCTTAAACCGTAATACCAGTGACCCTAGCATCAGTTACTACCATTAACAACAAACTAGCGAGGTCGTAGAAAACATCGGCTTAGCTATTTTTTTGGTCTAAATTCTTAAAAATTACTTATAGGGTACTAAAATTTACCGGGGTGAGCTGATAATGAATAATCATACAGAAACTAAGCTACTACATATTTACATATATTTACAAAATACAACAGTATTAGTCAAGCTATCTAAGGATCGATAGAAACGATCTATAGTCACTGTCAGTCGGAAGCGTGCCCAAAACACTGGCGGCATTACCACGCTGGATGGCATAAGTAAATGGATGAATAATGAATTGGAATGTTTACGTAAAATGTTAAATTAAAAATAGTATCAAAACTTTCCCGCGGGACAAATGTTTGTATGACCTACAGATATTTGTCTCGGGTCTGGGTGTTTCTATTTATAATATGTATGTATTTACAAACAAAAAGTATATAAGTAGTATATCAGTCATTCTAGTACCCATAACACAAGCTCTGCTTACTTTGGGGCTGGATGATGCTGCGTGAAAAGTCCAGCATTATTTATTATTTATTTATTTATTTTTATATATTAGGTATAACTAGTGCTATGGATACAGAAGACAATAGTTGAATCCGTAAGCAACAGACAATGGTCGGGATACGCTAAAACAAATTTTATTAGGCTTCGTATCCAGTTTAGTCCCGCGCTAATGGGAGGGCAAACAGAACACGCTACTGTGGACTTTTGGGACGAGGCCGTGAGTTTTAAAAATGGAACCGAATTTCAAATATGAAATTGACTGTTCGGAATTTAAAATTTTGCTTTTTCTCTGTTATTGTGCCAGAGACCTTGCGTCTACGCAATAACTAATATTTGAAATTTTCAAATATGGAATTGACTTTTAGAACGAAATTCAATCTTTTATTTGTTCTTAGTTATAGTGCCAGTGACTCACTTGTATCTAATACACGATTAGCGTTATATTGAATACTAGTGGACCCGGGCGCGACTTCGTCAACGCATTGTTTCGTCATACAAAATTTAGAGATAGAACTACCTTACGACCTCTGTGGCGCAGTGGGCGAAGGTCCGCCTGCGACGCAGAAGGTTGCGGGTTCGATCCCCGCCGCGGGACAAATGTTTGTATGACCTACAGATATTTGTCTCGGGTCTGGGTGTTTCTATGTATAATATGTATGTATTTACAAACAAAAAAAAGTATAAGAAGTAGTTTATCAGTTATCTAGTACCCATAATACAAGCTCTGCTTACTTTGGGGCTAGATGATGCTGTGTGAAAAGTCCAGCGTTATTTATTTATTTATTTATTTATTTACGCAAGGACAAACATTCGCACACACATACTTTCGAATCTTACGACTTTGAAACTGCCTTGCACCACCCCTAGGGGTTGTTTTGAAAAAATAAAAAATACCGGTTTCATCATTTACCTTAAAGTATATTAATACCGAGTTTGGAATGGATCGGAGCATATTTTTATTTTTTCATACAAACTTTAACACCCTGTAAGCACCCTTAGGTTGATTTTTGAAAATTGTATACGCCTATACGTTATTCCACAACTTAAACTATCTACATTCCAAATTTCATTACAATCGGTTAAGTCGTCACGGAGATACGCGAGGACAAACATTCGCACACATACACAGACTATCGCATTTATAATATTAATACAGTAGGAAGGATAGGATAGGATTTATAGGTACTTATTTGTTTGGATAACATATCAAAAGCCGAGTTAATTTTATTATAGCATTGTGTCTCATTTGTATAGAGTTTTGTCAAGTATAGCTGCATTAGACTCACCATGTCATAATCAGAGTTCTCTCATAACCCCTAGATGAGCGCGCACACGAACTAAGATGGACGTGGTTGATAAGTTCGACAGATACGACTTACTAAGAAGTTCACAGTGCATGTGATAGAAGCTAGCGGGAGAATTAAAAGCGCCTTGCAAAGCTACAATATCAAAATTTTTTTTTTTTTTTTTAGTAGCCCGTAGGGATCCCACTGCTGGGCAAGGGCCTCTCCCAAACATTTGGGAGGAATTGCCATAATCGCCACGCTTGGCAGGCGGGTTGGCGATCGCAGTAAGATGTCAAACGGTTCAGAGACGCTGCTGCCCGTCTTCTGTATTCCTTTATTCCCTTAGTCGCCTTTTACGACACCCACGGGATGAAATGGGTTGGTACTATTCGCCGCCGGCACCACACAGCAGCACAATATCTAATAATAATAATAATATCTAATATTCATTGAAATATCTTTGTAGGAGTGGCTTTCAACAAATACTTGTGTCAGAAAAGTCCGTTTTCCGACGTGGCTTTTTGGGATATTTATGATTCATAAGTACAATAATCTTTGCACCACACTGTAATTATAACATACAGAATAGTTTACTCAAACATATTGTCTATTTTTATCTACCTATCGTGTGTCACTGCTGGGTAAAGGTCTCCCCCTTTAGCTTCCACTTCTTGCGCTCCAAGGCCACGGTTTACTTACTATTATTGTCTATTTACTTAGCAGAAATGTTACGATTCGTTATCTAGGAACACTTTTTGTAGCCGCAACACTTCGTTTGCCATTAAAATATTCACAGATGAGGGAATCGCTACCGCTTATGCCTGGGGGCTGTCAAAACCATTGTCTTAATAAAAATACCTCCAGCACGATGCATCCTCAGGCAGTTTTGTGGGGAAACGCTGCGCAGGCGCAGGACGATGTTATAAGACGTGTCTGTGAGACGTGGGATGTTTTCCAAATTTAATATCCTTGTCGGTTGTGGTTTCATGTTTAAATCACAAGTATCTTTAATTTGGTTGAGACGAAAATGGAGGGAAATGAGATTTTTTAGGTTTAAAAGGATGTAATTTGTACCTTTCACCACATTGATTGGTTTAAACGAAAAAAAGTTGTTATAAGCTAATGGCTGACGTAGCTTAACGACACCATAGCGTTTATTGAACAGGGAACTCTTAATAGTTTCCCTATGTTCGTATATCTGTCTGTCTGCTGTGTATTTACTATAAGTATTGTATAGATAGATAACATTCATACGTTTTTTTTTTTAAAAATATCTCACATATTTCGAATAGTTTGATCAAAAATTAAGATATATTATGAAATTGATTTAGATGTGTATTAAACACACCCTGTTATACCACCTGTTGCTTTTATTTGTACAACTATAATAATATATATAATGAGTTTCCCGATATTTCGGCGCAGTTGCATACGCCATGATCAATAGTATCTATGGTATTAATCATGGTTAATATCCCGTTACCTGTGTTAAAAATCCCAGACACTTGTCCTACCCTACTAACTGATATTTATTCTGTGGTCGCGATGTATCTTACATTTTTAAACTCATGATAACTTTTGAATAAAATGTCCAATTTCAATCATTCAAAAAGTAATCGACGGGTACTAAAACAGCCTTTACTACGAAGGAATTTATTTGGATAAGAATAAATACCAAAATAAGAATAACGTGGTCTGCTTTTGGTCGGCATTTTTATTCACTTTTTAAATTATAAAAGTTGTTATTCTGACACAACCACAATAGTTGGACATATGCTATTGCTGACTTTTTTGTAGATATTGATACGTTCTTTAATATTGTAGAACATTTTTTTGTTCTATCATCAATAGTTTTCGCAGCGCACGCGATATGAAGAATTTTATGTTCAAAATTTTTACACCTTTGGTTAGATTATTGCAATTTTCATAAGGATCTCTAATTTTTTTTTAAATAATTTATAGCCTACGTTCATCAGAGATAATGGTGAAAGGATTTTTCAAATCGGTCCAGTAGTTTCGGAGCCTATTCAATTCAAACTAACAAACAAACAAATGTTTCCTCTTTATAATATTAGTGTAGATATATTATAATTCTATTTTATTATTTGCAGGTATGATGGAGATATGATCTAAGGTGAAAAGGTATTTCTAGTTGAATATATAAAAAGAGCTCATTGTGTATTCCATGAGAGTTTGGTGAGTCAGTTTGCTGTAGCTTTTGCTTGTGACGTATGATAGTGAGCCGTGCTGGTTGAATGGGGTTGTGCCTCGACTTTCAATCCGAACGTTGTTGGTTCGAATACCGGCCATGTATCAATGGATTTTTCGTTTCGTTAAATGTATATGCGCTATAACACGAGCTCTTAACGGTGAAGGAAAACATCGTGAGGAAACCCGCAGCTTAGTCAGCTCCACACGTATTGACGTCGTCTTTCCTGTGGGCCAGGCTGATTAAGCTGAGAGGATGGTTTAGGTGCTGGGAAAGCCCTATTCCATCTTAAACAATGTCCCCGACACTAAAGCGTCCCGTTAAGTGTAGGTATGGATTGCCTCCTGACGCTGTATAAATCATCGAATATAGATGTAAAGGCCTAAGTTTATGATATTCATATCTTTTGCTTGAGGCCTACGGTTCGTTTAACATAATTTTATTCAGCATTAGGTACTTAATCTTAATTTAAAGAAGTGAAATGCTGATTTCAATTTGTATTGGGACTTAAAGTGAAGTTCCAGTTAAAGGCAACTAGATGGCGTTGCTAACCTATGGCTGAGGTCGAGGCTGGCGCTATTATTGCATTTTTTAAAGTTTCAGAAGATTCTTGCAGTTTTCAGTTCTATTTAGAGGTTTCCAAGTAGGTATGTTATTTTGCTGACGAAGTCGCGGGTAACAGCTAGTTTTTTATAAAATGTAAAATGCAGTAGCTTAAATTTTTGCGTTGTTATTGACACAAAAAACATTATAATAATACAAAAATGTGGAACATGATTAATTTGACTATCGCAAAGATTATTTCTATCTTTAAGTTATTAATGTAAATAATTTCCAGTCAATTTAAATAATTACGCTCATATAAATACTTCTGATGACTTTTTATTGGACTTTGATAACTTTCCGGCTCATTTGCAAAGAATAGGCATTAAAAAAACGTAAATCTATCTACCTACTTCGGCAGTTTTCGAATAGTTTACTCTTCAACTAGCTGCGTACTAACATGTTACTTACTCGTCAGTTGAATTCTTTTCTTTTTCAAAAAACTAGCCCGAGTGTTATCAAAGCTATGAGCTACAGTCTAAATATTTTATCCATATCTATTCATTACCTAAAGTAGTACGAACAGACATGACAAACTCTTCTAAAGCAGGATTTCTTAAAGGACAAAGCAAATAATGTATGAAAAAAAACCCAGGCCCGGCGAAAACGAAATGTAGCTCAAATTAAAGGCAAGAATGAGTAAATAGATTTTGCATAGGGGGGGCTATTTGAATCATCACAGGGGGACAATTTATTGTTTTTCTAGGTGAGTGGTTGTCTTCAAACTCGGCGGATATGTGAAGTTCCTTGAACAATTTAAAAATATGATGTCAGTGAGCTTGTCTGATGATGGAGTCAGGAGCGGTTCAATGGAACTCTCCAGAAAATAAGCCGATTGTCAAAGTCATTCCGTAGTTTCAACGTAACAATCATACAAACAAACTTATGTATGATTATTAAGTGTGTAAACCTGTATTGAGAATGGAGCTTGTTGCATATTGGTCTGATAATGTGAACAATTTCAGGTATGCTCCGAGAATTCAGGCTGAGCACTTAGATCCATTTCTATATTGTTTACTTATACAGAGATAAGTATTTATTTAGAGTGGAACTTGTAATGCTCGTGTGTAGTAATAAATATAATGTTTTATTTACTCAAATTTGAAATTTCTTAATTCCTCTTTATTTGAAATTATTTTAATATTTTAATCACTTTAAAACTAGTATTGGGATCTATACAAATACTGTTAAATTAGGTAAGTTCATGCGTGTATATTTTACAAGATTATTACTTATTAAATAAATGCTAACTTCGCGAAGAAAAAATAGATAATTTAAAAAACATACACCAGCTTATTATAAAACATAAAACCTTAGTTGAACCCCATGTTGACACATGTCAAACCAAAACTGTTACCACAAAAAAGCGTTCTATGTACGAGTATTTAAAGATCGTTTTTCTAGGGACAGTTTTTTAGTTAGACTTGGTTTAAACTCGGCTCATTTTCTTGTATTTTTTATATAAAAGAAGCCCCAAACAGTTTTTAAATAAAAGAATGCAATATAAGCGAGCATTAATGTAAAAATGAGACTTAAATAGCTATTATCCATAAACTATTCAATCGATAAAAGATTACTCGGTCGCAAATTCGATAGATCCGATAGTAAGTGCCGATGGGTCGCTAGTAAAAAGAATAAAAGACATTTCCTTTCAACGATGAGTTTATCTCAATGGGTCCTACAAACTCAATAACCACAGGATTCGCAACTCTATTTCAACGTAATAAGGTAGTTCGGGATTAAACAATGTAACTTTATCCATTAGTGGGCAATGGTCTACTGTTTGTGAAAATAGGTACTTTTTTATATGTGCGTATTGCAAAAAAATGTTCGTTTATGATTATTATAGAGCCGTGTTGGTCGAATGGGGTTGTGCCTCGACTTTCAATCCGAAGGTCGTGGGTTCGAATCCCACTACAAAAAACACAATAAGTACCTAACCTAAGTACTTACTAAAGTTAAAGCAAAATTGAAATTTTTCAAAACTTTTTTTAATAAAAGAGATTGATAGTAACACCTTTAGGAATTTTAACCTATTCTAACTAACAATGTAATATGTAACAAAGATCATAATATAATATTCAAAAGATATTTAGGCCATTTGTGTAAACAATATTTTATTAGCCTTTCTATACAACCAGCATAAAAAGGACTCTGAGCTCTATTATCAACGTCACAAAAAACGCTTTACAAAGATCAAGTTATTTTGGTCGAAATCTCAAGTGCAAGACTTTAAGACCGGTACAAAAATGAATTCATAAACGGTTTTGGAATAGCAATATCGGTTGTTTGTTTGTTTGTCCTATACTGTTGAAGTGTTAATGTGAGTCTTAGCACGTTTTGGAATATGAATTATTGAATAGACGGTGAACTAAAAAGTGTATGTCATAACATAACATAACATAACATACTAAGTTGGGACTTGGTTTTGGGAGAGCAATAGGTTGTCAAGGATGCCACAACAATACAAAAGTTTTATACTAAGTCGCATCGTGTGAGTTTTTCTAAAAAAATATGTCTGATTGATCGATAGTTATCGTCACTGCGTCTAGATGGTAGCAGACGGGAATTAACATGGGCTAACCACCCCCGCGGGGATGGATAGTAAGTGTTACCGTCTGCTACCACGTGGGGGCAGTTTATAGAGGCAGACGGTAATAATTCGATAATTTTCCCGTAAAAAGCGTAGATTCTACAATAGCCTTACCTACATTGAAGTCGATAAGTAAATACATATATCTAATTCTGGTCACACAGCATCAACTGTACTCAAAGTAAGCAGAGCTTTTTTATATTCATACATATTATTTAATTTATTATATCCCTTGCGCTTTCACATCTACCGGGGACATCCGTTAGGCCTGGCGCGGCGGCAGATAGGGTTTATATATTTGAACCATTTGGGGTTAAGACCCTAGGGCGTCTGGTCGAAGCGACGTGGGATAAGAGAGCTGGTACATTTTTGGCTCAAAGGATCAGCATTGCTATCCAGCGTGGTAATGCCGCCAGTGTTTTGAGCACGCTTCCAACTGACAGTGACCTGGATCAGTTGAGCTATCTATAGATCGTTTCTATCGATCCTTAGATAGCTTGACTAATCTTGTTGTATTTCGTAAATATATAGTAGCCTAGTTTCTGTAAATAAAGTATAGTTTAAATTATGTGTAAAAAAATATATTTAGTATTTAACGTAATTATGCTGCGAATATTCTCTAGTTTGATACGTAGGTGTTCCTATTAACCTTTTATACGCCAAAAGTTGAACTCATCGATCAAAGGTATCAGTATAGAATTCCGAAACTGGCTATGAATACAAAATGAGTTGTGATGGCCGTGTCATTATTTTTTATTGTTGTTCACCGGATTTTTTTGTGAAAATTGATTCTTTTTCTATTTGATTTGTAAATCAGCCTGATTGTTCTTTTAAATGTTAATATTCACTTAATATTCTGATTGAAAATTAACAGCTGCTTTATTTATTTTAAATGTGGGCTGGAATGTTTTACTAAATGTATGGGTTTAATTTTATTTAGGAGCTTTTTATACTAGCTTATGATGTGGTTGGGAGATTTTGATTTTGGTCACGCCCATAACACAACGCCTAACGATAGTATTGATTTGACATGTTCTATTGACGCCTTTTTACGATTTCTTTTATTACACAACTCCTTTTGAAAAATGAGAACCGAATCATACTGTAAGTGTACGGTCAGTGTCGAAATAAAAAAAAAATATTTAATGTTTTTGACTCTATACTATATTTAAAAGAAAATTCATTCTCAATGTCCTCAAATTATTCATAGACTTATTCCGTTTTATTACAAGAAAATAAACCGAGTTTAGACTAAGACTAACTAAAAAACTGTCCCTAGAAAATTTATCTTGAAATACTCGTACATAGAACGCTTTTTTGTGGTAACAATTTTGTTACGTGTCAACACGGGGTTCAACTAAGGTTTAACGTTTTTGTAATAAGCAGCATTGTCTCTGACTGTAAAAACAATTTCTATAATTCGCTGACGAGTGAAATCTTTAACTAAAGCTTTGATGACATGTAAATAGTGTACCCGATTGGGATTAAAGTTACTTAAAAGTATAAATGGTAATTAATGTCATTCACATAGCCTTTTTAAAACTATAATTCTCTTACAAAAAAATAAAATTAACTTTTACGATTATCATTTAAATTCAATTTGACTTAAAAATATGATTCCACTTGCACATGTTCCGCGAAATTATATAAATCCGGAATATTAAAATTATAGTTTATTGTAGTGTGGGTAAAAAAAAGAATATAAATTCCAGACAGGTGATTGGAGATTATATAGATAATTTATTTATAGCTTATAAGCTTTGCATTTTTAATTACTTCAAGTCTGTTAATTTAATACGTAAAATACTGGAGACTCGGAGCATTAAATAATAATTCAAAAATACGCCTGTAATAGTGATGTTTTTAGAATAGAAAATGAATTTATCGACTAAATAATGTCTCGTGACCATCACTAGAATATGTATCGGTTTCAATTATTAAAAAACAAAAAGGTATAAAAGTAAAATTCACATAAAAATACCGACTGATACCGTTTGCCTATTTAAGCTCAGGCTTAATTGCACCGCCTGCAAGCCCTGACTCCAACTTTAGTTTCTAGAAATACGGTGACTACAGTTTGTTGAGATAGGTTAATACGGCGACTACAGTTTGTTGAGATAGGTTAATACGCGGCACATTGTCATTACTTGATCACTTGCTGTCATCACTGTCATCAAGAATTTAAATTGAAGAATTACACAATTTTAGCGGAGGTTTTAGTTTCTTCTCAGAGATATTTTTTGACGTGACTACGTCTTATAATTCGATAGAGCCGGCTGCACGCACGAAAAACATGACGTCATGAGGCGTTACCTCGCTCTGGGGCGTTCCATGTAAGGCTTGCGCAAGTGCAAGCGAGAGCGCGGAACGAGCGACAAAGAAGCACAATCGGCCTTTGCGTTGTCACGTCACGTCAACTATTGTCAGTAAACCGACAGAGAGAGGTCTTATTACGTCAACGATATGACGGACAGCATTTTTCATAAACTGAACCTTAGTCATGTCAGCTTTATTCTGGGAGGCATACGCTTATCCTGTTTCGCGACTAGTCTCCCTCACTTTGAATGCACTTTACAATTAAAAATGTATTTTATAACATCGGCATAAGATTGAATATACTTCACACTGGTTACCATTTGAACAGAATACAGTCAGAACTTATAGCTTTAGATTGAATTAAAAATATTTATGTTGAATAGATAAAAATGTTATAATATTCTAAATACATATTTTTCCATTAACAAGCAAACGTTTTATTTATTTACACGCTCAGTTTACTACTTTTAGTCGTATTTTAGTGAAGTTTCTTTCCACTACTGATATCGGTTCTGTGTTCATACATTTATAGTAATTGCTAATCTGGATTTTTTTACAGTAACTTGACACTATGAGGCTTTAAAAGGGAATCTTAGTAATGCCTTCACGGCATTCGCATCGCATTATGTCAGCGAAGTGTCGAGTTTTTTCGATACTTTTTATCGAACGTGCGCAACACTAGTTCATTTTAATTGGTGTTAGTTGTTTAACGAGTGATGAAGGATGTTTAGCGTTTTTCTAATTCTGTATCGACTTCAATATACTTCTTTATATTCTATGCCATAGCTTAGTGCTTGTCAAGATTTTATCTTACAAAATTGGTACTTTTAAATTGGCATGCGTTTTTATTCTCTGACAAAATTCTAATTAGTCTGTAACGCTTTTGTTTTTAATGTTTTAGTACCCGGTACAAAATATGCTTTTGCCTAAACTCAATTGTCATTAATCTATTCTATCATAGAGATGATCATGTTACGCAGGCAGATTGTATTCAATCAAATCAAAAATCTTTTTATACATAAATACTTAAATTGTTGGGTTGGGACCTCTTATTTTAAGGTTTACAACCTGTAGCCTTATTGTCTAACTTGAAATCCATTGCCATTTGTCATCACAATCGAGCTCAACCAATCACATATTAGGAAAATGACAATTGAAGTCCAGAATGGGTTTCAAATGTAAATGAAGCCCATGTCCATTGCCAGTTGAATTACACAATACGGCCCCAGTATTTGAAGAGTCTCCTCTATTCTGTGGTCTTGTAGATTCATATCGAGTTGTAGTGACCAAGGCCAGGAAACCGCTCGTGCAACAATGTATCAAACAGGATTCATTTTAGGAGTCCATTTGCAGAAAATGCACTCGTGCATTAAACATTTGTGGTTGTTTTGTGAGCTGATATTTAGAAAAAAGTAATTTCGTTTAAATTAGTGGCCAATTTCAGTGACGTTTTAGGCCGTCTTAATGTCTTCATCATGACGAATTCAGTCGGGAACAATCACGTGTCTTCCCAACTCCCAAGCTCCCAAGCGTTCAGTGATAATGCCAATAGTGGACACTCATACACTTTTATGACATACCTTATGACTAAGGAACTGATCAGATCAAGTTAAAATATTTACACCTTTTTAGTCGCTGGTACTTAAGAGAGCACTGGTGGTCTAGTGGTAGTGGCCCCGCCTTCCGATCGTTAGGTCGTGGGTTCAATCCCGGTCGTGCACCAAAGAGTTCTTATGTCAGTGCTCTCAAACGGTGAAGGAAAACATAGTGAGGAAACCGGCATGTCGTAGAACCTATAAAGTTGGAAAACATGTGTCAAGTGCATGAAAAGAGCCATTTTGAGGCGCACTTTTTTTATATATTTTTTTTAATTAAATAGGTCAGCATTTGACCTCCCTCTGCCTGATGTTAAGCAGTAGTGAGGTCTAAGATGGAGCATGCTTTTCTAGGAGGAAGGTTCCTTCTATCAAGAGTAAATAGGTAGGGTAGGGACTCTTGATTTAAAGACCCCTATATTGTACTTTTTGGGAAATACGGTACCCGGCAATGAGTTCCACAATTTGGCAGTGCGTATGAAAAAAGTGGACTCCAAACGCTTTGTACGAACTCTGGGAATATCAACCATAACAAGTGGCGTCTTTCGGGGAACCTGTTGGTCCGATAAAAGAACGGGGATGGCGGAACTAAATTATAGAGCTCTTGTGCACACTCTCCGAAATGCAGTCGATAAAAGACCGATAGACTTAAAATCCTTTCACCACACTGGTTCGAAAGAACTGGTGACACGATAAGAAGAAGTCGCTGGAGACTATTTGCCAACTAGTCAGCGCGTAATGGCTTACACTTCAAGTACACGTAAAGTGTACGAATAGATTGCTGTAAATCATCAAAAGTTTTTCTTGACGGTTGGGTTAGGATTGGGTTCTACCAAGAAGCTGGAACAAAGAGCAGTTAAGATGAAATGTCTGCATTAGAAAACTTAAATTGTGGTCTACCATCAACTTAATTACAATACTCACCAAGACAATACGTGCTTTAGTTCCACCCTGGACACTGTAAAAGCTCCATACAAACGCTACTAGGTAATACGTGGTAAAACTAAGTAATACACTGTGTATTTCACGTGCTTTTAGTTTGTAAGAACGCAATAGAAAACTCGAGGGAGTGATATTGGTGGCAAGGAGTTTCATTCAATACGTAGGTATTATCGCATACTCTGTGGTTTGTTGCTGCGAATTATACAAACGCACCGTTGAGCTTGCAATGAGTTTTGAAACATGAAAATGAGCAATTACTTGTTGGATTCCTTAAGTACGGTAGACATTCTGTTCAGGCAATCAACAGTTAAAGAGGCAAACTATTGTCATACCAAAGATGACAACTCCATCACTAATTAGAATTCTAACAACTTTAATTTGCTTTCTAATGAAGAGGCACACACGCAAAAGTGACGAGTCCATAACTGTTTATTAGAATACTAACTAGTTTTTTTTTTTTTTTTTTTTTATTTGCGAGCCACATTCGGGCTCATAACCGAAAAAGAGTAATTTTATTTCAAGCCTGGTGTTTTCAAGCCTGATTCGACAAGGAGGACTATACAGGGTGTAAAAAGACTGCTACCGAAAACTGAGGGATTGCAATCAGACCATGATTCTGAACATCTTTAGCGAAAAAAAAAAATGCAAAAATAAGTTTGACCTCGCTACGTCATTTCATGTTATTTCCGGTTATTTACCACTAGTACAACATAATAAGGCCATACCTACCTAATAATTTAATTTATAAAAGAAAAAAACTATTAAAACTCAAAATCCAGCAATCTACGTATAAAAACGCGCCCAGTACATACGCAAATAGTAATCTTCAAACGCTGTTTTCTTTGGATATAATGATTTTTTCGGAAAATCCTTTTGGATTTGGATGTGTGTTAGGATGCTGTACCTACCCCTTTCGGCTTCGGTAGACGTCTTTTACACCCTGTATATATAAAAATAAAGTTTTAGTTTAATTTGTTTATAGAAATGGGTAAAATCGTGGGGATATTTAGCAGACTAACTACAAAACATCCATCTAATTACTCTCCACACTGTTGCATTCCACACTAGAGCAATGTAACGGTTTCTGGGAGACCTGTACCATAAATAAGGTAATTATTACGACTTATTTAAATAAGTATTAATAAAGTAAGTTCGTATGAGTTAGTGGCCAACTTTTTTAGGCCGCCTTAAGGACTCTGCCGAGGCTTAACGACTTTATACCCGGGACTCAGCTCAGCGGTCACCCAATCAATTTTGTGACAGCACATGTGTGCACATTGTGAAGTGAAGCAACGATGTCGTTGCTTCACTTCAACAATCTATCAAAAACGATCTTGCAAGCTTATACACCTCGAGCTTCATAAAAGTGTTAATGTAGTATAACAAGAAGCAATTCAATGGTAATGCTATAGAAGTGGCAACATTCTCTCATCACCCTAATTTCCTGTAAGATTACACGATTCGTACACAATTATACCTCACTGTATCTTGCTTTATGTGTAACTAAAAAAAACATAGACTGTAGTCTACATGTTTTGTGTTAGTGTGAACGAGAAGTTAAATGAATGTTGGTAAATAACATAAAAAAAAAAAATTGTAAATTAACTAAGACAGGGCCCAGTATCCCAATAAATGCGGTCTGAAAGATTTAAGACGAATAGTACGCGTATCTCACAGTATAGATCGGCTACGCGAAACTAAACTCCAAAGCAAAATGGTCTTTATTATCATCGGAATAAGGATAATTTTAAATTTTAGAAGGTTAAGGAAGTGTAAAATTTTATGCATACGAATATAGCCCGTATCAAAACAATGTAAGGACCTATGTAGGTTGCAGGAGATTTAAATGTTTACTACGCTTGTTAGAACAACAGAAATTGAGTAAGACTGATAGTCGTATTTCTGTACAATTTAGTATTGTATTGCATTTATTAATCCTGATGTTTCTGATATACGGTGACCATGATATAACTGGAAACTAAACGTGGTGTAAAGTTACGCTAGGTACGGCGTAACTTTACACCACGTTTAGTTTATTAATAAGCCTTAGGGTTCTAAATCTTCTTTTCATCTTTACTGAAGATGACTAGCAGCCATGCGAAGTTACCCACGGTCTTTCGGGATGAATGAAGTCATTTTTATGGAAGAAATGTACTCTCCTGTATTCGAAGGTTATTCGCGTTCGTTTTTTCGTTCGTTTGATGAATATTCGGATGCTTTTTACTACGAGCTACATTGTATTCAGTCGATAAGATCAACGTTAAATCACGATCCTAACCTAGGACCAAATATTCCAAACCGAAAAATTTGCCTTTGAAGTCAGAAATCGTAGTAAGAAAAATCCGAATATTCATCAAACGAACGAAATAAGAACAGGAATACGGCCTGTTGCTGATTGAGGCCTTGGCGGTTAAGAGACTATGTTTCTCACGATGTATTACTATTGCCACAGATGAAATATAAATTGATTGCTTAATAGTACCTACACTAAAAGCTAATATTGCCATAGTAATTGCAGAAAATTCAATTATATCTAGCTTTAAATACTCTAACTGAGAGTTCATGATTATTCGAATCTTCTTTAAATCTAGGTTTCTATCCAAAATTCTGACTTATACTCGTAGAAGCCTTGTAAACAAAAAATAAAAAGCCCATCATTATCATCTCCCTGACCTTATCCCACGCTAAGTGGGGTCGGCACAACATGTCTTCTTCCACTATCTCCTATCACTTGTCAACTGTGTATCCACTCCCTTTACATTCATATCATCTCTCACACAATCCAACCACTTCTTCGGCCTTCCTCTTCTTGCATACCCAGCCACACTCATATTCATAGCTGTTTGGGTAACATGGTTTTCATCCCTCCTCATAACAAATAATAAATAAAAACCCATATAGCATAAATAACAAATAAACCAAAATAGATGGATCAGTTGAGCTATCTATAGATCGTTTCTAACGATCCTTAGATAGCTTGACTAATCCTGTAGTATTTTGTAAATATGTTAATATGTAGTAGCCTAGTTTCTGTTTAATAAATATTAATTTATAAATAGATGTATATAAAACGATTCTCATAAAACTCTCTTTAAATCATACAAATCTAACACCAAGTCTCGTTAGCTGCTATTTGTATTCACAAAAAGTGTTCTTCATTAAATCAGCACTTCTATTTCTTTAAGGCGGTAATCACGGCCATTTAGACCTTATTCGTACTAACGTCTCTATCGATTTAGAAAAAATATGCGGCTTTGAGTTTTCTAATGGATTAGATAAACTATCAGCTCGGGCATTTTAATGGGTGGCCGATAAAGCACATTTGATAACGAATAGGATCATCTCTTTTTCAGATACTTTCAGTATTAATTTAGTACAAAATGTTTTATTATAATTTATATATTTGACGACCTCTGTGGCGCAGCGGGCGAAGGTCTGCTTGCGACGCAGAAGGTTGCGGGTTCAATCCCCGCCGCGGGGCAAATGTTTGTATGATCTACAGGTATTTGTCTCGGGTGTCTTTGGGTGTTTCTATGTATAATATGTATGTATTTACAAACGAAAAGTATATAAGTACATAGTATATCAGTTATCTGGTTCCCATAGTACAAGCTTTGCTTAGTTTGGGGCTAGATGATGCTGTGTGAAAATGTCCAGCATTATTATTA